>CM057384.1:76205000-81960000 GCA_030015415.1 Cynopterus sphinx
TTCTTTTAGCCATTTCTTTTTCCCTAGTATTCTCAATTCTTGAATCTTCCTAGAGTTATGCAGCATAAGCTGCCTACTCTTGTTGTTTTCCACTGATATAAATGCCTTGTCTCTTCTTCCATTTCTCTTTGTCCTTGTTGGTTAATAATCTTTTAGAAATACTTTACACTTATTTTAATGGATTTTTTGGAAGGATGCAGAAATAAATACGAGAGTTCAGTTCACTATGTTTAACTGTTGGTACTATTCATTTTCAAATTTAGATTTCTCTGCTTTAATGCCTATATCTTTATAAAATCTCATTTCTAACTCAATTTAATCTCCTGAAAAACAGGTATACTGTCATAAATGCTTTTGAGTATGGTATGTATGTATGTTATCTATAAATGTGTATACGGTATTTATTGTGGTTTTATAATTGTAGTATTGGTAGATACTCATGGAGCACATATATATGTCAGGCACTGAGATAAGCACTTCACATAGATTAACTCCTTTATTCATCAAAACACTCTTGTGTCATAGACATTATTATTGTTTATGATTTATAAATAATGAAGCTGAGATAGTCAAAGGTTAAATAACTTGCCCAAGATCACATAGCAATAGAGCTATAAAGCTGTGATTCAAGTGCAGGTAGTTTGCTCATAGCTATGTCCTTAACCACTATACCACTCTCAGTTATGTAGGATGTATGTATGTATGTATGTATGCATGCATATGTATGTATATCTTATAAATGTGCTATCTGCTATATATATTGTTGGGGAGGAAAATTTTCCTCCTACTCTTATAGGTTTTTTGGCTGGTCTAATAATTATGACATAAAACAGATTAATAGGAGAAAAATAAAATTTTAATTTTGTACATATAGGAACCCCATAAAAATATGAGACCCAAGAGCAAGTCAGGAAGTTGAGGTTAATATACCATCCCAAACAAAGAAATGGAATAGGGCCTGGAGCTTCCAAGGGTAGGAGGATAATTTACAAGAAGTAAGAAAAGAC
Source organism: Cynopterus sphinx (assembly GCA_030015415.1). Classification (NCBI taxonomy): domain Eukaryota; kingdom Metazoa; phylum Chordata; class Mammalia; order Chiroptera; family Pteropodidae; genus Cynopterus; species Cynopterus sphinx. Next base: position 76,206,008 of record CM057384.1, read on the forward strand.
TTTTGGTAATTAGAGATTTGTCCTGCCATAGAGATAGGTCATTCAGATAAAAGTTAATTCTAGTAATACTCTCTTTTTGAGCTAAGCCCCTATCTATACTATTTTAGGTAGTTAAGGGAAAGGTAAAATTTTTTTCTTGCATCTACTGGGTTTCAATTGCCTTCAGCCTAAAACAATCCACAGGTCACAGTGATACATTTTGAGAAGGCTTGTTCTGAACTGCTTCAGTATATTTTTCCCTTTTGTTTGTATGATTATTACAATAACTAGAAATAGTGTTTGTCTTAGAACAGATATTTGTATCATTAAAGGACTGATATCATTGACATTGCACTGTACCTTTTTATCTGCTCTAGCTGCATGCTTTGCCATAGAATCTCAGTAAACATTTACTACTTCACCTTATTCTGATACCTTTACATAGGTAATTTTAGCGGTGATTTTGAATTTATAGAAGTTCTTCAATCTGCAAATATCCTTGCACCTAAAATTTAAACCGTTTTTATTGGGGGGGGAGAGGTAATGATTCTCACAGTGCTATTATTTATGCAGGAGTTGTTTACTTCTAGATTTAAATGAAGTATCTATTATACAACCCAATTGTTCTATTTCTGAAATCACTTTGTATTTAGATGTACTCTATTTAGAGTCCACTGTACATAATTTAAGACATTTAGGTTTAGATGGGCCCTGGGTTGTATCTTAAAGAGAAAAAAAAAACAAGTAAAACCACTTTTTAAAAAGTGAGTTAAACTTCTGGATGTGTTATGAAAATAAAATTGTCTGTGGCTTTTTTCCCACAAAAGATAGACCCTAAATGCTTGGCTCAAAAAAGGTATTTATGTGTGCAACATCTCCTCCCCCTCCACACACACACACCTTGTTTTCAGATTTGAGCTCATAATCAAGGCTATTTTTTTGTTTGTGGAATGATAATAACAATGGAGAATACATTCTTTTTCATTATTGGGTCATGTTATATGTTCCTAATGTTCTTCCTCCTTGACTTTGCTAGAAACGAGCCACTATTTTTAAATAAGAAAGCAGTGAGAATTCTTATCTGTACATTGACAAGAAACTCAATTAGTATCAGATTTTTCAATGACTGATGATTTGCAGTCACTTCACCATAGCCTCAAGCCATAAACTTCATTCACAATGCACACCTGAGGGCTTGCAGGAGGTAGAGACTCTGTCACCATTACTGATGTTTCTATAAATCTAAATAGAAATTATACTTTTTATTCTATTTCCAGCTCCCCTGCTCAAAAAAAAAAAAAGAAAGAAAGAAAAGAACAAGAACAAGACATCTTCCCATAAATTATTTGGAACTAGGTGCATTTTTATGAGAAAATTAGAAAAATTGGAAGCAGTGACCTTTTGAGTAAAGCATACAAACAGGTTTAGTTTACTTTTCATCTGGACTTTGATGGTAATGTTTATACATATATGTTGTATGTGTGTTTTTCTTCACAGTTTGTTTTAATTAGGAAACATAAAGGAAACATGTTTTTCAATGTTCTAAGAAAACAAAATTTATAAAAAAACAGATTTGCCTTAAATTTGGTAAGCGATTTCCAACATTTCATAGTGGTGCTCAGAATAAGTGGTCACAGACACATTTAAATGTAGCTTCTGTTTTATTCTCTTTCTTGCTGTCTCTCAGCTATATATGAAACTGTTATCTCTTTCTTATTTTCTTAGTACATTGGTTTTATCTCATTATATCCCTCTTGGTTCTTTTTTTTTTCTAGTATGTAATTAAATTTCATGAAATAAATATGGATTCATCCTGCTGAATGTTAATGTGTTGAACTCTGCTATTAGCTCTGGTCATTCGGGGAATGCTGTAAAAATTCTTTTGGAATTTTCCCGGAACTAAGAGGATTTTGAAAAGAAAATCTATCAATTTACTTCCCAAGTTTTCTCGTTGTTGGTTTCTTGATGAAAGAATATGACCTTTTCTTGATGAACTGGGCATTGATCAGATTTAGAGTTGAGGGGCCTAACTGGAAACTCAGAGTCCACATGACAAGCAGATGTGAAGCAAGAATCTAGTTTTTATTCTCAGAATCTACTGCACTGTTCTTATTCTATGAGGCTCAATTTCACCTTCTTATCCTCTCCTGTCACTTAGGAAGGGATCTACCTCAACACATGTGAGATTTGGGGCACTAGAAGACACTGTACTTTTAATACAGAAATGTCATTTACATAATTTCCTTTCCCACTTAGGAAGTTTTCTCTTCCCTCTCAGTGAAATTTGCATCTCAACCTTTCTTTGTTATAAGAGCCTCCAAAACCCTTCAATCACAGTATTTCTGAATACATAAAAGTTATGATTTGACTTTCCCATTGCCTGTTTATCCATTGGATTAGTAATTTTCATTAACCTCGGGAATTTAAGGAGGCAAAGCTCCTAACTAAGAATAGATCTTTATCATGAAATCAAATTATCAGATGAAACATTAATTAGGATTTGCACTGCTGATCAAAGAAACAGCCAGGGGATTATGTGGCAAAAAAAACCCAAAACTCAGAATCCACCCACTGCCAATGGATGGATTTTTTCTGTGTTGCTTTTGTGCATACTAAAGCAAGTTTTTGAATATGTGGCCCACTAATAAACTAGTAATATGAATCTGTTATTTTTAAGTGAGCCTATTAAATTCATATTTGAGTCATTCTAATGAGAAATATGAAAGATATCCAAATAAAATAAAATAAATCCTAAAAGACCTGTAAACTTATTTAATTTTATCTAATAACACTCACTGTTTCTTTATTTCAGCCTATGAAATCATTCATTACAAACGGGGCTTATAAAGGATAAGACAGCAAAGGAAGGCAGTCCAAGTAAGCTTGTAAGATTTAGCATGGACCAGGTCCCAAAGAAGGGGGAAATCTCTGCATTAGCTTTTCCAGGGATAAGCACCACAAAATAAAAGACTAAAGTTAGGTCAGAGATATCAGCTTTTGGTCCAAAATCTGCTGTGCCTGCCTGTGCAGCTTTGGCCAGCTGCTGGTACTGAACCTCTAGTGACAGATTTCAGTCCCTCAGCCTGTGCAAACCACTTCTGTCATCAGACTCAGTTCCTCCTACTGACAGTGAGTTTGTAATTAGCCCATGATTTCAAGTTAGTGTGATCTCCCTGGAACTCATTTCACTTATTCAACTAATATTGATCACCTTTATATGCCAGCTTCCTTGAGAAGTTCTGGAGCAACAACATACCTACTGTTCCTTCTTTTAAAGAGTTTACAGTTTAGTGGATAGGCCAAAATTTAATTTTAATAAAATATGGTAAGTGCTTTGTCAGAGGTAAATATGACAAAGGATGTAAGAGGACTACAAAGGATACCAGAGCCAGTTTGGGGGGAGGGGTCAGGGAAGACTTTCAGGGACTTTAAAATGTTTGTATGGAGCCTAGAGAGTATGAATAAACTCTGTGGCAGAGAGGAAATACACTGCAAGGTTAATAAGGTCGGCAGAGGCTAAATCAGGAAGGTCCTTGTGCATCACACTAAAGAGGTCAGACTTAATCCTTAGAGCAACAGAGAGTAAATGGAAGGTGTTAAAGCACAGGAATGACATGACCAGATGGGCATTTTAGAAATAACTCCGAGTTCACTGTGGAGCATGGTGTCATCAAGCCCAACAAGACTGAAGGTAATCATCCAGTCTAGGATACCTCAAAAGCCTGAGCTTGAGGATAGCAGAGAGAATGGAACAATTTCAGGAGCCGTCAAGGAGAAAGAATTATAAGATTCAGAGATTGATTAGATAAGAACAGGAAATAGTTAATGAGATGTAGGAGTAAAGGACAACACTTAAGTTTCTTGACTGGGCAAATGGGTAAATGGTGCAACATTTTTCTGAAACAAAGATTACATGAAAAGTGGGTTTTATGAAAGCAGTGTATGTTAAATTCAACTTTATATATATTTAGTGGTAGGTGTTTGCAACATCCAAGTGGAGCTGTCCATCATGCAGTGGTTACACAAGTCTGGATCTCAGGTTGGAATTGTAGACATTGGGTATATATCAACATAGAGATGGTGAGTGCAATCCTGAGGATTGAGAATAAAAATAGGAGAAAACCGAATGGATGTGCAGAGAAAGAAGCACATCTCAGGAAAATGAGCTGCATCTTCTTCCACTTTCCTTTCCTATGTGCCCTCTCATATGATTTGTCTCTGTCCTAGTTCCTGCTTCCAGCTGCAGTTCCCTGCTGAAATGATAGCCCTGCTCTAAACCCTAAGATCACTTTCTTGGTACCCAAAAAAGTTTGTAAGACCTGATTTAATAAGCCTGTTTTTAGAGACTGGGCACTTTTCCTTTACCACCAGCTAGCGGGCTGGAGTCCTGCTATATAATCCAGTCATTCTGTCCCGGGCTGAAGCTTTTCCCAAGCTCTTTTCAAAATCTCCTAGTGTTTGGTCCCTTCCATGTAGCAGATCAGACTCATCAGATATGAATACCATTTCAGATTAAACTTAAGGCCATCATGTTTCCTTGGTCCACTGAGCACCTCTTTTTTGTATTAAACTTATTTGAATTTTTGAGTTAGACAAATCTCAGTTCAAAATCTGATGTTGCCACTTAATAACTTTGTGACCTTTAGCAGTTTACCTTTTCTGAACTTCATTTTCTATATCTATAAATGGATTTATAATTCCTACCTACCAAAGCTATTCTGAGTACTGAATAAAAACATGCCCATGAGTTCCTGGCACTTCTCTATAAATTAATACATTGTACTTCTTTCTATATGTTCCCCAGCTTGATTGTAAGTAATGTGAGAGCTGTACGACACAGTGGAAATAACATCTGCATGTAGTAAATGCTTAAATGTTTATATCTTTAGAGTTCTAAAATGGATTTCAAATTACTTTACTTATGTGTGAGTGATTTTACTTACGCCAGTTCTCTTTTTGAGCTTCAGTTTTCTCATTTGTAAAATAAGGATAATAATACCTGAGTTATTTACTTCACAGTTGTCATGAACCTCAAAGAACATGCATATAACAGCACTTTGAAAACCAGAGAGTTCTTTTAAAATATAAGTATTATCTTATGCATTCTGCTTTAGTCATAGGAAATATTATTAACAAACTTTTCTTTTTGATATTGGCATGTGGACATATTAGACATTACAAACTTATAACCAGACAGTATTAATTTATTGCTATTTAATTGTTTGAATTGCCTACAAGAAGTCTCACTTGCGAAGAGGCTCAGAGGATCAAATTTTTTTATTGCTATGAGTCTTGATTAGTCCATAAACTTTTTATTGAGCACTTACTCAGTGAAGGCACTGTGCTTGACACTAGGAATACAGGAAGGAAATGTCTAATAATTGACTTTAAGTTTGCATCCTAGAATGAAGATAGTCAATAAATAATTACTATATCAATTGATAAGGTTTGTAGATTTAATAGATATGTGCCCAGTCAAGGCTGAGAAAATCAGGGAAATCTTAGGGGAGGTGACAGCATGTTGGGAATATAAGGATGATTAGAAGTTAGCCAGGTGACCATTTATGAGTGAAAGTGGAAGTTCTTGGGGGATATTCCAAGCAGAAGGAGTGGCAAAAACAAAAACAAAGGGAATGACACATTTGAGAAATCAATAGGATTTTAATATAATTTGTTTGCATTTGTTTGTGGATGGAGAATGGGGGGAGGAAGAAGTAATAGGTCAAGAGACTGAAAAATAGGTAGAAAATAGTCATGTATAGATAACAGCTTAATAAGGAAAAAAATCAGTGAAAAGGAGGAATAAAAGATTTAAAAAGGCAGCTACAAATGGAAAGATCTCCCACCTTGACAAATGATTGGAAGTCATCCCTCTCCAAGAACGTATACAGGCTGTCTTCCTGACAGAACTAGATGTAGAGACCCAATCTTCTACTAATCTTAGATAGTTATTATTTTAAAGAGCCATTAACTCAAAATAAACATTTAGTATCTAGTTCAAGAAACAAAACTCTCTATAAGATAAAAGTCAAACCTGGTTTTCTTTCAGTGCCAAACTGGGGTATAGAGTGATGTAAAACAACTTAGGAAGGATGTCTGATGCCCCCTTTCTGGCCATGTGATCTTGGTCAGTCAGTCACTTTACTTCTCAGTTTATCCAATTCCCAGCATTGCTATATGGAGTAGAGATAATGCTCTTAAATACCTAAAACCAGAATTAGCACTCAATTGGTGGTTACTATCTAGTATTTCAAAAAGCCACTAAACTTTCTTAGAAAAATCTAATCCTTAATACTTCTTTTCCTGTCCATATTTATCATTGATCTTCCTATCTGAAGGCCACTGATCATACTCCATTTTGAAATCTAATTTCTCAGAAGGTTCAAACAATATTATCATCCACTATAAATTTGAGCAGTCCCTCTTTATACTTTGCTGACATTTTGGTTTGAATTAATTTCATTACAGTGGCACATCTTTCTCCTCTCAGCACTTATCTACACAATTGAGAATTATGGACCACACAAATCAGGTCCACGAAAAGCTCTAATTATGTTCAGCTATCTTCTTTATACACCTTCCTTTGTAATGCAGTAACTCAAGATGTTATCTGCAGTCACCATCTCAGAACTGGTAGGTAACTCAGTCTATTCATAACCCAACCCTCTACCCTTACAGTGTTTAAGGAAAAAAATATATATACAACTCACTACCATCATTCATTTAACATTACATGTAGGAATACATCTTCTAGGATTTGACCTTTTCAGGGTTCGAACTACTGAAAACAGAATGCCGTAAACAGAATGATGTCATTTATTTCCAAAGACTATTGATATACTAGAGCAATGAGAAAATAATAAAGAAAGTGCGATATTTTATGGCAAATTAAGGACTGTAATCTGCAAGTTATAATTGCAAGTGTACTGATGAGTATTCTGAGGCAAATGGAAATGGGTTCACTATTCAAATAGCTAAAGGATGAACCTTAGCAAAATGTCCTTTGTCTCTAAAATCAAGTTGTTTAAGAGCTTTCTGAAGTAAAAGCCCATGGTGCTTATATAGAATGTATTTCAGGAAAATAAAATGTTTAAATCAATGGACTGAAAATGATCTTCATACATAAAATGAAATCTGATCAGTTTATAGCCTGACATGAACAGAACTCCCAAATTAGGCACCACCAAATTCAGTGCAGCAAACACTGTCAGCCACCAAAGGGATTGGAGAAATCAAAGTTCCTCTAAATCTTCCTTCCATGACACATAAAAGATTCAGTAGAAGAGAGGTCAAAGAATGTGAGGGGAGAAAAGGTATAAAAGAGAAGAAAAATAGCTTTCTTTTTTTTTCTTTTCTTTCTTTTTTCCTTTTTCTTTTTTTTTTTTTTTTTTAACTTAAAGTATGAAGGGACAGAACCTAATTATTCTTTTATGCAGAAAATCCCTTTGGCTGTACACATGAATAAGAGCACTCAAGGCAGCAACATTTTTCTTATAATTAGAAGAAATTATGATGTCTCTCTTGAAAGGCAGAATTTTCCTTATCATGAAAAACAGTGTTCTTTATCATCCTTACTTTTTATTAGAGCCTTCAAAATGAGGTTTTCTTGAGCCTCTTGAAATAAATCCATTCTACTTTGAACTGCCGGAACTAACTATTAAAATGTGGCCTGATTCATCCTGAGAAATGGCCACATGCCCACTTTCCTGGGATAATAATGACTGGTAGGTGAGTTATAAAGAACACTGAATTCCTTTATTCTACAACCTGAACTGTTCTCAGATGAAAAATGTATTGATCACTTTTTTTAATAGGATGACATGTCTCATCCTCACATTCATTTGTTTATTTTTCAACAAGTATATATTGTGTCATTATGAGCAAGACATTGGGCAAGAAGCTAAATTTCTGTGGCTGCTATGGAAATTAAGCTAAATGAAATGCCACACATAAAGAGAAGATAGTCATCAAAGAAATTAAGGGAATTTTTTTTTCAGATAGATTTTGAGGGCATTTAGAAGCTAACGATGTTTTTTAATTTTATGTCAGCTCTTCACAGGGCATAGATTACACTATTCTAAATTGTTATTGGCAACTGATGAAAATATTGACACCAGGGATCCAAAATCATAGTGCAGTAGCTGATCTGCTCTCCTGTCCTTGCTTAGTTCTGAGATAAGAGCTTCTTTCCAGGGCACATTCCACATGAATCTAAAGATTCATCTTTCAGTACCCACGGCTAATTCGCCCCCTCATGTACATACTTAATTTGTGTACATCTCTCCAGCATTGTTTTCTCTCTTGTCCTCCTGTTATTGTTTCCCTTATTGTTTTTCTTTTACTTCTTTCATAATTCCCTTCCACCTCTCTTTCTCATAAGCTTGAAGCGCCTTTAGAAAGTTTGGCAAGAAGAGGGAAATGAATTAAAAATCTTTCCAATAGATGTGCCTCTTGAGTTCCCATAAAAGACTGTGTTTATCCTGAGATCTTAATATTTACATTTAATTGTAAATTATTAGAATTATCAGCCTGTCTTCTATTAGATAGTGCTTGGAGAGAAGAGCTATGTTCTATGTATTCCTGTAGCTTTAACCATCTAATCATTATAGTGGGTGCTTAGAAATGATTTATAAATGAATAACTAATATCTTCTTTGTCTCACTTTATATCCTATACATCTACTGTATTCAATTTATTTAAACTCAAATCTTTATTGAACCTCAGCAACATACAAGACTTTGTGTGACATGCTCCAGAAAAAAACAAAGATGAATAAAACATTATCTATCTTCAGAAAGGGCTAAAGGAAAATATAAAATAAATGTAAACAAACTCCAATAAATGCAAAAATTTAGGTTTTAGGGGTAGCAGTAAACACCCAGAGTTTGAACATGTCCATCAATAGCCATAAGAATTATATCATGAGCTACATCACTTATAAACAAATAAGTAAAAGACAACATTGACAATCAACATCAAAAATAATAAATGTCTACCTTGACTACACCACAGGCCCATGCACGTGAACTATAAATGTGTCATGAAAAGTTTTTACAGCTCAAATTCAGGGATGGAACAAATTTGGCGAGAAAACAGGAATGGCTTTCTTAGGGAGATATTATTTTAATTGGGCCCACAAGGATGAGTAGAATGTCATCAAAAAAATTATAGGAGAATAATATTGCATGTGAAAAAAAGAAAACTGCTACGACAAAAATTTAGAGAGGAATGTGGAGGAAGGGCTTAGTGCCTGTATTGTCAGTTTGGCCAGAAGGTTGGAGTGGAAGATTAATAAGACTCTCTATCAAAGCTAAAGGCTCAGAGACTGAACTAACATTAAACCTACCAAGAAACAAATATTTGTGCCTAAATTTTCTATAGAAGCACCTGCATGACACCAACAGAAATGGTCAAAGACCCAGATGGGTCTCTTTACAAGAAAAAAGTTTGAGTCTATTGTCTCATGTTCCTTACATTCTTCATAAATAGGAAAATTTAGGTTATATACTAAGTGCTCACTAATTATTCATTGACAGACTATTGAGGATTCTAAAATATCCTAAACTTCAGCTACAGACTAAAAATAATAATTACATAGCCTTCTCTGATACTTGCACATTAGCCCAAGAAACAGAGCTTTTAACTCCTAGCAGCCATATCAGACAGGCGCCTGATCAAAGTGCATGCAAATGGTTTTGGAAAAGTTTAATACTTTTTTCCAAATTGCTTTTTGGTAAAGATAACTAGAAATGTGTGATTTTATCACACAGTTAAGAAAGCTGGCATACTTTAAGAATATTCAGTATGTTATCCCAGCTATACTCTAGTATTTATTTATATACTATTCAAGACATGTATATTGATCAGCAAATATAAGTTGGGCTCTACATGAAGTTGAGGTGATTGTGAAAATAACTGAGGTAGGATTCTTGTTAATACAGTTTCAGAATTTTAGGTGCAAAAAAAGAAACAGTAGAAGAGATTTTGCCACTAAGGAGATATCAATTCTTTCCCCAAATACTTCCACTAATAACACTGAAACTAGGTAATTACTTATTTTTAACAATCTTAGAGTCTGACAGGTCAAATTTTCTTTTAGGCAAATTATTTACTTAGCCAGTTAATATTTTATTAAAACATTTATTAATTTTGTAGGAAGAAAAACAACAATATTTTAAAATTATAATGTAATTATTGGGTCTGAATAATAAAAATAAACAATTTAGTTAAAAGATCTAAAGAAATATTTTAATAAAACAATCAATGGAAATATGTGGGGACAAATGATTTTTAAAATTCCAGTTCCTTGATCCTCAATAAATGTCATCTTTGAATACACACATGTTATTGTTAAATCACAGGAATATTTAAGAAAAAAGGCTAATTTACATTGTGTTTATTTTACAGCAATTTGAAATAAATCTAGCCTCTACTAGTTTTCTTTCAAATCTAGGTCAGAGAATTTAAAGATCACACTGGTTGACCATATCTTCATGACCGCTAAGAATGAGGATGTCTTTAGAATCCTAAATGACCATTTTGAATATTCTCTTCCGATTTTTAATGGTCTGAGTTCTCCATGTGGTGATACATATAAGCCACATATATGCCTAATTTCTTTAGTCTCTCTTTCAAAATGCCTGTCAGGTCTGGTGCAGAATGAATGATATTTAATTAAACCACAGGGTAAGTTTCTTCTGTCATAATTTCAGTGCAGGAAAGAAGAGTGTTTGAGAATGTCATTGTTTCTTGCTATACCATTTCACACCCCCAACTTAGAGATTTCAACAAAGGTTCTATATAGTTCACCCTTTGGGGCAAATGGCTGGATCACAAGGAGTTAACGCAGTTTAAGACTTGAAAGAGAAAAATGTTTCCAGCAAAAAAGGCTTACAGCAAAATAATGAGTGCCAAGGTTGAAGCTGCTCTTTCTTGCTTTAGTGCTAGAGCTGCATTATTCACAACTGCCAATCAGCTAATCTGAAAAGAATTTGTTCTTTACTGCATTTCTCCTTTATTGCTCCCACCCTACTGGTCTGGTGTACATTGCCTCCAGCTAGGAGGGTTTAGAAATAGCTCCTAAACAGACAACAAATGCTGGTCTGTGAATCGGAGGGCAGTAGACACTGTGGAGAGAAAGGGCTTTTGCTCAGCCCCGTTTCCTTTTCACATTTAGCCTTTGCTGCTGCAGTCCTGAAAAAACTCAAGCTACTGCAGGAGAAATTGCCTGTCAATTTCTGAAAATTCAACAGAGTTTTTCCTGAAGATTCGGGGTGTAGGACTGGTTGCAGCTCCCTGAGATATTGCTGGTGGAAAAAAAAACACAACTATTTAACTCTACGTGAAATGAATTTCAACAAATTCTGTGACCATTGCCTAATCTGACCACCACTACATGTGGCATGAGGAAATCAGACATCATAATTCACAGTTAAAAATAAAAAACCCTACAGATGAAGGTGAGCTCCACATTCTGCAAATTACCCCTACATTGATTTTGCAGTGTCCTTACAAATGCTCACCACGCTATTATGCCAAATGTGTGCATGTGTGCATGAGCAATGTTAGTAGACATAGAAAAATAGATATATGTATAAATAATTAGAGATGTACCTTTTAACGAAGCAAAGAGTAGTATCTTGGAAAATTTGATTAATGCCTGAGGGTACTTTTTTCTCCTTGGTATACTCAGGAAGCATCAGTTAAGAGTGTTGGAATTTATGTAGGTCTACTGGGGAATAAGTATCAGTGCATTAGCAGTGAAAAATCAGAGATTGTTGCCAGCTTTCCACATTTCCAAAGCGAACCTAAATATTCTTCCAGATTGAGTCAAATGGTCTTTGTTAATTTCTTTCACTAATTCATTCTTTCAAATGCAGGAGTGACACTGGCTGCTTTTGCAGATGTTTCTATTCTGTGGAAAACACGGCCGTGAGAAGTTCTTCATTCTTAACCAGAAATTGCTGTGTTCTCCAGACGGGAACATACTCAGCGGATGTCTAACTGGCAGGCTCACAGGTAGGCCAAGGAGGTATAAATTAGGCCTGAGCTGGTTTCCTTTTGCTGTTGTTAATTCCTGAGCTGAAATGCAGAGAGCCATTCAGATTACTGGCACAAGCTGGGGTGGATGGTCAATATGGTTAACTCAGATGCATGTGCTATTATACCTCTAAGCCCACATCAACCCGGTTAGACACTGGAGTTTCACTGCCAGCCCTGGCATCACTGCCAGCCCCTGTACTCCATCCCTCAATAGAGCCTCCCAAGCTGCCAAACCAACTCCTCTTTCATTGCTTCTCTGGCACATGCACCCAGGCCTCATTCCTCCCCTTACCTTAAACCTACTTCCTGCTACTCCACTAACTCCATCTACTCTGTCATTGCAACCTGCTAGGAAGTAGTGGGAGCACAAGGCCATTACATGGTAAGTGGCACTGCAGACCATGGGTCCTGGTACAAAGCCAGAAACAACTCAGCCACAAGTTGACCAAGCCACATTACATCCCTGAGTACAGCATCCAGCTCTTACAAAGAAAACTAACTGAATCATTTAAGAAACCCAATGGTCCTAAAACGTCATAAAAGTTATGCCATTTTATTGTTTGGTCAGAAACAGTTCATTTGTTAAGACACCACTGAGAATGCAATAAATGCATCATTTTATTCCCCTGAAAGAATTTGCCTTTCCTGCCACCATGAAGATGTATATGTATTGCCATATAATGTGGCTTTGTTAGAAATGAAGGGTATCCATGTGACTTAAGTGTACACACATACAGGTCTGTCTATAAACGCTATACCTAGAGAGGCAGAGAGGGAGAAGAGAAGGGGCAGGGGTGGGGGAGACAGCTTGAAAGCACAAGCGTGAGCACCGTGCTAAAAGGGAAAAAAAAAATCCAAAGGACTCACTGCAGTGCAGTTTTACATACAGACCTGTAGGAGCAACTGGAATGTTATTAGACCATAAAAGCACATCAGGCTGATTTATGGTTTCTGATCAAGGTTTCTGTGAAAATTACTCTGCATCACCGGCTCAAGGTGACTGCTACCATTAATGTGTGGAAAATAAATGAGATGGGGAGGCGGATAGCAGAGGAAGGGAAGGAAGCGCTGAGGCAGTTTATACAGCACAGGTTCCCCATTTTGTTTTACAGTGCAGAGAAGCCTGTCATCAAAATGATTGCTGTGGGGCAGGAAAGGCAATTCTTGGTAATTAGATCTTATGGCATGTAGCTGGTGCTTTCATGTAGAGAATGTACCGCGAGAGTAGCATGAATTCCCGCTTTCCGCATACCGCCTTCTTTTCTGTTTTCTACTCATGCTCAGATACCATAGTTTAAATTTAGAAGAGAAAATATTGTAATTCTGTTTTCCTGACTCTATTTATATCGAATAATTTTCATCTCCCCTAAATAAATAATCTTCCAAATTTGAGAGCTTCCAAGAGAATGGATGTCTAGAAATATTTTTATGTTATCTGATTGCCACAAAAGATTTCCATTGGCCTTTCCATTCCTGTCCTGTTTACAATTCATCATCGAAGCATCTCATAGATGAAATGCCCTGCTGCTTGCTTCAATGTAAACGAATACCATATATCCCAAGATTTTCATATAAGATAATTGTTGCACAATGTATAAAGCTATTTGATTGAAAAATGACCTCTCCTCCTCCTTTTTTTCTTTGCTCTTTTTGTCATTGCAAACTCTGGTTGAGAATTTGCTTATATTGGGTATCGCATATTGACTTAGAGTTAGAAATTCAAATCTATTCCAGAATTTTGACTCTAAATGCAGGTAGAGAATACCACATTTCAGAATGCTGGAAATGAAATCAAGTCGATTAAAAGATTTTTAAATCTTTCCACTGCATCTCTTTCTCTAGCTCTTAAAACTTGCCCTCTGGTGCTTCCGTGTAGTATTCCACATCTGGAACAAGCTGGTGTCTGCTCTCACAGCTGGCTTCGCTGCGGTGATAGCCATTAAAAGACATGACTTCAAGGAAACCCACAGGCCAGAGAATATCAATCTAGCCAAGAAAGAATAAAGACCTGTGTTCTCCTCATTCTATATTTTAAAGTAAGTTTTTCATCCCAGTGACACATCCCACTCTAAATGCCAATCTTCATATTATAGCAGGGCTACGCTGAGACTTTTATCCCTACATACAACACATGCACATGCACACATACCCTGAAATATTAACTGGGACCCTCAACATTGGTACTTTTTATACATGCTGTCAAAGATTCTGTTTCAATAGTTCAAACATAGTCACCACCCTACCCCCCATCCCCCAAATATAAACTACAAAAGGGTTTAATTGAGGCAAGGGATTCTCATATCCATACTGCATTTTAAATGCGTCAAAGATGCTTTCGCTTACATCATGTCATGTGATTGTCACAACAGTGCCAAGAGATCACTAAGACTGTCATTATGATTCCTATCTTACATGTGGAAATGCAAGCTCAAAGAAGTTAAGTGTTTTGCCTGAGATCATTTCATTCACAGTTTTGGAGCCAGCTCTCATCTCCCTTACCTTCATCTAGGCAGGCTACTCTAGTTTAACACAACAACAACAAAAAAAATCATTGTCCTAGGAGAAACAGACTGCTGTTCTTGTAGTGGCTCTGCTATGAAAAAGAGGAAAGATACCAGGCAAGGCTCCTAATTTTTTTGGCTTCTTTGGCTTGCTCGATTTTATGTGGACTAGAAATTTTCTATGGCACCTTCTAGGACTTTCTTTTTTTTTTTCAGAAATGTTCCTCACGAACCACAGTATTTGGGGACGAATAACTAGTCACTATCAATACCTTGGAAACAAATAAAGAATCTACCTTCCTAGTTAGTGCCTCTCCCATCTCCAGCACATGTATATACAAACATGTGTGGCCTCAAACACACACTCAAATACCATTCTGTTTGAAAGAGAAAATTGTAGGACAAGAGAAAAGCTGGCAATTCTTAGGCATACATGGGCAACCTAAAATGCCTGTTCTATTTTAGCATTAAAATATAGCCTTGAAAATAATTACTAAACTCCATATAGAGCAAAGGGCACATCTAGAGGTTCCAGAGGGATGTGTGCCAAAGTAGAGCGTCATCTGAGCTGTTGCCAAATTGCTATTGCTTGATGGCGATGGCACAAGCTGAATGGATCTAATATACCTCCCCTCATACGGGGTCATTCCCCCATTATGCAGCTTCATTTAATTTGGCAGAGGCTACCTTTTATAGCTAAAGATTCTACGTTTTGCTAGTTTCTTTAGCTTCCAAAAAAAGGGATTATTTAGTTGATCTTCAGAACGATCCATTTATAAACTCAAAGATAATGGCAGGGTATTTGGAATTCAGCCATCTATGAATATATGGAAATGGGTTGGAAGAGACACTTTCTTGCTTTAAAAAAACAAATGTTCTTGAGAGATAGAGAGTTGATTGATCATGGGTCTTCTCCCCTCCAAAAAAAATCTGTTTTAGAAATCTGTCTCCTTCATGACCTCAATACAGTTTATTTGATTCCTAAGGCCTGTTTCACCTATGAAACTTGACCGACGTCTTAGGGACTGCACTAAGCTTGGTGGAGAATTTCAAGTTCCAGATGTGGTAAAATCCTTTCTCCAATTCTACCTTCCCTGACTAAAAACCTCAGTGTCTCTAACTCCCTGTTCCTCTCCTTACCTCCTAAAATGTGAACTATTTAAGGACAAAAAGAAAACCAGACACATTATCAATAAAAAGGACTAACTTTCAGTCACACAGAAAATATTTAAGAAAGCCTCAGGATGCAACCACACCAACAGTCACAATGAGGTGAAAGAAAAAAGCACAGTGCCACACCAGCCTCAGCCAGTTACCCTCAGGATTGTTCTCAGTGGGTTAAAATCAACTGCTTTTGCTAATAATAAGGAACACTGCATATCTGACTTCTCACAAAAGGCACTAAAACCTACTGCCTGGCTGGAAGAACCACACAAGTGTCCTGGTGACACACATATGTGTATGCTTTAGAGGAAAGAGTGAGTCACAGGGGGCATGGCAAGAGATAGGGACCACCTTTCTTTCCAACAAAACTTCAGCTATCTGCTTTCCTTTGCCTGCTGCATACAAGAAGCAGAGTAGTAGCTAAACTGCTTAAATCATTATTCTTCATAATGCACAGACATTATCTCCTTCCATAGAAATCCTGCCTTTTCTTTCAGATAACTGGCTAGAAATAAAATGCCACACTTTCTCTCCTCAAAGAAAACACATGGTAGGCATGTTTAAATTTAGGGCAATGGATGGAAACAATTTGCCTCTCAGCCCTTAAAGCCCAAATCCCCAGGCCCATATATTTCCTCAGAGAATGAGTGCTTACACAATGGCTTCATGTTTTGGTAGTTTTGCTGTAAAAGTACCCAGCAATTTTTTTAAGTACTGTAATTTTGAAAATTTTCATTTATTCCAGAAGATATTATTTTGTGGCCAATCAGACAAAAGAAGCAAGGAGAATGACAAAGCCCTTTAATAAGCAGATCAGAATCTTTCCAAACTTTACATGTTAAACATAGTTTACCCCAAGTAAGATTTCATTTTCCTTGTGTCCCTTACTCAGTTTAGTAAACCTTTACAGAAACTTTTCTAGCTGTGTAGCTCTTGTGTACATCTCAAAACACACTCTCTTATACAGAGTATAAAAACGACTTACTACTATTACCCATTTTTCAGGACAACCTATTGTGGAAGCTTATGAATGCTGAAAATGTTGAAGGTTGTTTTGATATGGAAATTAAACTTTACTTTACTTCCTTCGTTTCAGAAGTTTAATTTTAGAATTAAGTGATTCTTGCCTTCAAGGAGAAGGAAATCTATTTTTGGCTAACTTTGGTGATAAAGATTCAACAAGATCTGCTGCAAAAGAACCTGAGGACTGGTGATGTATCATAGAAAAGGCAAAAGAGAAGGGATGATTCACCTAGTTTGGGAAAGGACAGGAGCGGGAGAGAGAAAGACGAGAGAGAGAGAGAGAGAGAGAGAGAGAGAGAGCGCGCCAGCGAGCTGTGGTATATCTAGGAAAATAGGCAGCCTCAGTTGTTATCTGTTTCACAAGTGTGACCTGTAGGTAACATTGCATCCAGAAGCTGTCTGGGTGCTACATCAATCCAGCAGATTACCCAGCCATCCCATGCAATAAGTGTCAAGCTTGTGTGTGTCCTGTCTATCATTTCTCTTTACTTCTAAACAACTTACTCAGAGATGGCCCAGCTGGAGTGATGCTTGTCCGGGTTCATGTATGTGCTGCATCTCCATTAGACTTATCCTGTGTGAAATTCCACCATTCTCCACACACACCATTGGGACTGTGACCACCTGAGTGCTCAAGACAAGAAGCATTGGGTCATGACACAATGAATGGAACCAGATAGAAACCCACTTAAGCTAAGGCAGTGCTTTCTTCTCTCAGGGAAGATAAATTTTAGAATTCACGGGGAGTCCAGCTCATTAGTCAAGGTAGAAGAACTGATTGTGGTTAGGGAACCAAGAATGTTTACTTGCCTAATGAGTCTGTTGTGCATACCTGCATTGGAAACCCGCTGTCATATTAGGTTGAATCATATAAAATTTCATATGTTCAGCCATTTTGGCCTATAAAATGGCAATTTTGTATTGTCTGACATAATCATAGAATATGTGGGGACTTGGGAAGCCAACTAAGGATGGTCACGGAGGTTCTATATAAGAAAGACTTAGATGTGTTATTCTGGTGGAGGAGGGAGAAGATGTGTAAGGAACTTAAAATGAAACTGCAGTTGCTTATCAAATACTCTAATTTTACTTAGATTAAACATTTGTTTAAAATTCTGCCTTCCCCATTTTCCTCTTGTCATTCTTGTCAATGCCATTGATCCCAACCAGTCAGATAGCTTTTTCTATAACATACATAACTAAAAGCACGAATTTGCCTTTTTTTAGATTTTGCCCTTTTTTCTTCATTATACCTCTTCTTCTTCTACCATAATGACTTTAACTATCACACTAAGATCTGAGATTTCCAAACAACATATATGCTGCCTATCTTCCTCAAACATATTTCTTCAGTCTTTAAAAAATAATAATAATAAAATAAATAAATAAAACAATTTTTCATTCAGCTCAACATATCCAATTCTAAACTCTCTAGTTTCTCACTTTATTAGAGCAGAGAGTAGTTCAATGCAAGCCTCATTCATGGCTCTCAAATTCATTTTTTTCTGAGCTAGGTAACTGATTGGGTGGAACTATGTTCCAATTGCTCACATCACTCCTTTCCTAGTCACCCAAGTGCAGAACTTCAAGTAACTTCTGATTTCTCATTCGTCATCCCTGCACCTTGTTATGAAGTTCTGAATCACTCTTCTTCCACAAAGCTCTCTCTCTTTTTTTTTAAATTAATTTAGCAATAGTAAGTGCTTTCTATGTGCCACTCTCATTGCTAGCAGTTCCTATCTGTTTTTTTCCCCCTGAATGATGCCGCAATTCAGGTTCTTATTATCTTCTGTTTGGATTTTTGTGTTGCTTTCCCAATTGCTTATAGCAAGCCATCTTCTATACCGCTGCCAAATTAGGATTTTTAAATCATTTTTATATTTTATGAATCTGACCCAAAGATAAATAATTCTTGAACAAATAAAATGGAAAAAAAGAGAGGAAGAAAAATGGGAACTGATATGAGGTTGGCCACCAAAAGCAAGACTGAATACCATAGTCACTGGGAAAATCACAGCATCCATGGTGTCCCAAGGTCATGGCAGGCTCCCTTAGGATTCAAGCATAGATAGCACAAGAGTTCCCAAGAGGAACAATCAGGTTTGTGATCTGATACATTAGAAACAAAAATGGGAATGACAGGGTAACTCCAGAGGTCATGAAGGGTGGCCAGTGCTAATCTCCACTGGATTTAGAGGTAAAGATGCTGAGTCTGTTGAAATATTCCCTGCTTTTTTTTTTTTTTTTTTTTTTTTTTAGTCTGGAGGATTTGGGCAAGGTTGAATTTTGAGAGAAAAAGTTATGAAACTAGGAAATAATGCAGAGGCTGATAATCCCATTATTTCTCTTCTTTATTGCCTTTAACTGTCAATGAAATCCTCATTATGTCCCTCGACCTCCCTTTCTAGCCTTGCCTTAAACAATTCCCTACATATACCTAGTAATCCATCTAACCTTCAAAATGCCTACACTTTTCATGCCTTCATGATTCTCCTCCTAAAAAACTCTTATTTTTTCATCTGTGCCTGCAAAATACTATCTATCATTCAAGTGCTGGTTCAGATCCCACCTCCTCCTGAAAGTATTACTGAATCAGATAGAAAGATGGAATTGCTTCCTTCTTAGGACTTTGCACTTCTCACAATGCATGCCTTGTTGAAACTAAATTCTAACTATCTATCTAAATGCCTGCACATGGTATGCAGAAAACATACAACAGTTTTCTTTTTCTGTTTTTTTTTTACTTGACATTATACTGTGGACATTCTGCACTCATCTAGCTTCTATAAAATTATAAGCATTTTTTTTTGTCCAGACAGAGGTCATATAGTAATTGACTGATCCTTAATGGTGCCTACCATAATGCCTTGTACAAAACAAGCCTCAGTCAAGATTTACATAATTTATTAAATTATCTAATTATATATTAAATTGTGTAGCTCAAGTATTGAGCTGTCCCTAGACAGTGAATCTAGACATATTGATATTAATGTTCACATTTAAATAACAAAGCCCCAAACCCCCACCTGCTGAAAGAGGTGGGGGTCTTCTCTGGAGTGCGACTACACCAATATTTCTAAGAATCTCCAACAGTGTTGACATATGTCTATGAATCTGTCTCAATGGCCACTGAATGTGATTGCTTTCTAGTAAGAATTAGGCAGCCCAGGCACCACTGCTATACTAAGGAACCATTCAAGGCTGGAATTCTCCTAATTCTACTGCTGCCGTTGTCATAACTTGGAGACCAGAAATCCTTCTCATTGCTTTTTGAAGTGAGAAAGAGAAACATTTTCTGCATTATGCTAAACTGATATGAGGAGAGGTGGGAGTGAGAGTGAGCCCTTTAATTTGACCATGGAATTGCAATGATTTATAGCAGCTATCAATAAGTTTTCACTCACTGTCACAACTAGTAAAACCATTGCTTTGTGGCACAGGCTCTATTAGTCCCACAAATATGCCTTTCATATCCAGCTATCTGGTCTTGCTGCTGCTTTTAGGCAACTGAATACTTTAAGCCTTAGCACCATTGATATTGTTACCACCTCTTCCTCAAGCACTACTACCACAATAATGGTTGAAGGTGGTGAGCCTTTGACACCACCAACATTGCTACCAGCCTTACTGGGAAACATATAGTTGCTGGGTCCATCTGACATGAAAAACTGCTACTTAATCAAGCTACCTTATTATACCATTGTAATGAAGTTCTTCACTCATTCACCTGGGCAAAGATAATATATTGAGAAATCTTATGATTGTTCTCTTTTACATTCCCTTAGAATGTATCAGCAAAGTTGTTTGAGCTCAATTCAGCTCTTGCAATTTGTACATGCATATAGCTACATTCTTCCAAGTGTTACTTCCATCCCTGCCTCCCTCTCCTCATCCCTTATGTGACTGGGCTGGGGTGAGTCCTGGTATCAGCCGCCTAGCTATACTGGAATCAATACTCCATACCTCCCTTAAGTCCACTTTGTCTGGCTCACTTTTTAAGTCTTATTTTTTCATCATGAAATCTCTCTCAGGGGTCTTATTTCCTTTACTAAAAAGGCCTCCATTAGAGTTATACCAGTCCATTTGAAATGTGAGTATACCCTTGAACCTCATTGGTTGTCAGGTCTGAGTCTTTTATTTTATCCCACGAGGTCTTCTATCCCAATATAAATTAGTAAATGCAAGTAATATGGGGTAGAATGAGTGGTTTTTGAGTCCTTTATCCTGACCATCCAAGACATCTGTAATCACTGCATATCAGAAACTATTTTTTAAATCTTCTACACTTCCTGGAGAAGACTAAGAAATTTTAAAATTTAACTGTTACCATGCTTGTCTATTCTGTATGTTTTCTGTTGGTATTTGTGCATGAGTTAACCATCTGAGGCTGGGGAAAGAACCACCCAAAAATTGTTAGAGGGAACCTTGCAGGATACTCTAAACAGCTGATAATAATACCTGTTCATACTAGGCAGATTGGAAGCTCTAACTGCTTAACAGCCAATAATGTAAAATTCACAATGACTACCTTCTTATCAAAACATATGAGACATACAAAAAAGCAGGAAAATACAATCCATAATAAAAGGAATACTCAATTAAAAGAAATAGACACAGAAGTGGTACATATGTGAGAATTAGCATAGGATATTAAAATGGTGATTATAACTATATTCCATATGTTCAAAAAGTTAAGTAGAGATATGAAAGCTATAAAAAGATTAAAACAAAATTTCTGTAGATGAAGACTATAATATTTGAGAAGAAAATTACACTGAATTGATTAATGGAAAATTAGACATTACAAAAGAGAAGAATGAAAGATTTATGACTTTGAGCAAATAGAAATAGAACCTATTCAAAATAAAACACAGATTAAAACATTTAAATGAACAATAACCCATGGGAGAACTTCAATTGACTTAATATATGGGTGATTAGAATTCCCAAAAGAGAGAAAAAAAGTTGGAAGAAATAATGGCTGTTACATTCACAAAATTTTAGGGACTATAAACCCGCTGATCCAAGAAGCTACATGACTCTCAAGCACAGAAATATGAAGAAAACTGTACCAAGGCATACAGTCATATTGCTGGAGACCTGTACTTAATAAAAACTTTAACAATTCCAGCAAGAGGAAAATGATACATAAGAGAAACATGAATGTGAATGACAGCAGATTTCCAGTTGGAAATAAGATTAGTAAAAAAAAAGTGGAGGAACATCTTTAAAGTACTAAATTAAAAAATAATAAATAATAATAATAATATAATAACTGCTGACTTAGAATCCTATACCTAGCAAATGTATCTTTTAAAATGTAAGTGAAGAGTTTTTCAGCAATACAAAAGATGAAAGAATTTATCACCAGCAGACATCCACTGTATGAAATCTTAAAGTAAGTCTTCACACAGAAATAAAATAATACCACATAGAAATATGGGCCTACATAAAGTAATGAAGTGACTGGAAATGGTAGTACAGGGAAAATAAATGAGATTTTCTTTAAACTATCTAAATATATTTAAAAGAAAATTGAGTATTTATACAAAAATAATAATGTTGTGTGGTAGGAATAACAGGTATAAAAGTAAAATATATTACAACTAGCATGGAGGTAGAGAGAAATGAAAATGTACTAATGTAAGGGTCTTATACTGTATGTGATGCTGCATAATAGCATTTGAAGAAAAGCTGTGATAAAGATGTATACTACTGATCCTAAAAAAATCATTAGAATAACAAAACAAAAAGTACTGTTATAGCTAATCACCCCCAACCCTCCAAAAAAGGTGGAATTTAAAAATATTTAATTATTCCAAAAGAAGAAAAGTCAAAAAGAACAGATAGAATAAATAGAAATCAGGTAACAAAATGGTATTTTTAAATCTAGCCATATCAATAATATTAAATATAAATGGTCTAAACACCCTAGATTTTTTAAAAGTCACTTCCTTGTTGAAGGACACTATATTAACTTAACTCTTTTGCCAAAAACAGGGAAGTCTACTTAGAAGGTCAAAGAGCAATAAATCCTTATATTCACATCAAATCCCACATGCTTGACAGACTCCTTCCAGTGAATGTTTCTTTGACCTGAGACAACATGATCTAGTTATTTTCAGCTGCAGCAACCTGGCATGTCACCCACACAGTCTGTGGAGGGGAGGGTTGTAAAGAAAATCATCACATCCCTCGAAGATCACTGTGAACTTCCATTAGCTAACAGTCCAAGAGAGTTTCCCCCCAGTGCCATCATTTCTTACCAAGCTATTGAAATAGTTTCTTAACTGGCTTCCTTGCTCCAGTCTACAAATACTTGATACAGACACTTCTCACCACATTGCTGCTAAGTATTCTTTCCAGAAAATATAAAAAAGAACCAATGATTTGGAATTGTCGTGAGCTCCTCCATACGAGATTTCTGATAGGTGCTCATTCCGTGCCTTTGCCCTACATTATTTTCCAAACTTGATATGCTGGTTTGCCCTCCAGGTTCTGCTTATTCACTTTAGCCTACTTCACTCCATTCCTACATACACACTTCAACCCATTCCTACATACACACTTCAACCCATTCCTACATAAATAGAAAATGCCCAATCATTTTTCAAGTTTCAGACAAAGCTTCTCTTCTATGAAAATTTTCTGACATCTTTTCCCACTCCAATCTTAATATAACTCATTTTATGTCCTCTGTACCCTAATCAGTATTGTCTTATGTTACACACCTATAACACATTTTTACTTTATTTGAACAAATGTCTTATGCTTTATATAACTGTTATATTCAAGACAGAATATCTCAGTCTTGGTACTACTGACAAGATTAGTCTTTGTTTGGTGGTGGTGGTAGTGCAGGGGGTGCTCTCCTATATACTGTCAGATGCTTAGTAGCATCCCAAGCTTCTGCCACTAAGTAGTACTCCCTGCCACCTGAGTCATGACAACCAAAAATATTTCCAGACATTACCAACATCTTTTAGGGGGAGAAAAATCACCCTGGTTGAGAACTACTGGCCTAACAGATCTTTGAGCATGTAAAAGCCTGTGGAATAAGAATATATATTGCTTTGTAGGGTGACAAGCAACAGAAGGAAAAGGTAGAACTTAACATATTGTTCCATAATTATCTTTGAGAAGAATCGCATGCAGTGGGTAGGAAGTGGGCCAAGGCAGAGGTTGCAATGTTGGAGTCTGTAGAACAAAAAAAAAGGAAGGACTCCATGTGGAATCAAAGCAGGAGCAAAACATAAAGTGTCCTCTCTTCCATTCTCTCTACTAGAGAAGTCTGAGCCAACTTTGAATTCTGATCCTTATCGTTCATCAAGAAGATGAGTCTGCATGAATGATGAATGCTCTACTTCAGTGGAACCAAAGTGAGGTAGAGCCTCCTCCCTTTCCCAATCTGGATTTAGTCACTAAGATTTGGAAAACAAAGGCAGAAACAACTACAAGGGATCTGTATTTGAATAAACATATTTTTTAGGATAGGTCAAGTAGATTTTTACACTGAAATAAAGAACACATGAGAGTCATAATAGAAATGTAGAAATCGTAAATAGCAAACCTAAAGCCAACAAGGCAGCAGTACAAGAGATCGGCAGAGGCATGACCAAATGTTAAAAATAAAATAGATCTGAACAGATACACTGAAGATAGAAATTTTTGTTTTGTTTTTTAAAGCCATTGTAACAAATGATGGCAGTAGTAACTTTGGCAGGCTACTAAAAGGCTGGGTATTTCAAAAAATGATCCTCTCTGCCTTAGCAAAAATAATATTAAAATGAAACTGGGATATTTAGCTTCTCTTTTAACACAGTAGAGATCATTTACAGAAATAAGCCTAAGGGCACTCCAGTGTGGGAGTCACTGATGCTGTTGAGAACCAACCATTGTCATTATCCAGACAATGTGTTAAACTCCCAAGCCATAAACAGAAAAGGAAGTTCTTCAACTATTCTCTCTCTCACCTCACCCTATGCTGACCCTCAATATCAGAAAGAGAATAAGAAGACCCAAAATTTAGAATAAAGATTAGGCTACAGAAGGACTTACCAATTAGGCAATTATTTTTATTCAGCACCTCCACTGTGTCACGAATTTGTTTCAGGTTCTGTGAAAGTAAAGAGAGAGAGAGAGAGAGAGAGAGAGAGAGAGAGAGAGAGAGAGAATCCGAATAAACATTTTTTTTTCTGAGCTTGAGAATTGTTCAGGAGAACAATAGGCCCATGAAGTAACTGTATGTTTAAAAGCAGGATGCTTAGATCAGAGAGCAGAGGCCAAATAAGTCTGGGGATCTTCAAGGGGCCTCAATCAATGAAGGCTTTTGAGAAGAATGTTTAATTGTTAAAGAGTGCATGACAGACACTTACAAGCAGAACAGACCCTTATCAACCTGAAAGAAAATTAGATTTAATAGCACTTGAAATCAAGGGTGAATTAAAGGTCATTAATATGTCTGCACTTGCAGCCTTGAGAAAGTGGCTCAATCTCTCAGAGCCTCATTTTTCTTATTTATAAAATGTTGCAAACCGAATTTTTTCTTTATACATTCATTGTGAAGTTTAAGTGAGGTAAAGTACCTTTTATGTGCACAAGCATTATTGTTGTTAGAACAGTTATTGCAGTGAATTCCAGAACCATTCCATGGGCAGGAGAAAATGCACCAAATTGATCAAAAGCTATTATCTCTCGATACTGAGATTAGAGGTGGACTGGTTTTCTTCTTTCTACTTTTCCACATTTTCTACATTTTCTATAATGAGCATATATTATTTTATAATCAGCATTTAAAACAGATTTTAAATGTAAATTTATTGAATGAATTATTTGGCAGGATAATAAATGTTAATCCAACTCACATAATCAAGTGGTTTTTGAATATACGAATTCTTGATTATTCTGAACTCTTAGATTATGCCAAACATTGTTCTATGTCACATACAAAAATGGTAAAACATGTTCCTGGTCTGCAGAGAGATCAATATTGTGAATGAATGTGTCCTTTCCTCATTCTTGCTTCAAAAAGGAGTCCAAATAAACTGCTGCTATGTACCAGACCTGCATGAAAAGGAACCAAAGTCCAGTTGTTAAAAGTTCAAAACATGGAATGAGATGATATGAGTTCAAATCTTGGTTAATATTTAGCAAATATTAATTGACTACCTACTACATGCTGGATATTTTCTAGGCATGAGAAAAACAGCAGCAAACAACTAGGTAGCCTTGGATATGGTTGTTTTAGTTTTCTGTCCCCATTTTCTTATCCTTCCAATTGGAAGGAATAAATGAGATAACATTTGTGTCCAGTATAAAGCAAGCACACAGCATCCTTCTGTGCTAAATCTTTCCCATCAGAACTTAAGCATACTGGGAAATCTCTCATTTTCAAAATAATAATAATAAAATTTCTTTCATTTCACATCTACCTCTAGTTACCAACTCATTTTCTCTCTTACTGTTCACCGGCTACTCTTTCGGTAAGCTGTCTACATTCACTGTCTCCAATTCTTCCCCCCTCATGCTCTCTTGAATTCACTCTTAACAAGCATTGGCCCAGAAATTGCTTTTGTCAACAGGGTCGCAGCTAATAAACACTCTGTCTTTGTGCAAATTAGAAAACAGTGCCCTCCTGAATGGATGAGTTATAAATATCTGTACCCTCCATGTGGATATAGCAGATGCAGGCAGTACTTCACAACTACTCACCCATTCAAACGGGCACTTTTGTATAAGGCATAACCAGCACACCCACAGTAATGCTGCTTCTCATGACCAACGGTGGCTTCCAGGTGGTTAAAGCTATGGATCAATTCTCAGTCTTTTTTTTGCCTGCAATATCAGCAACATATGCCAGAGTTGATTGCTCCCTCCTTTTTGAAGCACCTTATTTACAACACATTCTCCCTTTTATTCTTTCTCTCCATGTTTCCTCTTTTCACATTAGATTCCCATGACTTATTTATCTTGTAACTGGAAGTTTATTGCCTTTTACCAGCATCTCCTGCCCTTCAGCCACTGGCAATCACAATTTGTGTTTCCATGGGTAAAATACTGCGTGGTCTCACTTATATGTGGAATCTAAAAAAAAAAACAAAAACAAACAAAAAAAAAAAAAAACAAGGAAGTAAAACTTAGAGAGATAACGAGTAGAAAAGTGGTTGCCAGGGGCTAGGGAGTGGGGGAAAAATGGAGAGGTCGGTAAAGGAGTACAAACTTCCAGATATAAAATGAAGAAGGTCTGAGAATCTAATGTAAAACATGGTTACTATGGTTGATAACACCATATTATATAACTGAACAGTTTTAACAACAACAAAAAATAATTTGTCTTTCTCTGTTTAACTTATTTCACTTAGCATAATGTCTTCAGGGTCCATCTATATTGTTGCAAATGGCAGGATTTTTCTTTATGACTAAATAGCTTTCCATTGTGTGTGTGTGTGTGTGTGTGTGTGTGTGTGTGTACCACATTTTCTTTATCCATTTATCTGTCAATGGATAGTTTCTTAGCTACTATGTCTTAGCTATTGTGAATAATGCTCAAATGGCGATGAAAGTGCACATCTCTTCAAGAATCTGACCTTATTTCTTTAAAATATATATCCAGAAGTGAGATTGCTGGATCATATGGTAGATCTATTTTTAATTTTTTGAGAAACATCTATAGTTTTCAATAGTGCCTGCACCAATTTACATTTCTACCAAAAGTGTACAAGTGTTCCCTTTTCTCTACATCCTCACTAACACTTGTTACTTCTTATCACTTTTATAATAGCCATTCTAACAGGGTGAGATGATACATCATTGTGGTTTTGATTTGCATGTCTCTGATAATAAGTGAGGTTCAGCACCTTTTCATGTACTTATAGGCCATCTGTGTGTTATTTTTGAAAAAATGTCTATTCAGTTCCTCTGTCCATTTTTAACTGAATTATTTGGCTTTTTTATTTTTCGTTATTGAGTTGTATGAATTCTTTATATATTTTGGAAATCAACCCCTTAGATATGATTTGCAAATATTTTTTTCTATTCTGTAGGTGCCTTTTCATTTTCTTGATACTTTGGTTATACAGAACTTTTTAGTTTGATGTAGTCCCACTTGTTTATTTTGCTTTTGTTACCTGTACTTTGATGTTATATCAAAAAAATTATTGCTGAGACCAATGTAAAGGAGATTATTCAGAGATGTGTTAATTTCCACATGTTTCTGAATTTTCCAGTTTTCCTCCTTTGCTGGTTTCTAGTTTTATGTGATTGTGGTTAGAAAAGATACTTGGTATGACTTTAATCATCTTAAATTTGCTATGACCTGTTTTGTGACCTATCACATAATCTATCTTGAAGAATGTTCCACGTGTGCTTGACAAACCTACAGCTAACATCATACTCAATGGAGAAAGGCTAAAAGCATTTTCCTTAAGATCAGGAACAATACAAGGATACTCACTTTCACCACTCCTGTTCAACATTGTATTGGAAGTCTTAGCTATGGCAATAAGACAAGAAAAGGAAATAAAAGTATCCAAGTTGGAAAGGAAGAAGTAAAACTCATTATTTGCAAATTACATGATACTATACATAGAGAACCCTAAAGATTTCACCAAAAATCTGTTAGAACTTAACAATGAATTCAGTAAAGTAGCTGGTTACAAAATAAATATCTAGCAGTCAGTAACATTTTTATACACCAATGATGAACTTTCAGAAAGAGAAATTAAGAAAACAATTCCATTTACAATTGCATCAAAAACAATAAAATACCTGGAAATCAAATTAACAAAGGAGGTAAAAGACCTGTTCTCAGAAAATTTTTAAGTCACTGAAAAAAGAAATTGAATAAGACAAAAATAAATGGAAGCATATACCATGCTCATTGGAAGGAAGAATCATCATCATTAAAATGGCCATATTACCCAAAGCAATCTATAGATTCAATGTAATCCCTATCAAAATACCAATGGCATTTTTCAGAAAGCTAGAGCAAATAATCTTAAAATTTTTCAGAAAGCTAGAGCAAATAATCTTAAAATATGGAGCTATGAAAGACCCTGAATAGCCAGCCATGGCAATCTTGAGAAAGAACAAGTTGGAGGTATCACACTACCTGATATAAAACTATATTACTAGGTTACAGTAATCAAAATAGCATGCTACTAGCATAAAATACAGATACATTGGTCAAGGTAACAGAATAGGGAGCCCAGAAATAAATCCACACCTATACACTTACTTAATACATGACAAAAGAGGCAAGAATATTCAATCAAGTAAAGATAGTATCTTCAATAAATGGTGTTGGGAAAATAGGACAGATACGTGCAAAAAACAGAAACTGGGCCATCTTCATACACCATATACAAGAATAGACTCAAAATGGATTAAATAATTAAATGTAAGACCCGAAACCATAAAACTTCTAGGAGAAAACTTAGGCAATAATCTCTTTGATATTGCTACTAGTGATTTATTTTTGGACATATCTCCTTGGGCAGGGGAGACAAAAGAAAAAATAAACCAATGGGACTATATCAAACTAAAAAGTTTTTGCACAGCAATGGAAACCATCAACAAAATGAAAAGACAACTAAGTGAATGGGAGAAGATTTCACTTATGATACATCTGATAAGAGGTTAATATCTAAAAAACAGAGAGAACTCATACAACTCAACACCAAAGAAACAAACAATCCAATTAAAAATGGGCAGAAGACCTGAATAGATAATTCTCCAAAGAGGAAATACAGATGGCCAATAGATATGTGAAAAGATACTTGAGGTCACTAATCATCAGAGAAATACAAATTAAAACCTCAATGAGGTATTACTTCATACCTGTCAGAATGGCATCATCAATAAACCAAACAACAACAAGTATCGGGGAGGACGTGGAGAAAAGGGAACCCTCATACGTTGTCGGTGGGATTGCAAATTGATACAGCCACTATGGAAAACAGTCTGGAGCTTTCTCAAAAAATTAAAAATAGACAGACCTTTTGACCCAGCAATTGCACTTCTGGGTATTTATCTTAAAGAAAAAACAATAATTCATAAAAATCTGTGCACCCCTGTTTTCATGGTGCATAATTTACAATAGTCAAGATATGGAAGCAACCTAAATGTCCATCAAAAGATGATTGGATAAAGAAGTATGGTTCATATATTCAGTGAAATATTACTCAGCCATTAAAAAAATGAAATCCTACCATTCACAATGACATGAATGGACCTAGAGGTTATTATGATGAGTGAAATAAGTCAGACAGTGGAAGATAAATACCATATAATTTCACTTATATGTGAAATCTAAGGAACAAAAAGAACAAACTAATCAAATCCAGACTCATAAATATAGAGGACAATCTGGTGATGGCCATAGGGGAGGGGAGTTCGGAGGCTGGCAGAAAGGGGTGAAAGGTTAATGAAGTACAAATTAGTAGTTGATAGATGGTCAGGTTGATGGAGAGCATGGCATAGGGAATACAGTTAGCATTAATGTATCGGCTAGGTGTAGAGCCAGAGGAAGGAAAGAGCAATCGGGGGATATTTATAAACTATATAAATGTCTAACCAATGTACTGTATACTTGAAACTAATAAAAGTTTTTTAAAAGAATATGTATTCTACTGCTGTTGGACAGAATGTTCTGTATATGTCTGCTAGGTTCATTTGGACTAAGGTATATTTCAAGTCCAGGGTTTATTAATTTTGTGTCTGGATGATCCATTCATTGTTAAAAGTGGGGTATTAAAGTACCCTGCTATTACTGTATTATCATTTATTTTTCCTTCAGAACTATTTGCTTAAAATATTTTCATTCTTCAATGTTAGGTGTATATATTCTTATGATTATTTTTTCCTCTTGATAAATTAACCCCTTTATCATTATATAATGACATTCTTGGGGTCTTGTTACAATTTATTTATTTTTGACAAATGAGAATTGTTATGGTTTTTGACTTAAGGTACATTGTGTCTGCTATAAGTATATTCACCCTGTTTTCTTTCAGTTTTCATTTGTATGAAATATCTTTTTTCATCTTATTACTTTGAGCCTGTAGGTGTGTCCTTAAAGCTGAAGTGAGTGTCTTGTAAGCTGTATATAATTAGGTCTTGTTTTTTATCTATTCAGCCACTCTATCCCTTTTGATTGGAGAATTTCATCTATTTATATTTAAAATAATTATTGATAGGTAAGAATTTGCTGTCTTATTGTTTTCTGGCTTTTTTGCCATTCCCCCTTGTTTTTCCTCTTGCTGTCTTCCTTTGTGAATTGATGATTTTATTCATGCTTTAATTCTCTTTATCTTTTGCGTTTCTATTTTATGAGTTTGTTTTGTGGTTACAATGAGGCTTATATAAAATATCTTATAGCCCTAACAGTCTATTTCACACATATAACAATTAACTTCAATTTCATATAAAAATTCTACTCTTTTATTCCCCCTCCATTTTGTGTTTTATTGTCACAATTTATCTTTTATTGCATATACATTAACAAATGATTGTAGCTGTAATTATTTTTAATATTTTTATCTTTTAACCTTTATACTAGAGTTAGGTGGTTAATCCACCACTGTGGATTAATACGCTATTAGAGTATTCTGAATTTGACTATATATTTACTTTTACAAGTGTGTTGTATATTTTCATGTTTTCATGTTACTAATTGCCATTCTTTCATTTCAGCTAGAAAAACTCCTTTAAGCATTTCTTGTAAGGCCACCTCCCATGATTTCCACTCCTGTATCCAACTGCCTCCAGCCATCTCCACTTGGGTGTCTAATAAACATGTCAAAGTTAACAAGCTCAAGTCTGAGTTTCCAATTCCCTCCCATAGTCTTCCCACCATTCTAATTATTTGGACCAAAAAGCTTGGGTTACAGAATTCCTTCTCTCTCTCATACCTCACATCCATCTGTAAATATATTCATCAGCACAACCTTCAAATATTGGAGAAATCCAACAATGTCTCACTTCCTCCTCTATTCATACTTGGTCTGAACTACCACCATCATTTATCTATTATTTCTATTGCTTCCTAACTGTTGAGTCTACTTCTGTTCTGGTCCCTTCTCAATCTATTTCCCACATAAATCAGAGTGATTTTGTTAAATTTAAGTCAGATTATATCACCTCTCTGTTTAAAACCTTCCAGTGGGTTCCTAGCTAACTCAGAAAAAGGCAGTGATCACAATATCACGTCAGCCTCCCCATGACACCTGGACTGTACTATCTCTCTGAAATCCTTTTCAATACCCTCTGTCTTCCAGCACATACCTTTCATTCTTCTTCTGCCATATTCGATGATTTATTATTCCTTGAGCACATCAAGTAAAAACACACCTACCTCAGGGATGTTCTACTTGTTGTTCCTGCTTTCTCAAATGTATTTTTCCTCAAAGCTCCCCTGTTAATTCTCTACTTTATTCAGTTGTCACCTTCTCAGCTATGCCTCCATGGCTACCATGTATAAACTGTAACCCTCATTTTTATTTCCCAGACTTATTACCCAGTAATATAAAAGTTATTTTATTTATATTTTCTTCACGTTTTATCTCTTCTCAAAATAAGGCCCACAAGGGTAGGAATCTTTCTATGTATTTACTTTATTCTAGAACCTAAACCAGAGCATGACAATTAGCTTGTGCCCAATAAATATTTGTCATATAAATATATTGACATATATGTATATATTAAATAATTGGAAGAATATACAGTAATTATAAACAGTGGCACAGTCTTTTACTTGACTATTTTCAAATGGCAGCACCACAGAAGATTCAGAAAGAGGAAAAGGTGAGCCCAGTGATTCTGAAAGTGACTGACCAAATGCCTGTAGTGACATGGCAGAATACAAGTGCTGAGGAAATAAAGGTAGTAGCAATGCCCATTTGTGAAATTTACCATATTCATATCTCTTTTATTCTCAGACACAGAAATCAAACTCAGGTGACTGTAAAAAGAATCCTAACAAGATAAATTAAATAAATTATATAGATCAGAGAGATTTGATGAGATTAAGTCGAAAGTGTGTAGTAATGAAATATGCATATGTAGACATGTTGAAGTTCATTGCTGTTGTCAATATGCTGTTTCCCTTTCCTTTCTTCGTAAACTCCTGCAGTTATGAACAGCCATCTGATTAGTTCTTGCCAATGAATTATAAACTGCACATCCACTTACCTGTACTTAGCAGTTTTCTTTATATTTATCTTGTTAGGTGTTTTGTTCACTGTGAATCTCAAATCTGTGGGCTGATATTTCTTACCTGTTTTTAAAAATTCCTAGCCTTTATTTTTTCAAATATTGTTTCTGTCCTATTCTCTTTCTCATTTCTTTTCAATACACCAGTTATACACATATTAAATTATTCATCTGTATTTTTTTATGTCATTTGTGTTTTATTTGTTGTTCTTTTTAGTTGTTTTCTATGTTTCAGTTTGAGTATTTTATTCACCTACCCTTGAGTTCCAGAACTCTGTCTTTTGCCTTATTTGAGCTGATGTTAAAATTCATTTAAAATCTTAAATATTTTAGTTCCAGAATATTTATTTTTATAGTTTCTAATTATTTAATAAAATCCTCTTTCTTTTTAACCTCTGTCAATCTTTTCTCCTATTTATTTATAGTAATTAATTTATAGATCTTCTCTGTTAACTCAATATCTAAATATATGCATATCTACTACTATTGATAATTTTTTCTTAGACATATTTTCTTGCCTCTTCACAAGTCTCTTAAATTTTTACTATGTATTCTATATCATATGTAGAATAGTCTAAAATTGATCTAATTTTTTTAAGAAAGAGTTTTCTCTTCTTGTGTTGGGCAGATGAGTTAAGAAGCTGATCCCAGCAATCCTATCAGATATTGCACTTAGTCAGCGCTAGGTTTTAGCTTTGATTAGAATCATTCCTCCTCTAGTTTCAAGTATCTCCAAGAGGAGATTTGTTATCTGCATGTTGCAAGCCCTCCCCTACAGTGTGACCCTTCCTTCAAAGTACCATGAGAAAATGGGGGGGGGGGGGTTACTCTTTCTCTCTTTAGTCCAGCCCCTAGAGGTTCCCATACTACTTTATCACTCAAATATCCCAAAGAGAAATGCCAGAAATTTGGGATCTCTCTAGATTCTAATCTTTTGCATTAGCCCCCGTGGCCATCAAAAATTCTGCCAGCTTCTCTTTTCCCTAGTTGAATCCTTCTTTCTATGGCAAGCACATACATCTTCAGCACAGCTCCACACATAGCAAATTCCCCCATGGAAGAAAATATCTTATGAACAAAATTCATCAAGGAAAGCTTCTATAGCTCTAGAATTTTGGTTCACTCATTTTTTCTTCTGAAGCTCTCCTACGTCTGTGAAAATATAAAGTTTATGAATACTCTGGTTTTTCTTTCCTTAGTTGTTTTAATAGGAATTATAGCTTGCCTCTACCTGTACCATCATAATTATAAGTGGAAGTCAAATTCAGTATTTAGGCTTTTGATTGGCTAAGCCTGAATGTAGGACTTTACATTGATCACTGTTAAGCTTTAAGTCCACAAATCAGACTTTGAACTATTATGTTATTCAAAATGTTAGAAACAATTGCTAGTTCTGTCTCATCTAATACCATCATTAGCACATCATCTATATCTTCACTCAATAAATTAACTAGGACTAAGTTACTCTAACTAGGATTAACTACAAATCTTTCTAGTGACATATTAGAAAACTTTGCTTGAATTGATAACTCTGTCGATTAATACTTCTTAAGCAAATATTCAACCAGATGTTAGATCATTCCTCATTAATGCTCATGTCATTTCTTCACCTACAAAGGAGATTATCAATGAGAGTTAAAGGAGGGAAGACACTCTGGATTAATTGTGGCAGGCTTGCTTAATTTCCCTAAAATACCTAAAGTAGCAACAGTTAGTTATTTTGAAGTTGATAATTTACAAGTTAAAATTGTAATTCTAAATAGTTGTAATAGTAGCTTAGAAGTGATGCTATTTTATTCAGAATATTTAAAATCATTGCAAGCTGATAGATAAAGCATGCCTATTAGATTTGGAAGCATAAATCATTGAAGAAAATACAGGCTCAGATTTGAGCCATACAGAAATCCTAATAAAATAAATCTGCACATAAAGAAAGATGTTCTGGAAGTGGTATTTGTGAGGAAAATGGTAAGAAAAGGAGTTTTTATCTGTGAAAATATATATATTTTTAGTTCCATAGGTTATACACCAATTTTTAAATTTTTGATTCAGTTTTATTTAAAAATAAATACATTTTTACTATGCTTTTAACTCTATATATATGGAATTTTCAGGACCAATTGTATATTAGGATCATATAGGTATTTTTGTTTTAATGTCCATATAGAGCCTGAGTATTAGTATTTTTCAAAGTACTAATACCAGAACATAGACAATGTATTTTTCAAATGAGTCAAATGTAATTTAATTTTTTAACACTATTTTTTAAAATAATTTTACGTTTAGAATAAAATAGGAAGGTACAGAGATTTTCCATATATCCACAGCCCCCATATATACATAGCCTTCCTCACTATCAATACTGCTCACCAGAATGGCATTTTTTTTTTTATCAAGTGAACCTGCATTAATTAATATATTACCGTCACCCAAAGTCCATGGTTTACCTTAAGGTTCACTCTTGGTGTTATACAATCTATGGGTTTAGACAAATGTATAATATCATACAGAGTATTTTGACTGCCCTAGAAAGTCCACAGTGCCCGGCCTATTTATCTCTTCCCCATCCCACCCATGGCAAACACTGATCTTTTTGTCTCCATAGTTTTGCTTTTTCTAGACTGTCATATAGTTGGTATTATACAATATGTAGCCTTCTCAAATTAGCTTTATTCACTTAGTAAAATGCAATTAAGTTTCCCCCATATATTTTCATGGCTTGATAGGGCATTTATTTTTAGTGCTGAATAACATTCCATTGTCTGGATGTACCACAGTTTACTCATTACCTATTAAAGAACATCATAGTTGTCTCCAAGTTTGGGCAATTATTAATAAAGCAGCTAGATGCATCTATGTGCAGGTTTTTGTAGAGGTGTAATTTCTCAACTCATATGAGATAATATTAAGAAGAGTGATTGCTGGATC
Organism: Cynopterus sphinx; assembly: GCA_030015415.1. Taxonomy (NCBI): domain Eukaryota; kingdom Metazoa; phylum Chordata; class Mammalia; order Chiroptera; family Pteropodidae; genus Cynopterus; species Cynopterus sphinx. Next base: position 76,241,854 of record CM057384.1, read on the forward strand.
ATATGATAATGATATGTTTGGTCTTGTAAGAAACTGTCAAATTGTCTTCCAAAGAAGTTGTACCATTTTGCATTTCCACCAGCAACGGTCAAGAGTTCCTTTTATTCCATATTTCTGTCAGCATTTGGTGTTGCTAGTTCCCGGATTTGAGCCATTCTAATAGATGTATAGAGGTATCTCATTGTTTTAGTTTGCATTTCCCTAATAATATATGATGTGGAGCATCTTTTCATATGTTTATTTTACATTGCATATCTTCTTTAGTGAGGTATGTGCTAAGGTCTTTGGTGCATTTTTTAATTTGGTTGTTTTCTTGTTGTTGAGTTTTATGAGTTCTTTGTATATTTTGGATAACAGTCCTTTATCAGATGTGTTTTCTGCAAATATTTTCTCCTATTCTGTGGCCTGTCTTCTACTTCTCTCAATACTGTCTTTTGTAAAGTAGAAGCTTTTCACTTTAATAAAGTCTAGCTTATCCATTATTTTCATCTTGAACTATGTCTACATCAGTGTTTTTTAGACTATAGGTTGTTTCCCACTAATGGATAGTAAAATCATTTATTAAATCACAATCAGAATTTTTAGATATATATATATGTACATATATATATATATATTATATGTGTGTATATGTGTGTGTGTGTATCAAATCATTTCTTATAGATATGGTAAGTATTGTTTTGGGAAACTTATTTTTATTATATACATATAGATATAGACACATAACTATACATACATACACTCAAAGAGATGTGGTAGAAGGTAGAAAACATATTGCTTACTATAACTTGCAGTCAAAATATTTTAAAGTGTATCTCAGTGAAGCATAGCACAGTGAGGCAGAAGAATATGGTACCTGTCATTGATCCACCCACCATGGCAGTAGGCAGACCCAACATATAGGTGGGCAAGTACACTTTTTGATGACTAAGCATATACATCCACCCATGATCACTGGAACTGCTATACTTGTGTACTACTTAGGCTCTGAAAGAATTTTATTCCCATATCAGCATTTTTAGTTATTGTCCCCATTAATACATTATCTTGGCTTCCTCTTAGACTCTGGTTTTATATCTCAATTTCATTTTATCTGACCTCCTTGGATCTGACAACCTGGATTTTTATTGCTTGTTCATACTTGGCTTGCTTTCTTTTTTAACCCACTCTGAATTTATTGATTATATGTTGCTCAGTCCTCTAGCTTATAGCCAAGTCTCTTAAAAATTCAGTACTGGTAAACTTCCTCCCATTGACCCACATAGGCTATGGGTAGGAAGAATCCTACCCTCAGCCACTGTTGACAACTGCTGCTTTACAGAGTTGCCTCTTCTTATTGAGATACAAGGCACGGTTTCACAAGATAATGGCCAACTTCATTCGTAGTGTGGACAGGCAAAACAGAGGTTTAAGATGAAACAGCATGACTGTCTTGACAAGCATATATATTTTAAAAATCTATAATCCAGTAGTTGAAGGAAACTAGAAAAGACAAAACAAGACTGGAAACATGTGTGTTAAGTAGTAAGAGAAGAGGTGCAATATGTTGGCTTCTGGAACATGATCAGAATGGTACCAGAGCAGAATTCTAATATTGTGAGTTGGATAGCACAGCCATGTGATGTGGGTTAAGATTTCTAACGTGAGTCTTCTTATATGAATGGGTCCCTAAGAGAACTCCTATGACTCAAGAGAGAGTCTAAAAATTATAGATCAACTAAACAAGAGCCTGGAACTTATCACTTGAGTTAGAATTACAGATCAGACAAGCAAGAAGTATGGCTCCATACCAAGGCATAACAAAATACCAGATCAGAACTCCCCACTACTTTTTAGTCTGTCTAAAGCCCAGATTATGCCAAGAATGTATACTGTTGCAGATCATATGTTAAAAATCAAAAGGTCCAATTGTATTAGCATTGAGCTGAGCAGGGTAGTATTGGTAAGTAGGTAGATAGATAGCATGACTAGATAATAAGTCAGGGGCTAGTGACACAGAGAAGTGACATTTTGCTGAAATGAACTGCCAAAGTTGAGTAAATGGAAAAAAAATTGAGTGCTGTCTCAAAGTTAGGAGGCGGAGGAAAATGGATGGTCTGTGCTCAATGGTTCTTCTAAGACCAAGAAGTGCTTATGAGCAAGATGTTGTTTTATCATCTTGAGCAGCCCACTTATCACCTTATCAGGCCATTGATCATACAATAAATGCAAAAAAGTTGTGAATGGTTCTACTTAACAAGTCAAAATCAGAATAGATAAGAACTATCCTGTGCAAACTGGAGGCTGATAATTAAAGAGAGCAGGAAGAACAGATGCTGACATCTTACAGAGCAATTTCTAGTTATAGAATTAAGATCTCCAGGGAGTTCCTTAAACTATCCTTAGAAATGTTCAGATCCACATGTATTCCAGGAACTCTCAAATGATGAATAACATGAATAACATGTTTATATATATTGCTATATATATAATGTCTGTAGGTACTACAAGATTAATCAAATATAAATTAATTTTTAAATGTATTATTTAACTGAATTTATAGAAGCTTATTTTTATTAATGTGTTTTCTCAGTAATTGCAAATACTAAAATAACTACCATCACATACTTGTCTGAGAAAATGTTTGATGTTAGAAAATGTTCCTCATAGTCATCTGTATGACTACTGAGAACTACTGCTTTAGAAGAAAAGACAGAAACAATATCACCCCCAAAGAAGCAACTAGAATTAGTAGTGATAAAATGAATGAAGTGTGGTAAAGTAAACAGTACTTGGGCTCTGTCATTAGTTCAGGTGCCCTCTGCACCACTTCCTAGCTGTGGGATCTTGGGAAAATTATCTTTCTATAGCCACTTTGTCAATGTTAAAATTGTTATAGTATTATCCAATATAGTACTATCACAAGGATTAATAACAAGGCACATAATAGCTACTCAATAAATTGTAACTATTATAGCTACTTTAAAAGAGAAGGATACTAATATTGAGAAATAAATGAAATGCAAAATAAGGAATCGTAAATAATGTTGAAAAATTGGTCAGAGAAATGTAAACACAGAGTAAAGGTATAGAGAGATAAGAATTTTACTCCCAGATCTGCACTAGGTTGGTGAAAATAAGTACATGACTTAACCTGTGAACTCCAGTTGCTGCCTCAGTAAAATGAAATAGTTGAACTCAGCTTTATAATCCTATCATTTTCCCATGGCTATTTTTAGGAAAAATAAGACTGTGAATCTTGGATACAGAGGTTGTTTTAGCTGTTGAGTAATTATTGCACATTCTCTCCATGTTTCTGTTCTCTGTGCCAACTTCTCTTCTCCACCAAGATCCCACAGAACCTAGAAACAGTGACCAAGCCTGCAGCCAAATTACAACCTATAGGGCTCCAGGAGTTCTCTCCAAGTCAAATGTGTGAGATTTGGAATAAATTTTCCAGTCACTATTGGTAATTACTTACCCATCTTACAATAAATACTCAACCAAGCCCTGTTGCATCCCCTAAATACTATGAAATCGACATCTCTCAACCACAATCTCCACTCATTACCACAGTGTTTGCTTGCTTACTTTCTTTTCATGTCCTTTCTCCTTCCACAACTACTCCTGATTACTTTACAATACATACAACTCTTTGTTACTAATAGCTGTATAAAAGTAATGCTCTATAATTAAAAAATAACACTGTAAAAATATACCATGATTTGTGGTATATCATGATTAAGTTTCTACTTAAGTGAAATTTTACCTGATTCCCAAGTTTTATCTCTGTGAAAAATGTCCCCTCACACAAAAAACATTAACTTACATGTCTTTTATGCAGTCATGCTTTTATTTCTATAGGACAGAGTCCCACTGTATAGTATTTCTGGTTGAGAGATGTGTTTTTAATTTTAAGAACTACTGCTCAGTTGATTTCCACAAGAGCCTGCAACAATGCATATTTCTACCATTAATATCTAAAGATATTTCTTCTATGATCCTCACCAGCAATACGTTATCAGTCTTTTTCATAATTTCTACCAATATGATTAATGTAAAATAAGTTCTCAATATTACTTTATTTCCCTGAAAATTAAGTATAAAGGGGGGCTCAATTTATTTCCATATATGTATTTGTGACTTGAGTTTGCTCTTCTCTGAAATACCTGTTCATAACTTTTGCTTGTTTTCCTACTAGGTGTTTTATTTCTTTGTTATCAGTTTTAAGATCTTCTGTTATGGATGGTCACCATAAACTATGTATACTGACCTTATACATTGAAAATAAAATATTTTCCCAAAATAATGTTTATCTACTGCATTTACTTTTGCCACACACAAAAATATTTAAGTATGCCTATATTTTATTTTAAATTTTCAGTATTGCCTTTTTATTTAGATTTCCATTTAAATTCCCTAAATTTTCTGAAATATTATAACCTTTTTTATATGTTTAAATTATAATGCTGCTAAAATTTCTTTGACTATAGTATGAAATAGGGATTCAAATGTGTTTCTTTTCAGATGGTTAGTTATTTGGGCCAGTACCATTTATAAATTGAACCATTATCTTCCTATCAAATTGTCCAGTTTTGTAATATATTATATTTGCATGATTACAGGAAGGCTAAGCTAATGTTAAATTGTTTTTATTTTAGTGACTGAAAGCAGTTAGACTATTGTATTCAGTTCTTCATTCTCACTTGCCATGAGACCCAGCAGTGAATATAGTTCCCACATCCCACTGATGTTGGGCCCGGCCATGTGGCTTGTTTTGGCTAAAAGAGAATGGGTAGAAGTGACAGTGTGCTAGTTTCAAGCCAAGGCCTTTGTCCCCCTGTAAATTGCAATGATAAGAACATGCCCTACATCCCACATGATATGAGAAAAATGTGAAGACAGATCTGAAAACAACCTGAAACTTGGATTCAAGCCCAGTCAGCACAAAGCTTGAGGAAAGAAAAGCCATCCCAGACAACCTGCAGAAATATGAGAAGAAATGCTTGTTGCTCTAAACCACTGAGTGTTATGCTGTTTATTACATGTGATTATGGCGACAAAATTCAATCAATAGTATGACTATAGTATCACTTATTATGTAGCAAGGGAACCCATACCTATTTTTTTCATATATTTTTAGCTATACTCAAATATAAATCCTTTCATGGGAAGTTTAATATCATATACAATCCAAAGGTTAAAAAAAAATTAAGTTGCTATTACATCACGTCTTTCCATTTTATTCAGATCTTTTTTATGTTCTGTAATGTAATAAGTAAGTCTTTTATCACATAGTTTGTCTCTTTAGTAATGTATTATTTCCCCAATTCTATTTCTAGCTTGTTATTTTCAGTAAAGATAAAGCTAATATTTTCTGCATATTAACCTTATTTCTAAGCTACCTCATCAAATTCCCATATTAAACCTACTAATTTTCTTTACTAGAGTATTGAATTTTTAAGATATCTAATCAGATCAGTAGAATAAAAGATGACTGCATCTCTTTTTCATAGTTACTGAAATTTAATTTTATTGTCTTATTATGTTCAATGTAATGCAAAGTCTTGGTGGACAGCGTTATGGAAGTCAACAGAACTGCAACTTAGATGAGGAGCTAAAAATACAAATAGAAATGTTATGGAGAATATAAATTTAGTGTAAAAGGATTTAGCAATGCTGAAATGCTAGAGTTAAACTGTTAAGTACAAATATAGAATAAAAATAAAACAAAACACAAACTTCGAAAAAGAAAGATATTTCACTGTCTCTCACTAAGTGGTCTACCAGGGAAGTCATATTACCTGTCAAAATATCTATGTGTATCAAGCTACTTTGTTGCTCTAGCACTTAGATTTGACCTTTGAACACTTTTCATTATAAGCAACCCTGTTCTTTGGCACAGGAGAAAAAAATCAAAATGGGTCTGGAAAATGTTGTTGCTAGGAAAATGCTTTTTTAGAATTAAAATTTTTTTTTAAAATTTTATTCAGTCTACTTAAACTAAAAAAAAAAAAAATTTACCCATTTCTCCCACTCCTCACTCCATTTCTTGCAATCACCTATCCGTTCTCTGTATCTATGAGCTTGGTTTTGTTATTGTTGTTTTGTTGTTGTTGTTGTTGTTGTTTGTTGTTGTTGTTGTGACAAAATTCACATATAAGAGATCATATAATATTTGTTTTTTCTGATACTTTTAAAACCTCTGGGATAATGCTGAAAACACAAAGGAATATCTAAAGGGGTTATAGCATGAGAATTAAAAGGAAAATTAAAATTCTGGTTGACTGGAACAGGTTGTGTTTAGAAAAAACCACCCATCTATAATGATACTCAAAAAAGTAAAACAGAAAAATGTAAAAAAAAAATTGATGAATTTATGTAGTTTTATTGAGAGGAGTATTGATCTATACATGTCTTCCATTTATTTAAGTATATACATATTTGTTTGCAGAGAATACAAAACACATTTGCTCTATCTGTCTACGTAGATTAAAGAAAGAAAACTGGAAATGGACTGAATAATATCAGAGAACATGGCTCATAATAAAAATGGGCACAGTTTATATGAAGAAAATTTTCAATTGCTTCTGAGAAATATGAAAAATAAACAAATGAAAATGCATGCCACATTTTTATAGAAAGACTCAACATCATAAAAATATCATTTTTTCTCAATTTAGCCTATATATTGTGATCCACCAATAACAATAAAATTTGGCTTGTTTTGTTGGACTGGACAATCTAATTCTAAGAAAATTTCTTCAAAAAAATAAACGATTTTGAAAGTATATTTCCTAACACACATTAAAACAAACTGCTAGAAAAACAGTAAGCTTAACAGTTTAGAAAGCTCCAGAAAAATATGGAAATCATAAAAAGACTTCACAGATTATAAGAAAAACTTCAAATTAGTGGGAAAAATTATTCATGAATGATAGTAAAGAAGAGGGTAATGATCTGAAACATTGTAAAGTCTGGTCCCAAATGCACTAATTACATTTAAATAAATGTAATAAAGTTTTAAAAAAATAAAACTAAAATCATAAAATTATTTAAATATCTTATAAATATGCTGTCTCAAGTTAAAGAAATCTTTTTTTTTGCTGGTTTGTTAAGGCTTTTGTTTTTTAGTAGATGCTGAAGAATTTTCAGAGTTTTTGTTTTTCTTGAGATCAAAGTTCACTTTTCCAATTTAATAGAAATGTGATGAATGATATATCTAAATTCTCTTTTCTAACCCATTCTTCCATTTCTGTGATAAAGAAAAGTTGGTTATGGTTTACTAACATTTTAATATACTTTATTGTGTCAGAGAAGAAGAAATTTTCTCTACCCTTCTCGGTTCTTCTTTCTGGTCTAAGAATTAAATTGACATGTCACAGATTAATAAGATTTGATGCATACAGATGTTCCACAAGAATGTGGGGGTTACAAGGACAAATCAGCCAGTTGAGACTTATAGGTTAAGAAGTGGGTAGTGGTTTGTGAATTTGGAAGAGAGGAAGGCAATTCACAAGGAGACCAAAAAGCACGTGCAGTAAATAAATGTTTTCTGGGCTATGAAGAGACAACGGGACAAAGAGTGAACCCTAATCTCTAGGCCCTGCTAAGTCTCTCCTACCACCAACTCATATTCTTTGTAGATATCTTTGGTGATAACTCTATTCTAGAATAGCCCTTTTATCTAAATTCTTTTGGGCAGTTAAAGAGGAGGTAAAAAGAAAAAGTTCCTGAGCCTTTTGTTTCTTAAAAATAAGAAGCCTAAATTAATTCCCATGCCAAAGAGACACATTTTAAAGAGGCAAATTTTGTTCCCCTACAATTGGTTTGCAAATATTTTTCTTGGAACTATTATATCTATGATTGCAAGTGACATTGGTCTATGATTTTGTTTTTTCATACTATGTTTGGTTTAATATCAAAGTTATATTGGTCTCATAAAATAAGTAGCAAAATATCTCTTCTTTTTCTATTTTCTGGGAGAGTTCGTATAAAATTAGAACAGTATGTCCACAATTTGGTAGAAGGCATCTGTATATCTATCTGGATTTCATTTGTTTTCTATGGGAAAATTTTAACTTCTTATTCAATTTCTTTAATAGCATTGGGACTATTCTGGCTTACTACTTTATCTTGAGTAAATTTCAAAAAATTGTGTTTTTCTATGGGATTGTCAATTTCATCAAGTTCTGTTCTCTACCTTAAATGCTATGTAACAAACCATTTCAAAACCTAGTGGATTAAAATAACACAATAATTTACTGTGTTCACTAATCTGCTGTTGGACTCCATGTAGAAATCTCTACAGAATTGTTTGGATTCAATAAAACAAGATGGATTGGCTCCAGGCCTGAGTGTTTCTAGAGAAAGAAAATGAAAACTGCCAATCTCCTAAAGTCCAGAAAAAGAGCGCACCATCATTTTCCACATTGTCTTAGTCAAATTATCATAGACCCTTTCAGAACTAAGGACAACAGACATAGATCTCTTGATAGGAATGTCAAGAAATTTCTTCAATCACAACAATTTAATCATATAGAATTATTCATACTTTAATTACTATTTAAGTATTTTACCTAACATTTCCATTTTCATTTCTATGTTTGTCCCTCTTCTCCTTTTTTTTTTCCCAGTCTTTCTAGTTAATTTTTGTCTCTTTTCATGGAATCAAATTTTAACTTAGTTGATTTCATTATAGTCTTGTTATTTTATTAATATTTATCTTTCTCTTTAATTGATTCATTCATGTATTTTTTAAGGATAATTCTGGTACTATTGTAATTTTTTCCTTTGGATGACCTTTCTTTTAATACAAGCAATTAAAGTATGTATTTTTCCTTTTAGTAACCACAGATAAGAGATACCATAGTAGGCTTCACTTCTATTCTTTGAAAGGCCTTCTTACAAAGTTGGATCTTGGCTGGGCCTTAGGAATCTAGATTTTTGAGAGGGCTCCCCACATTAACTGATAAGAATGACTCTCTGTACCTAAACTGTTTGTACAAACAATATGGTATATCCTGAACGTCTGCTTACATTATGAGTGTTTGGAATTTAGGTATTTGTACAACAAGGGGTACATCTATGTAATGAGTCCCCAGTAAAAACCCTAGTCCCTGGGTCTCTGAGAGTCCCTGACTGGCAGCATTTCACATGTATTGTCAAAAGTCCTTGCTGAGTGAATTAAGCACATCCTGTGTGATTTCACTAAGAAAGGTCTCATAAACTTGCTCTTGGTTTCCCCCAAACTGTCCCCCACCTTCATGCTTTTTCCCTTTGCTTATTATGTTTGGTACCCTTTTCTGCAACGAATGATTTCCATGAGTACAACTATATGCTGAATCCTGTGAGCCTTCCTAGTGAATTATTGAGCCAGAGTATTGTTTTGATGTTCCACCAACATGGTAACCCTTTAGTTTTATATTTATATATTTTAATACATAGTTTATTCATAATCACTTATTACTTTCTAGTGTCCATTATGATTTTTTTCTTGGACCCATTATTTATTTGAAAATAAATTTTTAAATAGTTACAATCTTTTTCAAATATTTTATCATCAATTTATAACTTAGTTGCACTGTGGTCAGAAAGCTGATATATAATATTAGCTTTCTGATATTTTTGAGACTTACTTCCAGGCCTATTATGCAGGTATTCTTTAAAAAAGTGTAAACTGTCAAATCATTATTTGCAGTTATATGTATACATGTGCAAATGATAAAACCTAGATTTCAGGATAGGTAAATTACTACAGTCCCTCTCACTGGATCAATTTTCTTTTAAAGTTGCTCTTATTGGTATTTTCTAGAAATTCCAAATAGTAAGAAATCTAACATGGGGAAACAGGTACCTCCAAAACAATCAGAAAACCTGACAGATCAAAGGTCAAAGAAAATCACTGCAAGTCTTAAGGAAATCAAGACATTGTAGAAATGACAAAACTATCATGATTTTAGCTCCTGCAGCCCTGAGATGGGTGATTCACAGAAGATCCAGATGCCTTTTGTGATATTGTAACTTACAATAAGAAATATATATTTGGTCTTCACCCCACTTCCTGGCACAGAGCTCCTAAAACACTTGAAGTTTCCTAAATGATCAGAGTGATAAAGGTGTCTTTTGTTAATCACAACAAGCCCCTTTCAACCACATCTGAATTTACGTTAATGAAGTGACCTTATTGTAAATTATAGCTCTAGGGATCACAAAATCTTCTATTTATCTGGTTCAGTCTTTTAATTCATATATCTGACTCTGTTTAATATCCCTATGAAATCCTGTTTCTATGAGTTTTCTATGAGTTATGTCTTTTAATATCTGGTATCAGGTCCCTCACACTTAGTATATCCAGCTATAGACTTTATTTCAATCTTGTACCTCATTTTATTTATTTATTTATTTTTCTTTTTTTACTAAGTTTTTTTTTTCAAATTTTAACTGATTCCTCTTTCACCCTTACATTTGTGAACTCTGTATTTTTTCCTTTGACTAGTGTTTACCTTATTTACATATTCTCATATTTGAATCATGTTTTTATTATTAATATTATACAAACTATCCAACTATTTCTTCTCAACAAGATGTTCTATTTCCCCCATTTCTTATACTTGTGCCTATAGAACACTTTTATTTTACCACCTACTTTCTCTCATGTCCTAGGTTACACTAAGATATGTTTAGTTCAAGATTGTTCCCTTGTGGTATGTATGATTTAAATATATTACATCCCTTATTATTTATGTGGGGTGGGGGGAGAGCAAGAAGTATCCTATATATTCATCTTTTCCTATAACTTTATACTTCTATATTTCATCTTTTTTAATCTTGAGAACTCCATTGTGAGTTATATGTTATTTAGTTAGAATACTTTCTTGAGTATTTTTACCAGATTGTTTTTGTTCAGAGGCAATAGAGTCTCTATTCATAAATATTTGTCTTTCACCCTAACAGCTGAATACCTTGGCTGGGTATAAGACTCTCAAGTTATATTCCATTGAACTAATTTGTTAGTATAATTTCACCTTTTGCTGACTTCTAGTGTTAAAGATTTAAAAAGTCCAAGCTGGCTGAATACTATTTTTTCCTGTTTAAGTATTTCATACTGTCCACTGTTAAGCTTATAAGACTTTCTCTTTATTCTTGGAGTTAGGGATTTTACTAAGCAAGGTGTGTCTATGTTTATCTATTTTCTTAATCATCTTGACTGAAACTTGGTGAGCTATTTCAATCTACAGAATCAATTTTTTATTTAGCTCAGAAAAATTTTCTCCTAATAATTGTTTAATTATTGACTTCCTCCATCTGTTCCCCATTTTTTCCTTCTGGTACTCCTATTATTGGTATATTAATTTCTCTTTATCTCTTTTCTAAGTATCTATTTCCTCCAAGATTTACATTTCTTTGATATTTTCTTTTGGTTTAAGTTATCACTTAATTTTTCAGGCCACTAATTCAAGTTTCAACAATGACTTTCTTCAACTACAATTCTCTAATAATAACTTTTAAGTCTTTTTTTCTTAAGTCCAAGAAAAACAAGATAAAATTATCAGAAGGTTGGTACAAGCACATAACACTGTGGGATTTAAAATATATATATCAAACACTTAGCAATGGGAAGTGGTTTCAGCTAATTCTAAGGGTTCAATATCTAAGTTTCATTTCCTTGAGGAAATAAAATACTAAATGAATTGCTAAGGAATGAGCAATAAGAAATCAGTAATCAAAGCTGGAGTAAAAGTAAGAATAGCACATTGAAAATTTGGCAGAAATTCTGTCACTATTATAGAAGCCAAGGTTCAAAATTAGATAATCAGTAAGCTCAACCTGTTACTCTATATAAAGGATGACTGCTCTATTTGGAGAATGAAGATCCAGGTGAAGCAGGAGTCTGAGAATTAAATTGGCCCTGTCTGCTTCTAGAATAAAATTGTTCTCTCAAACCCACAAACTTATGGAGTTAGGGTTTGCAGTGGAGAAGAGCAAAGATGCCTCCTTATTTATACAGGTCAGGAACAATGGTTTTTTGAAAGTGAGAGGATGGCTATCATCCATATTAATAGTTGAGATAACCCTTGCCCAACAATTCCAGAGTCTTCCCTGCACATTCTATTTATACAATATACAGAGTCAGAGTGTACCATTTCTGTGGTTGTTTAGAATAAGATGATAGACCTAGATTGAGCAGAGAAAGCAAAATGGTCATGAGGAAAGTATACTTCACAGAACTTTTAACGCTGCAGGTGATATTCAATGTAATGGGAGGAAATAAGCCACCCCATGGTGGGAAGACAGCATGAATCTTTCCAGAGAAAGAGAGAAATGGCTCATGTGGGAAAAAGTTGGTTGAAGAAGTATTTGATAGGTATTATCAGTATTAACAGAATGGTCAAGGAGAAGGAGTGCAGCAAAGGTAACCTGAGAAACAATTTGAAAAATAATCACTATCCTAGACATATAAGGAATTCTGAAGCCATGGATACAAAGCTAGCAGGCAAGTTTTTGCAGAGAGAAACAGTGAGAGGAATAGAAGATCAATATACTGATAAAGATGAATTTTTCTCATCCATCAGACAAGTATATGCTTCATGTGTTGTGATCTGTGGCTATTTCTGGGGCTTTGATCAGTTATAAATGTTATTTTGCTATATGTATGATGTGTGGGGGGGGCGGGGATTCTATATAAATGATTGAGATTACTGCAATGTGTACCTCACAACTGCATCCAGTTTGTAAATAACAAGATTTCTCTTGCCATGGCATATTTCCAGGTGAATTTATATAGGACACATTAAAATAAAAGAAAAAGTTAGATCAAAGTAGTTCCATCTGGGCTTGTTATCATGTGAAGGCCATCTTGTAATGAAGAATACTCAAGAATGACATGTGAAACAATAGTTCTTCAGGTGATGAGCTCAGTAATGAATCATGCTGTTATTTCCTTCCAGGATTGATTAAAATAGCACTTGAGTTCCTGAAAATACTGAAGTGCTTATAAATGAAACAAGCAGATGTCTGGTGAAAAACAAGATCAGGCACGCTTCTATAGGGGTCAGCATCTATGAGGCAGAACCAAATCTCCTCAGCAAACTCATGAATGAAAGCTTTGCTTTTATAATGAAGAATTCTGATTTTGTGAGGGAGCCTTCTCTCCAAGTAGGTTGATTGTAACTTCTATCTAATGTAACTGGATCAATTTAAAGAATCTGTTTATTATTTATATTATTTTCATTCTCATGAATAGAGTCTGTCAAGGTATCTTACCTAATCATTCATTAACTCAAGAATTGCTTAATATGCACATAATGTGAGGAAGTTTTAGTCTCAGTGGGTGAAATAAAGTTGAATCAGAACTAGCCTTGACAAGGAGCACAGGAAGATAATTAATATACATCACTCACCAGAATATGGTATATTATGATACATTTCATGAGAAAAGCATAAGGTATTATACAAGTTTAATTTTGTTTTCTTTTGTTGTTAAGCCAGAGAGAGATTAGACTAGGCTACTTTGAGGATAGGATAGGTGAATTGACTTTAAAAAAAAATGTTAAGATCTACTTGTATAAGAATAGGTAGGACAGAGAGAAAACCCAAAGATCAAAGGCATAGAGAAATTAATAATAGTAGAATTATAAAACTTGAAGAAACCACAGAGAACATTTGATTCCAGTAGTGTATAAAATATCTTGACCCAAAATAATCTCCTCTCTCTGAATTTTTGTAGTAGTTGATTAATGCTTATATCTCCTTATATTTTTATACCTGTATGTCCTTTTGGGCCCTTGAGACTAGGAATCATATATGTCTTTATATTCCCACAGAAAGTTTTTAGTATGTGATTGGACAGCAAAAATGTTTGTCAGGTCAAAATAAATACATGAAAGAAAATGGTCCTAGAAATTGTGTTTGTGAAACACCTCTTGTTACTTTTTGTTCTTTTTTTCACATTGTATTAAGATTCGATTTCTGCATCTCTATTCATTCTCCTTAGGTTCTTTTATTCATTTTATTACAGTCCTTAAAAATGCACATCTCATTACTTTCTTCAATTTTCATGTGACATGACATCATTTCCTTCATGTCCTTCATTAGATTATTTAATGTGCTCATCTCATTACACCTTTCCCATCTTGCATCTCATTACACCCCTTAAACATGCACATTCCATTATACAGTCCTTACATATCTCATTACATGACTCCATTTTTGTATCTCATTGTCATTTGATTTCTGCATTTTATTACATTAAAACCAAGTTCTCATTTTATCTTACATATTTTGGAAATTTATATACTCTTCCTTCTTTCTTTTATGCATCTAATTATATTGCCTCTTTTTCATATGACCAGCTCATTACACTCTTCCTTTTACCCATCTCATTTCAGCCCTGAAGAATGCCCATCTTACAGGACACTTCCTGAAACAGCTCATTAAACCATCTCATGTATTCATCTCATTACAGCTTTTTAACATATATGTCTTATTACATAGAACTCTTGATGAATCTTATTAAAACCTCAGAAGGTACATATCTCACTACCCTTATCCATCATATGCATCTCGCCACCATACCACAAATACACATCTTATTAAAATATTTCTTTTTATTATTTTAATATGTATCTTTATTATAAACTTCCTACTTGCTAATATTTCAGTACTTCACTAGATTTTTGTGTTTCTATGGATAATATGAATGACCACAAATTTTTCAAAAAAAAGGTTTTCTTAAATAGTATTTCATATGTCTTTCAAAGATTATGTTATTATACTGATGCTTCTCAAACTTGGTACCCTGGAAATGTTAATAGCTCCACAATAAAAATATGTTCGAATAACTTTGAGTTAATGACAAGTTTATAAGTATTCATTGGTTAACAAAAAATTAACTAATTAAATAAAAAAATTTTGCATTCTTATTTCAGGACTACTTGGAGACTTTTATATGCTATTAAGAACTAAGCATATTCATGAAAGAGCTCTGGCCTACTGCATTTCTCAAATGGATCAGCCACTCATTCTAGCCAGAGACCATATATTAACTGCTTCCAGAACTTGTGTCTCATAGAGCACAATTTAAGAAAGGCTGCATTGTAATATTTTATTTACATACATACTTATATGCACATCTACATATTTTTCCATATTTACCTCTACTTATTTTACTTACAGCCCTACATTGCTTCCCAGAACTAATGACACTTGCATAAGTGGCTCATTGGTTAACATCTCATTACAGTAGTTCCTAAACTTTGGTGGGTAGCAGAGCCAGCTGAGGAACTTGGAAAAAATAAAAAGGCCCTGGCCCCATCCTATTTTCAGCAAGCCTGGGCTTTTGCATTCTTTGTTAACTATCCAGGTGATTCTGATACACATCAAAGTTTGCAAAACACTGCCTTATTGAGTGTTTACTGTATGTATCATGTTCTGTGAGAATATATAAAGATGAAAGAAGGTGGGGTTGGGGGCTGATCATGAAACTGTAATAATCTAATGAAAATAACAACTTTCTTTCTCCTTAGCCTCTAGACAATGATATGCAAGTACTTTCTTCTAATCAGTTTATCTGCTTATCTACCTAACTGCTAGCAATACAATAAAGCTATTTGCTTAGTGGTTGGAGCACAAACTATGGCATCTGACAGACTTGGATTAGAATCCACACTACTTTTCAGAGCATCAATTTCCTCAACTGTAAAATGGGGTAACAATAGTTTCTCATGTCATTATTGTTAGACATAAAAAAGCTTTGTACACAGAAAATTATTATTACAATCACTTGCAGAGTTGCTCCTCAAGAAATAATGACTATTATTGATAACTTCATTTTAACACTCACACATCACATTAGCTTTACTGCCTTTTGAAACTACTACTGTGCATCAACTGATCCTCACTTAACAAAAGGACTAAATAAAAAAACATAATTTCTTTACATGATGAACAGGGAAACTGTATGCCTGGGTACTAGGAACCTTGACAGACCTTAGTATATATGGTAGGTCATCAACCTATTATATGATAGAAATCCAGAAGTTATACACTCTAGCACACATACAAAATGGTGTGGTAATGATCTAGAGCCATGGTCCCTAAACTTTTTTGCACCAGGGACTGGTTTCATGGAAGACAATTTTTGCATGGACCATAGGGGTGGGGAGAGAGGGACACAGATAGGGGGTGGTGGTTTCAGAATGATTCAAATGTATTACATTTATTGTGCACTTTATTTCTATTATTATTACATCGTAATATATAACAAAATAATTGCACAACTCACCATAATGCAGGATCAGTGAGACTCTGAACTTGTTTTCTAGCAACTAGATGGTCCCATCTGGGGGTGATGGGAGATAGTGACATCGGAAATGTGTTGCTTATGTCCAGTCTACTCTGTAATCTCACTTTGATTGCTGTCACTGCAGAAAACCCTGCTTCACAAAGATAAGATGTTGGAAATGGATGCAGGCTTTTCAGTGCTTTTGTGACAATCTCAGGATATTCCATTTTGACTTTCATCCAGAACGTATGGAGATCTGAAGTTGTCTCAAACATAGTTCTAAAGCCACCATCATTTGTGATCTCGAGCAGTTAATCCTCATCTAGCAGAAAGTCGATTCAACTGGCTGATTCACAAATGGGTTGCAGATCCATTCCTTCCCAGTTCGGGGGTTTTGTAGTTGAAAAGTAATGCTCAAACTCTTTTGAAAGCTGAGACAGATGATCACTTACCAGCTGCGAGAAAGAAGGCCCTGGCTCAGTGTCTTTCAAAATCTCTGCTAAAATTTGAAACATGTCAAGAATCTCAATGTTTTTTCATCACCCCCTTAATTCCAGTTTGGCTTTGAATGCTGCCACTTTATCTGGCAGCTTCAACACAGTTGTCATTCTTCCCTGAAGTGACTGAGTTGGTTACAGGTTGAATATGTCACACAAGTAAGTTTTGTGACCCATTCTGTGTCACTGAAATGTGCTGCCAGTGGTGACTTTTTCTAAAAGAAATCTCTGGAGTGATTCTCATAACTCAAAACCTCTGGCCAGTGATCTACCTTTAGAAAGCCATCTCACTTCTGTGTATAAGGCGTGTGTGCTCTGCGTCCATCTCCTCACAGAGCTGGGTGAACAAATGTGAGTTAAGGGCATATACTTTAATGCAGCTGGTCATTTTAATCACATCCTGTGAAACATTGTTAAATTCAGGTGACATTTTTCATCTGGCCAGCATTTCTATGGATGACACAGGGTGTAGACTTACATTCAGAAGCAATGTCTTGGACCTGAATAGTGAAACCAGAAAGCTGTTCAGTCATGGCAGCCATTCTGTCCATGCATATACTGACACAAATGACCAATTCAGTCTTCCTGATATGTAATTATTCAAAGACTTGAATAGTTCTGCAGCTGCGGTGTTGGCTGACAATAAAAGTGCACGTAAGATAGCCTCTGCACATCCTCCTGAAAAATTTATGCACAAAAACAAGCATCGTTGCCTTGTTGTCAACATTGATAGACTTGTCAATCTGGTTTGTGTACCATGGTGACTCATTAATTCTCTCTAACAATTGCACTTCAATATTCTCTGTTTTCCATTAATTCATCTAGTTATGGTGCTAGGCAAAAGAGGAACACATGTCACCTTTTGAGCTGCAGGCTCTCCTGAAAGATCATGGCAAATGTCCTTAGCAGCAGGTGGGATCAGCTCTTCACCAATAGCAAAAGGCTTCTTAGCTTTAGGAATGCAGTAGTTGGCCACTAAGAATGATGCTTTCAGTGCACATTTGATGAAGTGGTGGCCTTCAATAATTGCTTCTGTTTTTCGTGTTCGTGTTTTTTCTTTTGAAAAACTCCAAAGGCTTATCTATTAATTCAGGGTGTTTGGTCTCCATCTGGCAAAGCAGTTTTGAAGGTTTCATGGCTTCCCTGAATAGCTGGTCACCACATATTATACAAAGCAGGCTTAGAAAATGTGAATCATCTGTCTCAATGAATCTGTAATTTAGTAGGACTCGGTTTTTTTTTTAATGAAGCTTTTTTTTTGTTAGCAGTCTTAGAGTCTTCTGCTATCTCATAATTGGGCCTTTCCCCCTTCTCAAAGAAGCATTCCAGAAACATTTGTTTTTTACTCACGTTGGCTAGGGTTAGCTTGTGGGCTTACCGAAACTGTGACTGAGACAAGTGCTCAGTGCAGGAAAGAGGCACCATTGAAGTGGTAAATAAAATAATGGGCAGGCCATGCATGGACTAAAATAAGTGTCGGATTCTGACTTAAAGACTGCCACCAGATGCAGCTGTACAATTGAAGTACATCAACTGACTTGCCACTGTAAAGCCTGCCACCAGATGAAGCTTAATTGTCACTTGCCACTCACTGATCAGGTTTTGGTATGAGTCTGCAAGTAATTAATTTGTTATGGTCTCTGTGCAGTCAAACCTCTCTGCTCGTGTTAGTCTGTGTTTGCAACCATTCCCCAGCACTAGCCTTACCTCCTAGCTCCACCTCAGATCATCAGATATTAGATTCCCATAAGGAGCATGTAACTTAGATCCCTTGCATGCGCAGTCTACAATAGGGTTTGCACTCATATGAGAATCTTCTGCCTGATGATCTGAGGTGGAACTGAGGCTGTGATTCTAGCACTGAGGAGTAGCTTCCCATGCTCGCCCATCACTCACCTCCTGCTTTTCAGCTTGGTTCCTAACAGGCCATGGACTGATACTGGTCTGTGGCCATGGGGTTGGGGACCTCTGATCTAGAGGACAGAAAATCTTAGTGTATGTCTCTCAAGCTGAATGAATTTTCAACTGTTATTTCACTTCTAACAGTCTTGATTTCTTATCACCTATGCAAATGACTAAAAATCCTTGTGACTGTCTCAGAAAATTATAGTCATCAATTTATACATCAAATGTACAAAATATTTAATACAACCCTAAAAAGAGAATTTGTCATTATTTCTCAGCATTTATCAGAAATGCTAGCTCACGTGAGAACCTTGGTTAAGTACAAGTATATTTACAGTATGGTCTAGATAATAAATTTGCTCTTTTAATTGTTCAAACTGAGTTTTTGAGGAGCTTGGACACAGACCTAGTGATTCTAATCCATGAGATCTTAGATGAGGACAAGACAAGGATAATTCATACAAGAAACCTCTCTCCACCTCCAAGATGATTCAGTAAAGCTATTAAAGAACTCTGGAGGAGTGGTTCTCAAACCTGCCTGGACATTGGAATCATTTGAGGAGCTCTAAAAAGTACTCATGCTTGGGTCCCACGAAAAGATATACTAAATTAATTTAATGGATTTGTGATGAGGTCTGGACCTCAGCTCATTCTAATGTGCAATAGAGCTGAAGAACTATTGCCCTTTTAATTCAGAGGACCCGATGGCTCTACCATCTGTTTTTCACTTGAAATAAGGAGTCAGTTTAAAATCTATTTCTATATGATCAGTCTTTCTAAGAATTCCCAGCATGCTGGTCTCCTCTGGAACCAGTCTTTCTTCCAAATTACTCTGGAGCTCTTTCAAAAACACATCAACCCCTTTCTTAGAAGTATTTGCCTCTATAATTAGGTAATTTCATAATCTGGATTAAGGCACAACTTTCTTTCACTGACCTCTCAGTTCCTTCCCAGCACTTAGTGTTGTGCTGGGTTGCAGACCTCACTAAATAACTTGGTGACTGACTGACTAAACCCAGGCCATGAATATTGCCTAGGTCAGATTTTTAATTAGTACACTAATCAGAATTAGCATACTTATTATTTTTACAAGAATTAGTAGCAAAGTAAAACTGTGGCTTGCTTTCTTTACAAACAGTCCAAACTTAAACTTCGAAGAGTTTTTCTACTAGGAGATGTACTTACTTTGGGAAGGCATCACCATACTTTGAGCTCCAGGTGTTACCTTAGATTAATTCTAAAGTGAAGGTGTACTTTCGCTTAATGTTATAATTAGAGTATATCCAATTAGGAAAGACATTGGCAGGATCTAATATGCCTGGTTATAGAAAACTACTTCCAAGCTTGTCTTTGTTTTATTTCATATTTCTCTATGTGATAAAGTGCATTAATGTTTCTCACAAATTAGCCAGGGTGGTTCTCCAATACTATAATCTTATCAGAATAGGACAAAAAAAACATAATAGTAAATATCTTAAATAAAATATGAGTAAATGCAATCCTAATTCAAAATATTCAATAGTCTAGTTCTAAAAGAAATAGAAGCAAAAATAACATTTTATAAGGAATTAAAGGAAAGCAAAAACAAGAAGATTTAATGAGGAATAAAATAATTAATAGTGTGCATCAAATCTATGGTCAAAATGAGAAAAATCAAATGCATTATAAAAACATTTGACAGAGAGTAGTATATCATCAATGATAAATTGAAGAATTCAAAAAAATGAGAAAAAATAGGAAAAAATCTACAGCACTCATCTTGGGGAAATGCTAGTGGCATTTCCATTAAAATCAAAAACAAGGTAAATATGTTTGGTAGTTGAGTTTTGGAAATTTTGGCCAGTGTAAAGAGGTGAAACAAAAATAGTAAGTATACATATCAGAGAGTAGGTATTATTTGCAAATGACCTATTTTTCCATGTTGAAAACCTAAGAGCTAAAACTTTATACTTATGATTGGACTGCTACAATATGAATATATAAAAATAAATGTGCTCACCAGCTATTAGCACTAGCCAATCAAATAAATAACAGAAAAGAAATTCATTTCTATGATAGTTCAAAATATATCAGAAATAATTTTAATAGAAAATGGGATTTCCTTTATAACTGCTGATGATAAAGCTGCTAAGACATTGGTTTCTATCTTACCTATTTTACTCATCTTAGATAATGTGAATGTGTTCTTCTTCCCATGGGATTGCCAAAAACTAAAGGAATAACCCAAGGGCCTGGCTCTTAAGAAGAGTCACATTAATTTGATTCAAAACCTAAATATTATAGCACAAAAAGCATATTACTTATCTAAACAGCTTGTAGTGACTTCAAAGACTTCCACTGTTGCACTTCAAGCCATCTTTAGGTGTTCCCTTCCAGCCACTGTTACTTAATGATTTATGATTCAGCATCCGTAATCCAAAGTGCAGCCAAGTAAAAGAACTGGTTCTCTGATTGTGCATTATGTTTGAACTCAGAATCCCCAATTCTAGTGACTCTATGAGTTCATTACCCCTGTGTAGTGAATGGGGACATGCTTAAATGCTTTTGTTCTCAATTCTTTGAGGTTCATGATAGGATTTTACTTCCCAATACATTTAAAGTTATATGAGGCCATGTGACCCTCTTTGGCCAATGAAACATAGAGATAATCATGTGTCACCTCTGGATGAAAAATATGAGTCACTGCACTCATCATGGAAATAATGTAAGCATATATTGAGAAAGAGCTTTCATTAGCCCAAATCCCTGAGAACTATAATGTCCAAAGCCCTCAGCTAACTCACAGTTAATAAAGAAATAGATTCTAATTGTATTATGTCACTGAGAGTTTTGAAATTTTTTGTTACCACAGCTGTGTGTTACCAGTGACTAGAGAAGGTCCATTTTAGGGTTTACAAGATCAGAAGTAGACATTGGCTATTAATACAGTAGCCAGTCCAAACATGGCATATGACTGCTCCCCAGTTGCTATCAAGCAAGAAAAATTGGGAAAGTCAGCTATTTGTTTGATTTTAAGTAGCATGGGAAAAAATCTAACTCTGACCATTGCATTGTCACAATGTCATTAAAATCAAATATGCACCCTAATGTTCATAGCAGCATTATTCATGGTGGCCAGAACATGGAAGTAACTGAAGTGTCCTATGATAGATGACTAGATAAAGAAGATGTGGTACATATATACAATGGAATATTACTCAGCCATAAGAGAAGATGAAATACTGCCCTTTGTGACAATATGGATAAATCCTAAGATAATCATGCTAAGCAAAATAAGTCAGACAAAAAAAGTTGAAAACCATGGTATTTCATTCATATGTGGGATATAAAACTGAAAGTGGCAAATAAACATGACAAACAAAGAGACTCATGGACATGGACTGTGGATTAGTGGTTATCAGAGGGAAGACAAGAGGAGGTGAGTAGATGGGTCAAGCATTTGGTGACAAAAGGAAATCTAACTTTGGGTGGTGAACATACAAAGCAATATATATATGACATACTATTGAACTGTACACTTAAAAATTTATTTGATTTTATTAATCAATAATTTTTTATTTAAAAAAAGAACTCGGGTGTATACAAAGAAAAAAGCAAACAGGACGTGAAATATTAAGATTAAATAATCTGAGATTTGTGGAATAATAATTAATTTTTTCTTTTTTCTTTTGCTGAGTTACTTCTATATTTCTTTATACAGAGAGATAGCAAACTTAAAAAGGTATAATCACTTTGCTCTCCCTGGAGCAACTCGGTAAAATGCTCGTCTAATGTGAAGAAGACACTGGAGGAAGGAACAGAAATGGGAACAGGAGAGACAGAGATATAAGGAGAATGTGTGCATACTATAACCTCCTGAATTTTTCCTTGGGGAGTAAATAATTTAAGTTTAATAAAGAAATAGAAGATGGAGAAAGTGGAAGAAAATGTAAGGCAAAATAGAATAAATGAGGGCGGGGGAAAGACACAACTGTAAAAAAGAGTATTAAGAAAAAAAAAGCTAAATAAAAGAGAATAATCAAAGAAATTGTTGAATGCTGGCATGATTTTCTAAGTATTTCAAATACTTTTTTCTAATTAGATGAATATAACCGATATAAAGCTATTCATAAATAATCAAATCATCGTCTGCAGCACAAATTGCATTTTAATCTGACTAGTTTATAATAAACAAACAAACAAACAAACAAATATTCTTGCTTCTTGAGTGCATGCTTCTTGAGATTGGGTCATTTAGCACTTTCATTCCATTAAAAGTAAGTTTTATATCCTTGACAAAAGCCACCAGCTAAAACGTCAATTGCCTGTCCTAATGGATGACACCTATAAGTAAAATAAACATATTTTTAATGGAATAGATGGTCAAAGTGACCTTATCTCAAGATAGCATGCACTTTGGTGAATATTTATTGCTGAATTAAAGAGATCCTAATACAAAAAGACAGTAGTTCCTCTCCATTATCTTTCCTTGCTATATAAAGGCAGAAATTTTTTAAATGCTCAAATTATCTTCAGAATTTGCCAATCATTAAGTAAACATAACACACATAACAAACACTAAGAATAATATAATATGATGCTGCTGAAACTAACAGTACATTCTTCTAACCAAAACTTCTTATTCCATTTATCAGTGATACCTTCATTGGTGACTTTACAACATTTAGTTGGTTTGCAATATATTTTCAAACAATAACAACCAAAATCCAAGGCTACTGCTAATGTGAAACTTTAAGGTTAAGCTGTACTTTTTAAATGAAAAATAAATTTGGTGATATGTTGTATTTTTAATTCTTAACTGGGGGGAAAAATAAAAACCTACACATATATTGAATGTGGGTAGAAGTTTTCAACTGATGACGGATGAAGAAATGACAAAAGATATGGTAGTTCATTCACATAAGTGAAATTATACCAAATTTTCATAATAAAAAGAAAAAATGCCAGAAATGGTCTAAGATATTTTTGATGTGTTAAAGTTGTAGACAAGAAAGGGGCACATACTACACCTGACAAGTTCTGCGGAGGCCAGCAGGGTGGGTCCTACAAACTTAGAGACCAAAAAAGTAACCACATAAAAATTTTTAACTAAAAGCAGGTAATGGCAAGTAGTCACATCCTGGGCCTATAGCTTTCTTGACGAAGATCAAGAAACCCTAATTTCCTGTGAGAGGAGACTACACAAAGGCATGAAGATGACAGGGCAAGGATTATTCAAAGCAAATTTGGAGTCTGACTAGTGATTCATGTCACTCCCATGTGCAAAATATACTCAGCCAATCCAAAGACCCACAAAAGTCTTATTCCATTATACCAGATTCATTTAGATTCTTGTTATATAAATAAGGTCCAAATACAAATGAGGCTCTTTGGCTGTATTTCTTCTACTCCTAAGTAGAGTTCTCAATCTCAAGACCTATTGACTAAAGAGACAAGATATCTGTGCACATCTACACACATACACACCATGATATGGAAGAGAGACATAAGATGGCTGCTGTAGATTGACTTCAAAAAAATAAGAAAACAGAAGGTACATAGGAATCATTGGTTACAAATTCTAAAATCCATCTAGTCACGTGTTGGCAGTTTCTTGATTAGGGCTGGGCCCTATTCTCTGGGAATGATCTTTACAGCTCTTGGCTTTGCCTTCTGGGCTCTTTAATCCCACCTCTGCATCACCCTTATATTTCCACGATGAATGGGCAATGGTTTGCACATGAACAGTATTCTCAGCCTGCTTCCTGTCTACAGTAGTTCAGAGATACAAATGCCTCTCTTCATTTTGTATTCTGTCTCTCTTAATTCAAAGTGACAGTATTTACTACAATATAATTCTCTTAAAAGCCTATGAGCTTCCTATGAATCTATTAGCTTCATTCCTCTAGACAAAATCCACACCCACAAGTATTCTTTCACTAACTAGAGATTCTTAGAAAGCTCTTACAGGCTAGCATGCTTAATATTCACAGGAGCCCTATTGTTTAGTGAGAAAATCAGTGAGGTGCACCCTTGAGATTCTTAAAGAAACTTTTTCTATTTGAGGTACCACTTTAAATCTTTCTGAGATATTAATAGTTTTTCAGTCATACTCTGTTTCATCATCAGACCAGGAGTTCTCAAAATGAAGACACGTGGGGGGTCCTCAAGATACTTTCAGAGAGTCCACAAAGTCAAAACTATTTTCATAATAATACTGAGGCAGGACATCTTTTTCAGTCTTATACCATGGAATAGAATTTTTCCAGAGGCTACATGACCTCTGATATCTTACAACTTTCATCTATCAAGTTAGGTATTAAAGAAATTCACAAACATGTAAAACAATTACTTTTTTCCATTAATTTTTTTGAAACATGTTTTTTAATAAAATGTATTATTTTGTTAACATTTAATATGTATTATTTTTTTAAAATTCTTCAATTTTAACTGTGAAAACCAAAAGATATAATACATATGCAAAAGTATCTGTCACTTTAATAGTGTAAAGAGCTCTAAGATCAAAAATTTTGAGAAATACCACTTTAGATTATGTTTTATTTACAAAAGAGCATGTTTGTTCAACATATTGTTTAAATTATCTATTTTTATAAAGACCCTCTCAACTAGTACAAACAACAAAAACAGAAAAATAATATAAAACAAAATAAAGAAAACAAAACCTATACTCCAAAGAATCATAGTACAGACTGCCTGACTTACAGATGAGTAGTACTATAGAGGTTTTTGTTTGTTTGTTTGTTTTGTTTTTGTTTTTGTGATAATTGTACAGCATTTAAAATGATCTTTTCTATAGAAACAACCTGTGGACCACAAAAACTCAGTGATGAATCTTTCATACTGAGCCCAACCCACAATATGCTGTATCTATTGGATTTTCTCTTTTTTAACTGAGAAAGCTAGATACAAGTGAGCTATCACTAGGTTACAACAAATATGGATACACACACATGCACAAGTCTAAGCCCAAATGACGTATTTGATTTAAAGGAAATAATGGGTAAATACAAATATATGCATCATGTCTATACCATTGGAAATATTTTCCTAAGATAGCTGAATAACTGGAGCCATCTTAATATCTGAATCAAACAATTCATTGTTCACTCATCTCCAACACAGGCAAATATCAACAAAAAAATTAATGAAACTGTTATTAGTATGATATCATATGCTATTTTAAAGTAATTTCCAAAGAAAGATTTCTATTTGTTAGAGTTTAAAATTTAAAATCAGATATTAAATGAAATTGATTAAGATTTCAATACTGATAGGTAAAACATTGAGTATCTAAGCTTTCAGATCATTTTGTACATTCAAGGAATGTCTGTCACTTCACTTTATTTTCATGCTCAATCATTTAGAATAAAATACAACACAACAAAAATCCCAATCCATTCTGCCAGCTCAACAAAAGGCTTTGTGTGGGTGTGTGCTAGAAAGTAATTATGAGGTTTTTATTTCACTAATTATTCTTCAGCCTTTGAAATGTCAGTGTAGGTCAAAGTAGCAGCCAATGTTTTGAACCAGATCTGAATTCAAATAAGGAGGCCACTACAGAAAATAACAAGCAAACGAATAGTAATTTGATGCTAGGAGTTACGGAAAATGAAACTCAAAATCTCAGAAATTTAGTTTTCATTCAGAAGAACTCAAAAACCCCAAACTGTCATGAAAAATTTATTTCTTAACTATGACATGACTGACTATGCAACTATAGTCAACTGCAAAAAAGTATAAGTTGGAACTTAAAGTGGCAAGATTATTTTTAAATATTTTTAAAATTACAAATAAAAATAAAGATTTCCTTCCAAGTAGCCATCTGGAAGAATGTAAACTAATAGCAAATATTGTAAAACCACTACAAACATTTTCCTTAATTCTCTCTTAGAAATTTTTTTGGAGTTGATTTTATGAATTAATTTGAGAATTGATTTCATGATCTTATAACAAATTACATCATTATAAATATTAAATTGTGACACTTTCTAACTTCAACAGAGAATAAGCATATCTTCTGAGAAGAGAACATGAGTAAATCAGGCAAATTGATTGATTATTCCTTATAATGACTAATATGCATGAATATGTTGATTTTTTTGCTAATAAATTATCTCAAGAAGGTTAGTAGACTTAGGTGTAATGCTGATTTCCCTGACCCCAAGCCCATGGGATCAGCTAAGTTTACACAATGAAAGCAAACCAGATTGGAATAAAGTGATTCCATTCATTTCAGTCATGCTCATGACTGATACCCAGTGTCATGACCAAATTGATCACACAATGGTCTCCATCAATCTTTGCAACAGTAAAATTGAGCAGATTAGTTGTGCTGTGCCCTGTTCATTTCATCTTCTATAGATACAGCTCAATCTAAGAGGAGAAAGAAGAGTAAGAAAGACAGAGGGTTCACTCTGACGGGATACGACAATCACCTCACTTCTCTACTTTGCTCCCAAATTTTGATATCTTGTAGGTCTAATGTATTCTGGCCTCTTGGTTCTTTATGTGTAGTCCCCAGACTGCAGCCTTGGCATTAGCTCAGGCCCCTTCACAAACCTAATAACTCAAACTCTGTATTTAACAAGACCTCCTCCCACCATGATGATTTCCAAGTACTTTAAATTTAAGAAGCACTAGTCTGGCCATAGCATCTTTGGGGGTTGATGAAACTCTCAATATTAAGCAACTGCATTGTCTATAAGAAGTTCTGAGATGGTCTGTATGGCTAGAAATCAGGAGAGGTACTCAAGAAAAATAAACCAAGAGACCAAATGAGGCTTTCAGAAAAATCTCTCCAAAATTGACTCAAAGCATCATCTTCACTAAAATGTGAACTGTTTCTGAAACAGAAACATTCTCCACAGGTTACCTTGGCTTGCCCAATTCCTGACTCTCTAGCCCAGTACTGTCCAACAGAAATATGATGTAAGCCACAGATATAATTTGAAATTTTCTATTAGCCATATTAAAGGGATAAATATAAACAGGTAAGATTAATAGTACATTTTATTTAACCCAATATCTCCAAAATACCATTTAACATTTAATTAATAAAAAATGGTAATGAGATAGTTTATATTTTTGTACTAAGTCTTCAAAATCTGGTATTTTATACTTATAGAACATCTCAGGTAGAACTAAACACATTTCAAGTGCTCAGTAAACACATGTAGCAGTCGTTACTACGTTAGAAAGCACAGTTCTAGCCCAAAGACCAGAACTGTAAGACCATATTCCATGAATCCTATGTATTCTATTTTGGGCCCATACTTTTTTAACTACTTGTGTTCTGGTGCGTAATTTAGAGATTTCTGTAATGTCTTAATGTGTTACTTGTGCATGTGTGTATGGTATTTATTTTACTCCAATTTGAAACATGCCCAAGTAATGTACCTGAGGCTTTACTAAGTTAATAACTATTTTTAATGAGTTCTGCTCCTTTCCAATTTACTTGGTTAAATTATAATCCAGGTTAGTAAACTACGTTAGTAAGTACTTCTCTTAGGATAGTCTCCTTACTTATCCCTAGATAATTTAGAATGAGGAAAATTCAACTTTCCAGGTATCCCACTGTGGATTTGATAACACAGAAGGTGGCTTCCTCTAATTCTCATTTTTTTTTAACTATTAAAAGGGAAAATAAGTGTCTCCATTGAAAAGATATTGTGAGGATTAGTCAAGGTAATACATGTGCTGTAGTCCAGTCCCTGGCACATAGTAAGAGTTCAATAAATGCAATTATTGTTATTTTTAAATTTCTCTTTAACTTCAATAATAGCCAAGGAGCTAAAAATAATAATATGACCCAGGACTCAGGTTTGGGTATGGAATTGACTGCTAGAATGATAAACTTTCATGTTAGGGCCATGTACCCCCCAACACTAAACAAGTGCTTCATGTCTGAGGTGTTTGTTTTAGCCACCATTCTGTTTGGTGCTAATGTCTGCTGTAGTTAAAAAACAAATCAATAAATAAAACTGAAATCTCAAGGGTTTAATACAACAAAGATTTCTTTTTTGTTCAAGTCAGTCTAATGTGTGTTAGATGGCTCTCTGGGATGATTACTCTCCAAATGATGGCTCAGGGATCTAGTCTATTTCCACACTGTATGACTGACATCTTAAATATTGAAAAAAAGAGACATGAAGCATAAACAACTGAAAAAGGTTTATGAAGAAAGGAAGAGCATTCATTATTTCCATTCATATGTCATTGACCAAAATATAATCAAATAGCCACAACCTATACCTACAAGTCTTCTTCTAAGCCATGAAAGGGAGCTATGAAATGGAATTTGGAAAATACATAACATTGTTTTGGCACAAGTTGACATCTTGTGTATTTGGAGTACAGAATACAATATTTTTTAAAAATCATCCCTCTCAAATGTCTTGGTGAGTATGTTGAGTTAGGCAGTGCAAAGAAGAGACTGAACCAAGACTAATGAAAAGAGAAAATTACAGGCCTGGCTAGTATCACAGTCAAATTTTGAAATCTAGAAAACATTACAGATTTATATTTATTTAATAATATCAGATATTTATTTAGCCCAATATAGTTTTAGAAGTCATAATGTGCTTTTAAATTTTTATAAATTGTCATATTGTATCCACAGAGCCATGTGACATAGGTGGTACATTTTCATTTTACAAATGAGTATAAGCTGTGTATTGGCAGGTTCAGTGACTGCCATGCAAGGTGTCTAAGCTAAGGGCAGGACTCTGCTAGGTGCCATTAGGCCCTAGAACCCAGTCTCTCATCTAAGACAGCATTGTTCCCAATACAGCGGCCAGTGTTCCCCCAGACTCTGGGTAAACACCAGTGGAACAGATTCACTGTTACAAGGCTTTTTTTCTACCCTCAGACAGTGCCAGCTAATTGGTTTAACTGACATGGATTATTCCTTATTCTGTTTTGGGGACCTCAGAAAAAGCTAGTCCCACTTTTGCATCACAACTCTTTTAATAGTTGGAAACAATTATGTCTCTTCCTCAACATGAATTCTTTTAAAGCATATTTTTCCAAACATTCCTCAATGATACTGTCAGATTTTATTGTCCCCATACCATTCTCTAGTTTGCCAACATCCCTGTTGAAGCAGAATGCCCAGTTAAACACAGCATTATTTATATGATCTGAGATTGCCATCTTTCTTGAGTAAGAGTGATGCACTGTATGTCACACACCTCCATCCTTCACCCCTCTTGCTTCCAGGGACGCTCCCTCACTGCTTCACCCTGATCCTCAGAACTGACCCATTTCCCTAAGGGTTCAATATATTTTGAACTTCTTTGAAATTTAAAACAGAAAGTTGTAAATTTGTTTCTCTGTGGTAATCTTCAAACCTGAAAATATCTAAAAGACTCAATAGCTACAGATGTTTGTGAGAAAGTATTTTACCAAATAGTCTCTACTTTATACTGCCCTATAAGTTATAGGAAAGCATAAATGGTAACCGAAACCTTGATATACTTTATTTTACTTTTAAAAATTTAATTTAATATAACTTTATACTTACTATGTGCCAGAATCTGTGATGTAGAATGGATTAAAATGGCAAATAAAACAGTCATTGACTTTGTTTTAATGGTGCTGAGAGTCTAATGGGAAAGACAGACATTGCTCAAATAATCATGCAAGTAAATATAAAGGCACATCACTGATAAGTGCTTTGATGTAAATACCAAGTACTTTGAGAGAAAAGGGACCTGTAATAGACTTGGGAGTAATTTGTGAGGAGGTAGAGATTTACAATCCAAGTGATGACTAAGAAGTTGTGTCCCGACCCGCGGGACCTAGTTATTCGCGGGCTCGAAGAGGGTCCAGCCTGAAAGAGAAACGGGCGAGAAAAAGGAGCGGAGGCAAGACAGTATTCTGATCAAGCCTCAGATTTTTTATTTTAGAGCGGGTATATTTATACAGAAGAACAAAGGGGGGCAGGACTGACTAGGCAGGGGGATACTTGTTACAATTTCATTGGTCCTTGGTTGATGGGGTTAGGGGGTACAAAGGTTAGAAGTGAAAAGAGGAACAAGGAGGAGAGGGGCTCCTTGGGCAGGTCCACAGCCATTCAGTAGGTCCTTCCTTATCCGGCGGGTATGTTAATACATTCTGTGGTTAACTATTCCCTGGAGCATTATCTGCTCCTGCATTCTTTAGATTGTTAACGGCCAGGTTCTATGCCAGGGGGCTGGGCGGTCAGGATGAGGGCCTTTTGGCTCCCAACAAAGTTGAACCAGGATGGTTGGAACCTAAATCTCGTGCTTTATCTACCTTGCTAAAGGAAAGATATCTGTCCTGAAAAAGTCTATCAAAATAACCCATGTATATTCTCAAACACAAAACAATCAGAGATTATTTTTAAAAGAAACCCATGAGCTGAGAAATCAGAGCGGTGGAAAGGAAAATAACAAAATTTGAAATATAACTTGGAAAGACTTCTAATTATTAGGATATTGAAAAAAGCAAGGTGAAGTTTGAGGAAAGAGAAGATAGGTGATGTCAAATGGAGTGACATAATACCTCACAGAAAGGCTATGTCCTGACTTTCAGAAGGAATTACACACACCTTCAGACAGGGTCTATCTGCTTGTGAGACACTGATTCACCTTATTCATTATAAGAAACCAGGTGTGATGGATTTGGCAGTGCCAACTGCAGTGTGGACTCCACCTCCAACTGTGAATTCTTCTGGCCCCCCAAGTCAAATCGTTATGTCACATTAGCTTTGTTTGAACAAAGCACATTTCTGAAATGTGATTTTCAAGGAAATGATGTTACAATGTACTATAATGTTTCGTGAGAAACTGGATTTATGCATTGCAAAAAAATATATTGGTGTGCTATTTCTGAAAGTTCTTCCTTTGATTTAACTTATGGCTTGGAGCATGTTAACATTCTAAAGACTTTGGCATGATAAATGTAAACTGTTCTAATAAAAGTTTATACCCAATCTCTTTCTCAGATGGCAACATTTTTTTACAAAGCAAAATAATAAATTTCAAATCTGCTACTGCTTAACCATTCTAGATTTTCCAAGGGTGGTATTAACAGGAAAGTGCCTTAAATGAAACTGACAACAACAGGTAAGTCTCTTAAAGAATGGCAGAAATCTCAGAAAGCTGTCCAATAGAGTCTGACTATAAAATTGGATTGCTAAAAAAAAGGCTATTTCCCAACTTTAAATTCCAGCCATTCTCCACATTATTTTTCAAAGTCTGAGGGCAACTCAACTTTACATGACATGTTCAATGGGATTTTAAAATGTATTTCTTAAGTAAAAATATTTCTGTGTTATTAAATCATTATTTAGCATTTCCTTTTCTGTCCTTCAGTATCTGGGTTTATCTGTCTTTTTCTCAAGTCCATGATTAGGCAGAATTTCTATCTTTTCTATCAAGGACATTTAAAAACAATGTAGATTTCACATTTGTTTTGTCTATGGTTTTAAAAATGCAAATAGCTTTGTTTTAATGTATTTGATTTTCTTTAGAGTCAACATTTCTTTCTGCATTTAAATGTGATGATGTAAATCAGAGTTGACATTATGATTGCTGTCTGCAGCTTTTGCTTGGTCCCAATATTAATGCACCTCCTCCACAGATTCCAGCACATTCTACATTGTTTATCCTAATTACTATTACCACAAGTGAATAAACATTGTTCTAGTTTACATGAAAAGCTGCTTCTGCATAAAAAAAGATTCTCTATGATTTATGATAACATGGAAAAACTGCACCACTCCAGACCTTCAGATATGCCATATAATGGAGTCATATGCTATTTTCAGTTCTACACAGAAAATGAACACCCCTTAAACTGCACATAAAACATAGTTCACACACATCATTTTAGAGACAAGCAGTGTCTTTTGAAGTCTATCACAATTTGTCCTCCAGCTCTGGAAGAGAACCATCATTTCTTTGATTAAATGCTAAATGAAGTTGATGGCTTGCATTTTGGGTCTGTGTCTCATGAAAAGTATATATCTTTAAATACTAGACTTATACACTTACACTCAGCACTATGAGATGCTCATATTCTGGAAGGCTTTTGGGAACAGTAGCATCTGTACTCTGAAGTGCATGCTTCTTCTATGGAGTGAAAGAGCAATGTGATCCTCTGCCTGTAGTTAAATCACCTTGTCATTCTCTTTGCTGTCCCTTCTGCTGATCTCCTAACTCCCCTTTTCCTCTTCTTTGCTTCCTTCTCTATTGTTACACCCTTCCTCTTTTTCCTCTTTTATGCAGAACGTGTAAAATTGAATGTTTATACAAAGATTATGTAATGCATTTGCCTTGTGCTTCCAGGCAATGTGCTTTGTCAGGCCAATATTACCATGCAGCTCACAGAACCACGGACATTTTTTTCATCTAGAAGAGAATTAGAGATAACCCTGTGAAGTGGTTTCAAAATTATATTTTAGCAGTGAAATCTTTGGTATAAAGAAAATTCTACATGGGATCACACTATACAAAATTGATGAAAGTGTAGCTGCTCTTTGAAATGAAGAAATAAGGAGGGTCCAGAGTCCCTCATCCCCATCGTCCTTATTACCTTCAAGAAACCCTGGTCTCTTCAGGAAACAACTTAAAAATCTTAATCTTATGCTATCCCCATCTGAGCACCAGAAAGATCAAATATTTTATCCCAGGTAACATACCTTTTAAGATACAAGGGTGCAACTACAACCCAGCTTTCTGTATCTGGAAATTGCAGGTGGTATTCCCTTATTTTAATAAAATGTGAATTCAGTGCTGATGAAAACACAAAATGGCCTTGAGTAAGGCATGGAACAGTTATATAATTTTAATAAGCATTTATTTAGCATTTACACTATCTAGGTAGTGAACACATATAACAAATATAAAAAGAAAGATCCATTCTTTTAAGATGCTTTGAATACAGTATGTAGGGAGATGCATAAAACAAAACAATACAATATCTCAGAGTTTGAGAAGCACTAAATACAGAAAGAGCCTTCGATCTTTCCCGTGGTGTCATAGAAATCTTGACAGGCAAAGTAGATTTTTAGCTAGGACATGGAAGAACAGAAACTGGCCAGGAAAAGAACATTTGGGTAAAGAAGTCAGTATATATAAGGGCATGGAGAAATGAGAGGGAATGGCATCATCTAAGAACTTCAGGTAACTTGGTGGAACATACATTATGAGAGGTGGAATGGTGGGCAATGAGGTAAGAGAGGTAGAAAAGACCAAATAGCTATTTATCTTATGAGAAACCAGGGAGAATTCAAGAATTCTGAGCAGGAAAATGACTTGTGAGTTTAAAAAATAATTTTACAGTTAGGAGGATACAAATTAGGGCTGTGACAGTGAAGGTGACGATGAAATGTAGAATACAGAGGGCCTAGTTATGCACTGGGTATGATGACTGAGGGTAAGAGATAAGATAGGGGCAAGTTTATAGTTTGAGCAATTGGGTAGATGGTCGCCAGTCCCTGGACAGGGAATATAGAAGGAAGATCAGATTTTAGGCTCAGATAAAAGGATGATTGTTTTCCTTTTTAACATAATGAGTTAGAGGAGAAGATTTGGGATGCTGATGAAAAAGTCTTATGCTTTTAGTCAGATGCTAAGACGAGAGTCAAAGATTTTAAAAAGGGGTAGAGGAAGTCAGAGGATAATGCCAGCTTGTATGTGATAACCTAAGCTTAAATAAAATTTCCCCATGAGACTGCAAGTTATAAAAAGTGAAGAGAGCAGAGGAGAGAGTCCTCAAGGACTACAACATCTAAGTGACAGAGAATGAACATGCCAGAAACAAGGCTGAGAAGGGGGTAACCAGAGATGTAAGAGAGCAATCCTAGAGAGAGAAGTGTCACAAAAACCAATCAAAACAGGAAAAAAACCTCACAGGACAGGGAGTGATCCCCGGGGTCCAGTTCTCCAGAGAAGCTACGTCAGATGAGAACTGAACTTTGTCTATTTCATTTGGCTACCAGGAGGTTGTTGCAATGACAGAGACAGGGGCTGAGGACTAGCTCTAATTGTCTGAGGAATGAATGCAAAGTGAGAAATGGAGATATTCACTGTGGGTTATTATTTCAAGACACTTTTCTATGAGGGAAGGGGGAAGTATAGGTTTTCAGCTCAAGAAAAATGGGAGGGAAAATTAAGATTTTTCTTTTATAACGAGAAAAATTTGAGAGACGCCAATGGATCTGGCAAGGTTGAAGATCCAGGAGAGGGAGAAATGGGGACATAACTCAAAGGAGCTAAGAGAGTATTCCCAATCCCTGCAGGCAGTAATGCTTGAACAGGTTGAAGATGCGTACAAATTGAGATGTTTTTAAACAGTGGAGTAAATCTTTGAGTGTTCTTCCTACGCAGCTAAGTGCTGAAAGTGAGAGAGTAGGTGACAGAACCAAGTTTAAGGACAGAAAGAAGTTTGGAAAAGTTCCTAAATGCAATGGCTGAGGACCGGGAATGTACTGATTGGGACACGTACATAAATTGCCCATGAATAGTGAAGTATAACAGAGCTTAAGAGACATGAGTTTCTGGTTCCAATCTAGTTCTTGGCAGGAGTCCATTCTTATCCTAGCCCCAGGGGCTAGAAAATGTGGCAGCAGTATTGTGAGATGCAGCAACACGATACTGAAGTGTCAAGGGGACATTAGAGGAGATAAGAGGGAATGCGTGAGTTCTGAAAATGTTCAAAGTAATTAAGAGGTTCCACTTCCCTAATAAAGATTTAATCATCTTCTCTAAATTTCATTCTGCCTTCCTATGTCCTGTGGGCAGAAACAAGCCAAACTTCTCTTGCCCCAGCAGCATACTCCTCCAAGTACCTTGTGTTTACTTTCAACTCCACTTTCCATTTTTCAGTGTTATTAGGAGGAGCAAGAGCAATGGGTGACCCTTCTGTCTGCAGGATGATTGTGTCCTTTGGCAGTCCATCAGAGTGCAGGTATGTTATCTCCATTTGGGGAAGATTATACCATATACATAATCACCAGC
The DNA here is from genome assembly GCA_030015415.1 of Cynopterus sphinx. Lineage (NCBI taxonomy): Eukaryota > Metazoa > Chordata > Mammalia > Chiroptera > Pteropodidae > Cynopterus > Cynopterus sphinx. Next base: position 76,277,505 of record CM057384.1, read on the forward strand.
ACTCCCTATCTCGATACGGTCAGTTAATAACAATTTGTCTTTCCAAAGGCCATAAGGAATCCAGGAGCTGTTGCCTCACAGAGAGTTTTCACCGCTAAAATTACTCGTAGAGATAGTGAGGGAAAAATCAAATTAAGTTATTTTCCTCCTACCCTTTGCTACCTACCTGGAAATCATTAGTACAAATGATAGTTAGCCTCGCAATAGCAATGCAATCAAATCAACCACATCCATCTCAGTGAACCATGTCACTGGCTTGGGTATTTCATTGGCTGCTAATTACCAGTGACATACATTAATGGCCCCAGCAGCAGGGTCAACACAGCATTCACAGTGCCATAGTGCAGGCAGAAATGATAGATATGAAAGTCTTTTCTCCAGCCCCAAGGAAGATCAAGAGAGAAATGAAAGTCACTTGACTGCCGATATCCCATGGAAACAGCTCTCGAAACCAGCAGGCTTCCCAAATCTGAGAGAAGGAGAAACTGCTGTAGGAAAACAAGTTTCTGCTTCTGGGTCTCTAAGTAATTTTATGTTTAATTTAATAAAATGTGAACTTAGTCCTAAAGAAAGTGAAGGAGAGCACTTTCCAAATATGGTACTGGCACTATGTGGAGTTTAGAGGAGGAAGACAGGGTCAGGATGGGGCCACGCTCCTACTATAAAACCTTTCCTCTAGTCTCTATATTGGGTTTCACTGAAAAACAAAATTTCAGTTTTGATTTTAAAACCCACCCATGGTTTTGCATCACATCACAACCAAGGCCAGAGTTATGTGAAAGTAGAATCATCAGCTTTCCAGAAGGAGGCTTGACAGTCTTCCTTAAAAGAAATCCCCCTAAACCTTCTAGAGAGTCCCAAATGTTTTCTTCAGGAGTTTGTGTGAAGACACAGTTGTGATACTCAGCCAAGATTACCCAATAACTAATCCATACAGTGCCCTCAGGCTTTGTATGGTTCCAAGCAGGCAGCAGGTGCTCATTAAATACTTGTCTACAGAATGACTAAGCCTGTCCCCAACTGTTACCCACTTAGCCCTGACGAGTCTATCAGATTATAATTTTCACCTATCCATGGGCAATGTCCAGAGAGACTGAAAGACAAGTTTGTGATGGTGTTGGGGGTGAGTGGATAGGAAACTCAGGAAACAGCTGGGGAGGGAGAAGAGAAGGGGTTGGGGGAACGAAGGGCAGCCTGAGGGCTTCAGGCGCCTGTCAGGAAAAAGATGAAATGATAAGAGGGAAATAGCCAAGTCAAAAGTGTCTGCCTGGAAACCTCAGAGGGCAACCTGGGTGTGGGAACTCTCTTCTGGGAGGAATGAGAATCCCAGCCCCAAACCTGCTCTTTTCTGTTGCCCCTTCCCCTGTTTCCAAGCGAAGCAGACTGTGTTTGTTTGTTATGCACAGCACTGCAATACACAAACAGATTGACATAAATGTATGCCAGGCTTTCTTGTTTAAAAACATGAATTATTCAAGAAATATTACAATATTAATTAGAAATCATTAAAATACGAGTGTTGGGGGAGGGAGGAATGAGATGGTGCATTAACAAAATCGCATTTAGCGCAAACATAAAGTGTGCCAAAGCTGCTTAATCATTGTTTTGATAGTCAAAATACCGTAACACCAGTTTCACAGAACAGGGGAAAGGAAAGCTCTTGGAAGCCTCTGCTTCCCATTATTATTGGTGAGATTAATTATTTATGGAGCTCCGGCAGTGTACTGGGTGCTCCAGAAGACACAAATAAGATGAGGTTTCTGCCCAAAGGGCAAAGGCACAAAATCAGAGCAGCACAGAGTTCACACACACACACACACACACACACACACACACACACACACACACACAGAGTGATTAATGATCATGAGTGTGAGGGGCTTTTACTTTGACTTTTCAGTTCGCTCCATGTTTTCAGTTTTCAGTCTTCTGAAGAATCACAGAGTGAATGTTGTTATTAAAGAATGCCATGATAGAAGAACACCATCAGAAGCTCTATAAATGAGAAAAATATATGTCTCGAACTCAATGTCACATTTACAAACTATGGAGGGCAGCAAGAGAGAACCAGGATACTGGAAGGTGTTCACTGTATGGGGTGATTTGGGTCTGGAAGATTTGCTAGAGACGGTGATTATATTTATTTTAGATCCACAAACTACAGTTACTACACAAAATGTATACATGGCATAACTTCTGTACATTTTTATAGATTACTACACTTGGCTAATGTATATATCATATATACAAATATGGTACTGGCACCAACACATTTTGATCATTTAAAAAAGAACCTCAGGATGATTGATACAATAGTATATAGGAAAGAAAGACCAGGAAACGCAATGAGCCAGTTTACCTCAGTATGAAGAGGGGCCACTTCAACAGCTGAATTAACTATGTAATGGTGGTAAGGTATCGTTCTGAGGCTGCTGCAATGGAACACAGATAGAATCCTTTTGACTTTAATTGATTACAATAGCTTTCACTGAGCACCAGGAGATGTTGAACCAATGAGCAGGTGACTGTTACACCATACAGGATATAGGCAAGAAATAATAAAAGCAGAGATGCCGACAGCCAGTGTCAGAAATGAGTTTATCTTCTTGATCTTTTTAGCTCAGTTTATGCCCAGCAACGAACCTTGGTGGCATCACATTCAAGTCCTATCAGCACTGATTTTAAGATGCAGAGATGGGTGTTGCAGAAGGAGCCAATGGATCTTTCAGTCATACCTAAATTGACATGACCTCAGAACAAGCCAAGGACACCCAGGCCATGCTGTTTCTCCCTCATTTAGAATATGAGACTGTTCCATTGCATGATAAAAAGTACCTAATCTACAAATATTTGATAGCAGAGACTTTATTCTATTCTCCCCCAATCCCAGGTCAATTTCCACATATTAAGATGAAGAGATGAAGAGGGTTTCAGCTGAAGTATAGACTCAGGAAATCAAATGAGTCTAAATAAAAATAGACAGCAGATGAAGAAGAGTGAATCCAAAAACAAGAGGTAGGCAAGCAAGGAAAGATAAACCCCAAAAAGCCAGTCTCAAATACAACTTAGGAATCTAGATGCCATAGCAGATCAAAAGTCATGGGAACAGTAATATTCATAAAGGAAAAGATGAGTTAATTCTCCAGGGTCTGTTCCAACTGTCTTTTTATCCCTTTTCACAATTCTCATGGGTGTTTCCTTTCAAAGTGCCTTTAGTTGCTGAGGGAGCTGTCTGACAGACTGTGTAGGCCTCAGTAAGCTCAATAAATATTTGTGGGGTGAATGACTCAATGATTTTAACTTCACTTCAAGTCCATCTAGAGACCAGCAGATGTTCGGGGAATCTAAATTAGTGTACTTCCCACTTGACATATATAAATTGACCAATATTACTAACAGGAGTGAAGACAGGGATTAGAACAAATGTGACTATTTATAAAAATCAAATCTAAGTGAGGCAGTTACAGAACCTTAGAAGTTGGGTAGTTTTCTAAACTCATTAGGCAGCCGCCAAACAACTGGCTTGTAGCATTTGCATTGGTTCTTTGCATATGGCCCAGTATCACTATATATTCCTCCTGGTACTGACACCTTTTTGTTTTCTTCCTGCATATCTGAAAACTTTCTCACTCTGCTAAGACAAGTGAATTTGCCTTCAATCACACTGAGTTCAAGTACAAATATGTATTAACTAATTCTTTCAATACAAACACACACATACACACATACCATTCACACAAACAGAGAAACTAGTATATTAACTTTTTCATTAGATCCACTTATTGTCTTAGGAATGTTGCTTTTCACTTTTGGGAGTGGGAATAGGAGTTATTTTTAAGGTTGCAATATAGGCTGTAATAATAGCTAGAAAAACAACCAGCAGAATAAAATAAAAGTACAAATCCATTTAGAAGAAAATACAAGTGTAATGAGATACTTGACCCCACAAACATGACCTCAATAGCTGATCAAAAGCTTTGTACTTTCCAAATAATCAAGATGCAATTTAATATAGTAGTAACTGCCCAGGTTACAAGATCAACTGTCACAGTCTGAATTTTCTTGAGTTCATCTGTACAAGCTCTGAATACATATCTGCAGAGTGAAAAGCTCAAAAAAAGTATGTCTCCATCTGAAGAGAATTCCTTACCAAATGCTTCTGGATTGATTCATTAACTGATCCCCAGCATCCAGGTTGAGTTCAAGTTCATCCTTTTAAGGCTCTGTTTCTGCTACCAAAGCAAAGAATAAGAAAGAAGTAGTAACAACAATAATAAAACTTGATTCAAACTGTTATGCCCCAGTTGAAATTGTGGACTAAAATCCCTATCACATACCTATATATTCTGGGATGTAAAATAGTCCAAAAAGAAGTGTGGTACCTCTCAAATGGAAAATTGTAAGATGAGTCAAAATATGCATTCATGCAACACACACACACATGCACATACACATTCAGCTCCATGTTCTTTGTGAATATCAAATACTATCAAACATTAGGTGTTACTTGAAACTGTCTAGGTATGCTCCAGATTGATTCATTAGAAACCTTGGAAATCCAATGGCGTCTTCTTAGAAAAGGAATCGCATTGCAAAGGACCACCACCATCAATTGAATGCCTACCTGGCTTGAGAATCCTCAAAGCTGCCATTCTGACATGCTTCTGAGAATGTAGATGGTACTCTCAGGCCCTTGCAGATCTCAGAGCAAAAGCTAGAGAGAAACCCACTGTCTACTGGCCAGAAGGCCTGTCCTGAGCTGCATACCTCTTACTATTTTTATTAAAAAAGAAAATACAACTCAAGAAATCTGCATCTTGCCTATTGCAAAGGTCCTCAAATGTAACTCAGTTTCAGTCAATCCTGGCCTCAGTGAAAACTCAGTATCCTATATAAACCTGGAGAATGACACCATAAGGACTTCCCATCAGTCTTCCCTAGACAATCTTCTGCTCTCCTACCATATTCTCAATACATAGGTTTGTAAATGTTAGAATGTGGCTGATGCCAATTAGAATTAGTGTACACTACAACATAAACTGATAAAGTCAAAGGTATACAATGTCTGTAGCTAAGTGGGTTAAAATTTCAGCAAGAGGTGGTTCTTTTCATTCTATCATCATATAAAAATATGCTCCACAGTGACCTATCCACAGATAAGCCTGGCATGATGGTAACTTCATAAGCTTCTGGATAGAGGTCGAGATACTCTATATGCTGCCTGGCATTATAACATAAGGTAGAATTTAGTATAACAGCAAATAACCAGGGGTCTCAAAATAAAACCCTCATTCTAGTGCTTCTTATTTCTTATTTTTTTAAAAGCCTCAGGGAATCTGCATCTTGCCCATTGCAAAGGCTCACATAGAAAATAATTGCACTAACATCAGTGAGGAATTTGTGTGTCATCTGTGGGGAAAGGTACAAAAGCCACAGAGTCCTAACCCCTCCATACTGGAAAACCATACCTCCCTAAAATTAAAGCCAAGAAACCAGAGCAGAGGAGACAAGTAAATATCCCTTTTCCCCATAGCACCTCCTGCCTAATGGGAATCGTAGTTAATGATCTGAATCGAAAGCGAAGTCTTGTTTTATGGAATGCTCACTCTTTGTTAAGCAAAGCTGTTTGGGCAAAGGACCATCCTATTGATTTAAAAATTGATTTTTTTTCTCCCTTCATATAACTAAAACATGGTTCACAAATCACAGCTCTTTTATTCTTCTGGCTGCAACTTACGCTGAATCTCTCCCAACCTACTCACCGAGGGATGTCTGATGGCGGAAGTGGGAACATTTGGACAGAGATTGTTCAAGATTCTATTAAAGGTTTCAAGTGGCTTCCTTTGAACATTTGGTAATTTATATTTCGAGTCCCTTGGTGTAATTATTGTAATTATCATTAATCATCAACTTCCAGACCCAATCGAAATACAGAACATTGGAAAGGTCAAAGCAATGGAGAATTCTACTATCCTTCACAGAAGATATGAGGCATTAACATTCTGATGCTCCACTTGTGTGACAAAGATTGTAATGAAAACAGAAATTGCACAAGATTAATGTGTTCTCATGATAAGAATCATCATAAGGAAAAGAGAAAGCAGAACAAATTTAACCCACTCCTGTCACAGAGGCACAGTGATAAGATGGGTTGAGGTGAAGGAACAGGCTGTGACAGCTTGGCCTGACCTTGCTGAAGATGATCGTGCCTTCCTTCTTTTGTGGAGGAACAAAATATAAGAAACTAACTCAGGAACACGGCAGGCCACATTTTGGATAATTCAATGGACTCCTGGTTGTCTATCTTGCTCCTTTCCTAGTGATCTATCTCTAGATCAGAACACTCACTTGACCTTCAAACCAATATCACAACAGCCTGCTAGGAATCCACCTGCATGTCCAAAAGTAGACTCATCATTTTGTCCCTGAACCAAACCTATGTATTGTGGACAAAATAGTGTAATGCTGAATACCAAGTTCTGGAAGTGTCTAAACCCGTACTCAAATCCCAGTTTGCCCCTTATTATGTGATCCTGGGGAAGATGCTTGCATTTTCCATGCCTCCATTTTTCTTTTCATAAAACGTGCTTAATAGCACCTATTCCAAAGTGTTATTTTTAAGATAAAGTAAGGCAATATACTTAAACTGCTTAGCACATAGAGAATGACATGTCAGCTCAATACATGTCAGCTTTTTATTTTTTACAACTGAATTCCTTTATTATTATGAAGTCCATCTGGTTACTTAAGCAAAGGAAGATAAATATGAGAATTATTCTATATTTCTCCATTTCTGTCACCTTCACAAAAGCAGAGTGGAACCAAATTCTGTCAATTATACCCCCTTAACCTCGTTCACATCTTTTCTTTAAATTTTCACTGCTTCTACCTTACTTCAGACCCTTATAACTCTTCCCTGTATTGATTCAACAATCCTCTTCCTGACTCTAGACTTGTCCCAATCTAAACCATGAGCCACACTTGAGCAAAAATTCTCAAGTGTATAAATATCCAATGCCCTTATCCCATTTAAATTCCATCAGTAGCTTTCTGGCCCTTCAGCCATGGCTCAGATTCCTTAGGAAGGCTTGTGAAACTTGCATGATCTAGCCACAGCCACTTTTCGTACAACTCTCACTCCTTTTCAACACCTTCATATCATATTGTCCATGCTCCAAACACACCAAATTTCCTGCAATTCCAGTATAGTCCTCAACCCTTGTCAGTGGTGGTTCCTCTGTCTGAAATCCACCTACATCTGATCAACCTCATCTAATCCTTAAATGATTCAGCAGCACAGGCATCATTAACTCTCAGGAACTTTTCCAAAGCTCTCTTCTCCCTCAAGTCCCTTTCAATGTTTTTCAAATGTTTTCACAGCACTTAAAATACTCTTCTCTCAATATATATTGTATTTTATTGTATGCAGGTCCCCACTCCCACTAGGTCATGAACTCCTGAAAACAGACATTGTTCTTTGATCTCTGTGAAGCCATTTCTTAGCCTCGTGTCTGGTGTGTAAGAGACATGCAATAAATTTTCTTGAATAAATTCACACATCGTTCTTCTCTCTCTTACTTTCTACAGTTATGAATGAGAAGATAAGTAAAATAAAATTCAAGTATTTCATTTTTATTTCTCCTTAACCATTAAGATGAGAAATGACTTGGAAAATTCCTAATGTTAAAGAGAAAATAAAGATTGTGGATTTTCTGTACATTTTCAAAGTTATTCAGGTTCTTTGCATTGTCTGCTAATAGGCCTGCTAAAATGCACCAGCAAGCTAAAGATAATTGTAGTAATCTGTTGAAATTCTCTCCCTATATTTAAAAAAAAAAGAAAGAAAGAAAGATATGAGAGATATTATGAAGGAAAAAAAATTTAAAGCTAACTTTTTACAGAAGCATGGATGCAGGGGAATTGCCCTACACATCTAGTGTTCTGGAAATCCATTAAGGGTATCAACAGGGAAAACCATAAAGAACAATAATTCCACCTGAAAACACAGGTATGGAAGCAGAAGGAGTCAATTCTAGTACACTGTGGAGTGTGTGCTGCTTGTCTTCTTGCCAGAGGCAAACAACCACCTTGAGAGTGAAAATACTATAGCTGATCCCTCTGTTTTGAAGAGTCCCTCTCTACATTTCATTAATGTGTGAGAACGCCATATTTCTCAGTAGGAGAGAGGTGTCTGGGTTCTCCTTGGAGAACTCAAGAGCATTCCCTGGCACAAAGACCATGAGAGCTTTGCCAATGGATAGTCTCAAGTTGGGGTGACCAAACTGGCAGTTTACTTTGGAGGCAGTAAACATTAAAAAAAAAAACTAAATTATAATTTAAAAAAGAAGCAAAGTCTGTTGCTAGAAAGTTAGTACTGTAGCCTAAGGGGTACAAACAAGATTGGAAATGGGAAATAACAACAGAAGATGGGAGTATGAAGTAGATTAAGGCAAGTGATTTAGGATGAAGGCTATGGATGAAGCAAGGGAGCAAGAGGACAAACTTTCATGAGCTGTGCCCTCTGTAGAGTGGGGCGATTTGCATTCTTAAAGGAGCTCAGGATTAAGCAGCAGAAACTCTCTTAAGGTGGAAGAAAATATTAAAGTTTACTTCAAGTGCCCATTTTTCATGACACCACAATGAGTAAATGAAAGGAAAGCAGACATAAGACTGGAGAGAAGAGCAACAAGGCCACAGAAAGAGAAAAGGAAAACAGTACCCCAGGAATTACATGATGAGTGCCCACACTAGATGAGCACCTTTAACAGCAACTATCCTGGGTTCATCTGAAGACCTTAGAGGATCCTAACAGAATCTCCTGTGAGTTTCAGACAATTCCTTTTATCCTCTTCTCATTTCAGCTGTGATCTGACTTTCCCAGTTCTATCTGTCCCTTCCTGGCTTACAAATTCATCTGATGGTCTCTCTTGCTTTTTAAATCATCTCGCCTCCTATGGTCTATGTGTTCTGTAGCCCTCATGCTTGATCAGAACTCCATCTGCTGTACCCAGACTAGGCTCAGAGCAGAGAGGAGTATCTGGCCAAGCATGTGTTCATGTGTTAGAGAAGATGCTTAAAACAATAAGAATTCTCATGTATAACAAGATAAAACTACTCATAGCTCTAGAAGGAAAGGGTTTATGGTAGTTGTTAAAGAAAATCAAGTTTTGAGGACCAAGATGGTTTGCTAAATGTCTGCACACACATATAATTCATAATACTGAATTTTTTAAAATACATCCCATTGAGTAATTGGTACCAAATCCTACACAGAAATGAATTAACACTTCTGGGGAAGATATAGAATGAACTTCTAGAAAATGGAAGGCTTTGAAGAATAGGAGTTTCATTCATCCCTAATTCCAAGTGATGACTAGGTTTTGACTGAAAGAACACGCACATTATAAATCATAGGTTTCAGACTAAAAAGGTTATATCTCATTAGGACAGAAATTTTCTGTTGAGTTCATCAAGACAACTTTGAAATAAATATATAGGAATACTCCCAGATTTAACTGTGTAGCCAGTTACTGTGAAGGGATCACGAATGACCCCCCAAAAAGAACAAGTTAAAAATATCCAATTATTTTAGATTAAAAATGCTTTAAAAGGAGTTTTAAAACCTAATAATAAAGTACAAAAAACTGAGGTCATAAGAAATATAAAAGAAAAAACATTAATCACTAAGATTTAAAGATCTGATACTCATGGTTTAAATACTAGTTGAAATGTATACCCCATTAATTAATATATATAAATATATTATATATAAATATAAATGAGCCCATTAAAGAGAAGTGTTAGTAAGTCTCATTTAATATAATCCTAAAGGAGAAATCCACCCCACCCCACTTTCCCCAGTGACTATTAATGCGATCGACAGAACAAGTACTAGTGGGAACTGGGAAGCATTCTGCATCCCAGAAACCAGATGCTGGTCCCTGAGTTTTAACCAAACCAGAGAGATTGTGTCATTAGGTATTGAGTACAGATGGGATCATAATCCTGAAGGCATGTGAAATTTATATCCAGTATCAGCACTGACATCCAACACCACATGATTTACATAAATTTTCAGAAGATGTCATATGAATAGAAAGAGTAACAGCAAGTTGGAGTAAAGGGGAGAGCTAAAGTCAGTTATTCACATAGTAGGTAAAAACATGGACTCTTAGACTGGGTTCAAATCCCAGCTCCACCAATGACTAGCTAGAAGATCCTGAGCAATTTATGTAATCTCTCTTTGCCTAGCAAGTTTATTTATAAATCAGGAATAGTAGTGAGACATATCTCAAAGGTTGTTGTGCATTAAATAAGTTAACTCACAGAAAGCACTTAGGAGAAGATGGGGCATATAGTAACCTATGTATTTGTTATCATTACTATACAATACAGATCACACAGCTTAGAAATCTAAACATGAAGCTGAAGCTAATATGAAACTCAGAGGCTTGTTAACAGGTCATGGCAATATTAGCTGTTGAGAGCCTACCTTATGCTGGGCACTTTGCTAGGTACTTGGGATACTACAATAAATGATGAGACTATATAAAGGAGAGAAATAATATACCTGTGCAGGTACCTATCATCCTGAGGACAGACGTGAACTAGAGAGTATTTAAAAATTCAAGTTCTTCTTTCCTTGCCCTCCTTTCCTGGAAAATTCAATCCAAATGCAATTAGGTGGGACTATCCATGCTAGTAGTTGGGGGAGCCTCAATTTTCCAGAAGGACGTATTAGAGACCTTGAGAATGAGAAAGAGGAAGGGTCAAGAAGGCAATCACCATGGGTGTCAGAGGCTTAGTGGGGTGAGGAGGGCATCCAGATGAGGGGTCACACCAGGATGTCACACATGGAACAGGGTGAGCAGGGCATTACACACAGAGGAACTGATCAAAAGAGTAAATATACTAAGATGGTGAAAGCCAAGTTTCTAATGAAGAAGAACGTTATAAATGAGGAAAAAAACCCTAGAATAAACCATGCTGTATTGGATTGGAATAGGATGTATCCACATGAACTTAGACTTTCCATGCTTATAAATGTAGAAAGAAATATAGATTGAGTCATTGCCAATATGATACCCCATCACCTTAAATACTTTGGTGTGTATTTCCCACAAGCAAGAATATTTTCCAGCATAATCCAATCCAGAAAGATGAATTTTCCTTCAGGTTTTAAGGGCCTGTGTGGCTGCTGCTGCCACCACAGTAATGCAGATCTGTGACTAAAGCTAGCCTTGGGGGAGGGCCAGGAGAGAAAAAAGATAACATAAAACAGATCTTCCCCACTCTCTCAGGATGACAGCACAGGAGCTCTTTTTCTCGGGCCTCTAGTCAGAAAAACTGGCTTCTCCCAGAGGTTTAGCTGCCTGCACAGTTTTCTACTTTGGTCTGCTCTTGGGTCAAAACTGGGACATATAGAATCTGATAAGGGTGGGCAACTCACTGCTACCTTACTAACTGTTCTTCATATTTGACTTTCCTCAATCCACCTGCTATTGTTTACATTTGTCCTTAGGTAGCAAGTTCTTGCATTTTAACCAGTCTTTAGTTGTTGTCACTGGAATAAACTTTATAGGTCCTACTCCATCTTGGCAGGCACCAGAAGTCGCTGCTTCTTTTCTTTCACAGGGAAGACCAGCTTCGTAAGCATGCATTCTGTGCAGTCACATGGAGCCCAGAGCTTAGAATGGCCCTATCCTTTGGTTAATGTCTATTGCTGCCATCTTGAAATTCTTAATGATTTTATCTCTGAACTTGTATGAGTAAAGTTCAGTGGGATAATGGAGCATGTGAGTGAGCATAGTCAAGCCACACAGTGTGCATGTCCACTACAATTCCTTACTGTCCTCATTACCACATAGTATTCAGGATGTCCCAATAAACCCAATATGCATGAGAGTTCAACTTTTGGAATGCCTTGACTTGTAATATTCATAGAAAGGAATGGACTCACTCACTGCTAAAACTGTGAGAATCTAGGGATGGCTGTGATTGGAAAGAGTGCTGTTGTTTTAATCTGGGCAAAGTGACCTTTCAGAGGCACAGAATTAAGTGCTAAAATAGTACTGGTTCCTAGGTTATTGTCACAGAAAACTTAAAAACACACACACAAACATTTTCCAAGCACCTTAGGCTTATCCTTTATCTATATAATTTTTATTTGGTTCTACAAGGTTTCATTAAGGAACAAAAATATAAGCACATACCATAAATTTGAACCCTTTTCATTTACAACTTTGATAGGTGTATCCATTTTAGTTTATGGTTTCTATCATTTTCTCTAGGACAGAAGAAAGACACACTAAGTGATATAAACTTAATGTAGAAAGGATGAGTCTGACCCAACCAAGTGGATGATTTATATTTCCCATGTAAATGCAATTTTTTGCAGGTATGTCTCAAGTATTTATGGTATAAAGGGACAGAAATAGCACAAATGAAAGAATCATAGAATCTCAAGGTTGGACGTGCTTAAGGGTCCTATAGCTCAATCACTCATACAATGGCTAATTTAATTCCACAGCCCTCTCCCTATACCAACTAGACTTTCAACATGTGCTTGAATATCTTTAGTGATAGCAAAAAGCTAGCTCATTTCACCCTTGAATAATTCCATTAGATTTTGGCTTAATCTAAAGGACAAATCTTTCTATCTCTCTGTAACTTCTATACCTATTTTTGATACTGGAAGGTGAGAACCATGATTTTCAATCTTTGTAGCTCTGGTGCTTATGATAATGTCCAAAAGACACATAGTAGGAGTTCATTCAGTGTTTACTGAATATAACTGATATACACATTTAAAAATAGTGCTTTCCAGGCCATCTTTTCTCCCAGCCTTCAAGAATTTCTCGTTAGTCATGACTCTGAACTTTCTTATCATCCTGGCACCTTCTCACTGAATGAGTTTTGTCATCTTTTTAAAATTATGCTGTCTCTGGAATAAAGCAGAATATTGCAAGTTTGTTCTCACAAGTATAGTATACTGTATAATACTCATTAACTACAGAGAGTATAGTGTACTGGTTACTTCATCAACCTAGAGACTCACTCTTCTAATAATATAGCCCATAATTAAGTATCCCATGTTGGCAGCTACCTCCTACAGAAGGACATTGATATTAAACCAAGTCCTTGATCAGGGCCTGCTGCTCCTGAACTACATTTTCCTGAATTATATTCATGGATGTTTTGTTGTTTTTTAATTTATTTATTTTTTTTGACACAAGCACAAAACTTCAGTGTATGTAACCTTATTAAAGACAGGAAACATCTGAAAACAGTGGGCATCAGACCAGCTCAGGTTTAATCCTAACATTATTCATTACTGGCTATGTGATCTTGGCTAAGAACTTTCACTTCTGTAAGTCTCAGTTTCCTTTGTTAACAGGGGATGAAATGTCTATTATTTAAAAATTATCTTTTGAAGGACAATTGGAAGACTAGAGGTGCCTAGTCTAATAAACCAGGAAGACTTAAGAGGAGAAATTTGATAATAAGTGGAGGCTTGGCATTCAGTTGCTGTTTCAGATGTATTAAGTTGGAATGCCTTTTAGACGATGAAATGGTGTTGTCAAGCAGGAGTAGAAAACACATGCAAGGAGTTTAGGAGTTCAGGAGAAAGGTTTAGACTGAATATAGAAATTGAGAAGCTCAAAGCTACAGATGTGTATAAGCCATGGGACTTAGTAAGTTTCCTAGAAAATGAGAACAAAGAAGAGTTCTCTTGAACCCTCCAATATTAGGAAGAAACAGCAATGGAGACCAAAAAAAAAAAAAAAAGAGGGGCAAGATCAATGAAGTAGGAGGAGAACCATGAGAGAGTGATATGCTGGAAGAGAAGAGAGTTTCAAGAAAGAAAAATCAATTACCACTGAACTTTGTTGAATCCTGCTAAGAGGTTGGTTTAATTTGAGGATTTTACATATTAGCTCTAATCTCTAGCTCTTAGAAAACTATCTGATATACTGTAGGCCCTAATTAAATGGTAACTGTTATAATTTTAGATCTTGATTCAGTCATATAAAATATTTGTTATATATTCCAACTTTAATAGTTTCACTTAAAATAGAACTCATGACAGATGCATAAGAAACAGTTTTCTAGAAATGAAATCGATTTGACTAACCAGGAATCCTTTGGTATGGTTGCCAAACCAGTTATAATACATTTAATGATGTTAATTTTATCTCCAAATTTTTCTCTTTTGCTCAAAAGAATAGCATGGAAGATCTGATCTATTGGCCTGCTGCTAAAAAATATAATCAATTTAAAATCAATTTTCCACCTTTATAGCCGAATAAGCTTATCTAAAAAAGAAACTAGATTTATCCAAAATGATTTGTTTCCCATGGTAAATTCATGATGGCTCTTGACAATCCTTTTAACTCTGTACCTAACATCTTCATAATAACACATTTTAAAGCTCATGTAAGACTGAAGACAAGTTCTTTGGTTTGTTTGTGTACTTTCTTCTACCCCTCTTCATCTTTTAAAATTTGAAAACTATCTCATCTCTGGTATAATTTTTAAAATTTAATATCAGGAAAGTACTATCAATTTCCCTCCCTGATTAGGAAGTCTATAGTAGCAGTAAAGGTAGTATCTCCTAGTGAGTCATATGAGAGTAAATTGCTGACACAAACTTAAAGATTCAAGAATCTCAATGAACCCCAAACTGGATAAAGGCAAAGAAAATCATGCTCAGACACATCATAATCAAACTGAGGAAAATCAAATATAAATAATAAAATCCTGAAATTAACCACAGAAAAACAATACATCATATATAACAAAATAACAAAAATAACTGCAAATTTCTCATCAGAAATAATAAGCCTAGAAAACAATGGAAATAATATCTTTTAAGTGCTAGCTAGAAAAAAGAACAACCAGATAAAAAAGAACTATCAATCCAGAATTCTATATCCAGTGAAAACGTCTTTTTAGGAATCAAAGTGAAATAAAAACATTCTCAGATGAAGAAAGACTGAGAGAATTTGTCACCATTAGACCTGCTATAAAAGAAACTGCTAGAGGAAGTTTATCAGATTAAAGAGAAATAGTACCAGAGGGAAAACTTGAAACTTTAGGAATGAAGGAAGAGCAAAAGGAATGAATGATAAATGTATGTACTATTTTTCTATTTTATTCTTTATAATACGTGTGACTCTTGAAAGAAAAAATTATAACATTATCTTGTGGAGAGGCTTAATATATACAGGTGTAATGTGCGAAAACTATAACATAACAAAAAGATAAATGGTTATAAGGTTTCTTCTACATTTTACTTAAAGTGGTAAAATATGAATGATAAGAGATTAAAAAGCTAGGTATGTAATTATAATGCATAGAATAACAACTAAATCTTAATACAAAAAGATATAGTCAAATGTTAATAAATAAATAATAAAAATGTTCAATTTTTAGTATTTAGAGGCAAAAAAGAACAGGAAAACAAAAATATTCAGAGAAAAAAAGAAAAATAATTTAAAAAGTAGACTTAAGTACTGATATATTAATAACTACTTTGAATGTTAATGTTAATGATCTAAAGGCATCAATTAAAAGAGAGATTGTCAGATTGGATTTAAAAAATAAGATCAAACTATATGCTATTTACAAAAATCCACTTCAATTATAATGTTATAGTGAAACTAAAAGTTTAGAGAAAGATATAGTGAAAACACTAATCAAAAAAAGTTGCATTGGCTATATTAATATGAGAAAATGTAGATTTCAAAATGAAGAAAATTTCTAAGGATAAAAAGGTACATTACATAATAATAAAAGGATCAGCTTACTAAGAAAACACAGCAAACCTAAATGTGCATGCATCTACCAACAGAGTGCTCAGAACACATAAAGCAAAAACTGACAGAACTAAAGCAACATAGACAAGTCTTTAATGACCTAAATACTACTCTCACAGTTACTGATACTACAAGTAGATCAATAATCAGCAAGGATATAGGAGACTTGAAAAACATTATCAAACAACTTAATGATCTTAATGCAATACTCTACACACAAACAGCAGAATATGCACTCTTTTCAGGTGTACATGGCATATCCGTAAGATCAGCCATATTCTGGGCCATATTTGGAAGTTAAACAAAAAACACTTATTTCCTCATCTATCTCACAGGTGTGTTTCAGGCACATGATGTGTAACAAGGGTGAACAGTGTTGCTTAAAGAGGTTGCTTAGAGTTGAGGGACTAATTTGAAACTCAGAAACTTCAATCTTGAACTTGCCTCATATCTAAAATATATAACATTTCTTAGTGTATCAATCTTACAGGTACAAATTAATATTAAAATTAATATTAAAATTAAAGGTGGGTTAAAGCCAGAGTACAAAGCAAAACTTTAGAATAAAAGTATCTCTTTTAAACAAGTATCACTGATAAAAACGAGTACTGCTCCTTCATTAAAGATACCTCTTATACTGTTGATTATAATGCAAGTTACTTCAGGTACTTGAAAGTACATAATTGCAATCCTGGTATTTAGAAACTGTCCCTTACCTTAGTCTATGTGGCTTCAAGTAAGAGAATTTTACTGTAGCCATCCAGAGCACGATTATTACTCTTTCTATCTTGATCCTCTAGTATATACTCTCTTGCACTGATTCTTTATCACTCAATACTTCAGGCCGCCATTCACATAGTACCCCTTCTTGATTAATAAGAAAAGGAGCTTAGAGTGTGTTTTATCATCTTGAGCTTCCTGGTGTTTGTCAAATACTCTTGTTTTACAAGAAGTAGTTTTCTTGTAGGGCTGTGAGTGTGTCTGCATAATTTTTCATCAAGGCAATAACATAAGATCCTAAATCACAAGCATTCTTTGCAAGTCCCTTAAGTGAGGTGTAATTTGGAAGCTGCAATCCATTTCAAATTTGGTAAATTAAAGGGGAAATAGCCAAGCATGAGTTGGAGGAGCAGGCCTGACTCCCACACCTGCAATTTCAACCAAATGACATAAAATGCCAAGCCATTATTCTTCCAATTTAGCTTCCTCAGCTTTCATGTTCAAAACCAAATTCATTCTAAAAGTAATCAAATCAGATAAGGACTGGGTGGGGAGGCGGATAATGCTAATGAGGCAGCCAGAGGAAACAGTTGGAAGGTTCTGGTGTTTTAACATTCAGGTTATTTTATGGAGCACATTTTAAAATGATTTTTCCAGGTTAGTTTAATTGGAGTATCAGAAATCCTTTCATCTGTTTTGACAATGGAAATGATGATGTGCAGCCTGCACTGTGTTTATACTGTTAGAGATAGGAACATCCATATTGATGCTCCGGCTACTAAGAATTTAAAAGGACAGTAGCAGCTAAAGGCCGATTAGCCATGGAGAACATTAGCTTCGATACTTCTCATACAGAGCCAGACATTACGTCAAGCACGACAAGCCACTCTAGCATAAAAGTATTAGCAGCGTCCAAGTCTCAGGCTTACCCTTAAGTTATTTCATTAAAATACAAAATCACGTTGACCTAATTTTTTGACAGGTTGCGAAGAGAGCAAAGATCTCTCTTGCTGTACCTACCCTTTCTCCCTCTTCATCCTGCCATAACTCTGGGGAGTCTGCCAGTCTCAATCCTTGCAGAGCACCAATCCCTTTTGTTTTAATCAAGGTAGAAGCTCCGGCTTTAAATGCTTTCTTCCTTCATCTCCAAACATGTATGCTGAGAGTCTTCATTGGTATGAGAACTTCTTTCAATAGCAGTAACTCTTAATGTCCTTGGGGGGAAGAGAGCTACTCAGCATTCAGGGGAGAAGCCGGAACCGCCTAGATTGGTCTCATTATGTAGGCCATATGCAATAAGCCACAGTACCTAACAGCTGCTGGTGGTAGGATTAAGGGGAAAATATTTAATTTGATGCAGGAGCACGTGCACGTGATTTCAGCTGTAGCTCTTACCTGCTCCCTGGGGTGTGTGTTAGATATATGGTATAATGCAAAAATCATTTAATTGTGTCAACACAATGTTAGGATGTTTGTTTAAAGTAAAAATTAGTTTTTGCAGCATAAATTGATTAGTTGACAGGCTATTTGACTGTCACAGAGGCTACTGGATACAAAGAAAAAATTGGCTTGGTTAATCTGAGCAAAGGGGAACAAGTCCTTTGAGATCAGGGGAAATACAAGCAATGTAAATTTGGATTAGTCTTTGTGTTCTGTAAATCAATAAAACAACAGGGAAGTGTGAAGAATAGGCTAGATCATCTATCAAACTGGTTTTTTATTGTGTTTCTATTTCTATCCCTAGTAAACATGTGCCTTCGGTTTCCCGTGTATAAAAGCATTTGACAAAGAAATAAAAATGGACTGGAGTTCGCTGTAGATGTGGTGCCAATGACAAAGAGAGGGGGTAGTGTTGGCAAGTAAAGATGAGAATCAAAAGGCTGCTTCCTGAAATCTCAAAGTTAGATCATTTTAAAATTCTCAGGTGACAGGTGGTGAAAGTGAAGATAGATTTTATGTATCTACTGCAAAGAAGACTGCCTTATGCAGAATACTAATCAGGATTTTTTAAAAGACAACTGCATTGTTTTAACAGTTTTTAAAAGAAATAAAGGCGCATACATGCACCCACACAAAAGAAATCAACTGAGAAGGCTTATGCTGCAACTGAGATTTCTCCCTACCAATCACTTTCAGTCACAGGAGAAGTAAATAATGTGCTGAAAGAAGAAAACACTAATTTTGAGGCCCAGTGAAGAGCCCTGCTGTTTTAAAACAGTCCCCTTGTTCTTCAGCCCCTTTTTAAAGACAAGTATTTTCAATTGATTGCTTTAATTGAGGGTGACCTTTTATCCGGGTGGACAGTTTGCATTGTCATTGTGTTTTACCTTCTGGTGCATACAGAATCTCACTGTAAGACCGCCAGCCCCAAGCCACACAGTGCACTGAGATACTGCGGAGACTGAGGAAGGGAGGGAAAAAGGCAGTTTTCAGAACTCAGGAACAGCACATTATATTGCAGTAGTCCAGACGAGCGAGGCAGAGCAGTACAAATCTTCCCTTTCGAGTGTTTGAAAGATGGGGGCGTCATTGTGGCATTATCTTCCCAGGTGCCCCAGATGGCATAGTGTACTTCTAATGGAAAACCATTCATCTGGCCCTGGGACTGTACGTGTTGTACATCACAATGGTTCATGGAGGAAACGAGCTCAGACAGCTTAAGCAGAAGGTGCAGAGCATGTGGCTGTAAAGACATAATGGAAGAGAGGCACAAAAGGGCAGGCAAATGAGTCAGAGGCTGAGGAAGAGGAGAAAAAGGCTGTTATTTCTGTGTAATTCCCCAGGATCCACTCCTGCTTGGGTTGGCGGTGAGAAAAAAACCAATTCAATTTGAAGGTGGTTCAGGGTAAATGAACCAGGGAATTGAGCTGCTGGAATCTAATTAGGGACCCCCCGAATTACTACTACCTGCCCAGCAGAAAAGTCAAATGGCTACACTAGCCAAAAGAGTTAAGGGAAGCTGGCAGAATAAGTAACCCAGAAGTTTTGCAAATCTTCCAGATTCTCTCTCTTAAACTCTTAGGAGCGATTTTTTTATGTATATTAATGCCATAGGCATAGAAGACTGAAAAGCAGAAAATATGGCCAAGGAAAAGGTAGGATCCTGAGATTTACATGGCCTGCAGCATCTCCACACTCTGTGGAGTAAGGTAAGACTCCTAGTATCTCTGTCTTACGAGAACCCATCTCACTACTGCAGCCCAAAGAGACAGATGGTAAATGCTGTTGGAGACTGTGACAGGAGTAAAGAAAGGATGGGCACAGTGTTGGAAGACTGGCCGTCTGGGCCTGCCCCTAGTCACCTGGCATCACACAATTCATTTCGACTCTCTGATAGCTGCTTATTCGTGGCAACCCACTTTGGAACCTTATGTATTTCTCCTTGGGGAGAAATATGGCAGGGTATCTGAATGTGGTTTGGGAAAAATAGAGCCGGACTTGGAGCCAAGACATCCAATATAGTCCTGACACTCTCACTATGCAACTTTGGGAAACTATTTTGGGTGTCATTTTAAGCTCATTTGTAGAATGAGTTGGATTAGAAAATCTTTAAGCTCTATTACAGCTTCTAAATCTGAGGATTCCCCCCTCAAAAAGCCATATTTTTATAGCATTTTCTCAATTAACTATAAACCCTCTTTGATACAAAAGACATGGAACTAATCCCCAGAACAATAAGAGGCCCAGCAGCTGCTGTCACCTTTGAAAATAATTTTCATCCTTGCTCTTACTTCAAACTTTTATTCATACACAACAAATCAAAATCTACATAAAAGGCAAATTGTACTTTTATTTACTGTATGATTATCGCCATTGCAACTGCTGATTTCTCCCCAAAGCCTTGTAATAACTACTGTTGCCTAGATTTCATGCACATTCCTAAGTGCAGAAGAGAGCCAATAAATCCAAAGGAAATAAGTAAAATGGAATATGTTGCCCTTTTTCTACTTTATCCAGGAAAGTAAAATGTGCATTTCAAGATGTCAATTAAATGAGCAGCTACATTTAATAAAGGGGGCAAAATGCTGAACACTGTACAGAAAACACAACACTTATAAAAGACATTAACATAAAAAATATAGTAGCTAATCATGGCATACTTAGATAGAAAGAACACAATCAACTGTCTATCCCTTAATACAGGATTACCATATTATGCTGACCCAAACTGGTTTTCCGGCCACCTAGCACACACTTTAGATTGCTTTCTACCACCATCAGTAGGGGTGAGCTCAGGGAATTCACGTTTATTTTATTACCAGTCTAGCCAAACATATTTAAGCAGAAAATCTTTTATCAGGAAAAGGTCTGATTTACTCCAAACAAATAAAAATTTTGAAGTTTCCATTTTTTAGATGAAAAATTGAGAGTCTGTCATATAGAATATTATCTGAGAGGTGACAGTGTGACTTTACTTTTATAAAGGCAAGGTTTTATCTCCTTAAAGTAACCAGTGGTGGAGGTGGTACGGGGGCATCACTAATGGTTCAATGAAGCTTGAAGGATCTAGAAGGTGGAAACACACAGATCATTATTCCTCCTCCTATTAAATAAGTTAGTCTCTCTGTCCATGTAACTCTTGGAGTTAACTAAGTGACTCCTTTAGTTGTTACCAGTACAATGTAAGTGAAAAGACCAAATTTAGAGAACAGGGCAGCAGCAGGAGAAAGATTCAGGAGCACAACCCTTCTCATCTCTACCCCTCTGAAAGCCAAAAGCAGATCAAAGTTCCCCCTGGGGTGTTCCTTCTGATTTGTAGGTATACCTTATTATCAATGCAGTCAGATTTTTTTTTTTTTTAGTCAAAAATCTCTCTTGTACTCATTTCAGCACCATGCCAGCAATTATCTAGGACCAGGGTAAACCTTATCGTTTTTCTGTCAATATGCCCTTCTTGTGCATTCCTATCCCCGTGCCCCAAGCCCCCTTAAAAAAAAAAAGCAAATAAATCTAGTACCGTGCCTACACAAATCTCAAAATATAGTTTGTGTTACTGTGAAGTCACAGGATGCTGCAATCATCTATACGTACAAGTAACTGATTATATCAGCTATTCAAAGATCGTTGGTGAGAAAAGGATTGTTCACTTCAAAAGTGGTCATCCAATCCAATTAGCTTACTCATTTGACCTTAACCAGCATAATTCAGTTATCTGAATCATGAAGCAGCCTGATTGTATTAAGCCTTTGCAAATTGATCTCCTCTGTGATTAACTTTAATGATGACATAAATAACAAATGTGATGCAAAAATGAATAAACTGGTGACTTGCTGAAGAATTCTTGTTTCCAGGATGATCAAAGATTACTCTGAGTAATAAATCCAACTGAAATATTTATTGAGCATTTCTAAGTTCAAAATGCTGTATGAGACACTGAAGAAACACAAAGATGACTCAGTCTTAGTACCTGGCCTCAAGTTTTCAATCTTCAGCAAAAGACAAGTATGTAAACAGGTACACATACTGCAAAGAACAGCATAAGGTGCTACATAAAGTTGCAATAATAAGTTATGAGAGCAATTGATTTTGAGAAGAAGGAAGTCCGAAAGCCTTGGGCTGGGCCTTGGAGGGCAATGAAAACAATTAAGGGTGACAAAAAGAAATGCCTTTAGGGCCAGCCAGGTAGCATAAATCTGAGAAGCACACAAAGGCTAGAGCCTGTGGCAAACTCTACCTTTAACGTCCAATGGAAAGGAATTCAAAGTCGACTTTTAAATGATTTTTCTGGCAAACCCAAATATAGCTGTGTGTTGGATTGCGCCTTCCTTGGTCACATGCATTTCATTTAGTTAGAAATAGAATGATTAGGCAAGCACTGCTGATAAAGAAGCAGAGCAAGGAAAGTGCCTGAGACTTGTCTGCCCCTTGACTGCCATCCTTCCTTGGCCCACTTTTTATCTTAACCCTATAACCTCTGGGATTTATATCAAAAGTGTTTAAAAGGATTGAGCCTCCCACTCTGACACACACCATTCAAATTTCTTTCCTATTTGCTCTGACCTTGCCCCTTTAGGGATGATAACAGAACTTCCCCCTAAACTGTCTCCCCTGAAGGTACTGCAGAACAGAATTCTAACATATTCCTAACACTCAGAACCCCAGGTTTATAATCAGCTGGTCATTCAGCCCAGTCTACCCAGTTACACAGACCCTTTAGAATTAGTGTTTTGTAGGCTACTTTTCTCTCTTTCACCTAGTGCCTTGAGGGTCTGTGTCTTGGGCAAGGAAAGTGGCTATCAAAGTAAGGCCATTTATTTTGTGTCTTTTCATAATGCCAAGCTTATTGAGAGGAACGTTCTCAGATAAACCAATCAGGTATCCACAAAGTAACACACAGCACACAGAAAGGGGAAGTATGGAGTCTTATGAGACAGAGTGAAGGGGTTAAAGTCTTTAGAATCTCCAAAGAGAGCTCTATTGACCAGCATGGAGAGCTGCATGTCTGTACCAAGCCAGAGTCACAAGGTCAGAGTCTTTGGCTCTAGCAAACCCATTTGTGATGCTACAGGATCAGGCTTGAGCATCCTCTGCCTAAGGTGTTCAGCTTATGCAGACTTTACAAGGTGGGATCCTTATACTTACAAGATCCTGAAGATGGGGGCTGATATTTGTAGTTTGGGGTGTTCCAGACACACCCTAAGGGTGTTCCCGTTATGTGCCAGTTGACTTTACTGTCATGGCTCCCAAGGAATCCATTTTGTAAAGTCGAAAAAGTCTTCAATTATTTATGCCTTATACAGTCTGCCCAAGCCCCAGCCTAATAAAGTGAATGCTGCCACCTGCCGGCAGATTTCCCCCATGCTGACTGCCTGTAAATCTCTACCGTCTCTGAATGCTGCTGTTTTTCATCAGACATCAGGAGACCTGTATCCTCAGGACTTCCTGCAGCTTTACAGGACTTCCACCAATTTTTCTTGGCATACACTTGGGTGACAGAATCCTGTCCATCAGACTCACCTCCTCAGCATCTACAGCAAATCCATCCCAGCAGAGCTGGAGCAACCTTGCTGGGAACTTGCGGCTCTAGGACTCAGCCCTTTCCTTTTTAGGCCCATCCTTCTCTTGTTCAGAGAGCCACACTAAAGTAGCCACTACACTTCATATGCCCAGGACCTATTCTCAGCTTTGGAGATACAACCATGAACAAAACAGACTCAAACTCCTGCCTTAATGGAGCTGACAAACAACAAATAAGATTAATAAGTAAAATATAGAGTGTATTAGATAGTGGTTAAGTGTTGAGAAGAAAAATAAATAAGCAAAAGAAAGACAAAGACTGCTATGGGGATGGGCTGTTAAAATTTTAGATAGGGAGGCCTCTGAGAGGGTGAAGTTTGACACAAAGAGGTTACAGGGAGCTTTCTTGGGAAAATCATTGTAAGCAAGGAAACAGCAAGTGAACAGTCGCATGGTTGAACTGTCTCTAACGTGTCCTCTCCAAAGGCCAGGGTGTTGGAGCAAAGGGAACTAATGGGTCATGTAGGAGTAGAAACTTATAAGTCACTAGAAAAACTGGGGCTTTACTCTGAGTGAGGTAAGAAATCAGAGCCACATAGAAGAGTAATATGATCTGAATTAACATGATCACACAGCAAGAGGCCAGTTAGGAGGCAGTTGTGATGATCCAGGTCCAAAATGAGGGTGGCTTAGACCAGGCAGGGACCAGATTGACATAGTTACTGTAAAGAATGATAGAAGAGAAGTAGGATGGGAGGTCATGAAAAGATCCAGCTGAAGGAGGCCTTGAATGATATGCTAACAGTTTAAAATTTATTTTCTGAAGAGTAGAAAGACACTATGGAGTTTAAATATTTTTAGAAAAAATATTGTGTCTGTAGAGTTTAAATATTTTAGTAAAAATAACTCTAGCAGAAATATTGAAGGTAATTTGAAAAGAAGAAAAAAAATGATGTTAGCAAACTCATACGGGACAAGGCAAAAGATAATGCAGAACTCAACCAGAAGAGAAGTGGGGTAACAGAAAGACTATAAAGATATCAGACAGTGAAATCTTTGAGGACAAGTAAGTAGCTTTTAATAATCTTCCTATTCCCAGTGTCCACCATAGTGCCTAGAACACAGAGACATTCAATAAATGCATTCATTCATTCAAAAAACATTTATTGAATAGCTTTAAAAATCAAAATAGATGTGTCTATTAGTTTCTTAGGGTTACCATAACAAATTACCACAAATTTATTGGCTTAAAACAACTGAAATATATTCTCTCTCAATTATGAAGAGCAGACGATTGAAATCAAGGTGTTAGCCAGACCAGGCTGCCATCAAAGGCTCCAGCAGAGAATCTTTCCTTGCTTTGTCCAGCTTCTGATAACTCCTGGCATTCCCTGGCTCATGGCAATATAACTCCAATCTTTTCTTCCATCTTCATATGGGTTTCTTCCTTTTATCTCTAAAAGTCTTTGTTTCTGTCTCTTGTAAGTACATCATCATTAGGTTTATGTCTCACCATTATCCAGGATGATCTCAGATCTTTATATTAATTATATCTGCAAAGAATCTATTTCTAAATAAGGTCACATTTACAGGTACTGGGAGTTAGGACTTTGACATATATTTTTGGGTCCACTATTCAGTACACTACACTTAGATTTAATAAAGTTCTGTTCCTAAAGTTAAACTGCTTGCTTGCTTTCTCTCTTTCTCTCTCTCTCTCTCTCTCTCTCTCTCTCTCTCTCTCTCTTATATTTTTCTTTTTTTTTTTTTTTTTTGTAGACTGCCTAATTTAAATATCACTACTACCATTTAATATCAGTGTTTCCTTGGGCAAGTTAGTTATCCCCTCTGGTTCTTAGTTTCTTCATCTATAAAATGGGGTTAATAATAGTATTTCATAGAACTATTATGAGGTTTACATAAACTAACCTATATAAAGTGCCCAGCCCATAAATACTCAGCAAATGTTTACATTATTGTTATATTAATACACACAACCAAGGTTCTAGAGGTACAAAGATACAGTACTGTATTGGTTCCACAGGAACTTGTAGTCTGGTGAGGAAGAAACGTTAGCTAAAGGCATTACCTTATGTGAGGAAATAAATTCCATGCTGCAGTCAGAAAAAAACAAGTTGAGGCACATCTTGAGGAATGTGTTAAAGTTAATCAATTACAGAAAGAGACTGAGGGTATGAGGGAAAGAGTGATAAGATACAGATGTGAGTTCCAGGTTGAGGGAGCAACATTTGCAAAACTGTAGAGATATGAAAGAGTATTGTCTGTTTAGGAAATTATGAATGGTTTAGTGTTTACAGAAGGAAGGATACGGGGGAGAACACTGACCAGAGAGAACAGAGGAGAAACTAAGCACAAGAGAGACTATGAAAGACCTTATGTGTTATGCTAAGGAGTTGAAATCTATCTTAGATGCAGTGGAGAGTCACAACAAATTAGAAGAGCAAAATGGAGAGAATGCACTTACATTTCAGAGCAGTCTCTCCACCGAATAAGATCAGGGGTCTCCAAACATTTTCTTATTATTATGTACCACATTAGTGAAAATTGGGGACATAGCTCAATGCTTACACATACATTTATTTATTAGTGTATTTATTTTGTCAATGAATAACTGTACTAATGCACATATTATGTGTATTTTTATGTGTAAAACACATTTAAAAAGCTTTAAACACGATGTAGTCAACTTAATCATCTTTTTCAACATTATTATCAATTATTAAAACTTTGCAATTCTTTAAAAAATATTAATAATAAGTTCTATAGTGAAAAATAAGTAATTAAATATTGCATTAATTTGAAAGTATTAGTTTAACATTTTGAGAGACAGTAGTTTAAAGCTCTCATTCAAATTTCATTCTATTTGCATACTTAGTTACTTTTACAACAGTTCTCTCAGCTGAAAAAGACCTCACAAAGACACATGGAGCCAAGGCCAGAAGCCACCCTTGGCTGTAATTACTGAATCATAATACTCAGTTTTCAATTCCAACCCCCAATTCCATATTTGTGAAATTCAGTCTATAAACTTTTGCCTTCTCTTATGTCACTCAGTTGTACTAAAAAACTAATTGGAAGACATAGCATTCATATATTTTTAACAAAGGTGTTCAGACATATACACTTGAATTTATTTCTTTGGAAGATTTTCAGAGCCAGTCAGAAAATTCCATTTCTAAAATATTTAAGTAAACACATATGTGAATTGTTATGTATGGCACACATACAGCTTTATATATATTACACATTTTATAATTAAATATATTATATATAAATATATTATGTATATATTTACACTTCACATCAAATATACATGAATATAAAATATGAATAAAACATAAATGAAAAACTTGTATTGAGAGTGTTCTTTCTACAGCATCAGTTTCTTTCAAACGTTCTTTCATTTCTTACTAATTGTTATCATGTCACTTTTAATAAGAAATGACTTATTAAGTTTGTTTATTTTTTCAAAAACATCTGCTAGATAATATATTGCTGATGGATACTTTCATAGATGATTGCCAGTATAGTATATTTGTCTCTTTGAAATAGAAAACTGCTTTACATATTTAAGTTAGACAGCACTTAACTATTTGCTATAAGATAAAGATGAACTTTAGTACAAAATATTTTTATGGACACGTCCCATCTCATTCGAGGAATTATAAAGAGTTAACTTATTAAGATAATTACCATTATTCTAAGAGAGAAAATGCAAACTGCGTAAGATAACACTAAATACAAAATATTTTTGCTGTAATTTGTAATTTTCTTGTCTCAAAGACCTAGAAACAATAAGCATATTCCAAATACTATCCTTCTTTCTAAACTGAGGTACTAGCTCACCTATAAAGCATGTGCTAAGAGATTTGAAACTAACTTTGTAAACATTAGTTCATTATCTACAATTAAAGTAAATAATAGAAGAAAAAAAGTTTTAGAGAGAGGCTAAAAGGCAGGTAGAAAAGATGTCTGTGGGAAGAAGTAGTGTTTCATGAGGTCCTGTCCCCTAACAAAGACTGTGCTCTTTATCTTGTATAGGATATTTCAGAAGAACTACTTAGGGCACTTTACTTGGGTCCTCTGGTCTTTGAGAAACACAGGAACTTGGATTCATATTTTCAAGATGGTCTAATATTAGAATAAAGAGAGGTGGCTGCTTTGGGAAGGCCTTCTCATCCTGAGTTGCCAAGGCAAAGGAGGTGAACTGCTCATGGGTCAGCCTGGATAATCTTGAAAACAATAAGCCTTCTGAGGCACCCAACTCAGAGGGAACATAGAAAGTGGAAGAGCAGGTAGGGTAAGAAAAATAGTGAAGAGAACTAAGGGAGGGGAGACATTTTAAATTGGATGACAGGTTGGATATTGAGTATTAGACTGACTTGGACATTTTATTACCTGAGAGAAAACAGAGAAGCTAAGGGACCTGCCCAAGATTTTCTCCCAGAGTAAGGAAAAACAAGCCACAGTGGGTTTGCAGGGACAGTCATGTTAAAGTCTATTCATCTAAACTAGGTGAACAGGGACTGTCAGAATCAACATGCTGTGACAATCAGCCTGGTAAAATGGGTGCCTTCTTGAAATTAAAAATCCTAGGCATTTATTGAGTGGTTTCAATGAATATTTACTATTTGATTGAGCACCATAAATACTTTAATGATCTTTTTTTGTTCATTTAGTATGGCTGCTGGCAGAAACTCCAACTCCAACTTTTACCGAATACTCTGGTTCACATAGCTTCTGTCCTTTATGGCTTATTTTCCATGGGAGAAAACTTGTTTTCCTCAGCACAGACCAAATAATGAGGACCATAAAGCTTGCTCTTTTTAAAGCATTTAGAGTAAAATAATTTAGTTCCCTGGCTTTATACATTTCCCCCTACAGAACCAAGTTTTCTTTGGTAGGTTGTTCAACTAAATAATGTTGTAATGAATAATGAATAACAGCAATCTACTGCATACAAGTAGATTTTCTCAGACAGTTGCATATGGTAGGAAAGTGTTTTCAGAAAGAGTAGACCTAGGGAATATTCAAACTGTTCAATAATGCAAGAGTAGAAAGATTGAAACTTTCTTTTGATTCAATATTGTTTGGAGGCTAGTGTGCCTGGACAGAGAATGAATATGAACTTTTAAAGAACTAGAAATTGTATTTAGATGGAACAATCTACAAGAATAAATCATAACTTAATCTTCAGCCTAAATTAAATGAAAAAAAAATCTCATTTAAATTCCACTCTCCCTTCAGGACCCAGCATAAACCACACTTCCTCTGAAACACTCTCTCTGGCCTCACTGTCCCCTAGTCACAGTGCAATGGCCCTCTGAGCACCCAAACCTGCACCTTATCAATACTATGAAGGCACTTAGTAGCTTTATCTTGAATTACTGGTTTCTGTTCATCTGCTAAGAGTATTGTTTCTCCGACTTCTTTTTTGTTTGGTATATTTTAGCAGTAAAAGCCCACACATATATTTCTCTGTAGTCTCTATAGTACGTAACACCTCACTATTTGAATAAGCCTAGAATTTGTTTGTTAGTTAGATTTTCCCCCAAATCGTTTTGTTAGTTGTTGTCTTTGAATGGGTACTTTGGATTGGCATAGAGACAATGATAAATTTACCGAAAAGGAGACGAGAGAGCACTATATACGTCCATGTACAAACGAGTTGGTTGAAAGCCCAGAGTGTGAATAAATATGGCTCTACTAGTCAATACCCAAATGGGATCATCCAGCAATTTTCTAAATGTGCTACCTATTGAAAACAAATTGAAAACACTAATTAATCCCATCAAAACCTCACAACAGGTTTGCAGATAAAATGGGATAATTTATAAAAAAAAAATCCTAAAATTAAAATAAAATATATAAAAGATTAAAAATTTAATCTGGTCTTCAGTTTATCTAAACTACTATAAATTAAATACTTCCTCATTTAAACTCTATATATCAGCCAAAGTTCAAAGAGAACAATTTTCCAACTATTAGATTAATGTAGTTTAAAAAATTAATCATGATGATGTAATTGTTACATTTTTCCCAAAATTGACTCACCCACCATCTACAGTTAATATAATAGCTATATGAAGCCTAAGCAACTCAATAATAAGTAACAACATGTCTACATACATACAGAAATATATATACATACCTGTTATACTTAAATCAGCCAATTTAATTTCATGTCAAGATAGTTATTTGTTTTATAAACAAAAATTATAGGCAATATCCTAAATTTTTTTTACATTTCAGTTAGTTAATATAAACAGCTTTACACTGTAAACCTTCTAGGACAGAGTCCATATTTCTTGTGTAGATCTAGAAAGGCCAGGTTGAGCACTCATCACACAAAAGGCTCCTTCTAATTGTTGCAGCCCAAATAGAAAGCAGGACAATAATAGATGGTGAGGGAACGTGTCGTTATTTTGAATTACTTTATGAAACCTCTCTGGGTATACTCCTTCAGTGCCTTACCTTGTGAAATCAACAGGAAAAAAAAAATCAAGACACTTCTATTATTAAAGCAAACAAAGAAACAGATGTGTTCAAGCTTTATACATTTTTTTTATCTTTGCCATCCTGTGCTAGGTAACAATTCTTCCTTCAGTGTAAAAAAGAAACATGTCGTTTAACAATTAACCATCTTCTGGATTTTTTTTCCCTCCTCAGATATTCTTCAAGTCACATGTTTTGTTACTATGGAGAAATCACTAGAAACTAAACCAAAAGAGAATAAAAGACTGAAGTGAAAATAAACTAATATTCCTTGACCTCACCTACTGGAAGCATATTGTTTTTTTTAAATGATTGCTATAGAAACAGAAAATCATTACTGGTTGAAAGCCTGAGAATATGCTCAGAGGTAAAGGTTAGGGACATTTGGGGAAGCATAAAAACATCTGTATAACATATCGTGCCATAAGTGGCTGCATCCCTACCATTTGTATATGTAACTCTTCCTGAAAGGTGAAGATGCTCCTTAATGAAAGCAGTTGCTAAACAACTCTAGTTGAAAATTATGGTCTTACTACTCCCCTGAGAATTACTTCATGTTCTATAAAAACACACACATTTCTAGGTTGTGATTTTCTAAGTGTTTATTCTCTTTTGAGACAAGGAAAGTAGTTTTGTTCAGTCAAGGCTATGAATCAAATCTTTTGACTAGTGACAATGTACCATGTATGGGTGGATGCAAACAACTGGATTCCTGGGTTCATTCAAGTTGCCAGCCATCACAGGGCAAGGCTATAAAGCACCAAGGACGTGTGCTTCAGAGCCTTACTGCCTGGGAAAAATTTCAAGCTCTGCCATTTGCTACCATGTGCCCTTGGGCAACATGCTTACTCCCTCTGACCTCCATTTCTCATCTGACAAGGCCAAATAATATGGCCCATTCCATACAGGTATTGTCAGGGTCAAATTAGTAAATGCGTGAAGTGCTTAAATAAGTGTGGACTATGTAGAAAGCCTTTACAACCTACTAGTAATTATCGCTCTATCCACTAATTGACTCTGTATCCACTAACAACTCAGCTTTCCTGACCACACACACCGAGCAACTTTTGCCTCTGTCACTCCTAACCCAAATAGAACTTTCTTGAGACTTCCAGATCCATACTTGCCTTTCTGTCCTCTTGTGTAATTTTTTAAAGTGCAATCCTGGGGCTCTTCATGAAGACCTTGGTTCCCTTAAGTGTTAAAAAAAAAAAAAATGACACAGAAGAGTAAAGCATTTGTTGGTCACAGAGCTCTAGAGTCAGACTGCCTAAATTCAAATCCTAGTTTTGCTATTTGTTAGTCATAGGTCTTTGGGAAAGCTGTATGAATTTTCTGCAGCCCAGTTTCCTTATCTGCCAAACAGGTACAACCATAGCCACTTCTCCGAGGACTGTTGTGAAGAGAACTTTGGTTAGCTATGTAATGTAAAGCATTGATCCTTGTAGCCCAGTACCAAGCACAATGTAAATGGTCAAAAATCTTAGATGGGGAGGGAAAAGCAAATGAAAAATGCAAGTACCGCTGTGAAACCCAGTAAAGTTCCAGAACAGCCAATGCCCTGGGAGTCCCTCTTTTCCCAAACTTGAATAAACACAAAGATAGAAAATTTCTTGTCACTTCCAGGTCATAAACTCCTGCTCTATAGTAGCCATGGAACTCTGGGAAGCCACAACATGAAGTACAGAGAGAACAACATGCAGCATTCAGGCACCCAGAGCCCCCCAAAGGCCCCTTGAAATCCTGTGCTGAAGAAGATCTGAACCCCAAGAAGCAGTGTGCCCTCAGTCAGAAACTTCAGAAAATTTTTCACTCAGTTACTCATTTATTTTACACTATCTTGGTTGCTATGGGGGAAATGCAAAAAATCAAAACTTCAGTCTAGGTCCTTAAAATAAATACCTAAGGGAGTGGGGAACAAAAACAAAAATAAAAACAAAACTGACAACAGGAACACAGCAGGAACACAGTGGTAGCTTAGTTTGGAATCTCCCTCTTCTTCAGAGAAACAAAGATAAGGGGAAAAAAATCACAAATGTTCAGTGAAGCTGGGGTTCAGATAATATCCACAAAGTCCAGGCTGTAAGTTGTCATGGCTTAAGTTTATTCTGACCAGCAAGCATATTTGGGAAGTTATGAGTGTGTAGCAAGAAAAACAGGAATAGATCAAGTAATGGTAGACTTCAGAAATTTCCAGCAAATGGCATCTCCCAGAAGGAGGGGGTCTTCCCAGAAATGAGGTTGCACAGAGCACTATCAGTGAGGAGAAATAAAGAAGATCCAGAAAGTGTCTGGGGGAAACTATGGGGGACAAATCTTTGAAAGAATCTTCAATAATACCTTCTGAAATATCCCCTAAAAGTGTGTGCTTACTTTGGTGAACAAGCACTATGTCCTATGACAGTGTGAAGAAGGAAGCCTGGGGTTCTCCTGAACCAGGCAGGGGTACTGTGATTCATGAGAGCAAATGCACGGCAAGCAGATAAAAGTCGCTGGGCTTGTTCACATTTGCTCACCGTTGCAGAGCAAAAGTGAACACTTTCTGTGCGTGCCAGGCACTGTTCTAAGCACTTGTATATATTAGTTAATTTAACCTCAACAACCCTAAGATATAAATTCTCTTTTTATCCACTGATGAGGGAACTGAGGCACATGTTTGCTCAAGATTGTAATAAGGAACAGGGAAAGCATTCAGCCCAGGAAGCCTGCCTCCAGTCTGTGCTCTGAGACCCTATCCTGTGCAGCTTCGGAAAGATGGAAACAAAAGCCAGGGAAGGGAAGAATGTTAGTGCATACGTTAAGGAGAGCCCTTCCCTCTCCTCTGGAGCAACAGAGGTGGAGTCCTTGAGGTATAAACCTTTCAAGTTTAAACCTGGACACTCCTACACCACAGAATTCTTCCCTTGGTAATCCAGGAAAGCAATGCATGTTAAGAAAAAACTATATTTCATATAAATAAAAATATATAAAAGAGCAACACACTATTCCTGCAGATGTAAATTTACTATAAAAGTGCTCCCAAAGAGATAAAAGTAGTGAATATGAAATAAGAGAAAAATCTTAAAGTCACTGAAATTGTGAAGATATCAGGAAATAAACCTCCTGCTAAGAGAGAATATGAAATAAAGAGACTTCATGATAGAAATGGCAGGGGAAAAAAACAAAAGACCAGCTAAGAAATTAAAAGTTAATTATAAAGAGCACAAGGAAAATTTGGTAAATGTGTCACAAAATCCACAAATCATGAAAGAAAAGATTGATAAATTTGAACACGCAGAAATTAAAAACTGCTTGGCAAAACCAATTAACAATAAGAACAACAACAACAACAAAAACAGAACTGTTGTAATAAAAGACAAATGCCATATGATAAATGTGAAAAAATGCTAACAATCTATGTCATAAAAAAGTAATATTACCAATATTTAAAGAGATCCTAGAAATTAATGGGGGTCAGTAATCCAATAAAAATATGGGCAAAGGCCGTGAACAGATAGTAACAAAAAATGACAACATAAATAAACCTTACATATACAAAAAGATGTCCAACCTCATTCATAATAAGAGGATATAAATTTAAACATCCTGGAATACTATTTTTACCTATCGATTTTGCAAAACCAACATTTTGACAAGACACTCCACTGGCAAGGCTGTCGGGAAAAGGGCACCTGCTTGCACTGCTGCTGGGAATTGCCCTATGGAGGGCAATTTTTTGGTGTATTTAACAAAATAATAAATGTATTTAGCATTTGACCCAGCAATTGTAATCCTGGGAATTTATCCTACAGCTACAACAGCACACATGACAAGTAATACATTCACAAACCTATTCACTGCAAGACTAGTTGTAATCTCGAACATCTGAAAATTGCCCAAGTGGTTTTCAGTTTGAAGCTAGTTAATCTAACAATGGTACATACACATGAACAATTACAAACTATTATTTATCTCTCAGACATGCAGGGCTGGAAAATGAGATAGAAGAGGCAGAGATAAAAGTAATGCTTCTCAGTACATCTCTTATATTGTTTCAATATATTATTTTTAGTATTGTGTACTTGGATTTTTATTTTATTTTTGTTCAAGAGTTTTGAAACTACACATTTCTTTTCTCTTAACCTTGACATTTTGAAGAGTTCAGACCAGTTTTTGTTATAAACTATGCAAATGTATTACTTCATTAAAACTAAAAATTATATAAAAAATAAAGTATTTAACATGAAATATCTAAAAAGTCAATTCAAAAGCATAAATATTTATCTAGTGATATTTCAGATTACATTTAAAAATTAAAAGATTTAGAAAAAGAAATGTCAGTGTGGAAAGAGAGAGAGTATATAGTGTTAAACTCTGCCTCTTTGGAAACTAAAAAAAAAGAAATTGTATAGTTAATACAATACTACTGGGTAAATGGCAGCAAGTTGACAGAAAAACTCAGATTTATAGCAGAGACAGAGGCTTTGGGTTGAAATTGGCACTTTTTCCTTCCTCCAGTCACCAACATCTCACACTCAGGCTTCTCCTAGCTGCCTCTAGTCTCCACCAGCTGTGGAGGTTGCGGTACAACAACGCAGTCCCTCACAAATCCCCTCAGGTTTATTCACTCCCATGTCTCCAAGAACAGTTACTCTCCTTGTCTCCAATAACTACACATGAAATTTAGCCCTTACAGCCCAGACTTGCAAATCCAGGGTATCCTCCTTCTGTTTGGAAAGGAGTCCTAAATAAATCCAGTGTGGGCCTCCACATGCTGCCTGCCACTCTCAGCCTAGATGTAAGCTTTTCTCTGTGAGCACCATCCAAAGAGTGCAATGAGAAAAACAATTAATATAAAAATAAATGCACTATGCATTTAGAAATGAGATTTTAGAATATGAGTGTCATAAAATTCTCATTTATAGATAAAGCAGTTTGAGTTGCCTTGCAAGGTTTTTCAGGGCTTTTTTTTTTCCAGAAGTTTTTATTTCTTTCATTATTCTTTATACAATGGTTTTGTCATTTTATGTGCCCACATTTATAACAAGCATTTAATTATTTTGACAATATATAGCAAAAAATAAATCTCACATAAGGAAGAAGCATTGATTTTACAAAACCCTTCCTGAATTGTTCAAGAGAAACCCTGAAATCTAAAAGTCTAGTTGGTAAATAATGCCAAGGCCATTAGAAAATAAAAAAGATATGTAGAACTCAGTCATTCTTTTATAGTTCCCATTAACAGTCAATGTGGTAACAAAATATAATGGTATAAATCCTTCTGAGTTAAGCAAATAAAAAGGCCATAATAAAGGTCGATTTTACTGCCATTAATTTGCAATGATGAGACATTTGGTTGCCAAAGGAAGCAACAAATGCAACCCAGAATTATGGCATTTCTGGAAAAAAAAATGTTGCTACTGTGGCAAGAAGTGCTTTGAGGAGATTTACACTGAAACCAACACTCAGCTCTGCTCCAAAATAATAATGTGAATTATTTACAAATTGTTCTAACCCTGTGCAGGGCAATGGAAAAGACAAATGCATCGTCATGCCACAACAAAACAAAATTTTCATTATACAGAAGATGGAGAAGTTATAATAGGTATTTGAAATACATGCAAAACTAGAGGAGAAATGGTAGTTTTGTGAACAATTAATGCTATCCATAATTACAATGTGCAAACAAAGAAACCATCAGGGGACAATTGCACAATAATGAGATTTGGGGTATTAATCTTTCTCTGAAATGGCAAGAATGAAATTTTTATAAAAACAACAGTCAAAACAATAGCACAAAATAGAAAGGTGGAGAGGGCCTGCTATTTACTTTAGGATTTTTTTTCATCAGAAAATCAAAAATTAAACCATCATACAAGTGTTAACTATCTGAGTGATGCCACGAACCCTAATCTCCCTCTCTTCTCTGCCTTCGCTTGTTTTACCTCCCAGTTTAAACTGCACTGTTAGGCAGAATAGCCATATGTTCTACTCTAATTTATGTTTTGCAGAATCATTTGTAAACTAGTAAGAATTCACAGGCCAGTAGTGGCTACCATACCCAAATACTAGCTGGTCAAGAAAAGAAAAATGCCAAATGGGTTTAAAAATGAACACCAAGTAAGAGTATGGAAGGAACATTCTGTCCAGACTAAGGAAATTATTAAATGACTTGCATTTCTATTTATAATTATCATTTTTTCCTAGATTATAAAATGCGTGCTCAGTGTAGATTTTCAGAAAATAAAGCACTACTACCAAGAAATACATACTGCAATATTTTAGTGTAATTATATCTTTCTACAACTTTTCTGTCCATATACATATATATATGAACATATTTGAGATCATACTGCAAATACTATTTTATAACCTATAGTCATCACTTAATATTGTATTAGAAATACTTCCCACATGATGGCTAATACCTGCAGTTTTCTATTAAATAACAAAACCATAATTTATGTAATGAATCCCTTGTGTATTCATTCAACAAATATGTATTGAGCATCTACTGTAATATGACACACTATTGCTAATAGGTGCTAATGTGGTAAAGATGATTAAGAAATATTCCTTGATGTCAAAGGGTAAAGTGATCACTACGACGCCTTAATAACTTGCATCACACTGTAAGTAACTGCTTGCTGGTCCCAGAGGAGAGTGACTACCACTTTCTAGAGAGTTCAAGAAAGGCTTCACAGAAGAAGTAACAATTGATATGGGTTTTATAGAATGAATAGAAATTAACAGGGCAATCAAATGGGGATGAAACTGTCAGACAGAAGGAAGAGCATGTATAAAGTTATGGAGACAGGAAGTGATGATGGTGGCACCATACAAGAAAGACTAAGTGCCCTTCAACTTTTAAAAAGTGTTCATTGTAATACAGACACCTGCAAAAGTATGACCAGGCTTTCTCTATCAGTGCTTGTTTCCCTTTGTTCGCCACATCTGACTTTATATATAAACACTGTTTTTTTTTTAATACTATTCTTTTTGATGTGGCCAAGCCATCTGGTTAGGGAGGAGTCATTATTCTGTTAAAAAAGAAGAAAAAATCATCAGAAACGAAGATTTTGAGCACTTTAAAAGAATACTTTATATCAACTGGGAAGGGAGATATAATTTAGCAACTTGGCTTTTATTGTAAAATATATGGCTTCTAATTATTAAAAAGAGAAAAGACAAATTCTAAAATTCTAAAAACATAACACTAGGTAAAAGTACAGTGGATCCCAAATACATAGTGTATTTGAGGTTATCCAAAGAGCATTATCAGCTCACAAATCCACAGACGAGAGTGTAACAGACAATAATAAATTTGGATGGGCTGTCTGGGGTAGGTGTGAAAAACTCTCCTGAGACTCTTGAACCTTCAGATCACAGCCATATATAATAATTAGCTCCATGTCTCCTTGGAGCTTTTTGGACTTATCTGTTGATTACCTACTTAGAGATAGTTTACCTGTCTTTGAAGTTATTACCAACAGTCAGCAATTTTGGTCTGTTTCAAGATATAACAACTTGACTTCTAGGGTTTGCTCTCAACCACAATATTGTTTGGTTCCCTGTAGAGCTCATGACTTTCCCACTGTTCCAGAAACACTTGATCTTTAACTGGATCCCTCTGGAAAGTTTGATGATATATTTAGTATAAAGCAGACCCTGAGCAGAGCTTCTCCATCAATGTCATGGCAAGCAAGATATTTACCTGACAAGGAGTAAACGTGAAGTCCCCACAAATGACACATGGAGATGGAGAAGTACAGTCTGTATTCTCACACTACTCTTCTGACACCTATGTCAATCTATCTTTCAGCCTTAAAGCGTACCGGCAACCTTCTACTAGATAAGGAGCCATGCGAATGCTTCCCCATGCATTGGGCCATGAAGAGTGTGTCCCAACTGATAAAGAGTTCTTTCCCTGTACTCTAGAGAATGCACTCATAAAGCAAAGCAGAGCAATTCCGAAACAATGAAACAACAGACAAGATGATGCTCTCCTTTGATAAGAGGCACATACTACTGCATTTGTCAATTTAATATAAATCATTTTAAGCTTTTAGTGCCTGATAAGGGAATTAAATTTTACTTAGTTATTTCCATAGAAACTAAAGAGTTTGCAGAGGTATTTGGCATTTGACTTCTTAATCACATCTTTCTAAATGTTACTTTCTAAAAATAGCATTAGTTTTCAAAAACTGGAAACTGGAAGCAGGAAGGGTCTGATGGAAAGAAATGAGTTACTGTAAACTGCTATAGTACATTATTAGCTGATATGTTAAAAATCAAATTAATGTGTATATTATAAACCAAGTTTCAAAAAGAAATGTGCCAATATGTATGTATACATAAACTGCCTCCAGATTCCTACTGGTGGTAAGCATTCCTAAATATTTTTCAAGCTATAAAAGGAAACGCAAATAAATACCAGCTGTTCAGGTTTATCTAGGAATGGAAAAAATATAGAAAGAAGAAAAAGAATACACTGCTGCATCATTAGCATCAAATGAATCCCCAAAACTTGTAAAGTAGGTGCAATGGGTTGTGGGGTTAAAAGGATATGGAGATAAACAACTCCTCGGTTCTGCTGGAATCTTACCCCAGTCATCATACAGATGGTTGATTACAGAGTCACACAGAGTCTATATCAGTGAAAAGGCCACTTGTGCTTCACAGAGCTCTCTCTCCCTTTTTTTCTTTCCTTTCTTTTCTTTTCTATTTTCTTTCTTTCTTTCTTTTCTCTCTCTTCTCTCTCTCTCTCTCTCTCTTCAATTTGCATGTGAATCTATCTGTCTCTCTCTGTGTTTTTCTATGCCTTTCTGGGTATATGTCTATGTCTGTGTATCTGTCTGTCTCTCTCTCACTCCTTCTCTTTCTGTCTTAGCAAAGCTTCTATCTCTCTCCCTCTTCTGTCCCTACCTCAGACTGACTATTCTGCTTTCAAATGCACAAAAACAAATGTTATTAACATTACTTCCTTATTAACATTACTTCCCAGAGAACAAGGAATAATTAATTATATTTAGTCCAGATCTTAGGCTTACAAGAAAGAGAATCTAATGGCTTCAGGTTCAATTCAGTATAACATTTAGTTCAAATAACTGAGGTCATTGAAGGTACATGGAGTCTCCTACTACAAACATGGTCCCACACATTGGGTGGGAGGGGCAGAGTCCATTCTCAAACAATGGAGCATGGGAAGGAGACATTCCTCAGTGCCCATAGCACTGCTTTCATGAAGACTTTCCCAGCTAAGCTAGTTCAAAAAGATGTCCCACTTAGCACTTAAGTATGTCACTTACTTTGACACTTACTAGTTGTATGACCTTGAGAAAGTTATTTTTCCCTCTGATCCTTAGTAACATGAGCTATCTCACTGGTTTTAAGATTGAATAGGTGAATGTAGGTGACAGTATTTATGACTGAGCTGGCACAGGGTCAATGCTCATTAAGGATATTACTGAATGCTGCCCCTTTTGGGGTTCTGATCTTGTCATCTCTGACTAATCTCCTAAAGGACTTTATACTAGCTCAGTGGCTCCCACAGTAGCATGGTGCAATGCCAGACACAGAGCACATGCTCAGGAAATCCCTGTTGAATAAGCAACTATGTTAATACTCTTAGGACTCTAAGAACTAAAACCTGAATGAATGTGTTATATTTCTCAGTCCATACTGTACAAAGGGATTCTTGATGAAAGAGAGAAACCTGTGAGTATACGTCAAATGGACAAGTAAGTAAAAGCAGTGGTCCCAAGAGACTAAAGATTTTTCTTTTGCTCTTAGTATGACATATTTCTAGGGTGACTGTAGAGGGATAACTGCTGCAGCAGACAGAATTATTATTCACATATATACTAATGCCACAATTATTGAATCTTGTGTTGACTCTAATAGTCTCAAGACTTCTGAAATCTGATTTAGAAATGGTTAGAGAAAGACCATAACCCCATGGTCCAATCCTCCCAGTATCTACAACCACGTACACAAAACTCAATTTCCGGAAAACACAATACTTGTCAGTTTCATTCTCTGTTATACCCCTAGTGCTGATCACAAAGCTGTAACACAATAGATTCTAAATATATGCTAAAAAAATGAGTGAGTTAACAAAATGCATGAAAAAGTCCTGACTTCATCCCCAGTAGGGCCAGCTTCATAGGCATATGACCAGTGAGGATGCACAGAACTCCACACTTAGAAGGACCCCATGTTTGGTTTAATGCTCTATGTTTATCATCCTGAAATTCTTCAAATGTTTTTAAAAAAGGAGCCCACATCATCATTTTGTACTGGGTCCATCAATTATTTAATCAGTCTTTCTTCTCCTGGTAAGTAATACTGGGTGACCATCAGCCACTCACTGTACACGACAGTAAACCCAGTGTCTTAGTCCCTTGGGCTCCTCTAACAAAATACCACAGACTGAGTGGCTTATAAACACAAAACTTTATTTCTCTCTGGAGGCTAGAGGCCCAAGATCAGGATGCTAGCACAGTCTGATGAGGACCCTCTTCCAGATCCCAGACTTATCGTTGTATTCTCACTTGGTGAAAGAGTGGGGGCTCTTTTATAAGGCCGTAAATCCCATTAATGAGGGCTCCACCCTCATGACTTAAGCACCTCCTATAGGCCTCACCTCCTAATACCATGACACTAGGCATTAGGATTTCAACATATCAATTTGAGGGAGGAGGACAAAAACATTTAGACCATAGGAAACAGCATCAAGAATGAGGATGCTTGCAC
This sequence comes from Cynopterus sphinx, assembly GCA_030015415.1. Lineage (NCBI taxonomy): Eukaryota > Metazoa > Chordata > Mammalia > Chiroptera > Pteropodidae > Cynopterus > Cynopterus sphinx. The sequence continues at coordinate 76,318,250 of CM057384.1, forward strand.
TGAAACAGGTGTAACACCCCACCAAGTCCCAGATGGTCCAGCCCCACTATCCCAATACTCCTGAAGCTTCCTAGAAGCCTCTGCTTCACTGTCCCACTAGTTCTGACTCTATCACTCTATCACTCAAAGTGGGATTCAATATTATGGATAAATGCTTCCTGGGTTGCAGCTACACCACTTCTTATTTGTTTATTAAATTCCAAAAGGCCAGTGGTGTCTCTTTCCTACCCACCTTTTATACCATGGCTTAACACTGTGGTTATTACTTGTATTGTTGTGACCGGAATATCCAGACTCACCCTGAGAGCTCTGATATTAGAGGCAGTCTATTAGCCGGCGGCTGTCCTTCCAAAGGAGCAGCCTCGACCCATTTCAGTTCCACAGTTTTATACCCAAAAATCCATTAATCACTATATCTCAATCACAATGGATCTATACATCATCTATTCATTACCTGTCACCAAATGGTGGTCTGATATGATGCGTAAGCGGGGGTACAGGAGCAGAAAGTGGAACATGAAAAGGTCAGATTCCCATACCATGTTTCCCATAAATTCCTCCTCTTCTTTCTTGTGGGAACAGAGTTAAACAATAGCCTACCGATGTAATCGCCAGGTACTCGATCAGGAAATGTGGCTGCTGTGGTGGTTGGCATAGAGGCTTCTAGTCTTAACTCCTTCTTGCATCTTTCTAAGGGCACATCATCACAGTATATTTTAATTAGGTCTTGCAGCTGGGGTATTTTTATAAGAAATCGACTATTATCAAAGGTTTCAAATCAAAGACAAATTACCTGTAATTCCACAAAGAGTTAATAGAAAAATATTTTAATTAATCTATACTTAACAGTATGCCTCTACTTAACATGTTTTTCTTTTCAAATATCATTTTCATTATTTGTTATTTTAATAGAGTGGTCATCTTCAATTAAAGAATCTCTCTGTCTCTGATCAAAATATATATTCACACTTTCAATGAAAATTTGTTTCTATTACATAGGAATCAACCATTATTAGGTTCTATTGCAATAATTTATTAATATCAAGTTCATCAAATGATGACACATTAGGCATAAAAAATATTCTATACTGAAGAAATAACATTATTTCAGAATTATTTAGTTCTTTTAAGATTATTTGGAAACATTAATAATTATTTTAAAAGGTTTTTACAGAAAAAATAGAGTAAACTTTTGAAACTAACAAAGACCATCAGTATGTCTACATTAACAATTCTGAATTTACTTTTTAATTTCAACCTTCCTCTAGCCCATCACATTCTAAATGCACCTATTAAAATTATATGACAACCTTAAGGAATAAAAATCAAGTTAATGAGTAAGAATAGGATTTATCTCTATCCACTGAATTATGCAGAACACCCGCCGCCCCCCCCCCCCCATTCTTAACTCTTTTAAGTCTTTTTCAGGCCTTCTTAGTCAAACATAATATCCCTACTCAATTCCTACTCTTTTAAATGTTTCCTAGTCTTCTTGGTCCAGCATAACATTTCTGGAGAAGATAAATGAAGGTATTATTCTTGTGGACACTCACTGACCACACATCTGTGTTCTGCCCAGCTCTCCTGCCATGACATGCTCACCTCTTCTTTCCTTTGCTCTTATAATGTACAACCTAACCTGAGTGTTTAGAACCCTGCACATAGAATTCTCAGCTCAATTTTCTACAATAGTTAAACTAAAAATAGCTTCAATTTACAAATAGAAGGACAACTGCTGAATTGGGAAGAAACTTTATAGATGTCTATATCAGTAAGTCAGCAGTGGATCTCCCCCCAGTGAAAACTAAATACTATAGTCACTGATAGCTCCAAACACATGAGTAAGACATTGTTGTGTCAAGCTTTGGCATCATTTATTAGTGGTAGCTGTTTAAGAATCTATAGAACACTTGTTACTATTACCGAATCATCCTGAAGACAGAGCACTAGGCAAGCCTCTGCCAGGACTGAGAATGCATTGTACTATAAAACCAGGAACGATTTTGTATGTTAATTAATTCCATTCACTATTAGTTAGCTTCCATTGATGACAGAACAAAATCCAGACTCCTCATCTGGTATGAAACTACACATCCTACCTAATTTTTAAATACATACACTATATGCTAAATATATGAAGGTACCAGTTACTTCACTTTTGTCTCCTAGCTCCAAACCCATCCTTCTATATATCATCTTTGTGATGCTGAGGCTAGGACTTGGCAAATAGCATTTCTGCATTGACAGAATCTCCCTATTAAGTTCTGCTAATAGGGGACTATAGATGCAAGACTAGAAAAAGAAAAAATTACTCTTTCTTGTTTGTTTCCTGTGTGCTTTCTACTTACTTCCTGTTTGTTTCCTGTTACTGTGAGCATCACCCTAGCAATGCTTTTTTTGCCCTAGGAGCAAAAGTTTCTTCCCATAAAAGCAGCTGAATTCTGCCTGCAATTTTTCTCTCAGCCTCATAGTGGGCCCCTCAGAGACACCAGTACGAGCCACCTAGCTGCCTATCTTCAGCTATCTTCAGCCCCACAGGCCTCTTCTCTACAGTTCGAGGTTTTTAATAATCCCAATTTCTTGTCATTATTCCTCTAGCTTTGAATCCTCCCATTATTACCTCTGTAATAAGTTACTGGGGTTTTTTTGGTTTTTGTCCTTTTGTTACCTAGTAAACAACTTTAAGGAAAGTTACAATTTTTTACATTAAGACTGATACTCTGAACAACTAGCCACATTTAATTTGCTTGCACTCTGATTTTGTACACTCTCCTGGAATACTCTCATTATTTCTCTGGAGATATGTGCTTAAATATCTTCGGTACCCATCTTAATATTACTTTTTCTGTGACGCTTTTCTTGACCTTCTTAAACAGAACCACTTTCTTATGATTAGTATAATTTCAGTTTGCACATCCTGCTATATATTAGTTAACATTATAATTATCTACATATCTTTATGCTCTACTAGCCTAATGCCTTACCATCTCTGTATCTATGGTATTCAGCACATATCTGGCACATAACAGAAATATCATCAACATTCAATTAATTAATTTGTTTTGTGTTAATTAACAACAAAATTTTCTGGTTAGATTTAGAAATAGTCTTTAGTACCAGGACATAAGGCTTGTGCTCATGTTCTATGATATCAGGTATACTTAGATGCCAATTCCAGGAAAATCTCCCCACTACCCAGTCAACTTTGTCTCAAATTCTATCTTTAGAAAGTATATAACACAGTACCTATTATTTAATAAGCATGAAATAAATGTTAGTTATGTTTTTTTTTTTAATTCTCCTTACTCAATAACAACAATGGCTCTCTATTTACCATTGAATAAGCACAAATTCTCGAATATCATCAGGGTTTTCGAGACACTTAACAATCTAGCACAGATTATTTTATATCCCACTGACACATAGTTTGAGCCTCTAACCTAGGCATTGGTCAACTATATACCTCATGACAAATTCAGACTACCATAATATTTGTAAATAAAGTTTTATTGAAAGAGAGCCAAACATTCATTTACGTATGATTAGCCCCAACCTCACATTTATATACTTTTGGCTACATCCACTATTAACATGTACACTCTTGTCCCTATGTATTATCCGAGGCTGCTTTCATGCTACACACACAGAGTAGAGTAGCTATGTCAGAGAACGTATGCCCCATGAATCCCAAAATATTTACTATCTAGCCCTATTGTAGACAATGTTTCCTGACTCCTACTTGAGACTATTGCCAAACCAAAGTTACAATCTGCTCCCCACATATGGTCCACACCACTTTTGCTATTGCTATTGTTATTCCCCCATTTTGCCTATCATAACCTATTAGTTCCTGAAAATTTTCTGACTTATTCAACTAAAAATCATCACTCCTTCCTTTGAACTTGCTTCATTTTGTATCACTCTTATAACATTTATGTTTTTAGTTTGAATTATCATTATATACGTATCTGTGTGTGTATATACACACTCAAACTGATTATATATTCTTAAAGAATGGATTCTAGAATTTATATACCTTTTTTATCTCTTACAGCCTTAGAAACCAATAAAAATTTATAATAAATATTTACCAGAGTTAGTCAAATAGAACTAAACTGTTTACCACCAGGCTGTCTATACTTTTCTCTCAACAGCCTGAGATTCTGAATAACACATCACATCACGGACCAGTTAGTGAGTCAGTGCAATAGATTATGACTAGTTTCTTTCCTTGATTTTAAAAAAAATCTGCTCAATCAAAAGAGATAATGCTTGATTTGACAATGATTATCTAAAATGAATCGAATCATATTTAAGACTGCATTTGGGGATTTATGGCAAATTGTGACTGCTTTTAAGGTTGGTGTGTAACATACTGAAAGCCTTAGGATCTGCATGTGGGATAGCTTTAGCCAGTGATTTGAGTTAATGAAGGCTATTAAGTGATTCACCTTGAATTTCTCACAAAGTCATTAGCCACAGAATTATTTTACAGAATTGTTCTGTTAGTGATTATAAAGCAAACAGGAGATTTGAAATCACAGTAAATTCAGTTTTTTTTATACTTAAATACTACCTTGGTCTCCTTCTGTAATTAATGTATTCTGTTTTTATCTCTGAGATAATAAACTGTGAAACTATAAAAGTATATAATTCAATAAATGCATTCAATAACATAAATACAATGGAATTATATGCACTGGAGAAAAGAGTACAGAAGTGATGCATTATTTTGTATTAGTAAAATGAGAATTGATTCTATTTACCCTGCTTAAATTATCTTCACTACTTAAAATCTTTTTTTTTTTAATTCTAGTACAGTAGACCCCTCTAGAAATGCTTTGCATTTAACAGAAGACCTCCATTTAAGAAAACAATATTTATCGGTTCCACTGGCTCCAGTAGTGTTTCCTCCAAACTTATGTGTTCATCAGTCATGGCCAAGTCACCTGGTAAAAGAGTCCCCTCTAATAAAAGAACCCAAGATTCAAAGTGTAATCCTTTAAAAGGAACACATATGAAAAGTTTGACTTAACTCAGCATGCTTCTCTCTATTTTATGGTGTCCCGATACCTTGGGTGATATTAATCACATCACAGTCTCATCAATATTACTTGCACTGTTATTTCTACTTGGCAGATTATCTCATTCAACAGCAATGATCAAGCATCTACATGAAAAATGAGAAGGTTTCTAAAACCCTGAGCTTCATTCTATTCCTCAAACATGGAGTGCCACTTATCTATTAAAATGTGTTACTACTGCTCCGGAGGAGACACACTTAGCTATCAAATTTACATAATAGAGAATATTGCAACTTGACCAGCAAAACATGGGATATGACCCGCTGAGCAAAACAAAGCTATGCATAGATAGTTCGCTTGCACAGTAAAAAGAAAGTGAAAACTTGGATAGCAGCAATACTTTGATCTGACTCCTGCAGTAGTACTGAGTGAGTAAATGCACAAATTTATATTCGGAAAGATAATAGGATGCAAGGAAGGTCGCTCAAATGACAGTTGGTTTTATAAGAATGTCAGTGTTGTTGACTCACTATAATTTTGATGTTTTAATGTCTTAAAAGAGCCTGGATCTGATTCCATAGTGTAGCAGTTAAGATGTCTGCTTTACATGCAGAAGGTCCTGGGTTAGTGCCCCAGTGGAGCCATAGTCCATGGTCTATGGCCATGCTACCCTGAACAAGCCTAATCTCATCTGATCTCAGAAGCTTAGCAGGGTCAGGCCTAGTTAATACTTGAATGAGAGACTATCTAGAAAGACCAGGTGCTGTAGGTATAAATAATAGTAATAATAATAATAATAATAATAATAAAGCATACTATGTTCTTATAGAATGATAACACTGGAAAGACTTAAGATATCAAGCAGACTAGGGATCTTCATTTTATAGATGAGGAAAATAAACCCCAAAGACTTATAGTGCCTTGTGAAAAGAATTTCATAACTAATTAGCAGTAGTAGAATCCGACTGACATCTTAGAATCTACTGACTATTCCTCTAAGTTAGGTTGTTTATTTGGGGATACAAATATTGCATATCTATATGCATGTACTGTGTTTATGTTTTAAAAAACTGTAACTCTCAAACAAAGGAATATGCAAATAAAATAAAGAGGGAAAAAAGACAAAATTGGCCAGATGGATGGAAAGCAACAGTAATCCTATTGATCAGTAGCCTCTAAGCTTCTCCATCCATAAGCATAGGCTGGAGTCCACTTTACAGCTGTCTGATTCCTGCAACTATTACAGATTTGCCCATTTGGAACAAGCCAACTTTTAGCCTTTTCCCTAGGAATAAACAAACAGTTATATGTATATACACTCTATTACAATGTATCTAGTATGAAATGAAACATAAATTCTCCCAACCTCATCAGTGATGTCTGAAGATTTTCATCAAAACTTGCACAGCTCTCATTGTTGGTAGCTGAAAGAAGAGAAGAAAAGGAGATGAGAAGAGAAGAAGAGAAGAGAAGAGAAGAGAAGAGAAGAGAAGAGAAGAGAAGAGAAGAGAAGAGAAAAATACAAAAAAAATATTTGACCTAAATAAGAGACATTAGGGACCATTTGGGCAATTGTAGCCATTTAAATTTCAAAATATATCTCATGTTTTTACTTTGTTTTTATCTTACTGAATTTTAATCTTAATAATACCATGGTTTACCTAGCTACTTCATTTTGTTTGCCTTTTTCTAATATGTTCATTACTACCCATATTTTTCAAAATATACATATGAGAGATAATGTCATTGTACTGGAATACTGTCACAAGATAATAGTTCCCTGTTTCTAGATAAATGCCAAGGTAAAGCTAGACATTTACTGAAAGTAAATGTCGAGGCAAATTGAGAAACTGATTGTAAGAAAATGTTCTAATACAGTAGCTTCATTTCTGTTGTACCAAATGATGCGTGTTGATATAATCATTTTTTTTAATAGATCGCAGTATAGTCAAGTTAAAGTAGCTTACAATACAATGGAGCAACTACATTCTAATTTTTGAAGGGAACCAAAATTTGGCATAATATGTAGCAAATCCAACAGCCATTCATAGATAATAAGCCTAGTTTCTCTTTTATCAAGTTATGTGTATCAATGATTTCGCACTAGCAGAAACTAGTGTATTCCAACTGTAAATAAAGACTGGCTACAGCATAATGTGGTTTGATAGTTTTCCTTCTAAAGAGTTCATGTATTACATTTTAGAAATATATAAATATATGTACATATATACATAAATATAAAACTTAAGTACTTTGCTTACCCTTACAGGTAACAAAATGTGCCACAGCAAATGTGTAGAAAAAAAAATCTAGTCCAGATTTTGAAAATGCAATGTTACAACCTTTCAAAAACTGACTCCCATAATACACATTTGCTATTTTGAAAACATCCAAATTTTAGGAAAGATGACATCTCACTGAACAAATTCTGTTCCAATAGGTTCAACTTAACATGGTGGGCCATTCAAGCTATCCCAAGTAATGCCTTAAGGGAGATCCAAAAACAAGAGCTTTTCTTAGAGAAAAAATATGACTCACTAAAAGGAATTTCCCAGTGCATTGGAACTATCTGGAAAACAGAGCAAGGTCATTTCACTAGAGACCAATTTTGCTTAAAGAAAAAAAGAGGATATCAAACCAAATTAATTGCCTAAACTTCTTCAATGTTCATACATCTAGAAATAGAAGGTTTTATAGTATATGTTTAAACCTACTTTTCACAAACTTCTCTAAGTTCTGAAAGGCAAAGACAGTAAAAGGAACAGAATTCACCTGAAGAAAAATACAGTGTTATCAGAGAGAACAAAGATAATGGAGAGATTGAAAATGTAGTTTCACTTAAATTTTCTGGCCACAGGGAGAGAAGAAACTAAAAGACACAAGTGTAAATTGTGTGTGTGTATGTGTGTGTGTGTGTGTCTGTCTGTCTGTCTGTCTGTCTGTTGTAGAACATTCAACTGTCAAAAAACACATTAAAGAAATTAAAACATCAGAGTTTTCTCAATTTTTAAATAGTCAGATTTCTATTTACATAACTGATACACTGTATAGTGATTTAATATTAATACGGGTTCAGGTACCCAATATACTCACCAGCTAGATGAGTATAACCTTGAGAAAGTTATTTGGTCTCCTTAACTATTCATTTCTATATCTCCAAAGAGTGGATAGTATACACTACCTATTTGTAGGACTGTTATAAGAATTAAAGAGGATAATACATGAAAAAGTACCTAGCACAATCCTAGTCCGGGGCACACAATAATCACTCTGTTAACTTGTTTCCTCAGATATGCATCAAAATGTTGAACAAGTCAGAAATGACAAATAGCTGGGAGGGAGCAGCAATCCTAGTATAGGATTTACTATATGAGACCGAAATGTGAGAAATAAATCTGTTATCTACTGAGGCTTCAAGAAAACACTGAGCAATGGATGTTAGCTCATCCCCATTTACTTGGAAAGTGAAAGGTCAAGTGTCTCGGCAGCCTGGCCAGTGGTCCCAGCCTCAGGAAGTTGCCATGTGGTTAAGTACTGGTTTAGCTCTCATAACCCTGTATAATGACAATAAAACCCCTACTTACCCATTTTCCCTTCTTTGCTTCCCATGCAGATTGAGACAGAAAGGAAATCTTTAAAGTTAGCTTTTAAAACAAACAAACAAACAATCAAACAAACAAACAAAGGAAGACAAACTTCCTCCGGCTTTCTTTTTTTATATTTTGTCTTAGCCTGCTAAGAAAGAAGACTTGGCTATTGTTGAGTTCTTTCCCTTCATGTTACATAAGGAATGTTGAGTAGTAATAAGCTTACACTACTTTCAAACCTACCAGACTAGAACTACACAGTCTACAAATCATAACGTACGCTTTTACTTATGCCTTGAAAGAGGGTTGTCAGAGAACAAATTTTCCTAAATTCTCCCTAAGAATTCATAAGTTGCTAGAGGCAGTGGATATACTTAGATGTCTGTCTCCAAGAATCTAAGCATCTGGATAAAAAATAAAATGACCAGTTGTCTATATACAAAAATTATTCATTTGGTTTTTAACTTTTAATCTAGATGTTCAAGCAATACTGTGTATTTACAGATCAATATAAAAATAAGACAAGGGATATATGAGTGGGCTTGAATCTTGAATCAAAGTAATATGGTATCCTTTTATCATTCACTCAAAGTATGGTTCTTAACCTTAGCTAAGCATTCGTATCACGAGGAAAATTTGTTTTAAAATACTGATCCCTGGGCTCACTTTACCAGAGATTCAAATTTAATTCATTTTGGATAAGGCACAGATATAAGTATTTTAAAAGATTTCCTTATGATTCTAATGTGCTACCAATTTTGAAAATGAATGACCCAAAGTGGTCATCACAGAGTTTGTCTTCATTTTAGACATCCTGCAATTATAGCAAAAAAAGTAGTTTTTGCATGTACCTACCAGCCGCCAGCAGCTCAGATATGAAAAATTATGATGTAATAACAAGAACAAAAACTTGCTGGAGAAGTCATGGCTGTCTGTTTTATTTTTTGCTCCTGCATTGGAATTTGGAGTTTTATGTTGAGAACAGAGGAAAAATGAATATAAAAATGAACTCCATTCATTGGCAAACATGACTAACACCAGCCACATAGGCTAACCCTGTTCTTTATTAGGCTAACTCCATTTGTCATAATTAGTATACCAGGGTAATGTTGTAAACCTCTCTTATATAAAGCTTAATACAATAGAATTCTAAAAATTTCTTCAGGAAGTACCTCACTGTCATTGATGTAAGAATGTCCAAACCTGTAGAGAATCTTTATATGAGTTTATTTGAGCCAAACTGACAATTGCCAGGAAGCAAGATCTCAAATTCTCCTGAGAATGACAGTTTTTCAATTTTTTTTATGCATTTGTAATTAAGGTGGAAACAGTAAGGAAGATTAAATGAAAGTGGGAGAAAGCAAGGTAGGGATTAGATTACAAAATAGTTAATAAGATTATGTGTTCCCTTGAGGGTGATTATGCCTGGGAGGGGTCTAAATAAAAGAATTACTTCTGGCATTTCAAAGGTGTGTTAACCTAGATGCACAAGAACAATGGACAGGACTTGCTTAAGGCAGAGATAAACCTTCTACTAAAAATGTTATAGGCCTGAGCTGTGACTACCCACCACAATGTGTCCAGTTAGGAATTTATGATCAGATCACCCTGTGAGGTTACTTTCTGTCACTGAACTTGCTGGTTTTATTACAGAACCCCTTTTTCATTCACATTGTAAATATTCTAGCTGAATGGTTTTGTTTTGGTTTGTCCAAGTCGCAAAAAAGTAGCCAACATTAATACTATAGCTTTATTCATTATGTGGATTCTTATTTACAATGGACAAAACTTTGGCTCATTAGAATTCTAAGCTAGCCTATAGATATTATGAAATATGATGTAAATATGGACAAACATTGCTCTGGTTTGGTAATTGAGGTGATCAACATTATAAACGTTTTTCTTTAGATTGCTCATCTTTATTTTTTAATCCCACATGCTCCTGTAGCTATGGGCAGAATTTGAATTTCAAACTAAGTTACACCTCTCACAAGCTTGGTACCAATATATTTTTACAGTTAAATTCTATTTCTTTTGTAAGGGCACACACTTTCATGACAGATTCATGGCAAAATAGCCCTGATTCCTCTTCCATAAAGAGGTGGAGTCTACACAGATATAGAGAACAAACTGATAGTTGCCAGATAGGAGGGGGGTTGGAGATTGGGTAAAAAAGGTGAAAGGATTAAGTACAAATTGGTAGCTACAAAATAGTCACAGGGATGTAAAGTACAGCACAGGGAATATAGTAAATAATATTGTAATAACCATATATGATGTGAGGTAGATATTAGACTTAACAGAAGGATAATTTCTTAAGTTACACAAATGTCTAATCACTCTGCCATATATCTGAAACAAAAATAATATTGAATGTCAACTGTAATTGAAAAATAAATTTAAAAAGAAAAAATAATTTAAAAATATAAAAATGCATAAAATTTTTTTAAAAGTTGTGGAGTCTATCTCTCTACCCCCTTGAATCTGGGCTGGCCTGTGACTTGTGATCAATAGAATATAGAAAAAAACAAAAACAAAACAAAACAAAAAAACAGTGTGCAAGCTCTGCCTCAGGGGGACAGTACACTTTTGCTCTCTCCTTCTGTAGGAGCTCAGCTCCTATCATGAAAACAAGCCTGGACTAGCCTGCCAGAGGATGTGAGGCCACTTGGAGGAGAACTCAGCTTTCTCATTCCAGAACAGCCAGCAGCCAGCAGACTTGCATCTAACTATAGGAGATCAGCTAAGGTTAGTCAAACCTAGCTGAAACTGGAAGACCCACCCAGCATACTTGGATATGTTATACCACATTCATACAACAATAGACAACTGATACACTGACCACCTGACTTGTAAAGGTCTGAAATATAAGACACGACCTTTTCCAAATGCCTACTGAAATACAATTCCCACACATTTCCTGAATCACCAGAAGAAAGCAAAGAGAGTTTCTACTCTGGTTATTCCCAATCATATGCTCCCACAACTATACACAAAATTAAATTACATGTGAATTATAGTGCCCCACAGGGATATATCAGTAATAGCTAAAGCCAGTTACGAAAGAAAGAAAAAAAAAAAAAGACGATTAGCTTTGAACATAGAATAGTCCCCAGCACCACGCAGGCTAGCCAATGAAGCAGTGCTGTTTTTATCACACTGCACGTTTACATGTATTTATGTCACAGATTCACTGTTCGTGTTTCCTCTACCTAATTGATAAAATCCAAGGACCTTCAAATAATAAAGAAGATTACACAGTTCCTGATAGTATATGTTGCTACTAGAACACTCTGACCCTGACATTTTGAACTGCTTTATAGACTACCAAGTACAACTATCAGCCAAAACCGTTTGGGGATGGAACAGACTGATTAAATAAGGAGCCTGAAATAGATACTGTTGAATTGATTGTGCCTTTTGTCCATAGCACGATTCCTAAACCTAACCACTGAACTGTGGCACGAACCTAATTAAAACCTAATAATATGAGAGTTACAGAAGAAAAAAATGGTTATTTCAGATTTATGCATGAGACAGGGCTTTCTCAAATGGCTTTTTCTCCTTTAGTGCTGTTTGTTCAACTCATCAATTTAGAGTATGTACAAAGGATCTATCTTGCAAAATGATGAATACTATAAGACATATTTTTAAAGGAAACTTATCAGTAGTCCATTTCAGAGAAAATTCTAACTGCAATCAGGCTCACTGCATTTTTACCTAACAACTGCAAAGCGCTTCTGTGTGATTCTGGCAGGTTTAGAGCACCACTATGTGGTCTGTTGGTGTGCATGTGAATATGTGTATATATTTTTCAAATATATATGTATATACACACAAACATACCAGATATATATTACATATATATGAACAAATGAAAAATGATTGTGATGTTTCTCTTATAAAAACAAAATCATTTGTTCATAAGAGTATGAAATGCAAATAACCTTCAAGAAGAGAACATAAAAACTTTGCATTTAATTGTGCAAAAACAAAAATAATTTGGTAGCTAATTTTAACAAATGGAAAAACACCCAGACCATTTTTTCCAAGGGATTCTGTCTTAATGCATTTTGCTATTGTGTTTCATCTGCATGTGGTACATTACATTTAATGGAAATCACACAGTCCAATTATCTCTCCTAGGGGAAGAGGAGAAAGGAAAGACGAGGTAGGAGAATCTATTGTAAGCAAAGGGAAATGCCTTTGGCAACTTAACAGGAAAAGAAAAAACAGATCCTGCTTTTTAGCCATCTACAAAAATCCCCTCACCCTTGGTGACCCTCCAGATAAAATGCCCCAGAAGGGGTGAGTGGGGGGTGGGGATGGCTTAGCCTCATCAGAAGCGAACCAAGAACCTACTTGCTTCTGAAAAGTGAAATGTTGCTGTTAGTAAAAGTACTGAACATTGTTCTTTTCTAGAAGCTGCATAAACTAGGGTACACAATTGAGTCGATTCTCTTTGGGCACTCAATCCAAAAAGCTAACTGTAGAGTTCATTTCTGCTGAAAGATGCTTCTAGTTGCTTAAATGTATAATTCAGCTTCTAGAAGTGTCCAGCTTGAAAAGAATGGTAAATGTTACATTGGCTTCAATTAGGATTAGGAGAATATTCTGGACTCTTCGTGTAAAAATGAAGGGCCTACGCTATGCTAGCCAGTTCATTAGCCACTGCCAACAAGTGGCTATTTCAATTTTAGCTAACTAAAATTAAATTAAATTAAATAAATTAAAGCATAGCTCCTTAGTTGCACTAGCCATATTCCAAGTGCTCAATAGCCACCGGTGGCTACTGTATTGGACAGCACAGCTAAAGAACGTTTCCATCACTGCATAGAGTTTTGTTGGACAGTACTGGCCTACAGTAATGCCTGAGTTCCTGCCTGCATTTCACATCTATTAAGCCAAGATAGTGGTGACAGCCAGAGTTCTAGCATTGTCTTTTAATTTTTTTTACCTTTTCCCTACTAGTTATGTGGCATCTATTCCAAGATAGGTGATAAAGACAGATACCTACAATGCTTATGACAGATTGCAGGAAGTCACAAAGAAGGCAAAGGTAACTTCTAGGATAAAGGGCAAAGATTGCAGTAGTAAGATATTACGTCCCATCTCTACCCATCATGTATCTCCCCTGTAGCCAATGTGTGTTTATGTGACGTATAGAGAGGAATGAAATAACAAAGAAACTGAAAACTCTATGCTGAGGATAGAAGAATCCTGTGTCTACCTAAGTCTTGTTTTAAAAGGAATCTTTGAGATAAACAAATGTTATCTTTCTAAAGAGATCTGATTTTTAATTGCAAATTTTCCCTGACCTCTTCCCCTGACACTTTCAAGTCTATACATGTTATATATCTTTTCCTACTGTCAGGTCCAGGAGACATAGATTTTTATCTTTGTGGTCCCCTGATTTATCTAAGCAGTTGGAAAAGTGGCCTTAGTAATGTCTTAAGAAACATTTGTTGAATGAACAAATGAATTGCTCATCTCCAGTGCAGTTCTCTGCCCAAAGATAATATCTCCCTAGTTACTGGCTTTTGCTGGCTTCTCAGTTACCCCAAGTTCCCAAAGGAACACAGCTATTAACTTTGGCTCTCTGATTCCTATGTCATACTATATATATACTATGAGAATCCTATGCAACACCTCCTGCTCTTCTCCCATTTATCTCAGTTCTTCTTGATCTTAACTGGACCTTGAAACTCCATTTCTTTCTCCTTGAACTTCCACAGTAGCCCCCCCACAGATCTGCCAGTACCCAAACTATTACCTCACTAATCCAGCCTCATAATGTTTAAGAGTTATCAAATGTCCATAAAAGATTCCTCAGGTCCTGTCTGTGGCAGGCATGTAAAGGCCTCCATGATCTGCACCACCAAATACCTCTTGAGCCCTAAAAGCTTCTTGATAATAGGTGCTATATAGATTAGGACTTTCTTGGTTGCAAAGGACAGACTACTTTGGTGAGCAGGGTTCCTAAAAATAAGCCAAAAAACCCAGTTGTATGACGCTCAGAAGTGTCATACAAGAAGAGCATCCTCGGAAACAACTGCAGCAAGAGATTTAGAAACTTCCCAAGATTCTGTCTCTCATCTGAGTATAGGGGTTAGTCTCTGTCACAATAGTTGGACTCGCTCCACATGGTCGAACTCTTACCACCATTAACTCCCAAAATTTTCTCTCACTTTCATCCCCAGGAGGGGGAGAATATAAACTCTCTCGTATCCTAAGATTTAAATTCCCAGCAGGCAGACACATTGTCCTAGCCTGGGACAGGTGCTTCCAGGGGGCAGGGGCCAGCTATACTAATATGCAGGCTTCCTTGTCAAAGACAAAGATGGAGGACAGGACGAATTTTCAAAGACAGGTGCTGGCAAACTCTCACAGGTATCCACTATAGAAACCAGTCTTTTTCAGTGTCTCATATCTTCAGATGCTCAATAAGTATTTGTTTAATTGTGACAAAAAGACATTATTTTGACAGCTGAATAAATAGAAATCTCAAGGAACTCTATATCATTATTTTACTAATAAAGTATTTTAGCTGAGCCTGTTAATACTGAGAGGCCAGACATAATAATTATTCTCTGTTTGTAGAACTCAACCCACAGCCTCATCAACATCGCCAAATCAAAATAAGAAAGAACCTTGAAAACAACAATAAAAATTATTGTTTTTTGCTCTTTTAATAACTTCACACACATTATAACATAGTGATTAATGTCAGACTATAATCTGAATCCTGGTGTTACCATCTTTAGCTGTGTAACTTTAGCAAATTATATAACCTTTCTCTACCTCAGTTACAACATATACAAAATGGAGATTAAAATAGTACCTATTAAATTGTATAAGGTACATAAGGCACTGGAAATAGTGCTGGGGATACATTAAGGCAGGATTTCCCAAATGAGTGTGATTTCACCCCTTCAGGGGACATTGGCCATGTTGAAGACTTCTTTGGTTGTCACAACTAGAGGAAGTGGGGGACTACTGTTATCTAATGGGTAGAAGCCAGGGATGCTACTAAATATCCTACTATGCACATGACATTCCCCCTCAATAGGGAATTATACATCTCAAAATGTCAGTAGTGTTGAGGCTGAGAAACCCTGTATTAACACATCATTAAATGTTAGTTACTCTTATTATTGGAAAAAAACAATCATAATAGCAAACTCTACCCTGATACCATTCCAATGACTTGACATATATTAACCAAATTTAATCCATACCAAAACATGAGGTATATAATGACAAAATCTCTGTTTTTACTTCTCCCAGAGGTAATCAGAACCCATCAGTTAGGTTACCGCAAATCTTTGTGAAAAATTGTTCTCATTGGAAGATTTGATGTGCTTTTAAATGACTGTATAGATTTTTGAACACTCTTCCCTTCTCCCTCTACCTACTCACTCTCCAATTCATATTTTAAGAATGTTGGAATTCTCATATGTGTTTATTTTTAATCAGATATTCAAATCCAGTAGTTTCCCTTTCTTCTCATTTCTCAGCCCCTCCCTTCACTATTAGAGGTCGCTTTGCAAGGATTAGAGCAAATAACTAATAAAAAGATAAGATTTGGGTATTTATTCTAAAGCATAAGTTGGCTTTCTTGCACTTTGATGTATAAGCCTCTTTCTGAATTTTCTCCAAATACATTGAGCAATACTGTAAAAGTACCTTCCAAGACAAAGGTCTACAAAATGGCGACATCTCCATCCTCTGGAGACATTAAAGATGAAAAAGCTTCTTTCTTGGATTAATGCAATTGTTTGAAAACTGATTAGTTATTGAGCCTTTAGCTCCTTTTTTAAAGATCTCATGTTACTTAGAAACAATGCCTGGCAGGCTTTATATTTTTAGGGGAGTGTGTGTGTGTGTGTGTGTGTGTGTGTGTGTGTGTGTGTGTGTGTGTGTGTGTGTTAACCAATGCTGACAGAAACTGAATTAAATGTAATCAAAAAGCTATTCTTAGGACCTACTACAGTGAAAAATTGAGACATTCAGCCACATCCTTAATCTTCCATACAAAAATACCTGCTACTTCTTAGGCAATATAGGTAACCTTAAGAAAATGAAAAGATGTCCATTTATCACCAAGATTCCAAAGGCCATACATTTTCTGTATCTACTGACCTTTATTCACTCCCAATGACCTAGCATTTCCATGATAAAATATAACACCTTACAAAAGCATCTGAACATGGCTCAAAAAGATGGCAGAGGACTTAAAATTTAATTCAAATTAAGTACATCAAGAGGTATGGGTTGCCTTAGATTTACGAAAAGGGACTCGGGCCTTCATGAGACAAGATTCTGCAAACACCCACAGCTAGCAGATTTTATGAAAAACTTATGTATGATTTGCCTATTTCACAATATCTCCTCTGATATTTATAATACACTCCAATTAGGAAGTCAGAAACCACAAAGTACACACACACACAAAAAAAAATTATGGCTCTTTAACTCCACAAAACTAAAAAGCAGGACTTCACCAAAATCAGTTGGGCCAAATAAGCACTCACTAAGAAGACCTTCTACCTTCACCAGGGAGGGACCCAGCATCTTCAAGTTGCCCTCCGGCTTCAAGGCTGCATCTCCCTTCACCATAGCACTTCTCCCCCTCAGCCCTCCAGGTTTCATCTCTATCAAGTCTGCTATGAAACTTGCTCTCATAGGAAGTTTCTGTAAGAAAACGAAATACAATGTGACATTTAAAAAAATGATCTTATAACAGTGTTCTGAAAAATGTGTACTGCTTCACAGATAATGACCAAAGTCATTTATGTATGAGGGTCACATATAAATGACCTTTAAGGGGTTTCATTGCTGTACTGCTTTGTTGAGCTTGGTGGCTGGTCGAAAATAATTCGAATACTGGAGATGTCCAGAGATAAGAACAATTTCAGGAGAAATAAACACATCTTCACTTTGGACCAACTACTTCTGAAAATGGCTTGGTTTTACAGAATGTCTTCTGATAAAGTTTTTTACAAATAGTTTAAAGACATAGAATGTTTTTGAAATATTTAAATCAGCAATATAAATCTGTCTGGTATGTCTGAGCACAGACTTAATAGAAGATAAATATTCTATCTTTAAAGATACCCCTAAAAGTTCCATTTCCACTCTAAACTGTGAAACAAAGTGGGCCCTTTTGATGGAAAACTTAGAAGTGCTCTCACTAAGCAGTAATAGATTGTTTCTTTTTTTTCTATTTTATTCTTGAGTAAAGACTAGGACTAGTCAGTTTAGTCACCAAACTGCAAGAAGAATATCTGACCAAGGAAACATGCTTAGGTGGGAAGGCAGGAAGACTAGTCCTGCTCATACTAGGTCATAGAAATTAAAAGCTGGTAAGTTCCTCCAGAATTCTGTATCTCATCCCTCCTTTTACAGTGTAATTCAAGGTCATAGAGATAGAAGCTCGGGGACAGAGCTCAAGTCTCCACTCCTAAAACAATGTTTCTGCTACTGCATTTTATCATCGCTGTTTATTTTAACCTCTTGGAACATATCCACTCAGAATAGCCAAACATATATGCACAGGACTAGCATCCCAGGGTTTAAAACAAAATGAGACAAAACTGAATGACAATCAGGCAGCTGACTTGTGTCCTACTTTGGTCCCTTTTCCTTGTGTTTTTTCTAATGCACATCTGTCTTTGTATGACTATTAGGTACATTTGCTGCTATAAATCTTGTGTTCCTCACCTCACAAGTTGAGGAAGATTAAAGGGAGAAGATGCAGTAGGAAAGTTGGATGAAATAAGGCAAATTTGAGAGCCTATAGAGAAGATTTGAGGCCTAATGGGCTTTGGGAAGTATTTGCAAAACTGAACTAGACAGTGGCCTGGTTGTTATGGAAACCAGCAGTGCTGAGAGGTAGAGATGAGCGCTCTGGTGAGGAAGGTTCTCCCTGAAGTTCTGGGGGATCATATAAACTCCCAACCCACCCTTGGGCTTGAAATCAGCCTGTTCTGCTTCATAGCAAATTTACAGCTTGGTGCTGAAAACATTTCTTGAGTTAAAAGTATTCTATAGTTTCCTTTGTTGTTCTAGTTTTAAAAAATCTATATATTGTGTTCTGAGCTCCTCCTATCTCTTATCTACTACCTAACAGGAGCAAAGGAGAGAAAGACTGGGCATCGACGCAGAACACATTTGGAAACATCCTATCGATTTCCACTTCCTGCTTCATCAAATTACAGAAAAAAAAAACCCCAAAAAACAAAAAAACAAAAACAAAAAAATGAAAAAAAAGTGTTTTTCACAAATGGTGCTCATTGGGTGTCAATTGTCAAAATGTGTTTGCCGAAAAACTCCTTTTAAAAAATGCCTTGTTTCACTAAAGAATTAATATTTGGCATATGAGTACTGCTTGCTACTTTTTACATGTTAAATCCTAAGAATTGGGTTATGAGACTTATCCATTGTTGTGTACATTGTCTCATTTTAAAACTATTTCTCTTCATGTGTGTATGTATGCATGTGTGTGCTCACACATGCTGATATATGTATGTATATTTATGTGCATGTATATCTATATATATGAATCTTTTTTTATTATCTCCTATGTTTTCCTTTTAAAGCTTTCTATTGTTTTACATTTAATATAAATTCTTTTCTCTGCTTTGGAAATTTTTATATAATTATGCTCCTTAAAAGTTATTAATAAGGGAATAATAAATATGTGTTATCACTGAGTCAGCTCTACATAAAACCCTATTTTTAGTATCTTCTCCTAATATACTCAAAACACAGTTACATTGCTTTCAATATTCAAGAGTTTGTGTCCTGAAGAAAGAGAGCATTGCAGAAAGTAGGAGAGATAGGCATGGCTACAGGTACCAACTTATTCTAGCCAGAAAAGTCCACAGGGTCAGGTGGAATCTGGGACTTGGTGTCCAGATTGCTCTGCCCTCTGCCTTTCTCCTTTCCTCTTTCAGCAAAGCAAGCCTGAGTCCCTCTACCTGCAAGCTCAGGACCACCTACACTAAGTTGAGATTCTAGACAGGAGGGCACCAGGGCCCACATTTCAAAAGTGGCTGGCTTTGGTCAATTTACACTTCTGTCAGTAGGCCTACACATATTTTACCCTCTCTCTTGCTTGAATCATGAGGACTTTTAGCTCTTTACCTACATTCACAACCTTGTGCCGCCTAGTTTCCCAAAACTGATTTGTCATCTCTCTTGACTGAGTTATTCAACTATGGATGCCTAGTAACCATTTACTCTATATCTTTAGCTGATGAACAAATTGAACCCAATTTCTGGTTTGCCTGAATCTCTCATCTTCCTTTCTGGGTATTAGCTAATTATCTTCTGGAATTCCTTCAGTGTGCCTTCCTATACTGCAGAAAAGCTAAAAACCTCATTTCCCAGTCTCTCATGTAATCGAGATGCTGGATATGAACTGGATTCTATATATCATATGCATATCAATGAGATCTGAAAGACAGAACCAGTCTTTTGGGGCAAAAAAGGTCTTGAAAGTATCAAGTTTTTCCACCACACTGTTCCAGTGTCCATTCCAGCTTCCTTAGTGTGAGGAGGCACATACAGAAGAGGTGGTAGCCAGGTTTCATGTTTAGGAGGCATTCACCAATGGCAGTGAGGTGACAGTGGTGGCAGCAGTGGAAGCTGCTTCATCTGTGGATTGCAATCTTGCCAAAGTCTTCTAGAAGCAATTGTTCTACTTGAAGCCTCAGAGGCATCACTAGTATGCTAGGAGTCATCCCTGGAGTCCAAGGTTAGAACTTTTCCCCCAACACCTTCCAATGGTTTGGAAAACATCTAATTCCTGGAATTTAGTCACCTGTAGCTTAAAATACCTACTTTCTATTCCAAAACTTAATTGTGACTAATACATCAACCAGGAGGTCTGACCCTGTGGGAAGGCAGGGAGGCCAAAAAGTGATAAAGCCAAAGAACTTAGCATATAAAAACTTGATCCCACAGAAAAGAAAAAATCAGGAGAAAGAAAAGCTCTGCTGGTCTAAGCAGGCAATGACCAGAGTCTGAGCTCTCAGAATCACAAACACAGGGGAGGAGCTCTGATCGTAAGAATAAGGTCCTCCTCTAAAGATCTTTTCTGTTTGCCTTGTATTATAGGTTTAAGCCACTGTGACTATGAAAAACTATTCCCAGGTCTCTGTAAGTGGATTTTCTTGTTTATTCCACTGCATTAGTCAGGGTTCTTTAGAGAAACAGAACCAATAGCAAACAGATAGATATATAGATGATAGATGATTGATAGATAGATAGATAGATAGATAGATAGATAGATAGATAGATAGATAGATGATAGATTAGATATAGATGATAGATGATAGATAGATAGATAGATAGATAGATAGATAGATGATAGATGATTGATAGATAGATGATAGATAGATAGATAGATAGATAGATAGATAGATAGATGATAGATAGATGATAGATAGATAGATAGATAGATAGATAGATAGATAGATAGATAGATGATAGATAATTTTGAGGAATTGGCTCACATAATTACAAAGGGTGAGAAGTCCCACGATCTGCCATCTGTAAGCTGAAGGCTCAAGAAAGCCAATGGTGTAGCTCCAGTTCGAACCTGAAGGCCTGAGGACCAGGGAAAACATCAGGGTCATACTCAGTCTGAGCCTAAAAGGGGATGGGGAGGGTCAATGGCACAAGAACTAGGAGCACCAATGTCCATAGGCAGGAGAGGACAGATGTCCTAGCTCAAGCAGAAAGAATGAATTTGCCTTTCCTTTAGGTTTTGTTCTAGACCCTCAACAGATTGGATAATGTCTACCCAGATTGGTGAGGGTGATCTTCTTTATTCAGTCTACTAATTCAAATGTTAATCTCTTCCAGAAACACTCTCAGACACACCCAGAAATAACATGTTACCAACCATCTGGGCAACCCTTAGCCCAGTCAAGCCAACACATGATAAAATTAATCATCATGCCACCTGTGAATACATACCTGTGAACAATATATTAGAGGCTATTATGCCACAGAGAGGGAATGAATTGGAAAGGAAAAGTCACATGCATTTCTCATCAGCATTGGGACAGATTCAGAGAACACTAGCAGTCACTAGTTTGAGCTATTATTTCCAAGTCAAAACTGTCGCCCGACCCCCTCAGCATCTGCCTAAGCTTTTATATTAGGCCCCTGCTCCCTGTTAATTCTGCTGCGCCCCAGAAAGTTAAGAGAAATTATTAATATTAAAGACTACAACTTAGGTTAAGAAATTTGTCCAACGTGACATGACTACTAAGAGGCACAGTCTGGAATTTAACCCAGACCATTATAAGCCAAAGTCTCTCTGCCTTTAACTGCTATGAATCTGCCACCCTATAGGCTTTCCTTTTCTATAGGCCTTGATAGTATGGAGCAACTCTCGGTGGTCATGGATTTTTATTTTTTTTCCATTGTACACTTTGAGATAAGCACAAAAATGTTTTCAAGCAAAATCTGTTCTGTAATGCTCCTGACCATTCCTTGGAATTGAGCAGGGGCATGAGGACTTCGGAAGATCTTTTTCATGGCATCTGTTCTACCAAAGGGAAGTGTCTTTCCTCTTCTCTAGGACCCCAGAGGGTTAGAATTGACCCTGCAATAAGGTCTACTGTGCAGTTTCTGCATCATCCCCCTACCATCTGACATGCCATGGAGGTTCCCTTTGTTATCAATCCACTGTTGCCTGTCTACTGGCTTTATATTACTGTTTGAGGGGGAAGAGCTATTTTGCCAAAGAAGATGCTACCCAAATGGAATTTAAGGAAGATAACAGAACACAAAATAACTCTTAATTGTGTGTAGGAGAGCACATTTGAAGGTAATAGGGGCAATCTCAAAATAATGAGAAAAAGTTTTAGATATAATGATATGTCCCATTGCTGCTATTTATGTGTACCTCTTATATGAGAGTTAAGCTTGATTTGCTGTATTCTGTTCTTTTCCTGCTGAGGCCACCCTTTCCTCTAATTCAATGCTCACAATAGTCTCAGGAAATGGGTATTCCATACATGAAGAAAGCAAAATTAAGAGGGGTAAAGTGACCTGCCCAGAGTCAGACCATTAAAAGTTAACAGACAGTGACTTGAAACTGAGTCTGTCCAATGCTAGAAACACTCTTAACCACTTGACTTATTGCACTCACGTACACACACATGCGTGTGCACACATACACACACACCTTTTCCCTGCTGGCCTTGTCTCAGCTCTGTAATGCAATAATACAGAATCATGAATCCACACATGGCTAGAATGTTAGATGTGAAAGTATATGGAAGGTTTACATGGAAGCGTCAGGGCTAAGTAACCTGAGATCCCCAAGAATCAGGTCAGATTCAGGAGATAAGAATTAGAGCCCCAAATCTTTTCTATTTCCCTCAATTGCCAACCACTGAGAGTTTAGGTTTTAATAACAAGATGTTATTTTTCTCCTAGGCACTGTAGCCAAGTGTTATGGCTTGGGGTACAGAGAGATTCCAAATAGAAAACTGATATTTTATATGGGGTTACCACATACATACCTGGACTTTGTAATCCTGTTTGATACTTTTTATTTGCTGGAAACAAATGACTTAGGTAATATGCAAGTCTTTTCCCCAGCCAGTGATGGAGAAAAATAGCATATATTTCTCAGGGAACCTGAAGGCAATGAGAACTGGAATAAACTACTGATTATCAGTCATAATACACAGAAAGAAACCTGGCTGCCAAATGGGTTATATTTTCTAAAAATCACCCATTTAAAGAGAAGATCAAACAGGCAGAGGATCATGTTCTGGTTGCCTTTCACACCAACCATTCAAGATTTTACAAACGAGCCGAGGTGATTCACCAATTAATTTATTTGTGCTACAAATATCAAGTGAATGTATTCCCTGAGCCTAGCCTTGTGCTAGACACTGGGGTAAATCATTCACTGGGATCAATCATTTAAAGTACCTGACCTCATACCATTTACAGATCCTTAGAGCTCTCCAACTCAAATGTGCTATTTCCTTCCATCATGAGTTGGGAAAATACCTAAGCATGATGCCAACAGAACAAACCAGCAAATCAAAAAGGCCAAGTACAATTACAAAAGCCAGGCAAATTGTTCACCCAAATGGAGCTCAACTTTCTATAGACAGTTTGGCGATTCTTCAAACATCCAGCTCTAACCTCGTTATGAACTTTCATTTATCCAACTTGTGGCCACAAGTAGCAAGAGGGTGAGAAAATGACAATTGGTTGGTCCTACAATTGTAAATCAGTGGCAAAGGGGAAGTTTTTCAAAGTTTGAACACCCTAACTGATAAGGTGCAAGAGAGCCCAGCCCACACACACACATGCACACACGCACAGACATACTCCTAATCCTTACTGGCACCTGACGTCCATTCAGACTTTGCTACAGACCTCCAATCTATTCTCATAAATATGTTTTTGATTGATGTGCTTTTTGCCATTTTATTTCCAGGTCCATGCTTCGAGGCCTTCTTTTAATGTTGACTTTGTACTATTCTGTTAGCTTCCTTTCAATTAGCTTATTTGAAGAATTCTTTGAAGATGAAAAGTCCTATGTTAAATGTGAAGCATTAACACAACTTACTCTGCAAACAAATAAAATGAAGGTTATGAAAAGCTAGCATATTAAAACAGAAGCAAACAGGGAAAAGGCAATTTCTAAAAGAAGATAAAATTTAATAATAATAATAATAATAATAATAATAATAATAATACCTGATGATTTCGGATTTCCTTTTCATGTGCAGTCTTGGAAATATTGACTTGTTTATCATTAGAAAGCCCCACAAAGCTGTTTCTAGGAAGTTACAGTCTGGTACAAGAAAGCAAGAAAATTCAAATTCTTGCCTCAAACTCTCAGAACAGAGGGAGGAAGAAAGAACCCAACACTTTTTAATTGATTTGCATATTTTCTAGATTGCCTTTCCCGAAGATGCAGCCTTAGAGTAAGACAAATGAGTGGCAAAATATCAACTGGCTAGCAAGCAAAGGAGCAGAAGCTGAGCTTAGTTTGAGAAATCTTTAGTGCCTCTCTCTGCTCTTTTCTCTGCCATTCTAATTAGTGGAGGTTTAGAAGTATTTTGGAGGCAATTCCCAGATCATCTCATCTGCATTCCACAAAGCAAACTCTATGCAGCACACACCTGTCTTACCATGTAACTTTGAGAACAATTCATATGACCTTTTCTGGACATCTGCTAAACCTCCTCCTCTAACAAGGCACTTTTAGATGCCTCTGGGATGGCAGCTCATTCCAGGAGCTGGAGGAGGTGATCATGCAGACTGAGAGCCTGAACAGGAGCTCTCACTACATAATCTACCACGGGGTTGCTTAGGAGAGACCAGAAACTGACAGAGTCTGGCACCAAGGAGACGCTTTCAGCAATGTGGTTCCGGGAATAGGGCCTGCACTCACTTAAATATTAAGGGATATAGAGAAAGATAATAAAATTATTTTTCAACCAATAAAATTACACTTCAGACCAAAAAGAGATCTGAGGAGCTTTCAAGAGATGGGTATATTTCATACACAACAGTCTGAGATATCCTGAGAAATCACTTAGCCCATCATTTTTCTGCTGTAGGGCATTTCCCCTTTGGGGTCATACTGTGTCACAGGGAATAAGATTCTAAAGCCTTTAAGTCACCCATCCTCTAAAAACTTTCACTCACAAGAAATTAAATTATTAAGTTAAATGTACTAACCATGTTCAGGTTAGAAATGTCGAATATCCTGAAATTCTCTAATTTACTTCATAACAGTAAAATTGATATATCTGCATCATTAATTCTAATTGGTTAACTGAAACAAAAATACCCATTGTTTGGTTTTCCTTCAGTAACTTCATTTGTAAATAGACATGCTAGGATTGTTTTTCTCTAACTTGAACTTGAATCAGAATCACCTGGAGAGTTTGTTAATGCAGATTTCTAAGCTCTGTTAGAGTTTTTGATTCAGTAGGTCTGGCGTAGAGCCCTAGAAACTGCATTTCTAACAAGTTCCCTAATAATGCTATTTGTTTCTGCTCAGGGCCCACACTTTGAGAATCTTTAAGTTATATTTCAACTTTAAGTATCTGTTTTTTATAGTTAGCATTTGATGGAGGAAGGGGTAAGCTTTAGTTCAATGTTGAAAGCCTTTATGAACCTACACATTTACAAATCACCTGGTTAATGATGAAGGTAACACTGTGCTGCAGCGGGGAAAGAGCAGATTTTTCAAAAAGTGAGACTGAGTCAGTTGAATATCCACAGTGGAAGGAAACACACACACACACACACACACACACACACACACACACACACACGCATGCACGTGAATGTGCATCAATTCTGAATTCAATGTACATCTAAATGTTAAAAGAAAAAATTTTAATCTTTTAAAGGAAAATACATGAGAAAAACTTTTGTGACCTTATGGTAGACAGAATTTTTAATAAGACTTTTTAAAAATTAATCATAAAGGAAAAAACAAAAATGTGACTATATAATTTACTCTTGTTTATCACAAGACACCATTAAAAGAGAAGGAAAAGGCAACATGGAAAGTGAAAAATTATATTCACAACACATATATATGTTAAAGCACTGATAGAATATATAATATACTCATAATCTAGTAAGAAAAAGATAGAAAATCCAATAGAAAAAAAATGATACAAAGGCTTGAAATGACACTCCACAAAAGAGAATACTCAAGTGGGCTATAATATATGAAAATGTGTTCAAATTGATTACTCACCAGAAAAATGAAAATTAAAACTATTTATGCAATCAGAATTGTTAAAATGAAAAAGACCAACAATAGCAAGTGTTGTCAAGGCTTTGGAACAACCTTAACTCTCATATACTGCTAATGCAACTATAAATTGTGACAACCACATTAAAAAATGACTAATATTGTGATAGCTTTGCAAAGTAATATGTACATGAATGTCAAATCAATATGTTGTTCATCTGAAACTAATATAATATTGTATGTCAACTATACTTTAATACAAATAGTATCTATAAGACTGAACTTTGGCAGACACTGTGATTGAGCAATTCTATCACTAATGGTGTACCCAGCAGAAATACATACCTACGTTCACCAAAGATACATGTTAGAATGATCATGATAGCATTATTCATATTAGCCAAAAACTGGAAACTACACAAATGTCAATCAATAGTAGAATGAGTAAATAAATTATAGTATCTCACAAACCTGATGTTTAATAAAAATAGATACAAAATAGTATATTCCATATGATTCCACTCACATAAAGTTTTAAAAGAGGCAAAATTAATCTAGGCTATTAGAAATCATTTTTCTAATAGCAAAGAGCATGAGTGGATTTCTTTGGAATTAATAATGTTGTTTCTTGATCTGGGTGCTAGTTACATAGATATTTACATTTTGTGAAAATATAATGAGTGATATACATATGATATATGCACTTAACTATACATGTAGTTTGAAAAACTCACGATGACATTCTAGTTTCCTTTAAGTGCTCAGTTAGGTTCATATGTCTATCTCCAATAAATCCCTTCTGCTTCAGATGAAGTCAATTTTCTTTTCCTGCTATTCTATGCAATAAAAGCATTAAGCCACTTCTCAGACTCATCTTTTTTTAAGTTAATAATTACTCCTTTGCCCCTGTCGTTAGGTTTCATAACACTTAACTGAACTATTTGCATCTTGTCTGATCGATTTAGATAACCTGACAATTCCCAAGTCTGATCCTTCTTGTGGACTCCAAATACAAGTACCCATTTCTTCCAAACTTGTTTCCTCTCTAGTCTTACTCATCTCAGCAAATAGCACCACCTTATTCAGCTGCTCAAGCTGCAAACCTAGAAGCTATCATTGATCTTGCTCTTTCTCTTCCATTCACTATTTAAATTCATCAAGTTTTATTTATTCTTTGACTAATTATTTCTACTAGAGGTACTATACTTATGCATTTCACCATCATCGCTTACCTGAAAAAATAGATCTAGCCTTTTAGTTGGTGTCTGTGCCTCTAGTCTTAGCCCTGACATGAATTCAGATAGTACCATTCTCTTGCTTAAAACTTTCCAATGGCTTAGCATAACTGTTAAGGACATAATTAAACTCTTCACCCTGGCCTAACAACCTTACTAACAACCTCTCTACCTCCTTTCATTTCGCCTCTGCCAATGTGCACTTATTAGGATCCTTCCCTCCTTAAGACATTCACACATTTCATCTACCTAGAATACTCTTTCCCTCAAATCTTTGCCTGGCTGGTCTTTCTTGTTATGTAGTTCTCTACTCTATTAAAGATGCCTTTTCTAGCCACCAAATTTATAACTGTTTCTCAGCCTCTGGTCCCCCATCGTTCTCTATGGCTTGGTCTTGCTTAAATTTTCTTCATGGAGCATTTGATGATATCAAATTTTCTTGCTGTGTTCCAGCACCTTGTGCATATTAATCACAATAAATATGTATTGAATAAATCAATGAACTGTAGACCTCAATAGGATATCTCTCTCTCTCTCTCTCTCTCTCTCTCTCACACACACACACACACACACACACACACACACACACACAAACTCTATCCAACTCCTGACTTCTAGGGAAAAATACAATCACTCTGTTCTTCATTACTCTGATAGAGTAGTGTCCCTAAATGTATTCAGGTTAAGCAAATACCATCTGACAGCTGAATAACATTCAATGGCTGCATCTTTAGGTGTTACATTAGGACATAAGAGGTAATATGTTATGAACTCAACGAAAGAAGAGCAAAGGCAGGAGCACTGGGTAGGCTACCACTGCCAATGCAGGATCATGATCTGAAACTAAGAAGAAAGTCTGGGTAGCTGTGATTCATGAATGCATGAGAGATCTTCAGGAGACGGGCCTTGAGGTTGGGCCAACATTTGCTAATACCAGATAACTTTGATATCTTTTCTGTTTAGGGCAGGAAGCCATCTCCAAGCTGAGGTAAACCAGGGGCTAGGGATACCATTATGTGAGAACAAATGGGTAGATTAGGAAGCAAACAGGTAAATAGATGGGAGTTCTTGCTTACAAAACAAAATCTGATCCCTAGATGATGACCACATATCAAAGAGCAAAACCTTGGCAAACTTATGTTTCATTGAGGGAAATGGACCTTCAAAATGGTTAATTGAACCTACAATGCATTTTACAGTTTGAGTTTTCTGTCTAGCCCATTTACTCTCTCTCTCTTTTTTTTAACTTGAACAGCAGGAAGTCTTCTAAAGTAGGTCAAAAAAAAAAAAAAGAGGGGGAGATTTAATTCACCACATCTAGTTTTCACTGTCTCATTAGGCCAAATTCTGTGGTCGTGGTTGCCACCCCCTTAAAAGATGCAGCACAGCTCAGCACTGCAGCTGCTGTTACACAACTTTATTCCTTCCCCATTTCACTGCTGTGGGTCCCTGACAGGCTGCACACAGCAAGGTAACAAAAAGCCATCCGCACTCCAGAGCAGTTGATGCAAATAAACCCTAGGTCGGTGTGATGTTATTGGGACATAAACCAACAAATAGACGCTGCATTCATACCCTTCTGGAACTGTAAATGTGCCCTAATTAAAGCAGACACAACAGCTCTACAGACTCAGCCATTCAGCAAATGTAGGATCTGCCTGCCTGACTCCTCAGCTTCCAGGTTACAGAGATGTTACTTGAATTACATAAACTTGTTTGTAACTCGGTATTCTCCACTTTAAATGTCTGGGCTTTTGTCTATTTTGCCCATCTAGCCTCTAAAAGATGTGTATAAAAGGAATATAGAAACTTAAAGAACATTTCATCCAGGAAAGGAACTCTTCGTAGCATTCCTCCTATCGTTTAGCCTGTATACAAAGGGTGCTGACCAAATGCTGAACCAAGTCTAGGGTCACAGATGATCAGTCCCAGAAATCCATGAAAAGACAACAGATTCAGCTTGTCATCCTGGAGCATTATGGGCCAGCAACCAAGGTCAACCCTAGAACTCTGGCTTAGAAATTTTAAATGGAGCCCAGGAACCGTGTAACATATTTGCACCACCTCTCCCTCACTAAGTTAGTCTGTCTGGAAACAAATGAACACACAGTGAAATTAGAGTGTAATTATGTTTGATGTTCAACAAATCTAAAGATAGTAACTGTGTAAAACTGAAATAAAAAATTCTGCAAATGGTTTGCTTGGAATGTAAACAGAGATCTTATGTCCCTTTTTGGCAAACACCCTCCCCCAACTACTTCTCTGCACTGAAACAAAGCAGAGTAGAGTCACAGAGATGAGAAGCCAGGAAATATAAACCATAAGTGAAGAGGAGGCAGAGTAATATGTGTCAATATATGTGATGGTTTTAAAAAAAAATGAATGGCCTCAAATATTTTTATATTCTCTCCAATAAGAGGTGGAATGTATATTCCCTCTTCTTAAATCTGGGTGGGCCTGTGACTGCTTCAACTAACAGAGTATAATAGAAATTATACAATGTGACTTCATCAGAAAAAAACACTCGGCTTCTACCTATTCTTTGGGAAACCTGCTCTGGGGGAAGCCACATACCATTTAATAAGTCTGGCTACCCTGAGACCACCATACTTGAAAGCCATTTTGTAGGAGTTCAGGTCAATAGTCCTCACTGAGCCCCAGCACACAGCCAGCATCCTCTGCCAGCCATGCAACTGAACCATTTAGAACATCCAGATGATGCACCCTAGTGGGCAACTAACTGCAACCTCCAGAGAGATCCCAAGCCAAAATTAACCCTAATACCTGACTCATGAAATCATAAGTAAAATACAATGGTTGTTTTAGCACCTAGTTTTAGGAAAATAAATATTAACTGGAGCAACAAGGTTTAAATTGTTTAACTGAAAGGCACTGTTCTCATGACACTGGAGTACCTGCCCATTAACTCTAATCACAAAGCATCCTACGAAGGGCATCTCTCTTAGGAAAAGCACACACAGCCTCGGAGAAAACAGGTTGCAAGGTCACATCAATGACTTCCAGGCAGCATTTGTCTTCCCCTACTCTGTCTCTGTGGGACTTTCACCCATCTGTGCTAGTTCTGCTTTCTGATGCCATAGCAAGTCCTCCCTCTTCTTCTATGTGACATCAGAAAAGATTATGCAAATATAATAGGTTGGTAGAAAAAGAAAAACCTCTTTGTTCGCAGGTCCTTTGAAGCATTAAAACATAAAAAAAGGATTCTCTCGAGACTGCCTAGGGGTCATAACATTTACACATTCTTTGCATATGTACTTCTTATATGCAAAAAGAGAGGAAACGTTCATATGGAAAAGCTGTTTTTATTACAATTTTTTTTTCTTTAAATATGTTTAAAATGCCTGGATCGTAAAAATCGAGAAGAAAATTGCACACCAAAAAATTCAGGTTGGGTTAACATGTTAAACAAATGCAAACAGCTCAATTTGTTCATTAAAAAAAATAAAGAAAAATACAGAAGAGTATTTATATTTTGCAAATAAAAAAAGGTCTTTCTCAGTATAACTTCAAAGACGATGAAGAAAAATTATAGAATTAATTATATATGAACTAACAAACTCAGAACTTTTGCATAATAAAAATATTCACAAGTAAAATTAAGCTAATGACAAACAGGAAAACATATTTCTGGCATGCAATAAAAGATTAAGAATCTTAATATGCATTTTTTAAAATTCCAGTTAGAAAATGAACATTCCAATGGGAAAATATATATATATACAAGTAAAAAAGAAAAATGAATACTTCACCATAAAAAATAGTACAAGTGACCTATAAATATATGAAAAGTTCTTGTCCTCTCTTTTGTTACTAATTAAATTAAAATTAAATAACTTTATGTCATTGTTTTACTTCTCTTAGCAGCACTTTCGTTTTTTAATTGCCAATAACTATGGTCAACAAAAGTGCAAGAAAGTTACTTTCACGTACACAGCTCATCAGCTATTTAATGCTCCATTTTTCTGCAGAATACTTTGGAAAATTATGAGTAATTTTTATTTTCTTTGTACTTTTTTAACTTCCTGCATTTTCTACAATAACTATATTAATCTTGAAATATAGATATATGGTCCCAAACAGACAGGTTTAACATTTTGTGAAATCTACTAACTACTCAGATTGTATGTCAACAAAGATTTTTTTAAAAAACTATTTAATGATGAGATCTATTTGATAAGAAAGGGGGCAGAAAGAAGAGGTGGCAAATTAAACTATAAAAGGAATCACCAATGTCAGATACATGTCTTTTTTGGAATGGAACTGAGTAATAGAATAAGAAGATCTCTAAACAGGGAGTCAGGGAGCGCAGTGTCTAGACTTAGTTCTGAGACTAACTTGCTCCATAACCCAGAACAAGATACTTCCTACCTTCATCTAAAAATAAACATGTTAGACTAAAGAATCTCATATTCCCATTCAACCTTAAAAGACTAGTCTTTCCGATGAATTAAGACATGACCTGTGTTTCAATAGATTTTCTTTAAACAGATAATAGAATAGCATAACTGGAGCTGCCAATCAAAATAAAGGTCACAAGTTAGATTTGAATTTTAGGTTAACATCGAGTAATTTTATAGTATAAGTATATCCCATGCAGTATTTGGGACATGCTAACACTAAAATGTTTTTCTTTTTCTTCACGCAATTCAGGACTCCTTTAATAGGCAACCTATTCTGGCACTCTCACCTGAGAAATGCACATGCTGAAGGATATACATATATTAAAAGATTTGATATTTACCTGAAATTTGATTTTAACAGGATATCTTATATTTTCATTTGCTAAATCTAGTAACCCTATCTATAATCTCCTTGACTGACTATAATATAATGTTCTAATAAAATCATATTTTGCCATCCCCAAACTGTCCTGATATCTTTTTTTCTTTTTTGCTCACCTCCTATGTCCAGTTCAATGCTAAACTGTGAGTAAAGGTGTTAACGTACAACTTAAGATAACCCGTTTGACATCTATCATGTTCAGACATTGGCTGAGGCTGCTGTAAGGGAGGAAAAAAATCTTTTTCTTCTACCCATTTTAGGTTCTCTGAGTGGGGGCCTGTAAATTAGACTGGCAAAAGTCAGATTAACAAGAGAAAACAAACGTGTTTATTAACAGGTGTGTCACTCATGTATACATAGGAACACCCAGTGATGAGTACACCAAAGAAGTGAGTCAGGATAACTGGCCTAGGGAAGCTCCCCTCCCCTCCAGGATATGGCTCTAAAATTTTTCCTCAGTCCCTTACTCAGCCCTCTGCAGCTCTGGAATTTCTCCTTTGTCTCTTATTCAGCCCTCTCCCTGTTATTGATTTAAAATCTGAGACTCCAACATTAGAAACACACCAAGGAGACTAGATAGATGGCTTTGGGCCACCTCCTTCCACCAGGTGGCCTGAGAAACAAGTCAAGACCAGAAGGCAGGATGGATAGCTTTGAGGCACCCCCACCCCTAAGAAAACAAAAGTTCATACTTCAGACAGCTCAGGGCAGACTCTCTGAGCTGCCACACTTTTCTCTTAAGTGTATACTTTCAACTTTAATAAATTTGCACTTTCCTGCTTGCTGTTTGTCATGCCCTTAAATTCTTTCTCAAGGTATAAGACAAGAACCTGGTCACCAGAGTTTGAGTCAGGATCCCTCTTTGGATTTTCACCCTGTGTAGCTCTCCAGCATCAGAAGTAGTCAGGACTTGGGCTTACATACTAACTCAGGCTAAACAAAGGAAAAAAGGCATTTGGACTTCCGGAAGGTCATGGAAGGCAAGTTATCAAAAGGTGACCAGGAAAAGTATGATTAACAAGGGTTGTTTAGTAAGATTTTTTATGGAGATTTAAGTTGGTAAAGTTGGTACCTTCTCCAGGGGTAAGAATTGTCAAAAGTCTCTCACTTCCTAGTACTGGACAGGAGAGATAACTTTCGCAAATATAAAATTCCTTTACAAAAGGAAAAAGTGTGCCCTTCTTATAGCATTTTCAGCATTCTCAATAGCCTTTAGCTCAAAATAATCCATTTGCCAAAGGGGCATATTTTGGGGTGGCATATTCTGGAACCCATCACTGCCCAGGAAGAGTATGGTCTCAGCCTAAAAGCTGTGGCAGATCCTGGAGAAGTCACAAGTGACACCTGAACTCCTTGAGAAAGTAAGTTTTCTTATGAAGGGAGAGCTGAGTGGTATGCCTCCCTGGCTCCCACAGCCCCTCAGTTGGTGGGAAAGATATACCCCGAGCCCTCAAGGCCTCTCTCTCTTCTCCTTAAAAATCTGCCTTTCTCTGAGGAAATAAACCAGTCATTATTTAAAGCAGAGGTCAGCAAAACTTCTTGAAGGGCAAGATAATAAACACTTTAAGCTTTCAGGTACCAAATATGATCTGTTATACATTCTTTTTTTAAATTGACAATCTTTTAAAAATATAAAAACTGTTCTTATCTCTACAAGCTATACAAAAACAGGTCATAGTCCAAATTTTACCCATGGGTTACTGTTTGCCGATCTTCAATTTAAAAGGTACTGACCTGAGTTCACTTATGACATAATAGAGTCCAAAGTTCTCAGGTAAAAGAATGATGCTCTCACAGTGGAATATTGAGAATGAGTACTTATTGGGAGAATAAGGTGACATCATTATCAAAGAATATTGTAAATGTAAGAAATATACAAAGCCCTATCCTAACCTGTTCCTTGTTAATTTTGTTGTCAAAATTGAGTATAGAAGAGGCACCTACTAATGCAGCTAATAATGGCTTGGATTACCAAATGCATAGCTTTCATGAGAAAAGGCATTTTGTTTGACTTTAGAGATCTGAGGTTGAGATTATGAACATTTTAGGATTACCTGTACCTATTTGTATCTTAAAATTATCCAGATGACGATAGGGTTCTTTTGATAAACATTTAGCTGGTTTTCCAAAATAAGTTGTTAATGGGAACATATTCAGTAGTCCAGCAGAGACAGGTACATTACTCAATTTAGTTTTCAATGCAATCCTTTAGTTGCTTTTCTGGCCTTCCCTGAAGCTAAGTGCTTTGTTCTGTTTTCTTACAGCACCCATTAAGTCAGATGGACAAGATTTGATGTTCTGGTTGAATTCTATTAACTGTATGATCCTGGACAAGTTACTTTATGTTTCTGAGGCTCAAGTTCCCCTTCTGAAAATGGGTATAAAATTACCTACCTCATTTTGTTGCTGGGAGGCTAAAAAATCATAACTTATGAAATGCTCTAGCACTGCACCTAGCATGTTCACTAAAGGAGATCTGTTATAATTATATTCTCATTGCTTTAAACACATAATCTTAATATGTCTCTTCTTACTAGACTATTCACTCTCTCAGATCTAGGATATGTATTTCCCACCTCTATATCCCCAAGATCTGTCCCACAGCAGGCCTCAGTCAAGATTTGTTGAACTAAACAAAACCATCACACAAGCCTACATCTATTAAGTTCCTAATAGCTTTAATGATACATTCTCTGGATTGATACTTAAAAAAGCAAGACTGCAGACTAGATGATATCAAAAATTGTCCTCAAAAATTCTGAGTCGCTGTATTTAGACCAAGAATAAGAAGAAAAGTTGCAAATAACCATAGGGCACCTGAAATTGGGTCACTGCTGGAAGAATGCTTTATTATTGGTGGATTAAAGATGAAGCAGTCCCCTAATTGCAGCTTTAACTTCTGTATGTCAGTGTCAGCACTACTCAGGGATAAACTTCTGAAATGATAATACTTTGATTTAGTATTAGACTCTTACCATTCAGTGCACTTTGCCACCTATTATTTTCTTTTATCCTCACAAGGAGCCCAAGAGGGAAGGCAATTTTACAGATGAGCAAATAGCAGCACAGCAGGTTAAGTGACAGACAGAGGGTCACAAAGTGATTTGAATAGCAGAGTGGGACTCCCAGACAAACTTCGGCCTTCCAGTTTTGCACTTACTTACTAAGACCAGGGTGAGTCCTTTCTATACTCACAGGACAGGGCTCCTCCAGGAACTGATGCCAGCACTGTGCGGTTCAAGGCCTTCTGGACATTCAATAAATGTCTGAGAAAGGTAAAAAGAAAGGAAGGTAGAGAGGGAAGGAGGAAGGGAGGGAAGGAAAGAAGAAGGGAGGAAGAAACTATAGACTGGAAAAAAATGTGTCTGAAGAATTACAATATGGAAGATATTCAGATATTTTAGTGGTAGTTACCTCAGTGGCCTTGAGAACTTCATAATCAGGTCTAGAGTAAAGCGGTAACGGGACTGTTGAACTATATACTCTAGATGATTTTCTACAAAGCCATGTTTACCAACCTTACTAATCGGTTATGGACATACAGAGTTTATTGATTCACTGTTGGATCTAAAGACCAAAGTCACAATTTCTTACTAAAGAGTCTCTGTCCCCAAACACAACAAGGTCACTGAGGATGATTTAAAGAGTCCAGTAGATGGTACTTTTTTGTAAATGGTATTTTATAGTTTTCAAATTGTCTCTAAGAAAAGATTTTGATCTCTCTCAGGTGAGAGAAAGCAATTTGCCACCCTACATGTCTTTTAAGATATTATTTTAAGCTGGTTATTTTCAAGAAAAGAAAGACTCCAGAAAAAACTCTGACCTAGCCCTACCTGCCTAAAAGGAATTTAGACAAAGGACCTGCTGCAGGAAGAGAGATGTCATCATAGATAACTATCGTTTAATAGTGTGTGTGACCGAGAGGAACCTAGCAAGGCTCCTTTGATCAAACTCCTCTTTGTGTCCCACTGTTACAGATGGCCCAGCAAACATCTGTTTACCAAATATTTGCTTTTCCAACTTTTTGTCAACTGCCTTCCTGCCCTATGAAGTCCCAAACCACAATTCCTACCTCACTTTCCCTTTGCTCTAGAAGGAGAAGCCACAGCTGCCCAAAGGTCTCATATTCTTATGGCAGCCCCACATTTACATACATGTTAAATTTGGCTATTTTCTCCTTTTAATCTGTCTTTTGTTAATTTGATTATTAGCTTGGCCAGAAGTGTAACCTACTCCTCACTTGGAGTATATGCTATCTTTTCTCTTTTTACCTCCTGAAATCCACGGCTGCAGCCATTCTTATCACTGTCCATTTCCTTCTAAAATCATACTTTTAATAACTTTTATCTTTTCTAAATCTCATTAATGGGAAATTCTTTGCTGCATTAGTGAAAAGAACCAAGGTACGCCTTGGTGCTACCAGGGCATGACAGATTTTAGTTCTCCTCAATGGTAACAAAAGTCATATCAGCTTCCTTAAATCCTGGCCTGGAGCTCTTTCTCTAAATCAAGATATCCAAGTTATAGGTAAATATATAAAAATTATCCCAAGTAATTATTTGACCTCTTGGAATATGAATCAGTTCAAGACAAGAACAGCTTCCTCTTCCCTGTCACAGTTGTTATTCAAAATACTGCTCTGTAAGCCTCCAGAATATTTCAACAATTGCCAAAAATCTACCTTGCCCCAAAGGCCTAATTGAGATGCTGATGATGGATATACCTACAATTCAACCTTGACTTTATAACCACTTAATTATGAAAGAATGATGGAAGCATTTTCCAAAGGTTAAATAAAAGTGTCAAAGGCAAGTAAGTGCTATAATAAAGGCAGGTAGGAGATGGCTGTGGGAGTACAGAGGAGTCAGTTGGGCAAGAATCCAGGTGAAGGGAATCAGAATTTGCCACTTCAAAATATGTCTCTTTGATTTAAGGATTATTTTAACCTTATTATTTTTTTAAGAAAAAGAAGACATAGGAAAAGCTCTGAAAACTGAGTAGAAGTTACCCTTTTGTAAAAGACATTTATATTTATAAGAGAAATCTCCATTTGTAAAGGTGTCTCCCTCTCTGAACCAGAAAGAGGAGGATGACTCTAAATCTCTAGAAATTCTACCGTGGAGAAAGTAAAGACCTAAACCTACATAAAAACTTTACCCTTGCTTACTGTGATTTTCCTGATAACCTACCACAACTGGCCTTCTCCACAATATCCTCCAATTTCTCTTGCACCCCAACATCTCCTTTTGTCTTTAGCTGGATATGGTACTGAAGCTGCTGGCTTGGGCCATTTCTGAATTACTTGGTTTTCCTGGGTCTTTCCCATGTATACAGAAAGTATGACGTTATTAAATTTGTTTTTCTCTTGTTAATCTGCATTTTATTCGGGGGTTTCTCAGCCAAAAACCTAGAAGGGTAGAGGGAAATTTAGGTTTTCCTCCCCACACAGGTGTGGTGGCTTAGGCTTTGAGGCAGTCATGCAGATAGGAGTCAAGCTCAAACCCTGCTCACACTTTAAATGTGACAGTCATTTGTTGATGAATGATTGCAGGTATGAGCAACAGAGAAAAGTCAAGGACGTCTCCAAAGTTTTGGCCTGAGCAACTGCAAGGTTAGAGTTGGCATTAACTGAGATGGGAAAACAGGGTTATCTGAAGTTCAATTTTGGACACGTTAAGTTTTATATGCCTATTAGACACCCAAGTGTAAATGTCTAAGAGATAGTTGACATACAAATAAGTCTCGAATTTCAAAGAGAGGTCTGGTCTGAACATAAACATCTGGTGGGAGTGTATAAATGGTATTCAAAGCCATGAGTCTAAATGAGGTCACCAGGTGAGTACAGATAGAGAAAAAACTCAAAAATTGAGCTCTGAGCACCCCAGTGTTAAGCAGTTAACTTCTAATGGAAGTGTCTTAGGTCATAAGCTTATTTGCGAACTGTGGCCTGGAAAGTGCTGGTGAGGATAAAAGAAAATAATGTGTGGAAGTATGACATATCTGAAGCAAGCACTAGGTCAAGAATAGTGGGATTAATTATGTTTAGATTAATAAGGGGCCTCCCCTAAAGTTGGGGATGGAAGACAAGGCCAAAACCATACACATGATTCTAGACAGAGAGATAGGACAGATGGTGAGGAGGGCACCACATTGCCTGCCACACTAACCATATACCTTTAAGCTTTTTGCTGTTGCTATAATAGTTTATACTTTAATATTAAACAAAACTTCATTTAAATTGGTCCACTGTCACCAATGATATGACCTTAGGCAAGTTACTGAACTTTTTAAACCCGTTTCTTTATGTAATACTTCCTCTTAAGAGATTCTCTAAAAAGAATCAACTCATCTATTGCATATAGAGTAGTTCTTGTAACACATGATGCATTGTAAATAGTCAAAAATATTAAATACTACTTTTTTTCTTAGCCTGGATTCCCTTGAAAGTGTAGCCAGAAGCAAAGGTACATGTGCATGTAAATTACTTGGGAAGCAAGCCCAGAAAGTAGGAATACAGGAAGGATGGAAAGCCAATAGGATGGGTTACCATTGCCAATTGACAAGATGGATTGCACAGAACCTCCTAGAGAACCTCATGAAACATGCCTCAGAATTGTGTGTTCTGCATGACAACAGAGGAATGCACTTATCTATATCTCTTATTGATCAAAAATGTCCCCCATATCATCTCCTACTTTAACTCCTCACATTTCCAGTTTATTAAAGCACATGTCAGGGGTTTCCTACAGATATTCTATACTACTGCTTCAGAGAAGACCCGGGGTAAAAAGCAAAAGGTACAGGCCAAGCGATTGTTAGACTGCTTTTGTGCAAAACAGACTGATGGCAGTGCAGAACTGGTCTCTGCAAACTGGCTGGGAACAAGTGGAGCTGAGAAGATTAAGAGAGTTCAAAAAGTGGATGATAATTAACGTATTGTCATAATTATTATTATGCATCTTTGCTAAATCCTCATGTTAGAGACCTTATCTCTGGTTCATGCTCTATTAGATCTGCAAATGCAAGGCTAATTTCTTCTTTTCTAACATATAACTCAGTGTTTTGCAAATAGAAGATCTCAATATTTGCTAAATTAAAATGAATTAACATGACATAAAAAAACAAAATGCAAATATATAAAGATTTATAATTCGAAACATATTTGTTTTGGGTCTGTGGGTATGTGGTTTTTTAAAATCTGTATTTCCTGTATACTATATACTGTATTTCCTCCCCTACCAATTCGAAAGCAGAAATCTGATGTTAAAGTCTTAGACTGCTTTATTTCCTTTGGCTCTGTGCCAGAAAAAAAACAACAACAACAACAACAACAGAAGCAACAAAACCCTGATTTTGTACAAAAGGCAATAAAACTTTGAAAAAGAAGTTTGCCTCTCTAATTGCTTCCCCAGCTACCTTTTCTAGATTTGTAGGAATTAGTGGTTGGAGAGGCACAACTCTATTGATTGTGTAGAGTTGAGCTCCTCTGAGCTTCATTATGGCCTGGGTAAGAAGGGAGCTATCAGCAGAAGAGCTTGTCTATCCCCTTCACTGCTCCAGGAACCTCTCACATGTAAATAAAAGGTCAGCCTACTTCCATCCCACTAGTGTTGACTGGGTTGGTCACATGTTTTCACTTTTCACCCTAGGTAAGTAGAATCCCATTAGCCAAGTAAATAAGACTGGAACTCATTTTATCTTAGCTCAGTATTTTCCTATGCCTGAAAATGTTTTTGTTGTTGTTGTTGTTGCTTTTCAGTACTCATATGAACTATACACAAAGATAATGTAAAGATAATGGGCGCGGGCAGCCTTGTGCACGGACTAAGTCACTAGCCACACTACATATTTAGAGAGCAGATCCTTCCTCATTTAAGGCATGAAAACCCACTATTAGTACTTCATTCCTCTATGCTAACAGTTTCCTTCCCAGTGCATCTTCTTTGAGAAAGATTAACTGGTTTGAGGGGAAAGATTTAGCACACTCAGTCTCTGATAGCTTAATTGAATGGCTTGGTCAGGTACTGTTTGAGACAGGCATTCTAACTTTGGAGGCAGAGAGAGACCAAAGAAGGCTGAAGATTAAAGGCTATGAGGGTGGGCTAGAAAGGCAGGAGGGGATGAAAGATACTGCAAACTTGTAACCCAACAATTTGACTATTCAGCTCTAAAAGTGAGAGAATTCCAGGCCTCTCCAAATCCCTAAAGTGAAGGCCCTTTGCTTTCTGTGGTCCCAAATGGCAAAAAGATGTTGTCTTTAACCATGAGAGACAGCAAGGGCTAGGCACAAGCTACTAACCAAGCCAAAGGGGCATCGCAGAGAAGACACAAGTGTCCTCCCATCTGCATTCAATAACCCTTCCTGGGTTTTGTTCTCCAAATGAAAAATTACGTTACAGTTATCTGTTCTTATCGCCTTTCTCTAAAATAGCATTAACTCTGCCAGGTCTACCACCTTTTATAAAAACAAAGCACTTAGCAATTTTAACCACAATTTACAAACAAAATGTTCCCCCTCTAATTCTAAAGGCCTCTATCAGATTGTCCTTCAGTGAAGGAAATATAGTACAAAGAGGACATTCTCTTCTTTTGCTTGACCTTAACTTCCCTTTCCTGTGGAACTTCTCCCACCCTGTTCTTATCCTTTGTAGCAGCTCTCCCTCTTTCTCTCAGTCTTTCTGCTTAAATTTCTTAGGAGAAGGGCATTTGGCCTTTAGTTTCAATTTTATTTGCCCACCATTACCACCTCAATTATTCTATCCTGAGGATTTACATTCCTAGCTTCATTTCTAGTTTTGGAATAACAGGCTTCCATGACCGCTAAAAGCATTTCAGAGATTCTCACCAGTTAATCATTAAATCAACAAATATTTCTTGATCACCAAGAAAGTCCCTTTTTTAGGACTACAAAGAGGCAAATACAAGATTCTGTCCAGAAGCAGCCCACAATCGAGAGGAAAGTGTGAAAGTAATTAAACCAGGAGGCCATTAGACTGAAGTGACTGCAATGCAGAGGTGACTTTATGGGGGAGTAGAAAATTACCCCTCAGTTCTTCTAGCTGGTCAAATAATTAAAATGCCACAAGACATAGTAACAAAAGAGGAAGTAACCAAATTTAATCATGCATGTACATACTGGGGTTCTATAAGAATATGGGGCCTGAGGACAAATCAGGCAATTAAGGCTTCTATGCCATCTTGATATAAGGGGACATGGGGATTGTGGTTTGGGGCTTTGAAGGGCAAAAAGTTACTTCACATAGAGATGGAAAAGCAAATGTTTGGTAAATGAATGTTTGCTGAAACATCTTTTACAATGGGACACTGGGAGGACTTTGATCAAATGAGCCTTGATAGGTTCCTCTCTGTCTATCACATACTAGCCATATTAAACTATAGTTATTTATGATGATAATCCTCTTCTTGGAGCAGGTCCTCTATCTAAATTCCTTTTAGGCAGTTAGAGAAAAGGTCAAAGGTTCTTCCTGAGTCTTTTGTTTCTAAAAATAACTAGTTTAAATACTTGATATCCCAAAGAGGCATATTTTGGGATGGCAAATTCTGCTCCCCTTCACCATTCACTTAAGCAAACCAAAATCTAAGCCTATAAATGATTCAAGCTTACAAAATTAAAACCTTGAAAACAACTAGTCACAAAGAGCCAACTAGGCTTTAAGCTATAGCCAATCAATAATTCCCTCACTTTGCTTCTGCCGTTTCTCTCTAAATCGCTCCATAAGCTCCTGCAGCTAGAGTGCTCCTAATCACCTCAGGTTTGGCTCTGCCCAATGAGAATCAATTTTCTTCGCAGAAAAACTCAAAAATTCTAACATTCTTCCGTTTATCTTTTAATGAAACTTTAAACCTTATAATGAATACACAGTTTAATAAATATTTCCACAAAGTTGTGAGTAGTGTCTCTTTGTCAAGAATACTGACTGAGGCAGGGGACCCTCTCTCTGAGAGACATAAAGATACTTTTCCAGGAAAGACATATTTGGCTAACATCTTATGAGGTGAGCAGGACCTTCATATAGAGAGTAGTTCATGAAGATGCACAATTCTCCAGACTGGAGGAAGGGCATGAGCAAAACACAGAAAAATTTAAAAGTGTTCAACATGTGAAAAAGTGCAAAATGTGGTGGCTGCAGGCAGATGTAGCAATGATGGTCAAAGTGAAGTTGGAGATGTTTGTTGGTCAGAAATAGTCTTACAGGCCATGCTGGGGCAAAGGGAGCCAACAAAGCCTAGTCATCTTGGGAATGATATGGTTATATCTATGTGTAAGAGGATTACCATAGGGGAAATATGGAGGGGCAAGCACAGCTAGAAAAGATTTGTTTCTGTTATACCAGTCTGGAGAGAGCAAGCTGCAAAAATCAGAGAAAGAGGGTGAGAACTTGAACTATACTTTCCAACAAAAGTACAAGATGAAAAGGTGTCCTCACATAGTTCTGTGTTTGCGTGTGTGAGCAAACGTGTGCTTTCAAAGGTAAACCAGTATTTTAGACTTGAACTTTGCCTTAGTTTGGCTCACACTTGAGTTTTTTAAGTTTTCTTCCACTTTATCTACTTTGAAAATACTCCCAGTGACTCAAAAACCAGCCAGCTATATTTTAACCAGAGAATATTTTCTTACCTTTCAGCAACTGATGTTGAAACATTTCAGCTTATTTTTTATTTCTTTATTCTCAAGATTTTAAAATAAGTTTTAAAAATATTTTATACAGATTTTATCTTTGATATGTTTTTCTTAACATAATTACTTCTTTCCTCCCAATGCATAATAAAAAAAAAATTAACAGCTCCTGTTACTGTTTATTTCCCATCTGTTGGAGATAATATAAATTTTCAGATGTGCTTATAAAATACCTATCAAACATGCCAAATATAATTTATAGTATACTAAATATTATGTTCATTGCATATATTTTATATACCACTTCCAGCTAAATTGTGCATTATTAGAGCATGAATCACCCTGTATAACTTATTCTATTTTTATCAAACTCAACAATGACTCTGATATTGAACCGGGATATCATATATGTTTTTTAGTACAAAGTATCTGAACTTTTTCTATACTTATAGAGCAAACTACATTCTATCTTTCTTAACACAAAAACAGTTAATAAGTATATTAAGTATATTACATTCACATGTAAAGTATGAAGTTTAAGAAACAGCATATGAAATAGCGAAGATGTTGTGGCGAATTTATTTAATTTTCTTCTTTGACATAGTGCAATTCTTGGTTATTTAAAACAGTAGGTAGGAGAATAAATAATTACCGCTTTAAATTTCTCTGTAGAATGCCTATATATAAAGGGAATGTCAGTAGATATTCCCTTCATTCCATCATGTCAACCTCTCTTCACACTATCTCTGTTGACTAAAAATAAGCTTTCAGAAGGTTAAGGGGATCTGTCTATTAATTTTCTTGCACAAAAATTGGTGCTGAAATAATATTTGTTGGAACAGATCTACTTTACTATTACTAAACTTCAGATGGTCCTTAAACTCAATTTCAAGTACACACTGATTAATAAAAACAGAAATACTAAACTTCTACATATCCTCTAACTCAAGTAAATGTTGTTAACATAGCATATATTTTCAGGCATTCTGAAATATTTATGAGCACTCACACACACACGCAAATACACACAACACAATATCCAATACTGTGTCATGAAAACACACTATCTTATTTTTGTTCTACTCCCATTGATGCTATATATAGTTTTATTTGTCTGTCAAAGTTAATAATGATTTAACTAATAAAAATATAGTTTGTTCATATTTTGCAGTTGTGCTACATTATTGTGTGTCTTACTCTTTGGAGGGATTCTGACATATTTTTATGTAAATAAATACACTTTCTTAATTCTTAGCTGATAAACCAGTGCCCAAAAATTGTTACTAAGATGAAAGATTTATAGAATGAGTATTCTGGATTAACTATGCACTTGTCCTACTATCAACTAGCCCATAAGGTTCTCAAAGTGTGATGACCCCCACAATCCCAAGATATTTTCCGGACACCTATAATATAAAAATTACTATTTTTATAACACTAAGAAATTATAACAATACTAAAAATAGTTAATTTTATAATACTAAATTACTTATAATACTAAAATTATTTTATACTAAGAAATTATAACACTAAAATTTATAAGAATACTTAACAATATTAGTTATATTAAGAAATTAATGATTGCTTAATACTAAGAAATTACTTTTATATTACTAAGAAATTACAAGAAAATAATGTTTTATAATACTAAAAAATTATTTATCTCATAAATGTACAGGATA
This sequence comes from Cynopterus sphinx, assembly GCA_030015415.1. Classification (NCBI taxonomy): domain Eukaryota; kingdom Metazoa; phylum Chordata; class Mammalia; order Chiroptera; family Pteropodidae; genus Cynopterus; species Cynopterus sphinx. Next base: position 76,362,987 of record CM057384.1, read on the forward strand.
GTTTTCCAGAGCCTACCTGGCATGTAATTTTGCAACTGACTGAATGCAGAAACAGATAGGGCAATCTAGTTGTCTTCTACTTAGCCAGACATGAAAGAGGTTGAAATAATTTAGAAAAATATTGCTGTTCTCAGTAATGTTGTTCTCTTAGAAATATGGTTATTTTTCATTAAAATATGTTAACATGTAACTTACTTTAAAATAAATTACATAAGCATTATAACAATATCTATTTTAATTTCTAATACAGTAAACATTAATTGGTAGACCCACATAGATGAAAGCTTTTTGGAGTTTTCAATCATTTATAAGAGTATAAAGGAAACTTGGAGCCAAAAAGTTTGTAAACCACTGACTTAGTTTTCAATTAATTCTTCCATGTTAAACTCATAAAACAAAGGAGGGGAAAGAAAATGTCAAGACCATAGGGCTCCTTATATTGGCTCCTTCAAATGCCTAGGAATTACTCATACTGCAAAAATTAATTTGTATCTCCATTGATTTGGTTTTCAATTTACATTCAATTAAAGTTAAATTTTTTTCTATTAATATAACCAGACTGAACAAGCAATTAATAAATTCTCTGTAGTTAATTATAATGGCTTCCCAGGAGGATGAAATAGAAAAGAGAATGAACACTTATTAGGTCCCTACTATGTGTCAGGCACCTTATAAATAGCAGGTGGTTAAAAGCAAAGGCTCTGGATTCCTTCTGGCTCAAATCTTTCTCCACTATGTACTAGTTATGTGAGATTGGGCAAGTTATCTAGCCTCTCTCTGCTTCCATTTCCTCATCTATAAAATGTCATGTCTCATGAGGTTGTTGTGAGAAGTAAATGAGTCAATACATGTAAAGCCCTTTGAATAGTGCTTGATACACAGTAAGTATTAAATAAATACTAACTTTATATGGCTATATAATCTTCACCACTGTCAAAGGAACAAGAGTTATCAGCTCTTATTAATAAGAAAACTAAAGCCTCAGGAAGTCATGTAATCTATGCAAAAGATAGAGATTGCAGATGATTGAGGTGCTATTTAAAGTCCAGATCTATGTGATGCAAAATCTCTTGCACTAGATCAAACCATTCTCAAACTTGATCTCTAACCTCATAGTTTCAGATTCAGTAGGTCTGAGGTGGGACCAAAAATTTGCTTTTTGAACAATTTCCCTGGAGTTACTCATGCTGCCAGCCCCAGAACTACACTTTAAGAACCTCTCTCCTGGAGACCAGGCTTCGTCAGCTAGAACATTTATACCCACAAAAAAAAAAACAAAAAAAAAAAAAAAAAAAAAAAAACATCTTTAAGTAGTTTAAAATATTCTCACTTTGCTATATTATTGTTATTTTTGTAGCCTTCCTTTCCTGGACCTTTATTATATTCCCACTGTGCTACAGGGAAAATCAACATTTATGGTTACTTCTGTAAGTTTACAACTAAAAAAATGATCTTACCAAATAACTGCTCAAACTTATGTCTTCTAGAAGTGAGGGAACAAGAAGACCCAGTCAACTGATGTTAAAACAAGAGGTTCCACCCACCCCGTGAAGCTGAATTTTTTTCTGTCATTCACCTTACATGATTCCTACCCACTTACTCAAAAATAAAACCTTCAAATAGCCAGTGAAGGATCTCACCAAGACTCCTTACTTTTATTCCTTCTTTCAAATGTGATCTCAACATAGATATTTATTTCAGACAAAAAAAAAAAAGCTGGCTTTCTCATGGGAACTCAATTTTGAGGTAAGCAAATACTATTTCTCAATTGCCTGAGATCATGATGGCAATAAGGTAGAAGGGAGTGAAAAACTAATTTTCTGAATCAAATTCAAGAAGAGTCAACTTTACCAAGGTGACTGACTTAACACCAAGATTCACTCTCTAATGAGAAATTAGTGATGTGATTGGAAATTAGCAAGGTAACATGTGGAGCTAAGTCGGTAGATCAAGATGTTATGTCATAGTAATATAGAAGTACACTCCTAGTGTACTCCGCTATTTTAGATTGTTTAGGTATGATATGCAGAACTCAACGTTGCTCAAGATGAAAGCAGTGACAATGGTGGGATGTGAGGAAAAAATTATTATTCAATTGCCTCTGAACAGAGAGACTGGACAGCTAGGACAGTTACCCTTCTTAACCAGTATCATAGGGCCAGGAAATGAGATCAGAGACAAAAGTACCAACCACATGCTCAGTATGTTAGGAGTTCCTTTTCATTTTGTTCTAAGGGAAAGAAAGTCCTCTGGAAGCCATGATTTTTCCTCTCTTCCTTTTTCCTATATTCTATCTCTAATTATACCCTCTTCTACTTTTTGATTGCTGTTACTGTTCTCCATTAAATTGGAAAGAGAAGTGAGAAGGATTTTAGACAGTAGTTTATTTTTTAGTAAAAAGAAATGTACTGATATTATATTTGGAAGAAAAATTTTCCACTGAGAGAAGGAGAAAAGGAAAAAAGATAACACTGACCTGTATTGACAGATTTGGATTATGTATTTGCAATAGCTGTCAAACTACTAGAAATATTTATGGCTACCGAAGAGCACCATGCAGACTTATTTTTTAGACTAGAATAGACAACTTCATCTGTGTTCACATACAAAGGTCAGGTAATTTTCTAACCCTCTAATACTATAAAAATTTAAATTAAACATTGAATCAAGGTGCCTAGTTTTAGTGTAATTTCCCCAGGCCTTGCTCAGTTCAGTAACTGCTGGTTGAGAACTTTTTCATATGCCAATTACAATGCTCACTTCAGTGACACACAAAAAAAATTTTTTTTGGTCAGTATAGTGATTAGGCCAAAATGTTCTATTTCCCCTTAGATGTTTACTGCTTAGCTAAGCAGATTTATCTCTTCAGTTTTCTGCCTCCCTCAGACATAAGAAAAGTACAGCTAGACTATATCCCAGTAGAAATATGCTTCCCTTTTACTCCTTAACTCTTATCAGTTGTACCTAGGATGTTCTGAAAAGGGCACTAGGTACCATAAATTCATAATCTCATCTATAAGAGTAGAGCAAGGCAGAATAGCTGCCATTCAATTGATATAATAAACCTCCAGGAACAAGCTTCAGTGCCCAACTGTTAGATGTCGTCAGCAAAATCCACAGATTTAATTATACCCGAGCAATTTCAGAAAAGATCATTCATTATTATAACTACTCTGAAAGAAAAGAGCCCATAACCTGAAAAGATTTTGTAGTAGCATAAATGGAGATCTATTCATTAGAACCATGAAATAAAATGGAAATCTGTTTTGTTTTGTTTTTTCAGAGCAATGTGATTACCATCACCGGTAATGATATTATAACAGGAAAAACATATTGTCTGTTAGAACACACATTTTCCTTTTTGCCTTGGTCTTTTTTCTTCCTTTGAAATGATCATGGTAAGACCTGCATAACTTGGGTTCATCCCAAACATTCTACCCTGATGCCCAGATTTGGTACTTCTTTTAAGAAAGATTCAGAATCCTTAGTGTACAGTCACTTCTCTCCACCAATTCTAACAGATTTTGGTTTTCATTTTTTTTAAAATCCCTTTGGTTATATTCACAGTATGCAGATTAAAAGATGAGTGCAGCATTAGTCTTACAGCAAAACTGATTTAAATTGGAAATGGGACTAGGTATTGAATAGTTACAATGGCTTTTTAAAAAGCTAGAAATAGGTCTTAGCAGGAGAAGGCATAGGTATTTGATTTTTTTTTTTTTTGTAATATATAAGCAGGATTTGGAGCAAGGATTATAGAGCAAGAGTAAGCGGTTTGAGGCAGAGAAGAAAGAAAAAGGTGATATATGGCAAATCCAAAAAAAAAGCTTGCATTTTACCTCATTTTAATTAGGGCTTTAATATATTTTGAACATTGAAATTACAGTGAAATAGGATGAGACTAAATAGAATAGGAGTTGCAGTTTGAAATTTTATTTTTTTCTTAATAGAAATGTGAGAGATGATTGGGGATTAAAAGGAGGACCTGAGCAATTAAAAGAAGGGCTTTAGAGCTCTTGGCTAAGACTCAAGGAAAACCAAGTAAATGAGACTAAGGGGTTAAAAGAATGAGAGAGATGTAGTTAGGACAGCATGAGCCCAGAGGAAAGAATTCCATTATACTAAGCACTGGGAAGGTGCTAGGACAGAAAACGCAGAACATTGCCCAGGTCCACAGATAAAGCTTCTTTTGTTTTTTTCTTTTCTCTGAAGTCTGAAGTGTGTATATTTACAAAACACGTAACCTTTAAAAAGATATTTAGCATTCATTCACTCATCACCTCCCAATATTATTCTTCTGAATCAATTATGAGAAATACCCTGTCTCATTTTACAGAGAGTAAAGCTGAGGCATGCAGTTGAAAGACTCCAGATCATATTTAAATAACTAGGAGTAAATTGCAAGTCCATTGATTTCAAATCCAAATACCTTACTACTATGCTTTCTCCATAGGAGTTGCATGCCCTTTCCCACCCTTTTTCTGGACTCAGGCAGAAGGAAGAGATCCATTGTCCATACTGAAATACCCAACTTAAAAAAAAAAAAAACTAGATTATCACCTAAAAGTCTAAAAGTCTAAAAGTCTAAAAGTCTGCCAGGTAAAGGAAACACTAAACTTTTTGTATATTCACACAAAAGACAGAACCAAGAGTAGTGGGTAAAAGCTGCATGGAGGCAAATTTCTATTTATCATCAAAAAAGCCTTTTAAATACTTAGAACTTTCTAAAAATAGAGTAGCCCCTTTACTAATAATGAGTTCGCTGTTACATGAGCTATTCAGGTAAAGACTGGCTGGCCATCGGTCAGGGATCCTGTTTGAAAGTCAGACTTCCTCACATCTAAGGATTCTTCCAAAGATCATATGGCTCTTTGGTTTTGTTCTTCATAGTCTCAGAATCATTCTCATTCTATCTCCCTCCTCATGTCCACTGAAACAGAGCAATTATCTGCTGAGTCATGGGAAAACAAGCAAAGAATGAACAAATGAATGGATGAATGAATGAATGAATGAAAAATAAATAATAAATAAATAAGGCCGGTAATCCCTACTACTGTTTGAAATGTAGATTGATAATAGGAATCTCTCTCTAGCTAACTGAAAACATTTCTTCTTATTCTTTCCTAGAAATTCTTTGATAAACTTCCCATGAGTCAGATAGATTTTATAGATTTCATCTGTCTGCTCTCTTAATGGATGGGTAGCTCCACAGTACATAAAAGTTTTGATATTTACATTCTGGCTGTTGGAGACATTGCTTTTCAATATCTAGAAAATTTATGAACACTTCATTGGGATTATTTAAAAATAGTTGTATTATCAGCTTTCCATGTGCTTAATTTTCTTGTGATTCAAAGTACGTAAAATAGAAAATTTCAGCAGCTTGTTGGAAAGTCCTTAAAGCCCCCATAACTTTAGACAATATTTGAGCCATAATTAGTAATTTTTATTGAGTCTTCACTAATTTCCTTCTTCATAAATTTTTACTAGAGTTAGAGCTACTGGACTCAAATTTTTACTAGAGTTAAAGCTACTGGATTCAATTTAGGTTCATTATCAACAAGTTATGGACAATAGATCTAATTTCTGTTCTTTACAAGGACTATTGAATAGCCATAGCAAATATGAACATGGTATGCCTAGATATAAACAAGTGATTTAATGGGTCAGTCACCATGATCTTGATAGCCTGGAGTACAGGAATAGAAACAAGAACATTTTAGGTGGAAGGTCACAGTGGATACAGATAAGTAAGAAGGCTTTCTCTCCTTCAGTTCTGATATTACTTCTTAAGTTTTCTATGTCTGGGAAGGTAACATCAAATTTTCAGATAACACAAAGCTCAGGATGGATAATAAGCATGTCAAACATTAGAATCAAATTCCAAAGTGTTTATTAGACTGAACCAAGAAATTGGTCTTTATAAGATAAAGTTCAACAGAGATAAATGCATATGCATTTTAGGCTACAAAAGCAACCAAACCTGAAAAGATGAGGTAATGATATAACAACAGTTTGACATATGATTAGATCATAAGGATTTTAACTGACAATAAACTGAGTTTGAGTAAAGAGAGTAAATGTGACCCTTCGAAAAATAAAAAAATAAAAAATGAGACTAGGTGTGTGCAATTGTGTATTTTTACTTATAATTAGAGCTCCTGAACCCTTGTAAATCCTAAGTGATAAGAGCACTAGAAGCATCTTTTGTTCTGGCGAGGCGATCATGGGTGGGCATCTTGGTGGCTCCTAGATGGGGGCTGGTCACCAGAAAAACTATGCTATGATTAGACTCTTAGAATCTTAGCCCTTCCTGCCATTCTTCAGAGAAGGTAGAGGGGCTGAAAGTAGAATTAATGATTGAGCATGCCTATGTGATGAAGCCTTCATAAAAAAATCCCAATAGTACAGGATGTGGGGAGCTTCCAGGTTAGTAAACACATCCACGTATAGGACAGAATCTCCTGTGTACTGGACACTCCCAGACCTAGCCCTGTGTATTCCTTCATCTGGATGTTCATCTGTCTCCTTTATCATATTCTTTAGTAACCTAGGAAATGCAAATAAGTGTTTTCCTGAGTTCTATGAGCTCTTTCAATAAAAAATCAAATCCAAGGGGTAGGAATCTCCCCACTTGGGTATCTCTAATTTTTAACCAAGTCAGACAAAAGTTGTGGATAACCTGGAGAGCTACTACTTGTTATTGCCTTCTGAAGTGGGAGGGGGTAGGGGTTAGTCTCCTGGAACTGTTAATCTCCCTTAACCTATGGGATCTGACACTATATCCCCGTAGATAGCACTGGAATTGAGTTCAACTGTAAGGGCATCCAGTTGGTTTCACAGAACTGCTTGGTATGGAGGGAAAAAAAATTCACACATCTGGTGACAGAAGTGTTGTGAGTGAGAGAGTAAAGGAGAAATGCAGGAAGAGGACTGAGGTTTTTAATTCAAGGTGATTGATATTCACAGAAGGACACAATCTAGAATAAAGAAATTTATAAGCCTACATCTCCCTGTTCAGATAATTCCTAGAGAGTAGCATTTTTGTTTTGAACTTTGTGGGGGGTTTTTGTTTTTGTTTGTTTGTTTGTTTTAAAGATTTTAGTTAAAAGGAACATACTTAGGGAGATAAAATAGTAAAAATAAGCCTTGAGCTCAAATTGACTGAGAAAACATTGAAGGACATAGAACATTTTAACCCAAAGAGAATATATTACCATCTTCAAGTATTCCAATGGCTTGACTGTGACACAGATAGTAAATGTTTCATATAGCTCAAAGAAATAGAACTACTAGAACTATTGGAAGGAAGATAAAACAGAGAGATTTTAGTTAATCTAAAGGTGAATTTCTAATAATCAAAAAGTATGCAAAGATTGAACAGGGTGCTCCACTATAGGTTTCAATCACTGGCCAGATGCCCAAGTGAGAATGTTGTAAAATTCATGCATTCAATGACATCTGGACTGTGTAAATATAAAAAAACAGCAAAACAACAAGAAAACAAAATCTTCCCATGCTGGAAGTTTCTATTCTAGGATAGATAAATGAATGCCAGGAGACTAAAGCTCAATTTCTTACCTTTCCAATTTGCCAAAATCATTTATTCTCTCTCTACCTCTATTTTCTTGCCTGTGAAATAAAGGTAATTTTTTTTTTTTTTGCCATCTTGGGCCAGATGGGAAAGTCTGAAATGAGTTTGGAGCATAAAGTATTGGCCACTATAAATTCTCCATGTGTTTCTGTTATTGTTTTTTAAGAAGGAAATTCAAAGTTTTCTGTTTGAATAAGAATTAGATTCAAAGTTTGAGAGAGTGCTCTCAAATTATTTCTTTTTCTCTCCTGAAAATAATAAAAATGGATGTGATTTGGGCCAATTAGTTTCCTTGATGGTGCAAATAGCAATACAGCTGCTGGATGTTCCCAAGGCATTATATGAATTGTGTTCTGCTAACCCAGGAACTCCTAGGTTTTACTTAAACACATTGGCCTGGTACCAACTCATCCATCATGCCAGCCTCTAAACAAGCGAAGGCCAACCTGCCAAGGCAGAGCCGAATAGAAACAACACTAGGGGATTAAGGCCAATTTCAAATTGTGCTTCAATACACTTCAAATATTAGCTCATTTTTTAACAATATTTTCTTGGATGTAATATTTCTTTTCTTAGACCCTTTCATTTCTCAGACCCACTTGACTAAAATAAGACTAACAGACTAACAACTCAACTATTGGGACAATGGGGGTGGAGGTCAACAAAGCTGTGGAAAAGAATACATGATGGCACAGGGAATTCTTCTATGACTCAAAACAAAAAAAGAAGGTGACACAATGGAAAACATCAAGGAAAATGTGACCTACTGAGGTCAAAAAAATTCCTGACTTCCAAATTAGACGCTCTTCAGTGTTGCCATAATGGTAATGAGTATCAGAAAGCTTTTATTTTTGACCTCCTACTTACATTTTAAACAAGTTTTTCTTTCCATTTTTTTTTTCTTGTTTGTTTAAATAAAAAGGAAAGACACTCAATTCTGTCAAGATAGAAAAACATGAAAAGAATATAAGTTTATTTGTTTGGTTAGGTCCACTGATTGAAAATGTTCAATTTTTACTAAATGGTGATGGAGAATAAACTGCATTAATTTTATAAAATAGGATAAGGGCTCTGAAAATGAGAATAATCATAATGCATAATCATATGGGTAGGTTTTCAGAATACAATGAAAATAAATACCACACTTTCACAGAAGTATCCAAATTATGCATCTGAATGAAAGTTCTTAAATAGCTCCTAATGCTTCTGCTAAAAGAGATAACTCATAGCAGACTTTTGTTGTTTGACTACAGATTTATAATTTTAGTTGAATGATATTACTGATTGGGGGTATAAGTATAAGTTATTTTTTCAGCATTATATTTTCATATTGTTTTCCCTATATTCTTCATACCTGTTTTAATCTAGATAACAGGCACTACTGATATTCTCAGTAACTATTCTCTAATAAAACGTAGGAAGGTTGTTAGTTAAGCTGTGGCATAGCCCATCATAAGACTAAAGTACCTGTGGACTGAGGAGTCAAGAATGTCATAAGATCAAGACTCTCATGCACGAGAGGAGAAACAAGATCTTTAAAAATCACTTTTAATGATAAAGAACATTATTATTGAATCTTCAAATTTTACAAAAAGGAAACATCAAGTCATGGCATTCCACAGCCATTTGCACACCAGCATCCAGATAGAAATACAAAGTCCAATCATCAAAAATGGGGGGATATTCAGCATTATGTACATCAAACATTTGGTTTTTTAAATTAATTTTATTTTGTTTTATTACAGTTAGTTTCAGTTGTGGACTATAGGGAAATTTATAAAATCTCAAATGGATATTTGGCAACTCTCTTAGTCTGTTAGGGTTGTTATAACAAAACACCATAGACTGAGGGCCCACTTCCTGGTTCATTCACAGCAGTCTTTTTGCTGTGTTTTCACAGGGCAAAAGGGGCAAAGGCAATTATGAAGTCTTTAATAAGGAAACTGATTCTTTTCTAAAGACAGAGCCTTCCTGACCTATTCACTTTCTAAAGGCCCCACTTCTAAACACGAACGCATTGGTGGTTAGGTTGTAACATGACTCAGTCTAACAGCAACTGTTTGATCTATGTATTTGATCAGTGTACAGCAATAAAAATGGGATGTGATCAGAGTTGGCCAAGTTTTCTATAAAGAGTCAGAGAGTAAATATTTCAGTCTTTATGAACTACACAGTCTCTGGGTCTCTGTAGCAACTATTCAACTCTGCCACCGAAAGTAGCCACAGGCAATATGTAAAGGCTCTATTCCAATATAACTAAATCTTCCAAAAAAGGTGGTGGTCCAAATTTAGCCTACCAGCTATACTTTACTGACCCCTAATCTACATTAATATATAATCGAGGTAGCTGAATCAAATATTTTGAAGTAAATAAAACTTAAGTGAGTCATAATGGTTTAGTAGTTAGAGAGGTATAATCTCCAGTTTTGTACATAATACAACAGAGTTTCAACATGATTAGATTTTCTCACAGCCATACAAAATAAACAGCTTTCCTATTTGTTTAAACTACAACAAACTTTTCTAAGTGCGCAAAGTTGAATATCCTAATCACTAAAAAATTCCACATAACAATCTAAAAATAGATCAAGACAAAGTGGATTTAGTCTTAATAACAGGTTTGAGTTGGTCCAACTAAGTCCAAAGATTGCCATTAACAAGCTGCAAATCTTAAAGTGGCCTATTACAGTTAAATTCCTTATGAATTATTCAATAATTTTTCCATTTTGGAAATTCACTTTATCTCCAATAACCTGATTTGTGATTTTTGGTAGAAAAAAATTATAAAATCAATCAAAAAGCATTTGTCAAACAATGAACCGATACTCAGCGCAGTAAGTGCTAAGAGTCATGGAAGCTATGATCCTGAAAATGTTTACATTCTACTTAGAATTGATTGTAGTTAATTTCAACATACATTTATTTAGCAGTTATTATATACCAGGCAAAAATATATGTTACTGTCCACCTTTGAGACACAGATCAGCCAGACTGTGAAACAGTGTTGATATTTGCACCCCTAGTCCCTACATGTTTCCTTTCTAGTTTATAGCACAAAACATGTTCATTGTCATGCTGATTTTTTGCTCATGCTTTCCTCTTTTTCTGTAGAGCAGTTTCTCCCACCAATGCTCCATTATACATAAGTGCACAGAGAAGAAACACTTGCAATTTTTAGATAAGGTTCTTAGAGAACTTGAAGAATGAGTTGAGATTATTCAGGCAAAGACAAGAGACACTGTACTACTTAAAAATGAAAGCACATGAGTGAGGAAATAGTGTCTCACTATTTGAGACATGAATAGTGAGACATTCTGTGATGCACTAGAAACTACAAGCACAATAAGCAAGGAAGGGGCTGAAGAGTTGGGGGCCCAGGTCATGGAGAGTTTTGCATAATCATGCATAGTTATCAAGTGGTCATTTGTAAACAACTTAAGCTTTTAAAATTTGTTTCTATTTGAGGTACAACTTATATACACCAGCCACCAACACCAATAATATTATATACCTATATGAAGATTCTGATGTGTTTCCTCTGCTTGGAGGTTGCAGAAAAGAAATTTGACAGAAAGGAATAAGAAAAAAGCTAAAGATTTTTAATCAAGTTGTTAGTGATTTGGTATTTGATGTAAAGCCCTAGTCTTCTTTGTCCCCAAAAATCTTTAATAAAATTTATATTACTAGTAATGCTTTCTGAAGTTAGATTTGTTTTCTGAAGATTTCGTGAATGCAGAGTTTGTCTTCAAGGCTAATGCCAGCTCAAGAGCAGAGATTCTCATGGAGGCCCAGTCAGTCATATATGGGTTATATTAAGTATTTCCTATTTGTCAGGCACTATGCTCTTAGTGCTACAGATGAGTTATAAGAAAGATGAATTATACCTATGGAGAAAAACATGAACAAATAATCACAGCCCAGTGATAAGAGTTAAAAAAAAATCAGAGGATTATACCAGTGATATGGCAGCACTGAGGAGTGAATGATTAATTTTACCTAGAGAGATCCCGAGGGGTCTTTCCAGGAGAGATGATATTTGAGTCAACCATTGAAACATAACTGAGAATTCACCAAAAAGTGAAGAGAGTAAGGAAAGTCACATAAGAGAGGAATAAAAATATTTAGAAAAAACATGTGTTTTAGAAGTCTGCATGTAGATTTGCATGGGTGAAGTGCAAGGCAGGAGCCAAATTATGAAGTCATAGAGAAAAGGTATGTGAAGTCCTAGAAGAAGAAATATGATCATAGAATCGATACATATGACTGAACTAAGCCCTAAAGAATGAGTTAGATCGATTACCATAAACAGATCAACCAAGAGAGTCCCAACTATGTCTCTTATCATTTCTATATCCCCTTCAATACTTAGTGAGTGCTGAGAATAAGATGAGTGTGCACATACAACTTTATTGATTAATTGCCACAAATACCACCAGAAACCTATCTTGGATCTTCAGGTGTCTCTCCAACTACCTAACCACAAGATTTATAGAAGAAAATATATTTCAAATAGTCATTAGTATAAAAAAATGTGAATGAATGCTTCAAAGATTTGCAAGGATCTTACGGTATGTATGCATCAGATTTTAGAAACATCTTTTCTAGAATATTGGAGGTCATATATTCCACCCTGCTCCTTGCTTTTATTTTAAGGTATAACAATGCCTAAATCATACAAGACACTGAATACATATATATAGATATGTGTATGGATATGTGAATAGAATATCATGTGACAGGCAAAGATGACATACTCTGTTTAATGGTACAAGAAGAGTGCATAAAATAATTGTAAAACTTAGATTATAAAAAGCATGTAAAATGTAATGCTATTTCCATTAAATGATTTATATATGTATATCATATACATGTATGTGTTCGTGTGCGCATGCATGCATGTGCCCACACACACATACATACAAGCCAAACTTTGGTTTCATTAAGATCTTATATCTACCCTGTTTTTCATGCTATATAGCTCAAAATCATTTCTTAAAATCAACAAGAAAATAAATGACTGACCATAATTAGCTTTCTTCATAAGCTCTCTAAGTACCAAAAATAAAATAGTGTACTAAATCTCAAAACCCCAGCAACATAAGAAGCAACAAAATCTTAATGTGACATGTTCCCACACTCTGAGCACATAGGACATGTAAAGGAAGAGATATGGCAAAAACCTCCAGCTAATGAAATTGTTCCACTTTCTCTAAGAGTTTAGGGCCAGACTCCATTACTCCATATTGAAATGGTAGAAGTTTGTCTTCAAGAGGAAATAAGTCTCAGTCCTGCCAGCTGCTCTTATCCCAGCTTCAAATCCCATTTCAGTTTATCCATTTTAATCGAAACATTTATGTTGTTTATCTTTGCCGAGAAGGTTTATAATCTCCCTCATTAAGATTTTTAATAGATACTGCAAGTCTTAGAGCAAGAGCTACTAAGAAGCAATTTAAAATAACAACCATGTCAGCCTTATAGGTTGTGTTGGACTGGAGGAAAGAGATAAGAACACAATATTAACAAACAAGAAAATTTCAACTCCTAACTGCTTTGCCATTATTTTAATCGAAGTGTTTAATGCCCTTTTATATAAAAACTGTATTAATGATCTTCCATATAGTGCAATGAGGTTAGATGATATTGAGTCATATTAAATAAAATATCAAATGCATTTTAAATGTTTATAGTTTTTATGTACATTGTAGTTCAGATTCACATAATATCTAAATCATTTCCCAGTGATATTAGCATTGAGCTTCTCATTTTTATCTGCAAAAGCCTGAGGAAACTGGAATTAGAGGACCGGAAGCAGTAAAAATGATGAAGTATAACCTGCAGGAAAAATAACAAAGTATCACAGGTGAGTAAATTCCTTTCAAAGAAGAAAAAGTCAGAAATTTCTTGGAAGATTTTGGAAGACTGTGAAGACAACCTTTAAATCAGTACTAAATCATTTAATTTAGTGAGGTTCCTTAACAGAAAATTTTTTAAAAATAACAAATAAAAGATAGTAAACATTAGTTAATTTGTAATCAACCTGAAAGGAATAATTCTACCCAAAGTGATGAAAGTTTGGAGATATATAGCTAAAAATAACAATAATATTTTACTCTTTAAACTTATATTGTTTTACCTTCTCCTTAAATACATAAATTTCAACTACTGTTTGCCACTATTTTAACCCAAGCTATACCTATCTTATCTATGGATGGCCTGACTGATAAATAATGTTTGTACAAGATTTATCACATACACCACCTAGGAACTGATATAAATACCCCTCTTGTCACATTTTCACTTACTCCTACCACCAGGCTCTATTTGTAGACTTGTCAATTTTATAAAATGTACAAATATAAGTAATGTCAATATCTGTTTAAAAGATTAGAGGTCTTATTAGTTTAAAAGGAGAAGCGTTGAGAGATTTGTATCCTACAGTCAAGGGAAGGAATGAGTCCTAGAGAATGAATGTTGGTCCCATCTTAGGAAAACACTACTTCCTTTAACATGATGATATCATCAACAGACTAGTGGTTTTTTCAGAACGTGCTGATTGATATACACCTTCTTATTGGAATAGTTGTCCGTCTTTACTAGTCAGTTAGCCTGGCCTAAATAAAGGCTTGGTATGTTTTCCACTACTGCACTCATTTACATTTGCAAAGCCAACCAGTTTTTCCAGAAAGAGCTGACATTTTCTCTAGAGTTCTATACCTGCCTTTAAAGTGTGCTGCCACCAGTGGAGGCGATCCTCTTCTGTAAGATTAACAATAGCAACCACAGCAAAAATAATAGAAATATAGACTTTTGAAAGTAAATTTTAAATGGTTTCCTAACATTATTTTTCTGTTTAACTGTAGAATCCTTTCAATAAGGAAAAGTTTATTCAGAAGACTAATTAAACTGGTACCAGTCCACAATCTGTTAGGAACCAGGCTACACAGAAGGAGGTAAGCAGCCAGCCAGGGCCAGGTAGAGAAGCTTCACCTGTATTTTCAGCCTCTATCCAGGGCTAGCATCACTGCCTCGGCTCCACCTCGGATCATCAGGCATTAGATTCTCATAGGAGCACCAGTCCCTGATACCAAAAAGTTTGAGGACTGCTGAACCAAGGGACCAGTGTCTTCCCCCAGGATAGCCCCAAACCAGGGTAAACCTCACAGCTAGCATTACTCCTGCTGCATAGCCTGAGTTCACTGAATGGCTGACATGTCTTCCCTTTTCAATCAACAGATGAAGGAACTAAGGTTTTTGGAAGTGAATCACTTTTCCAAAACCACAGAGATGGTGGCACAACTGTTAATCTATTTTTAAAATGCATTTTTTCAAAATTAAAAAAAAAACCTGTGTTTTTATAGTAATTTATAATTTCCTAAGCACTACTAAATTGTTTTGACTTCAATTCACTTGTATCACAATAATCTGTGTCCCAGACAAGGTAGTTTTTTTTTTTCTCAACCCAGGTTTACACAAGAAACTGAGGCTCTTAGAGGTAAAGGGTTTGTCCCACATAAACTTTCTTACAAGAGGCAAAGGTGGGTTAGAATGCAAATCCTTTGGCACATTACTCAATGTT
Organism: Cynopterus sphinx; assembly: GCA_030015415.1. Lineage (NCBI taxonomy): Eukaryota > Metazoa > Chordata > Mammalia > Chiroptera > Pteropodidae > Cynopterus > Cynopterus sphinx. The sequence continues at coordinate 76,378,157 of CM057384.1, forward strand.
TTCTCCACTGTGCAATATCCTGTTGATTCATATAAAAAAAATCATATATAAATATCAAATAACTAAAGCCAAAGAGGCTACCATATGCTTTTCAACCAACTTAAGCTTAAAAAAAAAGGAGTAATTAATATTAACAATTAAGTATTCATAGTAAAAAGTATTAGGATTAAATAATATATAACAATACAAAGAGATAAATTAGTGTCTTGGCAAATCTCAACAATCATGGCTTATATCAAAATAAACAGCTTTGTAATTTATCTTGAATTTTCTGGCTTATATGAAATTTACTCAAATATCGCTATGGCCCTAAATAACTTTCTCATGTCAAACTTCCAGTATTTCATTGCTCCTGGTTTCTATCTGCCGTAACTAAAGAGAGGAAATAAAACTACTGAATTAGAATTAACCTTAGCTATCACCAATCCGCACTCCTAGAGATGGCCTAGCCAACAGTATTGGTAATAGGAAAACCCCAATTTCTCCTCAGCCTGCTCCGTTCCCTCTCTTCCCTACTTCTGCAACTCAGCTCTCACTTAATTTAATAAAGAACCTTGAAGGTGGCTCCCTGTGCTCTTGGAATTGAAGTCAAAAACAGCTCTCTTCACAATGGTGAATATAATCCACTTCAGTCTCTCCATCCTTCAGAATCTCAAACCATACCCCTGGGGGTGCAGCTCATCTTTCAGAGATTTAAACTTTTTCTTTCACACAGCTTCACAGAAACCACAAGACAGAAAAGATTACAGCCACACCATATGTCTGTTTCTTCATGACTCTGTGTGTGTGTGTGTGTGTGTGTGTGTGTGTGTGTGTGTGTGTGTGTTTCCCCAATAAGAGGGGAGTATATTTTCTTTTTTCAAGGAGAAAGATTCTCCCCTCCCCTTAGGTTTCTAGCTGCTGGATGCTTGCTGATTAATTTAAATCTACACACAACTGGTTCCCTTATTAATGATTCTGCCAGGTTTCCAGAACATAGCAGGATTAACCTGCTCTGAATACAAACTGTTCTTTTTTAAAGGGGCCATCGCCTTTTAATAAGAACATAAGAGGATATATAGCATGCCAATACCATTGTTTGTTCATGGGAACTACCACGAGCTGTCTCTAAAAACTTTAAAATATAGTCGCCTACTGAAAGTTTAAGGTAGCAAGATCTCCATACCACACTAATGATCAGCCATCTATGGGAACAGACTCAAATTTCCTAAATATGTGACAGTGAATCAGGAATGTCCAAAACTCTAATGAAGGCAGCAAGGAAGACTCTCAAGGAGGTGAAGTGAGGCTGAAATGAGATTGTAATTTAGTTAAGCACAAATCTAAGCAATTCCATTAAACCATGTTTGAAGAAAGATCATGTGAACAGCAGGAGGTTTGTAAGTATAACAGAAATTAAAAGGAGAATGACAGAGACAAATACTGGTAGCGCTCACCCAACCCCTGTCTGAGAGAGATAAAGAGTCTGGCCAGACCTGTTTCATGCTAGATGAGAGGACCTAACACCCCCTTAAAATTCTGACATCAAACTCTCTCTGGATCTAATCCCAGACTCAGCACAAAACAACTTCCCACATAGCTTGCTTTAACAAAGATGATAGGTTGGTCAGGCTGAAATAAATGATCACTGCACTGGACAGTGTGTATGCATGTGGGTATATCCAAATCTAGTTAATGTGAGTCAGCTTCAGATCTCCTTTCAGTGGATTCCTTGTTCAAACTGTTGAGGCCTGCACATTGGAGGAGCATAGCCTGAACCCCAGCAAATTCTTTAATGTGAATGGCACTCCGTGGGCATCTGACTGAGAGGCTAGCTGTTTTTCTAAATGCAAGATAGATTTGCTTTTTTATATTATATGCCTTCCATGAAACACTGAAAAGATAAAAACTCTTAAAACATACTCACCTCATAGAATTGTGGTAAGAATTAAATAGAAACAATCTTCAGTTCATAGCAGCTACTCAATAATTCTTAGTTATTATCTCATACAGGGTCTCCTCTGTTACACCTTGCATTGCATGAGAACCTCAAAAAGCATTCTATTAAATTAATATCCTAGTTTCAGAGACTTCGAATAAATGGCATTTGGATGACACACACATGACAAGAAAAAATGTTCTGGCTTTTCTAAAGTTGTCTGACATCCATAAATATACCCAACTCCACAGAGACACAATCCAAGCAACCATCTCTAAACTTTATACAAAGCAAACTTGTTTTCTCACAAAGATGAAATGAAACCATTCCCAGTTTCAAGGGATTTACAGAATACAGCAGGGAAACAAATACACAAAACAACTGATGACTCTTTGCCCTCTATGATTTTTATAGGATGAGCTGGACCATGATGGGTCTAGCAAAGGAGTTGTGTATTAATTTTTTTAAAGAACAGTAAATAAGATCAGTTTTTATAGCATGCATGTGTATGCAGTCCAATGCAATAAGTAAATTTTCTAGATATTGAAAGAGACAGGAAAGGCAAGGTAACTTAACACTCTTTTCTCAAGAAAGGAAAAGATGAAGGATTAAATATTTCCCCTCTGTTGCTATTCTGGAACTGAAAACACCAACCAAAGAAACTGCAGACTGTAAAATGCTACGTGGATAGCAGCTTTGGGAGCTGTCCAGCTCTCTCCCTTCCCACTAAATACCATACGATTCGCAGAGGTGACATTTCCTCTAAATCCAGGATTTAGTCATACATCTCCATGGCAAGCCTAAGGTTCAATTCCAGGAATCAGGTTTGGCCTTCTTCCTAGTACATTAACAAGACTGTAGTAAGAACTACATACAGTCTGTCAGCAAGACAAACTCAAAGAGAGACCAACATGATATAATGTCTTCCAGCAAAGCAGAGTTGTCCAGGAAAGAATATTTTGGACTCTGTAAGAAAGCTATATATTTAATAAAATATAAGGAGATGGGGAGAGGAGGAGGACAAAGGTCAAAAATAAAAAATTATTTATTAAAACTATATATTCACTAAGCACATATTTAAATGAAAAAAACTGGAAAGAAGGAATGCATGGTTCTAACACATTTCAATGTCCAATTTTTCTACTGTCAAGCTTTTGTGTGACCTCTAATTATATGAATGCAAAAATGTAAGCCAAATGACAGATTCTGCTTAGTCTTTGTCTATCGAGCAAAGCAACAAACCCCCTTTCAAAATACCTTTCCAAATAAGAGAATTGTTTAACTTCCCAGGACTCCGTGTGTCTTAGAAATACTACTGGACTATTACCACCCCTCCATGTAGATACGGTAAGAAAACTAAACGTGTTTCCACCAGAGGGCAGTAAATAAAAAACAAACAACATGTTCACTGAACACAACTGCTTCTAAAGTCGGATATTAACAAATTTTATTTCCCCATTAACTGTATTATAGGCTCAGAGATTTTCAGTGCTGAAAAATGTTTATTTGATCACCCCTTCTGGACTTCTCTTTAACATTCTCATTCTCTGTCACTAGCAGAATAACCTGTAAACATATATCAGAATGAAATAGGAGAGGCTGCTTTTATAAAATGAAAAGCCTTCCTTTACCTTAAAAAGTACCCATTTTGTCCATTCACCCAGGGTCTACCTGGGTCTGAAATCCCACCCTGGCTGGTTAAGGGGCTTGGTGGGCACTGTGTCTTAATTTCATTGTTGTAAGAACAGACACTGGCAAGAGGTCGCTGAGCACTCTAAAGAGAGCTGTGAACACTAAGCAGAAATCGTGCAAGAAAAGGAAGAACGGGGATGCCATCCAGTGGTCAGCCAGTGGCCTTGCTACCTATGTGATCCTCAGCACTGTCTCCAGCAAACACATAGAATACGTTTGCAGGCTCTGAATCTAGAAGGAAACCAGGGACAAAAGAAATCATTTCTCCAATCTAAGCATATCTCAATCACACAATCTAATTTTCTAAATTGTAAAATGAAAATAAAGGTAGTGCAGTTGAGCCAGGGACCTGGAAGATAACTGGAAAAGCCACTTAGCCAAGGGGCTCTAAAGTGCAGCTGCTTCTCAGAACCACCTTACAGCTGTTTAAAACACTGATTCCTAGAATGGCCAGGACCCTTCCAAGTTAAAAGCCTCCAAGGATAAAGCAAATCGCATTTCTAAAAAGATTTCTGGGTGATTCTGATGCAGAGTCTCACCTAGGGCAAAGACTACCTTGTGGAAACCTTCTGATTTAATCCATTTTTCTATTTTTAGGCAGAGTTAGGTTTCAGCTCTCCCAGCGCCACAAGTCTTTTCTGACTCTAAAAATTTTAAACATCTACTCTAGCCACTCATTCTCATGTCCAAAAATCTCAAACCATCGGGGAATTTTCCTTTTGGTCTGAGTCCAAGCTCTCCTGCTTATTAGCTGCATAACCTAGACTCTGGACACCTTAGTTCCACATAAATACAGTGGGTAACAACAGTACTTACCGCGTAGATTTGTTGGGAAAAGTAAAGTGTTTAGAGTAGTAGCTGTCACTTGGTAAGCATAAAATGCTTGTTATGTGTATCATTTGTTATTACTCTCTCCTGGCTGCTCTTTTAGCTTATTTTCATTTGCTTGTTCCCAATGAATAGAGTGAGCAAACTGATCCTAGGGCTTGAGGTCTAGTTAGCTGTCTTATCTGTCTGCTCCAGCCTTCCCCAGGACTATATAGTCTTTGTCATTCCTGATAGATTTATCTGAAGGCTCAGTCTACCCATTTTCTATGCTAATAATGACCATTGGCAGTTATACAGAATGGACAGAACATTTCTTGAGAACCTACTATGCGCCTGGTGCTAAACATCATGTACATTATCTTATTTAATTGTCTCAACAACACTCCAAGGTAAGTATTAAGTTCCCTAATTTACAGAGAAAGAAACTGAGTCTTAAAAAGTTAAAGGTTTACGTGGCACACTTTTTTGGGTGTCTCCAAAGTCTTGGAAATGAATTGCTCCTTGCGATAAGCTCTGGACACATCTAGCTAGTCTCTGACTCTCACTGTTGGTGAAGGCCCAATTTTTACATCTAGGGGTTCTGTCCAGCATCCACGTCTTCCTTAGCACAGCAGACTGGTCTGCTCATCTGGAATGCTTTGTCTAACACCTGAAAGCCCCTCCCTAGGAAGCTGAACCCTTTTTCCTGAATCTTATTTCCTATGTCCCTTGGTCTTGGCATATGCACTGTTCTAATAGATGGATTCCCCAGTCCATGACAGGGCAGCCCACCTGATCTGAAGAATCACTCACTGCTGCTGCTTCTCTAGAGATGTACCTCCCTCAAATGCACAATTGCTGGTAAAAACAAGCACACATTTGCCAAGGTTCATACAAACCATCACACTATTACTAGCTACCCTTCCCATAAAGACCAGGCTGACAATTGCCTCAATTTCCTCAGCAACTTTCTCTTTCCTGTTTCCAAATTTTTATTATCCACCACTTGAACTGCTGATTAATAAGCAAGTTCAAAAGGTTAGAGGATGTAAAATCAATAAATAAATATCAATTGTATTTCTATACAGTAGCAATGAACAATCCAAAAATGAAATTAAGAAAGCCAATTTCATTTACAATAGCATCTAAAAGTAAATACTTACATATAATATTAACAAAAGAAGTGAAACATTTATATACTGAAATCAGCAAGGTATTACTGAAATAAAGATCTAAATAAATGGAAAGACATTCAATGTTCATGAACTAAAAAACAATATTGTTAAGATGACAATATTCCCCAAGCTGATGAATAGATCCAGCGAAATCCCAGCTGGCTTTCCTTTCTTTTTTGCAGAAATCAACAAGCTAATCCTAAAAATCATGTTCAAAAATGTTGGAATCTAGAGCAAGACAAAAACTATTACTGGAATTTCTTCCCTTTAAGCCCATGAATGTACTATATCAGTGTGTACAGACTAAAATTCATAGTGCATCTTCTTAAAATCCAGGCATAGGATAGATTTCATATATACCTTCTTTGATGTTAGAACCACAGAGTTAGTATAACAATGGAGTATTGGTATCTGATTACAGAATGTACTATGATAGAAACATCAAGATAAAAACTATTCATTATGAAAACTGTAGAGAATGAAGCCAATTCTCCTTTCATTTGAAAGAAAGAAAGGGTCGTTGAAAGTGAAGGCTTCCTCAGAGCATGTGTGACCCCTGAACATTTGCTGGAAAGAGACAAGAGACTAACGATTTCTCCCATCTATAGGTGAATCTATTGTCAAAGCTCAGGCAAGGTGAAGTCTTAACTTGATTTTACCTTCCCAAAGAAGAAGAAAGTGAAACTGTTCTGGGTTTGCTCACATCTGTTGTCTCAGTCATGAATCAGGAGGAAAGAAAAAAAAGCCTTTGTAGGTAGGCAAAGTTGATTTGACTTTTAATTCTGTTGTTTACTGAGTACTATTTTTATCTCTAAAATGGAAATAATATCTGTAGATTGTGCTGATTAAATTTAAATATAATCTTTTTGTTTGCTCTTCGGAGAAACTTACAAGGTAGGCAAAATTACCCTAACTTTTTAAAATGAAAAACAGATGCATTTATCGCTATAAGATTTATATACCTTCTTATTTATAAGAATGCTCAGAGATATTGCTGTGAAGTGTCTGAGCAAATTCCTCTGCCATTTTGAGTTTATCCTTCATTTTAAAGCAAGAAAGGAATAAATAAAAACACATGTAAATATTAAAGAGCTTTATTCCTCTATCCTGAGCTGACTGTGCTGTTATTCTCTTGTCTGAAAGCTCTTCCCAACTCCACCTCTAAATCTGAAATTAATAGGCAAGCCAATGGCACAACTGTGGCAGTACCTCCTTCTACTCACTGCACACACCTATTTAACACTCTTTGGGCAAAACTGACACCACGAAATCTACCCCAAAGTTTCAATTGTTTGAAATTCTATATTTCCAAAATGTCTAATATTTTGCTCCTTGCTTTTTTTTTTATCTATCCCCCAGGAATTATATCATTATAGTTCTTCTCATTATATTGATCAGTAAGCAAAGCAAGTCATTAATTTATTTATTTAATGGGTTTGGAAATGTCAAGAGCTCTTGTGCAGAGTACCATAAAACCCTGAAAGTTTCTGCCTTCTCCTTATAATAGCCAGAATGTTCAAAGAATTTTCACTTATACTTGGGGTCTCATGCAGTCTTACTAAACCTTTCATAAAAACATACTCTAAAAAAGAAACCACTATTTGGTAGGGAAGATTTTCCTTTTCACTGGGGACAAAGGAAGGAGAAATGAACCCCAATCCGGCAATTCTACTCTGCCTAGCTGAAGATGACTAAAATACATAAAACTTCTTTGTTTTCTAATTAACAACCATAGTGCTGGTCTCAGGAAACTATGCATAAGTAGTTCATAAAAGGTTCAACATCACCATGCAACGATGGTAATTAAAGACAGGAGGGAGAAAGGCCTATTATAAATTACACTACACTTAAGGCTATATAAAAAAAGTCTTTTTAATTAACTGAAAGAGTGAGGCAAACAAACTCAGGTTTTACAACTGGCTGCTGAAATTTGAAGGCAAATGATACAATAATTATTTTTATGTGTCATTGGTAAGCTGAATACCACTAATCACCATATCAAGGGATGTGGAATATCCTGAACAAAATCTTAAAATATGACTATTGGAGATTTTGAAGTTTACACTGCCTCTATGCAGCTCACCTATTTTATCAGAATCCAGAAACATCTACTATCTGACCAGACTTTTTCTAAAGAGCAAAAGAGTCTTTCCAAACTTCTTATGTGAAAGTCACAACAGAAAAGTCTAACACAACAGACATTAAACTCAAACATGTGTATACCTGTTTTCTCTGCTGTAGGAGAGGAAATTAATTTTGAAAGCAGTTTATTAGTCAGAGACTCTATACTCAAAGGTCTGTTACCAATTTCACTTGTTTGTTTGTTTGTGGGTGACCTGGTCACCAACTCCAGTGTCACCATCCCCAGTGTCACCATCCCCATTAGCATGATGGTGGTGAAATTATTACTGATAGGCTATCTGGTTTTCTAAGAAAATCCCATCATGTCTGTAGCATGGTAATGATGATATACTGTGTTGACTTCAAAACGTTTTTTGATCTCTTATCAAAATCTATGGTTCACTGTAGGCCTGAAGACTGGAGAGTGAGAATTAAGTTGGGAAATACCTTGTTTGATATTATTGAATAGTGTGACTCAAGGCGGAGTGAGGGAAGAAACAAATCCTCAAAAACATGGCTTATAAATTAATACATTTAGATGTGTCATGCAAAATCAGAGATGGTTTTGGACCTGACATGTGGTTCTTTATTTTCTACATTTTCTCCCCTTAGGGCTTCTTTTCTTTTTAATGATTTGTATCACCTTGAAAATTTACTTTTTATAATACAAAAGTAAAAAAGAAATATAATTTCTAAGCATGTTAATTCTGTTAGAAAAAAAAGGAACTTAAAAGTCTAAAGCCTACAAGCAAACTACCAGAGTACAATTCTCAACCGACTAGAAGCATCCCTAGAAAGACAAAGGGCATTATTTAGGAATTAATAAGGTCTGAGCCCTCACTCTGTGTCAACACAATTTACTCCTCATAATACCTGACTCTGTTACCATATGGCTGTGCCTACTGCTCCCTTTCCTTATTATCAATCATGAGCATCACATTTACAGGGCTCAAGGTCGCATTGAAGGATGATTCCACTGAAGTGGAGTTCTAAGCAAGGCCTCTAGATGGCACTCTTTCTTATCGGTCATCAATGCGAAGTTTTCTTTCCTATCTCCACAACAGAATGACTAAAATTAGTCCTCTTGTCTTAGATTTTGATATACTTGCACTATGCCATCTTTGTAGAAAGCTGGATGCTTACAAAACACATCAGACAAAGTTTACCAACAGCAATTTGTGCTCTCAACTTAAGGAAAAACATCGGATTATCACAAGAGTGCTTCAATTCCTGCTGCTGTCCTGATTAAACCCTGCAAAACCAGTCTTCCACCATATTGAAATGTTCATTTCAGATCTATACAGTTCTTACATCTCACCCTGGACCCTACTTCCAATATCACCAAGATAATCAAGAGGAAAGTCGGCATCTCCAGTCACCAAAAAGGATAGCTCCTTACACTCCATACCAATCACTAGAGCTGTAAAGATGTGGGGATCATAGGATCTGTGGTTAGAAAAAGAAGCTGGAGACAGGTGAAAGAGAGCTGGGCTTCTCACCAACCTAGAATTGTCTCTAACGGGTTGGTAGCCTTGGAAATGTCCCTTGTCTTCCTGTGTCATGACGGTCATTAGGGATGCTTCTATGAAGCTCAGAATTAGCCTTAAAGTCATAGCAGCTCCCCCTCCCCAATAGTCCCTGGCTGAATTGGCAATGTCTTCTCCCTCCTCACATACACCATTACACACACAGTGTTCTCAGAAACCAAATACCTTATTCATGCTTTGTAGGGGGACACATTTCAGTTCCACTAGCCTGGGTACAATCAGGATGTGATTATGGTAACCAAGAAATATAGAAGTTTTGAGGGTAGGCTGTAGAATAGAAAACAGAAGAAAATTGACAGAATTCCTTTCTTTCATGCTTTGAATGATATTTAGTGAACAAATTTTTTGATGTCTAGGGATTCTCAAGAATTCATTGTTCTGTGTAACTATAAATATTTCAGAAAGTGACAAAGAGTAAAAAAGAATACTGTATTCATATTTAATATTTATTTTCTTTCAGTTTGTCTTATTTTGACTCCAATTCCCTGGTCCTGACTCTGGGCTTTCTATTTTCCAAAGCTAGACCTAAACATGGGTTTGCAGATTGACCCCTATATGACTAGGTTCTGACAAATACAATATAGGTTAAGTTTTAAGACTCTTAAGAAATCACAGAACAATCTCATTAACCCTTTTTCTCAAAGTGAAGACCTTTGTGTTTCTTTGCAATTAAGAATTTTTATAAACATTCACTCCTCACTGAATTATTTTTCTAATAGCTTTCTTGCTGAGACATAATGCAACGAAGGTCATAGGTGACACACATAAAAATTTAGTTATATAAGTTGTATTAAATAATTCAAATGGTCTGGATTTTTTTCTACAAAGCCAAAGGTTTTCCTTTGGTTGTTTAATTCATCTCTCCTTCCATTTGTACTCCAAAGATTCTTCTTTAGGAGCTGAAGTGGGAGAAAACAGCTATAGCTATAGGTCTACCCACAAACATTTTAAGCTTGCCATTTCCCTGAATATTGCTTGAATGTTTAGAGCTCCATAAAATTCAAACTGTATTGGATGAATTCTGTAAGCACCACCAAATGTAGTTTTCTAGGAAGAAAACTGGCAAAATTTTAAGACACAAGATTAAACCTCCAGATGGCCTTTTTCTGAAGGGTGAGTGCTAATTGGGTTTCCATGACCTTGTCTGACTCTCTAGTCCACCCTGAGCATACCTTTCTAGAGCACAGTCTGGGAAACCAAATTTCATACCAAAGCCCAATAGGTAAAACAGACTATGTAGTGTCATTTGCAGGAACTTGGGGCCCCTTGTTAACCCATTTATTTCCAAACCAGCTTCTTCCTACCTGACAAAATGCCTAAAAATCTACCTCTAGAAGCCTTATTTGGGATTTGAAAGACACATTTTTCTAGCTCCCTAACCAAATTCAAATGTCCTTAGCAAAAGTACAATCCCTAAGGTTTATTAGCAAAACCTGCATTCCTTCAATTGCCTTGGATGAAGTTTCAAGAAAGGAAGCAGCAGTTCTGAGAAGTTATGAGGCCCGTGTGTGGTTACACAACTTGTAAGTGGCTAAATCCATGTGGTGGTGCTTAAGAGTGATCCTTTAGTAGGAGCCAGAGCATCTCTGTCTCCATTCTCTCTTCTCCAGGCTATGGGCAGGCGGACAGGCATACAGCTCAAAGAGCTATTAGTATTTTCTTAGAGTAGCGCAGCGGCTCCAGGAAGGAAGCAGGGAGGAAAGATATCTCTCTTCTATGGATAGGAAAGTTCCTGTGACTTGGTTTAGAGTAAAAACTATGGGCTTTCATGTCAGGAATGCTCAATTCCAATCCAGGGCGGGGTGGGGTGAGGGGTGGGTAGGGAGAACAGGTCAAATCAGTTTGGAAAATGCTTCTTAATGTATCCTTTTTGACAGATTTTTAAAACAATCTTAAATGCCATTAAAACTTTTTGTAATCTCAATATTTTCCAAACTATTTAACAATAGAATTTTTCACCTATTAACATCTTTCTGAAACAGTTTGGGAAACTCTGTTTTAATGGAAGTTGTGGCCATTTTCTGTCTCCTCATGAGTTGGTACAGCTGCCAAGCCACTCAAAACAGAACTCTCTGAAACCCTTATTCCTGACAGAAGTTATTTGCATGTCTTTTCTCCCAGAATGCACAATCTAAAAAGGTCCTGAAGGGTCTCAGCTGCTTATCACTTGGAACATCTTTTCATTAAAGCCATTAACAACTACTGAGAAAAATCTCTTAAATGTTAAATAGAAGTAAAACCCAATATCCTCTTCTCTCTTTTCCACCTGCACCCTATCCTTGTTTTAAGACTCCCTTCAGGTATGCTCTTTTCTAGGAAACTTTCCTCACCACCTCCAGACAGAATTCATTCTGCATTCTCTCCTGCCCACAGCCAGAGTTCCTATTTGTGTTAGTGCTTAATATTCTTGCATTATTGCACCTACTCACAAACCTGATTCTCTCAATATCCTAAAGGCAGTTTAAGGCCAGAGAAAAATAAGTAGGTATCTTCTTACTTCCACCACCTGAAGACTCTGGGATGTGATAACTGCTCATAAAGTTCTATGATAGGTGTAAAGCAGCAGTTCTCAACATTTTTGGCTTCAGGGACCAGTGGTCCTATGAGAATCTAATGCCTGATAATCTGAAGTGGGGCTGAGGCGGTGATGTTAGAGCTGGGGAGCTGATGCAAATATAGAAGAAGCTTCACTTGTTTGCCTGCCACTGGCCTCCTGATATGCGGCTGGTTCCTCACAGACCATGAACCATACTGGTCTGTGGCCCAGGGGTTGGGGGGCCCTGGCATAAAGTAATGAGTTAACAAATTCAAGAGGCCAAAAATAAGTATATATAAAGTAACTGATTTAAAATTTTACAGAATGAAAAGTCATGCCCCATCAAATAAATAATAACTAAATATATTTTTTTCTGGTCATTTAATTTTTTAAATAAAGAAAATAATAAGAATGAGGGAGCGAATCAAAAAATATATTTAAAAAAAAAACAACAAAAATAGTAAGAAAAAAGATGGTAGGGAAAATAAAAAGGAAAAAAAGAAAAATTTCTACAAAAGTATAGGTAAACTTAGAGGTAGAGAGACAGAAGTAAAGCCAAAGAATAGCTAGAGTGCAAAAAGGTGAGGGGGGAAAAAGTAACAGAAATAAAATTCAGCAGTTTTGCAGTATTAGTACAGGAGTCTGCATTTGTTACTGATAAAACTTAGCACAGACTAACCATAATTAAATTAACCATTATTTACAGTTCTATAATTTTTTTTATCCTTTGACCTGATCATTTTTCACCTTGAAGATCCAATTGGTTGACCCAAAACTGCTGCCATTATAAATACTAATCCATGTAAGAGAACTCTTTTGTTCCCTTGAATCTGAGTTTTTATTCACAGGTCTGAGTTTTTGTTCCCTTGAACCTATTAAGATTGGTGTATTCTACTTGAAAGGTCACGATTTAGCTGTTTTTAAAAACCTTCAAATAGAAATTTACCAATAAGCTATTCAAATAAAAATAAATAGAACTGTAATGTTTCCATTGCAAACAAATTTCTTATTTGTTTTTGGTTGATTTCTAAGCATAGGCTTTAAAAAAATATCAGACTATTTTTTATTTTTGCTAAATTTTCTTTTCTGTGAGATTTTCCTTTCCATCTAGTATTATTTTCCTAAAATGTCTCACGTTTCATAACAACTACCCATTTTCCTTCCTAGGCCTTATCTATTTTTATTACTTAGCAATAGCAGTTTCCCTCTAGCAGGGTTGTGGTAATTAACTGGAATAAGAGAGAATGACTCAGATCCCTGATCCAAATTTTTCTTCCAGCTCTAAGTTCTAAAAATAGTCCTCTATTAGTCAAAAGCTCATTTCAGTAATATTCATTGTTTAGAGAGTCTGTGAGTACATTTTTTATATTCAGGAGCTTCTAAGAGGCTTTGTTGTTGTTGTTGTTGGTGGTGGTGGTGGTGGTGGTGGTTTTGGCTTCCCAGCAGGAGATTTCCCTGGGATAATGTACAACATCAAGTTTTAAAATCTTTTTCAAGCTTTCAAGTCCAAAATATCATCATGGATCTCTAACTAGTTCTAGGACCTCAGGAAAGTAGCAAGGTCTTTAGCCTTTAATTTCATGATTCATAAAATGAACCCCTGTACAATGAAGCTTCTTAACTAAAATATTCTGTTTCTGAAAAGGACTTGCTCTTCAAGGCCTACCCTAACTTTTATGGAATAGAATTTAAGGCAGTAATTCTGTGAAGAATTTGGGAAGGGGGGGACTTCTTGCAAGATTCTTTTACTTTCCTAAATGAGTCAACCAACCAACACCTATTGGATAATGATTATAGGCAAACATACACAGCTGAAATTCACAGAAAGAGGTCCCTGTCCTTCTAAAAGCTCATAGCTGTCTATTTTGATAGGACATACAATAAGAGGATAAATGACAATAATACTGATAATATGTGAGCCCCAACTGAATGATAAAACAATAAAATTTCTATCAGGTAAGCCTCATACAGTCTAAGGAGATCTTGAAAAGCTTCAATAGAAAAGAGGAAATTTAGATAAGCCTACAGTAGGAATGTTTGCTTCAAATGGAGATGAAGGTGGGAATGAGCATAGGGGTGGGGGTGACATTAATAAAAAAGTCATGCTTCATTTGCTACCCATGAGTACCCTTCAAGTCTCTCCTGCCTGGCTTCACTCCTGCTGTTTCTGCACCTCGAATTCTCTTCATCCATTCAAATCCACAGCTCAAATCTAAGCACTAAGACACTTCCTCCATGAAGTAGTCTCTGATCCCCTAGTTGAAAGTTATCTTTTTCTCTCCTGACCTTCCACAGAACTTTATCTCCCCCTTCCTTGTAGCATGTGTCACTTATTCCCTTCTATTAGTCTTTTATGCATTCTTGTATGTCCACTGCTGGACTTCAAGATCCTGAGGGGAAGTGGCTATTGGACTCACCTTTGTTTACCCACGGTACTCATATTAGATCCTTGCACTATTCATTCATTGATGTATTGGTTCTCCTTTTTTATTTTTTATTCATTCATTCACTTGACACAAATGTACTGAACAATTTACTATTCACCAGTAACACTCTAAGAGCTATACAGAATTTCCCTTATTGCCTGTATTCTGCTGTGGGAAAATAACCAATCAATAAATAAACTAATAAATATGCAATGTGCCCAGAGCTTATAAATCCTATGAGAAAAGAAAGAAGTCTAAACAGTAGCTGGAGATAGTTTAGATTCGGTGGCCAGCATTTACCGTATTGAATAAGTGATACATCATCACTCTAAGGTAAAAACCTAAGACCAAAGTGTATATTCTCAGGCATTGAATAAAATAAATTAGGCAGTAATAAAGTTCTGAAATTACCCTACTGCAAGTACAAATAATAAAGATAAATGATATTAAGAAACATAATGATTAGTGTTGCTATGTGAAATAAAATAGCTAACATTTATTACACATTTACTATCTGCTAGGCAAGTAGCAGATAATCCCTTCAGTCACAAGAGGGGTATTATTATTCCCATTTAATGGATAAAGAAACTTAAAAGGGTTAAGCAACATGCTTCAAATTACTGCATTGTACATGGACAAGCCACGAATGGAATCTGGAACAGGCAGACACAAACATTGAGCTGGCAGACACAAACACCTGCCCTTTCTTGTGCATGGCTGTTTTCTTCTTCACCTGCTTCCTGAAGTCTCTCCTCTGAAGAGCAGCCCAGTAGCAACTTTTGGCTTTGTGCCTGGCTGCACATCTCTTAGGAAAGCAACCATCTGAGTACTGATGAAAGGTTTCCCAGCCCAGAGCTCAGAAGGGTACTGAGGAGAAAGCATGCATGTTCTAGTTTCTCTCAAAATAAATTTTGCTTTGGCTTCTGTAGAAGGAGGTCTTCTGAGGCTGCATGAGTCACCGCCAAAGGTGGCATTAATTCTAAGAAAAGTTAATTCCATAGGCTTCTCTCCACAAGCAGCAAAAAGCCCAGCTCTGATAAAATTCCAAGCTTCAAGGTCAAAAAGCATAAGTTCTAGGCTTAGATTTAATAATGAGATGCTGATTCTCTGACCCTCCAATTTCTATGATATAAAGAGAGAATCACAGCCCCAAAAAGGAATAGGGTTTACAAGGTCTACATAAATGCAGTGAGAGAGGAAGGTTAAATGTAGAGAGAAGGCACTGGTTTCTATTTTCCATAAGCAGTTCCCTCTTCTGGGTAGCTGGCCTCTCATTTCATCAGGCTGTCACAAGCCCACCTCAAATTGGTGTCAACAGCCCTGACAGTCAAAAAGGAAGAAGACAGCCTCAGCTCTTCACCCTATTAGAGCCATGCTAAACTGATAAACAGAAAAGTGCAACTGAAACTTATTTGCATCATGACATTAAAGCATATTAAACAGGCAAGGCAAGAGAGGGGAAATCCCTTCATTACTCCTATAACCAAACCACTGAAGTGTTGGAAGAAAGGAACCACACAGAGTGTTTGTTCCCAGGATCAAATCAGGCCACTATGGAAATGAACAGGAAGTCACTTAGCAGTCTCACCCTGGGAATCAGTAGATGATCTGAACAAAGGCTTAAAAAAGAGGACAGAGTTCTGAAAAAAAAATGTTGGCTCTCCTCCTCAGTGACCATTTTCTTCTTGAGTTAATAAGCCACTCCTGCTACTGTCTAAATGCTGAATCTGGATCCAAGGAAATATCAGAGAAAGTTAAAAAATGCTCTGAAGATCTGCCACAGTCACGGCTGCTTCTGAGAAGACAACACAGTGCCTGGCAGACATTAATTGCTCAATAACATGTCTGTGAATGAATGAGTTTGTGGTTTCTTCAACATAGTCCAAGCTCTGTAATACTGCCCTACTACCCTGATTACAGAGAATAAAACCATGGGTGAATGCCTGACCCAAAGGCAGATGCTACTAGGCAGGTGTGAGGTATGTGAGGGAGTCTGGCAAACAACTCCACCCAGCATTTGGTACTAGAGGGTGAAGGGAAGATTCTGTAGAAATGGCAAAAAGAGAATGATATAAGGAAAGAAAGGAGACAGCAGAAGCGAATGGGGCATAGGAAGCCATGTGGAAGTGAAGAAATAAGTACGTAAGATTTACTCTCCATTCCTTAAAACAAACCCACATTAACAGATTCTCTGAAACTATCAGAAAACAAGAGAAACTTAGGAAAGGGAAGGAACAATAACCAAAACTACTGAGATGCTGTGAGACTCAACTCCGCTGATAAGTCCCAAAACTCTGTAATTATTGCCTATAGCAAAGCTGCCTAGAGATTTTGGTAAACAAGGAATCCAAAGTTCTGTATTTTATCAAGTGTCCATGTTTCTGTTACTAAGCCCAGTTGGGATTTCTGTATACCATCCTTGGAGGTATGCCTGATAAGGTAACACATTGGTCCTTCTAGCAATGCCTGCATTCATTTGCTAATGTTCCTGTTACAATTGTAACTTTTCTGTATGAAGATAATGCATATTTATTGTAAAGATTTTAGAGAATTCAGATAAGAAAAACAAACCTTTAAAAAGCATCTGCAATTTTATTTAACAGTGATACAACTAAATATTTGTGTATTTCCCAATATTTCCTTAATACAAGCATTGTGCACACTACTTTGTGCCTATTTTTTTCACTTTATGATAAATCTCATACACTATTACATGTCATTAAGCATTTTGCTACATCATCTCTAATAGCTGTATAAAAGAGAAGTGATATCAAAATTAATTTAACCAATTCTCCTATTTCAAGACTTTTAAGGTGTCTCCCGTTAATCTCTGTCATAAAAACACTCTTAAGAACAACCTAATATAAAATTTCGGTCTACATGCCTGATGATTTCTTTAGCATAGATCCCATAAGTGAAATTTCTGGGTGGAGGAAAAAAGGATTCAAAGTTTTAAAGTGTTTAAAATTTATTATCAAATGGCCTTCCAGAAAGTTCATAGTGATTAAAGCTCTCAACAGCAGTGTGTGAGAGTAGTATCCATTTTCTATGCCTTTATCAACACAAGATGTTATCATTTTTAAAATCCTGTTAATGTTTTCTTGATGGCCTTACAATAGGAGTCCTCAGCATTGGCTTCTCATTGAATCACTTGAGGAACTTTTGAAAAGTATCACTGCCTAGGCCTCATCCACTGAAGTAATTCAGAATGTCAAGGATTCAGCCTGGAAATTTACCTAAAACAAACTACAGACTTAAGAGAAAACAAATTTACAAAAGAATCGTTCTAATTTCAGAGTGAGATGTTACCCTAAGTATGCAAAATCCACACAGAGAATTCTAGGCAAGATTCTCTTGCTGGAGCCATAGTCCCCAGTTCTGTGAAGTGACCATTATTATGAGGAGTATCTGAGAATTCATAACCAAATCAACTTCATTTATCAATTTAAAATATGCATGAAGCATCTACTCTTTGCCCTCCCTCTTTGCCTCATTCCCTGCATCCCTTCCTCTGGACCTCAGTTCCAGCTTCACTTTCTTGGGAAGCTTCTCCTGAACTCTGATATTGCATTCCCTCTCATACCCCTAACATATTAAGTGTGAGTACTTAATACAGTTGTGATTTTTTTTTTCATTCACATTATGAGATGGAGTATTCACTGTGAGCCAATTTATTCTCCTGATATTGCATTCCCTCTCATACCCCTAACATATTAAGTGTGAGTACTTAATACAGTTGTGATTTTTTTTTTTCATTCACATTATGAGATGGAGTATTCACTGTGAGCCAATTTAGGAAAGGTTGGTGAACAATGAGATTTGATTTTGGAAACTGGTAGGATTTGGACAGGCAGAAAAAGTGTAGTGGGGTGTGTGATCCAGAGACTAACCTTTACGGGTTTACGGACACATTTCAAAATATGCTGAAAGTTATAAACTCTCCAGAAAAAAATCAACATGCCCACATATTAAAATATTATATATAATTTCGGGGAGTTCACAGAACTCTAAGCACATCCAATGGATCCTTGGTCACAAGGAAATCACATTCAGATCTTTAGGAGGAGTCAGCATAATGATGATTTTTGTCTCTTCCAGGCAAACAACATGAACTCAGGAACCCCCAAAAGTCGGTCATCACTGTCCTATGTAAATGGCAGAAATGCCAGACTGCCAACTACTTCTGTGTCCAAATTAATGGTCTCTTACATGATTTGCCTTTACCTTAGTAAAATGGGGTAGGCTAAGGTCAGAGGAAGGAAAGAAAAAAACAAGTAGGGTCATGATATTAGTGCCCAACTATGTAGCTGATAGAGTAGCTATTTTTCTTAATCTATTTTATGCAAATATCACAGAGTACCTATCCCAAGACAAGAGAAGTCAAGAAATTCAGAGTTGGTTAAATTCTCTCCTTTTATCACCTTGTATTACTAAATTATCTGTCAGTTTGTTTTTGTTTTTGTTTTTGTTTTTAACTTTAATGAGTATAGGGCAAGCTGTGTTCTCTTTCCCCTGTGCTGCCAGCTCCCTGTCCAGGGCATCGGCACTTCAGGATAAGAACTTGGTATTCTGGCATAACGCCATCTGTTGCATCACTTTTCAGTGCTATATTTAGAAAAAAACCACCACACCTTAGCTAACCTCATTGTGTCTAGACAACTCCATTACCATACAGGATGTGACAGACAGGCAGACCCACAGGCCCCAGAGGCAGTCTCCACTAGGAACACCATCCTGTCAGCTATATGTACCAGCCACCATATTCTGTTTTCTTTGGCACCCTAGAAATGTTTAGAATCTCTCTAGGGTGTCTGCCAGAATACCATTTACAGGGACGGAACACTTTTTTGTTAAAATTCTAAAGCTCCTTGACAGAGATCTTCTTAAAAGGTACCAAATAGCATGTGTGATATATGTCATTTTCCACAAAATTGTTGTATGCTGAAGTTAGTTTTACTATTCTGTTTACACACTACAATGTGTATGATTTTACTATTCCGAATTTTAAAGCAAAAATAATTTCCCTTGAAAAGGACAAAAGTGGCATTGGAGGTGGTTGTTAGTTATTTAATACAGCTATAACTGGAGGTTTATATAGTTCATCCTCCAGAAAAAAAGATCTAATGTGCTCTCTCAGGCAAGTTCCTTGACAGTTTATCAACCTTCACTTCCTGCCCTCCTATTCTTTCTTCTCTCACGTCCACACATTCATTTATTACAGGTTTGTGAGACAACTAAAACAGCCTTCAGAGAATAAGCATGAAGGTTACAAGTTACAGAGAGAATATTCATGTTGCATTAATTTCTTCTGTGATTATTATAGCATCTTATCAATTTTTCTATCTACAACTGTATAAAGCCGAAATATAGAACTTCACCTTCAGGATTTCTTTCTCCTTAAAACAAGATTTCCAGCATGTTTACTGGTTTTGGAATGAAAAACCTCTAATACTGAGTCCAACATCAGGTAATTGACTTTTGCTCAATGTTATTGCCTAACTCGACTGGCTACCTTTTCCTTTAAACATATTTCACACTAATCTTTAGACTTTAGAAAAGACTGATAAATGGGAAGGCCTATTGAATGGAGAAAAACAAAATGCAATGAAGAGGACATGAGGTCTACACAGAAGGTATAAAAATGGATAAGTTATAACAGCCTTTTAAAATACTATGAATATTCACAATAATAGATATAACAATCAGGAGACAGAATAATAATAATATCTCTGACTTCTGAGCACTTACTATGTCCCCCATACGCTTATGAGCATAATTATACTGAGTAGTTGCAGAAGAAATGGAGGCACAGAAAAATTAAGTAATTTTCCTAAAGTCAGTCAGCTAGAAAATAGCTCCACTGACATTCAAACCAAGGTCTCAATAGCTCCAAAGCCTGGACTTTTAATTACTATGCTAGCCTGCTTACAAAATCATATAGATATCAATATTAATTTTAAAAGTCTCGGACATACAGAGGCACTTTTGTCTATATTATGCTTGAAAGTCTATGTTTTTACATAATATCTAAACCTCACAACTGCCCAGAAAAGCTAGGCACTTCAAATACCAATCTACCTACTTTGCAAATTTGGAAAACTATATGCATTCATTAATTCATTCAACAAATATTTACAGAGCACATGCTTTTTTCCAGGCAATATTCTAAGATCCAATGGTACACAAGTTGAAAAAGATGCCTGCTTTCTCATGTTCTAATAAGAGAAACAGGTAACAAAATGACACATAAAAAATAGTAAGATCAATGAGTAAATAAAACTGGGTAAAATAGATGAACGTACGGTGGTTTGCTTAATTATATTGGCACTTGAATGTTTTTTAAATTATGTTCCAAACTGAACTTCTAACTTTACTTTACACCTCGTTCCCATCTCAGCCACTGACAAAAAAAAACTTGGAGTCAACAGTGATATCTCTTTTCGTCTCGCATTATACATTTAGTCGTTTAATACATCTTATTGATGCTACAATCAAAATATTTCCAGAATCCAGCCCCTTCTTAACACCTCTTCTGCTACCACCCTGCTCTAAGCCCAGATCATTTCAATAGCCCCTAATTAGTTTATTTTGTTCAGTCTTGTTTCTCATAATCTAATTCAGTAACAGCCAGAATGATCCTGTTAAAACATAAAGTCTCTACCTGTCTGTCCCCTTGTCACACACACTCTCACCTCATTTAAGTTTTGCTTAAATGTCACCTTCTTGAAACCTGCTACTCTGCTCTATTTTTTCCATAGTACATAACACCTTCTAAAATACTACATAGTATACTTGGAATATTTTTTGTTTTTAGTCTGTCTCCCTCCACAAGAATATGTTTCACGACAGTAGGATTTTTGCTCACTTTGTTCATTAATGCACCCCCAATGCATAGAATGGTGCCTGACATGTGGCATTCCTCAATACTTGCTCAACAAATAAATGTTCAGAAAAAGCCTCCTTTTCATCAAACAACATAGCTGAAAAAAAGATTAGTGCACTGGATATACAGAATAAAGCACACAAAGAAAAAGGATTGAAAAATTAAAGAAAAAAGAGTAAGAGACCTAAGGGGCACAATGAAAAGTTGATATGTGAACATAATAGGAGTCCTAGAAGGCACAGATACCAGAAAAGGAGCAGAAGCAATATTTGAGGAGACACTGAGAAATGTTCAAAAATGAGGAAGAACTTCGAGCCATAGATTCAAAAAATGTCAAAAAACTCAAACATGGTAAATATAACAAAAACCACACTGAGGCATATCATGGTAAAAAGTGCTGTGAAACAAAATCATAGAGAAAAATTATTTAATCATTCTAAGTATTGTATTACCATCTTGAAAGAAAAGTCGCTAGGTGTTATGTTACCTCCCACTCAATTTTGCAGCTATTTGTTTTGCCTCTCTTGGAGAAACCTATATGCCTGAGACACACAAGTAGCATAAGGATAGAACTGTAGAATTCCTCATTGAATAAAAATCAGATTCCCAAAATATTAGGGACTTTATCACTTTTTCACACTATTAACACAAAAAAGAGGTGAGATTTACTAGGTGGATAAATATTATTCATTTATAAGAGACTCATGGTCTATATAAAATGGTAATATCACCCCATAAATCCTCCTTCTCCTCCTCCTCCATGAAATACTATGAAGGTAGTAGTACCAACAGAGCCTAATTTTTCATCATTAGATTACATTTAGCCAGATAACAGAGATAAATTCAGGGTACCCAGATGCCAAGGTTCTTCCTCTATAGCATCAATGAAATAATGGAGAAAACACTTGAGAAGAAAAATTCCAGATAGCTTGGTCTATTATGCAGATACTGATCCTAAATGTGTCTTTTAAATACTTGAGTAAAATTTTAAACGAACATTTCTATCTGCTAAATTTAAAGGGGAACCTTAGCTCAAAAGCGTTTTCTCAGATGTTTAAGAAAAAGACAAACCATCACATCCATTAACCATTAGATACTTTTTTAAATATAAAAATTAGTCACTTTGCCATACCACTGAACTGAATATAGGGTGGTCCAATTTAGTGTCTACAGACATTTATGCTTGATTATATGGAGACGAGAAACTATTATAAACCTTCTCTCCAAAGTACATGTTTAAGGTAGCTGGATAGTGAAAATCTTTAAGGAAAATTCAAAATGCTAATTTTAGGAGTTTTGACAACCTTCTAAAATTAACAACTTTCTAGTGAAAGTGGTTACATTCCCTTTTTAATGCCTATCACTATCATCCTTTCCTTATAGATTACAAACAACATGGTGGCAGGAATGTCACTGTCATTTGATAGTTGTCAGAAGTCATTTTGAAGACTTTCATCTGGTTCTGGGAAAGCCATCTTGAAATGGAACTAAAAAGAACATTCAGGATTAAATGACAAAATTGCTTTGTGCTTTAGAAAGAGCATTATGAAACCATGTATAACTTTTTCTCCAAATGACAAAGCTGTCATCTTAATCAAATCTATGTGGCATCCTATTAGACAGTGAAACAGAATGCAAAAAAGCAGAATGGAAAAGTTATCCAAGGTCATTTTAGCATCAAGGATAAGAAGGGAATTGCATGAATTACAGCCCGGAGGGGCAGGGCCCAGGAGTGTACATACTCATTCAGAAAGCTGCGTCCAGGTGGGGATTATGGTCTTGAGATAATAAACCAGCCTTCAGGCTCAACCTGAGCCAACTGCCAGGTGTCACCTCAGGCTGAAAAATGAATGGAGCATTTCACTTCATGTAATGGGAAATACTGGTGACAGGGCCAGAAAAGTGTGAGGAGAGGGTGGCTTTCAGAGGCAGAGAGCTTTTAGGATACTGTTCCAAATAGCTTTAAAGTCACAAAGCCACATGGGCATATTGTGATATTTTTTAATTGTCCTATTACCACACCGCATGCCAGACACTGTGCTGAGTTTTATATGCATTATTTCATTTAACCCTCACAAAAGCCTATAATACAGGTACTATTATTATCCCAGTTTTATAGATGAGAAACCTGAAGTTGATTTACTTGCCCATAGTTGCAGCTAGTCCCTCCCTGGAAGAGATAAGATGTAAACCTAGGCTTATCTGGTTTCTAAAATATCACTAAGCATCCATCACCCATTGGCTTTCTAAGCATTGCCAGAGTGCTATTCCTCTTGACACATTAGTCTTATTGGTGTGCACCACCATTTCCTGAAATGAGCAGAAAAATATATCAGTACTTTAGCATTCACCCAGCCACCAATACATACTAATCCTGGAATACCAAAGTGAGGTGCCAGGACAAAATGCAGATTTTACAAAGAAATGTTCAACAAATACTTCTACCACTGTGAGATTCCTCAGCTAGATCAAGAACCTAAAAAGTAGTTACAATGTAAAGTAGAATCTAAGGGGTGATCATTGGAGAAATCTAAGGTATGACATGAAACTCCTGAAATAAAGGAAGACTGGGAACCGCCTGCCCTCTCACTTCAAGTCTAATGAGGACAGAGCTTTAACTAAGCCACTTTGAGAACCTGACATAGGTTCCCTGTAGTTGGGGAACATTGACAGGGCTCCACTTACTAAACAATTACATTACCACCCATTTTGAAGTCAGCTATGTATGGGTCTTTTCCATGGACCAAATGTGGGCCACATAGAGAGAGAACCTGGCCCAAGAGGACACCTAGGAAAGTAAGGGAACTCAACCATAAAAAGTGTGTGTGTGTGTGTGTGTGTGTGTGTGTGTGTGTGTGTGTGTGACCACAGAGAAGCAGAGAGTGGGGAGAAGTGGCAGGCCTAATTAAGTTTCATCCAAGTTATGGGAACTAGTCTAGAGAAGACCAGCATGGAGCCCTAGGGAAGCACTAAAAAGCATCCATGAAGAAAACATTTATTTTAAACCTGGCAGGCAGAATACAAAAGCAGAGAGGCTACCAGACACCAACATGGTAGAAACTTTTCTATATTATCCCTTGACCTCTTCTTTCCTCCCACTCTCCAGGCTTTGTGGTGTTTAAAAAGTAGCCAATGAGCACCTGCAGAGCTGAGAAAAGAAGGCAAGGATAGCCTCTTCCCCAAAGTTGGGCCATCTGCCAAATCAGGCCTCCAGCCTGAACTGGGAAAGAGCATGGAGAAGGTTTTCCTTTGAAGAATGAAGGACTGAGCAGAGTCTTGGATTGGATATTGAAAGTTTCTGAATTGAAAATGTGTTTTTATACTTAAAATATCTATTGTTTATAAATTGCAAAAAAAGTAATCCAGTGGCAGGAAAAAAAGTGACCCTCTCTAAATAAATTCTTAATAAATAATTGAAGACAAAAATAAGTGGGTTTTGATTTATCCCCTATGAATGGTATATTTGTCATATCTTTTACACTAGTGGCACCTTCCAATGGAGCATGTTGGGAACAGGGAATATGGGTGTCTATTCAAGAATCTGGGCTCTAAAACTCTTAAAGCACTCAAGAAAAGCATATACCTTTTTTAAAAAAAGATGTTCAACCTTCTTCAAATACCACAGGCACAGCTTTAGCCGCCTATATAAGAAGTTGGGGACTCAAATGCAAAAAGATGAAAACTTTCTAAGGGCAATGGAAATAACCGATTATCCTAAAAGTCATTCTGTCACCTACTTTTGCCCCTACAAAAATATATGCATTTCTAAAAATTTACAAAACACACAATACAATCATAAAACAGCACTTACTGGTGGTTATTATATGCAAGATATTATACTAATTGTTTTAGATGAATTATTTCTTTTTACCCTTTCCCTCATAATGTTATGAGTTAGGTATATTTTTTATATTGTTTAAAGGAAGAGAATTACAAACAAAAATATAATATCACTAAACAGCATGTATTTAGAGAAAAAAAATATTGTTTCACCTAGGAAAATTGGGGATGGCAATAGAAAGTTATATTTAAATAACATCTTACTTCCGAATATAAATTCAATACTTTGAAAATGTAGAAAACTATAAAAAGAAAATGTTCACTTAATACAGAGAGAATATGGTAGACATTATTTGGTTAAATGTTTTTCTTTTAATAATATACCATGAGAATCACCTCCATAATTACATATTCTTCAAACATAATTTTAATGAAATGTTTAGTGTTATATCCTATTGATAAATGACTTATTTTAAAAATCCTTGTTAACTTAACCAAACCTCTTTTACATCACTATAGAATAGTGAAAGCTAAAAATTCTTGAAGAAAAATCTTTGTGTAACTCTCTCTTTATGGAGGAAGTAAAACAGTCAGTTTAGTCTAAATTATGCTGTAGTAACAATCTCAAATTCCAGTGATTTACAAAAAAAATAACAAGATTGTGAAAGGTTTTGTTTGTTTGTTTCTTCATTTGTATTACATACCAACAATTAGTTCATGGTGAATCTAATGTACCTCTGCTCTACCTTCAGAATCAAGGCTAGAGGAGGATCTCTATTAAAGTCATTAGCATTTTCACAGCAAAGGGAAAGGAAAGATGGTAGAACCATCCTGTTATGAAAATTGCAGGTATATCTTTCACTCATGTTTATTAACTAAAGCAAGTCAGTGGGAGGGGAGGTATAATCCTCTATCGGGCACAGGACCTAGGAGTGGCCTTAGATTAAGGGACAGCAATTATTTTGACAATAATAGGAGATAATGGTTGATTTTTGTCTAAAAGGTTGGAAGGGACTTTTTCAGGTAAGGTAAAAAAAAGGGGGGGGGAGGGAAGAGAAACATTCCAGGGAATGGAGAAATCACATAAAAAGGCAATGAATTGTAAAAGAACACTTCAGGTCTCAGGAACAGTATATCCCAACATATCCTAGAGGGTAGATATGTGGATAGTGAAGTTAGAGAAAGGTTCTGAGATGTGCATGAGATCACAGAGGGCTCTGTGAGTTACTGTACCCATCAGAGTGACTTTAGATGGCACAACTGAAAGGGACTATTGAGAGCTACTTAAAGAAACTGTTTACAAATGTGTGAGAAGGTTTAAGGGAAACCAAAAAGGATAGTGGAGTAATCTGGAAAAATGAATTGCTGTTAGTTCTTACCACCTCTAGAATCAAACAGGCAAGAGTAGATAGTTATTTAAATAGGCCAGAAGAATGGGCACCTGTAACAGAATGCCACCTGTCAGAGTAGCTGCCTGTAAGCAAGAGCTAATGGTAAGAAAGTCAACAACCAACAGGAACTATGGTCTTCAAGAGAAGGCTGCAAGCAACGTGTGGTGACCCTGAGGGAAAAGAATAGGGTAAAAAGTTGCCCTCACTATTTACCTATGTTCCCATCTTCTTCCAGGGCCTCCCTCTGGCTGAACCTAGTAGAAGTCAGAGGACAAGGGGGCCTGTGAGTACAGGCCATAAAGGTCAGTCTCCTGGGCAGACAGAGCACAATGGATTTGTAGAGAAGGAAAGAGTGGTTCTGGAGGGGCAAAATGGAGAGTGTACAATAAAGTTGTTCTATAATGAGCAATATATGTGAAGCTAAATTAAGACATTGGCAGCTAAAATGAGTCAAATGGGGAAAATTCAAAGAATACTACAGTGAAAAAAATTTAGTAATAACTAGATACTGAAGGTAGTAAGCAGGTTGGTAATACAAGAAGAGAGCCGATTGTAACTGAGAAAAGTAAGATGGGGAGAAGTGAGTCCGGTTGAGGATAGCACTGAACTCAAGATGTAAATGTCCAGAAAGCAGTTAGAAACATGGATCTGGCACTCAGGAGAGGAAGATGGATTTAGATTTGAGTGGTCCTGATAGTTATCACATAACTGAATAAAACTTTCCAGAGAGACCATATGAAATGAAAAGGGGTCAGGTGAAGCCATTGAGATAAGGGTAAACCAGAAGTTGTCTATGGCCATGCTTCCCTGAACAAGTCTGATCCCATCTGATCTCAGAAGTTAAGCAGGGTTGGGCCTAATTGGTACTTGGATGGGAAACCACCTAGGGAAACCAGATACTGTAGGCCTAAAAAATAAAAAAATTAAAAAATTTTTTAAAAAAAGGGATTGTAAGCTGACCAGGTCCTCGTAATCTGTGAGGTCAGTCAAGAATTGCCTTGCCTAAAAAAAAAAAAAAAAAAAAAAAAAAGTGAACCAGAAGCAAATATCCCACCTTTCACCATAGAAATTCAGCAAAGACAGTTGTGTCACCAAGGCAAAAAAAAAAGTCTGTAAAACAGTGGTTGTAGTCCAAACTTCACACAGGTTTTCATGTTATTAAAACATATTCTTCATGGTCCAGGGAACTCCAAGCTTTGAACTTTGTTAAAAGTGGTTGCTGACTAGAAGTGTCCCCAGATTCTGGCAGGAGCCAACCTGTACCCTATTCAGAGAAAGAAACCATCATCCTAGGTCATGGAGAACCATCAAAAGTTATTTTTCAAAGACACTGAGCAAAATACAACAAATAAAAATACAGCAAATTTTAATAGTAGAATACAAAAGGAAGTAAGATACCATGTAAGAACCGGCAGAAAAAAGACAATAGAAACAGACATTGATGTCGGATAGCTGGAATTATCAAAAACAGATTATAAAACAACTGTGTTTACTATGATTAAATAATTAAAAGGCAAGCTGATATGCTTTGAAGTACAAAGTCATAAAGAAGGTACATCTAGGGTCCCAGGCAAGCCTCTGTATTCACTGGGCATCCACGGAGAGCTCCTGCTGGAGAGAGCCTCTCCAGCCTACTATGTGGTCCTCTAATTCACTGATCCAACTAGAGTACATTCAAAATCATAATCTCTAATGAGTACACCTGAAACTAATATAATATTGCATATCAACTGTAATTGAAAAATAAAAAAAAGGAGAATGTTAGCTTTAGTTGTCAAGTACTGCCAACCTTCCACATCCCCATTAAAAGCACAAGCCATTTCATTTTCCAGAACACCATACAGATTTTTGAGTCATCCTCTCAGCACAAATTTACAAACACATCTTACGTATTAAACTTCACTAAAAAGCTTTGAAAACCTCTTATCAAAAGCTAAGTTTACTGAGCATTGTTTTGAGAAACTATACTTATGTTCTAAACATACATTTGCAGTTTAGGCAGCAAATTTGTTCTACTGGGATTCACTGGACCTTCGCATAGGTGCAAAGAATCTGAACATGGAAGAAATTTTCAGATTATCTTGTCTAATACACATGAGAAAGTAGTGTACATTCTTCAGGTCTCACTAGTTAATGGCAGAGACAAAAAAAAGAAAAAAAAAAACCTTGGATTTTCTGTTCTTGGAAATCCCTGTACATTCTACTGCACTACACTTAACTATATTAGTCAGGGATCTGTGTTAGAGAAAAAGAACTGACAGAAATAGATGGATATAGGAAAAGCTGGAGGAACAGGCTACTGTGGTCTCCTAGGATAAATTCTAGAAAGTTCACTACTGCCAGGAGGAACAACTGGCCCCGAAGTAGTGAGATGAAACTTTGTGCTCAGATTGCAGCAGCTTTGGCCCCTGACAGACATTGAATTGGGGCAGCAGGAAACTGCACCCTAAGCCTGGTCACTGCTTCAGGCCCCCAGCCTCCTGGAAGACAATAAACTTGGCGGCAGACCTATGCATGCACAGTTCATTCACCCATCGTGGCTTTGGTCGGTCTGTCCCTGCACAGCCTTTGATCCTGAGCCTGGTTCCCCACACCAGGCCGCTGTGGAGAGGCTCAAGTGCACTGTGACTGACTAGAACATGGAGGGAGCTTTGGCCTTTGCTTTGTAGGAGCTGTAAAATCAACTCCTCACTTAGAGCCTGGTAGAGATGCCTCCAGCACCCATGGACACCCAGCTGTTTCTCATCCCAGGACTCTGATGTCCATTTCCATAGAACTACAGAGATCCCACAAGATTTTTTTCCGGGAAGAGCAGACTGTGGAAGCAAAGCCTCTGGCTTAGTTCTGCTGACCTCTGAGTGGCACCTGACTCACAGCAGATCCCAGTGCATCCACTCTCCCTATCCTTCCATCTGGACAGGCACTCACTCCTCCCAACATGCAAACCTGAAGTCACAAAGTGCAGCCTGCTGGCTCCAACTGTACCCTTTTCGCTTTCCTAGGAAGCTGAGCACTCTATCCATCCGGAACAAGCCTGGGCCTGCGGACATCCCCCTTGGTGTTCAAAAGAGGAAAATGTATTGTCATAGAGGGAATTGGGTGGGCCAGCTCCCCCACTGAAGTTTGCTGACTATTGGGGGAAGGGTATAGGAAGAGGGAGATGGGGAAGAGATGCTGGGGTGGGGGATGGGGAGGTGAACGGGAGTGGGGAGGGAGGGAAGGAAAGAGAGAGAGAGAGAGAGAGAGAGAGAGAGAGAGAGAGAGAGAGAAATTGATTTATTATGAGGGATTGGATCCTGTAATTATGGATACTGAGAAATCCCATGATCTGCCATCTGCAGGCTGGAGATCCAGGAAAGCCAGTGATATAATTCAGTCTGAGTCCTAAGGCCTGAGAACTAAAGGAGCCAATAATGTCATATTCCAGCCTGAAGGCCGAAAATGAGATATTCCAGCTCAATCAGTGATGCAAGAAAAAAAAAAAATGGCGGTGACTTTCCCCTTCCTCTGCCTTTTGTTCTTTTTTCTATTCAGGCCCTCAAAGGATTGGATGATGCCCACCCACAATAGGGAGAGCAATCTACTTAGTCTACCAATTCAAATGTTAAGTTGACCTAAAATTACCTATCACACTGACCTTCCCCTGCAGTTCTTCAGGACTTCAGCATCTTCAGAGAACAGAATCACCAGCAAAAAGCCAATAACCCAGAACTCAAAGTTACCAGAAGAGAGCAAAACCTGTGTGAGACTAGCTTCCATTCAATAAATATTATTTGAGCAACAACTATGTGTGAAGCACTGTGCAAGACCTGAAGAGGCAATAGTGGATATGCTTCAGTATCCTCAGTGAACTCACACTCCAATGGGGGAGACAGATTTTTTAAAAGGAGGGACAGTTCAAAATAGCATGACTAAATGAGTAGGCATGTGTTTACAGAGTGTCCTGTCTGAACAGCTCACTGTGGTAGACACCTAGGACATATCAGTGAACAAGAGACATAATACCTGGCCTCAAGAAGTTTAGTCTAGATGGAAAATGATACTTATCGTGCTTAAACTATGGTTTATGGATGGGATGGTTTTGACTTTAATAGATTTCTTTGTAATCCTATGTATTTTATTTTACATTTGAAAAACATTATCCCAAGGAGTGGGCCCAGAGGCTTCTCTATACTGCCAAAGATGTCTATGGCACAAACTTTCAGTCTATAATTCTACTATGTGAAATAGGAAAGACACCCTTGAACAGCTCTTTCCTTGTTCATAGTAGCAGACACATTCCCACAATTACATGCTGAAATTTGTATGTGTTTAAGAAGGGTCTTCAGGTAACAAACAGTAGCCCAAAGGCAACATATGATTATATACACTGACGGTCACTAGAGTCCAAGGTCAGATCCCTTCTTTAAGTTAGGTGACGAGCATCTGGGCAATGGGGCTAATGGACAATAGGAAGGCACCCAGAGTACTGAGAACAATCAGCTCATGCCCACTTGCAGCTCCCTTAGCTGCATTCTTTCTTCTCATCCCAGTTTCTGTCACTTCTCATGCCCATTAGGTAGAAACAGTGAGGATTAATCTACTGTGTCATAGTAGCAGCTCATTGCTCCTCCAAATTAGTAAAAATGAGAGCTGACAGGACAATATAATTTTAGAGATGGAAGGGACTCTCAAAATCATATGGTCCAACTTCATTTTATAGATGACAAAATTGAATATTAATAAAATTATATGATTTACCCAAGGTCACAGAGCTTATTAGATATAGAGCTGGACCTAGAATTTAAGATTTCTAACATCCAGGGAAATGTTCTTTTCACTCTTCCCTTAGTTCTTCATGGAAAGGTCACAAGTATCAGTATAGATAGTGCCAGTATAAACATATTTAATTAACTTTGGATAAGCTCATGTGGACAATACAAGGTTAGAAGGAAAAACAGGGTAGACATAATAATTTATTAGAAAATAGAAGCTTAAGTCTATAAAACTGACTTCAAATAGCATGGATGCATTATATATACACTACCACTTTTTGTCTGACACTTTATTTCAAAAACTGTTTTTTGAATTAAATCATTAAATGCTTACTAAAATCATCTTTATCCCTGAAGAGTATCCTATTAATAGGTCCGGTGCCTCTGAATAACTCTTTCATGATAAATTATATTCCTGTAGTTCAATGTTGATGGGATAATTTCTATTTTTATCTTTGTAACAAATGTAGTGTTGTCATTCTCCAAGATTCTTCTGGCTCTTCTCCAAGAATTACTGAACTATGACACCAGCAGAATCTGAATAGATCCCAATACAGTAGACAAGAGCAAAATGATATTCTAGGCTTCTGTAAATCACTGCTCCTCCTATCCTTCAAAAATGCATAAAGATGAATTGTATTATGTATTTCCTCCAGACAACTTTTCAAAGCCCAAGAAATTTTGATTTATGATATTCTTCTGAACACCAGCTTACAGAGCCTTCTATTCATTCACATCTGTAACTTATTGGAATGACACCACGTTCTCTGTTTAAAGTTTTATGTGTCTTTCTCCTGTCCAGTATAGTATTCCAGGATAGGTGAGTGAGTTGTACCCAAAGTGATGCATGTCACTGTTCATCTGCCAAGTATAATAAAGGCAAGTAGTGCTGCACAAAGTGATTTCCTCAATCTAGCACAATAATCAAGTCCTCCCTCATTAAGCAACGTGCTCAGGAAGAACATTGGAGACACTTAGCTCTTCCTGCTCAGGAGCCGTATGTTTTAGCTGTGCAGTATGTGACAGAAATAAAGATCTTTATTTTTTGGATATCTTTCCCCAAACATCCTGTTATTTCTCAAGTAAGATTTGTGAAGGGTTTTAAACTATATAAGGCCTTTATAGACTTCATAGATCTTAGTTGTTTTTATTTTTTATCATGGCAGTTTAAAAATCACTTAAAAGGGGCCTGCATGACAGCATAAATCATTTGTAAGCACATGCCTGGCCTTTTTGGGAATAGCCCTTGGTAAAATCTTATTTTGAGTCTTTCCATTTAGCCATGTTTCCTTTGCTTTCTGAATGTTTTGTAAAATAGACTATGAACACAAGTTCATAAACTAAATATCTTACTTAGAGTCCTGTCTGGTGCCCAGCATAGAATCTGGTGTCCATATATTTTATTAAATGAGAGAAGAAATGCTGTAAACAAAGAGATTTGGAGCACCTTGAAATGATTACACTTAGGTAAGGCTAAAAAAGAAAGAAAACTAAATTTGATCACTTCCTCCATGAAAACCTATTTAAAATTTTTTCTTTCTTGAATGGTAGAATTGACCATGACTTTCTGTGTGATACCAATCTCCCCTCTATATACAATGCCAATAACATCTCTCAATTCTTTGTTTATACTTCTATCTTAATCTAATTGATAGGTAAAAATTATTCTGGCTTAATGTCCATATTTGCCACACCCAGCAAACTGTTTAGCATAAAGTAAGCCCTCAATAAATATTTTCTGTTGAATGAATAAATTTTCAAAAATTAAAGAAAAGGGGGGATAAAGAAAGAGAAGAAAGGAGACAGATGAGTAATGAAGTAAAGAGAGAAGGTAATGGATGGGAAAAAATGTGAAGGAAAAACATGAGAAGAGAAAAAAAAGATAGTCACTCAACATTGCCTAACTTGTTGTCAAGTGGTTTCTGTGAAAAAGATGTAATGGACCAGGGCTAGAAATTAGTAGATTGACAGAGAAGGTTAGATTCTTTTGAATTTCTAGTGCTGCATGTTTAAGTTAATCAGAATGGTCTAAAAAGTGACTGCTCCTCCATTTTCACCCTCTCACACTGGACTAGGGAGTATACTTCCAAAAATTCATTCATTTTCATAGTCAATCACTTATCCAAAATTATTTGGTATACAACTTCTCTTCTCCACCACACTTTCTCTCTGAAGCTACGAAGAAGAATGTGGTCCTTGCATTCACAGATATTACAGCCTGGTCAGAAGAGACCAGCAATAAGAAGATAATAACACAAATAAAGTAAATTTGTCTCTGAATAGTAAGATCTAGTTCAAAGAGAAAATAAATAAATAAATAAATAAGACTTGGACCCAGTGAGCAAAGCAAGTCTTCCATGGAGAAATGGTCCTAGGGCTGAGATAAGAATTAACCAGGTAGCTTTGGTGGGAGAAGAATATTCCAGGCAGGGTGTACCAGGATCACAGCACATAGACCCCATGAAGGAAGTGAGTATAAAAGGAGGTTAAAACACCTTATAGACACAATTTTAAGCAGGTCTTCCTCTTCCATTTGAGGTATCACCTTCAACAAATTACAAAACAAATGTCTCCCACTACTTTGGGGGAATGCCTCAAAAAAGAATGAGTGAGGTGAGTGGATTATTTCATAGGCCTTTAGAAGGGATGGTCAGCAATATCGTTCAGTTCTGGGACTACTATTTCACATGGCCTAATGATCACCCGTGTAGAGTCTGGCTCTGTTTTTGGTTTTGAGGTTTTGATTTTTTGGTTCTTTAGGTTTTTGAGTTTTCACAGAAATAGAAACACACTCAGTTGCTTCGAACCTGGTTTCTAAAATTTAATGTTATACAGCAAACATCTTTCTATCAAACAAAATATGGATTTTCAACATTACTTTTAAGTGTTAAAAATTGTCCCATCATAGAATTCTAACGCAAATTCTTCAACAGGACCTCAATTGTTGGACATGAATATTTTTTTCAACTTTTTAAAATGACAACATTGTAAGAACATTATTATGGATGAATATTTGTACCTGTCCTTAATTATTTAATATAAATGGTGCTGGGATCAAGTGCAGTATCTGGAGACAAGAAAATCTGGTTTAAATTCTAGTTTTAATACTTACAGTTATGAGACTCAGGTAACCCAATTAATAAGTCTCCATTTCCTTACCTATAAAATGAAAGGAACAGCATCTATCTTATCAGATTGTTGGAAGGCTTAGGTGATTCAAGTAAAGCACACAGCAAGCCCTCTGCAATACAATAAGCACTTAATAAATAAGTGATACCTATGATTTCTATTAGAAAAATTTTGTCTATATTTAAGACTTTTAACATATATTGCCAAATCACCTTTCAAAAAAAGCATATAAATTAATTTTTTATGAGCCACATGTCAAACAGCCCAAGGAAATACATTGTTTACATGCTAGAGTTACGCCATGCCATCACTGCGTCAGAGAATTTTGTTAGAGAAAAGGTTCATTTAAAACTAGTAGCAGAAGCCATCAGTGCTCTGCCATATTGCCTTGGATCACTTTGCCATGTTCATGCATACCAGACACTGATGTGTTTTTCAATCCCAACACCCAGCTGCGAGTCTTTCCTGGGCTTCCTTCAGTCTGCTAGAATCTGCTTCGTTTTGTGCATAAGGGAAGCTAAAAGTGCTTGGGAATTCACTCCCTCACCCTGGGAGAACCCTAAACCAAAGACTGACATGTAAGTGTGTGTATATAAATACTCCACCTGGGGACAACTCTGTGGTGTGACCTACACTGGCTTCAAAGAGCCCCGGGGACCTGGGCTAGTCATTTTCTGTGAGCCGTGTCTGTGTGCCTGCCTTTTTTTCCCTAGCCCATTCCTCATACCTCTAACCAGTCTTTTATGGAAGCATTTCCTAATAAATACCGGTGTTACAGTTGGCTTCTGAGAAAGACAGAAGCCAACTTTTTTCTCTTGGTTATAAGAATTTCAATATAAATTTTTTGACAAATTATTTTCTAACAGAAAAAAGTATTTATTTTGACATATATGCTAACAGAAAAATATAGAGAGAGATTCTCTCTTTCTTGGGAATTTGCATACTGTAGCATGGTTTAGATTTCATCAGCAGAAGAAAAACTGGACAGAAGGATAAAGGAAACAACAGTCTGTGTTTTCATGGAAAGAGTGCTTATGTGGTAAGTGCTCAAATATCCTGAACTGCTAACTACCAGAGTCATTCTGAGCAAGTCACTCACTATCTTTGGGCTTCAGAATATCTATTGGTATCCTCTAGGACTGAAGAATATCTATTGGAAAAGTCTAGGGCTTTTACATGTGTATGAAAATATTGCTACCTAAAAAAGCAGACCTCAGAATGGAGTTCATGCATTCCCCTAATCCTTAACTTTCATATTTCTTTGAAGATACCCACATTTTCTATCATGTGTTTCCTCACTCCAAGCTCATTTTTTTCTTCTGTCTTGGCCTCTTAGGGAGGCCTGCTTTCCAGTCTTTGATGAGCAACAGATTTTATCTCCGCTGCTATAGAAAATCCATCATGCATGCCTCCCTATACACCCCACTGTGAATTTCTGACTCTTACACATCTTCAAAGGTTTAATACTCTCAGCAAAGCAGACATGTTTGCAGTAGATCAAAAAGGAGAAAAACTGGATCTACATCACTTATTCTCCTGGTTGTTCAATCTGAATAAGCAGGGCCCTCTGATATCAGAGATCCCAGAGTGAAAGAAGAGATTGTCCTAAGACTGAGGAGTTGCGTTCTCTTCCTATGCTCATAGGAGCACATCTCCCTAGATTGGTAGTTTTCTTCTCAAAACACTTTAAATATTTCACTCTACTCTATTTTTGCTTGCATGGTTTATGAAGAAGAGTCAGATGTAATTCTTATCTTTTCTCCTATATAGGTAAGCTGATTTTCTCACTCTCTGGTTTCTTTAAAGACTTTTTTTTTAACTTCACTTTTCTGACATTTGAAAATGATATGCCTAGGTTTAGGTTTTGGTTTGTTTCATCTTATTCATTTATTTTTATGGGTATCCTCTTCAGTGTTCTCCAAGTTTCCTAGATCTATGGTTTGATGTGTGACGTTAATTTGGAAAATTTTTCAGTCATTATTACTTTAAATGTTGTTTTTGTTCCATTCTTCTTTTTCTGGTATTACAGTTATGTGTATGTTAACCTTTGTTAACTGTCACGCAATTCTTGGATATTCCATCATGATTTATTCAGTATTTTATTCTCTTTGCTTTTTAGTTTTGGATGTTTCTATTGTCATATCCTCAAGCTCAAAGATTCTTCCCTCAGCTACATCCAGTCTACACATGACCTATTATAGATGTTCTTCATTTCTGTTAGTGTTTTTGACCTCTAGTGTTTTTTTCTTATAATTATCACCTCTCTGCTTACATTATTCACTGTTCCTGCATATTGTCTACTTTTTTCATTAGAGCCCTCGGCATATTAATCATAGTTGTCTTAAATTCTTGTCTGACAATTTCAACATGTCTGCCATATCTGACTCTAGTTCTGATGTTTATTCAGTCTCTTTAAACTGTGTGTTTTTGCCTTTTAGTATGCCTTGTAATTTTTTGCTGAAGTCTATATATGATGTACTAGGTGAAAGGAACTTTGGCAGATAAGCATTTTGCAGTGTTGTGGTAAAGTGTAGGGGAAGGGAAGTGTTTGTTCTCTTGTCCTATGAGTACGTCTCCATCTTTTGGTGTGCTTCTGGACTATAAATTTCACTAGTGCTTCCCAGTTTGTTTTTTCTCCTCCTTTATACAGGATGGCTAGAAAAAATCCTTCAAGTAGGTTAGGCTCTGAGAAAATCTCACCAAGTTAGACTCTGGTAAAAAAAGTTTCTTCTGAATGAAGGCCTTATTAAAAACAGAATACTCTGGAGGATTTCAAGATGGTTTCTTTTGCCTTCCCCCTGTTGTAAGCATAAAGGAATTTTTCCAATATTCATTGTGAGGATCCCACACTCACAAATGTGTGAGACTCTCCCATGACTGGGTCCCCTGGGAATTTTTATCTCTCAGATTTGTCCACATTGAGCCCCTAGCAATTTATCAATCACAGTTAAACTTTTTCTATCCTGGTGCTGGTTCCCATGGAGGTTGCTGCTCACGGGTTTCTGATCCAGTAGGTTGTGATTCTTTACATCTACCTATCTCTCCAATCTGGGACCAGCAGTTTGCTCTGTTATATCACTTCTCTGATGGATATAAAAGGAGTTATTGATTTTAGTTTGCTCACCTTCGTATTTGCTGTTAGAATCAAGGGGCAACTTCTAAGCTCTGTACATGCTGAACTGGAAACCCCTAAACAAATTTTTCAACACATAAAATCACATAAGAGTTCCACTGGCTTATTACATTGCTATAGACTGGAACATCCTTTGTAAAACCAGATCTCAACAGAATATTAGAGTCAGTCATATTAAAAAAAAAAAACTCGTATTGGAAATATATATATACACAGAAGTTTTCATGACAATTGACCAGTTTCTTTATTAAGTTCAGCTGTTTCCAGTCAAAGCTTGCCTCTGGAAAAAGTATAATCATTTATAAAATAAATAATTTAAAAACAGACAATAAATATTTTACAGCTTTTTTTTAACCTAACTACAAGGGATTTGTATATTAACAGAATTATTCTATGGATCCTGTCCGACTCAGACCTACCCCCTAAAAACTGTACTGTTCTCATCAATATGACTCGCAACATTTATGTGCAAGGAGAGAATTCACCTCACTTCTCCAATGCCTCAATCTACAATTTAAAGACAAAAGGGCCACCTCCTTTTCCCCAAGGAATTCTTATTTCTCCTGGATCAATTCATAGTTTTCACAATGAAAATTTAAAAGCTTAAAAATCAATTCTCCATCCTGGCCAATTTTACTCGAAAATGTTAAAGAAAAAAATGTTTAAAGTTAAAATAAATTTCATATGAAGTTAACATTTAGCATTTACCTTGTTCCATGCATAGAAATTCAATTTCTACTTGCAAAATAAAGTGGAAAATTGACTTCTCCCACTAATCAGGCTTTAAGTCCACTTTTACAAAACTTTCTAACTACTTGAGGCAAGCATGGCCTTTAAGGATAAATCCAGAAAGTCCTGATTTAATATATCACCATAAAGTGTACTGGGTAGATGTCACAGCAGCAGATGTTTGGCCTATTTAATCCTGAGTCTGGCTCTGCAGTGGTAATGCTATCATTAATCCACTGAGAGCACACCCTCCATGATAATTAGAAAGAAACTTTTTTGTAAGTAACCATAATTACAGTGACACTCTCAATAGCCCTAATTATGGAAATGAGTTTCACATTAAATTCACCTGTCTGATAATATACAGTAAAAGTCTATTTCAGCTGAACTATGTTGTTTGTTAAAGCAGTAGTGCCTAAGGTTCAGGTGTTCACATGTGAATGATAGAGCCATCATCTCTAGTTTCAACTCAGATTAAAAGCTACTATTAATTTGCCAAGAGTTAGTGCTGCTTGACATAAAAAAGTACATCTTTAGGCAAAAAGCTAAAAGTTTCCAAACAACATAGTTCAGGTTTATTTCCTACGTTTTATCCAGTGTTTTATCCAGACTTTAATAGACACTGAGCAAAGGCAGTTTCTTGCTTGTTCCTAAACTAAAAAAAAAAAATAAAATAATGAGTATAATGTTGATTGCTGATAGTTCTATTCATTTTTAATCCTGAAAAGTGTTATAATTTGTATTTCTCAAAATATTTATCAAGATTCCAGAAGGAAAATATTTATAAGTGCATACATTCATACACACACAGAGGCATATACACATGCACACACTAACAAAA
Organism: Cynopterus sphinx; assembly: GCA_030015415.1. Taxonomy (NCBI): domain Eukaryota; kingdom Metazoa; phylum Chordata; class Mammalia; order Chiroptera; family Pteropodidae; genus Cynopterus; species Cynopterus sphinx. Next base: position 76,417,019 of record CM057384.1, read on the forward strand.
GGCTTTGATAACCTAATTCTTTTTATATTGACACATCTCTATTCTATGTGGAAAAGACTTGGGAGTCACACATTCATTTTTCAGAGACTCTATGCATACTACAGTAATGTATTAATATTCTGATATTTAATAAATGATAAAAACATTGAAAAAATCAAAAGCAGTCTTGTTTTTAATTTTTTACAAGGAGAGATAAAGAGCAAGAAAGAGATCTAAAAAAAAACTAAGTGTCCTTTGCCTTCTCATCTTTCACGCTTGTCCTTAGTTTGGCTCACTCAGAATTATTCATCACATATTCGGTGAGACAGGATTATAGTTTACCCTCCTAGTATCCACAAAGCAAACCACTAAAATTAGCTTTGCAAACCATGGCTAAGATCTTCTCTCCTTTGCTCTCATCCTTGTTCCTCTGAAGTTTGAAAAGGTTTCTGACTGTAAGGTAAAGGAGAAAGAGAACAGAGTGATTTATTTTTCCTTATTTTCATTCAAAAATCCAGCTAAAAATGGCAAATGAGGACACAGTCTTGCTACAAGTCAGTGTTGTGAAGGTGACTTCATTATGATGAAAGTTGAAAATAGACAGAATATATTAACTGTTTTGAATTTTAGGACAACTCTTTCTCTCGTCAACTGTTGTCTCAGTGGTAGAATTGAATGTGGGAGATATCAGTAGTTTCAGTCCTCATTAAATTTTTGGCCACAAGCCATTGAACTGAATTTAATAAGTTGAAACCGTGGAATTTACATTAGTTCTTTAAACAAAGGCTTCTTTTCTGTACAATGAAGTTTCGAGTACAATTTGTTCTCCTGACCATAAGGTTCACATGGAGTTCACAGGGAGAAAATTAACTGGATTCACTATTGTTCTTTTCTCTCCTTTTCTAACACCAATATGTTAAACACTTTTTATAGACCTCAAATATTACTGTCCTTCATTTGGCTAAATTTAATTCAATTAAAATTTATAAAACAAATGCAGAATAGATAACATTAGGCATCAATTCTAATAAGAAAAACAACAAAACTATCAATTGCCCATTGATTTCTGTCTTCTGGTAGCTTGTCATCTTAGTCATGCTAATTTAAGAGACATTCCTTCAATGGGTCTTTGGTGGGATATAAATAGTAATATATTAGCCCATCTGATTCTATATCTTACCTACAGTTCACTTCCTAGTACAATAAAGAGTGCTGTAGTTAAGATTTCTTTCAAGGATGACCCCAAAATATTAGAAGTCAATTTGTGGCTTTTTGAGATATCAATGTTCTCTATCAAAGTTTCTAATCATTTAATTCAAGAATCAAAGAAAAGAAATGGTAAATAAATGAAGGATATCAGTGGTGAGGAAGACAACTTAGAATGAGAAAACAATCAGCACTACTATACTGTCTAGTTTATGAAAAGAAAACAAATGTATTGGTGACTGTGGTACTTTAAAAATGGATGTAATTACCAGAAATCCTCACTATGGAAATGCCATTGACTTTCTCCTATCTTTTAAGAGAAAGTAAAATATGAACTTTCCCCCCACTCACTTGCTGAGTTCTTTATGAAAGACATGCATGGAGCACAGTCTACCCTATTTGAATGGTATTACTGTAACTTGGCCTGTACTGTTTTAGTATTATTTCATTATAGTGAAATGAGAAGAGTACTAGACTTCAAGTGAGGAAAAACATGAGTTCTAGACCCACTTTACCCATGTACTATTCTCAAGACCTTGAAATAAAGCATCATAATTTTATGAGCTGCAGATTTCTCTTCTATAAAGTATCCTGAGCAGGCTATTTGAGATAATAAACACTTTACAAAGCCATCTATCTCTGTATAAAGGTGGGAATGATCATGGGTAACTGACCATTTATAAACTGATCAGGTCTTTAAGAATAGAGATGGGACTACATCTTTTCTAGAACCTGCCATAAAAATAGTGAACAGCTATTGAGAATGTACTAAGTAACTAAATGTACTAAGTACTAAAACTTTTTAGATATATAGATAGTCAAGCTAGTAGGGACCTGAGATTTCATCTGGTCCAACTCAATCATATATCAAAAGACTGAGTTCAAAGTCAACTTGCCCAAGTAACTCATGAATGTGGTACAGAAATGGAACCAGACCACACTTTTTCTGAATTGGGCCCAGTGCTATCGTCTCTGCAGCACACAGACCAGACTGGCGCAAGTTTCATTCAGGGCAAAGATACTGCAAGTTCATACATGTTTGTGATAAAAAATGTAAGTCCCAGTCCCCAAGAGCAGCTGACTTAATATATGAATATTTTGACTAAGCAGTTTTTTTTCCAACAGGTTGTCCTCCTGAGGATTTGACAGCTGTTGTAAGAGATGAGATAAACCATGGACAGTGAACAGTGAGTGGTATGACTACTAACTGGTCTTCTAGATAAGCAGCATTGAGACTGCCAAGACAACAAGTGAAAAGTGGCACTTTAGGTCTTTTTCTAAAAGGCTCTTCACACCAAAACTCTACCAGGAAGTCCCATTCAAGGTAACATACTTGGCATTCAAGTATAAGAGAGACATATGCAGTATGAATGCCATTGTCTATCAGGTATTGAAGCACATTTTTGCTCCCTTAACTGATACCCTGAAAACAAAGTCATAATGGCCTTCTTTCTGGTTACCCCCCAAAATTTATTCTTGGAGAGGTCATAAGAGGTAGGCTTCTGTGAAGTTACACTCTCTCTGATTCAAATTATTTCCAGAAGAGTTTCAAGGACAAACATGATGAGAGGCAGCTTCAGGAGGCCGTCATCTGGCACAGCAGAACAGCAGGAGTTGGGAATAAGCAGTCAAACTCCAGATCGGAGGTATGATATGTGCTTCCCCTCTCACAGCTCCCTGAAGTCTTCACACATATATCAGCAGCTCATCTGTCCTCTGACCCTCTGCAGCCCAGTTAAAGCCAAGAGGCAGCAGGCGAGAGTGGTACATATGTTCTGCTATTAATATCTAATTAATTGACACAAGGACTACCCAAGGAGCATAACTTCTAGACGCAGAGAAGGCAGCACAATAGTGACAGCAATGTGTGGTCCCTGACCATGGCCTTCTCAGTCTAGAGAATCTCCTGGGTGTCCTACAAATATTTTTGAAAGGAGCCCAGAGTTTTACAGGTTGTTCAGGCTATATGATTCACAGATACAAAGACTTTCAGACTCACTCTTAGAATAACATTTCATTCCTGAAAAGGTAAAAAAAAAAATACTGTCAATAATAAAAAAAAAAGAGCACCCAGCATCATTTAGTTTGTTTCATCATTTATCTCCTTACTTCACAGCAGAATTTAACCCTAAGCTATTTCAGCTTAGATTAGGGTAGTAGAAGGAAGTAGAGCTGACAGATGCAAATGTAAAGCAAATTAATGAATTCTGATTTGGAATGGATTCAAATTTGTATCTTCAAGTTTTTCTTCAGAAACATTCTTAGTAAATTATTGCATTCTACAGAATAGAAAGTAGCAGGTTGCTCCTGAGGATTGGGAGAAATGGAGAGTAGGAGTGAATTAGAAGCGAATGAGAATGACTCAGTCCACCCACCTGCCTCTGATGTACTAGAAATAGTATCTCCTGAAACCAAGGGGCAGACTGTTGCTGATGCTGAAAAAAAGTCCTAAATCTTCTTGAAGTTGCCCAGTTTCCTTGGGTTTATACATTTCCAAATTATGCTTTAGCAGCTTGAAGCTCAATGGCCTTGGCTTCTGCTAGGTTTTTTACATGACTTCTGTTGAGAGTCATCCTCATTTTGATTAATGATACTGGTTACATTATAGAAGCAATGGACTGGCCAAGCATTAACTGCTGTACTGGCTGGATTCTTCAAATTTGCATTAAATTATACCTGCTGCTACTTTAAAGGAAATATTCCTTTTACTTTCTACTAACTTGAGACCTTTCCTGTTACAATGGTTATCACACATATAGGAACACCTCATTGAAAATCTGCTGTTTCCTTTAAATAGGGCAGGGTGAAGGTGGAGAGGTAATTTAATTAATGCAACAAATATTTATTCCATAACTACAATGTGCCTAGGAAACGCAGTTAGAGAATAAGCATTTGTGAAATATAATGTTTCTCTCATAAGCTGTCATCATAGATGAGAGGACACGCCAAGAGTTCCAAGCTGAAAAGTGAGACTAGCTCAGGCAGTGGATGAGGAGAGACAAGTTACTGATGTTGCCCACCAATACTCCAAGGATGATGGAATGTTACTACACACTAGATTGCATTCTGAACTGGGGCATTTTAAAGTAAACTTTCTTAAAGTCATTTTTTTTAAACCTGATATTTGTAGCAAACTAAAAATTTTCTGTGGGAATATTAAAGAAAATTATTTTTTTATCTACACAAAACTGATGTTTTCATATATAAACACTAAAAGAATTTTTAAATAATTTCTTAAGAAAGAAAAATATAAAGCAAGGCAGCTGCTATTTAAATTAACATAAAGAAATGGAGCTACAGTATTTTAAGAGTTCTTTCTAAAATAAGAATAATGTTTTTCTTTAATCTTTTTTCACAGCTATTCTGAGTAAACAAGGGTCATCATGAATTTTAAAGAATGTATCACTCTAATAAAAATATGAAAGTATGTGAAACAATTAGCCAGATATAAACCATTGGAAATCTATTGTTCTAATAAGTCAGATTTCTTTTTAAGGACTTCACAAAAAAAACAAAGATTTTGAAATGTTACTGAGAAAAAAATCAATATACCTCTATTTTTAGCCTACATTTTTTATCTTTCAAAAGTAAAAGACCTATAAAAAGCCTTCAAAGCATCATTTAATTTGGTTTTTTGACCCTGGATGAAAATTTGAATCATCTGGGAGTTTTCAAAGTCAGTGCTCAAATTTCACCTCAGATTTAGTATTTTTTTAAAGCTTCTCAAATGATGCTAATGAGCAGTGAGGGCTGAAATACACTAATTTATTTTTTTATTCTCTGATCATTATTTTATTTCTATGGCTTCATGCCTCTTGATATTTTTCTAAAGATTTTCTGTTTGACCCTACCTTCATATATTCATAATTTTCTAAACAATTCTATATCATAGTCAATCTTCTAATCTTCTGGCTGACCCTCATTTCAATTTTATATCATAGCCCTTTATCTTGGACTATGTTTTTTTTTCTTTATTTCAAAACTCTCCCTCTCTGATTTACCCTACTACTGCATTTATGTTGCTGTACAAATTATTGCCACCTCAAAATTATTGCAAGGCTCATCATAAAAATAAAGTAACAATCTCTGATGAGTAATTGGTTCCATAAATTCCTAGATGACATTGATGGTTGGGTTTTCTTACTAACTAGACTATTAAGTCAGGTTGACTTATGTGAAATTTCATTTTCAGAATGTTGGGTATATTGATTCTAATTGTAAACACTGATTTTGGCTTAAACTTGATGTAGCAATATGCTGCTACATTTCAGACAAATAAAGAATTTTGATAAAACAGAAAAGTTTACTCTGATAATTACCCAGTTCAACTAAAGTTGTGGCTCAGAATTCTTGCAGTGGTAATAAAAATTCTATACTTAAACATGATTTTTTATTTTCCTAGATCTAGAAGTGACAGTGAAGTCCACTGACATTTGCCAAATGCATGTGGTGGTTTTGGGTTTGTTGCAATAGCTGGGTTTGTCACTGTAGCTCAGTGATGAGCATATCCTATAAAAGTAAATTCCTCTTTGAGGCAAAGAAAAAATCTCCAGCTTTATTTGTGTTCCCCTAGAACAGATAAAATAATGGCCTAATGTCTAAAACACACTTTTTTTTTTTTTTTTGCTTTAGCCTCTCTTATGGAAAAGAATCATTCCAATTCAATCTCTGATTAGAGAGTCAAGTTCAAACAAAAACCATGTGAACGAGTGAATGACTGCTACAAAGGCAAACTTTAACCTTTCCAAAGACATAAAGTTTAGGTACAGCTATTTATCTACATATAAATGGCCTAACAAATGTTTAGAACAATAAACATTAGTCCAGGAAAGCATCTAAAAATCATAGCACATGCATTGGAGGCACCCAGCCAACCTAAAATATGCAATTTCAGGCAAGCTACTTAGTCTATCCCTCAGTTTCCTTGCCTTTAAAATTGATATAATAACATTTACATTATGTGTCTGGTAGGGGGGAAATAATAAAATGTACACACACAGCATTTGAGATATTGTCTGGTTTATAAATGCACCGGCACACTCAAAATGTATCTATTATAAGTACACAAAGCTCTATATTTCTATATTAAGCCACATGTAGCTATACACATACATACACAAAAAGAGAAATACTCATACAAAAAGAAAAAACCTTATTCTTATGTCTCTTCTTTCTAGAAATGAGTTCATGCGTATTTCTCCTAACAGGAGGGAAACAAAGCAACAAAGCCCTTACCAGCAAGATCATAGCCTCCTCATGTATTGAGCTGACTGCTGAGGACATAAAAATGCATGAAATGTGATCTCTGACCTGGATGAGTTTATGATCTAGTAGAGGAGACACACCTGAAAACAAATGATACCAGATATCATAAGAATAATATGTACAAGGGACAATAGGGGGTTAGGAGGGGATATTGACTATGCTATGCTTAAGGGTTATGGGTCAGCAAAGGCTTTACAGAGGAGACATGTTTGCAAAAAGTCCATCAGCTAGATGGAAAAATACTCCAAGCAGAAGGAAAAACAGATGCAAAGGCACAGAAGTATAAATATGCATGCTGTGTGTTGAGAAACTGTAATTAGTCTGATATGACTAGAAAGGCAGCAAGTGGGGATCACCACATAATAATGCTACATAGGTAGGCAAGGGCTGGATGATAGACTTAATATGTAAAGCAAAGTTCTTTGAGTTTTAAGTAGGGGTTTAGTACCATCAGATCTGGACTTTAGAATGATCACTGGTAGTGAGTATGAATAGTTCAGATTGAGTCAACATTGAAAGTAGGAAAACCAGTTAGGAGAATTCTGCAATAATTTTGTAAACAATACAAATTAATGGTTTGACCAATGTGATGTTTGGAAGGCAGAAATAGTAAAACTTACTGACCACTTGGATATGGGGAAGGATGGAGAAGAAAGAAGTGTGTGACTTGGGTGGCTGTTTGGTTGACATTAACAGAAATAGGGAGAATAAGAGTTATGAGCAAGTGTGTGTGTGTGAGAGGGGGGCGGGGGGGGGAGAGAGAGAGAGATCATTGATGTATTCCATAAAATCTACCTCAATGCTTTAAATTCACTGGGAACTGTATAAATGTTAGTTCATGATAATTATATCATCTTTTTATAATGACATCTTTTACATGTTCTTAGTAAAGCAATTCCTTGATTCAGCATTTTCTGAATCCTTAATAGATCTGTGAGTCAATTTAACATACATGGCTATTTAAAAGCCAGTTAGTTGCAGGTAAGAACAAATCTTCATTGACAATGCCAGTGGAATCAGCCTTTTAGATTTTGTTTGAAAAAATTTCAGTGTCACTATTAATCTAGGTGATCATGTAGAACCTCAAGGCTCTAAATTACCCTTTCCAAGATCCAGGAATACTTAAATGAGCTCAGAAGCCCAGGGACCCTGCCCAGGATAAGGAAGATGCTTCTGAGACGAGATAACAGTTCTTCTTTCCACATGCAATCTTGATCCTAGCTTTCCAGTCCCACCCTAAAAAGGAATGCCTGTTTTTAAGGTCCACACTATTCTTTCTGGACACAATAAGTAAACCAGATTTCATCATACTCTGAGAAGACAAGTGCAAAGTATAATCAGGGAGGATATAAATTACACTCCAAAGGAATTGCAAGGTTATGCCAATTTATACTGGCAGAAACCTGAGAAATATACATGGGAATGCATTCTAAGAATGTTAAACAGAAAAATAGAATTTAGTATTGGATTAGGTTGAATACGCTAATATGAGTGCATTGACAGAGATTCTGGATTTCATGTTTTAGCTTTGACAGTTGCCAGTGCCTTTAGTAGTTTGCTTGGTAGGACTGAGAGACCAGAACTTCTCTAGTATATGTATAGGAAGAAAACAAAAAGTTGAAATATAAGAATGTTGCAGTAACTTTATCTTGTGAGTCTTGAAAACCTCCCAAGACCACTATATCTTCCTAAAAAAAAAATATGTATGTATGTATGTATGTATGTATGTATGTATGTATGTATGTGTATGTGTGTATATATATATATATATTGGGGGGTGGGGGCTACTTTCTTTATTAAGACATTGAGAAATACATCAGTGATAGTAGTACCAGTTATTTTGAAAAGCTGCTAGGACTGGTCTGTGTAGAACAGGGTGGAGGTGGAATATTCTATTATTGAGATGTGCTCCCTGATTTTATTTATTTTTATTTTTTTCCAGCTTTATTGAAACATAATAAATGATTAGTTGCTCATATTTACATTGTACAATTTAATAAGGTTTTTTAAAAATATAGTTGGCATATAATAATATAGCAGTTTCAGTTTTACTGCAAATTGATTAGAGATCCATATAACTCGCAAAGCAATTACTCCACTAAATTTAGTACCCCTTTTTCCCTTACATGTTTATTAACCATCTTCCCCACACTACACACATCACTACATCTCCATGTCTATTCTGCTATCCATTTGTACCTCTTAACCCTTTTGCCTTTTTTTTTTTTTGCTGCTCCCCAACCCTCCTCATATCTAGTATCCTAAATATTTTCTGTATCTATGAGTTTATTTCTGCCTTTGTTGTTGTTGATTTTGTTCTTTAGATTCCACATGTATGTGAAATCATGCAACATTTGTCTTTCTCTAACAGACCCATTTCATTTAGCACAATATCCTCTTGGTTCATCAAGGCAATATCTTTTTCCATCCTTTCCCTTTTAATCTGTGTGTGTCTTTTAATCTGAAGTGAGTCTCTTGTAGGCAGCATAAATAGGGGTCTTGTTTTCTTATCCATTCAGCCACTCTATCTTTTGGTAGGAGCACTTAATTCTTTTCCATTTGAGGTACTCATTGATAGGATTACTACTCTTTATTTCTGTTTTTGATACATTTTTTCTTCTTAAAGAAGTCCCTCCAACAGTATTATAGGAAATGTTACTTATAATAAATTCCTTTAGCTTATTTATGTCTGGGAAGCTCTTTATCTGTCCTTCGGCTTCAAATGATAGCTTTGCTGGATAAAGTATTCTTGGTTATAGTCCTGGGTTCTCAACACTTTGAATATTTTGTGCTTAGTTTCTGTCCTGCATAGTTTCTTTTGAGAAAACAGCTGCAAGAGTTATGGGTGCTTCCATGTAGGCAACTAACTGCTTTTCTCTTGCTGCTTTTAAGATTCTCTCTTTGTATTTAACCTTTGGCATTTTAATTATGGCTTAGTGTGGGCCTACTCCTTAATTTTAGATGAGAGATTAGGATTTTGGAGAAGCAAAGGCCAAGTAACAGTGGTTAACCACCAAGAGAGTGTTAGGCATAATTTCCATAATGGGCAGCAAAATCAGACAATTTGGTGGTCTGAAAATGGCTCATTGATTATGGTTTTCCTAGGAATGAAAGGGATAAGCAGTGTTTTTTCTAAAATATTACTTGATATATACAGAAAATATCAAGCCCAGAAACCAGACTTGAAGGCCCACGATGAAGAGTGAAGACCTCTCCTAGTTTCAGCAAAGCTAGTTTGTGAACTTTGAGCCTCTTGACAGAGGAAGATGTTGGGCCTCTTTGAGGAAGAACCATGTTATATTGCACAAATTGCACTGAAAATCTTTGCAGGCCATTTTCTAAAGTGTCTGTATACCAGGGAAAGGAAAATACTTTTCAGAGGTTTCTAGACATAGGCTCTGTGTAAACCATGTTTCCTAGTGATTCAAAGCACCACAGTGGTCCATGAGTCTTCATGGGGACAAAGAGTGGTCAGTGATACCTGGAGTTCTGCCTCATGTTCTACTTGCAGTGGACCCAGTGAGACCATGAATAGCCTTATGGTTGCATCCCCAGTTCCTGAAAACATAATTGAAATTAACTAACTAGCTTTGGGCATAATACTCACATTGACTCACAGCATCCTCACATTTATGGATGGATAGAAAGTGAGTAAAAGTTGGAACAGATTCTACTCAAGAAAATTTTGTCATCATCAGAATATCAATAGTTTACAAGCAGTACATTTTATGGTATTGCCTAAGTCAATCATGCTTTAAAATATGAAACCTAGAAATTTCTGACATTACAGCCAATAAAATAGATTTTCTCTCATTTTATTTTTGTATACTGAAAAATCTGCCAGCATTTGATCACTACATTGTCAATGACAGTTTCAATATGATCCCTGCTTTTCATCCCCCAAGGATAGATAATGTCTCTGATTTTTGTTCTTCTGTTTCTGTCAGACATTCTATATTTTAAGTCAGTCTATTTGCTTGTAGCCCTTAGAAATCAGCTCACTGATTAAACTTTCACCATTTATTTTCTATATCCAAATATATATTTCCAATAGGACCATAAGTCAAATTGATTTGTCTCTTCACTTAAAGAAAAGAATGAGCAGATAATACATAATCGATTACTATCTCTCAACAATTTTATGTTTGCCATGAAATAATTTTGACTTCAAAAGTCTGGCAAAGCATGGCAAAGTGAAAGACATTCCCATATCTCTTCCTTTTAAATAATAATAAGCTAAACACCTAAAACTTAACAAAAATACCTAAACTACACACCAGCACATCTGAGCATGGGATCTGAGCATGAGAGCTACCACAGGTCAAAAACCCAGATGTTTGAAGGTGAACTAGGAGAAATAAAAAAGTTGCCTCTTTCAGCCACCAGAGCTCCTTGAAGGAGGAGGGGGCAGGGAGAAGGTGCAGCGACTTCCCTGAACAGCCCTGCCTGTGAGTTACTGTGAGCTTCACGTGTCTGACAGCAGGGCCCAGGCAGCAGGGTCCAGTCATCAATGAAAAAAGCAGAGAAGTGGGGTGGGATGGGAGAGAAACAACAGTTGATTTTTACCTACCATGGTTGCAAAACTGAGGCTGAGCCACAGCCCCCAACTCCCAACCCAGAGAGCCTCTCCTCCCATATCCTCCAAGACCAATCACTGCAGAGTGCCAGAGAAACTGAGAAAATGCTGCTAAGACTGTCATTGACACTGACAGGGACTAAAACTGAGGGTAGCAAGCATGATTAAATATATAAAAGAAAATAAATAAGGCATTATTAAGGCTATATATAAAGTAGGGACCCAAGAGGTTTAGATGCCACCTACTAGAAATCAAAAGAAAAGCTTCTTCTTTACAGCAGGCTAAAGAGAGACCTTTATATAATAAATCTCCTTTCTAGAAAAACAGCAGAATACACTTCCATTAATGCCCAGGCAGAGAGATAGTCCATTAAACACTGTGAACAACCAAGATAACCAGGCATTTCAGAATGAAAGAGAAAAATCTCCAGAAAATAAGCATACAGAAATAGAAATATGCAACTTAAATGACAGAGAATTCAGGATGGTACTTCCGAAAGAACTCAGTGAGTTCTGAAATGAGTCATATCAACAATTTCAAAAAATAAGAAAACAACTAGGTGAGCAGAGAAAAGAGATTGAAAACCCTCAAAAAGAACCACATAGATATTCTGGAGATTAAAGAAATACACTGCAAGAGTTGCAAAATGAAATAGCAAGCTTTGGAAAAAAATTCAATAAATAAAAAAAAGGATCAGTGATATTGAAGACAGAAATCTAGAAGTAAATCAAAAGGGAAAAAAGAGAAACTGAAGAATGAAAAATAATAGAAGAGAAATAGAACTGGATGATACCATTAGGAGAGGAAACATAAGAATAATGGGCATTATTGAAGGTGAGGAGCAGGAACTAGAAAGCATTGTCAAAGAATTTCCCAAATCTAAGGAATGAGCTGGAGATTGAAATTCAAGAAGTCAACAGAATTCCCAATTATCTCAACCCAAAAATGCCTTCACCAAGACACATTATATTAAAATTATCAAAAAATCTATGACAAAGACAAAATTCTCAAGGCAGCCAAGGAGAAGAAAACAGTAACTTATAAAGGTTAGATTATCCTCAGACTTTTCAGCACAAACCTTACAAGCCAGAAAGGAGTGGAATCAAATACTGAAACTATTAAGTAAAAGGAACTACCAGCCTAGAATGATGATCCAGCTAAGCAATCCTTTAGGTATGAAGGAGAAATTAAGACCTTTCCAGACATACAAAAATTGAGGGAATTCTCCATCACAAGGCCTGCACTACAGTAAATACTGAAAGGGGTCAGCTCACCTACAAAGAAATTACAAAACAAAAACAAACAAAAAAAACATAATTAGGAGTAAAGCAACTATAAGGCTAATAAGAGCAGAGGAGTGCAACCGTTACTAAGAACAGGACATTATAAGCTTAAATAATAAGAAGAGAATTGCTATAACAAGATAGTAATGAATGTTCAGCATACATAGGGACAAAATGAGATAACAATGAGTGAAAAGGCAGGGATTCAAAGATCCAAATTCTCAAAGGGGAATGGAGATTAGGCACATGCAGAATAAAATGGATGACTGTGTATATATACATATATAACTATCCTTTACATATTCGTATATGCCAAAGATTCAGAACCAAAGTATATAACACAAAACAAGAAGAACTGGAGGGAAAACCCACAAAAGCCAACCAAAATAAAGAAAACAGAAACACAAGAAAAAAGAATCAATGGAAACACTAAGCTACCAGAAAGCAAAATAAAGTGGCTATAATAAGACCTCATATTTCGATAATCACCCTAAATGTAAATGGACTAAATTCACCAATAATAAGGCACAAAGTTGCAGAATGTACAAAAAATAAAATCCCACCATTTGCTGCCTCCAGGAGATACTTCTCAGCTTCAAAGGAAATTTAGACTCAAAGTGAAAGGGCAGAAAATGACATTTCAAGCAAATGGCATTCAGAGAAAACAAGAGTAGCAGTAATAATATCAGACAAAATATACTTCATAATAAAAAAGGTAAATAAAGATACTGAGGGACACTTCATAATGACAAAGGGAATCATGTACCAAGAAGACATAACACTTACTAATATCTATGCTTCCTATCAGGGAGCCCCAAAATATGTAAAGCAATTACTAACAGAACTAAAGGAAGAAACAGACCAAAACACTGTCATAGAAGGGGACCTAAATACCCCACTTTTGAATATGGATAGATCATCCAAACAGAAAATCAATAAAGAAATAGCATTCTTAAATGACACATTATACCAACTGGACATAAATGACATTTACAGAGCCTTCTATTCCAAATCAGCTGTTTATACATTCTTCTCTAGTGCACATGGAACATTCTCAAGAATCGACCACATACTGGGACATAGAGATAGCCTCACATATAAAAGAGGGTTCAGATCATACCAACCATATTCCCTGATCATAATGACTGAAACTAGAGATCAACTGCAAAAAGAAATCAAGAAGGACCACAATTACATAGGGATTAAGAAACATGTTACTGAAGAATAACCAGAGAATAATCAGAGAAGAAATAAAACAAGAGATCAAGAGATACATAGAAACAAATGCAATGACAGCACAACATGTCAAAATTTGGGGACACAGCAACAGCAGTCATAAGACAAAAGTTTATATCATTACAGGCCTATTTCCAAAAACAAGAATGAGCCCAAATAAACAACCTAATGCTTCATCTTAAAAAACTAGAAAAGGAAAAACAAATGAAGCCTAAAGTCATCAGAAGGAAAGAAATAATCAAAATTAGAGCAGAAATAAATGAAATTGAAAACAAAAAAAAATAGAAAATATAAATAGAACAAAGAGCTAGTTCTTTGAGAAGACAAACTCTTGACTAGACTCACTAAAGAAAAATGAGAAAGGACAAAAATAAACAAAATCAGGGATGAAAGAGGGAAAATTATGGCTGACATTGCAGAAATACAAAGGACCGTACAAGAATACTATGGAAAAGTATATAACACCAAATCTAATAACCTAGAAGAAATGGACCACTACTTAGAAAAATACAATGCTCCTAGACTGAATCAAGAACTGGAAAATCTAAATAGACTGATCAACAGTATGGAAATTGAAACAATCATCAAAAACCTACCAAAAAGTAAAACTCCAGGACCCGATGGTTTTACCAGTGAATTCTACCAAACATTCAAAGATTTAATATTTATTCTCCTCAAACTCTTCCAAAAAAGCAAGGAAGAGGCAACACTTCCCAACTCATTTTATGAGGTGAAAACTATTCTGATACCAAAACCTGGTAAGGATAACACACAGAAAAGAAAACTACAGACCAATATCTCTCATGAACATAAATGCAAAAATCCTAAATAAGATATTAGCAAACTGAATACAACAATATATTTAAAAGATTAGACAACACAATCAAATGGGCTTCATCCCATGAGCACAGGGATAGTTCAACACTTGCAAATCGATTAATGTGATAGACCACATGAACAAAATAAAAAACAATAATCATATGATCATATCAATAGATGCAGAAAAGGCCTTCTACAAAATACAGCATCAATTTATGATCAAAACACTTAACAAAATCGGTATAGAAGAAAAGTACCTTAACATAATAAAGGCCATATATGACTAACCCTCAGGCACATTATACTCAATAGTGAAAAACTAAAAACATTCCCTCTAAGATTAGAAACAAGACAGGGCTGTTCACTATCACCACTCTTATTCAATATAACATTGGAGGTCTTAGCGAGTGCAATAAGTCAAGAGAAAGACATAAAAGGCATCCAAATAGGAAACAAAGAAGTTAAACTGTCACTATTTGTGGATGACATGATTCTCTATATAGAAAACCCTAAAGACTCCGTAAGAACACTAGTAGAAACAATAAGCAAATACAGTAAAGTCTCTAAATACAAAATAAACGTTCAAAAATCCATGGTGTTCATATATTCTAATAATGAAGTGTCAGAAAAAGAAGTAGAAAATAATTTCTTTGGCAATTGCAACAAAAAAGTAAAATATCTAGAAATAAATTTAATGAAATATGTGAAGGACCTATATAATGAAAACTATAAGATCTTATTAAAAGAAATCAAAGAAGATACAAAGAAAAGATATTTTGTGTTCTTGGAGTGGAAGAATCATCATAGTTAAAATGACCATATTACCTAAGCATTATACAGATTTAATGCAATCCCTATCAAAATCCAATTAGCATTTTTTAAAGAAAAAGAACAAAAAATTATCAGAGTTTTATGGAAGCACAAAAGACCCCAAATTTCCAAAGCCATCCTGAGAAAAAAGAATGAGGCTGGAGGCATCACTCTACCCAACTTCAAATTATACTATGAAGCAACAGTAATCAAAACAGCATGGGACTGGCTACAAAACAGACACACTGACCAGTGGAAGAGAATCAAGAGTCCAGAAGAAAATCTATATTTATATGAGCAAATAATTTTTGACAAAAAAGCCAAAAACATACAGTGGAGAAAGGAAAGCTTCTTCAATAAATGGTGCTGGGGCAACTGGAAAGCCACCTGCAAAAAAATAAAACTAGACTGTTGTCTATCACCACACACCAAAATTAACTCAAAATGGATTAAGGACCTGAATAGAAGACCTGAAACAATAAAATGCATAGAAGAAAACATAGGAACTAAACTCAAGGACTTTGGACTTAAAGAGGATTTTAGGAATTCGAACTCAAAGGCAAGGGAAGTTAAAACAAAAATAAATGAATGGAACTACATCAAATTAAAAAGCTTCTGCTCAGCAAAGAAACTGTCAACGAGGTAAATAGACAACCATCTGAATGGAAAAATATATTTGCAAGTAATGCCTCTGGTAAGGGCCTAATATCCAAAATATACAAAGAATTCATACAACTCAATAACAACAAAGAAACAAATGACCCAATTAAAAAAATAGGCAGAGGAACTGAACAGACACTTCTTCCTAGAGGAAATACAAATAGCCAAAAAATATCTGAAAAGATGCTTAACATCGCTAGCTATTCAGGAAATGCAAATCAAAACCACAATGAGGTACCATCTCACACCTGTTAAAATATCTATAATCAACAGGACATGTAATAACAAATACTGGAGAGAATTCAGAGAAAAGGGAATTCTCATATGCTGCTGGTGAGACTGCAAATTGGTACAGCCACCTTGGAAAACAGTATGGAGGTTCCTAAAAAAACTAAGAATTGTTCTACCACATGATCCAGCAAATACACTCTACTGAGTATTTACCCCAAAGACCTGAAAACTCATATTCGAAAAGATATTTGCACACCAATGTTCATAGCAGCATTATTCACAGTGGCCAGGACATGGAAGCAACTGGAGTGTCCTATGTTAAATGATTGGCTAAAGAAGCTTTGGTATATATATATACAATGGAATATTACTCAGCCATAAGAAGAAATGAAATATTGCCATTTGCGACAAACTGGATGAACCTCGAGATAATCATGCTAAGCAAAATAAGCCAGCCAGAAAAAGTTGAAAATCACAGGATATCACTTATATGTGGGATATAAACTTGAAAGCAACAAATGAGCAGGACTAACAGAGACTCATGGACATAGACTATAGTCTAGTGGTTAACAGAGGGTGGCGGGGAGGAGGTAGATAGATGGGATAAAGGGGGCCAAATATATAGTAGCTGAAGGAAACTGGACTTTGGGTGGTAAACACACAATAGAATATATAGATGTAAAATTATAATCTATACCTGAAAATTCAGTAATTGTATTAATCAATGTTACCCCAATAAACTTAATTTTTAAAAAGTTAAAAAAAAATTCGAGTTGAAGACTCAAAATATTTCCAGTGTCACTATAAGAGAAAGATTCGATAGGTTTTCAACAGAATCTCTTTGTGCATGCAAATATAAAGCAAAATTTGGCACATTAAAAAACATGTAGAACCAGACTCCAAGGGAAAATGCACTGCTTTGAAATATTCTTTTAAAAATTTCATTTTTACTCCTCAGGATGATAAAAGCAAATTAAGAATCAACCAAATAAATTTTTAAAAACTTTTGAAAGGCTTACATTACATAAAATATAGAATTTCAAAAAATTATGCTATAGGATTAAAAGAAACAGAATCTCCTATGCAGCATCAAGAAGGGAAGCCAGCAAATTAAAAAACAGTTATATTAATAACTGCTTTTTAAAATGTTTGTTCAGAGGTAAAGAAACTTATTTGCACATGTTTATTATCTTGATCCCTTGGTGTGTTCAAATCTAATAGCAAAAGAATTTGATTGCTGAAGCGTCATCATGAGTTAAAAATTAAAATAAAAATTAGTAATTAGAGTTTATAAGATGTTCTCTATTTTCATATATTACATATTCCTTAAAAATATGAAAAAATTCACTATGGAAACATTTTAATAAGGAGAAAGGTTTAATTCTGAGAGATAAAAATTAAGATAAAATCATAAGTTATATTATTTTTCAAAACAATCTTTAACTAAATGTCCATAATACTTAATGAATAATTGCTAATTTTGTTATTTTCCTTCACATATGAACTCACTGTATGTGAAATTGAGATTGGGTTCAAAGAATGTGAGATTGTGTCTAAAAACAAATCACTTCAAGACTTCAGGTGACAATTTCCAGATTTGTCTGCATTATTTAAACTTTGTTTGGCTAAGCATTTTAGCAACAATAGGAACATCTCATCTAATGTTATTCCCATGTTTTTTTAAAAAGTAAGGGCAAAATAAAATAAAATTTCCAAATAATTGTGACCTTTATGTTGCTAGTAACTAATATTCAGAGTATTATATTTTTATGAGCATTTATTTTATGTTAGGACTGTATAAAATACCATTTCATACATTAATTCATTCAATATGGCAAAACTGCAAGATGCTATAATTATGGCTTTTAAAACTGAAGCTTAGCAAAGTAAATTGCATATGATTTCACAGCTAATAAGCAGAAGAATTGCTTAGAAAGATGGCATGTTTGCTGGTCACCTCTGTGTAATATTTTGAAAAGTTGATTGTCCAACTGACACACTGAAAGTGTGAATTTAGAGTAGGAATAGAAGTTTAAGGGTACTTATGTGGATTAAGTCAACGTTGGTTATACAAATGTTCCATGTATGAGAGTTGAGAACTGCATATTTTCTTAAATAATTATAACTTATTACTTTACAAAGAAGTATTTATTACAAGTCTGAATATTAGCTTTGGTAGAATTTAACATTATAATTCAACTCTTAAATTTCAAAATCTATTTGGCTTACACAGTGAGTTGTTCAGTCACCTGAATCTTCTAGGCAAGCAGAATATATATTGAGATTATTAATGAGGTTAATTTAATGAGAAAAAATTTGGTACACGGCATGGATACTTTAAAAAAATACTCCAAACTTACTGCCTAACTTAAAATATACCATGTTATAGTATACATAATATATATAATAATGTATACAAGACATCTAAGTCATGAAGTCATGACTTGGACAATGTGGCTAAAAAGATTGAGCCTGCACTGTCTTTGATGTGTGTGTGAAGTGTATATCAATAAAATATGTACTATAAGCGCTCAATAATATATATCTGAAATAGATGTTAACATTTTCAATATTTTTATTATGTTAAACACCAAATTTTTTAAAATCATTTTTATTTCAACTCTAAATAAACTACTTTAAAAACAAGTCAGAGAAAGTATTCTAACCAAATTTATATACAGTATCTACTTAATTGTAGAAACTTGAATATGTTTATTTTAAAAAATACTTGTAAACTTATGTATGATTTGCCAAATGTTTTCTCACTTTTACAATACTTTGATGTATATATGTATGGTATAAATTATATAATGTAAATAATTGCTAGTATTTTTTACTTGAATATGCTTTTTCTACAAGATATTCATATTCATATCTCAGGTATTTGTTTATATTGTTTATAACATTATCCCTGACTGCATGTCTCTTCTTGGCCTTTTGTCTCTTCTTGGCCTTTTAAAATTTATGTAATTCACATATAGGCTTGAGTCTTGACATTCAATCTCAATGAACCCTGCTGGACCTAATACTCTCCTTTTGTAACATACATTTTATAATGAATACTTTCACAGGTAATATAATTCTATATATAATTATTAACATATAAAAATATATGTTGAACAGAAAACAGTGTATAACAAGTTAATTGGCATTTTGCAATATAAGTTCTCAGGCAAAGCTACGTTGCAATATTGCCACTATTTGAGAAGACATAATGAAGTCAGATTCTTGCACCTGTACACGGAATCACCTTGAAAAGGACAGCAGCATAATTGCATACCAATGAGTTCGTAGTGTGTTGTTCAAATTTATCTACCGCAAGCAGTAGTCATTTACATTGACGGCATGATTTTTCAAAGTGGAAATCACATATTTGTAAAATGAAAGATTAGACAATATACAACTTTTCTTCAATATACAGTTGGCCCTTGAACAACACAGGTTTGAACTTAGTGGGTCCACTTATATGTTGTCTTTTTTCAATAAATACAATTGGCCCTCTGTTTCACATCTGTGGGAACCTATGAATGCAGAGGGCCAACTTTATGTATTGTTGTTCTCTACTATTTTATATCAGGGACATGAGCTTCCAATGCCCTGTGGGTACAGAAGGCCAAACGTAGTTAAGTTTTTGGAGAGTTATATGCAGGTCTTTGACTGTGAGGGTGTTGGCATCTCTAAATTCATCACTCCCCAAGTGTTGTTCAAGGTCAACTATATATTAATAATACATTACAATAGCATTTCTAGAAAATCCAGTTTATATTAAAAGCTCCAAAAAAATCAAACTTCATGTTGATGTATAAAATCGAATTAATTTCTAGGATCAGAAAATTATAAAGGGGGTTCTCACCTATGTGAATGACTATTAGAATATCCATTGGTTGTGCAGTGCAGTACATGGGGGAGATTATATGTTTATAAAAAGGTACTAGAGAGGGCAGGATAGCTAACATCTCAGCCCCGTTGAGTAAGATGCCCTGATCATTGTGACAACCTAAAATGCCTCCACAAAATTTTAAAATAACTCTGTATGGGTCAGAATGGCGTCATTGAGAACTATTGGCTAAATCATCCTGGTTGTCTGAGTCACCCAAATTCACTAAAAAACTGCCTAGACCATGTTTTTGATTGAGCTGTAAAGTTCTAACAATGGATATAACCAAGAGTTAGAAAATAGCCTTTCATATACATTTTACAGTCCATGATAATTTTCTGTCTCAAGAATAGAGCATAAAAGCAAAATTAAATTTATGGATTTAAGTACCCTTATTAACTCTTTTACAAGTGAACCAAAAGTAAAGCATAATTAAAATAGCTTCTAGTGGGGCAGTTTCTTTTATATCTGAATCTCTTTGAAATACATTTAGTACCACCCTGTTTATCACCTGAAGCTTCTATTCCAGTCTACTTGCTTTAAAAGTCCAATCGCATTTCATGGCACTTTTAAGCTTAAATAAATTTTTGCAACAGAGCAGGTCTGCCCTTTAAGGCAAAGCATTTCTTTCAATTAATCTTATTTTCATACAAAAAAAGAGCTTATAAAATTTAATTTTTAATAAATAGATAAATAAATAAATAATAACTGTTGTTTCTCATGGCTATTTTTAAGGGGAAAAATAAGGTAATCTGTAATAATATGAATGCATTTGAGCTTGGAGGAAAAGGAACAGAATATTTAATACTTTGAGATACCATCTAATACTAGAGCCTTGTATTATATCAACATCTATATCAAGTTCTACATCAAGTTCTAACTTACATTTGAATTGAAATTACTTGACGTTATTCAGCTTTATGCTTCTTCTACCATTTGGATATGTGGCCAAAACCAGGTTAATAAAGTGATTCTTGTCTCTATATCTAATGTTATCCGCCAGAAGAAACCAATATATTTGCTTGTATTTTTTTGCGGCAACTGACAACTACCAATCTGCAAAGTAAGAAGAAAAGCTATAGACAAGCAAGGTACGTCCTGCTGCAGTCATCCTAGACTGCTTTTCATTTCTCCATATTCCAATCCCAAAGCCTCCCAGAGCTGACCTTGCCCAGTCCCAAAAATAATCTATCAAGTAAGCCTGACACTGGCGACAGATGTACAGTTGTACAAACCAGAAACAAGAAGTCATTCTCAACACATTTCTTTCCTTACCCTACCCCTCTGTAGTCAATTCACAGAATTCAAGCAATTTTACTTTCTAAAAATCTAAGATCCACCCACAGCTTACCATCTCTTGAAACAACAGCCTTATCTAAACTGCCATCATTTCTTGCTTGACATGTTACAATAGCCACCAAGTTGGTCATTTATATTTACCCTGATCCCCTATCTCCTCTCCACAACATTTTTAAAATGAATATTTAAATATATGACCTCACTGCTTTAAATGATTCAATATCTTACAATTGCTTTATTTTTAAAAAACTCTTCACATGCACTACAAAGCCCTGTATCTGTGGCCTTTACTTGCCTTTCCTGACTCCATTCTTTGCTACTTTTGCTTCCACCACATTGTCTCATTTTAGTTCTAGACATGCCTTTGCCAGAACCTTGAACATGTCACTTCTTCTGCCTGGATTATCTTCCTTGTCTGGGGAGATGATATGATGAGAACAGAGAGAACTGCAGCATTGGAACAGTTGTCTGGGTTCATATGTCAGGTGTACCATGTACTAGCTGTATAACCTTGAATCCTTAGGTAATTGCAGTTTCAGTATCTGTAATATGGGGATAAACTACAGAGTTTATATCATAGACTTATTCTAAAAGTGAAAGATGTGACACGTGAATTTAGAAAACATCTGGCACACAGTAGGCCCTCAGATGTCATCCTTACTTTTCTTCATCTAACTAATCTCTTCTAGTCCTACAGATCTTAGCTTCTGTGTTGCATCCCAAAGGAAGAATTCACTGATCTCCCTAATTTGACCAGGGCAAACTCTTGGTAGGGACCCTTAGCACTGTGTATTTCTCCTCCATGGGGCTTGGTACAGTTGCAGTTTTAAATCCACTTGGGTTAATATATGGTTTATGTCTAACTCTCCACTAGATATAAATTCCTCATTGGTAAGAAATAATTTTAGTTTTGTCCAAAATTACATCCCCAATACCTAACACAGTGCCCAGAACCTAGGAGCACTCAATAAATATTTGCTGAATAAATAAATGTTCCACTTTCTTCCTTGCTTCCCTTTCCTCCCTCATCACTTATTTTCAATTTATCAAAGTCCTTTTGATTCCCACCTTATTTAGTGGTCTTTTCAAAATCTCCCAGTTGAGATTAATCTCTCCACTCTCTGATCTCCCATTGCTGTATTTCTTTTTTAGAATAATAACCATCATTTACCTTGCATCAAGATATATTTGGTCTTTCTTCGATTGTCATTAGAGTCAAGTTTCTAAAACTTAAACCTGATATATTCAAATCTGATGTAGTCAAGGCTTTCTGATGACTTCTCAGAGGGTAAAAGTCAACCTCCTTAGCCTGATACACATATAATTAACAACTTGATCTCAGCTAAATTTTTTTTCAGCCTTGTACTATGTTATACTACTCTAAACCCCAAGTCAAATTTAGACAGGAGTTGTTCTATGTGGAAAAGAGAGTACCTGCTACTTTATAGATAAAAATTACCATTCCTTCTCATATTCAGGAAAAACAAATAAGTAATAACCCCCAAAATAAATTTTAAAAAATTAAATATTTTTCTTGTCTAATGACTACAAAATAGGTAAAATCTTTGAGACTTTCCCATAAATTCTAAAAATTGTTAATAAAAACTATTTTCTTTCTTTTATAACACTAATGGCTAAAATTTGTGTGTGTGTGTTTGTGCATGTGTGTATACCACAGTGTTTGTGGATATGAAAATCATGTGAGGAAAATTGCTGTCTTCCAACATGAACAATTTATCAAAGATTTTTTATTTTTATTTTTTGGGAATGCACTACTGTTTTCAGTTTTTCATTCCTCTCTCCATCCTTGCTTTTTGACAGGTGGCTTTGCAGTGGGGACGTACACTGAAGATGAGTATATTTCCCTATTTATTGATGTTGGGAATGGCCACATAGTTTGTTTTGATAAATGGGTTGAAAGTGGCAGTTTGCCAGTTTAGATTGCCAGTCCTTAACCACTATCACCTTTATCCACTCACCACGAGCTTCTGCCATCACCTGAGAAGAATATCCTCTATCTAGCCCACTGGACCAAAGAGGATAGTATGGGAAACACTTGAAGCAGACTTCATTCCATATTGAAGATTGAAGCCAACAAATCCAAACTAGACCTAACAAGCTCCAGCTGATCAGCTTATATGCTTCCTAAGCCATTAGGGTTTGTAGTAGTTTGTTACACAGCACACTGACAAGAGCTGATTGATAAACATGATCATCTTGTGAGAAATTTTCTCTTTAAACACTCCCTGCATTTTTAAGTTTGCAAACTGGTCCTTGTCTTTTTTATAATCTTAACAA
This sequence comes from Cynopterus sphinx, assembly GCA_030015415.1. Classification (NCBI taxonomy): domain Eukaryota; kingdom Metazoa; phylum Chordata; class Mammalia; order Chiroptera; family Pteropodidae; genus Cynopterus; species Cynopterus sphinx. The sequence continues at coordinate 76,440,559 of CM057384.1, forward strand.
GTACATGTTTTCCCTTTGCTAGATGCTTTATCCATGAGCCATCCTTAACAAGAATAATCCATGAAATTGCATTCAAAGCAGTTTTTAATCACTGTAGGAGTAGCTCATTCCCCAGCAAAGTTTGTCTCTCTGGTGTTCTCCTGAAATGAGTTCTCTCCTAGGAGATATCTAAAATCCCTTGTCTAAATAAACTCTAGCAGGCTGTTGCTCCTGGATTTAAATTCAAATTCTCCTACCATCAGTCTAACTCCTGATACAGATATTATTTGTTATCTGGTTTCTGGTCCTTATTTAAAAGTAACTTTATGTGACAAGTTTATTTACCTAAAATGTTTACAATAATAAATCCAGTTCTACATACTTATCTAGAATCATGTCATTCACCCATCAAGAGTTAGAATCTATTTCTCAACATCTGAAACCTGGACAGAATGTTGTGACTGCCTCAATAAATAGGAAAAAAAGCATGATGTCCAACTATCATAAGAGGTAATACACTTTCTTCCTGGATCTATCTCTTGGAACCCAGTTACTATCTTTTAAGGAAGCTTAGGCTACATGTTGGTGTTTGAGCTAATCATCCAAACCAGCTTATAGCCATCATCAGCCATCATACATGGAGTAAATGAGCCTTTAGGTGATTCTAGCTCCCCAAATCTTCTTTTATCAGCTTCTTGACTAGCAGAACTTATGCCTGTCCCTTTATTTCACTGGGGGCACAGGACAGCAGTGTCTGGCTGCAGCCACTGACTTCAGTGAAGAAATAGACTTAGTCTCAGGGAAATGCAGGGGAAAGCCAAAGTTGCTTCCTCTCACCCATGCACCTCAGCCCTCTGCAGCCCTGTATCCTTGGAAGCTCTCTCCACTTGCAGCAGCTCAATACAGACTTTAGCCTCTCTAAGGGTTTCTCCTGTTTATTTTGTTTCCCTAGCTCTTGAACTCTGCATTTCTATCTTACTTCTACAGATTTCTTATGGTTGATATTAATCCAAAGAGATAGCAGTCCATGCTAGTTCATTATCTTGACAACAAGACAATAAAAAGTATAGATAAGAGAAACTTTTGCTTATCCACTAGATATTTTATAATTTGGATACCTACCAGAGTTGGCCAATTTTCAAAATATTGCCTTGACAGGGTACAGTATGCATGGAGATATCTTTGCAGTGCCAATGAAAACAAAGGGCCCTGGCTTGGATAACATTAGTGTTAAAGATGCCTACTATCTCTTAGTCATTATTGAAACTTAGCATACTAACCAGACATATAATTGGTTCTATTTAAGTTTACATTTCTCAATTTCAACTGTATTTAAATAGAACTCTTTCATGGGAGTTTTATAGACAAAGAAAACAAACCACACCTTAAATAAACTAGTTACAAATTGGTTTAACACCTAAATATTTTAAATAAGTTTATGCTTTATTCAGAATAAACTCTAGAGTTCTATTATCACAATACTGGCTCAGTTTCCCAGTACTGTTTCCAGTATTTCATTTGTAATTCTGTGTCTACTTTCTTCATAGCTTTGTGAAAGATGACTGTCAGTCCTATTCTTCAACAAAATGTCTTGTCTTGTAATGCAAAACTGTCTGTCTTAATTTTTAAAAGTTTCTATAGACCTCCCGTTGGTTCATAAACTGGCTCCTACATATGGAGGACATGGAGAGATGAAAGAATGAGGCAGATCTCTCCAGGTTGGTAAATGGCAGGTTTAATAAGCAAGGGAACTAACATATGAAGCATGTCTTAGGTGGCCCCAAGACAAGTATATCTTTGTACTTGCCAGCCAGAAACTTAAAAGTTTATACAAAGGCCTTAACAAGGCTTAGTCATGTGTTCCATCCAAATAGTCTCAATGACACCTACTCTCTCAAGGTTACTCTTATTGTGGAAATGGTGGACAGAACATACTTTCCAAGAATGGGAAAGGGACAAGGAGCATCTGATTTCCTGGATCCAATTTGAGAGGCAACTAGCAGTCACATTCTCCTGATGATCTCTTCTAACACCTTCTCTAAAATATCCAGGATCCCTTCATACCTTAACTTTTTCAGTCTGTCTACTGCAGTGGCTCTACTGTCATCTAGGCTCAGGGTTTCAAAGCTCAAAGCTGAAAACTATTCACTTTAAACAAAGAGCTGGATATTTCTCCAGCAAAATGAATTTTATTCAGAAACAACAAAGAATTTAATTCAGGACATGTAATCCCATGGTGAACCATACGCAAGTTCAGAAAAACAAAGGAGAGAAATCCGTTTTATAGTCTTGGGAGGGGCTGCTGCTCCCATAGTTTTGGGGAGAAAAACGAGTAAATACTTGACTGATGTTCATAGTTGGCACATTGTAGAAATACGAACATGTTTATCAAAATAATTGATTAATGTTTCAAGGTAAAAGAATTATAAATAACATTAAGTCTACAGAGGCTCACAGTGTCAGATTCATTCATCTATGCAGATGGGAAAAATCTTTGTGACCATCTGCTCCTTTACTTTGCAGATAAAGAAAGTGAGGCTAAAGGATGTTGTTTAAGCCATGCAGTCACTAAAGGACAGAGCATGGTGGGATCTGGTTCATTGTGTCTCTGATCAGGGCAGCAGCCCACGTATGTCCACCTCAGGGTGGTCAGCATCTCTGTTTGCCCGATTAACAACGTGGAATTCCAGGCATAGGGCAACCTGTATGGCTACAAACAAAGAGGCATTGAGCAGTATCACCTAGAGCACAGAAACACATCTCAGGCTGCACAAGGGACCTTGAAATAGCTCCCATGTGGCAGCACTGCTTGGATGGCTTTGGAAAGACAGTCACTAATTGAGCCAAAAACCCAGAGGAAGTTTTCAGTTCAAGGTTGAAGAAACTTGCAGCCCAAAGTCAAGAAAGAGGCTGGAACCTCATAATGTTCTAATAATCTGGAGAGGTATTCATTCCTATGGTGTTGAGAATGTTTAACTGGGAAATGTTGTCAAAGTTAAAAGAAAGAATTCTGTTTTATTTAAAGCTCTTGTTCCTGATTCACTCTGGGTGATGAGTAATATATCCTTAGGTGGGAGGTTGATTGACATGCAATTGTGGATGCCTGGCAATGGTTTTCTCCTTGCACCTGCCTTTTAGAGTACAAACAATGTTGTGTGGCAAAGTGAAAAATGGGGAGAATAAAATAAGAGAAGTATTTAAAGTCACTCAAATCTCAAAGTGACCAAAGCATTCATTAATATCCCCAGATACTGGGCACTGAATAATTGGTTTTAAAATAAATACAGTGATTTGCCAGCTTTATTTGCAGCAAGGCCTAACCTTGGGAATTGAAAGGGCATGTGGCTGGATAAACTGCTTTTGTTTAGTCCCTACCAAAAAGCCATATGAAGACACGCATTTAATACATGCTTTTGATAGTCCTAAAGATGGGCTTTACTTGTGAGAGTTAAAGTAACATCAGTCAAAATTAAGAAAGCTAAAATCTTCATCATATGAAGATCTGCAGAATCATTCTAAGAACTAATCTTCCTACTCTTAAAAAAGAAATAAAAGAACTGTTAATGATCAGATGAATTGTACCAGGACATTCTACCACATTTCAATAGAAAACATAATTTTTCAAAAAAGAAATGTAAGTGGATAATAAACATATATAAAAATATCCAATCTAAGTAATAACCCAAAATGCAAATTAAAAGAACAGCCAAATTGGCACAGATTAAAAAAGAAGATAATGCCCAATGCTGATAAAGGTACAGTAAAGTAGGGCAATTCTCTTTTGCTGATAGAAGTGTAAATTAATTTATTCTTACTGGGGAAAAAAATAGAAATATGTATCAAGAGCCTAAAATTGTTTATAGCCTTTAAACCAGTGATTCTATTTATAGTTACCTTGCCTGAAGAAATCATTTTAAATACAGACAAAGCTTTATGCGAAAAGTTGCTCGTGCCAGCATATTTTTAATACTTAGAAGTAAAAAACAACTTAAATGTTTATATATGTTAGCGTTTAAAGAATAATTAATAAAGCCTGTAAATTAATCTATAAAATATAAGACATTATCTATACATATATATATATATACACACAAGAAAACGTTTTAAATAATAGAAAAAATATTTTAAAATCTGGACGATGAGATTCTCCAAATTGTATAGCATGCATGATGAAGTAAAATCTTGAAAATGGATAATTTTTAAAAAATAAATAAAAGTTACTCACTACAAGTGTGTTCTTATCCATTAGGGATTTATCTCACTAAGGTGACCCTTAGCTTCAGTTAAAATGGGATCAAACATGTAGAAGTCTCCCATTACAAAGTACTTGCATCGATTCCTGGACCCTGATAAAGATTCTAGCCAGCACTGCAGAAATTTGATTTTGAACCCAGTGTTTGTTAACAGTACCTGACTCTTATTTTCTTTGATAAACTGAACCAGACGCCCAAAAGCTAAGAGCCCTACACAGCCACTTCTCTTCATCAGCCTCATTTGGGTGCCTCGTCCTTATTTCATGCCAGGCCTCCCAAGTTGTTGGTTTCATTGAATCCTACACTGAAGATATTATTTTTGGGTCTTTTTAATCTGTGATAATTTAGTGAATCTTACACCCAGCTAGAAATTAAAAGACACTAACATAACTATTGGCTCAAATACAATAAAATGAACTGTGACCTCCAACTACAGAAAGGGGGTTTAAAGAATGTGTGATGCCCATCAGAAAGGAAAGAAAGAGTGAGTAAACCTTTCTATAGGAAGGAATCACTATCACTAATTAAGACAGTGATATAGACTTTCAAAAGCAAAAGTTTATTTTAAGAAAAAATTAATGAATTCCTTTTCATTCATAGAATTATTTTCAATAGCTATATCTCCCTCTCTTTCCCTCTCTCTCTCTCTCTCTCTCTCTCTCTCTCTATCTATCTATCTATCTCTCTGTCTTTCCACGTCCTGAGATATGAAAACTACTTCTATGTTTGATTAAATTTCCCATTTCTTTACAAATCTCTAGACAGATAAAGACACAATCCTTTCATTTTTCTTGCTTCCTGGGAAGACTGAAAGGCATGCTATAACGGGAAAACCTAGTGAATATTCTTTAGTATAGGATTCTATATACCCTTACTGATTATAGTTGCATTGTCTGCCTAGAAACTCTATTTTAGAACACACCAAAGTAAATAGATGCCTAGAAATACTTATTGTTGTTTTTCTTCCTTTACATCTTCCTTTCTCTCAAGTGAAAGTTTAGTTTGTATATTGAATTATGAAAAAGAGAATTTGATCAATTGGGGACTTGAAAATGTAGACCACGTTCCTTTGAATAACATCACAGTAATTAACAAAATTGAATTCTAAAATACTTGTTTCCCATATATAACTCACATTATACAAGTGAACATTGAGAGGATATTGCTAGCATTCACTAAATAACAATGGGCTTGCTTGTATTTAATAGAAGCACTCTAAGTCTTTCACAGAAACTTTTATCATTAACTCTCACAATAGTCCTGTGAGACATGAGCAACATTCATATCTTCGAAATAATAACCAAAAAGCCACCTCTAAAAATCTTTTTATTAGGAACTTAAATCTTAAATCCGTCAATAGGAACTAATGTGGTTTCTTTCCAGTGTGCTATTTCAACTTTGAAATTCCATTTTCTTTAAATAACTAGAAGTATTTCTGTTCTTAAACAAAGGTTCACTTCTGCCACTAATTATCTTTGGTAAGTGATATAATTTCTCTGTATCTGAGATTTTTTATCTATAAAGTAAATGGGGAATTCTAGTTAAAAATAGAAGTTTGACACACCTTCAAAAATGATAGTAGGAGACTGTAAAAACATATAAACCCATAAAAAGGACAATGGGAGAGGAGGCGACAGCAGATAAGACATGTCAACTATAATGCAGAAGGAGCAGATATATGAGTGGTAACTGACTGCAGAGTAACAAAATGGCAACTGAATTAGCTCCAGAGGAGAAAATCAATAAAAACAAGTTGACTGTGGCGAGCTCAATAATGCGATAAACCCAAAATGTCAATGTCCTAATCCCCAGAACTATAATGTGTTACCCTACATGGCAAAGGGGATTTTGCAAGTATGATTCAGTTAAGGGTCTTAAAATGGAGACAGTGTCCTGTATTATCAGGTGGGCCCAATGGAATCACAAGATCCTTGAAAAGAGGGGGAGGCAAGATAGGCAGTTGGAGAATGAGATACAACAATGGAAGCAGAAGTTGGAGTGAGATGGAGCCAGAAGCTAAGAAATGCAATCATCTCTAGAAGCTGGGAAAAGCAAAACATATTCTCCCCTGGAGTCACAGCTCTGCCAATACCTTGATTTAAGCCCCATTAAGACTTATTTTGGACTTCTGACCAGAACTATAAGATATACATTTGCATTGTTAAAGCCAACTGGTTTGTAGGAATCTGTTATAGCATCAATAGGAAATTAATACACTATTCTTACCACAGAACTTAAGGTAGACTCAAAATGGAAGAAGCAGATACCTCTGAAGGTGTAGTAAGGAATGGGATCAACTGAAAATCTCTATCAGGTAGGTTTAGAACCCCAGTTCTCCTCCCTCACCCTATATAGCCAGGTAACAACACCTCTCCCATTAAAATAAGAAGATTTTTTTTATGTTCTAGAAAAATAGAATCAAGAATACTCAAAATTTGGAAAAACCAGGCATAGTGGAGTGAAGGGATGAGTCATTAGGCTGAAAGTCATTTGCATAATGAATAGTTTGAACCCAAAACCCTTCTCCAGACTTGCAATCCCACTACACAGGAGACCAGAGGGTTTCTCTCTGAGGAAACATCTACAGATGCCAATACAGGACCCACCAACAAATCACCTGTTTTCTGCTCTGGGCACCCACAGAGGTGCCAAACAGCTAAGAGGCCCCAGCTATGCAAAAAGACAAGAGCCCTTTTAACACCAATTGAACACAAAGTCATCCTAATAACCAAATATTTAATTCACATGTTATATATGTATATGTGTGTATTAATGCATGCATATATACAAATGCCAGTAATATGAGTATAATGTCTCTGGAAAGATACATGAGAAACCTACGTTTTTTCTAGGTAAGACAGATGAGCTGGTGGGAAGACAAAGGTGTAAGGGAGACTCACTTTCCATTATTTACTTTTTGCCTCTTTATTTCTGCAACATGAGCATACATTAAGTGAATAAATCAAAATATATTCTCCCCCCAAATAATAATAAAAGCATTTAGGTGTATTGTCTGCTATTCTCATCTCCCCATCAAGATGTTAACAGTTTTGCCTACTCACTTGTACATATTTATTTTTAATGCTTTTCTTCATTTTACTCACTATTTTTTTGTCCAATTATTCTAGGGGGGAAACTTCTCTTTTCATTTTATTTGTGAGGCAAAAAATTATCCTAATTATGGTTGATCAGCCTATGAATAGCACTAATGATATTTCCATATCAAGGAAGAATAAATCCATAAGTTCTGAAGGGAAATTAGCCATAATAGCCATTGCCATCAGTTTCTGAAGACCTTGCCTCAAAGGCACAGATAATTCAGATTTTCAAAATAATTTCCACATCTCTCTTCTTTTCATCTAATTAAGACTACTTTACTTTAAGCACAGCTTTAAAGATTAAGCAACTATTTCTTATTCAATTTGTTTTTAGTCTTGTTTAATTACTGTATTGCAACAGCCTTGCTTCCCTGTTTCTTACACCCAGGTTCCTGATTCCAGCTACATCATGTTCACAGTAGAGTGAGATAACAGTTGACCTTGGTACTCAGGCAAGCCCACCCTAGAATAGGCCAGAGACCCGCCGGGGCAATGGAAGTAACTAAGGAAGCATCTAAAACCAATCTTCAGAAAGAAATAGCAACAAGCAGACGGACATGGGATCTTTAGCCTTGAAGTAAGGGGTAACCAGATGTCCATGTGGTGAATAATGAAAAGGCTCCCCAATGAGCAGCAAACAAATTCCTCCAGGGGCCAATGAAAACAAACATTCAGAAGTCTGGCAGTAGCAGCAGATAGAGAAGTAAGGCACAATGGAAAGCATCTGAGGGCCAGATGAAGATCATATCAGTAAGTGGAGTGTAATATAGGAACCAGTTCACTGAAGATAAGGTAAGAGCTAGGAAGCAGTTCTGACCAGGCCAAAATCTGATTCTAAGTCAATAGACTCCTGAAATATATAACTCCTTAAAGTCTCCTTGATCAAAGAGACTTTAAGAAGAATCTAATTTGAGAATTTAATTTGAGAAAAGGGAAAAAGATTTAAATGTAGGAGTTGTAGAAAGGTGTCAAGGAAGTTAGCAGCCTAGGGACATAGTCATCATTTATATCCTTCATTATATAGAAAAGCATGTTCTACATTTTAAGCCATCGAAGTCACTTTTGAGAACATGAACATTTCAAGTTGGCAATTACTCATCTAAGTAGTGTTTACTCTTTTATCATCTCCGACTCCTTAGGAGTTGCTTGGATAATTGTGTTGGGGTGGCTTTGGTAGTTCTGATAACTGGGGTGTACTCCTGGCATCTAGAATATGGAGTCCAATGATTCTATAAGTCCTGCAATCAGCTAGACAGACTTGTGTCTGCATGTACACACACACACACACACACGTACACACACACACATATACACACACAATGTCCCATTCAAAATGCCAGGATCAACTCCATTGAAATATGCTAATTCTTTCACTTCACCAATGTCTTTTCCATGTATAAATGCAGCCCTGTGGGATTTCAAATTTTCCACTAGAGGACTTAAAAGTTCTATTTTCTATGCTTCTTTAACTGAATTCATTTATTAGTGGTTTATAATCTTCAATTATATGGCAGGAACTTCAGGTTAGGTTTTATAGACATGTCTTTCATGAACATTTCATCTAATTATGATAAATATGGTAGAATTAGTTCAAAATTATCACATAAAGGACCACAGGAGAGAGTTTTCTTGCCGATGTTTGTTCTTAATAGTGAAGGAAGCATATGGGTGAGAGAACCTAAGGCATTCTCGAGGTAATAAATTCATGCAAAGAAACAAAAATCAGTTAAAGCAAATCTGCCATGAATCTTAGATTTGACAAATCACCTCTCAGCTTTGCAACAGGTATCTTCCTCAGGTTAGCATTCAATCAATGAGCTGAAGGAACGTCTTCAAAATCAGTTCCTATATTGTCACCCTCAAGAGAAACTTGTTTATCAGAAAGGCACCCTTGGTTTTTAAAACAAGAGAAGGACATATGTTCAATGATTGCAGGGACTACAGGAGTCTCAGGCACAAGCAGATTAGAATGAACTGTTCACCTATTTCAGCTCATTAAATTCAATAGAGGCACTATCTGTACAACAGGATAATGATGCTCATAAATCTGCAGTTGGCTGTGGATTTACTATACAACACATTCACATCCAAAGCCTCTCTACAAATCTACTTTAACATAAAGCACATCATCAAAGTCACTGCATCAAAGCTCCATTTAGACAAAGGCATTTCTACCCAACTGTCTTGCAGTGCTCTTACCTCAATAATGGGTGACACACACGTGGAGTGCATGGAATATTAATCAAATCTGTCCTTGTAGATTGAATGTTCACATTTTGAAGTGATATCAATTAATTTCTGAGGGGAAAATATGATTCAAATTTTATAGAATTTGGCAAGCCAAATTTAGAGAAAAGGATTTTTTAGATCCTCATATATTAACTGAAAATAAACAAACTGGTAGTCCTCCCCACTCCACCTCAACACACATGTATCCACTACACACCCATTGTATATACTGTTCACCTTCCTGGTCCACATAAAATTCAAGTTATCTTTTTTTCTAGGTCCTGTTGTTCTTGCTTTCTCTAACAAACATTTAGCATATGCTACTCCATGTTACTTATTTTTTAAAAAATAAGGTTTATATCTTCATTACTCATTCATAAGCTACGTGTATGTGTGCCCATAGCATAACCCCTTGGGCAGAGTAAGTACATAAGTATTTGTCGATGGAGTTATACTGTTATCAGCTTAAAACATGACAAAGCAAGTTATTTGAATTCATTTTATTAGCATTTATATCAGTGATCATTTTAAAAGGGCTATTCAGACACTGCCTCAGCAGGGAAAATTGAGAGTGACTGGGAGACCTTGCCTGGATCAAAATATCCCCCTTGGGTTACTGCATTTTCTTCTTTCCAGTCTAAATTTTCTCATTAATGGGCTAAAATACAAAATGAGGACATACTTTCCAAAATTCTCAAGTAACATGAGCTACTTTTCTTATGTGTAAGAGAGGAATGCATACATATGCATGCACACATATGTAACAAGGAGGAAAGCTTTTCACTGGAAAGAGCTGTGGAGAGGATCGGACAGAGCCTGCAAGTACAGGAGTTACAATGACTTCACCTCCTGGTTTGCCCAGGACAATTCTGATGTATCCAGTTGTCCTAAAATAATTGTTTGTGAAGCCTCCTTTTGCTCTTAGAAGTGTCCCAGTCTAGACAATAAATTGTAGTCACCTGATGTGTGTGAGTATTGGGTTAAGACTAGGGCTCAGGTTTCCGGGGCCCTTTAGCCACTGGAAAATAATGTAAAGGGATTATTATTAAGGGTTGGAACTGGAATTCACCTTTTCTGATTCCTAAATTGATGCTCTTTTATTTCCTGGCCTCCTCTATGACAACACAGCTGTTATTCTTGAACTGTCTCCTCTAGATTACTTTTGTCTTTCCAGAAAGGTTTGAAGACCTTGACAACTGATGCTATCTCTGGTGATTCTTTCCCTTGATCCTTGGCATCTATAACTATGTTAAAATAAAAATGAGTAGTTCAATATATTATTTATTGGCTGATAATAAAGAAAATTATATGCTACCATATTATGTTCTGAAAAGCAAATCCTTGACATTTGTTAAAGGATAAAACCTAAGATCTTCACAACCTGCCAAATTCATTTTTACTATTTTTTTCCCTCTAACTTATTAACTTTCTCTTCTCTTTCACCACCAATGCAAGCAATTGGGTTTCTTTTTAGATCTACTTTCACAATCACTCTGAGTGTGTCTACATATATAACAGGTCATTTGAGATGTGATTGCTGGGTGGTCAGTAAGGCATATTCACTAGCTAAAGGAGTCTGCACATCATTGAACCCATGGCTACAATTTGTCCCTCAGCACAATGATAAGAGAGATACAGGCTCAGCGTGGTGGGTTGTGCTGTGCAAATCTGGGTTGCTATTCTCGTTATATGCACACCATAGCAGATCCACTCCTGCTTTCCAGTACTCAAAATTACAAATTTCAATATGTGAATTATAAGGGTACACACCATATTAAAAATGCAAGTTATAATAGACAAAATTATATGTTTATTCTAGTTAAGTTTTGATTCTGTCTGAAAGAAATCTCAATTCAAACTTAAAAGATCTTCTCTTCATAATACCATTTTAAACAAATTGTCCATTATCAAGATCCATTTAAACTTCAATATCAAGTATGTGATGGAGAAAGGAAAAGAAAATCATCTGGGATAGGCTCCAGGTCTCTTGATCTAGTTTTGTCACTTATCTAAGAACACAGATTTTGATGGATCTGTTTACACATATCCAGTCATATAACATAATGATCACATTATACTAACCTGGCATTTCTGCACTAATACTGCTGTGAAATAGAATGGACTCCCTTAGCATTTATCACAGCCAGGCTTCTAAAAGAAGGATTAATGTGGAAAATACATTTCATCTGAACCAAGTTTAATCTCCAATTATATCTAATTTTATGATTCAGAAATGGTGCTTTTTGTGATTATTAACTATGACCTAAAAAAGATTTTTAAACACATATTTGGGTTTAATATAGAAATGAGTTCAAAATTAACAGGTGGCAGAGTTCATCACAGACCCAGTGATTCATATGAGACATACCCTTCAATTCAGGCAGAACAGGTAGTTACTGTACAACAGCTTGGTGATCGTTGATACCTCCTGGTATGTGGCAACCCATCTTTTTAAAAGTTCCTGCATCAAACTCTATTCCCAGAAATTCATAGAGAAAAAATATATCCAGCTGTTTTAAAAATGAAAAATGCTTAACTGACAGCATGATTATCAGTTGAAGCCACGAAATATTTAGTTGTCAGGGGTTCTCAAGGGCAGATTTTGCAGCTTCATGGAATTCTTACTCATTAAATGCTTGGTTCAGAAATAGGGCCTTCATCTTTAGAGCTGGAGCTTCATCTCTTAAGTGCTTGGCATCTTAAAGGCAAGGGCAAAAGTATTTACTGAGAGTTGCTAACAGAAAAATAATCACGAAAGACAAAGAGCCCACCACTTAATTCTCTGAAGAAAAAGAACTAGTGGCTCTGGGTTTTTTGTTTGCTTGTTTGTTTTTTGTTTGCTTGAGAAATTCCAAATGACATCTAGGTAGTTTTGTACCAAAAACTTTCTAAATGAGGGACAAAAAGAGGCTTTGGGTCTTAATGATGCAAATAGACTATTTATCGTGTTGATAAATGTCAGCTGAACGCTTTCATTTGACTGTGTAGACATCATTTTTCTATACATACCTGTTGCAGATCTCGTGCTTTCTTAAAGATTTCCTCATTGCAATCTAGAGTCAAGATTCCACCCACATGAGAAGAGTATATAACTACTTGAGTTGCTTTGCTTCTTTATTTATTTTAAATAAACTTTTAAGTAATTAAAGGTTTACAGAAAAGCTACAAAGATAATATAGAGTATGCCCATATAGCATTCACCCAGTCTCCTCTATTGCTAACATCTTACAAAATCATGGTACATTTGCAAAAATCAAGAAATAAATATTGGCATGGTGCTATTAACTAAAATACAGATTTTATTCCTATTGCACCAATTTTTCCACTAATGATTTTTGTCTGTTCCAGGACTCAATCTAGAATATCACAGAAGATTTAGCCATTATGTCTCCTTAGTCTTCTTTAGACTAAGACACTTTCTTGGTCTTTCATTGCTTTTCGGGATCTTAACAACTTTAAAGAATACTGGACAGGTATTTTGTAAAATGTCTCTCCATTTCAGTTGTCTGATGTTTTCTCATGATTAAACTGAGGTTATGAGTTCTGTGAAAGGTGAGGTATCCTTCACATAACATCCTTGAGCTATTTTTGAGCAAGAAAAATAAATGGAAAGAAGTTCTTACTTTATTCTCTGGCACCAAGATGTAACAATTTACAAATAAATTACTTAAAAAGCTGTTTAAATATAAAAATAATTATTAACATGAAATTCCAGGTTCTAAACCTACATCTGTTTGTTTTAAGACTTTTTCAAATATTTTTAGACAGATTTCAATCAAAGAACCACAACACATCTGTGCATTACCATCTGTTACTGGGGTGTTAAAAGAAATTTGGTATTTATGATAAAAACACTAAAGCCTATTCTTGATTAGCTATACTATAAATTGGAATCAATTTAAGAATATCACTATAATAACTCTACTCTTGATTTGCATCTAATATGCTTCCTTGAGTTTGAGAAGAAAGCGTAGTTACAGGTAATATGCCCATGAAAGTGGTACATATCACATTCATAAGGGTGTAGCACATATACAAGTATTACAATATCACATATGTTCATTTCTTTAAAAAAAAGTTGATAATTAATGCTTTAGACCAGTGAGCTCCAAAATGCTTATCTTATATCCTTTCATAAAGATGTTTTAGCACACACCCTACTTATCCTGGGTTCTTCCCCCAAAAGAGTCTAAGACAATAGCTTCTATGCAGGGATTTTATATTTAGACATGATCCCAGCAAAAAGAGTGAGAATTGGAGAAAGAAAAGGACGAAAAGGTCAAAGACCAATCCAAAGGTGCATAAATGGCCTAGTTACTATCAAAGGTCAATGAGGTCAATCATGCTAAGTACCCTGTGCAGGCGAAGCCATGCAGAATGCACCTCAGAGTGGTACATCTGAGACATGGGAAAGGCAAGAATATATTCACTGGCTCCTGGTCACATTGAGTCAAGTTTCTTATATATCCAAATTTGTGCATGCTTGAGAATGGCTGAACAGAGATAGAGAAGGCTCAGAATAATAGCTGAGAGAAGATAGAGCAACTAAAGCATGAGTTTGACAGGTTATACCTGTGCACAGATGATTGCCACACAACAATTAGTGTACAAAAGTGTAACTAGAGTGTGTGAGCCAAGATCCAAGAAGGGCCCTTTATCTGCAGCAATGTATGGTTATTCATATATAAATTCATGGATTATTTTCAACACATATGAAGTGTTAGTAAAGTTTGTTTTGTTCTTATGTTTAGGTAAAAATTAATATAAACAGAAATCCTAATATTTTCTTTCAGCAGCCCAATGAATGGTCTTGCTAACCCCCCAGAATGCACACAGTCTACTTTAGAGACCACTGATTTAGACTATGTGATACTCTCTGTAAATGATTTTAAGAAAGTTTTTCCTGGGAGCTTTCAAGTAAGAAAACTGAGAGTAGAAGAAATAGACAACAGAAAGTCCAGGTGAGAAGCTCAATTAAATTAGACCATTGACTTCTCTCCTCATATCAGAGCAGTTGCAGTTAATTCTACTTCTCTAGATAAAAATAATATAGATCTTTTTAAGGAAGCATTCCATAGTACAGTGGTTCTCAAATATGAGTGTGTGTTAGAACTACCTGTGAAAAGTAATTCATAGTGAAGTAAATTCATAGAAAAGTAATTCAACCTGTGAAAATGCAGTTTGCTGGGCCACAATCTCAGAGTCTCTCATTCAGTAGATCTAAGGTGAGATTTGAGAATTTAGATTTCCAACAAGTTCTCAGGAGTTGTGCATTCTGTTAGTTGGGGATTTGGAACAGGATGTCCAGGGTGGCAAAACCGATCTAGATAGGGAGGAATGCTTTGAAAAATTCTGGCCTGGTAGAAAGAGCATGAGCATTGATATCAGATAGACAAGCCTGGGTTTAAACCCCACCTCTACCATGTGTTGTCATGAACTTCTCTAAGTATCATCTGTAAAATAAGAATAATTATCACTGCATAAGGGTGTCATAAAGAGTAAAGGAGAGATAATATTTACAAAGTGCCCAGTATGGTGTTGGGCACACTAAAGCTTATAGTAAATTTTCATCAATAAAAATAAAACTACCGATATCATGGATTATTTCAGCAAATAATTTTAGAATAACAAAAAATAATTTAACAAATTTAATAGCTCTCAAAAATAACAGCTCTTTCCAGACCAGATGCTTCTTTGAAAAATGGAGGATAAGACAGGACTAGCACTAAAATTTGATTTTCATAATCAGTTAAGGATTGTCCTGTTATTATTTATGTCTCTAGTTTCTCTTTCTCACTTTCCCACTTGTCCTAGACTTTCTGCTGCTATTTGTGTGTTCAAGAGACGTGAGTGAAGAGAGAGAGGTGGGCCCACAAACCTGAGCACCAACACACAGAGCAGGGTTCCACAGCACCGGGCCAACAAGTGGAGTTTCCAGTGGGTGGAGCATCTCTGTTGAGCTCTCCCTTGGTTTTATAAAAATTAGAAAATAAAACCTGCCAAATGTCCAATTGAAATCTAACTAAATGTTTTGCATTTTAGAGTACAAAATATTCTAGATTGTCCAGACTGTCAGCAATATTTTCAAGTCTACATTTTCTTTAAAATGGCTGTATCCATCTTAAAATTATTTTTACCATATTGATTTCCTCTCTACAAATGTATACTGCTTAAGTAGTAGTTTAAATGTAAATTTTAATGAATGCTATAAATCAGTGCCTAATTTGCACATTTTGTTAATTACCTGTGTTTTAGGATAATCTATCCAAGATGTTCCCTATTACTCTGGATAATTAAGAGTTGACCTATTTTCAAATCTTTGTGGCTCAAATAAAATGAATTCCAGTCAATTCTCTTTCTTAATAGAAAGACCATCATTTATTTAAATAGTCTATAAGACATAATTGGAATGTGAAGTTTTCAGATGAAAATTGACATTCAAAGGTCATAGAATCTATCCTCTTACCCTTGGGTAGACTGTCAGACCTGCTAGAGGAAAATATATTCCATCTTTTACAGCACATTTATAAAACATAGCCAAGAATGCACGCTGACCAACCTGAGGAGTGACCTGCTTCTCTCTCTTACCATGAGTCCTTGACCTAAAGGAAGATCAATCATAGCAGTTACCAATACATACATACATACATATATATATATAGATATATATATAGATATATATATGTATACACATGTGTACAAACACATCCAGACACAGCATACACGCATGCTCATATACGGAGGCTTGCTAGTGAAGATTTATACAACATGTAGTGCACTCCTCCCAAAATTCCCTTCCTTGAGTATAATTCACAGTCTTCTTATGCCTAGAGGAGGATCAGATGTTCCTCTATTAGATTTCTACCCATCAAAACAAGAAAAAGGAGTCTACTTTAAAGTGTGAGTCATATTCCACATTGACAAGGTGCAGCTTGGCCATAGGTTCTTCCCTATGGCAACAGGGAATATTTTTCAAACTTTCATGCTCCCATCTGTATCTCTTTTTTGTTAAGGACCCTAGATCCACAATAGTTATTTAAGAACTTCTCTGTTCTTTGTCAAGGCTGTTCTCTCACTTTCTACAGCACTGTTCCCCCTGGGTTTTCTTACAAATTTTCATTCTGGAATCTGCCTACAGCATCATTTACTTCTTTCTGTCTGTACTCAAAAACCATCTCTACATATAAGTTCACCTTCTGGCCTTCTCTTGTCCTCTTCCACCTGAGCCAGCTATACCTACTTGCCATTCTCTGCTTGCTCAGATGCCCCACCTTGAGGGTTAGTCCTGGCCTGGGTCAGGAGACCTTGCATCAGAGGGCCTATGACTTAACAGTAAGCTGCATATGGAGTGTTGAAGCACCGAGTCTATTCTTTAGTTCCCCTGCACAATCCTCAGTCTTTCCCATCTCATTCATAGCCACTCCTTTTGCCTGTTGCTTAAATTGAAAATCTGAGTCATTCATGATGTTTTTTTGCTCACATCTCATATCCAACCTATACTCTGAAAATACCAACTACTTTTTGGTGGACCGAAAATACGAATACGAATTCCTTTTGTCCTACTCTATAGGTCCCTTTACAATGTGACTTAGCTGCTCCAGCCACAAAATATGAAGTCAATTTTCCCTCTAGTTATATCTGGATTGTGCTTATGGCTTGTTTTGAAAAGCAGAATGTAGTAAAAATGATATTCTGTGACTTCAAGGTAGGTATTTGCAGCCTCCACATTCCCTCTCCTGGAATAGTGCCCTGAAGCCAGCGCGCAGGAAGAGAGCCTTGGTGGAAAAAAATAAAGGATCCCTGGCATGTGAGAAACCCCATCTTGAACTTTATATCCAGTCAACCTTCCAGCAAATACAGCCTCATGAGTGAGTCCAGAAGAAACCGTCATAGGAACCATCTGGCCAACTCACAGAATTGCAATAAATAAAAAATTATTTTAAGCCACCACATTTTGAGGTGTGTCACCCAGCCACTTCTCACCACCCTCACTGCTTCCATTTCGAATAAAGCCACCAACCAGAACTGCTTTAGTAGGTTTTTACCTGATATCCCTACCTTTGCCCTTGGTCTCTATAGTCTCTTACATGGCACCCAAAGTGATTCTTTCAAAATACAAAACAGATCACATTACTCCTATGCCCCAAATCTGCCAAAGGCCCCTATTTTACTCAAGAGTGAAAGCCCACTGTTGAGTGTAATATCGAGGATGAACAGAGATTCTGGAGTCGGTTGACTTCAGTTCAAATCCTAGTATTACCAATTGTTAAGTATGTGCCTTTGGGAAGTTATTAATCTTCTTCCACCTAAGTTTCTCCATCTGAAAAAACTTTTATAAAAAAAGTTGTTTTGAATTTAAATGAGTTAATTGCATAGTCTTATATGTTTGTTATTACTGTTACTATCACCATTACAACCATTATTATTGTTAAAGTCACTAAACATATTAAATGAATGAATGATTTTCTAGGGAATTCTGTAAGACCACAGAATACACTTTGGTTTATATTCTTGCAGAGGGGTACAAATATCACTGCTATAGAAATGGAGTCGGAGTTGTCCACAAAGAGCAACTTCAAATACTACATATGAGTGTGGTCAGGACAGTGGCTGTAAAAACAAAAAGAAATCAAAAGAATATCCTGGAAATTACCTGCGTCTCCATTAATTTAAAAAAATTAGATAAAAAAAAATGGCATAGATGATAGAGGCTCTTCATCCCTCTGGCAACCAAATCAAAGTTGTGAGGGAAACAAGGAGCAGCAGCAAAGAAAGATCACCTGAAGCTAGATGAACAAGCCATACAACTAGGGAGAAATCCAAGAAAGCACCCTGCAATGGTAGAAGGTAGGATGGGGTGAAGATGCGGAGATGCCCAGTCCCAAGAAGCTGAGTGAGACAGAGGCTCTGGCAGCAGCAGTGGCAGAAGCCTCTTAAAGGGGCTGCATCCATGAGTGAATTTTCGCAGTGACAGACCTGCCCATTCTGTCCATTCAGCTGCACTCAGGGGCACCAGGGACTTGCAGGGAGACATTGTCATAGTGAGGGCCAAGGTGAAACTTGCTCAGTATAGAAGTACTGGCGTTGTCCATTGTTCCCTGTTGAGCCCTCCCACCTCCCAGTGCACTGCACACAGTGCTGCCATAGCTGTGATGTAGTCAAACTGGATAACAGAGGTCGTTCCACTCAAAGGATTCTCTGAAACCCAACCTACCCTAACTCAGGCCCCACCTAGGATATCCATCTAGGTGTATCCTCAGTGAGTCAGGTGCTCCTTACTGAGACTCACACTAGAGGAGGCAGCTGGCCTTGGTTTCTAATGTGGCCTTTTGAGGCAACTGTAAACACTGCATCTGTGGGTCACTTGCTGAATCTTAACAAGTGGCCCCAGAGGGGTAGAGGCTTGGGTGAAATTTGTCCTGCAGCTGAACCCCTTTTTAGGACTGTGCCACTAGACACCTACTTCACAAATCCATACCAATAAGACTGTGAGACTTAGGAGCTTTGCTTAGTGCATAGAAACAGACACAGAAAAGCAGCCAAAATGGAAAGACAAAGGAGTGGACACCATGTGACAGAATAGAACAGAGATCCAGATACAATGGAGTCAAGTAATCTAACAGATGCAGAGTTCAAAACACTAGTTGTAAAGATGCTCAATGAACTTTGGGGAAGTGTAGAGAACTCTAGCAATAAGATAAAAAAATGGAAATGAAAATTATAAAAGGGAACCAGTCTGAATAGATAACACGTTATCTAAGATGAGAAGTATATTAAATGGAATAAACAGAGGAACAAACAAAGTGAATAAAGAAGAGGACCGAATGCCCTATCTAAAGGACAGAAAAGCCAATCAGGACACTCAATCAAATAGAAAGAAAAAATATGCCAAGACTATAAAAATAATTTAAGAAGAATATGGATACTACTAAGGCTCCAAATATTCATCTTATTGGCAAAACAGAAGAAAATCAAGATGATGAACAGCTGTGTGAAAAAATAATGATGAAAAATTTCTCTAACTTGGTGAAGAAAATAAACATAAAACCCCAGGAAGCTCAGAGAACACCAAAAATTAGGGATCCAAAGAGCTTTACACCAAAACACATCATAATTAAAATGTCAAAGGTTAAATACAAAGAAAGAATATTAAAGCAGCAAGAGAAAAAGAAATAATTATTTAGAAGGGAACACCCATAAGACTGGCAGCTGATTTCTCAAAAGAAACTATGCAGGACAGAAGGGCTTGGCAAAACATATTCAACAGGATGAAGACCCAGGATATACAACCAAGAATAATTTATCTAGCAAAGCTATCATTTAGAGTTGAAAGACAGATAAAGAGCTTCCCAGACAAAAATAGCTAAAGGAATTTATCACCACAAAGCCAGTATGACAGGAAATGTTGGAAGGACTTCTTTAAGAAGAAAAAACATGTAACAAAAACAGGAATAAAGAATGGTAACTATATTCCTATCAATAAGTACCATAATGGAAAAGAGTTAAGTGCTCCAACCAAAAGATAGTGTGGCTGAAAGGATAAGAAAACAAGACCCCTACATATGAAAAGGAAGGGAATGGAAAAAGATATTGCTTTGATGGACCTAGAAAGTATTTAAGTCAAACAGAGAAAGATAAACACTATATGATTTCACTTATACGTGAAATTTAAGAAATTAAAAGAACAACTAATCAAAAAAAACTCACATTTATAGTGGTCAGTTTGGTGACGGACAAAGGGGAAGGAGGGTGGGGGCTGGGAGAATGGAGTGAAGAGCTAAAGTAGTACAAATTAGTAGCTGATGGATGGTCAAAGGGACGGGGAGCATGGCATAGGGAATGCGATTAGCATTAATACATTGGCTAGGTGGAGGGTCAGGGAAGGGAGGGAGCAAATGGAGGAATCATTTTACTAACTATATAGATGTCTAACCATTGTACTGTATACTTGAAACTAATTTAAAATTTTTTTAATTAAAACACTGAAAGAAAAAAAAAAGTAAAAGCTCAGGTACTTTCAATGTCCTGCATGGTCCTACATGGTTTAACCCCATCGTCACCTCTCTATCTCATTTCTTCTTATACTTTCCTTTGCCCAGTCAGGTTCAGCCACACTGGCTCCCCTCTGTTACTAAAGACACCAGAGATGCTCCCTCTGCCTGCAGTGCTCTTCTCCCAGATATGCCCATATGTAACTCACTTGCTTTCTTTCAAATCTGTGTTCAAATATCACCTCATTGAAGCCTGCCCTAACCACCTTATTTAAACTGCACTTTGTGTTTGCGTCCTAAGACTCCTTCTTGCCTTTACCTTCCTATATCTCTTATTGCTTTCTTTCATTTTATAAAATTAACTTACTCTTAATGTTTATTGTCTATCTTCCTCCAAGAAAGCAGAGATTTATCTCTATTTTGTTCTCTGACTCCTGTCATAGAGAAGACACTGGATAAATATTTGTTGAATGAGTATTTGTTTTTTGTTTGTTTGTTTGTTTTAAGGGTTATCGGGATCTTTGACAATCCATTTCAAATTTTAACAAATTTTAGTGATTTTCAGAAACATTATGACTGTTTCACTTGAATTTCCTTTTTAAAATACACTTTTGACATTTTGAAAGATGGTATGGAAAACACACATACTCAACTATAGTATTGACCCAATTTTGTGTTAATTAAAACAGCCTCATAACTACCATGAATTGGATCATAGCAGCTGTTACTTCCTATTTTTCCCCTCCACATTTTCTGTCTTAAGGTGCCTCAGCTCTCTCCAGTAAGATTCCCTCAGACCTGCCCAGGCACCTGCTTTGTGGCGAGCTTGGGTGCTACACGTGACTGCTAAAGCTATTCTCCACTGAAAGGAGGGAGGAAGCTAAGAAGAAACATCAGTAAACCAGGCACAGCATCTGGAAACCAAAAAGAGACAACTGGATTTTCAGAACAATGGCAAAAGGAAGTAGCAAAAGCATTCAGCAGGAATGCACTCTACATGTCTTCAGGAAAAGGAAAAAAAGGAGCTAATTAACTGAGAGATTTGACCATGTGGAAAATGGTATTGAAAATCATTTTACAAAATCGTTGGAGGATGTGGGGAGGACCTCGGCTTAACTAGAAGGAAAGTAGGCTAAAGGAAAAACTGAAAAAAATTACTAGCTACAAAAAAAAAATGAAAATACTGTACTTGAAATAAATATAACAAAAATCATTTCCTCATCTACAAAAATTCTTATAGTAAACTTCCACATAGCAGCAAAATATTTAAATCATTCTCCTTGAAATTAATGATGATACAGAAATGTTTGTTAACACCTCATCTAATCAGTTGTGAACTCAAGAACCTAACTAGTACAACACAAAGAAAAGAAATAAAAGGTATAAAGATCAGAAGAGAAAAGTGTTAATGCCATCATTTGCAGACGTCATAGTTTTATACATAGGCAATTCAAAAGAGTCTACAGGCAAAATTTAAAGTTAACAACTGAATTTAGGAAAGTCTCTAGAAACAAAGTCAATACACACACACACACACACACACACACACACACACAAACACACACACACAGCTGTATTTCTATTTCCAAGCAACAAACAACTGGAAAATAAAATTTAAAAAAATTCTACCCTAGCATGAAAATCTATAAAATACTAAGAATAAATCTAATGTAAGTTATACAAGACTTCTACCTATAAAGTATGAATGAGAGAAATTAAAACTATTTATATAAATGATAAAGTGTACCATGTCTTGTGGATTAGAAAACTTAATATTGTAAAGTTTCAGCTCTCCTCAAATTGTTCTGTAGATTAAATGCCATTTCAGTTAAAATCCCAGCAGTATTTTGTTGTCATTGTTGGTACTGACAAGCTGATTCTAAAATTTTATGAACATAAAAAGGCTTGAGAATACTTAGAACAACTTTAGAGAAAAATTAAGTCAGAGGACTTTCAGATAGCAAGGATTAATATTACGTCACAGTAATTGATACATTATAGAATGGGTATAAGTACAGGATAGATAAACAGAAAAATCAAATGAAATAGAATCCAGACGCAAACCCACAAGTACATAGTTTGCTAATGTACAACAAAAGTGCCACTACAGTGTAGTGGCAAAGGAAGACGTTTTCAATAACTGATATCTGACTATAATAAAATAAAATAAAAGATTTTTGAAAGGATCTTACAGGATAAAGAGGACAAAAGAGAATGTAACAGAGACAAAGAAACAGTGTTTAGTGTTTGGGGATCTGCTCTAGACAACTGCTTTCATCAATTGCAGATAAGGTGTATTTTTTGATCCTAAGAAAGGAACTCATTTTAAACTTGTCTTTGATTTTTGCAGGAAAGGGACTAGCAGGTATGTAAAACATTTCAGGTAATGAGGGCTCTAGAGGCATGTAGGTAGACATAGTTTGCCGAATTTTGGTACATCTCTTGGCAAATTCTAGCAGTTATAAAACTTACTTCACTCTTGCCAAAAGCATTTCTGGTTCCTGGTGCCATGAGAGGAAATGTTATTTATTTTATTAAATCTAAAATGTTTAACAGGAGTCTTCTTATTTAATTCTGTCATTCTAAAAGCAACACTATCATCTGCTCGTTTTAGTCTATTTTAACTATTTTTTTGTTATTTAAACCATTTATTAAAGTAATATGAAAAAGCTCTTTATTCCAAATTTAAGACTCAATAAAAAAAAAATGGTTTCTGTTCTCCTCACCCCATTCCCAGAGAGTTCCCAGTCAAATTGAACAATATTTTGAGAATTCATAAAAAGATAGGCAGACTTCAAAAATAATTCAGTTTAAATAATTCTGATTTTTCTCTACCCAAACTCATAAAATTAACTTTGAAACCCTCCTGAACCTCCACATATATCAAATTCTAGTACCTACTACAATGCCACGCTCCCTGCAGGTATTCAAAAACTGTTAATTGAATTGAAATTAAATTTAATTTGAAGTCTTTGAGGGAACTAAATTTACCACTTTTTGTAGCCTTTTGCTTTACACCAAGAAGTCTTTTCCCTGGATGTATTGTAAATTAATTTTAGAACTTAACGTTTAAGTGAAGGCACAGCAACTTGATACACAGCTTGACAAAGCTGAAAATAAAAAATCTCCCTGTGATAATCAAACTGCTTTGGTACCTTTGCAATAATTGTCCTCAGCAGAAAACCAAGTGGATAATAGTCTACATGCCTACCATATTCTAGTCATCACAATAATAGATCCTTTAAAATGGTTCCCAAGGGAAAGCTATTGAGTATTTTATCGGTTCACAGTTTTGAGAGAATATTCGTGGTGCCTTTAGCCACAAAGTGCATTATTAAAGGCAATAGCTACTCACATTATCTTTGACCAAATCTGAAATCATACTGGCAGATCCTCAGACCTTTCATAACGGTTCAGAGCCTATTTCTTCTACCTTTGTCTTTACTTGACTATATTTTTAATGAGTAGCTTATTCTCCAGAACTAATCATTTTCGTCATGAAACAGAAGATGAACAGATCTGGAAAAAAAAAGTTCTGCTTATCCTTAGGACTGTAGAACAAGACATTTTCTTTTTGCTCTTCTTAGTTCTTCTCTCGGGTCCATGCATTTCTTTTTTCTTCTTCTCAAGGTGTCAGGGAAAGAGAGGAGGAAGAAAAAGTGTTCTTGCATGGGAGAAGAGAGTTTTGTGAACATGGTAAAAATGAGCCTAGACAAAATTTTTCCACACTAATTTTCTGGTTCCAGCATAGAAGGTCAAAGATAGACAAAAGATAGCCTCTCCACCCTGAGATAGTCATTGCCCAGGAAAAAGAAAAGAATTAGATGTTCTTGCTTTAATCTTAGGCAACACAATGAGTGCAATCTTGGACTCAAAAGAGGACAAGGAAGAGAAATCTTAGATACCCCCACCACTTTTACAGGAGTTCTTATAGATACAATTCAGAGATACACTGCTTCTTATAAAGAAAAAATATCAAAATAAATATGTAGCTGAAATGTGTTTGGAACAGTGGACAGTCTCTCTTTTTATCCCAAGTCTATGTAAAGCAGGCCTCAAAAGCAAATCTAACTCCACAAACCTTTAGTAAGTGTTTTAGATTTACTGAAAATTGTTTGAGGAATCTGGGGAATGGTTACATGTCATATTGTACGTAAAAGTCATTTTTGAAACTCTATTAAATATCTCTGTAATGCCTTCCTGAAGTAGCCAGCCTCCAAGATGGCCCCTAATAATCCGTTTCCTGAGTAATTTATTTTCTTTTTATATAGAAAGAGTCGATCCATGGATTCATTTTCTGTGGTTTCAGTTACTGTTGGTTAACTGCAGTCTAAAAATATTAAATAGAAAACTTCAGAAATAAACAATCATAAGTTTTAAATTACACACCATTCTGAGTAGCATGATGCATATCCTGCCCAAAATGCATCATCCCTTTGTCCAGTGTCTCCACCCATTAGTCACTTAGTAGACAGTTTAGTTACCAGATCGACTGTGATGGCATCACAGTGCTTGTGTTCAAGTAACCCTTATTATACTTAATAATGGCCCAATGTGCAAGAGTAGTAATACTGGCAATTTAGATATGCCAAAGAGAACCTGTAAAGTACTTCCTTTAAGTGAAAAGGAATGCATATATAGGAAAAAAAAAACATAGAATATGTAGGATTCAGTACTATTGAGGTTTTGGGCATTCACTGGGGGACTTGTAAAATAGCCCATGCAGATAAGAGGAAACTACTATATTGCCTCATTCCTGTGTTTACTTTCTCCTACAACATCTTAGATAAAATTCAACATTATGTTATTTTTCTTTAATGCTCCAGTATATTCCTTTAAAAACTAGTTTGTAAAGACGCCCTCTTTGTATTCATTTGAATTCTTCACAGATTTATAATTTATGATCACAAACAAAAATAGGAGCAAGCATGATTTTAAAATACTTGGCCATGAAGTCTAACAGTCTTTAAGTGACTTCTAAGATAGAGGAAAAAAATGAAGTACATGTATACATTTAAATTATATAGCAATGCTTAAAGATTATCATTGCTTGAAAAGGTTTTAATATCTGAAATGTATGATATCCTTAATCTCAAAGGATATTTCACCTGAAAAAGTATCCTAAATATTAAGTTTATCTAATTCAAGGATTGCATTATTCTGTATTTTAAAAACATTTCTCCAGAAAATCAAGTGAAATTCTAATATATAAATTTATTTTTCTATTTTCTGTATAATTTATATCTTTCTCTTGCTTCATAAAATTAAACATCCATTCTAAAAGAGAGGAAAAAATGGGCTCCTGGATATTAAAAAAAAAATCACACTCACACTACAACACTTTACAAAGAAAATACCAACCGGTAGGATAACAATAGCCAAAATAATAACAGATCTCAGGTGAATAATGGGTACCAAAAATACTCATTAATTTACTATAAATGTCACAAACTAAAGTGAGAATACCATGCAGCATTAGAAACTATACAAATATGATTGTTTACCTGCATTGAGTTTTTAGTAAATTGCCTGTTAACCACCTTCAAACTTCCTTAAGAAGTCTTAATTTCCTTCATAATTTTTCTGCCTAAATTTTTACCATTATATCTGATATTTTACCACTTTTAAAATTAACTTTGTTATCCCAGGTGCTTACTACATCAATTGATTCCTCATCAATTTTTCACATCTGCACAAAAGAAAAAGCCAACCATCTATCAAATTATAGGATAGTAACAAGAATGGATAAATAAATACAACATATTCTTTTCATTATATAGCCATATGGAAATGAATAAAAAGAATAGATCACAATAGGTTCTATCTACAGATATTTAATTATCAGCAAAGCCAACCACAGTCTTTAAAAAAGGCAAATATCTCCTTCCTATATATATGCAAATACAAGACTAATTGCGATATGGGGGAGAAAGTTCAACCACATTCAGAATTAAAGAGATGTGAATTTTAAAATTTAGACACAATTTTCTTAACCTTCAGATTGGCACAGATCAAAAAGTTTTAAAGAATAAAAGTTTAGCAAAAGTGAAGGGAAATAGTCACACTCTTGTCCTTGGGTTCAGAGCATAAATATACCCGTTTTATATTTTTAAACATAAACATTCTGTCACAGAAATTTCTCCATTAAGAATCTGCCTTATGGACACAAATTTATATCACAAAATTATGTCAGTTTATTTATAGGAACATTCATCTTTCTATCTGTATACCAGTTAAAAAAATAAAACCTAGATACGAACTATAAGTATATCTGTTTTTGCTGTAAAAATTCCCTAAATAAGGTATTAAGTGGAATCTGATGTGAAACAGGAAAATCTTGTCTGTGACATTTTACAGCATATGTGTGTAGAGAGAGAGAGACTCATCTATAGTATATAAAACACTATACATGTATACTACATATAGTATATATTTACCCTCTATATAATATATATTATAGTATAAATATTATATAAAGTCATGTAAATATAATATACATAAATATGCTGTATCCTTAGGGGACTGGTTCCAGGACCCTCTGCTGATACCAAAATCCATGAACACTCAAGTCCTTTATATAAAATGGCATAGTATCTTCATATAACCTATGTATAACCTCCCAAATACTTTAAATCATCTCTAAATTACTTATTATACTAATATATATATGTTATGTAAATAGTTGTTATACTGTATTGTTTAGGGAACAATAACAAGAAAAATGTCTATACATTTTCAGTACTGAGTTAACCATCATAGGCCTAAATACATAGTACATGTCAACAACATCACTTTTTAAAATATATTTTTCATTCTTTGTTGGTTGAATTCATGGCAAAGACACAGTCAGCTGACTCTATAATAGATATGCACTAAATATATACTATAAAGTATATATCTATAGTATATATGTATGTACTATTTATAGTATATATGTACAGTTAATATATATAACTAGAATATATATATATAAACACATATACTTAAAACTTTGGGTAGAGAAACTAATGCTATTTGTTAAATTTTTCTGTTTCTTTTAAATATTCAGCATGTATGTACAACTTTTATTAAAAAACGAAAACTCAGAAACAATTCTGGGAGTAGCAACAGAACACTAGGAAGATGAAAGGCCCACTCATTCATTTATTCTGAAATATAAGCTCTGTAATTATTAAGGGCTGACATATTCAATCTCTTCTTAGTAACAGAGGCTTCCCCAGAGTTTCCTGGGATGTGGAGTTGTCTGGCAATTAACTAATGTCCAATAATGATCTATAAATTAGCAGATTCATCACACAAGCAGTTTCTGCCACCAAACTAATGGTTTGTTTAAAAAATTGGCTGTTGTCTCCATTAGAGGCTCTTTTGTTTCTGAACAGCATTTGTTGTGTTTGGCAAGTACCCCAGCATGGGTGTTTGCTGACTGGCACTGCTTGATAACTACAATAGAAAAAGTGTTCTCCAGCATAGGCCAATAGCAGGGGACTGTAAGAGAAGACCTGAGATTCTGAAAGTTCAGGGAGTTTCCATTGTTGATCAGGTTTATAGCTTAACTTGTTTCCCTTTCTTGGCCTGCCACTGCCATCCATCTATCCATCCATCCATCATCCATCCACCTTCATTCATTTATTTATTCATTCATTCATTCAGTAGGTATTTGCTGAGCACAAACTATGTGCGTACAGTGTTCTAGGTATTAGAAATTGCTAAAACCAATAAAAACCCTGCCTTAGGGAGCTTACATTCTAGTGGAATGATGGACAAAATAAGAAACCTAAAATCAGTTCATTTAGAACAAGTTTAGATAGTGACGAGTGTGTAAAAAAATAAAGCAGGGCCTGGAGTGCAATTTAAATAAATGGTCTAAAAAGTCTTACCTGAGAAGGTGATCTTCAATGAATTCAAGGTAAGGTGTGAGAAGAATGTTTCAGGCAAGCAAATAACAAGGAGACAAGCTCTTCCTTGAGAATATACCTAGAACATTTGGCAAACAGCAAAGAAGTAAGCAAGCAGGAAGATGAGGTGATAAAATACCTGGCTGGAAAAGATGAGCCTACACTAGATAAGGCCTTATAAGCCACTGTAGGAACTTGAGCTTTTTCTCAAGATAAGATGAAAAGAATGGAAAGGTTTGAGCCATGAAGCAACTTGACGTGACTTACATTTTTAAAAAATCACTCTAACTCAGTGGTTCTCAACTGTGGATTATTCTCCCACTGCCATCAGTCAGGTGATATTTGGCAATGTCTAGGGACATTTTTGATTATGCAACTTGGGTAAGGATGGTGTGCTACATCTAATGAGTAAAGATGGATTAGATGCCAAGCATCCTACTACTCCCCCAATGAATTATCTGTCCCAAAATGTCAATAGTGCCCAGGTTAAGAAAACCTGAGCTTGGCTGAGAGAAGAAATTAGGGCAAGCAGAAGAGAAAACAGGGAAGCAAACAGGTAATTGATATAAACCACACAAGAGAGTATGGCTTGGACCAGCTCGTAAAGGTGGTGAGAAGTGCTTAGTTTCTAAATGATTTGTGAGCATAGAATTTATATGACTTGTAA
This sequence comes from Cynopterus sphinx, assembly GCA_030015415.1. Taxonomy (NCBI): domain Eukaryota; kingdom Metazoa; phylum Chordata; class Mammalia; order Chiroptera; family Pteropodidae; genus Cynopterus; species Cynopterus sphinx. Next base: position 76,469,671 of record CM057384.1, read on the forward strand.
ATCATTGGTATAAGGTATAACAGAAAGGCAGGGCAAAGTTTTGGGGTTTTTTCTGCCTTTTGAACCTTCTCTTCTCTTAATCCCAGTTTTCTTCATTTACCATGTGCTCCAAACCTCCCTAGTCTCCCCATTAATGCTACCATACTCTGCCCTGCCACACATCCAGTTCCACACCAAGGCTTCTCAAGTTCATCCTCAGTGTCACACTGCATTCCACACCTTTCTATTCCTTAGATCACTATGCTAGATCACATCTGCTCAGTCCACACCCAGACTGCTACAGCACCATTTTTCATTATATCACACCACTGATCCAGAGTCCTTTGTTACACAAATTCCCAAACAATGTCGCAGAGAAGACTCACCAGTTTAATTTCTAAACCTCTCTTCCTTTTACTTTCCAGTCCAAATGTGCTGACCTTGCCATTTTTTTATATGACCCTCATTTCATTTCCTCCCTTGGAGTTTCCTCTCCCTTCTTACCTCCAAAATGGCTTGGGAATCTCATCTACTACAAAACCTGGCTCGATGCCCATCTTTCTAAGCCTTCCATGATTAAGCCTGGAGAATTCTGTTTATATCTCTGCTATGAAGTTGGCTAGGTGATTGCTTGGTAGACTGCTTTGAAAATTATTGTTCTGTTTATTTCTCTGCATGTGTCAGAATATTCTTTAAGTTTTATGAAGAAAAAAATTGTACCTTCTATTCCCTTTGTACCTCTTCCTGGAGGCTATGTTGTACTCTCCATACAAGAGAAATTAATTAATGTTTTGATTTACTGACTGGGGAAAGAAATGTTGACTTATTTTATCATATAAGAACATTTTATATAACACAAGAAATTAAGAAGACACACAATTGTCTGGGTAAGGGACTTAAAATGTGCTTACTTTTCTCCATTAAAACGACAAATTTCTCACCAAAAGAAATAAAATAAGAATACAAGCCAAAAGACTTAGAAATGTTTTTAATAAGTAGAAGACTTAAGACAGGAGATGGAGAATATTAGTTGAGAGAGGGAAATATCTAATAAATGTATAGATATTGCATTAATTCTTGTTTAGGTATTATCTGGTTAAAAAGTTAATAAGAAAAACTGCGAGTCAGCAAAGGGAAAAATGCCAGTTAGTTTGCTCAAGTCCATTTCAGCAAGTGTTCTTGATGGTTTCTGTAGGCACAATAACAATAGGCATCAGATTTTAGCAGGAGCATAGCCTCAGGCCATACACAGCCGGTCTCCTAAATAGGCAACTTTTAGCTTCAGACACATAGAAGATCCCTCTAACAACCTAGCCTCCTTTACTTCAGATATCTTGCCCTCCACCTACTTCTGCCACTCATTCCATGGCCACACCTCAACATTTTCATTATCAATAAATGCCATTCTACCCTCCTACTGTTCTCAAACTGGTCTTCCTGCTTCTCCCTTGCTCCTCTTGTCTATTCTCAGTGCAGCAGCCACAGCAATAAAACAAAAGTCAGATCACGTCACTTCTGCTCAAAAGCTCCCATCTCACTAAGAGAACAAGACAAAGTCCTTACAATAACATGCAAGGTCTTACAGGATCTAGACACCTCTTATTTCTCCAATCTCATCTCCTACTACTCCCCATCACTTACTCTGATCCTACCACCCTGACCTTTGTGTTCCCACAGCATGCCCAGCCTCAGGGCCTCTGTAATTGCTTTTCCCTCTGCTTAAAATGCTCTTCTCCCAAATAACTGTTTAGTATGGGTTATCTCAGCTTTCCCTGTTCATTCTGTTTAATAAAATTGTACCTCCCACAATATTCCTTTTCCTCTGTCTGTTTTATTTTTCTTTATAACACATCTGACATGCAATATAATATACTTATTAGTTCTATCACTTATTGTTTCTCCCTCCATTAAAATATAACCTCCTATAGGGTTTTGTATGTTTTCTTCACTCTTATTCCCTCACCATTCAGAACGATGTCTGGAAAATGCTCAATAAATAGTTGTTGAAGTGATGTTGCCTACAGTGCCAAGACCTGTGCCCATGTTTGTGCATTTGCATGCACACTTAAGTGCACACACCCACATACATGCACACACATACACACACATGCACACATGTAAAGTGGGATTACACCTGCATCCATGGAAGGATAAGGGCCTTCAAAAACCTCCCTTCTTCTCATTCTTGTCTTTGCACTGAGTTTGCTCCTTCATTCAAAGACTATGGAAATTGGACCTGCAACAAGGACAAAATTACCTAGTCAAACTTTCTGTTGATTCACTTCTTTAGTCAGTCTTCACTTCTGAAACACCTCAGTCTTCCACTCACTCACACACTCAGATCTCCTTTAACTTTGCAAAGTCTGAAGTTTCAAACCTTTGCAACCTGAGATCCAAATAGCATCCCTATCTATTCAATAAAAAAAAAAAAAAATAACTGGCTTTATCTCTGATAGGATATGAAATTGACTTTTATGCATTAGTCATTCAACCTTGAATTAAATTTTGACAGGCTCTGCAGTGTATTAAATTGTTCCCACAAGAATGAGAAGTGTACATTCCTTATTAAATGTGTAACAGAACTCAATAATGCTTGTCATTTTCCACTGCAGAGATGAACTAGAATTAAAAAAGAATTAATTCAGCTAACTTAAGCAGAAGTCTAATACCAAGTTTATTTCAGTTAAGGTGCAAGACAAATAAATCCAATTCCTATGCAAATCTCTGTAGTAGTTCAAACAATAATCTCTGAATCAAAATGATAGCTAGAAATATGTCAAAATTAAGAATTTTATGAATCTTTTACAGCCTACAAAAATGCTTAGATGATTGGCACATATTAAAAAGAAATGAACTACATCTTTAAAAAGTACGTATAGTTGCTGCAATTAGCCTGTATATTCACAGGTAAAGTGGACAACTGAGGCATATGTGGGGCAGGCATCTAATGCTTATTGAGCATCTGCTATGTGCCAGGTACTGTCCTAGACAACTTACCTTAATTTTCTCACTTACCCTTTGTAAGAAAAAGCAATGTAGACACTAACTCTATTTTTTTTTTAATTAAACAGACTCACATTTAATTATTTGTAGCCAACATTTGAACTCAGATCTGTATGAGTCCAAAGCTACATCACCTTCCAGTTGTCTCAATAACCTTATCCTCAAATGAAATATCTCTGAGAGAGGAGACATCTGATAATATTCGTGGAAGATGAGTGACTATAGAGCTGAGTAGAAAGAGACCTGTGCTAGAAACCAGAGCATAGTGTATGAAATAACTTTGGACATTTCTTACTTTAGGTTCCCATCCATAAATTAAAAAATAATTTCTTGCTGTATACAATGAGGTGTTATAAAACAACACTAAGACAATATGTAATTAATTTACTTGAGATGGGCTTCCTGCCTTAGTAAGAACTTGGATCAGTTATCCCCTATGATCCTGCCAGTTCCAAAAGACAAGACTTCTAAGAATATATGATTAATGATGAAGTGAATCATTTTTTAAAGTTACCAATCAACTCTTGATCTGTTTATATACATAAGTATATATTATTTCATAATCAGCTGCCTTCAAACAGTATACACTTCTACTTGGTGCAAAAGGATGATAGCAATGATGTACATTCATTATTGAACAAGTTCAATGTTTTCATTCAAGTCCTTTGCTGCTACAAATGTTTCATTAAATTTATAACCCTGTATCCTGAATGCATAGTTACTAAATACTTCCTCAATCTTCTATTAATTTCTCCTCTTTAGGTCATTCATTTCAAACCTTTAATGAACACTTCATTATATCCTTTTAATATATGAATTTTTAAGTGTTTCTCATCTTCCTTTTTATGTCTAATTATGCCTTTCCTTTTTTTAGGATTCCTTAGATATATGACTCACAACATCCCTTCCCAAAAAGTCTATTCTCTCTGCTAGTGCATCTCACTGTTCATTCTCTCTCTCGTTTATAGATTTCAGTTTAATTTCATCATTTATATATTTTCCATGGACTTTACCAATACACACACACACACACACACACACGTGCACATCCTGACTTTTTTTCCTTCATTAATGAATCTTACTTAAACTATTGATTATTGATTATTGATAATGTACAAAACAAGTCTTGGGCAACATTGTAAGGTAGTTGTTTTTTACTTTTACTAAATCCCTGATTTCCCTTATTTGAATTTTTTCCATTCCCCAAAGCACCAATAGCCTTCACAATCCCCAGCTGTTCAGCACCATCACTGCCCTTAACCCAGGCCTGCAATCTGCAAATATCAAACTAAGTACCTGTCCCTTGTCTTTCTTTTCCTCCTACTCAACACAAAGCAAATATGTTCTGTGTATTATTTTCTCTGTGCCTGGGTCTCTGATAAACTAAAACATGTCAGTGTCAAACCATTAAGATCTTTTATCCAAGCAAAATATCTTTATTTTACAGGCAATCATCTAAGCAGCAAAGAATCTCTATTTAAGAAAAAAAGAAAGTAAGATAACAAGTTTGAGAATACCAAGTGAGACAGCAGGCCAATCAAGAAGCCATTGTGGAGCACATAAGCCTTCTATCAGCCATCAAACTACATCTCTAGATGAGTGCCACTCCACCTCCTTACAGGGCCAGCCTTGGTAAACTCTCATCAGCGCTCCCTGTTAGTACTATTTGAAGGCATTTCTCTGTTCTCAGCTCCCTCTAAGTCCCTAATGTTTCCTCTATGGCGCTGTTATCTAAGTCAGCCCTTCAGAAGCACAGGTAGTAAATACCTGTTGGGTAAATGCCACCACCAAATCTATTCTAACTTTAAACAGCTATTTAGCTCTGATGGCTTTGGATTAGAATGTTAAGCTCATTATTTCTCCCTAAGTGTCTTGCTGGACTTTAGAGAGTGAATTATTTCTGTATTCTCAATTCTTGGGCTTTATTCAACTGTTTGGATCCCCATTGCCTCTTTCTGAGCCCCTAACTCAACTGTTTGCCTAATTCACTCTGTCCTTCTGATGCTAAGTTCTGTTTAGACCTTCTAAATCCTATAGGATAATTTTCTTACCCCAATCATTTCAGAACTTGCTCTTTGTTTAATAAGGAAGTCTGCTTGCAGTTCTTAGTCACTCTAAATCTGTTCCTCTTAGTGTAATTAAGTAAACTCTACACCCTTCTAGTTTGCAAACAGAACACTCTTGTCACCCCATCAGGGTTCCATTACCATCTCATCAAAGATCAAGGCATCCGAATCTACATAACATCATCTTCCACTCTGATCATCTCATTTCCCTATATCTCCCGAATGCTCTACTATGGATTGCTTTATTAAGAACATAAATCAGTCTTTTTTTTTCTAAAATAAATTACTCTGAAGATTATTCTAGTAGCTTGGGTACTTTGCCACAATGATATTAGTCCTTATGTACAATTCATATCTAATTTAGCCAGCCTTTGTCAATAATAGAAGAATCTCAGGAAGAGACAAAGAAGGGGGAAATCCTATAAATTTTCATGAGTGTTTTAAAAGTGATCTTAAATATTTATTCATAAAGTTACTCAAGCAAATAGGGCTAGTTGAGCATAGTTAAATTACCCATCCATCCAAAGCAAAAACATATAAATCTTTTTGTATTCTTAAAGGTACTTTCACATAAAACTCTAGTAAAATTTATTTCCCCACACGTTGATCTAAAATATATCCACAATCTGACCTTGAGAAAAATTGTCATGGACTAGGACCCTTCCTGATGCACCCCATCTCATAGATCTGAGCCCATAAAGGATGTTTTCTCCTCTGGGTTTGCTGTCTCCTAAGAAGTGCAGGTGATCTCAAGCTATTCATCTTTATTTCCAAAGCACTCTGGGAGATCAGAAAAGATGAGGATTGATTAATGTTCTCTATGAAAAGTTCAATAACTGTTTAATCACAGTTTGGAAATAAAGCAATGCTTCTGATCTTTTACAAATTAATTTAACGTTGCATTAAAAATAAAATAAGCCGTAAATTGTGCTGTGCAGGGATAATCAATGGCTCATTATCTTTGCTTCTAGCAAAATGCACTGGTTCTTTTAAAGCCATTAATGAGCAATATTGAGCAGTACACAGCTGCAAATGTGTTGAAGTAGTATTGATCTTACATCTATAAAACTAATCTCATCTAGGCAGAATTTATTACCAATAATAATGTAAACTTTTCTGTAGTCCATACTAAAGAAATAAAGAAGAAAATTCAGGTGCATAAGGTAAGAATATAAGATCATTAGGGAGAAATAATTTCTGAGCCCTTATTCTATTTTGCTGTCAGCACATCATGGCACTTAATCACTGTTAAATATAAGTCTAATAAAAAAAAGATCATCAATGGTGACCATTGAAATGTTAATAAAGTCTTTCCATGTGACCAAACCATTATGATGATTCTGTAATTTGGATTGATTTTATCAGTTTCCTTAGACATTATTAGGACATTATGCACAAATTATCAGTATGGTTACTTTTATATTACTTCATATTTTTGACATAATGCTTACAACTATGTTGCTACTGAAATAGAAATATTGAGCTAATTTGTCTTCATTGCCTAATACATAAAATATATTTTTTGTCCATGTGTCCAACTGCCTGTTAGATAGCACCCTTCTTAAATGTCCACTAAGCTCCTCAAACCCAACATGCCCCTAAATCTTAGACTAGCTCTGGAGGAAGTGAGGTAGCATGGATTCTTGAGACTCAGTTTACCTGGATGCCAGAAGGTGGAAACAAGGCAGAACTTGGTTTTACAGCTTTTTAGATGAAGAATGAGGACTCCCCACAAATAGGAAAAGAAAACAAAAAATGGAAATCTAACCAGTCTGAGATGTATTAGGTTTTTATATTCTATTTTATTTAGATTGCTGCAAAATAGAAGTAAAAACTAAATTATTTTGAGGCAACACAAAGGGCTACTTTACAAAGAAACTATAAGTAATCACTAAAATGTATCAAAACAATAATATCACATTTTGCTGAAAGTCACCAAACTAGTTCTCTACCATGCTTTTCTGGAAGGAACTTCACCAGCTTTGTTGAGCTGAACTCTGGAATGCAAATATTGAACATCCTTCTTGTACTACCTATCCTCATTTAAAATAGCAGAAGTGAGAAATAACAACAAATAGCTAATACAAATGTGTAGAAATTGCCAGAATTTCCTAAATCTCTTTTAAAACTGTATCCCGAAATTTCTAACAACATATCATATTGCATCTTTGAGGGTTTAGCCTTGTCACCATTAACAATGGCAGCCTAGTGATCAGAAAGCTCATGGAGAGAAACCAGAACTTGATTCTCCTCTTAGTATTTCAAGGGCAGTTTAATGTGGATAATGAAGAGTTAAATCTGGGTAACAGCTCTGAATTACCACATATCTACAACCTTTCTCAAGCTTTAGTATGAATAAAAATTACAGACCCTGTTTTTAAAATGTAAGTGTGCGTGAAAAAACGCTCTACATCATGCCTGCATCATTAGAAAAATACTTACCAAAATCACAATGAGATACCATGCATACCCACTAGGATAACTTTAGGGGGGAAAAAAAAAGGCAATAACAAGTATTGACAAGAATGTAGAGAAATTGGACCATAAAATGGTGCAGCCACTTTGGAAAACAGTGTGGAAGTTCCTCAAAATATTAAATATAGAGTTACCATGAGAGAGCAATTCAATTCCTAGCTTTATACCTATATTAGTCTGTAAGCGCTCCCATAACAAAATACCACAAACTAGGTGGCTTAAGAATGAAAATTTATTCTATCACATTCTGGAATCTAAAAGTCTAGGATCAAGGTGTCCACACAGCTGGTTCCCTCTGAGATATCTCTTCTTGGCTTGCACATGGCCATCTTTCTGCCTTTTACATGGTTGTTCCTCTGTGCATACAGGCCTTTGGTTTTTTTCAGTGTGTTCTAATCTCCTCTTCTTATAAGGATATTAGTCATATTGGATTAGAGCCCACCTCAGAGGCCTCATTTTAACTTGATTACTTCTTTAAAAGACTGATTTAGAAATAGTCACATTCTGAAGTATTGGGAGTTAAGGCTTCAACATACAAATTTAGGTGGCTGGGGCAACATAAATCAACCCATAACAACATTCAAAAGAATTGAAAACATATGTGCACACACAATCTGTACATGAATGTTCATAGCAGCATTATTCACAATAGCTAGAAGTAGAAGCAAATCAAATGCCCAGTAGTTGATGAATGGATAGAGGATACTACATAATGAATTATTATGGAGCAATAAATATGAATGAAATACTGATTTACATTATGATATAATGAACCTTGAAAGCACTATCCAAGGTAAAAGAAGGCAGTCACAAAAGGCCACATATTATGTTATTTCATTTATACGAAATATCTGGAATAGTCAAATTCATAAAAACAAAAAGTAGATTAGTGGTTTCCAGGAGTTTGGAGGAAATTAGTATGAGACATGACTGCTAATGTGTTCAGAGTTTCTTTTGGAGGTGACAAAAATGTTCTGAAATTACCTACTGATAATAGTTACACAACTTAGTGAATATACTGAAAATCATTGAACTGTATACTTTAAAGGAGTGAACTTTATGGTATAAAAATTGTATTTTAATAAATCTATTATTTAAATTAAAAACCATGGTTATATTTTGGGTCCAAATTCCAGAGATCCTGATTTAGCATGTTTGGAGATGGTCCAGAAATCTGCATTTTTAACAAGTGTTTCTACACCTTCAAAGATTCTGTTGTATTTAAAAAGCTGACAATAAATCCCTAACAAAGTTTTTTAGTGTTAGAGGGACTATAGTCACTTGAGGGGTAGGAAAGGAGCTCAATCCTAGTAGGGGAGAAGCTGAGGTTTGCAAACTGGCACTTGAGCAGGTAAGAAGAGAGAAGCTACAGCAACCACCATAGTGACATAGATGGCCTTTTGGGCACTGGATATCCTGGGAAGATGAAGCTCTAATTCAGAGAAAGTTAATTCAAGCTTTCATTTTCTGAGAACTTATGTATAAAACCAAATGCATACAGTCTAAATAGTAGAGTGTTTTGCACTAGGGAAGAATATGAATTCTTCTTTCCCAGCTCTGAGACAATTGGAAATAAAACAAAAATTACCACAGTCAAGGAATATGAAAGTCACTTTAGCACAGAAAAATGGCCATGGGTTTTGTCAGTTATTATTAAATTCTTTTAACCTTTATTGAGATAGTTTACAAGCAAATAATGCCAAGGTTTAGGGTCAGAATTAAGGTTAAACATAAAATACAGGATGTAAAACTCTGTCCTCTCTCTTTAAAGAGTAAGATCTGGGTAACTCTACAAAAGTAAAGATCAAGTTTCTTCCCAGCATGTGCTTGATACAAAGCCAATGAGAGAATGGTCAAATTATACAACCTTTAAGTATTATCATGATGGAAGCAGGCAGCCAGTGCCTAAGTCAATTCATGGAAGATTTTTCCTTTCACAGCCAAAAAAAATATTAAAATTGTAGAAAATGTGATAGTTTGCCTCCATGATGGCTCCAAGATAGCTTACTGATTATTTCTGCATCTGTGCAGTTCCTTCCCACATTGACAAACAGAATACAGTGGAAGTAATGGTACTTCACTTCCAAAATCAGATTGATAAAGACACCACAGCTTCCAACTTGGTCACTCTCTTTCTCTCTTGTATCACAATCTGAGGAAAGCCAGCTGCCATGTCATGAGTATCCCTGGGGAAAGGTTCATGTGTCAATGACTGGGACCTTGGTTAATAAGCATCTTGGAAGGAGATTTTCCTGCCCCTGACAAGTCCTCAGATGACTGCAGCTCCTGTCAATGGCTTGAAAGCCCTCATGAGACATTCTGAGCAAGAATCATTCAACTAAGTTGCTCTCTGTTTTCTGGTTCTCAGACATCGTGTAAGGTAAATATTTATTGCCTTTACATGCTAAGTTTTGAGATAATTAAGTTTGAGAATAATTTTATATACCAATAGATAACTACTACAGCAAGTTAATACTGCTTTATGTACTACATTGTTTTAATTAATTGCACCAAATACCTATTATCTGCTAAAAAGACAAAAAAATACATACGCAAATAACTAATAGTATTAATACAAAAGTCAGAAATCATCATCCGTGGGAAGAAGTAATAATGTGTTGGGAAGAGGTTTGGAGTCAAACAGACCTGGATGCAATTCAGGCTCTACCACTTTCTTGGTAAGCAACCATGGGCCAGTTTCTTAAACTTCCTTAAATTTCAGTTGGGGGCAATGTCTTTCTCATGTGGCTTTTAGGAAGTTTGAATAAATGATCACATATGTGAAGCACTCAACAGACAAGAAATAGTCAACAAACGTTAATTTCTTCCCCATCCTTTTTGACAGCTTATTATAATTTTTGTCATAAATGATTAAATAGTAGTCATATTTTCTTCTAGGAAAAGTGTTTCTATTTATACAGCATCAAATAAAACACATTAATCTTGCCCAACATTTTATGGAAAAGAAAAACTTGACTTCTAACTGCACGATTTGAATTTGATAAAAATAACTGGATCCTATAACTTATTTGGAATATATAATTATTTATTTATCATACACATGCAACAGAAATAAATAACATGATTAAAATTACCTCCTTAGAATATCAACTCCCTCTCCTATTCCCATCTTCAGAGATGACCAAATTTAAAGTAGTATTATATTCCATATTGCTGAAGGACAGACAGCACTTTTGCATAACATTCAAGGGAGTTATATCTCAGCTCCATAATTAGGAAGGCTTGTTCTTGTACAGAGGAAGAAAGAGCAGAATTCAGAAGAAATTTAGAAGGTCATAGTATAGTCACATCTGAACAAGTCATGTCTGAACCAGGCAAAGAGAGGAAAAACTTTCTTCTTTAGAGAAATGTTTTGGAGAAATTACTTCACAAAGCATGTTTCTGGAGTTGTAAAACTCTGGAGACCCTAATAATGGAAATAGAAATATAGGTGATCAACTTTCCAGTTTTCTAGTGTGAGAGGGATTCCCAGTGGACATTCTCTAGATAGTTGGTTTCTTTCCACCCATCTGTACTGTCTGCTCTTCCATATGTATGCATAAGATGCTGTCTAGTCCAACCATACTGACAGACAGGTGCCATCTGCCTCATCCAGCTTTGTGACTCACCTTGTGACACATCTAACACTGACTAGATGATGACAATTCCAATGGCACTATATAGGATTCATGCTTATTAATAGCCCATCTGCTCAGGTAGACATTCTCTTCAACTAAATGAAAGAAAAGGATGAGAATGGCTTAGGAGAACAAACTTCTATACTATCAAGTGGGCTGATTTTAGAGTATTTATAATGGCTTTAAGATAGAATATTTATTAAGGTGATACCTACTCACCTTAAAATTAATTTAGAGCTCAGAAACTTGTTGGGAGCCAAGGCGAAGTACAGTGGGATCCTTCTTGTTCAGGATCCACTTCCTGGTGAACCGGGCGCGCCGCGAAAAGCCCGCGCGCGCCAACTCCAGGCACAACCCCTACCCACCCCCACTTGCATCACGCCATTGGTGCGACCAATGACATCGTGCCAAGTGCCTCCCTACGTAAGCAGCCCTGCCTCCCTTTGTTCTTCCCGTACATAAGCAGCTGTGAAAAATAAAATTTGGAGGCTTGATCAGAATTTTGTCTTTCCTCCATTTCTTCATATCTCCTGTCTCTCCCCTCCCCTTCATCCTCCACAGGATCCTCTTCGCCCCGCGTTGTCCTGCCCCGCCGGCCGGGGCAGAATTGGCGCCCAACGTGGGGCTCGAAGTACGGAATTCTGCGGAGGACACCCACTAGAGAAGCCCAGGCCTGGGACCCCTTGAGCCTCCACGAGGAGTGAGTTAGGCTTGCACTGAGTCGCCGCGAGGTATTGACCCACGAGTGAAGACTCAATTTTGATTGCCGCGGGACTAGCCACCCTGCCGGACTGATCGGTTCAGAGGTAAGTGGGTGATCACTATGGGACAGTGAAAGAAAACCACCAGAACACGCGGTAATCCAAAATGAGAGAAAACACCAAAACACGCAGTAATCCGAAATGAGAGAAATCATCAAGACGCGCAGTAATCCACAAGGAAGGGAACCACCAGGAAGCGCAGGAATCCAAGACGAAAGAAATCACCAGGACGCACAGGAGTCCGAGAGGAATTCCAATTTATTAAATGGAGGAGCGAGCTTATATAGGGGGAGGATCCGGTTGGGGACGGCTAGTGTTCGTGTAGGGTATTGATTGGATTGTGGTAGGGGGGCTAGTGTTGATAGGTCTCTTGGGCCTTCACTAAGATGGAGGGGGCTTTTGGCGCGGTGGGCTTTTCACTAAGATGGAGGGTGAAAAGTTAAGGGCCATTTGTTCAACATTCCCCCCTCTTTGTTTTTTGGGGAAAGGGGCGCTGACCGTCTCAAGCTACTTCCCTGCTGAAAGGGGCGTAGTTTTAGGGCTGTTTGGGGAGAGGAGGAGTTGCTGCGAAAGGAAAGTTGGAACAAAAGACCTGTATATAATCCCATGTTAGGCGGGAGAAGAAGATAATTTCTGTTGGCGTGAAGTCCTGGAGGGTTCCCTACAGCCAGAAATCGTTGATCTGTTCACAAAAATCTTCCCAGGAATCCTCGGGGTGGAGGGCCCACAGGTCAGAGTCGAGCCTCCAGGAACTGTACCTAGGTAGCTATCAGCATTCAGTGATTTGTTCCTTAAAAGAAACGGGATCCTGAGCCAAAGGACGGTGATTATAATTCCTGAGGAGAAGCTGATTAAAGGTTTGGTTAGAAATTCTCCCAACCTGTCTGAAGAAATTTAATTACAGGGAAGGAAGAGACGAGAAGGATTATAGTGAGTGGCCCTAGAATGGGCCAGAGCCAGAGTGAGGAAGGGTTTTTGTAAAAGAGATGTCCAGGTGGCGGGTTGGGCATTAGTTTTATAGAATGAGGTGGCTAGGTCCTCAAGTTTTTTATGTTGGTTTCAATAATACCTGATTCATTAACATAGTAGCAGCATTCCTCTTTTAAGAATAAGCAAGTTCCACCTTTTTCTGCAGTTAGTAAGTCCAGAGCCCTCCTGTTTTGCAAGGCAACTGCAGTGATGTTATTTGTCGTTGGAGAGAGCCTAAGGACTCAGCAGTAGATGTAAGAGCACTCTAGAGTTTAAATTAAGATCGGCGCATAGAGTGCGTCCGAGGCTCCCGCCTCCCAATCCAATTCCTGCCACTGATGTTGTAAGAGAGATTCCAATCAAGACTGGGAGGAAGGCCGCTCTCTTATGTCTAGAAGACCGGTTGAGGAAGAAGAGTAGTTCAGAGTTAGAATAGAGGGTGAGCTGGGGAACAATGGTGACGGGGGAGACAGGGAGTAAACGTTGGGGAAAGATGACAGTGTAGAGAGTACCGTTGCACCAGAAAAAAAGAACCCGGGGATGCTATGGGATTAGAAATGATGATGTTATAGTCGCAGTGGAAAGGCGATGATCGAGAGGGGGCAGAGTTTCCTAGGAGGCACAGTCTGGGGATAAGGGTGTGATTGGACTGGTCCTCGGGTTCCCATAAGGGAACATTAGGAGATGGGGAAGTGTATGTTTTGAGGTTTTAGAAGGAAATGAAGTTAAGTTTAGAGGACAGCGGCCAAGAGTGGTCGTCTGAGAGATGCACAAAGAAAACAGTTTTGGGAGATATAGAAGGAGAGTGTGATTAAGAGAGATAAGCGTTGGAGAGGATTTGTAGCCATGTGTAGGTGTTTAAGGTAGTTGACTTGTCGGAGTCAGTGGACTCTAGGGCTGAAATGAGTTGAGTCTCTTGATGTTTGATGTCAGTAGATACCAGAGAAACCCAGTGGTTAATGGGAATGTATTGGCGGGTGATAGTAAGGCGTCCATAAGGGCGTGAAGCTTATAAGCCATTACAATAAAAAAGGCACCAGGAACTACCCCGCCCATCTAGAGTTCCAAGAATCTTGGATGTGGAGTTTGAAGGAGCCACCTGAGACCTGTAAAATACTGCCACCTACCTTGACCTGTTGGAGATAGGGGTCATGGATTTTTACAGGCCCAGTAAGGACATCCACCATAAGTTTCCGCCATCGCTTTGCAATAATCCTGTCTTTGGTCAAATAAAAAAAAGCAGACATAGGGACGGGTGGCGTGGGAGATAAGCTTACTGTCTGTCAGGGGTATAGTGACTGGTCGGAACATCCCACTAGGGGCAAACGTGGCAGTAAGCGAGAGGAGTTGGATTTGTTTTCAGTGTAAGTTTCCTGAACCTTGAACCTCCAGACAAACTGACTGGAGGAGAGCCCAGGGTAGGGAGAGAGAGACTAAAAAGAAAAAATAAGAAAAAGGGTCATAGTTACTCTGGGATAGGCACAGACTTCCGGCGAGAGTGATTTTGAGTTTAAGGGGTTGGACGGGTGTGGGGGAGCAGGCGTGGGTATCGCAGTGGCTGGTGCTTCCGCTGTCTGACTGGAGGAGAGAGGTTTTTCGAGGTGTATGCCTTCAACCTGGAAATGTGAATCCAAGGAGTTAGATTTTTGTCTGGAAGGAGTAATTTGGCCGCTGTTGGAGTGGTTAGGACAACTGGGTAAGGACCTCCCATTTTGGTTGGAGGTCCTTCTTTCAATCAGGAGGGTGTAGAGGACCTGATCGCCAGGTTGTAAGGGGGTTAGCAATATTTCTGACTTACGGGGTGCAGGCAATAGCCAGTCCTGATATTTCCATATTCACCTCTTATGTATGACAGGAGGGGAATGGTGAGGGAGGAAGGAATGACAGAGTTGGAGGGAACTATGCCAGGGGGGTGAAGGGCTACCATACATAATTTCAAAGGGAGAAAGGTTGGTAGGTTTTTGGAAAGAGCCTAATCTTTAGAAGAGCCAGTGGTAGCAACTGAGTCCAGTCGAGATGTAATTCAAGCTGCTAATTTGGTAAGGAGTTCCTGTTCTTTCCACATTTGAGCATGAGAAAGGAGAACATGCAAGACATATTTGGAATCGGTATATAAATTGAGAGTCTTGTCACGGGACAGGACACAAGCCCTAATAGCTGCTGAGCTCTGCCTGTTGGTTGGTTGTGTTGGGGGGGAAGTGCATGAGCCTCTATGGTGTTTTGAAAGAGAGACTATGGCATATCCAGCTTTAGGAGTATTATGGTGTAAAGTTTCTAAGCAGCTGTGAAGGGGTTGGGGACCGTTAGTCTGGACGGGAAGGAGGGAGGCTGGGTTTAGAGGCGAACAGGGCTGAAAGGAGATTGAGGGATTTTCTAAAAGGCTGTGAAGTAAGGGAGAGTACTCGAGATGGAGGAGACTTTGGAGGGCCTTGTAAGTGAGCAGGTCTTTGAGGCGGTGGGGAGAGAATAGTTATGGGAGCACCGAAAGTGAGTTTGGAAGCTTCTTGTTGAAGTTTCTGTGCTGCAGCCAGGGCACGTAGACAAGGAGCCCAGCCCCTAATGGTTGGATCTAGTTGCTTAGAAAGGTAGCGACCCGGGGCTAGCAGGGAGTCCTGTTTTTTGTGCTAAGAGGCCTAAGGCCTGTCCTAGGTTTCGTGGAGAGTATAGTAGGAAGGGTTGTGTCAAATTGGGTGGGTGGAGAGCAGGAGGCGGAGAGGAGCTTGTCACGTAAAGCGCCAAAAAGGGGTAGCAGAAGACGTGGACAGAGGTTCCTGGGGGTCTCCCTTAGCTAGTTCATAGAGAGGTTTGGCTAAGAGAGAGAGTTTGGAATCAAGCCCTAAAATACCCAGCCAGTCCTAGGAAGGACAGGATTTAGGACTTGGTTTTAGGAATGGGCCAGGATGAAGGAACTGGAGGGTCTGAGGAGGGATTGAGATGAAGCTCCAAGCTTAGAAAGTATATCTCTTCCTAGCAGAGGAACTGGGCATTGTGGGATAACTAAAAGGAGTGTGAAAAGGAGTGGGGAGCGTTTTGTAATTCTGCAAAATAGGAGGGGTTCTATGAGGGTATGCGTGTTCCCCTACCCCGACAATAGGGGTTGAACTGGGTGTGGTAGGGCCTCGAAACTCCCTCAAAGAGTGAAAAGGTGGCTCCAGTGTCCACTAAAATGAGATAGGCTGACCGTCTACCACCAGACTAACCCTGGGCTCTGCTTTAGTGATAGTAAGAGTCGGGACAGGCCCAGGGCCCCATCAGTCATCGGCCAAGCGATCACAGGAGGATTGTGAAGTGAAGATTCGTTGTTCCATCTCCCCTTGGGTGGTGGGACAATCGGATCCCCAATGTCCCATCTGTTTGCATTTAGAACACGGCCGGGTAGGCCCGGGGCTGTGGACACGCACGTGACCAGTGGCCCTCCTTGCCGCATTTAAAGCACGCCCGGGAGGTGTGTCCTTGTGGTAGGGGTTGGCCTTTGTCTGTTTGGACACTAGTTGAGCCACCATCTGAAAGTCAGCCTGGCGTGCAGCTTATTGCAGGTTTTCTTTTTTTCCTCCTCATGACGTGAAAGACCTTAAAGGCAGTGGAAAGGATTTCGCTCTGAGGGTTGCCGGGCCATGCTCTAGTTTTTTAATTTTGTTTTTATGTCGGGTAGGATTGGGCTAGAAAGAGGTCATTAAGATATGTTTTCCTTCGTCCGTGTCTGGATCTAAGCTGGTGTACTGTCGGACGGCTTGTGTTAATCTGTCTAGAAAATCAGAGGAGTTTCTTCCTTTCTCTGTATAATGTCTTGGACCTTCTGGAAATTAACTACTTTCCGGGCAGCCGTTTTTAGGCCAACTTCCAGACAAGAGTCGAATCTGTCACTGGATTGGACACCTTTTACAGTATTTTAGTCCCAGTTATTATCTCGATCCGGAACTGCCTCGGGTCCAATGGGAAAGGTAGGGTCTGTTCGTCTAGTCTCGTTGGCGTGTGTTTGGGCAGCATCCCATACCCTATGGCGTTCCTCTGATAGGAGAGTATTGGCCAGGAGCATAAAATGTCCTGATAGAGTAAGGCTGTATGCTTGGAGCACCCATTGGAATTCTTTTAATATAGGTGGTGGGGTCCAGAGCTAAAGGAGCCTAGCTTTTTTCAATTTGGGAGAGATCAGAAAGAGAAAAGGGCACATGGACCACGGACTACCCTTCTGCCCCTGCCACTTCCAGTGGGGCCATTAAGGTGGGGGAATTGGAAGGGTAGAAAGGGAGGGGCGGATGTGGGGAGGGCCGCAGGATAGTGTGTGTGTGGGCTGAATGGAGGAGCCGGAAGAGATATGAATTGGGGGGAGGTGTGTTAGAGGCAGGTAGTGGTAGGGGTACAGCCAGATTTTGGGGTGGAGATCGTACGGAGGAGGCTCATCTGCAGGATCGAAGGTTTAAGTTGTAGCAGGCGGGAGGAGGAGGAGGAGGTGGGCGGGAGATGGCTTTGGAGTGACGGCCAAGAGGAGTTGGGAGGGAGCATGAGGAGCAGAGAGCAGGGTGTTGAGATGGAGACGGAAAGCTTGAACGAGGGATTTCTGCCCATTTGCCCAGGCGCCAAGGTAATTGAAAAAAGATCATGGATGAGGTTAGAGTCAAGAGACCCTCGGAAGGCCAAATGGACTGATTATCTAAGGGGTTATGCGGCCAATTTTGAGTACAGAATCTGGTGAGGAGTTTAGGTTTGATGTCTCCCTTTAAAGAGAGTGTGGAAAGTTTTGTAAAAGACATTGGAGAGGGAGTCTGTATGGGGAGGAAGAGGAGGCTCCCATAATGTTGGAGAGATCTGAGGCAGGAAAAGAAGTCTCCGGCAAGTGGAGAACCTCCGCACAAATATATAGGGCGTCCCCTATACAATGTGGGGGTTCCGGAGGGTTCAGTAGAACAGTTAGGGAGACCTCCCAGAGGTCAGTCACCCGTGGGGAGGTTCCTAAATTGAGTCCAGGACTCAGGATTCGGAGAGTGCCGGTGCCGGGCTTTAGGAGGAAGGCAAGGAACATGGAGGAAAAGTATAGGAGAAGGAGGGCCAGCCCCTTTCTGCAGCAGGTGTTGTCCCTATAAATTGGTGTAGGGTAGGACAAGAGTCCACCGTAGTCTTGAAGACTGTGGTGGGGTGTATTCCCTCTCTCCTCGGTAACGACAGGAGGCCACCAGATGGTCACGGCTAGTTCTCCTGCTGTAGTCACCGGGGAGTGTCCGTCCCTAGAGGGGTTACTCACGGAATAGCCGGTTGGTCGGTGGTGACTGTGATGAGCCAGAGCCGGGTCAAATGGGCAGGGGAATTCCGGACTGGGTCGTTCTAGGTGGCAGACGGGAGACAAGGGGCCTAATGAAGGCACTCCTTGTCCCGGGTTTCGGCACCAATGAAAGAAAACCACCAGAACACGCGGTAATCCAAAATGAGAGAAAACACCAAAACACGCAGTAATCCGAAATGAGAGAAATCATCAAGACGCGCAGTAATCCACAAGGAAGGGAACCACCAGGAAGCGCAGGAATCCAAGACGAAAGAAATCACCAGGACGCACAGGAGTCTGAGAGGAATTCCAATTTATTAAATGGAGGAGCGAGCTTATATAGGGGGAGGATCCGGTTGGGGACGGCTAGTGTTCGTGTAGGGTATTGATTGGATTGTGGTAGGGGGGCTAGTGTTGATAGGTCTCTTGGGCCTTCACTAAGATGGAGGGGGCTTTTGGCGCCGGTGGGCTTTTCACTAAGATGGAGGGGGCTTTTGGCGCCGGTGGGCTTTTCACTAAGATGGAGGGGGTGAAAAGTTAAGGGCCATTTTGTTCCAACAGACAGGAATTGAGCTCCCAGGAGCTCTTCCTTAAGGGTCTTAAGGACTCTCTCAAGGTACAAAGGATTAAGGCTCGGAAAAAGGATTTATGTGATTTTTTTACCTTTCTCTCTGATGCTTGTCCCTGGTTCCCCCAGGAGGGAACAATAGATATAAAGTGTTGGAAAAGGATTGGGGACAGCTTAAACGATTACTAGACTGTTTTTGGTCCAACTAAAGTTCCTGTTTCTGCATTTTCATATTGGAATTTAATAAATGATGTCCTCAAAGTTCATTCCCATGATCCAGATATCCAAAAAGTAATAGAAACGGGGAAAACTGCCCTTAAAGAAAGCTCACGTCCTCCTTCGGTCTGCCACTCTATTTCCATAGATATGCCTGAGGATCTTAAACATGCCCCAATTACAGAAACCAAAATCAAGCCACATTCAGCTGAACCTCCCACAGAGCCCCCCAAAATATACCCCTCGCTCGCTCTCTTTGATAGCAATCCCGATGATCAACTTTCTCCCCAAGATCAGGAGACCCTAGAAGGCCAGGCTGCTCGCTATCATGGCGACGAAAACTCCTGGGGTCCTGCCCCACTCAAACGGCCACCCCCCCAATATAATATTCCTCGGAGACTGCCTGCTTTCTGTGCTCCGATTCTAGAACCCCCCATTATGCCCAAGGGAGATGCTCTTCGGCAGGCTAAGGTTTCATTAACCGAGGAAGTTTCATCCCTAAAGGAAGTTTTGCAACAAAAACGAGAGCACCTTAACCTTATAAAGGAGCTTAGAGCTCTCGAGGCCGAACTTGCCTCCTTAAACCCAACCTCAGATTCAAAGAAAACCTTCACTCGTTCCAAACCAAAAAACCCAGTTCTTGCCTTCCCCGTTACCCGTAGTCGTAATCCGCCCCCTCAGGAAGACCTCGAGGAGGAAAAGGAGGAAAATCCTCCCGACTCCCATAGCTCGCCCCCGCTGATGAGGCTTCAGATGCAGAGGACCCCCCAGAGAGAGATCAATCAGACAACCTTTACAGCCACAAATACCGCCGATTAACTCTTAAACACCTAAAAGACTTAAAAACAGCTGTTACTAATTATGGACCTACTGCCCCATATACGATGGCCATCCTTGAAGGTCTAAGTGATTGATGGCTAACCCCTAATGACTGGCTCACCCTAGCTCGCGCCACCCTTTCAGGGGGGGACTATGTCCTCTGGCATACAGACTTTGTAGAAAATTGTCGAGAAACCGCTCTACGTAATAGTGAAAGCAGGGAATCCCGATCCTGGACCCGAGACAAATTGCTCGGGCGTAGTCCCTACGACACCAATGAAGCTCAGGCTGCTTTTCCTCCCGGTCTATTAGTCCAAATTCAAAATGCCGGCCTTAAAGCATGGCGCCGCCTTCCCCCGAAAGGTCCCGCCTCCACCTCTCCAGCAAAAATCCTCCAGGGACCAGATGAGCCCTATTGTGACTTCATCAGCCGCTTAACAGACGCAGCTGAATGGCTGGTTGGAGGAAATGAAACTGAAAGCGCCTTTGTTAAACACTTAGCCTATGAGAATGCCAACCCAACCTGCCAGGCAATCATTCGGCCTCATCATGGCGGCAATCTTGCCGACTACATCAAATTATGCTCTGGAGTCGGAGCCTCCCATACGCTGGGACTCGCCATAGGAGCAGCCCTTAAAGATTTTGCCAAAGGAAACCTCGCTAAGGAAAAACCACAAAAAACAAGAGGGACACCCAACAGATAAACAACCACGAGCCACCCCCCCCCCACACCGTTTGCCCTCGCTGTAAGAGGGGCAAACATTGGGCTTCCTATTGTTATTCTAAAACAGATATTAATGGCCAACCACTCCCAAAACAGGGAAACTCCCGAAGGGGCCAGTCTCTGGCCCCGTTTTCGGAGCCGAACCGAGGGGCAATCAGGTTCGTTCCCCAGACGCAGCAGATCCTCCCTGCTCAGACCTTGGCTCCCTCTGCCGAGCCACCCCAGGAAGCGCAGGATTGGACCTCTGTGCCGCCACCGATACAATACTAATCCCGGAACAGGGTGTTCAACTTGTCCCTACCGAGACCTTCCGTCCCCTGCCTCCAGGTACTTTCGGCCTAATCCTGAGGCGGGGTAGCTCCTCCTTAGCTGGCCTTCATATTGTACCAGGAGTTATAATGATTACACGGGGCAAATCACACTTCTTGCCTCTGCCCCCCAAGGTCCCATATCTGTGCCTAAAGGAAAGAGAATAGCACAACTTGTATTACTCCCTTTAAACTCCAGAAATAAAAGTAATCTCCAACACCCTAGGTTAAATGCCGCCTTTGGCTCCTCTGATGCTTATTGGGTTCAACAAATTACCCTCGAGAGACCACTCTTAACACTACAATTAGACGGTAAAAAATTTGAAGGCTTAATTGACACAGGAGCCGACGCAACGGTCATATCAGAAAGATTTTAGCCCTCCGCCTGGCCCTATAAGGTCTCTATTACACATTTACAAAGTATTGGGCATTCAAATAATCCTAAGCAAAGCTCCAAAATACTAACTTGGACAGACTCTGAAGGCAATACTGGCAAAGTTCAACCCTATATTATTTCTGGAATCCCCGTTAATCTTTGGGGGCATGACATTTTGTCACAATTACAAGTCATTATGTGTAGCCCTAATGAAATAGTCACACAACAGATGCTTAATCAAGGATATAAACCAGGCCAAGGATTAGGAAACAAACAAACAGGGCATAAAAGAGCCACTCTCTATTACACCTAACACCAGCCGTTTAGGCTTAGGGAATCGGGATTTTTCCTAGCGGCCATTGACCTTCCTGTACCCCATGCGGATAAAATAAAATGGAAAACCGACAACCCCATCTGGGTGGATCAATGGCCCTTAACTGAGGAAAAACTTCTTGCCGCCTCCAAGTTAGTACAGGAACAATTGAAGGCTGGACACATAGAACCCACTACATCCCCTTGGAACACCCCGATTTTTGTCATTAAGAAAAAGACTGGGGCATAGAGACTCCTTCAAGACTTAAGAGAGATCAATAAGACTATGTTCACTATGGGAGCCCTTCAACCTGGTATCCCTTCCCCCATCGCCATTCCCATCGATTATTCTAAAATTGTTATTGACCTTAAAGATTGCTTTTTCACCATCCCTTTACACCCCCAAGATAGGGAGCATTTTGCTTTCAGCCTTTTGGTCATTAACTTCAAAGGCCCAATGCAGTGCTTTCAATGGAAGGTTCTCCCTCAAGGTATGGCAAATAGCCCCACTTTATGCCAGAAATTTGTTGCACAAGCTGTAGATCCCCTCCGGTCTTGCTGGCCTGCTATTTATATCATTCATTATATGAATGACATTCTCCTGGCTGGAAAATTAGCATCTGAGGCCCTTAGGTGCTGCCAAGACTTAATTCATAGTCTCGCCTCTTTCGGGCTCCAGATCGCCTCAAATAAGATACAATTAAAAGGTCCATATTATTACCTAGGGTTTGAATTAAATGCAAAAACAATTTCTACCCAGAAGATACAGTTAAGAACATCTCATTTATGGACCCTTAATGATTTTCAAAAATTCCTAGGAGATATTAACTGGTTGCGCCCATAACTTAAACTTACTTCCGGAGAGTTAAAACCTCTATTTGATCTCCTACAGGGAGATCCAGACCCCCTTTCTCCTCGTGCACTATCACCGGAGGCTTAGACCTTCTTACAGCAGAACAGGGAGGAATTTCTTTGGCTTTACAGGAATGCTGCTGCTTCTACGCCAACAGATCTGGGATCGTCCGAGATAAAATCAAGAAACTTCAAGAAGACCTCATCAAAAGACGCAGAGAACTCCAAGAGAACCCCTTTATGACCGGGTTAAATGGGCTCCTTCCTTACCTCCTTTCCATCCTCGGCCTCCTTTCTTGTGTTCTTTTACTTATAACCTTTGGACCCTGGGCTTTCCGGCGCATAACTGGCCTTATTAAACAACAGGTAGATGCCTTGCTGGCCAAACCTATCCAGATTCACTATCAGCGTTTAGCCACCTCTGAGAACGCTCGTGAAGGGTCCCTTGGCTTCCTCCCTTCGGGGACGGCATGATAACTAGAGGCATGCCTACCACCTCCTCTAATAAGAGGAGAAAGGTATGGGCACCGAGCTGAGTGCGGAGCAAAGCATCGCAAGGGAAGGTCCCTTGTGACCTCCTCTGGATTTCCCTGTGAGCATGCCTGACTTGCATAGAGGTTGGTATCAATAAAGTATAAAAATCGGCTCTGCCTCTCCTCCCCAAAAGATACCAAGAGCCATAACTAGTGGGCCACTACTCCCTCACTCGGTGTAAGCCCACCTCCCAAATAAAACAAAAAGGGAGGAGATGTTGGGAGCCAAGGCGAAGTACAGTGGGATCCTTCTTGTTCAGGATCCCACTGGTGAATCGGGCGCGCCGCGAAAAGCCCGCGCGCCAACTCCAGGCACAACCCCTACCCATCCCCACTTGCATCACGCCACTGGTGTGACCAATGACATCGTGCCAAGTACCTCCCTACGTAAGCAGTCCTGCCTCCCTTTGTTCTTTCTGTATATAAGCGGTTGTGAAAAATAAAATTTTGAGGCTTGATCAGAATTTTGTCTTGCCTCCATTTCCTCGTATCTCCTGTCTCTCCCCCTCATCCTCCACAGGATCCTCTTCGCCCCACATTGTCCTGCCCCGCCGGCCGGGGCAGAAACTAATACAAATAATCTGTTCAATCTTAAATTTGTCTATAAACCATAAACTCATGATTCCACATCACTTGTACCCTCCCTCAAATATCAACTTCTCACTGGAGTTTTCTCAGACTACCCTATTTAAAACTGTAGGCCTCCACCCCTTAATCATCTTATACTTTTCCCCTCCTTTATTTTACTTCATAATACCTACCATAATATAATATACAATCTAATCTACCATTGTTTTGTTTAATGTTTAGTTCCCTCCAGTAGAATGTAAAGTTTTTAAGGATTAGTAGCTAATATCTAACACATCGACTATATGCATAATCGATACTTCTTAAATATTTGTTGAATACTATGATCTTGTTCTCTAATATTCATGTACAAATGTAATATCTTAAAATTTTGTCTTCATCTCCTAATTCCACTGCTATCTCCCTATTTATAATAGAACTATCCGAGCACTAAACATAGAGTTAAAGTGTAAAAAAATATTAAGAATATTAATCAATTAATTAATCACTGATTTCACTAAGGAGATATGAGAGAACCTGCAGTGGGGAAAGGAGAGAAATTAGTCACCTGAGTTGAAATATCATATTTATTATTCATCTGTTTACTGGACATTTATTAAGAGCCTTTCATGCTATCTTCGCATTTATAAATAGCTTTGCCACAGTGAAAGATTGAGCAGTAAAGATATCTACACTCAATGTAGTCACTTTGATATGCAGTTGGAATTTGTGATTTTGCTTTTATACAATTTTCTTAAAGCTATAAGATATAAACTTAAACATATAATGAGATGTCAAAGGGTCTGGCACAGAGCTATATCCCAGTCTCTTAAATCAGTTGCTTAGCAAATGGCAGATAACTCTTCTGATTTACAGAAGAAATTTTCAAGACTCTTAATTAAAATGCAGAAATAGTTTAAAAGCTGAATAGCATGGAATGGGGTCCTTGCTTATATGAGGAAAAGAGAAATACAGGGAAATGGAGCTCAGTTCTAAAATTAGACCCAAAAAGGACAGGTCAAAGATGAGATAACAAGGTGGGGGAGGGGAGGAGATCATTGGAACTCCATATCAATAGGCCAGGTTTAAGAAATTGGGATTTTCTTTTAAGTGCAATGAGGCAGCAGTTCCCAGCCAATTTCATACCAGGGACCGGTGCTCCTATGAGAATCTAATGCCTGATGATCTGAAGTGGAGCTGAGGCTATGATGCTAGTTCTGGGGAGTGGCTGAAAATACAGATGAAGCTCCCCCACTGCTCACCTCTTACTGTGAGGCCCTGTTCCTAGCAGGCCCCAGATAATACCAGTCTGGAGCCTGGGGTTGGGGTCCTGCAATAGGGAGTAGTCTTTTTCTATGGTTTCTAATTAAGACTATACATCAAGTAGGATTAAAAACCTTCCAGCTGCAAGCACCTACAAATTCTGGATAAAGTGGCAATTTTTCTTTTTTTCAAAATCTAAACTTATGTTATACAAAGGGAGAGTCTCTGGTGCCAAGGGAGGAAAAGGGTGGATATGGACCAAGAATGGTCATAAAGGAACATTCTGGTTGCTGGGAATATTTTAAATTTTGAAATCTGGTAATAGTTAAATGAGTGTGAATTTATATGTATATATAAAAACTAAGCTGTGCATTTATGATTTGCTCGCTTACATGCAATAAAAAATTTTAAATAAGTAAATGCAAGTAGAGAGGGAAAACAGCAATTAGAATGACAATAAACTTTTCAAGAATTCTGACAAGAGAAGATAGCGTCCACAGAAATAATAATTCAATGTGCTGAGAGAAAATATCTCAGGCTAGGACTCTATATTCTATTAAACTATCATTCAAAAAATTGTAGTCAATGACTAGGAAAGTTACCAATGACATATCCTCATGTAGATAGACTTCAAACAGAAATTTAACTTACTAGAAAAAAGTAATAAAAAGAAACAGTGACCAATGGAAAACGTGTTATAGACACCACTGATGGACAGTCCAGTATTTGCGGACTGCCAAATTAGATGATTGAAGTTTGGGGAGGGGGGTTAAATATAAATTCTCGGTTTTCTGATCTATAATATGGAGATGATAATAGTACTATTCTCACATAATAGTTGTAAAGATTGTGTGTGTGTGGTATGTGTGTGTTTGTGTGTGTGTGTTGTTGGAGTAGTGCCTACAATGATGAGCTACTGTTATCACTTATACATCTGAACCCTTGACAGAAAGACTTACTCTGTGGTACATCAAAGAAACTTTAATTACTCTTTGTTACAAATAGTTTATTTTCTATTTAAAGTCTTTTAGCTATTCAGTAAACTCTTTTTAAAAGAGTATTAGGAATCCATTTGCGTTTTCAAACAGAAAAATAGAATACTCTTGTTTATATTTTTAAATGACTGCTGAGGCTGTAGTATGGAAAACAGTTGAGAGGGCAAGAAAGGAAAGAGGAGAATTATGTATATTTCAATAGAACAAGAAGGAAATGATAGAGCCCTAGACTGGGCATAAATTATTTTAGAAAAAAAACATAGAAAAAATAATAATTTTAAAAAGCACGTGTTAAATTGTAAAATCTGTTTCTAAAGAATTATTGAGAATATTAGAACAAAAATTATTAAATGATGTTTAGATTGTCAAAATCACAAAATGCAACTCTGAAAGCTGTCTCTTATTGTATTCTGGTATTATCTTTTGTTTACATTATACTTTTAATAATCCAAAACTACCATTCAAATACATCTTCAACTATACAATTGAAGACTATGTAATTCTTACTCCCTTACCTTTGATTGTGCAATTGCATCTGCCCTAAACGTTCCCCTCTCCCTCCTCTGCACTGCACAAAGAAGTCTCATGCATACTTCAAAGACTTGCTCAGATTTTATCTTCTCCATTCCAAATTTTCTACAGTGGAAATCTATATTTCTTTCCTTTATTTTCCAAATAGACCATGTCTGTGATATCGATGGACCTTTCCTTATTCCAGTCTACCTTGTCATAGTTACCTTCATGATAAGTCTCCATGGATTACAAAAGCCTTAATAAATTAAGAGAAATGTCATACTTAAACTGCATCCTTTTCATTTCCCAACAGAGTATCTTTAAAAATATTAAAGGAACTGAGGTTGAAGTGAAGAGAGTCATCATTGTTGAACTACTTGAACAACAAAACCTCTGCAACAAAGGGGCTAACCATCAGGAGTGAGGAGACTTCATCACTCAGGAGCTGTATAAGGTGCCTTTGCATTTTCTCAAAAAGTTTGCTTCTTTGCATGTCAGTCCTGATTTCTGAAATACTGCTTAACCACCAGAAACACATTCCTATTTCCAAGTACCAGAAAAGTGGGGCACAGTTATTTGCCAATGCTGCCTTGGGTACCTTAATTTGGAGATATTATTCTTATTCAACAAGAAAATATTTTTGTTCATGAGTATCTTGCTGGTTTGGATTCTGCTCACCTAGAGAAAAATAGTATCCTCTGTTCTACTGAGGGATCTTTAGTTTCTAGGCATGGAAAGTTTAGCTCTCCTACCTTGTGAAGGGAGTCTAAAATAAGCAGCGCAAAAAGACAGAATAAAAGTAGTTTTCTTTTCTCAAGGTTGGCAAACAACAAATAGCCCTGCACCTGTCTTCTATGGACACGTCAAGATACAGTGACCTCAGCTCCTCCACTGCGAGTTAAGGTAATTAAATCTCTCTGATCCTCACTTTTCTCATCTATAAAATGGGAATAGTAAAACTTAACTCACAGTATAGTTGTTAATAAAATAATATTAAATGAAGCAATCCCATCACCAGCTGTGTAGAAGGTATTTTGCAAAACGTGTGCATTTTTAATGCCTTTCAGTCCCACACCTCCAACCCTGCAATGGCCACACTTTCTCTCCCCAGTAGAAGCAAGGGGAGAGCCAGGTTAAGGAACAGATCATCTGCTCAGCTATGTAAGACAATAAATTCTAAAGGCTAAAATATCTCTGAGAAGAATGGAACATAATTCCTATACCCAACTAGTAAAATGTAAATGGCTTCCCCTCCAGTGCATACATTTTGAAGCTGTCTATTAATAGTTAAAGAGTGTTTATTATATGTAATCTCTTGGTACCTTCATGGGAGGGTGGATTTGGATAGCAAGAGAATCTATTTTTATTTCCTGAGGAAAATTAAAATCTTCTTCTTTCTTATAATGGCTATTGATGACATGAAGGCAATATTAAGTAGTGGGTGATGGCATAAAAGCTTGGAGATAGAAGCCAGGAAAAAAAAAAAAAGACTTCTGAATAAAAAGAGTGGCAAAGAAAAAACAGGGGAGGATTCAGGAAAAGTAAATCAGAAATGTCATTTGTTGCAGTGGAGAGAGAGAGGAACACATAAGGCTGTGGGGTGAAGAGCGATTGGTAAGAACTGAAATAGCCAGTGGAATTTCTGGAAATGGTACAACCCCCCAAATGTGAACATTCTCCTTATTCTGTCCTAAAGAATTTTTATTAAATTCCACATTGCTCATGAATGGTCTTGGACAGTGCATTTTTGTTTTAAGGGAATTTAAAGGGGGAAAAAGAGAGGTCAAATGATAAATAAATTTATATTTATGTGTGTGTGTGTGTGTGTGTGTGTGTGTTAATAGAAAAGTTGTTTCACTCTACCCTTCACTAAATAGATGTTGAACAAATTCTTAAGTATAAGTTTGAAAGGATACCATACTCCTTGGGGTGGCAACCCATTTCCTCAATTTAGCTGATGTTTGTGAAATGAGAGAAATCAGATTAAGAAAACACAGAGAGCTCCTCAGAGGTCAGAATGTGTAAAATAAAGAGAGAGAGAGAGAGAGAGAGAGAGAGAGAGAGAGAGAGAGCCCTGAAGAAGCTGAGAATCTGTTTATCTGCTGGGATTAGTCTGAGATTGTTACCTATATCTACAGGTCAGGACAACAACAGAACTTTCACAAAAGCAGGGAGAGAAAAGGAACAGTCCTATGCCAAAAAGGAGGGAACTTCAGAAAGGCAGAGAAAAGTGACTGTCAGTGTCAAATGCTGTAGTGAGGTCCAGTGAGATCAGAAGAAACATTTCCATTTAGTAGCAAAAATGCCATCTCAGTGGGAAAAATAAAAGAAGAGCTTGAGCAATAGCAAGATTAACCAAGAGATCAACTTAGAAAGAGAAGCTTCTGAGAGTTTGAGAAGGACTCCCTCCACCTGTGGCTCTCTTCTCTCACCCTGCATGCTCTCTCTAGGCAAGTTCCTTCTTTCTGTTGTATCAATGACCCAGACACCCCCTACCCTACCCTCCCTCCTCTTTCTCTACCCAACTTCAGGCCAGTAATCCAATAGCCTATCCAGCATTTCCACTTGATGATCTATTGGCATTTCCATTTCACTGCATCCAAAATAAAACTAATCATCTTCCTCCCAAAGTATTCCACCTTTTACTTTCACTCTTTTGGTGAAGAGTGTCTACATTAACGCTTGTGAAAATCTAGTTTCCTCCCTTTTCCTTTCTACATAAACCATTAACCAGAAGATAATGAGACCTATAAACCCTTGATATCTCTTTATCCATCATCTCCCTTCCTTCTCCTATTCAATTAGTTTCATCATTTCCCATCTGTGTAATTGTATCAATTTCCTAACTGGTCTTCCTGTTGGCATTGCTCTACATTCCTGCCAAAGTGACCTTTCTGAAACACAAATCTAATCATCCAAATATCTTAGATTCAAATTCTTCCCATAATAATTAACATGGATATAAGATACAAAAAATCACTTCACCTCTGTGCTTTAACTTTAATTCTGTACAAAGGGAATCATTCTGAATTTCTTTACCTACAGCAAAAGGATTTCTGTAATGATTAATTCAACATCAATTTCTAATAACTAAGTTTTAGGGATTATAAACATCAGGGAAACAATCTTATGATATGAAGCTAAGTTTTAAAGTTTTAACTAGCAGAATACTAAATTATATTTTATTCTGTGATGCCATTAATGTGAAATTCTAAAAGAAAAAGGTTTAAAATTTTAATGGTGACTATCTCTTGATGCGGTTACAGACAACTATTATTTTTTCATAACACATTTTCTACATTTCTCACAGTGAGCATATAATTCTTCTGTAATAGAGGCAAAATATTCAATCTTCTAAAACCAAAGCTGTCTGAAAGAGGCACTAATACAAAAGAGAATTTCCAATATTAAAAATTTCTGTCACAACTCTGAGGAAAGCTGCTGGATTTGATTACTTACTGAACTGTTACAAAGAGTTGGCCCTTTTTTTGAGCTTCTCCCAGCATAAATGTCTAGAAGACATGAACAAAGACAATTCTGAACCATCCCCACACTACCTGGCTGAGATAGGTAAAAGAATACAGAAGCTGACAGAAGTTAATTAAAGGAGACTACCCACCCTAGTTGGCAGGTCCAGTCTGAGCTGAGTAGCCTCAGAATAAAATTCTGAATACTAAAATGGGCACTAATAAACTATAATTTGTATTTGGACTTTAACAAAATTGCTAGGTGAAAATTTAGCCAATAATATTTTCTACAAATTTTGTGCATACTATCCAAGGGAAGCGAAGAATAACCCCCAAAGAAATCACTTATTGATTCTTTCTTGGCCACTGAATATTTACTAAAAGATGGTTTTTCTACCTCTCTATATTTTCAGCTTTTTGGCTTCTCTCTTTCAAAGAGAAAGTTCCTTTTAAATATTTCTATCAAGAAAGAAAGTAGACTCATGCTAATTAACAGGGCACAAGTAGATATTGAAAGTTTAGTTCTTCTCAGTTCATACAGAACAATCTGCATAACAATTCTTAAAATAAGATAGACTTTGTAAAAGTGCTCATTAAAAAAATATAGTAGTTTTAAATCAATGGTTCTCAGTCAAAGGTGACTTTGTCTCCAAGGAGACATTTTTTTTTATCATATCTGCAGATCTCCTGCTGGCATCTAATGAGTAGAGGCCGAAGATGCTACTAAACATCACACATTGCACAGGACAGGCCCCCACAACAAAGAATTATCCAGCCCAAATGTCAAAGTGTTAAGGTGGAGAAATTCTTAAGCAGTCAAAAAAAGTAAAGTTCTACTTCATCATAGTCAGCTTTCAAGAGTGAGAGACAAATTTATTTCTTTCTTTATTAGACCCAAAGTCATCTATTTTCCTCAAAAGGGACTCAGGACTCTTTCTAGAAACTGGGAGAGAGGATCAATTATCTAGTCTTTTCCAATCTCTTTCCCCAATACCCAAACAGAAATTCTCTCCTTATCAATAGAAATCAGAAAGAGTTTCTTCTAAATTAACTATAATTTTGATCATATTAATTATCATCTTAATCTTGAAAGAGACTATTTGACAACCTGAAAGCAGAGAACAAGAATTGGGTAAAAATTAGCCTCTGTGGTTATACAGAGGCCCAAATAGAAGAAAGGGGATAGATAAAGGAGTAAATGATCAAGATGAAATGGAGCATCCTCAAATTCCACCTAAATACACTGTGTCAAACAAAATACATGCACTTTGGAATAATGAGTCCTGAGTTTTCATTCTAATACTACCATTTAATAGTTATGCAACATATGATAAATAATTGCCTTCTTTGAGTCTCAATTTCCTTCTATCTTTAGAAGAAATAATTACATCTAAATCACAGTAATCTTTTTGATACCCAAAACAGTTAGTGATCAATAAACATTAGCTTCCTCTAGAGAACTGATTGGGCAAAGTGACCCAGTATAATCATGAAGCTCATAATACTTTCTGTGCCATGAGTAATAAAATTCTTTGTTTCTGGTCCAAGAGTCTCATGTCTTCTGCCAGCATCTATAAAACTATGGCAGACTAGTCTCTTAGCTTGCAAATAGGATAAAATCTCAGACTCTTCACAGTTCTTGACCCCATGTGCTCTAACAAGTGGCATAGCTTGCAGAAGGGGCATAGAATCTAAGATCCTCTTATGAAAATTAGGCAATACAAAAGACTATTTTAATCATTGTGAATTAGAGATCTTACTCAAAGGTAATTTGGGGGTGCCTCAAAAAAAATAGAAAATTTTGGCCCCAGATTTTATATTATAAAATATATTATAAAATAGCACTAATAAAAAATGTGATTCTTGGAGCATTTACAACAGAAATGTCTGAATTTAAAATAAAAGATCCCTATCCCAAGCCTAGTAAATCAGAACTATACCCATAGTTATTTTTCTCGTTGACAAAGCAAGTTCACACTGATCTATTGATATTTCTTTTTCCATACCTCCTAGAAACCAAGAATATGTATCTTCCCTAAAATACATATATATAGCCTTGTGCCCAAATACAAAGCACATAATACCTACACTCTTTAAAAGAGCTATAGCTATGTCCCCACTTTTCTCTCATTCCATCTTCTCTGTAATAATTATACCCACTTCCTTCAATTCTATGTAATCATTATATGTACATTTTATAGATAAATAGATGATAGATGATGATAGATAGATAGATGATAGATAGATGATAGATAGATAGATAGATAGATAGATAGATGATAGATAGATAGATGATAGATAGATGATAGATAGATAGATAGATAGATAGATAGATAGATAGATAGATAGATGATAGATAGATAGATGATAGATGATGATAGATAGATGATAGATAGATAGATATGAGAGAGAGAGAGAGATGATAGATAGATAGATAGATGATAGATAGATAGATAGATAGATAGATAGATAGATAGATAGATAGATGATAGATAGATAGATGATAGATAGATAAAGAGACAGCATATCCAAAACAAGATAAAACCTCTCCCTTTGGAATAGGGCAAGTATATAAAGCAGATAAAAAGAATTTATAAAGTTTTACTTTATAAAAAAATGAATTGATAGAGTAGTCTTCTGTTTAAATCTACACATGAAAAAATAAATAACATCTCCAGAAAATAAAAAAGCTCAATATTCAATAGTTTTAATCACCACAATAAGGTCTACATTTTCTGCTTCCCTTTATTTCACAAATAAGCTCCAAACCTTGCAGTGTCCTATATGAAAAGTGCTGCTTGCTTAAATCCCAAAAATGAAAGATCTAATTACTGATGGAAACTCACCTGCAAGCATAACCCAGCAAGAGCAGCTAGAGGGGCTCATTTAGAGTTTCCTAATGGTTTTGATTCAAAGAACTACCTGAAGACTGAAATGATTATATCAGGATTTCTGGCTGCAATGGTCAAAGTAATAGCCACAGGATATGACAGGAATTATGATGGATTTCGAAAGTACTGCAAGTCGAAGAGCAAAATCACTTTTCTACCTCAGAGTTCTGTTCCATATAAAATTTAGAATACATCAACAGTGAAAAGTTAATTGCTTTCCAGTGGAAGTAATGAAGATATACAACACAATTCTGTCAGAGAAAGGGAAAATAATTTTTTTTGCATAAGATTTTTCTTCACTCTGTCTGATTAGAAATTTGTATATGATACTAAATAATTCATTAAATTATTAAATACTCACCAGAATAACATGGAAAAAATTTGATCAGCCTTCACAGTATACATAAATTTATTGTTGAAAATTTTTTTTTTCAAATTAAGGTTGTCCAGATATTATAATATGTCTTTGAAAGTAACCTAAGGTTTGGTGCTATGACAAAAGTTTCAGTTTCTCTTAAAAAACAAATAAACAACGTTGTGGGAATTTTTTTTTCCTCATTTTGAACCTATATTTACAGAGCCAAACCTACAATTTTTTTAATTTTATTTTTTAAATTTTCATTTTCATTTAAAATGAAAACCAATTGACACCCAAATAATTTATGCAGATATTCTGCCCTCAAGGGCATAGGGCATAACTCCCCACTTCTAAAGTATAGGCTGTATACATCGTGACTTCTTTCCAAAGAGCATAGTATGAGAAGCAGGCAAGGGGTAGGGGAACAGGGTGGAGAATTAGAGTGGAGAAACCTGACAAATGCTACCTCAGCCAAGTGATCAAGGTTTTCATTGCAAGTGATAATTCATGTTCTCCTGACATGATATGATGGGAATGGTACATTTTCCTCTGTGGTCCTCCTCCCCTCACAAAAACTTACAATCCCAGTCAACTCACAAAGAAAACATCAGACAAATCTCAGCTGAGGAACAGCTACAAAATACCTGCCAGAACTCAAAAGTGTCAAAGTCATCAAAAACAAGAACAGTCTAGAGTCCGGATCAGAGGTACAGACTTTCAGTCTGTGGTCTAATGTATAACATGATGACCATAATTGATAATACAGCATTGTAAAATTGAAATTTGCTAGGAGAGTAGAACTTAAGTGCTCTCATCAAAAAAAAACCTAAATATTTTTTAAAAATTCTGTTTTTTACCCTGTACATTAAAAATGAAAGTATAGTGAGTTATACAGTCTAATGGATAGCAATTCATGGAATGATCATTAGAGATGCTCTGATTTGCAAGTAAATGGGGAAATTAAACTACACTTCTGAAATACAAAAAAAGGAAAGTCTGAGAAACTGTCATAGCCAAAAGGAGACTAATGAGACATCATAATGACAAAATGTAATATGATATTCCATATGGTATCCTGCAACAGAAAAATAACACTAGGTGTATACCAGGAATACCTGAATAAAGCAAGGACTTTAGTTAATAATAATGTATCAATATTATTATTAATTGGGACAAATTAATAATAAAGTTCATTAATTGGGACAAATGTACCAAACTGTGAGATATCAGTAATGGGCGAAACAGAGAATAGGTTACATGGGAACTCTCTATACTAACATGACTATTTTCCTGTAGATCTAAATCTATTCTAAAATACCAAATTTATTTTTAAAGTTTTTTTAATGACTCAATAAACTATTTATTTTCTGAAAAACAATTTAAAGCTACAAATAGCTTAAGCAGACTTGATGTTGAGTCAGTAGTGATTATCTGATTTTATCCATGTAGGCTAATTATAAAGTAGTTATATTTCAACAAAACTAGATAGCATGTAAAAGCAAGACAGAAGATTATATATTAACAAACAAAGAACAAGAGTGCACCTATATTTACAAAATCTTCCTTTCATATCTGAATAGCATCTTCTAAATTTCAATTTTTCTTGCAAATGCTTTCAAATGGAAACCACTATTTTACTTGCCCTGGTAAATACAAAGCACTGACCTTAGCTGAAAGCAAAAATAAAGTATACAAAACTAATAAAAATAAAGTATACAAACCTAAAAAAAATAAAGTATGCAAAACTATGAATTTAGGATTTAAAATGTTATTTTCTTTAAAAAACAAATTATTCTATATATGGTGACCGAAAATCCTTTCCCAGGGCATAAAGAATCCTACAATTACAGAGATTTAATTGTAAATTTTTTCTGATTCATAATAACCCTAAATTTCTATTCAAGTCTAAGTGACTGGAGGTTTGTTTTGTGTCCACACCTTGGCAATGGTCTTTCATGAAGACATGGATTGGAATGAGAGAGTGAAAGGGAAGGAGAGGATTATACTATTTATACTATAATTCAGCAATTTAGCTATATTTGTATTTGTATATATTTCATATATTCTGAAGTGATGTTATAATTTGTATTTAGGTTTCAATATGAGACTTCATTTTTAGCTCATGAGACATCTTGGGAACCTAAATACCATTTAAAACATCACTTTACTACAGAAATATGTACCAATTTTAAAATACTGAGTTATAATCTGACTTTGGAATCCAGACCACGTGTAAAACGTTGCCTACTGATATACATTTATACCAGAAATGTTACATGTTGCATCTATGTTTAGAGTATTTGAGTAAACCCTGAAATGTGGGTTTAGTCAACAATATTAGTACTGCACTAAGACCACCTAGGATCCCTTTCTTATGGTTTCTTTAAGGACCTCGCCCAACTCCCACAGACTTCCACATGATTTCATTACAAGGAAGCAACTGATGTTATTTTCTGGTAAACTGTTTTCAGGCTACTGGAGCCCCCTTTGTCTAATCAAAAACTGCAAATGCCTGATATTTACTTCCAGGGAGAGAGGGTTACCTTTAACCAATGACTGAGATTGACAGGTGTATAAAAACTCAGCTCCTTTGCTTCAGGGTCGGAGAACTAAGGCACAGTTTATACTTCAGATGTTCCCTGCAGGGTCCAGCCATCCTCTGAGGGATTTTACCTGGCTTTCACCCCTGTCTTATCCTGTCTCTCCCACTCCCCTAAGAGTTTTCCCCCAGAAACTCTTTTACAATAATGCCTTGCACACAAATCCTTGTCCCAGGAGAACTCAACATGGTAGACGAAGGGGAGAAGACAGGGTATTTCTTCTCTCCTCTTTCTGCTGCAGTGTTGTTTCCAGCAGAGGCCGCATCTGCTCCATGGTGTCAGCTTCTGTCAGTTAAGCCCACTGTGGTTATTCAACACAACAGCACTCAAGTCTCTTACATTAAGGTAAAGATATTATTCAGAAGAGTGAGATTTGCAGTCCCACCAGCAGTGTATGAGGATTCCTTTTTCCACACAACCTCTCTAACACCTGTTATTACTTGTCTTATTGATAATAGCCATTTTAACAAATGTGAGGTGATATCTTATTGTGGTTTTGATTTGCATTTCTCTAATAGCTACTGAAGTTGAACATCTTTTCATATATCTGTTGGCCGTTTGCATGGTCCACTGTCCATCTTCTAATCAAATTATTTGTTTTGTTGTTGTTATTGAGTTGTTTAGGGGGGATAGTAGATGGGGTAAAAGAGGTCAAATATTTGGTGATGGAAGGAAATCTGACTATGGGTGGTGAACACACAATGCAATATACATATAATATACTGTTTAAATGTACACTTAAAACTTATTGAATTTTCTTGATCGATGTCATCCCAATAATTCTTAATAAAAAAATAGAAAAAGAAAAATGAGATTGTGAGATTTGGGAATGAGGATATTTATGTGTCTCAGTTTTATATATATATATGTGTATATATATATATGTGTATATATATTTATCTCAGTTATATATATGTATGTATACATATATATATATATATATTCAGTTATATATATAACTGAAAAATCTTAAACTACTGAAACCTCTTGGGCCTTCTTTGTCAATTAAGAGTAAAAAGGAAAGAGTGCTTTAGCAATGGGCTTGTTCTCATATTATTCCCTCACCTGTGTAGCCCATGACCAAGAAGCAACTGGCCTAAGAGAGTAGAAGAATGGTTTACTAAGGACTCACAGAGGTTAATATGCTATTCTTCAAAATTTAGAATATGTCTTGAGCTAGAGACCAATATAAGGTGCTATTTCTCCCATTGCCAGTACACCCAGGCCTAAAATTAAAAGATGGAAGTAGAGGTGGTCCTTTTCACTATAACACATAACATTCCATTATTACAACCTTGGAGTTATGGTTTATAGATTTTAATTCCCAAGGAAAAAATGGTTTCACAATTGTCTCATTAAATTATGAGTCATCTGGTCATTCTAAACCCCTCATGTAATTGATTCAACAGGCTGAAGAGGAATTACTGTATTAGCTATGATGGTATATCTAGTCTATCAAAGGGAAATTGCACACTGCTAACAATAGCATCAGAGAAGACTATTTCAGAACCCAGAAGGTATACCAACACACCTTGCAGTACTTACATGTTCAGTGGTAAAAGATAATGGAAGATTAAAACAACCCAATCAAAGCAGGACCACTAAAGACCCATATACTTCAGGAAGAATGATTCAGATCACTTAACCAAGAAAAAAAAACCCAGTTAATGTATGCCTGAGGGTAAGAGAAAATAGAATGGATAGTGAAAGAAGAAAATGATGTGTCAACTATGGCGTTGTGACCAATTAAAGAAATGAGGAGTACAGCAGCTGTGCATATTTTTATTATGTACATGTTTGCATATATTAACAAAATACCTATTTTTACTTTTCTCTTTCCTTTACTATTCTGTCTGAGGAATATTTGTGAGTCTTGATTTTATAATTTAATTCTCAAATAACCTGATCAAAAACAGGATTATTCAGAAAAAAATGGAGGGGCTGCATATCTACTGGGGAACCTAGCTTGAAAAAAAGGTGTCTCCTTTTGAGGGGAAAGGAAAAAAATAGAAGACACTGCTTGATGCTTACCCACATCTACTCCCATCCTCTTTTAATATCCTAATAGAATTCCCATTTTGTGCAGAGACCTTCCCTCCTCTGGGCATCTAGGTGCTTTAGTGAAGGCTTATATCATCAGTAGCAAGGGACAAATGCTGATTGGTTTAAGCCAATCATGGATGTCCCATTCCTCTTGAAGGTGACTGGTTTAGGCATGGACATGTGAGGCACTTGTGTTTGATGAAACATTAGATGTCTGCTGTCAGCTTTCTGAAAAGACTTCTTCACTCTTAAGACACACATAAAAAGAGATGGTATCTTCTAGATATGGTCATATCTGGCTATGACTCTTGGAACTGTTGCAAACATCTCACAAGTAGGAGAGGAGGATCCCTGAGGACAAAAACAAAATGCTGAGGATGGCAGAGAAAAGATAGAAAGAAGATGGAGTCTAAAGATTTAATTTAACCATAAAATTAGCCAGAACTAAAACTTCCCTATCCTTGATTTGTGAGATACTAAGTATCCTTGTTTAAGTAGATTATATTCAGAATGTCCTACTGCTTGTAGCTAAAAACATTCTAATTGACATAAGAAGTGACTCAGACCTTCTCTTCATAGGTGGTGTTTTTGATAGAGTTATTAGTGTTAGTATCCTAAAAAATGACTTTAAAATCTCAGTGTTTTAACACAGTAAAGTCCATGGCTGATTCACAATCAAATATTTTGCAGATGACCTTTTCTGTGTGATTTGGGAGTTCTTACTTCTTCTGTCTTATATTTCCAGCATCCTTTAGTGTTTTCTTAAATTCATTGGTTGGATCCTCTGCATTCAACTCACTGACAAGTGAACTAAGAGGATATGGAAGATGACAAAAGACATATCAGCGCCAGATCTGCCCAGATGGTTGGATCATCCTACATGTTTTCTAGGAATGTTCAGTATTTACATCTATCTACGTATAACAGGAACCCAAGTTCATTAGCTCTAACAAATCTGGTTCATTTTTCTACATACATACACACAAAAAAAAATCTGAAGAGGGCTGCGTAGTTTGAATACAAGTATACCTCATGCCACTAAGGACCTAGGATCCTTCTGTCTTCCCACTATATTATCCTTAGCATGGCTCTTTCTTCTTTATGCTTCTTTATGTTACTGCTAAGAGTATTATACTAAGTTCCAAACAGGAAGGAAAAAGAAAGGCTTAAGACATGTGCCATCTATTTGTCTCTTTTTATTCAATAGCTTTCCTGGAAACCTTGTTTAGTAGACTTTGCCTATATATATATATTTTTTTGTCTAGAAACCCACTTTCTAGCAAGGGAGATTACTGTGCTGGGTATTTAACTAAGTACATTGCCATACGAAACAAAATAAAGGATGGACATAGATAGGCAACAACGAGTGTCTAGGTGCCAGTCCTCCAGAACTTGAACCGAGACCTCTAATGCACTGATTCTTTTCTCTGGCTCTTTTAGGGACTTTATGTTTAGAGTCCAACCAATTAAAATAAATACCTCCATTTTCTTCAAAGCCCATGTGATAAAAGAGTTGAAGATTTCAAATTTGCTACCTCACACAAGTTATAACTCTAATTTCCTATCTGAGTCACACAAGAATTTGACTTGAGATAGACTAACATAGGATGGTTCTCAAAGTCATTTGTTTTCAGCCAAGACTCTGTTTGCTGAATTCTAACTTTATTCATGTTTCCCTGAATTAGGAATGTGATTCAGTTGATTGTATCTGTAACTCTGGTTAACAAGAACAAAACTTAGCAGTTCTGATCATCCTTAGCACTCACATATAAACTTGAAGAGAGGTCTTTGAAGCATGTGGTTTAAGGCACTACTTACAAATGCAACTTGCCTGGGATAGGAGAGGAGCCAAGATCACTAGTTTGCATTCATTAATGTGATTTAATTCACTTACCTAACATGTACTTTAAAAAATATTTTCTATTATGTGTGAAATTGATATTAGGTAATTCAAATGATGTAAAGATATATTTATTAGGCACAAGCTCACCTTGAAAGATTTTACAAGTTAATAAAGAGCATATGACAAGTACCAAAATAACCACAATGCAAATTAGGTTGTGATAAGCACAATTCGATTATGATAAATACAATGTACTAAAAAATACAAGGGTCAGAAAAATCACTTCCTCTGTAGCTGTTTAGAAAGGTGACTTTGGCATGCATCTGGGCCCTAAGCGTGGGTAGAATTTTGATAAGTAGACATAGCAAAAAGGAAGTTCAAATGGAGGAAAGATACAATGGCAGTGTGTAAGTTTAGCAAAGAAAAAAAAGTGGGTAACTTAGTATTCAGAAAATCTAGAAGATACTTAGAAAATAAAGTTGTCA
Organism: Cynopterus sphinx; assembly: GCA_030015415.1. Classification (NCBI taxonomy): domain Eukaryota; kingdom Metazoa; phylum Chordata; class Mammalia; order Chiroptera; family Pteropodidae; genus Cynopterus; species Cynopterus sphinx. The sequence goes on from CM057384.1 coordinate 76,509,552, forward strand.
ACATGGGGTGAGACCAAGTTATGAGATCAAGGAATCCTACATCTTAGATGACTTGAATATAGCCACGAGTCCTGCATTGTAAAATTGGCATATAGTTTTTTAAATAAGTTAAACTCAAAGGAGCATAGAAAGAATTTACAATTATAAGTTTTCCAAAGTGAATGTTCTAAAAAAAAAAAATGAGAAGGCAGGGGTTGGGAGTCAGAAAGAAGTCTATCTAAAGTTTAGTCAAGCTGAGGGGAAGGTTAAGGCTCTCTTGATCACCTGCTAAAGATCATTAGTTATAGCATATATAGAAAAATAAACAAGGATCTATGGGCCATGCTTGTTTCATGAAATATGGAAAGAAATCATGACATTGAGCTAAAACACAGTTACCAAATTCAATACCTTTTTTAGTATTCATATTTAGAGAGTTTAACATTTTAAATTAAATGTATAGCAGTTTTTTGTGGCAATGGATTTATTTTTTAAATTGAAAAGCATATCTGTTCTCAAATTTTTTAAATTAATGCATATTTTTAACTGAATGCCAACCAACCTGCCATGCTTGGAATACAAAGATAACACCAAAAGCAAAATCTTGTTTCATTCCACCTTTTCTAAAACCAAGAATTTTCTATTTACTTGGTACTGATGCCAGACTAGTTGTATCTTGCTGTCACTCATCCTTAAGAAATTAATAGTATTAGTATAACAAGGGCTGCCCTCCTACCAATGTAATCCTAAATAACTAGTGATATTAATGTGAAGATGAAAAGTTGAAGATTATTTTTATAATTGCCACCTACACTAATGGAAATATACAGTGAACTTTTTTCAAGAGTCAATGAAAATATCACCTCAAACATAAAATTTGATTCATAAAGCACACTGAAAGTTTGCCCTTGCTCAAAGGCAAAAAAATTTTAAAGACGAATATGTAGAGGAGGGGATATAAATAGGTTCTCAAACAAAATATTGGTTGGCAATAGGTGACAGGAAAGGACAATTCCTCCTAAATAACTCAGGAAAATCAGGGCATCTGAAAGTGATAGTCGAGACATCAGAGAACTGACAGACCCAAGCTCTAGAACATTTTTCAGTCTTCCACCATTGCCCCCAAATAATATAGGAAGTAATGAATCTGAAAGGAATTTGAAGTTCAAAAAAAAAATCAAAGAGAAATAGTTCAGAAGCTATAGCCTGGGGTGGGTGGGGGTGGGAAGCTGTAAGGTGTTAGAAAGTCCCCAGTATTCATCACATTTTCTCCTTCAAATCCTTCAATTACTGCTCATAATTAAACAACAATTTCTTAGCATTCTGAACTCAACCCACCTTAACTAAACAAAACAGGCCAGTTTTACTCTCTAACTCTTCACTTCCTCCATTGCTCATTTTTGGTATTATTGTTCCTTCTCTAAAATTTCTTTTTTCTGTATTTCATAATGTCAAAATCCTACTGATCAGTCAAGATACAAATTAAATGCTGGTCTATAAAACTTCTCTTCATTCCCTCAGTTAAAAGTAACCTCTGAACTTCCAAAACAGTAAAAACCTTTATGATGAAATATAGCACATTGTCTTTTATATTACAACTTATTAAAAATCTAGGACAGAGAACCTGATCTTTAAGAAGGACAGAGTTTCAGTCATTCTATTAGCATGAACACCTGCTATGCCTCCTAATGGACATGTAATCAGATTTTAATAATGACAGATGCAAAGATTGATGATCTTGAACAGAGAGAGAAAATAAAGACTAGCTCTCTTCACCTCCACTCTTTGGGAAATTGCCCAAGTGAGAAGAGTGTACACTATGAGGAAGAAAAGTTAAGGTATTGAGCTGTCTAACTGTAAGACTCAATGGTTTGGCTCTCCATACCTCTTACATTTAATTGAAAATTGAATATACAAGCCTATCAGTTATAACTTTAAGGAAAGATGTAGAAATGCTAACAACCTCTCAATATCAGTGAGAAGCAGCAGTAATGTCTGCAACAGAAAATGAAATGAAATGAAAAAACCTGCAGCTACCACAAAAATATGGATTGAGGTTACCAAGCAGAAGATAGATGATGTTTTTTTCAGCAAAGGCAACTAGGTTTCAACACCTATTTCTATTAATAGCCATCATATATTTAGGCAACTGATACCAATAAATGCAGGGAAGGTCGAGCGGCTTCTTTTGCAACTCTGAATATTGCTAGTTAGACATGAAGCTGAAAAAGAATGAAGACTAAAAAGAAATAGTCATCACCTAATGTTTCTCTACCTCTTTTACATACAGAACCAATTATTTTATTATTTATAACAACTGCACAGGCTAAACTATCAAAATGAAATGGAATTGCCAGATCTTAACCCAATGATTACTGTATTGTTTTGAAACCTCAATTCTACTTCATTAGAGACTTTGCTCATCAGAGAGAGTGAGTGTGGCATAACTGAGCTATTAATCTGTAACCTTTAGTCTGATCCCACCCTACCTTTCTGCGGTGACCCAAAAATTGCCTACACCCTCTACAATCAAGCTCTTTTAAGTTAGGCCTGCCTGGTGCGTGGGAAGAGTCTCATTGGAGCAGGAGTGTTAGGAGATGGAATCAGCCTATAGAGCACAGATGTTTTTTAAAAAAAGACATAAACTTGGCATTTTGCAGCATACTACCTGGCAACAACCCTGTGAGTTCTCTCCAAACAATAAAAGTTGAGCACATTTGTTTCATTCCCTAATCATAGTCATCAGTCAAGCCTACATTAGCTAACTGAGTTATGACATATTAAATAACACTACAAATGCCAGGTTATTAAGACTAGTCATTGCCATGTCCCAGTTGATCAAAGCATTGCTTGGGTGCTGGCTTAACATGACTATTGGTTGCAACCGAATTCTCTTAGGGAAATCTCATGCAGCAAGGATATGTAGATTTGGTATGTCATTATATTTAATGCAACTGATTGTCAAATATGAAATTGCTCCAAGAATTATATTCAGATATATGACTTTCATTTGTGTCATTCACCTGCTCCAACACCAGATCAAAAATAAATTATCAAACTCCAAATTTTGTTCATAGGCCATATGTTTCAATAGCAACTAATAGAAACTTTAAGCAAAGAGCTGTTAAAATGAGTGTTTCTGAATTACAAATTACATTTGTTAAAATGAAAAATAATGGAGAATGTTAGTTGTGTTTATATATTGCCATAAATTTAAGTAAAAGTTGTACATATTCAGTACCTTATAATCATAAAATTGATTCTACTTCTATTTATTAAAAAGAAAAAATTGAAATATTTTTAACAGTTACAGGGGTTGTTATAACCTTAAGAATATGAATGTTTATTATCAGAAACAGTTTGCTTTCAAAAAATGTAATTGTTTTTGTTTAAAAAAAATGTTTGTCATAGTAAGCTAATTTTTCTCACCAACCTTGAGATAATTAGCTCACTACCTATGATTTCACTGATCTATTTTTAATTTACTTAATCAATGTAAAAGACTAGAAAGACACTATTAAGATTAAAAATACATGTAAAGAATATAGACTTCCAGAGTGGTAGTGTGAGGAGTGTGGACCCTCTCTCCAGTGATACCACCACTCAGCTGCTAAAAATGTAATCTCTAGAAATTGTCCAAAGGGCACACAACAAATGGAAAACATCTATTCAAGAAAATCTATGAAATCTCAGTAAGAACATCAAGAGCCTGAGGCATTTAAGCTAAGACTTGCTTGCATCTCTGCCTCCCCCACCATACCCCAGCCTCCAGATCTATATAATGGAAGCTCTACTGCAGGCACAAGCAGCCAAGAAAACCAGGTTTATTCTCTACCTGGTGTTACTGCCAGTCAAGGATGAATAAAACTAACATATATTTGTAGAACACTCAACCAATAAAAGCAGAATACATATTCTTTTCTTGTGCATATGGAACATTCTCCAGGAGCCCATATGCTAGGCCATAAACAAGCCTCAATAAATTTAAAGGACTGAAATTATACAAAGCATTATTCTTTGACTACAAAGTTAGAACTCATTAACAGAAAGAAATTTAGAAAATGTACAAATATGTGAAAATTAAACAACACACTGTGAAATAGCCAATGGGTCAAAAAAGATATGAGAAAATATTTTGAGATGAATAAAAACAAAAACACAACATACCAAAACTTATTAAATGCAGCTAAAGCAATGTTTAGAAAGAAATTTGTAGCTACCAATGCCTATATTAAAACAGAAGCAAGATTTAGAATTAATATCATGACCAGATACCTTAAAAAACTGATAAATAAAAAAAAAAAGCAAACTAAGCTGAAAGCAAAATGAGGAAAGAAAATAATAAAGATAATAAGTAATTAGTACCAAAATTAGCTCAAGAAGAAATAGTAATCTGAATAGACAGATAACGACTATTGAAGAGATTAAAATTGTAATTTTAAATTCACCTACAAAGATAATACCAGGCTAGGTGACTTCTATGGTGAATTCTACCAGATGTTTAAAGAAGAATTAGCATGAATTCTTCCAAAAATAGAAGGAAATACTTTCCAACTCATTCTATGAGGCCAGTGTTATTGTGATATCACAACCAGACAAAGACATCACAAGAAAAGAAACTACAGACCAATATCTCTTATGAATATAGTTACAGAAACCTTCCATAAAACTATCTAACTGAATTCAGCAATATATTATATAACATAACCAAGTAGGATTTATCCAAAAAATGCAAGTTTGTCTTAACACATGAAAATTAATCAGTATAATACACCATATTAATAGGATAAAAGACAAAACCATATGGTCATCACAATAGAGAAAAAGCATTTGATAAAATTCAATATCCTTTCACAACAAAACAAACAAACAAACAACAGAAAAGACTAAACAAACTATAAATAGAAAGGAACTTTCTCATAAAGGATATCAGCAAAACCCTACCGCTAACGTGGTACTCATGGTGAAAAATTGAATGATTTCCCCCAAAGGTCAGGAACAAGATAAAGAAGTCTGTTCCTCCCAACACAGGCCATGCATCTCTGCGCCAACACAACATTGCTCATGCTGCTCCTCCTGTAGGGAATTCCCTCTTTGGCTGGTCATCCTCCAAGTTTTATCTCCTCTTTCTAACTTCCACTTGGACCAAATGAATTTCTTTGCCCTCCAAATTAATGACACATACTGACAATGCCAATTATCTATATGCTGCCTTGCTATATCATTTGATTTGCTTGGCATCATAATTTAATTCATTGATTGCCAATATAGCTTCAGGATATATTTCCTACCACTCCATCTAGATTATACATTTCTTACAAGCATGGCTTCTTTTTGGTTTGTTTTGTTTTTTTACTATGTCTCTATATATGTTCTAGAGAAGTATAATAGAAAGACAAGTTTCCAAGTAAATATTTTTGAACAAAATTACTTCCAAAGACATCTATCCAAGGGAGAGATCAAGGAGAGTTCTGTTATAGCTCTGGCTTATCTTCCATAGTATAGAAGCATAATGTGTGAAGTGACCAACCTCCCCAAACTCAGGAATCTTTTCTAAATACATTCAGGCTGTTGGAAGTATACTCATCCCTCTCTTAGGAAGAGGAGTTAAGCAGTGAGAACACCATGTAGAGGAGTCATAAGATAGTGTGGATTCTGATTCTCTGATGCAAAGGGAGAACATGTCGCTATAACTTAGCATGAAATTACAGACTTGTCAATATAGCCTTGTTCTACTATCACAAGGTTGTGTTGTCTGTGGAACTCTAGTTCTTATGAAATCAGTTTATCTGATGCATACAACAGAGATATCAGTAAGAAGCACTGGAGAACCGCATCAGCACCCATTTGTGCAATGTGAAATCTCTAAGACCTTTTCTTTCAGCTGCTGGTGGAATCAGCCATATGCACTTGCAAACAGCTGCTGAAAAAAATCTTGATCACCACGTGTGTTTTCCTACTTGTGAAACTAATTTGAAAATAAGGAAATTCAAAGAAATTTGGTGCGGTTTACTCACATGTCAAATTATTCTCTCTGTAGGAAAAAAGAATCTCAGATAAAGACTATGTGTTGAAACTAGAAGAGGAAAAGAATCAGTCATCCCTAAGAGAGGAGCAGAGTAGTCTTAGGCTGTACCTGTTCCTTGGAAAAGGCCAGTAAGCCATGGCCATGAGGTTCTCCAAGACCACCTGGAAGGCTAAAGTACATGCGATTGGTCAACATGAATTGCCGTATTTTTTCAGGACACTGCCAACTCCCTGCTGGGTGCCCTATAAATGAAAAATGGCTTCCAGAGTCACCTGCAAATTCATGGGGCAAGAACTTGAATAGAAAGGAAAGGCTTTTCAACAAACAAACAGAAGTTCATGGACACAAACAGTAGATTAGTGATTGGTTATCAGAAGGAAGTGGGGGAAAGTGAGGCAGATAGAGGTAGAGGAGGTCGAATATTTGGTGATGGAAGGAAATTTAACTTTGAGTGATAACACACAAAGCAATATACATATGACATATTATTGAATTATATACTTGAAACCAATTTGATTTTATTAACCAATGTTGCCCCAATAATTTTAATAAAAAAAGAAAGAAAGGCTTTCCTGAAGAGATGTACAGATACTCTGTCTCTGATGAGTAAGCAATCAGGAGAGTTTTCAGTGCGAAGAGGAGATTTGAGTCCATTTCTCTAGCAGACACTATATGTTGACCAATACAATCTCTCTTATTATTTTACTTTTCCCATCTCCCCCATAGAGGCTAAAGGAACTAAAAACTGCACCCTTATACTATCTGGCCAATTAAGTGCAAAAGAAACTATTCTAGAAACTAGAAAGAGTTTTCTTTCTTAACAAAAGAATCAGCCATGGCTGATGTCACCCCATTATCCCTCCTTCATTGAAGGGGACTGTTACCACAAAGAAAAGTTCCAGAGAATTGTAGGGAAAGCAACTCTGACATCGCTGAACCACTGAACCAACCCCAGCAGCCACCTGATTCTAGAATTCCCATTAAGAGACGAAAATAGATGTCTTTTTATTAAGCCGCAGTTGGTCAGGATTTCTATTTCTTGCAGCTGAAGGCATTCATAACTAAATCTACTGCTATACCAGGATATCAATTTTGACAAGACACTGAAGCTTCATACAGAAGAATGTGGAAAGTCATTGTGAAATCCATGCCACAGTTTTTTTGATTCTCACACATACCATTCTGTTAGGTGCCATATTAGAAGTCACTTGAACTAGGGCTACCCACAGCCTTACTTGTTACTATGCACAGCCCTGATGTATCCATTCTGATGAATGCTTAGAGTCTTCCACTAAACTCTCCTGTTTGTCTATGAGACACTCAGCTCGTGGTTCAAAGCCTTTGATAATAATGGTTAAAAATAATTTTCAATGCAGTCAACAAACTAAACAAATTCAAAGTCTGCACCAGAAAGCAGTAACTGTCTTATTCCCATAAACAGGGTAAATTCAAACCCTGATTAAGGTGGATATCAAAGTGTGGTTCCCAAAGCAGTTACATCAGCCTCATCTGGGGACTTGTCAGAAATGCAAATTCTAAGGTCCCTGAAGACAAACTGGATCACACGAAAATTTGAAGAATTTCTGCCCTGCTGTGCAAAGGGCATGTCAGGTGATGTGCAGCCTCTCTCTTCCTATTTACATTTTTTCCTTTTCATCTTACTTTCTTCCAACCTCCAAGTTTTTTTCTTTCTTTCTTTTCTGCTAATGTCAAAAATCTTCAGATAATATCCAAATCTATTATTTGGTCACACTAATTACCACGATGATAATTAATGCTCCCACACTAAGGCTCATGGGAGATTTTCCACCTAAGGATTAAAAATGCATAACCCAAAAACCCATCCTCCAAATATTTAACTACAGACTGTCAAACCCAGGTGGGAAGCCAAATGAAAAGTCCCAGTCCATGTCTGTCCCCAGGCCCAATAAAGACATTGAACCTCTTTCTTCATTTAACCCATCCTAAGTCCTGGACTTTTCCTCTCATTTTACCATTTCTTTCCTGTCTTAGTCCGGTCAGGCTGCTATCGCAAAAATATTATATACTGGGTGGCTTAAATAAAAAAAATTATTTCTCACAGTCCTGGAGGCTGAGAAGCACAAGATCAAGGTGCTGGCAGATTCAGTGTCTGGTGCAGGCCAGCTTCATGGTTCATAGATGGTTATCTTCTCCTTGTTTCCTCACATGATGAAAGGGGCAAGAGAGCTCTCCAGAGTCTCTTTTATAAAGGCACTGATTCCATTAATGAGGACTCCGCCCTTATTATCTAATCACCTCGAAATGGCTCCATTTCCTAATACCATTACCTTGCAGGTTAGTATTTCAACATACGAATTTTGGGGGATACAAACTTTCAGTCCATAATGTTTTCCCTTTCTCTTCACCTGTCAATCAGCCATCACTTCATCTTCAAAGTAGCTTTTTACCATCAACTTTACCTCATTTCAATCTCAAATTATCTTTGCTTCTGCCTAAACCTCACATTGCCTATTTTCATTTCTTTTAGCTAGAAGAGTGAAGGTCAATGAGCTGTAGGTATATATCTAAGCAATTCAGTCTAATTATCTTCTGCTAAAGACAAGGTATTATTGTTCCATCCGTTTTTAATTGGCTGTCACTGCAGTGATAGAATGTTCTGTTTGAAGAAGTGAGCTCAGTGTGAACCACCCCCCACACTTCTAGTCCCCTTTTACAAACCTCTAATTTATGTAAATGTTCATAAGCTTGTGTTTATATGCTCCCCACTGTGCATCCCTTAGCAGATTTTTCAAACAGATATCCCTCATGCATTTTCCTTATCTTTTAAAGACTTAGAATGTCATCTAACACTGTGCCTCCACCTAGAAACACAAAAGGACATGGAGGACAAACCAAAGCCAAGATTCCCCTTATTCTGGTTGTATATAGAGTTCTCCCCAGTTATAACCAAGTGCCCTCATTTAAATATCTAAAAAACAATTTTTAAAAGTGCTGTAGGACACACATCTCCACAGGTGGTAGCTGTTTGAAGAAACATCAAAGTGTGTAATGGAAGTAATGCCTACATTAGTCTGTATGTACTATTTTATGAAAACTACACTTTGCTAACCTTTATATTCTTTTTCCTTTGGTCCTCATATTTCTCTATTTCTACCTTATTATGCTCTTTGAAGACACTACCAATCCTTTTTGGGGGGAAAAACACAAAATCAATTATTTATTCTTAAAAACAGTTGCAATAATGTATCTATTACTTTTAGGAATAATTAAATTATAATAATATAATTATGTAATATATATATATATACATATATATATATATATATAGTGATTTTAACTTTTCTAAACATTTCATAAATATTTTTTGAAAGATCCTTATGGTAAATTCAGGAAAATATTTTTTCTTTTAATGCATAAAGAATTAAAATCTAGAGACATAATGCTCCCAAGGTCTTGCATGCAGTTACTATTAACAATAACAAACAAAAACAACAGCAGCACCAGCAGCTTACTACATTTGCTCATTGCTAAAAAGGACTTAAACTCAGGTCCCCTGACTCCAAATCCCACACCTTTTTCTCTATACATAACCTACCTCTCTAGTATCCCCAAGAGAAAGTGACTAAGTTACTGGATTACCAGGAAGAAGAAACAATTAAAGCCTGAGCCTATGATACATATCATTAGTCACTAGCATATGACAGAATATTCACTTTGTTGCTCAATTCTCTGTTAAGGAAGTGTGGACAAGAGAGGACAAAATACTGGAAAATCAAGAGTCTTCAATCCACTTTGTAGCAGAACCAAGATTAATTACTACTCTTCTCATGCACTGGAAATGCCCAATTACTCCCATTTAAACCCATTTCTCTGTCTCCCATTCTAACATATGAACTTGGACTAGGTCATTGAGCTCTGTGAACTCTGATGGTGTTGATTGTAAAAGTAATATTAGTGGACTAGGTAATCTCTAAGAGCCCTGTATTCTAGTAGTTTCTGCTTCAATAAATGAGAGGTAGACAAATTCTTCTACTAGTTCTTAAAAAGTAACAATTGAAAGAAAAAGCAATGCTCAGTCATCAGCATGTTGGGTCTGACCAACCATATCTTCATGATTCTAACACTATAGTGTGCAGCAGAATCACCTACAGGGAATATTTCTTGGTCCTCATATCCAGAAATTCTGATCACCACACTTTGGCAAACACTTAACTTCTCCTTTAAATAGTGGTTCACCTGAGTAGTTGGAGCCATTAGTCATTTCAGTTCTAGAAGAAAATAATAATTGCTTCATTAAGAACTTTTAATATTTTTCCAACCTTAGTGAAAAATATACTGAATAATAAACCACCTGAAAGAATAAACAAACCACTAGAAAAATAGAAAAATTAGTATATTACATACTATAAATGCCATCCTACAGGTACTCCTTAAGGATCATTAACCCCCAGATGTTTGTGGTTTATCATTTTCTCCCATTAGTAGAAAAAGTATTTTGCTTTTCTTGTTCACTTCTTCGAGGCTTATCTCACAGTGGAGCTGTTTTGAAAACAGACAACAGTCATTTTTTCTTCCTAGAGCTCATGAGCACTTAACAGTTAGGTTTATCTTCCTTGAGCACCTAGAGAACATTGGTGGTGTGGGGGACTCTCATTGCACAGGTGGCCCCTTAGTGTCCCAGCCAGATTACTCCTTCTTTCCATATTGTATTCATGAGCCATTGTTTGATTTATCATTATCTTGGCTCGGTTTCCATTTTCTTCCTCTTCCCAAGGCTTCCTTTGATCCTTACAGGTATCCAAAGTGCCCCAAAGTATGAACCTCACAGTAATGTCCCCAATTTTATATATCAAGACTGATTCTCGTATTCTCTGTGCAATAGGCAAGTTCAGCTTAAAAACAAAAAGTGCAATCTGTTTTCAATACGAAGAGATAATGTTGTCTGAAAGCCTGGGGATAATAGTTAAACCCATTGAAAATCAATAAAAAGCCCTTAAAAGGCCACCATTCTCTTTCATGACATTTTTCTTAATGCTAGATTTCCCATACCACCAGCCAGTCAGGTAATAGGATTGATTTTTATATAACTCTGGTTCAGGAACACACAACCATTATAGAGAAGGTGGAGGGACTGAAGAGAAAAGAGAAAATGGATTTCTATGCCTTCTCCCTACCACAGCCTCACAATTCTGTCGCTGGAAATAACTTTTACACATGCAGCATTAGGGAGCAGCATTTTTTCAGCCATTACATTTAAGTGCTAAAAACCCAACTCGGATAGCCCACAAACCTACCAGATTCTCAACTCTGCCACTAATTTACTCTATAGAGTGCCTCTTCATAGGTATAAAATAAAGAGAAAGACACCTACACATCATAAGTCATCACCATGCTCCAGGCATATCTACTGGTTATTTAATATAATAAATTCTCTATATAATTATAGAGAATTTTTTAATGAGAATTATCACCTCGAAGGAACCTATAAAATCATTAAAAGTTTCTCACCCCAAAAAATATTTCAATTCTATGCAGGGATAGATGTAATAAAGTATTCTCCCCTGTCAAGCAGTTAAAAAGAAAGGACAAGTTGCTCACCTTCCGTCTGAGAGACTGGCCCCGGGTCAATTTTATTGAATGTGAATCCAGATACTGCACTTCCACAGCTGGCCATGAATTTTTACAACAGACTTGCTTTTCTGCTTCTACTCAATTTCCACCCTCAACAGGGGATGACTCTGACCTTCAACTCTATCTCCCAGATCACATCTTTATCAGACTTGCCCTGACATCTGACAACCGACATCATCTGGCTTTACCACCTCTTTCTCATGAATAAGCAGTCAAGTTTATTGTACTCTGACTTTCATTCCCGTGGTTGTGATGAAAACATTCATTTGAACAAACAAGAAACATTTTTAGGAAAGCAGGAGTCTGTAAGCTCTTGGAAATGATGATTGCATACCAACCAAACTCAAAACGAATGTGAGTTATTCTAAGAATAGAATCCAGTAAACATGAATAGCTCAACTGTTCCTCCCAAAAGTAGCTATGGAAAATGTCTGAAAACAAGAGTTATCGAATAAATATTTGGGTGATTACTCACCACCGCTACTCCATGCAGTGATTGGATTTCAACTTTATATTTCAGTCAGATGAAAGCTTCTTGAACTAATATTTGAGTTCTGCATCTTCTTCTTAGGAGAATTATGTGGACAATCTTCAACTTACAAAGAAATTGTCACTTCTTCCCTTGCCTGCCCTTCCTTCTCGCTGCTCCTTATCAATGGAGCTCGTCTCACTAGCAAACTTCCTCAGCTGCCTGAATCTGACTGTTGTTGCTAGGAGAGGATGATGAAGTATGTTGTGCTCTTGGGTTCAAAAGTGAGGAAGGGAATTTAAGAAGTTTTAAGAGCTAGTGTATCAATTTGAAATGTTCACTTTCAATTAAACCAAAACCTTAGTAACAAAAGATAGCTGTTACTCTCTTGTGAAACACAAAGATAAGTGGCCTTAAGGTTGAGCCAACAACTCAGTTATTTCATCAAGGATCCAGGTTTTATCATTAGATTCTGCCAGTACTTTCAGGTGCTTATCTCAAAATAGTTTCTCATCTTTATATCCAACCAGTATCTTAGATCAAGTTCATGTAGTGTGACCCTATCTTAACAGGGTGACCTCTTCTCTAGTCCATACTCTGACAGATTCTTAAGGCCCTTGACACTTAGATGTGAATAGCAGTGAACTTCCAATTATTTGTAGTATTCTAAAGAGGTGAGTTATGACCTAAAACTAAGAATGAAGAAAAGAATAGAGTAGAAATAAGAGGCTAAAATAGAGTTGATTAGATTAACTCAAAGGTCCTACCTAACTCTAACTTTCTATTAAATGTATTAAAGGCCAATCCCATGTAATATGCTACTACAGATATGAAAAAAAGTAAGACAATCTATAAGAGGAGCTAGAGCAAGTATACAAATTATTTTACTACAAGACATAAGAGGAGAGTTTGCCAAAGAGGCTTTTGAGGACAGAGCAAGCAGAGCTGGTTGTGGAAATCAGAAGGGCTTCTACAGGAGGTGGCATCTGGGATGGACTTTATGGTACAGTAGAAATGTGAGCTGAAGCAGGAGGGGCATTATGGAGATCCTTAGATGTCAAACTATGAAAGTTATATTTAATGAAAGCCAAAAAAAAGAGGTCATTAAAATTTTTGATGATGAGACATAATGAACTATTCCAAAAAGCAATAAATCTGGAAATGTCAGAAACCATGGACTGGGGGGAAACCAAGTTCTAAAAGTCTGGTTAGAGTGACACTGCAACAATCCAGAGAGGAGAGTGAGGACTGGAGCTGATATTCTGACAGTGAGACCAGACAATGTGAAAACAGACTCTTCAGGCCATGACAGCTAAAGGAGTGTGCAGGAAAAACAAAGGGGGAAGTCAGGAATGTGACCTCGGTGATCATGGCTGAGCCAGCTGTGCCATTTGTGGGACCAGCAGGATCAGGAGGGACATATGATCATAGGAAGCTGAAGAGAAACAGAAAGAGAAACTTTTCTTTTAAGTGTGTTGACTTTTAATATGTTTCCTGGTATACAGACAAGGAAATTAAGCAGGTTTGAAAATGTGAACCTGGTATGGAAGAAAGGTAGTCAAGGGTGGGGAGGGGCATCTATATACAGAGTGTAGTTGAAGTCTAGTGAATGGATGAAGTAACCGGGGAGAGAATACAGAAAAAAGAAAAGAGAAGGAAAGATGGGAATAGAGTGGAATGGGGGAAAGGGAAAAGGGGTAAGGCGGGGAGTGGAAAAAGGGAGAAAAGGAAAAGGAAATGAAAAAGGAAGGGAGCACTAAGCATCGGTCTAGAGTGTGCCCACATTGAGAAGGAAGATTATATTCTTCACACATTTATCACACTATAGAAGTGTTTGAGGGAAGACTGTGTCCCCAGTGTCTCCCACAGTGCAAACAGATATTTAATAAATACCATCAAATAAATGGGTGAAGCTAAAAAAAAAAATCTTAAAGAGAGGGAGAGACTCAAAAGAAACCGAGTAATGCAGTCTTCGTAAGCAACAGAGAAAAGAATTTGAAGGATAAAGCTGTTACCACTTCCTACATCAAAAAGAATGAGAACTGAGAGAAACCTGGTTTCAGCAATTGGAAATTCATTTAGGATTGCTGAGGACAAGTTCAGTGGACTTCAATAGAATGATCAAGGTAGAGACCATGTTGCAATGGCTTAACTGGGAACCAGTAGTTTAAAGGGAAAAAAAAATGTGTAGATAAGTGATAGAGTCTAGTCTTTAAAGAACTTCGGGTTTAGTAATGAGGGAAGATAGAGTTTGGCAGAGTCACAGTAACAAGGAAAATGTTTGCTTAAAGCAAAATTTCCTAAGAGGTGTTTTACAGATGTTAATAAAAATTACAGAAGAAAACAAAAGGGAAAAGATAAGTTTGATGATAAAATAATGTTGGGATATATTGAATTAGCAACATGAAACAGGTTTCTTTTCTATATTGCAGAACATCTCAGAACCTTTAGCAAACTGCAAGGTCTAAATATTCAAAGAAAGATAACAGTACATAGGATGACTCAAACTTATATGACAAAAATGATTCTTTTCCTCACTTAGTATTTCTCAAAACTAGTGTCAGGTAGATAGACTTTGGGAAAATGTGATTCAAGGAGAAGATAATCTTATAAGCCAAGGAGAAACAGGTAGTTAAAAAGGGAGAAATTAAGGAAACAGTAGGTAAAGGGATACCAGATGAGAGAAGGTCCCAGAAAGTGTAAGAAGTAATGTGATAAGATTGAACAGGTGGAGGAGGGAAGGATGCCCTTTCCTCAGCTGTCTTAGACACATGAGGAGAGAGAGAGAGCAAAAGATGTCGGCCAAGTTTACAAGGAGAGAAGGAAGTTGAAGCGGTTCAAAGAAAAAAGAGAGAAGAGGAGAGGAGAGGAGAGGAGAGGAGAGGAGAGGAGAAGAACAGAAAAAAAAAAGAACGGAACAGAACAAGGAAAGGAAAGGAAAGGAAAGGAAAGGAAAGGAAAGGAAAGGAAAGGAAAGGAAAGGAAAGGAAAGGAAAGGAAAGGAAAGGAAAGGACAGGACAGGACAGGAAAGGAAAGGAAAGGAAAGGAAAGGAAAGGAAAGGAAAGGAAAGGAAAGGAAAGGAAAGGAAAGGAAAGGAGGAAAAAAAGAAAAGAAAAAAAGAAAAGAAAAGAACACATAAAGGACAAAGTGCGGGGTTAACAAAGGGGAAGAGAAACAAAGCCACTGGGGCCTGGGAGGGGCACCAGGAACTAAAGAAACACAAAGAAAGGGAGATGTAATGAAATTTATCCCATAAGATATATAAGTCTGTAGTTATATATACAAGGTTGTAGGTTGTTCATTACAGCATTGTTCATAGAAGCAGGAAAATTTTAAAAACACCTCTATACAAATTATTTGAGAGGAGTTAATAAATCAGGACACATCTTTACATCAAAACGATAAACAGACAATAAAAATGTACTGACTTGGATAGATGTCCAAGATATTTTATTAAGCAGCTACATCAGCTTATTGACTTATATATATGATATGAACCCATGTGAAAAAAGTGTGTGTGTGTGTGTGTGTGTGTGTGTGTGTGTGTGTGCGCGCGCGCAAAATATCTAATGGATGCATGTCAAAGTAGATACCTTGTAGGCTATCTGTTTGGGAGAACCCAGGCTGGTATGGAAGGGAGAAGTTTTGCTTGTTGCTTACTATTCCTCTGTTTGTATATTTCACAGTGATTATACAGTACATGTGTAACTTTTACAGTTTGTTCCTTCCTGGGACTATCCTTCAGAACCCCTTTCTCCCCTGCAGCACAACATTGGCCCCCGCCTCCCAAGAATCAGGCTGGAACTCTCCTGCTGTAGGACCAGGCACTCCTGGATCTAAGGGTCTCATTAATGATAGAGTCTGCTTAGATTTGCTGACAATTCACTTTGTGCCTTTGGAAAAGTCACCCCTCCTTTCTGGGTCTCTTATCTTTATTGGTTTATTTCAAAAGTCTCATCCAGCTTTAAGTTTGATTCCAATTCTATAGCAAACACACTAGAAAGGGCAATGCTGGGATGATAGCAAAGCATCAGTTTCGGAGGGAAAATTAGTTTTGGTTTCTAACAAATAATGTAAAATAGATTTCTGGAACATATAAGTGAACCCGGATCATTCATGACTATAAACAAGAAAAATGCAGATTTAAAAATCATTTTCATAGAAAGAATTTTGCCTCAATTTTTATATTACTATTATTTCTGCTCTGAACTCGTAATTTCTCTCATTTTTATTTTATTTATTTACCAAAACGTTCTGCTACTCTTGGCATGCAGAGGTTTCTTGTAACCACTAGGGGTCAGACTACTACATTAATACAAACCAATCCCAACTTGAAAGTGCCAACTTATTTTCCTGCATAAGAACAAAAGACTGGGCATGTAAATTAAACATTACATAAAGAAGATAATAAGGAAGAATGCATTTGACAGGAGAGATTCAGAAGGTTGAGATTATCATAGATAATAAATATTACATAATAAAAAGTTTCATCCTTAATTAAAATTTTAATTATTCACTTGCTCATTCTGGTTGGCAAGATATTACTCCAATCTAAGAGGATTCAGATTAGAGAATTAATCATTGAACTGGGAAAATGCTAAGAGAGCAGAAAAAACTAAAATTATGAAACTGTCAGCAAAAAAGAAGAAATCCTCATTTTTAAAGGATGGGCTGCATAAATCGCAGAGGATTGAGATGGATGGCAGAAACATTTTTCCAATAGATTTCAGCCATACTAATGATAGGTCTGAATCACCTTACAGCAATGAAAGCAGAAAGGAATATATGAGTGGAGCCTATAAAGGCAGGTGGCCCAGCTCTGCTACAAACTGGCCTCGTGACCTTGAAAGAGCAACTTACCTTCTTTTGGTCTCACTTAATACATCTTCAGAATGAAAAAATAAGATTACATAATTATAAGCCCTGAAATTAAATAGATTTATTTGGAATTATATTTATTTATATAGAAGATGAGAAAGTAAGGGGAAAAAAACATGCCAAAGTTTTAAAACGGAAGGCGTTAACTGTCAAGATATGTTATTGTAAATTTCCATCATCTAAAAAAAGTGGAAAAAACTAAGATCTTAGATCATTTCTATTGTGAGACAGAGTTGTTAAAGTAATAAACAAAAAGTCAAACTTTGTCTATGGCCATGCCACCCTGAACAAGCCTGATCCTGTTCCATCTCAGAAGCTAAGCAAGGTGGGGCCTACTTAGTACTTGAATGGGAGACCACCTAGGAAGACCAGGTGCTATAGGCTTAAAAAATAAAGGATTGTAGGCTGAACCAGTCCTTGCAATCTGTGAGGTCAACTAAGGGTTGCCTTGCCTAAAAAAAAAAAGGTCAAATATCTTAAGAGTATATGTGAAAATATATGCAGATTTTCTCTGGCCTGATAAATAAGAAATTAAGAAGTGGTTAGTTACCTGTTGGGGTGGGGAATAATTGGATGGATATGAATATGTAGCATAAGAATATATTGCGTATTTCTTTATATATTGTTTTGATATTTTTATTAATGTAAATGTTTTACATCTTAAATATTTTTAAAAATAACTTAAGAACTTCATAGATATGACAGAAATGTGTGTCAATACAAAAACCAACACAAAACTGAAAATTCCTCATCATGAGAACGGGGATTAGGAATGACACAGAAATATCTAATTGGTAATAAAGGGGTGATGTCACTTTTTTAAATGGTTACATCGAATTACCTCAATCAAATTGACCACATCAAATGGTTATATGCAAAGATTCTATCTGGCAGTTTTATCACCTGGACCCCAAACCCCAAATGAACTGCTTGTCTTTCTCTCTCTCCAGAAAGTCATTAAACTAGGATAAGTACTATATATCCCCCTACTTTCTTCACACACACACACACGCACACATGCACATATGCACGCACGCACACACGCATGCACATGCATTTTCTGAGTGAAGGCTTAATGGATATTTATGAAAATAAACAGAGAGAGAATCACAAGAAAATCAGTTCTTCAAATAGCTAAATCCTAAATCCCAGACTTCTTAAAATACAGGTTTAATGCAATTCCTATCAAAATTCCAGGAAGATAATAAGAAAATATAAACAGATTATTCTAAAATTCATTATGAAAAAGCAAAGGAACTAAAACAATTTTGATTATGAAGAAGAAAGTGGGAGAAATAGGTGTACTTCAAAGTATTACATAGCTTCAATAATCAAGACTATAGCGTTCATGGAGAAAAAGACATATAATTCAATGGAATAGAATGAAGAACCCACAAATAGACCCATGCAAATATTTCTAATTTATTTTTGATAGAGCTGCAAAAGCAATTCAGTGGAGGAAAGATAACCTTTTCAAAAGTAGTACTAGAGCAACTGGACACTCATGGGCCAAAAGATTAACTTCAACCTGAACGTCACACGTTAAACAAAAATTAGCTCAAAATGTATTTAAAGGTTTAAATGTAAATGTGAAACTAAAATCTTTTAGGAAAAAAAGAAAAAACAGGAAACACTCTTTAGGATCTAGGATTATGCAAAGAGTTCCTAAAGCTGACCTCAAAAGCATAATCCATAAGGAAAAAAAACTGATATATTGGACTTCATCAAAATTAAAATATTTGTTCTGTGAAAGACTCTATCAAGAGGATAAAAAGACAAGCTACAGATTGGGAGAAAATATTTGCAAACCATGTATCTGACAAAGGACTAGTGTCTAGAATAAATAAACCACTTTCAAAACCAAACAATAAACCATCCAGTTAGAAAATGGGCAAAAGGTATGAACAGACATATTACTGCAGAAGATATACATATACCAATAAGCACATGAAAAGATGCTTAACATCATTAGCCATCATGGAAATGCAAATTAAAACCTCAAGATATTGTTACACACTTATCAGAATGGCTAAAATAAAAAATTATGAGAACAACAAATGCTGGCAAGGATATAGAGAAACTGGACCACTCATTCATTGCTGGAGAGAGTGTAACGTGCTTTAGCACTCTAGAGAACAGCTTGACAGTTTCCTATAAAACTAAATATGGAACTACCATACAGCCCAGAAATTGTGCTTTCAGGTTTTTAACCCATAGAAAACTTATATTCACATAAAAACCTGTACAAGAATTTTTTTAGCTACTATTTGTAATATCCTAAAGCACAGCCCAGATGTCCTTTAATGGGTGAATGGTTATACAAACTCTGATACATCCATCTCTCAATATCATCAGTAATAAAAAAGAATGTTGCAGCCATAAATGCAACAATTGGATTACATCTCCAGAGAATTATGCTGACTCAAAAAACCAATCCCCAAATGTTACATGCATATCATCTCATTTATTCAACATTCTTAAAATGACAATTATAGAAAGGGAGAACAGATTGGTGTTTGCCGGGGGCTAAGAGTAGGGTAGGGAAAGGAGGGAAGGATGGCTAAAAAGGGCAACATGAGGATTCTTGTGGTGATGAAATTATTCTGTATCTTAGTATTCTATATCTTAGCAGTATCAATGTCGATATCCTGGTTTTCATATAACATTATAGTTCCACAACTGTTGTCATTGGAAAATTGGGAGTAAATGAGCAAAGGGTACATGAGATTTCTCTGTGTTATTTCTTTTCTTTTCTTTTTTTTCTTATTTATTCTTTATGGTGACATTGATTAATGAAATCCAGTAAGTTTCAGCTATACATTTTAACAGCAAGGCATATATATTCTCTGTTATTTCTTACCACTGCATGTGATTCTACAATTATCTCAAAGTGTTTAGTTCCATAAATGTATGTATGTACATGTACAAATTGTTAAACAAGGCCCTAACCCTCCCTACTGTTGAAGGGGATGGTGACATGTCTTAAAGCTGTAGTTGTTCACCTAAGAGGCTCTACAAAGACCCTGAAATTATATGTAAAATATTTTGTGCATTCAAGTGTTACAAAAGACACTTCCCTTTTTCTTGCCTACCATCTTTCTTTGCCAGATCATTCTGCAACATGGGCTATTCGTGGATAACCCTTCCTGACCCATGTTCTTTCACTCTCATGCCTCCAATCCAATCTGCTCTCAGTGGTTAGTGAACTTAAAAAAAGAAAAATCTTGCTCTATAGCTGTACATGGGGGTTGGGGGGCGGGGACAGCAAAACAAAAATGAAAACCACAACCTCTTTGGCGGTTCCCCTTTGTACTCAGAATAAAAATCCAGAATTCGACCCTGAAGCCTAATCTAGAGCACCTCCTCTCCCCTAACTACAATGTTCCTTTAGCTCCAGCTTCCTCTCAGTTCCACTAAGGGTGGCCTCTCTCCTGATTTTGTGCTCACTGCCTTCAATGCTCTCTGCTCTCTGCCAGGCTAATGTCAACCCATCCTACAAGCTCAGCTGAAATTTCACACTCAGAAAGAGAACTTACTGGATTTTTTTATCTTAACTTAATTTTCCTGTGATGTTTGTACACATAGCATCTTTTTATAACCCCCAGAGGTTTTTAAAATTTAAAACTTTCCTATTTATTTACATAATGTTTCTTTCCCTGTCATAGACTCAAATTGCCATAAGGACAGGTGCCTTTTTTTCTCCCACTAATTATCATATCCCCTGCACCTGGAAGAGTTCCTGCCTGAAATATTGTAGATTCTCAGTAAATATTTATTGAATGAAATGACATTACTGGCATTTAAATTAAGGCGTGTAATTCTATTATAAAAAATCATGACTGTTAGACTAGAATTGTCAGTCATTATAAATTATTTAAAGATTATTTATTGGCATAGAAAGATGCCTTGGTGTTTTTGATTTTAAAAAATTTACTAAATATTATATATTGTTTTAATATAGTATATTGACAATAAAAATAAAAATATTGGTATATAAATACACTCCAAAATGTAAATAACAATTCTTTGGTTGAAAGGTTGGAGGTGGTTTTTATTTGTTTTTACAATTGACTTTTTTGCTCTTAAGTTATAGAATCTATTAATTCATTAATTAATCATTAATGCATTTTGACAATTATTGTGTATCTACCTTTTATCAAGCATTGTTTTAAAAATGGGGGTTACTTACTATAAAATTCAAACACAAATCCTCTTACATACACCCTCTTTTTTATTAAAATATAGTCGACATACCATATTAGTTTCAGATGTACAACATAATGATTCAACATCTATATACTTTACAAAGTGATCACCAAGACACTTCTAGTAATCTTTTGTCACCTGTACACTCTCTATTTAACATCCCTTTCCAGTTAACTACTTCGAAAATAGAGATAAATTTTTCTACATCTTTTCTCTATTTATTTATATATGGTAAAATATATATATATATAATTTCTTTATAAATATTAATAGGTTCTTAAATCATACTCTGTCTACCTTTTTGTGCTTTCCTTCTTTTTATAGCTTAATATGTCCAGGAAAATTTTTCATGCCACTTTGTTTAAACATATCTAATTAAAAAAGAAGAAAAAATTCTGCATGTTTCCATAATAAGCTCATCAATTCCCTTATTAATGAGCATATGGGTTATTTTTTATTCTGAGTTTTCTTTTTAAAAATTACATCATTTCAGTATATCATTTGTGTAATTAATGGTGTTAAGGTGAAGCAAAAACAAAAACTAGAATGCTTACCCTATACATGACAAAAGGCAAACATTACACCAAAATGGCTCAATATAGCAGATTACTTCTAATATCTGTGGACTAGGTCAAAGAAAGTGAGTCTTCAGTTATGACTACATTTCAACTTGAAATTGACAGTTTATTGTATAGATATTCTTAAATTGAGTCTGTCTGATCATACTGTTCAGCATTTTCTGTGGCAGGCAATATTTTATGAGCAGATTAAATTATTCACACTGTTGATGCCATTGGAATCATTTTTAAGCAGATAAAAAATATTAAAGTTTGAGTCTTTTTCCAAAAATGAGAGAATACTTTCCTTCAGTGAATTATTTTATGTAGACAATGTTTGTTATGAACCAACCTCTGGAGGAAAAAAGATCTCCTACTTTATTTAACATTTTAAGGCTTTTTGTTACAGTTTGAGATCATGACTAAGTAACAGGGTATAAAGAGAAAAACAGCATTGCTGAGAAGAGTGGTGTGATATTACCTTCATTCCTGACTTGCCCTTCTTTAAAACTCTGGCTTATTCATTGTTTATTCTTCTACATCTTCATGTCCTCATTTGCTTAATTTTATTTATTTATTTTTGCCTTTTTAGGTTATTAATATTTTTTGGTCACCCCATTAAGCAGTGGACTCAAGTGGGGCTTGAAACTTATGCAATTTGGTGACCCTCTTTAAAATACAAAGTTAGGTTTTAAAATGAATTTGTATTTGGAACGAGAAGAGAAATGACAAATTCCAATTTTTGGAATGTCAGTTAATTCCACAGATATCACAGTCTTATTTTATTACTTAATAGCCTGTTACACCTAAATGAAACTTTTCTTCTACATTTTCTTGGCTGTGCATTTTGGTCACCTCTTTACATAATAACAATTTGGTAATTACTGTTACTAAATAAAAAATAAGACTTTCTTGGCCTGGTGATTTAAAATCTTTAACTTATTATTGATAGTTGGAATGCATAAAGCATGCAACTTCATACACAAATACATTCAATATTTTTAAATGCCTTTACAAGTTGCATTTTGCATATAAAGGAATTTTAGTTAACAGATCATGTGATTTCCATCAGAAACCAAAAAAAAAATGTTTGATACATTTATAATTGTATACACTGATTTATCAAATACATTCCTGAGAAGAGCTTCTGTTTTGACTCATTGCTTATGACAATTGAATCTTCTGTTGCTACATTTACACATGCGGTGATTGGAAGAATTTTTCCTAGACTAGCCTCTATCTTGGTATATTTTAAAATTTTTTCCTCCACTACCTACAGACTTCTGGTGCCAGCTGCCTCAAAACACATTCATATTGCAATATGACCACTGGTCCTGAATGTTTGAGTTGAAGGCAAATAGGCAGGGTGAGAAGTATTTCAGGAAGTCTTGCCTACATGGAATATTAGCCATTAATTACACAAGGAAATGACAGCAAATGACATAAATGTACCAATGAAATCCAAAATTCTCAATTCAATTTATCTGAATCCCCAGAATGCCTGCGGCCACTTCTACAAACTTGATATAGGGTGAAATGTAATCAAGGGAAAAGGCAAAATGGAAAGACAATGATTTTAATGCATTATGGTTAATTTTTTACTTGAAAAATTTTTTTACATAGACAGGACTATGTGAGCACATTGTTAGGGCTCCTTCCTGGCCTTTGTAGGAGCCCATTTAATGAGGGGCTTTGAAGTGCAGGTTTCTTTGATTTTATAATAAAGTAGCTTCTGAAGTCTTTTCAAATTCTTTTTAAAACAAGAGATGGAGAAAAGGAAGGAAGTAAGAGAGGAAGGAGGGTATAGTTGAGTTACACAGATTCCTTTAAGGTATAAAGCTATACCTTTTTCATATGTTTCAAAAATGCTCATGCTTCTAACACTAACGCTTATTAAGTCAAGATATATGTCACATATTAAAATATGTGTAAAATAGACAAGAACTTTTGGTGTTCGCCTTCTATAGGTTTAGAGTATGAACCTTGAGGAGGACTGTATCTGCCAGGAAGGACTTCTAGAAGTTAATAGACTCAAATTCATAACTAGATTATAGCAGCCACTGCTGTCAGAGGCCTCTCATGCATGCTGTATTTCAGGAGAAAGCCTTCTAAGCTGACCCTTATAGAGGAGTTCCTGGAATCATAATTTTACCAATGGAATGAGACCTACCCCATCCAATTGGAGCTGCATAACTATATCCTCATTTGCATCTTTACCAACCAATCAAAGTGTCTCCATAATGACCAATCAACACAGTGCTATTTGGACCCATCAAACTGCACATTTGTGTTTCTCATTTGCATAAAAAATGGACCAATCAGGGACCAGGGTAGACACTGTCTCTATATAAGTAGACCTCCCATTTGTCTTATGGGAGCACACTTTAAGTTTCCTCATGTTCTTGCATGTCCCCAGTTTGTAAACTGTTTACCTGAATAAAGCTTCTCCTTTTATCACACCCCAGGTGGGGGACTCTTGTTGCCATTGAAATGGAGGCAGCAACCTTTTGTTGACAAGAGTGTACAATTTCAACTAAGAATTTCAGATCTGAAATTAAAGATTTATTTTGTGTTTTATTCTAAAATGGTTGAAAATTTACATAAAATATAGTGTACACAGTAATTATATAGGTCAGTGGGCTTTGACAATATGTAAGCCTCTGTAACCATTAGCCCAATCAGATATATGTCTATTACATCTAGGATTTTCTCTTGCCTCTTTCTAGTAAATATTATTCTGCTCTAAGGCAACCATTCTTCTGATTTCTATCATCATATATACTCTTAGGTGTCTTGTCTTTTTGCTCAACATGTTTTTGAGATTTATCCATGTTGTTCTCTGTATCAGTAGTTCATTCCTTTTTTTTATTTATTAGTATTTCCTTATATGTATATACTTCAAATTATTTTTCCATAATCCTGTTAGTGGGTTGTTGCCAGATTTTAGCTGTTATGGATAAGCTGCTGTGACCATTTAGTTTACTATTTTTTTTCTTGGGTAGATACCTAGGATAGAATTGCTGGGTCGAAAGGTAGATGCGTGTTAAACTTATAAGACACTGAAAGCTTTATTTCTTGTTCAGTGTAACACGGTATTAATTTCTTGGTTCTTCCAAAACACGAACTTGGGGATCCTCAGAGGGAAAAGTCTATTAAGCAAGAATGGCTATTAATTAAAGTTTGTGACAAATAAAGTATGCAATTTTTATGTCAGAAATTCAAGCTCTGCGAAGAGTTGTCTTAATTACCTAAAATTAAATCTAATAATTACCGAGACATCCAAAAAGGCTTGAAGGTCAGTACACTTCATACAAAATCTTGAAGAATTTTTGAAACAGAAAATTATACCAGCCAGGGTTCAGTCAGGAGACAGAAATCACACAGTTATTTTAAGAGAGAACTTAATACAAATAATTATCTAGATATAAAGTTATTAACTAAATAACTAAGGGGGAAAAGAGAACAGTAAAGTATAATGGAAATAGCAATTACAGAAAGCAGCTATCTTTCCCTAAGAGTGGAGGAAAGGGGTAAGAGATTGGAATTATTAAAATTTAGTATTGTGGAGCTGAAACTCCAACCTTAAGGGGCACTACGTGGTGATGCCAATATCTCAGAGTGGAGGAGGCTCTATGAGAGGGGTTTGCAAACTATGGCCCATAGGCCAAAATTAGTGCATTACCTGTTTTCTGTATGGCTTGTGAGTTAAAAATGATTTCTACATTTTTTTCAATCATTAAAAAAAAATCAAAAAATAATCATGTTATTTTCTAGGGCCACTGTAATAATGTTTCATACACTGGGGGCTTAAAAAACATAAATTCTTTTTCTCACAGTTTTGTAGGCTAGAAGTCCAAAATCAGGTTGTCAGCACAATTGTACTCCTTCTAAATCTGTGGACAGAATCCTTCATCGTCTCTTTCTAGCTTCTGATGGTAGCTATCAGTCCTTAGTGTTCCTTGCCTTGCAGTTGTATAACTTTTATCTCTGCTTCTGTCTTCACCTTGTGTCCTCCTCTCTATGTGTCTGTCTTGACATGATGTTTGCCTGTTCTTTTAAGAACACCAGTCATATTGGATTAGGTCCCACACAAATGATTTCATCTTCTCTTCATTATATCTGCAACGGCCTTATTTCTAAATAAGATCACCCTTGAAGGTATACAGGTTAGGATTCAACATATCTTTTTAGAGATGGGACATAATTTGAACTGTGATAATAATAATATTTTGTGACACATGAAAATTATATGAAATTCAAATTTCAGCGCTCATAAATAAAGTTCTACTTGCCATGTTCATTCATTTAAATGCTGTCTCTGGTTGTCATTGTGCTTCAGTGGCAGAGCTGAGTAGTTGCTAGAGAGATCATGTGCAGGCAAAGTATCAAAAGTTTACTATCAGGCCCTTAACAGCAAAAGTTTGCTGACATTTGTTCTATGTGACTGGTTTTGCAAGTGTCAGAAAAATGCAAATTGGATTCAGCTGCTGCTGCTAAAGAGGCCTTGCTACTTTGAGGTGAAGAAGACAGGTTATCGTGTAATACTCTGAGAGAACAGAAACATAGGAAGCCCACGGGAAAGGAGAAGGGGGAAGTCTTTTCATTCCCCTCTGGCCTTTAAGTCTCCCTATGCTGCCTCCTATTTGTGGTTTAAGAGGGAAGAAGCTTAAAAAAGTGAAAATGTGGTTGGTAGAGAGTCCCAGTTCTAGAAACACAAAGTAGAAGAGTATATGTAGAACTTATAGACAATAGCATAATTACTTTGCCCTGACTTCTACAACTGGCCCTTGCTCTCACTGACCTCTTGTCTTCTCTCTCATCCTCTCAAAAGGCACAGAAACCTCAGGAGCCAAGGTAAAGTTAGCATTAAAATATTAAAATTAATATGCATTCTCTGTGCACCTCCAAACTCAAAAAAGATGGCAAGTGTCCAGAAGGAGTGCGCTAGGAGCGAACAAAACCAATATAGAGCTGTTTCTTTACCATGAATCATTTAGAAGAAACTGTTACAAACTGGCTAGTGATGAAATGCCTCCCCAAATCGCTCTGGCTGACTTTCCCTTTCTGGCCCTCTACTGTGGCACACTTCTATATTACTGAAAATAGTTTAGCAAACATGCCAACAATGATTGAGTCTGCTTTCTTCAATCTCCAAGGAGCAGGAGCTTGATATGAAACTGAAAATACTAATTCTGAACAGAGAGATGTTTTTGTTGATTTTTGTATGGATTCTTCACTAGTCTCAAAGACAAAAAGGTCATTATTTTTCTGACCCTGATGAGGTATTGTACCATATATGTTTATGGTGTTCTAGAAATGGAGAATATGGCATGTCCTTTGCCTTGAGGAATACGAGAAATACTAATACAGTTTCCAGTGACCTAAATAATTGGGTCTCTGTAATTTTTTGCTACAGAGGTTAAAGGAAAAACTCCTGCAGCAAATCTGAAGGTCTTTTCTTCACTGAAACTCCCACAGACCCTCTCTGGCTGCTCCTCTCCGTCTCTGAACTCATCCAGCATTTACATACTCCTCAAGGTATTAGGTCTCTTGTTATGTGGTTTTGCAAGATCCTAGAAGACAGGCACTATATCTTAGCCTTAAAACTGGTGCAGTGCTTGATAAATCATAAAAGCTCCTAAAAGTGTGTGTAGGGGGAGAGGAGGTTTGGGAGGCAGGGGGGTCATAGATAGAGTCTTTAAATACAAAAAAAGATATCCAGAAAGACAAGATGTTCTAAATCTTAGAATAGTTTACATGATTGTTAGATTATCCTCTTACATTCATATGCTGAGGCAGAAAACCTAGATGTGACTCAATCATTAATATTTTTCAGGAATCTGCTGGCCAGACTTTCTGCCTCTGTGTTTGTCTGGATGATAAAAGAAACCTCAATGTTGAGGAGGGTACAGACTCTGGGAAGTAGCTCAAACACCTCATCCCACTGTGCCCTGGATTGGGGTCAGCCTAAACGTGTCTTTAACAGATACAGATACCCTAGAGGAACTCAAGGCCCAGCAGAAGGCCTGACCCTTCTTCAGAAGCTAACATAGAAGACCAAAGCAAATTTGCCTTGCTCACTGTGTTCCAACTTCCCTAAGCTCATCTTAACCACAAACCAGACAGCTTCCACTCAAAGGACAAGGCCCAACTAAGAGCAGCTGCATTTATGGGGGCATAATGTCCATAATAAAAGAAATGGGAACTCCATGAGGTCAGCCCTGCACTGACCACACTCAGAAGGGCACTCAAATAGCCACAATTAGAGAAGACATGACATATAAAAGTGAAGCAAGAGGAATGATAAGAGACCTTGCAACTGCATTGTGAGGACTCGTTAAGGAACTGAGGGTATTTAGCCAAGGAGAGAGAAGGCATGACAGCAGTCTTCCAAACTTTGAAGGCAGAAGGTATATGAAGGATGTTGACCTTTCCAGAGCTAACCAGATGGCAGAATTAGAAACAGTGCATGAAGCTCATACAAGGCAGATGTCTTAGACTAGGTTCCTCAGAAAACAGACTTTAAGGCAAAGTTTAGTTATTACTGCTTTATTTGGGTGCACTCTCAGAAGGAGGGCAGGGGAAGGAGAGAAAAAGAGATATGAGACAGAGAAGGAGGGAGAGCAAATACCAGTTAGTATGTTACCAAGCTGCCCACAACTTCCCCCAAAACACAGCTGGTCATCCCAGACGTTTCTGAGGGGTGGGAGGGATGGGGCAATGCACTGTAGAGCACTGGCAACTGATCTTCTGGATGCATCCTGTCTTTTATCTCTCCTCACAAGGCATAAATACCCACAGCCTCGGTAACTTTCCTCCAGCCCTGAGGGCACTGAGCGGACCCTGTGGGATCTGACTCAAACCTTGGAGAATCTGCAGCTCACACCATAGTGAACCTGACAACAGCTGTGTCAAAGCCCAGCCCTCACTCTAAGGAAGGTCAGAAACAAATCTGGGGTAAGGAGATGAAGTGACCACAAAAGCAGCTGGGACCAAGGATTGTTAAGTACTAAAATGGCAGGAAGCAGGGCTGGTAGCGAAAGGCTAGGGACAGACAAGGCTAGGTAGATGCAGGGTGACTCACAGACCGCACCAGTAGAGCAAGTCTAAATAACACCCCAAACCAACCAATAACCAAAATGCCCGGTGCTTCTCAAACATTAAGTGTATATGAATACTTGGAGATCTTGTCAAATGAAGAGTCTGACTCAGTTAAGTCTGGGATGAGGCCTCAGATTCAACATTTCTAACCAGCTCCCAGGAGAAGCCTGGCTGCTCCCCAGATTACACTTGGAATAGTAAGTGCATGGTCTGCTTCAGAAAGTAGTTTGTTTCCCATCCTCGGGTGTGTTTTAGCAGATCCTACGTTGATTGATCTTCCGTCAAAAAAAGTTAGGGATTTTGCAGAAAGCTCTGCCTGGGGTGAAATAGGAAGCCAAATGACCACTATAGAACCTTCTAAAGTATTGATTTGTTTTCCAAAACCTGATAAATACTAACCAGTGATGAATGATAAAATAGTTAACAAAGAAGAAATGCCAAGCTTTGACCTTATTCATTCGCTCATTTTTTAATGACCCTTTTGGACCCAGAGCACAATTAGCCCAGACCCTAATTAAAATTTACAGCTCTGCTTAATGACGATTGACCAGGAACATATGTAATTCAGTCAGTAATTAACGAGACTGAGGCTCTTCTCGTCATCTCCCTTTCAGTATCCTTCCTCATGCACAAGAAACTCAAGGAATAAATGCAGAGATGTTAAAAGGTATAGACAGGACATCTAGTATCATTAAAGACTTTCTCCTCCAGAGATTTATGAAACCTGAATTAAGTTTTAAGTAAGAATGCAATCATTTCACTTCATTCCCTGATGAATCAAAACCAAACAAAGTCTCTTCAATCCAGAACCTTGAGGAATGGGAGTTTCTGGATAACTGAGTTTTCTAGAGAGGCAAAGGGTGACCCTTTAGAAATATAATTTTTATTTTTATTAATTTTTTATTTAACATAGTTATATATTATATAATTTTTATTCTGATTATTTATAACCATTTAGAACAACTCTACAAATTTGAATAACATTTTTAATTCTTTTCACTTTTCAATTAATTTCTCAAATTCTTGTATTCTCTATTATGGGGAAGCAGGGCCTCAACCTCTTTAACCCTCTTCTGCATACACACTGTCCCCAAGTGCTGGGGTTTCCACACTTTTGACAGAGTGCTTCTCAGCTTTGACATTCAGCAGAGAGAATTGGGAGTCAAATTGGATTAAAAGTGCCACTGCTCCTCTCTGCCACATGGTGGCACTTTGAAGACGGGTTCTACCCAGTGAGCATGCCCACTGCTGCAGGCTTTGCTGTTCTAGACCCCGGTAAAGATTTCGTGGTTCTCTGAGGAAGGACGACCCCAAATCCGGAGCTCAGCCACACCGTTGCAGCCCTTTGTTTCTTGCTTTCTCGTCACACCCACCCACTTTCCAGGGTGCAAGCCAGCCCCCGCCTCCGTAATGCTGTTAGGGGCTAATTTCAACATGTACTACCTCGTAGATCCAGAATCCTTTTCTCTCTTTCCTCCCCAAAGAGAGATGTGCAGTTAGCATTTTAACCGTCAAAGGCAAATGTCTTATTACACCCTCTGTCTTGTACAAACAATCCACACTAACCTTTCTTAAGAAATCTAACCTCAATAAATCCTCAGGGCCCTCACCAGCCTCCTACTGATTTCCCTGACTTCTTAGACAAGACACTGAACATATTTTAACTTTGTATTCATGTTTCACAGGCCACATTATGAACATAGTGGTTTGGTTTGGCTTGTTTGCTTTTGTTAGTTTAAGTATACAAGTGCCTTTTACAGCAGAAAAATTATAAGTTCGGAGAGGTCATTTGACTTAACTCCTATCACAGAGCGGGTATTTAGGAAAACCTTGATCTCAAATCCATCTCTGGCCTGAAGCCTAAGTTCATTTCTCACCACAAGGCCTCCCTGTCTCTCCGCACTGGTCTCTCTGACACAATTCATCGCCCTTATTGTCTTTATGCTCCAGCTAAATTTAACAGCTACCTTTTCTCCAAAAGTGAGCTATACTTCTCTTTTCCATCTCTGTGCCTTTGCTCACGTTGTTTCCATTTTTCTAAATTGCCCTTTATTTATTCTCTGCCTTTTGAAACCCTAATTATTTTTAAGTCCCAACCTACACATTAACTTCTCATTCAGGCCTTTTAAAATCCCTCCCACCAAATGCAATCTCCTCCTCCTTTAAACCCTTATAGCATTTTATGCATACTTTTCTTATAATATTTTCATTCATACATTGCAGACATCTTTAACTAAGTGAATGTCTCTTTGTTTTGTTTTTTTCCTGCAACATCTAGAATAGCATCTTCTATTTAGTGTACATTGAATGGAATTTCATTGTCAAAAACGTCCCTAAAGCTTTAGTGGAATTCTCTCTTCAACCTAAACTTGGTCTCTCTTAGTGTACTCTAATCCCAGGAGAATTCACTTCAAAGGAGAGAGAGAGAGAGAGGAGAGGAGGAAGAGGAGGAGGAGGAGGAGGAGGAGGAGGAGGAGGAGGAGGAGGAGAAGAAGAAGAAGAAGAAGAAGAAGAAGAAGAAGAAGAAGAAGAAGAAGAAGAAGAAGAAGAAGAAGAAGAAGAAGGAGGAGGAGGAGGAGGAGGAGGAGGAGGAGGAGGAGGAGGAGGAGGAGGAGGAGGAGGAAGAAGAAGAAGAAGAAGAAGAAGAAGAAGAAGAAGAAGAAGAAGAAGAAGGAAGAAGAAGAAGAAGAAGAAGAAGAAGAAGAAGAAGAAGAAGAAGAAGAAGAAGAAGAAGAAAAGAAAAGAAAAGAAAGAAAGAAAGAAAGAAAGAAAGAAAGAAAGAAAGAAAGAAAGAAAGAAAGAAAGAAAGAAATGCAAAACAGGAAGTAAGGGATGATATCAAGGGATTTTTATAGGTTGCAAAAGTCCCAAATAGTTCTGAGGGCTGGGAACTTCTGCTGACATATTCAGAGCCCTCACAGTTTAGAGGAAAATCAGTCATCTTTGCAACCAAGAAGAACAAGTAAGAAACTGGAAGGGAAGAATGGGATGTCAATTCATAGAGCAGGTCACCCTTTCTCCCTTGGGTACCATGACACCATGCTCAATTTACTTTCCTGATATCCCACTTACCCAGTCCCCTCCACTCAATCTCTAAGCGCTGGAGTGCTGCATTTGGTCTCACCTCTTCTATTATTCTCTTTATACACCTTCTCCATAGGAAGGTGACTTTTGCCACCTGAACAACTTACAATCCCCTGGGACTGACTAATGAGAGGCAGAGATAGGGACTGGTTGATGTTACTCAACCATCATAACATATTCCTATCTTCTGACATTGACAGTGACTTGAAACTTTGAATGACAGGAAGTGGTAAATGAATAGAACCAGAATTTTGCATTTAGGTGCCTCTTGGGACATGTGATGATTCACAAGACTGGTAAATAAAATTAAGTATATGCTTGCTTGAATGGCATAAGAAACCACCCAGAACCAGTGTCTCTCTGCGTTTCTTGATAGTGATCAGAAAACTCTACAGATAGCCTTAGACCTCATAAGGCCAGTCACTGTTTGCTTACACATACTAAATGTTTTGTCCTTTGGGGCCCTTTTGAAGATGGAAGAGATGCAAAAAAGCAACAGCTTTTTATGCTCTTTTATTGCACCACTGTTAATTTGAAGCCTGCCAGTCAAAACACACATGATGCTGATTGCTATGTACTCTTCTATTGTAGAAGAAATAGCTAGGTCTCTGGTAAAAAGCCAGTGATGTCGTTTCTCCTAGGCTACATAAATGCTGTGTGTGTGTGTGTGTGTGCATGTGTGCGTGTGTGTGTGTGTGTGTGTGTGTAACTGGATGAACATATCGTATGTGGGAAGATGTGTGCACATGTGCGTGTATGTGTTGTGTGTACGTGGTGTGTATGAAGTTCTCTCCTTACCCAGTTCTATTCCCTGATACTTTGGCTGGAGTCAGTTACATTCTCCAGGTGTAGCTACTGAACCACTTAATTTTCTTTCAGGCGATGTACCAAAAAAAAAAACTCCTAAATAAATGGGTTGGTGAAGACTCTTTGAAACTTTTTAGGGCTGTGCCTGATTTTCTTGCCATTGTGAGCATTTTTGCAATGGTATTGAATAGATGACAAATGGTAAAGAAAAGAAAACTAACAAAAATTAACTTTCTTATAGACACAAATTTAAGTCACTTTAGAAACTATCGTTAAAACCTAAAACCCATCAAAAAAGCCTTTTCATTTAAAATCTTCATAGGAAAATATAAGTCACACAATTCATAAACTTATTCTTCTTAGAATAAAACTTTGGTTACTTCAGGACTTCTATCGCCATAAAAATTTGCTTTATCATGTCCTAGATCTAGATCTGAAGGACCTAATGTATCCAGATTCAGAAAAGAGAAATCTAAGCCACATGACCAGTTATCTCTAACCATTTTTAGTTACATGCCCCAGCAATAAAATGCTTTTGAGCATCCACCCATATCTAACATAGTTATTTATTTGTCAATTATATACATAGACTTCCATATAGACTATCATTTTAACTATATAATAAAATGGAGATAAAAATTTTTAGCCCCTGATTTCAAACTGTACTACAGAGCTATAATAATCAGTACAGTATGGTCCTGGCATAAAAAAAAACACACAAATCAATGTAACAGAACAGGGAACAGAGAAATAAACCCACGCAGATATGGACCATTAATTCACAACAAAAGAGCCAAGAACATAAAGTGGAGAAAGGACAGTCTCACCAATAACTGTTGTTGGGAAAACTGGATATCCACATGCAAAAGAATGAAACTAAACCACTATCTTACACCATACACAAAAATGAACTCAAAATGAATCAAGGATTTGAATATAAAACCTGAAACTATAAAATTTCTAGAAGAAAACATAGGTAGTAAGCTCCTAGACATCAGTCTAAGCAATTTCTTTTTTTGGCAATGACTCCAAAGGCAAGGGAAACAAAAGCAAAAATAAATAAATGAGACTACATTAAACTAAAAAGCTCTGTACAGCAAAGGAAACCATAGACAAAATGAAAAGGCAACCAGCAGAATAGGAGATATTTGCAAGTACATACATCTGATAAGGGGGTAATAACCAAAATATATAAAGAACTCACACAACTCAACAACATAAAACCAAACAATCCAATTAAATATGGGCAGAGGATCTGGATAGATATTTTTCCAAAGAAGTCATACAGATGGCCAACAGTTACATGAAAAGATGTTCAGCATCACTAATTATCAGGCAAATGCAAATCAAAACCATAATGCAATATTACCTCACAACTATTAGAATGGTTGTTATCAAAAAGACAAGGAATAACAAATACTAGAGAGGATGTGGAAAAAAGAAAATCCTTATAAACTATTGGTGGAAATGAAAACTGGTGCATCCACTATGGAAGACAGTATGGAAGTTCCTCAGAAAATTGAAATTAGAATTACTATACAACCAAGCTATCCCACTGCTGGGTATTTATCTGAGAAATACCAAAACACTAATTTGAAAAGATATATGTGATATATGTATTCATATGTTTATCAAAGCATTATTTACAATGTATGAAACAACCTAATTGCCCATGAATGGATAAAGAAGGTGTGGAACATGTATAAGTAAATTTATGTATTACTACTCAAACATAAAAAAGAAGAAAATCTTGTCATTTGTGATCATATGACTGGGTCTTGAGAGTAATATGATAAGTTAAATAAGAAGAAAGACAAATATTGTATGATTTGACTTATATGGAATCTAAAAACAAAACAAAAACAAACTTGTAGAGAATAGGTTGGTGGTTAGCAGAGGGGAAGAGGGTTTGAGGGAGGGTGAAATGGATGAAGGAGATCAGTTGTATGAGAATGGTTGTAACTAGACCTATAGTGGTGATCACTATGTAGTGTATACAAATATTAAGTTATAATGTTGTACACCTGAAACATGTATAATGTATACATACCAATTTAGATCCACAATAGAAAAAAATTAGAGACTGAATTAAAATAAACATCACATTTTAAAATTGTTTTATTAATGGTACAAAAAAAGCCTTTCATCCCTTTTAGAATTCTAATAATATTTTTAGTAGTAGCAATAGCTGAACACATTTCATTGTTTGTGAACTTCTGGACTGTCTTCAGATGCTAAAATTTTAGTTTAATAAGTCTCTCTAGTGTTAATGGCTTCATGCAAATGTTAACTCAAAGCATAATATAATTACAAAAATATAATTACAGACCAACTGCCAGTGAACATTAGTTT
Organism: Cynopterus sphinx; assembly: GCA_030015415.1. NCBI lineage: Eukaryota > Metazoa > Chordata > Mammalia > Chiroptera > Pteropodidae > Cynopterus > Cynopterus sphinx. The sequence continues at coordinate 76,544,628 of CM057384.1, forward strand.
GCTAGGGTTGTTGTAATAAAGTACAACAGACTGGGTGGATTAAACAACAGATTTTTATTTTCTTAAAGTTCTAAGTCTGAGATCAATCAAGGTGTCCACAGGGCTATGAGGGAAGGATCTGTTCCAGGACACTTTCCTTAGCTGGTCAGTGGTCATCTTCTCACTGTATCTTCACATCATCTTCCCTTTATGCATGTCTCTGTGTCTAAATTTCCCCTTTTTAGAAGGACACCAGTTCTATTGGATCAGGGCCCATGCTAATGACCTCATTTTAACTTAATTACCCCTGCGAAGATCCTACCTCTACATAAGGTCACATTCTGAGGTACTGGGAGTTAGGACTTTAACATACGAGTGGGGAATGAGGGAAGGGGGCACAATTCAGTGCAAAACAAAATTTACATTGCAAGTAGTTTTGTTCATAATTTTAAAGTTTTGTGTCAACTTTATTTTGATGTGATGTCAAATGTGATCAGCTCTGCCATTCACCTTGAATTATTATCTAATATTGTCCTTCTTATAGAAATCTTTTAGGCCCCTTGCTCACACAAACTGCAGAACATCATGGGCTGCTGGGAGAAAACTAATGAATGATGCCACTTCTGTGCAACCTCCACCTTTCCATCATGGTATCTTGACTACATGACCTATAGATCAGTTGAGGGCACTATTAATTTTTATTGCTTAGAGTAGAACTCTAATTCATTGTTTGTTCTATATTAAGTAAATATATACTTTTTAGTATATTGAATAAACAAATATATATGAATTCTCAATTTTTCCAGTGTGCCCATATATTGTCTCTGGGTGTAATCATTCTACTTGGGAGACCTCTGATCTGGACCACTCTGGACAAAGTACCTGCATATTTTTCAAATTCGGACCAAGAAAGTTATTTTTAAGAGGGTCTTTGGCTGTGAAGTAGGATGTACAATCATGTTACAGTCAAACCCAATCCAAAGGGCCCACAGAATTTATGATTCCCACTTTCTCTTCTCATCATCTCAATACACAGGTATTTAATTGTTCCCTGAGGTTGAAAGCAGTGGACAGAGAATAATATAGACTCCAGCAGCACTTCATTAGCTCTCTGGATAATGCCATTTCATCCATTTAGTTAGGAGCATTTGTCCAAAATGTCATTCGGAAGGTATCAGCATCGCCTGAGTCCTGGTTTGATTGAATTTGTAAAGTAATGTAATAGAACTGTGTTCTCCACAAAAGGCACAATGCAATAATGATGACGGGGGCTGGGGATGAAAGATGCCAAATATTCCGTCCAATTCAATAAGGCGGACAGACAGGTTAATGCACTCAGTGCTGCAGGCATCGACCTCAGTAGAAGAAACAGAAATGTTACCTGTCTCCTAAAGAACTGTGATGTAAATTTTCCTGATGTTTATAGGGAATTTGGCCAAGTATATTCTGGCTCTGGGGTCCTAAGTGCAACAAAAGTGCAACAATGCTGCGGCCAAATGATATACTCAGAGGAAAAAAAGGGCCTGCCAAAGAAAAGGAGCCCTCTTCAAGAGAGCAAGAAATGCCATGTCGTGCCCCTGCTATGCCCCATGTTGTGGTGCCCCGTTCCAAGAGCTTGTCACAGCACCCAAATGCAAAATCAGCAGGAAAGGCCAATTAAAAGCAGATTGTGTTTGATGCTTTTCATCCTCATAATGCATTCTAAGCTGATGCAAAGTAATTACTTTCTACAATTCTGGATAGAAAGAAAATAGCATCGGTGGGCATTCCAACTGTATCTAATCATGGTACAAGAGTAGGACAAGGCTAGAGCATTGGTACTCTGGGACTTACCCTTTTATGATGCCCACCTCACTGACCTTATTCTCCAAGCACACCATGCTGCTGTATGTTGCTGTGATTTTTATTGATAATTGAAGAATAAACTTACATCATGCTCTACAAACTTAAACAGTCTCCCTGAAGGCACTTTGATTACTGCCTCTCTTGCATTACACATATTTCTACAATGATGCATAGCTTATTATATACATATATTATATATATTATATATATTATATATATTACACACACACACACACACACACACACACACACATCAGGGACCATGTCTGACCTTTGTATTTCCAGGACCAACATAGATCTTCACACTCAATAGTTACTCTATAAGTGTTTTGGGAACCTGGCCTTCTGTCAAAATGCTTACATCTCTAGTGTTGTTATATACATGATCTCATGGACCCATCACAATAAACATGTAAATTTGTTACCAATACAGTTATTATCATTTTAAAGTTGGGAAAGGTGTACTCAGAGGAGATAAATAGCTTGCTTAGGTCACAGAGCATGTTAGCAACAGAAGCAGGACTTCTACCCAGAGTTTTCAATGCTAAAATCAGTCAGTGGTTTTTCAGCACTGTACAGAAAATCCATGCCCCCTGCTTGGTGAAATAAAGAGATACTCATGCCCAATGTTAAGGGAACCAGGAGCAAAGTTCTGGGTCTATAAATGAAGAGACAAGGACCTGTTCATTCTTTTCTTATACTGATACTTATACTGGAAGGGTAGCCAGGTATTCTGTACAAAAAATAGTTAAGAAATAAATAAATGAACAAACTGCCAGCTTTTAAGGCAGAGACAGCAATTCTCACACAGTTTAGCACTGGCCTTAGGTGTGGTTCTAAAATGTCCATATCAGGCCTGAATGGTTTTAGGAATGATTCTGAAAGAAATTATGTGTGGGGTAATGAGTTCTCGTTAAAATTAAGAATTTTGCCCCACAAAATGGGTACTGCATTAATTCCACTTATGGTTACCACTTTTGTTTTGAGTTTTCTCAAGAAACTTTAAAAGGGATAAGCATGAGCTCCTGTCTGCCCAGTGATCACATCAACATAGTTCCCTGAACAGTCCTGGACAGATTTTCTGGGGTTGCATATTGAAAGATCTTGACGAGAAAGACTTTGGAGACAGATGGACCTAGGATAGAGTCCTAGTTCCTCTCTCACTGCCTCTGTAGTACTGGGCAAATCCCTTAACCTGCACACATCCCAGAGACTCATCTGTGAAGTTGGGTTGATGCTAGTGTCTGCTTCACAGGGTTTTCTGGGAGAATTAAATGGTTAAAACTTAGGCAGTAACTCAACCAGTGTTTTAACTTGGAATCCTAGGACCTCTGAAGGTCCTCAAATTTTTCAAAATCCCAGAAGTCTATGAGAATGTGATTTTGTGTTTTTATTTTGATGATAATCTAAATATATCTATGAATGCAAACACAGTCCGTGTCATTTAGATGAATATGAGATTCCAATGGCTGCCTATGTATTTGTGTTCATAATCAGATGTACACCCAGCCATGCATTGTATAAGATTTTTGAAGCAGTTTGAATATAGACAAGTGATGGGAAAATTGAGTCATTGTATGGCACGTGACTGTTGAAAAGCTGAACATCCAAGTGCCTGTGCTTTAGCTGTCAAGTGCAGTACTTAGGTTACCAATAAACACACAATAAGCATCCTTTTGTTAAAGAATCCTTTTTCTTGTGCAGTGTGTTGACTGTGCATCCTAATTTTCTAAATTGACCAACCCATTTATAGTTTAACATGTCTTTATTCTTAAGGTGGCAAAATAATGATAACAATAATGACTGCAATTTAAATGATTGGCAATGATTAAAATGAAGAGAAAACAATCACAAGCAAAACAATTACGCCAACACATCTTTCTATTAATACATCCAGCTTTGGCACTTTGGGTTTAATCACTATCTGCTCTTTAATGTCATTAATTTGAAATTTTTGGTTGTCGTTTTGTTTACATTTCACTTGTAACTTTTGTTTTTATGATTGTATAGCACACATATTATTTAATTTTATATTTTTACCTGTTTAAGGAATTTTATAATAAAAATTGATATGAAGTAATGCTAAAAGTCTGCAAGAATTTATTTCCTTTCAAAAAGATCTGTATAGTTAGACATTGAACCAGCCAGCCCTTCCAGGTCTAAAATCCTCTAATATGGAAACTAATAACTGCAGGGTGCAGGTAGGAGGAAGAGGAACCATGGGGTGACCTCAGATCATTATAAGACTTTTCATTACAATTATTATTTGATTTTTGCTCTGCCTTCCTACAAGGAGAAAGAAAAGACAGCTGAGAAATTCTAGATGATGAAGAATGGAATGCTATCATGCAAATTCAAAGCTATAGAGGGAAGTATCTCACGCTTGGCAAGGCTCTACCTCATCACTCAGAAATCAGTAAATAGGGAAAGAGCTGGTAGTTACCATTTAGTCAAAAAATGACTGTCTTGTCTGTGGAGGATTCATCACAAAGCTGCTTTTAATATTTGTGAACTACATAGTCTACACATGTGAGTATGTGAACCCAGGACTTTGTTGTAGGAAACCAGCTGAAACATGTCTCTAAGTGACCAATATGAGGTCATGTTTTCTCCATGCTTGCACAATGACAATGGCATTTATTTAAAAACCCAGGGAGGATAGGAAGGGGATGCTGCAATGATTCATCACATGCATGCTGGTTGTGCAACTTTTCCTGGGTTCCTGTGAAGCCTGATCTCTTATTTCCAAAAAACAGCCTTGTAATAAGCTCTCTCCATTCCTTTCGTTAAGTTGAGGGGTCTCTTTTGCCTCAAGAAAACCTAACACGTAACTATTATTTAGCAGAGGTTCTCAAACCTTAGTGTACATCAGAATCACCAGCAGAGCTTGTTCAACCAGGCTATTGGGCTCTATCCCCTGAGTTGCTAACTAACCAGGCCTGGAATGAGACCCATGATTTTGCATTTGTAACATGCTGGTGATGCTGGTCTGAAGATCCATGGACCGCACTTTGAGAACCATGGATCTAGAGCCTTGCTCCCCAAACTGTAAAGAGCGGAAGAAGCAGCCTCCCCCTGGGAACTTGTTAGAAATGAGACTCTCAGTGCCCATACAGGCGTGAACCAGAATCTGCATTTTAACTAAATTTGGAGAAGTACCGCTAGAGCAGTCAGTGGTTCTCAACTGCCATGCATCAGAAATACCAGAAACTTTTTAAAAAACACTGATGCCCGGTCCACATTCAGGGATGCTAATTTTGGTGCCTGGCCCCTTCCCCAGAGATGCTAATTTAGCAGGTTGGCATGTGGCCAGGGCATAAAAAATAGTTAAAATCTATCCCTGTGATTCTAATGTGCCACCCATGTGTGAATGAACCACTAATTGACCCAGATGGGCTGACTCAGACTGTTTTATGCTGGTCTCAGCCTATCAATAACCAGCCCTTCCAGGGGTGGCTGTACCAGCCCTTGTGATTCCTATTATGATTGCAAGACACCCTTCAGCAATAACCTTCAGGAAACTTTGAAAAGATACAGGTTTATTACTTACAATATCTGGAGCACCTGGGGTCACAGGGTGAGGTTGCAGGTAGAGAGAGTGCACATGCACCAGAGGTGCTGCTTTTATTAGAGTCAAGCATGAGGGCCTAGAATTTCAAGGGCTCACTCTTTATGGGTGAATTTAAAATGTTCACGAGGGGATTTAGAACTCAGGCAGGGAAAACAGACTAGTAGCACAAAGGCCCAGCTACTGAAATCAACCAAAATCTCTAAAACAATGGAGTCTCAGTTTGGGGAAGTAGCCTGGCTCTTTACCAGTAGTGTGGCTGGCAATGTGTTTACTCAAGAGAAACAACCATCTTTGAAATGGATGCCTCAACAATCAAAACTTAAATCAGGAACTAGCACAACCAAAAAAAAAAAAAAAAGTCAGGGCTTGCCCTGCACTGATCCACTGGCATTTTCTTTTGCCCCATAAAAATATGTACTTCTAGAAGGAAAAAGATTGGTTGCTATAATATTTATTATATTGACAGAAGAGGAGAAAAAGGAGAAATAACTTTATGTCTGAAATCTCCATTCTGGCCAAAACAGGCTTCAAGTTGTAAAGGACTGAAAAATTAAATGAGACCAATGAAATAAAATCATTTTAAACCCAGCAAATATTACTGCAGCACTGATCTGCTGACCCAGCAAAGGGGTGAGATAGAAAAATATGCCCTTTCCAATTGAGTATTTGTTCTCAAAATGAAGTGTTGTACTACTGCCTCCTTTCCTTCTAAAGCATTTTTTTCTCCCCACCTTTATTTTTTGTTTTGATTTTTAATAAGATGTGTGACTTTACACAAGTTATTCCAATTCTCTATATCTCAAGTTTCTCAACAGAAAATTGAGACTGATTCTTAGCTTGAAGAGCATGAAGATTGAGTTGAATTCATATGAGGAGCCCAGCACGTGCTTGGCCATATAGTGAAAGCACAGTAAATGATCTGTCTGGGAGAACTCCATTAGAAACTTTAATGATTAGGTAGCTAATGATCTGAGCACCTGCTACTCTCACTTTAAGAGAGTGTGTCTGGCCTTCTACAGAAAGCCACAGATACTATAGCCAGCAAGATTGGAAGGAAGGCAAGGTCCAGTTCAAGCAGGCTGGTCAGCAGGTACTTTAAAGCCAAGATCATGACTCAGAGAGGTTTCTTGCAGCTTCCATGGCTTGTTGGATGGACAACAGGAAACTCTTCAAATCTCATTATAGTCAGAGAGTTCAGGATGTGAACTTTCTCAAAAACAGTAGTGTGCTGCATTTCAAGGACTGTTTTCATCTCCAGAGAGTGGAGTAGGTTGTGAGAAGGCAAATACTTCTACAAATTCTCTTGAGAGATCATTGTGTGATCAGAAATAAAGAGGGGAAGGAGTTGAAGTGAAGAGTAAAACACCTCTCTCAAGCTTGTTTCCTCCCAGCTTCTCCCATATCCTTCTTCTTTCAAGCTCCTGGATAGGAGGTACTTAAGAAGTATATATATAAACTTTGTAAATATCTATTCAATGTACTGTATACTTGAAATTAATAAAATTAAATTTTAAGAAAGAAGTCTCTTCTAATAGAAGTTTTGTAATGCCTCTGAAGCATTTTCCCACAGAGTCAATATACTTTGTACACTGATGAGATACTGCAGTAAAGCTGTCTGCAGTCAGTTAATTAAAAGACACTGCAGTACCTTGGCCTCAGGCATTAAAAGTCTAGCTGATAAGCTGAAAATTGGCAACTACGAGGACTGACAGGACACAAGGGGATAATGTGTCGCTCACTTAGGAATTTGTTCTTCGGATGGCTAGATGAGCACAGCCTGGAGGAGGTCACATGGCTCAATTATTGTCAGAAAAGCAGGGATATACAACTCTTGGAATGCGCAGCTTTAAAAAATGTTCTCCCTAAATTTTATTCTGTTTTCCATCTTTTTATCACCACAATACCCAGTTTACTGGAGTCAAGGAGAGCGTTAAAACTGAGAGACCTTTGGGTGTGCACCCCGGCCGAGTCCCAACTAATAGACCTAGTGTGGATTTTTAAAAGTGCCGTCTCCTCTGGCCAAATACAGCCATTTCCCAGACTCTAATATCCAGTTTGTGAGTGGATTCTGGACTGGATTCCAGTGACTCTCACCTTTTAGGAATTCCTGCTAAACCTGCACTTTAAGTAGGGCCCCACCTTCCACCCCCTGTTCAGATCAAAGAAAGACTAAACTTTGGAGAGGAAGCCCTTGCAGAGGAGGGACCAGATTATCTCTGACCACCCTCAAAGGGAAGTAACGTTCCCAAGGTCAAGGTCTTATCTCCTGCTCACCCACAATACAAGTCCCATGATGCCTTCAGTGTTAGCAAAAATCTCCTCACACCTAGAAATTCTCCACCAACTAACACTTGCTTTACTCCAAGATAAGAGTTACCTATTGGTAAGTAAAGTGGGAAATAGGAGAAATAGAGAAAATAGTATCAGAATCTGGTAGGGCTTTCCACATGCCTACCTGGAGACTATGATGTGTGACCCCCCACCCACCCACCTACCCTAGGAGCATGTACTCTCCCATTCCCTCACCCCATTGCTTTAAATTTCTTATGTAATGAGGTAGTGGTGAAAGAATACCTACATATGAAGATCAAAGTAGAAAAACTGCATATAGCCCTTTTAAGTCAAAACACCGGAATGTCTAGAATGCCTAGATGGTGTCTCTCCCTGTCTCAAGCAGTTTCTGCTATTTAATGTCGTGCTTTCTTACTGTGTGCTCCAGTGACTATTTGCTTAAGAATCACTTGGGGGCACATGTAAAGGTACATCCCAGGGCTATTCAATCAGAATTACTGAAAGCAGAGATGGAAATCTACATTTTTTTTTAAACAAGTTCCCCTGGTGACTTTTATGTATTCTTAAGTTTGTGAATGACTAATATACTAGAACAGGTAGCTTATATAGTGAATAGTTATTCATCTAATTTTTCTGGTTATGACTTCTTTCATATTTAGAGAGTGGAGAGTAAGTTCCCAATGTCATTTACCAGATATCGATTTGCCTAAACCTAGCATTTATAGTGTTCTACTTGGCTATAAGCACAGAACAGCACTCTAACTTCTAACTGCCATAAATAATCAACTATAAGCTTTTGCTAAACAGTTCCCATTCACCTTGCATGGCACCATGCATCCAGTTCTGATACTGCCCTAAAACCAGTCGCATCTCAAGTATATGCCTTATTATTCTTATGATTGGCCGCAGCCATTCTGTTTCCAACCCTTGAGATGGTGCTGTGAAGAAGCCCTTTATTGGAAATAAGAATGAAGAGGCAGATGAAGTTGAAGAGGGAAAAGAGTAGGTCAAATTGTCTCATTGAACAGGGAAGTCCACTTACTAGCAGCAATCACAACTTTCTCTTTATTGTCTATTGGAGACTGTGTAAACTTAGAGGGTCCTGAGGGTTTTGGGTCAGTCCAGGAAGGATAACTTGCAGGTAAAGTATCAGGGTGTATCAGTTTCCTTTTGCTATTGTTGCATATTACCACAAACCTGATTTTCTTCCCATCTTCCTTTTAACTCTTACATTAAAAAAAAAAAATTAATTAATGAAAATCAACTATATATTCAACTGGAATAAAATTAACTTCTTTGCCATCATTTTCTGAATTTCATTTTATATGTTATCTACACAAAACTAACATCTCATGGGCACTACTTTATATCTATGAAAAATTTTATAAAAGTATTTTTAGAACCTATTATAAAGAATCTTACAATGTCATGGACCCACTAAGCATTTAAACTGAAGGGAAGAGAAAGCATTAAAAAATTGCTTTAGGAGAGAAATAAGAGGTTCCGAGGAAAAGAAATTGCTGAAAAATAGATAATAATGTTACTAGGAACACTGGATAGAGTATACTGGTATACAGGAGAAACTGGATTCTTGTTTTACCAGCTGCAGTTCTGCTGGAGCAGATATTTTTGTCCCTCCTAAGTGGAGCAGATTTCAGCATGTGCCTGTATTTCTGTGGTAGACACTGGTACAGAATCACCAATGACCTCAAGTTACTGTTCTTTGCCTCTGGCCCAGAAAGATAATTGTCTACTACTGACTGTTCTTCACTTTTATGTTATGAGTTTATTCTAAATTATGATAATAAATTTTCAACATATCTTCCCCAAATTCAAACCATGAAGAAATGTGCAGAGAGTAGTGAGAGTTCTGAGAAGGAAGAACCTTCTCGGTTCTTTCGGATGGTCTAATAATCAAATAAATATAAGGCAGATTTACAAGAGAAAGTGACTAAATTAATTGGATACATACATATGAGAACCCCCACATACATGAGTGGTTCTGAGATAAAAAGAGAAAAAGGTATAATTGGTATTCTGAGCTAAGAATGAAGTAAGGCGCCTTGAGATTTCAAAGGGGAGGAAGGTCATTCACAGGAGAGTAAGAAGAGCAGGTGTCCAGTAGTTAGAAGTTTTCTCTGCCCTATAGATAGCTAATAAAAAGTTATTTCTGATGATAACTCATTATGTACAATGCCCTTAATTTAAATTCTTTAAAGGGGAGGTGAAACTTTCTCATGAGCTGGCAAGGTCTTGATTGCTTTTAGCAGTGCCAAAAGTGGCACATTCTGGGGAGGCCTGCTCTGAGACATTTCAGTCTTATCTTCAAAACTTTCTGAGAAATTTTATATTCCAGAAGTTGGGTTGATAGATTATTCTGTATTTCATTAAATTTGTCTGTCTTGAGAATAGATCAGTTCAGTTAAACATTTGTGTCTCATTTCAGGAGGCAGTGATATAGGTGGGCTCCCAAAGTCAGCCTCTGGTGCAAGCAAACAGGTATTTAATAAGAGACATCTTTTGGGGGGAGTTAATAATTGGAGCAAACTATAACCTTGGTTTCTGAATTCTGAAGGCAGGTGGTTGAGAAGATTTCTAGATGTCTAGCTCGAAGCATCTTCAGATAAGGTGAAGGCAAGTGGTCACAATCTGATAGATTTTCTTGGTCTGCACATTGATTGCTTCTAGTGACCTTTGTAAAAAGCGTATAGATTTTCCATATACAAGCTGTTGTGATGATTTCTCTGATGTTTATATCAAGTTATCCCATGTTAGCTTACAGGTTTGGGGGAAATGCAAGTTTTAGTTCTCAGTGATTCCAAGCCAAAAGATGAGAGAAAAATTGGAAATGTTAGTTTAGAGAGTCATAGCCAGATATTAGAGACTAGAAGAATTCAGAATTCAGTCCAGTTTACAGGTAGAAACAAAACTTCAAAAGACAATGGACAGTTATCCTAGTGCAGACCCAACCTCTGCAATGATGCTCCCGATGCAAGATCCACTCTTGATCACCCAGGACTTGCTTCTTTTCAGCTCTGAGCTCCTTTTTTAAGTCAATGACTTAAAAAAAAAAAAAAAGAATATGAAGAAGATGAAGAAGATGAAGAAGATGAAGAAGAAGATGGAAGAGGAGAAGGAGGAGGAGGAGGGAAGAAGAAGAAGAAGAAGAAGAAGAAGAAGAAGAAGAAGAAGAAGAAGAAGAAGAAGAAGAAGAAGAAGAAGAAGAAGAAGAAGAAGAAGAAGAAGAAGAAGAAGAAGAAGAAAAGAAGAAAAGAAGAAGAAGAAGAAAAGAAGAAGTAGAAGAAGAGGAGAAGGAGGAGGAGAAGAGGAAGAAGAAGAGGAAGAAGAAGAGGCAGAAGAAGAAGAAGAGGAAGAGGAAGAGGAAGAAGAAGAAGAAGAAGAAGAAGAAGAAGAAGAAGAAGAAGAAGAAGAAGAAGAAGAAGAAGAAGAAGAAGAAGAAATGAACAGCATGAGAAACTAATATCCACAAAGATATATTACTAAAACATGATTTTCTTATCTAAAATCTCCCTCATTTTTACTAAAGATAGCCAAATAAAAGTAAATTTATTTGCTAAATAATTAACCAATAAACAGGACCTGCTATTTGCATCAATACAAAAATATCAATTGATTATATTGGCTCTTTTAAATCTTCCTTGCTGGAATTTTTTACAAGGAATCTCTGGATTGAACTTTAAAAAGACTCTTGAGGCCAGAAAACCAAGGGAAGGATTTGCCACCAGGCTTCACCTGGAATACCTATATATTTGGGTGAGTTCTAGTTACTCTTTTTTTTCACATACCCAAAATATCTTGAGGTTCCTGCACCTGCAAGGAAGTGACTTTCTTTACTCACCTGGTAAGACTGTTGAGAACCCTGTAAATAAGGTATCAGGTAAATATTTCCAAAAGTTGTATTGGCTTCCATAACTCATTCTCAATTTCTTAAATGTGTCTGGCAATATCTGAGTCTATTCATGTTTTCTCAGATATGACATTTCAGTAGAAGTCTTGGTAATATAACTGGTCTCCAACTATGACCTGTTACAAGGAGAACAGATTCTTATTGAACTTAATACAAATAACAATATTGCCATGAAAATAAGAATATTTACTGAGAGTTTCTGAATTCAGGAGGGATCAAGTAGGGACAAAAAGATAAATGTTTTCATTATGCTTATGAAGGTGTAATTTACCAAATTGCTGTAAGTCATAGCTAGTTTAAGAGGAAAGGTTTTTTTTATACCTGGAATAAAATTAAAGAACTAGCACTGTTTCAAAAAAAAATTATAAAAATTGTAACCACTCTCATCAGCTCATTTAGTCTCATGTAATTAAAACTTGCTCTGCCTAATCTAGTTTTTCTATTAGCTCTCTCAACCTTGCCTGATAATTGAGGGTGAAAAGGTCAGTGAGAATTCCAAAAGGTTTGCAAGGCTTTCCATTAAGGTTTCTATAATTTTCTCAGTAAAGTAGATGCCTTGATCACTAGAGATTGTGGAAGGTGTACTCCAAGTAGAAAACACTATTTTTAACAGTTTCTCTGCCACTGTGAGGGCATCAGCATTGCAGCAGGGGATGACTTCAACCCATCCAGAAAACAGATATACAACAATGAGGACGTATTGATAACCCATACTAAGTGGCAGTTGAATGAAGTCCAGCTTAAATGCTAGATAAAGGATTGCAAAATACAAAAAAATGGGGTTTGCCAGAGAGTTTGAAAGAAATCAGTGGTTGTCTTAAGTTTCCCATTGCCCCGAGTATCTGTTTAATTTACAGACATTGTTTACCCATTTTAGTTTCTCTGATTTCGAAGCAGACGAAATCATATTATAAGAGCATGAGGATGGTAAAAATCTGGCACTGAGGGGTCAATTTTTCAGGAGCAAAATGGACTTCATTAACATGTACCACGATTCTTGTTAAATGTTGTTGCTGCTGCCTTTGAATGAAGTAGACATAAGACAGGTTAACAAAAGAAAATGATTAAATTTAATTATATACATACCTACAGGAATCTCTTGGATAGGGGGGTCTGTACTCTCTCATGTATGTGTCCCTTGGACCTCAGATGGTTCTGTTACCGAAATTTCATCATACCATGCATTCAACTTTTAGCCTACTTTTTCATTTAATATTTTAACAATTATTTCCCCCATGTCATCAATAAATTTTCATGAATGTTATTTTTAAAAACTATATAATGGTTCTATATATGAAAATATTTCCCCACTGTCAGACATGTAGGTGGTTTCCAATTTGAGGATTTTATTACTAGTACTGAAATTAACATCTGGTAATCTTTATTTGCTTTTCTGGTAATTTTCTTTGGATCTACTCCTACAGATAGAATTGTTTTAATTAAAAGTTGTGCCAAGTAACCTTTTCCTCAGCAGCAAATGAGAGGGTCAAAGATATGCCACCATGACTAGCAATAATTCAGTCATTTTTTTTTTAATTTTTTCAAATCTGATTGATTGAAAATAGTATCTAATTATAATTTTAAATTTTATTCCTGTAATTATTAGTGTGCTTGTTCATTACTTGTGAATTTCAACAAGTTCAAAATATGTATTAACTTTGTGTTTCTTCTTTTAAGAATTTTTCTTTGCCTATTTATTATCTCAGTTTATCTTTTTCATCTGTAAAACAGAATAGTAATAGCACCTGCTTAATAGAGTGTGGTAAGGATCAAACTTTGTTTCTTCTACCCCATTTGTTCTCATCTCTTCTGGACAAACTCTGCAGCCTTGGGCCCAATCTATGTTGGGGGCACAATGGATCAGCCTGAGGAGCCTCATTTATACTGCCACACCACCCCTTCTTATTTGGTTCACAGCACTTATGATGATAAACAATTACATTTTTTAATGATTTACTTATTTTTGTCCTCTGTCCTGCACCCTTTTTCCACTAGAACCAGACCCTTGTTTCTCTTTTGCACTGGTGTTTCTCTACCACAAAGCAGCATCTAGTAATAGTAGGCATTCAATAAATACTTGCTAGATAAATAAATAAACTTCCTTCTTTCACTGCCGCAGTCTCTTGACTATGTTAAATACTTAGGCATAGTCTGCAATTACCTCTTTTCCCAAGACAAGTCATGAAGCCCCCACACAAACCCCCCTGCATGTATGCATACTCACTCACTCGTGCTTCTAGCAATTCTTTCTGCCTCCCTCTGTCACACAACCTCAATTCAATGTTCCACCACCAATTATGCTCTAACATTCCACTCTGCTGTGTCACACATCTTGTATGATTTCTTCTAAGACCCAGAGTCCCTAATCCAGAATAAAGAGGGAAGAAAGAAAAGAGGAGGCATGCTCTGATCTGGCTTCCTAAAAACTGTTATCCTCATACAGAAAGGAATGTGGTCGCCTGAATTTCTAGTTGGGAGCGCTGAGCTAGGAATGGGCTGTGAGGGTAACAAAGGGCTTTTTTCTGTCTTCTGCCAGATGATGTGTACTCTTCAGAGACGGAGGGTGGAGTGAATAGAATCCACCACTGTGCTCCTCAACTGAATACCACCAGTGTGGCAGTTTGTGGACATCCTCCCCAATCTTCCTGTATTCTGCTTGTCAGATCTGCTACAATTAAAAAAATAAAAAGTACTTGCACATTTTCAGAGGGATTTTCATGTAATGTTTGCAGGGGATAGATAAGGTGCCTCTAGCCTGCCTCCATTTTAAACTGAAAGTCTGGTTAATGTTTAAATTCATTTCTTTAGCATAAAGAGACAGGTATTGTACATTTTGGGGGGACATTTTGTCCTATTTTACTTTTGTTGTGTTAAAATGATTGTGGGTGGTTTCAAATATTTTTAAATGAATTTCACTATAGTTAATATACTATTATAATCTATAATTATGAGTATAACTATAGAGACCCAGTAATTAAGTAATTAAATTTCAGAATTTCTTTGACAAATTAAAAAGCAGGGAGAACATATAATTGCTTTTGGAACATATGTTGAACAGTCCCTGGAGAAAATATAAACTATCTCCTTGAACTTTCCAGGGAAAGCGTGCCCCTAGTTCTCCCAATTGCTGAGCATCCCCCAACCTCTGTTACTCTTCCTGCATCAATTTAGCTTCTTTGTGAATTGAATGGAAGTCTAGTAAGCCTCCTTCAAAATTGTATCCTCACTACCCTCAACTCCAGATCATTCTGTCTTAAAACAAGGGAAAATGCTCCCTTTTCTTGCTGTTCTGTTTAAAGAGCTCTACAAACTCATGAAAACACTGCTTTTTACTTTAAAGTCACATGGCTACATTTGTGCCGGTTTGGAGATTCATTGGTAAGAGAATGAGATGTTAGCCAGATTGTCAAATCCCCTCTTGTGTCCCACCATGTTACCACATTGTAAACATCCATTTAGTGAGGCTCCCTATTGTGGCCAACAGACAGCAAGCCTGAGACTGAAGCTGACTTAGATGTTTCTTTAATCTCTTCCAAATCTGACCTAGGCTCCAGATGTGAGAAACAGGTATAGCAGCCTGGGAATAATCAGATGGGAAAAGAGTATAATCTTGAACAAGACATTCATATGGCAAACTAATCAAAATAGCCCTGGTCAGGGATGAGATGACAAACTGTGCCTCCCTCCAACACTTCTTGTCCTATTATTGCTAAATGATTATATCTAATTCCATCTCACTGCTTCTTAATGTTCCTCCCAAATTAATGACCTAATACTTCATGCCAGAATATTCTTGGTTATTCTGGGAATCTAAGATATTTTTACTGTCATTATGCTTTCAGGGATGTTGATGTCCACAACACAGAAAATGTTAGGAACTTGCTGTCCGTGAAACCAAAACTGACAAAACCCATCTTATTCTGAGTAGCATGAAAACAGTCAAGGGATAAATTGGTCTCTTATAAAATTATTCTTTTATTACCGCAGGAACTCTCTGCAGTACACAAATACAGATGCTCAAAGAAAATAAAATCACTAACATTGATAGACGATACTCACTGGTCTAAGTAAAGGTGATGTAAAGGTGAAATAAAATGACATATAAATATGTAACATTTTAAAACCATTTCATAGAGAGATGTTCAAAAGTCTCCAAGCTTCTCACTTTATAAACCAATTTTTAAAAGGTTTTAGTACGTCAACAAAGATTTTAGGATGTCGGTAAGACCTAATCTGGTAACTAATAATTCTGCAGGATTCAATCGAGACAGAATAACCTTTTTTTTTTTTCACAGTATTTTAAAAGACATTAAATCTCAGATGTTTCCAGATTATTCTTCAGAAGAGTTCAAAGAAATGGCTTTGATAGAGATGGCTTTGAATGTTGGCAGATCATTTCTAAGAGGAAACTTGAAACTAGGTTGAGGTAGTGACAGCGAAGAGCACATGGAGGTCCAGGAGGCTGTATGCAAGGTCAGGTTTTAAACATGGCAAGAGGCCTGCCTTAGAATGAGAGCAAGTCGAAATGCTAAGCAAGCTGCAGAAACAGGTGAGCTTTCACGTTATCCTGCAGGACTTCTAACACACGTAGAGATTAAGACGGGTTCATCCAGAGGAAATATGGAGGGGAAATTAAATACTTTTTCTCTTGAAGAAATAGTTTTAAAAACCCTTAGGAAAGGAAGCATGTGGACCTGAATTTAATTCATGAACCTGACCTAACTGTGAGCAAACCACAGACTCGTTGAGTAGGCCTTAAAGGTCATGTAGTCAAAGTACCTGTATCAGTGTTTCCCAAAGGCCAGCCTGTGAAACAGCCACATGGGAGGGCATTTTTAAAATACAGATTCTGCAGCCACACCACAAAAACATCTGATTCAGTTGGTCTAGAATGAGGCCCAAGCATCTCTACTTTTCATAAACTCTACTGTTGGAAAAGCAACTTGGAGAGAGGGGTGGATCAGATTGATAGAGCTCAGCACCTAGAATTTCCAGCTCACATGCTGCCTGGACACTACTGGTAGGCTATGGGTGAATTTCCAGGCAGGAAGCCATGTCAAGGAGCCATCACTGGTGTCCCAAAAAGATGCTGGAGTGTGGCGACTTATCGACTCTAAGTAAACAGGCAGGCAGAAGCCAGCAGTTCCATCCAAAAGTCTGGAAGAAAGAGCAGTCACAGCCATAGGCAGGGTTCAAAGAAAGATACCCAATCCTGAAATTTATCAGGCCCTGAGGAGATTATCCACACAGGGACACAGCAAAGGGGGACCAAAGGGGTACATGGAAGTAAACAAAGCTGGGGCTTGGTCACGAGAGTAGAGCAGAAGCCTGGTCGTTAAATCTAAGACAGAACTAAGGGGAAGTAGTGTTAGTTGAATGCCTTCTCTGTGGAAAGTTCACAGGCTCTCTCACCTTCCCTTCTCACGTGCTACCCTCACACATGCTGATTTAATCCCCACTTAACAGATGAGTTGAATTTCAAAGGTGACCATGGCTAATCTTTATCTCTGGGCCACAAAATCATCATCTTTAAAATGGGTAAGATAATTCTTACTCCATAGAGTATGAGAAATAATAGGACACAGCAGCGTTATCCCTGACACATAGTGATGTCCAAAAGGAATTTCAATTTCTAAAAGGAAGTCCTACACTCACATGGTACTCTTTTTCAAGACAATGTGTACAAAAATCTACCACAGCTTTTTATATCTACTTGAGTTTTCTATCTAGTTTTTAAAGCTCTCTGTTAATCACACCCTCTGTATTGACTGCATTGCTCACCACGCCTCTGAGCCCCACACTCCATGCGAGCCGACCCAGGGCTACACCAGGCAGCTTCTCCCCCTCCCCGGTGCTTAGTTATCCTCACCTGTACATCTGTCCCTTCCTCCTTATACAATTAGCGAAACTGTATTAAGCACGTACTCTGTACCAGGCACTGTACTGAGTACTGTACTGCAGTTACCCTACTAGGTAGGTACTATCATTTTAATCTAATGAATAAACTGAGGCTTTAAAAGAGAAGTAGCTTGCATAAGATCACACATTTGGTAAATGGCAGAGCCAGGACTTGGACTCTGGTTTATTTTTGGCCAAAGCCCTCGCTTCCCGCTTGTGCTGTACTCTCTGCCTTCTGTCACTCAAGAGTGAATGTGAACCCTATTTCCTCCATGAAGTGGAGGGCAGCTCTAGGCTTCACAGGATCAAAGGCGACACCAAAAAAATGTATTTAAGTACATCAAAGTCTGGGAGCCAAATGGAGAATCAGTGAGAACACTTCATTATCCCTTGCAAAAGGTGCCTTTGGGGCAAACAGAAGAGCAAAGCTCAATGAATACTTAACAGGAGTCTTTTCCCATTAGCTGAGACTTGTTTTTCAACAGTAAAAACAAATAGTGATAAATGCTTTAGGAAAATCACTCTAAACTTTGGTTTTAACACCATTTTAAGTAGAGGTAGAGTGTAGGACAAACAAGTCAAAGTCTGCTGAGTCATCATCTCTGAATCTGTCCTCTCAATGTGTTAAAGAGATCCTCACCCACACCTGCGGCACCAGCCTCCAGCAGTGGGAATTCACAAGCTCTAGTCTGACACTCTCTGCCCAAGGATTGTCACCACTTATGCCACTCTGGCCCTGACCTTATACTCAGTTTCAAAAACTAAAAGAGAATAAATAAATATATAGATAAGTTTACATCATTATATACATATACATTGATTTATGTATTTATATCTATAGAGATCAATCTAGCTATTTATGTAGATATATCTGTATAATTTAATAATTTAGAAGCTTAACAGATATTTATAAAGGACCTATTATGTGCTAGCCTTGGTATTAGGCACTAGGAAAAAAAAGTAGAATAAGATCTAGTTTATACTCAATATTTGCACCTACTTAGTCATTAAAGTAATCCTGTGACACCATTACTATTTAAACAGAACAAATAGACTAAGGACACCCAGAAAAATTAAATGATTTGCTCAAGACTGTTCAGAGAATAGATTTCTCTGCCCCAGAAACACAAACACACCTAGCCTCGATGTGCTTCCCCTAAGTCTTTCCAAGATCTGGTCTCCCATTTACATCCTATTTCAATCGACCTATTGATCTTGCTTGATTCCTCTCCCAACAACCCTTAAAATTATTCCTGAACTCCCACACTCTGGTCTGGGAAGCTGCCCTAGGGATTGAAATTTTTCACTGAACTCCAGGTGGCACTCTGTCACTTAAAGCTGTGCTTGCCAGATGCAGGCTGCTGAGCCCTCAGCTCTCCTTTTCTGGTGCTCCTTGTTCTGGCACTGGCTCCATTTGCCCATCAGTATCCCCGTTATTCCAGGGTTGACCTCCCTGATGCTCCTGCCCTCACCTGATAACCCTAGTTGCCTGTCTCCTTGCCCCATGGATACCACACTCTGTTTAGCAGCCCACATTCTGGGCTTGCCTAGGTGTATTCTAAGTCTTTACCTCTCCAAGTGTGCCCTATCTCAAGGTAGGGATCAACTCATGCCTGGCCAGACCTCAAGATATAACAGAAAGTACCATAAATGCATTCAATCTTCCTGCAGGATAATCTGTCAATAAGTAAGAACAGATATAAAATGTCAGGAATGAAAGGGGTTCTGCACCAAAGGAGAGAGGCCTAGCAAGCTAGAGGAAATGGTGTGAATCAGTTTCTCTTTTACACACACACATACACGCTGCTCCTCTTTCTATTTCACATATACAAATACAGTTTTACTCTCCTCTTTGTCTCTGTCTCTCTCGCATGCTTTCTGTTAGAGTTACTGCTCTCTAAAACTGAAAAAAGTGAGCGAGTGGTCCTCACTCAGAGCCACAATGAATGAGTCAGAGTGACTATGGATCTAGTGCCACTTAAGTTTTAGGGTCCCTCACTTGCACTGGTCTCTATGGGTGTGGGGGTTTATAAGTGTTCTAAATGGTAAAAGGACGCCAGGTTATGACAAGAAGCATTTTATGTAAGCACTTCTGATAAATTGCCTAAAGAGTAGTCAAAGAGGAAGATGACTCTCCAAAGAGTCATGTTGTGATTTATTTTATCATTGTAAATAAATATTTATATTTGTACTTAAGTAATATTGATTCTTTTGTATTATATTAGGAAAGCTCCCCAAATGGAATAAGCTATAGGTTCCACAAAGCCTAGAACCACTCCTGGGGAGGAGAATACTGGTATGAACAAGGAAGGAAACTCAAAAAAGTGTTGAGATCCAAAACATCAGGTGGGAATGGTGAAGTGCCAGCCCACCAGAAGGAGTCAAAGTAGTTAGAGAGGTTGACGTATGGAGTCTAGGATCCAAGAATCTAATTACAAGCAAACAAAGTGCAAAGGATTCAAAGAATTTCCTGAGTAGTTGTGCGTGTCCCCAGTCAGAGCAGAGAACAGTGGGAATACTGACCAGGGTAGAACAATCAGGGCAAGGCAGGGTTTCAGGAACCCAACCAAAAGCTCCAGAGTTTGTGGTGAGACTTCTGTCCAAGCAGAAACAAACAAACAAACAAACAAACAAACAACAAACAACTGTCAGGAGCCTTTGACTTATAACTGCCCTCAAAGCAGGCAAGGGAGGATGTTTGCAGCAGGAGGTCTGCAGCAGAAAATTTACATAGTTTGCAAATGCCTGGCTAATCTTGTAATAGCTGAGAAGCACCTTTGTGGCTGCAGAGAGTGATCTGTAGGTTTTATGACTTCGATAAGGAGGAAGACAGAAGACAGAAACCTTGAGAAATCACAGGCTTCTTGTGCAAATGTTACTAATTGCTCATGCATACTTGTGGCTTGTGTTTCCCATGCAATCCTGATGTTATAAATATGCTGTGCTAAACAAACTCAAGGCTGCGGTATTGACTGTCAGTCCTCCCGATTCTTTAGATTCTTTATCTTTCTCTTCTGTCTTTTTTCTTAATCCTCACTCCCCCTCTCAGGACTGTTCGATCGTTGCCAGCGGGCTGCGGTGAACAACAACAACAACAACAACAACAACAACAACAACAACAACAACAACAACAAACAGGACAGAAGTGCCATGGCACAGACTGGGCAGACATGGTAGGAGATGGGAGGGGCACACAGGCACCATCTACTCACCCTAAAACACTGCACCCCAATAGTGGAGTTGGGCACCTGACACTCTTTTAGGCTGCATCAGGGACTCCTTGAGAGAGAATGCAGTGCTAAATTAGTAGGACTGGGGAAGGCAGTCAATAAAACAAGCAGGAGAATCTCACCTATAAAATGGGGATAAGAATATTACTTATCTTGTAACATTGCTTAGATTATTCAGTCAACAGTATAGGTAAACTGTGTAGCGTGGTGCCTTATTTGACCCTGGAGAACCATTCAAGATCTTTTTAATATGATCCTATCTTGAATATGGTCAAAAGTAAAGGAGTCATGACATTGTAAATTCATTCAAGAAAATAATACAGTAAAGAAAGAGCAGCTAATTTTACTTTTAAAAAGAAAGCATTGATACAATGCAAACATGCAGTTTATGTGTTTTCTTACTGGTTCAATGAATTTCTTAATAAAATTTTATCTGCTCAGTTGGTTAGAGATTGGTTAGTTTTCCTTTATAGTAACAGTAATAGTTTTAGTTTTTCTTATAGTAATGACTATCGTTGCTGTATTTGAATTTCTAAATTGATATGGTACTATAATATCACTCTATCTTTCCTAGTGTTCTGGGAAAAATTAGGAAACTCTTTTATTTCAACAACTCAGGAAGTGTTTGTGGCTCTCCCCCCAGTGCCATTTACTGCAGAATGTGGAGCATCCTACAAGTTGTCTCTGATGCCTGGTCACTAAGAGACCCCATGCTCAGGGGGAAACTTTGATCCCAAGCACTGAGGCTTGTTTGCTGAGGCCCCTAGAAGTAATCTTATTCTTATATGAAAGGCTAGATTCTAATTCTGTCTGATCACAAAAGGCTAGGTCTCAGCCTTCCAACAGAGATGCTTAGACCAAAGCAAGAGCTACAAGGGTAAACTGCCAGAGGATATCAGAAGGTTAGAGGCAGCAATTTTTATTCAGTTTAGATGTAGACCCTTTAGTCTTCTTCCCAGGAGGGAAAATGTATTTAATATTATTAGGAAAAAATTTCCACTAACTGCAGTCATGTTCAAAGCACTCATGAAAAATACTTTGAATGTACAACGCTTCTCTCAGGAAAGATATTCATCATTTTAGAGGAGGAAAAGGCGTCAGACATAAATTTCTCCCACCTACCCTAGCATCCATGCTTAAGGGAACTAATTTGGTTTTGCCTTATTTTTATAACAAAAGGCTTTTTCCTGACCTTTCAAATTCCCCTCATTCTGGAGATTATATAACCAGAAGATATGGTAGTGAATCCTCAAAAGAGAGGAGGTGAAAATGTGATAATGTGTGAAATCACCAATCACTGCCTAAATTTTCAGACTCTGGAAGCCTTGCTGAACTGTATCCATAAGCCACAGCAAGATGCTTAAGTCTCCCCTTCCATTTTTTTTTCTTGTTAAGTTGTATTTCTTTTTGAAAGACAGGAAACATCTACCCCAGCTTTTATTTAAATGAGAGACATCACTTACATAAAGAAGAAACTGCAAAACATGGCTACCATTACTACATATTATTTTCTAAAATGGTTTATAATGAAATGCTCAGCATAGATAGTCAAAATTAAAAGAGAATCATAAAGCACAAAGTGAATCCAACTGAATAAAATCCAAATCGCTGTTCTTTAGTAAATGTTAACTAGAACCTCAAAAGTGTATGTGAAAAACTTCAGAAATAAAACAGCTGTACAGAATTCAGCTTAGTGCTCTGTATTTAGTATATGCCAAATGAACTTTTACTAAAATTTCCACCAATAACTGTGTTAACCAGCACACATTTATATGATCTTAGGGGAAGTCTGTGCAGCCTCAACATAACTGAGTTAATTCTGTATTATAAATTCTACCAATAATTTGCCAAAATAATACTGTCAATTCCTCCTAATTGATCTAGTTAATTTATCAATCCCACATTCCATTTTATGTTTGACCTCAAAATGATATACAAACATAATAAAATTGAGAATTGAGGACACCTGCAGATGAGGTTCAAAATCTAAATTCATGACAGTGTGGGCATCCAGAATAAAAGAACTCCTGCCATGTGCTCTCCAGGGATCAGTGTGGCAACAGGCTGTCCCTGCAGCCAGGCCCTCTCTTTTGAAGGAGGAAATTGCCCTACAGCGATTCCTCCAGGCAGCTCAGCACTCTGCTGTAGAGAAAATCCTATCAGGGCATTACCTGATTGGGCACATTGATTTCCCCTAATAGGTATGGATTATCTGCCAGGCCATGGCCTCCTTCTAAGCCCACTGAGGAGAAAAGGCAGCATATATTCTTCTCTCACCAGGCTAGTAGCTTAATCTATTACCTTACATGGTGACCAGGGCAGCCTCTGATTAATGTGATTCAGCAAGTTTGGGAAACTGGTTGGAGAAGCAGGGACAACTATTGCAGAGCTTCACAGATGATTGATTCTGAGATACCACATTAAAAATGATTAAAAAAAAAAATAGGTACCGTTAAAAATTGTAGGCAAAGGTGACTATTTCTAAGTGCTCATAAAACAGCAGACCTGCCTTCCTGCCCCCTTGATATCTTTCAATAGTTGGCTTTAAAGCTGAAGTAATTTTTACCTTGGACTTTTTAGACCTCCAACAGTAAGACTGGCTACTTTTATAGGCGGGACTGGTCCTGCTAGCTTTGAGTGATTTCAACCTCAATTTTAGGCAACAAGAAACTCATTCCACAATCTAGTGTGAGAAGGAGAGTTCCTGACTGAGATGGATGGACCGCCCTGGGATGGTCCAGCCTCCATCAACAAATCATATAGTTACCCTTTAGGTCAATTTCTCCATGTTCAAAATGGGATTGATAGGCTATTCAGTACAATACCTAAACAGAATATCGAGGGCAAATATTTTAAGAACATTCAAAAAATTTATAATTCTTTGAATGAGAAGTAAACAAGACTATTAAGATAGCCAGGAAGCATACACTGTACACGCAGAGGCAGAGAATGGAGGCAATTAGTCAAACAATTTTTGCAAAATACTCCCACCTCCCACAAAGAAGAGAAAAAAACAATATACACACTTACCACTGCTTATCTCATTAATCTGAGAATCGTAAATTTTCACTTAACATCATCCATAGATTCTTGGAATTGAAGCAAAAAAGTTTAGCAAAGCCATAATCTAATTGATATAAACACAGGTTAAGCTCCTAAAGCATCTCATCAACATTATAATAAAAGGAGTCTGAAGAAAAACACTTTCCATATTTCAGATAAAAGAAATATTTGGGCTGTTTGAGATACCCAAATAGTTCCCTTAAACATCTCAATTTCACATATGTAGGGATGACCTCAATAAGAACAATATTCTCTTCTTTCAGGAATGACTTTAAACCCTGTCTTTCCCTTTAACCCACTTCTTTCTTAGAAAGATAAATTATTATGCTATCTTCACCAAATGGAAATTTAAGACTAGAACTACCTGGAATTTAGCTAAACAGTTAAGGTTGGGAGTTTTCTAGAAGGTGTCTCTTTAAAACATTTCTCTCTGGTGATAGACCAAGCCCCGGAAATTCCTGGGTTGCTCTTGCAAAGCATCAGAATTTAGCGCTGTGTTTGTGCTGCCAGGAGATGTAAATCAAGGTCATAACAAATTGCAATGCCTCAGACTCAGACAATTTTGAGAGGATTTTACTATGGACATTATTCTAATTTGTGGTCAGAGTTTGTGAAAGTTCTTTCCAAACCAATAGATGAATGAGAGAATGGTACAACAACATCATCCATTCAATTTAAATATTACTCAGTGAGGGGAAAGGGTGAGGGGGAAATTCATCCGCTGTGACTTGCTTTTTGATTCCAGAAATAAATCTACATTTCTAGTTTTTCAAAGACATTTCATACATATATCTGGAAGCCTACACCTCTCAATTTATAAGACTAATTTACCCTCAATTATTTTTATAGCTTGAGTATGTCATTTATCATAACTTTCTTATTATTGTCCAAAAAGAAAAAATTTCCTTCTAAGTTTTTCTGACCAGTCTAATCATCAAAGTGACATGAGACAGATTAGCAGGAGAAAAACAAATTAAAATTTAATAACATGTATACCTCCTGTACTCATGTACCCAGAAAAACTGAGTAATTGCCAAAATGAGTGAAGCCATCACCTTAAATACCACCTTCAACTAAAGACAAAAGGAAATGTTGCAAGTGGGAGTCAGCTTTGGGAGGTTACCAGGAAACGCACAGTCAATAAGGAAGGATAAGGTCATCATGGAGACCTCAGTCCAGGGCCCTCTCCACTGATAGTGATGATAGGCCTGGAACAGTGAAGAAAACACCCTTACAAAAGGTTTCCCTTACAAATCAAAGTGTCCCTTACAGAGGGTGACTTCTACTTGTTTTTCAGAACTTTTTCCAGGTCTACT
The DNA here is from genome assembly GCA_030015415.1 of Cynopterus sphinx. NCBI lineage: Eukaryota > Metazoa > Chordata > Mammalia > Chiroptera > Pteropodidae > Cynopterus > Cynopterus sphinx. The sequence goes on from CM057384.1 coordinate 76,569,750, forward strand.
GTTTCTTAAAAATTAACCAACCTGAAATAACCCTATGCCAAAGAGAGATCTTTTGGGGGTGACAAGTTCTGTTCCTTTATATCTTCAGAAAGTGGGTCATTTTAATAATGTACAATAGTTATTGAGAATTTTAATTCAAAACCCATTATTTATGTTAAATCTTTATAGTAGCATTGGGTGGAAGACAGGTAGCACTCTATATTTATGACTACAAGATGTTACATATAACTTCCTGAGTATAATCAGGTTGCTTAGGAGAAAAAGTGCTGCTTCTGGAAGCACCTTCTGTTAAAATATTTTACTTTCAGGAGAAATTGACTGAACAAATGTGACAATGCAAACTTTATACCTACTTATGCTGCTAATTATAACATTTGGGCTCTGAGTGTCAGCTTTTCACAGCTCCTGTAAATTGTCAATTTCAAACTTTCTTATAACTTACTGCATAAGTCTTATCCCAAACCTGTGCAAAGTACAAAATCTCTTATATTGGACCCTGATTCACAGTAGGGGCAATCCAATATTACACAGGAAACCACAGCAGAAAAGAAAATGGTGTCCTTACCTACAGTGCCCTAATCTTTCTCAGTAGGATTTTTTTTTAAGACACAACTTGAAGCACTATATTTATTTATACATATTTATGTCCACAATTCCAGATTGACAAACAATAATTTGTTTTAGAGATTCAAGGACAAACATGATGCAAGAAGATATGTCAAAATCAAAGACCTTGTTCAAAAATGTAATGTCCTGACTTGCAGACAGAAAAATAATATTGACCAAGTGTTTCATCACCAAATGGATTTATTTGAGAAAAAAGAAAAGGTTGCAACCCAGAGCATGCATATATGGCAAGCCATGTGCACATTTCAGCCTGCATGCCAAGGTGGAGAGGTAGTTATTTAAAGGAAAAAGAAGTTAATAGAAAAGGAAATTAGAATCATAGAGCTTTGCTATTAACATAGAGTTCTTCCTGTAGGGTTCTTGCGATTATGCAGAGCTTAAGAAATTCCATAAGCCCTGGCTCCTCCCCTAGACCTTCCAGGCTGATTGTGTTTGCTTAAAGTTTCAGTTCATATTTATCAGACTGCAGAAAGTAAGTCAAAGCAGTATAACTATATATCAGGTTCCAAAGTTTTAAATATCTGTGGCAAAATATCTTCCTATTCCTAAAGAAGCCTCCTAACTATATATATGTATATATATACATATATGTGTGTGTGTGTGTGTGTGTGTGTGTGTGTGTGTGTGTGTGTGTGTGTGTGTGTGTAAAACAAATTCCTGCTGGACCTCCCAGAAACAATGTGAAACATAGGGAATCTAACAAACAGACTTTTGCTTATTCCCTGCTGTCTGCCACACTTAATTAATATGTGCTAAGATGAATATGCTAAGCTTTCTTTCTGAAGTGGGCTTTTCCATATGAATTCCTTTAGGCAGGTAAAGAAGTTGTTAAAACAAAACAATAAAACAAAACAAAACTCATCTTGTGCATGTTGAGCTTTGTTTTCATCTCAAAAGAATTTGCATACTAAGGTTGCAAATTCTGGTGGACTCTTTTTTGACTCTACAAGCTCAAATGCTGACTTACAGACCCATTAAATTAGTATTAATATTTGCAAGACCTAGCAAAATAGGGGGAAATTTGTGTGTGTTTGAGTTCCAGCAGGTGTGTGTGTGTGTGTGTGTGTGTGTGTGTGTGTGATTGCAAGCTTACTATCTTTATAATGTCATTCCTATTATTTTCTGTAAAATTATGTCATATTTATGAAATGATCATGTGATAGCTGTTTTGCTTTTTTGTTGTTCCCTGTTTGTTTTTTTTCTTGCCAAAATTAGATGTTGAAAACCTGACATGTCACCAAATTTTGGAGGTGACTTGGGTATTTTACTAATCCTTGAAACCTTATGTCTGGAATATAAGAGGACATATACTAACCTCTATCTAACATTTAGTGCTTCTTAACGACTTTCACCCATTAGCCTTAGTTCTAGCTCCAGTAGCCACATGGACTTGACTGCCCTTCTTCCACATGAAAGCACTTTTTATAGTTGAAGATAGTTTTTCTGTTCTCTCCAAAATCTTTTTCTTCAGAATAAAAACACCACTATTGTTTTCAATTATCCTTTTGAGCCAGACCTCTTAAAACAGCATGTGTGAATGAAGAAAAACTTAAAAGACAGAAATTGATCTATACTATTATTATTATCATTTATAGAAAGAAATTGCATCTCTTCTTGTTTTCTAAATAAGAAAGCTGAACCTGACTGCCTAAACCAAGATCAAGCAGCTTTATAAATGATGCTTAATACTCAGCAAATCAAAATGTCTTGCCCTTGATAAATGTATGCATTAAAACAAGAGACAGAGACAGTAGCAGATGTATATAAATTGATTCTATAAACATTTTTATTGTATAAATCATGCCATTCATTACTGTAGCAGCAAGGTTACAAAGGACATGATAGAGGTCCTACTTTTGAGGAACTCACTATTATGACAGCATATAAGTAAAATAGTGAAAGTACGAAAAATTTGCATGAGAAAATAGAAACAGAAGCAACCAATAACCCTTGAGAGAGCTGGAAAGACTCAAGAGAAGAGTGACATTTAGGCGAGGCCATGAAAGATGAGTAAGTTTGTCAAGAAGACTGAATTATGACCTAAGAAATTTATGGCAGAAGGAATACATGTTTGGAGGAGAAATAGAATGTTCAATTTCAATAGAGTCCAACTCTAGAGATAAACTTCAGGTAACTTTGAGCATCCAAAGGAAATAGACAAGAGGCAATTACACCATGTTAAAAAAAAATTGAAAAAATAGACTTATGAAGTACATATACACAAAAAAGTAGAGCTGGAAATAACTTTTTCATTCTTCTACCAAATTGGAAAATACTTTGTAGAAAAGCTTAGGATGAGTTACTTTTAACTATGATCCAAGAGGAGTTTTTTTCTGAATTATGGTGCAGAAATACATTTTCATTGATAATGATTAAATTTTCATTGATAATGATTAAATGAGAAAGGAAATAGAAAAAATATCCTCCAAAGAATTGAGTTTCAACAGTGTGAGAATAAACGTAATTATCATCAAACTTTCTATCTTTAACTTACAGATACATACATACAGTTATCTACAGCCAATAGGTTCTCAGTGTTTAAAGAATATTTACCTTAGTTTGTCCTTAATAGAAAAACAGAAGTACAGAGGTACACTTAGCTTTGAAATTCCTTGAGATTGTCTGCTTGAGATCATTTTCCTGTAACTATGGAAGATACTTCTTGATACAATAAGGACTCTGTGATTCTTTTCATCCTAGCAGAGGTAGGTAGTTTGTTTGAGTTCCAGCAGATGTGAAGCCTGTCTCAGAGATATGAAGACAGGGACTTGCCATCATTAACTGTCTTTAAAGGGATATGGCTGGTGGACTGAGAAACCTGCCAAGAATTCAGTGTCTGTTCTGTGCCAAGTGGTGTTGCTCTGTTCTGTTCAAGGGAAGGGAGCTTATATCAGGGACACTCTGTAGTGAGATAAGCTTCATATAACACTCTGCACTTGCAAAAGACAATTCTAGCTTGATCTCTTCAACCATGTATTCACGGAGCCTGCCTCCTCCATGCCCCTTTCTAACAACACAAATTCTACTCCTGGTCTCATGAAACATGAACTTGGACCTCATCGTCTTACCTTCCGGTTACACTTAAACACAATGCCATACACATAGTAGGAGCCCAATAACTATTTCTTGTTTGATCAATATGGCCTAAAATAACAATTACAAATTTTAAAAATGAATTTGAGTCAACAATACCTAGCAACACTGTCTACTCTCAGGCTTAGGACGTATTCTAAAACGACTTCACGGACATTGATCCGGAAACTCCTTAGCAGGATCATTTACTCCTTCATTTTTACTCACCTCTTGAAAGTTTTAAGTTAGAATTTTTAAAAATAACCTGGATAACAAATTTGATTTATGTTAACCTTTAATGCCACATTGAAATTTACTGAGCAAAACGATCTCTGTCTGTCCTGAGGCTTCTATTTTGGATTCTCTCTTGGCATCATTTTAGCAGGCACTTAAAACTGGAATTTTCTTGAGCTTGGATGAGATGCAGAATAATTTTCTGTTGAGCATGACTGAGAAAGCAAAAAAAAAAAGTATTTCAGAAAAAGAAAGCTGTCTCTGGGTGGTTGTAAGAATAATTTGAGATTGGACTGATAGAGAATTTAATTTTAGCAGCTTTAATATATGAAACAAAATACTATAATCTTGCTTTCATACTTAGTGCTATATTTCTAATAATACCTAATATCTGTTGGTTGATATATATATATATATTTTGGTTTCATCTAAAGAATTCTTTTCCATATGCCTGCATTATTCTGTAAATATAAGTTGAATAAGAGTATTTCAATGTATTGTTGTTTATTATCCATCCTTCAAAGGTAGATAGAGCCAAAGGAAGAATCCTTTGTAAATACACTCTGATAATGACCCCAGAACATTTAATTTATACTCAAAATATGCCATAATTATGTTTTTTTGGTAACTTGTGTTACATATTGTTGGTAAGAATATTAAGAACCTCCATTAAAATATTTTCAAAATAAAAAACCAAAACTTAAATGCAACCCAGTCAAGAATATTGCTCTCTTGGGCCATTGCTGGTCAGCCTCTCTTCAGCCAAAGCACCAAGATAATTTCAGAGACCATTACACTAAAAAAATATTGCTTTTATATACATTGGCAGGAAGCACTGTCTGGGAAGGAAAGTCATCTTATCCCAGAAGCCTGAAGAAACTGTCCAGTGAGAAATAATGAAGTAAATCCTATGGGGCAAACCAAGGCAATGAAAGTAAAGACACATTTCACAAAGGCTTTCAAAACAAATATGAAGTTTTCCTTTGAAAATTTGTGCATCCAGCATAGACTCTACTCCTTAAGGCTGGGGGAGGAAAAAAGGCACTATCTTTTCTGTAATAAACCTCATGAAGGAAAATTTAAGAAGTAACTTGTGGTTTTGCAGGAGAATCCATTTCAGAGTGGATTATAAAAGCAAGGCCATAATGTAAAGAAACTCAATGAATCGTTTTTCAGCTAGCTCATGATAGAGTTGATGTATTCCTTGTTCTCTTTTCCTTGGTACCAACCACTTCTTGATAACACTACATACTGTTGAAAATCCTTGCCCCCTTAGCTCCTGGTCACAGCATTTGTCTTGAGCTTTCCTTCCTCCCTAACCATGTTCTCGTGCCTCTGTGTACCTACTACCCCCCTCTGATCATTAGTGCACGGCAAGGCTTTTGCTTATGCTAAGTTATGGAAATCCATCTCTTTAATTCTGTTTCCCACATCAAAACTAATGCCTAGAAACACACACATCATAATTTTTTCAAAACCTGGAGTCCCTCCCAGCCGTTCTCGTCCTGGCAAAGGCACACTCCTCCTTCCAATCACTCAGGCCCACAACCACAGCCAACTGATATCTCACACTTATGCCTCTTATCTAGTTAGGCACCAAATCCTCAGGATTTTTCCATTATATTATCACCTAACAATATCTATTTCTGAGGAATGGGATTTTATGATAGCATATGTTAATCATTTAAACACATGCACTGCATCTTTAATCAACATATAGACAACGCATTTTCCTATAATTCTGTCGCTTGTATCTGTCTCTTACCTCTTCATGAAGCTTTGTATTCCTCTTGACTTCATTCCTCAGCTCATCTCACTTGTCCCCAATCTCACACATCCATTCTGTCCATTTGAATCAGAAAACCTCACTTCTGACTTGGCTAAATTCAAAGGCTTCCAATGTGTGCTCTCCCCACTGCCATTCTTAAAAACCTCAAAATTTCTCAGAGTTCTCAAATATTCCTCCGTCATAGTTTCCAAGTAGTCCTGATTCTTTGCCTTTATATCTGATTTTAGATCTTGGCCTGTTAATGGATTATCTCTCTTTCTCTCTGTCTCTCTGTCTCTCTCTGTCTCTCTCTGTCTCTGTCTGTCTGTCTGTCTCTGTCTCTGTCTCTCTCTCTCTCTGTCCCTGTCTGTCTCTCTGTCTCTCTCTCTCTCTCTCTCTCTCTCTCTGTCTCTCTCTCTCTCTGGCATCTTCCACTTCTTTCTAAGTCGGGGCATGAAGGGGGTGATGGGAAAACCTTTCTTTCTATGTACAACATTCTCAAGTACTTCAACAAGGAAAAAAGACCTTCTTTAGCTCTGCTAATCTCTCTAGGCAACTCTCCCCTTTCCTTACACCATTCCTCTTGAGAGAGATTTGCCTTCCCTTCCTAACTTTTTTCTAATTCCTCAACTCAGTGTACTATTTTCAGTCTTTAGAACTCTACTGAAATAACTATCTTGAAGATCATGATTTAACTCTTGAAAACAAAATCCAACAGCTTCATTGTAATTCTTAGCCATGTTGGCTTTTATGATACCTTTGCCCCTACCAACAGCCCCCTGATTATCAAAAACGTTTCTCCCTTGGTCCTGTTACTCTCCGATCCTCAGAGCTCCTTACTACCTTCTTAACACCCACTGGGTTTCTTTTCTTTTCTTTTTTGCACATCTTCCTCGTTTTATCTTTTAAATACAGATTTTCCTCAAGGACCCATTGTTAACCCCTTCCCTTTGTTTTTTGTTGTTGCTGTTGTTTGTTTGTTTGTTTGTTTGTTTGTTTGTTTGTTTAGATCAGTTCATTGGTTTACATGAGACTGGCTAGCAAATTTGTTTCTCTTCTCTCTTAAAATGCAGACTAGATCTCTAACCACTTCCCAAACAGCTGTATTTGGTCTTTTGCAGGCACCTCAGACTTAATATGTCCAAAATGTAGCATATCATCTTTCCTACAAACTTTCTTTCCTAGACTGAATTTTCTGTTTTATCAATTGTCTTTTATGTTAAAAAAAAAAAAAAAGACATATAGTGGAATTGTTCTATTTACTCAACCATTTCTTCTTAGATACTTTAAAAGATCCTCATTTAAGAGATCCCCCAACAAATTCTGTGTAACATCTTAGATCTAGGTGTCGAGTCTCTAATGCCCCATGGTCTAATCCCTTCTTTCCTCTGACTGCTGCATCACTTATGGGTCATTCCTTTGATTCGACATTTAACAAAACATTACTTGTGATTAGTTTATTTTTGCATCATATTTTCGTGTAATCTTTTATGTGTTTACATTTTATTTATTTTTATTTTTATTTTTTTAATGCCTACAGCACCTGGTATTCCTAAGAGGTCTCCCATCCAAGCATTACCCAGGCTCAACCCTGCTTAGCTTCCGAGATCAGATGAAATCAGGCATGTTCAGGGTGGCATGGCTATAGACTGTGTTTATATTTTAACTACTCAATTAAATTGTAATTTATTTTAAAAATATAAATTATTTATTACATTATCTCAATCTGTTTCCCCCATTCATGTAACCAAAACATGTTTGTGGGGTTTGCAGTATATATCAACACAATGCTAGATATTGGAGAAAAATTTCTATGACATGTTCCTGGCCATAGAAGGATTTATCATCTAGTGGAAGAGTCAGAAATAAAAATAAATAGGTATAGTAATAATGAGTGTTGTGTTAGAGGTGTGTGCAGTGTACTTTGGGCACGCATAGAAGTAATGCCTTAAGAGATTAAAAATTGTCACAGAAGATGGCATCTGGGTCTATTGTTAAATGAAGAATAATAGCTAAGAAGATGCACAATGATGAAAGGACATTCTAGGCAGAGCAAAAATAAATAGCGAAAAAAAACATATAGTTTATCTGTAGGTCACAAATAATTAGTTGTGGGTAGATGGAGGAGAGACAATTTGGAAAAACAGACTCATAAAAGGCTTTAAATATCATTCTAAGGAGTTTGACTCAATCCTGGGTACAATGAGAAGCCATGAAGAGATTTTTAAATTTAACCTTTCAGTGAAGTCATGTATACATTAAGGTATACAACTCACGTTTACAATTCTATGAATTTTACAAAGCAAAACATACCTGTGTAGCCAACACCTAGACTGAGAAAAATAAAGCGCTATTATAATCCATGGAAAGACTTTACACAATTAAAATATATTATCAGACTTGCACTTTAAAAAACAAATTTGGCAGAAGTAGCTGTTGGCAGAGACCTCATTTAAATAGCAAAAGCAAAAACATCAAAAAGTGATGGCATTTTGAATAAAAAAGAGAGATATGTTTAAGAAATATTTAAGAGGCAGAATCAGTAAGATAAGAGGCAGTCTTTTAATAGACCATTATGTTCATAGAGACCAATAATGCCCATATGGAACTTACTCTGTGTATCTTTAGCAAAGACCCTGTTTTATAAGGTTCTCCAGAGAGAAAGAACCAATAGTGTGTGTGTGTGTGTGTGTGTGCGTGTGTGTGCGTGCACCCAAGATGTGGCAAAGTCATTTTATTGTGGTACTGGTACCTTCAAGCTATCTTACTTAGTAGATAGATAGGTAGATAGATAGATAGATAGATAGACAGACAGACAGACAGATGAATAATAGAGATTTATTATAAGGCATTGGCTCTCATGATTACATGATTATAAAGGCTGGAAGTCCCAAGATCTGTAGTCAGCAAACTAGAGACCCAGGAAAACTAATAATATAAGTTCTAGTCTAAGTTCAAAGGTCTGGGCACCAGAGAGCAGTATGGTATAAGTTCCAGTCTGAAAGCAGACAAGCTGAAAGCCCAGAAGCTGAAGTTACATTATGAGTCCAAAGGCAGGAAATAAAGGTCCAGCTTGAGGTAGTTAGGCAACAGTATATGCTCTTACTCAAGAGATGGTGTCTTTTTGTTCTGTTCATGCCTTCAACTGATTGTGTGAGGACTACCCACAGTAGACAGGGCTCTCTCTTTTACTCCAATTCACATGTTGTTCTCATCCAGAAACACCCTCCCAGACTCACCAAGAACAATGTTTGATCAAATGCCTGAGCATCACCAAGGCCCTTGCAGGTTGACACATAAAATTAATCATCACAGGCCCTACCTGTGGGTTGTTCCTTGAATGAGCACTAGAAGAATTGGGTTCTGTGACTTTCTACTTGTTCTGCCTCTGTTGCTGATTTCATTTCTGTTTGCCATATTTTTTCTTTAGGTGATCTAGCAGCCCTTTTCTCTCTTTAGGGTAACTTTCAAAAACTCTTTTCTCATCTATGTTGCATAGATTTTTAATTTTAGTTCAACTGTTTCTCCATCAATTCCCATGATTACAGGAAACATATTGTCCATCCATCCACACTGGTATATTTTCCAAGTGCTATAACAATAATACTTATGTTATTATATGATAAGAACAATAAGGGAAAGGGTATATAGAAAACAGTAAAAGCAATACTGGAAGCAATACATGTGTGAAAACAGAAGTTCATTTCCTTAGTAGTAAATTAGTTCTATCAAAATTTTTATTTCTATGAATTAGAACAGGTAAAATACATTTTTTCTATTGCTTCTATTTTATTATTTTATTTTATTTTATTTTATTTTATTTTATTTTATTTTAATTACTCAAAGCAAGTGTATCGCCCAGGGCATTTGCACACACAGTTGCCTTTACCTAAACATTTTTTTCTTTTTTTCTCCAGATTAATTGAGATATAATTGATATGACATTGTGTAAATTTAAGGTGTGGTGTACAGCATAATGTTTTGATATCTGTATATACTGTGATATTACTTCCATTGTAATTAATTGTCTATCTTGTCTTTAAGTGTTGAATTTTTTAAGTCAATTAAACCAGTCTTGACGTCAGCAACTCTTCTTTTTCTTCCTCTAATTTCAGAAGTCTTTTTGTTTATTCTTAGTAAATTTTAAACTTTTATCATGCTTAGAAAGAGCTCTGGAATGAAACACACTCAGTAATGGCTCGTTCTGGACCACCAGTCTCCTTTGCTGTCTGCCTGCTTATCTGACCAGTTGTTTTAGCTTTCTTTCCTGGTTCTTTCTACCTAACTCCCTAAATATTCATGCCCTATATGCATCTCTCTTTGGCTCTTAACCTCTTTTCATTCCATGATTCTCCTCGAATAACTAATCTACCCCCATTGCTTCAACCATGTGTGAGTCTGAGAAACAGAAGCTAGGACAGAAGAGCAAGTGGGAAGAGAGCCAGTTGAGGCTGGGAGAGCCATCAGACTGTGGTGTCATTCTGACACTAAGTGAAGCAGAAAGGGAAGAAAGTTGAAAGCAACCTGGACTGCTGTGCAATTCTGAGTATTCGGCAAGGTCACTGAGTGTCCTCAAACCAAAGTCACTTATCAGAGAAGTCCCATCTCCTTTCTGTACCTATTCATTGCCAGAAGTCATTGCAGACCCAAACTTAGAAAAGTGTTTGGAGATTTTACTGTGGTCATTGCTCTAATTCCTGGACAGTGTTTGTGAAATTTTTTCCCAAACCAATAGATGGATGAGATAATGACACACCAACTTTGCACATTCAATTTAAGTATTATTTAGAATTATTTAGAGAGAAATAATTCACTCTTTGTGTCTTGCTCTTTAATTCTATAATTGAATCTATATTCATAATTTTCAAAGATATTTGATACATATATCTGGAAGCTTACACTTCTCAAGTTACTAGACTAATTTAACCTTAATTGTTTTTATAAATCAGTTATGTCACTTAGCATGACAACTTCTTTTTCTCCATAAAGTAGATCATTTTAATAATGCATAATAGTTATTGAGAATTTTAATTTAAAACTCATTATTTATGTTATACCTTTGCTGCAGCCTTGGGTAGAAGACAGGCAGCACTCTAAATTTATGACTACAAGATGTTACATGTCACTTCCTGAGTATAACCAGGTTGCCTAGAAAAAAAACACTGCTTCTAGAATCACCTTATGTTAAAGCATCTTATGTTCAGGAGAAACTTGCTGAACAATTGTGACAATGTACTTCATATTTACTTGTACTACTACTTTATAAAATTTAAGTTCCAAGGGGCAGCCTAGCTACTGTAAACCATCAATTTCACCATCAAGTCTCATAAATTTGGGAATCCAAACTTTCTTATAACTTACTGCATGCATAAGTCTTACCCCAAACCTGTGCAGAGGTCAAAATCTCGCCTGTTAGTCTTAATGCCATATTGTTTGCCCCTCTCCTAAGAGTCAGGCTCTCCTTTCAGCTTCTATCTCAGGTCATTACTTTCACCCTCAGGAGTGCCACCCTCCTGCTGGGTTCATCCTGGATGGACCCTTATTCAGAGCAGGAGCAACCCAATATAACTCAGAAAACTGTAGCAGCAAGAAAAACAAATTGGTCTCCTGGCCTACTGTGCCCTAATGTTGTTCAGTAAGGTTTTCAAGATAGAACTCGAAGTCTATTTCAAATGGATACAGTTGGGTAAGATTAACATGACAAGTGACCCAATATTCTTCCTGTCCTTTTTAATAGTTGCTTACCCTTATGGAGAGGGTGAGATTTTTCTCCACTTTTCTATGTCCTGTCAGCTGGTCTAATAATTAAGTGATGTGAGATAGATTAACAAAAGCAAATAATCTAATTTAATTAAATACATATGTATGGGAACTTCACTTGCAGGAGAGGTTCAGGGGAAAAAAAAAAGGTAAAATGAGGTACATGTGACAAACAGCTAAAGAGTGAGGTAAGGTGCCCTGAAGCTTCATAGGAGAGGAAAAAACTTCTCATATAAATAAGAACAGATATTTAGTCATTAGAACTTTCCTCCACCCTATAGATAGGTCATAAAAAGCTATTTGGGGTAGTAATCATTATGGGCAAGACCCCTAATTTAAATTCTTTACAGTAGAAGTATAAGTTGTTCTTGAGTTCATGGGGTCTCAATTGCTTTCAATTCAAAATAATTCACATGCCAACACAGCTCATCTTGTGGAAACCTGTTCTGAACCTCTTCGCTCTACTTTTTTTCACTCTCACCTAGCATTTTTCTTTTTTCTCTTCTTTTTTTATTTTTTTTAACTTTTATTCTTAGCATTTTTCTTTATTCTTGGGGATATGTTCTTATATGTTCAGTTTATACCTATACTCATAGTTGCCACATCTCTCCTTTCCTCCACAGGTGATTCAGAATCGGGGGAGCCTTATGTTCCAGGTGTCTTTTTCAGACAGTTTCTACCTGTATCACCCAAGGCAAGTGGCAATGTACAAAATATGCTAAATGTGAAATTTGGCAGATGGAAAACTGTGGCCTCAGCTTTGCAACCCAGCATCGAGTGTTAGAAGATACAAGACAGCAGAAGAAATTTAGGAAGATAGAACTTCGTTGTGCTCTTAAAAGGAGGACATGTCAGGACTGTCATGCTTCTTGCCTTGGTCCTTGGGTACAGTGCAATGTGGTGATATCAACCCCTTCCCTAAGTGAGCTGCCCAGCAAGGCTGACCATACGGAGGTAGTCCGAACCCTGCAGCACAAGATGAGTGATTTTCTGGTGAGTTAAAACCCTGTTTTCCCTTCAAGTTCTAAAGCAGCTTCATGGGTTTCACACCTTTTATTTTCTTCATTGGAGCTTCTCTTCATTCTTGACCATTTTTCTCCAGCATAGTTTCCTTCATCCCTCTTTTGGGTCTCCATTCCCATTTTACACATGATGCCATGTCCTGTGAACCACTATTTCATCTGTGAATGCTCTTACAGAGCTACTGACATTTATGTGTGGAGCTAAAAAAAAACAAAAACAAACAACAACAAAAAAACAATACTTTTCCTTTCACTTTCTAAGTTCTAACTGAGTTAATAAATTAATAGACAGATTAACAAGAGAAAATCAAATTTTTAATACATGCACATGGGAAATTCACATATTCATGAAAATTCCAAAGACAATGAGGCAACATTGTGTACCCGTGACATTATGGACAAAGAAGAAAATAAAGGAGAATGGGTTTTAGATTTCAGAAGTGAGAATGGGAAATTTATGGGTAGGTGAGATAGAGCAGAACACACATGGCAGGCAAATTCTTAATAAGCAACTCAGAAACCATGGGACCCAGGGGGCGGGAGGTGTAACTGGCTAACAGTTCTCTGCCTGAAGCTCTCTTATTTACCATACTTAATTCAAATAAACTAAGGCAATGTCCTAAGATTCCCTTCCTGGTGTAGGCCTTTCCATCTGAATTTCTTAGGCAGGGAAGGGGAGGGTTAAAGGTTTTTTAAAAATCTTTTGTTTCTGAATAAACAGCTTAAAATCAATATCCCAGAAAGGCAGCTGGTAAAACTTTGGTTCCCCTCATATGTTTTCATGTGGTTCAGGGCTTCTGCTTGTTTTCCCCTTTGTGAACAGATACTGGTAGAGAATGGAACCAAAGCTGGGCACTGCCTTCTCATGGCAGCCAAGGACTTGGTCCTTAAGCTAAGAGTCTTTCCCTTCTCCCTCTGCCCCCCTTCCCAAACCCTCTCTCCCAACATACACACACACACACCATCACCTCTGTCACCAATTAGTGGTACTCTATCAAAAACTAAAGAGACTGTCATACAATGGTAAGTGTGACTCTAAGGATAGTAGACATGTAAAGTCATTATGATATAGGGTAGTGGTTGGCAAACTAGAACCTGGGAATCAAATCCGGCCTGCCACCTGTGCTTGTATGAGCCAGGCTTATTTGAGTGTCTGTTGTGTATGGCTGTTTTCACACCACAAAGGGCAGAATCAAATAGTTGAGACAGAAATGGATTTTACCTACTCTCTGGGCTTTTAGAAAAAAAGGTGTGGGGGGAGGATTGGCATCTCCTGATCTGGGACATTGCTGAGCCAAAAATCTTATCACTCTGGGACTATATGAGTCAGTGATTAATCATAAATATAATTGTCCTGGGGTGGTATTTTTTTGAGAGCAGAGTTGCTGTCGAGGAGATCACCATCCTATGTGTCAAGTTCTTGCCTTTCCTGCAAGTCAGAGGGGCTCTCTGACTTGATGTGTGCTCTGGGATGTCCATGAGAATTGTACTGTTTTGTAACAAAAGAAGCTCCCGCTGGTAATAGTAGTTTAGGACAAATTCCTATTTAACTTGTCCTTTGAGTTTTAAATTTATAAATATATATATATATTTATATATTTATATATTTATATTTTTATATTTATTTCTATACATTCTATTTGGTTCTTTTTCAACTATCAGTTTTTTTAAAAATCTTGATTGATATATAATTTACATAACATACAATGAACCCATTGAAAGTGTACAATTTAAGTTTTTAGTTTATTCATAGAGTTGTGTAACCATCACCACAATCAATTTTAAGACATTTTCCCTACCCCAAAATGAAATCCTGTCCCCATGAGCATTTGTTCCCCATTTTTCTTCAACCCTTTCCTCTCCTCCTATAAAACCGTGAAATCTACTTTCTGTCTGTGTGGATCTGCCTATTCTGATCATTTCATACAACTGGAGTCATATAAATGTGGTCATATAAATGTGGGGGCCCGGCGGCCCGGGGTCCGGGGCCGAGACGAGGAGAGCCGCCTGGGCGGGGCGCCGCCACCCGAGGCGCACCTGGCGGGGCCGCCAGCCTCCGCCCTTCCCCCGCCTGCGGGGAACCCCTGGTGACGCAGGCACCTAGACGCCGGGCCGACCTGGCGGCCGTCGTTCGGGCTGCTGTTCTGTTTGGACTGGGTCCTCACAGGGGCAGGTCCTACAGCCCGGTCCTGTCCCGCACCGAGTTGGTACTAGTGACCTGCAGTCTTCGTGGACGCGCCCCCTCCACTCCCAGCCCTGCCCTTTGCCGACTGCGGGAAGAGGGTCCCACGTCCTCCGATTGCATTGATTTTCCCGCTCGACCCCCCCCCTTCCAACCCCAAAGAGCCGGGGGACCCCATGGCATGGGCTCTCATAGATGAAGGGGGGGCCTGCCTGCCACTTGCAGTTTGGGAAGCTCCTCATATACCAAAAAGTTATAAATGCCAGGATCTGCTTTACAGGAATGGGTCAGACATGTTTAGACTTCTCATTGGGGACGCCCTTAAAACGCAGTGCAGGTGAACCGTGCTACGTTCCACAGATCGGTACTAGATTCGGAACCCCACGCCGAGCTGAGGTGTTGTGGCGGTAAGTGCCTTTCAGGCTGAGCAGGTGCCGTGGCTCCTGACGCTCCCTGCCATGTCTCCACCCCAGCCCCAGCCGACCCTCAGGATCCAGAACAGGCTTCTTCCAGTGGGAACCGCCCTGGCGGAAGGCTTCATTCTGCTTTTCAGAACCGTCTATCTGGGTGCAAGTGCATCTTTTATGGGCTGTTAGGATCCAAGGCCTCTAAACTGCTTCTGTGATAAAGTTCACTGGGAAATGTACACAAAGAAAGCCCTGTGTGTGGCCTAGGTGGCAACTCAGAGTATGAGATGCTGCTGGACTTGGAACAGAAGCAAACACTTGGACTCTGGAACAATGTGATCGGCTTTTGCGAGCTATAAAACATGTGCTTGGGAAACAAAAGGTTACGCGTCCTTGGACATTGGGGGAAGTCACACATCAGTGCTTTCCATGGGTTTCAGGCCATGGAAGCACTGCCTCCTGAACAGAGTTCTGGCGTTGAGCTCATAAGGCTTGCCAGTTGAGTCTCCTTTGCCACATTGAGACATACTCATGGCCTCCTAATTACCACTGTTATGTGTTAGGCTCTTCAAATATGTCTGTGGTTGTCACTTAAACTTGAAAATCACTGCCTTGACTTTGCAGATCACCTTTTAGAACTTCCCTCTGTGCCTTCTGATAAATGGGGTCATTTGACCTTAGCTGCCAGGCAGTCAACTGAGGAGCTGGAAAGAGGGCAGAGACTTAACCTTTAACAACTCACAGCTCAGTAGTGTGATTTAGAGCCAGAGAAGACAGATTAACCACCATAAAACCAGTAAGTATCTGAGATAGCTTGATTTATTTGATTGCCTAGGTTGGAATTTGATAGCAGAATCAGGTTCATAACTGTATGCAAATCTTCAAACAGATAAATTTGGCTATTCTACTCATTGGAAGTCTTCGAAAATGGTCAGTTGTCAATCGGTACGGACAGTAAAAGGAATGCTAGTCAGCTACTCTCAAACACTCAAACACTCGATGCTTGGCACATGGATGCCTAGCAGATGTTTGTCGAACAAAAGTACAAGTGAGTATTGATTATCTGCTCTGTGCCAGGCACCCTGCTGGGGGCTGCAGGAGTTCAGAGCGAACTGGGCTCGACCCAAGCCTTTAACACGTGTGCAGGAGGTAGAATTTAAGGAGGATGGTCATGAAATCAGGGTGGAGGTAGTGCTCTCCAAAGGTCATTTACGTTAGGTTCTTTGAGTATGTTTGTGGGTTTCACATGAACTTGGAAACCCAGTCTTAGTTGTTTTGAGACTTCACGATGCTCAGAGCAAAGGGAAGTGAATCCGGAGAAAGGAATGACTCAGGAAAAGTGAAAAACAGCCTCTCACTTTAACAATCCTCTACCTGCTGAGAAAGCCCTGTAGCTAATCTCCAGCTGCCCAGAACATGGGCCTGAAGAAGGGCTGGCTCTGCTGCCATGGATATGGGCACCACACCTCCCCAGGGGCAAGCAATCAAGGTTGTTTTCCTCTTCCAGCTCCTGCTCGAGTTTAAATAATCAAAATTCCTGTTTGTGTTAACAAAAATTGTAAGACACAATTGCAAGTGATAATGTCAATAAGATTTCAAAAGCCCCACTCCAGCAGGCCCTTGTGTGGAGCTTGGTGGCTTCTTCTGAGTTTACTGTGGGGCTCACTTTGTTTGGAGTGTTAGAAAAACCTTCAACTCAACTCAAAGAACATAGTTAGTAATTACCAGAATGGAATGTTAAAGGAATCCTCAATGACTGAGGGCAGAGACTGACTTGTGGGTATAGACCCCTCAGGCCTAGCTTAATTTTTTTGATTTTCTTAAATTCAGGGAAAAAAAAGAAGTCACCTCTGGACCCTCAACCCGGTTTTGTCTTTGCCCCAGTGAATATTACTTCCACGTTTCCCAGCTCCCAAAGATCTGAGTTCAACTGTAGCCAGGACAAGTGAGAGTGCAAAACTAAGCCACCCACCCTCCACTGCTTTGTGGCCCTATTTAATTTCTTAGTGGTTGCACTGCTCTCCCTACTCCCTGCTCCTGTGCTCCCTTATCCCTAGCCCTTCCTGAACATTTAACTTAGTTTTTCAGTTTTATGATTCATGGTCCTTTATCTTACCTCATGTCCTTTATGTGTATTTACAGTGTCCCCAGGAACTTCCTTGTCCCAGTTGACAGCCTTTAAGCCTCTGGCCTTTAGCTTTTCCTAGACTTACTGTCCCATCCCCTTCAACTGGATATATAACCTGGGAATATTGTGGCAGGAAGAAATAACCTGGGAAATCAGGATAGAAAAGAATTAGGTGGGAGGAGTTTGAAAATTCAGAGAATAGCTTGGAAATTTTAGAGTCTTAATGTGTGTGATGTAGAACATTAAAGGGGCTACAGAAATGGGGGTCAGATTTTCCTTTTTCAGTATCTTTTTCCTCCAAACAGTTTCTCTATCCTTATCTTAGAACAAGCAGCCAAAGAAGGAAAAATTTTCAGTGGTGATTCTTACCTGGGGTTCTCCAGAGGAGACTAATCGCCGGCCCCGGATCACTCAGCCTGTCCTTAAACGGCCACGCCATGTGCATTGTCATCTGTGCTGTCCAGATGGGCATATGCAGCATGCTGTGACCACAGCCCACCACCATGGCAGGTATAGAAGTTGTGATCAAAATTAGTGAGCGGTTTCAGGAACCTGCAGCCCACATTGATCTCTGTCCCATAGGGATTTGTATCGCTGTGCCCGTTTCAGCTCCTGGGGAGATCTTTTACCTGTGACCACACCATCTGAGCTTCCTCCATCCTCTGCTGAAGATCCACCTGAGAGCTGATAAGGATGTGTAACAAGAGTTTTCTTTTGTATCCAGGATGGGAGTGCTGGGACCCCTATGTATCTGTCTTTGAGGTTTTAATAATAATAAACAAAAGTTTTCAAAGAATGGAAATGGACCTTGTGATTCTTGAAAGGTATAGAGGTGGGTTGTCATGGCCTGGCCTGTAACAAAATGATTTCCATGCCTATCTTATCTTCTTCCCACATAAATCTCAAGCTCGCCCTCTGCTGTAAGAATACTGCTGCTTCCACCAGAGACCTGGATTCCGAGGGAGGTAATCAGTGTAGTGGGGAAAGCCGCCCCCAGCACTCTGAGAACTGGCTCAACGGGTCTCCGGGTTGTTAGGCCACCTGAATAGGGAACCTGCAGCTGCCTAGCCTCTAGTTTTTTCTCTTCTTTCCTCTTCGTCTTTCTCAGGGTTCATTGGTTCCCTCAGAGTTTGCTTCATGCACTTTCCTCAAGAGCTGATCCCCATCAGAGCTACATCTTCCATTCCACCCATCTATGTCCAGGATCCTTTAGTTTATTTGGTTCATTTCTCAATTTCCTCCTAGGATTTGGCTGTTTCAGAGCTACAGCAACTTTCTATGTATAAAAATTCTCAGCCCCTCTCACAATATATATCAGGAGTCAGGCACAGTCAGAAGTTGTACCAGTAATAACATTGTAAGCCTGGAAATTTCCATACCTGGAGCTACGTTTCTGGGGTTACAGGAAAAAGGAGTCCCCTCACCTACTAGTTCCCACAGAGTGGCAGCGCCAGCCCTCCTCCCCACTTCCTCTACCCCCAGATGGCCCCAAATCCCCTTTGAAAGGGTATGGTTCAGGTATCAGCATTGCAACCTATAAAACTTGGGTTAGGGTGCAGAGAATATAGAAGGCTTAGATCAAATGTCCCAAGTGAGGCAGGACCAGTTAGTCCCCAGCATAAAACAACTGAGAAGTAGCTACCACAGACTGTCCCATTTTGGATTAGACCAGCCCTGGACATGAACCAAGACAGTCCACAGCCCTTGGATTAGTCATGGCTTAAAGAAGAGAAGACAGAGCACAGGGCTGTGCCTGACAGGGAGGGAGTCTGGAATTTCTGGTTTCAGTGTGAGCCAGGGGAGGGGCCTTCATGTAGGGGAGGGCGGGAAGCTGGGGCAGGGCCCCAGTCAGTTATGCAAGGCTGCATAAGCAGAGGCAGCACAGAACAGAGAGGATCCCAACAGCTTCCTCAATCGAAGGAGTGGACACTGCAGCTTTGGCCACCTAACGCACCACTCTTGCCCCAAAGCTTGTAGCTCCATTTGTCATTCTGAGACCCAAAGATGGAGCCACTACTAGGAGTGAAAATTGGCTGCCTGTTTGCCCTGCTGGCTCTCACCCTGGTCTGTGGCCTAATTCCCATCTGCCTCAAATGGTTCCAGATTAAGGTGGCCACAGGTATAGCCCTTCTGTATATTTGTCTGCATAACCCAAGTCTGACTTCAACCCTGTCACCCTGTCCTGACACCTTGCTCTGATTCTCTCGCCATCCCCAAGCTTGGGATGTTGGGTGCTTCCCTTTGCTCTTTAGTCACCTTTGTCCATCTCCTCATTGCCAACTGGATTGTAACTCCTGCTTTTCATTAGGTAGTCACCGCCGGATCCTCAGCCTCCTGAGCTGCATTTCTGCTGGTGTTTTTCTGGGAGCAGGGCTCATGCACATGACCGCTGAAGCCCTGGAGGGAATGGCATCAGAGATCCAGAAGTTCAAGATACAGGTGAGCAGCTGAGTATCAGGGCTGGGAGGCCAGAATGATGAAGAGAACCAAGGGAAAAAAGGGGCAGGGGAGTGATGGAGCCAAGAACATGACTGCTGGGTGGAACAACAGAGAAGATGACAGCTCCTGTGTTGTGCGGAATGATGACAAGAGGTCAGACTGGGCTTTAAGGAAAGCAGTGGAGCCAAAGGGACAGGACAGGAAACTGAGCTATTCTGTCTTCCATCTAATTTATGCTTTCTCCTCCATGGAACAGAAAAGAGAGTGAACAAAATTTTTCTGGTGATGCTGATTTAGTTCACATAAGTGAACTACCTGGAGGGTGAGGGGAACCAGACTCCTCTCACCCCCAGAACCTTTGGAGGGGAGAAAGTGAGGAATCCAAGAATCCTCTGCTCCTCGGCTCGGACACTGTAGGAGGAGCCAACCCATCCTTTTGGGTTTATGGACCCCCAGACCGAGCCCTTGCTTTACTCTTGCATTCTGTTCTCTGCACCCTTTGGTCTGCTGCACATCATTTTCCCGTATTCCTAATCCTACTGACCCTGTCTCCCTTGGTCCTCTGGTACCTTGTTGTCGCGTGTCCATATCTCCTCTGGGCTTCGTTCCCGACCCTTTTCTATGCTCTAGTCCCACGTTTCCCATTCTCCTCAGCCCATCCATTGCACCTCCTTCCTTCCTTCCTCTCCCGACTCACGGCCCCTCTCTCTGTTCCCAGGTGGACTATCCCTACGGCGAGCTCGTCATCTCCCTGGGCTTCTTCTTGGTCTTCTTTATGGAGTCGCTGGCACTGCAGTGCTGTCCTGGAGCCGCCGGAGGATCCAAAGTGCAGGAGGAGGCGTGCGGCGGGGCCCAGGGGCTCGGATTCCACAGCCACGGGCCGCCGGCCTCGCCCGCGCGCAGCCCCTTCCGAGCCCTCCTCCTCCTGCTCTCGCTCTCCTTCCACTCGGTGTTCGAAGGGCTAGCCGTGGGGCTGCAGACGACAGTGGCAGCCACCGTGCAGCTCTGTCTCGCCGTCCTGGCTCACAAGGGGCTCGTGGTGTTCGGCGTGGGACTGCGGCTGGTGCAGACGGGCACCGAGCCCCGATGGGCGGTGTTCTCCATCCTGCTGTTCGCGCTCATGTCCCCCCTGGGCCTAGCCCTAGGGCTGGCTGTGGCCGGAGGAGACTCCGAGGGCGCGCGAGGCCTAGCCCAGGCCGTGTTAGAGGGTGTGGCAGCTGGCACCTTCCTGTATGTCACCTTCCTAGAAATTCTGCCCCGGGAGCTGGCTGGTCCCGAAGCCCCTCTGGCCAAGTGGGGCTGTGTAGCCGCTGGTTTCGCCTTCATGGCCCTTATTGCATTGTGGGCCTGAGGGATTCCCGACTTCTCTGACAGACTCCTCTAGAATGCCCTCCCTAGCCCCAGGAGCCACCTCCCAAATGGCTTTGGCCCTCAGACATCTCCAGTGAGACCAAGTGGCATTCACTAGACACCATCCCCCATGAACTGGGCCCCAGCTTTTCCTACATGAGATCCCATTGCTCATCCAAGACTGAGAAAAAGATGTTTATTTAGGTTGAGGGCCTATATAGTGGAGACTTGATATAAAGACCATCACTCCAGATTTGACTCATCCCATTTTTGCTACCATATGTAATAAAATGTCCATTTTACCCTTCCCCTTAACCATGCTGTACTTCATTTCTTCAGGTTGCCTAAGAGCTGCCTGGTGGAGTGGGGAGTGTCAGATGCACTCTTTTCTTCCAGACTCCAGGCCCCCAGCCATTTTGTCGGTTCCAGCCATGTCCCCCAGACATGAGAGCATTGCTGAAATTCCCACAATCTGCTCCTACCTTACCCACAAGTGTTGAGATGCTGAGCCAGAGTTCCCAGCATTTAGAGAGAAGTTTTAAAACAGAAACGGGGGTTTGGAGGTACCTACATTTTTTTCCAGTACCTATTATCAGTCACCCAAAACATGCCCAACAGACTCTTCAGATCAGGCTCAATAGAGCCTACTTCCATTTAGCTCCTGTTTTCACACTGAGCCCTGAGTGGCCTCAGCGACACCATTATTCTTTTTTCAGCTCCTATCTCCTTCCAGCTGCCTTGCACTGAGGGATTAAGAAGCAGTATGTTTTGGGGATGTCAAGTACAGCATAGGTAATATAGTTAAAAATATTGTAACAACTATGTATGATGTCAGATGGGTACTGGATTTATGGGAAGACCACTTTGTAAGTTATGTAAATGTCTAACAACTATGTTGTACACCTGGAACTAAATATTGTGTCAACAGTAATTGAAAATAAAATAATTATTTTTAAAAAAGAAGCAGTATGTTTGAAAAGGGAGAAAGGCACCAGATACATGCTGAGGGTGATTATTCGGTGCTGCCACATGGTGGCTTTCCTTCTGCCTGCCCTATCTGCCACTATGCCTCTGGCCCCTCCCCACTGGACCTTGTGTCTTTCAGTTGAGTAATCCCTACAGTGTGTCGTTTCTCTTCAAAACTGCCCAAATACAAAAACTGATTATCTAGATTTGAGGAGGAGAAGGATGACTGCTACCCAGCCCCTGACCCATGAGATGGAAGAATATTTCAGACTGGTGGCCATGTGTCCTTAACATGAGCGAGGTCTCCTGAGTTTCATTCTCATCTC
This sequence comes from Cynopterus sphinx, assembly GCA_030015415.1. Lineage (NCBI taxonomy): Eukaryota > Metazoa > Chordata > Mammalia > Chiroptera > Pteropodidae > Cynopterus > Cynopterus sphinx. The sequence continues at coordinate 76,592,031 of CM057384.1, forward strand.
AATTCATTTTGGTCTCCTGTCCATCCCATTCCCTTTCCCACAAATTAAGATATACAAACCTCCTCACAAGCCCAGCTTACACACCCAGGGATGATTAGTGAGACGCCAAGCTAAAGGCAAAACTAAGTAACATGTCTGACACAGGAAATGATTTCCCTGAACCACCATCCTATTCTATTTCCCGTCATTACTAAATGCACTCATACGTAACGTGCTCAGAACAGCACCTACTATGTTGTAATGATAATAACAGAGTTTCCACACTGAGCACCTGCTTGTGCCAGGCACTGTGCTGTTGCTTCCACGCATATTTTCTCACCTTTCCAACCCTGCCAGGTAGATATCATCCCCCTTGTAAGTCCAGGATGTGCACTCAGGAAAGTTAAATAACTTGATCACATAGCTAGCTAGGCTTCAAACTCATGTTTCCGTGATTCTAAGAAAAGTTCAATATAGAAATTCTCTCCTCCTTATTTTTGCCTTCCCCACCTTTACCTTACCTGTACCTTCCATCTTATATGTTAGGTCTCAGGAAAAAGCAGAGAGCACACTGAATCACCAAGGAAAATTAGGGAGGGTGCAGAAGGTGTGGGCACGGTTAGGATACAGCAACAAACATGGTGCAACAGCCTGGGGTTGAGTAACAATAATGCTGTTACCTGGGCTGAAGAGAAGGAGTAATCACCTGAAACTGAAGAGGGCCATCCACTAAGAGCTGTGGCCTTTGGTTAAGGGTGACAACCAGCATGCAATGTGTCCACAAGGAGCGCTCTAAGGCTTAATACTCAGTTCTGCTGCAGTTTCACTCTTTGTGTACTTTCAAGAGAATTACCCTTTAAAATTCTTTCATAAGTTCCACGGTTTCAAGCTGATGCCACAAGGCTCTTGTCACTGTATTCTTCAGTTTTATTCTCCTTCCCAGTGAACTCTCTTAGCAATTTTGGACTTCTATCCCTAAAGTCAGGGAAACACATCTCTTGAGAATAAGAGGAAGAGAGAAACAGGAGTCCTAAGTCCAAAATGGAGCCCAAAGTTGGGAGTTTGTGGCTCGGTTTCTATGAAGACACCTCACCTCTTCTAAGCCTCTGAACTCTGACCTTGAGGATGGGCAGGAACCACAGACACAGTATCCAGCCCTTCCTCTACAGCTACTTCGGAGAATCATGAAGAACAGTAGGAGACAGGATGGGAACTCAGAACTGAGGAAAGTTAGAAAGAACCATGGCAACCACAGGGGGGCACTGCGTCCCCATGGGCTGGCCTGGAATGTCTAGGACCAACAAAGTAGAGGTCAGTCAAGGACAGTAAACCCCTCTCCCTTGCTCCCAGCAGAGAACGTCTCTCCTTCCACCTAACTCTTGAGATTCTTATGAGGGGACATCTATCAGAGACACACATGAACACCACTCATTTCACACACAACCTCCAAGACAGGTACAGAGGTACATACACACATACTAACATATGTACACGTACATAAGATTGTCTCTCTCTTCCAAAGATTGCTCTACTAACATAAGTGTTACCTGTGCAGGTGACGGTTCTGACAAGACCTCCCTTCCTTTCCATAATGCACAACAGCAGCTATTACTAGTCAAGGTTGATGCTGTCTGGAGTTCTTTGCCTTTTCCATTTTGTTTACCTGGGAGCTAGTTGGGACAATGATTCTAATTATGTAGTTTCTTTTCTTTAGTATGGCATGTAAGGACCTGCTGCCTGTCCTGCCTGTGGTCACCCGACACCCTGTCCCCTTCTGACCCTGGCTACTGCATTTAAAATAGACTCAGTCCTATGAGACAGAGTGATAAAATGTTCAAGAATCACGAACATGTTCCACGCTTCATTTCCATGTCAGTTTGCCAGCACTAGACATCGAGCTGCACTTGTCATCAGCTCAGTTTGACTGAGGAAAGTGTATAATGTACAGTCATCTGGCAGGTGATCTTGTAATATTTCACCCACTGTACTCTGACCAATAATGCCATGGAGTGCCATCTTGATTTTACTTATTGCGAACTTTTTTATACCAGTAGGCACTTGGGGGATATGGTGTTCAACCTATAGCTGATTTCCAGCTGCTAGCACAAATGTAAAAGTCCCCATTGTTGGAGCACGTTGCTAGGAAACAAAGATTCCAGTGTTGGGAGGTAGGCCTGTCTCTTTCACCATTGCAAGGAGTGCCTGCCTCCCTGTGACAGAAGTGAAGGCCCCATATCTCCGAATGTCTTCGGAGAGTTTGGTGGTGAGTGGAGGAATCAGCTAGCTCAAACCGAAACTTGAATGGTCCTCACAAACTCTCAGTATTTATAGTCTCAATGTCCCGTTGCTGTTGTTACGTCTCCACATGTTCTTATCCATGACTGCTTATCACAATTAACAAATGTAAAATGACATCCTGACATGAATTACTTATATCAAAACAACTTTTTTTCTTCATTATAAGCAAGTGAATTAAAACAACTTTACTTAAATCATAAACAAGTGGATTTGTGAATTTGAAATCATATCAAACCTATACACACGCTTTCAATCCACTGGGCCTGATCCTGCATCCAGATGGAGGCCCAGAGCCTCAGTTCACACCATGGCAGCAGGCACCCAGCAACATGACTCAACTTCCCATCTCCAATACCCTTCTCTTCTCAGTCATGCCCATTCAATTTAATTCTTGTGAAAGTTCCCTCTAACCAGTAGATGGGATGAGAGAAGGATACACCAACTATGAACATTCAATTTAAATATTTACAGGAGAAAAAAAAATTAACTCACAGTGTCTTGCTTTTTGATTCCAGAAATAAATATACATTTCTCATTTTTCAGAGATTTGATGCATATATCTGGAAGCCTACACTTCTCAGCCTATAAGACTAGCTTACCCTCAATTGTTTTTACAACTCAGGTATATCATTTAGCATGACAATTTCCTTATTGCCCAGGAAGGAAAACTTTCCTTTGGTCTTCTAAGTCCATCTGGTGGGTCTAATAATTAAATTGAAACAGACGGATTAGCAGGAGGAAAATAAGTTAAAATTTAATAACATATATAGCTTCTTGTATATGTGTTGATGTAAGAATGTCTAAACCTGTAGAGAATTTTCATGAGTTTGTTTGAGCCAAACTGGTGACATGCAGAAAGCAAGATCCCAAACACTCCAGAGAATGACAGTTTTGCAGTTTCTTTTATGCATTTGGAATTAAGGAGAGAATGTAAGGACAATTTCAAGAAGTTGGGAGAAAGCAAGCCAGGGAAATCTCTATGATTAGATTACGAGATAGCAAGACTGTGCTCTTCTGAGGGCTCTGAAAAAGAGGCATTTGAAAGGTGGTAACCTAGATGCACAAAAACAATGGACAAGGCTTGCTTAAGATGTAGATAAACCTTTTATAGGCCTGGGGCATGACTACCAACCAATACCTGCCTAGTTAGGAATTTAGGATCAGATCACCCTGTGAAGTTACTTTCAGTTAGATTTATTACAGCACCCCTTTTCCATTCACACATGGAAAAGACCCAGGAATACTAAGTAACTGCCAAAATGGCACAAGCCATCACCTTTCATACCATCTTCTGCTAAAGACAAAAGATGCTGGAAATAGGGAATCAGTAATGGGAGGTCATAAGATCGAGCAAAGTAAACAAGTGTAAGGTTATTATGCAGACCTCAGTCCATGCTTTCTCTATTGATAACAGTTTCTAGAGATTTAGAGACCTTTTTCTTTTCCTGGTACAGCAAGCGAGACACCCTTACAGAGGGGGCTTTCCCTTACAAATGTAAATCTAAGTGTCCTTTACAGAGGGTAACTTCTACTTGGTTTTCAGAGGGTTGTCTGTGTGTGCTGTTGCTTAAAAATTAACCAGCTTAAAATAATCCTTATGCCAAAAGAAGATATTTTGAGGCAAATTCTACTCCCCTACATCTTCATAAAGTGGGTTATTTTAATAATGCAAAATAGTTACTAGGATTTTTAATTCAAAACCTTTATTTATGTTACGTCTTTATAATAGCCTTGGGTGGAAGGCAGATAGCACTCTATATTTATAACTACAAGATGTTACATGTAACTTCCTGAGTATAAACTAGGGTTTGCTGAGCCTACTTCCTCTATTCTCAAACTCCACTTCTGATAGCTCATGGAATGTGAGTTTGGACCTCACTTTCCTAACTTCCAGCTACACGTAGATACTATGCAGTGCACATAGCATAGCTCAATAATTATTTCTTTTTTGATAGTTGCAACCAAAATCAATTTTAAACTTTTTTAATTAATTTAAATTAATAATATTTAGCAACAATGTCTGCTGTCATGCTTAGCATACCTATTTGGAAGTCTTTAGCAGGCACTGATGTAGAAACCTTCCGGCAAATATTATTTACTCCTTCTTTTTTACTTACCTGTTGAAAGTTTTAACTTGGAATTTTGGACAGTAACCTGTATAATCAATTTAGGTTGTAAACCAAAATTAATTTTAGACTGTAATAAAGAATTAAAGTATTTACTTGAATAGAAAGAGCTGCAGCCCAGGAGACACAAGTTCAGGTAGCAATCTGAATTGTGATCTGAGACAAAGAGAGACTGCCTTTTATTTAAAAACTTCCTGCCCATAATTCCTATTTTGGTCAGTTTTATACAAATGAGTTTTCCAAAACACGCAGTTCTGATTGATCAAAATAGATGTAAATGAGGATACAATTTGTGCAGTTTTGATTGACAAAGCAAGTATAGGTATCAGTCTATCAGTGAAAAGACAAATCTGGAAACTTCCTTTTAGTGGTTGACTCAGGCAGTATAAACAGTCAGGGGCACAGTACAGTAGGCTGAGATCTCAGCCTGAGGCTTTTCCCAAAAGGCAGAGTGTATGAGAGGCCTCTGTCAGCAAGGCCACTAGACTGGTTATGAATTTGGGCCTAGTTAACCATGCGAAGTCTATTTTGACAGATACAATTCTTCTTAGGGTTCACAGGTTTATTTTAACCTTTAACAATGCATTAAAATTTATTAAACAAAATGATCCCTGTCTGTCCTGAGGCTTCTATTTTGAGTTTTCTCTTGGCACCATTTTAGCGAGCACTTAAAACTGGGGTTTTGGGGGCTTGAATTATATGCATAATAATTTTCTGTTATGCATGGCCGAGAATGCAGGAAAAAATATTTCAGAGAAAGAAAGCTGTTTCTGAGTGGTTGTAAGAATAATTTGGGATAGAATTGAGAGAGAATTTAATTTTAGCAGCATTAATATGTGGAACAAAATACTAAATTGTTGCTTTCATATCTTGTGGTGTATTGTTAATTGTTACCCAACAGCTGTGATTAATACATATTTTGGTTGCATCTTAAGAATTCTCATTCATGTGCCTGCATTATTCTGAAAATACAGTTGATCCTTGAACAATGTAGTGAGGGAGTTAGGGGCACCAACTCCCTACGCAGTCAAAATCTGCATATAATCTTTGACTCTCTAAATACTTAGTTTAACTATAGACTCTCAGTATCTTGCAGTAGATTGGTTCCAGGACCCCACTCTAATACCAAAATCCTCAGGTGCTCAAGTTCTTTATATAAAATAGTGTAGAACTATGCATACAGTTAGCCCTCTTTATCTGTAGATACCCAATTGCAAATTTAAAAAATACTGCTTTCTATCTATGGTTAATTAAATCCACAGATGTAACACCTGGAGATACAGTGGGCAGACTCTATATTTATTGAAAAAATCCAGGAGAAGAGAGGTAGATGGTGACAGAAAGAAATCTAACTATGGGATGCAAACACTCAATGCAATATATATATTACTATTAAATTGTACACCTGAAACTTATTAGATTTCATTAACCAATGTCACCATAAAAATAAATAAATAAACAAACAAATAAATAAATAATAAATCAGCATACAAATGGACACAAGCATTCAAACCCATATTAAGGGTCAACAACATACATGTTGAGCGAGAGCATTTCAGTGTATTGTTGTTTATTATCCATCCTTCAGTGGTAGATAGAGCCCAGGAAGAGTACTTGGTGAATACACTCTAACAATGACCCGAAAACATTTAATATATGCAAAAAATTTGCCATAATTCTTTCTGTTGCTAGCTTGTCTTACACATTGATGGCAAGATATTAAGAGCCTCCATTAAAAACACAGAGCTTCAAAATAAAAATTCAAGATTTAAATGCAACCCAGTCAAGAATATTGCTCTCTTGGGCCATTGCTGGTCAGCCTCTCTTCAGCCAAAGCACCAAGATAATTTCAGAGACCATTACACTAAAAAAATATTGCTTTTATATACATTGGCAGGAAGCACTGTCTGGGAAGGAAAGTCATCTTATCCCAGAAGCCTGAAGAAACTGTCCAGTGAGAAATAATGAAGTAAATCCTATGGGGCAAACCAAGGCAACGAAAGTAAAGACACATTTCACAAAGGCTTTCAAAACAAATATGAAGTTTTCCTTGGAAAATTTGTGCATCCTGCATAGACTCTACTCCTTAAGGCTGGGGGAGGAAAAAAGGCACTATCTTTTCTGTAATAAACCTCTTGAAGGAAAATTTAAGAAGTAATTTGTGGTATTGTAGGAGAATCCATTTCAGAGTGGATTATAAAGCAAGGCCATAATGTAAAGAAACTCAATGAATCGTTTTTCAGCTAGCTCATGATAGAGGTGATGTATTCCTTGTTCTCTTTCTCCTTGGTACCAACCACTTCTTGATACCACTACATACTGTTGAAAATCCTTGCCCCCTTAGCTCCTGGTCACAGCATTTGTCTTGAGCTTTCCTTCCTCCCTAACCATGTTCTCGTGCCTCTGTGTACCTACTACCCCCCTCTGATCACTAGTGCACGGCAAGGCTTTTTGCTTATGCTAAGTTATGGAAATCCATCTCTTTAATTCTGTTTCCCACATCAAAACTAATGCCTAGAAACACACACATCATATTTTTTTCAAAACCTGGAGTCCCTCCCAGCCGTTCTCGTCCTGGCAAAGGCACACTCCTCCTTCCAATCACTCAGGCCCACAACCACAGCCAACTGATATCTCACACTTATGCCTCTTATCTAGTTAGGCACCAAATCCTCAGGATTTTTCCATTATATTATCACCTAACACTATTTATTTCTGAGGAATGGGATTTTAAAATAGCATATGTTAATCATTTAAACACATGCACTGCATTTTTAATCAACATATAGACAACGCATTTTCCTATAATTCTGTCACTTGTATCTGTTTCTTTCTTATCTCATCATGAAGCTTTGTATTCCTCTTGACTTCATTCCTCAGCTCATTTCACTTGTCCCCAATCTCACACATCCATTCTGTCCATTTGAATCAGAAAACCTCACTTCTGACTTGGCTAAATTCGAAAGCTTCCAATGTGTGCTCTCCCCACTGCCATTCTTAAAAACCTCAAAATGTCTCAGCGTTCTCAAATATTCCTCCGTCATAGTTTCCAAGTAGTCCTGATTCTTTGCCTTCATATCTGTTTTTGCATCTTGGCCTATCAATGGATTATCCTCTACCTTTCTCTGGTATTTCTGTTTCTGAAGAAACAACTTCCCTTCTACCTACAACATTTCCTAGTACTTCATCAGGAAAAAAGGCCTTCTTTAGCTCTGCTAGTCTCTTTCAAGGAGAAATCTCCCTTTTCCTTACACCATCCTTTGTGAGAGAGGCCTGACTCTCTAACTTACTCCTGATTCCTCAATCTACTGTACTATTTTAACCTTTAGAACTCTACTGAAATTGTTGTCTTAAAAAGCATCACTCAACTCCTAAAAACAAAATCCAGTAGCCTCATTGCCATTCTTAGCCCTCTAGCTTCTCAGATACCTTTGCCACTACCAACAACTCCTTGATTCCCAAAATTCTTTCTTCCCTTAGCTCTGGGACTCTCCAGTCCTCTGAGTTTCTTTCTATTTTCTTGACACCTATCACGTTTTCTTTTTTTGACATGTTTTTCTCTTTTTCTCCCTTAAATATAGTTTTTTTCCTCCAAGTTCCCATTGTTAACCTCTTTTCTTCTCTCTATATATTCTTTTTCAGATTAATTCATTGGCTCACATGATACTGTCTTACAAATTTGTATCTTTTCTCTCTTGGACAAAAGCTCTCTTGATCCTTACACATGAAATCAGCTGGAAAAAAATGTAGAGGAAACTGTAAAACTGAGTCAGCAAGGGCATCATTTGGAGCACAGAAAAAGATGTCAAAGCAAATGTAGACTTCTCCAAAATATATTTAAGTCCATGTCTGTCTTGTGACATTCTTTAAGGAAATCAGATCTCCTAGACATAAAATCACTCATTCATTCATTCATTCATCCATTCTACAATATTAATTGAGGTCCTGCTTAGCAGCTTCATCCTAGACACTATTCCTGCCTTTCAAGAATTACAATCTACTCAGTGAGACTAATTTATCAGGCTTATTCTAAGTTAAAGTGACAAAATATAATTTATCTTAGCATTAGGTGATGAACTCGTTTTTTAAGAGTGGCACATCACACTTAAATATTCTAGAAGTCTCTATTTGTTAACTATTTTTTATATTATTGTAGTACTGAATAAAAACAGACTATGGGATAATTTCTCCATAATCATAATCATGATAGCATTATTAGATGGTGATATTTCTATGATGAAAAAGTCATCCCTAAACATCCAGAAAATTCAAAACTCATAAGGAAATAAAACATCAGATTTTTTTATTTTATAAGAGCAATGTGAAAGCCAATATATCAAGAAGAATAGTTCCACAACCAGAGATTGAGATATTTTCCTGAAAAAGACAGCATTAGATTATTCTTAATACTTCTGGGAAATAAAAATGAAAACATAGTATCCAATCTGAAACATAAGTGAAATATTTGTTTAACCATCCTAAACCTAATTTCTTTCAATTATTCCAATAGGATGAACTACTTATAGGCATTTTCACCCAGCAGGCCCTTCCAATGCCAGGAAGTAGAGAAGAGGTAACCAATAAATTAATTTTAATGTTTCCCATTATTCTTGTGAAAATCCTTACAAAGTTTTCTGTGACACATTCATGGTAGTGTCTAGATTACACTTCTACTATAGTACTAACTCATTTATACAACATGATTTTTATAAATAAAAATATGTATAACCACATGTCCAGAGGGACCACTTCTTACACATTTACACACAGCAGAAATTTTGACTTTGGAAGTAGACACAAGACTGTGTTTTCAGCTCCTCTTCCATACACATTCGGATTCTACAGCAATTATCACCAAGGAGAGGTGCACATACCCCTGAGGACTATACAAGAATTCACTGGAATTTGAGAAGAAAATGTTAGAACATCTGCTTTTATGTATATATAAAAAATAAATTGATTAAAGTTACTAACACCTTTCATACTAGATCCTCCCTCGACCCACACGTTAGATGGTCACATAAGTAGGAAATATAAGAGGTCTCCAGGAGGAAGTAAAGAGTTTCTTGAAACCAAAGCATTGGTACTGGCAACTTCACCCAATTTTGGCTTCTATCATAGCTCAATAAATTGTAGTTTACATGTATTAAGTGTAACTAGAAATTATTTTATTTTCATTTGTAGAATTCTAGTTGTTAAAGGCAGAGTCTCTAAAGCCAAAATGGCTAGGTTCAAACTCTGCCTGACTTTGAACAAATTTTTTATTAACTAATCTCTACCTTAGTTATCTCATTTGGAAAATGATAATGAAACCTAACTCCTAAAGTTGTTATGAGACTAACTGAGTTAATATAATGAAGTGCTAAAAACAGTGCCTGAAAAATAGTACGTGCCATATAAATAAATCTCTGTTAAATAAGAACATGCTCATGAGATGAAGAGTATTTACGATAATGTTTTGTACTGCAGAGTCACTAGTTATTTCATAGCAAAACAGTTCAAACTCTTGTCAAACTTAAAGATATATTATATAGTTTTCTTCTGTGGGGAAAAAAATATGTTCCAAATTTGCTGATCTTTTCTGTGATAAGTACTTGTCAGTAGTAAGCCTCTTACAGATATTAAAACAAAACAAATTGTTATTTCCATAGAGGTAATGATTTAGCAATAAGAAAGTAACTGTTTCATTTTGAGTACTATGGACTATGGACACAGTCTTCTGAAAATGAGTACTGAGAAATGTTTTATATCATTTTGTGATTTTGTGTAAAAATTATGTTTGCCATCTATTAACAGTTTAATGTCTTCCCACATGAAAAACTTAGAAACAGAATTTTCTAACTCATTTTTAAAATCTGGAGTTACATTGGAGTTTGGAATTGTGTGACAATTTAAAATGCAAAAAATATCCATTTATCCTTTATATTTTTATTTATTTTTAAGTAATGTTTATCTTTGTCACATTCTTTTTAAATTTTACTTTTATGTATATTTTATGCTCATGCTATACTAGTCTGTGAGAAATATGTATATAATTTATAAATAAATGAATAAGGCTATGTGATGAGAATATTTTTACTGATATGGGTGCATAATAAAAAAAAATAAACAGCCAACATTCTACTGTTTAGAAATGGTAACTGTTAAGTGCCTGCTAAAGGACAAAAACTTACCATATATGATCTTATTTAATCCTCTCAATAATTCTAAGAGATACACATTTACATTTTCCTCATTTACAGAATAAGTAACTAAGGTTAGAAAAAGTTGAATAATTTCTCCAGAGCCATAAAACATACAAGTGATTGAATACAGTTCTACCTGGCTCCAAAGATAATCATGACCATGCTGTGTTGCCACTTTTCTAAATATAAAGCAGGAGATTATGGTGATATCACCATATATAATAATATAACTTGAAGTAACAATATAACTTGAAGAGAATAGCAGGAAATTCAGATTAGTTAATTTAAAGAAAAGAAAGATATTGAATCATATTTTGGTTACATATGTACAAGCTGTCTTCAACTTTCAAATGATTTGTGCTGTAAACTTGGTAATCACTCGTTAGGAATTAGAATGCATTTTCTTCTAGAAACAGGATTAAAAATAGTGACTGAATTTCTGAACTATACAGAATCCTATTTTTCTCATAACATATCTGAATTATTAGATATTAGCAACAAAGAATAGTATAAAACCAAACTTCTGCAACATCAGCAATTAGATACACACACTCACACTCGCGCATGCACACACACAATCAGAATATTGTTAAGAAGAAAAAAAAACATGTTCTAAAGGACCATGGTAGTGTATAAGAACATTATTGTGCATGTTTTCAAAAAATTAGCTTCCAAATTTATGGACTTCAAAAGTTAATAGTATCAGTTCTTCACAATCCTAATTTAACCACATAATGTTGAAATTTAATTTTCTTGAAAGAGGTGTGTAATTATTGTTCTTTTCCTTGTATAGAATTAAGGCTAATTTTGAACAAATTCAAAAATGGGGAAATGAGCAAAGAGAAAGAAAGAGGGATTGAGAGTTTGATTTTCCTTTGGCAATTAGGAAAAGTTAACAGGATAATAGAAGAATGAGGTTAGCAATGTAGCAACGAGGTTAACAATACTTGTGGGAAGTGGGGGGAAAAAAGAAACACTGTCTTCAGTAAAATTGGCCAAATGCATGGGATGGAGAAAAGAGACAGGCTCATGGCAAGTGCTTTTTCAAACCGCTTTTTTGTGGTTCTGCTAGGTGCCCATTGTCTCCATATCATAATTTTGTTTACTATGTTTGGATGAGATAGTCCCTTCTTCCCTAAGGCTGCCAGGAGCTTGCTTTGGTCCAGGGCAGTTTGGTTGATGGGTGGTGGTGACTGAGACACATGGGTGTCAGGTGTCATAGTGAACATCAGATGTCTCTGATGCAAGAACAACCTCAAGGTGGCTTTGAGAGCAGTGAATGACCAACGCCCAAATTATGAGTCTAGGGTTTTCAATTCAGGAAGTACTTAAAATGCAGCATTGTTCTTTTTGGCAATGAATTAAATGAGGAATCTCCAGTGAGAAAAATATGTAACTAATTGTTCTTTGAAATCTCCCAGTATTCTTTAGCGCCAATGAAGAACATTAGAATTGAAATAGTTTTCAGGGACCAGGTCATTCTCACCTTTAAGAGAAACATTTGATTTCTATTCTCTCAGCTTATCTAGATTGCTGCACTTAGAAATACATTAGCTACTTTCTTTTCTTTCTTACAATATACTTTTAAAGTCATTGTACCTTAATTTTTTTTGGACACTATCCTCTCTAATCTTAAAATAGAACATAAATTAATTTACTTAACTCCTTCCTTCTTGAAACTTTGTCTCCCATTTAACTCACTCTTCTCCTATTTTTAAAATCCTCCCTATCTCTCTTCCTCTCTACAACTTTATATTTGTCAAATCTCTATATTTAAATATCTCCTAATAATCTTTAAGATTCATTTTTTTTACACCCTCCCATGGAATCTACACACAACTTGAGCAATTATACCATTGAATAACTCCCTATTGAATAGTTTTCCAAAGTCCAACAGTAATTCAACTAGGTAAATCCAGTGTTCTTGTTCCACAGTGATTCTCACTTCCAAACTCTCGATCTAATCCTCCTGTCACCTCAGCAATTTGGGAGGCAAATGGGGCTTTTAGATAGCAACTCAAATACTCTCTCATCCTCCCATTTCCTCTACGCATTTTATTTTATTTTATTTTATTTTATTTTATTTTATTTTATTTTATTTTTTGCTCAAGTAGACTTCTGCAAGCATATTCCGATATGTAATGTTCTTCCTCAAAAACATTAGCTAGCCCTCAGAAGAACCTAACCGTGTTACGTTGGAATACTGACCCACAGAAGTGTGAGCTAATAAATGGCTGCTAAATTTGTGGCCATTTGTTACACAAAAAATAAAAAACTAACACAGTCTTTATGACATGGCAGCTAACATCCTCCAGAGTGCACAGTCCAAGAGACAGAGAGGAGGTAGCCACAATACTATTTTATGGAAAAACAATGTATAGTCAATCTGTCACCAAGTCAGTATTATGGCTGGATTTATAATTAGTTCAATGACTGTTTCCATTGATGACCAATTAATGACTAATTCAAAGTCTGCCTAGAAGGTAAATTATAGTAGCTTTAAAAAAAATTAATTTATTTATTGAAATTAGCTTCAAGTATACAGTACATTAGTTAGACATATATAATGTTTATAAAACGATCCCCCCAACTGCCCCTCCCTACTCTGGCCCTCCACTTAGCCATCATATTAATGTTAACTGCATTCCCTCTGCCATGCTCCCTGTGCCCAACTATCAGCTACTAATTCATACTTCTTTAACCCTTCACCCCATTCTCTCAGCCTCCCAAACTCTGTCCTCTCTGTCCATCACCAAATTGTCCACTATATTTGTGAGTCTGTTTTTGATTAGTTTGTTCTTTTTGTTCAGTAGATACCACATATAAGTGAAATCATATGGTATCTATCTTTCTCTGTCTGACTTACTTAGTAGTTTTTTAAAATATCATAACATCTATAATTTTCTGTAAAACATTTTATTAATGCCTTGAATATCAACATCAAAGGCATGCTTACCAAATTAAGGAATGGCAAGAAGATAATAGAGTAACCAGTATACCAGACAACAGAGTCAGAATTCTAAAGGTTCTCGTAATATACAATTATAGGCCAAATCTAACACAATTTTTAAATACATTTTTTAAATGATAAATTTAGAAGTTCAGCACTTCTGGATTGGGAAAAGTGACTTAATATTTCACTTACAAAAACCAATTTTAGGCAGGTATTAGTTGACTCTAAGCATAATATATGTCAACTAGGTGATGTACCTATCAGAACTTTGAGTAGAACCTCAGGCTTTATAAGATGTAGAAGTGATGCTATTCAGACAAAACCTGGAGAAACAAATTCAGTACTGATTGTTATGTTACATTGAAATAGAAACACAGGAATTTAAAGAAAACAGATTAGTTAGAATCCCAGGAGTCTTAAAAAGCATGTCATAAGAGAAACAATTAAAGGACCCACGAATATCTAATTCAGAAAAGAGAAAATAAAAGCAGAACATATTTACAGACTCCAATACTAGAAGAGTCGTTATTTTAAAAAATCATTTTTGTGTGTGTGGTTTGAGAAGGCAGAACTAAAAAAAAAATTGGATAGAAATTGTTAGGAGATAGATTTCCAATCAATATAAAAACTGTATAATTTTAGTCATCTAATGGCAGTCCAGGCTGTCTCAGAAGGTGGTGACTTTAGTGTCAGAGGAATTCCAAAAGCAACTGCATGGTCACTTGGCAGATGCTGCAAGAAAGACCCATTTTGTAGGTAGAAAATTGAAATGAATTATTTCTAAATCACCTGTAAACTCTAAATGTCTTCAATCCTAACCTGTGAGTCATTGATACCTCCTCAACTTTTACTTCCACTATTTGGCCTACTAAACTATGCCCTTCAGTCAAGCATAGCTACCCTGTCTTCCCTTAACTACTTTTCATTTCTTGGCTGTGTAATTTTTCCCATCTTCTTCCTTTCACCTTGACTGACTTACTATCTTATGTCATTGGCAAAATCATGCTCACCCGTGAAGATCAAATACAAAGCTATTGCATCCTAGATACTTGCCCTAATAATTAATCTAATTATCCTCTTCACTTTCATAGCACTACAATCACCTCTCTAGCACAGCTTTTTCCACATTCTGTCTCATATTAGACATTTTTTATAGCTACTTTCATTTCCTACAAAATTGAAAGCTACCTAAAGGTAAGGATCATATATTGCTCATTTCAGCATTTCTGTACAGGTTTAATACAACTGCCTGTGACTGTCCTAATGTCCTTATACATGCATATTAAGTTGGATTTGACATAGATGCCACATGAAATCAATAGTGATATTTTAAAAACTTAATACATTTCTGATTAAATGTACTTCTGAAGTAAAATATTTGTGCCTCTCCTTCATTGACTCTTCTGGATTTTTTTCACATGAATTTTTAATTGCGATACAATACATGGCATTTACCATTTTAATCATTTTAAAGTATACAGTGGCATTTAACGCATCCACAGCATTGTACAACCATTGCCATTATATTGTTCCAGAACCTTTTTTATTATCCAAAAAGAAAATTTTATACCCATTAAACAGTTACTTCCCACTCCTCTCCCTCAAAGCCCTGGGAACCACTAATATGCTTTCTGTCTATATCCTCAGTTCTTTTGAAGCTCTGACACAGAGTCAGGTACCAAGTGGTAATTGAGTAAATATTTGTTGAACTGAATTTGAATAAAAAGTGACTCCCAGAAAATACACATGATGTAAGACAGGAGAGGTCAATTTTTAAAAGTAGTTATTATTTTTAAAGATATTGTTTCTCAGTCTAACATTGTATAGAATACTGGTAGTGATTTTGTCAAGTGAGTACTTTGAAATATAAAGTTTTATATAAATGCTTAAAAAAACACTAATGAGCTATTAAAGCAAATTAAGAAATTAGCTGTGCCAAAGTATTTTTGAAGAAAGTCTTTTAAAGTCTAATTTTGCAATTAAAATTTTTTAATTTTTGTCAAAATACATACGAATGATTAAAATGACAGACACCTTAGGGATTGGTCTTGAAGAGATCTTCAGTTTTTTCACATATTCTTTGCTGCAATAGTTTGCTTTTGTGATATTCAAAATACTATTTTTTTATTGTTTTGCCTTCTTAAAACCATTTAATAAAGGAGAATTTCTTTTTTTACCTGTTTGTGTAATTATGGGGAATTTGAGGATGCATGGGATAGGTTCACATGCCAGTTGTCATTTCCAAGTGACAGCCCCACTTAAAATCCTGATACTGTTTGTAATCTCAACTATTAGTGGTTACAAAAGACTGATTGGTCACATGAAAATGTTCCTTTATCTTAATTGTCTCTTCCTCCTTAGAAATAGCATCCTTATCTTTATAAACTTATATTTTTTACTCCTGATGCTAGAGAATCTACTGCTCTATGTCTCAGTTTCTCACCTAATAAATTAGTCACATCGATCTTAAAACTTAGAGGAACTGTACATTTTTTTGTTCATTGCTAAGAGTTCTCTGACTGAGGAAGGTTTTACAAAGTATAATGACTTGCAAGGGACAATTTAAGTTAATTAAGTTCAGTGACATTAAACTAACTGTAAAACTCTCAATGTGTACAAAATGACATTTCCAATAAGCCCTATTTAATATCATGAAATTGTAATGGGTTATGATTTAGTTAGCTATTATTCTAAACAATCTTGAGGTCACAACTATTTTTACCATTTCTAACACATTAGAGATATTTATTTATTTATTTATTTATTTATGTTTAGTTAGTGTACAATCTTATATTGGTTATATTCATTTCAGGTGTACAATATAGCAATTCAGTATTTTTATACCTTTCAGTGTCGTCACCCCATTAATTCCAGTAATCATTGGTCACAGTGCAAGTTTATTACATAATCATTGGTTATATTCTTCTTCCCCTTAAGTTGCGTTTTATTTCTTTGTATATCACAGGAGGAAAAGTGAAATTGTTCATATTGTTCTAAGTGGAAGTAGAGTAGGTAGTAGATATACAAAACAGATAAGAGAAAATTTTTTCTAAAAGCAGCATTGAGTATTTATTGAAAAACATTGTAAAAGTCATCGCTACAGAGATTGTAAATGGGTACCTCTTTTCTGGGACTTACCTTGACAGAGGTTTTAAACACATACATATCTTTTATATTAGCAATATCACTTCTAGTCATTGATTGTAGGGAAATAATTTTAAAGAGGGAGAAAAATACACTACCAAGAATGTTCATTTAAGTGTTATTTATGATGAAAAAAAAAACTACCCTAAAAACAACCTAAACATCTAAAGATAGAAGACTAACAAATTACAGAGCATGTATTCTATTAAATACTAGACAGTCATTAAAAATGAGTATGTAGCTCTATGTTATTGTCACATAGAGAAGTTACAACATAACACTTAGTGATAAAATCAATTTATAGAGCAGTATACACAGTGTGAATCCATTGTAATTAAATGTATATAAAATACCTACAGGCAGGCACCCACAAGTTTTTTAAAGATAAACGATGAAATTTTAATGAAGGTTATCTCCAGATGATATATTTATGTAAGACTTGTTTTACATAAGTTTATATAAGTTTCTATTTTTCTAATTTTGCTACATGATCATAGATTTCTTATGTAATTCAAATGTAGGAATTTTAAATGATTATTTTAATTGTAAATTCTTATATTAATTACCTAAAGCTTACTGCATTATTCTTAGATGATAATATACACTGCAAAAAAAAATGAATGTAGGTAGATGGATGGATGGATGAATGGATGGATGGATGGATGGATGGATGGATGGATGGATGGATGGATGGATGAATGGATGGATGGACGGATGGACAAATTGATGGGTGGATAGAGAAGTAATCAGAAATAATAGCATTATTGCAGCTCTGCTACACACACACAAAAAACACCTTATTTAAGAACATTTATAGTGGGGAGTTCTACTAAAAATATTTGAAAATAATATGACTTTATTAATTTTAAGTGACTTAATTTTTCAAATTTAACATGTTTTTATATAAGCTTCATTTTATTTTATAAAAAAAATGTATAGTGAGCCCAATTTATTTCAAACTAAATGAAGTGACTAAGTGATTTTGCTGCTGTGCCCTTTATAGCTTAGACTGAGAACTTATTAAGCTAGATAAATAAGTTTCCTATGCTTATGTTTATGCCATAATTGTTATAAGTATGTGTATTAGTCAGGTATTGCCATAATAATGCTGCATAACGAAGTACCCTAAAACTTGGTTGCTACAAGAGCACATATTGAATGCTCATGAATCTGCAGGTGACTACGGTTTAGCTGATCTAGGCTGGTTGGTTGGGGAGTTATGCCTCAGAAAGCAGGATGGCTGCGTTTGTTCCAGGCTTTGAAATGGATTCAGGTCTGATTGATTTGTGTTTGTTGCAGATTTCAGGATATAAAGTAGCAGCAGCTACCTGAGGTATGTTCTTCCCATGGCAAATCAGTAGAGCACATAAATAAAACAAAATTACACATGCATATTTCATTTATAGCCTTTTTTCATTTCCATTAGCCAAAACAAGTCATATTACCAAACAAAGCCCATGGGTAGGGAAATATATTTTGTTCCAAGGAGAATGAAAAGTTATTGAATATTGATTCAAAATACTCCTAGTTATCACTGTAAGTGAATAAGTGACTGGGAAGTATCCCATAAGCCATTACATGAAAAACCTTATAACAGGAGACTTTAATTTGGAGGTTGAGAGAAACCCTAAGTCAATCCTCAAATGGGCATTTTTATATTCTGTTCACATAAATTACTGTTTTTTCTTTTGTTTCTTTCTTGTACTACTATGTCTATCCCACTAAGTGAACCATTCTCCCATATATGATGCCAGGACTATACTGTGCTAATAGCCATTCATTCTTGTATACCAATATAGCTTTCTAGAGGATGAAAAATATCTGTTCACTTTATTGGACAACTTCACAGCAAGTCTACATCCCATGAATAACCAAAATCAGATGAATGGCTCTCCCAAAAAGAATCTGTTTATGATTAAAGAGCAGCTAGTCAGAAAGAAGTGATTTTCCCCTGTGACCTGGGAGGGCTCCTCTAATAGATAAAACAGGAAACTCAGATTAAATACGGCCATATTTAATTCTCACTAGATGAAAATTAGGAGTTAAGAACGTCACTGGAAAAAAATCATCCTTCCCTATGAGCTCACATCTCTTGGCACCATGACATGTGCTGTGTAAAACCTTTAAATGTACCATCACTTACTCTCTACTATCCGGCAGCCAGTTCTCCAACATTCCCGTTTGCTCCCTATATCCCCAGTGCTGTGTAGGTTTTGTGCTGCCATCCATAACACAAAGAGAAAGGATGACATGATTTCTTGAGACCTATTTGAATATGCCAAATAATACAGAAAAAGAAGGTGAACAGTAAGAAGATGAGTGAGCGACACGGAGATCTATTTTGTCTCATGAGACATGCATCATGGAAATGACTCTGAACTGGTTCTGGTAAGCATAACAGAGCTGTAGAGGGTAACAGAAGACAATCTGCATAAATTTGAATTCTTGCCCAGAAGAATTTGTGCTTTATGTGAGAATACTATCTAACAGTATAATTAAAGCTTAAGATAGAAAGTTAGGGGAAGTAAATGGAGTCCTGCCAATTTTACTGAGGCCAGTCCTTTTGGAGGTTCCTTCCTCTTTCTTTTTTTCTATTGGTGAATACCACAGGGTGGTGACACTCTGAGTCATTATGAAGAAAATGAATAGTCAAGGTATTTAAGTGGAAGGTGGGGTTTGTCTACAACCAAATTAAGACCAGAATTTACTTAAATAAGGTAGTTTTTTTTATTTGTTTTTTGTTTGTTTGTTTGTTTGTTTGTTTGTTTTAAGAAAAGGGACACTGGGCAAAATTCTACAAATGAACTCAAAGAAATAAATCATTTGATATACATCATTCAAAAACACTTATCTGAAGCAAACTGTACATTTTATGTGGTGTCTATTATAAGTCAGGGACTTTATGCATTTAGCAGTTGTGCTTTTAGGCTGGAAAGCTGGTCAGATTTAAAACTTTTAAAGATTTAAACCTAGACTGGAGATAAGAGAGTTAACTGTTTAATATATGATGACAATAGAGAAATGCAAAAATAATAATTAACAAAATGTTTGGTGATCAAGATGCAGTAAATGTACATCAATGGTATTATATTAAAATGAAGTTATCAAAATAACCAGATGTTAATTTATTATTAAAGAAAGTTTAAACACTAGTAAAAATTAGTAAAACCATCACCCTAATAAAACATTTTTTATCCTTAGGACTACATCATTTTGCTTGGCCTCTCAGCAGTTTCCAACAAAGCCAAACATACCTTTGTTCTGAAAATACTATTTTTTTTTTTTTGCTCCAGAACTGCTTACCATTTCTCCAACCTGGAAGTCACTTTCAATAGTTCCTGTTCTTAATGTTCCTTGGGACTGAAATGAGTTTTTTCCTAGTCATTCTCTACTCATTCTATACAATAGCATCAAATACCATCTAAATACTGATGGCTCCCAAGTACCTAATTTTTAATCCGATCTGTTTTCTGAGTTCCAAACTTGTATACTATTTGACTGCTCCACTTGGTATTCTGACAAGATCTCAACCTCATGTCCAAATGGATTTTTAAGTTTTTCTTCCCAAATTTCCAACTATATAAAATACATGAATAACATCACTATCCACCCAGTGGTTTAAAGTAGCAATATGGAGATTGCAGTTAATGTTTCCATCCCGACTCACAAACATTTGAAATTTTATTTTTCTTACCTCCAGAATGTAGCTCAATCTGTTCTCTTTTCCTTTTAAATCTTGTCTAAACTACTTATTTTTTCTCTCATTTGGACTACTACAGTGGTCTCCAGACTTATTTTCCTTCTAGTCCTGATCTATTTCAACCCATTTTCTAGGAAGCATAACTTGGTCTTAACACGCAAATAGGTCCTTGTCACTCCTCAGCCCAAGAGGCTTCAAAGGCTTCCCATAAGATTAAAAAGACAAATACTGAAGGCATTGCATCATCTGGTTCCTCAGGGCACACCATCTTCCTTTCACTCATTGTATGCCAATCATTCTGGTCCTTCTTCCATTTCTGTAATAATATCACACTATTTCCCACCTCTGGGTTTATCTTCCTCTTTCCTGCTTTTTTCATCTGGAATGCTGTCCCTCGGTTTTTCCTTGTATAGCACAGGTTCTCCCTTCACTTCCTTAGACAGCTTTCAGTGACAAATACCCTCTTCCCCAAACCAGCTTAGGTTCCCCTAATATATATTAATGCCCTCACTTCATAGCTTGAGTCGTAGTTTGTAACTATATACCTAATTGTTTAATATCTTTCTCCCATATCGGACTGTGAGGTTCTTATGTCAGAAATCATACAATGGTCTCCAGACTTATTTTCATTTTCATTGTCATTTTCATGGCTTCATCCTCAGTGTCTTACACAGTGCCAGGCCCATAATAGGTTGTTAATAATTTTTGTTTGTCTCTGTTTTCTCATTTTAGTTGCCTCTATATATTCACTTCTGTGTATTAGGTAGATTTGTTACATCTCCCAGTCTTGGCCAGGTGGTCTTACATAGTACGTGTTCTATGTAACCCAGTGGCGCAATCCCCCTTGTCACCTGAGCCGAGTTCTCCAGGGATGTCACTGGTGTGCATTGTGTGCACCCTCCTGTTGTAGTTAAGCCTTGAGAATATTATGCTAAGTGAAATAAGTTGGACAGAGAAAGACAAATACTGTATGATTTTACTTACATATGGAATCTAAGAAATAAAACAAATGAACAAACAAAATAAAAACAGACTCAGATACAGAAAACAAAGTGGTGATTGCCATATGGGAGGGAGGTTGAGGGGATAGGTGAAAATGTGAAGGGTTTGAGAAGAACAAATTAGTAGTTACAAAGCAGTCATGCAGATGTGGAGTACAACGTAGGGAATATAGCCAAAAATTTTGTAATGGCTATGTACAGTGCCAGGCAGGTACTAGTGAACAGGGGGATCATTTAGTAAATTATATAAATGTCTAAACATTGTGCCATATACCTGAACTAATATAAAATAAAATAAACTTTAAAAATATATTATTGGATTAAAAAAATAAAATAATGTGTGTGCGATGAGCTTCAGTAATACTTTGACACAATTTCATGTACTGTTTTTAAATTAAGCTGGTTTCATAAACAGTCTCTAGTTATCCTGTTTATTATTTATTAAAAGCACATAGTATTCCATCAAATAAATATGATAAAATAGACAATTATTTCTCACTTTCTGAGAAGTGTTACCCATTTTTGTTATTGTAACTAATGCTGCTATAATAGAGCTAGCTGATTCCTTGAGAGAAACTCATAGAGGTAGAAATCGCAGATTTTACAGCTTCTGAGTATTTTTCTCCCTGCAGAGACACAGTTTTTCTGTAAAAGTGTTATAACAAATTACAATACCCCCAAAATGACTGATCTTGAATAATTTGGTCATACTTTTTAAATGTTCAAAAAAACATGCCTAGCCTATGCAAAGTCCAGTCCTAAAACAAAGTCTCCTCCCCATGTAGTCATATACTCATTTTATGAGTCATGACAGTATTGACACTAGTAAAGCCTGATTTCTTATAAGTCCTGGGACCATTTCCCATTATATTTTATGTGTGATAAAATTATAAAGACACCAGGATGTCTGTCAGGATAATATGTTTATTGTGAATATGATATCATAAATCTAATCTAGGCATTCAGCTATCAAATAAGAGTAACAAAATGACTTGTTCTTTTAACTTATAACTTGCAGCCTGAAACTCATTGCCTTTACTTAGGGATGAATTACAAAACCTTTGAATTATGTACACTAAATATTTTTCAGTAAGATTTCTTTATAAAGGTGCTAGAATCCAAAAATTTTTTTTCAAAACTAACTTTAAAGAGAATATATATATTAACTTCCAAGTGAAAAAAGACAGCCCACAAAGTAGGTGACGAAGTAGTCCTTTCAGAGCCTACAATACATGTAAGCCAGGTGTCAAGGTCTTAGCAAACAGAATTGTGATACTTTTGGCCAGGTCTGGATGACAAATGATGCAATGGGGCAGATTTGAATATGATCTGGTGCAGCTGGATTCTGGAAAACAGGGACAGTCCCAGGCCCAGTGTATTGGGCTCTGTGAGGATGGATATATGTTAGGTGAGAAGACTGAGAAACAAAATGGTTGTGGTCAGGCTCCATCCCAGAAAGTCAGGCAGTTTCCAGGTAGCCTTACCTATAGGGTCCCAGGTGGCCTTAGCCACAGCGTCCCAGATGATCTTAGCTACAGCATACTATGTCACCTTAGATACGGTGTCCTACACAACCTACAGATTGTGATTGCACCTGGCCTTAAGCCACTATTATGCACCTTGTTATAAGAACAGCCCTGCCTAGGCAGGCAAAGGGAGCTGGAGCTGTGCCTATGCCTTGCTGTGTCTTGCTTTGCCTGAATAAAGCTATGTTGCATCTGCCCATGGCTCCTCACATATTCTTCCAGCTTCCAGAACTGCGCACCCCAAGTTTCAGTACTCCAAACCTTCAGAACGACTTAATGTGGTGTTTGGGTTCCTGTTTCGAAGGTGCTCAAGTCTAACCCCAGAGCTGAACTCACTTTTTTACTTACTTCACTAATAGAGCCCTCTCTCTTTCTTCCTTCCTTCCTTTCAATAAACAAATAAGCTTTTTTTGCAGGGCCCTTATGCTAGACTCTATAAAGGATATAAACAAGGTTCCAGCAAGTCTCAAGCCTCTAACAGGCTGGATTAGACTCCTGCAAACGTTCTCATACAGTGTAAACAGACCATAGTAAGGGCCCAAGGAAAGATACAGAAAAACGAATGGGCGATGCCTCTGGTTGACACATCAGTAAAGATTTCCACAGAGGAGGTATTTCAGACAGCTCAAAGAAAAACACGGTGGGATTTAGTTATACAGAGATGGGACCTGGAGATTGGAGTAAGAAAAGACATCAAGGGCAAAGAAAATACGTTTAAAATTTAAAGTGCTTTTTGTGTTCTCCCAATCTTTCTTGGCTGAGTGTCCTAGGGCAGTGCTTCTTAAACTTTATTGTATAAATTAATTACCTGGAAGTCTTGTAAAAATGCAGATTCTGATTCTCAAGATCCGGGGTAAGCGGGAATCTTTATTTCTAACAAGCCCCCAAGTCCTGCTGAAGCTGCTAGTCTGAGAAGAGCACTTCCAGTAGCAAAGACTTTGGCTATATAGACCCAGTAGAAGCAGCAGCAGTGGGAAAGTACAGGGCCACCTACAGGTGGGCAGGTCTGCTTGGTCTGAAGAGCTTCTGGGGACAGAGCAACAGGTGCTTCTTTCACTATTATTAGTCTTTTGGGAGGGTTCAGAAAATCTCTCCATCTAGATTATGAACGGGTTGCATCATTCCATCCTCTAACCCAGCAGGATGGAAACTCTGGGAGAGATAACAGCTCTGTGTGGTCACTGACTTGCTTGTGCCCTGGCAGAATAAAGGATTCTTTGTTAGCTCAAAGCCTGGCAGATTTTCTGGATCTTGGTGGAGACAGTCATTTTAAACCAAAAATAGATCTTTCAAAAATATTGCTGAATTAAAGGAAGGAGTAATTAGGATGGTTCAGTCCACTAAACTCTGAACTTAATACAACTGACCAGGTCTGAGTTAAGGAAAAGACCCTGTGGCAGCAGAGGGTGATCAAAACAGTCTTAATATTTTTTTATTTTTTGCTGGATACTATTCTTCAAGACTTTTAATTCAAGCAAGTGAAAGGTAGGAGAAGAAGAGCCATACTTGGCTATTTGTGATCGAAATTCAGAATTAGTCGCTGTTTACATTTATATATCTGTACAATGTCTTAGTAAGTCTTAATTGAGTTTGAACTTAATAAACACATATGACAAAGTCTCTAAACTATTAATCTACCCCTTTAGGCCTTTTTTTTTGGAAATTTAGTAATGAGTGTGAACACTAGGACACCTGGACAGGAGAAAGTGGAAATTTTTTTTAAAGTACTTTCTGTGTATGTAAAATTGTTTTTGTGATAACAGGAATGCTATATTGCATCTGCGGGGATAAAATATGACTGCTCTTAGCAGAAGCAGAGCTTCTGAGAAACATTAAGAAGCTTGAATGAAAATATAAAACACACTCTTGATTTTCCCCTCTCATTTCTCTCTCTCTCTCTCTTTCTTTCTTTCTTTCTCTTTCTTTCCTTCCTTCCTTCCTTCCTTCCTTCCTTCCTTCCTTCCTTCCTTCCTTCCTTCCATCCTTCCTTCCTTCCTTTCTTTCGTTCTTTCTGATGTTACCCAGATGGGTGTTCATGGAATAAAAAGAGCAATATTTATTTAGCACTTGCTGTGGGTCAGGTACCATGTTAAGTATATTATATGTGTGTTCACTCTAATCTAAGCCATATTACTAGTAATGTATATTTTAGGGACAAGAAATCTGGTATTCAGAGAAATTGTAGACTTTGTCCAAGGTTATATAGAAAGGAGTTGAAACAGAGGTTCAAAACTAAATCTGTTTAAAATAAAAATCTGTGCCCTTTCTACCATGGCAGGCTGCTTTTTAACACCAGATTTTTTAAGTTTCTTGTTGAGGACAATTTGCTTCTTTATTATGGTTGTTCTTATACAATACGGAGTTATATAGAAAGTCTGTGGGATTAGTAACTGGTTAAACTTAAAGACCTTTAAGTTTCCTCCCAAACTTTCACACATCCTCCCATCTGAGTGCCCTTGCACATGCTGTTTTCACTGACTGAATTCTCTTTCTTTGCTTCTTTTTGCCTACTTTATTACTTCAGATTTAGTGCAGACCTCAGCTTGATCATTATTTCTTTAAGAAAATATTTTCTTTGCCTACTGTTTCTACTGTATGCTTTTAATAACATGTACCTTTGGATTGAAAAAACTATCACTGATGCAATTCTATACTATGTATGTGTTCTAAATATCAGATCCTATATCTCTTTGGAGATATGATAATGAACTATTCATCTCCTGTCCCTAATAACTCACATGAATGGTAACAACTTATAATTGTCATTGATTTATGGGCTCCTGCTTCTGTGGTAGGTTTTGGGTGACACAAATTGAAGACCCTTAAGACTTGTTCTCAGCACTCAAAGAACTAACATTCTGATTGGAAAGACATGGTTAAGACATACTAAACAATTACGAAGCAGCCAAATGCAAGATGTGACCAAGTCCTTTAGCAAGACTAAAAAATTTCTTTGGTTTCATTTTTTCTAAGAAGGTTTCTCTTTTTAGTCTATGTCTTATTCTATATGTTGGTATATGAAAGCTGAAAGAGCTTAGGATATAAAGTAATATAATTGGAGAAGCAGGAAGAAGTTTTGACAAAATGAAAGACCAATAAAGATGAAGGGGAAGAAACAAGATCTGTGGTTTGCAGTGTCTCGCAGAGATATTCCATATTATAGTGTATGGCAGTGAGTCATCATTCACCAAATTTCATGTCAATAGTTAACATTTAACCCAGTTCTTAAAAGCATAGGAAAGAGCTAAACTATACATTTAGCCAATGTAGGGACAGAATGTTATACCATAGCAACTCAGTCAAAAAAGAAGGTGGACTCTGATTGTAAATCAGCTAGAATCCTTAGTGAGTAAAATCACAGACCAAAATTAATCGTTTGGGGAACAGAGTAGGGTTCCAAGCATGAGCTGCATTAGCTCGTTGAATCCTGCAGATCTCTCCAACCCCACTGCACCATGTCACTAGTAGTTGCAGGTTTCATTCTCAATTTACAAATGATACATACAGTCAACAGCTACAGACCTAGCCCTAGCCTAGGGATGCTTGCTGCTATTGCCAGGAGAGCCATCGTGAAAAACAAAATGAAACCCAAAACTTTAAAACAATCCAGAGTTTTGAAGTGGAAGGATGGGAAGAAATTACAAAATGATATGGGACTGAACTAAAAGTTCCTCTTCCTTAACATATTGTTTCTGCCCTTCACTACCAGAATTCTTTCTTTTGTCACTTTTCATACTCTGAAATTTTGTTACGGAAGTGTTCCTTCAAGACCACAGAATACTCTTAAAATTGCATTACTTTTGGAAAGGTTGATAGTCTTACACACAGGAGTATGAATTAGTTTAATCGAGTTATTTTACTATTAGAATAATCGAGTTATTATTCTAAGTTGCAGTATAATAAAGGACTGCTGATTTTTAAGAACAGAGAGCAACAGCCACACTGGGAGAGATAGAGGCACTAAGGCCAGAATGAGGACAGTAGGTATATAAAAAGGGTTTTAGGAGAATACTGGGGAAGGTGCAAAAGGAGCAAAAATGAGCTAATATTTATTTATAATGATTATTTACCAATTTTAAGACCAACTAAGACTGGTGCTATACTCATCAAGAGAGAAAGAGAAATTTCCTCCTCTTTCTTGTTCATTCTGTACAGAATGAGCCCAAGTCCTAGGACCAGATATCAATCTGGTACACTTACAAACCAAAAATGGTAGGTTTCTCTGAGTTGGCTCTTGTGGAAAAATAAATGGTATTCCAAACAATTTAAAGGAAAGGCCTTTCCAGTTCTAAAAACAATGACCAATTTTTAGTTAATTGAACCATATAAAATTGCAAATTTTCAAGTGACTGTGACCAAGAAAAATGGCAATTTCCTATGGATTGACCAAAAAGTTGATAAGTTGAGACTTCCTGAATTTCTTACCTGAAATCACATCATGAAAATGAAAAATGTGAAAAGCTATACTAAATGAAAATGTGATTAGCTATACTAAATAGAAGAATGTTTTTTTAGGATTTTTAAAATAAAACAAATCATGAAGGCATACTGTGATTGGTGATGCTATACCTAAAAGTGATGATGTTAGAATAGCTGTGTTGTTATGCACAGTTTCCTAGATCAAGCTGTCTTTGTCCATGTCCATTCATTCCATTTGTTATTTAGACAGCACTTCCTCCTACAGCCCTAGGCAACCTAGGACATCGACATTTGTGGGTGTTTTAGGTTGAGGTTGCCAGTGGGCATTATGTGTTTCCGGAGAACTCTAAGTGAACTCAGTTTTTTCCTGCAACACTTAATGCACAGAGGAGGGATTTGCCACGGGATCTGGTGTCCTTACAACCATAACTTTCCTTGTGCCACAAGAGAAAACTGCTTTCATGTGTTCTTTTTCTATTCTAGAATATATTCTAGAATATAATAGTAATTTGAAAGTCTGTAACTTGGCACTCAGATGAACTATAAGGTATTTTTTTACTTCTATGGTTTCGTGATTAGAATTTAAGGGGGAAAAAAACCAGCTATGCTTGCTTTTATGTGCATAGGGTTTTCTGTTAATTATATGCAAGAAACTGGCAACAAAGTAGTGCATGGGGAGGGAAACTAAAATTTTCCCTGTGCTGAGCATTTTCGCACTGAGTTTCTTTTAAATATCATGTATTATTTACTGCTACTAATAAAATAATTTAAAAACAAATATAATTTAAAATTTAAGTAGATAAAACATTTTACTTGTTAAAGCAGAGCCCCCCTTTATAAATGTTTGCGTCTTGTTCTTTTCTTTACCTTATCATTGCTGTGATTTTTAAAAATAATAATTCTTAAAACCTGTGGGAGGTGGAACAGAGATACAAAAGGTTTTGATGATGAAAACTGCTGTTTATTCTGCAAATATTTGTAGCTACCTGTTCTGAGACAGGTCATGGACTGGGTACTTCCTCTTTTCCATAACTTCTGAAAGGCTTCTTGTGTAAACATCCAAGCATTTTTTTTTTCTTTGAGATTTTTGCGTGCTTAAAAATGCTTCCCATGGGTAAGTGATGATCTGCTTTCCATGAATTTAGCAATGAGTTCAGCTGCAGGGAGAATCAGCCAAGGTATTGAGGTGAGTCTCTGGTGTCTGGTTGAGACAGAAACTATATTGATGACCTGTGTGTGAGAATAAGGGTATTGGTACTGGGTATTTGGAAGGTGGAGGGTCATCTTGAGCTATAACTGCAATATTGAGAAAATAAAGGATAAAGAGGAAGGTAAAAAGAGACAGGTGGTAGAAGAAAGGGTGGCTGTCAATAGAAACTAGGGACATTTAACTCACAGAATTGTTGTATTACTCAAAAGCTAATTTCAAAGATTTGTAAACAGAATCTTGAACACACTAAAAGATGATGTACCACCATAAAAGCTGATCTAACACCCTTCAAAGCACAGGACAGGGAGAGGTGTGCACAAAATTTAAGGGGATGTCAAAGAACTCGATAATCAAGATAAATATTTGAACAAAATATTTTAAAATTTAATGTAAAAATGCATGATGAAAAATATCAACTTTTAAAATAAAGATGGGATTACTGGTTTTCCCTTTTTCTTC
Source organism: Cynopterus sphinx (assembly GCA_030015415.1). Lineage (NCBI taxonomy): Eukaryota > Metazoa > Chordata > Mammalia > Chiroptera > Pteropodidae > Cynopterus > Cynopterus sphinx. Next base: position 76,621,031 of record CM057384.1, read on the forward strand.
AGATGGCCAAAAGGCCTTGGGCAGGGCACTATTATTGACCTGCAGAAATTTCCTACTCAGGTACTTTTATTAACGATGTTTTCCAAAAATTAGTTCTCATGACCCCTTCCCACATCAGTAACTTTTCTCCAACACTCCAGCATTTTTCGTAGCTCTGTTCCATCCGAAAACCCATTTTCCTTAGTAACTGTAGTACTTTGATGGCAATCTGAATCAGTGAATGCCTTCCAGTGAATGCCCAAACCGCAGTGGGCACTCAGTATTTCTTTGCTGAAAGAACACGGAAATCAGACTTCACATTGGCTCTCTTAGGGATTGAGCAGGAAGGAACGCAGATACATTCTGTTTTGTCCACAGTGTGTGTCTTTAAAAAAAAAAGCCAAAAACTGAATTTGTTATCAAGATTGAACAACTCGGAATATTTTACATGAAAATCATCTACTTCTCTCATTTCTTGGAAAATCAGAAAACCTAGCAAAAGTGGGCCTGAATTCTTCCACGACAGCAATGGGCATTTAGAGCAGAATGGGTCTGCCCTGAGAGCTCTCTCTACTTGGTCGCCTCCTGCCTGTTTTATTCATTTACGTTGCCTGGCCCTTAAGCTATTAGAGTTTGCCACACTAGGCATGAAGGTACGTGTGCAACGCTTAACACCCATCTGCTGCCTCCACTCGGTCTCTCTCCGAGAATAAAGTTTCCTCGTTGTCTTTTCGAATAGAGTCTTGCAGAGAGACTCACAGAGGCAGCTCACCTTTCTAGCCCGCAAACTTTGCACAACCCGTCAAAGTTGCACTGCCTTCCGCACATTGTTTCTCCTTGGCTCTCTGCTCCGGGGTCCCCTTCCCAGCCCAGAGCCTTGCCTCGGAACCCCGATCCCCGCGCCCTGGAGCCTGGGGCGTGTCCCGGCCCCCCGGCCGCAGCTGTCTGCTCGGGGCCGGGGCGCCCGGGCTCGCCCACGGCAGCACTGGGCATGCTCAGAGGCGGCCGCGGGGGCAGGTTTACTTCTCCGGCGCTTGCACTCGGCGGCGGGCGGGCGCGCGGCTGCGTCTGGAGCTCCGGCTCCGGGAGTTGGAGTTGCCGAGAGTTTCCCCTCGCACCCCTCCCTCTTTGCGCGCGGCAGCTGGAGCGGGGGCCCGCCAGTACCCGGGCCTGCCCAGCCTCGTCCGGAGTCTGGAGCCCCGCGCGGGGCAACCCTCGGGGAGGAGTCTTGCCGGCTGGGACGCGTGCAGCGCATCGGCACTGCCAGGGCACGAGTCGGGCTGCACGGTAGGGCCGAGGCGCAGGGAGCGGCCGGGCGGGCGGGCGGGCGAGGCAGAAGCCAGGCCAGGCCAGGGGGATGCGGCTGCAGCAGCCGCAGCGACTGGGGCTCCTGGCGCTCGGTCTGCTGCGGGAGGCTGGGGCAAGGACCCCGCTGCGGGCCCGGAGGAGTAGGCAGGCGACCGGAGAGATGCTTTCAAGTTGGCGGGAGAGGGGGCTAAACGCCCAGGCGCAGCTGCTTAGTGCGCGCCAAGAGGGCTTCGGGTCCCTGGTTCTCCCCAAACCCGGGACGCGGCGTGCGGGCAGGGCTGGGCAACCGGCGGAGCGGAGCAGTTTCCTCCGAGAAAGTTGAGGATGGAGCCCTTATTTTCTTTCTGCTCCCGCGGTACTATGGTCCCGGGGGTGCCGCCCGAGGCCCCCAGTGTGGAGGAGCTTAGTGGGTCTCTGCGCCCGTGGGCTGAGCTCCTCCATCCCCGGCTGAAATCGACGAACCACTCAAAGCTTCCGAGCGTCTTCTAGGAAAATCGTCCCAGCCAAAACTGAGGTAGGCTCTCCGGGCCGGCAGGGTTCCCTGCCTCCAGGGCGCTTAGCTGGGCGATGCCCCCTCCCTGATCTCAGACGTGGCCGAGGGCGCTGGGCTCCGAGGTAGTGCTCGTGGTGCGCGCCAGAATGGAGCCCCACACATGGTGGGGCAGTGTGGCTAGAGGAGGTGGACAGCGGATCTCTCCTCCAGCCTTTCCTCGGGTTTACAGCACCCCACCGACCCCACCCGGCTCATCTTCGCAGAGACAGGACCTGGAGGAAGGGCCAGGTGGAGAGTTTGGGTGCACATACTTCTTACGAGAGGGCGCCTGGGTTGTTGTATCTGTGCCTTGGGCTCTGGCTCCAGGACGTCATAGCGAACCCTCTCCTTCGGCGACTGGTGGGAAGGACTAGAGCCAGTGGGTCCACAAGAAGGTCCACCTCGTCCCACCGGTCTCTAAGATCGTGTTCCAGGCCACCCTAGGACCCTGCAACTGGCATTGTGTGGACTGCGAGGGTGTGGAGGATGCTGACGGCTTCTCTTGGCTCCACTTTTTTCACTTCTTGTTTTGAGTTTTGGGGTTTTGCCTGCACTCCAGTCAGAGCTGCGCTGTCATAACCCGGGACGGGGAGGGGGGGTGGCGGGCGCAGTGGGGAGGGCTGGCGGGCAGAGGGGAGGCTGTGGAGGCGCTTCGGCAAGGCAGTGAGCCGCCGTTTGCCTCGCTTCTGAGGCTGCTAGTGGGAACTGGTCCAGAAATGATTATGCAGGCTAGAAATATGCCTCTCGTTTTTTCTTTTTTGGCTGAACACCTTGGCTGTTGGGTTTGTGTGTTAAGTTCTTAAAGGGGTACCCACACACTGTTCGATGCCATGTTTTTGGGCCTCACCATTTGTGCTGCATGCTTTTCTGTGTGGTTTTTCCTGCAGGTAATCTCCTTGGGGGCAGATTTTCGGATGTGGGAATCACCTGGTGTGGGTACATAGATTCTAGAGCCAGGCGGATCTGAAGCCAAGTTGTTTGTAGCTTTGCAGGGGATGACTGCTGGTAGACAAATTGTTAGCCACTCCAAACTTCAGTTTGCTCTTCTGTTGAGTGGGGATAATAGTGAACTTATCTCTTGCGTTGCAGGGTTGTTGCGAGACTTGGGTGAGAGATGACAATGAGAAGTGCTAAGAAAAGTTCAAAGCACCATTCAAGTCTTATTGTGTCTGTGCCCTCTACCCATTTTTTTTTTTTTTAGCCAGTTCTTTTAGTTATAACAAGATAACCAAGTCTTCCCTATACCCACTCCTCACCAAGAATTTTGGCTGCTGGGTTTCTTTGAAGTAGCTATTTATCTTCTTTTTTCTCTTTCTTTAAATCCATTTCTCTTTTGATGCTCCAGTCTTCATATTTATCTGAGGGAAGCAGTACGGAGTATATTAGGAGACAGGGTGAGGGTTTGCCGTATCAATATTCAGAGTCCTGGGCCCCAGTTTCTATTGACAAACAAGTCTGCAGACCCTGGGCTGAAACTCTGGCTTGGCCTCAGGCTATGACCTTGAACTAAGGACTCAACGCCTCATTGGGGAAATCAGCCTGTGAGGTTGAGTCAATGTTGATAGGGGTCCAGGAGAGGTGAGGTAAGCTAAACTCAGTAAGGGTTTCCTCAGTCTCCTGACACCCACTCCCCATGCCCACCCTGCATTTTCCTTAATTCTAGGGCAGTGGTTTTCAAACATGAGCATCGGAGTTGTTTGGAGTACACCTAATAGAATCACTGACGTATGAGGTGAGAGAAAGAGAAATGAGATTTGTTCTGAAATGCCATTATTTTAATATTTCATGTATAGAAACGTGGTGTTTTAGTAATTTGCCTAAAGCATTTTGTATTTCCAACATGTGCCACTTACTATTGTCGAGTTTTAATAATTCTAATTGCTCTTTAAATGAATTAATTTACACACACACAAAAGATAGGATTCCCCTTTCTTTTTATACTGTAAAGTACTTAGTCTTTGGTTTCTAGGTCATTCTTGGGTAGATTAGTGATCCTGATACTGATAAATCCAACAGCTACCTCCCTTTCTTTCTTTGAAGATCTCAGACATTTGTGGAGAGGCTGCGTAAAGTCTGGCAGCTTGAACCTTAAGGCTGGAAAACAGATTGAATCACTTATGAACAGGTTTTAAAAAGAATTAGCAATGTGGTATCTTCTCTGAATGGACAACTTCTCTAGGCCTCAGGGGGAAATGAAGTACACTCAGTGACAGATGTCCCATAGTGGTGAGATCTGGTGAAGGCCTTCTATTCCTTCTAGAGGATGTTGGTGTCGGCCATGACTGAGCTCTTCTGGCACTCTCCGAGGGTGAGGAAGGCTGACTTTCAGGGGCAACTGTGCAGTATGAGTGCTTCTCTGTGTGATTTAGTTTATAATCAAGCAATGTTTGGGCACAACCTGACCTTAAGTTCTTCTTGTCCCCTAAGCTGTGGTCCTGGCTGAGAGATGGCTTAGACTGTGGCCTTGACTTTTTGCTGCATTGTATCAGAGAGGCTTTGGAGGGTTCCTGAGATGACAGCCTAAGACAGGAATAAGGTTTATGAAGCACCCAAATGGACTATGTGTACGAGGAGGTCAGCACTTTAACTAGTCTTGTGTTGCTGTGCCAAATGGAGTCCTAGTCGACCATCCTGCTGCTTTATCTCAGCTTTCCATTCGTGCTTTGTTTTAGTTTTAAAATGATTAGCACTAGAGAAACCTATCAGTAAATCAGAAACCTATTCAAAAACTCAAGTGTAGCACTTAGTGTCTCAGTAGATAAAAGTGCAGGGTCCGTGCCTATCTTCCTGACTGTAATCAGCACTCAGTGAAGAGACGACCTTTGGGTTGTAATTCTCCAGATTCACTAGCTAATTTAAATGGTTTCTCCTACTTGACATGAGTAGGAATCGTTTCTATTTTAAAATTCTTTCCCATAACTCGATGTTGATATTTTGGGTGTTACCCCTACTTTTTGCTACTAGGATTTTTTTTTCCAGCTTTTTTCCTTATCACTGTTGTTCCTTTCCTCAGCATGTGACCACTTGGTTAAGTAAGTCTGTTGTGAGACAGTCATTATGATACTTTATTTCAAAAGGGCTATTGTCACTGGGTCATAAAGAGTCATGGCCCATTCCTGGAATACTGTTTCTCTCAACCTTTCTTCTAGGGGTGCTTTTTAACTAAAACTCAGGTTGTACCACACTAATTCAATTCTAATATAAATTTTCTTTCACACTCTATCATTTTTCAATTTCAGAAATCCAGATGGGTCTTAAAATTCTGAACACATTTAATGTGTGGTTTCTTTTTTCTTTTCTGTAACCTGGCATGTTAATAGAGTGACTTCCAATTGATGGCATTTTTAAAAAAGCAAATTTGGTTCCATATCCCAGTAGAAAATATGGTTTCGACTCAATGCTTTCCTGCTGATAGAATTGAGTGGTTACTGAATTAGCTCATGTTCTCAGAGCATGGGGGAAGAGTGACGTTGAGGTGGAGGCTAATAGGTGTGCTCTTGTGAAGGGCAAATCAGTTAGGAAGCACCGCCTATTGTTTTCCTATCAGAGATTCTCAACATGTGCACCCTCATATCAAAGGCCCTGAGAAACTTGGTTATAGTGGTTCAATTAAACATTTCCCAGAATGCAGAACATTTCTGGTGTTTTGTGTGTACCTTCTAGGACCCCACTGCTGAATTATCACATTCCAACAATTCTAATAAGTTGTTTAACATCATCTGTGGATGGGGAGGTCCATCTCTAAAGGAAAGGGAAATTGTTAAATATGGATATTAATCGATTAATGAATTCTTTAGATGATTACTGTTTTTTATTTCAGAGTAGGCAGAAAACATTTTAAGCTGTGGTGGCTTAGAAAGTCCTCATGGAGAGGCTAGACTATAGAAATGCTGTAAATGATGAATGGCACTTTTCTGAGAGGAAAAGGGGAGTTTTAGGTTGGTGGTTTAATGGAGCAAGAGTGTGAAGACTTATACTTGTGTCTGCATATAAGTAATCTGCAGAGCACACAAAAACAGGACTGTGCCTAGCACAGAGTGAGTCTGAGTGAATCTGTGTTGGTCTAAGAACCTACGGTTAAGTCTACTCTTGATTCTGTAAATTCACTGAAGTAGCAGATGAATTCTAGTGACCACAGGAGAGCTAGTTGTAGATCAGTAGGAGGGGAGGAAAAATACTCTGGTTGAAAACAAGGAGGGATGCACAGGACAGGGAGGGAGAAGGAACGTGTTCTTAGGCCTTTTAGAGGATAGTGGTACCAGGTACAGAGGAATTCATTAAATTGCAGGTCCATTGAAGAATATTGGCTTTTTGTGGAAAGAGAGTTCTTGGAAGACCCCCAAAGAAGAGGGATCTTAACTGGAGTTTCTAAGAATATCAAGAAGAAAGAACTTCTACAACTCACCAATAAAAAGGCAAATAACCCAATTTAAGAATGGGCTAAGGACTGAAGAAGACATTTCTTCGAAGAAGATATAAAAGTGGCCAATAAACACATGAAAAGATGTTCAACATCATTAGTCATTAGGGAAGTGCAAACTAAAACTACAATGAGAATAACACTTCACAACCACCAGGACAGCTATAATAAGTAAGGCATAATAACAAATGTTGGTGAGGATGTGAAGAAATCAGAACCTCATACATTACACTGTGAGTGAGAATGTAAAATGGTGCAGCCACTTTATAAAACAGGGTGTTCCTCAAAATGTTAACATAGAGATACCTCTTGAGCAGCTTCACTCTTTGTTAGATACCTAAGAGAACAGAAAACATGCAAACCCTGTATTCAGATGTTCATAATAGCATTATTTATAATAGTCAAAAAAGTGAAAATAACCCAAATGTCTGTCAGTGGATGAATGGATAAACAAAATATGGTATATTCATACAATGTAATATCATTCATCTATAAAAAGGAGCAGTTTCTGTGCTACAACATGGATAAACCTTGAAAACATGCCATATGAAAAAAGCCAGACACAAAAGACCAGATATTACATGATTCCACTGTGAAATGTCCAGAATAGGCAAATCTATGGTGACAGAAATTACATAGTGGTTGCCAGGGGCTGGGAAGGGTGAAGAGTGGAGAGTGACTGTTGATGGGTATGTGGTTTCTTTGGGGGATGAAGAAAATGTTCTGGAATTAAATAGTGGTGATGGTTGCAGAACCTTGCAAACACGTTAGAGACTACTGAATTATATACTTTAAAAGGGTGTGTGACTATCTCAATTAAAAAAGAACAAAAAATGAACAGTAAGAAGGCCACTGTGACTGGGGCAAAAGAAGAGTATTAAGAAAAAAGTTAGAGAGATCCAGGAGTAGGGTATCAGTTTCAGGCCAAAATTTTTCTCTTGGGAAAAAATATCTAGATAATTCCTTTCTCCTTGTTTGTCATTTGGTCTCCTAGGATTTTCCTGTTACTCTTTCATCTAGAAATCCTTCCCCTGAATTAAAGGGTTTTGTTCCTTTTTTAAAAAATACTTTTTGTTTTTCAATTACAGTTGACATACAATATTATATTAGTTTCAGGCATACAACATAGTGGTTAGACATTTATTAAACTTATGAGGTGGTCCCTAAAAGGATTTTGTTCTAAGTTGCTCCCGAGTCAGTGGGACAGTTTTCGTGTCGAATGCCTGTGATCTTCAGATCAGAGTGTGTTTCTAGACACGAATTCCTTCTTTAGGTTTCCTTGTTGTGATCCACTGGAGGCCAATAAGTAGTGCTGACTGGGTAGTTTCAGTTTAGCTTCTCCCTTAAGATTTGACTGTGGTAGATGTTTTAGTGTCATCTTCTAATTTGTTTAGGGAACTCTGTCAAGATCTTTAAAAAAATTTTTTTCTGATTGTGTTAAACCGGATTCATGTGGTATGTGGCATTATATGAGCATCCACATTATTTGGGTACAAGTGTCATGAAACTAAATGAGATTTAATACCATTGGAGGTGAGGCTACTGTCCCTTGGGTGGATGTCTTTCTTCTCTCGTTAGCATTGTGTTGTATCTGTGCTTCTCAGACTCATGGCTAGGTAGTCCCTGGGGATCTTGTTAAAGTGCTGGTTCAGTAGGCCTAGGTGAAGGCCTCAGATTCTGCAGTTTAACAAACTCCTTCCAATGTGGATGAAGTCAGTCCATGGATCACTCTGAGTAGAAGCTGATACAGTGTGGAGAAGATGGCTTTGGAGTGGGACAGAGCTGAGTGTGGACGGCGACTCCACCATTCCTTTGCTATGGAAGCTTGGGCAAGGTAATCAACATTTGAGCCACATTTTTCATATCTGTAGGATCAGAGTAAGACCTAGCTCATAGAAAAGTATCTAACATGGTGTTCCTTAGAATGTTAAATATTATTTGTCTTTTTCTTCTCACAAGAGCTAAGAATTCCATGGAAAGGACTAAGGAAACAATATATGGAAGAAAGCCAAGGGTTTAGAGAAGTTTTTGATTTGTGTGGGCTGAAATAGGATGTAGGGGAAGTGGGGTATGAATCCCAGTCCTCAGGGAAATGTTAGTTTGCTAATTGGTTCTCAAATTACCATAGTTTTAGTAATGACACTGTGCTAGTCTCAGCTCAGTCTGGATAATTTTTAGTCAAGATATTGGGTCTTTGCTTTTATGTTCTTGGTTTCTTTTTGACTAGAAGGTTATCTCTGAGCTGCTGAATTGTCGCTACAGTCATTGGCGGGGGTAGTCTCGGCCCATCCTTGCCTTGCTGCCTTGCCCCCTCATTTATTGAAGTTTCTCTCTTATGAAGACCAGAGGAAGTAAAGGGAACTAAAAAGCAAACCATCGAGCTTCATTAGCACAATGCGGGGAGGTTTCAAGGATGAGGTTGAAAATATTTGCTTCATTGTTGAATTCAGAAAATCTCAGCATTTCATTAGCTTACCTGGCATTACATTAGTTTACCTCCCGTGAGTCCCTTAACTCTGGAAAGGTTAAATTGAATTAGGTTAATGGGGAACAGGCAAAGAGGAGGTCCTGGGAACTAAATCCTGGCATTGACTGTAATTCTGCCACCTGGAGCTTGTGTCTCTGGCCCTCACTGAGTCTCAGTTCCTTTTGTTGTTATGCAGGACCACTAATCACTGCCAGGCTGCCTCGTGGGGTTGGTCTGAGGCTCAGATGAGTGGCATTTCTGAGGGCATTGTGAGCACCTCTGTAGAGTCTGCACCATCACTCCACCGGGCTGGCTTAGGCAGGCACTTAGTTCCTCTGCGTTAGACAACGTGAGTGAGGCTTGTTGATTTTTTGTTCTGTTTCTAGCTCTGCCATCCTCATTTGAAGTGGGAGGAAATAAGAGATTGTGCTTACATTTCAATTAAGTTGACAGATCTATTTCACTTACTTTCTTCTGGAGAAAAAAAAAAAACATAGTTTTTAAGAGTTGAAGAAAACCACTGAGAGCAGCAAACCAAACTGCTTTCCAGTCTTCACTGCTTGAAATTCACTTCTTTCCTAAGGGCGGTAATTTCACCCTGTGAGGCCCTGCTTGACCGCATGGTGGATTGGCAAACGTGGGTCTTCATGCCTGATGATGTTGAAGTGATGATGTTTTTCACTTTGTTACAATGTTGGGGCTGAGCATTTAAACTAATGCTGCACCATTACATCAGAAAATCAAAGATAAGATATTAAGGTGGAAGCCTAATATGCTAGGCCTCACTGGCACTTGAGCTGTCCTTCCAATAGGATGTCATGTGGAATTGAGGATGATCTGATTTTTGAGGCAAGTGAAAACGTGGGCTATAATCTCATCACCTTTCATAACCACTGTTGATAAACAGCTTCCGTCATAGATGTCGTATATCGGTGAGCTGTTCTTTCTTTTGAGACTGCCTAGGAATATGTTGCCTCACACAATCTGAGGTGAAAGCCAGCCGTATCTAGTGGTTAAAAAGTTAATATTATTCTTGAAGAATTTAATCTACCCTATCATTAAGGAAGCTGCTCTGCTGCTGAGAAGGAGCTGGGTGGATAAAGCTGGGTGTTCCTCAGGTAAGTCCTTGAAAAATGGAATCTGTATGCAATTACAACAAAAGTTAAAAAAAAAAAAAACTACCTTGATGGTAGAAATTTGGTGCTTATATAAAAAGCTCAACTCTTATAATATTGACATTTCTCCAAATTATACCTACAGAAAAATGAGACTTTTTCTTTTTAATCTGATTTTTTTTTCCCCCTGACATTGCCAACTACACACCCACTGGTCTATCTAGTAGTTGATCTTTAAAAACAAAACAGGGAATCTGACGTCAGATACCTTGTTTATGAACAGCCCTTGCTTTCAAACCCCACTAGACTGTGAATTCCTCCAAGGGCAGGAATCCTCATTTTTGTATTCATGAGGCCTACTGTGTCTGGCATATAGGAGAGAATCGGTAAAAATATGTTGAGCTGGATAGCTGCTTTCTTCTGGGATTGTCCTCTACAGTCTAGTCCATGAATTTTTCTGTTGGTATGTTATTTTTATTATTTGACATTTCCCTAGAGATTATTAAGTGCTGACATAACACATAGTTCTAAGCACTTTATAAATACTGGTTCCTTTCATCTGCACAGCGGTCAGAGGTAGGTACTATTACTTATCTCTAATTTACAGTTGAAAAAACTGAGGCAGAGAAAGGTCAGGTGACATGTCCAAGATCCCACAGCTACCATGTTGCAGATCTGGGAGCTGATCCTGGGTGCTCTGGTTTCAGGGTTCCTATTCTCAACAATAAGCTTGGCTTCAGGTCTCACATATTACCTTTCTCCCTACTTGCCCCCACAGCTTTCCTGAGAATTACAAAGAGACCAGATGTGCCTTTCTATCTCCCCTATTTTTCATCTGCTTTGTCCTCTGCCCCCTTTATGCCCACCCCCAAGTTCCAGAAATAAGTGACTCTGAGTTTGGAAAATAGAGTATAGTGCCATAGCTCATTTACACAGGCTTCGGGTGAGGCCATTTACACAGGAGCTGAATAGAATGAACTCTGTTATCTGGGCAAGACTGTGACCTCTAGCCCTGGTCCTCTGAGTATACCAAGTGACAAGCCATGTGATCTAGGTTAGTGTCCCTCAAACCTTTATGTACTTGTGAGTCACCTAGGCATCCTGTTGAGGCACAGAATTGGATTCATCGGGTATGTGATTCTGCATTTCTAACCAGCTTTCAGGAATGATGAGGTTGCCTGTCCTTGGCCCAAGGCCCTAAAGGAGTCCTGAGTCTGTGCAAGGCCATCTCTGCTATTCCAAGCACTGTCTTGCTTGGATAGACCTAATTCATAGCCTGGGACCCAGAGAGACATACAACATCTAAAGACTTACACACCAAGGAACTGGAAGTTGTGTGAACACAGGGAGAGGCTTAAGATGAAATGAGCCCATAACTGAGAGTAAAGGAAATTTGATGCTTTCAAAATGAAGACTGTGTTATTTCCAAATGTGAGCTGAAAGGTGCTCTACCTATGATGGAAAGTTTATTATACAGCAGCTCTAGTGATTTAGCTGTGGTGATGCAAAGTATAATAACTCCTGTTTGAGTTGAAATTTTATAAAGAACCTATGCTACTGGCCCCTAAAACTCTTGCAAGGAACCTCTTTAAGCTCTCCAAAATCTCCATAAATCTCAGGTTCTCCCTGTTTTCCAACTCCACTTGCTCGGCTATGCGATAACGCCCTAAGAACCAATATTAGAATTCCAATTTATGGTCCACAAAGTGCTCTCACTGTATTTGAGTGAGACAGTATCTCATAATTACCCAGCTGTTTTTTTATACATAAGAGCAGTGAGACCTATAGCGTCTCTCTCAGAATCACAGGCTCACAAGTGACGGAGTTGGGGCAGGTATGGGTGAGGGAGCGTAACCTGGTGTCTCTTGCTCTTTATACTAGGCCGAGCTGCTTTGATAAATTTATGCCAATGAGCAACTGAATTGGTTTGCCCTATTTGGCTTTGCACAGGAGGAGGGATCTAGATGGGTTTCCTTTTTTTAAATGATATTTTTGAAGTTTAACATAGATACAGAAACAAGCACAAATTACATTTATATAGTTCAGCGACTTTCCATTCCATGAACACATGCATTTAGTCTTAACACAGATCAAGAAAAGAGCCACGAGCACCCCAGAATCTCCCCTTGTGCCTCCCACTTCTGGTTACTTCCTCCTCCATGGTAGCCACTGTCTTGACTTCTAACACTAGAGATCACTTTGCCTAATTTTCAGTTTTAAATAGACACACTCATATCTTTGTATTCTATTGTGTCTGACTTTTTTTCTCTCAGTATTGTACACCTCATCCATATTGTGCATAGCAGTAGCTGGATCTTATTCTCTTGTGTAAACATACCACAGTTAATGGTGAGGGGCATTTAAATTGTTTCCAGGTTTTGGCTGTTATGAATGATGCCGCTGTGAACATTCAGGTATATGTATCTTTTGGTTCTCAGAGCTATGCATTTCTGGGGTGTGCATGTATGTATGTAGGTCCTGTGATGTGAATATGTTCAGCTTTACAAAATATAGCCAGTTTTCCATACGGCCATTCCAATTTATATTCCCATCTGGTGTGAATGAGAGTGCCATTACTCTACATTTTTTTGCCAGTGTTTGGTTTAAGTCATTTAAATTTTGGCTATTCTCATCTTTGTAGAGAGGTCTTTCATTATAGTTCTAATTTGTAACTCTCATCACCATTCGCGGCTTAGCCTCTTTGCACATGCCTTTGGCTAAATCCTCTTTTGTGAAGTGCCTGTTCAGATCTCTTGCCTACTTTTCAGTTGTGTTGTTTGCTTGTTTTACTTTTGAATAAAGTGATCCATAGAAATGTCTATGAAAAGTCCTTGAAATCTGTAGTAATGGGGCTTACCTGTCAGTGATATCTGGTTGTATCACTGTAAATGTAATTTCTGGAGAGCCTCTCCTGCAGAAGGTTTGCAGGACAAGTTGAAATGAGGATATGCAGAGGTAAGTAACTTTCTGAAAAGTTGGGGCATGCCAAGTATGTGGTCCAGGGCAATTGTTAAGACGTGAGATCACCTGAAAGCTTAAAAGTACTTAACCTACAAATGAGCTTGCCTTTTATGGACGTCATTCTGGAAGATTGTAGACCAACTTCAAAAGTATTGCTGAAAACATTTTTGGAATTGCTTTGAGTACATTGTTGTGGATATTTTTAGTTGGAGCATGTGTTTGATTTGGGGAAAAAGCAAAAGACCTTTCAGAATCCAGTCCAGTGAATAAGGAGGGTGCTTCATGAATGTCTTAAGAAACAAAACATTATTCATAAGGCTTGTCTACAAAGGAGTGGAACTTTCTTGGGAGAAGAGTGTAGATGTTAGCAGGGAGGGAGGAGGCACTGCATTAAGTGATTTCTTTTCCTCCTTTCTTTTAATCTTAACCTATGAGGTACTTACTGTTGTAACTATTTCACTTTATAGATGAAAAGTGAAAGATTTAGAAAGAGAGTATGATTTAAGAGTGAAACCCAGCTGTCTCCCGCGGGCCACTAGTGTCTTTTCCTTTTCCACACCTTGCCTCGCCTCTGACAGGTGTTAGAGGAATTACAAACCTGTCGCAGCCAAGAAAACATGTGCAGATGGTGAAGTCTGGTGTCCACCCTGTCCTGTTACAGACTTCCAGGAACTGGGTGGGCCCACTGCCCAATGGCACTCTGAGTGGGGAGGAGAACTGGGAGTTAGGCTTCAGGGCACTAACTCTTTCCAAACATGATTCCTGGAGATCTACTCTTTGGGGACAATTTAGGGCCTTTCATTGTCCTACCAGGACTCATAGTCTGATCCATAGACCTTACTCTCTCTGCTCTCTTTTCCTTCTGGTGGCACGCAGCTACCTGAGAAATACTCTAAGACATGTTGATGAATATTGTCACTGTTGGAAACTATATTCTATGTAGTAAATCGCCTCTTTTTAGCTGGGTACTTGTATATAAAATCTGAGCAGTAGGGGCAGAATTTTGCTGCGTTCTTTAATATTCATTCATTCCTGATCTTAAAATCACCCATTAGTTTTCTCTGAAACAGAGTGGGTTAATGGCTTTGGTGTCTAGTAAAGGCCTTCAGAAATGATTCCTAGAAAGAATGCCCAGGGTGGATTGCTTTCAGATAGACCTTGGGGCAGCCAGCTGTGCCTAAGATGTGAAGGGCCTGGGAGAGACTTGAAAATACACTTGGCCATCATAGAGGCTTTTTCTAACCCTTCCTGGCTTTTGGACCCCGACAAGCTGGCCCTCTTCCAGCGAGATTGGGAATGTTGTCTAAAAGCTGAATACATAGAAAGCAGAAGCTACCACCTATTTTTCTGGCTCAAAGTGAAGCAAAGAAACCTCTGGACTTCTCTTGAGACTGCACAGAAGAATGGTTTCTTCATTTGGTGATTTCTTTATCCTGAACACCTTACATCTTGCACAGCCTTGGTTATCAGGGCAAAGCCCTGGGTTGCAAGTACCCAGATAACCAAGTCATTTCCTATATAGATTAGAATTTTAATTCATTCATACTCAAACAGTTTTCCCTGGATATAGCGAGATGCTCAAGATAAAATGTGAAGACATTTTAATGAACACCTCCACTGGCAAGATATTCATTTTCTCATCACATTTAATTTCTGTAGAGGATTCTAGAGTAGGTGCGAAGATCCAGGTGTTCCTGAGAAGGACTTAGTTGTCCCCAGTGAATGAATACCCAATGTGGCCATTTCGCCGGTTTTCTTGGAAGATTATAGTATCCTGTACACACGTGCAGTTTGTACACTTCAGATTTGGACTTGCCTGGTAGACATCTGAATTATTCACCTCCTGCCAAAAGAAAGAAACTTATAAATAGTGCTTTGTATTTTGAATTTTACAGTGCACTGAGTAAACACAAGATATACATTGTGAAAGGAGGAGTAAAGGACCGCCCACATCCTTATTTTTCAAGTGGGTGTAACTAATGACTAATTCCTGGATGTGTAACTAGGATGCAGGTCATGGTCCCATTGTTGTCCCTGGCAGAGCTACAGTAAACATTGCCTCCCTGTAGGTCGCTGTGTTATCTTGCAGGTACAAGTGTTTGAAGTTCTTTTTTCCTGAGACTTTTTCTACAGAGTTGCTTTAGTGAATACCTGAGGCTTCCTTAATATGATATTAATTATATAATAGTTAGTGGTTGCACACATGTGGTATGCCAATGCTAACACCTTTTTGTGGATTCGTCCAACTCTGTTAATTAGGTGCTGTCATTCACTCATTTTTACAGAAACCAAGATGCAGAGAAACTATCCCTTGGTCCCAAGCTCCACAGCCCATCATTGTGACTCTGCATCAGGTTCTTGACTGTCACACTGTGCTGTGAGTGATGGGAGGGTCTTGGCAACACCTGGGGCTGGTCCTGCAACTAGATATCAGAAGAAGGAAGAGCAGACATTTCTTAAAAAGAAGTGGGGGGCTCCTGCATTTTAAATGTGCCCAATTTAGGTGAGTGATGGGCAAATTCATTGCATCAGATTTCAAGAAGAAATGGAATTTTGAAGGAGGAGAGAGACATCTAATGACATTTAAAGGAAAGGGAAAGATAGTCGGTTTTGTATAGGGTGCTGACCTACACCCTGGAAAGGCATCTAGGGAGATGATGTGCTATCTGTCAGGGGTTTCCTAGGAGTAGTTTACCTGGAACGGCTGTTTAAGGTTTGTAGGTATTAACCGTCTCTTCCTGCCCTGCTTTTATTGAAGGCAAACATAGACAGGGCCAAGCTCCTTCAATTCTTTCCTTGTTTATTTCATGGCTGGGCTTGGGAGAGGAGGAAAGGCAGTAAAGCTATAGTTCCCCTCCCTTTCGTCACATGGACACCATGTCACAGTTCTATGTTGGGGTGAGGAGACCTGGAGAAATCCCCAGGAAAGACCGCTTGTGAAAGGCACAGGGTCTGATAAAATCCTGTAGGGCCTTTTATCTACATCTTCATCAGGATATCTTTTCCATTTTGTTCTGTATTAATCTTATCTCTGTCTTTTCATTCATTCAGCAAAAAGTGCCTACTCTGTGTAACCAATTACCATGGTGAGCAAAACCACACAAGATTTCTGCATTCATATAACTTTTTTTTGAAAAGCTGCACAAAAAATAATTGCACAAAATGTTAAATGACAAATGTTCTGAGTGCCTTTGAGAGAGGTACGTATTTAAAGGGGTTTGGCCTAGTTGAGGAAATTAGGCAGCCTCTCTAAAGAAGTGATGATGAGCAACAATCTGAGGGATGAGTAGGAGTTAAAGAGAGAGGGGATGGCATTACAGAGGTGGCAGAATGTGCAATGTCTGTAGTGGAAGGGACTATGGCATGAAGGAGGGACAGAAGAACATCCTTGTGGCTCAGAATGTAGAATAAGGAGTACAAAACATCTTTTTCTGAGAGTCATGAGGTTTTTGAAGCATGGATTTTGAAATGATCAGATTGACAAGATATTACTTTGGTTGCAGTGAAGAGAATGGATGAATGGATTATAGGGGTTCAAGAGGAAATGTAGGTGGACTAGTTTAGAAGTTTTTGCAGTTTAGGAAATAATGAACACCTGGCCAAGGAGGTAAAGATGGAGAGAACTGTGTGGATGAAGACAGGTGATATGATTGGATATGGTGAGGGGTTAAAAAAACAGGATGAGAAAGATGGAGGTATCAGGGACTCTCACTTGCATGATTTTATGGTGGTGCCATTCCATAGACATTGTCATGTGTCCCCCAGCAGACTGTAGACTGTTAGCAGGATATTTATATAATATAATTTCACACCCTACCTATACAGTAGGTACTCAGCTTTTGTTCACTGTATTCTTCAAATAGGAGGGATTTCTTTAGAATAAGGGCATTTGTGATTGATGGGAAGCAGCAGTTTGCGTACTATGTAGTGTGGTTGGGGCAAGGTAGATGTTCCACAGCTGGAGTAGAGCCCCAAAAGCATTTAGCCATGTGGAGATATGCCTTCAAGTTTCAGGAAGCCTTTCCAATAATTTTGAACTCTTAGCACTGCGAAATCTATATTTCTCATTTATGTTAGACAACCCTTCTGACCCTCACTGTCTCCAATGTAAGATGAGCCTAATAACACCAAACTTCTGGGATGGCTGTGAGGGCTTTTTTGATAATTTTGTGAAACATGGAGGGGTAATCAAAGGGTTCTGCCTATCTGTGTGTCCTTTTACCTGTATTTCTCCCCACCATTAGTTGGTGGCATTGCTCAGAGAGCACCAGCCAGGGGATGATGGTTGGCTCATGGTAGATGAAGTATCTCTCTTGAGTGGCTGCTCATGTATAGGTTTCTTTTATCACCCAATCCTTCTGAATACAATTAGTCAGTTTACAGTGGGTAAGTTTTTGATGTGATTCTGTTGGCTGGTCTGAAGGCTGAGAGATAGAGATGAATGAAAAACAGGTCAGAGCTAGTTTTTTTCTTTTTTTAAAGATTGTTTTAGATTTCAGGCTCTGGGGTGTTCAAGGCAAGTCACAAGCCCAGAATTGAGAGCATACTAAGCATGAGTGACTTCTTAATTTTCATCCTCAGTGTAGATATTTGTAAAATGATAGTGGCAGTCCTCACTGACTTTCTTTGAGACTGGATACCAGATAATTCTAGTGTTTTGGTCATTGCTGGAAAGTTTTCCCACAGTATTTTCTCCTCACAGAATAGAATGCTTTCACTATATTGGTGAACTTGTTCAAAATGATTTGCCTTTAATTAGGCTATTTTACTCCATTGTCTTTAGGTTAAATATTTCAAGCCTCTTTAATTTTTCCATCTCTGTCATTTCAAACATTTTGGAACACTGGTGTATGTCTTTCTATCTTTACCATTGTGTGTGTGTTTTTTTTTTCTGTTTCTTTCCACTTTCTCTTGGAACTACATGATGTCTTTGTTCATTTTATCCTTTAGTTTGCAAAGGCCTTAGATATATAATTAACCCCTTTGTCTTTGATTTACTTTCTACGTATTCCATTTTATAGATAAGGAAATTGAGGCTTTAAAGTTCTACCATAAACCAACTAGTAGTAAGCCTATGACTTGTTCTAATCTTTTGATTTCTCAGCTCATGGTGATTTTCTAGAACTTTAAAATATTTCTAAGATTCTTTGTTTTAAAATCTAACTTTCAACTTAAGGTTATTCTATCTTAGAAATTGTTTTCTTGCTTTATTGTAACCAAAGCTTTAATTGGTTTAGCACAAGGAAAGAAGCAAGCAATGATTTTGTCTTGTAAAATTCACATAAAAATTTATAGCTTTATAAATAATATTTACTGAATTTGGCAATATTTGTATAATGAATTAATTTTAAAGTGTACCAATATTTTATGTATGGTCTGACCAAATTCCTACTTGGAGGAGATTACATTTGTGTTGAAATATACTGTCTTTTCTCTATCATCATGAGGGGTGAATCCTCGGACTAGTGATTTTTAACTCTGAGTTTGTGTAGGAAATCAGGATGTATCTAGTTATTTTATGGGGTGTCAGGAAATTTTCATAAGAAAATTCTCATAAATCCACTTAATTAAAAATAAAGAACATGTTATATATCGTTTTGTTCTTGCTTTTAAAGAGGAGATGGGAGTCCATGAATCAGATGAGGATAGGCTATGGCACTTTCAGAAAGCATGGGGATTACTGCTTTAAAAGACCCGGAAGAGCAGAAACAAACCCAACAACTCTGTCAGTCTTTACTGTGTCCTGGTGTTTAAGTGGATATTGAATCTCTCTAACTGGTGACCTGTGATCTAGCTATTTCCCTTTAAAAGCTGTCTATTTAAAAAACGTTCTGTTCCTCTGCCCAGCTCAGTGAGCTTTTTTTCTTTTCTCTTTTCTTGTGCTGCCCTCAGAGCTGCCTGTCAAGATGAAGAGCCTTTGGTGGAATAGCATTTTGTCCTTAACTCAAGGTCCTAGTATCATAAATAATTGGCAGATGTTGGCCTCAGAATGGACAAGAGACTTGTTCATAGAATTCACAGGGCTTATGGTGGGAATAAAGTTCTGAGAGCAGATGGGAAAGCACTTGGGTAGAGGTGGCCAGGCACTCCTAGAGAGTTGATGAGCACCTTGGCTTCCTTTGCCCATTCAGTGCCTCATGTCCTCCCTTTTCCCCTTCCTAGAGGGCAGGGTGCTATGCTGTCTTGGGTGCTATGGTCAGACATGCACAGAAGATTGGACTTTGGGGACTGGGACTTGTTCACCTTTGCTTCTCTATGTCCAATTCCGTCCCTCTTTCCCAGTTTCATTTCCTCGTGGTCATTTGATACTATTTTGAATAACATGAAGTACCATGGTAGCATCGTTCATTTTTATTCTTTGCCCTTAAAAATGCCATCCTCCCCTTAATTCATATTGTATCTTTGCAGTCATTCTTCAGACCTAGTCAAGGGCTACCACCTCTTTGAAGCCTTCTGTTGTAATTGAACTTATACCCTGAGGCAGAATTGATCTGTGCTATCCTGTGCCATATATAATTATCATGATCAAGTATAGTTATTTGCTTGCATGTCTAGAGTGAACACTAGAGGGATGGGACTGTGAGTTGTACATTTTATGTCTTCAACGTGGTGCCTAGTATAGAATGGGTACCGCCAAGGGGATGGATGGATGGATGGATGGATGGATGGATGGATGGATGGATGGATGGATGGATAGATGGATGGATGGATGGATGGAGGGATGGATGGATGGATGGGGTGGGGAAGACATTTTTAGCTGGGATACAGGGGAAAGACTTTAGGTGTGGATGAGAGCGTTGTTTCTACTACGTGCTTACTGAAAAATAGTAGAGGATGGAAACACGAGCTATTAAAAATGAACTATACCATTATTTTTTCAGAGTAGAAACCAAGTAATTGTCAAGAGATGACATCACCATCATTTGCCTTTTTTTCTTAAAAGCTCTGAGATCTTTACTGAAAGATCTAGCTTTCTATGTG
Organism: Cynopterus sphinx; assembly: GCA_030015415.1. NCBI lineage: Eukaryota > Metazoa > Chordata > Mammalia > Chiroptera > Pteropodidae > Cynopterus > Cynopterus sphinx. The sequence goes on from CM057384.1 coordinate 76,640,794, forward strand.
TAAAATAGGTTGATAAGTCTATAAAGTATATTCTGTTATTAATGTGAGGATCAATGGAGGCCTTCAAAGTGCTCAGTTCCCTGCCTTGCATGTAGTGAGGACTTAGTGTGGTAAATGGTAGTTATTGCTATTAGTATTGGCTTCTGTTGTATGATAGAATCAAGAGGTTCCTGTTATAAATGTTATAAGGCAGAATTCTCCTTCTCCCTGAAGTAAAAATTTTTAGATTCATAGGTAAACACAAAGTAGATGTTCAGGTGTTAGGATTCATTGCAAATAGGGTTATGCATTCTCCTTCCTCTTCTTAGTTACATAGTACTTCTATGTAGAAAAGAAAGCATTTGCCAGTTTTTTAGAAAGGTTTTACTCCTGCCAGCATTTGGTTCCTCATGAGGCATTACTTGGGAGTCTCTTTGGTTGTTTAAAAAAATATATGTCTATATATGTATATATTTATTTGCAAAAAGAGTTATTCTATTTCTCCCTGAAGACCTGAAGAGCAGGTGGCAGGTGGCATTGCTGTTTCTATTTTGATATGGAAACAAGTCGGGTTGGTCTGGGCCACCTTGATTTTGGCATATGAATGCCACTGTGTGGGTATATTTCTGCCCCTGCCACCCCCAGTTGGAAAGCCATTTGGAAATCAGTGATAGGCCCTCCTAACTGTGTTTATTTATCCATTTATTCACTCATTTGCATAATCATTGATGCAATCACTCCTTGCTCTGTGTTTCATTGCTTTCTCACCTGGTCCTTCAGTGCTGGTTCCAAAGTTGTTTTTTTTTTTTTTCTTGGTCTAAGAGGCCGCAGCAGTTGCCAATGGTGATGACTATTTGTATGTGCCTCTTAACTCCTTCTAAGGATTCTATAGCCTGTCCGCTACTGTTTAAGTGTGTGTCCACTTAATATTTGTTACTAAAATATAGATCAGTTCCGCTTTAGCGAATTTCTGAGCAAACAAGAAAATGCATATGAAAGAGCTATATACACAAACCAGGTGGTACGAAGCCACCCTCTTTTCTCCCTATTTCCAGAATCCAAAAGGCTCTAAAAGCTCTCATAACCCATTGGGTGGCAAGATCTCACTTCAGTGAATGAGAGTCTCTTTGTATTCATTTATCTCATTTAGTGTGGTTATTCCTAAATTTTGCTGCAGAAGTGTTACTGTGTTTGAGTATGGGGTGCTCACCTACACTCTATACATAAGGTGTATGCTACCTTTCTCAAATGTTAACATGTTTGAATTCCAAAGCGCTTCTGGCCTTAGGGCATTTAGATAAGAGATGTGGACTTGTAGTGTTTTTATTATGGCCTCTAGACCTTTTTTCAGTTGACAACCTACCCTTGAGATTTTCTCCATTACACTATCTTTTTATGGTGTGCAGATGAAGATCTCCCTTGCCTATCATTTAAGGAACATTGACTGAGGTGCTTTAGGTTGGGCGTAATAAGGCCTTGGCCCTCTTTGCCTTGGAGAAGCTAAGAGCCTCCTGATGGTGTGGAAGGTGCTATAATAGCAGTCTGTGGAGTCTTGGGTGTGGTAGAATAATCACAGCCAGAAACTCCATCGAATTTGCAAAGACAAGTGTGAAAGGGAGTGTGATAGGAGCAGTTGTGTATTTGCTGTGGTCTTTGAAAAGGAAAGCCAGAGATGGAGCTGCAGAGGGGCCAGTTTTTGAAGAGCCTTATCTACCAAGCTAAACAGCTGAGCATTTATCCTTTGGCAATAGGGAGACTTTAAACCTGGGAATGAATGATTGTGTTTGCATTTTAGAAAGAGCCCTCCACTTTCATCTTAAGTGACCCCCCAAAAAGTCATTGCAATAGTCTGGTCAACAGGACATTTTACTAGTATACCTAATGATACTTTACATTGTATAGTACTTTGGGGTTTGCAAAAGATTTTCTCCTGCCTTAATTTCTTTTGCAGTAGCCCTGAGGGATGAATGAGTAAGTGACAATTTAGCAAACAGGTTCAGCGAAGTGAACTGCCCAAAGTCATATATAGCAACTGGCTACACCAGCTCTCCTAATTCCACACCCATTGCTGCTTGAACATGATATTAAAACATTTTGTATATTCCTCAGTTACTAAGCCTACTTAAAGATAATCTGCCACCTGCATATCTTTTATGTTTGTACCCACTGACCAGACTGTCAGCTCCTTGAGAACTTCAGTATGAAATTTGCTGTGCCTTTGACACCCAGTAGGCACCACCAAGAATTTGCTATAAACTGTTTCTCATACAAAGCCAGCACAGGTTTAGGAAGAAGCAACATTTATGAAAACAGGGACCATCATTCTTCTTATTGTATATATATAATCATGTTTACTTATTAGACAGTTTGTATGTTTAAGACACTGCTCCAGGTGCTGTGGGGAATACAAACTGTAAAACATTTAGATTGAAATTAAGAACTTTGTCATGAATTAAGCCTATTATATCTTATCCACATTCCATACACCAAATTTCTTGGCTTTTGCAACAAAATTTCTTTTTAATGAATGTTGGGTGTTGAAATCAAAAGGCTTCCTGCACAAACTGATTAGAACAGTTAGGCTACACAGTTGCTTTGTGTTAGTTTATGCAGTAATTAGGTGTGACATGGCACCTTTCCAAATGGGTATCTTAGAAACAAACAAACAAATCATTAAAGAGGATACTTTATTATCAAAGAATGTAAATTTTAGCTTGACTAGATGCCCAGTAATATCACTTCACAAGTAAAAACCATCTTGTGAATCTACTTAAAATTAATAGCATACTGTAACTTTTTATTAAAGCCCTACTGAGTTAGCAGTGAAATTAATGATGTAATCTTTATCTATATACTTGGCATATATTGCTATTTATGCTTGTAGTATTTCCTAAGCTGTCCAGGAGTTAGAAAAAGGTCAAGTTCTAAATTATTCTCAGTCTTAGAAGACACGTCAATTTAAAAGCATCAGTTGAGTTGACTTGGTTCTGATTTTCTTTCACAACATTGTATCAGAAGAGCTTTGAGGGAGGCCCCAAAGAAACTGTAGAGATTATTCAAACCCAAGGGCTAGCCTAGAGTGGGGGGGGAAACAGATTAGGAAACTGATCCACGTGGGTTCAAGTCCATTCTTAAACTTTTTAATAATAACTTTGAGCAAATCTCTGAGTCTCTGGTTTTTTATCTAAAAAGTGAGCCTTAAGCTAATGTTTTTCAAAGATTCTAAGACATGAACTTTTGTGTCCATTTTACATTTTAATGTATCCGAAAACAAGATGTGTTTTACAGTGCATTATATGTTATGCTTTAATTTATGGTGTTTTTTACTAATATAGTGGTTTATAAAATAATGGTGCATCTTACAACCAGTGATTTCTTAGATTTGATACAATGTGGTAATATTTGCCTTACCAACCTTCTGGGTTGTCATCAGGATCAAATCAGATAACATATTCCCTAGAACATGATTCCATCTGTGCTAAGAAAATAGCAAAAGCAAAAGCACCCTTCAACAACCCTTCACAGTCTTTCTCCCTTTGGTACTTATTGTGATGAAACTTACTTTCTCTGTGTCTTAAAAGTATATTGTGAAGAGATAGAAAGTAGAAATGGCAAATTTAGAAGAATTATCAAACGCCTCTCTTGAATATTTGAACTAGCAAAAGAATTTCAGTGGATTCTTACAGTTGACTTCCTGAAAGATTTTCCTTTTCAAACAATACCTTGGACATGTTGGGATTGTCTCCCCTTACTCCCCCCAACCCAAAAGGAACTCCAGGGCAGGCCAGCTTTAGGTGAAAGGGTGTGGAGGGGGAGAAGATAATTTCATTTTGGACTAATTGAATTTGAGATGAGTTTGAGGCATCCAAGTGAAGATGTTGAGTAGGCAGTTGAATTTGTGAGTCAGAGATAAAAATGTGGCATTTTGGGTACAGAGATGGTAAATGAAGGCTCGATCTTGGATGAGATAACCTAGGAAACAAACAGAGAAAAGAGAATTGGAACTGGAGGTTGACAAACCCCTTCAGCTAGCAAACCTGTTTTATTTGGCCTGTGTAATGTTTTAAAAATATTTGAACAAGTTGCTATAGCATGTTTATGGTTTTTTGGCTGCCCAGAATATATTTTCTCTTTTTGATAGCAGCATCATAATTTCCTTTTAAGAAATTTTCTATCTTCCAATCTCACACCTCATGCTTTAAGATTAGGTTTTATTCTGACCCCAGATGAAGTGTGTGACCTAAGGCTGGCCATTCATCCTCTGAGTAGCCTAGCTACAATGATTGGTTCAAGAATCATCTAACAATCCAAGTTGGCCCAATCAGAGGGAATTTTGAGACTGTGAGGGAGCTCTGAGAAGAGAATTTTTCTTGTTTTCTGTTTAAATACCTGGCAGGGTATGGTCTGGAGGTCTGGCAACTGCCTTGCTGCCATAGGGTAATGCTTATCTGAGAAGAGGGACAACAAAGAAATACAATCCAGATAGAGAAACTGGTCCTGATCACACTGATCAAACTCAGTGGCAGCTGTACCTCTAGGCTTTTTGATTAAACAAACAAACAAACAAACAAACAAAAAACAATAAATTCTCCTTTTGGTGTAACCAGGATTCTTTTATTTGTACCAGAAAGATTAATTGATGCAGTTGCCAAGATTTAAAAATTGTAAGTTTTTATATAGAACTCAGGACTTCTGGTTCGAGCTAAGCAACTGTTGTCTTAATAGGAGCATCTGCTCTCCATTTTATTATAATCTGCATCTCTCCCTATTGTCATGCCCTGATGCCTAGGGTCTGTTGCCAGTTATCCTGCTCTTCCGCTGTTTTAAATTACAGAGTTGAGGTGGAAATGAAAATCAACTTTGTTTCACTTAATTATATCATTGTGTGCCCCTGTGGGTAGTTGAGCTTCTGACTGCATATAGAGTGAAAGGAAAAGGAGGTCTAGGTTCAAGCTTTGGGGAGCTAGAACCCTAAAGAACAGGTAGAGGATGATAAGCCTTCAAAGAGAAGAGAGCCACAGCAGGAGGGAGGAGAGTATTGGTTGTAGAGGCCAAAGCTAGGAGTATTCCAGGGAGAAAACTGATTAGCATTGCCAAAAGATAAAGGATGAAAAAAGGATTCTCATTTGAATTTGCCAGCAAAGAGATATTGTTGACCTCGAGCTGTTTCAGAGAGTAATGGAGCCAGCCAGATTCAAATGGGTCGAGAATTGAATGGAAGATGAAAAAATGGAGATACCCAAGGAGGACAATTTTTATTTTCCCTGTGAAGGAAGCAAAGAAATCAGGCACTAGCTAGAGATGTGAGGCTGAAGTGCAGTCCTTTAAAAGCAGGATTTCGGGATGGTGAAGTGTTGATGGGAAGGATCTGGTTGAAAGGGAGAAGTTGATTGGGAAAACAGGAGAGAATAGGGGTAACTGATTAGGCAAGCCTGAGAAAGTAGGGCAGAGTGGGTTCTAAAGCCCACATGGAGTGGTTGACCTTGGATAAGAGAAGGGAACAGGATGCAACAGGAAAGAAGAAGCTAAAGGTTGGTAGAGATGTAAGTTAGTCGGGTAACAAGAAGTTGCTGTGTGATAGGTTCCAGTTCTCTCTTAGGAGACCAGGTCATCTGAGATGTGGGTGCTGGTGGTTTGGATGTCAGAAGGGGTGGAGGTTTGACAGTGAAATAACAGTTGAAGAGAGTGGAGAATGAGTCTGCGAGAGAAATGTGGTGGAATCAGCCAGCGTTGCTGAGTACTCATTTGCAGTTGGTGCTCCTGAATGATACTATCTGCCTGCTTGTCGCTTTCTCCAGTGCCCAGGTCCTCAGCTGTAGGCACAGACAGAGCTATAATAGACATCATCTACGGCTGGGGTTTGGCAGAAGGAGAAGGAAAAAACGGTGAGAAAGTTAAGTTAGGCATTTGGCAAAGGTGTCATAAAAGTGTATGTAATGGGAATGATGGGCTTTAGAAAGAAAACTGAGTAATATGGGATGTGAAATGAAACTTCTGATGAGGCCCTAGTGGTTGGTCATAATGAAGGGGATTTGATAAGGAAGCTGGGGATATTATTTATAGTTAGAGAATGGGGTCTTTGGATGGTGGGTGGCTCAGGTGGAGTGGAGGAAGGGGTTATTGGAGGTAGGAGGTCAAGAGATTAAGACCAGATGTAGATGAGTTTGGGTGTTCAGGTCACCCATGCTGACTGCAGGATTAGGGGAGGAGAGGAAGATTTTGGTCAACGTTCGAATGAGGTAATTGTTTTGGCTGATTATTAAGAGCAGGTTATTCATTTCCTCTAAACCTCCTTACCTTTAGTTTCAATGGAAATTCAGCTTGGAGAGTATATTTAAATGGTTTTTGGCTCACACTTCTGTTTTTGCAGTATGTCCTGAGAGTGATATTTTATCAGGAAAAATGTGTCTTTAATCACTTTGTGTTACTATGGAAAAGGTAAATCATTGAAACCTCTTGAGTTCATAGAATCTTCAGTTGCTGGAATGATCAGTGCTCATTTTGCCTCACAAATGGTCATGTTGCTTCATAAGTTGCAATCAAAATCTTCAAGAGGAGGCCAGATTAACTGAATCCCTTGTGGCTCTCTCTGTGATGAGCTTTGAAGGGAGGGTAAGTAGGAAGCCATGTTAGAGACATCTGTTGTCATTTGTAATACATGTTGTGCTTTGGCAATAACTGAGGCCAAGCAAGCCCACTAGTCTGTAGTTCATAAGCAGTAATCTGAGAACTCAAAAAATTCTTCTCCAAATAGTAAGGCATTGGAGCTAGCATTCTTTATACTTGAGAGGGGAAGGAAAAGCGTTTGAAAGGCTCACCAAGAAAAAAATAAGCACTTGCATTTTATAATAAAATGCTTAATCTGATAATCACAAAACATATGAAGGTTGTGATAAAAATCCTCACCAAATCAGGATGGAGACGCCTGTAATCTTAAAAAAAAAAAAAAAAAAGCAAGCATGCAAGCTTTCAGATACAGTATCTATTCATCACTGATACTGAAAAGATTAGGTAAATGACAAAGAATGAGGCAAGAGTGTCTCTGTTTTCAGGCTGAGCATGATGATGACAGTGGGAGAAGTCCCTTGCACTCAAGAGATCTGCTGTGGAATGTGAGATGTTTTACAGCCTAGAGCAGCTCTGTGTCCACCAGCCACTCACTCTGCTCTCTGTAGCTCTGTCTTCTTATTTCTCCGAGGAACCTGCTTATTCACCCCTACTTCTGTCTTTCCTTTGCCCTGTCCCAATGCCTCTCTTCCCCTTTCTGCATATCTCATCTATTTTCCTGGTCCAGTGAGGCCCAACCAAGTCCAAATCTAACATGATGCTATATATAATTTATGGCTCCTTGTGCTTATTGTTTGTGTAATTTGGTAAGTTAGCTCTTTGATAGATTTATAGAATAAGGTTGTGAGAAATCTTGGATTTTTTTTCTTAAACTATTCCCAAGGCAAGAATCATTCTACCCAACTCAAAGTTTGCAGTCTGCAAGTCTTGGGCTATTCTGGAGTCTGAGACTTGGATTCTCCTATCTGGGACTTCAACCCTTCAAGGATTGTTTCATTTTTCTCTAATAAACAGAACAAAGAGTAACTAATGAGCATTGCATGCCCTTGACATCTGCTGTTTTATGCTATTTTACCCAAACAATAGTTTTGGCCCTGCCATAATCATTTCTTTCTTGCTCTCAAAATAACTAAACCACTTGCTTTGTTCTTAGCATTTTTTTTGAAAGCCTTACTTTATTCTAGATATACGCCTTCTTATGGCATATAAACTTATCCTGTCCTTTTGTATATGTCTTTACTATAAGTATTGTAAAACTTGTAAAGTGGGTGATGAGATGTAAGTCCATCCAGAATAGTTTCTTGGGCTCAACAGTGGAAGGGGGCTGAGTTAGCTTGTAGCCAAGGAGCCCTGGCTTCCTTCAGGCTCTTTAGGAAGTCTCAGTTGGATTTGCAGACTGCCAAGGACAGTGCCTGACATGTAGTAGACCATTAATAGGAGCTTTTCTTATGAAGTCTAGGTGGCTGATCAGAAAGATCCCACATTGAAGAAGTTCATAAATTAAGAACTTATCTCCTACATGAATTGAACCTCTCAGGATTTTCATATCATGGTATTTTCTGTACTCAGGCCAGCCAAATAATCAATGGTGAACTTAGAATCATAAACTACAGCTGGCAGGAAACAGATCTCAGCATTAACAATGCTGTTAAGTCAAAGCAAGCTGAGGCCTGGAGAAGTTTGGTGACTACCCCAGGCCATATTGTTTATATTGACAGATTGGGACCAGGATGTAGCTTTCTGAACCCTCAAACTAAGATTTTACAAGGTGTGTAACTCCGGAAAGTCACTTTTGAGTGAGGAGAGTGGAGAGACAGGGGAAAGGGATAGCGTCTTGAGGACACTCTAACCCTGGGTGGTAATGTCAAAGAATAGCACTAAATATAGCGGTTTGGTCCCTGATACTTTACCACATTTCTCATCTCTGATAGTTGGCTTCTACATCTGGTTCTTTTAAATTAAATTCTGGGTCAATCGTTTGGAAAACCAAGAGAGTTTGGAGTCCTAGGGATAATTATAGCTTCCCATGATATTAAAGGTCACTGCTTTGTGACTGCATCTGGCAAAGAGTGAGAGAAGAGCCTGGGCTCAGAGAGGCCTCTGGGCCCTGTGGGAACCGTGGGGTTCTAGTGTACTGCTGAGTAGGCCTGGGGTCGGTGCTTGGTATTTAGCTATGTAAGGAGTGAGTTGCAGGCAAATGAGAAGCCCCTGCCAGTGGCTGAGATCTGTGATGTATTGAGGGGTCCTATTCATGTCCACTGCAGGAAGGATGGGAAAATAAAAAAGCAACGCAGCACAACAATGATAGAATGGAAATAAATACATACAAATATTAGACTGAGAATGTGTTTTCTGAAATTGCTGAGATGGGGGCAGTGTATAATTGTGTTGTATATTGTAGAGAAGTCCTGTGTTTCCTTAACCTGTAGAGAAGATCTTTTAGTGACCCCCTAAGAGCATTTGGACAGAGGAAAAATTTAGGGATGGATGTGTGAGCGGACAGAAGAAGGACTTAATTTGAACTTGTTGGTGGCAAGCTGAGGTGCAAACCAGGTGGTTTAGCTTCATAGTGGAGATCTCAGCCACAGTGTTGCCTGCCCCACTGAGCTGCCCACTGTGATCCAAGCCCTGGAGAAGCAACCCGATCCTGTAAGTCTTCCTGCTCTCTGCTGTCCCCAGGATTGCTTAGAGCCTAGTAAGTCACTGGGATGCTGTGCAACCCAAGACCACCCTTTGTCAAATGACCGTGACTTTTAGGTTCCCATAGAATCTTTGATCTTTGAAGATAACCTCATCCTTTCCTTATACCATCAACCTTTTATCTTGGTAGCTGAGTATCAATTGGTTTTTCCCTGCCCTTTGGAGATTTTTAATTAAACTTGGCTCAACCCAAAACCTTCTGGCGATTACATATGTTCCTCACTCCTCCCTCTGCCTCTGAGCTTCTGAGTCCTACAATGCTGTCTGTGTGTCACGCACATACATTCTGAATACAGTATTTCTCTCCACACCAGTTTCCAAGGGAACTCTCAGGGAGATATTATTCCATCAGATAGGCCTTAGTGAAGACTAGAAGAGTCATAATTTGACCTTTGTGACCAGCTTTCTACTATTAAGTATTCCTACTTCATATTTTTTCTCACTTGATAACCAAAGTTCTCCCCATACTGGAGTGGCTGTGGGACAGGGAGTCACCTTAGCTCTATACCTTAACAACTAGTACACATAAATACTATTTATTTTCCAAGAATTCTGGTGAAGAGTAAAAGAATGTCTCATTGTATGCACTTCAGCTTGGATACAAATACATCAAATCAGAGATATGACTTTATACATAATATCTAATTGACTAGGCCATTGATTATGCCATCACTGGACTATTTGTATTCATTTCTAATAAACGTTTCACTACGTACTCAGCATTATACACTATACTATCTGGGCAACACTCAATTCAAATTTCTTTAATCTCTTTTATCTGCCAACTCTTTTTATGTTTTCAGTGCAAGCCTTATAACTTTGCGTTTAGCTCTCATACCAATTCCCATGCTTTTGAACCTCAGACCTATATGAATCTCATTCCAGTTCTTCTTTCCCTCTCCTAGTGGCCTGGAATATAGTTTTGAGTTTGTTTGTTTGTTAAGTTTTATGCTTTCTTAGGTTTATTTTATGATTTCAGCAATTTTTTTCATATCCTGTTAGTAAGTACATAATCCAGAAGTCTCCTTGTTAGTACCAACACACCTAGAATTTTCTTTTGAGTAAAAGTTGTATAGAATATGCACGTATCCTTAAGACTTGTGTTCCTTTTCTCTAGATTGATGTGAATTTCTCCCAATCATTCTCATTGGCATGGATTGTCTGAATGTCCTTTTTTCTCAAAGGATTTCTCTGAGAGATTTTATGTAACTGGAAACTAGATTTCCAAAACAAAGGACTTTGAGGGGATTGGGAAGTCATGCTCTAATTCTGAGGATTGCCTAGGACCTCAGAAACTGTGAAATTCTTTCTAGGTTCAAGGAATTAAGAATCTGCTACCATTTGTGACTGCCAAAAAGTAAAGGGGACTCTAACTCCATCTCTGTTTTTTTTTTTTTTTTTCCTAGAGAAAAAGTTTATTTCTGCTCTGGGGAAAACAGAAAAGTCGAGGTTTAAAATCGACTATAGTATTCACTGATGAGGCTGAAGAATTAGAATTTTGTCAAGTCTGTTTCTTGGTTAAAAAAAAGAAAAAGGGGGAAGAGTAGGAAAAGGTATATTAGGTTATAATAACAATAGTAGGTAGCATTTATAGGTCATATATGTGTTAAGGCACTGTCCTAAGCATTTTCCTCTTCTCATCTCAGTTATTACCACAACCCTCTGACATTCCTACTCTTCTCTTATCTTTATTTTACAAATGAGGCACCCATGCTGCCAGAGAGGCTGAATAGCTTGCTTGCCCCAAGTCATACAGCTAATAAATGCCAGACCAGTGATTTTAACCTTGGCAACCTGGTCCGAAGCTCATGCTCTTAGTTACAAGGTTAAACTGCCATATATTGAGTCATTTAGACTTTTTCCTTTACTTTGAGTATAGCCTCCCACAATATATATAAAGCACAGAAGTGGCAGTTTCAGTGTTTTCCTTGTTGTTTGTTTGTTTAATAGCAGGGTTAAAAAAAGGCAGTATGCAGCCTAAACCAAGTTTAATTAGACCCATGTGGAAAACATAACAATTATCCATGCCAAATTCCAACATTTTTTTTTCATTTTCATTATTAATAGTCACTGGTGCACATATTCTTTCATTTATTTCCTAAGTGAAATAATTGAAGCTAACATAGGATTCTAAGCTGTTGGCTAGTTCTTAAAGTAACTGAAAGGAACATTTTTTCTAAAAAAGAAAAAGTTAATTTTTGTTCATGGGACACACATTTCTTTAGAGAATATGGTATCATCAGGTGCGGAATCTTGGCATTAAATTAAACTGTCCTTTCTCTTCCTTGGTTGATGGACAGGAACGGGAGGTGGGGTGGTTCGGCTAGGAGGTGGTAGTAGACAGAATATCTGGGTAGATTTATCCAGATTTGGTCAGTAACTAGACTGAAATCCCTTCATTAGGTCCCAGACATCCCTACATACCCCCCAGCTTTCTGAAACTGAGGTTTTAGAAGAACCTTAAGTGATCTTCTTGATCTCAGTTATTCAAATGTTGGGTTTTTTTTTTTTTATAAAAATAGCAACTCTCCTCTATTTGTAAAGAAAAAGAAAATGAAGGATTTCCACTCCCTTTCCAAATATAAAAAGGGCGTTCTTACATTGCTTTTTAAATTCAATTTAAATATTCCTCAACAATGGTTTTCAATATTTTTTTTCATTATAATATTCTTTCCCTAAGCTATAGAAGGGTCATAGAAATATAACAAATACAAATTATTATATAAAAATATCTATCTATAAAGCTTTGATAGAATAAATGATTTAAAAATAAAGTTTATGAGGTTTTCCCCACACACATTTAAAACAATACAGTGATTATTGAAAAGTTAGAAAATTCAGAGAAATAGAAGCAAAGAAATGCAAATTCCCATAGTTTCTGTACCCAGGAGAGAGAAACTTACTATTTTCATGTATTTTCTTGATCTGCAGAGTTTTGTACACCTTTTTCTGTATTGAGTTTTTGTTTATATTTCTTGGCTATGATCATACTGCAAATGTGATTTTGTTTTCTGCTCTGTTGGAAAGATGTCTCAGGTTCAATATTTCTTTGCTGAACCTGCCCTGTCACAGGTCAGCTCTGCAGATGGAGTGCTCCCTAAACCCAGACCCACTGCTCCACGCTGAGTGCTGGGCTGCAGAGCGCACAGGTCCTGCCTCTGGGATCTCACAGGACCGCTGGAGAAGACAAGCAGACATTTTTGTGGCTGATTTTTTTGTTTTGATTTTGTGTGGAAAATTACAAACATATACAGAAATTGAAAAAATATTGTAACAGACCCTGTGTGCCTTTCTCTGGGCTTCAACAGTGATGAATTTAAGGCCAGCCTTGCTTCATCTAGACCCTAACTTCCTCTGCCCACCCCCACCGGAATCATTTAGAAGCAAGTCCCTGACATCTTATTATTTCATTAGTAAGTATTTCTGTTCACACCTGTGAATGATGACTCTTTTCTTTTAATGCTGTAATATTATTAGCAGACTTAAAGACCTTCCCTAATATAATCGAATAAGGAATATCTAGTCATGTTCAAATTCATGTTTTCCTCATTTTTCTTTTCATTTGGTTTGTATCAGATTCCAAATAAGGTCCATACATTGCAATTAGTTGACATGCCCTGTGAGTCTCTTTTAATCTATAGATTCACCTTTTTCACTGTCTTTTCCTTGCAATTTATTTTTTTGTCACACTAAACCATTTATTCTGCAGTGTTTCCCATAGGCTGGATTTTGCTCATTACCTCCTTTGGCCACTGTATTCCTTATGAACTGCTAGAGGCTGGATCAAATTCTGCTTCCATTCTTTTGTCAAGAATGCTTTATGAGTGTGTTGTGTGCTCCCATCAGGAGGCACTTAAATTAATATCAGGTGTGTGTGTGTGTGTGTGTGTGTGAGAGAGAGAGAGAGAGAGAGAGAGAGAGAGAGAGAGAGAGAGAGAGAGAGAGATTGAGTCAATGTGATTGTTGCTGCTTAAATTCATAATTAGGGGATTCAAAATCTTATTTTAACTATTTCTTCATTTATTACCTAGAATACTTCTATAAAGAGAAACTAGTCAGCTGTTTGGTTATCCTGAGGTATATTGTTCAGGTCGGAAAGGCAGGAGAACACTGGATTCTTTCTCTTTATTTACCAATTTTCAAAATGATTAGTTGACTCCATTAGCCATCTAATTAGTAATCTCCAAAAATAACCATTGAATGAGACAGAGACCGAGACAGACAGACAGAGATGGAAGTAGGGAGGGAAAGATGTGTGTGATTCATTAAGAATTTATGAATTTAAAAATATTGGTGTTTCAATTTGTTGCATTTATTTTTACTGATAGTAAAGTTGTGCTATCTTTGACCAGCGGGAGCCCCTCTATGTTGGCTCCTGAATTCTTTGGTATGATTCTAGTAGTCTTTGACAGCTTTCCTGCTTTCTTATGTTGGGATATTTCTGCTAGTGGTTCTCAAAGTGTAATCTAAGGATGTCTGGGGGTTCCTGACACCCTATTAAGGGGTCTGTGAAGCCAAAATAATTTTCATAATAGTACTAAGGTGTTATTTACATCTTTTACTCACTGTCTCACATACGTGTAGTGGAATTTTCTAGATACCACTTGTCTATTGGAGTGTGTGTGTGTGTGTGTGTGTGTGTGTGTGTATTCTTGTGTTTTCTAGAATTTCCTAAGATAAGCTCTTAGGAGTCTTCAATAATTTCTAAGACCATAAAGGTGTCTTAAGACCAAAAACTCGAGAATTGCTGTTCTATGGTTATCTTTTGCATTTCTTGCCACATACATGAAATCACTGGTGACCTTATAAATTAGTTTTTAACTTTTTTATGTGTGAAAGATCTTCTCCAAGTCTCATGGCTAATCAGCAACAAAAGCAGAATTTGAGCTAGATGTTTATGCAGTTTCCCCCCCAACCCCATAAAACAGAATCACTGTCCAAAAATTTATGATTAATTAAAGCTTAGAAGCTGTAAAGACTGCCTGCTATGCTGGACATGTACATTTTAGGGACCACCAAGTAAAATTAGCAGATCTTTTTGTGAAATGGAATATCCCTCAAAAGAGAAAAACAGATGTAGAGGCAGGATGTGTGGTGGCTGTAACTAATGAAAAACAACATAGCGAATATGCTGTTTTTCTCGCCACAGTAGGGAAACTCAAGATGCTGTGGTAACTCATTAGAGTTTTAACTTTTGAAGATTTTAGCCATCCAGAGAAAAGCCAGCTCGGCTCATGGAATTCGACAATAGCTCATGTGTTTCCCACTAATTTCTGCACCCAGGATCCAATTGATTGCTTGACTATATAGCTTAGAAATACTTTTTTGTTAATCTGGAGTTATTTGAACCAAATCCTGTAAGAAAGCATCCTGCAGTTTTCAAAGCTGAAAGGCAGTGCCTTAAGCCTGGGTCTTTAATTTTTCTATCACTGAATAGTATGCAAATACCTAAAAGATGGGTACTTAAAGCTACTGGATTTTGCAGTTCTAGGTCCTCAAGGGAATATTTTGTCTCCCTTTTGAGCTGAACTCAGTAACTTGTCTTTTGTTCACAGTTATTCCTAATAACTGTAGCTTCTCCTGTGTAATGAACAACATTAACTCTTATTTCCCAGGTACATGGAAGAGTTTCCATCGTAAGAAAAGGTAGTCCACTTCCCAAACAGGTAGCAGTGAGTGGCTTTCTGAAGTTAATGTTTGTGTGGGAGAGGAAGTGCCTTACTTAATGTCCTTGAGTATTTATTTACCAATGTAAGAAGCACCTGACAGCCTCAGGTGCCATCTGGAAAAGTGTCATTTTATAGGAAGCTTGGGTCAGAGCCCACATCACCATTCAGGTGCTTCATAATTACTTTGTGGTTCAGATGAGTTAAGCAAAGAAAACGTCAAAGGTTTCAGGACTCTTAATAAAATACAGATTTCTTTTTGGGGGAAGTAGATATTAAGCACACAGTAAGTTTTTGTATTTATAAGCAAATTTATTTTTCACTGGAGCCTTGTTTATTTTCTCAACATTAAATCTGTTATAGTGAAATGATTTACATATCTGCTTTAGGTGACCTGTTGCATTTAGATTTATGTATTGGAAAGTCGGAAGGCTGGACTGTTATAGCAAGGCAAGTCATCTCATTGATTATGCTGAAAATAGTTTTAGAATACATGAAAGTCAGAGTATGAAATACAAGGGTAGTCTTTCATGGGGCTGGGTACTACCATTGGCCATATCAAAATTTTATTTTCTCCCATATTTGTCACTTTGACCAAATTGCAAAAAAAAAAAAAAAGAAAAAAAATTAAGTTTTATGTAAAATTCACTGAGCAGACCAATCTTTACATGAAAAGCATGTGGTATATGGTGATGAGAGCCTTGAGTTTATGGCTGGGGAATGCCAGGAATTTGGGGTTCTGGTGTCAGTGAGGAAAATAGCCCCTCCTTTCTGTGCTTTGGTTTCCTGTTGCGAGTTCTGCTCCTTCATAAAAACCTTGAAGTACTAGGAGGAAAGGAGCTTTGGTGTGGAGTTTTCCATAAAGTTCAGTCCAAACTAAAAGGCTGGGTTAAAGGTAGGCGAAACTTTATACAAACATCTTGTACATCTTTATGAAATATTTATTAGCTTACGCCACGCTTATTTATTTACTGAAGTATGAAGTAGCCCCAGGCAATTTGAATTCAGATTTAAAATTCAAGTTTTGTTCACCTAATTCCCTTCTTTCTCTTAAGAGCAAAGACTTTAAAGGCTTAGAAAGTGGAAATTGGAATTGATTTTAATTGCCTGAGTGGGTTTACTGCAGAAAAAGCTTTATTGAAGTGAAAAACAAGGGCCAAATTAGTTTTGTTCTTACTCTGTGTCTAATTACGGGCAACTTTGGAGTACTCCATACGTCTCTTTTCCAAGTCTAGGTGTGGGTATCCATCACAAAGTGAGCTATGACTTAACTCGGTGATAACTGCCTTAGCTAAAAATCTCTATTTGATTTTTAGTGAATCAAATAGTGAGAACTCAGAATTTCAGGAATACATTTGAAGGTGGAATCAATTATACGGATGATGCCCAAGGATATGAAGCTATTTCAGGATATCCCAGAAACTCCAAAGACCTCTTCCACATTCCCCCAAATCTTAGCCACAGTCGAGAGCAGTTGTATTTCGTACCCTTCCAGAGTTTAAACGTTAAACACGATGTAAGGCTGATGTAGAGAGTGGGGATAACCTACCAGAATAGCATTTCTCTCTGGAGAGTGCCATTCTTTAGAAAAGATAAACAACAATATTGCATGATTTGTAGTTCATACAGAGTCCATCACTGTTGCTGAATATTTAGGAGCATGTCATATCAAATTTATGATATTTTGGTTTGGTTCTAAATGCAAAGATTTTTTTTTTGTTTTTTGCGTGATGTCATTTTGCATGAACTGGCCACAGGTGTTTTAGAGTTCATTAACAGAAGCCAATGGGATGAAAAACCTCAACTACTTAGTTGAAGATAAGAGCCAAGTGAGAGTGAGTTCTGGAAAGAGCATGTGACATTGTGGCCATGCCCTGTTTCTTAGTTGGTAGGTTGCACTTGTGTTTCTGTTTCATTAAGGAAGGAGAACTTTTTTTTGCATTTGATTATACTACATGATATTATGTAACCTGACATTTTGGGCCTTAGGTCTGGAAAATAAAAAAATACAATAATTATCTATCATATAGTTTTGCATAATTTGTATGATCTTTCTCTTTTACTGTGAGAGGCAAGTAAGAAAATGGAAAAGCAGAGAACCCAGGTGATCTGCAAATAAGATTAAGAAATATAGGAAATTAATAAGTTCGAAGGTGTATAAGTTTTAGAACATCAGATATTAAAACCAGGGATTCAGAATTTTCCACTTAATTGAAATACTTTGAGATTGCATTATTTTGTTGTTGCTATCTGACTTACCTTGATCTCTGGAAAAGTTTTATGGTTTTGTGAAGTTCTGAAGTCAAACTGAAGCAAATTAGCTAGAAATGATCTTAGCTGTCAATCAGACCATTTTTTGTATTTTGCTGAGGAATCTAGTAACTCATAATGAAAGTTATGTCTTTGTCTTAGCCTAACATTGGGTTTAACACATAATACATACTGGTTGGCTGGTGGGCTGACAGGGGACAGTGTTTACTAAAAAGAAAAAAAAAAAAAACTTGAAGCAAACCTTTTGGCCAGAGTATATTTGAAGAAAATATCAGTGGAAACTTTAAATATGATGGAAGGTGTTAAAACAACTCTTCCTTTGCGGATTTGAAAACTTTGCCATTTTTCCATGAATTGTTTGATTCTAATTCTACTGTTCTACGAACTTCTGATGTGTAAAATGTCCTATATATTAAACCTTTTGACCTGTTAAATATCTTTTGTGTTAAATATCTTTTTATATCTTTTGTGTTACACATTCTCAAGATGGCATTCTCTTGCCATTAATTTGAGAATATTATTTTATTACTGTTTTAGAGTCAACAGAAAAATCAATGAACAGGGATCGTTGTTGCCAATTGACACTGCTCTCCCTATGTGAAAAATTAAATAGAACATGGGTTTTAAAGTTTCATCAAGCAAGCAATAGCTTGCAAATTAATAGCATATCAGTGATTTTGTTTTTTCTTTGGTTTGCCATTTACTTGTATTTATGTCTCTCAATAGAATTTTAAAGATTTTTTTTATCATTGGGGAATAATTGACATGTAACATGTTGATTTCAGATATATAACATAATGACTCGATACTTGTATATTTTGCAAAATGATTACCACAAGTCTAGTTAACATCTATCACCATAATTACAAATCATTTTTTCATTGAGCTGAGAACTTTTAAGATCTACTCTCTTATCAACTTTCAAATGTGTAGTATAGTATTATTAACTATAGGCACCATGCCGTACAGTACATCCCCATGACACTCATTCCTCTACCCCCGTCTCTGTACCTATGAATTGGATGTTTTTGTTTTTGTTTTTAGTTCAGTTTTATTTTGTTTAGATTCCACATATAAGTGAAATTATGCAGCGTTTGTCTTTCTCTGAATTATTTCGCTTAGCATAATGCCCTCAAATTCCATCCACATTGTCACAAATGGTAAGATTTACTTATTTTCTATGTCTGAATATATATATTAATTTTTTGAGGAAACTCCAAACTGTTTTCCATAACATTGAGTGATTTTTTTTAAAAAAAGAACCTAAAGTAATTTACCAAGTATACAGCCACTTTTGAAAAGTTGAGAATTTTAACCTGAAACTTTTTTTTTTTTAATGAATTTTGGCTACTTCCTATGGGTAGAGCTGGGTCTGGGGTCTGATCATTTTATTCGTGTAGGACTCAGATTTGTTTCTGAAGCCATTTGAAGGAATCTCCCATCCTCCCTTCATGCCTCAGGTGCTGGTGCCAGCTCCATGGACAGGACTCTTGAGTGGAGAGGGAGCCAGGGTTGGACAGCAAGTCAGGCCTGCACAGGTGGTTCTTTGGTGAAAGGCTGCCAAAAGGGCCAATCCTGAAGATTCTGTCCATTCTCAGTTTCTCTGGGGATTTTAATGGCATGACAATTACTCAGATATCTAGAAACCCTGCTTCATGACAAAAAGTGGCTTGTCTTTGAGATCTTTTTTTGAGATGTTCTGCCTATGTCAAAAGAATGTGAATGTGTGGAGCATTGCAGGGTCAATTTCTTTTATGGCCACAATCTTCAGATTGAGAGGAAAGAATCCAAATATCTTCTTTATTTTATCCATTCTTTCCACAGTTATCTATTGAGCACTTCTAATGTGCCAGGTACTATTTGGAAGTGGAACAACAGGGATGTAATTTCCTGCCCTCACAGAGCTTCTAGTGGCGGAGACAGACACACAACAAAGTTGAATATGTCAGATGGTGATACTAGCTATGGAGAAAATTAAAACAGGGATGGGAGATAGTAGTGCCAAGAGGTGAGGGAACCATATGAGGGCCTAGGGTCTTGCAATATTGATGGTGACTGATTGGACCCATAGGCATTAAATAGCACAGTCTTTTATGCATTGTGACTGATTGTGCTATCGTGGTCCACCAGCATTGTCACTGCTACAGTCAGAAAGTATTTACCCTACACCTATTGGCAAGGTTGTGTACAGATGAATCATACAGCTGCGTGTTTGTCCTTAATACTGACAACCCTAGGTGGACACATGTAGAGGACCTATTGATGACAAATTAAAAATAAGAAACTGACTACATTCATTCAGCAAATGCTTATTGGATGATGGTATATACAGAGCATTATGGAGGATAGCAAGATGAATCGCATGAATACATTACCAAAAGAACAAATAATCTAATACACTTGTGTGAGGTAGATCATTTGCCTGTCAGTGATTCAACACCTGAGATAGACTATGAAAGGTCCTTGACATATGCTGATTTGTCATTTTGCTGAGGCATGGTTTTCAGCCACATCCTTTGGGAGACAGGCGAGGGTAACTAACCTGGGAGTGTGTTAGCCAACTGCCGGGTGTCCACATTCCAGCACAGCATTGTTTATACCCATTGTTTAATGTGTAACATGCCTTTGAAATGAAGTATGCCTTCTTTGTAAGGGATTGCTCTGAGAAGGAAGCTAGCTTGTAGTGCTGGTGATAAAACTGCCCAAGTCTAAGACGCGATGATTCTTAACCAGCAAATGGCATCATTGAGGGTCTCAAGGAAATATTTCACATTTTACTCCCATTCTGAGGGCAAATTGTATGTCGTACTAGTATTTGCCAGCTTGGAGATGAACTCTTCATGAGTGTATTATTTGAGTAAATCCTGATAATGACCTTAAGGGAAGTGTAGACACTCTCTTGACTCTCTCTTGGAGGAAGCTAAGTGAAGCTTTTTCATAAGCTGCTTCATCTGGACCCTAACATCAGGTTATTCCCCTTCATTCAGAAATAAAGGGTCAGCCATCTTTGTGTGCAGGTTTCTGGCATTTATTAAATAGATGGGATCAAAAGTTTACTGTATGGAGATACATGTATATATTACTGTGTAGAACTATATATATAAACACAGCAAGGGAAATCTTGGAAGAGGAAGGAAAAGCCATAAAATACAATGGCAGAGGCTGTTGGCTATCCACCAAAATCCACATTATTCTCTTCCTGAGCCCACAGCAAGAAGGCATTTTCAGCCTTCTTTGCTCTTAGCTGTGGCCAGGTGACTGAGTTCTAGCTATTAGAATGACCATGATAAAGACAGCAGAGGCCGTCAGCCTGAATCTCTGCTTCAGTGTGAGAAAGAGCACCTCACCCACACATTCCCTGTCACAGCTGCAAGACACAAAGTTCTGAGATGTTCGAGCCATGCTGTGTTTTGGGGTCAATTTCAGCAGTGATTAGTCTTCCCTAACCAATGCTGATACTATGTATAGTAAATGAGGGAGGCCAAGACTATAGTTTCAATACCATAGTCTTACTTCATTTCAGTGCTGGACCCGGTTGTTTTTTTACCTGAATGGTGGAATCAGCACTCTTGGGCGAGGCTGGTTATTGTGCTTGTAGGCTCAGGCCGTGTGTTTATTACTGCACTTACCGTTCATGGCTCACAGATGTCTCTGCTCCTTCTTGATATGCCCGCAGTGGCTGACAGTGGAATCCAAGGAGTACTAGCTGACCCTGATTTTTCTTCTTATTTTCCTCTTCTCCTCAAATATTTTAATGCCTACATTTGTACTAGGTGCTAGAAATGAAAAAAAAACATGAACTGTAACCTCAAAGAGCTAACTTATTTGACCTGACCACCTCAGATGGAACTCTTAGATGGAGGTAACAAAAATCCAAGTCAAATTTCTCAAACGATAAGTGATTTTATCAAGAGCTAAGAGGTACATAGACTTTAGACACTGTTTCTCTGTGATTCTTCCTTTCTTCCTTTCTTCCTTCCTTCCTTTCTTCCTTCCTTCCTTCCTTCCTTCCTTCCTTCCTTCCTTCCTTCCTTCCTTTTTTTGTTTCTTTCTTTCTAATTTGTTTTAGGGGAGGCAACCCTTGTTGACCTCACAGATTGCAAGGACCTTGTCAGTTTACAATCCCTTATTTTTTTATTTTTAACACCTATAGCACTTGGTCTTCCTAGGCTCTCTGTGATTTTTAATCCAGTCAGGTTTACCCCTGAAATTTATTTTGGGTAGTCAACCACAAAGTTCAGTGCACAACCATACTTGGTATTGCCTTCCCTACTCCTCGTGTCTATAATTCTAATATGGACCATTTGGCAGGTATTGTAAATTGTCCAGAGCAAGTTGACTGGGTGTGCTTCTCCTTTGAATTCCATTGAATAGGACCCACAATGGAAGAATCACAGTGTTACTTCACTGAGTATTATGAAGGACAATGATATGAGAGGATTAGTGTGTGTAACCTGAGGAAATCCTATTCAACTGTGTTTTAGTTGTTAGTTTTGGCAAACTTCAGTGGCTTCCTTCATTTGGTCTATCCCTATATTTCAAGTTGGAAACTGAAGATCAACTTCTTTCTTTTTCTTTAACCCATCATCAGTCTCCCTCTTCAGTTTGCTCTATTGCTATCATCTTGTTACCGTTGCCTTATCTGTCTTCCTTTTGTGATGGTATACCCCTTGGAGGTAGGTGTACCAGACCTTAGCTATCTTTGTGTTTTTCCCCTAGTCCCTTATCCCAGAGCATAACGTAGTGCTTTATATATTATGTATATCTCAATAAAAGTTTGATGAATTAATTGATTACTTAAACTTCTTACACTAGAAGAGCTTCTTGAGCTAGTTTTATACTTGATGAATAGTTCTTTCCATGGCAAACATCACTTCCTGCCACCATTGTGTTGCCATCAATTCTTATGATGTTTAATTCTCATTCTGTTTAACTTTGTGACACTGGCCTCACCTTAGCCCATAATGGGAGTCATTTAGCATGAGTTCTCAGAAGGGAAAGTGGTGACATGCTAAATGGTTGCTGTATGAGTGTGATAGGATGTGTCTTGTCCTGGTTCAAAAAGTATTCGTAAGGCTCATGTCTAGTGGATGATACTGTAGCACATTACAATGATTTCTTGGCAAAAGAGCCATGTCATGTTGTATGTAGTACTATATTGCTCAATTTAATAAAAGAACAACAGATTAATCTTTTTCTGCTTGGTAGCTAGGTTTGTATCTTATTTTGAGTCTTGCTTGACTCACTGAAGGTTCTAAAGAATTCTCTGAGAAGAAAGTTATACAAATCCATAATTAAGCGTTTCCCCTAATAAAATTATAGCTGAAATCCTTCCCTCAGGGTTTTGTTATGTTCCTTCTTCCAAAGAGCACATTTTAATAGTGGTAGCAGAACAGAATGATGACTTAACTGGCTTTAGGACTGTTAAGTCTTGAAGGCTAAAAGAGAAGGTATTTTACAAGAATAGCCCTCCACTCTCCTTTGTAATTAGGGCCTTCATCAGTATGTCCGTTCTTTTGAGCAAGAGAGGGATTACCATCAATGTCTTCCTTCGTCTTAGACTTAACAACTGGTCTTTCCTTTTCCTCCATCTGAGAAGTGACTTTGAAAGAAGCTGGCCAGAGCCTTTCTCCTGTCTTGCTCTTCTCACTTCTTTTGTCAGTTTATGATTCTTTTGCTAAAAGTCAGTGAAGCAGAAGATCATCTTCACATCTTTGATCATCTGACCTTTACATTTAAGAATCTGTGATATGTACATTTCAGTGCTCTCTTGTTGCTTAACTTCGACTGACTTTGTGAAGACAGGGAAACCTGTACTTTCTTTAGCAGAACTTAGAAAGCCATAAGAACTCAACTGTGTAGAATTCCCTGTCATAAATTTACTTTTCAAAATTGTAAGCATTTTTGTGGGAAATATGGTGCTGATTATCTTTTCCCGAAATAGTCTGTGGTGATTAATAGTGCAGTAGTTAAATATTTCCTATATCTCAACTCACTGGACTACATGACATTGTAGTGGCCTGAAATATTGGCCCAGTCTCATCTACCTACAGGAAATAATTTTAGAGAACATCCTCACCAAGTATCAATATGTTGAGTTACAAGAAAGTAACTTCTCATTTCTAACTCATGCAGAAAGAGATATTATTTTGACATTGAAAAAATTTAAATTTTTATGGCAAGAACCTCCCTCCATTCCTTGACCATCATTTACAAAGATGTTCGACTTCATTAATGACCTAAGAAATACAAATTTTAATAACATGCCATTTTTAACTTATCAGATTGGCAAAGATTGGTATAGTTAATAATACTCAGAATTGGATAAGAAAAAGAGAATCTTATACACTAGAAGTGGAAGAGTAATTAAAATTAATTTGGTATTTTGGAATGCTATTGGATATGTTTATCAGCATTTTAAACATGTATCAATTTCTAGCAATTCCTACATAATATTTGCACTGTTATGTAATAGGTGTCTATAGTACTTTTTACCATTGAAAAGTTGGAAAGAGTATGAATATCCATTAGTAGAAAAATGGTCAAATTAAATATGACATATTTATATAAAGACATGACATAATACATTAAAAGAATTTTAGGCAAAATATGAACTTATAACATTCCATTGAAATTACTTATTTTTTTTCTGTGTGTGTGAATTATGTATTCATAGAAAGAAGTCTAGGAGAATGTAAAGATCTGAAGGGTGGATTTATAGGAGCATTTTATTTTCTACTCCAAGCATTTTTATGGTGCTTTTGTAATCAAAAGAATTACAACTATTTAAAAACATATATGCAGTGCTTCTTAGGCATGGAGTACTTAGCTCTGGACTGGGGACACAAAAATGCTTAATAATGAGATTTGATACTGATCTCAAGGAGTTCATGGTCTAGTCAGTGAACACAGGAAAAAAGATACTTCTGGTAATATCTCATGGGTACTCTAATAGAAGCTGTAAAATATTCAGTAGGGTTAGGGTTAGTTTGACGGGGTGGGAAGGAGGAATTGGGTATAAAAGAAAATAAAAGACAGCCATAAAAGAGATTTGAGCCATATCTTAAAAGATTTGGCATTTAACTTGGTATTTCATAGCTGCGTAATGAGAGTGAACACAAGAGAGTAAAGGTGTGGATGATGGTGTCAAGTCTGAGTTTGGAAAATATGAGGAGGTTGATTTGGCTGCAGTACATGAGCACCCATATAAGTGAGCATCCTACAGGGGAGATGAGGAGGACTCCATGGAGAAGAGTGGACAGAATTTTGGCCCGAATTACTCCTTCCTACTTCTGCCATGTAGATGCTGTGCAAGTTTAGAAAAAGTCACTTCTCCTCCCTTGAAGCAGGTGTTTTACAGATGGAGAGATAGAAGCAGGCACAAAGAGGCAAATAATGTAATGAGGTCAAAAAAACAGTTGGAAGAACTGTGGCTCAGGTGTAGACCAGCCAGCTCTGGAACCCTTCCTCTTAACTGTGACCTAAACTTCTTTACTTTCACTTTTTTAGCTGTTGGTTCTCAGGAAGGGTGTATTCCCACTCCTTCCCGGGTCTTTGAATGCTCTGGAGCTATATTTCTGCTCCCTTTCCTTCCTCCTTTTCTTTCCTTCCCTTTTTTGAGAAGCAAATAAGCCCTATGTGATGCCAAGAATGAGATGGTTAAGATTTAACTGAAACTCACAAGAGAAGTGATTTGGGGATTATTATTTTAAATGGATTTCTTGGATTGTGACAGAGAGAAATGAGGCTGAAATTCAAGTATAGCAAGCTCATTTAGGTCAACAGTTGCAAGTTTTCTAAGGAATTTGGGGTAAGAAAGAAAGTCAGGGAGAAAAAGGGGCAGGATTAGGCATTTTTGTCAAAGTCAAGAGATAGAAAATTGTTCCTACTTTCTATTGTTACTTTACTATTTTGAAAAGCTAAACAACTTTAGATAATGACTTCTTTTGCTCTGCTGTGCTATTTTAATATCGTGCCAATAGTCTTAATATAATTACCTGAAAATAAATGAGGAATATGTGCCATCATTGATTCGTGTTAAGTATATTGTTGCTACCAAGAAATCAAGGAAAAAAGTAAATAATTAACCAAATGCCTAAAGACTGAAACCTTTGAACTGCAAAGTATTATAGTGTTTACTCAGCAGAAATAACTCTACTAAATGGCCAAGAAACATTAAAAAAAAAATTACATAGAAGCTTTTGGCCAGTGTCTCTCCTATTTCATCATGACTAAATTTAAAGTATGAAAGGTGAGTGATGAGAAGTAAAATTCACATAGATTTGTTACTTTTACCCAAAAAGTTACAAAAGTATAAAGAAAGTTAGCCATATCTCTTATTATTTTAATCTTATGGAGTGGAGGAAGAATCAGTTGCAAATATGGAAACCTATCTCCAATTTATACAGTAAATCTATATAGAGAGATCAGTATAAAGATTTATACCTCATTGAAGCATTTTTCTTCCCATTGACTGAGTTCTGAAAGTAGTGTTCAGATTTATAACATATTTGATTTAAAACA
Organism: Cynopterus sphinx; assembly: GCA_030015415.1. Lineage (NCBI taxonomy): Eukaryota > Metazoa > Chordata > Mammalia > Chiroptera > Pteropodidae > Cynopterus > Cynopterus sphinx. The sequence continues at coordinate 76,666,500 of CM057384.1, forward strand.
GTTTCTAAAATCTGGTGTGTGTGAGTTTTTGAAGGGAAAGCTATCAAGTAAACTTATTGGGATGCCAGTACACATTTTACTTTAGAATGGATGTTGGAAACTGCCTAAGCCTTTTAAAAAGGAGAGGGCTAATAAACATCCAACGGAATTTAGTTACTATATTTCTAAGGTAGTTTTATCTATGTGATTGCTTATGGATATAGCCAAAGATATAAGTTTTATTCCCAAGAAGTTAATTTTTCAAGAGCTGCTTGATAATTTGGATACTCCTAAAAGATAAACATTTTTACTTATATAAATTGTTAGGAAGTTCATGGAAGCTAAGGATGAAATTTTCTGCAACATTTCTACAGTGCTGGAGAGTGTAAAATACTACCTCCTTTAAGAAGAGTCCCTAAATCTCCCCTAGTAGTGATTAATCTATACCTTCTCATTGATGGATTGATTCATTCAATCATTCATTCAACAAACTATTATCAAAAACTTGTATGGGATTAAAACTGTGATCAAGATGAACAAAGTACCTGTCTTCCCATAATTCATGGTTTGTGGGGGAATACAAAGTAACAACACAGTTAACAGGCAGTATCATTTCTGTTATCATGGATGAAGTTCGGCTATATGCAAATCCAGGAAGACTTCTTGGAGAAAGTGCTATTTAAGCTAAGTAGAAGTTAACTGGGTCAACAGAGGATTAGGAGAATAATATATGAGGTTAGTGAAACAACTTTGTGAAGGGAGTGACAGAGACATAATGGTTCTGAAATGGAAAGGAGTTCAGACTGGTTGGAGCTTGGAACACGAGGGAGGAGGAAGTGTAGAGAGAAACAGTGGCTCTAGAACCCTGAGAGTCTTAGCAAGCCCACTCTCCTGATGGCTGTGGTGAACAATTAAGGTGATCACAAAACATTTTGTAAAAATCATAGTAGCCTCTGTGTAGAGAATGTATTGGAGGGAGGCATGAAGTCATCACTGTTCAATGTTAGAGAAGTAATCAACCCAATCCTAGAATTCCATTTTTGTTCCCCCCCCCCCCCGGGAACCACTCCCAGTACCAAGTACTGCATCAGTCAAGGTCCAATCACAAAATAGATGCCATGCTCATATTTCAAATAGAAGTGATTTAACATTGGGAATTGAGGACACTGAGTATTGGAGGGCTGAAAGAATAAATGGTGAAAGCAGAGATAGCCTATAGACTAGTAACTTCAGGAAGCAGCTGCCTAGGGCTGGAGGGAGCAAAAGGGGAATGGGTGTGGTGACTAACCTAGAAACTCAAGAGTAGGAACCATTACTGTAGATAGTAGATAACCTTATGGCTTGTGCTCCAACCATCAAGGAGATAGGGTTAGTGGCTGGTATGCACGGTGCAAAAAGCTTGGGGAACTGGAGCTTTCTGCTACTGCAGAGACTGACAGGAGCTGGAAAACAGGAAGTCTCTTCTCCCTTCCTCTGCCTTCTAGTCTCCTGCCAGTGGCTCCCATTGTCAGAATTTAACAGGAAACCAGTTGCAAGGGAGTCTGGGAAATGTGATTTGCAGACTCCTAACCCTAGCATTGTAGAACAGATTATGGAATGGTGGTGGGCTTGGGCTGAGAGACAGCTGATAATCTGTCCCAGGCATTTTAGAAAAGTAACTCTAGCTGTACTGTGGGAACTGGTTTGGAGGCAAGCAAAACTGGATAGTGTCTGATCAGGTCAGAGGTTGTTATCTAGGTAGGCGATAATGACAGCCTGATTTAGAGGAAGAACACAGAAAGAAAGACAAGTGGGTAGATGTGGAGAGCTTTAGAGTGTAGAATGGAACAGAATTTGGTGACTGATGTATGGTGAGGAATAAGGGGACAGATCAGAGGGAATAAAGGATGGGGAGAAGCTAAGGAGGAAGCTTGCATTTCTGACTTAGGTGGATGGTGATGCTGTTTACCAAGATAGGAACGTAGGGCTAGAAACTATTTAGGGAAAGATGATTTATTCAGTTTGGGACTGTTGAGTTTGAGGCACCTATGGCTCATCCAGCTGGAAATTATTGTAGATATCCAGTCATAGGATGTGGATGTGATATATTCTCAGCCTATAGGTGATACTTTAATTCTTATTTTGAGTGAGATTACCAAGGGAGACTGTAGCGTACAGAGAGAAGGGAGCATAGGGCAGGAATAACAACATTTTAGGAAAGAACGTAGTAGTAGAGAAAAGTCTGTGAAGAGACTGTAAAAGAGTAGGCAGAGTGGTTGGAAAAAAACAGAGTTCATAATATCCCAGAAGCCAAGAAAACACTTTGGAACAGCAGGTCATGGTCAATAGTTCAGGTGCTCAAAAGTTTACTCTTCAGTGTTGTTTGTACTTCCCTTATCATACTCATCAAGTCTGCCTGTTCCCCATAGTTATTTGTGGGTGATTCTCCTCTAGTATAATGTAGGCCTGGGACACTGTGCTTCACATACCTCAGAATCTGGCATTGATATTTTGCACCTAAGTATATACTTGATGTATATTTGTTACATTAGTTTAATCAGGTGTCAGCAAACTCCAGTTTGTGGATTGGTCATTTGCTTTTGTACTAAAGTTTTATTGGAACACAGGCCTGCCAATTTACTTGTTTATGTCTATGGTTTCTTTCACACTGTAACAGCAAAGTTGCGTAGTTGTGACAAAGACCCCACAGTCTACAAAACCTAAAATATTTATTATGTGGCCCTTTGTATTTGCTGATACCTGGATTATGGTCATGAAGCTGTTTTATGTAAGCTGGTGAGATTGTGACTTCTTTAAAAAAAATTGTTTAGTACGTGTAGGAAAGTTATGGAACATAGAATGCCTTCTTTGGGGTGATTATGGTCTTGTTTTGGGTGTGCAGGCAGCAGAGCCAAGGGGAAAGAAAAGTTAGCAGATGGTTGTAGCAGTCTCTTTCAACATGACTGGAGCTAAGTGGTACCCTTATAAGGAAAACAGCTAGGAAAGGAAGTTGGAACAAGAGGGAATGTGGATCCATGCATTTAAAACATGCCTTTTCATTTCTGTGATATACCAGGTTTTGTGCTAGGTGCTGTGATTTCTCTGTGATTTCTCTAGTAATTCACAATCTGGTGGGAGACACAGAGCCATAAGTAGAAACTTACAATTCCTTATGATGTGCTAGGCACAGTAATAAAGCTGTGCACAAGTGGTACAAATGAGGGTCACCTGACTCAGCATGGAGAAAAGAAGTAAAAGAAAGAATAACTATATTGAGTGGAGGCCACCAGGTGTCTCTGTCACTTACAAGCTGGGAATGGATGTAGAGAATATGAGCCTAGGAGGGTCGTCTACCAGCTCTGTAGCTGGAAGTCCTGTGTGAGAAGTAGCCCTTGAGGCTGTGCAGTCATGGAGAAAAGGCAATTCTAAGAGATAAACTTGTCCATCACCAAAGTTTGTCTTCTAGGCATTCTTTTTTTTTTTTTTTTTTTTGAGATGATATATTTAGTGTGGTTTGATTTTGTGAGAATCATAACCTTGAATTGGTTGATTTTCTCCTTACATAAAGTACAGAAGTCATCTTACATTAATATGTCTTTTGACTAGATTTGTCTTGCCTTTAGGGATGATAAAAGCTCAGTGAGCTGAGCATCGAACATAGGCAGTGAAAGGTTTCTGTTTATTTAAAAGCCTGAACTTGCTGTCATTTTACTATTCATGCCCTCAGTAAGAACAAATTACACATTCATCTGACTGCTCTCTTAGTGACCTCTGTGAACTGATTTGGGCAGGTGTTAGGCCTAATACATGAAAAAAGAAAGTGAAACGCCTACTTGCAGATTTTACGTTATTTGCCAATGTTCAGTGCTTTCAGTAAGTTTTCTTGTTTGCAAGTAACAGCAACTCATTCCAGTTTAGAAAATAGGAGCTTAACAAAACCTTGCACATGAGCTGGAAAGCTGGGTGAACACAGGCAGTTCTGGGTGCTTCCTACTCTCTTTCCCTCTTTCCACATATCTGCACCATCATTTCCTCAATCTACAGATCGGTTTTCTCTATAACTTTTGCTTGCCCATGATCTGTCTTTTCTCAGCTTCTTTCTGTGTCATAAATGACACTTAAAGCTTCAGCTCTCATTGCTGTTTGAGGTGTTAGCTCTGTTCTATTTCAGAGTCTGAATGGCCTAACTTATCTTCAAGCAAGGCCATATTGTACCGGATTGACTCTTCCTGCGTCAAGGACTCTCCCCTGTTCCATTCAGGTTGGACTTGTGATTCATGAAAACAGAAGATTGGGCAACTCTCAGAAGCAGAAAGGAAGAAGCAAGGCATCCCAAGTTGTGATCTGTTCAGTACATCTCTTCCCTGCCTGGCCCATAATTCACTTCCTACACACAGTTCCAAAAATTACCTCTTCTAATGTAATCCAATCCTCCTCATAGCTAAACCACATGTTTGTGTACCCCTTTCACCAGCATGAAGCATCCCAAAGTCATAGCTGTTACCTTTAGAAGCAGACAAGGGACTGCTTTAAAAGCCCCATCTAATTTGAATCCACAATTCTCAGTGATGACCATTTCAACTCTTATTCTCTCATGATTCAGTTTAACCATTTGGTAACCCATGACTAAACGTGACACATAACACTGACACATCCTGTGTTCAGTGGTGGAGATTATCTTAATGCTCAGTTAAAAAAGAGAAGAAATCTCCACCTCCCAATCTAGCTGTGTGAAAAATGCATTGTGCATTGGTCACTGGCTCAGCATACACTGTCAGTAGAATAGAGCCCATGTCTGCTGATGGGTGGCCTCCTACTGACATCCTGTGACCTGATGCTTAGAAATAGTAAGGTATATTGGAGGAGCCCTGCCTGATTCCTAAACTCTTGGCTTGTTGCCTCGCCTCTCTTACCCTGAAATGAGTTCCCTGATCTGTAAGCAACTACTCTAGAGTTGTTGTCTCTAGGCTGTAGAATGACCTGGATTTTTGGAAATATGGACTCTTCTGTTTTCTTCCTGTGTCTTTTTTCAGTATTTGTTCCCCGTGCCTTTCCTTGTTAAAATCTGATTATGGAGTTTTTGTTGTTTTTATGAGTTCTTCGGTAGTTAATGATGTCACATAGAATAGAAATCTCAGCTCAGTGGATACGTCTCAAACTAGAATCTTTTGGGATTTTTTTTTCCTTCAATCCCTGTGAAGAATTTAGAGCACTCTAATTTTGTAATAGATAGAGTAGATATCTATGGGGCTTGGATTCTGTAATCAAGCTTGTTTTTTCTGAGCATTCTTGGCTAAGTTCCACCTGGTTTCTAAGTTAATTGCATAGAAAAAAATGCAAAATTTAGTTTCCTGCACTGTATTGATATGACTTTTACATTTGCATTTAATCATTTGCGCTTCTTCTATTTCAGTAAGTACAGTGAGCTGTCTTTATATTTACATACCATTGAGAACTATATGATATATGAGGAGTAGAGTTAGAATTGAGGAAATCAGCATAGTCATTTTGTAAATAATAAGAATCAAGGAATGCTACAGCCATTAACCAACACCAAATAACTTCAAACTAATTAAGACATTGGAGAGAGAGAGAGAGAGAACAGAGTGTGTGCGTGTGTGCGTGTGTGCGTGTGTGCGTGTGTGTGTGTGTTCCCCCAGTCCCTTCACCCTCTTCCATCAGCTTGTTCTCTTTATCTGTAGGTCTGTTTCTGTTTTGTTTAGTTAATTCATTTATTTTGTTTTTTTCAGATTCCACATATAAGTAAAATCGTATGGTATTTGGCATTTTCTGACCTATTTCACTTAGCATAATACCCTCTAGGTCCCTCTGTGTTGTTGCAAATGATATATCATTCTTTTTAATTGCTGAATATTTCATTATATATATATGTATGTATATATACACACACACACATACATACATACATACATACATACACACATACATACATACACACCATATCTTCTTTATCTCTTCATCTATTGATGGACATCTAGATTGCTTTCACATCTTAGCTATCACTAGTAATGCTGCAATGAGCATAGGGGTGTATTTATCTTTTCTAATTAATGTTTTTGTTTTCTTTGGATAAATATCCAGAAGTGGAATTTCTGGATCATTTAGTTTTTAAATTAATCTCATACTATTTTCCATAGTAGCTGCACTAATTTATAATCCCTCCAACAATGTATGAAGGTTCTCTTTTTCCACATACTTTCCAGCACTTACTTGCTGATTTTTTGATAATAGCCATACTGACAGGTGTGAGTTGATATTTCATGGTGGTTTGAATCTGCATTTTTCAAATTATTAGTGATGTTGACCATTTTTTATATATCTGTTGGCTATCTGTATATCTTCTTTAGAGAAATGTCAATTTCAGGTTTCTGCCCATTTTTAAATTGGATTATTTTGTATTTTTTTTAATGTTAAGTTGTATGAGTTCCTTATGTTTTTAATATTAACAACCCCTTATCAGATGTATTGTTTGCAAATATTTTCTCCCATTCAGTAGGTTGTCTTTTCATTTTGTCGGTGGTTTCTTTTGCTGTGCAAAAACTCTTTGGTTTGATGTAGTCCCATTCGTTTATTTTTTTCTTTTGTTGCCCTTGCCCAAGGAGACAGATTCAAAAAGATACTGCTAAGAGCAATGTCAGAGAGTTTACTACCTACATTTTCTCCTAGTTTTATGTTTTCAGGTGTCACATTTAAGTCTTTAATCCATTTTTATTTTATTTTTGGATATGGTATAAGAAAATGTCCTAGTTTCATTTTTTGCATATTTCTGTCCAGTTTTTCCAACATCACTTATTAAAGAGACCGTCTTTTCTCCATCATATAACCTTGCTTTGGCACAGATTAGTTGGCCATATAAATGAGGATTTATTTCTGATTTCTCTGTTTTATTGATCTATATATCTGTTTTTAATATTGTAGCTTTGTGGTACAGTTTGATATCTGGGAGCGTGACACCTCCCACTTTGTTATTTCTCAAGATTTCTTTGGCTATTCAGGGTTTTTGGGGTTCCATATATATTTTAGGATTAGTTCTAATTCAGAGAGAATGCCATTGATATTTTAATAGGAATTGCATTGAATCTGTTTATTGCCTTAGGTAATAAGGACATTTGAATGATATTAATCTTTCCAATTTATGAGCAAGGTATATCCTTCTGTTAATTTGTATTTCACTGTCTCATAGTTTTCAGAGTGCAGGTCTTTCACTTCTTTGCTTAAATTTATTCCTAGATGTTTTATGCTTTTTAATAACAATTATAAATTAGATTGTTTTCTTAATTTCTTCTTTAATCAATTTTTTAGTGTCTAGAAATACAAGAGATTTTTGTGTATTCTGTATCCTACAATTTTATTTGCATTTATTTATTCTATATAGTTTTTTAGTGGAGTCATTAGGGTTTTTATGTATAAGATTAGGCCATCTGCAAATAGAGTTTTACTTCTTCCTTTCCAATTTGGATGTCTTTTATTTCTTTTTCCTTTCTCATTTCTGTGGCTATGACTTCCAACACTGTGTTGAACAGAAGTGGTGACAGTGAGCATCCTTGTCTTGTTCCTGATCTTAGAGGAAAAGCTTTTGGCTTTTATCAAGTATGATATTAACTGTGGGTTTGTCATGTGGAGCCTTTATTATGTTGAGATATGTTCCTTCTATACCCACTTTGTTGATAGACTTTATTATAAAAAGATATTGAATTTTGTCAAATGCTTTTTCTGAGTCTATAGAGATGATTATATAGTTTTTATTCTTTATTTTGCTAATGTGAGGTATCACATTGATTGATTTACAATGTTGGACCACCTTTGGGATGGTTCTCACTTGGTCATGGTATGTAATCCTCTTAATGTATTGTTGAATCTGGTTTGCTAATATTTGTTGAGAATTTTTGTATCTATATTCATCAAGGATATTGGCTTGTAAATTTCTTTTTCTGGAATGTCTTTGTACTGTTTTGGCATCAGGGTACGTTGGCTTCATAGAATGAGTTTAGAAGAGTTCACTCTTAAATTTTTTGAAATAGTATAAGGTGGATAGATATTTATTCTTCTTTGAATGTTTAGTAGAATTCCACTGTGAAGCCAAATAGTTCTAGAGTTTTATTGGTTGGGAAGTTGATTACTACTTCAATTTCATTCCTAGTAATCTGTCTGTTAAGATTTTCTATTTATCCCTGGTTCGGTCTTAAAAGGTTATAAACTTCTAGAAATTTATTAATTTTTTCTAGATTGTTGAATTTGTTGGCATATAATTGTTCATAGTATTTTTTGGTAAGTGCATGAATTTTTGTGGAGTCAATTGTAATGTCTTTTTCATTTATAATTTTATTTACTTGGGCTCTTTTTTCCCCCCTTATGAATTTAGCTAAAGGTTTGTCAATTTTGTTTGTCTTTTCAAAGAACCAGCTCTGAGTTTTATTGGTCTTTTCTATTGTTTTATTTTTTAATTCTATTTATTTATGTGCTCTTCTTAACTATTTACTCTCCCTCCTGGATTTTGTGGGGGGCAGGTAGGAGGATGGGGTTTGTTAGTTCTTTTTATAGTTCCTTTAGGTGTAGAGTTGGATTGTTTTTTTAGGATTTTTTGTTTGTTTCTTGAAGTAGGCCTGTATAGCTATGAATTTTCATCTTAGAATTGCTTTTTCTGCTTCTTATAAATTTTGAAAAGTTGTATTTTCATTTTCATTTGTTTTAAGATAGTTTTTTATTTCCTGTTTGATTTCTTGATCTATTAGTCTTTATGTATTTGTGTTTTTCCAGTTTTCTTCCTGTAAATGATTTCTAGTTTCATGCCATTGTGCTCAAAAAAGATGCTTGATATGATTTTGATCGTGAATTTATCGAAGCTTGTTTTGTGGCCCAATTTTTTTTTTATCTATTCTGGACAATGTTCCATGTGGACTTGAAAAAAAATGTGTATTCTGCAGTTTGGGAGTGAAATGTTCTACAATAATGTCTATTAGGTTGACCTAGTCTAATGTGACATTCGAGGCCATTATTTCCTTAATTTCTGTCTGGATGATCTATCCATTGATGTGAATGGAGTATTAAAATCCCTCATGATTGTATTACTGTGAATTTTTCCCTTTATGTGTATTAATAATTGCTTGATATATTTAAGTGCTCCTATGTTATATGCATAGATATTTATGATTATTACATTCTTTTATTGGATTGACCCTTTCTAATTATATAATGTTCTTCTTCGTTTATTTTTTAAATGTTTTATTTTAAAATCTATTTTGTCTCATAGGAGTACTGCTGTTCCAGCTTTCTTTTCATTTCTATTTGCGTGGAATATCTTTTTCCATCCCTTCGCTTTCAGTTTGTATGTGTCTTTCAATTTAAAGTGAGCCTCTTGTAAGCAGCTTATAGATGGCACCTGTTTTTTAATGAATTCAGTCACCCAGTGCCTTTATTGGAGCATTTCATGTATTTACATTTTAAGTAATTATTGATAAGTATGTCCTTATTGCCATTTTGTAATTTTTTTTTTTTGCTTGTTTTTATAGTTCTCTGTTCCTTTTCTTCTCTTGATCTCTTCACTGATAGTTGGCTGATTCTCTTTAGTGTTTTGTTTGGGTTCCTTTCTTTTTGTATATTTTTTGTAGGTTCTTGGTTCCTATGAGGTTTTATGTGTATCATTCTATTACTGTAGTAGTCTAGTTTAAGCTGATAGGTGTTTAAATTTGAATATTTTCTCTAAAGTCTACAATTTTACTACCCCCTTCATGCTTTGTTTTATTGATATCATGTTTCAGGTCATTTTGTGTAGCTCCTAATTACTTATTGTAGTTTGATGCTTTTTTCTTTTGGATTTTGTAGTAGCTTTTTATTTTTTATATTTTTTTATCTTTTTATTCATTTATTCATTTTAATTAAGTTTATTGGGACAACACTGGTTAATACAATTAAATAATTTTCAGGTGTACATTATTATTTGACATCTGTATATTCTATTGTGTGTTTACCACCCAAAGTCCCGTTTCCTTCAGCTACCATATGTTTGAGCTTTTTAAATGTCTGATTCGCTGTATTTATTAAATATCTGACTTTACCCATGATATTTTTTTCTTACTCATATTTTCTTATTCCTACTTATGTGATTTCCTTTTCTGCTTAAAGAAGACCTTTTAACATTTCTTATAAAGCTGGTTTAGTTTTTGCTTGTCCAGGAAATTCTTTTCCTCTCTTTCAATTCTTAATGATAACCTTGCTGGGTAAATTATTTCAGCTTGTAGTTTCTTTTTCTTTTCTTTTCTTTTTTCTTTCTTTTTCTTTCTTTCTCTCTCTCTCTCTCTCTCTCTCTCTCTCTCTCTCTCTCTCTCTTTTTTAACATTTTAAAGATAACCTTCCACTCCCTCTGGCCTCTTAAGTGTCTGCTGAGAAATCAGTTGATAGCCTTAAGGAATTTCCTTTATAAGTGTTGTTTTTCTCTTGCTTCCTTCAAGATTGTCTCTTTATCTTTAACCTTTGCTGTATTAATTATAATATGTCTTGGTGTGAATCTCTTTGGGTTTATCTTTAGAACTCTATGCTTCTTGGACATGGATGTCTCTTTCCTTTCCTAGGTGAGGAAAGTTTTCTGTCATTTCTTGGAATAAAGTTTTTGTTCCTTTCTCCCTTTCTTCTCCTTCCAAGGTCTCTATAATGTAAATGTTTGTGCTCTTGATGTTATTCTAAAGATCCCTCAGACTGCCATTTTTATAAATTCTTTTTGCTGTTCTGATTGGTTGACATCCACTAGTCTGTCTTTCAGGTCACTGATTTATTCTTCTCTATTAACTAATCTGCTGTTGATTCCTTCTAATGTATTTTTTCATTTTAGTTGACTTTTTAGGTATGCTTGGTTCCACTTTCAAGTTTGGTGAGTATTCTTATGAGCATTTCCTTGAATTATTTATCAGACAAATTACTTACCTTTTTTTCCTTAGGCTTTTTTCTCTGAAGATTTCTTTTGTTCCTTTATTTAAGAGATATTTATCTTTTTCATTTTGTTTGGCTTTCTATATTCGTTTATATGAATTAAATTAAATAGCCATCTCTCTTAATTTTGGAAAAAGTGGGCTTTGTGTAGATTATTTGTTCCAGGTAGTTTTGGCAGGCCAGTAGGAGCCAAGCAGATGCCTAAGGCATCCAGGGTACTAGCTTACTGAGCTAGAGTAGCTCCAGGTGGGAAGCCAGGTTTATGTTAGTAATGTTCTGTTAATCCTGCTTGCTCCCTTTTTTTTCAAGCTGAAATGGGCTTAGATAATATGTCCAGGAACACACTGCAGAGACCTATATAGAGCCCTAATGAGGTGAAAGGGGATGTAAACAATGGTGTACATGGGAACCTCCAACCCCAGAGAATTTCTGCAGTCTCCACAGAGCTCCTGTGCCCCACAGCCTTCTCTATACCACAGTCTTTCTTTTTGTTGTATAGAGAAAGTGGACTTGTGTAGAAGTGATCTCTGTAGATTTTATGTGCGATTTTATGTGCTGAGTATTTTTAAGAAGCCAGTTGGAGCTGGTCAGGCACTTATGATGCCTGGAGCACTGGCCTACCTGACGAGCAGCATGGCAGGGAAGCCAGGTGCATGTGGTGATGCCATTGTTCCTGTTGCTCCTTTTGTTCAGAGTCTAAAGACTCTGGCTGATATAACTGGGAACACTATGCAGTGATATTGCAGGTAGGCCAAAGCACCTGAATAGAGTTCCTACCCACCCTGTGGAGGTAGAGAAGGATGTAAACAATGCTGCTCACTGGCTCTACCACCATGAAGAGTTCCCACAGCTCCCAGAGGGCTTCTACAGTTTCCCAGCCTTCTCTAGTCAGTCTCTTTCTATTATTTGCTGTTCAGAAGTTGCTCATTCAGCCCTCATTTTTCTCACAGGAGTAATTGATCTCTATATATATGCACGTTTATGTTTGTTCATGAGAGGGGGTGAGTCCATTATTCTCCTATGCCACCACCATTTTTAACCATATGTTATTTATCTAGTCTAATTTAATTAGTAAAAGTTCTCAGTTCCCAGCTCTGCCCTCTTTCTCTTCAGTTTCCCAACTTTTATTGAGTTGGGTTCAGCTTCCCAATGAGAAACCATTTCATAACATCACATTGATAAGACTGTCCAGAAAAATAGGGTTATTTCTGTTATGGGAACACACACACACACACACACACACACACACACACATACACACACACACACAGCATTGACAGACCAATTATGAAATGATGTGTAGCGTTAGGTACACATAGGTATAAAACAGTTGGTGATTGTCCTGGGAATGATTGCATAATTTATTGCTCTTCAGATATTGTTGAGATGAAAGCAGAAATCCAAGTTTATTGCATGGGCTATGAGAGGAATCCTAGATATAAAAGTTGTTTTAAAAAATAAAATGCAGATCTTGTATGTTTAAACTCTTCATATGAAGCCAGTGGTCTTTAAGAGAGTAGTCATTATTGAGGGCCCCTGGCAGGTTCAAAGCCCCTTCCAGCACAGTCTCCTAATCATGTCCGCTCTGCCTACCACTCCATGTACAGTGACCATTTTGAGTCCTAGCACAGATTTGGAACATAGTAGATATTCAACAAAATGTCTCTTTGAAAGGATGAAAATCTGAATAGGTAAGGTTTCAGCCTTCAAATTTCAACAGAACACTGACTCTTTAAGGTTATATATAGAGATTGAATAGGATATCAATGAAAGAAGACTATCAGGCTGGTTAGTGTTTTAAGAATACCAATTGAGTAGATAGCCATCTTTGAATATGCATCTTTGCCCACTTGTTTGATTTCCTTAGGATACATTCTTAGAAGCTGAATTGCCGTTGTGCCTATTTCCAGAGATTTTGATAGATATAACTGAAGTGTCTTCCAGAAGGCCATAGTAGTTGGCTGTAGGAGTCCCCACTGTCTGCATTTCACCTTATTTGTATTTGTATCTCCAGAGCCTGTTTAGTGGCAGTTTGTCAGAGCACTTGGCTTATTGGAAATAAGAATATAAAGTGTTTATAAGCTTCTAAAATGACTATGGGATATGAACACTTGGCTTTTGTGTGTGTGTGTGTGCCCTTGCTTTGATTCCCCAGACTTCATGTGATGATTTCTTAATCTCTGCCCTACTCTCCCATTAAGCTTTACTTTTTAAATTCAAACTGTTCTCTCTCTTTCTTATATATTCTTACAACTTTCCCAGTCATGCTAATTAATTAGTTATCTATACGAGGTTATTCATACTCAGTAACCAGGTGGGAATAAATTAATGAAAAAGCTATATATAAAAAAAAAAAACAGGGCAACTTGGATGACGAAGAACAAATTACGTTAAGCCCCTGTTTGGACAATAAAATAGGACATGATGGGACCTGATGAATTTAGGGACTGATTGTGGAGATGATGATCATGGGGGGAAGAGAATATGCAGGCCTAGTGTTGCCAGATCCTCCCAATTTTTAAGAGAAACTGGAAATCTATTATGTGTAATTATGTGTGTGTGTATGTATGTAAATCTATTATGTGTAATATATATGTATGTGTATATATGCATATATATATTACACATATGTATGTGTGTATATACACATGCATATATATACGTGTGTGTGTGTGTGTATACACACACATACATATATAAAATGCAAAGGGGCCAAGAAAACTTATTCTCGCAAACTATCCATTTATGACCTCAGATCTGTCTACTCCCACTTCAATGAACAGATGGAAATGAACATTTTTATGGTAGTGTTTGTTTCACCTCCCCCCTACAAATAATACTTAGTACCAAATAGACATATGAGGAGTTTGTATTTGTCTCAGACACCTTTTTCCTGCGATAGCTTCTGTGACCATTTTTTTCTTTCTTTTCATACATGTGCCCAGAGTGTCCTCTTACTGTTCAAAAAGTGTGTAGGGTTTGTGTAGAAATGTTTCCCTGCAGAGTGCTCTCTCTGCATCCCTTACAGAGCTAAAGCATTCCCAGTTACCTTGCACAGATCCCAGATGGAGCCAAGGTGTATGTTCTAAGTTGTTCTCGCAGAGCCAATAGTTTCCATGGCTTTCCATGGCAGTGCACCTTCCTGTGTAATTTATGTAGGCAGACCTAATTAAATTCTTTAATTACATTTCAAGGATTGGATTAACACTGAGTATTTCCTGATTACCAGCCTCTGAAGGATTAAAGTAGCTGCCTCTTCCTGCTGCTGTGAAATAGAAACTTCAGCTCCACCACTTAGTCCAGTGGTTGCCTGTTCTCTTTGTCTTTCTCCTCAGCCAGACTCTTTTTTTCCCTTGAATTTACCTACATTCCTGTGATCTCTATCCCTTGCACAGAGTCCAGGTTGTAAGAATTACTCAATAAAGGTGTGTGGAATGAAAGTCCTGTTCCTACATGAAATTTTTTTTGTTACCTCTGGTCATAAAGAGCTGTATGTGCTAGAACAGAAATATTCATCAGATGAATGTCCTCTTAGAAGGTTTGGAGAGCTTTGGCTCCACATTATTGAATTTTCCTGTCTGTTAGTGGGAGCAGACTGACCCAGGGAGCTGATTTCTATAATCTCCTCCTACATTTTTAACAACATTCTTGTGATGTGGATGGCACTCTACTGTTTTTAGAAATGAAGATACAGCTCTCAAAGATATAGAATATTTTACCACAATTTTTTCAACAAATAAAGGCAAAGGTGGGGCTCAGACCTAGATCATCTGATGACAAGCCTAGCCAATATCCAATATCTGTAAGATTGGGCCAGGAGATAAGTGACCACTGTGCCTTGGCCCCAGATCCTGGATGGTGAGCCTGATCAGATGTGCTTGAATGTCTCTGTAATTTGTTAATGCGTGATACCGTAAGTCCATACTAGTGTTACCCTGAGTAAGTCTTAGTATTAGAATCATATTCAATTGATAGATTTTTTTCCCCTATCAAACACTGCACAGCTAAGTAGGTCAGAAGTTAGTTATTTTCTGGAACATGATGATTAAAAAGGGGTTGACATTGAATGACAGAAGAGCTGATTGAATGGGGCAGATTCTGCATTTACATATGGACCTTAAGTCTGACCTGGAGTTGTAGGCTAGTCTGTGGCATCTCACTGCATGGAACATGAGTGCCTGCCTACCCACTTAGCCCTCATTTGTGGAGATTTCACCGTGGATTGGATGCTGGGTCCCAACCAAGGCATACTACTTTGTTGCTTCCGGGGAGTCTCTAGTGAACCTGTAAAGATTCTCTGTTACCCAATAGGACCTTGTGCAGCTGTGTGTGAAAATCAGGATAATTCCAGCATTTCTGAGAGCATTTTAATAGAGCGCTGATTACAGATTGCAGGCACCTGGTGGTGTTTTTGTACTGAGACTGAAGGATGCAGTTCCGAAGACAAAAATGGGGCTTGACAGATTCCCGATTTCCTACCCCGTGTTTCCCAGGGCCTGGAATAAGTACTGAGAAATTCTTACAACACCTGATCCAGGCTCCTGGCACGGTTATCACATGCTTTCTGCAGACCACCAATGCTAGAGCATTAATTCCCAGGTGGATAATGGACATGTGACTTTGCCTGGGGTGTGTTCTCCGTCCAACAGCTCAAAGCACTAAGACTGTGGGAAGGCTCCTGTTAGTCCGGGTCAGCACAGAGCCCTGTGGCTTGGGACTTGGCCAAAGCTATTCTGTGCCTTTTGGACTGGCTCAGGCTGTTCCACTTGGGTAGCCATCATTGCTTTTGGTCTTGACAGCCAAATGAGAAAACATAAACTGTGAAATTTGAAGAGAATAAAGGTGATAGCCAAAAGTTGAGGTTTGGAAATCTGTGGGTTAGAGATATTCTAGTCCAACACAATTTCATACCAATCATAAGAAAAAGAATGAATCTGAGAAGAGTTCCCACTGTGATGTCATGTTTTCTCTCTCTTCCCCCCTTCCTCCTGACATACCACCTGTCCTCACCTTCCACACACTTGGCACTGCTGTAATAACTGTTACTTGAAAGAGCTTTCAGAAAAGTGGACAGCAATGGCTAGCCCTAACTTGACCTTGCTACTCTTTAGTGATATGATTTGGGAATTATCCTCTGGACTTCAGTTTTCTTATGATTTAAGGAAGAGGGTTGGATGAGATAGACAACCACTAAGATTACTTATAGCTATTAAATTTTTAAGCCTATGAATGCCAACATTCTAACTCTCCTGCCTTTCAACTGAAGTATAATCTGCTGTCAGGTAGGCCCCCAAAAGGTGTTAAGGAATGGTGGTCGGTTGGCTCATTTGGAAGATCTTGCTGAAACCCTTCTCAGCAAAGTCAAGTGGATGGAATTCCCTTTGCCAAGCCTTTTAAATATGTGAAGCTCAGAGCATTGCTTCTAGAAAAGCCACTAAGGTTGCTTGAAGCACTGACAGCAAAGATAGAAGGCATAGAAAGAGTGTGAGGGAAGAGGTAACAGGAGGGCCCAAGTGTGTTTTTGAGATGCCAGAGGGGGGTAATACAGCAAAGGAAGTGAAAAGAGGAGTTTCCCTTGAAAACCAGCAGAAACCTTTGAAATATGTGCCTTTTATATTTAAGCCTTTTCCGGTTTGGAAAATAGCCTACCAGGTTCATAAAACTGCCTGGTGGCTGCCATCCAAGATCCTTTCGGGAGTTGACTCCTGTTGTAAATTGCTGGTCTCCAAAGGAGGGTGGTAAGACAGCTGTGACGAGACTTCGGCAGGCATTGTCCTGTTTACGGGGACAAAGATCTATCGTAGACTCTCTCTGCTAACATATTCTTACTTCCCTAGTTTTTAATTTGTGGAACCTAAACAGGCTGTATTGTAACAAGACTATGCAATTCTCTGTGCCAGCTACACAGCATGACATGCATACCCAAGATACTCAGAAGAAAGACTCAGACTTTTCAACCTGATTCGTTATCTTTGAAACTGTTGGTCAGGGATGATAACAGTATCTGGTCCACCAGAAAGTAAGGCCGATCAGAGAAAAAACTGTGAAGCACATGAATTTGTCTCGGTTTACCTAGAATTTATTTCTACCTCACCTTTTCCTCCCTTTCTTATTTCTTTCAATGTCCTGGAATCACATTTTCTAGATTTAATACCTACTCTGCCCTTTAAAATCTGTGTAGTCTAGAACAACTTATTCAACTACTCTGAGCCGTACTTTGCTTATCTGTAAAATGGAATCTTGCCCCTTCCCCACAGGTATAAACATATTCATGGGGATTTTCAAATACCAAAGCCCCATATCTAAGTGTATTCATCTTGTATTGAAATTTGAGGTAGCTAATGGGGAACTTTTTGAGGCTGAGCAGAATTCTTTCCAGCACTGTTCTAATTATACTGCACAGGCACAAAATCATGACGTTGGCCACTAGGGAGACCAATTACATTTGAAATTATAGTCCTTGGCCAGAACCTTATGAGATAGAGTTTAATGACCTTATTGAAAATGTCATTTATGAGATTGAGACATTGAAGGACAGAGTGTCTTATCTTTTAAATTGACATGGTAAATATGTATAAAATGGGTCACATTTCTTCTGTGCCCACTTCATTGCTTTAAAGACTTCATGTCACAGTATAATACTGATAAAATATCAATTACGGAAAATTCACTGAAGCTCTCTCAAGAAATTATAGTGATGCTATTCTCCAAATCAAGAATTCAAGGAGGAAATATTGTTTTAAAAATGTTAGATTTAGAGAATATTTTGAGGTTTTGCTCTGATTTTTAGGTTTTTAGAAAATATGTAAACTTGTTTCAACTATATTTTAGATTTTGTCTTTTTTCGTAGTTTAGGTATTTATAGGTTTCATACACTTAAACAATGGAGAGTCTTTTTAAAGGCTTATTATCTTTTTAGTGTTATATTCCAGGACTGTACTAAAATAGAAATAGCTGAATCAAGAGAACTTTTAATTTACCTAAGATTTGAATCACAAATATTTAATATAAAGGTCTCATCTTATGCTTGCTGGAGGGTTTATTCATTTATTTGTTTTTTTCTTTTTAATGGTTGATATATTTGCTCTTTTTTTTTTAATCCATAACCTCTCTTACAAAATTCTATATAAATCAAACCCGTTCCTTCAGGAAAACACCTAAACCACCACCTAGTCTGTTCATTCCTTTTATGTAGGGGTGTAGTGTTTCCTCTCCTCTTCTATCTTCAGTGTGAGTAAAGAAAACATACTAATTTTGTAAGCAGCACAGAACATAGCACATAATTAAAATGTTTATTTTCATGTTGTCAGTCCTTGTGTGGCTTTGTTTGTATTTAGTTGAAATAGATTTGTTTATTGCCAGTGCTATCTGCTATAAACAACGTTTTCAGTCCAATATCTTGTTATCCTTGTTTGCTAATTAACTATTGGACACCCCAATGACATGGTACTCAAACATTGGGAGATGCCAACAATTTGAGCTCCTTTTGGTCTGTTTTTTCTTATAACTCTTTGTTCTTTCTTTGATATGGTAAAATTCATTTTATAAGCCTGACTCATATCTTGGATTCATAATCCTGTCACGATCTAGTGAATGCATCCTGGCCTGTCCTTCCCATTGATATTTTATATCTGCTCATTATTATAGGATCAGTATATGGGTACTGTGGAACCAACTGGTCCTTGGAATTTAAACTTGTGAATGTGAAGGTTCTATTACAGGATGAATCTTCAGAACAAGGAATATTCATAAAATCTCCATCTCATCTTAACTAGTTCTCTAAATGGCACATTCTCAGCAGCTTTTTTTTTTTTTTTTTTTTTGGTGGTGGTGGTGATGTTATTTCTTGGCTCTGTCATATCATTTGTTAAAGTTATGATGTAATGATTGACAAGAAGGTTAAAAAGTCCACCCACAATGTAAACAAACGTGTATAAACACAGGTCTTGTGGTCTGGGCATAAAGCAGTTTGTTCTTTGTATTTTAAATCTATGAGAAGAATGTGCTTACCGAACATATAAACAAGGAAAGAGGAGATGAAAATAGTCTAGATATATAGTTGAAACAGACATGAGTCACTGGCTTGGAGGATCCTGTGAACATAGTGTCTCCCACACACTGAGGATTTGTATGTGCCGAGAAAGAAAGCCAATCAAGTCTCAGAGTATTTGGTAGTCTGATGGTGGAAAAGAGCTCCCTCTTTTCCATCCTTAAAGAGTTAAGGTTTTTATATGTTTCATACACTTACAAAATGTACATAAGCCATGACCAGGGTTGCTGTGTATGGTTGTGCTGTTTCTGTGCTGCTCCAAAGGTATCTGTCCAGGGAGCAAGTACAAGCAGACATCTTGCTGATGTTCTGTTCACCAGGTCATAGAGCCTGGTGTGGAGCTATGTTTGCTCAGAGGAAAGGTGCCATTTTCTTCTCCCACAAAACCATCCAGGCCTTGTAATGTTTCACAGCATTTGCACTTTTTTCTCACAACTCTTTGAAGGTGGAAATTTATCCAATTTCGCCTTTGGGGTTCCCAACACTGTGCCTGGACTGAGTTGAAAGGAAAGGAGGGAAAACTGCTAAGTGGATCTCAAAAAAAAAGTCTTTTGATATGTCTTCCAGTTTGGGGAAAGAGTGTACCACAAAAACATAATGTTTTATGGAACACTCAAGTCAGTTTATGGGGGGAATAAGAATACTGTCCTGCAGAATCTCTGACCTATTTTCTTGTTTCAAAAATCCAGAGATAATTACATTAACATTTTGGCAAACTTTTTCTAGACATCTTGTTATACATATAAATTTACACATATCATTTTACATTCGTGAGCTCATTTTCTGTTTTCACTCTTTATTGTGTCATGGTCATTTTTCCAAGTCAATATCTATAGATTTATGCCATGATTTTAAAAGACTGTAATATTCCATTGCATAGATGGGCTATACTGTATTTAACCAATGAAGATTGGATATTGATGGATATTTAGGTTCTTTATAATGTTTGGCTCTTAAAATGGGTCTGGGGTAAGCATACATTTTTAATACACACAAGCACACATGCTCACAATATTTTCTCCAGTAGTAGAGTTGCTGGTACAAGGGGTTCCAACTCAAATATTAATCTCTGTATCTCTGTAAAAAAAAAATTATAATCCTCATAATCCCTATACTAGTAGGAGTAGGTTAAAAATGGCATAGTGTACCATTCATAAAAACACATACTTAATGATTCTGATTTACATTCTTAAAGCAAACTTTGGAAGATCTATTTAGTGGCTTTCTTGCTTGCATACTTGAGATTGAGAGTGGAAGTACTTTGTAAGTCATTTAGTGCTATACAAACCTCAGTGACTCATTACTAGGGCTTTACAGAGTATCTGCCATGTACTCTCAAAAAATGTTTAAGGAGTCTATTTATATAATTCATTAAATATATGGGTGGGGGAACCCCAAAGACAGTGGTTTCTGAACCTAGTTGTACAACAGAATAAACCAAAGAGATCATCAAGAAAGCGACTCTAGGCCCTGTCCCCCAGATCTCCTGAATTTCTGTGAGCAGGACTTGGGCACTCCAGTTGATGTTAATGTATGTCTTTGTTTGAAATTCCTCCTTCAAGGTATTTCTTTGTCTTATCTCCAACTATTTTTTCTAGCAAATTAGAGAATATTGTTTAGCCTTCATTCATATACTTGTAATTTTTATTTTTCTGTTTGGAAGTTTCTAACTCCTTCCAGAATACTTTTAGGTGTTTTTGTTTTGTTTTGTTTTGTTTTTGTTATTGTTGTTGTTTGTATTGAGTTCTGATTCTTATAAATCTTGAGAAGTCTTAAATTCAAGTTCTTGGTCTTCTATTCAGTTCACACCATGGCAAGATGACTACATAGCCCTTGTTTCTACCACACAGAATAATGAATTTGTAGTGATTGTACTTTTCAACTTTGTATGTTATTACCAGATTAAAATTCTCTGTCTGTGCTAGTGGCCTGTCAGACTCCCTTTTTAGATTTTACTAATAAGAATTTTTAGTTAAGAGTAGCAGTTGAACTACATGGAAAGTTTGACTGGTGGACTGAAATTTTTATCTAATTTATTTAATTTTTCCACATGCTTACACGGTATGAAGCAACTAAAAATTTTATCTTGAGAATTCTTATCAAAGAGTAAAGTTGTCTAAGTGAGAATTTTGCAAATTTAGAATCTATAACCCATACTTAAGTAAATTTTTATAAAGAAGCTAAATTGACCTCAAATTATCTCCTTGATCTTAATATACAAAACAGAAAAAAATAGAATTTTGTTGTATAACAAATTGCATGTTTTCCGATTACCATGTGAGGTTTTTGGATTTTAGAGCAAAATTAATGTTTTTAGATTATTTTTAGGTCTAATGATCATGTAGTAACATCTGCCTTATAACATTTACTGTTTAAATACTGTAGAGTTTAAGGGAAGCAATTTAATATCTCTCTACTTTTTAGTATTTACAATATTGACCTTTTCCTTGTCAAGGTCATTGTATTTTTCTGTCAAAACCTGAGGCATAGAAAAGAAACAATTAAATGCAGTAAAGCTTTAATCATATTTGTCCTTTATCATATTTGTGAGCAAGATAGGAGTGGTACTGGAGGCCTTTTAGGAGGCATCCACATCATTCACACTGGAGATGATTCAGATCTGAACCAATGCAGAAAATATGAGAATGAAGAGGAACTGGTAGGGTCCAGAAACATTAAATCCACAGGACTTGGTGATTAGTTAGTTTTTTGGGAAGTTGGAGAATTTGAGGAAAAAGGCAGAGTCTAGGTTCACTTTTAGTGAAAATGCTCAGTCAGCGGCTAGATATATGGATTTAAAGCCAGTAAGGCAGTGGGAGCTGGATGCACGACTAGTGTCATCAGGTTAAATAAAGATGGGACTCGAAGCTACATTTGTAGAAATTCAAAAGCAAAGTGGTAATGCAGAGAAGTTTTATCTTAAGACATAACCTTACTTTTTTCTAGGCTATTTGAGGTCACCTCACTAGAGTTCCCATGCACTAGGAAAGGCCAGCTGATTCTTCCCAAAAGTCTTCAAAGGTGGCATTAGGTTTGCTGTTAGCCTTAGAAAATTCTGAAACTTGATGTCACCTTGTTTTGAGTGAATTTAGCTCCAGGTTGAGTCACATTTAAAAGAGTCATGCCTAAAACAGGGGATTCTGGTTACTCACTGGCAATGAGAATACAGTTGTTATATAGTCCAGATTACTTGTGTTTGCTCAGCCAGTGCCAAAATATGATCAGAAGGTTGCATGTTAAACATGGGATCCTAATGGAAGTTAATGAGGCTAGATGAATCAGTTATTTAATAATATTAAGCTGAATAGATAGTGCCTCTATCTCACCAGAGGAGGTGATTATCTCTTCAGGTGAGAAATATTTAGGGCCTGCAGACTATACCCCTTAGAACTACCTATGTGATAATGAATGTCCAGCCAAGAGGCATCTGCATCTTTAACTTGCTGAAATCTCCATCACTCCTCCTTGTCTACTGACTGCAGAGGACAAGTGTCAGTTCAACTACTGGAAATCAAAAATGATAGTGTTGAATACAACATCTTTATTTGTACCCACTTACTTATGTGCTTCACCTGCATAATCTATGAGGTTGTAATAGTTTACAAGTCATCCTTTGAAGGAGAATTTTATTTCCTGGTTACTTGTGGGGAGTAGAGGGCCATGTCACTACAGTGGCCATGTACTGACAAAAACAGATATGGATTAGATGGCTCAAAGTAAAAAGAAGATAGATGAAGAGGCTTGAGAAAGATTAAAACTCACTGCAATTAGTTTCTACAACTACCACTTAAGGCTGCTTTGACTTGCAAATCATACTGTAGGTTGGTTTCTTGGATGGGAAACCTTTGTAATTATAGCCTGTAGAAAACGTGAACCAGGAGGAGAGAAATCTTTCTTGGGGAGAAATATGTAGGGGAGGAAGAATAATCTTCCCGCTACCCTTCTGAGTTCGTAGCCAAGACCCCTGTGATAAAAGACAAATTAACAAGAGAAAAACAAACACACATTTATTAACAGGTGTACGTCGTGTACATGGGGGAGACCAAGGGAAAAATAAACAATTCATGAGGTGGCTCAGATTTCAGGACTGAATACCATCTTAATAGGAAAAGAGGATGGAGGAGCTCGGCCACTTTGGGAAGACAATTATTTTTAGGGAAGATGAATGGGCCCTTAGAAGAATA
Organism: Cynopterus sphinx; assembly: GCA_030015415.1. Taxonomy (NCBI): domain Eukaryota; kingdom Metazoa; phylum Chordata; class Mammalia; order Chiroptera; family Pteropodidae; genus Cynopterus; species Cynopterus sphinx. Next base: position 76,689,636 of record CM057384.1, read on the forward strand.
GATGGAAGGTATGATAATTTGTGACAAAGTCTGGGTGTAGTGTCGACTTCTAGTCCCCTCTCCATTGACAAGAGTGGTCTTCTCTGATTGATGAAACTCCTGAAAAGAAGATTTATGACAACTGAATTCCTTTCAGAGGATCTGTCCTTAGGCAGAAAAGGAGAGTTTAGAAAAGGACTTCTCCTGTGTTTGTTTGCTGTTTTTCACATGCCTTTGGCTCCGAGTAATCAATATACTATATATAGGTGTATTTTGGGGTGGCACATCCTGCTACCCTTCAGGGGGATGTAAGTTGGAGAAACTATGGTTATTGGTTCACCATTGCTCTTGTATTCATCTTGTTTCTTTATAATTGGGTCCCAGCCTTGGATTGGGCATTGATTTACCAACAGTAAGATATAAGACTTGATAAAACTACTTGGTTGAATCAATAGAAAAAAATCCTATACCTTCTCTTTCTGAATTCAATCCTGAGAATACATTTTTTTCCATCCCATAGTTCATCATTAGGCTATTGGCTTGCTTCTTTACTTACTTACTTACTTACTTACTTACTTACTTACTTACTTACTTACCTACTTATTCTAGGCGAGGCAGGCCTTGGTTGACCTCACAGATTACAAGGACCTTGTCAGTTTACAATCCCCCCTCCTTTTTTTTTAAATTTTTCACGGCTACAGCACCTGGTCTTCCTAGGCGGTCCCTCATTCAAGTACTAACCAGGCCTGACCCTGCTTAGCTTCTGAGATCAGATGGGATCGGGCTTGTTCAGGGTGGCATGGCCATAAACAGGCTATTAGCTTTTAGATTCAGTTTCAGGGTAGCTACAGGAGAACCAGTTACAGAGTTGTTTAAAATACAGATCCCAAGATTCTGGTTTTGTGGGTATGAAGGAAAGGTCCAGGAGCCTGCATTTTTGAAAAGCTCTCCATGCTGAATTCAGAGGTACATTCGGGTTTGGGAGACACTCAGAGATTACTGCCACAAAGCTACAATAGTGCCCCTTTTACTCTCTGAGTCTTTTCCTTCTAATACACTATGCATTCTCATTCCAGGGTGGCATGAAAACTGCACATCTGCATGATTTCTCATAGGCCTGTTAGCATTGTCGACAAAAGAACAGCCAAACCTATAGAAAAATTTTATGAGTTTATTACAGCTTATTTGAGCCAAACCGAGGATATGCCTAGAGCAAGATCTCAATGGATTGAAAAAAATGTTCTGGAGAATGGTAGTTTAGTGATTCTTTTTTACACATTTAGAATCCAAGGAGAAAATGTTAAGGAAGGTTACATCAAATTCATCGGTAGTGGATTAAGAAGGCAGGAGAAAGCAAAGTGGGGAGGAGAATTTCTGGGATCGGATAGAAAGCAAAATGGACAGATACATACTTCTTTTACCTTGGTGGATATAGGACAGTTGACATTTAACAATTACAAGTAAATGGTGATGATATGCAAGAAACAAAATAACAATAAGGACTTTGGTGCATGTGCTCTTAGGGGGTTCAGAAAAGATTATTCTAGCAGTTTAAGGTATATTATCCTAGATGCATAAGAATAATGGGCAGGGCTTTCTTAACGTAAAGATGAATCTTTTATTAAGGAAGATACAGGCCTGTGGTATAACTACCCACCATGATCTGCCCAGTTAGGAGTTTGTGATCAGATTGTCCTATGTGGTTACTTTTGGTCACTGAGCTTGTCATATCTACTGTGGAGCCCTTATTTCACTCACAGTATTATTGTCTTGAACAAGAATTTTTGAGAATTTTTTTATAAAAATGAATCAGATAATATCCTACTACAGAGTTCCTGAAGGTGAAGCCTATAAATTCCTCATCCTTATAACACTTAGTACAGAGCCTTCCATACATTAGACTATGTATCCATGTTTAGAGGGTTTCATACATTAAGAATGAGAAAAGTAAGGCTTTGGTAAATAAAGCTGAGTTTCTCTTTCACAAATACTTTCCGGTATGGATGGCTACATCTACTCACTTTATATAAGTTCAATTTTTAATCATTAATTATGATTTAGGCACTAGAAATAAGTGACATGTGTACTGATTTATTTAATTTTTTTCAATGATTCTGTTAATTAGGTGAAGATAGTGCTATGTGACAATTAATAAACTGAAGTTCTAGAATTTCAAGAGATTTACCCAGTCACATATAGATTTTAAATTTTGGAACTGAAATTTGAACCCAAATTTATTTAAGTTACTGATTCTACTTTTTTTTTTTGTCATTGTTGTTGTTCTTCGTCACTGAATATCAACATAAAAAACAACAAAAGGTCAATTCCATTTCTTACCAGTTTTTCAAAAGAAATACAAGATTTCCTAACAGTTTAATAAAACATATATGTCCCCTCCCTTCTTTTTCTACAGATTTTACATGATTAAATGATAGCTTTCAATTTCTTTAACCATAATTTTAGAAAACTGTGAATCTGGGATGGAAAATCAAAACCCATGCCACAGTCAGGAAGGTGCTGGTCAGAGAATGCCTGATGAGTTTGGGAATACGACTTTTTCTACATTGCTTATAGAATGTTTGAGGCCTCTCTGCTACCACTGGCTTTCTTTTTCACATGTCTCCAAATGGTGACAGGTGAGAGAGGCCTTGGAACTGGAAAATAATTAGTATATGTTTCTCCCTTTTTATAAAAAAGTCCCTGTCAATTACAATACCTGCCAAGGAAAGTCATGGAGTGAATCATGGGGAGTTCTGTGTGCTAACTTCTAGGAAATTACAGGGTATCAGTTAGTGGCCAGCACATTGAGAAACAGGTCCCTGTACACTGCTGTCATTTTGTTCTCAGACAGTATTAAGAACCTGATATAAATGATTTAATATCATTATCAGAGCTCAGTTAGACCTGGGTATAGACCTCTGATGTGTAATATAGTTATAGATAGATAACAAAAAGCAATACTTTTTACTCATTATTCTTGATGCCACTAAGAAAACTTATTCTATTACAGAACTGAAGCTAGGAGAAATTTCTTTAAACAGAGATTTTTATTTTTAAATATCTTTTTTCTACCATGAGATTATAGATGTGGACTGGATACAGGTGGACATCTGTGTTGGTAACATTTGTGAAACTTGCACTGAGAAGGATATTCCAATGGTCTTCCATCATAAATCATTTTGATTTAACTGAAACCTTTAATGTAGTCAGTAGCCAACTTTTGGAGAGCAGGGACGATGTCTAAATTATTATTTATGTCTTTAATACTGAGGATAGATGTGGCACCTAGTAGGTATTTACTAGTTGGCTCAATTTTACAGTAGGCTATTCAACTCTGTGAGCTGCTGTCTCCATGCACATATAGCTACACTATTGATGCATATGCAGCATCTCTGAATACTCTGTTTAACCTATATGACCAACCTGTAAGCCCTCTATGCACCTTTAATTCTGATTTATTAATTGCTTGAATAAATATTGGTTACTGATTCAGGTGTAGACTATGACTAGGATGACAAATGAAAAAAAATTTACTGAAGTTACTGTTGAGCCTTCTGGATGAATTTTTCCAGTTACAATTCAGATTGACCTTGAATATAATAGATACAAATGAGCAGAGTTAAGACCATTATGGAAGTACAGCTTTTGGAAAACTAAATATAACCTGAGGACTATATATGTTTAAGTGTCTGGGAGGGGAGAAGAAGGAGGACTGTGAGTCAGCAACATACTGCTTTATTTTCTTAATTATTGGGCACATACTGCCAGTTAGCCACAGGAGCATAACATGTGGGAACTGCTGGGTAACATTTCTAAAATACCTAGCATTAGTCAGATACTGTTTTAGAATTCTGTGTCCACTTCAGCTGAAGGAAAATGTGGAGAATTTGTCAAGGGTCCAGATCATGGCAACTAGATGCAGAGGAGCACTGGAAAATAGGACCCATTGAAAGAGACTAAGAAATAAGGATTAATTACTTAGCTTGATCCAAAGCAGCTGAAGGGTGATTAAATTAATGGTTTTCTGTTGCATGTCTAATTATTATATAGATGATATAATTTTCACTATGAATAGAATTAGGGAAACAGATTTATATTAGAGTTAAAGAAGATTTTAAGGAAGCATAAAGAACCTCTTGACTTTAAAAACTGTTGGACGGTGGAAAGACTTGTCAACTGGAAGTTTGAAATGATGTTCCTTACAGGTTAGGAATGGAGGTGGGCAGTGCATGCCAGTTAGATGTAGGAGCAGTTGGGGTACAGATGGACAAACTTTCTAGATTCCAGTTCATGCTGCTCATCTCACATTGTGTTTGACATTTTCAGTGAGCGAATCGGTATTTCTTTTTTGTTTCTATGTTTTCATAGTTATTACAAATGTCAAGACCTTGCTTTTAATGATTCTAATGCACTTCAAGCAAGTAAGCAGCTAAACCACAAATTGAAAGTTACTTCACCTGCAAATCAACTTGCTGCTCATTCTTATGTGGGCCCTTAACAATATTGTCAATTCCAACTTGCCTTTTCTTTCTTTTCAGAAAACTCTCTCTGTGCCCTCCTCGCTTGTTCTACAATGAGTGCCAAATCTGCCATCAGCAAGGAAATTTTTGCACCTCTTGATGAAAGGATGCTGGGAGCTGTCCAAGTCAAAAGGAGGACAAAGAAAAAGATTCCTTTCTTGGCAACTGGGGGTCAAGGCGAATACTTAACTTATATCTGCCTGTCAGGTAATGAAAACCAGATATTAATATTATTTTTAAAACTTCTACTTAAAAAGAGTTAATTCTAAGGTATCTAAGAGGGTCATATACCCTCTGTACATGTCTTTGTACAGATTCTGTGCACATCTGATCTCCAACTCCTCTTTCCTGTTTTTCTGTTTCTTTTCTGACCCTTACATGTGACACCTCTACTTTTGAGGTTGCCTTACATGGCAAAGGTAATGAAGTTTGATTTTAATGTATTTTCTGACTCACTAAAAGCCTCTGTAAAGGGTTTGGCAGACACAGTTATTTGTCCATAATTCCTTCACTAGGACATCGACGTGAGCAATCCTCTGAGATTTTTGTTTTAGAACGATTCCTGGTGTTCCGATAATTGTCTTTACTAGCAGCTTGAGTTTCATTGAATTTCTTTTTCTTAACAGTTGCCAATAATCTGTAATTTAGCTTTTCTCAAGATAAATATCAACACATTATGGAACGTGAGGAAGTTGACTGAGCTCATAGATCACTGCTTTGCCTGACAGTTGTTCCTTGTCAGGGAGAGGCATCTGTGTCTCTTAAGCTCAGAATTTTGTTGGATTATTTTTTTCTCTTTCTGTTTGTGATTGTAGGAGATCTGTGGGGTTTACTGTGGATTTATACCAAGATTCTTGAGATAAAACTTGGATATATTTTCCATGGAGTTATGGGTAATGCTAATCTGAATGCTTGAGGCATTTGTAATGTTTCTGATGTTTCTGGGCAATAAAAGGGTTAGGCTTGCCTTAATGCATCTTTTTTATTTCCTTCAGTGTTGCCTTGGGAATAAAACTTTATTTTTGTTTTTTGGACTCATTTTTAGCTTTAAAAAAACATAAGCCTCTGATTATTTAAGTTTGTCAGAATTTGAGAGTAGAAATAACTTTTCCAAAAAGAACATGTAAAGATAATTATAAGACTATATCTTTGTATCAAATGAAATGAGAACATATCCCTTTGGTGAGAATGTTTTTTCAATAGTTAGAAGAAAGCTTTGTATTTAAATGAGTGTGAAAGAACTGACTTTGAAATACTGGTCTCTCTTTCTTAATCCTCAGTAATGATTAGGTTAATAAAATTTGGTTACTGTTAGAAGACATTTACATCCCTTTCCTGTGCTTGGCAGTGCCTGGCATATAATAGGGGCTCGAGTGATATCTAATGACTAAGTGAAAGAAAGAAAGAAATAGCCTTTCTAATACTTTCCTAGTATTTTGTTAATAAGATTCATGTCTTAAAAATATTTTCATACTCTTAAATTTTGATTCTAGAGTTTTTGCTTGCAGCAATAACAAATAGAAATGCATTACAATACATTTTGATTTGTGTCTGGGCTGAGTATGAACACACAATGATTCTAATTTTGTTCGGTGCTCTCTTGAAGGTGGTAGTTGACGAAAAGGTGGATAGTTTGGAATCCCCTAGAGTTTTGCCTAGTACATACCTATAACTGAAAAAGAGGGCAGTTTTGCATGCATTTGTTGTGTATGCTGTTGTCAGCCTATTTGTGATCACGAAGTCTAGGAGACCAATATGGGAACTGTAACTGCCTCATCTCAGTGAAATAGTATTTTCCGCATGGAGGAGATGATGACATGGGCTTTACTAGATAACTGAATTTCCTTTATAAATTATCAAGACCTATAGGTTTAAAGTCTGAAACTATGAGAATTGCTCTTTTGTTTCATTTTAATGAAGGAAAATCTTTTGTTCGTTCTTTTCACTGATTTGAATTTTGAGTGAACAGGTTGATAAAATAGATCTGATATTTAAGCAGATGAGTTCATGGAAATTAGGGCAGGAGAAGACCAGGCAACATTGACATCCAAGTTTTTTGCAGTTTGATTTTTTTTATAATTGTAAAAGAAGCAGCCTCCTTTATTTTCCAACTTATGTGAAGCTTAGAGGCATATCAGTCACACCTCTGAAAAGGTAGTGTATTAATTAACAAGTAATTTATTAATTACTCAAATATTTATTAAGTGTTTTTTATGTGCTGGTCATTGTAGGTGCTGAGAGGTCAATTATGAAAAAATCTCACAAAGCTTACTTTGTTTGATGGGGAAGGAGCTGTAAACGTTAATAAGTTACTCACTAAAATAAACATAATTATAAACTGTGAAAAGGTTAATAAGGCAAAATATAGTGATATGCAAGCATGTGTTTGGAGAATTTGGCCTGGTTGAGAGAACCCAGAGCTGCTTCACTGGTTCTGAACAGAAGGTAGTGTTGGTGCAGAGGGTGTTCCAGGCTGAGGGAATGGCAGCCTCATTAAAAGACTCAGATGGATTTTCAGTTTCTCTTTTCCTCATATTCAGTCTGATGACATTTTTGTAGCTCAACTCACATAGGAGGTTATAAAGTGAAAACAGAGCCTGAGAATGACAGTCTCCTTCCAGCCATTAGTGTGAACCACCTACGCTTTCTGGGAGGCCAAGCCTTTCAATTCTTGTGGTTTGGTTGATGAAGACCGTCTATCCATTTTGAACAGGCAAAATTTGTCCAAATTAAAGCAATATCTGCAAATAATATTTAACCACTTTTTAAACAGCATGAAGAGTTTTGTTTTATTTTTTAAATGAAGACTATCATAGCTTTAAAAGCTTGCCAACGTGCATGTAAGCATGGGTGTTTTATATATCCAATGTCATTTACTTATGTTTATTTGTGTCAATATTTTTTCCCAGTATCTATCAGAATTTATACTCTGAGAGGTAGAGGCCTGTGATTATAAGACTTATTATTTTCAGAGTGGGTTTTATATTCTCTGTAGAGAAAGGTGCTGGAATGAAAAAAACAAAATGATCTTAGGGTTATTTAGCTGTAAGTATGTACAGAGAGAGAGAAAATCTCTAGCCTTGCCAAAGAATTTCAGTGTTTCTCAATGGACTTCCCCAATGGCTTCTAAATGGTGTGAAATGATTATGTACTGACATGATTCTGTTGGTTGGCATTCTTAAAGCACTGGTTTATACCTTTACTTCTTGGCAATGGTCTAAAATTAAAAAGACTGACAATATCAAGTGCTGCCAAGCATGTGGAGCAATGCAAGCTCTTGTACTTCATTGATAGGAAGGTAAAACTGATGTAACTGCTTTGGTAAAAAATTTGGCATTTTTAAATGAAGTCATACATATACTTATAGGACTCAGCAACTCTGTTCCTAGTCATTTACCTGAGAAAAATAAAAGCATATGTCCACATAACAGTCTTATTTATAACCAAAAATCAGAACTCAAATATCCATCTACATGTGAATGAATAAATGTTATTTTATATCTGTGCAGTACAATATTAGCCTAAGAAATAAACTACCAGTCTATGCAGCAACACAGGTGAATCTCAAAAGACATGTTGGTAAAGAAAAAGACAGAAAAGACTACATGCTATGTGATTCTATTTATATGAAATTCTAGAATGCACAAAACTTAAGCTACAGTGACAGAAAGCCCATTAGTGTTTGCCAGGGATTGGAGTTGGGGACTGAATTGTAAAGGGGTGTGAGGGATTTTTGCAATGGAATAAGTATTCTGTATGTTGACTGTGCTGATGGTTACTTAGGTGTATATATTTTCCAAAATATATATTTTAAATGGATACATCTTATTATATATAAATATATCTCAATAAAATCGAATTTTTAATAATATCTTACAGAGACACTAGTGGGTTGATCATAAAAATTTATTGACCTTATATCCATCTGCCTTGTAAGGTGGGCAGAAACTAGCCCTTTCCTTTATAGGTATGAAAAGTTATATAAGAGGGTCTATTTGAACCCTCAGACTGCAGCTGCTACATAGCTGTGCTTGCATCTATGTGATCTGTGTGTCAGTGTATTCTAAGGTCATTGAAGCTAAGTATAAGCACAAAAGATGCTTAAGTGGAAGATGCTATTTAATTTATGGCTTACGACATACCTGACTGTAGTGTATAGCTTAGAACTGTTAACTCATACAAAGTGCCCTGCCCACAGCAAACTCCAGAGTTCATTGTCTCCTCCATGATATTTAAGTCTATAAAACTAAACTAAAAACATGCTAAGAAGTTAAAATCAATTTATTATCAGAGGCCAGTTACCTATAAAACATTCTGTAATTTCATATTTAAAATCTATCCAATCCCGTTTAATTCAGTATGTGCAATGCTAGCCTTCATGGCCATAAGTAGATTTAAAAAATCTTTCTTTGACTCCTACTTACTGTCCCTATAGAAGGAGCATGAAATAACTTTAATTTCTATAATTGATACATTCTCTTACATATTTTGTTGAAACAAAATCTTAATCTTTTCAAAATGGTTTAGGATTTGTAGAAAACAAAATTTTCTTTTTTAAAAAAGTTTTGAATGTTCTTTGATGAAATAATTTATGTAAATGGCTGCCCATAGGAGGTAATGATGTTGATTAGGAGCCTAGAACCTAGCAATACTCTTCTTTGTCTCAGTGGTTGCCAACCCTAGTTGTTCCTTAGAATAACCTCTAGAATTTTTCAAAATACAGATGGCCCCTACCTACTAAGTATGCATCACCAGTGGGGAAACTTACCTATATTTTGAAAGTGTTATACTGAAGCTAAGGTTGAGAAGTTTCACTCTCTTGGAGAGTTACACTCTGGGTTGTCTTATAGGGACACTTCATACAATGATATGTTTTTTGTACTCAGTTCTATGGAAAGAATACTTCTTAGTCTCTTTCTTATTGACTGATCATGGCCAAACCTCTGAATTTTTCTGGGCTTCAGTTAATTCAGTTGACAAATTCAAAGGTCCCTTTGGGCTCTGGGTTCTAGGATTCTGAATTCCCTTGGAAGTTTTATACCAGACTTTATTCTTATTCTGCACGTGCCATGTATGGAGAAATCTAAGTTATTAATAATACAAATTGGTGCTTAAAACATTTATAAAGGTTTGAGAACATTCATTATGATGTTATTGGAAGTAGGGTAACCAAAGTTAATTCTCAGCTGTCTAGCTTAAGAAAGAAATTGTTTTAATCCACTTTCTATTATTCAGACTGGATCTCATCTCAAAGTCTATAAATATTGGAGGGGAGAGAAACGAAGAATACAAGACAGATGAAATTTGACCTTGATAGGAATGGTTTATTCAGGAGTGGTAAGTTGACTTTCCAAGAGTTTTTATCCAAGAAAATGAAGAAACCCACACTGAACTCAGAGATCTGCAAAAGTATTAGCAGTGAAAGAAGAAATACAAAACAATAATGATGTACATTTACTGTTATTTATCATAGAAGTAGTAAATATGGCTGAAAATATGAATTTTTCAGAAAATTATGTAGAAGAAAGTAAAAACCATTCATCTTGTGTAGATTATACTATTTATATTAATTCTAGTTAATCCTCCCAATTTCCCTGTCAGTTAGGGTGGCATGCTCTTCATTTAACTTATGAGGGTTAAATGAAGATGGTGAGTGTTCATCAGAGAAGTCATGACATCCCAGAGTCACCGTTCTGGAAGTGACAGACTCAAAATTCCACCCAGTCATTGTGACCCCAGTGGCCATGCCCATACTGCCATAGCACCTCATTTCTTCTGACTCAGGTCAAGAAGGTGGTGTGCTGTAGAGGGGGCCAGGTTTTAAGGAACAGAGTTCTCCCTAACATTTCAAAATTGATAAAGACATTGAACAGTTTTGACCAATAGTTCTGTCTTTCTATCTCATTCATGAGGTTATTGATTAATAGACTGTCCTGAATTTGGAATACAATGTAAGTCAGGGTAAGCCCTTTCTTTATCTCTTAATGTAGAGATAGATATTTAAGTCCAGCCATAAATCTGTAAGTAGCTCTAGAAGACAATGCAATAAAAAGCAAAGTTATTTCCAGTACCTTGATTATATGATCCTTTCTGCATTCTTTTTTATTTTATAAAAATATAATATTCTCTAGTAGACTCTATATTGAGAATTTGGCTCTTTTGTGATATGTGCATAGACACTTCTGATTAAAACGTTTATAACAACAATAATCCTTGGTTATGGGAAGGTAAAAGGGGAGAGGGTTTTCTTCTGACATGTTATTTCCCCACTAGATTTTACCATGTGATGGCATTTATAAATAACCTTCATTGCAGCATTGCCATGCACCCATCACATGCTTCAGTGCTCAATAAGATTAGGGTGGCACCAAGCCCCTTTGAATTAATAATTATAATAGTAATGGTGTTTATTGAGTTTCTGTTTCGGGCATGGTTCTATGCCCTTTATGTATATTAACTCAGCTTTTACAACAATGTTATGAGATAGGTAACAATACTGTTCTTGTTTTGTAGATGAGGATACTGAGTGTACAGAAATAAATTAGTTCACCCAAGGTCATCAACTTCTGAGTTACAGAACAGGGATTTGAACCCAGGTAGTTTGATTCTAGGTCTATTCCCTTAGCCACTATGCTCTGCTTTCTCTCTCTCTCTCTCTCTCTCTCTCTCTCTCTCTCTCTCTTACATGAGAGAGGAGTTCTCAAACCAAACATCTTTTCTTGCCTTCCCTCACACCACTTTAGTGATAATTGTATCTCTGTAGTAGTACTCTGCTTTCCTAGTCATTTAATTGCTTTTGGCTGGGAGGTGACAATCTTCTACACCAATAATTGCACTGTTAAGAAAGCCATATGTTAGAATGATAGTGTCAGGGATGTATTTGAGTCAGAGAAAATTGATTCCTCAGGGAGATTCTGAGGGATTCCTGAGAGAGACACTGCCATATATGAACTTGTTCAGTTGTATAACAGAAAAAAGTATATGCCTTAATTTCTTTTTAGAATTTCCTTGGTGATTCTTGATCGCTTCCTATGAGAACTGGTAGGAGTAATATTTGTCTTTTCTAAAGCCTTGCGAGGAGAGTCCAAAAATGGATAACTAAGTACTTAACAGATATCTCATTTAATTCTCACAACAGCCTTGTGAGTGGCTTCTGTTGTTATTTCTACTTTACAGAGGAAATAGCCAAAGCTTAAAGTGGGTAGTTACACTGCCCAGGATCAGGTGGCTGGATGGTGACAGAGCTGAGACTCACATCTGGATTCATCTGACTCCCAAGTATGCACTTCTTTTAACTTTTTTTCTAGGACAGGGTGATGTCTCAGAAACAGAACTCTCCCCTTTCTTAAAAACAATGTGACAGCATTCTTTCAGCAAAGCATTTTAATCTCTGAGGATTTAGAGGATGTGCTGTCGACGACTTCAGCTTTTCTAGTGGTTAAGCACGCCAACACAGTTTTCTTTTTCCATTCTCTTATATGTGCGTTCCAATACTAAAACCAGATGGAAACATGGGAAAACTCTTAACAGAGGCCGGTGCCAAAACATATCATTTAAAAAGGAAACTCCATCTGTGTGCTCTCCCACCACACAGGCAGGCCACTGTTAAGAACAAGAATTTGACAGCTGACTCACTTATGTTGGTTTTGACTAGTTTTGACTGATTGCAAAGGTAGAGCAAGTGGTGGGTAGGGGGCTTGCAAATGAAAGCAGCTTTCCTTCTGGCACGTGGCTGGCGAGACGCTGTGTACCTGGCAGACTTCCTCAACAGCAGCTGAGCAGGAAGACAGGGTTTTATTCCATGCAGATGTATTCTTTGCTGGTGGTGGTTTTCTGAGTCACAGCTTGTAGAAGTTAGTGCTCTTTGCTGCTGTACTTCGAGTTGAACATCATCAGCATTTCATCTGTCAGTATGATGTAGTCAGAGGCACTTGAGGATGCCATGAATTACTCTTGCTCATTGTATTCTTCTAACCAAACGATGTAGAACACAGGCTTAGACATAAGACTGGCTTAGGGCAGGATACTGGCTGTACTCATTCTCTCACATCTTTTGAGCCTCAGTTTTCTCATCTATGAAATGGAAATATCTATATCTCAAGGGCATTTTGAAGAGCAACTGAACTACGTGTATGTGTAAGGCCTGATATATAGAAGGTCCTCAGCTTTATGAGCAACATTATTATCTTGTCATTAAATGGGACATCCACTGGTTCTTTTCATGCAAAGATAATTCACCTGCAGTTTTAAAAAAGATAATAATGTATATCCATGGCAGGATTTGTCTTGGGGTTTTCCAACTTCCCTTTCCATACTTTTTTTCTCCTTTCCCTCTCAAGTTTGCTTTCTCCTCCCCTCTGTGTCCCACCCCTGCTGGGAATTTCAAGGTCATTCTGACACCAGATCTCTAACCCACGATTCTCTTAATTCTCTATGTCCCAAAATTATTTTTCCCCATCACCAAACTAGAATACTAGCGGGCGTCACACCGCTGTTGTTTCTGAGAGTCTGCAGATTTCCACTCTGATCATGAGTATTTGCACATTGCTGGCATATCATGCCTTGCTGAGTGTGGTGGACGCTGAAGTCCTTGTGTTCTTTATCCAACTGTGTGGAGAGTTAGAATGGGCTTAGTCAGTTGAGTTCCTGTCTCTGAAATGAGAGATGTTATTTTCCTACACCTGTCTTCACTGGATCAAAAGAAAAATTAAAACAAAACAAAATATTCTCGGAGGTCAGTCAAGTGCACTGTTAAGCAAATAGCAGAGTTGGGAGAGGCTGGTACAAACACCTGTGGACCCAGGTCTTCAGACCAGATCGGGTTCTTGTTTGTCCAACTCTTTCCTGTTACCTTTTATTTTGAGAGAAAGAATTAATATGAAGATATTTCCATTCTGGCTACAGTCATGCTAAACCATATGCAGAATTTTCCAGAAGAAACTATACATGACCACTGGGACAGCCAGGTTGCAGGTTATTCAGTCTTGTGAAGAATAGATGACCAGTTAGTCACTGTGCTCTGAACTTGATCATACTTTTCCAGTCTCCCATGTCATCTCCCTAATAACACTTAGCATTGCCAGGTTGTATTTGTCACTTTACTTTCTGTTTACCTCACCAGACTGCCAGCCCCTAGAGGAGAGGGACATGTGGCAAACACTTCTCCAACCCCGTGGAATGGATGAAGCACCTGAGGGAAATCGGGCAAATCTCATTCCTGTTCAGACAGCTTGGGCTCACTTTCTGGGTTACAGCTCTGATCTGTGAGCTCACACGTTCATCCTGGGTCGTATGAGCTAGAGCTTCATTTGGCTTTTTTTTTTTTTTTAACTTGCTGTTATTCACACTAAATTGCTGCTGGGCAGTCTTTCAATTCCCTTGGAATTCATCAGGTTACTGAGCAGGGGTTTTTATTCTACCTTAAAGGCCCAGTTATGAGAAGAAATTGCAGATTTCTCCGATTTATTCAAACTTTTAAAATCATCCAAAATGAGCAATTTATAAGTGCTTCCATTGTAACCTACAGTGGGAAGCTGTTATCTCAAATTTTTGAAGTAGCTGAGTGTTTTTTCTGAAGAAAGAGTTTATATTGTGGAGGGATAAATGATCATTTAATGGACATTGAATATATCAAAATTTTCCCTGAATGCTCTTTTCTCACAGTAATCATTTGTCAATTCTACATTTCCTTAAAGAGAGCTTTCAAGGGAAAAATAGAAATGATTTTTATTAAAAATTTATCTGAGAATATTCCTACTTTCCTCCCCTTAATACACACACATACTCATACCCTTTAACACAAATTATTTTGTATCCACCACATGCAGGTCCCCTGTGGCTCACTTTTGGACTTTATACCCAACTGCATTTTGATGTCTGTATCAGTTTAACAAATTATGTTGTTCTGAGAAGCCCACAGGGGCTTGGCAAGTAGATTTGAGGTAGCAAGAATAGACCTAGCTATGATTCCTTGAGATCTAAGTTTCCATTTTCATAAAAGGAAGCAGTAGAATGGAGAGCTGCCCTTTTTGATTTTCCAGCTAATATGAGTAAACAGCAGTTAAATAAATTTTTTTCTTGTTCAAATCCTTTCTATTTTGTGGATAGGTAAGAGTCAACTTTGTTTTAGGGTCCATGAATTTTGATTTTTCTCCCTATAAACATATGTGTGTTCTTTATCAAAAACACAGAAAGAGCCACAAAAAGGGGGGGGGAATCATGTAAAAATTGTGACTTTGGCTTTCAGCTTTTTAATACTCTTCACCGTTTATAATTTTTTAGGTGTAATTTTGTTCTCTTTTTAATTTTACATAGTAACAAAAAATTTTATTTTTTATACTTTTTTAATAGGTCATTTTTATAGCTTCTTGAATACCATAGAGTGTTTAACTATCTACTATTGGATTTTTTTTTTTTTTACTTTCACAGTGAAAAATAAGGAACTTGGTCTTGCTTTTAAAAAATCACGTGTGTGTGTGTGTGTGTGTGTGTGTGTGTGTGTGTGTATACACATACACATAGATATCTTACAGATGAGCAAATTGAGAAGCACACAGATAACCTGTTAGGGGAAACATCCACATTGCTAGTGAGTGGTCAAATGAAACTGGAATCTCAAGTATTTTGTGCTCTGCTCAGTGCTCTGCCATGGACCAAAATGAGCTCATTTGAAAACCCGAGTCTGTCAGAACTTCTTAAAAGTAAAATATCCTATTATAATTTGTCTGTTTAACAACTGGTTAATCATCCCCATGACATTTAACATTGTTCTTGATCAAATTCTATTTGAGGTACATATGATGCCTGCTCTCTTTAGGGTGAGGGCATTATTTGATTTCCATATGCATTTACAGGTGCACATAAGTTGTGCATGTGTGCTCACAGAGAAAGGAAGGAAGAAAGTATGTATATGTCTTCTCTAGAGTCAGCCCTAATGCTTCTCAAAAGAGGCAGCTTTTTACTTTTTTGTCTAATTCCCTTAAAAAATTCATCAGACATCTTCTATTGTATTGTTGTTAGATGTGGGATGGGGGAAGTGGTAAATGTCAACCAAATATGCATGTTTTTTTTCCTAGGTCAATACATTTAATTAATGATTCACATCTGACATTATATCAGATCCATCACTGGACCTATGGAATAAATAGGGTGAAGGAAATAAACTTTTTAGGAATTTTATTTAAGAACTTGAGATTTTTATATCCAACAGAATCCTTAGTCATCCTCAAATCAAAGACTAATGTTTACATGAAAAAATGAGGCCCAGAGGGGTTGGGTGGCTTCCCGGCATCACAGAACTACAACAATCAGACAAAAGAAGGAAAAAAAAAAAACATGCTCAGATCTTCTTGCCAGTTTGGTTTTTTACCTTGAAAATGATTCTGGTTGAAGTAGGATTAGGTGACAAAGAGATGGGATTAGTAGCTAAACTGAATTTGAGTTTATATCTCCGTGCCATTCCTTTTCACAACAGTGTGTGGAAACAACTGTACCACTCACTCCTGGGAAGAGCATGTCAGCTGCCAATCAAGGACGTGGCTGTGTCTTTTCTAGGGCCTTGCTGTTGAAAGAAGCTGAGCATGGATTCAGCTATAAAGGCCAAGTTTCAGGTTTATCCCACTCCTTTGTCGCTTCCTTCTTGGCATGGGACCCATAGGGTGGACAGTGCCCAGTGATAGTACTTTGGAGAGGAAAGGCCAAAATGCTATTGTCTCTAAAGGTGGTGTACCACTCAAAGCATTTGGTTAAAAGAACACATTAGAATTTCTATTTAAAATATAATTACCTTCAAATTTATATATGTCATGTGTGCTTTATAATTGCCATGATATTTTAAAGCTGTAGTCTAACTATATAATTTACAAAAATGCATATGTTGGCAGTTAATATTCATATATTTTTTATTGAAGGGATGCATAGTCAAAAGTGTTTGGAGAGCCCCAGCTAGAGACCTGGAAGATGGACACTATTGCTACAGTAAGAACTCTGGCCAGTGGACTGTAATCTACTGTTGTAAAATCTCGGGCCTTTAGAGGTAGTTGCCCAAAGTAGTAGGCATGTAACTGCCCTTTGGAATCAGCCTCTGCCCCCACTCCCATCTCCAGCTCACCCTCAGTGATTCCACGGCTTTCTGCAAGACAGAGAGCTAGCTGCCTATGAACTAAGTAAGTGTCCTAACACAGATGAGGAACCCGTCACAGTGCTTAGCTCTTGGTAATGGAAATAGTGGCTGTCCTGAAATCCGGCTGACACAGTTTTTGTTTCATATATTAGGTTTGACTTGGACTGGATGTAAACATCTGTGACTTGCTTTTAGTTATTCTATCATCAGGTCAAGCCTGGTTTATTTAGTTCTGAAGCTTCTTGGCCTTTTGTACTGTTTAAAAAAGGGAAACCTACATTTCCTCTTTGGACCTGACATTTACTGATTCATCCAGGAGAGGCTCATTCTTTGCTGATACAGCAAAGTCTTTAGTTCCCTTATGAGCAACTCTTTTTGAGCTACTGCATTTCCTTTTTTTGTACATAATTTTTTAATTTATTTGTCAATTGTTACACTTCATATGTAAGGGTTGTATAGACTATTTACTTATAGAATGGCTATGCCAACCTTCTTTGGCAAAGAAATTTTTCAAAATTTAAATTCAAATACTAATTCTCCAACAGACATTCAAATGTGCCACATCTTACATAAAGATAAACATAAGTCAAAATACTCCCCTCTTCCATGGAATTCATAACTATTAGATATATCACTTTTGTTTTCAGAAATAACATAGCTCTCAAGATTGATTTTCTGTGAGAATGTATATCAGAGATTGTCTTCGCCCTCCAGCCCCTTTTTCTCTGCTGATCCTCACTTCAGGTGTCCCGTTCAGCTGCTGTTAGGTACTAATGCCCTTTGCCTCCTTCAGCCAGTCTTTGCAATCCATCATGGTTTTCTCATTCTGAAGTCACTCTTTCTCATCCCTCGCCAATATCTCTCTTCCCTTACATCTATTAAAAATTTCTTCAAGAGTGAATGATCTGACATTTTAGGAAAGAAATAACATAGTTTACAAAAACCTTACAAGACTGATATGTAATCTGAATACCTTTTTCTGAGGGCCTTTGTATTTGCAAGAAGTGGCAACCCTTCTAAACCTGGTGGTGACGGTGATGGCAGTAGTAGTAACATTGAAAGCATTTATTTAGCAACTATTATCACCCGTTTTGTACCATCTCAGATAATAACGTCTAGAATCAATACACACACTGTGATAAACATCTGGGCTTCCTGTTTTGATCATTATTCCCTAGTGCTTATTTCCTTATGTATTTGTTGGAAGTATTCATTTGTTCAGTGTTGATACGTAAGGACTCTTCCTTGGAACCTTTTTGTATGATGATGGTTTTTACCTTGAGTTTTAGAGGACAGCCTGTTAAATGGACTTTGACTTCATTTAATTTGGCTACTGTTAGTTTTTGTGTTTTAACAGAATATTACAGGAAAAAAAATGCAACTTGATTCTAAGGAGCCTTGCGTCACTCATTTTCATAAATAGACTTACTAACCGGGAGCACTTAGAATTATATTAAGCCTCCTTCAATTTCAAAAAGTGTTTGTGGGTTTTTTTATTTATTTATTTTTTAAGTCACTGTTAGCTAGCCTTCCAGATAAAATTCTCTGGCTTTAAGACTGTGATATGATAGGGATCTTGTTGCCAAGATTTTTTTTACATAATATTTCAAACTCGCTTCCTTCCAAAATCCAATTTTATTTTGAGCTACAGTAGAGCTCTGTGAACGTTGAGGTCAGAGGAAGAAAAGAATCTTCTTTTCCATAAAATGAGCTCTTTGAGTCTGGACTGGAAATATCTTGCAGGTCACAAGCAAGGGGAGCATTTCGCAGAAATGAGTTTAAATTTCCCTGTGGCCAGTTTAAATTTTGCCTAGAGGTAAGAATAAGATGGTGGTATTTAAAGTCTTTTGAGGATACAGTGCTTGGCATTATACAAGGTAGTTAGAATCATAAATACTTTGTACAGTATTAAAAATGAGATTTGGATGAGAATGATTTACTTAGATTTATGGGTTAGAATACTCTAATTTTAACCTAACCATGTTGAGTCCAATTGGAACGTTCAAGTTTTGCTTTTATGAGAGATGCTCTGTAGAGCATTATTTTTCTAAGTTTCTAATGGGTTTTGAAAAGTTTAGAGTTCTTGCATGCTGACAAGTCAGGTATGCCATATTGGTGAGAAGTTGCAGAAGCCTTTCTGACATGAATCTTCCTTTTGTCATATGTAGGTAATGAGTGTGGAAAACATATGGTCCAGAAATCACTAATTGACTGATAGTTTTGTGTATATACCTGTGTTCTTTCCATTTCCAGGACCAGAGTGATCAGAAGTAATTCTGCCTAAGGCCAAAGGCTTTAGAGACAGAAAAATTGTAGATTTTAAATCTTGGTTCTACTGAATAGTCATGTAACCTAGAGAGAATCATTTTTCCTCTCTGAGCCTCAGTTTCTACTTATGTAAATTGGTGATTAAAAATACCTATCTTGGAGGAATGTTGTGAGGACTTAACACTTATATGAGAAGATATACATAAATGGCCTTACTTGGCCCCAGAACACAATAAATGCTTACTAAATGTTAGTTTCATCATCCTCAGCTAACATTCGAAAACATTCTTCTATCTATCAGTGAAGAGGAGTAAGAGTCATCAATCATCTGTCAGAGACTACACTAGAAAAGGCAAGAAAGCAGCTGGTGACTTTGCATATTCCTCGAACAGGAACCGAAATTTTGTGCAGGAGGCCAAAGAAGGTTTTTAGTCCAAGGAGCCTGACACACATTAGGAGCCTGATCACAAGTTTTGTCACTGTTATATTGGCTTGTATGACATTATTCATTCTGGAAATGGAAATTACTCATCTTTTCCAAAGAGCAAGTGAGTGACAAGCCTTAGAGTTTCACAGTAAAGCAAAGAGGCTGGATACTCCTCGAAGTCATGACACATGCTGAAAGGTTTTGGTATGTCAGAGCACGACTAGGCTTAGACACAGCTCTGTGTGGATCTCAGTCATATCTTTTTCCAGTTGCAGTCATAGAACATATCTAACCTTTGTGAACTGCTTTCCTTACCTAGATGGCAGGGACAGCTCATACTTCATGGGCTTAATGTGGAAATTAGAGAGCTGGTACAGTGTAGACTTTAGACACATGTTGATATGCTGGTACAGCATGCTAAGAATAGTGTGTGTGTGTGTGTGTGTGTGTGTGTGTGTGTGTGTGTGTGTGTGTGTGTGTGTGTTGGAGGGATGGGTATGGAGTCATGCAAAATGCAGCTCCAGTTTTAGAGTGCTTAGAGCCCAAGAATATAATGAATTCTTTAAAAGTAGTATTTTCAAGGGAAGAAAACAATAGGAACCACACCTGACTGCTTTATGGTTATATTAATCATTGACACTTGAAGCACCACAGCCCTGGCCTCAGCATGAGTGCTGGACCTGTTAATAACTAAGTTCTAGTGTTTCATTTTGAAGGCATAGTTGATCAGTGTGTTACAAAAACAAAGCACATAAATACTTGCCTGTTTGCTCAGTGTGAATTTCTAGGCTGATGTACTGTCAGTTTTTGTTTTCTTCTTTTTAAAATGTCTTTGTTTCGGGAGAGAGCCGTGATGCCCAGTAGGCAGCAGACAGCTTTTGCAAGTCTGTACTCAGGGATAGCTTTAAGTTCTGCCCTCAGTCCCCAAAGAGCTTGAATTTCCTACAGTTTGATAACACACTTTAAGTATATAAAAGAAACTTCTGAAAACCAATTTCTGGTTTATCATTTTATTTTCTCCATGTTCATTTTTATGCAAAGGAATGCCATTTATTTGGATTTTCTTCTAACATTAAAAGCTTTAAAAGCCAAAACCTGCATCTGAGGACTTAGTCTGTAGCAGTTCAGCTATGTCCCTATCTCTCCCTTCTTTCTGATAGACAGAGGCAAAGTCCTCTGTTGTTGGGTGCCAGTCTTTGTAACTTGGTCCTGAACCTTACTGAGGCTTTTTTTTTTTTCTGTGTAACTCCAGTCTATTCAATGGTGCAGTGATTTTTTTTTTCTTAATTCCATTGATCCACATGACCAAATACCTAGTAGGCAATCTTTCCTTCATGGTCAATTACCCAGGTATTTGCCAGTTGGAAATTAAACTCTTTCTTGTACTTTTAGATACGTGTGAGGATTGGTAGCCTGTAGCTACATGACAGGGGAGAAAAGAATGTTGGCTTTGCAATATAACAGATTTAGGTTTGAATCTTGCACTGACACTGGCTGTCTGATCTTGGGAAAGTTACTTCCCTTCTTTGTACCTTCATTTCCTTAACAATAAAAGCTGAGTGTTTGGTGCATTTGTAAAGATGGGAGGTAATCTGTGTGAAGCACCTGGCATATTTCCTAGCACAGCGTAAGTGTTGCTGTATTTCTATTTTGTGATGTAGCTACAAGCCAAAGAGTATTGATAGCCATTAGAAGTTAGAAGAGACAAGGAACAAACTTTCCTCTAGAGCCTCCAGCAAGAAGATGGCCTTATGACCCCTTGTTTTGGACATCTGGCTTCCAAAACAATGGGAGAATTAACATGTTCTAAGCCACCCAATTTGGGGTAATTTGGGAAGGCAGCCACAGGCCACTCCCTCTAACATGCTACATTATCAGCACTCAGGATTTCAGACATTTAGACATCTAGGTAAGTCCCATTCCTTTAGGCATAGAGGAATACTATAAAGGTGCAGAAGACATTTTTACCTTCATGCTGTCTGTCAGAAATTTCATAGAAATTTAAGCAGGAATATGTCCGTACATTGAGCATTTTCATATGCTCACAAATACATGAAGAAATAAAACATGCTTAGAGATATTTCCTTATTCTCAGAAGCTTTTTGTGAGGTGATTTCCTCTCCTCAGTTGGAATGCCCTCTGGTCACTTCTTTTCTGGTTTTGTTTGACAAAATTTGTTGACAGCATTAAACAGAACAAGAGGAAACTGTACAGTTTTCCTCCTCTGCTTAGTGAGAGGAGATACTCATCTGGTTTCTAGTATATTGTTTTTCCTTGAATAATGATACTTTAAAATCTTTGAACCCAGGATTTTATTCTAATGATAAAGAGACTTTAAATTATGGAGTTGAGATTAAGTTTTCATGATTCAGAATATTAAATGATGTTTGCAGATCATTGATAGTTACAGTCCTGCCATTTCAGAAATTCAGTTTTGTTTAAAATAACTCAAAAAGAGAAATATAAAATATTTAGATTAACACCCTCAGATTTCCTTTCAGTTGCGCAAATTATTGGGAATGAGTTTTGTGCAAGTTTAGAAAAGGTTTAGAGGCGAAAGTCTTGACTATTAATAGGTGAATATAATATATGATAATTGTGTTTATGCTGACATGTATTAACTACATGCATTTATTTAAATTTGCTACATATTCTACAAGCTTGCAATAAGCTTATAGTATTAATGGAATTTTCTAAGTATTTATTATTTTTAATCTTTTTATAGGAATTGCAATTATACAACATTAGAGAGAATAGTATAATGGACCCCATGTACCCCTTATTCAGTTTCAACAATTAACTCTTCTGGCTAGTTATATTGCCATCCATTACCCATTCACTTCCCCTCATTGCATTACTTTTATGTAAATTACCTCACTTCATTCTTAAATATTTCCACATGTATATACTTAAAAGAAGGCTTTTAAAAGTGCAATTATAATACCAATATCACAACAAATTTCTTAATATCATCAAAAAGAATCATTGTTCAACTTTTTCAATTGTCATGTGTGTATTTATGATATATATATATATTAAAGTGTAAGAATTTGAATAAACTAAAAACTGATATATTTTAATACTATGTATATAATTATATACAATTCTTATTAGAATTCAAATAAGGCCTACATAGTACAATTGATTGCTAATTCTTAATTTCTTTAATTTCTATTTACATACAGAAAAGTATACAAATTATGTATACAGCTTAATAAATTTTCACAAAGACAACACTTCTATGTAACCAGCACCCAGATCAAGAAACCAAACAATATCAACTCTTCAGATGCACACTGTGTCCTTTCCATCAATATTGCTTCCCCCAGGAAAACCATTATTTTGATTTCTAGCACACAGTTTAGATTTGTCTGTCTAGGAACTTTATATAAATGGAATCCTAGAGTATGTACTATTTCATGCTTGGCTTCTTCCTCTCAATATTGGTTGTGAGATTGATTCGCCCATTTCATTGCATGTAGCTATAGGTTGTTATTCTTGAAAGAAAACCACCAGAACACGCGGTAATCCGAAATGAGAGAAATCGCCAAGACGCGCAATAATCCACAAGGAAGGGAACCACCAGGAAGCGCAGGAATCCAAGACGAAAGAAATCACCAGGACTTTGGGAGTCGAGAGGAATTCCAATTTATTAAAATGGAGGAGCGAGCTTATATAGGGGGAGGATCCGGTTGGGGACCTGCTAGTGTTCGTGTAGGTGTTGATTGGATTGTGGTAGGGGGCTAGTGTTGATAGGTCTCTTGGGCCTTCACTAAGATGGAGGGGGCTTTTACGCCAAGTGGCTTTTCACTAAGATGGAGGGGAGCTTTTTACGCCGGTGGGCTTTTCACTAAGATGGAGGGGGTGAAAAGTTATAGGGCCATTTTGTTCCAACATTCCCCCTCTTTGTTTTTGGGGAAAGGGGCGCTGACCATCTCAAGCTACTTCCTGCTGAAAGGGGGCGTAGTTTTAGGGCTGTTTGGGGAGAGGAGGGAGTTGCTGAAGGAAAGTTGGAACAAAAGACCTGTATATAATCCCATGTTAGGTGGGGAGAAGAAGATAATTTCTGTTGGCGTGAAGTCCTGGAGTGTTCCTGCAGCCAGAAATCGTGATCTGTTCACAAAAATCTTCCCAGGAATCCTCGGGTGGAGGGCCCACAGGTCAGAGTCGAGAGCCTCCAGGAACTGTATCCAGGTAGCCATTAGCATTCAGTGGTTTGTTCTTAAAAGAAACAGGATCCTGAGCCAAAGGAGTAGTTATAATTCCTGAGGAGAAGCTGATTAAAGGTTTGGTTAGAAATTCTCCCAACCTGTGTCTGAAGAAATTTAATTAAGCAGGGAAGAAAGAGACAGCCGAGAAGGATTATAGTGAGTGGCCCTAGAATGGGCCAGAGCCAGGTGAGGAAGGGGTTTTGTAAAAGAGATGTCCAGGTGGCGGGTTGGGCATTAGTTTATAGAATGAAGTGGCTAGGTCCTCAAGTTTTTTATGTTGGTTTCAATAATACCTGATTCATTAACATAGTAGCAGCATTCCTCTTTAAGAATAAGCAAGTTCCACCTTTTTCTGCAGTTAGTAAGTCCAGAGCCTCCTGTTTTGCAAGGCAACCTTTTATGCAGTGATGTTATTTGTCGCTGGAGAGAACCTAAGGACTCAGCAGTAGATGTAAGAGCACTCTCGAGTTTAGAATTAAGATCGTGCACGGCCCATAGAGTGCGCCCGAGGCTCCGCCCCAATCCAATTCCTGCCACCGATGTTGTAAGAGAGATTCCAATCAAGACTGGGAGGAAGGCCGCTCTCTTATGTCTAGAAGACCGGTTGAGGAGGAAGAGTAGTTCAGAGTTAGAATAGAGTGTGAGCTGGGGAACAATGGTGACGGGAGACAGGGAGTAGTAACGCTGGGAAAGATGACAGTGTAGAGAGTACCGCTGCACCAGAAAAAGAACCCGGGGATGCTGCGGTGGGATTAGAAATGATGATGCTATAGTCGCAGTGGAAAGGCGATGATAGAGAGGGGGCAGAGTTTCCTAGGAGGCACAGTCTGGGGATAAGGGTGTGATTGGACTGGTCCTCGGGTTCCCATAAGGGAACATTAGGGAGATGGGGGGGGAGTGTATGTTTCGAGGTTTTAGAAGGAAATGAAGTTAGTTTAGAGGGACAGCGGCCAAGAGTGGTCGTCTGAGAGATGCACAAAGAAAACAGTTTTGGGAGATATGGAAGGAGAGTGTGATTAAGAGAGATAAGCTGCCTTTGGAGAGGATTTGTAGCCAGGTGTAGGTGTTTAAGGTGGAAGCTGACTTGTCGGAGTCAGTGGACCCTAGGGCGAGAAATGAGTTGAGTCTCTTAATGTTTGATGTCAGTAGATACTAGAGAAACCGAGTGATTGATGGGAATGTATTGGCGGGTGATAGTAAGGCGTCCGCAAGGGTGAGAAGCATAGCCATTACAGTAAAAGGCACCAAGAACTACCCCCCGCCCATCTAGAGTCCCAAGAATCTTCGATGTGGAGTTTGAAGGAGACCTGAGACCTGTAAAATACTGCCACCTACCTTGACCTGTTGGAGATAGGGGTCATGGATTTTACAGGCCCAGTAAGGACATCCACCATAAGTTTCCGCCATCGCTTGCAATAATCCTGTCTTTTATCAAATAAAAAGCAGACATAGGGACGGTGGCATGGGAGATAAGCTTACTGGTCTGTCAGGGGTATAGTGACTGGCCCGAACATCCATGAGGGGGGCAGTCAGCAGTGGCGTGTAAGGCAGTGAGTTGGATTTGTTTTTTCAGTGTAAGTTTCCTGAACCTTGAACCTCCAGACAAACTGACTGGAGGAGAGCCCAGGGTAGGGAGAGAGACTAAAAGGAAAAAAATAAGAAAAAGGGTCATAGTTTACTCTGGGATAGAGCAACAGGCTTCCGGCGCGAGTGATTTTGAGTTTAAGGGGTTGGACGGGGTGTGGGAGCAGGCGAGGTATCGCAGTGGCTGGTGCTTTCCGCTGTCTGACTGGAGGAGAGGTTTTTCGAGGTGTATGCCTTCAACCTGGAAATGTGAATCCAAGGAGTTAGATTTTTGTCTGGAAGGAGTAATTTGGCCGCTGTTGGAGTGGTTAGGACAACTGGGTAAGGACCCTCCCATTTTGGTTGGAGGTCCTTCTTTCCGTCAGGAGGGGTGTAGAGGACCTGATCGCCAGGTTGTAAGGGGGTTAGTATTTCTGACTTACGGGGTGCAGGCAATAGCCAGTCCTGATATTTCCATATTTCACCTCTTATGTATGACAGGAGGGGAATGGTGAGGGAGGGAGGAATGACAGAGTTGGAGGGAACTATGCCAGGGGCTAAAGGGCTACGCCCATACATAATTTCAAAGGGAGAAAGGTTGGTAGGTTTTTTTTTTTTGGAAAGAGCCTAATCTTTAGAAGAGCCAGTGGTAGCAACTGAGTCCAGTCGAGATGTAGAGCAGGAGCGGAGAGGAGCTTGTCACGTAAAGAGCAAAAGGGAGTAGCAGAAGACGTGGACAGAGGTTCCTGGGGTCTCCTTGCTAGTTCATAGAGAGGTTTGGCTAAGAGAGAGAAGTTTGGGATCCAAGCCCCAATTACTCCAGCCAGTCCTAGGAAGGACAGGATTGGACTTGGTTTTAGGAATGGGCCAGGAGGAAAGGGCTTGTTTTCTATCCAAGGTGATAGACTTGTGATGAGGGGTCAGGGTAAAGCCGAGGTAGATGACAGAAGTGGTAGAGACCTGTGCTTTGGACGGAGACACACGGTATCCGTGATCTGCAAGAAAGTTGAGGAGGGTAGCGGTGTCCTCTTGGGAGTTCTTCTCGGATGGGCTACAAAGAAGGAGATCATCCACATATTGTAGAAGTGTGGATTGAGGACAAAGAGGACGGAAGGATTTTAAGTCGGAGGCTAGGACTTGGCCAAAGATGTGTGGGCTATCCCTGAATCCTTGAGGGAGGACTGTCCAAGTATATTGTTCGGAGTGTCGGGTGTGTGGATCGGTCCAGGTAAAGGCAAAGATATCTTTGGGAGTCAGAATGTAAGGGAATAGAAAGAAAGCGCCCTTAAGATCTAGGACGGAGAAATGGGTGGTATCTGAGGGGATAAGGGAGAGGAGGGTATAGGGATTAGGTACTAAGGGATGTATAGGAACTACAGCCGAATTGATTGATCACAAGTCTTGTACAAGTCTATAGGTCTCATTTGGCTTTTTTACTGCCAGGATAGGGGTATTAAAGGGGGAGTGTGTAGGGCGTATATATTGTTTGTGGAGTAGGTCTTTAATGATGGGAGTGAGGCCGAGGAGAGCTGTTGTGGTGAGAGGGTATTGGGTTTGATGGATGTAGCTGGAGGGGTCCTTTAACACAATTTTGACTGGGGAACAATGTGCTGAGGAGGGGTTATGGATATCCCACACTACAGGGTTTACAGGGTATGGCAGGGTAGGGTATGAGGGAGGATTATTGGATTCTTGAGAGTCAGATAAAGTCAGGGCCAGGATGAAGGAACTGGAGGGGTCTGAGGAGGGATTGAGATGGAAGCTCCAAGCTTAGAAAGTATATCTCTTCCTAGCAGAGGAACTGGGCATATCAGGGGATAACTAAAAAGGAGTGTGAAAAGGAGTGGGGAGCGTTTTGTAATTGGCAAAATAGGAGGGGGTTCTATGAGGGAGTATGCGTGTTCCCCCACCCCACGACAATAGGGGTTGAACTGGGTGTGGTAGGGCCTCAAACTCCCTCAAGAGTGAAAAAGGTGGCTCCAGTGTCCACTAAAAATGAGATAGGCTGACCGCTCACCACCAGACTAACCCTGGGCTCTGCTTTAGTGATAGTAAGAGTGGGACAGGCCCAGGGCCCCATCAGTCATCGGCCAAGGCGATCACAGGAGGGGATTGTGGAGAGTGAAGATTCGTTGTTCCATCTCCCTTCGGGTGGTGGGACAATCGGATCCCCAATGTCCCATCTGTTTGCATTTAGGACACGGCCGGGTGGGGCCAGGGCTGTGGACATGCACGCGACCAGTGGCCCTCCTTGCCGCATTTAACGGAAGCACGCCTCCGGGAGGTGTCCTTGTGGTAGGGGTTGGCCTTTGTCTGTTTGGACACTAGTTGAGCCACCATCTGAAAGTCAGCCTGGCGTGCCTTATTACGGAGTTTTTCTTTTTCTCCTCGCGGCCGTGAAAGACCTTAAAGGCAGTGGAAAGGATTTCTCTGAGGGGTTGCCGGGCCATGCTCTAGTTTTTTAATTTTGTTTTTATGTCGAGGTAGGATTGGGCTAGAAAGAGGGTCATTAAGATATGTTTTCCTTCGTCCGTGTCTCGATCTAAGCTGGTGTACTGTCGGACGGCCTGTGTTAATCTATTCAGAAAATCAGAGGGAGGCATGTGTTTGGGCAGCATCCCATACCCTATGGCATTCCTCTGATAGGAGAGTATTGGCCAGGAGCATAAAAATGTCCTGATAAGTGAGGCTGTATGCTTGGAGCACCCATTGGAATTCTTAATATAGGTGGTGGGTCGAGCTAAAGGAGCCTAGCTTTTTTTTTTTTTTTTTTTTTTAAATTTGGGTGAGAACAGAAAGAGAAAAGGGCACATGGACACGGATCACCTTCTGCCCCTGCCACTTCCTGAAGTGGGGCCATTAAGGTGGGAGGATTGGGAGGGGTAGAAAGGAGGGGGCCGGATGGGGGAGGGCCACGGGATCGTGTGTGGCGGGCTGAATGGAGGAGCGGAAGAGATATGAATTGGGGAGGTGTGTTAGAGGCAGGTAGTGGTAGGGGTACAGCCAGATTTTTGGGGCGCGGAGATCGGGACACGGAGGAGGCTCATCCGTGGGATCAAGGTTTCGTTGGTAGCAGGCCCGGGAGGAGGAGGAGGGAGGGGTGGGGCGGAGATGGCTTTGGAGTGACGGCCAAGAGGAGCTGGGAGGAGAGCATGAGGAGCAGAGAGCAGGGTGTTGAGATAGGAGACGGAAAGCTTGAACGTGAGGGGATTTCTGTCCATTTGCCCAGGCGCTGGCAGTAATTGAAAAGATCATGGATGAGGTTAGAGTCAAGAGACCCCTCGGGAGGCCAAAACGGACTGATTATCTAAGGGTATTATGCCAATTTTGAGTACAGAGTCTGGTGAGGAGTTTAGGTTTGATGTCTCCCTTTAAAGAGAGTGTGGAAAGTTTTCAGAAAAGACATTGGAGAGGGGAGTCTGCGGCGGGGAGGAAGAGGAGGCTCCCATAATGTTGGAGATACTGAGGCAGGAAAGAAGTCTCGAATCAGCGGAGAACCTCCGCACAAATATATAGGGCGCCCCTATACAATGTGGGGTTCCGGAGGGTTCAGTAGAACCGTTAGGAGACCTCCCAGAGGTCGCCACCTGCGTGAGGTTCCAAATTGAGTCCAGGACTCAGGATTCGGAGAGTGCCGGTACCGGCTTTAGGAGGAAGGCAAGGAACGTGGAGGAAAAGTATAGGGAGAAGGAGGAGCCAGCCACTTTCTACCCGCTGCAGGTGTTGTCCCTATAAATTGGTGTAGGAGTAGGACGAGGGTCCACCGTAGTCTTGAAGACCGTGGTGGGGTATTCTCTCTCTCTCGGTAACGACAGGAGGCCACCGGATGGTCACGGCTAGTTCTCCTGCTGTAGTCACCGGGGAGTGTCCGCCCCTAGAGGGGTTACTTCACGGAATAGCCGGTTGGTCGATTGGTGACTGTGACGAGCCGAGCCGGGTCAAATGGACAGGGGAATTCGGACTGGGTCGTTCTAGGTGGCGAGACGGGAGACAAGGGGCCTAATGAAGGCAATCCTTGTCCCGGGTTTCGCACCAATGAAAGAAAAACCACCAGAACACGCGGTAATCCGAAATGAGAGAAAACACCAAAACGCGCAGTAATCCGAAATGAGAGAAATCGCCAAGACGCGCAATAATCCACAAGGAAGGGAACCACCAGGAAGCGCAGGAATCCAAGACGAAAGAAATCACCAGGACGCACAGGAGTCCGAGAGGAATTCCAATTTATTAAATGGAGGAGCGAGCTTATATAGGGGGAGGATCCGGTTGGGGACGGCTAGTGTTCGTGTAGGGTATTGATTGGATTGTGGTAGGGGGGCTAGTGTTGATAGGTCTCTTGGGCCTTCACTAAGATGGAGGGGGCTTTTGGCGCCGGTGGGCTTTTCACTAAGATGGAGGGGGTGAAAAGTTAAGGGCCATTTTGTTCCAACAATTCTCATCACTGAATAGGATTCTAGTGTAAGATCTGTACCACAATTTTTCATTCTATTTTCAATCGACATTTGGACTTTTGCCAGATTTTGGTTATTGCAAATAGTGTGCTGTCACCATTCTCGTACATGTCTTTAGGTGACTGTACCTACATGTTTCTTAGTTAGGTATACACCAGGAATACAATTGCTAAGTAGAAGAGTATGAACCTCCAGCTTCAGTATATCCTGCCAGATTTCCAAAGGGTTTTTACACTGTCACAGGTATAGAGTGCCATTTGTTCCACACAAATGCTCATTATTTGTTGTAAATTATTTAGTCGGGCAAGGAGAGTTGCTGAAATAATTTTTGTGGTTGAAAATTGACTAATGTGAGAAAGCCAGTTCTAGATCTTAGATATAGAGCTTAGAAAATACATCATCATTTTCCTTAGTCGAAAATTTTAAAGAAATGGAATTTGGCCAGATTAAAGACAATTTTCTCATTCTACATCTGAGAAATATTTCTCATTTATATGGTATCCAGTTCTTTGTGTACCTTTCTCACTGTGATGAAAATGGAGAATTGCTTTGGGAAGAATGCTTAGAAACCTGGAACAGTGTCATTAAGGTGACTCAGTTTTGCCCTTTCAAGGCCAACTAGTGCTTAACCCAAGTACCTACTTTCCATCTCTTAGTGGTCTGTTACTCTTCTGAGAAATCCTTTGGAGTTTCTGCATTTCTCTGAAACTATGAAGATAAAAAAACCTTTCAACTTGGTAAGAGATAATCACTACTCACTTTAAAGAAAAAGTTTACCTTCTGACCCATGCATTTTATAATTTTATTAATGTTTTTAAATAAAAGGTAGTAGACATCAAAATAATGGCCTGTGTGGTGATGTATCCAGCTGTAACCACTTTTGCTTGTAGCTAAATTTGGTTCCTGCTAATGCTCACCCTGTGCTCTTTCCTTTTGAATTTAGTTTGAATTCGAGTGGATTCATGCCTTTTTCCCTATAATTAGTTTTTGTTCTTCACTCATCTTTCAGTTGCTCTGCATGTACTTCCCTTCCCCACTGATGTCACCATCTCTGGACACTGGGTGTCAAAATGTACACAGGTATTAGGAAGAAATTAAGATCGGTTTTAGGATTATCCTAGATCATGTTCTCCAGCATATGCTATGGAATAGGTTTCTGTGACATGGGAAAGACCCATCTCCTTCAATACTTAGGAGTCTCTGTTATACATTTTCAGTAATTAATAACCAATCGCATTCACTCTGTCTTTGTGATGTGTGACAGAATCAACAATGTTGTGTATTACACTCAGAGACAGGGTGTTCTCTCTTCCTCTAAAACCTTCTATTAATTTTTGAAAGTCTTGTGAAGAATAACATCTATACCTTATGGGCCTAGTTAATCCAGGAGAGCCCCTGAATTTTTTTTTTTCCAGGACAAGGTATAATTTTATTCTAAAGAGTAAGGATAAAGAAACATTTGTGTCAACTAGTTAGGGCTTGGTTTGTAAAGCTAATTATCTGAAGTTTACATATATAGTTTAAAGTCGAGAGACTATTTAAAGTCTTAGTTTTCCCAATGCTGCACACTGAGGTGGCAACAAAAGAGGCGAAACTGGTAGTTCGGAATCATTAGAGATTGATTCTGTCTAGGTGCTCAGTCAGAAGACAGTTCTTGCTCGGCTTTCCTGTTTCAAGGGAGTCTCTTAAGCTCAGAAAATCAACCACATCAGAGTAATGTCAGGTGATTCCTCTTTAGGCCAGTAACAGTCTGTTTCTGAATGTGAGACTCTCTGATGCCACAGGGCTTCTGAGTGCCTGACCCACAGCCTGAGCCCCTGGCACTTCCCAGAGATGCTTTGTGTAAAGCATACAAACCTCAGACTTCGGGAGGTAGGTGCAAAGTTTCATGAAAGAGCATACAACTCAGGCTTTTCATAATCGTTATCATCTCTCCTCAGATTCTTTGCATTGAGCTGCAGGGCTGTGCCACTGCCAAGAAGTCTGAGCAGAGTCTTGCCTTTTCATCCAGCCCCAGTGTAGGTTCACAAATGGAGCTTCATGAATTTAGAGCTTTTTCAGAGTGTGAGTCCTTTTCAAGCATGTTTGCTTTTTCCTGAGGAGCTGAGATCTGCCACCTTTTCTCAGTCCCGCTTTCAGGGATGTAAGATTGCATGCCTTCTGTGTAAGACTGGGGCAAAGGGTACTGCATATAGAGACTTATTTTTCATATTAAATTGTTTGTTTTCAGATTGGAAACTGAACTGACCTAAAAAGTTGTTAGTCATTAGGGAAGAGCTTAGTGATCTTCTTGAAAGCAGAAATCAGTGTGTAGAAATGTGAGCTTATAGAGCAAGATGGTACTTCTGAGTGTGGATCCCTTATAAATCAAAAATACATCTTGGGAAATGGCATATGGGCAGAGGTGTTCTCTTTCAAGAAGCCTGTTTGGAGGTAGTGATATCATCCTATAATTGGGCAATATATGGCATTTGGACCCTTTTTTTGGTCACTAAACTTTAGGTGTAATACTACACATTCCTTTCCAATCACCGCCTATTTATTATTATGTTGAACCATCCACTGTACTGGACTATGAACGTTTAGAGCATGAAATCATACTTAGTTTTCCTCCACGTGTAAAGAATGCTTAGTGTCTAAGAGCAGAAGTTCTGTTTGTGGAGAGGTCTCTGTTTTGTGTAGCTGACGTATAAATTATATTCTTTCTCCCATTCCTGGCTACTTACTGTGGCTAGCAGTGACTTTTCTTGCTGGTAATTTGTCTTCACCTGTCAATCTTGGGCATGTTTATATCAAGACAGTTTTGCATCCTATTGGAGTTGTCTGGATTTTCTCATTTACTTCTCCATCACTGTCTCTGTCACCACATTGTGCCCCTCAGTCCCCTTTTTCTTCAAAGACCCATCTGTGTTTCCTTCTGTGAGCTGTTCTCAATGTGGCTGTCACTCCTGCCTGGGCATAGCCACAGTTTCTTGTTCAAAGCAGTTTGGTCCCAGGGAGCCAGAAAACTGAGTTTTTTGCTTTCCCTTCACAGATGGAGCTCTAAAATACCACTTTTCTATTCTGCTTTCTATTTCAGAAGACTTATCTCACCTTGCTAATTGAAATCTGATTATTTAGGGAGACTTTTACTGATAGAAGGGGACTCTTTCAATATGTTAGTTAATAAGCACTTGACTTTAACTATAGTCTGCTATGACTTCCATATAATTAGGTTGTTATTTCTGAGCAGTTTCTCATATTATATGTTATTATCTTAAGTTAGAAGGCTCCAGTCTCTTGACTTAACTGCTAAAAATCGTGGCTCATCCATCTTGGTCTTCTTGCCTTTTTTCTAAGGCTTGTCATTCCACATGTCCTCTGTATCCCATGCCCTCTTACTTTCTCAAGGACTATTCTCTTCCAGTCATTTTCTCTCTAACCACCTCCAGGAAACTCTTCCTGTAACTATACCTGCATGTGTTCATATCTTCCATTTAAAAAATAATCCTCAAAACTGACTCACAAATATAGAGTGCAATTTGGTGATGGACAGAGGGGATGAGGGGTTGAAAGACTGGGAGAATGGGGTGAAGTTTTAAAGAAGTACATATTAGTTAATAGGTGGTCATGGGGATGAGGAACACAGCGAAGGGAATGCAGTTAGCATTATTGTATTGGTTAGGTGGAAAACTAGAGGAGAGGAGGAGCAATTAGGGGGATCATTTTATAAAGTATATAAATGTCTAACCAATGTACTGTATACTTAAAACTAATAAAAACAAACAAACAAATAAATAAATATATTTTTTTAAACTCACTTTTAAAGCTTAAAAAAAATCATAGTAATAATAATCTTTTCAGGACTCCAGACTATTTGCCAACTTGTCCTCTTAGCCTGCCTTCCCTGGAGAGATGTCTGCACTTGTTTGAGACTTGCTAATTCCTCCTTTGCCCTTTGGCTCACTTTACTTTGGCCAAGATCCTCTCCACTTGACTCCTGCTCCTGGTAAAGTTTGAAGGGCGCCCCTAATCCAATGGGCCTTTGCCCTCCTCTTCACTTCATCTCTCAGTAGCATTCAAGTCAGTCGACTGCTCTCTCTGCCTTAAAATTATTTCTCTGTTAGCATCAAACATACCATACTCTTCCTTGGTTATCTTTCCATCCCATAACTTACTTTTGGTTTTGTTTCCAGTGCTGGTCTCCTGGAGTTTAATTCTTAAATGTGGAGACTCCTGGGCTCTGTCCTGGGGACCTCTCCTTCTATACTTCCTCTTTTTTTCTACGTTCTTACTGCTTTGGTCAGTAAGTGTGGTGGACTGTTATTTCTAATACTCTTATAATTATGTCATAGGTCGGTTATGACAATAAAAGAAAAATTCACATAAACTGCCTGGAAAACAGAAAATATTCTATAAAGGATGCTGCCATTATATATTTTTCATCTTGGTTTTTCTCATAAATTTGTATAAAGAATGAATAGACAAATATTTGTTAAAAGAAAGAAAGTTGAATGTATCTTTCTTTCTTTGGTTTCAGACGTTCGATATCTTGGTTTTCTTTTAGGTGTTAATTACTGCACACTCCTTCTAAAAAGGCAGATATCTCAGTCCACCAGATGTTAGGCCAAACATCTTAAGATTTTTTTGGTTTTGACCTGTATACCTTTCATTGGTTTATTCTCTTGACTTCACCCATTTTGATCGTTTCCAAATCTAACGTGTGACCCTGAAAGTCACCTAGTTTCTGATTCTAGGGAAAATTATTAAATAGTGTTTCTAATGAAGCTGTTTTTGAGAAGGAATCAATTACTATATGTTTGTAACATACATAAAGCCCTAGAACAATGCCTAGCACCTAGCTGATGTTTGGTAAATGCCAGTCAGTGCTGTTTTGATTTTTAAAGTTCTTATTATTCTGCAACATAGGAAACTCTTTCAAGGAAGGGTTCATCTATATGTTTATGGACATAGTGGCAGCAAAGATCTGACCTTTGTTCTCAGTAGGCTAGTGTTTTCAAGTGTTGTCCAATGGCTTATCAATTTAGGACAATGCGAGGTATTCATTCAGAAAATGGCAGATCTTGGGCTCTTTGACAACAGATTGACCAAAGTAGGATCTGTGGGAGAGGGAAACCAGAATCTGCTTTTTAAAATAAATTTTCCTGATTTGTTCTTATATACATTTAAATTTGAGAAGTATTTTTGTACCTAATCAATTGTGAGCACTTGGAGGTACAATATCTTTCAAAACATCATTCTGGAGTAGTTACTTAATAAGTGGTTTGGAGAACTATAAACCTCGAGTGCATGGGGTCCATTGCCCTCCCATTGCCAATAGGAAGTAGAATCTCCTCCAAGATCAAATTGTTAGCTAGTGAGAGAGTCAGGGCTGAGACTCAGACTTCCTGGTGGCCCCAGTTCTGTTTTCTTTCCACACTCACACAAGCTCCACTTGCCTACATAACAGCCCAGAAGGTTTTCCAGTATGCCTTGCATAAAGCGGTTGAGAGGGCTGTCCTAAGGGAAAACAAAGTGAGAAGAAGGTGGTAAAGGAGACAAAGAGTGACCTAGAAAAAAAACAAAAGAGAACCCAAGAAGATGATTGAGATTTTGTGAGAAGACGACCAGAGATTTTGATGACAGGTGGGTTTAGGGAAACAGGAAAGGAGGAGATTTGTGTGTGTGTGTGTGTGTGTGTGTGTGTGTGTGTGTGTGTGTGTGTGTGTGTGTGTGTGTGTGTGTAGAGGGGTGGAGAGAATATATATAGGGGGCGGGGGGGGGGAATAAAAGTAGGAAAAACTAGGACAGGACTGTACTGGGTCTATGTTTATGTTTCATGCTCTAAATGTTCATAGTCCAGTATATTGATGAAAGCACTAGATTGAAGCCCCTAAAGACCCTGCTTAAAACTCTTCAGTAGCTTAGGGAAGTAAAGCCAGAACCAAGGACAAGATTCCAAAGCTTCTTCTAGTTCTAGGATGTCCATTTCTGATCTGAATGTGACAAAAGGCCTGGTGCATTGCAGTCCATACAATGCACCCTTGGGTTTTTACTGGTAAAACTATGGACTTCAAAGGGAACCCACACATTCCCAATGTCCTCGCCACACACGTGTGTGCATGGCTGACAGCATGAGGCCTATGCCATCATGATGCATTTGAAAATAATTTTAATTAGAACTTTTTCCCTGGAGGTTTTAAAGCAGAATACAGCTGTGCTTACCTCTGCCTGAGAGCCGAGCCTGCCCTGCTCTGGTGGAAGGTGGTTATCCTGTCTGCTGTTCTTAGTGGTGGTCAACCGACCCCTGCTGAAGGAGTGACGAGACCTGTGTGACGGCAGAACTCCATAGGGTTCCTTCAGGTTTTGCTGTTACACATCTTCGAATATGAAAACAAGAATCATCAAGCAGCTTTCGCTTGTTAGTTGCTTGAATTGACAGCTTTTGTTGCACACTCTGGGCCTCTGCCACATTTTGCCTGGCTAAAGAAAAACGGAGAAAGCGAGGGACCAAAAAAGAAAAAAAAAAAAAAAGCTTTAATTTCTGTTTAAAATGTATTTGGAGGGAAAAGGAAACATTTAAGAAATTCATGCTGCTTAATAAAAACAAAGCAACATATGAATTTCAGTGCCTGCATAAATAACTATTTTGAACCACCAAATCACAAGATTTTTTTCAATAAGAAAATATTTATTCCAGTTCTTTGGTACTTCAGAATCAAAGCTAAGGCACCTACTGTTAATGATTTATTTAAAGGTCAAGATGTAGACATTGTCCTAACCAGTGAAACCAATTTTTATTTCTTTCTGAATCTTATAATCCTATTACATAACAGTACATTTTATTACAAATATTCAGCTCAGTAATAAAGAAAAATTCAGGTTTTCAAATGTCCAGAGCTCAACGTGGTGGTTTTCATTGAGTTTCCTTTTTAACAAAGAATTCAGAATTTAATTCCCGAATGTCACAAGGAACTTAAAACTGAGAGATAAAAAATGCAAGGTTTTGATTCCAATTAAACATTTAGAATGAATCAAGTATCAGTTAGGATTCTGTCCAGCTGCACATATGTGAAAACTGAATAAACAATATCTTTAATAAATCAGAAATGTATTTTGTCACATAGGAGCCTAGGGTGGATATCACTGCTCTTCTGCCTTTCTGCTTTGTCTGCTTTACCTGGCTCCCGCTGCCTTGCAGCTGCAAGAGAAGTAGGCCACCCTCAGGGTCACACGTCCCTATCTGTGAGGAAGAAGGGGCAAGCCAGAGGGTAGAAGGGACAGGCCAGCTTTCAATGAATCTCCCAGAAACCCAGATGGCTTCTAGTGCATTTCATTGGCCAAGACTTAGTTACATGGCCACCCTCAACTGTGACTGAGGTAGAAAACACATTGCCCCCTTACCACCACTCTTTCGTTTAAAAGAGAATAGCTATGGCTAACCCTGTCAACCCCTGGAGGGTGAACATATACATTTTCTGAAAGGAATTTTACCTTCAGGACTGATTCTAATTAACTTAAGGTTTTTCTCTGATCCATTGTCTTTCACTTGTTTTTTTCTTTTTTCTCTGGGCCACGTCACTTTTATTGGTAAAGGTACCTATCTTGATGTTTTCTGCTACAGAGAGATGAGCTTGAAAACAATTAGAATGCACACAGGTATTGGTCTGTGGAAGAGGGAATACGCCAAAAGGGCATGAGTCATCCCAAGATCTGTTGTGGAGATGTGTGCCAATTGTGAGTAATTGACTTTCTCTTTTCGTGATTTTCATGGCAAGGGTGGTTGTGTTCAATACACGCTGAACTAAAAAATCAAACTGTTGGTAATGAAGGCTCTTTGATTTTGGCCATTTCATTATTCTTAGGAGGAATGTAAGAACATCCTCATTCATGCATGAGGATGAGTTTTTTGCACAACACACTGTCTCCCAACTAACATGATCCTTTAAGTTGATAGAATTGTATTTGGTAACCACAGGGGAATTTTTTCACATATTCGCCTCCTCCTTCCCACATTCATCTTCTGAGTATAAACCATTCCTAGGTAGTCTGCTGGTCTCACCCTTCTGCCTCCTCTGGATGAAATTGTTGGCAATGTTCATGTAGTTATCCAGTCTGCTTTGAAATTTGGTTCTAATTTTCCCCATAGAAATGAGACACAATGCCACTTGTATGCCTTTGGTCTCATTTTTACTGTTAAGACCTCCACTGGTGGAGTTCAAAATGTCTCAAGACCTATTTGAAAAAAAATTGGTTTTTTGGTTTTCTTCTGTTTACTACCTTTCCCTTCATTTTCTTTTAGGAATTCTGTCAAACTCCACTCTGCCATTTCACTGAATCAATGCTCTTTATGAATTGACTGTGTTCCCAGCACCAGATTTTCAGTCTCTCCTCTCCTCAGCAGTTATCTCAAGTTGCTCCAACAGAGGACATATTGAAGTAAACCCATCACCCAGACAGACTTGCCGAAGAGGAACTTATACAGATGTATATGCGTCAGGCAGCCTGCTGACATTCAGCTCGAAGCTCCCACAGCTGTACTCACGGGCTCTGGGACACTGGAGGAGGCATTACCTCAGTCAGTAATGAGTACTAGTCTCTGGGATGCTTTCACAGTGGTAGTCCCTGAGTTAAGTACTTATGATGGCACTTGCTCAAGCAGCGGATAGAGCCAAGGAATAGGGAGGACTGAGGCAGAAAAGGGCAGGCATCCAGGAGTAGGTATGAGGGTGCACCAGGTGGAGGGCTCCTGGCCTAATTCTGAGAGAAAGAACAGACTGCTGGCCTATATGTTAGACAGTGAACCTGATGTAGCTAATGGATAGAGGGTCTAATTTCTATTGGCCCCAGGACAAAAGTTGAAATTCTACTTAGAATTATAAGCCCTTAGTGATCTGGTTTTAGCTTATTTCTTTATTACTGATCTCCCAACACACACACTCATTAAAGCCACTCTTTTCCCTACCCTCACATACAACTTCATGTTCCTGTCAGCCATATTGATTAGTCTGATGAACTTTCATATTCTTCCATCTTGCTTTAATTGCATTTTCTATTTCTCTACACACCCAAATACAATGAGTCCTTCCAACTTGTCCTCACATGTTCTGTCTCCCAGATGCCTGTTTGAGTCCCCCAGTCTGAGTGGATGCTCTTCATTTGTACTGCCAAGTGCCCTTGTGCATCTTTATCATGGCCCTGCTTACATTGCCGGGCAGTTTACGTTTGGTTGTCATCTGTCCTCCTATATGGCAGGACTTTGAAGTTAGCGACCCTGTGTTATTCAACTTCATAAACACAGTATTGAGCATGGTGTCTGACAGAATGTAGTTGCTCAGTACTGTTAGCTGAATTAATGGATAAAAGCAAAAGAAACAAGCTCTGTTTTCATACTTCATACCTGCATTTTTCAATCTCTTCAACTGACATTATAGACCCTACTATTCAAGTCCCTATATGATTAGTTAGTTTGAATGTCTCTAGGATTGGGGGGGGTGGGTGGGATTAGGTGGACTAGAGTTGAGAGAGTGGCTGTGGCAAGAGAGAGAAAGAAGACTGATTTCAGAAAAGCTTTGCATGCAGGTCAACAGGTCTCTGATATGCACCAGCATAAAAATAGACCTGCAATTCTTATCAGTCTGCAGTTAGCCTATTTGCTGAAAGGTCAAAATAAGAGGCTCCCAGCATCAAGCCAGTATACCAGTAACGTAAAGTAACCAATGACAGACCCAGGATAAAGGGAGGACAAGCGTAATCTTTGCTATGGACTATACATATACCTCACAGATTTCCCACCCATAGAACCACTGTCTGGCTGAATGCTTTTATTGTGAGTGTTGATTTTTTATAGTCACAAATCTGAGCAGCAGTTTTTTTTGCCTTGTCCCTTTCAACAATCATATTTCCCACTAAGATAACCCATGCCTATAGGAAGAGTTTTGGAACAGAAATTATCCTTCTCCATTCCTTCTAAACACTAGATACTGTCATTGTACCTTATATTGGGAATCATCCCAGTAAAAGTCATCCTTTTTACCCAGTTGGGTGTTCTGTTGTACATACCAATTGGATGGACATGCCAGTCACTCTTTAAGAGCTCAACTGTAGGGTTACTGTCACTCTCTAAGCTTTATGGAAACATGTATCGCTATCAAAAAAAAAAAAAGAGCAAAATTTGGGTATTAGAGGATATGTAGAAGGTCAGTAATGGCATACCTTTTTTAGATACGAAGCAAACAGGCAACAGAACCCCTCTTTCTAAAAGATGTGGAGGGGACCTCAATTTGCTCTGGTCTGTAAAGGTCTAGAGTTGTGCTATGTAGCATGGCAGCCACTAGCTATATGTGGCTATTGAACACTTGTAATTAAACCTAGTCCAAGTTAAGTTGTGCTACAAATCTAAAATATATACCAGATTTTGAAAATTTAGTATAAAAAATAATATAAATTAGTACCTTTTTATTACATATTGGGTTAAATAAAATGTTCTTATATGTTTATTTTTACTTTGAATATAGTTGTTAGAAAAATGAATATTGTCCATATTTTAGTTCTGGCAGACAGTGCTGGTCTAGTGTTGCAGCATTGTGATAGAGTACACATAGTAGGAATTTAATAAATGATCTTAATAGCTTTGACTTAGAGATAATGTTCATCCCCAACAAATAGAAAATCTCCAATTTTCACTTCTCAGATTAGCCCCCAAAAGCTATCACTCCAAGGATAGGTATACTTGCATCATGTAACCTCATTTAATTGAACCTTTTGCTAAAATCTTTCATTTATCTCTTTTGTTTCTAGAGGAATCCATTGCCTTTCAATCACCTAACTGAGCATCTAGAATTGGAATTAAGACTTCCCAAACTAGAATAGAAGTCAGGAAAGTACTCAGATATTCAGAGCCAGAATTATACTTGTCCATATGGTCTGCTGTTGCAGTATCTCTGTTGCCTTGGCCACCAGATCACCATGAGGGGGACTGTAAATGTTATTAGGTAAATGCAGCAAAACATCTTGGTAAGTAACTTGATCTAAACCATTCAGACCTCTTTAGACAAAGGTAAATAACAGCAATATAGTTCATTTCTTTTGATATAAGATTGAGGTATAATTTTCTGCTTTTCAATTCATTGTATCAATCCAATTTTTTTCATTTCTGGGTTTATGGCATTTTCTGGCTGTCTAGAGTTGACCATTTAAGTGCTCTTTTTTTCCCTGGACATCAACACCCCCTCTTCGTTGTTCTGCCAGCACAGCTTATTTGAGCATGTTGAACAACTATCTGGTGCAGAAACTGGGCTAGACAATGTCTTAAACCATCAAAGTGACTCTTCTAATAAGAATGTCTGGCCATTGGAAAGGAACTTAATGTTTATGGGCTGTGAAAGCTTTTGGGTGTGGGTCACCATGGAGCTGCTTTCTGCCCTGTTTGTGAGAAAGCCAGACTTGACTTTCCCCCATTAGAAGCAAATAAATAATTTAAAAAATTTTTAACATCATTTCTTATAATGCAGTTTAGCACTGGTAAAATGAGCTGACTTTGTTTTGTATCTTTTTGTTTTCCTTTTTTTATTAAAATTTGAAAGAATGGCTTCCTCTGGGCCTGCGAATGTAGAAAGGGATTTGGGGTAGATATTGATTTGTGTATGCCTTAAAAGTGATTGGAAGAGCAGTGTCTAACATAAAACAAACAAAAGTCTTGGAGGGTATTATATTTTTAAGCCGGAATAAAGTATACTGCAGTTAAGTATTATAATCATAAAACTAAATCTTTGCATGACCGAGCTATTATTGGAGATAATTAGGAGATAAGTGATCCTTAGCTTCAGTGCACAGGGTGCAGCATTTGATGAAGCAGCTGTCCTATAGTTTACCTTTTTACACATTATGGTTAATGTTACTTTTATATTTTAAAAAAAAGTAGTGAGATTGCCATGGTCCCAGTATATTCTGTGTTTTCAGTTCAACAGCCAAATATGAGGATCTTGTCCTGACTTTTTTCCTTTAAAAAGTTTTATGTGATTTCCATTGTCTTGTACAATGTGTGCATCATGAATTTCCATCCCCATGTAAAACCAAGCAGAATTTCTGTATATAATTTTGCACCTAATTAACATGTTACTAGGTTTGTAAAGTGGTAAAGTATTAAATGATTTTTGATTGGCCATTTTAAAATGTCTTCCATCTATTAAGCCTAGAATACTGAGAGCAAAAGATTACCAAAATCTCTGAAAACCTGAATGTAGACAGGCAATTTTCTTTTATCTCAGCCAAATGGCTGTGCATGTGAATGCACACCCATGCATACAATAAAGCTTAATGTCAAACAGTAATGTTTAAAGACAAAACTTACAGCCAAGAAAATAATTGCTTCAGGTTCTTTACTCATGTTTCTGTATGTGTACATGTTTAAAACATGTCTGCTTTAATCAGAAATGGTAATATAAATTACTACATTTCACATATTTCTAAGATATATATTTTTTCACATTTTACTACTTCTGAAATCGGGTTGTATCTAGAATCTGTGACATCTTTAAATTGTTATCAGCCAGGTGGCAGTTATGATGTAATTGTGATTGCTGTGCAGACTGGGCATAAATGTTCATATTGTCATCACTTCAATTAAGACAGATTGAGTATAATTGCCCCATAAGCTGCCTTCAAAAAGATTATGCTGTTCATTGTACTTAGAAAGGCACAGGAACAGAGCAACATGATATATGATGAGTCTAAGTCTACAAGAGCTCTTTCAATAAGTATAAAATAGCAGTATGTGATCAAAAATGTGTTTTGGTTTAATCAGCAGTTTCTTTAACTTATTTAGTGTTACTTTAATAATGGTGCATCTTGAAAATCAATAGTGACTTGGGTATGATGGAAACCAATATATAAAATCAGGACTTTTGCAAAGCAAATGCAGAGCTTT
The DNA here is from genome assembly GCA_030015415.1 of Cynopterus sphinx. Classification (NCBI taxonomy): domain Eukaryota; kingdom Metazoa; phylum Chordata; class Mammalia; order Chiroptera; family Pteropodidae; genus Cynopterus; species Cynopterus sphinx. The sequence continues at coordinate 76,732,083 of CM057384.1, forward strand.
TTCTTTATATTCTTCCTATGGAGATATTTTCCATTTCTCCAAACTCTAGTGATCTCTTCTATCTGATGGTAGCATTGGTGACTCAGTATCCAAAGAGCATACCACTCTGGTTTTTTGTGCATCAGTGCATCCCTTAGTGTGCTAAGAAACGCTCTACCCTATGCTTTTGTTATGACGTGTGTGTGTGTGTGTGTGTGTTGAAAACACAGATGGCCAATGCTCAAGTTGAATCTGGAACTAATGGAATAGAGTAAGCCCCTAGATTCCCAAGTGGCCTTAAGTTTTAACTATGACTTAACACAGGTCTCTAACCAATAGAGCTAATGAAATATAGACCCAAAAAATAAGTTCAAAGACATCTGATCCTAGCCAATCTAGAATTGCCATTTTAAATCAAAGGAAACATTACACATTGGATTTTGTGATTCAACACATGTTCTCCTATTTCTTATGTTTGTTTTGGTTTCCTAGGCTAGATCTGTCCTGTGAAAGTAGACATGAATGAGAATTGCCAAATTATTTCTGTCTGGTCTATGCATGGATGCTAAGTTGTTTTGTGGCACGTGCTCATTAGGAAAAAAATTATTTCCAAGGACAGTACAAAATCTGAGAATAAAGCCTTTTTACGTGTAGATATGTTGGCTAATCTCAGGTTTCAAGAAAAGACATCAAAGAAAAACCAATCCAGTATAATTCAATTCTGGTTTATTATAACTCTATAATTCCAATTCTATAATTCTATAATTCTAAGTTTATTATAATTCTATAATTACTTATTCTAAAAATAGAAGTGTTTTTACTCCTTGTGGACATGTTTACTGACATTGTTTTTAGAAAGTATTCATTTTTGTATGCAAAGTCCATCTAACTCCATCTTGGATTCTCTTAAATTTTACTCCATCTTATAATTCTTTCACACATACACCTCCATAACTTTGTTTTTCCTGTGAAAATTTTGATCATTCTTGCTTGTTTTGCTTTAGTTTGGCTTTTGTTTGTTGGTGAGTTCTTTTTTACATGAATCATGTATATGGATTTTTTTCCTGGAGTTTGCTTTTTATGTGTTATCTCTGTTTTTGTTTTGTTTTCAACATTTTATCTCAGTTCATTCTCAGCTCTATGTTCTACCTTTTTTTTTTTTTTACAACTTCTACCTTGTCCTCTTGCCCAAAATTCATTTATTTATTTAATTTGGAGGTTCCTATATTCTAAATGTTGCCCGGAAAAATTTGTCTCCAGCAAAGAGGTCCTGCAGGATACATTATGATAAAATGGCTTATTGCTATGAGAAATTGAATATGCCAATGATCCTATATTTTCTCTTTTTACTTTTTCATATTTTCTAAATGATTTTAAATCAATGCTATATTTTAATATCAATTTTTATAAAATCAGCTCTAGATGGTACAGAATTTCTCTCTGGGAAGACAAATCTCCTAGAGAGAATTTTGTTCGTTTCATGTCCCCTTCTTCCACCCATCCCACTGTATTGCTCAATATACTCTAGTATTTGAAATATAGCAGGTGCTCCATAAATATGGTAGCACAAAATGAATGATTCTGTCTTTAAAATGTATTTTTTTCCTTTCTAAAAAGGAAGGAAGCCTAACTCTACCATGAAAACTTTTGCAGACGCTTTGAGGAGTGAGGGGAAAAGAAGGTAATGACTTTAACATTTAGCTTTTTTGTCTTGGGAGAGTGAAACAGTAGCTTACTGAGGATATGCTTAAACAAGAAGGTATTAATTTTTACACATCCAGGTAATTTCTTTTTTAACAATGGCAGTGTAATAATCATTTAAAATTTTTCTTATGAAAGAATCAAAATCCTAACCTTATTACCAAAATACATACTTTCAGCCCTTGTCCACATTCTTTGGTACAGTTGCAATTTTAGTCAACTGACCACTCTCTCCATCTGAGTAGAATATCTCGAGACACTTTCTTTTTACTATTACTGGTAAATTGTGATAGAAACTGCATTAGGTGTGATCACCAGAATAATGAAGTGATTTATTTAGTTCATAGAACATTTTCCCCCCTCACAGGTCACCATAAAAAAATTTCTTTTTAAGTATACTACATGCAAGTAAAAGTTTTGTTTATAAAATCTGTCATAGCTAGAACAATATCACACTCTCAAAATGAATGGTAAAGGTTTCATTGTAAGAGATATTTACTTTCTAAGGAAATATAGCTCCTCTTCAAAAATGAAAAGTTCAACAGATAAATCAAAAATACATTAAAATACTTTCCACATTTTTAGGAAAACAGATATAGTGAAACATAAGACAAGGGCAGACAGTGTTATCTCTGTGTGATTTGTCCTGGGCCCACGACACCAGAACCAGTGTGATTAGCCATCTGAGGAATATGTCACAGCTTAAAGTTGATTTTGTTCCAAAAGTGGATTAGTTCTATTCTGACGGAAGTGTAGCAGATCTTGAAGAAATCTAACAATATTTCTGTACCTATGACCTGCAAAATATTTCTAAGTTAAAGTGCCTGTGAGCATTTCTGCTGTGCACCTAGAAGACACAGCCATGTATGTTCTTTTGTGTAGTAATGAAATGCTGCTTTGTGAGTGTAAGGCTATGTGTTTGCTAGATTCACTAGAAGCCAGTTTGTTATGAGCTGCTCCCATTTCTGCCAGACAACACCTTACAAAGAGCTGGGCTCGGAGCAGAGGAAGAGGCAGGAAGTTAAGTGGCACACACTTTCCCGAAGTAGTTATTCCAGTTTATTGAACACTGTCCAGGGTGAAGTAGAGGTCGCTTGCCCATCTTCTGTAGAACATTATTTCTCCACTTAAGCTTTTTAAAGCTGGTACAGCCTATAAAATTTTGTCACTGATATAAATATCTAATTTAAGGAAATCTGCTTGTGCTGTGTTTTCTTCTAGTACTGGAAATCTAAATGGGAAACCAGACATATGTTTATTAGTTTATTTGGAAGTCCAACAGTAAAATTTCCTGAAACTGCCAACATGGGCACAATTGCTTTTCAGAGCTGGAAGCTACTACTTTAACTCTCTGCAGTCTCTAGTAAAGGACTGGATAGTTTGCTGTACCAGAAAGGGCACACTTTGGACCACATGTAGTCATAAGCATACGGAGATATTCAGAAAGCCAGTCTTTGGCTTGAATGAGTTATACCTTCCAGTGATGTAGGGGCAAAATGGCCCTAGGTCCATGTAGGCACATGGGGAGATGGAATGGAAGATGCTTGTTAATTGTCACAGTGTTAATTGTGGCCATGGAATTGGAAGATTGAAAGCCTTCTGAGAACTCTTTGACTTTGAAACATCTTTTTCTGGAATACCTACCTATAACTGTTCAAAGAGAATAATTTCCCACAAACTTAGAGATTTTATTCAGATAACCAGTCTGTGCTTGGGATTGACTGAAGAGCAAACTTGTGAAGAATAGATATTTTTGGAAACCTGCGTTCACTCTCTATTTCTGAGGCTATTCTTTTTGGCTGAGTTTCATTGTGAGGTTTGAAAACCTATAAGGTGTGTTTCCCTAGTTGTTCTGCTGAATATCTACCAGATATCTTCTGTCATCGGCTGGCTTTGTTGAATGTCACAGTATTTTTTTTAAACCTAGTGCCTGCATTGGGTTTTAATGGAAATTTCCAACCCAAGGGAACTGCTTGGATGATCATTAGGTGCTTTTAATTTTCAGTAAATATAATGAATGCTAAAAACTAAATTTTCTTCTTAATACCCATGTACCAGCATATTAGAAATGTTTAAATATCTGGAGATGCATGGTCTCAAGTATGTTTGGAGTGAATAAATCAAAATAATGATCAGGTATAACAATGGCAAGGCTGACTTGGCAGCTCTGAGCTGATGATTGCTTGTCTTTGCTTTAATCACCAAGATGCCAAATTTTTTCAGCTATGTGTTTCTTATTTCTATGTATAGGTTTATCAGTATCTGAAGTGATTGCTAAAGAGCTGGAAAGTGGTATCAAAAGGTGGGTGGGTTATCTAATCCTAATTTGTTTGTACAGTGTGCAGTTATTAATAGACCAATAAGCTAGTAGTGAAAGAAATGAGTTAGTGAGCTAGACATACTATTAAAATTGTAAATGAACAACTTAGCATATGGCTGTGACAAGAATAAAAACAAAAATTTGGGGGAAAAAACAAATAAACCTTAAGGATGCCTGGTTTGTTTAGAAACATTGACGGGGCAAAGTTAATGAAGGGTAAACTAGATTCTCTCTAGATTCCAGAATATTCTCTCCCCATTTTCTACTTCTTTCCATTGTAGTGCCAGAGCCTGAACTGCCTTGCCCCCCTATATACTTGTACAAAGTTTGGAATTTTCCACTTGTTAATGATGCACATTTGTGGAGATTCAGCCTGCTTTCCTGAGGAAAGTCTGTAGGGTGCTGACAAATCAATACAATTAGGAATTGATTATTCTATATTCCAGAGGACTGTTTTGCAGGGCATCTCAGGACACCTCTATGTTTTAATTTTCGACTCTCCCCTCACCCCTCCCTCCATTCAGTTGTCTCTGTGTGCAGAGGCATAACAATATCCGATAGTAATTCAAAGGCTGTCAGCGCAATAAACTAAGATGAATGAGGATTAAATCCCTGACTGATGATATGCTCTCCAGAACTAGACAAAAAGGACTTTTTATTAAAATCACAAATATAAAAATTTGGGAATATTTTATTTTAAAGGTTAACGCAACCCATTGCAGGGAGGGACACTATAAGGAAAAATCATCCCCAAACATATCTGGTTGACATTTCTGCTAATGTCACCTGAAGGAAGGCTCCCTTGGACAAAGGAGGAAGACTGCAGGTCTATATGCAAAAGCAGAGAAAAAGACGTCAAAAGTGATTTAGAAAATAAACTGCTCTTTGAAGATGTCTTTAGAGAAAAGTTTATTGCAAAGTTCGATAATTATAAAAACTTTCTCAGCCAATCAAGATTTGAGTGATATTACTCCCAGGATTTTAAAGGATTTTGAGCATAATACGCTCTGCCTTTGGCAATTATAGATAACATGAAAAATAATCTTGCTTGTTCCACTCGACTCTTTCAGAAATATGTCAACACAGCCCAGAGGCCAAGGAGGAAGCAGCCTCAGCCACTGAGAACCAAAGATTAACATTTGAGGGAAGATGGATTGTTCAGCCATGAGGGTGGGTGTGGAAGGACCCACCAGGGAACAGGGACAGGTGTGGGAGTACAGAAACCCATGAGGAGGCCTCCATCACTCACAACACATCAGACCTAATGTCTATAAACGTTCTTTGTTAATAATAAGTCACACATGTCCAATTCTTCATGCAGTGCCTGAATATCATACAGAAGAGAAGAACACTAGAAAACCATCCATTCTGGTTTTCTTATACCTCTAAGTTTCAATTTTTGTATTCTACACTCAAGCTTTTACTTGTTCTTGTCCACTAAAAAGTCTGAATTTCACCCCATTATTTTTTAATTAGGGCTCCGCCTTGGCTAGCAGCAATTGGAAACTTTATTTAAGAAAAGAATAGCAGAGGGGCTAACAGAGTCCTCACTCGCTCTGGTCCTGGTAATATTCTGAGTCCTGCATGTGTATTAACTCATTTGACCATAACAACACCCGTATGACATAGTTCAGATTATCACCCACCTTTTTACAGGTGAGGAACCAGGCACAGAAAGGTGAGATAACTTGCCCACATTGATGCAGCTAATTAGCATGGAGCTGGAAAGTGAACAGAGCAGCCTGGCTTCACCGTCTTCACAGTCTGTGTTCTTAACCAGTATGCATCCTCTCCTAACTGGCAAATGACTAACCTCTGCATTGGACATATTATTTTAAATAATAATTTATCATTTGTTTACAAAATTGCTCTGCGGCTATAGATAAAAATCTCAGCAAGCACAACAAAGTGTTACCAGTGTAACTAGTGGAATTACTTAGCCTGTGTGTTTTTCTCAGTATTCACAGGAAATGAAATATGTGAAATCTCAACTCTTTAACTTGCCTAGCAATAACTGTTGCTTGCCCAATATAAAAGACTCTGATAGACTAACCCCATGGCTTTTCTACCTGGTAGAAAAGGTATCCATCTGACTAGTCAGAGCAGTGTTGCAAATCCAGCACCATCCGGAGAAGCAATTCCAGAAGGTGTGTTTAATCTCCTCTGTCGGTCACACCCTTCTTGTCCTAATTTCCACCATCTACTCATGATTCCCATTGTATTCTCTCTTTAGCAAGAATCTCCCCGCCCCCACCCCTGCTTTTTTTCCCCAGGACTTTGCTAGACTGGTGGGAAATCAAATAAATGCTTGCTTGTTTGTTTATACAACAAAGTAGAAAGAAAAAACAATAATAACATCTCTTTGCCAAAATTAAATTAAATCAAACTAGACAGGCAGCAGAGGAGAAATATTTGAGAATATGTCAGAGCTGTCCCTGCATAAATATTTTCATTACAGCAGTACCATTCCAACTTTATGTCTAAGCCATTCAGAAACACTGGTCCATTACCCATTTTCTAGGTAATACATTATATGGGGCTTCTGGCAGGACCAAGGTGGAATGCTGCTTGCTGTCTTTGTATTGTAACTTCCAAATAAATCAGAAAGTCGTCTTTTAGTTAGATTCTTTTTCCTTTCGCTCTTTAATGTAGGGGAGGGACAGATTATAACATATTTCTAGGGCTATTTGCAGATTATAAAACACTTTAAAAACCTGTGTATCAACTTATTCAGTATTTCTAAAGCCAGTTAATTAGGAATTACTATAGTTTTGCTTGGTCCATATATGTCCTCTTGTTAATCTTTAAGAGTGGAGTTGCTGGTTTCTGAGAAATGACTCAGAAATCTTACAAAGTTGAGAAGGATCCAGCTATGGAAAAATGCCAAAGCCCCTCTCCTTGGTGTTTCCTCTAGGACAGGTGAGCTCCCAGGATTGAAACAGAGGCTCCCCTCCTCCCATGGCTATTATAGTTTCACATTTATGGAGATGAATACCTGAGTAGCTGCAACATTACCTTACAGTGTGTTTTCTGTCCATTGTTAACTTTAGTTGTTTTGCCTTTGTAATTACTTGTGCCTAGGATATCATTAGTCTCGTTTAACTAAACTAGTAATGGCAGGAAATGTTCTGATATTCAGGGCATCTGGGATCTTTGTGTTTAGCTGGTCACAGTGCGCTTGGTGTGATGCTGACACCTGGGCAAGGGCCATCTTCTTCATTTAGGTGCATCTTGAAGTGAGCAGAAGGACTCAAAAGGTTGATGTCTAAACCACAAAAATTATTTTATGAAAAACTAAATGAAAATGCGTTTAGGGGAATTTACCATTTAATGAAGCTCTATTGTGAATTCACCTTTCAGGTCAAGTCTCACCCCTGTGTAATTTCATGTCTTTTGCATGTCACGCTTTATGAAGGTGAAGTACATTTGTGACTATGAATAGTTTATCAAATTGAGGACAATACCCTAAATGATGAACTATAATGAAAGCTCCTAATTGTATAGATAGAAGGTGTTTTCGTGCCATGGTGTCTTATTTCCCTATCAATAGTTAGCTTATTCTTAACTATAAGTTTTCTGGAGAAATTTGAGAAGACAAAGAAGTTCAGTAGGTATCACTTCCTTGTGATAATTTCCTGAACTCTCCCCCTTTGCAGAATTGTTTCCTCCTGTGCTCACATAAATTTTACAAACATAAGCATGTTACATGTTTTCTAGGGTTAGTAATGTATATAAGTGTAATGATATGAATGGCCATTATTCACATCAAATTCAGATTTTTTGTCACTCATTGCAATCTGATATATTATACTTACCCATTACCCTGTCTGTGTCCCCAATGAGTTTGAGTGCCCCCAACTACCCAGGGACAGTGGCTTAATCATCTGGACATCCCTTAACACCAGCACAACAGTTTGTATAATAAGAGGTAGACACATGCTTATCTTACTGAATTATTTGAAAAAAATAGAAAGATAAAGAGATGGCTAGTGAGAATACAGAAACACTAAATAAGGCACAGCTTTAATGAATAAGAACTACAAGTAAATCACGACTGTTGCCACACATCATGTTTTCTCTAACTACTCCGTTGGAGTTTGAGATTTTATCTATTTCTAAATGAATTCAAAGGCCCACGTAGTAATTTGTCATGTTTTCAAAGAATAATTGCATTGCTGGGTGAGAAATGAGTCACTTAACCCATTGTGAGTGTTCATCAAGCACTTAAGATCTCTGTTTCAGTACAGTTTTGATCTCTGTTTATCTTAGAATAAGGACTTTTCTGGGCCATTTCCACAAAAACACAGATTGCTAATGCAGCAAAGTGAAGAGAGAAAATAAATCGATGGCCCACATGTAGATGTAATCTTGATATTTGACAGGTGGCATTGGAGGTCAGTGGGGCAAGGATGTGTTGACTGTTCAGTAATAGGTACCATGACATTCAATTATTCATAATGAGAAGAAAAGGGATCTCTATCTTGCACCAAATACAAATATCAATGTTAAGCGGATTAAAGATCTAAATGTCAAAAGCAAAGCCTTAAAGCTTTTGGTGGAAAATATGTAGGACTCTTACTTTCCAGGGTAAAGAAAGATTTCTGAAAGACCTGTACGAAGGACTAATCATAAAGGAACAGGTTGCTCATTTGACTACATTAACATGAAAATCTTTTGTACACCATCAACAATATGCAAAGATAATTATATTCCAAAAAAAGATATCTGTTATTTTGTGTAACTGACAAAAGTTTAGACTATACGAAGAATTTCTACAAATCGATAAGAATGACCCAGTAGAAAGTGGTCAAGGGCTAAGGGCAGGCAGTTCATAGAAGAGGACATGCAAATGACCAATAAATATGAAAGATGCTCAGCCTCACTAATAATCAGGACAATGTAAATTAAAATGAAATGTCATTTCACAATTATGAGATTGGAAAAAGGTTTTGACATCTGGTAATACAGTTTTTGGTGAAAATGCACAGCAATGGAGCTCTAATACATCATAAGTGTAAATAGAAAACAGTGTCACCACTTTGGAGAACTATTTGGCAGCTGCTTCTACAGCATAAGATGTGTTTAGATGGCTCAACTACCAGTCATGTCCTAGAGCAAGCGACATGTTCATAAGAAAACATGGGAAAGAATTTTCAGGACAGTGTTGCTAGTAATATTGAAAATTGAACATAACTATCTATAAGTAGAAAAATGGGTGAATAAGTCGTGCTGTTGTGATAAAATGGAATACTGCTAAATACAGCAATGACAATAACTAAAGCTGCATGAACCAACCTGCATCAATTTCACAAACATAATGTTGCATAAGGTTAAGCAGAAATAGCTAGTTGCAGGAGGAAACATTTCCTGTGCTTATATAAAGTTTACAAACATAAGCATGTTACACGTTTTCTAGGGTTGGTAACGTATATAAGTGTAATGATATGAATGGGCATTATTCGCATCAAATTCAGATTTTAGGTCACTTTTGCTGGAGACAGAAGAAATGTGATCAGGAATGGGTACATGAAGACACCAGTGGTGCTTGCAATGGGTTATTATACTGGGGTTATGGATTCTTGGGTATTTATTATTCACTATCATTTTTTGAATGTCAGAAATATTTCATATTAAAATATAGGCAAAAGAAAGGAAAACTTCTTAACTAAGAGATGTAAATTAATGATTAGAATATTGAATCCAAAGTGCCTCAAATCTGTGCCCTAGGTAAGTCCATCATTGAGTACACATACCATTCTTTCATTTAAGTTAACTAATGGCCAGAACCTACTTCTCTATTTAAGTATTTATTTATTAGTCAACTGTGTTCTCAACTTTGCTGCTGCCGTCTCATTTATCAGAGCTAAATATACTACATTGTATTGGCAATTTAATATATTTTTATTAGGCCATCATTTCTTCTTTAAAATACATAGGCAAAGACCGAGCTTCCTCCTGCTACAGCCAGGCTATCATCTCTATAAAGATAATCTCTTTCCCCTTCTTCTTATCTCTCTGAGTATATTGACTTGCCCCTTACTAAATCTTATGGCTGTAATTCTGCTTGTTTTCAAAATTCTTATAAGAATGAATCCTTTCCTACAGCCTTCTGATTCCTATAAGTAAGTACAGAGGAATGCTGCCCTTTCCAGCAGCAGCCTGGACACCAGATAAATGCATCTTTTCACCTGACTCATTCTATATTTGACATCATATGCCCAAGAACACATTCGACTAGGAATCAAAACGCTGTAATGCCTGCTCCTGGCCCCTGCATACTGACCACATGGCCTTGAAGAGTCTACTTAGTCCTCTGAGCCTCCTCAAGGGTTTGCTGGAGAGAGTGAAGAGTGAGGGAGAGGAGCTAAAGGGAGAAAATAGAGATGAATAAGGGACAGAGGACCTAATAGAAGGCTGGGGTGGGGAGGGGTGACTCATACTGGAGAGATGGCTGCTGACAGAATAAAGGAAGGAACTTAAGAAATTCAGTTGTAAACAAGAAGACCCAGGTAAATTACTGAGCAATGAAAGGAATCTTAGCAAGGCCTGGAATATTATGCACAGTATTCTGAAAAAGGGGTGATAGTTGATGAAGGTGGGAGTCCACTGTGTGTCTTACCAAGTAATTTTGATAGTGAAGGGGCAGCAGAAAGGTGCATAGAGACCCACTGATAGAACAGGAGGGAAGTAGGGACTGACTTTAAAACAAAAAGCTGAGATGTGAAAAGAAGGGTTGAGGCTTTTAAATCATTCTTATTTAAAAATATAATAGGGAGGACAATAGTCAATAAAATAGGCTAAAATATGCAGCTGGGAGTGATTTTCTTCCTATGAGAAAATGACTGTAATTTGCTGCTGATGTACTTGAGCTTCTGGGGACCTTGTATGTGCCTGTGCAATGTGAATCTTTGTTCTGGAGTCACTGGGATGGGCCTTCAGCTGCTATTAAAAAGGAGCAATGAGACATGGTTCCATAATGTAGCAGTTAGCATGTCTGCTTTTCACTCAGAAGAGGCTGGGTTTGTGCCCCAGTGGAGCTACAGTCCATGGTCTACAGCCATGCCACCCTGAACAAGCCCGATGTCTGATCTCAGAAGCTAGCAGGGTTGGGCCTGTAGTACTTGGATGGGAGACCACGTACTGTAGGCATAAATAATAATAAAATATAAAAATAAAATAGAGTAACAAGCTCCTGTTGTTTTAATACCAGTTGACTTTACACCTTGAATTGCTTTAGCCCCCTACCCTCTTACAATAATAAAATTGTATTTAAACAGAGAAAGAACTTACTATTAAAACACCATTCTATATCCAGAAAGAAAGCCTATTGTATAGATTGAATTAAGCTAATGCTTTTTGGTATGTGTTTGCAAATACTGGAAAATTGTAGTGAAATTACATTTCTTAGGACATAACTATAAATTCCTTCATGGAGATCACACTCTAAGCTCCTTATTAAACTGTCAGAGGGCCATCAAATAGATTCCTGATGGCCAGGTTGGCATTGTTCATTGGAATGAGAACAGTAGTAATTGTCACCTTTCACTGAGGTCTTCTATGTTCAGCATTGTGTTAATGAAGTACTTTACAAATATATCTTCTAATCTTTACCACACCCCTGTGAGGTAAGTGATGTTATTTTAATTTTACAAATAGGAAAATATGTGGCTTAAAAAGATTATACAACTTGCCTACTCAGTGGCAGTGACTAAAAGGCCCAGCCCCCTTAAAACTGACTTCAAAGCCCCCTTGGCTCTGGGACCGTGAGTCTCTCACACCCTCAGCAATACATCCCACAGGCAGGATTTCTAAATCCCATGTTTGTCTCACCTCTGGTGGTCATGGTATATGCCTCTACACCCACAACTGGGTCCATTTTCCTGATTCCCAGAAATATGTGAAACAGACCACATTTTATAGAAAAAGACAGTCCCTAGTTACAACAACAGTCACTTGGCAGACCCTTCAAATTATAAAAAGTTAAGTATCCTAGGATAGTTGATACTGAAGTTGAGAGCCTGTGAGGTGGTTGGGGCTTGACATCTGATGTCAAGTGAAGTGTTGAGGATTGACAGGTGAAGAAGACAGAGACCAGGCTCATTGAGGTCCCCCAGGAGCTGTGTGACTCTACTGGGATAGAGAAAATTCTGATAATTAACAGACTTTTTTCAATTTGAATAAGATACATGGTGTTTATTAATTAAACAGGGTTCTCCAGAGGAACAGAACCAATAGGATATATATAGATAGAAAATGACATATTATGAGGGATTGGTTCACATGATTATGGATCTAAGAAGTCCCACTATCTGCCAACCACGAGCTGGAGGCCCAGGAAAGCTGGTGGTGTAGCAACTGTCCAAACCCAAAGAACCAGGAAAGCCAATGGTGTAAAACCTAGTTCAAATCCAAAGGTCCAATAACTAGGAGCACTGATGTCCAGGGGCAGGAGAAGATGGGTGTCCCAGCTCAGCAGAGCTTGATCCTGATAACCACCATTCTGTTATCTGTACCTGTGAGTGAGTTTGGTTGCTTGCTTGCTTGCTTGCTTGCTTTTTGTTTTATATCCCTATATGAGTGAAATCATATGCTCTTGTCCTTTTCTGTCTTACTTATTTCACCTAGCACGATACTATCAAGGTCCAACCATGTTGTCACAAATGGCAATATTTTATCTTTATTATGGCTGTGTAGTAGTCCATTGTACATACGTACCTCATCTTTATCCAATCATTTGTCAAAGGACACTTAGGTTGTTTCCATGTGAAAATGTGTTAAAAGTATTAAAATGAAACCACTAATATTGAATTCTGATAGTCTTATTTTAAAAAATGGCCCACATTTAGCACATCCCCTTTAAAAAATAATTTGGTATACAAATACAAGACATTTATATACCTTCCAAGCTTTGGGTATTGAATACCTAATTCTTTTCTTTCCTAATACCAAGAGCAAGTATACTGTTAAGTTTCAAGATTGGTCTCTGGTGCTCTTTGATACCTAGCTGCTGTTTGATGTTCTTTTCCCTTCAATTGGGAAGACCAAACTCTGTACATAGGAATCACAGTGAAACTTTACAATTTCTGGATATCAAAATCTCTGGAAAGCTAAATTTTGTGAGTGTTTCTCTCTTACTTTATATTCGTCAGTAAGACACAAGTGAAACTTCCGTGATATTCAATTTGACCTAACTTGTCTCCCTTAGGTCCTGTCATCTGAATAGCTATTTTTCTCTTTATTACAAACACACACTCAAAATTTCAGTTCTTGGGCATTTAAGCAAGTAAAGATTTATAAGAAATTAACCTCACTCTCACCCACCCAGCCCATCCTTAAGTATACAGGGACATGCATTCCACTCACCTTCTCTCACTACTATTTCCGCTAACAAGTATACATTTATTTAATTAAATAAATTGCTATTTTACACAAAGAAAATTAAAGGTATGAGGAAGAGACACAGGTGTGAGGTGTATTCACAGGTCTATTTAAATCATTTTAGATTGGACAAAATCACTCCTAGTTCTCAAATAGGAACAACTTAATCTGAAGTACTAAGTGACTTGAGAGCAATTTGGTTTTTAAAACTCCCATTGAATCTTTTTGAAGAGAAATAATTCTTCTCTAAAAAAGTTGATGAACCCTAAAATAGCTTAAATTTTTTTGTCTTGTTTTCCATTTATTCATTAGTTATTAAAATATCCAAAATGTTTTTGTGAGATTAGGAAATGAAACATCACATTTCTGCCAGTGTATTTGTCACAGGGTAATTTTTCCTTTCCTAGAAACCTTTCTTTGTTCTCTTTAATATGAGCCACTATTTACTATATCATTTACCCATGTCAGGATGAGATTTGAAAGTGAGGTTATTTTAAGCATCTGAGTCAGAAATTATCCTGAAAGTACTTGACTTCTGAGTGTGCTGGATGCCGAGTTCAGCTTGTATAAGCAGAAGGCAGACAACTTGGGCAGCTCTGATGCACCTCACCCTGAGTGCAGCATGCCCTGGGAAGGAGGGAGTCAGGCAAGGGCCCCTGTCATGACATCAGCAGGATTTTAATCGTGAGGGCACACTCTGATTCACAGCACCTGCTTTTCTTCCCATGCAGGAACTTGAGCCAATAGCTTTGAAGTTGGGAAATATTATTTAATAGTGCAGTCGGGGAAAAGTTTTCTTTCAGACTCTTAATTTAGCATAAAATCGAAACCTTAATATTAAGACCAAATATTTGCCAATAACACTCAAACATCAGATGGTATGATTTTGCTTTCCCACAGTTCATCTGTCAGCAGTCAGTTGTGTTCTCGGGTTAGAACGTACCAACTACATGTGAACTGCTGCAACAAGGAAGAAGAAGGCACCAGGCTGCTTTTTCGGTCTCATGTTATAATAAAGCATTTGCGTTGATAGATAAATCCTTACTCTTCAGCAATTTGACAGACTACCAATTCTAAAGTATTTTATTAAATGAAACTTTTCTCCTTTCTTCCATTTCACCAACTAAACAAGATTCACCCCTGGTTAGATATCCATGCCTACAGCTAATTTTTTTTAAAGAAATAATCACCCCATTTAAAAAAGTTAAATGTTTTCATGAGTCTTAGGACTATCTGTAGCTTCTTCATACCATGGATACCCCATAATTCTGGCTCCTTTGACAATGACTGTAATATTTTGTTGACAAAATTTAAATAAAACCATCAGGGGTCGTTTGTTTGTTGCCTTATCTCTACTTAACATTTTTTTCCCTTTAAGAATGGCTTTATTGATATATGTTATATACCATGGAGTTCACCTATTTAGAGTATATAATTTAGTATCTTGGTGTATTCACAGACTTATAAAACATAACCACTATCTACTTTACCACTGTCTTTTTCATCACACCCCTTCTCCCAAAACATCATACCCATTAACAGATTCTCCTCACTGCTACTAACCACCACCACCCCTTCCTGTCTTCCCATCTCCTGGCAACTTTTTGGCTGTGTGTTTACCTATTTTGGACATTTCATGTAAATAAAATCATACAGTCTTTTGTGGCTGGCTTCTTTCACTTAGTAGAATGTTTTCAAAAGTTCACCAAATTTCTGGTACGTATCAGGACTTCATTCTTTCTTATTGCCAAATAATAATATTCCATTGTACGGCTATACCTCATCCATTCATCAACTGAGTTGGTGGCAGCCGAGTAACATTACCCAAAGATGTTCATATTCGAATCCTCTGACCAATGAGTATGTTACTTTAGCTGGCAGAAGGGACTTTGCAGATGTGGTTAAGGTTAAGGACGTTTTGAGATGAGGACGTTATCTTGGGTTATCTGGCAGGCCTATTCTAATCACATGAATCCCTAAAAGTGGACTCACATCTTTAGTCAGAGGGAGTTGTGACTATAGAAGAAGGATCAAAGAGAGGTAACATTGCTTGCATTCAAGATAGAGGAGTCAAGGAATGTGGGTGGATGCTAACAGCTGGAAAAAGCGAGGAAACAGATTCTCCCTGTGTGCTTTGAGAAATGAGTGAGACCTAGAGACTGTAATATAATATGTTTGTTTTAAGACATTAAGTTTGTGGTAATTTGTTGCAACAGAAATAGAAAACTGTTATAAATTGAATATACCAAAATACTATACACTCTACATAGGTAAACTCTGTGGTACATATTCAGTAAAGCCATTCATGGGGGAAAAGTTAAGTAAGGATATGACATCAAAGAAGTAAACCCTGATGGTCTTGTTTAAATTATATCAATGCAAACCTATAGTCATTGTCAAAGGAACCAGAAGTATGGGGTGTTCATCGTGTGAGGAAGCCACTGGTAGTCTAATTCGGCTGTTTCTACTTTTTGCCTTTTATGACTAATGCTACTATGAACATTTGTATTCAAGTATTTGTGTGGACATATGTCTTTATTTTTCTTGAGTATCTACCTATGAATAGAATTGCTGGGTCATATGGTAACTGAATGTATAACATTTCCAGTAACTGGCAGAGGATTTATCAAAGTATCTGCACTATTTTTCATTCCCATCAGCCAATGCTTTCATTTTTCTGTATCTTTAATAACACTTGTTATTATCTGGCCTTTTGATTTTAGTTATGCTGGTGGATATCAAATGATATCTCATGTGGTTTTAATTTGTGTTTTCCTGATGACTAATAATGTTGAGCATCTTTTCATCTTTTGTGTGTGTGTGTGTGTGTGTGTGTAGAGAGAGAGAGAGAGAGAGAGATATTTTTTCTTGTAGAAATGTCTATTCAGATCTTTTTTATTTTTATTGTTTAGTTGTTCTTTATATTTTCTGGATACAAGTCTCTTATTAGATATATGGTTAGCAGATATTTTATCCTATTCTGTATGTTGCCTTATTACTTTATTGATGTTCTTTTCAGCACAAAGGTTTTTAGTTTTGATAAAGTCCCATCTATTTATTTTTCCTTTTATCTCAAACTTTTAGTGTCAAGTCTAAGAAATTATTGCCTAACCCAAGGTCACAGCGATGTATACATAGATTTTTAAAGTTTTTTTTAATCAAAATTATTTTAGTGACATTGGTTAATAATCAAATAAGTTTCAAATGTACAATTTAACAGCATGTAATATATATACTGCATTGTGTGTTCACCACCCAAAGTTAAATTTCTTTTCATCACCAAAAATGACCCCAGTTTTACCTTCTTTATTTAACTCTATGATCCTTTGAGTTAATGTTTATATATAATATGGGGTAGATAGTCAACATTTTTTGCATGTAGATATCCAGTTGTTCTAGGATTTAGATGCAACTACATTTTAACTGAAAATGTAATCTCTGTAGAGTATATTTGGGTGTTTAAGATTCTGTGGTGCTTGGAAAAGGGTTGCTGTGCTGATGACAACCTTTTCTTACAGTCTTCTTTAATGAAAAATATGTAATGAGCTTTCTATTCCCATACAAGTTGCCAATACTTTATTAAAAGGGTAAAAAAATATAGGAAATCAAATGCACTTTTAACAACCTCATCTTTTCACCTTTTCCTCTAGTTTTTGTCTTATTCCTGATATTATTGGATTTTTTTTCTACAGAAGCGTTACATGAGTTGCCATGATTAGGAAGAATTTTGAAAAAGGATGTTAGTTTTACCTTTGCCTGCTAATTTAGAGTTGCTCAACTCCTTAACAAGTTCACCTGGGGCCCATCTGTGTTTTCTTCCTTCTCTGGTTTCCTTCCTGCACAAAAATGGATTTTTCTTAGCTGTTTCTAAATCACAGACTGCTCTATGCCATCCCTTGTTTTTCCATGGCAGAATTACCCTGGGAAGTAAGGATGGTCTAGGAATGGTCATGTTTGTGTCCAAGAGTTAACTACCCTAATTCCTAAACTGGAGAGATCCTTACCCTGGGAAGGACTAGTTTCCTAAAGCAGTGCTTCTCAAACTGGAATGTGTATACACACATGTCCTGGGGATCTTTTTTAAAATACAGGTTATAATTCATTATGTCAAGGTGGAGCCTGACAGTCTGCTTTTTTAACAGTCCATCAGGGTGCTAATGCTGTTGATCCATTTTGAGAGGTAAGATCCCGAGGGAATCGCAGATTCTAGGGGGAATTCAGGAGCTGGTAAACTTTGGAGGCATTCTAATCCTGACCCTGAATTCTTCCTAAATTTTATAGAAATCAAAAAAATAATTATTTAAGGAAAGGCAGTACTCCCCCTTCACTCTGCAAAACAAAGAAATCTTTTTCAGATACACTTCAGCACCTGCAGTTTGGTAGAGATTAAACTTCTCGAAACAATAAAAATTCACCCTTAGAAATATCTGCAGAAATTTTGTTAAGGCTAGTTATACAGTTGCACAGGTTGGATTTATATGCCCTAGTTGATGGCAGGGTGATATCCAAGGGCTTTTAGTGTATTATCCATGTCATGCCTCAGAAAGGTGTTACATGATTTATACTTTAAGAACAGTGCCCAACCAGCTGTTTTAGTTATAGATTTGCCTAGGTGATTTAAGAATGAAATGGGATAAGGCACTGGTCAGTCTGACTTTTCTTTAAGCTTTTATATCAATTTAAGCAGATATCACCCAATTTCCCTGTCATGAAACTCCCATCTACTCCAAATCCAAGGGCTAAGAACTGTGTCAAGTTGTATTTCTTGAGAGTGATTACCCTAAGTTGTACACTAAAAGGCCATTGCTTCTGACCAAGGTGTATCTCTAACTATTCTTTCTGGTAGTTAATTCAGAAACAGAGTTATCTGTTATATTATCAATGATCATATAATAATTGCCACTTATTTTTAGGTTCACATTTTATCAATTTTTGGAGGGAAACAGGAAGAGATTGATTGACTGATTGATTCACTGATTCATTTATTCTACATTTGCCTCATAAAGATTATTTATCTTGGAGCTAAATTAGAATTAGTTGAATTGGGTAGGTGTGCATACTGATTGGAAATGGGGGAGAAAAAAGAGAGGAAGACTTCATATAAATATTCCACAATGTCATAGTTTATGCTATTTTCTGTAACTTTTAAAGATGTCTTTATAATTTAGCTTCCTCACTAGTAAAAGGGTGAAGCAAAGTAAAAATTTATATTTCTCCTTACTGTACTATTTTTAAAAGTCCACATGATTTACCTAATGTGTTGTTCTTGGTAAGTAAGGACCAGCACCTTATAATGGCTGGCTTGGGATGAAATACAACTATAATAGTAATAGCAACCATAGTCATAGTAATAATGCCAGTGGTAATAGTAATCATTGTTGCATTGTTTCAGCAGTGAAAGAATCCTAGCCCTACAGCATGTGTGTAATTTCTGGATAACTCAGTGGACCATCTGCTTGGCATCTGCTTAGCTCCTTGACTCTTAAAAACCTCATTCTACCACTAGCTAAAGAATTGTATCAGTGTGTGGTTCTGAACAATAGTTGAAATGAAAGAATTTGCAAGGGCATCTCCTTTCTGCTTTTTTCTCAGCATAGTCATTCTTGTTCTGTCTCTGTGTTCAAGTTGTTACAGAAATGCAGGAGCACTAAGTCTGACCTCTCTAGATAGTAATGATGTGAAACTCAGTTGTGTGCTTTTGTTAAGCTCTGAGAAACATGACAAATTGTTCTCATTCATGATTCCCTTCTCTCCTCCTTGAAAAAGACAGTGTTGACCCAAGCATTATGATAAATAACTTCTGGTAATAATGGTGAAAGCTGAGAGAGACTAATGTTTTGCTTTGCAGCAGTCCTGCTGTCTGGTACTTACGTTTGAAAGAGTTGAGGAAATAATTTTCTGAAAATGGGCAAAAACTGTTAAGCTAAAAGCTACCTCCTTTGGAAATATATTAGTGAAATACTAATATACAAAAGCAAATACTGAAATTTGCAAAAGCAAGCTCATGGATCTTGATCCATCGTTGCAAATCTTCATCAGAGAACTATGCACAGGCAATTCTTATGTACATTTGAAATGCAAAAGTTAAAAAAAGAAAAAGTCTTCTTGACAATCGTTACAAGTTTATAGAATAGAGGGAGAAACATCTGCAGAACCAGCAAAATCCACCAGGGCTATGAGGGGCTGACACACAGGTTGGTTTTTTAAATGAGGAAAGAAAGAGATGGATTTCTTCTTTAGGAAGAGAGTAGACAATAGAGTCAGCCTATCTTTGAAGATGTATAATTGCCGTAAGTTCATAGATTTTTCTTCCATTCACTTAATGAGAACAGTATAATGAGTCATTGCATCAGCTTCTATTTTGAAGTTCACATAAACAAATCAAAACAAAAAGCTAAGCATTTGACTATCCAGTTAAGATGCAAACTTCACACCTTAATCTTGTGATTGAGACTATATAAAATGGTTCCATACCTGTTAGTAATGAAGTGGTACTAAACTGTTGTACTAAAAAATAGGGGAGGATTAAGCAGAACTTTAAAATCTATCTTGTAACCAAAACTTAGAAGTCCTCCTGTTCAGTACCTTTTAAGATAGTTTGAATTTCATATTCTTTAATAATTCAATAAATTACTTTCTAATTGTACCCATCTCCTGGTAGTGTAGGTGTTTACAGCATTAAGATTGGGCACATAACTCAGAATTGCAAAGAAGAAATTATATAAATAAGAAAAGAGTTTAAATTCTAATTAATCTAGTTTTGGCTTCTCAAAATAGCTGTGTGGTAAAGGACCCGTTTTCTAATTTCCAGTCTGTGTGGACCAATATTTTAATAAAATAGAGTAAAACTGAATTGGTAAAAAAAATAAAATGAGAAAGGAAAGCCTACATTCTTTAAGAAGCTATTATATTCAACAGTTATCAAATTACCCTGTCCAAGTTGTAAGAAGTTTCTAAATGCTCTGTCAATTTCTGCTTTTAGTGACGAACAGGACCAGATAGCACAGTTCGCAGTCTACACTTTGAGTTGCACTGATCTATTGCACTCACATTTACTCACTTGTAACCATTGCCATTCCAAACCTAGTTATTTTTTTTTAAATAAATTGTCATTTAAACCTTTAAGTATGCACTTAATACAAGGCTATGTGATTTTTAAGTAGATGGAAGTACATCTAAATTGCCAACTCCTATACATTATTAAATAGACATAGATCTTAACAATTATCTGGAAGATGTTTGTTGCTACATTTCATATTTCTCTGGCTTCCTTTTCTATCGCCCCATTAGACAACTCACCCAGCTACTTCTCCCTATCACAATATCAAAGGGTGCTACCAAGTGATTTTTAATACCATTCATCTAGATGTCTTTCATCTCTTAATAGTTTTTAAAATCTTGAATTATGTAATTTAAAACATGAATCTGAGACCTTGGTTTTGTTTAAAATTGCTTTTAAGACTATTGAAAAATAATCACATTGAATTCTAATCTCACTCAGATCTCAAGCAGTTAAAAAATGTCTGAGTCCTATGAATTCCTTGTTAAGATTGGGCATATAGAAATATAGGATGACTTATGCAGAATACCAGCTTGATGAATTTCTCATATCAAACAGACACTGCATGCCATTGATGGCTAGATGAGTTTCTTTCTTCTCACTGCACAATTTGAATGAGGTGGTGATGTCTAACGCAGAAGAAACTGAAGGAGACACACTTGCTGTCTTACTGCATTTGGAGAGCTGCCATGTGACTGGAAAGCACACAGACCAATGGGTAGAAGTTAACAGAGAGGCTGATTTCAATTAAATGAAGGATTTCCAAACATACACACATACACATTTGGAGGAAGACAATGAGGAACTGAAGAACTCATGTGGTCTTTGTCAGCAGTGTAAGATCCTCTGCTTCAGATAAGGCTGCTGGGAAGAGGATGATAATAGAATAAAAGTGGAATACTCACTCCAAGGAATGGAAGAAGGCCTTGCCAATGGAAGAAAGAGATTGCAAAACAGCATGCCAGGCAAATGACTGCTGGGCTGCTGGAGAAGGGTACTCTTGCTTTGGATGCAGATTAATCTGGACTGCTTCTAAGGTGTTTTCCATCTTTGAGAAGCTGAGATTAGCAGGCTATGGTATCTATGCTAGAAACATCCTACTGCTTGGTTTCTTTTTTTCTTTTTTAAAAAAATTATGTAATAGACTAAACCTATAGAAGAGAACATCCAGATTTATTATCTTGTCATATTTGTTCCATTTCTTTCTCTTTTTAATATATGAATATTGCTAATACCTAACTACCACCATTTCATCCTTTTTCTTTTTTCTTTCCAGAAATGGCCACTGAATTGTTCAGAAATTCTTTGTTGTGAGATTTTCCTGAGGAATTTTATTTTTATTTTCTGATTTTTTTCATAGCCATGACAATTCTGGATGGTAGTGTTTTGTTGTTGTTGTTGTTGTTGTTTGTTTGTTTGTTTTGTTTTGTTTTAACATATCAGGTATTAGCAATAGAGACTGAAATATAAGGTTTGAGGGCTATGTAGGATTTACGTTGTTAAACATAAGTCTTAGTAACCAATGATCGTAAAGGTGTTTTTTAGATCTGTGATCTAACTCATATAAAATTGTGAGTTGCAGAGTTTATCCTGGTAAAAGACACAGGTTTGAATGCTAAGAATGCTGAACATAACCTGTCTTACAATAGATAGACCCAGAAGAAACTAGACATTGTGATAATCGTACATTCATTCATATAATTGGTTTATTCAGTTCTTGCATCCCGTTAATAGATCAGTGTTTAAAGGACATATTCTGTGTCAGCCACCATCACAGTCTTCAGGGAAACCATGCAAGTGAACAACATAGATAGAAATCCCTGCTTTCATGAAGTTGAGAATCTAGTTGTGGGAAGACAAACAAATATGTCAGATGGAGAAGGAATACGTTCTATGGAGAACTATAAAGCAAGGTAGGCAACATGGAGTGTGGGTTAGGGACAGAAGTCATCTGTTTCATTTAGAGTAGTCAGTGAAGGCTTTTCTAACATGAAGACACATGAGCAGTGACCTCAAAGACATGAGAGACAAGCAGTACATATCAAGGAAGCACAGTCTAGGGATCAGCAAATTGGGGGGTCTTTTAGTGAGAGTGTGCTTCACGTGGAGACTCCCGTGAGACCATCTAGGCAAGTGGTGTGAGCCGGAGATGAGCGATGGAATGTATCTTTCTAGGACTGGAAGAACATAGTCTAAACTTGACCTTTCTATCGGATTCAAATTGTGTAAACTCCCTGCACATCAATTTCCACATCAGTGGAATGAGGGAAATAAAATTCAGGGTTGTTGTGAGATCCAAGCAGACGATGTAGATTGGGCCCTGTGAACTGCAAAGCTCTCTGCACATGATATCCTCCTAGAGCTGGATAGCTCCTGTGCTCGGGGGTTATGGGCAAGCTTGAAGTTTGCAAATTGACTTTTTCAAGGCCAAGCCTATGTAACCAGTGTGTAGCACTTGAGGTTGTATAGATGCCCCATGTTCTGATTTTTTCAAGATTCTTAGAAGTAAAGTTAAATACAAATTCTAACAAAATTGAGAAATATTTCAGTGGCTCCACTTCTCCTTTCCTGCTTGTCCCTAAAGATAACACAGAAATGTAAATATGGTTTGATGTATTTAGCTGGCACCAATTCTACTGTGTCTTTTACCTATTTCTATTTTAAGTGCATTTTCCTTTGTAATTTCTTGTTTCCTTTTATGTGCTGCCAAATCTCATTAACTTGTCCTTGAGCTGTATAATCTAGAGTTTAGCTACTGTGGGTGATGGGGTTTGCCTGAAATCAAACCTGAGACTGCAGGCAGTAACCAGCTTCTTTCTGTAAATGCTAAGGCTTAGCCCAAGGGCTATTGGATCTCCTGAAAGCATTGTGGGCCTAGTAGTCTTGACACAACCTGAGCCTTAGGAAATTGGGAGTTTGTATATTTCACATCTGTTTTGGTCTGAATAATAGGGGAAGGACCATTTGTGGAGGCAGACCTGGCAAAAGGGACAAAAAGTTTGATTCAGTTAAGAGACCAAAGAAAGGGCAGTGTGCTTTGAGTACAGTGGGAAAGGAGAAGAAATAAGATTGAGGAGGTAAGTGGGTCCTTATCAGCCATGATATGGAGCTTATATTTTATCTTACGGAGAGTGGGACATGGGAGACAGATTTTAAGCAGACATGACATGATGTGTTTCACTTTCTTGCTACCATGAAGGCAAATGGGGGTTGGAGTGTACACCGCTTAGGCAGCTCATGCAAACATCCAGTTGAGGAATGACTGGCTATGGCCAAGTAGAAGACATCAGTGGTGGAAAGTGTGGGACTCAGGATATTTGTAGAGGTGGAACTAACAAGTCTTGATAATGGATTGAGTTGAGTAAGATGAAAAAGAATGGAATCAAGGATAATTCCTAGTTTGTTTTTTGTTTGTTTGTTTGTTTGTATAAGCAACTGAGTAAATTAGTAAATTAGTGATCTGTTTACTATAAAGGTGAAAGACAGGATCAATTTGGAAAGCCTGGGAAAAGGAGGAGGTGGCAAATCAATTATGCCATTTGCTCATGTTACATTTGAGAGACCTATTATAGTGACCTAAGTGGGGTTGATGGGTAGAGTATTGCAATCTGGAGCTCAGGGAGGAGCTGCAAGCTGGAGATACAGACTTGAGATGCCTTAGTATGGAAGTGATATTTAAAGCATGCATTGGATGATTGAGATCCTTTAGGAAGAAATATAGCCAAGACAGAGTCCTGGGATGCTACAACAGTTAGAGATCTAACAGAGGAAGAGGAAGATTTAAAAAAAAAAAGGAGCAGAAAGAGCACATTCTAAAAGAAATGGGGTGGGGAGATTTACTAAAATTTAAAAACCAGACAGAGAATATCAGTATCTTTTTCATGGAATGTTATCCGTATTATTTCAAGTACAAGAACAATTCAGGGTGACTATCTTGTTTTCACTTTTTTAAAGAATTATTAATAAGAAAGAATTATTAAAGAGCAATACATGTTCATGTATAGAGTAGAGAAATCATTTAAAATTTCAAGACTCTTTCATGGTGATTCCAGTTTCAAAATGCTGACATTTTGGTGTGCTTTTCCAATCATCCCTAATTCTTCCAAGATATTTTTATATAATTAAGGTGATATTGCATAGATATAGACGACTGTGTAGAATACTCTTTATATTCTACATTGTAACATAAACATTTCCTCATAAATTTTTTAGTGACGTTTTAATGCTACATATATTTTTTAACCTGTTTTTTAAATGCTATCTACTGTGTATCTTTGCTATTCTTGACCAGTTCCTGCTTTTTCTGTTTTTCTTCTTGGGGAAAAAGAAGTAGGGGGAAAGGAAGGGTGTCTGTACGTGTGCACAGGTGTGGGAGCAAAAAGCCACACAAGTTTCACTTACAGGTTGTCTACAGAGAAGCAGACAACTCATCCCCTTGACTTGATAGCTCCCTACTATATCAATTTGCCACACAGAAGTAAAAAGCCCGTCAAACTGCCAGCTTAGAAATTTGGCTTAGGCAGATTCCCTAGTAGAAGTGCCACTTGATATAGAAACTTTATGATTCAGCCCTTTACTAATGCTTTTTATTTTCATGACATACTATAAACTTAAGACTTTCATTCATGACAAATTTTAATTTAAGGGCTGTAGGAAAATGAAGAAAAGTGCTGAATCACAAAGTTTCTCTTTTTAATTTTTGGGGTGATAGTGGTTAATAAAATCAAAAGTTTCAAGTGTACAAGGTTTCTGTATCAAGTAGCATCTCCATAAGAGGGAATCTCAAAAATGATTCAAATGAAAAAGGTTTCATAGCCAAATAGTCCTTTAAAATATCTAAATCCAATGACTCAAAAAATAAGATGACAGATTAAAAAAAAAGAAACAGTACTGAAATATACAGCATTCTGAAATTGGAATTCTCCAAGCATACAAAACAATATATTTTTTGCATACAAAAAATCATAACGTCAGTTGCAACAAGGGCTGTTTTGACCTGTTAATTGGATTGCTGTATATAAAAATTATTTAAATGGCCTCATGAAAAAGACCTTGAAAGATAATACACCAAATGCCAACCAGATTCTGAAATATATTATGCATTGTGGAATATCCTTAATATGTCTTTGACGCTGCATATTTTTTTGTATAAAGTATCAATTTATATGCAAATTGAAAAGTCATGTGTATATCATTCATTTTACATTAATAAGGTTTGGATGAGAAGAATAGAGACCATTCCCACATTCTCTAAATAAAGTGATAAAATTGTCATGTATAGGCTTTTTAAAGAAAATCTGATTATTTGGAACAATGCACATACATCTTTAATCAAGCTGTATTCACCTTCTAGAGAAATTATGATTAAGAAATAATAATTAGAAATAGTTGATGAGTGTTCTGTATGCACACCTTTTTTTCTACTGAAAAGTCAGGTTTCTATAACTGCTACTTATTACAATGGTTAAGAGGATTTCTGTGGCCCACAATTGATCTTCCATTGCACCTTGACACCACATGTTACAAAGTATGTGTTTACATGTGCACACTTGTGGGAGCAAAATGCCACATGAGCTTCAAGTACAAGCAGACCCTGCATTGGTCCTACATGTGTATCCTCTGAGGTTTTGTTTAAGACCTGACATATAAAAAGTCTTATGTATTTGTTGGAGTATATGAAAAACAATATTATAGAAACAAAGGTGGTTCTAACTGGGAAAGAATTGTACAACACATGGAACTGGATTGAGACAATGAGCCTCATGGATTGTCTTTCTCCTTTGTCACTGTTGCTCTATAGGTTCCATGTTGTTTATAAGTCAGAACAGCCAACCTCCTGTAGATTCTCAGGGTTTTCTTCATTATGCAGACGGGGACAAAAGAGCAAAGGACCAGAATCTGTGGGTGGGACGTGTACAGCAAGATTGAGATTCAACAATCACGTATTGAACGTCTGCTGCATTTCAGGCACTTTGTGGTCAATTCTCATGCTCTTCATATAAGACAGCACTCCTATAAATAGATATTACTAGGCCATTTCACTGATGAACAAGCTGAAACTTAGAAAATGTAAATAACTTGACCACATATAAAGGCAGGCCTGAAATTTGAACTCAAGTCTCTTAACATTTAAGCCACCATAAGATTTTCAAATAAATAGCCCAAAAGAGTAAATGCTTCGATCTGAATCTTGTTTGAAATGGTTTCCAATATGTCTTTTTTCTGATCACTGATAAAAATAAATTTATACAAACCATGACAAATTCAAATAAACCACAGAATTTTCTATTTGAAAGGGACACCCTTATATAAGGGGAACTGAGGCACAGAGAGGCGGAATGATTTACCCATAGCCGCATTGCTAGTGGCAAAGCTAAGACTCAAACCCTCAGGTTGGAGTCTTCTGGTTTCCTCTTTAAAAACCACCATTTGAATGGGATGGTAACTTTCTAGTGACCAGCTATAGTCAAATAGATCTTCTTTAGGGCTATAAGGGGAATATTAGAGCAATGGGTTCCTATCAACTTAGATAGGATGTTTGACCTAACCACGTAGGTGTAAAATTGTGGTAGGACATAGTCACCTATGTTATTCACATAAAACCAATACAATGACTTTGGATCTGTGTTTGGATTGGACATGTGCCATTTGGGGAATGTGTTTTATTTCAGTTCCTTAATTCTATTGTTTCTGAGATTGATGTTCCTGGTGCTAAGCCTGTGGCATCCTTCGCCTGTACCCTGAAGCCAGCCCTTGAGGTATTTGACTAAATGTCATTGTTCTTGCTCCCAAGAGACTATATCAAAGCCTGTCTAGGTTTGGTCTGCCAAACTGTCCTAGCACAGCAAAGAGAGCCAAGATTTGCTTGGGATGGGAGGGAGAAGCAAAGTTACAAAAATAAAACTGGTTTATACATGCACAGGTCCTTTAATAAAAATCCTCATTTAAACTTAGCAAATATTTTGTAAAATAAGTAATATTTCCATATTTATAGATGAGAACATTGAAATGTAATGATGTTATGTAGTTTGCCCAAGTGAAATGCACGGAGAAGCTTTGCTTTGGACTTGGGTTAACTGTGAAGTTCCTATTCTTTTTTACCTCTCTTATACCCCTAAGTTTATATCCCTAAGTAACAGATAACAAAATATACTTATTTTGTAGATATTTTTTTTGACAATAGAGAGCTCTCATGTTAGATGTTCTAGTAATCTGACTGAACTTGGCATGTTAAATTTTGGAGTTTCATTTATGTACCAATTGTAACACAACCCAAAAATATTTATAGAGAACTTTCTTTGTTTAATGGACTGCACTAGGCAGTACAGAAAAGACAAAAATTCTGTCATACAGTATGGGAGAGAGAACATATAAAGTTAAATTAATGTAATGTAAAACAATTTAAGTGACAAGAGCCATTGGAGAGACACTGCCAACCACTTTGACAGTTAGAGGAGAGTTTTCAGACAGGAGCCCAAATACCAAAGTGCACCTGTTACCTTGAATCTCAAAGCAGATCATTTAATTCATGCCAAAAATAGTTTCAACAAGACAACAGAAGCAAAGAAGAACGAAATCAAATGCAGATACCAAAAATGAGAGCTAACAGATCAAAACATTTTGCAGAAAGACCACAGCCACATGTGATAATTCAAAGGAATTCAATAAAAGAAGCTTGGTTAGTAAAATACTTTTTAAATCTCTAGTAAAATGGTTACAAGCTTGCTGTAAGTTACTTTTCTATGTAGTTATTAGGCATCCTTCATAGATACATCAAAGTTCAAATTAAATGCAAAGTCTTATTCTAAGATAAATATATTGCAAGCTATTTTGTATAATTCAGTGTGCTCCCTGGTGAAATTCTAAGAAATTCTATTACAATCCTGGATATTTATTCAAATTTCCCCTGAATTTACCTACAAACAAAAAAGGGTCTAAATGAAGCAGTAATCTCCAGAAACTCTTTCATATTTCTCTCATTAAACTCCATCACCTTAGAAGATATTATCAGTTCTTATTTCTCGATTCACTTTCTCACATTTTCCTCTCATTTAAAATAAGACCTAATTGAACTCACCCAATGTTCCCACAAAGCTAGTGGGAGAGAGAAAGTAGGTGTATGGAACTCAGTTCCTAACAAAACTTTATCAGTGAATATTTGGTAGCTGTCTGTCTATAGCACTGTGAAATTACCCGAAGGACAATGACGTGTCTCCACTCCTGAGATGCTTAGAGAAGTATCTCTGGTAGTCAGAATAATGTCCCCACCAAAGGTGCCCAAGCCTTAGTCCCCCGATCCTCTGACTCTGTTACCTTATGTACCCAAAGGGACTTAGCAGATGTGATTAAGGTTGAGGACCTTGAGATGAGGAGATTATTCAGGATTTTCTAGGTGGTCCCAAGCTTATCACCTTCCCTAAAAATGAGGACTTTTTTCTCGCTTTAAAAATTTCATGAGCCAAGTAATGTGGGTTGCCTCTCAAAGCTGGAAAAGGCAAGGAAACCTCCAGAAGGAATGCCACCATCTTGATTTTGGCCCAGTGAGACCCATGTTAGACTTTTAACCAACAATTATAAGATAATAAATTTGTGTTGTTTCAGACATTTAGTAGTAATTTATTACAGCAAAAAGAGATAACTAATAGAGAACCTTTAAAAGTTAATTAGCCAAACGATGGTACAAATTAGATATTTCTGAAAAAGAACATTTTCACCAGGTTAGCATTACTTGGAAAGATATTCCAGGGGCTGTGAAAACTTAGCTGAGCCCTCAAGAGTGAGCACTAATCCAGTAATGAGGGAGCACCAGAGCATTTCAGGATAAAGGAGAAATCAGGGATGTGCAGGTATCTTAGGGAACAGTAAGTAGGCCAGTCTGACAAAAAAAAAAAAAAGATTTATATAAGACAGTATTCATAGGTAAGAGAGAAAAGATGCCTTCAAGTTATATTTAGGATGTAGAACACTTAACACTTGAAGTTTAAATTTTGTCTCATAGATTGCTGGTTTTTAAACTGTCCTTTGAGACTCAGAGAGATGTCAGGGGATAGCAAAACAAAATTTCAGACACTCCAGCATCTTTCCTGTTCTCCTACCAGAACAACTCTGTTCTCAACTGTTTTATATATAGTGGGTCTGCTTAAGATTTTTTTTGAAAAATTATTCAACTACTTTAAAACAATGAATGATGAAGATAAAATGGCCAGTGGAGCAACCACAGTGGTGGCTCCTTCACTAGCCAGTGACCCTGCTGATGTCTTGCTTCCCCAAAGACTGTTTGTGTTTAGCTCTTTATGCTTTTTAAAATAAATAATTGCATAATTTTATACTATACTTTTACAACCACTCATGCAAACCATATTCTGATTTAAAAAGAAATCTCCTCAATTATGTGTACATCCCAAATTTTACTGCCCTCGTCTCAGCTTTAGATTTTGCTGGACATCATTTATTTCTGATATTGAATCAGAGCCAGGCTACTGGGAACCCTGATTCCTTAAGAGAAGACAGACATTGTACTTGCCTTATAGGACAAGCTGATGCTTCAGTGCTGGATGGGGTGGTAATTCATTCTCATGAGTTTTATGGCAACATCAGTGGGTCCTGTCATTTTCACAGTCTGATATGGACCTCATTTCCTCCTCTCTCGATCTTATGAAAACATATCCAGAAACCTCTAAATAACTCACTGAAAAATTAGGCATGACTAAGCCACAGCTGCTTAGGGGAACAATTTTGCAAACTTTCTCTTGTTGTTTAGCCCAGTTATTTGATGAAGACTTCTCCCAGTGTTACTCTCCCAACAGAGGTCTGACTCTCTTAATCTATATCAGATGGGAGGAGGAAGCCTGGAGTTTATTTTGGACTTCATGGAAGATTAGAAAATAAGCATACACAGAGCTGCTTCTTCTATTGGCAAATGGTTGTATTTTGTTTTGACTTTCCTACTGCTCTCCTGTAGCTCTAAGAGTTCTCTTGGAGTCTGAGGCTCTATAAAGCCTGGGATAGTGTCTCACCCAGGAGGTCCTTTGATAAGAAGATATTTTGGTGATAAATTATCCCACCTAGATTAAAAAGTAGCTATCTGATAGAACTGAGAACATAGAACTTGATCTGTGCCAGCCCTAGGACTTCAAGGATTCTCCTTACTGATCACAGAAACATGGCTTTCCCTTAATATAGATCCCAAGAAGATTTTTAAAAAAGAAGAAGAAAGTACATAAGGAACAATTATTGAGCAGATGAGCTAAGATTGTTTGCATTCATTGTAGTCTTTCTTAGTGTTTCTAAATTACAATCTGTAAAACATACTACTACTCCATTTACCTATCGGATAATTTGCTGTATGGCATTTAGCAAGTCACTTAACCTCTCTGTACTTCTCTTTCTTTTGTAAGCATTGGTATTAATGATACCCAAGGACTCTCACTTCGGAGGTCAACAAGCAGTTGCATTGAAAGGTATCTGAAAGCACCACTCCAGGGCCAAGCAGCTGGGGTGTGAATTCTTACTAGATAGATGCATGACATCTTGAGCAAGTTACTCTCTCTTAGTGCCTTAGTAACAGTACTCACCTCATAGAATTGTTACCATGATTCAGTGAGGCAGGAAAAGACTTTGAACATCTCCTGCCACAGAATATTTCCTCTAAAGGGTTAAGTAGAATATCCCCATACTATCTGTGCTAATTTGAACATCCTATTCTTATCATTTCCTAAGACTCTTTTGGCATTCTCACTGGAATAAGGGAGAAGACAAATTGGTATGGACATTTTATTTACTTAATACTTTAATGTTATTGAAATAAATTTCCAAATAAAATTACACGCAATATCTACATATATTTTGGAAAATATGAATCAGTATAAAGAAGAACATAAATAACATATACTCACCACCAGGTATAATCATTTTGTTTTCTTTCCAATCAGGCTTTGATTTTTTTTTTCTATTCTTACATTAACTTCATTTATTTCCCAAGTTATGATTATTCTGTATAAACCATTTTAATTCCTAATCTTTTCATTATTATTCAGTCATAAGCATTCTTCTGTTATTACCTATGATTAATCATCACCTCACTGGTTGTATAATAACATTTTTGAATAGATATTTTTGATTTATTCCTTTTTTGCCAGATTGTTGAATATGGTCATGGTTTATGATTTTAAATGCTATAAAAATGGTACAATAAATATTCATGTTCAAACTTAAATTTACAGCATTTATTATTTCTTCAGGGTAGATTTCCAAAGGTAGAATTACTAGGTCAAGGAATATGAATATTTTTAAGAACTTGAATTTTCCTAGTAACTTTCCAAAATTGTTGCTGCTAGTACTTTATCAGCATGTCTATTTCATTATATTTTACCAGCATTGATTATTATTATTTTTCTAATCTTGCCAACTTGTACGCACCTATGGGACTACTATTTTTAAATGTTTCACTGTGGGGTGCTTAAACATTTTGTCATTGATTTGTCTACTAAAGGTATTTGTTATAAATAAGTGGAAGCATATACCGTGCTCATTGACAGGAAGAATTAACATCATTAAAATGCTCATACTACCCAAAGCAATCTATAAATTCAATGAAATTCCTATCAAAATACTAATGGCATTTTTCACAGAACTAGAACAAATAATCCTAAAATTTATATGGAATCATAAAAGACCCTAAAGCCACGGCAATCTTGAGAAAGAAGAACAAAGTTGTAGGTATCACACTACCTGATATCACACTATACTGCAAGTCTATAGTAATCAAAACACCAGGGTACTGGCATAAAAACAGATATATTGATCAATATAACAGTATAGACAGCCCAGAAATAAATCCACATCTATGTGGTCATTTATCTATGACAAAGCAGACTAGAATGTACAATGGGATAAAGACATTATCTCCAATAAATGGTGTTAGGAAAACTGGATGAGTACATGCAAAAAGAAAAAGAAACTGGAACACCTTTTTACACCACATACAAGCATAAACTCAAAATGGATTAAAGACTTAAATGTAAGACCTGAAACCATAAAACTCCTAAAAGAAAATGTAAGCAGTAAATTCTGACATTGCTCTTAGTAATATTTTTTTCTTGATATCTCTCCTCCAATAAGGGGAAAAAAAGAAAAAGGAAACAAATGGGACTGCATCAAACTAAAATGTTTTTGTACAGCAACGGAAACCATCAACAAAACACAAAGATAACCGATGGTTTGGGAAAAGATATTCACCAATGATACATCTGATAAGAAGTTAATATTCACTATTTATTAAAAAAAAACTCATACAACTCAATACCAAAGAAACAAACAACTCAATTTAAAGATAAGCAGAAGACCTAAATAAACATTTCTCCATAGAAGAAATGCAGATGGCCAATAGATATATGAAAAGGTGCTCAATGTCACTAATCATTGGAGAAATGCAGATTAAAACTACAATGAGATAGCACCTCACACCTGTCAGAATGACTATCATCAATAAATCAACAAACAAGTATAGGCAAAGATGTGGAGAAAAAGGAGCCCTCATGCACTGTTGGTAGTATTTCAAATTGGTGTAGCCACTATGGAAAATAGTATGGAGATTCCTTAAAAAAATCAAAAATAAAACTAACTTATGATCCAACAATTCTACTTCTGAGTATTTATCCAAAGAAAACAAAAAAATTAATTAAAAAAAATATGTACACCCCTATGTTCACTGGAGCACTATTTAAAATTGCCAAGACATGGAAGCAACCTATGTGGCCATCAATAAACAATTGGATAAAGAACTTGTGAGACACACACACAAACACACACACATATGCACACACACATATACACAATGGAATATTATTTAGCCATAAAAATGAAATTCAGCTCTATATTGCAACAATATAGATGGACCTAGAGGGTATTATGCTAAGTGAAATAAGTTAGAGAAAGACAAATACTATATGATCTCACTGACATCTGGACAAAATAAGCTAATAAACAAAACAAAAACAGACTCGTAGATACAGAGAACAAACTGGTGATTGCCAGATGGGAGAAAGTTTGCAAGGCTGGATGATAAAGGTGAAGAGATTAAGAAATATATGTTGGTAGTTACAAAATAGTCACAGAGATGTAAAGTACAGCATAGAGAATACAATCAATGTTGTGATAACTATGTATAGTGCCATGTGGTTATTAATCAGAGGTTCACTTCATAAATTATGTAAATATCTAACCACTATGCTGTACACCTGAAACTGATATAAACTAATATTGAATATCAACTCTTATTGAAAAATAAAAAATTTTTTTAAAAAGAAAACGTTATTTGTCTTTTTTGTAAATATCTGTTCATGTTCTTAACCTGATTACTTAGGAGTCTTGGTCTTTTTCTCACTAATATGTATGAGTTCTATGTAGAAAAAAGAATAGCATATATGTGAAATATTTGCTAAGAATATTTCCCCTTGTATTTTTGCCTCTTAGTTTGGTTGTGATCTTTTAAAATCATGCAAAAATAAGTGAGAGTATTTTGTTAAATCTATAGATTCTTTCCATTGTCATTTCTTCTATGGTTTCTAAGCTTAGGAAGTCTTCACTTGTGTAGGTTTGGTAAGTATTCCACTCTGCATTCCTTTGGGTTTTCTGGAAGTTTACATATGCACATACACTTATCTATGTATAATTCAATGCCTTTATATAAACTTAAATACCTTTAAGGAAATCAAAAAACACTTTTGATTATTTCTCTAGTTTTTATTCATGTGACTCATTGATGTAGCCTGGACTCAAACTTAAATCCCTTGCCATTGCAATACTTGCTTAGAAAAATATGTGGTTCCAGTGGACTTCAGTAATATTTCCCAATGGTGCACTTACATTTATGAGAATCACTTCTGAGGAATATTTATTAAATGTTCCCTGCATGAGTCAATGACTAGTCAGAATAGATGGACTCCTCGTTCTATAAGAAATTGTAGTCAAAGATGGAATCTTGGGACTGCACAGTAAATGTTAGCTGTGCAATAAGCTTATGATGTGAGATATCTAATAAATGACTTTTCTACTCTGCCCTCAGTTTCCCTATCTATGAAAAGAACAAGTTGACTCAAATAAACAATTTAACCTTACAATTAAAAGAACTAGAAAAAAAAAAGCAAACAAAGCCCAAAGTGAATAGAAGAAAGGAAATAATAAAGATCAGAGCAGAAACAAATGAAATAGAGTCTAGAAAAACAATACAAAAGATTAATGAAACCAAGATCTGGTTCTTTGAAAGGATAAACAAAACTGACAGACCCTTAGCCAGACTCATCAAAGAAAAAAGAGAGAAGACTCAAAATCAGAAACAAAAGAGGAGAAATAACCAGACTCCAGAGAAATACAATAGATCATAAGAAAATACTAAAGCAATTATACACCAACAAACTAGACAATTTGGAAGAAATGGACATATTCCTAAAAATATACAATCTCCCAAGATGGAGTCAAAAGGAAACAGAAAATCTGAACCAACCGAATGTCACCAAAGAAATCAAATCAGTAATTAAAAACCTCCCAAAAAAACAAAAGTCCTGGACCAGATGGCTTCATAAGCAAATTTTACCAAAATTCAAAGAATTATCACCTATTCTTCTCAAACTATTCCAAAAAATTTAATAAGAGGGAAGGCTCCCTAGCTCCTTTTATGAGGCCACCATTACCTTGATTCCAAAACCAGGCAAAACATTACAAAAAAAGAAAACTATAGGCCAATATCTTTTATTAACATTGATGCAAAAATCCTCAACAAAATATTAGCAAACTGAATTCAGCAATACTTTAAAAAGATCTTGTACCATAATCAAGTTAGATTTATTCCTGGGATGCAAGGTTGATTCAATATCCACAAATCAACTAATGTGATACACCACATTAAAAAATCGAAAGATAAAACCATATGAATATATCAATAGGTGCAGAAAAAGTATTTGACAAAATCCAGCATCCATTTATGATAAAAACTCTAGGCAAAGTGGAATGAAGGGAGCATACCTCACCATAATAAAGGCCATATATGACAAACCTACAGCTAACATCATACTCAATGGGGAAAAGCTAAAAACATTTTCCTTAAGATCAGGAACAAGACAAGGATGCCCACTTTCACCACCCTCTTCAACATTGTATTAGAGGTCTTAGCCACAGCAATAAGACAGGAGAGAGAAATAAAAGGCATCTGAATTGGAAAGGAAGAAGTAAAACTCTCGTTATTTGCCAATAACATGATATTGTATAGAGAAACTTAAAGATTCCACCAAAAAACTGTTAGAACTGGTCAATGAATTCAGTAAAGTAGCAGGTTACTAAGTAAATACTCATAAGTCAGTGGCATTTTTATGAACCATTGATGAACTTTCAGAAAAAGAAATTAAGAAAACAATCCCATTTACAATTGTTTCTGTAGCTTTTTGGATTTTGGAAAATAGATAGGAGATTATGGGCCTGAGCAACCTTTTCTAATTCACCACACCAGACTCGACTTCAGAAAGCTCAGATCTGATTATGACTCCTTTGAGCAACCTTCCACAGCAGTTCATGGCAAAGAAACTCTAGAACCCAGACTCCATCAGGCATTCAAGACCTTCCATCCTGTATCTCATTCGACTGTATAGCTTTATCTCCTTTTCCTAAAGCAACAAGCCTCTCACTTTGACCCCAGCCATATAAAATTGCTCTAACACATTCCAGACTTTCCTGCTCTTGGTTCTTCTATTTGACTGGTTCTCTCCACCAGTGACACTCTTGTGTCTTGTTGCTTCTGGTTTCTAACCCAGCCTCTTTTCCACTCTCAGTCCTAACTGCCTTCCAAGTCCTCACTTCAGGAGGCTCTCCTAGATTTATCTGTTTGAATTGACTTGTTCTTTTTTTTTCAGCCTCTGTATTCCATATCTTTATTATGACACCTATCAAAGACTGACTGATATTAGAATTGTTCATATGTTGTATCTTCTATTTAATTATTAATCCCTAGTGTATCTCAAACCTTAATATGCATGAAAGGTTGCTTGTTATAATACAGATTCTTACATTCCACCTTGGTTCTCCCAGAAGATTCTTTTATAGTAGATTTGAGTGGGACCCAGGTAACTGCATATTAACAAGCCTCTAATTATTTAAACTCTTCTCTTTCATCTCCATGACTATATGAGGAGCTTGACAACAGAGGCTGTTCTTGAAACAAGAAGCTGCCGCAGCACTCCAGAATCAGAACATAAAACTGAATTTTGGCTTCAACTGTCAGTCCACACACGAATTCTGCCTTTGTTTTTCTTGTCTCATTTCCTATCCTTTGTGTGACTCTACTAAAATGAAATCTATAACAGATAATGGTGATATGGGATAGTCTCTAGTAACAAGTATATAGGAAGTTTCTTGGCAGAGCAAAACTTGAATTACTTATGCCATTAGTAATATCAAACTGTAGAAAATGGCTGTAGCCAGTACAAAATTGACCCAGTGCCAGCAGGCTGACAGGTTGATACATATCCTGAGAATCCTGGGTTGTGGACTTTAAGAGCCAAAGAATTCATCTGTGACATCCTCTACCCAACACTTCTGACATTTGTTTCAGAAGAGTTGCTGCCTATTCAACATTTAGATTTCTGAGGTTGAAGAGAGCCTAGTTGTAGCCCCTACTTCGCTCTACCAAAAATACCCCACATCCACCTCTTTTGGTTTCTAATAAAAATGATGTTGCTGAGCATAATAACTAATGTAGCTGATGTTGAGTGGGCTTTATGTGCTGAAACCACATTAATCACTTTATGTATATGATTTAATCCACAAGACAGCCCTAAGAGGAAGTGTAATTATTGATTCATTTACTAGTGAGGACCCAGATACCCGGAGAGGTTAGGCAGTGTGTCCATGGTAGCACAGCTAATGAGGGGTGGATCAGTGATATCAGCCCAAGTGAGCTAACTCCAGAGCCTATGCTCTATAACTGCTCCCACTGCCACTTTTATAGTTCTCAGTGTCCTGACTTACTATTGTAACTGAAACTCTGTTTTATCTTTTGTGTGTTTAAGAGAATTTATTTTTTATTTCAATGTATCTTTGAGTATGCTATGTGTGAATGAGTATAACCTCAATTCCATATGAATTCGGATTCTACTAAGCATCATTTAGCATATGAGCTGCATGCCCAACACAAGGACATATCACCAGGAGTGCCTGGGTGCTGCTGCAGCTCTTAAAAGAAAAGTTAAGTGTAACTCCTAGAGCACTCTTCTTTCACTTGGCATGAATGCCAATAAGCCTAGGTCTGTGATCTAAATCAAAGAGGAAGAATGAGAGCTCTAGATGGAATGCAGGAATATTACATTTAAACCTCTTCAAATCACTTCTTTAATAAGACAAATAGAAAGGGATAAATGGCATCACATGCAGGAATTCCCTGTGACTTTTAATTCGTTTCATGGCTGCAGTCTATCGAATAGTCATCTCATAATGAAAGCATCTAGACATTTCTATGTTCCATACCTTGTTCCTTTGCTGTTGACATTGGAAGATGCCACCATCTTGACCAACTATAAATTAGACTGATTTCAGTCAAGAAAGCATTTCTTGGAAACATTTAGGTACTTAATACATTGATCACGGTTGGTGACTGAGATGAAAATAAATATTGACTTGGCATTATTTATTTAAAATCTCATTTTAGAGGTCAGAACTAATATATGAGAGGTAGAGGAAAATAGCTAGATGGGCTCAAGGCAAATATAATAAAGCCAATGGAATATGACATAGAAAGAGTAGGAGAAATTTTCCTGACACACAAAAAAGCGGGGGAGAAACGAAGAGAAGTGTTAAAACTCTAAAGTTTCAAGGAAGTTTTGCAAGCAGGAAGCCATGTTCTCCATTAGCATTTCATCTGCTTGGTAGCTACCACCTTGCAGTGCAACACAAGAGCTCCTGAGGCTGGATAGAGAGGGGCATCTGTCCCTGCCCCTCTTGCCTGTAAGGAAGAATTATTTTCACGTAAGCAGAGTTGCAAGATGTAAGTTCCCCATAAAACATACCTGTGTGTGAGCAAAGCCAACTCTCAGGCCGTGAATGTAGTCAAAAGAAAATGCAGTGTCTTCTGAGGCTTTGGTGATACAGGATCTGTTTAGAGCTCTCCTAACCAGCATTAACTTCCTTGTTCCTGGGAGACGTGCCTGTCCAGGTTCCACAGTTTCCTAGACTGTCTTTGGTCCTTTGCCCATTCTACCCTGCCTGGCTGCCTATCAAATATTTCCACCTGGCCTGCGTCCAGGCTCCACAGAGCACCTCCTGACCTCTGTCCCTCCGTTTTGGATGTCTAACTGTATCTCATCACTTTCTCAAGCTAGAATTGGACTTGGTCATCTAATTTTTTCACCTTTTACCTTGAAGTCAGTTATTAAATCCTGATCATTTTACATTGGTTTGTTTAAGATCTGCATCTCCTCTCATAAAATTCTGAGATACTTTCCAAATTTATCTTTGTCTTTCTGTCCTTTTCCATTTAGTAAATCCTCAACTCTTCCAAGATGTTTTTATTTTTCATATGCAAACCCAATTATACTAGTCCTGCTTAATTTCTAAAACAGACCAAATTCTCTCTAACATGACTTGATCTGGTCCCATGCTACTTTACTATTGAGCTTATATATCATATGATTATTCCTTTTTCCTGGTTTGATGCCATATGCATACTTCTATGATCCTTGGCTATGATTTATCTTCTTATTTGTATTTTATTATTATTTTATATTTTATGGCCTTTTTGTAAGATGTTGCTTACCCAAAAGAGAAATAACTGGACTGTAGTCCAAACCCAGATTTTACTGTAAAGTAAGCTCTTCCTTAAATGTTCTGAGATTTATGATCTTAAACTTCAATATTACTAAGGTAGTCTATTCTCTAGCTTTGGAATTCCTGGAAAACATTAATGAGGGTGGGCATATATTTTTATTCTCATTTGAACACATAAGAATGAAAAAAACTGACACCGAGTCTCTCTCCCAGCCAAGATTGCTATTCGTTAGGATTCTCGGTTGGAGATTACTCACAAGATTTTAGTCATACTTGGAAATCACAGATTCTTCTTTAATACCCCAGATTTTGCACAGTTTGGGTTTTATTGTTGTTGATACATTATGTGTGTGTATACACATATATCTATGTACAGATTATAAATACTATAGAGTATATATATACATATTATAGTGTGTGTGTGTGTGTGTGTGTGTGTGTGTGTGTATATATATATATATATATAGAGAGAGAGAGAGAGAGAGAGTACACACATATACACAACATACATATGTACACATTCATTACCTGACACTCTAAGTGCTTGAGGGTTCCCATCCTAGCTAGACACCTGGCACAGACTCTGAAGCCCGATAGCTAAGTTCTAATCTCAGTTCTGCTACCTACTAGC
The DNA here is from genome assembly GCA_030015415.1 of Cynopterus sphinx. Taxonomy (NCBI): domain Eukaryota; kingdom Metazoa; phylum Chordata; class Mammalia; order Chiroptera; family Pteropodidae; genus Cynopterus; species Cynopterus sphinx. Next base: position 76,771,959 of record CM057384.1, read on the forward strand.
TGTGTGACCTTGGAACCATTCCAACCCTTGTGTACCTTTGTTTCTCTGTCTGTGAAGTGGATTTAAGTATGGTAAATTCTTTACGTTTGTGGTGACAATTAAATATTAAAACATACAAAACACTTAGACTAGGACCTGACACAGAAAGCTCTCAGTGATAGCTATTGTTTTTTGTTGCTGTTGTTATAGAGTTGTATTTAATCACGTAAAAGGCTAGGTTCTCTTTGTTCTCTGTTAATATTTCTGTCATTGGGTAAAAATTAATAATTTTGAGAAATCACCATCTCTGGGCATCTGAATGGGCAGGCTTTACTGCACAAGAACCTGGAGGTCACAGAGCACAACTCCCCCTCACAGCCTGGCTTCTTGGGCTCTCTTCCTCCCTGAACATCTCCCTTAAGAGCTCTTTAGAGCAGCAGGTTGTGGAAAATGAGGCTCATTCCACTCCCTACTCAGGACTGTGAGAGTTCTATTTACAGTAATTGATAGTTAGGAATGTACAGCGTCCACTCAACTTTCTCCTGATTCTCTCCAAGGCCCTTCTTGGTGACATCTTGGCAGCATGCCTTACATTTGATATTCTCCCTGTTGGCTCACTCTGGCTGAGCAGCCCTGTGGTCTGTGAGCCAGATGGAGCCACTTTGGGAGCAGCATAGCCCAGACGATTGTGACTCAAGTACTGTGAGTGTGACATCTGAGTACAAGTGCCAGGGTCAGATACCTGCTCAGGTGTTCTGTTCCTAATGCTCACAGAAGACAACATAGGAAGCGTAGGGCCATGCCCTTTTCATGACTCATCTGGAAAGAGGGACTCTCAGTCCAAGGGGTATAGTTGGCCCAGAATCAGGATGGCCTCCTGCAGATGCAGCTCTGTTTCCTCCCCTATCAGAATTATTTTCTCGTTGAAGAGTATAGAAACATCATTTTCTACGTCCTCTGGCAACCTCTGAAATTTCTAAAGCAACACTGAAAGATAGAAAGACAAATAAATAATGAAAATTAAATTTAAAAATAAATACTACTACCAAAGTCAGAATTTGTACTTAGAACTTTGTTCTCTTTCTCCTTCCTTTCATCATCTTGTCTTCCCTCCCGCCTCCCTGCTTCAGTAGTTTTCCTTTCCTTTCTTTCTGTCTACATACCTCTTTCCTCCTTTTTTATTAACTTACTTATGCATGAACTATTCATTGGCTGTCTGTATTGAGTTAAACACTGTAAATATGTTGGTGAGCAAAGATGACACTGCTTCATAAAACAGACCGTTTGTGTGTGTGTAGGGGAATACAATCAAATAATTTCACAAATATATAATTATATATTGTGATAGATACCAATAAAGAAAAGGGCTGAGAGCCATGAGCATTCATAAAGGGAGACTGAAATGAGATTGTGTTCTTTTACTAATCTCAAAAAAAAAAATTTTTTTAACATTGCCTAACATCACAAGATAGCAACAGGATATTCAAGGTGTACGCCATAGGGAGCAGCACTGTGAGAGAGGGACTCAGTCTCCCATTGGTTGCCCTATTCTTTTTTATTTTAATTGAGTATATTTTTCCCTGAAAAGGAAATGTCCATAAGTCTATAAAAGGACCTCATGACTGGTGGAGGCAGTCTCTTCTCCTGACTTGTTTTTTATGCCTAATTTGGATTCCCAAATAACATACTGCCCAAAGGTATCTGCACAGAAAATCTTATGAGCCCTTCCTTAGGAAACTCATTGAGGACAAAGGTATAACTGAGCAAGAATAAAACATGAGATATGAGAAACAGGGATTCAACAAAGAGAGAGGTATAGTGAAGTTCCAGGATGAAGACAAAATAGAGCCCAGTATGACAGCACTACACGAGACATGAACAACTTTGCCATCTGAAATGTTGTAAGTCCACCCTGCTGATCAATAGGTTGGCTGGATACAAAATTCTACATTGGAATAATTTTTCTTTGAAATTCTGAAGATGTAGCCCCATTGCATTCTAACTTCTGTTAATACTGTTGAGAAGTCCAAAAAGATTCTAAATCCTGATCTTTTCTATATGATGTTTACTTTTGCTTTTCTAAAACCTCATAAGATCTTTTAATTCCCAGCATTCTGAAATTTTGAAATAATTTATCTAAATGTGGTCTCTTTTTATCTATTGCATTTGGACTCATTGGGTCCTTTCAGTGTGGAAATTTATTTCCTTCAAATTTTCTTGAATTACTTTTTTATGGCCCCCCTCCACTCAACCTCATGTCTTTCTGTTTGTCTGTCTCTGTCACTCTTTCTCTCTGTCTCTCTGTCTCTTTCTCTCTCTCAGTCTCTGTCTCTCTGTCTCTTTCTCTGTCTCTCTGTCATCTCTGTCTCTCACTCTCTCTGTCATTCTCTCTGTCTCTCTCTGTTTCTCTGTTTCTCTCTCTCTCTCTCTCTCTCTCTCTCTCTCTCTCTCTCTCTCTGAAACATTGTTGTTCAGATGTTGAGAATCTTGTGATAATTATGGTGAATTATCTCACATCTTTTCTGGCTTCCTTCTAGCTTACTTTTGGGTACTACAGAGACTGAAAAGTAAATACTACATCTTCCAGACTCTTTTGCAGCTAATGCTCTTGATGTGATTTAGATTTATCTATACTACTTCTGTTGGTAAGCATGGTCATGGAGGCTTTTTACCCTGAGACAACATTAGCATACATTCCAGTGTTTGGTCATTAGCTATGTCAGGATTAAGGAACAGTCTGCTTGTCTTCCATCTTGCTTGTATGGGTTGTGGCAGGCACAGCCTGGCTTCAGAACCAATATCAATAGCTGTGACTCTCTGGTCTTGGCAATAATAACATGCTTCTGAATTTGGCAGCTATCTGTGGCAGTTTGCTACTTCAGAAAGCAGTCTCCTGGTGTCGAAAGTGGTAGAAGCTCACTTTGTGGCTTAGTTCTCTGGTATATATATAGTTTAGTATAGTTTCTAATGAAAGTTTAATCCCACTAGACCTTCCAGTGATTATATCATTTAACATATTGTAAGAAATAATTTCTGCTAAAACTAACTAGCATGGATTTTGTTCTCTGCAAAGGACTGCTATCAGTATTGATAAGTGTGATACCCCTGCATTTGTTTCTCTAATTTCTTTTTACTTTCTTTCTGTCTTCTATTTCTATTTTTGAGAGAGAGATTTCCTTAACTTTAGTTTCTAACTGTAGAATTGAGTTTTTTAGATTCATATATATATATATATACACATATAATATCTAAGTATTATTTTTCTTCTCTGAATGCTCTTATCTTATAATATCCTGTTCTTGTGTTATCAGTAGACCATCTTCTGTTATCTTTCTGAGGGTATTAATGATAGATTTTTTAAAGTCTTTTCTTCTTTTGTAGTCCCACAATTTTTTCCGAGTTGCTTTTGACTCTGTTTGCATCTCTAATTTCATATTGAGACATGGCTCAGTGATTCTTGATTATCTGCTCATATTTAAAAGTAGGGCCTTAAAAAGCCCTGAGCATGAGGGTAGCTATTGTTACCTGTGGGCCTCCTTATAAGGTGGTCTGGCTATGCTGTTTAATTGTGGGGACCTCTGATATTAGCATCTTCATGGCTTTCTTCTTGTCCATGTTAGAATCCCCAGAGAAGGATTTTAAATCTTCTACCTATAAAGTATGGGCTGGCTGCCAAGGTCCTGGGAGCCAAGTAGGAGGAGAGGAATGGATCTAAGCAAAGTATGTGAATGTTCTCTCTGAAGGAAAAAGCAACAGCAACAGTTTTAAGTACATCGCCCCAGCCTAGAAGGTGTGGGTTGAAAGAGTCAGGCACCATTTATAAGAGGATGAGGCATCTGAATGCTTCTTGAAGAGCCTCTCAACTACTCCTTCTACTTTAGCTCCATCTTCACACCTATTTCAAAGGTACCTGATACCATAAAGTTTTTAGCTTTTGAGAGGTCCTCCACTGCAAATTGGGTTGTTTTTTAGCTTTTCCCTGCTGCCAGTGTAGGTTCCAGCTTTTGAGGACCTGCCTGGGTCACTTAACCACCTATTTGCCCTCTAGCTTGCCAAGTTTTATTGATGTGTATTATCTCCAATTTTTTTTTTGTGGGTTCATGCCTTTAAACCAGTCTTCCTACTGTCATTTTAGTCAAGTTAAAGAGAGACTGCAAGTAAAGGTGTATGTGCAGCTTCACGGTTTTGACCTGGGAGTTGGTTAACTTTTCTATGACTAATGAAAAATAGAAAGGTATTGATTTTAATTTCCGTTTTTTCTCTTGATTAGTTATTAAACTTGTGTAGTGTGTATCTTTAAACTGTGTGTTATTAAACTTGTATGTCTAACCTTAAAATAGAACAGAGAACAGCTAAGAGAAAGAAATGCTATATGTCCTAAAATATACACTGATTCTTTCTTTCACTGCTAATAGGGCTTGCTTCAAGCTGCAGCAGTACCAAAGATTTGTTCTTCACCATGATTTGAATATACTTAATGGAAAGCATCTGCAGTCAACTTCTCTGTCTTAAACTCCTAGTATAGAAAGAGGAGTGGGGTTTTGCTTTTCTTTTATCGTGTCTTATGTGATGAGAATTTATATTTTCCATGCAGGCAACATGCTTTTTTGGCATTTACTGCTGGGGGGTTGTGGCAAATCAGAAATGATTAGCTTGAGTTTAGTGAAACCTTTCACATCAGCACATTCTCACTGTTCTTCATTCCTGGTGCCTAAGCAAAGACTTAAGAAGCCCTGTATGCAACACAAAAAGAGAAAAAGGGTAATGGCTCAATGGAAAGCCCATTAATGTTTCAGACACTGACTGTTGAATCCAAATAGAGATTTTATGAGGGAGGGCTAATTTATATGAGGAGAGTGATTTCCTCTATAACATAAACCTTTTCATTTTTGCTATGAAAAGAGGGATTAAAATTGAATCATGGACAAGAAAAAATAATGGCAAAGTGTCTATGTTTAATGTTTAGTTTTAGTTTGGAATTTCTTGGTTTCTAGTGGTAATAAATTGACAGGTTCCACATTTTACTGATTTTGAGAAAAAATCAGGATGATACATGACTTACCTTTAACAAAAGGTATAGTTTAAAAAAACTGTGATAAAACAGTACTAAAGGTTAGAGAAAGAGTATATCTAGCACAGTAGTTTAGAGGGTTTTCCATTGAGTCCTTGACTGTCAAGAGATCATAACTTTGTAGGAGCAAAATATCATTTCTGCCAAAATGGTTTTGTTTTGTTTTGTTTTTTTTAAGGTGAGGCAACCCTTGGTTGACCTCACAGATTGCAAGGACCTTGTCAGCCTACAATCCCTTATTTAATTATTATTTTTATGTCTATAGCACCTGGTCTTCCTAGGTGGTCTCCCATCCAAGTACTAACCAGGCCTGACCTGCTTAGCTTGCAAGATCAGACAAGATCGGGCTTGTTCAGGGTAGCATGGACATAGACTTCAAAGTTTGTTCTTATTCATGCTTTGAGCCCTGACATTACTTAGAGTTGGACAGGAATTAAATAAGATTCTATAGTTCTATGTTAGTTGTTTGGAAACATGGCTTAAAATGTTCCTATTTTCACTATATGTGTTTGCCTCGTTGGGAGAGTTCAGGGCAGTGTAGATTCAGAACCTATTCTGATTCAAAAAAATAGCAAGGTATTTTTGACTAGGAGTTGGGAAACTTGGGTTTTAATCTCGTTTTATCTCTAACTAGTTGCATGACCTGAAGCAAGTCTTTGTCAGTTGTTTTATTGGTAATTTTTTTAAACTCTGAGTTAGCTAAGATGCGAGTGGCACAAGAATACAGTGATATAGATTTATGGTACTTTTACTCTGAAAATCAGATTTAAGTTCAGTCTGCTTGAAATGCTGGACAAAGCATAAGTATTTAAAGTTAAATAATGTATCATAAAGATGAACAGAATTGCTGATATTTGATTGGGCAGTTGATATCACCAAGATTCCAGAATAAAATACTGAGAACATCTAACCTGAATTGTTGATGAGGTCTAGATATCAAAGATTCCCCAGAGGTGGTTATTATGATAACCAACAGTTATTGAGTGTTTAATATATGTCAGACACTGTACCAAAGGTCATTAAAATGCATTCTCTTATTTGTAATCTTTATAACAACTTAGATTTATAGTTACTATTATCATTCCTATTTTGGATATTAAGTACCTCAACCAAAGTCATACAGATAAGAAGTGGCAGATCAGGGACTTGGAGCTGAATCTGTTTGTCTCCAAAGCTAAATATTTTTAACCACTATGTTAAATTTCAAAACTTGGCCCCAATTGAGGATTATATCAAAGAGTAAGCTATCCAAAACAGCCTCTCTTCTCGGTTATGAACTCTAATCCACTGGAGCAAGTAAAAGATTCAGCAAATTATATACAAAAAGTGTGTCAGACAGACTGTACTAGTCTAGTTGAAGAGGTCAGAGATCAGAGCAGTTGAATAGGGAGACAAGGCAGTGTGTAATCGTAGAGGAAGCAGCTAGGCATATTTACTCTGAATAAGAGCAAATTCAAGAAGACTAAGTTCAGTTATCTACGGATAGTAAATCAAAGGTAAACCAAATTTATTTTCTGGGGCTTGATTTCTGTACATGGAATGAGTGGGCATATGTCTACAAGAATAAATTTCCTTTCATTAGGTAGGTTTAAGTAACATGAATATCATAGAGGGGATTCCCAGCCAGTGCTTTTTATGGTCCTCTGAAACCTAAGAATATTTAGAGATCAAAGATATTTAGAGAAAAATCATTTTGGATTAAACCGAATGAATACAGAGGAACTGGGGGAGAAGACAAACCTTGAAAGAATGAACATCATTCATTTGTGGATTAACAGGTCAAACTGCTCTTACTAGTAGAGAAACCAGGAGAACCAGAACTGTACTTGAGTTCACGTTACTGGGCAAGTCATCTGTTCTCTGGCCCTTGGTTCCCACCGCCCCCACCCAGCCCTCATCCCTTTGAAGTGTTGGCCTCTAAGGCCTATTCACTTCAGGTCTTCTCAGGGTCTTGAGATACCTCTCTTGTAGCAAGCCTGCCCAGCCTTCACAGTTTGCCCTTTGGCCTTCAGATATTCCAAATTTCAAATACAAAAAATAAGCTCTCTGCTCAGGACAATTTTTTTGGAGGCAGAGAGCCTTACCAGAGCATAAAAAACTGGCTTTTTTTAGCAGCATCTGGGTGAGGTGGCAAACAGCTCAGAAAACCCCTCAATTCAAAGATATCAGTTGTGTTTTTTTTAAAGCAATACTTTGCATCAAAGTGAAAAAGAGAGATATCACAGAAACTCATCCTCTAAATTTCCAGGGATACCACACTAAATTTTATTTTATCCTGAGCAAGCAGGATGAAGATTTGAGACAATTTCTTACTAAGTGGATGCATTGTTCCTGCTCCTCAATTCTCCCATGGCCCAGCCAAAGCAGAGCACTGACAGGGAAAGTAGTGAAGTCAGCCTTGGAAAATCTAGGAAGGCAGTTTTTTCACTTGCATCACCTGACAAAACTATGGGAGGCATATTTCCTTATGTCTTTCCCCTGCAGTACCTTAAAAAGATTTGTTTTTCATGTGACTTTAGATACAAGGGCGAAAACCCCATCAAGGCGCAGTAAGGAGCATTAAATTCAATATTTCATTTCAAGTGTACCTCTCATGGGGCAAAAATATGAAAATGGAGGGTTTGGAGATAGTATGAAAAATAAATGTTACAGATCTGCATGCTTTACTGAGTACCTGCATATTTGGGAGAAGTTGGTATTGAGAATGGATTTGCCAGAATTTCTTTGATGCAAAGGTATTCCATGTGGCTGTTAGGGGAAAAGATGGAGCAATGCAGTCTTTGCAACGCTACATTGGCAAGTGCAGCTGATCCCTTGTTGACTCTTGGCTCAGGTAGGCAAAACTTGTTTTTTATTGCTTTTGGAATGGGGAACTGTATTAGAATCATTATTCTTTGGGAAACAAGTCAAAATAGGATTCTTTCAGTGTGTTACTAAAATTTAAAATGAAAACTTGTTGATTCAGAAATGGTGATATTGGTAACTTCTGTTCCTGAATTTCCATCATGAATGGAAGGTGGAAATCAGGAGCTGTTTAACCAAAATTTTTGAAAGTTAATATTTGAAGATATAAATATGTTTTGACATGAGGAAACTGTTCTGGTTTTTTTCTAGCATACTTTTAAGGAATAAATTAGTACACTATCAGCCTTGCTTCACAGAATATAAGTAGCCAGTGGATCCACTGTTTCTCCTGGCATACTGAAGCCTTCCTTTTCTTTTTTCCTCTATAAGACGTGCCCTTTTTGTAAAAATAGCTGGACAGTTTTGTGCTAAAAAGTGACTGTGACTGTCTTTTAAAGAGGGAAGACAGACTTTAATAAAACAGGATTTTTGTTTTAGTTGTTTTCCCTCCTTTTAAATGTAGCCTATTGTTTTTATCCTTTTATTTGCCAATTATTTAAGAGCTTGTGTTGTGGGTAGTTCCGATTCAAAATATTTTTAAAAGACATTCATCTTGGGGAGGATAGGCTGACATTTCCATTAGCTTTTGCAGAAGAATCCCAGGGGTATTTAGACACGATGGAAGAACAAATAGCTGGTCAGTAAGTCAACTCAAATCAAAGCAGTGCGATGATGGAGATTTCGTTGACTGATTTTAGACCAGCAATTGCAGTGGGTCATTTTTCCATAATGAACTGGATATTTTGGAATTTTTAAAAAAATATCTAACAGCAGTCTTTTAAAGTACTCTGTAGGGACTTTAGGGAGTAAGGAGCTCCCATGTCTAGGTACCTCACTTATAGCAGACACCCCCTCAGCAGTTTTAAGTGAGGTTTTATCACTCATTTTAACAGTCCATAACATAAACATTTGTGGTATCTTTGACAGATCCCAGAAGAGAAAAGGACATTAGGTAAAAACTAAGAAAATCTGAATAAAGTATGGACTTCATAATAATGTATCAACATGAATTCATTCATTCTGAAAAATGTACCCCCCTAATGTAAGATGTTAATAATTTGGGAAACTGGATATGGGGTACAAAGGAACTCCCTGTATTCATAACTTTTCTGTAAATCTAAACCCATTCCAAAGTAAAAAGTTTACCAAAAAATAATAGATGCTTGTAGAAAATTGGAGGTGTACAGAGAAGTAAAAAAACAAATTTTTTCATCTTGTCCTAACATTCAGAGGAACGCTATATTTTTATATACTTTACAGTATAGTTAAATATGTATGATTTTATAAGTATGAGATATATATGAATATAATTTCCCTTTCTAAAGAACATCTTTCCATGTCATTAAATATGTTATAAAATTCTACTTGTTGTGTATTTCATTCTATGAAAATATGCCAGAATATATTTAACCAGTCCCTTCTTATTGGAAATTGATGTTATTTCCTGAGTGTCATTATTAATAACAATGGTTTCACTTAGCTGTGTATTTAAAATTTTGTTAACATTCACTATTTTCTCAGGAGCAGATTTTCAGAAATAATATTACTCAAAGAATATGTAAAGTTTCAAAAATGTTGATAGCTTTTCAGTACATAAATTTGAATTATGTATCAAGTGGAACTGATTTTGTATGAAGGATTATATGAAAAATAATTGAATTTATAGTGGAGAGGTGGTGGACTAGAACTAGTTAGGTAAGAAGTCAAAAAAGATCTGAGGTAAGGCTTCTATTTATAAATCTATTTATTTTTGAAGTTTTACTGAGAACAACTATGGGTGGGGTAGGGAAGTAGAAGAGAAAGATTAAATAAATAAAGCCCCACTGGGGCATCTGAGTGAGAGCTGAGCAGATGCAGGTTAATGCAGGCTTGGAAAGAAGTGAGCTCTAGAGACAGGTGGGGCAGGTCTGTAATAAGGGTGCTCATCCCTTTCTGCTGAGTCTGAGGAGGAAGCAAAGGTGTGAGGTTCAGGCATCTCAAGGTTAGGCAGGTTGTGTCCTGGCCTACTTTGTTTGGGAAGTCCACCACCCCTCCTCCGCCCTTATGCTCAATCATCCAGAAGAGGGAAGAAGGGTAAGCATTGATGGGCAGTGGCTACTTTAAGGAGAACCCTTTCATGATATAGGTTAAGATACGGTAGACAGTGAGGGGGGGACCCTGCCTAGGTATGGAGAGAGGAGAAATAATGCCCTGATTTATACCTTTCTGTCTGTAAGCCACTAGCAGCCAATTGGGGCAAATTGGAATGAACATTTCCCATCAATGGAGATACTCACATATCTGCATTGTGCATCATCCCTCTAGGTACCAGCCCAGATTATCAGTGCTGAGAACGGCCCTCAAGTGATTTCTACTCTGGCTTCAGGGAGTGTAGGTAAACGCCAGTAGAACCCAAATGCCACCATGTCATATGTGGCTCTAAATGGACAGCAGTAGTAAGTTGCATTTCTGTATTAGGATATGCTAAATTTGTAAATGTCATCTCTGTTGTTTTATTTAGACTTGTCATTCTTAACATTTTGTCTGGTTTCAAGCATTTGCCTGCTCTAAAGTTTAGATGCCTTTTCATGATATTTTGAGTGGAGGCTCAAATATTGACTTGAGCTCTTTTCAGAAGTCTGCTCCCTGGACAGGGATTTGCTTTTCTGCCATGACTTGAAGAGTATCCAGTGTCAGCTGCATCTGCTAGCTGGAATTCTGACCACCCACCACAGCCTTCAGAAAATGAGGATTTTTTGGAAATCATAGAGTTCCAGGGAAGGTGTAGAGAGTGCTGCTTCTTTTACTTTTGAATTAATGACCCACAAACATTGAATGCAGCCTGAGCTTGTCCCCTAGAATTCCCACTCTCATTCTGTTCTGGTCAGATATGCAGAAAAATCCAGAAGGAAAACAAATCTCCAGACAGCTCTCTGGTGGTAGCCTCACCTGCAAGGCCAAGTGTATGAGGAAACAAGTAGGTGGTTGGTAGGGAAGGGAAAACAGTGTGAGAACAATGGTTTCGAAACCATAGGATAGTGTCTGAACAGTATCTTTGGTTTTGGATTCGCAAAGCAATGAGAATACACCCTTTCACTGGATGAATGTGGGAAAGCTTATGAAATGTAACTCATCTAACTGTTCAGAAACTGGAACTGCCCACATTCTGCTCTGCTACATTCTTTTCTCTGCCTGTTAGCCATCCCTGTGCCCCACCCTTTTTTTTCTTTTTACGCCTGAGTGTTCAGCATTAGATTTATTATAATTGTTGATTAGATTCATTATAATTGTTGGTTCGTGACATGTTCTCATCATTGATCCATATATGACCCACTTTTATGTATTTTACCATTTTTAATAACATTCATTATTAATGGGAACTGGGCTGTTTCCAGGTTTTTGTTCTTGTATCTGCCTTTACCTTTTTCACAGACAGAGCCCAAATTCCCAGTGCCAGATGGCAGGGAGCAGTGGATCACACACCTAGACTGCAGGTCCCACCACTAGAGATGTTGTCCTATTACTTCCTATCCATCCAGCTACACCCTTCAGAGGTTCTGCTATCCTTCGTGGTTCTTCTCTATGCACATTGAACAGAAACTTTGATGCGACGAGTCTTGGTCTTATCTGTGGCAGAGTAAGTGCGTGGAAGCGAACTAAGCAATAGTGTACTCCTGAGGGTTAGGAATGGGTTTTACATTTTCTGGGAAATTTCTTAAATCTTTGATCATGTTCCTAGATACTGCATTTTTTTTTTTCTACATCAGAAGCGAATTCCTAGTGGGGGCCTAACTCAGGAGGCTTTTCACTAGTTTCCCTAGGGAATATTCTAAACAATAGAGTGAATTAGTAAATTTGTTGTTGTTGTTGTTGTTGTTGTTGTTGTTGTTGTTGTTTTTGAGGGGTCAGTGGTGGAGGTTCTGGGGAGTTTTTTTTTTAAGTGTTTTCCAAGTACCCTTTAGCACAAGACAACTTGGAACATGATGAAGAGAGAAGACAAATGTCAATTTAGTAATGTCGTTTCTTAGTCTTTCACTCACAAATGCAGACAGGCTCTTCACAGAGTACATGTCTGTCAAGGCTAGTGGTAGAAACAGCCCCCATTTAATGGGTGAAGAAAGAGAGGCACACCAAGAGGATAAAAAGGAACAAGAAAAAAATCATGCAGATGTTGCCCCCAAGTTAGTAGCAGATTGGGAGCAGGGCAGCCATACACCAGCAGTAGGAGCTCCCTGCCCTCCACATTCACTCCTGAGCTGCCCTGCAATTGTTTGGGAATCATTATCTCTGCTGGGCTTTTTGTTCACAGGGGTCAGGTGCTGCCAACCAAGATCCTCTTTTATTTTGTAAAAAGAGGGCCTGGAGCTCAGAGAAAGAAAGGCTATGTGGAGAGGCAACAAACATTAAAAGGGGAGGAATAAAATGGAGTCTGTCAAGCTATTGGTATGATTTCTCTCCTTTTTCCCCATCTCTTCTTAAAATAATTGGCTTAGGACTATAATAGAATTGCCATCAAATAAATCCTTAGAGTGGATGGAGGCAAGTAAGTAAAAGTGTACCAAATGAGATCATGGAGTGAGAATGAATAGAAATATTGATCCAGAGCCAAGAGCCAGACTAAAACAAGGAAGAGGCAGGAAAGTTTTTTTGATCAATAATATCTTGATATTAAGTATTTATTCCCATACAAAATGGATTACAGGAAAAGCATTAGAGTACAGAACTCTTTACTCTGTTTTTTTTCTTCTGTTTAAAGAAGCTATAGAGAAGATACAATGGTACAATGGTCATAAGAAACCAATCTTACATATTATTTTCTATGCAATATTTAATTATTAATTATTTTGCAGGGATGATGAATTGAATAGATAAAAATTTCCTGTTTTTGTTAAAAGGAAACTTTTCTAACCTATTTCAATGGATGGCTCCAGTGTTATAAATTTTCTTGGCCATTAATTTTTTATTGTTTATTTTCTTTTTTTAGAGTTCACATACTTTTATCTTTTTATAGACTCTCAATAGTCCTTGTGTTTATCAGTTTAAACATTGAGGCCTCTTGTGGTTCTGGTCACAGTATAATATGAACTTTAAGTACTGTGTATGTTTCTACTCATTCTTTCTTGCTCATAGTTTTGTTTCAGTAAGAATGGGCATAGGTATAATAGCTCCCTTTCTTGTTTATATTGCTCACATAAATCTATTCAAGAAGATATCAAACTACCTCCTAGGAGAAAGCAATTATTGAATTTGAGTCAGACAAGAGGGATGAGAGGAGGGAAGGAATGGAGTAAATGGACACAGGTGGGAGTCTGAATACATTACTTCTGAATCACATGAATGTTATTACCTATTTAAAATAAAATATGTAAAATAAAATTTAGAAATGAATAAGGAATCAACAGGCACTAGAAGTCATTTTAAATGGCTTTGAGCTGTTTGGTTAAAAATCATTATTAAAAGGCCATTTCATTCAATTGGCAGATGTCTAGCTATGTGTCTTCTGGATGCCCTGGTGAGTGGCTGTTTAACCGTGTCGTGTTCATAGAACTCCTACTTCTTGGTATTTCCTATAAACTTAAGCAATACCAATTGTATATTAGGTCAAATATATACTTCCTAAATTAAACACTTTTAAGATTTTTTTAGAGAAGTTTTTTGTGAGAGGAAGCCATGCTTAAAAAGTTAAAATATATCGATAACCCCCAGGCATTTAAGAAAACTAACCAAGCTCACCATCTTCACCTCAAAACACTAGTTAGCTGTGTGTTATAGTGCCAAGGTTCATTCCCTTTCCATTTGTGTCTGATTCATCATTGCTTTTATTTTTAATGTTCTTAAACATTACCTGTTGAAGCTGTTGAAATCCAGTAAATGCCTTCACATACCCAATTAAATTCCCAATTACCAATTTTAGGCTCTTGACTTAACATTTTTAAATGAGATGAACTTAGCCCTGCAGCTGAATTGTTCATGGATGATAAATCTCACAGGAAGCAAGATTTTAAGTGTCATCACTCAGGAACATCCTTTCCACAGTTTCAACAGGAACACAAGCACCTCTTCTACATCAAACCCTGTGAGCTGTCCTGAGTTAGTGTTGAGTTATAGCCGTGGGCGTCCTTTCAAGTAGAGGAAGAAAACTAAGGGCGAGCAGGAGTCACTGGAGCCCGGGCAGGGGCACTGGAATAATTTCCTTTTCAAGAAAATAATAATGCCTTTGTGTTGAGGCCAGGAAACAAGACTAGGAAGCTTGGAGTTCTGCTTTTGAATATAAATATGTATTTAACAAGATTACTTCCTAAACATTGAGTTTGAGCATAGGGGAGTATCCAGGATTCTTGGCCAGGAAACAAGTTGTCTTAAAATTCATCCCAGGTCAAGGTAATCTAAAAGAAATCAGCTGCTCTCTGGGTGGTCTCATTTCTATTCTTCAGAGTGGCCCTTCCCAGTCAGTAGGGCTCATTTTTTTCAGTTATGGAAGCATAGGGATGGTTAGAGAGGTCAATCAGATCTGCTTTGCTTCTCTCTTCATGATCCTTCGAAATTCTACCCATCCTCTGACTACCATTCAGATGACACCACTTTTATTAAAAAAAAAAAAAAAAAAAAAAAAAAAAAGCTGTCCTGCATCCACCCAAAACCCAGCCTTCAACCCCGCTCTCCCATTCCATTCATTGTGTGTCCTTTCCCTCCTTCAGATGCCTAATTATACACTTGCTGGTGGTTAAAAAAAATACATATTGTGGTATTTATCATGTTCTGCCTTGTATTTAGCACCTAGGGACTTGTACTTTCTCTCCTAAAATGCAAGCTTCCTGAGAAGTCGAGCTGTACTCAGATCACCTTGTCCCTATTCCCACCTCCCATCTCCTCTCTCTTTTCTCTGCCCTCACCCCTCGTGCATCACTTTTCCTTCAGTTTGCATGCAGTAAGTGTTCATCGAATGAACGTTATTTGTGCCTTCAGGTATTTCCAAAAGAGTGGAACAACCACACTGCTTTCTGATCCAAGTGCTGGCAGTTGAAATCCTTCTTAATCGAAAGAGAAAATTTACATAAATGTCTCAGCTATGATTCCTTCTGGGGAAATTTAAGAAAGTTATGAGCATACCATTTTGCCACTCCCTACAGAATAGCTTTCTCACATCATGAAGCTTCCTTCCTGCCAACACCTCCCTTCACCACCCCTCGCCCCAACAGTTTACCAGACCTGCAGAGGGAAACAGCAGGTTGACAGTCTCATTGATTAAGGATCTCAGATGAGTCTAGAACAATGACTGGGTAGAAGGAATTGAAGATATCCTTTGTGTGTTGGACATTTTTAAAATGAATAGATATTTTAGATTTTCTGTTTTTATATGGAAAGATTGACCCTACAATTTTTATCTGGTTAATGGTTTACTACGTCTGTTTCTCACTTTATAAGTGAGACGTCTAGAGAATGGGCATCATAATGTACAGCGTACATTTATGTAACTCACAGAGCCATAGAATGTTAAAATTAGAGGTGGCTCACAGCATCTTTCTAGTCTGGCTTCCTCCTAGAAATGATGAAATTAAGCCTAAATAGTAAAAGGCATGTGTCTAAAATGCCCATAGATAGGTAAGTTGAGTGGACACAAGAACCAGAGCTTTCTGACTCCCAGTTCAATGTGCTCACTTGCTCGTGCTTTCTCTTTCTCTCTCTCTTCCTCTCCCTCCCTCTCCTCCGTCTCTCTCTTTTTCTCCCCATAGAATCCTTGCAAGCAGCAGTCCACTGCTTATCCCTTCATAGAGCAGAGGGGATCACTTAGTGTCTAGGTCAAATCCTGACCTCATAATGCTGGTTTGGTCCATGATGAAGCAGGTAAGGAACTACAGGGTGATTCACTACCAGAAACCTTGGCCTCTATTAGAGAGCCATTTTAATGAGCATTTCCTTCTGGCAAGCTGTCAGGAAGGAGCATTACCTCCCTCTCAGGAGACAGCAGGTTGAGTTGTGGTTCTTGTAAGAAGAGGTTTCTAAGACTCCCAACAGGAAACATGCCATGTATTCTCACATAAATTTCCTTTTACTTTGTTGTCTCAGCCAATAATTAATTCCTCATATCAGATAAATAGCCATTTAATTATCTTTACTCTTTCAATTAAGATGACCTTCCACCCATGACAGTGCATGAAGAATACTAGCTTTCTACTTGGCTTATATTGTGGTAAACAGGGCTTGTTTACATTAGGAGCTAATTTGGCTTCTGGATGTGTTGCTCCAAAGCTTTTCAAGCAGGATGGCCAAGATACTATGGATGGGATGGAGCCTGTGGCATAGTGTGGTATGTGAGGGTGGAACTGGGGCAAGGGGCTTTAGATAATCACCTTTTGAACATGCCTGAACAACTCTCTATGGAGAACCACAGTAGAGGCTAGGAGTATAGTGAATTACGTTATAAGTCTGACATCAGGACACGAGCACTGGACATCAAAATAGAAGTGACTATCTCTCTTGTCAACTCCTGCTTTGATATACAGCCTGGAGCCTGCCCCTCTCAGTTCAGACCATGGCCAATAAATCTTCCTTGCACCCTCAAAAGGAAGAGAAAGAGAAGAAGCATTTTACCAAGAATAAAGCAGATTCATTCTCATTCATATTCATTCCCTCTCTCGCTCTCTCAAAAATTGCCATTACTTAAAATTCAAAGTTTTCTTTTATGGTGCTTCAAAATTGCTAATTTTCATTTGCGATCTTACAAATGTTTCCCTTATTTATAGGGTAGCAGTCTTAACTGTGGAGGTCTTCAGCATCTGCTCATTGGCAGAATTCAGCACCCCGGCTCTTCAGGGTGGGTGCAGCAATCTCTGGATTGTTAGGCACGTTGTCTTAGGAACAGAGTGTACACGGACGTTCAGGCAGGCACAGCCGGGTCTGTCATGTTTCCACGCTGTCCCTAAGAGTTCTTCCCCCACACCCTCCCTGTTCCTATCAGTCAAAGGAGAATAAGGACTTTCATCTGCAGAAAGAGCCTCTTTTCAAAGGAGCCCTTAAGAGAAGGGAGAAAGTTAATGCTGTGGTCTATACAGAGGAGGATAAACAAAAGTGGCGTATAGAAGACAGTCACCTTCCCTGTACTTCCTACGATAGGGACACCACAATGGCTCACATTCAGACATGAAAGTCACTATTCTCATTTGCCCATTTCACCAGAAACCTGAACCAGTCACATTGTGGCTGTTTCCACCTTTATTCTCTTCCCTCTAGAAATCTGGCTTTTTCACCATTCATTCTGCACTTGAGACTCCTTCCCTCTGGGGAATTCTGTTTCTTTTCCTTCTTCAAGTCTTTTTTTAGAACTTGCCTCCTCTGAAAATTGCCCTGGTTCTTCTGGCCTGTTGTACCCTCCATTGGCACTGAAATATGGTTACAATTTCATGCCAAAAAAAAAAAAAACTAATAAACAACAATAAGAACCTCCTGCAGTGTTATCAGGGAATACATTTTCATTTGAGGATGCTTCATGTGTTCTGAATTGAAAATGTTTGATAATTCCTCACAAATTTGGCTGAAGCTTCTCTTTTGCACTACCTGGGGTGGGGAATATTTCCTGAGCAAATGAATAAATGATACAATATATATAAAAGATGTTTAACCTATTGAACTTTTTTTAAAATGGCAGTTTAGGATTAATTATTTCCTTGAAAACAGCATATTTTCTTTGTGTTTATAAGTTAGATTCAGTACAGCAAAGTCCTAAAATGAGTGTTACAGAGAAAAATCATAGACATTTGGAATGGGGTACCCTCCCAAGGAAAGTCTTATGCCAAAGGGAAGATCTGTAGTTGGCCTGTGAAAGATAAGCACAATTTAGATTTGCAGGAGGTGGCCCTAAAGCCATCTCAGACTGAGAAGTCACAGGGAGAAGAAGCATGCAGACAGGGTGGCCTAGGACATGTACAAGGCTCTGGTAGGAGCCTGGCTCTTTTGTGGTGTCAAAGCTCTTGTGGAGTGAGTCCTGGAGATGTGGATTGGAGAGTGAGTCTGGACAGCTGAGGACTAACCAAGCATTCAGTACCCAGGGACCCTTGTGATCCCTTGCATTGTATTAAAGAAACAAACATTTGTTTTTCCTAAAATATGTTCTGTAATTTAAACTTGAATTAGCAGTGCTTTTGCGTGATATTACCCATCAGAACAGCATCTTCTGCATGTGACAAGATGACTGGCAACAATGGGAAGGACTTGCACCCAGAGCCACTTACACAGACTTCTTTCTAACTGTGAGGATCTAGAGATGGTGGCCTGGCATTGAAAGGGCAGCCTTTGCAATAAATCTAGGATAGACCCTGGCTTCTCCCTGTAGAACTCTCAATGATACTGACGTCCTTAGCAGAAGAGGCACATAGCAGAGAAACATTAATTCTACTCTTGTAACAACAGACCCCTAAGTGGCTTTTAGGACATGTGTTAGTCATTTCCTCAAAGTCCACTTGGCATTGTCACAGTTTTGCTGGTGTGTATGGTCTTGCGATGGCTGTGCAGTCTATGCTGTACAGGCTCACAAGTGCCTTAGAAGTCTGAAATGTGCATGCTCAGCATCACATATGATCAGTGACTACAGGTATGAAATCATAGCAGCTGAGGAAAGATTCAATGAAAAGATACCTGAATAACCATGGCCTGTTACTTTACTTGCAAATTTTGACTTGGTTTGCATTGCCAGGCACAAATTCACTTGTATTTTATATCTTTTATATTTTACTTTTTATTTTTCTCATGAATGAGTGTTCTCTGAGGCCAACTTGGACTTCTCATTCATACTAGAGAGAGCCTAAGAGTCTGGATTAGTTGATAGGTCAAAATTTGAGTTTGAAGAAATGAATTGTTCTGGGAATCCTGACATAGTTTAATTTCTCTATTTGTTTAATAGTGACAGTTCCTGGAGAGTTTTCTATCTTCACGGAAGTGCCAGCACCTCTCAGTGCTAAGTTATGCTGAAGACCTAGCAAAGGTTAGTTAAGAAATGGCTCTTTTCACCATGGAGATCTTGGCCTGTGGAGTCAGAAGGAGAAAAGTTGGCATGAATTTGTATCTGGTCTTAAAAGTACTCTATAAGGATGTTTGATGAGATAATCAAGAAGTTGATCCTGTTAGCTGTTAATGGAACAAGGAAGAGGCAAATGGTGAAGACTCTCAGGTAGATGCAATGCCTTGTATCTCACTTGTCTCAGACAGGTTCTTACAAAGTTCCTGCCTCTAGTAAGTGAGATGAGTATGTCCATGGTCCTAGGCAAGGATATTTGAATGGACTAGAACTTAGGTTATAGGAAGACATCAGAGTCTCTGAGTTAGTGATCTTACACTTGGAAAAAGTGATCAGTCTCACTATAAGCCCTCCAGGTACTACCCAGTGGTGAGCCTTGGCTAGAAAGCAGCAGCACAATGCAATAGCCTGTGTGCTGGAGATGAGATCTTTTATCATTCGCTTCTGTAGGTAGTAATTCAGCTGGTTGTTGTATTATGAGAGATCTGGTGATCTTTGGACCCCTCATATCATCATCTAGTACATTCTTGATGTACAGTTTGACAGAACAAGACCTCCAGTGCTTACTGATCCTCTCCATGGCAGGTGTTCAATCCATGGCAAACTATCTATTGCACCTACACAGACAGACTTCATGCAGAGCCTTTCATTGTGTATCTTTATTTCCAGTGCTGCCTCGCACTTTGAACAACCCCATCCACTGATATTCATAGCATTCATTCAACAGATACTCAGTACTGATGCTTACTGTATGCACGGAACTCTGCTTGATACTTCATTGTTCTTTGATTGCAAATAGGGGCTGGAGAATGATAGAAGCAGAAACCTTGCCTGTACAGTATGAAATTGGTGAGAATAGGAAATAGCCTCTTTCCCTCAAGTTGCTCAAACTTGGCTTATACCTGCCATATGGAAATAGTGGCCAAAAGGACACAATAGGATGCAAATATTAGTGTAGCTTATGGAGAAAAAAATAGTTTAAAATGTCAGTTAAATCGTTAACCTCTTTGAGAATGCGGCCAAACAATGGGTCTATAAATATTTGCAGTAGATAATAAGATAACCGTAAGCATGCAGCATCATGGTTTTAAAAAATACTAGCATACCCAAATAGGAATCCAAATCAATTCAATGCTGAATGTGAACTTGTTGCATTGCGTTGGCCATTTTTTAAACTGTTCTACTTAGATCTGGCTCCATGTCTAATAGGCAACATGGAGAATCCAGCAAAGATTTGTGGAGGCCCACAGGAGGTTGTGATTGATAAAAGAATACCTTTCTGGGAAGGCTGAATAAAGGAAGGTTTTAATAAGCAGAAAACTGAAGACCACTTAAATGATGACTTTTAAAAATGTGAAAAACAAATGGCTTCAATATAACCTAGAATGAGAGTTTCTCATCATGAAACTTTTTAACTATTAGGGTGAGTTGTAAATTATTATTATGGAGGTAAAAGAAGCTAGGAAAAGGATCTATATAAAGTAGCTAAGAAGGTAACATTCACAAAAGCAGATATAGATGGGGTATAGACTTCTTGAGATATTTTTCAACCCCATAATTCTGTATTACTTTGATTTTATATACAGAAGTACAAACCATACATTTAAAATTAGTTAAGTGAGCTTTAGTTACGTCAAATTGTGTAACAAACTGAACAGAGCCTTAGCTTATACATTAAAAGAATGCAAAACATTGATTTTGAGGAACTAATAGAAATCCTAATTTTTAATCTTTTATTGCTCTAAGGAACTCACATACTTGGCCCCTGGTTATAAGTGTTAAGTTTAGTTTTAAAGCTAGTATAGATTATCTTGCAATGCAAAATTGGTGATTTCTGCACCAAATTTCAGTCTAGGTAGACTGAAGTTTTGGTATCAAATTAATTTCATGCAAAGAATTTGATAGTTCAAAATAGGTCCACTTACTGGCATGTGTGGTTCTTCAATAAATTTATTCTCTGCCTCTCACAAACCACATCTATCCATGATGCTTGCTCTGCCATCATTTTTTTAATATAATGGCTTTACTTTCATAGTAGAAGATGCACAGTGACATCCAGTAAAACTGAGGAATTGCACTTCCTACTGTACACTCCCAAGGATTGAGTAAGCACTCAGCTCTATCCCCAAGCCCCACGGGAACAAAGTTTAGTGACTGCAATAAACATATACTGAGAGCAGCAGCTTCTCTCTTTGGTGTAGAGTAATGGCCCAGTATGGTGACTGCTTTCTGATTCAGATTGGCCCTAGCAGAATAGCCTCTGGTCTAGACGGTAATTCTAAGAAAGAGGACAGATCTCATGGGACAAGCGAGTGGAGGCCTGCGGATGTCATGACCGGCTGAGTTTGGAGAAGAGCTAATGTATCAATAGTTCAGCGTCATCTCCTTGAGACAGTTTGTCCTCCAATTGTGGTCTGATTTATGTGAAAATCGTCACTGGGGAATTGGATAGAGAAAGCTGAGCATATCGCTACTCATTTAGCACCAGAGTCAGTTGTTTTTTTACTCCTTTTGTTCTGACTCTTCATCAAGGCTGTGCTATTGAAAGATCCCCAGGGGCTTTTCTTAGGAAGGAATCATTTAACACAAGTGGCATCATTTATTTCGGAAATGATTCCTGGGCTGTTACATAAATCCTAATGAAGTGCATAACAATGTATTCCACCTTGGAATTTGCAGCAGAAGTCACGGAGGTGCTGGCTTTCTGTGCGAGAGAAGCAGCTCTTTACCACATGTCAGATTTTGTAGTCAGATGTGCCTGGTTATTCTTTTTTTTCTTCCCTCACATTACCTTAAATGATCCCAGATAGAAAAACAGACATGGTCAAAAAGAGCTTAGGGGGAGATATTGCTAACCACAGTCACCAGTACATACATAAAATCCCTGATTATTTCTAATGAAAATGGAGATATTTTTTGAGATGCATATTTGAGTTTGGACTCTGAGTAGGGCACCATACCCGGTGCTCTGAAGTATGCAATGACATAACCTTTTATACTCTGGATATTTATAATCTGGTAGGTGAGCTAGCACATACAGATAAATAAAAAACAAATCAGAATTGTCTTTATGCTGGCATGTACAAAGTGTGATGTTCAATAAACAAAGGCCTACAGCACTAACCATTATGGTACAAAGATGACTGGGCCTTTGTGACTGACCTTGAAGATTTCCTCTGGGGGGGTCAACAGCTACGGAGAGTGGGACAGACTATCCCCTTTTCTACCTCCACTAACATAACCTCCCCTGGACTACTGCAGTAGAAGTTCCTAAGTGGTTTACCTGTTTTCATGCACACTTCTTCCATGACTTGTTTGCCTTGCAGCAGTTGGCCAGTACTTTCCAAAATGTAAATCAGATGTCTTTACATTCCTGTTTCACGCTTACAGAGCTTTGTTCCACCAGGGCCTTCATGATCTGGCACTTGCTTGCATTCATGACTTCATTCATTTTTTTTCTTTCCTCAGTTTTGCTGCCCTGATCTTTCTCTTCCTCAAACTTATCAAGCTCTTTTCTGCCTTTGAGCTTTGGTGCTAACTGTTGTGCCCCAAAGCCTTGTTGTGCCCAAAAAATGCCTGGGTGCTTGTCTTGGGTATGTGAGTGGTGCAGTGAAACAAGAAAGATGAGGACAGATTTTTTAAAAAAGCCATTGGGCTTTATAATTTGGAGGCATTTTCATTTTCATGGGGCAGTTTCTGGAGACTGGTAAGAGATTAGGGAAGTGATGGATTAAGTGGTGAGTGGGTAGTAAAGCAGTAAAGGGACTAAATGCACATAACTCCTCTCCCCATACCTGTCGTGGCTGGGAATTGCAAATTGGTAGCAATTCTCAAACCCTGCCATAATTATCATCATTATTATTGGTTTACTTTTTATTAAAGTATAACTTACATATTGTAAGATATACGAATCTTCGGTGTATAATTCAATTATATTTTTACATGAGTATAAACCCATGTAAACATCACTCATATCAACATATAGAAACTTGCCAGCACCCCAGAAGGCTTCCTTCTACCTCCATCAAAGGTAATCTCTATTTTGACTACAATTGTCATAAATAATAGTTTTATGAGTTTTCTGACAGCTTTATCGAGTTGTAATTGACATGGAGGAAATTTCACATGTCAATTACAATTTGGTAAGATTTTACATGTAAACACGCATGAAATCATCACCACATTCAAAATACTGAACCTATCTATTACCCACCAAAATTTCTTTGTACCCCCTTTGTCATCCTTTCCTGGCCCTCAGTATTCCCACATCCTAGCAATATCTGCAGGCAGCCACTAATTTGCTTCTATCCTGTACATGAGTTTGCATTTCCTAAAATTTTATAAAAATAGAAGTATATAGTATATAATCTTTTTTTTTTTTTTGTCTGCCTCTCACTCAGTGTAATTATTGTGAGATAGACAATTGGGTTGTTTCCAGTTTGGGGCCATTATGAATAAAGTTGCTCTGGATAGCATGCTAACAGGTGGTATGGTCAGTGTTTTGAATTTAAGCTATTCTAATGAATACATAACATTACCTTGTAGTGGTTTCAGTTTGCATTTCTCTAATGACTAATAATGTTGAGCATCTTTTCATATGCCTTCTTTCCATCCACATCTTTTTTAGTAAAGTGTTTATTCAAATATTTTGCTTGTTTTTCTCGGTTGTTTTCTTTTTTTGAATTTCAAGAGTTTTTGCAAATATACTCTGGATATGTCATCAGACAGTAATTTGCCAATATTTTCTCCTAGTTTGTAGCTTGTCTTTTTATTCTCTTGAAGAGCAGAGTGTTTAATTTTGATTCTACTTATTTTATTCTTTCGTAACTTGTTCTTTTAATGCCATATCTAAGAAGCCTTGCCCAGCCCAAAGTCACAAAGATTTACTTCTGTGTTTTCTCCTAAAAGTTTTATAGTTTTAAGTTTTTACATTTAGGTCTCTGATCCATTTTACTTGATTTTTGTGTATGATACAAAGTATGAACTGAAGTTCCTTTTTTGCATTTGGATATCCAGTTGTTCTAATATCATTTGTTTAAAAAAAAACTATTCTTTCTTTACTACATTGCTTTTGCACTTTTGTTGGAAACCAATTTTTCACATATACACGGGTCTTTTTCTATACTCTCTATACTGTTCCATTGATCTGTGTCTATCTTGATGCCAATACCACAATGTCTTGATTACTTTAGTCTTATAACAGGCCCTTTAATCAAATAGTATAAGTCTTCTAACTTTGTTCTTCTTTCCCTTGAGTTATTTTTGCTCTTTTAGATCACTTGCATTTCCATATGAACTTTTATAATCAATGTGTCATACTCTACTCAAAAACCTGCTGGAATTTTTGTTTGTTTTGAAATAGCGCTGAATCTGTAGATTATACTGGGGAAAATCGACATCTTAATAATATTGAGTCTTCTAACCCATGACCACAATATGTCTATCTATTCAAATCTGCAGATCAATTTGGGGATTACTGCTATTCTTAAAAGTATTAAATCTTTCAGTCCTTGATCACAAGATGTTTTACATTTATTTCAGTCATCAATTTTTTCAAACAGCATCTTATAGTTTTCCGTATACAAGTCTTATACTTTTTTGGTTAAATATATTCCTAAGTATTTTATTATTTTCGTTGATATTGTAAATGAAATTGTTTGTTAGCTTCTTATTAGGCTTCTCCAGAGAAACAGAACCCATAGAATGTATATATATATAAAGAAAAAGGAATGAGAAATATATATATTTATATATGGAATTAACTCATACAATTATGGAGGCTATCAAGTTCAAAATCTGGAGAGTGGAATGAAAGGCTGGAGACCCAGGCAAGAACTGATGTTATAGTTCAAGTGTGAAGACCATCTGCTGGCATAATTTCTCCTTGCTCTGGGGAAGTCAGCCTGTTGTTCTGCTCTGCTGATTGGATGAGGCCCACTCATGTTTTGGAGCACAATCTTGCATTACTCAGAGGCCCCCGATATAAATGTTGATCTTAACCAAAAACACCATCACAGAAACATCCAAAATAATGTTTGACCAAAAGCTGGGTACCATGGCCTTGCCAGATTGACACATAAAATTACCTATCACAGCTAAGACTCTCAGTTTTATTATTTTAGTGATTGCTTTAGAGTTGACTGTACACATTTTTAACTTAACATGCTTTACCTTCAAGTGATATAATACTATGTTATATGTAGTATAGGAACTTTCCAATAGTTTACTTTTCCTTCTCCTATCCTGACCTTTATGCTATTGTTGTCATACATTTTACTTTTTCAAATGTTATAAATTCCATACTACATTGTCATTTGAAAACAAGACTAGAGCATTGCTCAGTCTAGGGCAGTCCTGCTGTGTATTCTACCCAATACCCACAAATGTTGAGGTTTTCCAGTCTGGCTGATGGGCACAGACACTATTCTCAGCCCTATGTGAGCATGGAGTACTGTTTCCTCTACTCATTTTGAATGGTTCTTTCTCCAGCCTCAGGTAATCTCACACATACATGGTGAGAAGAACTCAGCTTGATACTCTGGGCCAAATCTCTGCACATCTCTGGAGTTCTCTTTTCATTATTCTGTCTGATAATGTTAATCATCTTGGTCTCCCTGGGCTCTCAGCTCTGTCTCAAGCTCTCCAACCCAAGCAGTCTGGAAAACTCTCCCAAAGCAGTAAATCAGGGCAATCATAGGGCTCATCTCATTTATTTCCCATCTCGCAGGGATCACTATCTTTCATTGCTTCATATATTCTGTCCATTTCTGGTTGCTTTAGGCAGAAGGGTGGCCCTAGCACTCATTTCTGTTGTGTAGACACAGGATTCAAATTGCTGAGTCATAGAGTATGTGCATGTTTAGCTTTAGTAGATATTGCCTAAAATTCGCCAAAAGAAATTTAAATAATTTTAATTGTAGATAACTTTTGCTAATGTAATTGACATTTATTTTATCCAGAACGTGTTGCTAGATTTTATTCCCCGATGGAACACAATAGTGAATGTGACAAGTTCTTAGTGACATTATTTGCTTTTTTTAGAACCTCAGTGATGTACACCCTCATTTAAAATGTATTACTAAATCATTGAGTAAGTGGTGGTGTTGGTGGTGAAGAGGGGTGAAAGCAGAGAGAGCGGATAAATCTGTCTTTGCTTGACTGACAATCGTAATTATATTTGACAGCATATGTTTGCTAAGTAATAACAGCTTTGATTTTTCTAAAAACCTAGTGATATTATGTTTAGTACTTGGTCCATCAGAAAATTCTCTGTTGCTCTGCCTCCTTCAAGTTTTAGTCTCATTTTTTGTCACACTGAAGGAGATCCACATCCATGTAACATCTTTCCATGGATTGTTTAGACAAAACAATCCCATGAAAAGATCAGGCTCAGCTGCAGGGCACATGATGTCAGGGAGCCCCTCACCAGGCCTTTCCCTCACATGATGGGAGCAAACTCCTCTCTCCACAGCTGCCAAAAGACAGGGGCACTATTCGGCTTTTTCTCACTGTAAGGAGTATCTGAGCTTGAAAACTGCTCCTTAGCAGCTCTCCTTGGTAAAATGTGTGTTGACTTTCTACCGAGAATGACACTTCCTTGAGTAGAGTTGTCGCTTGGCCCATACTTTTTAGTATATGATGGGTAATGTTAAAGGAGAGCATTACATTAGAAGAATTTCTTTTTCAAGTTTTTATTCCTAGTCTTTGAGCTTCTGGTGGAGTAATTTAATTCATTTTTGAATCAGGTAGCTGCCTCTTTGATGCCTTTGTCTTTTGATGCTCTGTTTGTAAATCACTCCTAATAATAGATCAAAAATGATGTTTACATCTATTCCCAGAATTGATGAAGTAAGAATGGAGTAAGACTTTATAACTGTAGTTAACTCCTTCTGTTATCTCCATTGTATATTACAGTATTTTGGTACTGGATGTCATCTCTTTGAGAAGCCAGCACAGTTTTCACAGCCTTAGGCATTTACTTCCTTGCCATAGGCCTGTTTGTTTGTTTGTTTCACAGTTATACTCCATAAATCAGACATGTTATACTCTTTCCACATATGTATGAAGTCACAATAATATTAACCAGGTTTTATAATTCATTGTGTGTTTACCCTTTACCCAAAATGCATGTAAATTGATTTTCTCCTCAGGTCTCTGAAGAAAAGTCTATGGAAGTTAAAATATCAAACACAGTAGGAAGCCTTGGCTTGCTGAATCTCAAGCCTAAAGTCATGTTTTCAGGGAGGCTGAAACAAACAGAATTGCTTAAGAGAGATGCTGCTAAAATAAAGATTGTAGAAAAAGAGGTTTTTTTAAGAGATTTTAACCCCCAAATCTCTCTCCTCCTAGTCTCCTGATATTACTGTAATTTCTTGATTTTTACCATTTTCTTTACTCTCCTTGGTTCACAGGATATCATTCTTTTCTAATAAAAAAAAAAAAGATGTTCAAATCTCTTAAAACTGTGACTTGATCTTGAAATAAAATATATGAACCTGAAATAAGTTTTTGGTTTATTCATTATTTCTGGTGGAAACAAGAACTGCTCTTCCTTTTGTTGAAGAGTGATGCATTAATTCACTCATTCATTTATGCATGCATATCTAAATTGGCACTCTGTGTATCAATTTATACTCTAGAGGACATTGTGGTGCTAGTCTGGAGAGGGCAGTACTGGTCTTGCAGTGGGGGAACTCAAGCCTTTAGGGATTAAGCTTTGTGATTTCAAGCTAAAGATTTAACAGCCCAAGACTACTTGAAAAGTAGAATATCCTTTTGAAATAAAAATCTATGTATTTTTACAATTTTTAAAAAAGTAAAATAATAAGCAGGGTAAAGAAGGTTAAAATTGGAGGAACTAGGTTTTAGAAGTACCAACTAGATATCATTCAGCACATGACATAAAAGTTGTGCATTTTAAAATAATGCTGTCTCCTTGTTAGTAGTTTGGAAATATTAAAACCAGATAGTACTTCCTACAAAGTTGGTATAGGGAGTCTTCTTGATCTGTTAATGTACAGTTGTTAACTGTACATACTCTCCATATGGTGCTGTACTTTTTATTAAAAGCATCTTTCCTAAGGAATGCTGGTTGCAAGATGGTTCCTATTCTTCTTCTTCTATTAAAGGACTTATTCAGACTTCTATACAAGAAAGCAGTTTCCCATACCAATGATTCCTTCTTCAATATCTTTTTGGAGAAATATATTAGACTTTCAGACTCCTCCTCCTCCTCCTCGCCTTCTTCCTCTAATCTGGAGATTAAAATGTGATATACATAGAGGATGGGAAGCCAGGGACACCCAATCAGAATGGCAAGAAAAAAAAGTGGCCAAGAATCTAATAATAATTTAAGTCTCCTATGGGACAAAATTAAGGGTAACAACATCCATGATGTAGGGGTACATGAAGAGAGAGAACAAGAAGTTGAATATATATTTCAAGAAATAATGATAAAAAACTTTCCTAACCTGGTGAGGGGAATAGACATACAACCCTAGGAAGCTCAGAGAGTCCCCAACAAAATAAACCCAAAGAGGCCCACACTAAGACACATTATAATTAAAATGCAAAAGGTTAAGAAAAAAGAATCTTAAAAGCAGCAAGAGAAAAGTAATTAATTACCTCCAAGGGAGCTCCCATAAGACTGGCAGCCAATTTCTTAAAAGAAACTTTGCAGGACAGAAGGGGCTGGCACAAAATATTCAAAGTGTTGAAACCAAGGATCTACAACCAAGAATACTTTATCCAGCAAAGTTATCATTTAGAATCAAAGGACAGATAAAGAGCTTCCCAGACAAAAATAAGGTAAAGGAATTCATCAACGCCACGCCAGTATTACAGGAATTGTTGGAGGGACTTCTTTAAGAAAAAAAAAAGTATCAAAAAACATGAATAAAGAATGGTAATAAACTACATATTTATCAACAAGTACCTCAAATGGAAAAGAATTAAGTGCTCCAACAAAAAGATAGGGAATCTGAATGGATGAGAAAACAAGACCCCTACATATGCTGCCTACAAGAGACTCACTTCAGATTAAAAGACAGACACAGACTAAAAGGAATGGAATGGAAAAAGATATTGCCTTGATGGACGTAGGGGGTATTGCACTGAATGAAGTAAGTCAGATAAAGACAAATATTACATGATTTCACATGCATGTGGGCTTTAAAGAACAAAATAAACAACAACCAAAATGGAAGCAAACTCATAGATACAGAGAATATTTTGAGGGTTACTAGATGGGAGGGATGGTGAAAAAGGGCAAATGGATTAAGAAGAACAAATGGATAGATACAAAATAGTCATGGAGATATAAAGTATATCATAAGGAAAATAGTCAACAATGTTGTAATATGTAAGAGGGAAGAGGAGTACCTGATTTATCAGGGTGACCATTTTATGACTTATATAGATCTCTAATCACTATGCTGTACAACTGAAACTAATATATTATTGTGCCAACAATAATTGAAAAAAATCATTGAATTATACAATGCAATTATGAGCATCTAATCTTCTATTATACTGCAATAAAGCTGAGAAGAAGAAAAAAACTTCTTAAAAACATGCCAAATTAAGAATACCCTTTCAGGTTCATTTGAAGCATGTCAGATTTGTCAGGAATCTGACCAGGACTTAAGATGGGGAGGAGAGGGATAAAGCCCCAGTGACAGACTTGGGCATTTCATGAATTGGTCTGGTTGGAGCCTGTGGAGTCTAAACATTTGCTATGTACTAAATGATAACACATTTTGAGAAATACTCTGAGGAGCAAACAGTCAGCCTTGGGTAGAGTGCACCATGTTCTATTTCCCACTAATTATAACAGTGATGATATTTCCAGATTCCAAATGTGTTTGAGGTAACAATCTAGGTATTTTTGCTTCTAAGCTTTGTAAACATTCAGCCATCTCACCAGATAAAATTGCTGATGTAGCCTCAGACTTGATATTTATTTCTCCATTCATACTGTGAAATCTACCTAGGATTATCAGACATTAGAGTTTTGGAGAAACATTAAAGAAACCAGTTACAAATAATTATTTCTCACATTTTGGGCCTGTTAACCCATTTCTTCACTTCATCAGCACCTAGAAGGCATGCTATGTCTTGCTTTGCTTTCCTGAACCACATTTCAGAGGATTTTTTTTTTTCTTATCCTTCATGTTAGTCACCTCTGACACAGCCAAAGAACAGCCCTGCTAAGATCCTATGTGGACACTTTTTTCCTTGTTCCAAATTGTTTGTTTCTCATGAATAGTCTTTTGAAATCACTATGTCTGGCCATTAGACTACAGCAGAACAGAGAGCTCAGGCATACCACAAAACGCTGACCTTCACTTAATTATGATCATGCTAGAACTAAGCATAATGAAATTGTAAGGTATCTTAGGTATATAAGTGTGGCAAATTGTGCATTTTAGCTGCTTAACCTTAACATCAAACTATGTCGATACAATTCGTTCTTCAACATCTTTTTTTATAGAGAAATGACCACAAAGTTTTAAGAGGATTCGATATGAGTTTAATGTGTATAGAAAATGTTTGTGCAAATGTTAGTAAATATGCAAGAATATCTATGAAAAAAGTGATGAGTAATCGTTTTGTTTATATACTGATTATTTCCTTTAAAATAATAAATATTTTAAGACTGAGACTAGATATTTCGTAACAGGGAAAATTGATTTTGTTTGGAATGGTTTGGAAATGATGCTGAAAATAATGAGATCATAGGGAAAAGAGTGTGACTTTTTTAAGTTATCTCTCAGCTATTGGACCTAGAACTGGACAGTTGGCATCTTAATCACTGATAGTGTGTACTCCTTTATTGTTCTGCATAACATGCAAGTAATTTGCGTTTCTGTCTTTCACTTTCCTCATAAGTCTTTATCCCCTTCTCCACCATTTCCTGACTCACTGCAAGACCAAATTTAATCTAAAATGGTTCTTTGCTATTCTCCAGCATATTGGTTTTTAATTAAATAGACTTTTCTGATTGGGCAAAAGCAGAGCTGGTGGTCTCTACTTCTTGACTAAGTGGCTTATTTTATTTTTGTACAATATTTCCAGCAGGGATCATTCTTTAAAAGATCTTGCTAGGTTATTACTTCATGAGATAGAGATGTTATACCACTTGAGTAAAGATATTCCAAACATAATAGTTCCTATCACTGCTTCTTAACTACAGCTGAGATAGAGATGAAGTCTACATGAAGGCTGAAGAAGGGGCGTGCAGCCATGGAAACCACATTTTTTTTTTTATCAGAGCTGGTAGCAGAAGGACCTGGATTTGGTTAGCCCAGATGCTTGTGCCTGCCTCTAATACCACCATAGAGATCAGTGGGTTTCAGGAATGGGAGTGAGTGAAAACACAGTGTTAGGTTTAGATAACCCCAAAACTTGATTTATTGAGTGAGTGCCAATGCTTAGGAAGCAGTGATCTTAGAGAACCCATTTCTGATTAAACTTCATGATTATATCTTGGAGAGAATCTATATTGTGATAGTTTTTAAGCATCTGTCTATACTTGCTAATCATCATTTTACCAAAGAGGAAATATCAGATGCCAAGCCCTCCACTGACAATTCTCATTTGGAATTAACAGCATTTTTGTTATCATTATATTTTTAATTTTTTCCTAATTATACGTTTTTACATTATTTTCTATTTAATGTAGGCAGAGCTCTGTCTGTTTATGGCTTTAACATATTTTTAATGAACTTACTTAAGTAAAAAAGCAAGTTTATTTAAAGGGAAATACTAAGAAAATAGCAGTTTAGGATATTGTCAAAGTCACAGCAATGGTATTAGTATTAGAACAAAATGATTCAATTAATCCATATTTAATGATTATCCCACACCCAGTAAAAAGTGGCATTTGACAATGCAGCAAAAAGCTATAATGGGAAGAGCAGTAGACTTTTAGTGCAATGTTTAAGTTGCAGTTTTTCCATTCATTAACAGTATTACTTTGGCAAGTCAGTGCTTTCTGTGCCAGAAAGTATATAAAATAATTTTTTTTAAGTTTTAAATGCTCTGGAAAAATGTAATTTGTTATTATGTTCATTTATAGGCTCCTACATCTCAAACTGGAAGGTGTAGCTTAGAAGATCTGTGCAGGGATTTACCCTCATCTTGTATGTTTGGACTAAACGAACATAATAGCCATCTGGTTTTTGTTCTTCACGAATATGTCAGAGAAGCAAATGGATATTTTATCCAGGCTTGAAATGAATCTGTTTTGAAATTAACAGAGTTCAGTGAAACAAATAACATACTTAGATAAAATGATCACATAAGTTCCCCACCCCCCCACCCCCACCTGTGGAGTTGACATATAAGCTGAAATCTGAATAGTGAAAAAGAGATGACTATTAAAAGTGGCGGGGGTGTGGGGGAGGCAGAATAGTTCTATGAAGGGAATGGCATTTGCAAACTGTAGAAAGAGGTTGCTATTTCCCAGGATCAAAGATGGCTGGAGCTTGGTGGACTAAAAGAAGAGGAGAGCAAGATGAGAATGGAGAGTTACTCAAGGACCAGGTCATCCAGGACTTGGCGAGTCACCATGAGCCTTTTATTCTAAATGCTTTGGAATGCCATTGAGGAGTTTTTGAAAGATGGTTCAGTCTTCCAAATTACAGTTTGAATGGCCAGGCCAGTTTGGAGGAAATCATAGAATTCTAGGTGAAGGCTAATTTGGAATGTGGCTGCTGCAAAAAGCTTCCCAGATTTTCCCCAGCTCTACCTTGGTCCTTGAAGCTCCCACCCTCCCCAATACCACAGATGATTCTTATGTCATTCACACTACTATGCTTTAATACTGTTTCACACCATTCTTATCCCCCTACGGCCCAAGGTCTTGATTCAGAACCATATCTTATTCAACCTTAGAATTGCCCACACTTTTTGTGAGAGAGACTTTGGTGCTAACTGTGGATGTCCTGTGCAGCCCCTAAATGAGGGGGTGGGTGACGGGCCCTGGCATCCTGGCCATCTTTGCACAGCTGCCCACAGGCAGGCCCCAGATTCTCCCAGGCGAGTCTACAGCACAGGAGGGTCTTTCAGATGTCCACTGGTATGTTATCTTTTAGTAAAGCATGAGTTCTAAAAGCCCCAGTAGGGGCATGCCCCTTCACAGAGATTCACCATTAACCCGGTGACTGAAGGCCTAAGGTTACTCCTCTTGGAGAAGTGCTGTTAAGATGGCTAGGATGCCTAGGTAATGGTTTCTGCCACTTAAGGTTATGACAAGAAAAGCCATGGTCTTTCTGTCTGGCTATTGTGGATTTTGCTGTCAAAGGATACCCTCTAATCTGGTGTTGGGCAGATCCTAGTGACTTAATATCCTTCCTGAATTTCCTGAATTTCTGCTCATCTATGTGAGCAGCTATCAACTTATTGGAGCAAAAAATTGCCAAGATATCACTTAGTTTTCACTTCTATCCTTTGTCCTAAGTATTTGGTAGTATCAAAAGGATTCCAATAAAATACTTTGAAGCAAAAAAAAAAAATTGCCCACAGTTCTTACTTCTGTGTCTTCCACCTAATAAATGTTACTCATATATTTGTTAAATGAGTAAACACAAATTCAGTAGCCTCAGCAGTCAATGTGCCTCAGAAGCAACTGAGGAGAATAAAAATATGGATATCAGGGCCACACCCCCAGAGATTCTGATTCATAGTTTGGTATGTTTGTTATAAAACTTCCAGGTGATTTTAAGGTGTGGTCAGAGTGAAGAACCAAGGGACCAGGCTGATTCTGGGTGGCCTGGAGTATCTTGCCAGTCCCACCCCTTTAAATGCCTATATATTTGCCTTTTCCTCATGAATGTTGAAGACAAGACAGAAATGCCCTGGTTATCTGGCCTTTAAAGTTATTCAAAATAATGAATATGAAATCTATTGTAGGAGGTCATTGGACAGAGAGCACTATAATATCACTGGTCCAGGTCTTTTAGGTTGCATTTTTCAAATATGCTATCAATTAGCGTTCCTTTGGATGAAGAAGATAGATAAATTACTGTTTTTCACTAGACATGTGGAATTCAACTCACTTATTTTTTATCGGCTGAAAACCCAAAAAACCTCAAAACAAGGAAGATGTTAAAACATGACTTCTTTAGAAAGTCTGGCAGTGGTGCGTTTGTGTAAGTGTTTTGACTTCAGAAGGAGAAAATCTTTATTTAACTCTATATAATGTGTATATAATAAT
Organism: Cynopterus sphinx; assembly: GCA_030015415.1. Taxonomy (NCBI): domain Eukaryota; kingdom Metazoa; phylum Chordata; class Mammalia; order Chiroptera; family Pteropodidae; genus Cynopterus; species Cynopterus sphinx. The sequence continues at coordinate 76,806,120 of CM057384.1, forward strand.
ATAATTTTCGGGCACCTGCTTCAAATAGAAACTGGGATAGTGGAGATAATAACAATAAACAAAAATTAAACCAAACCGGGCTCAGTGCCCAGGAAGACAACCCAGATTCCAAGAACTGGGCAAGGAATAAACCAATAGGGGGAAAAGGCAAGGATGGAGGGAGTTGTAGCTGCTGTCGTTAAAAATGACCGCTTTGCAATGCTATCGCTGTTGAGCAATTCTGTGGGGCATTTGTCATGTGGGTGGGGTTCCTGCCTTTCTCATTTTCAGTGACGAGATTCTAATGGAACGTGCCTTCCTAAAATGTCAATGCTAAACATGCCACTAATTACAGTGATCATTCATTACATTTGAGATTTTATAATGCTGTAACCTGCTTGGAAATAAATGTGCCAGGAGTGAAGATAGGAGTTCATAACAACTTTAACTAAAGTTATAAGGAAAATGTTCATGTTTCCTAGGATGCCTGAATGTCGTATGATTTACATAAACAAAGGAGGAAATCCTCTTTGTGTGTTTAGGGATGGGTGTCTAATACAGGAACCCATGTTTTCCTGTTATTGAAAAGCATCCTTTAATCTTTTAAGCACATTTTAGGACCTGCATGTATTCCAGGTGTGTTATTTCCTTTAACATTAAAACACAAGGGCAGGGCATGACTATCAAAGAAAAATATTAGAGCTCCCTTTTGTGTCATAGGAGACACAAAAAATAAATGAATTAAGTTAAATGGATGGGCAGAGCCCTGGGCAGACTGGTGATACTGCCTGAATTTAGTTAGGGGAATGGTTATTGCTAATGGGACCTAACAGGCTTATACTTGGAGTTGTAGGCCAGAGAAGCCATTTGTGAATAGAAGACTATAAAATTTCCTCTGATCGTGGATATTAAGGAGATGATGACTTTTTAACCATGAAAGTAAATGTAATTGGTGTGAAATGTTCTGGAGCTTTGAGCCAAATAATGGGTAATAAACCTAAGCCTGATTTGAAATTTAAAAAGATATGTATTTGCTAAATTCTGGTTAAAAGCAGAGAGATAAGATTATACTGAAGTTGTAAAAATAGTCTTCAGTCCTAGTACCACAGAGATTTTCACCAGACCTAAAAATAAGATGCCCACTTCTCATTCTCCTTTTTGTTCCTACTTTCATGACCCAGACACTTTAATGCACGAAACTCTGCAATGCATGAAGAGTCTTCCTACCACCAGCCACGACTGGGGTAGGTGCTTTCTGTCTGTTTATCCCTCAAGGATTCCTTTGCCATCTGTTGAGCATCTGCATCGTTATTTGAAAATATGGACTCTGTGGGATTATTTGAAACAAAGAAAGTGCCATTGATATACAGTCTTATTAGGATTGCATTCATTATGACAAGTAGTGCTTTCTACTTTTCATAGTTTTTTTAATAACATTATTTGTATTAAACCTTACCATTCTTCCTTATAATTGCCTCTCCACCCTTGAGGCTCTCAGTTAGGAAGTAAGCAGTCATAGAAATCTTCCAAGTTGACTCTCTCCTAGTGGCTGCTGCCTGACCTCTGCCTGACATGTGACACTGTCCATCCTCAGCATGACCAAAGCTGGGGTGGGGAAAACCATCCTGGTCCCAGAGGTGTGGTGACTTCAGAGGTTCATGTGAGGGAACACCCAGGTTGCCAGATGCAGTCATAATCAGATAGAAACACAATACAAACTAGACTACATTTTAAAGCCCAATAATTGTTTGTTTGCTTGTTTATTTGTTTTGTTTTATTTGTTTTTTGGAATGTGGTATTTATTACTCCTTATTACTGAAACCTGAAGTATTTACACTGGACAATAAAATTAGAAATATGTATTGAAGTTCCCTAAGGGAGCCAGTAACTTCCACTTGCTTTAAAATTCAGCTTTTCCCAATGACCTCTACCTGGTGCCTGTAAATTCTGCAGGTGGTCATTGTATACTTGTAGCATCTATTAAAGGTGCTTCGTGTTATTCGGTTGTGTTCAGTTTGAACAAATGAAAACAAATGAGGCAGCTCTTACAATTATAATTGTATTGTAACTGCTTGAAAGTGCAGATTATAACTTCCATTTCTTTTGAGTTCGCCCCTCACCAAAGGCACACATATTCACTCTTTCAATAGATAGATGTCTACATTTCTATGTATATAAATATAAATATATTTTTTCTTCTCGCTCTCGCTCTTGTTGACATATGCATGTAGGTGTGAGATGGAAATACCACTGACTGAGGAAGCAAACCAACCTGCACACCCACTTATCTGAGTGGTCTTTTTCTTGGCAGTGACAAACAAGAAACCCACACAGGCGTCCATTACAAAGGTCAAACAGTTTGAAGGCTCCACATCATTCGTGCGGAGATCCCAGTGGATGCTTGAGCAGCTTCGCCAAGTTAATGGCATCGATCCTAATCGGGTGAGTGACTTGTCCAGTGTTGAGCACAGGCGTTCCCTTCACACATGACTCTTTCATTGCCCTTGGCGGTGGTGGTGGTTGTCTGAGTCACTTTAACAAAGCTATTTCTCTACTTCAGTTATATAACTCATGCTTTCTGATTTTTGTGCCCTTCTTATGGAGGATTATAAATCTTTTCATCACGTTTGATGCAGGAACCTTAAGGGGATACATATAGAAGAAATGCTACCTCCAATAATATCTTTGTTAGCGAATAGCAAAGAGCAGAGTTCAAGTATTATGTCCATGGTCGTCAGTATGAAAAACCATGTTCATCCAAGCTTCATTTACCTCCTAATACCACCAGTGATGACGTTTAATTACCAAAAGAATGAATGAATGGCTCCTTAAAAGTTATGTATTATGATTCTATTGGATTTAATATGAGAAACATTTTATGGTTATTCATTCAAAGTACATTGCCTTTTACTCACATTCACCATACAAAACATCAACAATGAGGAAAAATAAAATGTAAATTGTAACTATATGCTAAAATAATGAGGGGGAATCTTTTCTTACCAAAGATTGGGGCAGGATTAATACAGTTCAGTGCTGAGAACCTGAGGGAATTATGTTCCAAAAAACTGGGAAAGCAATATGCAGTCTGGATTCTGACACAAGTCAAAGTGTGGTCAGCTATAGAGACTTCTGTGAGACTAGCTTCCTTGAGACATCTTCAACTACTCTAAGATTTAGGCTTTGCTTGATAAACAGAGAAAGGTGGACTCTCAATGTACCTGAATGCTAATAAAGGTGAGCTTTATGATTAGGACCAAAGTTTTAAAAGGTGTTTTAGCCTTTTGTTGGGCATAGGTAGAAGCAGCAGTTTTTATACAATGAAATCAGTGGTTATTTCACTGTCTTTTCCAGGATTCTGCAGAGTTTGATTTGTTGTTTGAAAATGCTTTTGACCAGTGGGTAGCCAGCACAGCCTCAGAAAAATGCACCTTCTTCCAGATCCTCCACCACACCTGTCAGAGGTACCTCACGGACAGGAAGCCGGAGTTTATTAACTGCCAATCCAAAATCATGGGAGGTGAGTGGGCATTTGTATAACTTCAGTCATCCTGTTTTCTTAGGCCCACTTTTACATAAAAGTTAGGTGTTCTGCAAAAGAAAGACCAAAAAAAAATTCTAAATACTCAGAGCTAGACATCATAAGAATCATTCAAGGGAGTTCATTGTATGCTAAATCTGGATACAGTGGTGTGTTTTCACTCTTCTCCAAAAACTGATCTTTTTAGAAGACTAGTCACTTAGCAAAGATTATTTGTACTGTGAGAACTAACCAGTTCTTTTATTCGAAAACCTTTCAGTTTGGTTTCTTTACTACCATTTTTACAATTTGGTTGCAGAATGCTATTTTCTGGGTTGTTTTTTCCTGTTATTTCTCAAGATATTCTATAAATATCAATATAAAATTTTTACAGATGTTACCTCCTTCTTTCAAATAGCAATTAGTCTCACAATTATTCCTTGAATGGCGTACAGAGCTGAGTTAGGATGAGTGCTAAAAGCCAGCCTAGGCTGCAGTGAGTAACAGCATTGGCAAGATAATGACAAACATTTAAGAAGGTGCTTAACACATTTTTTTAGGTAGGCAGCATTTCTTTTTAGGGAATTGAAAAATGTGCCAAAAATATAAAAGCCTTCCATAAGTTGAAAAAGAGTGTTTATATCATTGGTCTTTTCACTGACCTGATCTGATTTTGAAGGAAATTTTTTAAAATGTATCAACTGTCTCTTAATCAAATGTCAAATAAGATCAATTAGAAATAATACCTATTCTCTTTGAGCTGTATATATCTTTCAGTTGGACTTGGGCTGAACACCATTATTCTGTTCTGGCAACTGATGTACTCACTGTAATTTTGTCACTAGTCTTTTAGATGTTGTTTAGAGAAGACACTGTCCAACACTTATTATACACTGCCATGTTAGTGTTCCTCTTAAGCAGGAAGTTGCTTATGTCATAAGAACCTCGAAAGGTCTTTCTTAAGCAATGATGTAGAGTCATCTTACAGATTATCTATTTAATCCTAGAAAAATATAACAGAGGTGATGAATGGTGCATTTTTTCTTCCAGGTGACCTCATCCTGTGGTATAAAAGTGAGAAACATTAGACAGAAATGTGAAAAGAAATGTCAAACACTAACCCCTTACTATTTAGGAAATATGATGAGATAAGGCTTTTGATCATGTCTCTGCCATCAATGCTCTTCAAATAAATCCTGCTTTCAAAGTCCACTTTAAGTTTAACAGACTTGCCAAAAGGTCAGAGCACACCAAGCTCAGGACCACAGAAGGCTGCATGAAAATGGAAAGGGAAACATTTTTCCCATCAGTATCTGTATGGTCTGTAGCTTGCTTGGCTAGTGCCTAAGCGCAGAGTCTCCGCTAAAAATGACGTGACGCTATGGGTTTGAACTTTCATCGCCCTTGGAGCCAGACATCTCTCGAGCGCTTCGCTTCCCCCACGTTCCATCCCAAGTGCAGAGGGGCCAGAAGCAGAAACAGTGCCATAGGAACTATCACATTTCCTCAGAATGGGAATGTGAGCTGGAAGCTAGGAGGCCACAGACTCTCTCCATTGCTCTTGCAAAGGAAATGAGCCACTCCCTCCTGCCAAGGTTCAGGAGAGCTTTGCTGACTCTTCTTTTCCTCCTCCCCTCAGGGACGGCAGGCACTAGGCAGTTGCTCTTCTCTGTTGCCTCTGGAGCTTTTATTTCTTCTCTCAGAACAGGTCTTTTCATTCTTTTACTCACTCTTGTTTTATCATATAATCATACAACAAATGAATACTAAGTATCAAGTATGCACTAGTCACTGTGGTACCTGTGGATATGGAGAATAGTTCCAGATTTAGCCTCTCAATAGACCCTAATCACCACGACACAAATCCCAGATCTCAGACTGGCAGATCTATCTTTTCTATATGCTCTTCATTTACCTTCTTGAATATCCTCAGATCTCCCCACAGAGTCCCACTTGGCTGCTTCTCTCAGCTATTAGCCCAGTCCTTCACACGTCTTCCAGTGCCCTACAAACCCCAAATTATACAGAGTTGAGACAGGAATCCATATATCTGATGTTAAATTGTTGCTGTGTGTGTTACATAAAGTTAAAGATTGACTTCCTGTGGTAAGAAAAAGAATAAATGAAGTGTCAGAATTGACTTTCTTTTGTGATGGTAGGTGTGTCTGTCATCTATTTCAGATCTCAGTTTTCCAAGTGTAACATGAGGAGGTTATCTAAAATTCTTTTTAATCCTATCATTTTCAGAATCATAATTCCTAAGGCATAGCTTTATTGTGTAGGTTAATTACTTTTTAATTTAAGAATCAAATGAAAGCTCTGGTACAGTTAAATGTTGACTGGTCCTGGATTCTTAAGGAAGGCAAAAAAGTTCAGATTAACACATTGTGATTTGTTGGCAGCACATATGTCCTTAATGAGTGCAGTCTGTCTTATTTAAACAGTCTCTCATCCTTGATAACAGTTGTACCAACACACCCTAATTAACTAGCATGCTGATTAGTCTTCCTTTCTGCTAGTTATCACAATTCTGAAACTTAAAAATTATGTAGTTTTCAGGTCACTAAATTCTGACATTTTTAATTTGGGGGACACCTACCTCATCTTCTGATCTTCATTTTTTTATCTTCAGATGGGATCTGTTCCCAATTTCAAAGTCTCTTCTTACAGTATGGGCCATAAGTCCTAGATACAATTATTTTCCACACTGTGAAATGTGATCGTTTTTGTGATTTTAGAGAACTAATATTGGTGTTGGTGTGCCACCTTATACCAGGTTCTTTACGTGTTACCTCATTTAGTTTTCACAGCAGCCTTTGGAAATACAATTTGTTTTCTCCATTTTATAGAGAAGGAAATAGGATCAGAGAGATTATTAAATAGCTTGCCAAGGGTCATATCGCTAGAAAGCGGCAGAGATGAAATCCAAACACTGGCTCACTATGTTCTAAAAGCACCTTCGTCAGGGCCACTGAGTGTTACACTCTAGAGAACACTGTTGACATCTTTGGTATGAATGGTGTCCCCTGGGGTTTTGCAGGAATTTTTGGAAACACTTTAGCCAGCACATTTCATAAACATTTACAAAGGGAGGTAAGATGAGAGAGTCAGAGATTATGGGTAGTTTTAACTTTTTTCCTAGTTTTATCAGATATATAATTAAGATAACTCTTAAGAAATTTTTTTTTGTCCTAAGAATGATGGAGTCACCAGGAACTTTAAAATCAACTCGCTTTTTGCTTGTTTGTTTGTTTGTTTGTTTTCGTTTATCAGAACTTTATTATATTAAAGAAAAAGTGAGGCTGTTTCAATGAATGGGAAAAATGATGGAACCCTGGCCACTCAGCAGGCCTCTTGGGTACTCTGCATCTGGCCCAACCCAGTCACTGGGAAGACTGATTTTGAAAGATTTTACCAAGATCAGAAGAATGGGAGCAAGTCTGCCTGACTCCCATTTAACTATACTTTCTTTAATACCAGTTCAAGAGGGAATATCATTTAAGTATTAACAATTTCATGCAGTTTTTCTCTTGCATGTATTCACTGTGCATATGCCATATGACAGGTTTTTCTTTTTTCCTTGGGGGAAGTCACAGACACGAATTCTTTGGCGTGTTTGAAATTCTCTCGTCTGAACATTTTTTCCTTGCCTCCAGAGAACAGACTAGAAAGATTTTATCTTCTGATGCTGGCTGTAGGACTCAGGAAACACATGTGAAGTCTACAGGGCTGAGTGAAAGCCCTCATAAACTGGGAGAGGACAGGGTGCTCTCAGCAAGTATGAGGGAGAAGCAGTAGTTTCTTCTCATGCCTGTCAGTATCTTCTCTTCCCTGGAAGATTGGAGGACTGGTAAGCTAAGACAAATTTCTCAAGCCTTGGTCGTTTCTAACCTCCACTCAACCTCTCTTTTAGTTCATTAATTTTGTCACCTTCAAAAATGCAAAGCCATTTATTTATTTGCTGGGTCCCTAAGTTACCAAGCAACATACGAAGACTGAAGGTAGAGACATGGAGCCAGTCTGACTGCTGAAATGTGACATAGCATTATAAATGACAAGGACTCAAAAAGTGAAGTCTTAGGTTCATATAGGTTATACTTCTGAGATGGTAGCTTTATCCCGTTTGTCGTAAGCAGAGATAATTTTATATTATTATGTGCGTGATAACACAATTGTACTTCAAAGGTGCCTTGAAGGAGTTAATCACACATGTAGAACTTTAGACTCCAGGAAAGAGACTTTCTTCCAACTAATTCATTTTGAAAAAAAAACAGCCTTACCCAAATAGTAGTATCAGTTTAGATAATGAGCATGTCACCTTAAGTCAAGGTTCCGAGGGGGACTTTGTCATTTTGCTTTCTTCATTCTTCTTAGTAAAATGTGAGTAAACCCCACACGGCTTCCCGTTGCTAGTTTGTTTACACCAACTTTTGTAGCAACTACCATTAGTCTATTTTTTTAACCTTTTAACCTAATACTGTGAACAATGGAAATCATTAGTGGTATCTGCAACTTCTGTGTCAGAGCCACAAAGTAGATTCTTTGCAAACCTGTTTTCTTTTTCAATAAGTGTTATAAATTATTTGCAGGGAAGAAAGTGATTTATTCTTCAAAGTGAGGTTCTGTACAAACTAAAGCATAGGTCTTAGCATTTTTCTTGAATTGTAAGCCCAAACACCCTTGGCTCACTCTTCAATTACACTTACTCTTTCAACTGTTTTTTGTGGGTCATTCTTCAGTGAGCCCCACCGTTATTGTCTGAGGCCCACTGTACACATTTCCTCATTGATTCCACAAGCATCTACTCAGTGCCATCTGCCTGTGGACATCCAACAAAGTAGGCACCTTCACTGACTACTTACTTTGGGCGGATGCTGGGGGGCACCAGATGTAAACATATATAAAATAATGCAATAACGCCAAGGTGATCACTGAGCTGCATTTTAAAGGATGGTTAGCAGTTGCCAGATAGACAAGGACAGCACAAAATGAGCTTTCTCTCATTGCAACTGTTAATCCACACAATTTTATTTAATGGTAGCTATATTCAGAATTTGGAATGTGGCATATCGTTTTTCCACAAAACAGGGTATTTGGAAGTGCCATATATTTTCAACATCATCACAGGTATTTCTTAAGCATTGCCCATCTAGGTATAGCCCTTCAGACGATGGGATAAAGCCCAGATTTCTGAGCTCTGTAAGAATTTCAGGTACACAGATGTCTCTGATGTCTCCTTCGTGGTAGTCAGGCCTTCTCACTGGTACGCTAAAGAAAAGCCAAATGGCTTTACACTGGGTTGGAATAGAATCTCAGCCCTTGACATGTGATTTTGTATTGCACTTTTCTCACAAATGATTTAGGGTCATTCCTGGTGAGGAATGCAAATATTCTACTTTACATGTGCCCTTGGTATGGACATATGTAAGGTGAAATAACAAATAAATTATTAAAAAATACACATGTGCACAGAGTTCTTATCTAAAAAAAAAAGGTGATCAGATCAATATGGTCATTCTTACTCCCAATATATTAATATAATAAAGTCATGCACTGCACAATGTTTTGGTCAATGACAAACTATGTGTATCATTGTGGCCCTATAATATTATAATGTAGCCGAAAACTCTTATCACCCTGTGACATCATAGCTGTCCTAATGTCACAGTGCAACGCATTACCCATGTGTTTGTGGTGATGCTGGTGTGAACAAATCTATGGCACTGACAGCCCTATCAAAGTATGGCACATACAATTATGTATACTATATAATACTTGATGGATAATAAAGTACTATATTATTGGTTTATATATTTACTCTATACTATGCTTTTTATTGTTATTTTAGAGTGTACTCTTTCCACTAACAAAAATAAAGTTTATTGTAAAACAGTATCCATGTTAGGCTGGCAGCATCATAATGTACTTCATGTTTACCTCTCTTGAATGCATCATTTTCTCATATGCTTGATTTATTCTTGTGTTTTGTAAATTTAGTGTAGCCTAAGTGTACAGTGTTTTAAAAGTTTACGGGAGTAGACAGTAGTGTTCTTGGCTTTCACATTCACCCACCACTCCCTCACTGACTCACCCAGAGCAACCTCCAGCCCTGCAAGTTCAATTCACGGTAAGTGTCCTATACAGGTGTGCCATTTTTTATCTTTTATATTATATTTTCACTATGTTTAGATATGAGTAGATAAACAAATATTTAACACTGTATTACAGTTGCCTACAGTTTTTAGTATAGTAACCTGCTCTGCAGGGTTGTAGCCTGGAAGCAATAGGTTTTATACTATGTAGCCTAGGAATGTAGTAGGCTACACCATCTCGATTTGGGTAAGTGCACTTTATGATGTTTGCACAATGATGAAATCACCTAACATTACATTTCTCAGAACATATCCCCCATCATTAAGTGACATATGACTGTACCTGAAGGGAATCTATAGCATTTGCTATAATTTTTATATTTTTTATTCTGTTTTAATGTTTTCCATCAATAATAGCTTTGTGGAATATGAATCTCACACTCCTATGCATGCTTCAAAAAGGAGCATGTTGCAATGAATTGCTTATTTCTCAAAAATAGATTTATGTGTAACTTTCCACCTACTACTCAAACTTTAATATATTTGATAATATATTTGGAGATGTGCACCACACACATATAGAGATTATAATTCACATACAGAGTTAAGTTTATTAAAACCACCATACTGCTGTTTCTTGTGTAAAACAGAGCAGAGGAGGAGGCCAGGCTGCTTAGCTGATTTACTGTTGTGAGAGAGCTGTGAAGAATTTCTTGCAGTTCATTACAATAAGAGGAGGCCATGTCATAGTTCTTCTAGTGACTTTTTTTGTTATCCAAGAAGAAATAACTACACAACAAACATCAGTTGTCTTCCACTGTCACACAAACAAGAAAAATGATTCATGAGGAACTTGCCCAAGATCCCATAGCTAATAAGGGATAGAGCTCGTGCTTCAGTCAAGGCCTGTCCCTTATTCCCCATCCATTCAGGGGAGACCACGACTTCCAAGTTCCTTCTTTAATAAGCACATGTCTTCTCTTCCTGATATTGAGTCAGCAAAGCCAAAGGAGAGATAACACCAATTTCATAAAATACCTATAAGGATCAAATTAAAAATTCTGTTTGAAAGTTCCTCTGTAAATGATTTAATTGTATTAATCGTGAACACACACTGACATCATCCACTCTTAGGTTACTTCATCCTTTTCATCGTGCCAACACCGTCTTTTCCTAGACAGCATGATATTTCATTAAAGACTTGCCTTATAGAAACTTTTGGGATAGAGTAAGGAATTAAGAATAGAAACAAAAAAAATGCATCAGTAAAAATAACAGTACAAATATTTAAATTATACAACTGGAAAGCCCAGTTTGGGGGATTTTTTTTTTTTTTTGGTTTGTTTTGGTTTCAGGGAATCTACTAGTCTAACTACTGCATCAAACAAGTTTGATGTTGACAGTGCTGTTAACTACTGACAGAACCATCCGACAGCAGCCAAGCACTATTAGGAACAGGACATTCTAGCAGAAGCTGCAAGATGTTTCTGATCTGTATTCTTTGTGTATTTTTTGTTTAAATTTAGGACATTACCAGTCATTATGTTAGGTGGTTTATGTGCTTACTCATATTTTATTAGTCCTCTTGTTCCCATGATGGGACTCAAAAACAGATGCTTTCATTTTAAGTGAGAAAATAGAAGTGACCAAGGACTACTTCCTTAGGTTCCATCCAATTCTGCTTCTGATATAAATGACTAGTAAGAAAAATTGGGTCACAGATGTTTTTCTCTTTTTTATGCTCATTGGCTGTAAGTTGCATTGAAATACATGCTGTGAAACAGCTGGTGGGTTACGGTCAGTCATCCTAAGCCAGAAGAGAGTGACTTTGTACATTAAATGCTTTTAAATTGTATATATCCACCAAAATCTTGAACCAAATCAAGGCTACGTAAGGGTACTTTCAGGTATTATTGATTGGCTTAACAAGAATCATGGACATATTTTGTCTGTGCCATAGTTAAATAACCTGCAATAGATGAAAGCCATTCCTACTTTCAGAATCAACTAGAAGACATAACTGCACAACTTGTTACAGTGACAAGAGCACAGGCTGATTCACTTGCCTCCGCCTTTGATGGCATCACTTGTTAGCTCTATAACTTTGTCCAAACTGCTGACTTTAACTCAGCCTCTCTATGCTTTTTTGTATTGTGGATAGTAATATATACCTTGGAGGGACGTTTGGGGATTAAAATGAATTTTAAAATACTCAATCAGATGAGATTTTTGAAAAAAGCTAGTACATGTCTAAATATTCTATTTTTAAAATGTGAAAATTGTAATGTGTGTATTTATATTACATGATTTCTTCTAGGATGTTTGCCAAAAGCTCTTTCTTATGAAAGAAGCAAGAAAATGTTCTTGACTTTTCCCAATCCATGTTGGCTATAAGACTTGCAAAGAAATAGTAATTTCTTTGTTCCAGGTGGGAATGAGCTGAGCTATATTACAGACATTTCCAATGTCTGGAATGCTGAATTGTTTGCTTTGGTTTATAGAATGCTGAATGTGTTGCATTTTATGTTTGACATTTATAGAGTGTGTGTGTTACTGCTGACTTACCAAAACAATGATGTTTAAATTCTGTCAAGTGACACTGTGCCAGAGATCAGACATATAATTCAGATCTTCTCATAGGAAAGAAAAACCTAAAACATGTTTTGTGAACTTTATAATAGGAAAATTCCACCAACATATTTCCAGCCAAGAATATTTCTTTGAGTCAATTCTCTTTCCATAGCCAAAATGTAGATATAGGGATCAGAGGTAAAATTGTTTAATATTGTTAGACATGAAGTGGTATTTCTGAAACAAACATTAAAAAAAATGCTGCATGATGTCCATACTTTCAGATTTACAGACAAGTACAATTTTAACAGAATTTGTTATACAATAAGTTTGCCAAACAACTTTCTATGTAGGGACATTAAAAACATCTTCCTAAGCAGTATTACCATAATTTAAGAAAAAGAAGTTTTACAGTAAAGATAAAAAGGACATAATCTATTAAATTGAAAATACCTTAATAAAAATCTTACTATATTGTTATTATTTTTCTTAGTTCTCATAGACCAATAAAAACAATAAAAATTATGAGCTGGCATTTAAAGTTTGTTGCTCTGCTATAATATACATATATATGTATGTGTGTGTGTGTGTGTGTGTGTGTGTGTGTGTGTGTGTGTATAAAACATCAAGAACTAAAAATTACATGGATGTTTAGTGAAAAGAAGCTTAAATTCTCAAGAACAGTAACTGGTTCTAAAGCTGGTTATTTAATGATTTATCAAATTCATCCCCACTTCTGGGGAAGCCATTCAGAGCACATACCTTTTGGACAGCAGATCAGAATATAATCTTCAGGGTAGAAAGCCATAGTTATTTTCCTTACCTGAACTAGAAGTAAAGAATTTGTGCATAGTACCTGAGAAACTACACAGGGATATGAGATTCTAAAACCTTTAGCAGAAAAATAAATAACACAGCTAATTTTTTTTTACATTATTTCCTAAACTTCTAAAAATTTCTGCCTTGTTTTGGATCATTAAAGTAAGACTAAATCACTAGATTTAGAATTGGTTATCAAAATTTAGACATTGGTGTAAATCTGAAGTTGGAGACTTCATATTTACAAGACCATACTTTCCTCATTCTTCTACTTGCAATATTCCTACCCAGAACTGGGTTCCTTAGGTGTCTGCAAGAAGCAAGAGCATAATGGTTGACAGATTTGGGAAACAAAAATAGACACTTGGTAAAATTTGCATTTTAGATAAACGATGGATAATTGGTTAGTATAAGTAGGTTCCATGCAATATTTGGGACGTGGGATCTACTTATACTGAAAAAAAAAAAAAAACTATCCATTGTCTATTCAAAAAGCAAATTAATTTACTGTGTCCTGTATTTAATCTGGCAACTTTCAAGGGCATCTACCCTCCCAGCTTCTAGCCACCTTAACAAATATGGAAAACAAAATAAGTTTATTATTGTATAGACAAATAAATTTTATGAGGGCCAAATGATTATTAGGACTTAAAGATAATTTGAGATGGAGCTCTCAAAGGCATAATGTCAGGTTAGCCCTTTAAATATACAAACAGAAAAATGTGAAACAGACTGCTAAGAAGGGCTATTAGAAGAACTTGGAGGACTTGTGTCTTATTGTGGCTATTCTACATAGAATAATGCTGTAAAGTACAAATTATAATTAGCTGTAGTGTGGGAAATCCACTACAGCACTGTTGTAACTGAACATGAGATTCCAGGCTTGTTTTGCATGGTGGAAAAGCTCAGTCCTGTCCCTGAATGTATTTGGCTTGGTTTTGAGGAGTTAGTTTACCGTCAAGAACAATAAAAAGAGCCATAGACTCTTGGGGGCACCAAGCAGAACAACAGTTCCCATTTATGAAGGAATAATTAAAAGCTCTGGGGTCACAAGAACTAGAAGAAGAATAAAGAAGTCTAACAGGAAGGTGCCACCTTAAAACTCTGGCCTCCTGTCTGACCAGCCAAAGGGTTACTTAATAATGGAGGTAACTGGTCTGTCAGGGATCCCCTAACAAACCTATGGCTTGTCTCTGAGCTCTGGTTCACCTTTATCCGTTGCACTGCCCATCTGTGAGCTCCCTCTCATTGTCAAGTAAACAAGCATTAAAAAGTAACCCTGGCTTGGCTTTTGGTTTGTTGGTGGGTTGTTTGGCTTGATTTGGTTTGATTTTTGTTCTAGCTCTATATGAAAAAAAGCATCCAAATGTGATGCTGCTCTAGGTGAACCATTCAATGGGTCATACCTATTAAAAGAGAAAGAATATCTGTTTCAGTATTTTCTAATTTTGAAAGCACATTAACCAAAACATTTTAATTATAATATATGAGTGGCAGGAAAGCAAGAGAATAAGTATGTCATTATGTTTGGGCAAAAACATGTTTTAAGAAAAAGAATGGGGACAAGTCTTCATTGGCTTAGGGACTTATTTAATATGTCCAACTTTTGAGTGGTTAAATTGTGAGATGGCAAGGTGTGTGTGTTTGTGTGTGTGCGTGCTTTCCAAATTCAGTGGATACAATTCCTGGAAAAGTAAATATCTGTTTTGCCTTTATTTAAATTAATAGTCCAGTGCCAAAAAGACAATATAGTAGTAAGACGCAGGCTATTATTCAGTTTAGATGCCTAAGTAGAAACTGATTATTTAATCTTTGAGAAAATCTAAAGGTAATTGGCATAAGTATCCATAATACTATGCCCTGTAAAAAGAAAACTTTCAAGTGGAATCAATATCTCTTTCATTGAACCTGATCGAGAATATTCTGGTCAGGATTAGCTTTATGCTCCTTATAGCAACGAGAATTAAACAGGACAGAACATGAGGGGCAAAAGTCAGGGGCATTCCATGATTCACATATAAATATCGTATAAGATCTAATCTCCTTGTAATTATTTATACTATTATATATCATTCTCTCTATCAGTTTTTCACTCTATCCTATGGACTTTATTGTCACAGTTGGTTGATTTTATTGATCTTCCCAGTTTCCATTATAAGAGGTTCAGACTTATAGATAAAAAAATTTTCTTTTACAAGGTCAGAGTAGATTCACATATCTGTGATAAAAGCCAAAAGCTTGTCTTGTGGTTGTTTTTTAGGAATATTAGGGTTTTTTAGACATCACGTACAGGGAGGGAAAACACTTTAACACTTGTAAGAAAGTTTCTTTGGTGTCAATATGTTATCCTTGTGTATTTTCTTTAAACTTTTGGCTTTCAGCCTTGAATAATATTGAGTAAATTATAATTTTTAAAGAATATATTATAATTTTTACATTATTTAAAAGTAAATATTTGTCTTGGAGTTAATGTATATTTCACTCTTTCTAACCACAGTTGAGTTTACTATCTTGGTCACTTACATTTGTTTCCAACTGATGTAGCAAATTACCATAAACATAGTGGGTAAAACAACACCAATTTATTATCTTATGGTTCTGGAAGTCAGAAGTCTAGATGCATCACAGGGCTGTGTACCTTTTGGAGGCTCTCAGGAAGAATTTATTTCCTTCCCTTTTCCACTTTCTAAAAGCTGCTTTTATTTTGTGGTTTGTGGCCTTTTCTTCCACCTTCAAAGTCCCCAGCATAGCGCCTTCAAATATCTTTCTCTGACTCTTACAGTCCTGTCTCCTTTTACAAGGACCTTTATTATATTGGGTCCACCAGATGATCCGGGGTAATCTTCCCACCTGCAGATCCTTAATCATATCTGCAAAGTCATTTTCCCACGTAAGGTAACATATTCACAAGTTTCAGGAATTAGAACATGGACATCTTTGAGAAGCCATTGCTATGCCTACTATACCACCTTTCTGAAAAATTCCAAAAGCTATCATACACACAATAGTAATATTGTCCTAAATTTAATTTTTTTATTTTCATAAGATATACTTTTAAATATTTCCTGCATACTATATTACTTGTGCTAATCTATTATCATTTAAGACATTTAAATTTAGAAATATGTAAACTTTTTATGAAGATCTAGTACATAAATTCCTGAAAAGGCTCACCATGTGCAACATTATCAAGAAATTCCCTACTTTACCAGCTGGGATGTTCATACCTTAGCCCTTTCTCTATACTACAGGGACTTTTTTCCCCTTAATAATCATACAAGTTTTTTTACAAGTTTCTAGAAAGCCTTAGAGTACTTAATATTTAAAGCCTTTGATGATGACGGTATTGTAGAACATTCAATTTTGTTAAAAATCATGCTTTTCTTTGATATTTACCTCAGAAAATGATTATAATGCCCTACTTGTAAATAACTTGGTTTTCCTCTTGAGAGATTGACAATTCCCTTTTCAGCTTTGATATTAAAGTATCAACATCAAGTTTATTTAATACCTCATCACAACCAAGTTCACATTAGCTGGTTGGATTTATCTCTTTAACTCAATATACATTTAGAGGTCATTCAGCATGAGTACCTGAAATACAGTTACCATGTTAACTCAACAGTTTTCGATATTTCTTAGCATGTATATTTCCTTCCCTATGGTACATTTCTTTTGGTGCGGGGTACAGCTTCCCACAGGTATAGTCAGCTCCTCTTAGAAGTTTTAGAAGTTTTTTTTTTTCCAATTAGAGTTAAACATTCAATATATGTTAGTTTCATGTGTACAGCATAGTAGTTAGATATTTATATAATTTACAAAGTAATCCCCCCTGTTAGTCTAGTACCCAACTGACACCATATGTAATTATTACAATATTAATGACTATATTCTCTATGCTGTGCTTTACATCCATGTAATTATTGTGTAACTGCTAATTTGTACTTCTTAATCCCTTCACCTTTTTCACCCAGCCCCACAATCTCCTTCCCATCTGCAAATCACCAGTTTGTTCTTTTTATTTATATTCAAGCTATGTTTCTTAAAACTTATATTCCATGTATGGTATGATACACGCTACAAAGAAAAAGACTTTGAATGCACAAATCTGTATTTGAATTTCTGGTCTGTCACTTACTATATGTGGACAAGTTACTTAAATTGTAAGTTTGACTTATTCTTCTTAAGTAGATAAGTAATGCTTATGCCATAAGGTTGTTGTAAGAATTGAATAACATTTGTATGAAACATTTAGCATGGTGCATAGGATGTACTGTGAGATATGGTGGTAGCTATTATAATTCATAATTACATTAATACATTAATACATTATTATAATAATGTTTTCTTTTAGTCCTGTCTTCCTGTCGTCTTGCTTTTCTTCCTAATAAGGGAAATTATATGGAATCTGAATCCCAGTCAGGTATTGAGGAGGGAGTGAAGATGTAGAGAGACATGCTTTCAAAGCATCCCTTACAACAGATATAGTAGAGACACAGTCATAAATATATGTATTTGCATTTTTTTCTTATCTTCCAGGGAAAAAAATTAATTAGTAGTGATAACACTAATAGTCACCATTTGAATTCCTACTATATTCCAGGCAATTTTCTTCAGTTCACATTATGCCTAAAAAGTAATTATTGTTATCCCTGTTTTACAAGTGAAGAAACTGGGTCTCAGATGGATCACTTAACTTGCCCAGAGTCACATAGGTAACAAGAGAAGTCAAGATTTGAACCTTGGTCTCTCTAAAATCTGTCCTTTCTAACTTTTTCATTAAAGAGAGAAAAGCAGAAAAGGTCTTCTTTGATGTATATTTTTGTCTAAAAGTTCCAAGTGGCATTCCAACAAAATTAGATTCTATCCTTATTTCATTGACCGTTAGTATAGTTCTTGACATTGAGCAATGTTGTATTTTTAGTAAGACATTTGAATTATAGCACCCATTGCTTTGTGACTCAAGTTATTTTTCAGATAGTATTGGAGTGTTCTCTCTCCTAATGCTGCTTTTTCTTATGGTGTTTCAGGTCATGTTTTCTTTTCTTCTAGGAATGTATCTTTGAAACTACATTATACTTCAAAAGGAAAATGCAATTTGATTCTTTGAAATATAAAATATGCATACATTTTCAGGAATACGTATGTTATATAGAGTGTGGTCCATTTATATTCAACTCTTGTGTATAATAACATTCACAGGCCAGCAACATGCATGGGTAAATAAGAAGGAGTCCCAAGTAGGGCAGCCTTTAAAAACAGAATATGTATAAATCTTCTTTTGAGAAATAATAGACTTGGAAGAATGTGATAAAGCTTTATGATGATTTAAAAAATAATTCTAAAATTATGACTCCCCTCTGTTGGATCTATTGTGCTTTTCAGCTTCATCTCTTGAAAGCTGAGTAAATGTATACACAAATACCTGGATTTTTCTCTGATTAAGATTACGTAAAAAAAAAAAAAAAAAAAGGAAAAGAAAAAAAGAACTGCAGAAGTTTTTAATTCTAATATATATAATAATAGGCAGGCAGGACCACTGAATTGCTGTGGCTTTTCAACCTTTTTTTTTTCATATTATAAAAAGTAAATTAGAATTTGTCATTTGGGGCCATTTACTTTTAATTACGCAGGCTTATGTAAGGTAATCTGTCAATAAAACATAATCAGCTTTTTTCTTTGTTTGCTGGTGAAAACAGAGAAAAATCAATATTATGACTGCTGAACATTGTAGAATTTTTGGATTATCATGTTGATAAAAAAAATGAATGTTTTGAAAATTGAATATTGGAGCAATGTGACATTATAAATTTACATTTTGAGATTTCAGCACCACCACATTTAAATAGAGGAAATTAAAAGGAAATAACCACCTTCGGAGAAAAAAGATAAATAAATATATGCATACACCAGAAACACAACAGAATCACAAGGCAGTTAGTAGGAATGAAGCTGCTTACCTGTTGGGCTACAGGTCTGATAAAAGTAGCCTGAATTTTATATTGTAACAGTGAGTAAAAGTACCCCATTCAAAGCCGAAGACCAGAGTGGCATTCACTGCCTAGATCCAAATCTTCTCTGCTCAGGCAAGAAATCTGCACACAAGCTGTGACCAACTGCTCCCTGAGGCAATGGCTTATAAGAATCTGCATTCCTGGAAAAGCAAGAAAAAGCAGACATAGTCTTTCATGCAAGACCTGGAGCCAGCTGCCCACTAGCTTAGGACTGGTTCTGTGATATCCAGAATGGCACCTAGGACAGTAGCCTCAGATCATCACTTGTAGTCCTGGTTGCCTCAGAGACCAAGAACAAGAAACAATAAAGCTGTACATAGGGAGAAATGGCTAAGGTGGTAAGGAAGAAGGGAAAGAAATAAAAATATCCCACTCAAAAAGAATATACACACCAAAATTCTACAATATATGAGAGGAAAAAAAACAGTTGGAAGTTGAATTTATTCCAAATGAAATAAAAATAACAGAGCAAATTGAAAACAGCTTTAAAATAAGTATGTTTATGATCCTGAAAAGATAAAGGAAGGAATTGTAAAAAACAAGATAAGACAAAAACGAAACCAAATGGAAAGATGAGATAGTGGGAAATAAAAGATTTCTGGAAATGAAAAAATATAGTCTTGAAAATACATTCTATTGATAAAATAAACTCTAGATTGGGCAAGGTCAAAAAGAAAATTAATGATTTGGATGATAATGAGAAATTCATGTATAATACAGTACAGAGACATGAAAGATATAAAGGTACAGTTGGAAAATAGAATGAGAGGCTCTACCATTCATTTCATAGGAGTTTTGAAGAAAATGGTACAAGAATAGTGGAAAAGCAATATGGCAAAAGATGATGGTTAACAACTTATAAAGAATGAAGACTCAGAATGAGAATACCACCAAATGCCACACTTAAAAGTAAAACAGAGCTATACCTAGATAAAAAGGAAACGGAGCAGCAAAACATTAAAGACAAGGAGAAAATTTTAAAGATACTGAAAATAAAAGAGTTTCCCACAGTGGAAGGCCAAAATGATAGCTTATCATCAGCAACAAGAGATGCCAAAGTCAATAAATTAATTTCTGGAAGTAATTGTCGATCTAAACACAGCAAAGTGAACTCAAAGGAAAGGAGTAGGATGTAAGAGACAACACTGATCACAAATATGATAAAATAAAATAAAGAACACTGCCAAACTTAATTACCAAATGAATATTTTTAAATTATTTTGGATGTTATTCTAAAAAAAAAAAAACTGGAACCAAAATTCTAGACATATTAACAAAGAATATATGTTTGTGTTCAATGGATAAAGTCTGTTCTGAAAGTGATAGAATTACTGAATTAATTTGACTTTGATAGGAAAAAATTATAGTTACACCTATTACACTTCTGGTTTTAGAATGATAGACTAGGGGGAAAAAGGATTTCCCCTTCACTTGATCATTATCTAAAATCAAATAGAAAAAATGTAAGAATGCAAACTATCTGATGAAACACATAGTTATATTTATTTAATTACAGTCCTTATGTGTAGGGAAGGGCTGACAAACACAGAAAAGTTTAAGGTAGATCCCAAAAGAGAGTTCTCATAGCTATAATCTCAG
The DNA here is from genome assembly GCA_030015415.1 of Cynopterus sphinx. Taxonomy (NCBI): domain Eukaryota; kingdom Metazoa; phylum Chordata; class Mammalia; order Chiroptera; family Pteropodidae; genus Cynopterus; species Cynopterus sphinx. The sequence continues at coordinate 76,826,714 of CM057384.1, forward strand.
GTCAGCAGAGTGAAATGTTCCAAAATTTGTGCCAATAATCCCTTTTTTTGGAGATGCCAGGAAAACTCTGGGAATTTGATGGACTCAGTGGCAGGATGCCTGCCTGGACAAGCAAATAAAGAATTGCTGAACAAAGATTCACCCAGTCAAAAACATATTTGCAGGAATCAGTCTATTGATGGTGGAAAAAAAGGAAACTGAATTCTACGCAATCCTGTGGTACAGTTCCCATTTGGGGAAATAAAGTTTCCCAAGGCCTCTGTTACATACATAGCCCTACATCATAAAAAGAGTGCTTCATGCCTGCTAGCCTGGAATGTGGTCCTGTTCTCTCCTCAGTAATGTGAACCTCCTGCAAATAGCTGTTCAGAGAGTGATCACTGTGGTTGCAAAGTGGTAATCCCAACAGAATCAGCATAAATGGTTCCACCATTTTCTAGGTGTGTGTTTACTTGCACAATTCATAACCTTCCTATGCCATGGTTTTGGGTTTTGTAAAATAGGGTAATAATTCTTCCTGTATAATACCGTGAATAGGATGAATTAACATAACACAGGTAAAACTCTAGGCATGCTGCCAACACATGGTAGAGAGCCTGGCGGGCCAAGCATGTTTCTACAAGGTGGAATTCCCAAGGCTGAGCATTTACTTAGCTTCATTTTCCTTTTCCTCTCTGAAGGGTAGTGATTAAAAGATCGCAGACCCAGGAACAAGAATGCCTGAGTATGAATCCTGTTTTTTTCACCTACCAGCCTTATGATCTCTGTCAAATTGTGTACTGGCCCTTCGTTTTCTCATCTGTAAAGTGAGAATAATAATAGTCTCTAACTCACAAATAGTACCCCATTGTTGTATTGTTACTTTATTCTTGTAGAGCATTTTGAATAGTGTCTGGCTTGGAGTAAGTATTCAGTATGTGTTAACCATGAGTACTTTTATTTATTGAGAATTACAAGTCATACTATAGACATGGTTACTATACTTAAGTTTTTAAGGATAGTCACCTTCTCAGGAAATGTGATTGGTTAAACGTAGAAGCAAACATTGAGTGACATTATTTTCCTTTGCAGGGTATAATACCCTATTACTAGCTCATGTATTCCAAATTTTGGGTTATTTAGATCATGAGCAAAATTCTCCTTTCCCCATAGTTAATTTTTAAGGTAAATCAACACCATATGTTGAATAAATTGGTTATATGCTGGTAATGATAAGTTATTTAATGTGATACTAAAGGAGAGGTCCGCAAACTGCAGGCCTCAGGCCAAATAAATTTTGTTTATATAAATAAAATTTTACCAAGACACAACCACCCCCGTTCATTTGCATATTGCCTATGGCTCTGCTTTCATGCTACAGCAGCAGAGTTGAGCAGTTGGGCCAGAGACATTGTGGTTTGAAAAGCCTAAAATATTTACTGTTTTCCCCTTTATAGAAGTTTGCTAACTGCTGCCCAGAGTAATAGTTTTCAGTAAGTCTTTAGCAAGTCAGAAACACCATTTTTAGATCACTTAATAATACGTTTCAGTGTGCTTTGAATATATAAAGTGTAATAAATTAGAAAGCAATTGATAGTGGTATGGTTCCAGTCCCCCATAATATTTTTTGTGATTACATAAAAGCTATTAATCTACAAAAAGATGGTAAGGAATTTTACCTCTTTCCCTTAGTGAGAAATGTCAGATTTAGGACTTGAGCACTTGCTCTGGTGATCCTTTTGTTAAGGGGTGTTGTCAAGGCCAGTATGTGTAAAATGAGAGAAATGAGCAGGAGAGCAGACAGGGACCCACAATGCAACTTTCACTCATAATCGCAGAACTCAAGTTCCTGTGGGGTTGCTTGGACAGGTTCCCAGCAGAGACAGGAGATCTCTGTAATGTTTCCAGCCTATATTTTCAAGGCCAATTGGATTTGAATGATCTGGGCTATCATTTCCTTTTCTTTTTTAATGGTTTTTAGATTTTTTGTTTTATTTTCTTTAAACTGATTGACTTTTAATCTAAGCCTATAGGAAACACTATATAAATTTGTCAGGAATTTTAAAATGAGAAGGAAGTAGTAGGAAATAAAGAAAAGCGTTTGAGTTGTCCATGCTTATAGGTGTTTTTGCTCAAACTTCCTGTTTCCCTCAGTACACTTCCAAAAGGAATTGGATGCTAAGCACTTAATAATGAGTCATGGAAGAGCCCTCATGTATACTAGCCTTGTTTTTGTTTTGTTTTGTTTTGTTTTGTTTTGTTTTGGAGTTTTTAGTAACTTTATTTTCTATAAATTTATCCTACAATGTATTTTTCTACATCTTTACTTCCTTAAAAATAAATAGAAGCAAAGACAGGTTTAGTCAGCCAAATTCAAGTTCTAAAGAATTAAGGTCAACCAAAAGAAGTCTGTACTTTGCCACTGCCGCGCACCAACCCTTCAGCATCACTGAATGGTCTCAGGTCTTCTCCCAGGTAGCTGCAGAGAAAGACAGACAAAGGTTATAGCCCACTACAGAATAGAGCCTATACTGACACTCCTCTGAGTAAGGCACCTCCTTAGTAGTCATTTGCCAGAGAGTGGTGGCAAGAGATGTCAGCTTTGGGCCTTGTTATCTGTACTTTCAGAATCTGTGGGGCTCGATGGGTGTATGTACCACCCAGGTGGTTAGAAGGAAGTACAGCCATTCTTCCAGCTCCTTGGAGCAGCCAAAGTCTCTAATTTTGCAGACAGCCTGCTCAGTCCTACAACTACAGACCACAACAAATATGTCCGATGCTCATTTAAAAGCCAGTGAAGCTCTCAGTTGGGAAACTGAATACAGATTTTTCATGAAAATTTAACTAGAAGGAAAAGATTGGTTTTGGTTGCCAAACCCCCAAGAGATCATTAGCTTTTGCTCTTCCTTTCTAGTTCCTATTTCCAGACCCCTCAGCTCACCAATGCATCTCTAACACTTGTACTCCCTAGAGATGACCCAGTCTTTCTGGCAGACCCCACGTTAGATGGAGACATTCAAGATGAAGATGCTCATTTCCAGTTAGTCACATTAGAGCAGTAGCCTAGACCTCTTTAATTAATAGCAGTATTATGTGCCCTGCTCATGTGTTACCTTTTTATTTAATTTTACAGGTAAATTCTGTCCTAGCGCTTGCTGAAATAAGCACAAGTCCTCATATAGCAGAGCTCTGGGTGACTCCTGGTTGGTGTTTTGCTTGCATTCATCCCCACAGTCCAAGAGACTGACATTTCCAAATTACTCACACTGTTCTTTCCTACCCACCACTCCCCAAAGCCACAGAACAACGTTTTGCTGGCTTTTTTTTTCTTCTTGCTTTTGACTAAAGCATATGTGTAGAACTTCTCATGTGATTATGCCACATGGGAGTATAGCTAGGTGGCAATAAAATATCAAATTTCATATGATGGATATGCTTCTATTCCTGAAATCAAGCCAAGAAAGTCTAGCCTCTTAAGAAATATATATTTAAATATTTCCATGGAAATAACTATCTGGTGGCCCTCAAGTTTGCAAAGTTCTCAGACCGCTTTTTATCTTTAAAAATACTAAATTCTTTGTATTACAGAGCTTAAGAATCTGTCCTATTTTTTTCCATCTCCCCTGCTGTTTCAGGCCCTTGTTTTAGATCATTTGTGTCTAGTTACATTTATTCAAAATAAGCAAGCATTCAATTACAAAAAGGGATTAGAAAAAATTGCACTGCCATATATTCCTTGCAACCTCTAATAATTATGTCTATATCAGCTAATATGTGAATTAAAATATGCACGTTCTTGATGTCTTCTGTTCCTCAAAAGGAAATGATTACTACGTTTTGTCAAACTAATGCCAATATGATGATATGTTGAAACATTCAGCTTGCAGCTGCAAGTTAGTAAGCCATATAAGGTAAAACTTTAATTATAGCTTCATCCTGCAGTAAAAAGTGCTTAGACTCCTGTAAGATTTTACTTGAAGCTAAATTTTTTCTGAAGATAGATGTAAAGAATTAAGAAAAAAATATTTCCCATTCATCTTTCTTTTTCACTTATTGGCTTCTCTATCCATACTTCCACCCTACTTTTCCCCTATTACTAGAACTAACATTAAGAAAATTATAATCTGTCAGTTAATAGATAATCTTTTGACTGGTTATTGATTTTCACTTTTCAGTTGTGAGTTTTCAAATGCTATTTTTCTTAGTTTTTGACCAGGTCTTCAATGAATATTTTTTACACTTACAAAGTCTTTTCTGTACCAAATCGAGTAGTACCAGTTTGCATGTCGCCACTAATCTTATTAAAACCATTAAAGTACCAAAATTTGAGTACAATTTCATACTTACGTTCAAAGGTATAGCTCACTTAAGGGTAGTCGAGGATATTTCTCTTGGTTTTTTTAAGTGTCAATAAAAAGAGTACAGTGATAGCACTCCAACTCTCTCTGCTACTAGTTCTGGCTCTCCTAATGAACAGTCATGGTGGCTGCAATATAGTGTCTCACTTGTACAGTACAAGATTTTTTACCTTCCTGCCATGTTTTTTTCTTTAAATTTATCCATGAATACATTTTTAATAAGAAGGCAAGTGGAAAATGGATGTCTAGCTCCATAGAAATAACACTATGGATATTGTTATTAAGAGTAGCTTTGGCTACAAGCCCAACGCAGACAATGAAATATTTAATAACCATATTTATAGTAGTATATAAATGTACGTTTTTATATTTTAAACCATAAAATTTAGTTTGTTAATGCTTGTTTTTCAATAGTACCTACTTTTTTGTTCTTATAGTAAAGAGATGAAAAAAAACTTTCTTAAAAATAAAATTAAGTGCTTTTTTTTTAAAGTAGATAACGTTATAGATTGCATTTTTGCATCCCTTTCCTAATTCATATGTTGACACTCTAACCTCCAATGGGTTAGTATTCAGAGACAACCTTTGGGAGGTGATTACGTCAGGAGAGTAGAGCCTTCATGATGGTGTTAGTGCCCTTCTCAGAAAAGACTAGAGAGAGCTTGCTTCCTCTTTCTGCTGTCTGCCATGTGAGGACTAGCAAGAAGATGATTGTCTGCAACCCAAGGAGGGAACTCTCACCAGAACCCAACCATGCTGGCACTTTGGACTCAGACTTTCCCACTTCCAAAACTGTGAGAAATAAATTCCCATGTTTAACCCACCCAGTTTACAGTATTTTTGTTATAGCAGTCTGAGTTGGGTAACATTTTTTTCTTCTAAAACAGTATTTTAAAAATCTTTAAAGAGCTAATTCTTTTCATTGGATATTTATAAAATTCTACTCTTCCCACCTTCATACATAAAAATAATATCATTGACTCGATTTGTTTTAGTTACATAAAACATTTTCAAGGAAGTCTTCTAAACCTGGTACCCTCCTCAGAATGCATTACAAATGTGAATGTTCCGCCTTTTGTTGATCAGAACACTTGTTTATGCTACAACAGCAAACATATCTCAGAATCTCAGTAGCTTAACAAATAAGACATCGTTTCTCATTCCAACAGAATCTGTGAATTCAGTGCCTCTCTAGGACAACATCTAAGTAGTGACTCAAGAATCCAATTTGCTTGTATGTTTTTGATTTACCATCGTAACAAGTGCCTTCCAGTGTCAAATTCCATATGAGAAAAAGAGCTTGGAAGGTCACCCAAGGGCTCTCCTTAACCTCAGCCCAGAAGTGACACTTATTTCTTCTGCTTATAGCCCACTGGCCATATTACCAATCTGACTTCCAGCAAGGCTGGAAAATAGATGCTTTCTATGCATCCGGGAAGAAAAAATATGCAACACAACTATGTCAACACCGACTATTATTTTAGCCAAACCCTTTGTGTGTATTATGGAGGAAAACTTGAGAAGAACTTTTTAAGTTACATAAATTCAAATCAGATAACTTGAATTTGATCTTATAGTAATTTATCAACCCAAAGACTCTGCTTATTCCCTTTAGAAATCCATGACACATTATCTACAAACGAGTCACTTTTAACAAGCCCTTCTCCCTTAACTCTCCTGAGTGCTCCTTCAGTGTCTCCTAAAACTGCCCGTTTATTCCCATCTTTACCATTGTAGCTCAGGCTCTTGTCATCTTTTCCTGAAATATGTTGCAGTAGTCTAATCACTGGTCACCTTACTTCCTTTCATTAGTCCCTCCCCAGCTAGATCATCAGTCTTCAGCATTGTAAGGTCTCTTCACCTTATAAAGTCCAAGGAGCATTAATATCTGTAGTGCTCATGTGATATGTAAGAGTCACATACCTTAAAAAGTATGAGGATTATTCATTCCTCGATATATAAGGACCCTTGCCACAACAAGGATTGTAAATGGCTTATAATGACACTTGGAAAACTCAATAAGTGAAATATAAAATAGCTTTAAATTGATGGAATTCTTTATCTTTTAGATGTGATTCTGTTAATATTTTAACTCATAGGTTGTCTAGGGATGAATATACTAAAAGTTTATCCTTCTAAATTGAGTTTTCAATGCTTAATCCTTTTAAAAAGTGTGGCATTTAAACAGAAGAGGTGTGAAAAACATGCCTTTCTTCATATTCCAAGTAGAGTAAACAAAGGAAGAAGCAAAATCTGTTTGGGTTTTTACTCACGTTGTGCATCATTTTTTTTTCTGCCATTGCAACAATTTTGGAAACAGTGCTGTTTCTATTGAAAGTAACTTTTTCCATATTAATCAAATATCCTAAATCTGCATTTTATGCATGATTATATCTCTGAGAGAATAAAAAACTCCACAACAATTTATAAAAATGCTGTGTAACTGGAATTTTATTTCAATATGTGCAGAAGTTGATCCTATCTGTGTGCCAATTAGAATAGCATAATGTAAGATGAATACCAATGAAAATAAGAACTTATGCATAAGTAGCAACCTCATCACAACTTCATAAAACCGAAAATCTTTCATTCTTTATCAATTCACTATATATTCAACAAGCATTTATTGAACACCTACTAAATGATAAATGTCATGCCTGGAGATGCTGACAAATAAAAGGGCTACTGCCTGTGATCAGGAAGCTCCTAGTTTAATGAAGCATACATATACATAAACCAGTAGTTTTGGTGTCTTATAATGAATACTTCAAAGAAATGCAAAGGGTGCTATTGGAAGCATTGACAGAATTTCTCACTCAGCCTCAGAGTCAGAGCTACATTCCTGGAGGAGGATTGTGGCTTAGTAGCCAAACTGTTCAAAAAAGGAGGAGATATAAAATAGAGGAAAACAACATGTGGATGCCATACTCATATCTTAGGCATAAGAGTAACATCATGAGGATGGGACAAATGAAAATCTACTCCTGGTACTTTGTACCCTTAAAAAACTTTGGAAATTCTCATGATACAAAAAAGAGTAGTGACATTGGAGTCTTCCAGACTTGAATTTGAATTAAGATTCTATCATCGACTAGCAGTATAATCTTAGGTGAGTTTCTGAGTTTCATCAGTTTTAAGAGGAGAATAATAATATCTATTTTAAAAGGTAGCCACTACAGTTTATAGAAATATGGATACAAAGCATTTAGCACAGTTTCTGGCACATAGCAGGCACTTAGCAAATCACAGTCCCTAATAATAATAGTGCAAAAGGAAATGGGTTGCATCTGTAACTTTGATTATAGATCTTCAGTTGATTAAGGATTCTTTCCTTCAATTTGTATCTCGTTAATATGTATTGAAATGTTTGTGTTTAAAATGGTGCAGTGTGGATTAACTCCTCTATGTAATTGATAGTAATTTTATTTGATTGATGATAATTGTAGTGGATTTTAATGACCAGTTGGCAGGGGTTTTAGAGCATCCTTCCTAGGAAGTAAAATGTGTCACAGGAATTCATTAGTAATTAAAAAAAATACATTAAGACCATAGAATGACTAAGGAATAGTTGTGAAATGCATTGGGATTTTATGCATTTCAAAGTGTCATACTAGAGAGATGGTAAAAATCATCACCATGTTTATCACCATATGTTCAATCTGTCTATTAGGTGAGATTGTTGGCTTCTCATTCATCAAATTAAAACAAATTCAGTGACTCTCAGGTTCATTTGGGTACCAGCATGGGACAGAATCAGAAAAAGAAGGCTATAATTCAGTGAACTATATACTTAATTCTGTTGCCCTTGACAACAATGTCTGAGGCATAATTGACCAAACCTTTGAAATTTTCAGATGCCAATGTTATAAAAGGAAATAGGTTAAGACTGCAGACAGGCTTGATGCTCTTCATTATCTCCCAAATAATAGGATTTAACTACAGCAATAATGACCTAGTCCAGCAGTAAAGTGACCTTGGTGACTATAATAGACAGTTTTTGTTATACTCAGCATACTTCATCTTAAATATAGCAGATTATCTTTGTCTGTGAAAGTTCATCTGTCTCTTTCCTCCTGTTCAAGATAAGAGGTTTCCCCTGCATCCTTTGGTGCCAATCACATTGCCAGTTTAAGGACTGCACTGTCAGACAGAAGAGCTTTCAGTAATTGCAAGTTTTCTTCACACTTCTGCAGTCTTTTGGACCATGTGAGATATCCCTGGTGATATGTATACACTTTTCCTTGAAGTGTATGGTTTTTCCCTTGCATTTTATGATTATAATATCAAAGCTGAGTTAGCATTATGTATTGAAATCACAAACTAGTGTGTGTGTACATGCTCACTGCAGTGAAGTTCTCCAAAAGGTCAGGGTAACGCTTTCCAAAGGGGTCATGATCATAGCAACAGGTGTTTGCTTATTTTACATGAGGGAGTCTTGCTAAATTCCCAAAGAACTTGAGTACTAATGGCAGTAAACAATTCGAATTAGTTTGAAGTAAAACATCTCAAAGGACCAATTTGAGCTGGACACATACTAAATGTAGCAGCATATTTTCTTAAGTCAAAGAGCACAGAAAATTTGTTTCTTTTTATTGTAAATGATATTTAACCTCAGACTTTGTCATTTATTCCAAGAGCCTCAAACCACTTAACCTTTTATTGTCTTAATCCAACATCATTTGATTTCCTATTTCATGTTAATAAACTAGTTTTATCTTTCTCCTTTGGTGACCCTTCTCTGTATATTCTACACCTTATGTTCTTATTTCCTATTTGTATTAAATATGTGTTTCTTTTCATGCAGTACTGCCAGCCACATAATACATGTGATATATGGATCTAGTACTCTCTTTGGCACCAAGTATAGAAATGAAGAGGAGAAAGTCAAGGAAATTTAAGTAATTAACACTCTAATTGGCTAAACAAACACTTTGATCAGTAATTATATTGTATTAAAATCAGTAATAGAGGCACAAATAAAGTGCTCGTAAAACATGGAGGAGGGAGAAAACCTTTTTAATTTTGCTGAAGTTCACTTTATCTACTCTTGACTTTTGCTGCTTGTAATTTTTGTGTAGTGTCATATCTGAGAAACCATTGCCTAATATAAGGTTTTAAGACTTATGCCTATGTTTTGTCTAAGAGTTTTATAGTTTAACTCTTATGTTTAGGTCTTTGATTCATTTTGAGTTAAATTTGTATACAGTATGAGGTAAGATCCAACTTTATTTTTTTGTGTGTGGATATCCAGTTGTCCCAAAACCATTTGTTGAAAACACTATTTTTTCCTCCATTGAATTGACTTTGCACTCTTGTAGCCACCTATTTTATGGGTTGTTCTGACTTCCACTGCACCAAATTCATCTTGGTTTTTCTCCTGCCTCTCAGGCTATTTCTTTTCAGGGTTCTTCGTAGGCACTTTACCTTCACTTTAAACATTAAAATTCTTAAAGGTACAGTTTGCAAATCCTCTCCCTTCTCTCCTTAGTGTCGCTAGGTATGTTTATCCATTTCCATTTTCTCTCTATGCTGTTGACTTACAAATTTTATCTCTATCCCAGACTTTTCTTCAGAGCTTCATACAGGATCTCTATTTGCCTTATTCACTTTACTTGGATGGTTCACAGGCAGCTTAAGCATCACATTATCTAAAATGAAATACTTGAGTCTCATATCTGCCCATCCCCCAAGGGAATCTTTTTCTGATAGTTTTTTCTATATCGTGTCACTATACACCTTCTTGCTCAAATCAGAATCTTCAGATTCACTTGCTATTCTTCCTTTTCTCTCATCTCCCATATCCATCCACTGTAGTATTTTAAATCTTTCCACTTCTCTCATCTCCACTAACATCCTTCTATTACAGGCCACCATTATCTCTTACTTGAATTATTGCAATAGCTTCTTAATTGTTGGCTCTGTTTTCTCTCTTACTCCTGTTCACAAACTATAGCCAGAGTGAGAATTTCAAAAATCATCTCCATCCAGGTTACCCCTGTTTTAAAACTGCAGTGGCTTCTCATTGCACTTAACAGCTATGTCATTACTATGTCCTGTAAGCCACTACAAATCTGACTCCTGCTTTTCTCTCTACTCTCATCACAAGCCACTTTCCTCTCCTATAGCCATATGAGTCTTCTTTTGGTTCTTAGGACACATATTGGTTGTTTGTTTGTTTGTTTGTTTGTCCTTTCTAAAAAGATTTTGCTCGTGGACTTTTCCTCAGCTTGTATCTTTACATCACAGCTTACATGTTACCTCTTCAGACTCATCTACCCCACTAATGCTAAATCAGTCCCCCTCCCATTGAGTTCACTATTACAACACATCGTTCATTTAACTACCTGATGATTTTTAAATAACATATATATACGTACACACATACACATATACATCACACAAACTTATATATTTACACATGTATTGTTTTAACCTGCCTTTTGTTTCTAGATTGTAAGTTCCTTGCCTAGCATAGGATGGACACTGTGTGGGGAAAGCATGTCTGTTTTACCTGTGACTATGTTCCCAGCCTGCTGCTGCTGTGCCTGCGGCAAAAAAAAAAGAAAAGAAATGACAAAAAAAATTTTTTTTAATTAATAAACACAGAAAGCAGCAGAGAAATTTGGAAAAGGTAGAGTGACATCTGATGAGTATTAATTATTATTTGGTCAAAGAAAGGGCATCACAGATTGAGTAATCAGAGTATATAATGGCTCAGAGGCAAGAGGTTGTATGTTTGAGAATATTGATTATAGATTGTATTTCTTGAAAACTGTTGAGATTTTGTACATGAAGAAGAAACACTTATTTTCAGTTTTATGCTCAATTTATTAAATATTTTACTAAAAAACTTGAAAAATAAACTTTCCTTAAACTTTTAAACATTGTTTGCCAAACTAAGTTCATTAAATTCCCTTAAAGAATTTAAGTTGTAATCACAATTTAATATTTATTGAAATATTCAATAAAACATTATATTGAATATTTCAGATACTTTAAATAGACAAAACGTATGAAAAAGTAATAATTATACACTTAGAATATAAGTGTATAGAATAATTATGCACTTAGAATATATTTAAACATGTATCAACTATCAACACCAGGGTTTTCATTTATGTCTTCATTATTTCTTTACTTTTTTACAGGTCTGCCAAATTTAATCGAAATGCTTACTTTGACATTTTCTGAGTCTAGACAAATTAAGTTTTCTCAGTTTCTGGATTTGACTGTAATTGAGTCAAACAACTGGTTTTTGGTGAGGGAATAGGCCTGATTTCTTCTCCCAAAGTGATTCAAACGTGAGTTCCTGGATATCTCACTGAGATCCTTTTTATACCTGAACTTTATGTTTCATATCAAAGCACTATTTGCCCATGGTTTTTACATGAGTCCAGTGTTTTCAATTTGATGAATTTTTTCCCACAAGAGAGTATCCTTTGCTTTGCTTGGCTAGTATTACATAATCCTCCACCATGTCATTATTATACATTGATCTACTATTTTAACATTAGTGGAAACATACGGATGACTTATTAATATCTTATAATTTAAGTTATTTAGAGGTTTCTTCCCTAGTATATGAGATCTAGTCTGAACAGATAGTCAGTTTCTAAAGAGAAAGCCCTCCCTACCTCAGAATGCATCATTGCCACTCATTCTTAGTAGTTGCGTTTGATGCTCATCAATCCTTTCTGGAACAGTTTTTATTCTTTCTGAGACTCTGGTTTACTAATAGTTTCTATATTTACCCATTGCTTCTCACACAGATAGAAACAAATCTTACTTTTATATCTAGATAAACACTTAAGAAGAAACAAAATACTAAAATATTTTCAAGCACCTTACTTCTTAAAAATCAATAAAATACTCTTCTTAAAATCAATAAAATAAAGCAATAAAATAAAACAATTATAGTCCATCTAGTTTGATATTTCAGTGTCTTTTTTATATTTATATTAAGTCATCATTAACAAGTTAAGGCTTCCACGAGTTATAGGAAATTATTATAATTATATAATTATATATTATAATGTAAGGTTTTTATATAATTACATAATATAATTATAGTTATCATCTTTATTCTTATAACTTTTATTACTATTGATATTCTAAATGTCACAACTTGTCCCTAGGACATGCTTTAAACTGGCTTCTTGTTCCTTTTAACACTATCTCTACCATTTGTGACAGTATCCTTGTTGTCTGGCAATAATAAGGTATTTCAGGCCTGAGTTTTCTTGCCCCAAGGCATGGAATTTGCTGCTTTCCAAAGAATTTTGCTTTCTTCTAGCAGAAAACCGTGTTAGATGCCAAAATCTAAGTTCTAGGTTTGCATTTGAGTGTTAATGTTATGGGGGAAAAAAATTTTAAGTGCCGTTGCTAATATTTGGACACCCTTAGAGACAGAGCTAGATACAGTGTTCCTTGTCAAGCTTTTTATTCACATCGATTTTTTTTTCCAAATGTGTTTATCATATGCTATACTCCACCTATAGTATGACACTGATAAAACTTCAACTAAGTAAGTAGCTTGGCACTAGATCCGGAAGGACCTTCTTCAGTTCGTTGTGTTTTATTATAGGGGAGCCAACAAAGGGTTGAGATCAGAAAGGGCCATGATCAGGTCAGTAACATGCAAGGAGGATGACGTAGTAGAAAAGTGGCAGGAAAACCACCAAGCTGCTATGGTGGCAGGGACTGGAAATAGAGCTGAGGGCAGAGTGAAGAGCCCTTATTGAGATAAGTGCCATGGGTTGCATGAATACCTGGCTGTAGGATGTGATGAAGAGGTTAGAGTTAAAGACAAGTTGAGCTTAGTATAGTGGGTAGACAGAAGGGACATTAACTAACACAGGGAATTCACAGGGAGGAGATTAAGTGGAGGATGGGAGAGAAATAGCAGGTTAACATTCAGGTAAAATTTGAGAAGCAGAAAAGTATAGACAGTGTCTGGCCCATTTTTATTCTACAGTAAATGTGCAGCATGAATTAGATAATACTGTTAGTGCAGTGTTTATTGAGCTCATACTGTACCACTAAATTATGATAAGTATATATTTTATTTAATTCTCACCAAAAAAAAAAACTGTGAAAAATAGGTACCATTTTTTAGCACCCTCATAGAGATTAAGTAATTTACCTGAGGTCACATAGCTAGTAATTGGCAGAGGCAGACCCAAACCCAGACCTTCTGACTTTATACTCCTAAACAAGAAAGGAATAAAACTGACAGGGAGTAATCAAAGTGATGACAAAGAAATAGTGTGTTATAGAAGCCAAGGGAAAGAGCAGTTTTTAAAAAAGAGTAGTCCAGTGGCCAGGTGGAGGAAACTTAAAATAGGCAATGAACTTGATAGGTCATTGGTAAGGCTGAGAGGTGGCAAAGGGTGGGAGCCACTTCACCGAAAATTCAAAGTGGGTGAGAAGAAAGAATGGTCACAGTGAGAGTAATCTTCCTCCTAGAATGTTCATGGAGAATGAGAGTAGGGAAAGAAAGATGAGCTAAAATGAAAAGCTTAACAGAAAGACTTAGTAGTGCCAGAAAACTGAAGTTTCTCTCTTTAATAATGACCAAAGTTGAGTGACTTCTATATTCTAGGCACTGTTCTAAGTGCCCCACTTGTACATTACCTCATCTATTCCTCAGGACAACTTTGTGTCAACTCCCATGACAGGTGAGGAAACAGACTGAAGCACATAGAGATAAGTTATTGGTTCAAGTCACGTCAAGTCACGTGGCTGGTAATTAGCAAGCTCCACATGTTGAATGGAATTAGTTTTGGCCAGGAACATTATAGAGTGTTTTCAAATTGTACATCTTAGTACTTGAAATTGTAGTTATTAAAGTCAAAGACACTGTCTTCCAACTGTAATAAAAGCAGAGAGCCGCAGGTCATAGCTGCTTTGTCACCATACATACCAAAGACAGGGAATAAAATTCATTCTGCCAAATGTAGAGCCACTTGAAGTTTTTAACCTTAGAACAAGGATTCCCTTTCAAGTTGCATTTCAGCCACCTTTTCAAGAGCCTTGTATTCTTTGAACAAAGCACAACAAAAGAAATTTTCTTATATTCATTGCACTGATGCTCCAAACTCAGATTATGTTCATAAGACCAAGTTTAAATGAATATTAAAGGACTGCTAAATTTTTCTACATATCCTGAGTTCAAGTGTTGAAAGTACGTGAATAAAATCCTAAATGTTTGACCTTTGCCATCGGGAATGTTGGGACAGTGAATTGGGAAGAGAGTATGAATTCATAGACTTTTATAGGACAAGGATGGGAGTAACACGTTTCCTCCTGAGTCCCTAGCTGTGGAGCATCCCTGTGAATTGCGAACAGGCTGAGGTTCCACTAAATTACCTTAACTTCACCAACAGAAGGTAGAATAGTCCATTCTTCTTTTGGTAATGCCAGCAATAGGTAACTCCAAGATCTCCTTCCAGTAGGCTTTTGAGTTTATGGGTTTACAAAGTACTCCTGAGCTCTGAGTTCATTTTTCTTTGCCATCCAGCTGCAGGCAACAAACAAGCTTCATGGTCCCTGAAATTAGCCACCAACTTTAGACAAAAGATAATTCTGGAACTTTCATTCAGCATGCTATATCTGTTCTGCTGCCTCTATAAAGCAAGCCTTTTTTTAATGTAATTACATGACTTGTCCATCCATTACTAAACTTAAGAAGACAGGCTGGATTTTTTTTTTCTTTAACTTAAGAGTCAGTATAGTTTATTGTAGCATTTTCCAAAGCACAAATCTCTCCTGTTCCCACCCCTACCTCCTTTGGACTGACAATTTACATTAGTATAGTAAAGGTTTTCCTAAATTGTGTAATAAAGGAGCCAGCTAGATCAGTATTTCAATAAGTCCTTTTATAATAGAATTGAGTTTTATATGTAGGACTTTTTTAAACCACACCACCACTTTGGGAAATACTGACATAGTCGTTAAAAACTTTGGGGTCAGCTCTCAGCTTTTATGTATTTGACTTTTTTACACTATACATATAAGTGAGATCATGTTAGGGTTTGGGGGGATTTTTTGTTGTTGTATTTTTCTTCCTGTGTCTGGCTACCATGGGCAGGGATGTGAGAGAAATGGGGAGGGGAGATATTAGTCCAAGGGTACAAAGTTAAAGTTATGTAGGATGAATAAGTCTAGGGATCTAATGCACAGCATGTTGGCTATGGTTAATAATGATGTATTGAACACTGGGAATTTGCTGAGAGTAGATTTCAAGTGTTCTCACCACAAAACAAACAAGAAAAAAT
Source organism: Cynopterus sphinx (assembly GCA_030015415.1). Lineage (NCBI taxonomy): Eukaryota > Metazoa > Chordata > Mammalia > Chiroptera > Pteropodidae > Cynopterus > Cynopterus sphinx. The sequence goes on from CM057384.1 coordinate 76,842,327, forward strand.
GGTAACCATGAGGAGATGGATATGTTAATTAGCTTGATTGTAGTAATCATTTCACTGTGTAGTGTATATATATGTCAAATTATGTGGTAAACCTTACATATATACAATTTCTATTATAAAATAGTAAAAAAGAGCTTTGGGATCAAAATTTGGGTGATGTTGGATAAGCTAATTTATCTCCATGAGCACTTGTACCTTTAACTGTAAAATGGGGAAAGAATATATTCCTTTGAGGAATCTGACAATTTACTGTAGCACCTGTACACAGTAGATGGTCAGGGAACAGGAGCTATTTCTGTGAGTGTCTGGCTCACTGCCTGTGTGCCCAGCATGGGGTCATAACTCTTCTTTTTTGAAAGGCTTACTGTAGACGTAACCTGGATTTGGATCAGAATGTATCTGATCAGTCAGTACCACAAAAGTATGAGTAAAAAGTGAAGTGTAACAGTGTGATTAGTATTGATTAGTCAATGTAATGTTCAAAGAGCTTGGTGATTTACCCACAATATTAATGAAGTTCTGTGAATTAAGAAGCAACTTGTTTTACAGGATAGGCTTTGCATTTAATCACTCTGTTTGTAGAAGTGGAAGTTAATACTATTATTATGATTATTTCAATCATTATTCATTTGTAAAATGTGTAGTGCAAGTCACAGTACTAAGCAGAACCTCCTCAGAAGCATCACAATTACCATGCAACTGAACTACTATGGATAGGGATGGAGGTGGACACTCATCTCAGGAAGAAGGGTAGTGTGTAAATAGTTTAGAGTGGCTTTAGAACTGAGAAGGGACCCCATGGTCAGGGAACCAGGTCTTCATGAACTTTTCTTTTGGTAATATGTCTTCTAGTGTAAAGACTCTGAGCAGTGAATATTGGAAGTAGAAAAAGGTGGGGAAATCTTAGTTAAACCCCACAGTTGATATCAGTAAAATTCATTTGAATGTCACTAATACCAGACTTAGGTTTATGTTATGTCAAACCATGAAATGGTTTTGCTAAGAAAAGTAATACCACAGGTGAACATAGAATAGGGACCATTTTCTCAAAGAACAAATTATTACCAGATACTTTGGGCATGTGATATTGGAGTTACTGAAATTCTTGACCTAGTAACAGATTTAATATAATAGATCTTCCTGACAATTTTTTATTTTTGTATATTAGAACCCAAATATACTTTATATATATTTTTTTTATTTTCATAATTGATTTTCCTCTAAGTTAGTTTGGATAAATGGGACTTATTGTACAGTTATTCCTAAATAGTTAATTGATTATGAAATAGAAGTAATCCAAGTAAAACTATTAATAGATTTCATTTTAAGAGAGTGCTCTGAAATGAGCATACATGGGCATATATTTATCAATCATTTATTTTTTAAATGATTTTTCTACTATCTTTTTCCCAAACAGGATAATTATTTTGCATTTCAAATATCTACCTATGTATCTGACATAGGAAGCAACTGCTGAAAGTTCTATGTAAATTGCCTTTTTACCACCTGTAGATTTAGGAATTTTGATTACCAAGATATAAACTGAAGTCTAGAATGACTAAAAGAATTTATTTTGATATTTGAACTATTGGCATGTTTTGTGTACTTTTAAAAATATTTTTTCCTCTTTTTTATTGTTACTTGTCTATATATTTTACTCTTTTTCTCTCATTTTTCTACACATTTAAATCTCTCTTAATTGTGTTTTTAAACAGTGACTGAATATAATGTTATGGCTTTATTTTAAGTTGCTCACTCAGTCTTCTAAATCATTAACATAAAAGATACCAGCATATATATTTTTAAAAGTAGATACTGAGTGGAACTGGTATGAATGTAACATTGATGAAGTAAGAATTGTCTCCGCTTCACTCTCCAGAGATTGTAATTCAAAAGGCAGTTTACTTTATTCGCTGTGGTTGACAACCTCTTCTTAGACTGCATGAATAAATTTGGGTATTAATATGTTTCCTGTCTATTTAGAGAGAATTACTGTTCTATCTACTTTGGGAGACTGTTTTATTTCCAGGTTTAACTCAACACAGTGTGATGGGCCCCAATTTTTGAGCCAGGCATTCTATTTACAAAGCATGCCTTGATTTAATGAGTATGTGTTCAGCACCCTCTCTAAGCAACATGCTGAGCTACACGCAGCAGGTATACAAGATGGCCAAGAAGTGTCTCCTCAGAGCCTCAAGACTCTTAGCCCTGAGGGAGATATGCAATGACATTGGCATTTGGGAACTTTTACCAAAAATCTAGAGAACAAATTCAGTTTTAGAGAGGTGGAAGGACACATGTCCATTGAGCACCTACAGGCAGTATGTATACATCTTTGTCTTCATTTCTGTAATGGCTACTTGAGGTGGATGGCACGACTCACATTTTACTGATAAGGAAATTGAAAATCAGAGAAGTTAAGTCACTCCTGCAAAGTCATTCTGCCAATTGTGTCAACATAATGGTGCCCGTGCATTCAAATAAATAGTTCTGAATGTTGAACAAATCTTTCAGGGAAGCAATTTTCAGCATACACCAAGAGCCAGAAAATGTAGATGTCCTTTGAACCACAGTTTCATTTCTAGAATTATCAGAGATGAGAACAAAGATTTTATGTGTCTGTGTGTGTGCACATACACATATGTAAATGCAAGAAGTAAAGTAAGACTTTTGGAAACACACGAAATGTCTGAAAGGGCAAAAGTTGAATACAGTAGTGTAATGCAGCCATTATAAACGGTATTTTCAAATAATTTTTTATGACATAGGAAAGTACCCACAATAGGATATAAAACTAAATATATGCAGTATAATCTCAACTATGTTTTAGAAAAGCATGTACAGAAAAATTACTACAATAAAATATACGGTAAGTGTAAATTGTGGCTCTCTCTTAAAAATTGAATATTACAGGATTTTATTGCCTTTTTATAGTAACATATATTCTAAATTTTCTACAGTAAGTTATTTTTCACTTATAAGAACAGGATACTTTGTTTTGTATCATGATCTTAAGAAATTCATTAGGCTACTGAGCTGAAGTCTTCTTCCATACAGTTAGTGCAGACCATGTCATTAATCTCAGTAAAGGAAAATTCCCATGAGAACCAATTAACACAATGAACAAGAGATCAGGCTCTGGAGCTGGACTTCTTGGGTTCGAAACCTAACTCTGCTAGTCAATTGCTGTGTAATCCTTGGCACACATTAAACCTCTCCACATTTGCTGCTCTCATGTATAAAAATGGAGTTAACAATGCGCCCATTCTTAAGGTGGTTGTGGGGAGCAAATTTAGCAAATACCTAGAAATAGTAACTGTTCAGGCAACTGTAATTTTTGTATTGGATTTATCAAGCTATTTAACTTCTGCCATTTTTATAACTTACAGTTATTTAAGGTTAGTAACAACGTATTTTTTATAAACTCCCCCTCTCCTTTTGCTATAGCAAAAGTATTTTCTTTTTGTATTTTGTTGTTGACTTAATTCATTAAATTTCTGGCACAATCTCTAAAGGAGATAGTTAACTTCACTAGACACAGAATAAACCTTTTGTCATTTGGCATATTTAGAATTTTAGGACTTAGATCATTATATGTCCAACTCTCTGCTAAAGCATGAAGAAACCATAAAAGGGATGATATATACTTCCTGCTTTTAAGTCAACTAGTATTTACTAAATGTCTACTGTGCCATGGATTGGGAATACAGAAATAAGAAAGACACAGTTTCTGCCCTCAAGGAGCTTACAGTAGATATCCAGCAATTACATTCAGGAAAATAAACACACTATTTGAAATAGATGCAAGATAATATGTGTGTTGGGGGCAGCAAGGTGTAGGATGGGCCAGATATGACCAGGTTTCCTGGGAAAGGGGTCTGAAGTGTATATATTGAAGCACTTAGGAGTAAGTGGGAAGGCTAACAGGGGAAACAGAGTTCCAGACAGGTAGCAGTAAGTACAAAGGCATATAGGTAAGTAAAGGAAACATGACCTGTTTCACATTTGTGAAACAGGTAGTTCAGCAAGGCATGGGGTTAGGGGATCTAGGTAGGAGGGAAAGTGGATGGGGTTCTAAGAGGTGAGCTGAGAGAGAGAAGCAGAGCACAAGTCTCAGTTTTATCTTGAAGTGGTGGGGAGATGGGAAAATATTTTCCTTTAGGAAAGTTTACTGTAGAAATGTGGAAAACAGACCAATAAAGGTATAGAGACAGTAAGACAAAAGATTGTCACTATAACTCTGAGGACACGAGAGACTGGATCAATACAGAGACTATGAGGGTGAAGAGATGTGTAGCAGGTAACCCTTAATTGTATGGAGTAAAAAGGAGGGAGGAATCTAGACTGCACTTCCAGACCTCTGAATTGAGAACCTGGACAGATAGAGGGGTTAGTCACTGAGCAGGGACCCCAGAGGAAAAGCAGATGTGAAGGGACAGATAATGTGGTCGGGTTTAAACAGACTGATGTCAAGATGACTTTGGGTCACTCAGCTGGAGCTGTCCAGTAAGAAAAAAAATATGATTCTTGAGCTCAACAGCACAACCTAGCTAAAGATAAAAATTCGATCACTGAAGCCATGAGCTGAGTAAAATTGTCCCAGGAAGAGTCGGAAGAGTGCATAAGATACAATGGCTAAGAACAGAACCCTGGAATTAAGGAATCAGCAAGAGGATGACAGAGAGAAGAAAGTAAGCAAGAGGAGACCCAAGTTAATAGGAGAAAATTCAAGATTTAGGGAATGGTCAACAGAGTGAAATGGTGACCTGGGGGAATTTATAATCTATTGTGAAGTGATTGCATCTACAGGTGAAGAAATTAGATAGGAGAGTTGCCCATGATGTCACTGATGAAGTGCCCAAGAAAGGTATAGACAGTTGAGAGGAAGGAAAGAAGAGGACTGTCCTGGAGCTTGATAAAGATGATAGGACTTCACTGGGCCTGAACTATGGGTAGCATTAAAACCAGGAGAGGTCATGTTACCTGAGACGATGAGATTTGTTCAAGTCCATCCACATGCCTGAGGATAACTAAAGGTGGTCAGCAGTGTCATCTTTGAATAGTGAAGACAGCATTTGGTTCCCTCTTTCAGTTGCGTCTGGTTCTCTTAGTTATGATGACTGTTGGTTAAATAGTATTATATAAAACAGGGTACACTATTACCTGACATCCTGAATAAAGTTTAAAAAGTCATGACAAGAAAGCAGTATGGCTTATGCATAGCAGGTTCATTTCAGAAACTCAGATGTGTCTAAACTTTGAGGAAACCATGTGGGCCAATTCCAGTGGGACAAGACAAGTCTGATTGTTCATCCTTTTCATTTTATGAAAGCTAATTCAAACATCTCTTTGTTTTAATGCCAGCTATTCCTAGCTGTGATGTTGCAGATTCCTTGCCCCATCTTTTCCCCGTGGGTACATGGAAGGAAGAAGGAACGGGGTGAGGGAGGCGCTTTTCTTGTTCCCCCCTTTATTCCTCCCCACTTTCCAGTCCCCTCTCCATCTTCCCATTTCATCCCATTGCCCTCTTCCTTCTTGAGAGCACTTGACTTACAATGCAGCAAGGGCAGTGACTCTTCATTCACTAAGAGAAATGCCTTCAGGGCAGGAACAGGCAGGCATTACCTTGAGAAATAACCTGTCATTCTATGCTAGTCTGCTCACAGTTCTAGCACAGTTATTGCTTCCCAGGACTGACACCAAATCTGCACACAGGAAGGCAGAGAATAAGGAAAAGTCACTGGAAAACCAGGTTCCCGGGCTAGCCACATCGCATCCCTAGCGACATGATCTTGTTCAAGCCACTTAACGTCTTCTAGTCTCAGCCTTCTCAGTAGAATTTTCATGGCAGTCAAATGAGATAATATTTGTGAAGGTGTTTTTTAATTGCAAAATGCTATCCCAATGGTAGGCAGTGGTGATAGGCTGCTATAGTCGTGAGTATGATGTGAAGGCAAAGGGCGACCAAGATTTTTCCTCCTAAATCTGAAGACCTAGACCTTCCATTCTAATCCTTGCATTCAACCTGGTTTTTCCAGAGCCTCACCTCCTCTGGTCCCCTGTTAATCTGTGCCTATTCATCTTGGCTCATTGTAGTGTTTGATGCACCTGAGTAATATTTAGTTAACCCCATCCTCCTTCCTTTAGTGCATAGTGGAAGCCCTTGAAATCTACCCCTAAAGAAAAATGTTAAACAATTTATCAAGTGCTTCCTCTGGGCCAGGCCCTTTCTTTGCCTGAGATCCTTTTCCGCAAACCACAGACCATTCCACAGAGGAGAAATTAGGAAGCCTTTGCAGCTGAGACCAGAGGAAATTACATTTCTATTAAAAGCTGTCTGGCTAGATCTGTTTATCCCAGGTACAATGTTGAATGATGTAATAGACTTATTTAAAGACAGAAAGCTATTACATAAAATGCCATTGACTATCTTCCACTCAGTGTTAACAAAATACAGCTATAAATTTCTTTAGTTGTCAACTTGCAAGTTGCTCATTCTCAGTGGGTTGTGCATCTACCAGTTCTTCACTGTTGAATTCTGTTTCCCACTCCTGGCAAAAAGGATGTTAGGGATGCATAACCCCTTTGAAATGTGATGGTTTTCAAGTTTCTTAGTATCATGACTCTTGAATCTGGGAGTGCTCTGTTTCTTCTTGGGCCAGTTCACTGATGAAGTACATTGCTGAGGCCCCATATTCCACATACTAGATATCAGAGGCAAGGAGACCCAAGCAACCAAACCACAGCTCAGGATTCAAGTTGGGAACTGACACATCTACTCTGGACTTTGAGGTTGAATCAGAGCTTCTTTCGTGGAGCCGTAGATTTAGGGATGAAGGAGTAAAATTGAAAGGAAGAGTTGAAGGAATACAGAGTATTATATCTAGAAAAGTTTTGTGTCCCCAGTTTTCCGGTGGTTAATCACCTAATCCCCAGGTCAAGAGGAAATGCACCTATGACCCAGATTGTCTCACTAAACTTACCTAAGACTCTGAACGTGTAATGAGTTCCATTTACCTCTGCAAGCCAGGTCCTAAATCCGGGTAGATCTGGTCCTTCTGAGCCTCTCCCAAGCAGAATGTCACAAGAATGGAAATGAGTGGTATCTTGGTGATGGAGCGTGAAAGAAGCTTTCAGTATTAGCCCAGGTCCTGCAATCAACTAGCTTTTAGGAAGAAGACCTGATCAAAGAAATGTGGCTTTGTTTCCTAGATCCCTGGGGCCTTCTATAGCGTGGCTCGCCTTGTTCTCATAGGGTGCTCCCCGCTGGCAGGGGTCTGCACTGCAGGTCAGCCGAGCCAGCTTCTGATGCTCTTGCTGTCCTTCTTCAGGAAACAGCATCCTCCATTCGGCGGCTGATAGTGTGACCAGCGCCGTTCAGAAAGCGAGCCAGGCCTTGAACGAGCGTGGGGAGCGGTTAGGCCGAGCAGAGGAGAAGACAGAGGACTTGAAGAACAGCGCCCAGCAGTTCGCGGAAACTGCACACAAGGTGAGTCCAGCAGAACAGCAGAGGTCTCAGCTCTGGGTCATCAAGGAGCTTTGGTGCCAAGAAACTTTATTTCTGTATGTTTCCTGTGATGGCAGATACAAAATCAAGCCTTTTACCTGCCTCATACAATTTCCATCTGCAACTTAGTAAGTACCAGAGTCACAAAAGCTTCCCTCCTGTACCTGTTTCTTTGGGTATCCCCTTTCTGAAGTTTTTCTTACTGTGTCTAACCTTGGACTTGGGAAATGTGGGCCATCTTTAATACCTGCCCAGAAGTTTAGGACTCGGGTTTCAGGTAATAGTATAGGAGAGAGGGGAAGAGGTCAGGTCCCAGAATATCCCTCCTCCCTTGGCCAGTGCTTTAAAGAGCTTTGGGCTGCTCGTGCTTCTTTTTCCTTGCTGTCCCTTCCTGGTCATGAGCTTAGTTGTAGCTTCCTGTGTTCTTTTCACCGTACAAAAAGCAAGCACTAGTTCCAGGGCACAGCACACCTCAGAGCTGGTCTCCCTTCTGCAAAGGGCTGTGGACCTCTAAAGCTGACCGAACTAGTGCAGAGCTGTTTGCAAGGTTCCCACGTACACATATCCACATTCACACACTCCCTAAGAATGTGCCTTTCAGAAGGGGAAAGGGGAGTTTTTGTTGGCACCCAGCTATCTAAACAGTCACAAACCAAAAGGAAGATGAGGCCCTGTTGGTCAGGTGAAACAGAGGGTTCACTGCTGTTTTGTGCTTCAGATCAAAGGGCAGTTCTTCTCTGGCTAATGACTTGCATTGGGGTTTCCAGAAGCAACTTCCTCTGATAACTGCTGGTATCTCAGACTCATGATCTGGCCCTACAGATACACTTTTCCAGTGACCTTTGGGGAGAAAAATTAATTTGCTTCAACAGAAAACCCTACTTCTGCTGAGGAACCAAGAGTGGACAACCTGAAAAATAACAAGAAAAATCTCCCCAGCTGAGCCAAGCTGGCCTCTCCTTGAAGCTCAGGCTTGGGCCAGACCATGGATCCAATTCTGAGTGGATGCTTCCTGCCTTTCTTTCCTGCATGCCCTTTGCACAGTCCTGTTTCAGTGTCATCAGTTCTCTATCTCAAGATGGGGTCTTATTGCATTGCTGCTTTGGGGGCCCTGTTTGGGGTTCTCTGGAGGAAAATTGGCCAGATTTGTCAGCTCTAGTAGAAACCTCAAGCCTCAGAGCCTCCCTCAGCTTGCTGAGGTTGTTGCAAAGAGAGAGAGACAGCATCCCTTTGTCTCCTCCCCAGGCTTCCTAACATAGAAATGGCGATGAGATGGAAATGCTGGGATTCCAGCCTCAGTTTGATTTGTAACAATGGTAACTTTAGTGATTCAAATGCGGGGGTTGAAGTTGTGGACAGAGGAAGTCTGGGGAAACATTTAAAAGTGTTGATTTGGGGAAGAGAAGGCTAAAGGGAATAATTTGTAATTGTCTTCAAGTCCAGGAAGGGTGATAGTACAGGCAATTCTCTTTCATGCCTTACCACACAGAGCCATCAATAGTGCACTGATAAAATTCTGCTAAAACAAGAGTTTTGGTTAATGATTAAACCATGAGCCAGGTTACCAAGGAAGTCTGTGAAATCGCTCTTCCTAAGGTGGAGTAGACAATACCTGGACGTCATCCATATGGGCGTCCCCCTCAGAGGAGCTTGTGCAAACACTGAACTGGACAACCTAACCAGATGGCCAGAATTCTTGGCCCCAGGAGCCCCGTTTCCCAGATACTATGGCCAAGTTTGCTAAGTGTTTGGGAGGGCGGTATGATACAGTAGTTAACATCTTGTGTTTGATTTACCATTTCAGTGACCTTGGGCAAGTGCTTAATTTCTCTAACCCCCAGTTTTCTCATCAGTAAAATGAGGTTAATTAATAATAGTACCTATCTTCTAGGGAACTGAGAGAATTAAATGAATTAAAACCTATAAATCTATTAGCACCATACCTGGCAAATATAAATCTAAATTAATATTAGTTATAATTATGTCCATAAAAGAACGATTTCTGCTGAACCTGCCCTATTCAACTGCATAACGAGCACAGTAGGGGGGTGTGGGTGGGGAGTTGGAGAAATGTAATTGAGCATTGCAACACAGGAGTGGGAAGGATTGGAGGGGAAGATACACCCTCCAAAAAGGGGTGGGAATGCCTCCTGCTAAGTGCTGATGCTTTCTAAACACAGAGCGGCCCTTGAAACAAGATCCATCAGAACAGAAACAGAGTAGGCCACCAAAGGCAAAGGGGCCTCTGCTTTGACCACTAGGAAGATTGGTGCCGGGAAAGGGAAGGGACTGCTGTGTCTGTTAGTGCTTTTGAGGAAGTGTGAGAGCCAGACTTGCTGTTTTGTGTGTGTATGGAGTGGGGAGGGGGGAGATTAACTGGGATGTGTGCTTATGAATCACTGGCACTGGCAGTATTCCTAATGAGAAGATTGACCTCTTTAGATAAGGTGTGGCTATTTTTCCAGAGACTAGGACTTCCTGATTTGAACCCACTGGTGTAGGCTGACCACGGGGATGTCATTTCACTGGCCAAGTCCCCACCAGGTCAGACTTGCTGGTGAGGAGACAGTTCAGAAATGGAAGCCAGGCCTTCCGCACCCCCAGACAAATGTGGCTATGTTGACTCATAAAGAGTGGGCTGTATTTACAAGTTGAGACTCAGTGCACATGTCAAAGCCCTGAGCAGATGACAGCAATTGCAGGTGACAGTTCTTCCATATTTCCTGACTGAACAAGGGCACACAACTGCAGCTGGAGAGTATGGCCCACCTTTCTAGATTGCAGTAGAAAAGAATCTCCAGCTTTCTAACTTTCTCTAGGACTCCTGCAATGACCAAGGTATGTTACTGAGTGGATCACCTTTGCACGACCCTGCCGTCAAGATATGTGTGTGCTTGTCTCCTGTAAAGCAGATGGAAAATGTTCCTGCACTCCCTCTCCCCCAGCTCAGTTCAGCCTGGCTTAAGGAAGCATGGTTTCTTCCTGAGCTGTGGGCTTGGCACAGTCTCAGCCTTTAGGAAAATGCAACTCAGCCACAGAGCAGGCCTGCTCACTTTCCCCTGCCCCCAAAAAATACAACGTTGCAGTGTGTGCAGCACTCTGCCACCCGCCATGGGTGGTGAGTCAGCAAGCTCCAGCAGGACCCACACCTCGACATCCTCAGATGACATTTTTCACGGAGAAGAATGGTGGTATGCTCTGTTTTGCACAAGCCCACGTTTGTTGGGGAGGGAGCGGTGAGTGGCATTTCTCTGACTGGCAGAGAATGGCTGCCTCTGTCCTTACTCTATGTGTTTTATTTAGGTCTCCGAGCCAGAAGGCACCTCAAGAGTGCAGGCTTTTAAAGAATCCCCCCCCCCACAGTATGAATAATGATTTATCATTAAGTATTTTCATCACTAGTATTATTTATATAGGAGTAGTTTACCCTGCTCTGAAAGTGAAAGCTTTCCACAGACATTAAGAAGACAAAATATATCAAAAGGAAATTTTAAACTCCTCTTCTATAGAAACTGTGACTTCTAAGTTGGTCCGTAAGCATTTGAGTTGGAGATGATATTTATAGACATGAGGTACAGAGCAATTGTGACTTTAGAGCTCAAGGTCATTCGACAGATTTGTAACTGGGAAGCAGCAGCACCCTGCCTTTCATATTCTAATGCTCTTGACAACCAGGGAATTTAAAAAACAAAAGACCCTAGTTAGCATGAAAATGATTTCATTTTCTGTAAAAATACCTCAACTGTCTGATCCAGTTGCATTTCAGCAAAGCTGAACTGACCACGCCCTGCCTGGCTGAGCGCCCCCTTCATGTGGGGTCCAGACTCTATAGGGTAACTAGGGCCTGATGTGAGCAGCAGCACTATCACTGCTGAGGGTTAGTGACTGGGTAAATTAGCACAAGCCCATTAGTTGAAGGTTAACAGCTCAGTAGATAACAGGACCCCAGTGTCGATCAAATATTTATGATTATTATTCATTATGTACAACTCTTAACAGCTCTGTGTTGATTTGAATGCTCCGTGTTGCTAAATAATGTAGAAAACCTAGAGACAGAGAGCAAGAAGTAGAGCCATACAGCAGAGGGGCTCAGGGTGGCCAAGAAGTGGGACAGATCAGAGGGAGAGCCCTGGCTCTGCCATTTTTACCCACTGCGTTTCTAGGACTATAAGCTCTTTGAAGTCAGTTATTAGCCACCTGGCCATACTCAGGACTTTACAAACATTGTCCTACAGTTTACTGACTGTTAGACTCAACACTGCAGGCCTGTAGATGTCTTCACTTAGGCTGTCCTCACTAGGCAGAGGCACCATGCTGAGGTCGCCCAAACAAAGATTAGTGTAGCAACAGAAGGGCTCGGCCCACAGAACCCTCTGCATCACATGCTGATTCGGCCCAAGTGCACCAGCTGCAAGAGAAATGTCGGTGATACTCATGTGGCGGCCTAGCTGGGGTGGCGCCCTCCCTCCCAGTTGTAACTCCCTTGTTGAAGACACCAAGAAGGAGAAGGGAAGCATAGAGTTGCCCCAGGTTACACTGGAGAAGTGGATTATCAACATCTTCCAGCGTGATGCAGAGTACCACTGGGTGGAATCACAGTAATTCCCCTTGCTACTTCAAGGGCCGAGAACCTAGTCATGGTGCAGGTGACAGGGCTTTCTACAAAGTCATTGCCTGCAGAGAATCATGTACTTCTTGCTCAAAAACGTTCTCGAATGTAGGACTCTAAATTCTACCTATCCACCGTCACCTAGTCGCAACCTCAGGGATTAATTCCTGATATCGCACTCTGGGCACATGAGGAATTACAATTCAACCTCAACTCTGCCTTCTGATTCACATCAGTGTACAGGCTCCATGGAAAGGATCTGACTAAGGAGAGCAATGTCAGATGTTTATGTTCTGTACCTGCATACATTTCCTTAAATATATCAGCAGGTGCTCCAGCTGGGCCTGGGAAGCTGTTGAATGATACAGTGGTAGTTGCTGTTTCCATTTATAAACCACATTTCTCAAATACCAGTGGGAGGAGTAGTAAACCAAGGTCTGGACTTGGTCCGTTGTTCAGCCCTGGTCAGTAACACAGTTTTATCAAGTGCGCTGGATTTGGGCAAATGTCCAGGCTGGATATTGAGTGGATTATTGAAGATTGTTTCTCTACAGTTATTGGTTATTAATACTTTATGGGATGTCAGTAAATACATATATTCAAGGAGTGTTGGGTTTCCTAGATGACGAGTAACCTGGGAGTCCAGAGGCCTTTGCTTTTCTATCGCCACCTGTCCCTTAGGGTTGGTCATTCATTTTGCCTGTGTGTTGGCTTTTCCATTTGTTCCTTCCTTCAGTGGGATGAAGGAACACCACCATGCATCACTCTAAATACTCTAACAAAAACACTGTAAGGAGTAACAAACATGGTGCTCCATGGAAGATTTGGGGGAAAATTACACGGTTACTGGATGCCACTGTGAATAGTGATGGTGATCCACCCCAGCAAGCAGAATCTTGGTGCCGTTTCTCATCGGGAATGGAGCAGCCCAGTGAATTATCTCTCCCCTCTGCTAATAACAACTCCCTTTTCTCATGCCTCTTTCTCCTTAGCTTGCCATGAAGCACAAATGTTGAGGAACTGCCTATCCTGGTGACCCTCCTAAGAGAAATGGAAGAGTTTGTTCAGCAGTTTTTACAAGAATTCTGGACCTCCACTTGCTTCTTTTATCCAATATATGGACATTTAGATTTTTTGTTTTTCCTTTTCAGATGTTAATATAAAAAAAAAGACATTGTGTTTATACATTTCCCTAATGATCCTGCTAAGAGTGCTGCAATAGCAATGGCTTCATTTTGTTTTGTCTTTTCCCACTGTGTGTATGTGTATGTTTTTATGTGCTTTCCCTTTTCTTAAGTTTTTTTTGGGGGGGTAGTTTGAATATGAAATTCGTACCAAATGTTATACTGAGTTGAGTCTAAACTGTCGTCATGAATTTTTTTTTTTCTTGATATCAAGCAGGCAGACATTTTAATATAGTGACATCAGATGTTATTGTCCCTGGTTGGAAATAAAAGTCAAGCAGTGATTGATTGGTTTCACTCAGCCTCCTAGCTACTCTTAATTTAAAGGTTAAGATTCTGTATCCTGAGACATAAATCTACATTACGGAAAACAATTGGGTTTATCAGGGGAAACAGCAGTCCTAGATTTTGCTTTTTATGTAGTAATCTTTTGCATGAGCCATCATCAGCATTCAAAAAAAAAAAACAAATCAGAATCACAGATAGAAATCTCTTTTCTGAGCTACAGTTTAAATATTTTCACTACCTGTTTCCAGGATGATTATTTGGAATTATCATATGAAGATTTAAAATTTGAGATTAAAGACCTAAGAAAAAGCCTATTTAAAAACCTGTACACTCATGGCTATTATTTCTTTTGTCATTATCCCAAATTCCAGTAGCTGGTATTGAAAAGAGCTTGGATTTTCATCAAGAATTGATTTGTCCAGATAAAGGTCTGTGTAAATGATAATGTGAAAAGATACTACATTTAAAATCTTTCTTCTTTTTTTTTACAAAGTCATGTCTATTTTAGAGATACTATCATTATGTCCTTGGGAAATGGCCTTTAGTTTCTTGGTATCTGATTTTTGGAACTTTTGATGTTGTTATTGATACCTATTTATTTAATGTAATTTAAAGTGTGGGTTTCTTGACAAATTGTAGTTCATGGCAATTGAAGCTTGCCCAGCCTGACATAAAATAGTATACTCATGAAACCTTTACACTGTAGTCAGATTGAAAAACATTGGTTTACACACCCAATTTTGTATTACTCACAGTAGTCTTGGGTTTAAAGTCTAGGAGTTTGTTTCTTAGAAGGTTAAAATGGTAAATATAAGAGCCAGGCTTCTGTATTCTTGAAACAGGAGGCAAGCTGCACACCCAGGCACATTGCCAGCCTCCCACTCCAACGCCTTGATTCTTAAGCTGCTTGAATCGTCAGGATCCTTTCTGTCCCTTCCTACTCATTGAGCCGATTGAGTCTACATGTATTGTAGCCTCTTGCATAGCATTGTAAAATGACTTTGGGATTATTTATGCTCATTTAAATAGCTTAAATTCTCCTGATAAAGTGGTTCCCAGGAGATAGAAAGTTGGGCTAGTAGGGAAAAAAATTATCTTAGGCACTACATATCAAAAGGGTGATGGGATTTGCTAGAGACAAGTTTCTGAATTCTCTTAGGGAGATGATCCAATTCAAGAGAACTCTCTGTAAAATTTATTGGAAAACTGTTTACTATAGTACTTTGTACTTTTCTTTTGTTGCCCAAAAAGTTTAAAGAAAAAAAAAAAAACTTGTTATCTGATGAGTACCATTAAAGGCATGTATAATTTCTAAGGAAAGCCCAAAATATCATTCCAAATAGGTTTTGTTTGCAGACCTCAATTCAGAAAACAGAGAGAGAGGGAGAGAAGGAGGGAGGGAGAGAGGGAAAGAGGAAGAGAGGGAGAGAGACAGACAGGTTAAGATTCATCTTCCTAAATTGGATTCTAGCTTCAGAGGTAGTTGATATAAATAATTGAAAGGGTAAATCAAAAACCCCTGACAATAGGCCAAACTCAAAACTACAATTTATTGCCAACTATCTAACATTAGTGTTTGCAGAGCTGCTTCTAGAGTAGCAGAGGATGAGGTCATAAGCAGACTGTGAAATTTGAGTTTCTTCCTCCCTGGTAGAATTATGGTAGTTACCCTTCATAAATATAAGTATTCCACATCTTGTCCACTTTCTTCACTCTCTGTTTATCCTTTTAGACTTAAGACTTATTGAAAATAGGCTGAATTAGAAGAAAGCATATCTGAATATTTATTAGCTTCTTCTACTGATTTGCTTTCAGGCTGTGGTCATGCCCCTGACCTCCCAATGTCAAAGTCCTATGTAGGCCTCCACCCCACATAGAAGCCAAAATAGCAATCCCTGTACCCTCCTGGACCTCCTGACCTCTTGAACCCTGTGATCACAGGTGAAGTCCTTTGCAGCACCCTTTGCAGAAGGTGCTTCAATACAAAATATTGATATAATCTAACATAGAGAAAATTGCTAAAACGACGCACATTTGTTGGGACCAATCCATTTGGTTTAGCTTTGCTAGAAGACATTTAATTTCCGTTCCTTTTATTTCTGCGCATCACTATGAGTTTTCAGGATACTATATGTCTATGGAGGACTTCTTAAATTGTATTGACAATGCATAAAGAAAAGAAATTCCCCAGTGTTATCACTCCCTGGAACGTAGTTGTAGTATTCTTCACTAGTATTATTAGATATCTGTGTACAGGAAGTATACAGTTATTCAGGTTAATGTTTCATATTAAAGAATGTATTTGTAAAATGTAACAAGATCAGTAGTTAACTTTTTTTAAGCTCTGAAAAAATTAAGTTGATGTGTTAGACTTCAAATTACAGTGAAATGTTTTAATACTACTTTTGTGGCTAGCAAAGTTTGTGCATTTATGTAAAAATATTTACAGAATGCCCTAAATATGGGATATTAAAGATAGATTTCTCTTTTAATTTTTAGAATTGTGACACTGCTGATGTCTGTTGTACAGTTATTCTTCAGAAGCTCTCTAAGGTGTCAAATAATTTTTGTTTCTTTCAGAGACAAGTAACACCTGCTCATGATTCAGTATAACAGCAAACTAATTTTGTCATTAAATATTTTAACTCTGTGATGAAAGTTTGTTTCTCAGTTTTTTATGAAATGTATAAAGCACCAAATAGGTAGGCATCGTTGCACTTTTATTGTAAATGGGAAGATCTTGTGTGCTTTCAGGAGACCAAGAATTAGGATTAGCATTATAATAAAGTTGGGTAGCATTATGATAATGAGATTCTATCCAGCAAGAGTTAAATTTTTTCTTCGCCTGACTGAAGCAGTTAAGCCAATTAATAGTTTACCTTTCTGCTGATGTTAGTGACATGCTCAACTCAAGTACTTATAAAAGCATGCGCCCTTATCCTTCAATTTTATAAGGCTGGTTTCTGTTAAAGTGAAAAGAAGACTTGATCAAAAAGAAGACTTGATGTTAATTTATTTTTATTTAAAAGCAAATGCAACTTATTGCATCATCCCATTTGTTTTCAAGGGAACTGACTTAAGTGACTACTGTAGCATAGTAGCCATCTCTGTGTTGGCGTGGACACTGAACCAGTCAGAACTTTGAAATATTCCTGGGAGGACTGCAGGTGGAAGGCAAGACCGCAGTCTGCTTTTCAGAGACAAATGGATAGAGAGATGGTTCGGTTAGATGAGGACCAGCCTTAAGTTAATTATGTATTTAAAAGCATCAGTTCTTATGAACAAATTATAAACCAATTGCCTTGCAAAGATGATCTTTTTCTTAATATAATTTTTGATAGCAATTACACCACAACCAACTCTCAATTTTTATGGGTGGATTAACATGATAAGTGTTTTGAGAAAAATCAGTGGTGCCTTTTCCACTTGTTGTCAATGAGAACATGCTTAAGAAAACTATTGACATTATAATCATCATCTGCCTAAACCAGCAGATTAGGGTATGGGTGGTATAGAAAGAAGTGGAGAGGGCCAGGGGTAGGGGTGGAGGGGTAAATACCAAAAATAAATTCCAAACAGAAATGCAAGTATTTGAATGTTATTGTTATCGAACCCCAATATTTTAATCCATCCACCTGCACACACTGACAGAAAGAAATGCACACGTAGAAGTTTGGAGTGAAGAAAAGAAGTTATTTATTATAAAATTAGCCAATCAAGAATATAGACAAACTCATGCTCTGAAAGACCCAACTCCCTCCGCAGTGGTGTGTAGGTTACAGATTACATAGGGCAAAATCATACGATTTGTGGGTCAAGGGTTTGGGATCCTGCTGGGAGCTAATTGGTCGCAGGTGATGTAGGGGTAATAAATCATTTCTTCAGGCTTTGAGTACAGTTCTGAGGTCAGGTACGGTGTCCCTCTGTCTGGTTTCAAGGGACTCATTCCACCTTAGGGGGCAGGAGCTGAAACATAAGAGATCTAGAGAGAGAGAGGGAGAAAAGAAAATAAATGATTTCTAAAGTTCTAGTCACAAATTAAATCGAAATCATAAAGACCCTCAGTTTCATTATTCCCTGTTGATATTATTCCCTGTGCATCTTCACCTGCCATGGGCAAGCCTAGATGGTATCTCCACATATGCACATTCACATGCAAATGCACATAGCTGGCTTCAAGAAAAGGGCTGAGCTATGTCTGCCCCTGGATGCCCCATAACTCACTTTGTGACATCTTCTTGCCCTTCTAGACATGGTTAGGCAGGTGACAGTATTTCCAGGGGTCAGTGAGACTAGAAAATGTCTCATGTGAGCCATTTTCTGAGCATGAGAAATTGCTGGTTCAAGTTCCTAAAGTCCTTAGAATTTCCTAAGTGTTGAGAGTGGGAAAGTTGTCTCTTACGTTAGTGAGTTGACTTTTGGAAAGCACCTAAGGATGGGGTTCCAGTTGCCATTGGAACCAACCACATGATTAGAGGGCTGGTTCAGCCCCAGCACCTGCATACCTCTGGGGAGGGGAGAGGGGACGGAGAATGAATCAATTGCCAATGGCCAGTGATTAATCAATCATGACCATGTAACAAAACATCCACAAAAACCAATGAGGATGAGGTGAGTTTTGTGAGTCTTTCTAGTAAATTAATCGAACCCAAAGAGTGGGTTGTGGGAACCTCTGATTCGGAGCCAGCTGATCAGCTATGTAAGTGACAACCTGGATATGTGATTGGCATTCTGAGTTGGAGAGGCTCGTTGAAACCTTCAGTATGTGGCCAGTCGGACAGAGGTACAGGTAACCTGGGCTTGCTTCTGGCATCTGAAATATATAGCGCAGGGTGGGGTGGGGGGGAGGGGTCAAACTTATAGGACTGAACTTTAACCTGTGGAATCTGAGGCTATATCTCCAGTGGATAGTCAGCGTTGAGTTGAATTCTCTGACACCCTGCTAGTGTCTGAGCATTGTTCGTAGGTGTCGGGGAACCCCCTGCCATACTGAAATAGGGTTAAGGAACCCAATTTACCCACCTACAAAGAAAGTCTCACTTTATTTCTCTAAACGTGAATGTGCCAACGGTCCTCTTTGAAGACAATGTTGAAAAAGATGGATTTTCTTTAGGTTTTCTTTTCAAAAATTCAGAAATTTTACATAAAAAGGTTTTATAGAGCCAGAGCCAGCCTGACAGAAAATAGAACTTCATTTACACCTCCCACCCCCAACCTTTTGAGAGGTCACCTTTCTACCTTCTGTGCCCTTATTGTTTTCTGCCTCTTCTGAAATCTTACTTTAGCTCCCCTCCTAAGGTGTTACCTACACATAAAGCACAGCTCAATAGCAGCTTATGGCAGTTCCTCCACCCTGGCTGCTGTCACTTGAGAAGCTTTGCGAAATCCACACATTTTACTCCCAAATTTGCCTTTTTGGTGTCTCTGATCATCTTGTGTCCTGCAAAGAAAAAAAATAACTCAGCAGGCCATGGGTGGTGGAGCATCTGGTTTCCCTAGATGCTTACTAGATTTAAAGCAGCAAATTGAAGCTGTCAAGGAAATTAAATACATGCGTTTAAACTCAACGACTGCTATAATGTAACCTTCTGCCTTGACCCCCATTATATTTTCTCCCTTGGGCTTCATCTGGAGCCTCAGGATTTCCTGAGTCATAATTTCACTTCCCACCCACCTCCCACCACTGAAGTTTTCTGCCACATTTTCTTTTTTCTGCTGATGAGTCATGGTCCTGGGCCTCACAGGTCTTCAGGGGATGGGTCGGCTTGGGTGGTCCATCCCACCGGACACTGGTGGATGCAGGCCGGTAGGCAAAGCTGCCTTGCCTCCCTCAGTCCCACAGGAACCAGTGGCCAGACCCAAGAGATTGAGTGAGCTGCTGAGGTGTGTGGTCACTGTTCTCACATTGTGTCTGATAGACATTTTAAATCCTCTTGATTCTCTCCGATGGAGTGAAGATTTTTTTAATAGAACATATATTCTTTTCTTGTTTTCATGTGCTCAGTCAGCTCAAGGATGGCTGTTTAAATGGGACCTGCTTCATCACACATTCATACTTAGATGTGTCGGAGGCTGGACAAGAATCGCCAGTCCCATGAGTCCCAGGAGTCGCTTGTCAACGTTAGATATGAGCCCTTGTCTCATGACGTTGTATCGTCAGATGACTTGGAAAGAAGAAAAGCAAGCCCGTGAAGTCTCTCTCAGTTTTACTCTGAGACCTGAAACATAGCTAGGATGATTCACAATTTCTGAAGAAAATTATTACATGCTCAAACCACATGTGCCAAATACTCTAATTAAAATACATCCTTGGTGACTGAAGCCTGAAACTTTCTGTCACGTTCCCTTAAAACCAATCCTTTCTTTTACTGCCCCAGGAAGAAAAAATCGGTTCCTACTATTGAACATGTTTTAGCCATGTTTTGGCTTCCTTTGGGGAGTTTTGCTCTTTTAGACCTGGAATTACAGTGGCTGATACTGATGGACATGTTTACCTCGATCTGAAATTTTCCGATGTTGAAGGAGCCTTGGCGTTTGGACAGGAAGAAACTGTGGGGAAAAAAGAATGCGTGGACTGTGCTCCAGCCCCTCCCCAGGAAGAAAAATAAAACGCAACACCTTTGACTGGAGAGAGCATGAGCAGGGTGCCCTCTGGTGTGGTTTACTGGAGGCAGCAGCATTGCACTGTGCTGAAGCAGAGCAGTCCAAGGAGGGCGGGCCCTGCTTCAAATTCCAGCTCCGGTATACTGGGTGGGTGGCCTCCAGCAAGTTACCGACTCTGCGCCTGTTTTCTTAGCTTTAAAACGGGAGTGGTTATCTACTTAACAGGTTATTGTAAGGATTAAATGAAATAACGAATGTGCAGCCTTCAGCCTTGTGCCTGGCACATGAGGGCTCCATGTGTGTCAGCTCGGCAGTGGGCTACTTCTTGTTATGGACCTAAAATAAAGCAGTAAACCTTACAGGCTTGTGATGCCTTCAAGACTAGGCTGCTGACTAAAAGAATGGTTGGGTTTTCCTTAAATCCATGTTGGCACAGGTCTCATGGGCGGACGGTATCCAGGCCTCTTTGGCCATTTTTATGGCCCAGGGACATAAATCCCTGGACATTTCATATACCCCAGCTCTGGGATGAAGGAGAGGCTCCTGGCCTAAAGGCTCTCAGTCGTGGCCATTTTCTGGAGGAATTTTCCAAAAAGATTAACTCCACAAGAGAGAAGAGTGAAAAGATGTGTTCTTTGGGCAGTAATTCATGCCCCCTCTTTTAAAAAGTTCAAGGTTGGTCTATAGATGTATTAGTGTGATTCCAAGGGTATTGCTACTCAAACCATTCCTAGATAACTTAAAATGAGAGTAACAAAGAGAACCATTTACTCCACAAAATAAACCTGGGCCTAAGGTAAAAATAACCCTAAGAGAAAAAAACAAAGTGATACCCACCAAAGTGTGAATCAACGATAGTACACTTTCCTGGAGCATCTTTAGGCATTTAGCTAGAAGAGGGAAAGAAGTCCTTAGAAAAACAATGCTGTCCGCATACTGTTTTTCCTTCATTGTCATGGTGGTATTATTTATGTTGTCCAAATAAACTCAACATTATTTGGGAAATAGGTCATTTGTAAAGAACTGTCCAGGCAGGAAGGGACTAGCTAATTACAACAGTGAGCCTGCTCCATGCAAAAACCCAAACTCTACTGTCTAAAAATTAAAAATTGCACTATGCATTATTTTTTAACAAATTGCAAACCAGACATTTTTTATGTAAATTAACTAAAATTCTTTCTAGAAGACAGCCTCCTGGCTTTGTCATTGGCTTTTTGTCCTCGGGCAAATTACATAAAATTTTTGTAAATGGTTTTTTATGTTTCAAAGGAAAATAGTATACACCCTGCCTGTCTCAGTGTCCTGGTGAGTGAAGTGAAATGTGGAATGTGAAAGAGCTCTGAGTACAAAATCTGAAGAGATGTGGGTTGCTCACTAACAACTTGGTCTTCAACTGCCCCCTTTCAAAGCCTAAGGGTTTCTTTTATCTACCATGTCCTCTTCGCCTACAGGTCTGACCCTGTAGTACTAGCTGGTTTCCTCACCCTACCCCCCTTCCTCTATCCCAAGAAAAAGGATCCCCCACATACAGTTTAACGCCACTTGCCATCATGGGAAGTAGAACAAAAGCAATAGTAAGAGACAGTCCAAATCTGCTCAGGGCAGGGGACAGCTGGGCTTAGAGGCAATCCCCCACCCCCACCCCAAGAAAAAGATGCAGAGCATTCCAGGAGCCAAGGGAGAGAGCTGTGATAGGTCAGTTGGCCTGGATGCAGCTCACCCCAGGACCACAGGTAACTCTTGAGAGTTCTGACGTCCTAATGGAGAAATTGGTCTCCACTCACTTTGGAAGACTTATTAAAAAGAAAGAAAACAAAATTTCAGAAACCAGTCAGAAAGGTCATTCTCTCCCCATGTACAGGGGCTAGACAGAGACACATTTAGGTCCTTACAGTGTCTCGTTGTCCTGACACAATATTAACATGGAGAGGGTCACAGAAATGGCCAAAGTTTTAGGAATTCACAAAGCAAAAAGGAATGATAATTAGTCATTCCAGGGAGGCAGGATCCTGATCAAAGGATGCAACCCAAGGACATTCTTTCAAACACAAGAAGGAAGCTCCATTCACTGAAAGCAGCATTATTACCCCAACGAGGGGGACCCGGCACCAGCTCTGTACTCCCCGGTGGGGACCCCTCAGCTGGCCTCACTTCCTCCATGGAAACAGCAGGTAAAAGAACTGGAAGGAGGCATAACTGTCTCCCCTCAAGTCTAATGCTGAGCTGGTCTAAGCCCTACTCATGCTACCATTTCTGCAGGCCCCACCAGATTCTCTGTTGCGGGTGAGAAACACACACACACACACACACACACACACACAGAGCGGCCCTCCTGCACATACTACTCACCAGGTATGTTAAATGGGAGAGCTTGAGGACACTGCAAGGAGGAAGAGAGTTGAAAGTACAGTCCTCCCTACTGGGCGTTTTTCGAGTCCTTATTCTGTTTTCCCTCTTATTCAGTTCCTCCTCTCTGAGGTGGAATAAAAGTGACCACTGCACCTAAAGGAGAGCCACGTGCTTTTCTCTGTCACAGCATCCCTTCTCTCCTTTCATAGAACATACTGAAACGTGTATTTATATATTTTTCTTCTTTATTGTCCCACCCATGACACGTTCCGCTCTGAGAGGTCAGGAAATGTGTCTTTTCTGCTCACGAGGTTGCATCAGGACCTAGGATTTACTAGGCACTTAGGATACTCTTACTACATAGGTAAAACCTGTCATGCATTTAAAGCCCCTGTGCAGGACACCAATGGGAATTCACAGAAAAAAATCCAAATAGTTAAACATATAAAAAGATATTTAGCCTTGCTCATAAAGAAATGTAAATTTTTTTAAAAGGTAGTGTTCCAAACTTTATGACGCATGATAATCAAATACCATTGAATGGGAGTCTAGATCAAAATCACATTTTTGAAGGCAAATTGTCAATTTTTATCGAGATTCGAATTGGTCATATCTGCATCCCTAACTCAGCCCCCACGCCCAGCCTCGTGCCCTGCTAACCTTCAACCACCACCTCTGACAACAACTCCACACTGAACCACACTCAGGTCCTGCTTCTCCGTTCACCCTCATCAGAGCAGCTGAATCACAGCAAGTTTCTCCAGCCTCTGGAAGGCAGTTATCAAGGGTCACTTAATTCCCCGAAACAAATAAAACAAATAAGCTCTGCTTTTTTATTTTCCTGCTTTATATTTGATACTGGCAGTTCCTTTCCTGGCTCCCCTCCAACTTCTGCAGCAATGCCTTTTCCTTGACTCCAGTACTTTCTCCGGAATCCTAAGTGTGAAAAGAAAAACAGGAGCAAAGGTTTTCTAAGCTATAAAAGTTTTTATCTACTTTATTGGACAACTTTCATTCACCTACACCAGTTATCAATTTGGTGTCTCTCAGTTCCAAACCCACCCATTTTTTTTGTCCTGCTTTGTGATGCTGGAGCTGGATTCTGACCATGGCACCTGCTGCTACTCAACCCCTTAGTGGTTAATTACTTTTTACTAGTTAACAATTATTTATGTTAAATTCTTCTTGTTCCAATAACTGGCACGGTTTCTTTATCGTTCCTGGACCCTGCTTGACATATCGTCTTAGGCAACTTGGCACAGCATCTGTTCCAGACCTTTACCATTCTCCCCACGTCTCTTTTGGCAAATCCCTTACTTCTGACAAATGATCTAATCTCCTACTTTGCTAAGATCAGGACTATGATATTTAAAATGATTTCACTTTCCCCACCTCCTTCTCTAAGTCCTTTTGCCTCACACTCCCAATCTTAATACCCTTCCACCTGTTAGAGGAGGACCCCTCTTCTAGAGCCTTTGATCCCCACCTCCTGTGCTTCTTCAAGGGCCTTATTTCATCAACAATGACCTCATTTTCTTGTGTCTTTAGTCTCTCCATCTCCATTTTTCCTTCTATCAGAGGACATGTTTGCCTCCTCTATCTTGAAGTCTGTTAAAACTTTTTCTTGCCCTCGCTATCCTTAAGATACCACCTTCTCTCCATCCCTGCACAGCAAACTTCATGGCTCAACTCGCAAGTCCTTACGAGTCTGGTTTCTTTCCCCTTCACACTACTATGACTGCTGTCTCAGGGATGTTCCAATCAAAAGTCCACTGCCCATTGCTCTGTGGTAACACTGGAGTCTTCTGGTTTCTCACTTTCTGACCTGCCTTCTTCCCAAGCCCCAAAAGCATATTTTCCCAAAGAATGTCCTGCTCCTCTTCTCTGTTTGCCCTTTTTCCAAGTCAATGAATCTATGCCACAAACCAGCTTATTTTTTTTTTACTTTTATGCAATAATACCACTTTAGCCTTGACCTTTCTCCTGAATTCCAGAACTGAGTTGCTGACTTCCTGCTGGAAATTTCCACATAGCTCAATAGATCCAAATCTGAATTCACCTTCTCTCCTCACAAGCCTCTTTTCCTTCTCTTAACATCCTACTCTGACTTAAAACCTAGCTCTCCTTAATTTTCTCTTCCTTTCCACAATTATAAACTATTAATCATAATAGTGCATATCTCATGGGATTGTGCAGGGATAAAATTTTATAGTAAAACCATTAGGAGAGTTAATATTTTGTATTAATGATTCATTCAAGTGGTAGAAGTCTGCCAAGTACATTTCATATACACAGCCATTGCTGCACATGTTTTTTCACCACTGCCACAGACCAAGCAAGCTCGAACCCTCACCCATGTTCACCTGAACTACTCAAATTGGTCAACATTTGTCAGCAGTCTTCTGTAAGCAATAGTCTACTGTTTTGCACACACTGTCACAAAGATATTCTCAGGAAAGAATAACAATAGGATAATTCATACTCAGTCTCAAATATTTCTACTTTCTACTCTGGTGAGAAAGGCAAACGTATAAATAAAATACAACCCAAAATGAATTGAAGGCTGCACCAGAGATTAGGGATTACAATAACATTTTCCTGCCTCCCCTCTCCAAAGTGGCCAATAACTACTATCGGATTCACCTTTAGAAGAACAGATTTAATCATTTATGTCAGAGCTCACAAATTCATATACCAATAGAAGCCGAGTAGGAAATAATACTGAACAAAATAGATTTGTAGAAGGCAATAAGGAACGGTGAAGACTGTAGCTAACTGAAAGTACACGAGTGTCTGCCCTACAGGGGCATGTTGCTACTCAGTTTTAGTCATTGTGGTCATTGGGATGCAGTTTAGTGGTGCCAGATCCTTCAGCTTTTTAAAAGAGATATAGGCATTTTCGTGTAAAATAACTCATTTGATCCAAACAAAACACATCAGTAGGTAATATCTGGCTTTTGGGCTACCATTTTTGGAGCCATTATTTATGTCACTTTTTTGCTCAAAACTTTTTAAGACATCCTCATTATCTGCAAAATAAAATCTGAATTCCACAATACGGCATTCAAGTTTTTATGTGATCTAACCCCAACTACCTTTCCAAACTACTCCTCATTTGCACATAATTCCACTACAAGAGGCCATTGTTTTTCTCACCTCCATGCCTTTGGTCACACTGTATGCTAGGCCTGGGATGTCATTGCCCACAGATCCATTCAAATTCTGTGTATCTTTCAGGACTTCATTCAGTCTCTTTTTCCTTAAAATTTCTCTCAACTTTTTGCAGGCTGAAGTAATTATTACTTCTTCCTATGCATGCCCGTTGCTTTTTTGATACTCTGACACATTCTGTGATTTGCCTTTCTTGCTAGACAGGTAGCCCCCAGAAAACTGAGCTTGAATCTTAATCATGTCTGCATATCTAAGAGCACAAATTAGTAAATACTCAATAAATGTATATTCATATATTAAATGAACACATTGTCTTAGTCAGCTTGGGCTGCATGACGAGTGCTGGTACAAGTTTCCTTCTTGGTGAGGGCCCTCTTCCTGGCTTGTAGAAGGCCACTTTCTTGCTGCAACTTCACACAGCAAAGAAAGTAAGCTCTTGTGTCTCTGCCCCATTTTATAAGGGCATTAATTTCATGATGAAAGCCTGACCCTCATGACCTAAACTAACCTGAATTATCTCCTAAAGATCCCCTCCTTAAAATATCATCATATTGGGGATTGGAGCTTCAACACATAAATGGGAGGTGGGGGCACAAACATTCAGTTCATAACATATATAAATGACAACATGCTACTGTGATGCTCTATGACGTCTTCCCACACTCAAGAAAAAACCAATCTATTTTTAACTTGGTGTTTCCTATCAAGTCAGGTGGAGTTGAGGGTGAGGGTGAGGCAAAAAGTAAAGAGAGACTTAGGCCTGGGGAGAGGGTGCTGAAGATTAATTTTAAATTCCAGGTATCCCTACTGATTTCTGAAGATTTCCTCCCAGACCCTTCTCAAAAGAAGTATGTGTTTAGATGACGCATGTTAGATACACCAAGGTGTGCAAACCAAGGGCCAGAAGAGACCTTGACTATGAGTACTCAGCCCCAGAAGGTGAATGAATGTCTAAGCACCCGAGGAAAGAATTTCTCTTTTCTTTCAACTTATTTCACAAGCTCCATAGCACTGCTATAGCCTACGCCACACACTGGAGTTCTCAATTCCCCTGGCTACCTTACAAGAAATATATTTCCTCTCTTCAGATGGACTGAAAACAGACCTATTGAAACACTAATGATGGCCGTGACCTTCAGATAGGTAACAAAGTACCTAATGAAACAACCTAAGGATCTTGCTTGAGAGTGCTTTTGTGGTAAACTAAATAATGAACCCCAGAGGTGAGCACTTCCCAATCTCTAGAACCTATGGTTATGTTACGTTACGTGGCAGAAGGAATTTGCAGATATGATTAAGTTAAGGACCATGAGATGGGGAAATTATCCTGGATTATCTGGGGTGAGCCCAGTGTAATCATAAGGGTCCTTATAAGAAAGAAGCAAGTGGGTTAGAGTCAGAAAAGAGCAGTGTGAAGATGAACACCGAGAGAGAAATTAAAAGTACTAAATCACTGGCTTTGAAAATGGAGGAAGGAACCCCAAATCAAGAAGCAGGCAGCCCCAGAAACTAGAAAGGAAAAAAATTTTGCCCTAGGGCTTCCAGAAAGAATCCAACCCTGCCAACATCTTGATCTGAAGGTTTCTGACTTCCAAAACTGTAAAATAATAAATTTGTGTTGGTGTAAGGCACCGGGTTTGTGGTAATTTGTTACAGAAGCAATAGGAAACTAATCCAGCCCTTAGCCCCAAGGTGAAATGTGTGAGTCCTCAGTAGGAATTTCCCACATGGTAGGGGGAGGTTTGTTCCCTCCAAAAGAAAGCAGAGCCAATAACTCCTCTCAGGCTAAACCTGTTAGTGATCAACAACATGTATTGAAACTTCTGTATCTCTCCTGGGGGATGAAAACAGGAATTCAGACTCCAAACTCCAGGACAGATTCATATAAAGAGAAATAAAATTTTAAGGCAGAATATAGTATACTAACTGCCAAATGGGTGACAGGTTCGATTATGGTTTTAGGCTTTCAGAGGAGGTAGCCATCCTGGCTCTCAATCAAATGCTTCTCCTATTTAGCTTTTCCATGATGGGCAGGGACTGTGCACCCAGGTTTGTCCAGGACAGTCCAGGTTTATATTTGCTGTCCTGCTGTAATCATGCAAAGGGACTCCTTTCATTCTCCAAAGTGTCCAGCTTCATGATAAACCACATGATCACTCAAATGATAGGGCATTAGACAGAAGTCACTGGACACTCCATACCTTGTTAGGAATAGCTTTGAGCTTGAATGTCAATGCAGAATAAAAAAAGTTATCCTCAAGTTTTTATACCACCAAAATCATAGTAGAGAACACTTTTGGTTGATTGACAGTGTGTGAAACATATTTCATTAATACTTGACATAGTGTATTCAGATTCTCTTCCTGGCAAAGCTGAGAAAGTGGGGAAATTTAAAGTACATCATCTAATGAGATCCAGTGATTTTAATATATGACACTTCCTGCTGCTGAAACAGCTGAGGAGATGTTTTGTTTTGTTTTGTTTTGTTTTGAAGCATTGCTTCCAAGCATGATGGTGGTAGGTATGAAAAATTGGGGAAGGGGAGAAGGTTAGAGAGGAAGAATATAAGCAAGGTTGGAGGGGAAAGGCAGTGAGTTTTAGTTTTCTTGCCATATTCATTAGGCTTAAAGAACAATCATTTTATTCCACCCTTGAACTTGATTCTGAAGGTGCTATCCTTTCAAAGCCATTTCCTACTCCAGACGGGAGGTGGGGCAGTGAGGCCCTACTCAGCTCTGAGTCTGTGCCAGGAGGTGCTTTGCAGTGCAGAGATGAAAGTTATATGTGGAGTTTTGAATCCATGTGTCATGTCAAATCAGATGTGGGCTGAATCACGTCACTCAAATTGGTCCATAAAGAAATGAAAATTAAAATGCTGATAAATGAGCACATTTATGAAATTGTAAGAAGCTATGTAGTGTGCTCAAGTTCACACCTACCTTTGGGGGATGTTGATGAGACTCCATGTCTTTTAGCTGGTTTTTCTAATCTTCTGGCCTATTTGTTAGGCAAGATCAACACAATATTTAATGTTGTGTGTCTTTCTCTGGCATCTCTTCTCTGCATTTTTAGATTCCTTTTTGTATCTCTCCTTCTCTGGGAGAATTCACCAGGATTCCAGAGCTGACTACTGGTTGAGCTGCAGTGGTTTTAGTTTTCCTATACATTCTGCCTCAACACTTTCACCTCTTTACACCAGGCCTCCTGCAGGCAACAGTAAATTTTCTCCCAAGGCATCTTTGTAGTTTTGTGAGAAGGGGGAAAAAAGAGAAAGAAAGAGAAGGGTGAGAAAAGGAAGCCTGGGGTGAAGGGCATGAGGAGGAGTCGGGAGGAGGAAAATATGGAAAGAAGGGTAGAATGGCCAAGGTGAGTGGAAAAGACACTGAAAGTCTGGGTCACTCACAGGACCTGTGTCCTGAACATGTTTTAATGACTCAGACAAGCTGAAAACAGGTCTGTGGGAAGTCGTAACATTCACCAAACCCTTGACAGCCACTATTCTTCACAGAATCTGTGAACAATTGCCCGCCTGCCAGTGTCTGACTGAAATAATAGCTGTACCTACAGGATCATTTGGAAGACAGATGGTAGAGGCAATCCCCATTCATCTGCCAGCGGCCATATCATAGTTCTCACTGTGTGTCAGGCCCAGGATGGGAAGGCGGAATGCAGCCTTGTTAATTATCAAGCTCATTAGGTAGTTGTTTTAAAGACAGTTCCCCACCCCACCCCTGTCCTACTCCTCCACCCCAACCCCACCATGCTGACCCTACTCCAAGGTGCTTTCAGAATGCTTTGGGCACCCTTAGAAAAAGCAGGTCTCCAAAACCTAAAAGCCTTGATATTTGCTAGGAAGGGGTTATTTATTCTTTCTTTTTCTTTTACTCTCTCTTTTTTCCCAAGAAGATATTGATTGCAGGTCCAAAAGAGGTATTTTGCCTTCCCTATAATTTCCTGCTTCCATGATTCTGTCCGTCAGTATTCCATATTCCAAAGTCTGAGTGATTTTTCCTATACCAAATTGCCATTGTGTATTTAAAGTACTAGACACCTGTGTTATCGTTTTTATAGCATGCATTAGCTGAAGACTTCCTTGCAATGCAATATTTCTGGATTTAGAAAGTTTTCAAGAGCTCCAAATTATTTCAGTTCATCAGAGATCCTTGGTTGTCATTCAAAAGCATTTTTTTAAGAATTAACCATGTGGATTTGAACAGGAGTGAGGATGGGCAGAAACGAGGAGGCCCTACAAGTGAGTGCAGCTAGCTTATCAAGCACTGACCTATGTAGTGACACAGGGCCCCGTATGAGTGTCAACACTCTACAGTCACCATCTTGAAATTCTTAATAATTTTTTAAACAAGAGCCCCACGTTTTCATTTTGCACTGGGCTCCACTATTTAGTAGCTGGTTCTGCTACAATTATTGGAAAAAGGGGAATATTCACTAGGGAGCAGGAGGGAGAACCTCCTGAGCCAAAGTTGAGAAGCTGGAAACTCCAGACGTAACAGATTAGCCAGTGGAGAAAAGACTAAGGTCAGTATATACAGGAAGGAAAACAGACAGTGAATATGATCAGTGTCTATGTAAACACTACCCCAGGAATTGCCTATTTTGAGATGCTGGCAAAATCAAGTTTGAGAGCTTCAACTCTGGAGATAGATCCCAGATCACTGTAAATTCACCAAAATGACAACGACACCTGTGGTTCTTTTGGGAAGCAATTTGCTGGCATGGATCCCTTCACTATCCTACTAATTTCACTACATACCAGTTCCACTGAAACTTCAGCAGAAGATGCATTAGTATGACTAGAATTTAAATGGGAGCCAAAAAAAAAAGAGAGAGAGAGAGAGAAAGGTTTGGATGCCAGACTGAGGAGTACGGGAAAGCTTTTGAATATTGGGTAGGAGGATGATGGCTAGAGCTCTGGTTGCCCCAAGAAAGAAAATATTCTTTCAAAACCCGTTGGGCTATTTATTTAAAAGGCTTGTATAAAAACAAACAACCTGCCAACCCTTTCCCGTTGTGGCATGTCTCTCTCTCACTACTCTTTCCTCACACTGCCTCTCCCACCCCACGAACACACAGCAGAAAAAGCTCAGCTGTTTTCTTCAATTTTAGCACTGCTGCTGCATTGACTTCTGTCAGGCTCAAGTCACTGACTATGCTTCAGTCCATCCCACTGTACGTGTCTGAATTCACACTTATGTGAGCAATCCCACCCATGGCCCTGTCTGTGGTAAGCAGAATTCTAAGAGCCCCAGTGACCTTCGGCCTTGTAAAATCTCCCACCATGAGCGTGGTGGGAACCTGTGAATATGATGAGATACCATGCCTACGATTATGCTCTGTATTGGCGTCTCAATCTTAGAACATATTTATTGAGCAAAAAGCACTCAACTTTTCATTATAAGGTCTTAATAGATATGATCTCTATCCTGAAAGAATTAAAAATTGATAATTAAAGATGGAACTAACATACAAAGAAAAGGACTATAAAATACATGTAAAATGAGTATGCAAGGTTATTAAATGTGGCCTTGGGATCGATATATCATCTTAGCCAATGAAGAGTCCAGTGTCATTAAAAAACAATTATTTATTAAAGATTTTAGCAGGACATTTGGCCCATTCTGTTGTTATCTACTTTGAAGTTTATTTCTTGTCTAACTTCTGTCTTGGAAATGTAATGCATCACTGAGGTTGCTCTGAGTTTATGTTGTGTTCACTTTTAATGTGTGCTAAATAATTGGAAATGGGAAGCAGATGGACACTTGGCCCAAAGATTAAACTCCATCTCCTTAATTAGATGGTGTTGATTAAGGCTTCCATGGGATCCTTCTCCTCACTGCCAAGTAAAAGAGCTCTTCAGTGGGGCTCTTCAAAGCGTTTGAGAACTAATGGTTTATTCAGTTCCTCCTTTGCACTTTTTCATGGATACTGAACAAACAGGAGCCGAATTGTCTTTGTCTCTTTGGCTTTTCTCTAGCAGTTTTGTTATTTGACTTTCCTTTTTGGCAGGAGTTGAAACAGAATAAAGGGAATTCTGAATAGCCCCTCGTTGAACTTTGCTTCCTATTTTGAGTTAGCAGAATTTAACGGGGGAAGGGAGGATGGTCTTCTGGACCAAGAGCTTCAGAGGAAGGCGCTGGATACAGACCTCAGCCTGTGGCTTCTAACACAAGGAGACAAAGCAAGAGTTTGGAAACTGACAGATATGAGTTTGGATCTTGGCTCAGCCAGTTATTAGCTGTAAACTATTAGCTGTAAATTCTTAACAACATACTCTTAAGTAAATAAATAAGGCCCTGATTTGTCACATGTGCCAATTTTTGTGGTGTAAATACTCCCACCATGACTGATTTTAAGCTACCAATGTACAAGATATTTGTACTGTTGGCTCTCATAGCTAATATAAGCTGACTCCAGCACACCACTGGCTGTTTCATCATCTGTATGTAAGGAATAAGGAATAAGGTACTTTGGAGGGTCACTATTAAGATTAATGTAATAACTGCAAAGTGACCACAACAGAGATTGACCCAAACTAAGAACTCAATAAATTGTCGCTACATATTATTATTTTAAACTGGACTTTAGAAATCGACTTCACATCGCTGAGCACTCTAAAGAGTCAGAGCCTCAGCCTTGAAAATTTAATATCTAAATTCTTTACATAGGTATTTGGGAATTGATTCACACTAATCAAACACATAAAGAGCAGTTATATAAATTGCAATGCCAATTTACTGCTTTGATTTAGTATGTATACAAAATAATAATTTTCCAAACCCAAATTGGATCTCATGGTCTAATAGAGGATTTCTTTCTGTGGTTAAGGAATTTGTTTATATGCAAAGTGCTACAAAAACAGAAGTACTAATTATATTTAAATATGCTTAATTAATCATCTGAATTAAAAAATTAAATTGCGGTTGCCAATTTAAAAATTGCTGGCCTGTGCAAACATTAGTATATCCCCTGGTCTGAGACCCAAGACTGGTGTTCTGCATTCATGTCAACCCTGCAGAAGCTGGGAGGGTGGACATTGTTAAGTGGAGAGTATATTTAATCACCCCTGAAGGTGGTTTCCTCAACCACGACTGTTAGTAGAGATTTTAAACTTGCTGGGTAAAGGAGGAAGAATGGAGATTACCATTTCCAATTTACTGTTATGCAAATTGACACACCAAGAGGTAAAGGAATGTAGACAATTAGTAGGAGAGAGCAGAGACTAGAATCAGATATCTGATGCATACTTTAGCGCTCTTTCTTCTATCGCTGCAATAATCAGTTGGGCAACACAAAAAACACACAGTCCATTGCAGGAAAAAACCACATGCATAGCTAAATATTGAGAAGGAGAGAAGAATGTCTGTGAAGGAGGTGGTGGAACCATAAACAGGATACTATAGCAACACCAACAAAAGACAACTGACCCAATCTGGAAAGGGAGATAGAGTATGGGTATAGTTGGGGTAAGTTCTAAATGTGAGAACCTCTGAGATAAGTTCTTAAAGGATAAGAATTACCTTGGAAAAGAGGGACGCTGCAGGATGAGTGTACCAGAAAGCAGATTCTAAGATGGAGATTAGCTC
The DNA here is from genome assembly GCA_030015415.1 of Cynopterus sphinx. Lineage (NCBI taxonomy): Eukaryota > Metazoa > Chordata > Mammalia > Chiroptera > Pteropodidae > Cynopterus > Cynopterus sphinx. Next base: position 76,875,639 of record CM057384.1, read on the forward strand.
AATACATTTATTGGAGAATGCTCTTGGGTCAGAAGGGCACATGATTGAGGAGAGGAAGTTGAGTGGTGAAGTAATCCAAAGAAAAGCCTCTGCCAAGGCCAGAAACACTCTGGAATTAAAGTGGTCCCTTCTGAGTTTTTTCAGTTAAGAGTGAGGGAGCCAGGCCATCATACCAACATGTGGATCAGTCATTGTCTAAAGGCTGGCTCTAGAAAGGGGTGTGACTTTAAATGAGTAATCTTCAAAAGAGAGCTGTTCCAGCAATACCAGGTGCTGACGAAATAAGTCCTTCATTCCTGAAGGGCATGTGGGCAATAGATCACAGCATCCACCAAATGGGGGAGAGGGTTTTCTACACAGAGGAATGCACTAAGGAAAGAAACAGCAATGTGGGTTGGTGTCATGCAAGTGGTTCAGTGTTTGTCATGGAAAGGGTTTCAAGGGAAGCAGATTGTGAGAGAGACAGAGATTTGCATACAGGCGGTTTATTGGAGACTGGTCTCAGGAACAATATATTTAAAGGAGTGAGGGGAGCGGGATTGGGTAAAGGAAGAAGTTGCACTGCAATACAGTTGCAGTAGAAAGTTTAGTCAGTTCCACGATGCTGGCCCTTCAGTGACGTCCTGTATCAAGGTAAGTGAGATGGACCTTATGCCACTGCAGTAACCAGTCACTGGGAATTGGTTGACCCTAAGGAGGCGTGCATAACCTTTTACAAGACAAGTCTCTTCGGTGACGGGCAAGTCCTTGGAGGGACTCAGCTGTGAGCCATCAGCAATCAATGATCCTGACAGCGGGAGGTGTACCTTGTTCCTAAAGACCTTAAATGTATACTGTTGTCCATATCATGTAAATGTGAATGGTTTCTGGTTCTCCTTCTTGGTTGAGATGGAAAAGAACACACTTCCCAAATTGATGGCCACATAACATGTATTTAAAGATGTGTTAATCTAATAGCAAAGATACCACATCTAGCACGGTAACAGTAATTGGGATTACCGCTTACTTGGGTTCACAATACTCAAGTGTCATTCTTCAAGATCTGTCTGATTTTTGTCAGGACTAGACCAGTGAATTAAATGGAGACCATCAGCCCTGCTTTCTTTAGTCCTTTAAGAGTATACTAATCGCTGCCAATCACCTTGGGAAATAATATGTTTCATTTTATATCTTGACTGAGGGAGGGGTTAGTTTAAAGGAATCAGTGTAAGGGTTCTTCAAACTACCACATATGTACATCCGATTATTTTTGGATAGTTGGGTAATGACCACTGGATGGACCCAGGAGACTCACCATAAGGTGGACCTGGGCTACAGTTCTATTGATTACCTAGCTCACAGATGGCCCCACTCAAAAAGGGGGTTCATTGTAATATTTTGAATCTCTGAGTATCAATGTAGATATAGATTCTATGTACAACATTCCCATTACAGAATATTCTCATGTTTCTAGTACCCAAATAAATATCCATGGGGAACCCAACTTTTCCTTCCCTTAGTGGGTTCTGGATCTAAAAATAACCCAGATATGGAAATAAGGCAAAATATCTTGAATTGAAGCAGCTGCCTTTAGCCTCCTGATCATTTGTCCTTGATTATTTTGATTCTATAGATTGAGCAATATCCTTGTCTACTGTTCATCAATTTTGTTCTATTAACCATTTTTTAAAATGTTAAGTAGTTTTTCCAGCTTTATTGAGATTTAATTCACATATAACATTATATAAGTTTAAGGTGTACACTGTGATGATTTAATGCATGTATATATTATGAAATGATTATCACAATAAGGTTTGTTAACACCTTCATCACCTTACATAATTACCTTTCTCATTTGTGTGGTAAGTACATTTAAAATCTGCTCTCTTAGAAACTTTCAAGTATGTAATATGATATTGCGAACTATAGTCACCATGCTTTACATTAGATCCCCAGAAATTATTCATCTTATGACTGGAAATTTGTACTCATTTCTATGGGGGCCTCTGGCTTTTATATTTTGCCTTAAATTAGTGATCAATTTCCCTCAATTTTTCATGTATTTCTTCAATGCATTGATAGCTCCCAGCAACAGCCGTCTGATTCCATAGTTCTTATAATTACTTCTTCCCTCTAACCTCTCAAATGCCTGAGACATTGAACCCATCTGTGCATTCTCTCCCATTATTAAATCATTCTGTTCACTACAGGTGAAAATTTTCACAACCACCCCACTATTTCATGCCAAAGCCTATCAGTGCTCTACCTACTACTAGTGATGGGGCCCTCACTGCCAGTAGGCCAGTAAAAGATCCATCTCCAAAATTTCGTTATAGAGTCTGACTCCTTGGATCTCTTAGGGTTCCAATTTTCCTAAGTAGGATCTCCAGAGAACTGACTATAAGATGGAGGTTTATATGCAGGAGAGTTACTGAAAAGTGTTTTCAGGAACTACACCTGTCAGTAAGTGAGAGCAGGAGAATTGAGATTTAGTTCCATGGGAGCTCTGCAACTTAAGATGTTCTTTCAGAGACAGAGTAGATAAATTTTTAGAAGAAAAAAATTTTAAAGGAGATTGTGATTGCTTAGACATGAGAAGTGAGAAAGAGGAAAGAATCAGTTTTCTACTAGAACTCTAGTTTGGAAGCCTGAATGGATAGAGGTTTTTTTGTTTGTTTGTTTGTTTGTTTGTTTGTTTTTTTAAAGTGGGGGGAGAGAATTTTGGAATGACAACCAGTTTAGGAAAGAAGATGATGGCACCTTTTTAGACATCTTAAATTCGAGTTGAAAATGTCCATCAGACAGTTGAGTTTATGATGATGAAGATGTGAAAAGCAACCTAACCCAGAGATGGTGATTGACTCATGACAGCAGATGAGATCACCTGGGGACAGTGAGTATAATGGGAAGATGAGAGACCAAGAATGGCACCTAGGAGCAGCAAAATTTAAGACTCAGCAAAGGAAAAGGAAATCCTTAAAGGAGACATAGAAATGATCTTAGGTATTGAGAGAAGGGGTTTGAGAAAGCCGAGAGAAGAGTTTAAGTGAGTGGTGTCAAATTCGGTAAAGAAGTTCCGAAAGAAAAATGTGGCTTTTTTGTATTTGGTAAATTTTAGGGTCATGGTGATCTTAAAAATCATTTAGTATATCTTAAAATTGTTTAGTGATAGGACTGGGGAAGGAGATAAGCCGGACTGCAAAGAAGTGAGAAATTTGTGAGTGTGAGGATTTATGGGAGATCAGCACAAAAATTACCTCAGCCATGGCATAGGTGGCTGGGTAAAGTGGGTGGGCCTCTCCTTAACTTTTAACATTAACATTTAACTTTTAACTTTACCATTGCAGTAACACCACTGAGGGAAAAAAAAATATTGAAGTTTCCTGGTCTCCCTCTCAATTGAATCAATCAATGGGAAACAGCTCATTATTGTTTCTGAATGAGAAAGTATCTCTTTTCATAATGGAGACATTTAGATGTTCTGCTAATTCAACTGCTTAAACTGGTTGAACATCTGTGGGCGCTTTATCTTGGTTAATGGGGATGTTTTCGAGGCCCAGCTTAAGAGAATTTTATGACTGGGCAAGTTTTATTCATTTCTGGGTTTGCTAACTCCTACTCCCTTCTTTCTTCCCCATCCTTCTCTCCCCAGTTCACCCTTTCCTCCTCTCTCTGCTGTTGGAAAAAGCTTTAGGCAATCTGGATATAAACTATCTGTACTTATATTTTCATCTCTTTTAATGTTTGTTTTATTTATATTGTTATTTATGTAAATTTTATTTATTGGTTATTAATTTTGACTAATCAAGTTATGATTTAATTAGCAACTTAGAAATGGGAAGCATTGGCAATATCTCTTAAAAGGGAAGGGAAAATAGAGACACAGCTGTTAGTTACGAGTTTGTGATTCATATCAAGTGGAATCACAAAACGTCTCTCTCTGAGCTTTTAAAAGTACAAACTTTCGTGTTAGTCACTTTTCCTTTCTGCAGTATTCAGCAGGACAACTCAGTGTGTGAACTTTTAATACATTTTGTTGCTGCCACCAAGAGCACGAATGCTGATGACACTACAGGAGGAGGATGCATTGATACCTTTTCTTTGACCCCTTGCCAGCTTTAATTTCCTGTCTTTCTTAATGATCACGGTTTTTAGGAGCTGAGATTATGTCCAACGATTCTCAAGTGTCAGGGACCAAAAGAATTTCATTGATGTTTAGCAGGCAGCAGATCCATATCCTTCCAAATGACTCAGGAAAGCTATTCACTCCTAAAGATCCCTCTTGGGTGGAGATGTTTCACCTGGCACGGACTCTCATAAATTTCTCTATAATAGACTTTCCTATAGCTCTCCTCCTTCCTGCATCCACTCACTTCCTCATCTATTCATTTGGTCAAAAATATTATTGAGCAGCCACTACTTTCTAGACACTGGAAAACACAGCCCTATAGATACAGCAATGAACAAAATAGATACTGTCCCTGCCCTCACAGACATCATACTCTATTCACTTTGCTTAATCTCTGGTTGCTCCTACTCACTAGTACTCCTTACTTAGGAGAGAGAACATAGTATTCTAGAACCTTTATAGATATATATACAAGTTGTGCTCAAAAGATGTTATAATAACTATCTTTGTTTGAATACCAATGGAAGCAAGGATGGTAACTTTAAGTGGACTGGATGGTGGCATTGGGGTGGTAGAAAGATATGCACTAGTGTCAGAGCCTGAGAAAACTAAGGAAGCCTTTACTTCCCCACCAATCAAGTGGATTGTAAAGGAATATAAAATGATCAAAGAAATGAAAAGAGTTATACAAACTTAAAAGTACAAAATAGCACTCTTAATCTTTCTTTGTATTTTTCTATCCTTGTGAAGACGATTTATGCAGTCATAGGATAAACAGAATTGTGACTTCTGTTTCACACGTCACCTGATTTTAAGTGCTTTTGATTGTTGTACCCAGTTTTTAACAGAACATTCTTCTGGGTAACTGGGGCAACACATCTGCCTCCTCTCCCTGACTCCTCTCACCTGTTTCAACTTCTTGATGCTGCACACACCCAAAACCAAATTCACTGGGGAGACAGTCCCTGATTTGAACCTCATCTACCCCAATTAGCAAACATAGGTCTAAAGCAACCCATTATCTGCCAGTCTCCTGTGATCTCTGACTTGCTTCATGAGGCCTTCCCTTTTCATGCCTAACACAGACACAGAAGATGCACAACAAATATTTATCCAATAAATAAATTTTCTTTCCACTTTCACACTCTCTCAGGTAAGAGGTGCTTATTACTCTCATGCAAGAAGCATCTAAATAAATGAAAGAGCAAGTCAAGTCTCCATTTCGATGTGTCCAGCTTAGAGAGAAAAGAAAGTTTGTTTTCTACTCCTGTGCTGACCGGTTCTAAATCCAAAAAGACAGATTGACTAGTGGGCTCAGATGATCTTCAAGCACTGCTGGAAACTAGAGCAAACGGTTTGCTAAATCCAGAAATTCCCAGGTGATTATTTCCATTAATTTGGAGCTTCAAAGCATAAATTAGCACCAAGTCCCCTAAACCAAGAGCTACTTGGTCCTTTGCCTTTGAAGAGATTGGTAATGATTAGGTTTCTCGCCATCAATAAACTCAAAACAAAAGCTCAAGAACAAAAGCTTTTTCACGACCTGAGTCTTGACCTGATATCTTGACCTGGCTCTGAGCCCCCATGTTTTCCCCTCTCCTTCCCAACTCTCATCCCAACCCTGTATGCTAACCTGAAATCTCAGCTCCTGAGCAGATCATTCTTGCCATCCCTACTCACTCTGTGGGATAGTTCGTCCTGCACCAACTCCATGAAGCTGTCTGTTAAAACCCCTTCCTTACATGATTCTGGTTGAGAGCTGGCTGAAAGAGGAACTTGCTTAAGATTTGGAAGACAGAATTGTTACTTACTAAAGGTCAAGATTAGATGCAGGGGCTAAGGAATGCGGATGTGCCAGTAGTTCCAGCTCATTCTCACTCTCCTCTTCTCTGCGCCCAGCTCTTCTGATTTGATCCTGTTGAGAAGGACAGCTCCAGGGTTCTCCCTAGACACTTGCCAGCAGACCCACAGAGGCGCAGCTGCCCACAGACCTCCTATGACCTTCTCCTTTTGGAGGCCAGACACACTTGGTATCTTGCGCAGACTGGATACTGACTCCTCTGGTTCCCTGACTTTCTCCTGGACCTTCACCTCTCTCTATCCACCCACAATTGAATTAAGTCTAGTTCCTATAATAAGCCTTTTATCCCATAATGAACAATAGTTCTGTTTCTCTAATTGAACCCTGTTATCTGGTACCCAAGAGATAATAAAGAACTGGGTGATAAATATTTGATACATCAAGATTTCACCTGAGCATTTTTGTCCTGGACGATGGAGTGGTGAAATCAGGCAAAGAAGATGGGATGGCACTCCTCCAAAAGGGAGAACACTGACTGCTACAGTCATAAATTTCTTTGTTAGCTTATTTTACAAGTTTGAAACATCATTTTTGTGTTCTGCTGCTTCTGTCCATCCCTCATACCATTTTATGCTCAGATTCACAAACTCCAGGCAAGACAAAATGGTCAAGCAGTCTTCTCTCTGCTGCCTTCCACTCCCCACCACACCCCCATTTGCATGCTTTGCATTCCTTTTTCTCTAGTGCTTGGGGCCAGCAGAAATCATACCACTCTCACACGCTCTGAAAAGAGCTGTTACAGAGTTGTCATTTTTAAAGGTGCCTCGCTGGTGCTGCAGAGCGACACATCAGCTAAAAAATCAGTAACCTCCGTCTTGGCACACATTTCTCACTTAGCTAGTACTCCCCGGCAATTCCCATTTAGACTTTTTTTACAGAACAATTTTGTAGCATTTCCATTTATTACACATTTAATTGCCTTTTAATTGGCGCAGCTGTTTCAGTATGTTTGAGGCACATTGGAAGGATCTTCCTGAGAACCCGTTTCAGCCTCACTTCCTGCACCTGCTTACGTTACTGTCAGCCCAAACTGTGCTTGGACCACCAAGTTTGATCAAAATTTTACTTCTGAATAAGTAAGAACCTGCCCACTCTTGTCCCTCCTGCCTCTTTCTTCCTCCTTTCTGTCTTCCTTTCTTCAGTGTTTATTCAGACAAAATTCATATTTAGTTTTATTTTCTGACGCTTATCTTCACAGCCTTTGGTTTTTGTTTCTTTCCCTGCTGAAAAAGTTCTTTTAATGATTTTCACAAACAGTTTTTGTATGTTAAATCTTCTAGGGCCTAATATGCCTGGGAATATCTTTATTTTACACTCATGTTTAAATGATTGGTTAGATATAAATTTTTGGACTGAAGTTCTTTTTTTAATACTTTAAAAATATTATCAATTCTGTTATATCTAGGATTGTAGAGAATTTTGATGTCAGTCTGCTTCCTTTTCTTTTGAAGATGTTCTACTTTTCTTTTCTCCAAAAGATTTTAGAATTTTCCCTTGCCTTTTATGTTCTTGTTCGTGTGTGTGTGTGTGTGTGTGTGTGTGTGTGTGTGTGTGTGTGTGTAAACTTCCCCCGTCTAACCCACTATGAGCCTTTTCAGTCTGGTTATTAACATACTCTATATTTCCTTTTTATAGCTGTGTAATAAACACACCCAAACATGATGGCTTAAAGCATAAACTTTTATCAGCTTATATTCTATAGGTTGGCAGTTTGGGCTGGATTCTCCTGGTGGTTCCTATGTAGGCTGTTGCTAATCAGCTAAATGGTTCTACACCTAGAAGTAGGTGTTAGCTGAGTGTCAGCTGGAAGAATAGGTCAACTGGACCATACACTTCCCACCATCCACTTGGCTAGCTTGGCTTTGATTATACTGTAGCCCAGGCTTCTAAAAGCAACAAAAGATGACAAGCCCCAATGTGTAGCACTTTAAACTCCACTTGCATCAGTTTTTCTCTTGCCTTATTGGCTAAAACAAGTCATTTGGCCAAGCTAGAATCAGTGTGGAGGGGACTAAGAAAGGTCATGGCCATAGGGAGATGGAGCAACTTAGGGGCTATTCGTGTCAAATCTACCACATTATCTTTAATTCTGGAACACTTTTTGATTGCTATTTTCAAGTATTTTCTCCCCTACATTTACTTTTGCTCTCTTTTTCTGAAATTCCTGACTTACAGATGTTAACTTCTATTTTTATCCTCCATCTCTCTAACTTTTACTGTTATAGTTACAACTGTTTTAATATTTTTTAGAATCCTCTGGTAGAGTTTTTGACCTGATCCTTCACTTTATTTATTCATTTTATAGCTATATCCATTCTATTATCCAAATGAGCCATTGAATTCCCTATTTTAACAATTAAATTTTTCATTCCTATCATCTTCAGTCATTCTTTTTTTTTTTTTTTTTACTGTTCCTTCTTGTTTCCAAAATGCTCCCTTATCCCACTGAGGGTATTTTTTATACTTATTTTAAAGCTGGTACTGTCTGGTTTATTAAGTCTGCATCCTTTGCTGTACAGTTTCCCTTTGTCATTTTTCTTTGCGAGTGTAGATGTATTGTCATCTTTTCTCTATGATTCACATTACCCTGGGAGTATCAATCCCTTGGCTGACAGTGGGCATCTGGAAAAAAAGGGGGAAAGCTCGAGTCCTTGCTTGTGCCTCTTCTGCTGAGTTTTAGGAATAAGCAATGTGTAAACAACATACTTATGGGCTCTACCATTTTCTATTTATTCCCCAGTTATCAAAAAAGCAATACTGCCCCTCCAGTTTTCAAAATCACAACTAACATTTCTTGAGCACCTAGTATGTGTCAGTCCAGCTTTAAGTACTTTTACATGTACAACATCTTTCAAATCATCCTAAGAGTTAGGTAGTATTATTATGTCCATTTTAGAGACGAGAAAACGAAGACAGAACAGAAGAAAGTAACTTTCCCAAAGTCACGGAGCAGTGTTGGAAGCAGGATTAAAATCTAGGCTGTTGGCTTTAGAAGTGATGCCCTTGACTTTGATGTTTATGGGCTGGGGACACCTGAGAAAGAGGAAACCTCAGGAACTAGGCCTTCATTGCCTCGACTTATTATCTGTTTTCCACCCAAGTGGGCTCTAGTCCCTCCCTGACATTACCTTGATGGTTCTAGCTGGTGCTGGGTGGTTTTACTGCCTGGCAAGCAATTTCTTGCCCCTAATAATGTAAAAATGAGCAGGATGCAACTAGAAAATTCTTCCATAATCTGCTTCCAATGTTGGCACTAGATCCTCTCTTTCTCTTCACAATCTCTCCCCCTTTCACCACCCTCACCACACACACACACACACACACACACACACACACACACACACACACCACTGGGACCCAAGCACATTCTGTCTCTCCAGAATCTTTTTACTTTTTTTGCCACGTTATTAGATACATGAAACTTGTTTATGTGATATCTTTGGGAATGGTTCAGTGGAGGCAGCCAACATCTCATATTAGGTCATATTAGGCAGGAAACATCTGTATATGTAACTTCCGAAGTAATGTCCTCACCAACACAAGCCCCAAAGAACATCTAGCTCCATGAGTGCCAGCCTCTGCTCTTCACCGGTTCATGTTCAGTCCCCAAAATCAACACAGAAATTCTGTTATCATATCAATCTTTGAAACATTTTGGTCTCCTGCAGAAATGGATCTTGATACACTCACATACATGTAAACACCCAGATTCAGGGCAAAACTTAATTTTATAACAGTCAACATTTTTGAGTTCTTCTTACCACCTCAGATAATTGACTATCTCGTTTTGATACTGGCATTTAACTCCTGATGCTTTAAGCACTTTTAACTTTTTTCTTTAATAATACAGGCATTTAGTTCTCTATCTGCCACATTTAAATGAATGTCAAGCTTCCTGCAATCCTTCTACATATGTCTGAGACTGCACCTCTTGGCCAAGAGTAGGCTTGCTGGTTCTACTGTTGCTCCTCCTCTGAACTATAGCCATTCTCCAAAGTTCAGCTCAGATGCTTTCTATCACCAAGAAGCCTTCCCTTATTGCTCACCCCAAGTGATCACTCTGAACTTACATAACAAAAAGGTTGTGAAGGCCACATACATGGAAGGTTTGCTCTCCTCTGTAAATGTATACATTCAGTTTCTCTAAACCGTCTACTGGGCCATCCACAGTCCCTCACAAGGCTAACCACAGAGATCAGTGATAAAGACATTTGAGTTCTGACCTTCCCCCTACTATCATACCCCCCTTCCTTTTCCAGTTCATTTCACAATGCGCACACAGTTTAGATTTGCATTGCAAATATAATTATGAATAAGAGTTGCATGTTGGATGCCAAACCTGATTCTTGTACCACTTAGTTTCATAACTTACTTACCTGATCATTATTTTCCTCACCTATATACAGTAAGAAGAGGCTGCTCTAGGTGATTTCTGAGTCTCAGTCTATGATTCAGGTTGTATATACCTTTAGGTTAGAGACCTAATGTCCTAATTTTCTGGGGGAAAGAGGACTCCTACAGCTCTGTGAGCAAATACTGGTGCTTAATATAGTTAGACTGATCAAGAAATCAGTAACTATCTAGAGTGCCTCTGTATCCTAATTCCTTCGTAGGTGTTTTGCCCTAATCTAGTGGATTGCCATCCTGGGCATATTTTCAGAAATGATCTCTAGAAAACAGGTGACATCGCAGCTGGCACTATTTTTTCAGGGGAGTCAAAGTTTCTCATGGCTCTCCAGTGCTAAGCAGTTTCCCTGAGAAAATGTCCTCTAGGTAACAATAGATAAATTGAGATGTTCTGCAGGTAGCATATTCCGGGACATAAATTACACAATTCTCACTTTTTCAGAAAGTGGAGACATGACCCTGAGGAAAACCAGTCCCATCTAAGACACTTTATGTTTCCTGAGAGTCACCACATGCTTAGGATACGGTCTGAGGGTGGTGGGCCGAGGAAGAAATCAGCTCCTTCCAAAGGTGGAAGCACTGACCCCAGAGACTGCCTCCCATGGAGGTCTGCAGAGAAGGGAGGAGCACTGGTTTCAAAGGCAGGAGCCCAGACTTTCTTGGGGACTTCTGAAAACACAAGAAGCAGACAATCAACTAGAGTCAACCCAGAAAGAGAAAGCTGGAGCCCCCAGGACACCCCAGCCAGTAACTGTGGGACTCTACCCCCAAGCCAGTAATTTCTAAGAATGCCTAACAGGCCAAAATCTTCACAGCTCGTTCCCTGCATGGGCTCGCCATGGATGGGCTGTCTCTCCACTGTCACATCAGTTAAAACCCAGCCAAGCAGTGGGAATTCTCTGTATTTTGTTCTATTTTTAGAATCCAATTACCATCTGGTGGTATGCTATAGGGAAGTGCTATTCTTCCGCGTCAGCAAACACAAAATGAAGCAGTTTGGTGAGCAAGCTGGGAGCTTTTGGAGCTTAGAGCAAAAGGTAGAGAAATAATTTTATTTCTGCCCAAAGAATCTCATGCCCATTGCATTCCCCTGGCTTCAGGATACTGTTAGTTAAGGTTGGCCTTATAAAGGCAGAGAGCTCATTCTGGTGTCAGGCTGACCTTTAAGATGTGAAACCCTTTGCCCAGCCCCAAGCCCATGTATTCTGGCCTATTTTCTTTACTATGCCTACCTGTTTCCAATTCTCCTAAATGCAGCCCCAACAACCACTAGATATCTTTCCTTATGAGATAAGAAGCTGCTACTACTTCAGGAACTGCTATCTTGAGGCAAGACTGAACAGCCGCTGGCCCTGATGCTCATCCCTCTTCCCTTTCTTTGACTGATGCCCCCTGGTGTGGGAAGCCACAGGCTGCTTTATGGTAAATGGTCTGATAGATGTGGAAATAGTTTGATGAGTTTTTGACAACTATACATAGTTTGATGGATGTTCAGCCCAAAGGGTCTCTTGGCAAACTCCTGAGGAGATTTGTTCTGCCAAGGTTGGAAAAGGAGTTATGCCTAGAATCTCTCTTAGACAATCTGAAATTTCTTTGGGTGCTTAAAGGAATTAAAATAAAGGGAAATATTGCTGGAGCAATGGAAAGGAGGAGCTAGAAGAGGAAGCAGGGGCAGAGCATCTTCAGCTAAAAAACACCGCATATTTATCTAGATCTTCTAGATGCCTCTGAATTAAAAGGTTTTGTTTCTGTCCTTTTCAGCCATTGAAATTCCTAATTTAACTCTTTCTGATTCTCTCTATTCTGTCTTTTCCTTCATTTAGACACACCAGATACTGCAAATGAAAGGCATTGAGAAAAATCAGAAAACAAACTCCGGGGTCCTTAAAGCCTACACTCAGGGGGCCACCACCAAGCCCATGCTCATCCTTTTGTGCCATGAAATTCCTTTGTCTAGATTAGAGACAGACGTGGGGCCTGAAATAAAGGAGAACAACGGGCTACCATGTTCCCTTCTCCCTAGGCCTGCACCCAAATCTCAGCCCTCTTTATTCCACCTGTCTTGCGCACAAACGAGCAGCAGCAAATGCAGGAGGGAGAGAGCACAGAGCTTTTGTCCCGGTGTCTGGAGCAGAGATGGTAGGAGGCTACCCATATAAGTGTCTTAGACCAGGGCAGCAGTCTTAGGCCATCTGATTTCACCTTGCACTTTATGAATTATCCTTGGAAGCTCTTGGTTTTTTCTTTTACTCATGGTCAAAATAGTCTTTGCTAATATAGCCAAGAACCACAGGAAACCAAAACATGGTTCAAAGATTGTAAATTTCAGACTCGCTTCTAATGAATGGTTACAGCTGGGCCAAGAAAACCAGATAAAGTTGGTCATTGGAACCTTCCATCTACCTGTTTTGGTCCTTGTCCACTTCTCTAAATCACGAGCTTTGGATGCATAGGATCTTCTGGTACATATTGTTCTGATGTTAGATTCTGCTCCCAGAAAATATTATCAACCCATAATGGTGTGTTTTATAATCAACAGTGTCCTTAGTCAATGAAATACAATATTAATCATGGGCTGTATATGAAGAATGTTACATATTATCTCACCTAATCACAAAGTTTTATAAAGTCAATAATTTTCCTATTTAAGAGATTTGGAAAGTGAGGACCATAAGCATCAATTGAATTGTTCAGAATCATATATCTGATAAGCAACAGAACTGAGACTTGAATCAGATCTTTCAATTCCAAATTCCATAGTTTCTTCAAAACAGCCTGCTGTGTCTCAAAAATAAATAACACTTGCCCCCATGTAGAGTGTCAGCTCAAAACGAACAATAAGATTGCAGAGACTGTTGTGTTGCAGATGCACACAGCAGCACAACTGACAGCCTATCCACAAGCTCAAGGCAGACGGTGAAAGTGAGAGGAAGGCAGCATGGTTATTACCATGTGCAGGGGGTAAACACCCTTGTAAGAGTTTGTAGCAAGCATAACAAATCTCTATTAACCAAAGAGAATACCTGGAGGAGGGAATCTTCAAGTCCTCTGAAACATAAATAAAAAGAGGATGAGTATTAACAGTAATACATAATAATAGAGGAGACGTAAATGAACACTTTACCAGGGCACACCCAATAAAGAGCTACTGCCAGCCCTCCAGCTGAAGGAATTGGTGGTGATAATTAAGCTCAAAATTGTTGAAATGCCGATTTAAGGAATCCAATAAAGCCATTTAAGATTACCCATTTGATATCTTGCTTTTAAAATAACCTTCTTGGTTATAATTATATTTTAAGAAGCCCGATACAATTGTCAGTGTCATGTACACGTGTCCCCAGTGGGGGTTTGCCAATCAGGTGTTTCCTGTGCTGATGCTCAAGTGAGGACAGTTATCTCTGCCTGTCTGCACCCCCACACACCTCAGAAAGAACGCCATTAGGAGCTGGGACTCAGAAAGGATATTTGCATGATCACTGCCCTAAACTGAGTCTCTGTTAAAGGAATAATGACCTGTTCCCCTGTTCTTGACAGGAATTACGTGAAGACAAAAGGAATAATTCATGTCCCTTCCCGGGTGTGGACTAGTAGTCTTTGTAATGTGAGAGTTAGTCGAGACAAGTCCTTTATAGTCAGCCCATGGTAGTATTTATTTTAGGGAAAAAAACTGTATAAATATTATGTAGGTCACCCAAGTTAAATGAATTGGGCAATAAAGGATTCGGTAAATACCTTTCTCTGCTGGGCACTGTACTAGGTGCTGTGTTTATTAAAGACTAATTGGGCATTTAGTTGGCTGGGGAATAGTAATTGCTCTGAAATGTAAGCTGTTTTGAATAATAGCTATCAGTTTAATAAGGATTTACTCTGCAGACTTTATGGGCACAGAGGGAAAGGGTTTCCAAAAAAGACTTGAGCTTATAGGGCTCATGTGATGCCATTAGGCGATGTTTTCCCATGAGCCCCTGGAAATGGGTATTGCTTTTCTCTATAGAGTAATAGGACTTGAGCTTGTTATTAACCAGAAAGAAATAAAATGTTCTGAAAACCCAATGATTGGCTACTCTGATCTTCCCAAGATTGTGTTAGCTTAAGATCTGGCCCCTCAGACATGTAGTGAGAAAGAAGCTAGTTTCAAGGTAGTAGAGCTAAACCAAACATCAATATTCCACAGAGAAAAAAATATATATTTTTGTTCATCCTTTACTCTCCTCTGGATTTCTTATAAATTGATCATTAGATCTATAGGCTTGATCTGATTCAGATTCACTATTTTTCCAAGACCACTTCATCAATGATTTTATCTATTTCTATCAAGAGGTAAATAATGCCTGCTCATTTCCCTTTTTGTGATGTTAGCAGCCACTGATCATCAGTATTCAGATTCACTAATCCTCTAGGCCTCACAGAGATAACATTCTGATTCTATCATTCCTTTTCTGTTTATTAGGTAGAATACTTCCATAGAGAAAATTTCCCCCTCAGCAACTACCTGGTTACCCTGTGGTACCCTGAGTTCATAGAAGAAAGTCAGAATTTAAACTCCAGAAGTCGTAATGAAAGTATTGATAAATCCACTTTTGCACACACACTGAGAAAACACACACACACAAATTTCTGCATGATCAAAAATATGTCAAGCAACACTAAAATACAAATGATAAACTGGATAACCAGTTGTGAGGCACATCACAAAGTGCTAATCTCCTTCATGTTTAAAAAACTCCTAGAAATGGATAAGAAAATGCTGGAAAAATGAGCAAAGCATATGCACAGAGAGTTCACAGAATGGGAAATATAAATAAAATATCACTTTAGGAAATGAAATGATGTTCAACTTCACTCACGATAAAAATCTAAATTAAAAATGCACTAAGAGAGATGTTTTCACCTGTCAGGTTAACAAATACAGAACAATTTTGATAACACACTCTTTTGGTGTGGCTATGGAGAAACAGGCCCTCACATATTGCTGGTGAGAGTGTAAATTTACTCTCTCCTACAGATAAGAAATTAGCCAATTTCTATAGGAATTACAAAAGTATACACCCTGTGTGTCAGCATTTGATAACTGGGAATTTATCCTACAGAGACTTTGCACATATGCAGAATTATATAAGTATGAGTTGTTTGCTGCAGCACAGTTTGTAAGAAAAAAAAGATTAGAAGCAACACTAAAAGCCACCAATTGTCAGTGATGGACTACATAAATAAATCATTGCTCCTCTACATGATGGAATATTATGCAGCTGTAAAAACAGAAGTTTTCTCCTCTAAGGTAGAAAGATCTATACAATATTGAAAAAAATGGCATACTGAGAACAAGGTAGGGGGAGCATTCTGCCACTGATGCAGGCAATCAGAGGTTCATTGTATATAGAAATTGAAGAGCAATTTAAAATGGAGTAAAAATTGGTCCACTTTAAAAAAATATGTGCCAATAATTCTAAACACTGAAGATCGACATTCCTTCTTTCAAAACTCTAAGTTCTAGACTGATAACCCTGCAGGACACTTTCACTGTGTTGCCTTTGGCAGGCTATTGGTACATAACAGTGTATGGTATGTTACCTTTTGAGTTAAAATGTGGGAAAATGAGAATACATATTAGTATCAGCTAGAATCTGAAGAAAGATATGCCAGATAAATATATGCAAGCAATTATAGTGTTGCCATGGGTGGTATGAATCTGAGCAGATGGGCAACAGAGGTTGGAGAGAGACATTTTACACACGTGCACACACACATGTGCAATACATAAATACATGTATACACCTATATGTGATTTCTGAACCATGTGAATGTATTACCTATTAAAACTAAATTAAAATAATATGAAAAAAAACAGGACAGATATGGGTAACTGAAGGGAATCTCCTTCCAATATGTTTTTGGGAATGCTTACCTATTTTCTTAGGTGTTTTTATAAATCTAAAATTTTTCTCATATCTTACAAAAAGGAGAAATAAAAATATATGAACTTTAACATCTGCACGTGAGAGTTTTCTAAAAGTACTTCCTTCACAAGTGTTCAGGCTTGGGAAGAAATTGCATATGCTTTAACTGAACTTTATCATTAAAGATTCTGATAATTTCAAATAGAGCATCTATTTGCCTCATTTGTCTCAGTTCCAGTCAGACTACGTGCTGCATAATGCATCAAAGTTATATTTATTTATAGCCTATTAGTCACACAAGCTCTTTACGAAGATGCTGGAAGAACTTTTTTTAAAATTGAGGAATATATTTTATGGTCCAATTTCCATCTTCTCTGTCTATGCCTATAACAGGGGATATTCCAAGGTCATTTTCAACAATTGTATCTATAGTCAAGACTTGTAATGTTCTAGTTCTAAGATCAGAAGCAAAATGGTTGTATTCTACATAAATATATAGTATCTGTGGGGGGAAAGGGTTTGAGCAACTCTCAACTAGAGACCAGGAGTCCTGAGGTTCTTGTCATTGAATCTATCATCTATATTCTAGGGGAGAAAAGACTAAAAACCATGAAATAGCTGCTTAATAATACTGGAAATTGCTGTAAACAAATAGTATCAAGAAAAAAGATCAAATCAAAGCAAGTAATAGAAATAATCACCTAAGCCACTTCCCTCTTTTCCTCTTCAAAATACGGAGCAGGCAGTATCCCCCAGTGTTTCAGAATGAGAGATGATCACAGAACACTACAGATGGTGGCACTGACAGGTTCCCAACTTCCATCAGTCCTTGCTTCCTGATCTCTAAGAGGGAGAAAGTCATGCCTTCACCTGCTTTGGTTCAGAAGAGTTACAGGGAATTCAGGGGAGAGAGAGTGGCCTTGCTGAGGTCTGGGAGGGACAGGCCATGCGGTAATTTTTTCTAAATCTGAGGTGTCATATTTGTCATCTCTAGAGGTTCCATTTGGTTCTTGTTTTACATCTCCCATTGTACACAGTTTTCCTTAAAATCCTCAAGGCTATTTAACACCTTAAGTCCTTGCCTGCTTATTTAATCATCTCTATTATTTCTGGGTCTGTTTCTATTGACTATTTCTATTGGCTTTGTATCACATTCCCCTGTGTCTTTGAATATCTGGTAACTTTGGATGCTGAACATTTTAAATTTATGTAGTTGGCACTGAATTTGTTACACTCCTTTAAAGAGTGTTTGCAAAAAATAAATGAAAATAAATAAAGTGTTTGCCTTTTTCTGGCAAACAGTTAAGTAAAATTGTTTTTATTCACAGATGACATGATCATATATAGAAAATACCAAGGAAGCTATAAAAAGGCTACTAGAACTACTAAATGAGTTCAGCAAGTTTACAGGATACAGATTCAATATAAAAAATAAATTGCTCCAACCAACATTAGACTCAGTTTATTTTGTGTAATGGCTACAATCAAAACTCATATAGAAATAAAATCATTTAGTCTTCATGTTTTTTAGAGGCATGCACAGCACACAACATATACAGTAAATATTCCAAGGGAAAATTAACCTAAGAGGGTGCTCTCATTCAACATGAAGTATTGAAAATCAGTTATAAGTCGAACTTCAGAAAAAAAGTCATCTATAAAAATGATAATTTATCTAAAAGAGAATAAAAATCAAAGAATTATCTCCTAACATTCTTACATGGTTGACAAGTTCCTAAGGACAAAACACTTATTAAAGTCCACTTTTTCAAATCAATTGAGAAATTTTTTTGTTGTTTTTCTAAAATTTCTAAAAATCATACTCATTGATGCCAGCTTTGTGTAAGAATATATTATTATTAGGGGCTAAGAAGATAGATAAATAAATCAGACAGCATTGTGGCCCTCAAGAAGGTTACAACTAAAAGAGGAGATGAGTAAATAGACAAGCAACTTTAATATAAGATTAAAATTTTTATCATTTCTGCCCTGATCCTGGCACTTTAATGCATCCTCCTCACTCCTCCCTGACTTTAGCCTCAAATATGGCATGGAGAGAGCAGACAAGCAGCATTGGGTAACTGCTAGGCCTGCCCCTGGATTACCTTCTTCTCCTGTCACTGGTCTCTCTGGCCTAGGACTCTGAATTTAGCTCTGCTTATCTAACCTTGTCATGAACTGTTTAGTCTCTATTCATTTGCTCATTAAAACTTATTGAGCATCCATGATCTGCCAGACCCAGTCTGCTGCTGGGGACTGAGAGAGAAGGGCAGTGAACAAGACAAGACTCTATCCTTCAGACCTCACCCCTACCTTAAGTGTGACTCTGCATACTTCCTTCATCCAGGTCACCTGCACTCCAAGAAACACATAAACTCTGCTGACCTAAACGCTGAAAGAGCCCTCTACCCAAGACAATAAAATTGATATGAGGAAAGGGCAATGAGTGGGGGTGAGTAGAAGGATTTCCTTTATTAAAGAACATAATCACGAAGGTCTAGAGAGATATATGCACATGTGCACATACACACACACATGTTCATACGCATACATACGATTAAAAGGTCATGTCTATCTTTCTTTCTTTCCTCTTTCTAGACTCCTGTTTCCTCTTAGAGCCAGGAAAAAAATACAAAATGTATTTGTTACTGTTTTTTGGTATAGAGGATTATCTGTTATGCTGAATCTCTACCTCCTGTGTGTTTGTTCCTACCTCAAGGCAGGGTGGACCCCTGCAGCCCATAGATCTCTAACCCCTTCTACATTGACAACTGATCGGATCAGGGTGACCGTCTAACTCAAGTAATATGTTATATCTGCCCCTCAAGAATTTAGAATTGGTACACAAAGACCATGATTCCACTCTGTTGGGGACTTTTAAAGCCAGGGCTGGAGGGACAATACTTCACCTGAGCACAGAAAGATGGAGCACAGAAAGATGGTAGCAAAGAGAGAAGTGAAAGGAACATTTACCCAGAGGCATGTGGAGGTGAGGGACTATGTGACCCCAAAGGAGCAGAGACAACAGCACCCTGCCAGCTGGGCCTGTTCTGGATCCTCCCAGAGCCCTGGCTACTCTTCCTGCCCATTGGTTCTATGGGTATCACTTTATCTTTCCAACGACCCATCTTTTTGTTGTTTTGTTTGTTTAAATTATTTAATTGGGTTTCTTGTTATCACAATCAAAGATTCTCTAAGATATGGTAGTTCACTGTACTGGTTAATGTGATTTTCAAGTAATTTCTACTATCTCCCAATAACTAATCGATCTCAGAACTCAGCTTAAACACAGAGTGAAGGCTAGAAAAATACTACTAAAAAGAATTTAGCTGGTATCTGCTCAGTAAAAAACTTGTCCCAGTATGTTATGGACTGCAGTGTTTGCATCTCCCCAAAATTCGTATGTTAAAACCCAAACTTTCAGTAGGATGGCATTAAGACACGAGGCCTTTGGGAGGTATTAGGTTTAGATGAGGTCATGAAGACGGAGTCCCCATGACAGAACTAGTGTCCTTATAAGAAGAGAAAGAGACTAGAGCTTGTTCCTGCCTCATTTGAAGCCATATCCGCAAACCAGAAGAGAGCCCTCATCAAGAAACCTACCAAGCTGGCACCCTGACCTCAGATTTCCAGCCTCTAGAACTGTGAGTAATAAATGTTTATTGTGTAAGCCACCCAGTCTGTGGTAATTTCTTATAGCAGCCCAGTCTGACCAAGACACAAGACAACATGTCCATGCGACTTGAGAGATTACCACCTCCCCACCCACCCACCCAGGCACCTGAGCTCTCCCAGGGCTGGAGAGGGAAGGCGAAGTTGGTTCTGTAGAACTGTCTTTGCAGAGAGACACAGCCCCCAACAGAGCTCATCAGGAGAACACAGGCCCAGGAACATTCAGAGGGACAGCAGACCACGCTGTAAACACAGACATGTCAGCATCTGCTAGGATTCATTCCTCACCAGAAGCTGTGGGACTCTGGGGAAAATTCTAAACTCCTGTAAGCCTCATACTTTTCAACTTTACAAATGGAGAGGATCAAAATCAAATAATAGGGCATTTTCCTTGTGCTTAAAGTCAGCAATCTATTTATGACTTTTCTGCAGGAAAGAACACCAGGCTCAACAGACAATCCCCCAAACCAAATAAACAATTACAAACACATTTTATATTTTCTTCTGAGCCTCTTTCTTATTATTTTAAATAGAAAACTTAGCAACATACTGAAATCAAAATGCCCATTCACTTTTATAAAGTGGAACTAAAGCACCTCCACGTTATAAGTAACGAACTCTCGTGTTAGAATGGAAAACACTGAAAACATCACTCTCTCATCACCAAATAATTAATAAAGTTGCTGGTAAAATATGGTTTTGCAGCACTAGTGACTCTGCCTCTTAATACCAGCAACTGCACATCGAATACTGGTATTCTATCAGCTTTATCTGGAATGTTAACGCATAACTTCTTTATGTCATTTTGTTAAACATGGTATACTGACTTGGCGGGGGAGGGGGAACATACTATAAGTTTTTAAGATGTAAACAGCCGAAAATTTTTAGGACTATGTATATTCTGTGAAGTTTGGGTTATTAAAGCAAAAAAGGGAATTTCTACTGGAAGATTGATAATGTGGTGTAGAGGGTAGGACTGTTTCCGTGAAAGCACTGTTAAATGAAAAAGCTTACCCATACAATCTTCACCTTGTCTCTAAAGAACATCGCCTAAGGCATATTGAAGAAGGAAGAGCAGGCAAAGCAAGCAGAGGCTGAGAATATTAATGGAAGAATAAGAACGACAGTCTCTGATATCTGATTAGCAATTTTCAATTTACAAAGCGCTTCCAGGCACATTATCTCTTGATTGCCATAAAATTCCTGTGAGGCATGAGGGATGTTTTTTCTAATCTTTATTTATGAGGAAGCTGAGGCTCAGCCAGTCTAAGTGACTGACCCAAAGTCACACAGTTGGTATCTGAGGCAAGAACTTAGAGTTAGTCCTCTGATCCCCAGGCTCCTGACAGAGTCCTTCTCTTCATGGCTCAATGGTGGTAGTGGATGCCCAATTGACTTGTTCAGGCAGGAACCTGTACCTCCATCCATCTCTAGTTAATAGCCTTTGTCTGGTACATGAGGCATAGCAGAAAATGGTCTATTGGTCTCAAGTTCATAAAGAGATTTCTTTACCATAACTTTCCTGAAACAGCAAAGTTTCCTTGTAAGTTCACAGGCCTGGGCCAAAACAAAACTGTGAGAAACTGCAATCTGTCTGTGCCTTCCTCTCCAATGTTCTCCTGAGATCTTCACATGCCATCACCTTCCCAGAACCGCACTGTAAGGACCCCTTCTACATTTGCCAAACAGTGAGTCTCCCTCAATCCCTTTGTCTCCCTTCACAAAGGCACAGAATCATGGGTTTGAAAGAGACTGTAGGAATAGTATCAGTCAAGATAGAGTAGGTTATGCCCTGGAAACAAATCAACCCCAAATCTCTGTGGCTTAACACACAAATATGATTTCTCTCTCTGACAACAAGTCTAATGCAGGTCAGCAGAGGGGCTCTGTTCCCTGGGGTCACTCAGGGCCTCGGCCTAACAGAGGTATCACCTTGACACTGCTTCCACAATGACCAAAGCAGTGGGAATCTGCTTAGAAGTGATACACATCACTTCTGCTCATGTTCCTTTGGCCAAAATCAATCACACACTGATGTCTAACTTCAAAGAGGGTGGGATATGTGTGCCCAGTAGGAGAAGCAGAACACTGGTGACCAGACTAATAAAAACCACAGAGTCCAATCCCCATGTGATGCTGGGCTTTCTCCAATAAGCCCTACAAAAGGGTCCAATCTTTACCTGAGCTTCTGGAACAGGAAGTTCCCCATTTCTTAAACAGCTGGTTTCGTTTGAAGTGAGCTCTATTTGTTAGAAACAAAAGTTTTTAAAAATAACCAAAGTTAACTTCCTGATAACTTTTGCTCCTTAGTGTTTACTCTTTCTTCAGGGCTTCAGGATAAATCATTAATTTGTTGAATAAATAAAAGGTCTTCAAACATTTGATGAGAGCTATTACGCTCGTTTACCCATTTAATTATGTTATATCCCTGCCCTCCAAGAGATCTTGGTTGTAAAATGGGTAAGCGAGAATGCAGTACCTTAGGCCATGGGATATGGGATAGATAATCCCCCAATGTCATTGGAGGAAAAATCAGGGGTCTCAAAATTGAAGGAGGTGTGAAGAAGGCTTTCTGAAGAAAAACAGTTGTTTAGCACAAGGGAGGAACCAGCCCAGAAGATAAGACTACACTAGGGAGATGAAAAATTCATATTAGGTAATCTAGGTGCAAAAGCATATGATGCTTTCAGGAAATTATAAGGATGACTGGGATGCAGGATGTCTTTTGGGAAGGGACTTGGAATACAGTAAGCCTCAAATCATGGAGAGCCCCAGAGCTAAGCTGAGAAGTCTACAATCATGAAAGTTATTAAAGAATTTTAAGCATAAAATTAAGGTGAGTTGATTCACATTTTAACAGCATTATTCTGGCAACAGGGGGCAGAATGGAGCAGAGGAGACCAGCCTGAGTCAGGCAGAGCTATTGCAGTGAACCTAGATGGGGTGATGAGACCAGAGGTAAGGTGGTAATCCTGCTAAGAAGCGGGCAGATGTAGATACAGTGATAGGAACTACTGAGCATACAGAGCCCTTTCCTCACCTGATGCAACAGGGTTGTCCCAGTGTTTCTGGGAGTCTTTGCTCTCTGCTCTAAACCCACCTCTTTGCTGGCTTCTGCTTTTTGGCCCAGTTATATTAGATTCAGATGCTGCACTTGAATGATCAGATTGGCTTTGGGACCCATCTTGGTATAAATCACCGACTTTGGGCTTTCTCTTGGCTGCAAACTCTGCAGTCCTATGATCAGTTCAGGCTCACCTCTGTATCAAACCAAGTTCCTTAAATCCCCAAGATGCTAGGCATCTGCTTGTCTGGTAAAAGAGTGTGGACAGAGTTGAAGAAATACCGACAAATAGAAAACATTGGATCATGATGATAAAGGAGAGTAAAGAACCTCGTGGCATATGAAATATTTTCAAAGATATTGAATGTGTTCAGCCTTCGGGAAAGAGAAAATTAGAGGGAAAATTGGATAGTGGTTTGCAAATATTCAAAGCACAATTGAGAGGAAGAAGATCAGAACTCACATCTACCATCGGACAGTTAAGAACAGCAGATTTCTACGTAAGCTCAGAACTGACCAGAAATTCTGCCCTAGAGTGTGATTAGAGCAACTCCTCTTCCCCATTGCTGGGTATATTCAAATGTGAGCTTTTAGGGATACCCTAAAAGGGCTGTAGATCACCTCCAAGGGCTTGGCCCACTCTGTTCTACTTATGAGCTCGCAGAACATGAGGGTTACAACTTCAGTCATATAGCACTTATTCAAAACAGAAGGAAAGAAGAAAAACACAATTTAAAAGTCGAAATACATAAAATGAGCTTGGAAGTCAAATACCCACCTTGAGTAAACACAGTGGATCACTGTGGGAACCTTTAAGATGTGAGGAAATGATGAGTACAAGAATTCTTATAATTATGTAGGTTAGGTGTGTTCATTGAAACTCAATGTGAATCTGTGGAATAGTAATCCGTGGAATGTGTAGTGATAAAAAGCAGAGAGACAAGATGACTCGAGTTCAGTTTCTCCAGAAAGAAAGAGTCATGGAGGGGGACGGAAGCATGAAGTTCAGGCCACTCTGACCGTACTTGTTCCCCATGGCAGAGGGCCCTCCAGACCGCGGGGCGGACTGCACCCTCCTTCTACCTCCTGCGCAGGAAAAAGCAGGAGGATTGTACTCCACTCCACCCCCAACAAAAAGAACCCACGTTTCCTACTTACTAACCCCTGAACTAATTCCTCCAGGGTCATCCTTGGAGGAGGAGAGGAGCCCAGAGGTGGAAAAGCCAAGCCCAGAGACTCCAAGACAACGTCACTGTTTTGAGATGTTCAGATCTGCCCACTTCGATGACAGTGACATTTCAGGAAGTCGGATGTGGCCTTATCCACTGAGCTATGCCCTAAATGGATACACACGACGGATAGCCTATTTCTGAGCAAATGTGGGCAGTTATAGGCCAAAAAACAGTGCTGCCATCAGAAACTGTTCCGTGTCATACTTTCTACTCCTTAAAAACTCTGACATGCAGTGGTCTGGCCTTCCCATGTGGTCACTCTCCAATCTGCGCTGGCCCCTTCCTCTGCTCTCATTGTCCTCTCCTTTTCTACCTTGTGCCCTTGAAACAAGAATAGCACGAGGAAATAATTTAGTTCCAGTGCCCTCTGCTGCTCCTGTAAGGCAAGACACCTTAAGCCAGACAAGAAGTTGCCAAATTTTTCACTACCTGGACATTTTATTTTACTAACCCCAGGACCTCACATTTTGAAACTGAGCTTTAGGAAAGCTCCATCTGTGAAGAAATTATTAATTTGTTTACCAATTTTCATTGATCAAAGTCATAGAAAACTGCCAATCAGAACTCGAGAGCAACATGCAATAACCAAGTTTCCCACACAAAGATGATTTATTTCTAGTCAAACATAAAATTTCACCTTTTAACTAGCTTTAAACCTTATTGTGGATTAGTGTGCAATTTCTGTGAGGCTTTTTAACATACTGCAAATAACTTAAAGACCTGGTTCCTACCTAGAGATCCAGGGACCCCAGGTTTGGAACCAGAGAGTTAAAATAATCTCAGTATCTAAACAACAGGCATATTTCTGAGAAATCCTTATTTTACCAGTAGCACTTCTGGATGATGGCTGAGTGTTTTCTGCCTCAAGGATATAATTCTTCAAATTACTCTGACGCATTAACTAGTCATACAGTGGCCTAAAGGTTAATACATCATCCAGAACGCAAATATGAGGGCAGAGTTTCAGGTTCACAATGAGTAGCTGACCCGGAGTTGCAGTGGTCGAGATCCATGCGCCTGGGAGGCATGAGGAGTACGTGACTAGGGATACCTAAAAATCTGCTTCTCAGTTGGCTTCTGCCCCGATGCCTAGCAGTTTCAACTCCATTGCATGAGTGGAAAGTTGGCATATTCATGGGAGAAAAGAAAAGAAGATGGTGAAACATGGCAGGCTTCAGAAGAGCATGAGTATGAGGCCTGGGTAAAGCAAGGTAAGAGAGTAAGGAAGTCTAGAAATAGATAGACAGGTTCTCTGAGGACGAGACTGGTCTTGTCCATTGCTTTAACCCTAGAATTGGATACAATGCCTGATACACAACTGACTCTCAAACATTTGTTCAATCTTGTAGGTATTGTGCTTACCTTGTCCAGAAATACTGTTAGCTAAGTGCAAAGCTTTACCACTGAACTAATAACCATGGCTGCTAAAATGATAATGTGTTCCATCCTGGGACTGAGGGTGGCTTGTTCACTGGTGGAACTCAGCTTGCTGTTTGGTTAAGTTTTGTACAGGAATGGTTGTATTTTGGGGAATAGATGAATCTATCTCAGAATGATTTCAGTGTGTGATTTTCATCTTTTAAAGTAAAATTTTATTGTAACATAACATACAAATGGAAAAATACACAAAGAGAACTCAGCTGTATAACGGGTACTTAAACCAAGAAACAGATCTTCTCGGTATCCCAGAAGCCCTAGTTGTGCCTCCTTCCTGTCACTATCTGAGTCCCATTTCTACTATCTTGAATTGTAACACCATAAATAAGTTTGTCTATTTTGAAAATAGACACACACACACAGAGTATATATATATTCTTGTGTCTGGCTTCTTTCGCTCAACATATTTTTGTGAAGGTGATTCATTATGTTAGTTGCAGTGTGTTTATTCTCACTGCTATATTTTATCTATAAATATGCCACAATTTTCAATCGATTACTTATGATGACTTGATTCTAGTTTTTTACCATTCTGAATAGTGCTGGTATAAGAATTCATGTACGTTTCTTTTGTGTGTTTGTATGCACTTTTTTGTTGGTTATACCAGGTTATACCAGGTGGTAGACTGCTGGGTCATAGGATGTGCATGCCATCAGCTTTCGCAGATACTTCCAATCATTTTGACAAAGTGATTGTGCCAGTTTTGTATGTTAACTTTTGTACAAATCTAGGTGCTGGAGGTATTCAGAAGGAATAAAGATGGGGACTTGGGATATTATCCCTAGGCCTACGATGTGGAACCTAAGGGAACTTTATGGAAAGAAAGAAAACAAAATAATCCTCAAAGGGACAGGACCAATCAATCATTGGCTCATCACTGGAGTGATTTGGAAGCCCGCTTCCTAAGGATGAGAAAGAAGGCAGAATAATAATACACAAGATGGAGGAGGAGAAGAAAAGAACAAAGATCAGAATGAATGCTTACCCTGAATGCCAAGGCACTGCTAACAATTTACGTTCATTAAAATGGCACACTTGTGTCCCAAAGCCTTGACTCTGATAGCGCAGATTAGAACCAGAGTGCAGCCAAATGCCCTCTGTATTTATACATGTGTGTTTATCACAAGATTACCTGAACTTGTTTGGGGCTTTGTGAGAACTTAAGGTTGCTAATCAGAACAGCTCCTCTTTATTAATTTGGGGATAAAGTCTTTCACTACTACTGATACTCACAAGAAAAGAATAAAAGCTTATCATTGAGCTTCTCCATAAGATTCTTGTAGAAAGTTTAATTTGCAAATAAGTAAGGCAAAGTGGAAATGTCGGATGCTATCAGACAAGAGGATCAGATTTTCCATCTAAATGTGCTAGTTCCTCTTTCAGCTAGATTCAGGGCTTTCCTCTGAAAGTCTGAGGAAACTCATTTGCAAGAGTAGCTCAGAATTAACCCACTCTGTGAGACTTGATTCTCGAAAGGCACTTAAAGCATTGCAAAAGGAATGTGATGTTCTGTTTACAAAAGGAATTTGATTGCTAATTATGAATTACCTTTTATAATTATAAAATATGTGTGCATTTCATGCTTATCTCTTTGCCATTTAAAAATGAATCCTACAGCTTTGGTTCTGGTCTCCCGTCAGCTGAGCTCTCTGACCCTTCACTATGACACAGAGCTCCTACCTGAGCTCTGACCTCTACAGCTCTGACCTCTGCCTTTTCTCAAGTTAGTTTTCAGCTCCAAGACAATGTGCTCTGCAGCAGATGTTATCACAGAACAGATAGGGACCGGCTATCCTTGCAGAAAGCAGCCAGGTTTACAATTGCATTCATTTCCTTGGGGCCATTTTTGTGAATCAAACTTGGCACAGCCCTGCCTGTTTGCTTTTGATCTGACATGCTGGACAAGAAGTTCAGTTCATTTGCTTCCTTTCCAGCAGCCATGTCCAAGAGCATTATCCAGCAGGAGGTCTAAGGAAGCTGCCACTATCATCGTCCTACAGGCACACTTGAAAATTCATGAGCAATTTGTAAAAAGCAGGAGTTCTTCCCCTCAGAGCTTTGACTGCCCTGCCTCTGAAGCTGGCCAAGCCCATACAAAGAGGAAGATAGCAATCCAGGCCAAGAACTCAGTAGTGACTCCAAGGCACCATAAGGATCTAGAAGCTTCAGATTGGCTTTCAAATAATACCCAAAGGTACAAAAACCTGGCATGGCTGAAACTTAGCTGGTCTAGCTGATATGCAAATTAATTTGTCCACATCCACACAATTATGGACATTTACTGTATGAGCTCCTATATTCACAAATGGACCCACCTTCCTGAAGACGACTTGAGTTTCCCCCAAATCAAGAAGTGGTGCAATTCTGGGTGAACACCATTAGCAGCAATTTAAGAAATTATATATCTATCTCAACCAAATTTTCTTTCTCTCTTTTTGTAAATTGCCTCCATGGAACTGCCCAGGCCATCCTCCTCACTTTTCTTTAGACTTTCCCTTTCACACTCAGTTAATCCTATCTAAGCCAAGTTATTTGCCACGTTCAAGACACACACACACACACACACACACACACACACACACATACACACACACACACACACACACTTTAACCCAATCCCTCCTGCTGTCTCTTTCAACCCTGGCCTGTTCACCTTAGGGAAATTTCTTTTCCCCTCTAAAAAGGCACTTTATCTTGAAAAACAAAAAATGGAAACAATTACTTTAAATTCCCTAAAAACTTTCAGTAAAAGAAAACTACCCTGAAAGTATCAGTGGCATCAAATTCCAGAACACGTGAAAGTATATGAAAATCCTGTTCAGAATTTTATCAAAATTATTCTTCTATTCCTTTATCCTCTAAAGCGTTTAAAATGAACAATAATTATTTGATAAATATTTGATGTTCATCTCTTTTGGTTGAATTACCAGTGTTTCGATAACACTATTTTTTATTGCAAATGTATAGTATTTCATTGTAAACGTGCAGTTGTGTTTTGATTAAAAGCCTTTGTGGACCAGACAAGGGGCTTAATCACTGTAGATAAGATGACTTTCAAGATGTTTAAGTTATAAACAAATAATAATAAAGAAGTTTTGGAGCACAATAAGCATAACATGTTTAGAAGCCAAGGATAGACTGCAGTGTTACTCTGAAGTGATTTTCTTTCTAGATATCAACCCTTGAAAGATGCTGGTATCAGTTTTGGCCTTCTTACTTAATTTAATCCATCCTAAAGACAGGCCTTAGTGCTGGGCCAAACTGCACAGAATTCAGGTGGGTATTTGTGCTGGTTTATTTGTATTTCCAGGTCCTGTATGTTAAAAACTATAATGCTTGATTCCAACCAAATCTTCACTTTCGGAAAAAAGTTAGGGGACCAATCCACTGGGAAAAGATTCAGTGAGACACTAAAACCTGCACTAACTACCATCATATTTTAGCTTTCTCCCTGAGGCTGTGTTCTCACCTGAACTCCAACAATTAATCTTAGTAAGTGGCACAGTTTTATTAAAATAATAAAAATACGGAATTTATTGATATGTAGCTAATTTCATCTTAGAGACCCAGAGGCTATAAAGAGAAAAGAAATTGCATAATTAACCACAAAATATTGTCATAGGAAGGGAAATGTACATGCTTATAATCATAAAACTCAGAAATCAGGTAAAGAAGTTTCCACCTGCTTTGTCTCTATCCAGTTTTGGAAATGTCTTCTATTTTTGAGCTCTTCCAAGTTTGATTGATTCCTGATTCTCTGCGATCATGAATTCCATCCCATATATATATTCCTAGAGAAACTGAAAGTCGACGTGAGCTTTTGAAAGTACATCTGGGTCTAATAGACAATGCAATGAACTAATCTAAGTCTTGTCACTTCCTGTTCTTGACTAATTTCTGATGGAGACCTTCGCCTGTAAGTGAATAATATTCTTCTCCTTGACTCTGTTTCTTAAAACATAAATGAATTTGTGATAGTAGAGCTGCTTTGAAAAGCTATGATAGCAAACAACAGACCCTAATAAATAGTTTTCTTTTCACTCCTTACACACACACACACACACACACACACAGGCATCTTCACAGAGCAGGGAACTTAGCAGGGTTCAAGACATCTAACTAGCCTAATTCAAGGATAGCACATGTACCACAACTCCCTACTAGGTCAGCTAGCATAGAGGGGACCCAATTCATATCATCTCTTCTCTCTGCTCAAGTTCAGAACGAACTGTGAAATAAACACAGAAGTCAGACAGATGAAAATCAGCTATTAATGATAAGGCTCTTGGGAACCTGGCTTGGGCAAGAAAGGCTAATGGACTTATTACTGTTGCTAAATTTTCCAGGTTTTGAGTCTCTCTGATTGAGGGGCAGTGCCTGCCTTTTGGACTTGCCACATAGTGGGAATAATATGCCAGAGAACAGCATAGTCTTTGTAGACAGGCAGTTCCCCAAAAAAAAGGAAACCAGAAAAGACTAAAGAAATGCCGGAAGCACCTCCCACGCCCAGTTCCTTCTTCCAAACTCATTAATCTGATCGGCCACTCCCATCCTTCTGGAATTCACCAGGAATAGGCAAGAAAGTAGCAAGAGACCAGTAGGGTTACCCCCATGAGGTGGTTCTCAAATTTGAGCATGGATCAGAATCACCTGGAGGGCTCGTCACACACACAGATAATGGAGCCCACTTAAGAGTTTCTGATTCAGTAGGTCTGGGCAAGTTCCCAAGTAATGCTGAATTCTCTGCTCTAATGCAAAAGTTCTAAAGTGTGACAAGCATTGGAATCAAGAAAAAGGTATCCTTCTATCAGACTCCATTGGGCTGAGCCCCCAATTCTGTGGTCTAGCAAGGGAAGGAATTAGCAGTCTGTCCAAACACTTCAGCTTCCACTTCATAAGGCTTCTCCCTCCATGTTGAATATTATTCTTTCGTGGGACTGTTAATGCACAGCAATGATTTTTATCCCCAGAAAGGTGTGTAATGAATCATAACATAATTTAAAAATTCAAAAGTCATACTGGACTCAAGCACTCCCTAATCTATTTCCTATGCTAAATTATGTTCAAAATAGCTCACTAGAGGTTCTTCAGTGAAATTAAATGACAACATTAAGGTATTCCAATAAAATGTCAATGATAAAATATTCCAAATTTGAGTATAAAGTTTTCCCATCATGAATATTTTAGGTTGAAATTACAACTTCAAAATTACATTCCTGAATATTAAAGTCTAAAATCAAGTTACCTTACCTCTGTGTTAAAAGCCAAAAGAAATTAAAGTCCCGTAATTTCTTATTTTTCTGAGTCCATCTAGAGGAATGCTCCATATATAGGTAGGATCACAGTTCTTTTAGCAGTGGCCGTTGAGTTCTCTTCCACTGGAATAGGTGTCGTTCTCTTAGGATCTTATGAGTTCAGTTATACTCATATGCGCCTCACTTTTGAGGAGGTCAAAGGGAACACTAAAGATTATCAAAGTGCCAGTCTCATACACACTTGTTTTAGAAACCATGTCAATCCTTAGCAGTTAGGATATATCTCAGGCAAATTGTATGTCCAGAACCCTCTACTAATTATTGCCAAAGACCATAGATAGCAGAGATTCACCAATGTCTGAGAGGGCGAGCAGGCAGAAACGGGACAGAGACCTCAATGCCGTGATTCTGGTCATTCTACATCATTGTTGGAAGTACTTGACCTTTATGACACCGTATTTCACCATTCTAGAGGGAGGAGATGGAAAGATCATCAGTGGACACTTTCTCAGCAATTAGAGGGTGGGCTCTGAGATGTGGCTCCCTTCTAACAAAGTCTAGAAATCTGCAGTGGTGGCAGTCCCAGGCACTGCCTCTTGTTTTATGGTGCCTTTATTTTCAATCTGGCACATCAAAAACATCTTAACTTCCATTTGCCTTGGAGCCCTATGTTTCTGGCATCCCGCAGCTGAAGTGAACATGGATTCCTTCCTACTCGTGACTTAGTCTCCACTATCTCTTGTGAAGAGGTATTCTCAGTCTTCTGCCACAGAGGTCGTTGTCACCGTGTCATGTTCTGAAATTGCTCAGACCAAGGAAGGCTGCCTATAGGGAAGATTTCTCCCTCATCTCACATTAGTTACAGTAGGAAAATCACTCTCAGCAGATTCCTGAACAGAAGCTGCTGCTGTTTCCAAAAGCTGCGCCTCATGCCCCAGGGAGAAACAAAACTTCTGCTGGGTCCTCCTCAAGACCCACATTTCTGCGGCTTTCGAATGGTCCGGGCTCTGAACTTTCTTTGAGCTCAGTCTTGTTCTGCAGCTGTGAAATATGATTCAAGTGCACTATTCCCTTTCTTCTCTTCTTTTTAGAAAAGCCAAAAAAAATTACTTTAATCTTCTTAATGGAGCTATGATTTACACACAGTAAAACGTACCATTTTTTAAGGACACAGTTCAACTGAGTTTGGACAAATGTGTATGGTCACGTAACTACCACGACGATCAAAATGTAGAACATTTCTATCACGCCCCAAAATTCCCTTGTCAATACCCCCTCACAGCCCACAGGATTCACTATATTTTTACTTATTCTAGAGTTTTATATAAATGAATCATACAGTATGCAGTCCTGTGAATCTGGTTCATTCACTTACCACATGCTTTTGAGATTCATCTATGCTATTGCATGTATCAGTAGTAGGCTAATTTTATTCCTGAGCAATATTCCATGGTATGGATATATCAAAATTTGTTTGTCCCGTTACCAGTTAATGGACAATTAGGTAGTTTTCAGTTTGGAGCAATTTTTAATAACACTATCATGAACATACACATACAAGTCTTTCTATGAACACATTTTTAATTCTTTTGCATAAATACCGAGGAAGATATTGTTGGACCATATTGTAAGTATATAATTAACTATTTAAGAAAAAAATGCAACTGTTTTTAAAGAATGTTGTCAACTGGCATTACCATGAGCAATATATGAGGGTTTTAGTTGCTCCACAGTGCCCCACCATTTGATTTTGACAATCGTTTTAATATTAGCCACCTTAATGAATATATTGTATTATCTCATTTTGATTTTAATTTACATTTTCCTAATGGCTAATGATGTTTAGCATATTTTCTTTGCTTATTTCCTGAGCATCTATCTTCCCCTGTAAAGTGTCTTTAAATCTTTTGGCTATTTTTTAAAAAATCAAATTATCTCCTTATTATTGAATTGTTATTGCTATTGCTCTTTATATACTCTGAAAACAAATAACTTTGCAGAACACGTATTTTGCAAATATCTTCTCCCAGGCTGTGGTTTGCCTTTGTATTTTCTTAACAATGTCTTAATTTAATGTTCAAGTTCCCATCTCAGGAACTTTGTATACCCAAAGGTCACAAGAATTTTTTTCCTGTTTTTTTTTTTTTTTTTTTAGAATTTTGCAGTTTATCTCTTATGTTAGGCTTATGATTCATTTCAAGTTAATTTTTGTATATGTTGTGAAATAAAAGTCAAAGTTTCTTTTTCTCCATTTAATTTTTTCTAGCACCATTTATTTTAAAAATGTCTTAAATGCCTTCTCCATTAAATTACCTCAGTGCTTTCATCAAAAATCAGTTGCTTATATATCCGTGAGTCTTTTTCTGAACTCTCCATCCTGGCCAACTGATATATATGTCTGTTCTTATACCAATACCCCATTGTCATTATTACATGTAGCTTTATAGGAAGTCTTAAAATTAGGGTGAGTCCTCCAAATTTATTCTCCTTTTTCAAAAGTGTTTTGTCAATTGTAGCCTTCTGTATTATCATATAAATTTTAGAATACCTTGTCAATTTCTACAAAAGATTTACAGGAATTTACATTGAGATTGCTTGGGATTTATAGATCAATTAATAGAGAAGAAATATTAAGTCTTTCAATCAATAAAGATGGTATATTTTTCTATTGATTTAAGTCTTTAAATTTTTTCCAGCAGTATTTTGCAATTTTCAGTGTACAGGTTTTACAGATTTTGTTAATTTATCTTCATTATTTGCTGTTTTTCAATGCTATTGTTAATGGCATTTTAAAATTTCAATTTCCAATTGCTCATCTACATCTGAATCTATGAGAGAACATTTTTTCATATGTTAACATTGATTAACATTGATTACTATCATTGAATCAACCTTGCATTTCTGGGATAAACCCTACTTGGTCATGATGTGTTATCTTTTTAGTATATTGTTGAATCCAATTTGCTAAAATTGTGTTGAGAATTTTTACATTTATTATCATGAGAACTGCTGATCTGTAGTTTTCTTTTTTAATGTTTTCATCTAGTTTTGTCATCAATGTAATGCTGAACCCATAAAATTTTATAGGAGAATTTCTATAAAATTGGTATTATTTCTTCTTTAAATATTTGGGATAATTCATAGTCACGCTATCTGAGCTTGGAATTTTGTTGTTGCTGTTTTTGTTGTAAGCTTTTCAATTATGAATTCAATTCCTTTAATAGATATAGATTATCTATCTTTTTAGGTTATCTCTGTCTTCTTGACAAAATTTCTATAATTTGTGTCATTTGAGGAAATTGTCTATTTCATTTAAGCCGTAGACTTTATTAAAATATGTTGTTTATAATTTTCCTTTATTATTTTTAATATTTGGAGAATCTGGACTGATTTCCTTTTATTCCTGACATTAGTAATTTGTATTTTCTCTCTTGTTTTCCTGGTGAGTCTGACTAGAGTTTTATCTATTTTATTGATCTTTCAAAGGATTATCAGATTAGTTTCCTATTGCTGCTGTAATAAATTACCTCAAACTTAGTGGCTTAAAACAACACAAATTTATTGCCTACAGTTCCAGTCAGAAGTCCAAAATCAATTTCACAGAGCTGAAGTTAATATGTTGGCAGGGCCAATTTCTTCTGAAGGTTCTGAGGAGAACATACATTTTCTTGCCTTTTTCAGTTTCTGGAATCTACCTGTACTCTGACCTATGACCCCTTCCTGCATCTTCAACTTCTTGCTTCTATTGCCACATCTCTCAACTCTGGTCCTCCTGCCCGTCTAGTATGGATGCTTGTGGTTATATTAGGCCCACCTGGATAATCCAGGACACTCTCTCCGGCTAAAGATCCTTAAGTAATCACACCTGTGATTACTTGCTATGTAAGTATAGTCCCAGGTCCCAGAGACTTGGGCACGGACACATTTAGGGAACCATTACTCAGCCTACTACAGCTTTTGATGTCATTGCTTTTCTCTATTGTTGGTCACTTTATATTTTACTGATTTCCAATGTTATCTTTATTATTTTCTACTTTCCTTTTTACTTTAGATTCAGTTTCCTCTCTTTCTTCCTAGTTTCTTAAGGTGATAGTTTAGATTTTTTTAAATTTGAGATGTTTCTTCTTTTATATTAAATCGTCTAATGTTATGAATTTCCCTTTAAATGCTGCTTTAAACATATTGCAAAATTTTTGATATGTTGTGTTTTCAGTGTCATTTGATTCAAAAATATGATTTTTTGTCAGGTCTTTTTTGACCCATGTGTTATTTTTCAAATACGTTTTTAATTTGGAATTTTCTAAATATATTTCTCTTGATGTCTAGCTCCATGTGTGCTAATTTAATTGTTTTCTATAAATTTGAGCCTCTAAATTTTTTAGACTTATTTTATGCCTCAGTCTTGATGACTAGTCCATGTGGGAATACATGTATTATGCTGTTTTAAAAAGAATGTGCATTTGGCTGTTTTGGAACCAAGTATTCTAAAATATCAATTAGGTCCACTTGACTAATAACATTGTTTAAGACTTGAATATCTTCACTCGTTTTCTATTTTTTCTATCGATTACTAGGAGAGGTATGTTGAAATCTTCAACTCTAGTTGTGGGTTTGCCTCTTTTAATTCTGTAGTTTCTTGCTTCATGAATTTTGAATCCCTGTTATTAGGTTCATACTCATTTAGGATAGCTGTCTTCTTCGTGAATTGACTACTTCATCATTATATAATGTCCCTCTCTATCCCTCGTAATAGTCCTTGTTAAGTTTTCAAAATAGTATAAAAGAGGACCAGAAGCTGTGTGGCTGATCTGGCCCTGCCTATTAATGCCAAGTACATCATTTAAAAGCTGGAACCTCAAACATAATGATTTTTAGGACACATAAAATGTAGTTTTTTCTGCTTTTTAAAGTCTTGGACTGTAGATTCACTGCCAAGCAATAACAACAACAACAACAACAAATAGTGTTCCATTCCTTATACTTAAAAGCTGACATATGAAAACAATTTTTCCCTCTAATCAAAGCCTTGCCTCGGCTCCTTGTGTTTACTAAGGCTAGTGAGCTCTTGCATGTTGTAAGGCTGGCACATGCTGCCCTGCCTGTATAAAAACAGCTACTTGCCTGTGGATAAAGTTGTCATTAGCTGCTAGGTCAAAATCCCATTGAACTATGCTCACTAAAATCTAAAGCCCAAAGCAGCCATCCCAACACGACCAGTCAAGAGGCAATCACACAACTGTAAAACCAGCCATGTGGCACGTCAAAGACCTACAAAGGAAAAACAAATCATGTGACCCATGCTTAATCTACCTAAGACCTAAGGCCACTCCATCAAAGCCTCTTGTTTTAGACAAACCCAGATCTGACTGATTGTCTATGTCTCTAGTTTCCTGGATTGCACTGTAAATGTTGGAGAAAAGGACGCTATGTATTGGATTTCCTTAAACTCCATCACCCTGCCATGCTGATGCCAATCATCATAACTGATCACACAGAAAGTGTAACAAGGACTTTATCCAGCCCCATGTTGGTCTCGGTATTTTTTTTCCTACATCATTCACCCCTCTTATGTCAAGTTTTCTTCTTTGCTTTATTTCATGAGGAAAGAGTTTACTAGTATCCTAGAATGGTGACAAAGGTGGGAGCTATCCCCCACAGGACAGTTTGTATGAAGGCCCAGACACTTCTGGGCATCCCTCTACAGAATGAACCAATGGCAGTGACCTGGGCAGCAAGCTGCACCATGCTCTGCCTCTCTCCATGGTGACTGCTATCATTCATGGGTCACCCCATCTTAGACAGCTGATTTTTTAAACAGCCTCTCACTGCTCTACAGTTGTGTCCAGGATCACCTTCCCCTCCTCCAGTCCCACCCAAGATGACCCTCATGCTTTCTCCTGGAGAGGAAGGCATGGCCATCAGCCTCTCCATCCATCTCTTACTAATCATTCTGATCATATATACTATGTTCTTTTCCCCTCGGTGTCTTCCTTTTTTGATTCTTAAGAATCTTGTTTGGAAGTCAAATAAAAGAAAGCAAAATTGAATGCTAACCATTTCTTTCTTTCCATCTGAAAATTCCCACTAACTGGGAAAAGCATCCAGACATGTAGGAAAGTACAAAGACCACAGAGATAAATATATCTAGATTTTAGGTCAGGACACAGGTGTGCCCACTCTGTACTAAGGGGGCCTCACAATTCTTCTCAACATCTGGTCCATTAGAGTATCCCACAGAAGGAAAACCATTAATCAGCTATGTCTAGTCAAATGCCCATAGTCAGAGAAATTGGGAAGCGTTACGAAGGAGAGCTCTACAGCTGGGAGAGATTAAGCTGCATGTCCCAGACATACCGCAAGGCTGGATTCAGCTCCAGGCTGATCCACCATCCAATACACTGAAATCGTCACCTGCGGTAATCTGACAGGACTGATGGGTAGCCAGCTGAGAGCAAGATTGAGACAGAGGGCAGAGGCCAAAGGAGGAGGACACTGCCACAGGGGAATATGGGAGCAGAAGGTCAGGAGTAATCCGGGCCTGATTTTGCTCCATATGTGGGTGAACTGACCACTAGTGTCTAGACATCCTTTTCTCAAAGCACCAAGTCCCAGTGGAGCTCTCTTTTGATGCCTTTTGATTGTTTCTCATTCAAAGCTATTAACTAAAGCTAAAAATTTTCTACCTATAAGTGTATATAAGTATAATGTAGAAAATTTAGGGGAGAAAAATATGTATCTGTGGAAGGTGGAGCTGGTGTGGCAAAGCATAAAGCTGCAGCTGGTATCAAGATCTCAGCCACCAATGTCATTCCCCTTCTAGGATGTTCTTTAGTTAGCTGTAATAATATGATGTTTTAAAATTGTTCAGATCAGCAGAGTGTAATGTTTTGATAGGACTCTGAGGAAAACCCTCACATGGGTTTCAGAGATATAATGGGGAAAATTACTGCTTGGGAGATTTTGAAATATTGGCCTTGCACTTAAATACCAGAGCAAATGCATGCTTGATGGGGTTTTGAAAGTCAATGAAGACAAGTGTGTGTGTGTGTGTGTGTGTGTGTGTGTGTGTGTGTGTGTTTCCCAGCTGACTTTTCAGATGCAAGGTTCACATGGAAGGGGTCATTCTGAGGGAATTTTGGCCATTTCAGCCAACTATAATTATGGCTGGATCCAAACTGGTACCCTGAATAAGGACCAAATCAAGCAGAAGATTGATCAGCTGTGGCTGGGCTGAAATGCCCTTTAGCCAAATGACGGAGGCTGGGTCTACGCAGTGTCCCAAGTGCAATCGAATCACTCCCCATAGAGCACAGCTGCCTCTATCTGTGAGCTCATCTCATGCCATGTTCTTTATTCATGATGCTTCAGCCTCATGGGCTTTCCTTTTCTTTTTCAAGCACACTGAGGTCTCCACCTTATGGTCATTAAACTTGCTGTTACCTCTGCCTGGAATGTCCTTGCCCAGACCTGAGCATAGCCAGCTTCTCATTCAGGGCACTCCTCAGAGAGGCCTCCCTCGCCAGCAATTCTAAAGAAGCTCCCCAGAACCTCTCTTTCCCACCTCCATGTTTTATTTTCTTCACAGCAATTATTACTATTATTTTCTTATGTATTCGTTATTTTTCTGTCTCACTCTCCCACTAAAAATGCAAACTCTATGAGAGCAGGCATCTTGTTCTCTCCTTTGTTCACTGCTGTATCCTGAGCACTTATGGCACATAAGTATGTGCCATAAGACACTATGGCCTGGCACATAGTAGACACTCAAGAACTATTTGTTAAACAGATGAGTGAACGAATGACAATGGATTAAATGTCCAGTGTTGCTCTAAGTAGGGGGCCAGCTGCTGCACTGGCGCAGAATCAATCACAAAAGTGCAGCGTCCTCGATGTGCAGTCTTTGGGGAAGTGCACAGAGCTTCAGCACCGGCAAGTGGGGACAGCGTTATTGAAAGGAAGAATTACAGGCTTATGTGTTGATAAAATTGCATCTGTCACACACCAGCTGGTTTTCAAGATAGTGAGGAGAGCCATAGGGC
This sequence comes from Cynopterus sphinx, assembly GCA_030015415.1. Taxonomy (NCBI): domain Eukaryota; kingdom Metazoa; phylum Chordata; class Mammalia; order Chiroptera; family Pteropodidae; genus Cynopterus; species Cynopterus sphinx. The sequence continues at coordinate 76,914,612 of CM057384.1, forward strand.
TTTCTCATTTTAGGTACAGCTATCATTTCCTAACCCATTTCTCTTCATGGTGACCCATTTTCAATGGCCGTTGTTCCTCTCATTTTTCTTTCAAGTATTATTCACAGCTGTGGCCTGTCCTGGTTTGCAGGAGTTGGAAAGTGGGTCTGGGGAAAGTTGAAGAGCCCTCTGACACAGTGTGGAGGGTTAGGTCACTGGTTCCGGCTCTTCACAAGATTATATGGTGAACTTTGTTAAGATTAAAGGTAATCACCACTCAGGTGCATCGTTTACAAGAATTTTAGAGTTAGTAGAAACTTCTCTAGGTGCAACTTTCCACTTAGTGCAACACCTTCCATGACATTGCCAACAAATAATGGTCTGGCCTTCGTGTGAATAGATTCTATTACATTGCAGGCAGGTAGCCCATGTTTTACCCCAGGAAAACATTTCTAAAGAGATTTTCCTATAAAATTGATTCTTTATTTGTCTTTTTAAAATCTTCACTGTGGGCAGTTGGGTAGATATTTTTAAGTTTGGGATTTGGGCCATATGGAGTGAAATATTTAGAAATGTTTGGAGCTGTTTCGTCCCTTATGAAAGCGAGATTGAGCATCACCTAGAAGAAAATATAACTCCATTGGCTTTCCCATTCGTAAACACATTCTGCTTGGCATTTCTCTGACATTCTGTGAGGTGAGGGAGCCTGGAGTTTACATTTCATTTGCATGTTATCCCACTGTGATAAGAAATTTCTCCTTGGACAACTCTTATCATGCAGATTGCTCTAATATCAGATTACAGCTGTTTGTTTTGATTGATTAGTTCTGTCTTTTATAAAAACTCACATATATCTTATCAGTGAGAATAAAGCTGAGAAAGCAATTACAACGCGTACTTGTGGGTTTCTGAGAGGTTTTAACAAGAAGCTGGGCAGAAACAACTCCTCTCTAAAGGTGAAACAGAAACAAACTTCTTTAAAATCATGAGGAAACCCGAGGGGCCGCAAAATTTAATTGAATGCAGTTGAGGTGTTCTGTGCAGAACTGAGCACGCATTAAATGCCAAGTCATTTCAAGAGCTACACAGGATGGAGAGAGGATGAATAGAACTTGAACTTCACATTCAAAGTGCCCCAAAAGAAACTTGCCCCTGTGCCCTCTCCTCAGGAAATCACTTAATGTGTCCACTTCCTATCCTGGCCCAGCGTCCTTACATAGTTAGGACGAGTGGGGCTTAGCTTTAGGGTGATGTTACGGTAGACTCCAGGCTTTGGGACCAGACGTCTTGGTGTGAGTTCCAGCTCAGCACTTACTAGTTTCATGACCTTGGGCACGTCTTTTTAAGTTCTCTGCATTCGTCTCCTCATCTGCCACATGGGCAATGCTATTTTTCTTGCAAGGCGGTTGGGAAGATTATAGAGGCAAAGCTCCTGAGACAGCGTGTAGCCCTCGGAAGGATGCTCCAGCTGCGGAGTCTGGGTCTGTTTTCCCTGTCCAGCTGCAGACATGCAGGCCGGGCTCGCGACTTTCAGCCGTTCCTAACTCCATCCTGCCGGAAGGTGACCTTGGAGGATCTGCTCCAAGACAAGCCGCGGAGGCCGGGTCTGGCTCTCGGCTCCTTAGCGGGGCTGCGGCTCTGCAGAGGAGGCGCTGCGAGGCCGGGACTGAGGCCCACGCAGCGCAGACAGAAACCGCGGAGAGGGCGGGATAACGCGTCCCCTGGAGTCGTTACGGTGCATCCTCCCCTGGCCTTTACCATTCTTGAGCTGGAACATCAGGCCCACAGGCTTTTTCGCGGACGGCGGACGGGCTGGAGCGCTCGGGCCTGTTGAAACACTGCCCCCTGGCGGTGCGAGGTGGGAACCGCCTCAAAGGAACCGGCTCGGCCGCCCGTCCTCTGACCCACGCGGCTTCCCGACCAGAACTGAAGGCAAGACCCACCCCAAGGGATCCCCAGACGAATTCTAAAGGAATGATTGACACCTACTGCATCCTCTCAAGGGAGAAGAGAAATGCTCTTTAGAGGACTGACCAAACTCCCGATAGGAATTCTCCCCCCCTCCCCTTCCTGCATCCCTTCTCTCACTTCTTCATTCCCCCCTTCCATTTATTGAAGGGCTTCTGAGAAAGCAGAACTTAAATATTCTCATGGGGAAAAAAAGGCAACAATTAAAGTATTTATAACAAGATCTGTCACATGGTAAACACTCAATAATGGTAGTTATGGCTAGCCACTATTATATATTTTTCTATGTCTCACGCTTTGTTTTAGGCACTAAGAATGCAGCTAGGGAAATAAACATGGTCTCTGCCCTTGTGAAACAACCACAAATTCTGGACTTCAAGGTAGTTAAGATTTTATCCATGCTCTTAATGCATTTTTTTTTAATTCCAAGACAAAACAATTCACGATAGACCCCCTAGGAAATATTAGTCCCAGTTCTCCCAAACAGAGCCAGAATTTCCATGGATACATGTCTGTATGCCTTGGAGAGTTCTCTATTTCTCAGATACCATCCATGAAATAGAATTCTCCTCCTTCGAATTCTAGAGATTATCCACATTTTTAGCTAATGGGAAAGATTAGTCCTCAGGTAAGCAGAACATGGAGCTACTACTTGGTTTGAGTCATACTTCTCTTACTCTGGTTGAAATTATATCCCTTTGTCTTATAGAATTACAATCTCCATGAGTTCTCTGCTAAAATGTGCATGTCCCTGCATACGTTGCCTCATTTATTATTAGTCATTAAATGAACTATGAGATTGGTTTGTTCAATCCTTCCTAACTTTGATAGCTAAGGCCAGGGAGGCTAAGAATGAGGACATTTTTTTAAAATAACTTTTCCTGACTTGTTCCTCTGGCATGGTGGTCTCAGGGGAGTTCTATGTCTTCTGTGGTGGCCGGCCACTCCACTAGCAAGTGTTCTAAGAAAACCAGACAAAAATGGCATGGGCTTTTGCACTTAGCCTTGGAAGTCACACATGTTACTTCGGACACATTCTATTCATTACTGGAAAGTCATAGGCCAGTCCAGATTCACGGAAGCGGAATTAACACCATCTCTTGATAGGAGATGATCAGAGCATGCTGCAGGAGAGCTGCTAGGACATGCAACATTGTTTCAGTCATTTTTGGAACATGCTATCGGCCGTAATCAGTTCAGACAGTTGGCAAAAGTGAAGTTAGGTGAGGTCTGTCCCCTGGTATCCTGCTGCTCTCGTCCCACGTCTCTCCTATTTGTTGCTCTGACCCCCAAAATTCCACCTAGCCCCAGGTTCTCCTTTTCTCTCACGACGGTTCCTGGCTTTCTCCCTTATAGAATTTACCTCTTTTATGTTCTGCTTCCTCCTGATCCCATTAGATGATTAGAGGCAGCACTTTGTAGTGGAAAGAGCATTAAACTGCAAAGTCAAGTCCCTATGCTTCCATCAAAGAGTCGAAGAGTCGGGTTACCCTAAGCAACTCACAACTAGCTCAGTTTCCTTATTTACACAATACTGGGAAGTGGTTTGGGGGCTAAAATAAAACCATATTCTGCACCAATTCTGATCATTAACTCATGAATCTGAGTTAAACTGGAAATGGATAGCAGCAGCAGATATCTATTTAGCTTCACTAAAAATATCTACTCGGTATCTATTTTAAACAATTAGGGTCACTACAGAAGAGAAGAACTGGAATGTTCATTGGCAGACACAAATAGGTAAAAAGTTAACAAAAATATGAAGAATGCCACTAGTGACTGAGCATGGTTTATTGCAAATAAATAATCCAGGAAATCTATCCTGAGTTCCTTCAAGTCATGTGTGAGTTCACTGAGTGTTAAAATGGTTTGGAGACAAGACTCATTTTAACAGGTTCCTTTTTTCATATCTAAGGCAAAGAAAGGACTGGTATAAAGGACTGAGGTTCAGTGTTAAAACCAACAAGAGACATATTCTGGCTTGCGGGGAATACAAACTCCCATGACGACATCATACATTGCACCTGCAACCACACACCTTGAGAAAAGCCATGTTGTATGCAGATGTCAACAGAGAAAGAAACTTGCCAGAAATATTGTTTCCTTCCCCTTCTATCCTGAAGTGACAGAAGATAAAGCTGTGTTTTATGTATGGTAGATGGAAACCTGCTTCTTTTGTTGTCCCTGCGTTGGCTTTGGCACTAAATCATAGAGGGAGCTACAACGTGCAGGGTCCTGGAGGTTTGCCCATCAGAATCCTCCATCACCACCTTTACTATGACCTGATCATTTAAATAGCAAATCATGTCAGTGGGGGGAAACAGCCCTCGTCTTCAATCTAGCGACAGGACAAATTGTGGCATCCTGATTTTAATCAAAGGTGAAACATCTAACTGAGCTTGAGTTTTCTCAAATGTAAGTATGACATGTAGAGGTATTTTAAAGATGACACGAGAAGAGCCGGCTGGGGGCAACAGGGCTAACATGGTGCCTGGCACTTAGCAAATGCTCAGTATGGTTTGGCAACTGTGTACCGAAGTTCAGACACTTTCTCGGGAGGTTCCATGGAGATCCAGCTTTAGTTGAATAAAAATGGAGTGAGAGAATGTCAAACCTAAGCCAAGTCTAGAATGTCAACCTGGAACAGAGAAGAAATTAGTGCCACTGCCAAGAGTCCGGTCCACTGGGAAAAAAAATTTAGATTACTCCAACAACCACCTCCCAGCCACCTGCGCCCAGGGGCCTGGCCAGGCAGCAAGGAAACTTGGTGGACTCTAAGACAAGGCAGCCCTGCAAAAGTCTTGGTTCTCCCACAAAGACTGAGTCACATGGGAGGAGAAAAGTCACCACAGAAAGCACACAGAGCCTGACTCTAACATTGACCAGCTGTTAGGCTGAGCAAGCACATTCCTGTCATGTCTCCAGGCCTCATGTCGCTTACCTATAACTGTGTCATTGGAGGCCCAAATGGAGGGGTTTGGGATTAGGTCATCACTAAGGACCTGTCAGCTTTATGATTATTTGAGAAAAGTAAGTGGACTCCAGGTTTCCAAATCTTTTCAGTTTTAGTTTAGCCTAAATGCTGAGTTAATGTAAATCATACTTCTCCATTTGAAATAAAAAACATCCGTATGTAACATTTCTTATGGACACATGCCTGGTTGAGAAATTCGCATTTATCATCTTTTTTTGAAAAGAAAGATTAAATAACTTGAAAGGCACAGTAAAGCAGATGAGAGAATCCAGGTCTTCTGACTTGAAGCTCATGCTCTTTCACATTCTATTTCTATGATTTCTATAATCAGATTGGGTGATCTGGCAAGGGCTCATAAAACTGAATTCAGAAAGGTGAAGTATATAGAGTATCTGATGTCTTTCAGTCTCCCCTCTTACCTTTACCACAAACTAAGAAAGGTGGAGGAGCACCCACCTCTGCCACAACACCGAATGTAGAGAGAAAATACTTCAAAAGATTCATGCTCACTGGAGGATTCTTGAAGAAATAGCTCCTCTTTCTTTCAGAAGTGTCTTTCTTATTGTGAACTTTTTCTTACTTGTACTTCTCCAAAGCAAGCATAGGTATTCCCAGCCAAGTTTCTGGTCTTTCTGAAATATCAGTCTAAGATCCTTCCTCTTAAAAATCACCTCCACACCACTAGCTCATTTTTGCACTTCCTTCCCACAATTTACAAGTGAGGACACAGCTTGACTTGCCAGAGCCTGTAAGTTCAGATCTCTATAGTTCAAGTTTTTCGCTATCAAAATTATTTATGTGAATAATCTGTTTTGCTGTTTGTTTTGCTTGTGTTTATTGGGGTTTTTTTATGTAATATCATAGGTTATTGAGTTGTAAAAGGATGAAGCACTTAAAAAATAAATTTTAACGAATACTTTTTAACGGTTTTTTTTATCATTTTTTTGTTTATAAGTTACACATCCTTATTACAGATTTAGAAAATGTAATAAAGCATATGGAAAAGAATCACTCGGCTATCAAACCCACCACAATGAGACATTGCTGTTGACACTGTAATTTTTTCAATGAGATCAGTCTGTACTCTTTGGAAACATGATTATCTTTCACTCAGCAGCATATAATGAAGAACAGTTGCTGAAACAACTAAACACATACTCTACCTCAGTGCTGAGTCAGAATGCCACCTTTGGGGCATTATATTTTTAAAAATATTGTTTAGATAACAGGGACTTACAAGGAAAATTACCAAACAAAATAATAAAAACTTTTTGTTACATTAAACATTAAACAATCATAGAATTGATTGTCATTAAATATGGTCTTTGAATGATTTGGATATGAACATTTTTGTTACCTTCATAGTCTGCATTTGAACAGTTCCAGGTGGCCAGTTTGCAAGTAAATTCATGATGGTGTCTATTAAAAGAGGCTTAACAAAATAAAAATTTATTTGTTGCTCATGCCACGTTCAATAAAGTTGAGGCAACTTTCTTCCTTGGCTGTGGTATAAGCAGTGACTTGAAAATACACGTTCTTTTCATTTGGTAGTTGTCATCTGGTACACATTGGTCATGGAAGAAGAAGGAAAAGTAGAAAGAGCGAGGAATTAATTGTACATGAAGTTTTATGTTCAACATAGACGTGGGATGCATCACTCCTTGCCACATTTTATTGGCCAGAATTGTGTCACATGATCTGAACCTACCTTTGAGGAAGTCTGGGGAATGTAGTCTTCCTTTGTGCCCCCTAAGCCTCCTCACCCCAAAAAAACTGATTGGCAAACTCTAACATCTGAGAGGATCACTTACAAATGAGCTGTCCCTTAGGTTTCTACCTTAACACCATTTGTTGTTTTGGGCCATTTAAAGAGCTATTCATTACACAACCAACTGAATTCTTGATGGCTAAAATAGCCAGAATATGGTGTGTGAAAATTCTCTCCCTGTGTCTCCTCGTCTCTCTCTCTCTCTCATTAATAAGAGCAGCGTTGATTTGTATATATTAATAATAGATCGTCATAATAAGCATAGCTTCATGTTACTGGCTGTGTGCTTTCCTTTCATGAATTATCTCAATTGATCTTCATAAAATTATGAGGCAGTCACTAATTATTATTCTCATTTTACAGATGAGGAAATGAAACGAGTGAGATAATTTGCTCCAAGTCATACAATGACAAAGTGGCAGGCTGGGACGCCTATCTGACTTCATCTGGCTTCAACCTGAGCTCTTTACTCCTGAACTGACTGACCTCCTGTTTGGAAAGACACCGCCAGAAAGAGGAGGAAGGAAACCCCATGGGGAATAAACTTCAGGCTATTTTGATTTTACTGTCACAATGATTCTAAGCTTGATTCTCTGCTCTCTGAGCCTCCTGATAGTTGTGCCAGACGTGACCTAGATCGAAGCTGCATGTGCCCGGCTTTATGTTGTAGCACAGAATGATGCACTCACTGCTCTGCTCTGCCTCCAAGCTCGCTCCGTTTTCCACCCCGGCCTAGGGAATAACCCTCCTGTGAAGCCTGGCTATAAAATGCATCCTGTTACACTAGCCTGGGCCACACTTGCTCACACTTGGTATATTGCCATTTGCTATCTTTAAATGTTTGCGCATGCCAGCTTTATCACCCCAACTAGAAGATAAATTCGAGACCAAAGAGATGCATTTCCCCCAGCACCAAGCACAGTACAAGGCATCTGGGAAATTCTTGCTGGTTTAGGTTGGGCAGCCCTTATGTCACCTCTGTACCTCAATTTCCTCCTCTGCAGTATCAGAGGCTTGAGCAAGAGGATCTTAAGGCTCACCCAGCTCTACAATTCTGCATTTCACTGGGCTTTCTTCTTCAAGGGTACACTCAAAAAGCTGCATAAAGTTTTCCTGCAAAGCCAAAGTCGCCAAATGGTCCTAACCTTTCCAAACATATGTAACTATAACTGAGTTTCCATAAATAAAATTGCATTTTAAAAAGACAAAAAGCCATCACTATAAAATGACTAATGATGAAGCAAAGAGCTATAAAGTGATTCTTGCCCAAGTCATTAATCAATTGAGGCACTTTGAAGAGGCGTTTCCTTATGCATGTTACCAGTCATTTCTTAAAACTGAGTAAATATTGTCCACATTGTCCACTGAGAATATACAGGATAACTTAGTAAATAATTGAGCAGATCGAGTTTCTTAGAGAAATTTCACAGTGAAAGATTTTTTTAATAAAGTGCTTTCAAGGCATTGAGTGAGATCTGTGGGCTGTGAACTGTGTTCACTCCTCTTTGGGCCTCATCAGTTTCTATCTAGCGGAGTAATGCAGTGAGGTTCAAGGCAACTTCCAGTTTTCTCGTAAGTCAGTCGCTCTCAGGCACGGGGACAATGCCATTCAAGAGGCAATAGCTTGTTGACAAAGATTCTGATGTTCATTGGTACTTTTCAGTCAAATGGCTTGCCTCCCTTTCTTATTTATCAAACAGGTAGTTAGTTTGCAGAATCAAAAGACTCAGACTTAGGTGGGTTTCATTCGAGTGTGGTGGCATCTCATAGCAAGATGTGTTATTTCAGGCTTATTTTATAGCTGTTATTGCTACCACGGGAGAAAAGAAATAGAAGGAGGAGAGTTCTGGGACCTGCAAGCATGATCTTTCACCACTTAGAAGGAAATGTTCAAAATAACCTCAAATATGAGGCTACTGAGAAACTATAAATTATGATCCACTTTATCATTAGCCAGGATAGAATAATAGCTGGAGATCAGAGCAATCTGTGGGTACCAAGTTAGGACGAAATTGTGACTGGGCTATATCTACCTAATGGCAAAACATCTAGTAAATTCAGGTAATTTTTAAAGCATATCATTTAAGTTCAAGTAAGCGGTTAATGTTTTCTCTTTCATATGGACTATGGCAACATCCTAGAAACACTGCCTGGGGCTTCTCTCAGGAGTTTTGTGATCTGATTTTGCAAACTGCCTTCACACACACACGCACACGCACCCAGTTAGAAAGTTCCTTCCCTTTGGGCCATGTCCTCCAAACTTACAGGGTCCCCTGAACCCTCAGAAGGAACGTTTCTAAGGCCTCTACATGGAAGAATTCGTCTCCTTCCTTTTGATGGAATGGCGGCACTGAAAGGGAGTACCTACACAGGCAATAGCTTAACCATTCCCACCTTTCATTCTTGTTGCAAGTGAATACCAGTCTCAAATGAAAAATGAGTGACTTTAGGAGTGGCTTACTTGGTGAAGGAATGCTTCATATAGATGTTTTATTACCATCTGTCCTTCTTGCTGGCATTTATTGAGACTCCTTGAGTATGTGTCAATACGAATTTTACCTCCTGAAGTCACCTGGCACTCCCATTTCTCCTCACCTCCCCATCCTCACCTTCACCAGCAGGACTGTTATTACATTCTCCCAACTGCCCTCCCCACTCTGATCCTCTTTCCTCACAGCAGCCACTGTGAGCTTGGATGAGCCCAAATCTCCCCTAAGTTGATTCCCAGCACTCTTAGTTGAATCCTTAACATGTACTACAAGGTCCTGTCTCTGCCTGGGTCTTCAGCCTCATCTCCCTCTTCTCTCCCATGCTTCCCGCTCAGCAGAGAAACCAGACTCTCAGGTCCTTCCAAGTGCCAGCATCCTTCCCTTCCTTCAGCCTTTGCCTGTGCTATTCTCTGTCTAGCCTGCTATCCCACCCCATCTCACTTTCACTCCTCCTTCAGGCTCGGTTACAGTGTTACTTCCTTGGGGAAGCCTTTCGTCACTCCCCAGACTGTTAGGAACCCTATTTTATGTTCTCATGACACATTGTGCAAAGCTTTCCTTCATAGCATTTCTCAGCTGTAATTCGATAATTGTTTGCTTATGTGTTTAATAGACTGCTTGTCAGTACACTCCAGTGCCTGGGCTCTGGAGTCAGAATGCAGAGCTCAGATCTTAGCTCTGCCACTTATTAATGTCACTTCTCCGTGCTTCCATTTCTTTGTCTACCAAATAGGGTTAATAGTAGCATCTATTTCACAAGGTCACTTTGGACTTCAGATTAGATAGCAAGTATCCCATGCCCGGTGTATAATAAGCATTCAATAAATATTAGAACGAAAACCTTAGTAAGAACCAAATATTTGTTTGCTGAAAGAACAGATGCCTTTCATATAAAATGGGGAAAACAGGGTTTTCCCTGCCAGCCACTCAGGATGGATTTAAGATGAAATAGGCTGCTGAGTGTGAAAAGATTTTTTAACTTTGTTAAGCCCTGCAAACGTAGAGTCTGCCACTGCTATTTACACTTTCCAGTCTGAAGCCTTATCATGCTTGACCAAAAAAATCTCAGTGACCTAATTTTTATTTTCCTAGCGTGATTAGGTTAAAGGTGGATGTCTTGTATGTAAAAAAAAGTTGTCCCAGAAGCACAAAGCACCATGCCACTCTCATTCCCACCAAAGAGAGACAACAGAGAAAGCAACAGACTCTTCCACAGGAGGATGCAGAGAGAGCAGGGTCAAAGTAACTTTTCCATGTCTCCTGGCCCTGAGTGAGTAGTAGCCTCAGGTCTGGGGGCCGACAATCCGGCACTTTATCACCTGGGAAAAATATTAGCTCTTAGCAAATGAACGGACCTTGAAGTTTTCCTTCAGGGGCACAGGTACTATTTAAAGCTCTGCAACAGCTGAACACTAATGTACAGCACCAGCAGGAGCAGTGAAAGTACGCTGCAGTGCATGATATAGGCCCTAATTAATCAAACTACTCCCCACCCTGTCCACTGTCAGTGCATTGTCTCTAACTTAGTTCAGTGCCACATGGAAGTACATATTCCTGCTATAAATAAAATTCTAGAGGTTTATGAATTCCGAGGGCTGGAAGCTATCTTAAGGCCATTGATCCCGAAAACTGATTCCATGCACATCTGTGATTCTCTCCTCGATGTGTGGTCAAGCCCCAGGCCCAACCTTCCTGCATGGGGTCCCTTAGCGCAAAGAGATGGGTAGGCCCCAGGCTGGGCCAACATGAAGACAGCTCCAGTGGGGCTCTGGGCCAAGGGGGAAGATCCTAATGCAACAGTGAAGACACATCCAAGGTCCATGGTGAGAACCAAGAAAAGACTGGGGCAAACGAGAATTGGGTAAGGATTTTAATGAGGAGGAAACAGAGTGAAGCAAGGTACGCAGACGAGGTGAGGTGATGTAGACAGAGTCCTCCCACCACGTTGGGCAAGCTGCCCACAGGTCCTGGGATGAAATCACAAGCCAAGATGAAGGCTTCAGGGTGTGCAAACCATCCCAAACAATGAGAACTGAAGGAGGAAGTGAAATATCCAAAGATACTAAATGACACGCTGGATTGGGAGTCAGGAGCCCAGGCTTCCAATTCTGACACTGCCACTGGAGCCTTTGAGTGAAGTACTTAATCAGAATGTAGTGATTCATAGTTGTCAAAACACTGTCAATGTTTTAGCATTCCATAGACATGGTGCCAAATTTTCTGTTAAAGCCGGTGTAGTTAGAACTTTCATCCTGATCAGCAAGGTTCACACACAGCTGCCTCCAGACCCCAGGCATTTTAGAACACAGGGAACTGCCAGCTGGCTGCAATAAGTAACTGTTTTACAGCATGAATGGTCAGGAGGGAGGACTCCTAATAGGAAATGGCAAAAGACCCTCCTAGTAAAATTTACTTCTCACAAATCTTCTAAGAAGGCCGCCACACAATGGAATTGTGCCTCTCAGAGCTCCAACTGCAGCCTCAGCTGCTGCTCTGAAACCTGTCACTGTGTCATGCTGAGGCCACACCTCCCCTGGCTGCTCCATGCCAAAGACTGAGCATAACAGGAACACTCAGGCAGGCCTATTCCTGGAAGACACAGAGTGCTCTAATGGCCAGCTTTGACCTGAGGACACCTGACAACCAGACTGCCTGAGATGACACAGCAGTACAGGGTTCTTCCCCCCAAATTCCCTTTCCTCCCTGCTTCATTGGGGTCAGACCTCATCTCAGACGAATGGCTCTCTCAACCTCCCAGCTCCCCTCCCACATCCTCAGGGCACTTCCCTTGCACATATCATCCCATCTCAGGTGCCTGCTTCTTGGAGGGCCTGAAATAACACCTCTATTAACCATCTCGGAACTAGGTGAATGAATGATTGACTTTTTCTCAGTGAATTGTTCAGCCTACTCGGTTAGAACTATCAGGCCGGTCTCTGTGTGGAAATGTTTTTAAAAGATTTTCCCAGCTGAACCCAAAGAAAGATTTGTGTAGAGAGCTAGCAGCGGCTCTCCCTTTCTAGCATCTATGTGATTTGAATCAAGGCTTAAGAGATTTTAGGGACTACGACTCAGACGGTATCAAGGACTAGGGGTCAGGCATAAACAAGCACAAGCAGCAGACTGGACTGGCAGAATGAATTGAAGCCAGATTAGAATAGCGCACTGAATGCCTCTGAGCATCCACCTGTGAAGCGAAAGCTGGGGGACTAGTGACTGTCATCTGGAGCGTCCCCTTCTGAGCAGCTCTGTCACTGTTTGCCTAGAGGAGAAGTGGGTGTACTACTTGTGTGAAAATAAAAGCACTGACCTTCGTGCATCGCTGGTGGGAATGTACAGTGGTGCAGCTACTGTAGAAAGCCACTTGGCAGTCCCTCAAAAAAGTTAAATATAGAATTACCATATGATTCAGCATTCTGCTTCTAGATATATACTCAGAGGAATTAAAAGTAAAAACTCAGACAGATACTTGTACATCGATATTCACAACAGCATTTTTCACAATGGTCAAAAGGTGAAAATCGCCCAACCAAACATTCATCAGCAGATGAATGGATAAACAACATGTGGTATGTCCATACAATGAAATATTATTTAACCATAAAAAGGAATGGTGTTCATGTATGTGCTATAAGATGGATAAACCTTGAAAATATTATGCCAAATAAAAGAAGCCAGATACAAAATTACAAATATTGTTTGATTCCACTTATATAAAGTACCTAGAATAGACAAATCCACAAAGACAGAAAGTGGACTAGAGGTTAATGTGGGCTGGGAGAAACAGAAATAGGGAGTTATTGTTTAATGGTTAAGAGTTTCTGTTTGAAGTAATAAAAACAGTTTTAGAAATAGCGGTGATGGTTGTACAACTCCATGAATATAATTTACCATTTGTATAAAAATAAAGCATTAACCTTTGTGTGTTATTGGTGGGAATGTACAATGGCACAGCTGCTATGGAAAAATCATGCCACTGAGTCATATACTTAAAAATTCTTGAAATGGAAAATTGTAATATATATTTATTATTAAAAATTAATAATGTAATATACTCAAAAATCACATCGAATTGTACACTTTAAATGGATGAGTTGTATGAGATATGAATTACATCTCACTAAAGCTGTTTTTTAAAAAAGTAAAGCACTGTGACAGCTCTGGGCCTAGGCCACTTGGCTGTGGAACCGTAGTAAGAGAGTCAAACCCCAACAAGAAGGTGGCTGTTTCTCCCTCCACTCATGATGTGGTGTAGCAGAATGACTGAGAGTAGAGCATCTCCCAAACAAGTTAGGCAGCCCCAGTGCCCTGTGTGTTAACCTGGGGAAGCACCTGGACACAGAGGATCGGAAGGCTATCAAGCACAGAGGATGCACAGAGGAGTGAGAGACAGTTCAGTCATCACACTGGGGAGCGTGTGTTGCTTCCTGGATTGATTCATAAGTGAAATGTGGCCCCTCTGAGGCTCTTTAAGACAGTAGCTATGGATAGAACCGTGAAAGGAGGCAGAGAGACAAATGCTTCAAATTCCACTGGTGAGGGCTATCCAACTAGAGAAACCACAATATGCATATTGATGGAACCACAATTATAGGCGATGATGTCATTTGTGGTCAGTCCAGGGATACTTGGTATATAAGCAAAGTCAGGAATTGATTCGATTGTTTAGATAAATTTAAAAAATAAGAAAGAGAATTTTGCCTGATTATCCGAATTTCCTATTTTCATGTGTATGGCATTGACGCTCTAGAGCAAATGTTTATCACCTCAACTTTTCATTTCTGGTGTAAGAATATATACCTAAGGAATGCAAGGAAATGTGAGAAATAAGCTGATTTTTATCAATGCAAAAAAAGGTATCTTCACGGTCTAAAAGAGAAACTCCTTATTAATATTACTGTGAACTCATAGCTTCTATCAGCATTGCAATGAATGAAAAGATTCTAGAAGAAGGACACAAAATTGTTGAGGTAAGTGTGATAATGTTAAAACAGGTCTTCATAACCAAAAAGAGCAAACTAATCAAAGACACTCACAAATATAGAGGACAATCTGGTGACGGCCAGAGGAGAGGGGGGTTGGGGTGCTGGGAGAAAGGGGTGAATGGTTAAATAAGTCCAAATTAGTAGTTGATAGTTAGTAGTAGTCAAGGGGATGCAGCATATGGAATGCAGTCAGCAGTGATGCAATGGCTAGGTGCAGAGCCAAAGGAAAGAAAGTGGAATCAGGAGGATCATTTCATAAACTATATAAATGTCTAACCAATGTAATATACTCTTGAAATTAATAATAAAATAAAATTTAAAAAATATAAGTCTTCACATTCTCAGGGTTGGCCGTGGCTTCTCACAGCCAATTTCCATGATAAAGTAATAACCAGTGGACAGACCCTCACCACAACTCTAAAACATCTACCTGGCTTCTACTGCAAGGCACTGAAATGAAGGTATTTGGATTTACATAAAAATATAAGCTATATATGTTGCACAACTAATAAGTTTTAGTGCTACGGAAAAATGATTATTTGGAATTATTGTTACTGACAATGTGTTTTTTTGTTTTTAATTTTTGGAAAAGATCGTACGTGTAATTAAGCATGTATAAGTGGGTATATAAAAGAAAGTCTCTCTCAACTCTTCTCTGTGGAAGCAACCATTGTTGTCAGTTCCTACCAGAGACTCAACATGAGTCTCTGTAATGCTAAAGAAATGCTAAAAGTTTCTCTGCACATGGGATGAATCAGTAGTCATTCTTAGGGTGACACACCTCTTTTCAGATGTATACTCTTTCCACAAACACAAATATATGCATTTGCAAATACATAAACACACAGGGGTAGTCAAAAGTCTCTAACAGATTGGAAGAAAAATATAACAATGGATTTATTCCTGCCTATAAATAGAAAAAAATCCCAAAGTTTATGGAATTCAAAACAATAAGTTTTGCTTAAATATTAATGACTGAAAGGATTTTTCTGGCTGTTTCATTTTTAAGAAGCAGAGTTATTCTATGAAAATAAAAGTTCTTCTGTAGTGGCTTGGACTCTACCTTCTGTGTGTGTGTGTGCAGAAATCTCCACACAAAATAGCTATACATTTTAAACCATTTTTCTCCTGGTCCATTACTCCGCAGGGGTAATTTGAGTAAGCGTTGATGATGATAAACACCACAGTTTAGAAGATGTTAAACCAAGCTTATCAGGGCTCACATAGGGAAACAAATTAGGCAAACAGAAGTAATTTGAGCTAATGAAGTTTGATTCCAAACATCCAGATCAATTAAGCTTCAAGTACTCTTGCTTGGGTTCCTGCTCTGAAAGGCAGCAAGGAGCTGCTGCCTATAAGACCAGGCTGGGAGTGCTGATTAAGAAGGTATGGAAATAAAGGGGACAGAATCATTCTGTGCTTCATGCATCTATTTCACAGACTTTACTATTTGAGGATCCCATCATACTGAAATAAAAGGAAAATGGGCAAAGCATCCACAGAGCCCCTGTTTATTGAGGACCCCAGGGATTCCAATGGTTTAAAGACCAGGTGTTGTGAGAATATCACCAGCCTTTGGAGTAAAAGCTGTCCTGTAAGAAATGGGCATAAATGAACCTCTCATGTAAGGGAAGCCCAGGGGCTAGAAGTCAGGAGATCAGGAGAACCAAGTCCTGGTTCCACCAATAAAATAGTTATGTTTCAAGTCTCTGAGACTTGGTTTCCTAATCTATAGAAAGAGAGAACTAAACTGGATAATTTCTTATGTCCCTTTAATCTCTCAAGTTTTCCACTTCAAGCCAAGTGTTCCTCCCTGCTAATAGGAATGTCAGCGTGTCCACGTCTGAGCAAAAGCTTTAAATGTGATCTCATGGTTTGTGTCGTACTCTTTTGCGCTGCCCTTCACCTACAGAATAACATAAGCCGGAAAAGCTATCCTCAGTCCAGAATGAGAAGTCACACTGAGTCCAGCCCAGGTAAGCAGCACCATAGCTGACCCACAGCCTTCATGTAACATTAACAAGAAATGTATGTTTATTGTAAGCCATTGAGATGTTGCAGTTATTCGCTACTGTGGCAAGAGTTGATAACACAGGAGCCACTAGTAAATAAGGAGTGTGTTTAAGGCCATAGTGCTCAAGGAGATCACTTAGGGAATAAGCATAGATAAAAAAAAAAAAAAAAAAACGGTGATCTCAGTGCATTCATTTGAAAAATAAATTATTAAAAATAGGATAGAATATAAGGTGAGCACATGCAAGCAAAAAATACAGATGACATTTTTTAAAATAAATTGTCCATAAAAGGAAGCAGAGGCATGAAGAAGTAACTGGAGTGAGTTAAGAGGTTTGAGAAATTATGTTTTTTCTGTTTACCAGATGAGAGATAATATAGAATGCTTATATGTTGATGGGGGGGGGAATCCATTAAAAAGCCATCATTTCGAGGTAATGTAATAAACTAATGGATGCTCAGATGAGTGATGAATATTGCCAGATTTTATATTGGAGTTTCTAAATCGACAGTATTTGATCATAACATCGCCAGGAATCCAAAGGAAAATATTAGAATCCTGCAATGACAATTATTCTCTTCCCTGAAACTCCCTCCGAGTCCTAAGGAAACCACAGGCAAGGAATAACAAATAAGAATTAAAATGCCACTCTACTAGTGGTTGCTCAAGTGCCCAAAGCTCCAGTTCAAAGGCCTGAAAATGGTTAAGGCCCTACAACTCAGGCTTCTTTTCCAGGTTCAGAATCTAATTCTTGGGATCTTAACCTCCCTAGAAAACAGCAGGAAAAAAAAGTCAATTGGAGAGCTGTGGTCAGGTCTGGAATCCACTTACACATCTCCATAGAGTGGAAGGGAGAGCAAGGTAGAAGGGCCCGCGTTGGTGCTCCTTATGTCACAACGTCCCATCCATTTCCTGCAATGCCCAGTCAACATCTCAAGTTCTAATACTTCACATTAGTGATGCTTCCACCCTTGGAGGGGCAACTAGCAGGGGTGTGGGTAGAGTTGGTCATGGAATGGCAAGTTATCTTCACCCTGCACTGGTGGTTGATTGTGCACGGGCAACTCATTCAGATTTAACTGGGAACCTCTAAAGACAACATCCTAATCCAAAGGCATGGGCTTCAGAGTGGAAATTTCAGACATCGAGGCATAGAATCAGGAGAAAGACTTAAAGTAATGCTCCTAAGCCCTCTCTTTCCTCATGGTAAAGCTGGTTCATGCAACGTTCAGTCTATTTGAGGGACGCTTCCCTGTGTGTCACATACAGGTTCTTCACTATGAAACCTCTAGAAAGTTCCCTTATAATGTTGTTCTCTTCCTTCCAGGAGACTAAAATGAACATTATCTTTTCAAACTGCCCATAATCATCAAATCACTTGACTTTTATTGCAAAGAAAGAGTAAATTGCTCCAGAATCCAATGACCATGCTTTTGGGTATCTCAAAAGGAATTTCATAATTCAGAATTAATTAGGCAGTGAATGAGAACAGGAGGCATATTTTAGTGTATTAAATTCATGCCAAGTTCAAACTCATTTCATTTCTGTTGCCCAGTGTGAATAATTATGCCATTAATCCAAGGCAGGAGGGAGAGCTATTGTGACTGCAACACATTTCTAAGCAAATAAAGAAAAATGTCACTTATCCCCTTCAACTAATGCTCTGAATAGAGCTACATAATAATAATACTTTTATTTATTTATAGGACATAAATTTCCTAGGGCTCAATAAACTACAGGATAAGCAAAATGCTAAAGAGGAAAAGCAGAACTTTTCCAGCTGTTTCTGAAACAAAACATTCTGCAAAAGAAAAAAAAAACAAGGAGATAAGCTGAAATTTTGAGAGCTTGGAAAAGGGCAAAAAGGAAGAGGTGATGATGTGGCTTTTTCATTCCCTCTCCTCCCTCTATAGCACACTCTCCCCACTGTGACTCAGAGGGGGGAAAGTTTCATATATATTTAATCAGCCCTGACTGTGACCCTTGACGCCAACTATCCTTTGCTAACAAGATGAAACATGACAGCCTATCCCCTTCCCCATTTCTAGATGCCCTCCTACTTCATGTATAGTTTACAGAGCATAGAATTCTTGAGGGATCAGTGTGGTTTCCATACCTTTTTAGGATGGATCAGAAATGCACAGAGTGGCCCATGTGGCTCCACAATGTTGAAAAGGAGAGTGGGGAGACAGAAGGCCAACACTATGGGAGGGCATTTCCACAATTCCTCTGGAACCAGAAGGAAGGAGGCCAAGACCCACTGCAGACAGCGCCCCTGGGTGCCAGCTGTCACAGAGGCAGTGAAGGGCAGTCCACACCATCTCAATGCTGGCCCTTCTCAGTGCTATGGACCTGCTCAGACCTACACATAACCCTGCCCATTCCTTCCAGTAGAGCAGAAGGGAGCCACAGAGATGAGTTGGGAGATGGGGCAGGACATTGTCCTCGATGGCCTCCAAACCTAGCACAGTGGCCAGAATGCAACAAGAATTCCATCAGTGTTGCATCGAGAGAAATGAAACGCTCCAAAGATGCCTCTTGGCCATTTCTTTTTGACTTGGTAAAGGAAAACTGTTCCTCTACTCACATTTCTAACATCAAATGTGTGATGTGTTTTTTTCACACTAAACAATTTTCCAGTTCTCTGCAGAACTGGAAAATAGGTGTCCTACAATTTAACTCATTCTGACACTGTCAGCCCAGAGTTAGTGAGACCCCACAGGTTAAGGGCTCAGTCCCACAAGACCGCCCCCCACTTCAGACTTCAGGAGCAGGTAGTTAGTACCCAGGTTATTCACACTTCTGATTTGGCTACAGATCAGGGGTTCCCATGATCCCTTCCACAGGTTTCATAATTTGCTATGAAAGTTCACAGAACCCAAGGAAACACTACTGGAAAGGATAATTATAAAGGAAACAGATGAACAGCCAGATGAAGAAGTAAATAGGGTGAAGTCTGGGAGGGTCCCAGAGCATAGGAGTTTCTGTCACTGTGGCATTTGGGGTGTGCCGCCCTCCCAATACGTGGATCCATTTACCAATGTGGAAGCTTGGTAAATGGATCTACTGCCACTTGAAGTTATTATGGAGGTTCCATTAGCAGGTATGATTGATTAGTCATTGGCCACTGACAATTAACTCAATCTCTTCTCCCCTCCCTGTAGGTCAGGGATTGGAACTGAAAGTTTCCTGAGTCTTAATTATCTGTTGGTTCCCCTTGCAACCAGTCCCCATCCTGAAGCTATCTAGGGACTGCCAGCCACTAGTTACCTTTTGTTATGAATAACAAAAGATGTTCCTATCACTCAGGAAGTTTCAAGGATTTTAGAAACTCTGTGCCTAGAACCAGGAATGAAGACCGTATACCTATATCTCCTATTATAACACAATGTCACACTTAGAGAAGTCACTTTACTTCAGTGGGCTTCAGTTTTACTATGTATAAAGAGGTAATAATGTTTTGTTATAAAAATGAACTACTTGAATTGCTACTTTTGGTAGGCCAGAAGTTTTAGAATGTCAATAATTTCACATTATTCAAACTAATAATTAATTTATTTCCTCATCATCATTGAGCAGCTACTATGTGCTTAGAGCTGAGAATTTGGCTCAGCAAGGAAAAAAACAAAGTCTCTGACCATGAATCTTATATTGCAGTCAGGGCAAGGCAGATGAGAAACACGCAGAGAAAGTTGTAATCTACTACCAGTTGGTAAGTGCTAACAAAAAAAATAAATCAGAATAAGGGACTAAAGAGTGTGGAGGTGGCTATATTTGACCAGGCTGTTGGGAATGTCTCCTTTGAGGAGGCGATAATTAAGTACAGACCTGAAGTAAGTAAAGGGGAGAAGATCTGAACCCAGAACATTTCAAAAACAGAAAAGAGCAGAGCAAAGGCCTGAGGACCTGCCGGGAGGCCAATACAGCTGGAAAAGAGAGATGGGGAAAACGGAGGAGGATAAGGTCAGAGAGTAGGCCGTGGGAGGGAATTTTGAGTTTAGTTCTAAATGAGATGGGAAGTCACTGGAGAGTTTTAAACAGAGGCGTGACATGATCTGACTTGGATTTTTACAAGGTGGCTCTGGTTAGCTGAGAAGAAGATGGAGGTGGGAGAAGGAGACAGACCATTTAGAATGTCACTGCTGTTATTGGAAGACAGATGATGGCAGTGTGGACTGAAATAGCGACTGTGTCCATCATAAGAAGTGGTCATGTTTGGGATGTATTTTGAAGGCGGACCTAATAGGAATTACCAGTGAATCGGAAGTAAGATGTTGGGGAAGAGGGGTCAAGAACGATGCCTAGGCTTTGGGCCTGTGCAAGGAAGAAGATAGTGATGCCAAAGTGCGAAGAGCAGAGGGAAGAAGAGGTTTGAGAGGGAGAGGAGAAATTGCAAGTTCTGTTTTTCACAGTGTTTATTGGACATATATGGAGAGTTTGGACAGGCCATCTGGAGCCTCGAGGAAAGGTCAGGACTACAGAGAGCTATCTCCAGCTATTTCAGGCCGAAAGGAGATAAAATGCATGTGTACACATGGGGCCTTCTCATGGGTTGTGTGAGCATAAGGAATAAGTGACTATATGTTTTCTCTCAGATGCTATATCACATGTGTGCATTAATATTTTAGTAAATAAAACTCTTCTCATTTTCTAATTCATCTTTTATTAATAAATTAGAAAATCTAAGTTTTAAAATTATACAGTTCTCTTAAACTCAGTAAAACTATTATTATTTTTAAATTTTAAAAAATGTCTTCTGCTAATAATTTTATTTTTTCTGAATTGCTCCCCCATGTGGAGAAAACAAAAAGAATGCTCTGGACTGCCTGGGCTGGACAGCAACATAGCTCAGCCTGGACACAAAAAGATGCCATACAGTCAGTCCCTGCAGGAGCTAAAAGAGTGACAATTTAGAGAGTTCTCAGATCCTTGCCTTCCTTTTCTCCCCTAATTCCTGGGACCAAGAATCAAGAAAGGCAGTCCTCAGGTCACCAGCATGGGACCATTTCAGTTAAGGTGTAATAGAGCCAGACAGGGTTTTTCCAAGGGGAACCCCTGGCCAGCACAACACACATGAGAGGAGAAAAAGGAAAATAAGGAGAATGGGCGCATACGGGATAAAAAGAATGAAAAACAAGAAAGCAAGACAAAATGAAGGAAACCAAGAATTACCTCTTACGAGAAGAGGGAGAATTCCAGAAATTCAGGGCCTGAAGGGACCTCAGAGCCTACCTTGTTGAACCTTCCATTCCCCAGATAAAGGGACTAGGATGGCTTCTTCCTTCTTCCTTTTTCCTGATAGATATCAGATGTCATGCAGCTATCTTGTTACAAGGAAACAATAAGCATAAGGATGAAAAATCCGCACAGTACAGATAGATGTGGTTACACTTATGAGTAACATTGTGCAGACTTTGCAACAGCCTTGCACTGCTCACCTCCAGACTGCTTGTCATGTGGGAAACATAAACCTTTTTGGTCTGCACCACTATAAGGAAGGCTTCTCTTACTTGAATCCCAAATATTGCTAAATGTTACAGCTTGGAACATTCAACATTTTAAAAAATGATAATTCTCCCCAAATTAATTCATAGATTCAAGCAGACAGCTGTACCAGTCTTGGTGTGGCTGATAAACATTGCTGCTCTTTGTGGGGTTGTGTGCAATGTGAAACAGGAAGCTGCCACATCCGGTTCTGGGCTCTCTTAGGTTTTTTCTGAGACCAACCTAGACACCTAGAGGCTGTTTGCTTTACACACTGAATTTGTGCCCCTCCTTCCACCCTACACATTCCATAAGCTTCCTTTACATTTATTTATACTACAAGGACACCCTCAGCATCAGCCTCTCCCTCCGATTCCCCTTCCCCTTCCTTTTCTCTCACCCACACTCACACTCTGATTTGGCATAGAGGAGGATGCTGAGTGGGCTTCATTAGAGCTGATTCAAACTCAGGGTCAAAAATCCACTCTCAGCTTGGGGAGCAGTGGGAATGGGGGTGGAGGGGAACAATAGCTTCCCCCGCTAGCCTCAAAATGAGAAAAGAGGCTGTTTTCTTGGAAATAACCTCCAGATTCTGGTTACTATGGGGGGCTTCTGATAAGTGATTCAGCAGATGGCCTCCTCCCTCCACCCTCACTCACTCCCGTGACCACACAGACCACACAGAGGTGAGCAAACCTCTCCATGCATACCCTCTACTCCGCAGCCTTGTAGTTGGGCCCTGCCCTCGGGCTCTGGTCCATGAGTTACCTATATTTTGCTTCTAACATACAACATTTAGTTTCCAAGTACCTCTCTCACATCTTTTTCCTTCCTCTCCTGCCACATAGTTTTCTGTAAGTCCCCAAAAGTGCCTCACAAGTGCTCACCAACAAGTCCTTTGCTAATCCATGGAGTTCCAAGTATCCTCTCTGGCACTGACTTCCTCTATCCTGCCAAGCCTGACACAACCTGAGAAGCTACATCAAGGCACCACAGCACTATCTGTTGTGCCACCACTGAGCCACCACTTATGTCCCATGACTGAAAAAGCAACAAGATCAAAATGACGCTGTGTTTTCTTTGAAGTTCTAGAGCCCCCAATCCCCATGATCGCATGCCTCAGTGATGTTCAACATCTTTTCCCCCTTTCCTTGGTAAAGGACTGACATTCCAGTGGCAAAGCAATTCTGCTTGTGCCTTAGTGTCACTCGGAAAGTGTTAGGGGAAAGGGTGCTTTCATTTTTTGCTCATGACATCTCTCTTCCACAAGTTGAACTGGGACAGAGACCCTTTGCTGCAACCCTGTCCTCTCTCTCCTTACAATCACCCTTCTCCTTTGGTCCAAGGCTGATGCTCCACTTTGAAGCTTTCAATAAAAGGGATGACTTTAGGTCCTCTTCTAGTTTCTAGAGAAGGAAGACATCTTGGTGTCCTGGCCAAAGCGTACAGAAGCTTGTTTGGCTCCTAGCCTCCATTATATGGAATGTGAACGTTACTTTTTCACACATTCAGCTGCTTCCACTTTCATTTCTCCTCTGCACCTTCAATCTCCATTCCACAATTACAGGAGCAGTTATTGAGCACCAGCACTGTCACATAGTACCAAGTGTGGGTATAATCAGGAAACATCATCAGTCATGAATGAGGGCAAAATTGTAAGCATAAAATTGTTTACAGCAGATGTGTTTTAAAAATTTGTGAAAAGGTGCGAACAATTTAACTGTCCCAAAATAAGTCATCAGTTGAATAGAAAATACAAGTATTGACATAAAATTAAACCAGAATGAAAGTTAGTATCCAAGAACACATTATCATAAATGTTATTATTATTTCTAAAGTGAGCTATAAATTTGGCTCTTTTAATATTGCACAATAACTGAGTAGACATGGGCAGTTAAAGAGAGAGGGGAATCAAGGTTTACTGCAAATTTTTCATTTGGATGACCAACTGTGTTGATTATAATGCCCTCAACCATGACAAAAGATTTACCAGAGCCCTGGTTAATTTTTTTAATTTATAACTCCCCACTCAAAAAGAGTGCAAGTAAACAAGTATAGAAGCGAAAGCTTCCTCTACTGCAACTGCTGAGAACTCAACTAAGTGACTGTCATACATACCTGAGATCTAAGTTTAGGTCTCAATAAAAATAAATTTAAAAAGTCAGGGATTTTAATAAAAATGAGCAAACGAATTGAATAAGTATTACTCCAAAGAAGACATACAAATGGGAAACAAGCACCTGAAAAGATGTTCGACCATTATTAAACATTTGTATTAGGGAAATGCAAAACAAACAAACAAACAAACAAAAAAAAAAAACATGAGACAACCACTTCACGAACTCAGTAGGATGACCAGAATTTTAAAAAGACAGAGAGAGAAAATAAGTGTTGGCAAGGATGTGAAAAAATTAGAGCACTCTTACATTGCTGTGAGAGTGTAAAATGTACAACATAAATGTAGAATGGTGCATCCATTGGAGAAAAGTTTGGTGGTTGCTCAGCAAATTAAACATAAAATTACCATATGACCCAGTGATTCCACTCCTAGTGGAATTCTATACTTAAGTATATTCCAAAATAAAAATAAGTACTCAAACGCTTGTACATGAACATTCATCACAGCGCTACACACAACAGCCAAAAAGTGAAAATGACCCAAATGTCTATCAACTGCTGGATGAATAAATAAAATGTTGTATACCCAGACAAGGCAATATTATTCAGCCATAAAAAGGAATGAAGTGCTGATGCTACAACATGGAAGAACCTTGAAAACATTCAAGGTTGAGGAATCTAGGCACAAATGTCAAATATTGCATGACTTCATTCACACTAAACATCCAGAATTGCCAAATTCACAGAGATAGAAAGTCAACTGTGTTTTCAGGAGCTGGGGTGGAGAGGGAGATGGGATGGGTGATTGTTTAATGAGTATGAGGTTTCCTTTTGAGGTGACGAAAATTTATTGGAACCAGATAGAAATGATGGCTGCACAACACAGTGCATGTACTAAATGCCACTGAATCATGCACTTTAAAATGGTTAATGGTTAATTTTGATGTGATGTGGATTTTTCCTGAATAAAAATAAAAAGTCAAGGACTTTCAGGGCCACTTAGGAGTGGTTTGTGAAAGTTAAATTAGAGAATACTGAGGCTTTTAAAAAGAGGATTTGGAAAGAAAATGGAAATAATTAGTTCCATTTTGGACCCTTGAGTTTGATGTGTCCATGGGGCATCCAGGTGAAGGTGCTAGAAGTCAGTTAGGATTACCCATCTAGAGTTGGGGAGAGAAATATGGACTGGAGTTCTCAATGTGAGGGTCATTGGGCTGGAGGTAAAAGTTTAATCTGGAGGTGTGGGTTCCCCCTCAGAACCCCTAGAACAAATGAAATGGAATAGAGGCCCCAGTGAAAGAAAGCCCCTCATTAGCCCTGGATGATTCTTTTTTGAAAAGTCTCCTCATCAGTGGACTTTATATTTATTCATTCATTGTTTAATAAAGGTGAAGTGTGGCATGTTAATGTTCTCCTTGAAGAAAAAGCCTTTGCTCTGATGTGGTTGGATTTCTCGTATTACAGAAACAACCGACCACAGGCACCACTTTCTCCTTATCACATAACGTGTAATGGAGGGTCCCCTTCCACCTTTCCCAGCATTAGATCCCAGGTGTTAGTGGTGAGTTTATTAGAGAGCCCACTGATGTGTCACTTGAAGAGATGTGATGTGTGTCTGACAAAGCTAGGTCATACCTTTTTCCAGAACTTTCTGGTGTTTGAATTGGAACATATTTCAGGGCACAAATAATGTTAAGAACAGAATTTTATTTTTTTATTTATATTTTTATTTTTTAGGGAAGGCAACCCTTGGTTGACCTCACAGATTGCAAGGACCTTGTCAGCTTACAATTCCTTATTTTTTTATTTTTCATGTCTACAGTACCTGATATTCCTAGGTGGTCTCCCATCCAAGTACTAACCAGGCCTGACGCTGCTTAGCTCCCGAGATCATACAAGATCGGGCTTGTTCAGGGTAGCACGGCCGTAAACAAGACAGCATTTTAAAAAGAAAATATGGTAAACTCGATAACTGTTTAATATGGATGAGGGGAGTATGGGTATTTATTACACTATTTTCTCCATGTTTAATATGTTGAAAAAATTTATAATACTTTCTTAACAGACTCTATCATTATAGCAATTCATATTTCACAGAAATTTAATAAGCATAAGCTTTGTTCTAGCCACTAAACTATGAAGTTTCACTCAGGACTAGTTCCTGCATGATGGACCATGTTAGTGAAATTTCCTAACTTAAATAATACCCTAAGCTGTAGATTTCAATAAACAACATGGTGGGGTAGGAAGGTGAGTCAATAAGAAGTGCAAGTAAGAGCTGACATGGATAACATTTGAAATAGAAGATTTCAAAGTTTATCCATACCACAAAGGGATAAACTTAACTTTTCTGTACCTCTCAGAATAACTTTTTTGAGAGATTCAAGCACACAGCTACATCTTCATTGCAGAAAGGAGTCGATTTCCCCACCTACCAGGAGAACTTTCCAGAGCAGCCTGCTCTCTGCTTGTCTACTCTCTGCCTTGTACCCCCAGGACAGTCTCATCTGTTGGAGCCTGGGTCTGAGTCAACTCCACGTGGACTTCCTGACATTGACTCTGAAGTGCTGGGAGAAGGCTACGTCATCACCGTGGGCTGTGGTGGCCACAGGCCTGAGCAGGCCAATCCTACTTATGGTCTCTGTTGAGTGAAAACTTTTTCTTTCACTTAGGCAAACAGTATTTTCCTTTATGGTTTGTGCTTTTTATATCTTATTAAGGAAACTTGTCTATCCTAAAGTTATACCTATATTTTATATTTTCTTTAAACTTGTAAAAATTTGTTTCTTAGATTCATGTCTCTAACAAACTTTAATTTTTATTTGGTGATGGTATAATTAGAAATGTAATTCAATTTTTCCCCACATGAATAACCAATTGTCCAGCATCATTGATCAGAGTCTACATTTTCTCTGCTCATTCTTTATGTCTCTGTCATCGATGAAGTCTAAATGTGAGGAAGTTTGTTTCTGAATTTCTTCTCTCTTCCACTGGTCTTTTCTTTAAATCCCTATATGAATATTGTATTGTTTTAATAACTATAGCCTTGTAACAAATACATTGATATTTGGTAGCATAAGCACCCACCTTATTCTTCTCCAATTTTTCTTGGGTATTCTAGGCCTTTTATTTTTCTATTTAAATATTAAAAGCAACTTAAGTTGCTTGAAAAACTCTATTGGTTTTTTGATGAGAATGCTATTGCATCTGTGAATTAATTGGGGGAGAATTGACATCTTCAGGAGTATTAAATCTTCTTATCTGAGAACAAAATACATTTCATCATTTTTCTTTTCTTTTATTAAAAGAAAATGATCTCCATAAAAGCTACATGCACCTATAATTTATTCCATATATATTTTAGAGGCTTTGTTCCTATTATAAAGAAAATCCTTTCAAAAAAATATTTTAAGTGTCTAGAACCCAATCAATTTTTCTATATTCATCTTGTACCCAGCAACACTGCTGAACTCTCTCATTAGTTTGTAGATCCTATTAGATCATCCAATGATTTTTTTACTAATAGGTATTGCATTGACATAAAGCATGCCTCAGCCCTCAAAATTATCAATTTACATGTGTAAAGTTTAAAAACTCCAGAATTTGAAATATATCACATCTCTTATTTTCTATAAATGGGTGTAATTTTGACTTGAGCCTGTTATGCATTGAAGCTGGCAGGGCATTTAATGTTGGTTAGCCATTTTGGGGATTAACTTCACACTAGGATCACGTCATGGTTCCAGGGTCTGGAACGTGGCCAAAGCCTGGGGGCCTGGGAGACCTTTTTCTGGTCACATGTTGTCGGTACAGACAGATTAGTGCTGGCACATCCGTTTTCTCCGTGAGTCTCCTCCTATCCCACAGCTCTTGGCAGTATTCATGCCCATTAGGTGGCTGCCTCTGGATGGTGTCATGGAGGGTGAACCCAACATAGTGCTTCATGGAAGCATCAACAGCTATTCCATGGGCAGAAAACGCAGACTGGAAACAAGACACTGTGATGGAGAGAGCAGACTAGTAAAAGGGAATCATCTCACAGCCATTCCTCACAAGTACAACTCCTTCTACAGGCATGAGAGGAAGGGGCAAAAGTCTAAAGAAAAGACCACTTTTTTAAAATGTCTTCCAGAACCCCTGCTCAGTGACTCTCATGGGCTAGAATTGCATCACATGTAAACCCGCACATGCAAAAGCATCTGTGTAAGGGTGAGTATAGTTCTCTGGGTACATTACCAGTGTGAACAAAACTGGGGTTCTTTATTGAGGAAGGAGAGATGAATATTGGGCAAGCAGCTAGTAATGTCAGCCACAAATGATATGTTCCATTGAAAAATGTGAATACTCAGTCTCACGACCTTCTCCACAAGAAATCTTTGGGACTGCTTGGAGGGATCATAATAAAACTCATCTAAAGTAGATGAGTATGAACTCTGTGATAAAAATGTGTGCCTCAGATTTGCAACCTAGAGCTTGGATCTATAAGAGACATTTTAATGTGGTTGCTTTGTCTCCGGGGAGGAGACTCATGCACCTAGTCCTGAGGTCGTACACAGGAAGAAATCTGCCCGCCCCTCCCCACAAGTCCTCAGGTGATAGCAACTGAAGAGTTAGTGGGAAAAGCCACAAGCCTGTCAGTTTCCTTCTATAACGTCCTAAACATCTAGGGTCTTATGATGTCTCCCAGCCAGTAATAGGTCGTCTGCTCTAAAACCATCAGGAGGGTTTTATTGGGTTAGGGGAATGGTCAGAGATCTCTTTGGACTACCAGCCTGGGCAGAGTGGGCTGTCAGCACATAAATGGCAGCAAGAGGATTCTCCCTCAGAATCTCAGGAAGTAGGTCCAAGCACTGGCAAGGTGCCATGACCCACAGACCCTGCCACCTCAGCTGTTCTCCTTTCTTTCCCAATTTAACTCAGAAAGCTGCTCAATGACATTCCTGACACAAAAAATTCACTTAAGACTACTTTCCTTCTCCACCACCCTTAGGAAGTGCAGGAGATCCAACCTTGCCCCAAAGATCAGGACAGCTTTAAAGGGATGAGAGGATGGTCACCATGAGGGTGGTACAGAGAAGGTTCAGGGGGGCTTACAATTCATAAGGATCCATGCAAGATATTAAATTTTCTCAGAAGAAACTTCGATTTGAATAAAGATTTTCTGTGTCGTGGTTTAATGTGCACACTCTATAGCCAGACAGCTGAAGTACGAATACTGGTTCCATCACTGCCTAAATACACAACCTTGGAAAATTTGCTTAACCTGGTTGTGCCTCAGTTTCTCAACTGTGAAACAGTAATAAAAATAATGTAACCTCATGGACAGTCTTTGTCATAGGATTAAACGAATTCACATAAAGCACTTAAAAGAGAGCCTGATGCAGACAACGTTCTCACAATCAATATTATCTTCTCATCATTCTCCCATTCATACTGTACAGGGCTCACAATAGCTCATAGCTCACACCTCACTGGGTTGCTGATCCCCACAAGGCTCCTCTAAGAAGAGAAGCTGGATGAGACCATAAAGCAGGAGGTAGATCTTGTTCGCTTTAGAAGGTAATAACTCTCAGTGGGTCAACCCATGTCTCCTCTTTACACACTCTCACACAGTCCCATGCACAAGCTCACAGATGCAAAAAGGAGAAAATGAAGAAAAAAAAGACACAGAAAAGATTCAGATGAGGCAGAGTAAGTTAATATAGGAGAAAAACAGAAAAGAAAGGATGTCATTTTTCATTTCTTCTGGATCACTTTCCAGGTGAGGTAGTGGTGGTCTTTTTTTTTCTCCTCCTTTCTTCATCTTGCCTTTCCCTAAAAAGATATCAAGTTTCCACCAGGTGGATTATCTCTGTACTTATTTTCTGTTGTTGTGTAACAAATTACTGCAAATTTGGCAGCTTAAAATAACTGTGACTTCATAGTCCTGTAGGTCAGAAGTCTAGGCAGGCTCAACTGGGTTCTCTGCTCAGGGTCTCTGAAGGCCAAAACCAAGGTGTCAGCCAGGCTAGGCTTTCATCTGGAACACCTGGAGAAGAATCAGCAGCCAAGCTTATTCAGGAGGTTGGCAGGACTCTGTTCCTGGCAGATGTGGAACTGAGGGCTCCTTGCTGGCTATTATCAGGGTGGTGAGCAGCTCTCATCCTCTAGAGGGCTGCCCTCATTCCTTGCCATGTGGTTCCCTCTATCCTTAAGCCAAAGATTACACAACAAATTTTCCTTCATGCTCAAGATTTTGATGACTTCACCTTCTACCACCAGCTGGGGAAAACTCTGGTTTTGAAGGGTTCATGTGGTTAGGTTAGGCCCACCTGGACCGTCTCCCTTTTGCTATGTACTCTAACATAGTCACAAAAGTGATGTCTCATTATATTCACAGATTCTAACCCCACTGAAAGGGAAGGAGGCTATATAAGGGTGAGGGTCACTGGGAGTCACTTTAGGACTCTGCCTACCACAAGTGCCGTGCACTCCAAGAGTGACAATGACAAAGCTTTAAATGGAATGAGGAAGAAACATGAGGCAAAGAGAGCTCAGGGTCACCTGAAGAGTTGAGTTTGGGATATCTCCCTCCTGACACATTAGTCCTTCTCTGTATCAATTTCAAAATCATGGACTCACTCAGGAAACAACACCGCTCCAATTCGAAGGCACATTGGCCTTGATAGAAGCAAGAGCAGGCTCCTGAGCAAGAAGACCTATGAGCAGTCCAAGGGGAATGTAAGACAATGCCACCTGGTTCTGATCGGTAAGGTCATGATGGAGTGGCCCCAGGCATCTAGTCATCAGATGTCAGCAGGAAGTCGAAATATTCAAAAGACATTCAATGGATTAAGAAAAGGAGTATTTTCTTCTTGGGCTTCTCTAAGAAATTCAAAGACTGGCTCAGCCTCCAATGGAAAGAAAAAGTCTATGCTAGCAGGAGGCAAAGAAGAGGGAGGAAGAGACTGAGCTAGTGGTCTTTCAACAAACCTTAGCCTCCAGTTAGAGGGGACCAAGGTAAGGGTCAGTTCTCCCTCACTAGAGAGCTGAACTCAGAGTCACCAGGACTTAGAGATTTGAGTGGGTCACAATGTAGACATCAGTCAACTTATGTATTTATTCTAACAACATATACAAGACATTTCGATTAAGTGCCTTGTTCTATCTCAGCCAGCACTTTGTGATAATTTTCAGTCAGAATGAAGGAAATAATTTTGATGAAGAAAGGAGAACAGCTGACAAGATCAGCCAGAGGCACTGGGCTTTCTAGGAAGGCTGCCCAGGGCAGGAGCTGCTCCACATACCACATGTTTGTCCCCAGAGATGGAGGGAGAGAACTGTGGCCCCAGCCTCTCCATGCTTGTATAGGTTCTGATATCTCATTACTCCTTGCTATATTTTTCTTCTCCTGTTGTCTTGGCCATTAGAAGCATATAACAGGAGAAAACCGAGAGCTTTGGTTCCCAGCTGGTGCAGGGGCGCAGGTTGAGAAACTATAAAAGGAATCTGTTTAAACAATGAGGGGAGTAGACGTGAGTTAATTGCTCTTCAGTTTGTCTTTATTTTAAAGTTTTTAAATGGTTTATTCTACACCAGCCCTCTGCAACTTTTTATTATCCAACATTTAAAAAGTTAATTGTATTTTTAAAAAAGAAAAAAAATACATTTACTTGATGCAAAACTGAGTTTCTAAAAGCATTAAAAAATAAAAATACATTCACTTCTCACCTTCAACTCCTAGTCATCTTGTTCCTTTCCTTGGAAGAAACATATCAATGATAAATGGTTAAGATTTATCCACATTGATGCAGGCAAATATAGTTCATTCATTTTAATGGGTGCATAATATTCCCGTGTATGCAAATAACACAATTTATCCATTCTCAGAAAATTTAGGTTGTTTCCAATTTTTTCTAATAAAAAAGTTTGCAAGCCTCTATGTTTCCATGTGCAAAAATTTCTCTAGGGTATATCCTTAAAGTGGAATGGCTAGGGTATAGAGTAAATGTGTCTTCACTTGTCTTTGGTATTGTCCAATTGTTTCACAAAACTCTTATTTCAATTAAAACTTTCAACAATTCTTAGTATTATAAAGTTTATAATTTTTGTTAGTTCACTAAATGTAAAGTGGTAAATCATAGTGGTTTTTATTACCACTTCCCTGACTACTGGTAAGATTCATCATCTTTTCAAATATTTATTAGTTATTTGAGTTTGCTCTTCTGAGAGCTGTCTGTCACATGCCTTGCACATTTACATTTGAATTGTTTTTTTCTTAAGGATTTTAAAGAGTTTTTTATGTAGTCTAGATACCAACAGATATTTATAAATATTATCTCCCACTCCAAATATTTTTTACTACCAGGATGCCTCTGGTCAAACAGAAGATTTAAATTATCAAAGACTCTAATTTATTAGTTCTTGCCTGTTGTCTTAAAATTCCACATATTTTCTGGAGATCAGAAGAAATTTATTTTTGACAAAATTCTCCATTATCTCTCATAATGCTCAGGCACTTTGGAACCCCTGGGTCTGTGATCACCTCAGGATAATTACTTGACCATATCCAAGAACACTTTCCATCTTCATCTATATATTTGCATGACTGGCAAGTATTGCCTCCTCAGGAAAGTCTTTCCCAGCCCCCATAAAAGGTCAGGTTAACCCATCATATTCTCTTATAATTTTTTTCCTTCAAAGTATTTGCCACTGTTCATAATCATATACACATGTGTGTGTGTGTGTGTGTGTGTGTGTGTGTGTGTTTTGTGGGGTTTTTTTTCTTAGTTAATGTATTCCTCACTTCTCAAAATTAGAAACAAAATGTTATTCCTCACCATCTGATTCCCATTGCTTGGTAAAATGCCACACATGGAGAAAGTACTTAATAAATTCTTTTAGAATGAAAGAATTGCCTGGATGTGGACCTTCCAACTCTATCTGTATACTTAAAAAAAAAAAAAGAAAAAAGAAAAAAAAAAAAGCACCTTCCACTAGTGTTCTTATGATCTGTCTTCCTCATATCAATTCAAACAATAAAAAGTCTCAAAATTTGCTGGAAATAACATCTCTATCTTTGATCTAAGGCCCACAGTGATCTCTTTATGAGATTCCCACTGTGGCTACAATGACTAAAGTGTCAACGGCTCTTGAGACACAGTGAACCCTGGAAGGGTTGTTTGTAGCAATAACGGATAATTGCAAGTTTGTGGTTATTGACTAATCAAAATGAGTCCTTAGGCTTAACTCATCCCCTAAGTATTTTGCATTGTTTTTATGACACGTTTTCAAGGGATTATTTTATTCAGGGCAATGAAAGGAATTGGTCAAGGTTATACTATGACTGATTAGATCAAGTTGGAATGTTTGCCTTCCATCTGGCTGCCAACAAGGTTATCTCATATGGATCCCACCTATAATGCCCCCATTATCTGCCTGATGCAGGTTTCTCTGAGTAAGTCATATGGACCTTCTTTCCCTCAGTCTGGCCACAGTTTGGGTTAGTAAGATGTCAGATGATAACACTGATGTGGAGCAATCAAGTATGTGGTGTACTGTCATTTTATCATGAAGAAAAAACTTGGATGGAAATCACATAGGGAAGAGAGAGTCTGGTGAAATTCCTGAAGACAAAATTCATTCTTTATATTAAAAAGCAACGCTGGGAATACACAATTGTTCTCCACTTCCAGAATGTCATGTTCCTAAAAAGGAAACACAATGGGGGAAGGAAGTGATATGCAGAAACAGGACTGTAAAGCACACCATATAAAAGTAATTTTTAAAAAAGGCAACAAGGGTGAGATCAAATGTGAGAAATGAAGTAGACAGATGGAAAAAATAGGAGATAAAGGTTTTGTTGCATGAACTCAGAAAAATGCAAAAATGTACTTGGAGACAACAAATCAGTTCTGAAAGATTTTCCAAGCCTGATTCCTTGGAGACCCCAAGAAGTTCCTGAAAAGTCATTCTTTTCTATCTCTGAAACTTCACCCGTCTTCTGAGCATCTAAGTAATTTATGAACTTTCTGTTTATTTTTCACTCTTTCTTTTTATTACCTCACATTCTTCTTTTGCCTTAAAGTCCAATTATTTCTATTTTGCACCATGGCTCATAATCCCCATCATTCCGTGACAGCACTAAATAAAGCTTTGTGTGTTCATCGTCCCCAGGGCTGTCACTGAGCACATGATAGTGCACAGTCAGTTACTCTTTGGCTGTGTAACTGTCTGGTTAGATAATCACACAACTGTAAAACAAGAAGAATGAAGCATGTGGAAGAGTGAAGGAAAATACCACCTCTGAGACCAGCAGGTTTTTCTGGAGACTTAGTAGGTCTGAGCTCCAACTCCTTTGTTACTAAAGAATTTACCAATATGCACATCTCATTTTCCCCATGAGATGCTTTGCCTTTAGAGAGAGCACAGAATATGCTTCCTGCTTCCTTCCCTCAATAAGGTTGAGAATCTTGAATGTTCTTTATAAGGTCGCAATGCTGGCTTTACTTTACCAATAGAAAGTATTTGGGAAAAATTCCTGGTTGGTTTCCCCAGAAACACATTGTAAAAAGAATGAGAAAAAGCCTTCCATCATAAACCTTGGTTAAACAGAGGGGGAGAAATACACAAAGACTGCTAGGAAGGGATACCATGACAAGAAAATATTTTAATGGCAATATCCAGAGGGATTATCTTGTTTGTAATTTATAAGAAGAATCTCTGACCTTTAACTTCCAACCTGAGATACAAGGAAAAAATGCCCAAAATTGTACTTTCTCGTTTTGTCCTGTCCTGACTGCTGTAGAAAGCAGAGGCTAAAGGAAGGTGACAATTTATTTGGGAGGTGCAGTGACAGTTAGGGGAAAAATTAGGTCAAGGAAAATGCAATGCAATGAGATATATGACATTACCACAGCTGGCCACTACTTCACAAGAAGTTGCTAAGAGATAAGGCACATTGCTCAGCAAGTTAGTCCCTCAGCATATGAGACTGCTCTAGAACAATTGCAAGGAGTATTATAGGAAAAAAGGAGTGTTCAGTGTCTGAAACAAGAATTTAAATTAATTGATTGCTAAGCAAAAGAGAGCTGTACTTGTAAAGAGCACTCTCTCTGAACACAGCAAGAGCTAATCTTACATACAATTTGGGTAATGTGAAATCCAGAAATTAGTGGACTTGCAGAAGTGGGAATGTTTGGGTATTGGCTGAGTCTTAGCTGTGGGATCACAGACACTGGGAAGAGATTGTAGCTGGCTGGCTGAGGTCTCTTGACCCTTCAGTTGCCACTCAGAAAACCAAGGTCCATGCATCACAGTGTGCTGTTTCCTCTGAGTCTAAAAATGGTGGGAGAAGTAGAATAGATGGGACAGTGGAAAGATAGAGGGGGGATGGAGGGAGAGAGAGAGACCCAACTTGTTTAACCATGGAAAAGGGACTTTATCAGTAAGGGGACGACTTAGGAACATGGCCCTGGACAGTAAGGACGAAGGCACAAACTTTTCCTAGGTAGGGGGCCAAGAAGGAATTATTTGCAGGGAATAATATCTCAGAATAACTGGGATATTGGGAATAACTGGGAATATTGATTTTTATTCTTTCCCAGTTTTTCTCCAAAAGAATAGATCCTTTGAGCCCAAACTGCTACCCCTATGTCATCCCCCTAAACTTCTGATTCTGGTAGTCTAAAACCAGAAGCCAAGTTTTTTCACTGTCCAGCTTAGTGAGGAACCATCCCAACTACCTCTCTCAAACCCAGACCCACTACTGAACAATAATTTGCAGGTGTGCCCAACAGAGCAAAAGTGGAGCTTGGCCGCTGTGCCTTGATGATCTTGCCTGGACAAGAGAAGCCCGGGCTCCAAACACAGGAGCATGCATCAAAGTCAGCCCATGAGGTCCAGGTAACTAGGATTAAAGAAAGAAATAGATACCATAGGGCTGCAAACCCTCTCCATCTCTGTCCAGCCCTGCTTTCTCTCTCGGATCTATTCCTCACATTCTCTGCCTTTAATCTCTATAGACCTCCCTGAAAGTATCCCACCTGAGATCATTTCCACACTCAAGCTTCTCAAGGAAAAGAGTTGGAAGAATATGAATGTCACACTGTGTAAAGCAGCCTGGAGAGAGGGCCCTCTTGCATTCTCATGGGCAAGACAAAAACCTTGGCTTTCTTTCTCGATGAGGGGTTGACTAAATGGTTTCTGTAGATTTTATAGATATTGTTTATGAGATTAAGAGAATTTCTTTCCATTTTGGTCTGCCAAAATGCTATCTGTTATATGCGGATGTTGAATTTTATCAAATGTTCTTCTGTTTATTCAGATAATGATAAGTTTTTCTCTTACATCGTTGTTTTTTTTTTTTAATTACATTACTTGATTTTTCTAAGATTAAATGAGATCTGTATGCTTAGTGTAAACCTAACGTGCTCCTATTGTATTAACCTTTTTATAGATTGTTGGGCTAATTTTGAGAGTGATATTTGTGTAGGTTTTGTATCTATGAAAAATGAATGAGATTGACCTATAAATTTCCTTTTTTATTCTGTTATTTGTATCAAGGTTATGCCAGCCTTATAAAATGAGAGAGTTAGTGTTCTTTTTTTTTCTTTTCTGAAAGGGTTTGTAGATTAAATGTTTTCCTTCTTTGAATTTCAGTAGAAGCCATGTAGTAAAGCCATCTAGGGTCAGTTCTCTATGTGGAAAATTTTTGATTGCTGATGCAATTTCTCTGATAGTTCTAGAATTACCTAAGTTCACAATTTCTTCTTTAATAAGTGTTAGGTGATGATATTTCTATTTTGTCTAAAATTTCTAATTTATTAATGTGGTTTTTTTCCTAATATTCTTGGCTTATCTTTTAATGGTCTGCAGCATTTGTAAAAGTATTCTTTTTTTAGTCCCTGATATTAAATATTTGCACCTTCTCTCTTTTTTTCTTGATTAGTTTCTCCAGAGGTTTTTCAATTTTATTAGCCTTTTCAAATAATTAATCTTTGCTTTATTAAACCTCTGATGTATGTTTGCTTATTTCATTAACTTCTGTTACCTCGTATTAGTTCTCCCTCCTACTTCATTGAGTTTATTTCACTTATTAATTTCTAACTTCTTGAGATATATGATCTGCTCAATAATTTAAGTTTTATAATATATGCATTTTAAGACTAAATTTTCCTCTACCTGCTTTAGCTGCATTCCACAATTTCTAGTAAGTACTGTATTCTTATTATTCAATTTAAAACATTTTCTATCTCTTTTTAAATTTTGTTTTAACTTGTGGTTTTTTTAAAAGTATATATTTTTAAACTATTACAGGGACTTTTCTAATTACCATTTTATTGATTTCTCATTTAATTATGTGGTGGACAGAAAACATTCCAAAGATTTACATCTTTGGAATTTCATAAGATTCACTTTATGGCCCAGGTAATGATCAATTTATTTATAACCATATATATATTCTGCACTATATATTCTGGGTTGGTGCAATGTTCTAGATACATCTATTGGGACTAAGGCTGGAGCAAGAGGAAATGGAAATCCCCCACCCACCCATTGTTCCTCACAAGTTGGGGGTTAGCCTTTTCTTCCTCCTCATAAATTGATAACATCTGATGGGAACCCTGACCCTATTTACCCATATAAAAGTAAGATTCTAGGGATGAGAAGTTCAATGATGAAATGGCATTGCACTGTAATTATGACTGTGGTCAAGTAAGAACCAGAGAGTGCTTGATTAGCCAGGATCTGAGAAGTCTTTTTTTCTTAGTAATTTTCTCAGCAGCAAAGAGTAACAGTTAAATAATTCAATATCAATCTTTTTAGATGTTTGTATTATATGACACAGTAATTCTACTACTGAGAGTATATACTAAAAACATAACTCAAAACAAACACACACATGCTTGATTAAACAATAAACTGTGAGTATAATATGCTCATCACAACATTATTTAAAATTGTCAAAAATTAGAAACATCTTAAATAACAAAGTGAAAGTATTAACTATGGTTTAACTACATAATGGAGTACAATACAAACATAAAACATGATTTGGGGGAACCCTATAGAAAACTAAGCTAAAAACATTAACTAGCTATTTATTTTCATCTTTTCAATATCAAAAAATTACTAAAACATCAAGATAACACATTAGCCTTTGAACTGGCAATGATTTAAAAGAATGATAATATTCAGTATAAGCATAGGTGCAGAAACCTGCCATACAGATTTCCTGATATTGAATATATAAATTGGTACAAACTTTTCTGAAAGCAATTGCTAATGTGTACAATAAGTTTTTTAAAATACAAGTATGCTTTGAACTAGCAAACCCACTTTATGTACTTCTCTTCAGAAAAGGGGACAAGTACATAAAGGCTATTCATTACAGTGCTGTATATACTAGCAAAAAAATGGGACCAATCTTGATATAAAGCAAAAGGAGAATCATTAAATAAACTGTTGTAAGTTTCCATGTCATATGCAAATTACAAAATAGAAGCAGCCATTAAAATGATGATTAATATTTCCTGATAGTCATATATGACTTAAGTAACAAAGGCAGGTTACAAAATTTTATGTGAATAAGAGTGACGTCACCAAGATGGCAACTTCGCTTCCCATCACAAGAAGAACTAACAAACTATTCATGAACAAGACACCACTGAAAAAATCCTAGAACACGAGGGTGAAGCTGAAGCTCCCCCTGCACCACAGAGACCAAGGCAAATCATATGAAAAGGATGATGGGTGCTAACTAAACTTAATGTGGTAATCATTTCACAATATATGCAAGTCAAGTCATTATGCTGTATACCTGAAACTTATACAATTATAATGTCAATTATATGCCAATAAAATGGGGGCTCTATGTGTCGCATTCTCTCATTTTGATTTTGCTAAGTATACATATATGGGTAGGAAAAAGCCTATTAAATTATACACCAAATCATTGATGATTGTAACTAGGTGTTGAATATCAGATGATGTCAATTTTTGCCTGTCATCTTGGCTTGTTGGTATGTCCTTTAATTATATTTTTGTGTATTTTAAAGATGGAGAAAAGGGCCTTGAACCAAGGAGTGTAGCTCCTAAAGCTGGGAGAGATAAGAGGCAGATTTCCCCTTAGAACCTGCAGAGGGAGTGTGGACTGCAGACATCTTGATTTCGATGCCCCTGAAACTGATGTAGGACTTCTGGCTTCCAGAACTGTTGTTTTAAGCTATCAAGTTGGTAATTTGTTACAGTGGCCATAGAAAATGAATACAGTGCCTTATCTGGAAGTTTGCTTTTGAAACTCATGTCCCCTGGGATAGCTGCCTCAGATAAAGCAGCCTCCTCCTCTAGGAGGAGTAAGTAGAGACAGGAACCCTGTCAGGACTGTCGCTCCTGTGACTAGTGATTATTGAACTAAACCTTCGTGTGAAGAAAATTGGGCCATTCCTTGGGGGTCTTCAACCCCAAGCCTGGATTTGCTGAGAGAGCCAAATTCAGGCCCACAAATTGTGAGAGCATGGCCTGCACGAGCCCAGAGAGCAGCTTCAGAGTCACTGCCATGCAGAAGCTCTGTGGGCAGGACCTAGGCCAAGGTCAAGATGGGAGAACACTCAAGGCCAGGGGCCCGGGGCTACCCCTGATCCCTCACACAGCCCCCTAACCAAGACCACCCACCTGGGGAGGCAGGGAGGGCAGGACCATGAGGAGGCCAGCTCTCTCTCTGCCTACCTCAGGCTCCAGAGGCCCTTTGCATGTAACAACACAGCCAAGGACATTGTCTCCTTTGGATGAAAAATAGAATATCTCCAGGTCTTCACCAAGATCCTCAATGTTCTGCCCTGAAGAAAGAGATTAATGAGAGAAGGGACTCTACTGAGTCCCTTCAGTGACTAACCATCTTCTTTAGGGAAGAGCCCAGACATCCCTTCATGGCCACAATAAACATCCATTTCTAGATAGGAATGACTGATTTCTCCTTTACTTATTGAACAACAATCACTGGGTACCAGCCATGAGCCAGTTCTTCTTCTCTTCCCTCTGCTCATGTTTCTCCCATTTTCTGCTTCCCACTCTCCCTTGCCTCCCACTACCTCCTCACAAACCCTTGCTATGTTATGACCCAGCTTGACCTTTTTCCACACATTTCTGTGGCTGAGTCCTTCACATTCAGCCCATGTCCCCCATGGGCTCAGAGTTCACTGATAGGCCTTTCACTCACAGCCTCAACCCCTTTCATCTGGTCTCTTAGTCACCCATGGTAACCTGGCTTTTGGTCTGAGACCCTTGCTGCTCACCTGGGTTATAGCTACTAGTTGAGTAAGGAAGGGGGTTTTTGCAACAGGACTGGACTACACTCCTTTGCCATCAATCAACAAACAAATAGATATTGAGCACCTACGCTGTGCCAGGTACTGGAGGCACATGAAGTGAACATGGCAGACACTGTCCATGCCCTCATGAAACTTACAGCCTAAGGTCTTCCATCAGAGCTTCCCCCAAAGCCTCCTTCCTCGCCCGGGTTGGTCAGATTGGCCTGAATCTATGTGGGAAATCCACACAATGAAAATCATCTTGTTGAAGGGTTAATAACACTTCTTTGTCTTACAGCTTCCAGTTTCCATGTGCATTGTCACATGTGACTCCAGAACAGCAGTGTATGGGACTGGAGATAAGTTTCCAGTTCTGTAGTCAGTGGAACCTTACCTCTGGATGAAGGAGCGATGCAGGGAGAAAAAATTGCAACCAGGGAAGCCATTTCTTTATGGTTTACATGTAGGGTATTTTATGGGTATAAAGTTCAGTATAAACTCTGACATGGAAGAGATGCCACATTTCTTATCTTCCTCAATCACATCAGATAAGGGAGCCTTACATGGTGCTAGAAAAAATAAATGGAGTACAGCCTCCAACCCACAGGTCATCAGGGTTACTGCTACGTCCTTAGTTTCCAAGCCCACAGTGACCTTCAAAGTCATCTAGCTTTTAGCTTGGAGGCCTCACGTGTGGGATGAGACTCTTTGTTGACACTGGCTCCCCCTGTGCCCAGTTCAGACTCACCAGGCAAGCCCAGCAGCCATCCTCTCCCAGGTCTTGATGCCAATCTGAAGGCTGCTTTGGGGTTCAGTGACAGTTGTAGATGAATACTCCCCAACCAAAAACACACACGCCAATACCAAATTCATTTTCATTTGGGGAAATATCTTCTTCTGGGTTCCCGTTACCCTCAAAAGCGTGCCTTCTCACATCTTGTTGCCTGCAAATACCTCTGTAGCAGAATATCTTAATGATCTTGGCCACTTTTGTAATGAAGGGAGAACAGCTGACATCACACAGCTTCTATTTGAGTGCTGAAAACCCTCCTAAAACAAAGATGTACCAAGATCATGCTCAGAAAGGGAAAATGGAGTGACCGAAACAAAAACATACAACTATACACACAAGCACACATGAATATACATATGCATGTTTACATATGTGTATGTGATCATATAAAAATATGTATTCATGTGTTTATGTGCATAGGTATAAATACAGATATGTGTAAGCATATGATTTCCAAAAGCCACACTGACATATGTATAACCCATTCCAGGAAAGGTTTCTATTGTTAACAATGTTTTAAAAGTCTCTGCTACACTCCAATCCTTTTCTGTTAGATGAGAATAATGAGGCCCAGAAATTGGCAATTCAGCCTCATAACATGACAGGAGCCCAGGCCTCCAAACCCCCACCCAGGTCAGGTCTCTTCTAACGGAAAGATAAAGGCTCAGAACTACAAAAGGTCTTAAAAGTGATCTTATGCCTACACCCATGGTAACCTCCCGGGGCCCCATCTAAGAGGTTTCCCAGCTTCTATTGCAATAATCACCCAGAGAAACAGCACCTGGGCTACCTGAGCAGCCATTCCAAGAGAGCTCTAATTGTCAGAGCACTCCTTTTAGCTGAGCTAAAATCTGTCTGCTGTGGTTTCCACCACTTCTTAGAGTGGTATAAAGGAGAGTTTGCAGCTCAGCAGGCTGCATCATGTGTTTGTGTGCGTGTGTGTGTTTGTATGCGTGTGTGTGTGTGTGTGTGTTTGTGTGTGAATTTTCTGTAATCATATGACCTTGAGCACATCACTTAATATATCTAAGACTGTTGCATCTGAAAATGTGATTAATGATAATGCCTATGCAGAAGGTGGAGAATTCAGTGAGATAACATATAAATTATATGTGCTTTGGGACATAATAAGGTACAGATTCATATTAATGCCCTTTGCCTTCCCTGTTTCCTAATTTCCCCACAATGTAGTCATATATTAAAAAAAAAATCTCCCAAATGACAGCCTCAAATTATTTCAAGATAGCCATGAGGCACACCCACACCCACAGCCTTACCCAGCCCATCTTTTCCTTTCATGAGTCAGCTTGGAGGTAACTTATCAGGGAATACACTCTCCTCTGGGACACTCAATAGAACCCAGGAAAGACACTCTTGAGACAAAACTTTCCTCCTTTTCTCTGTTATATTCTTTATGGGTTCAAGAAAATAAAAGCCTGACTTTCTGCCCTTGTGAGACTGTAGCAAAGCTGAGATTTCCGAGAGAACACGGCCAAGCCATAGACATAAATCAATGATTCTGGTCCCCATTATTTCCTCAGGAGTTATCGAGTACCATGTAAGACTGGGTATAAGTACTTAAGATGCTCATCTCTGCAGGGCAAAGTATATGATGCCTAAGGGGCCTGGAAAGCTGACTCCTAAAAGCTTCAAAAATGGAGTTCACTGCCTTGATGAACTAAGTATGGTCCAGTAACAGATTGATATTCGGTCTTCCAGTCTTAGAACCCTGAGATAATGGAACATAAAATGTCTAGAGTTTTGCAATCACATACTGGAGATGGTGGCAAATGACTGAGCATAGAGAATACAGAGAAAATAAGATAATCATTAGTATTACAGTAAATCATCCCACCACAGTTCCATTGGTAAAAATACTCTCAGAGGTTCTGCAGGTTTCTGCAATACCTGATTTCTCACAGGCAGGCTTCGAAGGGCTCTGGGATGGTCCAGATCTTCTGCTTTGCTCCCATATGGTTCCAGTGCTGCTTCCTAGCATTTAGTCAAAACAAGAGGAACTTGCTAGCATAGGGATATCTCCAACTAGGAGATGTCATACCGGGACTAGAGGACAGATAGGGGATGTGATGCAAGAATTCTTAGGTGTGAACTAGGTTTTTCAAACACAATACTTTGTTACATCTGTCATGACCTATGAAATAGAGAAAAAGAA
Organism: Cynopterus sphinx; assembly: GCA_030015415.1. NCBI lineage: Eukaryota > Metazoa > Chordata > Mammalia > Chiroptera > Pteropodidae > Cynopterus > Cynopterus sphinx. The sequence goes on from CM057384.1 coordinate 76,957,646, forward strand.
AAATGCACCAGTTTTGTAGTCATATACTAGAGATTCTGGTAAATGATTCAGTAGCATCATTTTTACCTACCCCAAACCAAACCACATCCCATATAGACATAGTAAGAAAGCCCATAGCATTAGCCCCTGAGTAAGATGGGAAGAGAAAGAACCCATTCACTCAAGAAGGGTAAGGTGTGACCTTCAAGCCTTGTAGGAACAAAATGCTTTGAGGAAAAGAAATGTCCTCAGTGGGCAAAGTTCCTGGGGAGATAAAGATCCTCAGGTGGGGAAGTTGAGAGATGGGGATATTGAGTGTGATCTAAGGTCAGATCAAAAGCAACATCACAACCTGGAACATCATTCCTTTCCAGTTCGCTGACACCCAGAAATGTAGACAACATCAATTGATTTGTCTGGGTCTGCATTGTCACTGGTACTCCCAGGGTGGTAGTGGTGGGCACACTGTCCTCACCTAAGTCCACTCCTCCTCCCTCTTCCTCTGTAGTCATCTCTCTGCACATCACCCCAGACATTTACCTACTCCAGAGTTTTACTGAATTACTTTCAACACCACATCCAGATCTTTGTTGGTGGCTGAGCAACAATTGGTGTGGGCAATAGGGAAATTTAAAAATTGTTCTCGTGGCTGCCAAAATTCTGGAAATCTCACAGGTATAAATCTGTCTTGTAATTTCTCTCCCCACCCCTGACATCTCCCCTCCATCCTTACTACTACGGAGACCAAACAAAAGTATGACTTTTCCCATTCCAATACTGACAAGTCTCTCCTTCAAAACTGTTTTTGATGTCATGTTAACACCCCAGAAATTCTGACTATCATCACAGTCTTCTAATAAGAATGCAAAGATAACCCCTAACTGAGGCAGGAATCTCTTCCTGACAGCAGGCTGAGTTTCATGGTCAAATGAAATCAGCTAAGGCCAAGTTCTGACCCCTTATGCCTATAGGTTCTGATTTTAGGCATTACTTAAGGGAATGATCAGACTCAGGGAAATTGGTTTACAGCAGCAGCCTTAAACGCCATGTCTGTCATTGTGCCATTGCCATTGCCTACAAGAAATGGTTTTGCCGACTTTCAATAGGTACTAGATATGATTAGGTGAGGGGCTAAGGCCCACAGGGATTGTCCTCATTGGCCAGGTATGACATTCTCCTGCACACTGGGGAAGAATATCAGGAAAATAAAGGATAAGAGCAAAGGATATATGTGAACCAAATGACCTTTTCCATAAACCACGATATGGTGGCCATTGAGGTGCCTTTCTCTTCTAAGAGAACCAGAGTCCCACATTAGAGATATAGACAAGAACTTTTATTCTTCAACATCCTCTCAATTTTTCCCCAAATTTCTTGAACAATATAAGAAATGATGACTTTTAGAGAGCTGTGGATAAGATCACAGACTATGGAATCATATCCCTGTATTCTAATCGCTGTCCCCACGCCACTCTTATGAGCTGAGTGATATAGAACAAGTCCCTTACCTTTTCAGTGTCTTAGTATTCTCATTTGTGAAATGAAAGAAATATAATTAGCTAACTCAGAGGTCGGAGTAGAAGATCTATGGTCAGTGATCAATAAATATTAGCCAGCATTAAAATGTTAAATATTATTTTTTCTGGTGTACAACCAAACTGATTAATCATATCTTCTTTTCCAGATGTTTATTATTAAATTTTACTTAGACACAGATTCTTAAAATTTCAAATAACAAATGGATTTCATCAGTCTTTTAATTTGACTCCCTTTGGTCACATCTAGAAAGAAATTTACTCTCTCCAGTGGGGTTTCCCCCAGGTGGGTTTTTTTCTCAAGAAGTTACCTGTTTCACACTCTTTTCCACATGTCTGCCACCTCGGTAAGCTTTCCTCCACTTTAAATTGGTATTTCCACTTTTGGATTTGGGAAAATTTTCTACATGGCCCTGGCCATTTGACTAGTCATTGAAGTTAAAAGAAAATTTTCCCTGAACTCTTCATCCTCTCCATGTTCAGCCTAACCAGCATAGCATGTTCAAGGCTCCAGCCCAGCTCTTGAAGGACCAGTCCAAATAGTGAGGTGGATGGGAATGGGAGTGGTGGCAAAGGTCAACACTTCTCCAAAGAAGATACACAAATGACCAGCAAACACAGGGGAGGGTGCTAAACCTCATAAGAAAAGGTTAATCAAAACTACATTGAGATACCACTTCATAACCACTAGGATTGGTATAATCAAAAAAAGAAAAGGAAAGTAACAAGTGTTAGTGAGGATGTAAAGAAATAGAAACACTTGTCCATTGCTGGTAGGAATGTAATAGTGCAACCACTGTGATAAGCAGCTTAGTGGCTCTTCAGGAAATTAAACCTAGAATTATTAGAAGATCCAGCAATTCCACTCGTAGGTACATATCCAAGAGAAATGAAAGCATATCATCCACACAGAAGTTTGTACACAAATATTTATAGCAGCATCAGTTATAATAGCCAAAAGGGAGAAGTGATTTAAATTTCTACTGACAGATAAATGAGGAAATTATGGAATATACATACAATGGAATATTACTTAGCCATAAAAAAATAAATAAAAATAGTGATACATGCTACAACTTGGACTTCAAAATCATTATGCTAAGTGGGAGAGGCCAGATACAACAGGTTACATGGTGCACAATTCTTTTTATGTAAAATATTCAGAATATGCAAATCCATAAAGACAAAGAAAAGATTAGTGGTTGCCAGGGGCCAGGGAGAGGGATGGATAAGAGAAAGAAACAGAAAGAAACAGAAACCCTGGACCCACAACTTAATGGACCCACAATTTAGTAGATATGAACAAAATATTTTTCTGGGGTCATGAAAAAGTTTTGAAACTAGAGAGAGGTGGTGGTTGCACAACATTATAAACACACTAAATGCCACTGAATTGTTTATTTTAAAATAGTTCATTTTGTTGCACAAATCTCATCTCAATTTTTAACAAAGGTCATGACATAGTCTTATGTTTAGTATAATCCCCTTTTAATTTTAAAAATACAGATAGACATGAGCAAAATATGTTAGAGCATACTTCAAGACATTAAAGATGATTATCAATGAGTAATCAGAAATTAGACATTTTCTCTTTGATTAATTTCTTTTTACTTTTACAATTAATTTCATGTTAATTTTTTAATAACTAGGAAACAGAGACTACAGTGGCATTGAATAATTGTTTTTAAGACCATGGGGAAAATGTTAATGTCATAAAGTTAAGTGAGGATAAAAGGAAATTGCATTATATATATAATATAATCCCAAGTATTTAAAATTCACTTCTTATGATAACAGCCTGTCCCCCTGGGAGATAAGCAAATGAGTGATATATTTTTTTACTTTCCAATTTTGTTTAATGAGTACATATCACCACTATAATCAGAAAGGCATTTTAATTTTTAAAATGTCTACTAGTAGGCGAGCTAAGTTCGAAAAAGTGAAGTTTTTCAATGCATGGCATGACAAGGACATTTACACTGAAATTGTGTATTTTGATCCCTAATATTTCTTGTAGAAAAATTGTAAGGTACAAAAAGACACATAAGGATGAAAATTTAAATTTCCAGAACCTATCCCTCAGAGATACTTAGTTATTCTTTGAACAGAATTGGGCTCAAGCTGTTTCGAAATACCAGTCCTTCACGTCCATTCCAATATAATGAAATCATCGGCATAATTTGTTTAGCAAGTGTGAGCCTCCTATGGGCCAAGCTTGCAACATCAGAAGTGTGGCTCTCAGGACAGAGGACAGAATACTAAAAGAACAGTTATCGGTCTTTGGTTGCCCAGCACCCTGTCCCACTTCACAGAGCATCAGCAATTTAGTTATCTGAGCTTCCCGGTCTTAGTTCATGTGGTTTGAGTGGGACCAACACACCCCGCCCCCTAGTCAAAGTAGAAACAACCCGGGCTTAAGTCAATTAGTGGATTCAACTTTTAAGGTCACAGGGATTCATAACTTTAGACCAATACATGTCAAGTGCAGGACTTTGTTAAAAATATTGACAAGAGAGGTGAACTCTATCACTCTGAGCATTCATAAATTAGCAGGAAATGTTAAAAATCCCGAGGAAGGAAGCTGTGATGATGATGGGTTGCAGTATCAGTTTAGTAGATGGTGGCCGTGCTCTCTTACTGTCTTGTGCATCCCTCTACCATGGCCCTTCAGACACAGTACTAATGTTTCTGTCTCCTCCACCAGATGGTCATCTCTCTAAGGGAAAGGAGATATGTCTCCCATATGTTTGGTCATAACACACATCTGTGAAACAAATTACCCTGATGGATTTCGTCGCACGGAAAAAAAGCATTGGTGTAGTTCTATCCCTGGTGACTCAGAGGTTTTTGGGTTCCTGCACCTCTACTGGTCAATACCACATCCTATGGTCCCCACCTGTCACCTTTGGTTCCTGCTCTGGGCTGAAACAAGTTATCTGCTCTGAGTCATCAGCTACGGGTACTGCTTAATTCTCACACAACCACCCAGAGAACGTCATCAAGCAGTAGGTGTAGGGGTGGTGACACTTTCATAGAAAGCCTCCTAGAATGAAGCACTACAAAACCAGAAGGGAACTCGAAGTCACTAAGTGCATCTGCACCTTCTTCTTCTCCTGGGGGCTAAAGGAGACCACAGAAGAAAAGCAGCAGCTCCGACATTGGCAGCCTTCCTGGGAAGATGTGGCCTCTCCTGCTCCTGCTCTCACTGGCCTTTTTACTGCCCTCTGGGGCAGAAGCAGGTGAGTCACCATCCCACCCTCACAGGCCTGCCCCATTCCACAGAAGGCACAGACCTCCTGCCCCTTCCGTGCATCTCTGATCCACCTATCCCCCAGGAATGTTCTGAAACCCAGCTTCCACCCCATCTCAAACACTCAAGCATGATGCTGGATAAGCGACCAACAGAAATGGCAGGTACTATCCCTCCCCAGACTTTACCTTTACCATCTGGAAGGTGGAACTTTCCTAGAAGTGCATGGCAAAGGGTGAGAAACTGTGGAGGGCACAGTGCTCCTAGTTTCCAAGTCTGGGATGAGACAGGTGCTCCCTTCAGTATCTGCTTAGGAGAGAAGTCCAAAGCTCAGCAGACCCCAGAGCTTTGCCAAGGGGGTCACTGTCCCCAGAAGACCTCTGTTGCCTTTGCTCAGTTACAAGTCCCCTCAGTCCCTTTCTCCAGCTCCACTTTTCTTTCCATGCCTTCAGTGGCTCCTCTCTTTCAAGACTAAACCCTTGTGTTTGGCACCCCCAAACTTCTACGCTTTCCAGAATTCCACAGCACTGGCCCTACCAACCCTCCTCCAGAGGTCCATTGGGGGGCCAACCCTTCATCAGCCAACAAACACTTTTTGGGCACCAACTCTGTATCAGGCCCTAGCATAAGGCCTGCAACATCTAGATCCCTAAACTTTAGTTCTAGTCACCAGAAAGCAGCACTGTCCTGGACATCACAGAAACACAAGGGCATCCGAAGCTCACCTGAAACAAAGCCAAGTCAGGAGAGAAATTTTCAAGAGCCTCTAGGACCTCACTGTCCCTGAGGCAAGTATGTTCACCTCCAACTATATGTAGAGGCAAAATTCACAGACCGAGCTGGCTGTTCTTCCCTTTTCCACCTCCTCCCAACTCCAGGCCAGCCCAGGATCCCAAGTACCCTGCAGTTCTGAGTCACCAAATTGATGTTTGGTGGACTCAGTGGATGCACACAAGCAAAACTGACTTTTTCTTCAGGAAAGATCATCGGGGGACATGAGGCCAAGCCCAACTCTCACCCTTACATGGCTTACATTCAGTTTCTGCGTGACGGGAATAAGAACAGATGCGGTGGTGTCCTTGTGCGGGAGAATTTTGTTCTGACAGCTGCTCACTGCAGTGGAAGGTGAGGGGCAGCAGCCAGCATACACCTCCTGAGACCCCTCATTGACCCCTCATTCCCCACAGGTGCAGCCCAGGGGAGCTCCCCAGGCTCCTGGTAACTCAAGCTCGCAAGAGCTCCTCAAAGGAGCCATCTGAGATCATGACTGGGATAACAAAAAGCTGAGAAAAAGGACAAGTAAGCTTTGGGCTCAAAGGGTCAGAGGTGAGAGTAAGTGACACAGCTGGGAAGAGAAGAGAGTGACCACACTAGCTAAATCAAGCAGTGATGGAGGACGAAAGCACGCATTAACATCAAAATACAAACTCGAGCAATTTCATGATGTTGCCTGAGGGTAAGAGAGAGCTCCCAGAAGCCATACACTCAGTGTCGTTAAGAAGCAGAGGGCAGTGTCACTCAGACCTCTGGCCCTACCTGTAGCCCTGCCCTGCCCCGCTGTAACCTGTCCTTCATGGCTCTGGGCTGTATTTCAGGTGACTCCACATCCTCACACACACACACACACACACACTCTCTCTCTCTCTCTCTCTCTCTCTCTCTCTCTCTCTCTCTCTCTCTCTGCTTGCTCTCTGTACAGCTCAATCAGTGTCACCCTGGGGGCCCATAACATCAAGAAGCAGGAGAAGACCCAGCAAGTCTTTCGTGTGATGAAAGCCATCCCCCACCCAGACTATAATCCTAAGAACATCTCCAATGACATCATGTTGCTGCAGGTAAGGAGGGAACCTCCTGCTGCTCTTACTGCTCTGGGCCTCAGTGTTTCCTTCCCATTGTGACCTGTCCCTTTCCTCTTTGACATCTGGCCTCCTGACCAGTCCAAGTGGCTCAGGGGAGTGGGCAAGCAGTGCAGCTTTCTGGTGTCCAGGCCCAGAGGCCGCTGGCTGATGTGGGCTCTCCTGCCTCTTCCCCATCAGCTGGAGAGAAATATCAAGCTGACGAAAGCTGTGAAGCCCCTCCGCCTGCCCAGAGGCAAGGACCACGTGAGGCCAGGACAAAAGTGCAGTGTGGCCGGTTGGGGGCGGATTGCCCCAATGGACACGTACCCAGACACACTGCAGGAGGTGGAGCTGACCATACAAGAGGACTGGGAATGTGAATGCTATTTACGAAATTATTACAACAGTGCCATTCAACTGTGCGTGGGGAGCCCCACGGAGAAGAAGGCTTCCTTTCAGGTGAGACTGAGTGTCTGCCTAGTGTGGCTCTTGGGAAAGGGATGTTTGGGGAATGACTGGGACCTAGAGACTTGTGCTCTAGGCTGTGATCTTTCTCCCAGGGAAGAGAAGCGGGGAGCATGCAGAGCTGGGGAGAAACAAGGCCTCTGAGAGCCTACCAAGGGCCTGCAGTCAGTCTAAACACAGCACTCCTCCAGGAGGATGAATTTGCAACACTGTGGCCCGCAGTAGGCCAGAGCAGCTAGAAAACTGTGCTCCCTGTGTGTGCAGGAGTTAAAACCAGGTGGCTCCTCAGAGCTGGCACCCACATTTGTCATTGGGCTTGTCCTCCATGCTAAGTGTCAGCTCCACCCACCTGCTTTCATGTACTAACAACAGTAGACTTAGAGCCACAGTCCCACGGTGCCTTTATAGGGAGAGGATCTGGGACCTGGGGGAGAAGAGGGAGCTGCCTCCTGGGGTGCAGTGAAGAGTGATAATGTCCATGCTGACCTGCCCACTCTCTGATCGCCCACGTGGAGGCCATGCAAGGCAGCCTTCTCTGAGAAGAGGCCTGGGGTGGCAGGGAAGGCAGAACTGGTAGGGGAGACAGCTCAGCTTCCCCTGCTTCTCTGTCCACAGGGCGACTCTGGGGGCCCTCTAGTGTGTAAGAATGTGATCCAGGGCATTGTCTCCTATGGACAAAAAAATGGAACATCTCCACGGGCCTACACTAAAGTCTCACGATTCCTGTCCTGGATAAAGAAAACCATGAAGAACCTCTAACTGCAGGAACAGGACTGCTGTTTTGCTAATCCAGAATCACACTGTTGACAGTGGGGGAGGAGGAGGTTTGGGTAGGTGGTGCCAGAAACCAAATAAATGTCTCTGAGCTGAGTGGGAAGATCTGGTTTCTTATTTATTCATCCACCCTCACTCAAGTCACCAGCTCTCTGGGTAGAAGGCCAATGGCACACTTCTGCTGTTTTCTGCTTCCCCTCTCCCCACCACCTCCCCCAAACCCCATGCAAAGCTATTACCCAGCTCCTTCTTATCCACGCCTGTCACCCCAGGGCCTGCCCCGCTGCCAGGGCGGAAGCTGACTGAGCACCATCAGGAGAAAACATGAATCTCCCAGGTCCTAGGGCTCAGCGTAAACTTCTTACCTTCTTCTCCTGAGTCATATGGCAGAAAGGAAGAGACTAACATGGTGTGTGCTGGATACCAAGCAGACACGGCCTGGGATGGCAGCTCAAGGCCACAGCCCCACCACACTGGGTGGGGGAGGGGCCTTCCTGAGCAAGACAGTTCTTCCCCACAGCCAGGGAAGATGGCAGCTTTGGGGGTAGTTGGGGGAGTCATAAGCTCCTCGTTCTCACATAGTCTGGTCCCCTCCAGACCACACCGATCTGAGCTGAGACCACGCCACTTCCTCATATTCCTCCCACCTAGGACACCCGTGTGGTTCCAGCAGGGCCTCGTCTTTGAGATGCCACACCATTTATGCCCTGCCAGAGGGCTATCAGACAGACCAGGCCTGTGTTTTCCAGGCAGGGCTCCTGGAGGGCTGACACAGTGTCTCCCCAGAATCCTTGGCCCCATCTCTCACCTGGACAGGGCCAGCTCGACCCCTCACATCTAGCCCAGTGTCCCCAATCCCATGTGATGAAATTCAAAAAGATTGTAACCAAAAATATAAATAAAATATAGATACTTTACTCCTGCAGGTTTCTCACATAGATTTAGGCTCCACGGACTCATGTGAAGGAAGGGGAGTGAGTTAGGTGATTTGGGTGAAAGTCAACACTGTCAGTTTCACTTGGGTTCAAGTGATAGAATCTGTATTATGGTGACTGTATATTCCCAATGCCTGGCACTTAGTAGGTCTTGGTGGGTAGAGACATTGTAGAGATATTTTATTTTGTTTTCTTTTTTAATTTCATTAAAAAGATCTTTAAGCATGGGAAAGATTGTTTCCTCAAAGGTAGGGGGTGGGAAGGATACTTTCACAGACAGGGAGACTCGAAGGAATCAGTAAGTTTTAGGTGCTTGCCTACCTCCAGCCCAATGTGCCCACGAGCAGACTTCAGCTCACCAAGGAAAACGTCTTGAATACTTGTTACAGAATGGCCACCACGAGAACCCAAAGGCTTTCTCTTTAGGGAGATATCTGAGCAGAAGCTTATCTCTTGCTTAGGGATACCAGGAAGTCATCTCAGGGCAGGTGTTAACATGTAAGACCTCTAATGGCCTGGCTATCAGGAAACCTCGGCTCTGTCCAGGCTCTGTCCTACCCCTGTGGCACCTCAGTTGGTTGCCACCCCTCCTGGGACTTTGTCTCTCTCTCATCCCTCAAAAGAGGAAGTCCCATAATACAATTCTCAAACTTGTTTTAAACCACAGAATCATTTCCTCAAAGTAAATGTTGTACCTAAACCTGTGTGTGGCTGGGCAACTTTTTAAAATATAATTTTTGTTTTGCTTTCTATGTTTTCCTTTTTATCTTTTTCAATCAAGGAGCCAGGTCCTTAGTAAGTCCTGGATACAGGAATTTTTTGTTTTTTTTCAGCTCCAAATCGGTAGCTCTTTGCTTGCAAAAGTGCCCAAGGTCATTTTCAGAGATTGTGTTGCTGCATGGTTTGTGTGCAACAAGATGTGCAAGGTCATGCCTCTGAGGGTTACGCATCCCAGAACACTTACCTCACATCACAGGAGAGTGTAGTGTTGTGTGTATTGGGGGCAGGAGGGCAAGAGCCTGGGGCTGGAACTTAGGCTCAGTTCTTAGGTAGTGCCTCTTATTAGTGGCAAGACCTAGAGGGCTAGCTGCTGGGAGGGTCTAGTGAGGTGAAGAGTCTTGCTCAGCAAAAATATCATATGCTCTATGCATGGCCTCCAAGCCAAGAACATTCTAACAATAAAAAGTCTAGGTCATCTCAGTAATTTTGGATGCAGCAGTAACCATGATGGCGTAAAGAGCAGAGATGCATCTCCATTTTCCAGATCACAAGAGCCTCCCTGATTCCAGCTCGAGTCTAAACAGACCAGAGTTTGCAGCAGTGACAGCGAACATTTTCTGGCCCATCCAATCGGATGGGTATTTAAAGTCAGACTCTAATTGCCTTCCAGTAGATACAAAACATGGGTTTTCCTACCATTGAATCTGTACCATGACACTTGTACCTGCTACTTTTAAAGCAAAGGGAAATAAGGTCGCCCTCCCTGCCTGCTTCCTGCCTGCTCCCTGTCTGCCCACTGTCTACCCCCACACTTCTGCTGGTACCACCCTTTGTGGACTTACAGAACTTACAGGGTTTATTCCCACACAACCCTGCATCTGAACAACAGACATTTCACCATGAAAGGAGCACAGAAATGGGTCCCTTTTTTTTTTTTTTTGTAGGCCTATTGCTAGATTATTCTCATCCACAGATACAGGAAGCTCAGTGAACCTCACGTACAACAAAGCCACATCTGAGCACATAATAGTCAAAGTGGTGAAAATCAAAGAGAAAGAGAAAAGTTGAAAGTAGACGGAGAGGGAAATAAAATACATGACTTTAGCAAAAGCAACAATAAGAATAACAATGAGCTCATAAGAAATCATGCAAGGCAGAAGACAGTCACATTTTTAAACAGTTTAGAGAAAAAGAAAAACAGGCAATCTGTTTCTGGAATTCCATATGCAGTGAAAACATTGTTTGAAAATGAAGTTGAAATAAAAACATTTTTAGAAAAGTAAAGAGAATCTGCTGCCATCATACCTGCACCATGAGAACACTGAAAGGAGTTCTTAAGAAAGAAGGGAAATGATCCTCTTTGGAAGCAGAAAAAGAAAAAGAGAAATAAAAGTATAAAACGTGACTAAATGTAACAGGTGTGAGTGAGGGTAGATGGAAACGCCTCATCACAAGGTTCTCAAATAAAGCGGAGTACCGTTAAATCATAGACCGTGATATGTGAAGGAGGCGTATCATAATCCTAGAGTAACCACTGAAGGAACATACAGAGAAATAAAACTGAAGGCCAATAAAAAAGATGAAATTCGATACAACAAAAGAAGGCAGGAAACGGGCAAAGGAAAATCATAAACCACACTAGTAGAAATCAAGTAGCAATACGGTATTCTGCAACACACCCTTATCAGTAACTACATCACGTGTAAACAAATTAAACACTCCAATTAAAAGGCAAAAATTGTCAGTCTTGATTTTAAAAATGCAAGATGTGGTTTTATGCTCCTTACAAAAAAACACATCTGAAATATAAATACATGGATAAGATAAAAGTAAAATTATAGAAAAACAAGATATATCCTGCAACACCCATCGAAAAAAAAACACCTTGCCCATGGAGTACGTTGCTTAATGTTTTTGAGTGTTGGGCCACCTGTGAGATAAGCTGAAGTATCTCAGTAGAATTTTTATTTCCATTTTTTCCACATTGATTTCTTTTTCTTTTAATATGAGTGAAGTTGAGATTCTTTTCATTATTTTTAAATATATTTTACTGTGATCTCTGCAGGTCTTTGTCTATTCCCCTATCAGCTTCTTGGTCTTCTTCTTCTGCATTTTCAGAGGTCTTTCTACATTAGATAGATTCACTCTTTGGTTGTGATGTAAATTGCAATGATTTATTTCCACATTTGCTGTATGTATTTTGAGTTTGCTTGTGCCACTTTTTGACAAAGAAACTTGTTAAAATTATTTTTTACAAATCCTAATTTGTTTATCAGTCTTTTCTTTTAACATTTCTGGATTTAGAGTTATTGCTAAAAAGGCTTTCCCCCTTTAAGTTTATGAAGGAATTTACCCATGTTTGTTTCCGGTGTACTTATGGTTTTATTTTGTGCATTTGGCTCTCTTATCAGAAATGTAGTGGTTCTCTGGACCATGGCATGAGAATACTGCTGTGGCTTCCTGGCATCCATTCCTGCTTCACTTGGTATCAGTAATTCATTATAGAGAGAGTAATTTTGGGGACAGCCAACCCTCTTCCATTCTCAGTACACATGGTTTGGACAGAGCAGACCCCAACTTCTGCTAAGGCTGTGACCTAGGCTTACGAGGATCAGTGGTTTCAACTCCTCTGACTGACTCTACATGTCCCTAAAGCAGTGTGGCAGATTGTGCTTTGCTCTGACTGCCACTGTGTATCTCCCATCCCACGGGCTCTTCTCACATGACTACAGCGCTCCATTTTTAAGTCTGGATGAAGGCTCTCAATTGCCCCAAGCAGTGGAATATAATGAATAATGTGGCATCAAAGTCTAGGTAAAAAAAAAAAAAGAAAAAAAAAGAATGTTTTCCGCCTGGGTCGATTTTGAGAGATGTTCACTCTGCAGAAACTAACCATCAGGTTGCAAAGAAGACCGAACACTTCTACACGTAGGCTGTACACGAGGCCCTCACAGAGAGGAACTGACATGCCCAGTGGACAGCGGGCACCAATCACTGGGTCTGTGTGAGCCAGCCTCCAGCTGATCCCAGACTCCAGGCTTCAAACCTCCCCTGACATCAAGGAGAGCAAAGGGGAGCTATCCACACTAAACCCCGACCAAAATTTGTGAGCGAAGTAAATTGTTGTTGTTGTCTTGTTGTTGTTGTTGTTGTTGTTGTTTTTTAAACACTCAGTTCTTTAATTACTGAAACGAGCCCTCTTCACTATTACCGCCACTCCATTCTGTCCATCCCTCTGGCCATGGCCCTCACCATCTTTATCTGATCACTGATGGTTTTGTCTCCTCCACCAGAAGCAAGAAATTTCATCTCCAACAGGCCTGAGTCTCACACAAAAAACGAGGCCTCAATAAACAATCATCCTAAAGGTCTAGAGAGAGGCAGGGATAGGAAGAATCTCATGCATCATCATGGGACTTGGGTTTCTGGGGCTGAGGGACCTGCTGCTGGCTGATACAGAATCTCCAACCACCTCATCCTGTAGCCTGTGGTTCCTGCAGCTGGTGCGGCTAGCACAGGGTCCAGAGCTACAGGTGCTTATGTGGTTACTGATAAGTTCTTACGCCACTCAGATCCACAGCTTTGATCAGAGAGCTGCATGAGGCAACTGAAGAGAGCCTTATGTTATAAAGGCCACAACACCAGGGAACCTCGGGGTTAGAAGACTGGGAGGAAGCACCAGCAGTTCTGACCTGGGTGGCCTTCCTGAGGAGATGCAGCTACTCTTGCTCCTGTCGGCCTTTCTTCTGTCCCCCAAGGCAGAGGCAGGTGAGTGACTGTTCCCGCCAACAGAAGCCCAACCCTACCCTACACTGGCACAGATGTACTCAGGTGCTACACTCAGACACATCCTGGCCCTGGTCCATCCCCAGAACTTTCTGAACTCTAGATTCAACTTCCTTCAAAGACCAGCAAATCTGATGCGAAATAAAACCTCAGCAGAATGGCAGGGCAGAAAGCTGCTCTCTGGGATGGCCAGAGGGTCTTAGTCCTTCTCAGGTCCTACCCTTGTCACCTGGAAAGTGGGTTCTTTACAAAGGCATTTGGAAGAAGGCTGGAAACGATGAATGAGAAATAATTAATTCCCCAGGAAAGAGCAGCTTGGGGAAAGGGGCTGGCTTCCATAGTTAACGTAAGGTCTGCTAATGTTCGAACGCGATGTCTTCAGATCTTCCCTCAATCTTCACCCTCTTCTCCAAGCTTTGTCATTCCCACGCTGGCCAGGAAAGAAGCTAACGACCCACTTGATTCCAGAGTTGGTGGCATCCGGGTTCCCTTAACACTTATGCTCGCCTGGCTCAGTCTCAAGTTCTCTCGGGTAATTTTTCAGTTGCAATGTTCCGACTATTCCAAACCAGCAGCATCTAAGTGAGTCTGGGAAACAAGATGGGAGAGAGGTCCCTGGGAAAATCATGGAAAGGATTTTCCAGGATCTACAGGGACTTCACGGCTTATTCCAAACACAAATCCTGTCTGCCCACAGACATGCCTGCAGCAGGAATTAAGGAATAAGTACTGTTGTTTTTGTCACAGGGAGAATCTGAGTCTTGTGGGTCACTTGGCCAGCCAGGAATGTTGCCCAAGGAACCCACAGGATCCCTTTTCAGTTACTGCTGACTACTGCAGACACCACCATCTGCCACCCCGGCTCTACCCCGCTCTGCTCCAGTTTGTCCCAGTCTCCCCATCTCCAGCCTTTGGCTACATGAGCACAGAAGGCAGAGTAGAATTTTTCTTTCAGGGAAAATCATCGGGGGCCACGAAGCCAAGCCTCATTCTCTTCCCTACATGGCATTTCTTCGGATAAAGACTTCAGAGTACAGTGCCTGTGGGGGGTTCCTTGTGAGTAAGGACTTTGTGCTGACAGCGGCTCACTGCTGGGGAAGGTGAGGAGCAGTGCCCAGGCCCCCAGTCTTCTGTAGACACCTCTCAAGGGACCATCTTCTCAGGGGCTACAGACCTAGGCCACCTAGTAGCACAGAGGAGCTCTTTGGAGGACAAGCAACTTTGGGGGGAAAGAGGTCAATTCAAGTGGTCTGTTGAGGAGAGAAAAAATTGATCAAAGGTGGCATGAGAAGGAGGACAAGGTTGTTCCCAGGACCCTGGAATAAAAATGTGAGAAATTCATGGTTTTGTTTAGAGAACGTGACCTCAGTGCATGACAGAGCACCCTAAATCTGCTTCAGGAACTGCCACCTAGTCCGAGCTGCCAAGAAGCAGAGGGTACAGGAATGCTCAGCTCCAGGGTCCCATCCACCCTAATTCCCCTCCATTCTAGTCCCACTCTTCACTCATCTGTCTTTTTTCCTTCCTAGTCCCTGGATTGTATTTCCTGTGACTCCACTTCCCTCTCTGCTCTCTATGCAGTTCAATCAGTGTCACTCTGGGGGCCCATGACATCTCGAAGCAGGAGAAGACTCAGCAAGTCATCCCGGTGACCAGAGCCATACCCCACCCAGACTATAATCCTGACACCAACGCCAATGACATTATGCTACTGCAGGTAAGTGCAGGGCTCCACTGGTTCTTGCACACATTAATCCCAGGGTTTTGCACTCCCTGTGAGCTCATCCCTGTTCCCCTCCCCAGTATGACCCTTTTACTTGTCCCAGGGCTGCAGCAACCCTAGGGCTGTCCCTGGAGTCTGTAGGCCATTGGTAGATTAGAATTCCTATCCTTTGCCTTCAGCTAAAGGAGAAGGCCAACCTGACTGCTGCTGTGAGAATTCTCAGCCTGCCCAGAAGGACAGCGCAGGTGAAGCCAGGGATGGTGTGCAGCGTGGCCGGCTGGGGACGCCAAGGCGTGAACACCATCTCGTCAAAGAGACTGCAAGTGGTAGGACTTGCAATCCAAAGTGACAAACAATGCAACTTTCACTACAAAGACTACAACAGCACCACTCAAATATGTGTGGGGAACCCAACAAAGATTCAGAATTCTTTTAAGGTGAGTTCCCCCAGCATTGCCCATGCCAACCATGGCGTGACTGAGCTTTGAGGAGACCCTGGGCAGTAGAAGCTAGTCATATCCCTATATTCTCAGTCTTTCCACCGATTCAGTCTCTGGTCCTGTCTCCGGCAGGGGTGGGCGGGGAGGAGGTGCTGAGAAATTCTCGCACATCCATTTATGGGCAGAGGTTTCCTGGAGGAGGAGGAAGGGGACTGTCAGGGCCAGGCTGGAGCCCCAGGACCTAGAGAAGCAACAAGGCCTGCCCCGTCCCTGATCTCCCATGCAGCTCCCTAGGAGAGACCAGCCACCCCTAGGACAGTGAGGCAAGCAGGACCAGGAGAAACCCCAGCTGAGTCCATCCTCTCTCTTCCCATAGGGAGACTCTGGGGGCCCCCTCGTCTGTAACGGTGTGGCTCAGGGCATTGTCTCCTACGGAAGTGTGACTGGGAGACCTCCAAACGTCTACACCAGGATCTCAAGCTTTTTGAATTGGATAGAAAGAACAATGAGATACTTCAAACTGCAGAGACCAAACTGAGGCTTCCGGGGAGTGACCCTTCATCTTCTCTGAGGGCGCAAGCTAATACTGCTTTGAGCTAAGTGCATGGAGGGGAATCGGCCAGTCATTTAATAAACTTTCATCTCTAGAGCAGAAATCACTGATTCCTCTTTTATTCACCAAAACATTTGTTAGTTACCTACTGTGTGTCCAGCAACCGTCTGTCATTTCGAATCTGTTATAGGCTTCCCCCTTTAATATACTCCACCTTCCATCTCTAGAATAAAAAATCATGCTGCTTTGATAGCCAGCTCCTTCCAGATACACCTCCCCAGTGCCAGCTCCCCCTACCAGGCTGAATGTAAACTCCATCAGGAAATAGAAGACAACTCACCAGGAAAAAGTTACCCTTTTCTAGAGGACCCCCCTATCTCGTCCATGCTGTTCTCCTACACATACACCCTTACCCGCACACAGCCCCAGTGCCAATATGAACATAAAAGAATCCATAAATTGGAAGAAGGATTAACTAAAAAGGCCTGGGGTGGGGGAACATTTCCCCACCCTAACAGAAATGAGTGGGAAGATTTTGGAATGGTGTGACTCCCCTTATGCAGTGCTGCCTTCCCCAAACCAGAGCAGCTTGGAAGCCTAAGAAGTTTCAGAAGGGCCTGTCAGTACTCCCTGGCCCAGAAAGAGTGCCTTTCACAGCCTTTCACAGCCTTTCCCCACCTCCCATTGTGTGTGTGTGTGTGTGTGTGTGTGTGTGTGTGTGTGTGTCCTCAAAGGAGACACATTATAATGAAAAGTATTTGTTTCAAAGGTGTCCTTCCATAGCCGAAAGCCTGCTGAGGAATTTTTTTCTTATATTTTCAACAATCTCTGAATCTTTTATATAAAGTTGGATTCAGAAAAGTAACCTCATTGCAAAACATCCTCCTTAGAGAAGGCTAAGCTGAAAAGAAGTGGTTTGCAGAATGTTCGCCATTGGTGACTCTGCTTCAACTACGGGAAAATGTATTGGGGTATAAAAGTTTTACATATTCTACGTAGAAAGATAGTTAAATACAGAACATGTAAATAAGAAAGTGAAAATTACTGAGCGTTCCACCACCCAGAGATCATCACTGATGCTTAAGCACGTTTATTTCCACTTTTCCTCTGTGTATTCATAAGATGCTGTTCTTTGCACGGAATTAGGGATGGGCTGTGTAGAGCTCACAGTGCCTTCCTTTCCATCCCTCTTTCTTCTGCTGTCACACTGGTGAGTGTTGAGACAGTTTACAATTGTTTATGAGTGCTCAACACAGGGACACCAGAGACAGGGTTCTCTGGACACTCGACAGAGAAAACTTAGTAGATAGTACTATTAGGGTGATCAGCGTTCATTTCCCCATCACCTGACAACAGTAACCAGCATTTCTCGGGAGGAAATTGCCCACAGAGAGGCACTATGATTTAGGCAGGCCAGTGCCCACCTCAGCTCAAGGGGTGCTAAATGACCTAAAGCATAAACCAACCAGACCACTCAATGCCGATGAACCCAAAGGTGATTTGTTTGAGCCAATAAATATCAAGTCTAGGATTTTTGTTCAAAACTGTGAGATAAGAGAAGCTCTCTTTGTTACAGAGTATTTATATTTAAAGAGTGGGTTCTGAATAGTCCAAAAATATGAGGCTGGAATGCTGGTAAGATAGGAAGTGGAGTTACCATTTGGGGTATTTGGGTGTGTTCGGGGCTACCTGGTCCAGCCTCTGTCTCACACCACCAGAAGACCCTTCACCAGAGCCCTTACCATCTCATACCCTAACCTCAGATCCTCAGTCTACTCCAGCTGACCGTCTGCTGCTCAAGGGCAGAAGCCATGTCACTCATATCCCTGGACCTAGCTGGCTAAATCGTGATTTCATCAGAAAGAATAAAAGAGCCTAGATTGTGGAAAAGGAAACATTTCTGATGCAGTCGCTTAGGGACTTTGGGGTTCCAGCTCCTCTGCTAGCAGCAGTCACAGTCTTCACTTTCTTGTTCCTGCTTCTATGGCTTAGCAGGGGGTGTGCAAATGTGGTGACAGTGTCATTCTCACCTAACGAAGCCAGAGAACTTTGACAAACCACCTCGTATGATGATACCCAACAAAACTAAAGGAGCATGGGTTGAGGTGTGTGATGTCACCGAGTCACACTTCCTTTGTTTCCCTCCGGGGCCATGTGTCTGGAAGGAAGAAACACCAGCAGCTCTGACTTGGGCAGACCTCAGGGAAGATGCAGCTTCTCCTGTTCCTGTCAGCCTTTCTTCTTCCCCGTGAGGCTGGGGCAGGTGAGTGACCATCCCCATTCCAGAGGCCAGAGCCATCTCATTAAACCCCCTGGGCTCCTGACCTTTATGGCATGGCAGGAACTTTCTTCCATTTGAGCCCAGGAACTTTCTGAAGTCCAGCTCCCATCCCAACCCCAGACTAAGTCCAATGCTGGACAGGCACTCAACAAGGACAGCTGAGAGGAAGAGTGTCCACTAAAAGGTACAGCAGCTGTTAGCCTCTCTGTGATCACCTGGAAAGGGGGTTGTTCATAGAAAGGCATTTGGCAGAGGCTATGAAGCTACAGAAGATGAATAATTAAAATCCTTTACTACAACCCAAGAAAGGGTGCCTTAGATGAACCAGCTGCAATAATGCGAGTTGTTGCTGGACCCAACTGAAGAACCAGATAAATTTCTCAGTGCTCTCTACCCCCTCACTCCCAGCAAGAGAGGAGCCCAGGATGTGACTGATCTCAGGAATGGCTGGATGACTACATACAAGGCTCCAAGGTGCCTTGGCCCTTCCCCAGGCCTGTGCAGCCAATTTTCATCCCTACCTCCTTCTGCCTTCCCAGGCCCTTGGCAGTGCCCTCTCCCTATCCCTATGACCTTAAATCCCACCAGCACTGTCCCCACCATACCTCAGCCTAACAGTAATTGGAGGTCATGCAGTCATGCAGTCAAAAAAGCATCTACTGAGAACCTAAGCTGTGTTAGGTTCTAGGATATGAGGATTTTAGAAAATCTACCTCCATAAGCTCATTGGTAGATTATTAGAAAATAATACCAATCAGGATGTTAGCAGAGGTTCAGGGGGAGTCAGGAAGACTTACAGAGTATTGTCCACATCCCTTGGGTCTTCACCATCTTCAAGATAGGTCTTACTTCTTCCACACAGGTATCTGAGTAGGACATGGAGAATAAGTACTGTCCCCATTCTCAGAGGGGGATGCCACCTCAATCATCAATTTCCTGAGCCTTCCTCCCTAACCACAGCCACTCCCAGTCACCCACTCTCCTACCTTTTCCTTCAGAGGAGATCATCGGGGGACATGAGGCCAAGCCCCACTCCCGCCCGTACATGGCCTACATTCAGTTTCTGCGTGACGGGAATAAGAACAGATGCGGTGGTGTCCTTGTGCGGGGGAATTTTGTTCTGACAGCTGCTCACTGCAATGGAAGGTGAGGGGCAGCAGCCAGCCTCCACCTCCAGAGACCTCCTCAGGGATCCTTGTTCTTTCCCCAGGGGCGCAGCCCAGGGGAGCTCCCCAGGCTCCTGGTAACTTAATCTCACAAAAGCTCATCAAAGGACCCACTGGGATGATGAAAGGCTAAGAAATAAGACAGGTAAGCTTGGGGCCCAAAAGGTCAGAAGTGAGAACAAGTGACACAGTTGAAATGAGAAGAGGGTGACCACACTGGCCAAATCAAACAGCAGTGGAGGACAGAAGCCTGCACTAGCATCAAAATACAAACTCGAGCAATTTCATGATATTGCCTGAGGGTAAGAGAGAGCTCCCGGAAGCCATATACACAGTGCCATTCAGAAGCAGAGGGCACAGTGTCACTCAGCTCCCTGGTCTTCCTGTTGCCTTGATTGCCCCTAGCTGCAGCCCTGCCCTGCCCTGCTGCCATCTGCCCTTCACGGCTCCTGAATTTTATTTCCTGTGATTCCACGCCCCTACACACACCCCTATTCTGCTCTCTGTACAGCTCAATCAGTGTCACCCTGGGGGCGCATAACATCAAGAAGCAGGAGAAGACCCAGCAAGTCTTTCGTGTGATGAAAGCCATCCCCCACCCACACTATAATCCTAAGAACTTCTCCAATGACATCATGTTACTGCAGGTAAGGAGAAAACCTCCTGCTGCTCTTATTGCTCTGGGCCTCAGTGTTTCCTTCCCATTGTGACCTGTCCCTTTCCTCTTTGCCATCTGGCCTCCTGACTAGTCCCAGTGGCTCAGGGGGGTGGGCAGGCAGTGCAGCCTCCTGGTGTCCAGGCCCAGAGGCCGCTGGCTGATGTGGGCTCTCCTGCCTCTTCCCCATCAGCTGGAGAGAAATATCAAGCTGACGAAAGCTGTGAAGCCCCTCCGCCTGCCCAGTGGGGAGGACCACATGAGGCCGGGACAGAAATGCAGTGTGGCTGGCTGGGGGCGAGTCACTACGGGCACCTTAGCAACCACTCTACAGGAGGTGGAGCTGACCACTCAGAAGGATCGAGAATGCAAATCCTGCTTCCCCCACTACTACAGAAAGGACAGCCAGATCTGTGTAGGAGACCCAAAGAAGAAGAAGACTGGCTTCAAGGTCAGGTTTCCAGCATTTACCTAGACAGGTCCTGGGAAAGAGGAAACTGGGGAGTTCTGGGGTGTGGGAGTGATTATATCATAATGCCTGAACCTGAGAGTTGGGCCCATAAATCCAGCCTTTAGTGTTTTCCCCCAAGTGGATCAGTGTGGGAGGGTGAGGAAGGATCAGTCATCCCACAGCAGCGTCATCATCAGAGAAAAAAGGTGGGGTGTGGGCTGAGCGGGAAAGAATAGTCACAGCCAGGCTGGAGCCCTGTGTCCAAGGGAGGAGACAAGGCCTGTCGTGGCCCTCATCTCCTACTCTGCTCCCTAACAGAGATAACCAACCCCTGAGGCAGTTAGGACCACAAGGAAGGCCAGCTCAGTCTTTCCTCTTTCTGCCCACAGGGGGACTCCGGGGGCCCCCTCGTGTGTAGCAACAAAGTCCAGGGGATTTTCTCCTATGCAAAAATGGACAAGGAACCTCCAGGAGTCTTCATGAATGTCTCACACTTCCTCACCTGGATAAAGAGAACAATGAAGCGCCCCTAACATCAGGCGTGAGACTGACTTTCTACCTGGTTCGACCATCTTTCCTGGGGCAAAGGCAAGAATTCCACGGGGGCAGCAGTGAGGAGTACAGGGCCATAATAAACAAATCTCCAGAGCGAATACAACTGAAGTCTTGTTCCTTGAACCACTTCAATAGGCAGCAACACTGCTGCAGGCAGCCTCTGCTGGCCGTCTCCGGTTTTGCTTCCTCCTTTCCGTCACAGTCCTCTGTCCCTTCCTAAGCCCCATGCAATTCAGTTCTTGATTCATTTTGCAAACACAACTCTTTGGTGCTTAGCCCTTAGTAAGGACTGAGTCTAAACTCCATTATTAAAGGATAATCTTCTCTCCCCAGGAATGGTCCTCTCTGGGCCTGAGAAAGTCCTTACCTTCTCTAAGCCAAACACCATCACCAACCCCCAGCAATGTGGCAGAGACAAAAGCAGGCCCACCGAATGGTGAATAACTCCAGGGACCCAGAGGCCAGGGGACCATTCCATGGGCACTCGGTTTTCTGTTTCTAGGGCCTCTCTCTCCAGCGGGGGGCAGGCTTCTCTCACAGCCACAACCCTCTGCAGCTTTGGAGGCCGAAATGCTCCAATTATGGTCCTTACCTCACTTATGTCCCATTTCCCTGCCTTGGGCCCAGCACTGAGTTCAGTCAACCTTCTTCCTCCCTGGCTGACCTTCTCACACCAACCCCTGTTTTCCATCCAAGTTACCTGGCCACCAGCTTCTTCCCTCCCAACCCACCCTATTTTGAGTTAGCCTCTCTCATCTCCCAAACAGAGGCCTCAGTGTCCCATGCTGATTCTCCTCTATTGCTTCCTCACCAGACCTGAACTGCCAGCCCACTTGACACATATCAGAGGGGCCAGAACCCACCTCCTGCAGGCGTCGGCTCAGGCCCTCCTTCCAGCCTATCATTCCCCAGGGGTTCAGCCACCACTGCCTTGAGTCACTCAGCAGCCTCATCTCTGTTCAGCCGGGCCTGAGGAGACCAAATGCTGATCTCTCTCTCTCTCTCTCTCTCTCTCTCTCTCTCTCTCTCTCTCTCTCTGCCAAGCACATAACAGGCTCTGTCCCTGCCATTGGGAAACTTACAGTGGTGAGAAATTTCCTCAGTTTTCCTGGTTCCTCTCCTCAACCGAGCAGATCAGTTTCTCACAGAAAGATCTATAGTTGGAATCCACAAGAAGACTTGTCATGAACATAATTAAATTCTCATTATTTTATGAGTATTGCACATTGCAGTTTCACATGCATGATCTTGTTTGATTACAGAACAGCAGTGTGAAGTTGAAAGAGACTTGGAGACCAGCAGGTCCTGAGGTTCGCAATCTATGCTCAGTGAAGTCTGTGCCCAGAGGTGAGGAAGGAGAGAGGTGGCAACCAAGGCACCTTTATCTTTACTTATATTACACATAGAAGGAACAAGCCTTGGTCCACAACCCACAAAGGGTCACACTCTAACCACAAGACAGTTCATTGTCACCCAGAGCCCATTATTTTAGAGTCCCTTATCCTTCAAACAGCACCACCAGTGAGTTGGATGCGACAGATACAACCAACAACTCACAAGACCTGAACAATGATTCAGGTAGAACCTGCATCAAAAGGGAAGCAATTTCACACACACACACACACACACACACACACAAATAATAATAATAATAACAATAACAAATAAATCACATGGATATGAGAAGCAAAATCCAGCACATTTAAACATAAGATGAAGAGCAAATAAAAGTTTCACTCATGACTGTCCCTACATCCACCTGCCAAGCCTTGCCTGGGGTTCCCAGCCCTGGCAGAAGCACAGGTGACAGAAGAGCTGAAGGCATGTGTGGAGAGGAACAGGTGAACGGTAGAACGTGAACGAGCCAAGGGACAACTTCAGGTCACAGCAGTAACACTACACGATGCTCTTAGCAGAAGCCATCACACAAAAGAAATGGAGGCCTCCGGAGCTGGGTCAGGCACGAGGAGCTCCGCAGAACATCAGGATGTAAGCCAGAGCCAGCACCAGAAAGGCCGAGGACATCTGCCACCAGGGACAAGGGCGTGTTGCCTCAAAGGACAGCACCTGATGGACCAGTCTTCCCCCTTACACCTGACGGAGCACTTGACACAGCATGACATACGTCAGGAAGGAAAACCATTCCTTCTAGTGACTGCAGCATCGTGAAGGTCGGGCTGCTCTTGACAGCACATGTTTCCTTAAAATTATTTCTAAGTACATTCACAATGATTTGTCTCTCTTGATCTAGTGATTTTTATTTCTAGGACCTTTATGCTATGTAAGGCCGAAAGTGTGTGTGTGTGCGTGTGTGCATTTGCGTGTGCGTAGGTGTGTGTACATGTGTGCACACGGGGGGTTATTCATAAAGATGCTCATCAGACTATTATTTAATAATAGAACCCAAACTGGAATAGCATCAATGTCCAAAATAGGGAAATGGTCAAGCATGACACATCACATTATGTACTGTGCAAGCCATTCACAGCTACATCATCCTGTGCTCCAGACATCTAGGCTAGAGAAACAAAAGAAAACTAGGCTAAGAACATTAATATACAAGTTTTCAGAAAATCTAATAAACATTTGGAAAAAAAGTAAAAGTACACTAACTAATCAATGCAAATTAAAAGTCATATCTTTTCTTATCTGAATAAAAAAAGGTTTACAAAAATAATAACACTCAGGTCCAGTGTGGACATTGAGAAAATGGCATTTCACACTAGATAAAAGTAGCCTTTTACCTAGCCAGCAACCACACTGAGAAATTTGGACAAGGTTATTACTTAAATATTTGTTACACAACTTAAATCTTAGAAACAATCACTACGTCTAGCACAAATTTGGGATTAGCTTTTAAAATGCTACGTGCTATTGCACACTAAGGAACTCTTAAAGTTAGGATAATAGGTACGTTTTGCCACATGAAAGAATGTTCGCCAAGTATGCTGAAGTCAAAAGGAGGTTAGAGAGCAGAATACAGCCATGCACTGTTTAACTACAGGGATGTGTTCTGAGAAATAGATCATTAGGTGATTTTGTCATTTTGGGAACATCATAGAGAGTGTATTTATACAAACCTAGACAGTATAGCCCACACCTAACAAAACAACACAAGATTAAATCAAACCCAAGAGAAAATGTGGTAAATATGTATAAGGCTGCTGTAGGCCTAACACGCATACAGTTCAATGGGTAGAAGGAGCACACTCCCAAATAGCGATAAAAAGGATACTATAGTAAATATATAAAAAGTAGCAGCCATTTATTATTATTATCAAGTATTCTGTACTGTGCATAACTGCATGTGGTAAACTTTTAATGACTGGGAGTGGAGTAAGTTGGTTTACGCAAGCATCACCACAAACACACAAGTAATGAATTCCTCTATGACATCATGAGGCAATAAGAACTTTTCAGCTTTATTATATCTTATGGGACCACCTTTATATATGCAGGCTGTGTTTGGTCGAATCATGGTTATGGCATGCATGAGTATGTACAACAATCATATTTTCTCTTATACATATTTCCCCTTTAGGCAATTTTTTTCTTCCAACATATCCTTTTTCGAATTTTTCTACAACTGTCATATATTATTAGCATAACTTAAAACCCCGTTTATTCAATATGAATGAGACTCTACAATATTTACTAATAGATTTTTTTAAATTAGGGAAGTGTTTACATAGTAATTTAAACTACAGGATTCACAACTAAATATATTATAATCATGCCTACATAAAAATACTCCTAAAAAAATATAACATAGAACTACATCTGTTAACAGTAGTTATTTGAACAATGGAATTTAGACTGACATTTTCTTCTATGATTCAATTTATTCAATATTTTTATAATTATTAAAATAATATGATTTCTAAATACATTCCACGTCAGAAAAAGCTAGGCTTAACATGACAGATGTGTTAGTTAAGATAACTCTAACGATCCTAACACATAAACTTTAGTGATTCAGTGGCTCGTACAGTAGCAGTCTATTTCTTACTCACACACAGCTCAAAAAGAGTTTCATGGCAAGTAAGTGCCCCCCTTTACTCTCAAGTGTCTGGTATGGGCAATACATTACGTGGTCAGCCCATATTAAGAGACCAAGGCTCAGTTTCGTGAATTGGCTTCCAAGTTCTCCGGCTTCACCTGCATCAAAAGCTGGAAGGCGAAGGACCCAGATGGTCAGGCATGAGAGTGTCATGAGACAGGTCCAGAAGACACCCAGGGCATATCCACTTACATCCCATTCACTACGACAGTCACACAGCCACACCTGACCATAAGTGACGCTGGATAACGTAGTTCATCTATGGGCCCTGGAAGAAAAGGAAATTGTTCTGCCAAACTCCTATCTTTGCTCGACCACGATGCTTAATAGTGTTTGCTGTTTATAAGGATCACGAGCCCTAAATATCTTTCTGCCCATTAAACTGATGCATTTCCATTATTTAAGAAATTGGACAATAGAAAGGGGGAAATGAGAGTCACATAAAATAGTTTGTTCTGGGTGTTGCCCTTTTCTAACAGGATTAGTATCAACGTGTACGCACCAATTTACATTCTACTTTTTCCGCTTAATATTAGATGATACAAACTGCTCCGTGCCACTGCAAGCAGTCCTCTAAAACATGATGCCTTTTCATAGCTGGATAGCATTGCATCCTATGAATATATCATGATGATATGACCTCTCCTGTTGTTGACTATTTGGATTGTCAGAGCATTTTTGGAAGAGGGTCTCAGGGAATACGTCCACCTCCACCTCTTTCTCATGTTGACCCAGGGCCCTGAGACTCGGTCTCAGAAGCAAATTCCTCGACACAGAACACTGAGGGCCTTGAACATTTTGTCAAATCTTTCTCTGCCACATCCAGGGGGTCCAGGTCCTTCTTTCCCCATAACGATACTGATGAGGACACTTTATGTGAATCCCACTGAATTTTCTTTGTCAACCGCTCTTCCTTACAAGGAGAACAGCGCAAGCCAGTTCTTGGCAAGAAAGTGTGTCCACGGGGCTGGCACAGCCTTCTCCCAGCACTGACACTCCATACGACAATCACAAGCTCAGCAGTGGAGACTTCCCAAGGAGCCGCCAAAACGTCCCTCTGAGAGTCCTGTGAAGGCAGCCCTGAGAGTGTCTGGGATGGCTAAGCAGGACACAGTCTCCAACACAGCCATCGGCAACTGGAGTGGTGCCTGACACAAAGGGAGGGAGGGGAAGTGACCCAGCATCAGTTGGCAACCGCCAGCCCAGAACATATGCATCGGTGGTGGCATGTGGGGCCCAGGGAGGAGGTGAGAAAGACACTACTTTAGTGGCCCAACATCCCAGAGGAGAAAAACGCTGTAACTGACGGAAATGTAATCCCACAGTCCCAAGTAGATGTAACCAGCTTGGAGATTGGGAAACATAGCACAGTCTGATCAGTAAATATCACAATTCCTATTAAAATTGAGACATAAAAACATACCTGCTTACATCTACTCTCACATCTTACCC
The DNA here is from genome assembly GCA_030015415.1 of Cynopterus sphinx. Classification (NCBI taxonomy): domain Eukaryota; kingdom Metazoa; phylum Chordata; class Mammalia; order Chiroptera; family Pteropodidae; genus Cynopterus; species Cynopterus sphinx. The sequence goes on from CM057384.1 coordinate 76,984,264, forward strand.
TCTCCATCCAAATATTCTAACTCCTACATCTGAGACTGTTTTTTTCTTAATTTGAATAGCAAATATACAGACATGAAACGTGCACAACCCATAAATGTACGGTTAAAGAAATTAGAATTCACGCACTACAATGTGCGTCAAGAAATAGAGCATGCTCAACGTTCCAGAAATCACCCGCATGTCACTACCTGCTCAAAATGCCCTCTCTGCTCTCCAACCCCAGAATTAACTACTGTTGCAACTTTGCGGCTAACCGGCTCCTTGCCTTTCCTTATACTGTTACCACCTGTGGATGCGTTTCTAGGCAATATAGTTTCATTTTTGCTAGTCTCCAACTTGATATAAAGAGAATCACACTGCATGTATTCTGTTGGGGTTCTTCTCTCAGCATCATATCTGTGAGATTCATCTGTGTAGCTGCATGTGGCAACAGTCGTTCACTTTTACTGCTGTGCAATAGTCCATTGTACGAATACGCCACAACTCGATTGTCCGTGCTGCTGCTCATGGACCTTCCAAGTGTTTCCATTTGGGGGTTATCACCAGTAATGCCACTGTGACCTCCTTCGACATGTCTCTGGTGGAAATTTGCACATGTTTCTCTAGTGTTATCAACCTAGGAGTGGACAAAGGACCCACCTGGTGACTGACTGGCATCTCTCTGTGATTTAAATGGGTGGTTCGAGCAACTGAGAGGAACACATTTTCATATGTTCATTAGCCACTTGGATTTCCTCTTTTGAGGGGAGGCTGGTTCCAGTCTTTTGCCCATTGTTCTTTTGAGTTATCTATTTCATAGTGATTCATAGAAATCCTTTCTATAACCTGAACATAAGTCCTTGGTTAGTTATGTGTGTTACAAGCATCTTTGCCCCCCAAACAAGTCATCTTTTCTTTCTCTCAATGTTAATGTATCAAGTTCATCATTTTTTTCTTTATGAGTACTGCTTTTATGTATAGTTTTTAACATCTTTATCTCTTATGAAGATATTCTTACATTACATTTTACATCTTGAATAACATTTGGATCCGTAATCCCCCTAAAAATGGATCATTGGATATGCTGTGAGATAAAGGTCAAATTCTCTTTTTTCACATAGAATATACGTGTCCCCACGGGACACCAAAAGACACCTATTGTCCTAGCACCATTAATTGGGGAGAATAAAGGAAAATAGACTTTTTCCATCTCTCTGCCATGAAACCTCCATCATAAATCAAGGGTTTAAGTTCATGTGTGTCAGTGTCCAAACGTGCGTGCAGTCTCTACTTCTGATCCATTAGTCTGTGTCACCACACCCTCCATCATCAACACCACAATAAAGCAAGACGTCTCACATTATTCTCATTCCTCAAGAGAATGGCTCCTGCTGGACATTTGCTTTCCACATGTATTTAGAATCAATTAAGTTCTCTAAAATACCTCGTGGGTGCAATGACGCTATACAGCACTTTTGGGAGAATTGACATTTTTTAAAACTTTGTCCTCAAAACCGTGGACATGGAATATCTCTATATCTGTCTTCTGAATTGTCTCCAATACAATTTTATAATTTTCACCAGAGAGATCTTGCACATCTCCTTCAATTTATGTTTTGTTATTTGATAATTATCATGGTAACTTTTTTCAATTACATAATCAACTTTTTCAAATTTCTAACAATAACTCTCTACATGTAAACAGGATCATTTTTATATTGACTTTGTGTCTAGCAAATTTGTTAAACTAGCTTACTAATTGTAATAATTTATCTCTGGATTCCTTAGCATTCTCTATGTATTTATCATAGCTCCAATTCTTGTCCTTATAATCTTTCACTTCTATTCCCTGCCTAAATGCACTCACTAAAATCTCTAGCATAGTGTAAGAGAAATGATGACTGTACCTATCCAGGTGTCTTTGTATTGTTTTCCCCTCAAACAAAAGGCATCCAGCGTTTCACCAGCAAGTATCACGATTGCCGTGGCATTTTTGAGGATACCTTTGAACAAATTAAGGACATTCTTTTCTATTCCCAGATTGCTATGAATTTTGTTCGTGGATAAGGGTATATTTTAGCAAATGCTTTTTCGTTTGGTTTGGTTTTGCTTCAATCAAATAATCATGCGGTGTTTCTTCTTTCATCAGTCAATATGGTGTGTTACAGCAATTGAGTGTCAAATGAAAAGCCACCTCTTCCTGGGACGAACCTAAATTGGTCACAATAGGATATCTTCCTGCTTATGGATTGTTTGGTTTGCATCAATATTTAAGTGATACTGGCCTGTAAACTTCCTTTCCCATATTGTCTTCGTTGGGTTTGTCACTGAGATTTTGCCAGTCTCATAAAAACAAAAATCGGTAGCACCTACTCTCCAGAAGTTGTTCAGCGTTCTTTAAATATTTTGCAGAGAAGCATTATGAGCCTGAGGCTCTCCTCGATGGCTCACTCGATTTAATCTTTACAGGGAAATTCAAACTTCTTGAGTATGTTTCATTAAGTGAATTTTTCTAGGGATTGGTCAATTTCAGGTAGATTTTCAAAATCATTGGTTTCCTAGAACTTAATCAGATAACATATATGTTGATATATTGAAATATATATACATATATCTCCCAGAAACAAACCCTTTCTCAGTTGTTGCAAATATCTTCCACCACTCTACGGCTTTTCTTTTCACTATCTTAAGTGTCTTTAATAATTAGAATTGCTAAATTTTCACAGAGAGTAATTTATACATTTTTCCTTGACAATTAATAAATGGTTAGTGCTTTCATGCCTTGCTTTAAATGTTTTTCCTACCTTATGTTTATGATAAAATTCTATGTGATGTTATCACAATTTTATGTCTTTTCCTTTCAATTAATTAATTGGAGTATAGTGCTTAACGATCAAGTTTCATCTTTACCTATATATGCCCAACAACTTTTGCTATGAATTATATTCACCGCTACTAATCATTTTGAACTTACATTTTATTTCCATTATGGTTTTGACTTTAACTCAATTTATTTGACAGTCTATTTCTTTAGTTTTAAAAACACAGAGAATTTCTGCTCGTATTCCTGTCATGATCTCCAGCTTCAATTCACAGAGGCCTGCAACAGTTTTTAATCCTTTAAACATTTTTTACACCTACCTATGGCTTAATCTTTGGTTTAAGCCAAAGATTTTTTGGTTTGTAAATCTGCTACATGTGTTCGTTAGTGAGTAATCCGCATTTGTTGAACAAGGTTTACTATGTGTCATTTTTCATTCGTTATTCGACTTCTATATCACTACTAATCGATTTATAAGATGTGTTTTAAAATCTTCCCAAGTGACCGTGAAGTTGTTTCTTCCTGAGTAGCCTTGGCTCATTGCAGCCTTTCATCACAGCTCATTTGAAAGTAATCTTCCTTTCTCTACAAGTCGCTCTTTCGTAAGATCTCTGCCATTTCTTTCTGACATTGACTTTTACGTATAAATTACATTTTATTAATCTATTTGAATTTTATAAATTTTTTTGAAACCTTAACTGGATATTTATCAGTAGTTTTGAAAAAAAAATCTCAGCCATTATCTCATCATTTCTTTTCCATTCTTTCTTTCTTGCAGAACTCGTTAAACATGTGGTCATCTTCTAATTCTACTATTTTGTATGTTTTTAGTTTGTGCCTCTCTGTGCTTCATTCCTGACACCTTTTTCTAAGCTACTTTGCAGTAACAATTCTCTTTTCATCTTTTCCTAACCTCTTATTAATTTTATCCACTGTGACTTTAATTTTGGTTATTATTGTGCACTTTTCAAATGGCATGTCACTTTTTCTCGCTGTCATGTTCCCTGCAGCTCCTATAAAGCTTGCTTTTATTTCAGCATAATTGTTTTATCATCTGTATTAGATTATTCTAATAATATTAACTCAATTACGTAAGTGTTCTTTCGCTCTTCTTAATGTCTATTGTTTCTTATTGTGAGTCTTACTTTGTTAGTTGCTTGTTGACCTTGTTGATATTTGACTATATGCTGCGCATTATACTGAAAAATAAGAGGCAGGTATGATTCCGATCTTGAATAAAGCGATTTTCCATTACATTTGCATTTAATTCTGCCAGCTACTTTGGACACATCCATAACTACATCAACGCTAATTCCAGGTTGGAGATTCCATGAAAAGTCCAAGGAGTTCTGATCTTTCATGAATTGCGTGCAAACATTAGCCCCTTATTGTTCTTTGTTGCATTGAGGGTATAGATTTTTCAAATCCCAGTTTCCCGGGAAAAGTAGCTCTGACTGCACCTACTTGGCTGGGTCTTGGTCTTTGATTTCCACTTCCCTACCTATGTCTGGTCATTAAACCAGACGTTAAAATTTGGTAGGTTCACACAATTTCCACAGAAAAATTGTAGCTACCTAACTGGAGGCCCGTTACTCCTTTCATTTTTGACTCACAATCGCTCATGCACTGGCCATTCTTCAAGGCTTTGAAGACATTTTAAACAGCTTTGCTTGGGTTTCTTGTAGTGGGAAGGTTGACGTGAAATCCTAGGTCCCGTTGGTGAAATCGCCTCCCATATCGCTACTCAGGTCTTTGGGTGTGTACGTTTTGCTCCCCTTTTTCAACAGGTGCAGGCTGTTATTCATCCTTCTGTTTTTAAATTACACTAATGATTTTATAAACAAAATTAAGTGTTGAAAACTTTAAGTAACAATCCATTAAAAATACCCAAATGCTATGGCACTGATACAGCTATTATACTATTTTCTCTTTTTCTCTCCATTTTCTATCTATCACTTTCAGGTGTACGAAAAAGGAGTTCGCAAGGTTGCAATCATAGAGCATGTATGAAAAGGGCACCCATTTCTTTACAGCTCTACAAATAAGTGAAAACCTGTGTATATTTCTAGATCAGGAGAGATTTTCATGATCTTTAAAAGTTTAAGGGCCTATCGCGGTCCTGCAAAGTTTAGGAATTGTATTGCTTCAATTCTGATACACTTTTTGCAACAACTATACTGAGTTATAGTGTTTTTCTGAGCATCCACAGAAGCTTCTAAGTAGGTTTAAGTTGTCTCACAACCTACTGTGCTAGTCTTCAGTACTCTGTTGGGCCTTACTCTCAACATTACATGCGTGGTTCCACTTCTTTGGACTTATGTATTACAGGTAGCACAGCAAGGATGTACCTCCTTCTTAGTAGCTACCACCCCTGGGCAGAGAAAGGGGCTCTGGCTTGTTGGTTTCATATATGGATGAAATAGGGTCTTAGGATCTTATGTTTTCCAGCCATGCTCTGACAGCTCTCAACAAAGTCAAGTCACTAGGCCTTTTCTGTGTGCATGGAACCTTCTGGGACACAAAGGCCTTCACCTTGAGTAGGAAGCAGGCAAATAGAAGTCTTCAACTGTGTCACAGCTTTCACTGACAGTTTCTCCCGGCTCAAGTGACCTAAGAAAACTGTCATCAGTGGCAGAGCCCTGTTCCTCCATTTGCTTTCTCTGGAAGCTCCCACCACCACTCAGGAGAAAGAGCTACTCGATCTGCCCTGACTATTTCTCGAAAGACCTGGGAGCAGTCAGAGTCTCAGCAGAGTGAGCTTCCATCCCCAAAGGGATAGGAGATGGAGGAAGTAGGCAGCTAGAGGCTTTCTTGCCTTGTTGGAATCTTATTGAACTGAGGGTTTGGGGGTTCTGAGACACCATGTTTAAAGTCCCTCTCCTTGTGGCCTGGTTTCCATTTCTGCTGCCAGCACTGACTCAGCACCTATGGAATTTACCGTGTTGGCATAGATTACGCTCTCTTCCCTCAGGTCACTGGCAGTTGGTGGGCAAACCTCCTGGGCAGCCAAGGGTGATGAAACCAACAGACCAGCAGGAGAATGGGCCTGTGAACCCCCAAGTGCTCACCCCACCCTTCCTTCCTCTCTCAGCACTAAAAGTCTGGCAGGAGAAATCACCAGCAGCAACAGACTGCACAGCCTTCCCAGGAAGATGCAGCTGCTCCTGCTCCTGGTGGCCTTTCTCCTACCCCCCAGGGCTGGGGCAGGTAAGAGACCATCCCCACCCTCAGAAGATCATCCCCATCCCATATTCTCTGGAGCCACATTGCCTGGGCACTCCCCAACTCTCTGTCAGTGGGCACATATTTGAATGCCCAGGTCCTGATTCCTCGGTTATAAAATAGGAATAATAGCAATACCTACACCACAAAGTTGCTGTGAAAGTTTAATTACTTACTGTACAGGAAACTCTTGGCATCGCCCTCTGCTCGTGCATAGGAAAAGCTCTACAATTGTGCTCTCTGAATTCATTCTGTAGCCCATGTGTCACAGCCTAGGAGACGAGGATCCAGCAATAACAGTCTCATTGGTTCATATCTAGATTCGTAAACACCAGCCCCATGCTGGTCATGAGCTGGACTCAGAGGGATCAGGGGCGCTCCCTGAGGTCACTTCGGGAAGAAGCCACGGCAGAGGGCTGCAGACCTGGAGGGCAGAGATCTCTCCACGTTCTGAGAGTCTTAGCGGGCCTTGCCTGGTGCAAGGGCTGTCCCTTCTCTGGGGTGGTGGGAGGGACCCGAGGTCTGGGGTGGAGAGTCAGCAGTGTGTCCTGCAGAACCCTGGAGCCTTGCTCATAATTTGGTACCCTACAGACGGCAAGTGTCACCCCCAAACCCTCCTTCCCCTGCATCTCCTCTCCAGCGCCCCATCTTCTAGCCTTTCTGCAGACCCCAAGCTGGTGCCCTCACTGCTGGATCAGTCAGCACAGAGATAAGTGCTAAATACTTTCTTCCAGGGGAAATCATCGGAGGCCATGAGGCAAGGCCCCATTCCCGCCCCTATATGGCATTTCTTCAAATCCAATCACCAGGGTCCACTTGCGGGGGGTTCCTGGTGCGAGAAGATTTTGTGATGACAGCAGCTCACTGCTGGGGAAGGTGAGAAACTAAGGATCTTCCAGGCGACGAGTAAGACAGGCCCATAAAATTCATGAGAGCAAATACCTGAAAGCAGAGTTCTAGCAATGAAGGTATGAAAAGATTGGGTATGTCTTGAGGGGCAGGGAACTGGCCAGTGTACATGAGGATAAAAGGAGGAGATGAAAGCATGTGCCAGGGCTCAAAATACAAGCTATTTTCAATTTATTCAAGAGGAAGCAAATCTTAAGGTCACAGTGTTCCCCACCATGCGCAGCTCAGGGCTTAGAGAAGCAGAGAACACAGAGAGCTCAGTCCCAGAGCCCTCCTGTTCCCTCACTTCCCTCAGCTACAGTCTTGATGTCCTGGGCTGTCAATCTGCCCTGCAGAGCTGGTGGACCTTAGCTCCTGAGGATCACACCTACCACTAGGCCACCATTCCTTTACAGGCGTATACATGTCATTTTGGGGGCCCACAACATCAGGAGGCAGGAAGGAACCCAGCAGCGCCTGTCTGTGCTCAGAGCCATCCGCCATCCTCAATATAATCCGCAGAACATTCTGAATGACATCATGTTACTGCAGGTACCACCTGCCTGACCCTCTGGTTCTCCAACTGAGCTGTCTCCCTCCCAGCTTGGGAACTTCATTTTGTCCCTGGGACCATGGAAGAGGAAGCCGGGGTGGAGTCCCAAGGGGTCGTGGGGGTGTGGTTGTGAGTGCTGCACAGATAGTCCCTGAGTGCCATCATTCTTTATGGCAGCTGGAAAATAGAGCCCAGCAGAATCAATTCGTGAGGCCAGTGGCCCTGCCTCGGACACAGTCCAGGCTGAGTCCTGGGGCCATGTGCACTGTGGCCGGCTGGGGCCTGGTCAGCAGGAAGAGAAGTACAGACACACTCCGAGAAGTGCGCCTGAGAGTGCAGAGGGATCAGGAGTGCAGCAGACGCTTCAGGACCTACACTGGCCAAACGGAGATTTGTGTAGGGGACCGGAGAGAGGGGAAATCTGCTTTCCTGGTAAGGCCACAGGCATCTTCCAACACTGCTCCAGACACAAGAGCCTGGGCAATACTGGGCAGTGGGAATAGCCTACATCCTATAGCCTCAGTCTGGGGGCCTGACCAGAGTATGGTGGGGGCTTTTTCCCATCAACCCAGTCTCTGGTGAAATGAGAGGAGAACCAGACACACAATGCATACATATGCAGTGTTTTCCCTTGAAAGATTAAGGTAGCTTCACTTGGGTCGAGCTAGACACAGTAACCATAGCCAAGTTAGAAGCTGTTAATGGAAAGGTCCAGAAGCTGACCTCTGCACCACAACTACCCTCTCATCTCATACCCACGTGGCAATTGAGGAATCACACCCAGCCTGCATGCAGTCTGAAGGCTGACGGTTAAGGCAGCAGGAATGGGAGGCATAGAGCAGGGAGGCATGGCTTAGTGTCTTTCCTTCCTCTCATCACCCACAGGGAGACTCTGGAGGCCCCCTGGTGTGTAATAATGTGGCCGAAGGCATTGTCTCCTATGGAGATTCTAAGGGGACTCCTCCAGAAGTCTTCACCAGAATCGCACGCTTCCTGCCTTGGATAAAAAATACAATGAGACGTTTCAAAATGCGAGGGATCAAACTGAGACCCCCAGTGAATGATTCTTGTTCTCTAGAATTGAAATGAGATTGTCGGAAGTCTTAATAAAAGTACTTGTCTAGAGGGGAAATACTAGTTTCTCATTTGTTCACGAAACATTGTTCAACATCCAACAAGTGTATCCACGACTGAGTCTGAGCTCCTCCAGGAAAATGAGGTCTTTTCCCAGGACAACTGAAACCTCCCAACACACCATCCCGTGGGACAGCATGAGATATTTCTTTCCTCCAAATCAGCAATTCCCCTCCCCCACACACAACTCCCACAGCCTCAGGGACTGATTGGAGGACAGATGTCTCCCAGGGCAAGCTTCTTTACTCCCTGCCCTACCACAGGCTCCCATACTAGATATTAAACACGCTCTAAAACAACGTGCAACTGGTTTGTATAAAACAGGAGGAGCAAGGGGACAGAATTGAAAGTCCACAGGAGGTTCAATCTCATACGTGGCAAAGGTGGTATCTCAAGTCACTGGGAAACAAACGTTTAATGCATGATGTTAAAACAACTGGATAGTTGGGCAAGGGGAGATAAAGTGGATCTGCTCTTCACACCATAATCCACAACTCTCAAACAGATCAGAGAGCTAAATGTAAATAATTAAACCACACAAGTCCTAGAAGAAAGAAAACATCTGCTAACTAAGGAACATCAGTGTTCACAGCAGCACTCTTCACAACAGCCAAGAGATGGGAGCAGCACAGTGTTCACTTATAACCAGAGTCCTTCTCCCAGACCCTCATATCACCCAAACCCCACTATACTCTAGACCAATGTCCACATTTTCAATGTGGCAAGGTCTGCTTCCTGTTTTGATACTCAAAAGTTATACAAAACTCCACCCAAAATGTTGACTAATTTAATATCATTCCACCCTAAAGATTAGCCCATGGCTGTCTACATCGATGTTGTATTCAAAGAAAAGATTACCAAGGTCACATATTTTTAAATCTTGTTTTAAACACCTTCTTAACGTGGAGGTTCTTCTATGTCCATCAAATGTTCATTATTCCTTGCAGTAGGACATTTACCATCTGAACTTTTGCAATTTCCATATCCTAAATAGATTAATCACTGAACGCATATCAAATTCAACTGGCTATACACAGAAAAGCATTGATAAGTTTAATCATTATTTTATGGGTAGTTCTTTCAGAAAGTCATTTGTCTAACAATCAGTCTAAGCCATTTTCAACATATTTTTAATCAAAAATGCATCTTTGACAACACTTAGTCATTCTCTGTATAGTTACTGCCACCTACCCACAGGAATTATCTACTACTTGCATGGTCTGGAAGATAACAGTCTCATCAGTAAATGTTTGCATTCACAAATGGAAAGAATACTTGATGGTGGGGTGGGGTTGAGAGAGGGTACAAGAGCCCACATCCAGCCCTTCCTCCCTGTGACATGTGCTTAGAGTCCCAGAGCACTGCCCGGTTTCAGGACTCAGTGCCCAGGAAACATCCAAGGGAGAGCCACCTCATGTCCATGTCCTTCCCTGCCAGTCAGCACCGCCAAGGCAGCTCTCTGCCTCAGCTGCCCAGATGAAAAGGTTTCTACAGACCTCACAGTTCTTACCACCAGAACATAATTCCTTCAATGACCATCCCAGAGACAGTCTCACCACCACCTCCTACAAAACTCCTGAATTTATCCTCTGCCCGCCATCACCAGGATAAAGCCAATGTTCCACCTACCTCTTCCTGAATGCATTCAGATGGGACACATTCTATTCTGTGCTTTCTATAAAACTCATGGTCCTGAGAAGAGTGGTGGATACAGTGGAAACATAAGCAGCATTGATGATGCTTGCAAAACAATGGAAATGTACTTAATGCTACCAAACTGTACACTTAAAATAGTTAATAAGAAAATTTTATGTTATGCATATTTAACCACAATTTCAAAAGTACTTTCTTAAACATCTCCTGTGATTTAAAAAAATAAAAGGAACAGATCTCTAACGATAGGAGATGTTACCTAAAGGAAATGGGCAGCAGCCTCTTCTACTCGTCTCCTGCATCATTGGAGTGACATTTCCTTTTTGAGCAGTCAGGTTTCTGGGTTGAAGAGAAGAGACATCACATCTGGCTAATGCCACAGACTCCAGAAGTAGTTCCATCCTAGCATTTCCTTCCCATGAACATGACACTAAAAGCAATAACAAATTGTGACTTACAAACAACAAATTACAACCTCACAAGAGCAGCCAACCTTCTCTCCCGGCACCATGGCCATGCCCAGGCAGAGGTGCCTCCTGCCCTTGGTCAGAGTAGCAGAGTCATGATCAGAAGAGACAAGGCAGAGGTGGGACAGAAGAAGAGCAGAGAGAGGCAACTGCCTTCGAATACTGTCTGGATCCATGGAGAACCCAAAGACAAGGGACAGCTAAGCCATGTGTGGGGTGAAAGTGTAGCCCAAGGTAGTGCCCCAACAGCTCAGAAGAAAATGATCTATCAGAAAAATGTGACAGCTCTGTCAAATGTACAAGAAATCAGCTACAGAAGTTGTGAGTGCTTCTTGGGTCTATGTGACAATATGCACTTAAATGGTAAACACTTGCTTTGGGTCAAAGTTATATTCTCTCACCTTTGATTTTCTATGCTTCCAACGCTTATTTGATAGGTATTTAATAACCCAACTTGTTGACACATTTATTTAATAAGCCACTACAATATTGCTGGACGTATTCGTGGTTTCCAAATTGAAGGTGGGAAGGGAGCATAAATCATTAAGGGTAAGAAAGCAATGACAGCCCCTATAGGGAACAGTCACACTTGGGGCAGAGAATGAAAATGAAAAAATACGTCACACTTTCCACTTGCTGGATAATGACTGTCCAACAGATGCTGAAGCAGCGTAAACATTATGTCCAGTTGAAGGTAAGATTTCAGAAGTCTTCTCATATCCATATTAAATCAAACCTACAAAGAGAAGTCATCTAAACTGTCAGCCCAATTGCTTGTCTTCTAAGTAGAATTATGCCTTGAAACTTTGTCTTCTGAAATTGACAGCCCTCAAGTATCTCTGTGAGGAAAACAGGGTTCTCTGGGCACTGGACCAGCAAAATAAGTGTCACCCTGGGTGCCAACAATATCATTAAAAACAAAAAGAAAGAAAGCAGACAGCAGGTCATTTCTGTGCTCAAAGCCTCCCCTCACAAGGATTATAATGAAATACAAAGGGCAATGACATCATGCTACTGAAGGTCCCATCTTGCTGACCTTCAGGTGCACTAGCACAGGACCAAAAAGAACTTCTCCAATAGCATCATCTTACTGAAGGTAAGGAAAAGTCCTGCTGCTCTTTCTCTCCTGGGTCCTCATGTTTCTGCTCCTACTGAGACATGGACACCTGATTAGTCCCAATGGCTCAGAGGAAAGGGAAGACAGAGCAACCCCACCACGGTGTCCAGGCCCAGAGACCACTGACTGACTTAGGCTCTCTTACCCGCTTTCCATCAGCAGTTGAAAAATTCCACACAGACAAAAGTCACAAAGCCCCACTGCCTGCCCAGGACAGTAGTGTGATGTGGCCAGCTGGGCCATATGCTGAGCATGTCAGCGAAACCCTGCAGTAGGTGGAGCTGACCATGCAGGAGGACCCTGAGTTTGAATGCTGCTTTCCCAACTACTACAGATTTGAGTAGGAGACACGAAGAAAATGAAGATCAGTTTCAAGGTCAGGATTCCAGCATTTATCTAGACAGGTCCCAAGAGAGAGGAACTTGGGGTATGAGAGAAGCCATATCTTCATGCCTCAGCTTAAAAGCTTGGACGGCTTAGGTCTATAAATCCAGTTTGTAGTGATTTCCCCTGGCTGGTAAAGAGGGATCAGTTATTTCATGGCAGAATGAAATAAGAGACTTGGAGACCAGCAAGTCCTGAGATTTGCAATCTATGCTCAGTGAAGTCTGTGCCCAGAGGTGAGGAAGGAGGGAGGTGGCAACCAAGGCAGCCTTATCTTTACTTATATTACACGTAGAAGGAATAAGCCTCAGTCCACAACCCACAAAGGGTCACACTCTAACCACAAGACAGTTCATTGTCACCCAGAGCCCATTATTTTAGAGTCCCTTATCCTTCAAACAGCACCACCAGTGAGTTGGATGTGACAGATACAACCAACAACTCACAAGAGCTGAACAATGATTCAGGTAGAACCTGCATCAAAAGGGAAACAATTTCACACACACACACACACACACACACACACACACACACACACACACACACACACAAATAATAATAATAACAATAACAAATAAATCACATGGATATGAGAAGCAAAATCCAGCACATTTAAACATAAGGTGAAGAGCAAATAAAAGTTTCACTCATGACTGTCCCTACATCCACCTGCCAAGCCTTGCCTGGGGTTCCCAGCCCTGGCAGAAGCACAGGTGACAGAAGAGCTGAATGCATGTGTGGAGAGGAACAGGTGAACGGTAGAACGTGAACGAGCCAAGGGACAACTTCAGGTCACAGCAGTAACACTACACGATGCTCTTAGCAGAAGCCATCACACAAAAGAAATGGAGGCCTCCGGAGCTGGGTCAGGCACGAGGAGCTCCGCAGAACATCAGGATGTAAGCCAGAGCCAGCACCAGAAAGGCCGAGGACATCTGCCACCAGGGACAAGGGTGTGTCGCCTCAAAGGACAGCACCTGATGGACCAGTCTTCCCCCTTACACCTGACGGAGCACTTGACACAGCATGACATACGTCAGGGAGAAAAACCATTCCTTCTAGTGACTGCAGCATCGTGAAGGTCGGGCTGCTCTTGACGGCACATGTTTCCTTAAAATTATTTCTAAGTACATTCACAATGATTTGTCTCTCTTGATCTAGTGATTTTTATTTCTAGGACCTTTATGCTATGTAAGGCCGAAAGTGTGTGTGTGTGCGTGTGTGCATTTGCGTGTGCGTAGGTGTGTGCGTACATGTGTGCACACGGGGGGTTATTCATAAAGATGCTCAGCAGACTATTATTTAATAATAGAACCCAAACTGGAATAGCATCAATGTCCAAAATAGGGAAATGGTCAAGCATGACACATCACATTATGTATTGTGCAAGCCATTCACACTTCATATCCACTGCTCCAGAAATCTAGGGTAAGAAAACAACTGGGGTAAGGAAAGACAACTAAGCTAAAAACATTAATACACAAGTTTTCAGGAAAATCTAATAAATATTGGAAAAATGCTCACTAACTGATCAATGCAAATGGAAAGAGTCATAATTTTTTCTTATCTGAATAGGAAGGATTATAAAAATAGTAACACTCAGATTCAGTATGGACATTGAGAAAATGGCATTTCATACCTTGAACAGAAATATCCTTTAAAAATAGAAGGAAAAAGTAGTCTTTTACCTAGCTATCGACCACACTGAGAAATTTGAACAAGGTTATATCTTAAATATTTGTTACGCAACCTAAATCTTAGAAACAATCACTATTTCTAGCACAAATTTGGGATTAGCTTTTAAAATGCTATGCACTATTGAATACTAAGGAACCATTAACGTTATGAAATGAATTACATTTTGCCACATGGGAGAATGTTCGCCAGGTATGCTGAATTCAAAAGCGGGTTAGAGAGCAGAATACAGTCGTGCATCATTTAACTGCCGGGATATGTTCTGAGAAATGGGCCATCAGGTGATTGAGCATTAGTACCAGATGTGCAAACATCATAGAATGTACTTAAACAAACCTCGATGGTCACACCTAGACTATCTGGTATAGCCTATTGCTCCTAGGCCATAAGCCTGCACAACATGATACTGTACACAGCAACACAAGACTGAATCAACCACAAGAGAAAATGATGCACTCAAAAGACGCAGTAAACACAAGATGTGGGAGGCTGCTGCCTGCGTAACACGTGTACTGCTTTACAGCAATTTTTTTCATAAATAGAAATAGTACCCTCTAAAACAAGGATAAAAGTATAATATAGTAAACACGTTAACCAGTAACACTGTCGTTTATTATCGAGTATTCCATACTATGAATTGTAAGTGCTATACTTTCACACAACTGGCAGTGTAGCAGGTTTGTTTACACCAGCATCACCACAGACATGTGAGTAATGCATTAAGCAATGACGTCACTCGGTGATACGAATTTTTCAGCTCCATTATAATCTTATGTGACCATCACTGTTGTTGACCAAAATGTCACAAGGCTCATAACTATACATCAATCTACTTTGATACATATTTTTCTTCCTATATATCCATTTTCTTCATTTTTCTACAACTTTTATGTACTAGTTAGACAACTTAAAGGCCTGTCTTTTAAATATGAAAGAGATACTGAAATGGTATGCACTAGTACGTATTAATAAAATGAGGCAAAGTTTTACATTCAGTGATTTAAATTATAGGATTCAAAACTAAATATATTGTAATCACATCTATATAAAAATATATAAAGAACAGTCCTGGATGGAAATACATCTTTTAACAGAGGTCACTTGGTGATGGGATTAAGGCTAATGTTTTCTTCTATTTTAACTTATTTAATATTTAAAATTTTATCATTATAAAAATAACTTTATTTTAAAAAACGCTCCATGTAAGTAAAAGGTAAACTTAAGTAATTTGGCACACATGCTGGTTAAGATAACCCTGACAATTCTTTTCATTTGTTTGTTTGCATTTCTCAAACATTTAATGAGATATTCAGGTTTTAAATAATCTTTTTTTTAATTTATTTTTAATTATAGTTGACATACAATATTGTATTTGTTTCAGCTGTACAACATAATGATTCACTATATACATACCTTGCAAAGTGATCACCACATTTAGTTTTGAAAACATCTGTCACCAGACATGGTTATTATCATATTATTGACTATATTCCCTATGCTGTATGTTACATCCCCTCGACTTATTTTATAATTGGAAGTTTGTACTTCTTAATCCCCTTTCCGTTTTCCACCCATCCCTCCTCCCCCTCCCTCTGAAAATTCTCGGAGTCTTATTTTCCAACAACTAGCATATGAATGCATAATCTACTGCACATGGAAAATAAACTGCTTATCAGTTGTTTTCACAGACGTATCTCTTTCAGTGCAGGCCTATTAGCAAAAGAGCTGTCACAGAACTAATTTTTCAATGACCTGGGTACAACATCATCTCGCTAGAGACCATAACCTTCTTAATAAGGCATCCTTATAAGGTTTGGGGAAATAAAGAGATTGTGATGCTTGGGCCATGCAGTAAAGGGGCTGCTGTTGTCTGCACTTTGTTGAGCTTACTAGGGTCCCTCCCTGAAGGCAGTTATATTTCTTTTCGTGGTCAGAGGAGATGCTTGATATTATTTCAATTTTCTTAAATATATTGAGACTTGTTTTGTGGCCTAAAGTGTAGTCTATCTTGGAAATTGTTTTTAAAAATGTGCATTCTGCTGCTTTGGGTGAAATGCTCTAAAAATATCAATTATCAATTAAATCCATTTTGTCTACTATGTCATTTAAGGCTGCTGTTTTCTTGTTGATTTTCTATCTGGAAAAAACTATTCATTGATGTCAATGGGTGTTAAAGGCCACTACTCTTGATTATATTGCTGTTGATCTCTCCTTTTATTCCATCAATAATTGTTTTATATATTTAAGCATGCCTATGTTGGGTGCATAAATGTTTACTAGAGTTATATCCTCTTGTTGAATAGATCCCTTTATCATTACGAAATGTCCTTCTTTGTCTCTTATAGCTTTTGTTTTAAAGTCTATTTGACTGGTATAGTATTGCTACCCCAGCTTTTCTTTCTATTTTCATTTACATGAATTATCTTTTTCCATCCCTTTACTTTCAGTCTGTGTGTGTCTTTTGATCTGAAGTGAGTCTCTTGTAGGAAGCATACATATGGATCCTGTTTTCTTACCCATTCAGCTACCCTATATCTCTTGATTGGAGCATTTAACCTTTTACATTTAAAGTGATTATTGATAGGTACATAGTTGTTGACATTTTATTATTCATTTTACGTTCATTTTTTTCCCCTTCTTCTTAAAGAGTCCCTTTAACACTTCTTGTAATATTAGTTTGGTGGTGATGAACTCCTTTAGCTGTTTCTTGTCTGGGAAGCTCTTTATCTCCTTCAATTTTAAATAATAGCCTTACTGAATAGAGTACTCTTGGTTGTAAGTCCTTGCTTTTCATCACTTTGAATATTTCATACCAATTCCTTCTGACCTGCAAAGTTTCTGTTGAGGATCAGTTGACAATCTAATGGGAGCTCTCTTGTAGGTAGCTAACTGCCTTTTTCTTGCTACTTTTAAGAGTCTCTGTCTTCAAACTTGGCTGTTTGAATTGTGCTATGTCTTGGTGTAAGCCTCTTTGGGTTTATCTTGTTAGGAACTCTGTGCTTCCTGGACTTGTATGTCTATTTCTTTTGCCAGGTTGGGAACGTTTTCAGTCATTATTTCTTCAATGGATTCTCAATCCCTTGCTTTCTCTATTCTCTTTCTAGTACCCTTGTAATGAGAATGTTGTTACACTTGATGTTGTCCCAGATATTCCTCAAACTATCCTCATTTTTTAAATTCCCTTTTTTCTTTTTGCTGTTCTGATTTGGGTGTTTTCTGCTACCTTGTCTTCCAAATCACTAATTCAGTCCTCTGCTTCATCTAATCTGCTGTCGATTGTTTCTAGTGTATTCCTTGTTTCAGTTATTGTATTCTCTTTTTTTCTGGTTTCTATGCTTCCTTACGCCTGTTATCTCTTCATCACAATTCTCACTAAGTTCCTTGAGCATCCTTATATCCAGTGTTTTGAACTCTGTATCTGGGAGCTTGCTTGCCTCCATCTCACTTAGTTCTTTTTCTGGAGTTTTCTCCTCTTCTTTCATTTGGAACATATTTTTCTTCTCCATATTACATTTGGAACATATTTTGGTTTCCTCTCTGTGTTTGTTTCTATGTATTATGTTGATCTGCTATGTTTTCCCAGTCTTGGCAGGGTGGTCTTATGTAGCAGGTGTCATGTATGGCCCAGACTCACAGTCTCTCCAATCACCTGCACTGTGTGCTCCAGGAGTGACCAGACATTAATTTGGACAATAAATTATATGATCAGCTTATGTGTGTGCACCCTCCTGCTGTAGTAGAACCTTGATTGCTTTTGGCATATCAGTGAGTGGGAATGACCATCAGGCTGATTGGCTCTAAGGATTGGCCATGCCCATAGCGTATGAGTTGCTGGGCTGGTGCTGACCCCCAGAGCAGGATTCCCCACAGTGAGTCTGATGCCTGTCCGTGCTACTTCTGGAGCTAACTGGGTGATGCTCTATTGGGAGCCAAAGCTGGCCACTGGGTGTGTTGGTTCTGGGGCCCCTTGGAAGGAGCTCTGCTGTAGGCCAAGGGCAGCTGCTACCTGTTTCCATCACAGGCTACCCAGCAGGAGCTACAAAACAATCCAAACTTGGTAGCTGCCTATACTGGGCCTGGAAGTGTGTGGGAGAGGCCACGCTGAGAACCAAGTCCAGCTGCAACTGACCTGTAGCAGCCCAGCAAAGACACAATGCTCCATGAGGCCTGCTGTCACCTGCCACAACCAGTAAGGCTCAGCCACTAAAAAAGCCTCCAGCACTACTCCAGTTGGGTGAGGCAGGATCTCAGGGAATCACCAGGATGGGAAAACTGGTGTTCACCAAGTTAATCCAGATTAAGATTTGGTGCGAGGGCTGAGTCTGGAGCCACTCAGCAAGGGAAACAAGACACATTGAGACCAGCCTCTGCCCGCCAGGGGCCTGCGGACCTTTGAGAGTTAGATCTAAGAAAGGCTACAGCACAGACCAAGCTGGCTGCCTGCCAGCTAAAGTGCTTCTCGCTTGGGTGGGGTGGAGTTTCAGAGAGTTGGGGTGAGTGGTGTTCACCAGGTTAATGCAGGTTCAGATTTTGTTATGTGGTGGAGGGCTCAACAGAGGAAAGATGGTGCCTGCCTACTGGCTGTGGGGGGGGGGGATCAAGACAGGGACAATGCCAGCTGTCATTCCAGCTCTTGCCCTAAAGCCACAGAACTCGTTTCTCCTTATATGTCTCTGGCACCTTCCAAACCACTGTCTCTTCACCACAGCACAAAGTGAATGAGTGAGTGAGTGAGTGAGTGAGTGAGTGAGTGAGTGAGGCTGTGTACGGCCCCTTAAGAGAACACAAGGGTTTCTAGCAGACTTTCTTTTCTCCTGGATGGTTGAAATTCCTGCTCATTTTCATAGCCAGATGTAGTGGGGGATCCTCTTCCCAGCACTCGTGCACTAGAACAAAAAGCCATCACTCCTCAAAAAGGACCCATCACTCCTCAAAAAGGACATCTGCCTCTGAGATGAACCTCCAGATTACAACCACCTCACGTGGGTATCCTGTGTTGCAACGCCACCCTTCATACCTGTCTCCACATGCCTACCTATTTAGATCCTTAATTATAAGACATCTGTTCAGCTATTCTCCATGTGCTTCTCCTGACTGTTTTATAATATAGTTGTAATTTTGATGTCTTTATGGAAGGAGATGAGCACAAGTTTACTTACTCTGCCATCTCAACCAGAACTCCAACCCTAACGATCCTAACACATAAACTTTAGTGATTCAGTGGCTCGTACAGTAGCAGTCTATTTCTTACTCACACACAGCTCAAAAAGAGTTTTCATGGCAAGTAAGGGCCCCCTTTACTCTCAAGTGTCTGGTATGGGCAATACATTACGTGGTCAGCCCATATTAAGAGGCCAAGGCCCAGTTCCATGAATTGGCTTCCAAGTTCTCCAGCTTCACGTGCATCAAAAGTTGGAAGGAGAAGGACCCAGATGGTCAGGCATGAGAGTGTCATGAGACAGGTCCGGAAGACACCCAGGGCATATCCACTTACATCCCATTCGCTACGACACACAGCCACACCTGACCATAAGTGACACTGGATAATGTAGTTCATCTATGTCCCCTGGAAGAAAAGGAAATTGTTCTGCCAAACTCCTATCTCTGCTCGACCACGATGCTTAATAGTGTTTGCTGTTTATAAGGATCACGAGCCATAAATATCTTTCTGCCCATTAAACTGATGCATTTCCATTATTTAAGAAATTGGACAATAGAAAGGGGGAAATGAGAGTCACATAAAATATTTGTTCTGGGTGTTGCCCTTTTCTAACAGGATTAGTATCAACGTGTACGCACCAATTTACATTCTACTTTTTCCGCTTAATATTAGATGATACAAACTGCTCCGTGCCACTGCAAGCAGTCCTCTAAAACATGATGCCTTTTCATAGCTGGATAGCATTGCATCCTATGAATATATCATGATGATATGACCTCTCCTGTTGTTGACTATTTGGATTGTCAGAGCATTTTTGGAAGAGGGTCTCAGGGAATACGTCCACCTCCACCTCTTTCTCATGTTGACCCAGGGCCCTGAGACTCGGTCTCAGAAGCAAATTCCTCGACAAAGAACACTGAGGGCCTTGAACATTTTGTCAAATCTTTCTCTGCCACATCCAGGGGGTCCAGGTCCTTCTTTCCCCATAACGATACTGATGAGGACACTTTATGAGAATCCCACTGAATTTCCTTTGTCAACCACTCTTCCTCACAAGGAGAACAGCGCAAGCCAGTTCTTGGCAAGAAAGTGTGTCCACGGGGCTGGCACAGCCTTCTCCCAGCACTGACACTCCATACGACAATCACAAGTTCAGCAGTCGAGTCTTCCCAAGGAGCCGCCAAAACATCCCTCTGAGAGTCCTGTGAAGGCAGCCCTGAGAGTGTCTGGGATGCCTAAGCAGGATACAGTCTCCAACACAGCCATCGGCAACTGGAGTGGTGCCTGACACAAAGGGAGGGAGGGGAAGTGACCCAGCATCAGTTGGCAACCGCCAGCCCAGAACATATGCATCGGTGGTGGCATGTGGGGCCCAGGGAGGAGGTGAGAAAGACACTACTTTAGTGGCCCAACATCCCAGAGGAGAAAAACGCTGTAACTGACGGAAATGTAATCCCACAGTCCCAAGTAGATGTAACCAGCTTGGAGATTGGGAAACATAGCACAGTCTGATCAGTAAATACCACAATTTCTATTAAAATTGAGACATAAAAACATACCTGCTTACATCTACTCTCACATCTTACCCTCTCCATCCAAATATTCTAACTCCTACATCTGAGACTGTGTTTTTCTTAATTTGAATAGCAAATATACAGATGTGAAACGTGCACAACCCATAAATGTACAGTTAAAGAAATTAGAATTCACGCACTACAATCTGCGTCAAGAAATAGAGCATGCTCAACGTTCCAGAAATCACCCGCATGTCACTACCTGCTCAAAATGCCCTCTCTGCTCTCCAACCCCAGAATTAACTACTGTTGCAACTTTGCGGCTAACCGGCTCCTTGCCTTTCCTTATACTGTTACCACCTGTGGATGCGTTTCTAGGCAATATAGTTTCATTTTTGCTAGTCTCCAACTTGATATAAAGAGAATCACACTGCATGTATTCTTTTGGGTTCTTCTCTCAGCATCGTATCTGTGAGATTCATCTGTATAGCTGCATGTGGCAATAGTCGTTCATATTTACTGCTGTGCAATAGTCCATTGTACGAATACGCCACAACTCGATTGTCCGTGCTGCTGCTCATGGACCTTCCAAGTGTTTCTATTTGGGGGTTATCACCAGTAATGCCACTGTGACCTCCTTCGACATGTCTCTGGTGGAAATTTGCACATGTTTCTCTAGCGTTATCAACCTAGGAGTGGACAAAGGACCCACCTGGTGACTGTGACGGGCATCTCTCTGTGATTTAAATGGGTGGTTCGAGCAACTCAGAGGAACACCTTTTGATATGTTTGTTAGCCACTTGGATTTCCTCTTTTGAGATGAGGCTGGTTCCAGTCTTTTGCCCATTGTTCTTTTGAGTTATCTATTTCATAGTGATTCATAGAAATCCTTTCTATAACTTGAACATAAGTCCTTGGTTAGTTATGTGTGTTACAAGCATCTTTGCCCCCTCAAACAAGTCATCTTTTCTTTCTCTCAATGTTAATGTATCAAGTTCATCATTATTTCTTTATTAGTACTGCTTTTATGTATAGTTTTTAACATCTTTATCTCTTATGAAGATATTCTCACATTACATTTTACATCTTGAATAACATTTGGATCCGTAATCCACCTAAAAATGGATCATTGGATATGCTGTGAGATAAAGGTCAAATTCTCTTTTTTCACATAGAATGTATGTGTCCCCATGGGACACCAGAAGACACCCTTTGTCCTAGCACCATTAATTGGGGAGAATAAAGGAAAATAGACTTTTTCCATGTCTCTGCCATGAAACCTCCATCATAAATCAAGGGTTTAAGTTCATGTGTGTCAGTGTCCAAACGTGCGTGCAGTCTCTACTTCTGATCCATTAGTCTGTGTCTCCATGCCCTCCATCATCAACACCACAATAAAGAAAGACGTCTCACATTATTCTCATTCCTCAAGAGAATGGCTCCTGCTGGACATTTGCTTTCCACATGTATTTAGAATCAATTAAGTTCTCTAAAATACCTCGTGGGTGCAATGACGCTGTACAGCACTTTCGGGAGAATAGACATTTTTTAAAACTTTGTCCTCAAAACCATGGACATGGAATATCTCTATATCTGTCTTCTGAATTGTCTCCAATACAATTTTATAATTTCACCAGAGAGATCTTGCACATCTCCTTAAATTTATGTTTTGTTATTTGATAATTATCATGGTAACTTTTTTCACTTACATAATCAACTTTTTCAAATTTCTAACAATAACTCTCTACATGTAAACAGGATCATTTTTATATTGACTTTGTGTCTAGCAAATTTCTTAAACTAGCTTACTAATTGTAATAATTTATCTCTGGATTCCTTAGCATTCTCTATGTATTTATCATAGCTCCAATTCTTGTCCTTATAATCTTTCACTTCTATTCCCTGCCTAAATGCACTCACTAAAATCTCTAGCATAGTGTAAGAGAAATGATGATTGTACCTATCCAGGTGTCTTTGTATTGTTTTCCTCTCAAACAAAAGGCATCCAGCGTTTCACCAGCAAGTATCACGATTGCCGTGGCATTTTTGAGGATACCTTTGAACAAATTAAGGACATCCTTTTCTATTCCCAGATTGCCATGAATTTTGTTCATGGATAAGGGTATATTTTAGCAAATGCTTTTTCATTTGGTTTGGTTTTGCTTCAATCAAATAATCATGCCGTGTTTCTTCTTTCGTCAGTCAATATGGTGTGTTACAGCAATTGAGTGTCAAATGGAAAGCCACCTCTTCCTGGGATGAACCTAAATTGGTCACAATAGGATATCTTCCTGCTTATGGATTGTTTGGTTTGCATCAATATTTAAGTGATACTGGCCTGTAAACTTCCTTTCCCATATTGTCTTCGTTGGGTTTGTCACTGAGGTTTTGCCAGTCTCATAAAAACAATGGGTAGCACCTACTCTCCAGAAGTTGTTCAGCGTTCTTTAAATATTTTGCAGAGAGGCATTATGAGCCTGAGGCTCTCCTCGATGGCTCACTCGATTTAATCTTTACAGGGAAATTCAAACTTCTTGAGTATGTTTCATTAAGTGAATTTTTCTAGGGATTGGTCAATTTCAGGTAGATTTTCAAAATCATTGGCTTTCCTGTAACTTAATCAGATAACATATATGTTGATATATTGAAATATATATACGTATATCCCCCAGAAACAAACCCTTTCTCAGTTGTTGCAAATATCTTCCACCACTCTACGGCTTTTCTTTTCACTATCTTAAGTGTCTTTAATAATTAGAATTGCTAAATTTTCACAGAGAGTAATGTATACATTTTTCCTTGACAATTAATAAATGGTTAGTGCTTTCATGCCTTGCTTTAAATGTTTTTCCTACCTTATGTTTATGATAAAATTCTATGTGATGTTCTCACAATTTTATGTCTTTTCCTTTCAATTAATTAATTGGAGTATAGTGCTTAACGATCAAGTTTCATCTTTACCTATATATGCCCAACAACTTTTGCTATGAATTATATTCACCGCTACTAATCATTTTGAACTTACATTTTATTTCCATTATGGTTTTGACTTTGACTCAATTTATTTGACAGTCTATTGCTTTAGTTTTAAAAACACAGAGAATTTCTGCTCGTATTCCTGTCATGATCTCCAGCTTCAATTCACAGAGGCCTGCAACAGTTTTTAATCCTTTAAACATTTTTTACACCTACCTATGGCTTAATCTTTGGTTTAAGCCAAAGATTTTTTGGTTTGTAAATCTGCTACATGTGTTCGTTAGTGAGTAATCCGCATTTGTTAAACAAGGTATACTATTTGTCATTTTTCATTCGTTATTCGACTTCTATATCACTACTAATCGATTTATAAGATGTGTTTTAAAATCTTCCCAAGTGACTGTGAAGTTGTTTCTTCCTGAGTAGCCTTGGCTCATTGCAGCCTTTCATCACAGCTCATTTGAAAGTAATCTTCCTTTCTCTACAAGTCTCTCTTTCGTAAGATCTCTGCCATTTCTTTCTGACATTGACTTTTACGTATAAATTACATTTTATTAATCTATTTGGATTTTATGAATTTTTTTGAAACCTTAACTGGATATTTATCAGTAGTTTTGAAAAAAAAATCTCAGCCATTATCTCATCATTTCTTTTCCATTCTTTCTTTCTTGCAGAACTCGTTAAACATGTGGTCATCTTCTAATTCTACTATTTTGTATGTTTTTATGTTTATGCCTCTCTATGCTTCACTCCTGACACCTTTTTCTAAGCTACTTTGCAGTAACAATTCTCTTTTCATCTTTTCCTAACCTCTTATTAATTTTATCCACTGTGACTTTAATTTTGGTTATTATTGTGCACTTTTCAAATGGCGTGTCGCTTTTTCTTGCTGTCATGTTCCCTGCAGCTCCTATAAAGCTTGCTTTTATTTCAGCATAATTGTTTTATCATCTGTATTAGATTATTCTAATAATATTAACTCAATTATGTAAGTGTTCTTTCGCTCTTCTTAGTATCTATTGTTTCTTAGTGTGAGTCTTACTTCGTTGGTTGGTTGTTGACCTTGTTGATATTTGACTATATGCTGCGCATTATACTGAAAAATAAGAGGCAGGTGTGATTCCGATCTTGAATAAAGTGATTTTCCATTAGATTTGCATTTAATTCTGCCAGCTACTTTGGACACATCCATAACTACATCAACGCTAATTCCAGGTTGGAGATTCCATGAAAAGTCCAAGGAGTTCTGATCTTTCATGAATTGCGTGCAAACATTAGCCCCTTATTGTTCTTTGTTGCATTGAGGGTATAGATTTTTCAAATCCCAGTTTCCCGGGAAAAGGAGCTCTGACTGCACCTACTTGGCTGGGTCTTGGTCTTTGATTTCCACTTCCCTACCTATAACAGGTCATTAAACCAGACGTTAAAATTTGGTAGGTTCACACAATTTCCACAGAAAAATTGTAGCTACCTAACTGGAGGCCCATTACTCCTTTCATTTTTGACTTACAATCGCTCATGCACTGGCCATTCTTCAAGGCTTTGAAGACATTTTAAACAGCTTTGCTTGGGTTTCTTGTAGTGGGAAGGTTGACGTGAAATCCTAGGTCCCGTTGGTGAAATCGCCTCCCATATCGCTACTCAGGTCTTTGGGTGTGTACGTTTTGCTCCCCTTTTTCAACAGGTGCAGGCTGTTATTCATCCTTCTGTTTTTTAATTACACTAATGATTTTATAAACAAAATTAAGTGTTGAAAACTTTAAGTAACAATCCATTAAAAATACCCAAATGTTATGGCACTGATACAGCTATTATACTATTTTCTCTTTTTTTCTCCATTTTCTATCTATCGCTTTTCAGGTGTACGAAAAAGGAGTTCGCAAGGTTGCAATCATAGAGCATGTATGAAAAGGGCACCCATTTCTTTACAGCTCTACAAATAAGTGAAAACCTGTGTATATTTCTAGATCAGGAGAGATTTTCATGATCTTTAAAAGTTTAAAGACCTATCGCAGTCCTGCAAAGTTTAGGAATTGTATTGCTTCAATTCTGATATACTTTTTGCAACACCTATACTGGGTTATAGTGTTTTTCTGAGCATCCACAGAAGCTTCTAAGTAGGTTCAAGTTGTCTCACAACCTACTGTGCTAGTCTTCAGTACTCTGCTGGGCCTTACTCTCAACATTACATGCGTGGTTCCACTTCTTTGGACTTATGTATTACAGGTAGCACAGCAAGGATGTACCTCCTTCTTAGTAGCTACCACCCCTGGGCAGAGAAAGGGGCTTTGGCTTATTTGTCTAATATCCTGGACGAAATAGAATCTTAGGATCTTATGTTTTCCGGCCATGCTCTGACAGCTCTCAACAAAGTCAAGTCACTAGGCCTTTTCTGTGTGCATGGAACCTTCTGGGACACAAAGGCCTTCACCTTGAGTAGGAAGCAGGCAAATAGAAGTCTTCAATTGTGTCACAGCTTTCACTGACAGTTTCTCCCGGCTCAAGTGACCTAAGAAAATTGTCATCAGTGGCAGAGCCCTGTTCCTCCATTTGCTTTCTCTGGAAGCTCCCACCACCACTCAGGAGAAAGAGCTACTCGATCTGCCCTGACTATTTTTAGAAAGACCTGGGAGCAGTCAGAGTCTCAGCAGAGTGAGCTTCCATCCCCAAAGACATAGGAGACGGAGGAAGTAGGCAGCTAGAGGCTTTCTTGCCTTGTTGGAATCTTATTGAACTGAGGGTTTGGGGGTTCTTAGACACCATGCCCAAAGTCCCTCTCCTTGTGGCCTGGTTTCCATTTCTGCTGCCAGCACTGACTCAGCACCTATGGAATTTACCGTGTTGGCATAGATTTCGCTCTCTTCCCTCAGGTCACTGGCAGTTGGTGGGCAAACCTCCTGGGCAGCCAAGGGTGATGAAACCAACAGACCAGCAGGAGAATGGGCCTGTGAACCCCCAAGTGCCCACCCCACCCTTCCTTCCTCTCTCAGCACTAAAAGTCTGGCAGGAGAAATCACCAGCAGCAACAGACTGCAGAGCCTTCCCAGGAAGATGCAGCTGCTCCTGCTCCTGGTGGCCTTTCTCCTACCCCCCAGGGCTGGGGCAGGTAAGAGACCATCCCCACCCTCAGAAGATCATCCCCATCCCATATTCTCTGGAGCCACATTGCCTGGGCACTCCCCAACTCTCTGTCAGTGGGCACATATTTGAATGCCCAGGTCCTGATTCCTCGGTTATAAAATAGGAATAATAGCAATACCTACACCACAAAGTTGCTGTGAAAGTTTAATTACTTACTGTACAGGAAACTCTTGGCATCGCCCTCTGCTCGTGCATAGGAAAAGCTCTATAATTGTGCTCTCTGAATTCATTCTGTAGCCCATGTGTCACAGCCTAGGAGACGAGGATCCAGCAATAACAGTCTCATTGGTTCATATCTAGATTCGTAAACACCAGCCCCATGCTGGTCATGAGCTGGACTCAGAGGGATCAGGGGCGCTCCCTGAGGTCACTTCGGGAAGAAGCCACGGCAGAGGGCTGCAGACCTGGAGGGCAGAGATCTCTCCACGTTCTGAGAGTCTTAGCGGGCCTTGCCTGGTGCAAGGGCTGTCCCTTCTCTGGGGAGGTGGGAGGGACCTGAGGTCTGGGGTGGAGAGTCAGCAGTGTGTCCTGCAGAACCCTGGAGCCTTGCTCATTACTTGGTACCCTACAGACAGCAAGTGTCACCACCAAACCCTCCTTCCCCTGCATCACCTCTCCAGCGCCCCATCTTCTAGCCTTTCTGCAGACCCCAAGCTGGTACCTACTGCTGAATCAGTCAGCACAGGGATAAGTGCTAAATACTTTCTTCCAGGGGAAATCATCGGAGGCCACGAGGCAAGGCCCCATTCCTACCCTTACATGGCATACATTCTGACTGAAACTCCAAGAGGTCTGAGCACTTGTGGGGGTTTCCTGGTGCGAGAAGACTTTGTGATGACAGCAGCTCACTGCAAGGGAAGGTAAGAAACTAAGGAGCTTCCAGGTGACCAGTAAAACAGGCCCAGAAAATTCATGACAGCAAATACCTGAAAGCAGAGTTCTAGCAATGAAGGTATGAAAAGATTGGGTATGTCTTGAGGGGCAGGGAACTGGCCAGTGTACATGAGGATAAAAGGAGGAGATGAAAAGCATGTGCCAGGGCTCAAAATACAAGCTATTTTCAATTTATTCGAGAGGAGGCAAATTTGAAGGTCACAGTGTCCCCCACCATGCGCAGCTCAGAGCTTAGAGAAGCAGAGAACACAGAGAGCTCAGTTCCAGAGCCCTCCTGTTCCCTCACTTTCCTCAGCTACAGTCTTGATGTCCTGGGCTGTCAATCTGCCCTGCAGAGCTGGTGGACCTTAGCCCCTGAAGATCACACCTACCACTAGGCCACCATTCCTTTACAGGCATATGCGTGTCATTCTGGGGGCCCACAACATCAGGAAAGATGAAAGGACCCAGCAGCACCTGTCTGTGCTCAGAGCCATTCACCACCCTGGATTTAATGAGCAGGACAGACTCAATGACATCATGTTACTGCAGGTACCACCTGCCTGACCCTCTGGTTCTCCAACCGAGCTGGCTCCCTCCCAGCTTGGGAACTTCATTTTGTCCCTGGGAACATGGAGGAGGAAGCCGAGGCGGAGTCCCAAGAGGTTGTGGGGGTGTGGTGTGAGTGCTGCACAGACAGTCCCTGATTGCCAGTTCTCTTTATGCCAGCTGGAAAATAATGCCAGAGAGAATCAATTCGTGAGGCCAGTAGACCTGCCTCAGACACAGTCCAGGCTGAATCCTGGGGTCATGTGCACTGTGGCCGGCTGGGGCCTAGTTAGCCTGCATAAAAGTACACACAGGCTCCATGATGTGCGACTAAGAGTGCAGAGTGATGAGGAGTGCATCGAGCGCTATGATGTCTTCAACAGCCAAAGACAGATTTGTGTGGGGGACCAGAATGAGAAGAAGATCACCTTCCTGGTAAGGCCACCGGCATCTGCCAACACTGACCAAAACAGAGGGTCTTAGGCAGAACTGGGCAGTGGGAACAGCCTACATCCTATGGCCTCAGTCTGGGGGCCTGACCAGAGTATGGTGGGGGCTTTTCTCATCAATCCTGTCTCTGGTGAAATGAGAAGAGCACCAGACACACAATGCATACATATGCAGTGTTTTCCCTTGAAAGATTAAGGTACCTTCACTTGAGTTGAACTGGAGACAGTAACTACAGCCAGTGATGAAGTCCAAGCAATTACAGTTCTAGAAGTTTCACTTCTGCACCCCACTACCTTCCCATCTCACACGCACCCATCAATTGAAGGAGCCCACCTACACTGCCTATCTTGGGGCCGGGCTTTAGGGAAGCAGGAGTGAGGAAACCTGGCTTAGTGTCCCTTCCTCTGGTTGCCTACAGGGAGACACTGGAGGGCCCTTGGTGTGTAGCAATGTGGCCCAGGGTGTCGTCTCCTATGGAAGAAGTAACGGGACTCCTCCAGCAGTCTTCACCAGAATTGCACGCTTCCTGCCTTGGATAAAAAATACAATGGCCCAATTTAAACAGCAGTAGGCAAACTGAGACTCCCTAGGACTGACTCGTCTGGGATGGAGGCCAGTCCACCGGAGTTGCCAGAGCCTTAATAAATGACCTTGCCTAGAGTGGAAATACTAGTTTCTCATTTGTTCATGAAACATTGTTCAGCATCCAACAAGTGTATCCAGGACTGAGTCTGAGCTCCTCCAGGAAAATGAGGTCTTTCCTCAGGACAACTGAAACCTCCCAACACACCATCCCGTGGGACAGCATGAGATATTTCTTTCCTCCAAATCAGCCATTCCCCTCCCCCACACACAACTCCCACAGCCTCAGGGACTGATGGGAAGACAGATGTCTCCCCAGGGCAAGCTTCTTTACTCCCTGCCCTACCACAGGCTCCCATACTAGATATTAAAGTACACTCCATAACCACGTGCCACTGGTGTGTATAAAATAGGAGGAGCAAGGGGACAGAATTGAAAGTCCACAGGAGGTTCAATCTCATACGTGGCAAAGGTGGTATCTCAAGTCACTGGGAAACAAATGTTTAATGCATGATGTTAAAACCACTGGATAGTTGGGCAGGGGGAGATAAAGTGGATCTGCTCTTCACACCATAATCCACAACTCTCAAACAGATCAGAGAGCTAAATGTAAATAATTAAACCACACAAGTCCTAGAAGAAAGAAAACATCTGCTAACTAAGGAACATCAGTGTTCACAGCAGCACTCTTCACAACGGCCAAGAGATGGGAGCAGCACAAATGCTCACTTATAACCAGAGTCCTTCTCCCAGACCCTTATATCACCCAAACCCCACTATACTCTAGACCAATGTCCACATTTTCAATGTGGCAAGGTCTGCTTCCTGTTTTGATACTCGAAAGTTATACAAAACTCCACCCAAATTGTTGACGAAATTAATATCATTCCCACCCTAAAGATTAGCCCATGGCTGTCTACATCAATTTTGTATTCAAAGAAAAGATTGCCAAGGTCACATATTTTTAAATCCTGTTTTAAACACCTTCTTAACGTGGAGGTTCTTCTATGTCCATCAAATGTTCATTATTCCTTGCAGTAGGACATTTACCATCTGAACTTTTGCAATTTCCATATCCTAAATGGATTAATCACTGAACGCATATCAAATCCAACTGGCTATACACAGAAAAGCATTGGTAAGTTTAATCATTATTTTATGGGTAGTTCTTTCAGAAAGTCATTTGTCTAACAATCAGTCTAAGCCATTTTCAACATATTTTTAATCAAAAATGCATCTTTGACAACACTTAGTCATTCTCTGTATAGTTACTGCCACCTACCCACAGGAATTATCTACTACTTGCATGGTCTGGAAGATAACAGTCTCATCAGTAAATGTTTGCATTCACAAATGGAAAGAATACTTGATGGTGGGGTGGGGTTGAGAGAGGGTACAAGAGCCCACATCCAGCCCTTCCTCCCTGTGACATGTGCTTAGAGTCCCAGAGCACTGCCCGGTTTCAGGACTCAGTGCCCAGGAAACATCCAAGGGAGAGCCACCTCATGTCCATGTCCTTCCCTGCCAGTCAGCACCGCCAAGGCAGCTCTCTGCCTCAGCTGCCCAGATGAAAAGGTTTCTACAGACCTCACAGTTCTTACCACCAGAATGTAATTCCTTCAATGACCATCCCAGAGCCAGCCCCCTACCTCCCACAGCTCTGCACTCCTCACTACTAAGTAAACTTCAACAGCAAAGCTTTGGCAAGAAAGTGTTTTAAAAGCACACTGAAACTAGGGCAAAAGGACACAATTCCTCCCACGTTTTTCTCCAGGTGCAGACTCTGTGCATTACAGACCCTACTGACTTGGCTGGGAAGTCATAAAACCATAACAAGCTCATGTTCAGCAACCTCACAGGTAACCTGTCTCTCAACCCAGTAGCTAAGGCAAATTCCAGTCTACAGAGGCTGGTGTCTCTGCCCCAGCACAGAGCATCAAGGTCGGGAGAAACTAGACACTGGCCATTCATCATAACTATAGAAGAATTGCAGAGGTGATTGGTTGTGATCTTGACTTTGCCTGGGGAAAAAAAGTGGGTTGCCAGGAAAAAGCCATCAGAACCTTAGGTAGGACCATAGGAGGCAGCACTGGCCAGAATCAGCAGCTCACAGAAAACATCTCTATTATAGAAATGTGGGGGGGAAATTAGAAGTGCATAAAATCTGCTAAATAAATTATAAATGATTTCAAGAACTTACACAGCATGCCCCCCAAAAGAATTAAGAATTTCATTAGCCTGAGACCCTATTACAATTGGTTTTTCAAGTTTCCGCTGAATTTTCAGGAATATAGTTTTCCAAAGCTACATTATTATCCATTGCATTGATGTACAGCAAATTATTTAATCACTTCCACAATTTAGAAATCTTACAGAGTTTGTTTTGGGAGCTACTGCTACAACTGCAACAATTAGAATGGGTTTTAGAGGTAACCAGTCTCTGAGTGGCCCGAATGACTCCCACCTCCTGGTTTTCATTTACACTGAAGAGGGAAGGCTTTGCTGGCATGATAGTTGTCACTCAGACCCCAAAGTTCCAGGCAAGGAGAGACCAGAATAACTAAAAATGTCAGGATGAGCTGCATTTTCACCTTTTCTACCACAAAGACAGTGTCTATAGTGCCCACAAAATCACTGAGAGGAAAACCACCCGACATCAAATCTCTGTGCAAAGAGCCATTCCACATCCTGACAAGGACCAAATACAACTTAAGTGTCTCATGCCTACCTTTCTAGCTCACCACCTGATCAGGCCCCAGCTCCGCCTTCTCCTCCAGCCAAATTCATCTTCTGGGTCTCAGGTCACTCAGAAGCTGGTACAGTACAAGTTCTGCCTGGCTCTAGTCCCCAGCAGAGAGCAAGAGATCATTTGCCATCTTTTGCCTCTTCCAGCGATCTGAACACAAGTCTGAACAACTTCTGATTTGAGGTTCTTTGTCTTACACCAGAGTTAGGACTAGGTGGTATAGGGGACGATGTGCAGAGAGCTGGCTGGTGATAGTTGGATGATGGCAACTATCCAAACACACTCCAGGTAATGGAAATACAGGTACAGCAGGAGCACAGAGCATCATGACTACAATAGCTCTGACCAGTTGTATGTGGGAAGTTAGATGTGGGAAATTTAAAAGAAAATGTTTGTTAGCTAGTCAGACATTAGCAACAGGGGGTACAAAGGAATAGGGACTCAGCCCAGAGATCACCCAAAGAACAACTTATTGGTAGCTAGGGAATTCTTCCTGTATCCCCACAGACAAAGACAGGAAGGTCATAATCTTAGCTGGCCTAATCTGGCTATAGACGCCTGTGTAGAAGGCACTACCCTAATCTGCTTACAATTTAAGTTTCATTATAATACTATGTTTATGCCAGGAAATTCATGAATCTAATTATAACACACTAAATTCGGAGTAAGCACATGCATACCAAGTACATGTGGCCAAGTGTCAATCAAAATAACTTCACACACCAATCACCGAAGAATGCCCTTGTAACCACCCATCACAGCCCCAAATATAATGCAGACCTCTCTTTCCTCCTTCCCTCTGCCCCAGCCCAGGGTCATAGCTCTACATCTTCCCTAGCTGTAACCCATACCTCCCCCAGGGGTATGTAACCTTGTTTCCACGTGGTTAGCCAGTTTTAGGCTTGACCTGTCTTCTACCTAATAATGTACTTTTAATAAACGAGTATTTCTCATATTCACTGAGTTGAAATTTATTTGGCAGTGAAAAAGACCTAGAGGTATGTGTGTTACCCGAACTCCAATCACTCCAATGGTAACAAGAATGGTATTGCAAGAGTAAGGTGACAGATGTGACCCAGTGCCAAAAGACACCTAAGCGCACCTGAGAAGATTATGCCCACAGTCTACAGGACCTGTTTACCAGGGTCCACAGGATCTCCCATTCAGTCTATATGATGCAGGACAAGACAAATTTCCCTGAGTTGGTGGAGGGAGACCAAGCCCTGCACCAAGAAGAACAGGATTTTTTGGCAGAGAGTGTAAAAGAACTCACCATACACACCAAAGTTAGAGTCAAAAGGAAAGTTTATTTTAAAAAAGGGTAACACCCCACAGACAGAGTGTGGTCTCCTATCAGAGATGGAGAGTGAGGTAGACATTAAGAAGGACCCTGAATGTTCAGGGAATTCAGTTTATATATATATATATATATATCATTCTATAGTTCCCTGAGTTATAGTTTAAAAGAATTTGTTAACCCATTTCCTTTCTTATGGACATACAGTGAGGAAGGGAAAGAGTATGTAGTGTGAAAAGC
The DNA here is from genome assembly GCA_030015415.1 of Cynopterus sphinx. NCBI lineage: Eukaryota > Metazoa > Chordata > Mammalia > Chiroptera > Pteropodidae > Cynopterus > Cynopterus sphinx. The sequence continues at coordinate 77,017,706 of CM057384.1, forward strand.
TAAGAACATGTAGAGTGAAAGGCCTGCTGGCAGCTCCCTGCCTTTTACCCATAGGTTCCCCATGGTTTCAGCCATATGGGATGACTCTTGGTTCCTGTTTCCCTTTCACAGGTGTGGGGAATGGGTTGTCAGCAATCTCAGCAGAAATCTTCCTTTGTTCTACTTCCTTTGTTCTAATCTTCCAGGTGTCCTCCTGGCCTGGCTGCAGGGCTGATCAGCATATTGCAGTCTCTGAATGTAGCTTGATTAACATTTTTAATTCTCTTGCCTCCTCCCTATATTATATGAACCTTGTTCCTGACACTCCAGGAGAGCTGGAGACAGCAATCAGGACTGGGGCCAAATGCAAATGGCCCCTCTCTCTCTTTTTCTGTCTCACACACTAAGAATTTCCTTTTCAGACAACAAAGCGCCAGAGCAGAGAGAAATGAAGAAAAAACAATCTTCGTAGAGGAGACAGTGGAGGATGAGAGCTGGGACCTACCTCTCCCTGTTCTGTATGGAGATTTCAGAGACCCTTCTGTGTGAAGCCCAGGACAGTATCCAGTGAGATACCTCCTCAGTCTGCACCAGGATCCCAAGTATTGCTCCATGAGTACAAGAATTATTAATCTCTCTATAACTCTGCATCCATCTGATGCTTAATCTATGAATTACCCATACTTGAAGTTTTCTTAATACACCAAATCTCAAATAAGAATGGACTAACTTAGAGTTTAGAGAAAAATGGCAGAGTGAGAGACATCCCCAGATCTCTCCCCTTGAAACAACAATAAGCTGAACACCTAAAACTCAATAAAAAAATCCCAAACTATACAACAGCATGTCTGAGTATGGGATCGGCGCATAAGAGCTACCACAGGTCAGAACCCCAGGTGTCAGGCGGTGGACTGGGAGAAATGAAGAAGCTGCCTCTCACAGCTGCCAGAGCTCCCTGTAGGAGGAGGAGGAGAAGAGAAGGTGCAGCGAGTTCCCTGAATAGCCCTGCCTGAGAGTAATGTGAGCTCCACAACACCAGTCATTAGGACAGAAAGCAGAGAAGCAGGACTGCAGAGAAACTACAGTTGATTTTTACCAGCCATGGTTTCAAAACCAAAGCTGAGCCACAGTCCCCAAACTCCAACCCAGACAGCCCCTCCTCCCATGCCCTCTGAGACCAAACACTGCAGATACCCAGGGAATCTGAGCAAATGCTACCAAAACTGTCGGTGACACTGACAGGGACTGGGACTGAGAGTGGTGAGCATAATAAAATATCTATAAGGAAAAAAAAGACATTATTAAGGCTTTATATAAAGCAGAGATCCAAGAGGCTTAGACACCACCTACTGGAAACCAAACAAAAAACACCTTCTTTGCAATAGGCTAAAGAGAGACCTTTAATAATAATAAATATTATTATTATTATATTATTATATTTATTATATTTATTGTATTGTATTGTATTAATTATATTATTATTATTATTATTATTATTATTAACATATAATAAATCTCTCTGGAAAAAAAGCTCAATACACTTCCATTAATGCCCAGGCAGAGAAATAGTCCATTAAACACCATGAACAACCAAGGTGACAAGGCATCTCAGAAAGAAAGAAAAAAATTTCCAGAAAATAAGCTTATAGACATAGAAATATGCAACTTAAATGACAGAAAATTCAGGATGGCATTTCTGAAAAAAATCAATGAATTCAGAAATGAGCATATCAACAATTTCAGAAACTAAAAAAACTAGATGAGCAGAGCAAGAAGACTGAACCCCTCAGAAAAACATAACTTCTGGAGATAAAGAACACACTGCAAGAGTTAAAAAATGAAATAGCAAGCTTGGGAAACTGAGTCAACCAAATGATCAGTGATCATTTGATCAAATGATCAGGAAATGATCAGTGATATTTAAGACAGATATTGAGAAATAAATCAGAAGGAAGAAAAGAGAAACCAAAAAATGAAAAATAGTGCAAGAGAAATACAAGAACTAGCTGAAACCATCAGGAGAAGACACATAAGAATAATGGGCATTATCAAAGGCAAGGAAAAGGATCAGGGACTAGAAAGCATTTTCAGACAAAGAGCTGATGAGAATTTCCAAAATCTAACGAATAAGATGGAGCTTGGAATTCAAAAACAGAACATCTAATTATCTCAACCCAAAAAGGCCTTCAACAAAACACACTGTATTAAAATTATCAAAAATAAATGACAAAGACAGAATTCTCAGGGCTTCTAGGGAGAAGAAAACGGTAACTTACGAAGGAAAACCCATTAGATTATTGTCAAACTTCTCAGCGCAAACCTTACAAGCCAGAAATGAGTAGAATCAAATATTCAAAATATTAAGTGAAAGGAACTACCAACCTAGAATAATGTATCCAGTTAAGCTCTCCTTTAGATATGAAGAAGAAATAAAGACCTTTCCAGACATACAAAAATTGAGATTCTCCACTACAAGGCCTGCACTACAGAAAATACTGAAAGGAGTCAGTTCACCTAAAACAAAATTCAAAAAAATATATAATTAGGAGTAAGGTGAATATTAGGCAAATATAAATGGAGGAGCACTCCCCCTACTAAGAACAAGGCATTATATGCTTAAACAATAAAAAGAGAATTTCTATAACAAGATAGTAATGAACATTCGGCATGCATAGGGACAAGTTGAAACAATAATGACTGAAGAGGGGAAGATTCAAAAATCCAGATTCACAAAGGGGAATGGAAATAAGGCATGTGCAGAAGAAAATGGATGACTCTGTGTGTGTGTGTGTGTGTGTGTGTGTGTGTGTGTGTGTATACACATATATATATATACATATAAATATACATATTTATATATATATATACACATATATACACACACACTATCCTTTACATATTTGTAATGATAACCACAAGCAAAGATTCACCGAAGTATATACCATAACACAAGAAGAACCAAAGGGAAAACCCACAAAAGCCAACCAAAATAAAGACAACAGAAACACAGGGACAAGGAAGCAATGGAAACACCAAGCTACCAGAAAGCAAAAGATAAAATGGCTATAAGGAGACATCATATTTCAATAATCGCCCTGAATGTAAATAGACTGAACTCACCAATAAAAAAGCACAGAGTTGCAAAATGGATCAAAAAACAAAACCCAACCATATGTTGCCTCCAGGAGACACATGTTAGCTCCAAAGATAAATATATACTCAAAATGAAAGGGTAGAAAATGATATTTCAAGCAAACGGCATTCAGAGAAAAGCGGTAGTCATGGTACTAATATCAGATGAAATAGACTTCAAAATAAAAAAGGTAAAGAAAGATACTGAGGGACACTTCATAACGATAAAGGAAATCATGCACCAATTAGACATAACACTTATTGATATCTATGCTCCCAATCAGAGCCCCAAAATATGTAAAGCAATTACTAACAGAACAAAAGGGAGAAACAGACCAAAACACTATCATAGTAGGGGACCTAAATACCCCACTATCAGATATGGACAGATCATTCAAATAGAAAGTCAATAAGGAAATAACACCCTTAAATTACACATTAGACCAACTGGACATAATTGACATTTACAGAGTCTTCCATCCCAAAACAGTTGCTTATATATTCTTCTTTAGTACACATGGAACATTCTCGAGGATTGACAACATACTGAGACACAGTGATAGCCACAACAAATATAAGAGAGTTAAAATCATCTGACCATATGGTTGGATCATAATGCTTTGAAACTAGAGATCAACTGCAAAATTAAAGCAGGAAGAACCACAAATACATGGAAATTAAAAAACATGCTACTGAAGAATAACTGGGTAAGAGAAGAAATAAAAAGAGAGATCAAGAGATATATAGAAACGAATGATAATGACAGTACAACATATCAAAACTTTTGGGACAGAGCAAAAGCAGTCATAAGAGGAAAGGTCATATCATTACAGGCCTATCTCCAAAAACAAGAACAAGCCCAAATAAATAACCTAACACTTCATCTAAAAAACTAGAAAAGAAAGAACAAATGAGGTCTAAAGTCAGCAGAAAGAAATAATCAAAATTAGAGCAGAAATAAAATTGAAGACCAAAAAAAAACAATAGAAAAAATAAATGCAACAAAGAGTTGGTCCTTTGAGAAGGTTAATAAAATTGACAATTGGCTAGACTCACTAAAGAAAAAAGAGAAAGGATAAAAATAAACAAAATCAGGGATGAAAGAGGGGAAATTATGACTGACATCGCGAAAATACAAAGGGTCATACAAGAATACTATGAAAAAGTACATAACACCAATTTAATAACCTAGAAGAAATAGACCAGTACTTAGAAAAATACAACCTTCCTAGACTGAATCAAGAACAACTGGAAAATCTAAATAGACCAATCAGCAGTATAGACATTGAAACAATCACCAAAAACCTACCAAAAAGTCCAGGACTAGATGGCTTCACCAGCAAATTCTACCAAGCATTCAGAGAAGATTTAATACCTATTCTCCTCAAACTCCTCCAAAAAATAGAAAAGGTAGCAATACTTCCCAACGCATTTTATGAGGCCAATGTTACCTTGACACCAAAACATGGTAAAGATAACACAAAAAAAGAAAACTACAGACCAATATATCTCATGAACACAGATGCAAAAATCCTAAAATCCTAAAATAAGATACTAGCAAACAAAATACAGCAACATAGTAAAAAGATTATACACCATGATCTAGTGGTCTTCATCCCAGAGGAACAGGGATGGTTCAACATACACAAATCAATAAATGTGATACACCAAATAAGCAAATTTAAAAATAAGAATCATATGACCATATCAAAGATGCAAAAAAAGCCTTCGACAAGATACAGCATCCATTTATGATCAAAACACTTAACAAAATTAGTATAGAAGGCATATACCCTAACATAATAAATGCTATTTATGACAAACCCTCAGCCAACATTATACTTAGTCATAAAAAACTAAAAACCTTCCCTCTAAGATCAGGAATAAGGCAAAGCTGTCGACTATCACCGCTGTTATTCAATATAACGTTGGAGGTCCTAGCAAGTGCAATCAGACAAGAGAAAGATATAAAAGGCATCCAAATAGGAAACAAAGAAGTCAGACTGTCACTATTTGATGATGATATGATCCTCTATAGAAAACCTTAAAGACTCCATAAGAAGACTCCATGTGAAACAATAAGCAAATACAGTAAAGTTTCTGGATATAAAATCAATGTTCAAAAATCAATAGCTTTCCTATACTCTAAAATTGAAGTGTCAGAAAAAGAAGTGGAAATCATAATCCTTTTGCAATTGCGACAAAGAGAATAAAATACTTAGGAATAAATCTAACAAAACATGTGAAGGACCTATATAATGAAAACTATAAGACCTTATTAAAAGAAATCGAAGAAGATACAAAGAAATAGAAAGATATTTCATGTTCTCGGATTGGAAGAATTGACATAGTTAAAATGACCATATTATCTAAAGCATTAAACAAATTTAATGCAATCCCCAATAAAATTCCATCAGCATTTTTTAAGAAATAGAACAAAAATTCATCAGATTTGTATGGAAACACAAAAGACCCAGAATTGCCAAACCAATACTGAGAAAAAAGAACGAGGCTGGAGGCATCACTCTGCCTGACTTCAAATTATACTACAAAGTGACAATAATCAAAACAAAATTGGTAATGGCAGCAAAACAGACACACAGGCCAGTGGAACAGAATAGAGTCCAGAAGTAAACCCATATTTAATTGGGAAAATGATTTTCAACAAAAAAGCCAAAAACATACTGAGGAGAAAGGAAAGCATCTTCAAAAACGGTGCTGGAAAAATGGGAAAGCCACCTGCAAAAGAATGAAACTAGACTATTGTCTATCACCACACACCTAAATTAACTCAAAATGGATTAAGGACCTGAATATAAGACCTGAAATAATAAAATACATTTTTTAAAAAAACATAGAAACTAAATTTAAGGACCTTGGTCTTGAAGAGAATTTTATGAATTTGACCTTAAAAGAAGCAAGGGAAGTAAAAGCTAAAATAAATAAATGGGACTACAACAAACTAAAAAGCTTCTGCTCAGAAAAAGAAATTGTCAACAAGGTAAAGAGACAACCATCCGAAGGTGAAAATATATTTGCAAGCAAGAAGGGCCTAATATCCAAAATATACAAAGAATTTATACAACTCAATAACAACAAAAGAACAAATGATCCAATCAAAAAATGAGCAGAGGACTGAACAGACACTTCTCCCTAGAGGACATACAAATGGCCAACAAATATTTGAAAATATGCTTGACACATCACTAGCTATTAGGGAAATGCAAATCAAAACCACAATGAGATATCATCTCACACCTGTTAAAATAGCTATAATCAACAGGACACTTAACAACAAATGTTGGAGAGAATGCAGAGAAAAATGACCCCTCATACACTGCTGGTGGGACTGAAAATTGGTACAGCCACTATGGAAAACAGTATGGAGGTTCCTCAAAAAAATAAGAATTGACCTACCATATGATCCAGCAATCCCTCTGCTGTATATTTACCCCAAAAACTTGAAAACTCATATCCAAAAAGATATCTGCACACTGATATTCATAGCAGCATTTTTCACAGTGGCCAAGACATGGAAGCAACCAAAGTGTTCTACAATAGATGATTAGATAAAGAAGCTGTGATACACATATACAATGGAATAATACTCAGCCATAAGAAGAAATGAAATACTGCTATCTGTGACAACATGAATGGACCTCAAGATAATCATGCTAAGTGAAATAAGCCAGACAGAAAAAGTTGAAAATCACAGGATATCAATTATATGTGGGATACAAACCTAGAAGCAATAAATGAACAGGACAAACAAACAGAGACTTATGGACATGGACTATATACTACTGGTTAAAAGGGGGTATGGGGTGTGGGAGGGGGGAGGTCGATGGGGTAATGAGAGTCAAATATGTGGTGACAGAAAGAAATTTAACTATGGAAGAGCTAGTTAATATTATATAAAACATTACAGCCAAACATACAGAACCTACAATCGAATATTCAAGTGCAAGTGGAACACTGATCAGTATTGAATATTAGCAAAGCCAAAGAACAAGTTGCAACACATTTTAAAGCACTGGATTCATGAAAGGTATTTCTCTGACCACAATTGATAAATTAGAAATAAAAATGGATAACTAAAAACTAACCAATGTTTTAGAAACAAATTTTAAATAACACTTGGGTCAAAGACAAAAATCAATAAAAGTTTTTAAAAATTTTGACATTAATAATGAAAGCATACCATCTCAAAACCAGACAGATAAAGCTATACCTAGAGGGCAATTTACATTTGTAAATTTTATTTTAGAAAAGAGGAAAAGTTGAAAAGTCAACATGATCTCATGACCTCTACCTAAGATGTAAAATATAGTACACTATTTTAACCAAAAAAAGAAGAAAGATCAAAATAATGAAGGCAAAGTCTATTGAAATAGAAAACAAATACATCAACAAAGCAATAAGTTAGGTAACTGAAAGGACTAATAAAGCATATAAACCTATAGGAAGACTGATAGTGTTGCCAGGTTTGGTAAATAAAAATACAGAATTCCCAGTTAGATTTTAAGTTCAGGTTAAAGTTTTCAGTATAAGTATGTACCATGCAATATCTGGACCTTTTTATGCTTTAAAATTATTCATTTTTTATCAGAAATTTAAATTGAACTAGACATCTTATACTTTGACAACTCTTAAAAATATTAAGAAAAAGAGGAGAAAAAAATTACCAAAATCAACAATGGAAAAGGGACCATCACTGCACATATTATAAACATAGAAAAAATTATTTATTATATTATAAAAATCTTTTGATAATTAACTTTAAATTCTAGATTGTAAAATTTAATTTATTTATTTAAATTAGTTTCCAATATGTAGTACATTGGTTAGACATCTATATAGATCATAAAACAATCCCCCCAATTGCTCCCTCCCTCTCTTGGCCCTCCACCTAGCCACCATATTAATGCTAACATCATTCTCGATGCCATGCTCCCCATCCCCATGACCAACTATCAACTACAAATTTGTACTTCTTTAACCTTTCACCCCATTCTCCCAGCTCCCAAACCCCCTCCCCTCTGTCCATCACCAAATTGTCCACTATATTTGTCAGTTTTGATTCGTTTGTTCTGAAAAATTAATTCTTAAAAAAACTCATCAAAACTGACACAAGAAAATTTGAAAATATGAGTAGCCCAATATCTATAAAGAGATTGAATCTGCAATTTAGAACCTTCTCTGAAGAAAACTACAGAAGCTAATATAGAAGACTATCTTCATGACCTTCAGTTATAGAAGAATTTTCTTAAGGCACAAAAACCACTAACCATAAAGAAGTCTTACACTTAAGAATGTTTGTTCATCAAAAGACAAGAGGGTGAGAAGACAAACCACAAAGTGAAAGAAAACATTTACAATGCATGTATTTGATAAAGAACTCATATCCAGAATATATAAAGAACTTCTACAAACCATTAAGATAAACACAGGCAATATAATTTTGTAAATGAACAAAATCTTTAACATACCCTTTGCAAACCAGGATATTAGAATGGCTAACAACCATATAAATCATTTTTCAACAGGATTAGTTCAAGGAAATGCAAATTAACAACTGCAATAAGATACAACTACACAGACACAAGAGTGGCTAAACTGAAGTTCTCACAATAGCAAGCTGTGACAAGGTATACCAACCATACCAAAATTTTCATACACTACTGATGGAAGTGGTACAATCACTTTGGGAAGAAATGTTTATCTCAACATCTGCTTATATTGAGCACAACAATGCCATTTTTAGATATACATTTAACAGAAATGCAAACATACATGTACCAAAGGAATAAGTACAAAAGTTCTTAGCAGATCTATTCACAGCAAAAACAATGGAAATAACACAAATGCCAATATCCAGTAGAATGGATACAGAAATTGTAGACTAATCACAACGGAACACTAATCATAAATAAGAATGAAGAAATGCCATTCCACACAGCCACATGGATGAGTTTTTAAAAACATAACTTGATTAGAAGAAGCCAGACACAAAAGAGTACATGCATACTGATTGATTTTATTTATATAAAGTTTTAAAAACAAATAGGTAACATTAATCTAAGGTGATGTCACTTAGGATAGAGGGTACCTTTAGGGGAAAGAAATGTAGTGACTGGGAGGGGCACAAAGAGCTTCTGGAGTGCTGGTGACAGGCAATATTCATGCCAGTACCGTACAGTTTCAATTACTATAGCTTTGTACTATAGTTTTAAAGCAGAAATTGTGGTGCCTCTAACTTTGTTCTTTCTCAGAATGTCTTTGGCTATTCGGGTTCTTTCAAGGTTCCCTACAAGATTTAGGATTCTTTGTTCTATTTCTGTGAAAAATGCTATTGGAATTTGGATTGGGATTGCACCTGAATCTATAGATGGCTTGGAGTACATGGCCATTTTAACAATATTAAACCTTCTAATCCATGAGCATGAAAGAACTTTTCATTTGTTTGTGTCTTTTTCAGTTTCTTTCATTTGTCTTGTAGTTTTCATTGTAACTATATTTCAATTAACTGTTGAATTTATTACTGAATATTTTATTGTTTCTGATGCTCTCGTGACTGAATAGTTTTCTTTCTTTTTCAGATATTTTGTTGTTAGTGTGCAGAAATTTCTGCATGTTGATTTTTACATCCTACAAATTTACTGAATTTGTTGATTGGTTCTAACAGTTTTTTGGTTGAATCGTAATAGTTTTCTATATATAAGTGCCTATCATCTGCAAATACATCTCTGATTTGGATGCCTTTTATTTCTTTGTCTTACCTAATTGCTCTAGCTAGGACTTCCAGTACAAGATCTGTATATTTTGGTATGTTTCTGTCATTCTTCAATAAAAAGTTTACTTTAACAATGTCTGGACTCTTGATTCTGTTCCACTGGTCCGTGTGTCTGTTTTGCTGCCAATACCATGCCATTTTGATTACTGTCGCTTTGCAGTATAATTTGAAGTCAAGCAAAATGATACCTCCAGCCTCGTTCTTTTTTCTCAGGATGGCTTTGGCAATTCAGGATCTTTTGTGTTTTCATACAAATCTGATGATTTCTTGTTCTATTTCATTAAAAAATGCCAACAGGATTTTGATGGGGATTGTATTAAATCTATATAATGCTTTAGATAATATTGTCATTGCCACTGTTGATTCTTCTAATCCAAGAACTCAGAATATCTTTCCATTTCTTTGTATCTTCTTTGATTTCTTTTAATAGTGCACACTGATGTTCAGCAGCATTATTCACAGTGGCCAGGACATGGAAGCAACCAAAGTGTCCTACAATAGATGACTGTCTAAAGAAGCTGTGGTACATATATACAATGGAAATACTCACCCATAAGAGATGAAATACTGCCATTTGTGACAACATAGATAGACCTCGAGATAAGCAAAAAAAGTTGAAAACCACATGATATCACTCATATGTAGGATATAAACCTAAAAGCAACAAATGAACAGAGACTCATGGACATGGACTATAGACTAGTGGTTCCCAGAGGGTAGAGGATGGGGGAGAAGGAGGGAGGTAGACACAGTAAAAGGGGTCAAATATAAGAGAGTAGGGGAAGGGTGGAGTGGGTAAAGGGTGTCAAATATATGGTAGCTGAAAGAAACTGGACTTTGGGTGGTAAACACACAATAGAATATACAGATCATAATGTACACCTGAAAATTATATAATTGTATTAACCAATGTTACCCCAATAAACTTAATTTTTATTTTTAAAAAATGTCTGAAAACATCATATGTTTGTGCAAATATGGAGCAAAGAGAAGTCTTGTAAGCTCCTGGTGAGAGCCTAAATTGGTACAATGAGGCTGGAAACAGTTGAGCATATCTTATTAAAGCTGGAGATATGCATATGCTTTCACTAATAATTGTACTCTTAGTTACAGATCTTAAAGAAACTCATGCAAATGTGCACCAGGATACATTTTCAAGAATGCTTTTCCTTTCTTAGAATCCACATATAAGTGAAATCATATCATATTTGTCTTCCTCTGTCTGACTTATTTCATATAGCATAATACCCTCTAGGTCCATCTATATTGCTGCAAATACCAAGGTTTCATTCTTTTTATGGATGAGTAATATTTCATTGTATGTATATACCACATCTTCTTTATCCATTAATCTATCAATGAACACCTAGATTGCTTCTATATCTTGTCTTTTGTAAATAATGTTGCAATAAACATAAGGATCCATATGTCCTTGCAAATTAATGTTTTGGGTTTCTTCAAATAAATATCCAGAAGTGGGATTGCTGAGTCCTTCTTTGTCTCTTGTTATTATAGCCTTTGTTTAAGTCTATTTTGTCTGATTTAAGTATTACTACCCCAGCTTTTTTCGTTTCCATTGGCATGACATATCTTTTTCCATCCTTTTATTTTCAGCGTGTTTTGATCTGAAGTGAGTCTCTTGTAAGCAACATATATATGCAGAATCTAAAGGAAAAAAAAAGCAGAAACAAACTAATACAGAAACATTTTGATGGTTACCAAATGGAAGAGAAGTTGGGAGGATAAGTGAAAAAGGCAAGGGATTAAGATCTGCAAATTACTGGTTACAACAACCATCCTGAGGGTGTTAAGTACAGCATACAGAATATAGCCAATAATATTGTAATAACTATGTGTGGTGTCAGAGTAGTATTAGAATTCTTGGAGTGATCACTTCATAAGTTATATAAATGCCTAATCATTATGCTATACACCTAAAACTAATATAATAGTGTATATCAAGTTTAACTGGAAAATTAAAAATTATTTTTTTAATTAAAAATTTGAAATAAGGGGTAAATGAATGCTTTTTACTGACATTAACCATAATAATCAAAAACTAAAAAAGAAAAGCAAATGTCCATCACCTATAAAATGGATAAATTATGGTATATTCATATAATAGAGACAACTACCTCAGTTATACAAATGAATAAATCCCACAAACATAATTTTAAGTAAAATATGCAACTTACAAAAGAATACACATATATCTTATTTATGTAAAATTCAAAAATAGACTAAATTATATTGTCCAGAAGTACACCTACAGGCAGTAAAAATACATTTACTCTTATTCAAACTTGGAAACAAAACAGATGCAAACAAATAAAGGAATGAGTACTACAGAAGTCAGCTTAGTGGTTACCTCTACTAGGGGGAGAGGGATGTAATCAGGAATCACTTGGAGCTTCTTGGAGCCTCTGAGTGTAGCTGTGTTCTATTTCTTAACCTGGGTCACAGGTATATAAGCATCTGTTCCATATAAGCTCTTCCTATATAACTGATCTATTTCACAAGTTAAAGAAAAAAAAAAAAGGAAAGAGGGAAGGAGTCTAAATGTTCATTGAGAAATAAATAGATAAGAAAATGTGATCAATACATACAATAAAATACAATTTAGCCCTAAAAAAAGGATAATCTGTCATATACGACATGGATAAAACTTGAGGACATTATGGTAAATGAAATAAGCCAATCACAAAAATACAAATACTGCATAATTCAACTTATATAAAGTATCTAAAGCAGAGGAAAATAGGGAGTAGTTAGTTGTTCAATGAATTTCAGTTTTGCAAGATGAAAATTTTTGAGAGATTGTTGCACAACAATGTGCATACAGTTAACACTACTGTACTGTACACTTAAAAATGATTAAGATAGTAAGTTTTTAATTGTGTTTTTTACAATTAAAAAAAACTCACTAACCCATAGGACAAACTTCACACTTTTATAACACACAAGCCCTTCCTAAACTGGCTCCCATCTACCCTCATCTTCCACCATTCCTGCCCTTTTCCCCTTAACTTTATGCTTCAGCAATACTAAAAGACTTATAGTTCCCCAAATAGCCATCTTTTCTCTTACCCTTTTTGTATATGTTGCTACTTTTATCCTCAGAAAGCCTTATCTTAATTTGTCCGGTGATTGAGTATAAACTGTCCTTGAGCTCTCAGATCACATGAAATTGTCACGGCCTTTCCGGAACAGAATTGAGACAATCTTCGACCATCCCACAGCATTTACAACTCTCCACTGTGGCACTTTGTTATTTGTGCTGTAATTATCAGCTGGCAGAGTGTGATCTCCTTTGTATCACTACCATCTCACATCTAGTAACTGCCATCAAACTTTTTTTTGACTGATAAAGTGAGTGGAATGAGTGAGTGACACTTTATCCAGAAACCCAGAGCCTGAGAGGAATGAAGAATTTCAAGATCCAAACTGACACTAGCATTGTCATTGAAAGAACTCATATGATAGTAGAAGAAAAGGAATAGAAGGTTGAGACTGGGCGAGATGGCGTCAATTATGTTTCACGTGATTATGAAGAGACTCAGACCAGATAAAAAAGGCCATAAAATCAGGGAAGAGTTGAGCTACTAAAAGAATATACAAAAATAATGGCACTTGAGGTCCCAGAACACAAAATGAGGATGTGATTAATCATTCAACCCTCAGCTTCCTGAGCATAACACAAACAAAAGGACAGCATTTTCATAAAGCTGGGAGACATAGAGCTCAAAACCACAGGCTCCTCTGGAAACAGAGGGGGGAGTCCCAGAATCCCTCAGATATTATAACAGGATTGGGGCAGGTGGGAGACTGTTCCAGGTACTGGAAGGTGCTATCTATTTCTTTTGGCTTTTTAGAGTCCTAGTACAGCTTAAAGGAAGACAATTCTGGTTCACAAACTCTTGAAAAAAGTAAGTGGTTTTGGGGGCCAATAAAGCAAAATTAAAACTAACTTTGAGAACTTACTATGACTGATACTTTACGGAAAAAAAAAATCTTATTTACTCCTAATGATTTTTATGCCCATTTTACAGATGAATTGGGAGAGGGCTAAGAGAAATGAAGAAACTGGCCCAAAATCACAGAGCTAATAAGGGATAGTACCAGGATTCCAAAGCTCTCTGATGCCAGGGAACTTAACTACATATTTAATCTACCTACCTCACAAATGTGTGGTCTGAATAGGCTTATGTAAGGAAAAAAATAACCCTTTCCCACGCCTTGACAATGTAATCTTTTCATTTAACTCAGAGATATTTGCCCTAGGAGATCCACTCCCTCTACTCTTTATGACATTCCTCTTACAACCACCAAAAAAAAACAGTCTTTTGCAAGAGACCTTGGTGCTTAGATTCCTCTGCCACGGCAGCAACAAAAGACCAGCCAAATGTTCAAAATTATATCAATCATATTTAGCACATAGGAGGAGAAAGTTATTACTGAATGGTTGTCTTAAGATATAAAGAAATTCAGGAACAAGGAACAACTAATAGGAAGAATCATTACTTGGGAAAATTTTGATTTCAGATCCTGGAGGGCTAAATGAAGAGTCCTGTGTGGCACCCCCTCAATTAATGGAAACCACAGATGGGAGAATATAAAAGATACCATGAGTCTGGCCCTCTGACTTTTGCCACACTAACTCAGAGCAGAGCAGCTGCCCAACTCCATCTTGGCAGCAACTACCAATCAAACAATCTTGATGTAAGCACATGAGAAAAAAAAAAAAAGTTGGTGCAATACAGTCCTCCCGCAACAGTCCACCAGATATGAGAAGATCACTGTTGATAGATTTGATGTTATGATGAACAGAACTAACTGTTGCTGGCCTGGATGATAGAGAGACTGGCTGCATCACAAGGTTTATGAGAGAAGCATCCCAGATTTAAAAACCTTTCCCCAAATCCATGGTAAAGGGATGGCTTGAGCACTGCTTAGCATGAGTACTGGATAAACGGAGAGGCTGGTGAAAAGAGATGAGACAGAACAGGAAACAACACAAAGTCAACTGTTATCAGATCTACAATGAGCCTACAACAGAAGCTAGAAAGCAAATCAAGAAGCTATTCCTGTCACCTTTCACCCCTAAGACACTGGAATCCACCTCCCCTCAATCTTTTACTCCCCTGGCTACCTTATTCACTGTTACCTTTAAGCAAAAGCACAATTAAAACAACAAAAAAAAAGGCCAAGATATCTGCAGGCATAAGGGAGAGATCCCAAAAGTTCTATAACTAAAGATGGACGTATAATGGAGATCAGAAGCAAAGCAAAAATTTCAATAAAGCTAAATATTAGAGAACAATAAATGGACTCCGGCTAAAGCACAGATCGAACAAATTTCCCAGTCCCTATTCTATACAATCTTGTTGGGAAGCCCTCTCTATACATAAAAAAGATGTCTGATGTTCAGCTAAATGCCAAAATAAAATGGGGGTTGGGAGGAACCACATGCAAAAAAATAGGATGTATTATTTCTACTCTAGTGAAAAGAGAAATGAAAATATTTAAAAACTCAACCACTTACAAAGGCAGAGAGGAAAGAAGGAAAAAACACAGACTAAGGTTAGCATAAATGATTTCAAATATAACAGCAGTTAAGCAAATTGTAAATGAACTTAGTGCATAAGTTAAAAGACTAATATTGTCAGACTTGAAGAACAAATCCAGCTAAATATTTACATACTCATAAAAATATTAAAGGTTGGAAACAGAGGGATAGAAAAAAGATACAATCCATAGACACAAAACAAAATAGACCTGATGAGATTACATTAAAACCAGACAACCGGATTTTTTTAGTGTTATTTAGGACATTCTCCACATATAAAGATGAAAGCTAGAAAGCTTTAGGAAAACACAATTCTAAATATATAAAATTGATAATACAAAATATATACTTATCAAAATTTTTAAAGAAAGTAAGTCTCAAACCAATGATCTAAGAATCCATCTTAAGAAACTGGGGAAAGAAAAGAACATTAAACCCAAAATAAGCAGAAGAAAGAAAATAATAAGATAACATCAAAAAAAACGAATTAGAAAACAGAAAAACAGTAGATAAGATTAATGAAGCAAAGCTGGTTATTTGAGAAGATCAATACAATTGATAAACCTCTATCTAGATTGATCAGAAAAAAAAAAGAGATAGCCCAAATTACCAACATCAGCCATGAAAGAAGCAACATCACTACAGATTCTATAGATATTAAAAAGGATAATAAGGGAATATTGTGAATAACTTTATGCTTGTCAATTTGACAAATTAAGTGAAAGGGACAAATTCCTTGAAGACACAAACTACCAAACTCACTCAATGATAATGTTCTTTAGAGTTCAATCTGCCTTCAAACAAAGCTACAGACACAGAAAGCTTCACTGGTGAATTCTATGGAGCATTGAAGGAGAAAAATAACACCAATTCTACCCAACCCCTCTGTGCTTTTTCTTACAACTGCATATGAACCGACAATTATGTCAAAATAAAAAGGTTAATTAAAAAAAAATAGCTCTGGTTGCTACCTATCACCATGGCTACCAAACAAACAGACTTTTCCCAGAAGGGCAGAAAATTTTTATTTTCAGCTTGAATTTCTGTACATCACCATCCTCCAGGGACACCTTGGAGTTGGGTTGTATTACTACAAGCACCCACTTTCACGTGGATCCAGCATATCATGGACAACTATCTGTAAGTCAGGTGTAAATATATATTCTTTCTCAGGCAACTGGCCATTCAGTAAGGTCCATTGAGGATTTTATCTCTTTTTTAGTTTTAGAAAGAACCAGATGCAGCAAGGTGTCTATTACTTAAGAAAGGATATCATAGCCCAAGATCACTGAACCCTTAGGTAGGTCATTAATAACAAGGACGCATGAATTTGGGTGGGGAGGGTTTAGTCCCACCCACCAGATGCACCTCTGGCATGAGTGCATCTAATCAAAATGTCTAAAGCAGTTGCTGCTTCTGCCTCCCGGATCCAATCAACATAATATTATCAATGAACCAGCGTGATGTCCTGTGGAGAGGTGATCAATTTCCCTGCAATAGTTGTTGCAATGGCCCTGAGTGAAGGTGGTGCTTGGTGGCCCTGCCAAGCATTCCCCAGAATAATAGCTGCATGTTACTGAAGGTGCCATTATCTTACTTGCACTTTTCAATTCCTCCTTCCTTAACTCTTTTCCTGATCTATACCTTTCTCATTCTCTCGCTACTGACCCACTTCCTCGGGAACCACCACCACTCAACTCCATGTCATCACTGCCCCACTGAGGAGTCCTTGACCCTGCCCAAGGAGCCTCTACCACTCCCCGTTATCCCTAGGACTGGCAGACCATCTACTCTCCTGCCCTCACAGCTACAAACAAAAGCCACGTTGACCCACACCATGGGGACAATACCCCTGCCAACTAAGTCTACCTTTATTCAACCTACGACAGTGGACTTGGCCACTGGCTGGGGGAGAAGAGGAGGGAAAAGCCTGTATCAGATACTCTGAGGGAGGTGAAGCTGAGACACAAATGCCGAGCCCTGCGAACACTTCCTGTTTTACAATCATAACTTGTAAATCTGTGCAGACAACCCCAGGAAGAGAAGATCAGTATACAAGGTACCACATACCTACACTTCCTGCTCACAATCAGTCCCCGGGAGACAGCATCCTCCTGGGAGGGGGTGGGGTCAGGAATTCCCCTAGTATAGTGACTGGTGTCTGCGTTTGCAGGTTTCTAGGACTATGAGAAATGGAATCCTCCTTCTGGGTTCCATCCTCCCATACCCAAGTCTTGCCTCTAACCTTCCCATCTAGTCTGGAGTACAAGGCTCCAGGAGAGGAAAAGGATGAAGATGAAAGGGGACAGGATCTAGAGTTGTAGTTCTATGTCAGAGAGAGAAAGAAGACATTAAACCCCTAACTTATGACTCCCTGAGAAGCAAGGATTCCTGGCCCAATTCTAGAGTACCTTGTAGTTAGCTGGAGTGCTAACAGAACCAGAATGAGATAACAGTGGGGAAAGAAGGATGGCCCCAGCTCATGATCTACTTATCTCTCTAACCCACAGGGTGAATCTGGAGCCCCCCTTCTGTGTACTGAGGTGGCCCAAGGTTTGTGTCTTATGTTCGTACAGATGCAAAGCCTCCTGCTGTCTTCCCTTGAATCTCCCCATATGTACCTTGGATTAATAAAATCTTAGACAGCAAGTAGCCACAGAAGCCTGGCTAATCTCAAGGAGAATCCCAAAGTCAGCACTCTCCCTATGTAGGCCCTGGGTTCCATGTGAGCCAGGCCCCAACCAAGCCCTGGGAGACTCTCAGAGGCAGAGTCCCTGCTGACTGTACTCACAGCAAACTTCAGTAAAGAAGCAGCCTCCAGGACGTGTGTGTAAGACTCTTCTTCTCTCTCCCTCAGAGCTCCCCCCGAGCTGGTCTGCTCCCCAGGGGAGAATTCTGTTCAGATCCTCCTCTCTAGTTTCAAAAAAAAATTGCACTGGGCCCCTTTCTTGCCAGATTAATAATCTTGCCTACCAATTTCCCTGTACATTGCGTAGTTTTATGGATTAGTAAAGAAAATATTTTGATCTGCACAAAAGGATTTAACATCCAAAGTAATACTGATTTACCTTCTGTCACTCTGCCCCTACTTTCTCCTCCTTCTCCTCCTCCTCCTCTTCCCCAACCCTGCTTCTCTTCTTCCCTCAAACCTGTGTCTAAGCCACTGCAATTCAGGGCATAGATGCACCACAGCAAATTCCCCATGACCTTCTGAAGATGGCACCAGGCAGTTGATACCCTGTGTCCTTACACTACCTCTGCCCCACGATCATACCTGTCAATAGTGTGTCTATAGCCAGAGGAGCATCTGCTAAGCGGGAAAGAAGAAAATTTCCCAAACACAAGTGCTCAGGATAGGGGGATGGGGGTGGGATGACCCATGGGAGTCCTCAGGATGGATCTGTCTATTGTAGCAGTCACAACAAGGCTATACATAGGGCAGGGCCATTCTAGCTGAGGAGAAGGATACCCAAGAGCATCAGAGCCACCCAAATTCAACTTTTATCTTCCTTCAGAAATGACAGAGTGTCTTCAAGTCTTCCAGAGAAGTAACACCTGCATTAGGCCAAGTTCTCTAAAATGTCCGTACCCACCAGCATCTGAGCTGGATGAGTACACTGGCAGCTATACACACCCAAATACAAAAGAAATGCAGCATGACCTCCAGCTACCACTCAGGAGCCTGTGGTTAAAAGTTCCCCTCACAGTTCTTACCATGGTCCCTAAAAGGCCTAAGAAGACAAGCCTGGCCCCATACAAGAAAGAGGTGCTACCATTAATCCCAGATCAGGGACCTAGCACCTCCACCCTCCTCACTGCCAGCCAGTCCACATATCTGAGTTTCCAACTTTGCTACTGATCAATACAAATGTAAAATAAAAAAGGCATAATATACAAGACTGATTGTAAATTCTGACACTATGCAAAGAAACAAGCGTGTATATAGAAAAAGAAATCTGAATGATCTCCAAAATGTGAGAACATATGCTGGAATGATCATAAAAGAAATTTTTTGTCCTCTTTGTTTTATATTTGTATAATTAAATAAGAATTTTAAAATGTGAGATTCTTTGTGCAATGTGTGCTTAGGAGACCACAGTACACACTGAGTTGCAGCTAAAGCCCCACCCACTCTTAACCCCCAGACCCTAAGAACAGCATATCCACTGAGATGTGGGAAGAGTAGTCAGCCTGTCCTGCCAGCCTGGCCTCCAAGAAGTGCCAGGGCCAGTGAAGACTGCAAGGAACTGGGCTGAGCCTGCAGGCTGAACTGGACTATAAGGGGTTGATACACACTGACTCCAGTTTGGCCACCACCGAAGAACAAAGAATCATGACATGGCCCCCTGATGTGGAAAAAGCAGCTGGTGGTCCAGCCTCCCTGAAAAGATAAGCATATCATCATCACTCCAGTGTTACTTCACCCATGTAACACCCATGGTGTGTGCCCGCCTGACTGACACAAAGAATAATAAGAAAGTCTCAGTATCTCACAGGGCCAGCAGGAGAAACTGTCCAGATAAGAGGGCTTTGCCCAAACTCATAGGAAGAAGGCCTCTGGACAACTGTGGGCAGTGCACAGGGAAATAAGTGCTAAAGAGTCTGTTCTTCTTGGGGTCACAGTTGTTGGGTCCAGGAGCAAAAGTCCACCAGGATTATATCTGCTCCTCCCACACCACCACAATGCTAGGCCCTCCTCTGGGCATCTGGGGATTGTCCCTCCCTGGCAACTTTTACCCTTGCATAGTCCTCACAATCCACTGCTGCCTGCTCCTGAGCCCATCCCATGGGCTGCTCCATCTCCTAGGCCTTTCCCTGAAGGCAACTTCCCTCACTAGAGTGAGGTAAGAGAGATGCCTGGGTGCAAGACTTAAGAAGACAGTCACTTAAAGAATTACTTGCACAGCCCTGTGAGTAAGCATCTCCTCAACCACAGGCCCTGGGTGCTTCTTTTGCCTCATCCTGATCCTGCACACATGACTACTTGTGCGTAGTCATGACTCATAGCTGGCCTCTACTTGGCCTGTAGATAGTTTAAATGAATTTTTACTTAAAGTCACCATCATAAAGAACACTTCTATTACTCAACACCAAGGTAAGTGAGAGCCAAGTAGACTTATAGAGGAAAGAAAATTGAGGTCTGATGTTGCTATCTGTGCTGTGGACATATAATGCATCCAGGGGACACAAAATAAACATAATGTGAGCTGTATCTCTGCCCTTGCAGGTCCATAGTCTCAATGAGTCAGCACCATATCCATGAAGCGGGTCATTTAAGCCAACCACACAAAATTTAAGAAAAAGAACTTACTTTTATTGAGGGCCCACTTGGTCCTCCTTTGCTACATTTCTTCATTTAATTGTAATGACACCATACACAAAAAGAAAAAGAAAAAAAAGAAGAAATGAAAAGAAAAAGATCCTCAAATCTCACACCTTTTATAAAAATCCACTCAAAATGGATCATAAAACTATAAAACATTTAGGAAAAAATAGAAGAAAATCTCCATGACCTACAGTTAGGCCAACAGTTCTTAGACATGACACCAAACTCACAATCCATGAAGAAAAAAATGATGTTAGGCTTAACAAATTTAAAAGTCTTAAAAAAAAAAAAAACTCTGTGAAAGATACCTCTTGAGAGAATGAAATAACAGGCTACAGACTGAAAGAAAATACTTGCAAGTCATAAAGTTGACAAATGACTGCATATCTAAGATACTAGCAAAACTCAACACTAAGAAAACAAAAACAATTAAAATATGAGCCAAAGACATGAACAGGCACTTCACCAAAGAGGATATGGGTGGAAAATAAACATACAAAAATATGTTCAACTTCATGAGTCATTAGGAAAATGCAAATTAAAAATACAATGAAATATCATTACACTCACAAGAGAATGGCAAAAAATTTAAACATGGATAATATTTTGCATAGATGTGGACCAACTAGAGCTTTCAAATATTGCTGGAGGAATGCAAAATGGTACAGCCACATCAGAAAATAGTTTAGGAGTTTCTTATAAAATTAAACATATACTTCTATATGACCCAGAATAATACTTCTGAATGTTTACCTTACAGAAATGAAAACTTAAGTTCACACAAACACCTCTACACAAATGTTTACAGCAGTTCAATTCACAGTGACCAATACCTAAAAATAACATAAATGTCTTACAATAGACATTTGGGTAGATAAACTGTGCTGCATTCATGCAATGGAATTCTCCTCAAAGAAGGAGGAGGAGGAGGAAGAGGAGGAAGAGGAAGATGAAGAAGACGAAGAAGAAGAAGAAGAAGACGAAGAAGAAGAAGAAGAAGAAGAAGAAGAAGAAGAAGAAGACGACGACGAAGAAGACGAAGAAGACGAAGACGAAGAAGACGAAGACGAAGAAGACGAAGACGAAGACGAAGAAGACGAAGACGAAGACGAAGAAGACGAAGACGAAGACGAAGACGAAGAAGACGAAGACGAAGACGAAGAAGACGAAGACGAAGACGAAGACGAAGACGAAGAAGACGAAGACGAAGACGAAGACGAAGAAGAAGAAGAAGAAGACGAAGAAGAAGAAGAAGAAGAAGACGAAGAAGACGAAGAAGACGAAGAAGACGAAGACGAAGAAGACGAAGACGAAGACGAAGACGAAGAAGACGAAGACGAAGACGAAGAAGACGAAGACGAAGACGAAGAAGACGAAGACGAAGACGAAGACGAAGAAGACGAAGACGAAGACGAAGAAGACGAAGACGAAGACGAAGACGAAGAAGACGAAGACGAAGAAGACGAAGACGAAGACGAAGAAGAAGAAGAACAAGAAGCAGCAGCAGCAGCAGCAGCAGCAAGCTGTTGATGCAACAACTTGGATGAACCTCAAGGGCATGATGCTGAGTAAAAAAGTCGGCCTCAGTAAGTTACATGTTGTACGATTACATTTACGTGGTGTCATTCTCAAAAAACAACACTGCATAACTGAAGCTTGTAAACTGATCTATAATGTTTTAGGGAAATTTAGAGGAAGTATAATATTCTTTGCACAAACAAATGCATAGCCTTGATGAGAACACATCCATCATTCACCCATCAAATGGTTATATGGTAGCACAAGGTATAACATGATTAAAGGAATAAAATCAACATTTATTAAGGAACAGCCATGTGGCATTTTACATTTAGCACCAAATTTAATTCTCCAAAAACCCTGTTTCACTTCATTCTTCATATTTTATAGATGCAGTAACTGACACTGAGAACTTAAGAAACTGTCCTAAGTCAGACAGATAGTAAAGTGGCAGTAGCAGGATTTAAGCTTACCTACCTAACTGCAAAGCCCAGTTGCATGCCTCAAATGTCAAAGTGAATAATGCCACAGATAATAAATGTTTCAGGAACTCAGAGAAGGGATGATCCCTCTGCATTATAGCAGCTAAGGAATCACTGCCGTCATTGAAATGTCAGTGCCTTCACATCAATCTTAACCCTTTCTTTACCGCTAAATGTGAATCCTAAAGGAGACTCCATCCAACCTCTACTTCAAGTAGCTCCAGCAACGGGAAAATCACCTCCCCCGACCACACATTCATGTTATAACAATCTGATTATTGGCAAATTCCTCTTCATACAAGGTCAACATCTGTTTGCCACCATGCCATAATCTGATCTGGGGGCTACCTCGCCACAAACAATGTCTGAACTACAGCACAGGACAATTCAGCAAAGGTTTCACTGCCTGTTAGCTTAGCCCAGGCACTGTAGGCACCACCTGAACCAAAATTAATTCCTCCCGCAAAAGCCAGATCCCTCTGCTCCTCACCAGAAATAGCAATTCCACATGATGTCGACTCCCTCAAGTCGTCCCTTCTAAATCAAATTTTATACTCGTTCATGTGATTGGCCGAGTCTCAGTCACACGGGCCCTCAATGCAAGAGAATCCAGGAGAGGAAGACTGTGAACTTTACCTTAGGAAGGCAAGAGTCAAGAAGTGGGCATTCCCTTAACATGAAGGGCACTCAAAAGACACCAAGGATCTGCCATGTACATGACAAATGTCCACTACAATCCATTATTTGGCTGCCCACTATCTTTTGTAAAAAGAAGATGAGGCTTAACTCTCCCCGGAACTGAAATAACCCAATCTTAACTGTTACTGCTTTCAACTCTGAGAATGGGATGTCTAGGTGATGCTCATTCCACCTCTAAGTCACATTCCCAAACAGATATTTTGTAAACTGTAGACTAAACTGTAAACTTCACCACCATCAACATACCACATATAAAATAGCAGAAGGCAGAAAAGAGAGAAACAGGAAATCTGTTAAAATATGCAAATACACACATCACAGAGCAAGGAAGGAAATATAAGCGGATAGCTTAGTCCTCATTTCTGAAATTGGTCACCTGACTGGAGCTGGAGCTGTCCCTATTCCATCCTCTTGCCCTCGGCCAGTGCAGGCGAAACAAAACGAGATTTGGTGGATGTGAACCTTAATGATGTTATGGGACTGACATCCTTGCCCTACCTCTTCACTTCTCATTATAAGAGTGAAAACAGATGTCCTTCATTTGTTTACTCCTCTGCTTTTTGGTCCAACTGGTGCAGGGCTACAGGGCAGGCCTTCTCCAGCTGTAGATTTCTCCTCTATTCTGCTGATGGTAGAATGCAAAGTACGTTTGCCAGCTTTAGCAAATAAAAAAATAGGACTCCCAGTTAAATTTAAATTGCAGATAGACAATTTATTGTAATATGTCTCATTCGGTATTGGGATATACTTACATTAAAGAATGACCTGTTCTTCCAAAACACAAATTTAACTGGGCATTCTGTATTTTAAACTGGCAACTCCAGAGAGTGAAAGAATTAGCACAAGGCTCCTCAGACATTAGGAATATGTGTAAACGTTATATTCAGAGAGAATGAGAGCTGAAGGCAACAGAGGACCCGGCCAATATATACTAATGAATGGGTCACCCCACTTACAAGCCTAAGCTGAAACTAAGGGCATGGTAGGATGGTTTGAGGAAGGTATTTTTCCCTGTGCTTCCCCATCTCCAAACTAAATGCCTTATAAATCCCCCAGAGAAATTACACTCCACCGTGTCACCCCTACTCTTCCCTGGACCCCCTGCTTCCCCAAGTCTGGGGGAAACAACAGATATGTGCTTGAAACTCAGTTATGATAGTCATGAGTTGTGTGATCTTGGTCACATTAATGTGTCTGAGCCTCAACTCTACATTTCTAAAGTGACAGTAATGGTATTTCCCAAGGTTATATGGTGGGGGAAGGGAACCTCAGATACTGACAACTGTGTGTACGTACTCTACCTCAGCAAAACGAGCTTAATTCCTAACGTGAGAGCAGGAAACCTCAGCATCCCAAGAGAAACCATCCTTCCACATCTACATCCCCATTGCCGGGTCTTGGCCTCCTTTTGGTGGTAGAGCAGAAAGGGGTCTTGATTTGGGCCTGCTCTTAAGTGGGTTGCTGCTCACATTTTAACATGGAGTGGAATGGAATGGAATGGAATGGAATGGAATGGAATGGAATGGAATGGAATGGAATGGAAACTAACAGAAAACACTGTATCTCATAAGAATAAACATTGTTTCCTCAAACTTTTGAGTCATTTGTATGTGTGTATGTTTGTGCTCACATATTCACACATATATGCATATGTGCATTTTCTCCTGTGGTCTATAGCCATAAAGGAGCATAAGCCCAGGGAATGCTCAGCATAACAAATCTCCCCTACTCATGTTCCTGATAGGCCTTTAACAAACTGCCCTAACTGGAACAGATATGATCCCTCCACCGCTAACTCCAGACAAGACACCATGGTGGAGAGTTCATCCTGCAAGCCTGGACTTCAGAGTTCAGGCTTCAACTTCATCTCTAGCAAAACAAAGGGCACCTCTGGAGCAACTTCTCTTCTCATCAAAAGACAGCCAGCTTAGAATGAGAGGAAAAAACATGACCACCTCGTTCCTGTGGTCACCGGCTCTGCCCTTTTCTCACGTGCTAGGAGTTATAAAGCCCACAACTAGAGAACAGAAGCAGAACCTGCCACAGGGAGCCCCTCAGAGAAGATGTATGGTCTTCCTCTCCCGCTGCTGTTCTTTCTGCTGTGCTCCAGAGCTGAAGCTGGTGAGTCTCAAGGTCCTTCTTCCGGAAGCTGCAGGATCAGCTCCTAAAACAAAGTGAGTCTGAATACAGCTGACTCTTAAATAGGAGCACAGGATTTCTCTTCTTTCAAGAGTCCAGCATGAAGTTTCTGCTTGGGACGTGCCCACCCACTCTCTGTAGCTCATGAGAGTTCCCAGAAACAAGGAACCCCATAGTGATTGGGGAGAACCCCAGAGGAGTTGGGAGAAAAAGGGGTATCTCTTCCAATATATGTGTGCATGTATATAAAGTCCTATGTCCATTTCATCTTCTGAGCTTTGGGCTACACATTGCCTTGTATTTTGGCTGTTTTGGGACACAGACCATGGGCTGTGGAGAAGGTCAAGCCACGAACCTGGAGAGCTTGTACTGCATGGTGAGAGAGGAGGGTTGAGGCAGGGGCAGAAGGGGAATAGGGGAGATCTGAGGTGAAAAATACCTGAATGGCATCTGAGGCCAGTTGGCTATTGTGTCTGAAAGAAGGGATGAGAATTTATAGGGGATGCTGTGGCTAGAGAAAGCAAATAACAGGGACACCTGAGGGAAGATGGCAGAGTACAGGAAAAGGATGTGTTTCAAGAGAAGCCACTCTCAATTTTAACCCAGCTTATGCCTTCTCTGGAGAGACTTCTGATGCCCTGGAGTTGTCTTTTCCAGGGGAGATCATCAGCGGCACAGAGTGCAAGCCTCACTCCCGCCCCTACATGGCCCGCCTGGATGTTGTCACCTCCCAGAATAACCTGAAGAGTTGTGGAGGTTTCCTGATAAGACGGAACTTTGTGCTGACAGCTGCTCACTGTGAGGGAAGGTGAGATACAGGGTCCCGTTTTTCTCCGAATGGGAGGTAAATATCCAGGGTAGCAACCAGGACACAAATGCAGTGGGGCCTGAGTAGGGGCTTCTGGGCCTGGGTCACCTTAAGGAGAAGCAAGAATTGGGCTTAATGAAATTATTCTCACAATTGCATCCTACAGAAGAACAGGAGGCTCCATTCAAGCATCCCTCCTCTATAAGTAAGTCCATCTCCCCAAATACTACACAAGATGCATGACTCACTCTCCAGGGCCTCACCCAGTTCTCTAGGTCCCTTCCTTTATGCCTTATTCAAGAACACTGTCTTTAGTCCTCAGGATCCTGAAGCAGTTCTTTCCATGGGAGGCAGAAAATAGAGTCCACCTGAGACCCCATCACTTTCCCCTTCTCTCTGATATGTCTTGCTCCAGAGAGCTGGCCTTCACATAGGAATCCCTGAATTAGAAAGTGCTAACCCTGTCCCCTGGGTCCTCCATGGTTTGCTCAGTCCCTAGCCATTTCCAAGGGTCTCTGAAATTGTCTCTGTTCCTTGAGAAAACTTCCTTGAGTAAAATCTAAGCCCCCCCTCAAATGCCACAGAGGCCCAAGAAAAGGGGAGTGGCTGTGGTCCTGTGACTTAGTGAGAGACTCCAGTCCACTTTTCTCAGAATGGGCACATAGCAGGAGAAACCCCAAACTGTCACTGTTTCTCTTTGACCTTCCTTCTCCCTCACAACAGGTCTATAACTGTCACCCTTGGGGCTCACAACATTACAGAGAAAGAAGATACATGGCAGAAGCTCAAGGTCAAAAAACAATTCCCTCATCCAAAATTCAATTACTCTCTTCCTCATCATGACATCATGTTACTAAAGGTGACAACATCTTTCTTCCCCTCCTTCACTACCTGTTCTTTTTGGCTCTTCATTCAGGTCCCCATTGCCCTGAAATTTCCCCAACCTGCCTCTGGACTATATTCTGCTCCAACTCACCCCTCTAGACATAGTTCTAATGTGAAGCGATTTGTGCTGTCCCTCCCTGATTATCTCCAACTGCATCATAATCCATTTCTAGCACTGATAATCCCTCATTCCCTTCACAGTTGAAGGAAAAAGCCAACCTGACCCTGGCCGTGGGGACACTCCCCCTTCCATCACAATTCAACTTCATCCTACCTGGGAGAATGTGCCGAGTGGCTGGCTGGGGAATAACAGAAATGGACAAATCAGGCTCCGACACTCTGCAAGAGGTGAAGCTGAGACTCATGGATCCCCAGGCCTGCAGACACTTCAAAATGTTTGACCACAATCTCCAGCTATGTGTGGGCAATCCTAGGAAGACAAAATCTGCATCAAAGGTAATTCTTAGACTAGGATTCTTCTCCACCAATCACTGTTCAGGATCCAGACATCTCTTGGAAGAGGATGAGGTCAGAAAATTGTCAGCCAATGCCAGGGTTTGAAGTCATAGGACTGGGGAAACTGGAATTGTCCTTCTGAGGATCTATTCTCCCTTAGTCCTGTGCAGTGTCTGACCATCCCTCTCAGTCTGCTAAAAAGGATACAAGGGGTGACAAGAAGGAAAGGAAGAAGAGGCATCAAACTAAGATGTTTAACCCCACAAGGAGCCAGGACTCCTGGGTCTGACCCTAGGTCAGACTGATTCAGAGTTGGGACCCACAGGCAAGAGTGAATGACTGACATGCTCACACTCATTCTCTCTCTCTCTCTCTCTCTCTCTCTCTCTCTCTCTCTCTCTCTCTCTCCTATACACACACAGGGAGACTCGGGGGGCCCTCTTCTGTGTGCTGGGGTGGCCCATGGCATTGTCTCCTATGGACGGAAGGATGTAAAGCCCCCTGCTGTCTTCACCCGGATCTCCCACTACCGGTCCTGGATCAATGAGGTTCTGAAAGAGAATTAACCCCAGAGCCTGGGCCAGCCTGAAAGGAAATCTGAATCTGGATCTGAGTAGGTTCTCTGTGTCATGAGCTATGGAGCTGTGTGTGGTTCCTGCTGAAGTCCTGCTACATCCCTGGACTTCAAGAAGTTTCCTCCAGGTCACAAAACTCTCAGTAAACCTCAATAAAGACTCAGGTTTCAGACAGGAGTGTGTGTTTCCTCCCTCAGCTGCTCTCTTCTAGATGCCCAGCCCAGGCAGCCTATAAGCTTTGAAAGAGATGGGTCTATGGGTGTGTGTGACAAATAGAGAGAGGGAGGGAAATAATGAAGAAGAAATAAGGAAAGAAAGAAGAGAAAGGGATTCCTTGGAGAGGCAGAAACCATATTTCCAACTTGTTTAAGAAATTACACCTTGCCTTAATTATCAACCCTATGCCAATTCAGATTTATGTTTAGTAATATTCAGAATCACTAAGAACATTTTGAATTGCAAACAAGCTGTACAATGTTTACAGCACCCCTGACCTCTCCCCAGCTAATGTCAGTAGCAACACCCCCTCTCCACCGCCAAGGTGTGACAACCAAAAACATCTCCAGGAATTGCTAGATGTCCTCCAGGTGAAGCAAGAATCACCCTTAGTTGAGGGCCAAGGGTTATATAGATATAGAAAAGGGTTATACAGGATATAGAAAAGGCAGTTGGTACCATACAGGGCCCTCCTCACATTTCACTGAGATAAAAGATCTACCATCTGTGGAGCTTTAATCTGAGATGCAGATTTCCTCTCACTCATTGCTGCAAAACAGATATCTGAAGCAGATAAAAGGAGGATTACGTTACAAGTTCTGCACAAGCAACACCCCACCACAAAGGGCTGCACCCAGACCAGAAGGAAGTTGAAAGCCTAGAGTCTGCTCAGCACAAACACCTTCTCGTTGAGGGACTGGCTGGAGGAGTGAAAACGGGGCAGGACAGGGACAGACACACAACAGCCTGCGGCTGATAACACTCCTCACTTCTGAGGGTATGGTGAATCCCTTCCATCAAGTGAACTCTTTCTAAGAAGCCGTCTTTGAGAAATAATCAGAGACATACACAAAGATTCATGAATAAAGATTTTAGCCTTAGCATTTTTTAATAATAAAAAAAAAAAAACTGAAATCCTAGCCATAGAACAAAGTTTAATAACAAATTCATCTGATTGAAAATTCTGAATTCAAAGTTTATTTTCAAAAACATTTAATGGTTTGGGAAAATTCCATATAATGTAATGCTTTTTAAAACAATAAGTGTTGGTGTAGATGTGGAGAAAAGGGAACCCTCATCCACTGTTGATAGGATTGCAAATTGGTACAGCCACTATGGAAAACAATCTGGAGGTTTCTCAAAAAATTAAAAATGGATCTACCTTTTGATCCAGCAGCTGCACTTCTGGGAGTTTATCCAAAAAAAAAAAAAAACTATAATTTGTAAAGATCTAGGCACCATTATATCCATGGCAGCAAAATTTATAATAGCAAAGATATGGAAGCAACCTAAATGTCCAACAACAGACAACTGGATAAAGAAGTTATTGCTCATATATACAATGGAATACTCCTCAGCCATAAAAAAATTGAAATCCTACCATTTGCAACAACATGGGTGGACCTAGAGATTATTATGCTGAGTGAAATGAGTCAGACAGAGAAAGAAAAATACCACAGGATTTCACTTATATGCAGAACCTAAGGAACAAAAAAAAATAAATAAACTAATCAAAAACAGTCTCACAAACATAAAGGACCATCTGGTGATGGCAAGATGGGAGGGGAGTTTGGGGACTGGGAGAAAGGGGTGAAGGGTTAAAGAAGTATAAATTAGTAGTTGATAGATGGTCACAGGGATGAGGGGCACAGCATAGGGAATGTAGTTAGCAACAATGTAATGGCCAGGTAGGTGGAGAGCCAGAGGAGAAAAGAAGCAATTAGGGGAATAGTTTTATAAACTGTATAAATGTCTAACCAATGTACTGTATACTTAAAACTAATAACAAATGAAATTTAAAATAATCCCCGAATAGCAGAATCTCAATTTTGTAAATATATATTTTATGTATGCACAGGTAAAAAAAAAAAAAAAAAAAAAAACAGAGAGCACATAAACCAGAAAGACTTTCCCAGAAGGCTGTGGAACCAGAGCGCATAGGACCCAGATCCCCAGGACAGAAAGTACAGGAGAGACCCATGACCCTCCAGACCCGAGGCTGGGGGAACCACTCATGGAAGCCACCATAAGAAGACCCCCAAACTGGACACTGCCAAGCCTTTCCACTCAGTGCCCTATGCCCTGATTCAGCCCATGGCAGTGACCCCATCAAACAAGCTCCATGTGGGCCGATAGTCAGGAAAGACATAGGCATCCTGTGGTAGAGACTTGATTCTGAGGTCATGGGGCTGTTGCCTGTTGCTTGCTCCCACCCAGATGGTATTATTCACCAAAAGCAGGAACTTGCGTGACGTTCATCCCTCAGCACCAGAGGCTTAACCCAATCCACTGGAAGGGCAATCCCAGGCCTTCCCAGTACACCCACTGACCAAGCTGAGTCCCCTAAGCTAAGAGAAATAGAAAGAAGCTAACACTGCTCAAATCAAAACACATTGTCTGAGTGCTGACTATGTACCAAGACAGAGTTCTGTGTATGTAACTCAAGGGGAGGGATCTGTTTCATTATTAGGGCTCTAAGGCAGGATTCTTTTCCCTAGGAAGACTCTGGACTTTTCCTCTTCTCATTGTGACTGCACATCCCATCTCAGTCCTCCAGGCCAGAGAGAAATGTAGTAGAAGCTAACATCTCTGGTTTGTGCCTAGATTATGTGATTTGTGGGAAAGGTCATTATTTTCTAAGTCTATGTTTTTTATTAAATGATGAAAGGCTTTTGTCCTTAATCTTTCAGTACTTTCAAGTTAATTAAATAGTTTGAGTACTCAGAGTTTTGGGGTTTGGCTTTGTTACATTGCTTTAGGGCACCAAATCAAACACCATGGCTCCCCAGAAGAGGAGTTGGCTGCATTACTTTGGGTTCATTTCCTCATCAATATTTTCAATATTAGCCAGGGAGCTAATATCTTTGCTCATTTTCATAATATTTTTCCTGATGAAAATCTTTTGATTTTTATCTCACACATGAGCTTATCTCTGCTGCATCTGCTGGCTCTCAAAAGCACACTACAACCAACTGCAAGTTTTCCATTGCCAACCCTACCTCCAGACTGTGAAGCAATTTTGTCAACCTGTTTTCTGGGCATTTATTCTCAAAGAGTCTGTCCGTCAGGTCTCAGCAGTGAGAGATGGCACAATCACACAGGAGGATTCAATGGAGTATTTGTTTGCAAAGGGGACAGGATTATAGAAAACCAATAGGGGATAGTGACACACCCCAGACCTGGCAAGAGTGAGAAGCCACCACTGTCCCTTCGGCATGAAGGGGCCTGGTAAAGGAGATGTTACTAGAACCCAGAAAAAGAGTTGAAGTTCTGCCTCCACTAGCTCTAGCTGTAGCTGAAGGACACACAGTGATGGGCTATGATAGAGGAAGGACCCATGGGCAACCTGTGGTCTGTCACAGAGAGATTGTGTGAATAAATTCCACCATCCCACTTTTCCCTTGCTCCACAATTACCACCAGTACTCCTCTGGACAATCCCCACTGAAAGCCACAAGATGTGGCGGGCTTTTAAGCAGCCCAGAACAGGCCCCAGAATAGGATAGAGGGTGAACCTGCCTACATTCAACCCCCTGGAGAACCGTCCTAGAATCCTGTGGCCTGTTATCCCTCTCATGTCTTTATTTCAAAGTCCTAAAGTCATTCTATTCACAGCAGGACCCTCAACTCTTCTTCTTCAAGGACAGAAGGAAAAGGAAGAGGTCATATCACTGAGACTTAGATAGTCTCAGCCTGTGCTAAAGTAGTTTTCATTACAGGAGAGGTAACGGTGCCAGGAAGGCTATTATCATGATCACTATTATCGTGATCGACTTCTACATGGGAGGCAGGAAGGGATACTTTTTTAAGGCAAACCCCTCAAGAGGCAGAATTCTTGAATAGGTGACAGAGGCCACCAAGGGGTCTGGAGCCAGAAAAACATCTTTTGACCACTCAGTAACAACTAACTCCTAACATTCCCACCATTCCATCACAGAAGGAATACCCACTCCCATGCCAGGAAATACAGGGTGACACTAATCAAAGTTCATTCAACAGCTTCGGGAGAACAGTGTTTGACATCTCTTCTGCCTTGGGTTTTGCCTGTGTACCTCTTTGTCCAGCAGTTTCTCTACTCCCTCACTGCTTCATCTGCATCTGAGAGAACTACTTACCTCAAGCCTTCCCACTATACTTGCTCTAACCTGCAGGAAATATTATTCCAGTCATTTGCCAAAGGAACCTACAAAATACCCAGCACTTTTGGGGGCTTTTGTGTACAGAATATGAGTGTTTACTAATATTTGGGGTCCCAAAATGCAATAGTGGCCCATCTGTTAGAGTTGGGACTTAGCAGGTGCCAAGTGACAGTCTTTGCCTACATCCATCTCACAGTGGGTCATTTGAGTCCTTGACCCCCATCTCTGTATGTATACTTGGAATATATATACAGTATTCAGAAGCTGACAGACTCTCATAGCAATTCTCTGATTTCTAAAGTAAGGTCCATTTTGGTAGAAAAGCCTGTGTAGCTGCTTCCCCACCTCTAATCAAAAAGGTAACTCAGAAACTATGCAACATCTTAGGTGAAATGGCTTAGTTTAGTGGCACCTTCAAAGATGTAAAGCATGCAGGGATGGTGCCCTGGAAAGCCATATCTACCATGACAGCTGACAGTGGACTACCATAAACTAGCCCAATTGCTACTGCTGTTTCACATGTCATATCTTTGCAACCTAATGTGACAGCAACCTAAACCAGCAGGCATGCTTGCCAAGGGGTAGAGCAGGAGGGTAGAATAGGTGCTAGAGGAGAAAGATAACTACTAATAATGACCCCAGGACCAATTGCAACAATAGGGATTGTAGCTATCTCTATAAAGGCATTTTTTAAACATCTAAATCAGTAGACTTTGAGTGAACCTCCATAATGTAAGTAGGCCTCATCCAATCAGTTGAAGGCTTTAAGAGCAAAGACCGAGGTTTCCTGAAACAGAAGAAATTATCAAGGTTGCAACATAGTAACCCTGCCTGAGTTTCCAGCCTGCTGCCCTATGGAATTCAGATTTAAGACTACAGCATTACTTCTACTTGAACTCCAGCCTGCCAGCTTCTCTCTCTCAATCTCTCTCTATATATACATATATATATATATATATATATATATATATATATATATATATATATATATATATACATACACACATCCTTTGTTGTTTTTTTGTTGTTTGTTGTTGTTGTTGTTGTTGTTATAATCGGAAATGACCACTACTGTGAAGAATCAGTGACCAGATGAAATTAACTGACTGTAGCGTGTGAGTGGATCAGATCATTTCAGAGGGAGGAGAGTAGCTGATACTGTTAGTGTCCTGTCCATATTCCATCACAGCTCACTGAAGTGAGCCTCTCCAGAAGGCTTCTTACTCCAATCATCCACAACTCTCTCCCTAAGAGCTTTCTCTAGTTGTAGGAGCATGCTCAGCCAGTGTACATGGCAAACCAGAAATGCCCCCTAAAGTGGCTTCAACCCATGATGGATGGAAACTGGTTGATAGCATTGTTCTGGTGGAACAACTCTGAGACATGTCTATCACCATCTCCCAAGAGTACCAGGTGAGTTGAAGCTCCACTTACCCATGGTGGCAATCTGCTCACTAATACTCCCTGTATTCTCTTTCCTTCTTCCTTTCTTTGTTTCACTTCTCCACTTCTCTATTTCACTTTTCCACTTCTCTGTTGATGCTTCCAGATTGAATCACATCACAGACTAACTACTTGCACTCAAATCTTCATATCAAGATCTATTTCTGGTGGAATCCAATCTAAGCTACTCTCAGACCTCGTGATTTATTTAAAACTGCTGTAATTAGTACAATGTGATATTGATACAAAGGCAATCAATTAGAGCAATGAAAGTTAATAGAGTCCAGAAACAGACACATTCATCCATGACACATGGTTTAAGGTGAAAAAGGAACTATAGAGTAGTGGGAAAGAACAGTCATCTCAGTACACATTGCTGGGTCAAGTGAATATCCACAGAGAAAGATGAAATTTGACCCCTATCTCACAAATACAAAAATCAATTTTAGGTGATTCACACATAAAAAGTAAAACAATAAAACTTCTAGGTGATGTGACAAGAAAGTATCGTTATTACTTTGAGGTTTAGAAAGATTTCTTCAAGGCACAGAAAAATCACTAACCATAAAGCAAGTTTCTCAACCTTGCACTATTGACATTTTGAGCCTGATAAACTTTTGTTGTGGAGGACTGTACTGGGCATTGTAGGATATTTAACAGCATCGCTGGCCTCTACCCACCACCACCCAAGTTATGACAACCAAAAATGTCTCTAAGACATTATCAAATGTTTCCTGGGAGTATGACTGCCAGAATTAAGGGGAATAAAAAAAAAAAAAACAGAATTTGACTCTCAGATAAACAACAACAATAAAAATGATCTAAGTATGTCCCAAATATTACCTGGAAAATACTTATATTAAATTTGTTTATTGTTTATCTGGTATTTGTACTTAACTAGGTACCATGTACGTTATCTCATAACCCTACCTAGGGAGCAAAATCACCCCAGTTAAGAATTATTGTCTCAAAGGAAAAATGATTTGATAAATTGGACTACAAGAAGGACTTCTAGTCATCAAAAGACATCTTTAAAGAATGAAAGGCAAGCAAGCCATAGAGTGAAGGATGATCCTTGTATCACATATACCAACAAAAGGTTCAAATGCAGAATTTATAAATAATGCCTATCCCTCAATAAGAATAAAATCAGACAACTTAATAAAAACATAGACAAGATACTTCAACAGGAAATGCACAAAACAAGATATCCAAATTGCTAATAAACATATGAAGGCTACCCAACCTCATTAGTAATAAGACAAAATAAAATTAAAACCACAATACAATACTACTACACACTCACCAGAATGGCTTTTAAAACCAATTGATAATATCAAGTATTGGCCAGGAGGGCGACAGGGACTCTCAAACATGGCAGGAGGGATTGTAAATTGACTCATCCACTTTGAGAAACTAAAAATGCACATATCCTATGACTTATAAATTCCACTCCTAGGAATACATCCAAAAGGAATATCTGTATCATAAAGTATAAACAAGAATGCTCATAACAATCTGATATTTGGAAACAACATGAAAGTCCATCAAGAGTAAAATGAATAAACACATGGGCTACTGCCCTCAAAAAAAGTTAACCACTGTTACATTCAATAACATCAATGAATCTCACAAGCATAAGATTGAGAAAAGAAAAAAAGCCAGACTTAAAAGACCTATTGTGTCAGTCCATTTATATAGAGTTCAGAAGTAGACAAAGCTAATCTATGGTGTTAACAGTCAAGATAGCAGTTACCTTTGGTGAGGATGGAGGAGGAAGGAATGAAGATTAGGCTTGTGGCGGGGCAATATGGGGCTTCAGAAAGGCTGATACATTCTGTTCCTGGCTAGGGTTATGTTTATATGGATATATTTACTCTATGATAACTCAGTGAGTTACATTAGTGTTACACTGCAATTAAAAGTTTAGGGTTGTTTGTTAAGTTGATTTTTAGTCCCCCTAAGTTTTTTGGTTATCTCTTTTCCATCTAAACCTTGCTATTTGGTGACTTTTCTTTTTTAACTCACCCAGCCAGTTTTATTATACTTTAAAAAGGCATATTTTTACCTTTAGTGCCTCTTTGATTATGCTGAATAATCACCAGGAAGAATTTCTTTTAAGTGCTTGGAAACCTTAATCCAGAAATTTTATCCCTTCATTTACAGAGTTCTTATGGGTTCTTGCCTTTTAATATTCTATTTTTCAATTTTTAATAACTAATTTTCCTATTTTATCTTCCATAAGATGTTAGATTTAATTGGGTGTGAATACTATTACTGATGGAATTACAGCTAACACCTGGCCTAGTTTATGCTGCAGTTTATTTCCACATCCCAAAGTCTTAAGTAAAAACATCACCTCTAATTTCCACCCTAATAAGGAATTTTCCACCCTTCATTTCCTCAAGTAGTATAGTTCGTATTACAGCTTCTCTAACCTCACTTTTACTCTTCAGACAAGTCAGGTGATCCACAATAGCTAGTGCTCCACCTTTTTATATTCATGTTTCATTCTCTCATCCATTCGACCTTGAGTAATAAAACTATACTTTACTTCTCACAACCTCATCCACTCACTCAAGAATTCTCAAAAGGGATGTCACATAGTTCTAGAAGGCCAATGAATAAACAAGTTTCATTTACTTGGCGATGATCTGTCCTCTAAAGCAACTTCCAAGAGTATACTGTGTCATAAAATCAGTAAACATTTTATTATATGTGAAAGTGATTCTGAAAATCACACAAGAATGTTATTTTCCCCCATAGACGTGATATAAGTTTTTACTTTAAGATTATTTATGTCTTCCTCACATACAGGGCCACTTCATTCCCATCTGCTTAACCTATCCTTCTTTTACTGTGGAATTATGTCACATAGATCATCTTCCCATTAAGTCCCTGCTGATCTGATAAGAACTCATAAGCCGCTCATATGCCACTAAGGGTTGCAAATTCCCTGTTTAATCATTCATGACCCAACAATGAAATAAAACCATTTCTCTGACCTGGCTTGGCTTGGCTTTTCCTGCATCTTATTTGCTACGCCATTGGCCAGGGAAAAATGAACCCAGGAAAAGCCTCCTGGTGGCCATTTTTACAGCCCAGAGCCAGAACACCGGCAACCATCTGCAGCCTGCAGCTCTCCTGTTGAGTAAGTAGGAATGGAATTTCTGGGCTAGTGAGGCCTCTGGTGGCACAACAAGAGCTGCTCAAGCTGAACATTCCTCTTCACCCTGACCAAAGACTAATCAGTCTCTCTCTCTCTCTCTCTCTCTCTCCCTCCCTCCCTTTCTATCTCTACCTCCCTCAAGAACAGAAAAATGCCAAAGGTGAGAAAATATCAACTCCTGAGTAAGGCCCTACTGGGAACAGATATCTGAATAGGGGTCTGATTGGAGAGGGTGGCATCTAGAAGTCTTCACAGAGCAGAAAAAAGAGAAGATGTGGCCCTGGGACAAGAACTGACATCTCCATGGGCAAAACTCAGGGAACATTGCTTTTATTGCCACAAACCCCAGGGTCAGAGGAAACTATCTTAAAAAGGAGTGGCAGGGGTTCTATGATCCTTTATCTGTTGTGTCTCCATATTAAGATTCTGGTTGGTTCATTGGTTCGTTGGTTCTACCACATTTTAATCAGAAACTATGTGAAATGATACTGTGAATAGCATGTGGCAAGTAACGTTTCAGAGCCTGAGAGAAGTTACAAAAATCTGCCCAAACAAAATGAAGCATGGGGCATTCACACAGTTAGAGGTAGCATGGGGGAAGGGCAGAGGCTCCTGTCACAGGCAAACCCTGCATCCTGCCCCACATCAGTCCATGCTAAGGTCTAGGATCCCTCCCAGAGTCCTGGCTTCCTGAAATGCCCAGCGATGATGGCCTGACCATCCAGATAGACTGTGCTCAGCCATTTTACTGTTTCAGGAAGCAGCTGTGGGGAAACAATCCCATTTTAATGAATAAGTCTTTGCAATTGCTGCAGACTCGGGAAGGACCTTTTACTTCCTGAAGGGCAAACCAGCTACACCTGCCTCTACACCTAGATGTGTGAACAGAAAGTTCTCATGTATTATTTATTGTCTGGCTCAGATTTGAATGTTTTAACTGCTAAAGCGTCAGATGGACTGAGCACCTCAAATAGTTTAACTAGTTCAACTGTTAAAGGAGAGGCTGAAGAGGAAGACGTTGACCCACCCACCCCAAGAACCCAGCAGAAGAAAGGCTTTAAGGCATTTGAGGGGAAGCTGAGTACATTTGGGCAGAACCTGCTCTCTACCAGCCTCCCTTCCTTTTCTTGCAGTATAAAGGAAAAATGAAACAAACCTTAGCTTTGAATCTCAAAATAAAGTTTTTTTATTCTATATCTAAATAATAGCTTGGAAAGCAGGAGATTCACTTGCAAGAGCAAGGTTTTGTTGAGATAAGAAAGTATTTAAGCGATCCAACAAGATGGATCTTGAAAGACTGAGCATAGAATTTGTTCTATAATCGAGAAGAAAAATATGCTATAACATCAGAGCAGATGCCCATCATATGGCATTTCCTGGGCTTGGGGGAAGAGTTAAAAGAGATTTGGAAAAAACAAAACTAGATTATAAATGCTGCCTGTGTTCAATGAGAAGGAACCCAGCTAGGGAAGTGGGGATTGTCGCTCAACCCAGAGAAGCTGAAGGGGTGTCTGAAAATAGCAGGACTGTGCCACAATTCCAAGACATAGTCAAGAGACTAAAGTTTCTCAGAGAAGCCATAATTGCCCCCAATAGAGCTTGAAGTGTTTTTAAAATATGTCCGCAAATTCTTTGACACTCCTCCGTTCAAAAGTTAGAACCAAATTCCCCGCCCCTTGGACTTACTGAGTCACTCTAACAAATAGGTTATAGTAAAAGTGACTCTACATAACTTCTGAGACAGGGTTGGTCATTAAGAGCACTGAGGCTTCCTCCTCATTCTCACTTTCTTAGATCACTCACTCCAAGGAAGCAGGCTGCCATGTCATAAGGACACTCAAGAAGCCCTATGAAGAGTTCCACATGGCAAGAAATTGAGGTTTTCTACCAACAACCAGCAAAGAATGAGGTCCCCTACCAACAGCCATGTTGAGCGAGCCACCTTGGAAAAGGATTATTCTAATCTTCAGATGACTGCAGCCCTAACTAACTGTAATCTTGACCTCATGAGGGACCATGAGACATAACCACCAAGCTGCTTCCAGATTCCTAACCCACAGAAATCGTATAAGAAATATTGTTGTTTCAGTCCACTGAGTTTTGAGATAATTTGTTAATAGCAACATATAATTAACAGTGCTAAATTGCAGCAAGATGCCTGAGCAGTAAGAACTGTGGCAGATAACCAAGTGATGAATATGAGGGGAGACTCACCATGGTCCATGAAATCCATGCTATTGGCCAGAAGATAATCCAAGTGCTCCTTGGCGCCCTAGGGAACACAATGTCTCCTTTAATATCTCTTCTTTATCATTGTTTTTAGTTTTACTATGTGGCTAAATGTGGATTTTTTATTTATCTACTTGAGATTTACTTTGCTTATTGAATCTGAGTATTCCTATTAATTTGGGAAAATAATCGGCTATTATCTCTTCAAACATTTTCTCTGCCCCCTCCTCTGTCTCTTCTAGGGATGCCAACCAGAAATCTCCCACTTTATCTCCCTCATCTTTTACCATCTTTCGTATCTTTTACTTTTCCTCTGGGCTGCATTCTGGGAAATGTCTTCACATGTACTAAATCCTCTCTTAACCAATAATAAATCTATTTCCTGCTGCTTAAATGCGATGAATTTTTAAATTCGGTCATTATATTTTTAATTTTTAGCAGTTCAAATTGGTTCTTTATCAATTCTGCTGGAATTTTTTTGATAGTATCTTGTCTCTTTTTCATGTTTTTAGTGCCTCCTCCTTTAAACATTTTAGAGTTGGTAGTTTTATATTCTATATCTCATAATTTTAATACCTGAAATTCTTTTTGGTCACACACTGCTGCATATTGTTTCTACTGACTCCTCCTCAGATGGCTTGGTTACTTGTGTGTTTTGTAATTTTGGATTGTGTGCTCATGCTTGGCAGGATTTTATTTATTGGGATCCTGTGAAACATAGGGAGAATTTATGCTTGCTCCTATCTGGATCACTTACCTTAAATTCTTGGCTTAAGGCTTCCTAGACCAAGCAAGTAACAATGAATTCAACTCCAAAACTTCATGAGGTCAAGACAATACACACACACACAAAAAAAATCTCCTAGCTGAGAGCCATGCCTATAGAAACAGGTTTCCTAGTCATGTTCTTTGATACTAGGTGGGCTTTTTTAAATTTACTTTTTCCCTGATAACACAGCCCATCAAAGACTTTCTGCAGGCATCTCAGTCCCAATCTTGCTTAGGTCCCAGGCATCAACTCTTGTCACCCAGGGCTCTAGGTTACTGAGACTGACAAAGAACCACGAAGTAACCTTAGTCGCAAGGCACACTTTGTTTTCAGTCTCTGGGGATTTCCTTTATTTTTCTAGCTAACTTGGCAATGCATTTAAGTGAAGATGTGTTAAATTTTATACAACATATCCAGAAACTTTGCAATAGAAGTTTTATTAGAATATACAGGCCACCGTAGTGCTCCTCCCACATGTTCTTAAGAGACCATTCAGCTTGCAATATGTGAAACAATTTGGAAAGGAGAAACAATCAGAAGCAGGAAAACCTATCAGGAAACTACTGCAGAAATTTAGACAAGAATGTAGATAATAGCTGGAAGGAGGAGAGTAGTGGTGGCAGAGATAGAAAGAAAAAGATAGAACCGGATGGTGTTTAGTAACATGGTTTCAGACATTCCAGAACCGACATCTAGTGGAACATCTCCTTACAGGAGCCAGGAGCTCAGAGGAGAGATTCAAGACGCCCAGGAGATTTAGGAAGTCTAAAAAACTGGTAACTGTATTCACTGACATGGGTGCTTGGGAGAAAGTGAAGCGGGAAGAGATGGTCTTGGGACCAAGCTTTGAGGAATACCGACAATCTAACTAACACCTTAGAGGAAGCGGAGCGAACAACAGACTGAAAAAAAGCTAAGGGAAAAACCCAGACGAGAGTGTGGCTTCCACTGAGGCCAAGTGATGAGCATTTACAAAGGGAGGAAGGAGTCAGCAAGTGTCCAAGGCTACAGAGGTCCAGAAAAATGAAAACTAGGCATTCATTTCGCCTACACATGGGAAATTGGATCTTGGCGAAAAGCAGTGAATGATGAAGGCAGAGCCGACCTAAGTGAATTGGGAACTAGAAAATGGACACCACTCTTTTCAGAAGACGGAGGACAGTAGCAGAGGAAAGAGTGGGCTGGAGGAGGGCTATTCTAAGACGAGGAAAACTTCAGAATGTTTAAATAGTGACAGGAAGGGACTCGAAAAGGAGGGGGGGGACAAGCAGGCGAGGTAAAAAGAAACCCATAGCACGGTGGACGGACCCTTCCGGTTTACCGACCCACCCAGGCGAACACACCGCCAGAATTCGGGAATTGAACAGCCTGTTTGGGGGCGTGTTTTACACTAAGGCCTTCCCTCCGCCCCTCCTCCCCCGCCCCCTGGGTCTACCCCGCCACCCCTACTCCAATCCCAGGAGCCTGACCCCAACCTCTCCCCGGCCCCGCTCCCCGCGCCCCACAAGACCTCCCCCCACCACGAGGCCCCGGCACACGCACGCGCGCACGCACGCGCACGCACGCGCGCACGCACGCACCCGGCCAAGCCTCGCGAGGAAATACGCCTACACACCGCTTCGGTCATGGAAACTTCCGGGTCGCCAGGCGGGGCAACGCCCACCTGTCCTGCCGCCCCCAATCGGAGCGCGCCTCCCGGAAGGCGCAGGCCCGGAAGGTCGTAGTTGCTCGGGCGGGAGGGGCGGGGGGCGCGGGCCTCCGCGTCCCGCGCAGGCGCACTAGGTCCTGGTTGCCATGCGGGTGCTTGTGGGTGAGGGCCCAAGGGGAGAATGGGTGGGGGCGCGGGTGGACGGAAAGACTGAGCCGGAGACTGAGGACTGGGTGGCCCGCGGGGCATGGGGGCACCGCCTTGTGCGCAGGCAGCCTGGCTCTGGCCTCCTGAACCGAAAAGCCGAATCTCCCTAAACCACAGGTGGTGTCTCCTGTGCACCACCGGGAGGGGGCCAGAAAGGGACGTTCTGAGGTCAGATGACATAGCTTCAGAAAGGGGCGCCCCAACAGGCGATTGAAGGCGCCCCCAGGGAAGTAAACACCTGGCATTTTCCCATCAGGTGGCGGAACGGGCTTCATTGGGACAGCCCTCACCCAATTCCTGAAAGCCAGAGGCCACGAAGTGACGTTGGTCTCCCGAAAGCCTGGGCCCAGTCGGATCACGTGGGTATGGCCGCCCTCAGGAAGCTGGGGGGGAGGGCCCGGTTTGGCCACGTGAGGCCATAAGGCCAGGCGGGCACTGTGTGCTTCCTCTGACAGGATGAGCTCTCTAGGTCCGGGCTGCCCCGCTGCGATGCCGTCGTCAACCTGGCGGGAGAGAACGTCCTCAACCCCCTTCGAAGGTCAGTCTGGGCCCTAAAACTAATATCCTTCCGAGCAGAGGCAGGAGAGGAAGTGGCTCTCAGATAAGAAGAATGGAGCTGACAGACGGAGAACTAAACCCATTTCCCAGATTACTCATCCCGCCCGCTCCTCGGCGCCCACCCTCCCGTCTACCCACTTAGTTGATGGTTCCTCCTCACTTATAACTCAGGATGCCCCAAAAGGATATGCCTTGTCCCTCTACAGGAGAGATGGCCCATTTCTCTAAGCCACACATTTTACTAGAAATGGTTATGGACAGGCCACAGGGAAAGAGAGAAGAAGGGATATGTGTATGTATATATTTAATAGTTTATTTCTCATGCAGGTGGAATGAAGCCTTCCAGAAAGAGGTTCTCAGCAGCCGCTTGGAGACCACCCATATGCTGGCTAGAGCCATCACGGATGCCCCACAACCTCCCCAGGCCTGGGTGTTAGTCACAGGCGTAGGTATGCCCCAAATCACCAACCCCTTACATTAGCCAGGGAAAGGGAGTACACCCTGAAGGTGTACCTCAGGCCTTTCTAGCTATACATGTGCAGAGTGCTGGTCGTCGTCTTCTTAGGCCCTTGATTCACACGTTTCTCCTGACGTTTGTGTATTTTGAGAAACTGGGACCCTAAGAGAAAGGGTACTGGCACTGCTCCCCCAGCACCAGGAGAAATTCCACCTTGTCCCAAATCCCTTGCTTCTCACGGCACCATTCTTTAGGAACGGAATTTCTGATTCTTATATTTCACTTTTGAGACCAAATAATTGCAAATTTGGGCATATATAACAGCCCCTGAGTGTTTTACACCTATTATAGTACTTAATCCTCATAAGAACTCTGTGAGGTAGGTTCAAGTCCCGTTTTAAAGATGCAAAAATTCTGC
This sequence comes from Cynopterus sphinx, assembly GCA_030015415.1. Lineage (NCBI taxonomy): Eukaryota > Metazoa > Chordata > Mammalia > Chiroptera > Pteropodidae > Cynopterus > Cynopterus sphinx. The sequence continues at coordinate 77,061,316 of CM057384.1, forward strand.
ACGGAGTTAATATAACTTGCCTAAAGTTATGATTAATAAATGGTGGAGCCGATATTAAAACTCTCTTCCTGCCACCTGCATCTTTATTCTTAACCACTATACTCTGTCAGCCTCTCAGCCATGCAGCTAAAGAGTTATTCCAGGACAGTAACAGGTCAGCTTATGGGGCTCAAGGGGAAAATACCCACAGCTGTTTTCCACAGATCCCAAGAGCCAAGGAAGGTTAAGCCAAGAGGGCCCTTGACTGCAAAGGACTAGTCAGGACCTAGGACAGCCAAGGCAAATGAGTGCTATTCTACCCACAGCTTACTACCAGCCCAGCCTGACCGCTGAGTATGACGAGGACAGCCCAGGAGGGGATTTCAACTTTTTCACCAACCTCGTAACCAAATGGGAAGCTGCAGCCAAGCTTCCTGGAGATTTTACACGCCAGGTGGTGGTACGCTCCGGTGAGAACCAGGGGCCTGTGTATCAGGCAGGGTTGGAATGTCTTCTCTCATCTGGGAGAGTGGGATGATAAGGGGAGCTGAGCTTACAGAGAGAGGATGCCACCACTTCTGGCCAACCTGCAGATGGGTGGGTGAGATGTCCCAAAGAAAAACCACACCCCAGAACTGGTACAGAGCTAAGCCAGCATGGGGAAAGAGCCGGTAAGGGATAATGGGGAAGAACAGTGGGACTGTCTGGAGACTGAGGGACCTTCCAGTACCATCGTTCTTGCCTGCTCTAGGGCTTGTGCTGGGCCGTGGGGGCGGTGCCATTGGTCGCATGCTGCTGCCCTTCCGCCTGGGCCTGGGAGGCCCCATCGGCTCAGGCCACCAATTCTTTCCCTGGATTCACATCCGGGACCTGGTGGGAATCTTGGCCCACGCCCTTGAAGCAAGCCACGTGCAGGGGGTCCTGAATGGAGTGGCTCCAGCCTCCACCACCACAAATGCTGAGTTTGCTCAAGCCTTGGGTGCAGCCCTGGGCCGCCCAGCCTTCATCCCTCTACCCAGCATCATTGTGCAAGCTGTCTTTGGGCCAGAACGTGCCATCATGCTGCTGGAAGGTCAGAAAGTGGTCCCACGACGGACATTGGCTGCTGGCTACCAGTATTCCTTCCCAGAGCTGGGGGCTGCCTTGAAGGAAGTCATAGCCTAAGCGGGGAGGGTCATGGCAGGGCCAAGGCCTGTCCCTCAAAAGAGGCTTCCCAGTTAGATAGAATAGGCTCAGGTACTCCTCCACTTGAGACCTAAAACTATCAGGTTCTTAGGATTCCTCCCTCTATCTTTTCTCATTTTTCTGTGGTTCTGTTCCACTGTATTTAACTGTCTCATTTAAACGCCGTCTCATCAAGTTTGGCCCTTAACCTCTTTAAGTTCTTATAAAAGAATTTCCAAGTTCAGTTTCCCTGTGTGTCCCGTTCCTGTCTCATTTCTCCTATTTCCTGTGTAGTAATTGCTCTAAATTAGGCAATAAATTATCTCACTAGCTTCAGCTCATCTCTGGCCTAGATTCTCCTGGAATTTATTTCAAGGAATGTCATCCTAAGCTGACTGTTTCCTCTATATGGAATTTTGAAAGATAGTGGGCAACATCTTCCTTCTTGGTCCTTCCATTACCAAAAGAGCTGGTAACAAATTCAGGGCGTGAGGTTATGATAAAGGTAGAGACTAGACAAGAGAAGTGATGAACCTATTTCCACCAGATTCTGTGGTCACCCTGCATACTTATTCACATGGTACCATTAAGGTTCCAGCAGAGGAAGAAATGAGGCCCGAGTCTAGGACAGTATTCATTATGTCACCAAATGGCAGTGAATTAATAGAGCAACAATATGCTGGCCCCTGTTCAAGGGACAAAGCCAGCATCCCTATCTGTAAGTAGCTTAGGACTTGCCTTTCATCTGATTGAGGCCACTTTAGTCAACCAGGGTCCTCAGCACAAAAGGACAGAAGATATCTCTGGCCCACTGCACACCCACCATCACTGAAAGTGAAAGGGGCAAGGAACATATCAAAAACTACAAATTCAACCCTATTAGGAAAAAAAGTCCCAAGTGTTCATCTAGAACCTTCACCCTTTTTATCTACCCTGGTGTCTACTACAAATTGACCAGCAGTTCCCCTAGCCCTCAATCAGGCCTTCCCCATCTTTCTTCCAAGGGGACTCTTGAGTCATTGTCACCTCTCTGACTACCTTGTTTCCAACACACTGCCCCCAGCCCATCAATGTGGTCTAGTGGTATACATCACCAACGGGGAAGAGTGAAGACAACGGGACCCAGGGACCCTCTCCATCATCACTCAGATCCCACACTAATTGCTGGAATGAACTAGAGTGGCAATAGGTAGACAAGACACCAGTGCTGCTCAGGGAGCAGCAGCCAGAGCCTGAAAAGGATCATGTCCAGGGACTTGCTACAGGGCCCAAACAGCACAGAACACTACAGCAGCTGTCTATCTTCATCTGTTCTTGGACTCTAGGCAGTTGACTGGCCCTGTATTGTTCCTGGGGGAGTGACCAGCCTCAAAAGCAGAAGAGCATATTGGGGGCTACACCAAAGGAAAGTACTAATACTGTCTACGGAGGGGATGGGCTACCTTGGAGGTAATAAGTTCCCTGGCACAGGAGGACTTCAAGCAGATACAAGACAATGACCTGTAGAAGTCAGGTTGGAGAGAATGTCCTGATGGAACAGCAGTTGGTCTGATTCATTTCCCAAATTAAGCAGTTCATCTAGATAACAATCTCTGTAAACCACCCACTGCTCCCCCATCCCCATACATACACACACACACACACACACAAAGCAGCAGTGGACCTCGCTTTATGCAACACGTGTTCTGTAGAGAAAATGCTAGGGTCAGGTCACATTGTCATTGTCATTGCAGAACATGGCTTCATCAGTCTGGTGAATGCGTAACACCTCAGCAAGTGCATTGAACCAGGGACTTTCTGACACGTTACTGAATCTGTAAACACTTGAATGCAACAGGAGAGCTGCCATTTAGAGGAACCCTGAGAGTATTTTGGTAATGCAAACAGTCCCCTTACTGTTTTATAAATGTGGATTTGGGGGTTGCCCAAAAGGGATGCAGCCATTATAGGGCACATCATAATGAGGGTGCAGTGTTAAAATCTAGGGCACAGGCCCTGGGGACAGAGGACTCTCGGTTCTCTGAAAAGTGAGGTTTTGGTTCAGAAGCCTGTGTAGTCAGACACACACCTGAGACTTGGTCCAAGTACCTTTCCTCCAAGGAGCCCTCCTCCAGGTTCTCATTCCTCCTCCCAACTGGCATTTTTACATCTGACTTATAGGCAGAAGTAAAAGCCAAGCAGCTCAATCAAAGTCAAAGAGGCACAGCTGAGACCAGAAGCCAAGTCTCCCTCTGCCTTCTCCACCAGCTCCCTGCTGCCGCATTGTGACCCAGACCACAATCATACTCACCTTTCCAGGCCCAGCATTCCTTTCAAGGCTCAGGAGCTGGGACAGGCCTGGAAAACATCCTGTCCTTTGGCTATTTAGAACAGCAGCCAAGGTAGGAAATGCTCAGCTTTCTTACCATCATTCTTCATTCCCCTCCCACTCACCTTAGCCTCCATCCACCACTCAGCTTCGAGGACAAGCCAGCAGTCTCAATGTCCAGGACCTACCCTTTTCAGCCCCCACTCCCTACAGAAACCCTGTGCTAAGGCAAGGTTGAGAAATTAAAACTGAGCAGAACCTCTTGAGAGCTGGTTGAGGTCCTGACTCAAGAGAAGATCAGGTCACTTGATGGACCTGTCCCCAAAGTGCCTCAGGCAAGAACATTTCTCACACTCAAATACTCTTCCTCAGTGCTCCCTTGACCCCATGCACTAACTCAGAGTGGGTCTGGATCAGGGTCTGAGCAGCACAGGGACCCTCACAGAAGGGGATGAGATGAGCGAGGCCAGAGCTGACAGGGTGGCAGCCACTCAGGCAGGTGAGGCTCAAAAGTTGAGACTGAGCAGGGCCTCAGAGAGCTGGTTGATGTCCCGGCAGTAAGGCTCCCGCTGCAGAATGAAGTCCACCTTGTGATCCTGGCCCCAGAACACCTCTAGCAGCTGGCGCCGGAGACGTTCCGTCTCCCGGGTCTTCCGAATGCCACCACTGCCTTTTTCCTCCTCTTCTCTCCCCTGCTGCTGGTTACCGTGGTCTACCAAGCCCTTGGAAGGATGTTGAGCCTTAGAAGATGCCTGTGCCCTAGGAAGAAGCAAAGAGAACAGAAGAGCTGGTGCGCAAACGTGGAGAGAAGTTAGAGCTCAGTGGGCCTCCCAGCACTCCACTGCCATTAACCGCCCTGCCTATTCCTGGCTCAGAAGTTCCCCAAGCTGACCACTGAGTGGCAGTATCAACCCACTTCTGAAGGGGAGAGAGATGGTTTCTTAGAAACCAGGAAGGTGAACCCAGCCGCTATTATGATCAAGTCTAATAAATTAATCACTTAATGGTCCAGCAGAGGGCGTGCTGAATACAAGTGGCTATAAGTAAAGCAACCTTGTTCCAAAAAATTCCAACAAACACACAGATTAGGGGAAACAGGAAGCAGGTGCTTCCTTCCTGGCCTGGAGGGTCTGTGTCTGGACTTCCAGAGAAGTAGTTAAAGGCCAAGCCAAGGCAACCTAAACCAGTATAGAATTAAGGTGGCCCAAATGAAAGTCACACTTTCCCCAAGTCTACAGGCCTGCAAGGCCCCTGCAGAGAGGAGGCCAGGGCTAGGGACTGCCTAAGAGTCTGGGGCATTACCTGACTGGCTTCTTCAAGAACTCATCCAACATGGGGCCATTTCGCCCCAGTGGGTCATCAGGGACCATGAAGAGGTTTCCCACAAAGGTGAAGGGCAGAAGGCTGGATGGGGACAGAGAATGTATTATCACAGAGGGACCCCTGCCCACCTCCCAGACAGACCAACTCCAACAAAAGCTGTCAGCTACTATCCTTCAAGCCAATTTCAAGCCCCCTCACAGAGTCCTCACCCAGTGGCAGAGCAAAACTGGTTTTAGAGAAAGGTCTAAGTCCAAGCCCTTTTCTCAGAGGAGGCCCTCTCACCGCTCTCTGATGATTGCCATCCACTTCTCGGACTCCTCCGCCAGGTCCCGGAACTGGTCGTTGGAAACAATGATCCCATCAGTCTCTTCGGCCAGCTTCACCATGAACCTGTCTCAAAAACCACAACATTCTAGGATTTGCCACAGCTCCAACCCCAAAAAGTCCTATCAACTCCCATGACCCACTTCTGGTGATATCTTCCTACCCACACGCACACCTTGACCCAGCCACCAGGGGACTGACTGGATATAGATGCCATGAATTAGGAAACAAAGATGAATCCAATGTAGAACCCAAAGAACAACCCCTTTGCTCACCACAGTCCTCCACCCAACCCTTTGTGCCACATTAGTGAAACAGTAAGATCTGGCCATGGCTCTGTCTCCTTCCACCCGACCCCAACAGTCACAAATCCATCAGATTTTTCCTCTGAAAAGTCTGGAACTCCGCCCCCTCCGTTTCCAGTCCCACCATTACCATCTTAGCTATTCGGACATTGCAAATGATACTGCACAGCTTCCTGATAAGAGGGTTCCCCACCCCCTGCCACTTACCACCCTCAGTCTCCTGCTTTTCCCCAAGAGAACATGATCTTCCCCTACCCAAACCTTTCCACACTTGCCCCTTATCTCCTGAATAAAGTCCATATGCCCAGGCCTGGCATGGCAGCTAAGCCCCTCTAGAACCCAGCCCCAGCCACTCCTATGGCCTTATCTCTCCTGGTACTCTCAACTTGTGCCAGAATCAATGAACAGATTACATCCTGTTCTCCAAACATGGCCTGTGTTCTCTGACTTCCATGATTCTCAAAATTTTCCCTCCATCTGAAAGGTACTTCCCAAACCTCACTGATCAACAGAATCACCAGGGGAACTTAAAAAAGAGATGCCTGGGCCCTACTTGAGTAATCCTGATTCCACAGAACTGTGGTAGGACTCATGAAGAGGTATGTGGAGGTCTTTTTCAACAGGTTTAGAAACCAAGAGATCCAGCCCATCATACGTCCTTCTGTATCAAAACTCACAAATCTCTTCCTTCCCACAAAACCCCAGCCAGGGGAAAGCTCCATTTCCTCTGAGTTCCTGTAATGTTTGATTTATAGTTTCTTTTGGCTCCTTAAAGTCAAATTCCCAGCAATCCCACCTCGTTCAGGCCACGCACCGAAGTGGGCAGTCAATATTTGAAAGGCAGTGTGGTATAGAGGGCACTAGTAATCAGGACTGGGTATGTGAGATGTCTGGTTTGGAGTTTCTGTCTGGGAAACAAATTAAGGACATACAATTGTACATGGTATCATACGATATACAAGTGGTATTTTCAGGTTAAGTATACTTTACCATTATGTTACATCATATGTTATTCAGCAGTATACATGCAGTAGGCCTATGCTCTGCACCACTTGTTTGTCACTGTAACTAGGCAAAATTCCAAACTCCTATCGTACTGTCTGCCTACCAAGACCTACACAACTGTACAGACACGTGCCTTTAAAATTCATTACAACTCAGTCTTCACTTTCAATTCTGTGTCAGTGCTGGTGTGGAAAGAAGGTTCCATACCTTGGATAATCTGTGAAATCTAGACATAAAACAATAGCACTGGGAGAAAGTAAACTACCTTTTTGCAGAATACCATTTACTTATTAAGGAGCAATAGTTAAGTATTTGAGAAGACAAAATATATAATCACTAGGGTTTAGAAACTAGTTTATTTAAAACTGAAAATCCTAGAAAATAAAGAATTAGTAGTTGTAAAAATGTTTGATTAGCTTTTAAAATCTGCCCATTTCCTACACGGTGTGCATACACTGAGGGAATAACGCCCTATGTTTTTCATATAAACCACCTGGAAGCTTTAAGTTCTCATCTTTCCTTTGCCACTCAGTAGCCTTCTCCAAGAGAGTTAACTACCCTTGGCCTCTGCTCCATTTCTGTACCACAGAGATAAGACCCTCTGCCACTATACTCTTGCCTAGTACCTTAAGTGAGGCAAGCACATACCTTATCTTTTGATATTCACCAGGAGCATGAATGAATGGAAGAGACCCTGAGTGAGAGGTTAACTCACTAAGAGACTGGCCCATAGTCAAAGTCGATGAGTAGTGTAACTTGGGGCTCTAATTCAGATCTTCAAAATTCTAAGTCCAGTGATCGATTAGATTTTATTTTATTTATGAGTTTTTTATGTTATTATGAATGAATTTCGTTTCTTCATTTGGCTTGTTACTTTGAACATTTACTCTAGTTTTTCCAAAATATTGAGGGAATTCCTCTATGTTTGGAAATTTAGGTTGTAAGAAGGCATTTGTCATCTGGCTATTCATGTCATCAGCTTTCCCATCTTTCCATTAAATTATATTTTCTAGGCAGCAGGGCACTATATAAATACAAAGCATCATTTAGTTTAATGAGTGAAATATGAATGACGAATGAGCAAATACAGTTGTCTACCATCCATCTCATCTCACCTGTGGGCAGACTTGCCTACCCAGTCATATGGGCACACAGAGAAATAACTGGCCCTTTCCCCACGACCCAGGCTTAGAGACAGTGAAAAAGGTGAGGAGCTTCTGTCTCTCCCTTGATCTCCCACTGGGCTCCTTGAATATCAAGCCTGGGTCCAGGAGAGAAACAAGTACCTGTCATCATAAGAGGAGATCCTCTTGCCATCCATGACTCGGGAGGGAGTGAGGGAGAGCAGGCTGAGGGAGTAGAGTTTTTGCAGGAAGTGACCCTCTAGAGAAAAAGAGAAGCACAATGTGGTTATCCTCAAGATGTAGGCAGGGCCTACACCAGAACGCAGAACACCTGGCACAACTCACCTCTGACCTTGGCATCCTTACTGAAGCGCCACTGAGGCACAAAGACAGTTATGTCCCGGTGACCACGGTCCCAGAAGTACTGCACAGCAATGGCAATGCCCCGGCTGGAGAAATAGTGCTGGAGGCCATGCCTGCAGTGAGAAGGGGTCGGCACTCTGGGGCCCCAGAGGGCCTGGCAGCCTGTCTGGAGTGCTTGCCCCTCAGCATATGTCCCCAAGATGAACAAAACTGCCCATCTCATTCCCCTCCCCGGGACCCTCCGCCCCACCGGGTACTCACACCATGGCCACGTTGCTGCCATCAATGACAATATGGCGGAGGTCTGGCTGGCCAGGTACATTTGCAAGGCACAGGGTGAAAGGGTCCTGTAGGGCCTCCTGGAAACGCTGTGTGCCAGTCACCAAATTGCCCCCCCGGGTGCCTCTTTTCCACGGAGACCCCCGACCTCGAGCCACAGCCTGCTGCTTATCTCCCCTGTCACCTCGATCTCCACAGTGCCATGGGGGCTCGGGCGCAGGTGGGGGGCTAGGCACTCTGGGAGGTGAGGCCTCCCCATTGTGGAGCCGCTGGAGGAGAGAGGCTCCCCGGGACTGACCTGCCCTCTGACAGGGGCCCTGGGCACCAGGAGGCTCATCCTGGACACAGAACCGTCCTCTTTCCTGAGGCACCCCTTCCTTCCCCAGGGTCTTTCCCTTCAAAAGCCCTGCCTGCCCTGCCTCTCCTCCCCCTAACTGTGACTTAAAGGCCACCTCTCTCTCCCAGGCCTCTTCCCCAGGAAGCTCCTTCCACCCCAAATCCATCTCCCTGGGACCACCCTGCTTCCCTCCCTCCTTCTCCATAGCATGTTTCTCTCCCCTTGACTCTCGCCACCCCGTAGGTCCAGTGTCCAGTGACTCCCTGCCTTCACTCAGGGGAGCTCTGACTCCCTGGTGCTGAGCACCCAGCAGGCCTGGGCTCCCCCTGTCCCAGGAGGAAAGCGCTTGGGGACCCTGCCCCCTGGATGCCTCCTGCACCAGGCTCAGCAGTTCCTCCTGGACAGCCAGAGGCAGCTGTAGCAGGGCCTCTCTGTGGGCATCCTCCCAGGGCTGCAGCAGGGCACAGAAGTCTCTCAGCACTCCGGCATCCTGAGAGGCTCCAGGCGATGGCCCTAGCCGAAAGTCCCAGCTGAGCCGTTCCACCAGCTCCTCCACTCGACTCTGAGCCATGACGAAGGCCTCGGTCAGGCCACTGACCATCAGCGAGCCAGGTGCCCCAGGCACCAGATGGGCTGATGTGCTCCAAGCCAGGCAATCAAGGAAGAAGCCCTGGGCCCCCAGGAAGATGCAGTGCAGTTTGGGTGGATAGTGGATTTCATCCTGCAGCTCTGGGCTACAGAGACCCTTCAGGTACTCCTAGGGGGGTAAAGCGGGAGAGATAGGAAAAAAGGAAACTGCTGGAATCCTAACTGGCCCAGTGGCCCCTCAGACTCGTTGCTCTCCCGAGCTCCAGGATGCCTGGGCAGAGCAAAGGAGCCCCCACAGATCCTGACAAAGTTGAAGGTTCAAATGAGATCAAGAATCTCACTCATTTCCCTTTCCAGCTGACAGCCTGTGGCTAGTATTTCCGTTTAGAACTTGATTCACTTTAAGGTACAATTATAGGAGGGCTCAGGCACAGGAGGGATGGCCTCAGCCTCAGGATGGTGGTGGCTTTCCCTCCAGCTCTTGCCCTGGGCAACACAGCTCAGACTCTCCCTGTGTGTCTCTGGCACCTAGGCCTCTGTCCCTCTGCTGGTACCCAGGCATTATTCACAGTGGCCAAGACATGGAAGTAACCTGAGTGTCCTTCAGTGGAAGATTGGATAAAGAAGATGTGGTACATACATACAATGGAATACTACTCAGTCCTAAGAAAAGATGAAATATCCAAAAAGATGGATATGGAAAATATCATGCTAAGCCAAACAAGTCAGACAGAAAAAGTCAAGAAGCATATGATTTCACTCGTGGAATATAAAACATAAAGCAATAAACGAAAAAAAAAAAAAAACAGACACAACAAAGGGAAGGGGGGAGAGAAGAGCTACATAGAAGAAGGTAAAGGGGGTCAAATACTTGTTAACAGAAAGAGGTTGACAGAAAGAGACTTGACTTTGGGTGGTGAACACAGTGCAATATACAGATGATGTATTACTGAACTGTACACTTGAAACTTACATAATCTTATTAACTGTCATCCCAATAATTTTAATAAAAACTTTTTAAAAGAACAACATATAATATACAGCTAGAAACTAAATTAGCTGCTTGCCATTTTTAAATGAAATAAATTGAAAACACTAAAAAAATAAAGCTATTAATCAGATCTTGAAAAAAGATACAATTAGCATTAACTAGTTACAAGGCTGCCTCTTTAAGTTTTTGTTTATATGTGTTGTATATTTCCATCATGAACACCAATGGTAACTTTTACTGAACTCGTGCCCTACGTGCTTTATCTCATTCACAGTAAGGTACATACTATTATTTACATTTTATAGATAAGGAAACTGAGACTGAGGTCGCAGGGCTGGCAGGCGGTGGACCTGTACTGGAACCCAGGCCTGGCCTCCCACCCTACAGTGAATGCCTTGATGGGGCCTCCTTGCCCAACCGGATTTTCTCTGCTCTCCCAAAGAGCACAAACTGATTTGAACTGAATCATTTGTCTGCAAGCCCTGGCAGAGAAGCTGGGTCATCACAGCAGAAATGAAACCAAGACTCCAGACAAATACACAGCTGAGTCTCTCGAAGCTCAGGATCAATGAGGTTGTCAGTGAGACAAACAAGTAGTGGAGATCCTCCCCCGGGCCCTCCTCTCCCCTGACTCTGGGTGGGGGGAGTCAATGCTCCCGGAAGGGTCAGGGAGGGGCGTTCACCTTGGCTCTGCTGGCGTTCTCCTTCGGGCCCTCCAGCTGCAGCCAGATGTGAGGGTTCTCAGGGCAGTCCTTCGGGAGGACGCTCATCTCCACGCGGAAGATGCGCTCCACATGGGGCCGCTGCTCCCGCACCTTGTGCTCGGCCTCCGCAGACACGGCAAAACGGTCAGGGGACGCGGAGCTGGTCCCCCAGGTAGGCATGGCTGCCTGGCCGCCCAGTCCTGCGGGCAGGAAAGGCAGCTCAGAGCCGCGCCGTCCCCTCAGCCCCCATCCTGGTCTCCAGGCCTACAGCAGCCATCGCCAGGTCGCACTTAATTGCCGGTCTGATCAACAAGGCAGGAGGTGTCTCGGGCCATTGGGGGGTAAGAGGAGAATGTCAAACTAAAGGGGCACGGGCCTTCATTCCAGGGAGGAAGCCCTGGGGGAACAAGACGCTCTCCGGGATGGGCATCTGGCCTTCGGGAAAGGATGGCCACGGCCCCGAGCAGGAAGGGGAGGGGAGGCGGTGCTCCAGCTAGGTCTGGAGGCTGAAGGAGTGCACGGGTGACGCGAGTCCCTCTCCTGGCCATCGCCAGGTCCAAGGCGGCCTCAGAGACGGGGCTGACCCGTGCTGTGCCCCGGGGGCCTCGTCTGCCCTTCCCAGGGCTCCAGCCACGCCCGCCCCCCCGCGCCCCCCCCCCGCGGCCCGCGGCCGCCGCCCCACCCAGGGCCCAGGGGCCCGGCCGAGCCCCGCGCCGCAGCCCGCGGCCCCGCCGCCCGGGCGCGCCTACCCGCCGCGGCCGCTCCCGCCGACGCCTCTAGGTGTCCACCCGCCCCGGCGGTGCCCGCGCCCCCAGCCCAGGGGGGAGAGGCGGGGGGCCCGAGGCTGGGCGGGCCTTCCCGGGCTTCTCACCCAACGGGGACCTCTCTCCCGCACATCGCGAACTGCTTTTCTGAGTCACTTCCTGGCCGGAGGCGGGGCCAGGCGGGCCCCGCCCGGCCCCGCGCGCCCCCGCCCCCTCGCCCGCGGGCCGAGCTCTCCGCGGCCTCTCCGGGGACCCCGCGCTTCTCCCCTTCTCCCCAGTGCCCTGCCAAGACGACCCACTCATGTGATGTCGCAGGTGAAGAGAGGCTTACAGAGACTGATCCAGTCGCTTCGGGTGAAGCTATGGAAGCCCAAGCAGGGGACGAAACTGGCCCAGGGCCACGGCCCAGTGACACTGTTGGCCCAAGCGCCTTCCACCAAAACAGTTGCGGGGAAAAGACTAGGGAATTCCTTTTGAAGAACGGGAACAATGCCACTGGGCGGGCTGCGGGCCCGTGAGGGATTTTGAAGAGAAGAGGGGGAAGAGGAGGAAGGGGCTGTAGGAGCCGTCTCTTGCACACCACCTCTGTGGTCCCAGTTCCAGCCTTCGGTGCTCTCCAGAGGGGCTTCCCTAGAGTTCTAGCTGTAGCCTTCCTGTCTGGCTGCTTCATCCCTCCTCTCCCTCCCAGAGCCCAACTGCTGTCATTTTGTGCCCTGCCAAGGAGGAGGGAACTTCAGTGACAGCACGAGTAAGAGGCAGGACAGGGTTGTGGGGCGCGGAGAGGTATGGAGAGGGAGATCCTGAGACCAGGTGACAGTGAGACACAGAAAGAGGGCTGAAGAGCAGGGCAAGGGGTGTTGGGGGTCTGAAGGAGAGCAGAAACTGAAAGGAGCTGAAGAGGGCCCGAGGACAGGAGGACTTGGGGGTCACAGAGCCACTCAGCCATGCTAAGAGCAAAACAACACTGGCTACAAGGTCTCACACCCAACCCCAGGCTGTCCTTGGCCCTGATGCTTCTGGTGCTGGGGATCGGACGGGCCCAGGAGGCAGCAGAGCCCGTCCTTCTGGAGGGCGAGTGCCTGGTGGTTTGTGAGCCCAGCAGAGCTGCTGCAGGGGGGCCCGGGGGAGCAGCTCTGGGAGAAGCACCTCCCGGAAGAGTGGCATTTGCTGCGGTCCGGAGCCACCACCACGAGCCAGCAGGGGAGATCGGCAATGGCACCAATGGGGCCATCTACTTTGACCAGGTAACCCCCTACCCTGCAAGGACCTGGAATCAACTGTCCATGCCCACTCTGCTGTTAAGGAAACAGCCCCCTGCTGTGGCCACTCGCCCCTCTAACCTACTGCCTATCTCCCTTACCTTCACTCCTGCCCATACCCCTCCTTGTCTTTTCCACCATCTTTTGAATCCATGCATTCCTCCTGTTGGCAGCTACTTGCCACCCCTTCTTTTTCTTACTCAGTGCTCCATGCCCTAACCCAGTGGTTTTCCTGAGTCCCAGGTTCCCCGCAGCCCACTCAGCAGGGTCTGCTTCCCCCAGGTCTTGGTGAATGAGGGCGGTGGCTTTGATCGGGCTTCAGGCTCCTTCGTAGCCCCTGTCCGGGGTGTCTACAGCTTCCGGTTCCACGTGGTGAAGGTGTATAACCGCCAAACTGTCCAGGTGACCTGAGCATGGGGCCCTCTCCCAGTCCCTGTCCCTGTTTCTGTCCCGGCTTGGGAGGGGGAGGAATAAGTGAAGCCCAGCTGACCCCTGGGCAGACCTTTCGTTGACCTATGTGTCCTAAGGGACCAGGAGCAAAGGAGGAAAGCGCCTACCTAGCAGAGAGTGTGGAGGACCTGCAGAGTCCAACACTGGCCACCCATCAACCCTCCCAGGAGAGTGCACCGAGCCCCAGGTTCCCAGGTTCCAGAGTGTCCCTCTCGGGCTGGGGGAAAAGAGGGGCAGCCCTCAGAAAAGTGGGGTCCTGGAACGAGGGCTGGAGCAATACACTAACTGGGCTCCCTCCCCAGGTGAGCCTTATGCTGAACACATGGCCTGTCATCTCAGCTTTTGCCAACGACCCTGATGTGACTCGGGAGGCAGCCACCAGTTCTGTACTACTGCCCCTGGACCCTGGGGACCGGGTGTCCCTGCGCCTGCGTCGGGGGAACCTGCTGGGTGGCTGGAAATATTCAAGCTTCTCTGGCTTCCTCATCTTTCCACTCTAAAGGCTCAAAGACAGGAGGCTAGCCCCTGTCCCCTGTCTTCTGCCCTCTCCTGTCCCAGAAGAAGCATCTTTTGGGGGCAGGAGAAAGGCTCCCTCTGGCTGCCTATATTCCACCTCCTTGCATGGGACCCTGTGCCAAACACCCAAGGTGATGGATGAGTAGAGCTGTGGCGTCCCGGGACCTGGCTGCTCTTACCCACCCCATGCCCACTCACCAAAAAAATGCCCTCACAGCCTCCCACTGCATCGCTTTGTGTCTGCAGCCCTAGGATCAGGGGAAGGTTCAGCAAGTAGTGAGACTAGAGCTATTGCATAGACTTTGCTCCTCTCTCTTCTTCACCCCCCAGCCTCTTGCTTAGTGCTACTAGGGAACAGGTGGCATAGGTGAACCTAACGGGCCCCCACAGGGGCCCAGATGGACCAGCTAGGCATACCCTGCAGGCTCCTTCCTGTGCGGAGTGCCAGCATCACAGATTTCTGCCAGCACAGTCAGGAACTGAGCCAGCACCATATGGGCTAGGGCGGGAGGCTCAGCCACCAGTAGAGGTGTGGAGAGGGCCACAGAGCAGCCCAGAGCCTATGGCTAGTAGGGCAGAAAGGGGATATGTGCCTAGCTTGAATAAGGTACACATTTTTATGTACTTTGGGGCAGCCAGCAATCAGTGAACCTAGGTGTTCTTTTGTGCTAGGCCACAAATGGACTCTGGCCCTCATCTCCCCACCAGGGACATGAAGTGTGTATGTTTGCTCTGACTGACAGCAGGAGTACACTGGTTCCTTAGGCAGCTGTAGGTGAGAGTAGAAGATCACCTGTGGTCAAGTGTAGATTTCCAGGCATGGAACACATCAGTGACCACAGCCACTTCCTAAAACTGTTCCACCTTTATAGTCTGAACTTCAATCACTCCACACCCTGACCGCTACCTCCTTCCTCCCAGCTCTCTTACCTTAACTGTACCTATTCCAGACTGTCCTACAACCTCTCTTTTTCCTGATCTGTGCTCTTATCCTCCTTCTTAAACTTCCTATTACCTGGGATTCCATGTTTCATCCTTTTACCCACTCTACTGCCAGCATTATTAACTCTCTTACCTCGCTATCCCATCGGCCCAGCATGGATGACTCTTATCAATAGAGTTAATGAGACACTATAGGATCACTAAAGATAGAAGATGCCACTACAATTTGGATTGGGGGTTACAGGATATGAGCAGGTATGTCGTAGAGAAAATAAATGTAAAACTGTGTTAGAGTCAAATAAAAAAAGATTTAGTAATGCTTGAGTTAAATAGGAAATACCAATGTGAATTTGTGATTTTCAAAAGAAATAACTTTTCCAAACTTTGTCACTAAAGTAACATAGAAACAACATTAGGAAAAATCTGATATGCATTCTTAGCACCTGGATCTTTGCCTCACATGTTTTTCACCTTTAAAAGGACTCAGGATCTATGGAGAATAGCTCCATATCTTAAAAAATTCTAGGCCTGGAACATGTTGTTGATGACAAAAAGCAAGGACATTTTTTAAAATGTTTAAGGTAGAGTCAAAAAAGCCAAGGAATCAATTTTAAAAGGCTGCCACCTGACTTTCTATGACAATTTGATAATCAAAAGGAAAATAATATAGTTAATTGGAACAAGGTGAATTTTTTTCATTTATGACTATTAATATTTTAAAGGGAAAAAGTCATTAGGAAGTGTGCAAAAAGCTAGTTAATATACTGAGTAAAGAAGAATCAAAATAACAGGATATTTTTAGTTAATTTTGATAAGTAGAA
This sequence comes from Cynopterus sphinx, assembly GCA_030015415.1. Classification (NCBI taxonomy): domain Eukaryota; kingdom Metazoa; phylum Chordata; class Mammalia; order Chiroptera; family Pteropodidae; genus Cynopterus; species Cynopterus sphinx. The sequence goes on from CM057384.1 coordinate 77,076,862, forward strand.
AAGTATACATTTAATAGGTGTTTTAACTATTCATAAGGTACATTTACTTTTCTTTATCTGTATATGTGAGGAGGGGTGGCTATAGAGACCTGTAAATGTTTCCAGAAAAGGTTGGAACTGTACCAAGAATGAAAGACTGATCAGCACCATCTGGTCATATATTACAACTAAGAAGAAAGAAAATCCAATAGTGTGTTACACGATGATGAATTAGCCAAATGTCCAAAAGATAACTGCTCACTGCTCAAATTTGATCCTTCATCCCTTGAGAAAGAGAGTCTCTATATTACCTTGCTAATTATAATGAGATTATAGGACTAGTAAAACCTAAAATAAATGGCTTTAACGAGATAGGTTATTTCTCTCACATAGAAGAATCTGTAAATAGTCCAGAGATAGATGGCAGTTCTTTTGGGTTCCTGGACTTGAATTCAATGTTGGGGATGGGGCAGGGGTTGAATTTGCTTCCCACACAACACCAAGCAATTCTTGGACACCAGCAGGATATCCTAAGAATGCAACTCAATTAAACATAATTCTGACACTATCTACCTGGTGGATATTGCATCAGATTTCCATAGGTTAAGGGATAAGTCCTACAAGACTGTCCCCATACTCCACCTCCAACTGCAGATCCTAGCCCAAAACCCAGGCTGTTAACGGTACTTTGACAACAACCGCCTATAGATTGGAGGTTCCAACAACTCCCTCCTCGGCAACTCAATTTAGACACCAGTCTCAGGTCCAGGTTGTGTTTCTGATCGACTGGCTGGATTCCAGTATTTAAAAAAAATTTAACTTCCACGGCTAAAAGCATTTTCAAAAGAAAGGGTTTGTTAGGCCACTGCTAGAAAACAAGACCAGTCTTGGGGCGTGGAGTCTAAACCACTAGTGGCATGGCTATGTAGAAAAGATAACAGTCCAACGTCCAGCAGTTTTTCAAGTGTTTTTATGCATCAGATAGGGAGAAGAAAGCTGTAAGTCATTCTGAAGGAATTCACATTAGCTATAGACAAAAGGGACGGGAGAAAATGAAGCAGGGCTGGTTCTGGGATGGGCGCGGCAGAGTCTGTAAAGCTCATGTACAAATAAGAAGTGGAGGCTCCTGGGGTTCAATGGTGCCTGGCTATCGTTTCTTAGATAATCAAAAATAGCCACCTGGAAATTAATCCTAAATTCCAACAAATACACAGAAATGTGAGCAGTCTTTTGTCAGAACCAGTCCACAGCTATTAACGGGTTAACTGTTCTTTCTCCAGCCACTGTAGTTTTAATAGAGAACATCTCCATTTGTTTCTCTAGTCACCAGCTACCCCCTCCTTGGGTTCAATTAATTTGCTAGAGAGTCTCACGAAATTCAGAGGAACATGTTACTTGCTAGATCACTGGTTTATTACGAAAGGATATAATTCAGGAACAGCCAGCTGAAAAAGACGCATAGGGCAAGGCATGGAGAAAAGGCTCGGAGCTTCCATGCCCTCTCCAGGAGCCACTATCCAGCACCTCCACGTGTTCACTAACCCTGAAGCTCTCTGAATCCCATCCATTTGAATTTTTATGAAGGCTTCATTACATAGGCATGATTGGCCATAGGCAGTTGATTCAGCCTTTGGTTCCTCTCCACTCCCCAGAGATGAGGGTGGTTGGAGAATGGGCCTGAAAGTTCCAACCCTCTAGTCACATGGCTGTCTCCCTTTGCAACAAGCCCCCATCCTTAGGTGCTTTCCAAATGTCACTTCATTAAATAACAAAAGACACATTTTTTACTCTCAATACTTAGGAAATTCCAAGGGTTTCAGGAGCTGTGAGCCAAGAATTATGGAAGAAGACCTAATATATATGACAGATGTATTTTGGTCATCTGAATGACCAAATACATATTTCTTATAAATCACAGTATTGCTGCAGTTTTGTGATCATCACAGCCCAGTTTCCCTTTTTACTATTCTATCATCTTTAGCATATTACGTCCTGACAAAATGGCTCCTTGAGCTCCAGCCATTACTACAGTCTTACAGCCCCCCAGAAGGAGTGAGAAAGAAAGAGCATCCCTTTCCTTCAAAGAAGCTTTCTGTAAGGTGCCCCTACTATTTCTGATAGCATCTCATTGTCTGGAATTTAGTCACACTTCTGGCCAAATCAGGCCAGAGAGAGAGAGGTTAGGAAATAGTCTTTTCAGGCAGCCAGGCCCACCTCAAAGTCAATTTTATAATAAGGAAGCAGAGATTTGATATTGGGGAAAACAACTAGAAGTTTTTTTTAATACAAGTGAGCTAGATAAGATTGTAAATAATGTTAGTAAAATTACTGTATTAGTTTGCTATTGCCGTGTAACAAATTGACACAAAATCAAGTGGCTTAACACAACACTCATTTACTGTCTCAGATTCTATAGGTCGGAAGTTCAGCAGGGCCTGACTGGATTCTCTGCTTGGAGTTTCATAAGGTCAAAAGCAAGATGGTAGGCAGGACTCCCTTCCTCATTCAGAATGCACTTATGGTTGAAAGGGAGCGGAGTTTGCCACCCAAAATTTGCTTCTTTGGGGCATTATTGTAGTCTGTTAAAATATAACAGACCTGGGAGAAACTCTGAAAACCAAGTAGAAGTCCCCCTCTGTAAAGATTTGTAAGGGTGTTTCCCTCACTGTACCAGGCCTGCCTTCGCTATCGCTAGAGAAGGCTCTGTACTGAAACCTAACCCTTGTTTACTGTGCTTCTCCCGGGAACCTCCCACAGCTGACTCTCCACCACCATCTTGGTCCGTAGCTGAAGGCGACATTTAAGGTGGTTGGTGGCTTCTGCCATTCTGGCAAGTTCCTCAGTTCTCGCGTCTCTCCCATGTATACAGAAGGCATATGTGTCATTAAACTTTAATTTGTTTTGCTCCTACTAATCCATCTCATGTTAATTCTATGATTAGTCCAGCCAAAAGAACCTTAAGGTAAAGGATAATTTTTCCTCCTGGACATGGTTGCGAGACTGAGGTCCCTGACCCCTTCTATCTTTGAGCCAACATCAAGCCAAGCCTTTCTCACCTTTGATCTCTCTGACCTGCACTTCTGCCACATGTGTCTGACTTGAGAGAAGAAAGTTCTCCAATTTTAAGAGCTCATGTGATCAGATTTGGCCCTCCCAGATTATCCAAGACAATCTCTATTTTAAGGCCCATAACCTTAACTACCTGTTAAAAAGTCCTTTTTTGCCATAAAATAGAACATATTCAGAGGTTCCAGGGTTTGGACACAGACATCTTTGGGACATCTATGTATTATAGTCATTAAATTTAAAGATGTGGACGTCACTTAAAGGAAAGGCACAGTTATAATCCACTAAACGTGTGGAAAAGGTGTGGGCTTCAGAAGGTCCCGTGATATACAAGATACACATTGGCTCAGGTTTTAATCATCTTAAAAGGTAAACAGTCCCCAAGTCCCAACCAAGAATTCATTAGTTGATCATCAAAAAGTTGCTCTGCACTGAAATAATGTTCTTTTGGATAAATTTAAAACTGAGATAGTGTCTATCTCTCAGATCTACGAAACAATGTTTAAAATGAGTTTAAGTGTTGATGTGATAAATTTTATAACCATTGTAAGACGTGTGTGGTTTACCAAAACGTTTGATGCTTTTAGAGAAGCTGACATATTATACTGGTGATTCTATTAAAATTTGAAGAAAGATTTGAGTTTGCAATCAACGTTTAAATAATTTGATGTGTAAATTGTATAGACTGTGATTTGTTGGTTATATAAATCTTGTTTAAAGGTTTAGACAATTTTTGCTTAAACAGGTTTATGAAGTAAATAGGTTAAACAAGCACAAATGGTGCTTAGTGTTCCTCTCCAGGTACAAAAAGCGCTTCAGACTGTCCTGCCTTCCCTACACCCACGTCCCCGCAGCTGATTACTACAGAGAAAAGTTTCACTGCCAAAGGATTTGCTGTGGATCTAAATCCTTGGTCTCCAGCCACCCCAGTCCTCAACCCTCCCAGCTTTCTTCTGCAGCTTCCTTCACCAGCTTCTTTCCTCACCCTCCCCAGAATCTAACTGAAGACTTCAGTTCTCTCCTTAAACTTTTTACCCTATCAACTCTGCCCCCACTGTCAGCAGCTCACCTTCTGCTTCTCTGAAAAAGTAGAAACACCAGGCAGGAAGCCTTCCCACCACCACTTCTAGAAACTCACCTTCCTCCTCCTCTTGTCTTCTTCCTATCTGGCTCAGTAGGAGACGTGTCCCTTCTCTTGTCAAGGCAGCTATCTTCATCCTCCAGCCATGGATCGCATCTCTTCCAAACATCCCCTTTTCTTTCCTCCTCTCTCCTGTGTGTTTAGCTTCTCCCCCTCTACTTACTCCTTCCCTTCAGCACTTAGATGGACTCTAGTCTCTTAAACCTAAAAGAGGAAAAACGGCTGTGGAAATGGTTGTAGATGTATAATTATCCTCAGCTCATATGTCCCCACAGCTAATTGACATCGTTCTCCTCTTTAATGCCAAATACCTATGCCTGGCAATTGTTCACCTCTTAAGTCAACTACAGTATTAAGTCACCTATGGCTCCACCTAAATTGAGCTCAGCTGGTCACTCATAGCTTTCATGTCACTGAAGTCAGCAGGCACTCCCTAGTCCTTCCGTTACCCAGGCTTCCCCTAACATTTGACCTTGTTGGCCACACCCTTCTTCTAGAAGCACTCTCTGACTTTCCAGTCCCTGACTGTGTACTTTCTGGGCTTTCCCTCCACCTCTCTGCTCAGAACCCGGTTTCTTTTTCAGGCTCCTCCACCTCTGCCCATCTCTTAAATATTGGTTTTCCTCAGAGTTCTGCCCTAGGTTGCCTTCTGTCTGGCACACTCTCAAAATCACAAATTACCATCCTTGTGCTGACAACTTCCTCATTTTTTCTCTATCCAGAATCTCCCTCCTAAATCTCAGACTCACACATTGGATGTCCCACCTTAAAGTCAACTTGCTAAAATTATGGTCTTTCCTCCTTAAATCTATTCTCCCTCCCTGTTCTCTGTGTGCAGAGAACTTCCCTGTTGCTCCAATCAAACACAACCTCTTATCCTCAACTCTCCCCTCTCCCATAATCCCCATGTCCCGTTTCTCACGTCACCTCTACCAACAGCTTGTGAATTATCCTTCGTTCTACTCATTGTTTTCCATCTACCCTGACTCAAACTACCAGTCTCTCAGAGTTCTACGAAAGCTTTCTAACTGGCTCCTTAGCCTCCAGTTTTGCCTCGCTTAGTCCATTCCCTGCACTGGGGTTTCCAAAATGATTCATCTAAGTGAACTTCACTGCCTAAAGCTCTTGTAAAATGGGAGAGAGTAATTGCATCTACCCCCACAGTGTTGGAAAGCACTTAGAACAGTACCTGGCACAAAGCAAGTACTCAATATATGTACATTCCTGTTGCCGTATGAATTGGTAAACAAGTTAAAAGTTATGCATATCCCAAGGATTCTTGGACATTCTTTAAAAAGCAGATAGGATTTTTGTTTTGTTTTCTTGGGACTGTTTACCTGTTACAATGCTTTTTTCTTTCAGGCATGTTCACTTGTATCCATGAACACAGGACTTAGTGAATGTTGGCTAGGAAAACATGGAATAGCAAGGCTTATGGGGTCCTAATGTCACCAGATAGCTTACGGGAATGGAATATAGTGCGGGATGTTCTTTATCTTTATAGTTTGCTGATGTCATAGGACTGTCTGCATACTGGTGACACGGCAATTTCTCCTTTAGAGACTTGAGGAAACCCACCTGTCAAGCGTAAGGGGGAATGGTGATGCGTATAAACAAGAGAAGTGGTGACTCATATTCTCTGGTGCCAGTGGTGCTTTGCTGTGAACAAACCTTTTTTATTTGCTTCTTCAAAAATAGGAGAATCTCCCATCTCTGCTCAGAGATATAAATTCTTCAACAGTGAAGAAGAGAAATCTTATCATCAGAGGGCTCAGAGGCCAATGTGGGTAAAATCCGATGATTGCTTAAAGTGATCTTGACGAAAAATAAAGAGATCTTGCTGAGCCACACCTTTTCGACCAATCTTCCACCTAGGAGTTCTGAACCTTTCACTCACTGACCTGTACCAAGAGCATGCGAATTATCCTTGGTAAAAGGAGTCAGGGAAGACCGAGACCGCTCTGAATGAGGTATGAACTGAAACCACAAGCTCCTATGCCATGGGATCCTATGCCATGCTCTTTCCCTTACCATCCTGAACTGTATTTGTTTCTTGAATTATCTCCCTCACCTGACTGTCGGTTCCGAAGGGGCAGAGACCCATGTCACTTACGGGGCCTGCTATCTACCCTACACTTAGTCAGGGCCTGGCACAGTCAGCGGTCCCCAACTTTTTTGGCACCAGGGACTGGCGCTCCTAGGAGAGTCTAATGCCTGATCATCTGCAGTGGAACTGAGGCCGTGATGCCAGCACTGGGGATTGGCTGCAAATACAGAGGAAGCTTCTCTTGCTTGCCTGCTGCTCACCCCCCACTGTGCAGCCCAGTTCCTAACAGGCCAGGGACTGGTACTGGTCTGCTGCACAGGAGCTGGGAACGCCTGCAGTAGGTGTTCTATCATATTAAATGGCAGTGTACACATAAGCTAAGGAGTTCTCTGGAAGGACAAGTCCTTTCTTTTACTCCATACCCCTGCCAGTGCTGAACAGAAGTTTGGGCAAGAGAGAAAGGCAGCAAGAAGCAAAGGCCTGAGTCAAGAAAGTTGGCCAGGGTTAGGAAGGTCTCTGAGCCTGAGGGGCAGTAATAGCAAGAGTTCCAGAGACAGGAAGGAGAGAAATGTCAGCTAGCATGTGATCTTTGTTCAGGCTGCTATAACAAAAACACCACACTGGATGACTAAGATAACAGAAATTTATTTCTCACAGTTCTGGAGGCTGAATATTTAAGATCAAGTTGCCAGTAAATCAAATGTCTGCAGAGATCCCACTTCCCACTTGCAGATGACCACCTTCTCATTGTATCCTCATGAGGTGGATAGTGAGAGCAAGCTCTACTTTCTTTCTCTTCTTATAAGGACAATCATCCCATCATGGGCTCCATTCTCATGACCTTATCTGAACCTAATTAACTCCCAAAAGCCATCCCACTAAGGGTTAGGGTTTCAAGATATGAATTTTGGGGAACACAAATATGCAGTTCATAACAGTGACTAATGCTTACTCCATACCTAGCAATAGCCTCTTTGCACAGATTATGTCATACAGTCCTTGCATCGTCCATAATTTAGGAATTCTTACCCTGCATTTGTTAGATGGGGGAACCAAAGCTTGAGAAAACAGGCCACATAAGTAGCAGATATAGAGTTGGTATTCAAACTTAGTTTTAGCTTCTTTCCAATACAACTAAGTTGGTTCAGCACTGATACCACGCTCTTACGCCAGCCTTCATTTACCTTCCCATCCTGCCCATTTTCAACACATAAACTGGAAAGGGCGCTAGCATGGAAGCCATAGCCTGGGCTACCCTTTCAGCCCCACCATGAACCAGCCATGTGGTCTTCAGATCACTACCCGGTTGCTGGTCTTCTCATCTGTAAAATAAGGACTTGGGTCAGATGAACTTGAAAAGCTGCCATCCAGGCCTGCAAATCTGCAAGTCATCCTGGGAAACAAGCAGCAGCCATATCCCATGGCTGCCCTCCAATCAACCACAAAAAGAACTGGACATTAGCTCCATTTTGATCTGTTTATTGATAAATCAAATAGAAATCACATAAAAGGGTACAAGATCATAAATGTGATTAACAGGGGAGAATGGGTACAGCACTGGGAGGGAAAATGAGGTCAGCCATACCATTAGAGAAGAGAAATGAGGAGGGAAGGAGTAGAGAGAAGAGGAGGAAGAAGGCATCTGCTAAAAATCCCACAGCTCACCTTTCAATCTCTCATGTCGCCCAATCATTCTTTCCTGGACAGAATTAATAGCTGGAAATGGTTTAAGGGCAACATCTAGTAGTTTGTCTATAACACTTGGGAGACAGGGAATTGGAGGGAATACGGGCATAGGATTGAGAGAGGTTCTCTCACTTGAACCTGTCACCAGAACCCTCTCTATGGTGAACAGTCTTGAAGCTTAATCCTGGTCTCACTTCAGCCATGAACTAACTGTGTGACCTTTGGCAAGTCACTTCCCTCTCGGGGCCTTTCCCTGGCTAGAACATAAGCAAATTCGACTCTATGGTAGACTCTACTCTGGCTCCAGCAATACCAAATGTGTTAGCGACCTGAGCTAGGCCAGGAAACTGGCTCATTTTTGGAGAAATAAAACTACTCAGAGGACCAGCCAGAGGGATACTGTGCTGGCCTTCACTGGAGCTCACTCTTTTGGAGGCAGCAGCAATTCAGAGGGTGAATGTAAACACACATGCCTATGAGAACTCACTCTTATTGCAAGAGTGATCGTTGCAGTGATCTGAGCCTGGGGTTTTGTTCTACATAGAAGGCAGGTCCGGGGGATAGGGGGTGATCCAACCACAGCAGTCACACACTACGTAGGAACTGGGGGTGCAGGGTACAGTGGAGGCAAAAGGAGAGGGCTATGGGCTTTGGGGTGGGATTGGGAGATAGAGCCACACCAGCACCTGTGTGCCAGACTGCTCATTTCAGACACCCTTCTCCCTTGAAATAGAGGCCTGGGCCCCTTGGTCTAGTTGAAGCAGCTCTTCAGGTAGAGATGCCACACTTGGCATCAAGATCCTTGATTCCTGTGGGGTTGATACCATCACAGCAGGGGTCAGGGTTGTCTCCATTGTCTGGAGTCAAATGAGGTAGGCTGACTCAGTCTCGCCCTTGCCTTCCATACTGACAAGCAGGACGCTCATCGGTGGCTGGCCATCCTCCCACTCCAGCTCTGAGCCTTGGGGCCCAGAACTGCCAGCCCTTCCTTGCTAGCTGGGCAGGCCTAGCATGGCCTGAGAAAGCTGACCACAAGACTACAAACAGGCTGCCTCTCTACAACCTGCATGGATTTGGGTCAGCTGTGACAACTTCAAGGGCAAACGGTCCCCAAATGAACAGGTCAGGGGAGAGGAGTCTACATCTGAGGTTTCTGTTTGAGAGGAGAGTGTGGTTCTGGTTCTGAAGTCCTGAGCCACACTGATTCTCAATTAGGTAGCCAGGAGTCAGACTCTAGGGTGGGAGGATGGGGAGTGCGTGCATGTTTATGTGTACACACCTGCACATGTACGACAGGGTAAAGGAGATACTTAGGGAAAGACATTGATCCTGGCCTACCTCAGTAAGGGGACTTTGCACTCCCCAGGGTGAAACTTCCAGAGGCCTTTATCTGACAGCCTTTGGCAGATTCTCCCAATTCCGTACCCTGAACGTTTCCATAGGGATGCTTGTCCCCAGTTCAAGGCAATTCAGCAAAGCTTTATAAAGTAACTTCTCTACAAAAGGCACAACAACGGCCCCCAGGGGGCTGTGAGAGCACTGCTGGGGTTGAAGGGGAAGCCTAGCAGCAGCAGCCCCGGACCCTGGGGGTGGGGCTCCCCCACTGCCCCAGCTCACTGCTCCAAGACCTTGAAAGACAGAGGGGTACCACTCTTGGCAAAGGATTTCATCAGACTGCTAGGATAGATGCATCCAAGCTTCTCTGGGGTTGGGAAGCCCCAGACCCTATAGAGAGAAAGGCTGAGCCGATCCCCAATATAGAAGGGACCCACCCACTTGGCACTGCTGCCATTCCTAGGAAGTGACAGCAAGAGGACCTGGTCACCCACGTTCCACTCCTTCTCCTGGCTTTCCCGCTTGAAACGCCTATTCTCCGCCTTTTCACTGGCCTTGTCAGCCACCCTCCAGTGCAGCTCCAGTAGCTCCCCCATCAGGTGGAGCAAGAAGATGTCCATCTTGAGCCCTTCGATATTTGCACTGCTCATCTCCCACCACAGGGGCTCAGTCAGCCTCACCTCGCCCCCTGTCAAGATCTGGAACGGCGTGGCCTGGGTGGAGGAGGCTCTGAAGGCCAGGTGCAACAAGGGCAAGGAAGCTGCCCACCTCTTGCCGTGCAGAAATATGAACTCCTTGAGGGCCCTCTTGAATTCCCAGTAGGCCCCTGAGCTTGTCAGGCAGGGGAACTGCAAGTCCCTACTAAGGGAGGCTGTCTGGGCTCCCAGGGCCAGCCCACAGCTCTCTAGGACATGTTGGGCAAACTGGGGACCCTGGGCAGCCTCCATCCTCACGGGAACACCCCACCTCGCAAACACATGCTGAAGCAGCAGCTGGGCCACAGCCGTGTGCGTGTAGGGCTTCAGCGGGAACGCCTCCACCCACTTGGTGTTGGGGTCAGCCACAATCAGCACATGCTTGTGGCCCTCCTCACTTATGGTGACCGGGCCCACCACCTCGATCTGCAGGTTCGACCAGGGGGCGGTCGACCTGAGGGGCCACAGGGACTCAATAACCTTCAACTCACCGCCAAGGAGATTTCGGGGGATGCAGAACAAGCAGCTTCTGCAGTAATCTCTGACATGCTCCTGCATCCCAGGCCACCACCCCAACAACCGCAGCTTCTTATAGGTCTCCTCGGGCCTCTGATGGGCCCCCACAGGGATATCATGCACAGAGAAAATCAAGTCCCTCCGGAGTTGCCTTGGGACCACCCAGACCTTGGGCTTTTTATCTCCCTTGAACAGGAGCAGGCCGCTCTCCTGGTCTAGGCTGAGTGAGTTAAAGGCAGAACAGAAGGGTGAAGAGCCAGGCAATTTCTGCCCAGCCTGCAGCTTGGCGATAATATCCGCCAGGGTGCTATCACTGAGCTGTAATGCCAGCAAGTCAGGCCTCTTGCCCACGGTATGGGGAGACACTACGGGGAGTGGCACATCCGTTGGCAAATTCCACCACTGCCCACCCCCCTGAGCACCCTGCTTGGCCAGGGTGTCCACCGTCACGGCAAACAGGGAGCCGCGGTAGGAGGTTCGGTAGATAAAAGGAAGGGATGAGAGGCCGGAGGTAAGGGATATGATGTAGGAAAGCAGGCTCGGGTGAGGTAGTGGGGATCCGTCAGAGGACAGGAAGCCCCGAGCCCTCCACAGGGGCAGGAGCTCCCAAAGGAGGCTGAAGACCCAGTTGCAGTGCGTGAGGAAAACCACAGGGAGGGGGGACTGGCCAAAGCGCTCCAAACCGCAGGCCACAGCAGCCAGGTGGGCATAGGTTGGTGTATAAGGTGAACAAGAGAAGGAAAGGGAGACAGGGGGGCTGGTGGGAGACAGGACATAGAGACCAAAGCCAGCACACCACTCATCCTCACGGTAAAAGCAATAGCCTGACATGTGGATGCAGACAAAAGTAGACAGGTCGGAAAAAGGAGGCAGAACCTGAAAGAAACGAGTCAGAGAGGATGCAGGCGTCAGCAGTCGGTTTTCCCCCAGCAGGCCCTGGAGAAGGGTCAGTTCCAGAGCCCTCTTGCCTCTGTCCTGTACCAAGAGGGACCATCGGATCAACCATGCTTTGGAAACCCTTCGGCCCTCCGGAGCCTCAGGGTCCACAGTGGTCCGGGCGGCGTACGAAAGGTCCAGGACCACAGGGGTGTCCCCAATGCAGCGGGAAAAATGCTTGAGGGCCCAGGCCACAGCATAGGGGCTGTCTCCCCCTGACTGGGGGCCCTCACTCTCATCATCAGGGAGGAGGGGTTTTGAGGTATAGGCAACGGAGTGCTTCCTTCCTGAGTGCTCCTGGTAGACAGTGGCCGTCAGGGCCACTTGGCTCACTGTCACCTCCAGGCGGAAAGGCAGCTCTGAGTTGGGGGCCGTCAGGCAGAGAGCAGACACCAGGGCTCGTTTCAGAGACAAGAAGGCCTTCTCGTGCTCCTGGTCCCACTGCCAGTCTGGCTTCTGCTTGAGAAGGCTGTGCAAGGGGCCCACAAGGGCTTCGTAGTCGGGGATGACATCCTGGTGGGAGTCCATGAACCCCACAAAGAAGGAAAGTGCAGTAAAGTTGTTGGGGATGGTCATCTGGGCCAGGTGGGTAAGAACCTGCTGGCAGGGAGCCTCCCCATCCCAGGGGATGCCCAGGGAGGCAGAAGCCACCACTGGCAGGAGATCGATGTCAAGGGCCCCGTCAGGGGGGTCCTGGAGACTGAGGCACTGGAGAATTTCTTCTGAAAGGGAAGGGCACTCAGCCCTGAACACCGACACCAGCGAGGAGTCCAGGTCCTCCTCCTCAGCTGGCCTCTGTGTGCCCTGCCCCTCCCCATGCTCCTCGTCCTGCTGCTCCCTCGGCTCTTCACCCTGCCTCTCCTCCTTCTCTTCCCTGACCTCTTCCACTTTCTGAGGACTCTCCAAAGGCCCCGTGTCAGTGGCATCACTCAGCTCAGAGCTGCTGGCTGACCTGGGAGGAAGGGTCTTCCACACCTTCAGGAAGTTGCCAATGTCGGTGTCCAACCTGCACCGAAACAGCAGAGCATAGGGTCCAGTGGAGGAAAGAAGGGGGAAGCCCACCCAAGAGGCCATCCATGGGGAAATTACACCTGTGGAAACCCTGCAGAGCCCCGCTTCACTGCTCAGTGACCCTGAGGCTGAGCTGAGTGCCAGCCTCTGACATGGACCCTGCCCACAGATCCTCTACCTCTGCCAGGTGCTGGGCCTCAATATCAGAGATTCCACTGTGCTTTGAAGGTTTGTCCAATCAAAATCTCATTGACCAAGTGGCATTTTCAACAAGTTTTAAGCCAATGGTGTGATAGGAATTAAACAACTGGTGCTTCCGACCTGACCCCAGGATGAGCCAGCCAGGTCAAGAGAGGGCACAGGGTCTGACAAGGGACTTGAGAGGACACAGTAGACAGACCTCCTCCACATCACTTTTTTCCAAACCAGGAAAATGGGACTGGGTGGGGACCTGGCCCAGGAAGCAGTACCTTGCCCAGAAGGTCTACCACAGTCTCCTGCAGGGCCCAGGGAACTGGGAGATGGGGAACAAGGTGGTTTGTGGGGGTTGAGGCCAGAGGATCTGAGTTACTGCAAAACCAGTTCTGCCAGCACCAGCAAAGTGATCTTGGGAAAGTACTTGAATCTCAGATTGCTCATCTGTAAAATGAGGATAGTAGTCACATATGTCTAACTCAAGTTGTGAAGACCAAGGGGATAAGAAATGTGGAAAAAATTCTACTTGGCACAGACTCTAGACACAGCTGCCCTTGAACACAATGAAAGGGGAACGAGGCTGTTCACTGCAGCACTGGTTCCAATAGCATAACACGGAAACCATCAATAGCCCTCCACAAGAGACCCAATAACTGTTGGGTATTCATGTCATGGAATACCACATGGCCATTAAAGCGAGCCACACAAATTAACATCTGGAAAAAACAATAAAAAGCTGAGGACAAATGCCAGTGGTGGAAGGACACATATAGTATTGAAGCATGTGTGCAAAACTGTAAAACAGCAAAACCATACTGTAAGTGGTTTATGGACATAAAGAAGTGGTAGAAGTGTAAAGATGTGAAACGTCAAATCACTCTGCTCATTATTAAGCACTGGAAAAATGCTGACTAGCACTTAGGGGAAGTTTCTGGTCAGTCTCTGGAGGGGTTGTGAGGCAGGGGAGGCCCATTACCTGTTGGGTTTCCTCAGAAACTCATCCAAGGTGGGGCCATCGCGGCCCAGTGGGTCGTCGGGCACCATGAAGAGGTTCCCCGCAAAGGTGAAGGGCAGCAGGCTGGACCCAGGAAAGAGGAGGCACAGCTGCTGAGAAGCCCCTGAACCACCCCCACCCCATTGCTACCTGGGCATCTCCACAGGGGCCAAGACCCACATCTTTCAGCAGATGCTGGTCGGGGCCACCCCAAGGGCCCTCTCCCAGCCCTATCACCCCCACCAGGGGCTGCCTGACATCCAAGGAGAAAGAACAGCCCAACCCCCTCTAAGCCACCTCACCGATCTTTGACCACCAGTTTCTTGGAATTGTTCATCAGGATGTGGAGCTGCTCATTGGTGACAATGATGCCATCTGTCTCTTCCGCCAGCTTTACCATAAACCTGCAAGGAGAGAGGGGTTCACTAACAACCCAGGAACCAGCCCCTCCATTCCCCAGTCCTCTGAGAAAATAAACTTGGAGCTTCAAATTGGAGCATGTTGGACAAAATTTGCCCTTGGTAGTCAGGAAGCTGGGTCCCAGGAGCCCATCCCTTCATCTATACAGCCATCTGGGGTCACCACTACAACCTGGGAGGGTAAACCGGGATGGATGCCCTGCAACTGTGTATATAAACAGAGACCCCTGTTTTACACACAAGCATTCACATACAATGCACGGACATGCACACAAACCCACACACTTGTCCACATCCACAAGCGCATTTTTATGGCTTCAGTTCTCACATCTGTAAAACATAAAATATGTCCCCTATATATCTGTGAGGATGAAACTGGATGACTGCAACATCTAGCTCAGTGTCTGCCATATAGCATACACACAAATTTTCCTTATTCTTCTTTACCAGTGAGCAGCATTCATGTACACGCTGACACACGCACATGCATACACATGTATGTAAACACATAAAAAACACATATAAAACACGCACCTTAATAAACAAACCTATTTCCAAGGATCACTTCTCCTTGAAAGAAGGCTGTGACCGGGATAAAAAGCGAAGACCAGGGAAAAAAGCAAAGGCCACCTTCTTTTTCTCAGCATTCCCTGAAGACTACCACTCAGGTGGCCTCAAGCTTGCTATTCCACTGGTGCCCAGCAGAGGGGCCTTCTGCAGAAAGGCCATCTTCCCTTGCACCCGGGCAGGAAATTCATTACAGGCACTTGAACACCTCACCCAGAGGGCTTGCTCTTTAAGGAGATACGCCTGAGTTGCCCTGCCCAGGCGTTGCTAGGTCTGAAGGCTGAGAGGATGCCAGGTGTGCGGAAAAGTAGGGAGGCATAAAGCTTCTCACTGCCCCACATGGGAGGTGCCTAAGTGAAGCCAAGTCCTGTGTCTGCCCAGCATGGACTCTAGTCCAAGACCTGCAACTACAGCAGTGAGTGCCTTCCCTTCCCCCAAAAGAGCCAGCATCACAGCCTCCCCCTGTGCACACTGGTTGTGCAGCCACGTTGGGAAATGGATGCTTAGGACTGAGAAGTAGGAAGGCATTCGGGCTTTAGCTAGGAGATGGGGCCAGTCTGAGCATTTTCAGAGCCCCGCCAGAGCTCCAACCACACACAGCCTATACACACTCCCAGTACCAGGGCTGGGGAAGGGAAAGACTGAAGCAGTTCCTTGAGACATGAACTTCAACTAAAACTGGCATCCAAAATCAGATGGTTAGGGAAGCAGCTCACTCAAAGTACCATGACTCACCTGGCCCAGTCCCATTCAAAGCCGTGGGTCTTAGTCCATAGGTTGTGGGGGAAGAAAGTCTGTTAACTAAGGGAAATGCAGCTGCAGAATCCCAAAGTCAGAAATGCCTCATGGCCTTGGGTAGAGCCAACCTTGGGGCTCTCTCCTCACTGTGTCCCTCCCTCTGTCTACAGAGCACTGTGCACCATCCTGTCTCACATGACCCCACAGATGTGCCTGCTTCCATCTCCCCAGAGCAGACAAGGCAGCACCCCACCTGACACACCAGCTTAGCCCCCAGAGTCCCACAGAGGGCAGGCCTGGGGACTGGCACACCTGTAATCATAGGTGGTAATCTTCTTGCCATTCTCAAGCTGGGAGGGGGTGATTGAAAGCATCTTGAGGGAATGTAGCTTCGTCAGAAAGTGACTCTCTGGAGGTGAAAGGCAGAAGATAGAGATGGTCAGAGCAAGGGCTAAGTGGAAAAGGCCACACTGGGAACAGAGAGAGGCGGAAAAAGAAAAAGCTTGGTGATGCTAGAGGGGCTGAGGGGCAGTAGATAGCTCACCTCTCACCCTCCGGTTCTTCTTCAGCTGCCAGGTGGGTACAAACACAGTGACCTCTCTGTGTCCTCGGTTCCAGAAATACTGCACTGCCATGGCAATGCCACGGCAGGAGAAGAAGTGCTGGAGGCCGTGCCTGTGAGGGTGGAGGAAAGTAAGGAACAAATTCTTGCCCAAGAAATGGCCCAGGCTCCCCATGCCTCCCTTAGAGCCAGCCCAGGCAACAGAGGGCAACGCCAGGGCACCAGTATCAGCACCACAGGCACCGACAATGCCCTTTTCCCTTCCCTCTATCATCAAACATTCTGTGAGCACTTACTGGGTGACCATATGAGTGTGTGTCTGTGTGTATCTGTGTCTGTAGTGGCCTCCAGGGGAAGATGAAGAAGATGGCAACTTCTAAACCCAAAGAGCTCAAGTTAGAGCTGGAAGCAAGCAAACATTCACTGACCACAGACTGTATGCTAGAAGTGTGCTCAGCACAGATGCCACCCTATCACCTGGGCAAATCCAGTGGTCTTGCATGTATTTATGCTGACACATATACAGCAGTAAGTGCTGTGCAGGAAGGGTGAGATCAAAGGGTTGGTCAGGAAAAGCTTCATAGAGGAGGTAGTGCTGGGCCTTCAGGTTGAAGCTAAACACTTGAAAGCTGGCCAGGGGTTGTCTGACGCCATGCTACGTGAGGCAGGCTGCAGTGGAAAGAGCGTGGGCCTTGACAGTGGACAGATCTGAACCCAATGGCAGCTGGAACTCTCACTGGCTCTGGGACCTTGCGTAAGATTCGTCACCTCTCTGACCTGTTTCTGCTTCTGTCAAAGAGGAACAGAAACCTACATTTGCAGGGCTGCTGTGTGCCGAGTCCATGCACAGTGCCGAGCATTCAGTAGTCACTCAACGTGACTTAGTATTCACTCAACGTGGGCCACTTCCTTCCCATCTTGTATTCATTTGAACCCTATGTCACCCAGAGGTCAAGGATGCCCACATTATGTCCCCACAAGACACCCTGCCCCAGGTCACCAGCATGCCCAGTCTACCCGATACCCAAGACTACTCA
The DNA here is from genome assembly GCA_030015415.1 of Cynopterus sphinx. Lineage (NCBI taxonomy): Eukaryota > Metazoa > Chordata > Mammalia > Chiroptera > Pteropodidae > Cynopterus > Cynopterus sphinx. Next base: position 77,093,786 of record CM057384.1, read on the forward strand.
CACCATGGCCACACTGCTGCCATCAATGACCACTCGCCGCAATCCCTGATTTCCAGGTTCCCCCGATAGGTTCAGCTCGAAGGGTGTATTCAGAGCCTCGTGGTACCTCTGAAAGCTGGTCACTGTGCTGTTCGCCTGTGGTTGTCGAGGTGCTTGCCTCAGGGCCCCCTCCCAAGCCCCCAGGAGCCCTCCCACCTGAGATTGGTGCTTACTACTGGAAGCCAGGGTGCTGTTGGGCTGGGGGGCCTGCCTCCTGGCCACCCCCTGGCCCTTCAGGAAGGAGGCACTGCCCTTTGATGGAGGCTGAACCTCGCTCAGGAGCTTGGCTGCATCCAAGGCTGGCCCTGGAACTGTGGGCACCTTCTGAGCTACAGGCGTTTTCGGCGCTCTGGAGGCTTTTGGAGCCACGGGGCCTTTGGGGGTCTCAGGTATTTTGGGAGCTGTGGACCCTGTTTTAGCCACAGGATCAGTTTGAGCTTTGGGTGTTTTGGGCCCTGAAGGTAATGTTTTAGCTGTAGGCGTTTTCTGAGTTGTGGGAGTTTTTGGAGTTACAGGCACCACTTGAGCTGCTACAGCCAGTTGACCCACATCTGCCTTCTGAGCTGTGGGCACCGCTTGAGCTGCTGACTTTGTGGGAGCCGAAGGCACTTTGGGAACTGCAGGTTCTGTGTGGACTACTGGCATCACTTGAGCTGTAGGCACTTTGGAGACTGCAGACAGCACTTGATTTGTGGGTGGGGTTTGAGCCGTGGGCACTGCTACAGCCATGGGCACTTTGAGAGTCTCAGGCACTGTTTGAGGATAAGGAACTGACTGAGCTGATAGCCCCCCTTGAGCCACAGGCCTCCCTTGAGTTGTATGCATTCCTTGTCCTGTGGGTGGTGCTGAAAAGGTCCCCTCTTTTGGCTCCTTATAATCCCATTGCATACTTCCTTGATCCCCCGGCTCACTTGCAGCTTGGAGTTGGGGTATAGTAGTCAAAGGTGACCCTATCTGTGGAAGTCTTAGGCTAGCCTTGTCTTTTACACCTGACCCTCCTGACACCACCAATAAACTCACGACTTTTTGGGTGGTCTCTGGCCTCGGGCAGTTCTGTAGGGTTGCCTCTCCTCCTGGCCCCCCACCTGGTCTACAGTCCACGCTGGGCAAAGGAACCAGCTCCTTCTGCTTCCACTCTAGGTTTAAGGGCAAAGGACTCTGCCCTGGCAGTTTGAATTGAATGGGGCCCAGTGGCCTCTGCCAGAAGGGGAAACTGAAGCACGCCTGGGACAGGAGCCAGGCCAGGTGGAGAGAATGCAGTTCATTGATCCTCCAGAAGGTTGCAGCAATAGCCCCTGGCCACAAGGGCCCAAAGGCTGGCCCCGGGGCCCAGGCCTTCCAGGCTGGGCACACACCCAGGGCTGACATCGGAGGAGGGTGGAAGGAGAGTTTGTCTTCCACCCTCTGGACCTGCCTCTGCTGTGACAACGCATATGAGTGGTTCGCAGAGTCCTGGCTGCTGGCGGATGGCACTGCCCCTTCCTTTTGAGCACTGTCCGTACCACCTTGGTTGTTGGAACCAACCCTGGGAAAAGACCAAGTTTGTTGGAAAGACAAAGAGACCAGTTAGGTCCCAAACTCTTTCCTTCAAGTGGGGGAGCAGAGGTAGAGCAGAGAAGCTAGACTAATTCTCCAGAACTTACCGTACCAGCTGGTTTGCTGTCTCCTGCTGTGCATTTTGGCTTGGAGAGGCTCCTAGGCTGGCTAATTTCTTTGAATTTTCTGTGCTCCCATTCTGGAGGGCCTTTATGTCCAGGAAGGACCCAGGACCATCTCCCACAGACATCACAGCTGAGCCTTCCTTCTGCTGGTGGGGAGGGCAGATCAGGACCTCTGGGTTGGAGCGGGTATTGGAGGTGCCGATGCGGCTGAGCCACTCGATGATGTCCTCTTTGCCTGCAGCATCCCGCACCAGGCTCAGCAGCAGCTCCTGGACTGCTGGGGGTAGCTGCAGCAGGTCCCCTGCATACTGATCACCACGAATCCAGACCAAAGCCCCAAAGGCCCGGGTCACCTCAGACTCCCAGATTCCCCGGGGGGTGAGCAGAGGGGCAGCGCCCCAGCGCAGCCGCCCCACCAGCTCCTCCAGCCAGTTCTGGGTCATGATGAAAGACTCAGTCAGCCCGCCCACCATCAAGGAGCCAGGGGGGCCAGGCACCAGGTAGGCCAGGGTGCTCCAGCAGAGGCAGTCCAGGAAGAGGCCCTGGGCCCCAAGGAAGGCACAGTGCAGGGCAGGTGGATAGCGAACCTCCTTCCACAGCTCTGGGTTGCACAGGCCCTTCAGATACTCCTAAAGCCACAGTGGGAAGAACACAAAAGAAGTCATCCCTCAATAGGGTGGCCAGTGGCTAACACTCCCCCACCCAGAAGGCCCACCCCTCGCCAAGAAAGTGCCCTCCCATGTCTACCAGAAGCCAAGCCCCTATGGCCATCCTCTCTCTTCCTGGTCCTGCCCCTTCACACACTCATTTTTTTTTTTTTTCCAGGAGAGTCTGACAGAATGGGAATGGCCTTGAGAGAAGAAGAGCACCTGGGTTTGCAGACAAGGGACCTGGTTCTACTTCCAATTAGACCTCAGTAGGTTAGGTTAATTGTGGGAAATTTATCATCTTCTCAGGGCCTCAGCCTCTTCACCTGTATGACAGGCTAAACGAGATAATCCTAAGGTCCAATCCTACTCTGGAATTCTAGAATTGTGAAATAGCTAGGGGGGCGGGGTTGGATTGCACCTTACTGAGCACCCTCCAGGTGCCAGGAACTTATATGACCTGGGGAAAGTTATTTATCCTCCTTGTGCCTACAATTCTTCATCTGTAAAATGGGGGAAATAGTTCTGCCTCATTAGGCTGTTATGAAACTTAGGTGAGTTAACACAAAGAGAGTGGTTAGCCTAGTGCCTGGCGCAGTATATTTCTATTTTGCAGGCTCAGAAGAGCTATGTGGCTTGCCCAAGGAGACACAGCTAGAGAGTGACTGGGTGAGGACCCACAACCTACCATCTGTCTGACCATGAAACCAGAGCTCTTCCACCTCTTCAGGCTAGCTACGCAGTGACTATAGGGTAATGCTGTGAGATTCTGGGTTAATATCCCTCCAGAAGGTCTAGCACAATCTGTATCCATAACTATGGTAACTCTGTTGCTCAGAGGACACAGAGGAGGAGATAAGTTGCTGGGTCAGCATCCGGGGGAACCCCACAGATATGCACAAAGGCTAAACCAGAAGGAAGGCCTCTGGCTCTCTGGGCAGACTAAGTCCTCATATTTCACAGGGCTCATGCACTCAGTCTTATGAGGTCGCTGGGAAGGGAGAGGTTAGGTTCCTCCACTAGATGGCTGAGTTTCACTAGCAGGACCCCATGAGCTCCAAGTGAGCATGAGTGCACACTCTTAATCAGCCAACACATGTTGCCTGCATTCACCCTCATGTCCCTCCATAACCCTGTGTCTATCACAGACATCCTTTTCCTGATCTCCCTTGACAGTCCAATGAGGGAGCAAACGATCCCTTTTGGATCTCTAGCAGCCATCCTGAAGACAACTCCAGGGCCTCTGCTCAGTACCCAGGCCAACCTTCCCTGCTCCAGCCTACGCTTACCTCCTTCACCTGGCCCAACCCATAGACTGCAAGACCCTTCCCCAAAGGACCGGAAATGCACCCAGGCACTTAGGTCCATGTCTTACCCATTTTCAAATCAGGCCCAAACCAGCTCAAAACCTGACAGAAAACCCAAGCCAACTCCTCACACCCAGAACCTCAGCTGGACCAGCAAGGGTAAACTGACTAGGTGCAAGATCACTCTCACAGACCTTAACAAACTCCCCCAGCCCACATACCCCACATCCTAACCACGTGAAAACATGGAAATATGAAGAGATGTGCTTGGAAAGAAGATTGTGGGTGGTTCCTTTCTCTTTGTGCAAAGAGCTTAAAATACTTATTGTACCATAACTGTTCAATATTTTTTAACTTAAAGATATATAAGAACTGAAATAATTTTCAAAATAATAAATCTGAATATTCATTGAATACTTACTAAATGTCGGGCTCTTTACACACATTATCTCATTTATTCCTCTCTCAGTGCTATAAGGAAATTACTATCATCTCCATTTTAGATGAGCATGGATGGGCACTTGTCCAAGGTCACTCAGATAGTAGGCTGGGACACTCAGACAGTCTGACTCCAAAGTCTGGGGTCTTAGTCACGACGCTGTCTCTACTTTCAAGCAAAAAATAAAATAAAATAAAATAAAAAATGATAAGGAAGCAACAGGCAGTTTTAATCCAGAAACTATCTGGAGCAATGTTCCCCCTTAAAAGCTCACCCAAACTTTTTTCCTCTAAGAGGAGAAAAAGTAGAGATAAGGTAGGAACAAAATAAGCATAGAAAAAGAGTGGTGTGTTTGTGAAAACATATTGCCCAATGTCCCACAGGTCCTTTGTCAACCTGTAAGTTAAATAGAAACACCAAGTAGGTTAACACTGCTCTACACTTGATCAAGGGGCTTTATTATTTAACACCTGACCTGGGATTCTCCTTTCTCATAAGCCAGCTACCATTCATTGTCTGCCTTCCAGAAGCACCCATAATTACACTAAAGAATACTCGAAATGCTTGGGAAAAGGCAGCACCAAGAAACTTTGGAACTGAGAGTGAAGGGGCAGACTGAGGTAAAGTTGTTTGAAGAGCAGTTAGAGCCAGAAGCCGAAGCTCCCCACAACCCCCAAACATACACACAGGCTGGACAAGTACCTCTCTATCCACTGGAGATTTGTTCTCTAGAGAGCTGAAAATTTCTAGAATTAGAAGTTTATCAGCACATTTGAGGGTGTGGGTACCATACTAAAAGCATGGAGGAACAAAGAAGGGCCAAGTAACGTGGTCTACAATGAAAGCTGAGTGCAGACAAACTCATTCTTCCCATTCACAGGTTCAGCAGCCAGACCCTGACTCTCTAGAACGAAGGATAGAAAAATGCATTTGGAAATCCAGCCAGCCCAAGCTCAAAGACCACAGTGCCTCCAGATCTCTGCCTAGCCAACCTCAAAATCAATAAGCCTCAGCCTCAGCTCCCAATTGGCTCTTTGACCTTTATTCTTAATCTTGCAAAGATTAAGTGATATATGAAGAAAGCTTCTAATGTGAGGTAAATATATAGAAAACACACAGAAAGGGGTGGGAGTAACTTGAAGGAAGAGAAAGTAGGCAAGGAGAAGAAAATGTCAAGCCATTTACTATCATTACTTTCCTCAGAGAGATAATAGAGAACATTGTACAGACTGAATAGAAATAGGATATTATTTTTAAAAAGAGAATTCAGAAAAAAACATAAATGACTTTTAGACATTAAAAATATGATGGCAGAAATGAAAGACCCAAGAAAAAGGCTGGAAGATAAAGTTAAGGAAATCTCCAGAAAGCAAAGCCATAATAAGTTAGAGCTGGAAAATAGGAGAAAAAAATAAGAAAAGTAGATTAGTCAGTCCAGAAAGCCCAATGTCTCAATATGAGTTCCAGAAAGAGAGAACACAGAAAACACAGAGGAGAAAATCAGTGAAACATTTCCAGAAAATGCCCTAGATCTGAAGAATATGAGTGTACAGATAAAAGAGCCCACTGATTACGGATGAAGGCAGAGCCAAACAAAGGGGTCTTACTAGGAAATCTCAGAACAGGGGAAACTACAAACCTCCAGAGAGAAAAAACTTCACATACAAAGGAGCAGGCACCAGAATGGCTTCAGACGTCTAAAAAGCAAGAAGTCAATGGAGTAATGCCTTTACACTCCTGAAGGAAAAGAATTTTCCATTTATAATTCAATACCAAACTATCAATCAAGTCACCTTCAGATAAGCAATCCTAACATTTTACCTCCTATAAAAACCTTTCTCAGAAAGCTACTGGAAAGCATTTTCCAGCAAATCAAGAAATGAAACCAAGAAAGGAGACCAACGTAGAAAAAAACAAAGGCAATCTCCAGGATCATAATAAAGGAAAATCTCAGAATTGATTCATTCATTCAACCAAGCATTACTGAGCACCTACTATGAGTCATCCTAGGATGACAACAGGCAGCAGGCATAGAGGACAACTAGTTCAGATTGGAGAGGACTCAAGAGACGAGCACATTGAGAGCAGTCATCAGTATACTCTTTAGCAATGCACCATCTTTCTAACTTGATGAAGCTACTGATGGATGTGCTCTACCAACCCAAGAAAGAGAAAGACATTAGGTCCAGAAAACAAGACATCTAACAAAGAAAAAAGGCATAGGGAGGCCAAGAATGACAGCAAATGGAAGTCTCAGGATGACAGTTGTGTAGGCTGGACCAGGCGGAAGGAAGGATGTCTCCAAGAAAAAATTTGGAACTGAAAGAATACCTTGCACCTACTGGACTGACCTTGTAGAAAATTGTAGTGAGAGGCCACTGAAAGTTGTAAGAATTAGCAATAGGTACAGAGAAAAACAAGCATATTGAAAAACAAGGAGTTCTTAACCTCAATGAAATAAAAAAGAAAGACAACATAATCATTGCACATTTTAATATTTAGATGTTGGTGATATTTGCATAGGCATAGTGATGCAAATACTAAATTTAAATTTAACAGAAGATTGAAAATTAACTATATTGGGAAGAAAGAGGGGAATGGCAATACGAGGAAGTTAAACCCTCACTTACAATAAGATGAAGTAAAAAAACATTTAAAGTTAATTAATCAAATGATAACAGTGTCTAAAATGTTTTTGAAATGGGCAAATGTGTAAACGCCAAAGCACACATTATTTGCAAGGAAGGGCACTGAAGAGATTTGAGAACAAGGCAGGAGTCATTGTGTTCTATTATGTGCTTTTTCAAAGTTATTAGACTTTCAAATTGTAAATTACTTTGATAAGAGAAAGCTTAAGTTTTTTAAAAAAGGAAAAGTTGGATGCCTACAACACAGTTAGGTATGTCGGTATTAAGTGTTTGTTTAACTATCAGCTGGGTGGGGAACAGCCCTGATCTGTAGCATTTGCCAAGTTCTGTGATGTAAGTGCTCCCTCCATGGCATATCTCAAACTACCAAGGGGACTCCACTAGCTTGCAAACTTCCTGAAATTTTAACAATAGGTCGGTAGGAGCCACCTCCAGCATACCCCTGGCCACTACCAACTTCCACAGTACCACTCAGTTAGTATGGAGCAGGGACAGATGAACCCTTCTTTCTACTTGCTGATTTCACCTCAGAAGCCAGGCCTCCCCCAAGTGTTTGTTTCTGCTACCCAGAAATGTGATTCTAGCAATGCCTTCACTACTTTTCAAATCCTACCACAAGAAAACAATGTAAAGGTGCTCTCGAATTTTACAGAGATTTTCCTGGAAAACCAGCCACATATGATGTAGCAACACACCCAGGCCCTTCTTTCGATGAGCCTATATCCTTCTTGACCCTACCTCCCCTCACCAATAAGACACCCCTATCCTCACCCCTTCTCCATCCTTCAACCTCTAGTCTCACAGGGTCCTCCCAGCCAACTGGCCTATGTACAGTAGTAGGCTGTTATCAAAGTGCCATCATTCTGTGTCCCTACAGCTGGGATTGGGGTCAGCCACAGCATCTCTATATTGAAACTTGGGAAATTTTCTGATATCAGATCCCAGGACCTTAGAGACCATGTGTAATCCAAGCTTCTCACTTTTCAAATGAGGAGCCTGAGACTCAGAGAGGGAAAAGCACTCACTCAAAGTTACACAGCCAGTTATCAGTAATAACGGACATCTATACTCTACAGCTCTCCCCATTTTGCAAAAGTACTTAAGCATGCATTATTTCAGCTGGCTCTTGCAACCCCTCTATGAGGTGGGTGTTACTACATCATTTTATATTTGAGAAAATAGGCTCAAGAGGGTAAATGATTTGACCGAGTTAGGAGGTAGCAAACCCCAATCTCAAACCCTCTCTACCATACTTCTCTGTCTCAGTGTAACCTGATGACAGCAAGTTGAGCCCAGGTCTCCTAACTCCTGGGACAAAGCTTTATACTCCCCACCTTCTTTGCCCTCTTGTTCCAAACCTCCAAGCATCTGTTCTTTCTGTTCATTCTGTGAAATAAGGGAGGGAGTTACCTAGAACATCCTTACACTATGTTTCCACCTTCGACAGTGCCTTTCCCCAGGGGAAGACAAAAGGGAAGGACGTTACAGGGTGGGGGAATTGAGGGGGCTACTGGCTACATTAGCAGGGCCTGTAGTGTGAGGGAGGGATCCTTTAGGAGGCAGTGGGAGCAGGAGCAGACAGGCCCAGAGGAGCTGATTTAGGGTTTAAGCAGGGGGCGGGGGAGCTGGGCACCTCAGAAAACACCAGTCCCATAAAAGGGTGAGCTGTTGAACTTCAAATTAACAAAAAGATTAAGAATCCAAAACAACCCAAAAGCCTCCTCTTGTTAACCAACCCTATCCCAGCTACTGAAAAGTCTTAATTTCAGGGGCTCCTGCCCATCTATTCTCTAGGCAGACACCCCTCCCTTCCCCCAGCACCTCTGTCAGAATTTGAGAAAATGCTGACACAGCAGCTCAACAGAGGGGCTGAGGGAGGAACTTTCCAGCCTGCCTGCCTGCTGGCCAGCATGCTCTGGGCCTCCCCCACCCATGTCCTTGACTAATTAGTATATCAGTACAGACCCAGCTGGGGAAGGGGTGTGTTGGGGTGGTCGGGGTAGAGGGAGGCTATAGCATTCCTACCAGGAAAAGATAAGATAAAAGAATCTGAGGGAAGAGGGAGAACTTGGCCATGACTGGGGGTCAGAGGGAACCTGAGAGGCCCAAGTAGAGAAGCCTGTGAAAGAAGCCAGAGAGAACGCCAAAGAGACACACGGTGACCTGGCCTATCCAAGTGTCCAGCCCCATACAGCAAGCTCTTTCATGTGAAAGCCCGCAGCCCTCCTCCCAAATTCCCACCCATCCCCAAGGGCTGATGGCTTCCAGAGCAGCTGCACCCGCACCCCTGTGCCACTGCAAGAAGCTATCTAAGGCATCAAGAGTGTGGGGCAAGGAGCCCAGAGCTCTAGGTTCTGGTCCCAGCCCTGGTCACCCCCAGCTACCTGACCCTGAGCACGCAGGCCGGCCCCTCACTCTCTCCAGTGCCCAACACCTCCTCTGTAAAATGCCAGCACTGCTTTAGTAGCGTTTCTAAGGGCCTCTCCAGTCCCAGCACCCTGACAGGGGACAGCCTGGGTTTTAAGGAGACTTTAAAAGAGACAGAAGGGTCATCTTGGTGGAGAACAAAGAGGTGTGTTGCTGAAGCCATTCAAATGCAGGACTTTAATGCAGGAGTGGGGTTGTGGATGCTAGGGCCCTGGCCAAGGAAGGCTCCTGGGGGTACACAGGCGGAGGAACCTCTCTCAGGGCACTTGAGGGGCAGAAATGACAAGCAAGAGAGAGGTTGGGCGAAAAGAAGAAGAAACCAGAGAGAAGGAACCAATACTGCAGATCTGGAAAACAGGAGGATGGCCCAGTACCTGCCGGCCACGCTGCTGAATCCAGGTCGGGGGACCTGGGGGATCTCTGTCTCCCCGGGAGGCAGGGAAACTGGAAAGGGGTCTGGTAGGAAGGGACGGGTGGGGGTGGAGAGACGCTGTTTACCTTGGCTTTGCCCATGTTCTCCCTGGGCCCCTCGAGCTGCAGCCAGAAGTAGGGGCTGTCGGGGCGGCTCTGGAAGGCGTTCAGCTTGATCCTGAAGATGCGCTGCACTTGCAGCCGCTGCCGCTGCACCCGGGGCTTCGATTTGGTCTGCACCATGACCCATTCCTGCGCCGGGGGGTCGCCCCCCGACAGGAGCATGGCTGCCCCACCCGCCCCTGGAAGGAAGGAGCCCAAAGTGTCACCGGGATCCCAGGGCCAAAGGCGCCCCAGCCCCCGGCCCGGGGAGCCCGGGCCACGCCCCCGGCCCCCTGCGGCGCGTCCCCCGTCTCGGTCTCGGTCCCCGGGGCTCGGGGACCCACCCGCCACCGCTCGGGCTCCCGCCCTCCCGAGCTCCGTTTCTGTCGGCGGCGGCTCCAGCGACAATCCCTTCCTGCCAGGGGTCGAAGCTGGGGGTGGGACCGGTGGGGCTGCCCCCGCCCCCAGCCTCCCCCCGTCAGCACTCCGCCAGGCCCTTCGGGATGAGCTCCTTCTCCGTCCCCGGGGCAGCTTACAGGGAGGAGGAAGGCGGGGGAGGAAGAGAGGCGGTGGGAGGGTCCTGGAAACCTCTGCCTTCCACCCAAGTTTTGGGCCCGGACCCAGAATCCAGGGGTCCAAGTTAATTTCCTTCCACGTTCTCCTTTCCCCGGTGGAAGGAAAAGGAAGGAGAAGGAGGGGCGTTTGGTTAGGGGCAAGGGGTCTTGGTTTCGGGGACCTGGTCTTTCTCCCCATTCCGCCCTCCCACCCCGCCGCCTCCCAGGCCTCGCTGGAGAACGGGGACCTGCGCCCCTCCGTCCCTGGAGGAAAGGGTTAAGGGAGTGCAGGGTGGGGAGCCCCGGAGGCCGGGGCCTGAGGAAACTCTGGGCTGGAAACTGAGCAGGAAGGAGAGTGAAGGCACCGCCTCCCCACCCCTCCCCCCAAGTCTGGGGACAGCCAGGAGCTGGCAGGCAGCCCAGACCCTCCTGAAGCCCCCAGGGCTAGAGGGGCCTCCCCGCCCGAGTTTTCAGCCTTGTGTTGTTTATGAAAGCCCTTTTTAGCAAGTTTGAGTTATACTCTGAAGAGAGGCTTTAGGATGGGAGTAAGGGTCTGCTGAGGAACGCAGCCTCTGAGGGTTCCCTCAACCCATGACCCACAGCCAGCTGCTTGGCATCAGTGGTCAGGGACTAGCCCTAGGCTAGGGGCCACCTCCAACACCGGGCCCTGGAGGCGTCCCCAGCACAAAGAACACCTTATGCAGCCCTGTGGCGAGAACAGAACCTGGCTCTGTGGAGGGCACAGTCTGCATCCCAGGCCTCAGTGACCTTTATTTCCCAAACCAAAACCCAGAGCCACAATCTGACAGGCACAAGTGTACCTATGGGGACAAAGGGCAGTGGACTTTAAATTAGGGCTGGCCTGGAACACCTGGGTTGAGGGGTCATCTTTTATATGTGTGCAGGCAGGAGCCAGGAGTGCCCCACTGCAAGGAAGGGGCCCTACTGGGGGAGGGAAGATGGGCTCAGACCACTCCTAGTCTGGACTGAACTCAGCCCAACCAGTCCTACCCCACTTCTGCCACTTCTCCCTAGATTGGAATCCAGATAAGGAAAAAGGCCATCTGTGTCACCTCTGGCTCCAAGGCTGCTCTGCCTGCCCTGTGTGTCATGTCCCTGACCTGCCCCTCTCCAGCACCTTGAAGCAAAAGACTCTTGGGGTAAACTGTCTCTCCCCACTCTTCCTACCTCTAGCTGCTCTCCCTTCATCAAAAGAAGCTCCTGCCCTATTGTGCTTCAGTTTCTCCTCTGAAGCAATGTGAAGGACATGTGTCCCTGCTCCTCACTAATACCTCTTGTTGCCTTTTCCAACTGACTGTGAACCTCAGTACAGTGGCATCTTCAATCCTATGTTCAAAGAGATTGTGAAGGGTGGGAAGAGGTCAAGCTTAGCAGTCATTAATAAATGGGTAAAAGGGGGTAATTCATTTAAACTCCTGTGCCTCCATTTCCTTAGCTCATAAAAATGGGGACAATAATACCTACAGCACAAGTTGTAAATCAGACTACACAGGTACAGGTATCACACCTGGCACACTTCCTTTCAAGGAGTGGATACCCAATACATTTTAATTTTCCCTTCCTCGATCTTGTCTCTTTTCTGCCACCTCAGCTCTGGCCACTGGGTCACCATACTTTCCTAGAGATCCTCCTCCTTCCTATCCTTTCACATCTCACTGCCACAGAGATGCCACCACCCTGGCTCCCAGATCAGCTTCTCCTTACCCTTCCTGCAAAGCCATGCCCCACCTCCTGCTTTTCCACTTAGATGTAGTGGATTTGGTTAGATACCCCAGTTCTAGCCTCAACTTTGCTGGTGATGAGTTGTACATTCTTAAGCAGGTAGTTAAGTCCCTTGACCTCTCTGGGCTTCTTCATCTAAATTCATTCATTGAGCCAAACTCGTTCAACAAATTCAACACATATTTATTGAGGGCTGCTATGAGCCAGCCAGGCCCTGGGAGTACGGCATTGACTACCCTCATGAAATAGGCAAAGAAAGACCTTGATTTCAGGGAATGATATATATACTCTGCTAGAAATAAAACAAGGTGTGGTCATGGAGAATGCCCTGATGGGGCCTCTCTGGTTGAGGTGATATTTCAGCCAGAGGGAGAGCAAGAACGTGGATACTGTGATGGCAGCACACCAAATTTAACAATATTTGATCCAAGTCCCTCCCCAGCTAGAATACATTTAGTGACTCCTTGCCTACAGCATTAGGTTAAAACTTGTTCCTCTCCGTAACCCAAATCTACCTTCCCAACCTTGTATAGAAGGATCCAAGTCTAAGGTGAAATAGATATGTCTAGGCATGTCTGGCAACAGGGCAGCTCACACTGCCAGGAGCCTGTTTGCAGAAGGAATAAGAAGCCTCCAGGAGAAAGCTCATAGTGATTAGAGGAGGAGCCCGCCCTGTGAGCCTGACAATAATAGATCTTATCCCTTCTAGGATCTAAAGGGAGAGGTGGTTCTGTCACTAGAAGACCTCTCCACCTAGCCCAGACCCTGCCTCGCCCAGTTCCTGGGGATGGGGGTAGGGAGCCCTGGGACCCAGGTAGCATGCTTGAAACCTTTGTATAGAGTAACCCAGAGGGGAGATGGGCCTCTTCCTGACTTTGCCAGCATCCCTGAGAAGCTATCCTTCCTGGAGGGCTCCTATCAGAGCCAAAGTGGGTTACCAGACACACACAATGGTTAAGACTTAAGGTGATTTCAAATGAGCAGGTGGAGGCAAGACCCAAGGGAACTGGAGTTACTCTAGTAGGGAAAGAAGGAGTGGCGGCCCCTCCATGTAGGTCAGGAAACACATGGTCCTCTCAAAAGGGATGGCTGACAGAAGTTTAAAGAATAGATCTCTGATGGGAATGCCGGCAGGGTTAAGGAAAACCTATGAGACTGATGCAGTACTCTAGGTCTCAAATGGGGGAAGCTGTTACCATCTGTAGGCCTGAAAGGAATGGGAAAACATGGTCACTGGAACCATGCAATGAGCCCGAACTGGAGCTGTGGATGGAACTGTGCCTTAGGTAAAGATTCACAGCCACTGACAATCTGTGGCCCAGCGTGGAGGGGCCATCTTCCGATGTCCCGCCAGTGCCTAGCATTGGCCAAACCCTATCAGAAGTCAAAGGGCAAGGAAGTGGGGTCGAGACAGGCCACTGAGGTCAGCCTCATGGACAGAGGGCAGATTGAAGAAGAGTGAAGAAGAGAACTGAAGGGACACAGAAAAATCAGCATATCACTTTGTCCCTTAATACCTACAGGCTGATGAGGCCTAAGGAAATTGGAATTATACAAATTTCCCCTACTCCCTCACTCTCACCCCCAAACACTCTCAGGACAAGGCTGACTATGTCTGCGCTCCCATTCAGAACACTATTCAGAACACAGGGCTTACAGTCAAAGGCTTAGGTTCAAATCCCAGTTATATCATTTCATCAGCTTCCTCCGGCTGCCCTTACAGCTTACCACAAACTGGGTGGCTTAAATAATAAGAAATGCATTCTCTCATGGTTCTAGAAGTTAAAAGTCCAAAAGCAAAATATATAAAGCTACTATAAGCAACTGATGCATGAATGGACAAACTATTCAGTGGAACAGACCAAAAATTTAGAAAAGCAAAGCAATTACATACTAGAATTTAGTATATGAAAAAGCCTTTCAATCAGTGAAGATAAGATACATCTTTTAATAAATGATCTTGTGACAATGGATTAGCTTTCCGACATAAAATGAAAAATCCACACCTCAGCCCCTATAACAAAATAAATTTCTGAAGGATCAAAATTTTAAATGTTAAAAATTAAATCATAAAAATACTACATAAAAACCATAGGAGAACATTTTTTTATTATTATATTGGGAAAGGCTTTTGAAGGTAACATCAAATCAGAAGTCATTGCTTAATACATTCAGTCACATAAATAAACATTGTAAACAAAGTCAATCGATAAATGAAAAGCTGGCAAAATATATCTGCCACTTATACCCTAGACTAAAGACTAATTTCCTTAATATTCATACAGCTCTTATAAATTAATAGAAAAAGACAAACCAATAGAAAAATGGACAAATGATATAAATAGTCCACAGAAAAGGAAATACAAGTGGTTCTTAAATATTGAAAAGATGCTCCCCTTCACCCATAATAAGAAAATTGCAAATTAAAATTACAACAGGTTAGCACTTTTCACCTGAAGAGTGACAAGAATCAGCAATGCTTGCTAACATAAATTGATGGCAACTTTCATACCTTGCTGGCATGCCCTTGAGGACAGCAATTGGCAATATCCATCAAAATTTTAACTGCATGTACTCTGAGACTCAGCAATCGCACTCTAAGAATGTGTTTTGCAAACATATTCTCACATATGCTTTAAAAAAAAAAATGAGTAGGAGCACTGAGATCTTGCTCCATGGCATATGTTGTCAGTGTGGCCCAAATACAAAAATTAAAAAAAAAAAAAAAAAAAAAACTTGAGCGATAATATGCTTTGCAGTCTTGTTTGTTTTGGCAGATTGAAATAATCTAGATGTGGGAGTCCATATGATGGAATACTATCATTCAAAGAAAGTGGAGGGTAGAATTAAGCTTCTCTATTTGTCTTAATATGGAACTATATCCAATACGTACAAAGGTGAATTTTATAAGGCCAGTGCCAGGGAAGGAGAGCTGGGCAAACCCATCCAACTGCTGGCTCCCCAGTGCATCTGCCAGCACCCATATCCAGAGGCATATTTACCATGTACCTAAGCAAGGTGAGGCTTTGGAGCCATTCCCTCCCACAGGCTCCTGCCAAGGCCCTGGAGAGGCCCCAGCCATTTATGTGTTCACACATTCCTGTGTTTTTGTAAGATTTGTGTAAGATATTTTAACCCCAGTTGGTTAAGACCACCTGTCTTTCCCTTCAGGCTTTCCTGTCACATTTTCCCTTGTGTGAGATGACACTGGAGCAGCCAAGGGCATTTTGGGGATCTAGCTAAGGGGGGTTGGAGACACATTAATTGTAGGTTTAGTGAGATAGATTTATGTGGCTTACTGTAACTTCCATACAGAGTTAAGTTATTGCTTGCCATAGCTATGCCAAAATGGCTTTCAGAATTATTCCTACTACCCATTATACCATCTCGTCTGGGTTGGTCACACAAAGGTTTGCACATCAAACAGTAACAATTTTAAACTATTGTGCTGTTTCCCAGATTTTAAAGTATTTGTGGTATTTATGTTTTTTAAATGTGTAATTAAGTTTGATTTTTGTACCAAAAATTAAAAGCAAAATGCAGAATACCTTGCTAACCTCCGTCTTTAGGCGGAAAAATAGAAAAAGAAGTCTACTATCAGGAGTGTCCCTGCCATTGGCTTAGAACTCAGGAGTCCAGGTAGCCTGATATTACCCTGCTTGTACCCCCAAAAGGGAAACTTTATTAGTGGGAAACACATGTCCTCTATTTGATAATGGTCCTTTGTCTTCTTAGAGAGTCCCCAAAGCCAGAGCCTCTCATATCTAAGTGGTTTGCTTTCTGTCTCTCCTCAATTATATTACAAATTAACAGATTGTCTCCCGTGTTTCACTATTGGCAAACATTCAGGTAATACAGTCTTTTAGGCTGGTGCTGGCATTTCTATAGGACAGATTCCTAGAAACAGAATTGCTACATTAAAGGCTGTGCACGCCTAAATTGTTCTCCAGAACTGTGCTGCATTCACCATGTTAACAATTACGTGACCAATAAAAATAATGAGGTAGTTGATGAACAAATTCCTTAAAATGGGGAACAGGGCACAGACTGCAAAAATAAGACACACGGCATGATTTTAAAATGAGAGTGGGAAGAGGTGGGTAGGGAGTGCGGACAGAACTTCCACTTTGTGCTTCATGGTCATTTATAGTTTTTAATATCTTAAAATACTTTTTAATAAGCAGGTACTGCCTTCATGATTTTTTAACGTTGGCAGTAGGAAGGCACACCTTACTATATAAATATATCAACCCCTGAGGAGGACGCTCTTGCCTCTGTTATTAAGAATGTTCTCACTGACGTGAAGAGCTATTCCCACCTTTCTCCTGAGCTCATTTCTGAAATAGAGCTCACCCCTAGAACGTTAGGATTACTGTTTATCTTGGCTTAGCTGGTAAAAAGAGCCTCTGTCCTGGACACCATACTAGATGCAGTGATTTCTGCCTCAGTCTTGGCATGTTTCCAGCCCTTCTTAGACTAAGCCTGGAGTGGGGCTCGTGGGGACCTACTCCTTGGCTTCCCAGGGACACTGGAGAACACTGGTGGCTCCCAAGGTTACCTGGTCTTTACTGCCATGAGATACTGGTGCATTTGGAACAATCATTGCAAAAAGCCAAGAGCAGCAATGCTTCAGAGTTCTCTGGGTGTTGGGCTGGGCTTTGAGTCTAGGTGGAAGGACTCCTAGGGTGAGTGGCTGAGGGGAGGCTGGAGGACTGGAGGGGAAACTGAGTACAGCATATGCTAGGTAACATGAAAAGACTTGCCTGAAAGCCACTGAGGGGAGTTTGGCGGTGGGGACAAAGCCAGCCAAATGGAGTCTCTAGAGGTCAGAGGCCATCACAAGTCAACCAAAGCAGGGTAGGCTGTGGGGAGCTTTAGAGTTGGAGGGCGGGGCCTCTAGCAAGGATATGACTAATTAAAGCCACTCTGAAGCTACAGCCCTCCTCCTGCTCCCTCACTTCTCTCATCTAATCAATTATCAAGTCTTACAAGACTTACAAGACTGATTTCTCTTTTCTTCATTTGGTAAGTACTGATGGCCTACCACATGCCAAAATCCATTCTAGGTGCTGGAGATGCATCAGGGATCATGGTCATTGGTCTCACGGAGCCCATGTCTAGAGGTGAACAGATGATGGCATAATTATTTCATTGTAATTGTTATTTCATTGTAATTGTATAAGTGTTTTATGAAGGAAAAGGAGTGCTGTAAGGCCTGAGTTAAAAATAAATAACTTTATTTACCTGTATTCCTTATACTTACCTCAGAAACCACTACCGCACTTCTTTTTTTTTTTTTTTTTTTGTACATATAGATTATTTTAAGAGAAGTTTTAGGTTCTTAGCAAAATTGGATGGAAAGTACAGAGTACCCCTATGCTCTCTCCTCCCACACGTCACAGCCTCTATCAATACTCCACACCAATGTGGTACTTTTGTTACAATATATGAACCGACACTGACACATCATTACCAACCAAAGTCCACAGTTCACATTAGGGCCATTTAAAAAATATATATAGCACTGTATTAACATTGAGACTCATAGCTCCAGGCCAGTAGGGAAGCTACAATTTCCAAGAAGAAAATGGCCACTTAGGTTAGTGTTTTACACAAGCAACCCACTCAGAGCTTCCCCTTATCTGACCCATGAATGTGTCCTTACCTTCTGAGATTTATTTGGTTCAGATGCCACAGATACCACTCTTGTCCAGGCTACTGAAATGACCTTCAAACTTGTCTCCCAGCCCCCGTCCACCCTCCCAGCCCAGCTCATGATTTGACTCTGAGTTCAGATCCCCACTTAATTGAAGAACACCATTCTCTCTGTGTCATGAGCTTGGTTTTTAACAACTCTCCAGCAGTTTTCCAATATTATTATCTATGAAACCCATTTGGAAATGGCAATTGAGTATAGTGATTAAAAGCATAGGGCCTGATATCTGATGTCTGTAGCCCAGAAAATATATCCCAGCTTCCTCATCTTTTTTTTTCCTGGGGGCGGGGCACACTAGATTTATTTATTTATTTGTTTGTTTATTTATTTATTTATTTATTTTAATTTTTACCATTTTATTTTTTATTTTTCCTTCTTCCCCCTCCTCCTTCCCCTCCGGTAACCACTAGTTCATTGTCCATGTCCATGAGCCTCTGTTTGTTTGTCCTGTTCATTTGTTGCTTTTAGGTTTATATTCCACATATAAGTGCTTTCATGTGATTTTCAATCTTTTCTGTCTATCTTATTTCTCTTAGTATGATTATCTCAAGATCCATCCCTATTGTCGGAAATGGCAGTATTTCATCTCCTCTTAAGGCTGAGTGATATTCCATTGTATATATGTACCACAGCTTCTTTAGCCAGTCATCTAACATAGGACACTCCAGTTGCTTCTATGTCCTGGACACTGTGAATAATGCTGTTATGAACATGGGTGTGCAAATATCTTTTCGGATATGGGTTTTCAAATCTTAGGGGTAAATACTCAGTAGAGGGTTTGCTGAATTGTATGGTAGATCAATTCTTATTTTTTTTTTGAGGAATCTCTGTACTGTTTTCCATAGGGGCTGTACTAATTTGAGGTCCCTTCCTCATCTATAAAGAGAGGATGATGGTATTACCTAGTCAAGGAGGTGGAAGATTGGGAGGCATTAAATGAGATAAAGTACATAAGTGCTTACTAGAGTGCATAATAAACTCTTGATAACTATTGACTCTTAGTGTTGTTGTACTTCTCATTATTATTATTACTCAAAGGAAATCTTAAAGGAAGTCCAAAATATAAGCTACAAAATAGATTGATATGATTTAAACACTGTGGTTCTACCAGCCTAGGGAACTATGTTTAACTTCTCAGCCCAGGCTGATACACCTCACCCCCAAATTCACTGTTCACCATACTGCTCATTTACTTTGCATCAGTATGGCATGGAATAGCTGTGCTTTTGTTCATGTTGTTCTTTCACTTTCTCTCTACCCATCTAAACCCTACCTGCAGTCCAAGGTCTCAATCAAACATTACTTACCATTTCCTTCTGAAACGTTTATAATGTTACTGGTCTTTCACTCAATAAAGCATATTGGAATGCAAGTGTGAGTGACATTTCTATTGGTATAAACTTAAAGATGCTCTATTTCATCTAGAAAAATCATTCACTAATGTAGTAGGTTGAATAGCGTCCTCTCCGCCTAAAAAAATTCATGTCCACCTGAAACCTCAGCATGTGACATTATTTGGAAATACAGTTTTTGCCGATGTAATTCATTAAGATGAGACCATACTGGATTAGAGTGGACTCTGAATTCAATAATGACCAGTGTCTTTATAAGAAGAGGAGAACTAGAGACACAGAGGAGAAGAAGAACATCTAAAGCTGGAGACAGAGACTTGAATAATGCAGGAAAGGAACAAGCCAGGGGTGGCTGGGAGTCATCAAAAGCTGGAAGAGGCAAGAAAAAATTTTTCTCTAGAGCCTGCAGAGGAAGCATGGCCCTGCTGACACCTTAGTATTAGACTTCTGGCCTCCAGAACTGTGATAGAATAAATTTCTGTTGTTTTAAGCTACCTGGTTCATGGTAATGTATTACAGCAGCCCAAAGGCATTAATATAATTAGCTTTAACCTTTAAACTACATTTGATAAAAAATTACTTGTGTTCTACTTTATAGTGTCTCAAGTCACCCCACAGGAATAAGTGGTTGAGTGATCTGTAGAACCCATTGGACCACATTACAGATTGTCTTCCATGGTTATCACCACAAAGCCAAAAGACAGGGGTCACAAACAGCAGTGAGACCTGGGATAAGCAGAGCAGAGCCTGGGATAAGCAGTAGAGAATGACGAGGACTCTGATGAGCTAGAGATGAGATGTCTAGTCTCAAAGGGCCAGTAGTTACTCAGTTCTAGCAGCTTATTGCCAAACCTCCCCATTTTCCAGGAAAAAAAGTAAACCTGATCTTTATGTGAAATAGAATTTTGTTTTTAGGTTGGGAGCTCTGGTAAACTGCAAAACGGCCTCAAATTCCTCTCTCACTATATGCCAGCCTTTGCAATGTGACCTTGCTGCTCTTCCCATTAGAGTGTGCAGTCTAACCTGGCTTTATGTCTTGTGTTGACCAACAGGATGCAGTGGGGACAACATTTGCAACATTGAGCTAAGACCTCAAGAGACCTTGGGACTTTGGTTTTCACCCTCTTGGAATGTTCTGTCATCAGGTAAAGGAGCCCAGGATCATCTGAAGGGGGATGAGACCCCCATGTGGGGGCAGGGCATGTGGTCAGAGAGAAGTCAGATCATCCCAGCCATTTCAGCCATCTCAGCCAAGGTCTCAGACATGTGAGTGAGGCCATCTAGAACCACCCACTGAATGCAGCCACAGAAGTGTTCCCAGAACAGAAGAACCACAAGGGTAAACCACAGAATTGTGAGGGAAAGTAAATCACTGTTGTCTTAAGCCACTAAGTTGGGGTGGTTTGTTATACAGCATAGATAGCAGGTAGAAATTATTAATGCACCATGTCAGTCAAAGACCTTGAGTCACCAGTTATTGATCAATTAACTGTGAACCTCGAAGGATAGGAATTGTAACTTATTGATCCTGGTATCCCCAGTGCCTACCATGGGTTGGTACTTACTACTTAATAAATCCTTTGTGAACAAACAAATGTGTCTATATGACAAATTCCTGTATACCTGCAGCCTCCTTGAAGATAAGTCTTTGTCATACATACTCAGCAGAGACTAATAGTTTTCTTTACAGTTTTATATCCCTTTAAAAAAGAATGTTTGTTAAATAATGAATTAGTACAGCAAATTGCATAATAAGATGGAATTTCGGATGGCTGAAGACCAATTAAACCAATGAGAATTTTGGTGACAGTATGTTACATCTTGGGAGGGCAAGAGAAGGTCACCCTGACCAACTACAGCCTCAGAGAAAGAATGGAGAGTCTCAATGGAGGCAGGAAATGGAGTAGAGCCAGATCCATCCAAAACTAAAGAACTCCAAAATGAGGTAAGACTATGGTCAGTAGCCAATGGGGTGCTCAGTTAGGAAGTGTTAGAATTTTCACCATAGAGAAAATAATACAAAAACAACCCAAAATTGAATTGAAGTTTAATCTCTTCTATCTTGGAAAACCTTTTCTCCTTATATCAACACTCACGTTAAGGGTAATAAAGTGTTTCAGCATCTGGTTGAATCTATGTACTATGACTGTGTCTGCACAGCCAGGGTGTAGGGGCTGGACAAGACAGGAACCAGGCAGGCCAAGGCCTTGGCCCACTTTGTTCTCTGCCATCTGCCACCAGGAGACTTCTCAGTGAATGAAGAAGACTTCTCTCTGAGGCTGAGCAACCTCCTTAAAGAACTTAAAGAATGGAGGGGAACAGAGCTCAGTTTACTCCCCATCTCCACATGTACCCAGCCCCTTTACCCCTTTCACTCCACCCTTTTAGTTGGGTATCAGAGAGAAGGGTTTCAGTATTTTGTCTAGCGACCCTGAATGGGAGGGTCAAATTCTACAGGCCCTTCTGCACACTGCTCTTTGTGACATAAACTCCCAGAATGTTAGAACCAGAAGAGATCTCAGGCACAGTTTAGACCAGTCCAACCCCTGCATTTTACTACCTAAGAAGTGAACAATTTCCAAATGGAAGCATGAATCCCCGGGCCTTTGATTAAAAGTCTCTGGGTTGTCTGGGTGCCTTATTTGAAGGTAGCCCTGGATGTTTACTTTTTTCCCTTTCTAAAAAAATTTATTTTTCAGTTACAGTTGGCATATAATATTACATTAGTTTCAGGCATACAACATAGCGATTAGATATTTGTATGACTTACAAAGTGACCACCCCAATCTGACAACATACAGTTATTATAATCTTATTGCTTATATTCCCTATTCGTATTTTACTAGATGTTTGCTTTTAATCTGATTTCACTCATATGATAAGGAATTGGTTGCAGTATTGTGAAAAAGATTGCTGGGAGATAGCCTTTGACTCTCAGTTCCTAGGGAGCTGTGTGACTCTAGATATTACTTAAGCCCTCTGTGCCTCAGTTCTCTCAGTTACAAAATGGGAATAGTAATGAGAGCAACTTCCAGGATTGTTGGGAGAAGCTTAAATTAGATGAGCTTTGTAAAGGGCTTGATGAGGCACTGGGAGCAGAATGAGCACACCCTGTGATCTACTTCCCTTGCTGCAAATTTGTAGTTAAAACACATAAAGCATTCCCCTACCATGTGTCACAAAAAAAAGCAGCTTTTATCATTCATTATAACTTTTCGTATCTGCGCAAGGGAATACAAAAAGTTATAAATATAAACATGGTCTCTGCTCTTTAGGACCCTACAACCTATTTGGGGAGACAGAGAAATCTCCCTAAAAATACAATTAACAAGGCAAATCCATGATTACTAAGTGCTGAATTACTGATGATTCTGAGAAGGGGAATCATCAGTTAAGAGGTGGTCTGAGCAAATGCAGAAGAGGACCTGGATGTGAAGTTCCAGGAGGAACAGGGGCATTGCTTTCTCTAACCTTTCTCTTTCTACCTTCTCACCCCACCTTCCACCTTGTCGCTGCTGCCCCCTAGTGTCCTTCACCTCCCTAGCAGTCCTGGGTGATAACCCTGGCACTGATCACCGGTCTCCAGTGGAGAGGCTGCCATTAGCTCCAGGGCACAGCCAAGCAAGACTTGAAGCTCAGCCAGATCCCACTAGGAAGAAAGAAGGTCTCTCTTCTTTATTATTTAGGGTGGGCCTTAAATCCAATAATTGGTGTCTTTATAAGGGAAATGTGGACATAGAGACACAGAAGAGACACAGGGAAAACATCCATCTAATGACAGAGGCAGAGACTGCAGTGATGCTTTTACAACCCAAGGAACACCAAAGATTGCCAGCAACTATTAAAAGCTAGGAGAGAGGACTGGAACAGATACCCCCTCAGAGCCACCAAAAGGAACCAGTTCTGCTAACCACTTGATTTTGAACTTCTGGCCTCTCAAATGATGAGAGAATAGGTTTCTTTTGTTTTAAGCCTCCCAGTTTGTGATGCTTTGTTACGATAGCCCAAGGAAACCAAGACATTTTAAAAGGCTAACATGGATGACAATAGCTTCAATTGTCAGTGCCTTCTTTGTGTAAGAGGGTCTGCCAGACCCTTGTCAATTTAATTTTTCCTCCCTTCTGGGTCTTTCCCTATTGTTGCCCCCTTCGCCTTGGATCATGTTTGAGAAATTTAAAAAAGAAAATGTGTCCAACTGCATCCAGGTGAAAAGCCTCAGTTATAAAGGGTCCTAAGAACCAATTGATTGAGCCATCTTCAGGTATTGAAACATGGTTTAATCAAATCATGCCTATGAAAGATCCTGCCAAAATAGCATGATGCCATGAACGTACAGAAATCCTTAGAGTAAATGAAGAGTTACTGTTTTTTAGACAAAAAGAAGGACCTTTTTATCTAGCCCTAAGATTACTTCACAAGTATCCTTTTATCCTGCCACACCCACGGGTTGAGAAAGGAGCCATCAACTTTGTACTTAGTGGAGGAAATGTCATGTGTCCAGGCTTAACTCATCCTGGAGCTAAACTTTACCCTGCTGCAGTAGATACAATTGTTGCTATCACGGCAGAAGGAAAACAGCATGCTCTGTGTGTTGGAGTCATGAAGATGTCTGCAGGAGATATTGAAAAAGTCAACAAAGGAATTGGCATTGAAAATATCCATTACATTTAAATGATGGGCTGCTGTATATGAAGATGTATAAATGAACCTCAGAAGGAATGCATTTGGGCTAAATATGAATATTGTGCTGTATCTGTGTTTGTGACTGTGTGTGACAGCACAAAGACAATACCTCTGTGGTTATGCTAAATAAATTCAACAGATGCCAAAAAAAAAAAAAAAAAGGCTAAAATGAATTACTCAGAAGAACTTAAAAATTAAGTGCCACCTAGACAAGGGGCTGCCACTTTGCCTCACCTTGGCCCCTAGCTTCATGCCCTACCAGGATCCTGCCTCACTGTGATAGAGGCCACTTGGAAAGATTCAGGCCTAACTAGATTCCTCAGGGTTCATTCAGGCCCAGGATAGAGATGCTCCTTCAAAGTCTACCCATAGCCTGAGTGGCAAATCTACTTTTCCTGACTTTGGATGCTCTTATTCCAGATAACTGATATAGGGGATATCTATTCCTTTCAGAGAATGTCTTTTTTTCCCAAAAAACATATGGATCCAACAGATTTTCTCAAAATATAGTCATCCACTATTGCTACAAGAGATACACAAGCAGAGGGAGAGGACAGATTCAGTGACTTTTCTGTGAGGTCCTGAGTCCCAGTACTTCCCCACCATTGTTTCATAATTGTCTATTAACCCTTGAGTTTCATTCAGGAAGAAACCATGTTTGTCTCACTCACGCTTCTATCCCCAGTAGCTAGCATAGAGGCTGACATATGATAGGAACTCAGTAAACATTTACATATGGCAGCCAGGTGTCAGATGTGCTAGAGATCACACAGTTAGTAATTTGAGCTAAGACTTCAGCCCAGGACTTTTCCTAGGCCCTGTTAGGAAGAGGTCATCCTGTAATGCTGAGCTAAGCAGTAACTACAGCCCAGACTTCTCTTGTCTGCACTACAGCAAATCCTTTCTTTCTGGTCTCCCCACCACTCTCTCTACACACACCTTTTAAATCTTAAATCACACTCACACACAGATATGCATGTGTGCACACTCACACACACACACCTGTAGATCTTTTAACCAAGTGAGTGACTCTCTGTTATTCACACTCTGTAACATAGCTTATTATATAGCATCCCGATTACTTCCTACCCATCTAGTCGACCTCATAAGCTTTAACTCTCAGGCATGCACCCTGCTCTCTCATCCTTGTTTACCCAGAAAACCCCACTCTTCCTTAAGACCCGGCTTAAATCACCTATTCTTGTAAAATGTTCTTTGACTCTCCCCTTTGGGCTCTGTCCCAGAGTTTCCATAGCAACAGACCATTTCTGCCTCTCAGGCAGCTCAGACCAAACCCCCATCTTCAGGCAGGGAGGTCTCCTGTCAGTGACTGCATTGTCCCCAATGTGATGGTCATGTCCCTCACACCTAGCACGGGGTTTGGCAAAGAGCAGGGGCCGAGGAAGACTTTGTGGGGAGTTGAATAAGTGAGCAGACACAGGGACTACTAAAACCAGCTTCCAAAAAAGCAGTCAAACCCCTGTGCACTTCTCACATCTGCAATATCCCGGAAATGTGCAAGATGCTATTTCTCTGCAGCCTGGGTCCAAGGGTAGGCTCCAAAGTGCCACAGAACCCACTCCAAGCAGAGACCAAAATACAACTGGAAGGCTCGCCACTGTCCCTTCCCCAGGCATCCTGGAGGCCCAGAGTTCCAGCCACAGAAGGAGACTCAGTAAGTTCCAGGGGCAGCTGCTCCTACACCAGGCTTCCAGGCTGTCCCTGAGACCATCTTAGATTATCTAAGCAGCAAGACAGAGCCAGTGAGGGGACAGATGAGTTGCAATGCTAGGAATGTGTGTGCCCTTTCCCTCCCTAAGTACACTTTTTCAGGTGGCCCTCCACCCACAACAACCCAGACAAGGTTTGTGAGAAGGGGGCAGGGAGTTATTGTAGAGACTGAAGTAGGAAGAGTTGACAATTAATAATTGACTCTAGTTCTCAAACTTCCCTGTGCTGAAGAATCACCTAGAATACTCTTTAAAATGAAGTTCCCTAGGCCTCTTCCCTGGAGTATATAATTGAGTAAGTCAAGGGTTACATAGGAATCTATATTAAAAATCAAAACAAAACACACACATACAACATGCATGCACACGGATGCATGCTTGTGCACACTGCAGTGATTCCAATGAAAGTAATCCTCAGACCACACTTTGAAAAACCCTGGCCAAAAAAGTCTTCCAGTACCAGCTGAAGATTCACCATCCTTCTCCTCCCTCAACTCCAGCCTCACGGGGCTGAATGTCTGTAGGGAAGAGACAATGATCTTGGGAGGCTAACCCACATCAGGATTCTAACAGGAAGAGGGGTTAGGCCTGTAAAGTGAGGGTCAGAACAAGCACCTTGCAGGAGCTCCAAGTGAGCAGAGCAGTCAAAGGGAAGCAGATGTCACCCTAACCCAAGGAGGAACATTATGGCAAATCTATTGTATGACTCCAAGAAGTTCTGTGGTTAAGGTCTACCATCTAGTGAGAAAGCTTCCGCTATCCTTCGATATAAATCTAAATGGCCCAGTATGGTTATGAGGCGCCTCAGAATCCAGTCCCTCCGTAGAGCCTCCCACTTCTAGAACTTAACCTCTCCCCCAACCCCATCATAAAACATTTCTCTTGGTCCTCCAAGTGTGGCAAGCCCTTCATCTGTCAGCCTTCCTTATTTGCCTCTCTCCTCCATGACCTGACCTATTTGGTGGCTCTGCCTGGCCTGCATTTCCCTGCTCTCGGTCTGATCACGCTTCAAATATCAATACAGAAGTTACCCCAAAAGTTCCCTCTAGTTCCCACAGCTGGATAGAGTAGCCCTGCTCTCTGATCCTTCTGCATCCCATAATAAAATTATTCACTGCATCCCCACCAAGGCCTGACTTCCTAGAAGAAATATTTGCTGAGTTGGACTGTTGAGTTATAATGAGCTTATTGACTTACTGAGGCTAAGAGGTCCTCCAGGACTCATTGGCTGGCACTTAGTAGCTGCTTGATTAATGTCTAGCAATGAATGAATGGCAGCACCCTGGCAGAAAATGAAATCGGCTGCCTTGGGAGGCAGCAAGTCCCAGTCACGACAACTTTTGTTCACAGAAGCTGATCCACCCATGCTAAAGATCTTGGAGTTGGGGGGAAATCGAAGAATGCTGGATAAAGCACATGTATCCCAGGATCCCCGCTGACATGGAGATTATGAGGTAATAACTCTGGTCCCTGCTGAAGGGTATCTTTGAAAAGCTGCTGATGACTTGACATGTTTGGTTCACAGCAGTTTGTGTTCAGAAAGGTAAATTCATTGTTGCTGAGGATCATCCTGGTTCTCTTATGCTCCCTTCCGGAGCCAGCTTCTGTCACACCCACCCTTCAATACATGAGCACTTACCAGGCCTGTTGGGACCACTGGACATAGAGAGCCCACCAGTCTTAATGTGGGGCCAGTTTCCTGAGCACTAACTCCCTGAATGTATTTTGGGCATGGCCCCCTGTCGGCAGGCTTAGCCAACTCAGGCTAGTGTATACTGTATGCCAGGCTCCAAATAGGGAGAGCTGACAAGGTCTGACTTTCCCCAAACCTCTGGAGACTTGGCCCCATAGGGCATCAAGATGTGACAAACCAGGTTTTTAGCACAGGCCTGTCCCTGATGCTATGTGGGCATACCTGCAGGTTAGGTCCAAAGCTAATACAATGCCCTGAGTCCCAGAGCCAGTGGCACTCAGACCTGCTGGAAAGGCTGTTTGGCTTCCTGCAGTCTACCTCTGAAGCACAGATCTTTCCAGAACATTTTCACAGTTCCCAAAGGTGGGAGAATCTAGACTGTGGATGGAAGCATGCTAGTCCTCCTTTACCCGCAACCCTACTCCAGGGACATAAGCTTCAAGGGACTGAGCCCCATGTGTCAGGGTGTCTGAGGGTGGCCTGGGGCAGGAGCCTAGGATTACAGCATTCAACCTGCTATTAATTAGCTGTGTGACCTTGGGCAAGCCCCTACTCTCTCTGAGTCTCAGATTCCTTCTTTATAATTGAGGTAGAAGAATGAGACTGGTGTCGCCTGATCTTGGCTATGAATCAGAATCATCTGGGGGGTGACAAAGGAAAGGAACTTGAAAATACACAAATTCCCAGGCCCCAATTCAAAACCCCTACAAGAATCTGAATTCCTGGGGAGGAGAGGCCTACTGAAGATCTGGCCCCCAACCTCATCCCAGTTAGGAAGCCTCAAGGGCCCCTTCAAACCCTGTTCAGCCCCCTATACTGAGAAGCTCTTTGGGATGCAATGATCCAAGTCACATTCCACTTCTTTCCAACCCCTAAGCCTCATTGGGCCAGGGCTAGAGTCAGCTGCCCCACTTTTCTCTCCAATGAGTTACAGAGCCTGAAGCACTCATCAGTGAGCAGTTTATTACCCATGAACCTGTCCCCAGACTTTCAGCACCGAGGCCTGTACACAGCCTTCCCTCCAGCCAGTCCTCTCACCCAATCTCAGTCTCCACCCATCCCAGTCATCCAAGCTCTATCTACCCCAGCCCTCCCTGGCAGCACCAGGCCCAGGGGCCTTCCCTCAGCTAGGGGAAGGAAGGGAGGGCAGGGGAGAGAAGGCAAAAACTGGGGAAAGAAAACCAGATTGTCCCCAAGCTTCTGGAACCACCGCCCCAGGATGAAGGGAAAGTGGGCAGGGCTGGGGGTGGGGCGAGGCAGTGGGACTGACAGGCGACAGGTTCAGGCAGGAGGCTCTTCTCCAGGAGGTGCAGGGAAGCCACTCAGGTCTCGGCCAATGATCTCACTCACTGTAAAGGAGGGACAGTTGAGAGATTGGGCTAGGAGCAACTCCCCTCTTTTACCATGGACCCCCAATCTATTCCAGGCTGGCCTCAGTCTATGATGCCTCTAGGGTCCTCCTCCGCTGGGTCTCAGTTTCCCCAATGTATCTTGACACTTGCTCCCAATCAAATCTTGCTCAACTCCCTTCATGTGGGGCTCCCAGGCCCCCATTCTGGCCCTTTCCTGCTGGCTTAGCAGGCTGCAATGTCAGGGCAATCACTGTCAGCAGGGCCAGAGGTGGGAGAAAGGAGAGGCCAAATATGAAGGCTCCTCATCATCAACCCTGGCTACAGCTGTCACTATGTTTATGCAGAAGCTGAGGCAAAGGAAAACGTACTAGACTGGGACCTCGGCCAGCCATTGCACGTGTCTAAAATTCAGTGCTTAAATCTGCAAACAGGGGAGCTAGATTGAATGATCTTGAAGGTACTTCTAGCCTGCGATTTTGCAATCTGGGCCAGAGGC
Organism: Cynopterus sphinx; assembly: GCA_030015415.1. NCBI lineage: Eukaryota > Metazoa > Chordata > Mammalia > Chiroptera > Pteropodidae > Cynopterus > Cynopterus sphinx. The sequence continues at coordinate 77,122,786 of CM057384.1, forward strand.
AGGAGAAGGGTTGGGGTAGAAACTCCATGCACCCTTCAGAATTAAGTTAGCTGGGTTCAGGTGGCCATATGCACCAAGTACTTGCCTCCTAAGACCCTCCAGCTGGCCCTGAGGAATCAAGGATGCCCAATCTCTGGGAAGCCAAGCTCCAGCCCTCAGCAAACATGCAGAGCAATCTCTTGCACACACTCACACTTGCAGCCCCCAGTCCCACACCCACCTTCCTCCAGCGTGATACCCTGGATAGGGACACTGTCTCGGAAGCCGCTGCCGTAGCCACCCCTGGATTTCTCCTGCTCCGGAGCCCCCTCCCCGGGGCCATAGCTTGGCCCTACCTCATTGTATGCCTCAGCAGGTGTGGGATGAGCACCACTCTGGGGAGGGAAGGGGCCTTCCAGCGATGGGGAGGAAGGCAGTGGAGGCCGGAAATGGGCTGGAGGGGGAAATGGCAGCCCCAGGGGAAAAGGGGAGCCCCGTCCCCCATAGGGGTCATTAGGGAAGGGCCGGGGAAGGAAAGAGACTGGAGGTGGGCGGGCACAACCCGTAGTACCCCCAGTCTCAGGGAACATCCGAAGGCCAGGTCTGTAGGATGGTGGGGGCCCTGTCTGGGGGTACAGAGGGGGCGTGCCATAGCTGAAGCCTTCTGACAGGTAAGGAGTTTCATAAGCAGGGTCTTCATGAGGATAGGAGGGATAGGGGGGTCTGGGTGGTGAGAAGTCCATGTCATTGCCAAAGGAGGGGCCCGATGCTGAAGGGAAGCCCCGGAGAGATGGGTCTGGTAGTGGCTCCTCCTTGAAGATCACTGGGTGGATGGGAAGCAGGAGGACAAATTGGTGAGAAGGTTGGCAGGCTCCCCACTGCACACTCTTCATCTACCTTCCTTCCCCAGGTTTCCTCCATCCTCCAACCCCTTGCTATGGGGGCATGGCGTCCCTCTGCCCTACCACAGCTCCCCATATCCCCACACCCCATCGTGGGCTGTCCTAGAGCGCACCAGGCAGGAACTTGAAACTCTGGGTAGGGCTGCGCTTCCTGCGCCCATTGGAGACATAAAAGTAGACCTGGACGGGCCGGGACACCCGCTTGTTGCTGTACTCAGGGACAGTCAGGGTCAGTGTCACCTGGGGAGGAGCAGAGGATGAGGCAGGAAGCCCTCAAGGACCTAGGCTCAGCCCAGTCCTTTCAAGGACAAAATCCGCCTCCTGGCTTTTTCCACTTTCTAAGAAGCAAAGTTCATTCCCTAAAGATGAACCTGCCTCCAGAGTGGCCAGACTGCCCTCTCTAGAAAAGAACAGGTCTCTTCTGGAGTCCATTCCCATGGGCAAGGGACACAGCTGGAAATTCCCTGACTTCGCCCCCACCCTGCCCCAAGGGTGGGCACCTCAGTGACACTGGTACCTCATTGCTCTGCAACCGGTTCACAGAGGCCTCCTCCTCCCATTGCAGCTTTCCATCTGTGCAGGAGGAACAGGGAGCACCAGCTCAGCTGTATTGCCCCTGCCCCCTGCCCAGTCTCCTGCCATTCCCCCCCCCACCCCGGCTAGAGCCAAGGCCAGACCCAGAAGGCCCCTGCAAGGCCTGGCTCACAGAGGGGCCCACTGCATGTTTACTCAATCAATTGCAAGAGGGTTTAAAACTGTCTGCAAGACATAGAGCAGCAAACACAGACCAAGAGAAATGGCAGGGCCAGTCTAGGGAACAGAGGGAGCGGATAACAAAAGCAACTCTTGAAACCTCGTACCAAGCTCCAAACCTCCACACCCATGATAGTGCTGGGAGGAAGTTCAAGGGTAGGTAAGGGTCCTAGCTTGAAGGAAGGCAATGAGACCTCAAGTCTCATGACCCAGCACCACTGAATCTGCTCTGACATGGTCGCAGAGTGCAATATTTGAGTGTAGGGGCTAAAGTTCTTGGTGGTCAGGGCTGGGGAAAGGCAAAGGCCTCAGGTTGGTGGGTACACCTGGGCCCCTCAGTCTTCCCTTTCTCCACCCCTGCAGCTCTATCTTGGGGTACTTCATAAGCTCTCATAATCATAGCTGTGCGGCTAGACCCATAACTCAGGAAGAGCTCAGTGTGGGGCTATGCAGATATAAGTCAACTCCTTCTCCTCATGAACCCTACTCATATGGAGGCCAATTATCTCAAAGCCAACTCTTCTTTAATAAATAGAATGTGTATTTCTGTATTTCTCACATTTGTTCACCATTCTGAGCATCTTAGATTACTGTAATGCCCATGAAGCAGACAGTACAAGAGGAAGGACAGTCTGCCAGCCCCATTTTACAGAGAAGAAAACTGAGGCTCAACTAACTAGTTTAGTGACAGTGCCAGAGATCTTTCATCTGCCCATTCCAACACGTCCTGCCTGTACCTCCCTCCTCAGTGGGTACTCACCAGGGCCTCTCTCAATGAACACCACCTTGGAGTCTGGCAGGAAGTTGGAGCCAGTCAGCACTAGTTCCTCTCCTCCTCTCACAGAGCAGGCACTGGGGCTGTAAGCCTCCACCTGGGGCAGCTCCTGTGCCGAGCGCTGGGCTGCAGAGCAGTGGCTGGGCTGGGTATGGAGAGGACAGCCTCCTCTGCCCCCACCTCCTTGGAATAACTGCCACAAGGCCCTGGAGGAGCCCTCCTCAGCAGCAGACATACACGTAAACCAATGGAGTCCCTGGGGTGGCACCAACCATGTAAGGAGCCCCCCCACATGCACACACACACACACAAGAGAGAGGTAAATGAGGTGGACTAGAGAGTTATCCAAACAAGTGCACAGAGCTACCCAGGACAGCAGGGGAAAGGGCCACTTTGATCCTGCCCGGAGACAGAGTCTGCATGCAGTAGGGGCAAATTAGAACACTGCCTCCACCCCTCCAGGACAGAAATAAGGGCTAAGTCCTTTACAGGGCTACCCAAGAGAGATGGGGCACAAAACACTATGCAGAAGAAATGGGTGAACAGACAGATACACAGATAAGAGCGTGTCAAGAGATAGAGAGGTGGCATAAGGCCTCTTTGCTCACAGCACTCGATGGGCACTGATGCAGTCTGCACAGAGACGACCTTCCCATTGCCCTGGGGCACGTGTACCCGGAACACCAGCCGCACACGTGTGTTCTTGCGCCCAATGTCCGTCTCACCCTTCCGCAGCTCAATGTCTGAATTCCGAAGCTTCAGGATTCCAGCACAGTCAATGCTATAGCAAAGAATGGAAGGCAAAGCCCTCCCAGCTGAAGCAAGAATGGTAATGCCTACTCACCACTAGACGGAAGCCCTCACTCTCTACCCAATGCCCTGAAGATCTTCTCTGGAAGCCTAGGGGGCCTATTTTAACCCAGAGATGGCCTCTTTAGAGTCCTCCCCAGCTCTAAAAGTCCTCTTCCAGATGGCGAGAAGGCCTGAAACGGTTCCTATGGATGTCATCTAGCTCCTCTGGGAAGAGGACGACTAAGCCTAGCTAAGGCCCCATGGAAAAGACTAGTCCTAAAGCCTAAAGACTGAGGGGAAGTGGAATAGGGACCTACTTGGCTGCCATGTTGTTCTCGGGAAGCAAGGTCATCTCCAACACCTTCGTACCACTGACTACAGCTTCATAGCTGGCTGTGGCCACCATCTTGCCAGTGATCCGGTGCACCTGATAGAAGGCATGAGGCCGCAGGTTCCTTTCATCAGCAGTGCCAATGAACATCTGTAGGGTCAGTGGCTTCTCATTATAGCCTAGGAGCTGACAGAGGGAGACAGAGGCCACCCAACTGAAATCCCCACAGTCTCATCCTTCATTCATCTCTGGGTTTTCAGTGGGGGCGGGGGCGGGTGGGGTGGGGGGGGCGTGGTGAAGATGGTAAAAGACAAAGGATATCCTGGAAGAGATTCCCAGGGGGAACTGGGCACCAGTTGTGGAGAAAACATGGCCTGGAGTTCACAGTGTTATTCTTGGAAGAAGGCCCAAACTGGGCTGGGCAAAGAAGAAAATCTTCCAAGAGACTGGCCCAACTCAACAGAGACAACCTAACTCCCAGTGAACTCTAGCCTCAGCCTAAATCCTCCCCCACATCTGGCAGGCCACCATTTTCCAGAGGAGACATGAGGCTGGTGTCCCATGGGATGAGTTGGGGAAGGGGGGTGGAAAGACAGAGGAGTAGAAAGTATATCCGGGTCCTTGAAGGGCACCCTTCCTTCCCCAACTCCAGCTCCACCCCCAAGCTGCCTGCAGGGTCACTGCTGAGAGGGAGTGTGGGAAAGGGCAGCGCCACTGGTCTGCACAGCTAAAGCCCATCTGCATGAATCTGGGACTGCAGAGGAGAAAAGCTATCAGGCCTGGCCTCTGCCCCTTACCTTGACTACAGGATGACCACCAGGGGCAGCTTTGACAGCACCTCGGCTGCCCTCTGTTTCATAGTGGGCCCGGTGGTGGGCTCTAGGTTGCACCTCAATCCTCAGTTCCAGCTGCTCATACTGGCTGGGCAGAGGCCAGTCCAGTGGGGGTAGGGCAGAGTTCCTGGACAGGAGAGAAGAGCACTGTCATCTGCAGCCTCAGACCCAGGTCAGATCAGGGCTGGATCCCAGATCCCTGGGTGGTGAGGGAGGAAGGGGTATGGGTGTGGGATAAATTGCAGCAGAAATAAAACAGTCCAATAGCCCCTCAGAGCCCCTCAAGATGAGGATATGGAAGATGGCACAAGGCCTAAGACTTCCTCCTTTCCAGCTCTGAGCACAGGGTCTCAGGTGGCAAGGGTTTACCTGAATACAGAGGAACCCCAAGCCCATCCTAATCCTCAAACCTGGATGGGAAGAGTCAAGTAAAGAAGCACCATTTCAGATCAGAAAAGGCCTCAGAGATTAACCCCTTTGTTTTTCAAATAAAGAAACTGAGACCCAGATGATAGAACACAGTGGGTCAAGCAAGCCAGTTCCCAGGCCAGTACCTATTCTACTAGTTGAGGCTGGATAGGTCTGTTCCAGAAGCTGGGGGCTACAGATGTGCAACTTTCCTGTACTGAGCTCCTAGATACCCTAGGCCAGGGAATCTCAACAGGCAATTGCCCCCAGGTGATATTTGGCAATGTCTGGAAACATTTTTTGTTTGTCACAACTAGGGGTGGGGGTGCTACTAGCATCTAGTAGGTAGAGACCAGGGATGCTGCTAAACCATCCCACAATGTCCAGTACAGGTCCCACAACCAAAAAAAAAAAATTGTCTTGCTCAAAACATCAGTAGTGCTGAGGGCAAGAAACCTTGCCCTATAGGAACCCTGCCCTATAGGGGAGCAGGTCTTAGGGTTTCTTTCCAAAGGAAACTTTTCTGGATGGAGCCAACTCAACCTGACATCACAAGTTTTAGAATTATTGAAATAGGCAGGGTTCTTTGAGGGTTAAAGGAGTAGAAGAATGCAAGAACTGCTTGTTTTAATATGAACGTTTGACTTGTAAATATGTGCTATTTTAATTCAAATTAGCATCTATGCTTTTAAAGCACAAGCTATGCTTTAGAAATTGAGTTAGAGAAGGGAGCTTCCTGCTACTCAGTGAAGAGCTTAAATCCAGCCCATGGTCCATGTCCAGCCAGTGCAAGCCCAGAGCTGGGGATGGGGGACACCCTAGAGGAACTCCCCATTTCCCTAAATAGTGCTGGTGGAAAGCTTTTTCTAATTGGTCCACAGGGAATGATTATTCTTTTGGAAAAGATCACTGGTTTGTAGATAGCATGCTGTTTGTTTTCAATTCTCCCTAAAACTGAGCAAATTGAAGCAGGCAAGCTGGTTGCCGACTTTCTTTTTAAATGCCAAAAGCACAGAACTAGGACCTTTGTTCAGATCCATGTCTTGACCCTCTTGCTCATGCAGTGAGATGGCTGGAGACAACAATGGTGCCAGACACAACCCTCACCTGAAGATGGGGCTGTGTCCCCCAATCCGGGCCTTGGACCAAGCCAAAGGGGAAGGCACTGCCAGGTAGTCCATGCCAGCCACCTCCTTCCGAGGACCCCCTGGAGGAGCTGCAGCCTCCTCGGCTCCGGAAGGCAGCTTCCCATTGCATGACGCAGGCTCCTCAGACCGAGGCAGGGCCACCGCCTGCTCGCTGGAAGTCCGCCGGGTTTTCTGGGGGATGCTCTCCACTGGCGGGGCTCCCACATAGTCGAAGGGGCCAGGGGAGCCAGGGTCCCGAACCAGAGGCAATGGGGGTGGTGGAGGTGGCTCAGGCCCCTCCTCCCCCAGGCTGCCCCTGCGGGATAGAGCTGGAGAGGCCGAAGATGGGGTTCCGGAGCTGGAATAGCGCCGCTTGCCACATGGAGAGGCCGGCCGTGGAGAGGCCGGGGTGGGCCCAGGAGCGCTGAGGAGTAGCCAGCTATCTTCCGGCCCTCGGCCTGAGGGGCTCGGACCATACAGGCTCCAGGGATCATCGGGGGTCCATGGCCTAGGGGAGGCCCGGGGCGAGGGCGAGGGCAGCGGGGAGCCCAGGCCAAAGCGGGAGGCCGCTTCATTTAGCTCAGACTCCACCTCATCGCATGCCGCATACAGGGCTGCCTCATCAGAGGCATCCGAGAAGAAGCTCCACGAGGACAGGCTGCTGCTGCCAGGGCTCGGGCTGAAGAAGGAGCCCCCGCCCTGGCCCCCCGCTTCTCGGTAACCTCCAAAGCCTTCTGGCGGGGGGTAATCCCTGGGGGAGCCATCCCCCCAGGCATCAGGGTTGTCCTCCAGCGTGGCTGGCGGGTCAGGGGTGGGAGAGATGGAAGTGATACGGATGCTTGGGCATTCAAGGACACGGCCTCCCCCAGTCCCCCCAGAGCTCCCTCCTGGCCCCCCCAGCCTCACTGACCGAGCTGGCTGGCTCTCCCAAGTGCCAGGTGAGGGGGCTGGGCGGGGTGGTGGTGAGTGCATGCCAGGCCGAGGGGGTGGTGGCCGAGGAATGCCAATAGGGGCAGCACCATAGGGAGAGGGCTCTCCCAGGGCCAGACGGCAGCATGGGGGGGCATCCTCTGCGTCCAGTTCTGTCAAAATGGAAAGGGAAGGGGACAGAGAGACGGGGTGCCGCAAAAGATGGGGAGAGAGAGAAGCAAGTGAGATGTCTAGGTTCCTTGAGTGGCCACCACTCCCACCCCACCCCCCTCCAGTCTTGTATGCTACCCCCTTCTCAGCAAAGAAGAGTCTCTGGGGTGCTCTTGAGAGCCACAAAGACAGAAGCGAAGTTGGACCTCAGAAGTTGGAGGAGTCAGATTCACATGTGCCAGGTTTTGTCCCACTTGGAGAACCTCACATTTTGAGACCCCGGCCCTGAGACCTCGGGTACCAAACCTGGTGGGTCTTAAGGAGAGGGAGGAAGGCGGGTCGAGAGGGGCTGGAGCCGGGCCTGGAGGCGTGTTTAGAGAGACGCTGGGCTGGGCTGGGGGCGACTCACACATGAACCCAATTAGCAGCGGTTCCCAAACCCCCAAACGGCGCTGGCAGGAGCCCCAGTTGCCATCGCAACGGTGGCCAGGGGAAGGGGGGCGCCAGAGCAGTGGTGACGAGAGGAGGTGGCTCCTCCCTCGCTCCCCCCAAATCTAGGGGCGGGGATGCAGCCGACGGGGTGCTGCGTGCCGACCCGGCTGGGGGCGGGGGAGGGGGGTCGCGCGCGGGCCGCGAGGATTCCGTGCAAGAGGCGGCCGCCGCCCCCGGCTCAGTCCCCGCCTTCTGCCTCTCATCGCGGCCAGACAGGGGAGGGGGAGGGGCTCCCTGGAGGGACCTGAGAGCGCCCCCAGCCCCGGGCGTTGGGTCTGCTGACCCAGGGCTCTGTCCACGAGGGGCAAGCTCCACAGCCCCACCTCCCCTTCCCCCGGCGGCGCCGGGGCTCTCGGGACTGCTGTTCCCGCCCGCCCCCCATCCCAGTGACAGTCGGCCAGCCGGGAGGCGGCGCGCAGCCAGCGCACCCCCACCCCCACTTCAGTCACGACCTAAAAAGGAGAAAGTGGTGCCCGGACCCCGCAGACCTCCACAGACCCCCGAGCCCAATGACTCCCCTCAACCTCTGACTCCCTCGACCCCCACCCCAAGCTTGCTGCCCTGAAGTCCCCAGACTCAGGATCCCCAGGCCTTTCCCTCGCTGACCCAAGACCCCTTCCCAGACCCGCACTAACCTTCCCCCGGCCCCCCCGTGCTCAACGGGGGGGCTTCCTTTTCCTCCCCGAACACCAGCTTAAATTCCAGCTCCTCATCCTCGCAGCTTGCTGCCCCCATGGATCCGGCCAGAGCCCCCAGGTCCCGGTCTGGATGGGAGGGGTAGGCTGGAGGCTGGCGTCGCTTCACCCGTGGCTCCCTCCCTCCCCTTCTCTGAGACGCCCCCTCCTCCGCAGCTGCCGCCTCCCTCCGGACGCCCCCTAGTTATTATAGAAACTTTTCCAAACTTTTTTCCCCAAAACTTCTTCAAAGCGCCCCCCCCGGCCTGTCCCTGATTGGCTGCCCAGGATGCTCCAGCCCCGCCTCCAGGGATGAGATGGGAAAACCACGCGCCCCTCGTCCTCCCTCCCCATTCTCTCTCCAGTCCCTCCCCCTCAAAAAAAAAATGAATTGGAAAACGGTTCCTCAACCGCGGTAAGGCCATAATGATGCCTATTGGCCCGCAGTTGTGACAATCATTTCCCACAGGGAGTACTACCTTCACCGCCCCCCAACTTAGTCTAAGTTCAGGGGCTCTGGGTCCCAGCGCCTTAAAGGGGCCACATCCTGGGCCCACAGAAGACTCAAGTTCTGAAGGAGCTCTGCAGCCAGCAACTAGCTAGGAAGGACTACCTCTCTTCCCCTTTTCTCCCTGAGGCCAAGCGTGTTCTGGGGTGCAGAATGGCTCCAGGCTACTCTGAAGAGGGAAAGGCCATTCCTTTGAAGTCTCTCGCCTGAAGCCTCCCTGCCTGGGCCTTCTGAAAGCCTTTGCCCTGCCAAATCTGCCCCTCCACCCGCTGTCTCGTGCGTTCCCCCTAAAGGTGAAGAATATTTAGCTGTTCTGGGAAACCGTTGTAGGTCCACAGCCCCTAATGGGCAATGATCCAGGCCGGGCTTTACCGCTGCCCTTGTCCCAGCCACCCAGAGGGGCCATTAATTAGCCTCCACGGGAGCTGGCTCCCTCCTCCCTCGAACTGTAGTCTGGACTCAATCTTTGACCCTAAGGCATCCCGCTCCCGCTCTCCTGAAAATCCTGGCCAGGTTTACTAAAAACCCGGAGCCCAGCGACCTGGAGGGCCCCAGGGTGGGACACCTGTCACCTGGGCAGGAGGAGGAAGAAAGACTCGAACTGGAGTTTCTAGGAAGGGCAGGCCTGGAGAGGCCCTATTGTATTAGGGAGTTAGTCCGAGATTCGTGATTCGGACGGGGGACGGAGTGGGATGTTACCATGTCCCCCCAAGAAGATTGTACACTTTAAATTTATCAACAGGCCGCTGTGTTCTTTAATCTAAATCCTTCCGGCCCAGGGCCGCGCCCCCCGGCGGGGCCCCAGCCCTGCACCTAAAGGGTTAAGCGATGGCCCCCGGGTCAGACGTTTACAAACACTCAGGAGCCGGGCGGGGACCGCGCCCGTTACTCTAATGAGAAACAGGCTCAGCCGGGCCGGGGAAGAGGGGAGGGCTGGCCGGGGGGGCCGGAGCTCCGCAACTGCGGAGGCGGATCCCCTCCCCTCCCTCCCGTCCTCCCTCCGGCCCGCCCTGGGGACCCCCCAGCCCCCAGGGATCCCAGTGACGTGCGGAGCTGCCCTGCTCCGAGCCCAGGGCTGCGACGCCGTAGGGGCGGGGAGAAGAGGCCCGGCCGGCGGGGAGAGAAGAATGTTCCGAGGCCGAGCGGGGAGGTGGCCTGGTCGATTTCCCCCCCTTTGGTTGGTCTCCTCAGGTTACATTTCCCTTCCAGCCTCATCTCGGAAATAAAGAAAGGAGAGACACATGGGGAGGGAAAACGAGGAACACCCTGAGACCCGCGACCAACCTTGGAACAGAAGGAGGTGCGAAGCGGAGGCGGAAAGGGCAGGGTAGAGACTCCCACCCAGCCCCAGCCCCAGGCCCGGCTGCGCCCCACGTCTCCCCCGCGCGCCCCTCGCAGAACAAGCAGACACGCACATTCTTTTCAAATGTCATATTTCCTTTGATCCTGGGCAGCGTTTCTCCATGTGTCTGGCTCAGCTCCTGGCCAGCCAGCCGCCGCCTCCTCTCACCCCCTTTGTGTATTTTCCTGGAGAACCTCCCCCTCCTCCCAGCATCTGGAAGGCCCTGAGGGCTGGCGTCCGCGCTCATTCCCCCAGCGACTCTGGCCTCGCCTCCCAGTGACTCAATTTCCCCTCTGCGGGTGTTGGGGGAGGGTGAGGAGCGAAGGAGAGAGTCGTGGAGCGCAAATGTGGTACAAACGAGCCTGAAGCCTGTTCAGGTTGCCAGGCTTCGCTCAGGGAAGTGTGTTGGGGGATGCCCTCGACTCTGAAAGCTCTCCAGTCTGTCTGGGCTGCGGCGGAGGGATGGAATTTATGACTTGTGTCCGGTCCTGCCCGGGGAAGAACGGGTAGTTGTCGGTTTCGGTTGCCCTACACTTCTGCCCCCTGGTGATCACAAAGTCCCAGCCATGCTCCCTCCGGCAGTTCCAGGGTTCCCGCGGGCCTCGCGTTTGTTCTTGCTCTGCTGCCCCCTAACGCGCCCACCTGAACACAGCTCAGCTCTCTCACCGGGTGCTTTGTGCAGCGTTTTATTTCACAAGCTTGATTCAAATGCCTTGGAGGTGGAGGTGGACGCTTTTTTTGTTGTTTTAATTACACAAGATCTATTGTCCTTGTAAATTATCCGAGACGCACAAAAATATATAGTAAACCATTATAGTCCACCGTTTTGTATACATTTACTAACATATGTATACACACCTGCTCCCTTTATGCACATGAGGTTATGCTACAAGCATTTTTCTTGCCTTGCTTTTTTTCTTCTCGGTTAACAAATGGCTTGGAGACCTTTACCTGTCAATACATGTGCATCTGAAAACGGTGATAAAAGTGCCCATCCTTTTGTGTGAGATTAGAGGCAAAACTAAGTCTGGAACCCAGGCTTCCTGGGTTCTCGTCCAACGGTAATTCCACTATACCATATTTTACATAGGAATCTGTCTTAGGCTGGGCTCCTCCAAAAAGCAGAGCCTGAGACGAGAACAGAGATGCAGGTAGTTTATTGTGGAAAGCAATACCAAGATAGGAGAGTGAGGTATTAAGCTAGTCGTCACTCTGAGCAACTGGACAACATCCCACTGGGGACCTTCTGTAGAACCTTATACAACATGGTTCAAGAGGCGGGGCTGGGTGGGGGGTCAAAAGTTGCCTTTGAGTGTTATTTCCTTTCTCTTTCAAGTTTACACAGTATCAGAAAATGGTGTCCCATAATACTGCAGCAAAGAAGCCCCTGGGAAAAAAGGCAAAATATAGGAGCTGTAATTGAGAGCAGGTACTGTCAGATGACATCTGCAAGCAGATAGTTGCCACAGTAATAGCTGAAGTAAAAATAAAAATGTATGAAGAGTATATTAGGCAGATAAGATGTGTCCTAGACAAGGAAAAATGTGTATTGAGGAACCTCTCTTTTCAAAGGCAGTTTTAGGTATTAGGTATCTATATTTACAAACCAAGGCCTAAGAATTGCCAGTTATTATCAGGCTGGAAATATATTTTGTACTTGACAGCTCTCTCTTTCTTGTCCCCATAACTGTAGAGAACTATTGGCGTTATTCATACAGTATCTACCAGTCTCTCCTTCATTTCTATCCCCCTCATCACTATACTAGATTTGGCCTGTATTTTTTCTGATTTAGACTCTGAATGACAGACTCTGAATGTCAATAGCATACCTTACATACTGACAACTGAAACATAGCATTTTTAAAGTCTTCTCCTCCGTAACAAAACAAGTATTTTCAGTATTAATTATGATATGAAACATAGTAATGGCCAGAAAAGAAATGGGGAAAGTAAAAATATTTTCATTGACCTCATATGCTCATATGATCATGATTGTAATATATATATACACACATATATATATACAAATCCTGCAGTATAAGGAAAACAGTAATAAATTAATAATTGTAATTATATTCATATACTTTTTATTTCAAATAGAAAGGGAAAACACATGCTTACATACTAATCTTTCAAAGGAATGAATTGTAACATTACAACTTCTGTTCCAGATCTTAATTTTTGCAAATTAATTTTTGCAAAGTCAGAGACTTTGTCAAAATTGATCATCACATTTAGACAGTATACACAGATTTGTTGATCTATCTCACTCATGGTAATGAAAAAAAACTTTGCTAATTTTAATTTCTTATTGATAGGTAATCATGTACCATAAAATTCACTCTTTTAAAATGTATAACTCAGTGGGTTTTAGTATATTCATAAAATTATATAATCATCACCATATCTAATTCCAGGACCTTTTCATCATCCCCAGAAGAAATCTCATACTATTAATAATCAATTCCCATTCTCTCCATCCCCCAGCTCCTGGAAACCACCAAACCACTGTCTATCTCTACAGATTTGCCTACCATGGACATTGCAGATAAATGGAACCACACGATATGTCACGTTTTGTGTCTGGCTTCATTCACTCAACATGTTTTCAAGGTTCTTTCATGTTGTAGTATGTATCAGTACTTTATTCTTTTATGGTTAAATATCAATTTTAATTTTGAAAATTTCCTTCACAGGAAGCAACATATTTTAAATAGTTAGAAAAATCTTAAATCTAAGGATAAGATTGTCAAGATTCATGAAAATTCCATTTCACAATAAATTACAAAAATTGTAATATGTCTTTATTTTATTTTTTTGTAATTTAAAACAATACAAATTTATATCTTTCAGTTCTGTAAGTCAGAAGCCAGACATGGGTCCTACTGAGCTAAAATGAAGGTGTTGGCAGTTTTGAGTTTCTCTCTGGAAGCTTTAAGGAAGAATCCATTTTCTAGCTTCTAGAGACCATTTGCATTCCTTGGTTCATGGTCCCTTCTACCATCTTTAAAGCCAGCAATGGTGGAGTCTTCATGTAGCCATCTCTCTAGTTCTCCAAAAATCGCAATATGTCTTGAAGCTAATAGTGTTCAAGAGTCTCCTTCACTGAAAAAATTTTAAACACAAATGAACACTTCAGGTTTTTACATAATGTATTATATTCTGTTGCTGTATAACAAATCACTGCCAAAACTTTGTGGCTTCAAACCACAATGATCATTTATTATCACTCATAGTTTCAATGAGTAAGAAATTCAGACAGAGTGCAGTGAGGAAGGCTCCTTATCTATACCACAATGTCTGGTGGGGATCTTGAAGGCTGGGAGCTAGAATTGTCATATGTCCAGCAGTTAATGCTGCCTGTTGGCTGAGATGTTAAATAGAGCAACTGGCTGTACCAAACACGTGTGACTGCTCCATGTGGTTTGGGCTTTCTTACAACATGGCAAGCATTGAGAGAGAGAGAGATCAAGAAAGAGAGAGAAGGAGAGAGAGAGAGAGTGAGAGAGAGAGAACATTGCATATAAAACTACACCATTTTTATAAGAAAGTCTTGAAAGTTGATGTGTGCCATTGGTCATCACAAGCCCCTAGCCAGAATCAAGGGGTAAGAACATAGATTAGGTGGAAGAAGTATTAGTTATACTAAAAGAAGAGCATGTAGAATGGGATAAACACATATATGTGTCCACATTTAGAAAACACCATCTGTCACAGTCTACCTGCTGGTCACAACAATTCATATCCCTCCCACACTCATCCCCTCCCCATAGATCCCTACAACTCATCTCATCATGGCACCAAGCTCAGGCCCAACGGCCCGGATTTCATCACCTATATCCTGGACCTTAAGCCTGAGCAAATACTGTGTAACAAATCACCTCAAAACTTTTCAGTTCCTTCAAGTACATATTATCTGATTGGGAGATAAGATAGAAACATGTGAAAAATTATATACTAATAAAAGAGTTTAACAATAACCAATAATTCTGGAGATGTAACAAAGCAATGCTATCACTGGTTAGGAGCAACAGAAACTGACTCTGTATAACTTAAGCGAGAGAGAGATATTGAAAAATGAGATCACAGAACTAACAGAAAAGTAGAATCAGGCTTTAGAAAGAATGAAAAACAGTGGTTCTAGGAAACTAGTCCTCAGGACTGTGGGCACAGTCTCTTCATGGTGCTGACGTTTTCAGTTTCTGATGTGTACAAAGACCTTCCTGCATCCAGGACTTTGCAGATGCTGTTCCTTCTGCCTGGATACTCCTTATATACATCTTTCTTTGCCTGACTGACTTCTACTCATCTCTAGATCTCAGCTACAATCTCATTGCATTCTCATAACACTTATAACACATATCCCAATAATAAAATAACTGCGTACATACTTGTTTAATGTCTGTATATCTCACTAGAGTGTAAAATTCTCTGAGAGGACTTTGTCTTTTTTACATACCAATGTCTCTTACTTTTCAAATTTCATTTATTTCATAAACACACGTGGAAATAAACAAATACAAAAGGCCATTGGGGTCAATTAGCCTTCTCTGTCAACTAGAGAAATAAGGTTTGGGGATTATCTGAAAATCCAATTACTTGTATTATCTCGTTTCTCTAACACAGAATGCTCTTGACATACCACATAATTATTCTGTGTATAAAAGGTAAAAATCAAGTTCTTTTCATAATTAGGAAGAAACAGCTTTATGAAATTCATGGTTATCCTCTTTCAAGGATGCTGTCCAAGATGTCATCTATGACAACTACTCAGAGTCCTCACTGTAACCTGTATCTCGGCAACAACCATGCTCTTCCTGAATCATCAGACAAGGGGCAAAACCACAGAGAAATTTAAAATGCTGAATACTGAGCTTTTTTTTTGTCCAAGCATTCACAACATACATTATAAACCATTATTGCAATTAATGTGGTCTAATCTAAATTTTTTCTGTCTTTTTGGATAAATTTGTGATCCATTTAAGTTCATGATCACATACATGCGATTTCATAATCACATAGAAGTCCCTAGATTTTGCCTTAGGAAATTCCTGCAGCTCCTTCAAGGTATTAGTTCTATTAACTTTGACATATTATTGCTTCTCACCTTCTGGTTCATCCTGGTTAGACGATGAGTGAAAGGAGGTGAGGTAGAAAGAATGGGAAACAGCAAAGCAGAGAGTCTCACTCTCCCCTCTGTAAGAAAGACACAGTGAAATCTTTCAAATGGAATGACGAGACTGGATTTTCTCAAGACTTGTAGTTCTTTTATGTCCACATTTGGATTGTCAAGGTCCAGATCTTTTTCCAGATCATTATTTTTACTTTCACTGCAGAATCCTGGTAAGGTTGTAAACAATCTGCAGTTTAACAATCTGCAGTTTAACAATGGTCAAGATCAGTTTCAGCATTTAGTTTATAACCAACATCTACAGAGAGAAAAATGGATGCAACTGTGCTATATTTTCTTCTGGGCTTTGAGGTGGATATTCTGTGTTATAAGTTTGTTGTTCTTCCATCTTTAGCTATCTAATGCCATTGGAAGCAAAAATCCAACCCTAAAATTTCATATTCCTTATCACTTTTAATTTATTCTATAGTGACTGCTACTTGGTCCCTCAGAACCTCATCTAGCTTGCCTTGCTAGGATGCAGAAGGAGTCTCACTTCCTCTTGTTTCATCTTTACTCCATATCCAATTACACATGCCCCACATATTCTCTGAGGTTTTGCTGCAACAATTGCACTTACAGATTAGTGAAATGGTTTATTGAATAACCATTTAATTCACCATCAGGAAGATATTATGTTGAGGTTATACTTTGACCTAGTCACAAATAAATGGTATTGTTTATCCAATATCAGAATGTATGGTTCTGAGAAACAAGATGTGGTAGATAGAATACTGTCTACCACAATTATTGAGTAATTATTAAGTAAAAATACTCCAATTATTAAGTAAGAGTCTACAAAGAACTTTCAGCAAACTTATGGTACTGAGGAAATGAAAATTGGAGTTAAAGGCCTGTCAAAAAAGAGGGCTCTGATAAATACCCCAGGATTTCAGTCAGAGCCCCTGAAGAACTAAACCCTAGGTCTACAGCTGTAGCAGTCAGGGTTCAATCAGGAGACAGATATCACACAGGAATTTGAACCAAGAAAATTTAACATAAAGAAGTATTAACTATAATAGGGCATTGAATTACTGAGAGATTAGCTAATAAAAAGAAAAGAGAATTCTAAAATGCAGGAATAAGAGTTATAAGAAAGAGCCACTACCCCTAGGGCTGAAATGGAATATCTAACGGAAACTCCCTCCCAGGGCTGAGATCCAGACTTAGTTTTAAAGGACCTAGCTGTGGATCACTAGTTGGTGGAGGAGTTGCTGAGATGCTATACGTCAGAACTTATTGTAGAGTTGCCCAGGGAAATGTAAGGGAAAGGTATTCATAGGGAGATGCCTCATCATTTGCAATTCACTGAGAAGCCACCTAAGAATGTGACAGGCAAAGCTGTTGGCTGTTGGGCATTGTGACTGCTGTGCACTGTAGAAGTGATGCATGCCTCTGGAGACTGGCCAAAGGAACATCAAAACTAGGAAGAGACCTCTTCCTCCTCCAGTGTTCCTCCAGCACCCTCTACTGACAATGCTTAACATTGTGCCAGCTGGCGAAAGAGAATATTTATAGAATCGGGCTCTGGTATTGTAAAGCAGGAAGCAAAGGGTGGGTCTGGAGCTGAGTTAATTGGTAATTGGCACAAAGGACAATCTGGAAATAGGTCAGTACACACTAAGTTTGAAACCCAGCTTCAGATCAACCCCACAGCAGATTAAAGTGATTCCCCTACTCTAATTGCCTGACAGAAATAAAAGTGAATTATGTCTGAAGAAACTCAATATTATCCAGGGATGCAAACTATCTCTACAATTATTCATAAGAAATAACTGTCATTTAATTAAAAATTACCAGGCATACCAAGATAATGGAGTTACAAGACATGGACTTTGAAGTAATTGCAATTAATAAGTTTGAGCAAATAGATGACAAGAGTGAAAATTTCAGCAGAGAAATAAAATCTATAAAAATTAAATGTAAAGTCTAGAACAAAAAAATCCAATAAATATTACTGTTTCTATTTCCCATTTGTCACAGGAGCTTATCCATGTCCATGTCCCACTTAATTTTTCCCACTCAAAAAATTGCTTCATTTAATAATAGTTGTTATTTTTAGGTGTTTATTATGTGTCAGGTACTGTAACCAATGCATCCTATACTCTGTCCACCCACTGACCTTGTTAAGTAGATACCAGTTCCCCCATTATGTATATATGGAAATTGACACTGATATGAAGGAATTTTTCCAAAGACAAACAGCTGAAATGTTGAAGCTAAAATCCCAGCCAGGTCTACTAATCTGACTTCAAATCTGCATTCTCCCCATTAAACTACATCACCTCTCTCCCTACTTATTTGAGCAGATTGAAAGTACTTTCCTCCCTATTTCTTTAATGTAACTCAGTATCTTCACCTATTTCCTATTTCTCCTTTTATTTTCATAAAAAGACATCCTGACCTTTGAGCAAAACTAACCTTTCTACCTATGTTCCTAAAATCCATCCTTACCCACCACTGGGGTCCTCACTCCTCTTAGGCCTGCGAGGTTTTCCTCTCTACTGCTACTCCCTCTTCTCCACAGCCTTAAGTCATCCCTCCTATAGTTAATTAATTAGTTCATTCATTCATTCATTCATTCATTCATTGGTTCTTTTTCTTGCTTCATCTAACAGCCATTCCTCTTTCATTCCTTTCACTATCAAACTTCTCAGTGGTAATTTCTGCTCTAGGTTTATATTTCTTCAAATCCTACATACTCATTAACTCACTCAAAATGAAACATAAAACTTCTCTCTCTATTTACTGCCAAACTCCACAGACTATATGACTCCTCACCCTGTTTACCATCTTTAGCAGATGTCTGTGGTCTACATCGCATCTCTGAGGTGAGCCACAGCTGTGGTGAACAGTTCTGTGTGAGCTCAGACTCACCTTGCACTGCCACCACCCTACTCAGATCTGCACCTTCATCTTCACATTCTGCTTCAGGTTCTGTATTAGTCATGGCTCTTCAGAGAAACAAAACCAATAGAATGTATATATAGGTGGAAAGGGATTTACTATGAAGAACTGGATCATAATTATGGAGGCTGCCAAGTCCAGAATTTGCAGTGATGGGCCTATAGGCTCGAGACCCAAGAAAGACTATTGTGCAGTTCCAGTTCAAAAGCTAGCAGACTGGAGACCCAGGAGAACTAATGCTACAGATGTACTTCGAAGGCAGTTTGCTGGATAATTCCTTAAATTTGTTGGATGAGACCCACCCACATTATGAGGCTGCTTTACTCAAAGTTCACCATTGTAAATGCTAATCTCATTTAAAAATACCCTCAAAGTTGACACATAAAATTAGCCATTACAAGGTCCTTCTCCAACACAATGGGACTTGCTCATCACCCCTCTCCTAGTGCCTACCCTAATGCAAACACAGCCAGGAAGTACAGGGAGTTAGTGCCCACAGGTGCAATCCTCAAGCAGTGAGTGCATACATTGGCCGACGAATATTCCAGCCTCACATCTTTCATGTGGGCAATTCTGGAAGGTATTCTCTAAATTTGGAGGTTCTACTCGAATGGAGCCTGCATTGCCTACAATCACAATCTCGATAATAAGCCCTTCTATTGGCTTTTCCTACTTCACTTCTCACTCTCTGTGTTCCCTCCTCCTGCCTCCTGGGATCCCTCCTTCCTCCAAAAATCTGCCTGCAGCTAAATCCATGCTCACGCTCTCCTTTTGAGGAAACCCAAATTTAAGTGTCTTCTCAGTAGCAGCTGACTCTGATAATCCTCTCATGATTCTGCTCCTGCCTCTCTGACCTCTGTTTCTCTCACTGGTTTCCCTTCTGTTGGCTTGACCTTGATAACTTGAGATTCTCTGTCCTTTGCCTTCTTCCTTTCTCCCTCAACAGACTCTCTTGGTCAATACCATTCATTTAACCCCAGTGCTTGCCACTCACCATGCTCCAGTCTTATGTTTTTTCCTGCCTTCTGGGGATCCCTTGAGGCTGCAGCACGCAGCTCTCATATAAATGTGCCCACATCCAATTGCAGTCCATTCCCACACAATATGTTCCATATTTCAGTTTATAGCATTACCATTCTCTCAATGTCCCAGAAGATTCCTTCTCTCTCAATCTCTAGATCCTTCTATTAATACTTCAGAAATATCTTCAGACTAGGTTCCTGTCTCTCCATCCCCACTGGTATTAACTCCGTTTAGGTCTTCATCATTTTTTTTCTTAAATTGTTCTGCGGTCTCCTGTTTTCTCTGCCTCTACATCTCTCCCATTCAATCCATGCCTCAAGCAGCCACTTGTTTAGTCTTCCTAAATCACAGATCTGGTCACCCTGTAACAAAGATCGAAAGCTTTCCACAAATTTCAATGTTAGAACAAAACAAAACTCTTTAAACCTTTGTTAGAGAACTTGATAAGTCATGTCTTTAGGTGAGAATAGTGGTCAGTTAAACATCCTTGTTGCTCATGAGTTACTTCTGTACCTCCACACAAAAGTTGCAGGTGTGGAAACACCCTCTTCCTCCCAAAACCTGATCTAAACTACACAAATTTCCTGTCGATAGCTCCCTTATCAAAGATGAGTCAATTTTACACTTGTAAAATGGTTTTCATTAAAAACTAAAGGAAAAGGTTCTTTTTTAAAAAATCCAAGATGTACACCCAGACACACACACACACACACACACACACACACACACACGGAGTTTTGAACCTTTAAAAATGAGATCATTTTTAAATGATATAAAGCAAAAGTAACAGATATAAATGTAAAACTAACTGTTTATCTAAAATTTTTAGAACAAGAGAAAAATCACCATGACCCTGGATTAACAAAGTTTTCTTGTAGATGACGCCAAAAGCACAATCCACCAAAGAGAAAAACAGAATATGTAAGACATTTCAAAACTCAATAATAAGAAAACAAACAACTTGATACAATATAGATTAAAAAGTTAAACAGATATTTATCTAAGAAGATAATGGATGGCAAGTAAGCACATGAAAAGAGGTTCAAAATCATCAGTCATCATGAAAATGAAAATGAAAATGAAAACCTCAGCGTGGTACCTATCAGAACAGCTAGTATTGAGCATACCAAGTGTTGGAAAGGATATAGAAGAACTGGAACTCTCACATTGCTAGTGGGAATGTAAGACTTATACATGAATATTCATAGCAGTGGCAGTAATAATAGCCAAAAATTATTGTCCATGAACAGGTGAATGAATGAATAAATTATGGTATAATGGAATGCTACTCAGCAATTAAAAGGAATAATCTGTTGATATACACAACAATATAGGCGAATCTCAAAATAATCACATTGAGTAAAAGAGATCAGAAAAAAAAGAATACATACTATATGATTCCATTTATGTAAAATAGAAAATGCAAACCAATCTAAAGTGATTCAAAGCAGATTAGTGGTTGCCAGGAAAGGAGGAATGGCACAGAAGGGCAGGAGGGAAGAATTGGAAAAGGGTGTGATAAATATGTTCATTATCTTAATTGTGGAGATAGTTCCGCAAGCATATATGTATGTCAAAACTCACCACACTGTACACCTTAAATACGTGTAGTTTATTGAATATCAACTTTAATTCAATAAAGTTGTTAAAATATTTAATTACAAAAATACTAATAGTCTTACTTGATTCAAAGTTCATATTCTTTTGAAGAACCTCACCCATAAAGGGAAGCTGCTGAAAGAGCATAGATCTGAGTCTAAAACCCTGCTCTGCCACAAAGTTGTTTATGACCTTGACTTAACCTCTCACAGAGTTCTCAGTTTCTTTATCCATAAAATGGGGTTATAATAGTCTGCCTCACAGATTTGTTGCTAAAATTTGAGTGAGATAACAGATGAGAAAGTACCTAACCCATTGTAGGTGCCAGAATACATTATGCCCCATTTCTGAGGTAATTAGATTCCTTTTTGTTCCCTTCCCCACCTCCCCTTTCTTCTTTCTTTCTAAATAGGGAGGGATCCTAGACACAAAGACATTCAGAGGAAAAAACAATGAGGAGGGAACAGGGGAGAGAGTTGTATTGAGCTCCCCTAAAAATTTTCTGAGACCAAAACTTGAGACTTCCTGGAGGGTGATCCTAGGGATTAGGAGGGAGGGAGCAAAAAATGTGAATAGGGAAAATGGAAAAAAAAAAAAAAAGGTATGTGAGGTACCTTCTGATGTGGAGCTTAGCCCAGAAAGGGTCTCCCTGAAGATCTGTAGAACACACCTCAGAACTGACCCTCTGAAGCTCAGGAGGCTGAAGCACCAACCCTGGTCCTCTACCAGGTGAGGAGTGCCCTCAGACCATTAACTCTCCTCTCTTGCCACACTTCTGCCAGCTGAGGGAGAAAAACGAAGATAAGGCCTCTGCATGACTCACTGGCAGGGTCATGGCACCCTGAAATCAAAAGTGGCCTGAGGATATATGGCACAGGATACCTGAGGCAGTTGTCTTAGGCCCAAAGCCCATCCCTGGGTCAACTATGTAATCTTTGTAACCTTGTTGAGTACCTCTGTGCCAGGCAGACGAACAAACTCAAGTGCCTTTCCACTGAGAGGCTAGAGACATGGGATTGTATAGACCATAAAGAAATGAGGACTTTTCGGCCTCTACAAAATGAATTCTGTGAGAGCCATGCATAACAGTGATATCAATTGGCACCTAATGGGATCGTCCTTAGGGTATAAGCAGAATGCCCAAAACCACAGATGTCAGCCCTCCATCTGCAGGAACCAGTGAGCACAAGGATCCCACCTTGTAAGGTCCACTTAAGCCTAACACTTTAGACAAACAATGCTCAAGCCTGACCCCATAGCATCAAGGACTCCATAGCATCAAGGACACTGAGAGACTAAGATTCTGACCTTGTGACCTGTCAGTAGCTGCTGGCTTGGGACAGACATGCAGCTCTCCACACCACCAGTCCATAGAGCTCACTTTGGAGATGCTAAGGACTTTCATCCCTTCACTCTGTCACATAAGACTCAGTACTTCCCCTCTCTGGGCGTTGTGTGTTACCTGCATGAGGTATCTGAGAAGGGTCCACTCAATAACCCTGGCATTGAAGAAAGACATAAACAAGTTTAAGGGTGTTACTTCAGTAGCTGCTTTTCTTGCTCTCAACAAGGATTCAAGCCATCTCTCATCAAAACCACTTGAAAGGACGTGACTGACTTCCTCAAATCTCTCTCTCAGCACATTTGTCTGGGAGAGAGGAGAGAGAATACCTGAGGGGTGAATCATTAGTGCGGCCCTGGGAGGAAGGGTGGGGATGGGAATTTACCAGAAGAAAGAAAACTGGTTATTTTACCGAGCAGTAGTTAAATCATTTTTCTTACTCTACAAATAAATTGAGAACTAGAAATGTTCCTCAGATTGGAAAGACAATAATGGTTGTTGTATTAATGTCCACCATTCATTAAGCACATAATATGTGTTAGAAATGTGCTGTATTCTTTCATGCCTTGTTTTACTTCATCTACACAACAACCCATTCCAGTGAATACTATAACTGAAACTCAGAGAGGTTGCATAACTTGCTAAATGTCAAACGGCTAATAATCTGCAGTGCCAGAATTCAGTCCCAAGTAGCCTGATGTAAGAGCCTGTACCTTTGACCATTAGGTTCAACTTCCTATTTAAAAAAAAAAAAAAAAGAAATAGAATATCCATCTGGAGAAGGAATTTGGAGCAGTAGCCTGCCCCACTAAGATGAGAGGAGTTGGGAAGACACAGAAATTAGGTCTTCTTAGACACAGGAAGCAAAGAGAGAAGGACTCTACACTGAGAGGAGGTGCATTATGGTTGTTGTAGCATGTATGTGGATACTCATCATTTACGGCTGCTCAAAATCATTTTAGTTCCCTCAGGCTAAAGCAGTAGAAAAAGAAGTTACCCTTCTCAGCTTCCCTTGCCTTGGGTATACAAACCGGCAACTTAGGTTCTGCCAATGGAACCCAACTCCGAAATGCTCTCCGTGAAGAAACAGATGGTGAGCAAGGATTCCATTTTGCTGGGGCAGGTGGCCTTAGGGGCAGTATGCTTCTTTGTGAAAGCGTCAGTCTCTCAGATTTGCTAAGTAAAATCAAGTCAAAGGGGGTTTTTGACCTGCTTGGAATGCTAAAGGAGAAAAGCAAGCCCTGGGCACTGAAAAGAACTTCAAAAACAGAACCCCAAGGGGAATAGAGAAGCAGGGGCCACAGTAGATGGGATCCTAATGGTTCTGGACCCAATTCCAACGTGTGTATTTATACCCACATTTTGTATATATCCATTTATCTGTTGATAGATATTTGGGTTGTTTCCATCTTTGGCCGCTGTAAACAATACTGCTGTAGATATTGGTGTACAAACATTTGCTTGAGTCACTACTTTCAATTTCTTTGGGTATATACCCAGAATTGTTGGTAGCAGATCCTTTTCTAAATCAGTGAGTCACCTTCTCTCATTTCTATAGCTTTAATATGATGCTAATTCATTTTGAACTTTTTGGAAAACTGCTATTACCTGTTGCATTTCACATATTCTAACTGGAGTAAGTTTTCTTTATCTTCTTGGTGCACGCCCATTAGAAATTCCTTTACAGTAGAGTAAATTCAGTTTTCATTTATTTAAAAATGTCTTTTATTTTACCTTTGTTCTTGAAAAAATAACTCTTCTGGGTATATGATTCTTTGTTTACAGGTTTTTTTTTTTCTTTCTTTCTTTCTTTCTTTTTCTTTTTTTTTTTTTTTTAACAGTTTGAATCATTCCAGTGTCTTCTGATTTCCACTATGGCTATTGAGAAGTGTACTACTGGTTTAGTTGTGTTCCTTTATAGATGATCTACGTTTTCTCTCTAGCCTTTGAGATTGTTTCTTTGTCTTGATTGTTCTGCAGTTTCACTAAAATGTATCTAGGTGTAGATTTCTTTATTTTTATCATTCTAGGTATAAATTGTGCTTCCTATATTTGTGGATTCTTGCCTTTCATTAATTTTTGAAATTCTCAGCCATTTTCTCCTCAAATATTGCCTTGCCGATGTTTTTCCCTCTTCTCTCCCCATGGAAATCCAATTTGATAATTGTTAGACCTCCTTAGTCTTTGCCTCCTAATTTTTTCTGTCTGCTCGTCTGTCTTTGATGCGTTCTGGGGAATTTCTTCAGATTCATTTTAGCACACTATTTCTTTCTTCAGCTCTATCTTCTATTTAAGCAAGCATTGCAATTTTAAGCTCAATGGTTACATACAATTTTTTATTTTTTGATATTCTATTTTTTCCTAAATCTATCTGGGCATGTTTTATAATCTCATATTCCTTATTCATTTCTCTACTCCATCTTTTATTTTTTAAACATTTTACAATAGCTTATTTACAATATTCTTCTGATTATTACAAACTCTGAAGTCCTTAAATACCTAAACCTGTTGATTATTGTTCCTGCTAATTCTTCCTCATAGAGATTTGAATCTTTATATGTTTAGTAATTTTTTTGTGAGTTTATATTTGGCTGAATTTAGTCCAGACAGCTGGATTGAGGATACTCTCCTTAAGGAGGATTCGTTTGCTTCTGCTGGATTCCAGGGGGCATTAATAATCTGGGTCCATTTAAATTTTTCAGTTTATCGTTTATTTGATCAAAGGGAAAGAGAGCAGGTCTCACATGGACACTAATGTTTTTATTAATTTTAACATCTTGTACTGCAGCCTGAACAGGTTTCCTTGTAGGGTCCCTCTGGAAGTAGGTGGACCTTTTTTCTCTCCACTAAGAATGCAGCTTCTTTGAGGGTCCCAGCTTTGGGGGGAATAGGGTGTCTCACATTTAGCTCTTCCATCTCCCTAGGCCCTAGGGCTTACTCTCTGGTTCTCTCCCAACCTCCCAGACCCCTATACAGTCCCCAAAGCCCTAGGTTTCTAGTTGGTTAACCTCTCTGTTTACTTACTATTTATCTTTTGTTTTGTATTGTTTTACTTTGTGGGTTACAAGGAGATGCTCTTGGGAGATTATATTTATTTTCGGGGAGCTAACGAAGGAATTTTTAAAATATGTGTTTGTTGTGCTTTATATAGCATTTAAGTATTCTGCTATTGGAGGCTTTTGAGAACTCTGTCATACTACTGGAAAGAAATTTTTAAAACAAACAGAAAAATGATTATACAATACATACTATTTTATAACCTGCTTTTTTCCCCCATCTGATATAAGATAAACTCCTGTCATATACATAAATACAAGTCTAGAGCATCATTTTAATGGCTGCTTAGTCTTCCATTGCATAATTTATTCAATCTTTTTCTTATCATTGGATATTTAATGTTCTTTTTTTTCACTATTTTAAACAACACTTCAGTGAATATTATTATTATGGATAAAACTTTACATACATCCAATCTTCTTTCTTTTTTAACCGTTTAGAAAAGTAATATATTCAAACACTACAGAAATGAAAGTTTTCCATAATCCTTTTTGCTGTCACCTTAATTAACACCACTCAGTCTGTAATTGGAATCTCTTAATGAAGCAACAGATGAGAATTCATTAGAGCTAGAACTTGTAAGAAGAGAAACGACACCCTCTGCCCCGCAATGACTAAGGATAGAGGGAATCAGAGCCCATAACAGGGGCAGGCTGAAGGTAAGCAAAGACAACTAGGAGCAGAGAACCGAGGGGATGACAGACACCCAAATAGACTCCAAAAGCCTGAAACCGCTGGGGTCAGGGGCACCAGGTCTCAGGAAAGGCCAGAGTTTCAAATTCTAGGAATCGACTCTGCCTCTCCAGTCCCCTCCTGGGGTCTCCTCAGGTACTCACTCCAGGCTCCCATTCCTGCCCCTCCATTTTTTAAATGGCTTCGTTTATTTTGAGTACAGGTTCTGACACTATTCCCAGCCCTATGCTTTATGGTGTCTTATCCTTGATTCTCACGGTCTTGTCCCAGTCTAAAGAAATCAAGCTATAAATAGGTCTTTAAACACCCCTCTCACTCATTTCTACCTGTTCCCCTCAAGTGTAACCCAGACATTGAGCCCAGGGTCTTCCTCCAAAAGAGAATCATGAAAGGAATGGCTGCCCTCTTTGATGGCTCTTAGGTCCCGACTAGATTTTTTTAAAGACATGCTACACTTGCCTTTATATTCTCTGATGTACCACTGTATCTCTATAATAAAGTCTACTTCAGATAGATTCTGTCAACTGTGCAGGTGAGATCCCCTAAACCATAAAGAAGCCCAACCTCTTTTTCCTCCCAAAGAGTATGGAGCTCTAGTTGGGATGATCAGAGTCTTAAGGAAGCCCAGAAAGTTTGGTTGTTCATTTATTAATTCAATTCAACAAATATTTATGGCGTGCCTACCACGTACTGGCTTTTAAACAGACTACAGTTAAAGAGTTCCCTAAATAGCTCCAAAATAGCATGAACTGACTCCACCAAAATTCATGAGGTGGATTCTGGGGTTCCCAGTTGCTCTAAAAACCACATTAACAGCTGGCCACTTGTGCTCCATGGACCACTGGACAGAATGGAAAGTGCATATCAAAATGAGTACCTTCCAGCGAGAGCTGGCACACAATCCACAGGGTTGGGTCTCCCCGGAAGGACTGAGTGCCCAGCGCTGGCCATATCTAGTTCTCACAACCCCAGCCATAGCCAGGCCTTGCATGGGCAAAATAACCTTTTGTCTGCCCTAAATCCTTAAGGTTCCCCAAGGTCCCGAGTTCTGAAAGGCCCTTGACCAGAGCATATGCCCGTGGGGAATGTGTATTAACCAGGCAATGTGCATGGACAGCTGGAAAGCGGGGAGAGGGCAGGGAGGCCCTGAGGTGTTTCTACTGCAGCATACACTATCAACCCCCTGGCTGGGCCATTTATCTAGCTGACCACAAAGCTCTGGCAGTGGGTCTTGGTCTTCACAGCAGAAAAGTAACTGCCACTGCCAGGGGCTTACCTCAATGAGAGTAGCTGTCAGGGACCAGACAGGAATGCATAGGAATGCTTCATCACAAAGGAATGCTTTGCACCTTCTCCAGCCACCTTCACCACCAGCTCCAAAACAGCGGTACCTGAAGCCTATGTGAGAATAGGAAAACGTGATGTGAAAACAGGAAAGACAGGCTCTGAAGTCAGTTCCACACTGGCCTGGGCAAGGTAAACTATCAGTGCTTCCATTTTCTCATCCATAAAGAAGTAATAAAAGAAGTACTTATGCCCTTGGGGTTGATTTAAGAATTAGGTAAGCTCATATATGTACCTGGCACATGGCAAACTTTACAGAAGTGTTAGCTATGATTTAAGGGCAGCTGTGGGAGAGCTGATCTCTAGGACCATGAAATCCTCCTCAGTACCATCCCACCCCCAGCACAGTCTGGCGGGTGGTGTATGTAGCTGGATATCCAATGGGGGAAGGGAGAGACACAGGCTATAGGGGTGAGTTGATTATGAGTTCCTGGAAGGTAAGAACTTCTTCCATGGCACCCTAATTAACCAGTGACACCTAACCAGGCTGTGGCATGCAGCAGGTACTCAAGAAATACTGGTAAGAAAAGATTAGTAGTAAACTTCCGTCATGCCCACCCCTACCCCCCACCCACTTCCGCCCTTTTTGGGGCGGGACTGTAAAGGCCCTGTATAATAAGGAAGTTAGTTGTTCAGTCACTCAGGGTAGGCAGAGGCCCAGGAAGCAGGAACCAGTATCAGAGTCTGTGCAGGGGCCTGGAGATTGACCCCTCTCCCCACCCCCGACACCTCCCTGCCACAAACCCCACTCCCAGAAGTCACTCGATCCATTTGGACTCACAATTTCCAGGAGCCTGTCACACCTTCCAGCCTGATGTCTTCTGACAAGTTATGGTGAGTGGAGCCCGGGACACAGGATGCCACTCTGACTCGCTTGGGGAGCAATCTTTGCTCCTGTGCCAAGGCCAGGAGAGAGTAGGGCCCATGGGGGAAGCTGCAGATTTTACCACACCTGCCAAGTCACAGGGGGTCACGGAGAGGGTGGGGGGCTGCAGGGGAACAGTGAGAACTTGGGGCCATGGCCAGCTGGTGAACGAGGCCCCTCTCTTAGGCTCACAGGTGCCCCAGCCTCTGTGGTGTCCATCGAGGAATTGAAGAACCAGAAGGCCATTGGTCAAGGCGGATTCGGCACAGTGTTCCAGGCACAACACCAGAAATGGGGTCATGATGTGGCCGTCAAGATTGTGAATTCGTGAGTGCCCCAGCTGCAGGCTAGCAGGTGTTAGTGTCTGGAGGAAGGAGGAGCAGGCTGCTGTGTGGCTGGGCCACATGGGGAGAGCAGGGATCTGCCTTGCCTAGCAGCAGAGCATGACTATATCTTTCTCCTTGGAGTGTAGGGAGAAGATAACCAGGGAAGTGAAGGCCATGGCAAGTCTGCGTAGCGAGCACGTGCTGCCGCTGCTGGGGGTCACTGAGAAGCTGGAGTGGGACAGCGTGTCTGGACCGGCTCTGGTGATTCCATTCATGGAGAACGGTTCCCTGACAGGGCTGCTGCTGCCTGAGTGCCCACGGCCCTGGCCACTTCTCTGTCGCCTGTTGCAGGAGATAGTGCTTGGGATGTGTTACCTGCACAGCCAGAACCCAGTGCTTCTGCACCGGGACCTGAAGCCCTCCAATGTCCTGCTGGACTCAGACCTGCATGCCAAGGTGAGCCGGCTCATCCACACCCCAACCCAGCCTCTGGACAAGGTTCTGTCCCAGAGCTGCTCAACCCCCACCACTGGACACAGCACCTGTTGCAGCCCTATCTATTAAATACCCTCAGCATCTCCCACTGGACGCAGGCTGCTCTAGTGTCAAGACACACCCAGGAGCTTTAGCCCCTTCCATACCAAGTGATAGAGCCCTGACTGACATGGTCACTTCTATAAGCCCACCCCACTAGGCCCTCCAAAGACCCATAGCTGACAGCCCAGAAAACTCAGACCTTGACCCAGCCCCAAGCAGAGGAGACCTAGACTTCCAAACCATGGATCTCACTGGTCCTACCATTCCCCCAACCCTCCACATCCCCTTTACAAGGCTAGACCTGCATCTTCTGGGGTAGAGAAGGGGATTTTTAAAGCTGCCTGGCCCTGTCCATCCCCTACCTACTCCTTCTTCCCTTACTTTGCAGCTGGCAGATTTTGGCCTGTCCAGGTTTCTGGGAGGCTCACATTCAAAGGCAGGATCTGGGGAGTCAGGGGGTACCCCAGCCTACTTGGCCCCAGAACTGTTGGCTGATGTAAACCAGAAGGCCTCTATGGCCAGTGATGTCTACAGGTAAGGTCCCCATGCCAAACGCACATCTCCAGTTTCTACACCTCTCTGGGCCCTGCTGAGGGAAGGTATATAGGAAACGAGTTTTACCAGCAGTTGGGCAAGGCCTCAACTTTGTGTCTCTTGCAGCTTTGGGATCCTAATGTGGGCAGTGCTAGCCGGAAAAGAAGCTGAGAGTAAGACTTTAGCCAGGCTCTGGGATCCTTAATCCCAGATGCCCTTTTCCTAAAAGTCCCAAATCCTCTTCTTCCTGCTTACCTGCTCAGACTACCCCAGTCCCTCACCTTCCCTTGGACTACACTCCCTGTCCCTTTATTTGGTGGAGCAGGTGACCCCTTATACCCTGAATGCTTTCTCTTCATGTCCCCTGCCCCCACCCCAGTAGTGACCAACACATCGCTGGTGCAGGGGGCCGTGTATGAGAGGCAGATCAGGCCCCCACTGACCGAGCTGGCCCAACCAGACTCTGAGACTCCTGGCTTGGAAAAACTGAAGGAGTTAATGCAGCACTGCTGGAGCCATGAGCCCAAGGACAGACCTTCTTTCCAAGGTGAGCTGGCCATTTAGCTTGCAGTTGGATCTGTCTGCAGGGGGCATCCCTGGGAAGAAAGTTTTGCTCACCTGCCACACACTCTGCCTTCTCTCCAGAATGCAGACCAAATATTGAGGAAGTCTTAGGCCTGGTACTGAAAAGAGATGTAAATGGTACAAAGATGAATGATGCAGTCTTCACAGTGAGTGCCCAACTCCAACCCCCACCCAAGATCTGGGTAGCAATGGCACCACATAGCTCCTTTGGCCACCCAGTGACTCCCCACTGACCAGTGTTCTTTATGTCTTGACCCTCATCCTTACTTTCTCCACCCAACCCCTGAATTCCCAGGCAACAAATTGTGGTCCAAGAGATTCTTTGGGTTTACTCTTGCTCTCCCACCCCCACACTCAGCAAGCTCCCTCTGTCCTTGCAGGTGAAGAATTTCCTGTCTGAGCACCGAGGCAGCAACAGGAGGTTTTCTGACCTTGAGCCAAACTCAGGAGGGACAGAAATGGATGGCCATAGGGAAATCCCAGGAAACATTTATTCCAAGTTACCTGAGATGCTGAACAACCTGAATCTAAAAGAGCCCCCCAGCTCTGAAGATACAAACCTTCCCAAGAGGATGGAGGCACAAGGGAATCAGGTTCAGCATGACCAGACAGCAGGGATGTCTTCTGATTCAACAGCCCAACCTCCCTGTACTCCGGAGACCTTACCTTTCAGAAACCAGATGCCCAACTCCACCTCAGCATGGACCCCAGGTCCTGGACCCCAAAGGAATCAGGTGAGACTTTGGCAAAACTACAGGATGCAAATCCTGTCCTATTGCCAGGGAAAACTTGGGGCCAAAAGGGTACACCATAGCCAGGCCCCAGGACAGGGAGCCTGAGAGTGCTGTGCTATTCACAGGGGACTGAGAGACGTGGCACCAACGGGCCCTCCAGGAAGCCAGGGCCAAATCCAGTACCAGGTACCCAATCCCCACTCCTTCCTTTCCCCTGCTCAATTCCTTCACCAGCTTCATCCTCAAGACCATGTATAGATCCAGGGTACCTTGGGAAGAAAGGGAGAGAGAAAGGGCTAGAGGCCATCTACCCCAACCTTTTCATTTCATAAATAAAGAAACTAATACCCACTGGGATTGGATCCCACTGAGATTACAGCAAAGCCTGAATTTGCCCATGGGCCTTCTGGCTCCCCAGCACCACCTCTGTGAACCCCGAAATTTTATTGCTGTTATGTCAGTCCAGAGGGCCTCCCAGAAGAAAAGACCCAATATCAGGGTCAGAGGCGTCGGCTGCCACCCCTCTTGAGCTTTTGTGCATCCAATTCTGAAGGAGCAGCCTGCAGAAGACCAAAGGCACACCAGACACCTTCACTGGGAGACCCTGAGACTCCATCTTTGTATTTCCCCAGGGTGAACACGAGGTGCCGCTGCCCCCCCACCCTGCTGCTCTTTCTAAATTGAGCTGCTCATGATTTAACCCTCTCACAACCACCACTGTTTCTCTTAAAGGGTCTGTTACCGTCTATAACAGCCAATTTGTACAGATCGGAACAAACAACTTCATGACAATACCAAGAGAAGCTGCCTTATCCACACCACCGAAGGGCAAGAGCAGGAGCTGGCAACACAACCCACGCAAGTAGCTTCGGAAGAAGCGCTGCCTAAAGAACCTGAAGCCTGCCTGGACTTGCAGGAATTGAGGAAGCCTCTCAGCTGCCTCCTGGATTTGAGGCCTCTAGCCAAGACTTTCTTTGAGGATCATAGGGCCTGTACCCAGACTGATTTTGTATCCCAGGAGTCAATAAAGTGGTAGAATTTTAGCCACAGCTGAAGGCTACGGCATCAGCCAGGGGCCAGGGGCAGAAAGGGACCTGAATGGGAAGATGAGGAGCTGACACCAAGGTGGGGAGGGGCACTGCAGCCTCACTGAATCCAGAAGTGGGATGCTGAGGGCTGGGGACTGGCAATCTCATGGCATACAAGGTCAGAGCCCAGCCAGTGGCAGGAAGGAATCTCAGAGGCCTGGCTCCTGGTGCTTTAATCTCAGGGCAGAGCACTTCCTCTGGAGCTGCAAGACCCTACCTTAAACCCAAACTCCAGGGATAGATGCTGTGGTCCCACTGTCCCCCTTTTCTTCTGGGCTACAGAGACTCACTAGTGGGGTCTTGGCAAGTGGGCTTTCCATGGAGATTAGCACACCCCAGCCTATTTCGTGCCCTGCTCAAGAGACCCAGCAACATCTCAGAGGTCAGCCCGCATACTATCACCTCCCTCCACCACACACACTCAGTGCACATGGCTTCAGAGGCAGGAGCCCTTTGGTTCTCAGTTTGTGTCTGGGAGTGCAAAGCTATGGCTCCACAAAGCCACACACAGACGTACCCCCTCCCATGGACCTGAAGACTGAGGGAGCTTGGACAGTTCAGACAGGGCTAAAGCTGTCACTGTCCAGGCAAAAGGATAGAGGAATGAGGCCGCCCCCATCCTGACCTAGATCCTAGCCCCATCTGACACATGTTCTTCTTACATTCTAGCCAGCCTTCCTTCACTCCGGCCCTCCCTCAGTCTCCCCACATCCAAGCGTTCTACCCCTGTTTTGACACTTGCCACTCCAGGGGACCCACCCCACCCCATCGCACCTCTCCAGTGGTCCGCTTTCTCCTTCCTTGAGGGTGCTGGAGAGAGAAAGCAGTGGTGTTAGGAAAGACAATCAGAGTGGGGGAGGAGGCCTGGGGAGTCCAGCTCCACACGGGAAAGGGCTGGGCTGTTTCATCAGGGAAGTGGGAGGGGGCCGAGGCGCCAGGAGGGAAGGGCCTGTCGTCGGAGACACTGAGAGCCACTAGCTTAGTGGCGAGCAGTGACTCTGCAACCAGCCGATTGGGGCTCCCTCCGAGGGCATAGCCCACTCAGTTGCAGCGGCCTCCGCCTCGGCTTCGCCGGTGGTGAGTTGGGGGAAAGGGAGAACCTGGGGCGCCTTGTTTCAACCCCAAATCCTGTCCGCCTGGTGATGAGGCTTTTGCTAGTGTACCTCCGCACCCTAGGTTTGAGGGAGGAGGAGAGGATTGGGCAGTGCCAACTGGGAGGCCACAGGGAGTGCATAGAAGGAGATGAAATTGCCCATAGGTTGGAGGCGGGGTGGAAGTGGCCTGGACCTGATGAGAGTGGCACAGTTGGGGCTGGCTGGGGCTGCAAGTGGTAACCGGGACCCTGGCCCTTTCTATCCCCCACCCCCACTCCCACCCCCAGGTGCAGCGAGGGGCAGACCATGCCCCGCCTCTTCAGTCCCCGGCCACCGCCCAGCGAAGACCTCTTCTATGAGACCTACTACAGCTTGAGCCAACAGTACCCACTGCTGCTCCTGCTGCTGGTGATCGTGCTCTCCGCACTCCTGGCGTTGCTTGCTGTCGCCTGGGCCAGCGGCAGGGTGAGCAAGGCCTCTGGCTACGGGAGCCTCCTCAAGGGCTGGGGCGGGAGGGTCACCGCCTAGGGGACATTTTCAGTGCTGGGTCTTGTGAGGGTGTTCTTTTTGATGTGCTTTCTTTGCTGGGCCCCAGGAAAGAGGCGCTGAACCTTGCTAGGAACTGAGGTGACCCTGAACAAATCACTCCTCCTCTCTGGGCCACAGTGTCTGGGTCTACACAGGGAGATAATTGAGCCCTGGATGCTTCTAATATATCTCAGAATAGTGACAGATCTTATGAGATTCTGTGATCTACTAGTTCTAGAATAAATCCAACATCGGATATTCCAGTTTTCCAGAGGGAAGTTCCACTGGGCCCTGTGGGAATCCATTTCCTGGTTTTCTTTCTCTCTTAGGGGCTACGGGGCAGTTGTACCCACATTAGTCCAGAAGGCATCCCCCGTCCTGCTCTGTTTAGTTCGCAAATAAACCCATTTGGGGGAAAATGGGTCTTCAATTTCGTTTCTGAAAACATCCCACTCCGTTTTCTTTTCACTCTTCAGAGGCAGGGCGGGAAAATCACTGGGCGCGACCAGTCCTTGCTGGTCCCCCTCAAAGTTCAGGAAGAGCTGGGACAAAGGGCGGGGATACGGGCGGCACTTGGAGCGTCTAGCGAGAGGGCAGCCGGGCGGCTAGGCCAAGTTCCGGGCGCCCCCTGCCGCCAGAGCACCGCTTTGTCACCCGTAAACTCCGAGCCCGGTTCCAGGGCCAGGAGGGAATCACTCCAGCGAACTGGCCAGATGTGGATGCCCTCATTCCCTCTGTGAGCTAGGATTTCTCATTTGCTTCCTGACCCCAGCCTGGTGCTATGATTGCTATTTGACAGCTGAGAAAATTGAGGCTCACAAAGGTCACAGATTCACGAATGACCGATATGGAGTCAAAGTCAGATCTTCTGGGTAGATGGCCCACGGTTCAGCCTCCGCGACAGCATGCAAGTGAGATAGTAGGTTGAACGACTTAAAGATTGAGGGCTCTGTAGATTAAAAACATGATCTGCAATTTCGTACAGTTCAACCTAATGTGAATGGCAAACAGAGGCGCCCTGCCTTCTTTATGCTGTCTGTCTGTCTGTCTGTATGCATGTATGTCTATCAATCTATCTATCTATCAATCTATCAATCTATCTATCGATCTATCTATCAATCTATCTATCTATCTATCTATCTATCTATCTATCCATCTATCTATCGATCTATCAATCTATCCATCTATCCATCTATCCATCTATCCATCTATCCATCTATCTATCTATCTATCTATCTATCTATCTATATTTCTCCCTCTGCCTTCTTTCTGTATTTAAGTTCGAGACCCTTTTCGAGACTGGCCTGAGGTGCTGTTCATTCTTCCGCTTCTTGCACGAGCTCCTCAAACTCCACAGCCCGATCTTGCCTCCCGCAGGAGCTGGCTTCGGACCGGGGCTTCCTGACCACAGTGCTGTGCGCGCTGGGCGGGTTCTCGCTGCTGCTGGGCCTGGCTTCCCGCGAGCAGCGACTGCAGCGCTGGACGCGTGCCCTCTCCGGCCTCGTGTGGGCAGCGTTACTGGCGCTGGGCCACGCCTTCCTCTTCACCGGAGGCGTAGTGAGCGCCTGGGACCAGGTGAGCGGGGCGGCAGGTGGGACGGGAAGGACTCGCAGGCCTCGCACTCCTCGCACTCGCACCCGCAGCGAGCCGCACAGCAGTGTCAGCCTGCAGCTGCCCGCACCCCGCCTCCCCAGGTGTCCTTTTTCATCTTTGTCATCTTCACCACCTATGCCATGCTGCCCTTGGGCATGCGGGACGCCGCCGCCGCAGGCCTCACTTCATCCCTCTCGCACCTGCTGGTCCTCGGGCTGTATCTTGGGCCTCAGCCAGACTCACGACCGGCGCTGCTGCCTCAGGTGAGCACGCACGTGGCACACGCTCTACCTGGGGCTGCCTCCCCTGGGCGCTACTTGGTTGTGTGGGGCATTCACCAACTGTTTGCTGAACGGTGACTGCGTGGCAGGGCACCACAGCTGGGCACAGTGTGCAAATACAGGTAGACCCCCACTGTGCCCTCCTGGAGTTGGTACACCAGTGCAGCACCATGCCTGCAGATACCAGAAAAGGGGTCTGGACCTACAAGGAAGAAAGTTCGACAGGGTACTCGGGTGCTGGGGACAGATATGGACGATGAAATCCTCACAAAAAAAAAATGCAAAATTTGGAGCTTGGGTAGTTTTGTGCTGTGGGAGGGAGTGGGGGTGGAGTGATATTCCAAGCAGAGGAGACCTATGTGCAAGGGTTTCTAGACCTAAGAGGTGATGTTGGTGCTGGAGCCAAGTCTGGAGCAGGAGGAGGAGTAGGGATTCGTGCCTCCTAAGGATCCCACAGCATGGCACTGATTGCCTCAAAATACTTGGGTCTGTAACAACGGTGTCCTCCCCAGCCCTTCTGAAGATCAAATCCAGCTACGTACACAGGCATCCCCACCCAGGTCTAGAATGCTCTGAGACTGCTCCTCACCCACAGTTGGCAGCAAACGCGGTGCTGTTCCTGTGCGGGAATGTGGCCGGGGCGTATCACAAAGCGCTGATGGAGCGGGCGCTGCGCGCCACCTTCCGAGAGGCGCTGAGTTCCCTGCACTCTCGCCGGAGGCTGGACACCGAGAAGAAGCATCAGGTCCTCCTGCGGTGGGAGAGAGGGGTTACTTAGATCACACAACTGGGAACCTTCTCACTCTTACTGTCTTTGGGCGGGTCACCTGACCTTCTATTTCCTCCTTTGTCAAATGCGTCTGTTGCCCACCTTGGAAGGCTGCTGGGGGCTCAAACTGAAGCTTGTAAAAGCACTTTAGATCGTTTTCACACTAAATGAAGGGCTCTAATTCCGTCATTGGTGTTGGGAGTTCAGTCCTTGAAGGCAGTGGTCCCCAACCTTTTTGGCACCAGGGACTGGTTTTGTGAAAGACAATTTTTCCACAGACTGGGCCGGGGTGGGGAAGGGTGATGGTTTCAGAATGATTCAGTGCATTACATTTATTGTGCACTTTATTTCTATTCTTGTTACATTGTAATAGATAATAAAATAATTATACAACTCACTATAATGCAGAGTCAGATGCCACCAGATGCCCTGTACACTTGCCACTATAAAACCTGCCGCCAGATGCAACTTGTCTTTTACCACTCACTGATAGCATTCTGATATTGTTCTACAAGCAATTGATTTATTATGGTCACTGTGCAGTCAAACCTCCCTGCTAATGTTAATCTGTATTTACAGCCACTCCCCAGCTCTGGCATCACTGCCTCAGCTCCACCTCAGATCACCAGACATTAGCTCCTCATAAGGGGTACACAACCTAGATCCCTCCCATGGGCAGTTCACAATAGAGTTCACACTACTATGAGAATCTATTGTCTGATGATCTGAGGTGGAGCTGAGGCAATGATGCTAGCACCAGGGAGCAGCTCCAAATACAGATAAAGTGTCACTTGCTCACCGCCACTCACCTCCTGCTCTGCGGTAGGGTTTCTAACAGGTCACAGACCAGTCCACTATTGGTCCATTGCCCCAGGGGTTGGGGACTGCTGCCTAAAGGTGATCAATGCAGGAAAGGGTGCTGGAGCCAGGCTCTATGTGGTGGGGAGGACCTGAGGGAGTGCGCTGAGGGACACCTAATGGGGTTGGGAATGGTGTGGGCCCCGGGGGAGTTGGGAGGCTGAGGCTCCTGACTTTAGAGTGCAGGAGGATTGGTGCTCATAGTGACCTCTCCCAGGAACACCTTCTCTTGTCCATCCTTCCTGCCTACTTGGCCCGAGAGATGAAGGCAGAGATCATGGCAAGGCTGCAGGCTGGACAGGGGTCACGGCCAGAGAGCACCAACAACTTCCACAGCCTTTATGTAAAGAGGCACCAGGGAGTCAGGTATAGATAGGGATGGGTGGCTGGAAGGGAGGGAGCTGAGACCCTGGCTCCACTGATGCAGTCTGCCCTGCCCAGTGTGCTGTATGCTGACATCGTGGGCTTCACGCGGCTGGCCAGTGAATGTTCCCCAAAGGAGTTGGTGCTCATGCTCAACGAGCTCTTTGGCAAGTTCGACCAGATTGCCAAGGTCAGAGGGGGCCTCCCTCCCAGCTTCAAACGTCCCACTCTGAAAAACCCCTTCCAAAGGCAATTCCTGCCCTATGAGACTCCAGTCCCACTTCAGAGCCCATGTGGGCTCACAAATACACACCACTGGAAGTAGGAAGCCCTCTCGAACATCCCCAGATATGGAGCCATTCACCACACACCTCAAACTTGGAGAGATTTCTCAACACCTCCACACAGGCCCCAACCACAGCACCCCAAATATTCTCAGAGCCCCAACACAGGTGTCTCTGGACACTGCAAGCTAATCTAGATAGACTTTTAGATTTCTAATCTTAGGAGGCCCTTCTAAGGGAAATCTCTGGCGCAGCCACCTGCATAGACCCCAAGGATGCCCCCAAGCAACTTAATCTTGGGTCTCTCACCCAAACAACCTTGATCCTGAGGCTACTTTCATATGCTCAAATCTGGGATCACCCTACACATGCCAAAGTAGGGAGAGCCACAGATATCCCAACCTTTGGGAAACCCTTCTGAGAAAGATACCTGCATGGGAGACCTCAGCAAGCCCCACATCAAGTTTAGGGACTCCCTAGATCTGACCTAGCCACTCCTGACCTGAGAAGTTCTTCAAGAACACCACGTTTGCTCCCACTTTCCCCAACTGCCTCCTGCCTTCTCTGGCCTCTAACCAAGTACCCCCCTCCCCCTTGCACACACACACACTCCCAGGAGCATGAATGCATGCGGATCAAGATCCTGGGAGATTGTTACTACTGTGTCTCTGGGCTGCCGCTCTCGCTGCCAGACCACGCCATCAACTGTGTGCGCATGGGGCTGGACATGTGCCGGGCCATCAGGTCAGCTCAAGTGGGCGGGCAGAAGTACCAAGGGATGGACTGGGAAGAGGAGCAGGCAGGGTAGTGGAAGTCATTCTGGAGGGAGGGAGGGGTGTGGCCCAGGGAAGGACTGAAGACAGTATTCAGATTGTCGCCCATATACCCTTCTCAGGAAATTGCGGGCAGCCACCGGTGTTGACATCAACATGCGCGTGGGCGTGCACTCGGGCAGCGTGCTCTGTGGAGTCATCGGGCTGCAGAAGTGGCAGTATGATGTCTGGTCCCATGATGTCACACTGGCTAACCATATGGAGGCAGGTGGCGTGCCAGGGTGAGACTTAGGGCTCCAGGACACTGCAGCAAGAGGGTAACCAGGCCTCTCCCGGGCTGCCACCCTTTTCATAGTTCCTTAAAATGAGCACAGTCTCATGCGGGGCTCTGGAAGATCTTAGGGTGCAGGGAGGGAAGCTGGAAAGACACCTCTTATAGCACAGGGCCTTGCTTGAAGTCAGACCTCCAAGAATGATTCTTGAAAGAAATGAGGGGTCAGAGGCCCAGCCTTCTGACTCCCACGGCTCCCTCCTTCCAGACGAGTGCATATCACAGGGGCTACCCTGTCCCTGCTAGCAGGAGCTTACGCTGTGGAAGATGTAGCCATGGAACACCGAGACCCATACCTTCGAGAGCTAGGGGAGACTACCTACCTGGTCATCGATCCCCGGGTAAAATCCCAGCCTGGACTCCACCCTAACCACCCACAGCCGTAGGACTGGTCTCTTCTCCTATACCAGAGATTGGGTTGCTGGGTCCTAGCGTGTGTGGTGGGGGAGGGGACACAAGCCTCTTAGGGATGTGGGAAGAATGGGGAAGTGTTTGTGATCTTGACTTTCAGCCCTCATATGACCCAGGCCGAGGAGGAGGATGAGAAGGGCACTGCGGGAGGGTTGCTGTCCTCTCTCGAAGGTCCCAAGATGCGTCCATCACTGCTGATGACCCGCTATCTGGAATCCTGGGGTGCAGCCAAGCCTTTTGCCCATCTGAGCCACGTAGAGAGCCCTGTGTCCACTTCCACCCCTCTGCCGGTACGTGCGCTTCCATCATGAGCCCCAGCCCTTACAGTCATCTGATGACATCTCAAGGTCCTGATCTGTCTAGTCACCCTAGTCACTGACTCAGGAACTCCTTTGCCCTTATTTCCGGAGAAAGGGCAAAGATGAATGCCCTCTGAGCTTACCGGAGAGAAGACTGTGAGATCCCATAGACATGTTTGTTATTCCCCAACCTCCACTCAGGAAGCCCCTTCCCCTGGCACCGCATCTTCCTTCTGACTCTGAAGCCAGTGTTCATATCCATTTCCATCAGGAAATGTCTCTTTTTAACTCATTTCCTACAACTGCATGCTCTGTTCTTCAATCCCCACTTAGACTGGGAAGGTGGGGCAATTGGTTATTGTCCCTACCCTCCAGCACTTGTACGCAGATAAGTGAAGTGACAGTGAAATTTGCACTTGGCCTTGAGGAAGGAAGTCACCTTGAGCAGGCAGGGGTGAGGAAGGGAGGGAGGGAAGGAGGGAAGAATGGATGGAGGGAAGGGAGTGGGCCTGCCCCTTGTCTAGGGGAAGCATGGGCATTGGCTGATCCTATGCATAGCACCTTCAGGTAGAGGAACCTGGATTTCTCTGACCACCTCGATTCTTGGGGTTGGTGCTTGATGACAAGTAACCAGAACCCTCACTAAGGGACCCAGGTTATGTCCCTAAAGGCTTACTCTGAAATTAGGTTCTTCAGCCTGCTCTCCTCCATCTTACCTGATCTTCCCAAAACCTGATTAGCATTTCCCAGCCACTTTTCTGCAGATCTTCTCAGAACTTTCTCTACTACGTAGACCTGGCTGGACTTACGGGATGACTCCAGAGTACCTTTTTCATGTTACAACTTCTCCTCTCCCATTCAGTAGGAAAGCAGGCCAGAGATCAGTGACCATTGGGGATGGAGACACTTGGCAGCAGTGGGAGGCAATGGGTACTTAATTTCAAGCCTCAACATGGGGTAGGGAAGAGGTCAAAAGGGCTAAGCCAGCAGAAGGGGGAGGAAGGAAATACCCAAGACCCAGATGACTGTTGCAGGATGAAGCCTCCAGGGTGAGGGTGAAATAGATGGGGAGTCCAGGGACCTGAGACAACATTGGGTGCAACCCCATGGTGTGAATATACCCCAGAACCCATGCCAGACTTCCCCAACCCCACACTAAGGTATAGACTAGGAAGTATCAGAGTGGAGGAGTAGGAGCCCTTTGTCTTGGGGTATCTCCTGAGGCAGTACCTCCCCAGCCCAGAATTTCGCTTCTCAGACCCTGAAGTTCCAGGTTTTCAGTCATGTTAGAAATGCCGAGAGTCACAATTGGCTTACTTTTAAACAATGAGAAACTTTGGAGTCGTGGGGCCTTGTTTGTGCTAGTAGATTCTATTCATCCAGTCATTCCTTCTACAGTTTTTTAGCATCCATTTTGTGGCAGGCACTAAGCTAGTTCTTGAGAAGACAGAAATGAATAAATGTTTTCCTTGCTTTCAAATAACTTACAGCCGCTGGCCATGTGTGTGGGTTGGGGCAAGTAGTCTGAAAAAACTTAGACCCGGACATAGATGAATAGATGAGCTCATGCCTAGAACATACCTTTCAGTCTCTCTCTATTTTTGTCTCAATCTCTGTCTCTCCTCCTCACACACATACACATACACAAGGTTTTGGTTTCAGGCCCCTGAGACCCTGCCTCCTTAACGTGAGCCTAGGGGTGCAGGGAAGAAGGTCACCACGCAGCTTGCCCTGGACCATGGCCTCAGAGCTTCACCCTCTTCCTTGGTGTTTGTCCTAATCTGCTTCGCATGCTGCTCATTTTCTTACCTCTGCACACACTCACCGTACAGTCCTTTGGGTGCAGAAGAGAATGACTATAACCAAGTCCATTTCCTTCCCCTTTCTTCTCCCTTTTTTTTTGTTTTGTTCTGTTTCCCTTCCCTGCCATCATTCAGTTCAGCCGAGCCATACCTAAAGTTTTGAGGAGAGTCAGAATGTTCAGCGTTGTCACTCCAATGCACACCAGCGAGGATTTTTTTGGCATCCTGGGGCTGTAGGAAAATCCCTGCCTTTGGAATTTGTGCAGTCCTTAAGGAAAATGAGACATAAGACACCAACAGCTATGGAAACCTATAAAAGATAAGGATTGCCTCATATGTGATGGAAACTATAAGGAAACCAGGGTATAAGGCCACCGGGAGTCTAAAGAGTCAGGAGGAACCTTTAAGGAGCTAACGTGTCTGACCCTTCCCTCAAGAACAGATGGGGATTGGTGGAAAGAGAGGAGTCATTAGAGGCAGGGAAAGCAGCCGGATCAAATGCTCAAGGTCAAAGACATATGTAGATATGAAATGCTTCACTGCAGATGGGTTCCAAGGATGCCCACCATTTTCCCATCCTCCCATTCTTGTGTTCTCCCGACAGGAGAAAGCCTTGGCTTCCTTCGGCCCCCAGTGGAGCCTGGACCGGTGAGGAGGCCCAAGCAACTTTGACAGCGGGGCTGTCTGGATGACCTACTTTCATTTTCGGGGAGGTGGGGGCTGCTCTTGCTTTGACCAGATGCTTTTGAGGGTCTCAGTGGTGACAGGCCGGGCTCTCACTGTACAGGAGCCGTACCCCTCGGGGACTAGATGATGAACTGGACACCGGGGATGCCAAGTTCTTCCAAGTCATCGAACAGCTCAACTCTCAGAAGTATGGAGAACAGAAGAGGGCTGGGAGGGCTAAAGGCCCTAGGCTCATGTGGTAGGGGACACATGGTGTCTCCCTGATAACTGGGGTCGGGGAGTGGGGAGGAGGAAGGAAGACCTTCCCTGCTCCAGCCTAGGGAAAGACTCCCCTGACCATTCTTCCCTGCCCTGATCTTTTCTCCCCTGGGCTTACTGCCTCCCCCTCACCTTCCTACCAGACAGTGGAAGCAGTCAAAGGACTTCAACCCACTGACGTTGTACTTCCGAGAGAAGGAGATGGAGAAAGAGGTGGGCTTAGGGGGTGTGGCAGGCATCAGAGGATTTCCTTAGCTTAGTTCCTAAGCCCTGGGGAGGGCGCAGTCCTGGTGGCCCCACCTCCCTCCCCAGGTCTGCTCAGTTTGTGGTCCTGTGGCTGACAGAGAGGATTGTATCTCTCTAAAAGCAAAGTCACCCTATAGATTGAATTACTGGGTGGTGATGGGAGAGAAAACTGAGCTCCTTGGAAAACTGGGGGTGGGGGGGGTTACCTGGGACTAAACTGGAGGGTGAGGCAATGAGGCTGGGGGACCCACTCATTGCCTGGGATTAACGCAAGGTGATAAGCAGCGCTGGTGCCCCTGTCTCCACCCCAAACCCTCCCTTCCAGTATCGATTCTCCGCACTCCCTGCCTTCAGATACTATGCAGCCTGCACCTTCCTGGTTTTTCTCTCCAACTTCATTATCCAGATGCTGGTGACAAACAGGTGAGAGAGCCTTAGGCAAGGGAAGCCCTGATTCTTAAAAACAGACCTTCTGGCTCCTCCTGATCCCCAACACCCACTTTCTTCCTTTACCCACTTCCCCCTGGTTTCGACACTGACCCATAAAGGAAATGGAAATATGTGTTCTGGGGAACCATGATAATCACAAACTCCATTTTGCTACCGTATTCCTGTGAATTTTCTACATCTTGTGGACTCAAGCATTTTCAAATGCCTGTCTCTCGATTCTGACAACATTCCCAGGAAGGTTTTGTTCCCACTGGGAAGCTTAAATCTCACAGCAAATGAGCGTAGAAGGTAGGTCCTCACTCCTAGTCCACTACTAAGAGGAGCAAGGACATTTTCAAAACTCAGCTAGGTGAAAGAGGTTTGGCCCAAAGTCCTGGGGACCAGTCTGATGCAGCCTCGGCCACTCTTGTGAGCCTCGTGCCCCTTTCTAATAATATTCTCTCTACTTTATTAGTTCCTGTCCCAGCCCAAAACTACCCCAGACCCCTGAGCTTTTCCATGGTATGTGATGTCTTTTATAACCCAGAACCCATCGGCAGCCAGTTCAGATCCCCAGGACCACTTCTCCCCATGTCTTGCAACCAGAAGGCACAGCACCCTCCCACACACAGGGAGCCTGCTCTGGCTCTTGAAGTTCTCACTGTCGTCTCCCTTTAGGCCCCCGGCTCTAGCCATCACCTACAGCATCACCTTCCTCCTCTTCCTCCTCCTCCTCTTCGCCTGCTTCTCAGAGCACCTGACGGTGAGGTGGGCTGTGGGGCGGAAGTGGCAAGCTGGGGCTCTGACCATGACCTGGTCCCCACCCCATGGCTAATACCCCCATTCTCCTTCCACAGAGGTGTG
Organism: Cynopterus sphinx; assembly: GCA_030015415.1. NCBI lineage: Eukaryota > Metazoa > Chordata > Mammalia > Chiroptera > Pteropodidae > Cynopterus > Cynopterus sphinx. The sequence continues at coordinate 77,166,456 of CM057384.1, forward strand.
TCTTAAAAGGCCCCAAGATGCTGCACTGGCTGCCCGCACTGTCTGGCCTGGTGGCCACACGGCCCGGACTGCGGGTTGCCCTGGGCACTGCCATCATCCTCCTTGTCTTTTCCATGGCCATTCCCAGCCTGGTGAGGGTAGAGGGGGCCCTATGCACCCCCATCAGGGCATGTTGGACCTACCAAAGGCTGAAAAGGGACCCCCGGATTTGGGAGGGCAGTTGGGCTAAGGCCAGGGGATGCTAGACATGTTAGACAAGTTAGAAAAAAATGATAGTCACCCACAACCTACCGCCTGGGTATAATCACTGTTAACACTTCGGTGGACATTCTTCCTATCTTCTTTCTATGTAGGCAGATCTTCATTACTTAGCTTCCTCACTGAGATTTTGCAGTGGAGTTTGGCTGATTATTTCAAACTTAGAATCATTCCTAGAATTCTATCCCGGAAAGACACTGTATAAATCATCTTCAAGCCAAGAAGGAAAGCTCAGGCCCCAAAATGGGGAGTGGCTGGCGAGAGATCACAAAGCGGATTCACAGCAGACTAGTGCTTATGATACCCACTACTGTAGACTCTGCTCTCCCCCCCGCCCCCAGTGAGCTCCCTCACCAACCAGAAATAGCAGAATCTTCTCCTTTGGAGGAGTCTGTCCCTTAGTTATCCCTGGGTCAGCTGAAATCCAGCATACCATCGTGCCCAAGGAGCTACCTGCCCACCTCAGCTCCTCATCCTCTTCTGCAGTTCTTCTTGCCAGCAGCATCGAACTGCCCTTTTTGGGCACCCAATGTATCCTCTGAGGCTTTCAACCTCTCCTGGGAACTCCCTGGGTCCTTGCCTCTCATCAGCATCCCAGTGAGTGTCCGCTCAGCCCTGAATCTCCTCCAGAACCTTCCTCAGCTCCTCCCCCACCTCCTTAGTTGAAAAACACTCCACCCCGTGCACTGGGACAGACATAAGCCACACTTGGTGTGTGTGTGTGTGTGTGTGTGTGTGTGAGAGAGAGAGAGAGAGAGAGAGAGAGAGAGAGACTCCCTGCCCCCTAGAAAGGACCTGGGTGGGGCAGGACAGGAGCCTTCAGGCATTCCCTACTCCTGCCTGTGGGACATGCCCCACCTCCTGACCAGCCCTCCCTGGCCCCACAGTACTCCATGCACTGCTGTGTGCTGGGATTCCTCTCCTGCTCCCTCTTTCTGCACATGAGCTTTGAACTGAAGCTGCTGCTGCTCCTGCTGTGGCTGGTGGCCTCCTGCTCCCTCTTCCTGCACTCCCATGCCTGGCTGTCAGATTGCCTCGTTGCCCGCCTCTATCTCGGCCCCTTGGACTCCAGGTACGTGCAGCTGTTGGACAGAGGTGTCCGGGCCCTCTGGGACGGGGTGAGATGGGACAGGGCAGAGCTGTCCTCACCTCACTGACCTGAACCTCCCACAGGGCAAAGTAGGAGGAAAGCTGAGGGCTCCATGGGCACTGGGGGAAGGGGGAAGCCATCGTGAAGGGGGCAGGGCAAGGGACAACCCTGATCTGTGTCCTCTTCAGGCCAGGGGTGCTGAAGGAGCCCAAACTCATGGGAGCTATCTCCTTCTTCATCTTCTTCTTCACACTTCTTGTCTTGGCTCGGCAGGTAAGTCAGTCAGCTCAGCCTTCCAGGGCCTCGGTATGAAGGGAAAGGTAGGGGGTCCCCATATTTGTAACTTGGTCTCTCTCACCCTTTTCTTAATCTGTCTCCAGGGCTGAGCCCAAGTGGCATACCCGTTGGAAGCTTCTAAGTGAAATTTCCTATTCTCTTTCTCCTTCACTCCCCTAGGAGAGTGTCCTCAAGTTCTCTCCTCCTTCCCCCTCCCACCCCCACTCTAGAAAAGCCCATGCTTAAAAAAAAAAAATCTGCTGCCAATTCTGCCCACCCTAGTTTGAATCTAGTTTCAAGGTAGTCTCCCCAGGGGTAGTTGCACATTAAGCTTTATCTCTAAACTACAGGGTGGTGTGGTTTTAGGGGGGTGAAAACTCAAGTGCTGGGGATTTCCCTGCACTGTGTCTCCCCATGGCCCCCTGGTGACCATGCCCAGAATGAGTATTATTGCCGCCTGGACTTCCTGTGGAAGAAGAAGCTGAGACAGGAGCGGGAGGAGACAGAGATGATGGAGAACCTGACTCGGCTGCTCTTGGAGAACGTGCTTCCTGCGCATGTGGCCCCCCAGTTCATTGGCCAGAACCGGCGCAACGAGGTAACTCCCCACCCCTGACTCCTGAGCCCCAGATACAATAGGGACTAATTTCAGATGGAAGTCTTGGCCCTTGGCCCAATCTCTCTGGACTCCCCCTTAGTGGGTCGGGAGGTTGCTCAAACCTCTCTGCGTCCTTGTCAGGTGCCTCTTGTTTTCACAAGATCTTAGGCTCTGTCTTTGATGAGCACAGAATATCAGCGTTTCAAGTTCTTGGAGAGAGTGTCCACTCCAACTCATGACCATGCCATGTTCTTCAGAAGCTTCATCAAGTGTTAATGAGAGTTGTGTAGAGGACACAGTCCACCCATCTCTCTGGACCTGCACTATCCTTTATGGTAGCCATTAGCAATGTGTGGCCATATAAATTTAAGTTAATTAAATGGAAAATTCGGGTCCTCAATTGCACTGGTCACATTTTTATGTGCTCAGCAGCTGCATGTGCTTAGTGGTCACCATATGGACAGCATATATATAGAACATTTTCACCACCACAGCAACTTCTGTTGGATGATGCTGTTCTAGATCCTCAAATATCTTGCTGCAGTCTGACCATTAGAAGGTCACCCACATATTTGCACCGTCTTATTTGCACCGCCACCATCTCATACTCTCTGCTATGGAAATGTTCTTGACCTGTATTGAGGGGCATTGAAAGAAACAGCCCAAGGGCTGTTTTCCACCCTTATGCCCCCATCAACTGTTCTCTGCTCTGAAGATTAGGAGTAGGTCTACTACTGGTTTCTGCTCTTATAGATATTAATAACCTTGTAACTGATCATGTTTCTGACTTCACATTGGCTACTAAAAGCTCAGAGCCAGAAATGAGGACTAGCAAGGACTTCCTGATATCCATTTTGTGAAGCAATCTCAGATCTAATTCCATCTTTACCATCTTACCCTTATTTTTCCTTTGCCCCATTTTTCCTATTATTGCTTTATTTTATCTTGCAAATTGTAGCTATCTTTGTAAGCTGATTTAACTGATTTAAAACCTTTTAGCGATAGATAGGATATAAATATATTTCCCATTGATGTATCCCAGTTCTAGAAGTGACTCCCCTCACGTTGCTGTGAGGTGACCTTAACCCCAAACCTGTCTCTCCTGGAATCACAATAGGCCCTGTTTTTGACTCTTGAATCTCATCCCTTGTGTAACCTGGTCCTCCCCATCCCGCCTCCTCCCCAATCCTCCTTACACACTGGGGGAGTCTTGTGGACACAGGGACAGTAGCAGAAAGAAGGTGGTCTACAGCCTCACCCCAGCTTTTTGCCATTTCAGGACCTCTACCACCAGTCCTATGAGTGTGTCTGTGTCCTCTTCGCCTCAGTCCCAGATTTTAAGGAGTTTTACTCCGAATCTAACATCAACCATGAGGGGCTAGAGTGTCTGCGGCTGCTCAATGAGATCATTGCTGATTTTGATGAGGTAACAACTCAATGGTCACCCAATCCTATGTCCAGGATTCGAGAATTTTCCACCAGCCCCTCCTTCCACTCTGCTCTCCTGGCCATGAAGCCCACCTTGCTTTCTCAGTCTTCCCCCTCCTCCAATTCCCCAGCTCTGTTCTCTCCAACAACTTTGTCTACAACCAACTTTCCCTCCTGCCACCATCCCTGACCCCACAGCCTGGTTCTTTAGCCTCCAAAAGCCTGGGTCTGGGCTTCAGAAAGAGAGGAGGGAGAGAGCAAGATAGACTGGGGACACAGCTTCCTCTCTATGCAGCTGCTCTCTAAGCCCAAGTTCAGTGGGGTGGAAAAGATCAAAACTATCTGCAGCACCTACATGGCAGCTACAGGCTTAAATGCCACCTCTGGACAGGACGCACAGCAGGTACAGCATTCCTTCCTTACATACCAACCCTCTCCTGGGCTCTCATTGGTGGGCCCATAAATGGGCCCTCATTGACCCATCCTGGTGGCTGACTCATTGCCAGGATGCTGAGCGAAGCTGCAGCCACCTCGGCACCATGGTGGAGTTTGCAGTGGCCCTTGGGTCTAAGCTGGATGTCATCAACAAGCACTCATTCAACAACTTCCGCCTGCGTGTGGGTAAGGGCTTTCCCTTGCTGGGGCAGTCTGGGACCTCCTCCTCATCTTCCAAAGCTTTTCTTCCCCAAGTTCTTTGTTATCTGCTCTTCCAGGTATGGAGCATGAAGCTGCTGGGCCTCAAGCTACGAGGCATACTCACCCCGGCCCCTAGGCCATACTCCTTCAGCTCCACACTCTTTTCCTCTAAGGGCCCCGAGGCTCTTCTCCCTAGTTCCATGACCTTTCTCTTCCCCACTATCTCCTCAAACCTCCCCTCTTTTTACCACATCTCTTGTCAGGGCTGAACCATGGACCTGTGGTAGCTGGAGTGATAGGGGCCCAGAAGCCACAGTATGACATCTGGGGTAATACAGTGAACGTGGCCAGCCGCATGGAGAGTACAGGAGTCCTGGGCAAGATCCAAGTGAGGGAGCCACATTAAAGTCAGGGGGGCAGGGAATAAGGATAGGGCCACCCCTGCTACCTCACTCTATTTCAATTGCAGGTGACTGAGGAGACAGCCCGTGCCCTGCAGTCCTTAGGTTACACCTGCTACAGCCGGGGTGTCATCAAGGTCAAAGGCAAAGGGCAGCTGTGCACCTACTTCCTGAACACAGATTTGACACGAGCAGGACCTCCTTCAGCCACTCTGGGCTGAGACCCCACTCCTTCCTCTCCACCTCTAAGATCCTCAATAAAGAGACTCTGGTATGTCTGGAGCAAATTGATATCAGAGCTACTGAGATAGCTGGGATCACCTACTCCTTGCCTCTCAGCAGGACTGCTTCTTCCCAGGCCAAATTGAGTGTGTGTGTGTATGTGTGTGTGTGTGTGTGTGTGTGTGTACGCGTGTGCAGATGAGTTTGTGGAAGGGGATCATTCTTTTTCACAAGCTTAGGAAGATAACTGCCTCAGCCTCCCTACCCACCGGCCAACCTGATTCCAGTATTTTGTGAACCTTGGAAGCATGAAGAATTTTAGCCACATGACTCAAAACAAGGATTTGTCTTTTCCTGCTCCCACCCTCAAATATTGGAAGGAATCTCCAGGAAAATGTCATTTGACATTTACTCATTTATCAAAGACAAAATAAGTACTTATTGTGTGCTTACTAAGCAGCTTGGGTGAGGGGCGTTGAAAATATTTTTTAGGTCTCTCTCCGTTTCAGCTGCTGTTCTCAAATGACCCAAGATGCTTTCTGGTGAGGACCTGTAGGCAGTTTGGGGGTTCTTCTGTTCTCAGATCCCTCAGATCCCCTTGCTTCTTTCTCCATCCTTCTTCTTAGTTGTCGATATGGTACTTGAAACATCCATGGTTCATTCCCACCTGCTCATATTTTCAGGTCTATGAGGGATTCCTTGACTCCCTAGGTTTGTTGCAGACGTTATGCATGGATTTTTGTTGTTGTTTTTTCCCTAGTTGCTCTGTTCTTATAGGAGAGATTCAAAAAGTACACCACAGCTACTGCCACTATCATCTTCCTAAAGTGCTGGCAGAACAGAGGCTCTCTGAGACAACAGCCATCCCTAGGAAAAAGTTGTTTGTCACTCTCACTTTGGGAAGTCTTCATTTCCTAAGGGTGACTATAGTCACAGAGAACCCTTAACCCCACCTTGTGCCACAGTGTGTTTTGTGGCTGGCGAAATGCTTATGTGAAAAATTCTAGGGGATAAGATCTACTGACCTGGTTCTCAAGTGAGGCCTCCTTGGGAGATGAAGGGAGGGAAGGCAATCCCCTAGAACCCCTCCCGCTGAGAAGATGAAGGTTTCTGATAACCATAATAACTCTAAGTTTTCTCAGAAAGTCTGCTGAGTCAGGGAGACAGGATGAATGATAAGCGATGAGACCCCATGTGTTAGGAGTCTGTTGTTCTGAGTATGACCTGCAGGCCACCTGCCTCAGAACTGGCCCTCGGGGCAGGTCTGATTTCTATGTCTGTCTTTGTGTCCTTTCCGAAATTGAAAGTCATGGAAAACTAAAGGACGTGCCTCTCAGCTATCTGGAGGGACCCCCATAAAGGCACCCAGGAGCGGCATCTCAACCCACATAACACACACATTCCCCACACAAGATTGACTCAATTCCAGACTTCAGTTTTAATTGCAAAGTCGCCCAGCCTCTGATTCTACCCGTACTTGCCCCTCCCCTCCCTCCTCTTCTGCTCCACCCCCACGAGCCTTCTCCTGGGGGTGCAGTGCAGAACTGGGTCAGGCCAGGAGGAGAGCCAGCCAGCTTCCTCCCAGCCCTGGTTCAGTTAGCTTCATTGAGAGGGTTGGTGGAGACGGTGAGGCTCTCAGCAGGGCCAGGGTCGGGAGAGGCAGGGGAGCTCCTCACGGTCTGGGTGAGGGTCCCCCCGCGGCGGGTGCTGGACACCTCGGAGCCGGTGGCCTCCAGCAGCTTGGCGACGAAGCCCACGCCCACGGAGCGCAGCAGGCCGCCGCCGGCGCAGGCGTACAGCACCGGGTTGGCGCTGCTGCTCAGGAAGGCCAGCGCGATGAGCACGTGGCGGGCCAGGTGCAGCCGCTGCCCCACGGGGCCCGACCGCGGGCTTCTGCCGGCCAGGGCGCGGCCGGCCTCAGCCAGGTTGACCAGGTGGTAGGGGAGCCAGAAGGCGGTGAAGGTCAAGATGATGAGCACCACCAGGCGGCCGGTGCGGCGGCTGCGGCGGAAGCGCCTGGCCTGCAGCCTGCGCCCGATGTCGGAGTAGCTGGCCACCACCACCACGAAGGGCAGCAGGAAGCCGGTGAAGGTCTCGAAGAACAGGTGGAAGGCTCTGTGTCTTTCACTGGAGTACATGGGCAGGCAAACCAGGCTCCCGTTCCTCGGTACCACTGTGCGATACACAATGACGGGCGTGGCCAGCAGAGCTGACAGCACCCAGATGCCTGCCAGCACCCTCCGGGCCATCGTCTTGGTGCGCAGCTTCTGGGACACGAAGGGGCGGGCCACCGCCAGCGAGCGGTCCAGACTCATGGCCATGATGAGCAGGACGCTGGCATACATGCTGACTCCGCAGATGTAGTGGAACAGGCGGCAGCCAGCCACTCCAAAAATCCAGGTGCCTCCGGACAGGAAGTGGAGGAAAAAGGGAGCAGTGAGCACGACGGCCAAGTCGGCCAGGGCCAAGTTCAGCACCATCAGGGCAGTGACAGAGCGCTTTTGCATCTTTACCAGGATGCTCCATACCACAAAGCTGTTGCCAGGGAGCCCCACAGCCAGAGCCACTGACAGTAGGATGATAGCCAGCAGAGAGATGAACATAACACTTGGTGAGGAGGGTGCTGCAGGAGATGTAGTGTTCGTGGCCATTGCGAGGACCTGGAAGGTGAGGTGAACACTCACTCGCGTGAGGGTAGGGGACCAAGGGTTTCCTGAATCTCCGGACAAATCTAGCCTGAGTACTCTAGTCTTTCCCCAGGATCCGCAGCATTAGAAGCACCGTCACAACATGCTACCCTCAACACTGCCAACTGACCTGTCTTAGGGGACCTGATTGAGTAGGAAGATTTATTCCCTAACTGGGCCCCAGAGCCCCTTCCTGCCCACAGACTCAATTGCAAAATACACAGCACCAGCAGCATTAGCATTTCTCAACTCTTTCAGCCTTCTTCCCTTAGGAGATCCTCAAACCCAGAACCAGACGGGGGAGATTTCCTTGCCAATGCTGTACCTGTCAAAAGGCTAGCTCCTCTGTCCACTGTCAGGTACTTAGCACCCTCTGTCCCCTTTACATCCGTCAACCCCCTACCCACTCTTCCAAGAGATGCCCAGGGTCTACCAGAAATAACAGGGGTGGGGAGCAGTTCCTGGAGAGGAGAGGAGAACAAATCCTCCCAAGTCCTTTTACCACTAGTCAGGCTCTCTTCAGAAATTCCTTCTCACCTTCTCTCATGGCTGCACCCCAGCCCTCTATCACCTCCTCTATCCCCAGGGTCCTTACTTACAGACTTTGCTGAATATTGGTTGAAGCTGGTGCCAATCGCAGGGTCAGGGCAGTGCTGTGGCCTATTCCAAGATCTGTCTCAGTGTCAGGGGTCTGGCCCCACTTCTGGGTGCTGTCAGCTAAGTCTGCCAGAGAGGAAGTACTACAGAGCAAGGGAGGGGGAAGACACATCTTCCTGAGGGTGGGGCTGAAACTCGTACCCCCTTCCTTCACTAGAACGGGGTTTAGCCGTTGTGTTCCAGAAGAGGCCAAGAAGGGACAGCAAGAGGAAAGAGGGGTGTAGGAGTGAGTAGGCTGGGGTGTGGCCTCAGATGCAGGTCTAGACTGGAGAATTGAACAGACTAATAAATTGTGTCATACTGGAGAACAAGGGAGGCAAGCTAGAGAGGGGAAATGGACTTAGAGAGAACAGAGTGTTGGTTATCTTTATATTTTGTGTGAACAAGCAGATTTTTAGATTAATAGATGTTAAGGTTAAAGCTGTGGTTAAGTTCTGGGTTTGAGTTATAACCTTGCAACTTAAAGGTCAGCACCTCGGCCTGGGTTCAAGCCATTAGCAGAGTTGGGGAGAAAGCACCTCCATCCCTCCCCTCATTGAAAAGGACTGGTTCTATTCTAGATCAATCAACTCTCTAGAAGCCAAAGTCCAAAAGGTCTCCTTAGGATCCCACAGAATGCCAATTTCTTTCCCCTCTCCCAACCACTTGCCTTGTGTTTACCCATGTGGCTACCCTACCCTGCAACATGAGTTTGGATTTAATATGGGCACTGAGCAACGAGGTCAGCTCAGCACCCCTTCTTTTCTACCTTCCCACAACCGACTCTTCAGTTCCACCTTTTAGACATACAGAGGAAGTAGAGGCTGAGCATAGAAAAAAAGGCATGATGGAGAAGGGGGTGGTGCCTGCCCTGCTAAGAGGGGAAACCAAAACTGTGGAAAGGGAAACAGCCCCCAAAAGGGTCACTCTTCCCCTTCCTCCTCTTCATGACGTCTCCTGCAGAAGCTAAGAACTGAAAAGTCTTTCCTTCATTCTATTATTTCCTGCTTCCCTTCCAACTCTGTCACTCTCAGGAAAGATTCAGAGTGTAACAGGGGTCATGGAATTCCCTTACCCTTTGCGGCCCCCACTTTCTCTGCTTTGAGAAAAGCCAGAGCAAAATTGACCCAGTAGCTGTCAGGCAGAGGATATGATGAAAATGAATAGGCTGAAACCACAGCAAGAACCAAAGGCAAGGTTAAGGAAGGGCTTTCTGACCACAGAAGTTGTGTGAGACGAGGAATATGTAACAGGAAGTTAGGGACCACTGTATGGCAACAGGAAGAAGCCTCTGCAGTCGATGTTTCAGTATAGAAGCTTCTGGCTCGGAGCTCTTGGGTCAATCAGAGGCTACTTCTGACACAAACTGGCTCATCTTTGCCTCCTCTCCCAAACTGCTCCCCACCTCCATCTGTGTCAATGGCCTTTCTTCTTCCATCCCAGACTAGACACTCTAAGCATACCTGCACCCCGAGTCCAGAGCTCCACACCGAACCCCATTTCTGGTGGCCCTTGTATGACCCTGAGGACTGAATTTCGTTTGCTTTCTCTTGGTCTCTGCCTGGGTGGTGTGAATAGTCACTAAAGGAGAACCTGGGGTAATTTAATGGTCAGGGTGACCGGAACTCAGGTAACCAACCATTTGAGTTGCCAGGGACTGAGAGGACTGGGACAAGAGACCTCCAATGTGAAAACTGGGAAAGTCCTTGGAAAACCAGGATGAGTTGGTCACCTTAGTGACCACATGTGTGTGCACATGGGCATCTCCTAACAAGAATCTCATCCTACATCCCCAAACTCAAAAGTGTCAGGATCCAGAATAGTTTTGAGAGATAGAAATAGATTCCAAAAGATGAGAGCTGGGAAGTATTGTAGAGGGCAGATGAGGAACAGCTAGCAGTCTTGTGAAGAGTTGAGACTGCAGAAAATAAAAGGAGAAAAGAGAGGTGGCACCACCCTGAAAATTTCTTCCTGTCCTCCAAACGTCCATACCATTCCTCATGCTCCCTCATCTCCAACCCCCAAACATCCCCTGGGAGAGCAAGTGTCTCTTTCTGGACCCCTTTTCGAGTCCAGCGACCTTTAGGAGGAGATGTGGATTCAGAGAGGAAGATAAATTTCAGACTCCCAGGGCCCTTACCCCACTGTGCCAACCACCAAACACTCAGGAAAACTTTCCTTTGAAACCCCACAGATTGACTTTTGCTTTCCAGAGTCAGTTTCTTACCCCATCCCACCTCCCATTTGGCTCTTATAGACTCCAGAGAATGGATCCCATCCCCACCCCACATCCAAATGTCCATAACTTTTCTTCCTTTTCCTCCTTTTATTTCCAAAGTGGTTCTTCTATAAGCTGAGGAGGACAGGTCAAGATGCCACTGAAGGCTGGCACTGCACAGCTTTGGCCTGACCCTGCAAGGAAAACAGGTGGCTCAGTACAGCTCAGGTGTGCTAAACCGCCAGAGGGAGCACACAAGCCGTCAGGTAATGGCTGCCCGGTATCTTTCACAAAAGCTATTTGAAACGAGCAGCTGTGGCACATGGGCACATACCAACCTGCAAGGGCACAATATTCGTTATCGTGGACCACCACCCCTCAAAATCCCCCAGTTTGGAGGAACCTGGGCCTGCCCCCTGGTGTGTAATAATTCTGCTTAGACAGGTCCAAGAACTGTCATCAGAAAAGGATTCTCAAATGCTCTGGAGTGGTTCCCTGGGTTCCAGAGGGAGATGGAAGGGTATAGGGAAGAGCAGGCCTGGCTGTAGGGTTTGGTGTCAAGGGTCCCATTCCTGACTGTCCTTCACCGCCCCACCCCCAGGATCTCCATCGCCTCCACCCTGCCCCACTACTTTGAGCCGAGGGTTAGTTCGGAGCTCCATGGTCCCCTCCCTCGAGCGGCCGCCCCATCGGGCCTCCCCGGAGCCCTCGAAGAGCCGCTTGAGGAAGCGGGGACCTGCGCGGGGCAGCAGATCCCCGGCAGTGAAGAGGTAGAGCACCGGGTTGACGCTGGAGCTGAAGAAGGCCAGAGCCGTAGTCCCGGCTCGCGCTGCCTGGCCCGCGCCGCCCAGCTCGGCCAGGGCCCCTCCGGGCGGAGCCAGCGCTGCCACCACCTGCACAATGTTAACTACGTGGTAGGGGGCCCAGAGCAGGCCAAAGGCCAGCACGATGGCGCCCACCAGCCGGCCCACCCGCGCGCCGTTCCTGCTGGAGCCCCAGCGGGCGCCCCGCAGCCCGGCCAGCATCACGCTGTAGCAGCCGAGCACGAGCCCAAAGGGCAGCACGAAGGCGGTCAGAGTTTCCAGGCCCAGGTGGACGGCGGCGTGGGCCCGCGACGGGTGGCACAGCTGGCACACCTGGTCCTCCCAGAGGTGGCGGTAGACGGCGGCCGGGACGGCGAGGACCAGGGCGGCCAGCCAGATGGCGAGCAGCAGGCGGTGCGCCAGGGCCGGGCTGCGCAGCCGCGGCGCCAGGAAAGGGCGGGCGACGGCGAGGCAGCGCTGCAGGCTGAGCAGGCAGGTGAGCAGCACGCTGGCGTGCATGCTGAGCGCGCACACGTAGTACGCGGCCTTGCAGCCCGCGCGGCCCAGCGGCCACGCCCGCGTCACCAGGAAGGCCGCGAAGAGCGGCGTGAGCAGCAGCGCCGTGCCGTCCGCCAGCGCCAGGTGCAGCACCAGCGTGGCCGCCAGGGGCCGGCCCCGCGCCGGCCTCCAGCCCGCCAGGCTCCACACCACGAAGGCGTTCCCGGGCAGCCCCAGAAGCGCGGCCAGCAGCAGGAAGACCGCCCCTGTGGCCCGCGAGGCCGTCCAGGTCAGCAGCGTCTGGTTCCCTGGGGGACGGTAGCAGTCCCACATCCTTCCGTGCCTGCGAGGAGCTGGAAAAGGCCACAGAGCGCAGTCAGGGGCTGGGGCGAAAGCCCTCCGTCAGCCCGATGCCTTCCCCCGCTTCCCTGCGGCCAGCCCCTCTTCCCCCTGGGAGTCCTCTCAGCCCCGACTCAAACACTGTTTCTTGGAACCCCAATCCCCTGCTCTCAGTCAGCTGACCTCCCCAGTCCCAACTCCCAGGCTGTCACCATCTCCATCCCCACCCCTCTAGCCTGGCCTGGCGAATCAAGGTGCTCGGGTAGATTTGCTTACCAGACGAGGAGCTAGCAGAGGGGGCGGGGGGCCTCACCGGGCCTGGGAAAGCTGAAAGGCAAAGCAGCAGTAGGCAAGGCACCCACTCCCTTCCTGTGCCTGTCAGGTTTGTAGAGGGTGAGGTGGGAATGGGGAGGGACAAAATGGGGCCTTTCCTGGGGCTCCTCCCTCACCCCACTCCTTCTCATCACTAACACGTCTGGGCATGAGCATGCTTCCTGAGGAAACAGGATAAGCTGAAGGGGTGTAGAAAAGGTTCTCTGGTCACATAGGTAAGGGAATGGGGACACTGCTGAATCCTAACCCTGATTCTGTTTCCGCACTTATCCCTTCCCCAGCTCTGGTCCAACCCCCTCCACCATGTAGTCCTTCTGCTCTCTGGCCTTCCTGGCCTACACTCAGCGGAGAAGGTGGCCCAAACTACTCAATCCCAGCTGCTCTATCTTTTCCTGTCTCCAGACTCCTGACTCTGCTGAGCCTCCTTTTCTTTTAGCTTGGCACCTACGCTTCTCACCCTTTGCTCGGGCCCTGCCCCAGTCATTCCACCCTCAGGGTTCTCACTGGACTGTCAATGACAGCTTACCATGTAAAGCATGGTGCTAAGTTTTGCAAGGAGTGAGGGTTACATGGAGGTGTAAGGGGTGTAAAATCTGGTTAAGGAGTCAACACAACCATGAAGAGACCACATACTAGGCTGCGCCAGGATACAAAACAAGAAAAAAAGGAAAGGGTGCAGTGCTGGAGACATACCGAAAAGAAGCCTTCTCTGTTTGGAGAGGTCAGGTAAAGTTTGGAAATGAAGAAATTTGAGATGGACCTGGTAGACTGATAAAGTTGAGGGAAAGAGAAAGAAAGGCCTTTGCCCAGTCAACAGCCAGAACTGGGGGTTTTGGGAGCCAGGGCACCAGTATTGTCTTGGTTCGGGTTCCCTCCAAAGCAGTCAAGGGCATGGGTACAGGTAATCCTGTATTTGAAAGGTTAGCTTAGAAAGCAGATGAAAGAGCAGGGGAAGAGAGAGAAGAGGGGAGCCGATAGGAATGTGTTTTTGAGCTCTTTCACTAAGCATCAGGAACCTCTGGGAAATGCATAGAATTCCTTCCATAAAGGTGAGGCATTAGCACTCCTATACAGACTTGCAGTCTGTACTTGTCAGGTTGCTGAGTGGACTCCCACAGCTTCCGACAAGACTCCTGGGCAGCAAAGCAAAAAGACTTGCACTTATCTAAGCGGCTTATGGTCAGTGAGAGTCTGAGCTTCTACACAACTGTCCCTCACCATTGCTACTGAAATTAGAGATGGGACACGGGGCAACAAAAGCTAAAGTCCAGATACTATCAAAGGACCCCACCCATCCCATCACTCCCCCACCCCCTACCCCCACTTTACATCATGCCCATTAAGTGGCCAAAAGAGAAAGGTGAGAGAGACTGTGACTAATCCAGTGTGGCTGATGCAGGCAGTTCTGTTGAATGAAACCAGAGAAATGTTGAGCCAGCCACTCACCTAGACCACAAAGGAAAGAGCAGGAAAGCAGGGATGCCAGAGTCCTAGATAGGATCCTGGTGATCCATGGATCAGGACCCATTCTCTCTCCTCACACCCCACCCAGACACACTGCCTCCTCTGTCGTTTCTCTAGGCCTGGCCCATTTTCTCATTCTCTGCCTGGCCTCCCTTTTCTAAAGCAGCAGTATATGGCTTTTTCAGTAGGTGGCAGCACGTCCAGCACAAATCACACATAATGCAGCTTCTATACTTAGAATCCCCTTCACAGAAAAACACCAGCGATCACATCCCAATCTCTTCCATAGTTATCATTTACCCTCATATCGACGCTGCCACCAGAGACACATCCATATTAAGCTCCTTTGGCTTTTGCTAAGCAACTCTGGGCCTTAATCCTTCCTCCGGGACCCCATCTAGGCCCCTCCCCTTCTCCCTCTCCTTGAACTTTGTCCTTCTTACAGGCCAGGCAGGGGTCCAGAGTCCGGGCTTGACTCATCCCCCACTTCACTGGGCTGAGTGAGGTCTCAGCTCTGCAACAAAAAACATCAGCACTGAAGCCCAGCACAGCGAAGCACCCAGCCCAGAACTCTGCTGCTCTTTCCCTCCACCATGGACTACCTCTCCGCTCTGAACCCCAGCGGCCTGCTCAGGTGATTTAGAATCTTCCTCTCCACTCTCTAACTCTAGGAATAAAGGTAGAGAAATAAAACTTTATTCAGCCCCTAGGGAACTCATGAACCCATACCCCTTCCCTTCCCATTCCTACTTTCCACAGTGGGCTTGTCCAGCTCCTGAACCCTGACCCCTCTCCCACCCCAGGGTCGCTCCCACTCTCCCTAGGATACTCTAATCTGAAAACCTAGATCCCTCCCTTCCTTACTCTCCAGCTACCCTACCCCCATCATCCCTATTGCACTAAGCAAACCCCTCATTCCTTTCTTCCCAACTCCCAGGTCAGTATCTAATATGAGCTCCGAGTTTGGCCGTAGGGTCTGGATCTCAGCCCCACCACCCCAGAGACCTTTCCGTGTCTGTGATCACAAGCGGACCACCAGGAAAGGTCTAACAGCTGCCACTCGCCAGGAACTGCTAGACAAGGTGAGTGAGCCAAGTCCTTGGGTTCCTACTGCAGGGACAGCCAAGGAACTTGAGAAGAGAGCTTGGAATGACCGGCAGAAAAGGCTGAGGTTACATGGCTGCCCCTACCTCTGAGGGCTAGATGCAGGGGGGTGAGCTCAATGACCTCTACTGCATTTGGGTCGATCTATTTTTTTCCAAGGAGTGGGCTTTTCTTTGGGGATAGAGGAAGGAGAGTTGGAAGGATAGAATTCAGAAATCAGTAAAGAATGACAATTTGTGTGATAAATCTAGGTCAAAACCTGATTCTGCCATTTCCTAGTGTCAGATCTTGGGAAGTTATTTAACCAATCAAAACATCAATTTCTTCATCTATAGAAAGAGAATAATCACATACTTCCTAGGGTTGTTGAAAGGAGTAGAAGAGGATATTGTATGTAAAGTGCTACATAGATACGGGGCACTAGAGAAGACTCAAAGAAGTTGTCATTATTACTGAAAATAGTTCTGAAGAACTCAATGAGAGGGGGAGAGTGAGGTGGGACATTGGAGATAAGATTCCATCATGTCAGGCCCCATCAGCATGCCTTATACCCCTCACCTATGCCCATTCATGAAGGATGGACTTCATGAGAACTTGGCTAGCTTTTTAATTCTAAACCAGGAGTGGATTGGAGGGAAACAGTTGGAGATGACAATGACATGGTAGGAGCAAAGCAGGAGCAAATAGGAAAGATGGTTAGCCCCTAGTGAGGGTCCCTCAACAACTAAAGAACTGAGAGCTGGAGCCATCTGAATGGATGGCAAAGTACCAAGAAGTAGAGTTAGGTTATCAACCAGTGCCTTGGGCCAACTGAGAAGGAAGGGTCATGGGACAAGCTCTGCCAATTCCCTCCTGCTTCTCGCCACTGAGCAGGCACTGGAGACTCTGCTGCTGAGTGGAGTGCTAACTCTGGTGCTAGAGGAGGATGGGACTGCCGTGGAGAGTGAGGACTTCTTCCAGCTGTTGGAGGATGACACATGCCTGATGGTGCTGGAGTCCGGGCAGAGCTGGAGTCCCAGCAGGGTGAGAGGCTGGTACTGGGGCCGCTATAGGCTACTGATCCTTTATATCTCTCCCAAGCCTCTTCTCTTGCCCACCCTTGATCTTTGGGGCAGAGGTAGAGAGAGGTGTGTTGTCAAGGACAACTTATAGTGGACAAACTGTCCAGGCAAGGGTGGGTCGGTCCCAGTGCTGATGGGGAATATTGGTGGATGTCAGTAGGTGAGGATCTATTGCAGTCATAGTGTACTCTACAGAGTGGGATGCTGTTACGTGGCCTGGGCCGGGAGAAACCGAAATACAGCAAGGACATCGCCAGAATCACCTTTGATATGTACAAGCAAAACCCTCGAGACCTCTTTGGGAGCCTGAACATCCAAGCCACGTTCTACGGGCTCTACTCCATGAGTTGGGACATTCAGGGACTTGGTCCAAAGAAAGTACTCAGGTCAGAGACCAACATGTTTTACTTCCTCCTCCCGATAGCTTCAGTCCCAAATTCCTTCTCCAGTGCTCACCTGCACTCACCTTCCCCGTTAGCTCTGCCTTGTGGAGAGCTCCCGCCCCCAGCTCTATGGCCTCCTCCAAGCCATCTGACTGCCTCATCTCTGCCCTTCAGGGAGCTCCTCCGATGGACCTCCACACTGCTGCAAGGCCTGGGCCACATGTTGCTGGGAATTTCCTCCACCCTTCGCCATGTAGTGGAAGGGGCTGGGCACTGGCAGCAGGGTCGCCTTCATCCCTACTGAGAACTCTGAACTTCTGCTCCTAGACTTATTCTAAGACACAGCTGTAAGGACTGCGACAGCATCAGGTTTGTAGACTTGCAGACAGTACAGACTAGATAATTCACCTTGTTTCCCCACTGTGCTCTAACCCCATCAGCATTATGCCTTACACCTCTAGCTTATACCCATTCCTGAAGAATGCCGCCTCCTCCTAGATATCTTTCCAGCCTCCCACCTACCCTGGAAGTCCACGAGCCTGTCCCAGGCATCTTGATCCCACCCTGATTGCTGCTACATCTAGATGTCCTTATAGCCCTCCTGTCCGAGCTCCCCAGTGCACTAAAGACAGCCTTCTTGGATTTTACCTTGAGATCTCTATTTCTTTGTACCCTTCCCCCAAGAAAACCAAAGACATTTTCAATAAAAATATAAAAATGTTTACTAATAAGACTTTTGACTCCAATTTAAACTGGGAAGGGGATAAAATAGATACTCTCTTCCCCCCAGTCCCAGACCCCAAGGCCTCAGTCCTCAAGTATTGAGTTCAAAATCCGCCTCCGCTTGGCCACCGCCCCCTGCTGCTGTTCCCAAGCTTCTCGTCGCTTCAGGAAGGTAGTCAAGGCTACATTTCGAGCCACATGGTGGCCAAAAGGATCTTTTATCAGCTCCTGGTTCCGCTCCCCTGCAAAGGTCAACACTCATGTTCAGTATCAATATGTGGTCACTCCCCCATGTTTGAAGAGACTCTACTTGGGTGAATGGTCCTCCACTTTCCCTGGACCCTGGGTCTGCCCCAGGATAGTGAACCCCCCACAAACCCCCAAAAACAGAAGCTTGAAGGAGGGGTGGGAGCACAAGACTGCACAATCAGCAGAGGGGAAGGGAAGAGCAGACTGCTGAGCACCAAGGCCAAAACCGCCCTTTGCAACTGAAGTTTCTGCTGAATTTAAATCCACTCCCCAACCACCCAGCTATCTGGAGTGAGGGAACAGGTCTGGAAAGGCCAAAGAGACATCCTGGTACTCACCCAGCTCAGCAGCAATTTCTTTCCGGGCTCCCAAGGCTGCTCCACCCCAGATGACATCTAGCACACGGCTGCCATAGCGACTACAAGCCAGAGCCACATACTGTCCCTGCATTGAGACAAGCAAGGCAGGTCCCTCTAGGGCAATCCATGGAAGTGTGTTGGGGAGAGTGGGTGCGGGTGGGAGTGGAGTTTCAGAAGTTTAGAGGCTGAGTTGAAAGAGCCTAGAAACCGCATATCCTCTCTGACTCTGAAGTCCTGGGGGAAGCTCATGTTCTCTAAATGGATAATGGCAAAGGAATCAAACAAAGCAGAAACCAGAATTCTAACCTTTAGAGTCTTCAGCACACGGCGGCGCTGCTTGCGTGTCACAGAGGGACTGGTCAGGATGGCATCAAGCACATGGGAACCAGAAGGGCTTTGGGCCAGAGTCAGAAGCTGTGGTCCTGTCAAGGCACCCAGACTTCGAAGTATAAGGCCAGGAGCAGAGAAATGCAATAGATGCTGAAGCAGTAGAGACCCGAGGACTGACACTTCCCCTAGGGCCGTGGCTGTGGCCATTTCAACCTGGGAGGCCGGAGAAAGGATATTAGAATGCAGTCACCAAACTGCCACCTCCTCTTGGATGAAACCAGAGATCTCACCACCCTCACCTTAGTAATAAGAGGCTTCCTAACCCCAAGGAGTCCTTGTCCCCAGTCAGTCACTGGCTGGACCCTTCCCCAACCTCACCTGGTGCTCTGCAGGCTCTGTCCCCTCTTCCTCTACTAGCCCATAGTACACCTCATAAGCCATCAAAGTGGCAAAGAGAGGCACACAGGCCACTTGCCGGGAAGAGGGCTCTGCACAGTGGAATGCCTAGAAGACAAAATTTAATGAATCTGAGAACTACTTCATCTTTAATCCCCACTTTCTAGATAGGAGAAAGCATCAGGAACAGCAGGAATGCCAAACTCCACAAAAATGTAAGCTGCATGAGGACAGGATCTCATCAGCCCTGCTGTATCCCCAGCCTCTATACATGTAACAGGAGTCAAATAAATATTTATTTCTTAAATAAACTTTGTTCTTTGTTCTGGGAGACAATTTTCACTCCAGGGCTATGAGATGGCTTTAGTTTAATTCTTCCGTATCTGTGAACTCCCTGGGCATTAAATCTTTTGGGTCCAGAGATACAACTAAAGATTCAGTAAGTCCTAAGGGGAAGAATTAGAAGTAATACCCACTCACCTCTAACAACAGCTGCAGGACCTGGACTTGGTGGGTCCCAACTCTGCGGCAGGCCCCCACCAGGGCAACAACTACTCCTGGGTGACCCTGAGCCAGCACAGCTTCCAAGGCAGGACTCAGCTCCTCAAACACAGAGGACAGCTGAAAGGGGGCAAAGGATAAAAAAATCTGGCTTTCTGGTAACTGTGGGCTGTTATTCAGACAAATCTTGCCAGAAACAACTATAAATGCTAGATAAAACATAAAATCATTGCCAATATCAGGACTTTGGTTTGGCTGGATAAGAAAAGTCCAGGACGAGGGGGCAGTCTTAGAGGTACTGCCTCACATGGGGAGGGGACTTTAAATGACCGTACCCTCAGAGTAAAGGAGAATTAGAATCAAACCTGCCCTTCCACCCTACCTCTCAATCTTTGAGATCTCAGAGAAGCATGCCTTGGCACTAAACAGCAAAAAAAGAGAAGCTAGGGCAATAGTTTCAGCGTTCATGGATTGCAGCCAAGTACCCAATCTGAGTGGGCCATGGAACCTCAGGCTGCCAACCCAGTTTAAGCCAGTCTCATGCTGGTATTAGCACCTGAGAGAAGCCAGAGCAAATCCTTTCCGGGAAGAAACCCCCAGAAATAACTTTTCAAGAAGAATAGCCAGCACACAGAGATACAGAGGCAGACACAATAAAAGTAGGCCCAATATTCAACAAGTAACAGAAACCACAGAGTATAGAAACAGACCTAGCCAAATGCCTAACTCACTAGTTCAGGTGTAGTGATAGCATCCAGTAAACGCTGCAAAGGGAAGTTGGCAATAGGATGTGCAGCGAGGATCTGCAGCTTCCCTTGGAAGTGATCTTCAAAGAGGCTCCAGAGCCTCGGAGGCTCCAACACCAGCAGCACCTGCTCCAGGAGTCTGGAGCTTGTCTGATCCCGCAGAAATAACAGTAGGGGGCTGGGGACAAGGAGAGGTAGTCTTAACTCCACTTCACCCAAAATGACCTCATTCATTTCACACAGCCCCATTAACCTTGGTCAGTCCTGAGGCCCTGACCATACATACCTGCCATCTGCGGAGGAATTGCGGTTACTCAGGTAGCCAATCACAGCATTACAGAGGTGGGCACAAAACTGGGGAAGTTTGCGGTGTAAGATCTGTAAGGCCACTTGAAGGCAGAAGCTGGAGATCTTGTCAGTGATAAACACTGTGGGAAGAAAGCAGAAATAATAAAAGCAGCTTTCCCAAAATCCAGATAACCTATATAACTTTAAACCTCAAAAGACAAGATACAATAGACTATAGACACAAAGGGTCTATAAAGGTCTATAGAGAGTCTTTGCAACATCAAACCAGATCAGGTTTGAAAAGGAGAGGTATAATACTGACCTAAATAAAGGCCTTGTTTGAAGATAATCACCTCCAGAAAAGTAAGTCCTAGACACTCTTATTTCCTTCCTTACCAGCAATATCCTTCAGAAAGCAGGAGCTCAGGTCCTGAAGGCAATTCAAGAAGGATTCAGGAACCTCAAAATCAGTTGGTTTACATTCTCGAGGTGGGGCCCTTTGTGCTTCTGAAGGAACATCAAGAATATGTGCAGTGGTGAGATCACAAACTATCATCCAAGAGGGAGAAGAATTCCATTATGAACAAAGATTCAGCTTAGAGATGCAGAATATTTCTTCTCATCTAAATGACTGAACTGAGACTACATTTCTATTTTAATTTTTTAAAGAACCTTCAACCAGCTTCCCCCTGGTCCACTGGAGACAGTCTAAACTACTCAGCCAGGAACTCAAAGTGCTCCAAAATCAGGCTTTATCTAAACTCTCTAATTTTATTTGCCAGAGTTTGTTTAAAATGTAGGTCACTGCCTGAGTGCATTATGAAATCGTTTTAGTGGATCTCAATCAGCACCTTTTTAATAAAATACAAGAGAATAAAATAAAAAAGGAATGAAAATTTCAGAGTGCGTTGCATGTAGTGAGGCTATTATTTCCTGGAACTTTTGCTTGAATCCACAACACACACACAAATGTACATTAAGCCAAGTTTAGCTGGCCCCTAAACATGCCTATACATTCTCAACACCGCGCCTCTGTGCACACTTATCTTTGGTCTACTAAGCCCTGTCCTAACTTCTCTGCTAATTATTCAAGGTCATGAAGAATTACTCTTCTGTTTACTCTCTCCCTCTCAACTTCCTAAACCCTCCTTTTCTCTAGATCCAGTTCCTTCTCTTGTAATACTTACCAGGTGACTGGGAGCCACGGTGTCTGGCTCTCTCAGACTCCAGAAGAGTCCCTCCTAACACCTGCAGCAGAGTTCTGACCACGAAGCTGCTGTGTGTGTCTCCACAGTAGAAAAGAAAATCATCACACACCTCAGAGGCTAGTCCTTGGACCAGCTCCTCCAGGGTCTCCAGGGAACCTTCCTTCCCATCCTCCTCCTCCTCCACCTCCTCATTTTCTGCACGGCTCCCCAGCAATCGAGGCAGCTGTAGCAAAGCACTTTGCAATACATGGACCCCACTTCGATGACAGGCCACAAGGCGCAAGTTGGGGCGCAGAGCTGCCCACACGCGACACAGAGGTTTCAGGGGACTGAACCCCAACAGTTCCTGCAGCATCTCACTGCCAGTCCTGTGTGTGGCCAAGGCTAGGGCCTGAGCCTCCGCTTCTTTCAAAACATTGTGCACCATCAGCTCTGGAAAGATAATGAAAGAAATATTTTAAAGAGACTGAGAGGAAGTTAAGGTTTTGTTTCATCGCTGAACCATGGGTCTGCGAGTGAGGAAGAGGATACGGGAGATGAAACTAAGTCTCCACGTCCTGGGAATCCACGAAAATTTCCTTGCCTGACCTGGATTTTATGCCCAACAAGTTCCTCCCTTGGTCCCACCGCGAAGGTGCTCCCTACCCCGTTCTTCTCCAGTCTCCGGGGCCTCTTTCAGCGCGGACAGCGCCCGGCGGAAATACCCCAGCGCCTCGGGGCTTAGGTGCAGGGCCGCATCTAGAGCCGGCTCCGAGCGCCCGTCCGGAGGAGGGCAGGGCTGTCGCCGGCGGCCAGATGGGGAGCGCCCTGACCCCTTGGCCCCACGCCCCCGTTTGCAGCCAGGCGGGAACCGGCGCCCGGCCTTCTGGGGGGACTGCGGACCCAGCCCCATGGGTACGTCAGGCCCTTCCCTGACGGCGAAAGCTCCCTCCTCCGCAGCCGGACGGAACTCGGCCAGGTGTGGGGCAGCTACCTACGCAGTTCAGACGCGCCAGCGCGATCCGCACGCAGCTTTACGTCATAATCCCGCGACGGCGCCCGGCCGGGGAGTGGGCGTGTCCCCAGGACGCCCCGCCTCCTCCGTGTGCCAGAACCGCCCCCGACCAGACCGTCCGCTGCCTGCCCCGCCCCTCCACGTTGCCGGCGGGAACCCCGCCCCGTACTCTGACTCAGGCGCGGCCACCTCACCCCGCCTCTGCAGCTGGAGTCAGAGTTCGCGATTCCCACAGCTCTGCGAGCGAGGCGGAGAGAGGCCTTCAGAGACAGCACAGGTGGCAGGTAGGGGCTGCGAGCTCATCGCACTTAGTGCTCCGGACCCTGGACCTTGGCTCGCCCCGGAACCGGAAGCCAGCCGAAGGGCGCAGCGTGACTGGGCCACATAGGCCAAGACCGCGTGGACGCGCCTCGAGGACTGTCGCGCGAGGATCTCCTACCCAGCCAGCCCACTCAGAGAGGCCCAGTAGGTGCCCCGCCGTGGCCAGCCCCAGCCCTCCTCTACTCTTGGGCCTCCCAAAAGTGACAGCTGCCTTTTCTGCGGCCTGTACCCAGTTGTCCCCCTCTGAAACTTCTCTCCCCTCAAAGGATCCCAGCCATGGCTCCCCCTCCTGCCACTATCAGGGTCCTCTTTCATATACACACTCTGTGGGCTTCCTTCAGAACAAATTTTTGCTTCCGCAGATTGCACCGCTTTGCTTGTGAGTCATGGCAGCTCCCATGAAGGGCCAAGTGTGCGTGGTGACGGGTGCTTCCAGAGGTATTGGCCGTGGCATCGCCTTACAGCTCTGCCAAGCAGGTGCCACAGTTTACATCACTGGCCGACATCTGGATACACTGCAGGCCACCGCTCAGGATGTGAGTGCTTCCCCTGAGACCACAGGACCAGAAACCACCGGAGAGACCCCTTCCTATTAACCACTCCTCCCAATCCCTTACCTGAAACCATAATATTCCTCAACAAAACGTGAATATTTATTTACTCAAAGTGGGATAAATTAACTCCATCAGTCACTTCAGATCAGGTCAAATTTGCCACCAAGTGAGTTTTAGACAAAACTTTTTGCTTGAGAGCTTCAAGGGATTTTGGAATTGCAACTAAAGAGTTGTGGACCTGTGATTTCCTCTATTTTGGGCAAGACTTTATTGAACCACATATGTTTACTTGACCTTTCTACTGGTTTTCAGTTAAATAAATACTTAGGTACAATTGATTTGCTAGGCACTGGGTGAAGCACTGGGGTTACCAAGATTAATAAGATATAACTTCTGTTCTTAAAAGTTGGAGTCTAGCAGGAAGTCAGAAGCAGAAATGGTTCCTTTCAATGTAATGTGAATATGGTGATAAGAGGCGGATGTGCACAGAATGCTCTGGGAGCTCAGGGTGGGCATCGAGATGATATGAGGGAGTGGTTAGGAAAGCATTCTGGAGGAAGTGTTTCTTGAACTCAGTCTCAAAAAGTAAGAGGTCAAAGTAGCTAGAACAACCATCTCAGCTAAGGGAACTTCAGAAGCAGAGGGACAATGGTGAAAGAGTGTGGACATTGTGAGAAAGAATTCCAGAGCATATAGGTATGAGGCAGGAGTCAGAGACTGGAGAGGAAAAAGAGAATGGGTCTTTGAAGACCCTGATGGAGAACTTTGGCTTTATTCTCTAAAAGATGGTGATCCCATTGGAAGATTTTAAACAGGTTTATGTTTTAGGCAATACATACTGGATGGAAATATGAATAATGAAGGCAAAAAGACTGAAGGTCAGATGAGAAGTTAGGAGGCAAGGAAGTAAGAGGGTGGGACCAGAGCATGGATCTGGAGAAAAGGAGACTTGTTGAGTAAGTTATTCTTCCTCTGAAATTAGAGGATAGGGCACATTTGTAGAGGCTGAGGCAGAATGGGAAGTAAAAACAGTTCATGCCTGAGAGCTCTGATTTCATTACCAGGCAATAGCACAGATGGAGTAAGGGTAGGAGGGCTGGGACTGAGTAGGTGTTCCACATGAGTGGTGAAGGGTGGGAGCTAAGGGCATGTGAGATGGAAGTGACCAAGGACAAGGAAAAAAGATCAGCCTCTATGCCTTATTTGTTCCTTACTCCCCACGGGTAGTACAATGCCTTGCACATGGTAGGCTTCAGTAAATGTTTGTATATTTTAAACCTGAGATTCCCAATCCACCTTGCTCCATAATGGGAGGATCTAGCACTTCTCCAGTTCCTCACACAGACATCAGAGGGAAGTATTGCCAAACATGTTTCAGCTGACCTTGATTCCTCTGATGGCCTTCTCACCTCCCAAACTGGGTATAGAGGGCCTGCGTTATGTCTTACACTCATGTGCAACTGTAGGCTCATATCCCGTCTGTCTCTCTCCAGGCACAATCCCGGGGTGGGCGGTGTGTACCTGTGGTGTGTGATTCAAGCCAGGAGAGTGAAGTGCGAAGCCTCTTTGAGCAGGTGGATCGAGAACAGCAGGGGCGTCTGGATGTGCTGGTCAACAATGCCTTTGCTGGGGTCCAGGTATTCTTAGAACTTTGATCCCAGCTCCACACTCCTGACCTCCCCTTCTGACCACTGAGTCCTCATCCCTGCTCACTGTCCCTTCCATTATCCAGCCTCTCATACCTTACAGCTTTCAGACCATCCAATTCAATACTATACCTATGCCTTCCAGGCACTCCTGAACAATACTAATAAGGCATTCTGGGAAACACCTGCCTCCTTTTGGGATGATATCAACAATGCTGGACTCAGGTGGGTGTTCCCCTTTCCCCACTGGAAGGACCTGGGGCTGAGGGCCCAGATCTTTCCCTATATGTCCTTTCTTTTTCCCTATAACCTGCCATCTCTTCTCCCTTCTATCCCATATACCCCTCTTATCTCTGGAAAAGTTCCGTACAGATGAATCTATAATGGGAACGTCAACTTTTGTCTTGTTTCTGTCAATAATTTTCATATGACCTTGCCTTTGGCCTCTCTCCCACCTCACTCTCTGCCCATCCAAATACATGACCTAGAAGGGAACCTCCTCCCCTCAGTAATGCGCATCCCCCCCCATAGTTGATATTTCCAAAAATGGTTAGAGGAAGAAATTGTTTAGATCAAGAGAAGTTCAATAAAAAACAGTGCATGCCTGTTGTCTTAGCCTCCACATCTTACTCTAGACCCAAAGGCCAAGCACTCCCAGGTTAGAGTTTAGGAGGGCAAGGGTGTCACAAGTTTACATGTACATCTGGCACAGGAGTGAGATGAAACACAGCATTTAGAGTTCTCCCAGCATGATATGCACCAGTTTCACCTGTATCTATTACTATTGGAACTATGGTACACTCTCAGAAACTACACTCCCTGGATGTGATTACTATGGGAGTAACCAAGATATTATCTACAAACCCGTGACTAAAGAGTATTCACAGCTTCTAGTGGCAATCCCAAGAAATCATGATTAGAATCAAATTGTGATTTCCAAAGTGGAAGAAAGACTGTGAGGAAAGAGAGGAATGGTTAGCCAAGAAGCAAGAAAAGAAAACCCAAATAGTTGGAAATGGGCAGGGCCCATATCCTTAGACCTCCAGAGAGAGGAGCCTTTCACACTCATCTCTTATTGGTCAGGGTTTCGAGCCTATAAGGCAATGGCCCAGACCCTGGCCCCTGAGCCCTGATGAATTCTCAAAGGTAAATGCCACTTTATGAGCCTCTTGAAAGCTCACCAACACCTCCTCTCACTTCCTGTACACACATTCACATACACATTTACTGTGCCTTTCCTCTGCATCATTATCTTAGGCAGGGCTTCCTTTTGAAGCTATAACTCTCTCTACTTGTTTTCATTTGGAGGGTCCTGTTTCCCATGGAAAAGAAAATTTTTTTCTGGTTACCAAGTCTGTGTATATTATGAAAAAATGTGAAAATCAGTATGATTTTATTCCCCTCATCACTACCCCTTCCTCCCTTGACTGAGACATAGCAACTATTGATAGTCTAATATATATTTTACCATTCTTTTAAATATTTGACTTGAGAGAGGTACCATAATATATTTATCTAATTCCTTGTCTATTGCAATAGTGGAATTCTTGGAAAAAATATGTACTTTTTAAAGATTTAATAAACATTATCAAACTGTCCTCCAAAAAGACCTTACCAATTTATAAACTCTTGGCAGTGAGGGAGATATCTGTTTTCCCATGTCTTCAACTGTGCTACACAATATCAGGCCACTCAGTTAGGCAAGCTTTGCCACTCTGACAGACCATAGATATCTGAAGGTGGTTTTAATTCATACTTCTTTCTTATTTGTGAAGTGGTGCTTTTTATTTATTCATTTATTGGCTCTTTATTCTTTTGTGAGTTGTGTTTTATTATTCTTTTCACATCATTTATGAGAGATCTTTGTGCAATAGATTCCTTTGTTATATGTTTTACAAATATTTTTCCCAATTTATTCATTTTTTGCATGCACGTTCTCCCTGGCTCTGTTTATATACATAAACATCTATAGATGTATGTTTTTGTACATTGATATATACATATGTCAAATCTGTCAGTCTTTTAATAGTTTCTATTTTGGTGTGTTGCTAAGACAAGCCCTCCCTACCTCAAGTTTGTAAATACATTGTCATATTTTTCTTTTAGTGTTTTTGCACATTTTTTATATTCAAATATTTTATCCTTTTGGAATACATTTTGAAATAATAAGTGACGTAGAGAGCTAATCCCACTCACCAAATAACTGGCCAGTTGTGCAAAGTCTATTTACTCAATGGTCCCTCTTTTCCTGTTGATTTGAAATATACCTGTTGTAATTCACTGAATTATCATTTACATTGGGATCTAATTATTAACTATTTTTGTTTCATTAACTGTGTGTGTATTATTACACTAGTACTGCATTTTAACTATTATGTCATTGTGCATTTTAATGTGGAGTGGCAGGTTTGGAGTCGCATATGCCCCTTGCCCACAAGATATTACTCTTCCTTTTTCAGAATATTTATAGCTATTCTCACTCCCCCAAAAGTCTTTTTGAGGTGTAATTCAAATTGACTAAATCTATAGATCAATTAAGGTAGAACTGATCTTTTACATGTTGATTCTTCTGAAAAAATTATGTCCGTCCTTGTTCTTTTGTATTAGAATTTTATAGTTTTTCATGTAAATCTCCTATATTTCTTATGTTTTTTTTTCCCGAGCTATTTTACGTTTGTTGTTTTATTATGACAGAGCTCTTTCCTTCCATAACATCTTCTAGAGAGTGCCATTTCTCATCCTTTCGTGGTTAATTTTACCAGTGTTCCTCTCAGAAGGTGGTCTCCAACCCTGATTCCCCAGGTCTACAGGGCCACCATGCCGCCCTCTCCTGACTGACTATAGCCACTAGAGGGCAGAGGAAGCTGCTGAGGCTACAGCAACCAGGCCAGCACTGAATGCTGTCCATTCCTTCCTTGTCCCACCTTCTAGAGGCCACTACTTGTGCTCGGTCTATGGGGCACGGCTGATGGTACCAGCTGGCCGGGGGCTCATCGTGGTCATCTCCTCCATTGGGGGGCTGAAGTATATATTCAGTGTCCCCTACAGCGTGGGCAAAGCTGCGGTGAGGACTCAGTGTGGCACAGGTGCTGGGGAGCTATAGAACAGTGATGGTACCCACAGCTTAGGAGGTAAATCACATCGGTCAGAGTAGTAAGGCCAACTGGTCATCACCTCTTGCACTTCCCTTCTGTGGACAACTCCTTAGCCTGGGCACCTCTCAGCTGGCCAGAATAGGCACTGCACTGGGGAATGTGGACAGCTGAGGTCCCTGGAAAGGGCAGGAAACTGGGAAATCCTTAGCAGGAGCAGGGAGGGCAGGGGAGGAAGGTGACATAACCAGGTACCCTGGCTCTTACCTTGTCTCCTGTCCCTCTCTACAGTGTGACAGGTTGGCTACTGACTGTGCCCTCGAGCTGCGGCGCCATGGGGTCAGCTACGTGTCTCTTTGGCCAGGGTTGGTGCAAACAGAACTGCTAAAGGACTATTTGAGGAACAATGACAATGTTGAAGATTCTCTGTTTAAGCAGGTTGGTAAGGGGTTAGCCAAGATCTCAAAGAATGCAGGGAAATCATCCTCTCCATCCTCAATATCAAGACAGTTAACAACAATAAGTAGTAAATACCCAGATGCTTACCATGGCAGGTGTGGGGCTGAGCACTGTACACATGTTATATTCTTTAATTGTGTAAGAGAAATAGTCTCTCCATTTTACAGATAGCAGAACTGAGACCCAGAGAGGTTAAAAAACTTACACAAGGTCACAGATGCCATAAGTGGAAAGGCTGCTCACCTCCAAAGCCCATGCTCTTGACCCTCACACAGCACTAACCTAGAAAGTCCAGACATAGTTGGCTTCCCCAGACCCTTTCACTTAAGAAAGGCAGTGGATCCTGGTGCTGGCGTACAAGGCTCACCTGGTTGTGAGAAAGAGTGGCTCCAGCACCTTCCACGATGCTGATTCCTGCAGGTGCAGTGATGAGGGCCTTCTAGAATAGAAACTGAAAGCAAGGAAGAGACTTGGGCAGTTCTCTGGGAAATTAACCCTTCACCTCTCTGTTCCTGTGTTTCAACTTGAATTTCAGTTCTCGTCTGCGGAGACCACAGAAATGAGTGGCAAATGTGTGGTGGCTTTGGCAACAGGTGAAGAGGTTGGGGGCAGCTGGTAACAAGAAAGGGCCTAGAGGATCTGCAGGGTGGTGGCAGCCAGTTCTGGGTCCTGGCTCAGGAGGTGGTTGAGGAATAAACCCTTCTTTTCTCTGGGTTCTGGAGACCCAAAAGGTCAGAATTCCCAGTGTGAGGTTTGGCAGCTTTAAGAACTAGTTCCTAGGAGGTATGACCAGAAGCTAGAGGCCCGGGAATCCTCCTAGGAACAGAGAAAAATAATTCTGGGCTCCTAAGCCTTTCTCAGTGATGCCCAGTCCCATTGGCCCAAACCTTGTCACCCTGCACCATTCCTATGCCATCTCAGCTATATATGGGCCCACAGACCCCAATATCTTGAGCCTGAGTGGAAAGGTACTGCCATCCTGTGATCTTGCTCGACGCTACGGCCTTCGGGATGTGGATGGTGAGAGCTCTGACCCAGCAGCCAGCATGGACCTCTCTTCCTTCTGTTTCCTGCTCACTCTTCCTCCCTCACTGTCTTCCCTGTTCCTTCCTCCCTCACATCCTCCTCAGTCTTCAGCCAAGGGGGAGGTGTCCAAGGAGTGGGAAATAAGTGTCTAAATCCCCTTTTCTTTTTGTTATCCACAGGCCGCCCCGTCCTAGACTTTTTGTCTTTGAGTTCTGTTATCTCCCACACCTCTAGCTTGGGCTGGCTGGCCTCCTACTTGCCAGGCTTCCTTCGTATGCCCAAGTGGGTTATGACTCTCTACACTAGCAAGTTCTAACACTCCTGGCCTGATGTCACCACCCTGCTTGTCTTTTCATTCGGCCTGGGTGGTTGGGCCTATCTCGGTGGAATAAGGCAGCCTTTCCTACCTTGCCCTTGAGTCAAAGAGAAAGCCTCTGCTACATGGCCCGGGTAAGCCCTACGGACCCTATAGATACCTTTTTGTGCCTTGGTTTTCCTTACCCCTACATTTTACTTTTTGCCTTCCTATCAAAAAATGCTCTGGGTACTAATAAAGGTCTCATTTCTCCTTCAAGGCATTTTTTGAGTGCTGATTCTGTGCTGGGCCAAGTGTTAAGTACTTGAGAGAGGTACTGAGATATGCAAAATGTTTGTGTTCTCAAGGAGCTCCATTCCTAGGACAAGGGCCCTTTCCTCCAGAGCTGTTCCTGCTCTACCTTGGAGAGTTGTCCATCTTGGGGGCACCTGCCCTTCACCATAAGGCCTGTTTCTCATGCCCCAACTGAGAAGCAGGGCCCCTTCACAACAAAAAGCAGGCACCCCTCAGTCTCTCACTGCTTTCCCACTCCCTCATTCCACCATCACTTCAGGGATGCCTGCTGCCTTCCAGCTGGGCCTGCTCCCTGGGTGAGGCTCAATACAGTGAGGGCACTGTCTTTGGAGTTGATTTCCTGGAATTTGGGAGGAAAGTTCTACCTAAATTCAAGTGAGGGGCAGAGAAATACCTGATGGCACTGACACACTCTCATCTTTTCTCTCAGGATGACACCACCAGAATTACTTTCTGAATTGTAAGAATCCTTTAGGGCTGCATTGTCTGCTCTGGAGGCAAGGCAGCAGAGGGTATGTTTCAAAAAGTTGAGGATCACTCTTGGGGAGCCTTCCAGCCAGTAGCCTAGGTGGTCACTAGGTAATGAGATGGCTGTTGTAAATCAGAGAGGCAGAGACCATTTCTAGTCTTCAAACAAGGCCAGGAGAGAGCTGAGGCTTCTTAAGGCTTCCCACAGTGTCTGCAGCAGCTGTAATATTCCTGTGGCTTTCTGGGGACAGCCCTGGTATTGTTCCATTGGTGTACTGGGATGGCTCACTGGCTTGTGAGAGCTGATTATGCACAGTTCTGCCAACTCTGTGGTCAGTGGCTTCTTGTTGGCTGCTTGGAGTCAACCAGTGAGAATGTATATACTGAAAGTCAAATAAGACTACCAATCAGGGCTTTTATTTATTTTTTTTTGAGAGCTGGCTTATTAGCCCATGACTGGGACTGTGTACCTAAACTCCCATTTAGATCACAGTGATCTGATTTCCTCACCACTCTCCCATCTCTCTCCACTTACTATCCTAAATTCCCATTATTCCTCAAGGTTGGTGAGGGGCAGAGGTTGCTGCCTGTATTCTATAAGAATAAGGGCCTTGGGATCTCCTCCAGACTTCCACAGCCACCATTAAAAGCCATCAATGGAACAAATATTTGTGTGATGGCCCTGTCTCCTAAAGGCCACAAAGGATTATGGGAAGAACATGGGCTTCAGAGTCATACAAATCTGTATGAAAATCCTGACTCCACCACTTAGGGAATTTAATGAAATAACATATATAAAGCACCAAGCAATAAGTAGCTATTAAAATTGTCAATCCCTTCTCTCAACAAATATTTAAGAGCATCCCTGGCACCAGGCAATTTTCTTGAGAGAGCAGAGAAGACAGCAGACCGGACCCTGCCCACAAAGGACTTTGAAGATCTTAGACATCATCTAGACCTTCCATTTAGTAAAAGAAGTAAGCAAACCGGGCCTCCAAGAGTCCGCACCACACAAAGTTAGGCCTTGAGTTTCTGGTATCCCAAGAAACCAGAAGGAACGGTGTCCTTTACAGTCTGCTTCCCTCCAACAAGATTTAATTCATCTTAGCAACATAAGCAATACAGTACAGAGCTCTGAGAGAAAGAAGCAGGAACAGTGAATTTTGATTGGAGGCAGAAGAGATTCAAGACTGAGAAGCCCAATAGTAGAGAGTCTTACGATGTTTCAGGGATCAAAATTTATCCAAAAACAGTTATTTAATGCCTACTCTGTGCCCAGCACCATGCTAGTTATCAGGGGAGACCAGTTAAATTTGGTAAGATGAGTCCTATAGGAAGTTTACCCTGAGAATACAGGAGGAAGCAACTAGCTCTGTTAGAAAATTGAAGGAGGTGATATTGCCCAGAGACTTAAAGAACAGGGTAAGACGAGGAGAGAGGAGGTTTAATTTTTTTTAATAAAAAAAAAAAAAAGGCAGCTAGAAAGACAAAAATGTGGCAGAACAACTAGAGATTTGGTGTGGCTTAAATGTAGATGTGATATGAAACAGATTTCCAGAGAGAAAAATAAGTAAAGATAGATGATTGAAATTTAAATGTAGGCAATAGGTTTCCAATGAAGGGTTCATCGTAGATGCGGAGTGACATACTATTAAGGAAGGGCTCCCAGGGAGGGCAATAGGTGAGTGACAGGGTAGGACAAGCAAGGTAACCTCCAAAACATCTCTGGAGTGTAAGACCTCAGGGTAGCCCCAGCCTGGGACCTTCACATGTTATACTGTGGCCAGGGGTAAAGCAGCTCCATTAGGCCAAGGGCAATCCTCCAAGAAAAGCCAACGGTGTCAACCTTGAAAGCACACCGGAGGGGGTGTCATGCACAAAAATGGAAAAGGGCACCCCAGAGGATATGGTAGAGCACTTAAGTAGGACAGTAGTGTTTAGGACTTGTGTTTTAGGATACTCACTGGGACTTAGGTATGGGGAGGATGGACCAAAGGAAGGAGAGGCAGGCATCAGAAGAGCTGACAGACCCTATCCAGGATCTGTTGGCAGTGGAGATGTGGGCTGGGGAGAGATGATAGGAGGCAGTCTACAGACTGGAGACCTGTGGAAAGGGAGGTGGGGCTAGAGCGGGACTACTGTGGTGTTAACCACTGGCGTGGGGGGACCATGAAACCAACAACAGGCACAGAGAAAGAAAGAATGTGCCTGAACTGCGAAGGAGATGCCAGCTTGCCTGAGGTTAGCCCTGGTGGGACTCCGAGATGCAGCCCCAACTCCCTCTTGTTTTGCCGATTCCCAAAACGTGCTTGATCTCCCAGAGGAGCCCAGGGAGGGATGGAGAAGAGATTTTTTATTTGCATTTTTATTTATATTTTTAAAAGGTAACATATTCATGTGTCTAAAAATTCAAAGGTATAGAAAGATATACAGTGAAAAGTCCCCTCCTGTCCCTGCCCTCGAGTGCCCCTTCCCCAACTCAGAGGCAGCCAGTGCTACCCAATTCTTGGGTAACCACAGAGCCCAGGCCTGTACGAGCAAATGTACAGAGATTATATTTTCCAGTCTCTGAGGCCTATTCTGGCCCTTGTACCCTACACTTCTCAGCTAGGAGCACAGTGGCCCCACCCCTTCCAGGTGCTTTTGCAGCTGCTCCCATCACCAGAAACTTCCCAACCCTGCCAGCAGGGAGGGTAAGAGCAATAGTTACCGACGACTCAAGGAATGGAGAAGAACAGTCACAGAGAAGGGGTGTGAATGCCAAGCAGCCCAGCCTGAGTGGTCCAGTCTGGTCCTGGCCACCTCACAAAGGAGAACGCACACTATGACGGTGAGATGCGTATCACACCTGAAGTGGGATTCCTCTTTCTAGAGCAACCGCCCAAGGGTTATGGGTTCCAAAATGAGGCTGACCGCAGAGCCTTCGATCCCAGGTTGTCTACACAGATGTGAGCTCTGACCAGCTGGCCAACAATAAACAGGAAGGTGATGGAAGCAGGTCTGGACCAAGATTTTGGGACAAGTCACTGAGGAGAATTTCCCATTGGCTCCTGAAGGTCCCTCTGGGTGATGTTACAGTAGGGTGGGGATTTAGGCATAGGGAATGAGGAGCCCAATTTATAAATCAAGGTGAGGTGCTTAGGCCCAGACCTGCCCTCTTCTCTTCCTCATACTGGCTCCTATGCACCATGGCTCTCAAAGGCATTGACACTGTCTCTGAGATGTTAAGTGAGATCCCTTTGTTGTGGCGTGACCAAAACCCACAAAACTAATTGAGATTAATTATGAGCCTTTATTAGCCGGCCGGCAACTGACCCTCTACCACGCAGGGTTAGAAGAGACCAGTCCCGGGTTCTCAAGGGAGGTAGTTTATAAAGCCTGCCCCCCCACCCCCCACTACTGTATTCCAGAACAAAGTAAGTTAAAAAAAATAGAAGTTAGTCCTTTACAAAGCTAAATGTAGCCAGGGAATTTGCTAGTTTTAAACATGGCCTTGCAGATGTTCTTGTTATCTGTACCCTGGAATATTGTGCTCTTCTCGTGACTGATTTACTGCCTAGAGATATCACCTCCTTGTGGCTAGTTCACTGGGAAGTTTTAACCCTTACACCTTCAGCATCTTGGCCTCCCCATCCCTGGGAAGGGCCCCACCATATCCTCAGAAGTCACTTTGCTACAGCCTGCCCCCATCCTGTCTTGTCTCTCATCCTCATCCCCCAGGTTAGTCCACCCCTCCACAAAGGCCTTCCTCCCTGGACCCTTCTGCCTGTGTCCTCTCTTAGGCCTCCCCTCCTTCCACTATTCCTCCTGTCCCCTGGGGCCCACCCCCACCTGCCCTCTGGCCCCACCCCTCCATACAATCTTCTATCCTTCCACCTCCCATTTGGCTGCTCTTTTTTGCAGCCTCCTGCTGTGCCCTGGGCAGGGCAGGGTGGACAGGCACAGGCTAGCCTTATAAGACAAGAATCCAGCTCCCAGTGTGTTTTCAATCATCATGAAACAATTACAACCACAGTGAAACCTAGGGTGGAGACTCAGAGGAACAGGAGAGGTCAGTGCAGCCTGGCTGCTACCCAGGTCACGCTTAACTCTTGTTACGTGAGTAACATTCTTATCCTTGCCTTTCTCTGCAAAAACTCACCTCTGTGTCAGTTCTTGCCTCCCGGCAACTAAGGGCATTGTTGCCCATCAGCACCCAGAGTAGCTTCCTCAGAGCAAGGTCAACATGTCATAGGGCCTATCTGGACTTGTGTGCCAGAGTAGGGAGGAGCTGAAAGCCACCTGTGCTTAACTTGATAATGGGGAATCTGGGAGAGTAAAGGATCCTTCCCTTGGAAGCTCTTAGAAATGGAGAAGCCTGTGGAATCCTGAGAAAGAGGCAGAGGGAGGAAGTGGGGTCAGTTTTCTGCGATTTCTGTTAGCAAGTATGAGCACATGTGCCCCTATCCTTGGCGCCCTGTTTCTTGGAGAAGTAGTCCCAGAAGAAACAAGCAAAGCTGGAATTCCACAAGGAGACAGTACCCAGCATCCTTGAGGGGCTTGTGCAAGAAGCAAAGGTGACTTGGCTGTGGGCTTTTGCCAGCACTGTAACACAACTGAGCCTGCCAGAGACTCTCGATGTTGCAGGGCTGAGAGAATTAGTGTTTACTGGGCACCAGCAATGACCTAAACACCCTGCATAGGTCTTATTTAATCTTTCTTCATCTGCCGTATGAGATAAGTCCTCTCTCACAGCTGAGAAAACTGAGGCCCAGAAATGGTGAGGTACTTGTCCAGAATTGCAAGTCTTTACAGCAAAAGAGTCCAGATTCAACCAAATAGGTTTAACTCCAGAGTGTGAGCTCGTTCCCCCATATCATGCTGCCTCTGCTCCTTGGGTGGTGTTTTGTGGTTTTTTGTTTTTTGTTTTCTTCGTTTTGTTTTTTGGAGGGGAGTTGTTTGTTTTTGAAAGCGTTATTATTTTTGGCAGAGAGGTTTTGGGAGTGGGCAAAGAGGTGAAAGCATTCTTAAGTTTACTCAGCCCAAGACTCTTGGGCAAATTCAGATTTGACCACATTTCCTTTCCTCTGAACCTTTGCTTGAGCTTTTCTGGTCCCTGGAGTGCCACCTATGTACCCCACCCAGCCCCATTTCTATCTGACAGAATTCTTCCCACAAGCCTCATCTCAACTTCCTAGAACCTTCGGGTTTCTTCTGCCATTGCTCTTACCCCTTCTAGTAACCTGTGACATTCACTTGCCTTTTGACTGGTATTAGAGCCATTGGTATCCTCATCTGATCCCCTAGACAAGGTTGACAATCCTCCCCCATAGGCTGGGTCTTGGGCCCTCCTTGCCCCCCTCTCCACACACATTTTATAAAACCTTTGAACCCTGCACATAGAACAGTGCCTGGAGTGTCCATACCACCCAGAGTGTGGCTGAGCTCAGAGGGATGCACTGGTCAGGGCCACATCCTCCCCGCCAGGGGCAGATGGGCTGGGCCAGCCTGCAGGTATCTGTGCCACAGGACTAGGACTACCGTCCTCTAGTATTTCTCAGTCCTTGGTGTCATCTCTTCCTGCCATGCATCAGTTCCAGCCACCCTTATTTGGGGCCTGGGGTCTGGTAGAAGACTGCCCAGAAAGGCTGCCAGCTGATGGGGCATGGAAAGTGTGGCTGGGGCTGGTGGCCTCTGTGGGGAAAGGCTGAGCAACCCTCAGCAAGCTCCCTGAAACTTAACTCCAGGTGCTCCCTTCCCCACTCCTCCCCCCAGAACTCCAGCCTGAGTCAGGATTGTATGCAAAGGGTACATGGTGATATAGTGTTTCTCCTCTTGGCAATTCCAGGTGTTCTCCTTATTTATTGAATTTTGAGGTTTCCACCCTATCCTCTATCTACTCTCCACCTCACCCCAGCCTTGAGGCCTGGAGTGCAGCCACCTCTGACCACTCCTTCTCACCCCACCCCAATCTCCCTGCCCTAGGATCTAAGAGTCCCCAACTTTCTCACCTAATCCCCACTCCAACCCAGTGGGGTGCAGCATGTCTTTCTCTGGCCTCTATGACTCACCATTCATTCATCCACTCACTCATTCATTCTTTTCCAGGACACCCGAACATTATCACCACCAATAACTACATTATCTCAATGCCCTGTTTAATTTCCCAGGGCACTTATAACTCTCCCAAATCTTTTTCAGTGTGTGCACTTGTTTCTCCAGGGTCTGTCACCCTGATTAGAATGGAAGCTCTTTGAGAGCAGGAGCCTTGGCAGTCTGGGTCACTGCTATGGACTGAGCTGTATTGGTGGTACTCAATGATCATTGCTTGGTGATTGGCTGAATTATCATAAATGTTTGTTGAGGAAGCACCGTGGTGCATACACCAGGCCCCCCTCACTCCAAACCCCCTCATTAGCAAGGCTGTGGGGACTTGGGTCTGGATCTCAGGCTCTGGATCTCAGGACTAAATATTCCTGAAGAGGGAGTTTTCTCACCCCTTTCCAAAATTCACCTCAACTCCCTGTATTCTGGGACCCAATAATCCCCTTCCCCAGGGGAGTTTAAAATAGGATCAAAGCTGTACAATTATGATTTGTGCACTTTGAGCATCTATGTGTGTTTCATTAAAAAGTTTTTCAGAAAGAAAAAAAGAAGCAATGGGAGTTTAAGAAAAACCTGTAAGCCATGACGTATCACCCGATCTAGAACAAACTCCTCTTGACCTCAGTCTGAGTCAGGTGCCCCTCCCCCCATAGGCCCCTGTCCTACCCTAGTTTATATGCTGACATGTCTGTCTCACTCATGAGACCTGTCCTGTCCAATACTAGCCTCTAGCCCCATGTGACTATTTAAATAAGTTAAAATTAAATTAAATTTAAAATTCATTTCCTCAATTGTACTAGCCACATTTCAAGTGCTAACAACCACAGGGGGCTAGTGGTGACTATACTGGATAGCGCAGATACTATTTCCACTTCGCAGAAAGTTCTAGTCTAGCACAACACTGCACTAGACTATAAGTTCCAGGAACGTGGACACCGAAACTTTCTGATCCCACACTGTACCCCTGGCACCCAGCACACCCTCAGTTCCAGCTCTAATGCTAAATACATACAAACTAAATTAACGCTCATACTGCCACACTGCACAAGGCCCCACACCAGCTCTGGTATCTATGTCTTCCCCATTCTTCCTGCCTCCAGAGCCCAATGAGGACTCATGGTCTCTTTCCTCCCTCCAAACTATCTCTGATCCATGACTCAGGGTCCTAGAGGCATTGTGGGGTGTGTGTGTGTGCGTGTGTGTGTGTGTGTGTGTGAGCGTGTGTGTGTGTGTGTGTGTGTGTGAGCGTGTGTGTGTGTGTGTGTGTGTGTGTGTGTGTGTGTTGGGGAATGGGAGTAGAGAAGGGATTAGTAGGGCAAGAGGTAGTCAGCATAAAGAAACATTGGGGTTCCAGGCCTCAAGAAGCTCAAGTTTGAGCCTCTGGTACTAGGTGCTCCCATCTACACAGGGGCAGGCACCCAGGCTTTGGTTTGAATTCTGGCTGTGTTTCCCCCCAGCTGTGTGATTTTGGCAAGCTGTGAACCCACAGTATGCATTGTTTCCTCATTGTAAAACTGAATAACAATACCTATTTCATATATGTAGTGAATGCATTAAATAAGATGTCTGAGGTTTGGTCAGAACTTGTTCCTCTCTCTACATAGAAGGCAGTAAAATCCCTTCCTCAAATATCAGATTGCAGCCCTCAAACACCTACATGCTTCCGACTTATTCCACACAAGAAGCCAAATATAACTCCTGACAGCTCTTTTTGCCTTAAGCAAGAGGCTTGTCATGGGTTCCATTGGTTCCACTGCTCTTATCTCCAAAGTCACCTGTTTCCCCTTCTGTCTGCCAGCTAGCTAGCTAGCTAAGTCTGTTTGGTTCATCTTCCCTATCTTCACATCATAGTACATGCCTGAAATGCTCTTCCTGCCCTCTCTTTCTAAAACCAGGCTCTACCTTCTTGGAAGCAGATTTATTCATGAGATTCACTTCCTCCCTGAACTGAAGCCTGGTTGACTCAGCTTTTCCAGTTTCAAGATTACTAATTACTAAACAATATTTTATGCCTACTTAGCCTTTGTCCAACCCTTTCTTCTTCCCCAGTGACTATGATGTAAGACTGTACCTGGCTAATCTGCACCTGTTGGTATCTGTCTTCCTAGGTATCTGATTGTATATGTGAGTGTGTATAAAGCAGGAAGCAAGAGCAGATGGTGATCTCCGTCCCCCAAAACAAATAAAGCAGCTGGTGAGGTAGAAGGGCTGGACCAGACCAGACACACAAGTCCCATTTGGCCACTTACTATATCAGTGGCCAATTACTTAGCAAGTTACTTAATCTTTCTGAGCCTCAATTTCCTTGTATATTTTTGACAAAAATTAGACAATTACCACTGTTACTATTTACTGAGTATTTAAAGTGTAGGCACTGTTCTAAGCACTTTACATACATCATTTTATTTAATCTTCCTCTCCACTCTGGCAGGTAGGTATTATTTAAAAGGGTTAGAAGAAATATAAAGAATTTAAAGCCAAACTTTCTTACCCAGATGTGGTTTATAAACATATACATGCCACATGGATATACACTTCTCACAAATATATCACACACATATACACACTATCACCTTGAACCCCATGAAGGCTCCACCAGGAAACATGCCTGAGCTTCCTATCCCCAAAGGCCAACAGTACTCATTGTTAGGCCCAACCAAACCAGCCCTCACTATGTTGTTTTGTTCATTCATTCAAATAAATACTCCATAACTACTAAGAACCATGGCCAAGTATCAGACATGCAAGACCAAAAGTGCCATTCTTGTCCTTCAGGAACTTTGAATCTGACAGAAAATGCTGGCATACAAACTAAAACTTACAGTAGGCACAGGGAAATATGCACTACCTTTGACAGCACACGTGGTCTTCTAAATCAGACTGGGGCATTCTGGAGAACTTCCTGGTGGTGACACAAGTTAAATCTATAAGACAAAAAGGTGTTATCTGATAAAGGAAGGAGAATCAAGAAGCGGAAATAGTTTAACATGTTTGGGAAACTTCAAGTAGTTCTGTCAGTTTCTAAAAGGGCAAGCAGGACAAGGCCAAAAAGTAGGCAGGGCCCAATGCCAAAAGGCCTGATGTGCTAACTCGAGAGATTCAAAGTCTGTCCTGAAACTCTGTCAGCAGCCATGGAAGGCTTTTAGGCAGAGATGTGACATGATCAAATTTGCATTTACGAAGACTGATCCAGCAGCACAGAGGATGACTTGATAATAGAGGGGATGGGGTGGAGATGGGAGAACACTGAAAAAACTTTCAACAATCCAAGGAAGAAGTGAGCTTAAAATCTTAGTGCAATGGGAACAGAGAGAGTATTTTAAGGCAAAATAGAGAGGGATTAGTGCCATTCACTACAGTAGGAAACATGAAGGCCAAAGTTAAGACCGGATGGAGAGATAATGATACCTTTTGATGTTTGGAATTCAAGGTATCTCTGGGACACCCATGTGTTATCTAATAGGCTTTTGAATTGTGTGTATAACATATATACACACATATTTGCATGGTATACATACATATACACACATACATGCACATAAATTCTCGTTCATCATTAAAGCTTGCAAGACATCTGGCTGGAGATCTGTTTGAGTGTCATCAGCTTACAGGTCCTAATAAACACTATTAGAGTGGATGAAAACACCAGAGAAGGTGTGAGCCAGAAAATCTGTGGGGCCAGGACAGGGCTCTGGCGGGTTGGGGGCCGGGGAGGCTCCAATTCCTAGAAATCAGGCTCAGATTTCTGAACATGCTCCCAGCACCGGTGTTTGAAGTAAAAAAAAAAAAAAAAAAAAAAAAAGGCGGGCGGGGGGCGTGAGGAAAAGGCCCTGGTGATGGTGAGCACCGATCCTTAGGCGGGAAGACGGGCAGAGAGGTCCAGGAGGAGAAGCCAGAGCAGGGTGTCAGGTGGAAGGAAACCAGCAGCGCCCAACGCTGCGAAGGTCCAGGGAGACGAGGACAGGACTTGCCTCCGATGCGGCGACCGGGCTGTGGCCGGCTCGGCCAGAGTGAGTCAGCGGGGGAGCGACGGTGTGGTTTTCAGCTGCTGGAGAAGCCTCCTCAGCTGCGCGCCAGTCGGGCTCGCTGACTCAAACTCGGTTGTGCTGCTTTCGCCAGCGGCCACTCGCCGCCCCCTGGAAGCCCACCCGGGCGCGCGGCTGCGGCCGCGCCGCCCGCTCCCTCCGCCGGCCGGCAGGGGGCGCGGGGCCTGGGCGCGGGGCCGGGCGCCGCTCTAGCCAGCCCGGGCTCGGTGGCGGGCGCTGCAGCGCGGCGTCCCCGCGTCGCCTCCCGGCACAGGTGGGTCCGCCCGCCGGGGGCGGTGAAGCGAGCGAGCCGGGGGCGGGCGGGGAGAAGCAGCCCCCGGGCGCGGAGCGGTCCCCGCCGCCCCAGCGCGCCGCGTCGGGTCCCGCCCGGGGCACGGGCTGGGGCAGGGCCGCACGGGTGGGAGTCCCGGGCCGGGGGCGCCTCCTCCGGCTCGCGCGGCGTCGGCCCAGGCCCCCCGGACACGCGGGGGCGACGTCCCGGCTCGCGCGCGGCCCCCGCGGGGCAGATGGGGGCGGGGCCCGCGGGGCGGGGCTCCCGCGATCGACGCTGCTTTCCCTAGGTTTCCGGGTCTACCCCTGGACCCCTTCCCCGTCCTGAACCCCGAGCCGGCACCATGGTGAGACCCCTGACCTCGGCCTCTCACGTCCGCGTGCCCGCGTGCCCGCCCCAGTGGCCTGGCCTCTCGCTTTCGCAATATCAACCTGGGCCTCTGGTCGGGGTTCGGGGGGCCTGCCTCTGCAAGGCAGTCTGCACGCTTCCAACCCACCTTTCCCTGTAGCACGGGCGCCTGAAGGTGAAGACTTCGGAAGAGCAGGCAGAGGCCAAAAGGCTAGAGCGGGAACAGAAACTGAAGCTATACCAGTCAGCCACCCAGACTGTCTTCCAGAAGGTGGGGCCCTCAGAGGTACCCCATCTCCAGGTGGCTCCCTTAGCAGGTAGCACAGAGGCCTGGAACTGGGCCGTAGAGTCAGATTGCCTGGATCCATATATGGGTTCTAACACTTGCTGGCTGTGTGACCTTGAAAAGGTACTGAATCTCTTTAGGCCTCAGTTTGCTCATCTATAAAATGGGGCTAATAATTGCACTTACTGCATAAAGCTGTTGTGAAAATTAAATGAGAGGATACATGTAAGCGCTTTACATAGTACCTATTGTATAATATGAAGTTTGTAGAATATTTGGTAATTCTGTTTATGTTATTTAGCCCTGCAGGGGGAGAACATGATCTCTGACCCTTCTACCTATCTTCTTAGCGCCAGGCTGGTGAGCTGGATGAGTCAGTGCTGGAACTGACAAGTCAGATTCTGGGAGCCAACCCTGACTTTGCCACCCTCTGGAACTGTCGACGAGAGGTGCTCCAGGAGCTGGAGGCTCAGAAGTGCGTAGGGGTTCAGGGCCCCAGGAAGATTGGTCTAGCCCTATCCCTGCCCTCCCGGATCTAGTGATGGAGGAGGAATAGAGCAGCCAGGGGCACAGGCAGAGGGCAGTGGAGGACTGGGTGCAGAAAGTCAGGGGTAAGTGAAGTTGGGTGTTGGAGGACCCTGACCCTCATTCCCTCCTGGGTGCAGGTCTCCCGAGGAGTTGGCTGCTCTGGTGAAGGCAGAACTAGGTTTCCTGGAGAGCTGCCTGCGGGTGAACCCCAAGTCCTATGGTACCTGGCACCACCGCTGCTGGCTGCTGGGCCGCCTTCCAGAGCCCAACTGGGCCCGGGAGTTGGAGTTGTGTGCCCGTTTCCTCGAGGTTGATGAGCGGAACTGTACGTGCCTGCAGATTCTGTCCCCACAGCCCTCACCTACCCCACATCCTGGTACTAGGGCCCCAGTAAGGCCCAGAGTTGGGAGGGATGGCCAGGATGGGCCCACTGAGCTAATGGCAAAAGGGATGATGGAGTCAAATGCATCCTCCACAGAGTATACAGAAGTGTTTTTAGGGGCCTCTGAGGGAACTCCAGGGGTACCAGCCAGGGAACACTTCCTGCCTTGCTTCTGAGGTATGCTGTCATACTTCCCCCAGTTCACTGCTGGGACTACCGCCGGTTCGTGGCTGCACAGGCAGCTGTTCCTCCTGCAGAGGAGCTAGCCTTCACTGATAGCCTCATCACCCGAAACTTCTCCAACTATTCCTCCTGGCATTACCGTTCCTGCCTCTTGCCCCAGCTGCACCCCCAGCCAGACTCTGGACCACAGGGGCGCCTCCCTGAGGATGTGCTGCTCAAAGGTAAGCAGGGTTGGGGTGCTGGGGAGAACTCTGCAGCACCATCTTTCTAGTCCAGCCCTGTTCCTGAACCTGCATTTGGGTTTACTGAGCAGCTATTTTGTGCCCGGCTCTAGGGGTATATATGATTTAGCCCCTGGCAGAAACGTGCTCAAGTGTCCAATGGAAAAATAAAACTGATATGTACAGTTGCTGTGCCAAGCCAGCGTATAGTGAAGCTGAAGTACTCCAAGGAGAGGGATATCGGGACAGCTAGGAGCCCACCAGGTTCCCAACCACAGCCCTGTGCCTCCTTTGCCCTTGCAGAGCTAGAACTGGTTCAGAATGCCTTCTTCACTGACCCCAATGATCAGAGTGCCTGGTTCTATCACCGCTGGCTCCTGGGACGAGGTGAGCAGTAAGGGAAGAGGCTGGGTATTTAGGGCTTGGAAGGAATGGAAGAGGATTTAAGGAAACCTGAGGCTGTGTCTTCCCCCAGCTGATCCCCAGGATGCTCTGCGCTGCCTACATGTGAGCCGGGATGAGGCCTGTCTGACTGTCTCCTTCTCTCGGCCCCTCATGGTGAGCCCTGCAGCTTTACTGGAGAATATCATGGACCTTGTACTCTTGGGGCTGATGAGTCTTTGTCCTCTGTGCCAGGTGGGCTCTAAAATGGACACCTTGCTGCTCATGGTTGATGAGTCACCCCTGACTGTGCAGTGGAGGACCCCAGATGGCAGGAACCGGCCCAGCCATGTCTGGGTATCCCAGGATTGGTGGGGCAGAGTGTGGGGCTGGGGCAGGGCCAGGGTGGACAGTCAGAAAAGTGGTAGAGCTGAGCATTTCCTTGACCGATTCCCCCAGATCTGTGACCTGCCCACTGCCTCCCTCAACGACCAGTTGCCTCAACATACATTTCGTGTCATTTGGACAGCAGGCGATGCCCAGAAGGAGTGTGTGCTCTTCAAAGGTGATGCAACCTGCAACTTCTACCCCTCCCCGTAGCAAACCCCTATCCCTTCTTCCTCTCATGGGTATCCCCTCCTGCCACCTATTTCTTTCAGGCCACCAAGAGTGCTGGTGCCGGGACTCAGTTACAGATGAGCAACTCTTCAGGTGATGACAGGGAAGCATGCCAACAGAAGAGGGCTCTGGGCTCTGGGCATGAGGCAACTGGGGCAGAAGGCTGGGGACTTAGGCAGATGGTCTCAACCTGGATATGGGGGGATGACCAGCAGCCCAGGGCTATGGACATCACCCCTCCCCACCGCTGCCCCACCCTTAGGTGTGAGCTGTCGGTGGAGAAGTCCACGGTGCTACAGTCTGAACTTGAATCCTGTAAGGAGCTGCAGGAGCTAGAGCCTGAGAACAAATGTGAGGCCCCATTCCCTGAGATCCTGCTCCTCTCAGGAGGTCTCTTTCAGGAAGGGGGTGAGGGCTTGGGGACAGCAGGAAGGGTCTCAGATAGATGAGAGCAGAGGAGGGCCCAAAGAGACTGTCCTTTTCCCACCCTTTTCACAGGGTGCCTACTCACCATTATCCTGCTGATGCGGGCACTGGATCCCCTCCTATATGAGAAAGAGACACTGCAGTACTTCCAGACCCTCAAGGCAAGCTAGACGTTTGGAAACAGGCAAGGGGAAGGCATGCTGGGTTCGGAGGAAGGCAGCCGACACACATTCCTTGCTGGCTCCATCCCTCCAGGTTGTGGACCCAATGCGGGCAGCATACCTGGATGATTTGCGCAGCAAGTTCTTGCTGGAGAACAGCGTGCTCAAAATGGAATATGCAGAGGTGCGCGTGCTGCACCTGAGTCACAAGGTAGGGATTGTGCATGGGCC
This sequence comes from Cynopterus sphinx, assembly GCA_030015415.1. Taxonomy (NCBI): domain Eukaryota; kingdom Metazoa; phylum Chordata; class Mammalia; order Chiroptera; family Pteropodidae; genus Cynopterus; species Cynopterus sphinx. Next base: position 77,211,027 of record CM057384.1, read on the forward strand.
TTCCCTGGACCCTCGCCCCACTGGCCCGCTCTTTTTCTTCATGGCCTGGCCAACTTTTCTGTTTATTCACTGGACTTCAGCTGAGGCCCTCTCTGCCAGGCCTCACTATACCCCCTGGCTTTGCCTTCAGGTGCCTTTCTGGACATTTCTTCCACTGCTCATTGGAGCAAGCCAATGCCTAAAGCCTGAATAGTTCCCAGAGATTCCCGACAAATTTTTCAGACTCTGTTTTTCTTCAATTTGTGGCTCTTCCCAATCTTTCTAACACATCCATTTATCACATCACTGCAGCCCACCTCTGCTCTCACCAAACCAATCTCCCAGATTGGCCAGGCCTGTTCCTACCAGTGTCTTTTTCACTCCAGTGTTCTCTTCTGCTCCCTATACCTGCCCCCACTTCATCCACTCCAGTAGCCACCCTACCAGCAATCAGTCTGTTCCATGTCCTTGACATGGAGCATGTACTATGGTGGGTTGTAAGGTAAGCTCTCCACCAACTCCATCTTCTCCTCATCTGGGATCCCCAAGTGCCTCTGTGGGGCACAGAGAGTAAGTGCCTGATAAACAATGGCTCATTCCTCTCCCTGCTGGGTATCTCATCCCCCTCCTCAGGATCTGACGGTGCTCTGTCATCTGGAACAGCTGCTCTTGATCACTCATCTTGACCTATCAAACAATCGTCTCCGAGCCCTGCCCCCTGCCCTGGCAGCCCTGCGCTGCCTTGAGGTAAAGCCCTCAGTCTTCTGTCACTGTTCTGGGTGGTCCTTTTCCCATTCCTCTACCTCAGAAGTCTGCCCACCCGACAGAGAGATGCCCAGATCCTCCCAGCCCCTACAGATGACCCCTGCCTTACGCCCTCCATCATCCAGTCTGACCCAGATCTGACCCAGAACCCCTTCCATGCACTGTAAGCTGATTGTCCTAGGCGCCTCAGTTGCATGTACAGTCAGTCTCAGGTTGACAGCTGCCTTCCCTGCTTTGTCTTCCCTGCCCTCCCTGCTGCCCAGGTGCTGCAGGCCAATGATAATGTCATTGAGTCCTTGGACGGTGTCACTAACCTGCCTCGGCTGCAAGAGCTCTTACTGTACAATAACCGTATCCTTCCTTCTGGATGACTTTCAGACAGCGGGTAGGATGAGGTGCCACACTGGGAAGGGACAGACAGCAAACAGGGTGGGTGCCCTCAGGGGGAAGGGGAGGAGGGTCTCGCAGTCTAAGCTAAGGAGAGAGAATATCCTGGGGCTGTGTGGGGCTATCTTTGACTTGTACTGGTAGAGTTCTGCAGGGGGGAAGAGACTTCCTCAAGCCAGAGTTCACAAATGGACAGCCCACAGATGTTCTTGAGTACCACTTAGTATTATGAAATCAGGAAGTTTCATATTTTAAAAACCTGGAATTCTGATTCCTCTTAAAAATTGGAAGTTAAAGCAACTTTGGCCTGGATTTTCACTCACCCACCCCTGATCATTGCTGAGTCGTGGATGTTGCTATAGCCAGGGCTTGCCTTCCCCTTGGCCATAGTCTCCACCACTCCTAGTTCCATATTCAGTCTGCCCCCTGTGCTTTCTGCCTGGCCTCTGGCCACTTACTCACTTCAGGGAAGCATGCAAGATGCTCATCAACCAGACTACCAGGCAGCAGTCCCGCTCTTGAGGGAGAACAGTGATGGATACATAGGAGCAAATGGATCTTTGGGAACCCGCCAAGCTTTCCTTGACTTATCTTGCCCAAGGTCTCCAGCAGCTTGCAGCACTCCAGCCTCTTGCCTCCTGCCCCAAGCTGGACCTCCTCAACCTGCAGGGCAACCCCCTGTGCCAAGCAGTGGACACCTTGGAACACCTGGCCAAGCTGCTGCCTTTAGTTAGCAGCATCTTCACCTAAGAGACCCTACCTGCACCTCTACCCTCTAACTTATTGGGACTGAATAAAGAATGGGATGCCCCCTCAGTCTGCTAAGTAAGCTGCTGCTGCCACCACCACCCCGCCCCCCATTACTACCACCACTTATTGTGAAAAAGAAAGGAAGAGAGTTAGGGTAGTTGTTTCATCCTGTCTACTTTCATTTTCTGCTCAGTGAAGCTGCTTCTTGTCATGGAGAACCAAAGCTCAGTGTTTAGGGCAGAATCAGGGTGAAGGCTGGATTTGAGTTTACCTTTTGGTTGGGGCTGAGGCTAGGCTACAAAGCAGCTATAAGTCTTCAACTGGAAGGGCTCGTAGAGTTTCCCCCATGACTTCTGCCCCTTCCAGATTCCCTTTGCCCAGTTCTGGGTTTCATTTACCACAGCTGAGAGAGAAAGCTGTTCCTAGGAGTGGGTCAGAACACCCTTTCCCCACCCTCTTTAAAACAACAGTATCTGTTTCCATGAGTATCATTCTGCAGTTGAAGAGCCCTTGAAAATACTTGATCCCATTTGATCTTCATAAGCTCTCAGGGATGAGATGATTAGGCCCCATTGTACTGATGAGGAAGCTGCTATTAAGATGCACCCAAGATTGCTAAGCTCAAGTGCTGGAACCAAAGCTGTCCGGACACCTTATTCTGGGATCCCAGACTCATGTTCTTGCTTCTATATAGATACTGAATGGTTGGGCAAGACCTGGCCTCAGCTCCCTAAGGTACTGAGCCAGGCGTCTGTCCTCATGATATTCCCTCAACACATGTGTACACACACACACACACACACACACACCCACCCACCCACCCCCGTCCTGACTTTGAAAGTGCTGAGGCAATTGAGCCTCCTGGAGGGAGGAAAGGGGAGCGGTTCAGGGTTTAGGATTTAGGGCACTGAGTCAAAACTGGCTGGGTGGGGAAAGAGATTGAAACAAGAGGGAGAGAGTGTGACAAAGCATTTCCTGGTTCCCTGGGAATCTACCTGGGCACATGTGTGCACATGCACACATCCAGACCCTCAGAGTCCTGCCTTTTCCCATATCCACGGTGATGTACAAACATCCCCTCAACAAAGTCCTTTGGCTGACCTACCTCAGATCTGCCTGGGATTTTGATTTCCACTGGTGTGTCATCTGAAAGTGTTGGAGGTGAAGGCAGACCTCCTGCCAGGGCTGGGGCTTGGAGCTGGACAGGAAAAAGTCATCATGGGTGTGGAGGGCTCCCTGCCAGGTCCTGGAGCCTCTGTCCCCACTTCCCGAGGCCCTCCCTGTCTGATGCATCACCAAACTCAGCCTCTCCTCAACTGGCTTCCTTGTATCTTCTAGCCAACCCTGTTTTTATTGTCTTTTGGTCAGCGGTCAATGGACAGAGCTGGGATACTAGTGGGATGGAGGGAAGAAGCCCAAGAAGAGGGCCTCAACCTTTCCATAGAACTCCCCAGAGATCCTCCCTGATGATACGTGGCATTCTCTTTGCCTTGCAGTTCTCTAGGCAGCATCCTGGGTTTTTCACCTGTGTCAGGGTGGAGATGGGATGCACACAGGGCAGGTGCCTGGAGCCAGTTGTTCAGGATTCCCAGAAAGAATTCCAGGTTAGAGAACCTAAGACTGTAGCTGACAAGACACTCCTCTTAGTGAGAGAAGGGAGTACTCGAGCCTGGCGAGGTGGATTGGGGAAGGGAGGGGTGGAAGGGGGGTTGTGCTCAGTTCCCACTTGAGCCTCAGAGTATGGCTTAAGCCTCCCCTAAAGCCCAGGCCAGGGAAAGAAAACAAGGGATTGCTCCTACTCTGAGCAACCTTCCAAACACTGCCCCCACCCACCCACCCACCTCCACCACCACCAATTCCAAAACTTGCAAGGACACAGGAAGCTGGAGGCAGCTCACTCATTCCTGGGGCTGTGGAGCAGCTGGAGGAAGAGGAAGGACAGATGGGTGGGGGTGGGGGTCAGAGGATCAGGTAGAGCCGGCAGGTCATGGGTTGGCTGGTGGAGCCAGTCTAAGGGCCAGGCTGCTGATGTCACCAGTCTGCAGCTTGGGATTCAGGGACCTCCCTGGCAGGACAAGTCCCAGGACCAAGCCCATGGGCTGAGTCTGACCTGGACTGCTGAGAGCACAGGTTGGGAGCCCCAGCTTGGAAACAAAGGGTCTGCTAGATGTGTGGTGTGGATGAAAGCGGTTCCTTGCCCCATTACCCTCAGGAGAGGAGACTCCTTAAGCGCATTCTGGCAGGAATCAGCCTGGTGTAGCGGTCCCACCAAAGCCTTCCACTTTCACCCCAGCTTTATCCCTGACAGACCCTGACCCCGCCCCCTCACCTCTCCTGTACTATTTTGTTTCCAGGGTTGCTCAATTCCTCGAAAGGGGAAACAGATTTCAGCACGGGCAGAGCTTATTTCCCGCCCCTACCTCAGGAGACAACCCCCAGGGGCCTGGCCTCTTCCCCTAAGGAGGATGCTCCCCCTTCTTCCCAGCAGCTGACCCCGCCCTCCCCCCTCATAAACCACGTACCCGCCCATCCCACACCTTCCACTTGTGTGGCGGCGTCAGGCGTGTCCGTCCCGTCCCATCAGTCCTGACCTGTTCCACTGAGGCCGAGGCCGTGGGACTCAACGCTGTCCTCACCAGCACCGCCACCAGGTGAGGGGTCCCAACGGTCCCTGAGATGCTGAGCCACATGACGCTGTCTGGGGTTCGCGCCAGCCCAGATCTGTCCCCAGCAAGGTGGAGTGTGGCGAGGCTGCCCTGAAGCCGCCCTAGGGGAGTGTGGGCTCCAGCACCTACAGCAAGCCACCTCTCCCAGATACTTTGAGAGGGGGTTCACCTGACGTGGGGAATGCTAAGGACCACAAGTCTGGCATGTTATCCACCTGTTATTTGCAAGGGGCCCTGGGTGGGAGATCTCTGCTAAGAAATGTGTTCTAGAAGCGGTTGGTTAGTGGATCTCTAGACTGAGGAGCTGGCAGTGGAGGGAGCAGGCCAAGGGATAGTCTTGTGGCTGTGACAAGTGTCCACACATTTCCTGGGATGGGTCCTTGAGCAGTTCTCTTGATTGGGCATCTGGTTTGGCAGGTGTCTGTGTGGGGATGAAAAGGGAAACCTCATCTCTATAATACGGGAAGGTTCTCTAGGTGAATCTGAGAGGAGTCTTCAAGGGGGGAAGTTGGATGGGTCTGGGGAAATCTCTGGATCAAGATCAGATCATCTCGGTCATCTGGCTGGGACCAGAATTGGCTCTTGGGTGGCAGGTTTCTGGCTGGGCTGGCTGGGGTATGCTAGGTAAAGGAGGTCTGAGAGGATGATCAGAGCCTCCCTGCCTCTTCCACACAGACATGAACATGATGATGGATGGTCCTCGTTCAGATGTGGGCCGCTGGGGCGGGAACCCCTGGCAGCCTCCCCCCACACCTTCTCCAGAGCCGGAGCCTGACAGACGGTCTCGCGGAGGGGGCCGTTCCTTCTGGGCTCGCTGCTGTGCCTGCTGCTCCTGCAGGAGTGGGGCAGATGATGACTGGGGGCCTGAGCCCCATGGAGACCGAGGCTCCAGGGGTCGAGGGTCAAGCTCTGGACGCCGAAGACCTAACTCCCGGGGCTCAGACTCCCGCCGGCCTATCTCCCGGGGCAGTGGTGTGAATGCAGCTGGAGATGGCACAATCCGAGGTGAGGCCGTCCTGTCCACCTTAGCTGAGAGCCGAAAGCACTTAATGGGGACACACTCATCCTGGCATCTCATGTTGGGGGGCAGGGGGGGCTTGGCTCCCCTTGGGGCTTAACTGACCTGGAATTGTGGCTTTGCAGAGGGCATGCTGGTGGTGACTGGTGTGGATCTGCTGAGTTCACGCTCGGACGAGAACCGCCGAGAGCACCACACAGATGAATATGAGTACGACGAGCTGATCTTGCGCCGTGGGCAGGCTTTCCGCATGGTGCTCTACCTGTCTCGGCCCTATGAGTCCTCTGATCGTGTCACCCTGGAACTGCAAATAGGTCAGTGGTGCTTATAGTGGGAAGGGTGAAAACTTGGGCACGGGAGCTGGCTAGCAGGGCCTCCCAGCCCTGGTATTAGGGTTAGAGAAGCATCTTTGGGCTCCTCCCTCACTCAACTCCTCTCCTCTGCCACATAAGGCTGGTGCGCATGTGTGTGTCCCTAGGGGTGTGTCTCAGGGAGGGTCTTGATGTCCCTATTTTCTAAGCCCATCCTCTTCAAGCCTCCAGGGGCATCTGTCTCAATATTGTTTCTTCTCAGGTGCTTGCTTCAGCGTTTTTGCCTCTGTGTGTCTTTCTTTCTGGGTTTGCTCTCCTTCTCCAGGGTGTGACTGGTTCTCCCTACTCTCTCTGTGCAACTCTGTTTCTGTTTCCTCTGTCCCCGTGGCCCAGAGCAGATGCCGCCCTTACCGCGTTGCTTGGTGGCCATTGACTGCCCAGGCTGGTGATTATGCTGCTGCCGGGGGCGGGCGACTCCTCATACCCTTTGATTAGGGCCTGGCCTTGCCCACTCCAGCCTCTAATTTCCCAGGTACCCCACCACCTCCACCAGGGATGCTCTGGGTTCTGGAAGCAGCAATGCCAGGGAGCAGGCAGGGTTGCCTTTCAGGATCTGATTGCCCTTTCACACAAGGTTGGGGCATCTGGACCCAGCCAGGGCAGCTCTGCTTTTTTAGCTCAGGAGCTGGGACAGTCAGACAGGCAGAGGGTGACAGTGGCCTGATCTCTCCTGTCCACCTCTGAGTTCAGTGTCAGGGGAACAGGTTTGAGATGTTGGACTGGGTCTCTGCCCTGGCATGTGGACAGGCATCGGGCGGGGACATAACTATTTTTAGACTGTCACAGACTAAGGAGATGGCCCAACTCAGGGACACACACACACACACTAGCTCATACATATCCTGGGTGGGGCTGGGAGAAATCTAAGGCTCCATTTCCCCCCCACTTTGCGTATGCCTCACGAGCTAATTGCTGCTTTTACCATTCCAGGAAACAACCCTGAGGTGGGCAAGGGCACCCACGTGATCATCCCAGTGGGCAAGGGGGGCAGTGGAGGCTGGAAGGCCCAGGTGATCAAGTCCGGTGGGCAGAATCTGAACCTGCGAGTCCACACCTCCCCCAATGCCATCATCGGCAAGTTTCAGTTCACGGTCCGTACACACTCAGAGGCTGGCGAATTCCTGTTGCCCTTTGACACCCACAATGAGATCTACATCCTCTTCAATCCCTGGTGCCCAGGTGAGTCTGCTGGAGTCAGGAGCAGGGAATAGACAGGAGAGGATGCAGGTTGGGGCTTCCTTTCCTAGGATCCAATGTGATGCCTGGGTGTCTGACCTTAGGAGAAGCTGGCTTCTCATTGTCCAGGCAAAGGGACCTAGGTCATATGTAGAAAGGTGACTAGCTCAAAGTCACACAGCCTCACCTCTCCTGTTAGGGCCCTAGTTACAGCCACCCTCTTCCCATTATCTCTGTCATGCTCCCTCCATGCTTTCTAGGAACAGTGCTTTCAGCCTAGAGACATCCCTGTTCTTCCGCTGTGGACATGAGTTCTGCAGAATTAGCCTAGGATAAGGTAGGGCCCAGGGAGAGGGATGGAGGGAACCAGGCATGTCTATTTTGGGGACACAGAGGACACCGTATACGTGGACCATGAGGACTGGCGGCAGGAGTACGTGCTTAATGAGTCTGGGAGAATTTACTATGGGACTGAAGCACAGATTGGCGAGCGAACCTGGAACTACGGCCAGGTATGGCTGGCAAGAGCCACATGCACTTGGGGGAGCTAAAGACAGGTGAGGTGGAGTGGGAGAGAAGGTGCTAGCCTAGAGGTCGAGCTTGGCTATGGTGAGCTGCGGTCACTTCTGCCCTCCCTCTTTCCAGTTTGACCACGGTGTGCTGGATGCCTGCCTCTACATCCTGGACCGGCGGGGCATGCCATACGGAGGCCGTGGGGACCCAGTCAGTGTTTCCCGAGTCATCTCTGCCATGGTGAGCACCCTTGTGGCTCTGAGCCCTACTGTGTGTCTGCCTGTTGCCTCCTTTGGCCCCCACTCCTGCCCTTTCTGATTCCTCCAGGACCTCAGCCTTGACCCTGCTCTTGCAAAGGGTATTGTGGGAAGGATCTTATTCTTCCTTGTCCCTCCCTTGCCTGTCCCCCACCCCACCCTTTCTGGCACGTGTCCCAGCTCTTGTGGAATGTAGGGCCAAACCTAATACTTTACACACCCAGGATTCACATTCCTGTGCCAGACCAGACATGGGGGTGGGGTGGGGGGGTTGGTGGCTCTAGGGTGGGCAAGCCTTCGGCTACTGGCTAGATCCTGAGACATTTCAGGGCGAGGGGTGGTTGCAGGGTCAGGGGCTGGGCTGGGATGGGACCACATGACAGGTCCTGAGCCTCTCCTCCAACTACCCCCACCCCATCCTGTCCTGGACAGGTGAACTCCTTGGATGACAATGGGGTCCTGATTGGAAATTGGTCTGGCGATTACTCCCGAGGCACCAACCCATCAGCGTGGGTGGGCAGTGTGGAGATTTTACTCAGCTACCTACGCACTGGCTACTCTGTTCCCTATGGCCAGTGCTGGGTCTTCGCCGGTGTGACCACCACAGGTAGTAGAGAAACTGGGACCGGAGTAGCCTGGGCCCTACAAAGCGGGAGGGAGGGAAGCAAAGCTCCACCTTCACGAGCCTGGCCCAGCGGTGGCTACAGTGCAAGGGCAGGTTGGGGTGGATGGTAGGCTGACCTTAATTACCATTAATTAGTGTTAATAACCAGAGAGAGGCCTAGGGGAGGGGAGGGAGAAAGGCCCGGCAGGAACAAGGCCAGGCAGGCAGCCTAGCTTCCCCTAACCCTCCACACGCCCTGGCCCTAGTGACCCCTGCCCCAGCTCAGCAACTATAGTTGCCCTTACCACCCCTCCCCCACCACCAGCTACCCCTCACCCCCTGCTTTACCTGCACCCGCCCCTGCCCTGGCCCCAGGCCCTGAATCCAACTTTGGCTCCTCCACAGTGTTGCGCTGCTTGGGCCTGGCCACTCGTACTGTCACCAACTTCAATTCAGCGCATGACACAGACACATCCCTCACCATGGACATCTACTTTGATGAGAACATGAAACCTCTCGAGCACCTGAACCATGATTCTGTTTGGTGAGGCTGGGGCGGGGCTGCATCCCATGTCTTCCAAGGAACAATGACTTGAGATATGGATGCTAAAGGGGTGTTGGGGAGGTCCCAGATGGGCTGCTCAGACCCAGAACTCCTTCCATGTCCCTCCAGGAACTTCCACGTGTGGAATGACTGCTGGATGAAGAGGCCGGATCTGCCCTCCGGCTTTGATGGGTGGCAGGTTGTAGACGCCACACCCCAGGAGACCAGCAGTGGTGAGGCGGGGCCCTGCTTGGCTCCTGTACCCTGCTTGGCCTCCTTTCTATCTCTTCAACCTGGGTAACAAACTCCAGAGTGTTAGTGCTGGACTTAGTCATAGAGACAGGTCCTTTACAGGGGTCCCCAACCCCTGGGCTGCGGACTGGTACCAGTGTGTGGCTTGTTAGGAACTGGGCTGCAGAGTAGGAGGTGAGTGGCAGGTGAGCAAGTGAAACTTCATCTGTATTTGCAGCCGCTCCCCAGAGCTAGAATCACTGCCTCAGCTCCACCTCAGATCATCAGGCATTAGATTCTCATAGGAGCACTGGTCCCTGGTGCCAGAAAGGTTGGGGACCACTGCTTTTAAAGAACACCATGGTTCTTTAAATGGGCTTATCGGTCATGTGGCCTTCACTTTATTTTCACCTTTCTGCATAATATATGCCTAAGTTTTATTTATTTGTAATGGTTAATATACTCAAATGGTTCGAAAGTCAAAAGATTTGAGATAATTCAGTGACATATTCCTCTGCCAACAAATCCACTATTCTCATTTGCTTTATTACTTACATGTCCTAGAGATGATCGATTGAAGGACCCTTTTATTTATGTGTTTTTAAAGTTTAAAAAGGTGATTATTATAAGTAACACATGCTTGAAAGGAGAAAAAGTATAGAATTGAATAACATAAAATGTAAATGTTTTCTATTCTCTCTTGGGAGGTTTTAGTTTTAAGTAAATGTCTAGGTTCCACCACAGACCTAATACATCAGATGAAAGTTCTGGTGATGCCAAAGACCAGCTGGGTTTAGAATCCACTCCAAGCCCTTGTGGAACACGTGGAAAACAGTGGCTCAGAGAGGTGGAGTGACTTTCTCTATGCACAGAGCATTAGGTCAGCAGCAGAGCAAATCCAGTCCCTGACTCCCTTCCTTCTTGACACACATTCTCTCTCACTTTCACCAAGTTCCTTTCTTGTCTGTTCCAATGCTCACTATAAATAATATGTACAATACAGAAGAAAAAAATCAGGGTTCAGATAGGTTCAAAGAAAAAATCAACCCCTATATCCAGCCCTAAGAGGTAACTACTGATGATATAACCCACTAGTCTCTTTTTCATAATACACGTTTCTGCAAAAATTAGACCTGTCATACACTCTGTTCTCAAATAGGTCCCTCCCCTTCTCACCTTAACACTCCATCCCTAAGCAGCCAACCTGCCCCTCATGCTGCCTTCCCTCTGCTTTTCCCTTCAGCCTGGGTCAGATAGCCCTCGCCTAGCCTACATTCCTCCTCTGGTCTCTGGCAAGACCCCTCCCTCTCAATCATCTCTGTGAATAGTGTCCCCTGAATTGTGTAACCCAGCAATGCCTGCAATGCTGGAACAGCCTGGCCCAGGACACTGGTGGGTGGCAGGCAGGGGCTCTAGGGCCAGCGTGACCCAGGCTTGATTCCAGCTTGATTCCTTCTTAGATATGTCAGCTTGGGCAAATTCCTTGCATCTTTGGGCTTTGGTGTTCCTGTTTGTAAATGGGAATAGTGTGTGCCATATGGGGTGGTTGGGAGGATCAAATAAGAAATTACATTTTAGAGACACTAGCAGCATACCTGGACCATAGTAGCTACTCAGTAAATATTAGCTCCTTTCATTCTCTTGTATTCAGCTGTCTTGTGAGATCCTGACATCTACTTGCTTGCTGATCCTCAGTTTCCCCATCTGTAAAAGGAGACCAAAGTGCTAAGTGTTTTCTAAGATTCTTTCCTGTTTGATGGCCCTCACTTACTGTTAAGCTTCCTCTCTGTCAGCCCATCTCCTCCCTGTCAGCCCATCTCCTCTAAAAATCCCTCCTGACCACAGTGAGGCCAGAGTCTGTTTCCACCAGCTTCCTTCCCACCTCCCCACAGAGAGGACACAGTGGGCTACAGAGCTAAGAGCTGCTCTGGATCTTTGAATGGTGGCTGTGGTGTCATTGGTCTCCCAGCCAGCAAGCAGAGATACCGCAGGATCTGGATTTGTCTTAATATAGGGGATCCTGACCTTTTCAGATCACAGACAGCCAATGTCTCTCTTCAGCCAATGGAGGAAGAGTGTTAATGATTTAGTTAACAAGGAAGGCTTGTCCCTTGCCCTACCCCTGCCCCGCACTGACTGAGGCCAAATGGAATTTCACTCTTCTGTTTGCCCTCCTTGGGTTGGACCGGATGGTGGCTGACCCCAAAGCAGTGGGCACTGGGACTGGATGGATGGGCCTCTCCCCTGGATCTGAGGGTCCCCGTGGCCTCCTTGGATCTCTAACCTTCATTCTGCCCCAACTCCCCCAGGCATCTTCTGCTGTGGCCCCTGCTCAGTGGAGTCCATCAAGAATGGCCTGGTCTACATGAAATATGACACACCCTTCATTTTTGCCGAGGTGAGGGTAGTGCTCTGCATGCCTTCTTGGGTAGTATGGAGGGCCAGAGCACTGGCACAGGTCCTGGGTTCTCTGGGCCTGACTGTACCACTGACTGACCAGCTGTGTGACCTCGGGCAAGGCATCCATTCTAAGAGTCTTAGTTTCCTCACCTGTAAAAGGTAATAATAACGGCTGCCATGCTTTCTGTCAAAATCAATATCAAAAGAAATACTGGGTATGAAACTGCTTTATAAGTCATAAAGTTAGTGAACGAGTGTAAGGGATTACTGTTATTAATGCCAAAGTACTTTGTGGGGAGCCTCTTAGACCAGCTTCTTCTGGGCTCTCTGGCCTCGTCTGGCTCAGCTTGGAAAGTCTCCCAGTTTGGCTCTGCCAGGAAGCTCCCAGCCTTTGGACCTAGCCGTTCCTGCAGCCCCGAGGAACAAGGGAAGGTAGCAAGGGTCAGGTCCAACCTCATATCCTCTGGCTTGCTTATTCCTGGCTCACACACCCCTCCCCCAATAGGTGAACAGTGACAAGGTTTACTGGCAGCGGCAAGATGATGGCAGCTTCAAGATTGTGTACGTGGAGGAGAAGGCCATTGGCACACTCATCATCACAAAGGCCATTGGCTCCAACATGCAGGACAATGTTACCCACATCTATAAGCACCCAGAAGGTACCATCCCCCCACACAAAGTGTTCCCACTGAGTACCCATACACCCCAGCAGGAGTGGTAACCTCACCCTTGACCCTCAACCTCCAGGCTCAGAAGCAGAACGGAAGGCAGTGGAGACAGCAGCCGCCCACGGCAGCAAACCCAATGTGTATGCCACCCGGGACTCAGCTGAGGATGTGGCAATACAGGTGGAGGCCCAGGATGCAGTGATGGGTCAGGACCTGACTATCTCTGTGATGCTAACCAACCGTGGCAGCAGCCGCCGCACTGTGAAGCTGCACCTCTACCTCTCAGTCACCTTCTATACTGGCGTCACAGGGTCCGTCTTCAAGGAGAGCAAGAATGAAGTGGTGCTGGCCCCAGGGGCCTGTAAGTGCTCCTTCCTCCGCCCTGCCCCCTAGATAGGCACCTGGGGCTGTGGACATGGAGACTCCAGGAGGCCATGCCTGGGGAAGCAGGCCTTGGTGACACCATGCTTCTTCTCCCCAGCGGACCGCGTGACCATGCCCGTGGCCTACAAGGAATACCAGCCGCACCTCGTGGACCAGGGGTCCATGCTGCTTAACGTCTCGGGCCACGTCAAGGAGAACGGGCAGGTGCTGGCCAAGCAGCACACCTTCCGTCTGCGTACCCCAGACCTCTCCCTCACGGTGAGGGCAGCTGGCTGGGGCATGAGGGATGGCCAGGGGCTGAGGGAAATTGGAATGGAAGGGGACAGGGCACTAAGTCGGGAGCAGGCTGGCCTGATGAGCAGTTCTAGGAGGAGAAGGTCAGGGACTGGCTCTGGGCTTTCAGACCTCAGTTTCCTCACCTGTAAAATGGGATCTCATCTCCCCAAGTCCATGGTGGCGTCAGCTGGGAAGTGGCTTGGAATTCTCTCTCTGGCTTATGCAGAGCCTTCTGTCGGGCAGAAACATGGGACTGGGGAGGTTCCGATTCCTCTCTGGTGGAATGTATGGGACTCCATGTATTTGGCCGGGCTCTCTGATGTGGGGGTGGGTCTCTTTTTCTCTCAGTTATTGGGAGCAGCCGTGGTTGGCCAGGAGTGCGAAGTACAGATCGTCTTCAAGAACCCCCTGCCTGTCACCCTCACCAGCGTCATCTTCAGGCTCGAGGGCTCCGGGCTACAGAGACCCAAGATTCTCAATGTTGGGTGAGTCAGGCGTCTCCTCTTGTCCCTGCCGCTGCTCTTGCCTATCTCCTGGGCTGCCCTAAGTCCCAGCTTTGCTTTCTCTCTCTGTCAGGATGGTCAGGATAGTACTGTCAGGGCCCACCCAAAGCAGCTTGGGACCAGCCAGCAATACCTTCAGTCCAAGCAGTGTTTAAGGAGACCTGTGCTCCATGTGCTGTGCTCCTTGTCCCCACTCTGCTTCACCATCTCATTAGGGAGCTAAAATGTCACATAGGAATCATTAGCAACTCTTTATTAATGCTATTCCGCACTCAGGAGTTGATCAGGCACTTTCAGGAACATTTTATCACTGAGAGACTACAAAAATCCCTTTTAAGTATATTAGAGACCATCATATAATTAAAATTAAAGCTTTGGGGTCCTTGGGCAAGTGACTTTGTCTCCTCTGAGCCTCATACTTTTCATCTGTAAACTGAGGATAACAACAGTACTTGGCTCTGAGGGTCATTGCGAGAATTAGATGAGATGATGTGGGTAAAGCGTTTAGTGTAGTGCTTGGCACAAAGTTAATGCTCTGTTTGGAGTTGTTGTTTTGATTACTGCCACCATCACCCACACTTTACAGATGGGGAAGCTGATAGCCAGGTCTCACAGAATCTTACAATTCCTAAGGGCCAAATTCTGCTCTTCCCTCCTAGCATGCACCATGTACACATTCTCAAATCTGTTACTTGGTTTGTGCAACGAGGGCTGAACAGCAGTTCCAGAGAAAAGGGGTCCACACCCCAGGCCCTTATCAGTCTGCCTGGGCCTGATCCTGGACCAGGTGAGGCTCTGTGCCAGTGAGGGCGCACACACAGTGCTTGTGTTCTTGGGCCTGTGCTGTCATCTCTGACACAGACACACACAAGCTTCCCTGCCCCTCCCCAGGAACAGCACAGAGAGAAAGAAGAGAAGGCCAAAAACTGATCTTTAAGATCAGCTTTCTGGCGCAGATGCATACCTTTTCCTCTTTAGACAAAGAGCATCTGAGAGGCTGGGTGGAGCAGCAGAGGGTCCCTCCCCACAGACAGCAGGCTCTGCCTGGTGGTGGCCTCCACTTTGCTAACGAGCCAAAGCTGAAAAGGTTGTTTTCCTAATCTTTGCCCTGGACCCTGAATGATGTCCTTTGTCTATGTCACAAAGGAGCGCTTTCCCTCTGTTGCTCTACAATGGTCTCTGGCAGCTCAGAGAATGGAGCTGGGACTCCCAGATAGCTCATCCTGTAGGAATCTCTCACCTGCAAATGATGGAGGGAGGTTCCCCTTTTCTAAGGAGTCCCCAGAGCCGGACTCCCTTCAGCAGCCTGCCAGACCTTTGAGCCTTGCTCCTGCCCGGGTATAGAAGAGGACAACTGAGCTGGGCTTGGAGACCTGGCCCCTGCTTCAGCTGTGGGGCATGTATGAATTTCCCCGTACTTAAAGACTTCAGTCTCCTCACTAGTAAATGAGAGGGTTGGGTGATAGTTTCTCAAGGTAATTCCTCCCTGGACATCCTGTGGCTCCTTAGCTGCTTGGAGCCCAGGCCGGAACCACCAGCGCCATTGAGAGCCCTCAGGGGGAAGTCCTGGGGTAGTTGGTTCAGATATATCGGATTCCAAGATGGGTGTTACTTTGCTCTAGTTTGCACATCAAAGACTGAGGTATGGAACCCCATTATAGCATAAGGTGTGCCACCCAGCATGGTGACTAGCCACTTAATAAACATTCCAGTACTCCTCCAGATGGCTATTGTCACCAACTAACCAGTCACCAGGGGAGGCTGAAAGTCTGTTCCAAACCCTTCTTAGGAATTTCCCTCAGAGCCTGAATCACATCCTCTAGAATGTCCCTAGAGTGGTCTTCCTGGGGGGGTGCATTCGACTTTATGAAAACAGCCTGATGTCATTTAGAGCTAAGAGTAACGAAGTGGGCAAACAAGGTGGATAATAACGCCCTTTCAATCAGAAGTAAAGCTTGGCTGTAAAGAAGGGACAGTGTAGGATGTAGGTATGTGACTGAGTGCTGGTGATGTGTGTGTGGTTTTCAATGACTGAAGAAAAATCAGAGAGGAGTTTTAACACTTTTCCCGTTTAGAAAAAAAAAAAATAGAGCTCACTACCAGCATTAATTTAACACGACGCATAAGAATGCTACATTTTCTAAGATCTGACCTTTCAGTGATGGAGAATTACTTTATTTTGTAAATGGACATACTAAAAACAGAATGCTATAAATAGAACGATGTGATTTATTTCCAAAGACTATCAGTATACTAGACTGATGCAAAAATAATGGTAAAAGTTCGTAGCAAACTTTAGGGGTAAGGTTAAGATTGTAATCCATGAGTTGTCTTGGGGTAAACATTGCTGCCACAAGCGCCACCAGTGAGTATTCTCCGGGCAAATGGAAAATGGGTTAAAAAATGTTTCAAGCACTGGCAACGTGGCGGAACAAGTACAGAACTGAAGGACAGTGCTAGCTTGGTGTAAGTTCTGGTGTCCTCGTTAGGATGTCGATTGCCTGTGTTCATTGTTACAGGCACAGTTCAGCTTTAGCAGCTGATGTGCTCAGTTTAAACTCACAAACGAGTGTGGCAAAGGTTTCACCTGACACTAAGACCGGGGGAGAGAGAGCTCTTGACATCCCTAATTGGACATGGAAAGCAGTTTCTCTTGAAAATAACGTTATAAATAAAGGCTAGGTTCTGAAATGGTACAGTTAAATTATAGTATGGGTCAAATAGACATTCGAAGGTTGGTTTGAGCCTAAAAACCTTTCATTTTGTATCTGTGGAAAAGTGGGCACAAATGAAAAACACCAATATGTAACCAGCCAGAGCTATATAGCCTACCTGCTTTATTACAGACTTAATTTCTGGTCGTCGGTTATGATAGGAAGTCTAGCAATTAAGTCTGTAACATCACAGGTAGGCTATGTATCCCCCTGTCTTTCCTGCTTCCCTTCTTCATGGATCTTGGAAGCACCTTCAAGCTCTTCTTATCTTTACCCTCTCATTTTACATTCACTTACATTTTATAGACCAGAGAGTGAGGATCAGTGAAGTTCAGTAGCTTGTCCTAAACCACTCAGCTGACAGTGGTCAAAGGAGTACAGAATGGTCCAGGGACTCCCCTCTCCCTTACAAGCAGGCTCTAAGCTAAAGGTTCTGCCCCAAAGACAGCTTGTCTTCGAAGTTGGGGTGTTGGTTCATTCCCTTGGAGAACTGAGGCGTTTGCTCAGGGTATGATTTCAGAGAGGGTCTTGGGTTGAGTACGGGGCCAGAGGTAAGTAAGGGCTTAGGCACAGGCAGGAAAGAACAGAGACTAACAGGCATGAGCAGGTGTGATATCATTGCAATCATGGTCAGTGCATAAACTGCATGTGCAGATTGCTGGAGGAACACAGAGACGGGTGAGATTCATTTCCCTGAACGCGGGAGGTGCTCAAGGGAGCCCTCATCAAGGAGATAAAGTGAGCCTGCAGAGGCAGCCAGGGCAAAGCATGGAAATTAAGATGGGTTCAGGGAAGGGAAAGAGCCCAGAGGGGCTGGTGGGAAGGACAAATGGTGTGGGATAATGAGGCTGTGCAGGCAGGCTGAGTCAGAGTGAGCCTGTGTGTCAGGTTAGGGAGCTACATAAGCAGCAAGGGAGCCATAAGCCCTTGAAAGATTCAGCTCAAATTCAAGTGGTTAAAGGATAGAATGGAAAATGAGATGAGAGGCAAGGAGACCATTTAGAAGGTTGGTGAAACTGATTCCCAGATGGGTGGTCTGGGAATAGATTTTTCAAAGATCCGTGAAGGGAGAAAATAAAGGCACTATCAGTGTGAGTGTGTGTGTGTGTGTGTGTGTGTGTGTGTATGCGTACATGCATATGTATCTCATACACACGTGTGTATGTCAATTTAAAGATGACAGTTGTCTGTTCTTGAAAAGGACTTCTTTTTTTCTGTTAACATCCTTCCAATGTTTTGGAGTGTTAAAATGCTCCTTCTTTAGAAAGATGATAGTTAAGAGGATAATTAATTTCCTCCACTTTTTTTCTTGGCAAAACTGAAAGTATTTGGAAATACTGTGCTGAGCTTAAAGTCTCTATTTGAAGTTTCCTTGGTCTTGGAAATGCTGGGTAGGGTGGGGATGGTCTGGTTAGGCAGGAGCTGGCAATGGAGGGGAGGGGTAGGCAGTGCAGCAGTCTTGTCCAGGTGTTTGTAGGAGGGAGAAGGAGGAGTCCTGGATGACTGGGAGATTTCTAGCTCAGGCAACTGTATGGGTGGCTACTGACCTGGTCATGTGTAGGTGGACTTGGGACTCAAGCTTTGTCCTGGTCCTGGGTGTGGAGATTCCAGCTGAGCCCAGAAATGCCTTGAAGGGTCTACCTTTTGCTCCTTCCTTCTGGGCTGCCCCATCAGTCCTTACTCCCCACTGTACCTCCAGTCACCCCAGACCTGCATGGCCCTTTCTCTGTCCACAGCGACATTGGGGGCAACGAGACAGTGACACTGCGCCAGACGTTCGTGCCTGTGCGACCAGGCCCCCGCCAGCTCATCGCCAGCTTGGACAGCCCACAGCTCTCCCAGGTGCACGGTGTTATCCAGGTAGATGTGGCCCCAGCGGCTGGAGGTGGGGGAGTCTTCTCAGATACCAGAGACAACAGTCACCCAGGAGAGACCATCCCTATGACTTCTCGAGGTGGGGCTTAGCCCTGAGCCAAGAGCAATGGAACTGGAGTCAAATGAACAAGGACATTGCCACAGGACAGGGCCTGCTGCAGTGGGCTCACCAGGACCTCAAAAGGGGAGGTTGGGCACCTGGGGACGGAGCCAGTCTTTACTTGCACCGGGTGGCAGAGATGCTAATAAACTGTTTTTTAATAAACCTGCTGTCTGTCCATCTGTCAGTCCATGCTGGGTCAAGCAGTGTGAACCCACAGTCTGTCCCAGGGATGCACATGGCATTTCTGGTGCCTCTGGTTCTAAGAAGCATGGCTGACAGGTCGATGATACCAGCTCAGTGGCTTTTGAGATCGGGCCTGCTTAGCGTCAGCACAGCTTCCAGTGCTTACCTGACTCATCTCAAACCGTTGCAGGGTGCTTCTACTGACCAAAGCCCTTTTGAAGTCCCCTGGGTTGGGGTGGAACTGCCCCCCTTTCAGTGGCAGCCACTGTGAGAGAGAAGGACCTAAATTCCCTTTTGTAGGCACATGTTTGAAGTAGAAATAGGCTGGAGTACTCTGAGCAGCAAAAGCCACTTTCCAATGTTTATTTTCAAATATCCTTGTCTAAGAATTTTTATAAAAGTGATATATGTTGTGTTGAAAATTAAGAAAATCCAGAAAATTGTAAAGAAGAAAATAGCAATAATCCTCAACTACTACCATGTACAGAAAAAAAAAACAAAAAACCAAAGACTGTTAACATGGGTTTCACATAGTGCTCTTCCCCCCACAAAATGGTGAGCATTTTCTCCCAGCATTAAATGTTCATTGAAAATGTCATGTTTAAAGACTGAACGGTAATCTTCACTTCCAGGAGCACGCCCTCCTGGTCCTCCTAAGTCTGGCTGACCTCAGACTCCTTGGCTGGTGTCTCCACCTCTACTCAGCCTCCACCTCAGGTTCTGCTCTACCTAGGTCAACACTGCCAGTCTCCTGGTTTTAAGGTCCACTGGCTCCCCAAATTATTTTCATTGAAACTCAAACATATATTTACAGCCTTCTCTGTATCTCTACTGGATGACTCTTAGATCCCCCACCTCAACGAGAAACATGTCCAGGATCAAACTCCAGCATATCCTCCTACAGCCTCCCCAATGTCAGTAAATGGCAAATCCATCTTTCCAGTTTCTTGGGCCCAAAATCTGGAGCCATCCTTGACTCCTTTCTTTATCTAATAACCCACATTGAATCTGTCAGCAAATCTTGATGGTCTGTCTCCCACCTCTGTGTGCTCCAGAATCTGATTGCTCTTCATCACCTTTACAGCTACCATGCTGCTGAGCTGCATTCACTTCTCACTTGGATTGTTGCACCTGCTTCCCAATCTCTTCCCCATGTCCACTCTTACCCTTTCATACTCTGCTCTTCACACGGTAGCCAGAATGAGCAGGGGAATCTGATCCTCTACACAAAACCTACTGGCTTCTCTAAACCCAAAGTCCTAACAGCACTGTGACTCCACCCTCACCTCCCTTCCTGCCCCAGGCTCCGTCTATTCCAGGCCTCTGGCTCCTTCTTTCCTGACAATGCCAGGTGCCAGCCTCTGCAGGGCTTGGTGCTCTGCCTGAAAAGTTCTTCCCCAGACATCTCCATGGTTTGCATCCTCATCTCTACCATCCCATTTTAAAATTGCAACACCCTCCACATTCCCTATCCTGCTTTATGCTTTATTTTTCTCTGCAGTGCATATTAACATCTGAACCTCTTATATTGAGGTCTTTGAATTGTTTATTATCAAATTCTCTCTACTGGTACTGTCCTATCTTAGTTCAAGCCACCATCCACCATCACTTGAATTGAAGCCTCAGCCCTAGTATAGTAGCCCTCCCTGTGCCCTGTCTATTCTCAACTTGGCAGCCAGAGAGATGTTAAGTGTCGGTCAGATTGTGTCACCAAGCTGCTCACAAACCTCAGTAGCTCCTCACCTCTCTCAGAATAACAGCTTTCGTCCTGGGACGCCCTGCGACGCCCTGCAGGGGCAACCTTACTCATCCTCTGATCTCACCCCACCTACTCTCCAGTCACACAGCTTCACCTTCTTGTTGTTTCTTGAAGCCTCCACATCAGGGCCTTTGGACTTGCTCTTCTCCATGTGCTTGGCACAATCTCCCACCATATCCACGTGTCTGGTGTTCTCCCTCCTTCGAGGTCTTTCCTCAAATATCACTATCTGAATGAGGCCATTTCTGGCCATCCTATTTTAAATTGCAATTTACTTCTCTCCTCACTACCACTTTTCCCTGCTTTATTTTTCTTCATAGCACTTGTACCCAATCCAATATACTGAATATTTTAACGATGTATTTATTGCGTCTCCCCTTCCCCAACTAGAATACAAACTGCACCATAAGAAAAGTGATTTTTGTCTCATTTGTTCCCTGCTATATGCTCAGAATTTAGTGCTTAGAGATGCTCACTAAATACCTGCTGAGTCAATAAGAATGTAGGCACTAATCTCTTTATCTATAATAACAACTCATGTCATCTTCATAACAACTTCGTAAGGCAGACTGTATTGTTATACCGGCTCTACAAAAGGGGTTAGGTAATTTGTCCAAAATCATTTAGCAGTCTAGAATAGAATTAGAACCCAGGTAGTCTGGCTCCACAGCCTATATTCTATCCCAGGCTGAAAGTGGCCCCACAGAGCTCATAATTCCATCCTCAAACTGCTCTTCTCCTAGTTTGTCCCATCTCATTGTTATGAAAATTACCCAGTTGTTCAAGCCAAAAATCTACAAGTCATCCTTGACTCCTCTCTTTCCTCTCCTCCAATATTCATCAATAAGCCTTCTCAGCTCTACCTCCAAAATACATCTGAATCTGTCATTCTCTCCACTTATACTGTCACTGTGCTGTCTCCCTATAGAACTGCCATAGCCTTCTGGTGTGTTTCCACTTTTGTTCTTGAAAAATTCAATTTCTACATAGCCACTGAGCTTTCTGAACTCTAAATTAAATCCTGGTACTCTCCTACTTAAAACCTGCTAATGCTTTCCCATCGCCCTTGGGACAATCCAAAGTCCTATTCTGATCCACCTGACCCTGCAGATCTCTCCAGCCTCATCTCCACCCTGAGCCCTGGCCCTTCTGCCTCAAACCCAGGGTCTTTCTGCTTCTCAGCCTCACCACCCTCTACCTAAGACTAGGCTGCTGCTCTTCCTTCTGGATGAACACTCTTACCCCAGATGTTGTGGCCGGCGCCCCTCTTGTTATTCAGTGCTCAGCTCAAATGTCACCTCCTCAGGGACCTCTTCCCTAACCATCAATCTGATTAGTTTTCCCAATTCTCAGTCTCTTTAGCAAATCACCCGTTTTTGTATATGTGTCCTACGTAGTATTTATTGTTTAAAATTAGCAAGTTGGTTTGCTTATTTATTAAATTCTATCTCTTTTCTCTAAAATATGAGCTTCATAAGAACTAAGGTCTTATCTGTCTTGTTCTCACCCGTCCCAGGACTAGAACAGGGCCTAGCACAGAGCTGCACAAGAAATGTTTTCTACTTACAAATTTAAAAGCAAAAATTGCAAGATGCGGCATGTTTACAATCGTTGATACATTTTATTAAATTAGTTTCCAGAAAGATTGAGTAGTGGTACAAGAGTATCTCTTTTCATTAATCACCTGGGAGAAAATGTGAGACTTTAGGATTTCTAACAACTTTGTAATTTGCTTCACACTTATTCATTTTACCCTGTCCCCTGTATTTATTAGAGTTCAAAAATGCTTGAAATCCTCAAAAAGAAAAAGAGAGAAAAAAGTGGGAAGGCTATTCTATCCTCCAAACAGAGGGAAAGAAACAAATATATATTGATTTCCTGCTATGAATTAAGTTCAAACTGGATGCTTTAATGGCTATCATCTCCTTTAATTCTCTGGAGGAGGGCATTAGAATCCCTTTTGTCCCAGCTTTATCTGTTCTGGCCTCAAGCCTCTAGTTCCCCTCCAGCTAGAATGAAAACCCTGTGAGGGTAGGGACCTTCTCTCTCTTACTCCTGGCTGCTTCACAGTAGTAGGTGCTCAAAAAATACCTGTTGAATGGAAGATGAACTAAATCGGATGGTGACCAGGATTCTGGAAACTTGAAGGAGCAGTGGAGGATTGTTTTGGAGTATTTGTGGGAAGAACACACTGTGGATGATGTTAGCAGCTCTGGGAAAGAGTTAGATGGGCTCTTCCAGTGAGAGCTTGATAACCACCACCAGAGTAGAGCTCTTACTGGGACTGGACCTCGGAAAACTGTACTAGGGAAGCCTATTTTATGCCATTTATATTTATTTATATATGATTTCCTTTATATCATCTTTTATATAACCAAGTGCACTTCTTTTTAATGAAAAGGTGTTCTTAATCTTGGTTCTAAGAAATCTGCTAAAGTTGCTCTCTTTGTATCCCTGGACAGAGGTACTCATTGTCTCTGAATCTTGGCAAACTGTTTTGGTTCCCCTGGGACACTGGTATACAAAGTTGATCACTAGGGAGACGGGTTTTTTGCATCAGGGTTTCCTGAGTGTGAAGAACAGTATTCTCCTTAATTCTTTCTGCCCCAAGATTTAAAGTTGGGAGGATTAGTGTGGAGTATGGTAGCTTCAATTAAAGCCCAATAACAGGGAAGGCGACCATCCTACCTTGGAGGACTGGATTGGATATGAGGGTCCCTGAACACCATGTGGGTGGGGTTGATTTTGCAAAGCCTATGGCTAATGCTGGAAGCTCCTGCAGCCCCTTAGCCCAGGGAGCAAAGTCTAGACCTGGGTGTAGAATCCTGAGAGTCCCCACAGTTGTTTTTTCTAAGACACTGAGTAGGTGGAAGAAGTATGGCAGACCCTGTGGACAACAGAGCTCTCCTCTAACAAGCATGGCAGCTGGAAAGCCTGCCCTTTTGGTTGGAGTTCTTAGAAAATTCTGGGAGAGGTAAAAACACCAAAAGAAAGATTTATTTTCCTGATAATAAGACAGGTGAAACTAATTAAAAATTTAAAAGCAAAACTTTACAAAATGTGACTTATGTTTCTCAGTTTATGGATCAGACTACAGGAATTGTACTTCATTTTTAATAGTTAATTTTTAAAATAATGGCTATCTTCAGCTGTTCTAAAGTCTACCCCAAAAAGGGATTGTTGTCCACAGTTGGACCAGAATTTTTTCAAAGACTGACTGGCAGGGTCTCACCATGGTGGTGGCTAATGGACCCATTCTTTCACCCATTTAACAAACAGTTAATGGCATGTGCCAAGCAATGAGCTAATTGCTAGAACACAGGACAAACCTAGTTCCTACCCTATGGAGCTTAGAGTCTGAGAAATAAACAGATTAAATGAATAACTGCAAGAGACAAAGGAAAGAGTACATAGCTCTGAAGTTTACAGTGAAGGCATGTGACCTAGCCCAGTGGTGATAGATAAGAAAATAAACCTAAACAGGTGACCCTGGAAGACAGGTAGGCAGAAAAGAAAGAGAGATCACTCTGGGCAAAAGGAATAGCCTGTGCAAAGGTCCTGTGGTGGAAGTCTAAAAGAGTAAACAAGACTACAGTCATTCATATGCCATGTAGTGATATTTTGGTCAATGAAGAACTGAATTTATGATGGTGGTCCCATAATTATAATGAAGCTGATTTTCCTGTAAGAAATGGAAGGATATGTAGTTCAGAAGGAATATCTTTTTCTCTGACGGGAGCAATATCTGTGGGGTTTGGCAATAGATTCCCTCTCATAACACTTTAATTTTGAGGTTACATCCCAGTCAGTCAGCCACTGATCTGTTTCAGCACAGAGGAGCCTGTTCCCCGTACCCCCAGTGCTACATATTCAGAGGGTTCTACAGTCCTCTGAGATCTAGCCTTATGGTCTTCAGAGTACACTGCTGAAAATTATTTGCCAAGCACCTAAGGTCCTGTAAAGACACAGTATTGTTACTGTCACTTTAGTAAAATCTTTCTGTGACGATATGGAGCCAGCCTGTCCCGGTACTTTGGAAATATTTTCAGGTTATAATGATGTGAAGAATAAGTAAGTTTTATTTCTTCCATCAATTCAATGCCAGAAAGATCTCTTTGCGCCAGACAGGGTAAATGGAACTAAAAACAAATTTCCAGAGTCAGAATATTGATTCTTCAGTTCTCCACCCTCTCCATGCTAAACATCCTCCCCCCCTTTTTTTCCCAGTTTTATTGAAATATAAAAGACAATTAGTTGCCATATTTACATTGTACAATTCGATGAGTTTTATTTTTCAACTATAGCTGGCAAACAATAATATATTAGTTTCAGTTGTACAACATAGTGATTAGAGATCTGTAATACTCACAAAGTGATCATCCCACTAAACTTAATAGCCTTCTTCCCCCTTACATATTACAACATTAACTATTACCCCATGCTACACTTTATATCTCCATGTCTATTTTGTAACTATCTATTTGTACTACTTAAACCCTTTGCTTTTTTTGACATCTCCCCATTCCTCTCCCATCTAGTAGCCCTTGAGATATTCTCTGTATCTATGAGTTCATTTCCATTTTTGTTGTTGACATTGTTTACTTTGTTCTTTATATTCTACATGTATGTGAAATCATGTGATATTTGTCTTTCTCTGACATTTCATTCAGCGCAATACCTTCTAGGTCTATCAAGGCAATATCTTTTTCCATCCCCTTCTTTTCAGTCCATGTGTGTTTTTTAATCTGAAGTGAGTCTCTTGTAACTAGCACATGTAGGGACCTTGTTTTCTTATCCTTTCAGCCACTCTATCTTTTGGTTGGAGCACTTAATTTTTATTTGAGGTACATATTGATAGGAATGTGGTTATTACCATTCTTTATTCATGTTTTTGATACGTTTTTTTTTTCTTAAAGAAGTCCCTCCAATATTTCCTGTCATACTGACTTGGTATTGATAAATTCCTTTAGCTTATTTTTATTTGGGAAGCTCTTTGCCGGTCCAACTCTGAATGAGAGCTATGCTGGATAAAGTATTCTTGGTTGTAGATCCTTGGTGTTCATCACATTGAATATTTTGTACCAAGTCCTTCTGTCCTATTTCTTTAGAGAAATCAGCTGCCAGTCTTAGGGGTTCCCCCTTGTAGGTAACTGCTTTTCTCTCTCTGCTTTTAACATTCTCTCTTTGTATTTAACCTTTGGCATTTGAATTATAATGTGTCTTGGTGTGGGCCTCTTTGGGTTCCTCTGTTGAGGAACCTTCTGAGCTTCCTGGGGTTGTATGTCTATCTTCTTTACCAGGTTAGGGAAGTTTTCCATCATTATTTCTTCAAAAATATATTCAACTTCTTGTTCCCCCTCTTCAGGTACCCCTACAATATGAATGCTGTTATCCTTAATTACATCTCATAAGCTCCTTAAATTATTATATTCTTGGCTACTTTTTTCTTGCCATTTATTGAATGTCCTTAGCTTCCCCATCCTCTATATCGGTGGTTCAATCCTCTTCTTTATCCACTCTGTTGATTCCCTCTAATAAATTCTTCATCTCAGATAATGTGTTCTGCATTTCTGACTGGTTCCCTTTTACGATTTCCATTTTTATATTTTTTATCTCTTTGTTAAAATTCTCAATAAATTAATCTACACTTCCCCTAAGTTTATTGAGCCTCTTTATAACCAGTGATTTGAACTCTGCATTTGATAGATTGCTGACTCCATTATTCCTAGATCTCTTTTCTGGTCTCTCATATAATTTCTACTTTTTTGTCTTCCCACTTGACTGTTTTTCTGTGTCTATATCTGTGTACTAAGCAAAGCTCCTAAGTCTCCCAGTCTTATTAGCATGACTGTGTGTAGTAGGTATCCAGCGGCACAGTTCTGAGAGGGGTTCAGCTGCAGGCCAAGTTTAGCCCCAGCCTGTGTCCCTCTGGGGCCATCTGTTAAGATTCAGCCAGCAATTCACAGATACTGTGCTTATAGTTGCCTCAAGAAGCCATGCCAGAAACTGAAGCCAGCTGCCACCAGTGTGAGTCTTGGCACTGCTCAGCAAGGAACACCAGACTCCCTGAGGACAGTTTGGGTGTGGCTGCAAGTTGGGGAGGTTGAGATTCAGGGAATCCTCTGGACCGAGGGACCTCTGTTATCCAGTTAGATGACATCTTATTTATGGTGATGCTGAGTCTGCACATTGGGTAGGGGGTAGGGCTCAACAGAGGAACAATGGATACTGCTAGCACTTCTCCCCAGGAGAAAGCTTCGCCTCCAGCCCTCGCTGGACAACTCGATGTTCCCCTGTAAGTCACTGGTGCCCCCCACATAGCCGACCCTATCTGGTGTGCAGAGCAAGGAAGTCTGTCACAGCGAAAGTCCGCTAGCAGACACAGCCCCTTTAAGAGGCATCTGTAGCTGCTGGCTGCTGCCGCCACAGCCTCTGTCCCACATAGCTGCTTGGGACCAGGTGGCCTCGGTCTTTGCCCCTCTTTCCTTCACTGTTGCAGGTTGATTAAATATTTCTCTCCATAGTTGTAGTGCTTCTGTTCATCAAGATTCCAGGCAACTTTGCTTGCCATTTGCTGCATGTTTCTGTCACAACTTTGATTTGGTCATAACAGGGGTAAACAAAGGCTCTATCATCTACTCCATTTTATCATGCCTCAACACCCCCCTTCTTTAAACTAATACCACAAATTTCCTTAATCTGACCACTGCTCCAACATGTAATAGTCAAAACAATGTTGCCATGACAATCCCCTTTGTTCCTTTACCTCTCTATCCTGATTTCATATTTTTATTAATCCTCAGGCCACCTTTCACTCTTTCCTGACAGTCACTATTATGGTGATCTACCTGTATGATAATGGAAATATAAAAGAAAAAACTGCACATTTTATTTAAGAAGCAACATCAGGAGTGACAATAATGACATCAGAGAAAATTTTTAGCCTCTGGTACCTACAGCTACAGTAAACAATAAAGCCAGGTAAACATAAAACCCCTCGCTAAAGGCTTATTTACCTCAGTTTCTTTTATTCAGTACATCTGACTTCAAACAAAAAAACTACAAGGCATACTGAAAGATAAAAAACACACTTTGAAGAGACAGACGGCACATCAGAACCAGACTCAGATATGCCAAAGATATTGGAATTATTAGACTGGAAATTTAAAGTTATAATCAATATGTTAAGGGATTTAATGGAAAAAGTGGACAACATATAAGAACAGATGGGTAGTATGAGCAGAGATGTAAATCAAGAACCAAAAGGAAATGCTAGAACTAAATAACACCATAAGAAGTGGAGTGTCTTTGACAGGCTCATCAGTACATGGGCATAGCCAAGAAAGAATCAGTGAACCTGAAGAATGGTCAATAGAAATGTCCAAAACTGAAATGCAAAGAAAAAGAGAATAAAAAAAGGACAAAACAGAATATCCAAGAACTGTGGGACAATTACAAAGGGCATACTATACACATAATGAGAATGCCAGAAGGAGAAGAGAGTAGAAGAAATATTTGAAGCAATAATGACTAAGAAATTCCCATAATTAACAATAGACACCTGTAACGCAGGAGCCCCAGGCCTGGAACTTGCACCTGGTTTTGGAGATTCCAGAATAACCACCAGGAATACCAGAGGGATGAGAAATGCCATTTATTACTCACAAGGCAGGGAAGCTTCAGAAGCGGCCAGTCAGAGCTACAGGAATAAAAACTGCTGCTGACCAAGTGCAAGCAGAGGTTTTTATGCCCACAGCAAGGGAGGGGTTATCTCATTGTGGGAGCAGTCACTTTCTCAGATGGATGGAAGCAAGATATGCTGCTTGGTTACAGGAGCAGATAATATCCATGGAAGCAGCAAAAAACTTCCTTGGGAATAGGCACTGCTTGAAAACTCTTTGTGTACTGCCTTCCTTGGTTGCTAGCCAGGCAGCTATCAGTATTGGGTACGTAGAGGGGCTACGTTCTGAATTAACTCTACAACACCAAATACAGATGGAGGAAGCTCAGAAAACACCAAGCAGGATTAAAAAAAAAAAAAAAATCTACCTAGGCATATTATATTCAAACTGAAGAAAAAAAAAAAAAACCATGAAGAGAAAATCTTGAAGCCTGGGAAGTAGGGGGGGGGGGACACCTTATCTATAGGAAAAAAAAAGATAAGAATTATATTAGACTTTTTTTCAGAAATCATGCAAGTAAGAAGAGTGGAATGAAATGTTTAACATGTTTAGGGGAAAAGGCCCACGAGCTTAGACTTCTGTATCTAGCAAAATTATCTTTTATAAGTGAGGGAGAAATAAAGACTTTCTCAGACAAACAAAAATTGAGGAATCTGTCACCAGGACACCTGACTTGCAAGACATGTTAAATTCTTCAGAAAGAAGGAAAATGATATAGGTTGGAATATCATATCTACATTAAAAAAATTATTAAAAGAATATATAAAGATAAAATATGAAGGGAGATAACTAGAATCCACATATGTCCAATTTGGGTACTTTGGGACCTCTAACTAGATGCTGAATGTGTGAATCAACTCAGAAGACTGAATTTGGGTGGAGACAGGGAGGGATTGGGAAGCCATTCTTCTAAGAAAGACAGCCCAAGAAAAGGGTAGTTTCGCTAAATCCCCGTAAGGTAATCAGAACAGGTCATTCATTCTACCAACAAAGAATATGCACTGCGTGCCACGTCCTGTACTTAACAATGGAAATAAGTAGACATCTGGAAGGGCGACAAGGAGACAGGTAAAACCACCACATTAGGAGCTGTCTGGCCTAAGTGCACAACAGAAATTAGAAAAAAGAAACTATATATATATATATAATTTTATTTTAAGATTACACGACACACACACAAACACAGAAACGCACAAGAAATTACCTAGTCTCGCCAGCCAAAGAGAACCAGGTTAACAAACCTGACGCATCTCGTCAAACCTTTAAGGCGGGCGCCCGCCCGCTCTCGTGTTGTAGGAGGAGCCGTTGACTTCTTACTGACAGAGGCGCAACGCGCACCCGAGGCGGCTTTGCAGCGCTTGTTTGGGGGCGGGAAGTGGAGAGACCGTACTTCAGTGGGCGAGGACGGGGCCAGGCCAGGCAGCAGGATCCCGGCTGCACAGACTGAGGAGTCAAGTCTCCGACAGGGACGCTGGCGCCCTACAGACTCCGCCAAGGCGGGCCGGAGCCGGAAGGGCCCAGGCCCGCGCGCCGCCATCGCAGCGGAGCAGGAGCACAGCAGCCGCGGGCAGCGCCGGCGGGGGCGGGGCGGCGCCGGCCCCGCCGGGGCGTGGCCTTGTGACGCGACGTCACGTGGCCCCTCCCTCGGGGCCCATTGGTGAGCCATTACCGCCCTTTTCCGGGGCAAGAAACTGGTCGCAGGACCGGAAGTGCGGTAGCTCTCAAGCTCGAGACTGCGACGCCATTTAAGGAGAGCGACCTGGTGTGGTCAGAACCGGATATCACCTCCATTCAGGTTCCTGCCCGAGCTGGAGAAGGCCTCCAGAACTCTGGGGGCCGATGGGACGGCGCTGAGTCGGTTCGCGGAGTATCCGTCCCCAGCGAACCGCCGAGCCACTGAGGCCCCCGGAAGCCCCGCCCCCAGGAGGGGTTGGACATCTTGGCGGTGGAGGAAGGAACCCTAGGACTGCCCCCGGGGGGGAGCGATGGCCACGCCTCCGGGGGCCGGTCCTGCGGCTCTGCGCTTTGCAGCCGCTGCCAGCTGGCAGGTCGTGCGCGGACGCTGCGTGGAACACTTTCCGCGAGTTTTGGAGTTTCTGCGGGCCCTGCGCCTTGCTGCCCCCGGCTTGGTTCGCTATCGCCACCACGAACGCCTTTGTATGGGCCTAAAAGCCAAGGTATTGAAGCCAGTGGGACCTGGAAGAGGAAGAGGGGAAAGGGGCGTGCTGCGAGTACCTGACGGGAGCAGACCGCTTGGGGATGGGACCGGTTGGATAAGGGCAGCTTGCCCCGAAGTGAGGATTTTTTTTAGCTCAGTACCATTCACAGGTGGTGGTGGAGCTGATCCTGCAGGGCCGACCTTGGGCCCAGGTTCTGAATGCCCTGCATCACCACTTCCCAGAGTCTGGAATTGTAGTGCGGGACCCCAAAGCTGTGAGTAGTCCCGGGAACAATCCCCACCCCCAGTTAAACCTTGGTGTAGCACACGTGCTCCTCTTAGCCACTAGATCCTGGTGCTCCTAACTTGTCTGCCTTCTTTACCTTCAACAGACAAAGCAGGATCTGAGGAAAATCTCAGAGGCACAGGAAGCCTTTTGCCAGCAGGTGAAGCGGCTGGCAGAGGACGCTGATTTGACTTGGAAGCTGCAGGTGAGATTGGCTGGTTTGGAAGCTATGATAAAGCTATTTTCTCTTCCTCTGACCTGCTTCTTTGTGCCCTGCAGGAACTTGAACAAGAGTACGGGGAACTCTTTCTGGCTGCTATGGAAAAGCTATTTTTTGAATACTTGTGTCAGCTGGAAAAAGCACTGCCTACACCACAGGCGCAGCAGGTTTTTCCGGGGCAAAACACAGAGGGCAGAATGTGGGGTGGTTCTATCAAGGACTGTGGTCTTCATGCCTCTCTTCCTGCCCACAGCTTCAGGATGTGCTGAGTTGGATGCAGCCTGGAGTTTCTATCACTTCTTCTTTTGCTTTGAGGCAGTATGGTGTGGACATAGGGTGGCCACTTCCAGGTACCAGGACCATCTGGGAAAGCTAGGAATTTGGGGGTTGAGTGTTTAGCCTGAGACCTTTTGAGACAGCCAGCCCATTAGAATGGTTACATGGGCCCTAAGCATAACAAACCAGACTGAGTTGATATGTTACTATTCTCTTTATAAGGAACATTGTTTTCTTTTTTAGAGTGCTCTGTTACTAATTCATTGAACATGACAGAGCCCATGGAGCAGAGTCCTCCTCAGAAACCAAGACCACCAGCACTCCACCGCCCTCTGCCAAAAACCAAGGCAGGCCCATACCGTCCTCAAGGATCGGTCTCAAAGAAGCACCCAGAACCTTTGGCCGGCCACCACTTCAATCTGGCCCCTCTAGGCCAGCGAAGAATCCAGTCCCAGTGGGCATCCACTAGGGTAGGCCATAAGGAGCGCCCCACAGTCATGCTGTTCCCCTTTAGGAATCTGGGTTCACCAACCCAGGTCATATCTAAACCTGAGAACAGGGAAGAACATGGGGGACATATGGCAGATGCAGCAGGTGCTGTCGGTACAAAAGCAGCCTCCACTGAAAAATCTAGGAGTCCACTCCAGACCCTGGGCAGAAGAGCTCTGAAGGAGAACCCAGTTGACTCATCTGTCTCAGAGCATAAAGAGTGAGTGGGATAGTTGCTTCTCCTTGCTAGCAGAATATTCCTCACCTGCTTTCCCTTCACCTTATCTTCTTTGCTTGCTCCCACCCTCAGGAATTTCTCGGATTGCCCCATGGAGCCCCTGAGACTGTCATTATCACCTCCTAGGGCCAGGAAGCCAGGTAGGTATCCTGAGTCAGGACAGGGTAAGATAGCGTCCCCTATTGGGGACTCTTGAGGGCCTATGTTCACCTAGAAGAGTACTTTTACTCTGGTTTCCTTCCTGCAGTGTGTCTTCCATCTCTGTGCAGCCCTGTTGTTACCATAGGAGACTTGGTATTGGACTCTGATGAGGAAGAAAATGGCCAGAGGGAAGGAAAGGTGAGTAGGGAGGAAAAGAAAGCTGGGAAAAGTAGGGGATGAGGCAGAACAAAACAGAAACCCACATGCTCCAGAATATGGAGAGCTCAGAGAGTGTTTCAGATGATGATAAGTTCTTTTTGCTCCCTTCTCTGCAGGACTCTCTGGAAAACTATGAGAAGACAAAGTTTGATACCCTAATCCCCACCTTCTGTGAATACCTCCCAACTTCTAGCCCCAGTGTCATGTCTTTTCCTTCCCATGACCACACAGACTCTTCAGTTCTAGACTCCTCTGATAGGACCGGAATGCCCTCTGTACCCAGCCTGTCCTCCTCACCTCTATAGGCAGTTTAGTGGGAATAAAATGAAAGCCCAGGCTTGGTTGCCTAACTACAGTGCCAAAATTATTTTGTATGCTTGATAATTAAACTTTGGATTTGTTAAAACACTGTGTTGGTGTGAGGGAGGGGAATTAAGGCTTCTGTAAGGTCAGTTTTAGTCATTCCTCAGAGAACTGGCCTGCCTTTCCAGGGCCAGAAGAATCCCTTTGCCCTTTTACTTCCCTTGTAAAATGTTGTTCAGATGTGCCAGAAGGATTACCAGGAGAAACCTAAATGAAAGTTTCCTTTTGCCATTCTAAAAATATCTATGTGTCCTGATGCCAGAATACATATTCTGTAAATTCTCATGCTGCTAGGTTACCTGGGAGTAGTGGCACTAGAATGAAGATGCTTCATGGGAAAAGTACTCATTGTCCTTGACTCATCTGCAGCAGTGTCACCTCCAACTCTGCCCTGGAGCAGCACCAAGATGCCAGCCTTGTGCAGAAAGCCCCAGAATCTCTTTACAGTCATTGGGATATCTCTTTATTGAGGTATTTAAAATATATAAACAATTCTTCTGACCTTTTAAGATAGTCAAAAATCCTATTTAATGAAGCTGATTAACAAAACATGATTCTAAAAGCCTGCCTCTTCCAGACATTGGCCACATGAAATATTTATTTTTGAATCAGTATCTTTTTCTTTTAATAATCTTTAGGAGCTAGGTCCCCATTTGATTATCTTAACTTCATTTTATCAGCCTGCCTTCCTTACTTTCTTCCCAGTGAATGCCTGGGCATTTTGTGTGTGCAGAGAAAAGAAGTACAGAATTACTGCAGGAGTGAGACAACAGAAGATGACCAAATAATAGTCATAGTAGCTGAGATGCATGAGAGGCCTGCTTGGGAGGCCCTGTGGGATGGTGCTAGTGCCTTGGGAGGGCAAAACTGCTCAAGCCTAGCTCATGTCACTAAAGATTGGATTAACCTGCTGGGTGACACGGATGAAGGTAGTTCTCCGGCTCAGCTCCTTCAGCTTAGCTGCTCCCACATAAGTGCATGTGGAGCGGATGCCTCCAAGGATGTCTCGGATGGTATGTTCCACATCCCCTTTGAAGGGCACCTCTACTGTCTTTCCCTCTGAGGCCCTTAGAGGAGGAAAAACTTTCTTACATTTTCCTTTTGGATTCCTTAAACCCATTAACTCCTCCCCAGTCTCTAGCATTTAGCCCCAGTTCACCACTTTTCTCCCAAGAACTGTACTAATCCCCCAGCAGCCATGAGTTCTGCCACTGCCCTATTTAGTCACACCTTCCAAGAACCCTCAGCTCCCAGGCCTCGGCACATACCTGTACTCAGCCACGCCCCCAGCATACTTCTTCATGGCCATTTCAGAACTCATTCCATAGAAGAGCTTGTACTTCTTGCCATCCCTCTTGATGAGCTCACCACCTGACTCACTGTGCCCTGCCAGCATGCCACCCAGCATTACAAAGTCAGCCCCTGCTCCTATGAATGAAGAGGGAAAAAAATGAATCTGGCCCAGGTGCCCACATGGCCACCCTCAGAAGCAACTCATACCAAATTCTCAGTCCGGATCTTAGACCCTCAGAGGTAACTCATCTTCTATAGGATCCTCCTGTGCCCTCCCAACATCCTTACCGAAAGCCTTGGCCACATCCCCAGGACAGCTGCAGCCTCCATCCTGCAAAGTGAGAAGCACTGTGAAAAGATAGCAGCCATTTCCCAAGCTCTCAGCAATGTTCCAATGGCCCACCTCAGCTGACAGGAACCCAGGAGTCCTGATCCATCTCTATCAGAGCTTCCATACCCGGCAGAAAACCCAGATGTTTGGCAGCCTCGTACACTACCATGCCCTTGGGCCTTACTGAAATGATGTGGCCTTTAAGACCATGAGCAGCATCTGCACACTCCATCACTGCACTGAGCTGTGGATAACCCACTCCAGTTTTCTTCCGGGTGGTACACACAGAGCCTAAGAAGAATGTGACAAGGATGAGAGTGAAATGTTTGCCACTGAAGGGGTAGCCAATGGCCCCCAATGAGCCAGCTTACCTGGTCCAATTCCCACTTTGATGATGTCAGCCCCAGAGAGGATCAGCTCTTCCACCATCTCTCCTGTTACCACATTCCCTGCCTGAGAGAACAATCAAAACAGCATTCTTAAGGTAAGAAATGAAAAGGAGGTTGCACATTCTCACATATAGCATGCCTGGAACATGCATGACCTTCCGACATTACAAAGAAAGGTACCTGGGTTCCCTGTACTGGGTCCTCTGAGGGCTTTTAGACTAGCCACTTCAAAAAGGACCCTCTTCCCCAGCTGAGGTGAGAGGGTTAGTAGCCAGGGTCACTGCTGCATGAGGGTAAAGCTGGGGTCCAACTAGACTAAGATCAAATCTGATTTATGGTAGATTTATCTCTCCCACCCTACCTAGCGACCCAAACATATCCTGCCCTTAAGCTGTTATGTCATAATACTTCTCTGGCTTAGGGAAAGGGGGAGAAGATGGTAGGTAAAGCAGGCTAAATACTCATATACACAGCTGTACTTGCTTCTAATAGACAGGAGAGACCTCAATGCTTGAAGAAAATGAGGCCTTGTCATCAACCCCCTAAGCTTGAAAAAAATATATAACATTGTTTATTTTGACTCCTTAATATGACTAGTACCATGTCAATTTCAGTGGACAGATACATTTGTTTCACAGATATGTACAATGCATAAACACATCATGGTTTGGTGAGTGATGTTAGAGACACTGGATTTACAAAGACTGTATCAAGGGTCAGAGATTGCAAGACTAATAAATAAACATTTTAAGCGGAACCATGAATAATCACCCGGTGACATGATTAAGCAGATGAGGAAAATCATAATGCAGCAGAGGAGAAATTAACTGATATAAAAAAAAAAATGGAATGGCACAAAAGAGTGGAAGGAAAGGAATGTACCAACTACAGGGTAATAGAAACATACCATGATGGTGTGTTCAGGGAAGCGCTTCCGCACATCCTTTACAAATTCAACAAAGTGTTCAGAGTAGCCATTTGCCACATCCAGGCATATATATTTCACCTGGGGAATCACTTCCAGGATTTGTTCCAACTGCTCAAAATCAGAAGAGCTTGTGCCTGAGCTGGCAGCCAGATGCTGAAGGAGAAACAGGTGCATTGGCATGGGAGGCATTAGCCTGTGGCATGTCAGAAATGACCTGATGAGCAGCCAGTGGGTGGGGAGGTAAGGGCTGATCCCCTTACTGCCAAACTAAGATTCCTGGAAAATGGGATAAGGAAGGGATCAAGGGAAGACAAGTTTTACCTCAAGACAGTCAGGATTCTGGCTAGCAAACACTTTCCACTGTTCGAGGCTATAGTGTTTATGGACAGCAGTGAAGATGGAGAACTGGGGAGAAGAAAGAGAGCCATCAAAAAAGAGAGAACTTTATTAAGATCTCTTTCTCTAGAAATAGTCTATTATACTATTCTGAGGGAGAAAAGGACTGAAGTCTGGAAAGGGCACAGAACTCAGGTACAGCTGGGATTTTAGTTCAACCATTATTCTTCCTACAAATCCAAGTAGGGCTTTTTACTGTTAGCTAGTACTGTCAAATACTCCCACCAAAGTACTAAGTCACCTGGATTGGATTTCACCTGACACCACATTACCTCACTGACTTAAAAGATGACAAAGACAAGCTGTTTGTACAATGGGAAAAGAAGTAGACAAGAACCATGAAAAGACTGGACAGAGCCAGTGTCTGTCTACACTGACTCAGCCCCTCTATGTTAACCTAGTAGAAGAACCAACCTATTTTGGGTACCTTCTGGTTGATTCAATAGTCTAAATACTCAGAAAAGGCAAGGCCTTAAGATTAACGGAGCCAATAAAGTGCTACCCCATCCTTTCTCCATCTCCACTAAAGGACAAATTTTCTTGAGACATGGAAAAGTCTATTTCATTCAGTCTATTTTAGTCAACCAAGTCCAAGGATATAATGACTCATTGGACTTGTATCCCCAAGCTCAACAAATTGCAAAAAATATCCCAATACTTTCAGAAAGGCATTCAAAGGCTACTGTGAATACTGGTGTTTGTGCTTTAAAAGTGCAAACATGCAAACAGTCAAGAAACAGTAGTTGACTGAGACAGCACACTTTTTAAAAAATAATTTATCTATCTAACAATCATCTATCTATCTATCTATTTATTACTCCTACAGCATCTGGTCTTCCTAGCACAAATCTTGCAATTGGCAAGAAATCCAAGGAAGTCATTTATCAGTCAGCAGTAAGGGTTATTGTTATAGTCACTTAAGAGATCATCAACACTACCTAGTGAAAGCTGATATTGAGTTCTGCTTTATCAGCAACACTCTGCCACCAACATGCTGACAGACAAGAAAATCACTCTGGAGGTAAGTTTACCTTGGAGATATACTGGCATAGTATGGCATGATGAGCATATCCAATTATAGCAAACCAGAGATCTAGAAAAAGATGCTTGTTTGCCTCCAACCTTTTTCATTATTGCTGTGAAACTTGACTCTATCTCTAAAACATGCCTTCTCAGTACTCATAAGTAGTACTGAAAAGCCAGTTTCAACATAAAACATCAAGACAGTGCCCATAAAGTCCATGTATTACAGCATGCCTACTAACAGTGAAATCAGATTTGCCATTCATCAACTCTAATGGACAGGACAGGTGGATACTAGGCAAGATTCCTAAATAGGGCACGGCAACAGCAATACAGTACTAAAACTACATCAACTTCACAGAAATGACAGCAGACATTCCACAAAGACTTACAGCCATCAAAAATATAGAAAGGGAGATGAAGTCCTTAAGGTTAACAGAGCCACAAGCAGCAGCAGAATCCATCAACCAGGGATACATGGATTAACCAGAAGAGTGCATTTGTTCTCAGAGTGGCCAGAGTAACTATCTACCTTCTCAGCTACAAGTATAGAGGCAGGTAATATTACTGACAGGAGCAGCATCTTCTATTTTGAAAGTGAAAAATAACCTGTATATAAGAAAAACACATTCCATTTTGGGCACATCCCAGAAATTCCCAGGTAACAAGGACTTAAAGATAAAATATTTAAAAAAGGAGATGTAAAAGAAAATTAATAAACTTCTCTCTACAATCTTCTAGTTAGGAATTTTTGAATGCTTAAACTATATTTTGTTTCTGAACTAAAACAGTGAATGCCTAGTTTCCTAATTTCCTAATGATGGTGTAACTGTAGGGATGCATAGGATTTGGAGGAGGTGACCTGGGTGGTAGGAAAAGTTGACAAGATATATAAACTGCTAGACAGGAGAATAGGGAAAGTTCTGTTCATATATCATAAAAATGGGGTGTGGGGGGGGAGCCAAAACTTAGCTTCGAATCTCAGTAACTCATATGGCTCTTTGAACTTATCAGATAAAGGGGCCTTAGTACTGTAGAAAATAGTAAAATGAAGCATCTGGACCATCTATTAATCGCCAGAGAGTCGATTTGACATGGTGGTGGGGATGCAAATACCTCTGCAGTCAGCCGACATAACTGGACACCACTGAGGAAGTGGCATGAGAGAAGTCCTACCTTAGAGAGAACCTTGGCCATCTCAAAGGTGCCCACAGTATCCATATTGGCAGCAATGATAGGGATCCCAGTGTACATTTGCTTTGAGTTTCGAAAGGAAAAGGATCTTGTGAGATCCACCTGCAGATATGAACAGGAAACTGAGCATTTCGTTCAACCAAAAAACAAATATTGCACGAGGACAAGAGCCAGGAATCTTTCTCACTCCTGGCCCACCAAGAGAAGCAGGCTCACCTCACTTCGAGACTTAAGAGTACTGCGTTTGGGCCTCAATAGGACATCCTTGAAGTCCAGTTTGACATCATTGTCGATGTGAGGCATGGTGGGGGCCTTGGAGTAGCGACGAATATGAGGCTGAAGGTGGGAAAAGTCATGAGGGCGGAGCTGAATCAATAGCAAGCCTTATTACTTTTTTAAGGCTGGCGGCAGGGGTCATCTCCCTCCTTGCTTAAATTGTGGAAAGTCGGGGCATTGGTCGAGGCATGCGTGGTCCCTGAAGGCTGTCTGTCACCTCCGACCCGTCTCATGGCTGCAATTACCCTCGGTGTCTCCATCCCAGGGAGAAGAACTGGGATGGAATAGTGAGAGACCCTAAAAAGGTGTTCTTTACGCCACTACTCTTCCTTCTCTCGCCCCTACAAAAACTAATTTGAAGGAGAGAAGGAATTGGGGGTCGGGGGAGAGTTCCATTATCAGCTTCCGGAATAGGGGTACTCACTTCCTGTCGCCGTGGCCAAAGTGGCAGGTGGCCGAAGCTCCCCTTGCTTAGCAACTAACGTCGTGCAGCCCCGCCGAGCCTTGTGGGCCTCCTGCACAGGTTCCGCTAACAGCGGGCGAGCACGACTAATCAAGGAACTCCAGCTGCGGCGGCGGCAGTGCAAAGATTTCTGGTTAACAGAGTCACACGCTGAGGTTGCCGTTGGACCCGAGGGGCTGGAGACTACAACTCCCAGGGTGGAAAGCGCGGAGCTGCAGCTGGCCTGATGGGAGAAGTAGTTCGTCTCGTCTGTCCCCTCTTTCCACGAGACCCGGCTCTCCAGGGACACTCAGAATCGAACAGACGACTTCTCTGCCGTAACTAAGCCGTCTGCCTTCTGTTCACGTACGACGCAACCTAAACGAAATGCGGGAGCATTCCTGAGCCTTTCGAAACCCCCGGGAACAAAAGAGGTGAGGAGCGGCGGGGGTGGGGCGGGGGTGGAGCCAGAGACTGACCCGGAAGCAGAAGTGACTCCTTCAGGCGGAGTGCTGGGGCCCGGCGGCGGCGACCGCAGCGCTAGAAGCAGCAGTTTATCCGTGTGCAGCCCCACACCGGGAAGAAGATGCTAATTAAAGTGAAGGTGGGAACACCTCCAGCCTTGCCGAGGCGCAGTGGTACTGAGCTGGCCGCCGTGCCTTACGGGAGAGCGGGGAGGGGAAACCACGCCTTTCCCGGGCTTGGCGGGTGCTGACAGCCTCAGGGCTCCCGCGAGGGGTGATGGGAAGTAGGGGGACTCGAGAGGGTTTTGATTGTGGGGGGCTGGCCACGGGGTCTCTGCCGTTTCTGCTTTCTCGCTGGTACTGTGCCCCGAAGGACGCCTTTTTGTTCAGGTCTCGCTGTATTCGAGCCCCCGAAGTCAGAGGGACGGCCTAGCAGCAGCTTGGCTTCCTCTCTCTTAGATTCTTGAAATAAGCTCTGATCTCTGTTCTTCATGCCCAGGTGGTCAGCTTCTCCCAACCCCTAACATAGGCTGCCACCAAGCACCCTCCAAAACGTTAGCCTGGAGACCCGGGATTTAGACTGTGAGCTTTTGCTGGTTGTCGCCAAGGTGTGGTATGAGCCAGCCCTCAGGAACCAAAGCCAGGAGTTTGTTCAGTCAGCACCTACCTTGGCATCTCGGACCAGCCTCCCTTCCTTGATCGAGGCAGGTTAGTTACCATTGCCCTAGTTCTTGGTCCTAGCAGTGTCTTTCATCTCCGTCTCTCCACTCCAGTGTTCACCAGTTCTCAGCCCTCATTAGTGCTGCCTGCTCTTTCTCTTGTACCTGCAGAGAGGCGAAAATTAGCAATCGATGCAGTGCACGGTTAGTTTGGTCGTTGTACTGCTAAGTAAGTCTACCGTTATTTCATCAACTCTCTTGAGTATTTACTATACATAATAGCCATTCTTAACCCCTTTAGTACTTCCAAGCCACCTCTTAGCTAAGAATTGAGGCCAGACAGCATGGCCAAAGATCATTGTTTTTCAAACTAATGACCTATAAAAGCCACTAATTGTGAAATCAATTTAATTGATCAGTGAGTCACAAGCAACATTACAAAAAGAAGAAATAGAAATATCAGGATATGCTGCAGGATAAGGGTATCGTTTTGTGAATGTTTCACTTGATTAATATTTTATGCATATGTGTGTTTTACTAGTTTTTATGTATTTCTTTGTGTGGGTTACTGTCAAAAAATGTGAGAAACACTAGCAGATGAATGCTTTTATCTTCTTTTCAATGCATAAGGTTTCTTGTATCCCTTTAGTCCAAAGAAGAGGTTATGACTATGCCTGGTGTTCAGTGTTTTGTAAACTTTTTAAAAAATGTCAGCCTACACTAAAAAGTTTTACCTCTTGTCCCAGACAGACACAAAAAACTTAGAATCTGTGATATTCTCTGATATTTTCTATTCTAAAGTTGATTTCATAACCCACGTTTGTTTGAGACCTGCGTTAAAAAAAAATACTTGTGTTATAGATGGGCCTCTCAACTTAAAAGCGAATAAGAATCACATGAGGAGCTTGTTAAAATCCCAATTCTAATTCATTGGGTCTGGGATGGGACCCCAGATTCTGCATTTCTAACATGCTCCCACATGATGCTGACACTGCTTGTCTGGGGGCCACGCTTTTAGTAGCAAGAATCTAGGTTTCGTCTCTGCATTTTTATTTAGTACTTCTCTATAATGGTTAGTCTCCTTTACTGAAAAACTTTCCTTTCTGCTCTTAAACGGGTTCCTCTGTCCTACATCTATCTTCTTTCATGTTTGCTGCATTTTTTTATGTTAAATATATATGAAAACAATTAGAGGTTAATTACTATATAAATGATAGTTTTTATTGGCAGGGCCCCACTGTGAAATACTCTTTTTTCAACTTTCATTTCCATTTAGCTGATTTCTCCCATATCTCTTTCTGCAATGTTTTACAAATCCTTTTTTTATATACAATTTTTTCAGCTTTATTGAGATATAATTGACACATACTATTGTGTAATTGAAGGTGAACCATGTGATGATTTGATACGTGTACATAGAGCAAAATTATTACATTTTTTAAAGATCTACTCTCAGCAATTTTCAAGTACATAATACAATATTGTGAAGGAAACCAAAATTTTGCTGCCATGAGGCTGCTTTTTGAGATATTGATTTTAAGATGTTTATTAAGAAACAGGACTCAGAAAGAACCTTTGAGCCTCCCCCACCTTTCCTGCCCAAGAGATTCAGACAGAAATCCACGTCCTTCTGATTTGTCTTCTTTTGACATCTCATCTCCATCTTTCTAAAATTAAATACATCATTTTCTGTCTTAAGCCATCTCCCCAACACTCACCTCATTTATTGATCCCATGAATCTACCAGGTATCTGGAGCTCAGTTCTTTAGTGTCATTTTTCTCTTATAGAACCAAATTTTCCCTTTGATAACCTCTTTTTGCTTTATTTTCTTTCTATTTCCATTACCCTTATTCTGGTCTGGGGTCTCATTAACTTATATCTTTATTTCTCTGTGATACCTCCAACCAGGTTTTCCTACCGCCATGACCCCTCGTAAGTTTAGAGTCTAAACCAAGACATGTACAAAATCATAATGTACAAATCTTTTAAACTTTTTCATCACATTACTCCCTAACCCCAGATCCTGCATTGGTACCCTTTTAACAGATTACTTTAGGGAATTATCTACTGTAGAAGCCCCCCAGTTTTCTTTCATTTTTGTTTTTGTTTTTATTTTTTTAACATATAAGAAAATACAGAGTTCTTAAGGGTTCACTTCAGTGGAGTTTTAACCACAGTACACCCATGCAACCACAAGATCTAGAACATTTTTACCCCTACCCTCTGAAAGTTTCCATAGGTTAGTTTTGTTTATTTTAGAACTTAATATAAATGGAATTATACAATATGTAATTTCCGCATCTGGCTTCTTTCACTCAGTGTTATCTCTTTGTGTGTATCTGTATCTCTTTTATGTAACTCAGCAGTAGTCCTTTGGATGACTGTCACAATTTGTTTATCTGTTTTGTTGATAGATGTTTTGGTCGTTTCCAGTTTCTGGCTATTAACAAGGCTCCTATGAACAATTGTTATACAAGTCTTTTTGTAAACATATGATCTCATTTTCTTTGGATAATACCTTGGAAGGGAATTAGTGGGTCATGTGGTAGATATATGTAACTTTAAAAGAAATTGCCAAACAAGGGCTTGTACCACTTTACATTCATTCCCACCCGCAGTGAATGAACATTCTATTTGCTTTGCATCCTTGCTAAGCTTTAGTCATGTCTGTTTTAGCTGTGATAGTGGGTGTGAAATGTTCTCTTATTCTGGTTTAAATTAATCAGTGTTGATTTTTCACTCAACATAGCACTTTGTCATTGCACCTTGTATTTAGACAATAATATTCAGTATGGCACTTTCTGGTATATAGGTTTGTTCTGTTGTATGGCTCGTTGTTTCTTGGTTCACTAGAAAAAGATTGTTGACAAAAGCTGTCACTTAATTTTTTGTATCCCCTCTAGTGCCTAAAGTATGTTGGGCTTGTAGTCATCATAGGCTTGTTAAATAGCATTGAATGCATTCCAAGATTACAATGTCCAGATTTGAGGGAAGAAACCCAGTATGACATGATATATCAGGAATTTCTTTCAAAAATATTCCATTACTTATTAATTATGGGCAATTTAAAACATATACAACAGCACAAAGAAAGACATAATACACCCTTTACCCAGCTTCAAAAACTATCATCTCATAGCCAACTTTATACTCACCAATTCTCCTTACCTGATGTTTTATGAAGCAAATCCCAACATATATTATTCATACATTTCAGTATTTATCTGTAAAAAAACTTTTTTCCTAATATAACCATAATTATCACAACTAAAAAATTAACAATGATTTCTTACCATCATCAAATATACCCTATTGCCTCATTTATTTTTTACAGTTTGAGTTAATCTGTATCCAAATAAAATGATATATTACAGTTGGTTGGCATGTATTTTAAGCCTCTTTAAATCTGTAATGCCCCTCTCACCCCGTTCTCTATTTATTTTCTTGTTGAATAAACTAGGTGGTTTGTCCCATTGTTTCCCGCATTTGAATTTTGCTGATTGCATCTCCATGTTGTCTTTAATATATTCCTCTTTGCTCTGTTTTTCCTGTTGATTGGTAATAATATCTAGTAGCTCGATTATATTTTTTGTGTTCATGTGTGAGAATAATTCATAGGTGATATAGTGTAATATGTACTTCTGTTGTTTTGCTTTCTGTGATGTCGGCATTACTTAGATCCGTTATTTCATTGGAAGTTACAAAATGGGGATAATCTGATTTTATTGCTGTTTCTTACATTAGCTGGAATGCTTGAGTAGTGGCCAGTATAATAACCATTAGCCACGTGGACTACTGAAATTTGAAATATGGCTAGTGATGGAAGAATTGAATTTTTATTTCTATATTTGTTTCATTTGTAATTAATTTTAATTTAAATATAAAAACTGAAACCTTATTTAGTCATTAGAAAACTTTTAAGTTGGATATATAAATCTACTTTTTCATATGTAAATTATGAAATTTTAATACCGATTATGTATTTCAGATGAAAATTTACCATCTGAATTGAAATGTGCCATAAGTATGAAATACAGGATTTTTGAATATTTCATTTAAAAAAAGGATGTAAACTACATTAATAATTTTTATATCAGTTACATATTAAAGTAATAATATCTTGACTGTATTTGATTTAAGAATATTAAAAATAATTTCACTTTTTAAATATATGGCTACTAGTAAATTTAAGATTGTATATGTGGTTTGCATTATATTTTTATTTCTATTGGACAGTGCTGCTTTACAGAATTGTTTCTTTGTACTTTCATCAAGGATATTTAAAAATAAATTTTTCTTATAACAATGAATGTATCATGGTATAACAAATGGAAAATAGAGAAAAGCACAAATAATTAAAATCACTCATAGCCTCACAACTCAAGATAACTGATATGTCCTTCCAAACTTTTTGAAAGCACATACATGTATATTTTTGTGTGTGTGTTTTTTTAACAAAATTGGAATTTTTACCATTATTCTAAACATTATTTGAGGACTGTGTGATTTTCCATCTATATTTGTATCATAATTTATTTAACCTTCAATTGTTTGATATTTAGATTGTATTTCTAGTTTTTTCAGTATCAAAAAGCTTCAGTGACCATTGTCATAGGTATATTTTTGGACATAGTTATGATTATTTTTCCAGAAGTATTGTTGTTGGGAGACCAGATTGCTCTCTGAT
Organism: Cynopterus sphinx; assembly: GCA_030015415.1. Lineage (NCBI taxonomy): Eukaryota > Metazoa > Chordata > Mammalia > Chiroptera > Pteropodidae > Cynopterus > Cynopterus sphinx. The sequence continues at coordinate 77,255,309 of CM057384.1, forward strand.
ACATTAATGGACTTCTACAGTGGATTGCAGAAACAAAGGACCAGTACAAGAGTTTTAGACTTTACAAAACAGTAATTTTTATTTTTTTTTTAACATCATAAGGCCCAAGCATCTTATTCTTGGGAGAGCAGTTTTCAGCCTGCTGTTAGAATCTTTTTTACTCTTTAAAATTTTTTATTAAACCAATTAATATTTGTTTATTAATGTTCATGTGATAAAGGGATATATTTTTATTTTTATTAGAAATTTAAATAGTACTGGTAAAAGAGTTACCTTGATAAACCCTCCCCTTAGTCCTACTCTCCTCTCTCAAAGATAATCGCTATTGTAAGAGAAATTTATACTTTTAATCCTTTCTTCTGTGCATGTACATATGAATATATCTACATATAGAAAATAATGTATAATTATGCATTCTTTAGATTTTTTCCATGTTAATGTATAAATTGTTATGTAACAAGTATCATTCTATGGATGTGCCATAGTTATAATAGTTTTCTTATTATTAGGCATTAAGATATTTCTAGGGTTTTGCTTTTATAAAAGCTGCTGGAGTAAACTTCACATATTCCTCCTTGGATACATGCTCAAGTTTTTCCTCCAAGTTACTAACCTAAAAATAGAATTGTCTGGTTGAAAAGTTTTTGCATTTAAAATATTGAGGTCAATAAAATGAAATAATTTGGGCAACACAGAATTGCAAACTTTTAATTTTGTTAGGAAAGGGCCTAAAAATATTACTGACTGTTGTTACTATCATGTCATAAAAGGACATTTTAACACATGAACATATTTGATTTTATGAAAGTCTTATTGCTGTCAGTGTTTTTCTCATTTTACCATAGACTATTGAAAGTTTTCACAGAGCAGTTAGGGTTGGGGTAGAAACTTGAGAATCATTGTTCTGATTTCTTCTTTTGCATCCAAACAGGCAAATCCAAAGGAGTTACACTTGCATTTTTGGAAATACTATATATTTAGGACTGAACCATTCACGTAGTTGAGTAATTAGGCGCTAAGTTCTTACTTCATACTGGTCTATATGAATACCATAAGTAGAAATCATGTTATTTTGTGAACCTACCACAATAACATACCTTGAATCCCAGTACTAGACTAGCCAGACTTGGTTAGGCTTACCGAGTACGGAGCTAACAGCTCAGGCTCTGGAACCAGAGAGTTTGTTTGGATCCACACTCTCTTTTTGACTTCATAGGCATGCTTTTTAACCTCTCCAAGCCCCATTTTTCTTATCTATAGATTGGTGATAGTAATAGTTCATATATCAGAAATACTTGCAAGAATTAAATATATTGATGCATGAGAGACACTTAGCATAGTCTGATTCTTGGAAAGTGTTCAGTAAATCTTGGCTGTGGTCATAACACAGTCATCTGTGTATTTAGCCCTTCCACAAATATTTTTTGATTGCTTATATGTCAGACACTGTACTTTGTGCTTAGAACAGGCTCTGTTTCCTTAGGAAGTTGAAATAGCTGTAATGGGTATTAAAGTGCTTTGGGGCAATATACAGATCATGTATTATTGAATTGTACACTTGAAACCAATATGATTTTATTAACCAATGTTACCCCAATAAATTTAATTTTTAAAAAATGCATTGGGGACAAGTCATCAATCTTATTTTAAAAGGTCCTTGAAGGTTTGAGAAAGCGTAGGGGAGGGTATGGCAACAAGGAACACAGTAGAAGTAAAGAAATGGACCTAAATTGGACCATGCATGGTGTGTTTGTGGTCTGGATTATTGTAGACTAGCGTGGGTATAAGCTTTAAGACCAAGGATGAATGGGAAATTAGATTGGATGGAGTACAACATTTTTAAGTGTACAATCAGTATATCGTGCTTGCATATCAACAGCCCTTACCCTATGGAAGAAGTCAAGAAGACCAGAGCTTCAATTTAGGACTCTGGTAGAAGTTTGGAGCAGATATGGGAGAGTAGAATGTTAATTCTAGTGTTATTTAAAAAGCTGTTCAGAGGTGATCTTTGGTGTCCTTGAATTCTATCTGAATGTTAATTTCTGTCATTTGATGTGAAAACAAGGTCCTCAGACTCAAAGGAATGCTTTCCTTGGTACACCTCTCACCCCACTGTCTCATGCAAAGGAATATCAGGATTCTCCTGGATTCTACTGGGGTGGGGTGGAAGGGGTGAGATGATCTGTGGGGTTAAGAAAGTCAGATGGTTCACAGAATCTTGCCCTATCAAAGTTGTCCACAGCCTAAAAATGTTTGATGAATACAGGTACAGCCAAAGCTTTCTGATTCTTCAAAACAGCTTTACTGAAAATGTGCATCTCTCAGAAGGTAGTAGATCTCAGAGACCAGGACAGGACGCTTTACCTAGAAGACAAATTGTATTTTAGATTGTGGACTCATGAAACTCTTGCCTGTTTCAGACGCTGACCGGAAAGGAGATTGAGATTGACATTGAACCCACAGACAAGGTAATGTATACCCAACACTTCTTCATGCCTATCTTCCTACATGTACATTTGTTTGGATATGCTGATGAACGTAGTCCTTTGCTTTCATGCTATCTGCATAGCTCTTGTTATTTCCACTTCTGTGGTCTTACCCTTGCCAACCACGGGTAGCCCCTGACTCCTTGTACCCCCAAAGGTGGAGCGAATCAAGGAACGTGTGGAAGAGAAAGAAGGGATCCCTCCACAGCAGCAGCGGCTCATCTACAGTGGTAAACAGATGTGAGTTTGGAATGGGAATGGGTGTGTGGCAATCTTATGTGATGATGAGAGAGTAAATAGTAGAGATGGAGCAGGTCTACTTTTTAATTGGTTGCTTAGACCTTTTGGCAATTTGGTGAAGCCTACAAACCCCTTCTCAGAATAAGATACCTACAGGCATAAAATAAAATATATGGAATTACAAAAGAAACTAATTATATTAAAATACAGTTACCAAAATACTAAAAGGCAAATTTATAATATATGTGCTTTATTAATACATTAAGATCTAATGGTAGGTCTGATAACTACCCTAATTATGAAATATATTCAAGATACCTGTAAACAATTGTAGTGTGATATGAAAATACATATTTTCTGTTAACAGGTTTCCCAATATTGCTCATACCACTGTGGGTTTTTGCCTATGTTCAGATGTTTAAATTTTTTTTCATATTTCAATTAGGGGTTAGTAAAAATAAAGATGTAATTTTTTTTCTCATCTGAGTTTATAATCCCCCAGGGAGATCCATGAAACCCAAGTTAGGAACCCTGTTTTAGCTGGTATTTCTAATGCTTTTTTTTTTTTTTTGGCCTCCTTTTCCTGCAGGAATGATGAGAAGACAGCAGCTGATTATAAAATCCTAGGTGGTTCAGTCCTCCATCTGGTGTTGGCTCTGAGAGGAGGAGGAGGTGGTCTTAGGCAGTGATGGACCCTCCCGCGATTTTACTTCTTTACCCTGTCCTCGTAATGAGGCATCGTATATCCTCTCTGGGACATCAGAGCCACTGCCCTCTCTCCAGTCTTGTGTGTCTACTGGTAGGAGACTATGAGGACCCCAGGATGCAGTGTTCCTGGCCCAAAGGGCCCTTGCTGGCTATTGGGTTTTCGTTTGCAGTCCTGTGTGCTTCCCTCTCTTATGGCTATGTCCCTGGTTGTCAATAAAATATTTCCTGGCCTCCTGGAATCTTTCTTCTGTTGAACAAATATGACTGAAATCAAAATGGACCCAATACACACCTGTTATACCAGGCTGAAGGCGTAGGACAATGGAAGGGAATATGTCCTTAGAATGATTACCAGACTCTAGGAATGCTACTCTCAGTGGGAAAGGTGTGCTGGAACCAACTCTTAGCAGTTCATGAGAGCTGATTGTTGGCATCTCTTTCCAACCCTGTTAAGAACTTCGAGTTGGTAGCTTAAAATTTGCCATGGTAGGAATATTTATGGCAATTGGTGAGCAATGCAAATCAGTCCCTCCCCCAAAGTATCCACCAGCATACTACTGACATCGGTGGTAGAAACTAGGAGAGTGAATTCTCTCCCATTACGGTTCTACTAGACATTTGGGCCTGGTTTGAGAAAGGCCTCAAGGGATTTTGCAGACACCATGTTCTTTATGACTGGAATATTGCTGAGAGCTCTGGGCTCTACACCGTGGAGAGAGGCTGCTATGGACGAAGGTTGAGTAAGGAGTGACAAGCTGTCGCGGGTCACTGCGATCTCAGTTGTTAAGATGGAATGAGCGATAGGTGGCGGAAGAACGGTCTTTCCCTGGCTTCCCTAGTTGTGTAGACCCCGCGGAGGCTGGGCGGAGCAGAGAAGTCAGGGAAGGGAGAGGCGCGGCCCTTGCGGGCTCCTGTGCGGTCGCCCTGGCGCTCGCTGCAGTGCTCCCTTCTGGCCGCCGGGAGGCGCTCCTGTGCGGGGGCGCCGGCGGCCGCAGCGCACGCGAGCGACGCTCTAGCCGCACGGCCGCCGGGGGAGGCCGCGGCGGCGTGCACGAGCCGGCAGGTGCCAGGCATGGCGCCGCTCCCGGAGCTCGCCGTCTTCGACCTGGGTGAGGGGCCCGATGCGGAGCGTGCCGTAGGACGCTCTCCTGTTGCGAACCCCGTCCAGTTCCCCGGCCCTGCGTCCTCTAGGCTGAGCCCTCCCCCTTTCTCGCCCTTCAGATTACACGCTCTGGCCATTCTGGGTGGACACGAACGTGGACCCCCCGTTCCATAAGAGCAGGTGAGGCAGGGCTGGGGGGCCGGGGCCCCGCGGGCCTGGCTGGACCTGAGCTCGCTCGCCTTCTCCAGTGAGGGCACCGTACGCGATCGCCGCGGCCGGACCGTCCGCCTGTACCCGGAGGTTCCCGGGGTCCTGGAACGATTGCGCGGCCTTGGCGTGCCCGTCGCTGCCGCTTCACGGTAAGAAGAGCTACTGAGGAAGAAACCTGTTAGTCTAATTCTGCAGATGCGTGCAAGAGACTTCTTGGGTAAGCCCTTGACTGCAAAAATTTAAGCGTTGCGAATGTGTATGTTTTCCTAAGTATACCCTCTCCTGTGCCTTTTATATATTAAACATTGGCTCAGCGCCACCCACGTCTGACAGGAAAGATGGAGTTGAATAAGGGCCGAGGAGGCCTATCCATCCTCCCGGAAAAACAACAAGTTGATTGCCCCCTGGTTATACCTAACTTCACCTGCAGCCCTGGCCCTCCACTCTCCTGATCCCATCTACTACACCTTTTTGTAGGACAGGTGAGACTAAGGCGGCCAACCAATTACTGGAGCTCTTTGACCTTGTCAGATACTTTGTTCATCGGGAAATCTATCCAGGCAGCAAGACTGCACACTTTGAGAGGTATGGGGAGATAAGGGTAGAAATCTGGAGAGAGGAGAGCGGAGAGGCTAGAGGAGCCAAGAAGCCAGCATGGTAACCCTGTGCCCTGCCTTGCTTGTTCAGATTGCAGCAGAAGACTGGAGTTCCTTTCTCTCAGATGATCTTCTTTGACGATGAGACGCGGAATATTGTAGATGTCAGCAAACTGGGTACTGAGTGGTGAGAATAACCATTTGGGAATGAGGGGGAAGGGGTTCTAGGAGGGAGGATAGGTAGATATATACAAGACAGACTGTTTGCATGACAGGTGACAGCCCCAAAATGAAAGTAGTAGGGAGCTCTGAAGGCCTGATGAAATGTGATTTTACTTTTTAGGTGTTACCTGCATTCATGTCCAGAATGGAATGAGTCTTCAAACCCTAACTCAGGGATTAGAGACATTTGCAAAGGCCCAAGCTGGACCCTGAGGTCCAATCCTGTGAATGAGCCATACAACTGAAAGAAATCAGAAAGGCATCTTCAGGTGCATTTGTAAATTATTAAAGTGTATTCATGTGTGACAAAACAAATCTTACATGGTGTGGGTTGTTTCTATTTTTCTCCAGTGTGAACCGGGGTTTACTTGTCCAGAGGTGCCAAGACCAGAGGGTGAGGTATTATTAGACAAACTTGAGGCAAACCCAGGACTGAACCCCTTGTGCTCACCCTATCCCCAATCCCTCTCCTGAGCTGAGTCCTTTCAGGGACATGAAGAACTAACTTCCACCAGCCCCCCAGATAGCACGGTGCATTAACCTGCACATTTCCTTACAGGAAACAAATACTTCGTTTTGGGTGGGGTGGGTGTGGCCTTTTACATAGTGGAAAGTGAAGCAGCCAATTTAAGATGAACACAGGATTTGAGGCTGGTGGCCCCTATCACGCAATAGAAGTGGTCTCCTTGGTGCCTATTGATGATATCACCATGGTGCCCCAAGGACAGATTGGCCAAGGCTGATCTCTGAATGATGAGACAGCACCCTCCTAGGAGCAAGGCGGAAGTGTGCAGGATGCTTCAGAGGCCAGGGTCACGATGGGTGTTCTCCACCAGCTCTTCCGACAGGGTAAGCCTGGGCGCTGAGAGGCACTGGCTGTGGGTGGGGGAAGACTAAAGCTCTGGGCAGTGGCCCTGCCTTGTCAGAGAGCTTAGCCTTGTCTGCCTACTTTCTTCTAAGCCAGAAGGAGGGGCTCAGGCCCAGGAGGGGATGTAAGTGGAGACTATGTCAGCTGTTCTGGCTTCCAGTGTTTAGGCTTGGGGGATGAGTTTCAGTCTTTATAGGATGCTAGGCAACTGAGAATCTGAGGTGACGAAGAAAGGGGCCTCTCAAAGCTCCTATCTAGTGGGGGAAGATGGGTAAAAACTGGCATTTAAAGTATAGCGTAGCATTCCGTGATTGAGATGTTCCTGAAAACCAGGGGAGAACAGATGAAGCAGGCATCGGGGGTCCAAAAGGCTAGAAATATGCCAGGTAGAGAATTGAGTTAACCCACGAAAAGCTAACTGTACAAAACAAGCAGGAAAGGGGATGGTATATTTAGAAGAAAGAGCAGTTCTGGTTGCTGTGTGTGTACCTGCATGCATGTGCACACCCGGAAGCAACAGGGTGGGGAAGGGTGCGGAGGGCACTGAAGGAGAAAAGTAAGGTAGAAGGAAGTGTGGGAGGAGAGGTAATCAAGGGCTAGATCATGAAGGATGTTGTATGTTTCCTTTAAAAAGTTTTGGATTTTATCCTCTAGGCAATGGAGAGTATGGAAGGACTGGAGGGGAGGAGGGGAATAACTGTTAGAAGTACAGAAGTTGAAAGGAAAATTGAGATCCGGTGTTTTTCCTTTAGCTCCCTGTACTTCATTCAGTTTGAACCTGTGGAGACAGGATCTTGAGCATCTTCTAGGATAGCAAGTGGAGCAGTAATTATCAAAAGTGACTAAACTTTGGTGGAAGATGTGATAGTGGGGAGGTTCTGCATGTGTGGATGAACAGGGAATATGGGAAACCTCTACCTTCCACTCAATTGTGTTGTGAACCTAAAACTGCTCTAAGAAATTAAATCTATAAGTTAAAAAAAAAAAAAAGACTGGCAATAACTTGAAAGGCACCTTAAATAGCAAAAGAATACTGGCTTTGCTCAATCTCTTGCCAGTTGTGATTTTTGACAAAATTTAACATCTTCTTGCCTGTTTTTACATTTGTAAAAACAAAGATAGTGTGTTGATTGTAGAGAGTGATTTCCCCAAATAACACAGTCGAGCACCTAGCAGATACTGTGCACACTTCATGATTGGTGGATATTTTTTTTCCTTCATGCAATATGCACCTGCTCCATTGGATTCCAGGGAAGAAAGAGAAAGGACCAACCCTTGAAAAGGCAATTCAGAAACTGAAGGAGTCAGAGAAGATATTGATCAAGAAACAGGAGTTTCTAGAGCAGAAGATTCAACAGGAGGTACAAATGGCCAAGAAGCATGGGACCAAGAATAAGAGAGATAATGTGAAAAGCCCGATAGGGAGGGCCCAGGTGAGAAGAAGGGGCTTCTGTCTCTGATGTTCAGAATGTGGGCTGGGTCAGCTGCCCTGCATGCTTTACGGAGAAAGAAAAGATTGAAACAGCAGCTGGCACAGACCGATGGGACATTATCCACCCTGGAGTTTCAGCGTGAGACCATTGACAAGGACACCACCAATGCAGAAGTGCTTCATACCATGGAGCTTGCCACCCACAGCATGAAGAAAGCCTACCAGGACATGTGGGTATCGGGGTAGGGGTAGAGGGAGCCCCAAGCAGAGGAGAAGAGTAGCTCGGTATTGTACTTTGAATCTTAAAACCTATCAGAATGTGAATTTACAGTATAAATAAAAAATTCATGGTGGCTAGACCTCTGTCAGCCTCCTTACTTCCTACAAGACTATCTCTTTGCTAGCTAGGGCATTCTAGCAAGGAAAGATGATTTTCCCAATTTTGAAAGATCCTCCAGGGAAGAGAATGTAACCTGTCCCCCCACAGCCCCCCCCCCAGTATGGCTTATTGCCATTTCTCAACCCAGATTTGGCTCATTATAATTTTCCAGGGATCTCTTCTACCTGCTAGCTATGGATTTAACAGTCTAGGCTACAGACTGGAGGGGTTTCATTCAGGTGAGATGAGAAAGTCAAGGGGGTTGTTGCCTGATTTTTTTTGGCTATATATCTTCTCGGGGACCTTGACAAGGTGGATGAACTGATGACCAACATCACAGAACAACAGGAGATGGCCAAGCAGATCTCTGATGCCATTTCTTGGCCTGTGGGCTTTGGAGATGATTGTGGATGAGGTGATTGGGGGTGAGGGGTCAGGGAGACTTAGAGGAAGCATGAGACCAGCCAAAAACAATGCCCAAGAGAATCATGGGGCAAGTTTGGGGGGCATCTCCAAAAGTGGTATGTTTTTGGAGGCAGAAGTTCCCTTTCTTCATCTTGACCAGTCTTATCCCCTATCTAGGATGAACTGATGGAGGAGTTAGAGTAGCTGGAACAGGAGGAATTGGCCCAGTTGTTGTTACACGTGGGCGAAGAGGAGGAAGAACCCCCATTCAAACTGCCCAGTGTACCCTCTACACATCTGCCTGCAGGGCCAGGTACCTAAGGCTTTTCTGCTATCTCAAGGACTTGAGAAGATGGGGTAGATATGGGGAAAGATTATTCTTCATCCATCCTGCTTCAAAGGAACCAGGCAACGGGGGCTTCTGCTACAGTTGCATAGGTTTTTGACTGCTAAGGGTACCTGGCTAAAGAGAAATGGGGAATGAAATCCAGCCTGTGCTCCACTCAGCAAGCTGTGTACCCTGGTTTAGGGCTGCGAATGCTGGGAGAGAGACACCTTTTTCTAATTTGCACAAAGGTACTCTGGGATTAGCAGCTGCCCAGCAAGTGGAAGGACCACACCTTTAGGTTCTTTGCAGAGGAGAAATAACTCAGCAGGTTCCGAGTTGTAGCAGGGGGTGGTTGGAAGATGCTGAGGCCATAATATGTCTTTCTCTGGGTAACCTTTGTCTCCAAAGCTCCCGAAGAGTGTTAAGATGAAGCACTAAAGCAGCTGGCTGAGTAGGTATCCTGATGAGTCTGGGCATATCTTCCTGATGCTGCCAATGATGATCTCTTTAAGTGCCAAGTACTGAGCTAAAGGGACATAACCTTTTTTGGAGGCCCTGCTGAGGGTAGTAGTGGGGTCTATTGCCCTTCCATTCCTGGTTCAACTCTGCCGAAGGATCTTGGTGCAGGAGGAGGCCCTGGGCTCCCTTCTCTTTGATAGTAGTTATAGTGCCCTCTTTCCCAATAAAATTATACTGCTTTGTCCATACTTGAAACTCTTTTCCTGGTCTTTCGAACTTTGTTTTAAGCACTGAATAATAATGGGAGTAATGTAGGGGTGTTGGAACATAAAACAAATGGGAGTTTCCAATACTTCACCTTCTAGGTTCTAGGCATATACTGTTTCATCTTTCAAGTTAGTTTATCCTAGAATTACCTAGTGCTAAGGTTGAGGAAACTGCCATCTATTACTTATCTTAGAACCATGTGGAGCTGTCTCTGCATCTTCCTTTATCACTTTCCCTGCATCAGCCTCTGTCAAGACAGCACCGTGTTTACTACCAGTTTTCCTTTTGTAACGCACATTTTCAAGGACAGGGAGGGAGAATATAGGGATAAAGAGGCAAGTCGCTTTCTTTTATCTAGAACCCATACTTAATAGGCTTGGTTTAAACTGTGATTTCTATGTCTAGGAGCAATAGTATGAGGGGCCATGATTCACTGGGATTGTTTCAGTAGTGGTTAAGGTGGCATTTGGAGAAGTTGAAGGAACCAAAATATTCAACACTTCCTGATACTGATTTCTAAAAAAAATAAATGTCGTCCCTTTAGGTATAGACAGAGCCATAACCAGAGTAATCGGGGCCTGTACCCTATGGCTTGAACATTTAGAGTGCAAAGATATGTAAAATAAGGAGCATGTACCTAGCTAGAATGATGAAGCTTCCCTAAAGCAGATGTTCATTTGAGCACCCTCTCCCACAAGAGCTACATATGAGCTCACTGTGAATTACAACATGGACTTAACAAGTGTCAAGATGACAGGTTACAGACGCTGGACAAAAACCCACTTCACCCTCGCAGTGTTCCTGCTAAGGTTCCCTTGAGGAAAGAATGTCTTTGACCCCAGTTGATTAAACTAAATCATAATTAGATTTATTTTTGGTATAAAATATTTAGCCCCAGACCCTCCTGCTTTGCTCCTCTCTCAACTCCCTTCTCTCAGGCACTTTCAGATATTGATTTCCAAGGACTGGCGACGATTCGTGGTGCTGGGCAGCTGACACATGGCCTCGAGCAGCCTGATCTCATGGGTGGGTTGCTCAGGCTGGAACTTGAGCACCCAAGGGTCCTTGATGATGTCCAGGATGGTGGCACGCTTGGTGGCTTGGCATAGCATATGGAGGACCAGGTTCTAAGACAGGGGAGAGAGGTCTTGGCTGAGCCGCCCATTGTGACACATAGGCAATGAGCAGGGAACCTAAGAAAGAAGCAGGATAGCCCATCATACCACTCTGGTAGAAGGGGGAATGTCCCTGATTTTATCATAAAAAGCCAGGTATTTTAACTCTCCAGAGGGGAGAGGAAAGATGGGTTCTTTGGGGGAATCCCTTGCATAATCCCTTCTGGCCTAAAGAGATAGAAGTTGAAACTTGCTTACCACACATATCTAAGGTGTGGAGCTCAATAGTTGGTCCTTTAAGCACTCCCCACTCTTCTAGGGCAGGGGCTAGAGTGTGAGATGGCTCCAGGGAAAAGCTTTCCCCAAGGTTGGGAGGCCTAAGTTGGGTTCCCTCCCTGTGGTCATCCCCAAGGTCTCAGCCCTCCTGGAGGAGCCAGCACCTTGCACTCTTGGGAGATGGAGGAGTTAGATGGAAAAGTGACCTCCTTCTGAGTCTCTCTCAGCAGCTTCTTAAGATTGGTGTCATCAAAGGGTAGGCGGGCGACCACTAGAGTGTAGAGAATGACGCCCATGCTCCAGGTGTCAGACAGGAAAGGGTTGTAGGGCAAGCCTAACAAGATCTCCGGGCAGGCATAAGCAAAGCTGCCACAGTAGGTCTGGCTGAGGTGGGTAAAGCAGTTCACTTGGCGGTAAGAAGGGCTACTCTGCACAGTCTTGCTAGGAGGCACCATCTTGGCGAAGCCAAAGTCCGATATCTTCACATTCTCCCGCTTGTCCAGCAGAAGGTTCTCCAACTTTAAGTCCCTACCAGCAGCAGAAAGGCTGGGGGTCAGGGAGAGGGCTTAGTATTAGACCCAGAGCTGAAGGGCCAGGGGTCAAAGACTAGCAATTGAGTAAAGGCACGGTGGGAAATGCTATTATGAAGACATAAGGTAGAGAGGAAGGAAAGCCATGGAATTGTGAGCAGAACCCAAAGAGGAGAGAGGATCGTACCGGAGGACCCCTGGGAGCTTACGATTACATTTCATAAAGCGCTCTGCTCAGAATGAGTACTTACTGTTATTGATCAGATGACTATAATAGAGTGGATGAATGGGCCTAGATACTGAGGAGGGAAGTCAAGGGAAGAAAAAAAAACAGGACAGAAAATGGGGGATGTGCATAAAACCCCCTTGAGAGCCCAAAGGCCCCAGTCTGGGTGGCAGCGCCCTCACCGGTGCACGATGCCCTTGCTGTGCAGGTAGGCGATGCCCAGGGTCATCTGGGAGAACCACTTGCCAGCAAGGGGCTCAGAGCAGGCCCCGTAGCGCTGGATCCATTCAAGGACATCACCACCCTGGGCCAGCTCCAGAATGATGTACACTCGGGATGTGGTCTCGATGGCCTGATAGAAGTTGATGAGGTACTTGTGCCGTAGGACCTTCATTACCTGGCCCAGAGGAGGGACCCATCAAACCTGGGAAGGGAGAACCCTGGCTGCACTCCCAGCCCTCCTACTCTCCCACTGCTACACTCTTAGAACTTTGCAACAAGATCAAACCCCACAGGGCTGATAGCCTATGGGCAAACTCTGTGCTTTGAGCTTTCACTTGAAGGGCTTGAAGTGAATTGGTGAGTGGAAAGAGATTAAATTTGGATATGGTTCCATAGTATAGCGGTTAGCACATCTGCTTTACACATAGAAGTTCCCGAGTTCACGCCCCAGTGGAGCCATGGTCCATGGTCTACAGCCATGCCTCCTAGAACAAGCCTGATGTCTGATCTCAGAAGCCAAGCAGGGTCAAGCCTGGTTAGTACTTAGAAGAGGGACCACCTAGGAAAACCAGGTGCTATAGACATAAATAATAATGTTTTTTAAAAAGAAGTTAAATTTACACCAAGTAATTTTCCTAGCTGCTCAGTGAGACATTCAGTTCTGGTTTGGGGGTTTGTGGCTCCAACCTCTCCTAATCATACCCCTTCTGAAAAGCCTTAAGAAGCTTGATACCAGTTCCCTCTTCCAGTCCCCTTTCTAACCTGTATCTCACGGGGCAAGAACTTGTTGAGATAGTCTTCAGAGGCCTTCTTCTTTGAGATGATCTTGACAGCCACCATGACTTTCTGCTTTGTGTAGTAAGCCTCATACACCGTCCCATAGGAACCATTGCCGATCACCTTGCCCACCTCATAACCATACTCCTCCATGACAGAGCGGTAGGCCGAGGTGGGTGGTGCTACCTCCTGGGTATCTCCCTTCCCCATGGTGTTGGGCTTGCTGAGAGCACGGAGTTTTGCTACTTAAAAGCCTCCTGTCTGCTCTGAAAGCCAACACCTTGAGCCACTGAGGGCTAGGGTAACCAAAGTAAAGTTAGCCTCCAAATGCTTGCCTGTGTAGTCACACAAGTCTGGGATGCTGGGTTCAGCTCTCCACTAGGAACTTGGAGGAGGAAGAAGGGAGCAGCAGTTCTTTTTGTCTCCACTGGCTGTTGTTACTTCTTTCTCCTCTTGGATACGGAACTCCCCAGGGTCCCATGTTCTGCACACATCACAATTCACCTTCTATCCACTATTTGCCGCAAGGCTTGAGAATGAAGTACTGTTTGGAACATATTCATTCCTGGAGGCACCTTCACAATCTGGTGAGACTTCATAGATCTCGGTCCCTTCAACCATTCATGATTATTTGAGCACCTACTATGTGCCAGGCTGAATACTGGTATAAAATAATCAATAAGGCCAATAGACCCTGTGCTCCTAGTTTATAATCCAGCATGAGAAACACATGAAAGTGAGACTATTACAGAGAATTACAAGGTATTATAAAAGCATGTTCTAAGGAATCTAACTTTTAAATTCTTTTTTTTTTTTTTTTTTTTTTTTTGCAAATTGAACTAGGCTCGGTCAGATGGTTCATTCAGTAATCTTATCTCAGCTGGGATGATTTCTGCTGCGTGGGGTTACATTATTCAGCCTGTGTTCCTTCACATAGTGGCACTGAATTTCAAGAGAAAAAAACCTCCAAGTTGCATGACCAACTGAGGGTAGGCTCCAAAATTACAAAGCATCACTTCCATACCTTTACTTGAGTAAAGGCAGTTACAGGGTTATAAGGATCACTTAGACTGAAGTGCATTATCTTGCCTTCTGTGACCCTAAATTCTTTACTTCACCCTTAAGTCTAAGGCACAAATCTGATTTTATTCTCATATCAATTTAACGTCTCCCCGTTCTCTTCAGGGTCAAGTCCAAATTCTTTTATGTGGCTTCAAGATCTGACCATGCTTACCTCTTCAATTTTATCTTCTACAGGGGTCCCTATCCCCCAGGCCAGTACTGGTCCATGGCCTGTTAAGAACTGGGCCACACAGCAGGAGATGAGCAGCCAGCAAGTGAGCAAAGCTTCATCTGTATTTGCAGCCACTGCCCAGCACTAGCATCACCACCTCAGCTCCACCTCAGATCATAAGCATTAGATTATCACAGGAGCACCGGTCCCTGGTGCCAAAAAGGTTGGGGACCACTATTCTAACATACACAGAATGCTCCAGCCAAACAGAATTGCTTTTCCTTCATTGTTTCCTCTGTTCTGGCAAACTCCTGCTCTCCCTTCAGGACTTAACTGATGAGCTGTTTTGAGGAAGCCTTTACTGACTGATCAACCCCAAATTAGAAGTTCCCCCCTCCTGGATGATCCCACACCCCAATACTTTCTCTGTCACAGAACCTACCATAGTGTCTGTAATTTCTTTTCTTGCATCTCCCACTAGGCTGTTAAGGGAGGTCAACTAATAAGAAGAGAGAGGTAAAGTCAGAGGCTTGTGAAGAATGGGTTATGGAGAATGGAAGAAAGCTGGCTTGGAAAATGAGTAGGATCACCGGGCAGATTTGAGGGCATAACTGAAGCTGGAGAACACAATTTAGAGACACATGATCTTAACACATCATACTGTAAAGATTCTTTTTGCATCCTGGGTATAAGTACTTGCATATTGATAGATGAATAAACCCAAGATTAAGGTTTCACTTGGCACCTGCAATTAAAGAATAGTGGGAAAGGCTTCAACAACACAAGAAAGAATGTGGCTGAAAGGATGGAATGCAGAATCTAAGGTACATATGTTAAGAAGATAAGCTAGAAAAAGACAAAAGGGCAGGGGAAGGGATTGCAGGCCTCGGTGAAATGGAAGAACAAATTTGTCGGGAATGACAAGATGAGGTTGTGGTCATAGAGGGGTTGTCTGAATTTAAGGTTTGGGGGAGGACAGAGGGCATGAAGAAAGAACAAGGGGCATGTAGAGAAAACAAGGGAAGAACATATTGCTTGTATCTTCCATCCTCCAAAATAAAACAAAAAGTCCAACAATAGATTATGCCATGGCTACTGGTAAATTCCCATTTCTTGAGTCTGACCCAGTTGGTAGGATGGCTTCAAAGTCTTGTTGGAAGCTGGAACCACATCCTCAATTTATTGAGATGAGTACTTGTCCAGGGCACACCATGGTAAGAAGGCCCACCTAGCCCTGCCCATCATCTGCTCCCCTGGATAGGCAGTTGGCCCCTAGAGCTTTGTAGCAGCTCTGTTCTCTGTATGGGGGTAAACCAGTTCATTCAAGGAATGTGTATTAAACTGCCTACTATATATAAAAGCACTGCTAGGCCCTGAAGATACCAAGATGGATAAGTTATAGTCTCCTACAAGGAGTTAGCAATTAACAAAGGAGAAAGACTCATAAGAAGTAAACTAACAGAACACTGAGATAAAGTACTATAAACAAAGACTGGAAGATGTAAGGGAAGGCTTTATAGGAAAGGTGGCATTTGCACTGTTCAAAAGGAATCTCCATGGAGGTAAGCAGGGAATGGGAGATTGGGCAGTCAGGGCAAAAGGAACATGAGGCTTGTAGGCTTGAGAGAACATGACATTTCAAATTTCAATTTGAACACAGAATAGGATTCCAAAGGGGAATATACCCGAAGAATTAAGAATTAAGATCCAGGTCTGAGAGGCCTCATATGTCAAGTTTTTTTGACTTTATGTACTCATGGTCAAATTTTAGTATCAAAATCAGTTGTTAAAAAATAAATTATTATGCTAACTCCCCCAAGATCCAGATTTTGTGGGGCCTAGGTATGTTTTTAACAAGCTTCTGGCTGAATCTAAGGCACATCAGGATTTGAGAGCCACTGTTGCAAAATATAGAACACCTTTAATCCAGAACACATTTAGGACTTAAAAAAAAAATCATTGCAGCAGCAGCGTGGAAAATGGGTCCAAAGGAGGCTGTGAGCAGGAGACTAGCAAGGTGACTGTCATAGTAATATAGGTGAGAGGATGGGCCTGAACCACAACAGCTGTGGAGGGCAGGTATTTGGAAGATATTCAGGAAATAAGCAAAGGGGGCTCGGTGGCACTGCTCTTGGGGGCAGGGGGTAATTAAGAAAGAGGCCCAGGTTTCTGGTTTTAGAGACCAGGTGCTTGTCACTTAAAAACTATTCCAAAGCCATCTTAAGATACTTTTCTAATTACAAAATTTATTGTCTAAAACACTCAATTTCCTACTTCCTGGAACCTCACCTTCTCCTGCAGGGAGGAGGGCTAGGTCAGAGAGGGCAGATGTGGGTAAAGAACTTTTCTGACCAGAAGCCACTGGTAACTTTCTGCTGTACTTTCTCCAGGAAAAGGGAACCTTAAGTCAGCTTCCTTACACGTTGCTCCCAGGTGGTCAAAGGGAAGTTACTGCCCCGGGGTCTGACCTCCAGGGAAACTTGGGAAACTCCCCTAAAGGCAAGATCCCCTTAAAACACAGCTGAGACAGACGGGGTAAACTTTTCCAGAATAATTTGCAATACTAAATTAAGAGAAGCCAAAATACATATAAATAAATAAGAAAAACATGAATCGAACGTATGGCAAGATTCTTTACCTGCAATTAACAAAAACCCTGTCAAGCCATCCAACTCACGGGGTGAAAGTGCAAACACACTATCCCTGCGTGCCTCTGCACCAGACCCGGCTTAGGCCTGCCTGTCATCGGACATGGAACGGGCGTCGCCAGGGAGGTCTGCGAGTTCGACCTCGGGAAGATCTTCTTATTTACGTATTTATTTTTTGGCGGCAGGCCATTCGTGGCAGGTGGGTGAGAATCAGTGAGGTGAGCGAGATAAGGACCCTTCCTTCTCTGTGCTGTCCCCTGGCTGTCCTCGCACGGCGACGCCCAAATCCGCCTCCGCTCAGGGCTTGGCCCCAGGAGTCAGTGGCGAGTCCCACTGGTGCCGCCGGCGAACGCTTCGGGGCGTCCGCTGGATGTGGGCCCAGCCGCCGCCCGGATTCCGCGTCCTGGACGGTCCCTGGGCGCGCGCAGCGGGCACTGCTCTCGACCCTTCCCCGGGGCGGGGCGGAGCGGGCCGGAGGCCCGGCGACAAGTCTTCTCCAAAAGGGCAGTCTGCATCCTCAGAGCCGCGCCGCGAAGGCAACCCCCTTCCCGGGAAAGCACCCGCGGCGGCCGCCCGCAGGTCCCAGGAAGGAGCGTCCCGCCGCTCGAAGGCCCCGGCGGGCGAGGGCGGAAGTGGTGAGACTGACGTGGCCCGGGCGGCTCTCCCGATCGCCAGCAGGGCCCGTCGCCGGGGCAGAGGCCGGCGGAGCCTTGCGAAGGGCCTGCGGAGCTGGGCCGGGCCTCCCGCCTTAGCAGACTCACCGGCGAGCACTTCGCTGAGGCGCATGCGGTGTGCCCGAGGTTTGGCTGCGGTCGCCGCGAGCAGGCACCGCCGCGGCCGACTTCGCGGAGGTCGCTTGTCAGGCCCTCTGCAGGCCGCCGCTAGCGCGCCGCCCGGGGGGAGGCCCCAGCAGGAACCCAGGGGCAGCGACGGGGCCGCAGAGGCCACTGGCGCCGCCTGGGCCGGCCCGACCCACGTGGTGAGGACCCCAGGGCCCAGGCCAGGAGGTGCTTGAGGTGCGAGGCTGGCTGCGCGGCACTGCCATGGAAGCAGCGGAGGCGTGCGGGGGGCGGCCAGGCGGGCTGCGGGAGAGGGGACCCACGGGTTGAGAACAAAAGGGCAGAGATGGAGCCCGGTTTTCGGGGTACAAACATGACGTGATGTGGGGGTCAACAGGTGTCCTTCTGAGGGAGGGTCGGACAGGTCAAGGGGGAGGAATTGCAGCCACTGAGTGTCGGTCGCTAAGAAGGGTTTGACCTGGGGCCTCATGAGTTGATCCCCGCTTTTCATAATCTCAGGACTCCCCCCCACCCACCCCCCAACAGGTTCCCCTGCCATAAGGATGACAGTCCTAGGGCACCCTCGAAGTTGGAACTGTCAGTGGTTGCCACTCATGCTGCTGCTGGGCACAGGCCATGAGCCAGAGGTGGAAGGCGTGACACACTACAAGGCCGGCGACCCCGTCATTCTATATGTGAACAAAGTGGGACCCTACCATAACCCTCAGGAGACTTACCACTACTATCAGCTTCCAGTCTGCTGCCCTGAGAAGATACGCCACAAAAGCCTTAGCCTGGGTGAAGTACTGGATGGCGACCGAATGGCTGAGTCTTTGTATGAGATCCGCTTTCGGGAGAACGCCGAAAGGAGAATTCTGTGCCACATGCAGCTTAGTTCTGCACAGGTCAGCCTCTCTGTGTTGGCTAGAACTTAGCCCTCCATCCTAGGGACGAATAAGAGTGCCTCCCATTTATAGTTTTCCGAGCATCTTTATGTAAATGACCTGATTTGATTCTAATTACAAACCCATGTGGAGGCAGGGCAGGTGGTAGTATTTGTAGTCAGCTGAAGAAACATACTTGCTCAGAGGGGACTCTTTCAACACTACATAGATAGTCCAGGGCTCCTGACTCCAAACTATCACTGCTACAGTGTTATTTCCTTCCATACCTACCATTTGGCCCTTTCGTAACTGGCTCCTTTACACTCTATCTAATCAGCCCTGTCAGGGTTTTTTTCTTTAGCAAATCTTACTTTAGGGCACTTTTCTTTATTCTACTCCAGACCTTATACCTTGCCTCTCTCCTTTTTCTAGTCATACTTGCTCTTTTTGGAGAATCCTAACATACTAGGGTCTAACCCGTTGGTTCTCAACAGGGAAATTTTGTCTCCCAAGGGACATTTGGCACTATCTGTGGATACTGAGATATCACTATTGAGGGATGCTACTGATATCTAGTGAGAAGCCAGGGATGATGTACCTTACAATGCATAGGACAGCCCCTAACAACAAAGAATTATGCAGCCCCAAATATCAGTAGTGCTGAGGTTAAGAAACCCTGCCCTAACCCTATGCTTGAGGAGGCCTTGTCTGATTCCTGACTTGCTCTTTGTAGGTGGAACAGCTCCGCCAGGCCATTGAGGAATTGTACTACTTTGAATTTGTGGTGGATGACTTGCCACTCCGTGGCTTCGTGGGCTACATGGAGGAGAGTGGCTTCCTGCCTCACAGCCACAAGATAGGACTCTGGACCCATTTGGACTTCCACCTAGAATTTCATGGAGATCGAATTATATTTGCCAACGTTTCAGTGCGGGATGTCAAGCCCCACAGTTTAGATGGGTTACGACCTGATGAGTTCCTAGGCCTCACACACACTTACAGTGTGCACTGGTCTGAGACTTCAGTGGAGCGTCGGAGTGATAGGCGCCGTGGTGATGATGGGGGTTTCTTTCCCCGAACACTGGAAATTCATTGGTTGTCCATCATCAATTCCATGGTGCTTGTGTTTCTACTGGTGGGTTTTGTGGCTGTCATTCTCATGCGTGTGCTTCGGAACGACCTGGCTCGGTACAACTTGGATGAGGAGACGACCTCTGCAGGTTCTGTAGATGACTTTGACCAAGGTGACAATGGCTGGAAAATTATCCATACAGATGTCTTCCGTTTCCCTCCATACCGTGGTCTGCTCTGTGCTGTGCTTGGTGTGGGTGCCCAGTTCCTGGCCCTTGGCACTGGTGAGATGATAAAAATTAATCAGGGATTTCTCTCAAGGGTTAAATTTAAGTAGGCGATTTGTTCAGAAAAGGTCTGCAGTTCTTCTGTCCAAGGTGAGGGGCAGACCTGGTGGGCTGGGGTGGCTTTAGCAAGGATGTGTGTATCCTACTGTGGGTTTTCTGAACAGTAGAGTTGTGAGATAGTGTTTTGCTGGAGGCCTTGGGTCTGGAAGAAAGGGGGCTAATTCCTCTGAAGTTGCCAGAAGAGGGATAGGAGAGACCTAACATAGACTTTCCACTACCACCCTACAGGCATTATTGTCATGGCACTGCTGGGAATGTTCAATGTGCACCATCACGGGGCCATTAACTCAGCAGCCATCTTGTTGTATGCCCTGACCTGCTGCATCTCTGGCTACGTGTCCAGCCACTTCTACCGGCAGATTGGAGGCGAGCGTTGGGTGTGGAACATCATTCTCACCACCAGTCTCTTCTCTGGTGAGAACTGCCCTTTCCTTGGTGGACCAACTTAGGAATTTAGAGTGCATCATGGAACCTGGGAAAGTCAGAGTGAGGCTTTAAAAGAATGAAAATAGGCCAAAGAAAACCCTTCAAAAGACAAGAATACATTTCTTTTGCATAGTTAAAATTATTAAGCCCTTAAAATGTCCTAGGCAGCATGGTATACACTCAACATGCCTTCATCTCATTTAATCTTAATAATAACTATGAAATAGATAATATCGTCCCCATTTTACAGATGAAGAAATGGAATTTTGGGCTAGTTAAGTAACTTGCCTGAGATTACACTCCCAAATAGTGAACCAGGTTTCAGACTCAGGCAGTCTGACTCTAGAGCCTACATTGTCAACCATTATATTGAAATAATGCTCTCAAATTTAGTTTTTGATATTCCTCCTTTTTTTTTTTAGTTTGTTTTTGAGGTGGGCTACCCCACTCTAGCCTTTAAGCCAGCTTGTCTTTTCAAAAGCAGTAGCTGCATTCTAAACCTTTTATGGTCCCAATGCTAAGGGTCTGATTTATATTCTGTCACATTTGTTTGAACCAGGGCTTTCTGTAAACAGGGCCTTAATCCAAAGGAACATCTCATGCTAGGAATCATTGAAGCCACAGCAGGATAGGCCCTTGGAAGCACATGGATTTGTGTCACTCTTAGATCATTATGTAAAGCTGCCTTGATCTTTATTGATAATGGATAAGGGAAGGGTGTTGATAAGGAACCAGAAGTGGGAAATGAAAGGGTGGTATCTGCCTGGAAACAGGATGTTTCACCCCTCTCCCCCTTAGGTCCAGTCTGAGTGGGTGCCCCCAGGGATGTAGCTCCTAGTGCTGACTCTCCCTTTGGGGGCCCATCCCTGCAGTGCCTTTCTTCCTGACATGGAGTGTGGTGAACTCGGTACATTGGGCCAATGGTTCGACACAGGCTCTGCCAGCCACCACCATCCTGCTGCTTCTGACAGTTTGGCTTCTGGTGGGCTTTCCCCTCACTGTCATTGGAGGTATCTTTGGGAAGAACAACGCTAGCCCCTTTGATGCACCTTGTCGCACCAAGAACATCGCCCGAGAAATCCCACCCCAGCCCTGGTACAAGTCTACTCTCATCCACATGACTGTTGGAGGTTTCCTGCCTTTCAGGTATTCTCCCTTTATTCTATGGTCATTGCTCACAGATTCCTGACCCCAACTTTTCCTTTCCCCACTCACCCCATACCCAAACTGAATGTCAGTGATAATCTCTGGTTCAACTGTACTGTTAAGAGATCACTAAATGGTTCCTCTTTTCTTCAAGCAGGACTGCACTTGAATCAGTTCAAACATGAGGGTGTCTCACTTATAAAGCTCTCCAGAGATATTGTTTCTTTCACCATTGTCCTGGTTTCTGACTTTAGTGTCTACAGGTCCCATGTGGGGCTAAAAGCCCGTTTGATTACTCATCAATTTGTTGAGTACCTCTTAGTGGCAGGCAGGTAATACAATGGAAAATAAAAAACAAGATTCTCACTCTCAACCTATTAAAGAAGATGTTCTGAAAACGAAAGGATATAATCATAGGTAAAAAATAATCCCTATCAAACCAGGAATTCCAGGGCAGGGAGTGGAGTGGACCTACGTGCTACAGTGAACCAATAACATGGTTGGTGGCTGGATTTTGGCCCAGATACTGTGCTGGCAGTGCACAGCCCTTTAATGCTGTGTCTCATCTCTTCTCTTCACAGTGCCATCTCTGTGGAGCTGTACTACATCTTTGCCACAGTATGGGGTCGGGAGCAGTACACTTTGTATGGCATCCTCTTCTTTGTCTTCGCCATCCTGCTGAGTGTGGGGGCTTGCATCTCTATTGCTCTCACCTACTTCCAGTTGTCTGGGGAGGATTACCGGTGGTGGTGGCGCTCTGTGCTGAGTGTTGGCTCCACTGGGCTCTTCATCTTTCTCTACTCAGTTTTCTACTATGCCAGGCGCTCCAACATGTCAGGGCCGGTACAGACAGTGGAGTTCTTTGGCTACTCCTTACTCACTGGTTATGTCTTCTTCCTCATGCTGGGCACCATCTCCTTCTTTTCTTCCCTAAAGTTCATCCGTTATATCTATGTTAACCTCAAGATGGACTGAGTTTTGAGTAGCAAAACTATTGCTCCTGTCTCCCTTTCTTCACGCTCCATTTATCTCTCTTATCAACATCTCTTCTGATTGTGTGATGGCGTTGTTGCCCTCCCCTTTGGGCCTCCCTTTTCCAGAGAGGGCCTGGAAATTATCAATCTCTATCACATAAGAAGTATATATTTGAACTTTTTAAGCTGCCTTTAGGTTTGGCCCTGATTTTTCTTTTTACAATTATCAAAATAAAATTTATTAAGAAAAAGGATTCTGTAGTTGGAGGGTTTGGTCTGGATGTAGGAACTCGAACCCTGCAGTCAAGGGCAGTGACCCTTAGAAAGCTGGGTTGGCCACGGAGCTTGGGAACTCTTGGCTGGAGGAACCTACTTGTCCAGGGCGCCGTTTCCGCGACTCGGCAGCGTTCAGCCCGGCGCAGCCCAGCGGAAGCAGCAGAGCCACAGCGCTTTGTGGGCCGCGGACTGAGTCACCCAGGCGACGGCGGGGCGGGGCGGGGCGCAACGCCCTTTCCGCCGGAAGTGGGTTTCGGAGCCTCCACGTGCGGTCCCTCCCCCCGCTCCCCGCCGCGTAGCGGTGGCTCGGCCGCTGCCATGGAGCCCGCGGGCCTGGAGCGGATCCTGCGGGAGCTGCTGTTGCCGGACACCGAGCGGATCCGTCGGGTACGGGGCAGGTGCATCCGGGGCGAGCGGGAGGTCGCGGGGAAGTCCCGATTCTGATCCCCAGCCTCTCCCCAGGCCACCGAGCAGCTCCAGGCCGCCCTTCGGGACCCCGCCGCTCTGCCCGCGCTCTGCGACCTGCTGGCCTCGGCCGCCGACCCTCAGGTGAGGCTCCTGCCCCTTCCCGCTGAGCCTCCCACAGTACGCCACTGGTCAAGCCCCAGGTCCTGCCAGGACCCTCACGTGCCTGTCTCCTTGTCCCAGATCCGCCAGTTCGCAGCCTTGCTGACTCGCAGACGACTGAACGTCCGCTGGCGACGGCTGGCGGCGGAGCACCGGGAGAGGTGGGCAGGGCCAGGGGCGGGGCGGGGCCAGGCCGAGATGGGCTGACCGAGTACCAAACACCTGCCACCTGTGTTCCAGCCTCAAGTCCCTGGTCCTAACGGCCCTCCAGAGAGAGACAGAGTAAGTGCCTACCCGCCTTTTTTAGGGATACTGAATGACTCCAGGCTGAGACCCTTTCTGGGTTTCTGTTTTCTCTTTCAGCTAGGGGCTGGGACTTGTGGGGGCAGGGACTTCAGTTTTAGACCAAGGGTGGAGCAAGGATTCTAAGGCTGTGTCGAAGACTAAAGTTCTTGAGAATGGGCTGTGTCCTCACACTGTCAAAGAATGGAACTGAAATTCCATCTGAGTGAGGTTAAGCTCACCAGATTGCATGCTCACCATGCTGCCAATTTCCCTCTGAGCCACTGTCTTATGTGTCCCAACTGGCAAAGACCCTGCGCCTGCACCCGGAGGTTACTCTCCTGGCCACCCCATGAAGGCAGGGCCAGCATGTACAGGGAGGATACTGGAGGGTGATTGGGGGTCGGGGGGATCTTTTCTTTTTGCAGGCACAATGTTAGCCTTAGCTTGGCCCAGCTCTCAGCCGCCATATTTCGGAAGGAAGGCCTGGAGGCCTGGCCTCAGCTCATGCAGCTTCTTCAGCACAGTACCCACAGCCCCCACATCTCTGAGAGAGAGGTACTATCACATGGTTGGTGGGAGGAAAGGCCCAAGAGGCTCAATAGACCATGTAAGCTTTTCCCTTTCATTTCCACTCCTGGATAGATGGGGCTTTTGCTGTTAAGTGTAGTGGTGACCTCCCGGCCTGAGGCCTTCCGACCCCACCACCGGGAGCTTCTTCAGCTTCTGAATGAGACTCTTGGTGAGGTGGGCTCTCCTGGGCTCCTCTTCTACTCCCTGCGCACTCTGACCACCATGGCCCCTTACCTCGGCACTGATGACGTGGTGAGATGTGGGCCTTCACCTTCCCTGGTTCCCTGATGTCAGGTCCTTATTTCCTCACGCTTACAGGATACAGAACTACTTCAGATTCTTTCTTTGCCTTTTGTCCTTCCTAGCAATTGAGAGGGGCTAGTGTGGGTGGCTATGCCTGGGCTCTTCCTGTGTCCAGGCTTTAAGGACACTGCCAGCTTCTGGGGCCTGAGATTAGACTGCATCATGTTTTTTGTGATTCAACTCATCCTATGTCCTCTAGCCTCTCACACGGATGTTGGTGCCCAAGCTCATCATGGCCATGCAGAATCTGATTCTTGTAGATGAGGTGAGGGCATGTGGGCAGGAACTCTGTTGGAAAGAGAGTGCAGGAGCATCCAGCCTGGTCCACTGAAGAAGAGCATGGTAATCCTGTGATTTGTCTGTCTGTCTGGTAGGCAAAGGCCTGTGAGGCCATGGAGGCCCTGGATGAATTGCTAGAGTCAGAGGTGCCTGTCATCACCTCCCATCTCTCTGAGGTCCTCACATTCTGCCTGGAGGTGAGCCTGGGTTGGGCAGGGCCCCTGCTGCTTGTTCTGGGTTTTCCTTGCTTGCCTCTAATTCACATTAGTCTCTGGGCAGGTGGCTAGAAACATGGCTCTGGGTGATGCAATACGTGTACGTATTCTCTGCTGCCTCACTTTCTTGGTCAAAGTCAAGAGCAAGGTGAGTGCCCTCCCAAGTATACTACCCAACCCCCCACCTCCTTGCCCCAGCTTCTGGCTTGAAAATTGGGAATCTCCTGCTGGACCCTTCTATGATCTAAAAGCTGGGATTTTTAATGAGTCCATCTTAAGAGCAGATTATCAGGAACACTGTTCCACCGTCCCTCTCAAGGCCTTATTGAAGAATCGTCTCCTGCCCTCCTTGTTACGTACCCTTTTCCCCATTATGGCTGCCGAGCCTCCTTTGGGCCAGCTGGATCCTGAGGATCAGGATTCAGAGGAGGAAGAGCTGGAGATTGGACTGTTGGGAGAGACACCCAAGCATTTCGCTGTACAGGTGGGATGTGGGACAAGGGCGGGGCAAGGTGTTAGGTGGCTATGGGAGGTTGGGAGGCAGAGATGGAGTCCAGCAAAGTCTCCCTGTCATTTCTCAGGTTGTGGACATGCTAGCACTGCATCTGCCACCTGAGAAGCTCTGTCCCCTGCTGGTAAGTATGGTTCCATCCTTTCTGTTTCTATGCCCCCACGTGTGCCTAATCACCCCGAAGCCAAGGATATTTGGGCCTTGGTGGGTGTAGAGGGTCCACTGTCAACAGGAATGGGCAGGCTTGTGCTGCGATTTCAAGAGACTGCTCTGTGCTCCCCTAGATGCCTATGCTGGAGGAGGCCTTGCGGAGTGAGAGCCCATACCAGCGTAAGGCTGGGCTCCTGGTGCTGGCCGTGCTGTCTGATGGAGCTGGTGACCACATCAGGCAAAGGTATTTATTCCCATCCTGCAATGAGGGTGGACCATGGGGAGGAGGACCCATGGCTCATGGTAGTCCTTGTCTGTGCTTGTTATTCACACCTAATTATCAATAGTGTTTTTCTTCTACTCTCTAAAGTATCCTGGTTTGAAAGATAAATGGCCATAGGGACCAGGGAGTGGTACTCACCATCTGATGACAGAGAATGCCTTGGTATTCCCAGGGGAATCAGAAGAACAGCTCAGCCTAGGGCTCTCGGGCCCTAGCTCTCAGACTTTGCCCCCTTGTCCTTTCCCATCCAGACTGTTGCCCCCACTACTGCAGATCGTGTGCAAGGGCCTGGAGGACCCATCACAAGTTGTGCGCAATGCTGCACTGTTTGCCCTGGGCCAGTTCTCAGAGAACCTACAGGTCAGCAGGGTTGAATGTGGGTAGCCACTATTTCAGTCCCCACCTGTCCCAGGGACCAGCTTCCCCTCAGCTTCATCTCTCCAGGCACTCCTTCTGTTATTGGCACTTAGGTGTGTGCCCTGTGGTTGAGCCAACTCAGGGCCCACTCTTATTTCTTCCAGCCTCATATCAGCAGCTACTCAGGGGATGTGATGCCACTGCTCCTCGCCTACCTGAAGTCAGTGCCTCCTGGGCAAACACACCACCTAGCCAAAGCCTGCTATGCCCTGGAGAATTTCGTAGAGAACCTAGGTAATGATGGCATTTGGGGGTATGAGGGAGGCGACAAGGCTGTAGCTTTGGCTAAAGGGGGCAAGGTGTGCAACTCGCTGAACTACCACCTGTGGTGGGGAGAGGGATGTGGTAGGACCATAAGGATGGTCAGCTTGCAGGCAGGTGGGCCTCCAGACGTGGGTTGGTTGTTATAAGGCTTCCCTTTCCCATAGGGCCCAAAGTACAGCCCTACCTTCCGGAGCTTATGGAGTGTATGCTACAGCCTCTGAGAAACACCAGCACCCCCCGGGCTAAGGAGTTGGCTGTGAGCGCCCTGGGAGCCATTGGTGAGGAGAAGGAGGCTGGAGGTGGGATACGGGGTTCACCCAGAGAGCCTGTGGCAGGTTGTCCAGGCACCCTGTCCAGCTGGTTCTGTCTTTCTTATAGCCACGGCTGCCCAGGCCTCCCTTCTGCCCTACTTCCCCACCATTATGGAGCACCTGCGGGAATTCCTGGTGACAGGCCATGAGGACCTTCAGCCTGTGCGGATTCAGAGCCTAGGTGAGGAAGGGGCTCCCAGGCAGGGCTCCCACTGCCAGGAAAGGGCCAGTGCTCACCTGCTATTCACAGAGACCTCTCCCAGGGCAGCACAGGCCTCTGTCTTACTAAAGGAGGCACTCCCCCTGCACCTAGGAGCAAGCAGGATTTCTGAATTCTCCCAACTGCCACCTTTGGTCCACCATTTTTTTCCATCCCAGTGCTAACCAAATCCTTGCCCCCACAGAGACACTAGGGGTGCTGGCACGAGCAGTGAGGGAGCCCATGAGGCCCCTGGCTGAGGAATGTTGCCAGCTGGGGCTGGGCCTGTGTGACCAGGTAGACGATCCTGATTTGCGGCGCTGCACGTGAGTGAGCCTTCACTTGCCCTCACCCCAAACCCCAGTTATCTGGTTCTGGACCATAGTTTCCCCCAGCTCCCTCATCCTATCAAACTACAGCAAACAGGAGTGTACAGCTTCCACCTGCCTTCACCAGGTACAGCCTGTTTGCAGCCTTATCGGGGCTAATGGGTGAGGGCCTGGCACCCTACCTGCCACAAATTACCACACTCATGCTGTTGTCACTGCGTTCCACAGAGGGCATTGTGGTGAGCAGAGTGGGTGGGCTGGGCTGGTTGGGGAAGGTCAGCCCTGGGGTGGGACTTACCTCCTGGGCCCAGCTGAGCTGAAGTCCTTGCTGTGCCTCTTTTGTCCAGCCTCAATATGATGGCAGCAGCTCCTTCCTTCTGTTTGATGATGAGAGCGATGGGGAGGAAGAGGAGGAGCTCATGGATGAGGGCGAGGAAGAGGAGGATGACTCAGAGATCTCAGGGTGCGGAAGGGTGCCATTCTATGAGTAGTCAGAGGAATTTTAACTTTGAGCAAGGGCTCAGTGCTGGGTATGCTCGTGATGGAGTCTAATCACTGCTGCTCCCCACCTTATTGTAGGTACAGCGTCGAAAATGCCTTCTTCGATGAGAAGGAAGATGCCTGTGCTGCCCTGGGGGAGGTCTCTGTGAACACCGGGTGAGCACTGGCCCTTCCCTGGCACTGGGAAACCCCGCCCCCCCAGAATTCCTTCCACATGGCCATGTTTCTGTCTACAGTGTGGCCTTCCTTCCTTACATGGAGAGTGTCTTTGAAGAAGTATTCAGACTTTTGGAGGTGAGTGGGCAGTGGGTGGGATCTGAGGGCTAGAGGCCCTGTGTTCTACCTGCACATAGCAAGTACATCACGCCCCTTCCCATCCCTTCCCATCCCACAGTGCCCTCACTTGAATGTACGCAAGGCAGCGCATGAAGCCCTGGGTCAGTTCTGTTGTGCTCTGCATAAGGCCTGTCAAAGCAGCCCCTCAGAACACAACACTGCTGGTGAGAAGGGCACTTGGGCCAGGCTGGGACCTTTGTAAAGCAGGGTGGGGGTGGGAGTGGAGGGACCGGCAGGGCCTGACCAGGGCTTCAGCCAATCATGTCCCCAGTTCTGCAGGCTGCCCTGGCCCAGGTGGTGCCGTCCTACATGCAGGCAGCGTATGGGGAGCGGGAGCGCCAGGTGGTGATGGCTGTGCTAGAGGCCCTGACGGGAGTGCTGCGCAGCTGTGGGACACTCATACTGCAGCCCTCTGGCCGCCTTGCTGAGCTCTGCAACATGCTAAAGGCTGTACTGCAGAGGAAGGTGAGCAGGGCAAGTGGGCTTCAAGGTGGGGAGGCAGCCTGGCCCCAGGTGAGGATCGTCAGAAGCTACAAGTCCACGTCTCCATTCCCCCACCCTGTAGAAAGGAAAAGGGGCAGGAGAGACCAGACTGAGCTGGACTACCTCTTTTTGCAGACAGCCTGTCAGGATACTGACGATGACGAGGAGGAGGATGAGGATCAGGTAAGAACTATGGATGCAGGCTGTGGGACCACACAGTCTGTTTAGTAGCTTCCACAGGGCAAAGTGGACAGTGCATGTGGGCTTGGCCTGGGAAGTCAGGTCTGCTAAAAGGTTGGTAATGGCTCTGAGTGACACAACCTTGCTCCCACTCAGGCAGTGGAGGTTTGGGGCGGGCTTGGATAGATAGTTGAGCAGAAAAAGGCCAGAAGCAGCAGCTGGGTTGCAAAGAAGCCCAGCCTAGGAAGGTCTAGTCCTGTCGCCAAGGGAATTCCCCATGGGACCACCATCAGTAGAAGAGCATGGTAGGAAGTACCACAGTCACAGATCTGGCCCTGGTGCTTCAGCCTCTGACTCGGCCCCACAGGCTGAATACGATGCCATGTTGCTAGAGCATGCTGGTGAGGCCATCCCTGCCCTGGCAGCCGTGGCTGGGGGAGATGCCTTTGCCCCCTTCTTTGCCGGTTTCTTGCCATTATTGCTCTGCAAGACGGTGAGTGCACCATCCTCTGGCTTTGAACCCCATTCCACCCAGTCCCCTGCTGTGTCCTAGTCCCAGGCTGACTTGTACTCCTCCCACCAGAAACAGGGCTGTACAGTGGCAGAGAAGTCCTTTGCGGTGGGGACACTGGCGGAGTCCATTCAGGGCCTAGGTGCCGCCTCAGCCCAGTTTGTGTCCCGCCTGCTCCCGGTGCTGCTGAGTGCCGCCCGGGAGGCGGACCCTGAGGTGCGGAGCAATGCCATCTTTGGGCTAGGCGTGCTGGCTGAGCATGGGGGCCGCCCTGCCCAGGAGTATCCTCTGCTTGCAGGAGGGGCCGGAGTGGGTTGAGAGTGTCCCTGGGGGATAGGAGAGGTCTGCTGTATGTGCCTATTCCTTGACTGTGAACCAGACACTTCCCCAAGCTGCTGGGGCTCCTGTTACCTCTCCTGGCACGGGAGCGCCATGATCGTGTTCGTGACAACATCTGTGGGGCACTTGCCCGCCTACTAATGGTCAGTCCCTCAAAAAAACCAGAGCCTCAGGTGAGTGATTGGAGGCATTGGGCAGAGCCAAGAAGCCAGGGCAGAGTGTGGGGCAAGGGTCCAGAACCATCTGTGTGTCCAGGTACTGGCTGCCCTGCTGCACGCCTTGCCACTGAAGGAGGACTTGGAGGAGTGGGTCACCATAGGGCACCTCTTCAGCTTCCTGTACCAGAGCAGCCCTGACCAGGTAACCCCAATGCTGGAGCTTGATGCTCCCTTCTGAGTGATAGGCAGAGTTGGCATCAGTTTCAGCTGAGGAAGTGATGGTTTAAGCTGCCCTTTGACTATCCATACCATTTTCTCATTGATCTACAAGGATTGGCAGTCAGGCTTATGAGAGAGGAAGGGCTTCTCACCACAGAGCATTTTTTCTTAGGGAGCCTTCATCCTGCCTGGCTGTTTTCACCTTCTGGTCTGAGCTAGAAGTCACAACTTTCCTAGGCTGATTTCTTAGACTGAGCTCTTTCAGGCTATGCTCTGTGGAGCCTAGGTACCAGTCTGGGTCTCACCACTGTTCATTCCAGTCAGAGCAACTCTGCTATAGAAATGAGATTCACTTATACCGAGTGGCTAGGCTTGGACCAATGGCCCAGTGCCCTGTGCCTGTCACCCTTGTTGTGTACATTTAGAGACTATTGTGTCAGTGGAGCTCCTGGTTTGTCCAAAAAAAAAAAATCACAATTGTCTTGCATGCCTGTGAATCAGTATAGGCTCCAACAGCCCTGGTAGGAGACTGCGTGTCCTTGGCCCTTACCACCCACCTCAGTCCTGAGGCCCAGGGGTGTTGCTACCCAAATTGGCCCTTCTTTTCCCACAGGTTGTAGATGTGGCTCCTGAGCTCCTGCGTATCTGCAGCCTCGTTCAGGCTGACAGTAAGATCCCACCAGGTGAGGATAGCAGTTGTGGGCAGGGTGTGGGGAGGTAAGGAGCAACAGGACTCAGGGAGCCT
The DNA here is from genome assembly GCA_030015415.1 of Cynopterus sphinx. Taxonomy (NCBI): domain Eukaryota; kingdom Metazoa; phylum Chordata; class Mammalia; order Chiroptera; family Pteropodidae; genus Cynopterus; species Cynopterus sphinx. The sequence continues at coordinate 77,286,097 of CM057384.1, forward strand.
GGGGCAGCTATGGGATGGGAGCCAATCCTCCCTGGATCTCTCTCTCTCTTCACTATCCATCCAGACACCAAGGCTGCACTGCTGCTGCTTCTGACATTCTTGGCCAAACAGCACACCGACAGCTTTCATTCGGCACTGGGCTCACTACCTAGCGACAAGGCTCAGGAGCTCCAGGACATCCTAGGCCTCAACTAGACTGCGAATTGCAGCCAGTTCAGAGAGAACAGCCTGCCCAAGCTCCAAGACCACCTCTCAGCCCAGTTCCACCTCATGCCTTACCAAAGATTCTGGGCCTCACACCCACTTGGGGTCCCAGCTGCTTTGCTGTGGGACAATACACACGGGAGTCATGACAACATACTATAATAAAAGGCAGTTCATTTTATGCTTGAACAGTAACTCTGAGATCAGGAAGGATAGAGATGCATGTTCAGAAAGGAGACAGGCAGGGCCTAGTGAGGCAGAACGTGGTTTAATGTAGCTGGTTCTCGGCAGCTTTCTAACTTGGTTCTAACTGCTGTGGAATCGTGGGCCTGGCTGAATCAGGAGGCGCCCGTATGGCTTCTTTTGTTCTATGCGAAGGATCTGCTGCGTTGCAAGCACTGGTCAAGAGGGGAAGAGCAGACCAGTCAGAGAGTCTTCACAGTGACCTCTGTGTTATGTGCCCTACACACATGCATATGTCCATACTCACCCAGGAGCAGGTAGAAGACCCGAGCAGCCACCCTGCGGGGACTGAGAGGTGACACCAGGCTGTTGAAATCTGGCTCCCTGTTGGCCTGCAGCTCCAGTGCCACTGCCCTGTAGGGATCAAGAACTGTTAGCCTCAGCCTAGGCCCACCCCATAGAGGCACCCCTTTCATGGTACCTGTGAACAGCTTCAAGTGAGAGTAGCTCGGGCTCTGGGGGTAGCTCCAAAGGTATTTCCATGGGCACCTCAGGGAGTTCAGGCACCACAGGCAATGCAGGGGGCTCTGGCTGTTCTGCCTCAGCCCAGGCCCTGGAAGAACATGGGAGTCAGATGGAGCGAGGAAATGGCAGCTGTGATGGTGTTAAGGGGCATACCCATCCTAGCCATTGCTCCACTTGGCTAGGATTGTAGCCTGAGTTCACGCATGCTACCACTTACCACCGCTCTTCTGGGGGGATGAGGCTGATGCGGGATTTCTCCTCCTCAACTGTTTCTATGGAGAGCTCTGTTGGGGGAGGGGAAGGTCCTGAGTGGGTCTGCTCGGATCTGAGCAGTCAGGACTTTGGGGCTACCTGATTAAATTGGATGCCAAAAGCTGTGCAATGACGTTACAAGCACCCAGGAGGGAGAACTGAAGAGAACCAATCTATGCTTCCTATGTTAAATGCATCCTCTGACAAAAACTGTCAGCAGTTGGGGTACCAGTTTCCTGGAACAGTGGTTAGGGAAATCTCCACAGCTTCTGCCCCAGGTGCTTACCTGAAGACAGCATGAGGGGCCCACTGGGCTCTTGGGCCTCCCTCAGGACCTGGGGATGACAGAAAGAACTAAGACCCTAATCATCACAGAAGCACCTGGGGCAAGGGTGAAGCAGCCCCTGCACTGAACCTGCCTTGGCTTTGGAACAGGATGCACCCCAAGCCCAGAATCTGGTGCCATTGGCTTATATAGGCAGAAGATAGCTCCTGCAGAAAGGAGTGAGGGCACAGTTACCTCAATATCACTCAGAGTTTCAGCCTTTCTCCTTTCCTCTTCAGCTGCTGCCTCTCTCTCAGCAGCCTCCTCCTCAGTCTCCAGGGGTGGCATTCGCCTGAGTGCTCTTGGGGGTGGCTGGGCACAGTGGGTCCAGAAAGCCAGCATTTCTGGGGGTAGCCAGCCAGCTGGATGGGGACATGGTGGCAGCATAGATAGGGTTTGAGGCACAAGGAACACCAAGAGAGGAATATGGGATCAGGATCCCACATGCCAGCTCCCACCACACTTACAGTAAGTCGGGGTTCGGAACAGCTCTGTGGGGCTTCTGATGGTCCTCTCAGGAGGCTGCACTTTTGGCTGCATGGTAGGAAAGGCCAGAGCTCAGAGTCCCTCCTCACTGCCCCTTCACCTCTGCAGTGCCTTGTTCCAGGGCTTCTGTCCTTCCAACCCTTTCAGGCTCATGCCCCTGCCTGCTGTGCCCATTGCTAAAAGGACTTAACTGATGCCTGTGGATGTGGTGAGTAAGGTCACTAAAGGAGCATGGAGAGTTGTGCGTGTGCAGACTCCCAATGCACGCACTTGGGGACATGTTCCCAGTGCCTCCAGAGGAGTTTAGAAGGCCCCAGCATGCACTTGCCCCAGGCCCTCCCTGCCTCCTCCATTACCCTGCAAAGCCTGGAGTGCACTTACACACTCCCAGCAGTGAGCTCTGGTGTACAGTTGTTTCTGGAATTGCTCCCGAGAAATCTGAGTCTCCTTGTCCCAGAACAATACCTCGCGGCGGCGGCGGCGGCGGCGGCGGCGGCGGCGAGCAGGTGGTGGAACTGGGGGCCTCCTCTGCTAGTGGAGGGGAGAGAGGGGGGTGGGAGTAAAACTACCCATTACTCCTTTTTCCTGACATCCTGGTGGACTGCAAATAGTCCCCACACAGCCACCCCAGAGATGCCTTGAGAATGGGCTGGGTGGGCCTCTAGGAACCTATGCAGCTCCTACTCTGCAGGAGCATGCTCATTTGGAAGTGCAGCTGGATAACCTGTATGCAGGACAGGCAGGGCCAACTTATACTAATTTGTACAAATGCCTGTGTAGGCTAGCTATGGCCTAGGGTTTAGGAAACACTATGGGTGAGCAGCTCTGGGAGAGGAGGGTGAAGAAAAGGAGGAGGCTTGAAGGTCTACTACTCACCTCTGGGCTGAGTGGTACTGGGAGACGCAGCTCCTCTGGGGGCGTCACCTCTGCAACGACATGCTAGGTCCTGGCTCCACCCCATACCCTCTGCCCCTCGCAGCCACCCAGGCAAGAAGCTAGCATGTCCTCCCTTTAGCAAGTGGGAATACAGTCTTTGCAGTGGTTGTGCAGGTACTCCCAGGAAGGACCCAGGCATGGCAGATACTCACCAGCAAGCAGGGCCTCAGGCTCCCAGACTGCTGGCTTCAGCTCCTCGGGGACCAGGACTGGGCCAGGAAGTGGTTCTGCTGCCACTTCCACCCTGAGGGAAAATGAGCAAGAGAAATGAAGGTACTCCTCCCAGCACCAACCCCACTACCTGGCCCAGGGGTTCCTGCTCTTACTGTTCAAGAGCTATAGGTGAGAGCGGGGGAACTGTAATTTCCATTTCCGGGGCTCGGGGCTCCTCCTTGGATACTGCGGGGAGAGGATAAAGGCTCAGAGCACAGAAGAGAAAAGATGGGAGCACTGCCCGTGCCCGGGGCCTGGCAGTCCAGCACCAGCCAGGCCCTACACTGCCAGATAAGCCTGCCTCGTTCCTCCAACAAGATTGCTTCGTCTTCCTCAGCAATGAGCAGGTCCAAGTCTCGGCGGCTAACCTCTGGGAGATCCCGTTCACCCTGTAATGAGAAAGAACAAGGAGAAGGGACTTAATTCCATTTCTGAAAAAAGGAAGTGGACCCAGCAGACTGAATCTGAGAGGCATGCCACAAGGCTGGGCCAGGGAAGCCCAGGGGCTCAAACACCAGGGGCAGAGAGAGGTGAAATGGAAACAAGAAGCCAGGACTGGGGCAGAGGAAAGTAGATGCAAAGGGGCCGGGTATTAGGGCTCAGGCTCTTTGTGCAAGGGGACAACTCACCTCAATCCGCAGCATACGTATGGGCTCCACCTCCTGGAGGGTGATGGCCTCAGGAGACACCACAGTGACCGGGGGCCTGACTGGAGGGGCAATAAAGTCACACCAGCCCCTCTGCTTCTTTCCAAGTTCCCACACCCATGAGGTTGAATGAAAGCATAGACTGTGGAGTCAAGTCATCTTGGGTTCCAGCCAGGCCAGTCACCAGGCATTTGACCTTGAATACATTGCTTAACTACTATGGGCTTCAATTTTCTAACCAGTAAGACGGAGATAACAATTCTGGTCACATGGGACTCTTGTGAGGTAATGATTAAGTTACACACATAAAGTGCCCCTCACAGGGCCTGGCTTTTAAGAGAAGCTCAAAGATGATTATTTCTTCAGCATTTGGAGCTTCCTAAGCCCCTCACCAGAAAGAAAGCTCACCTGGTTTCCCAGGCTCTGTAGGGACTTCAGGAGGGGCCTCCTCAAGAACTCTCTCTGGGGTCACAGCCTCCAAAAGGTGTCGAATCTTTGGGGAGGGATTAGGGACAAAAGATATAGAGTTCAACTTTGGTCCCCTCCTTTCCCTCTTTTATAACCTTATTCAGACAATGGACAGTAATAACCTAATTCTTTATGTCTAATTCTTGTGGCACTGACATCAGCATGCAGTGACCCCACTCACTATCTGGTCTTCCTCCCATTCTTGCCCTCATGGCTCCCATCCCACCCCCAACCAGTAATGCAGCCTTTGTCAATTTGTCTGTGCAAGAAGCACTGCCTACTTATATCAAGTGTTGTGGGGAACAGAAGGAACAGAAAAGATTCTTGATCTTAAGAAGCATATGATCTAGCGAGGAGACGAGTTAGTATGTGATTCCAGCAAAGGTCGACACAGAGGATAAAATGAGGCCTTAGTAATGTGCTAATTCCAGAATGACATTTGTTTCTGGCTGGGAGTTGGATAGAGACTTTATGGAAAAGAGTAGCATTTGAGCAAGGTCTTTAGGGATGCATAGGATCTGACTAGTAGAGAAAAAGGATGACCATTATGGGGTAGAACAACAGCATAAGCAAAGAAGTGCATGTGGCATCTTTGGAACACAGGGGCCATACTGGTGTTTGGGAGCCAAAGATGCCAAGAGGATGTGCTTAGATGTCTGCGGAAGGCTAGCTCTGGATCAGGGCACAGAGAGCCCTAAATGCTAGTACTCCATTTGCAGTGGAGAACCACAGGAGGTGTTTTTGAAGAAAGAGTCACATTACTGAAGTTGCGGAGATATTAGGAATGGATAGAGAAGGACATGGGTAGTGAAACAGTGCTGAGGGACAGTGAAGACTTGGATTAGGGCCTTGGCAGTAGGAACAGTGTGGAGATGAGCTGCCTCTAGGTTGGTCTTGAGTAGGTAGCTAAGTGGAGCGGGCTACCTACTGGTGAAGTTGTGTCCACCATGACAGTCCCCCTAGTACTGACTCCTGTGGGGCAAAGCTGTGGCAGGCTCCCTTCCCCTAACCCGTGTCAGACTGGTGCAGGAATAGAACTCCCCTTCTGCACTGTCAACTCATCAGACTTAAGTGTCTCAGAGGAATAAGCCCTACCTGAGGGATATCGAAGGGGCTAGGAAGTCTAGGATACACAGACATTATGCCAAAAAAGGGGTCTGGAGCATCTTCCAGGGTCTCCATCAAGGCCAGGCGGTTAGGAAGCAGCAGGCTAGGTCTGAGAGAGAATGTGGCTGTCAAGGACTGAGGCTGAGGTGGGCTCAGGCCAAGCAGGGAGGTTCCCCACCCAAAGCTGGGTGGTCCCAGTCCCAGAGGGACACTCACAGGTCAGTCTCCACCATATCGATTCGGATCTGCAGCTGAACGCGGTGCAGACGCTCCAGGATGTGCTGGATGTCCTCTGTGGGAAGGCAGGACAAGGTAGGGAGCTAGCCCCGCGGAGGCGGCTGAGCTCTGCCCGGCCTCGGGGCCTTGCAGCCTTACCCACGAGGTACTGGCACTGCTGCGAGTAGACCCGGATCACGCCAATCTGGAGCTGCGCTGAGAGGTAGAGCGAGAAGCGGGGCCTCGGCAGGCCGGGCCGGGGAGGCTGCACTCGAACCAGCAGGTAGTTGAGGATCTCCTCGCTGGAGAGCAAGGCACCCTGATCGCCGCTGCCCGGAGAACCGGCCGCCCGGCTCTGCCCACCCCAGCCCAGCCCCTGGCCGCACACCAGCACCGGGTCGTCCCGCCCTGTCCGGGCCTTACCAGGTCTTCACCACGTTAACCTTCAGGTATTCTCGCTTCACCAGCCGGCTGCCGCGCGTCGCTGCCAGCCTGCGCCGGGTGGAGGTGGTGATGGAGGGGGAGCTGGCAGCGGGGTCCTGCCCCCCCCCCGCCCCGCACGCCCACGCTGGCCCAGCGCCGCCTTACCAGATGGTGGCGAAGCAGCCGGTGTGGCGCTGCAGCACGTTGGGATAGTAGAACATCGCGCCCCGAGGGGTCGCCCTCGCGTCTCCACCACCACCACCACCACCTCTCCGGTGGAATCAGCCCGGCGTCCCGGCACCGCGGGCGGGGGACGGGCAGGGGCGCCGCGGGGGGCGTGGGGGGGCAGATGCTGTGTAAACGGTGCAGAAGCGATTGGAGGGACAAGAGAAGGAGCCGCAGACCGGACGCTCAGGGCCGCCCCCTCTGTCAGCTCTGAAGGCTCGCCCGCCTCCCGGGGGCGTCGCACTTACCGGGTTCAGGCCGGGCTGCGGCTGGGGATGCTGTGCTCCGGGGCCTGTGCGCTCAGCTCCGGCCGCGGCCGTCTCTCCAGGGCACCCTCCAGAGGGGACGCGATCCCGCCGCGGGGAGCACTCCCGCTGGCGCTCTGCCTGGCTCCTGACCGGAGGACAGCAGGCCCCAGAACAGCCCGGGGAAGAGGGGTCGGCGAGCGGCGCGATTCCAGGGCGCCGAGAGGCAGGCCGAGGCTCGCCGAGGCTCGAAGCGGCGGCAGGGCGCGCGGGCGGGCGCGGACCAGTCTGCAGAACCCGGCGCGCTCGCTGCGAGCCTTTTATGAGGTGTCCCGGCCAATGGGCTCTCGTTCTCTCCTCCGGGAACAAGGGTTCCTCGGTGGCTCTTCTCTGCCGACCAATGAACGGGGAGCACATTTCAGCCTTTCCTATCCCGCATGGTAACAACTTCCACGAGCGGGACGTTGGGTCATGCCCGGGGCAATAGCCTTGGCTGACCCTGGTTGCGGCCTGGCCTACGGTTAGACCTTGCTCTTTCCCCCAAATCCCACCAGGTAGCAATTGACTGGTCTGTCTTTGTGTCAGTCTTGGGCCTATCATGAGCTGGGCAGGTAGGAGCTGGGCAGGTAGAAGCGCTGTGCGGTGGCCTGGGAGCCACGACCGGTAGAGGGGGAAGACGGCAGGTCTTCCAGGAAGAAGAGAGAGAGAAACTTGCAGGGTAATTTTCTAAATGAACGGTTTCGGTTGTGAGCTTGCCTGATCTGGCTGTTTTACAGTTGTGAATGTTTTTTTGGCTGAAAGACTTCAGCCTTGTTGGATGCAGGACACACTCTCAGCATACAAAAGCCATTTGTCTCAAACAATTCTTTGTGTAAAATTCAGTCATATTTTAGTTACAAATATCCGTTGTCTTCATTCCACCTGCCTTTGCACATCCATTTCTCTGGCCTAGATGCCCTCCCTAGCCTTGACTCCAGGGCCCGCTTCTGCCTCTTAAGACAGCTCTTATTGCAGCCAATCTGACCCTATTTTATTTTGCTCCTTCAATCTGGGAGCTCTTGTGACTGGGGTCTTGTGTTTTCAATTAGTGCCTGAAACCTAGTTCAGTTAATATTTGTCAAATGAATGTGCAGTTATCCTAAACTTATGACCATAGAATGTCAAGGATGAAAGGGATTTCAAAATCTAGTCCAAGTCTTACCTTTACAGATGGGAAAACAGAGGCCTATACAAACAAACTGTTTCTCCCAGACCACAAAGCAACTCAGCGACATCCTGGTAAGGAACTCTGCTCCCTTAAATTCCAGTGTTCCCAATCCCTATTCTACCATGTTTGGCTAAACTGGCTTCTGCATGATACAAATGCTTCAATCGCTGTACACATGTTGTCAATGTTCATAAGCATTCACATTGGGGCACAAAGATGATAAAATGGGGCACCTGCCCTTAAGGTGCTTAGAACCTATTTTAGGAGATAAGCAAGGGATGTAGAATTTGTTCATCCACCCATCCATTCATTCAGCAAGTATTTAGTAGACCTTCACTAGGGTTTTAAACAAAATGTTATTGAAAAAGGAATCAATATCTGATTTGTTGGGAGAAGTCGCAGAGGTCACAGAGAAATGACAGAAATGTAACTTGAGAGCACTATGTGTCAGACACTCCTCTAGGCACCAGGGATATAGCAATGAACAGAACAAGTCCTTGTTCTCATGGAGTAAGAAAGGAGAGAGCATAAAGAAGTAGACTAATAGAAAAATGTGAAGTAGTTAGTGCTATGGAAATGAGGCAGAAAAGGAGAATAGAGAGCAGTGAAGGCTGACATGTAGGTGGGGTGCTCAGAGAGAGGGCAAGTCTTGTGTCTACCTGAAGGAACAGTATTTTAGACAAAAGAATCAGCAAGTGCAAAGGTCCTGAGGCAGAAATGTGTTTGGTGGATTCAACAAACCTGGAGCAAAGTGAAGAACAGAGAAAAATAGAGAATGGCAAGGGATAAGGTTAGAGAGGAGGATGGGGGCCACAACACAAGGATCTTGGAGTCTATTGTAAGGATTTGAGCCTTTTCCTTGAGTTAGTTGAGAGCCAATGGAGGATTTTAAGCAGAGGAGTGATATGACTAGATTTATGTGTTAAGAAGACTTACACTGTGTTGAGAATAGGCTAAAGGTGGACAAGAGTGGAAGCAGAAAAGATGTGGAAGGAAGCAAGAAGAGGTGTGAGAGACGATAGTGACTTGTTCCAAAGTGTTAGCGGTGGAAGCAAAGAGAAGTGGTCAGATTCTGGATAGCTTTTAAAGGAATAATGACAGGATTTTCCGATGGATTGAATGTGGGGTATGAGAGAAAATGGAAGTCAAGGAGGAAACAGGTAAAAGAAAGGTCCAGGGAGGATTTCAACATATTGTAGGCACAACAAGTCTTGTGCATCTGTATATTCAGCACCTGATTTCTTTACTGCTAGTGCAGATGCCTGATTAGGCTCTTGGCTTCTCAGGAGGACAATAAACAAAACTGAAGAAGAAAGTTCCAAGGAAGCAGAAGTTTCCTGAAAACATCACTAGAGTTTGTCAAGTGAGACAGCAAGAAGTTTCTTGAAGATCTAGGCATCCAGCTTTGATCACGTAGGTGACCGTGTAGCTGAAGGCTTATAAGAGAAACGACAGGAAAGGATCTGGTCTGGGAGGCTCCTTCTCCAATCTGGTGTCATGTGTAGGAAGCGGGGAGCTGGAGACTGGCAGTCAGGGAAGTGGTGACTTAGGTCTGAACTAGTCTGCTGGAAGTGAGTGTACAGAGAGGGATGACAAGTGGTCTTGTAAAGGAAGAACTTCCAGTTTAGTGGCAAAATAAATGGGGGGAGGGAGAGTCAGCTGATTTGGACCCCTCAAATCTCAGCAAAGTGTTGGTGGCATGGCAGTTTAGGCCAGATTATCTTTGTGGGGCTCAGATAGAGTGAGTTTAAGAGTACTCTTCAGACAGGGTGACAGTGTACCATGTGCTGGAAGAGGCACCAGGGCCTGGTCTGCCCCAGACACAGAAGGTTCAGCAATTCTTCCCCAATTTCCCCTCCCCTGCCAGTCCCCAAGGCCTCTAGCCCACAGTTTCAGATCAGCTTCAAGTTTTCCAGTTCATTCATATCTCGGTCCAGAGTCCAACCCTAGACCTGTTGCAAAGGCACAAATTAGAGGCCTCTAGTCAAGAACTGTAGAGCCCAGATCTTCCCATGTGAAGTTGGTGGCTATTTTGGCAGTAGGCTCAGTGCCTCTCAGTGGCTGACCCTGTCCCCAATCTTGGTTGCCTAGAAGGTACAGAAAGCTAGGCCCAGCACCCACAGAGCCCAGACTGCATCCTAACCAGAACCTGTGGGTGAAGGGGAAGAAAGGGGCCCAGAGATGTCATTTCCCTGTGATCCTTGCTACCTTCTTTTCCCAACAAATCAGATACTGATTCCTTTTTCAATAAAATTTTATTTTAAACCATTAGTGAAGGTCTAAGAAGAAAATATAAAGTGCTTGGCTTTAGGGTTGGGGGAAGAGGAAATAGTCCCTCTGAGTTCACATCACTTAGATTTTATCATTTCAGTTCTTCAGAGATAAAAGAGGGTCTATCTCAGAAACTTAAGAAACAAACAAACAAAAACCAAAAACAAAGGAAAAAAACAGGTAAAAATCATGCTTGAGTTCTCCACCAGCCAGCCATCATGAGGAGTTCAAAAACATAACCATCACAGACAACCACAAAGAATTATAACCGAGGGAGGCAGGTTAACAGCATGGAAATGAGTCTCAAAAGAAATAGGAGGAACAGAGTGGAGAGGAGGAAGGCATGTCCACCAGGCTCTGTACCAGGGACAGAGTGGCTGCCTGGTCCTCTGGAGTCTCCTTCAGTAAATGTCGGGCAAAGGCCTGCTCCATCTGTACCAGAAGAGGTGGGGAGAGGGTATCATTAGCACAGCAGGGGCAATCACCACTCCTGCCCTGGGAAGGCCCTTCTCCTCATGGAGCCCCCTTGCCCACATAGGCAGCTATTCTACCCTTCCTCCAAACTCACCTGCACTGTGATAAGACTCTGTAGGGTGTGGCTGGGGCCAGGGCTCTCCTCCCAGAAATTCAGTGTCACCTGGGATTTGGGTGGGGGGCCCAGGCCCTGGAAGTACCTGGCCAAGTCTGAAAGAGAAAGGGTCAAGGTTGGAAGAAAGAAAGAGAAGGGTGAGAACCACAGGCAGGGAGGGAATAGGGAGGAACCCATCATGGTGAAAGAGGTGGCAGTGGGGCCACTTGGAGACCAAGGCCACAGCAGGAACTGCAGGGTCAAGAGGTTGCTTTGTGCCAGAAATGCTAGGAACCAAGTGGCTACTCACCCATGTGCAGAAAGGAGAAGGTGATCCTTCCTCGAGTAACAAGCATAAAGAGGTAGCCGACTGTTAATCAACCTGACATGCTGTCTGCTGGGAGTGTTCAGTCCTTGTAGCAGCAGCCCTGGCTGCTAACACAGATGAGCCCACGCCTTGGCTGCCTGTTCACACCCTCCCTATGCTAGGGCACCCGCGGCCCTGGGAACACTCATGGTCTGCGTCTCTTATACTCCTGCCCACCCCCATGTCAGATTTAGAGGTGAATGGAGGAAGAAAGTGGAATGCCAAGCATGCATTGGAGAGGGCAACCTGAGGGGATGCCTAGCTTGGTAGGGCCAGGATGTACAACATGCGTCAGCTCTCCCAAATGTGTGGTTGGGTGTGTGTGCCAGTGTGTGTGCCAGGTGTACTCTGGCACGATTACTGTATGTTTCAATGTGATGCTGCCCTCTGAACTGTGACAGCCTTGTGCTGGGCTCAACCTGAGCCTCATCTTCCACAGCCTGAACTGTAGAAGGAGGGCTGCCAGGGCTGAGCATAGGGCCCCACAAGATGTGTACCCAGCAAGTGTGGGGTGCCATGCACAGGCTGTGATGGTGGATCCGTTGGAGGGAGCACAGAGTGGGGGCAGGGCCCAGGGGGAACCAAGAGGTGGGGGTAGGGGCTCAGGTGCTGGGCTGCAGCAGCCTCACCTCTGCAGAAGTAAGTGGTTCTGAAGAGCTCCACACAGTCATCGCTGGGCAGCAGATGTGGGCCTGGACCAGGTGGGGCCAGGGGTGAGCTCCAGGAGATGGGAATGGGGCAAAGACGCTGCACGAAGAGGCCTCGGGAGTTGCTGGCCACCAGGACACCTTTCTCAAGCTGGTTCAACAGGCGCTGGGTGGGCTCTTGCGGGCCAGGCTTGGGAAATACCACCTGCTCCATGCCGTACTCAGAGCTTGAGGGCTCAGCCACAAGGCGGCAGTCCAGGCTCTGCACCTGGGCCTCACCCACCACCTGCCCATTGTAGATGAAGGTGAGCAACAGGGAGTAGTCTGCGGACAGAGAACGACCATCTATACCAGGGCCTCTCTCCAGGGGTTCACCTGGTCAGCATGAGGCTCTGGGGAAACAAAGAGGAGCTCTTTGCAAATACATCTGCATGTTGCTGCTGAGGGATGTGAGGCCGAGAGGGCAACCAGGCGAGGGCTGGGGAGGGCAAGGCAGGCTGTGGGGTGCGGGCAGCAGCTGTACCTTCTAAGGTTATAGAAAGTGCTCTCCCTCCTCACTCTCACTCCCCCGACCTTTACCAGCCAAGGGGTTCCTGTCAGACTTTCCTATACTCAAGAGAATAGCTGATAAACAGATTTACAGAGGCTTCGAGGCTTAATGCCCAAGGTCTTAGGGTTTGCAAGAAGGTCCCAGAGATTGGGCCTTTGCTTAATCCATAGAAACCAATATCTTAAAGCAGATTTCCAGGGAACAGAGTGCATAGGGTTTGCTCTGAGAAGCAAGCTGTTTGAAGTCTGGAATCTGGCCAGGTGCACTACCTAGAAACCAATGCCTGTCTGGGTATGCTGAGCCCAGGTTGCTGCAAACCCGACAGATTAGATAATATGTGCATAGCCATAGGAAGATGACCTGCAAAGATCAGGAGCCAGGATAAGTCAGACATGCTGAGTACCTGAGTCTGGAGGGGGCAGAAGCTCCGGAGACCCCTGCTCTCCTTGGAAAGGGGCCTCAGTTGTGTCTGTACCTGGAAGGGAGGTAAGGGATGTCATCCAGAGTGGGATGGGAGAGTCTAAGGGCCAGAGGTTGTGGCATGAAGGATGACAAGAGGTGGGAGAGGTGATACCTTCCTGAGGCTCAGGGCTGTTGCTATTGCTGCTGCTGCTGCTGCTGCTGCTGCTGCTGCTGCTGCTGCTGCTATTGCTGCTGCTGCTGCTCCCAATGTCTGAATGGCTTGCTCCCCCACTGGCCCCCACCTCCTCCTGCAGACACAGTATCTATTGTTGGCCCCCTCTCCCCCTACAGTCCTGCCCTCAGGCTTACCCCATTCCCTCCCCAGCTCTTACATTTTTGAGGGGATCCGGGAATAAGGAGGAACTAAGTATACAGTTCTTTGTAGTGCCCGCATTCTCCTCTCTCTCAGGGGACACAGAGCTATGATGTCTCTTTGGTGGTAGTTTCTGGGTGCCTGGTGGGGCTGTGGAATATTGTTGAGGGGGAGAGAGAGGTCAGAGCCTAAGTGAGGACAGAGGGTAGGGGAGAGAGAAGAGGCAGTGAAAGGTTGGCAGGACTAGGCAGGGGAATCCAGGTAGCAGCTCCCCAAGGAAAGGGACAAGGTAGAACTCTGACCAAGGGGCCAAGAGGGAGTCCCATCACCTCCCAGGAAGTCCCATCACCTCCCAGGAGGCTCATCTCCACCTTTCCTCCCCAGTCTGCTGATTCTAGGAGTGATGGGCAAGGGAACACTCACCAGGGACGGTTCCTGGAGGAAGTAGCCGATACACCTTGTAGGGCTCAGCCCCATCCCTATGGCCATTCTCAGGAACCTCCTCAAATTCGAGACTCTTGTTGAGAGCACAGCGCAGACGAGTCTTCCAGATAGCGGGGCCTTCTGTGTCCCCCTCTTTGTACTTTCCCTTAAATATCGCCCAGGCCTAGGAAACAGAGAAAGTGAAAAGAGGTAGCATGTTAGAGACCCCAGCTAACACTCCACAAGGGCCAGTTTCATGGATGTACAGCATGAGCACTCGCACAGAAAGGCCTGTGTTGGGTTTATGCTCGGCTGCTGCCATCCTGAAATCCTCAAAAATTTTTGCATTTTCATTTTGGGGGCTCTGGCAATTATGTAGTTGGTTGTATTGGTTGTATTCTCTAGTCTCCCCTTTATCTGAAATCCAGGCAGACATAACCCCTGATCACTTTGAAGGATCCCAGGTTCCCAGGTTCTTTCACCTTGAAGAAGGCAGCATCCTGGTCCTCCCGGAAGTCCTGCTTGCCTGCATGCTTCCAGGGAATCCGGAACATGGTCTTAGCTTCATCTTCCCAGCACACCCCTGGGAACTTCCCGCTCTCCACTTGCTCCACCACCCAGTTCCGGAGCTTTCGGGTACAGCGTGCCTTGCCTGATGCCATCCTGAGGATAAGAGCAGCATCAATAGAACCAATCTTCTGGTAGGGAATATTTACCGAGGTTCTGGCCATCTGGGTTGTTCTGGCAAGAGCCTCCAGAGAACCCACCCATCTTTTGTCTCTAGACATTTACTTCAAAATTCTTGAAGCCAAGTAGTTTTGTTTCTGCCATCACTGGCTACTCCTCACCCCCAAGAAACAATTAAAAACATTCTTTTTAATGCCCTAATCGGTGGCATCGGAAGGAAACTTTAGGCATGGTCTTAACTTTAACACTTTTCAGGAATCGATTGTTTGTAAGACTTTCCTTGTTCTGTACCTGGTGAGAGGCTCTGTCTAGTTCCCAAGCATTTGCAGAGGCAGCATCTGCTCCTGAGATGCCTCACCAATCCTCTTCACCCACCACTCCCACAACCTCTATGACCCCCAGCATCCCCGCGGCTTGCCCCAGGGGAAGGTGGGGCAGGGAGCTGGGGCAGGGGCGGAGCTGCGGCATGAGTGGGCAGGGCCAGAAAGCGCGAAAACAAACAGGGTCGAGTGGAGTGGGGCAAACAGCCTTCTTCCCCGAACAACCGGGAAGCAGGTCCTCTTAGCCTTTGCCTGTAGAGCTTGGGACACAGCCCCCGGTCAGTCTCTTCTTCAGGCCAAACCTGCTTCCTGGCTCACGGGCCTTCTGGCTATTCTTGTCTAGCAGGGGGGCCTCGCAGGCACCAGCCCCCGCCTGCCCGTCCGATCAAGCAGAGCCTTCCAGCCCGAGACCCAGGCTGCCACCAGTCGTTGGCAGGTCTTACCTGAGCTGCTGTGCAGGCTGTCCCAGGGCTCGGCTGACCTCAGCTCAGCTCCCGGCTCGGCAGCTTCCTGGTAACTCCGCCCCGTGCTCACAGTCCCCACCCAGTTTCAGTTCTCCTCCAGGGAGGTCCGTTTCCCTGAAATCACGTGGTCTCGGAGTTGCAGGGCCATGGCTGGCCACCCGGGGCAGCAGCGTCTGAGAGTCTCACTGTCGGAATCCGTCAGAGGCAGGAGGAGCCCTCCCACAGCTCAGGCTTCCTCTCCTTCCTCCCTGGTACTCTGCTTGTATTTGACCATCTCTGTGATACTGCTGCTTCCCTAGCGAGGCTACAGAGTGCCGGAGTCTGACGCCAGGGCCTCTGGATAGCTCTGTGTCACCTGTGCACCTGTGTTCACCCGCGGTACCTGTGTGGTAACTATTAGGTGACCTCAAATATCAGCTGAATTTGAGGAAAGGAAGAGGGACAGAGGGAAGGCAGAAGTCAGCCAAGGCCAAGTGGGCGGAGAGGGCCTCCCTTTGCCATCCACAATGTCAATTCCTTCCTGGTCCTCAGTCCAGGGAGGGTCAGGCGGTGGGCTGTGGGGGCCCTTTCAGCAAAGCTCTGTTCACCCCCCTCTTTCCCTGGTGCCCCCAGATGGTGGGGCCAGGAAGAAGGACCACCAAGAAGCTTGGGCAAGGAGATGCCTCTTTATTGGTGCTGGAGCTATTCTTGAGGGAGTCAGGCCATGGGAACCTCTTTGGGACCTTCACTCTGTTACTTCCTCCTGCGGGGGATACTCTGTCCCAAAGGCACCTCTTCCATCAGTTTCTGCAGAAGAAGAGAGAAGATGATGATTCTGGAAGCTTGGAGCTGATACAAACTGGACAGACTTCCAGAGCATAGAGTCAGAGGAGACGCTGGGGGTAGGCTTCACCTGTAACAGGCGGATGTGGTAGGTGGGGGCATCCTCCCCAGGCAGTGGCTGGGGACGCACATGCAGGTAGCGCTCAGCGGCCGTCTCCAGCTCTTCCACCTCATACAGGGTGGCTGGGTCCAGTGAGTGGGCGTTGATGAGGCTTACAAGATACTCTTTGTAGTGTGCCCTGGGGAGATAAGAGGGTGGGATATTCTTCTGTTCAGCACCTCGCTGGGCACAGGCATACTTGGATGAACAAGACTGACCATCCTCACCTGCTGTGTGTGTATGCATGTGCCAACCTGTGCACATTGCTTGCTATTACCTATCCAGGCCCTTGTCCAGAGAATCTCTTCCTCCCACTCCTTGCAGCATCTATATCTCCCAGAGGCCCACATTATGGACTGGGCACACCCTCAGTGCTCCTGTCCCCTTTCCCCAACACCATGCTCCTGCCTGGCACTCACTGGCAGAGGCCTGCATAACCAGCTGGAGTCTCCTTGCCACAAGCTTCATCCCGGAGCCCATTGGGAACCTCTTTCTGCTCCATCACTCGGCAGCCACCTACGGATAAGGGCAGGAAGGGACCCTTTGTTGGGAGGAGGCCACTGACCACCAAGCCCCAGAAGAACTGGGATGGAGGCACTGGAGGCCTCCATGGAGACCAGGAAGACAGGAGCCCCTGCTCTAACAGTGGTGGCAGTGGTGGGGGGTACTTAGAGACGCCACTGTGGCAGACCAGCTCTGAAACTGAAGCAGGAACTTTGCTGTCCCTGCTTTTATCCAAGCTGGCTTTTGGCCCATAATCACATATTCTTTGAGACAGCTCTTTTGTGATTTAGCTCTCGTATAGTTCGTTAATTTACTCTGTGAAGGTCTTACTCTATTCTATGGTAAGAAGTGGGGTATGTTAGAACTATATATAACATCTTTCTGTCGCCTTCATGGAACCTAAAACAGTGCAACTAGCAAGGCTCATTAAAAATTCATTGAGTTAACTAATGAATTATCATCCTTTGGGAATGGGAGAAGAAAATTAGTCTCGAGGCGACAGGTGCTTTAATGTGGCTTCATGTAAAACAGCTGAGCTGCGAGGTAGATATTACCCCCATTTTACAGAGGTAAAAACAAGGCCTGGAGAGGTTAACTCACCAATGGGAATACAACATGTCAGCACTGGACAGACCTTGAGCTCAGGTCTAACCCCAGACCCGAGCCTACCCTTTACCCACCGCACAGTGGGTGCCCAACCACCCTCTCCTCTTCTCTAAGGCTTGTCCCGACACTCACCTCCAGGGACTGCCCGGGCCCCTGCTGGAGGCTCTGTGTTGAACATGACGTTATTGTCCTGAGGAGGAGCAGACAAATGGGCATTAGGTTGTCCTTGATGTCAGCCCACTAGATGTCCCAGCATACAGCCTTTCCCTTCTTGCCACCCTGGGTTCTGCCTCCTCTCCTTAGGAACCTGCAAACTCCGCCAGACTGGCCGCCTCTGACCTGTAGCAGCTTCTGGAGCCGGAGTGCAGTCCAATCTCGCAGGTAGAAGAGGCAGTCTCGGGGGTGGTGGCCATGTAGGGACTTTTTCACTCTGCAGTTAGGGTCTGGACATTTCTGGCAGAAACCCAGATGGGAGAAAGGAAGTTGGAGACTGTTGGGGTCCTGGCCTCTCAGGAACCCCTGCGTGAGGGATGTAGGGGTGGGGGGAGATGGAGACACTGGAGGGTCTGGAGCAAGCAGAAGGGGAGACGGCACAGAAAGAGGTAATTTATACCCCACCAGCCTCCTCTCTTCCACTGGGCCTCTCAGTGGTCTCTGTCCCCCACGCCCAATGGCAGCCCCTCACCCTTTTATCCCTTCCATCCCCATTCTCTGGGCTCACATTCTTGGCATAAAAGGCATTGTAGCATCCACTGCAGAACTGGTGGCGGCACTGGGTACAGTGAAAGTGCATGCAACCTCCTCGGGCCAGTGCATACGAGAACTTGCACTTGGGGCAGTCTGCAAGGGACAGCAGGTCAGGTTGGGGCTGCAACTGCTCAAGGCCCTCAAGAAGGGAGCCGCTGGCAACAATAGATTGATTAGTGGGCAAACGGGCCTAGTGGGGCAGTCTTACCAATGCCATTTTCCTGAAGATACATTGCCAGGCCCTGGGCCTGGTATTCTGGGTCATTGGTGCGTTTCCAGTTCTGAAAATCCTCACAGCTCCGGCCTCGGTGCTGCTCCTCCCACTGCCAGAAGGAAAGCAAGCATCACGTGGAAGCTCCATCCCAGGTCCTTCTTGCTGGTCCCTCCACTCATACCCAGTAGTCCCTGGCTTAGTTTATGGCACTGCCATCCATCAATTGCTGAAATCCCATTTCCTCATACCACCATCTACTCACCGGCAAGCCTTGTTTCCAACACCCAAGCCCAGCTAACATAGTACCAATGTCTATTTCTCAACCCTGTCCCCTTTCTCTTCATCTCTACTTTGACCATCTCACACGGACCAGGTCAGGTCTTGCCTCAGTTATCTGCCTCAGTTACTGGTCTCTGCCTCCATTCAGGCTCCCTACTCGTCCATCCTTCACCTTGTAGCCAAAGTGCCTTTGAAAGTGTAAGTCAGGCAACTTCAACAGGATTGCGAGTGTTTTAGTTTTGAAGTTTGGTATGAAATATTAAACTTTTTAAAAAGGTAAATGAGATCGTATTACTCCTTGCTTTGTCTTAGAATAAAAGGCAAGTATATTCTTCACTTGGCCTCAAGGCCCCTCCTGATCTGGCAACTAGCTCCTCTCCAACCACCTTCTATTCTCACCTTTGCTCCTGAGGCTCTAGCCATACAACACTTTTTTCTAACTTTGGCCTTTCCATGTGTTCTTCTTTCTGTCCTGAATACTTTTTTGCATAGTTGACTTAACTTTTAGGTCTGAGCTAAAACCATTTGAGAAAACACTTGTCTGACCTCTCTGTCCTAAGCAGGTCCATTCCATTATTCCTAATCTCAGATTCCCATTTATTTTTTTCATAGAACTTATGCCCATGTATAATTATGCTCTCTCTCTTGCTCGCTTCCTTTCCTCTCTTCTCTTCCTTTCACCCCTACCCTCCTTTACCTTATATTTCACCCCTCCTCCCTCTTCATCCTTCCTCCCCCATTGGCCTCCCTTCCTCCCTCGCTCTCCCCCTCATCCTTCCTTCCTCTCTCATTCTCCCTCCCTCCCTCCCTGACTAGTCTGTAAGCACTCGAGAGTCCAGAGCTCATGTCTGTTCTGTTCTCCAGCACACCCTGAGTCTAACACAGTACCTGCCAGCAGCTCAGCAAGTATGGATGTGCCTCACCTGGCGCTTACAGCGCACACAGAAGGTCTGGTGACACTGGGGACATGTTGCCTCCAGCTGCTCACGTTCATATATGAAACCAAAGGAGCACTGTGGGTACAAAAACATAAAGCTATCTGAGGCCTGACCTGGCACTGCTCCCTGGCCCTCCATTAAGCTCCTCTGGGCAGGGCACTTACTTGGGCACACCACAAGAACTTGGGGTCCCGCATTAGTACACCCTCAGTCAGCTTCTTGTGGAATAGGGCATAGGCATCTGGCTCTAGGCTCTCTCGAAGCTGGGGACAAAATACAGAAGTGGTGGGTAGGTGGGGTTCCTATCCAAAGTCCAAGGCACCCTGAGTCTCAGAGACTATAGTACCTGAATATCAAGAGTGGAGAAGTAGCTGAGCAACTGTGTATCATCAGTGAGGTCGGGGCGGCCACAGGCGGGGCACACCATGTCTGTGATGTGCTTCTCCTTCAAAGCGATGGTGAAGTGCTGGCGGAAGCAGTCAGGACAGATGGTGCACTCACAGGAAGTCAGGGCCTGCATCTAGAGGATAAGTGAGGAGAGGAGGGGGTCAGAAGCCACAGCTGCCAGCCCAGGAAAGGGGCAGTAACCAGGTGTTCAACGAGAAACCAGAGTCTAATTAACCACTGGGCAAGGGTAGCAACCTCAAATGCCAATAAGTGCCATGTAGGCAATCTAAATGTCTGAACATTGTCAGGTGGAGAAAAGCAGACAATGGTGAGACCTTAAGTAAATGGAAGAATGCCCTCTAAAAGCATTCACACTCAATTAAAAGCAAACACACAAATGACCTCCTTGAAATGACAAAACAATAGAGGTGGAGAACAGATTGCCAGGTGATAGGAAGAAGGTAATAAGGTGTATATATACAACTATAAAGGGGTAGCACGAGGGGCTCCATTGTGGTGAGGAACAATCTGTATCTCGACTGTAGTAGTGGTTACAGGAATCTCAACATGGGATAGAACTGCGTAGTATCTCTCTCTCTCTCTCTCTCTCTCTCTCTCTCAATCTCTCTCTCTCTCTCACACACACACACACACACACACACACACACACACACACACACACACATCCGTGCAGAAAATGAACAAGGTCTGAAGTCTAGCTAATGCTGTACCATGTCTATTTCTTGGTCTTGATACTGTACTATAATTATATAAAAAGTCACCATGGGGGGAAGGTGGGTGAAGAGCACAACTATTTTTACAACTTCCTGTGAATCTACAATCATTTTAAAATAACGAGTGAAAACAAAACAAAAAAGGTACAGAGCCAGCCTAACCAAATTGAACTGTATTTTTGTTGTTCTTCTTCGTTTTTTAATTTTTATTTTTTTGTTTTTAAATTGGACTGTATTTGGCCAAAGAACTGCCACTTCTGACCTAAAGTAGATGGGACTCAGGAGATAAGAGGGCCCTATTGTTACCACCTGGAGATTTGATGGTGACATTAAAAAATTACTAGTTTCAAAGAGTTTTATCTTTTATTTAGAGATATATACTGAAATATTAGCAAATAAACCAAATGATGCCTGAGATTTGCTTCAAAATAATCCTATGCGCGTGGAGGTGAAATAAATATTGGCCATACATTTATAATTGCTGAGGCTTGTGATGAGTATATGGTGAGGAGTGGAGGACAGAATTGGTTAAAGTTTTCTCTACCATTGTATGTTTAAATTTTCCATAAGAAAACATTAAAAAATGGGGTTGGGGAGAGGTGGCTTATTCTTGCCCTCTCCTTCCCAGAAGTGTTCAGGGGCACATGGACGACTGCAGAGCAAAAGACAGGAGCAGAGACAGGGGCTGGAATGGAGTGGGGGTCCAAAGGCAAGAGAACCATTCTAAGGCCAGGTTCAGTGGCGAGGGGCTTACCTGGTTGCGGGGCAGGGTCCATCCGCACACAGCACACTCCTGAGCAAGCAAGCGGCGCAGGAAGGCCCGGTCTTGGCTCTGCCTCACAGCTTCCACCACGTCCCCCAACTCATAGTTCCTGGGTGTCTCCTGCATCAATGACAGTGCCAGCTCTGCCCGGCCCCAGCTGGGGAGTGCGTAAACTGCCAAAAGCCGTCTGACCAGGCTCTGCAATGTGATTCAGGAGGAGAGGGAAAAAGTAACTGTCAGATCCAGGGCTCCTACCCCTCAGCTTTTCCTCTGCCCTCTAATATAGCCCTTCACCTCCTCCCAGCACCTGCTTATCTGGCCCATCCCAGGAAGGGGTAGGCTCAGGGCCCCTGTCCCAGAGGCGCTGATGGAAGGGCTCTAGGCGCTGGCGCTGTAGCTCAGTCAGAGCCCGGGCCACGTCACCTCCATGTTGGAACAATGCTTGAAGAGATCCCTCCTCAGGTCCAAAGCCCAGGGACCGGAGTTCCTGCACCTATGAGTCGGGAATGGAGAGATGGAATGAAGAGGGGAAAAGCAGGAAAAGGAGAGACCAAGAGAGGCCCTGAGACCCACAACCCTCAGCCCTGTTCCACCTCCAGCACAGCTAGTACCTTCCTCCGCCTGGCTCTCACACACTCTTCCACAGCTTCATCAAGATTGCCGTAACGATCCAGCCAGGCTTTCCGGGCCTCCTGACAGGAAAAGGCACCCAGCCCCGGGTCCTGCTGTGCAGCCAGCTCAGCCACCATCTCCAGCACGTAGGGCAGCTCTGACCGCAACCACTGCAAGGGTACTTCGGTGCCAGAGTACTGTAGAGCTGAGAAGACCTCCTCTGGACAGGCACCTGCAGCCTCCCCTTCCTAAAGGCCCACCCAAAGGGCCTATCAGGAAGGGCATCCTCCATCACCCACAGCCCAAACCAAAATGCTGACAATGGTTGAACTCAGATTTTGATCATGTGAGCAGAGCACAGCATGATACCTGTCATATGGGAAGTATTCAATAGAAGGCTGCTGGCTAACAATGACCAGCTTTATAAGAACTCATAATCAACTGCAGCCTCTCCCTGGCCCCACCTCTTCCCAGGCCCAAATCCTCACCCGGATCTTGATCACTAGCTGAAGACCGTCCTCCCGCATCTTGTCTTGGCGCTGCTTCTCAGGGTCCCCACTAGGCAGTGGGGCACTGAGGTGTCGTGGAGGCCCTGGCTCAGGGAATCGCTCTTCTAAAGAGCTGGCATGGGGCTGGGAAGCATGCTTTACTGGGATGGGGCTGCTGGTTCGGTGGCACATAGCACATACGCAGCCAGGGCCTGAGTTGCAGAAGGTACAGTGAATACAGTACCAGACTGGAATCTGGGCAGAGGAGAGCAAAGTATCCTCCTGCTGGGAAGGCAGAAAAAATTATCCTATTGAAATCTGGCCAACAATCAAGATGGAAATCTAGGGAGCTGGGGGTAAGACACGGGGAAACTGAAGAAAATAGGGGATCGGAAAGTAAAGAATGGCTTATAGTAACAGGTGCAAAAAAAAGAGCTGGGAAGGCTAGGAATAGGTTACCTGAAAGGGCTGAAGGCAAATGTCAGCATCCCGAGAATCCACCACCAAGCTAGGAGGCTGAGCCAGCCGAGGTCGTTCACATATAGCACACAGCACAGCTGCTGTCTCATTCTCAAAGGTGCAGCTCTGGCAGGCCCAGCGACCCCGTGCAAGCTCAGGTTCTAGGCCTCCAGCTCCTTGGGGATCCTCAATCCCCAGCCCCAATCCCTTACAACCTCTGGGCCGATCACAGGCCACACAGAGCACTGCCCAAGATTCATTTATCATGGCACAGGCAGCACATTGCCATGGTAGACGGGCGCTTGCAGTATCAGGAGAAGAAAGAGAGCTGTTTCCCGGGGCCAGCAGGGAGGCTGACTGGGGCCGCAATGGAGCTGAAGCAGGTAAGCTGTAACAGAAAAGCAGACATGGCCTGCTGAGGAGGGCCCTGGTGCCTGGGTCCCTCACATCCCTCATTCTCTGCATGATGACACATGGCTCTGGTCTTTGCATGTTTGTTGTGTTTGGAACACTCCATACCCGTAGCCCATTTAACATTTAAATGACAGCTTAAAGTTCAAATCTTGTTGGTAGATATCCTAAACATAGGGACTGACCCATACTAGGTGCTTAAAATACTGCCAACTGATGGAGCTGTTCCTTCAGACTTGGTTGCATTCTCCTACTACCTATTTGAACACCATAATAATCTATCTTGTTGTAACTGCTACTTGCTTGACATGTACTTCTGTGATCTCTTAGAGGGAGTAACTGGCTGCTTGCCCTCATGAGACAGTTTCTAGTACAGAATGTGGAACTCAGTAGTACTCAAGTAAATGTAAGTTCTCTCAATTTCACACTCTCACAGAAGAGAAGGCCTCTCACCTGGGGGTCAACTGGGTGGCCTGGGGGGTCCAGGGCAAGGTCTGGCGGAGGTGATGGGCACGGGATGGGTGCCCATGGAACACACGATCACAAGCTGGGCACAAGGCCTGTTTACAGGCTAAGCAGTGCAGTGTACCTGGGGCAGAGCCACAGAAAAAGCAGGGACCAGGAGTGGAGCCTGGAGAACAGGAGAGAAAGAATAGAACACCTTTCTGAAAAAGACCAGGCTACATTTGGATGTGCTATGGAGCTAGACAAATGACAGGCAACTTTTCAATATATCTGGACTCAAAGAAACCATTTTAATCTTTTAAAAAAGAAAGTAAAAAAAACAACAAGAAAACAGACACATGATGGCCTCAAATTTCCATCATATGGTCTATTAACACCCCCTCCCCCCAACGTAAGACCAATAATACCTGAGGCAGAGGGAGAGGTGAGGGGGCCAGGAGCAATCTGTTTCAGTACTGGGGCAAATTCTGAAGGCTGTAGCATCTGAGGAAAAAGGGCAGGGAATGGGCAAGGGTTTTGGGAGTCTCCCAACCCCTGTCTCCTTTGTTCACCAGGCCCCCAAACCCCATTCCTGCCTTCCTTGCATCTTCTTCAATCTTGTCTTTCAGCAGTTGCTCCAGTACTTGTTGTCTTGGGTGAGTATTCTGCAAACAACATAAGAAGATCTCCAACCTATAGCCCTAGGAGGCCCTCCTCCCTCTAAGGTCAGGTCCCCCAATATGCACTAGGAGAAAAGCAAGGGGAACTCCCAGGTTGCTATGGGGTCTGTGCCCATGACTCAGTAGCATCGGCGTCCCCAGACTGGCTTTGGAGTCAGGCTGAACTCCCCAACCCTGATGCTTAAATCCTCAGAATGAGAGACATCTTACCTGTAACAGCAAATTGAGCTCCGTCCGAAGTAACAGTACTTCCAGTGTGACCGCTGCAACTTGGTGCTCATCTGGATCCTCTTGTTCCTCAGGGAAGCTCAACCCATCCGGCTGCTCCTCTGTGTAGCCATACAATCGCAGAACATCCCGGCCCCCCTGCCGCACATTCACAACCAGTCATTACCTAGCAGAGCCCCTTCCCAATGGGGCTCGAACCCCTTCCTCTTCGGCACTGCCCTAAGGCTCTTTCTAGTCAACACCCTGCCCAGACCAAGTTCCCTTCCCACATGAGGGGCCCCAGGCGCTTCACCTGCACAGCATCCACCGTGCTTCGAAAGACGGGGTTATTAAACTTGACCCCGCGCCAGTAGCGGGGCCTCTGAGGATTGAGCAGGTTGCGACCATATTTCTCGAGGATGTTCAAAGCAGTGGACAGGGTGTTGAGGTAGTTTCGGGGCTGCAAGCAGTCCAAGAGTAGAGAGAGCTCTGAGCCCCGCTTCGGGCTCCGGGCCTCTGTCCCCTCGCCCACGGCGCCAGCCCTCACCTCTCCGTGAGCGTTGCAGCGGACCAGGCGTGCGGCGTCCAGCTGCAGGTAGCGGGCAGCGGGCGGCAGCGAGGGCACCAGCAGCGGCCGCAGCTGCTCCACGGAAAACGTCTGCCCGGAATCCCTCCTCAGGGCGCTCGCCAACTCCTCGCGGGCCGCCAGGAAGGCCCGCTGCTCCTCGTCCCCCGGCATCCTGAGACAGGAGGCGGCCCCGGGCCCTCCCGCCGCCCCTCCCGCCGGGTGTGGGCCTCAGGCCCGACGCGGCCGGCGCAGCAGTCCCGGGTCGGCCGGGCCACGGTCAGCGTCCGGACCCGCGCCCCCCGCCGGGGTGAGCCGGGAACAGGAAGTGGCAGGGAGGAGGGCGGGACTGCGACCCAGTTTCGCGGGAAAGGGAGGGGTCTGAGGCCGAGGGAGGGCGGGGCCTGGGCGCCATGGGGCGTGGCCGAGGACAGCCGCGGTCCAGCGGCCGGGCCCCAGCCAATCCGAAGGGGAAGCGGCCCCGGGCCCCGCCCCCGCGGTCTTTCCGCCCTTCACCCGGGCTGGCGCTCTCCCCGCCTCCCCCGGGCCGGCTCCGCCCCCTTCCGGACTCCAGGAGGGGGGTTACCTTATTTTCCTAAAGCCTCCCTCTCCATCTACGCCCGTAGGCCATGCTCGGGTCTAACCGGGGAAGTCCCACTCTGTCGGGGACTCGACTCCGGCCGGCCTGAGCCTGGCTCGAGCGCGTGTCCCCCGCTTCTTCAGTCGGCCCTGAGGGCAAGGCGTCCTCCGGGAGGATGCCCCCGCGCCAGCTCCCTCCCTGTCCTGCTAGCCCTGCTCGGCCCCAGGCCCCCTTCCTGCTGCTCCTTCCACCGCTCTGATCCCTCTCTGGGCCCTCCCCACAGGCGAGCCTCCTAAGGGGGGGCCCCACGGCTGACCATCCGTCCCCAAGCCCGCTCACCCCAACTCCGGACTTTCCCTGGCCTCCCCTGCCTCTCCCGGCAAGCCCCGCCCCAGTTCAGTCTCCGCGGTCCCACTCGTCCTAGCCCCTCCTTCGGACAGCCCCCGGGCTTGGGACCGAGCCTGCACCGCCTCTCCTAGTCTCGACTGGCCGAGAAGGTCGGAGGGGCTCCCCACGGTTTGCTGCCTGCCAGGGGGAGGGGGAACAGAAGGAAGGGGGCGGGGTTAAGGGGGGCGGGTCTGGACGTGGGGAGTGAAAGCGAAAGCCCAGGCGGCTAGCCGGGGGACCCGAGATATAGCAACTGGAGCAGCATGGCTAAGCCTTGCGGGGTGCGCTTGAGCGGGGAAGCTCGCAAACAGGTATCGAAAGATCGGGGGGCCAGGAGGGGGCTGGGGAGCCCCCCTGGATGGAGGCTAAGCTGTGTGCTCTAGGGGACCAAGGCGGTACCAGAGAACTCCCTTAATCTCTTTCTTTAGTGCTTTCGCTTCTGCTTGGGGGATTCCCAGATTCCTGCCCTCTGGGCACTCTCTGCACTGAGCATGGACTTCCAGGGCAACCTGGCTTGTGGTGGGAAAGGCCTGAGCCATATTGGAGGGCATCCGTTTGGGAGTGGGATCTTACCCTTGGCAACTGAGACCCTTAACCAATATCCGGGTACTGCTCTGTGCAGGTGGATGTCTTCCGGCAGAATCTTTTCCAAGAGGTAAGTCTTCCGGATGCAGCGATTTGACCTAGAATCTTAGACCAATACTTGAGGGTCACACCCTCTCAGAGTGATCCCCAAACCCACCATACACACCTGGGCCCTACTTCCCTTATCAAGCCTTCACTCAAGATAAGCTTCTAATTATTGATCTCTACCTTTAATTTGACCCCTCTTAATACTCTCTTCCCACTTCTGCCACTCTTCTCCCCTCTTTTGGTGTGGAGGGAGACACTGTGGCTCCAAAGCAGGAATACCACAGTTCTAATCTTGGTTCTGCCACTTCCTAGCTTTGGCAGGTCCCTTCACTTTTCTGGGCTTCAGTTTCGTCATTTGTAGGACTGAGTTTCAATGATTTCCAAGGGCCTTCCCAGTCCCACTTCTCAGATCTCATTGAGTGTCTTCTGTGATTTTCCCCACCCTTGCAATGTAACCCACAGGCTGAGGAATTCCTCTACAGATTTCTGCCACAGAAAATCATACAGCTAAATCAGCTCTTGCAAGTGAGTAGTGACCCCTCCCATGGCTCTGTCCTCTCTACCTACCTCCCCTCTCTAGCTAACAACTGGGCTTAGCACGTAGAGAACAGTTGTGAGTGGTTGTGAGCTCTAGACTGGGAACATTACGATGGTGTGAGCCCTGAGCCCAGGATGGGAGGCAGAGGGCAGGTGGGATGTGGGAAAGCTGGGCAGCCCCTGACAGTAAGCTCTGTGTAGGAGGACTCCCTCAATGTGGCTGACCTGACTTCTCTCCGGGGTCCACTGGACATTCCTATTCCAGACCCTCCACCCAAGGATGATGAGGTAAGGTACTCAGGGTGTAGGGCTCAGACTATAACCCCAGTGGAGATTATGGCTCTCCAACCTCCGTGACTCTTCCAAATCTACTTTCCCCCTTTTTACCTTAGATGGAAACGGATAAGCTGGAGAAGAAAGAAGGTAAGAGAGGAAGGAGTGGCTATGGAATGGGAAATGGCACAATGACTGCTGGATGAGAAAGGGCTTAAATCTCCTCTTTTTCACAGTCCCTAAGTGTGGCTTTCTCCCTGGGAATGAGAAGGTCCTCGCCCTGCTTTCGCTGGTTAAGCCAGAAGTGTGGACTCTCAAAGAAAAATGCATTCTGGTAAGCCTGAGAACTGGAATAAATAGAAAGAGAACCCAAGCGAGGCCCTGGTATTCTTCAGAGAAGCAAGTTCTTCGCTCAGGAACCTATTCCTAAAATAGGAAACTTCCTTCTATGCCTTGGATTTTGATACCTTTTGTTTTGTTAGACCTCTGATATCACAGTGGTATCCCTGAAATCATAAACTGTGCTATATCTACCTCCATAACCTCAGAACCCATTGCTATACTAGGTACACAGTACAGGTGCTATGATACAGAGAGTTGGATTAAGAGTTTGGGCCCTAGAGGGATACTACCTGGGTTCAAATCATGACTGTCACTTACCTAGTTGGTTAAGTAAGTCACTCAGATATTCTGTGACTCAGTTTTTTCATCTGTTAAGTAGGTTTAATAAGAATATATACCTTGAAAGATTGCTGTGAAGATTAAATGATATATATAATACATAGCACAGTGCTTAGTTTAATGCTCAATTTAATATAGCATTGTCAGGAAGTAGCAAAAATAGGAAGAATCCTGTAAGTTTGTTGAATGATTTCTACATGTTACCCTTTAACATAGGTGATCACATGGATCCAGCACCTGATTCCCAAGATTGAGGATGGAAATGACTTTGGGGTGGCAATCCAGGTAAGAAAAGGGTATGTGAAGATGTTAAGAGCCATGAGAGACTTGGAGAGTGGAGGGTAGGAGCTAGATACAGCTGAGAGGAAGAGGGAGATGGTGAGTGAAGGAAGGAGGAGATGAAGTGTTTTATTTGCCTCCCATCTCTGTTGTCACCACAGGAGAAGGTGCTGGAGAGGGTAAATGCAGTCAAGACCAAAGTAGAAGCCTTTCAGACAACTATTTCCAAGTGAGGGCAGCTGGAGGGCCAGCATCGGGGGCTATGGGGACATTTCTTTGGGACTCCTCAAGCTGGGCAGTTCCATCAGGGGATTGGGGGCTTTGGGAAGGGTCTGAGGGAGTATGTCTTTCTGAGCATTCATTCCTGTGGTTATTCCCCTTGCTTCTGGCAGGTACTTCTCAGAACGTGGGGATGCTGTGGCCAAGGCCTCAAAGGAGACTCATGTAGTGAGTGGATTGTCCAACAGCCTTTCAGCTGAGGCTGGCTTGGGGTGGGGTGAGCAAAGGGGGAGAGAGGTCCTTTTTGCCTTATTTATGACCTTCCTCATGTGAAGAATATTAAGCAAAGAACATTGCCTAGGAAAAGTGATGTGGGCTTCAAAAACCTTGACCCTTTTCTATGTTTGGTGGGAATCCCATTTCTTGGTGCTGAGAAGGACTCATCTTTAAGTTACCTATTCGCTATATGAGGAAACCAAACTATGTCCCAATCTTCCATGAGGCTGACACAGCTTTGCTTTCCATATCCCAGATGGATTACCGGGCCCTGGTGCATGAGCGAGATGAGGCAGCCTATAGGGAGCTCAGGGCCATGGTGCTGGACCTGAGGGCCTTCTATGTGAGTGTGGAAGAAGCCCCTAAGGGAGGAGGATGAGGGGCAGAGGAAAGGCCAAGAACCTGATTACTGTCCTTTTGGTTTTCTTCTAGGCTGAGCTTTATCATATCATTAGCAGCAATCTGGAGAAAATTGTCAACCCAAAGGGTGAAGAGAAGCCATCTATGTACTGAGTCCAGGGCTAGAAGGGAAATAAATGACCTATGCTATGTGTGGAGTACCTTTGGTGTGTGTCATTCATTCAAAAAGCATTTATTGAGAGCCCCCCCCCCCCCACTGAATGTATAGTGCTAGAAAAGGGAGTGGCTACCAGGAAGACAAAGATGAATTAGATGCCCATCCCATTCTTAAGAAATCCTAAGAAACAGAGTGGAAACTGTTACATGCCGTGACAACTATGAAGGTAACCTATATTTGGGAATTTCACATTATTTCCATCCAGGGATCTCATAAAGTGATTTTTGGACAGAGCCCTTATAGATATAATCAGGCTCTAGACAGATAAGCAGAAAGCTCTGTAGCTTAGGTCAGGGAATGAAGAAAGGACAAACATTTCATCACCTATCCGCTCAGAGCAAGCCTGGAGGGATGAAGAGGTTTCACTGGAAGAATTACAAATGATTCGACTCCCTCCCAAGGGCCGGGAGGGGGAAAACACTCCCAAAGCATTGTAATGAAGAAATTACAGCACAAGACATTATGTCAAGGATAGATCTGTACTTTTTTTTTTTTTTTTTTTTTTTTGAGGAGAGGGTGTCTTTTTTCCTCCTCTTTCAGCCGATTACTGTCTTTACTTCTGCAAATATTACATTAAGGAACCCAAGGGCCAGGGCACGTTACTAAGTGGCAGAGCCGGTCCAGAATACAAATCCACACAGTAGGAGCAAGGCGGCCCGCGAGGGGTCCGAGTTCGAAGACCCGCAGCTGCGGGACTACGGAGGCAGGTGCGGGGTCGGTCCTGAGGGCTCCTCCGGGCCCCTGGGAGGGGCGGCGCAGGTAACCACAGAGGAAGCTCTCCTGCGGTCGGGAGCCGGCGCCAGGGGCCTCGCCAATCAGCGCGCGGGCCGTTCTCCCCTCTGCAGCCGTGAAGCCTTTCCAGGGCGCTGGGAACAAAGCGAGGCGAGGTCTGAGAGCGGCCAGTGAGTGGATAAGATGGGAACCAACGAGCCTATCAAAGAGCAGCGTGTGGGCAGGATCCAGAGGCGGCTTCTGCGCGGAGCGGCGGACTCCGGGGCCCCGAGATCGCGCACCTCTGCTTCCTCCCTCTGGGGGCGGGCGCCGCGGCATGCAGTCGGGGCCGCCGGCGTCGCAGGCCTGGCTGGGGCCAGACCTCCGGGGCCGCGGTCACCTGGAGCCGGCAGGCTGCCTTCGAGCCGCCTCAGTCACCACCCAACAGAAGTGACGGGCACGGAAAGGGCCCGGCAGCGCGCCGGGCGCTGGAGGAAGCTTCGCCGTCCCAGCTGGGGCTCCGCTCGCCATGGGCGAGGTGGAGATCTCGGCCCGGGCCTACGTGAAGATGTGTCTGCACGCCGCCCGGTACCCGCACGCCGCGGTCAACGGCCTGTTCCTGGCGCCCGCGCCGCCGTCGGGAGGATGCCTGTGCCTCACCGACTGCGTGCCCCTGTTCCACAGCCACCTGGCCCTGTCCGTCATGCTGGAGGTCGCGCTCAGCCAGGTGCCGCACCTGAACGCCCGCCAGCCACCAGGAAACCCCCTGATCCCCCGAGCCCAAACCCGTCCTCGGCCGCTTGGCAGCGATGGGCACCCACAGGGCGGGTGGCAAATGTCGTTACTGACGGACCCTTTCCCACGGCAGGTGGACGTGTGGGGCGCGCGGACCGGTCTGGTCGTGGCTGGGTACTACCATGCCAATGCAGCTCTAGACGACCAAAGGTGAGTGGGGTAGCCAGAGGTGGAAAGAGTTATGGGAGGGGGTTGGGAGATCAAGAGAAACCCTCTTGGTTATCCCTTCCATCTTTCCTTAATCAAATGCTTGGAATCAGGGACTTGGACAACAGGCACGAGGCTGGGTGAGGAAATATAAAGAAATATAAAGCTGCTCAGGAGCTGCGGTGGGGTAGGAAGGACAGCTGCATATCAATAAGAAAAGGCACCTGCTTTAAATGAGGTGCCCCCCAACTGTTGGCAGAACACAGGAAGCCCAACTAGCAACTTTGAAAAAGGAAATTATGTATATAGAAAAATTACCTACTTATATATTAATCATGTATCTGGGTCAAATTATACATACTGTTTTGTAATTTGTTTTTCTTCATTTAATAAATATTTGACATCTTTCCATCTCTACACAAAGATCTGCCTTACTCTAAAGCTATTTGGTATGAAGAAGGATCTACCATAATTTATTTAATGCCTTATATTAAACATTGAGGTTTAATATTATACTGTCCTATTATTACAATAACTTTTTGGTAAGTGTAATTTCTAGGTCAGCATATGTATAGTATATAGTTTAAATTTGGATGCTTATGCCAATTACCCTCCGACTAACAAGGTCTGAGCTCCTTTCTCCCACAGCAGTCAAGCATCAAGCAGTCGTGTATGAAGCATCAAGGAAGCCTGACCCCTCCAGGTCAGCTACAGGGAAAGGCAATCACTGCTCCACGTCAATGAGACCCGGGAGGCACAGCTCAGATGGATGGGGTCTGCCCACAGTTGGCTCCTCACTCCTCTGATCTTCCCTCTACACAGCCCTGGGCCCCTGGCCTTGAAAATCGCTGGGCGGATTGCGGAGTTCTTCCCTGATGCAGTACTTATTATGGTGAGGCTTGGGTTTGGAGGAGGAGGTTGGAAAGGGTGATCCTTGAAGCCCTCACCTGGCTTTCCTTGTCTACACAGTTGGATAATCAGAAACTGGTGCTTCAGCCGCATGTGCCCCCAGTCATCGTCCTGGAGAACCATGGCCTCCACTGGGTCCCCAAGGACAAGAACTTGTGAGTGTCCCTCTCCCTCTTCCTGGAAATCCATGGAGGTTGAGCCTCCTCTGTCCTTGGTCATGCCCTAAGCGTTCTTTAGGCCAGGGATCCCTAACCCCTGGGCTGTGGACCAGTACCAGTCTGTGGCCTGTTAGGAACCGGGCTGCACAGCAGGAGGTGAGTGGCAGGCAAGTGAGTAAAGCTTCATCTGTATTTGGAGCCCCTCCCCAGCACTAGCATCACCAACTCAGCCCCACCTCAGATCATCAGGTATTAGATTCTCATAGGAGCATTGGTCCCTGGTGTCAAAAATGTTGGAGACCACTGCTCTGACCTAACTTCCGTCATGTGTCTGGTCTCACTGCCTGCTGAGTTTGACCTCCATGAGGGTTATTATTTCAGAGTCATGTGGAGGGACTGGGAAGAGTCACGGAAGATGGTGGGAGCACTACTGGAGGGCCGGGCTTACCAGCACCTTGTGGACTTTGACTGCCATCTTGATGACATCCGACAGGACTGGACCAATGAGCAGCTCAACACCCAAATCACCCAGTGGGTTGGTCCCACCAATGGAAACGCCTGAACCAGGGCCAGAGTAGGTGGTGTGTGTCAGGATCCAATAAAGAGATTTGAGCTGATGGGTACCACTAGGACTGTATTTATTGTGCCTAGGAGGCAAGGGGGTGGGGATGGGAAGAGAACTTAATAGGTGGAAGGTAGGACAAAGTTTGGAGTGCCCTGTTGAAGATAGAAAGGTCTCTGTTGGACCCATCACAGTATGAGAAAAGGCTCTCAATAGATCATTCCCTTTGTTTCTCCCCTGGGCTTCTTGAGCTTCTCGAAGTTCTTCAGGATGATGTCATATAACACAGCCTATGGGGCCAGGAAAAAGTGAGGATCAGCTGCAGGCCCCAGTGGCTCTGTGCCCCATTTCTCTAGTCTTGTGGACAGACCAAGCTTTGTCACCCTTCACCCCTAGACCATAGGATCAGGGAGGGGGTGGCCTGGGAAAGCTGCCTCTGCCTACAACTGCCCCGTCCTCTCCTCACATAAGCATTTCGGATCTCCATGACCATCAGTCGGATGTCCCGGTACTCTGCCTCATCCAGCTCGTGCACCAGCTGCCGATAATCACCCTGTGGGAGACCTGGGTCAGGCCTGATTTCAAACATGTCCTTCCCCCCATGACCCTGACCTGGGCCTCACCTACCACATGGGGCTGCTTGGCTGCTTTGGTCACAGCATCACCCCGCTCTGAGAAATACCTGTGGAAAGTAGAATGGTGTGGAGTGGGAGAAGGAGGAGAGTGCCCAGGCCTCTGTCCAAGCCAAAGGCAGAGTTTGCATGCAGATGCAGCTGGGCAAACACTCACTTGGAGATTTGAGTGTGAAAGCCTTCCAGCTTGGTGTGAAGGGCGGTCATCAGCTCAAACACCTTCTCCTGTGGAAAGAATGCAAGGAGGAAGTGGAAAACAGCATGGACTAGAGACATGAGGGCAGAAGAGTGGTACAGCACTCTCACCTGGACAGCCACTCCAAAATTGTTTCCATCCTCAATCCGAGGTATCTGCAGCTGCAACCACGTGGTGACCTGGGAGAAGGGAAGGGCATCAAAGCCACATGAGCCCCTAACCCAATTCCTAGGTTCCTGTCCTTCCTTGCTTCCCTGCCTAAGGTGGGTATAGGAATGCTAGATCCATTCTGAGCTCCAGGGCCTGGACTTCTGGCTTCATTTGGTGTGTCCTCTCCTGCTGAGACCTGGCAAGGGCCATACCCTAAGTGGCAGGGACCAAGGAAGACAAAGGGTTTGACCTAAAGCCTGGGGGTAGAAGTGGGAAGCTCACGAGGTTAAGCTGCTCAATGACATCCTTGATTTCAGGCTTTAGGCGCTGCAGAAGGATCACAATCTTCTCATTGCAGTTCACTGGGCCACAGGGAGGACCTAGAGTGGGCAGTGGCTTAGTCACATGGTTGGGACTGCATGAAGTATGGGGAAGAAGAGCTCTTGGGAGGTGAGACTCAAGACCCTTCCCACCAAAGTAATACCTTTGTCTTCATCTTCCCCTTTCTTCTTTTCATCCTTGTCTTCCTTCTGCGGGGAAAGAAGGGTTCTTGGGAGTCTGGCTGAGTTTTCCCCTATGGTTGGGTCCCTCCTCCCAGCTCTTCCCACTTGCCTCCTGCTGTTTCTTCCGCTCCTCTTTCTCTTTCTCCTTGACTGGATCAGGCACTGGGATGTCCAACGGGGCTTTCAGATTGCTCAGGTTGGCTTCACTGAGTGCTGGCTCCTGGTGTAGATAGGAGATGGCGGGAGGCAAACGCATGGCTCTCACCTCCTCACTCTCATGGCTCCCTTTGGAGGGTCCTGCCTTGGCCCCAATCTCTAGCTGCCTGCCCAGCCCCAATACCTTTAAAAATGCATCCAACTCAGAAATCTTCTTGGGGAAATAGCTTCCGAGCAGGTTCTCTGTCTGAGTGAGGTGGGGGTGGGAAAGATGGGGGTCAGAATAAAATGCCCTTCCTAGGGAGGGAAGCAGGGCTGAAGTTGCCCAACAAGGAAGGGCTGAGCCATGGGAGCTGGGTAAGGATGTGATGCTGATGGGTTAGATCTTACCTTGGTACACAGGTCTTCACGGAACACATCTACCTGTGGAACACAAGCAGCACCCTTCAGATACCTAGCTTTACAGGCAGTTCACTATGAGAGCTGTTCTCTCAGGGCTGTGTAGGGCTTGGCTTGGGGAAGGGTGGAATGGATCCCCACTGGATTTGGGGGATGAGAACATTCCTGGCGGTGAAGGGAGAGTGGTTCAAGTGAGAACAAATCTCTCAGGTCTGGGCTGTGCCTTCGGCGACAGGGGCAGGGACGGAGTGCCCCCGGAGCAGGCCCCGCGGCCCTCTATCCCCGTGGGATGGGTAGTGAGGGCGCAAGGCCGGCCCCGCAGCCCTCTGTGTGTGGGCCGGGCCCCGGGCCAGCAGACTTCCCCTCCACGCTGGCTCTTCGCTTCGCCTCACCCCGCTGAAGCTCAGCCGCCTCCCTTGTCCCGGTGGGCAGACCCCGTGGCTTCCCGCCGGCTCCGGCGCTCCAGGCACGCGGGCTCGCTCGGGCCGATGACGGACCCTGACTCGCGTCCGGGGCCGGGGGAGGGGGTCGGGTCGCGGGCGCCCTTGGGCGCCACGCCTCGCTCACGGGCCCTTCCTCGAACCCGCGGCGCTCACCTTGGCTTGGGCTTCAGGCTGGACCCTGAGCATGGCCATGGCAGGTGCAGGGGGCCCAGTGCCTCACGAGGACCGAGGAGGGGACACCGCCGAGGGAAAGCGAAAGCAGCGCGCCCAGCCCGCTCGGCCTCCTAGGGGGCGGGGGTGGGAGGCCCCGAGGAGGCGGGGACGGGCCGGAGCGAAACGGGCCGCGGGGCGGAGGAGGAGGAGGAGGAGGGCTTGGGCGGGGCGGCCCCCCGGAGCCCGAGAGGAGCCTTTCCTGCGCCCGCCCCGCCCCCGCCCCGCCCCCAGCGCTGCCCCGCTCCCCCCGCCCCGCCTCCTGCCCCCGCCCCGCCTCCTCCCTTCCCGCCTTTGTCAGCCGCTTGACGCCCCGCCCACGGCCTCCGCCCACTCCAGCCCCCCGCCCCGGCTCTGCGGTCGACGCCCCGCCTCTTCCTCCCCGCCCCTCCCTCCTCCCTCCCCTGCCTCCTCGCCACGCCTCTCCCCTTCCCGAGGCGCCTCCGCCCGCCGCCCCAGCCAGTGCCCGCCTCTGGGCGCCCCGCCTCCCGTCTCTCTCTGCCCGGTGATTCCCCTCCTGGCTCTTTCCTCCTCCAGCTCGGCCTGGAGCAGTTGGTTAGTGTAACCTGGCGGTGCTCTTCCATTTTTCTTCAGCGATGAAACGAGACCTGCCTTCTGCTACGCAGCCCAACCAGCCTGGGCCCCTGGCTCCACAGGCATCCCCTGGCCCATGCCGTGTCGTTCAGATGCTGGCATCACCCAACACAGGCTCCATTCAGCTCGGTCCTGATTCTTGCTGTAAACTCCATTGCTCTAACCCTCTGTCCGCGTGGCACCGGGATCCCGCTCCTTAAAATTTTCTCACTTTCCTGATGACCTCAGAATGAAATCCTAAGGGCTCTCCTGGCTTACCTGGCACCTGTTGCCCTTCAACTTTACTCTCTACTGCTTCCCCCGCCTCTACCCACCCACTTTTTCATTACACTTGCAAACACCCGGATTTTCATTTGTTGTTCAGTTTCACATTCTTACCTGTTTCAGAGCAATTTGCCCTGGCTTACCCCCTTGCCTGACACACCCTTCTCCTGCCTCACGTTGTCATTCCATTTTCAGTGCAAATGTCACTTCAGAGAGAACTCTCCATCATCCTTCATAAAGTACTTCCTGCCAAGTCTATTACAAAGCAGCCTGTTTTAGTACTTTCATAGCACTTATCTCTGATATTAGTTTGTTTTTTGAGTACAGTGTGGTTTAGATCAGGGATTAGTGAACCTTTTCTGTAAAAGGCCAGACAGTAAATATTTTAGGCTTTGTGGGCCATACAGTGTCTTAGCAACTACTGTACTCTTCTCTGCTGTTGTAGCAGGTAAATAGCTATACCTAAATGAATTAGTTTGGATCGGTTCCAATAAACTTTTAGTTATGAACATGAATTTGAATTTCATATAATTTCCACATATCATGAAATACTCTTTAATTTTACAACCATTAAAAAATGTAAGAACCATTTTTAGCAATCAGGCCATACAGAAATTGGCCACAGAAGGACTGTAGTTTGCTGATCCCTTGTTCAGAGCACAATGAACCCATAGTACCCTGGGTTTATACTCCTGACTTACATTTACTATCTGCGAACAAGTTACTTTACCTTTGTGCCTCAGTTTTCACAACCATACAATGGGAACACTACTAAATCTACTTCATAATGTTGTTGTGAGGGCTAAATGTGTTAATTTGTATGAAGAACTTATAGACACTTAGAATGGTGCCTGGCACAGAGTAAGCATTATACAAAAATGTTTGCTATTATTATTTGTGAGTTTATCATCTGCCTCCCCCTGTAACAAATGTGCCCCCAAGCAGCAAAATATGGTCTTTCTTATTCATATGGCATGGAACTGTGCTTGGCTCAAATAACATCTGTTAAATAAAGGAGCACACATAGACCCCTACAGCAAAAACAAGGATAGGAAGGGTCCCTGAGTAGGGTGCGTAGATAGGCAGGCCCTTGAGGAAAGCAGAGGGGGAGGCAGGAAAATTGAATCAACCAGGATAGAGATGAATGGAGCACCTGTTCAGCAGGAACACTGCCCATATCTAAGGGCACTGTTACCTGCCCTAGCAGTGCCGTTCCTTGACATCAGAGCCTCAGAAAGTTCAAAGTCTGCAAGAACTAGGAGACTGAAAGAACAGCAGAAGAAATGGCCATTAAACATAAGGGAGGATATTCAAGGAATGGCTGAGGAACCACAGCAACTACCAGCCCTTTTTACCCTTCCCACCCTTTCCAGGTCCCCTCAACCAAATGATGAAAGGGGCCAGAGCCAGGTCTGATATGCCTTTATTTCTTTCAGTTATGCTTGTGGCTGGAGTGCGGACGAGGGAATAGCCCATGGCCAGGGCTCCCTGGAGACCAGGGCTGATGATACCAGCTGCCATAGGTGAGGTACCAGGCAAAGGTGCCCACTGCGGCACCCACCACCTTGTGAGTATACTGGTGGAAATAAATTACGGTACAGAGCAGCAAGAAGTTCCAGAGGCCCAACAACAGCACATTGAGCAGGAAGACGAGGCGCAGGGGTGCACCAGCGGGTAGCCCATGGGCCAGGTACTTGGCAAACACTGCTGCTTCTTCAGCCATGAGCAGGCAGCAGAAGGTGAGCAGAAAGGTGTGGGAGGAGACTGTGTAGCCCCGCCACTGGTGGCCAGCTGCCAGGCAGCTACGGCGGTCGGGCAGCTCATGGAGCAGCAAGCCCTGGGGCAGAGGCTCGAAGCAGGAGCCAGTCAGGTCCTCGATGAGCAGGAAGGCCCGGCCAGCCCCCCGCCACACGGCTGCCCCCACCACCAGTCGACTAAGATGCCGGGCAGTCACTGCCACACGCCGTGTAGCCAGGAACACCACCAGCAACACGAAGCCCCCCAGAAAGGTACATGTCCAGCCCCAAGCCGAATTCACAAATTTTCTGTGGGCAGAGAAGAGGAGAGAGCCTACTGAGATCCTTCAGCCCCATCTCCCCACCCTGGTGCGTGTTTCCATCACTGCTCTGTCCCCAGTCCTGTATTTCATCACTGGCTCTCTGTTTCCTGTGCCCTCTAACCCCCACCCCCATCCATTTAAACTTTGCCATCTCTTTATAGGCCCATTCAGCCTTCTAGGGTCCATGTTGCCTCTTTAGCCCTGTTCTCAACTTCCCCTATATCCCTGCAGCACTGTTCCCGTCCCCCTCCTCCAACCTTCTCCTCAACCTCCTGGCCTATTTTTAGTGTCTGGACTGGCAGGAGGACAGAAGCCTGGAGGGAGCTAGGATCCCAGAGTGCAAGGAGCCGGCACCCATGGCCTCAAGTGGACTCACATGTTGAAGAAGTTGCCGTGGCTGGCGAAGATAGTCCGAGGGTTGACATGGAACTGCAGAAGGGGCCCAAAGATGACCACTGCTGCCAACCAGGCATGGTAGAGGCGCCGTAAGCAGGGACTGCCCAGCAGGCGGGCGGCCTGTTCACTTCCAAAGTACAGCAAGGCAGAGGCCACCCAGAGCAACACTTTGACTAGGCAGCCCAGAAGCACCCGCATTCGGGCCCCAGCCCCCAGCCCTGCCCCCACCACCGGCCCCCGCTCCATGTTCCCTCCCCTCCCCACTAACTGCTTTCTCTGCTGGGCAGCTGAGGAGGGTCGGATGGGGCCCCCCCGGACAAGGACAGGCAGTGACAGGTGTGGCAGACATAGGGCAGAGGCCTGTTGACAGCTGGCAGGCGGGGGGAAGCGTGGGGGGTGGCGGACAGTAAGTGGCCAGGGCGAAGGGCTGCTACATTAGCAGGGTCCCAGCCTCAGATGCATGTTTTGATTGAGGCCTGTGATCTTTCCTGTTAGCCCTGTGTCTCCCTTGACCTTTTAGGTCCATGTCCCAAGCTCAGTTCACATCTCAGGACTGGGCCTGCTGTGCACACTTGTTTCTATCCACAGCCTGCTTTGCTGTGACTGTCTCTGATTAGACAGTCACCCCTACCTAC
Source organism: Cynopterus sphinx (assembly GCA_030015415.1). Taxonomy (NCBI): domain Eukaryota; kingdom Metazoa; phylum Chordata; class Mammalia; order Chiroptera; family Pteropodidae; genus Cynopterus; species Cynopterus sphinx. The sequence goes on from CM057384.1 coordinate 77,325,152, forward strand.
CCCAACTTTACGGTGTGTTTGCTGCACAGGGAGAGCAGGGGTCAGGAAGATAAAACTAACTTAAGCTTAGGAAGTCATTAAAAAATCTGTGTCTGCCTCATCATCAGTGTGGTCCAGCCGCTCCCCTCAGGTCTGAGCACACAAACCTGCCGCTGGGCTTGCAGCAAGATGGCTATGCATTGCACTGTGTCCAGCTCAGACTTGGGAAGCACATCAGCAGGGTATCCATGTTAGCACACTGTGACCCCAGGGGCTTGGTTTAGCTCTAGCTCGCCTGGTCTGGGGGGCTAAATTGGCCATAAGGCTGCTGTGTAAATCTTGGTGGTTGAACAATGCACAAGACATCAGATCTAAAGGGGACCCTTCTTTGATTAGTTTATTATGATAGCCAACAGATGAAATTCAGGTGTCCTGAAAAAGGCGTGCTGTATGAGATGGTGATGGCCCAGACTGGACATTCAGACCCCCAAAGATTAGGTCTACTCCCAGGTGATGGGGGAAGCAGGGGTGGAGATCTACAAAGAAAATCTCCAGCCATTGAAATCTTAGGTTAGGTCTTCCAACCAACTACTGAGGCTCAACCACATCTGACTTGGCCTCTCGGGGCTGGAGCCACAGTATGGAGAGCAACCTACCCAAGCAAAGTCCCTGTTATTCAGTAACTGTTTTGCCATCCCTTTTTGTCTTCCTCCTTCATTCTTTAAAATTGGTGGTGAGATTTCAGAGCACAGTAGAGGCCCATGAAGTGGTGAAAGAAATGAGCAGCAAGGACACTTGGGTTCCGGGCCCAACTGTGTGACTTTGGGAAAATCAATTAACCCTCCTTGGTCCTCAGTGCTCTCATCTGCAAACTGATCAAGATAGACTCATCAGTCAGGTTCCTTCCAGATCCTGAAGCCCATACCTCAGCATAGTTCCTGTTCATAGACCCTACACATGAAGAAGACCTACAGAAACCCTCATACATTTTTAGGTTGACAAAAAAATTTTTCTTCTTGACAAACATTTTTTCATTGTAAGATTAAAGAGTTAAAATAGTTGCAAGGAACATAGTTTCAGGTGTATTGTATATACTAACATTTTAAAAATAAAGCTATTTATATCATCCTTCTAAATATATCCGATGGAATCTAAACACTAGTGATTATATACTTCACCATTATCTATTTTAAAAACATGTGATGAGATTTTAATAGTCAGAAATTGTATTTCTATTCTACTTCCCCCAAATAACTTATCCTAACATGTTTTATGCTTGAAAGTCTTTTATTGATCACATTTCTCTGTAAAAAAAGTATATAATTTGAAATTTAATTTTTAAACATTTTCTATGTTTACATGGCCCTAAAAGTTAATTTTTTTTTCTTCTGGGTTGAATTTTCATATTTCTTAGTAGTATCAAATGTATTGTTAATACAATAAACATTGCACACATTTTGATAATAAGCTAAAATTGTATTGGAAACACATCTCTTAATGAGAAGAATGAATGGTCCTTGGGCTTTGATGACACTAATAATTTTAATTTACTTCTAACTTGGGTACCCTGGAGGTAATACAGGTTCTGAATAAGATGGGAGGTATCTCTGAGGTGATGTGGCAGAGGGAAAATCAAAAGGGCTGGAGGGAAAGCAGATCTTGTGTGAGTTTCACACAAGGCAGATTACTTGGAGGAAATACACATGGAGGTTGAGCATGTGAACAATTCATTTTTTAAAAAAACACCTTACCCCTTGCTGTGTCTTTGAGAACTCCTGGAGGTGTGTATCCCAGTTTGAAAATTGCCTGGGAGATAATGAAATGTTGTGGGGAAAGATGGATCAGAGCTGGATGTGAACCTCAGCTGCCAGACCTCTGCACACCTCCACTTCCTCACCTGTGTAACAGGTGGCTGTGTGGGTGAAGCGCCCAGATGAGGCCTGGCATCAATGTGCACCAGGTTTTCTCTGGCTCTAGGCTACTTCTTGTAGACTGGACCAGCTCCAGGGGCAGCCCCAGAGCAGAGCTGATGTAGCTGCCCTAATCTAAAATGTGCTTATTTCCTGTTATCTCAATTGCTGGGAAGATTCTGAGATTGGTGAGGGACTACCTATTGAAAAGCTCAGTTAAACGATTTTGGTATTTCTCTTCATCTTGTTTTCTCCCATAAATGAACATATCTGAAGGCTTTGTTGAAACTATCTTCTTGAAGTGAGAGGATAAAAGACTTTAGACAGGTGAGAGAGAGAGAGACAGACACAAGACACTGAGCCAGGTTCCCAGAGTTTATTGAGGGAGCCAAAGTCGCTGAAAGGACGAAGGAGTCCTAACATCAACATCCCTCCTTGAAGCTGCTGGCCTTCAGCAAGATACTCTGAGAGAAGAGGGCCTGCCCTGTGTGGGGCCACATGGAGCCTCTCAAATCACAGCCAGTCCTATCCCAAAGACCCAGACACAGAAGAAAGACAACATAATTCCCACTGCAGGAGGGTGCTGAGAATACACATTTCCCAACCCACCCTCCCCTAAAGGGCTAGAGCTCTAGCCATCAGGATCTCTGGAAGGAAGGCTGGATGCCTGGCCCTCTGCTTGGCCAGTCTAATCCCTAATGTGAAGGCCTGGGCAATGGGCCTGGCTGACGGCTTGGTCCAGACCTGGAATCTACTCTAGGAGCTAACACTTAACATCCAAACATGATTAAAAACACTCCTGACCGTTCTCCAGCTGACAAAAGCCACACCTCAGATAATGGCAGTCTTGCCAGACCCTGGACAGAGATAGAGACCCAAGCCAAATGGGTGTGAGCATGTAAGCAGAGACCCACAGTGAAGATCTTCCAGGGCTCAATTAAGGCCTGGAGGCCTGGGCTTCTGTTTTTCCCCATTCAATGCCAGAGATTCCCCAATGATCCCCCAGAAGGGAGCAAGGGAGAAGGCAGAGAGCTTATCAAGAGGCTCAGCCATGTATGGGCTGGAGGTCAGATCTACTGAGGTGAGGAAAAGGCTGTAGACGACTGGGGCACTGGGGCAGGGGCGCTGGGGTGTTCCTCAGACTCTGGCATGTCATCATGGAAGTACTCAGCCTGGCGGTACTGCCACAGACGCAGGCTCCCGTCCCACTGCAGGGGAGAAGGTGGCAAGTAGTCAGGGGTTGCTCCCCATCCCAGGTCCAAGTCCCAGACATGCACTGCCTCCCAACCCTTGGAACCTCACCGAACTGCTGACAATCTTCTCCTCAAAAGGGTGCCAACTGACGTCACGCACACAGGCCTTGTGGTTGGTCAGCTTCTTCACAATGTGGCCGCTGAGGAGGTCGTACACTGTCCAGGAAAGGCCAGAATGGAGAGGGGCCACCAGAAGACCTTCTAGCCACCCCTCATCTCTCCCTAAGCAGGACCACTTATCTGCCTCTCAGGCAACTTCCCACTTTCCCAGAGGAGCAAAGCCCACAGCAGAGGTCAGGATTATTTCTGTTTCTTTTCCCTTTCCTGACCTCAGGTTGAGGGTATGGTCTAGCAGAGCTTACATATCTCTGGCCCTCAGCTAAATTTCTCAAGGTCTACAGTTAAGAAAATGCAATGTGGCTTTGAAGCTTTTAGCAGCAATTTTCTCAAAGGCCCACAAGATCTGGAAGGCACCACGAAAGTGAACGGATGTCTCCACAGACATATGGACCTGCTGTTCCTTGTCTGGACAGGGTTTACCCTTCTCTCTTTCTGGGTGGGTCTCCATCTGAATGCACTGTCTTAGGTTCCTTATGGCTATAGCTGTGTTTGTGCATTCTTCCTGCTTCAGTTGCTGCTGCCTTTTCATGTCATTCTTTTTTATGTCTACTCCCTCCTACCTTTCATCTGCAATCTCTTTCTTTGACTGACTATAAAAACTGAGTATATTTCTGGTAATTTATTATATTTACTGACTAGAATTCTATGTTCCTAGTCTTAATTTAAAACGCTGGTGAATAGAATGTTTTCTGTTTCTCTGTTAAGCCTCCCTTGCTCCAAGCTAAATTAAATTCCACTTGTAGATGTCACTTTTTTTTTTTAAGGTGGTCATTGGTAGTTACAGATAGTGCCAGAGAAACATTCCTGCTCTCCCCAAGGCTCCCTGTTCTGACACAATCCTTACCGACCACTTTGCCAGTGGAGCAGCCGCTGTAGATGAACTGCTGGCCAGTGCTATGTGTGGGGGAGAATCGGCAGCGGATGAGGGTGTGCAGCACCCCATGGCCCCGGTAGGTCATCAAAGAACTGTCCCCTGGGAGCTTCAACTTCCGCCAGGCTGAGTAGAGGTGCAGGGAAAGCCCTAGGTTAGGAAGTCTGGATTCTCCAGAATCATTAGTCCTTAGGAAAGACTGATGCTCACAATCATCTTTACAATCCCCAACTGGTGGTTCTTTTCTCACTTAACAATCAGCTTCTATGAGTCACCGATATGACTCTCCTGGTTGTTAAGACACTGAATGACTTTTGCATTTGTTAGCTGTGAGTGATCCCCAGCCCCCAACACTGGAAACCCTTAGCTGAGAAGGCTGTACCCTGTCCAGGAAAGGCCATAGTGGAGAGGGGCCCCTAGTCTCTCCCCATGGTTCAGCAAACAAAGAGTTCATGCCTGGCAGGGGGAGTTGGGGGGAGGGTGCCAGAACTCAGCACCAGGCTAAAACAACATTCACTGGATCCGAGACAGGTTAAATATTTTAACTACCACCTCTGACTCTTCACTGACTCTTCGCTCTCCACTCTCAGACTCTTACTTTCCACTCTCACCTTTTTTGGGCACCTGCTGCCAGCGGTAGTCCCAGGTTTGCTGTGTGGCAGCATGGCGTGAGGCTTCCATGCCTTCCTGGCTGGAAAAGCGTCGGATATCCCAGAGCTTTATTGTCTGGTCTTTGGAGTTGGAGATGAGATACCGGGCATCACCCTGTGAATCCAAAGATAGATAATGAAGCATCAGTTGGCAAATGTCAGTGTTGTCACACCAGCTCCCCTCTCCAGTTGAGGGGTAAGAACACTAGTTCTCTGACTTTGCTTGCTTCTTTCCTCATCCATGTGGGCTCACATTAGTTTTCTACCTCAGATCACACTCCCTGGCTAGGCTTCCCCTTCTTTGTCCAGGGAACTGGCTGGGCCTCCTATTCTAACCTGGTTTAACTATCTTCTGTTTTTATTATACAGAAAGCCCTGCCCTACTGCATCAGTACTCACCACGTGGATCTCATGTTTCCTGGCTTAAGCTTCTTCCCTAAACACCAGCTCTTGCAAATGTTGGCTAATAAGGACCCTAATAAGGCTAATAAGGTGAGTTCCTATACCAGTCCACTTTGACACCCTCTCCTGAACAACAGGAACCTTAGTAGACTGGCTGTGTAGTGCTGCATCCCTGCTCACCTTGCTGTCAATGAAGGTGATGCCATCCTGGTGTCCAGCCAGTGCACCCACGGGCTTGGGGTCATCCTCCCGCATGGTGCGTCGATCCCATACTTTGCAGATGGCATCATCACCCCCAGAAAACAGGATTTGGGAACTTATGTCAGCAAAGGCTACTGCATTCACATCATCCTCATGGGACTCAATCTAGGGGAGAAAGAGGCCAGGATATGTAGAACCTCTTTCTGGGTCTTCCAGGAGGCCAAGGACCAGGAGGCAGAGGCTCTAAGTCTCAGAAGCAGTACCTGAAGGGTACGCCGGTTCTGTTCTCGATCAAAGACATAGAGGCAGCCATCATTGGCCCTGAAAAGGAAAGGATAAAGAAGGTCCTAGAGCCAAGCCTGAAAGGACCAATGCTATGTGTGCACTGGAGAGTCCCTGTTGTGAAGTCCCACCATGTGGCAAGCCCCTGTCTCTTATACAGGAAGTGGGAGAAGAGTTAGCTGTGTTTGCAAGGTCTCCCATCTCATGCTAGGGAAATGGTGAGCAAGAGGTGAAGTAAGTCATAAACCCTGACCCTGGAGAAAGGCTGGTTGTTCTCCACAGCTGCCTTAGTATAGGTATTCCGTGCACTCCATGTAACAGCAGAGCTGGTCTCTGAGAGGACTCTAGTCTCATTAACTGAGGGCAACATACCCCACAAACACTCACCCTCCTAACACTTCTCGTCCATCTGAGGAAACAGCAATGGAGAAGACAGCAAAGCGACGTTCATCTGGCCTGAAAAGAGTAAAAAGATGCTGAGTTAAATGGACTTCCCTTCAGTCTTTGTTAATCCACATAGAATCTGATAAGGGTCATAAAGGCACACTTCTCAGGGGAAAAGAAGTCCTGCAAACATGTACCACAATGTGGATCGCCTCAGGGAGAAACCACAAATAATCCTGCAACTATCTATTTTACCCTGGTCCTCTGCTGACAGGATGGGTGGGTCCCTCCCAGGAATCCACAGAGAGAAACTTGCAACCAGTGTACTTTTCTCTCTAAGCGGGAGTTCCAGTTCAAGAGGTTTGCTCCTGGAGAGCCTTCCTTGAGAAGTTTCTGATGAGTCTGACCAGGAAGGGAAGCCAGTACCTTAGATCCAGGGCAGTGTGTGTGTCTCCCTCCCCGTAGATGTTGCAGATATGAACTAAGAGAAGAGAAACAAGAATCTTTCAGGGCTGGGTGAAGGTGGGTGGAAGTAAAGCTAGGAAAGAGATAGAACAAAGGGTCAGGATGTCAGACTCTGGGAGTGATCCTTCCAGGAGAAGGTGTGGAGTCCTGGCACAGAGGAGACTTCAGGTCCCAGGCTGGACAGACAATGGAAGTCTGGGGCATACTCACTGTAATCAGACCAGCTGGAGTACAGGAAGTGGTTCCCATCAGGGGTGAAGGCCACATCCAGGACGCTCCAGCCTACATCCCGGGCCTTGATGCTCTTGAATTTATGAAAGCGGCCATATTGGCAGTCATACAGTCGGATTGTCTGGTCTGTGTAAGTGGGGACCATGCAGAATTAGGGAATATCCTCCCTTAATTCTCCCCAGAACAGACTTCTCTCATTCAGTGTATCTGTGGGATCTTCCCTAGATCATGCGGAACATGTTCTGATTCAGCATCCCTAAGTCAGGGTCTGAGTTCTTGGGTCTGGGCCTTTCTAGCCTCAGTCAATGGGACCGTTTCTTGTTCCAAGGCAGTTCGTAGGACCAGGTTCTGGTACCTTGGCAAGCAGACATGAAGATTTGACCATCTTTGCTGTAGATTCCACAAAAAGCCTTCTGAGAGTAGGTATCAATGAAGCCCAGATCATTGGGCAGGAAGCTGGGGAGGCAGAGGAAAAATGAGGGTAAGGGGAGTTCAGGATGAGGAATGTTCTGGTAAACAAAATCCTAACAGAGTGGATGTGAGTATGAGGGCATTCTTCCATTTTGGGTTTAGGTACAATCCCCTTTCTTTCATTCATTCTATTACCCTCTCAATTTCTATACTTTTCTTTGTTTACTCCCAAAGCTTCAACCTCACTAATCTAACCTTAATATCCTTGAGGATCCTTTAATATCTATCCCTTCAAGATTTGGGGGATAAAACCCATCTGGCCCTTAGGGTCTCTCCACCAAACCCCATACTCACTGAGACATCACTCGAGATTGTTCTCCAAGGGAGAAGCTTCCCTGGTGGCAGAGGCCCCGTTCTCTCTAAAGGAAGGCATTAAGGAATATTGCTAGCAGAAACACAGGGTCACTTCAGCCACACCAGCCCCCTCTTCCAAAGTTATTGCTCTTGCTACAGAAATGAACACCACACACAGTATGTTCCAACAAATGCCAATGCAGGCTGGCTAAGAACTCTCCAGCTCTAGCCCTTGAGGCTTCTTTGGAAAGTTTACTTCTCTCTTCTCTGGTGCTGGCAGCACTTCTGGCTACCTTGATAGGCCTGCTGCCAGGCTGACGGGAGGTGGAGAGGCCTACCTGGTATAGCATTTGAGGAAAGCTGTGCTCTCGGGCTGCCTGCCTAAGCCCCAGCCGCCCCGTGGCCAATTCCACTTGTGTCTTGATCTCATTGCACTCCAGCTCCCGGGTGTCAGGGGTTGCATCCACTGTGAGGACCAAGGAGAAATTTCATCCTAGGTCTTCCAGCCCCAGAGGACAGTTAGCAGAATTGTGCTCAAGTCCACTCAATGTGGCTGAATATACTGAGTCTGAAAAGATTCCCTCTTTCCTTGAATTATCTCATCTCCTTTCAATTTAACCCATTTTTCTTTGCCAAAATTAAAAAAAAAAAAAAAAAAAGGTTTGCTAATGAAAGTCTTCTGATGTTAGGGTCTTGGTCTGCCTTTCCTCTTACCAGGTGGGTTGTATCGGTCTCCGAGACGACCATCCCAGGCACTGTCATGCTCTTCCTCCGAGTCTGAGAGGGCCTGGATAAGTTGTAAATTTGCTGCACCTCCTCCTTGCACCAACCTCACTTGGCCTCTACGGAGAGAATCCCCATGATAAAGGGGGAGGATTCCTTTCCAAACCAACCAAATTCAGAGACAATGACTAACCAGTTCTTAGACCACCTCGTACTCAAATCCTCATACTGTTCCCATTTTGGGTTTTGAGGCTGACTAGACCTTGCTGTCATTTTGTCTTCCAGAAGACACAGTAGGTAACTCATTCTCACTCTCACAGCAGAGAAAAGGACCCCAACATTGCATGGAGGTTAACAGACCTACTAAGTTGACTTTCCAGAAAGCTAAAAATTCTGAGAGAATTCCCTTCTGAGCCTCTATGCAGGGAGTCCAGTACAGAACACACTGAACTGAATAGATTCCCAAGCTTGTTCTCTTCCCCGAGAAGCCACCACTAAGAAACACAGCCAGTTTCACCCCTTTCTAGGCAATTCCTGGTAGTCGTTAGCCTCAAAGCATTCTTTCAAAAACATGGTAAATTAGGTTAACTTAAACTTGTTTTTCAAGTAGATCCACATGGACTCATATTACATGTAATTAACTTCACTAAAGTTCAACATCCACCTCCCCAACTCTTCTCTTCACCCCTCACATTACACCTTTCCTATCAGGCCCTCCCCCCCTTTTTTTTACTTACTTGCAAAATAGATTACATTTGTGTAGTCATAGCTAAAGATTACCTCTTCAACAGTCTCTTCAAACACAAGAGTGAGTAATCTTGGTGACCCTTCCCTAGGCAAGATCCACTCTTACTGGGTATGGAGCTGAATGCTATGAGTGTCCAGCAGAAAAGGCTGTTCTGCTCAAACAGAACAGCTTTCCTGGGATAATCCCATGCCCTATCCTCTGTAACGTCTCTGTCTGGAATTGGGATCAAGGTACTGTGGTGGTGGCTGGTGGGGACACACCAGAGGGTAAGTTACCTGCGGAGGAGATAGGCCAGTACCTGGGCCAGATCCACATCTTCATCCTCCTCTTCCTCACTCCGGCGCAGGCCAGCCCCTCTTCGGGGCAAGCCCTCGGAGGGGTCTCCGGACCCCGATCCTGCACTGCTGCTGTTCCGTGATCCCATTTTCTGGTCACAGCATTCTTAAGTCCTGTGCAGGGACTCCTTGGGTTCGGTGAAAGCAAAGCCTGTTCTAGAAATACCAGGGTTTCCTGAGATGGGGGTAGATATCTCTAGGAGTGCGACCCTTCCTAGAGACTGAGATCCTTTCTCTTTAGCCTGTGACAACCGTAAAGCTTCGGAACACAAACCTTCCCCAATCCTGTGAAGCAAAACACAGTGAAGCCTGGGGCACTACTCTAGCTTACTAAGGAGAATCCTTTGCAGAAGTTCTCACTTTTACACCTCAAACTCACCTATCAAAGTCCCGAAGGGGGGGGGTGTTCCCAGGTAACCTTTCTGGCCGACCAATCAAAAGCCCTCGCGGAAGAAAGCGCATGACTCGCTTCTCTCGTATAACCAATCAGAAGCCTTAGGACTCAGAGATGCCCCCGACGCCCCCCTTACCGACCAATCAGAGTGCTTCCTTGCAAAAGCCGGCAGCAGCGACAGCCAATGGCATCAGAATTCGGCCTAACACCCCCGCCTTCCTTGCCTCACGCCCACGTGGTGTGCCGGGGGTGTGTACGCCAAGGTGGGGAGGCAGGGAAGAGACGGCGAAGCCCCTCCCACTGAAGCCGGCGGTCACCGCCCTGCGCAAGACCACCCACCAGCCGAGAGCGGTCGCAGGGCCTGCAGCGGCGCGAAGCCTTGTTGACACCGACTGCCGCTGCCGCGTCGGCCAACCGCTGCTCCGTCACGCGCCTCCGTCACTCATCTCCCGGCTTCCCGGCGGGCGGGCTGCCGACGTCACGCGACGCCCCCGGCGGCCCCGCCCCCTCGGCCCGCTCACTGGACAGCTGAGCATGATGATTGACAGGTAGGTGGCACGGAGAGCGTGCGAGGTGCGCGGGGCGGAGGAAGCGCGCGACCGAGGAAGGGTGTCCGCTCCTCGGGGGGAGGAGCGGGTGGGGAACCCGCTGCTTCGCGAACGGGAGACGACGGAACTACCCTTAATGGCGAGGGGCGGGGCTCGCTGAAGAAGTGGGCTCTTCGCTAGCGGGAGGTGTCTTAGCGAGGAATACGATTGGCTGTCGGCCCGTAAAAGTTCCACGGGCTCGGCACTTTTCAGACGCTCTCTAAGGGCCTCCTCCCTCCCCTCTCTCTCTCTCTCACCCGAGTCCAGCCTCCGGTCGCCGGCTGCAGCTTCAGTCGGCCCTGCCCTAAGGGGTGCCAGCGTCTTTAGGATATGTTCGCGTCGCAGACTGGGGCCCAGGCGTCCACGCCCCCCCTTCCGGGCCTAGCTGCCGGAAGCCTTGTTGTCGTGGGGCCCGCCCTTTCCAGGCCTCCCCTTAGCCGCTTTGACAACTTGTTAGATGACCCCTGGCTTGCCTCGGCGTTCTTTGCAGACTCTCCCTAATACGCCCGTGGGTCTCTACGGGCCTTTCCGGTTCCGTCAGTTCCTTTTAAACGCCCCTCTGGCCCGCCGAGATTTGCAGACCTTCCCTAGACCCTCAGTCCTCGCGGTGGCTCTGCGCCCCCGCCTACCTGGCTAGAGCGCGCACGCACTCCGCCTCCCACCCCCTCCTCGGAGTTTATGAATAACCTGGCTAAGTCCAAGGCCCGGACTTGCCACGTCTTGGGATCCTTGACCAGCCCTGGGTGTGTGTGTGACGTGGGGTCGGCGGGGTGGGGAGGTCGCGTGACCTGGGCGTGGCGGGTGCAAAAGCCCGAGGTCCACAGCGCCCCCCGCCCGACAGTCTCTTAGAAGTGCTTCGAGCTGCTCCGGGTCCGGAGACCCTGAGGATGGGGAGCGAGCGAACGAGGGCCCTTAGTTCTTATGGGTCCTCCTTCTGGGCCCCATTCTCTCATATCCATCCTTTCTCTCTCTCTCTCTCTCTCTCTCTCTCTCTCTCTCTCTCTCTCTCTCTCTCTCTCTCTCTCGGGGTTGAGGGTGTGGTCAGTCCTTGAGGTGATGCCTCAAGGTCTCTAGACTGCTGGACTGGAGCTTATCTTTTCTGGTCACCGTGCTGCCTGTACAATCGAACACTCATTTTGTCTTACACTGATAGTAGTAAAACACTGGGGGGGAAAATCGATCCAAATATACTACGGTATGGGGCGAGAATGGTTAAATAAATTGTGGTCTGTATAGTAGGACAGAAATATTAGGTAGATATTAAAATGCTGTAATCTTTTTATACTATAGAACTGCAGGTTACCTATTAGGTTTTTTAAAAGGTGGAAATCAGTTCTGGTGACGTGGTGGATGCAAAAACAATATGGTTTTGAGACGAGACATCACTTGTAAAATTTAATCTTTTTTGCAGAGTTAATCTTTTTAGTAAACCTAGTTGTTTTCTTCTTTTCTTTGGAAAAAAGGCCCTCTCCCTCAAATCTTTATAATTGCCCCAAACTGGTGACTCAGATCCTCTGACTATTGATAAGGGTCTGATGATAAGGGCCCATTGTTAGCAGAAATAGTGTTAAACCAGATGGCCCTTAGAGTCTGAGAGGGGAGGGGACTTTAGGCCAAAGGTCTTTTATTTACTCTTTAAGAAATATATTAGTGAATGGCCATGCCACCCTGAACAAGCCTGCTCCTGTCCAGTCTTGGCTGCTAAGCAGGGTCGGGCCTGGTTAGTGCTTGGATGGGAGACCACCTAGGAAGACTAGGTGCTGTAGGCATTAAAAAACAATAAGGGATTGTAAGCTGACAAGATCTTGCAATCTGTACAGTCAACAAAGAGTTGCATTGCCATAAAAATATATATGTGTGTGTATGTGTGTATATATATACATACACACACACACACACACACACACACACACACACACACACACATATATTAACCAAGCCTGTTTCCCTTTACTCAATAGGCAAATCAATAATAAAAATTAATAATATATGATTTCAATAAATAAGTTTAGGGACTGAACTGGCACTTCAGCAGGGAAAGAGCTCCATGATGCCTTTGTAGGCAGGAACTATGGCCATTCTCAGCAAGAAGCAGATAATGAAGAGACCTCTCATCCCTCAACATTCATACTAATAATAAGGGGGTTTATGACTCTTATAAAAGAGTTAGGCAAGAAAGTTAGGGGGTTTCGGGTCTGCCTGCAAAGACACTGAGGTCATCCTATCCTAGAAGGGGTTCGCCTTAATCCATCCACAATTAAGCAAGCCAGAAGGCATTTTTTAACTCATAAAGAAACAAGTAGGTAGAGAATTAGATACCAGTTTAAGCCAGTAACTCGCACCTACCTGCACAATGAAGACCCCCACGACCTTCAATTTACCTGAGTCTTATTATACCATCATTATAATATGACGCATATGTCCGGAAGTTCATTAATATCATAACAGACTGAATTCTGGGAACAAACATGCTCAGAACACAAAATGATGAATCACTGAGTCCTGTCAATCTTAGTTGTCAATCCAGGAAGCCCACTCCTCTAAGAAAACCACCCACAGCAAGTAGGGATAAAAACCCCAAAGGTTTGATACCAGGCCTTTTGAGCCACGCTTCTCTTGCTCAGGCCCGCTCCCACTTCTGGAAGTGTACTTTCCCTTCTAAGTGTACGTTCCTTTCTAATAAAACTTTTCTACTGTATTTCTGTGTCTTGCTCAATTCTTTGTATGAGACATCAACATGCTGGAAGAAGATCCCCACTCTCCGGTAACAGTTTCAGTTTTGCATTAAAAAGTATGAATATACACAGGCTCATTATACCATTAAACAAATAACGATGGAGAAGGCCTTGCATGAATTAATGACAAAGGTATAGCATGAACAATTGGAGCACCCGAGGTCCACAAAAAACAAAAATTCCTGTTAAACTAATTTTTCTTTTTTTTTTTTTTGGTGAGGTAACCCGTGGTTGACCTCACAGATTGCAAGGACCTTGTCAGCCTACAATCCCTTATTTTTTATTTGTTATGCCTACAGCACCCGGTCTTCCTAGGTGGTCTCCCATCCAAGTACTAACCAGGCCCAACCCTGCTTAGCTTCCGAGATCAGATGGGATTGGGCCTGTTCAGGGTGGAATGGCCATAGACTTAAACTGATCTTAATAATGCGTTTTTTGATTACTTCTCTCGTCCTCTCCTTGGCTTCTTAACACTTACAAATCCAGTTTAAAACTGAATAAAATATAAATTAGAACCTTCGAATTGTGTAAGTTGTACATGAGTAAAACATAAAAGTCGTGGTAAATGTGAACAAAAGTCAGGTTTTTTGGCCAAAATGAGTTTTCACATCAAATCATGTGCTAAAGAATATAGGATTTCATTTCTGAATCCGCTGATTGATTTTTGTATGTAAAAGATTTTTAAGCCTATAAACTTGCTTATGTCACTTGTGACTATTTTAAAAATGTGTATGGGCAGTTAGTTATATCTTAGGGTATACTATGAGTTCAATTGAAAGAAAATGGCATTTCTTTAAAAATAATTGTAATTAAGTCATTTTAATAAACTTTTTTGGCATTCCTTCTCAAGATTTTGAATTTTGGAATGTTGCTTGGTGACAATTTGTAAAGTGGTTTTCATTTGAGCAGTCTCTACTCTCCCCAGCTACTTAAAGCCACAGAAAGGTTTTCTACCTTTAGCACCCATTTTAGGACCAGTTCTGATAATTGCTAAGTAAATGTCAGCTAGTTGACTTCCTGTTTGACCTGCCTTGGGTTGCTTCCTGCTCATTAGGATCTCCACCGGAGGGCGCACTGGGCTAGAGAGGAGAGAGGAAAGCACATTTTTTTTCTCTGGTTAACACCGTCCTCTTTCCCCACCTCCAGCTCCCAGCCTGGTGACTGCACGGAGCTCCTGGGACACGTGTACAGCTCCGGCAACACAAGGAAGGGTTCTGTCTTCAGAAGTGACTGATGACGTGTTTATACATTATCTTCATGCAGCATTCTCTGTGTTGAGGAAAGGGGGAAGTATGCTAGTTTACCCAGGATTTAAAATGTGTTGACTATAAAGTAATTGAGTCTTTGTGGGATTTCTAATACTCTTGTGTCCTGTGTCCTTGAGAATCAGAATTTTGTGTGTGGCAGACAGGAGGTACAGATGTGATAGAGAAGTTAAAAACCCTTTAGCCCTGAGTTTGAATAGGAACTGTCTGTATGAACTCTTCAGGGGTTTTATCCACTGATCTCTATCCACTAAAAAGGTCTAGAAAGCTTTCTAGTAGCAATGGACACTGCCACTCAGATCTTAAAATACCATTTTCCACAGAAAGAAATCAGAGCTTGGGTAAATGGCTGATTCCAGGTCTGGGGCAGGAAATGTACAAGATGAGTGTGGAAGCTTATTACATGAGTTAGCAAAGAGCCAGCAAACACTGTCAGGGTAATGTCAAAATAACTCAAGAGCCAAGCTCTCATGGTCAAAGATGGGACAATTTGAGCATTAATAAGGATAATTTAATAAACATTGTGTTTAAATCCGTGAGTTCATAATGGTGTATTTATGTGTTTATATGTAACTAATTGCTTACTTTTTTGAAGGATAAGAAAACAAATCTTTTTTTTTTTCCCACCCCACTTGCCCTCTTCCGCAGCCTCCTCCTCTGCCTCCTTCTCCTCTGAAAACAAATCATTTTGAAGATAGTAAATAAAGTGAAAAAAAGCAGTTATCTTGCTGTTCTTATATAAACTGTACCTCAGGATAATGAAATACAATATAAAGGGAGTATCCCTTTGTAAACATATTCCAGCTACTGTGAAAGAGTTTAGTAATGGCTGCTTTGAAATTCCTAATAAATTAATGAATCTAGGCATTGAGCATCTAGGGCTGGATTCTTCAATGTTTAAACTGAAGGAAAAGAAAGGAATGGAAGGGGAACCTGTAGATTGGAAGAGACTTAAAAAGCATATGAGTAAGGCTAAACTATGGCGATCCACATGTGGCTGATGAAACTACCAAAAAAATTAAAAAAGCAAGAAAGTGATTATCATGCACCATAGTATCCATTTAGGTCAGGAAAGAGGGGCTGTGATGGAGATGAAGAATGTGGTTGAGGGGGTGTGGGGGACTTTTGGTGTCGGACAAAGTTCTGTTTTTCTAGGTGATAGCTTCAAGAGTATTTACTTTATTAAGCTATACCTTTGTTTTGCATGGTTTTCTTTATCTGTGTTGTTAAAATAAAAGCTTAATTACAATGTGTTATCTATATTGTATCATTTATCTGGAGCTATAGGGCATGTGGCCCAATTTTATTCTAATCAACAAAATTATTTTTAAGGCTAACACTGTAATATCACTGTACATTTAGATAACATAAGGGTGCCTGGAACCCGTTCCCTGCTTCTTTCCTAGAGGGACTTCCAAACCCATTTTATTTCTCCCTTAAATGTTATTTTTGCTGCAGATTTTCCTCTAAAACTGTAGAGTGAGCAATATATAATGTAGGCTTACAGGGCCTACTCTAATCAACATGCAGTGGAAAGGTGAGGACAGCTAACATATATTCAAGTGGTCACTCCATGCCAGGCATAGTTCTGAGTGTTTGGCTCCACAAACAATTTTCATCCTAATAACATTGTGATATGTAGGCACATCTGCATTTTATAGATAAAGAAACTGAGAGGCACCCCAGGCCCGAGTCTACTATGTACCCAACATCTGTTATGCTGCCTCTGATCATACTGTTTCAGCCATTACTTGCTATTTATGAAGCTGAGGATTTGGTTATATATCTTTAACTACAATGGACTCCATTGCCCACTGTATTTTAGCATGTGATCCACTCGGACCTTTGGATTCTTATCTGCTCTTACACATTATTGGTTGTTGGCTGTTTTCTAGAACACTTGGTGTTTTTTCCTTTTGAGGGAATTCCTAGTAATTCCATGTTATTTGTTGAAGTTTGCTCTCATTTGGGGTATAGACTTCCATCTTCCCCAGCTCAGTTTATACATTCATTCAGCCTGATTCAGATCACAGGTGAAGTTATCCTCAGCTGATGCCCCTGATTTATGTAGGACCATTGCTCTTTTTGTGATTTCCCTCTTAAGTTGATTTCAGAGTTTTGCATGGTTTTCTATAGTTTGGGCCAAAGTCTTGCTACTCAAACTGTGGCCCCTGGGCCAGCAGCATAAGCATCACCCAGGAGCTTATAAGAATAACAATCTCCAGGGCACTTCACACTTGCTAATAAGAATCTTCATGTTAGTAAGGTCCCCAGGTGATTCATATGCACTTTTAAGTTTGAGAAGCATGGACTAGGTGACTTCTAATGTCCTTACAGTTCTACAGGTCTATGCTGCTATGAAAGACATGTCTCTGCAGTTATTTACCCTTAGCTCAACTGTTTATTGGGTGCCCACGGGCAATTACTTGACCTCTCCATGCCTTTGTTTCTTCATCTGTAAAATGGTACCTGCCACAAAGTGTTGTTTTGTAATGTGTTTAGAGCAGTGCCTGGCACATAGAAGGTGTTATCTATAGAAGTGTTAGCTGTCATAATACTGCATAAGTTTTCATGAGTATTTTCATGAGCCCCAATTTCAGGTCAGACAGGAGGGAAAACAGGTCTGAGAAATCAACAAATGGAACCACTTCACTGAAAAATGGGGTTACAGAGCCTTCTTCTCGTCTGAGTGGGTGATCAGGAATTTTAGGTCTAGATGCTGCACTGAGCAGCTTGCAGAGCACCCCCCCCCCACACACACACACCTTTTAAAGACCTCAGGACTGAGTATATAGTGCCTTCTCCCAGCAATGCCCACTTAGATGGCCCAATGGCAGAGCTGCCTGAGGGACATCAGCTGCTTGGAGGGACTGGAAGATTGTGAAATGGATGTTAGAGGGAAGCCTGTGAAGATAGGTGGGAAATGAAAACACAAATGTTATGTAAATTAAATGAACATGTTGTCTTATTGGACAGTGTGTGGGGAAAGGTCTGTGGCCTGGTCTCATGGCATTCAGAAGGTGTTAGTTACATCAAATTGCTCATATTTTCTGCAAGCCTAATGAGTCTCCTGTTCTTAGATGGGGATGGTGGGTAGGGCGGTGCTGTGCTTTCTGGCTAGCCTGAAGCCTCAGGGTCACATTCTGCGTACACGTCCTTCCAGGGCCTCCAGCTCAGCCAACACCTCCTTGGGCAGATCCTGGTTGACCTGCTCTGTCAGGTAGCTCCGAATGTCACGAACCTCCTGTTCCCAGAAATCCTTAGGGAGCGAGAACAGCTGGGGAGTGTCTATGGCTCCCAGGCCTCTGAGATCCAGGGCACCTTCCTTTGGCACTAGCCCGATGGGTGTCTCTTGGGCACTGTCCTCCCCTTCTAGCCGCCGGCAGATCCAGTCTAGCACCCGAGCATTCTCTCCAAAGCCTGGCCATAGGAAATGCCCTGCCTCGTCACGCCGGAACCAGTTGACATGGAAGATGCGGGGCAGCTGAGCACCCTTGCGCCCCTCCATGCTCAGCCAGTGTTCTAAGTAGTGCCCAAAGTTGTAGCCAAAAAAGGGCCGCATGGCAAATGGGTCGTGCATGATGGCCTTCCCTGGGGAGGGGAGAGAATAGGTAAGGAATCTTCCTCCTTTACTGGAGAAAAGGGCACCTAGCATCTAGCTGGAGGAAGTTGTGAAATGTTCATAGTTCTGGAATACCCTCAGGGCAAGGTGAAAAGTTACTGGAGAAGGGCTGGGCAGGAGGAAGGTCTGGCTCAGGAATGGAGAGAACAGGCAATATGGGCCCACAAGAGTTGGACTATGGAGGCTGCCTACCTTTGTGTTCAGCTGCAGCAGTTGACTCAGAGCGCATGGCACTGCCCACAAACACTCCATGGCGCCAGTTGAAGGCCTCATATACCAGGGGTACTCCTAGAACACCAGTGAACAGGGTCAGAGGCCGGCCTTTACATCGGACTCACTCCATTTTTTCTGGTGACCCTAACTCCAATCTCTTTCTCCTAGGACCTCGGCTGTCCCATTTTCAAATCCCATGCTACTCCCCAATTTTACATTCTCCAGGAGAGAGCTCTGGAGACAGCTACAGTTGGTGATCCAGGCTGAGCCTCCCTGAGCTTTAAGCACAAGAGGGAGGTGGGCCATGAGGAGGCATGGAGTCCACATGATGTTTACCTTTGGGTCTGCGGCCTCCAAAGATGATAGCATCAATGGGGACACCCTCAGGGGCCTCCCAGGCTGGGTCCATAATGGGGCACTGGCGAGCCGGTGCACAAAAGCGAGAGTTGGGATGTGCACAGGGCTCCTTGTCACCTGGCAGAAGAAATACAAA
The DNA here is from genome assembly GCA_030015415.1 of Cynopterus sphinx. Taxonomy (NCBI): domain Eukaryota; kingdom Metazoa; phylum Chordata; class Mammalia; order Chiroptera; family Pteropodidae; genus Cynopterus; species Cynopterus sphinx. The sequence goes on from CM057384.1 coordinate 77,343,780, forward strand.
TACTATTACTTCTAAGGGCACATCCACCCCCAACACACATGTTCACATATACTTGCACAATTTCTTTTTACCTCATCAGCTCCCTGCAAACTTGTGTGGTAGAGAACAGGGAGAAGGGAGCTGGGACATCTCCCTTAAAAGATCAGGTTATTTATCCATAATGGTACTGCCAGATGAGCTATGTGAGAAGAGTGGGAGAGGAACTGGGGTTCAGCAGGACACTAATGTTATGCCAAACTATAGCCATGTGGCCTTGACCAGTGCTCAAAGGAATAAGGTTAGATGTTGACATGATGCCTGCCCCCAGAAATGATTTATTTATTTATGGGATTATTATTTAAATAAACACTCAAACCTAAAGCAAAAAGTGAGTCTGCCTGATCATTGTTTCAGATAATTGACTTTTCAAATGGGGAAAGACAGAATCTCCTGAGCTATCAAAATTCAAATAGAAACTGATTTTAAAGCTGAAAGAATTTTAATGATGTCCTTGGGTCTGCCCAGTCCCTGATGGAATGATAGAGCTTGAGGGACTCAGACAAGGACATATTCTGGCCAGGTGTAACTGAGGAGCCCAGGTCACTTGGCTCCTTCAGGTGTGCTGGAGAGAGGTTGGGAACCAAGTCAGGGCAGATGTGTAGGCACCATCATAGGTATCCCGAATAGTGCCTTCTCTGCTGGAAGTTACTGGTCAGATCATGGGTGCAAATGAGTCAGAGCCAGCACCCCCTACCCGCTTCCCACCTCCTAGCTCCTACCTCCACTCTCAGATAAGAGCCATCCCTTTGAACTTCCTCCTTGCACTTTTATCAGCCCCTAGCACAGGGTGTTATTCTAGAAACAAGCTGGATACAATATGCCCTAGTTATACCCCTAAATCCACAGATGATGAAAGGTTGGAGAATTAGTCTATGGGGAAATGTGAAAGTTTCTTGGATTTTTCAGTTGCGGAGGAAGGCTGAAGAGGGCTTAATGATGGTGTTAGAGAAATATAGGGTGATTAGATGAGGAGGGTGACTGCTAGGTCAGCCTGGAAAACTTAAATATAGGCTTCAGTGAGCACAGGGCCACCCTCCCCCACCAGGCTCCTTTGTTCCCCACCCCTAGATCTCTGAGTTTTCTAGCTATCAAAGGCCACTGAAAGCTGAAGGTCCAGAGTGCAGGGTTGGGGGAGGGGGCAGGATTGCAAGACATGGGGAAAAATGACAGGGGTGAGAAACTAGCTCCTAGGAGAGGCTAAAGAGATGGTGTGACTCAGTTTGGAAGAAGGACTGGAGTATGTGTTGCGAGGACAGGGGAAGGGTGAGGGTAACAATACTGACCTTTAGACAGTTGTTATATAGGAGGATGGTGGGAACCAAGTGGCAGGGGAGGGGCAGGCTTCATCCTTTCCTAATAGGTCAAACTTTATGGATTATGCTTTGAACCCTATTCCTTCTGTAATCATTTCCAAAATATTTCTTTCCTTTCCTTTTATTTTTTTTTTAAATGCCCAGCTTATATTTATTGAGGATTTATTATGTATTCAGTACGGTGCTAAACCCTTTACATGCATTTGATCCTCCAACAACCTTATGAGAGAGGTACTGTACTAACCACCCCCATTCAACTAATGGAGAAACTGAAGCTCAAGAAGTTAAGCAATTTAGCCAATTCACAAGCCAGCACAGTTGGGATGTGGACTGAGACCTTGCGAGGGGTTGGAGACTGAACATAACTTCCTGTTCCTCCTGGAGGTCCTAGAAGATGGCTGCAGGGTTACGAAGGTTTTTACATCATCAAAGGGCTGAGTGAGCCCTGGGGGCTATGTCATGATTGCCCCACCCAACATACCAGGTTTCCAGGCCTTGCCCAGCCAGGAGGTGACGGTGACACCAGGTGGAAGAGGCTGGTCAATGCCCTCCCAGTACACGCCACCATCGCTGGTCTCAGCCACGTTCGTGAAAAGAGTGTTACTCTGGATTGTAGCCATGGCATTGGGATTGGTGGTGGCAGAGGTGCCAGGAGCCACCCCGAAGAAACCATTTTCAGGGTTGATGGCCCGGAGCCGACCTGTTAGAAATAAAAGAAAGGAAGGAGTAATGAGGAAAAGTTGAGGTGTGTAGCCCAGGGAAAGTCCTGCTCTGCCAGTCTGTGCCCTGAAGAGGAAAGGCTTTGTGTCTCTGGGACCAAGTCAACTGTTCAGGAAAAGGTCCTTACTGACAACACTATTGTAAGTAGTGGAGGGGAGACCTCAGTGCTTTGTTAAGAGTCAGATCCAAGAGTATGATCCAAGGGCCACTCACCATCACTGTCAAACCTCATCCAGGCGATGTCATCTCCCACACACTCCACTTTCCAGCCTGGCAGTGCTGGACGCATCATGGCCAGGTTTGTCTTGCCACAGGCACTGGGAAAGGCGGCTGCCACATAATGCTTCTTCCCCACAGGGTTGGTGATACCCAGGATCTGCACATTGGAGAGCGAGAGAACAAGGAGGTCACCTTGGTCTGCCTGGGTAAAACAGCTACGGGTTAACAGGGAGGACTAAGGCATGTATTAACAGTTGCACAGCCTTGCCACTGGGCCTGGGGTGGCAGTGAGGGGAAGCTTTCATATATTCAGCAGCCTGGGGTCAAATCTTGGGCTTTGGGAGGAGTCCCTGCCCATCAGCCTGGCACCTGGCAGTGGGGAAGTGAGGCTGAGGCAGACTGGCCAGGCCTTGCCCTGCCCCCCACAGCTGCCCAATCCTCACCAGGCCCTCACCAGCATGTGCTCCGCCAGCCAGCCCTCATCCCGGGCCAGCCGAGAGGCGATGCGTAGGGCAAAGCACTTCTTGCCCAGCAGGGAGTTACCACCATAGCCGCTGCCGAAAGAGACGATCTCCCGCTGGTCGGGCACATGGCCAATCAGGGTTTTCTCTGGGTTGCATGGCCACTGGCTCACCGGCTCCCCTGGGGATAATGGGGTCATGGGACTGCTGGCAGGGTATCAGGAACTGGGGTGTCAGGGGCTGGAGGAACCAGGGGTTGGGCGCAGCAGCAGTATCAATGGGTGGCTAAAGTCCCTCACCTCATAATATTCATCAGCTCCCCATTCTTAGACATGGATAATTGACTTTTTCAATCTTGTGCAAACTGCTCTGCATACACAGCCTTACCCCCAGCCCAGATTGCTGCCCTGGAACTGGAGAATTAGGTGTCTCACTAATGAGGATGGGTAGGATTTGGGGTTCTCTCTGAGTGCAAGCAGGCCTCTGTCATTCCCTGGTACTCACCATGTCCAGTCATGGGCTGGCCCACAGAGTGCAGACACTTGACAAAGTCACCATCTCCCAGGGCCTGAAGTACTGTTGTCCCCAGCCGAGTCATAATACGCATGCTTGCCACCACGTAGGGTGAGTCAGTGAGCTGCACTCCAATGCGAGACAGTGGGGAGCCCACGGGACCCATGCTGAATGGAAGCACATACATGGTTCGGCCTGTGAAAGAAAATGTCACCTGGATGAAGGGTTCTGACCTTTAGTGCCCCTGCCTCTGTGTCCCTGCCCTGGTTACCCTGCATGCAGCCTGGAAACCTCTCATCCACAGCTTGCTGGAACTCAGCTGGAGACATCCAGTTGCCCAGCTGTCCACGGGCCCCACCAGCTGGGAGGGGAACTGTGTCTCGTTGAGAAGGAGTTACAATCACCGTCTTGCTCTCTACTCGTGCCACATCCTTGGGGTCTGTGCGGGCCAGCCAGCTGGGGGAAACGGGATTATCAGGAAGATGCGGGCCAGCAGGTCCCTCTCATCCCCAGACCCACTCTTTCAAGTCCAGCTTTGGCTCTAGTTCTCCTGTTATTTTTTTCCCAACTATTTGCTTCTCAGTTGCTTCCTCCAGGTTCTGTCCCATCTAAGGGGACACATGTGGGTATAAGTATGCTGATGTTATTGTAGACTTAGCCCAGTCCTATGTTTAACTATGTAGTTCCCTTGGCCCTCAGTCCTCTAAAGAAAGGCCTCCTCTTGCCCTGGCAAAAACTCCCTGAACTTGTGAGAAAAATAAAAAGCAAAGGTTTTATTTGTATCTGCTTCTTCACTTAACATAAAAATAGACTGCTCCCACTAATTCCTGAATCTGTTTCCTCCAAAGCTCCCATTCTTGCTCATTCCATTGCATTCGCATGGTCTAGTTAAGTCTGATTTTGTCTTGATAAAGACAAAGTGGCCTTAGTTCAAGCAGCTGTCCCCATCTTGTGGGTCACTGGGCTCAGGGCTTACCAGTTATTGTACTTGGGGAGCTTTTGGATGAGTCCCTGCTGCTCCAGCAGGGTCAGTGTGGCAGTGTTCTCGGCCTCGGTCCCATCACAGATGTGGATGCTCTCTGGTTGGCACAGGCGGGCACTGTGCTCCACAAAGTCTCGAACCCCAGCAGGCAGCTGGCCCAGATCTCCACTGAGTACATGCAGGGTCTGGGTGCTATGCTGTGAAGACCAGCCACATGTGCTCAGCCCATGCCAGCTAAGCCTGCAAAAGAAAAAACAGAAGGTAATGAGCCAGGTGTTCTCATGGAAGATGGGCAAGTCGAGGGGACAGGATACTTGGGATGCTGGGGAATGTGCTAAAGCAGTTCCAGGTGCAGGGCCCTTGAAGGGGAGTAGGCATGTGGGATGAGTTCGGGCTGCGTGTATTTAATGGTCTTTAGTGAGGATGTCTCCTGGTCAGGAAGGGACAGGTATCACCAAAAGAGCATAACGGCTGTGTGGAAATGTATGCTGATGTTATCGTAGGCTTAGTCCGTGTCCATATTTAACCAGGTCTAGTCAATGTTTAAAAATGCACAGGTGCCCTATGGCCCAAATTTCGATGAACTATGACTGACAGCTTCATGCGTCTGGTGTTTGAAGCTCTTGTCACTGTCCTTTTTATTCTCAAATTTAGTTTTGTAAGTTAAAAAGGCAGCTGTTTTTTTTTTTTTTTATTCTTATGATGTGTATGCTGTAAGACTGAAAACCTCAAGTAAAGAACCTGATCTTTGAGATGATACAGTTCTAGATTAGATTTCTAGATTAGAGGTCTTCCAAGAAGAGTAGGTGACTGGATGTCAGGGTTCTAGGCATCAGATCTGCTGCTACCCACCCAGGCCAATAGGATTGCAAAAATATTGCCATCTGGTAGGTACTTTTAAACTGTGTGGAAGGCTGGCTATTGGGGAATGTCACTGGTTGGAGTTCCTGCCCAAATTCCCAGGGTCCCTGTTGTCTGTCCCCCTTACACCCCTGAGAGAAGGAGAAGGGTCTGTTCTGATTGGCCTGGACCCAGGGTGGAGTCAGCCAGAGAAAAGCAAAAGCCAGGAGAGGAAAGTTGCCCACCTCCTTTGCCAAGGAGGAATAGGAAACTGCTCCACACACCTAAGACCCTGTGACTCTGTTTCTCCCTGGCTCTTTCCTAGAAGACACAAACCTAGAGAGCTTTAGGTGTTGGTGGTGCAGTGCAACATCAGACCATAGGAAGCTCAAGTTCAGAGGGTATAAGCCTGGGGAAGGGAGAAAGCTCAGAAGGGTAAGGCAGGTAGCTTTCCTTGGGTAGAGCCGGAAGGAAACCCAGGGTAGCCTCAGGGCAGAGTAGGAGGGCTGCTGGGACCTGGGTCTGTTCCCACCTCAGGGAAGTTTTCCCTGAGCAGAAATGTTAAAGGTACACAGTTCTGGAGAGAGCCTCTCCCCATGGGGAGCCTAGCTCAGGTAGTCTCTAGTGAAGCTCCACCACTCAGCTCCAGTCTCCTAAGTGGGACCTTCTCCTTTTCCTCTGCTCCAGAGACCACGCACAAGGGCTGGCCAAGTGGAACCAGCTGTGGGAGAGTCTGGGCCAACAGCTGGGGAGAAGGGAGGCTATAGAGGTTAAGACAGGAACCTGTGAAAAGGGGGAGAGGGCAGGGCCTAAGTGTTCTAGTCCTAGACAGGGGACAAGCCAGCCCTGCAAAGACGGAAGGCAACTGCCCCCCAACCCCCGCCCCCAATCGCTTCTTGCCTTTTCCTGGCCCCAGGTCCCTCTGGCTGCTGTCAGGCTTCCTTCCAGGTTCCAGCCCGAGGGAGGCTAGGGAATGGACTGTCACATTCTATCCTTTTTAGGGAGCTCCGAGTTCAATCCCCCGGGCTCATGCACCCGGGACCCCAGGGCCCTACTGCTCCTCACTGCACCCTGGAAAGGAAAGGGGGGAAACTCGGGGACGGGGCTCGGGGGAGGGCGAGCAAGGCGGGGAAAGGCAGTTCTGAGAATGGCAGACAGCGATGGCGCGGTCAGGGACGGGCGGAGCGAGGAGGGGGAGGAGGGGACGGCAACGGGGAGACTCGGGGCGGCAGGGGCCACGCTGACCTCCGCCCCGACGCATGGCCCGGGAGGCGCGGGTGCAGGAGACACCGTCGGCCCTGCCCGCCGCCTCCGCGGAAGGGAAGGCGGGCGGAGGCGGGGGCAGGAGGGCGCCCTGGCAGCCCCGAGGGGCGAGCGCGGTGGAGGAAGGTGCGGGGGCCCCGGGCCGGGGTCACTCACCGCAGGCCGCGGCGGGACGCAGCGGCCATGGCACCTGCGCGGGAGCTGCGGGACGGCCCTGGGAACCGAGCCGAGCCGGGGCGTACGGCAGGAAGGGAAGGTGGGAGCGCGGCGAACCGAGAGGGAGCGGCGAGGAGGCGGGAGGCGCTTAAGAAGGCGGAGGGCGAGCGGGCGCAGGGGCGGGACCCGGCGCGGCCGGGGCGACCCTCCCTCCCCCCCGCCAAGCCGCCAGCCCTCCGGGTCCCGGGGCTGCATGCAGGTCGCAGCCCTTGCAGCCGCCGCCCGGCCTCCTGCACACAAGCCCCCCACCCACCGCTTCCTTTGGGGCACTGGGTCCTCCCCATCGAGGCCCCGCCCCCGACCCGCCTCGTCCCCTGCACATGATGTAACTTTGGGGACTCTTGCTCCTGGGAGATAGTGACTGTAGACACTGGGTGGCAAGCAAGCTAGCGACGAAGGGTGAGGCCAGGGCCAGGAGCCCGCGGGGGCTGGTGGTCTAGAAGCGCGGGGTGGGCATTACCTTTCCCCCTTTTCCTGGGGCCTGGGACCGCTGAGCTCCAGGCGCTTCTGTTTTCCAGGACCCCAAGCTCCATCGCCAGCTCCCAAATCTTTTGTTTCTTCTCCCTCTGCCTCACCATGAAACAGTAGTATCTCTCCACTCCACAGTCTCTTCTATGGGCCTCTGCCAGGGTCATTCTTTTCTCATTTCCCTGGAGAACTCACCTGCCTCACCCAACCATCGCCATGAAGTCCACAGGTAGTTTCCCAAGTCAGGTCTCCATCCAGACAGTTCTCTTTAACTTGACACCACTAGGTCACTGCAAACTCCACATGTCCCTGGGAGGCATCTGCCCAGCATCCACTCCCTACTCTGGTAATATAGCACCCTGATGTTCCTTTGGGGAACCACCTCCTTAGTCTGTGTGGTCATGTGGGTCTCCCGGGAGTTAGGTTCTCAGCCTGACCCATTTGTGTGTTTCTGGCCACAGAAGTTGAGAATGTTCAGGGAGGGATACGAGGTCCCTCTCTGGGACTTTTTCTGTAAACTTAAAATGAGCTCTCATCTGCTGGGGTTGCTGAGCTGGTAGAATATCAGTCTGGAGCTGCTGGGTGTCAGCTTGGCATTGCAAAGCAGGAATTTGCGTGAAATGGAAGCCAACATAGAGGAAGCGGAGCAGAGGAATGGAGAGCAACAGATCCATGATTGCAGTTACAGAAGTCAATAAATTTCTTCTCTTGCTCAAGCTAATTTTAAATTATTTCTGCCATTTGCAATGGAAACAATCTTGGTTCTCACTTCTCAGAGTCTGTGCTGGAACATAGTGAGACAAGGAGAGCTGGCCTCCAGCCTCGGGCTTGCTGCTGGCCCTCCTCTCTTCTACCTAGGTTCCAGCCTGCCCTCAACCTCACGTGTGTGTATGTATTTGGGACTCTGCCCTCCAGTCCCCTCATCCAAACTCTATTTACACCTACCTCACTGCAAACAGCTACCAAATGACCACTCTTTGGGCCTAAAAATGTGCACACTGGTGGCAGCCTGGTCAATCAGCTGAAGGTCATTATCTCTTCCATAATCTTGCACCTGCTCTCATGATTCCTTATCTCAGTGAACGGCCCCACCATCTAGACAGTTGCCCCAGAGGAACCTGAATCAGTCTAGACTATTCCGTTTTTAACCTCCATAGCCAATCAGACACCAAGACCTTTGGATCTGTACTTTACACTTAACTCTCAAATCTGTGTCTATCCCCATGGCCACTACCTTAGTTCAGGGATTATCTCTCACCGGGCTTCAGGTAGTAGCTTCCAAGCCACCTCTCAGCCTCCTGCCTCTCCAAATGTCACCCCCTCTCTATCCCACATGCTACCCTTCAAACTCTACACTAAGTTCATGTTGGAGAGTTAGGAGAGAGAGATGTTTACTGTTTAAACTCATCATGCTCTGTGCCAGCAGCTTTACATGTATAATCTTGTTACGTTTCACAACCCTATTTGACAGATATGGACACTGAGGCTAAAGGTTAAGTCATTTGCTCGACACCACACAACTGGTCAGCTTGAGAAATGGAATTTGAATTTGACTTTAATTACCAAGGTGTTTTTTCTCCCCTGCAGTCCTATATTGTCCCCTCGATTTATTATTTTAAAAAGTGAAAACGTATCATTCTCAGGCTTAAAATCCCTTCAAAGCTTCCTATCATGTCACATGGCAACTGATGTCCTTTATAATCTGTTTCCTATTTATCCAATGTTATCACCCCATCTCCTTTCTTGTCACCTGCCTACATATGGAGTTTTGCAGTATCCAGAGCACTTTCTGCCCTTCAGACTTAAATTACATATTACCTCCTACATAAAGTCAATTTACCCCTTAGAAGTAATACCTATCTCATCTTTGTTGGCTCTATACTGTGTACATACCTACAGTCCCGTACTTATCACACTTTACTTTGTTGTTTTTGTATCTCTATAATGCTCCTAGAGTATTAGCTCCTTGAGAGAAGGATCCAAATTTTAGTCTTGTTTTTATCCTAGCTCCTAGCGGAATCTGGACTATAATAGACACTTAATAAATGTTGGTTGATTTAAAGAATGAACAAGTGCCATATTTCTGAATCCAACTCCTCTTCCTACCTTTACTTTAAGCAGATTGAGCAAGGGGCTCCTGTGACGATTTCCTTGCACTGCTGATGCGCTTTATCTGCTGTGTGCTTTTGTTCAGTTCCCTGGCCCTCCCACAGCTTGGCCCACTAGCTGGCCCAGTGTCTCCGGGTGCACTCCCAGCGGGCAGAGTGTGACCAACCTTGCTCTGGTCTGTGTTTCTTCCTAACCAGGGCCCTGGGGGCAGGAAAGGGGGGTGGGTAGGGGGTGGGGTGGGGATTGGGGTTTTGGATAGTTCACAGACACCCTGTCGTTTACTGAATGCTGTTATGTGCTGCTCAGATGCCCCCTTCAGGATGTGGCACTCATTGTCCCAGACTCTGAGTGTTGGCTGCTGATGACTTGCAGCTGAATGCTTCCCTGAGAACTACCTGTGGCTGAAGAGAATTGTCTTGCCAAATGCAATGCCCTTTTCCTGGGATAATGTGTATCCAATGACCGGTTGATGTAGGAGTACACAAGGGTACAATTGAGGTCTGGCGCCCTTGCCTCAATTTGAAACAACTCTGAGCTCCTATGGGATCAGCTGAAGTCTCTTTGGTTGCAACTGCAATGCATTTCAACTTTTCCCTCTGCCCAGTCCTGTTTCTCTCACTCCCTTTGAAATTCTTCTCCAATTCACCACCTATACACAAGCTCCCACCTCAGAGTTTGTTTCCAGTTTAAGGTATCCCCAAAACTCAACTCAGATGCTCTACTTGGATACTCCTTATCTGACTCTGATTCCATTTTTGCTATCCTCCGCACAACATCCAAAGTGATCTTTTCAATCACAATCTGATCATGTCGCTTCTCTGCTGAAATCCTTCAGTAGCTTCTCACTACTCTTAGAATAAAGCCCACATTCTAAACTTGGCCTATAAGGCTCTGCACATCTGACCCCTGCAGACTTTTCCACCCTCACCTACCACCGTTCTTCCCACTTCTCCTGGTTTCTACTCTCTGGCTCTATTGTTTTTTTTTTGTTTGTTTGTTTCATAAACATGTCTACCTCTTTCCTGCCCAGAGCCTTTGCATATATTGTTCCTGCAACTTTCAGTCCCCGCCTTCTCCGTATCTCCAGGCATGGTCACTTCTTATTTACCCGATCAGCCTCAGTTTAGTGTGATTTCCTTGCCATGCTGTCCCTGCCATGCCGCTATCTCCCATACCCCTATATTAGATTAGTTCTTTATGAAATAAGATCTCATGGCATCCTGCCCTTCTTCATAGCACTCATCTCAGTTATAATGGTTTGTTTTCATGTAAGCCCATCGCTAACATATGTAGGGCGTGAAGCAAGAACACAGATAGAGGCTTACAAACCTTGTGTTTAAATATTTAAAATGTATAACTCAAGCTAACAAACTGTTAAATATATTCTATTCTTTTACCTTGACTAATGTATACATAATGGTCCAGAATTTGGTTCAAATTTGGGTTTAAATTCGGATTTTGTTTGGAATCCTCAGGATTCTATAGAATAGTTGGTGATGTGGGGAGAGGCAGCTTTCAGCCATTGGCCTTTGGGCCCACTTCTTATCCCACCCCTGACACCATCTTGTACTGCAAGGTGCCTGGTGCATGCATGTGGATCTCTCTGTCTATGCATCCAAATTCTGTCCACAACCTCCTGCAGACAGCCACCTTTTGGCCACCCATTGGGACTGGGGATGTGTGTATGGATAGGGCAGTCTACCCTTATGAGGGCAAACCCAGGGAGGAGGTCTATGTGGGCCCTTGAAAAGGGCTTGAGGTCCTCTGGGCAGGGAATTCATAGATATCTGGAGTGTTGTCCAGAAAGGAAATGGGGTTGTGGCAGAGGGGGTCTGGACTCCTTATTCCATGGGACACAGCCAGAAGAGGGCCTTCCAAAGCATAGGGCCCAGAGTTTGGGCCTCCAATACATTGATGTTTCTGTTTCATCAGCCTACCCACTCCATGAAGGCAGGGATAGTTCAGTCAGATTTACTGAGGTGTCCCTGATGCCTAGCCCAATGCCTGAGATGGAGTAGATGTTTCATAAATATTCATTGAAAACTGTATAAAGTAGACCAGGAAGAAGTTTGAATATTTATTATTGATGATCTAGATAACAAAAGATAGAACTAGGAATGAGAATGAATCTTATAGGGCTCCAAAAAGGAGACAGCATCCTGGATTACTGACTGTCTCCTCTACTCTCTTTCCTCATTGTTTTCTACTCCACTTCTCTAGGCCCTTTGCCTACTTGGTCCTCTTTCCCCATAGTCCAGCATCCCTCTGTCCATATCTTTCTACTTTTTTTTTTTTTTTTTTGCCTCTGCTCTTTCTCTGTGACCTGACCATTATCTGTCTATTTCGCTGTACTTGTTTTTATTTCTTGGTCCCAGTCTTACTTTTTTTTTTCCTACTACATTTGCTCTTCCAGTCCTTTGCTCCCATCAGCTCTCTTGTTCTCCTTACTCCCTTCTCAGTTCCCTCCCAGAAGCATTCCTCTCTCTTTTAGTTTCTTATAGCCCTTTTTGCAACTTCTTCAGGTGCCTACATTCCTCTGTCTCCTTCAGCCCAAATCCCTGGGAAGTTGCTGACTTGTTCTGCCCTCTATTCCAGGTCTGCATCCATTGCCTCCTTAGTTAAGTCTTCCTGCTTCCCTTCCTCTGTTCTGTCATTCCTAGAATCCACCTGGCTTCCTCTTTTTTCTCACCTTTTCTCTGCCCCAGATGTCCTTGAGCCAGTCAGTCTCAGCGTGTACTCTTCCCCCCTCTCCACAGAGGACCCATTAACCAACTCCTGGGTCCCTAGTGGCAGCCACAGCCTCTCCTCTCTGTGCCCTTGGTCCTTTCCCCTGGCTCAGATCTCACTCCCCAGACTCCTTTCCCTAGTCAGTGTCCCCTGGTCTGAGCATCTAGCGGCTCAACTTGCCTGAGCTTGTTTAGTCTGACTCCTTTAGCCCATTAGCAGCTTAGCCCTCCCACCTCTCCTGAGTCCTCCAGTAAACAAGGGGATCATCACAGACCTCACAGCTGCTGGGGGTGGTGTGGGGGCAAATGTCTGGCCAGGCCAGACCAGGCATGAAAGAGGGGCTGCATTCAATACTTCCAATTTCTTCTTCAACCAGGGAAATTCTGGTGTCTCTTTCCTGGCTATCTGTCTTAAAGTCACATTCCATGGGCATGCATGTGGGGTTCCCTCTCTCAATGACTCCCATTCCCATTTTGTGGCTTGTTTCCAGGCCTTGGGCACTATGGTTCTTCAACAAACAGCACTAGATCCAGGCAATCACACTGAAAAGCTGTTCTCCTTGAATAATGATAATGGTCTCTGCTACACAAAGTGGAGGCCAGGTACAGGAAGAGAGAGATGAAATCTGATCTAGGTCTTCTTATATGTATGTAGAGAACATGGCAGGAGATACCATTCACAAAGACTCACACATTAAGGGAAGCTGAGTCGACTGTAAGCATTCTGTAGACCAGTGGTTCTCAAACTGTAGTATTCACCAAAATTGCCTGGAGGGCTTATTAAAACATAGATGTTTGGGGCCCTATCCCCAGAGTTTCTGATTAGTAGATTTGAAGTGAGGCCTGAGAATTTGCATTTCTAACAAGTTCCCAGGTGATGCTACCGATCTGGGGACTACACTTTGAAAACCATTGTCTTAAATCATATGAATCTCTAACATTTTCACCCAGCACCTAAGGCTGGGACCAGGTTGATTTTTATAACTGATGACCCTTGGGCCCAGTGTTCACTCAATTCTCTCTCTGGACTGGGAAAAAGGACCTGTTAACCCCATGGGAGGATTTGGGTGTCCTCAGAAGGTAGGGATAGCCTTTAACTCTTGGACTTCTATTCTAGTACAGACCCTATTTAAACAGCTTCAGACAGGTTTAAACATCTCCTTGGCTAATTCCTGGTATCTCTGTTCCTACTTCTACTTGGGGATGATAGCTCTAAGAGGTGTTAGGGGATTAGGCTGAAAATGTAGGTCACCCACCAGCCATCTGGGTACCAGAATGAGTGACAGAGGAAGAGAGAGGTACAGAGGCACACACAGAGAAAAGAAAGGAGGAAGCAGAGGAAATATGAGGGCAGTTACAGATTTATGGTAATGAGATTACAGCATTCCACAGTGGCCTGGGATGAAGGAGCAGAACTTCCCATTTTCCCTTCTCCTGCTCCTTTTCCTAAGCGGGGTTTCCTATCCTGAGGCTGGGTCAGCAAGTGTGGGAGAGACTAAGGACTGGATGGTCAAGTCTTGGAGATCCACTGTAGGGAGGGTGGTTTTTCTTTCTGATGTGATAGCTATGAGGGTCTTGTGGCTAGATACAGTGGGAGTGAGACAGGGGCCAGAAATGTGAAGATTCCTGAAAATAAGAGAGACTCAACAGCCCAGGTGAGAGAGGGTTCAGGAGAGTCTGTACTCCTCCCAAAACACTGGACTGCAGAACCTTGGAGAGTGAGAGTGTTGGGAGCTTGTCCTGCTCTCTTTTCCAGTCCTATACTTTCAGTCACTGAGGGCTGAGAGTTGTGTTCACATGAGGATAGTCTGGGCCAGGAAGCTGAGCACAGGTGAGTCAGAACATCAGTGATTCACTGAAAGGGAAGATGTCCCCTTTTCCTTACTTGAGAACAGGCAAACTTGTCCTCTCCTCTCATTTCTCCCAACCCCCTCGGCCAATGAGAGAGGCAAAAGATCCCCTTATCTCATTGGCTGGAGGCCTAAGGACCACAGATGACCTCAGAGAGCTAGCCCTTTAAGAGTGCCCTGTGAGCTCTGTCCACAGCCCCTCGTTCTGAACACGGAGGCACCAAGTCCTGCTCAATGGGGCCTCCAGTCTCTGGGGAAGCTGTGCCTGCCTGGCTCTGATACTGACCACATCATCTCTGCCACCCCTTAAGTGAGTATGTCCTGGGCCTAACTGGGTGCTTGGCCTCTAATCTAGAGCTCCCTCCTCTGAAACCTGCTATCTGCTTTCTATTGTCTATTTTCAGTAACCCTCACACTTCTATCCTCTGCCCCATTCCCACCCTGACTGGCTTTATGTCCCTCACTGCAATCACATCAGAAGATAAACAAGCCTCCTCACTTACCACTTTATCCAGTTTTCTCTGGACACCTCTCTCAGTGTCTCACCTGATCTCCTTCCTGCCAAGGACCAGTTCTTTCAATTTGAGTCTTTGTTCTCCTCCCTGCCATCCTCTCAAAGGTGAGGGGTTCAATAGATAGAGAAACAACCCTTCCCTGGAACAGGAAGAGAGAGAGGACTTGTCCTTCCTCCTGCCATCTGGGCAGAGTCTAGGGCATGAGATGTGGTTGCAAAGAGGGCTACGTAGGCTTGGGGCATCACGGTGGAGTTAAACTCTCAGCCCTGGGGATAAGCACTCCCTGCTTTGCCCATTCTGGGGCCGGGGGTATGGTTGCTGGAACTTGGAGATGAGCTAGGGCTTGAGACTTTCAGGCTGGGAAGATGCTCTGAGGTCATCTAGCCAGAGGTTCCTCAGGTAAGTACATGTTCCATGGTAGATAAAAGGAAGGAGAGTTCCTTAGTGACATAAGTTTGGGACACTGTATTGAAGTTGAACAGATGGTTTATCGAAGGACTCAGATTAATATGCTGCTGTGCTTTGTGAATGTGCAAGAGGTGGGGACGGGAGGCAGCATTTTTCAAAGTTATCTGAGCACAGACCTCTTCTTGGGTATTTCTCAGACTTAGTATTTCACAGAACAGTCTTTGGGAAATGTTGAAGTCTAACTGCCTTCATTTAACAGAAGGGGAAACTGAGGTCAGGAGGGGAAGATGGTCTGCTCAAATCCACAAAACATAGGGGATTCTGAATAAAAGGAGGAAAACCAATCTTTGTCTGTTCCCCTTTGAGAGATTGACTTTGGGAAAGATGGTCGCCACTCAGTCCTGATCTTTCTAGAATTGATTCTAGGACTTCCCCCCCCCCCCCGTGGAAAGTCTTTTATTCCTATACAAGGGAATCACTGACTGATTAATCCATAGAACAGATGCATACTGAGGTCTTCTATGTGCAAGGCATTGGCTCTGAGAGATAGAGAGGTATAACAGCACATTATCCTGTACATTAAAATTCACAGTATACATGCCTTCCCATTGTCCTCAAACATACACTTACTCTGTCACAGTTAATTAAGCAAAATTTTTTAATTGCTTGGAAATGGAATTTCTCTTGAGATGACAGAGCGTTTCAGCATGTCCCAGCACTACAGTTGGAGCACTACCATCTTCCCCTTGTTTTTCATAGATCTCAGAGGCACCAGTGGGGCCAGAGGCTGTGTTATCCTCTTCCTTGTTCAGGCCTTTAAGCTTCCATATCCCCTGGTCAGGAGACCCTGCCACCTGAAAAGTTGGCCCCTAACCTGGAGGTGACTATGCAGGGAATGGGGCTGTACCATCACCTCGGCTTTCCAGAATTCAGGCACCAGGGCACTTAGGCTTTGGGAGAGCAGGTTTTGGTGAAGGAGGCTGGCAGGCAGCATCCAGGTGCTCCAAACCTCTCTTCTTTTTTTGTAGGTGTGCTCTTCCCAATCCAGCCCCATAATGGCACTGCCTCCCAGCCCTCTGGCCATGGAATACGTCAATGACTTTGACTTGATGAAGTTTGAGGTAAAGCGGGAACCTTCTGAGGGGCGACCTGGCCCCCCCACAGCCTCACTGGGCTCCACACCCTACAGCTCAGTGCCTCCTTCACCCACCTTCAGTGAGTCAGGCATGGTGGGGTCCACCGAGAGTCCCCGGCCTGGCCTGGAGGAGCTGTACTGGCTGGCCACCCTGCAGCAGCAGCTGGGGTCTGGGGAGGCGCTGGGGCTGAGTCCTGAGGAGGCCGCTGAGCTGCTTCAGGGTCAGAGCCCAGGCCCTGTTCATGGGCCCCATGGCTACTACCCAGGGAGCCCAGAGGAGACAGGAGCCCAACATGCCCAGGTGAGTGATCAGTGAGTTGGTCTAAGGGAAGGCAGGGTAAGGGAGGAGGGAGAATTCCAGACTGAGAGACAGGGGGCAGGAGTAAAGAAGAGCCCTAGAAAGAAATCAGATGAAGAAAGCTAGTTCTGCCCGCTTCCTTTTTTCCAAATAAAGAAAAATGGATACGCTGAACCAGGAGGAAGAGGAGAGAAGATAAGGTTAGAAGAGGCTAGAAAAGGAAGAGTTGAGAATTAACGGGGGTCGGAGAGCAAGCGATTACAGGGAGGTAAATCGATGCACTGTGCGTAGAAGCCAGGGAAAGGGTTGTGCGTGGAATGGACCAGAGTTAAGATTGTGGCAACGGGAATGAGGGTGGCCTTTTGGAGACTTTGTTCCTCCCCACCCTCCAACCTTCTCAGAAAGGATTGAGACTCATCCTATTAATTATCAACACAGATGGGGGTGTTGAGGGCGTTAGGATGTAATCCAAATCCTTTGAGGGTCACAGGGTTGCGGCCTTCAGCACAGGACAGCTAGGTGCGTTGGAGGGGCGGGGTCCATCTGGGCACCGGTCCACTGGACACGCGTGAGCCTGCAGCCAGATTCCAAGGACGGCGCGGGGGCGGTGCGGGGTTCAGGAGCGCGACCGGCTCGCCCGACAGCGGGGGCTGGGCCCGCAGAGCCGGGAGGGCCCCACGGGGCACGAGTTTCTCCGCAAAGACGCGTGCGGGCCCGGGCCGGGAGCCTTCGTACCCCCCAGGGTCCGAACGGCTGGATGGATTCGGGGGAGGGGGGGAGGGCGGGCGTCCGGGTCCGGGCGGGGGCAGGGCGCGCGGCGGGACCGGCGGGACGCCGGCGCTGACAGCTCTGCCCGCTTCTTCCGCAGCTGGCCGAGCGGTTTTCCGACGCGGCGCTGGTGTCCATGTCGGTGCGGGAGCTCAACCGGCAGCTGCGCGGCTGCGGGCGCGACGAGGCGCTGCGGCTGAAGCAGCGGCGCCGCACGCTCAAGAACCGCGGCTACGCGCAGGCCTGTCGCTCCAAGCGGCTGCAGCAGCGCCGCGGGCTGGAGGCCGAGCGCAGCCGCCTGGCCGCGCAGCTGGACGCGCTGCGGGCCGACGTGGCCCGCCTGGCCAGGGAGCGAGACCTCTACAAAGCTCGCTGTGACCGGCTGGCCTCCGGCGGCCCGGGGGCCGGGGACCATGCCCGCTTCTTCCTCTGAGCCGCTCGTGGCCGTGGCCGCCCCCGGTTGGGAATGCGGGTGGGGGCCGCACCCCAGGAGGAGGCCGGACCGCTCGTTAGGTGGTTACGAGCGCCTTCTGGAACCAGAGACTCCTCTGCATGACCACACCGATATCCCCAAACTTCCTGGACCCTCAAGGCAGGCCCCGAGGTTAGATGCTGGTCATTTTCTGGTCGAGGGTTCCCCTCCCCTCTCGAAGGCTGTGCACAGAAACCCTCCACCTTCTGCCCCACCCCACAAGATCAGGACACGGAGATCTGCAGGAGCCAGTGCCAGGCAGTGTGTGTGTATGTGTGTGTGTGTGTGTGAGTGAGTGAGTGAGTGTGTGTGTGTGTGTGTGTGTGTGTGTGTGTGTGTGTGTGTATCGGGTGGGGGATGGCGGGGCTTGGATGATGGCTGTCCATGACACAGTGAATGGGAGGTGAGGGGCTGGTGCAGTTCCCCCTTCAGTTTAGATTTTAATTCGAGGTTTTCAAACTGTAGTGCATTAGGTGGTAATTAGCAATAAGGCTGAATTTTCATTCCGGGGATTCTAACCTCCCCATTTAGGACTACTGTATTTTCAAGATTTTAATTCTTGCTGGAAAGACAGACTAGGAACTCTATCCAAGAGGCTTTCTTCCTACCCAACCCAGTGGCCTCCAGAGCCCAGAGCAGCAAGGACCAGTGGAGCTCTTGGGGTAGTTGATGTGGTCTGGTGTGAGAAAGCCCTGGGCTGGAGTCTTGAGACCTGGGTGCTGGTCCCAGCTCTGCCACAGGATACCTCTGTCACCTTGAGCAAATCACTGCTCCCTGAGTCTCGATTAACTCATTTAATCCTCATTTGGATTGGATGACTTCTGACACCTTTCCAGTTATGGCATTTCCTTAATGCAAGAGTCCAGTCATCTCCCCAAGACAATCTCATCAAAGGGACTTCCTGTCCTACTCCAGCTTCCTGGCTGCAGCCTAGGCAGTGGATGAGTCTATGCACTGGTCGTCTGCTGCTCCCTCCAGACTGCCTTGACCTCCAGACCTTTATAGGATGCCCCTGCTACCTCCAGCCTCTCTGAGGGCTGAGGTGAGACTTTTCCCAGAATGACAAATAGCTGACAGAATGCAACTTTTGTGAATTAAACTTCAAATCTAGGCAGAACTTTATGCTATTGGCTAAATGTTCTTGTAATTTAAAAAGTGTTCATTCTTTATTCTCACTCTAGGCTTGTGTGCGTGTGTGTGTGTGTGTGTGTGTGTGTGTGTGTGAGAGAGAGAGAGAGAGAGAGAGAGAGAGAGAGAGAGAGAGAGAGAAGAAGTAGCTGAGTGTTGCTCCTCAGTTCTAGAGGCCCAATGAAAGTGGAGTGGAGGGTGTGAATTGGGCTAGATGGAGCCCCCCCCCCCCCACTATACAGAAGCCCAGGAGCAGCAGTGACCAGGCCAGGCCTGTCTATAGCTATTGTGAAGTCTCACAGTTGCCATGGTAACCCAGCCTTATGGTTCAGCAGCCTATGGTGAGAGTCAGTGGGGGATCTGGGCAGAGAAGAGGCATTGAATTGGGAGCAGCAACCTTACTAGACATTGTCATAGGTACTCTAATGGCCATAATAAATGAGGAGAAACAGTCAGGCATGGGAGAAGAGATTCCCATATGTCTGTTTTCCTTTCTGCCCCCTCTATCTGCCCCCTTCCCAGCTGTCTCTTCCCATTCCAGTTCTTGTTCCCTCCAACTTGAGCCTCCTCCACTCAGGAGCCTGCAATGGGAGGCCTTTTTTCCACCTCTCCCAAGATTTCTTTTTTCTCCTCTCCCTTTCTCACCATTGGCTATTAGCTATTGGCCACCATCTCTGGCTCAGGCTAGCTCACAACACCTTTAACCTCTCCTCCATCTGCTTCCATGTGCATTTTTGAAGGGAGAGTCTGGGGTAGGGAGGGTCCTTCCAGGAGTCCAGCTCTTCTTCTCTCGTTCTGGATCTCACCTGTGTCCTCACCTGTTCTCTAGAGCTGCAATCCAGACCCACTACTGCTCTTGTATACCTTCCTTAACTGGCTGAGGCCCTACATGGCACACACATGTGGGCAGAGATGCCCACCCGCAGGCACTTACACTCATCCATACAATCAGGCCACATATATATGCCTCTGGATCACAAGATAAGGGTCACACAGATACATCATACATCCCACACAGAAGTTGTACACTAGTGATTAAAGTGTGGGCACTTTAGTCAGATGGGCCTGAGCTCAAGTTCCAGGCCTACTGGTTTTTCTTTGGCTGAGCAATAATGTATGCCACTATTGTTAATGTTATTAAGCGTACACGACTAGGCCTCCTGAACCATTAAGGCCACACTCATGGAGAATCAGGGATGTGCAGTGTATGAACACACACACACACACACACCCAGGAAAATCAGGCTGCAGGAAAATCAGACCTTAGAAGCCCTCTCTGTATTCATAATTCACTAGCAGACCTGCTGTTCCTACAGTCCTCACACACCCCTTCTGGGCTCCACCCCACAGCTGTATGGGGGCTGGGGTTCAGCCCCTGGCAACTCAGCTGGGCTTCTCTGGAGACAGCTGTAAGAAGATATCAGACTACCCCCTTGACAGCCCCTTATTATCTTCTCCGTTTCCCATAGTTAACCCCCATGATGTCTGGGCCCCCTGGGGTTGGAAGGTGAGGGTGGGGATCCCTCAGATCTCATTGGCACATAGTTGGGATGAAACTTCAGAGACATTTGGCTTCCTGGTGGGCTCTGGCCCAGATTTCGAAAGGTGCTGGTTCTCATTTCTTAATAGTGTGTGTGCGTGTGTGTGTGTGTGCGCGCGCGCGTGCGCTATGGATTGCCCAATGGGCGTCTGAGGCATGATAGATAGAGGCCGAGGTGCTAGGAGTGATTCCCTTTATTAATGGTGGGAAAGTCAGGATCACAGTCCCTGGGGCCACAAGACTGAGGGGTACCGGGCCCGGAGAGATGGGGCAGGGCCCACCGCTCACTTCCAGGACCCAGGGGGCACAGGTGGTCCAAGAGGGAGAGGCGCTGGTCACTCAAGTCACAAGGGTCAAGACAGGCACCTGGGAGAGGGTGGGACACTGATAAGCACCCTCCTCTGCACCACACCTGACCAAGGCGGGCTCCGTGGAGCTACCCCTTGCGCCCTCTGCTGTTCTTCCCTTTGGGCTGTCAGGACTCACTGAGAGGCTGAGGGAGCGGCGGTCCGGTGGGAGACGGTCACGGGCTGGGGCTGGGAGTCGTGGCCGGCGTGCAGGGCCTGGGCGACCCGGGGCTGATGCCCTGGCTGGCGTAGTACTCCACCACCTGCCGCGGCACCTCTGCCAGGACGCACTTAGCCAGCGCGGAGGGTGCGGCCTGCGGGTGGAGGCGGGGCCGTGGTGAGCAGCAGGAGCGGGAGGGAGGGCTCAGCTGAGGGGCGGGGCTTCGGCGGCCGGCTGGGCTCCCGCGGGACCACGGAGAGGTGAGCCAGGTCAGATTTGGGGCCACGAGGAGCTGGGAGGGGCCGTCAGGCACTCACATCTTTGAAGTCTCGGAAGGGCACGAACTGGACGATGTCGCGGGCCGCGGGCACCCCGCGGGGGCAGCGCAAGGGACCGTCGTCGCCGTCCAGCAGCCGCATGTCGGAGAAGTCGGCGTTGCCCACGCCCACTATGATGATGGACATGGGCAGGCGGGAGGCGCGCACGATCGCAGTGCGGGTCTCCGCCATGTCGCTCACCACGCCGTCTGTGAGCACCAGCAGCACCGAGTACTTCTGAGGGCAGGCGGAGGGGAATACGGGTAGGCTCTGGGTGCAAGAACGTGGGCGCCCACTCCATGCCCGGCCCGGGCCCCACGCGAGATCGCAGGCAGAGCCTGCTTGCCTGCTTCTCACCGTGGCTTGGCCCGTGCTCTGCTCACGCTGGGCTGGCTCCGCAACGCGGTTGATGATGGGGGCCACATTGGTGGGGCCATAGAGCTGGATCTGGGGCAGGCAACGGCGGTAGGAGGCTATGACCCCCGAGATCTCTGTGGGCAGAGGTGAGGCTGGCAGAGACTAGCAAGGAGCTCTTCCTGACACCCCTTGAAACAAGGTTACCAGCCGCCTCTCCACCCCCGAGTTCATCAGTAAGTAGGAGAGTTGGAGGGTCACTGGGTTAGGGTTAGTTGGATGGGCAGATGCTGGGGCAGGCTCTGGAAGTCTTACCAAATGAAGACAGGCACTGAATGGGTCAAGGGACAGGGAATTGGGCCCATGGGATGGAGTCTGTGCTCTGGCATGGGGAATATAGGAGTGTGCAGCAGGCTGTGGGGGCGGGGGGAGGCAGGGCTGGTGGGAACCTCCTCTCTTACCTTCACATTCAGGATTTTCCGGGTCAAAGTTGATAGCAAAGTCATGGGATACCTGTGAACGTAAGGCAAGAGCAACAAGGAGATCTTTCCTTCCTGGCTGACTCAGACCATCTCCTCCCTTCCCCTCACACCCAGCCTACCTCAAAGTTGGGAGGGATGCGAGCCCCAAAGCCAAACGCTGGGAACCGCTTATCACTGGGGAGAGGAAAAGGCTGTGGGGCCCATTGGGCAAGGCCTCCTGTCTGTTTCCCCACCCTGCCCCCCACCTCTTCCTACCTGTCATAGTCTTGGCAGATGCCTCCCACCGCACGCAGGGCCTGCAGGTAGTGATTGGGCTGGCGGGGGCTGAGGCAGTGTAGGGACTGACTGCTCCTTGGGTCCCCATTGGAGGCTGTGAAGTCAATGGCCACCTGGTGGAGGTGGGGAAAGGGACATGCTGCATCCATGAGAGCCAACAGAGAGGCTAGGCCAGAGCTAGATACTGAGGACTAAGGTGAACTTGGGTGACCCCAAAGGTAGCCTCTTCATTGGTTGGGGTGAGGGGTACAAGGTGACGACACAGGGCTCATGAGAGGCCTAAGTATGGCAGAGAAGATTTTGGGTTCCTTCTGTTCACTATGAGCTCAGCCCCTCCCTCTTGCCTATGTCCCCATCCCATGGGCCTTTACCGTGAAGCTGATCTGGCAGCCACCCATGATGTAGTCCAGGAATGTGTGCACCTTTTCCACCTGGTGGGAGCGGAAGGGGAAAGGTAGAGGGATGGTCCTTTGAGGAGGGAGCTAGGTGGATCTTCTGTGGGGGACATGGAGTGAACAGAGTTTTTGAGGTTGAAGTTGGTAGTGGGATAGGGCAAGCATTCTCAGTTCCCAGAAACAGAGAAACTGGTCTTCGAAACAAGGGAAGAGTCGAATGTGAGGTTGCAGTAGGGCTTGGGGCTGGGACAGGGCCTGAGGTTACACTGGGATTTACCGTGCACTGGGCCAGTACTACGGTCCCTGAGCTCTTGTAGTTCTTCTTCTTGTCCCGGTACTTGGGGTTGATACAGTCCCATTGCATCTAGACCCCACATACCCCAAAAATTCAGGGTCACAATTCCATCAGGTGACCCCTCATCCCCCTTCCAACAGAACCTCCCAGAGCAAGACCCCTATGGCTCAGGACTTTCCACTCTCTCCACCTTCTATCATGTATGGTAGCCTCTTCAGCATCACCCTTAGGATTCTCCCAGGGATCTGGCAGGTGAGATTCTGGAGTGGGGGTTGGGGAGTGGAGTTGGGGTGTGTGTGTGGGGGTAGATTTGTGGCACCTCCTGTCCAGGGTTTGCCGTTCCTTCCTGCATCTCCTGGAAGGTGCTAGTAAATTCGCCGATGAAATCATGCTTCCCACTTGAGTCATAATCATACACCAAGAACTGAAAAGGCAGGGAGAATCAAGGTCAGGGGTGCTTTGTAGTGGTTTCTGGGGGCAAAGAGAGGGACTCAGGGAGGTAGTGGCCTAATGGTCTCTAGGACCAAACAGATGACCTCAACCTGCCCAAGAGGCTGCCTGCTGAATTTTATTCTTTGGCTCAGTCTGGCAGGGACTTTGGCTTCTGATAAAAGGTACACATGTTGGAAACACTGAGCTGTGATCAGTTTTTTATCCCATAGTGGTACGATCTTATCTCAAGGAGGAGAGAGAAGGGACATGGCACACTCAGAGGGAGGATCTCAGGCAGAGGCAAAATTTCAAGCAGGCTGCCCTTGCTTGGCAGGGACTTCACCTTGAGAGGCCGGTGGATGTCACAGCTGCACAGGGAATGCAGGGACAGGCGGAATGGCTCCCAGCTGGGGTTCAAGTTGTTCTTCACCACCTTGGAGAGGCACCACAGAGATAGTCACCTCCTATCTAGATTTCCCTACTCTGCTCTTCCTCCCTTCTTCGCCATAGCCCCAGGCATCAACCTCGGTCCTCCAGACCAGCTGGTCACTCTGGTCCCCGTTGGTCTTATAGATCTCCATGAAAGGGTCAGACTTGCTGAACAGATCCTTGAGGGGCATAGGAAAAAGGGCCCATGAGCCTGATGAGGTCTACAGGGGGAGGCGGCTAACAGTGAGAGAGAAGCAGAGCTGGGACTCTGGGATTTGTCTGCTGTGGGGGACCTGGGCTCTGGGGTTCTAACCTTGTTGTCCAGCTTGTGGGCTCTGAAGGTGAGTTGCACATAGTCATTGGTGCCAGACACCTCCTCAGCCACGATCTGCAAGGGGCGCACAAGTGGCAGGACTCCCCACTACCTCCCTCGCCACCTCCACAAGGTTCACCCTATGACCCTTCCCTTTGGTGGGGGCCCATCCTGGGAGTGATGTCATCATGGATGTCCATATAGGGGCATCGAATGCCCTGCCCAAGGGTCAGTACAGGTGACCTTGCCTACCGTGATGGTGGACTTGCCCGCAGTTTTTCCGTTCTTCAGCAGCAATGGCTTAGTGACCTTGGTTTGTGACACAATCTGGAGATAGAGGTGGGGGGAGACTTAGCTGTGATGCTCCTACCTGCCTTGGCCAAGGTACAAGGGGACAGGTAATAAGTGCCACTTGGGCTAGGGTTGGACTTCCTTTCCACAGTAACCTCAAGGTAGGTACTGTGACATCCTTTTGTTAAGATGAGGAACTAAGACCAGAGAGGTTAAGTATCTTGCCCAAGGCTGCACAGCCAGTGAATGGCAGAGATGGGGTCCAAGCCTGGATTGAACTAGTTCCAGAGATCATGCTCTCTGCTATTGAATTTCAGAGGCAGAAGTTGTTGGGGGTGGAGTGGGGTGGGAACACAGACCTGGCCCAAGGTGCACTCCGTAGAGCCGAGGAAGGTGTCATTGCTCGGGGTGGTGGCTCCATCCTCGGCGTCAAACACATGGAACTGGAGAGGCTGCTTCTCCTCAAAAAAGTACTCAAGGGCCAGCACCCGGGAAAAAACAGGGCTGGAGCAGGAGCGCAGCACCTCTGTGCGCTCCACCTGCATGGCAGGAGGGGTGGGAGTCCTCTGGGAAAGCAAGTCCTTTTCTCCAGACCACCCATCATGCCAGCTTTCCTTGGGCTTACACAGCCCCAGAGACTAACTCTTCCCTCCCTAGGCTGAACCCCAAGCTCAAGGTGCTGCAAGCCCACTAGACTATCCGCCCTCTGGGGCTCTCATAAGGCCTTCGGGGCCAGTGCCACTGCCTCTGGGGCCATCTCAGGACCCTCTGGAACTCTGGGATTTAGCAGCTGGAAATGGTTGGTTTGTAATGATAGGGCACACCTGCCATCAAGGTTACCTACACAGCCTAGAAGAGGCCACTCAGGGTCTTCACATTCTCCTGTGGGTTTTTCGTTGCTTCCACTTAGCCACCCCTCCTTTCCAGTCCAGGAGGTAAGTGAAGGAAAGACCCCGAACCCTCTCTCACCTCCATCCACTGCTCATCAGAGTAGAGCTTGAGCAGCACGCAGGGGTGGGGCTTGGTGAGTGTGTCTCGGTCCAAGAGGCCATGGCAGGACACTCTCAGCTCCACCCGTGAAGCCCCCAAGGTCATGGCTGGGGGCTCGGGCACCCAACCCATCTCAGGGTTCGACATGTCACTGTAGGGACAGAGCAGATGGCCTGGACACTAGAAAGGGAATACCTGCCAGGGAAGGGGGTCTATCTCCTAGAAGCCTGGGTCCTGCCCCCTCCTTGTCCTGCTTCCTGGACCTCCTGTTTCCCCTGCCCTCCTGTGGCTTGGCTTTCCCCCGAGATCTGAGCAGGAGAGGGCAGAGAACCTGAGCATCCCTCTCCAGCACAGCCCCGTGCTTCTGTCGCCACTGTGGCCTGGTATGCCTGGATGGGGCCGGATATGGCTGGAGGGTTGGGGGGTTCCTGGCAGTCTTGGCTCCTAACCCATTGATTGATCCACGCTTTCTGCTGCCTCAGCACCTTCTGCTATTTCCCAACTGATGTGTGAGCCAGCGCTGTACTCAGTCTTGGCCCAAGGTTGCTGAACTGGGACAAGGGAGTTGGAAAGGGGTGGAAGGGCTTCTGGAAATCTGGAGGACAGGCCTCGGCAATGGAGTCTGCAGTGGGCAGGAGGAGGCAGGGTGGAAGGTGTGCTGCAGGGCTGTTCCTGTCTACCTCCCCCCACTCACCTTGTGGTTGGCCGATGGGAAGGGAGGGGCGGGGGGCTTAGGGAGTTAGAGGCAGAGCCCTGTCCCTGCTGAAAGCTCCTTCAGGTTCCTGGCAGGGGCTCCCACTATGACAACTCTCGCTTCCCTCCCCACCTCTCCTGTTCTCACTTCTTGGCAGCACTGGCACTGTCTCTTAGCGACGAGATTTTTGGGGAACTGCAGCCCCCTCCATGCTGTCTGTGGGATGCATGCATACCACCCTCCCCCAGCAGTGGTACCAAGCTTCGGGCAGCAGCAGGCAGGGGTACGCTGGCCCAAGTTCATGGCCGGTCAGTCCATCTATCTGTATCTGTCCATGTCTCAGGGCGAGGCTGTCTGATCTCATGTTGTCCTTCTCCCCACGAGTGTGCATTGGTGTGTCTGATGCCCCTATTCTGTGTGTCTGTCCCCTAGTCGTGTGTCTGTCTTCAGGAGGGTGTGACAGTTCCCGTACGTACCTCCGTCAGAACTGAGACCCTTCTCTGGCTGGGTACCCCCTCCCCACAGTGTGTCTTTCTGGGTCGGTGAGGGAGGGTCTGGGTTACGGGATCTCTGCCTTCTGGCCACAAGTCTCCCAGTTCTTGTAGGTCCCCTGAGATGGGCAGGGGCATATGGTGGTGAGGGGATCAGGCAAGAATGAAAGAGCAGAGACCTGTCTGGGGATGGGGGAAGATGTTGTTATGGAGACTGCACCAGGCTGGACAGGGTGGAGCTGTGCTAAGGAGGAAGGGGAAGCTCACCTGGGTTCTAGTCGGGGGGCTCCTCTCTCCAGCTCTGGCCTTGGCCCTGACTCCCTTGCTGCTCCAGCCGCTGGTGCCAGCTCCGGCTCTGGCTCTGCTGCTATTTATGGGGCCTGGATGGGGGGGGGGCGGCAGCTCCAGCTCCCCCGGCACAGACCGGTTGGTAGGGAGAAGAGGGGAGGGGCAGGGCTACTGCCTGCAAGGGAGCCACAGAGCCAGGAGAGGAGGGTGGGCTGGGGGTGGCTCAGAGGCAGGACCCCCACAGACACAGTGACACACATCTTCCCCTCATGCCACACCCACACCCACCATCGCAGAGATGCACACATTGCTGTGGTATGTGCCACACACACATTCACACCGGAAAATGATGGAGACGCGCACCCACGACTCACAGGCTCACACGTATCTTGCTTGACACACACAGGCGCCAGCTCATAAACTCAGTGTGACACCACAACAGTTATAACCCTACAGATGCACATAGGGAAACACACCCAATCTCACAACATTCTCCACATCACACTTGTTAAGGATATTTACAGTCATATATAGAAGAACACTGGGCTATACTTACACACACACACACACACACACACACACACACACACGACAGAATGGGGATCTTCAGGTGCTCCTTAAAAACCGTCACATACCATGCTGAACCTCAAAGTTCTAGAATGAGGTCCAGTGTCTTAGCCACCTTTTAACAGAGACACTCAAGGAAATGGACACAATTGCTTTAAGGGCACAGTCTCACATCCTGGTCACACAGTGCCCTGAGGACAAGGCTGCCCAGTGGGGAAATTTGCTGAAGGACTGATTCCCCAGGCATCTTCGGCGTGCCCACAATTTACCTCCCCACCCACATATTAAACCCATATGGCCACATCTTTGTGGGAGGGGCCATATCATACACGGATCTTGAGAAAACAAGATTTAGTCATTCCCTAGTGAGACAAGGGGAAGTGAGCAATTGCCTGGGAGCTGTACTCCACACGTGAAGACATTTGGGCAAATGGTTATCCGAGATGAGTACAAAACAGGGTTCACCAGAATATATTCACTCTCCATCCCCTAAGCCGCTCGTATATTAAAGCAGCAGCCGTTTGTTGAGCATCTTCTGGTTGCCAGGCACTATGGCAGGGGCTGGGGCTACATAGGAACTGTGATCAAGACACAGCTCCTGCCCATGGGGGAGGGTCACGTACATAGAGCAGACAGGCTCACAGACAGAAAGATGTTAAGTCAATGTACAGGTGCAGTTAAGTGGGACAGGTACAAAGGTATGGACCTGTTCAGGGTGCCGTGGGCCACAAAGAATGAGAGTTCAATTTGGATGAGTTGGGGGAGAGTATCAGGAAGGGCTTCATGGAGGAAGAGGCTCTTGAGGGGGAGTCTTGAATGCGAAGCTAGTATTTGGTAGTACACCGATGGGAAATAATTAATTTGTTTATCTTCTCATACCATAGACACTTCTGTTTACCTTCAGGCCACTCTACTGTTGAGATTTCTATTGCTGGTGCCCCCCCCCCACACCATTTCATTCCACCATTAATGAGCCTGCCTGCACACACACACACACACACACACACACACACACACACACACACACACACAGCATGCTGCTCTCCAGTCTCCTCCCGGTACACCACACAATCCCCCAAAGCTGGACACACACTGATGCTGGTTTCTGTCATTTGGTTCCTTTGCTCTTCAGCTCAGCCTAGATCCTGCACATGACACCCACCCTGGCTTGAGGACTTCTCAGTCCTTCCTTGCCTGTCCACCAGTTCTTTGGTCTTTCCCCCTCTGCTCAGAACCCCAGCCCCAGCCTCATCCCTGTGAGGTGTTCCTCAGTTTTCCCCACTGGGGACAAGCACTGAAGGGGGTTAGATGGTGGAGGGTGGGGTTAGTGAATGGGGAAGACAGCAGAGACTCCAGGCAGGCAGTGATTTTGTTTTTTTATTCTGTACAAGTGGGGAGGGAGCCCCCTGGGGATTGAGGAATAGATCTGCCCTCCAGGGAGAGAAACAACCTCCACACTGAAGCTCTCTGCTGAGGGAGGGAGGCATAGAGCACCTCCCTCTCTCCAGGTTGCTCCCTCCCTTCCTGTCCCCATGCCTCATCCTGCCATCCTGCCCCTGTGGGATGGGCTGGCAGAGAGGCCGGGAGGTGTGGGGTTGAGTGGGGGCCGGTCCTTCTGAGGCACATGTCGAGAGGAGCACTGGGAAGGGTGCTGCAGCTGCTGTCAGTCTGTTCCTGGCTCACTGGTTCCTGCTGGGTACAAATCCAGGGAGCATTGTTTCCAGAGCAAGGAGAGCCAGCTGCCCAGTGTAGGGTGTACGATGATGGACATTTGGGTGGGAAGGGGGGCTGCTCTCTCACCCACCCCACTAGCACCTGTGGGGTCAGGAGGCCATCTTCTATCAGGCTCCAGCTTGTCGCAAGACTGCGCCCGTCGTGTCCTCTTGGGCTTCAGAGGGGCAGTTCGACGGCCTGAATCCGGGGGCCCTGCAATGACAGTCAAAGCAGGCCTGGTACATGAGTGGGGCTCACAGACTAGGTGCTCATCTAGGCTGTGTGACTCATTTCGTGCCTGCGATGGGGACATGGGGGAGGCAGCAGGCTATGAGAGGCATCCCAAGCCCCACTCCAGCCAGGTGGCAGACCTTGGACCTCGGGCTCCTCTTGGTCCTGCTGTGAGCCCAGTCTCAGCCGGGGTTTGTTCATTCCTGGGGCTGCACTCCCAGCTTCACTGTCCTCC
The DNA here is from genome assembly GCA_030015415.1 of Cynopterus sphinx. Taxonomy (NCBI): domain Eukaryota; kingdom Metazoa; phylum Chordata; class Mammalia; order Chiroptera; family Pteropodidae; genus Cynopterus; species Cynopterus sphinx. The sequence continues at coordinate 77,373,063 of CM057384.1, forward strand.
CTGCCCCCTGGCTCCTGGGTGGGGCGGCGGCCCCTGGGTACAGCCACTGGCTTGGGGGGGCGTGGAGCTAAAGGGGGATCCTGCAGCTGGCAGAAGGAAGATGCTGGGTCAATTAATCCTTTTACCTCACCAAAGTGCCTTTCCCAACTGCTTTGCCAGCCCTCACCTTGGCATTCCTAGTGGGAACCGTCCTCTCTGGTAATAGGTCCCCCTCTTTCTCCTCTTCCCCATCTTGGGAGGCTGGGCTGGGGCTCTGGCAGCTGTGGTTGGGGGCACTCTCCTTAGCTGGGGGGTGGGAAGAGAGGAGAAACTGTAGGAAAGGCATTCTTGCATAGCCCTCCCTGTCCCCTGTCCCCTGTCCCTAAGAAGTCCTAGACGCCAAGACTTTTCCCTCCAAGTCCATTTGCTCCTATGCCTCTGCTTTGGATGTCCCCATCTGCTCGCACATTTCCTTAGCCCTTGGTCCCCAGGATCATCCTGAGCCTGTTACCTCTGGAGAGAGCAGGGCCTCAGCCCTTTCTTGCTGGGGCAGAGCGAGAGCCTGGGACTGTCTGGGTCCACAGGCAGGGCTGCCAATCCAGGGCTGCAGTGCTCCAGGGCCCTGCCAAGGCTGCAGCCTGGCATTCCCAGGACTGTCTGCCAGTCTGATTCACATGTGAGAGTCTCAAGGAGAGGCATCCTCACTCCACCCCCTGTGGCTTTATGCAACCTGAGCCTGAGGTTATATCACCTGGAAGGTGTTGTCTGTATATCTGTGGGGTATGAGCAGTGAGTGAGAGAGACCCGAAGCATGCTGGCAATGGGTATGTGCTCAGTGGAGCATCGACTCTTGTGGTCTCCTAAATGTAAGCCGGAGCCCTGCTTTGGGTGTTTAACTAGTTTATGTGGGGATGGGATAACCAGCAAAGATGCCCTCAGTGCTGGCTTGGCATTGGAGGATGGGTAGGAGCACAGGCCTTGCCAAGCCAAGGGGGCCAGCCTGGCTCTGTGCCACACCCTTGTGCCCTAGCCTTGGGGTGGAAGAGGAGGAAGGTGATGGAGTGTCTACATCTACATGGAGATTTGGCCATGTCGATATTGTTAGAGGGTCATATTCCAGGCCTGTGGGAACTTAGCTGATGTGGAGCTGACCAACTTTCCTTTAGAAGCTCCCTAAATGAGAGGTGCTCTGAACCCAGCAGAAGGGAAGGGTCATACTATGACCCCCTCCCCTTTACTCTTTCAGAGTTACAAAGCCAAAAGGTAAATGACTCGTATAAGGTCAACACTGCTGGTGGTGGCTGAGCCAGGACCAACACCCACCGTTTCTGACCTCCAAGGTAGGAAGGACTCTTGCCCCCTCCTTGTAACACCTTTCTGTGTGAGCTGAGGTTGCCTTGGTGAACTATTTTTGAAGGGGACTGGAAGGTTGGACCTGGCATAGCTGGTACTTGCCCACTCTCTTCCCAGCTGAGGTGCAGGGAGAGGCCTTCTTTATAGAGGGTGTCACTCCTCTGACAGTGACCAGAGGCGGCCCCTGCCCTAGAGAATTCCCCAGAATCACCCACAAAGTGTTGTTCTCGTCTGCCAGTCCTGGTAAAGCCACTTCTGTTTTGCAGGTCCTTTCTTTGGATTGGGTTGTTTGCCTCTTTTGAATGTAGCTTTGTAAATATCCTTACACATTTTCACTGTGCTGACTTCTCACTGCCCCATCTTGGTTATAAATTCCCTTGACATGGGGGCTGTGGCTTCTTTTTCTGTAGACACACCCTGTGCCTTCAGTGCTGCTGCCCCGGAAGAGGCATTCCATACCTATGTGCCATGTGGCCTCTGCACGGCGCATGGCGCTGAAGGTTGGCTTGGTGCTTTGGGGTGGTGGTGGGGGCTTCCAGGCTCCAGGCCCTGGCGTGGGGGAGGCAGGTAGGAAAGGGGGACAGGGGAAAAGCAAATTAAGAAGGGCCTGAGAGAGTGCTCAAAGGAAGGAAAAGAGGGCAGCTGTTCTCACCTGCATCATCCGAAGAGCGCCGTTTCTGCCAAGCCTGGATGCTGCCCTCCAGGTCTGGGCCTGTGCCCTGAAAGGACAGCTGAGTCAGGTCATCAGAAAAGTCCCCTCCAAGTGGAGATTGCAGTGAGCAAGAAACTTTTGCTCTAGCTTTTCATGGCATTAGTCCCCAGACACTTAAACTGTTTTTCCCAGAATGGCACCCATACCACCCTAGGAGCATAAGAAATGGCTTTCATGAATGAAAATACTGTTATTTTTAATATCTATGTGTTTATTTTATGTGTAATAGAAGAAAACATGACTGGGTTTTAAAGATGATAATGCACATGTCCAGACTAATAACAGAATGAGCCAATTTAAATTAAAACATTATGTAAATAATAACATAGGTAGTATGTGGCAAAGGTAAGAATTAATCTTAAGCGTGATAATTAAGTCACCAAACTTGGGTAAACAGAGCGCTGGAGGTAAATATTTTTATGACCGCTCCTTTTACAAGGATATTAAGTGACCCATCCAGGATTCCACGGCAACTGTCTTGTACGGGCAGAGCTGCAGGTAATACCTTCTGAAGTCAAAGCATCACTCTCTCCACTGACCCACTGAAGATAGGGTGTGGGAGGGGGAGGGTGGTAGACAGGGACCCACAGGACCCTCAGTTCACAGCCTTGGGCTCCCCTCACCTCTTGTTTCCCATCGAAGCTCCAACCCTTGGCTCTTCCCAACCCAGGAAGGGCAACGCCATGGATCCTTTGCTGCTGTGCCGTCCCAGGGGTCTGGCTCCCATCCCCTGGCTCTGACCCCTCAGTGCCCTGGAATAAGGTCTCAGGTTTACAAGAGGTTCCTGGGGGAGAAGGGGCTCCACAGGCAACAAGGGAGCGGGGGAGGGTGCCTGCTCCTCTGAGTCCCCAGGCAGAGGGAAGCCCTGCCTTGACCCTCTGAGCAGTCCTTCTACTGCCCTCCTATGCATGCAGCACTCCCAGCATGCTCTGGTGGTCAGGCCCAGCCCAGTATCAAGGAGCAGGGAGTTGGGATGACCCGAGTCCTGAGTCCTAGCATTCTGCCATTAACTGCCTGGGGTAAGATGGGCAGGTGGGCTATGTGTGGGACAGCAAACAGGAAGGACACGGCACCTCTGCCTCACTCACCATCTTCCTGCGGAAGGAAGGCCCTCGGGTCCCCCCAAATCCAGGGAGGAGGCCACTCTCCTCCTCTGGGCTCCAGCATGGGGAAGAGTTGTTGTCATGGCTGGGGGGGTCTGGGCTGGGGGGGCTCTCCTGAGTTGGGGGTGGGGGCGGGGGTGGAGGGAGAAGGAGCCCCGTGGTGGGGGACCCTGGCCCCCTGTCCCCCTTGAAGCTCCGGGGCCGGCGAAAGTGAAATAGGCCTCGGCGCCTCTTCTTCTGGAGTGGAGGCAGTGGCGGCTCTGAGAGGCCTGGCCGCAGGGTCCGAAGGGTCCGTGGGTAGCTGGGCAGGGGCAGGGTGAGTTAGTGACAAGCCATGAGGAGATGCAAACGCCAGATGCAGAGGTCTCTCAGGGCCCAGGGTGGTGCTGGTGTTAGTCTAGCCTTGGGTCTCATAAACCTCCCACTTTCCTCTCTCTTCCAGTCTCTCCCACTGCTCTGTAACTGTTTCCACTTAGTTCTCAGAGGAGATGGTGTCCTCACCTTCCACGTTATAATCCTCCAGCAGATCAGCTCTTTCTTCCCAGGCACCCCTTTTACCCTCTGTTTCTCTCAGCTTCTCCAAATGACCCAGTTCCTTGAGTACAGGACCGTGGCCAAGGAAAGAACATGCCCTCCAGGGCTCTTACCTTAACAGCCCAACCCAGGGACTGCCGCCACAACACCCCCCCCCCCCGCCACACCACCCCGTCCCCACCACCCCACTGTGATAGCCCCATCCTTTTCAGCTAGCTGTCCTGAGGAAATTAAGAAAGCATGGGAGATAAGGACTGGGTGGGGAAGGACAAGAACGTAGAGGAAATGTCCCCGAGAGATTGGTTTTGGGCACTGTCACTGGAGAAGCCTCCATGGAAGCTAGGTAGACACAGGAGCCCTCTGGACCTGCTGAAAATGGGTGTGTGTCCAGGTGCCACACCTGGAACTTTCATCCATGACCCTTCGGCTGAAAAAGTCCTCCAGTCCCTCATCCAGGCGGGTGGCCATCCCATTCTCCTGACGTGTGCCAGGTACTGGCATCTGTTGGGAGGAAAGTCCTATAGGGTATTTCATCCGGTCCAGGGAGTCCCCCTCCCATCCTCTCAGGGCTTTCCCCTTTGGCCTTGGACTGGCCTTTCTTGGCCCCATGGAAATTTACACTTCAGTCCACCTGGGCATTTCCTGAGCTTGGTTCTTGGCTCTATCCATTACCACAACAAGGAATGCCACTGTCTGGCAGACAGATCTGTCTGTGACAAGGTTTAGCTCCCATCCCAACTGGATAGTCCCTCCACTTTCGGTGGCTGGCATGGGCCTCTGCCAGATCTCCCAAGGCTGGTGCCTCTGACATTTGGGTCCTAAAGCTACAACCCCTGGCTCTGGCATTGCTAAGTGAAGTCGGTACTTCCACAAGGCTTTAGAGACTCACACTGGGCCGACCAGGGCCTGGAGGGGTGGTCCTGGGGGGCCGGGGCCGGCCTTGTGTTTGATGCCTTAGTTTATAGCCATGAGTGGGGAGCTCAGCTAGACCTTCCCAGGAGCCACTAGCTGTGGGCTGACTGCTTCCGAGTCCTGAGAACCAGCCAGGGGGGATGCCCAAGCTCCCCAGCTGGCTTTCCATGTCCTGAGGGCTCCCACCTGTGGGAACAGCAGCATTAGAGGGACTAGCAGGAGGGGCAGGGAAAAAGCAGGCTGATGAGATGAGAAAAAGTAAGGGAAACAGAGCTGTTAGAATGGAAGCTGGGGACTCACTAATGAAGGCAGACACTGGCCGGATCTTCCGGCAGCGTTTCTGCTTTTTGATGGCCATGGTGTCCTGCAGAAACAGATGAATGGTGGGGCCAGGTTGCAAGTCCCAGGAGCCTCACCTGGAGCCTCTGTTCCTCATAAAGCCTTCTCTTTAGAGTCAGTCCCTCCTGCCTCCTTCTTCTCAGATGGTTGGGGCATTGGGCAAAGGGAAGAGGTTGGGTGGGCTGGGGAATAAGGCCAGGCCCAGCAAGGAGAGAGTTGAGTCCAGAGAAATGAAACGGGACAGTGTTTTCCAAGTTCAGGGGCAGGACCTAGGTTAGGGAGGGGATTGGGAGTGGGATGCTCACGATGTTGGTCCCCAGTTCATCATCCGTGGTCTCCTCATGGTCATGGTTACGGCCTCGGCCCCGGGAGGTCAGATCCTGCTTTTGGCCCAGCCCCCCTGGTGGATCTGATAGTGTTCTTAGCTGGGCCAGGTGCCGGGCCTGGGAAAGGACAGCTGTGAACAGGATCCCAAGGAAGCTGCCCACCTCCCAAGGCCTTGAGGGAGGGGAGAGGGCTGGAGGAGATGGGGTAAAGTGGAGTACAGGGCATATCCGAGCCTGGCCAGGGCTCAAAAGACTTACCAGGCTCTTGTGGGAGTGGTATAGCTCCTGCAGGATCTCGTCCACTATGGAGTTGGTCAAGTAGGTGACAACTGAGAGCTTCACTTCACTGTGGGCACAGGTGAGGCTCCTTAGCCACCCCTCCTTGGCCTTGAGCCTCAGCCTTGCCTTTCCTTGGGTGCCTGAGGGAGAGGGCCAGCTAGCCTGGCTGTCCAAGCAGGCCCTAAGGTGCTGTGTCTCCATAAAGGCATATCCAGTCCCACCCATAGACTCTGAGCCTAGCTGTGTGTGGATCGAGAGGGTGGGCGAAGATGACTGAATGAAGGAGAGCAAAGGGCTTGGTGTCAGGCCCCTGGAGCTCCACTGGAATAGAGCTAGAACAATTGGGGTGCTGTGTGAGCACTGCTGGTTTCTGCTGTAAGATAAAGAAACCAGCTCTTTTGTAATATTTTTTCTTTGCTTTGGTGAGTGGTAGCACTCAGACCCAGAATGAAAGAGCTCTGGGGGTGAAAACTGGGGGGAGAGAAAGTATAGCCCATGCACTCTAATCGCACCGATATTCTTTATTCTTTGACTATGCCTCCAAGGGGGCTGTGCTTTGTTTCTAGGCGCATGTGTGTGGCTATGCGTGTGTGCACACTGTGAGAGCACTGCCTGGCTCCTAAATCCCAGCTCAGCACTTCGATTTCTAGGGCAAAGACCAGTCCAAACCTGAATAGCAAGATTGCACTTGGTTAAAGATTTATCTCTTGTAATGGAGATTGTGTCATTCATTATTCATTGCTGAGATCTGGGCCCCAAGTCCCTAAGTGTTCTGGGCCAAATCCAGCCCTGCCCCAGCCCCATCCAGCCTCTCACTCCAGCTTGTTCTGAATGTCCTGCCCCGCCTGTTCCAGTAGCGCCCCACGGATGAAGTTCCGGGGCACAGTGACACGCTCAGCCACATTGCTCAGCATCTTGTTGTGCCCCTCCGCTACCCGCATGGCCACGGGGCATAACTCCTGCGTTAGGCTGACCATGGACTCCAGGATCACCTAGTATGAAAAAAAGGAGGCCAGAGCCCCAAGTGGGGCAGGGTCAGGGCTGGCACCAGCCAAGTGACTCTAGCCTGTCTATCCCCTCCACCCCACCATGGTGAGACTGAGGGGCCTGCCAAGGTCACAGAGCAGATTAGCAGCAGAGCCTCAGACACTCAGGCTTCCATTCTACCATATAGACAGGGAGAGTCAGACCAAGGGTCAGAGCCCAATGCGGGGAGGTCAGTGTTCAGGTGCCAAGGTTGAAACTTGCAGAGAAAATCCAAGTCCAGTGCTCTGGCAATGTCTTGGCATAGTGGGAGTGTGAGTGGTCTCAACTCTGCAGTTCCTTCTTGCCCCCAGTAATCTCCCGTGTGGAGATTCAGGCCTGGGTCATCCCTGGGCTCCCTCCCCAGGACTTGCCTGCAGCTCCTTATCCACAGCCTTGGACACCTCACTGGCTACTGACTCCAGCCGCTGCCGCACAGGCCCATCATTGGCGAGCACATGGCCTAGCTCATAGAGGCTGGGGAACAGCTGTGGAAGGAAGTAGGTTATGATCAGAAGGCTAGAATCAGGCCTTATTTGGTCTCTGGGTGCCCTGCCCTAGGAGGGCAGATGCACAGGACCAGGCAAGGACACTCCTGGGTTAGCATGGCTGGCCCTCCTGGTGATGAACTGTCAGGGAAGGGTAGGGCGATGGAGGGCTCACCGCCCTGGAGTTCTTGGCATCCTTGATGAGGTCCCGAGCATAGAGCAGCTCATCCTGCACGGGTTCAAGGGGGCACAGCCTCAGGGCCCGAACCTCTTCCTGCACTCGTCCGCACAGCCGCTGCAGCATCTGGAGCACAGCCAGAAGGAGTGTCAGGGGGGCCCTACACCCCATCTTCCCAGGTGGGACCCCAAGTGCCCTATTTCTGGGTCTCCTTGGGTGGTGTGATTGGTGCTGGCACTGACAGAGGCAGCAGTGCTGTTTCTGGATGGCCTATTTTCACTTCTTCTGGGAAAGCCTTTCTTGAATGCCCAGTGGAGCTCCCCCAGTCCTGTTCACCCCTTGTCCAGGAGTCCCTGTTGTTTGCCCATGGGTTCTCTCATGTTTGGGGATCCTATTCTGAATGTCCTGTCTTCTTGCTCTTCCACACGCGGAGACCAGTTACGGGCACTACATCTTGCCTCTTTCATGCCCTGCCCCTGAGTGTGCTGTCATATCACACCTGTGCCTTGCATGCCCCATGCATGCCCCGTGTGTCCCAAAGGGAAATGTTTACTTGCTCGGCGCTGCTGGTCACCAGGCCTTGCTGTAGCCTGAAGGCCTGCTCCTGGGGGCACGTCTGGGAGTGGTTGTTCCTCACCAAGCACCACTGGATCTAGAGATGATGGGGTGGGTGGGGTCAGGGTCTGGGGATGTGAGCTGGCCCCTGCTCTTTGCTATTCCCCCCCACCCCTTAGGCTTCCACCTTCTGCCAGACGTCCTCGGTACGCTCAGGGGCACTGCGGTAGGCTTGGGAGATGTCACTCACGGGGAAGGACATGAAGCGCAGCGTGTGGTTGCTGTGGGACATAGTAGCACAGCTGGGTGGGGAAAGAGGTGGGGAAGAGAGACCTCTGCTCCCCAAAATCCACCCCTTGCTGACTGCTTCCTAGTCCATGGCTCTTCCAACATTTCTGTGCAAATAGGTCAAGTGGGCTGGAGTAGTTCAGGGCTGTTCCGGGCACAGGGAGGCTGGGGGCTTGGGTCAGGGCAGGCCCTGGTCCACTCACCTCTCCAGGGCTCTTGCAATGTCCAGAAAGCCCAGGGCAGACGTATTGTTCCGATCCCATAGAATAGTTCTGGGCAGAGGGTGAGCATAGCTTATTAACTCTCCTTCTGATTCCCTGTTAGGGGGTAGGACACAGCCCCCATTCTGGAGCCCTCCCTCCTTTCCTGGGTGACTCAGAGATGGTTCTGGGACCGAGGGTCTCCTGGAAGCTGGGGTACAGAGTGAGGCAAGCAGGGAGGAATGACATGTGTGTATGTGTGTGGTGTGGGAGGGCTAGGGCTCCAGGTCGGAGGGTACAAGTGGGAGCTCACCTGAGGGAGGAGTTGATTTGCAGGGCTTTAGACAGCATCTTGGCCCCGATGTCCTCCATGCCATTGCCGCTCAGATCCACCTTAGCCAGGCAGGTGTTGCTGCCCAGGGCATTGATGAGGATGCTGGTACGCAGCTTCAGCCGGGAGTCTGCCACTGACAGTGACTGCAAGGACTGTGGGCAAGTGGCGGTTGGGCCCAGTCCCCGTGTCTTCCACCATTGCAGGTTCCCTCCCGGGCCCAGTCACTCACACAGTCCTCTTCCTGGATCAGCTGCACCAGCTTGTGGAGGATCTCCTCCAGGGTCCTGTGAGGAGTCAGGGTTCAGAGTAGGAGGGGAGGGGGCTGAGGTCACGCTATTGAGGGTGCAGGGAGGGGGCCAGAGGTAAAACAGTAAGCCAAAGGATAGGTGGATGACAGAGTGAGGGTCTGTGGTATGGGGAGGGAGCCTCACTTGGCCTTGACATTGAAGTTCTTGCCCAGGAACAGGTGCTTGAGGGACTTGTTCTTGCCAAGTGCTGGCACCAGTGTCAGGAGGTCCGAGTCGAACCCTGGCCAGTAGATAGGAGAGGCCTGGCTTGAGTCCCCAGGCTTAGAGGAGTCTCCTTAAAGCTTATCCCCCACGCTCCAGGCCCCGTTCCCACCTGCTCCCAGGAAGAAAAGTACCCCTACTCACCATTGTCTGACAGATCCAGGCTGCCCACACAGGTGACAGCCCCCAGCTGCTCCTGCAAAACCTGGGCTCCTGCTGAGCGGAGCTATAGGTACAAGGTGGGGACAGGCAGGGAGGCAGGGCAGGGGTAGGACACCTTTGATGCTCAGAGACCACAGTAGTCATGCCAGGACTCAAGGTCACATATCAGGTCTGGGGTGTAAATCAGGAGGCCTTCTCCACACCAGACCCCTCCCTAGAGCTCTCTTCCCTCCCTTGAGTCAGAAAAGTCTCCAGACTGTTGCTCTGGAGATAGCTCTCTCCTGCCCTCTGGTGGGGAAGCCTGGTATCACCCACCCTGAACCTTTATGGGAAGAGATATCGGAGACTGAAAACGACCTCTAGAGAGATGCAGACCACAGGCTCAGAGAAGGAAGTGGAGGTGTGGTCAGGTTGCAGGGGTCACAGGAGAGTGGTGCAGAGGAAAGCTGTTGCCAGGGTTTGTCTTAGGTCAGAGGAATGAATAGTAGGGGGTAGGTAGAAGGAGAAGGGGACTGAGGGCTTACCTCACAGCTGCTGAGATCCAGGTGCAGATCACTGAGGTGACTATTGAGGGAGAGGCCCTGGAGCAGTGCCCTGTGGGAGGAAGGTCAGCAGGCCAACTTTTACCCCTCACCCCTTCTCTTATGGTTTCCCCCCTTAGACCCTCCCCCAACCCTGCACCCACCCAACCTGAGGGCCTCCAGGGGCAGCTTTGTGGCTGACAGGTTGATGTGGCTCAAAGTGTAGGCGCTGCTGAAAAACTGCTTGAAGGCCGGTGGGGCCTCCCGGCCCTTCCTGCAGAGATCCCTGGGTCAGCAAGAGAGGGGGACAGCCACCACTCGCCCCATCCCTTCCCGTGCCCCTTGGGCTCCCACCTGTGGGAGCAGCTGTTGCGTGCCAGGTTGAGGTAGGTTAGGTGGGAGCAGCAGCCATGGAGCAGGGCACCCAGAAGCTGTGGGGAGAGACGTGTGGGTCTCATGATGTCTGGAAAGGGTGCTGACAGGGGTGGGTGAGGACTCCTCTTCTCTTCCCATTAAGGTCCTGGCTCTTTACTCTCTGCAGTCAGTCAGTGTGAGCCCCACTGTGGATGCCCACTTTGCCTCTTAATGCCTCAGTTTCCCCTCTGTGGAAAGTGAGTCTACTGTTCCCAGGGGTGGTGGAGAGGTTCAAAGACAGTGGAGGTGTCAAACCAGGGTCAGTCACCACACTCATGAGATGCCTTGTTCAACTTAAGGAAAGCACCTTTTCCTTCTGGTGGACTCAGCCCTGAACGAGGATGTCCAGCTAGGGAATGGGGCAAGGGCTGGCTTTTAAGCATGGCCAGTATGGACTTGGGCTACGACTGAGAAAAAGTGCCACACAGGAGTCAGCTATGGGCGCTGCTTTATAATTCAGCCGAATGTGGCTGAAGTCTTCCTGACAGGCCTGCCCACCTCCATACTCAAGGAAAGGAGTAAGGCAAAGACCCACACTGCCCTCCCCAAATCACCTCAGCCTGGTCCCCCATCACCAACCCCTCACCGAGTCAATGGCACAGTCAGTCCCCGCCAAGTCCAGGTGCACGAGAGCATTGGGCTGGGCCAGGAAACTGTAGAGGGCCTGGGAAGGAAGAAAAGAGGAGTTCTAGGGGAAGGGGTGATAGAGCCCCACCACCCCTAGGCTACGGAGCAGAGCTCCCAGGCTCTGAAGCCTGAGAGTACTTCTGCAGGGGCTTGAGGCTACATTCTATGGACTCACATTGGACTCGTCTGTGGCAAGCAGCCCAGGGTTCTTGCTCAGGTCCAGGTATCGAAGGGAGCTGGCAAAGGCCGGGTTGGCCCCGAAGGTCTGGCCCAGCGCCTGGAGCCCTGAGCACAGTGGGTACTGGGCTAGGTTGGCCTTCATCCCCACCTCCTCCCCTGGCATACAACACTTCCCCGCTCCCAAAATGTGGCTCCTTTCCTTTCCTTGATCCCTGGGATGCTGTGCAAGTGGGTGGGTACACCTCTGGGGCTCAACACCCCAGGCAGTGCTGGGGAGGTTCAGAGGTCAAAGGTCAGGGGTATCAGTGCAAATACCTCGAGGGGAAATGGCAGTCTTGGCCAGGCACAGTTTGGTGAGGCCAGTGGGGAAGCAGAGGAGCTGCTGGCTCAGACTGAGAAAACCTGAGGAGTGGGGAGAGAAATGGGCCCAGTGAGAGGATGGGTAGTGGCAAAAGGTGGTGCAAAGTCAGAGTAGGGGCTCCAGTGGGGTCCAGGCCTGTGGTCAAGGATGGTGGTTTTGGGGCAGGGGCTAGTATCAGGTTGGAGAGCTCTGGTTCAGACTCAGGTTGGGCTCTGGGCTGGGACAGCAGTCTGCATTGTGGTGAGGGTAGGATTCCGGGCTGGGGCTCACCCTTGTCCTCGATGGAGTTGTGAGACAGTGTGAGGGCATGCAGCACACAGCTCCCGTTCTCCCCAAATACCCCAGCCAGCTTCTGGACAAAATCCCTTCAGGCAAGGAGAGGAAGGATTTGTTTGTCCCAGCCCCTGGGCTTCCCTGCCTCCTCCACCTGCCTGCCTGGCTGTGGCTGCAAAGGTAAGAGGCCCCCACTGGTGGGGAGTGGCTTGGGGTCTGCCATGGAACTTGTCACTACTCTGGAGTACCTAGGAAGTCACATTAAGGCAAAGTCTAGCTTCAGGTGCTTGAGACTGGAGCACCCCACCCTTCTCAGTAGTTGATGGTAGAAGGGTGGAGCATGCTGGGGAGAGTCATGGAGCTGGGGGTCAGGAGCTTAGCACTGAGTCCCAACTTGACCACTGACTTGCTTTCTGCCCTGAGCCTCTGTCTCGTCTTCTGTAAAGTGAGGAGCTAGATGAGATGATAATTCAGAGGCCTGTATCATGCTCTGAGGTTCTGGGGCCCTGAGACTATAATGAGGGGGCACCACTGCCTAAGGAGGAGGCTGGACTCACGTCTTAAGCCCAGCATTGTCCAGCACCAGCTCTTCAAGGCTCCCTGACTTGCTCAGGGTGTGTAGCACCTGTTCTAGCACTTCAGAGCCCTGAGGACAGAGGCAGTACTACAATCAGGAGCCAGAGAGAGCACAGCTCTCTCCCTGTCCATCACCATCCCGTAGTCCCTACCAGCCGCAGGTCCTTGCAGTAGAGTTTGGTGAACCACTGGTTGTAGGCCAGGGCTGCCACCATTAGGGCCAAGTCTCTGTGGGGAGATTGAAGGCGTGAGCAGGTGGCTGGGCAGAAAAGAAGGGACCAGGGATGGAGTGGCTGGGCAGAGGAAAGCCAGGATGGGTAGAAGGCAGTGGTGGGGTGACATGGGGTTGAGGAGATAGAGCTGGGGCTGTGGGTGGGACTAAAAAGGAGAGCCTGGAAGGGCCAGGATTAGGGTGAGGCTGGATTTCAGGGGTGGTGGTGTTGGGTCTTTACCACATCAGCTTACCGGCTCTCCAAGTGGCTGAAATCCAAAAGATTGAACTCCCGGTTATCCTCGGCATGATAGATAGTGTCCACATCCTTGGGGAGGTGAAACTGGCTCACAACTGCTCCCCTCCTCCTCCTCTGCACCTCCCTCTGGGTCCCACCTGCCCACCTACTAGTTCCCTGCCCAACGCACCCATTGCACCTCCTCACGGCAGTGTAGCCCGTTGTAGTCACACAGGGCAGCATAGGTCTCGGAGAAGCCACCTGTGGGGTAGGAGATGGGCTGACTCCAAGAGGAGCAAGAGAGAGAGGAATGAGCTTAGGAGTCAAGGAAAGGTCAAGATCATTTATATGCCAGTGTCCTGGGTTCCTACTGCACCATGAATCTCTGAAGTCTGGGAGCTGTAGAGTCCTCAAGGCAAGTGAGGCCCCATACACAGAAGACTCTGAACAAAGCGCAGGGTGGTTTAGGTCCCACTTTCCTCAAGTCTGCCCCTGCTCACCGCAGACACTGTGAGTGGTAGATGTAGAAGTCTCAGAGTTGGGGGATGTGTCTCTGGGCCCTTCTGGGGTGTCTGCATTTCCACGCCGGATCAGACACCTGAAAGATGAACAAATCCATCCCAAGGAGGGTGAAAAGGGGCTCTCAGTTCCCCTGTGATAGCTTTTGGATCCCCAGGCAAAAACAGGAGTTGGGGACAGAGCGTTCTTCTCCTCAGTGTCCCAGGAACTCAGGTCCAGGGAAAGGAGGAAGAGAAGGATATCCAGCCCCCTTGAGAGATTTCTCCTTTGCCACTCACCCAGGGCCAGGGCAGACCTTGGAGAGGGCAGAGCTCACGTGTCGCGTCACCTGGTCCACACTCTCAGCTGATGGCAGCCGCATGCTCACCATGCCACGCTCTGTCTCCACTAGGATCTGTGGGAGAAGGAGCAGCAGGGCCTTAGATATCTACTCTTTCCTCCTGCTGGCCCAATAGTGGGGCCCCAGGCCCTGGCACTCACCTGGTTCTGACTGAGGGTGTTGAAGGCCCGGATCTCCAGGACATTGAAGGAGCTCTCCACCTGGAGGCATGGGGATGCTCAGCTCACGATAAGGGTCTGGCTGCCAGGCTTGGAAGGGAGCATGCCAGGTGTTCTCCCTCTCCTCCGCCCAACTCACCTTGGCTGGGACTTTAAAAGGAAAGAGGTGGAGGCGCCAGGAAGTCAGGGCCTTCAGAGAGAGGAAAAGAGAGTTAGCAGCAAATGGTGGCTTCCCAGACCTTCATCCCCTGCCTTCCTTTAGTACCCTCAGCCTGAGTGCAACCCCTGCCAGCAGCGGCCCTCTGCCCTGGGGTTGTCTCGCTCTCCCATGCCTCACCCTAGTTTCCTGAATATCTACTCTGTCCAGTCTGCCTTTCTCCAAGGCTATGTCTTCTCAGCTCTCCCTCACTTCTGTCTCCCTTGCCCTACAGGCTCTCTGCCTTCAGCAGCTCAGCTGCCTTTGATACCACCCCTTGCCCCTAAGCCCAGTGCCCTCACCAGCACTCGGTCTTCAAACTTCTTGGGTTTCGTCTCCAGTTTCACGCGGTGTTGCTGGAGTACAGCCCCTTGGCTCAGGCACCTCCGGATGCTGTCTGCAGGTGGGTAGGGGCCTGCTTAGAGTTCCCCTTATCCTGGCTACCCCCACCTCTCCAGGACTCTCCAGGGGCAGGGTCAGATGGGAGGAGAGAGAAACAGAGACAAAGGACAGGGACACAGACCTGTCCTCTTTCTAGTAGAGAGGAAAGGGATGTGGAGAAAACTTTGGCTCCTGATGTTCCTGAGTCAAGGAACAGTTGCTGAGTGACACTGTCTGTGGGAGGGTGTGTCTTACATTTCTGAGGGTGTGAAAGATTTTTCCAACCCGTTTACTCCAGCAGCCATCAACCCATACACAGTGAGTCAGAGTGTAGGGGCATGGGGGTGTCCCTTTGATTATATTCTAGTGGTCTGTGTGTGTGTCTGCCTTTTACTACATCGTGTGTGCCTTCTGAAGATGCCAGGGAGCCCATGTGTGGCAGTGGTGGGGATGGGTAAGTGTGAATGAGTATGCTGTGCTTGCAGTTGTGAAAGGGGCACAGAGCCAGAAGGTGCTGGTGTGGGTACGGGGTGGGAAGGAGTTAGTGCTTAAATGAGCCCATACCCATCTGCTGGAAGAACCATCCAGATATCCCAGAGAAAGAGGGAGAGAGAGAGAGAGGTGTGGCGGTGCGACTGCTATAAAGATGTGTGTACACACATCTCATGATTATGCTTGTGTGTGTGTGGAGTGTGGAAAATCGCCAAGGTGCAGCACGCCTCTGAGTATCCTTGAGTGTCCTGGTCTCTGTGTGAGCTAGGCTGTGCTCCGGCTTCTGGGGGTCAGGGTTGTGACCGTACTGGGGCTTGGGCCTTGGGTAGGGCCCAGTCTGAGGACCGTACAAACGAAGAGGCCTTGAGGTATGGACGTGGGGTAGCAGAAAGCGGGCAGGCCAGGCCAGGAGCTGTAGGAAGGTAGCTGCGGAGCCCCTGCTCTGGCTTTCAGCTCCAATCCAGGCCTTCTACCCTGATTCCCTTCTTTGCTCCATTGGTCTGGGCGCTGCTGGGCTGCTAGGGGCCTCTCCAGGGCCAGTTCCGGGGCGGGGCCGAAAGGAGGGAGGGTGTGGAGCCGGGAGGCGGTCAGGACCAGGGGCAGCTCCCATGTGCGGCGGGGCGGGCCTGGCTCCGCCCGGCGGGGACACCGGGATTCTCCACGGGGGAAACTGGACGCCTCGCTGAGGGGTGGGCCAGGGTCGCTGAGAGTCAGCCAGGGAGCGCGAGGGGACTGCACCTTGACCGAAGATAGGGACGGGCGGCTCCAGGGCAAGAAGGACCTGGCAGGGTGAGGCGAGGCGGGCAGGGAGGATGCTCCGGGGACAGAGATGCTCCCAGCTGGGATGCAAGGGCAGGGGACTGCCTCGCAGCCAGGAGGCGGGGGTCGGGGGCGGGAGGCCCTCGGGCTGGGCTGTGCCGCGGAAAGGAATGCGCTGGGTCTGGGATGCTCCAGGACGGGGCGTCCCGGACACCTCCGCAGCTTCGTACCTTGCAGCTCGCGGGTGAGCTCCGCGCCGGGCTTGGCCATGGCGGCCGCCGCCGCCGCCGCCGCCGCAGAGGAGCCGCCGCCGCCGCCGCCGGGGAGCCGCGGCACATGCTAGACCCGGCTCCGGCCGGGCGCGGGCGCCGAGCGCTGCAGCGGCCGCCGAGCCCGCTCCCGCCAGCGGCGGCTGCGCGGGCGCTCGGGCCCCCGCCCCCGGCCCCCCCCCGCCCCCGGAGAGGGCCGGACTGGGCATGCGCGCCGCCCCCTCCCGCCCGGCCCCGCGCGCGCCCGCGGCCGCCCCTCCTCCCGGCGCGTGTCGCCCGCGGCCCCGGCAGTGCCCTAGGCGCGCGGCAGAGTCCCCGCTCCGCGTGCCACGCGCTCCCGGCAGAACGGGCACCAGGAGCAGAACGCATTTCTGTTGGTGGTGGGCTCGGGGACCGCAGGCGCTCCTTGTAAGGCCCCCCCTTCCCCCCGTCTGTTCGGGCCGGTCCAGCTTGTCCTCGCCGGTCCGCGAGGGCACTCGGGGCCCAGAGCGATGCCAGGAGAGGCCTTGGGCACATCTGGGGGAGTCCGTCCTAACTCTCTTGCTCTCCTAGACTTGGGATCCCTGGGGTTGTTCTTGGCACCACCCCCGCGGATGGAGCACCTGGGAGTTCACTGACATCTCTTCCCAGCTGGCATCTCTGCAGACACCTCCAACCCAGAGCATCACGCTTAGGTTAGGGGGATCCAGAGATCCAGTCCGTACAGACTCACGCGCTCTGCTCGGCCACCACACCTATGCACCCCACGCGGAAAAATGAACACGTAGTTTCAAAGCAATACGATCATTTGCATTTCATTTGCACCTCATTTGCAAATCGTTGACTTCCAACAGCCCCCGCCCCTCCCTCTCTTTCAGCTCCAGCTTTCTTCTCTCCCATCTCTCTCAAATTCCCCAAAGACCCAGAAAGAAAATTTTTGTTTGGCCTTTGCCAGGTTAGACTTGGCCTTCTCAGTGGACCTGTCCTATGTCCTCAGGGGAATTCTTTACCCAAGGCTACAGGAACAATGGGAATTCTCATAAGACAACACCTTGACCTTAGAGAAGGCTGGATCTTTTTTACAGGGCAGAATTGATTTTAGGGGTGGTGTATAAGGTTAGCAGTAAGCTAGACAGAGGTGGGAAAGGCCAGTTATGAATGCTTGAAACACCAAGAGCTGGAGCCTAATCTCTGCCCTGGCAGGCACTTTCCAGGTACTCAGAGGCGAGATGGCATCCCTCCACAGACTGTCACTGTCTCTGCAGTGATGTAGCTCGCATCTTCAGAGCACAAGAAAGACACGATGCCTGCACAATCCTCCGGCTTGCCTAACCTGGGGAATAGGAAAAACAAGGGAGTAAAAATGAATCAGGCCAGACCTCCTGACCTGGCCCACAGGGAATGAAATTCACTTAATCAAAAAGTATCAGGTGATTTTTCAGGATCAGTGTTTAAGTTTCCTCTCCATCAAAAAGGGTTATCATGATGATAAGCTGTTATAATTTGGTATAAGCATAAATACTGTATTTGGCAAAAACCACTCACATTATATTCAAATAGTGTAGAGACACTGTTTTTTAGAGAACTCAGGACACCAAAATCCAAAGTTATGTAGAAAAACTGGTGAGCAGCTATTTCATACTTCCAAGAATTTGCTTCATATTTGCATATACTAGTCAAGCATCAGGGATTCTATTAGATGGTAAACGGTTTGTTAAAAATGGCTCCATTTGCACAGCTTCACAGACATTTTTTTTTCAGGATCTATTTTTGTCCCTTAGAGTCAAGTCCATTTTGTGAGAATGTGCCAATTCTCAGTGTTTTTATCAGTGATTGCATAGTTGGGGAACACGTTAACATAACTATCATAGAATGCTTTAGAAGTGGGGCAGAGTGGGCACCTTAAACTTAGAGGGGCTGGATTAGTGGTTTTCCACCCTAGCTGCACATCATAATCATTGAGAAGGCTTACCTCACACACACACCCTAAAATGTCCAGATCCTACCTTGGACAAATGAAAAAAGAATCTCTGGGAGTGAGGCCTGAGTGTCTGTAGTTTAACAAGCACCTCAGCAGATTCTAATGGGCATCTAAGATCGAAAAGCAAGGGCTAAATCAATCATGGGGGCTCTAGTATGACAATACTCTGACTTACTAGTGAGTTGAACTAGGCCTGCAGTTCATGCCTGACATCAGAATGGCTTTGGGAGCACTTGAGGTGGTGTCCCTCCTTAAGTAGGCCTTGCTTGCACATGTTCTTGGGGGACAAGGTGGGGATGCTAATGACAAGAAGTTCTTAGAAGCCTGAAGCTAGAGAGAGGCAGGGAACTTAGAGAAAAAGAAGTCAGACAAAGGTGCCTGAACAGTTTGGCCAACCCTTGGGGAAGAGGCTAGTTTTCTTAGGCAAGAGTAGTTTTGGGACTTAGTAAAGCTTTTCATTCCTTTTATTCGAATTGTAAGATCATCACCCTGAGCTTTGGAAATGACCCTTTATTCAAGGGAAACTGAAAAAACGTTTTGATTTTGGTCCCTAGTCACTAGGGATGTCCAGAGGGTGAGGCAAATAGCCAGCTGGAGAGAAGAGTCAGGGCCTCTCTCAGAGCTGTGCTCTGTTGAAAACTGGGTTCCTCTCTGGTTTTTGCAATGGAAGCAGACTCCTTGCACAACACTGTAGGGATGCAGTGCAAACCATAGCAAATTATTTTCCTATGGTTTCTATTCAGACTGCTTATGAAAAATGTTTCTGTACTTTAAAGAACATCAAGTTCACCTTCATGAACTTGTGAAGTGTGCGTGTTTGAGGCAGAGGAGAGTGTGGCTGTGTTGTTTGTTGGACCAAGAGACACGAGCTGTGGGCCGTGTCAGGGGCCAGTCCTTTCTGTCTTTATCCCTCCTAACTCTCCCCGTGACAGCCTTACCTTTTAATCAGCATGTTTTCTTTTATCCTCTCCTCTCTTGCCTTGTCTTCCCAAAGCTGCAGGAAAAAGGGAATCTCTTTATGTGAAAGAAGAGGAAAGGGACGGGCAGAGAGGGGAGAAACTTTCTGCGCTAACATTACCTGAGAGGAAGGGTGGAGAGACATCTCTCCCACTTCTTAGTCCCCGGTCTCTCCCCACCATCCCTTTGTTTCATTCTTCCAGGTTCTAGTGAGGCATTTTGCTCCATCTATCCAATTCCCACCCATTTAAGGAGATAGTAAATGGCGTGAGTAGAGTCTAAATTCCTATGTCTCTGCCACAAACCTCAGAAAAGTAGTGAGTCTAGTCTGGAAGTGTGGCTGATATGGAGAAGGACTGTAGAAAAGCCCAGGGAGTGGGAACAGAAGTGATTGGGAGCTCAGGACTCAGGCACTAGGCTTCTCCATCCAGAAAGATGCCCTTTAGGGGTACAGCAGGTGGGATGCAGGACTCCCCCTTCTCACCATTCTGCTGAAGTTAGTCTTGATGAGTCCCGGTGCCACACAGTTCACCCTAATGTTCCTTTGGGCCAGGCCTATGGCCAGGTTCTTGGTGAGGCCTAGTAAGGCTGTTTTAGTAACATTGTAAGGGCCCAGGTTCTGCGGAAAGGAGAGAATAGGTTAGTCTCTTCGTTTTTATTCTTGGTTCTTATTGGAACACATAGAGGGTAGGAGATAATAAAGCATCTCCTATAAGGGAGGTTCCCAATTAGAAAATTGTCTGGTGACTGAACACCCCCTTCCTACATTAGGGTTTGTGAAGGAAAGGCAACTCTGTTGTGGGAATGGACTTGGTGCTGTGATTCCAAAAGGGGACACAAACGTCTGAGAGTGGAAAGCTTCAGGATGGAGGAAGGGATGGAAGCAGCAGAGGAAGGGATTCTTACATGGATCGAGACATAGGCTCCTATGGAGGCCACAATCACCACTGAGCCACCTCTGGAAAAAGAAGAGAATGACCCTCTTCCTAGAAGAGACCCCTGCCCTCAGCCCGCATACAGCCCGTTGCACCCAGGCTCCTTCTCATTCTCTGTACCCTCGTTTCTCCATCTCTGGCACCACTGCTTTTGTCATCAGGGCTGTGGACTTCACATTAATGTCCAGAAGCTGAAACCAAAAGAAGGGGAAACAGCATGAGGGGAGACAGTTAGAGAAGGCAGGGTGATGCGGAGTCATAATAGGGTTCCTAGGATCTGCTATTTGGGGCTGGCGGAGATCTTAGAGATGATTTCTTGGGACCTTACAAGAGAAGAAACCAAGCCCTAAGGAGAACTGTTTTTTTACTGGCTTATTCAGCTAGAGAACAAAACATTAGGTTTAGGTGAGAAAGAATGGAGTCTGATTTATCCCGTTTCCTAACCACTAAGTATTATTTGGTCCAGAATGGACCTAAACTCTCAGGACTATTTTGGACTTGAGCTGGATTTTCTTCCAACTAGGGAGAACCTGGAATGGTGTTGGCCTCCTGGACCTGCCCCAGAGTGGGCTGTGCTTCTCAGGAAAATGTGGCCTGACCTCCAGCACTCCTCTGACTCCTGAGCTTGGGGAGTGAGATGCCCTTGCTCTCCAGGATAGACCGTCAGCCTGGACATTTGTTAGAAAGTGGCATCATTAGGAGGCACTTTTTGGGGTAGCTGGAGCATAGGCTGCAACTGAAACCCCACATCCATAATTTAAAACAAATTCATGCCTTTCATTTACATTGTTCTGGGCCACTGCTGGGATAGCCCTCTCCCTGACCCCCAAACCGCCTCCAAACTTATTATTTTGAAAAATTTCAATCTTACAGAAAACTTGACATAGAAATACAATGATATTCCTTACTTAGATTTACCAACTGTTAACATTTTGTTCCATTTTCGCTATCTGTGTATTTATACAGGTTTTTCCTGAACCACTGAAGGTAAGCTGCAGATGTCATAATGGGCTAACCTTAAATACTTGTGGACATTCTCTGATACACCACAATCCATGATCACATCCAGAAATTTAAAATTAATACTAATGATTTTATCTAATATGTTGTCCATAATAAAAATTTCCCAACTGTCCCCCAAATGTCCTTGTTTTAAAAATTCACAGTTCAATTAAGGATCAGCCTTGGCATTTAGATGTGATATTTTTTAAAAACGTAAACTAAAAAGGAAAATTACTTGGTTTGAAATTACTTTCCTATGGTTTCTATTCAGACTTCTTATGAAAATGTTTCTCTACTTTAAAGAATATCAATCAGGAACTGACTCACTGAAGAGCATTTGGCACTTTGGTCTCTATGCCTGTGAAATACTGATAAACAAAGTATAATATTTTAGTATTCTTAAACTTAAGTGTTGAGACATTATTGATGACATCAGAATAAAAAGCATGGGAATTCATAAAAATTTAGCATTTCTAAATCATATGAGAATATTAGCCTTAGTAAACAAAGACAAATATTTTAATTAAGGCTTTATAATTAAAAAATGTAGGCATGTGAAATATATTATGCATATAAGATAATTATACACTCATAAAAACCAATATTCCACACTTGAATTTAGACATCTGGATCTGACTTTCTTGACATTGCATTTAAGAAGAAAAGAGCACAGGTTTTTTTCAAAGGCTGTATGTTATAAAGCAGCAACTTAGGACATTTCACCAGAATTGGTATTTCACTTAACTAGCAGCTATTAAAGTTTTCCAACTACTGAGAAATACTCTTTTTTGGCAGCTGAAAGGGGACGAATGGTGTGTGAATGTAAGTATATTAGTTATTGGCAGATTAGCTGCCACATCTGCTGGAAATAAACCAAGAAGAAGAGCCTGGTTAAGCAGGGAGGGAGTTGGGGACTAGGAAAGAAAGAGGCTAGCAAGGAGCAAATGGAGAAAGACAAAACTGGGGAGCGAAACAATGAGAGATGGGTAGGGATGGGGGAAACCACCCCCTACTCACCCTTTACCAGGTACATGCCAGGAATGTGGCAAATGGCAAAGATTCTTCACATTTACAAGGCACTTGACAAATGGCATTCTAAAAGCAGACTGAGTTTGTACTGTTTTCTGAGGCCCATAGTTCTTCTGCTTTAATCCCCTCTCACCTTGTCCCATATCTCTTCGGTGGCATCTATTATGTTTCCAAAGAAAGGGCTGACAGCAGCATTGGAGACCAGTATGTCAATGCCCCCATGAAGCTTCACAGCCTAGAGAGAGGAGTACAGTCTGAGTCTGGGCTACAGGTCAGTCGGGGAGGTGCACTTATCAGTGTTGATAAAGAATCCTTCTTAGGAACAAAATGATGTCAAAATGACATTTCTGTTTCTTGAAACATTTTTCTCCAAAGCTCTGCTGCTAAACATTTAAGGTTGTCTAATTTCTTTGGCATTTTTTCTTCCTGCTCCAACTTCTTCTAAGGCCGTCACTGACCCTTTGCTTTTTATAATTTCTCTTTGTGGAGCTCCTCTATTCTCATGATTTCTGCTCTCACATCAAGATCTATTTCTAGACCCTTCCTCTTTACATACTGAGTCCCAGCCCCATTTCCCTAAGTGCTTACTGTCCAATTCTCCTTGAATGAGCTAACATTATCTCAAATTCAACCTGTCCACACTACCTGAGTGGAGAAATGATTTTAAATAGACTCATAGAAAATTACCATGGGAGGGGCCTTTAGGTCATCTAACCCTGTGACCTATGGTAAAAGTGATGAGGTCCAGGGAAGCAAATTTCTCAGTAATGACATATTAGGGTCAGCTAAGAACAGGATAACCGTTGATTTTGGTCTTTGGGAGAGGTGAAGTGATTTGCTCAGGACACAAAGCTAGTTAGTTAGTGGTAGCAAAACTGAAATCAGTCTGATGGGAAAGACCACAGCCTGGGCTTACTACAGTTATGTACTTATTTATAATGTCATTTTTGACCTGCACCACCTTTTTATTTTTTTGGCCCAGGGGCATGGAAGATTCAAGGCAAACAGATTGAAACTGGGAAAACCAAGAAAGGTAACATCTCACCTTGTTGTAAGTAAGTGGTGACTGGCACGTGCTGGAGTAATAAATGACCAAACAGAATCTGCCAACAATATGCCACCCTGAAATCAGAATTTGCACTTGCCCAGAACTGGTGATTTGATGCCTGGGGCAAGCAGCAGTAAATGGGCCCTCAGTCAACTTTGTGCTTTGTGATTTGGTGCACAGAGGGTGTTATTAACAATCTGCTAGCTCCAGTTTTAACTATTTATTCTTGCTTACTAGGTGCTAAGCTCAATTGTTTCTATACTGCTGAAGGAATGCCTGGGCTGTCAACTTGTAAATTTAACAAAATTTAAAATCACATGATCTTTTAAAACCAGTATCAATACTTTCTTGAGCTCTGTAAATTTTCATGTCCTGGCACAAAGCCCCATTCCCCTGCCTTGGCTCTGTGTAAATCTGGCCTATGAATTTGTCACTGGGAAAGTGCAGAATATGTTAGAAAGTGATGTGTGCTGTGCCCTGTGTGTGTGTTTGGGGGTGGGGAGAAGATGGTGGATCGCACCAGAATCACTTGGAGTGCTTTTTTATTTCTGCTGTGCATCCTGTCCCCATCTCCTTTCAGGCCAATCAGCACAGAGAAGGGAGAAGCTTGCTTCTTCTCTGAACAGAGACAGAGAACTGTAGAAGATTAATGAGAAAGGTATTCTGACTACCCAGCTGGAATGTAAGTCTTGCTCTAAATTGTATGATCATTACGTGAAAATGGTTAAGAGTTGTTCTGTTCTGAAAGGTGTACTTTTTAGAAAAAGTATATTCAAGTAGATAAGTGGTCAATTTAGTTTCCGCTTACTACATCTTTGAAAAGCTTCAAGATGAAGATTAGGAGGCCACTGGCTAGTGATCATCCTCAGGGCAGCAGCTTTCCTCATCGCAAGGTGACCCCTGAAGCAGGCAGAACACATTTCAAATTGCTAACGAGTATCTGCCATTCTCTACCCTGACATTGCCTTGAGAGTCATTTTTGACTCATCCCTCCTATTTCTTATTTCTTGATACTGGGTTAGAAAAAAATCTTGGTTGGTTTTCACTAACTATCCACTGGGCGTGTCCATTTTGGTCCCATCACCACTGCTCTAGACTCGAGTAACAGCAACAGCTTCCTCACTGTCTTGGCTCAGTCTTCTCTACTCCAACATAGTTTTCCTACCAGTGCCAGATTCTCTTTCTTTAATAACCACTTTCATCTTCCTCAAAACCTCACATGGCCTCTTATTTCCTCCAGGGACATCTAAACTCCTTTGGGAGACCACGGGAGGGGGGGTGCGGGGGAGGCCTGTGCTCCCTCCTTTCCAGCATCCCAGCACTCCTGAGCCTGTGCTCTCCTCTGTGGGCCGACAGTGCCTCCTCTCCCCTTCAGTCCCTCCTTGGCTGTTTGCTCATTTTGCAGTCATCTGAAACCCTATTCTACATCTGTCCATCCCGCTAATTTTCAAGGTCTGGCTCAAGCTCCACTGCCAGGCCAGGACCTGATGGGGGTCCAGAGGTGGTTTTCCTGGCAAGATTTTGATATTAAGCTGCTACATACATTTCATACAGCTAGTCACTAACTGGACCAGGAATCCAGATGGCTCCCTTCAGCCTCGGGATCAAAGAAACAATCTCAGGCTCTGTCCAGCAGCCTGTGCCAGGCAAGGTGACTTTCTTGGACCTAGATCTGGCTCTCTCTAATGCACATCTGTACATTCTCAAACAGTTCCTTAAAAATGGAATTATCTTATACCGTCTACCATACCACTGTCTATCATCACTTAACTTCCCCCCTCTTCTAAGAATACCCAAATTATTTCTACCAACCTTCCAATTGGTTAGCACAACCTCATACTTTCCATTCTTGGGTAGCTTCCCCCTTCCACTCCAGGGAATGAAGTGTGCGCCCTGAGCCTGAGGGAATGGGAGCCTCTTTTGCCAGATGTTCAGATTTTCTTGTATAGCTGGAAGGCTGGTGCCAAGAACCAACTCTGAGACTGCTTAGACACTGTCTTTGAGACTAAAGTCCAAGTGAGTACCTCAAACCTGACCAGATACTAATGCGAAAATACCTGGTAGGCAGCTTGGCTGGTCTGGGTTGACTAACAGCTCTTTTCTTACTGGCTGTGAGACCTTGGGACGTTGCTCCAGCTTTCTGAGCAGAGTGTAAAAAGGGAGGATAGCCCTTGCCTTGCTTGGGTTGTTGTCAGGTTTAGAGATAACCTGTGTCAGGCTCTGAACAAAGTAAATGACACCCAGTAGGTGGCTGAAACACGGTGGGCTGCCTTTGGCAGGTTTCCAGGGATTTGACTCTATATGCTGAAGAATAGGGGAGTGTTTGCTTACTAGTTTACGGGTGAGAACATTATTTTGTGATTGTATTTACCCTTCTCATCTGCCCAATTAGGTTAGAAACTACTGGAGAACCGGTACCAGCAGTGTTTCTTGGTGCCCCAAGGGCTGATGCAGGGTTGAAGCATTAGAGTGGTTTTTGATTCTCCAACTGGTATGGGATGATTCTTGGAGACATAACAGAAGGGCACACAATGAAAATGTGCTGGCAGACTGGTGTGGGTATGCAGAACTCACTGTTATGTTTTAGTTTATAGTGCTGACTTGGATCACACCAATGTTGTCCAGGAAAGGAGAGAAGGATGCTCACTCAGGCTGACTCCCTTCTGCCATCTCCTGGCTCTGTGCCCATATCCTTGCCACTCACCGTGGCCACCAGATGCTCCCGGTCCTGGGCCTTCCCCACGTGGCACACAGTGCCTGTCACACTCAGCCCTTCTCCCTGCAACGTTGCCACAGCATGGTCCACGTTCTGCTGCTTCCGGCTGCTGACCACCACCTGAGCCCCATCCTGGGCCAGACGCCTGGCAATGGCAAAGCCGACCCTGTGAGCAGTTGAGAGAAAAAGATTGTCAAGGCCAGTACAGGAAAGAGGTTGAGTCAGTCTGTCTCCGGAGTCAGACTGCCTGGGTTTGAATTCTAGCTCTTCTTCCGTATCACCTCCAAGTATCTGTATTATGAGTAAAATAGGGCTAATGGCACAGCCATTATCATATAGATGGACATGCTTAGCACTTTCTGGGCACCCGTTTACTCATTTTTCTTATGGTTTTCATTCTCAGACCAGGTTTCCAGGAAGTGACATCACCTTCCACAGGCCCCACCACGGGTGACAGGCCCCATACCCTATGGAGACTGAGGGGAGAGAAATGAGCAGGGGTGTAGCAGCAACAACTTTCATGATTGGAAGTTTTCACTCAAAAGAGCCCCTGCCTCCAAATATCTTCCTTACTAGTTTACATCATCTCAAAATTCTATTTTTAGTTACAGCCATGCCACCCTGAATGAACCCAATCCAGTCTGATATTGGAAGCTAAGCAGGGTTGGGCCTGGTTAGTACTTGGATGGGAGACCACCTAGGAAGGCCAGGTGCTGTAGGCTAAAAAAAAAAAAAAAAAAAAAAAAAGGGCATCGTAAGCTGACAAGGTCCTTGCAATCTGTGAGGTTAATCAAGGGTTGTTTCCCCTAAAAAAATTTTTTTTAAAGTTCTATTTTCAGTTATGTTTTGGGGTGCATGTGAAAGGGTGGGTTTCTAGTTAAAAATGTAAATTTTTTATATTACTCCTCTGGGAGTGAGGGTTACACATTTTGCAACTGTTAGCCATTAATGATTTGAATAGATTTGTATTTTAGATTTGGCCTCTGGCAAAGTCCTGTGGGAATGAGAAGCAGCGTAGACAGGAGTGGTGAGTGAGAAACAATCTGGGCAAGGGAGGTGAAAATGAACCGAACTGAACAAAGATCAGGATACAGGGGTCCTGTGTTCCGTCTAGGTAAGGGGTGTGGGTGTGGTTCTGGTGGCTGGTCCGGGTGCCCCAGTGGGGTGTCCACTGAGGCAGGGGGCTAGGACTTTTGAAATCCAGACTGCCTTGGATTTCTGGTGTCTGTCCGGTCTTCCTAGACTCCAAGCGGGGCAGGTTGTTTGGGACGGCCCAGAGCGCTGGGAGACCGGACTGACGGGGGCAGCACCGAGGTGGCCGCCGTGCGGCCCGGGGCAGCAGGGACAGGAAACTGCCCAGGGGCTTGGGAAGGGCCGCAGGGCCCCCACTGGGGCTTCCTTCTCCCGGGACCGGCTTTGGGCCGCGTGTGTGCCTGGACCCACGGCCCCGGCCGGGAAGCAGAGAACTAGGAGCGAGAACCGGTTTCCAGCCGGGGGCGGGGGCCCTCCAGGACTCAGGTCCGGGCACTCACCCGTCGGTGGAGGCCGTGACGAGGGCCACTTTGTTCGCAAGCAGGGCCTGGCGCGCCACCCTGGAGCTGGCCATCCTCCCGGCGACCGCGGCTCGGCACGGCCGCCCGGCAGCAGCCTCGCCTCCGGCGCACAGAGAGCTGGTGCGGCCGCGCCCGCTGCGCCCGAGGGAGACGCCCGCCGCCCGGGACGCGTCCTTGGGCGGGAGGCTGCGCCCGCCCCCCCGCGCGCCCCGCACCCCGGCCCCGCCCGGCCGGTGCGGCCCCCGCGGTCGCGTCGGGTTGCCCGCTGGGGCCACGCCCTTGCCGGGGGACACGGCCCGCCTCCTTCCGTGTCGGCCTGTCCTTGTCGTCTCTCCGGGGGCGGAGGGAGCTTCGAGTCGGTTGCGTTTGCTTCCCACAGCCTCACGAGGGACCCCCTCGGCCGAGAGAGTCTGGGTTCCCCTAGGTGACGACCCAGAGGAGGGCACACGGTTCTGAGATTGCCCATGGACGGGACCTCTCGTACACCCTTCTTCCCCGCTCCCCTGCCCCACCCAGGACGTTCCCTTTGTGCAGGGCCTACGCGGTAGCAAGGAGGCTAGAGGATTCCTCAACCAGTGGTGGAAGTACGGAGAGCTCGGAGCACCCATTTCTCCACAGTCATCAATCACAGAGCCGGGCCTTAGCCTCCATCCTAGTTCAATAAATACTTGTCGACTGTAAAAGCACTTTAGAAACTGTAAACTACTAGACACATTGTAATTATTGCCACCACGAAGGAATTATTATTGTTGCCACCAGCCACACTGTTTATCTATAAACCGAGGATGCTGAAGTAGATGAAGAATAAAGTCCACTCTAGCTATAAATTCCATGCCCAAGGCTTCAGCCTCCACTTCTGCCAAGTGGGCTGAAATGATCTCCTTCTTGGGTTTCTAGGAAAATTAAGAAATCTGGATGGCTTATGGTACACTGCAGAAAGGCCCTCAACAGGCCCAAGTACCAGTGTCTGAAGTGGTTTAACCCAGTGGCCTCCACATGCCAGACGGAGAAGTGGTGCTGACCTGTGGCGAAGTTTTTCACCAGTTCACTGCAAAATGAAAAAATAATGAAAACAT
Source organism: Cynopterus sphinx (assembly GCA_030015415.1). Lineage (NCBI taxonomy): Eukaryota > Metazoa > Chordata > Mammalia > Chiroptera > Pteropodidae > Cynopterus > Cynopterus sphinx. The sequence continues at coordinate 77,401,128 of CM057384.1, forward strand.
AGTGAGTTTCATAAGTCCTTTTTGTTAAGAAAAGATGACAAAAGCAAGTGGGTAGGTTGACAAAAAAATGTTGGTGAAATCACCTGTTTGGCAACCCTACGTCAGTCCCTACAATTAGAGGAAAGAGAATGCTGGTCTGTGAAGTTCAGTTTGGGGGATCGCTGTTCAACAGAATTTATACTTGCTAAAGGTTCATTTAGTATTTGTGTAGGTCAGCTGATCAGCTAAAAAAAGGATTTCAGCATTCAAAAGGGGATTATGGATAACAAGTGATATAACAGTATGCATTGGATTTATAGTTTATTTCTCAACAGGGAAGTTATAGCTGTAGTACTCAGCACATCCCAAAGAGATAAGAGAGCTTAAGTTCAATTTTTCCTGTATCTGGGGAAAACTGACTCTGACTGGTGCCCCCAGTCCGAACCTCATAAATTATTGAAAACAGAGGCTGGATAACATGACACTGCTCTTCCTCCTCCCCTATTCAGAGCACTGTGGGAACTCTCCTCAGCACTCTCCCCTGTGTGTGGGGCTGGCAGGAGGACTGAAGTAAGGGTTCTTGGGGTTTTTGGTTCAAAGGGGCAGGGCTGCAGAGTGAATTTGATCTCTCTTCACCTCTTGCTCAGAGATAGGCAACCAGATCTATTGGGGAGGGTGAGGGAGGTCACACCCTAAAGAGCAAAGGGTTCTCTAAAAAAAGAATTCTGGCCTGGGAGCGCTGTGCACACTGTCCCCTCCTCATCTGGGCAAGGTCAATGTTTGGCCTCTAGCACCATTTCTTTTGGGAGAGTGCAGAGGACATTAGGGAGGAGGTCTTGAACAGAAAAGGGTAGGGGGAAGGCAAGAAGTGTGGGAGTCTCTAGCTCCTAATCTGCATCAAGCTGGTTTGTTGGAGATAGGGGTCGGAAATCTTCGGGGGAAAATAAATGGATATGTAGGAGTCTCTTTGAAATGGGAACTTTAATATGCAATGGGATTGCTTTTGTATGGAGGTGGTACTGTCTGCAGAGCTTGAAGAAATGCTTCTGTGGTCTTCAAGGATTGACCGTGGGCCAGAAGGCAATTCACCTAGTATGGAATTTAAATCTTGGGTTTTTCAATGGGCATCCCAGATTGATCATTGGTTCTTGCATCATCATTTGACACAAGCCAGGATTGGACAGCATGAGAGGGCCGGGGATAGCACCTTTTATTAAACACTTGCTAAGTGTGGGCAAGTGTTGGGTCCTTTCTATAAATGTTATTGAGTATTTCCAATTCAATGAAGGAGGCATTTTTATTTCCATATGTGAAATCACAATGAGTCATGACAATCTGACCCCTTGTCAATGTCAAATAGCTACACTTAATTTTTCTGATATTGTTGGAGAATGACAATTTTCTTAGAAATTTATTTACTCTTAATTGGAATTTTACTTTCAGTACCAATGTGTTTTTGTTCTAAATTTTAAACTGTCTTTTTTAAATTATAAAAATAACACATGTTCATGATTTTAAAAAGAGACAGAAGGTTATAGAGTGAAAGGTTAAAAGGTAGCCTTCCTTATGCCTCTTTTATATATGTCCCATATAGCTCTTGGTCTTGCGTTTCCTTCCAGAAATTTTCTATTCAGTTATGTGCATTTTTCACTTAAAAGTGTTTCCCATGAATGGAATGACACTATACATACTGTCCTTCAAATTACTGGCTTTTCTTTCTTCCTTTTCTCCCCTTCTTTCTTTTGTTTCTTAAAATACATTCTTGGAGACAGTTCTGAGTGGTACACAATAGACCTACTCTGTTCTTTCTCTCCCTTTAAAAATAGCGGTGCAGGATTCCATTGTGTGGGATTCCATAATTTATTTAGCCAGTCTCCTACTGATGAACATTTAAGTAGCCTCCAGTGTTTTGCTATTTCAACAATATTATAATGAACAATCTTGGATGTATATATATTTTGTGTTTGGTGCATATCTGTTAGTAACCTGGGTCAAATGTTTTAAATTGATGGCTATGGTCGAATGACCTTAAAAAAGATTTCGGCAGTTCTGATGCATTTGTTTTTCTACAGAGAATTTACCTGCTGCTCTACCCTCTTATACATAGGATGTAGAATGGCTTAAACTTTGGTTGGTGGTGTAAGTTCAGTGATAAGGGTAGACATCCCCTAGCCTTAGTGGCTGATGGGGGAATGGTGGGTCCCGCTGACCTGCAGCTTACAGAATTGAGGCATATTCAGTTCCACGCACGTTTGTCGTTAAGAATGCGAGCCCAGCCTTGCCAGAACTTAGGGTTTTTAAACAGAAGTTAGAAATCAGGATTTTAATATGAAATATTTTATTCTTAACTGTTAACAACTAATTTACTTTAAGAAAAAAATCAAAACAATGAATGGAGTAGGTGCCAGAGTGACAGTCTCTGCCTATTTAAATGTTATAGATTATTAATTCTGTGAGATATTGCTCTATCTGGAATCTCATAATTCTATTGCATAGCTTATTCAATTTTGGGTTTTTCAATTTTTTTTCCCGACTGCCGTTAATTTAGGCAGTTGTTTGTGAACACCTTTTAGAGATCATCCATCCAGTGTCTATACGGGCCTTTTTCAGGAACTCTGTACAGCAACAGGCAAAATGTTCTTAAAGACATCAGGCTTCTCCTTTCCCTCAGGCCCAGGATTGCCTCCTTCTGCTGTGTTTGGGAAAGGGTGGTGATGGCGATGGTGGGGTGACCCCAGTCTATTTTCAAGCAGCAGTTGGCTCCATCGTGTGGGTCTCAGCACTCTCTGTTGCTGTTAATTTCTGGGAACTTTAGGATTACAATCTTGGTGTGGGTTCCAGATGGATGCTGAGATGCAGGGACAAGGTAGGGAAGGCCACATGTCCCCGGCTGTCTATCCTTTGTTCCTCACAGTGCCACTGTACCAAGAAATTCATTGATGATTTGGGGGTGGAGTGAATTACAATATAGGGGGACAAGCCCCCCAAATAGGATGCCTAATAAGGTTTCTCATTGGGTTCTTAATGTGCACAGTCAAATTCCTAGTCCTGTTTTCAAAACTGTGGTTTTCCCCCATTCCTCCTTCAGAGACAGCCCCTGTGGCAGACATGGAGATGCAGATAACTGACTGTCCTTTTAGAAAGGAGTCTCACTGGCTGCTGGGAGTCTGACTAGTTGTCAGCCTCAAGCTGACAGTTAACTCCAGCTGGTGACTGAGCAGGTGATGGTACAAGACCTTGTCATTTCTGCCTAATGGGGGGCTCCTCTAATGGCCCTCTTTGCTCTGGAGCTTCCTGGTGGGCTGGTATTTCTCAGATCTGCATCACATGGTCTAACAGTTCCTTATTCTTGATCCTGCTTCTTCTTTTTTCCTTTAATAGGTATTACTTCAACTAAACCTTTGGACCCCTCACTCTAACCAAGCATCTGCTTTACAGAGGACTCACTGACATTCTCCTTTCTTCAGAATCTTTCCAATGCAAGGCTCCATTCCCAGCACACAGGGGATGTTCTCTCCAAGAAACAGTCCTTTCCCTAAAATCAGAGCATCGGGCATTCTGAAGCAAGAGTCCAGTCACTGCGGGTCCTGCCAGTTTTGGTTATTAGTTGGGGGCTTCTCTAGAAAACGGAGGGTGGGCTTTGGCAATTGAAGGCCAGCACAACACTGCAAGTTCAGTTCTGGAGTTCTACAAGTTTTCTGTTGAGATTTCTCTGCTAGTATGAGAAGAAATGTCCCTTCCTCACTCCTGAGGTATTCCATTTCCTGAATTTTCAGGGCAACTGAGTGCGCGCATGTGCACACACGCACACGCACACGCACACACACACACACACACACACACACACACACACACACACACACCTCTTTCGAAGAACCAACAGCAATTCAGCAATTCTTAGGGAAAATGCAGTCTAAATCCACATTAGGAAAGAGACTGGTTGCCCCAGAGGTGCTAGCTTGCTCAATCTGGAGATAACATTTAATATTGTTGTGCAATGCAGTTTCAGTTCTCCAGTTATACTTTGTAAAAGGCCGTTGGCATGAAATGAATCAGGCCCATCAAAAGCCATGCCAAAGGACAGAGCAGTCTACTTCTGAGGGTTCTCTCTTTGTTGGGCTAGATAAAATTCTTAAGCAGAACTGCATTCTTTTAATCTCTGCAAAGGAAGTGGGAGTAGTTTAAGAATTTGTTATTCTTCTGCTGAAGCAAACCCTTAATAATAAAGGGGATGGGTGGGTTGGTCCTGGTTACAAACAGCTCTGCTCACCCATTTTGAATTTACTAACATGGGGCTTGTTCTTCTTACCTTTTGATACTTTGCTAATAACCAAGGAACCATACACTACACCCTTTCTGCACCTTGTATTAAAAAAATCATTTTGAAGTAATTATAGACTCAAAAGGAGTACATAGAGATCCCAAGATCCCTACCTCTAACTTCCATCAATGATGACACCTTACAGTGGTGACATCTGTAGTACAATATCAAGCCAGGTGCAGTACCATTAAACTAAAGAACTGTTCTGTGTTCATCATTTTTTACATGTACTCATGTGTGTGGTGTGTGCATGCGTGCACATGTACGCACACGAGGGCTACTTAGCTTATTGGTATATATTAAAGATCTGTGACTAGCAGGCCATGCAAATCTACTTCTTTCTTATTCCTTCTTTCATTATCTTGATGGACTATCACCTACAAGTTCCCTATTAAAACCTACTCTATTGTTTATGGCTTTTCTCTACTACATATGATGTTTCAATGGCACATAATCAGAAGAACTTGTAACAAGCCTGAGTAAATAGTTGAAATAATGGGGTAAAGGGTATGTGTCTTTGATATTTTGGTAAGAATTGCCAATAGCCCTCCAGAAAAGCTATGTTCTTTTCCAGTCTCAGGGAACCTTTCTGAAGGGCAATGTGATGGTGTCATTTCGCTGCACTCTCATAGCACTCAGTTTCACCAAATATTTTACTTTTTGCCAATAGGGTGAAAAAAAATTTTATGTACATTTCTTTATTAAGATGATTGAGTATTTTAAAAAATGTTTACAGGTATTTGTATTTCTTGTTTCACAAACTGCTTGTTCATGTTCTTTGTTCACTCCTGTTGGGTTGTTTACATTCTTCCTACTTATTCTTATACATATTTTATGAGAGGAAATGAATGATTTGATATGTGGCGAATATTTTTCTCAGTGTAATTTTTGAATTTATGTCTTTTTAAATGTCATGTAGATGTTTTAAATTTTTATGGAATCAAATTTACTTATCTTTTACATCCTCTGACTTTTAAGTCATGCTTAGAAAGGCCTTCTTTACTCCAAGAGTATAAAAATTCATGTTTTCTTGTAGTTATTCAATGTGTGTGTGTGTGTGTGTGTGCATGTGTGTAAGTATTTAAATCTTTAGGCCATCTGATATTTGTTTTTATATGGAAAATGAGATAGAGATCCAGGTTCATTTTTTTCCCAAATGGTTAACCAGTTATCTCAAAACTTATCTTATACCTTGATTTCTTTATTATTCCCGTATGCATTTGAGGCTGTTTCTGTATTCTGTTTTATTCCATTAATTTTGTTGTCTGTTTCCAAGTCAGTATTTTAGTAGATATTGCAAAAAGGAAAAATGAAAGAGGCAAAGTAATATAAAATAATTTCAAATAGAACACAGCAGTTCAGAGGTAGGAGAGAGTATTTTTAATTTCAGTCTGGAAAAGCTTTATGAAAGAGGAACATTTAAGACAAAGCTTGAATGAGCAGCAACATTAGTCAAAGGGAATAAAGAGCAAAGGCCTGAAGGCAGGAAGTGGTGAATATTTGCATAGATGCCCACTGTATCTCTGCAAAGAAACCCATACACAGCTGCTTGTGTTTTTATACGTGCATGTCTTGAATACAATCAAGCGCATACAGATATTTTTATATTACTTATTTGAGGCATTTTAAGGATACGTTTGTTAACCATATTAGGTACAAGTTGAGCACCTCCCATTTCCTAGGGATAGCTGTGTCAATTCTGATTTTCATCACAATGACCAAAGGCGATATTTGTATTCCCACTTTAGAAATGAAGAAAATCCTCAAGCAGGTTAACAGGTTGTTAGTGGCTGCACTGACATGGCCAGCAAGTTAAAAAACAAAAACAAAAACAGAAACAAAACACCAGAATAGAATACTCACAGTCTATCACTCCTTGTGTCCGTTCTCTCCCTCCACAGCTGTAACCAATGACTGATGGGGACAGGGTTAAACATACTCTGGTTCTTCTGCCTTCTCACTGGGATGACTTTGAGGTGTGACCCACAGTGCCCCCCAAGCGCTCTGTGGGAATGAGTCAAAATTACTCTATTCAATGTAGCTTGATATTACACCCTTACCTGGCCACTTCCTGGTCCAACTTCTCACTCTTCTCTTTTCCCTGGAAATATTTCCTAATAAATCACTGTCACATGCATTTTTCACTAAGCCAGTATTGTTTCAAGAAATGTGTTTCTGCTATGTAGGCGTTTGTGTCCATCTGTCTGTCTGTGTATTTGTGCATTGGCTTGCCATTTTACATGCATTTCTTACTGTGGACCCCAAAAGTTTGAAAGACACTGCCCAATGCTACATTAAGTTGTCTCTATCTGTATAAAGTTCAGTGAGTTGGAAAGTTTCCTGGAAGCCCAAGAATCAGAAATTCAAATCAGATTCCAGGTTTTATTGCCAAACTGAGTATAGCGACTTAAAATATATTGAATAAAAATCTTTTAGTCATGGATCTAGAGAATGCCATCAACTTTGACACAATTGGCTAAGCTGTTCTTTGAACTTCTTTGGGCAGTCGAATTTGCCAAATAGTTCTTTTCCCCCCATAATTCAGGGGGGCACCAAAAAGATATTAAAATTTTTTTTTTAATTTTTCAGTTACAGTTGACATTCAATGTTATGTTAGTTTCAGGTATATAGCTTGTGGCTGGACATATATACAACTTAACAAGCCAGCCAAATAGCTTTCAAAGTCCAGATTTCCTTTTGCTAAGGTAGATAAATGTGGTATTAAGGTCATGTTGGTAATTATTAATTTTTTGCAGAGTAGCAGGAATAGGAAGATGAAGTTTGCCTTGCAGCGGAGCCAGAGGGTATACCAACCCACAAGGCAGGGCTTTCATCCCAGAGCTCTGGCCCTAGGCTTGGCTTAGATGGAGAGAGGTGGGGTGTTCAGAATTGCTCTGTGTTTACCCTGGAAGACGGTACAGTTAAGGGAAAGGAAGATAATATACTGCAAAGGTCAGGCAGATCTGTATTGGTGCAATCTGCGAAGACCCTGGGGGAGCCTGGCTACCAGAATCCACTGGAGGCCCTGAGTGGAGGGGAGACAGCACCAGTTACGAAAGTATAGTGGAGATGAAATGTGGCAGGCAGTGCAAAGAAAAGGGCAAAATAGGCATCTTCCCAGGGAGGCCTTGGGAGCCCTGCCATCAAGGTGTCTGGCGAAGATCCTTGTTTGTCAGGACATAATGTGAGATTGACTCCATATTTAGAAAAGAACAAAAATATGTTGAAAATCTGATGAAATGATTTAGAAAAAGGGAAATAGGTCTCAGTTCATCAAGTTCAGGATGAAGACAGCTGTGAATTGAGAATTTATGAAGTCTCTAGTATTGTCCAGGGGAGAGCAATACTTTCTGCTAGACATAGATATTCTGGTTACCCTGAAGGTCTACTGCAGTGTGGGAGGTGGGTGCTTATCAGCACCATCACGATTCAATTGAAGAATCCTTCAATGCCAGCCAACTCCCTCTCTCCTGATTCCAAATTCACAATGCTGTTTCCTGATTGTTCTCCAGGTAGGAAGTATGGACAATGGATAATACCTTTTCTCATGACAGAAAGGGCATGTTCCCCACTGAAACTTAATCCATTGGCATTTGAGACTAAATTAATTTCATGTGAGTCTCCTCCTCCACCACCCCAAATATTTCATATTTCTGATTGACTAGTCTGGGGGTCAGGACCCTATAAGGCCCAGCCTGAAATGGACAGTCAGATCTCACAGGCCCTAAGATCACAGAGGAGCTCAGGAATCCCTAGGCTAAGCTGAAACCCTGGGGGTAGGCAGTACAAGCTGATGCCTGACCTGGAGTAGCCAGCTTTGACTGTTGGTGAGACTAGAGTTCAGCAATAAAAGGGGAGTTAACATGGGGGAAAGGTGAGAGGAATATTTGACTTTAGGGAGCAGAGCAGGAGTAGAAGGGAGATGTGGGGATAGTTTTGTCCCCAGTTTCTGTCTTGCCCATTGTTGCTGGAAAGTTAGGTAAGAAAGTAGTCTTTGGGCTCTATCTCTAGGGGAAGCTCTGTGCAATTCCAGTGGTGACAAGAGGTTCCCTACTTCTGGATTCTATCTCTGTCCACGGGGTGGGGTAGAGTGGCCTCTTTGAAGCATGGTGCAGGGTCTCAAGCAACACCTGGGCACCCTTCTTTTCACGGCCTGCCTCAGGTGATACTGTTGACACATAGTGACTTCTTCAGTCATGAGTTTTGACAGTGTTGAGCCATTTGGAGTTCAAAGAAGAAACCAGAGCCTCATAGGTGGTAGTATGCTGAGTTTTAATGTTATTAGACATATTAATATCTAATATTAATCTAGAACCTGAAGGGAGGAGAAGACTCTTAAACTTGCTCTTGCCCTCATTCCATATCAGGGAACTCTGCCAAAGGGTGGCTTGGAATGGCCATGTGTTTGAATAATGACCTTCCTCTGTAGTATGGAATTGGAAAATCTCTGTTCAAAAAACTCACTTTAGGTCTTGTAAACAGTGATTTAAATTGCAAAGGTGCAGAAGTATGCCTGTTCCATCTGATAGATAAATTTAGAGATCTTATGATCTGGCGAGAGGAGTCTAGGTGTTGAGTAAATTTATAACTTGTCAGTATTGGGGTAGATAGAAAAGATAAGGGTGTCTTGAGCTTCTGAAGACAAGAACAGAAACCTGTTGGGACAAAGGTGCACAGAAGCCTAAAGACTCTCCCGCCCTCATTTCCCACACAGTGCCCAACTGTGTGGAGGCCTGGAAAACACTGTGATGTCAGAGCTTAAATGTTTAGGACAGCACTTTCTCTGAGTCAGGCTTAGCCTGGACGTTGCCTGATTCCCGCGTTTTGGAGGTTGTCAGGGGGATAATATATTCCTCTGGTTTCTCTCCTGGCTGGACCAGCAGAGCCTAGTTTTCTTGGGTCCTGGCAGGCTGCCAGAATAACTCCATACCTCTTTCTCTGCCACTACCTTGCACTGAATCCTTCTCAAAACCCTTAACTTAGCCCTTTATCTAGGGGCCCTTCCTTCCTTTTCTGTTGGACCTAGGGAAGATGAGAGGTAGCATGAAAACTTGCCATCTTGTATCCCTAGCTCACACTGTGTCTCTGTGTAAAGACCCACTTCCTTAAAGTGTCGGCCGTGGAACTACAAAATTCATTCTAATTCTAGATTAGCCCTCTCTGCTTTATGTTCCTATGTACATCCCTTTTGAAGTATTTATCATACTAAAGATTGATTATTTAACATTTGAATCTCAGGTAGACTGTGAGCTCTGCGGCATCAGGACTAATCCTGTTTTGTCCACTGCCATATCCCTATGTACAATGAAACCATCCTGGGCATTTCAAAGAGGGAATTTATATCAGGGAATAGATTAGACAGGAAATAGAGATGAGAAGCTGAATGGGCTGACGAAGCAACTAGATATTAGTGAGAACAGGAAGCTGCTACTGTCATAAAGGTATATAGGATACAGGAAAGGGATGGTGTCATCAGAATTAGATGCTAAGGCTATACTATGGCTGGCACTGCCAAGGACCCTGGATGGAGAGGTTATCTGAAGGGGAGCTGAAACCACTGCAGAAAAATGATGCTTAAAATGGAAAAAGAGGCACAGAAAACATAATCTGGCTCCTTACTTCTTAACCTCTAATCTCTTGTTAGTGTCTCCCCTTGGCCATGCTAGCTGGAAGATAAACAAGGAAGATAAACCAAGGCAAGTATAAACACAAAATGAGAAGGGTGGGGTAGAGATCTGAGAGCAAATAGGCAATGACTGGTACAATATGAACAAATATTTGTTACTTACATGAGTGAATAGGTGCATAGATGTGCATTAAATATTGGTTGGTCAATAATTTAAAGTAGCTACAATCTTCCCATTCACAGCCTGTCAAACAATTCTATCTCTTCTCTGCTGCTAGTTGCCACAGAGGCCTTAATGAGACATGAGTTTGGACAGTGTAACTAACTATAATTGAAGTTCAAAGGAGCGATGAGATCCCTGGGGCTGGCAGCTTCATTCTGATTAACTTTGCTCTGAAGTATTTAAATTTAAATTTTTTTTTCTTCTGCTAGGAGTACCCAAAATATTAGTAAAGATATAGGCTGTTTGACATTGCCCAGTTTGACATCCAGCCCCATTTTCTTGAGGTTCAAATCTACGAGCTGCTGAGACAGCGTGCCTCAAAATGACACAAGGTGCCGTTTCTGAGGCAAAGACTTAGCCTGTCCCTCACAGGCAGGCCCTTGATTAGGATGGATTTCAGGTCCCTGACGCAGCCTTTGAGGATCCATTCCAGGTGGGCTCAGGAGCCTCTTCTGATGCAGAGAAGGCTGCAATTCCACGGTGTGTCCACCAGAGGGCCATGCCCGCCCCTCCCTTCCGACCACCCCCTCCCAGCCTCGGAGCGTTCAGACTGGGCTGCGACTTGGTGCCTCATCTATGCCTTGGCTGCTGGTGGGGTCTCCTCTTAGGTACCTCATGTGTTGAAGCAGACCTCGGGGAACCGAGGCTGCCCTGATTTGAGGGAGGAATTGCCTATTCAGTTCCCTCATTTTTCCTTTCACTGGTTCATTTTACATTTAATAACAGTTGACTTGAAACATTTACAAATGGGAAAAAATCAAGCAGGTGTGTGTGTGTGTGTGTGTGTGTGTGTGTGTGTGTGTGTGTGTGTGTGTGTGTGCTGGAAGGAAGTGGGGATGATTCTGGTCACATCAAATCATGCCTGAACTCGCAGCTTAAATATTATTTAATGGAGAAACTGAGAGCTTGAAAAAGACTTTAGAAATAATTTAGCATTACCCTCTTTCATTGATAGCTAAAGAAGCCAACATAAGCCTGGCTGCTTGCAAGATGCCTGGAAAGTTTAGAAACTTTAGGAATACATTTAATAAGTAGAGTTATTAAGGGGTTTGTGGTAGGATTTTATTTTGGTATTCTACACTGCTCCCCCTTTCTTAGGTCCAGCCTGAACCTTAACAGCAGCCACAAAGCTCAAAAAGGCAATTTTCAGTTTACTATTGAAAATGTTGGCTCTCTGGTTCTAATCCCGTCTTTGGTCTTTGGATTCTTTCTAAAATCTATTGAATCTATTGAGAGGAAGATCTGATATGGTAGAAAAATTGTCCAGAACAATGGTGGAGTGAGTAGAAACCCAGTCAAACTCCTAATCACAAATGCTATTAAAGTTGATCAGAAATTTTACTAAAAAATTTACAGCAGTGCTGCAAAGATCAGTCACTAAGGTAACTTAAGGGAGAATGCATTCAACTTGAAAAATTAATGTGGGCTTTCTGACATAGTATCACTCAAAAAGACCAAAAAAATGTAGAAAACTTTATTTTAATTAATCCTGAAAAAGAGCAACTGCAGGGAACCACACAAAATTCAGAAAACATTTGGAGCCTCTTTTCAAAGAAATGAAGTGGATACTATAACCTTTTAAGTGAGAGGAGATCACAATAAAAAAAGAATGAAGGTAATGATCATTGCAAAAAACAAACTGAAAATGTTGTTTAAGCTGCATAGAGCAGAAATGGCACTTAAATCAGTAAACAAACAAACAAACAAAAAACCTTGAGTGATATATACAGAATATTAAGAAATGGAATCAAGAAATGAAACATTTCATGGAAAAAATTTAAGTGTTCCAACCAAAATATAGAGTGGCTGAAAGGATAAGAAAACAAGACCCCGACATATGAAAAGGAAGGGAATGGAAAAAGATATTGCTTTGATGAACCTAGAAGATATTTAAGTTAGAAAGAGAAAGATAAACACTATATGATTCACTTATATGCGGAATTTAAGGAATAGAAAGAACAAACCAAACAAAAGCAGACTCACAAATATAGTGGACAATTTGGTGATGGACAGAGGGGAGTGGGTTGGTGGGGCTGGGAGAATGGGGTGAAAGGTTAAAGAAGTACAAATTAGTAGCTGATGGATGGTCATGGGGATGGGGAGCATGGCATTAATGCACTGGCTGGGTGGAGGGTCAGGGGAGGGAGGGAGCAATTGGGGGGATCATTTTACTAACTATATAGATGTTTAACCAATGTCCTATATACTTGAAACTATTTAAAATTTAATTTCAGGAGGCAGATCTGGGGCATAGAGTTCAGTGTTGCAATTTCTAATGATTAGACTTCTGAAGAAGCAGCGAAAATAAAGGGCACTAAGTCAATAATTAAAGGTGCAATAACGTTTTTCTAGAACCAATAAGAGATTAGATTTGAAATAGAGAAAAGTCATATGGCCTCATAAAATGCTTTTGAACATTTATAACACAGTTCTCACATTCATACATCTTTTCACTTGATCTTCACCACAACTATGTGAGATGGACAGATATTTTATTTTCCCTTTTTACTGGTGGACAGTAGCCTCTGAGAGGCTGATTTGTCCAAGGCATATAGCTGGTAAATGAAGAGCCCAAGTTTGAGTCCAGGTCTTGCTCTCTAAAGTAAGAGGGTCTTATATACATTTTAAACAATGAGAATATACATCTGCAATAACATGAAAAGAGATCACTTTTAGAAAATGTAAATTGGAAAGACGATTGTGTTTTCTAGTAGCATAAACGTGGCTTGGTGGATATGGATCAATCTCACCAAATGTTAGGGAGGGAGAGAGAAAGAGGGGGGTGTGGAAATGTGTTCATTCATTCTTGACCTTGCCAAACTGCCCGTCATATAATATGTGTCAAAACCCCACAAACTCTTCAAGGTCCTAGAAATTCAAGCAGTCACTCACCTTATTCCAGTTGTCCCTGAGGACTGCTTCTAACAGAAGTCTGCATTAAACACAGAAACCTAAATAGATGGCATTGATCTGAGTTATCTGTTGCAGAAGGACATAAATGAGAACAGTATGAGGAAACATTTTTTGTTGATAAGTGTAATTATTGTATTTGATGGAATAAAAATAATATGTATGCTCATACCTGTATAAGACATTATAAACTGCTGTCAGCTTTCTAAGAGAGTTATGTGGCTAAATGTGACACGAACCATGCCCTAGACTCAATACTACCATTTTAGGAACTTATCCTAAGGCAATAATTCAAAGAAGAAAAAGTTATAAATGGTTATACTGGTATTATTTATAATTGTGGAAACTTGAAATAAAAACCCCAAACCCCAATGGGTTTTAGCCCAAATGAATATTATGTAGCTATTAAAAGTAATGAAAATGAAATGTGTATATGAAATTAGTAATAACAGTAGAACTAAACACTTTATAATACCACAATTAAACAATGAAAAATGTGAACATGTAGTTAAAAATTGGAATGCAATTAAGGGTGGTAGGACTGATGCCGATGAATTTTTAAAATTTCTTTCTTTAAAATAATTTTAGATTTATAAATAGTTAAGAAATTGCCAATGCTGTTGCTGAAACACGGCCAACCCCACTCAAGTCAGGGATTCATGGCCTTTGTCTGGAAGGGTAAGAAATTGCTCATAGTTGCTGAGTCTGAGTAGGGATTTGGAGGCCTGTGGGCCTGGGGAACAGGACTAAGGAGAGACTGAATTTTTACTGTACACCCTTTGATGCCTTTTGAATTTTGTGTCCTGTGCATGTGGCACCAATTACAAAAATGATATCTAGGTGCAATAAATCTACATTGACTATAATTCTGATCCAAAAACTGCGTCAGATGATCTAATGATGGGACAGAATCGTTGAAATCAGCGTGGTCTCGAAAATTCAGAACATTGGGTCAGTGTGCCAAACAATCACAATGGTGGGGAGTAGAGACCAAGAGGAGGCTAGAAAAAGGGCAGCAGGTGAGAATGGGCCCTCCTGCGAGTCCAAGTGAAGTGACAGAGACCGGGTTGAGTGAGGGCTGAGGGAAAAGAAAGCTGCAATGCAAAAGAAGAGTAGAGGTTGGTGTCAAGGACCACAGAGGGGAAGTGTACATGTCATGGGTGGCATGGGGAGGAGCAGCAAGTAGGCCAGGACCACTGGCTGTAGTATAGTGCAGACGGAAACTGAGGTACAGGGTGTGGCTGGACCCCTGAGTGCGTAAAGTGGGGACACCAGAGAGGCTTGGAACAGATGGCCTGCTGGGGCGTGATGCCAAGCCCAGCGTGGGGTTGGGAAGAAGCAGCCACACCAGGTTGGGCCCAAAGATATGGGGCCAGTGATGCTGAGGTAGCTGGGTATCTTTATAGTGTCTTCTCTTTAAGAGTTGGTAAGTTAGAAACAGGATTAGCAGTCAGAAGGCCTAGGTTCAAGTCCTGCTTTGGGGACCAGCTCTATGACCTTAATCTCTGTTCTGTTCTCCTCAAATATGGTTAATATTGCCTGGAAGAAGAATGAGGAGGCAACAGTGAGATCACCTGCAAGAACTTGGAAATGGTGGGCTAAGTGCTCTCTGAGCTGTAAACTACAAACTCACTGGAAAACAGATCAAAGCCGGGAAGTGCCACGTCCCTTTAAGAAGGCAGAATGACTGAGGCTGCTCCAGAATGACTGAAGACTGAAGGAAGATATTAACTTGTTCATCAGAAGAGCTGAGGAATTACAGACCCCCAAAGGAAGAGTGGCAGGCGTCCACGCTGTTCAGGAAGGTGCTGGGGACAGGTGTAGTGTTTTTGTGGAAAAGGATGCATTTGGCTACTCTGACCCCAACAAACATTTGAGTCACCGTAATGCGCTCACTGAGAAACCCTCTTGAGGCACTGTTTGGCTTCCCACGTGCTGTCCCTGCTCCCATGAGTTCTAACTGCACCAGGTAACACTGGTTAGTGTCCACCTTGAACCCTGTGCTGCTTAGTCCAGATCCTGAGGACATTACAAATGGTTTCTGTAGCTGAGAAGGAGCACTCTCTCCTATGTCCAGCAGCCCTGAAGTCCATTCCAGCCAGCAGAGGATAGTGCACTGTTTTATCTCATAATGCATATGTTTTAATTATTTCTGCTGTCATGTTTAACAAAGCTCTAATGTAGCACAAGGAGTTTTTGAATACCCTGTATAATCGATTTCAGCCGTGTTGCCCCATTCACAGAATCTAAAAGACTGCTATTGACTTTTT
This sequence comes from Cynopterus sphinx, assembly GCA_030015415.1. Lineage (NCBI taxonomy): Eukaryota > Metazoa > Chordata > Mammalia > Chiroptera > Pteropodidae > Cynopterus > Cynopterus sphinx. Next base: position 77,416,457 of record CM057384.1, read on the forward strand.
CTACTATATTCAAAGGGGGGAAATTTTAGAGCGCTTTGTCTCCAGGGGTCCCAAATAATTGTGGTGTATTGCTCTCCAATGGCATGGAGAGAGGTCCTCTCCTGCTGACATCATTGATCAGGCTTGAGTTAATGGTAGTGGTTTGTTTGAAGTAGATTTTTGTATGTGTGTGTTTGAGGTGACATTCACGCAAAGAGGCAGGTGGGGTAGTCCTCCGGGTTCTTGCTGTGACCAAGATTTTATCTTTTTTGTTGTTGTTGTATTCCTATTTCTTTTCTTTGGGAATGAAAATAACACTTAAAAGTCTTAGTTGCCTTTGAAGTTCATCCGATTATTGGGGATTGAAAAAAATCTCGTCAATGACATTAGCAGGTTTAATGTGACTACATTTATATAATTAATAAAGTCCAGTTGTATTAAAACACATTTATTTTGATGGAAACTCTAAATGCTTACCAAAGCATTTGACTTTCTTTTTTCTGGTAGCTGTTAGCTAAAAATATCCCTGAATATTGTGTGTAAGGGAAAATATTTTGAAAAAAGAAGCAAGTTATGTGAGAAGGTGTATAATGCCAGATCACAGAGAAATAAAATAGCCAGAATATAGAAACAGAATGTGTGGCTGTGTGTGTGTGCACGTGCGTGTGTGTGAATGTATAAATAAATAAATTACATGTGCCGTATACTTCCTTCTGCTCTGCAATAAAGAATATTATTTTCTGGTATACTCGAGAACTTAATTAGTAATGATATATTTCTAGTGATCTAGAAATTTTGATGAGGTTGACCAAGAATAGGAAGCTGTAGTTAACCATTGTCCTGGTGGCACAAAATAAAGGAAGCAGCACAGAAAGCTGGGGCACAGTCCACTCTCTCTTTCTCTACCCTATGGTTCTGTGTGACTTTTGCCAAACCAGCCCTTGGAAGGTGACAGCAGTGACGAGGGGTGTAGAACCTAGAGATGCATTAGAACAAAGCCCAGAGATTGAAGCGAAGTTATCAAGAGCTCCGCACCCAGTAGAGCAAGGAGAAAATGCTAGCCAACCCATTTCTTTTCTTACTCCAACTTCTAAATACTAAACATTTTATTTTGTATGTGTTTATCTGGGAGGAACGGTTAGAATATCTGAAGTGATGAGGGAGAGAGAAAAGTCGTAGAAAGGCATTTGCTCCAAAGACTTGATCAGGAAAAAAATAGAATTGCTTCATGGTTGGTTGAGTTCTTCCAGCTCTATCTATGACAGAGAGAATCGACAACTGGGGATTTTCCTTCTGAGCAGTTGTTATTACACAGACTACTATCCGGATCAGAAGCTTTGCAGCTGTGGACAACTTGGGAGGGAACGATCACCGAGAATCATTTGTAATGGGCTTTTACTTCTAGTTATGAAAAATTTGATAAGCAAATTTAAAATACAAATGATTAAAAAGGCCTAAAGACCTTTAATGACAGAATTTGTTAAATGGTGTATTAATCATAAATACCAGTACCTTTCTAATTCATGTGCCTTGCTTGGGCATATCAAATATGTAATCTGCGATCTATCTGGACTGAAATGGGCCCCATTAAAACAGCATTCTGAAGAGATGTTCTTTCCCGCTGCCCACTGCTAACCTGAAGTTTTACTTCAGTCATTCTTCGAAGAGATTAAAAAAAAATAGATTTGATCTCAAGCACAATTCAACGTTTGTTAATTTGCCAGCCGGGAGACTAAAGAGTCTGCAAACGATGCTCATGTATCAGCTAGTTTTTAACAAGTGTGAAAGGTTGTAGTTTCATTTCCTAAGTCACCCAGACATCACGTGTACATAGGTTCTTGGGAAGAGGGTCTGTGGCAGCATGGTCTGAGGTGACAGCATGCAGACTCTCAGGCCCAGCGAAAGCAGCACTTCTCAGAAACAAATGACAAGCAGCTGCAGTGCGGTCAGGAGTGGGAATAAGATTTAACCCCCAAGTCACGTTAGGGACAGTAACAAGAAAGCATGTGAATGCTATCGATCCTGGGCTTCGCCACCAGGTAACACGATCCGAGTTCTGAGTTGCTTAAAGCTGGTGGTTTTTCTCCAATGCAGCTAAATCTGCCTGTTTTTTAGTTTTGGAATAAGTCTTTTTTACTCTCTTGACAAAGGTTCTTTGATTTGAAATGGATTAAGAATGGCCAACACAAAATTTGGCTTGGATTCTGTTTCAAAGCCCACTGATCTGATATCACTTGGTGCTCTGCAGTTTCATCCTGTCATTAGCCCCTACCTCTCACCTCCAATTAGTGCAGGCTTCACAAGATGGGTACTCAGTCCTCCACAGGACATCCCCCACTTCAGATGCCAGGCACACTTCAGGAATCTCCAAGTCATCCCCACTTTGGACCAACTGGGTACAAATATGAAAGGTCCTTACAGCCCCCTCAGGTTTGGTAATTTGCTAGAATGACTCACAGAACTCAGGAAAGCACTGTATTTATGATTATAATTTTATTATAAGGGACACAGAACAAGACCAGTCCAATGAAGGGACACATGGTATGAGGTCTGGGAGGGTCCCAAACACAGCTTCCTGCCTTCTCCTGGGAAATCAGGACCTGTCACCCTTCCAGCACATCAGATGGTTTTCACCAACCAGGAAGCTCCCCTGAGCTTCAGTGTCCAATTTTTATTACGTGGCTACGATTGATTAAATCACAAAACCAAGTGATTTACTGCAATTTCCAGCCCTCCTCCCTACCCCAGAGATGGGGCAGGGCTGATAGTGTGTTGCTCAAGGTCTCAACCTCCTAATCAGGTAGTTGGTCTTTCTGGTGACCTGCCTCCAAACTAAAGCTGTCTAGGAGTCCCACTGAGTCACCTTATTAACATAAACTCAGGTGCGATTCAAGAGCTCATGAATAACAAACATACTCCTATTCCTTGGGAAATTCCAAGGGTTTTTAGAAGCTCTGTACCTGGAACCCGGGACACAGATCAGACAAATATAGGTAATGTGGGCATGTTTTTATATAATGAACTTTAAATTTTATAGGAAGTGGGTGTTTCTGATCTGTTTTGCAAACTGGAACCAGAATGATCTTTTCACAATTGGTATCTAGTCCTGTCAGCTCTTGTTTGAAACCTTTCAGAGGACCTGCTACTCATCTTAGAAAAAAAGAGTAAAACTTTTAACCAAGCCTGCCAGTTCTCCTAGGTCGTGGCCAGACTCGTCTGCCATACCCCTCCCTTGCTCTCATGAGCCAGCCTTTCGGTTTTCCAATGTGCTTGATGTTTTGGCCTCTGCCCTGCTGGTCTCTACTTGAATCAGTCTCTTTCTCAACCTCCCTGTGTGTGTGCTCCTGCAGTACTGAGGCTCCTATCCTTCACCCCACTGTCTCCCCCATCAGCTGTAAGCTCTAAGGTGAGCTGTTTGTGCTCAACGATGTATCCCTGTCCCCTATTCAAAGATAAACTGAAGCACATTAAAAATTTTAAGAGTTTATCTGAGCAAAAGTCAATTTGAATGGGGCAGTACCAAACTGGAAGTGGTTAGGAATGCTTCACCTATAGGAGCTCATGGAGAGATTTTATAGAGAAAAGGTGGAAAAAGGCAAAGACTGGCTATATCTTAAAGCTTAATTGGCTGTTTGTGATTGGCACTCCTTATGTTTTGTTGTAGCCACCAGCCCTGATAGACACATGGACCACCAGAAGTCAGTGAGTTATAGGAATCACACTCTTTATTCAGCCAGCTGGGTCTGCCAGGGGTACGCAGACCCCAAATTACGCAGCCCCGAAATGCAGAGGTACAGGGTTTTTAAGCCCTGAACCCCATTCTTTATTATGTTTGAACACACAAATCTATTTTTCTTTTTTTAATTATTAACAGTCAACCCACAGGTCGGTTGTATAAACGGGGGGTGCAGAAGCAGAAAGCTTGTTGTTAGAATGTTATGTTCCCAAGGGTGATAGCCAAGCAGTGATTTTTCCAGCCAGCACAGTTTCAATTTTGTAATTTCTAGACATTTACAGGCTTAGATTCGGGTTTGCTTACTTAGGCCGGCACAGCATTAGTCTAAGGGCCTCTTTGCTTAGTTAATTTACTACCTCAAACACCTATCACAGTCCCTGGTACAAGAAGGATACCTAGTACATCTCCATTGAATGAATTATAGATTGTTTCTGAATTCATCTTCAGGGAATTGGCAAAAACTCTTACCCAAGTATGGCTGAAAAAATAGAGTTTTTCTCTGCCTGAATTTCTCTGTTGTGTTTTCTATGTTCTTTGTGTTTCTTATTATTCTTGTCTGGGTGCTATATCCATTCTGCACAGAGCTCTTTCTGATTTCACAGCCTGTTAGGGATTGAATTGTGTCCCTGCCAAATTCTTAACCCCCAATGCTACCGTATTTGGTGATAGGGCCTTTAAAGAGGGAATTAAGGTTACATAAGGGCATAAGGGTGGAACCCTAATCCAATATGACTGATGCTTTTATAAGAAGAGGAGGAGACACCAGTGTTGTATATGCATAGAGGAAAGACCACATGAAGACACAGTGAGAAGACAGCCCTCTGCAAGCTAAAGAGAGAGAGGTCTCAGGAGAATCCGGACCTGCCAACACGCTGATCTCAGACTTCTAGGGTCTAGAACTGTGGGAAATGTGCTTTTGTTGTTTAAGCCCTCTAGTCTGTGTGTTGTTCTGGCAGCCGAGCTGACTAAAACAGGGCCTTTGCTTATGCACTTGTTCAAAGTTTGCCTGTCTAGAGTCTTCATCAGTTGTATTCCTGAAGAGACTCTATGATGTCCTATAAATGCCTGCTGCTAATTTACTGACGTGGGGATGGCTTCTGGTTCTGTGTGGTGTGGTGATTTGGCCTGCGCCACTGTTCTGCAGAAAGCCTCCTGTGCTCTGGTTCTGGGTGCTACATCCTGTCCTTTTCTGTTCACTGCTGTGCTGTCCTTACCTGCATTTTGTGATACTTCCTGTTTACACCGTTAAATCTATTCTGGGCTGTACCACCCCACCTATGCCCACTGTGAGGTGGGTTAATCTTGTTATATGTAATCATTCTGTTGGAAAGCTACAGGATGAATTGAGTGAGTTGACCAGAACACATACAGCTAGTTAGTAAAATAAGTGAAATTAGAATACCAAGCTCCTGACCTCATACTTCACTATTCTTTCCACTCTACCCCTGAAAGGAATAAAAATTTTTTGACTCTCTTTCCACCTATCGAAAAGTGTGTGACCATAGCAGTCTACTTGTCCTATTAGTATCACTTCATTAGATCCTTGGTCTGCAGGCACTGAAAGAAGCAATTAATAGCAACAACCTCGACTTTTCTTAACTTTTCCCTTCAGAGATTCTGAGCAAAGAGAACAAACCGAGATCACTAGAAAGCATCAATACAGAGAACTTGACTGCTTATTCAGATGTTAAAATTGCTACGATCATCCAACGGTTTCCCTTCAGTGTCCGCTTTGTAAAAAGTAGCTGATGAATTCATTCATTTCAGGCATTATGTTTATACCTCCAGTTTTTATTAAAATCAATGAGAAATAAGACCTCAGTTTTCCCACCTGATATAAGAAAGTGTTCTAAATATATTATATTATGAATGGCTTTTTATGGACACCCTGAAGATTTCATAGCAGATGAAATATAGATATAATTTAAGGAAGATGAAGTTTAGTGTTTTATGAGATTAAAAAATGAAAAAGGATGCAGAGATAAGTTCTAGCTCTTCAGTAGATCTGATAAACGCTTGAGTTCTTCCCTTGATCATCTTGTTCTTTCACCAGCAGTCCTCATGTTGAAATGAATAAACTAAACTGGAGATGATTAACTGCAAATCATGCAGGTCAACTGATAAAAGAAAGAACAATTACCTACTAAGAGGAGCTGTTCTACTAAAATTTCTGCATCTCCTCTAAGATTTAAAGACATTTTTTGTTTTTCCAAGAAGCACCTCTGATTCCTGACTCAGTTTTCCTGATGTGGGTGTCTCTTGTTTTAGCCCACGTTCACATAAATCTGTAGGTGCCGTGTCTCATGGCTTAGAAGAGTTTTTCTTTATAAATCAGGGTATAATTAGGATAACATATCCGACAGCAGCGGTTTCATAATTAATCATTTTGTTTGTTTTTAATAACTCCTTCAAAATAGATTTCAAAACTGAGCGGACTAATTGTAATCAAAGTCTGGTGCATAGTCCTGCATATCTCAAGGCACTGCCTTCCCTTGGCCTGTTCCTAAATCATTGTACATTGTTTTCTCTATCTTTTCTTGTCATTAAAAGAGGCATATGGAAAAGCAGCTTAGTTCTTCGTCCAGTTCCTCTCTTAGTCCCTGTACTGGGTGTCTTTTTTTGTCTCCCACCCCCTGCCCCTTAGACCCACTTTCCACCCATCCACCCCCAGTCAGGAAGGCCAGCCCATATGGACATCATCACTCTATGCCTTCAAGTTGAGTTCAGCTAATGGAAACTGCAGGAGATGGAGGGGTCGGGGGTGCTGTATGCAGAGAAAGGTGAAGGTGTTTATTGCAGCAGCTCACTCCCGCCCAGTTCCAGAGGATGTCTGCCTCCCACCTCCAATGGGGCCCTCCCCTTATCACTACTCTCTGCGGGTGCCCAGAATCTCCCTTTCCTGAGACCCTTCGGGCCTAGAGGTGGTAACCAAAGCCCCATAGCATCCATGATTGGTTTTATAAGTCCTCTGAAAATAGTCCCATTATTAAAATCTCAACTAGTCTGGTTTGCATGAACCATCTGTTTCTAGCTGGGTCAGATACCACTGTATATTGTGTTTCTCCCTCTCTTATTATTCTTTCTTATTCTCCTCTGTCCCTTTCCTCTTCTCCAGTTTCCTCCCTCTCACTACCATTTTTTTCTATCTCTGTCTCTTCTGTCTGATTTTCATTTTCTCTCTGTAGTTTATATTCATGCTTATCATTACAGTGACACGACAATTATTTACCTTATTGGGGGGGGTGGAGGTGAGCTCCACTTAATGAAACACTTAAGTAGAAACACTTAAGAAGCTATTATGGCTGCTGGGAGTGTAAAATAATACAAACACGTTGGAAAGCAGTTTGGCAGTTTCTTGAAAAGTAAAACATACACCTATTATGTGATTTAGCCATTCCACTCGTAGGTATTTACCCTAGAAAACTGAAAGCGTATGAAGACTTTTACATGAATGTTCACAGCAGCTTTATTTATAATAGCCAAAACGGAAGCAACTCGAATGTTTACTAACGGGTGAGTGTAGACACAAATTGTAGCCTATCTACACAGTGGAATACTACCTAATAGTGAAAGGGAATTAACTACAATAGTCCCTCTTTATCCGCAGGGGATACATTCCAAGACCCCTAGTGGATGCCTGAAACTGTGGATAGTACTAAACCCTGTATATACTGTTTTTATCTATACATGAATATTTATGATAAAGTTGAACTTATAAATTAGGCACAGTGAGAGATTAACACCAATAACTAATAATAAAATAGAATAATTAATTATAATAATATACTGTAATAAAAGTTATGTGAATGTGGTCTCTCTTCTAAAATATCTTATTGTACATACCCTTCTTATGATGACGTGAGATGAGAAACATCTACACGATGAGATGCGTTTGCAGTTTGAGGTGTGACAGCAAAACTAGCATAAACTCTTTTTCTTTCTTCACAATTTTATGTAGAGAAGATTCATTCTCATCATAGATCTTAGTAACCTCAGCATACAATTTTTTTCCTTATTAAGTTGAGAGCTTTCACTTTTTCACTTAAAGGAAGTACTTTAAGTACTTCTCTTTGGGTATTAAAACGGCCAGCATCACCACTCCTGCACATTGGGGCCAGTATTAACTAAAACAAGGGTTACTTGAACACAAGCACTGTGATACTGCCACTGTTTTCAAATAACTCAGACAGCTACTAAATGACTATTGGGCGCGGAGTCTATATGGCGTGGAGATGCTGGACAAAAGGATGATTCACATTCTAGGTGGGAAGGAGTGACATTGCCTCATGCTACTCAGAATGGCACAAAATTGAACATTTATGAATTGTTTATTAAATAAATTTCTCCTTTAACATTTGTGGACTGGTAGACCAAGAGTAACTGAAATCACAGAAAGTGCAACTGTGGATGGTGGGGGTGGGGGAGGATTACTGTATTGATATGAATATGACATTGATGATTTCCAAAGTAAGTTGAGTGAAAGAAGCTAAACAAAAAAAGACTGAATACTGTATGATCTCATTTATATACAAACAACTCATCTCTAGTGACAGAGAACAGACCGCAGTTACCTAAAATAGAGGAAGGGCAGCTCAGAGGAGGCTGGAAGTGAGGTGCATGAGTTAAGAGGTAATAAATATGTTCACTATCTTGATTGCAATGATGATTTCATGGGTGTATACATACGTCAAAACTTATCAAATTGATCACTTTAAATATGTACAGTTATTGTGTGTCAGTTATCTATATAAAGCTGTTCAAAATAACACACAGCAATAGGCTCAAAGATAGCATATTATTTTCCTGCTGCTATAACAAAATACTATAAATTTAGTGGCTTAAAACAATATAAATTTATTATCTTATAGTTCTGAAGATCAGAAGTCTCACTGGGCTAAAGTCAAGGTTTTGATAGGGCTGGTTTCTTTTGGAGGCTCTCTGAGGAAAATCTATTTATTTGTATTTTTCAGCTTCTAATGGCCACCTGTATTCCTTGGCTTGTGGCCCCTTCCTCCGCCTTCAAAAGACATCACTCCCACCTCCACTTCCATCATCACATCACTTCTCTGTCGTAAGATCTCCTTCTGCCTCCTTCTTATAAGGGAACTTCTGATAATATTTAGGGCCCACCCAGATAACCCAGGACAATCTCTCCATCTCAAGATGCTTAAGGTAATTACATCTGCAATGTTTTTTGTTTGTTTTTATTTTTGTTTTTGTTTCTTGCCATAGAAACATTCACAAATTCTGGGGAATAAGATGTAGATATCTTCAGGGGGCTGTTACTGAGCGAACCTCAGATGGTATATTATTTACTCTGTAAAAATGATTATTGCTTGGTGTCTGGAAATGCTCACCTCTTTCTTTTGCACTGAGCTGTTTATAATTAATCCTGGCTTTTGAAGAGAGGACAAATTCCAGGTTGAATACCACCTGGAAAAGCTCACTGTGCAGAAATCATTTACTATGTTATTTCTTGTGCAGATTTACAAGGTGTCCCCAATGTAGCAGCCTAAACATTGCAAGCCCCTTCTCACCTGGGCTTGGGTGGCTGGGGAAAGGATAACCCTTTAGACAAATGTTGCCATTTTGCTGAAAGCTAATCACTAATATATAGGCTTCAATCTGACCTTTGTTAACTTACGTCGAATTACCTCCTCTGTTAAAATGCTGTCTTTGACAGTCTGACCAGTGAGGTGCTAGGAAATTCCTCAACATCTGAACTCTAGGAAGCAAACAGCAGGGACCACATTTAGAGACACTTCTAGGGAAGCTGATGAGATGGAGTCTCATTCCTAGAAAAGAACTCAAGCTTTGCTGACCATCAACCCAAGCCTCGATGAGCCTTCTGAGAGGAGCAGGAAGGCTGAGGATAGGGTGTGTTGTGGCTGGAAATGGGGTCAGAGAGAGACTTTGCCCCTGAAGTAGCCTCCAGGGCCAGCAGATGAATTCAGAACATTGCTTTTGCTGCCCACAGCCTCTGGGGTGGCTGCCTCTTGTCCAAACTTTGGCCCACACCAGCAGAGCCCAATTTGGGGAAGCAGCCCTGCCCGACTCCATAATGTCTCCAAACTGAGACTTCAACACCTTTGGGGCCCACAGGATGGTTCTTTGTACTAGGAGGAGATAGGCCACTGTTACAAAGTCTCTCCTATTGGCAGGTAGGAGATCCTGTTTGTTTCTGCTTTCTACCCTGCCAGGTAGGTTTCCTCCTATGTAGCATGGAGCCTAGGGACTCCATGCAGTTTTTCCTAGCAAAGGGCCAAGTAAGGGAGATGCTGGGACCTGAGGAGATGGAAATGTTATGCTGGTGTGGACACAGCTGAAGTTCCTCCCCTCCACTCAGGAAAGGTGGAGACATTAGGCCTCCCAGGAGAGAAAAAATTCTTAATAGGTTATCAGGCCCCAGGGGATAGCCCCTACCTAGGTGCTGTGCTTAGACGTTGACAGATCCTTCCACAGGGTTTCCCTACCTTCCTGGAGATACTGGTGTGGGCCCTGAATGTTGGAGAATGAGAGTCTATGTGGGATACAGGTAAGGGAATGAACCCAAGGGCTAGATTGAAGGCGGCCAGGAGTTTGTAGAATCTCCGAGCTCTGCTCTCTTGGACACTTTCTCTGGGATATCTGTTCCCCAGCCAGAGCTAATAAGATGATTTCCATATTAATGAAATTTTGGATGAAGAATAGGAATGTGGGAAACAGACTAATGGTTCTAATGCTTTCCCCTAGGTTTTCACTTCTCAATAAAGTGCAGTCACCTGATTCCTTGTTTATGTGCTGAGAAAATGATGACTCCTCTGGGAAGCTCTTAGCAATAATCATTTTGTTCCTCATTCTCTTGTGTCTAGTTGGGTGGGGACATGCAGAAGAAACTACAACAGAGATAGCCAGTCAATCCTTATCTTCCCCTTAGATGTGCATCTGGTTTCCTACCCAGTTTCCCTGGTTGCCACATTTTTAATAGCCAATAATGCTTCTATTTAAAAATTTTTTAATTAATTTTTTAAAAAAATTAAATTACAGTTGAGGTTTAATATTATATTAGTTTCAGGTGTACAGCATAGTGATCAGACATTTATATAACTTAGGAAATGATCACCCAGTAAGTCTTGTACCCACCTAGCACCATACATAGTTATTACAATAATATTTCAATTTTTTAATTACAAAAGGATGAAAAGTTTATACTCTTATTAAAAAGCAAAGAGAAACCAGAAACCTCTTTTTACTTGATTTCACTAGCCTACTCTTTCAGAAGTATCTATCATTGTTGATTTGGGAAATATCATTTTCTTTATATGTAATGATTTGAAAATATGTCCATGATTATTTGATACCACTTCCTTCAAAAGCTGGATCCTAATTCTTCTCACTTTAAGTATAGGATGTACTTAGTGACTTCTTTTTAAGTGTAGAATGTGACAGAAGGGATGGTTTATGATGTCTGAGATTAGGACTTGAATGGTGTTGAGTCTTTTTCATACTCTCTGGGAGAAGCCAGCTGCTGTGTTGTGAGGACACTCAAGCAGACCCATGCAGAGTCCCAGATGGTGGGGAACTGAGGCCTCCTGCCATGTGATTGAACCATAAAGAAATTGTTGTAATGCATTTGGTAGGCCTGTGAGGGCACAGGCTGTCTGATGTCAGGGGCACTCTGTTCCTTAGAGGTCCTGTTCCTGGGAATGAGCAAACAATAGGTAAATTTTTCTATTGGCAAAGAGTGCCCACAAATTTATATAACAGGTGTGGCTAGTCCCAGAGCATGGGTTATGTGGTCACTGTTGGTACAGAGGACTTATTACCCCAGTTCCGGGGGTGCTGCTGGCCAAAAACTCTCAACAATCTAACCCCTCAGGGTTCTTTAGCTGAAGAGAGCTGCCACACCCAAGGTCATGCCCCCTTCCCGGCAGCCCACATCCAATGACTGATTAATGAGTGGACCAGAGCCTAGCCCACTCGCCCCAACTCAGGAGAACTCCAAAGGGTCACCCCATCTTCAGGCCTCTTTGCAGAGATGATTGAGGTGTTCCTTGGAGATCGCATTGCAGCTAGACTTTATCCTCTGCCCAACCCTCTTTCCCTCTCTTCCCTTTCACCAGTGTTGATACCAAAAGCATTTTTCAATAAACCTCTTGCATGTTGGTCTCCATCTCAAGGTCTGCTTCCTGGGAAACCCAAGCAAAGACAATGGGTTCCAGGAGTATTCTAAGAAAGCAGGTGGTGAGATAGGGTTTTAGAGCTGGATTACTGGCCACTCAGCTGGCATCACTGGTTGTAGTCAGAACATCAACAGAAGGTGGAGGTGCAATTATTTGTTAATTATGAACTATGATGTTGTACTGGAGGAAGGTGATGCGCTCACTGTTAGTTACAAGGCATTTGAGAAATAGTAACTATATTCATGGTCTGGAAAGGATAATGAATACTGAGAGTAATTAATCAACTATTAAAAGCTAAGTTCAAAGCTGGAGGACCTCCTAAGAGGCATACAAAGAGGCTCTTACTTCTTGTAGCCAGGGAGCAAAGAAAGCTGAGAATCAGGTTCAAGGCTTAATTATAAAAGCAGAAGAGCTCCTTGAGGTTCAACTCCAACTAAGGCAGATCTGTTATGCCAAGGACAGGATAGTGGGTCAGAGAGAATGAGACCCTACACATGAGATGGGCCATCAGAGTTGATACCCCAGAATCTTGAACCCTCACTTTCCTCTGGGAACCAAGGGGTGGAGCAGAAGTGGCTTTGTTTACGTCACTTCCACTCACCAACTTGGGGAAAAAGTTTTTCTTGCCCGTACATCTCTGGGCTTTGTCAATTTAAAGCATTCTCAAAGGGGAAACCCTTTCACTTGGGGGAAAAAGCAAGAATTCTATTGAACAATAAGCTTTGGCTGCCATCTGGATGCTTTGAGCTCCTTGTGATAAGGGACAACAAGGAAACAGGATTCACCATCCTGACAGGACTAAACTGATGCCGATAATTAAGAAAGATAAACTGCTGTCACACACTGGGAGCGGGAGGATCACATTGAAAAGGCAATGTAGGAAACCTCTTCAAATACAAATCTCTTCCTATTTGATATAGAAATTTACTTTAAGGATGTACTTTAAAAAATGTGCCAACATATGTGTATGCAAATGTTTATATTGGAATTTTTATATTAAAAAACTCAAACACAACTAAATAACTTAGTTGGAAACTACCTAATATTTATTACTAGGAAGTTGATTAAGTAGATTATGGTATTTCTATCCCCATTACAGAACGCTGTGCATCTATTAACAGGATAAAGTCGGCCTATATATGTTTATTTATGTATTAGTAGGTACAAAAAGTAATGTGCAGACTAGCTTACATAAATCATTTGATATAAATAAAAAGATAAATTTGCGTGCACAATATTTTTCTGAATGATATATAAGTAGTGGTTGCCTTTAAGGAGTGAAATTGGCAGGTTGAGAAACACATTTTTTTATACCTTTCTATAATATTTGTGACTTATCTAACTATATTCATGTATCATATTGCTTTTACTTATAAATAGTTAATAGCAAATGTCTGGGAAGTGGTATTATAAGCCATTTAAATTTTATTCTTACCATTTTTGTTTTAAAAATGATTGAATGCTATGTAAGAATATCCAGAAATCAAGAAAAGGAGTGGGGAGCAGGTTAATATCTTTCACTCCTATTTTGGGCTTCAAATAATTTGGGAATTCAGTTTTAGGACTTAAGACAAAGCAGCCTCGTTAAGAATCTGATTGTTTATCATCACTTGGCAACTCCTCAGTCCCCCACCCCAGCGCCTCTGCCTTCGCAGTTAGGGGAACCATTCTCACTGGGTTATTCTTATAAAAGGGGTGTGTGAGTTTGTGTGAGTGTGTAGGGATAATGTCCCTTCTCCTGGATCACACCCGGTCAAAAGGATAGCTCATAATTGACGCAGTCTGTCAATGTTACCACTCAGAGCCTCATCGAGCACTTTTCCGGAGACATAAACCCAACTTTGGGCTGGGTTCAGGGGCGGGTTCTGGTTCCGCTGAAATCTAATTCCATCATCACTCCCTGATTCTCTCCCTCTCAGGCTGCATCAGTGGTCTTGCCAGGTGGTCTCAGTCAGGGAGGCCCCAGGTCCCCAGGCATGCTGTCGTAACTCTTGCTGTCAAAAGGACTCAGGTTCATTCCTCACAGGAGTTCTGCTCCTGTGTAAATGTAAGGGAGCAAAAAGAGCTATGTTTGGGTTGGTTTGGAATCCTGGGAGCATCCAAGCATATGTCCTATTCCAGTGGGTGTGTCAGGGGAGGACTGACATGGCTCCATCTGCCTGCAGAGTCTGAACTGAGACCCCCGTTCAGTTTCATATCCGTTTGCTGTTATACAAGTAATTCTCCAAGAAATGAGTTGCTCCATTGTTAAATTCTGTCACATTTCTGGTGACCAAGATTGGGTTTTCTACGAGGTTTAGTCGGTGTCCTCAGGTTTTGTATCTCTTTGTTTCCCTGGGAATGTCCTGTCTTCCCAGAAGTGCCCATTCCTCAGGGCCACGGGGGTAGATGTAATGATTCCGCCTCACCAGCATTTTGGCTGAGTCACAGGAAACAGAGCTGGACAGTGTAAGGGGTTGGGGAAGGGAAGAGTTCTTCCTTCTAAGTCAGAACTTCATGACTCCAGTTGACCATAGTACCCCTAGTCCTACTGTGAGCCTGGGCTGTTCTCTTTCTGCCTTGGGATTAGTATGGCCACTGGCTTCTCTTCAAATCTGATTTGGAGAAACTAAGGGTGTGACTCTAATCCAAGCCATCTCAGTCATCTCTATTAATTCAACAGAAGTTCATCAAGCGGCTACACTGCCTCAGTCTCAGGAAGTATACATGCAATTGGTAAATAGTACCGCCACAGTGAAACAACCCGGCAGATGTCCAGGGATGGGGAGCTAAAAGTTCTAAACAGGAGGAATAAAGAAATCTACCTAATTCGTATCCTGGATGACCTCTAGAAATCGGCTCCTAGCTACCATGCCCTGCTGGATAGCTGTACATTGGAATATTCTGACACCCGAGTCTTTTTTAATTCTAGACTATTGTTCTCTTTTCTGGCTTTGAGGGTGTTCTACATGAAGCACAGTTAGGAGTAATATTAAAATTATTTCCCAGAGGATCCATTGGAGTCTGGATCCCAGAAGTTCCATGTTCTCCACAACCCTGCCCCAAAATCCTCTGGAAAAATTTTCCTCAAGGATTTTCAATGCTTCATCATTTATCAAGTCCAATGACTCTTATTCAGACCTTCACCTTGACTACCCTCCAGTTTCCTGCCACATCAAATACTGTAGACTAAAGTTTCCTTTCTGGAACCTGTTTGGTTCTCTTAAGAAAGCCACACTCTCTTTTTTTGCTCTATTGCCCATTACCTTTACCTTGGTGTCTCTTCTGCCTAGGCCTATAAATCGAGGTACTTCTTTTGTCCTTCAGGTGTCTCCTCTTCATGCTCTCTTTTAATTTAGAAAGAAGGTAAAATATACCTAAAATAATTATAACAAACCATCACACAATTTTCTCCCTTGCTTCTTGAATAAGAACAAAATTTCTTATCACAATATTCAAGGCTGTCCATAATTTAGCAACATTGTGCTTGTCCGGCCTTCTCTCTGACCTCTTCCCTTCACTGACCCATGGTTCTATGGCTTGCTCTGTGCAGCATACACAAAGCAGGAACTATGGGGGAGATGGTGGAGGATATGGCAGGTCCAAGAGTTAAGAAGTTTAAGAGATAAGAGTTGAGTGGGACTGACTGGGAAACTCCACTGCTCTTGTTACAGGCAGGCTGTGGGGTACTTCAGAGTCATCGGCCTAAAATTTTGTGCTGTAGTCCAAGAGAGGCGACTTCCAGTTCCCCCAACTCCAGGACAGTTGTGGAAACTCCAGGCCTTCGTGTTGTGAGGATCCTACTTCTCTCTTCCTTTAGAGGCCCTGCCTGATTTCTGGGTACTCTGGAAATTGGGGAATAATGTGAGAAGACAGAATTTTTTTCTCTTCAGTGACCTAGAAATATGAAGTCACACTTTTACTCTTCTAAAGAGACCACTTGCATTTCCCTGATTCCAGGACAGCTGTGGGATCTCTGGGCCTTTCTGTCTGTAGATCCCTGCTCTGCTTCCAGTAGAGTCCTTCCCAGGTTCCCTGGGCACTCTAGATATGAGAGAATGATGCTAATGGGTAGAATTCTTCTGTTCATTTAGCTGACCCAGAGTCTGAAAGTCAGACTCTTCCTTCCCTTGTATTACTGGCTCAGCTGAGCCTGCTGCCCATTGGGAAGATCTAACTCAACATCTAGCCCCTCTCACTCTAGCTCTTCTGCTCCATATTTGACACCAGACGTGTTCTTTCTTATCCCCTTCCCCTGCCCTCACCCCTTGTTCTCCGTGTGGGGCAGCAGCTGGCTCAGCAGCAGGACTGGGGACTTCATATTGACATTCAGGATCTGATATCAGAGCAAATGAGGGTGGAGGAAGGGAGATATTTAGTCTAATGCATGTTCTCACTGTATTACAAATATACCACATTAAAACACGGGCATGATGGCTTCTGACAATGGGACGTGGGGAGAGTTCTGGCTTTCTTTGACATACGTATGGTGGGGAGTCAAACCGAAGCTGCAGGAATACAGGAATCAGTATGACTCTGCAGGCAGAAGACCCCAGAGTCCGGAAGAAGTCTCCCTGTGTCTCCACAGGCACCAGTTGGAAAAGAATGGGTCTGAAGAGTCACGGGCTAGCTGTGTCTGGAGATGGCTGGTGTTACGAGCTGAATTGTGTACTCCCCAAATTTCTATGTTAAAGCTCTACCCCTAGGACCTCAGAATGTGACCTTCATTAGAAATGGAATCATCGCAGAAGAAGATGCAGTCATAGGATGGGCCCTAATTCAAAATGAATGGTGTTCTGAAAAAGAGAATTTGGAGACACACACACACTCACACACACACACACACTCACACACACACACGCACACACGTGCGTGTGCACGTGCGTGCATGGAGACCGCCATGTGAAGATGAAGGCGGAGATTGGAATGATGCTTCTATAAGCCAAGTAACACCAAAGGTTGCCAGCAAACCACCAGTAGCTAGGGGAGAGGCATGGAACAGATTCTCTTGTAGTTCTCAGAAGGAACCAACTGTGCTGACATCTTGATCTCCAAGACTGTGAGACAATATATTTCCATGGTTTAAGCCACCTGGTTTGTGGCACTTTGCTACGGCAGTCCTAGGAAACTCATACAGCTGGATTTCGGGGTTCTAGCTTTGGGCATGGAGCATTCTTGGACAAGAAAGGGAGACATTCCCTTCTTTGTGCCCCATATTTATTGTGATTATTTGGTTCTCTGTTGGACCCTCCCTGCAAACTGGGAGCTCATGGACAGTGGGGACCAGAACTGCAGTGTAGACACTCTTACTTCCATCTCATAGATGGGGAATTGAGGATCAGAGTCCAGGCACCTGGCCTTGATCTATCCTTGTGAGTCTGTGAGGGGAGGTGCATTTGTGTGAGCCGAAATGGAGAGAGGGTCACACAGAGGGTGCAGATGATGTCCAACCTGCCCCATCCAGCTATCCAGAGTTGACCTCGTCCCAGGCTTGCTCACTGCTCCCCAAGGTACTTCCTATCAAGGGGTTGACTGCTACCATGCGTACCAGGAAATCAACACCCCTGCAGTGTTCCAGGGCCTTTGGGGAGAAGGGGACAGTGAGGGCCGGGGGAAGGAGCAAAGTAAGTTTTCTGCTGTTTGCTGCTCCTGGGGTTATGCCTGGTCAAATTCAGGAGGGGACCACAGCAAGTGAGGGCAGAGCACCACCAGCAGACCTGAAACATCTCTCTTTGCTTACATCTGTGAACCCGTTCGGGGTATGGTGGGCCTCTTCAATAACCAATGCCAAGCTTTTAATTCCTGTGCTTGTGCATTTGACCAGGTTATATCTTTAAAACAACCCCTGTTCCTTCTTCTACACACACAGCCCCCTCCTCTGTCCCTTATCTTAGCCACCAGATGCTCCAGGGCCTTGGCCTTCCCCATGTGGCACGCAGTACCCGTCACGCTCAGCCTCTCACCCTGCGGCATTGCCACAGCCTGGTCTACAGTCTGCTGCTTCCGGCTGCTGACTGCCAAATGGACCCTGTCCTGGGCCAGATACTGGACTTCATAAGGTTGATCCTAGGGTCTGAGATGGAGAGAGGACTTGACAACAGAGCTTTGGCCTAAGCCCCTTTCTTTGGACTGTTTTCCTGTCTCTGAGTCCCTGTTCCTACCCCCTGTGTTTGGATTCTCTCCACAGCCCAAATCCGATAAGCCATTTGTCTTTCTATTATGGTCAGAGGATAAAGAGTAATAGGGTGAGTCAGGCCATGGGGAAAACAGCCCTGAGATCACTTGTCACCCTATGGACCCCTAACTTAGAGCACTTACCCTTTTGTGAACCCCATGATCACAGTGATCTGATGACAAGTGTCCCTGCCCCATGGTGGCTCGGCGGCTAGTGCTCCTCTGCGAGAGTGAGACTTCAAGGGGCAGGAGGCCCCTCCATACCTGGGCCACTGGCTTAAACATGCTGACCTTTGTCTGCTCTCCCTTTTGATGGACTTACCTAGAGAAGGCCTCTTTTAGAGGTTACGATAGATCCAGCATGGAGCTCCCACTTACCCTGTGATGAGTCCTCTCTGCTAAATGAGTTCAGGGACCTCTTTCTGCATCTGCTGCTGTTTCCTCTCACCCAACCTCTGTCAGAACACTCCACCTTGCACTTCAAGATTTCACGCTGATCCCCATCTTCTGACTCTGAGATTGTAACACAATTGGCTTGCAGCAATGGTTTCTAAGAGACTAAAAATTACTCACTTTTTTAAAATGCCTAGCCATACTGTTCATGCTTAAAGTTCTTAAAACATTCTCGATCTCATAGTTTCCAAACTGGGTTTGGTCTACAAAGACTTTTTAAGAGCTAGGAAAGTAGAAGTTGCTGGGGGCTGCAGCCGTGCTGCTTCTGTTTCTGCACTTGAAGCCTGGATGAACAGGTGCACGTTATTTGCAGCCCTGACGCTCCTTGCTTCTGCCCGCCACATCTTGCCTGGTGTCTGCTTGGTTCCTGTAGAACCAAGCTGTAAGGATTAGGCAACTCCTGAGGCTGGAATGTTGCAGATGCACTAACCTACCTCACTGTGCCAGGCACAGTTCTAGACTCAAAAGGTGCCACAGTGAACAAGGGAGACCCAGGTCCTGCTCTTAGGGAGCTCACTTTCTAAGTGGGGAGGCAGACAGTGAACAGAGATACATGTCATTTTGTAGTCAGATAGGTGCTGGGCTGAAAAGTCAGGCAAATTTAGGGTGGAAGGACAATGGCATGCTGCTTTACAAGAGGATCAGAGAAAGCTTTGGAGGAAGTGACTTTGGAGTGGAGACCTGAACGATGTGGGAGGGAGAGCCAGCTGGTTGGTGTAAAGTACAGTGTTCTCTTGCCTACACAACTGTCACAAGTGCAAAAATAATCACAGTGCCAGAGTTAGCAGTGGTCCCACACTTTTTTTTTAATTCCCACCCCACTTCCACACCTGACCGAGAAATGTTGCCATCTCCGCTTAAGAACTGGATCTCTGAAGGTGGGGCGTCTCCTCCAATGTGCTTGCATTGCATACCTGGGGCCTGGCACAACTAGGGGGCCTAGCACATCCGAGGCCTGGCGCATCCAGGGTATGGACCATGGCTCCACTGGGGCTCGAACCCAGGACTTTCTGTGTGTAAAGCAGACGTGCTAACCACTACTCTGTGGAACAACTTCTGGTCTCACACTTTTTGCTCATGAACCCCTGAAAAGATTCTGAAAAGCGAGTTCAGCCCTCACAATTTTTATATTAATGTTTAAGTTTAAATCACTATAAAAGAAGTAATTTCTGGCATACTTAAAATATTCATATTTTGAAATAAAACTATATCACTTTTAGATGTATCCAATGGAACCTACATACCATGCTAATGTGATACTTATTATTATTGGTTCTTAAAAAGACATGAATATCCAGTCCCCAGCTTCATCAGGGTAGCAGCTCGGCATGGACTGTGGCCCTGGCATCTTCCCCTGGAGCCAGTGGCTGTGATGGACTCCTGACCCCTCAGCCGCCTGATTGTGGCTGAAGTAGGAACTGCCTTGGCAAGTCACTTTTCTGTCATGGCATCTGGGGATCACATCCTCCCAAATGTTGGTAACTTCATTCCTAAAAAAAAAAAAAAAAAAAGTTTTTATTGTGGTAAAATACACAGGACCTGAAGTTTATTACTGTAAACATTTTTAAGTGTAGAGTTCTGTCCCATTAAGTACATTCACATTGTTGTAGAACCATCACCACCATCCATCTCGGGAACTTTATCTCCCCACTGAAACTCTGTGCCCATTAAATAGCAACCCCCACTCTCCTCTCTTTCCCTCACATCTTATATCTTTTTTAAAAGCCTTTTTGTAGAGTGTCAGAATCTTATCATACAATAAAACATTTACCACGTGTTGAATAAAAATAAATTTCTCTTTAGGGAATCGATGACCCACAACTTGCTGACATTCGGTCAGCGTGTAGACATGCAGGTGTGTCCTGTTTCCCAGCTCCAGATATCCCTCACTCTGATCATTAACACTCTAAGGTGTTCCCCAGAGGGTTCATAGTTATAAGATGAAGCAGATTTCACTGTCTTTTTAGGGGGGCGCTTGAACTTCTGATTCAGAAGCCTCTCTGTCATGCCCTTATCTACCTGTCGTCTGCTGAAGGCAGCCGGATGTGGTGGAAAGAAGAATGAAAAGTGAGTCAAGAGGTCTGATTTATTCACTTGTCCCCACCATTAATTAGATGTCTCCTTTTGGCTAAATCACCTACTTCTCAAGGCTGTAGTTCCCTAAATTATTTAGTAAAGAGTAGGGCAATGTATTTGATGAGCTTTAAAGTTTGATGGTCTGCTCTTCCCCATGTCTTTCCTTTCAATCTCAGAGATTTTCCTTTATTCTATCACCACACTTAACCTTGCTGTTCACTCACTCCCCACGAACCATGCCAACCTGGACATACTTAAAAAACATGAACTTTTACCTCCCAGGGAACTCTATAAAATGTTTTTCTTGGTTCTTCTGATTGAGCTTAAGTATATATTACATACATGTCATTTGAAAAAACCTGGTGGCTAAAAGTATGAAGAAAAACATTTTAAAATGCCAGCATTTTTTCTGTTTTGTTAAAGGTGAAGGTAAGAATTTATCCTTGGGGAGCAGAGGTCTTGCTTTTTTGACAATGTGAAAATATTTCACTGGGGCTTTTGGTCATGCAAGCCAAGCCAAAATACTATTCTGGAGTAGAGAGGTACAAGACAGAAAAGAAACAGACTGCTATGCAAAAAAAAAAAAAAAAAAAAAAAAGCAACAGCTTTTCTTTATTGTGGAGAGATTCATCATCTCTGTAAATGATTATGTTTGATGGCAAGCTGGTCTTAAACTTAGATTTTCTTCTTTTGGCTCAGAAGAACCTGACTTCCTAAATAGAGAAATAGTCAAAGGCCCATGTTTGGGCCCTGCAGTTTTGCTGCAAGTGCGGGGCAGAGGGGTGGCAAACTAGGGCGCTAGTTAATTGGGCAATTTCCTGTGGATGGTCCTAACCTGTGGAACCTAGGCACAGAGCAGATGCAATTAGTTACCGTTACACAATATCTTTCCTGCAGTGAACCTTGATCCTGTTATTTTATAAGGCCAAAGCAAAGTTTTGTGAACTGTGACACAGCAGAAATCTGGAAGTGTATCTCTATGTCGAGACTTGAAAGAAAGCCGTTTCAGGGGAGAATTATCTGAGTGGACAAGCTAGTGATGAAATGAAAGACTCACCTGTGGTAGAGATGAGATGCAGGCAAGGGGACCAGGCAAGGAGAAGGGAAAATCTGGATGGATGGATTTGTGGGACCTTTTGACATTCCTCGGGGATAATCAGCAATATTGAGAAAAGGAATCTTGGTAAAAGATGGGGTTTTCTACAAGTCAGCAGGGTGGGGATTCAGGGAAACTCATACTACGGGAAGTGTGATCCCTGGTAGCTAGAAAAGGTAGGAATACCTGAGTTATATTAAAGAATAATTGCTTGATTACCCAATAGTGGAACATATACCAGTGGACTATAGAAACTCGAATTTAACAGGAGTGGGCACAGCAGATGTCAGGACAATATAACTAAGGGAGAGATGAGAAAGGTTTACTTACCACTCTCCTGGTTTTGCTAACCAATCTATAACCTGACTGCATTCTATGATCTATCCATTCGTTTGCTCATCTGTAGAATGAAGTGAAGAGTGATGACAAATATCCTTTTAAGTGTTTGTTGTCCCATCCCAACAGTCTCTGATGCTGACAGTAAGTAGGAAAAAACAAGACAGCTTTTGTGTCTCAGTGAGGCAAGTGTGTCCCCAGAGGGATTCCAGGACAGAGATTTCACACTCTAATTTTTTAGAGAGTTCAGACAGTTAATCCAAATAATAGAATGAGCTGGAAATTTAGATGTTTACATGGACTTACGTGATCTATAAAATGTTGACAACTAATTCAAAGTTTAAAACAATACTTTGGGTCTACAAGACACACCTGGCTGTCATACTGCTAATTTAGAAGTCTGTGCAAGGAAGGAAAAGGGAAAGAGGGAAAAGAGGTGCTGGTGCACTAGCAGAGTGTGTTGGAGGAGGACACAGAGACTTAGTTTTAGAGGAAATAAGAGAGTCTCTGTTCCAGCGTCACAGCTTCTAAACAAATAGAACTAAAGGGTCTTTGTCAGTCTTCCATTGCTCATTCTCCTGCGTGGAGAATGTAAATATTTGTCTTCTGCTGCAAGGATGTTTGGAGCTATGAATCATGTTCTTAACATCTTGTACTTTCAAATATTTGGATTTATGTTAGATAAGAATTCTCTATTATTATCAAATGTCCCAGAGCTAGTCTCAGGGCAATGATATTGGCATCAAAGTGCCTTGCTATCTACTGCCTCTACATCCTTCACCCATCCTCACAACTACACTCTCCTTCTTCCACTCCTCTCCCTGCCAGGCACCAACAGACAGCAGTCACCTTCTAGGAGTGGAGGGCACCTTGGCTGTGGGGGTGGGTGGCAGTGCTGACTACGGGTTGGAGTTATGATCAGGTGAGATTCTGCTCACTTACCTGCCAGCCCTTTCGGGAGATGTATCCTGTCCTGGCTTTTACTGAGGCAAAGACCTCCATGTTTCCTGTTTCTTCCTCCTAGTACCCAAATTGGTGGTTCAGGCTCCAGGCTGAAAACCTACCTCCTTGTGAATTCTGCCTCCCTTCGTAAGCCCAACCTTGGGACAGGAGTCGAAATCACCGAGAATGCGGTCTGAAGCTTCAGCAGCCTTAGTAAAGATGGTGTGGACAGCAGGGCCCTGGGTTTCAGTGGCAGGTGTGCCAGGCCACTCTGTTTTCATAAGAAGAACAGAATGAACTGAGGGGCTCCCAAGGGAGAAGTCATAAACGCCTAGCACCAGCTTCTCAGAGCCGGGATTCTTGGAGCATCTCACCTTCATAGGGTAACCACCAGTTTGAAGTCTTCCCTCAGCTCTGCGGGCCCAGGTCCTCATTGTCATCTTATTCATGAGTGACTAGACCATTGGAAAATGCCTCCGGCTTGCAAATTTACTAAGATGGATTCATGGCAGGACATTTCACTTCTACAAATTTTCAAAGTAAACTGTGGGTGAAGTCATGCCACAGTCAGGGCTTTTTCCTTCAGGAGATTAATCTGACTGAAACCTTAATTCTTACCAGAGATTTGCATGAAAAATATAAACTCAGTAAACAGAACTGGATCATTTTAGGAGACATTTGCTCACATTGATAGTTTGTTATCCATTTCAGTGAAGAGATTTTCCAAGAAGACCAGAGTTCTCATTGTCTTTCTCCTTGCAAGTTGCT
This sequence comes from Cynopterus sphinx, assembly GCA_030015415.1. NCBI lineage: Eukaryota > Metazoa > Chordata > Mammalia > Chiroptera > Pteropodidae > Cynopterus > Cynopterus sphinx. The sequence goes on from CM057384.1 coordinate 77,440,158, forward strand.
TGAGAATCTTTTGCGTTTTCACCATTAACCATGTCTTTCAACAAAACCTTAAAACTTCTTACAAATTTTCAAGTTTGTAAGAAGTATAAAAAATTAGGTTGCACTTAAATATGCCACTTTTTTGTGGCCTGTAAAATGGCCCCTTAACCTCCGCAGTAAGGCACTTCAGTTCATTCGGCCTGTACATTTTTTTACTAGGTTGTTTACACTTTTCCTGTGCCTTACTTTCACGCATTAAATGAATAAGTCCTTTTATTAGATGTGTTGTGATTTTTTTCCCTCAATTCTTTGTCATTTACCAACCAGAAATTTAAAAATGTTTCACAGTAGAATTAACCAATCTTTGGTGGCTTATAGACACATTTTGAGGTGCTGATTACAACGTCTGAAGTAAAGAAAAGCCAATGCAAAGGTGCATTCTCCAGGTGGTCACCACTGCGGGGGTGGGGCTCGAGCCCTGTGGATCATCTGAGAAACCACAGAGAATGTACTTCAGAATCGCCACTGAAAGGTTGGGAGGCGTGCACATTTATCCACCAGCTCCCTCCACCATTGATCCAGGCAAGTCCCAGGGCTCGTTCACTCCCTAGCTGTTTTAGACTGCCCGTGAGTCCCGTGCCACAGCATTAGAGACACACTGGGCAGAGTGAGAGAGACGTGGCGAGGCTGAGGAAGGTGATGTCGTTTTACACCTGCGTGAAGCTTATTACTACAGCAATGGAAAGAGTAAAAGGGTTGCAGAGAGCGTGTCCAATTCACTGGACTTTGTGATTATCTTCTTTATACTTTTTTTTACATTAAAAATTTGAATTCATATTATTTTAAAATACCTAAATATATTAAAGAGCACTAGACTCTTTAAGATTTTCCTCTTGTTTCTTAAAAGTGGCTTCAAGTACTTGAGAAATCCATCAGAGACTTTAAACATGGGAAGCACTGGCAGAGATGCTAAGTCAACACAACTACAGCCCCAAGTGAGCACAAACTCTCTCATTTGGATTGTGCTCAATTAAAAAAATATATGAGGAGAGCAAAGGGAGGTAAGAACATGGTGCTCTTTCTTCCATATTTTACGTCCACAAGAAGTCTAGAAAAGCGACCTTACTTTATCGAACCTATGGAGGCTCTGGCCTCCCTCAGGCAACAGCTGACAACAAACCAGGGAGTGCAGGAGAGTTCACACCCCATGGAGTGAACCTGGACCAGTGAGAGACAGGAGATGGGAAGGAGCCAACAGGTAAAGTCCCTGTCCTTTCTGTCCCAGACAGACTGTTCTGAGGCATTGTGGTGCTCTTAGCCTCTCCCAGACATCTTGCATGAGTGAGCAACTGGCAGTTTCTTGCGAAGCTGTGGACAGCTCTGAAACTTGCCCTTTTGAATTTGCTTGCCCCCCCCCTCCACCCTCCACCCTCTGTTCTTCACTTTTGCCGCCTTGCCCCTCAATGAAGTGTTAGCGTGTAAGCTTTGCCTGGAGTTCTCAATCCTAAGGGACTCCCCAAGACACAGCATTACGACTGGTGTTGGATTGAGCTTGGATTCTCGACATAGTGACAAAGTACAGTCATAGCCCTCCATTCAGCACTGTCCTATGATTTTCAGACCCCCAGAAGAGGCAGGTACTAGAGGTCAATGCTTCGTACCCAGGCCAGCAGTATGGATCTAGCCTTCTGACCACATTAAAAGGGAAGCCAGGGGCCAAAGATAACTAACCACATTTTGTCTCAGACACAGGGAAAGCATGACCAGACTAGTGTGTAAAGCTGAGGGGGGGAAAGAGTGAGTTGCTTCCTTCTAAGCCAGAACTCCATGTTTCCAGAGTTGATCACAGTGTCCTCCTGTCACCTGGATTCTTCTTTCTGCAGCACAGCAGTTAGCACGTGAATTGGGATTAATTAACTAGTGGATTTAGATGTGTCAGCACAAAGGGTCATAAATGGTCTCTTCTTGCTTTTGGCTCAGCCTGGCCCTGACTAGCTTCTCCTCGAATCTGATTTGGAAACAGCTTAAGTTATAAAAATTTAAACAACTTTAGCCTTTTCCATCAGCTCGGTTTGATTCAATTTAACAAATATTTTCCAAATGACTGCTCTACGATGACCAAGTCATCACATTCAGAACTTTGGCCTCAAACATGCACGGTCCATTGGTAAACAGTTACGGTTGATGTGGCAAGAGAATGAGACAAGAGAGGGGTAGAGAGGGAGACAGATCTGCTGGGCTCCCGGGGAGACAATTGTAGCAGTCTGACCTTAGGGTGTGCAATGCCTGGAAGAACAAGAGTGAATCTGGAAAGGGCTAGGGAGCTTGCAGTATGGTGATTTTGTTGAGTATTCTCAACGAGAACACACAGAATCCTGGCTCCAGGGTGCTGTTGGCTGCCTCTACCTGGCTCTCCCAAAGACAGCTTAAACTCACCGCGTGCAACTGAATTCGCCTTCCTCCTCTAAATCTCCTTTCTCTTCTGCGCTTATTATACTACCATCTGCCTCCTTAGATGTCTGAGAGTGTAACAGAATGAACCCCTCCTTCTGTGTATACTTATGTTTTATGTGGTGAATTGTTATTTTTTTGTACAGTGACATGGCTGTCCTATGCAGCCATAGGTTCAGGCCATACTCCTCTGGTGTCACTGAAAGCAGATGGCCATGGATATTTGTGTCAATTATCAGCCAGGCTCTGGGTCTTGTAAAGCAGTGCCCCAGGGACTTAGGCAAAGGAGAAGGACAGTTCTCTCTCTTTCTAGACCTTGCTCTCTTGGGCCTGGGCTTCGAAGAGCCAAATAATGTTTTAGGGTATGACCAGGCTGAAAAATATATAGTCTGTGCCACATGGGAATTATGTGTATGTCAGATTCATAGCCGAGACTCTATAGTTGGTTTGACATTTGAGAGGGAAATAGAAGCTGGTTAAATTATTAGGACCCCACATCTTCGTGGGCTTGATTTGTTCTAGGGATTTTGCTCCCAGTGTCCATGAGGTTCTTTTCTAACACATGAGGAGTCCTGGGCTGTAATGACATCGTTGTGCCTTTCACTCTGGATGTGGGTATTTGGCTTAATTTGCTTGTACCAGATTGTCTTTGTCAATTTGGTAGCATCTACCCTTTTCTCCATTCTCTGCACTGTAGAGAAGCCTGAAGCTCCACTGCTCAGTGTCATTTTTCTATATGACTGGGTTAGAGTGTGCCAATAAAGGTCTGATTTCATGAACCAGCAGCAGTTTCCATATTGCTTCCCCAGCCCTTCCAATCATTGTGTAAGCTTCTAATTCCTCTCTCCTTGGAAGACGGAAGTGTTTTTCCTTTACCAGGAGAGCCCTGACTGACGGAACACTGCTGCGACAGCCCCCTCTCCTCTCATGATGGTTGTCGCATGATGGAGGTTAGGGGCAACTCTCACTCCTCACAGGTTTATTAGAATAGTAGGCAAGGCAGCTTCTGGATAATTCCTTCAGGCCTGTGACCAGAGGTCCTTGCAGTATAATAACAGTCACTCTTGATGGAGCAGGGCAAATAGGGTCAGTTCTTACTGCCTCTCCTCTCACAGCCTTCTTTTGTTTGTTGGAGTGTGGTGTGATCCAGGCAATTCACTTAAGATGAGCTGGTTGGCTAGTGTGCAGTCTTGCTATAGTCTAAGGTTACTGCTGAATGATATTGAATGGCAGGGATAGAAATTCAGTCCTAGTCTCTGGCCACATGGGGACTGCTTCCTCAAGGAAACAGAGAAGAATGTGAGTGTCACACAGGAACTCTTGTTCCGTATTATGGATCCTCATTTCCTTTTTTTCTTAAGCACATCTGAGCTTATATGACCTTGTGGAAGTGTGCTGTCAGCATCAAAAGAAACTCAGGACAACAAGAGGGTGTGATGTCTCAGTACATACCAGTCTTATTGTGTGGTGAGGACCATTGTAGCAGACACTGCTAGTGCCCTGTCCCTTTTACCTCAGCAAACACCATTCCCACAGCAAGTACCTGGTATCATGCCCAGGGGCTTTGGCTGACCAGAAGACATTCAGCTTGGGAGCAGGGGAAGCCAGAAATGCCAGGGGAGTCCTCAACCAATGCTGAATGGGAGCGAGTAGATAAATAACTTCATTTTCTACACCCATCTCTGGGGACACCTCTGGGCATGTTCCATCTTTGAGGCACATTCCGTGAGAAGTTCTCAGTAGGGACTGAGCCCATGGCTAGAGTTGCCAGATTTAGCAAGCAAAAAAGTACAGAACACTCAGTTAAATTTGAATTTCAGATAAATTATAAATATCTTTTATTTTTCGTACAGTTATGTCCCTTGTGATAGAGGGACATATACATAATAAGAAATTATTTATTGTTTATCCAAAATTCAAATTTAACCAGGAGTTCTGTCTTTTACCTGGCAAACCTACCAGTAGCCCAAAGCAGTTACTTGCTCACTCAGGCTTCCTTTTCTCTGCAACCCAGGCCGTTCTTACCTGCTGGTGCTTCCTGGAATCACCTCTGAAATAAACAGCTCACCCTCAGTCCTGCTCTCAAGATTCTGATTGGGTGGCTCCTCCCAAACCCATGCTGTGGCTCTGGAAAGTCTCTGAAACAAAAGCCTCAAGGATACCTTGTGTTGGTGGAGATTAACTTTTTGGCAGCTATCAGAATGGTGGCTCAAAATAAAAATTGTTTAATTACAGTAGAATAAAATTACGTTTCCTATAGACCTGAATTTGTTGCTTGAGCTTTGTACATGCTGCTCTTTGAATCTTCACAAGGATCCTATTGTACAGGAACTATTATTTGCCACAGTTAACCTTGGACATTTAAGGATGCCAAAAGTAGCTCTTTCTACCAAGGGTATGTTAAAGCCTATGGTCTTAAGCTGATACTCATAATCCAATGGTGTTTCTCCTGGCTTATTTTACCCAAGGTTATAGTTAGCAGGTGGCAAAACCAGGATTCACACCTAGGCCACCTACCTCCAGAACCTGGGGTCTCATCCATATGGTACATTGGTAGGCAAGGACGAAAAGACTGGAAGTCAGGAGGGAACACAGTTAAGAGGTGGTTTTAGTTCTATCAGAAGATATCTAGTGTCCTGACTAAAACAGGGGCAGTTTCTCTGGTTTGGTCTATGGGGTTTGGTGACCGATTGGCTGTGAGATTAACTATCTCCCCAGCTTCATTTTCCACCATATCCCTTGCCTTTTGCCAACACCCCACCCTCCAGCAGTGCTGACCTTTCTAGCCTCAAAATTGCAATATATGTATATGCAAGATTGTGTATATTGTCCCCTGCCTAGAAGTCTCTTCATGTCCCTCTTCCTTGTCTGTCTCATAATCATCTTTTGAGCTTAAACTTTTAAAAAAACTATAGCAAGAAACACATAACATAAATTTACCATTATAACCATTTTTAAGTGAATAGGTCAGTGGCATTAAGTGCATTCACATTGCTGTGCAACCATTACTGTCATCCGTCTCCAGAACTTTTATCATTTTCCCAAACTGAAATTTTGTACCCATTAAACAGCAACTTCCCTTTCTTTCTTCTTTCTAACCTCTGGAAACCATCATTTTACTTCCTGTCCCTATGAATTTGTCCCTTTGTAACCAGATTATTTCACTTAGCATAATGTCTTCAAGGTTGGTTTATGTTGTAGCATGTGTCAGAATTTCCTCTCTTCCCTACCCCCAGCCTTATTGAAATATAATAAATAATTAGTTGCTCATATTTACATTGCACAATTCAATGAGTTTTTTTTTCAATTATAGTTGGTATACAACAACATATTAATTTCAGTTGTACAGCATAGTGATTAGAGATCTGTATAACTCACGAAGTGGTCACCCCACTAAATCAGTACACCTTTTCTCCTTACATATTTTTTTTACAACATTATTGACTGTTTTCCTTATGCTACATTTTATATCTTCATGACCATTTTGTATCTATCCATTTATACTTCTTAATCCCTTTGCCCTTTTTCATTGTCCCCCTGACATCCCCCCTATGTAGTAGCCCTCCAAATATTCTCAGTATCTATGAGTTGGTTTTCAATTTTTTACATGTACATAAAACCATGAGATATTTGTCTTTTTCTATCTGACTTTTCATTCAGTGCAATACCATCTAGGTCCATCAAGGCAATATCTTTTTCCATCCCTTCTCTTTAGCCTGTGTGTGTCTTTTAATCTGAAGTGAGTCTCTTGTAGGCAGCATAAATAGGGGTCTTGTTTTCTTATCCTTTCAGCCACTCTATCTTTTGGTTGGAGCACTTAATTCTTTTCCATTTGAGGTACTTGTGGATAAATATGTATTATTACCATTCTTTATTCATGTTTTTAATACATATTTTTCTTCTTAAAGAAGTCCCTCCAACATTTCCTGTCATACTAGCCTGATACTGATAAATTCCTTTAGCTTATTTTTATTTGGGAAGCTCTTTGCCTGTCTTTCAACTCTAAACGAGAGCTTTGCTGGATAAAGTAGTTGTGGTTGTAGATCCTGGGTTTTCATCACATTGAAGATTTTGTGCCAAGCCCTTCTGTCTTGCGTAGTTTCTTTTGAGAAATCAGCTGCCAGTCTCATGGGTGCTCCTCTGTAAGTAACCCACTGCTTTTTCTCTTGCTGCATTTAAGATTCTCACTTTGTATCTAACCTTTGGCATTTTAATTATAATGTATCTTGGTGTAGGCCTCTTTGGGTTCCTCCTTTTTGCAACTCTGAGTTTCCTGGGGTGTACATCTATTTCTTTCACCAGATTAGGTAAATTTTCCATCTTTATTTCTTCAAATATATATTAAACTTCTTGTCCTCCATTTTCAGGTACCCCTATGACACAGACGTTGTTTCTCTTAATTGTGTTCCATAGACTTCTTAAATTATTATTATATTCTTGGTTACTTTTTTCTTGATGTTCTGATTGGGTGTTCTTGGCTTCCCCGTCCTCTATATCAGTGTTTGTCTTTTTAAAAAATATTTTTAGAGTTTTTTCTAAACTTGGCCTGTTAAATTGGTTTCCTGCACGATATTAAATAGCAGTAATAGCAAATATTATTGTCTTCTTCCTGACTCTAATGCAATGGCCATTAGTGTTTCCCTGTTAATTCAATGTTGCTTTTGGTTTTACCTATATTCTTTTTTATTGTAATACACTTACAGCTTTTATTTAATTAGAAATGCCTGTTAAATTATATTAAGTCCCTTTTTGGCATCTTTGGAAATTATTTCATTGTTTTTTTCTCTTGTAACTTATCAATATAATCAATTTCTTTATAGTAAACTGTATTTTCATTTCAGAAATAAAACTCCTTGACCATATGTATTATTCTTTTAACATACTGTTGAACCTACTCTAACACTTTATTTTTTCCATCTATATTCACAAGTAAAATTGCTCTATGATATTTTTTTCATTTGCTTTCTTTGTCAGGTTTTTGTATTAAAGTCTTAATATGAATCATGGTATTCCCACTATGGCCTGCTCAGTAGACATTGGTGAATTGAATAAAATCTAGCTGCTGCGGTGTTTCACTCAGTTCCCCATTCATCACTTGCATAGGGAACCCCAAGAACACAAATCATTACTATTCCTTTGCCCCTGGGTAAAATAAGCCAGGAGAAGCACCATTGGATTATGAGTATCAGCTTAAGACCATAGGCTTTAACATACCCTTGGTAGAAAGAGCTACTTTTGAAAATCACCTTAGTGATATTTTCTTGCTAAAAGTAAGACAAATTGAATATAAACTCTCCCAGTTTGATGGATAAAAGACTGTTACACAAGCAAAACTTTAATGAAAGGCAGAAAAATGTAGTGCATGGGTAAGAAAGATCGTGACCATTCAAATTATCTCTCAGAACATTCAATACACATTCACGAAATACAAGTGATATTTTGACTGTCTTGTTCATTTTTTATAACAAGTGCTTCCCACCAGAGAAGCTCTCAGTAAATTTTTTGAAAGAATGAAAGAGAGAGGATTGTTCTTTTGGTCTGTCCACTCCCACACGGGTATCCCAAGTGTCCACAGCCACACCACAGTGCACTGGGCAACTCCGTGGTCCCAACTGATGGGCTGAGCTTAGAGTACAGTGCCGAATCAAGTTTTTCCCCATCGCTGCACAAATGTCTGTGCCTCCACGGAAGAATATGCTGGTGAGAAGGGGTACCTAGGCTGTCTCCTCTAACCAGGGCAGGCCAGCACCACTGCCATGTCTTGTCCTGGAGTGGCTGCCAATTCAGGGGAGTCAAGAAGGCTGACTGAAGCTGAGAAGCAGGAGCCAGTGAAAACACGCCAGGGAGTAGGCATTGTGGTACATACCAGCACCTATCTTCCTGAGTGAAACCTACAACTAAGGAACTTAAATTTGTGAGTATAAACCAGGAATGAATATGCAAGTGAAGTTCTATCAGTATTTTAAGCTGGTCATCCTCTGGGGTGCTGCAGGAGTCTTCTCTGTTTCATACTCCTTCCACAACCGTTCGGCAGTTGCTGTTGGGGAATCTAGCATGAAAACAGCATTCAAAGGTCTTTGGGATGATTATGGAAAAACCACACGCTGAGAAAGCTGTATCAAAGTTTCAAAATCTTCAAGTGAGGCATTATTAGCATCTGTGAAGCATTTGTGACCCAGCAGACTCCCAGCTCTCGGAACTGCATTTTGTGAAAAGCCAAATGATGCGGAGCAGATGTGTCTCTATTCCCTTTAATACACTGAAACATCCAGTTTGTTATCAAGTCCTCTCTTCTACCTCCTAAATGTAACTTGAATGTGTCTTATTTTTCTCAATCCCTACTGCCACTATCTTGGCCCAAGTCATTGTTGTGTACAGTGTAGACTTCTGCAGTAGCTTCCTCTAGTGGCTAGGCCATTGCATTCCAGAGCTCCAGGAGGCAACATTTACATTGTAGGCTGTGGAAGCACATCCCTGGAGCACACTCTACCTGCACAACAGGTTACAATAAGAAGGGATCTTTGGAGTTGTGCAATGCTGCGCAACCTCTGCTCTCCATCCTTTCTCCCTGTTGGGATCTATTTTCTCTTTGTTATTTATTATTATTTTCTTTTGTTATTTATTATTACATCATTTCTCTTTGTTATTTATTATTCTTATTGGGATATTTCAGGTAAATAGAATAAATAAAGAGTGATAGAATGTGCATTTATGCATTCATCACTCAACTTTTTCATATTTTAATGATTCACAAAATTTTTGGAGTTAGGTAACCTAAATGTTTACCCTGAAATATATTACACATAGGGAAGAGTATATATAATGTAAATGAACCATTTGAAGGACAAATATTTACATACTCACCATTCAGCTTAAGAAATAGAATATTTCCAAATTCCCTTAAAGCCTCCCATATACCCCTTCTACAACAGAAACTCTGTCATGTCTCCCAGAAGTAACCACTATCCTGAATTTTGAGATAACTGTTTTCTTGCATTTTTTTTATATTTGTAACAGATATGTACTGATCTTTAATGTTTTGCTCCATTTTGCCTATTTTTTGACCTTTATATAAATGGAATCAATCTGAATTCATTCTCTTGTGATTTGCCTTTTTTTTTTTTGCTCAGCAATATGTTTTGGGAGTCACCTCTGATGTTGCAAGGAGCTGAAATTCACTTATTTTTACTGCTTTTCAATCCCATACTTTACACTGCAGTCAGAGCAATCTTCTAAAGATATACAACCAACATCACTCCACTGCATAAAACCCTTCAGTGGCTTTCCACTACTTGGAATAGAATTGCAGATCCCTGATGTGGCCTATTGGCTCCCATGATCTGGCCCCACCTCTCTCTCAGGTCTCATCTCACTCCCTAGGCTGAGATCCATTTCCTTGATGTCGACAAGCTTTTCCTTTTCTTCTGGCCTTTGCACACACCTAGCTTCTTCCTTTCACTCCTCACCTGGATGAACCTGCGGATATTTCAGGTCTATGATTAAACATTGCTTCTTTAAATGGATCTTCACTAACTTCCCAATGGAAATTAGGTGCTTCTTGTTTTGTTTCCTTTCCACCCAATTTCTTCAAGCACTTACCATAGTTTTGTTACATATTTAATTGTGCATTTTTTATATCATTTAATGCTTGTCTTCCTTAAGTTGTATTGAGGACAAGATTACATATGTTTTGCTCATAATGACATATCTAGTCCTAGCAGAGCCCTGGTGTGTAGTGAGTTCCAAATAGTCATCATTCAATGAGGATTGAAGCCAAGAAAACTTGATGCAGTCAGGACAAAAAGAAGTGTCCAGCTCATGTATTCTGGGACAATTCTCTGCTGGATAAAAATTGTTAAAAATGAAGGTGTCAAAGCATTCTTTAAGAAAGCCTGTCAGGCTCAGTGTGATCAGAGTCAGATGTTAAGCTTTTGTATTTGTCCTATATGCTGACCCAGAGAAAGTGACCAGGAGGAAACTTGATGGAATGAGTGCTGTGCTATATTTTAAACATAAAATATATAACAATAACTAACAATTACTGAGTCTTTACTTGTGCAGGCACTATTCTAAGTGCTTTGTATGAATGAATGAATTTAATTCTCATAACATCCCTCAAAGGGCAGTATTTTGTTATCCCAATTTTTACATATCAGGAAACTGAGGCACAGAGAGATGAAGTAACATGCCAGAGCTTACACAACTAGCAAGTGGCAAATCCAGGCTGTGGACCCAGGCAATGTTACTCCAGTGTTCTTTGCCACTATGCTATGTTGACTTTTAATAATTTCATTCAGTGAATATTTGTGGCAAGAATAAACGAGGGTTATACCAAAGTTCAATCAAAGTGCTATAGGCCTCTGGAATGAGAGGATTTTCATTCTATGTATGGCCATCTACTGCAGCATTTCAGACTTGAGGAACAAGCATGGGAGGATGAGGCTGTTCATGACACATCAACAGAGCATGAGACACATCAGGGATGGGGATGCGATTTGGTGTTGGACAACAGGTATGGGTGAAGTGAAGGAAAGATTGTAAAGATAGACTGTTGCCAGAAAATGGAGGGTCTTGAATGTTATTTCTGGAGGTTTCTAAGTTTTAAGCAGTGCTTCAGCTTAAATAAATGCCAACTACTGGAGCTCAGATGCTGCAGGTGAGGGAGACAGAATGACACTTCTCCTATTTATTCACAGATATTTTTTTCCATGAGAATTTAAGGTCCCTGGGATTCATACATAGAGAAATGTCTGATGGCTGGGGGAGGCTCAAAGGCATCAGATGACAGGAAGAGACAAGAAACCCAGACAAGAATTCACTGTACGAGACGGAGTTAGGCAAAGAGAACCAGGATCATCAGTGTTGGTGCCTCGGATCAGAGGGAAGGGCTGGGTCTGGGAGGAGAGTAGCAGGTGACACTAACATTCATGGGAAGCTGAGCACCTCCTGGAGTGTGTGCACTACAGGAGAGAAGGGCTGTGGACACTGTGAAATAGACACACTTAAATACATAATCACAGCCTGAGTGTGACTGATGGTGAATTGCGACCCTCAGTGTTCTCAAGTATTTCCACCATTGTGTGTCGTGAATTCCCGGCTCAGCCATACCCAGAGGCACCATAGCCAGATTACAACTATCCCAGTCCCCAAAGACTTTTTCCACCCTGTGCCTGTCCTCCCGCCTGAGCCATCCCTCAGGGAGCCAGAGGTCACAGAATGAGTAAGGGAGGGATAGAGGAAAAGAACAAGGGGGAAAGAAGGAAAAGCCAACCAGTACACCCTTTCTGGGTTTCAGGTTTCTGAGCCTGAGTCAGGACTGAGCCGGGAGTTGGGGAGAAGGTTTAAATTGAGTGAGATTAAAGATTTGATGTGAAATTGGACCAAACTTGTTAACACCTCAAAATTCACTAATGACTGAAAGTGACCAGAAAAGCTATTAGATCTACCCAAGGTTTCATTAGAATGTAGAAACTAAAGATTCAGCTTAACATGGAAGAAAGGTAGGGTTATGAATAATATTATGCATTTCTTCTGAAACTTGCACCCCTCTAAGGCCAGCATATTCAATAACCAGTTAGAATAAATATCTCCAAACGGCTCCCCACAAATGCTATACCAAGTTCTTCCCTCACCACCAAGGTGTGCAATACCTGCTTTCAGAAGAGAGGTTATTGATATTCACACACCGGGAGATGTAGCTCTCCTTTGATACTCTAATAAAGTAAGTCCAGAAAAATACAAAATTAATTTTGTTCTTGAATACCTCCAATTGATTACTACAGGCTTCCTGACATCACGTACAATTTTAAATACCCATGTGCTATCCCTAAACCCAGCTTCTAGCATCAAAGTCTCAAGTTATATAGACTGTTTTATATTCCAGATAGGAAAGGTCTATTCTCTAGCACTAACTTGAGGTGTTAAAAAAGATTCATTGCAAAATAAATATCTATTTTTAACTTAAGGGCATTTGTACATTTTTTTTTTAAATCTGGTAATTGATGCTCTCATGTAAAGAGCTAAATAAGTGCATAGGTATATTAAAATTATGTTGTCCAAAGATTATTTATTAGTTAACTCTAATTTATATTGGCTTAAGATCTGGAAATTAACTAAGGATCTAGAAACTATAATAATTTAGGTTGACATGTTAAGCCATTTGTAGAATCATAAAAATTAATCTTTTATAAACACATTACATATTATCAAGTAATGTAGTTGAACACATAATTTTGCAATTTTAGAAAGTGGTGTTAATTTATTTGACCAAAAAAAATGATAGAGAAAATTTAAGAAATACAAATTAATTAAGCTTTTCATGAGAAAATAAATTTAAGACTTTCATAAACTGGAATGTTATATAAACATTTTTATATAGTAGAAGTCAGAGAGTAAATAATAGAACTGATTTTAAATCAAAATTGTTGAGTCAGTTTAATTTATCCAAAGATATTTGATTATAAATATTTCCTTGTATAATTATATAACCGATATCAAAACTTTAAAGTTATTTATAAGATACTTACTTCTTATAACATAGTAACCAAGACCATTAATTAAACTCACAGTTAAATTTCATTTTTTAATTACAGTTTTGCCAAGAAACATTTTTTTGAAGAACTACATATTTAAAGTATAAGAAACAGAAAATAGTTTTAGAAATCACTGAATTTGTTGTTCTTCCCATTCTTTGTATATTAATACTGCTTTTACAAGTCAATTAGAAAAAAAGTTTATTCTTTTAGATTTTTAAAAACTTTTAATTTTGAAATTATTTCAAATTTTCAGAAAAAAATGCTAAAATAATACAGAGAGTTTACATGTGCCCTACGTCTAGCTTTTCCTAACATCTCACAGAGCCATTGTATGATGCTCAAGACCGAGGCATTGATATCAATGCAACAGTGTTAACTGAACGGCATAGCTTGTTCAAACCTCACCAGATTTATCTAACCCAAGATCCAGTCCAGGATCCCATACCGTGTTTTGTTGATCTCTCTCCTTAGTGTCCTCCAATCAGTTGTCTTTCTTGGTCTTTCATGACTTTGATACTTCTGAAGAGTACAGCTCAGTGATTTTGTACAGTACCTATCAATTCGGGTTAGTCTGATGCTTTCTCATGATTCATTTGAGATTACACATTTTAGCAAGAATATCACAGAAGTGATGTTGTGCTCTTCCTGGGGCATCTCAGCCGGGAGTACATGATGTTAATATGTTTCATTACTGATGATATTAACCTCGATCTCTTGGTTAAGATGGTATCTTCCAGATTTCTCCACAGTAATAAAATTATTTTTCCCTTTGTAATTCATAAATACCTTTGTGCAGAGACATTTTGAGACTACGCAGGTACCCTGTTTCTTTTTAAGTTTTTGCTCACTAATTTTAGCATTGATAGATGGATCTTGCCTGCATCAATATTACTCTGGTGCTTGCCTAAGGATAATTTTTCATTTCCCTCACTCTTCCTAATTTATTAACTGCATGTGTTCCTCTTCACTCATTTATTTACTCAGTCATGTATTTATATCTCGATGGACTCATGGGCATTATTTTATTCTATGGTTTATAATCCAACACTGTCATCATTTATAGTCTTACTCAAATTATTTCACTTTTGGCCATTGGCAGCTCCTTCAGGTGGGCTTCTCGGTCCTTTCAACATACCAACATACCCCTCCCTTTTTTTTTTGGTACTTTTTTACCTATTGTCCCCACAAGATATTCCAAGATCATAGTATATTTTTCCTGTCCTAGTCCTGGAATCAACCATTTCTCCTAGGAGTCCTGGTTTGTTTTATTCATTTCTTTGATTACTTTTGGATTTTGAATCTTGGTTAGAAAGCTGCCTCTATGGTCTAATCCCTTCTCGCCTTATTATCAGTGAGACACAGTGATTGGGTTATTTTGTCTAAATAATCGCAAGGACTTTAGCAGGAAGTCTAATAGAAATGTTGGCGTGAGCATTCACTTCCAAGTCCTGTCCTTCTGGGGCTCCTGCCATTGTAAGGACTATGTGTCTTCTCATTAATCCTAATCATCCGATGAATAAATTTTGACACCTCACCTCCCAAAGACAGACATTGAATCTCAGAGACTTTAGAGCCTTAATTAACATTCATAAGCAGAAACATTTTCCTGATTGTAGCATCAGGTCAGCCCCTTCTCAGGCCAGACCTGGCCTTTCGTTATGCTGAGCCCTGTTCACACTCTTTTCAGAACATGCCTCAGGGCTTAATACATGGTGGGTTTCAGAGCAATCTTCCTCTTCAAGTTAAAGCTTTAAATTTTTGTCTAAATTTAAAATTTAAATTTTAAAAATTTCTACACCTGATATAGAATATTATATTAGTTTTAGGTGTACAACATAGTGATTAACTTACAAAGTGATCACCTCAGCAAGTGTAATTAGTACCTTATTTAAGGAACAGGGTCAAATTCTTTTGCAGAATCTGTATTCTCTGGAGAGCTCTGTAAATGGGATGGAGTTGTTCCGGTGTGGATACGTTATTCTCCTGTCAAAAAAAAAAATATATATATACCATGAATGATATTGTTCTTCCACTTAGCTCAATACTAATCCAAATGATAAAATTAGTACCTAATAATGATACATAAAAAAAGATCTAATTCCAGCCTTAATATTCACTTTCACCATTACACTAAGCTAAACCAGAGTTCTTGGAAATACTTAAAAAGCTCACCAAAAGCCTGGTGAACATAACCCAATGATGTTTTAACAGTTATTATCAAGATTAACTATTTCTGGTCAATGTTACCCAATTGTGGGCTTTATATATGTCTGCCTCCTGACCCTCACAATAATATTAAGTTAACATACAAGTTTGCAGAGAAATTAATAGCCAAGAATATACATCTTGTTATATAATCACTTTTTGAACCACAGAATCACACCAAAAAAGTCTATGATAGATCAATGAGAATAAAAAATAACCTTTTGTCTATGGCTATACCACCCTGAACAAGCTTGATCCATCTGATCTCGGAAGCTAAGCAAAGTTGGGCCTGATTAGTACTTGGATAGGAGACCACCTAGGAATACCAGGTGCTATAGATGTAAAAAATAAAAAATAAGAGATTATAAACTGACAAGGTCCTTTGCAATCTGTGAGGTCAACCAAGGGTTGCCTTGCCCAAAAAATAAAAATAAATAAAAATAATCTTTTGTTGTGCTTGGTTCAGTTCTCTATAAGATGAAAAAGAATATAGCAATGGAAAATTTCTTATATGTCTTCTATTTCACAGTTTCATTTAATCAAATATTGATAATTTTATTATTGAAACTTTATATCATACTTAATTTTGTTTTCAACTCTATTACCAGGTATCAATTTTTGAATATTTTAATTTCTTTTTTCTGTTTTTATTTATTTATTTTAATTGTTTTTAAATGACCTATCTCAGATCAACCTTTCTAAATTTAACCTTTGGGATATTAATTTTGTTTATTGATTTAGGGAGAAACAGCCTTTTAATGGTTTAGATTATTTATGTTAAACCTAGTACTTGGTACATTTGGTCTTAATTCTTTCACTGTATAGTAGACATCTTTGTCTCTTTGGTTATATGGGCTATATTTTCTGCTTTATGTTTTAAAATGTTTTGGAAGACAAAAAAAGAACATTTTAAAGCCACATGTGAATACCTTAAAACACTAAGCATTCCAGCCTCCTCTTTCCTTAATCAAAGTATGCTCTGCTTCTCTTTGTGGAAGAAAAAGGATAGTACTCTTTTTATCTATGGTAATTTCCCATTCATAGTTAAATTTGATAATTCTCACTTTTTTTATTTCATGTTTCTTTTATGCTTTCTGTGTCTTACTTTTTTTCAAATAATTACACTGGTATCAAAAACAACCCCTCTACAGTTACTTCCTTATTTCTTTAACAGTAGTTGGTATCTGAAATTTTCATGGGGTTCATTTTTTAGCCATTATACATTAAAATCTCTTCCTCTAAGTTTAGCCTAGTATATCACATATTGTAGCTTTGAGCAATCTTTTCAAAAAAGGCCCTTGGCTGCCATATTGTTTTGAAATTGGGTATGTCTGAGAATGTCCTTCTGTTGCCTCCCTATACAAATGGCTTGATGTGGTCCATTATTCTTGAATTTCAGTTTATCCCTTCCATAGAAGATCTCATTGCACTGTCATCTTGCATTGCTCATTGCAATAGAAAAAGCCAAAGGTAGTCAGATGTTTTCCCTCTTTGACAATGACCTACTTTTTCTACTTGGAAACTTGCAGAATTCTTTTTTTCTCCTTATAGTTTTACATTTTTATGAAACTATGTCATGGTGTTGCTTTTGTTATTGATTTTGCCTGAGACTTTGGAAGTACTCTTTGTGATTTTTTTCAAATATAGTATATTTTCTCTTGTTTTCTTTGAGTATTGATTTTGATTCTTTTGTCAATTTTTTTCACCTTTAAAAAAATCCCTTGTATTTGGAAAATAGATCTCCAATTTAACAATTTCTCTTGAATTATTGTCTTATTTTTTTCATTCCTTTTCAATTCTGACTATTGTAATTATGAATGAGGAGAGGGGGATAAACAGATTTTTTAAATATATAGAAACCACACAGAATGACAATTGCCAAACAGGAAGGCCTTCTTTAAAGAACACCAATTGAGACCTATGTGACTGAATCAGGAATGACATGGGCAGCTGGACCTTTCATCCATTTTCAGAGCAGAGGATATACAGGTTCCACTTTGGTGAAGGTGGTAAGCAACTGTAGCTAATCATAGAACAGGTGGAATCTATTGCAGATCTCCCTTCTCTAGAGTCTTTAAAGAATCCTTCACATAACCTGCAAAATACGTCAGACGTAGTTAAAAGACAACAGCAAATAATTACTTGACATGAGGAGACGATTCAAAGAGGACCCTGGAAGTTCAGTTCAAGTGAAGTGTGTGAAAACATGGCAAATGAAGGTGTGAGTTACGACAGCATTTCTGGGGAGAGGGAGAGTTTCATCAGTGAGGATTATCCTCGCTGTTATTTTCAGGACTAGAGATTCCCTGGAGCAGATGGTTGTGATCTAGGATGCCCATCCATGGGCAGCAGGATTTCATCTGTCTATCTGGGATTCAAGGTAAGCCCTAGATCTAGATCCTAGACCAACAATTTGTTCAGATTCTAGGCATGGGAACCGACAGAGGACCTGGCTAAAGGGCTGCACTGACCTGAAGGGAAAGAATGGTGACAGGAGAGCTGGCCCTGTGCCCCTGTGGACTGGCATGGATGGAGATGTGGGAAATAAAATGGAAGTGGCTCGGCTTAGGAAGATGAATTAGGACTGAGATGTTAGTGCAGCACTTGCCTCAGTGGGGACTGACACAGAAACAAAATGGGACTAAGACTGTAGATAGGAAATTAGCGATCCCTGCCATCAGGAGCTGGGGAAATAGAAGTCTTTGGGAGCACACTGGCCATGAGTTATGAGTATGGAAGGACCTATCCCATTTTTCTTCAATTTATCTTTCATCAAAGTTGTTTGACTAATGCCTTTAGTTATTTTATGTCTTTTCTATGTCTAGGCTTCTGATCTGGCCTTTCTTCTGTGATCAATCAGCAGACTGGTCGCTATGAAGTGGATACTATATTTGTTGTAGAAATCTTCATGAGGACATTGTCAATGACATATGTCTTTCCATTTGTTAGAATCATTTAAGAAATTCTTTCAAAGAAAAGTATGACTTCAGAGGAAGGACCAGCCCCTTATGGTCCTATTTACTTTACATTTATTGATGCTCCCAACACATAAATATGTCCATTCTTTGTAAACCCCAAGTCTACTGAGCTCTTCTTTCTCATTTAAGATCTTCTCCTTTGAAACACAGAAAAGGTGAAAATAATTCGAGCTCAATTAATTGTGGAGCCTAAAATTTCCAGTTCCTGCAACTTTCCTATGGACACGATCTTAGGTGGCATCCCTACATTTCTATCCCTTCAAAATACTTTGAACATAGTAAATACTGCTATTTTCATTAAGAAAAACATTTTGCTGAGTTTTTCTCCATGTACTTGTAATTCTGAGATTCCCATTGGCCACTAAGTTTTTCAAATTCACTCATTTTTAAATGGACTTTCAATTTCCTAAAAAGCTTTTATATATTATGCTATTACTTTGCTACTTTCCAAACAGCTAGGTAACTGATTCAATGGGAAAATTATTTTGACATCTTATCCTTAATCAGAACATTAAATTTCCTCCTAATCATAAAAAGTGGGTCTTAGTCATTTGTGTGTTGCCCTTATTATACTTTCTCCTCTAGACCCATAGTGAAAGTTTGAAATTGAAGGGACACAGGAGATGTGGACTGCATATTAGAAACTCATTTACCACATCAGTCTGAGGTTTGCTCCTTCTTGCCTAGAGATTCAGAGATCATTAGGTATCATCTATGTTGACCCAAGGAAACCATTCTAGAACCAGAAAGATGCAGGATAATTTTAAAAACAAAACAAAAGCAAAACTTCAGCCTTTCCCAGGATATCACTGGCATTTATGGGAGCATTTGCTCCCCATTCCTGAAGAACTCTGCTGTACTGCTTTAGGATAGTCTTTGAAAGTGACTATGTCATAGAAGTGAGTTTCTGGCAATCAACAGCTAAAATTATCTGATGGGAAAAAGGTCTTCTGGGGAATGGGAGAGGGTGAGGGAAGCTAGGAGGTGGGACAGGGGATGAGACAGGAGCAGACCAAGCCCAACAAGCCTCAATTTGTTCTGTTTTCAGTGTATCAGCCACCACCATCTTCAACAGCAGTGAATGGAAGAGAGTGCAGCAAAGTTCTGCCTAAATGCAAACCAAGTGCCATTCCAAAGTGCAAATTGGAATTCCGTGAGTCCTTATAATTCAGTGTCCTGTGGTATTGTCTGAGATTAAACTGTTCTTTGATGAAGTTGTCCCCATTTTCACGTTTGTCCCCAAGTCACCTTCCCATGCTCAAAACTTGTGGAAGGGCACAGCCTTTCCTCAATTTCTGACTTGAAAGTTTTAACTAGTGCAAATACAGCTGTGCTCCTTTAGAAATTACTTAGCTCACTTGCTCATTTTAAAGATTAAAGGAGTTAGGCACAAAGAAGTTCACTAACTAGCCCAAGCTCACTACTTGCTGAGTTTAGAACCACCAATCCTTGTTCTATACCAACTGCCCCAACGCATCCCAGACATGTCTACACTTATTTTTTAAACTCTTATTAAAACTTGAACCAGTGACTGTCTTCTGACTGCCCTTTGAAGACTTTTTTAATGTTTGGAGAATTTCTGACCAATGAGTTACCACCTCCAACTTCAGTCTCTCCAGCCAGAAAACAAGTTCCCCTGCCATCTGTGCATAGGACACGGGCATTGGCTCCACCAACCAGAGGACCCTACACAAGACTTCTATACAGAAGTAAATGAAATAGTCACTGCACATATTCCTTATTTGTTGCTACTGTGGCTGCAGAGACAGCTGATTTTCAGGGGCTGTGGTGGCCTCAAGGTTGGGTTCCTGAGAGAGGCATGGCTCTTATGTGGGATGAAATTCCTCCTAGACAATAAAAGTCTTCCAGTCTCCTTCAGTCACAAAAATAGTCTCACTTTAGTAATTAATTGGTCCAGTCTGACATAATAATAAAAATTCTAGACTCTGTTCTCAATGAAAGCTTCTTCCCTTTCCAGCTAAAATGGTTTCACTCGGAAGCACTTATCAGAGGAGGCTGAGTGGTCCTCTTCTCTCTCTTTCCCTACCTCAGACTTCTCCCCAGGCTGCCTCTGCTCCTCCAGATGGAGTGAGGCAGAGGAGGGAAAACACTCACATAGCCAGCATGGATGAACCTGATGTTGGCTTCCTCTGGCCATGGCACATATTTAAAGAGATCTTATATCCAAAATGTCCAGTATAGCATATGATAGATATTCAGTAGACATCTGTATTTATTTTCATTAGCTGTCTCTTTGATATTTTCCATCTATTAGACAGTAATGAGAACAGAGACTATGTCTCATCTTTGTACTGTAGTCACACATTTGATTATGATGTATCCTGTTAAGCTCAGTCATTACTGGACTACTGATGAAGTCATTATGATTTAAGCCCCTTAAAAAATCCCTCTCTGATTGTTTGTGCATGAATGGTCATCGTAGTGGAAGCACAAGCTTCTTAAGCGGAGAACATGTTGTGGCAGATGGATGGCTTTCTACCAAAGTCTCAGATTCCCCTTTCATAATGTAGAGTTGTCACTAGAGAGTGCTGCTTAGCCAGGATCAACATTTCCTAGGCTACTTTGGGTCTATATCAAACAATGTGACTGAGTTCTGACCAATAGAAGTAAGTAGAAATGTTGAGTAACACTTAAAACCTTCACAGGTGATTCTCCGTGACCTCTCTCCCCACTTGGCTTCCCAGATATTGGTGTCAGGGTTAGCTTGTTGAAGATGTCAGAGCCTCCATCAGCCTGGGTCTCTGAATGATTTTGTGGAACAGAACTACTTTCAACCTCCAATTGGACTTTATATAAAAAAGAAATAAACTTCTACCATATGCAGTCAAGGGTTCAGCAAACTTTCTCTGTAAAGGGCCAGATAGTAAATATTTAGGTTTTGCAGGCTACATGGTCTATGTTGCAACTACTCAGTTCTGCCATTGTTGTGTGAAAGCAGCCGTAGCCCATACCTAAATAAGTGAACATGCTGTGTTCCAATAAAACTTTACAAAAACAGGCAGCAGGCTAGATTTGGGCTATGGGTGGTAGTTTGCTGACCCTTGTATTAAATCATTACAATTTTGGAGTTTATCTGGTATAGCAGAATACTACATTAACCAATTCACTTTTTTTATTCAAACTTGTATCAATATGACCCAGTGTGATGCCAGGCACAGGTAGATATTCCATGATGAAATAATGGAGAGCCTTGAAACATGAAGTCTAGAGTTTTAAAAACTGTATGCGTCAGGCCTGAACATGGCCAGGAACTCAGTGTAAGCTTGCATAAAGCAGGGAGCCACAAAGTGTTGTCTCATTTGTAAAATTAATAATAATAATAATAATAATAATAATAATAAAGACAAGATAAGAAAAACTCCCTCTAATGCCTCTTCATTGTCCTTTGAACTAGGGTCAACATCCTTGGCTTGACATTGAGGGATTTCTCCAGCTTCAACTCTATCTCATTTTCTACTGCTCCTTCTTCTTTGTGTCTTAGCCCCAGGTATACCCAACAAAGTTCTCTAAATGCATTGTGATTCCACACGTGCTGTTTCCCCTGTCAAGAATGCCATTCTCTTTCTTGTTTCCCTGGCTTAACTACTGTGCATTTCAGCCTTCAACTCTTCTCATCTGGCTTAGATGAGGAGGCGAGGCTATATGCTTATCCTTCATGTGGTCACTATTACAGCACTTATCACACTCAGACATGTCAATATGTCTATTTACCTACTAGATTGGATGCAGGAACCAGTCTATATGCCATATTCCCAAACCATGTGACAGCATTTGGCACTTATTTGGTTCTCAGTAAAAACTGGTGGATGAATCAGTGAATTGAATCAATAAGAATCCAAGATTAATGAGTGCAGCAGCAACTATATATGTTGAAGAGTTATATTGCTCATGACACTTACAGATATTCAATTAAAAAACACTAATGACTAAAAATGATATATAATATATAACATAATATCTTAGATTTATATTTCCAATAGCCAAAGCATCCTCAATTGCACCTTAGCCCAGAGCAGCACAGGTACTTGGGGTTGCCCAGCACAGAAAAGCTCAATTCTTAAACAATTTGGGCTCTTCTGATGGCACATGGACCCTCTAAGAAATATACAACTATGTATGTGACACAGATTTTCCAGAAAAATTCCACTTTCAAGTATTAATTCCATTTTCCCCACAAATAAGCATACATTTTTCAAACCATGTTTCTATTCTGTTTAAGAAAATGTGACTGTTGTTAGATATTCAGTTCCAGCCCTGAATGGTGTGTTAAGTTCATGATAAGCGGACATATTTAACCACACATCTGACCTAAAAACATTTTTTAAGTTTATCCCTCATGAAAAAATTTAGAAATGTAACAGCGCCTAAAAAATGTTAAAGTTTATGTCTCCATTTAATTACATATAAGATTCAGCCACAACTGTTAAAGTTTTATTCATAAAGATGAGTAAAATGCCTTCCTTAAATTTGTGGCTTCTGAATCAGCTGTGCATTTTGGCCAGTTTGGCACAAATTGGGCTAGTTTTTTGCCTCTGACCTGAAATCATCATGGAAACCTTGACCTCACTTCTAGCAAGAAAGCTAGGAGGAGGCCTTAAGACTGAGGTATCCCTACTCACAAAGCAGAGAGAGCCTCCGATAAGGATCTGGAGCCCACGGAGTGTCATTCAGAAACAAAATGGAAGTTTGGAGACACACCTATCCATCCCTTCTCCTTTTACACACACCTTCACTTTCTCTTCTCAAGTCATACAGCCTGTGAACTCCTTTCTGCTTGTTCTGGGCACTTCTGGTGGGGTGCTTGTCACTCTCAGTGCCAAACACAGGCTTGGCAGGGTGAGATGTAAGCCAGGCAGGTGGAGCAGCCCTGGACTTTAAACTCAGATGCGCCTTCCCCATCCACCCTCCTCAACTCCTTTTAGATATGATGAGATGACTATTTGGAGCAGGTGCTGTTAAGGAGGACAAGTCCTTACCTGAACAAGTGGATGAAGGAATAGCTAGTTAGATGGACCATAAGAAGTTGCCTGTTATCTAGATGAATAAATAGAAACATATATATGACTGATAGGCATGTACACTTAGGTAGATACAAAAACAAATAGTGATAGAGGTGGTGAATTAGATGTGTACTGATCAATTACATATTTATTTTAACAATACATCAACTTTTTCAGGCACATGTGTGCTTCTTTGTAATGGGAAAAAATGATATAGGGAGATGAAGGACAAAGGAACAAGATGGGCAGAACTCTATGGGAACAATATCAGCACTGGTGACAGCCAGCCTCTGCCACACCTGATTCTAACCTGCTCTTGCTTCAACATGTATAGTAAAATCTCTAACAGAACAAAACTGTCAGAAATTGAACCATACAAAACTGTATATACTACTTAGGTAGTAATGGTTTTCTTCATTGTTTTCAAATAATTCATGAGTATATCTTAGGGCTTTTAAAATAGCTCATAAATGTGATGGTTTATAAACTTGCTTGAGCTAATTTGTCCCCCATGGAATCACAGTTATTGTTTATTGCTTTCTCCCAAACTGACATATAAGACGTATTCTGGGCCATTAGGTAAAATGTATAAACAATTGATCACAGTCCTCTCTTGTGGAGTTTTCCCTAAACACTGTATAAACATGATATGACCGGAATAAAAGACACAAAGCAATTTGTTTTTGGTCAACAGTTCCTAGTGATGTATAGTAAGTACTATAACCAATCAATTCACTCTTTTTCCATATCCAGTTTTCACAATTCATCATGCAGGACAAACATGAAAGGTAGTCCCTACTTCTAAGAATCCTAGAACACACAAACTCTAAGAATGGTTTATCGTCTTCATCTTTAGCAGTTTTGATTCCAAAGTCAATTGTCCCAGAGCACTGGGTCTGAGATCTAATCTGTATCAACTGAATCAACATCTGCAACCTTGCGAAAGTACAACAAACTTCCATATCTACACACTGCTGAAGCCCTAGGAGGACAGACAGCTCTGGGTTCTTTACAGACTCTTTGGAGCAGCATTTACTGATTCTAATGCCACATCTAGAGAACTTGAATCTTCGATGTATATTCTGAACTTGATCAGACTTAGTGATTTTCCTTAGATGGATAACCAGATCCTTGAATTCTCTTTCAGAGCCAGATTTTCCAGCATCAGCTACCAAACGAATGCTGAAAAGCCCCAACAGGAAAAATGAAGGCGAGAAAACTGGTTCCAAGTGCAATATCAGAGAACAAAGTGCCACCACTTTGTCCCACCAATACAGACAGACAGACACACACACACACACACACACACACACACACACACACACACACACACACACACCTTCCAGAGTTTTCCTAGCAGATTCACTCCAAACATCCATATCTTCTTTGCTATGAAGATAAAGGTTTTTTTTTTTTAACTTTTAATTTGCAAAGTAGAGCACATATGCAAAGGAAAACCCAAAACAAAAATGTGGAACAAGCACAATGATTATCTCAAGATAAATACCCCCTCAACCACCACCCAGGCAAGTAAACAGAAATTGCTAGCACCCCAACAACCCTTTCTTCTCCCCTCAAACATCATGCATTCCTTCTCTCCACTATTCCTCTCTCAGTATTGCCATTTGGCAATCACTGCCTTGCTTCTCTTTATGTTTCTACTGTTAAGCACTCACTCAATGTAACCCTAAACACTGTGGTTTAGTTTCACATCTTTTCTTTTAACTTCTCTTTTACCTTTGTGACTGGCTAATTTCATTCAATATTACATTTACGTATATGTAGTCCACATTCCTATATGTTCATTCCTTGTTCAGAAACACTCCATGTTCATTTTTTTTCATTTTCATATCTGCAAAGTATGCCATTATATTTCTAGACCACAATTTTTTCATACATTCTACTTTTGCTAGATACTGGGTTGTTTCAGTTTAGGTCTATTACAAATGAAGTGATACAAGGGCACACATTTCTGTTGTCTATGGATCTCGAAGTGGAATTGCTTTTCCATGAAAAATGTACCACTTTAACAGACAGTGCCATACTGTTTTGCACAGTGGTGGCATCCATTTAAACTTCCCTAAAGTGTATTTGCACTCCTGTTGCTCCATATCTTTCCCAGCATTTGATATGGTCAGTTCTTTTTCTAATTTTCTGGTGTATTTCATTGCCTTTTTAATTTGAATTTCCCTGATTACTAATGTGGCTGAGCACCTTTTCATATGTTTATAGGTATTCGGAAATGCTATTTCATTAAATGTCAAAGTCTCCCATTTTCTTCTGTTCAGTGGTTGTATTTTCTCCTACTAGCTTTCACTTTTATACTCTTACTAGTGTCTTTTGATAAAAAGTTCTTAATTTTAATGTAGTTAAATGTATTGATTTTTCCTGTACGGCTGGTGTTCTTACATCCTCTTAAAGAAATCTTTCTCTACCATGAGATAATGAACATGTTCTCCTGTATTATATGCTAGAAGCTTTATTGGGCCTTGACCAAGTTGTCCCCAGAAACCCGATTTTTTTAAGTCCATTAAGAAGGGATGTAGGTCTTACTTCTCCTCTCGAAATGCTGGCCTCTCTATACAAATTAGCACACTCTCTGGGGCCCAGCAACCTTCAAGTTCCACCTATCCACATTATCTCACATGTATACAACCTATGGCTACTCTCTCTTTCTCTTTGTCTAACTCCCTCCCCTCTCCCACAAAGTTTTCCCAATTCCCAGGTATTTGATTTTGTTCCTCCAATAGTTCCCATCCTTCCTCATGTGGTGCAGTCTGTTTCCTTCTGCTTCATCAGTTTTGCATCTCAGCCCTTTGCCCTCAAAGATTGTCCCTTTGTGAGCCTTGAGATAACAACCAGGGCAGAAGGGAAACTTCTTTGTCTAGTTAGAGCCTTAGGATGGACTGCTGGGGCCCAAAAATGTCAGGCAATGAGACACTGCCCAGTTTCTTTGTGAGCTATTTAAGGAGACAGCACACTTTAAACTCTCTTGAACAGGTCATGGATGTGTCCTGGAAGCTTGTCTGGAAGGTGACACTTATGAATACTAACATCTTTCCAGAACGTGAAGGAAGTTCTATGACAAATATTTCCTCCCTCACTCCCCAGAGACCTAGAAAAAATTTCCTTGGAGCAGAACTACAGTGATGGAATAGGCAACTGAGCAGTCAGTGAGGCCCACAATGGCAGGCACATTGCAGAGTAGTGTAGAAATGGCCAATTTCTGAGACAGAGAAGAAAAAATAAAACAATAAGATAGCAGTAGGCTTCGAGGCTTACTTCTGTGACTGGAGAAGAATCCTTAAAAACTCTACTGAGTATCTGAGTATGTAGAGAGCACCAGAGAGCTGCATGTTAAATTCCTAAATACCTAAAAAGGCAGGAAAATAAAACATCAGCAAGTGCATTGATAATAAAAAAAAAACAAAAAACTTGCGGATGACACAGGAAGGAAGGACTATTATGAGAAAGAAGAAATAATATAACGGCTCTAGAATAATTAGAGATGAGAGTTTGTGTTTTGTTCTGTTGAATGGTTCTGCTCTGTTTTTAAAGAGCTCTGAAGAGATCGAGGCTGCAGATAAAACACGGTTCATGGAATGAGGTGCCCAGAAGGCTGGAAGAAGACAAAATCTCAAAAGGTTGTGAAAGGATTCCCCTGGAGAAGGGAGATACACATCTTTCTTGATGTGTGATCTTTCAAGTAGAACTAGAAGTAAATGAAAGTAAGTTTTGGGCCAGAGTGGGACAAGTTGACAAATGACATGTCATTGCCATTGTTCTCTCTGTGAAGTATGCGGCAAGGTCATTGCTTAAATGAACAGAAGTTCAGCTGTTGGGAAAGAGGGTGGCAGTTGTAAAAGCTATTGGGGAAAATCAGTGAGGGAGCTGGGAGACTGAGTCAGCCAACAGAGAGGTGTCAGGGAAGGGTCACAGCACGGCACTGATGAAGCTGTGGAGCTGGTGGTGTGAGCTCAGAAGAGCAAGTAACAGACATTGGACTGAAAGGCACACACACTGTGGGGTGAAGCTAGGGGTCTTGAGGACTCCAGTTTCTCTGCTTTCTTTGCTCCATGATAGAAAACTGGTTAGGAGAGAGGCTATCACCTTGCAATGGTGACAAGACTCAGTGGCATGTGCTGAGGGGAGCTGGAACCACTGAGATCACTGTGACCTGGAAACACTGAGTGAATCTCACAAAAAGCCAGAAGAGGAGGGCGTAGGGATTCTGAGACCCACTCCTTATTTAACAGCTGAAGCCCTAAAAGGTAAGGACAGTGGCAGAGGAGGGACTCAGCAGATAGTTCATTCTTAATCCTGGATTATTTTCACGGCTCCCAGGTGGTGAGGGAGACAAGTGGATGGATCTCCTCTTAGAGCCACTAGCCTTCTCAGGGACCAGTTCTTGGCTGTGCTCCTGGGAGACTGAATGTGACATTTAATCACCACTTCCCTAACTCCCCAGGCAAAGACTTTTTCTTTTCCTGCATCTCAGGATGCTCGCGTACTGATGACAAATGTGAAGGAAGGCTCTCTTGAGGATGGAGACAGTGGTGAGGAAATGGACCACTGACGTGGAGGGATGGTGCTTATAGGCAAAGTGCCTGTTCATATTTGCCTTCTTCACAAGAAAGCCGAGAAGTTTCAAAACAAGTTTATTCCCAATAAATAAAAGATCAAACTCAGATTTCAGCTTGATACTTGCCCCACAGCAACTCTGTCCCATCACATGTCATACCCTACACTAGGTCTGTCTTAGCATTCTGTCAACCAGCACCCGGTACCTATGACAGACAACTCCTAGGGTCCTGGCCTTCGTTCTCTCCTCCCATCACCATCTGGTTCCCAGGATAAAATGCGGCCTCTGCATCCAGAGTGACAGCCCCCAATCTTGGTGGTGCACATCAGAGCCTCGAGGAGAAGCAGCTACCACAATGGTCTCCTGGTGAGGTGGCTGGGTCTGGAGAGCACAGGTAAACATGAACCCTGCATGGAAGGAGGACAGAAGTGAGGTGTCGATCCATGCACTAATGAACTCTGACCTTTGACCCTGCTAGCCTAGCTTCCCACAAAGGCACTTTGGGCCCAGCACACCTCCACTCCTGGATCCCCACTTCCAGGCCCCTCCAGGAGTATGATGGGGTTCTTCCTGCCCTTCAGATCCCAGCTCCAGGGCTTTATAAGAGGAAGGGTTGATAAGCAAAGATGCCACCAGAATCCTGTCTACTCTGGGGAGACCACCTACCACTGCCATTCACAGAGAAATTTAAAAGAATTTTGCAGGACCAGATTATCTTCAACCTGAAAAAATTCCATGGGTTCGTGCTAGATAAAGTCATGAAAGGGCAAGAGAGTGCCTTTGTGGGAAGCTGCCCTTGCTCAGTGCTGAGGCGGAGGGACTATCCCCACAGAGGATGGAGTCCTGATTCTGTGACAGAGAAGTGAGAACCTGCTGGTCTCAGAGGCTGCAAGCCTGGGCCTCAGAGTAAGGGGCCTGGCTGGGGAAAGCTCAGTGTGGTTTGTGTGGGAGCAGCTAGGAGCTGCCGAATCCTCACCACGTGGCTGAAGTGAGTCTGGATGAGTCCTGGCACAGGCAGTTCACCCAGATGCCCTTGGGTGCCAGCTTCACAGCTAAGGACTTGGTAAGTCCCAGCAAACAGTTTTACTGGTTACTGTAGGCCCTCAGCATTGAAGATGGTAAATGAAACAGAAAAAGTACGCTGCAGGTGAAAGAAAGGGCTCTCGCTCGACCTCCGGGGCTGCAAAGGATGAACATGCTCGCTCTTAGTGTTTCAGACATTTCTCTCACTCCGCCCCAAGGAACAAAATATGAGCAGGAGCAGGATGGAGCCAGGGTTTAGAGAAAAGCCAGGAAGGCAGAGACTATGTTTGCCTATGCTCTAACAAGAGCAAGCTCAGGTGCAAGGTCAGGGGACTGGACTGAAGAGACTCAAGGCCAGAACCCTGACGTACCATGCACTGGTCGACCTTGGGCAAGTCAGGTAAGATCTCTAGGTTTCAACTGCTTTATGTGCCACATGGAGTTTATAAGCTCTGCCTGGTGACAGTCGCAGCAATGTCATATAGAGATGCTGATAGCCTGTACTGCCCCCTGGTGTGAATTTTAAAAAGAACTCCCCTCTGAGCCGAAACAGCCCCACTGGTCCCTGGCTTAGTGAATGCAAACGTTACAGCCACCCCTTCCTCAGGAGAACATAGCTTCGCACCAGGGTGCATGACTTGACGAGTGGAGCACAGACTGAATTTTAGCTCCCACTTGTCCCTGGACTGTTGCCCTTGTTCTCTGAACAACCTGTACAACCATACACAGCAGCCCTTGTGGGGAGTGAATGAGGTAACAGCAATGAGTGTGATTTGAATGTGGACAGAACAGGTGTACAATGTTGTGTACTTGGATTTTATCATCACGCAGGATCAATATTGGCTTTCGCACGCTGGCACCCACTCCACTGCCCCGAAGCACAGCCTCCTTCGCTGTTGGAGGGGCATGGATGGCAGTGACGATCAGCACTACAGAGCCTCCCCTGTGAGGAGACAATGGGTGTAATGCAGTAGAAGGTGAGCACAGCTGAGAAGCCAGGTGCTTCTAAAAAATGGGCTTCTCCAAGTGGTAAGGAGATGGACCTGAACCATAAGGAGCAAAGGGAAAGGAGGATGGTGCCAGGGTCTCTAGGGGGAAGTGAGTTCTTTGGGGTGGTCGGGCCTGGGAGGGTGCCGACACAGCCTCCCCTGTTGAGAAGGACCCCTTGGAATGGGTCCCACGGCAGGGCAGATCAGCAGCTGGATCTCTGGAGAACAGACCAGGAGCATAGAGCCATCAGTGTGAGGCTGGAGCTGTGGTCACTGGCCCTGGGGACATGCACTCCCTTGGGAGGGAAATGCATTTAATCACCTGAGTTCCAGATCTAACTCGAGAGCCAGAGCAGGAACTGATTGCTGATTCAGATGAAAAAAAAGAGCAAAACCGAGGAGAAGCTCGGCCATGATAGATTCCGGAAGCTGCAGGGGAGAGACTGAGGGGGCTTCCTTTGGCCTCTGTCGAAGCGTTAAGGCACTGGGTTACAACACCAGGCCCCATCCCTTGCAGCTATCTTGCTATTCTTGAGGACAGAACACACCGGAATGATAGAGGCTTCTCTGTGGGTTTGGAATCTGCTGGCCACATTCCCTCCAACTGTTCCCTTTCACTGTGTTGGTGAAAGGGACCAGATAGCCTGAAGATGTGGTTCAGAAGGCAACAAGGAGAGATCCTAGCATCTGGAGCATACTTCCCCCTTCCCTGTCCCCCTTGGATACTACACTTCAGGGCCCCTTCCCCAAGTGTCCCTGTGGCATAGAGGAGAACAAAATAGAGTCGCCCCAACTGCATGCCCCTCCAGCCCTCACCCTCTTTTCCATGTGGAGAAGCAGCTGGCTCAGCAGCAGGACTGGGGCCTCCACTTTGACGTCTAGGATCTGAGATCAGAGCAGGGAGAAGCAGGGGAGCTGTGAGGTCCTCGGTTTGCCTGAAGTTCTGTGAGGTGGAGCTGGGGTCTGCACTTCTCTTCTCCCAGAGTGTGGCCCCAGAGTCATGGAGGAGAGGGGATCCGAGGGATGTGTCCTGCTTACCAGGAACACTTGCACATCACTCTCCAGAAAATCAGGTCCGTGTAAGTAGTACCAGGAAAGGACATTAGGAAAGCAGGTGTATTCGTGTCTGCTTTAACTAGAGGCGAGAATTCGCACAGCACTGTAAATACCAGTGCTCTGTGGGGCACTGTTCAGAGGCAGGTGTTGAAATTCCGAGTCTCGTAAAAGCCAGAGGTTGAGCCTGAGGGGAAAGGAACAGAGCCAGGCAGGAAAGGCCAAGAAGGATGAGAACTGTGCAGAGAAAGTGGGGCAGGGTTTACAAGGAAACGAGGTTGGGGAGAGGAGTCAGCAGAGAAAAACTCCATGAAGGAGGAATGGCTCACTCCGATCACAACTCCCATGGTGAGGGGCATAGTAGGCCTAGACGTGTGTGTGTGGGGGGGGGTAGTTCCTTCTCTCAGCAGGGAACACACACAGGGGTGTGAATAAGGTGGGAGACTGAGAGGACCTCACAGTTCTGTGCTGCCAGGGGCTCATCTTGACCCACACCTGCTCACTGGTCGCCAAGATGCTCCCGTGGGGGCTACCCCAGTGTTGTACACCAGAAAGTCAATTCCCCCTCAGTGCTCCAGGGCCTGGCAGGGAGATGCAGGCAGCACAGAGAGTGAGAAAAAGAGGCACTGTGGACCAAAAACCTCCTCCCTTCCTCCACAGTTATCTGGGAAGGCTTGGCTGATAGAGATTCCTGCCACGTGGGTCCTGGAACACTGAGAGACAATTCCCGTCAGCTTCACTGGGGCCTCGTGCTTGGTTTTCTCATCCTAAGACTCACTCTGGGAAACAAAAACAAAAACAAAAACTGGGCAGTGCCTAAGTCACAGGCCTGCACCCACCTGAACTCAGAACTTCCAGCCCTGCTGGGCTTGCTCCTTCTTTCTTTCCTCATACTTCCAGGCAGACTCTTTTTTTTTTTTTTTTTTATTTCAGCATTCCCTCATCTCTGGGAGTCTTCACTCTTTAAGTTCTGTATACCTAAGAGTCTCTTCCCTGGAAAACATATCTGACAGATTCACACTCTCCAAAACTCTTCAAAAATTACTTTTTCCCAGAAAGCCCCCTGAACAGCACCTACTCCCACAGTGACCATGATGGGCTCCCCAACGTGCATCTCCCCTTCTTCAGTCCCAGGGCTGCCCCTGCTGGGGGCATCATCCCAGGTTTGCGGAGCTTCAGGACATCTATTCCCTGCAAGATCCTGCCAGGCTCAAAGTGAAGGTTAAAAATGTGAGTTTAGAGTCGGGCAGACCTCTGTTCAAAATCATCCCTGCCGCTTAACCTCCCTGGGTCTGTTTCCCACCATTAAAGCTGTTACAACAACACTGAGCGTCTCACATAGTAATGTGCTAGGGTGTTAGTATACGTCTGGCACATAGAAGAGATACACAGATATGTTAAGGAAAGGAGCATTTTGACTTAGAGCCCCCTCCCCTGGGCTAGGTCTCTGTGTTCTCATCTCTGCCTCCCACCCCCCACCCCACCCCACCACTGTGGCCACCAGCCACTCTAGGTCCTTCGACGTGGCACGTGATGCCTGTCATACTGAGCCCCTCCCCCTGCAGCACTGCCACTGTCAGGCATTACATGACTCCAGGAATGTAAATCCCTAGACCTCATGGTGAACAGATTCATGACGGTAATGGCCCTGATTTAGACCCCTATAATTGCTGTGTTGTTCCCTTTCTGCTTTCAGCCAGGTCAACTCAGATCAAAGCTTGTCTGTTTTAAAAGAACTTACCAAAAGCCTCAAGAATATTCGATATTTTCTAACATTCTTGTATTGTTCTGTTTTGTTTTGTTTTACCGCATTTCCTAAAGCTTCAACTTCAACAGACATTTGATTTAAGACAACCAAGCTGCAGTATGAAGAATTTAACCAGCTACGTCACCATCACATAATAAGGAAAGAGGGCTCCTCACTCAGTAGATTTCACATTTTGGAGTCTCTACCCTTTTAAACCTTGATTTGACTCAAAGGTTCTTCGGTCTTATTTTTAGAAACATGCAATAACTCGCAGTGCAATGAAACGAAGAATTTAATCGGGCTTTAAAATTTAAAACCTTTTTTAAGGCAACTAAACAAAGCTGAACTTTGTAGATAGACTGACTTATAATCGAGGTCCTGCGTAGAGTGTTAGATGGTGATAAGAGCTAGAAAGAAGAATGAAGTCAGAAAAAGGAACATGGTAGAGGGGTGCAGTTTTAAAAAGGTGTTACCAAGGAGGTGACATTTGAATAAAGACCTGGACGAGGAAAGGTTGCAAACCATGTAAGTATCTAAGGGGGAATATGACAAGGAGAGAAAAGAGTAAATCCAATTGTCCTAAAGCAGGAGCAAACCTGGCCTACACATGTACCAGCACAGAGGATAATATGGTTGAAGTGAAGTGAGCAAGGGAGACCAGCAGGATACAAGAAATTAACAACTTTCTTATTTGGGGGCATTCAGGTTATCTTTTACATTTTGATTTTATAAATAATTTTACACTCAATATTTCATAGCTTATTTTAGCATAGACTCTCGTAAGTGGAAATCCTGGATTAATTGAAATTCTTGATTCATAATGCCAAATTGATTTCCTGAAGTTGTGGAGTTTTTGCTTCTAACAAAAATGTATGAATGTACTTAACTCATCCCTTATCACCACTGTCCGTACTGCCCCTTTAAAATCGATGTCATTTTGATGGGTAAAATGGTAAGATGTTTTTATTTATAGTTCCTTTGTGACTAATTAAGTTGAACTTTTTCGTATGTTTATTGGTCAATTAGATTTCCTTGTTATGTACTATTTTTCACAAATTTTGCCCATCTTCTACTCAGGCATTAGTATTTTTCTTATCAGTTCATACCATCTCTTTGTTCAGGCTTCTTTAACAAAGCACCATAGACGGTGTGGCTTATAAACAACAGAAATTTCTTTCTCACATTTCTAGAGGCTCCAAGTCTGAGACCAGGGTGCCAGCATGGTCGAGTTTCAATGAAAACCCGTTTTGGGGTTACAGGCTGCTGACTTCTCATTGTATCTTCACGGGGTGAAAAGAAAGCAGAGCTAGCTTTCTGGTGTCTCTTGTAAGGGCACCAATCCTGTCTTAGGGGCTCCACTCTCATGACCTATTTACCTCCCAAAGGCCCACCTCTCTATACCATCACATTGGGATTATATTTCAACATATGAATTTTGAAGGAATACAAACATTCAGGCCATAACACTTATTACATCTCATGTACTATTTTTCCTGGAGTTCCCAAAATAATATGCAGAAGCCACTCAGGGTTCTGAGTATTCTGCTTGTTATTGCTGCTCCACCACCACAGTGGGAGCCTCCAGCCAGGTACTGTGGTGTAAGAACTCAGGCTTATGGAACAAGAGTTAGACTCTACATTTTGCTTCTCCCATCCGAGTCCAGCAAAACACCCTACCTCCTTCCTCCAACTGCTGTTGCTGTCACTCAGTTCCTTTCTACAAACAGAGTTTCACGTGTTTTTTTCCCCACAGTGAGATCTTGTTTCTATGATGATGCAAAGGAAAAAGTCTGTGCAGAGGCATTATTAACTGGAAGCTTTCGCTTATTTTAAGAGCTAGAAAGGCGGATTGAGGTAGTCAGCGGAGATTCTGGAAGTGCCCAGCAGAGGTCACAACTTTGCAGGAAAGTTAAGTCAGAAGGAAAGCATACAGGACTCCTTTCTGTCATTGTAATTACCTTACCATGGGCAGGAAACTTTCACACCCCTCTAACATTAACTTTCCATACTCAATTATTTGTATATATAAATTACTTTTATTAGCATTTATTTGATACTGGATTTAATCCCAGGCCATAAGTTTTTGTTTCTTCAGTTTTTTTCTGGGATCTCTTCTTATTCTGTGCAACCTCCTCTTCTGGCTTACGAATCTGCTCTTTTTCAGTAAGAATCATCTCATTGTGGCAGAGAGAGCTCAGGGAGGGGTTAACCCGCCCATGAGCTCTGTAAATTCCGTGCCCATCTTGGGAGCTTCGTTCACCTGGATGTGCTCAATGATTGGAGAATCTACATCGAAATACTTAAGTCCAGCGTTACCTATGCGTTTTAAGCATGTGCAGCAAAAATTCGACATTCTTTTTGGGCCCCTGACCCTACATCCATCCTCACTGTTTGTTCTGGGTGCACTTACCAACTCCACCATTTCAACGATGGCATAACACACATTGCTTCTGTAAAGTGACATCCTTCAGATACTTGGTGGTTTTTCTGAGATGCATACTGGCCTGGGCAGTTTCACAAGTGCTCTTAAGTGAATACAAAGACTTGAACCTCTTGGTTTGCAAGATTTTGTGGGGTTTTCTGGGTCATTTTCAGAGATACCTCAGGCTGCTTATGAGAAGCATATTTTTCATGTATAACCTTAGATGTTTGGTCTGAGACAACTTTTTAGATAAACTAGACAACTTTTTATAATAATCTGTCAAAAAAAAAGAGTGTAATATGGCAGTTACAATGTGCTAAAGGGTTATTAAAGAGCTTTCTCTTTGTAAATGAGAGAAAATTTAAACAATTTTTTATGTGAAAGGTAAATAAATAATAGAAAGGTCAGCAGCATAAATAATAAAATGGTTTAACTGCAAAGCCTAATAGCCTCTCCTTTTTGCTTACTTTTGCATATAATAAATCAGTGTTAAAGTATACTTTTCAAAAAAATATGACTCATACAAATAAAAAATGAACAGGTGTCAAAATCTTACTCAATTCATTCATGAGAGGACAAATCAGATGTCATGACACCAAGGGTACTGCTGCAAAGTTAGCACTGACTCTGAACCCTTTGCTCAGAAAAGAACATTGCCATACTTGCCACCTGACTTGAAGGCCACTGTTTCTGCTCGACTCTGCTGAGCTTTAAACACTTCCACACAGAAGGATGGTGCCCTGCATGTGACTCAGGACAATCACAAAAGGCCATCGCCAAGAGGAGCTAACCCCAAGAGAAAGTTCGGTACCGACAACTCTCTTCAGTCTAAATTAATTACTGTTTTCAACCTAGAATTATACACAAGATGTTGTGGGACTTTTTCTTCAGGTGCTCAAAGGCCTGTGAGGCTCAGAAAACATTAGGAACCACTAGCCTACAGACCCGCAGGAGAATCATTTCAGAATCATTCCACCTCCTCCCACACTCCCTCCAGCCTTGCTCAGCCTCCAGCAGCCCCGGCTCAGAGAACAGAGAAGAGCCCGCTGTGAACACGCACTCCCCGCCACCCACCACCGCAGGTCTGGGACCAGCTCAGGGCCGCAACAGAAGGCAGGTGATGGGAGAGGCCCGTCCTCGGCCACGCTGCCCCAGGCGCCACCTTTACCAGGACTTAACAGACTTGAGGATAAATATGAATTTATTTTAGGAAGAACCCTTTAAAGCACAGAGGACAGATGGAAGGAGCTGGGATCCTTCAGGGGCCTGAGACCCTAGTCCTGCCCCTGATGGTCCCTGCGAAGCACCAGCCTCGTGACCTCACTTGGCTCCACAGCCCGACACCAAGAACCCAAGAACCCATGTGTTGGTTGGATCACAGCGGCCAAATCGATGGCACTTGCTCAGAGGGTCACGAGGATGGCACTAATGGGCTTCTTCCTCATGCCCGGCATGAGCGAGTCCCCAGATTGCTAGTCCAGCAGAACTCTGGACTCT
Source organism: Cynopterus sphinx (assembly GCA_030015415.1). Taxonomy (NCBI): domain Eukaryota; kingdom Metazoa; phylum Chordata; class Mammalia; order Chiroptera; family Pteropodidae; genus Cynopterus; species Cynopterus sphinx. Next base: position 77,476,640 of record CM057384.1, read on the forward strand.
TCCCCTAGAGCTTAATGATCTCCTGGCCCACCCACCCTCAGGAACCTAGGCCCAGACACACAGCTCTGCGGCCCCCAGGCCCCGTCACAGACGAGGCGAGAAGCCAGCCACCACAATGCTCTCGCCAGAGATGTAGCTGGCATCTGGAGAACACAGGAACGACACGAGTCCTGCACACTCCTCAGGCTGCCCGACCCTGGGTGGAAAGAGCACAGAACACAGTGTCGGCAATCTCACACTCTGCTTTTGCTGCTCTGGGGCTCACAGGCCAAGGTGGGAGTGGGCTCCCTGGAGTGATGGGGTCAATTTGGCAGGACTACTAGCACCCTTCAGGGCTGTGTGGAGCCGGGCTTCACCAAAAGGAATGGCCAGAAGACAGGGAGGGGACTGCTCTAGAGTTAGGCTCAGACGACCCTCCCCAAAGGTACCCAGACCACAGAAGGATCAAACTCCACTTGCCTCTGCATCGACATTGTCTTGAATGTGTTCACTATAGACTCGTTCTTACGTACCTGGGCAAAGGGAAGAGGGGAAGGAGTCAGTGCTGCCCAAACAAGAACATGGGAGGTCCCTGAGGCAGTTTCACAGCAGAGCACCCAGATCAGGTTTGCCCCTCTTGATGTTGATGGACTGGGTCGTGGCTGAGTTCAGAGGAGAGCAAAGGCCTCAGCTGTAAGGATGCTGACCCCCCTCATACCTTAGTCTTTGGGAAGGGTTTCTACTGAGCCAGGAGAGAGAACAAAGGGCACACCCAAGTGCTCACCACTTTGCTGAAGTCAGTCTCTATTATTCCCGGAACCAAGCTGTTCACCCGGATGCCCTTAGGAGCCAGCTCCATGGCCAGCACCCTGGTGAGGCTCAGCAGGGCTGTCTTACTGACATTGTAGACACCCAGCTCCTAGGACCAGGTGAACAGGTGTTAGGAGGACATCGGGGTGTGGAGGAAAGTGTCAGTCGCAGTTCTCACCTACAGAGGATCACACTTGGCCTAAACCCAGAGCTCCGACACACTCCCCAGCCTGGTCTGAGGGACCCAGCAGCTACATGGCCAGCAGTTCTTGACCTGGCAAAGCATTTCCTACTTCTAATGGTTTAATAGGCACACGGGCTTCGGGAGAAGCTTTCGAACAGAGCCCTAGGGTGGCAGGAACAAGGTGGAGGTCTGTCCCAACACTGACCCCGTGGGATTCTAGGAAACGCCCCATCATATCCCAACCAAACACATGGAGCAAACACTCACCACAACTGGCAAATAAGCTGAAATGGAGGAGACCAAGATGACAGCACCCTTCCTGAGAAGAGACAGACAGACACGAGAGGAGAGAAGAAGCTGAGAACTAAGTGTTTGTGCGGCGCGAGCCTCAGACAGGTCCTAGTACTGCCCCCAATTCACAGACACAGAAACCGAGGCTCAGGGCCAATTAGAGCTGGGAATGCAACTCTACACCTCTGAGCCAGTCTCTGTGCTCAAACCATCATACTCCCCTGCCTCTACCTGGGGGGAGATGAGCAGAAAGCCATGTGCATGGGGAAGAAGGCAGAGTGGGCTTGGCGAAGCGGCACCACGGCTGATGGGACATGCCTAGCAACAGGCCACTCTGAGAAGCAGGTTGGTCAGGAGGAAACAAGAAGTGACTGTAAAGAACTTTGCTTGTCTTCAAAACAGTCCCCGCCAGTCCCTAAAGGGAGTGTCTGCAAGGAGAAGCCAGAGGAACATATGTGTCTTGAGGGAGGTGGTGGCCAAGTCCCTGACATGAGACAGAAATTCGGGATCTGCACCCTGCAGAAGCAGGGTCCCTGAAGATTAAGAAGCCAGGAAGGAGGAGGAGCCTGTGTGGTTTCTCCCTGTGGGCGGAAATGGGACACATCCTGTCGTAGGCTGTAAGTTGGTGAAAAAAATTGTCGGCTGTGAAGAAACCAGAGCAGATAAGGGTGCCGATGGACAGCTCACAGGAGAAGGAGCTAAAGCACAGCCTCTTCCCAAACTTGGTGATATCAAGGCCAAGGAGAACACGCCTGGGCCCCTGGAACCTCACCTTCATTCTGCTGAATTAGAAGCTGTAGCTGCGCTCAGGATGAGGAGGGGCAGGGGTGTGAGGCAGGTGATCCCAGGGAGACCTGTTCTGTCCTCTCCCACTCTCAGCCGTGCCCTGTGCTCTCCAGACTCCACTCCTGGGTCTCAGTCTCCCCAGCTGCCACCAGTCCCCCCACCCCCGCTCAGCCCTGTAGCCATACCCTCTCTTCTCCATGTGGGGCAGCATCTGGCTCAGCAGCAGAGCTGGGGACTTCACATTGATATCCAGGATCTGAAATCAGAGCAGGGACATGCTGGAGGGTGGAGAGAGACGCGGTCAGCCCAGGCCCGTTCTCACAAGACACTTTGAGTCCTACAATCTTGCAGCAAGCCCAGATGTGTGCAGATCTGAGACACTACTCGCCCTCTGACCCGACAAGAGGTATTTCCGACTTCTAATGGTTTAATAGGCAGGCACACGGGCTTCGGGAGAGGCCTGCGAGTGTGAACTGCTCAGAGCTGGGGTGAAGGAAGGAAGCGGTCAAATCTTTTAAACAAAGTGTGGACATGCAGAGAGAAGTTGTTGGGGATTTTTGTGGTTCTGTTTGATTTTACTCCTACAGCACCCGGTCTTCCTGGGTGGTCTCCCATCCAAGTACTAACCAGGCCTGACCCTGCTTAGCTTCCGAGATCAGATGCGGCAGATGGAAGTTGTAAACAGAGGCCACGGGAAAAAGATTAGAGAACGTGTGGAGGGCAAGTACTGAGAGCAGGGGAGATTTCTGGAAGAGTCTTGCTTGTCTATGTTTTTATTTGCTTTTGCTCTTGTCTCGTCCCAAGAGAAATGAACACACTCAATGCAGCAGCCTGAAACAAATCAAACAGGTGTTGCGCGTGAAGCAATGGAGACTAGGAAAAACAAGTCTAGAAAAACAAAGAAAAGCTAGAGCAAGGTTGGTGCCCACAGTTCACAGGCGTGGTGAGGAATGAGCATTATTATACGTTCATAAACATGCGTGCTGTGAGGGCCTACATCCACTCTGGCTTGTTGCAGACACGGTTCTGAGCTTTTCTGGGCCCAAACAGAAACAGAAACACGACAGAGAATTGCCATTCTGGGGATTAGGTGCTGATCCTGTCTCTGATTACATCCTGGATCTAGGCTCAGACAAAAGTGTCCCTGACCCTCTGTCTGGGATCTCTCCGGTGGGCTTGGGGAAAAGAGGGAAGCAGGAGGGGGACTGGCAAAGAAAGAGGCAGAGACTGAGCCCGGGACTTGGACAGACTGCCAGCTGGTACTGGAGTGGCATCAGGGACCGCTCCTGTGGAGTGCTGTCTTTAGTGAGGTCGACTGTGTCCCTCGTCTTTAAGAAACGAGGCTGCCATCTGGAACTGACCAGGTCGGTCCACCGTTTTTCCCCCTTCTCGTCCCATACTACTCGACCCCGTGGATTTGGACGGGGAAAGTGCTTCAGCTGAGCGTGCTGAGGCCCATCTGATAACAGGTGACCGGTGATGGGATGCCCTCCAGGACTGCAAATCGTGGCTCAGACGTATAAGGGGTGCCAGTGTGAGATCTCCAATGAGAAGGAAATGAGAGTTAGGCTAAGGACTTCCTGGTCACTCTGTTCAAAACAGAGCCCCACCAGCTGTAGGATGTCTGCCCTGAGCTCCATGTGTGTCAGCTCCTGGACGATGGGCTGCGACAAGGCCCTTCCTTGACCTAGAGGCCAAATGCGAGCCAAGATAAAGGTGAGGGTCCCTCTCTTGCTCAGAAGAACTGCACTAATAGCAAGGAAGGAAGAGCAGTTCTGTGTGCCACCAATTTCTGAGTTGGGACAGTGAACCTGAGGAGGGTCCTTGGAGAAGAGATGGGAAAGACGTGGTGGGTGGTACGTGAGAGTCCCAGCCCACTGGAGAGGATGGCGGTCTCCTGGGAAGGTCTCAGATTCCTCCCCAAGGGTAAGATGAGCGGGAAGAAATTCCCCTCACAGGACACCAACCGAAAATTGCATCCAGGCAAAAGCAGAACATCGGCCAAATTCTAAAATCACTGTGTGACCATTTCACCTCCAAAGTGGTGGCAGCTGTAACTGGGGGACGATTTCTGTCCAGTGGCGCAGAACTGCGTGTGAAATAGCAAGTTTGGAGGATAAGGGAGCAGCATAGAAAGGAAGGGTGCCTGTCAGCAAGTGCTCCCCTCTTCAGGAGGGAGGATTTCTAACAGCTTCGAGAAAAAGAGTCATGAACCCATGAACTGAGGCACTGGCAGGAAAAGTGAGTCAGGAGGGTTAGGAGACTATCAACAATGAAATCCCAGCTGCGTGATCACAAATGATCCTTCGGAGGTATTAGGAGAGCTGGAGAGCCTGGAGGCTATTGGCAGGGCCTGCAGGGAGTCAGATTCAGATCGTGACTGAGGACGGAGGGAAGGGCACCTGGCCACGGTCAGACAGCAGGAGAGGCCAGCCTGAGAACAGATGGGCAGAGCAAGGAGAATGGGGAGGGCAGAAGGAAATGCTCTGGCCCAGTGCTGGGGGCAGAGGGAATGCTAACCATCTCAGGGAGAACCTGACTTCGTCCGCCCATCCAGTCATCAGTGGGACAAGGGAACAGAACCCAGGGGTGAATGGAACAGGAGTCCTCAAGAAGCCTGAGACGGACCTCACGACATTGGACGAGGCCTCTCCTGGACCCTTGCGCACCAGCTGCCAGGGGTAAGTGGACTCAGTGAGTTGGATCGTCTGAGCCCACAGGAAGCTGATGGGCTGGCAGTCTGTCCCAGTCCCGGGCTCAGTCTCTGCCTCTTTCCTTGCCAGTCCCCTCCTACTTCCCTCTTATCCCCTGGACCCATACAGCAGGTTCATCTGAGGGACAGCAAGGAGCCCTCGCCTAGGAAAGGCAGAGAAGCTCGGCAGCAGGAACGGGTCACCAAAGAGAAGCACCACCACCAATATATGTGCCCACCACCGGATGTCAGGACTTAAATTACTGACAGAAAGCAGAGACCTTAGGATTTTGGGTCCTGCCAACAACAGAGACTTACTCCTCAGCTCTGTTTCAAGAGCCTGGAACAGTGCCTGGCACTTAGCAAGCTGTCAATACATATTTGCTGAATCAATGCAAAAGGGGTGGGAAGACAAAAGGAAGCAGAAAGAGCTAATGAACTAGCTTTAAAATCACACAGACCAGAAAGTAGCTTCAGGGCACATCTGGGGCACACCTGTGGTCAGGCCTGGCCCAGCGCCTGTAGTTACAGTAACTTTAGCGGGGAAGGGAGAGGCTCAGCGGGCGTGGTGCCTGCTGGAGCCCAGTACAGAGCTAGGACCTCAGGCCTCTCACCTTGTCCCACACCTGCTCACTGGTCCTCAGGATGCTCCCCACCAGGGGGTTGACTGCAGCATTACACACCAGGAAGTCCACACCCCCGTTGTGCTCCAGGGCCTGCAGGGAGGGCGACAGGAAGGGCGGGGTGGGTGTGGAGATGTGGAGATGATGGCCTGAGGAGAACAGCCCAGCTGCATGTGGCACTGAGGCAAAGCATGTGGATTAGGTACTGTCTCAACCAGGAAAGGTGACAGGCTTCATGGGAACCAGCTCTTGCTGAAAATAAGTGCCCTGGCCAGGAGACTGTGCTGAGGGCTTCAGGGGAGGAAGGTGTTCTCTAGGAATCTCTCTGCGGGCTTGGGGTAGGAATATTCCTTTAGACCCCTCTTTACCCATAGTTCTCTCAATGTGTGGGATTAGGAGGTGAAAGGGGGAGACTCCTCTCATGAACAGGCCACTTTCCAGAGGGCCAGTGTCTGCTCAGTTTGACTGTGAGGAATCGTGGTCTCAGGAGGTGTTATCGGGCACCTGCATCCCATCCTGGTCTCTGCTCCAACCAGGGTTGAGCAGTAAATAAAAGGATTGGCATGTTCTCCCTGTGTTCTTCCACCCTTTGACACCTCACCTTGGACACCAGCCGCTCCCGGTCCTCTGCCTTCCCCACATGGCACACGGTGCCTGATACGCTCAGCCCCTCTCCCTGCAGTGTCGCTACTGCCTGGTCCACGTTTTGCTGATTCCGGCTGCTAATTACCACATGGGCCCCATCCTGGGCCAGACGCCTGGCAATAGCGAAGCCGATCCTGTGAGCAGAGAAGGCTGTGATGGCTTCAGCCCTCCCCACCCTCCTCCTGGGAGCTTGATCATAAGACACAAATTGAGTTCCACAGTGTGGCCCAAGAGCTGTCTTCAAATCCTAGAAACCATCGAACGCTTGCTGTGCATCAAAGCCTTCACCAAGATTACCCTGCTTAATCCTCAAAACTATATGTTTAATAATCATATAAATGAGAAGATTTTCATATCAGTTTAGTTAAAGGAAATTTTTTAAAAAGTAAGGTTCCATCCGAATGAGAAAATATATTTGCAAGCAATGCCTCCAAAAAGGGCCTGATATCCAAAATATACAAAGAATTCATACAACCTAATAACAACAACAACAACAAAAAAAAAACAATCCAATGAAAAAATGAGCAGAGGACCTGAACAGATACTTCCCTCAAGAAGACATAGAAATGACCAACAAACATAAAAGGATGCTCAACATTGCTAGCTATTAGGAAAATGCAAATCAAAACCACAATGAGATACATCTCACACCGGTAATAATCAACAGGACGAGTAATAATAAATGTTGAAGAGAATGCGGAGAAAAAGGAACACTCATACACTGCTGGTGGGACTGCAAGTTGATGCCGCCACTATGGAAAACAGTGTGGAGCTTCCTTAAAAAACTAAGAATTGGCCTACCATATGATCCAGCAATCCCTCTGCTGGGTGTTTACCCCAAAGACTTGAAAACATATATCCGAAAAGATGTAGCACACCAATGTTCACAGCAGCACTATTCACGGTAGACAGGACATGGAAGCAACTGACGTGTCCTATGGTAGATGATCGGCTAAAGAAGCTGTGGTACATGTATATAATGGAATATTGCTCAGCCATAAGATGGAATATTGCCATTCGCAACAACATGGGTTGATCTGGAGATAATCATGCGAAGTAGAATAAACCAGGCAGAAAAGGTTGCAAACCGCATAATATCACTTATTTGTGGGATATAAATCTAAAAGCAACAAACGAACATGACAAACAAACAGAGACTCATGGACATGGGCCGTAGACCAGTGGTTACCAGAGGGTAAAGGGGAGAGGGAAGTAGGTGGGTAAAAGGGTTCAAATATGTGGTGACAGAAAGAAATCTAACTATGGGTGGTGAACATACAATGCAATATAAATATGACTTACTAACTAAAATAAATAAATAAACGAGCAAACAAACAAATAAGTAAATAAAATACGACTTACTATTGAATCGCACACTTGAAACTTATTAGATTTCATTAATCAATATCACCCTAATAAAAATAAATGAATAAATTTTAAAATTTATAAATTTTATAAATTTATAGATATACTCTGAATTTCCAAAAAAAGAGTAAATTTCCATTGGACGTTTGTATACGTACTGGACACCCAGCATAAACTGTGAAGAATCTTTAACTGCCCGAGCTCTTCTCCCTCTGTTCTAGCCAGAGGCCTCTGGTATACATTGCGGTTTCTCTAAGTCCTAACCGCTTTCCTCTGCTTTGCTGTTTAAAACTTTCATGCTGAAAAAGTGCTCTGCCTCCCACTGCTCATCTCCTTACTCCAGGGAGGTCTAGAGCACTCTTGACTGGGGCTGGCTGAGCCCTTGTTGTACAGGACCAGAGGGGTATTTCCCCTCTCTTCTATAAATGATCTGGGTAGCTTGGAATTTCGAATGTATCCCTTGGTTATGAAGGCTGGACACTGCGCACAAAGATTTAAACCATCACAGGAATCTGGGAAGTCTGGGATGATTAGAAGGCTCTAAAATACAGAGGTCTAAGCTGGTGAAGTTGGGAATCACGAAAGGTCAAAAGGAAGACAGAGCCCCTGAAGCACTTAATACCAGAGTTCTCCCCTCTTCCTGGCTGCGGTGATGACTCTTTACAGACTGTGGCCCGGTGTGGCAGTGAGAGGACCAATGAAATTAGAGAGATGCAGGTAGAGATGTGACGAAGAGCGGTTCCTCTATAAAAGCTCTCAGACCCGGCCTTGACACACCACCTTGGCCATTGCCTCAGTGCCTCTGGGCACTCTGCAGTGAACAAAACCCCTAAGTCTGAGAGGCAAATGGCTCTCAGGCTTCTCCCTGTTAGACCAGGACCCTAAAAGACTGTGGTCAAGTGACCCTGAAGGGTGGGGAGGGAGGGCTGTCCTGATGATGATAGCAAGTTCAATATCAAGGTTATCAGCCAGTAAATGGCAGAGCCTAGATTCAAACACTGCTCTGATTGACTCTGAGCAGCTAATTTTCCAACTACATTATTCTTGGAACTTAGACACCAGATGTTTTAGTGAGAGGCCCTGAGATTTGGAGTTAATGGTAAATGCCAGTGCTGTGTAATGACGTGGGGGTGTCAGGCAGCGATGTGTGAGAAGGACATCCCCTGCTCTGGCATGGGGATACTAACATTCCCTGGTCACCAGCTAGCCAGGGACTCCCCATTCACTCACCCTTTTGTGGATCCAGTGATAACAGCCACTTTTTCAGCCAGGTCACAGCTCCAAATTAGCCTTTTGTTGCTCATTTTTGCTGAGAGAGGGGCCAAGGAGCAACAAAGACCCTTAGACAATGAAGCCTTGAGCATAGCCGTCACTGTCTGGCCTTCTCCTCCTGGACCCAAAGCTGAGGAAGAATCTAGGAAGACAATCACATCATGAACCATGTTAGGATCTGTGTCTCCACCCATAATCCATGGGAGGGTTCCACTGAAGTCTCTGACAGATGCCTACTATGCTTCGAACTTACCAGGAAACTGCTGAGCTGTTCATGCCCTTTCCACAACCTGTTCCCCAGAGGGGCTTCCCATCATAGTGAACCACACCAACAAAGCAGACGTGGGCAGCCACGGTGTCAGGCCTCTGGCAGACCCCTGAGTCATATTGCCCGACTCACCTCCACACCCCAAACTGTATTATTCTAAGGGTCACCTTTGTATTTCCCTCCACACATCCATATTTCCACTAAAAATCAGAATTGAACTTTCTTCTCAACTTTTCCAGCCTGTTGCAACCATCCTGGCCCAAGTCCTGTCCCCTCCCCAATCAGCTCCAACCTCCTTCGCCCTCAGCTCACCTCCTGAATCAACAGCATTGCCCCCTCATCAGACTTAGTAAATTTGTCTGCATTTCTGACAGGCAAGTTGCTTCCCCTCATCACAGATGACTCTCATCCAACTATAGATAAAAATCCAGCCACTCCCTCCTTGTTCTAAAACCTTCTTAGGGCCTTCACCCTCACCCTTCTGACCCCCAGGCCATACTGTCCAGGCCTACCTGCCCAAAGATCCCACGACACCTCATGTCATTGTAACTGTATCAGCTACACCTCATATTCACAACCACTTTCTCTCAGGCCACATCGTTTTCCTAACTTTCATCATCTTCTTATGGGGAGATCAGGGACAACAATTGTCTTAGTTGGCTATATCAGAAGCACACTTAAAAAGCTAGTAGTTTCTTTGGAAATGGCCTGGGAGGCCATGTTAGGGGGTGGGGGAGTGAGACAGAGGGAAGATAACCCATAAAAGGTGCATTTTCAAGTGGGACTCTAGGCAGTCATTCAAGTTTCAGAGTTACCCCACTCAGAAGGCAAGGGTTTTGGACTTAGGGTGACCAAAACTTCCCAGGACTGCAAGTTTTAGCATGGAAAGACCGACATTCTGGGAAACTTCTCAGTCCTAGGCAAGCCAGAGCAGTTGGGTACTCTCACAGGGGCATATTTCCAACTCCTGTAGATCATTGGTTGAGGATTCTTCCTGGGGTGGAACAGACAGGTGACCAGAGGACAGAGAGAGAGCAGAGGGCCAAGGTAAAGTGGGATGATATGGTAAGGCCATAAGGTTTTGAACTTTCTCCTATAGATTAAAAAAAAAAAAAGGCTCATGGAGATTTTTCTTACAAATTGATAATTTCTACATAAATAAATGATGATCACACTCAGGAAGGTATAAGCTTCATTCTAGGCCCTAATGACTAAAATAGCTAGTTACTGTCTCTCTAGTGATCATTTTTTGTCTTAATTCTTATTCCATTTTCTGAGTAGTCTACCCCAGTCTTTCCACCACTATTAAGTGCCTATACAAGTAGGGAATTAATATAGAAAGCTAAGTGAGCCCTTCCCAGGGAGCAAAATCACAGGGCTCTGGAAACAATTAAGTTCAGGTCTATACTTAACATAAAGCTTTAGACAACCATGCCCTCACTACTTTAGTCTCTAGGCTTCAAAGCAAGTTCAATCTTGTTGATTTCAGGGAGTATTATGGACTGAATTGTGTCCTCCTGCCTCCAGGTTCATTTGTCGAGGCCCCAACCGCTACAGATTTAGAGTGTGACTGTGCCTGGAGTTGGGCCCTTTAAAGACGGGAATAAGTTCAAATAAGGCTGTCCAGGTAGACTTTATTCAGTCTGACTGCTGTCCTTGTAACAAGAGAAAACTTGGACACACAAAAGAGATGCCAAGGATGTATGCACACAAAGAAAAGGCCACATAAGGAAACAATGAGACGGTGGCAATCCACAAGCCAAAGAGAGAAAGCAAACCTGCCAATACCTTAATCTTGGACTCGCAGCCTCCAGAACTATAAGAAATAAATTTCTGTGATTAAGTGTGTGGTATTTTCTTATGGCAACCCTCGCAAACCAATATAAAAATAAACCTCAATCATATTCTGTAACGCTTTACACTATTACCTGTTAATAATCTCCTTCAACCTTTCTCTCAACAGTAAAGGTGCTTTAAGGGTTTCAGACCAGCAAAAAGCATCCTGGGAAACAGAGAATAGAAGGGGAATCACGAACCTCAGACTCACAAATTTGAAGAGAGCAAGGGGCCTCTGGTGATGTAGATAAAATAGGTTGTGCTTCTCCAGAGGAATAGTATCAAAAAGTCAGTTACATGGTAAGAAGAAGTTAAAAGAAAACGTATCTATGGTTTTCTACTCCATCCTTGATCTCCTGAGGCTGATTGTAGGATCACAAAATATGTGTCCCATTTTTGATGCAGAAAATGTGGTTATACCATTGTTGTACCTCCCGCTCCCATTGAGAGTGATACGACAGGGAGCAGCTGGCCTTCATCTAAATACAATCCAGGTGACACGTTATTTCGTATCCCCAGTTTCGGACTATGTCTTGTATAGAGTTGACTTCCAGCTAGAGTTTTTAAAGACATACAATCCAAAAGACTTGTATGTAAATACTTTCCCTCGCAAGAGGTGAAGTTTAATCCCTCCTTGCCCACCTCGAGGGGGAGTCTTGCTTCCAAAGAATCAGCAGCCTAAAAGGAAACAATAACAACTTTATGGTGGAAAAACCAGGCAGCCCTTTCCCTAACCAAGTGATCCAAATTAATTTAACATCACCATGTAAGTTGTGCTGCTATCGTGTGCTCCCTGATGTGATGAAATAAGAAGGATGCCTCACCTTGTGGTGTTCTTCCATCAAATATACCATCCCGGTCTAATCATGAGGAAACATTAGACAAATCCACATTAAAGTACGATATCTTGACCAATACTCTTCAAAACTGTTAAGGTTATGAAAAATAAGACTGAGAAGAGTTCATGGTTAGAAAGAGAATAAAGAGACGTGAGGATTAAATGCAATGTGGTATCCTGGATTGGATCCTGGACAGTAAAAGGACTATCGTGAAAAAATTAGTGAGATTAGTGCCATTGTTTTAGACAGGATGTCAACATCAGGGAAAACTGGGCGCACGAACTATCACTGCAACTTTTCAGTAAATCTAAAATCATTCCAAAATAAGTTAATTCTTCAACTGACCAACTATACACACCTTGGCGGATTTTGAGGAACTGTTTCCTAAATTTTGAATGCAGAATTTGGCAATGATTATTAAAGTTGTGAATAGTAAAATCCGTTGCTATAACTTTTACGAGTTTAAATTAGCTGTGCACTTAGAGGTTTTGGGTAACTCGTATGAAAATTGGGCTGTTCTTAAATTTTCAGAAATATGTTCTAGGTTCATTGTGAAAACTTCCAGACTCAAGTTCAGATGGAGCCTTTTCACCCCTCCAGTGCTTGGCCCTGCAGGTGTCCTCCTGGCCTGGGTCTTCTAGGGTAGGACCGCTGGCCGCTGGTGCCTCTGGCAGTAGCTGAAATTCGGCACCACTGCAGGGAATGGGGGATTTGACCTGATGTTTCTGGGTACAAGGGAAACAAGAAGGTTAGAGCTTCCTCCGATAAGGACCTGAGTCTTGCCCTTAAGACTCTCTCTGTTCAAGCTCTGGCCCCGCTGCTGGTGACCAGTGCCCATAAGAGGTATGTGTCTGCTGGAAGACTCTGGTTTTTCCAGTCTCTTTAGCACTCTGTCCCCATGGGGACACCTACCTGAGACTGATGAACTCCGTGCTTTTCTCCAATTCTTGAACAGCAGCCTGGAGCTCTGCTGATCACCTTAGTACTCTTGCTATTTATAAGAGCTTCATCCCATTAACTTTGTCTTTCAGGACACTCCCCTATCCACCGTGATCCCCAGCCATCACACCCCTAAGCTCTTTTGATTGAATCACGATAACATCTAAGGTAAATGTGACCATATTAACAGTAAGTCCTTGATTGAATCACGCTGGCATCTAAGATAAATGTGATCATTGTTACCTGTAATGTCCCTGCATAATTCCTCCTAAGGCAATATCCTGCCTCCAAAGCTGCCCCAGCTAAGTCCTGGTAACAAACGGTCCTGGAGGAAGACAGGAGTTCACATTCCCAGGGGCAGTGCAGACAGAAGGGCATGGGGTGCCGATTGCAGGAAGAGGTAGGGGACTTAGATGGGGGAATGGACAGTACATAGGCCATTAGCGTGCCTGTGTTGTGTGTGTGTGTGTGTTTGCGCATTGCCTGACATTTAGGAAGCCATCGGTATCTGTTTGGTAAATACATGTTTTTATATCACATAGAAAAGGGAGAGGCAAGTATCTCTCTAGAGGGAGCCTGGAAAAAAGTAGTCTCTTTTCGAAGTACTGAAAACTATGGGCCATAGGAAAATATTTCAGTAGGTTTTTGTCAAATTTTATCCATTTTAGACCAAGCCTACAGTAGTATCATCTCCAGCTCCTCTTGATGTATATTGTTTTGCTTGTTTTTAAGCTTTATTACCAAAAACAGCATTACCACACTGTACCTATCATTCTGCAACTTACTGTTTTTCGTCAACTTTATATTTTTAGAATTGATCCACAACCCATGCATCTCTAGTCTACTTACTTTCTCTGCATGAACTAGAGCATCCTCATTGGTTAAATATACACAATATATTTTCCATTTTTTGCTGATGGACATTTCGGTTGTTTTTTGATCCAGTACGAAGAATACTGCCACAAACAGCCTCATGCACATCCCTAGCACCACACATGGGTGAGTTAATCTCTAAAATTTATATTGGAAGGGGAAAGCTGGGACAAATATACATCTTGATCTTCACCATGTATTGCTACATTTGTTTCCCAAAGCCGTTGTACCGATTTACACTTATATGAGAGCTCCTATTCCTTCACATCATTCCTGATGCTTGTGCTCTCAGACATTTCCTTTTTGTCATTCTGATACATGTGAAAAAATACCTGGTTCTATTTTTCATTTCCCCGATTATCAGTGAGGTTGGTTTTCTTTACCTGTTTGATGGCCATTCGGGGTTCCTCTTCTGTAAATTGTCTGTTCATTCTCTGTCCATTGTTAATTGGATTGTTTGTCTGTTTCTTATTGATTTTTAAAAATTATTTGTATATTCTGAATGGTAATCCTTTTTGGTAGAGTACTTACTTTACCCCAACTTTTTACAATTATCTAACCTCCAGGTTATCACTCCTCACTCCTTGAAGATTTTAGGACCTGGTTCATTGCCTCTCTTCTCAGTACTAGGTTTGTCTTAATTATTAGGGATTTCAATATCCACAAGAAAGATCTTCTTAGTTCCTGATCCCCTCACTCTCAGTGATTCTTCTTCCCTGTCCCCCAACCCGTCCACTCACTCCATCATGCCTGAGACCTTGCATTACCAATAACACTCTCTATCATCTTGATGACTCTTTCACTACTTATCTTTCAGCACACTCCTGCCGATAGTCTGACTTCAACCATTCTTCACTCTTAATGGAACTTGCTATCCATTGACCTACCAATTTTATACATCCCCTACCACTCCATGTTCTCACTTTCTACCTTGATTAAGCTTTTAATCCACATTCCATCTTACAGTCTCTTCTCTGTATGTGTAGTTGTTCCCTTCCTCCCCTCTTTGTCTTTTGAACTTTTCTGGAAAAACCCCAACACTAAATAATCTGACTCTCTATTCACTCCCCAACAGCACACAGGCAATTGATACTTGTTGGGGAAAAAGTTGAAGTCAGGAATAATGGTACAACAATGGTAAAAGTAGGAGTGACATTCTCTTGTGGATGAACCATGGTAAAGGGTCTTTCTTAAATTCATGGCCACTAACCTTAGGAGGATCTTTAGTGATGCCCTTCAATCCTGCTTTACTTCCCTAGTTGATTCACTTGCTCATATTCTTATAAACCATCATTTCATAACTTCTCTTTCTTCAAACTTCAAACACCTCTCACTTTCTCACATTTCCCCAATGACCTTGCTTCTGACTGTACTGAGACTATAGAAGCAATCTGAAAATGCCTACGTACGTTGTCAGCTCTCTGTTTTCCCTTCAGTTCCTTCAGTTAAAGTCGCCTACTATAAGTGTATTACTATTGGTCTCTCCTTTTATGTCGATCGATAATTGCTTTATGTATGTAGGTCCGTTTTTACACTGTTGAGGTTCTCACTGTGCTCACCCATTCTCCCCATAAGTTCATTAAACATCTTTATAACCATTATTTTGAACTCTGTCTCTGGTAGGTTGCTTGCCTCCATTTCATTTAGCTTATTTTATGGAGTTTTCTCCTGTTGTTTCATCTGTGGCATATTTCTTTGTTTTCTCATTTTATTAGCCTCTCTGTGTTCGTTTTTATATGTCAGGAATATTTGTTTCATCTCTCAGTCTTGGCCAGATGTGGAAGGTGTCCTGTGTGGCCCAGTGGTGTACTCTCCCTGATCCCCTATCCTGGGGTCTCTGGACGTGATCTCTGTGTGGGTTGTATGTGATCTTCTGTTGTCATCAGTTTTATTGTTGTTAGTAGATCAGTGGATGAGATTAATGCTCAGGTCAGGCTGACTAACTGTGGGAACTGGCTGTACCCACAGGTAAGAGTTGTTGAGTGACATTTGCCCTAGCTGGCTTGTATACTTGTTGCCACCACCCTTTTGTGTATCACTAATGAGACTAGTCAGCAGTTGCTCTGTTGTAGTCTGGTGCCAGCCTCTAGATGCATTGGTTTTGTGGCCTTTTGGGAGGGTCTCCTCCATAAGCCAAAGTCAGCTGCTTCTTTTGATTGCTCAGGGCTACCCGGTGAGAACTACAAAGCGATCTGCAGGTGGTTGTTGCCTATGCTGGATCAGCTTTGATGTGACTCCTTTATGTTATCAGATGTAGGTGCTATGATCAGTAGGACTTCAGGTGACTCTTCACGTTGGTTATTTTATAATTTGGTTGTAATTTTAATGAGGACCTGGGAGGAGGTAAACTCTACTTTTACCTAGTCCACCCTCTTCCCTCTTCTCCTGTTTATCTCCTATCTTTGAAAAAAAAAAACTCCCTTAAAACACATCCCTCTCAACTACCATCTCATTTTCCTTCTTTCCTCTGCAGAGCAAATCCTCAAAAGGTCATCTACCCTCATCCTCTCCACTTCCTTTTTCTCTAGTATTTTTAACTGGTTATTGTGTTGTATGGCAACATTATTGATTTTACACGTTGATCTAGCAAACTTCTGAATTATCTTATTAATTCTAGTATCTTGCATACAGTCTATGCATCGGCGAGTATTGAGGTTTTTCTCTTTCTTATGAGTTCTTTCATCTTACTTCCTTCTTTTTTCTTATTGTATTGATTAGAACCTCCAGTATAAAGTTAAATAGGAGGGGTGCTGCAGGCACCCTTGACCTATTCTCAATTTCAGTGGGAATATAATAAGATTCACCTTTAAATGCTATTTATCATAGGTGTTTAGTGGAATTCTATACTGAGTTAAGGAAATTCCCTTTTAGTTCTAGTTTGCTAATAGTTTTTAGATTTTAAATTCTGCAGAAGAAAATTTTGCTTCTATTGAGATGATCATATAGATTACCCCTCTGATCTATTTTATAATAAGATTATAGTAATAAATTTTCTGTTGGTGACCATCCTTGTATTTCTGAGATAAGCTCTACATGACAATTATTTATTCTGTGTATGTACTACTACAACTTTTTAATTATTGCATCTATGTTCATCATTGAAATTGGTCTATAATTGTCTTTATCCTGGTTTTAAATTAATTATTTAAAAATGAGATGGACGTTTAGCTTACATTTAGGATATGTAAAGCCACAAGAGAATATTACTTCCACTTAGTGATGGAAAATACAGATGGTCTACAAAAGCATGACTTTTCTTGACTCCATCAGAGAGCTGAGGCAACCATGTGAACTGAATTCTGAAGACTGACTACAAGACCCTCGGAAGAAAGATGGAACACACAAACTGTTTTACTTTTGTCAAAGCATGAGAGAAATAGGTGACTGCTATAAAACTGGGTAGGAAGAAAGCAGTTAAAATTTTAACGAACCCTTGAAGGTCAGTATGGGCTAGCACACAGTTTAGAACGAAGTTTCTCAGCTTTTGGCTATTGACATTTTGGGCAAGATAATTTTTTTATTATGAAAGGCTGTCCTATGAATTGTAGCGGCATTCCTGGTTTCTACTTACTAGATGACAGTAGCAACCCCCCTTTCCCAGTTGTGATAACCAAAAACATCTCCAGACATTGTTAAATGTCCCTTGGGAAGCAAATTGGCCCTGATTGAGGACTACTGGTAGTGGAAAGCCAAACACAGAAAGTCTGAACTCACTCAAAAGCTCATTTTTATGGGACTCTGCCAAGTGCTGATGAAAAAGATGAAGCAGGGCGGCAGGAAAACCCCAAATTAATTAAAAAACAGAGATTGTCAGATTTGATACAAAACATGACCTACTTAATATGTTTCTACAAGAAACTCTAAGTACAAAGAGATACGTAGTTTAAAAGAAAAAGATGGAAAAAGATATATCACGTAACAATAATTTTAAAAAGCTAGAGGAACTATTTCAGTATCAAAAAAATAGACTTCAGAACAAAGAATGCTGCCAGATATAAAGAGGAATATTACATAATGAAAAAGGGATCAAATTATTAAGATTTAACTATCCTAAGTGTGCAGGGATCTAAAAACAGAGCTTCAAAATAGATAAAGTAAAAACTGATAGAATTAAAAAAGAAATAGGATAATCTGTATTTATAGTTGAAGACTTGAACACTTCTCTCTCAGTAATTGAGAAAGTAAACAGAAAATCAATAAAGATATGGGAAACCTAAACAATATCAACCAACTCGACCTAATTGATACTTATAGAACACTTCGCTCAACAAGAGCAGGATACACAGTTTTCCCCAAGTATCCATGGAACATTCATCACGATAGATCATATTCCTGGGCCAGAAAATAAACAGACTTAAAAACATTAAAATTATACAAATATGTTTTCTAGCCTCATCAGGATTAAACTAGAAGTAACAAAGATGTTTGGAAAATCCCTAAACATCTGGAAATTAAACAACATACTGTTAAGTACCCAGAAAGAGAAATCACAAGAGAAATTGGAAAATATTTTAAATGAATGAAAATGAAAACACGATATGTGAAAATCTGTGGGATGCAAACAAGTGCATATTGTAATTCTCTCTCTCTCTCTCTCTCACTGCCTTGCCTCCAAAACACATTGTGTATTAAAAAAGATGATCCATTTCTGGTTGGTAAAACACATCTATAAAACCACCTTGTCCTACTGCTTTCATTTAGAGGGGGCAGGAAAACAAAGTTTAACTATTGATTCTGTTTATTTAATTTTTTATTTTTCAGCTTTTAAGCGATGTTTGTTCTCCCATTAAGATTGCTCTCACATTTGCACTTTTAAGAACGGAGGGTGACAAGAGGAAGAGGACCCTCCCTGGAATGCAGACCCTGTGAGCACAGCAATCCCCAGTGTGCCTCTCTCTGAGATGATGGAAGGCTCAGGGGGTGACTGAGCCCTGTAAGTGCTCCCTTTCCAGCAAAGCCTACTCCTTAACCCATTCTAGATGACATGGAATTCATCTATAACCCTGACACACAATAGATGAGGAACAAGAATGGACATACCTCACCAATGGTCAATTGTGCATTTCTTTCTGTTCCTTGATCAGGTTTTCCCAGAGGTTTGTCTATTTTATTAGACATTTTTAAAAAACCAGTTCTTACTTTTGCCTGTCATCTCTATTGGTTTTCACTTCCTGTGGAGCTGGGAAGATGGTGGTGGTTTGATTTGGTGTTGTAGTTGTTGCTTGGTTTGTTGGCTTTCGGTCCCCACCCCTACTCCTTTACATCAGCCTCTCAATTCCCCTCACTAGTGGCAACCAGTGTTACCAGTTTTTATGTTTCCTTCCCAAAAGATTTTGCTCATGTCTGAATAACTACATACATTGATAAATTGTACTATAGTTTTAACTCCTTTTTATAAAAGAGCAGCATATTGTGCACAGTGTCCTGCCCATTGCTTTTTTCATTTAATATTATATCTTACAGATTCTTATGAATCACTACATATTGAGAGTCCTCATTTAACAGTTACAAATAGTGTTTGTAATTTAGGGATGTTTACTATAATGTAATCAATCTTTTGATTTGTATAAATAGTAGTGCAATTAATAGCACTTTTTTTGTATATCATTTTGCTTGTATCTGTAGGATAAATTAGAAGTGAAATTGTCAGACCAAAAGGCATCCATGTTTGTTATTTTATTAGATATTGCCAACTTGTCCTCCATAGATGTTGCACCAGTTAGAACTACTGCTAGCAATGTATGTGAGGACCTGATTGATCACATCCTTAAACATCAGTGTTTAATTGATTTATTAGATCTTTACCTATGTGATAATTTAAAAACGGTATTTCAGTATAGTTTAAAACTGCATTTGTTTCTTTACTAGTGAGGTTGAGTATTTTTCATGTATTAGGAGCCTTTTTTCTTTTTTGTGAATACCTATTCAAATCCCTGGCCCATTTTTTACTAAGGGTTCTTGTCTTTTTCTTATCGATTTGTACAGGTTCTTAATGCATTTGGAAAATTAAACCTTAGTCTATAACATGAGTTGCAAATACATTCCTCTGGCTTGTTATTTGTATTTTAATTTTACTTACAAATAAATAAAGCCCTCTTGGTTGACTCTATATGACTAGGTACTCTCCTTATTTATCCTCATTAATTCTTTTTTTGTCTTAAATTTTATATGGTCTAATTTAATATTTCTTCTCCAGCTTTCTTTTAGTTAATAACTGCTTGGTATATCTTTTCATCTTTATGTTTATAATGTTTACTATCACTTTTTCCCCTCAGCCTCTTGTAATCAGCATCTAACTAAATTTTGTATTTCTTTGTTTAATTTAATCTGCTTGTCTTTTGATAAATGAGTTTATATATTTCTCTTTATTGTGACTATTGCTAACTTTGACTTATTTCTGCCATATTTTATTGTTTTCTGTTTGCCATCTGTATTAGTTTACCAGGCTGCTGTAACAAATTACTATAAAAACCCAGAAATCTATTTTCTCACAGTTCTGGAGGCCAGAAATCTGAAATCAAAGTGTTTGTAGGGTCGGTTTCTTCTGGAAGCTCTAGGGCAGGTTCCATTCTTTGTTTCATGTAGGTTCTGATTGCAACTGGCATTTCTAGGCTTGTAGCGGCATCACTCCAATCTCCGCCTCTGTCTTCATATGACCAACAACTCTTCTCCCTGTGTATCTCTCTTCTATCTCTTGACACTTATCATTGGCCTTAGGGCACACCCAGATAGTCCAAGATGATCTCATCTAGAAAGTCATAATTTACTTACATGTGCAAAGACCTTTCTTTCTAAATAAGGCCACATTCATAAATTCCCAGAATTGGTATGTGGACATATCGTTTTTGTGGCTATCTCAACCCACTATAGACCATCCTTATTCCTTACTCTTTTTTTTCCCCCTATTTTTTTGACTAATGTCAGACTTATAAAGTTTTGTCTTTTTACCTCTGCTTGTTCAGAAGCTATGGATATTTACATTAATTTACTAAGTACCCTTCAATTTTAACCTATATATGTTGTGGCCGCCAGCCCCCGAAAGACACACGAACCACCAGAACTCAGTGAGTTGTAGGAATCACATTCTTTATTCAGCCAGCTGGGTCTGCCAGGGGTACGCAGACCCCAAATTAAACAGCCCCGAAATGTAGAGGTACAGGGTTTTTAAGCCCCAAACCCCATTCTTTATTCTGTCTGAACACAAAGGTCTATTCTTTTTCTATTCATTACCTGTCAACCCACTGGTCAGGTGTGCAAGCCGGGGTACAGAAGCAGAAAGTTTGTTAGAATGTTATGTTTCCTTAGTTAGTAGCCTATGTTGCTATGGCGATAACCAAACTAATTTCCAGCAAGTAATTAATTTTTAAACAGTAATTCTCCAGCCAACACATATATAGCCATAAAATTTTCTTATAAAATCTTTTTTTTTTTTCAGTATTTCCATTCTTTTACAAAGAAAGACAAAAAAGTTAGCATACTTTCATTTCAAATGAGTAACCCCCAACCCAATCTTCTGTGCTATTTTGTGTGCTATGGTGTTCTCCAAAATTTTCAAATACCCAATTAATAAACTTTAAACATACATCTGCAATGTATGTCTATTTATTTATTTATAAATTACATACAGGCATCACATCAAATTATTACATAAATTGTTAAATAAACACAAAAATATACAAATAAATAAATAGAATATAAAGATAAAAATTCTAATATTTTCTTTCTGAATATAAAGGAATAATTTGCGAACTCGCTGAGGTGCATATTTCACTTTCAAAATAACACACTAAGTATATTAACAAGAAATTTACTGCCAGTTCAAAATTGCATTTACCAAAATATTTTACAAAACAGTTATTGCCATTGTTTCTTGCTTTGTACATCTTCCCTCTCAGTTCAATCATTTCCTCTTAGATTTCCAGTAGACATATTTAGAGGCTTTCCCTTTTCTCTCTCTCTCTCTCTGTGGTATATATCTTCTGTCCTGTCTTCCATGTAACTTATTCTCTCTTTGACTTTTACTTTGAGAGTATTCATTCTTTTGTCTAATTTTACCTTCATTAGAGCAATGACGTGATTAAGCACCATAGAATCAGACTGATACTGTTTTGAATCCTTGTTCTACCCATGACACCCTGTGAGAAACTGGACAAGTTATTTCAGCTCAGTTTCCTCATTTGTAGTGGTAATAATAGTAATCCTACTTCATGGGATGATTGTGCTGATTTTAAATTAAATTTAATGACTTAATATGTTTAAAGCATCTAGATTTGTGCCTGGCATATATTAAATGCTTAATAAAGTTAGCTGTTTTTATTTCTAATATGCTGAATTGAAGTTAAAGAATGTAGCTTGTGCTCATGCTCGCTCTCCTCACTGGTGGAAAATTTTATTGACATCTTTCTAGGGCTTGATCTTGTAAAGAATTCTGTGGGCATGTTCTTGTGTTTTGGTTTGCAGAATGAAGAGCTGCAGACCAACTTTCTCCCTAAGGACCAGAAAACTGGACAAAATATTTTTCCTGTGTTTGAAAGCATCAGAATGCTATCAAAAGTTAACTAGGCTCAAATCCTGGGAATCAATAAGAGAATGACTAAATAAAACTTGGAATATATACGTAAAGTGGAAAAAATACACAGTATTAAAATGGAGTAACTACATCCATATATATCAATGTAGATAAATTCAAAAATGTCAAATAAACAGTAAAAGATGCAAAATATTGTATGTTAATTATGTAAAACACCGCACATATAGTACATATTTTCTGTGGGTACAAATGTTTTGAATAAAAAAATTTTAAGTCTGGGGAAAAAAATACTAAGTTCATGAGCATGGTTAACTTGGGTTCAAGGGAGAGGGGACAAAGAGTAGGAGTATTGTCAAAGGGGCTTTCATGTAAAGGGATAAGCAAAAGGTGGTTTCCATAGACAATGGAATATCTGACATGCTACAACATGGAGGAATCTGGAGGACATTATGCTAAGTGAAATATGCCAGTCACAAAAAGACAAATACTGCATGGTTCCACTTATAAGAGGTACCTAGAGTAGTCAGATTCACAGAGACAGCAAGTAGAACTAAGATTGCCAGGGGCTGAGAAGAGAGAGAAATGGGGAGTTATTATTAAATGGATATAGAGTTTTAGTATTACAAGACAAAAAAACCTTTGGAGATGGTTGGTGGTGATGACTGAACAACATTATGAGTGTATTTAATACTGTTGAACTGTACACTTAAAAAAAAAGTTAAGATGAGAAATTTTATGTGTATGTGGCACAATTTTTAAAAATTGAAGAAAGACATTATAGATATATATAATAGTTTAGTTTTTTAAAAATAGACAAGTTTTTAAAAGACTAAAATGAAAATAGAAGAAAACAGGTAATTAAGATATACTTAGCTCATCTATAAAGTGCTTCTAAAAGCAGAAAAGAGGGGATGACAAACTGTGTCCTGGGGGTGGGCCAGCCTAGGCCCTCTATGGCCATTGTCTACTGTCAGGATGTGGGGGCCACAGGGAAGGGCTGTCAGAACCTGAAGCCTGCTTATTAATAGCAGCTCCTTGTGTGCCTTATTTCGTGTGTATCCAGGACCTGAGGTTTGTTATCTCATTGAATTCTCACGGCAGCCTTTTGAGTTAAGTACTATCATTATTTCCACTCAATAGATGAAAAATCTGAAGCTCAGAAAGGATAAATAATTTTCCAAAGTGACAAACTAGTCATCAGCGGAGCTATGATTTGTATCCAGGTACATCCAAACCAGAACTCAGACTTTTAACCACTCTGTTGCAAGTGTGTTTTCTGGTAAACTGAAGGTAAATGCCCACACACTTATTGTGGCATTAGATGTAATCCAAAGTGATAGCTCTGTGAAGAGTATGTGGGCTATTTGTCCATTAACATGACAGTGTCCTCATATTCAGAAAGATAAAACTTGCAGATGCTCGTGTAGGGGACCAAAATTTGCCACCCCAAAATGTGTCTCTCTGACACGGAGTTTAATTAGACTGATTTTTGTTTTTTTAAGAAACAGAAGACTCAGTAAGTTTTTCTTATTACTTCCCCTTAACAGCCCAAGACATTAGATAAAGGGCCTGTTCTGAAATAGAGCTATCACCAGAGATATCCAGAGTATGGGTTTATGGTGAGGCAGACCTAGCAAGGCCTAGAAATCAGAGTCTACAGTGTGCCCAATTGTCTCTGCAGGGCCCAGCAAACCTTTGTTTGTCAAACATGTGCTTTTCAAAACATCTCCATGAGAATTGCCTTCCTCCCCTTTGAAGTCCCAAACCACTAGCCCCTTCTCCTTAGATTGAGATGGCATATAAGTCTCAACAGCTTGATATGTCCTTGGGCCCCCACATATTCTCATGGAACACTGTATGTACAAAATAAAAGTGGATTTTCTCCTGTTAATTTGTGACATGGCAATTTAATTCTTAGACCAGCCAAAAAGGGCCTACAAGGGTAGAGGAAAATTCTTTTCTCTCTGACACCTGCCCTCTGAGACTTAAACCAGTAAAAAGAAATCTTTAATGGACGAGAATAGCTATCTAAAGAATTCACTTCAGGGGACAGATTAAAGTCAGAAGAGACAAATCGATGCCAAATCAAGATGTCTTCACTGAAGTCGCAAGGAGGCATAATTGATCATCATGATTGGGCTTTTAAAATGCTTAAATTCTTTGATGCAGTGTTTCTACTTTGGGAAATTTACTAGGGCAAGATATTAAATACCTAAATAAATTTGTCTAGAAGTATATTTATCATAAAATAATTGATAATAGTAAAAATGAAAATCAGTCTAAATATTCAACACTAAATAATGGTCAGAAAATGGAATTCCCATATGATGAAATTTATGAGCCTCACACACATACTCGTAAATGACGACTTTGTTGTTGTTAAACAATATTATGTGTGTAAGGACAAGGTGGAAATGACATGACAGATACTGGTCAATGGGCTATAAATTCATAGAAATACTAAATCATGTATAAGAATATTAAAAATATGTAGTTGAGGAAGGAAATAAAGGAAATTAATAAAAGGAAAATTAATTATAAAATAATTGAAATATAATAAATAATAAGACATTCTCAAGTCCCAGAAAGAAATAAGGAACCCAAAGCCAGCCTGTTAAGAGAGATGAAACTAAGGCAGTCAGTGCAATGTGGACCTAGAGATAGGCTCTTAGGATCTAGGGCCGAGAGTTTTAGGGGTTAGAGATAAGACCTCAGGTCCATGAAAGACAGGTTAACAGAGGTTAAAGCAAGAATGAATGAGCTGGAGCTTGACTTAATATACTACTCAAAGGTCTCCAGAGATACAGAACCAATGCATATTTACAGGATGCACACTTATAAAGAATGATTTATTTTTAGGAATTGGCTCGTGCAATTGTGAGGCTGACAAATCCAAAATCTTAGTTTGGGCCAGCAAGCTGGAGGCCCAGGGAAGAGTTGATGCTGCATTTCAAGGTCAAAGGCTGTCTGTTGCAAAATTCTCTCTTTCTGGACGATGTTACCCTCTTGTTCTATTCAGGCCTTCAACTGATTGGATAAGGCCCACCCACATTAGGGAGGATAGACCACTGATCAAATCCACAGATTTAAAGTCCACTGATTTTAATGTTAATCTCAGGCTAAAGAATACCCTCACAGAAACATCCAGAGTAATGTTTTACCACATATATAGGCACCGTAACCCAGCTAAACTGACACATAAAATTAACGATTACACTTGGGAAGTACAAACAGAGGGCAGCAAGGAGAAGTGAAGCAAAGAAAGGCATGAGGAAATGTGAAGTGGTATGTTGTCATTCTGGCTGACGCTTCATGATAAACCTCAAAGATCACACACAGCAGGTTACCCAGCAAGTGTGTCTGATTGACATATGATTCTTCTCCAAACATGTTTCAAAAAGGAAGGATACTTTGGAGTAGGCCAGGGGAGGGAAGCGGAAGAGGAATTTATCTGGCAATTTTCCTCCCATCTCCTCTTTTCCATTAGTGAAAATTTGGTCAGCAGGAAGTTAACTCCTCAACACCTCCACCTGCTGTCAAGTGGTCCTTTCTGCAGAAAGAATTAGTGCGGCATTTTGTCCGAGTTTAGAAGCAGTGGGAGAAGCCAGAAACTCTGAGTTCATGGGTACTCAGCCCAGCTGCATGGTGATAATCAAGGTGAAGGACCTATTGTTCCTGGAAAAAGTGATGGTTATGTTGTAAGAGATGCCTGCAGTCCTGGCAGGATGCCTGGTGCTTGGAGCAACAAGGTCATCAGAAACAGGTGTGGACTTGCACACAAGGACACATTGCAGGGAGGGCGCAAACGCCTAACCAATTCTGAGACTTCTTGCTCTAGGGATGAGGATGGGAA
This sequence comes from Cynopterus sphinx, assembly GCA_030015415.1. Classification (NCBI taxonomy): domain Eukaryota; kingdom Metazoa; phylum Chordata; class Mammalia; order Chiroptera; family Pteropodidae; genus Cynopterus; species Cynopterus sphinx. Next base: position 77,502,425 of record CM057384.1, read on the forward strand.
AAGCATACTTGAGAAGAGATAGCTAAAAACACGGTGGTGGCCTTGAGGTTGAATGTGGGAACCGGCTGTAGTTTGTATATACTAACTTGATAGTAGCTAATAATAAACTACAAAGCAAACATTGTAAGAAAGAATAAAAAGCCGTGGAAACAGGGGTGGAGGATGCTAGCATCGCCTTGTCTTGCCATTCCTCCTCTCCCTTATCCATGTTAGTAAATGCATTTCCAGACTCCGACTCTTCTTCCAAACCGTCTCCGCAACATGGTTAACCCCTGGTAGTGTCAGCAGAGTCCAGGAGGCTGTGAGTGCTAAAATCTGAGAATAAACACAGATTTGAATCTAATACAACCCATTCCTCATACCACTTCGATTCATTAGTTCTCTCCCATTATGTTGACTCCTGTATTGCATTGCGGGTATTTTATTTTTGATTAGTACAAAATGTCCTTACTTCTTCCCCTAGAGGGAAGGAAATATGGGTCTGATCAATCACAGTCCCTTAAGGTGGAGGCAAATTGTAATCTGGAAGAATTCAGGTAGAAAGGTCAGAAATGAGAGTGCTTGCTGTTGCAGCAGGTCCCAGGTCAGAACTGATATCCATCATCTCTCCCTTCCACTATGCATTCTAAATTTCCCTTATCTCCTGACTGCATTTAGGTTGGTCCAAGTTGATTGCCTGATAGAATACTCTAGGCTTTCAGGCCCCTTATTAACCCTGCCTTTGGTGGGTTGTGGTTGCCGTAATTCCCACGGTTATTACAGGACATAGAAGTGTTAAGAGACATCCCAAAATACCCTGAGTTCTGGAAATTCTCTTTACTGTCCCCTTGTGTAGAAACAACCCTGCTTCCTCATGCTAGTCAGGCTTGTAGCCAATCAGTGTAATAAGTAAGTCCTTCCTTTGCTTGCTGGCCTACTGTGGCCATGTAGAACAGTGGACAGATGATACCTACCACTCTTGATTTTGGAGAACCCAGTTCTCTACCAGTGGTCACACCCCTGTTAGGTAACTTCATACAAATACCTTCTCTGAGTTCCAGTCACTGTCCCATGTCCTTGCCCTTTTATGATAGGCAGAATAATGGTTCCTAAGGATTCTCAGGCACTAATTCCCAGAACCTGTGCATATGTTAATTTGGTTAGATGGCAAGGGGAGAATCAAGGTTATAGATGGGATTATGGTTGCTAATCATCTGACTTTAAAATAAGATTATCTTGGATTATCTGGGTTGGCTCAATGCAATCAAAAGGAAGAAGTCAGAAGTGGAGGAATGGCATCATTAGAAAGACTTGACTAGACATTACTGACTTTGAAGATGCATAGGGGCCATGAGCCAAAAAATGGAGGCAACTAATAGAAGCTACAAAAAGCAAAGAAACAATTCTGTAGAGCCTCCAGGAAGGAACACGGCACTGCTGACACTTTGATTTTGGCCAAGTGAGACCCATTTCAGACTTCTGATCTCCTAGAACTGTTGAGATCATAAATCATCTGTGTTGTCCTAAGCCAGTAGATTTGTGGTAATTTGTCACACCACAAATAAGGAACTACTATACTTTCAGACTTAGCAGTGACAATTGTTCCCACTATCGTAGGTCCCAGTGCTCTGCACCATCTTAGTTCGTTCTCTAATCACTGCCCACCCCACCCCCCACAAGTACATTTGAGAGGAGTTAAATAAAAAGACTATTTACAGTTACCCAGTTGGAGTCATTATCCATTTCCTGCTGAGACTCTAAATTGATACAGAGCCTTGTAGGGTTAACTCAGAACATAGCTCCTCCACATATTCAGAAGACTGACAGCTGCCCAACCAGCAGCCGAGGAAGGCAGACAACAAATAGCTTTCAAACAGTGCCTGCTCCCAAAGATGTTTTCTGCTGCTCCCATGGACGTTATCTACTCCTGTAACCAAACAGCCCATCTTGCTCCCATCCATTGGAGAAGGCGGCTGCTCCCCCAACGAGATTACCCCTCCCTCTGCTTGTGTGCATAAAAAACTCTGCTTGCTCTTGGTCAGCAGCTTTCTTCCTGCAGCTTCGACCAGTTGCTGCTGACGCTTCCCTGCCTTGTGAGTAATGAATGTCATTTCTCACCCTCTGGTCCTCCTGGTGGTTCTTCTGGAATAACCAAACCCAGGTGCAAGTTTCGGGTATGGGGATCCTGGGTTACAGGCCCAAAACATAGCCAGGATTTAAATATCATCAGCCACAGGAAAGGAGAACACACTTTTCTAAAGAATTAAAGGGCCAACTAATTAAAGTTCTTGTTGAGGTGTCCTAAAGACAACAGTGAATATCGTAGCCCTCAGGTAGCCAGCGAATCTAAGCAGGGATTCATTCACCCCTCTCTTCCAAGGCTCCCCATCTCCTTTTCTGAAGTCCCGAGGAAAGAACCCTGGACTAGAAATTGGGAGTTCCGGTTTATAAAATCTGGTTTTTGCCTTTGAGTGTCATTGGGAAGAGCAGCTAATTTCTCCGGGCTATGATTGCTTTATCTGTTACAGCATAGCAGCCCCTCAGAAGCCGTTCCCTCTGTATAATTTAATCTTACCCTAGACATTCTATCCTCTCCTCATGTGACCCACAGGACTTCGGGTTTCCTTGCCAAGGTACTTTTGGCAGCATTAGTTAAGCTGTGCTGCAATAATAAACATTCCACAGTTTGGAGAACATGATATTGGTTTCACATTTAACATGCCAGGGCAATTTTAGGTCAAGACAGTTGGAAAGAAGATGAGGGTAGTAGTTCTGCTTCATAAAGCCACTCAGGTACTCAGACTGACGGCAACTCTGCCATCTTCAATATGTGACTTTCATGACTGTTATGGTTATTTTCATCCCAGTCAACCAGAAGGGGAAAAAACCAGCATGGAGGAGAATTTGTAGAAGTGTCTTACAGGCCAGGACTAGAAGCAGCACATGTCACATGTACTCTTATTGCACTGTTTAGAGCGCAGTCACATGGCCACATCTAACTGCAAAGCAGATGATATTGCTTGGAGTTTAGGAAAGAAAGAATCAGTGGATTTTGGTGAACAGCTAAGTGTCTCTGCCACAAACTCCTTCACCTTCTGACTCCGTAAGCTCTCAACTCAAACTCCTATGAAGAGCCCAGGAACCCTTAAACAGCAGGATCCTGCCTCTTTCCCTGATCTAATCTCGTTTCATGGGCCTTCTTCAATTCCTGAATCCCATAAAGGCTTTGGATTTGCTCTTCCTTCTGCCCAGAGCACTCCTCTCACCAGGGCTGGCTCTTTCTCATCATCACCTCCTCATCACCTCCTCATAGGCCCTTCTCTCACCATCGTATTTTATGTTGTCCCACCTCTATGATATTGCCCTGTTGAGAAATAATGACTGAGAGTTTCCAGAATTGAAAGAATACACCAAATGTTAAGCAACATCATTAAAGACAAATCCTCACCTCGGCTGGAGACATCAGAGTGCAATTACAGAACATCAAAGAGAAAGAATGACTTGGAAGAACTTCAGAAGTATTACTTCAGCAAAGCAGAAAATTAACCAGAACAGAAAACTAGGATGCAGAAAGCAGTATTCAGCTAAGAGAATGATAAAACACGTTGACAAATCTAACCTTTGATTTGATGATGAATCATAACAAGAGATTAAAAGCATAGAGAATAAAAATACTAGATAACTATAATGTAGACATTAGAAGAAGAGATTACAGAGGGAAATTAAGGCATTTTATATCTTTAGTGGAGGAGAGGGATCACCACTTTAATCAACTTTTTACTTTTATAGAAAAATATAGTTAGGTATGCATGTTGAAAAGGTTTCATCAGGGGAATAAGAGGGACAGGCTTCCAGTATAAAATAATTAAGTCAGACAGACGTAATGTACAGCACAGTGAATAAAGTCAATAATATTGAAATAACATATGGTGACAAATGGTTGATAGACATATTGCAGTGATTACATCGTAAAGTATGTAAGTATAGAATCGCTGAGTTGTACATCTGAAACTAATATAATATTGTATGTCAGCTATACTTTATTAAAAACGTTTCACCTAGACACAAAAACAGATGTGGAAATAGGACGTATTACCTCAAACCAATGAAGGAACCGAGAAGATTTCATTAATCCAACAAAGGCAAGAAAGGAGAAAAGGAAAAAAGAAATGAGGGAGAAAACCTTGTTAAAAAAGAAATAAATCCAAGTCCATCAGGAATTGCAAAAAAATTATGAAGAAACTAAACTCACCTATTTAAACGCGGGGTGTCTCAGGTCAGCTTTTTAAAAAATTGCGCTAAATGCTATGTGTTGAGACATGCCTTAAATGAAGTGCCTCAGAAAGATTGGCAATAAAAAGCTCATTTCTTCTTTCAGCTTCAACAGTGACCTTCCAAGAAATGACTCCCTTTAGGAAATTACACCACCCCAGTACCTGCAGCAACAGGTTAACAGCAATAAGCCCACTGTTAACAGATGTCAGGAAATGTGACTGAGGTGTAAAACCCGTAAATCAGTATAGGTCAGGCTTTTTTTTTCTGACTAGGGAGTGCAGCAACTTGAAAGGCACTGCTGAGGTAGGACAATTGATAATGGTCTGTAAAGAAAATGACAAGCACTGACGAAAATCCACCTCTAGCACCATGGGAGACAAGTCAGCACAGCAGTTAGGATGTGAGCTTTGTCTCACCTGGGTATGAACCTCCCCTCTGAGTTCTAAGAATAACCTTAGCAAGTTATTTGTCTTCTTCGGGCCTGTTTCTTCACCCACAGGATAAATTTCATAGTGTCGAGTCTTCTCCTTTGTGGGCACCTTCTGGTATTAGGGCTCACATCCCCTTGTCCCGTTTCTAGAGTCGATAACTCCACTACAGATAAGGCTCCTATGTGTGTGCTTCAGGGATGAAAGGGAGCACTTCAGCGCATTCTTGCTTGAGCCTAATCCCTGCTAGGATTCAGTCATGTCTGGGGACGCTGAGCCACCCAAGCCCCTTTTATAAGAGGTTAGACAGTAAGGACACAAAAGAGCACTACAGGAGGATATTAGGAGCACAGAACAGGGTCTGTCTGGAAGATTTATTCTCTGGCCCAGCTCACCTTGAAGGGAGTAATGGTGCTACAATCACTATGACATCTGGGAGACAAAAGCTACACTCAGTACTGGTACCCAGGGACCAGGTACCATATGCAAAACCTTGGAGAGATTCCCCTCAATGGAATACAACTCTCTGGAGAACGAGCCCATGAGACACAGCTTATAGTCAATGAGACACGGCTTGACAGCTAAGAGGACATGCAGGATGATATCAGTATATGGTGGCCAGCCTCCGAGAGGGTCCCAATGATTCCTGTCTCTTGGTATTCACACTCTTGTCTCCTCCCACATGTACCATGGTTAATCCATGTGACCAGTAGCAAGTGGCAGGTGCCATGGCATGCCACTTCTGAGACTCAGGCACGGAAGACATCATGGCACTTCCATGCTCCCTCAGACCACTGGCTCAGGGGGAAAGCAGGTGCCATGTCTTTCTTGAACAGCTCCATGGAGAAGCCTACTTGGTGAGAAACTGAGGTGCCTTGATAACAACCTGAGAGAAACTGAAAGTGGAAGTGGACCCCCAGCCCCAGTCAAGCCTTCAAATTACTACAGTCCTGGCCAACATCTTGACTGCAGCCTCACAGGAGACCCTGAGCCACAAGCCCACCCCCCCCCACTGAAGCCAGTCCTAGATTTCTGAGCCTCAGAAACTATGTGAGATAATGAGTGTTTATTGGTCAGATATTGTATAAGATAATTAATGTTTGTTGTTTTAAGCCATTCTTCTAGCCCAGTTATAAACAAATGGAATCTAATGAAGTAAATTCTGCTGTTAATATGAACAAAATTCTACATAAATAAAAAGTTAATGTTTAATTATACTAAAATATGTTCAATATCATGGTGAGAGAAAGTGTATTATCCAAGAGATAGATTGGGAGGATTTGTGAGATTTCTTTGGAGAATGCTGATACTTTCTCACTCTCCCATCTCCAGAGAGAGGACAGGAAGCTACTTTCCAATATGAACCATAAATATTGAGAGGGAGCTTCCAGGGTACACAGGAAAGCTTGGGATGTGTTCTTTGCAGCTGGAGGGAAGATCCTTGACTCCTGCCTGACTCCGGCCTGAGAAAGCTCCCCGTGGCCACAGGACAGGGACCTGCATTTCCAGGGTTTGTTGGAAGGTTGAGAGTTGTCAATTGAATAGGTGTTTGCCACTCAGCAGAAGGGAAGCCAGTCTGGAACTATATTAAGTTCTTCCCAAGAGGCCGACGTAGAGAGTGAAGAGGCTCTGACCGTTCGTGTGTTGTGGACCCCCAGGCAAGGGCCAGGGCAGGGTGGGGGACAGCAGCCCGAGGAACAGAAGCCAGAAGAAGATGGGGAGGAAGAGGAGTCTAACTATGAATGAAGGGTGCAGTACGTGTTGATATTGTCTTGGCTGGACATTTTATTAAGGTTCGTCGTTGTCGTTGTTGTTGTTGAGGGCGTTTGAGCATATAGGAAGGTATTTACCATCTAGATTCAGTGATTATTAATGTTGACATATTTGCCTCATTTTTTTTTCTTTCCTAAGATGTTTTTGGGTAAATTTCAAACATCTTGCATTTCTCTTTTCTGGATATTTTAGACTAACTCTTCAGAGAATGGGATGTTTCCTTCAATGCCACAGCAACATTGTCATACCTGCTGTGACTAACGGTGATTCCTTGGTGAGTCCCTTGGTGCCTGATACTTAAATGGTTTCCCTAACTGTCTCCAAGATGTCTGTTTTTTATAATTGGTTTGTTCATGCCCAGGAAGATGACCTAGAAAATTTTAACTTCTAAACTGAGGCTGTTATTTATGACTTATAGTAATAAAAGCCTGTTCTCAAAGAATGAGCAGAATTCCATTTAGGAGTGGAGGAATTTTAACCCTGCTGAATAAAGCTGAAAGAAATGACAGAAAACAAGGAGGAAATGTGTATTTTCATAATTTCAAGAAGTGCATATTTTGTGAAGGTGACAGACACTGCTGAAAAGATGCTTTCATACGGTTTTTCACATCTTTGTAACCTACATGTTTAAACACTGCACAGGAATCTTATACGTTACTGATGTGTGTGTGTAAATTTGTATAAACTCTATGCAGGGTGATGTGGCAGTATCTATCTAAATTTTAAAAGCATAGTCTTTGATCCAGCCGTCTCTTTCCTGGGGATTTATTCTGTACCTAACCCTGCCAAATGTTCAGCATTGCCTTGCAGCATTGTTTGTAATACAGAAGACTGAAAACATCCTCAAAAGTCCGTCAGTGAGGGATTAGTTATACACACACACACATACACACATACACACAAACGTATGTGGCATGTATTATTATGTATTATATATGGTACATGTTATATACACTATAAAGTGTATATATTATACATATTATATATGTGGTATAATATTTCACAGTAGGAATACTCTAGAATGCACTAAGCCAAAAGAAAGAATGAAGTTATATGGACAGATAGACTGTTAAGTGGAAACTGTGAAGTGCAGAACTAGGTGCCAGCACATGTGCTGGTGTCATACCACTGCTCTCCCTCCTTGCCTTCCTCCCCATGTCCCCCAACCCTCTGGTGCTGTAGGGAGAGCACAGAGGAAGGGTGAGAGCAAGGAGTGCATGTGTATTACATGCTTCCTCCCTGGCATGCCCCACCTGACTGTGTTGCTCACACCGAGTCACTGTGCCACCACTAACTGTTCCTGGCCCTAGTGACTGCACTACTCCTGCATTTTCCCTCCTTCACGTCCATACTTTTACACACAGTCCATTCACTAAACTTGACTCAAATAATTCACTTTATGTGTGCCATCTGTTTTCTGCCAGGACTTTGACTGATACAGTACATGTTAGCACTCATGTAAAAAAAGTGTGTGTGTTGAGTAAGGGGCCACATGCATTTACGAGTGTTTAGAACGTTTCTGGAAAATACCTAGGAGTGAACCTAATGAAGCATATGAAGGAATTATGTACTGTAAACTATAAAACATTTTTAGAAAGAATTGAAGAAAATGCAAATAAATGGTAAGATGTTCTGTGTTCATGGACTGGAAGAATCGACACAGTTAAAGTAACTTTATTACCCAAAGCAATATGCAGAATTAATGCAATCCCCATCAAAAATTCTGACAGCATTCTTTAAAGAAGTAGAACAAAAACTCATCAGGTTTGTATGGAAGCACAGAAAACCCTGAATAGCCAAAACAATATTCTAAGAAAAAAGAACAAGGCCAGTGGTATCACTCTGCCTGACTTCAAATTATATTACAAAGTGACAATGATCAAAACAGCATTGTATCAGCAGAAAAACAAACAGAAAATGAAACAGAATTGAGAATCTAGAAATACATTCCCATATATATGGGCAAATAATTTTTTACAGTAAAGCCATAAACATGTGATGGGGTAAGGGAAGCCTTCTCAATAAATGGTGCTAGGAACATTGGAAAGCCACAAGCGAAAGAATGAAACTAGACTGCTATCTGTCACCATACACCAAAATTAACTCAAAATGGATCAAAGACCTGAAACAAAAAATAGCATAGAAGAGAACATAGGTCCCAAATTCACGGACTTTGGATTTAGAGAGAACTTTATAAATTTGACCTCAAAGGCAAGGAAATTAAAAGCAAAAATAAATAAATGGGACTATATCAAACTAAAAAGCTTCTGCTCAGCAAAAGAAACCATCAATCAGACAGAGGCACTATCTGAATGGGGGAAGATATTTGCAGACACCGCCTCAAGGCTTAATATCCGAAATATACAAAAAACTCATACAACTCAACAACAAACAATAATCTAATTAAAAATGGGCAGAGGACCTAAACCAATACATCTTCCAAGAAGACATACAAATGGCCAACAGACGTATGAAAAGATGCTCAACCTCACTAGCCATTAGGGAAATGCAAATCAAAACCACAATGAGATGCCACCTCACACCTGTTAGAATGACTATCAACAAGACAAGTAATAAGTTTTGGCGAAGTTGTGGGGGGGAAAGAACCCTCATAAACTGCTGATGGGAATATAAATTGGTGCAACCACTATGGGAAACAGTATGGAGTTCCCTCAAACAATTAGGGAGAGTTTCCAGGTCTGTGAATAAGAATTCATCCATGGGCCACAGAGCCCGCTCCAAAGTCCATAAAGATAGATGCTCCTTTGAGCAGGACCTCACCCTAAGTCTCTTCATCTGGCTATTGGTGTCGAACCAATGTTTCACATGCTCAGTTGATCAGGTTTGACCGCTGTAAGACCTTACAGGGGTGGCAAAAATGAGCAGATCACCGTCTTGCCCCCAAAGTGCACCGTTACCAGGCAACATAGCTTTTAAAAAAACCCAGGCTTTCGGAGGAGGAAAAAAAATGTCTTAGACAATAGAGGCTCTGTTTATCCCTCTGGTGACCAAATCAAGATAGTGATGGAAACAAGGAGCAGGAGCAAATAAAAATCGCCTGAGATCTAGATGAACAAGCCATACATCTAAAGAGAAATCCAAAAAATCACCCTGAAACTGCAGAAGGTAGGACAGGGCAAGGACGCATGGCAACCTGGTCCCCAGTGGCTGAGATGGAGGCTGTGGAAATGACAGCAGCAGAAGCCTACTAAAAGGGCCGCATCTGTGAGCAGATTGTCCTTGCAATGTACCTGCTCACCCTGAGCACCACTGTTGATTAGGCTGTGTGCAGGGAGCACCAGGGACTTACAGGGAGACATTGTCAGAATGAGGGCTGAGGGGAGATTCGCTCTGTACAGTAGTGCCAGAGGTACCTATTATTCCCTGTTGAGCCCTCCCCACTCCTAGTGCACCGGACACAGCACAGCCATAGCCGTGACATCATCCAACTGGATAACAGAGGTTGCTGAGTCAAGAGGATTACCTGAAACCTCACCTCCCCCAACTCACAGCCCCACGCAAGCCACATCCAGGTACATCCTCAGCAGGTCAGGTGCTCCTTGCTAAGCAGTAGCTAGCCTCCCACTAGACACAGCTGACCTCGGTTACTGGTGTGGCCTTTTGAGGCAACTATAAGCACTGCATCTGTGGATTGCTTGCTGAATCTTAACAGGTGGGCCTGGAGGGGCAGAGGCTTGAGCTAAATTTGGCCTGTGCTGAGCCCCTCTCAGGACTGTGCCTCTGGACACTGACTTCACAAACCACACTAATAAGACCGGAGGACTTAGAAGCTTTGCTTAGTACATAGAAACAGACATGGAAAGGCAGCCAAAATGGGAAGACAAAGAAGCAGAAACCAAATGAGAGAACAAAGCAGAGATCCAGATATAGTGGAGTCAAGCAATCTAACAGACGCAGAGTTCAAAACACTGGTTATAAAGATGCTCGATGAACTTTTGAGATGTGTAGAGAACTTCAACAAAGAGATAAAATTATAAAAATGGAAATGGGAATTATAAAAAAGAACCAGTCTGAAGTGAAGAACACATTACCTGAGATGAGAAGTATATTAAAAGGAATAACAAAGGAATAAACAAAGTGAGTAAAGAAAAGGATTGAATGCCCTATCTACAGGATGGGAAAGCCAAGGACACACAATCAGAATGGCAAGAGATAAGATGCCAAGACTATAAAAATAATTTAAGGAGCATATTAAGGGTCCAAATATCTGTCTGATTGGTGTACCTGAAGGAAAACAAGATGTTGAACAGCTGTTTGAAGAAATAATGATGGAAAACTTCCCTAACCTGGTGAAGGAAATAGACATAAAACCCCAGAAAGCTCAGAGAATTCCAAAAATCAGGGATCCAAAGAGGCCCACACCAAGACACATCATAATTAAAATGCCAAAGATTAAATACGAAGAAAGAATATTAAAATCAGCAAAAGAAAAACAGATAGTTACTTATAAGGGAACACCCATAAGACTTTTGGCTGATTTCTCAAAAGAAGATATGCAAGACAGAAGGGCTTGGCACAAAATATTTGACAGGATAAAGACCCAGGATCTAAAATGAAGAATTCTTTATCCAGCAAAGCTATCATTTAGAGTTGAAAGACAGATGAAGAGCTTCCCAGACAAAAATAAGATAAAGTAATTTATCAGCACCAAGCCAGTATGACAGGAAATGTTGGAAGGACTTCTTTAAGAAGAAAAAACATGTATCAAAAATAGGAATAAAGAATGGTAACAACTACATTCCTATCTATAAGTACCTTAAATGGAAAAGAATTAAATACTCCAACAAAAAGAAAGAATGGCTGAAAGGATAAGAAATCAAGACCCCTACGTATGAAAAAGAAGGGAATGGGAAAAGATATTGCTCTGATGGACTTAGAAGGTATTTAAGTCAGACAGAGAAAGATAAACACTGTATGATTTCACTTATATGTGGACTCTAAGGAATAAAAAGAACAAATTAATCAAAAATAGACTCACAAATATAGTGGACAACTTGGTGATGGACAGAGGGAAGGAGGGTTTGGGGGAGAATGGGGTGAAGGGTTAAAGAAGTACAAATTAGTAGCTGATGGATGGTCACGAAGCTGGGGAGCATGGCTTAGGAAATGCAGTTAGCATTAATATGTTGGCTAGGTGGAGGGTCAGGGGAGGGAGGAAGCAACTGGGGGGATCATTTTACAAACTGTATTGATGTCTAACCAATGTACTGTATACTTGAAACTAATTATAATAAATAAATAAATAATAAAAATTGAGAAAAATGAAAAAAAAAGAAAAGTAGAATTACCATATGACCCAGTGATCTCTGTTTTGGGTATCTACCCCCCGAAATTTGAAAACATGTATTTGTAAAGATATATGCACTGTAATGTTCATAGCAGCATTATTTACTGTGGCCAAGACATGGAAACAACTGAAGTGTGCTTCAATAGATGGTTAAATAAAGAAGATGTGGCACATTTCTACAAAGAATATTACTTAGCCATAAGAAAATATGATATACTGCCATTTGTGACAACATGGATGGATCTTGAGATTATTATGTCAAGTGAAGCAAGCCAGACAGAAAAAGTTGAGAATCATATTCCACATATCACTCATATGTGGAATATAAAACTGAAAGCAACAGACAAGCAGAGACTCAGAAATATGGACAACAGTTTAGTGGTTACCAGAGGGAAGGGGGGTGGAGGCAGGCAGGTAAGAGTAGAGTGGGTCGAATACATAAGAGAAGGAAATTTAACTTTGGCTTGACACAATGCAATACTCATGTGACATATTGTTGATTGTACAGTTGTAACCTATACAATTTTATTCACCAAAGTCACCCCAATCAATTTAATAAAAATTAAAAAAAGAGAAAAGAACATCTCTGGAAACCTGCACAAGAAACTAACAACGGTTGTCTTTAGGAAGGGAGCTGGGTGACCAGAAGTGGGATCTTCATTTTTCACCTTTAGCTGTTTTGTTCTTTTGAATTTTGACTTAGTCAAAACCAGATCTGCATTTAATGTTTTAGAAAATAATAAAAAACAAATTCGCAGAGAGACTTGGTGCCAGAAGGCTTCAGATGCAGGTGTCCCTGCAGCACCCAGACCCCTCCTCCCCAGGAGTGGCTGCCTTTCCTGGCTGCCACTCCAAGCTGCCAACGAGGAACAAAGAAAGAAAAAACAAATGAAGGCATACTTACTTACAGAAGCGTAATACTTTGAAAACAAATTTTGTGTGTTAAATCTTAGACCATTTTCTGATGCGTATTGGCAGGCAAGGGGTTCATGCTAATTGCAGGAATTTTACAACCTTATCAGCATGAGTATCAGCCACACCTTGTCCCTCCACTGCGGAGGTTAGAGTCACAGTGACCAGCATAGCGTCTGCTTGGGATTTTCACATAGGCCAACTCCTATAATTTTCTCTGACATCCTTGCCATCCTATGGGGCCCAAACCAGCCTTGGCCTGGCTAAGCCACAGTGACACAGAAGGGAATCTGCTGGGAGACCACACAGGAGGGCCCTGTCCGTCTCTTCTGGGCTTGGCTCCTTCTCCTCAACCATGGCCATCTATCACTTAGCAATGTCTCTATTTTTGTTGTGCTCATTATACTGCAGTGTTACTCATTTTCATCTCATTATTGTTGGTGGGGTCATCCAGAGGCCCGGTTGTCCAGGAGATGGGGAAGAAGGCTGCATACTCAGCTGTCTTCCCAGGCATGCCTATCTATCATCTGACGATTCGGTTGCAGGGTGGCCACCAGAGCCCATTGGTTGTGCCCGCTCTTCCTCTCTCCAGAATTGTCTGATTCAATCACAGTTTCCTGCATTGATCCTTCCTTGCTCAAACAGAAAGAAAGAAACATATCTATATTTTATAGACAGATGTATAATTGATAGAGAAAACAGAACATCCATACAAATCCTCTTTGTGAGTCTTTCAGGGGAGAAAAATGTCTCCAGGTAACTGACTGCAGTATGAGAAGCACATGGAACAGAAACACTATTAAGGAACTCATGTTGCTGCTCTTTTCCCAACCAGTGTGACAAGGGGGCTGTGGTACGAAGAGAAGTCTTCAAGGAATGTTTGCATAAAGCCCCCCCATCCCCGCCCCTGTACTTTTGTTCCTGACTCCGCTGTAGCAACTTGAAACAGGTTAGTGTCTCAAGGAAGTAGCCACAGAGAAAAAGAGGGGGCAAGGCACTGCTGTTGCGAGGAACTGACGCCCTTTGCCTCTGACCCCAAGCTCTTCTGTGGCAGGGACAGAGGGCCCAAGCCCCAAGCTGTCACACATGTGCCTTTCCTCAAGTGGTCTCTCTCTCTCTCTCTCTCTCTCTCTCTCTCTCTCTCTCTCTCTCTCTCTCTCTCTCTCTCTCCCTCTCCCAGAGATGCTTCTCCTCCTGTGAAACCCTGATTTCAAATGTTGCTTCTTTAGTGACCATTTCCTGGACCCCTACACTGTACTCCTTTGACAGTTAAATGTGATTTCCTCAGAGGTCCTGTGACACTTTGTTCCAGGATTATTGCAGTGAGTTGTCCACTGTCTGACTTCCACTGCTCTTATATCCCTAGGTGCCTGAGAGACAAAACATAGCTTAGTTGAATAGTACTAAATCCAGAGTGATAATTTGAGGCGATTACGTAAAACACCTAACAATTGATGGTTTGCTTTGTGCCAGTCACTGTGCTGAGAACTTCACAGACAAATCCCCCTCCATCCTCACTACAACCGAAGAAGTAGGTGTTGTCACTCCCCACCCTACAGAAGAGGAGTTAGAAGTGGGTAAATAACTTACTTACCCAAGGCCACGTGGATAGAAATTGATGGGAATTTGACTTAAATCCAAGTCTATCCGATTCCACTGCATCTATTTATTTCTTAAATGTTTTGAATTCAAAAATAATACCTGCACATGGCAAGAAATAAAAAGCATCCAAACTCCATTAAAGGATAAAAAGTAAGTGACCCTCCTACTCATATGAACAACCCCATTCCCAGCACCAACCACTACTGTCAACTTACTTTCTCCTTCTAAAATCACTCAATCGTATACCCCTCTGTAGATGTGCCCCTACTACACACAGTAACATACTCTACATACTATTCTATACCTTGATTTTTTCTCATTTAACTTATATCTCAGAGATTATTCAATTATCAGCATTTATAAACCTAGGCCCATTCTTTTTAATGATACAGAATATTCCATAAATGGATATACCATAATTTATTTAATCATCCCCCGTTGATGAACATTTGTGTGGTTTCCTGTCTTTTGCTGTTATTCATGGGGCTATAAAGTTTATGCTTGTCTGTAAGTCTCAGTACAAGTTATCTTACATTCCATGTCAATCCTTGGTCCTTCCAGAATTTTTGGCAAAACAATTTATGAGGTAGGGATCAAGTGAAGATGTTAGCCACTATACTGTACTATGGCCCAATATCTTACCTGACACATAGTAGGTGCTTGTAAATGGTTACCAGTGACAATGGTGATGGTGATCACCACATCAGCATCCACTGCAGCACATCAGGATGTGTTTGTTGAACACAGGAGCATGCCACTAATCACGGCATTAAGGATGGCTGCTAGAAGTCGTCTAACCCTTGAAGTTACTATGCCCTAAAAGTCACTTACCCATCAGAATGAATGAATTGCAAAACTTCCGAAGAGCAGGCTTTGACGTGGGGAGGGGAGAAGAACATCACGTTAATACAGTGATAGAATGTACCAGATGGTGACGATCGATCCGGGGTGGACAAGTTTCTGAAGACAAACTCCGGGCAGTTTGTATAAGGCATTCATTCCTTGAGGGCTGGTTCAGAAGAACCACTGTTAGTAGACGTAGGCTAGTTGGGATGACCAAAGGCTGGTGGGAGTGGAGGTATGTACTTGTGTTAAGCGAGGTGATGGGGCAAGGAGGCAAGGCTAGCAGGAGTCAGACCAGAGCTCTCAAAGCAGCACTGAACCTTTGGTTACATGAAAACATAAAGGGCCTATGGTGGGCAGCTGGAGGCGTAGGTTCTGTGCTAAGTAAGTTGCTATGGAGGACAGAAGATGCAGAATACCACCAAGAGGAATGCAAGCTGGAAACACCATCAACTGCAAGGATCGCCTGAGTCAGGGGATGCAATCTTACCCGAGTGGGTTGAAGTGCAAACCCCGCCAGCTGGGGATCCCTGAGAGATGAAGGTGAATAGCTCTGGAGTGAGACTGCCACTTCCCAGATGAAACTTGTACACAGTGACAGAGCAGAGCAGAGGCTGCTCCTCAGACCCTGGCCTGATGGGAACCAGCCAACCTCCAGCTGGCAGGGGTGAGGCATCTGCAGAAAGTAACTGAACAGTAAGGTGTGTTCCTAGGCCCTGGCACTGATTTGTTTCATTCTCATAACAGCCTTACAAGTTTATCCCAATTTTACACAGGAGAAAACTGAGTCACAGAGGGGTTGACCCTCCAGAAGTGAAGTCACATAACTTACACATTTTATCAGAATTTGGTCATCAGTTTAGCCCTAAGGGATACTTTTACAAATCACTCGCTGTCCCCTAAGATGTGGCTTTCAAAAAGGGAGCCCCAGGGAAGGATGACCAGCCCCTAGGTCATGTCTGTGACTTTCTTAAGTCACGCCGGGAACAGGTAGGTCTCAGTGCCACGCTGCTCCTCCCCAACTCTCCGGGGTGAGGACTGCAGGAGAGACTCAAGCTGCTTCCCTGAATAACCCAACCACGGAATAGTGGTAGTAAGAGCACTGGACTAAGAGCCAGGAGGGCCAAGGCCAGGGGACAGACGGAATGGAGAGAGAGCCCGGGAAGAAGGAAGGCGATGGGCAAGGCTGTGACCCAGCTCTGCAAAGTAACCAGCTGTGGGCTGAACACAGCGGTCACTGCATCCATCTGTGCTAGGCAGGATCAAGCAGGAGTCAGGCAAATGCTGGAGACGAGCAGGGAGGGTATGGCCTCGTACCACAAACAAATTGCACCCATTGAATAAGCCAGCATGTCCCAACATGGGGATCAGGACTCTCTTCGCTTCCACTTGGCAATAAGTTCTTTGTCTCCACCATCCTGGGAGGGATTTTCTGCAGAAAAGCACTTGTTTACTGGCAGGTCATCTAGGAATATGCTGCTTCTTCCTCCCTTCCTCCCCTCTCCATCCAGGGCTATACAGATGTGCCTTCCTGTAAACTGTCATGTCTCCAGGTATGCATGCATCAGCTGGCCTGGCTGGGGACAAGCAAAAAAACATGGAGTCTGGAAAAAGAATGAAGCTGGCTGCCTTTGGCAGCCCAAGACCTCAATGCTGTCAGACCACCCATCACGCCTATCCATCCCATGCCGCTCACAGAGAGGAACGTAGTAAAGAGCCAAGCAAACCCCCTTTCATCAACCACACTTGTGACAGCCACCATGTTCCTCGCAGGGGGTCCTTGCTCCGGTCTCTGAGGTGCCTTGGAGCTGCCCTTCCATCCCCCACAGATTGTCATGGTGCCTACTGCTCAGATTCTTCCGTGGACAGAGCGGCAGACTGTTTCCATGGCAATAAAAAGAGTCTGTGGGAAAAGGATATTGGCCTTGGAAACTAACTCACAGGAACACTCCTGGGAAATGGGCTCCTCTCAAGGGTCACCAGAGATTCCCCTCCTGAAGATAGATCCTGAGCCATTCTACCGGCCTGGGAAGCCCAACTTTCCGACGGTGGTACTATCATCCTTTCCTGCCCTTCAGCATTTGAGGATGCCAACTGCAGACTCCTGGCTGCACCAGTACAAATCACGGCTCAGAGGGTGTGGTTGAGATATATACACTCCAGTTAGCATTCCACAGCCAGGGTCCCTGCCCTTCCTGCTCCTCCTGGTCCCTCCTCACTCCTCCCCACAGTCTCGCTCCCCTCCGACAAGACCCTGAGCCCACTGCTCCCTGCTAAAGTGTGAGTGGACGCAGCTGAAAAATGATGCCTCCCTTCCCCCACTAATACCAGTGTGTTATCACAGGGCCTTTGATAAGAAGACAAACAGGTCTCTACTGGTCCACTACAGTCTTTGGGAGACAATTCTCTTCCCTGTGTGTGTGTCTTTCTCTTCGGCCTTTCATATCAGAAATCTTGGCTTGGGCACAGTTCAAGCTCACAGAGCTACTGCAGGGAGGTCACTAGTGTTTTTGGAAACTCCTAGTCTCTTTCTAAGTTGAAGCTTGCACATCTGGAGTCAGGTGGAGTTAGGTTAAAAGAGATGGCCTTTCTGCCTCTGCCTCCCAGGCAGGAAGCATTCCCCACCCACCTCAGTTGTCCAACCAACCTTTTTCTCCCCGTCAATGCTTGCTTTCACAGAAGGATCAGAAACCCATTCACCATTGAATAAGACTAACAGCAGTTTGAAGTGCATTCTCTCAGGGAGATCAGAAGTTACATGGTAAAGAAGGAGTGAGATCTCATGTGGAATTTCACGCACCAGTTCCAGGGAGAGTGCTACGACAGTAATGTGGACCTTCCTCTAAGAAAAAGGAGGAAGCGATGTGGATCTCAGTTTCTCCAAAGCATTTCTATATACATGCTGACTCCTTTAAACGATAAAGAGAGTTTGCCTTCTATTTTTAAAGCCCAGGGATGTGATTTCTTATACAATCCTGCTATACAAAAGCTAGGCATGGTGTCACCAAAAGGGACTTTACCTTCACTGCCCAATGTCATTGCCTCTTTCCTAGGAACTCAAGAGCACAGCCTATGCCATTATCACCTCTAACAGAGCTGCCTGCAGTGGGCATCAGCTCCCCAACCTGCCTCTTCCTTATCACCTCTTAGTGACCCAGGGTTTCTCCTGGGACTTCTCACTTCTCGACAGCAAGCCAAAAGGTTTTTATTAGACACACCTCAGATCAAGTACCAGCTTTGCTGCGTATCCCACCATGTGTGGCTGTCTTCATTTGAGTTCTTCCAAAAGCAGAGCCTCACACAGGTAAGTCCTTTGTGATGTGATCTTGAGACACAGGAATGAGGAAAGGGGGAGAGACACAGAAGTCCCTGCTGTGGGCAAGAGAGATGGACTCCACATGGACCCACCGATAAAGCACCAAAATGTCTTTCGGATTTCAGATTTCTCCTCCTGTAGAGCTGAAACTACCACTCACCAGCTCCTGTCCCTCATCAGATTAACCCTGCACTTTGAGGGTGCCTGTGCACATAGCCGGCCAGCCGAGCAGGCCTTCCTCTAGTCAAATGAGCGACAGGACAAAAAGCAGACAATTTGTGGTGGGTGTCTGAGGTGAGTCTGAGCTCCCCTGAAACTGTTCGCCTGCACTGGGGCCAACATCTGAGGTGGGCTGAGGGGATGTGGCCACACTTAGGCTCATCACTAAACCTTTCTAGAATACCAGGTTCTCATAAATAAAATGGGATTAAGAACTGCCTTGCCTCACAGAGTCATTAAGACCTTTAAAAGAGAGGATTTCTAAGAAGCATTTAACACTGAGCCTGACCCAAAATAAAGGCTCTGTAAGTGGCAGCTACTAATCTCTTCCTGTGACTTGGGACATTGGGGAACCACCTCTGTTGCAATAAAAGGCCCTGCAAGTCTGTTCTTCACCCCACCTTTATCTCTTTGGCAGGATCTAGTTTGGGTGGAACTAGACTTCATGCAGCAGGCGAATCCTAAAAAGCAGCCTGAGTTACAGGTCTAGAAAATTTGGCCAAGAGTTCTTCCTTTATTGCAAACTTTTCTGGAGTGCGAGAGGCAGACAGAGTATAGCTCTGGCCTGGCCCTGAGGCAAATCCTCTACTTTAAAAAAAAATTTTTTTTAAGAGAACCATTTTTTAATGTGGTTTGCCACTGCCATTTAGAACTTAAGGTCTAAGAAGGGGGTCCCCAGAAGCCAGAAGAGCTAAACACACCAGACTGACCCTTGAGAAAAGGAATTTTTTCATTCACAATTCCTTCATTTATTCAACAAACCTTCACTGAGAAGTTTCTATGTGCCATGCTCCCTGTTAGAAGTGGGAACTTCAGAGACGATGGACTCTCCCTGAGCTGAAGGAGAAAATGGAAAACTGACAGCAATGCCCATGCACTGTGCTGGGTGCCATGGTAGTGGCTGCCCTGGAGGATGGGTTCTGGCAAAGGCAGCAGCTTGTGCAAAGAGAAAGCACAGCACATGGCATGTGAGGAGCTAAAAGTCCCTCAACCAGTAGAAGTCAAGCTTCTGAGGGCAAGTGATGTTTTTGAAAAGAAGAGAGATTGACCAAAGAGGCCAAAGTCAGGATCTGATGTGTGGTACCCCACACAAAGGAACTTGGGTCTCGTGCTAAAGCTAATGAAAGCTGTACCAAAGGACATATTCTGTACCCCTCCGTCCATCTCCTCGTTGTAAAAGCCGCAACTTCTGCATCAACAGTGACATTATGATATCTTATAAGTGAAGAGATAAACAAAAGCAACCAATAAACCCCTCTCTCAATAGAGTTTTAGCAGCTGCTTAAAACACCGCCAGCCACTGAGCCCTTTTTCCCTGCCTTTACTTATTAAAAAATGGCCCACACATTTTTTTGTGTATCTTTTATAATTCCAGTGAGAAAGTTCATAGCTTTACTATAGGCATAGGTACAATAACTATTGGGTGGGCAGGTAGATGAAAAAAAGACACAATGTATAATTTATTTTTTAATATGTTTGTTGTTTATTGTATGTCCCCCCGAATAAAATGTACGCTGTGCAGGGTGGTCATCTTTTTTTTGTTTACCTAGAATTATACACAAGATGTTGTGGGACTTTTTCTTCAGGTGCTCAAAGGCCTGTGAGGCTCAGAAAACATTAGGAACCACTGGCCTACAGACCCGCAGGAGAATCATTTCAGAATCATTCCACCTCCTCCCACACTCCCTCTAGCCTTGCTCAGCCTCCAGCAGCCCCGGCTCAGAGAACAGAGAAGAGCCCGCTGTGAACACGCACTTCCCGCCACCCACCACCGCAGGTCTGGGACCAGCTCGGGGCCACAACAGAAGGCAGGTGATGGGAGAGGCCCGTCCTCGGCCACGCTGCCCCAGGCGCCACCTTTACCAGTTTCCCTGTGCCCTTGTGTTCCTAGACCCCCTCTCTTAGTGCAGCTACCAGCCGCTCCTGGTTTGGGGCCTTCCCAGCATGGCACACAGTGCCCATAACACTTATCCGATGCCTTTGAAGCACTGACACAGCCCTAGCCACATTGTGGGGCTCCCAGCAGCTGATCATCCTGTTAGCCCCTTCCGGGACTAGAAGCTCAGCAATGGTGAAGCCCATCAAGTGGACATCACATCAATGAGGCTATGTCCTGCTCTACAACCCTGAAGTCCTTTTCTGGAAGCGAGGGTCCCTGTGAGGGCTCAAGACCCACAGGGTAACCAGGGCACTTACCTGTCAGTTGACCCCTGACTGCAGCTACCCGATTGGTCTGTCTCATTGCTACTCATCCACAGAGAGAGCCCAGCACCAGGACGAAAAGCCCCAGTGGACCCAGGCTGCTGCTCAGAGCATGGTGGCCAGTACCTGGTCTGACTCCTGTGGAATTCAGCCCTGGAGGATAGAATTGATTTCATGTATCACTGCTGCCCCAGTGAGCTTGACGAGAATCTACTCCCAACCCCTCCAGACAGATAAGGCCAGCAGCAGACGGTGGGCCAGAGAGAGTCAGGCCACTCAGGATACTTTTCAAATACGTGAGCCTTAGGTAGGAAGCCTCTCCATGAAAATTCTCTATTTATAAAACAGGCAAACTAGCGTATGAGACCCAAGATTCAGTAGACAGGATTATTTTCCCATTTGTTTCATAAGCAAGCGCTGAGCACTTGCAATGCATCAGGGACTGGGTAGTAGTTGTCAGGACGCCCTGGTGAACCACAACTTCCAACCCCTATCCATGGAGCCTCCCTGAGGAAGAAAGGGGAGGCTGGACACCAAACAAGTTATCACACCCATTCTTAATCCTAACGAACTGCTCTAGTCAAGAAAGTGGAAACAAATAGAAACTCTCATTCATGGCTGGAGGGAGTGTAGCACCACCACTTTGGAAAACAGCTTGGTGCTCTCCAGGGACACTGAACACACAGCCCTCCCACCACAGTCTCACACACACAGAGGGCCCTGCCTGTGCACCAAGAGCCTGTACACAAGCGAGCATTCATGGCAGTGTTCTTTATGATAGCCTCGAACTGGAAACAAGCCCAGAGGCCCATTAATAGTAGAACGGATAAACAAATCATGTTGCACTGATACAATGGAATACTATGCAGCAGTGAAAATTAATGAACTGAAGCTACAATGAAAAAGATAAATAATCTAAAAAAGATTGTTGAGGGAAAGAAGTCACCCTCAAAGGAAAACATTATGTGATTCCACATATACAAGTTCAAAAATAGGCAAAACAATTGTATGTTGTTTAAGAATTCAGGCAGGTGAAAACAGAATAGCAAGGCAGTGACTCTCACAAAAGTCAAAAGAATGGGTATTTCTGGGGTGAAAGGGGGATTATGATTAGGGAAGGGTAAATCAAGGGGTTTCTGGGGTGTTGGCGGTGTTCTAGTTTATGACTGAGTGATGGCTGTATGGTAGAATATGTGCCTTATATGTATGTGTATACACACACACATATTTTTATGTATGTGTTCTATTTTACAATAGAATGTTTAAAGGATTACTTGCTCATGGTAAATTTTAAAATTCAAGCAGTTCAAAAGTAATTTGAAAACTGAAACTGTCAGTTCTCTTTTCAGAAGCAAACTTCCCAGGGTCTTGAATGTTTTGTCAGTGATGTTTCTGCGCAAAAACACTTTGTTTTAAACAACAAGATTTCTGTGTATAAGGACTCAGTTCATAAAGGGCACATCCTGCCAGGCAGTCGAGGAAGCAGAGGACCAGAGGGCAGCTCTACTCTCTCCCTCTTTGGGACCCTAGAGCCCTACCAGGCCTGAGACACGGGGTGCTCAGTCAGGCCAGTAGGGTAACAGGGTGCACCACAAGATCTGATCATGTTGGGTCAGTCACCATTAGGTTAGTTACAGATAGATAGTACTTGAAAAATGGGGGAGGGTTTGACAGGAGAAGCAGTGGGATAGGTTCTTCAATCTAGTGGGACAGACTGTGAGGAGGAGCAGAGGGGTGTGACTGTTCAGAGGGGGAGAGAGCAGGGACACCTCTGTGCCTGGAGTGCAGAGGACAGGGCACTCGTGACTGAGAAAGTTGACTGTAGCTCCAAGTATTTGCATTATATCTATGCCAGACTGTGCTGAAATGAAACTATCTGAAGGGAGGCTGGGAGGATTCTGAGCCGGCCACAGCAGCCCCCCAAACCAAGGGGAGGGTAGAGACACAGCCCCCAGAATGCCCTCTGGGAGGGATGGGCTTGCCCCTGCAGATATGCATAGGTATGAAGGCAAGGTGAGACTCAGATATGAAGACATCTCCCCATAAACTGGAAATATGGCAGAGATGTTTGTTTAGGGGAGCCTCTTTAAACTAAACCCAGATTTCCCAGCTTCACATCACTGTGACCCCAGAGTCTCCTGACTCCCCCAGTGTGAGATTCCCATTTGCTTGCTCGGGAGCCCTTCCCAGTCCTGAATCTGGAAACTGATCTGCTTCCTGTGGGAAGAGATAGGAAAGGAATGGCTGGAGCAAGAGCTTTATGGAAGACACTCGTGGACTTGGGGTGTACTTTTCATGAGGGACAGTGTCAAGGAGCTGAAGAGAGGCACTCGGGCAGCTTTGGGCCAAGAGGCCAACAGATGGGCACTTTCAGGAGGCTCAGGTGTGGGCTGACTCTCTCCACAGACCCTCATCAATTCCAGAGCTGCTCTGGCCACTCCATCACCAAGGGACTCCTGGTTACTAAGCAACCCTTGCCAGTACCTACTGCATCTTCCCTCGTTCCTTAGCAACCCTTGCATAACCCAGTTCCCTCGAGTTAGGAGTCGGTATCTGTAAATGATAAGTGGAAGGGTGCTGCTCAGGCATTGCGGAGAAATTTCAGATTAAATATCAGTTCATATCAGTGTCATAATGAAGGTGACCAAATGCTCTGCTTTGGGAGAAACAGCCTTGGTTTTTAATTTATGTCTCTTCTGATATCATATTTCCAAAACATTCTTTGCAGGTCCTAGACCTTGCTTTTTTAACTAACTTCTCTCTCTCTCTCTCTCTCTCTCTCTCTCTCTCTCTCTCTCTACCTCCCCGCCCACACTTCCCTCTCGCTCCCCTTCCCTCTCCCTCACTCTCTCTCCTTTCTGCGAAGTCATATCTATATCCTTTCAATTCTAGGGGATGATGGGTTTCCACTTCTGATTGCTCTACCTTTCCTAAATACGACACTAGATTTCAAACACTGTTATGACCTCTGGGAGACTCCTCTCCCCACAGCTTGGAGCACAGATTAACCCCATCAGGTGTCAAGAGAATTGGTTTCCTTAGCTGGGAGAGCCCCGGAAAAAAAAGACTAGCCTTTTGTCGGGACAGGGCATCCCCTGCTGGAAGGCAAGAGTTACAGCACCTTAGAGAAGTTCTTCCCATCTCTTGGCAAGTCTGCGGCTGTCTCCTCTCTGGCCTACAGCAGTTCTCACTAAGACCTGCTTGTCTAAGCTTGCTCCAAGGTAGTTTGGGGAAAGCTGCCCTACTAGTAAGGAAAAGTAGCTCTGGCCCGTTGCAGGTAAAGGGTGGAGATACTGGTCAGGCCTCTTTGGAGATACAGCTCCCTTTTCCCATTCAAGTTCCCTCTTTCTTGGGCCTGAGATTGAGCACCGTCCAAGGGCCCAGGCTCTGGCTCACTGTCCCTTCAGTTTCATTTATGCTTTACTCTGCAACAGTCAGCTGGGCCAGCTGGGCCGGAGTCGAACGCAGGTCTGGGGAGCTTAGACTGGCCTTTGAGACTGACATTGCCCACTCTGATTTCCTTTTTCATACTGATAAATTCAGATGCCCAAATATAGAAGTGAGAAAGCTGAACAGAGACACCCTCAACCTAGTCCAAGCTCGTAAGTGGATGGTCTCCATCACTGGGTCCAAAGAGAGAAAAGAAGGGAAAAGAAAAAGGAAAGAAAACAAAGATTAGGGGAGAAACATGGAATAGTTTGAAACATGGAGAATCAGGAAGGAGAGACTTGGGAGATGTCAACAGAAGCTGTGTGATCTTAGGAAACTCTGTTCCCCTCTCTGGCTCCCACTGTACTTGGGTAAAAGGAGGAGCTGGGATGGGTGGTCCTATAGGCTCTGATAGTCCCGACAGCTTTACTATGAGACTCAAGGAAGAAAAAAAGACTGAGCTGCAGACAGAGCCAGGGAAAAAGATGTATATCAGCAGAAAAAGTAAAGAGGAGCAAAGGTGAGCATTTCCAGCATCAGGAACCCTGATCTGGGCAGCCTCAGCCACACTCCCCGCCCTGGGCCAAGGTAGTGCCACCGCAGCCTTACCTGCCTGTGCTGCTGTCTTTCCTGAGTGCGGCTCGGAGCCCTTCCACCACAGAGTCCACAGCTGAGTGAGAGGATGTGAGTAGGCAGCAGAATGGGTTTCCGGAGCTGCTGATTCTCTCTGAAGAACCCAAAGATACCTGGAATTTACAGGTCGGGCATTAAGAAAGATGATGGTGAAAAGAGGCCTTTCCCATAGCTAGAGAGTGGTGAAGGGAAACCTGGAGGACAGTGTAAGACTTGTTTCTGAATAATATTCTGCAGAATGCTGCACATACCACTAAACAAGAACCCAGTCCTGTCAGTCCAGCTGTGCCCAGACCCTCCCATACAGCAGACACAGACAGACCCACAGGTCCAAGCAGGCTTCAGACCCCACACTGTGGAAGAACAGGCAGGCGGGGCAGGCAGCCTGCAGCCCCACCTGGCTGCCGAGGCAAAGCTGGGTACAAAGCCACAAAGACATGTCTACCAGCACCAAAAAGAGACCACTGGCCTCAGTCGCAAAGCCAGTGAAGCAGCCCCTCCCTACTGAAACAGGCCCCTGGCACCACACAAAACTAATGGCTGGAGAGCTCCAGGCCTCCCTTCTGTGTCCAGGTCTCCACCCAGCACCCAGGCTGTCACCTGGGCCCAAATATTTAATGAGCACCTGCTTCATGCTGGGCACAGGGTTAAGTACTGTGAACAGAAAAATAATAGCACCCTTCTGTAACCCCCTCCCACATCATACCAGAGTTGGCAGAAGTAATGGCATGTCACTTCTGAGGTTAGGATATATAAGATAGTGTTTCATCTTGGGCACTTGCTATCTCTTTTTCCCTTCTTGGATCGCTCCTGGCTGCCATGTTGTGAGCACTGCTATAGTAAGGCCCACATGCCTGCCAACAACCATGAGTGAGCTTGGAGGCAAAACTCTCCGCTCCAGCCCAGCCTTTAGATGACTGCAGCCCTAACAGGCAGCTGAACCCTCATCTCATGAGATATCCTGAGCCAGAGCCACCCAGCGACGCTGCTCTCATTCCTGACTCTCAAAAACTGTGGGACAATAACATGTCAAGCTGCTAAGTATCAGGGTAATTTGTTATATAAGAATAGGTAACTAGTACAGGAAACTCAGAGAAAATTAGCTCATTGAAGAGATAGAGCAGAAAATTCTAAAACATAAGAGTTTAAAAAAATAGCCACAATTAAAACAGTGTTTCCCTGTTTGAACAAACAAATCAAAGGAAAAAAGATAGGCTCAGAAATAGATACTAATACAGTTGAGAATTTAATATATGATAGATAAATCTATCTTTTTTCTCACTGATTTCAAACCGGAGAGAAAAAATATTCATCAATAAATGATGCTGAGAAAACTGGGTAGCTCTCTGGGGGAAAAGAAATTAAATTACATCTATGCCTTCCATACCACACACCAAAATAAATTTCAAATGGATCAAAAATTTAAATGTAAAAAATAAAATCATAAAAATGACAGTAATTGTCATTTGTCAAAATTCCAGGAACTGTAAGTTAAATTATGTGCATTTTATTTTAACTACAGAATGCTTCAATAAAGTTGATTTTTAAAAAAAAGGACAAACTGAGGGCAAACACTAGTAGGTCTGATGTCTTTAAAAAAGCAGGATTTCTCCATGAGAATTGATAGCCCTACATCCTGACCTAGACTCAACCCCTTTCTTCTCCCATGGTGACACTTCCTCCGCCTCTCCTAGGCAGAGATGATTCAAAATGGATTCTTTATTGAATGAGAGACTACCTTTACAGAGTTGAGATCTACGTGAAGCACAGCATCCCTTTGTTTTAGGCCCTATAGCAGGTTGAAGCATCCTCTGATCTTTGTTTCTGGGATGGTGCTATAGACTGAATGTTTCTGTCTTCCCTTCCCCCCCTCAAAAAAAAATTCGTATATTGAAACTTAACCCCCAATATGTTGTTATTTGGAGATGGGATCTTTGGGGGGTGATTAGGTCATGAGGGTGGAATCTCGCAAATAGGATTAGTGTCCTGATCAGAGAGACTCTAGAGAGGTGTCTTACCCCTTCCTTCATGTGAGGACACAGCAAGAAGAGAGCATTTTATGAACCAGAAAGCCGGCCCTCACCAGACACCAAATCTTGTGCCTTGATCTTGCACTTCCCAGTCTCCAGAACTGTGAAAAATAAATGTTTGTTATTTAATGCACGCAGTGTATGGTATGACTGTCTAACCAGACCGACTATCTAGGTTAGTCAGTCGATTTAGTAGTTAGTTGATTGGTTGTTTGGAAGGTTAGTTAGTTCACAATTTGGGGAGATGAACAAAACAAGAGAGATTGTGGGAAAAATCTGAAAGAGAGAGAAAGAAAAGAAAAAAAAAAACATAAAAGAGAAGAAAAGGGGAAAACCTAAAAGTCTGTACATTCGAGTAAGATATTGATTGATCATGGTGAAATTGCTCAAGACAAAAAGTGGGGAAAAGAAAATAATGAGGAAAGTAGTATATGTACCTTCTCCTGAGGGAAAAGAAAAGAGATGATGGAGAAGAAAGTCTGGCAATGACCTTTTAGTACCTCAAGGAAACTCCTTAGTAGCCATGGGGTAATGTGGAAAGACAGGGACCTGGCCATAGCTCAGAAGGTAGGAAATGTTACCAGCCTCATAGTGGCTACAGGATTGTTATTCAAGCCCAGCCCCAAAGACTGCATTTTGTGGAAGCCTTAGATGTGTTTTAAAAACAAAAACAAAAATGGCAACATTTTATAACCTCCCTCCAATTCCCTCCCCTGGCTCATCCATTTCACCATAACATCTCAGCCTAGACAAGCTGTAAAGGAACTTAGAAGAGTCAGCTTGCCAACATGACTTTGCCCCCAATATCTAAGCATCTTGGTTTTTCAATTTACCAAATTTTAACTTCAGATAAACAACAAACAATTTTTTAGTATATGTATGTCCCAAATATTGCATGCAACGTACTTATACAGAAAAAAAAATTATTTCTGGTTTATCTGAAATTCAAACTTACCTGGGCATCCTGTATTTTATCTCGCAACCATACCCTTTCACCCTCGTGATAGTGATTCTCCACAGAACAGTGACAACTGTCAGTTTATTAATTGACATGAAAAACAATCAAAATTGTCTAAGTCTTACACATCGCCCAGGAGGAAGACAAAGACAAACTATTATTTATAAAATATATTTAAATGACACCAGTAATACATGTATACAATCTCCTTATAACCAAGTTTTTAAAAATATAAAATAAACATTCTCCATTATTAAGCCACCAAATACCCTTCTGAAAAGTAATCACAGTTAACGTATGTTTTTCTAGAACTTCTCTATATACTTGCGTACATATACATGTAAGTATAGAATATGTAAATTTGTTTTGTGTGTTTGCGTGTATCAGATCGTCAACCCTGTTCCACTGTTCTGCAGCTTGTTACATGACAATACATATAGATGTACCTCGTTTTTAAAAGCTGCAGAATATTCCACAGAATATGCAGTCAGCTAGTGTAGCAGTTCTCAAAGTATGGTCTGGGAACCCTTGGCAGATCTCTTCAGGAGGTCTCTGAGGTCAAAATTATTCTCATTATAATAGTAAGAAGTTATTTGCCCTTTGCACCTTCACTCTCTCACAAAGACACAGTGGAGTTTTCCAGAGGCTTCATGATGGGTGGTGTTGTTGCTCTCACAGCTAATGAAACGGGTATATGTATTTCTGATGTTTTCTGAAATGTTCTAAAGAAGTAGAATTAGGGTATAAATGTGTGCATTTTCAGGAGATTAACTCAGTTTGTTCTCAAATTCCTCTTGTTTTCTTCCTGGCTGTCTTCAGTTATGCTTGTTGTAATTTCAGTAATATTATCCAATAAATTGTTATTTTGAAATTCTGAAGTTTTTCTTGCACCTACGTGGAAACACAAGAAATAAGTACACTTTACCTGGTTTTGCAATAGTATTTTTAAATGTTTTTCAAAAATCTTTATAAATTTTGTAATTTTATCTTAAATTGATATTTTAAAATTTCATATTTTATTCTAATACATAAGATTGTCTTAACAATATACTTTTTCCTATATGCAAGGATTCATCACTGGCTTAAGACAGATTAGAAGATTGTCTTCTTCCTCCACCTATAGCTGCACAATTTATGTCTAAAATTTCTAAAAAAGATATTATATCAAATAGTTCTTTGACTAGCAGAAGGGAGGTATATACCCCCAAGAAACTGTGCAAAACTAGGTAAAAAACACAACATGGTGAAATCTGTATTTCCCTCAATTATATAGATATTGATCATTTATCTTAGTATGACTTATGCAACAGAACATTTTGAATAGTATTATAGCACTAGGTAAGTTGTAGCATCATTTTGAGATTAATCATACAGAGTTTAGAGAAAAAGTAACTGCCTGTTTTAAATGTAGATAGGATGAGCTCTTTAAAAACTAAAAACTGTTTCATACAGCTTTTCAAAGGAGAAATGAAAAAGTTCCCGAAACATCTTACAGGGTAAGTTATCATACTGCATTAGCTGGAGAAGTGCACACACTAGCTGAGAGATAATAAAGCCTTGCACATTGACATCGCCAAATGCCTGCTGGATGAAGTCAGTGAAAGAAGTCCTGGGCATGCCTACCTTACGACAGCACAGTCACTTGTCAAATTAAAGATTTAGCTGCAGACATGAAAGCTGAGTTCATCTTTGTCGGAAGAATTGTACTTTTGCTTCATAAAAGAACGAATCGACGTACATGGGGGAAACATGCTGTCTTCTCATATTTATCCTATGTCAACACCAACTCATTGTTAAAGACCTTTTATGTGAATGAATATTTGGTGACAAACACAAGTGATGATAAAATTTTTATTGTTGAATCTCATGGTTTCTTCTAAAACAACAGTTTTGATATTTCCACCAGTGACACAAAAGCAATGGTGAATAAGCTGCTGGGGTTCAGCTCAAAAAGGTAGCAGCACAAAATTATCCAAGCAGTCATTACATTCTCTACTGACACACACTTATGGTTTCTTTTCTTTCTTTTTTTTAAAAAAAAGGACAGGTTCATTTAAGATTATTTTATGAAATTTTGACCCTCGAGAACACATCTAACATTCTTCATAAAGAAATGGAAAGTAGACATAAAACATTTCTGCTACACACTTAAGGAAAATGGTTATCTCAAGAAAAAACACTTGTGCAATTTCTTGAAATATGAGCTGAACTATCTGTTTTTTTCATGTAACATTATTTTTACTGGAAAGAAGGTGTGACAGATAAACCATAATTATTCAGATATGGGTATTTGGCAGATATTTTCTCAGAAATAAACAAAAGAGATTGTCACGTCAAGAAAATAATTGGCAATATTTTGTTGCCATTGATAAAATTGGAACTTTACAGTGAAAATTAGAATTGTGGAAAATTTGTATCTGCCATCTTGAGTTTGACAACTGTCTGACACTATAAGATTTGCCAAATAAAATCAATGTTTATATTAATAAATATAATTTTTTTAACATTGCACAATGAATGTGTCAACATTGGGAGGATCTGTGTATCTCAGTGAATCAAAATTTTTCAGATGACCAATGAGTGATGTTACAAAATCATGCATGGATGAAAGCTCCACTCAAAGTATAAGACAGACTCAAAGAATTTTAATATAACAGAGCACAAAAAATTCACTGATATGGTTCAAGATTCCTTATTGCAACTAACCTTTAAAAAAAGACTATCATTCTGTTGTCAAGTTTTGGTATAATACCACAGAAAGATACTCATAATTATCTCTTTTCCAAATGTATATCTGTGCAAGGCCCAACAGTCTTCATACACTTCCATTAAAACAGCATATCGTAGTCTATAGCCTTGCCACCCTGAACAAGCCCAATCCTATCTCATCTCAGAAGCTAAGTAGCATCAGGCCTGGTTAGTACTTGGATGGGAGACCACCTAGGAAGACCAAGTGCTGTAGGCCTAAAAAATAAGGGATTGTAAAATGACAAGCACCTTGCAATCTGTGAGGTCAACCAAGGGTTGCCTTGCCTAAAAAAAAATTTAAAAGAAATTAAAAAAGAAAGAAAACAGCATATTTTAACAGTAAATACAGAAGCAAGTAATGAAATTCCAGCTGTCTTTTATTAAGCCAATCTTTAAAGAGAATTTTTAAAATGCCCTTCTCGCCAATTTTGTTTATTTTAGAAAATATATTTATTTTTATTTAAAATGATATTTATTTAGAAATGTAAACTGGTACAGCCACTAGGGAAAACAGTATGGAGCTTCCTCAAGAAATTAAAAATATGATCTAGCAATTCCACTTCCGCAGTATTATTCACAATAGTCAAGGTATCGAAACAACCTTCATGCTAAGTGTCTGTCAACAAATGAATGGATCAAGAAAATCTTATATATATATGTATGTATATACA
The DNA here is from genome assembly GCA_030015415.1 of Cynopterus sphinx. NCBI lineage: Eukaryota > Metazoa > Chordata > Mammalia > Chiroptera > Pteropodidae > Cynopterus > Cynopterus sphinx. Next base: position 77,533,751 of record CM057384.1, read on the forward strand.
CATACACAAATATTTCATCCTTAAAAAAGAAGGAACTACTGTCATTTGCAACAACATGGATGAAACTTGAGGGCATTATACTACATGGAATAAGTCAGACAGAGAAAGACAAATACTGCATGGTATCACTTATACGTGGAATCTAAAAAAAAAAAAAGTTGAACTCATAGAAACAAAGAGCTAAAAAAGTGGTTTCCAGAGGCTGGAGGATGGCAAAATAGAGAGAGGTTGGTATGACTTTCAGTTATAAGATGAATAAGGTCTGAGGATCTAATATATATATAATGAGGTAACTATAGTTGATAACACTGTGTTGTATTCTTGATATTTGCTAAGAGAGTAAAACTTAAATGTTCTCACCAAAAAAAAGAGAAAAAAAGTAAACATGTGAGGTGATGAATGTGTTAACTTGGGAGGAATCCTTTCACTATACATACATATATATATACATCAAATCATCGCATTGTACACTTTAAATATCTTACAATTTCATTTGTCAATTATACCTCAATAAAGTTTAAAAATGAACATATAATGGGTTTGTTTGTAATAATTTTTAATGAATAAGTAATTTTTTTTAATTTCTAGTTTTAATTTCTATTATAGTAACTATTGATAGATATAACTCACATTTAAAAAACTCTTTGGAGTTCTCAGTAACTTTTAGGAACATATAGGAGCCCTGAAAGTCTGAAAATCTGCCCTGCCCAGTTTATTTGATTATTTCCCTATTGATGGGCATTTAGATTGTTCCTTTTTTCTCAACAAGTAAAGCTATAACAAACATCTCTGTGCATATCTCTTTGTGCACAATAAAAAAAATTTTTTTTAATCAAGGGAAATATTCTAAATCAGGAGGAATTAGTAGTTATCATAGGTGGCTCTGATTCGTGGATAAAGGAGAAAGGGCCAGGTAACAGGCCCTGACACTGGATGTAGATAAATCAGGAAGCCCCTGGATTTGTCATCATCAGTAGAAAGCATGGTCAGAAAGGCTATGCTGGACCCACCGTAACAAGGCCTGCAGAATCAGACATGGTGACATTGGCACAGGCGAACAGAACACACTGTTGACAGAATAAGAACAGTCAGACTCTCAGCACATCAGTTTCCTGTCTGTCAAAAGGTGATGCTTTTACCCAGTCTATTGTAGAGGTTTAATCAGGTAATATCCAGGAAGCACCAGGCAGGATGCCTGGGGCACAGCAGGCATTGATCAGAGGTAATTATCTTTCCCACTTTATTACACGTCTGTCCCCAATACTTCCAGACATCCCATGCTGGAGCACAGAGAAGGCCCAGTCCCAGTCTCGCCCCTCTCTGGGCCACAGGGAAGTATGAGAAAACGAGTCTTTTGCTCAACTTAGAAAAAATCTCTTGTCATCACCCCCAAACTTCCTGAGACCTTTTTGGGAATAGGGGGACTTCCATTTTCACTTAAGTTTTAACCCAGCCTGTACCTGCCTCCTCAAAGCCGTTCCCCACCTGCTTTCCTACCTTAGCCTCTCAGATCTGAAAAGCGCACTCCGCAACTTGCCAGGCAGAGTACTAAGCTCGCTACTGCCTCAGGTGGGCAGCCAGGGCGAATAGTCAAAACCCTCCACAGAGCTCCCTTCAGATTCCCATCTCCGGTTCCTGACCCATGGAAATTTGCTCAGACAGCAAGCTCCCCACACAGCTACCACTTCCTGCCATCCCTCCAGGGGCAAATATTTCCAGCTTCCTCCACTAGGACACTCCACCTTGACAGAAGGTCTAACAATCCCCATCTACCTGCAAGGCCTCCCCAGTCAGGCTCCTGGAAATTAGAGGTTGCTAATGGAAAGACTGAGGGCAAGTCCTCCAAGGCTGCATACCAACGACCTTCAGGAGCCTTGATCCCTATCCTCCTCTTTCCTAAAATTCTATTCTGTCTATCCTAGATATTGACCCAACAAATTGTTGCTGAGTCACTATTACTTTTCTAAGAATCAGGAAGGGGTTCATTTCACAAAGTAATATGCAAACATTCCCAGAACTCTGCTTCCCCTCTATGCTCCCTCTGCCTCTCTCCTGGCTGCTCCCGGGGTTAAGTCAGCCTGCCCCTGAACCTCACACATGCACAAAAACTAACTCAAAATGAAGCACAGATTTAAAGGTAAATCATAAAACTATGAAACTTTGTAAAGAAATCATTGGCAAATTACATAGATTGGGGACAGGTCTTGTCCGTCTGTCTGTCTGTCTTTTCTTTTTCTCTCTTTCTTCCTTCCTTTTTTCCATTCACAATGGTTAATGATTATCTTGGAAAAGAGAACCGCTTATCTAATATAAGCATCAATTCTGCCCTACTTGTTTTTATATTTCTATAATACTAGTAATTGCTTTTACTATGTGCCAGAAACTATTCTAAATACTTTGTACATATCAATTCTTTTAATCTTCATATAGCCATTTGAGGTAAGTACTATGTCTAGGCAAGGTAACGATGGCTCAGCCCCAGGTGGTGGTCTGGGAAGGGAAAGGAGGGGACAGTTGCAAAGTCTTTCAAAGCACAATTTACTTTCGAATTATTTTGATGCAGGAGGCTGGAAACAGAGAGGATTCAGACATGAAGTCAGGGCTGGATTCTAGCCTATTCTATGGGATAGTGGTGATATCAGCAACAAAAAAATGGAGAACAGAGGAGAAGGAAAGAGTTTGAAAGAAAATATGAATTCCCCCTATTGGACATAGTAGTTTTGAGATGAAGAGAATACTTCTCATTGGACTGGCCCCGCAGGCAGTTCGAAATGCAAAACGGAAGTCCCACGTGAGGCTATGGTTTTGGGTGTTGTCTATAGAGGTGATTACTGAAGCCACGGATCTGGATAGCATTGCTAAGGGAGGGGGTGCACAGACAGAAGAGGAGGTGCCCAAGGTAAGATGCTTGGAAATTGTGTTATTTACCTGTTGTCTCTCAGGACCACACCCACCCTATTCTGTGAGGCTGCAAACGACTTTTCCCAGATTTGTGCCAGCTGGCTTCCTATCAAATTCTGCCAGTGAGAGGCACCGATGTTATTGGAAGGAATTCCGGTGAAGGAAGAAATTGACTTCCTGCTTCTGCCTCCTGTCAACATCCCTTCAGGGTGCCTTTAGCCCAAGGGTGAGCAAACTCTCTGTAAACGGTGGGATATTAAAAAGCTTAGGCTACAGACTATAATCAGCGGGCTCCAACCTTTTAGGCACCAGGGACCAGTTTTGTAGAAGACAAGGCTCTTTCTTTCCTGGAAAGTTCAGACTCTACTTAGTAATAGCAAGGCCAAAGCTTGAGGGCCCCACAGCCAATCCCCATGTCCTTCCTAGTGCATAATAGATGAAAGAGTTTCTTACGGCCTTGCTTCCAGGAAGAATGAAACCTTGAAGTAGGAGACACTGGGTGGCTGAGTCAGTACAGGGTCCTGAGCCAGTTCCTACCCTGCAGAGATGTGGGAGCAGGTCCCTTCTCCCTCTTTCCAAGCTGGTAGATGCCAGACTTGGGATTCCCGAGGGCTCCATGACTTGGTGTCCAGCCTCCCGCTCCTGAGCCCCAGGCACAGACTTGGGGACTGGAAAAAACAGCCAAAAGTTCAGAAAGGCTATAGTGGCCAGAGACGAGGCTCCTGGCCCAGAAATTGTTGCGGAGAGCATGTGGAGCTTCCTGACCTCTAACTAATGGACCTAGAGGAAGGAGAGGAGAGGGAGGCCAGGCCTAAGAGCTACTGGACAAGTCCTGGTAGTACACCCTCTGCCAGGTTTTTTCTCAGGCTGTGCAATTTAATTCTCTTAACCTGTGAGGCACAACTATGCCTGATTCAACAGACAGAAAAAACTGAGTCTCGGAGAGGTTATACAATTTTCCCAAAGACACACAAACTAGACTCAAGCCTGCTCAGATGCCCATGCCACTGGGGCAGGGCTCTCTTGCAGTCTTGTCAGGAGCCCCATGCCTTATGCCCTTCCCACCCTAAGGACTGTCAGATCCCAAACTCACCTGATAATAGTGTGAATTAGCATGAATTAATTCCAAAAGGAGGGAGGGCTACTAGAGGCCTCCTACCCACAAGTGCTAAAGGCTTATCCCAGCCTCTAGTGCTTCAGGATTCTTTTCCCATTCCCACCAACATTTCTTCTCCTTTCCACACTTCTGGAGCCTAGCATAAGGAACAGTCCTCTTTTTTCACCACAGCTCTATAGCACCCTGTCACCTATCTCCCCTCTTCCTGCCTGCCTCCTCCTCTCCAAGGTGGTGATTTGGCTGGAGTAGCTTAAGCTTTGAATTTTAAAACAAATGCAGAAAGCCATGGCTCTGGTAGCCCATGGATCCTGAAAAGGGACTGGCAGACCCCTGCCCCCGCCACCTCCCAGAGTCATGTGACAGCCCTCAGATTCATATTGCCTGGCTTTGCCAGAGCTGTCCTAGACCTCAACTCCATGTGCTGCTTGCAGAGCAATCTAGGAACTGGTGAGAAGTGACCTGGATGGTGTTCGAGGGTGAGTTTATGAAGACAAGAGCCCAGAAATCAAATCTGAAGCTAGAGCAAAGATCAGAGGGCCTGGTGTGTCACTAATCAATGTGAAAACTGTCAGTTTTCCCATAGTTGTTCAGGGATCTCCTGGGTAGGGTTTGGGGCCCATTCCACTGCCACCAACCTTAAACCATCCTTCCTATACACAGCCTAAGGTCACCACTGACATTGGGGTCTGAAGACTAGAAGGAGAACATGAGTCACTTGGTCTTCTAATGTTTTTTATCTAATACTTAATTTATTAAAGATGAAGCAGTAGCCTTTTCAGTGGGAGCCTTACATGGTATGGGAGCTGCTGGATTTTGTGCCTGGGACTCAAAATGTACATTGTCCCTGCACAACGCTTTCTGCTGTATACAACAGGGTCATGCTACCCCCTCACTCCTGACCCAAGACTTTGCTCTGATGGAGAGGGGACAATGGAATCACCACTAAATATTTGTTCAATACAAGTCAACTTTTTCTTCTTTTCCTGTGCCTTATCAGCACAGGGACCCAGTGGTGGTTGAGAGGAAGGGAAGTCCATCTCCAAGGATGGGATTTTGACCATAGACATACACCCAAAGGGTAAATGTCAGTCACTCTGAACATATCCAGGGCAGCTCCTTTCCTATCATAACGAGGTGGGGATTTGTTAGCAGGAGGTCAGCACAAGAGGGGTCTCACCTAGGAAGCCCAGGGCAGGATCCTCAATCACTGTTTGGTCTGGAGCATGAATCCAAGGTCAGACCCAAAGGCATGAAGGAGCCCTCCCCCACCCCCAGAGCAACAGCATCACAGCAAGGCCAGAGGCCACATGGCCTTGAAGCCAAGCTAGCAAATGACAGCCATTGCTCTTCTCATCTGCTGGGCAGGACCAGGATGGCTCCCATAATCAAGGGCAAAGGAGAGAGTGGAATGGTGTTATTAGGCATATATTCCTGACAGGGTAACAAAGCCACAAGGAAAAAGAGCTGGGTTGCTGGGACAAGTTTTACCAAGTAGGGAGAAAGCTATGGGTGTAATAGAGAGAGGCTTTCTGTCTGCCTCACCCAGTTCATCCCCTCCAAGGGCAGGGTTCAGGGGAATCTCCATGGGAAAGTCTGTAATAAGGCAATATGTGTTGTGGTTAAAAATTGCAGGCTTTGGAGACCAAAGGAATTGCTCTAAAGATATGATTCTACACTTAGTAGCTGCATAGCCTCAGGCAGTGGTTCTCAAAGGTGGTCCTTGGTCTAGCAGCATCAGTCTTTCCTGAGAACTTATCAGAAATGCAAATTCTTGGGTCCCACCCCAAACTTCTGGATCACACTCTGGGGGTAAGGTCCTACACACCGCATTGGATCAAGCTCTCCAGGTGATTCTGCTGCAAGTTAAAGTGTGAGAACCACCAACTTAAGACATAGTTATCAACAATTCTAATGCAGTGTTCCCATCTACAAAGTGCAAATGAAAGTGCCTACCTCATAGGGTTATTGTGAGGATTAAACGAGACACTGCTAACACAGAACATAGCACAGGGCTTGGTACACAGTGAGCCTTCAGTGGATGTAAGTTATTATTTCTATTGTCTCCCACCTAGTCTGAAAAACAAAAAGAACCCAGGGCCTAGTGTTGCCCTCTCCCTGGGCCCTCACCCTGGGGGACAATATTCACTGTGTAGCCAAGGAGGAAGAGGTGCCAGGAGTTGCTCTGGTTCAGACTCCAAATGGGAGCCAACAGCTCTGTGAGACTGTCAAGCATGAAGCTTCTCTTTGCATCTCCCATACATGACAAACAGGGACATACCGGCTGCCCAGTCCTCCCTGAAGGGAGATATTGACCTCAACTTCTTTGTTTCTCACCAATACCATCTATTTCAGGGTTATTGGAAAGCTATGGATCCAGTAACAGATTAGATAGGTAAATGTGCTTGTGCAAACAGAGAGCCCATGAGTTGCTAATCCTGTGGCGCAAATGCCCTTGTCCTCCCACCTAACATTGTGTAGGGACACATTCTGGTCTCTATGGTTACCAAGAGCAGCCTTGCCCAGGAGGATCTGGAGTATGAACAGCAGGAAGTGAGTTTATGGCTGCCATGTCTGGAACGAGGCATCACACAAGAGCAAGGGAGGAGAAGGCGGGGCACCTGCTGGCTTCCTGGGGGCAGAAGAAGCTTCTTCACCTGAAAATGAATGTCATGGATACAGAAATCTCCCTGCATTTATTCTTGGAACATGGAGTTTTGAACATCTCCAAAGATGTCACTTTTTAAATATTCTTTTTCTATTTGTCTATTTTCATCAGGCAGAAAGAATCAACTTGATATTAATCTGTCTTTAACACGTGATAATTTCTCCATTTAATTAGGAAATTTTGTAAGAATTATCAGTTGCAGCTGTAAGAGGTGAACTGCACCCCCCCAGAAAATAAGATGGGCGAACTACTAAGTCCAGAGTAAACATTAGAAATAAAGAAGCTTAAAGCCAAATGTCCTATAGTTACATACATATAACTGTAGCTTAACCACTAGATTTTGAATGTCTGCCTCCTTCTCCTCATGCGGCTGCCAAAGAGATGTGGGTAATGATCACAATTTGCTATATCCTCAGGTTATCTTTTTGTACAAACGTAATTATTATGAGATAAAACCGAGTATTAGTGTGAAATTTAGGCATAATCAGGTTTGTTTCTTCATATCTGATGTTTGATGACTCTGGTCTTGACTCTCAGCCTCTTCAAGCCCCCAGTTCCTCTTTCTGCTGTAAGGCCAGCCTGCACTGCTCTGAGAATCTTGGGGGTCCTAAACCCACCTCCCAACTACAGGTACACAGGGGCCATGACTTGGAGCACGTTACGATGAAATGGACTCAGAGAGTGTCCTAGTAGAAAGTAACCTGGCTGAGGTCTCTACCTCTTGGGCGTCTTACCCCTCCTACCATTCATGGCTCAGAGGTATGGGCTCCAAGGCCACTGGTCTGAGGCCAGCCTTCCTTCCCCTGATCCCCTGACCTGCTCCCCACACCAGTCATTTAAAGCACACGAACATGTGCATCTCAGTGTGAGACAGAGCACCTCAGTGTGTACCCAAACCTAGTAACAGACTGCCAGGGTTAGAGTACTGCCCACCTCCCCTTCCTTACCCCATCCCACCCTAGGAAAAACTCAGGCTCTCTCTCTCAGCTCCATTGGATGATGCAAAAGGCCCAATCCCTTAGCCTAACCCCCAAGACCACCTGTATTTCCAACAGTAACCTACTCCTTTCACAGTCACCGAGGAACCAAATAGGCTTAGGAGGGAGGAGGGGGCATTGGAAGATGCTGGACTCTAAGCGGCACGGATTCCCCTTTCAAAATCTCAGAAAAGCTACTGTTCTTTCCCCAGCAGGGAGAAATGGACATTCATACCCCATTTTCAGAGGGTTTACAGTCTATAAGGTCCATCCTTGGGTTCCTCAGTCCATGAGCCTCAGGTTAAAAATCTCTGCTGCTACACAGTGAACCCAGTCCCACAGAGCATAGAGAAAGAAGCAGAACCAAGTTTTCAAAAAGCCAAACCTGAGAGCACCGAGGGGCGGAGTTGTCAGGCAGGGAAGAAGAGCCATCCAGCACATTCTGTGTGTCCAGCCAGCAGTGGCCGGACAGAGGAAATGCAATGTCTGGCTGCTGGCCATTCTTACCCTCTCTCTGACCATCTGAATCTCTGGCAAGATCCTGACCACTGGTGGCTGCCCATGGCATGAGGCAGGACATCTTCTCAAGCTCCTTCCTACCCTGGGGGCAAGGGGAAACTGGCTGTTCCCAACACAACAAAAAGGTGAACACCCAACTCCACAGGCCCCAGCTGGGGTCCCCAGGAGGTACCAACATGTTTCATAGGGGATCCTTCAGAAAGGTATGCTCTGCTGAAGTCACCAGATGCCTTCTCAATATAAGTCCAGAAGCCAATCACATAGATTAAAAAGTGCACTTTTTTGGCTGTCAAGTTGGCAAAAGGGTGTGTGTGTGTGTGTGTGTGTGTGTGTGTGTGTGTGTGTGTGTGTTATACCTAAAGGTCAATGCAGGTCAGGATGAGACAGTCACAGGGAAGTGAAGTACAGCAAAAAGAACATAGTCAATAATATTGTAATAACTATGTATCGTGTCAGATGGTACTAGGCTTAACAAGGTGATCACTATGCTGCACACCTAAAACTAATATAATATTGTATGTCAACTGTAATTATGTTTTTAAAATTTTTTAATAAAAGTAAAAAGTAAAAAACAGGTCAGGGTACAATAAGACCGGCACTCTCATATACAATTGATAAGAGTATAAATTTATACAACATTTCTGGAAGTGATTCTAGTAAAATAAATCCAAAATCTTACAAAATATTTCTATCCTCTTTTCTTAATTCTACTGTTAAGAATTCAGCTTCAATCAATAGACTAAAAGAATATGCTACCTGAACTTTGAAATAAGTGTCAGAGGAGAAAACAAAATTAGCCAAAAGAGATCATTGCTAAAGCTAGGAAATGGGAGTGTTTTATTCTAGTTTTTGTCTATTTTGTATATGTTTGAAATTTCCATGATAAAACATTTTTAAAGCAAAGCATCAAATATGCAAAGATTTGTATAAAATATATCAATTTTAATAGCAAAAACTGTGCAAATGGCATGAAAGCACTATGTAGGAATAGTAAAACAAATTATGCTGCATCCAAACAGTGAAATATTATGCAGTCATTAAAAATTCAAGGATATTTTAATGACAAAAAAATGTGTACAGTGTAATGCAACAAATAAGTAGGATACAAAATTGTATATGCAACATTTGACTAGTTATGTTAAATAAAAAGTGCATAGGAGGGAAGAGGGTCTGAAAATATACTAAAGTGTTATGCAGTGACACTATGGGTGGTTTTTATTCTTGATATTGTTTTATTTTCCTAAGTCTACAATGTACATGCTTTACTTTTATGAATAGGCCCCATGAATTGCATTTGTTAAAGTAATACTAACTCAAGAATCTGATATATATTCAAAACCAAGGGCTGCTGTACATTAGCTATGCAGCAGTGAATAAATTAACTTCTGGGTCTCAGATTCTCACCTATAAAACTGACATAATGCCATGGTATTTTTCAAGCCACCATTTACTGAGCATTTACTATGCACCTGGCAGGCTCTATGCCAAGTGGTTTTCCTCTCATATATTATCACACATGCTATTCATACGTGATTATTTCACTACTCAGAAGCAGCTCTGGAGTACATTAGAGTATTCCCATCTTAGAGATACACAAACTGCAGCTCAGAAAAGTTAGGGAATGGGCTCAGGCTTACCCAGCTAGTCAGCGGCAGAGTCAGCAAACATAGGCCTGTCCATCTTTGAAAGCCCAGTTCTTGGGCTCCAACCTGGGCTGCTCACAGTTACAGTTTTGCTGCAAGGATTAAATGAAAGAACGCAGGTGGAGTGCTATACACAGAACCTGGCTCCCAGCACAAAGCTGCTCCATTTAATGTTCTTTCCCTTTTCTATGACCCCCACCACACCCAGACGATAGTGAATTGTGGCAAAACAAACCAGCGCACACTCCATTAAAAAAAGGAGAGGGTCTCTGCTCTAAGAAGAGGGATTATAGGACCTGTAGGAACAGACCAGAGAGGGTCTAGAAAGCTGCCTCACTCAGGGAGATATAAAGGGCTGGGACTGTGTACCCCACAAGTTCCAGGGCGTCGTCAGACCCCATGCCTTGGTTTTCAGCTGCGAGTTCAGTACAAGTCACTCTACCACCAAGGCATCACTCCCCACCTTCCACTTACCCTGCCACCCTTCCACACTACAGAACAGGGCGCGGTTATCACCAGGCCCATAGATGTTTTTCTTGAGAAAAGAAGAATCTTAGAGGTTGAGTAAGACAGAGGGTTGAGTAGCAGGTCTGAATATCTAGGGGTGAGTGAAGTGATGCAGCTGAGCCTACCCCAGAATGCCTCTTGCCCTGAGGAGGCAGCCTAAGTTAGGTTTCGTCCCTATTCCCAATTTCCTCTCCTCAGACCTTCCCTAACGCTAACTGCACTAGAATTACTTGTTACTTGTTCGTCTTCTCTACTAGATAGTAAGTTCTGTGAAGGCAGGCACCGCAATGTTCACCACTGCATCTCTAGCCCCTGGCAATGTGCCTAGTACACAGTAAGCTATGTAAATGTGTGAGGAAGGAAGGAAGGAAGGAAGGAAGGAAGGAAGGAAGGAAGGAAGGAAGGAAGTAGGTAGGTAGGCAGGGACCTCTTCATCACCAGTTTTGCCCCAAGTGGACCCGTAGCTGCCCTGTTCCATGCTAAGCATTTTGAAGATGTGGTCCCTACTCTAAAGCTTAAAATTTACGTCTTTCTCCAACCTCATGTTCACCTTTAAGAAAACAAAGTACATGGGAAATTCTTGTTTTTACAAACATCACGCTCTTTATTTTATTAAAGTGTTCAAAATTGAGCTTCTGAATCAAAGGGAGATTCTCAAATACATGGAATCCTCAAAAGGTCTTATGTCTAGTGTTCTAATGCTAGTTCTGCAACCTCTGCTGTGTGACCTCCAGTGAGTGACTTCCACCTCTGAGCCTCAGTCCTCTTTTCTGTAAAATGTGATGGACCATACTTTGCATAAAAATAAAAACAATTGAGTGCATTTGACTATTTATGCCATTGTGTATAATTAGACAGTGTCCTCCTTTCTAGATGCTTAGGGGCAGCATAGATGCAGTGTCTAAGTAAGCTGAGGAGGCAGGGAACACAGTGCGTGCCTATTTCCATCTGTAAAAAGTAAGAATGTGCCACCCCTCTAGTAGGTGGTAAGGGAAGGGTGGTAGGTTGCAGGGGACCTTGACTCAATAAGGACCCACCCCAACATGTCTATGTGTTTTAGCCTCTAGGTTTGTAAAATAGAAGACTCCGAAGCTCCTTCGTGACACCACTAAGGATGACCCACTGCTCCACATTCAAAAACAATACACCCTCATGCCAGCTCTCCCCCTTCAGAGGGACAACCCAGAGAGAAATAGTTGGTGGGGGGTGGAGGATGGCAAGGCCTGGAAAAGCACTGGTGGGGCCAAGCTTCCTGGCAGGGTCACATTTCAAGTTTCCTCCTAAAGTGCAGGTGGGGCCTCTTAGTCCCCCTGCAGTGGTTTCTTAGGGAGGACTATGGACTCGATGGACACAGGAATCGAAGGCTTCCTGGCTTCCATCCAAGCAGCTTGCAGGTTCATCCTATGCCCCGGAGGCCCACAAACACCACTTCAGGCCCTCCAGCCTCTACTGGGCTCTTTCTAAATTTCTACGCCCATGCCTGCCCTTCCCTGTGCAGAGCTTTCTCTCTCCCTTCACAAACCTTATTTCATTTTCTCCGTCTCCATATCTATTTCTTTCTCCCTCCTTCTCCTCCTCCCCTTCTCTCCTCCTTGCCATCCCTCACCAGCCCCAGAATGGGTCTCCCTCCCTTCCTCCCTCCCTGACAGCATCTCCCTCCTCCTTAGCTCTCACCCCTGCACCTCTTTCTTTGTATTCCTCTCGCCCTCTCCCGGCCTCTCCAGCATCTCTCTTTCCTCCTTGCCTGGCTTCGGCCTCCCCCAGCCTCCTCATCTTCAGCTCAGTCTCCTCCCCTTCGCTCCTCTCCCCCGCACCCCAGCCTCACCCACACCCTGCTCCGCATCCCAGGGCCTCTTTCCACCCTGAGGGTCTCTGTGCCTCTCATTCACTGTCCACCTGCCTTCTCCCTCACGACAGATTTATCAGGCACGCATCTTTTTCTGCCTGGGCATTCCCCCCACCACCGCTATCATTGCGCTGTCTCTTCTGTCTTCTCTCCCCACCCTCTCCTCTCTTCTCCCTGCCCCTTTAAATCTGCCTGGCCCAGCCTCCCCCGTGATGCTGGGATGGAGCAAACATTGATTTGTGCTGGGATGGAATCAGAATTTTGATATTTTTTCCTCTCCCAACCATAAGAAGAAAAAAATAAAACACCCCCTCTCGGTCGCCCCCTCTTTTTTCCCATCCAGCTCCCAGCTCCTCTTCCCTATCTCCATCCAAGGCAGATTTTTTTCTCTCCACTATTCTCATCTCCCCCCACACACACCCCTGCCACTACCTCGCCCCCCCCCACCACCACCACCACATCCCACCGCTGGTTCCTCCAGCTGGCGAGAGGGGACTCTCTCCTTCGGCTCCTCCACCCTCTCTCTCCGGGTTGGAGCAGTCTCTCCGGAAGGGGAGGGGGCTTGGCTTGTCCGGGCGAGGTGGGAGTGGAAGTATCCTGCTATGGACGCGGTGCCTGGGAGGCAGTCTGAGCCCCAGCCCACATGGTGAGTAACCTACCCCACTCTCTCCTCCCTGTCTGCCCATCCTCACCTTCGCCTTTTTCCTGCAGAGCCTCTCCCATCACCATCCTTTCCCTCTCCAAACCCTCAGCCCACATTACTCAGATCTTCCCCCACTACATTTTCACCCCCACTTGCCTAGCCTAGGAAGCCAAAGAATCGAGACAAAGAGGTCCTGACAGCAGTCAAGGAACGGGGTAGCATAAGAGTCTGCCCAGCCCCCCCTCAGGACCTCTCCCCACCCAACCCCCAACTGCCATCCATACCCGACACTGTGGGGTTCTAGATTAGATAAGTGGGAATCTCGCTTGGAGTTGGGACCCCAAGTCCTGGGAGGAGCCCTCTACAAGAATGGAGGGGTGGGGGAGCCCCCGTGCCTCCAAAGCTAAGGAGCAGCTGGAAGACGCTGCCGAGGAGTGGGGGGTTGGGGAGCGGTGCTGATGCCCGGGAACCACTGGGCCAGGGAGCGGCGGGCAAAGAGGAGGGGCCTCGCTCGCCACTTCCCCCCTCTTTCTCCGCAGCCACTCAGGATGAGGGTCCGGCCCTGCCAGCCCGCGCTGGGCTCCCCCCGCCCGGCCCCGGTCTAACTGCCCCCGCCCCCAGGCCTCGCCCGGCTCCCAGGCCCCCAGCCAGCTCTCCAGCCCCAGGATGCGCTGAGCCACCGGGGGGCTGAGGCCGTGCCAACTACATGCATGTCCCCGGGGGGCAAGTTCGACTTTGACGACGGGGGCTGCTACGTGGGGGGCTGGGAGGCGGGGCGGGCACATGGCTACGGCGTGTGCACGGGGCCCGGCGCCCAGGGCGAGTACAGCGGCTGCTGGGCGCACGGCTTCGAGTCACTGGGCGTCTTCACGGGGCCCGGCGGACACAGCTACCAGGGCCACTGGCAGCAGGGCAAGCGCGAAGGGCTGGGCGTGGAGCGCAAGAGCCGCTGGACGTACCGCGGCGAGTGGCTGGGCGGGCTGAAGGGGCGCAGCGGCGTGTGGGAGAGCGCGTCCGGCCTGCGCTACGCCGGGCTCTGGAAGGACGGCTTCCAGGACGGCTACGGCACCGAGACCTACTCCGACGGAGGTGCGGGGCCCGATCCACCACTGTCTGTCTGCTCGTCCCCCGTGGCCGCGGCCCTCGCGTCCCTTCCCCTGCGACAGGACCCCGTGCCTGCTGGTTTCCCTAACGCCCTCCCCGTCGACATGCGCCCCTGCGCCTACCTTTCCGCCCTCCTCGCCCACCGTCGCGCATCCCCTCCTCGTTTGCCTGTCCCCCCGCCTGCTGTTGCCTCTCCTGAATCTTCCTGCCCTCTCCCCTCCCCTGTCTGCCCGTCCCTCACATCCTTTCCTCCGCCAGCCCCGCGCACCTCCCCTCTCCACCTGTCTGCCTATCTGTAACACCTCTGCTCTGTCTGTCCCCTCGCATTTCTTCAGTGGGCTCGTCCCTCCCAGTCCTATTTGCTCACCACATGGCTACTTCTCCCCGTCAGCCCGTCCCTCGAACCCTCTGGACTCTGGCCCCCACGCACCGCAGCCTGTGCGTCCCTTCCCCTCTCCCTCGGGGATCTCCTACTACCTGTCGTGACTCCGCCTTTCCACACTTTCCGACCCAACCCGGCCTGCCCCCAGCCCCGAGGGCCCGTCCCCACCCTCCATGCTAGGACTTCCAGGGGCGCTTGAGGCCTGGGGTGCGAGGAGCAGCAGGTGCTGATTCTTTCTCCCCTTCCCACCCCGCCCGCAGGCACCTACCAGGGCCAGTGGCAGGCCGGGAAGCGCCACGGCTACGGGGTGCGCCAGAGCGTGCCCTACCACCAGGCGGCGCTGCTGCGCTCGCCCCGCCGCACTTCTCTGGACTCGGGCCACAGTGACCCTCCGACGCCGCCCCCGCCGCTGCCCCTGCCCGGCGACGAGGGAGGCAGCCCGGCCTCCGGCTCCCGGGGCGGCTTCGTGCTGGCGGGGCCCGGGGACGTGGACGGCGCATCCTCCCGCAAGCGCACCCCGGCGGCCGGCGGCTTCTTCCGCCGCTCGCTGCTGCTCAGCGGGCTCCGGGCGAGCGGGCGCCGCAGCTCCCTCGGCAGCAAGCGGGGCTCCCTGCGCAGTGAGGTGAGCAGCGAGGTGGGCAGCAGCGGACCCCCGGGCTCCGAGGCCAGCGGGCCCCCGGCCCCGGCGCCGCCCGCCCTCATCGAGGGCTCGGCCACTGAGGTCTATGCAGGGGAATGGCGCGCCGACCGGCGCAGCGGCTACGGCGTGAGCCAGCGCTCCAACGGGCTGCGCTACGAGGGCGAGTGGCTGGGCAACCGGCGGCACGGCTACGGGCGCACCACCCGCCCCGACGGCTCCCGCGAGGAGGGCAAGTACAAGCGCAACCGGCTGGTGCACGGAGGGCGCGTGCGCAGCCTCCTTCCTCTGGCTCTTCGGCGAGGCAAAGTCAAGGAGAAGGTGGACAGGGCTGTTGAGGGCGCCCGTCGAGCAGTGAGCGCCGCCCGCCAGCGCCAGGAGATCGCCGCTGCCAGGTGGGCACCGGCTGCAGAGGCTAACGCTGGGCTGAGGGGAGGAGGTACCCTGGGGACAGGCAAGGGGGTGGGAGCCTAAGGGAGGACCGAATCCCAAGGTCTAGAGCCTGGTGGAGAAGAACAGGCCTCGGGCTAGGCAGTTGTAGCCCTGGGCGTTGGGGGTATTTTTATCTGAGGCTACAGGTGGATGTCAGTGTAACTGTGGGCGGCTGGGTATTTGAGGGAAGCCGTGTTAGACTATGTCTCAGTGTCTTTTGTGGGGACATGTGTCATTGCGTGTGGGAGTAGCCATGAGTGCTGCCTTATGCAGTCCTAGAAACCACTTAGAACTCAGACATGGCCCTAGCCTTCCTTTTCTTGCAGCTGGTCCCGCCTCCAGGCATCAGGCCGAGAACAACAGCACTGGGCAGGAAGAGCTGGGGTGTGCATTCCTAACCACCACCTAACCACTGTGCAATATCATTTCAGCCTGGGGCCTAGGAGAGGTCTAGTCTGTGCAGCTGACCTATCCGCCTAAAAAGATAGTCCCTCTCAGCTTTGCCTCCTCTGCCTCCCTTTACCCGCTGATAAAGATTTGAGAGGAGGAGGCTTGAAATATTTTTCTGTAAATCAGATTACGTTTGCATTAGTCAGGAACCTTATCTAACGCAGCAGCGCTATTGGTTAGGAAGATAATGTAAGCCAAATAGATCATTTTAAATCTAGTAGCCATATGAAAAAATAAACAGGTGAAATGAATGTAAATATTTTCATTTAAACCAATACATCTGAAAGATTATCATTTCAACTTATAATCAATATAAATTTGCAAATAAGCTATTCTAATTCCCTTTATTTTCCACTCTTTGAAATCTAGTACGTATTTTATACTTACAGCACATCATTTCAATTCAGACCAGCCACATTTTCAGTGCTTAATAGCTACATATGGCTTGTGACTATTGGAGTAGATAGCCCAGATCTAAAGAAAGCCCAAAATCTATTTGTAATGAGATTCATGGGCCCATGATTTAGGCAGTTCACACATATGAATGTTTGTATATTGTATTTTCTTTAAAAGGGAGGGCACTGTTTCAGAAGATCAGAGGTCAAAATATATCGGAATGTGCTCAGTGAGTTTGTATAATGGCAACAATGTGTGCGTGTGCGTATGTGTGTGTGTGTGTGTGTGTGTGTGTGTGTGATATGTCATATCCAGAGTAGATGCCTGAGCCAGAGAATGTCTACCTGTAGACATATTTGAGAGTCTGATGGTGAAAGTCTAAAGCCTTAAATCAGGGAAAAGGGAGGACAGAGCACCAAGGATCACTTTAGGCTAGATGAGGAGCAGGCATGTGCAGGAAAAACTGATCTCAGTAGCTGGAGGATTAGGCAGTGGGAGAAGGCTGGTTGGTCTTCCCAGCAACAGGCCTGGCAAACCTGATTGGCTGCCAGCTACCATGGAAACAAGCAGAGCCTTAGCAGCAGGTGACTACCAGGTAGCCCGAAGCCTGGCCAGATGCCTGGGCATAGACTGAGTCTACTGCCTAGAACTTGATCAACCATATACTCCCAAATCCGAAACACAGGCCCTTGTCAGTGTTGCAGTTTCTTGGCCGCCAATAGAACTCAGTGTAACACAAGACTATGATCCTCGTCCCCTGCCCTAAATTCTGAGATCAGCTCAGTTTCAGGACAGGGCTAGTCATATAGAGCCTGGAAGCCCTGAGGTGGAAGAATAGCATTATCTGAGGTTCCCTCCAAGCCTGCTCTAAAGGTCCTTGACTCACCAGGTTTGAGGAGAGGAGGCTGACCATATTTTCCAAGGTACATACAGAAGAGGTGGACCTAAGTCTGCAGTGGACACCACAACACTTCTTCCTACCCCCACACCCAGAATGTCTTCCTAGGCCAGATTAAACAAGCCTGGGCCCAGAGGGAGTCATGAGCCTTGATCTATTCAAGCTTATAGCAATTATATCAATCAGAATTACAGAACTGATTTAATGATTACAGGGCATCTCCCATTAAAAGCAGAGGGTAAAAGTGAGGGGAAAATTGAGAAAGTGTCTGACATCAGAGGGAGAACTGGGAAGCAGTGGAGAAAGGACTGATAATGCTTCAAGGATACCTGTACCTAAGGAACATGGCAGGAAGGGAGGGGAGGAGTTGTGGGAGACTCAGAACTTACCCAGAAGGTATCATCACAGTGGTGAGAAAGCATGAATGTTGGTAGAGAGAGGGAACAGATAATAGAAAGGGGGACCCACTCTTACTCCAGTTCCAGAGCTCAGAAAGGATGAGGTGGGGGCAGGGGGGCAGAGGCAGTGAGCAAGGGGGAGAACAATGTGATAACAAGAGGATGAGGAAAAGCAAGATATGAAATTCTCATGTCAGAAAATCTGCAGGGAGAGGCAGTATTCAAAAATAAGAGCTAGCAGTAGCGAGGGGAAAGGAGGCAGAGGCCCCTAATACAGGGATAGGGTGGCCCAAAGCAAGGGCTTGGAGAAGGGGGGCAGGATTGAGGTACAGGAGCTGTGTGACCACAGGGAATAAGAGAGAAGTTGATAACAACAGGAGATACCAGCAGCAAAGAGGGCAGGTAGGCATAGCTTGCAAGCACCAAGCAGGTGCAACTGCAGAGGGATGTGCTAAGAGAGTGAGGTGTCAGTTGTCGTTGGGAAAGGAGCAGGACAAGAATGGAATCACAGAGTTGAGGGTGACAGGGCAGGGTCTGGCCCTGCAGCTTGAAGAAAGGAAGTGTTACTACAGGACGTAATGGTGAGAGGAGCAAGATTATGTGATGACACCAGGCACAGCCCAGGTCTAGGAGAGGAAACCAAAAGCCAGCTGCCCTGCCAGGCCAGGAAAAAGGGAGCAGCTGGCACAGTGTGTCTCCATGGGTGGGCTCATTCCGGAGGGTGTGATGTGATGGGTACATGGGCTAGGGGGCTGGAGCATCTGAGCAGGTCTCCTAAATCCCTGTACCCGGAACCTAACAGGGCAGCAGACGCCCTTCTAAAGGCAGTGGCAGCCAGCAGCGTTGCTGAGAAGGCTGTGGAGGCTGCTCGAATGGCCAAACTGATAGCCCAGGACCTGCAGCCGATGTTAGAGGCCCCAGGTGAGGCGTGGGCAGCCTGGGGTGGGGGGTGGGGGGGGTGAGCCCCCTGGGAGCTGGAGGGGAAAGGGAAAGGGAATTCCCACAGGGGACTGGAGATGGGAGAGCCAAGGTATGAGGGTCCAAAGGGACAGAAAGTGGGAGGGTAGGAAGTAGAACCGGGAATTAATGAAATAGGGTAATAAGGACAAGGGGTTGGAGTCTTGCAATGAGAGGCTGTAAGCCTGGGGAATACCAAAGTCCTGGAAGGTGCCCACTCGGGATAAAACTGTAGCTTTTGCAGCCCAGACCAGTTAGGCCCCTCTGATTCTTAGCTGTCCCTGCCCCAGGCCGCAGACCCAGGCAGGACTCAGAAGGTTCCGACACAGAGCCCTTGGATGAGGACAGCCCTGGGGTGTACGAGAATGGACTGACTCCCTCAGAGGGCTCCCCTGAACTGCCCAGCAGTCCTGCCTCCTCCCGCCAACCCTGGCGACCCCCTGCCTGCCGGAGCCCACTGCCTCCTGGAGGGGACCAGGGTCCCTTTTCCAGTCCCAAAGCTTGGCCTGAGGAGTGGGGGGGCCCAGGTGAGCAGGCAGAGGAACTAGCTGGCTATGAGGCTGAGGATGAGGCTGGGATGCAGGGCCCAGGGCCCAGAGATGGTTCCCCACTCCTTGGAGGCTGCAGTGACAGTTCCGGAAGTCTTCGAGAGGAGGAAGGGGAAGACGAAGAGCCCTTGACCCTGCAGAGGACCCCAGGGGCCTTGGAGCCTGAGCTCATGGCCACACCAGTCCTGAGGGTCCCATCCTCAAGGGGTCCTGAAGCTGGGTGCCTGATGGAAGAGCTCGAGGAGCCAGTTGCAACGGAGAGGCCTGCCCAGCCGGTGAGACAGACACCCTCCATTCCTACTTTGTACCACCCTCTGAGTCTCAGCTCCCTTCTGGCCCGTCTTCTCAAAGTCTTGCCTCTCATCCTTTCCAGATCTCTCTCTAAATCCCCGAAGGGCTTTAGTTTGGATCCAGCTTTCTCTCTGCCTGCCCGATTTTGGACCATTTCCACCTCAAAAATATTTAAAACTTGAGAGCTGAAAGAAACCTTAGAGACCTTCATGTCCAACTCCCTCATTTGACAAAAGGGAGAACTCAGGCCCAGAGCACTTAAAGTAACTTGTCCAAGGTTACAAATAATTATAATGGTAGAGCCAGAACATCCCTGTTCTCCTTCCATATCATTTCCAGCTCCCGTTTTCCTACTCCACCCCCACCCCACCTCCACACTTTCTCTCTTTGGTTCCCAGAAATAAAAAAGGAAAAGCTTGTTCCCTCCCTGCCCCAACTCTCCCTCCCTCTCCTGGGAAAAAGAGAAATAGGAAAGAAGGCAGGAAACCAGGGAAGGCGGAGTTTCCCCAGAACCCTCTACTCTGATTGGACTCCAGGCCTTCTCCTGTTTCCTAGCAACCACATCCTCACCCCTTCATCCCTTTCTGCTCTACTGCAGTATGGGCTGTTGCTGCCAATGTATTGCTACTAAGGCCAGGCACCTTCTGCCTGGGCCACGTGACATGCCGGTGGGAGGAGAGTGGAGGGAGGAGGAAGAGCTGTTCCTGACTAGACAGAGCTGAGGGAAGGTGGGGCTCTGGCTGGGAGAAGAGATCTGTTTTGCAATCCAAAAAAAAAAAAAAAAAAAAAAAAGGCTAGAGACCCCTCTCCCACAAGAGAGGTGCCTGGGAAACTTCGGCTTTGCCACCTCAACCAGGGCAGGAAGGTGGTCCTTGGCCTGGTACTCAGGCACTGAGATGGCATTTCCCTCGGTTCTCTAGGGAGCTGCCAACCCCCTGGTGGTGGGAGCCGTGGCCCTCCTGGACCTCAGCCTGGCGTTCCTGTTCTCCCAGCTCCTCACCTGAGGCTCCTGCCTGCCCTAGTTCTGGCTTCGGTGGCCGCCTCTTCACTCCTTTGACCTGCCTTTTCTCCTTTTTGTTTCCCGGTTGTTTTTCCTCCTATCTTCCTCTTCTCCCTTTCATTTCTTCCTGTCTCCCTTTGTTTTTGTTTCTTGCTTTTTCTTTCCTGCTGTTCTTTCAGATTCTCTCATTTATTCTGGCTCTGTCTTCCTCCCTTTTCACCCTACCCTTTCTCTTTCTCTAGATTGTTTACATATGAAGGGCTTTTCTCGCTCAGAGTTGCTCTCTTCTCTGAGACACACAAATCTAAGTCAGACCATTGCCCCACACCCTCCCTGCCTTTTCTTTAGACCTGAATTTGGATGAGGGTGAGGATTTGGTATCCTGAGGAGTCTCCCGGAAGCTGAGTGAAAAGGAGGAAGAAAATGGAGGAGTGATTGTATATTAGGAAAGGTACTGGCTGCGCTGCTGTGGCTCCCTAACTCAGAGGCCTGGTGTCTCTCTGAGGCCTAGCGAAAATGCTAGAGGAGGTACAGCCTCCATCTCTGACCTTGGAGGATTCTATCTCACCTCCAAGCACCAAACTAGGTTCTTGCCTAACCTTGTCCTTCCGTGAAAGAGCTATGAAGGGAAATGGAAAGCAGAATGACTTCCTGGCATCTTCCACTTTCTTTCCTCAACAACCAGCCCCTTGTCCAACCCCCTAGGTTGGCATGCCACATAAAAAGGAATGTGTAAAAGAAAGAAAGAGCTCAATGCAGCCAAGTCTACCCACTGACCTTTCCCACCCTCTCTCTCCCCCTAAAAGTTTATCTGATTGGTCTGGACTCACTTGTGGCCTTTGATTAAATTTCTAAGGGGCCTGAAGAAGACATCCCTACTGCAGAGCGTTAGAGGCACTTGAGCAAGGATCCCATTCCCCAACTCTTAGTTGTGTTGGGGGAGACAGTTCTGGGGAATGGAACCAAAGTAACAGGAACTCACAGGGCAGCACAATTTGTGACGAGCTTAGTAGTCTCTAAGTGGGTTATATCTCTTCCCACATCACAACAGAATCTTGTAAAAAGGGGGAAAAAACAGAAGGAGGGGATCACAGAAAGCCAATCTAGCCAATCTATCACACACTTTCCACGCAGGGCAGAGGTGGGAGTCAAACCCAGGTGAGGGGTGGGTGGAGAGCCCTGTCTGAAGTGGCTGATCCCTGGTACTAGCTTTTCCCCTGGGGGCAGGAAGCCCTAGGAAGAGGGGACTGTAAGATCGATCCCCAGGGGATCTTTCTTTCCTCCCTCCCCTGCATGAGGCAGTGGCAAGCTGCCTGCCAACCCCCTCCCTCAAGGAATGGCCTTCCCTGGGAATGCCCAGTACACACACCTGTCTTCTTTTTTTCTAGTCAAATTCTGTTTACTCCTTGGCCTGCCTCCCTCCTTCCTCCCCTCTCAACCTTTACTTCTGATTTCTATTTCATGGAATTTGGGATTGAAGTTAAACTACAACAGTGCCGACAACACCAAGTCTTGCAGGAAAAAAAAATACAAAGAAATTTAACAAAAAAAAGAATATATTAATAAAAAAGTTCAAAAAAGGGGGGGATTGTCATCTCCTTCGGGGTGCGATGGCTGCAAACCCAAGCTCTCCGAGGCTTCCTGGGTGGCGGGAATGGACGAGGAACCCTCTTGGGGGGACCCCAGGCCTGTTGCGCAGGCTCGCGGCCCCGTCGTAGCGAGCTCGGTCCTGCCCCCAGACTCCAAAGCCTCCGAGGCCTACGGTCCGGAGACTCGGGAAGGCGCAGCGGCGCGGCCCGTGGGGGGCGGGACCCCGTGAGGGGGCGGGGAGAGGGGAAGACCAGGCCGAAGCCCAGCCCCGCACCCGGAAACGCCAGCGGGAGAGCCGCGCAGCCGAGGCAGCAGCCAGGTGAGGCTGGCGTCGGGGCAGGCGCCCCGGGGCGGGGGCGCTGCGGCCGCCTGAGACGTGACGTGGGGAGGGACCTCGCGGGGGAACTGGCCGATGCCGGGACCAAGGACGGCGGGTGGCCGGCGATGGGGGGGCGGGAGGGGGCGAGGAGGGGCGTGCCCAGTAGGGGCGGGCGGCGCGGGGCGCATGTGCAGCGGGGCGGGGCTTGGAGGCCCACGTGGGGAGGGGCGGGGCCTCCGTCTTGGGGTGGCGGCGCGCCCCGGGCCCCCTGCATCTTGGCGCGTGTCACGGCGGGACAGAAAGGCCGAGCGTTCTGTGTCTAAGAGGGTTAAGGCCGCCTCTGTTCCCGGGGTCTTTCCCCCAGGATGGTGGTGACTTCGCTGAAGCTCCAGGATCTAATTGAAGAGATTCGTGGGGCCAAGACCCAGGCTCAGGAGCGGGAAGTGATCCAAAAGGAGTGCGCCCACATCCGGGCCTCCTTCCGCGACGGGGACCCCCTGCACAGGCACCGCCAGCTGGCCAAACTGCTCTATGTCCACATGTTGGGCTACCCCGCCCACTTTGGGCAGGTACTGGGCAGGGACACCTCCTTTCTGGAGTTTGATGAGGGAGGCTGTGGTGGGACAGGGTCTCGGACCTGCTCACCTGTTTGTGCTCTGATTTTTCCTACAAAGTTCGCAGCCCTCACAGCATACACTGCAGACCTCCTTCCTATTACAACCCCTGTTAGTCACCAGCTGGACTTAACCCTTCATTCTCTGGCCAGTCTCATTAACGGCATCTCCTTCCTCTCCTATCCTTGACTCCAATTTCCCTGAAACTTCTAAGACTCTCTTGTTGAAGGGAGGATGATAGGACATGGTGTTCCCACAAAGTAATCATGTTAAAGAGGAAGGTAGAAAAAGGATTTTGGTGCTTTCAGTTTTACTTCTACCCTTCTGGTCTGCCCCCTTCCCTATAGATGGAGTGCCTGAAACTGATCGCCTCCCCCAGGTTCACAGACAAGAGGGTGGGCTACCTGGGGGCCATGCTTCTACTGGATGAAAGGCAGGATGCCCACCTGCTCATTACCAACAGCATCAAGAAGTGAGAGGACTTGGGGAAGCACTTGGAATCAGGGAGATGGGAGTGGGGAACTGGAAAATCCCAGGGGGCTGCCTGCTATAGGTAGTGGAAGAACTGGATATCTCAGAGGCTTGACTGACCATCCTCCCAAAACTACAGTGACCTGAGTCAAGGGATGCAGGCTGTACAAGGCCTGGCCCTGTGCACTCTGAGCACCATGGGCTCCGCTGAGATGTGCCGCGACCTGGCTACTGAGGTAGAGAAACTGCTCCTGGAGCCCAGCACCTATGTGCGCAAGAAGGTGAGATGGCAGGACTCTAGACATTTGCCCCTCCAGAAACTTCATAATTTGACATGTGGCAGAGGTTGTGGGGGAGGCGGCCCATCCCAGGAGACCTCTGCCCTCTCTGAGCCCCTAACCTCTGCAGGCTGTTCTGACTGCAGTGCACATAATCCGAAAGGTCCCTGAGCTCTCCGATATCTTCCTTCCACCCTGTACCAAACTGCTTCACGAACGCCACCATGGTAAGGCCATTGGGCTCCCCATCCCTTGTCTCATCTATGGCCAGAGGTGGAAAATGGGATAGGAATCCCAGCTCATTGGAGAAGGGCAGCCTATGCACACACACAGTAGACTCTCCTGTGCCTCTGGTCCCCACTCACTTCCCCTGCCCTGATCCCAGGCATCCTGCTGGGCACCATCACGCTGATCACGGAGCTCTGCGAAAGAAGCCCTGCAACCCTCAAGCACTTTCAAAAGGTGGGCTGGTGAAGGGCCAGGCCTGAGTCAGGAAAAGAGGGTCAGTGGAGTTGGAATGGGGCTGAAGGCTGAGATTAGGAAGAATACCCAGATAAGGCTGTGCCCTCCCTCTAGGTAGTGCCCCAGTTGGTGCAGATCCTCCGGACTCTGGTGACAACTGGATTCTCCACAGAACATAGTATATCTGGAGTCAGCGACCCCTTCCTACAGGTGGGCTGACCCTTCCCTGCTGTATTCCTAGAATAGTTTGGCAGTAAGCCCAGGGCTAGTGGTCACCTCCCAGAGAACACTGTCTCACAGGACTGCCAAGTGCAGGGAAGGGATGCCTAAAGGTCAGAAAATCCAGGTTGGTGGTAACAACAACAACAATAAACATCCTGTCCCCAAGTCCCTTGAGACTTGTGGAGGCAGAAAGGCTCTAAGGAACCGGCCAGACCCCTCCTAATGCTCTCCTAATGTCAGATTTTTTTCCTCAGCTCCATGATTCCTTACCCTAAGAACACTTGCACCTGCAACTTTTAACCTACCCTCAGGTCCAGATACTTCGTTTGCTTCGGATTCTGGGCCGGAACCATGAAGAGAACAGTGAGAGCATGAATGACTTGCTGGCCCAGGTATGGGACTGGAGAGGGGTGCTTGTTGAGTATGTTCCTCTGTGATCCCACCCCTCAGCACCCCTCATATAGACCACTCACCATGCGGTGGCCATATAACATCATCTATGTTTCCGTTCAAACTGTGATCTCCATGAGGACAGGAATACCGTCTGTCTCAGTGTGGTAGCTCCTGACACATAGTGGGGGCTTAGGGAAGTGTTAAGTGGTTGAGGATTGGATGACATGGTGGAGACCTAACCAAGACCTGAGGAGAGGGCAGACCCCTTACACATGGATCTCCTCTCCCATCCACTCAGGTGGCCACTAACACAGACACCAGCCGAAATGCGGGCAGTGCAGTCCTTTTTGAGACTGTGCTCACCATCATGGACATCCGTTCTGCAGCTGGCCTGCGGGTATCATCCCATATGCCTCTCCCACTGTAGTCCCACCCACCCTCCTTCCCACCCCAACTGTACAGACAGGTTCTGTGCCAGGCAGCCCCCACTCCTGAATCAACAGATTACTCCTTCCCTGACTGTCCCCAACTTCTGCCTCCTGTAGGTTCTAGCTGTCAATATTCTTGGTCGCTTCCTGCGCAACAATGACAAGAATATTAGGTAAAAGTCCCAGGTGTCTGGCTGGGCTGCCACTGAGCTCCTGGCCCTCTGCCTTCCTTCCAGTGTCCCAGCTCGCTCTATCCCTGTACCCAGGGCAGAATGGTGCAGAGAGGGGGATGATGGCCATGGTGTGATGGGACCTCTCCCACTCTGTCCAGGTATGTAGCCCTGACATCATTGCTACGGCTGGTGCAGTCTGATCACAGTGCTGTGCAGCGGCACCGGTCTACTGTGGTGGAATGTCTGCGGGAATCTGATGCCTCCCTTAGCCGGTGAGTGGGACAGATGGACCAGCACCTGGTGGCCAGGACCTGGACCAGCTCAAAACAGCTGGAATAAGGGGACTAGGAGACAGATGCCTGGGGAAGGGGAGGGCCTGGGCACCTCATATAGACTTGTCTTTCTCCTGTCAGGCGGGCCCTGGAACTGAGTCTGGCTCTGATGAATGGCTCCAATGTGCGAGCCATGACACAAGAGCTTCAGGGCTTTCTGGAATTCTGCCCCCATGATCTACGGGCTGACTGTGCCTCAGGCATCCTGCTGGCAGCAGAGAGGTAAGGTGACAGGTATCCAGGAGGCAGAGGGTAGAATCTAGGGAGGGTCAGTACTGGGACTAAAGAGTCATGTCTCCTAGGTTTGCCCCAACCAAGCGGTGGTACATAGACACCATCCTACACGTACTGACAACGGTGAGGCAGGGGCTGGTCTGAGGGCTGGGCAGGAATAGGCAGGGCTCACCGCGCTGACCTGACCACATTCACTGCTTCAGGCAGGCACCCATGTGCGGGATGATGCAGTGGCCAACCTGACTCAGCTGATTGGCGGAGCCCAGGAGCTACATGCTTACTCTGTGCGCCGCCTCTACAATGCACTGGCACAGGACATCTCCCAGGTAATGTTCCCACCACCCAGGCTCAAAGCTGCCCAACCTCCCAGCCCTTCCTGGGGCACCTACTCCTTATACCTGGTTCCTGTTTTTCCTTTGAGGTCACAACTACTTAGTGGAGACACTCAAGGACAGAGCCCTGTTTTTACCGAGAACACCTGTGCTTCTGTCCTGGCTCTGATACCTACTGGCTGTGTAACCACAAATGACCAATTTAGCTTTATGCTCAGTACATGCAACTTTCTACCCTGTCCACCTCCCAGAGCTGTCTTGCGGATCTAATGAGATCAGTAACAGCTTTCTGCATGTATTAGGTTTTATTACTACCTGAATGTTGAGTGAATTAACAGATGGCACCCAACACCTTTAGCCCCCTTTCCATATTAAGTAGTGTGGGCAGAAACCACCCACCCCTTCTCAAGGGAGTGATCCTCTCACATCTCCATCCCCCCGCGCCCCTTTATGGTTAGTTAGGCCATGTAGTTCTGATGCTTGGCCACCAGAGGGCAGTGGAAGCACCGGAGCCAGGACAGTCTGGGAACAGATTCTGAACTGGTCCCAGTTCCAATGCGGCTCCCTCTGGGCACTCCTCCAAACCCACCATCTCTGCACTGCCAAAAGGAATGTCACAGGGTCTGGAAGTGAGGGGAGCCTCAGACACTGGCCCAGCATGTTTCTTATCCCACACAGCAACCGCTGGTCCAAGTGGCAGCCTGGTGCATTGGAGAATATGGGGACCTTCTGCTGGAGGGGAACTGTGAGGAAACTGAGCCCCTTCAGGTGAGAGCTGCACTAAGTGCCCTGAGGAGGAACTGGTCAAAAGGGGCAAGGCTGGCACCAGGATCCCTACCTGTTTTCTCTGTTTCCAAAGGTAGAGGAAGAGGCAGTGTTGGCATTATTGGAAAGGGTGCTTCAGTCCCACATGTCCCTGCCGGCCACCAGAGGATATGCCCTCACAGCCCTCATGAAGCTCAGCACCCGGCTTCGGGGGGACAACAAGTAAGAAGCGTTCCCAGCCCTTCTCAGAAACCCACTTCTTGGTGCCTCCAGAGAGATGTCCTTTCATTGTGTCCATCGGTTTCTGAGTTTCTCTCCAGGCACATAACCCAATCCCCACCACCACCACCCTAATTGTTGGGTTTTTCCTTTTGAGCCAAGTACCATGAGTATCTCCCGGCTCTGTGGGGCCTCTCCCTTCCCTGCCACATGCTGGAGCTGAAGGGAGTGCAGACTGCCATTCCTACTCATGCACCACCCTGTGGCCCAGCCGCATCCGCCAGGTGGTGTCCATCTACGGGAGCTGCCTGGACATGGAGCTGCAGCAGCGAGCTGTGGAGTACAACACTCTCTTCCAGAAGTACGACCACATGAGGTGTGATAGCACTCTACCACAGCATGGGACCCAAACTCCTCCTTTTTCCCAAATGGCCTCTCCCCAGTGTCCCTTTCTGGGTACAAGGGTCTCAACCTCATCTGTGTACTGCCCATCCAGTCAGAGCCTCCCCACTCAGTTTACTGAAGCTAAGCCAGTTTCCAGCCCTGCTTGCTTATCTGAAAACCAGCAACAGTGTGCCATCTTAGGAAATCAGAGGGGCACTTCAACCAACCATGTGCCCAGGGCTGTACTTAACTCCTCCTCCCATATGCCTCTTGTAAAAAGCCCAGGGTCCACCCAGAGGGACATACCTGCATTTCATTCTCAGGGCTGCCATCCTAGAAAAGATGCCTCTTATGGAGCGAGGTGGCCCTCAGGTTGATGAGGAAGCAAAAGAAGGCAAAGCAGCAGCCCAGCTTTTGGAAGCAGCCCCTGTCGCCACCGAGCCCCAGGTGAGGAGGCCAGGACCCCAGGTGAGGAGGCCAGAAGCCCCAGGGAGAAGAGGACTTGGTCAGGCTTCCACACCCAGCCCTGGCCCTTCTGCCCTTTCCCCCAGGCCTCAAAGCTCTTGGATCTGTTAGATCTCCTGGATGACACTTCTGGAGATACCCAGAAGATTCCCCCTCTGGATGCCTCCACAGAAGGCACTTTAATACAACTTCTTGACTCCCCCTGTGCTACCACAGTCCCAGGTAAGCCTCAGCAAAGGGAAGATGTCTTAGAGAAGTTGGTGGTTGAGGGAGATGGAAATGTGTTCCCTCTTCTTACCCAAGGACTGAGGTTCAGGTGCCCTCTTTGCTGTGTGCTCCCCATCAAATCCCCATCTTAGCAGGGAAAAGTGTTCATTTGATGACAAATTCCCCTCCTGGACACTCTTCAGTGTCTTCTTCCCTTTGTTCCAGACATCTTACCCTGGCCTGTGGGCCCTGCTTTCTCCCCAGCCCATCTCATATACCTTCCTACTACCCACTCTTGTGGTTCTCTCTCAGTTCCTCAGACCCTCTCACCTCAAGCCCTTAGCAATTCATGTTCTTTTTACATGCAATATTTTTTTCCTAGCACATCAAGTGACTGGCTTATTCTCACTCTTTAGACCTCAGGTAAAATGTTAAATGCTTCCCCTACCACTATTTTAGTTAGTTCCTCCCAGTTATTCTGGCCTAGTTCATTTCCCTCTAGCACCAATTACAGTCTGTCATTATCTTTTCTTATTCTTCCCCCAACTAGACTGTGAGCTCCAACTGGGACCTATCTTCTTGTCCACTTTGTCACTAGTATCTCAAGCAGTGCTCTGCACCCAGTGGGTGCTCACTTAATTTTTGTTGAATGACTTCATTATCTTCAGCCCATACAGTGAGCTGCTTCTCTCTCCCTACTCTAGCTTCCATCCCGAATCTCAAAGTGTTTGAGCGTGAAGGACTACAGCTAATTCTGTCTTTTGTTCGACCCCCTGGAACCCCTGCTTTGCTCTTAATCACTGTCACTGCTACCAACGCCTCAAAGGGTGATGTCACCCATTTCATCTGCCAGGCCGCTGTGCCCAAGGTTTGTGGAAGACCAGGGTTCAGAAGTGGTGCGGGCACTTGAGGAGAAAAGGCTACTAAGTAGAGGAAGTGGGTGGGAGAATGAGATGAGAAGGGAGTGGTTTGCAGAGAAAAGCACTTGGAGAGTTATGGAAAGAGGGTTTGAAACTTTTAGGTGTGCACAGCTTGTCCGAACCTAGCTAGCTGCTTATGTACTGTACTATGCCTAACCTCCTTGTTCAGCGTTTCCAGCTGCAGCTACAGGCCCCCAGTGGAAACACAGTTCCAGCTCAGGGTGGCCTTCCAATGACCCAGCTCCTCAGAATCCTCAATCCTACCAAGGTGAGCTCCAGGAACCCCCTGTAGATAAGACCCCCAAAAAAGGAGAAGTCATTGGTGCTAACTCTGGTATCCACTCTCCTATTCCTAGGCCCCCTTGAGGCTAAAGCTGCGCCTTACTTACAACCACTTCGGCCAGTCGGTGCAGGAGATCTTTGAGGTGAACAACTTGCCTGTGGAGACGTGGCAGTAACTCAGACTCCAAATCCTCCTGAAATCCTCCTGTGTCCCAAATGCCTGGGGCCCTGGCTACTTGGAACCTACATCTGAAGACTACCAGCAGGTGGCACTCTGGTCCTGTGCTTGCCACTGCAAAAACTATGGGGGCCTGTCCCCCTCCCCCACAAATAAGGAAAGCCCAATAAAGCCTAAGGGGGAAGCCGTATTTGTGTATATTTGAGGTAGAAAACATGAATAACAGCAAGGGAAAAGTCTAAAAAGCAAGTATGTATCTTCCCCCTGAGCCTTAGGAAACTGTTTCAACAAAGGAGGGTTTTCTTTCTACCCCTCTCTTGGCTGAGAAGCAAATTTGCCCCCAAACTTCCACAGAAGGCACTCTACCCTCTGGTCTACAGTAGGGCACAGTGGCAAAATCAAACCAGAATTTCTAGATTTCCAACAGAAAATCCTATCCATTTCCTACCTACCTGCACTATTCCCCACACCCCCAGGCAGGGAAATCCCTGCTGCCTCCCCTCATCTCTAACTCAGCTGTAAGGCAGTTTAGGAGCCGCTGGCAGAATCAATGGCATCGACCAAAGGAGGGGGGGGGGGTGGCAAGGGATTTTCCTGTGCTTAACTACTGATCACGGCTAAGTGGAAATCCTATAAACACGAGCGGAAATCAATGGAGGCTGCTTAGCGGCCAGGGGAGAGGGGCGGCCCAAGATTGCATCTGACTGATGAGGGAGAGGAGGCAGTCTGGGAGGGCTTGAGGAAGGATAGCTGAGGGTAGGGTGAAGGAACAGGCAGAGCTAGTGAGAGAAGACTCACTCTGGGGAGGAAAGCCAGGGGAAAAGGCACAGTGAGCAAAGGAATGAACCCCATTAGTCCCAGAACTCTCTTCCCTGTCATGGAGGATGTGACACCTTAGTCCAGGCTACTATCAGCATCTTTAGTGCCCTGTGGCTTCTCTCTGGAGCTGTGCACTTCTAGCAGGCGCTGGTAGTCCTGAGGCCGGAAGCGCTGTAGGTACATAATCAGCTTGGCAGGTGCCACCTCCTGTGCCAGCACACCTGTAGGCAAAAGAAGAATGAGGGAACCAGACAGAGCTGTGAATGCTTTAATTCTACTCCTCCTGCCCACAAAGACAGACCCCAAAGTTTTTTTCCAAGACGGGTTCTGAACACCATCTAACCAACTTGTGTAACCCACCAGCCCATTCCCTGACTGGCCTATGGAAGTAGGGCCTAAAAAGACCACTCTAGACAGGAGTAGGGCTAGAAAGCCAAACATGAGCCTCTCTAGCAAGGAAGTGAAGAGGCACTCAGGCGCCATGAAAACAGAGGGTGCTTGAATATTGACTCATTTCAATTATTGCTCCTGTCCCCCAATCAAGATTAAAGCCCATCTATGCAGGCCAAAGCTCATTAGCTTGGTAATGAAGCACACGCAGAGATGCACACATAAAGAAACAGGGATGTAGAAAGCAGCAGCAGCTATAGCCATGGTGCAGGATTCACATAGAATTCTAGTCTCTATGTAGTATGGAGCCACAGTAAGCCAGCGTCTTATTGTTAGCCTAGCAGCATGCTGGGTATATACCAGGGAACTCTATGTTTGCTAAGGTGGTGAGAACGGCATTCCAGGGATGTAAAGTCCCATGGGATGCACAATGCCATATTTGTGTGAATGAACTGTCTACAAGGGAGGTAAGCTTGAGAACAGAAAAAACTGCCAGCGCTTGCCCCGCTGTCTGTTCCATAAATATAACATTCTTGCCTTGTCCTCAAAGCTAACAGACAAATGAAGATCTAGGTGTAAAAATGAAATAGGACTTAGGGGAAGGAAAGATGAATCAAACTAAAGCAGAGTTGGCATATGGAACTGAAGCACACTTGGAGTGGCTAGAAGTATGAGAACTAAATGAGACAATGACTGGGATAGATTATAGACAGAAGGATTAAATCCATGTTAGAGAGAGATTATAAACGAAAACAGGATTTGATAGAGCTATAAGCAAACTGGGTCCTCCAAAATATTACTAAAACAATTCCCATTAGAGAAATAACCCCAAGACCCTCCCCACTCTCTCCGTCTCCCTCACCAAGCATGCTGCTGAGCCTGTTGATGTTCTCTACAGCAGCTGGGACTTCAGCCTCCTGGTGCACCATGACCTCGACCTCGCCCACAGCATAGCCAAAGTCAGCTGTATCCAAGTCCACCCTGAGCAGCAGTTCCTCTTCATCTGCTCCGGATAGCACCAGTTTCCAGGCACTACGCTTAGTCACAAAACTAGCTACTTCCTGCAGCCCCAGTGGGCTCAGCACAGCAGCCACACCTCCAGCCCCCAGGACCTCAGCGCTCAACACCTCACAGAGTTTGGCCACAATTGCGGGCTCAGCTGTGAGTTCCAGGTACTCAGTATGGAGTCCCGAGACACCTGCTGCTCCAGGACATTTGAGCTCCCATCCACTCCTCTCTCGCTGCCGCAGCCAGTGGTCAGCCCGCATGAGGCCCAGCTCAGGGGTGTCATAGTAGCTGTCTCGGAAGGTGACCTGATGCTCCAGGGTGCCCCCCAACTCCAGCAACCGTTGCTCTGTGCCAGGCCCAGGAATGAACTTTCGCTCCACCTCAATCCGGCCCTGGGCCATACTACCTGCAATAAGTCAATCAACAAACATTTGCAGAGATCCGCCCACAAAAACTTAAGAGGCACCCACACTGTGCACAGCTCTGTAGATGCGATAGCCCTTTCTCCCTGCCTCCGTGGATGGCCCCGTCTCTGATGTTTTAGGGCCCTGCAACAGTGACAGGTCTCGTTAGATCCCTTCTACCGTTGATGTCCTCAATCCAAAGGGATCCCTCGAAAGCAGGCCGCGTGGCGGGTGTCCCTTTACGCTCCCCTCTACAGCCGCTACCCCGGAGGCTGGTGGCTCACTGCGCGGGATGACCCCGCCCAACCTAGCCCTGCCCGGCCACAGCACGGGCCGGCGGAACCTCGGGGTCTCACCTCAAAGCCCGGACTCCCTCTCGCGGGACCTGCAGTGGGGGAAGGGAGCGCACGCCACGCCCGCGAGGCATGCCGGGAACAGTCCCTAGCCTGGGACTTCGGTCCCGCTCTCTGCGCACCCGACCGGTCCCAGCGCAAGCGGCCATATTAGGCCCGATGTGGCGGTGCCACAGCAGACTGGGCCTCCAAGGGCCTGCTAGGTGTTAGGGGCCACGACCTCTGCAGTGGGCAGGGAGTGAGGTCATCCTGTGCTCTGCTCCTCACGCCCGACCTTTCCCGGCTCCCGGGGGTCAGCCCGGGTCTCAGGTCTCCGGCTGAGCCTGGCACCCTGGGACCCGGGTGCATGATGGGAGATGTAGTTCCAAAGGGAGGCTTTGTTTGCTCCTCCTCCCCACAGCCCCGTTGCTATGGTGACAAGAAAGCTGCGATTAATGCCAGGGAGACTCTGAAGTTGAACTAGGGAGGTGGGTGGGGAGAGTAAGGTGGAAGGAGCTGAGGCCCCATACCGTCTCCAAATCCCTCACTCCGTAAGATGATGGGCCTGGAATACAAGCCACTCATTCAGACACTGTCCAGCAGATATTTTATTGATTAATATGGTGGCCCACTAAATGCAGGCCACTGGCAATGAGCTAAAAAGCAAGCATAACTAAGACCAGTTTAGCTACTCTGGAGTGTTAGAGGGGATTTAATATATCCTGGCATGAATGTTCAGAGTAAGGTGGGAAACTTTATGTTGGAGAGAAATTTTAGGTGGGAACTAAAGACATGTTAGGATTTCGACAGCTGGAGGGTCAGATAAGAGACAGGAACAGCATGAGCAAAGAAAGGCCCAGAAGCTGGAGAGTATATGGTTAGTGTGGAAGGAAGATGAAGCTAAAAATACTGTTAAGCAGGTTGGAAAAGGCCTTGAGCACCAGATCAAAGAGTTTTTCACTGAGTTTCCAATGGCCCCTGAGCAGGCTTTGTCAGGAGTAGGAGCAATACTCCTGGTTACTTAAAATACAGGAAAACATGGGAGTGGCCCTTTGCTCCTTCACCTCCTTACTCCTGAAGACTACAGTTACCTGGAGGAGTCATCTATATGTCTGAGTCTCTTGGCATGGTAGCTAGCTGAGGAACAGTGGCTCTTACCAACTTCTGGGCTCCCTATAATTGGTGAGAAGTGCCAGGTTCTCAACACCTGTCCTCTCCTTAGTATGTTTCTGAAAAAAAAAAAAAAAAACATGACACATCCTAAGTACTGCAGGGAGGACACTTGTGTAGACATGGTGCTTCTCCTCCCCCCACCCAATTCTGGGGGCTCTGTAACAGTGTGGAGGAAAGAAAGCCCTCGGAGACTTCAGGGTAACTGCTGTGGAAGAGAAGGTTCTAGTACCCAGTTGAAAGGAAGGGGACTAATAAATCAGGAAGAAGGGAGTGGGAAAAGAGGCTTCAGGTGGATCTGGGAAGCTAGTAGAAACCAGGGCTTTCTCTAGAGCTAATTTAAAACACGCCACGTATGGTTTCTGTAGGAAGAGAAGACTCGAAAGAGTTTAAAGGAGCCTGGCCTTTTTACAGGTACCAGCTTGAACCTAGCGCCAGAGTCGAGCAGGTAGCCCGGCCCACGGGCCTACCTTACCCTGGAGCCTGGAGTCCCGCCCACGGTCCAGCAAGGCCGGCGCATTCGGGAGCTGGCGCGGGCCGGGTGGGGGAGGACTACAACTCCCGGCGTCCACCGCGGCGGGCGGGCCGCTGCACCTGCTCAGTGGGGCCGCCCCGGGCGCCTGGGTATTGATTATTCCATTGTGTGGGACGCCTCGGCTCCAGCCAGTGAATGAGGCGGAGGAGTAAGGGCGAGGAGGAGGAGAAGGAGAAGGAGGAGGAGGAGGAGGGCGAGGAGGAGGAGGAGGAGGCAGGGAGCGAGCGAGTGCCCTGGGTGAATCAATGGAAACCCCCTCACGAAGCCGGGAAAACACTTCAGCCGCAGCCAAATAGCATTGATTATTTTCCTTCACTTCCCTTACCGCCGTGACTTTATTTATTTATTTTTTCCATCTCCGTCCCCGACGCCCCGGAGTGAGCGCTGGAGGGAGGGAGGAGGAGGGGAAAAAAAGGAATCAACACATCGGAGAAGTCCCTTCCAAGAGCCGCCCCCTCCCCTCCCCGCCTCGCGCTGCTCGGCGGCCGTGGTTCGACTCCCGTCCCTGCTTCCAGCTGAGGTGTAAGTGCATCGATTTCCGATGCTGCTGGGTTGTTTTTTTTTTTTTTTTTTTACTCCTCTCCCTCTCTCTCTTCTTCCCTTCCTTGCTCTTTGGAAGCTGGAGACGGAGGGGAGAGGAGGCGCTTGAAGACTGCCGCTGCAGGGCACGGAGAGGGACGGGGAAAGGGCTGGGGGAGGGGACACGGACGGACAGACCGACAGACCGAGAGCCGGAGGAGGAGGAGGAGGGGCAGGGGTGTGGGAGGGAGAGGGCGTGCGAGTGGGGATGGAGGAAGAGAGAGACGCAGGGCGGAGGAGAGACTGGGAAGGGAAAGGCATCGAGGCTGGACCGGGACCCAGCCGGACAGACGGAGGGTAACGAGAGCCCAGACGGGCCGCGCCGGGACGTGCGGGGAGCCGGGGTCCCGGAGGGAAGGGGAGGCCGGGTGAGTGCGAGGGCTCGGAGCTGTCAGCCCCCGCCGGCCGGCCGCGGGATGGGGAGAGACCGCGGCGGGCGGGCGGGCGGTCTGATGGATGGGCTCACGCGCTGGGGCTTGGGGCGGGTGGGGGGGGACGCGGACACCCTTGCTCTTCGACCTCCGTTTTCGCCCGAAGTTGATTTTTGTTCGTTTGTTTGTTTTTGTGTTTGTGTTTTTGGAAAGGTGCGAGGTGAGGGGAGGCCACGGCTCCATTCGAGGCGAAGCGTGTCTCTCCTGACCCCGCAAGTCTCCATACGCTGTCTGCCCCTCTGAGTAGCCCTGTCATTTTTTGAGCACTTGACTCCGCGTCTCGCCGTGCCTGTAGACCCGCTGATCTCTGGCCATGTGTCCCTGCCTCTTGATGTGGCTACTCTTTCCCTCATTCATTCTCTCCACCCATATGTCTCCGGGTCTGTATGTCACTGTCTCCACATGTGATTCTTCCCGTCCAAGTGATCCTCTCCCTGGGTCCCTGTCACTGTGTCAGGCCTTGGCTGCCTGACTGTTCTGCCCATCTAGGACTCCATGCCCTCTCCTTCAGGGTCCTCATGGATTTCTCCGGCCTTTTCAGGCTACTTTGGAGTTTGCTTAGCAGTCATGATTGTGGTAGTCACTGGTCCAGGGCTTGGAAGAGTCAGGGGATAGAGCAGATGTGTCTCCCCAAAGGACTCCAGTGCCCTTTCAGCATGGCCAGGACAGCCTCCACTTCTACCTTCGTCTGGGAGGCTTTGGAACTTCCTAGCATTGTTGAGTATCCCCTTTGCCATGTGCCTTTCTCCCCCATCAGAACCTCACCTCTGGTCTCTTGTGAGTCATTTACCTCTCTTGGAGCTTCCCACCACAAACCTTTCTTGCCGATTTGATTTTCCTCCCTATATTCACTTTACCATTGTATATTTTTCATTTTCCCATTTTATTTCACCTTTTTTCCCCCATCCCTGTCTCCCATAATCTCCCTTGCCTATTCTCCCCTTTTGTTCCCATAATCTTCTGTCTTCCTACCTTGGTTACCCTAAATTCCTTTTATCCTTTATTTATCCCTCTCACCCAGCATTTTAACCCAAGCCACAGAAGGTACCTAAGCAAGGGGCTGGGAGAGGTTGGGAGTATGGTTTGTGAAGGCACATAAACAGGCCAAGAAATCAATTTAATGGGCTTCGAGGGGTATATAAACCCTTCATCAATCAGAATCATTATGCCCATGAACCATCAACTATGATTTTGGAAGGGAACATTCTATAGGACTCTGAGCTCTACTGTGCTTGGTTGCCCCTCATCCTTCAGTTTATTCTAGTGGCTTCTTCACTTTCCAGTTGGTCTTCTTTCTGCACTTCTGCTATTATCATATTTGGATTCAGCATGATTTCTTTTTGAGGCAGTTTACAGTAGTGTGGCAGAAGCTATCTTATGCAAAGAGCCAGGTTCATTTAGCCAAAAGAAAGGGAAAGGTGGATAAAGAGTCTGGGGAGTTTTAAAACCATCTTTGTTTTTCCAGACCTCAAGAGCTTAGAAGGGTAAAAAGAGGAGGTGTATATGAACAGAAGATGGAAGATTTCAGAGACGAACAGAGTTACAGAAAGGAAGGAGAGGCTGAATGCAGTAAATGCGTGGGGTAGAGAAATGCATGCTGTGAGGAACCTGCAAAAGAAGGGAATAAAATCCATGCGGAATGAGGGGGCAGGGAAGGGTGATTAATGAAAAACTAGAAGAATGAAAAAATGATCTAATAGTGATACCGAAGGAAAGAGGGAGAGAAATTATAGAATATTCCTAAAGAGGTCAACCAAAAGAGCAATAAGAATTTAATACAATGGTAAAGTGGGGGGAGGGAGGAATTGAAAAATAAGATGAGGTGGAAAAGAGTGTCATTAAAAGAAAGTAAATAGAAGGCAAATGAAGGGTGCTGGAGCAGATCAGAGCTGCACAGAGGTTGGTAGGGGGAAAGAGGAGAGGGTGAGGTATCAAAGGAAACAAATACCTCTGGTGTGAGAAGGACACAGCGTGATGGATGCAAAGAGAGCGCTGCAGGAGGGGTGATTTGGGAAAAAGGCAGAGCAGAAATACCACTGGGCGAAGCCCCAAAAGAGAGAGATGGCAAAGGAGGAGGAGAGAGCATGCACAGAGCTATCTGATGAAGAGAAAGAGAGAGCCTCACATTCATTCCTTTGGCCAAATCACTCACTACCCCCACCAAAGTCTTTTGCATTTCATTCCCAAACCAGGGGAACACAAGCAAAGAGATGAAAAAGTAGAATTCCTATTTACTTTAGCTGTCAGGAACTTGAATCTTTCTAGCCCCCTGAGAACCAAGAACCTCAAGCCTCTGATGTCATAAATTGCTGGTGTTGCCTTGGCAACCTGACAGGGTTCCTCCCTCCATGATGTCAGAGCAGCTGGTGTTACCTTGAGACCCATAGAGGAATAACTTGCTGCTTTGCTGGGGAGCTGTACACTTATATGGCCAGGGTTTGAGTCACATCTGTAGGATTCCTGGGTCTGGGAGCTTGACCTTACCTCCTGCAGCTGTTCCTAGCTCAGAATGAGGTTTTGTTTGATAGGACCTGCTGGAGCAAGAGGAGGGGGACCTGGGAATAAATAATAGGGGGACATGGCCAATGGGATGGTAGGTGATAAGAAAGGCAAGCAAGAGAACTGGAAATGGCAGTTATGGAGTGTGAAAGAAGGGCTTTGTTAACAAGAAGACTAATCAAAAATGTAAAATGAACCTCCTTGGGTTTAGGAATGGTGACTGAAGCTGGAAATGCAGAAGAGGGGGATCAGAGCTGTGTGAGAGAGTAAACTGATGCAGGGATAGAGAAAAGGGGTTTTGAAACGACAAGGCAATTTGACTGTGGAGAAAGTGAAAAAAAAGGGACTCTAAATTGGACAGACGAAGCTGTCAGGTGAGAGACCCCAGGTTAGTCCTGATGGCTATCGGCACAGAGGCCGCATCTATCTAGTTTTTTACTGTTTTCCAGCACCTAGCACAGTGTCTTGTCACATAGATGCTTAGTAAATGTCTGTTCATCAAATGTTGAGGTAGTAGGTTGTTCACCTTCCTTCCACCCCACCTCTTAGGCCTAAGTCTGCATAAACGGGCAAGTTGGTAAATCAGAAACTGGAGGAAAGGTCTGGAGGAGAGTTAACAGAGTAACAGCGAGGTCTGAGAGGGCAGGAGGCGTTATGGGCACACTTGGAGGCAGGCAACCAGGGTGACTCTATGGGCTTATCTGAGTAGACTTTGCAGAGATAATGGGAGAAAACATGAATGAACAGTCTTAGGAGTCCAAGAAGATGTGGAGGAGGGTAGAGAAAGAAGGTGGTTTCCAGAAAAGGTTGAGAGTTATTTCCAAAGACAGAGTTGGCAGATTTGAATTGGGAGTAGCATCCCTACCCTACCCCATTCCCAATCAAGAAACCACAATTGAATCGGTCATACTCATATTTTTACACTGGTCACAAATAAAAACTCCATAAATCAGTATCAGGCCCATCCAAAACACCCTGACCTAATCCAGGCAATTACAATGAAGTCAGCATTGGCTAAGTGAGCCAAAAGGCAGAAGGAAGCATAGACCTGGATGTAAGAAGCCCTGTGAAGGATGGCCTTGACACCAGCTGCCCATTGTTGAATGAGTCCAGAGATATCCAGGAGAAGAGGGGGCAGAAAGCTGCAGAGCTCACTAAAACTCTTTGAGAGAAATCTATAGAGAGGTGTCTGAATACACATAAGCCATAGAGGAGAGAATTGTACTCAATCAGGAATTATAACTGGTCCTGCTCTTCTGGTGATAAGTCAGAAAGACCCTGAATGAGTTGAGGACTACAGAAAGAGCTGGAAGAGCAGGAGTGAGCTGGGAGCCCTAGAGGAGAGTCTGGCTGTGATAAGAAAGGCCCAGAGCAGCTGGAGCAGGGGCTGGTGGGTGGGGGTCTGAAGGGAGGACAGTGGCGGCTGGAGTCGCTGTCAGCCGCCGCCATGGACTTGGGCAGCTCATATTTTGCAGCAGGCGACAGGCTGTCGACACAGCGGTCCTTTACCTCACCGTTAGAAACTCATTTCATTGATTTTTCCATCTTTCTTCCCTGGCTTCTCAGTCATCCCACCACTCACTTTCCCAGAGCCCCTTGCCTCTCTGCGGAAGGCCCGAGGGGACTGCCTGCACACCCCTCTTCCACCCCAGGCTGGTGAGATGGGGTGAAAGATTTAGAGGTGCCTTCCTGCACTCTGAGGTAATCCCATTGGCTCAGTGTCCCCCTCATATAGGAACTGGTTCCGAGACCAAGGCCTCTGTGTATGGTGGTTTAGGATGCCTAGTTTAAGGGTGAAAACAGATCCACCTGTTCTCGTCACCAAGCTGTACCACTGGCATGTGGGCTGCATACACTTAGATGAAGACATTGTTTTCTAGAACTCCTCCCATGATAACACCCCTCAAAATGTTTTTTTGTTTTGTTTTGTTTTTTTCAAAGTCAAATGAGTCAACAGGAGCTCACCTCTGTATTGGGGCAGGAACATGGGATTACATTAAAGCTAAGGTTCCAGCCTTGGAATCACAGCAGGGCCACCTACTGGAATGGTGCTCGCACTGGGGCCTGTGCAGTTAGCAGGACATAAGTAGCAAGAGCTCTCTGCAGAGAGAAGAGGGTGTGAGTATGTAGTGTCTGTCCCTGTGTAGCATGTTGATGTGCAGGGTTGGTGGCGCAGGGTGGGTTTGGGTCAGAAATTTTTACTTCAAGTGTGCACATTTCCCTAGTGCCTCCTCCGGTCACAGCCAACTACCCTCAGCTTCTCCCTTTGGGGCTGGGATTGGGCTAAAGGTCAAGAGTCAATTGCCAGTCATTTGGCTTCTCAGTGAAGGAGGGCAGAGGGTGGGACAGGAGTGTTAGATTGTGTTTCCCTGAGGAACTGATGGCGTAAATGCCATTTTTTTATTCCTTGTTTTGTCAGTAACCTCAGTCTCAAGCCCAAGGCCCTCTGGCTCTGTCCTCCTTTTCCTCTTGTCTTGGGGAAGCTGTTTCTCCAGAGCCCAGTGTGTCTTGGCTCTCAGATGTCTGAGTCTGGATTCTGCTGCTTCCCCTGAGATCGCAGTTGTCTTCCTTTCAGTCCAGCCACTTCCATGTTCTATATCACTGGCCTGCTGGGGCCACGAATGCTTTCTTCCTCCCCTCTCCAGCTTTTTCAGGCTGTGTGGTTTCTGAAACTTAACAGGTAAATCTTGGTGCTTCAGGGAAAGGAGTGCACGCAAGGTTAGGAAGAGAGAAAACGAGGGAAGGGCCAAGAAAAAGGTTCAGGATGGATGGGTCAGGGACAGGTGGGAGAAACCCAGACAGGCAAGAGGATGAGGAGGAGAGGGAGTCTAAGGTAAAAACCATGTGACTTCCAGCCAGGAGAGAGTGGAGAGAAGGCCACAATTTAAATGAAAAAGGAGGAGGGCTATGGGCTGTGAAGATAAAGAACAAACTGGAAGAGAGAGAGAAGCCCCGGAGCCTGAGTGCCTGCAGGGAAATAAAAGCCCAGGAGGAGGACGCGTTTGCCGGAGAGGCCTAACTAGGCAAAGGCAGACGCAGTCTCAGACTCTGTGTCAGTCCTGAGTTCAAGCCATGCTGGCTTTGACCTTTGTGGGAGGAACTGAAGTGGCAAATTAATGATGTTAATGAAGTCACTGCTCCTTGTTTGTCTTTGCTGGTTTCCCCTTGAGATTTGTCCTTTGGCCAGACAGGGCAACGTGGGGGAGGGGAGGGCCAGCCGCTGAGAAGGGCGGGGGAGGGGCACGGAGAAGAAGACGGGAAATGGAGATGGGGAGGACAGAATAGAGGAGAGGAAGAGGGGGAGTGCTGAGCGAAGAGAAGGACCAGGGATGGAGGAGAGGAGAGACGCGGGAAGAGCAGGGAAGGGAAAAGAACAATGAGGAGCAGGCGAGGGAAGCCTGGAAGGACGAGCAGAAGAAAAGGGGGGAGACGAAGAGGTGGACCGCGGAAATGGCGAGCGGGAGGAACAGCCTAGGCCAGGGCTGAAAGCTGCAGCTGGTGGGGCCAGGGGGCGGGGCCTCATCTCCATCTCTAATGGCTGTGAAATGAGGTTAGCTCCATTAGAGGCGGTGAGAGTGTAACGAGATCACACTCATTAGGGCTGGGCCATCCCAGTAATTACCACCACCCCAAACACGGCCATGCTACTGAGCACAAACAGGCACAAACAGGCACGCGGCGGCAGGCCTGCACAGGACACCCCATTGCTGAACCGAAGCCCAGGGCCCTCACCACCGGTACAACCGCGGACTGGGGAGGCCCAGGCAGAGGCCTGAGTGGGCAGCTTCCTAACCTCCAAGAGGTGCTGGCATAGGACTACTCCCAGGCCCTCAGCCACATAATCAAAAAAGTAATAAACATACACGAATACCCCAACTCGGAAAATAAGTCATGTGGTTGAATAATTATTTTTATTTATTGATCACAAAGTGCCAGTCTCAATAATGACCATTTCAATGGCAAGTTCCATGAGGAACTATTCCCCATTCTATATATGAATAGGCTTTAAGCAACCACCAGAGCTCATTTACATAATAAGGAAGAGAACTAGAATTGATGAGAGGTCTGTCTGGCCCTAAAGGCTATATTTTTAGATGATACCATACTACCTTTCTGATGAAGTTCATATGCTGTTATGAATAC
Organism: Cynopterus sphinx; assembly: GCA_030015415.1. Lineage (NCBI taxonomy): Eukaryota > Metazoa > Chordata > Mammalia > Chiroptera > Pteropodidae > Cynopterus > Cynopterus sphinx. The sequence goes on from CM057384.1 coordinate 77,575,640, forward strand.
ACATGTGTAGACCTGCAGCTTTAAGAGACAGTATCACAAATGACTATACATGCTGTCAGTCAAATAACCTTTGATATCTATCTCCATTTACCCCCATCCCCACCTCCAAACATAACACAAAATGGTCAGGGCCCTTTTATAGACAGCAAGGTAGATGGTGCCCCCTGGAGTTGCACAAAGCAGTAGACCTGTTCAGGCCCATCTTACACTAGGAAACTAAGAGACAGCCATCTAACAACTGCAAGCTCAAAGAGTAACATGACAGCACACATGCTCAAGGTGACACACATAAGGGTAGAGTAACAAACTCAAAGACTTCATTCAAAATGCATACCAGCCACAGTTTAGAAGCTTACAAATTAACCCAAGAGCAAAGTGCTGAGGTCAGTCTACCTTGAGTCCAATCTTGACACTACTTTCCAAGTGTGAAACCTTAAAAATTTCTTAACCCATCTAAATCTGTTTCCATTTTTGTAAAATGGGGATGAATAGCCATATATATTTCATCATATTATTGCAGAGGATTAAATGATATGTTTGCAGAGGGCTCAACACAGTGCCTGGCAGATGGTAAACATTTAAAGATTTTTTTATCATTAGTATTGTTGTAACAGTGTTTAAATGGAGTCAATACCATTACAAGGAGTCATATAGAATCAAAGAACCAGAGGATTTATTTATATACACAATCATAATCGTATCCTTCCAAATAGTTCTAGAAGGAATTCCTTTTAAGCTCAGGGAGATCAAAGGTCTTCTACAGAGGTCCCCATGCCAGATTCAGAGAGGATCCTGAATCTGAATTCAAGGGCACAACTTTTCTGTCCTTCTCTCCTGAGTGCTCATATAGGTGTTCAGAGCTGACTTCACGTGCTTGTCTAAGTCTCTCCAGTGCTCCATACTGCTGTCCTAACACTTGTGGCATCATCAAGGAAGATGCATGGGCAAGAGGGGCTCCATTGCGGCCTGCAGCACACCTCAATAAAGCAATGTACATGTGGATGGATGTTTAACTCACTGGCTGTGGTTTTAGTCTATAGCCTACTTCTTACCCCTGGCCACTCCCCTGGCTACTGCCTCCCCACCCCCATCTTCTTCCTCTCAGCCTCTCCTTTATCCTCACACCTCATCCAGTTCAGTCACACCTACCTTAAGCATCTTGCAAGGTGAAAGACACTACCTTTTTGCTCCATCCCTCTCACTGGAGACAGACCACTTGCCCAATCTGATGCCAAAGCTGGGAGGCTTCAAAGAGAGATGGAAAAAACTAACCTGATTCAATATTTACATATGCAGATCAGGATGCAAATCCCCCCTTACCTACCTTTCTCTCTCCCTTCTTCCTCTTCTCTGCCTTAGCTGTTTCTTTCCTTACCCTCTATGGCACTCCTTTTCCTGCCTGTTTTATCTCGTTTCTGCTATTCTCATTTTCTCTTTCGGACAAAATTTATCTTGCACAAAGTAAGGACTCCCCAAATATTTGAGGGGGAGAGGTCTAGGAGAGATAGGTAGAATTAAAAGGGAGGAATAGGAGTACCTTATTTTATTTTCTTTTTAAATATAGAATGTAATATTTAGAGACAGAGAAAATGATAGTTTTAAATGCAGGGAGAGGCCATAATTTTTTTTTAAGGCAACCCTTGGTTAACCTCACAGAGCGCAAGGAACTTGTCAGTTTACAATCCCTTATTTTTTATGCCTACAGCACCTGGTCTTCCTAGGTAGTCTCCCATCCAAGTACTAACCAGGCCTGACCTTGCTTAGCTTCTGAGATTAGACCAGATTTGGCTTGCTCAGGGTGGCATGGCCATAGACAGGCCATAACAGTTTTGATCCAAGTATTAGCTGCTTCTGCACCCAAGCCAAGTGTCATCCTGAGCAAAACTTTCAGTCTCAGTTCTTGGATAAAGAGGTATCTCTAGGTCCAGCAATCGGATGGCCACGTGAGAAATTAACTCTGATGCTGGGCCAACTAGATATAAATCCTGCCCACCAGAGAATCTGCCCTCAGTGGTAAAGGGCAGAGATTACAGGATGAATCCTGGTCAGGAAGGGGGAGGCAGAAGCAAAGCTGTCAACCTACCTGCAAACACCTTGCTCTACTTTATGGGCAGAGATGGCCAAGAAAGAATGAAAAAAACTAATCTGATCGAATACCCAATATATGCATTTTCACAGGTTACTTAGTGTAGTTTCCCCAAAACTAGGTTAGGAAGGTATCATTATACCCATTTTCCCAGATAAGGAAACTGAGACTTGATAAGTAATTTACCCAGCTGGTGAGTGGAGAAGCCAGGATTGACCCTGGGCCTGCATGAATCTAAAGCCCAGGTTCTTCTGCTGCCTTAAAAACAAAACAAAACAAAACCAGCTCATCAGGAGTTTGTTTGCTTTTTATACCAACCACTCTCTCTTATACAGAGTGTACACATTCCATCTTATTCCTCTTCCCCTCTTCACTGTGGCAGCCTCCTCCTGAAAGCAACAGATTGAGTCAAGAAGGGGAGAAAGGCAAGGGCAAAGTGAGTAAGGAAGAAAGCAGTGCCTTTGACAATACTTTCCGAGAGTGGAAAAAGTTCATAAAACTTGGCCCTCAGTAAGTAAGGGACGGAGGAGAGATTGAACAGCTGGGAAAGTGAATGGCAAAAATATTGGAAGGCTCCGACGTGGAAAGCATTGTACGCAAACTGGAAGCCAATGTGTTGATGACCTTGCTAGGAAAACCTTGGCCTTGTCAGGTTTGGAGAAAAGGAGGGAGGGGGCGGGGTACCTTGATTTTAGGAAGGTGGCTCGGAGGAGAGAGCCTACCTGGGGGCGTCGGGCCTGGCCTCTCCCGGTGATGTTCCTCCGGCAAACACTAGGGCGCAGCAGTGCTACTTTTTCCTCCTTGGCCTGCCAGCGGCTCTGCCCGAGGGGAGTCCTGGCCCTGCTGGGAGCTCCCGGGGGAGCGCCTCTCCCCAGCGCTGCCTCCACTTCCACCGCCGGCCTGAACGCACGCCCTGGCTCCTCCCCGGGGAGGGGCAGAGTCTCTCCTTTCCCAGACCTCATGTTTTTGGTCCTCTCTGTGCCCCTTGCCCCTTTGGCTCCTGTCATCTGCAGACTGGCTGCGTTCTCCCTGGCTTTCGTGGTCTCAGGGCCCAGGCTGCCCTTTCAGCCTTCCACAACTCCACATCGAGCCTTTCTGTCCATCTCCTAACATCTCTTTCTCGGTAGCTTTCTGGCCTCCTGGCTTCCTTCTGTTGTAAGTGCTGTGCATCTGCCCTCTGCACAGGGAGCGCATGACATCAAGAAGTAGAAATTCTTGAGCGGCTGTTTACGGGGTACCTTTCTGCCTAGCTCCCATGGAAGAGTATTTGCAGTTTGGTGATGATATTTAGTGATTAGGCAACAACTCCCTGGCTGAGCTGTAAAAGTAGCCCTTCCATCTTCCCTTTCCCATCCTGAGGCATAACCAGGGACCCGGGTCTGCAAGGAGGAATAGGGCAATACCAAAAGCAAAAACACCCGGCTGCAAACTTTCTGCTCTCCTCAGCCTGTAAGGGTGGGAAGCTTCAGGGAGGAAGATGGAATGAAGGGGCAGCAAGGGCACTCTGGAGACAGAGGGCCTTTAGAAGTTAGAAGATTCATCTCAGGAGGGGGGTTGGGGGGGTTGGCTACACCCTTGGAACTCTCCACCCTCCCTTGGCTCCAGGCCTGCCTCCTCCCATCCCCCTCAGTGGCAGCAGCCTTGTAATTTAAAGCTCTCTCTGTCGCCTCTAATGTGATCCTCTCGTTTTATTGACTCTCTCTGCCGTCTGTGGCGCCCCTTCACATCAATCTCCGTTCTAATCACACCACACTGCCACCGCCTGCTCAGTCTCCCCCAACCCTCGCTGTGTGAGCCCCTCAGTCCTTGCCTCTACCCAGCTCTTACCTTTTGACTCTCTCCCTACCTCCACCCTACACTTGACCTGCCCCCTTCCTACTTCCCTCCCCCAGAGGCAGGAATGCCAGGGCCTTTGAGCTGTCGCCTTCTCCCTTTGCCCACTGCTAAGGCGTGACCTGAGGGAGAACAGAGGCCCTTAAGGAAAGCCCAGAACTAAAGGAAGAATGACATTGGTCTGAGGGAGAACAGGATTCTAGGTGGTGGTGGTGGTGGGTGACTTTTAGCCCTGTCATTTGGTTCTACATCAAAGACAAAAACTGAGTTCAGGGTAGGAAGGGCAAAGACAGGAACACAGAGATTCAGAGAGGGACAGAGGAAAGATTGAGGAGGAGGAAAAGTGAAAAAATACTTGCTGCAGTTGAAGATTTGTAATAAATAATGGGTGATGGGAGAAACACAGAGAAGGGGGAGGAGGAGTTGGGAGTGCACTGAGGCAGAGATAAATTTGCAATTGAAATTCTTTCCTGAAGAGGAGGAGGGGTAGGTTGGGAGGTGGGGAAGAGATTTGCAATTTTAAACAGCTACCAACCTACCCTTTCTCGATCTGGGTTTCAACCACACGCTACCCCAAAGCTATGCTCCTTGGGTTTCTAGCTATAAATCAGCTGTGTTTTTTTCCAGTCCTGGGAAGTAGCAATTTCGGAGAAAGGATTTGGGGTTTAGGGCTTCCTAGCCCTCCTCTGAAGTTTGATCTAGAGTTGTGAGGAGCCGGGGAGGAGCCGATCAATGTGATGTAAGCAGGGTGAGCCAGTGGGGAGACAGCACCCAGCCAGTCCAGTCCTCAGCAACAAGGCCCAGGAGAGGCCCCTGTTACCTGGCATCAGTTCTTCCCATCAGGTGGGGCAGTGAAAGGTGTGTAGCTGACAGAATGTCAGACCCCTACAAACCAGTGCAGTTATTCCTCCTTTCCCCCAAGGATTCTATAGGAGGAATACCTTTCTCCCACAACTTCAGGGCTTCGGCTTTCTGGTCATCTAGGATAGACTCCCCTCTATCTAATTCCAATCCCTATCGCACCATCCCCTCCACCCCTTGCCCAGGTGCTGATTTGCATTTTCATTACCATGCTGGTGCAGCCCCTCTTGGAGCCTTAATGGCTATGACTTCACGCCTGGCTAGCCCCCCAGGAGGAGGAAGGAAGCGGGAATGTGGCCTGCGGGCCGGGTGGGGCCAGACCAAGGATCCATTGGAAATCCAGGAGTCTGGAGGTGAGAGCTAGAGGTAGCCCAAGGAGAGGCCATACCCCTCATCCCTCCCCTGAAGCACTCTATCCTGAGCGCTGAAGGTTTAATTATCAGAGATCTGCTGATACTAAGAACTGGAGAGGTTGTAAGCCACTTGGGACATTGGGAGAAGTATGGGGATGGTGAGGCATGACGAACTGGTGAGTTGTTGGGGGGAGGGGAGTCAAGATAAGAAGGTTGGGAGCAGCGTGGGAGGCTTGGTACTTCTAGTCAGCTAGGGGGAGCCCAGGAATCGATTTCTAGACCTTTGGAGACGCATTTTGCCTGTACTGTGTCTAAGGGACAGTCTGATTGGATGGAAAAGCCCAGGTTTTGAGGTATAGCTCTGTCCTACCAGTCTTTTTCTAGTTTCACCACCTTGTAGCTGTGATCAATCAGCAGCTCACTCAACCTCTCTGTGTCTTGACTGCCTCGTCTGTAAAATAAGGTTGTTGTAAGATTAAATGAGATAATTGCTGTCAAGCATTCAGCAGTGCCAGAACCTACCATGGTATATGCACCTTAATAGCTATCACTAATATTATTACTGTTGTTTACCTTTTGTCTCTTTGGAGAGGAGGAGGTTAGTCACATAAAAGCTGTCTTTCAGGCAAGCCCCCAATTCCACATGCCTGTGACCAGAGTTGAGTCTGGAAGGCACCTGTGAGCAGCATGGGGGCCTACAGGCCAATGGTAAAATTTCACTGTATCCTCTCTGACTTAGGGGAAATACTGCTTCAGGGCTGGAGAAATCTGAGGGTCTTTCCAGAGCTCATTTATTCAACAGATAACGTAAGAACGTGTGGCAGGTATCTTTGTCAGTCCTAAGGATAGAGCAATAAATAAAGCAGAGTTCCTGCTCTCATAGAACTTACCTTCTAGGAGGGAGAAATAAGTAAACCAGGAACTACCAGGTAGTATTAAATCGCTAAAAAAGTAACCCCTGGTGCTATTTATTTAGCTTCGGTAGAGAGAGAAGGCCTATTGGAAGAGGCAATATTTAAGCAGAGACCTGAAGGAGGAGCCACCAGGCAGAGGTCTCTGGGAAGAGCATTCCAGGCAGAGTAAACAGCTTAGGCAAGGCTCTAAGGCAGGAATGAATTAGGTGTGTCTGAGGAATGGAAAGAAGGCAAATGAGCTGCAGGTAGGCAGCCAGGCAGAAGTGTGGAGAACAGGCAGGCAGGCGGCAGATCAGATAGGTCCTTTTTCTAATCAGGGAAAGGAGTTTGGATTTTATTCATAGTGCAGTGGGAAATCACTGATGGGTTTTGAGCAGAATGTAGTATGACTTACATTTTAAAGACGATTCTTTATGATGCCTAAAAGATGTTTTAAAACAACACAGGAAAAGGGGAGAGTGGGTGAGGATATACTTGAAACAAGATTGGCCGTGAGTTGGTGACTGCTGACAGGGGTGATGAGTACAAAGGTGTTCCTTATATTATCTGGTCTACTTTTACATACGTTTGACATTTTTCATAATTGAGAATTAAATGAAAGCTCATTCTTGCTGCTGGGTGGGAGGAAACTGGATTGTAGGGGCAGTGGTGGAAGCTGTTGTATAAGCTCAGGAAAGAGATGACTGGTGCTGGTGGAAATGAAGAGAGAGGGATGTGACGCATGTTTGAGGGGTTGCTGTCAAATTCTATGTGGGTGAGAGCAAGAAAAAATTAGGTTTTTGGCCTAAGCAACCAGATAAATGGCCGTATCAAATTCTGAGATAGGAAGGATGGGGAAGAATAAATTCAGGAGAGAAAGAAAGAGTTCTGATTTGGGATATTCAGTTTGAAGCCTATTGGAAAGTAAGTGAAGCTTCAAGTTAGCAAATAGGTCCTTGAGTCTGGAACTCAAAGAAGAGGGTGGGGCTGAAATATCAGGGGAGTCACCTGCCCAGCTGGTGTCTGCCTGACAGCGTTGGTCTCTCCGTGTTTCTCCTGCAGGGTACTGGTTGTCACGCTGAAATGAACCCCCAGCACTCCTCCGTCTGCCATGGCCACCCTTAACTCAGCCTCTACTGCTGGCACCATCCCCTCCCCTGGGCACAATGCCCTGTTCCCGCCTCTGGACACCTCCTCCCCTCGCACCCCCTCTGATCCTGTCACCAAAGATACCCCTGCTGCCCCCTCTACCTCTGAGAGCATGAGGCCATCAGAGCGAGGGGTACAGCCCCTGGAGTCAGGCTGTGGCCTCGTCCCACCAAAGGAGCTTGGGGAGCCCCAAGAAGAGCCCGGCTGTGGTGGCTTCCCAGCAAAGGACCTGGGGGTGGAAGAGAACAAGGAGCAGGACGAGGAAAGAGGGCTCCCTCCTGTGGACCTAAGCAACCATTTATTCTTCACAGCTGGTGGTGGTGAGGCCTGCCTAGTGGCCAAGCTGTCCCTGCCAGGTGGCAGTGAACTCCTGTTACCAAAGGGCTTCCCCTGGGGCGAGGGGGGCATCAAGGAAGAGCCCAGCCTACCCCATCCACCCTCTGCACACCTCACTGCCCTTCACATCCAACATGGCTTTGACCCGACCCAAGGCTTTAGCTCTTCTGACCAAATTCTGTCCCACAATACCTCAGTGCCATCTCCGGCCACCTGTGAGGGAAGGGATGGAGTCTTCTGGAGCTATCAGCTGGCTCCAAACCCACCCGGAGATCCCAAAGATGACCCCACGGGAAACAGCGGGGGAGACCACAGGGCACTGTTCTGGCTCTGCCTCGTGTGCCGCCTGGGATTCAGCCAGCCTGAGGCCTTTATGGGTCATACGCAGTCTCATGGGGTGAAGCTCACCCCTGCTCAACACCAGGGCCTGCCAGGCAACCCAGCCGTGCTCCAGGAGGGGGACGAGGGCTGCATGGCCCTCCTAAGCTTTCTGGAACCCAAACTGCCTGCTTGTCCCTCTTTAGAAAGACCCCTTGACAACAGCAGCACAGTGAAACTGGAGGCCAGTATAGCCCAGACCGAGGATGGTCCCCCTGAGACAGAAGCCCAGGCCCTTGTCCTGCCCATGGAAGAAGTCATGGCCCTCAGTCCACCCTCCCCACCCACAACCCCAGCCACCTGGGACCCCAGCCCAACCCAAGCCAAAGAATTGCCAATGGCAGCAGGCGAGGCAGGGCAGGATTGGTTCCCCGAGGGGCAAGAAGAGGATAGAGTGCTCTGCCCCCCACTCGACCAAAGCTCACCCACCTCCAAGGAGGGGGTCACTCTCCCCGTCCCAGTGGGCTCCCCCGAAGACCCCAGTGACCCACCCCAGCCCTACCGCCTAACTGATGACTACACCCCAGCCCCTGCAGCCTTCCAGGGCCTCAGCCTGTCCAGCCACATGTCTCTGTTACACTCACGCAACTCCTGCAAGACGCTCAAGTGTCCCAAGTGCAACTGGCATTACAAGTACCAGCAGACCCTGGATGTGCACATGCGGGAGAAGCACCCTGAGAGCAACAGTCACTGCAGCTACTGCAGCGCTGGGGGGGCCCACCCCCGCCTCGCACGCGGAGAGAGCTACAGCTGTGGCTACAAGCCCTACCGCTGTGATGTCTGCAACTACTCTACCACCACCAAAGGCAACCTCAGCATCCACATGCAGTCTGACAAGCACCTGGCCAACCTGCAGGGCTTCCAGGCGGGGCCTGGCGGGCAGGGAAGTGCCCCAGAGGCATCGCTCCCTCCCTCCGCAGGAGACAAAGAACCCAAGACCAAATCTTCCTGGCAATGCAAAGTGTGCAGCTACGAGACCAATATCTCTCGCAACCTGCGCATCCACATGACCTCTGAGAAGCACATGCAGAATGTTCTCATGCTCCATCAGGGGCTGCCGCTGGGCCTGCCACCTGGGCTGGTGGGGCCAGGCCCCCCTCCCTCAGCAGGGGCTGCCCCCAGCACCCCTCCCGAACTCTTCCAGTACTTTGGGCCACAGGCCTTGGGGCAGCCCCAGGCTCCCTTGCCTGGCCCTGGACTGAGGCCAGACAAGCCCCTAGAAGCCCAGCTGCTTCTCAACGGCTTCCACCCCCTTGGAGCACCTGCCCGCAAGTTCCCCACACCTGGTAAGCATCCTGGGCTCTGCTTTTTTCCCCGTCTTCCCCCAGTCCCAGGCCAAACTCAATTCACTGCTCTCTCCCAAGGGCCAGCCCCCCCAATTATGTACCCCCAGTTCCCTCAGCTTAACCTCATTTACCCACCACCCACATTCCCATAGAGCAAACTGACCCTGCCCCATTCCTTGGGCCAATAATCTGTCTCTGTCCCCTAGCTCCTGGCAGCCTTTCCCCGGATGCCCACCTGCCTCAAAGTCAGCTCCTAGGCTCCTTGTCCGACGGCCTGCCCACCTCGCCACCCCCAGATGACAGCCCTTCCCTGAAGGTGTTCCGCTGCCTCGTGTGCCAGGCCTTCAGCACGGACAACCTGGAGCTGTTGCTCTACCACTGCAGCATGGGCCGCAGCCTCCCAGAGGCTGAATGGAAGGAGGTGGCTGGTGACACCCACCGCTGCAAGCTCTGCTGCTACGGCACGCAGCTTAAGGCCAACTTCCAACTCCACCTCAAGACTGACAAACATGCTCAGAAGTACCAGCTGGCAGCCCACCTGAGGGAGGGAGGTGGGGCCACAGGCACCCCCTCCCCTGTGCTCCCGGGAGATGGGGCTCCTTATGGGTCTGTCCCCCCACTGCACTTGCGCTGCAACATTTGTGACTTTGAGTCCAACAGCAAGGAGAAGATGCAGCTGCACGCCCGGGGTGCAGCCCACGAAGAAAACAGCCAGGTCTATAAGGTGAGAGGGGCAGGCGGGCAGAGCAGGGAGTGAGTCTCTGGGGAGAGAGGATGGAGATACAGAGTGGAAGAGTGATGGGAAAACCCATGGTGGCAGGATTGGAGAAAAAGGCACGTGTGCATCAGGATGTATACACAGCTTGGAGACAGACATGGAGAAAGATATCAAAGGATGCTGGACTCTGACAAAGTGAATCTAATACTTTATTCAGTTTTTCTGGTGTTTGGGGCAAGAGGGAGGGTGTCTCTGCTCAGTCCATCTTGTCACCAGACGTTCAAGAACGGAACCAGGTTCCATTCACAAACAAGGAGGGAGTCTAAGATCAGCAGGAAGAAGTAAAGGAGATTGTGGAGCAAAGGCAGTAATACTCAGATGGCCTTAGGAGGGAAAACAGACTCAAGAGGGTGGAAAGGCTGGGAGGTGGGGGTGTTATGGGTCAGGCTCCCTTGAGGAAAGCAGAGGAGTCCCCTGTGTCTATCTGTTTTTCCAGTTTTTGCTGGAGATGGAGGGGGTGACACCAGGGGCAGAGCTGGGGCTGTTCCGCTGCCTACTGTGTGCCTGGGAGACGCCCTCCCGTCTGGCTGTGCTGCAACACCTGCGCGCACCGGCCCACCAAGACGCCCAGGCCCAGCGGCGCCTGCAGCTGCTACAGAGTGGCCCGGCAGCAGAGGAAGGGCTCTCAGCTCTTCAGAGCATCCTGAGCTTCAGCCATGGGCAGCTCCGGACTCCCGGTGAGGAAGAGGGGAGTGGACGGGACGGGACGGGACGGGACGGGCTGGAGAGGGAGGGCAGCCAGGGGATGGGAAAGTGATACAAGGAAGGAGGAACAGGTCTGTGGACACGTGACTGCAAGTGGAAAGGAGCTGTGAAGGGGTGATAAAACTGGATTTCAGGAACAGTGGGGATTCCAAGAGGCTGTTGGAGGGAGGAGGCAGAGAAGGGCAGGAACTTTACTGGGTGGAGAACAGGACAGGAAGGGAGGTGAAGAGGAATCACCCAGTGATTCCAAGTTGTGACTAGGGTCTTAGCAACCGTGAGTGGGGGCAGGGTAGGGGGAAGGCTGGTCAAGAAGGAGAGGCAGAAAGACAGAAAAGAATGGGCCAGAACATACAGGAAGGAAGTTGATGGGAGCTGTGGGCATGGCCTGAAGGCAGCAGGAAAGGGAAGCTCTTGACAGCTACTAGTCTCTTCCTGTCTCCTACAAGGTCTTCAGGCAGAAGGCCGGGCTGAGGGTCCCTCCTTAGGCAGCTCAGGTTGTACCTGCAGAAACTGGGAAGCATCCACCAAATGCCACTGATCCAGAGGGTGCAAGAGAAGGGCGAGAAGGGGCTGTCAGAGGTGGGCACAGGCACCCAGTGATGGGCAAGGGTGAGGGCACGGCACGGACAGCAGGAACCAGGAACAGGAAGCATTGACTGGTGCTAATTGAATTGCCAATATGCTGGCTGGAGTTAAGTGCCGGAGGGGCCCAGATCAATAGCTAACGATCCTGGCGCAAGGTTGAATGGAGTTAAGGAACTTTAACACTTTAATTAGGCCGCCACCGAAAATAAATTCCTACACATCTGTCAATTCTTACTTGAGTGGTAATCTCCTCTCCCAGTTAGACCTGCCGCCTCCTGCTCCCCACAGCTGCTTCTATTCAACCTCACCTTCCTTCTTCAGTGCCCCTCCCACTAAGTTTCTGGGCTCCCTGCTTCCAGGATTGGTCAAGACAGGGTAGCGAGTTTGGTCCTGTTTCTGTCGCCTACTGCTGGACTTGACTGCTCATCTTGAAGTGACAGGGCTGGACTCAGAGATGATTTCTAAGGCCCTACCAGTTCGAACACTATGATTTTCCCCCTCATCTTCTGTAGTTCTTTTTGTCTTCTCCTGCCTGTTGAGCCATTCATCCATTTTCTCCTTCAGTGTGTGGCTGCTTGTCCTGCTTTCTCTGCCGTATATCCTCCCTTTCCTGACACTTCATCCTTATAAGCTGACTCTCCCATTCTACACAGGGAAGGCTCCTGTCACCCCCTTAGCTGAGCCACCTGCCCCTGAAAAAGATGCCCTGAACAAGACAGAACAATTGGGTGAGTCGTTCATCTGATTCACTTCCCTCCATCCCTTGCCCTCCCCACTCTCCAAACCTCATACATTCTGAGATGCTCATGAGACCTTGCAGTAATCCAGACACCCAGGAAGGCCTCCTGTGATAGAAGAGTCAAAGTGATCAAAAGACAGGGCTCATCAGAGGAAAGGGAGGCAGAGGCACAGAAGGCTAGGGGCTTCTATTCTCTTTGAGGAACCCCAAGCTGGCTATCGCACTTACTTGGGGTCAGCCCTGCTGAGCCTCCCCTCATACTCAGTTTAGCTAGGTACTTTCCTGCCCTTTTTCCCTTTCCCCAGAGCCCAACGCCCTACCCTGGAAGCTCCCTGCTACAAATAAGGTCATCTTAAGGCCTGAGGGTCGGTGAAAGGAAGAGGGAGGGCTGTCAGTCTCTTAATCTCTCCTTTCATCCTCAGCTTCTGAAGAGGCACAGAACAAGACTGGCCCACCTGGAGACAGTACCAACCAGACCACGGTCAGAACTGGGGTAACTGGGAAGAGCTGAGGGGGGTCTAGTTTTACTCCAGTCATGTTCTAAAGGCTGAAATTCTAATCAGCAGAGCTTGACAGGACAGATTTCAGACCAAAGGTAGACCTAATTTTTTCGTGATTGTGATTTGTTTCACTAACAATACAACATTTTAGAAATTCCACCTAGGTCCAGCTATGTATGTTCAGCACCAACAGGGGGCATAGCTGGCCCCCCAGGGGTGAAGCACAGAGGAAGATGACAGGAGGGGATGGCAGGAGGGAAAGTTGAAGAGAGAAACTGTATGGAGGGCTGGAAAGATTGGAGGTAGGTGGAGAAAGGATGGAGGAAAGAATAAAGAGGCAAAAACGAAAAACTAGATGCCATCCAGCTAGCTCTTTAGTCCTGTTAAAACAGAGTAGAGAGACAGCTAAACATGGAAGTTCGTCTCCTACAGAAAGCCCTGAGCCTGGATGGAACTGCCCTGGCGCCTCCTTCCTGAGGATAGAGGCACCAACTCAGATGAGTCACAGGACAGCAAGCCCTGCGTATCTCTAAGTCTCCAGGACTTAGGCCTCTGCCTGACCTATGCAGACACCAGGAGCAGTTTAATTCACTCTGTGGCCTGAAAGTGTTGATTCTGAGGAGACTCCCAGCCTTTGTTTTGAGGTGCCATCCTGTGCCTCAAGGCTCTCCAAACTGAACTGCAATATGCAGTATTTATTATGACTGCCTTCCTGCAAACTGCTGCAGTGATGGCTTATGTCCGCCGCTTCCCATCTTCCTAACTCCTGTCCCCATGTGTCTGCTCCTTAGGCCTATGCACATTATTATGAGCTTCTGGATACCTTTCCTTTATGGCTGTCCCCTCCCTGGCACAGGGGTCTGGACCCCTGGTGCAGCGAGCAGGAGAGGAAGTGAGCCAGGCAAAAGCGGACTGGAGGTCAGGGAGTCAGGTGACTAAGGTGGAAGCAGGGGCCTCCTTGGCCCCACCCCATGCTCCCCAGCCCCACCCTCCAGAAGTGTGGGCAGGAATGCACCAACAGAGCCAGGCCAGAATTTTCTGGAGCCACTGGGGGAGCTATGGTGTTTGTTTACATTAGTAAGAGAAGAAAAAAAGGAAGGAAAAGAAAGTGGGAGCCGCTGTACCTCTGAGGGAGGATGAGCTGCCTTCCGAGCGGAGAGGTAGGGAGGGCCCCTACCTTAGTTCAGGGACCCTGGGGAGGCCAAGTGGGCAGGGAGCAGGCAGGGATGAGGGAGCCTCTGGGTCCAGGAAGTGTCAGAGGGAAGGGGAGCCATTTCAGGGAGAAGATGCAGGGAGTGTGGGGGTGGGTAAGAAAAGAAAACTAAATCCGTGAGAGGTAGGTACAGGGCCTTACTGTCATCTGGGGAACTGAGTAGGGCAGTAGAGACAGGGAAAAACAAATGAAGGAAAGACAGAGAGGCCAGTGTGGAGGAAGAGGGCCAGACAAAGGAAGGCAAGGTGGCGCCCTAACCTAGGCCTTTGTTTCAGTCTATGGGAAATGAAGGAGGAGCCAGCTTTCAGGACTGTGGCTGGGACCATGGTGATGCCTTCCTATTGGGCTTATTCCTTCTGAATTGAGAGTGGCGAACTGTGCTGTGTCCAGGAGCCCAAAGTCTGAGTGATGATGGGTCCCACCCTTCTGACATCCCCTCCACCACCCATGTGCCCCCAGGTATACTGCTGTCCCTACTGCAGCTTCCTGAGCCCAGAGTCTGACCAGGTGAGAGCTCATGCACTCTCCCAGCATGCAATGCAGCCCAAGTACAGGTGCCCACTGTGCCAGGAACAGTTGGTGGGCCGGCCTGCCCTGCACTTCCATCTTAGCCACCTTCACAACGTGGTGCCTGAGTGCGTTGAAAAACTGCTGCTTGTGGTGAGTACAGCCTATGTGAGGGCCCATCCAGGAGGCCCTGTTAGGGCCGGGGAGGAGGGGAGGCAGAGGTGTTAGGCAAGTGTGCGTACTGGGAGGAGGGTGTTGGTGAAGGAAATAGCATTGCAGAGATTTGAGGGTGGACTGTAGAGTTAGAGGGAGCCTCAGAGTGGAACTTAGCTATCTCTACTTGCCTGTGAGGAAGCTAAGCATTTCTTTAACTTCCACTGGGTCCTACAAAAAGCTTTTCAACAGCGGGCCTAGTCTGCCAGATGGGAGAAGTGCAGCCCAGGACCTCTCCTCTGTGAGAGAAGCAGAAGTTAGATGGGAGGTTTGTCCAGAGAGGAGACTAGAGCCATGGAAAGGGGCTGGGCACAGGCACAGGAGTAGCCAAGGGGTGGGGAGTGGGAAGTGTGTGTGTGGGGGTGGGAGTGAGGGGAGAAGTCCCAAGGATTTCTTCCATTATAGGCCACGACTGTAGAGATGACCTTTACGACCAAAGTGCTGCCTGGGCCCACTCTAAGCCCTCTGGGGGATGGCCCAGAGCCCCCAGCTCCTGAGCCAGAGACTGCACCCAGCAGAGACCAGGCAGCAGGTAAGAAGGGGATAGCAAACCTCCCAAGATGGCAGGAAAGGACCTGGGCTCCACGGACCAAAAAGGTCTGAAGGCAACTGAGGCAAGGATCAGCTGCCCTAGATGTTGAGTGGGTGGAGTCTGACTTAAAGTTCCCTTCTCATTGCAACCCCTTCTCTCCCCTAGAAGGCCCTCGCCTGATCCCAGAAGCCAGTCCCGATCCTCTTCCTGAGCCTCCTCTGCCCACAGCTGAGGCCCCAGACAAGCCCACAGGAAGCCCTGACCAACCCCCCTCTCCAGCCCCCTCTCCAGCCCCAAGGCCTGATGCCCAAGCTGAAGAAATGGCTCCTCCACCCCCCATGGCTGAGGAGGAAGAAGGGACTATTGGGGAGCCCCGCCCTGCAGAGCCGGCTCCAGCTGACTCTCGCCACCCTCTGACCTATCGGAAGACCACCAACTTTGCCCTGGACAAGTTTCTCGACCCTGCTCGTCCCTATAAGTGCACTGTGTGTAAGGAGTCCTTCACGCAGAAGAACATCCTCCTGGTCCATTATAACTCAGTATCCCACCTGCACAAGATGAAGAAGGCTGCCATTGACCCCTCTTGCCCTGCCCGGGGGGAGGCTGGCACCGCACCTGCCTCTGCTACTGCCACAGACAAGCCCTTTAAGTGCACAGTCTGTCGAGTCTCTTACAACCAGAGCTCCACCCTGGAGATCCACATGCGCTCTGTTCTGCACCAGACTCGCTCCCGGGGGGCCAAGACTGACGCCAAGGCTGAGGGACCAGAACGTGGCCAAGAAGAGCCCAAAGAAGGCGAGACTGAGGGGGAGGTGGGCACTGAGAAGAAGGGCCCTGACCCTAGCGGCTTTATATCTGGATTACCTTTCCTGTCCCCTCCTCCCCCTCCCTTGGACCTGCACCGATTTCCGGCCCCCCTCTTCACCCCACCAGTCCTGCCCCCCTTCCCTCTAGTGCCCGATTCACTGCTTAAGCTCCAGCAGCAGCAGCTGCTCCTGCCCTTCTACCTCCATGACCTCAAGGTGGGACCCAAGCTGGCACTGGCCGGGCCTGCACCCCTGCTGTCCCTGCCAGGTGCCACCCCTCCTCCCCCACCCCCAAAGGCTGAGCTGGCTGAGCGGAAGTGGGAGCGGCCCCCCATAGCTGAAGAGGGAACTGAGGCAGGGCCAGCATCACCCTCCCAACAAACGCCCAATGAGGCAGCCTGCACTGCAGCCAAAGCCCTTCTAGAAAACTTTGGCTTTGAGCTGGTGATCCAATACAATGAAGGGAAGCAGGCTGTACCCCCTCCTCCAACCCCACCCCCACCAGAGGCCCTGGGAGGTGGGGACAAGTTGGCTTGCGGGGCTTGTGGGAAACTCTTCTCCAATATGCTCATCCTCAAGACACACGAGGAACATGTCCACCGCCGCTTTCTGCCCTTTGAGGCTCTAAGCCGTTACGCTGCTCAGTTTCGAAAGAGCTATGATAGCCTATACCCACCTCCCGCAGAACACTCCAAACCTCCTGATGGGTCTCTGGATTCACCTGCTCCTCAACTCGGTCCACCCTTCCTGGTGCCAGAGCCTGAGGATCGGAGCCGGGCAGGAGGACACAGGGCCCCAGAGGAGGAAGACAGCTCCAGAGGGAATCTTCCTCCCCTAGTACCTGCAGGCCGCCGGTTCTCCAGGACCAAGTTCACAGAGTTTCAGACCCAAGCCCTGCAGTCCTTCTTTGAGACCAGTGCCTACCCCAAGGACGGAGAGGTGGAGCGGCTCTCGAGTCTCTTGGGCCTGGCTAGCCGTGTGGTGGTAGTGTGGTTCCAGAATGCCCGCCAGAAAGCACGCAAAAATGCCAGCGAGGGGGGGCCCGTGCCAACCACAGGAGGCACTGGGGGAGTCTCTGGCTGCAGGCGCTGCCATGCCACCTTCTCCTGTGTTTTTGAGTTGGTGCGACACCTCAAGAAATGCTATGACGACCAGCCCCCTGAAGAGGAAGAGGAAGAGGCAGAGAGAGAAGAGGAAGAAGTAGAGGAGGAAGAGGCAGAGGAGGAACAGGGCCTGGAACTCCCGGCGGGGCCTGAGGACCCATCACCAGAACCTCCAGACAGTGACGAACTGAACCAAACAGAGGCAACAAAGGCAGGAGGCAAAGAGCCTGAAGGGAGGGCTCCTCCCTCTCCTCCTCCAGTCCACACCTGTGACCAGTGCACCTTGTCTTTCCCCAGCCAGGACCTCCTCACCAGTCACCGCCAACTACATTTCCTGCCACCTGTGCAAACCAGTGCTGCCCCCCACCTCCTAGACCTGCCTTTGCTGGTGTTTGGGGAGCGAAGCCCCCTGGTGGCAGGCACTCTACCAGTACCAGGGCCACCCCTCAAACGGAAGCATGAGGACGGCAGCCTGTCCCCTACAGGCAGTGAGGCAGGGGGTGGAGGTGAGGGTGAGCCCCCCAGGGATAAGCGCCTGCGCACCACGATCCTGCCTGAGCAGCTGGAGATCCTGTACCGCTGGTACATGCAGGACTCCAACCCAACACGCAAGATGCTCGACTGCATCTCCGAGGAGGTGGGGCTCAAAAAGCGAGTGGTACAGGTCTGGTTCCAGAATACCAGGGCCCGAGAGAGGAAAGGCCAGTTTCGAAGCACCTCTGGGGTAATGCCCAATCCAGCAGTCAAACCCCCCGCCACACCCACCCCCGCACCCTTCCCCAAGTTCAACCTGTTGTTGGGCAAGATGGATGATGGGACTGGGAGAGAGGCCCCAAAGAAAGAAGCACCTGCTTTTCCTTACCCTGCTGTCACTCCTGCTGCCGGGTCCCTGCCTTTTCTGCCATCTGGGAAAGAGGCCACCACTCCAACACCAGAGCCACCTCTACCTCTCCCACCTCCCCCGGCCCCCAGTGAGGACGAGGGCCCAGAGGAACCAACGAAAGTTTCTCCAGAGAGTGAGGCTTGCAGTCCATCTGCAGGGGATCTGAGCGATTCATCTGCTTCCAGCCTGGCTGAACCAGAGTCTCCTGGAGCTGGAGGGACCAGTGGGGGACCAGGGGGTGGGGCCGGGGTCCCAGACGGAATGGGGCAGCGGCGCTATAGGACCCAGATGAGCAGCCTGCAGCTGAAGATCATGAAAGCCTGCTATGAAGCCTACCGCACCCCCACCATGCAGGAGTGTGAGGTGCTGGGGGAGGAGATTGGGCTGCCCAAGAGAGTCATCCAGGTCTGGTTCCAGAATGCTCGTGCCAAGGAAAAGAAGGCCAAACTGCAGGGGACAGCAGTTGGTGGGGCTGCGGGCAGCAGTGAGGGCCCCTTGGGAGCCCAGCGCACCGACTGCCCCTACTGTGATGTCAAGTATGATTTTTATGTCTCCTGCCGAGGGCACCTCTTTTCCCGCCAGCACCTGGCCAAGCTCAAGGAAGCGGTCCGAGCCCAGCTGAAGAGTGAAAGCAAGTGCTATGACTTGGCCCCAGCACCCGAGGCGCCCCCGGCTTCCAAGGCCCTGCCTGCCTCTATGCCCCTTGGGGTTGCCCCAGCCCTGCCTCGCCTGGCCCCAGTCCTCTTGTCCGGTCCAGCTCTGGCCCAGCCCCCATTGGGCAGCTTAGCTCCTTTCAACTCAGGTGAGTGGGAGGTTGGGAGGAGTTGGACTTCAGAGAGCATTTCCTTTTACTGACATGTCCTTTTCCTTCTTGACTCATCCCATCCCCAATCTCCTGTGGCCTGCCTTTGTTTCCGGCTCTTGGCGGGAAGAGAAGGGAGGAAAGGGAGCATGGAGGCTAGGTGGTGGGAATGAATAACTGTGAGGCTGGAGGTGGCTCATCGTTAATCACTCCTTTCATCTTCCTAGGCCCTGCAGCCTCCTCAGGCCTCCTTGGCCTCACCACTTCGGTCTTGCCTGCTACCACAGTGGTCCAGACTGCTGGCCCAGGCTGCCCCTTACCTCAGAGACCTGGGCCCGACCAAACCAACATCACAGCAGACACCACTGACCCCACCCCAGGCACACCTACTGAGCCCTCTAGTGACAAGGTCTCTGGTGAGCGAAAGCCAACTGCAGTCCCCACCAACTCCACTGATGCCCTCAAGAACCTCAAAGCATTGAAGGCCACTGTTCCAGCCTTGTTGGGAGGTCAATTCCTGCCCTTCCCATTGCCCCCTGCAGGGGGGGCCACACCCCCAGCTGTCTTCGGCCCCCAGTTACAGGGGGCTTACTTCCAACAGCTTTATGGCATGAAGAAGGGGCTATTTCCCATGAACCCCGTGATACCTCAGACCCTCATTGGACTGCTCCCCAATGCCCTCCTGCAGCCACTGCCCCAGCCCCCTGAGCCCACAGCTACGGCGCCTCCAAAGCCTCCTGAGCTGCCTGCTCCAGGGGACGGGGAGGCCGGGGAGGCCGACGAGCTCCTGACGGGCAGCACGGGCATCTCCACCGTGGACGTGACCCACCGTTACTTGTGCCGCCAGTGCAAGATGGCATTTGACGGGGAGGCCCCTGCCACGGCCCACCAGAGATCCTTCTGCTTCTTTGGGAGGGGCTCCGGGGGTGCCGTGCCGCCGCCACTGCGGGTGCCCATCTGCACCTACCACTGCCTGGCATGTGAGGTGCTGCTGAGTGGGCGTGAAGCCCTGGCCTCCCACCTGCGCTCCTCGGCCCACAGGCGCAAGGCGGCCCCGCCCACAGGGGGCCCACCCATCACCATCACCAAGGCCGCCACTGCTGCCACGGCTGCCGTGGCTTTTGCCAAAGAGGAAGCAAGATTACCTCACACGGACTCCAACTCAAAAACTACTACTACCTCTACACTTCTAGCTTTATAAACAGATAAACCAAGATTGGGAAGAGGAGGCTCCTCGGGGGCTCCTTCTCTTACCCCAAGGGGTGATTGGTGGGAACTCAAATCTCTTACTCCAACCCTTGGCTCTGCCCACTTCATGGGAATCCTTCAATTCCCATCCTTGGTGGGTTTCACACCCACCTCCAGCAGAGTCCTGCCTCCTCCCCCATCCCGCCCCAGACACAGCTGTTGCCCACAACTCCTTGCCCTGTCTACATAGACACACATCCCCACCTAGTCATCCTGATTATTCATTCCTGTCTGCCCTGCCCACCACATACAGAATCTATCCTTGGTTCATCTTCCTACAACCTTTTCTCCACTGAATTCCCAGTTTCCCCCTAACTCCTAGGAACTCACACACTAATACTTGTTCTCCCATGCTGTTCCACTGACTGAGAAAACAAAACACCAAAAAAAAAAAAAAAAAAAAAAAAGAAGAAGAAAACCCAAGACAAATAAGGGGGAAGAAAAAATAAACTGCCACTCTCCCTGCCCCTTTGTCTAGAGCGCCATACTGCTCACAAATTTTCCAAATACCCAGTTGGCTCCAGAGTTGGGAGCCTGGGATGGGCAGGGACCCCACCAAACTAACCAAACTTTAGGTTGGGGGGGGGCATTCCCAGCTCATTCGCACACCCCTCCTAAAAGGGGAGCCCCTGTGGCCTAAACTCTAGGGAAGCTGTGGCCAGGCACCCCTCAGCCAACCCCCACCCTGAACCCTGGGAACTGCAGTAACTTATTCTCAAAGGCTTTAAACAAAGAGATCCTCTCAGCAGCCGTGGGCCTGCCCCTTGTCCTAGCCCTGCCATGTGGGGAGTCCAGCCTCTGGGACCGGCGCTGCCCACCAACGGCAAATCCAAAGTTCTTTAAAAAAAAAAAAACTGAAACACACACACAACCAAAAAAAAGAGCACGCGCACACACGTGCACAAAAGAGATGGTGATACCAGAGGAATGAACTAAAGAAACAAACTTGGAAAATACAAAAAAAAAAAAAAAACCACCTGAAAAAAACTCCCATTAAACAAGTGTTTTTTTTTTTTCCTGTTTGTGACCCCCATCCCTGCCATTTAAGGGTTTCTTTAAACTACCTGGCTTTGGAAGATCAGATGACTAAGTTTTTACATGGATACGGTAATCCTGGAGAAAAACCAGTGCAGCCTTGCCCTGGTGGTAATCAGTCTTGGGTGGGAGTTGGTAATAGGGAGAAGAACCTGGAGAGGGGATACATCCTTGCCCCTGAATTGAGTATAGGAGAGGAACATCCAATCCCCTCATTCTCAGCTGAGAGAAAAGTCAGTTTTGGCCAGAAATGTGTTGGCAGTGCCGGGGGGAAGTGGGAGGGCTGGGCAGTTGGTTTCTGAATCTTGGGTATGCTTCGCTTTTGTGTAGCTAACCACCATGAATTCTCACTTCTTTCACAAACCTCTACTATTTTCCTTCCTAGTGGCCTTCACATTTTTGGTCATTTTTTAGTCTTTGGGAACTTTGTTTCCCTTCTGTATTCTTCCTTGTTGTCCTCCGCCCTGGCCCCTGCTCTCTCCAGCCCAGCCCAACCCCTCCAGTAAGCAGCAGCTGCTGGGGACACCACCAAAGGAGTCAGGGCCTATTGTGAGACCCACAACTAATAATGCTAGGGGATAGGAGGGCAAGGAGATGACTGAAGCACAAGGTGACTGATAGGGTGATTATCACCAAGGGAACCAGCAGAAGAAGAAAGCTGGGAGAGGGTTCCCCAACTCCATCCTAATTGTCTCTGTAAGCATCAGGTGGTGAGTGTGGCATCCCCAAAACCCAGCTAGAGTGTTTTATTTTGGCCAAGAAAAGCCTGCAAAACTTTCCCAGTCCTCACAAATTCAGCCAGCCCTAGACTTAGATTTCCCAGTCTCTGTCATTCTACTCTAGGAACGTGTTAATACTGTAGCAGTGGCTTATGTGCAGAAAAGATGGGAAGGGAGAGGGAATGTGGTTGTTTCTAGTTCCCATATGTTCTATGAATCTCTTCCAATTCGACTGATTTCTAAAAAGCTCCAACTCTAGCAAACAAGGGTGGGGTGGAATTAGTTATTCTGATGCCAAAAATACCAGTTACAAATGCAGGCAGGAGAGAGACTGCCCTACTGTGGTTTTGCTCTTGCTGCCACTTTCCCCCACCTCCCAACACCTCTCTTGCACACTTCCCTGCCTATCCTTTTCTCTTTTTTGTTGAAATTCTGTGTATAAAACTATTTTCTTAGCAGCATGTGTATAAGGAAAGAAGCTTTTTCACTTTGTGCTTCCTGGAAATGTGACTTGTATATAAAAGTTGAAAACAAAAACCAAAAAAATAGGAGACAAAGAGGAAGCATTTTAAAGAAATCCTTGACAAACGCCTAGCATGAGATGATTAGAGGTATGGTGTCACACATTTTAGGGATTTACAGCCAGGGTAGGTTGGCTTTAGTTTGACCATGAGTGTTTTCACTAGGAGCTAACATAGCTAGAAATCCTTCCTCTGGTCCTCCAACACACTCTTACACCCGGACACCCTGGCCTGGAGACACCAGGGACATTCACAGTTGTAGACAGAAGCAACTGTCCTTACCAGGAAGCCCGTAATTTGGAGCCTGGCTGACTGCTGACTTGGGTCAGTCAGCATGCTTCTGGAAGGTATGCCATTCCATGCTCCCAGTGGCAGGAAGCATTCCTCCCCACCCTCCACAACCCCTTTCTCAGACCAGAAATCCTCGGCAGCAGTACTCCTACTGCAGAGATGCGTGGTGGGCCATCCTGAGAACAGAAGGCTGAGTCAGCACAGTCCTACACAGAACGCTAGACATAAATGCCAAGCCACCCAGGTTAAATCGTGTTGCTTCTCCTGTGGAGCAGTAAACCCAACTCAAGTACCTGACACAACAACGCCTATCTTATAGAACATTCCACGGCCCTAAAGCGAGCCTAAATCAATGGCTCCCAAGGTTGGTCTTCCACAGCTTGGGGCAAAGGCTGAGGGTTTCTGACATACTTGGGTCTTAAAACATTCAAATTCTGGTCCACTCTACTGACTGCCAGCGTCAGTTCCAGAAGGCAGGGGGTTGAAATGATCTTGTCTTTGCTCTAAACCAGTCCAGGTGGGGATGACTTAAGGCATCCAATTCCCAAGTAGAAACAAAAATCAAAGTGTGTAGAATACGAGAAAATCTGAAGCCTTAGTGGCCAAATGGGGGCGAGTCTGCGATAGGATCACAAAATGAAACCTGTTCTTCCCCTGATCCTCTAGCCACGCTAAAGTGTACTTACAGAAGCATGCACAAGAACCAAGGCCTATTATTTCAGGCACAGTAGCACCTACCTGCTTAATCCCTTCTATTTGTTCCTTAACCACCTTCAGGGCTTACAGACCAGATCACTGATTCCCCAAATATTTACCAACCTGATCTGTTTAGAAGTACTCACTCATGCAGTCATTCGCCCCTGAAGCACAGTGCTCTATACACATACTTGCACCAATGAAACAAACAAGCACACTGTTAGAAACAGCACAGAAACACACAGAGAGAGCTGCAGGGATACACACATATGCCAACAAGGACAGGCCCCAAGGGTATATAGGCACAAGGGACAGACAGACCCATCACCTACACTCCCCTAAGCAGAAACACCCGACATATACTAATTTTCTTCACATAACTATAGGTAGGAAAAGCTTATAAACAAGAAAGTGTAACCAGTATCAGGAAAGGTGACCAAATGTTGAACATTAATCCATGGGGAAATGACCTTAAATTCCTCTGGAATGTGACACTAAGGAGGGGAGGGAGGTAGAAGAGAAATTAGGAAGAAACTCTGAGGAAAATTTACATTCAGCACAGGAGTAAACGGGGCTGGGACCCTATGTTATAGGAAGGGACAGTCCTGGGGAGCACTTCTCTTCAGGATGCGGCAGAAAGCTCAAACCACCAATGGGGAGCAATAGTGAGAAACCTGTAAGCCAGGAGGATGACATATCTTGAAGACCGAGTAAGGAAGAAATGCCCCAATACCAAGGACACTCTTGCTACAACAAGAAAGATATAGATCCAGCCTGGGGGTCTATAGGATTACAGCTTGGCTACATTGTAAAAAGGTCAGATGAAAGAAAAGTGAAGGAGAGGCCATTCATAGAAGACCTAAACCATGGCTCACCAAGTCTGGGCAAAGATGGGAAGTAACCCCAAGGAAACAAGGGAACACCTCACTAGGAGAGACTATACTTTATGGGAAGAACATATGATTGGGTGAGGACACGCCCCATCATTCTTTAAATGGAAGACCTGTATGGCCTTCCACACCAAGGACGGGCAAGGGGGTAAATGGCATTATTCCCTGCCAGTCGTCTGAGCCTGGTGCTTCTTACAGCTCCCCAGCCATGGAGAGGTATCTGGCTAGAAGGCAGTGGAGAAGCAGGTTAATTATCAGTGGACCAGAAAGGAGATGAGGGGGAAAGGTGACCTGGGACCTGACCCGACCACACACAACTCTTACACAAACTACAGCTCAAATGCCAAAACAAGTAATTAGCAGAAACTTAGCACTGCCCTACATCCACAGTCTCTCCCTGATACCTGAACTGGCATCATATCTTCTCAAATAAAAAGACCTACACTATACTCACTCTTGGAGAGCCCAAGTGCTTAAAGGACAGCGTCCTCTGCAACCTGCTGAGATCAGCAGTAGGCTAGGCCATGTGTTCTGCTCACCTTGCTTCCACTACTGGACCCTGACTTGCAACCAGAGAGAAGTGTAACTACAACCCATCCTGTATTGAGCCACAACCTGTCTAGACCACAGACAGCAACTTCCCGGCAATGCTCCTAACCTAGTGTTTCTTGGCGGTGAGGCTTCAGAAACACAGGGCAGCCAACTATCAGAATCTAGGGTGAAGAGAAGAGTGAATTTTGAAAGTGTTCCCTAAGGGCTTCTTCCATGATAACTGTCAATGGGAAGCACAGTTCTCACAAGTTAAATCTGCCTGCTTTGACCTCATAACACCCCCCCTAAAACAGACATACACACATCCCACAACACGTATACCACACATGTGACAACATTAAAAAATGTCTATGGTTGGGGAGGAAGAAAGATGCAAAAGGCATGGAAAATCCAGACTAGATCAACTGCCCTACAAGGTGCTTCCCATCTCTTAGAACAGTGTTTCAAGTTTCATCCCCCTGTGTCAAATTACTTGACTGCTTGTTTAAAATTCATATTCCTGGACCATATTGCAGACCCACTGAATCCGAAACTCCTAGTGAACCTGCACTCTCTGGAGTCTGAGAAACACTGAATTAGACTAGTCAGACCCATATGCATCTATGACCTGCCCCCAGCTCTCCAGCACCCAGGGCACAGCCCTGCTACACCAGGGGCTACCACACAGTGGCCTAGCATCACCTCAGATGGTCTTCTTCATTACCCTGACCTCGGCCCCAACTCCAACATTTTGGAAATCTGTATCCTGTTTATGTTGGTTGCTACTAAACAGGAGAAAAGTTATCCCCTTGGCTTATCGCATCACTGCTTTCCCCTCTGCTGTGGAAACCACCTCGCTTCCTCTGAAGCTTCGTTACACTTCTAGAGTTGCTGAAATCAGAACTCTACCAGCCCTAAGCAGCTCAACCCAGGCTGAGCAATGGTTTTACTTCCCTCTGGGCAGGTTCTATCTCCCATCAGAGCTACCCAGGCTACCCCGACATCACCCACAGTCGATTCTTCTACCCAAAGTTATTCCTAGTTACTGCTCCACAGTCTCTGGCTACCCAGGTAGCAAGGAAAGCCTGACCTGCTAGAAGTTCTTCCAGATGGAGACCCAGCGTCCAGTTTTGTGGGACTGCCTCTGGAGGCGTAGGGCTGGTCTGTGGCACCACAGATGCTGGGGATCCTGGGGGCCTTCCTCTCTACTAGGGAGGGCGCATTGTTGATCTGTGGTCTCCCTTCCAGGCGTGGATTTTAAAGATACGGAAATTTATCCAACTCTAATTGGGGTGCCATTGAGAAATTCCTAAACACAAAATCTCCTTGAACAGTCTTTCTGGAAGCACAAGTCCGAGGTGCATTTGTCTTCCTAACACCTGCCTATCTCTCTAGACCTAGAGAACATTTCCATCTTTCTAGGACCATTATTGAATACAGGACTTTTAACAAGGGAGAAAGAACTGGTTCTTCTCAACCACAGCTCAGCCAATCACAAGGCACAGAGCAGAATAAAATATATAGAGGTACAAATCACCCACCACTCAACAGCAAGGCCCGAGAGTCTCTCCTTCCTACTTCTTCTCTTCCAATCTCTTCTGGCACCATCTTTGTGACAACGTAGTTGGCTGGCCTCTCACTAGGATATAATTTTTCCCTCCTAGAATTTTTTCTATCCTTACTGACCAAAAAGGTATACAGTCCACTGGCCTGGAGCCTTGGGTGTGGCTCTCGCATATGCCCTTGTCACTCTGTGCTCCAGCTTCCCTTGGAATTGCTCCCTAAATCCTGAGTGTGGCACCATCTAAATCCCTTTCTTGGGGCTGTGAGGGTAGGCGGGAGGTGGCTGTCTAGTTGGAAGGAAGGTGGAATTGGGGTGGGCTGGAGAGCACTAATTCAGCCCCGCTGATGGGGGCATCCTCTCATGCCACTCCCCGGCACAGAACTCAGTCCAATGCCTGGCATAGATGCATGCCGCCCCCTCTCTCACTGCCGCCAAGTGGCGGTCGTGAGCATGTTTGGCGGCTTTGGGTTTGCCGCAGTGCCAGGATCTGAAACACTGTTCACGTGCCAGTGCAGCACTGCCAAGCGTGGCGGCATCTAGTTGGTTGGGTGCCAAGCAATAGGACCCAGGTGGTGATAGAGAGATGAAAGAGGGGTGGAATGTAGGGAGGGAAAGGAGAGGAAGACCGTAGGGAGAAAATCAGATACCTCACTTGTTAGAGTGGAAGGTCCAAATGGGATCTGAAGAAAGGTGCCCTTCCCATTCTAGATCCCAGCTCAGAAAGCAAGCCCTTCCCTCCCCCACCACGCCCACATGGTAACACATACAGACCAGGCAAGCGGATCTGGCCATCTTCAGCAGGAAACTGGCTGGGGGCCAGGCAGGACTGCCAGCCTCTCTGTCCTTCTTCCTTGGGGTCTTGGCAATGGCGTGCTTCCTCCTTTGTGTCCTCATGCCTCTCCGTCTGTCGCTCTACTCCCCATGCCTAAGAGGGAACGGGAAGGAGGTCCTGGCAGAAAATCTGTTCTCCCAAACAACTCTCTCTCTCTCTCTCTCTCTCACACACACACACACACACACACACACACACACGCACACGCACACGCACACGCACATCTCACCTCCTCCCTTTTCACTCCTGGCACAACTCTCTCAACCAGATTGGCAAGAGACACTGCCATCCTCCCCCATTCCTCTCAATGCCAGAACCTGCTCCAGGCTCCTTGGGCAGTGCCAGCACCCACCTACCTCACACCCAGGTCCCCTTGCCTCTCCTTCAGTGCTCTGACAAAGGGCAAGACTACCAGCCCCAATGAGCTCTCCTCAAGGAGCAGTGGCACAATATCTCCTCCTGGCTCTTTGATGCTTTCTTGGCACTTCCCTGGCTACTCTCTCCACTTTACTTTCCCAGACTGGAAGAGGACTAACTACCTCATAGTCCAACTGTTTCTCAGAGCTGAGCTCTAGAGGGAGAACAACATCAGTAACACATCCCTGCCCCTCCTCTCTGCCTCCTGGGGCCCCTGTTTCCACTGCCCCAGCTCGAAGCACCAGCCTGATGGATGTGATGCCAATGGCTCCCAGGTACCGAGCCTTCCTCCCAGAGCACCAGGACTCCTGCCGCTGTTCCCCTCCCATTCGCCTCCTTCCATCTCCGCGGGTACAAGGGTGGCAGCTGCAGTGCCAATGCCTGTAAGCTGGCAGCACGAAGCAGTTCCTGCACCCTCTTCTGCCCTCCCAGGCCCCAAACCTCTCCCCTCCTTCTTCTCCTTCATCCCTCTGTCCTTCTGGTTGGACACTAGATTGGTAAACGCAGTGCCAACCCCCACCCGTGCCCAGGAGGCTCACATACAGCAAGCGCTTATGCGTACATGTACATGCGCACACACACACACACATGCACACACACGGCCCCATGAGTGCCAGGCAGCGGTGGCAGACACACAGCAATGCATAGTGACTGGTATACCCAAGGAGGCAGCCAGATTCGGCACCTGATCCAGCACCCATTTGGGATTGGGTGGGTAGGCGGGCGGGCAGGCGGGCGCAGGGGTGATGGAGGCAGACGATGGCCCTAGGTTGGCAGCCGATGGAGCTGGGAGAATGGAGGGAACAGATGCTCTTTGCCCAGCCTCCCTCCCTCTCTCTCCGAGATCAGTGCCAAGCTGGGGGGATGGGGATAGGGGAGGATGGGGGAAGGGTGGCATTTGGAAAGCTGGCAGGCGGGGGGGAGCTGGGTCCGCCCAAGCTGGGCAGTGCCGGCACTGGCTGCCGCCTCTCCACTCTGCCATCTGTCTCGTTTCTCTCCCCACCCCCTTTCTCTCTCTTTCTCTCTCTCTCCATCCACTGCAAAATGAAAAGAGGAAAAACAGGGTCCTCATTGCACCCACCCCCAACCTCTACCATACCCCCTCTCCTCCTTCCCACAACTCACCACACCATACCACCACCAAGCCATCTGTGCTCTGTCCTCCTGGCTCAGTCACCTTCTTTCATTCGCCTTCACCCTCACACCAAAATGGGTGCAATGTTTTAAAATATATATATACACACACACATACATATATATATGTATATATATTTTTAAAGCAACTTAAAAGAAAAACACTTTTCTTTGGGAATGTCCTGTCCTTCTTCTGAGTCTGGGTCCTCAGTGCCAATGTTTATGGCAGGCAGAGGGAGGGGACCCTGTCCTCAGCTGGTGCCCATGAATCCCATGCCAGGGAGGAGGGGTGGCTGGGGTGGGGTGGGGGTGGGGTGGGGTATCGGGAGAGCGCTCTTCTCTCTGCGCCTGTGGTGGCTTCTTTTTTTCTTCCTCTTCCACTTCCGGAGCAGATTCAAATATATCTAGAGCCCTCCCCACCCCCAGTTCCCAGGGCCCCTGTGCCCTTCTCTCCCTGCTTCTGATTTTATTCCTCGATCACCCTTTCCTTTTTGTGTGCGTGTGTGTGTACGTGTGCGTGCGTGTGTTTGCATCCATGGCGGTGGGCACCGTGCCAGCCACCGCACAGCCATCTGCGATGCCTTCTGCAGCCTCCGCTATTTCTCCCTGTCACCTCCAGCCCCCAACTCTCCTACACCCCAGCTCCCCACCGCCCCAGTCCCCAATCATTAATTAGCTGCTGAATTAATTAAATTGTGAATGCTAAT
Source organism: Cynopterus sphinx (assembly GCA_030015415.1). NCBI lineage: Eukaryota > Metazoa > Chordata > Mammalia > Chiroptera > Pteropodidae > Cynopterus > Cynopterus sphinx. Next base: position 77,604,766 of record CM057384.1, read on the forward strand.
TAACATTCCTAAAGGGCAGGCTGCCAGGCTGGGGGGTGGGGGGAGACAGAGGGTATGTAAAAAATGAGATTGGAATGGGGGAGGAGGAAGAAGAGCCTGTCTGCTTCGGAGAACAGGGAGGAGAGAGAAAGAACCCAAAAGGATGAAGGAGAAAGAGGGCAAAGTGACAGGGTTATGGAAAATGGGGTGTAAAAACTGTCTGAGTGCAAGCCAGCCTTTCCTGCCCAAATAAAACAAAGTTAATTCCTCGTCCTCAAGGTCACCGTCCATCCCAGCCATTCTGGAAAAGTATACATTACTAGGGTGGGGGACTCTGGCAGCTTCTTTTCTGTCTTATACAGATAACCAACCCCAAACCAGAGAGGCAACGGCTACTATCTCTCAATCTGTCCACAGTGGCCCTCGGGTCACAAGAGAAGGATCGGGGCTCAGGGAAGCCCATGTTGACTTGCCCTTCCCTAGCCCTTTGTCAAGGTGAAGGACACATTCTATAAGCATATGCTGCAGGGAAAACATAGGGGATCAATATGGAGAGCCATGATGGGTATCAATTCAACATGGATCAACTGCAATTAGCAGAAAATCACTGGCAATGCCTGCACAGCTGCCCTAGAAGACCGTGACAAGACTGTCTTTGAGATTCCAGAGTAGGAAAAGTGGACATTCCTACCCAACTGGAAGGTCAAGAATTTGGGGAAAAGTGAGTAAGAAACATCTAGCTCTGAGTTGTTTTTCAAGAAAGAGATATGCCAGTAGAGTGAAACTTCTTTCTGGTGGTGCTCTGTGAAACAGACCTGATGGGATGCTTCTCAGAAACAATGGATCCCACGATCAAATTAGTTTGGGAAACACTGTATATTCCCCTTCTTAAGAAATTTAAAATGCATATTGCTGTGGTAAAGGCTTGAGAAGTCTTGTACAAAAATAAAAGTTTAATGTGTTCAACCCACTAATTCTGAAACTCAATGGGCCACAAAACCCTCATTTAAAATTTTTCTAATTTGATTAATTCTATCCCTGCAGAAACAGTGTTTCACTTTGGGGAAAGCTCGATCAAGTAATCAGGGGTAGTTCTTGCCTGGAAGCTGGCAGGATAGTTTGAGCTGGCCTCAGGTCGGCTGAATCCTAACATTCCGCAAACCAAGGGATGGCACTCAAGCTCTGGTCTTTCAATAATACAGGAAGGCCCCAAACCAGCTCACGGTGGAAAAACCATATCACTCGTTAGAAACAGAGACCTATACCTTCAGAGATGGAAGGAGACTTTATCGACCATTAAGCCTAATTCCTTAATTTTATAGTAGAAGCAACTGAGACTCAGATAGGTAAAGTGATTTAAATGTCCAAGGTCATAGAGCTACTACATGACATCACTGACGAAGATTTTCTGACCTCTAGCCTAGCTCTGTTTCTCTATTTTCTGTTATTGAAACTTCAGGACAAGGCCAGCATGGGGTTTATGTTAAAGAGCTTCATGGAGACTCCTTTTTCCTCTGCTAAGGCCTGGGCATGGTCTTTTTCAGCCCTTTGCCTACACTCCCACCTTTGGAACCCTGTAGCATCTACCTGCCTGTGGAGAGTCTATTCTGTATGCCTATGGAATGGGGGATGGGGGCAGGAGTTTATGTTTTATGAAATCTCCCCAAGTCTTCTTGATAACCTGGATTCATAACTTCTGTTCTTAGCTATCTCTGCCTTCTCTTCTAGGATGACCCCACCTCTGCTATATATTACTGCTATCAACCCAAAGCTTCTACTCCCATCACAACCTCAACTCCATTCTGTTCCAGAAACTGTAAGTGTCTCATGGGACACCTCCTGCTGCATTCCTAGCAACTTTCCCTTTTTCTATCCTCTCTTTGGCACCTGGACTCCCTGAGGTCACTTAACTGTTCCATCAGAGTCCTCAGAGGCTAGGCTTGCAGGGACAAGTGACTCACTAGAATGAGGAGACTGCAGCCAGCCTCAAAGACATTCCAGGGCCCACAACCTCCCTGAGCTACTGAACCTCCATCCTCCTGCCATAGATTGAGCTCATCTTTTTCTCACAGGGCCTTTTGGGGAACTGGAGAACAATGGAGACAGGTAGTGTTTAGCTCATTTCAAAGGTTGAAGAACATTATTAAATTGTTTTTGCTTTCTGGGTCCCTATTATATGAGCTCCATTTCACACTCACCCTCCCAATATACAACCCCCCACACACTACTTCACAAGAAAGCTGCCTCTCTTCACAAGATAACTCACCACGTCATTCTAGAGAGACAATGTCTTTGAAATACAATTTTGATTTGCCAAAGAGATCTATATCCAATTTCCAGGAATGATGAGGTCCTTTGGAGCTCAAAGTCTAAAATGCACTGGCTGACTTCATCTCCTCTCTTCTTGTGTCCCTGACAGGACAGCCCTTTGGCATTGGGATGACAGAACTACTTCAGAGTGTGACCCACTGTCCACCTGCTGACCACTCCTCTGGCTGAGGAACCATCTGATAAAGGGGAGACAAAGTGGAGTGAACTACCCGACGACCAGAGGGAGCAAGAGGTAAAACCTGGATGTTCTCAGCGGATGCATAAATAAAAATATTTTGTGGCTGCTTTTATCCTTGGGTGGCATCTTTGCTAAATTATCCCTTCTCAGTGGTCAGTAAGAGAGGCCAAAGTCCAGCTTTCCAGAGTAATGGATTCCAACCCAGCTTACTTTCCTTTCTAGAGCCAGTTTCCTTTCTCCAGTACTCAGGTACCAAGCTGCTGTCAGTAGCAGAGGCACTCAAGAGCTGTGATATAAATGATTATTCAATTATCAAATAATACTGCCAACCCTGGCCAGCTCCCTACAGTGATGGCAGCGGAGGAGAGCTACAAAATCCAATATTGATAAACTGTATTTTGTCTTCTAGAACCATCACTCTGCCTGACAGCCACCCTTGAAGCCTCCCACTATTAGCAACAAAGAAGGGGGAGAGACTGGTTAGTGATGGCCCTTGGGGGTGTGACTAAGCATAGGGAAAGCTAAAGGCAGCTAAGAACCCTGGGGGAAAATGAAAAGACCTCAGCGCCCACCGCTTTCAGAGCCCCCTCAACCCACAAGCATGAACCAGCCTGCCCATCTGGAGGGTTAATCCTCCTTTCTGGAAGGTTAATCTCAAATTAGACTGCCTAGAAAAATCTAACATTAGTAAGCAGGAAGGGCTTACAATCTGGCCCCATCTCTGCCACCCCTTCAGTGTAGCACTTGACTTGCCCACATTTCCACTGAAAATGGGGAATGTGCCTGAGGTTCCTTCCAGCATCGACCTTCTGCAGCTTAGCACATGTCTTCTAAGGCTACTGTCAGATTTCTGTTAGGTCCTGAGCACTAAAAAAAGTAGGGTCATAGCAGTAAGTTTTCTAGGAAAATGATTTAAGACCTTAAGCCCCAGTCTGAAGGGTATAATAGATCTACTCCCCACTCTAGGGCCTTTGCACTATCTGCTCTTCATGCAGGTGTGCATTTCCCCGGACAACTACATGGCCAGCTCCCTGAAATCCTCCTGCTCTTTGCTCAGGAGCCCTGTCTAATTCTGATTCCTGCCCATCCACAGATACTACCCCCCTAACCCCTTTTTCCTTTTCCACTGTATTCATTATCCTCTAACATGTTATATGATTGACTCTTTTATCATGTTTATTGTTATTTTCTATTTCTCACCTCTGGCATGTGAGTTTCACAAGGGTAGGGGTCTTTGCTTTATTCATGAGTGATTCTCAAGCATCAATAATAATGCCTGATACATAGGAGGTACTCAGCAAATAATTGCCAAATGAATGAAGCTAAGGTTAGAATGGTTTATGTTTTGGTCAGACCAGTCTAATTCCATCATTTGGGGCTGGGGACAAAGAGAGATGGGTCATCATTTCAGTGCTCTCTACCTTCTGGAAAGATGGTTCACGAACACCCCATGTCCTCCTCCATCTCCATCACAGCCTCATGAATATGCCTATTTAGGATATGGCTCTGCCCAGGATTAGGACCAGAAGAAATGAACCTGTCTAGTGGGCTTGCCATTTTCTTTACCACCAAAGGTGTAAAAAATTAAAACAGCACTTACAGAAACATGGAAAGTGAGGAAGTGAAGAAAGGCAAGGGTGTGGAGCCAAGGTGAAGCACAGTTCATGGGTAAGGCCATGGACCAGAATATCTTTCTATAGTTTATTTTTTTTAACAACCTCTTTAGTAATTAAGTGCTAAGTTTAAATATCTCATCTTGGAAAATAAGCAGATAAAAATGAACATCTCTACAATGACAGAAGCACCTCCCTTTGTCCATTTTATATGGGGAATCCAGCACATATCAGGGAAGTAGCCTGGGCATGAGGTGAGCTGGAGTGCTTCCAATTGCCAGCTCCACTACAGACTGTGCCTTGACAGGTGCTATGGATAGAACTGAAAGGGACATTCCAACCTCCAAGGGTACAACTCCCTCAGCAACTCTGCCCATCCAGAAATGGCAATTACTAAGCAGATGTTCCCAAAGGATGACACAATGACCATCGACTGGACCCCAACACAAGGACTCCCAGCTTCTCTAATACAGAGGCTTAGGACAATGGAAAAAAGCCAGGAGCAAGAAGGGATATCATGGCTGGCTGTCCCAGAGTCCCAGGAGCAACACAAAGGCTCTGGGAACCTAGGGGTAAAGGAATCTAGGAAGAGGATGAATCTAGGGATGTGGAACGCCCATTAGTTCTTTCACATTTGTTTTCTTTCTTTTTTAGCTCTTCCATTCTTTAGAAACTTGCTAGAGGCAGCATTATTCCTGCCCATCCACAGATAAGAAAGAATAAGTCACTCAGATGTAATTTGCTAGATCAAATGCCAAGACCAGGGATTGAAAAGGAGCCCTGGGTTCTACCTCCATTACGTCAAGTTCATAGTTAACTGTCATCTGGAGGTCTCCCAAGGCCAACTATATCTCCTTCAAAAAAAATAATAATACGAGAGACCAATATTTATTTTGTACTTCCTCTTTATCAGGCACTATATTAACTAGTCTAATTTAACAACTGTGTGAGATAGGGACTATTATTACACCCATTATAGATAGATGGAGAAACTGAGACATGGATGTGTTAAATATTGAGAGGAGCACTTGGAGTTCCAACTAGGTGGCCTGGCCCACCCACTGATTCTAAGATGGGATGGGAGTTGCCTCAAATGACAGATTCAAAACTAGGTCTCTACAGCCTGATTCCCAGGACAGCACTGGGATTTGAGTCGCTCACAACAAAAACAATAGCAGAAAAGAATTTTATAAAGTCAAGTAGTGTTCAAGAACATTCTGAGAGAAACTTTTAGGCTTTCTATCTAAGTTGGTTCCCTAATATCCTATTTTAGAAGCTCTGAACCTGGAATATTTCTAGTCCAGCTGGTCTCATATTTATACATTTCATTATCATTTAACTAACGGGCACCTATTCCATGGCAGAAACTGTGCTATGCCTACAAAAAAGCAACAGTGAGCACAAGGAATCACCAGCAGACTGTTGTTGCACAGTATAAAGTATAAGGCAAAGATATGCAGGCAACAGATCAGAAAGAGGCTTCTGTATAGACCACATTAAGAAACGTAAACATTACTCTGAAGGCTATCAGGAGCAACCTAAGGATTTTAAGCAGGGGCATGATGCTAAGATTCATACTTCAGAGAGATTACTTAGGAGGCTAGATGTGAATGGGAATGAAACCAGAAGCAAAATAATGAGATGTGTAGCTAGTTGAGGTTAGAGATTAGGAACTGAACAAAAAGTAGTAATAGGAAAGAGAAGTAATACTGACATTCCTTAACTGATGGTATATTGGGGTAAGTAAGGAAATAATCCACAATGATACTCAGCTTCTGTACTTGAGAGAGCAAGAGGATAACAGAACTACCTCCTGGTAAAGCGAATAAAAGAAGTAGATATGATGGGAAAATGATGAAGCTGGCTTTAGAAATATTATGCTATATTATGCTATAGCTTGTTAATCATCCAGATAGAAGTACTACCCATCAAACAGATGAATATAGGAGTTGTAAGGTCAAGGAAAAAATCTGAACTGAAGATCAAAATTTAGGAATTATTAGGAAACTGGTGGAGTTGGAAATGAATGGTATCATGCAGGGAGAAAGTGCCGAGTGAGAAAAGAACATCAAAGGGGTGGGGGAAGGCGCCTGAGCCAGGAGACCAAGAACGAACAAATAGATACAAAAAAAAAAAAAAAAAAAAAGGGAGTGTGGGTCATAGAAGCCAAGGGAGAACAGGTTCAAGAGAGAGAGATAAAATAGGTCAAATGCTGGGTCCACTGGGTTTGGACAAAGCCCAAGATCTTCAGACCACCTTAATCTATTCCATTCAGGCTGCTTACACAGAACACTGCTTAGGACTGCTGTGTTTCATGGTCCCTGTTTTAATGACACTGAAAAACAGGAACAATTTGTTTATTCACCTTGACACTCAGTGGAGAATCATGCCCGGACAAAAAGTAGTGCTCCAATCCAAGGGACACCCGGGGAAGGGTCACTTGGAAGTCTCTTGAGGGCCAAACCCACATCTGAGAAGAAGCTCATGCAGTAGACCCAGAACCCTGAAAAAGACCCTAACTCTGAGGACAAATCCCCTCTGAACCTCAGTTCCTTTATCTATAAAATGGTCCAAGTGCTTGTGAAGATTAAATGAGCTAATTTTCCTTATGAAAACATCTTAAATACAGTGGCTTGTAGGAGTCACTCAATAAATGCTAATAAATATTCATTTCCTTCCTTCCTTTAAAGACTTTTAAACCTATGATTTCACAGGATTCTTACAACCTAGATAGAAACAAGGAGAGCCACCTTTAGAGAAGTTAAGTGCCTTATCAGTAGTCACCCAGAAAATTAGCTGCAAAGCCAAGACTGGAACCCAGGGCTGCTAAGTCGTAGTCCAGGGTTTTGTCATTGGTAAATGCCCAGAATCCTTGCATTAAGTGAAAAATCCCTCTTTTATTAACCATTACATATTATATAAACCTGAAGTTTTAATACAATAGCCTTAGTAATAACTGGACAAACCTACAGAACTTGCTCTAGGGAACCTAAGCACTCAGAACCCTCTTGGCCTCTCCCAGCACAACCAAGCCCAGGACCAAGCATAAGAGCAAAGGAATCCAAGAGTTCTACTTCTCAGATTTCTTCTTCCAAACATTATCTACTTCTTGAACCCAGCTAAGCAAACTTCCAAGATTCTTTTACTCAGAATTCCTTCTCAGCCAAAAGGCCTAGGACCTCAATGTCCAGGGCTCACTCTAATCACTATACTTCACTCCTTCAGAAATGCCAGCCTAAAATGTTCCATAAGGCAAGGTTCAGTAGGTAAGCCATCTCTAAGAGGACATAATATGTTAAATGGTGATAATGCTATGGAGAAATATAGAGCAGAGAAGGGAGATAGGAATGTGTACAGAAGGAGGGGCAAGGGGCAATTTTAAATGGAGTGGTCATAGAGAAGGTGGTATTTGAGTAAAGATCTTTCTCTGAAACAAAGATAAGATCAACTTGAAACATAATCTGAAGTCATTTAGCCTTTCTAGGCCTCAGTTACTTCACACTGTCCCGTTTGTTATGAGACATGAGCTGCCTATGGCTTCAGTCCAGGCCAGATGGGGTAGAGAAAATACCCTGGACCATGACCTGGGTTCTAGTCCCACCTCTGCCATTTACCAGCTGAGTGATATTGGGAGTCAGCTTTTCAGTTGCCTCATCTCATCTATGAAAAAGGAACAGTATATATCCTATATTAACATATATATAACCTTCATTAATGTGTGTTATAACACATATAACATTATATGCACATATATATATAAATAATCCCTTTCATTTCATATATATATATATGACAAGAGTTTCCCAATGGCATGGGCCAGATGGCATTCTGCATTCATTTCACAATCTCCCCTTAAGGATTCTAAAACACTATATGTTTATACACAGTTAAGAGGTAAGGGAGTTTTATTTCTTCAAGTGATACAATATCACTTCACCAAGTCCCTCAGAAATAGCTTTCCTTTAATTGACAAATCTTAGTCAAGTATTTACCAAGGGCTGTGCTAAGTAGCTAGCTCTAAGCAAGGAGCTACAGAGTACCTAAAAAAAAAAAAGAAAGAAAAATAATTGTTGGTCATTCAATTCCTGCCATTAAGTTGTTTTAATAGTAATTTCTAAATTGCTGATCCTTTTTGGCCCTACAAGCTTTGCCCTGACCTCGACCACAGGCTTTTGGGGTCAGGAAAGAAATCTATATGCCTGATTCTCATACCTTCCTTGCACACAGTTAGTGCTCAATAACGTTATTAACTACCTCACCTCTAGGTAAGAGAACTGGATGAAAACATGTGAAGATTGTCCCTACTACTAGGTGTGACTAAACAATGCTATCAAGCCTTGTGCTCCATCAAGAAAATTCCTCTTATACACAAGTTTGTGCTCATTCAGTTAAATCTCTCCTTAAGAGTTCTGTCTCCACAATAGTATAGGGTTTCCACAAGATCCTGAGTCTACAGACAATTAAAGTGCAGGCCCCCCACTGCTACCACCCAGGCCTGAACTGAGGCCCCAAAATCTCCCTGACATGTCTAATAAATCCACTCACTTGATCTAACATAAGACCTTACAAATCATCTGCTCTAGAGCACACTCTATAGCATAATGACTATTTATACATCCCCAACTCCTTTCCAAACTGTGAAATCCTCCATGAGAGGCTTGTGTATCTTAGACCCAGCATAGTGCCTAATACAAAAAGCAGTGCTCATAAAGTTAATGCATGCCTAGCAAATGCTATCTGTTAACAATACCACGCCGCCCAAATCACCCATGCCCAGATGTGCTTCTCTTACCTAGGTTAAGGCAACATGCCATCTAGTAAGGACATGATGAGAAATCAAACTAATTATCAGTTACTAGCTGATTTCATTTATTCACTATCTCCTGACATAAATAAGGCCTTCTGGGAATGAGATAAAATACGATCAAAAAAGGCAGGTAAAGGTCCAGAGCACAGGGTGTCACCGTGACAGGATGTGGCAGCCATGCTGGTTAGCAAGGATACAACAGTCCCTGACAGAATCTTAGGAAACAGAATGGGTGTCGCCAGCTTCATCCATCCATGGCAATCTCTGCACAGAATTTAATAATCAGGGAGCCAAGGATTCACAGAATTTGTATCTCTTTGTTGAGACCAGACTCCGAGCCTTGGACCTTTCAGTTTCACTTCTTCCTCCCTTCTTTCCTCTGCAGATTACAGAAAAATCCCAAAGGCCAACCAGCCATTTTCCTCTCAGCAGCTCCTAGTTAGGAGAAAACAGAGTTGGCCAATAGGATACTGGCTCAAATCAGCCTCATCCATTTGGAAGTCCTGGCCAACCAGAGCCTGCGAGCACAGTAGAAAATAAGGGGGAGGGAGGGGAGGAGTTCCAAGCACATTCTTCACTGCTTACAACCAGAGCTGAACCCAGAATCATTGGTTTACTGCCAGCTTGTCAAGACCTTTTGATAAGCTGGTCAATTAAGTCTCTCCAACTGAATATTTCCTATCCTGTACCTCTTTAGGGGTCCTGTCCCAATTATCTCTGTGTACACAATGAAGAACAAAGAAGAATGTGTATGGAGGGGAGGAATAAAAGGGTGGTGGGTAGCAATGCTTTTATTTTATTTTTGAATGAAGAATGAATGAAAAACTACTGCATTTGTGGGGTGGTAGAAAGAAAACAGGACTAAAAGTCAAAAAATCTAAATCTAGGGCCTGGCTCTGCTACTCACAAGCTAGTGAACTTGAGCCAGCCACGTCACTTTCCTAAACTGGGTTTCCTCTTGCAAATGAGGGTCCCCACCCATGGGTTAAACACGTGTACTAAGTACATTCTATAAGCTAGGGCACTACAAGTAATTATACTTATTTCTATTCCTCGTAAAAATCCTATGAAGCAGTTATTTTTGTCTTGTAAATGAAGTAACTGAGGTTCAGAGAAGATAGGAGAGTTGCCAAAGGCTGTGCAGCTAGAAAGTGGTTGAGTTTCAAGGTCAGTTTTGTTTTCAGATACCAAAACCCATTAAGCCATATGCCATTGTTAAATGACTTCCAAACTCCCTTTCAGCGCTGATGCTCTGGAATTTCTTGATCTCTCACTGTCATTTTTCTCTTACTTCATTACTTCTAGAAGCTAAATTACCCAACTTATACTTTAAATGGCCACAGAAGTAAACGCTCCAAATTATTCAAGAACCTAGATCCCCAAGGCTGAAAGAGGCCTCTTTCCGCCTTCACATATTTACTCTTCCATCACTCACAAAGGAGAAAAATCTAAGAAGGCTTTAAGGAATAGAAGTCTTCCTGAAATTGCCTATCTTCTTTCTTTTTCTCTAATAACTATTAAGTAACTGAATCCGTCAACATAGCAAACTGTTTATTTCTCCTCATTTAATTTTAGTATTATTTTTCTTTGCTATTTATTTATTCCTACGTTTATGATCAAAAAGTCAGTAGGGCTTGAAGTTGTCTGTGCCCTTTATCATTAGGGCAGGTCCATTTTCACTCTGAGTGCTAGCCAACACTACCCTATCATCAAGAGGCTTCTTGACAAGCTGATGATGATCCTGCCCTTTAGTGGCTTTCACTCAGTGTAGCCTAACACACATTCCAGGCAGATTGCAAAGAGGAAAAAATAGTAGCTACTAAACAAAATGTTAATACAGAAGATAAGCAATTTGTTAAAACAAAGTGTTATATAATTCTTCAACTTGCCTCTCCCTGTGCCACTAGGTGAGAGAAGTCATTCTGGCTGTAAGCAGGGTTATACCTAAACCATTCCAGGCATATTAGCAACTGCAAAAGGAAGATACAGATAGGCAGGAGGATGTTCCAGAAGAGACACAAGATTTATACAATTAGACTCTTAAAAAAAAAAAAGTCTATATATCTCAGAGAATAGGTTCAGGACAAAGGTCAGAAATAATAGGGGAAAAGTTACCCTAGAGTTTAATCAAAAGAGATCTGTCAATATTTGGCCTGTTCTGCAAGAGACCATCCAGAAGAAGCAATTAACATAAAGCAAATTCCGGGGAAGAGCTGAGTATGTCTCTGCTGGCAGGGGAAATGGCATTCACACATGGCTGGGAAAGTATAAACTCGGTTAGCCTTTGTGGAGGGCAACTTCAGTCTCCATTAACATTTAAAACTTCTGTCTAGCAATTCTACTTCTAGGTGTTTATGGGATAAATAATTCACCATTCTTTACTACTGCAGTGTTTATAATAATTCCTATCATTAGAGAAATAGTTACTAAACCATAGATATTATGCAGCAGTTAAAAAACTGAGGAAGATCTTTAGGTAGAAATATGGCAAGAATTTCAAGATATATTATTAAGATAAAAGAGCAAATTACAAATCTTTATGTATAGTGTGCTCCCATTATTGCAAAAATAAAAAAACTACAAACACTCATAAAACCATATATTTCTGTACATATATAAATGTACGAAAAAAGGTCCAGAAGGCACACATGAATTTGATAACAATGTTATGAGAACTGGGGGAGTGAGAATCAAGGGTGTTTCCCTTATCTGTACAGTTTGAAATTTGTTTTAGAAATGTATTCATGTGTGATGAATAATGAAAAAAAAAAAAAACCCAAGACTCTAAAAATGAACTAGAACATAAATGTCACCTCTACATGTAAAGTAAAAGTTGTTCAAGATATGTTTTAGTGAAAAAAGCAAGTTACCAAACACAAGGCACAGTAAAATGTCATGAAGTGGGTTGGTGGTGGGGGTGGGGGTGGGGAGGAAGAGAATGAACATCAGCCTGGAGTAAAAGCTTGAGTTATATAATCTTCATTCTACCACTTAACAGTCCCTCAGTCATGGCTAGCTGCTTAATCTTTCCAAACCCTTGGGTTAAGAATTACCTAGTACATAGGCTGCCGCTATCAGGTTTAAGTGAGGATGTATAAAGGACTTTCTACAGAGTCTGGAACAGATTAACACTGAATAAATGGTAGCTATTATTTATATAACAATAACTTATAATAACAATAAATTCAGTATCAATAACTGGATCTCTGAAATCATTTAAAGTGACTCTTTATAATACCTGATTATGATTTAGCCTTAACACTAATCATTATATTTTTTAAATTACTAATATTGTGAGTTTCAGTCATTAAATTTTAGAGCTGAAAGGATCGCAAGAGTTCATCTAACTTGGTGGTTCCTAAGTCTTTCTGCACAGTAGAATCAGATAGAAAGCTTCAAGTGGCTAAAAAGGCATTCCAAGGCTCCACTTCAGACTGGATCAGAATTTCTGGGAGGTGAGATTGAATACGTTCTATTTTTTACAAACCTTCTGTATCTCCACATGTGCTTATACAACTATAGAGAGGGGAAATGAAGGACAAAGGTGGAGAAAAATTTCATCATATTTCTTTGGTTGTGCTCAAATTTTTACCTATTCAAAAATAAATACTTTTAAACAATTAAATAATAGTAATAGGCTTCCACAAGTGAATCTAATGCAGTCAATCCTCAGGCCAGAATGAGGTCTTCACCCTTTCCCCAGAAATTCCACTTCAGAAAATGACAAGATTTATGTTTAAAAATGTGGGTATCCATGATAGAAGGAAAAGGCAGCAACAACAACAAAAAACTGCAAACTTAAATGTCTAACAAAAAAAAAAGGTTTTAAAAATTATAATGTATCTAAATGTTAAGTAATTTTTAACCTGGTTTTTTAAATAGTATAGAAAAACATGACACAGTTACGTGAACAAAACAGGACATAAATGTGAACAAATGGCCTAATCATAATTTTGGAGTGGAGAGATGGTGGAAAATGGCTATAAAAAAGTGAAAGGAAATATAGTACATTTAAAAACATGCCTGTGCCCTTTTCTCTACAGTCCACTCCCTCTCCTCAGCCCTGGCCACTCTTTAGGAACTGGCTGTAAATCCCACTGAGGAGCCTAAGCACCTTACTCATCCCATAATTATCTTACTCTCTGTTATGCTCTTTGTATTTTAAAAAATAAGAGCTCCCTTCAGAGGACAAATATTTGCCATAACTAAGAATGTCACAGACTCTAAAGCAACATTTACCCCCTGATATATGGCTGTATGTCACTCAACACATTTGCTGAATAGCTTCAAGCATGTAAGACTTTTGGTTAGTGCTATGTGCACCAAACTCTAAAGGCCTGTGTTTCTGCTCCCAACAAGCTACCTTCTCTGTGGACAGATCGGATGCAGAGATAAGAAAGAATAAGTAAGAAAATCAGGACATAAAAGCAGCACAGGCAATAGGTACTATTGCTCACACATACTTGCACACATACACACAGAGGGAGTTACTGTCCTTTATTATATACATCATTTTCCCCCCTGAACCAAAACATAAGCCCACCCCTCAGATGTAGCAGCTCTATCACATTCCTTATTTTTGTATCTAAACCTAATGCCTAGTGTCTGGCAAATAGTAAGTGCTCAATAAATGTTCTTAAATTAATGATAGTCTATGCTCTGCACAGTTAATATGCAAATATTTTTGAGTGAATTAATTATTCCAGTATGAATAATGTCAGAGAATGCCATCTAAGTGGATGGTGGTTAGGGGCGTAGACAAGATAGCACCCGTTGTTGGTGTATTTCAGACTAAAAAAGGTTGGGAAACACTGGGGTAGCTTCCATTAAGAGACTGCTAACTCACTGGACTCCTCTCAGACTTCAGTTCTTGGTGGGGGACTAAACAGGGAGAATTTAGATCTGAATATAGTTTACTTTTCAGAGGAAAAAAGCAATGACAAGCAAGTGGTCCCTCTTTTTTTCAGGCTGGGCCAAAGTAGTGACCTTAATGGAATCTTCAGTGCCAGCCATACCCTTGTCAATCCACACTCCAACCTCCCTTCTTCTGCTCCTTACATAACTCCAGACATCCTCTTATTTCCCTATCCCCTAGTCAAGGACAGAAGCCATGCTAGCCATCAGTCATCTTTCTGAAGTCCTAGCTAGGAATCAGTGCTCTATACCTCCCAGAGAAGAAACGATCTGATTTGAAGAGGGGGTTCATCTCTAAAAAACTGACAGGACCACAAAGGGCAAACTCAAAGTTCACTCTGAATACAATGAGGAAAGGAAACCACAAATAAATCCCAAATTTTCCTATCCTGGATTTTCTTAATTCTCCATGACACAGTGTACACTTACGACTAATATTTGTCTATCTAAAAAGAAATCTTCAAAGCTCATCACCTCCCCTGGCTTTGGGCAAACTTTAACCATTCTAGACAGATAAAAATTTTATCTCCCAAAGAGTTCCTCCAGCAAAGCATGCTGGAAAAAGTTCTTCATTTCTAACCTAAAGCACTCCTATTAAAATTGAGATTTATTTCTTTAGAAGACATTCAAGGCAGCAAATTAACATTCTCTGTATCATTATTTCTCACGTTATTCATGCATGCTAATGTTGGAGACCTACAGCTCTACCTCTAACCTTTAGAAGCTTCAAGGTACTTTATTTCTCCAACGTTAATAAGTCTAATTATTTTTCTTTTTTAATGGGTTCCACTCTCTACGATTTCCATCCTGTCTCTTCATACCTCTCAGGTTTCTTTCCACTCAGACTATTCTTTCCTCATCGACCCTTTATTTCTCTTCTCCCCACCTTCTCATCCCTAAATCTCCTATCTTCAATGGACAGAAGCCTTGCTTTACCACCCCCGACTTTTCTGACCTGGCATTCTTCCTTATTGGAATGTTAATTAGCATATGGGATTTAATTAATTCAGCAGCTAATTAAAAATGGGAGAAAGAGAGGAAAAAAAGGTGGGGGAGAGAGAGCTCGCCTCAGTGCAGAAGGCACCGCAGATGGTTCTGGGTTGGTTGGCACCATGCCACCACCCTCCACCCCCCGCCCCACAACAGCACGCACAGCGAGGGAGGAGGGGCAAAAGTGAGGGGCATAGACTGGCAGAGCCTCTAGACAGACTCATTTAGTCCTGCCGCTGCTTTGTACTGGGGAGAGACTGAAACAGGGAGCAAAAGAAAAAAGGGAGGGAAAAATGCAGACAGACCCAAACTCAGGAAGAGCAAAAGAAGGCGGCATCTGAACCAAATGACTCTTCTCTTCAACACTGGAAGAAGTGAAGAGAGCTTTCATACCACAAGAAAGCCAGCATCTTGGGGTTCCCTGGCTCCTAAGGACCACTGAGGACAAGATGGGAAAAGACAGCCACTGATACTCTGGAGAAAAAGGGATAGTTTATTCTGACAACCAGGGACCCACTCTGCAGCCATTCTTCTTATACCATGCTGTTTCCTCAGAATGAGCAGCGATAAGGAAGATAGCTACTGAAAATCAAAGATGGGGGAGGGTGGCGGGAATGGGCACAGATGGGCAACGGTAAGCAAGTGGACAAGAAGGAAATTTAAAGGAAAAGAAATGAAGGGTGTATGTGAGAAGAGAAGGGAGAGGTGGGAGAAGATGAAGGAGAAGAAATAAATGATGGAAAAGGAAGAGGAGGAAGTCAGGGGCACAGCTATGCTTTGTTTGCCAAGATGGATAAAGAGCTGGAGTGTCTGTGCAGAGGACTTCCACATCTTGATCCCACCCAGCCTAGTCTAGGGGAAATGGCAGAGTCACAGGGCCGGGGGCTGGAGCAGATCCTTCTGAGGGTCGACTAAGGTGCCGGAGACAGGGAACTCATCCCACTGGATTTCTAAATACTGGATATTTCTGCCAAACCAGGAATTTATCAAAAGCACTGGAAAAAACTTCCAAGTAAACAGAAAAGGAGGCTAGGATGACAGGAGGCTGCAGAATCCAGTTCCCGGAGCTCCAGCGGGGAGATGGGTGAGGAATGGGATTTTTAGCAGCACCCAGCTGGCTCTCTAAGGGTGTCAGCTGATACTCTGAAGGGAAATACATCCATTAAGGGCTTGATTTGAGAATATGAGGGATGAGAAAAAGAGGAAAGGCTGGGGTTCAGAAAGCACACCTTTGGTGGAAGGCATCTAGGAAGCTTTGGAGCTTGAAGCCTTGGGAGGGAATAAAGGAGGGCAAGAAGGAAGTCTGCCATCAGTATAGATTACATAAGACTTGACTAAAAGAAACTGAGAGGAGGGTGTGAAGCCAGATGAAGCTTTTCTGGTGTTAACTGCCAAAGAGCTGAATGCAATGGCAGACAAGGGTCATGATAGCTAAGAGGTAGGGTTTTCCTGGCTAGGAATTCTGATTTGATCTCTTTACCACCTAGGGCTTCCTGCAAGAGCTAGCAGTGAGTAAATCAAAACTAGGAGAGAGAGAAGTAGAAACTCAGGGGCTTTTTATTCTCCAGAGCTCACCCGTGGGGCTAAACCCAAGGCTGGCAGATGACACAAAGCAGTTCTCAGAGTAAGCTGCTACAGGCTCAAAGTGGAAATATACGAATGCCTTCTGAGTTTACTTTCTATTCTAGGTTTTAATTAACAATAAAACTATAAGAACATTTATCAATATAGCCACAATGAGATATTCTACAAAATTTAGGATTATCAGTACTAGTAGGAGGAAATAGGTCATGCACAGAGCCTTTGTTAATTTTTGTGGTCCTGGGGATACAGAGTTAGCGGCAAATTAACAGAGTCTAGAGCTTCCAGCATTCACAATTACATCCTATCCACCCCCAAGATATTTTTGAGAGAAAAAGGCTTAGGGGAACGGGTGTATTAACAGTAAGGTCAAACTAAATCTGGGATGAGAAACAGAAGCCAGGGCTTTGGAAGTTCCCTACCTTGGCACTGTCGTGACCCCTCCGATAGGCTGGACTGTGTAACACCCGAGAGGAATGCCAGCGTCATCCCCATGAGCCAGGTACCTCACCCGGCCTGCACACCCCTCTCCCACAGCTGATGCTCCCCTTCAGCAGGCTGACCAAGGCTGGCTTAGACACAGAACCTGACCTGCCACTAATTGCGAGGCTGTCAGTAACCCAGGAGCAAATGGGAACATTGGTTTCCAAAGGGTAGTCAACAAAAAGACCTAGATATCCAAGAGGATATAGGTTCTAATGCCTGCTCTGCTAATGATTTATTTCTATAGTTTGGGACAAATCACTCCCCGCATAGGGCATGAGTGGGAGAAATCAAAAATCAACCAATTTTAGCTACAGCACTGTAAATACCTAGCAAAGAAACAGTTAACACTGAATTTATAACTTCTTCAAGTAGAAGACTACTAAAGCTGAAAAATCCCCTACCATTTATTGCAACCAATATTTATTGAGCCTTGCTTTTAAGAGGACCTTAGTAGGGACCATTGCCTATATTACATGAGTCTACAACCCCTGAATAGGACAAGAGAGGTCTCTGAAAAGAGGAAAATCAGCTGAGAAAATAAAGAGGCCCCTGGCCCATGTGCCTCCATAATATACACATCTTAGGAGGGCAGGAGAGGCAGGCAAAAGAGAGGTTTCTAAAAGCACCTCCAAGACTCAGATAATAAAATAAAGGGAAGGGTGTAGTGTTCTAGCCTATTTTTCACTATGGCTCTGTCCAGGGCTCTGCTAGCAGGCCAACTCTGTCTCTCTCCAGTCCAGAAGTCGGTCTCGACTTACACATGCTAGGATAATGGAAGCCAGTCATTCTGGGACTGCCAATTAGCTAAGGAAAATCTCCTCCCACTTGGGAATACAGGAAAGAGGCCACACTGTCCATCTTGTGGACAATTCCTAGGGCATACACAAGCAAAGATGCGGCACTGTTACCTAGGGAGTTACTAGGACATTACTAATCCATAAAAATAATTCAATAAGAGAAAACTAGCCATCCTGGAAATTGATAACTTTATAATCAACCACACTGCTGGGTTAGTTGAGGGGTCGTACAGGTCATACAATGAGTGGTCTCCAGATAGTTAAGATGCAAGGTGGGGCAAGAGCTAGGCTAACGGTCTGATGAGTTTAGCCTACATTTGGGAAAGACTAAAGAACAAAGGGAACAATGGCCAAGTGGAGCAATCATGTAAACTCAGCCAAGATAAAGGAAAGACATGGAATAACCAGAAGGAGGAAGCAAGCTACAAGAGCAAACTGAGTTATGGCAGCCAGAATTGTGCTCAGCAGTGAACAGTCAGGGTGCCCATCAAGTAGCTGTTATAGCTGCCCTGGCAAGGTCCTTCTGAGGACTCAAAAGATCAGTAATGGGACATTTCCTGAGGGACCAAAGAACAGGTCTTAGAGCATGATTTCCTCCTGTCTTCAAAATACGGGATAACAAAAGCACAGCTGTCCTTAGCAATCTAAACCAAAAGTTTTGGGGTAAAGCCCTTATCTGAATTCTTATGACTCCCTATCTCCCATCTTCCCACCAAATTCTTTAAATTCAGACAACACAGTGTCCCCTGCCAGGTGAACTCTCACTATCCAGGAAATGAATAGATTTGCACTGCAAAGGATACTCTTATTTCCCCATCTCCATTCACTTCTCTCACAGAGACTTGTCCTTCTCCTAACCTAGCCTCAACATTGACCCCTTAGTTCCCTTCACCCTGTTCTCTTCTAACCCATCTCACCCACAGCCTCTTTTCATTAGAAGAGTCATCTGTAAGATGCCAAAGATAGAAGAGATAAAGAAAAAGGAAGGAAATAAGGAAGAATATAGATTTCAGGTTGGGGAGTGAGATGGAAATCCTGCAGAGAGAAAGAGAGACAAATAGGGACAGAGAAAGCAAGAGAGCTGGAGCAGAGGGGGAGGGGAAGAAGATGGCACTGCGGAAGAAAGAGAGCCACAAAATTAATTTGAGGAAGGGAACAGTAGAGGAGACGCTGGTGGAATAACAATCAGGCAGTAGAGGGCTGGGGATAGGGGGAGGGCACCAAAGGGTGGGGAGAAGTGTTGGAGAAGGCTCTGCAAGCAAAGCAACTGCAGCACCACCTATGGGCATGGCGAAGGGTTACAGACAGCAACAAAAGAGGCCCCCACCTGGGCATGGGAGTCTGGGGTGCAGGTAGGAAGAGAAAAGCTACGGCTTCTGCCCTACAAATCTCTCAGTAACACAACATGCAGGCAAGAAGAAAAAATTCTATATGGCTCTCCTGGGAAGAGAGGGACTTAACAAGGTAAGGGGAGGACAGAGAACTGGCTTTTTCCATTCCAAGGGGGTTTCCCCCTCATAATTCAGGCAGTAGAAAGAAAAAGGGTATGAAAGAGGAAGAATGCCAGGTACGAAAAGAAATGTGTACACCTGCTTCTTCTTTCATTAGCTGGAGAAAAGGGTTTCACCTTTATTTCCAAGTGATTTCCTTTCCCCACTGGATGTTGGAGTATAGCTCCCTCCCTGGGGCAATGGATGCCCCTCACTCAGCTGCTTCCTCCCAGCATTGCTTTACAACTCCCAACCATCATTAGAAACCCCCAGGGAGCCACCAAGCTCTGGGAAGGAAAGGGAAGGGTCCCCTCACCAGTCAAACAGACCTGGGGGTGGAAGGGGTAGGGAGGAAAGAATGAAAGAGAGAATGCAAAAGCTCTACAGAGGGAGGGAAGAGAGAAATGTGATCAGTGGAATTTGTTGTGCTTCCAGGGAGGAAGGATCCTTCACATTTTTAATAATAATAAATACATGAAGACAGATTTGCCAGCATTGCTCTGGCTCCTTGGGAAGTGTGGGGGAGGGAAGCCAATGCAGCTGCAGCACAGACCAGTATATGCCCCTCCCCTCCCCCATTAGATATGTTCAGTATTGCAGCAGCCTGCCCCTCCCCCTCTAACTGCAGTCCTCCCCATCACAGCCCACCCTTTCCATGGTCCTTTCACGCAGCTCTGCCCCTCCCTCCTCCACCTCCCTCTCTCTCTACTCCCCACAACCTTAGACGCTATCCTTTCAGCACTGGTGCTCATTTAACAGTCTTACTCTAGCTCTCAGACGCCCTAGTATCCACACAGTACTCGCACAATCCTGAGGCCCTGCTCTTCCCCCAGTGACCTTCACAGCTGACAGAAATCTTCCCCATACAACACTCCAACAGAAGTAATCCATTACATTTCAACATTTCCTGGATTCCAAAAAAAAGGACTGCTTTTCCCCCATTTTTATTTCAATGTGACCTCCTTTCTCACAACCTTAAATATAATGGCTATCAAATGTGCTTGTGTGTTCAGGGGTGTCAGGGCCTTGGGACTAGGTGACTACTGCCACCTATTGACCCAAATTTGTTCAAGATAGACCTTTAATACACTTCTTACACAGCGACGCTCTGCTATTTCAAAAGCATCAATAGCTTAAACATGCAAAGGCATGGCTCTTGGGGTTTCTCTGAGACCCTCTGAACAATGAGATCAAAGAAATACAAAAGCAAGACTGGGCAGAGAGCCAGCACAATGATGCCTTTCTCCCTGCAGAGACAGAAAAGAGGCTGAGTCCAAGGAATGAAAAACAACTTTAAGTCTTCTCAAGGGTTGGTGAGCAGAGAAGAGTAGCAGACAGCTTTTCTCAAGGACTGTTAAAAAACCTTGTGCATCACAATATGAAGAATGCTACCAATTAGAGCAGAAGGAAGAATTTCACTCATATGATCTGTCAAGCTGGCTAAATCCTTGGATAAGTCTATACATGAATCTGAGGTTCACACCTACTAGATCCCAGGGAGGATGGGGACACTCAAGACCACTGCTGACTCTCACTTAATCTGTACCAATCAGAAATGGAGATTGGACAAATTAAGCTGAGTTCTGCAAAAGGGCGGCAGGTCTATACTACCCGGTTCTCTGGATTGGTTTAGTTATGTACCTTCCACCAACGTGAAACAAGGAATGAGCTTGAACTCTCCGTGGTGCTGAAAATGGACATAATCAGGTCATCTTTTCCTTACAAAGCATAGTTTTCTGATAAGGTGTCCATGAAGACTGCTGTGAACTCCTGACACACATTTCCCTAAGCCTTCATAAAATCATAAAAAAAGCTTTAGAGGCAAAAACAAACCTTGGTCAAAGCCTCTTCCTCACCCCCTCAGAGGAAATACTAAGCCAGAGATTCTAAATTCCTTATCCAAAACAAAGCCAAGACTCTTTACTATCACATGATAAAATTGAACAGGTGCTCATGTGCACTAATGATAGACATTACTTAGTGAGCACTGGAAATAAATGATCTGCTGTTAGCACTGTAGAGGAAATCTGACATTTATGTGTTCTGAAAAATCAGAGAACGGAATCTATGAGTAGGGATAAGAGAAAGAAGAAAAGCAAATGATAGCCTTTAAGAAACCCTGAATCCTGTCTTACTTAGTTCCCTTGCATCACTATTATAGCAGTGGTTTTCAAACTACATTATATGGAATTCTGAAGGTTCCTTGGAGCTCTTCAGAAATCCTGGGGACAGCAAGCCATGAGAACATGGAGCTCCAGGATCCCTCACCCCCACTTTAATGAAAGTAACCTCAAGTATGCCTGTTTTACACATTGAGAATACATGTAAAACTTTGTACAACAATGTACTCTGAACACTGACGATTCTGTTGCAAATACTCTCCGAATTATTCAAATTTTTGTTGAAATCCTCTTTCAAATAATGCCTGCCATCTAGAAGGCCAGGAACAAGATGTTCTAAGATTAATAGTTACATTAAATATAAGATCTGCAAAGGCAGGGAGTTTGTTCGGTTCACTGCTACACCACTAAGAGGTCAGACAGTGTCTTGAATTTGTTGTTTCTCTGAAGACAAGGCCTCAGATAGAAATGGGGCAGTAGGGAGTGAGAAGTTTGAGGTTATAAACTACCTACCAATTTTTTTTTTCTTTTTAGAGAGAAAAAAAAAAATCCTCTGAAGACTTTCATGAATCCCAGGACTCTTGAGGTCTCCTCCATCCTCTGTGTCCCCAAAGCACTGGTTCTCAAACTTACCAGCCATGTAACCTTGGGCAAATAACCTAAGTGTCTTGATTTCCTCACTAACATAGAGATAACATATACTTCATAAGGATTACGTACAAAGTACTTAGCCCAGTATATAATACAAAAATCCTTTAAAGCATTTTTTTAACTGAATCTATTGTCCAGTTAGTTCAGCCAGGAAAGAAAAAGAATCTCTAAACCTGTTCTTATAGCTCTTTTTTGCTTAGATTCACTCAAAGAAATAAAAGTATGAGGGCCCTGGGCATGTCAAGTTCCCTCAAACCTGCCAGGGAGTAAAAGTTAGAGGCCCCAGAAGTCAGTGCATTTGGTGTGATCCATGAGAAACAGCTCTAGGCTCTTTGGTTTGGAGGGAGTCTCAGAGATTTAATCTAGCATTTACTTTTCAGCTGAGAGAATAAAAGACCAAAGGTGTTAAGTCCAAAATTATAGAGTTAACAGAATAGTACTAGGCTGTCTCCTATTTTCTACCATGCTGTAGCTGACAGAAAACAGATCCTTCCCCTAATTAAGCAGACCAGTATAAATCCAATTTCATAGATATCAAAATCAACAAGGTTTTAGTGACGTAATGACCCAAATCATATCCCTCTCTATGACATGCCCAGGTATGCCAGACTTGAAAATTAGGTGTTCTTAAAACACTAAGCCCTTCAACTCCAATAAATTAATTCTACAGACTCAACCACTATACCTCCCCTTCTTCTTTTCACTTTCTGTATCATCTAAGGCCCGAGGGATCTCACGAACAGATTATTTTCTGAACAGAATACAAGATCTCAGATATGTAACTCTCACTAGTCTCCTGACTTGGGCTGATATTTCTGTGCTATTTTCATTCTTTTGGTCTTGTAAGCTAGGAATTTTCTGTCTGCCTGCTTGCTGGCATTCTTTTGCAAGCTCTTTGTAAAAGGGCTGGCCTTTATGACTAGTTAACTGAGGCTTTAGTTGAAGGAGAGTCAAAAAGACTGAAAAACATAAGCTTACACTGATTCTTCACATTCTAGCCTTCTCATTCACTACTATTCTCTCCCGATAAACTGTGACTCTCAATAACTGACCTAAGATCAGCCCATGTTCATTCTATTTTAGAAACAAAAGAAAAAACATTAGAGACAAGAGTGACTTTCACTGATGAGGAGATTCTTCTATCTAGCTTTTTGATTTAGTCAAGCCCCATAGGAGGTTTTCTGAATCACTAATGCCATCTGGTGGCCGGTAATATGCATTAATAAAACTTAAAATCCATATAGTTCAGATAATACAGGAACTTGGCACAACAGTTGGAAGAGTCGATTATATTACTGTAATCTCTCGATTTTTTTGTTAAATGACCAATTTCTAGTTTCTATTATCAAATAATACTATATAAAGCCAAACTTTTCCCACTCTCCCAATTCATCTTTCTCTTTTATTACCCTCACCAAAAATACCCCACACCCAGCGAGTCATACAATACATGTGTGCAAAATGGGCTTCGATTCATAAATAAAATCAATTTTATTAATAAAGATCTTTCCACATGTCCAGAGTAAACAATCATTGCATTCCAAGAAGGAAAAAAACCCACATACAGTGAAATCAGAAGTATCCCCATATGACAAAAAACATATATAAAGATGTATACCCATAATCACCGCCGCCTCCGAAAACCTGAAAGGAAGGGAAACCAAGAATGAGGCAAAGGACAG
Source organism: Cynopterus sphinx (assembly GCA_030015415.1). Taxonomy (NCBI): domain Eukaryota; kingdom Metazoa; phylum Chordata; class Mammalia; order Chiroptera; family Pteropodidae; genus Cynopterus; species Cynopterus sphinx. Next base: position 77,628,385 of record CM057384.1, read on the forward strand.
TTGGAAAAGCTGAAAGGACAGAACAAAAACACATCTTGAGAGAATGAATGAATAGGGCTGGGTCCCCTAGGCAGTACTCTATATCCTTCCAGGACAAAAGACCAGAAGTAGGAAGAAACCTTCAAGTGATATGTTTATAGTTCTATTTAAAGAGCCCAAACAAGGGCTTTCGGACCTTAGAGAAAAAATCCAGAAGTCTCTTTTGTGAGTGCTGCTGATTTCCAGCTTGGGAAAGGAGAAAAATAAAATCCCACTTCTAAAGAGATTAATGCCAGTATGGAAAGACACTATAAGGGTTGGTAAGATCTAGGATGGCAAATACAGAGAGTTGGCATTCCAATTCATACTTCCCACCCTGCATTTGATCCCCTAAGTGCTAGCCATTCACTGACCTTTTTTCTTCCGACTTTTCTTAAGTATCTTTTTCCGCTTCTTAATAGGATTCTGATCCTGGAAACAGATAGGGAAGTGAAAAAATGGTCATGCACTTCCAAGTGTTAGTATCCCTCCCCAAGCTTCTCATGGTTACAGGCCCCACAAACAACTGGCTGAAAGCATGAGTCACCTTCCACTACTGTATCAAGATGATACCTCACCTCATCAAGATGAGGGGTTCCTCCTGTCAAAGCACTGATGTCACTGAAGTGTGTGAGGGAATGAAGCTGTGAGCTCATGACATTTGCTCGTTTTCGCCGTCCTTTCTCTCGCTTACTGACACTTAAACGCACCATCATGCTCTCCTCATAGTTAATCCTGCCAGAGAAACCAAAACACTGTTTCCAGCATGCTTGGTCCCTAGGACATAAAGCTGTAGCCAAGAACCTGGGCCCAAGTATTTATTCACCCTTTATTCAAACAGTTCAAGAAATTTCACAGCAGGTGACTATAGAATACTGGATGAGGATATACTGGATGACCAATACTGAGCTTCCTCAAGAAAATGTTCTGTGTGCTAGAATTTCCCTCCTCCCTAGAAATGAACTTACAGCCATCCACAGACAAAGTTCAACTATTATATCAGGAAATTCTTATATTTCAGCTCCATAAACAGGATTCCCTACAGGGGTCCTTTCACTCAAATAAATCAACTGTAGAGACTGCAACATGGGCAAAGCTGATGAGTCTGTATTCAAGTTACAATTACTTTTCTACCTCTCTTCCCTATATTTATCTAACATTCTCGACTGCGTTATAAAAACCTGCTTTTATTGCCTTCTGCACAAAAGTGAGAGCCGAGATAGGGAAATACAGAATGTTAAAGTCCTACTAGGTGGAACTGCATATATTCCTCTTCATAAAGCATTTGCTCAGCCTATCCAGTTGGGGGAAAAAATACATTTTTTTCCTAGTTCCTATTCTGTACTTCAAACACCTAATTCTTAGAAAGCGTCATTCTGACTTTTCCTCTCTATTTTCTATATAATGTGGGTTCTCTTGGTACCACAATTAATCATATTCATCCAAAGCACAAGGACAGGTTTCTACAGGATAGAAAACAATGTCTAATTGCAAGGCTCAGACCTGTGTTGATCTTCCTGACTCTGGCGAGTAATATGAGGATGCCGAGCATCACGGATTTCCTCTGGAGCATCTGAGTACTGCTCCTTAAGTTCACGAATGACAGAGCTGCTCAATGCCCTCCTCTTGGCTCGTTCTAGGCGCTTCTTCTCCCGCTCAGCCTCTGTTTCATCTATGTAATCAAAATTGGCAAGGGTTATCCCAGAACAGACAAAAGGAGAAGAGAAACACAATTCATACTGAGGAGGCAGTAGCCACAGTTCATACCATAATGTACTGGAACCAAGCGTGGTGGAACATATTTCTTAACTGTTCCATTTGCAGATTTCTTCCCTGAAGCCCCAGAAAGGCCTTCTTCTGCTTCATCCTCCTCCTCATCCTCAGAGCTCAACTACAAAAATAATATAATGTCCGCAAACTTAGGAAGTGTTAGTTGAACAAGTGATTAGAGAAACCATAGCTGCAGTACCTTGGAGAGGTGAGAATATAAACAAAAGGGAGGAGGAAGAATCTCATACTCAATATTCTAAGACACAAGCTAGAAGGGACTGTAATAAGAGAATCCCAGGAGATCCAGAATCACCATGAGGCTAAACCAGGATTAGATTTCTCAGGAAAACCAGGATAATGCCACTACTTACCTTGCTCATCATATTGCTGGGATGAGGCTTAAAACGAAGTGGGTCATTCTCACCTAAAACATACAAAAACCCAAGAGATTTTATAAGACTTGGAACTTCATGATGGTTCCCACATAACAGCTTCCCCCACTTACTGAGGCTTCCTGTCACTGCAGTCTTGACCAGTTTGTCAATTTGATACTTCAGTTTTTGGTCCACAGGACGAAGTTTTTCCAAAACCTGTAACATGATTAAAAAGGTTTATATTCCCTTTGCAAAATTAAGCACACACACCAGAGTCCTCATATTAAGTTGCCAGATAAAAAATCTAAAATATGCACAAAGTAGAGCAAATAAAGAGATTACTTTTTTTTAATTTGGTTTCCTCACTTAAACATGAGGACATCCACTTAAGTGAGAGCTACTGTGTGACAGTCCTTGAATTCAGAATTTGGAAATCTAGACTCTAAGATGCCAAATGCTTGATACCGTGCGAATCTCCACCAGTCTCAAAACTGCAGCATGTCCCTGAAGAGACCCTCCTGAGGCTTTGTCCAGGATAAGATGGCTCAAATCCATAAGGTACATGAGCAGTAGCTGGTCTTTCACTTCTAAGAGGCTGAGACCCTGAGTTAAAGAAAAACAGTAAGAGATGTGCATTCAGTTTTAGCCAAAGAATCAGGAGAATAGCCTAGAACGGGACAGTTTTTCTAAGTTCAAGTTTTTCTCAATCAGTTCACATAAGGTACACGGACAAGTCTTATACAGTGGCTGTACCTAAAATAGTCACAAAGAAAACTATGCAAATGTAAGAGGAGCAAAGCTCACAGAATTATTAAAACACAACAAGAGCAAGGAAATCAATAAAGTAACACCCCAAATAACCATAGCAGAGTTTTTCAACCTCAGAGCTATTGACATTTGGGGGTGGATAATTCTTTGTTGTGGGGTGCTGTCCAGACACTGGAGGATGTTCAGGGGCACCCTTGGTCTCTACCCAATGATGTTCCTTCAAGTTGTGACAGTTAAAAATGTCTCCATGCAGTGCTATATTTTAAATTAATTTAATCAAAATAATCACTGATTTTTATCTCCATTCAATAGAATTAGATGATCTAGATAAAAACAATAACCTATACATACTGACATAATTCCTGTCATACCAACCTAATTCTATGTCAACATACTTTCTACACTACATAGAAAGTGTGTATAATTAATATGGTTTCAACTAAAGGGAGGAGTGTATGATGTACACATTTTATACATATAAGAAAATGTCTGGAAAATAGCACATGATTAACGACTGGAGATTGAGATGAAAAAAAGAAAAAAATGCAATGTTTGTATTGGGAAACTTTTTCCATCAAGCACATATGTAGTACCTTTTTTTTTTTTTTGATAGTGACATTGGTTAACAAAGTTCAGTTAAGTTTCAGGTACACAATTCAACGGTAAGGCATGTATCTATTGCACTGTGTATTCACTGCCCATAGTTAGATTTCTTTCTGTCACCACATATTTGATCCCTTTTCCCCCACCTACCTCCCCCTCTATACTTTTATAATGTACCCTAGTGGATATACCAGAACAGCTACTATGTTGGCTTTTAATTGCCTTGTGTTTTTTTACGTATCTTCTAAACTTCCTAAAATTAAAAGTTTATTATATTTACAGGCAGAAAGTCAAGTAAATATGTTTATTTTTCTAAATAAAGTAACATGTGTAGGCACTGACTTGTTATAGTTACTTAAAAAAAAAAAAGTCTCTGTTGCATAATGAAACTGAAAAAGTCCACAGCCCTGAGAAGACATATCAGACAAGTTAAATACTCTGCCCAAGATTACAGAGTAATAGTAAAGCGGGGATTCAAATTCAGTCTGACTCCAACACCTAAGACCTGGGTATCTTAAACCAACACGCTTAGCTATTAAGATCAGCATTAGTGTATTACAGGAGGATAATAAAAAGATTTAAAGACAGACAAGCTGAGTAAAAATTTTGAATTCGGCATTTAGTAGTCAGATATTGGGTAAGTCACTTAACCTTATTAACATCAGTCTCATCTGTGTAATATTTCCTTCCTGTGCCCAAGAGTAATTACAAGTCTCAAATAAGATAATATGGAAGCATTTTGTAACCTATAAAACATCTAGTAAAACTCTTTGGTTATAAATAACAAGCTAAGAAATATCTGTTCAATGAATAAACAAACATAATGATCTAAAATACATGCTGGCAACCCATCTCAAAAAGGCATTAAAATGGAGCAAAGCAAGGTACTCAGAATGAAGAGAGCCAAGAATTTGAGAAGTAAGCTCTTCTGACATGCCTGGGCATTGTCAAGGGCAAAATGGGTTACAAGCATATGAGAGACACACAAAGGAAGAAAAAGCAAAGATAAAAAAAAAAATCAGAGAATATAAAAATAGACAAGAACAAAACTGAATGACAAAAAAAGACAAAAGAGAATACATTAAAACCTCCTGTAAATTGCATGCTTAAAAGTCCTTCAATTATTATTATCCTCATGTAACAATTTTAAAATTTTTGTTGACCTATGGAATGTTTTGTTTAAACATCATCTTAGGAGAAAAGCTCAATATATAAAACAGATAACATCAGAGATTTCTAGTTCAAATAAGTATGAAGGATCCAGAGTCCTCTGACTATACTGCCCCACACTCAATGATCCAAGAAAGTTCTATAAGAACTTAACTTGAAAACTACCATATTTCAGTTTTAAGATGCAGTGTTTTCATATTCTGACATCTATGAAGTCAGGGTGCATCTTTTGATCAGTGGTATCTTAGAAATCGTGTCATAGATTAACAAGCAGCATTTTTTCTTAGTGTTTACAATATGAGTGCTATGTCCCCAATTAACAGTATCTTAGATTAGATGAAATACAATAGTGACTATTCAGGTGACAAGGCTTTTCACAGAAGGACTACTGTTCCAGTCTTATTTCCTACCCCTAAAACATACGCACACACAAAATGTACATCCAATAACACTAAATGACTTACCTCCTTTTCCAGAATATCACCATGCTTTCAGGCCTTTGTGCACCTGCTGTTTCCTTCTATCCCTATGACTCCTGTTTATCCTTCACAATCCTGTTATCTCTTCTAAGAAGCCTTTCCTGATTTCCTCTGCTCCTATGGCAATTATTCCTCTTTCCTTGGCTTGCACAGCACTAATCAGGACTCTGCAACCTGTCTGCTACTGCTTATACCTACTGTTTTGATCTGTCTTCTCCACAAGACCTCTGCACAGAAACTGGATCTTACTCATCTTTAAAGCTCCAACACTCAGGACACACAAGACACTCAAGAAATCTATAATGAAAGAAATGTTGAGAACTCCCAGTCAGGGGATGCTTACTCTTCAAATGTCTTACCTTCTCCGTAGGATAGGCTCTAGCTTGAACTTTTTTTGTCAGAGCTTGAACTTGTGCAGTTACAGCCATCACCTGAAATTAGTCCAAATAAAACAGGTGACTAGAATACATCAAGTGATCTCTGTAAGTTGTGAAGGATAAAATATAAACAATGCCACCTAAAAATTATCTGAAGCACTGCCCAAGAAACAGTACTATCTTCTTTTTAGTTCTGGTAAAGTATAGGAGAAATGGTTCCTGATACTTCTTCAAAAGGTAGAAAAAACTTTTCACCTCTTTTTCAAGCTACAGAAACCATCTTACCAAACCATAGGGAGGCAATGAGGGCTGAGACAGTGGTAACCTGGGGCTGTAACCACCAGTAGCAGTTAACTTGCAATGCATACAACTATGTGAATGTATATTAGCTAGGCACCCAAAGGGCAAATCACATCACCGTGCCCAGGATCGACTTTCTTAGCTATAAAAATAAAGGAAATTAATTCAGATGATTTCTTTTTTAAGTTTTCTGTGTTACTCTGGACTCAGAAATCAATTACTTTTAATGGCAGCCTAAAAAATTTTTCATCAAATCATTTACTTCTTGTGCTATTTGGCAGCATTCAGATATATACCCCCAAGTCACCAAAGTTTGGAAGTGAGACACACAAAGTTAAACCAATTCGTGATCTATCTATTCCAAAGGGGTGACACTACTCACCTGCTCCTGGAGGTTCTTCAAAAGTGCCACGGCATTTGGTAGGTCTGACTCCAGCACCTCCTATAGAAAGAAACGTAAAGAAAAGCCATTCTTTCTTAAGAATATGAGAAGACCGGACGTCTGAGATGGAAAAGTTCCCAGGCCCCTCCGGACACCCCAGACTTCCGGCCTTCCCACGCCGGTGAACAAGCAGCCTGTCCCTCAGGTCACTGGAGAGAAGCAGTAACTCTAGCCCCGTCTCCCTCCTGCTGTTTTTACTTCGCTGGGCCAAGGAGGTCGCCCCCCTGAAACTACTATCATCACCACCCTTCCCGCGCGCCATTAATTTGCTTCGAGTCACTGAGGGGAAAGGAAATGTCCACGACAGCAAGCCGAGAACGAACCCAGTCAGACTTACCACCGCCGCCATCTTCACAAGGCCCGCCCCTTCCGGAGCCTCACTTCCGGGTTCATAGACGGATAGAGCACCGTCTCTCGCAGATCTAAGCCAATAGGAATAGGGGACCTCTCACTTCCGCCCTGAACAGGATGGACGAGAGGAGGGACCGGACCCAGCCAATGGGATAGAAGAACCGGCTAAATTCGTCAGGTTTAGGAGGCGAGCGAGTGGCGTAAAGATGCTCTTGGAAAGAAGCATGTCACTGAATGGAATGATTGAAACTAAACCAATAACAACTGGACAAATGATTGATTGACAGTGAGGGAGGCCCAATGGACAAAAAGAGCAGCGCAAACTGAGAGCGTATTGGCTCCTGCATGCCGCAGTACCCAGTCTCTTCACGACTCCCGCCCACAGGGCCTCGATCGGCCGCTAGGTGGCAGGCGTCGGCCTTGTCCCGAGGAGGCGGCCGCGTGGTGCATCCACCACCATCGCCTCCTGCTGCTCCAGCGCGGGCCAAGCCAGGTTCCTCACAGATCCTTACCGACGCCAAGACCTTCGGACCGACCTCCTGACAGTGCTCCTTCCTGTGTGACTTTTGAGAAGTCACTAGACCGCTAAGCTTTGTTCATCTGTAAAGAAGAGAGTTGGGCCCGAGGAGCCCAGGGTTTAGACACAGGCAGCCAGGGTCCTCGCCCTCGCCGTGCGCACCTCGTCGCTGCGCAAAGACCCCCCCCTCCCCCTCAGGGGCCGCCCCAGTTTGGGGACGTGAAAGGGAGCACCTTTCACAAATAAGGCAGCGAGTTCAGCCTCACGTGACTTGCGCCTGGTCACGCAGGCCCACAGCACCCCTTGGTTCAAACCCAGCCTACGCATGTTTCGTTGTGTCCTTCCTCCGATCGTCTCAGTGCTTTCACATCTGTCAGCCCCCTCCTGCTTCTCACAGGTAGAGAGGACGTTGAACGGATAGTGTTCCCATCACCTGCCTTAGGAAATAGGCGCTGCAAGGGCAACATGAACTTGTTCTGCAAATGCAAGTGGACCTAGGACTAGACATCAAGTCACCTGACTTGGCGGGGACTTCCAGAATCAAGGACGGAATAACCCCCCCTATCTCCGCAGCCACAGTGGGAAAATCCTGGTTTCTACATCTTTTGCTGGACTCAGGGAGAAGGCAGGAGGTATCCAGTCTCCTTGCCTCTGCTGCTAACATGTATTTGCTGTTTCAGGCCCAGTATGGAAGCCGAAGGTGCTTTAACAGCCTGCTCAGCAAACAATAGTTTTTATACTGTGTATTGGGATTTTTTTTAATGAAAAGTTTCCATTTCAACATAAATTCTCATACTTGTTTAGTTAGGTCACAAGCTTTTCCTTTCCCTAGAACTTGAAATATAGTCTATTCATATGCATTATATCGGTGAAAACAAATTACACTGCCTTGTTTTGTTTTTGATTCTTAATTACTTGTCACTCCTTTTGTTACAAGAAAATCTTGGAGTTAACAAGCACAGTAAATATTTGTAAAACTCTTCCAGGATTTACCCAACGAGTATTGGCAAAGACCACAAGACCGTTAACTTTATTGCTTTCTATTTCAACAGTTTCATAATCAGACAATCATTCACAACATTTGCACACATAAACTGAGTAAATTTTTAACAGCTTTATTGAGATTTAATAAACATACCATATAATTCACCCATTTAAAGCGTAGAATTCAGTGATTTTTAGTATATTCACTGAGTTGTGCAAATATTACCACAATCAATTTTAGAACAGTTTTATCACCCCCTAAAAAATATGCCGTTAGCAGTTAGTCCCCCATTTACCCCAGCTCCCACCCCCACCCCCAGTCCTAGCTAACGACTAATCTTTGCAGTCCTATAGGTTTGCCTACTTTGGGCATTTCATAAAAATGGAATCATACAATATGTGGCACTTTCACTTGGCATAATGTTTTTAAGTTTTGTCAATGCTGTAGCATGTATCAGTACTTTATTCATTTTTATTGCTGAATCATTGTATGGATATGCCACATTGTATCCATTAATCAGTTGATGGACATTTGAGTTGTTACCACTTTTAGGCTATTGTGAATAATGTTATGAACATTTGTATACACGTTTTCCTGGAGACAGATGTTTTCATTTCTCTTGGGGATATACCTAGGAGTGGAGTTGTTGGGTCATATGGTAAGTCTGTTAAACCATTTGAAGGACTGCTGGACTGTTTTTCAAAGAGAATGCACCATTTTACATTCCCACCAGCAGTGAATGAGGGTTCCCAGTTCTCCATATCCTTGCTATAATCTGTCTTCTTAATTATAGCCACTGTAGTGAGTATGAAATAGTAACTCATTGTGATATTGTTTGCATTTCCCTAATAACTAATGATGTTGAGCATCTTTTCATGTGCTTCTGGGCCATTTGTATATCTTCTTTGAAGAAATATCTATTCATGTCATTTGTCCATTTTTTAATAGGTTATTTAGTTGTAAGAATTCTTTATATATTCTTGATACAAGTCTCTTATCAGAATATATGATTGGTAAATATTTTCTCCCATTCTGTGGGTCATCTTTTAACTTGCCTAATGTGTATCATTAGTATCACTTGAAGCACAAAAGTTTTTAATTTTGATGAAGTCCAATTTATCTAAGTTTTCTTTGGTTGCTTGTGCTTTAGGTATCATACCTAAGAAACCATTGCCTTAGACAAGACTATGAAGCTTTGTGCTTATGTTTTATACTAAGAGTTTAGCTTTTACATTTAGGTCTTTGATCCATGTTGAGTTAATTTTTGTGTATGGTATGATAATAGGGGTCCACATTCATTCTTTTGTTTTTTAATGTCCACTTACACTGCACCATTTGTTGAAAAAACTATTTTTTCCTCATTGAGTTGTCTTTCACCCTTTTCGAAAATCAATTGACTGTAAATGTAAAGGTTTATTTCTGGACTCCCAATTTTATTTCATTGATCTATATGCCTGTCCTTATACCGGTACCATACTATCTTGATTATATAGCTTTGTAAGAAGTTTTGAAATTGAGAAGTGTGAGTACTCCAAGATTGTTTGTCTACTCTGGGTCCCTTTCATTTTCATGTGATTTTTAGGGTCAGTTTGTCAATTTCTGCAAAAAAAAAATCAACTAGAATTTTGATAAGGATTGAGTTGAATCTGTAGGTCAATTTGTAGAGTACTGCTGTGTTAACAATATTAAGTTTTCTGATTCATGAACATGAGATGTCTTTCTATTTGTTTAGGTCTTTTTAAATTCCTTTCAACAATATCTTCTAGTTTTCAGAGCACAAGTATTGCATTTTTTTGTTGTTAATTTTATTCTTAAGGTTTTTATTCTTTTTGGTGTTATATGGTTTCCTATGGCTGCTCTTAAAAATTACCACAAACTCTGTGGCTTAAAACAACAGAAATTTGTTATTTCACTGTTCATAAGACCAGGAATTCAAAATCGTTTTCACTGGTCTGAAATCAAGGTGTTGGTAGGGCCGGCCGTGCTCCCTTGTAGGTTCATGGGGATAATCCATTCCTTGCCTTTTTCAAGCCGGGAGCTCCAGCCTCCACTTCCCTTGGTAACATTGCTTCGTCTTCTCTGTGTGTCAAATCTTTTTTCTCTGCCTCTGTTTTATGAGGACACTTGTTATTGGGGCCATACCTAGGATTTTAAAGAGAGAATGGAAAAGAAGGGATGAGGCAGGACATGTTAAAGGTGAAATTTACAGAATAATAGAAATGATATTGGCTGCTTTCCTCCTGAGCACCTTCGCCTTTATCATCACTAATTCCTGACCTCTCTAGGAAGTTCTCTTCATTCCTTACTTGTGACCACAAATCTAGAATCCTCTATACAAATGAATTAGAAAACTTAATGTCACTTTTCCCAATAATACCTGGTTATACCACCTATTCTATAAAATCAGGTAGCATCACTTCTCTCTCTTAAAACACATTAATGGCTGCCCAGTGCCATTAGGTTAAAGTCCAAACTCTCTTAACTTGGTTCATAAGGTTCCTCATGACCAGTACTCACCTGCCTTCCAGACTCTTCTCTTGCCATACTTCCCCCTGGTTACTCCCATTCTTTAGCCACACTGAGTTCATTTCAGTTCATCTCAGGCCTTTAGACATGCTGATCTCTCTGCTCAGCTCCTTCTTTTCTTTTCCTACTCCAGCTCACCCTTCGAGTCTCACCTCAAGAGTCATTTCCTCCATGGAGCCTTCCCTGACCTTCAGTCCAGATAAGGTAGCCTTGTTTTGTGCTCCAAGACTTCCATCAAAGCACCTGGTACTTCACCTGTCATAGTACCTGTCACACTGTACTATCACTGCCTCTCTGCTTATCTGCCCCTCATAGTAATCTGTGAGTTCCTGAAGTCAGGACTGTGCCCACCACAAAGTTGGTGCTTGATCAGTGCTAGCAGAAAAAATGTTCATTCCTAGGCTGTGGTGAGGCATGCTCCCATTAATATGGTCACGCCTATTAACATTAGCTGAACAGTCAAAATGGAAAGAGCTGGGATCTGGAATTATTAGACAGGGCTTACTAACATGGAGCATATCTAGAGGACATTATCATTCCAACTGCTAGAAGGAAGTCCAGACCAGCCTGGCAGCAGATAAAAAAAGTTAGTCTGTTAAAGCTGTCAGAATTGGGAAGATATTCTAATAAGAGGGCACCGGAACAGGTTTGAAAACCCAAGCAGGCGAGCAATAGTAATAGATACCACTTATTGAACATTCACTGATGTTGGGCGCTGTATCTATAACTTCTTTTTTGTGTGTCTTTATTGATGTATTTTTGATAAATAAAAATCATATGTATTTGAGATGTACAACATGATGTTTTGCTATATGTATACATTGTGAAATGATTGCTACAATCAAGCTAGTTAATATATCTATCACTTCATATAGTTACTTTTTTGTGTGTGTGTGAGAACAGTTGAGATCCCTCTTAGATTTCTAGTACCCAGCACGGTACCGTTAACTATAATCACCATCCTGTACCTATTGCCAGAACTTATTCATCCTTCCTATCTGAAACTTTGTACCCACAAACTTTGAACATTTCCCTCACCTCCCAGTCACTGGGAATCCCAGTCACTGGGAATCACCATTCCACTCTCTGCTTCTAAGAGATTCTGTTTCAATAGGTCTGAATTGGGGCCTGAGATTCCGGAGGTCTAACGAGCTCCCACTGATGTGGATGCATCAGTCTGTGGATCACACTCTGAGTCACAAGACTCTGCATAATACTTTACCTTTTTCTGAGAGAGGTTAGGTAACTCCCCCAGCTGGTCCATAGTAGATCCAGGGTTTTTGAACACAGGTCTATTAGATGTCAAAACCTACTCTCTCAGCCATTAAGATATGCTATCTCCCTCTACTAACAGAAAACAGGGCCCTCAGCTTTCAGGACGGAGCTTAAGGGGAAAACCTACTTCCTGTTAAGTAGACAGGAGCCAGAAAAACTAAGAAAGTTACTAAGACAGGGCTTCTGGCAGAGGGAAGATCAGGCAGGGCTCAGTAACCAGACTGGGGCACAGGGTGGGGCCCAAGTCTTAGGAACAAGATAGAAGCTGAGTTTCTATTACCATGGCACAGCAGCAAGGATTACTTGATGCTGAGACTCCAAATGTGGGCAAGAGCTCATTCTATCCCTACTGCCTGGGGCCTGAAATGGGGCTAGACCTGGAGGCAGGACTGACTCTGCAGGTGTGAGAAGTCATGGGAGAGGATAAAAAGGAGGCAGAGTGGGAGCCAGGCCACCCTTCCTATCCTCCTCCCTAGGACCCTTAGCTAAGCCTTCCTAGAGCTTATCAGCATCCCCTGGGCCCCTAGACCCCAACCCTTGCGCGCTCTTTTACCATTCTCCATTCTCTTGATTTCAAGCCTTCCTCCCACCTCAGTCCTCTACGTGCACACTCTCTGTTTGCACATAGGATGGTTCCATTTTGGGGGCCCTTTACCTACTGAACTTGTTCTGTCAGGATCTGTTGAAATGGCCTTAGATTTTTTCTTTGCTTTTTTCCACCCTGACTTGTTCCATTTGATTGGCCAGGGCATAGGTCTGGCCAATAGAATGGAAAGTGGCAGAAACCAGAGGTGCTACTACTATTGGCTCAGTCTGGGGTCTGCAGTGGGGAATGGGGAGCTCATGGGAGCAGCACGGAGCAGGTTTAGAGTAGGGAGCAGAGTATTTCGGATGCTTCTGGGCTTATGCATTCACATCAGGAATCCAGCCATGCACGCTATACCAGCTGTCAGCTCAAGGGCTGCATCAGAGTCATCAACTATATTAGGATCTTGGTCAGAACTTTTGATTGACATTTAGCTAAAGGCCACTTCAGAACTTCCATGACAAAGGATAGGTACAAATGTGACCCAGGGGAGAAATTAAAGAATTGAAAATGAGACAAAAGAAATGACCAGATAAATTTCCAAACATGAAAAATGTGACAATTCAGAATTGGCTTTCCAAAACAAATGATCAGGCATCATTATGTCAGTGTTAGTGTTGGGGGCGGGGGAACAAAACAAAACTCTTTTTCACAGCAGACAGACAATAGCCTCTGCTATCTTAGGATAATTTCCCATGATCCCAAAGCCCACCGTGTACCTACTGTCAGCTTCTGTTCCCAGGCAGAGCCTCTCTGTCTAAGTGATCCCTTCTCCTAAAAGGAGGATGTCCAGAGGCAAAGAAGAGCTGAGGCAGAAAGGAGATATTTGCTGGGAACCTCTTACAGATCCTTGCTTGGCCTCTCTGATTCATTTTTTAATTTATTTTGGCTCATTTGGCCTTTGGAGACTCTGATAATCGTCCACATGTAAGTTACTTGAGGAAGGACCCCTGGAATCATCCATGACTCGAGAAGCCTCCAAAAACTACATACATTTCATTTTTTGTCAATCCCAGTAAAAAAAAAATCCTATAGTGTATTTTATATACACACATAAAAGGATCTGGATGGGTACACTCAAGCTGTCAACCATTGTTACCTTTGTGGAATGGGGCTGTAAACAGTGTAAGGGCTTTGCTACTTTTGCCTTATAGAAGATTCATTGTCTGAATTTTTAAAATAATGAGCATTAGTTTTTAAAAATTTACTTTTAGTCATAGTTGGCATATAATATTATGTTAGTTTTAGGTGTGTGACATAGTGATTCAAAGTGATCACCACAGTAAGTCTAGTAACTGCCTGTCATGATGCATAGTTATTATATTATTGACTCTATTCCCTATGCTGTACATCATATCTTGTGAGAATTATTTTTATAATTTGGGAGGAAAGAAAAGGGGAAGAGGAAGGGAGAGAGGAAGGAAGGAGAAAGAGATTTGAGAGAGAGAAGAAAAGACAGACAAAAAACAGAAGGGGGAGGGAAGGAGAGAGAGAAAGGGAAAGGAAGGGAAGGGAAGGGGAAGGAAGAAAGGGAGGGAAAGAAAGAGAAGGAAGGGAGGGAGGGAGGAAGAGAGAGAGAGAGAGAGAGAGAGAGAGAGAGAGAGAGAGAGAGAGAGAGAGAAGAAAGAAAGAAAGAAAGAAAGAAAGAAAGAAAGAAAGAAAAGAAAAGAAAAGAAAAGAAAAGAAAAGAAAAGAAAAGAAAAGAAAAGAAGAAAAGAAAAGAAAAGAAAAGAAAAGAAAAGAGCTACCTCCACCCTCCCCCTGAATAGTATCTAGAGAATCTTGTCCATGTCCTTTATCCTGCAGGAACAATTGGAGCCCTCATAGGAACAGAGAACAGCAGCTGTTCACCCTCCTTGGTACATTATTAATCATGTATTTTATTTAGATTTGTCAGTTGAAAGAGCTCAAGATAAAAATATACATAATAACTTTGGCCATTCAAAATATCAAAACAATGAACAATATTTAAGGAGAGGAGAGGCAAGAGGGAGGGCAAGGAAAAAAACAAAAAAATAAAAACTATATTGGGCAAGAAAGAAATCAAAGTTTCAGTAAATAGCAACAAATACCAGTCTGCTTGAAAACACTGGAAGTTGCTACGTGTTTTGAGCGTTGACAACCTTGCTTCCTAGAGGCTGGGTCACATAGGTGGCCAGAGACACCTTGTCTGCCTCATCTCCTCCATAATGCTGACCGCATTGGCTAGTGGCCATGGACGGGGTACTGGAAACCCAGCCCTTTCAGGACCCATCTCCAGCTTACCTTCCACAGAAACCTCCCCAGTTGCCCTCTCCCCTTGCTCATCTGCCTTCAGCGATAGTGTGTCTGCATTCCTACATTACACACTCAAATTTCCGGTGGTTTTATACACGTTAACTGTACGTGTTAACTCTGGACTTGTGGTCATGTTGGCCATGTGTTTATTGATCTGCAAACTCTTTAGACGACAAAGAGGCCTCTGACCTGCCTCTTTACCCTTCTTGGTGTCAAGGTGCTGCCTGGTCCACAGGGGAGTGCAGTCACCTTCCCGTCCCCTCCGGCCACCTCTCCATGCTCTTCTCCAGTGACAATGCCCAAAGCCAGAAGGACCATGGTTAGCAGATGACCATGCAGGCACGTCTGTCTAATTCTAGCCAAGGTCATGGGGGAAAGGACAGAGCTCAGGGACCTGTGGCCTCTTCTCTGAGAGTATGCAGGGCTAATAATAGGAGAGGAGATTAGGGAGAGATTTGAGCTGCATTGTTATCTCACAGGAATGGCGTTTGAGAGCCTTTTTTCCAAGCTCTTCCAAGAGCTGCCCCACTCCCTCCTCTGCCCTGTGTCTCTGTAGGAGCTCTCACCATCTCTCACCACTTTTTTTCTCTTCTCTTTCTGTCTGCTTTTCTCTGTTAACACCCATCCATTACCTCCTCCTGTTCTTGTCCCCCTCCCCACCTTCCTCTCCAGTCTTGCTAATTCATCTTTTTTCTTCCCATGTTCCTGTCTCCTGCACCTATTCTCCCTACTTCTCTGCCTTGCTCCGCTTCCCCCCACCACCTCCTACAAGTCCTTCACGCTTATCCTCCTTCCCACTACATCTCTCTCTTGGCCTCTTTGCCCTACTCCCTCTCCTCCCGGGCTCCTCACTGTCTTTAGCTTCAGGAGCCAGATTTTTTTCCAGGCTGGTGGTCTTTGTCTTCATTTCCTAATACATTTAGATCAATTCCTTGTCCACTCCTCCCTCTGCCCCATTGCTATGCCTGCCCTCAAAACTGGACTGAGCAAGCATAAGTAACAGAGGCTGAGGTGGGCTGACAGCCTCTACCCTCTAAACAGCTAGCAACCATCACCACATAGCAGGCATCGGGACACCTCTGAGAACATGACATGCAGACCACGGGAGACACCCCCCCAAGCCCAGCCAGAGCTATTCTTAGGAAGCCAGCACCACAAAGGGGCCTTTTGCTTTGTTTCACACCACCCCCATGGAGCTGTTCTTGGCAGCCAGGGCTGTAATCTTAGAGACAAGGGGCCCAGGCACGAAGAGGCCGGGCTGGAACCTGTGCCCCCGCCCCAACTTCTCAGAGCCGTGGGACTCTACCCTTGGAGCAAGGTCACCTCCCCTCACAATACACACACACACAGAGCTACATAGCTCTGCCACTTTCTGTGGTCTTGGCTTATTTTTTCCACAGCTGAACCTCCACTGTAGCCCCAGCCCCTACCACTCCGCTGTACTTGCTGTACTTCCCGGCATGCCTGTCTCCAGCTCCCCATAGACCCTTTCCCTAGCTCCTACTCACAACAAGCCAACGACCTCACCATCTTGCTTTCTTCCCACTCTTCCTACTCAGAAAGGGTTGGGCTCTTTTTATCTAATAAATCCAAAGCCCTTTGATAAAAGCCTTTTTTTCCCCCCTAGCTGCAGGTAAGGAAGCTAAGATCCCAGCTCTGGTCCCTTCAGACACAAAGGAGCCTGACCAGCTCCCAGTCCCTAGCCTGGTGCATGGTTCTGAGGTGATGTGGCAGTCAGGCTGCCTACTGCCCCTTCCTTGAGAGAAAACAGCAGCCAGTTCCTCAGGATCCATTATCCAAATCAGACCAAAAGGGGTCATTTAGCACCCACCCCAGTGGCTGGTAGGTCCCGCATAAAGTGTGCATCTCTGTGCTATCCTTATCAGTTTCTAACATTTGTGCAGAACTTTAGGGCATGTGTAGCAAAGGGCTGGAATTAAAGTCTTACATAAACCCGGGCTTGCACACCCAGCAGCAGGAATGCTGCATGGCATTGCAGTGTACCAACGTCAGAGAAGGGTCAGGCTTCCTTCCACCTTTTGTCCTCTTGGAACACCACCGAGAGCCCCCTCCCAGAGACTAGAAGTTATCCCACATCCAGGTTATGGGTTGGGGCAGATAGAGGCACCTACACCTTCAAACCAGGAACATTTAAATTTTGTAGGTAAAATTTAAAATACTGAGGTATATTCAAGCAGAAAAAGCTGAGTGTCAGGTGGTAACTGTGTTTCCAGATCACTCTTGAGGGAACTCCCTGCCCTCCAGTCCTATGTTAGTCCTGTATCCTGAAATGCAGTCGACCAAGACCTTTCTCAGGCCATTCGGTGAGGGCCAAAGGATGAGTGACAGGGTGGCCCCAGGCTCTGCTCTGAGCTCCTCACATGTGTGTCCGGAGATGAGGAGAGAGCTGGCTGAGCCTGCCATATGCAAGCCACTTTATGACGGCAAGCATCTCAACTCCCAGGTATTCCCAAACCACCCGTCTGACTTCCAGAAAGAGAGATGGGAATAAGAAAACCACGGGAAAATGGAAAAGAGAATGGAAAAAAAACAAGGGCATCTTAAATTTATCACCCCTCTTCACATGTTCAGGATTACCTAGTCTTAAAAGCAAAACGAACCGTGTTATTTGGCCCTCTGCCCCCTCTAGTTGCTATCTAATCTCTTCCATTTCACTGCCAAGCTCCTCAAATGCGTGGTTTATACCCACTGCCTCCACTTCCTGTTCACTCATCCTTTTCTTAATACCTCACTGCAGCCTGGCTCTACCCTCTGACTTTACGGAAGGCATTTTCTCCAAGATCATCCAAGTTCCTCTTCTCTGTCTTCCTGACACTCAGTCTTTCTTTGGCATCTGACACTACTGATGCCAAAGTTCCTCCTGAAACCCTTCTGGCTTCTAGGAAACTGCCTTTCTTCTCATGCTCCTTGGCTCTCTTTGAGTCACACTCTCCTTTCTCTATGGGCTTCTCTTCCTTCTCCCATCTTTGTACTATGGTGGTCTCCTCAAGCTTTTCCTCTTCTCTCCAATCTCATGGCTTCTTCCACTGTCCCTGAGGCATTCTGACTCATTAACCAGTCCTGTTCTCCAGTCCCATAATTCCAACTTCCTAAGGGACGCAAACATCCTCTGTCGGATTCCCCATTGCTACCTCCACCCCACATATACACTCAGTCCTTTCTCCTGCCTACCTAAGAGCTGTGGTTCCCTCTCTATCCCTGTTTTTGCCAAACATCATATAGTTGTGAGTCTTCCTTCTTCATTTCCCATGCCCAGTCTATCAGCGACGCATTTCATTTCTTCCTCAGAAATCCTTCCAGCTTTGCCATTTCCTCTTCATGTTTGCTGGTCATGCCCTTTCTGACTTTGATTGCTAGTCTTTGTGCCTCCAGCCTCTTCTCCCCCAAAGCTTCCAATAATACCCTTACTGTGTCACAATGTCTTCTGTCACAATGTCACAGTGATTGCCCTTGGTCCAGCACTTTAGTCATTCATTCCTTTTTGCCCCCAGGATGTTGTCTATTTTGCTGGTCTGGGAAACATGGTAGTGTCTGTTGTACCAAGACAGACCTGGGTTTGAATCCCAGCACCACACTTGCTGCTTGATCTTGAACAAATATCTTGAACCCGACTGCTCAACCATGAAATGCAATTTATGACAGGCAAATGCGAACATGAAGGGAGATGATGTGCATCAAACTCCATGAGCGGTGCCTGGCATAAGCAGGCACTCCAGGCATAAACAGCTCTCTCCCCTCTTCTACAATGTGGCCCTACCTGAATGCTCCAGATTCCCCGTCATCTGACCAGACATGTGTCCTCTGGGTCCTTACTACTATACTACACATCCCCTGCCATGGCTTTGGGGCATGCTGTGGTTCTCATCGCCTAGATCACATCCCCATTCCCAATCCTTCTCAAAGTCCTGCCCTCCCTCCAAGCCTCAGTTTCAGGCCCCCACCTAGATATGTTTCACTGTTCCAGCCCACACTGAACAAGAGCTTCTCTGCCTTTGGGTTGTTCTGGAGATGGATCACACAGTTTAGCCCTGAACCACCTTCCCTTGTTTTCTAGTGTGTTACTTGTAGCTTCCCGAGCCGATGGAAATACCTATAGGCAGAGGCAATGTGATCCTCCTGTGGCCCCAGCAGAGCTGGGCATACATCAGGGTCAGCAAGGCATCTGAGTAAATGACTGTCCACCCAGCTGGGGGAAGGTAGGAAGCATGAGATAGGCTGGAGGCTGGGCTCCTAGCAAGTTCACCAAACATCAATGCTCTTTCTTAAGATGGTTACAGAAGGCAGCTCAGGCTCTGTGCCATAGTGTTTGTGCAAACATGTATGCATTTGCACATATGAGTATATGTGTGCAGGCATGTGAGCTTATGTACACTCCTATTTATGGTGTGGGGTAGCAGGGGGAGACAGGTAATGGTGAGGGGTGGCGGGGGGAAGCAGGGAGACATGCTTAAGGAAGTGGGACCTCTGACAAAAAGAATGAAGTACAAAATTCCCTCACTCCCTGGAAAGGGGACTGCTACTTACTCAGCCTCTTGTCTCCTCACTGAGCAATTACCATTCACTCCTAATAAATTCCATGGTTTCTCTGTATGCTGGGTGATGTAGGCCTGGCAGCCACAGGATGCTGTCCCAGGGATGCCTTTGAGCAAAACAGGCTCTCTGATGGAGGAGCAGGGGCCTGTGCTGGGTGCTTAGCTGGGCCCAATGTAGAGAGAGCAGTATACAGGGCTCCAGGTCTAGACACCAAAGTGGCCAGCAGGTGACTCCAGGATGCTGTTTTTTAGTTTGTTCAATTATTTTACATCACAGTGCCCTGGCCATCCTCCTTCCAGAGGTTGTTGGCCCCTCTGCATCCTAAGACTAGTTCTAGCCCAGGGGTGGTTGGGACTGCTGAAGGAAACAGTCAGCTCCATCTCTGAAGGCCTTAGTTTAATCTGACTCCCTTCCACACCCCAACTCTCATTCCCTAGGGCCAGCCCAGCTCCACCAGGCAGCTCTGTCCAGGATCCTTAAGATCTTCAGCAAGGGTTCGCGCGTGTGTGTGTGTGTGTGCGCGCACACACACACACACACACACACACACACCTGGCTGATGGTTGGCTCTAATGGCCAAGTGGCCTCCACCTCGCGGCCTCTGCTTCTGTCAAGTGTCCTTGGCTGATGTCACCACTTAGCCTGAGCGACTTTGGGTGGACCTCCGCTCAGCACATTATCCTGTCATAAGAACTAGTCTATGGCTGGGCTGTGGGCCTGGACTGAACCTGGGACAGCCTGAAGACTTGGTCCCTGGTCATGATATTCCCAAAGACAGCCATAATTTGGGCAGAAGAGACCGCAGGGTTGCCAGCTCTCTGATCCACCCTGACCCAGACGTTCCCTTGAACCAAACTGATTTAGTGGGGCTGAAGGAGATGTGGAGCAGAGAACTTATAGCAGGGTAAGTAACTACCCTACCCACCTGCAGTCGGGTCTGTATTCTTAACGATAAAAGCTGCCACTTAGTGAGGGCCCACTGTGTGCCCAGAGCTGTGCTGGACCCTTTACTTGGGCAAACTCTAGTGATCTTAATAGGCCCAGAAAGGAAATGTGACTATCCCCATGTTTCAGATGGCAGAACTGACTCAGAGAGAGTCCGTGACTGACCGGAACCACTCAAAAGGAAAATAGAGTGAATCTTTGTAACTGACCCCAGACCTCACCAGGCTGCCTGCCTCATGCCCTCTGAAGCCTCCAGTCCTGGATCCACTCTGGTCACGTCCACACACCCTCCCTTTGAGTGAGTTGTGCCCCTTCAAATAAGCCCTGACAGAAAGATCTACCTTCCCAAACCCCAAACAAAACTGGGCCAGCCCCAGCTCGTGCCCCCTTCCCTTTTCCAGCTGTCCACTGTCTATGGGAAAGCAGAGACTCTGGACTAGGGACCGGGGCGGAATGCAAAAGGGCACAAAAGATTTTGGAGCCAGCAGGAAGACAAAAGAAGGACAAGAAGGAACAGCTGTTTGTAAAGGGAAACCTGAGACAGGCACAAAGCTCAGGCCCTAATCCCAGGCTCCTGTGGAGCCAGAATAGGGGTGCCCCTAAGGTCAGAGAATCTAGGGCCAAAGGGTAGGAGCACTGTGCTCCACTCCAGGTTGGGTCCCTTCTTCCATGTGTGCAAACAGCTGGTGCCTCATTCCTTTTCTTGGGCCAAGCCTTCTGCCTCTTTCAGCCCCTCCCTTGTTCCCATCCCTTTGGGTTTGGGGGCTCCTCTCTGATTTCCTTTTTTCTACACTGGGTCTCCTGTAACGGACCCTAGGGCACTCCTCCCCCCATTCCTTGTAGTAATTTTAGCAACTTTTTCTCTGAATGCCCACTGGCATGTTCATACCAAGTGGCCTCTCTCTTTGGGCCTGACACTTGATCAGGGTGGTGACAGAGCCCAGACAAAGCAGGCACAATGCCTGAGAGGGGAGAGGAGGGAAGAACTGGGGAGACAGATCACCTTCCTTCCACTCCAGGCCTTATTTGGTCTACCTTGGTGGAGCTGCCCTCCCTCTAAACCCTTTTTTATTTTTAGCATTCTCTCCTTTGTCTTGTCTGCTATCACTCTGTCTGTGTGATCCCCACCCCTCCCACCAGCGGGGCCCTGAGGCCCCTAACCCCTCCTCCCATCAGGAATGTGCAGCGAGCAAAGACTCTGGCTGTCAGTGCAGGCTTGGATTTCAATTCTGCAAACAGTTGAATAGAGCTGCCTAGAGGAGGGTCTTTATTTTGGTCACCACTAGATTCTTATTGACTAGAACAATTGACTAGAGCAATGCCTGGCACATTGTAGGTGCTTAGTTAATAGTCCTTGAATGAAGGAATCAGCAAAACTGCTCAGTCTTCAGATAATAGCAAGCAGAAAGAATCATGATGGAGCCAAAAGCAGGTGCTAGAGAATGAGTGGGGATCTTTAAAGACAGCAGACCTTCCCATCGCTCTCCAGATCAGAGGCAGTGAGCCTAGAGACAGGGAAGTGAGTTCTATTCTGCAAAGGGTTGTGGAGAATAGTAACACTGTAACACCAGTAGGCCACTGCCCGGCAAACCCGCCAGGAGGGAAACAGGGTAGATTGATTTACAAAAGGTAGGAAAGGCTTCCCAACTCCACAGCCATGGAGGCTGGCCCATGGCTTTGAAATGGCTCAGCTGTGTCCCAAGCATCCTTGATACGTCTCAATTGCCTGCCTCTGTGCCTGAGCCCTGGGAAATCAGAGAGAGGCAATGGCTTTGAGCTTGGAAAGCTGGAAAGGTTGGATGGAAAGAGATTTTGCCCTTCTTTTGTAATCTCTGGGGACCCTTCCAGTGATGCCTAATTCCTCAGCACCTGGCAAGGGCCGGGTATGCTAGGCACGTTAGCGGGTGGGCCCATGGGGGCCATCCTAGCAGCTATATACCTCAGCACTGCAGAGATGCTGCTACACTGGGGGAGGTCTTGAGTTTGTGGGCAACCGCTCACTTGCCTGCACCCCCACAGCCGCTAAATGCCTTCTGGCTGTGCCTTGTTTACTAAGCAGTCCCCATTGAAGCCCCCACCTGGACTTACCCTTCCCTGCTGTGCCCACCCCACCTTCAAAGTGTACCTCCTCTGCCCCCATCCTTTAGGCCTGCAGCTCTCCATCCAAGGGGACAGCTAATCAGAGAGGTTAATCCGCGAGCACTGAAACACTGAGTTTGGGAAGGAGGGGGGCATTTCAAACCGAACCAAGCAATGGTTGCCTGGACACAGAGCCAATGAAGCTTACACACCCCGTCACTGGAAGAATGTGGCATTGGCAATGTCCTGTCCTCCCAGGCTGAGCCCCAGCTCTCTTCCTTACCTCCTCTGTGGCCGCTCCTAAGACCTACAGAAAGGGAGAGATCTTTCCTGTTTCTCCACCCCGCTTGTCAGAACACCAGTCTCACCAGGCCTGGACAGAGACTGCCCCATAGAACACATGATGGTGGGTAGCCAGGCAATGGCGGTCTCCTTCTACAGGAGCTGTGTTATCTGTGGCTTCGAGTGTCTGGCTCTGGGCTAGGCGTTTAGTACCTGTGGGCAGAGCTAGAAAAAGGAGTCAGGCAAAGGCTCCATCAGGCAGAACCATCTGGCAGCTGGGCCCTACCCTCCACACATAGTGGGTCCTCACCTCCTTAGACTCCCAGCCCTCCTTACCAGCCTCCCTCCATGGGGTGGCTCTGTCCCCCATCTGCTGCATTTTCTCCCCACCCTTGAATCTTGCTGCTCTAACCAGCTAAACAGCCTTAAAGAAGGACCTTTCTCCTTCCATAAAATGAAGGGCTTGGACCCATCACTAAGGCCCATCTGGCTCTGAGGCTCAGTGATGTCAACACATCACCTGGTTGGTCCAAGGAAATCGGTACCTGAGCCAGAGTCCCCATCTTTAAGCTCCCTGGTTGTTCTTGTCATTTGGCTAGAAACCATCTATCTAGCTGCCCCAGTCTAGCCTCCACCTTGGGGCCAGGCCCCCAACTCTGCCCTACCTGTTGCTGACACTCAGCCCTCTCCCATATCACAGTTGGATGCAGGATCCAAGCCAGGGATCTTGGAAGATGCTGTGCAAGTGGGGCCAGGCCAGTGCTGGGGACAGGGGGCGAGGGGCTGCAGTGTCAGAGGTCAGGAGAGCCCTGGGAGAGGGCCAGAGCCCTGTGTGCCTGAGGTCACGGTGGTCGGTTGTGGTCAGTTCACTCTCCTGCCAGCTGTGGAATGTGAGGCCTGGCCTGGGAGATATTTTGGCTGCACTTTGAGCCATCCCCGCCCCCTGGACTCAGACCCTGCACACTCCATGCCATAACAATGACGACCACTTCCAATTGTTTCCTAACTGGAAGGGGGAGGGGAGCACTGTTTAGGAAAGGGGGGAGCCTGGGGGAAATGCTTTTAGTGACAACAGCCCTTTCTAAATCCGGCTGGGGACTGGGTGCAGGTGGGGGTGGGGGCACCCTGCTGCCCCATATATACAGCCCCTGACCCGGTCAGGCTCCACAGCTCTCTCCTGCACTCTGTCTGTCCTTGCTGCTTTCAGGTAGGAGCCCAGAGCTAGAGGCTTTTCTCTGGGATAAGGGGGTCCCAGGCTTAGGAAGGGGCTCCTCTAGGAACAGCAAGCTGCATTCAGGCTTTATGCAGAGTACTGGGTATGGTCACTTAGCACACACATGCAAGTCTAAATATATGTGCATGTGCCCTGGGAGGAGGGGGATGTCTATACCTGAGCATATGGGATCAGAATCCATCAGAGGTTGTGTGTGTGTGTGTGTGTGTGTGTGTGTGTGTGTGTGTGTGGTGTACAAGCATGCGTGGTCTGAACACATGGTGAGGGAAGGTATGTACCTCGCTGCCTAAGATACAGAAATATCAAGTGAGAAACGTGTTTATGATCATGCCTAAGGACAGGCAGGTCCGTCGTGGGGGAGGGAGAAGGGAAGAGGATGGCAGAGACCAATTACTTAGGAAGTGTGTGTGCTTAAAAGCTAGTTCTGTGAGGTCTGTGCTGTGTCACTACCCACATCCATGTACATGGAGGTGTTTGTGTGTGCACCCAGGTGTTGAGACAGCTACGTGTGTGTACACCCTGCAAAAGGAGCTCCTGGGCACCTGGTGGGGCTGTTTCAGGTCTCCGTGTACTCAACGGTGTACAGCAGTGTAAGCTTATTTAGGCTGTACACGTATTTAATGTGCATAATGGCACATTGCGGGGGGCATGTGTGCTGAGGTTCAGGAAAGAAGCACGTCTGTATGAGGCATGAGCGGCAGACACGTATGTTCCTCAGAGGACATGCAGAATGTGTTCAGCTGTGTGATGGGTGTGTCTATGAGAGGATGCCCACCAGGTCTCCTGTCTGAGAATGTCCACCAAGACTGACAATCAACTGGGAACAGGATAGAAGAGAACTGGCTTTAGAGTCATGAGACTTGGGTTCAGATCCTAGCTCTACTTCTTATTGTTATGTGTTCTTCGATGAGCAAGCCCCTTAATCTTGATTTCCTTATCTGTAGACTGGGTGAGGATTGAGTAAGAGAACATACATAAAAGTGCTGTGAAGGCTGTAAAGCTCTGAACAAATGTGACTGTTAGTTTTTCCGCAGGTGGCTCAAAGAAGGCAAGTTTCACTTGTTGGGTATAGGCAAGGGTGAGACCATCTCCCAGGAGGGAGGGGGATTAGGACTCGGAAAACCGTTAGGACTAGTGCTTGGTGTCGGGGAGGTGGTGGGGCGAGAGGGGGAGGAATAGTGCTTGGAAAGCAGGAGAGAGGACAGGACCAGTGAAGCTGACTACCATTTCCCACCTGTTTTCAGGCCTAGGAGAGGGGTGGGTGGGTGCTGAAGGGCAGAGCCAGGGAGCAGCAGGGAGGTGACCCTGACATAGCCTTCCCTCTCTCCAGGTCCCTTGAAGACTTGAGCCATTTTCCTCTCATAGACATATCTGAGAAGTCAAGGTAGGGAAAGCTGAAGATGGGGCATGGGGGAATCTGAGAAGATACAGAACTCTAGTTTCTGCCTTGCCTTGAGGATACTGTCTTGGCGACCAGAAGTCCTCACCTGTGAATAGTGAGGGGGTCAGGGAAGGACAAGGGCCAACACCGGATATAGTCAGCTTCCTGCTCTCACAGGAAGCCCAGGACACTTCGCCCTCCAGGAGAGCCCCAGCTCAGGTTAAAGGATAAGCTCAAGGAACAAGGGACTTGCCAATGCCCTCTCCTGACTCCTGAGGATGGGGCTAGGCTCCGGGGTTCCCACTGAAAAGGAGAGCCCAGGGAGGCGAGTGGAGGAGAAGGAGGGTGAATAAAAAGGCAGCCACCTCCTTCTCCTGCCCATTGCAGGTGCAGCCATGGGAGATGCAGAGATGTCTGCATTTGGAGCCGCTGCCCCCTTCCTGCGCAAGTCAGAGAAGGAGCGGCTGGAAGCCCAGACCAGGCCTTTTGATCTCAAGAAGGATGTCTTCGTGCCTGATGACAAAGAAGAGTTTGTCAAGGCCAAGATTGTGTCTCGAGAGGGTGGCAAAGTCACCGCTGAGACTGAGAATGGCAAGGTGGGTGGCAGGGATGGCATGAGAGGCCAACCTGGATACCCCTCACACCCTGGGTGTAAGAGAAGGGTGCCGTCAGGATCCACCCCACGCGAACCTGAGGATAGTCCAAGTTTCACTTCCTTTGGATAGGGACCCACACCCTCCAAAGAGCCCTTCTTGCTCGCACATCTAGTCTGTCTTCTCCGTGATCCTGGCTCCTCTCCTGAATGCCATTGTCCTGTAACTCCCTTGACTTCTACCCCTGCTGAAGGAGGGCTGACAGTAAGGCCTGCATGTGGGTTGTTGCAGACAGTGACTGTGAAGGAGGATGACGTGTTGCAGCAGAACCCGCCCAAGTTCGACAAGATTGAGGACATGGCCATGCTGACCTTCCTGCACGAGCCCGCGGTGCTCTACAACCTCAAGGAGCGCTATGCGGCCTGGATGATCTACGTGAGTGTGCACCTAGGACATCCCCCTGAATCTGGTAGCTGCCTGGTCCCCGCATATCCACTGCTTGGCAACAAGAGTTTCTGCTCTTTGTGCCCAGGCAGTATTGCACTCTGTCCTAGTCCCTACATCTTCGGTTCAGCCCTAACACTCTAGGGACTTGCATTACTCAGATTTAGTGCATTCATAGATTTTCTTTTCTCTTCTTCTACTAGGATCTTTCTCTAGCTCTGAAAACTGCCATCGCCCCCCAACTCTTCATCACTGGTAACTCACTTCTCCTTTTCTACCCCTAGACCTACTCAGGCCTCTTCTGCGTCACCATCAACCCCTACAAGTGGCTGCCAGTGTACAATGCTGAGGTGGTGGCCGCCTACCGGGGCAAGAAGAGGAGTGAGGCTCCACCCCACATCTTCTCCATCTCCGACAACGCCTATCAGTACATGCTGACAGGTAACAGGCCCTGAGTGAAGGATTTTCCCGGGGGCCTTACAGGATGGAATGTGCATGCTGGCTCTCTTCTTCCTCCTGACGGATTCAGGCAGCTGGGAGAGGTCTGGAGAGGGGGTAGGGGATGCCAAACAAGAGCATCCAGTGTAGCTCCTGACTTTTTTTCCCCATTCTCCCTGCAGACAGAGAAAACCAGTCCATCCTGATCACGTGAGTGTGGCTTCCACCCAGTTCCCTTGGAGAATCTCCCTAAGCCCATCCTCCACCGGGCCCCCAGCCACTATGCACATCTGGCTCTTTTCCCTCCACCTTCATGCTAGCTTCTCCTTCTCTGGTCTTTCCCCTTACCTTCTCTCTGCTCTCCCCCTTCCCTCTCTTATTCTTCCTCTCCCATTTCCTTTACCTACTCCCCTCTAACTCATCACCTCTCCCTAAAAGCAGTATCACCATGTCTTCTTCACCTCTTTTCTTTCATCTTTCCCTTCAGAAACTTTCCCCATTCTTCCAGCCACAACCACTCTTATTCAAAACGACCCAGGCCCATCTCCTTTGATTGACTTTGCCCACCTAAGACCAGATTCCACCTGCCCAAATTCAGCACCTTCTTGTGTCATCCTTCCTGGTTGCTACCTATGACCCTGTGTGTGTCAGAGTGCAGCTGTGTATTTGGGATGCATTGTGCCTGGCAGCTGCCTGCCTCAGGACTCCCACTGTCTAGTGGGACCAAGCACTCTCCCCCTACTTGACTCTTGTTGGCCTCAAGCACTGTTTGTGCACTGCCTGATGAGCCCCTGAATGTCCTCACAGCGGAGAATCCGGGGCCGGGAAGACGGTCAACACCAAAAGGGTCATTCAGTACTTTGCTGTTATTGCCGCCATTGGGGACCGCAGCAAGAAGGACCAGAACCCAGGCAAGGTAGGCCTATTGTCCCCCAAAGGCCCACACCACAAAAAGGGAGGGATGCCCTCTCACCTTCCATCCTCTTGAACTCTACAGGGCACCCTGGAGGACCAGATCATCCAGGCAAACCCTGCCTTGGAGGCCTTCGGCAACGCCAAGACTGTCAGGAACGACAACTCCTCCCGCTTCGTGAGTGGTCCCTGACTTGGGACTTGGGGTTTAGGTTGGTCAAGGGATGGCACTGACTATGAGTTTTCCCTCAACTCATCACTAATCTCCTCCATCTCTCCAGGGAAAATTCATTCGAATCCATTTTGGGGCAACTGGAAAGTTGGCATCTGCAGACATAGAGACCTGTGAGTGCCATGAAGTAGCTAAGGCTCACCTTGAGCTCACCCTCATTCTAACCATCTTGATCTCAACCTCTCTATCCTCTCTATCTCTTCTCTCTCCAGGTCTCTCTCTGGCCCTTAGCCTTTCTCCCTTTTTATTTCTGTCCCTCTGTGTCTCTGTGTCTCTAGGTCTGTGTATTCATCTGTCTCTAAAATTTCCTCTAGTCTTTCTTTATCTCTGTCTCTGCAGGTGTCTGTGTCTTCTCTGAGACTATTTGTCTCCTCCTGAGTTTCTTTCCATCTTTACCTCTGTGTGTATGAGTCTCTCTCTCTCTTCTTCTCCCTCTCCCTCTGCCTTTTGCTTGCTATGTTTATTATACCTTTTTGTCTATTTCCTCATACCCAAATCCCAATCTTCTCTTTCTTTCTTCTCCCCTACTGTTCACAGACCTTTTGGAAAAATCCAGAGTTATTTTCCAGCTGAAAGCAGAGAGAGATTATCACATTTTCTACCAAATTCTGTCTAACAAAAAGCCTGAGCTGCTGGGTGAGTCAGAGCTACCAACTAAGACCAACCATCTCCATGGCAACCTGGTCGCCTCTGGTTCTGGCTGCTTGTTGGCATGCCCTTGGGTTACAGCACTTGTGGATTCAGTTCTGTGGGATATGGGGCCATAGTAAGCCCTATCGTGTGCTCTCCTGCAGTCTCCATGCTGTCCCAGTAAGAGCCAGGGGTTTACACTACATCCTAACCACATCTTCTTCCCCCAGACATGCTGCTGATCACCAACAACCCTTATGATTATGCATTCATCTCCCAAGGAGAAACCACTGTAGCCTCGATTGATGACTCCGAGGAGCTCATGGCCACTGATGTAAGTGTGTAAGGACTTAATCGAGAGGTGAGGGAACTGGTGATGAGAGGCAAATGGGGCCATTCTGCTACTGGTCCAGGAGTAGAGCTGACATTGGCTTGTTCATAGTGGTATGGCCCTCTCTTAGGGCCAGCATATCTCTCTGACTAAGGTATTCTGGGGTGTGGGTGTGATGAGACAGGGCTGGTCAATATTTGGTGTTCAGTAACACCGTAGTAGGCTGAAAGCCATAAAACAGATAAGCTGACAAACTAAAAGATAAGGCATCACCAAGGAAAGGAGGGTGGTCAGGGTCATGCAGATGCCCTGGGCTGTGCAGGCAATTAGGTAAAGAAGGGAGATGGACAGGTATGGAAGGTCCAGGCAGGGAAGCAGTTGTAGGGCCTAGAAAAGGGACAAAAGTAAGAAGCGTGGATGGATAACCCAGAGCACCTCCAGAGGACAGCTGTGACCACTGACATCAGGGCTGAGGCAGTCTGCACCCCACTGTGCACTCGTACCTTTGTTTTGGAGTCCCCACTGGGTATGAGAATCTCAGAACTCACAAGGATTCGGGGATGAGCTCTCTCTATAACTGAAGAGGGATCTCAATCATCTGCCTTTCTACCTTTCCTGTGGTTCCCCAACATGGGGCCTGCCTACAGAACGCCTTTGACGTACTGGGCTTCACTCCAGAGGAGAAGAATTCCATTTACAAGCTGACGGGTGCCATCATGCACTTTGGAAACATGAAGTTCAAACAGAAGCAGCGAGAGGAGCAGGCTGAGCCAGATGGCACTGAAGGTGGGAGCCTGGGATGCTGGGGACAGCTATGGAGTCACTGAGGGCTGCATCTGCAGAGGAGTCATCCCTTTACCAACTTTGCTACCTGCCCTTTCCTTTCAGAGGCTGACAAGTCTGCCTACCTCATGGGGCTAAACTCAGCTGACCTGCTCAAGGGGCTATGCCACCCTCGGGTGAAAGTGGGCAATGAGTACGTCACCAAGGGGCAGAATGTCCAGCAGGTAGGTCATATTCAGAAGATAAATGGAAATGGGGACTGGCATGGTGCTGTAGGACCTCTGGAATCCACTCTTCCCAACAACTCTGATCACCTGGGTTTCTCCCCTACCTTCCAGGTGGCATATGCCACTGGGGCACTGGCCAAAGCAGTGTACGAGAAGATGTTCAACTGGATGGTGACGAGGATCAATGCCACCCTGGAGACCAAGCAGCCACGCCAGTACTTTATCGGAGTCCTGGACATCGCTGGCTTCGAGATCTTCGACGTGAGTCGGGGAAGCCCTGGGAGCAGGAGGAACAGTAACTCACTCACTGGCACATGCAACAACCTTCATTGAGTGCCAGCCACAGGCCAGGCATGGGAAAGGCAGTGGGATTCAGTCGTGAGGGAGGCTATCGTGGACCCGTCTTCAGGGTCAGCGCTCCCTCTCCGTCCTGACAGGGGAGTGGATCAGCCACACCCTCGCTGGGCTAGACAGCCCTGGAGTGACTCCTCTAGCCACTGGGCCACCTGCCCACCTGACCCGCTCCTGCCCTCACTCCCTCTGCAGTTCAACAGCTTCGAGCAGCTCTGCATCAACTTTACCAACGAGAAGCTGCAGCAGTTCTTCAACCACCACATGTTCGTGCTGGAGCAGGAGGAGTACAAGAAGGAGGGCATCGAGTGGGAGTTCATTGACTTTGGCATGGACCTGCAGGCCTGCATTGACCTCATCGAGAAGGTGCCACCTCAGCTCCACCTGAGCTTTCCACTCACACCCATGCCCCTGACAAAATGTCAGCCCCATTCTTTCTGGGGAACAAGAGCTGGATAACAGAAGAACCTGTAGCCCTGGTTTCCAGAACTCTGTGTTGTCCTAGCCACTCTGGGGAGGGTGGCATCTGGGAGAGCCAAGTTCCCAGGAGCTTGAGAGTGGACACGCAAAAGCACGCACCTTCAGAATGGCTCCACCAGTATGTTTATTGCCCCTGGCTTACCTTTCCAAGGAGCAGAAAGTTCGAGGGTGGGGCAGGGGATCCTAAGAGTGCATCTATTTTCAAGCCCAGCACCTCAGGAATCTGAGTCATAGAGTAGTGTGTAAAGCATCTCTTGCATCCACATTCCCAGACTTTCACAAAGGCCTCTCTGAAATCAACCAAGGTCTTCTACCTTAGGAAGGCTTTCACAGGTATCACTCAGTAGATAACTGTACTCAGAGCCGAGCCTGCTATCTTAATATCTAAAGGGGCATCTCCATAAGCGAGTGTTGACCCTAGCACAGGATCCATCCCCATCTGCATGAGGCATGCTCAATGAGGCTCTGTCCTCCACTCTCAGCCCATGGGCATCATGTCCATCCTGGAGGAGGAGTGCATGTTCCCCAAGGCCACCGACATGACCTTCAAGGCCAAGCTGTACGACAACCACCTGGGCAAGTCCAACAACTTCCAGAAGCCACGCAATGTCAAGGGGAAGCAGGAGGCCCACTTCTCCCTGATCCACTACGCTGGCACCGTGGACTACAACATCCTGGGCTGGCTGCAGAAGAACAAAGACCCACTGAACGAAACGGTGGTTGGCCTGTACCAGAAGTCCTCCCTTAAGCTGCTCAGCAACTTGTTTGCAAACTATGCTGGGGCTGATGCACGTAAGTAGAGACTGGGACCCCAGGAACTAAGGAGCAGGGTTTCTGCCCTGGATCTGAGGCAGGTCAGTTGCTACAGCCCACCACTCCATGTCAGGCTGCACCCAAGATTTACAGGTTCAATGAGGTAGAACGGGGTGGAGAAACCGAGGCACCCACAGTGAAGGCCAAATGCCAGGGAGGATGTGAAGAGACGCCGTGACTCTTCACCTCTGCCCTGGCCTCCCCAGATGCCCACTCATGCCCCTTTTATGACTCTCCACTCCACAGCTGTTGATAAGGGCAAAGGCAAGGCCAAGAAAGGCTCATCCTTTCAGACTGTATCTGCTCTGCACAGGGTGAGTGTGTGACCTCAGCCCCAGCCCAGTGTGGCTCCTTCCCAGAGTGGATCCTTTCCTCCTTCATCCTGACCCCTGCCTTCTCATTCCATTGGTGATCCTTTCCACTCTTTGTATTATCTCTTCATCTTCATTCTCTTCCTCTTCATCTGCTGACCTCTTTCCTTATTCAGTTCCCATCTCACCTCTTTTCTTTCCCTCCTGCCTTCCATTCTCTCCTCTTTCCTGTCATTCTCTTTAGCATTTCTTCATTCTCTTTAGCTCCTTGCATTTCTCCATCTCTGTTTTCCTTTCTCTCCTTTCCCTTTGTTGCTTCTCTTTCACTGTCTTTACTTTACCCCCTTGCTTTTTGGCCCACAGGAAAATCTGAACAAGCTGATGACCAACTTGCGCTCCACACATCCCCACTTCGTGCGCTGCATCATCCCCAATGAGACCAAGTCTCCAGGTGAGCCCCTAAACTCTGGCCCAGCCCACTGCTGAAAATGCACCACCCTAGGGACAAGGCCTTCTATGTCATCTCTTAATCTCCCATCATGTTGCTTTCTGAATTACATTATGGGCTTAGTTTATTACCTAGAAAATATATCTGCCCTGGCTACTACTGATGATGATATGCATAAATCATATAAAATAAGAAACATGAAAGCCTTTTGGTCACTCTTAAAAGTGGGCTTGAAAAAATTGAAAAACATAAAGGATCATTATTAACTGACTTGCTAAGGTTATCAACTAATAAGTGGCAGAGCCAGGATCAGAACCCAAGACTGTTGGACCTTAGTCCAGTACTCTCCACACACACCCCTCTCCCCTCCCTCTGCCACAGGGGTGATAGACAACCCCTTGGTCATGCACCAGCTGCGCTGCAATGGCGTGCTGGAGGGCATTCGCATCTGCAGGAAGGGCTTCCCCAACCGCATCCTCTATGGCGACTTCCGGCAGAGGTGGGTACAGGGCACCCCACAGCCCAGGGAACAGGGGGAGCCCGGGTGGCCTTGGTAGGGAGCAGAGTCTACGGGTGACCCCGAATTCTGAGGGCAGAGCAGATCAGTGAAGAACGTGGGCGACTCCAGGCACCTCCCCCACCAGGTATCGCATCCTGAACCCAGCGGCCATCCCCGAAGGGCAGTTCATCGACAGCAGGAAAGGGGCAGAGAAGCTGCTGAGCTCCCTGGACATTGACCACAACCAGTACAAGTTCGGCCACACCAAGGTGAGTCTAGAACCTCAAAGGATGGAGCTGCAGGGTGTGTGGCCATGTCAAGTGGGGCAGCTGGGAGTTCAGAAGGCAGACCTCTGATTCTCAGCTCCCGTATCAACCCAAAGACAGGAAGCCAGGTTTCCTTTCTGTGTTGTCTTTTGCATTTCACTCCCAGTCTAGAATGAGTGGTGATAGGCCCCCTGGAGCTGAGCCCGGGTCACCCACCATCTTCCTCCACCTTGGATACCTTTCTCTGAGGCTGTGCCCCCTTGACTCTCCCCCTTGCCCGCAGGTGTTCTTCAAGGCAGGGCTGCTGGGGCTGCTGGAGGAGATGCGAGACGAGAGGCTGAGCCGCATCATCACCCGCATCCAGGCCCAGTCTCGGGGTGTGCTCTCCAGAATGGAGTTTAAGAAGCTGCTAGAACGTAGGTGAGAGATCTCAAAAGGAGATGCCCAGCCATCTGATGCCCAGGCTGGTTCAGGGGCAGTGTTAGGAGAAAGAGCTCTGACACTGGGTCTTCAAACAACAAGACCAGCAGGAAGGACTCATACAGACTCGTACAGGGTGGGGCTCATGGTTGGAGAGAAGGATGGATAAAGGAAAGGGCCATTCTCTAGGAGTCAGGGCCTCAGGACAGAAAAGAGGGAGGAGGACTCTCTTACCACCCCTCTTGCTGGGTCCTGCAGAGACTCCCTGCTGATAATCCAGTGGAACATTCGGGCCTTCATGGGAGTCAAGAACTGGCCCTGGATGAAGCTGTACTTCAAGATCAAGCCGCTGCTGAAGAGCGCAGAAACGGAGAAGGAGATGGCCAACATGAAGGAGGAGTTCGGGCGCCTCAAAGAGGCATTGGAGAAGTCCGAGGCTCGCCGCAAGGAGCTGGAGGAGAAGATGGTATCCCTGCTGCAGGAAAAGAATGACCTACAGCTCCAAGTGCAGGCGGTGAGGTTCTGGGCACCTGTTGGCTCTTCCACCTGCTCTGCCTACATCTCCCACATACCCTGAACCTCACAAACCAAGGGCTTACCATCTTATCACCTCTCATGCAGAGAATTCTGGAATCAACACTACCAAAGACCTCCAAAGAGGTCCCTCAAGAGGAGGAAAGGGAAGGGGGAGAAGAACTAACTTTTAAAACACAGGCTCTCCACCTGGATTCATCATAGATCCAGAGCTCAATTATTTTATGACCTTGGGCAAACAATGTATTATCTTTGGATCTCGATATCCTCATCTCTAGACAGGGAATAAAGCTGCCCATCTCACTAGATTGTAAATACATAAAGTACTGGCATTGGCAAATGTAGTTCCCTCCCTTCATTGGAGGAGAGCAGAGGAAGAGGGCAGATAAAGAGACTTCGGGTTCTCTTCCCTCTGTTCTTATCCCCCAACGTTCCTGTCAGTGGGGGAATATTGAGGTTCTGAGGTTCTCAGCAGGGGATATCCTGGAACTCCCGTCCTACAGTAAGGGCTGAGCCCCTTCCTCCCTCTCCCTGCATGGTAAGGACCCGACTCACTGAGCATCCTCCACTCTGGCCTCACCCCCAGGAACAAGACAACTTGGCTGATGCGGAGGAACGCTGTGACCAACTGATCAAAAACAAGATCCAGCTGGAGGCCAAGGTGAAGGAAATGAACGAGAGGCTGGAGGATGAGGAGGAGATGAACGCCGAGCTCACCGCCAAGAAGCGCAAGCTGGAAGATGAGTGCTCTGAGCTCAAAAGGGACATTGATGACCTGGAGCTGACGCTGGCCAAGGTGGAGAAGGAGAAGCATGCAACAGAGAACAAGGTGAGGTCAGCTCCCTCTGGCTCCAGCCCAGGTCTCCTCAGGGTTGTAAGGCCACATTGACCTTAACCAAGGCCATGCCACTCAGGGGATCCTGATAGCAGAATGGTCCCTGGCATTGGAGATTCCATAGATGTCTTCAGAGTGGTGACCTTTGAACCTAAAAGGGACAGGGTTCTTGGTTGGCAGGTGAAGAACCTGACAGAGGAGATGGCTGGGCTGGACGAGATCATCGTCAAGCTGACCAAGGAGAAGAAAGCTCTGCAAGAGGCTCACCAGCAGACCCTGGATGACCTTCAGGCTGAGGAGGACAAGGTCAACACACTGACCAAGTCTAAGGTCAAGCTGGAGCAGCAGGTGGATGATGTGAGTAGCTTATCAGAGGACCTAGATAGACCACATCCATCTGTGCCTGTGTGTGTGCATGTATGTGTGTGTGTGTCTGTGTGTGTGTGTGGTTGGGGGTAAGGTATTAGACTGTGCTCCCTTTCCTGAAACCTTTCTAGAAGGGAACTGGGGAATAGAGGAGGGGAAACGTGATCAAACCTGAGTTGTGTATCTCGTCTCACTGACCTGATCAACAGCAGAGATGGGCTTCATTATTTTAATTTAGCTTCAAGCCTATATATCTCTACCTTCAATCACAGGATTTAGAGGGTTATCTCATAAGAACATGATACATTTCTTTGGGAATTTTATGAGTCTCCTCAAGGAGGGTCTTTGGACTTTTAATATTTTAGGCAGGATCTGGTCCTTGGTGATTATTCTCCCGTCAGATAATTCTTTGTGCCTTCTCTTTATTGAGTCACTTATCATTCAGTATTATTATTGAAACATCTGTCTCAGCTATACAACTGTGAGCTGCCTTTGAGCAGAAACTTGAATTTATTCAATTTTCTGTCTTTACTTTTAGCATTGAATGAATGTAGCTTTGGGGTTTCATCCCATAGTCATTCTTTCAATTATTCATCAGTCTGTGAGCATCCTGCATGTTAAGTGCTCTCATAGCCCCCTGGTAGCATTTGGCCCACTGTGGAGAAGTTTACCCAAAGCCGGGATATTTCTTGGGATTCCCCCAACCCTGGAGTGACTGAGCTTTCGAATCACCAAGTCAGGATGTTTGGCCTCATGGAGCACTCTGTTCCTTCTCCCCACCAGCTGGAGGGGTCCCTGGAACAGGAAAAGAAGGTGCGCATGGACCTGGAGAGAGCAAAGCGGAAGCTGGAGGGCGACCTGAAATTGACCCAGGAGAGCATCATGGACCTGGAGAATGACAAGCAGCAGTTAGATGAGCGACTGAAAAAGTAGCGTGTTCTCTTCCCTGTTGCCTTTCCTCCTTTGCAGCCCTGCAGCCTATTCCACCAATAGCAGTCCAAGCTGACCCAAGACATCCATCCTCAGAGGCAACAGCCTCGTGTAGCCTCAATAAGTGGGTGCAAACTGTGAGCAAAGTCTCCATGTAAAGGACTTTCCTCCCCCAGAAAAGCACATCAGAGCCCAGCAGTTTCCCTTCAGCAGAGTCTAACTTGGATCCCTCAAGCCCTTTCTTCCTGTTGGGTACTCAAAAAGGTTGGAAAATAACAGCTCACCCCTTTATACACAAGTCTCTTTGGAGACCAGTTGCTTAACACAGAGCAAAGCTCCACTTTCTTAAAAGCCTCTTAGAAAATTCTCTTAGGTCCTTCACAGATAGCTAAGAGGGCCACAGAGAAATGCATCAGCCCTCACACCTGAGCAGTGCAGGGTCTGGGGCATTTTTTGGTTCTTATAGACTTGTGGATCTAATTCTTATTGCAAGTCCTTCCAAAATGTATATCTCCACTTTCCAACTTGGTAAACAGTGAATCTGCAGGACATATTTGGATAATCAAGGGTCTTATGGTACTTAGGGTCAGGACTTTGAAAGGCTCTGAGAATCATCATGATACACATCTTCATCAGGCTGTCTGCCCAGGAATCTTCAACACTTCCCCAGGCACAAAATTCATTTGAATGAATGAATAAATATATGATCCCTTTGATCCTCAAACCATCTTTTAAGGACGGTATTTTTGGCTCCAACTTACTGAGGAGGAAACAAAGGCTCAGAAAGTTTAATCAAATTCAAAATAACAGTGACAGAATTAAAGACCGTTGGAGCTTAAGGGGGCCTTTGAAACAATCTAGTTCAATCCCCTCATTTTACAGACCAAAAAGGGAGAGAGTCCCTCAGAGCCCAGGTCCTCCTGTCATTCATAGTGTTCTTCCCATTACACTTCCTGTTGGACTTTAATCTTTCAGCAGGTGGACCCTCCATCGGCCCTGGAAACTGTTGTGTTTGTTTGTTTGTTTGTTTGTTTGTTTGTTTGTTTGTTTGTTTTTAAATGGAATCCTGCTTTTCATTTGTTTAATTACCATTTCCAAACACTGGTAGGTCCTCCTGGAGCCCAAAATCCCTTGCCTCACCCTCCCTCCTTCCCCACAGGAAGGACTTTGAGCTGAATGCTCTGAATGCAAGAATTGAGGATGAGCAGGCCGCGGGTAGCCAGCTGCAGAAGAAGCTCAAAGAGCTTCAGGTAAGGTCTTGAATGCCCAGGTTGGGAGTCCCTGGGCTGGTTCTCAGCTTATCCAAGCCCCTTCCTCCAGGCTGTCCTCTCCCCACCATTACAGGCACTTGCTATGTGTCCATGAAAGGAGACACTGAGCTATCATAGTTCCTCCACGGGGCACCTTCAGGAGGGGCTGGGTGATCCAACGATGACATAGGAAGAGACCTTGAAAAGCTCACAGGTCTAGGGGATAGAAGTCTTGTCTTCCTGATTCCGCTCTGGTTTAGCCAATGACTGTGGGGGAGCCCACTCCAGGTCTCTGGGTTTCCATGTCCTCCCTGTTACCTGGTAGCTTTTTAAGGGTGACTTCAGCTTTCTGTCAGCAGACACTTTTAGGTCTTTACTTGTCTTGTCAGACAAACAGGGCTCTTGTAGTCTAAC
Organism: Cynopterus sphinx; assembly: GCA_030015415.1. Taxonomy (NCBI): domain Eukaryota; kingdom Metazoa; phylum Chordata; class Mammalia; order Chiroptera; family Pteropodidae; genus Cynopterus; species Cynopterus sphinx. The sequence continues at coordinate 77,666,185 of CM057384.1, forward strand.
TTTTATTCTTTTCGCCATTAAACTGCTTAAAATATCCCTAGAACACAGGTCTCTTGGTCCATCTTCAAGAGCAAATATTAACCACTTTCCTCCCAGTAAAAAGAATATATAACGTTCTGGCCTAAGGGAAAACTAACTTGGCTGTCTAAACCATCTCCCCCAAATCCTTTGATTTCCACACCTCCACTGGTAGAACGAAACTGACCTGCTGTTCCAGACAGGCCAGGAGTCCTCTAGAGGCTGGGGAGGGGGCTCTGATGACGGGCTCCGGGCCGTGGGTCTGAGCCCCTCGCGTCCGTCCGGGCCCAGGCGCGCATCGAGGAGCTGGAGGAGGAGCTGGAGGCAGAGCGCACCGCCCGCGCCAAGGTGGAGAAGCTGCGCTCCGACCTGTCCAGGGAGCTGGAGGAGATCAGCGAGCGGCTGGAGGAGGCCGGCGGGGCCACCTCCGTGCAGATCGAGATGAACAAGAAGCGCGAGGCCGAGTTCCAGAAGATGAGGCGGGACCTGGAGGAGGCCACGCTGCAGCACGAGGCCACGGCCGCCGCCCTGCGCAAGAAGCACGCCGACAGCGTGGCCGAGCTGGGCGAGCAGATCGACAACCTGCAGCGCGTGAAGCAGAAGCTGGAGAAGGAGAAGAGCGAGTTCAAGCTGGAGCTGGACGACGTCACCTCCAACATGGAGCAGATCATCAAGGCCAAGGTGGGCCTGTGCTCAGCCTCTCCGCTCCCCCAGTTTCCTCATCCCGCCTCCACATTCTGCCCATGTCTCCTCTTCCCACTTTCCTCCTTCTCCCCAGTTCTCCCATCCTTTCCTTCTTTCTATGCCTTCCTTCTTCTTTCTCCTTTCATTGCACCATACACACCTTTCAGTACCCCCTACAACCATTGTATGACTCTTCTTCCTCTTTCAGGCTAATCTGGAGAAGATGTGTAGGACCTTGGAAGACCAGATGAATGAGCACCGGAGCAAAGCCGAGGAAACCCAACGTTCTGTCAATGACCTCACCAGCCAGCGGGCCAAGCTGCAGACTGAGAATGGTGAGTCCCACCAGCTCAGCCTCCCCTGACTTCTGAGCCACCCCAGCTTTGGGTAGACTCATATACACATACCTCTCCAGAGAATGGGGCCTGAGGGCTAGGGAGGGGCTGGGGAAGAGGGAAGTGCCTGGCCTTCAAGAGCTGAGTGTGACTTGGTGCCTCTCTAGGTGAGCTGTCCCGACAGCTGGATGAGAAGGAGGCGCTGATCTCCCAGCTGACACGAGGCAAGCTCACTTACAGCCAGCAGCTAGAAGACCTCAAAAGGCAGCTGGAGGAGGAGGTTAAGGTGAGGTCTAGACTCAGGCCACGTAGTCCCTCCCCGCCCGCAGAAGGAACGAACAGCTGACCTTGCATCCACATAATTTCTTTTGCCCAGAATGAAGCTTGCTATCCATCCATTATTCTCTCAGAACTCCCGAAGAAATAATAGCCTAGACCACACCGCATGCCTCTTCATTCTATTCCCTAGGGTGAGGTCCTCTGCCTTTCTACTGCCATCACTGGAAAGGGGATGGCGGCGCTGGGTCCTGGATTAGCAGAGCAATCTGAAGCTGGAGAAGGAGTCACTAAAGCCTATTCCTAGCATATCACTGGGTTCATGAAAAGGGGGAAAGAATGTGACTTTTAAAAAAGGCCAGAGCTCATATCCTAACCTGCCTCTTTGAACTTGGTGATCATAGGAAAATCATCTAACCTTTCTGAGGTTCTCTCTCCTCCCTTCAAAATGGGTGTGAGGATGATAACGCATGCTGCAGCAAGGAGCACAGGGGTGATGGGCTTGAAGCGGTTCATAAGTAGTGCAGTGCTGTATGAGCATTATTTCCTATTAGCACTCAATAAACCATTCCAAGCCACAGGAAGGCTGTTGAAATTAGGGTGAGGAGACAGACAAGGGTTGGGGTTGCATTATGGAGAAAGCTGAGCCCATCTCCTGATGCCCGCCTCTCCAGGCAAAGAACGCCCTGGCCCACGCACTGCAGTCAGCCCGGCACGACTGTGACCTGCTGCGGGAGCAGTATGAGGAGGAGACGGAGGCCAAGGCCGAGCTGCAGCGCGTCCTGTCCAAGGCCAACTCAGAGGTGGCCCAGTGGAGGACCAAGTATGAGACAGACGCCATCCAGCGGACAGAGGAGCTTGAGGAGGCCAAGTGAGTCCCAGGCAGCCTGCCTCTGGTCAAGGCCCCTTTGCAGGCAGGAAACAGCCCAGCCCAGTCCGATCCTCGGTAGATGCCACACAAGGGATGGATGCTTACCTAGATTTTGACAACACAGGAAGAGCTTGCCCCAGCCCCACCTCCTTCTCCTCTCGGAGAAGCTTTTTGCTCGCGTTATGTTTCTCATCTGAATATAAGACGAACAAAAGGTTTGTCTGAGGGCAGAACGCTCCCACCTGGGGCAGGGTACTGTGGCAGGGGGAGATGGGGTGGCTTCTGAAGCCCATGCATCCTCCATATCTTCAGCCTAAAGTCTGGCCCAGGGTCAGAGGGTCGCCACCCAGAAGGCCCTCCTGTGTGCTGTGGGTCTTCACACCCTGACACCAAGACCTTCCGCTTGCCCAGTTCACGGCTCCCTGGGGCCAGTCCTCAACACTTCTGAGTTTTCAAGGATTGTTTTCCAGATGAGTCATGTTGTCTCCTCTTGTCCAAAATCCATGCATTGCATCTCCCCACCCTCTCTCACCACCCCCAACCCCACCTCTGTGGGCAGAAAGAAGCTGGCCCAGAGGCTACAGGATGCTGAGGAGGCCGTGGAGGCCGTCAACGCCAAGTGCTCCTCTCTGGAGAAGACCAAGCACCGGCTGCAGAACGAGATCGAGGACCTGATGGTGGACGTGGAGCGCTCCAACGCGGCTGCCGCAGCCCTGGACAAGAAGCAGAGAAACTTTGACAAGGTGGGCCCTGGTTGTGGACATAGCCAGGGAGCAGGGCAGGGGGACCGGAGTCAGAGTGAGGCCAGGGAAGTCTTCCTGGGAGGCAGGGAGGAGGCCGAGCCTAGGCAAGGCCCAGACAGCTCCTGGAGGTGAGGGTTGGGCTGAGGCTGGGGCACTGCAGTGAACCCCATCCCTGTGCCCACAGATCCTGGCCGAGTGGAAGCAGAAGTACGAGGAGTCACAGTCGGAGCTGGAGTCCTCACAGAAGGAGGCGCGCTCCCTCAGCACGGAGCTCTTCAAGCTCAAGAACGCCTACGAGGAGTCCCTGGAGCACTTGGAGACCTTCAAGCGGGAGAACAAGAACCTGCAGGGTGCGCTGGGGCCCGAGGCCGGGATGAGTGGGAACAGTGCCCACTTCTGGCCCTACACAGGGGCTCCAAGAGGCATGCCCTCCCCCAATGGACCACGGCAGTGCCCAACTCTGCCTCCTGGCCCTTCCTACAGAGGAGATCTCTGATCTTACTGAGCAGTTGGGTTCCACCGGAAAGAGCATCCATGAGCTGGAGAAGATCCGCAAGCAGCTGGAGGCGGAGAAGCTGGAGCTGCAGTCGGCCCTGGAGGAGGCTGAGGTGTGTGTGTGCAGAGGATCAGGGCGAAGCAGAGCTCTAGGCTCTGGTTCCTGTTCCTATCTCCCTTTCATCTGATTTGTTCACTGTTCCATCCTCATAGCCTAGAACAGTGCCTGGCACGTAGTGGGCACTTGACCAATAGGGTAGAATGAACGAACAGGTCGCTCAGTTTCCTCTCACAAATGCTTTGCCTGTTACATCTTAGACAAGATTTCCTGTTTCCACTTTCCTCCCCTTTCACCTCTGCCTCCCTTTTGAGTTTTTTACATTCTGTTCCTGATCACCTCTGTTTCCTTGGCAACACCTTTTTTTTTTTTCTTTTCATTTTTCTCTTTGTCTTCCTTGCTCACTGTCCTCTGTGAGGGCCTGGATCACTGTCTCAGAGGCTTATTTTTCTTTTGAATTCTCTTTTCTTCTTCCTCCTTCTGCTTCTTTGACTGAATCACTTATACTACTCTTTAACTCACTTTGTATCCATGATTCATGGACAGACCCCTGCACTGCCAGGTACCCTGACTCTCTTCCCTGGACCCTCTCTGTCCATTCCCAGGCCTCCCTGGAGCATGAGGAGGGCAAGATCCTCCGGGCCCAGCTGGAGTTCAACCAGATCAAGGCTGAGATCGAGCGGAAGCTGGCCGAGAAGGACGAGGAGATGGAGCAGGCCAAGCGCAACCACCTGCGGGTGGTGGACTCGCTGCAGACCTCCCTGGATGCGGAGACACGCAGCCGCAATGAGGCCCTGAGGGTGAAGAAGAAGATGGAGGGTGACCTCAACGAGATGGAGATCCAGCTCAGCCATGCCAACCGCATAGCCGCTGAGGCCCAAAAGCAAGTCAAGAGTCTCCACAGCTTGCTGAAGGTACACGAAGATTCTAGGAAGCAGGAAGGCAGCTCTCTGGGAGGGGATGGCCTACACGTGGCCAGGTTGGGTGGTGCTGTCCCGTCACAGCTCCAGATCCCTCCTGCCCCAGGGCCATTGCAGAAACAACCCACAGGCTCCTTCTGAGCCACCACAATGGGCTCCTTAGCAGAATTTAGGTATAACAGTTCCCCCGCTCATGCCCATTCCCTTGATCCACAGGACACCCAGATCCAGCTGGATGACGCGGTCCGGGCCAACGACGACCTGAAGGAGAACATCGCCATCGTGGAACGGCGCAACAACCTGCTGCAGGCCGAGCTGGAAGAGCTGCGGGCCGTGGTGGAGCAGACGGAGCGGTCTCGGAAGCTGGCCGAGCAGGAGCTGATCGAGACCAGCGAGCGGGTGCAGCTGCTGCACTCCCAGGTGGGCAGCTCCCCTGCCTGTCCTTGGAGGGAAGCGCCGGCTGGCAGGACCCAGAGGTTTGAGAGCCACTCACGGATGCTCAGTGCTTCTCACGCTCTGCCCACCTTCACCCGCAGAACACCAGCCTCATCAACCAGAAGAAGAAGATGGATGCAGACCTGTCCCAGCTTCAGACAGAAGTGGAGGAGGCGGTGCAAGAGTGCAGGAATGCCGAGGAGAAGGCCAAGAAGGCCATCACGGATGTGGGTCCCCCAACCTTGCCCACCTACTCCAGGCCAGGGCCTCCTTCTTGGGCAGCTGGTGTGTCAGGACTTAGCCAGACCATGTGTCACCTCTCTCCTGTCCTCAGGCGGCCATGATGGCAGAGGAGCTGAAGAAGGAGCAAGACACCAGCGCCCACCTGGAGCGCATGAAGAAGAACATGGAGCAGACCATTAAGGACCTGCAGCACCGGCTAGATGAGGCTGAGCAGATCGCCCTCAAGGGCGGCAAGAAGCAGCTGCAGAAGCTGGAGGCCCGGGTGCGAGAGCTGGAGAACGAGCTGGAGGCCGAGCAGAAGCGCAACGCGGAGTCGGTCAAGGGCATGAGGAAGAGTGAGCGGCGCATCAAGGAGCTCACCTACCAGGTACGGGCCCTGCAGCTGCTCTGGGGCTTGGTCCTCTGTGCCATGACCTACAGCCAGGGTGACAACTACCCAAGAGGAATGAAGTGTTCTTTGTGAGCCTCTACCAGAGCAGCCTTGGATGCCCATTTCCACATTGCTGAGCCCTGTCCCGCCCTCAAGGCCCCCTGGCTCAGAGGTCAGTCTCCAAACCCCCTGGCTGAGAGCTCCACCTCAGCATTGGACCTCAGCCTGTCCCCTGGGGACACATCCACACAGAGCTCTGGACAGAGTTTACCCTTCATGGGTTACCGGAAAGCAAATATGTAGTCAAGCTTTGGCCTGATGCCATCACCACCGAAATACACCACAAATGTACCAAACCATTCAAACAAATCTCAAAACCTTTCAGTTACACAAAAAGGTATAGACTTTAGCTTTCCATGGTGTTTTGTAGAACCAGGCTCTCAATTAGATTTTCTTTCTGTTCCAATACAGAGAGTCAGCATCCCTCTATTCACATTTGTCCTCAACCTCAATCAAGTCTATGTAATTTCCCTGCAGGCCAGGAGGTCTCATCATGCCTGCAGTCCCAGATCCCTGCCAGCGTGTGCTGGTTGCTAGAACTGGGGGGGGGGGGGGGCTTGTCCTTCATGGGGCCCTAGGACCTCCAAGGGCCTGCTTCCCGGAACATGCACGCACAATTGAGTGTACTACTTCAGGAGTCCCATCAGCTCCCTAGAGCCTTTCCTGGTACAAAACATTAAAAATATTCATACTTTTTTTTTTTTTGATGGGGTAAGAAATTATAAGGAGAACTTGAGTGTTTGCAGAGGATCAGAAAGTAGAATTGGGTCTGGATATTATACCCAGGGTAAAGATGACAAGTTGGGAAGGGGTATGCCTCCTATGACTATGCAGTCCTCACTTCTGACCACCCTTGACCCCCAGACAGAGGAGGACAGGAAGAACCTGCTGCGGCTACAGGACCTGGTGGACAAGCTGCAGCTGAAGGTCAAGGCCTACAAACGCCAGGCCGAGGAGGCGGTGAGTGACCCTGCTGGGGACTGATCCTGGAGGAGGGACACGGGGAAGCTGGCTGGCACCTTAGGCTGGGAGGCTGAGAACCCCAGGTCCCCTCTCTCCTCATCCTCCTACCCCCTAAACCCCTGCAGGAGGAGCAGGCCAACACCAACCTGTCCAAGTTCCGCAAGGTGCAGCATGAGCTGGATGAAGCAGAGGAGCGGGCGGACATTGCCGAGTCCCAGGTCAACAAGCTGAGGGCCAAGAGCCGCGACATCGGCACCAAGGTGGGTTCCCCGTGCCGACTCCTGGGACTCACTAGTTGCCCCCAGCAGTGTGACTCCCCTACACATCACTGTCCTTTAGACAGAGCCCCCCACATGAAGGCTGCCTCCTCCATTCATCCCCCACAACTGGACCACAGGGCCCAAGTGGGTGAGGTGATTCACTCCTCTGTGGTTTCTAAGATTCTTCTAGTTCTCACTTCAACGACTTTGTGAACCCCAGCCCCAGCAAGCCTCGAATACCCTACTTTATACACACCCAGTGTGTCCCAAGTTCCCCCAACCCCAGTTTTGGCCTGCAACCTTGTAACGCAGACCTAAAATGGACATCCCAGAGGACCCCTTGTCCTCACCCAGACCGCTGCCCCCTGGCTGACCCCAGAGCCCTACCCTCCAGAACTACCATCCACACTGATCCCTAGGACACGTCCCCCATCACCACAGGGCCCCCTGGAAGGCCACACAGCAATCCCCCACCCCACCAGGTGCCCCATCTCCTCTTTGTTTGCTGTGCCCATCCTGGCCCAGCGCCCACCTCTCTGAAACTAAGTTGGACTTTGTTTCCTTTCAAAAGGGCTTAAATGAGGAGTAGTTTGGCCACAACTTCTTCATCTGCCCAGGACTGAGGGTGCCAACGGGGTTCCCAATTCTGGAGCCTATAGAGCAGCCCTTTTGGAAGAAGCAAAATAAAGCAATTTTTCTCAAAGTGAGATCCTGCCTCTGGGCTCTTCTTCACTGCCTGCCACAGGAATATGAGGATACAGACACGGGGGGGTGGGGGGAGAAGGATGCAGGGATGAGGGAAGGTGGGGTTCCAGAGGAGCAAGGGCAGCTTCACAGGCCAGACCACGGAGTCCTCCCTGGGGAGCCTGCGAGGCTCTGAGCGTCCCCAGTGCGGCACCCCATGCTCCCCTTTACCTCCTGCTCAGTGGCTGACACCTCTCCTCCTAGCCCTCTCCCTGGCCCAGAGACACTCTGGGTTAAAGAAGATTTAGGGAAACACTTAAGGCTCATCTAGAGCACGTAAGCACATGAGCTAGGGATGTACACCCCGGCTCTGATCAATGCTGCCCCACTACCACCGCCGACACTGGGGCTGGGCCGTGGGGAGGAGGTATATTGTGTAGGGGTGTCCTCTGCGGAGTGACCCAGTTGAGGGGGGCACAACCCTTCCAGACCAACCACCACTCTCTCCAGCCACCCCTAGAGGCCAGCACCGCTCTTCCCATAAAACCAGGAGAAGTGTGCCCTCAGTGCACCTTCATCTCGTCCTCACCTGCCACGGCCTGGACCCCTCCATCCAGGGCACTCCTTTTTTCTCCCCACTGTAATTCTGTTCCTACGACCTTCCTCATCTAAGCTAGAAGATGGTGGATCTTTAGCTCATTATTTTTTATATCAGGCTATCTCAAGGGGAGGCAGGCAGATGAGGGACTAGGGATAGTCACATGCGAACAGGACTCAGGGGAAGAGCAGGAGGCGATGGGTCGCTAGAGGGCTGGGAAGAAGGAGCAAACCCCCCTCCAACTAAACAAGCCCAGCCGACTCTGGAGTCACTGCCACTCCTGGGCCACTCAGCAAAGGCCTGGGACTGTGGGCCATGGAGTGCAGGGGCGTGTGAGGTACCAGGACTGTCAGCCTCCTGCTAGGACTCCTGAAGTTCACCCTGGGACTGGATCTTCCCCTCCCCCCACACACAGCCACTCTCAGCCAAGCCCCTGCTCTGTCTTCCACTCTGAGATCTGAGCTCTTAATACAGCAGCCAGAGTGAGGGTCTGTCCCAGCAAGAAGGGATGCCAGTATTAGAAAACAGAAGGGCAAGAGAGAGGGAGAAAGGGAATAGGGAAGAAAGAAGGAAAGACCTGAGGAGTGCGGCAGTGGAGAGAGAGGGAGCTCAGGAAACTGGCCGACAAGGTGACCAGGGAAACCAACAAAAAGAAAAGAGACAGGGAGTGAGGAGAAAAGATCTACAGGCCATCCCACCTTCCTCCTCACACCCTGCTTCATTCTCCCAACCTAGGGCCACTCCCCTTCCTAGGAAGGACTTGGAGAGAGATGAGATGAGTAGAGAAAAGAAAGGGACACACTTGGAGAGGGAGATACAGGGGACACCCAGAGAACGTAAGCTCCCAGGGCAGAAGATGGAGCAGAAGATCTGGATGCTGAGAGAATGGCGGGTGACAGTGAGCGTGAGAGAGGAAAAGCAGCTGAGCCACAGGAAAGGAGTGGGCTAAGAAGGGATGGGGGGTGCAGAAAGGGAGGGTGAGTCTTGGTTAAAAGAGCCAGAAGAGCTTAGGGGAATGATCCTGAGCAAAAGAAAGAATCCCGAGTCACCTTCAAATGCAAGGGAAATCAGGAAAGCCAAGAACAGTGAGATTAGAGAGAAGTTGACGAAGACCCTGGAGCAAAACGTGGAAGCAGAGATGAGAAGGGCAGAGGGCAAGCGGAAGTCAGGCTTAGGGAAAGCAGAGGCTCTAGAAATGCTGGCATGTCGGACTCTGGGACGGGAGAAAACACGGCGCCACGGAGAATCGGAGGACAAGTCCACCTTTGAGAAAGCGAACCAGGCAGAGAAAAAGGGAGGTCAGACATAGAGACAGACAGAGATACAAAGAGCCAAGCAAAGAGGCGACTTGGTATCAAGGAGGCTAGCCCTGCCTCCTTGTTCCCTCACCTGTAGGAGTTGTCTCCTTCCTGGGCCCTCACCCTCCAGGACTTGCAGCAGAACGAGGAGCTGCTTTGGGAGGCAGCTGAGGAAGGATGGAGAGCAGGTTTGGATGTGAGAGCCAGGGAGGTAGAGGGGCCTGGGAAAGAAAGAAGAGGGCAAACCAAACCAGAAAGGGGGCAGAGCCCTGGAACCAAGTTAGCCCCTTCCCTCCTCCTCTTTCCATAGGAGACGAGAACTGCCTGCCACCCCTCACCCCACTTCACCTACACGAGCCTGGCCTGTTCAGAACATAGGGTTCCCTGAGGACAAAGCCTTGTCTTTGTCACCTGGACCTAACCCAGCCTGACCTAGTGTTCTCAGCCCCTTATCATGTCCTCATGGCAGTGAAAACCAGGCAGTGACGCACTGGGCCGCCAGCTAAACCCTCACGTTGCACACTGGGACCTCAAGTAACCTAGAGTTGGGGGCAGGTGGCTTGTATCCCCTGGGGCAATGACTTGTCATATGCACCTGCAAGAGATAGGGATGTGGGATTGACTCAGTTCCCCCCAAGGACACTGGATATAGGGTACAAGTCCTCTGGAGATAAATGTGTATTCCTGAGTCCAATAATGGGGCAATGGAGGGTCCTAGGGAGTTGGGGACCTTGGGGGAGAAACGACATATTTAATGGAAAGCTCTCTTGCCCCGAGAAGCTGACCCCTGTCTGTCCTACCCACCTCCACACTCTAGAGCTATAATGAGAGGTGACAGTAGATAGGGTAGGAGGGGGGAGCTGAGAGAGTGTTCTTGGGTGTGATGGTGTGGGGGAAAGCCAGAGCAGGGGAGTCTGGCTTCGTTTCCTGAACACAATGTCCAATTAGTCATAACAGCACGGCCGCTGAAGACCTGACACCTACTGCCTCTGAGAGGTGGCATCAGTGGAGTCTGGGGAAGGGGCCTTGAGGGCCTGGAGTGCTTGGGGACACCCATGAAGAAGGGCATGTGAGTATAAGCCCCAGGAGGGTTGGGAGGGAACACCAGAGTGCTACCTGGGCAGTGAGAAGAATGCAGAGCCCTACCCCCAATTCATGCATGACAGCCGAGCCCAGGGCCCAGCTGGTGTAAATCCCCAGGCCTGCCAGGCCCCAGCCAGCCTCAGCAGCACCTGCACCCTCTGGCAGCCCAGAGAGGAATGGCGTAGCCCCCCACCCCCACCCCCACCCCTCTTCCCTCAGGCCCGGGGATTAATACTTCCTGCCTCTCCCCATCCCAGTGCTGCCCCTTACCAGGAGCAGAGGATGGCAGTGGGAGGGTAAATGTTTGTGGGTGTGCAAACGTGTGTACCAGTGTGAGTAACAGCAAGCTGGAAAATCTATACGCTTAAGTGTTTAAGTGTGAAAAATCTGCACTTGTGGGGCTAAAAACGGGTGTGGACATAGGGTGGTCAAGTCGGTACGAGGGCACTGGACTGTGGATCTGAGTGCAGATCTGCCGTGGAGGCATGGGGAAACCCCGTCCCCTGTTTGAGAGCTCGGCCCCTGTATCAGGAGCATCAGGGGAGGAGCTGGGAGCTCCAGATGTGATCCCAAGTCAGCGCAGTCTCCAGTCCCCAGGAGGACACCTGCTTGGAGAGTTGGGGAACCAGAGACAATCAGACATGGCCTTCACGCTGACAGAGGACAGCACAAAAATTCTTTTCCAAACAAAGGAAAACGGAGTCATGGGGCCAAACACTAGGCCCCTCCTTGGGCATCCTGGTTCCAGCTCCCAGTCCCTAGCACTGTGGAACTCCAGGTCCAAGAGTGGGAGATGCTTCCAGCCTGAGGCTGTGTGAGGACACAGGCCACAGTGGTAAGGAGGGGGTGGGGAAAATGGAAGGCAAACCATGGTTGGGGGGTAGGGGATAAACATCTGGCTTGTAGGAGAAGGTGACCCTTACCCAGTGTGCTCAACTCACCCTTCAGGTTAAAAATAACCAAGGTAAGGGCCTGACGGGGTGGGGGAAGTGGTGTGTGAAGGTCCTGTCTTCCCACTATCTGCCCATCAGTCCTGTGGAGAGGAGGAATGTGGCCAAGGACTAAAAAAAGGCCCTGGAGCTGGAGGGGCTAGGGCAGCAGACCTTTCATGGGCAAATCTGGAGGCCCTGTTGTCCTCCTGTCACCTCTAGAGCCAAGGGATCAAGGGAGGAGGAGCTGGCAAGGGAAAGAGGTGGGAGGGAGGGTCCCTCCGGAAGAGACTCCAAATTTAGGCAGGGGGTGGGGGCAGTGGGCTATAAAAGGACCAGGACTCCAAGGACAGACAAACACTCCTCTGAACCAGGTAAGACGGGATTCTGGTGGGGGCTCCGTGGTCAGCCCTCAGATCTCCCGCCTTGAGGGACTCTACCTTCACAGGGAACAGGGTGAGAAGCCCAAGGGTATTGCTAGAAATGCCTTTCTCCAGCCCCAGGAAGTTCCCACTAACAGAGGGGAGATGGCAATGCAAAAACTAGAAACTACTTGTCTTCTCCCATTGGCATTTCTTTCCTGAATCTGTCATCTCCCGCTCTCTGTCTTCGAGTCCTGTCTCCATCTTTTTCCCTCCTCCGATGGCTTCCCTCTCTTTATCTGGGCTTATTTTGCCTCTTGGTCTTTTTCAGTTCTTGACATACCCTGTCTCTCGTACTTGTCCTTCCATCTGGGTTGTGTGTTCTAATTTCCATGCCTCTCTCTATTTCTAACTCCCCATCCTGCCCCTCACTCCCCCCCCTCTTGGCCTGACTCTGTAGTTCTTTATCCTCTTTATCTGTTTTTCTCTGCCTGGCTGCACCTCCATGGCTCCACCCACGATACAGACTCTTCAAGATTCTTTGTGAAGCGATAACCAGGTGAGAACTACCTTATTTTCTCCCGAGAGCCAGGTAGCTGGACCAGGAGCTCACTGTCTCTCTCTGAGCAACTCATTACCTCCCCTTAGCAAACTCCAGCATCATGTCAAAGGGCAAAGAAAATGGGATCAGAGCAGGGAGGGCTGGATCTAGGCCAGGTGCATCTCAAGGGAGGTACAAGAAGAGAATAATAAGACCCAGGTGATGAGGAGGTAGGACAGGGAGTGGAGGTGCAGAGGGCAGTGCCACCCACTGAGGCCTGGGGCGTCCTCTCTCAGCTGCAGAGGACCGACAAGATGACTGATGCTCAGATGGCCGATTTTGGGGCAGCAGCCCAGTACCTCCGCAAGTCAGAGAAGGAGCGTCTGGAGGCCCAAACACGGCCCTTCGACATCCGCACTGAGTGTTTTGTGCCTGATGACAAAGAGGAGTTCGTCAAGGCCAAGATCACATCCCGGGAAGGGGGCAAGGTCACTGCTGAGACTGAGAATGGCAAGGTGTGTGAGGCACAGGGCCAGGGGAAAGGGAGGGAAGGTTTTTTTTGGGGGGGGGGCGCGCAGAGGTGGAAAGACTTGCAGTGGGAGCTGACAGGCCCTGGAGAACAGCCAAAGCCAAGGGGTGTTCCATGCCCCTTGAGGGGCCCAGCATCTGAGTGAGAACTCTGACCTTTCTCAGACTGACACAAGCAGGTGCAACAGGGCACCACCTCAGCAGTGTGCACCCCTTGCTAGAGAGGATGCTACGGGGGAAACCTCAACCAGCTTATTCCTCACAGGGGTCTTACTGATAGAGGACACAGTCTCAGTATCAAATGAAACTCCCTTTACGAACCTGCATCTCTCCTCTCTGTGCTTCAGTTTCCTCCACAGACAAACTCTCCCAAATTCTCCCCACCCAAAGCAAGAGCAAACTCTTAGACCCAGATGAATACAAACAGCAGGAACTCTTGAGTTGAATACTCAGTCCTGGGGCTGGTGACTGGTACTCAGAAGCCCCCAGTCCCTAGTCCCTCACACCAGCCGCGAGAATCGCTGCTGGTCACCGGCAGCAGCTCAGAACCATGTGCCTCACAGATATGCTGACTGAATGTTGCATCCTACTGGGGGCTTTGACTCTGATTCCACCATGCCAGCAAATCATTTAATTATTCAAGCCACAGCTTCTTCCACTGTAAAAAAAAAAAAAAAAATGCTAGAAAACCTGCCTGCAGAATCTAATGATGTCAGGGCATGTCAAACTGACCAGGGCCAATCAAACCACAGCAACAGCGACCAGTGGGGACATAAGGTAGGTGGGTGAGATGCTTTTCTCGTAGAGGCAAAGGTTCACCTCGAGCACTGTCCCCAGGAGTCAGTGTAAGATGTGTGTGCACAGATGGCAGAGCTGCCAGCCACTCCAAATTTTCCCCTAGACACTTGAAGCAGGGACTGAAAAATGATACGCTTGGGCACAGGGTCTGGTGTACTGACAAGACACAGGGATTCTAGGATGATCCCTAGGGTTGGAGAGACAGTGGGGAGGCAGATTATCTGAGGAACTCTAGGGTAGGACCTAGGCACTGGCCAGAGAAGGGTTGGGGGCTGTGTTCTGGGAGGAGGTAAGGGCGAGAGGCTTGTGACCACAGACTGGCAGTGTACCCATCCTGTCCTACTACTTTCTTCTCAGACAGTGACCTTGAAGGAAGACCAGGTGTTGCAGCAGAACCCGCCCAAGTTCGACAAGATTGAGGACATGGCCATGCTGACCTTCCTGCACGAGCCCGCGGTGCTCTTCAACCTCAAGGAGCGCTATGCGGCCTGGATGATCTACGTGAGTGCATCCTGGACCCAGACCAAAGTAGACCAGGGCAACTCTCTCAAGGAGAGAAAGTCAGAACTCTCCTAAGGGGCCCAGGGGCTCCCCAGGCCCTTCCTGCCCTGGTCATCTGCAGGAAGAAAGGAGCCAGCTGGGGTGACCGCATGCCCTCCGACCTGCACCACCACCTATCCAGGCTCTCCCCTCCAGCCTCTCATGTCTCCCCTATCTCCTGCTCCAGACCTACTCAGGCCTCTTCTGCGTCACCGTCAACCCCTACAAGTGGCTGCCAGTGTACAATGCTGAGGTGGTGGCCGCCTACCGGGGCAAGAAGAGGAGTGAGGCTCCACCCCACATCTTCTCCATCTCCGACAACGCCTATCAGTACATGCTGACAGGTGAGCCCGGCAGCCCTGACCTGTGTGCCTTCAGCCCCACAGCCATGGACCTGTGCTGTCAGCGTCGACTCCATTGCTGCTCTTCTTTTCTCTTCCAGATCGGGAGAACCAGTCCATCCTTATCACGTGAGAGAGAGCCATTCATCCATGGAGGGGCTTGTGGGGGCAGACCCAGGATGATTCATGGGGGTCCAGGGGTTGGGTTTAAGGCTGTGATGGCAAGGAGTGTGGAGTGCTGGGCTCTCTGAAGAGCACCGGATGGGCAAATTCTGCAGGCAGCTGGGCCCTTGGTCAGATGGCCAAGGTTCTAAGGGATGAAGGGAGGGAGGACAGTGCTAAGCTCCAAATGGAGAGATGTGGGAATCCTGGGGTTTGATGGGTTCCTGTTGCCTCCAGCGGAGAATCTGGGGCAGGGAAGACTGTGAACACGAAACGTGTCATCCAGTATTTTGCCAGCATCGCAGCCATAGGTGACCGTGGCAAGAAGGACAACGCCAATGCTAACAAGGTGCGCCACAAGCTCAGCAGAGAGAGTCTGGGAAAGGCGAACCCAGGTGACCCTGCATCCTGCCCCGAACAATGGTGGTGACAGCACCACTGAGGCCAGTGCTCAAAATCTTTCTGGCAAAAGACACACACTCTGAGATCCCAATTGGCCCTTTGCAGCTGTAGACCCCCCAGCATTCCACTCAGCCCTACCCCATTCCCCAGGATGCGAGCAGCCCCCCTGCACTCCCCACCACCACTTAGAGGCAAACGGAGGATGAACCCTCAGGGTCCCGCTCCCTTCACAGGGCACCCTGGAGGACCAGATCATCCAGGCCAACCCTGCCCTTGAGGCCTTCGGCAACGCCAAGACTGTCAGGAACGACAACTCCTCCCGCTTCGTGAGTGCCCTTGACCACAGCCTTGACAGAAAAAGCAGGGTGCTGTTTTTCCGACAGTAACTGCACTCAGTTGATTGTCCTGTGTTTGGCATTAGGGTATCAACAAGTATGCTCAGGCGCATGTGCTTGCACGCGCGCACACACACACACACACACACACACACACACACACTCCAAACCCTCTCAACTCAGCCTACCTCCCTAAGTTCTGGGAACTCAAGATAAGAGACCCAGAGTCGCCACAGCTGTTCCATAGTCAAGCAATAAAACAGATTTCATCACCTTCTAGACCTTCTTTATGACCGTTTCCAAAGCTCTTCCACATGAGAGTGGGAAAAGAACGTAGGCATTGGAGCCAATTCCTAGGCTTTCCACTTGCCCAGCGAGTTCCCACACCTCTCTGAGCCCTGAGCTCTTCATCCGTGAAACAGAAGTAATAGTTACCCTGCTGGTCGCTGGAAGGGTCACACGAGGTCACATCAGTTTCTACACAGGAGGCGTTCTCCCTGTGTTCATTTCTGTTCCCGTTGTTTCTGGTCCAAGACCACTGGGTGGTATGTGGGGAAGAGCATCCTTCCCTTGTTTTCCCGACACTAAACTGGGACCCCAAATAGGTCGTTTACATTTCCAGGGCATTCTGGGTTGCGTTGAAGTCCAGGATCTCTATTCTGTCCCTTCTGGCCAGTTTCCTCACTCTTTGTCCCATCTGTTCCCAGGGGAAATTCATCAGGATCCATTTTGGAGCCACTGGAAAGTTGGCTTCTGCAGACATAGAGACCTGTGAGTAGCAGGCAGCCCTGCCCACCCCTCCGGGTCCTTCTTGCCTGCTTTTTTTCCAAGTGGGTGGACCTATCTCAGCATTTTCCCTTCTATCTTCTGTCTGTGGACATCTGCTCCTTGGTTTTTATATTCTTTTTTTTTTTCCTCAAACTGCCTGATCTCCATGCTTTTGTTGGATCGATTCTCTCTCTTTCCTTGCCCACCTTCTTCTCCTCTCCTTACTTCAGATCTCCTGGAGAAGTCACGGGTGATCTTCCAGCTCAAGGCTGAGAGGAACTACCACATCTTCTACCAGATCCTGTCCAACAAGAAGCCAGACCTACTGGGTGAGCCTGACCCCAAGGCCCTACTGTCCTACTCCCCCCAAACAGGGCAGATGCCCTCCTCCTTCTTAGCTGCCCCGTCACCCTGCTCACCTCCCTTCTCCCTCCACCTGCTCAGCGGCTTTTTCCTCCTGCCCCACCTCAGGCAGGCTTACATCTCCTCCTTCCTTTCTTTCCACTCTTCTCTCATCATATTTTTCTCCTCTTTTTTGTTGATTTTCTCCTTCACCTCTTTATTTGCCTTGCCTTCTCCCAGGTGTCATTCACCTTCCCTCCACACATTTTTGACTTCTTTTGGAGTCTCTCTGAAGTCCTTGCTGACTCTCCTCCTGTCCACCTGCTCTCGGGCCTCTCCTCTCCTCCCCTCCCTTCTTCCTCTCCCCTGACCTCCTCCATCCTCTCATCCCCTGCCCTGTCCTTTGCCCGAACAGATATGCTGCTGGTCACCAACAACCCCTATGACTACGCCTTCGTGTCTCAGGGAGAGGTGTCCGTGGCCTCCATCGACGACTCTGAGGAGCTCATGGCCACAGATGTGAGTGAGGAGGCAGGGTGAGGGCTCCTGAGGGCTCTGGGGCCACCTGATCCAACTACCCCTGCTCCTCTCTCGCTCTGTTTAGAGTGCATTTGACGTGCTGGGCTTCACTCCTGAGGAGAAAGCGGGTGTCTACAAGCTGACAGGCGCCATCATGCACTATGGGAACATGAAGTTCAAGCAGAAGCAACGGGAAGAGCAGGCTGAGCCTGACGGCACCGAAGGTGTGGAAAGGCTTGAGGTTCTGGGTGCTCACTTGTCATGAGGAGACAGTCCTCTGGGAGTAGGGTCTCCCATACTGTGTCAAAAAGTGGTGCCTTTTAACAATTCTGAAGGAGCTATGTTGACAACAGGGTTGTTAGGACCATGATAGAGAAGATGAGAGGAAACCAGAAGTATGAGAAGCAGGTGGTCAGGGGTAGCGCATTTTCTTAGGGACAAGCTCTGCCTCCATTCCCTCCCCAGCCTCCAGGCTTTCTCTCCTGTTGGAGCTTAGCCGGGGACCTGAGGCTTATTGGTTAGAGGGGTGTGGTGAGGTTTGGGAGTCAGGGCAGGGACTTGGGAGTGGTGGACAGACAGGGAGGCCCCCCAACTACCCCCAACTTCTCAACCCCTGCTGCCCTGACCAGAAATAAGTTGGGGATTTTTCCCCCGTGCCCAAGTCTCACTTAAGTCCAGGAGAGCACAGACCCTGAGCTCTGCACGTCCTCATCATTGATACAGTGTGTATGTGTGGGTGCCCAGCCCTTGGGTGAGGACCTGGTGGCCTCTGTGCCATGTTGTTTGGAAAGTAGCAGACCAGGGGCCAGGACACAGCTCAGGGCATTGGCATATCATTCACCTCGCTGGGCCTCAGTTTCTTCCTCAGTGAAATGGAGCAACAGTCCTTCACAGCTCCCGCCAGGGCTGTTGCAAGAATCCTTGAGGAGACATGAAGGTGTGAACTGTGCTAGACAAACACTTAAAGACTTTCTTCCTGGCCTACATTTGAGGACCCTTTCTCTATGTCTGTCCAGCTCAAAATCTCAAGCCTGAGTGTCATGATAGCCATGTCACCAGTTATCACAAAATCATTGAAATTAAAACAAATAAATCTCCTCTAAATAGAGATGATATGTTGGCTGGCACATTTGGAGAGCTGGAAGTTGTGGGGAAGACTGTCCGAAATGCTGTTAGGAGATTAACTTTTCAGCCAATTAAGTTGGACAACAGATGGATTGAGTAGTGTCCCCATTTCTGGGCCAGACCAGGGATGGACACAAAGGAGGCAGGGAGCAGAGCACACATCTCCTGTCAGCCACAGTCCCTACCCTGATGAGACAAAGAAGTGCAGTGAGGGTGGGAGACATGCTAACAGCAGTGCTGGTGGAGGGCCTGGCTCAGTGACACCAGCAGATGTAAAGCCCGAGGCAAGAAAAGCTGCTGAGTGGTGGGAGGCTCCAGGTGAATAAAGGGGCTTGGGCTCCAGCCTGGCTCAGGCATAGAATGGCTATGTGACTGCTGCAAGCCTGGTGGCCTTCCAGGCCTCCATTTGCAACTCTTAATGAGAGGGGATTGGACCTAATGCTTCCGAAGGGCTCTGGCCCTGGGGCAGCAAAGGAGAGCAGCGAAGGAGAGTCTGTTGAAAGTGCTTACTCCTTTCCTTCTCCACCAGATGCCGACAAGTCTGCCTACCTCATGGGGCTGAACTCAGCAGACCTGCTCAAGGGGTTGTGCCACCCTCGGGTGAAAGTGGGCAACGAGTACGTCACCAAGGGACAGAGCGTGCAGCAGGTGTACTACTCCATCGGGGCGCTGGCCAAAGCAGTGTACGAGAAGATGTTCAACTGGATGGTGACGAGGATCAACGCCACCCTGGAGACCAAGCAGCCGCGCCAGTACTTTATCGGAGTCCTGGACATCGCTGGCTTCGAGATCTTCGACGTGAGTCGGGGAAGCCCTGGGAGCAGGAGGAACAGTAACTCACTCACTGGCACATGCGACAACCTTCACTGAGTGCCAGCCACAGGCCAGGCGTGGGAAAGGCAGTGGGATTCAGTCATGAGGGAGGCTGTCGTGGTCCCGTCTTCAGGGTCGGCGCTCCCTCTCCGTCCTGACAGGGGAGTGGATCAGCCACACCCTCGCTGGGCTGGACACAGCCCTGGAGTGACTCCTCTGGCCACAGGGCCACCTGCCCACCTGACCCGCTCCTGCCCTCACTCCCTCTGCAGTTCAACAGCTTCGAGCAGCTCTGCATCAACTTTACCAACGAGAAGCTGCAGCAGTTCTTCAACCACCACATGTTCGTGCTGGAGCAGGAGGAGTACAAGAAGGAGGGCATCGAGTGGGAGTTCATTGACTTTGGCATGGACCTGCAGGCCTGCATCGACCTCATCGAGAAGGTACTGCCTCGGATCCACATTTCCTAGCCATCCCAGACAATATAATAGCTCCATCCCTTCTAGAATCCCTAGAATCCCAAGTCTCTCTCCACCCCAAGCTTCCCCCCACCATGAGTCATGGGCATATACAGGACAAGCCTCTTCCTTCTGTCCCCAGGAACTAAGGCCTTGTCCTATATGGTGGTCACCTCCTAGTGTCTTAAGAGGGGTATATAGTGAAGGAGAGGACTCCTGGCCCTTCTGACATTCCAAGAAAAGTGTCATTCATGGAAAGATCTTAGGCAGAAACTGAAGACGTTGGCTTTCCATCCCCTCCTGTTCCCTAAGAATGAACCCATTTTCAGCCTCTCTTGTCTATAGATTCAGAGGTTAAGAACTTCTGGGGGCTTGCAGGAGGCTCCCAATGTTGACATGCCCTGAGGGTGCCTTTGGGCTTTTCTGATACAAGTCAGAGTCCAGAGGGACTGCCCCTCCTCCCCCAGCCCAGCCACTGCCCTTAAGGAAATGGGAGCTTTCCATAGGCTTCCAGTGGTTATCAAGGATGCTGCTCTTCCAGAGGCCTCAGCACCCTCTGAAATTGTATGGGAAAACGTGTGTATAGTGTGGGTGTGTGTGTGTGTGTGTGCGCGCGTGCACGCACGCACACACACATGTATTTTTTCTGGGCAGACAGTCTGTTTCGTCAAATTTTCATAGGATTCCTGCCCCAATAAAAATTAAGAACCTCCATGCTTTCTGAAGAGCAAGATGTTGTGCAGAACCGTCTCTTGAATTGTGACCCCTCCTATAGACAGGGATCTGGCCAGCCATGCTGTCTGACAGCTCTGGTGCACATCTGTCCCTGCTGTCACTCTGCTCTGGGGCAGGGAGCTATCCAAGAAGGAAGGGCTGTGCTGAAAGGCCTTGGAGTCCTTGGAGGGCGATTGGGGGTGCACAGCTCTCACTGAGCATTCTGGGGCCGAAAGCAGTTAGATAGGCCAGATTTAAATGTAATTGGATTTCAGTTAATTCCAAGAATCTTGGCTTCCTATATGGGGACAAGAGGTGCCAGCAGACTCTCTGTGGCCTGCTAACTATACTGGGCTGAGGCTCCATCAGGGTGTAGGACCCTGGAAGTTTGGTATGTGCTCAGTGATGCTCTCTCTATCTTTCCACCCTGCTCTCAGCCCATGGGCATCATGTCCATCCTGGAGGAGGAGTGCATGTTCCCCAAGGCCACCGACATGACCTTCAAGTCTAAGCTGTACGACAACCACCTGGGCAAGTCCAACAACTTCCAGAAGCCACGCAATGTCAAGGGGAAGCAGGAGGCCCACTTCTCCCTGGTCCACTATGCTGGCACCGTGGACTACAACATCCTGGGCTGGCTAGAGAAGAACAAAGACCCACTGAACGAAACGGTGGTTGGCCTGTACCAGAAATCCTCCCTCAAGCTCATGGCCACACTCTTCTCCTCATATGCTTCTGCTGATACCGGTAAGAGAGCAGTCCCTGCACTGGGCCAGAGCACTTCTGGAGATGCAAGGGTCCTCCAGGGTCCTGCTGCTTCAAAGCACATGCCTCTAGGGAGCCTGTGAGCCATGAGATGGAGGCCGGGAGATCCCACAGCAGCCCATCTGTACCTCTTCTGTAAAAGTGCCGTGTTCCACTTTGTGTTATGAATATCAGTGTACATGTCATGTGTCTCCTCAAAACTGTGAGCCCCCAGACATCAGTGAAGGTGGCACACACCTCACTGAATCAGGCCCAACATAACTCTTAGTAAACATAGAGAAGATTACTGAAGAAATGAGCCTCCAAGTCAGAAAAGGAAGAGGAAGGGTGTGGACTGAAATGAAGAGGATGAAATAGAAGGAGAAAAGTGGAAACTGGAAAGGTGTAAGCTTGAGGGTGAGGTTAGAAGTGAGTGGGAGAAGAGCTATTACGGCTCTGGCTGTTGTTTCAGTGTCTGCTATGTGGCAAGCACTGGTGACATGCTTGCATGCTGATCTTGCCTAATCGTCTTCACACCTTCAGAGGTGTTACTATCCTTCTTGTGGAAAAACTGAGACTAGGAGAATAAGAAGTCACACAGCTAGTAAGCACAGAGCCCTGCCCGTGCCCTAGGACTGCTCTGTTCAAAGCTCCTACTCATCATTCTTTCTCCTGTTATTAGCGGACAGCAGTAAAGGCAAAGGAGGCAAGAAAAAGGGCTCATCCTTTCAGACAGTGTCAGCCCTCCACCGGGTAAGAAGGATCAGAGATGTCAGAACTGTGGTGGGCAGGCCCAGCCCGGAGCCTTTGGGCTGCACCTCTAACCTGATGTTCTGAGTTTGGGGAGGAGATACCTGGACTATGTGGTCATTTTTGGTGTATAAATTATACACAAGCTATGACATACACTATGTGTCAATTCCCTTTCCTTTTGAGAGTTCTGGTGACAGGTCGTCTGGGGCCCAAAGCTCAGGGACCAAAGGGATGGTCCCTGTGGCTCCTGACTCTCCAATCTCATCCACCCCCAGGAGAATCTGAATAAGCTAATGACTAACCTGAAGACTACTCACCCTCACTTTGTGCGCTGCATCATCCCCAATGAACGAAAGGCTCCAGGTGGGCTATGCAGAAGGGTCTAGTGGGGGGAGGGCATTGGCATCACTTGCCCTGAGGCTGACCCCTCTCCCCTCCCCTCTGCCACAGGGGTGATGGACAACCCCTTGGTCATGCACCAGCTGCGCTGCAATGGCGTGCTGGAGGGCATTCGCATCTGCAGGAAGGGCTTCCCCAACCGCATCCTCTATGGCGACTTCCGGCAGAGGTGGGTACAGGGCACCCACAGCCCAGGGAACAGGGGGAGCCCGGGTGGCCTTGGTAGAAAGCAGAGCCTGTGGGTGACCCCGAATTCTGAGGGCAGAGGAGATCAGTGAAGAACGTGGACGACTCCAGGCACCTCCCCCGCCAGGTATCGCATCCTGAACCCAGCGGCCATCCCCGAAGGGCAGTTCATCGACAGCAGGAAAGGGGCAGAGAAGCTGCTGAGCTCCCTGGACATTGACCACAACCAGTACAAGTTCGGCCACACCAAGGTGAGTCTAGAACCTCAAAGGATGGAGCTGCAGGGTGTGTGGCCATGTCGAGTGAGGCAGCTGGGAGTACAGAAGGCAGACCTCTGATTCTCAGCTCCCGTATCAACCCAAAGACAGGAAGCCAGGTTTCCTTTCTGTCTTGTCTTTCGCATTTCACTCCCAGTCTAGGATGAGCTGGTGATAGGCCCCCCGGGAGCTGAGCCCAGGTCACCCACCATCTTCCTCCACCTTGAGTACCTTTCTCTGAGGCTGTGTCCCCTTGACTCTCCCCCTTGCCCACAGGTGTTCTTCAAGGCAGGGCTGCTGGGGCTGCTGGAGGAGATGCGAGATGAGAGGCTGAGCCGCATCATCACCCGCATCCAGGCTCAGTCCCGGGGCCAGCTCATGCGCATTGAGTTCAAGAAGATTGTGGAGCGCAGGTGAGGCACGAGGCACGGGATATAGAGAGAGGCACTCCTGGAGATGTAAGAAGTAGACAAGCAGTGCCAACTGGCATGGGTTAGAAGACTTGAGTTCCAGTCTTGGCTCTGCCGCTTACCAGCTGGCTTGGGCAAGTGACTTAATCATTCTGGTTAAGAATTCATTTTGAATTTTTTTTTTAATTCCATAGGGAAATGCCAGTTGTGACTCTAATGAGGTTACATTTAAAAACACTGGATTGACAAACATCAAGAAGTCTGACCTATGACTTACAGTCTCTAAATTAGTGCAACCTTTTGGGAAAACAATATTATTTTTCAAAATTGAGAAATAAATTTTATTTTTATATGTTCATTTGTTTAAAATAGGAAATACATTAACATGCTTTAATTTTTTAAATTAAGTTTATTGGGTAACATTGGTTAATACAATTACATAATTTTCAGGTGTACATTATAATTTGACATCTGTATATTCTGTTGTGCGTTTACCACCCAAAGTCCACTTTCCTTCAGCTACCATATATTTGATCATCTTTACCCACTTCACCCTTCCCCTACCCCCCTACATTGACCCCCTTTATCCCATCTACCTCCCCTCTACCCTCTGGTAACTACTAGTCTATAGTCCATGTCCAGGAGTCTCTTCATTTTTTAAAAGTGAAAAATTGCATGCTTTTCAATTCCACTCCTGAGTGCAAGCCCACAGAGAAACTCCTGCGCATGTACAACATGGAACAAGAAAAGAATAGAGCCACATTGGTCAAAATATCAAAGATCTGGAAACGACCCAATTTTCCATCCACAGAGAATGGGTATACACTATAGTCATTTGGCGAAATCTTATAAAACAATGAAAAGGAGGGGAATACAACTACATGGTGCAATAAGTTTGAACCTTAAAAGCATATTGTTGAATAAACAAAAGAAAGCCACAGAAGGATAGTATGGTGTGGTGCAATTTTTATGAGCTCGAAAATAATTAAAAAAAAAAAAAAACAGCATGTTGTTTAAAGACACATGCATATATGGTTAAAGTATTTTTTGAAAAAGCTCGGAGATGAAAAACCCAAGATTCAGGGTGGTGGCTGCTTCTGGTACAGAAACAAGGAAAGGGGACAGGAAGGAGCACACAGATAGAGTCGCCACTGGCAGGTTCATGGATAGCCATTTTGTTTCATGCTTCATAACTTATATGTTATAGACATTTTTATATGTAAAATATAATTTTTAACATATATGAGGTTCTATAAGATTAGAAACACTGAACATAGTAGATACTCGATAAGTGGTAGCCTCCTTTACTACTAATGCTCTGCTAGGAAAATGTAAACTGACCTTTTGTTTAATTGATCAATTAATAACTGTTTATTGGGCAATTCCATGTTCAATTTGGTAAGGTTGGGGTGGAGTGCTTATCAAGACTGCAAGACAGCCCTCCTGCCCACAGGGGCCTAAAATTTGCTTAGATGGTCTGGGGGCCAAGTACAGTTGGCCCCATGATTGGGAAGTGCTCTCATAGTGCCCCTCTCTTCTTCCATATTTCTTTGCCAGGGATGCCCTGCTGGTAATCCAGTGGAACATTCGGGCCTTCATGGGAGTCAAGAACTGGCCCTGGATGAAGCTGTATTTCAAGATCAAGCCGCTGCTGAAGAGCGCAGAAACGGAGAAGGAGATGGCCAACATGAAGGAGGAGTTCGGGCGCATCAAAGAGACGCTGGAGAAGTCCGAGGCTCGCCGCAAGGAGCTGGAGGAGAAGATGGTATCCCTGCTACAGGAAAAGAATGACCTACAGCTCCAAGTGCAGGCGGTGAGAACACATGATCGTCTCCTCATTTCTCGTCTCCCCTCCCCTAGACTATAGCCCATCTCATCACCAGGGAGTAAGACCCTCTCTTTAATCACCGGCTCTCCTCTCTGTCCTCTTCTCCCAGGAACAAGACAACCTCAATGACGCGGAGGAACGCTGCGACCAACTGATCAAAAACAAGATCCAGCTGGAGGCCAAGGTGAAGGAAATGAACGAGAGGCTGGAGGATGAGGAGGAGATGAACGCCGAGCTCACCGCCAAGAAGCGCAAGCTGGAAGATGAGTGCTCTGAGCTCAAGAAAGACATTGATGACCTGGAGCTGACGTTGGCCAAGGTGGAGAAGGAGAAGCATGCAACAGAGAACAAGGTGAGGTCAGCTCCCTCTGGCTCCAGCCTAGGTCTCCTCAGGATTCCCAGGCCAGAGTGTGGTCCTGGTCTTTGGCATTGGAGTTGTCTATAGATGTCCCAAGACTGGTGACCTTTGACCCTAAAGGGGAGGGGTTCTTGGTTGGCAGGTGAAGAATCTGACAGAGGAGATGGCTGGGCTGGACGAGATCATCGCCAAGCTGACCAAGGAGAAGAAAGCTCTGCAAGAGGCTCACCAGCAGGCCCTGGATGACCTTCAGGCTGAGGAAGACAAGGTCAACACACTGACCAAGTCTAAGGTCAAGCTGGAGCAGCAGGTGGATGATGTGAGTAATAAGAACCAGGCTCTATCTCTCTTAGGTCAGAATTTTGCAGGTGATACCAATGGCCAAGGAGTTCCTGATCCCTAGAACTACCTCCTATGATCCCTGGGGCCTTTTCGCTCTCTGTAGTTCCTCCCTGGGCTGAGTTTCTGTATCCTTTGTGGTTGTAGGGACTTTCCTGATGATTTGACTTCCTATCCACTAAATTTTGAGTTTAGAAAGGAGCAGACAAGCATGCATTGTGGATCTCAGGATAACTATGCCCTGTTTGTTTTCTTCTCTCCACAGCTAGAGGGGTCCCTCGAGCAGGAGAAGAAAGTTCGAATGGACCTGGAGCGAGCAAAGCGGAAACTAGAGGGTGACCTGAAGCTGACCCAGGAGAGCATCATGGATCTGGAGAACGACAAGCTGCAGCTGGAAGAAAAGCTCAAGAAGTAGGCGCTTATAGTAGCCAAGAGGAGCTAATGCTGTCTGCCCAGAGAGTTAGAGCACAGGGTGCTTCATCCCCACTGGCCATGGTTGTTCTGGGCCAACAAGAATGGGAATTAACCCTCTGGGCTGGGGTGGGGGACGGGGGGCAAGGATATTGGTCTTGGCCTGCCAAGGCAAGAGAAGAGAATGGGCTCAGAGGAAGGAAGACCACCTGTCACCTCCTGCTTCTCCTCCAGGAAGGAGTTTGACATTAGTCAGCAGAACAGTAAGATCGAGGATGAGCAGGCACTGGCCCTTCAGCTGCAGAAGAAACTGAAGGAAAACCAGGTGATCTTCTTCCCAGTGCAGTCAAGGGGGTACTCAATGTCTCCAAGGAGGCCGGGGGTTCTGGACAGTATCTGGAACTCCAGGCCACCCCAAAGATCCCACCAGTACTGATTTACGACACTTGAGAACACTGGCCGTCCTCGATTAGAGTAATAATGTCTTATTTCAACAAGGCTATTATGGGTCAGCAGTGGGTGAGTGGGGGCTTTGGGTGGTGGAATCATACCTACAAAAAGGGCTTCTCTTTTTGAGTGATGTTCTGCCTTATGGGTTTTCTGTTCTGGGACAAATGTTAGGGTCTTCTCTTACCCTTCCTTTGGTACTTCTTCGGCATGGGGGTGAGAGGGGCCTTGTGGAGCTACTCCGTTCATACTCTTCCTGGGTACTGACCCCAGCCATTACTCCAGGCTGAATCCCTGTAGAGCACCCGTGATATGGGGTCAATTCCTACAACCTTCAGCAAGTCAGTTCCCCTCCCTAAGCTTCAGAGTATCTTCTCATCTGTCAAATGGGACTAATAACCCTTGGCTTACAGAGGGCCAGACAAGAAATAATATATGAAACCACTCCGTCAACTGAAATTCAGACAGCCACTAGCAAGAAGGGGTTCTTTTGTTTTCCCATTGCCTTCTCATCCGTCTGCAGGAGATTAAATTAGCAGCTGCAGTCTCCCTTACCTTTAATGCACCCCAAATTTCACTGTGCTTTTAGTTCTTTCTTTACCAGAAGAACCCTGGATACAAGGAAGGCAGGTACTGTCATCCTTGTTTTATAGCTACAGAAGCTGCATGGCCAGGACCTCACAGGACCTTAAGACTCCCTTCCAAACACAGATTCTCAGGATTCAGGGCTGCAGATTCTCAGCCTGGGTCTGAGATGGCCCTGGGAAGTGCCTTGTAGACTTGGCTTCAACCGAATTTCTGCTGCTGGCCTATGCATTGTACATGTTAAGCAGTATCCTTGGCCTCTGCCCTCTAGATGCCAGTAGCAACCTCAAAACTGTCCACTGACACTTGGGGCACAACATTTCCCCTGGCTGAGTACCACTGCTCTACCAGACCTGAGTGCTTGGGCCAGGAGTCCTCTAGAGGCTGGGGAGGGGGCTCTGATGGCAGGCTCCAGGCCGGGGGTCTGAGCCCCTCGCGTCCGTCCGGGCCCAGGCGCGCATCGAGGAGCTGGAGGAGGAGCTGGAGGCAGAGCGCACCGCCCGCGCCAAGGTGGAGAAGCTGCGCTCCGACCTGTCCAGGGAGCTGGAGGAGATCAGCGAGCGGCTGGAGGAGGCCGGCGGGGCCACCTCGGTGCAGATCGAGATGAACAAGAAGCGCGAGGCCGAGTTCCAGAAGATGAGGCGGGACCTGGAGGAGGCCACGCTGCAGCACGAGGCCACGGCCGCCGCCCTGCGCAAGAAGCACGCCGACAGCGTGGCCGAGCTGGGCGAGCAGATCGACAACCTGCAGCGCGTGAAGCAGAAGCTGGAGAAGGAGAAGAGCGAGTTCAAGCTGGAGCTGGACGACGTCACCTCCAACATGGAGCAGATCATCAAGGCCAAGGTGGGCCTGTGCTCAGCCTCTTCTCGCCTTCTGCTTCCTCGCAGCTTACACCTTCCTCCCTCTTTCTCTATCTGCCACCTCTCTTATCATTCTCACTCCCTCCATCACCCTTTAGTCTCTCTCTACATCTCTCCCTTGTCCCTCCCTCACCCTCCACCCCGTCCCTGTCTCCTCATCATCCTTCCCTTCTTTAATTCATGCACCCTCTTCAGATTGTGCCCCTCCAGCACCGCCCCATTTTGCCCACCTGCACTCTGTGCTCTCCTCACCTTGGCCTCTCCCTTCCTGCCTCTGGCCCACCTAGTCCCTTCTCCCTGAAAGCTCCAGCGCCTCCCACATTCACCCTTCCCACGTTTTTTTACTGCCTGAAGGCAAACCTGGAGAAGGTGTCCCGGACACTGGAGGACCAGGCCAACGAGTACCGCACAAAGCTGGAAGAGGCCCAGCGCTCCCTCAATGATTTCACCACCCAGCGAGCCAAGCTGCAGACTGAGAACGGTGGGTACCCCTCACCAGCCCTGCTCCTGACCCACGATAAGATATCAGTTGCCTTCTTCTGTGGTCCACAAACCTGTCTTCCCACTTCCAGGTGAGCTAGCCAGGCAACTGGAAGAAAAGGAGGCTCTGATTTCCCAGCTGACCCGAGGGAAGCTCTCCTACACACAGCAAATGGAAGACCTCAAGAGGCAGCTTGAGGAGGAGGGCAAGGTGAGGTTTGATGGCAGCTCTTAGGCAATTAGCATCAGAAATGGAGCCTAGAAACTGGAGAAAGCCCTCTGTAATGGAAAGACCTCCAGTCTAGTTTCTTCTACTCTTCAGCCAAGCCGTACAAGAACATCATCGAATGACTCTTTTCTTGTTTGTAAGAAGATAGGGTGGGCAAGCTAGAAAGCTACTCCAGGACATTGAGATTCCACACCAGCCTTTACCCTGAATGAGGCTGGGACTTAGTTGAAGCTCAGATATATGAAAAGGATCTGGAGAATGGGGGGAAGGCTTTTCCCTCCTGGGAGCTGAGCTCACCTCCTTGTGCTCACCTCCCCAGGCGAAGAACGCCCTGGCCCACGCACTGCAGTCAGCCCGGCACGACTGTGACCTGCTGCGGGAGCAGTATGAGGAGGAGACGGAGGCCAAGGCCGAGCTGCAGCGCGTCCTGTCCAAGGCCAACTCAGAGGTGGCCCAGTGGAGGACCAAGTATGAGACAGACGCCATCCAGCGGACAGAGGAGCTTGAGGAGGCCAAGTGAGTCCTGGATGGCCTCCTACCCTTAATCTGAGAGAGGAAAAAGTCAGAGGGTGCGGGTGGCAGAGTGGTCAGGGGAAGGAGATTCGAGGTGGGAAAGATGAGGGTGGGAGAAGTGTGGTAAGCAATACAAGTGCTTGAAAGGGAGCCTGGATCATACACTCTGAGTGAACCCCAACTGGCCCTGACTCACTTCCTGTGACGGGCGAGCTTTTGGCCCGGGTTATACCTGATGCTCACGTATAAGACGAGCAAAAAGCTTGTTGGTCAGAGGAGCTACCATCGATCAGCCTGGCATGGGAGCAGGTTCAGGCTGACACCCAAACGCCACAGCATGTGGGGAAGGGACTATTTAAGGCACCTGTAGCCTCAGCTTCCTAGAGACTGGGTCCCAGGACATAAAGGAGCTGCTTAGTGTCCCCAGGAGCTGTGGGGGAGAGGGTGAGTCCTCCCGTTTAATGCAGAAGAGGGGGTGGTCCCAAAGCCCCACTGTTCCTGGGTAGAGTCACACATGCACACACACACAACTAACTGGGCAGGAAGAAGCTGGCCCAGAGGCTACAGGATGCTGAGGAGGCTGTGGAGGCTGTCAACGCCAAGTGCTCCTCTCTGGAGAAGACCAAGCACCGGCTGCAGAACGAGATCGAGGACCTGATGGTGGACGTGGAGCGCTCCAACGCGGCTGCCGCAGCCCTGGACAAGAAGCAGAGAAACTTTGACAAGGTGGGTCCTGGTCGTGGACACAGCCAGGGAGCAGGGCAGGGGGACCGGAGTCAGAGTGAGGCCAGGGAAGTCTTCCCGGGAGGCAGGGAGGAGGCCGAGCCTAGGCAAGGCCCAGACAGCTCCTGGAGGTGAGGGTTGGGCTGAGGCTGGGGCACTGCAGTGAACCCCATCCCTGTGCCCACAGATCCTGGCCGAGTGGAAGCAGAAGTACGAGGAGTCACAGTCGGAGCTGGAGTCCTCACAGAAGGAGGCGCGCTCCCTCAGCACGGAGCTCTTCAAGCTCAAGAACGCCTACGAGGAGTCCCTGGAGCACCTGGAGACCTACAAGCGGGAGAACAAGAACCTGCAGGGTGCGCTGGGGCCCGAGGCCGGGAGGGGTGGGGGCAGGAGGAGCCACTCTTGTCCAGGGAGAACACAGGCTTTGAGCTTTCTGGCCCTCTGACCCCCAGAGGAAATCTCCGACCTGACTGAGCAGTTGGGAGAAGGAGGAAAGAATGTCCATGAGCTGGAGAAGGTCCGCAAGCAGCTGGAGGTAGAGAAGATGGAGCTGCAGTCGGCCCTGGAGGAAGCCGAGGTGAGGCGTGGTTCTGCCTACATTCCTGCCTCAGACCCCTTCCTGCTCCTCCCAATCCTACTGTCTCTGGCTCCCCAAATCCTCCTCACCTGGGGTGACCTTGACTCCAAGACAGGGCTATTAGCTCCTCATTCTTAGTCCAAGGTTATCTACCCAATACTCATGACTGCCTCCAAAGCCAAAGTCTTCACAAAGGAAAGGTCACAGTCTGATCCTAGGCCATGAGGTTCAGCTTCCACCAGGCTTATAAAGTTGCTTATAAAGTTGAAGCCTGGTCATTATAATAACCCCTCAGACAGTGTGGGGCAGCGCCGGCTGCAGAGTCAAACAGACTCAAGTTGATACTTGCCTTCAGGACCTCCACTGTTTCATTGGGCAAGTTCCTTCACCTCTCTACACCTCAGTTTTCTCACCTGTAAAATGAAATTAATTATACATACCTCATAAGATGTGTACATGATTATTATAAAGATTAAATGAGGTAATGCACTTAAGCACTTATATATAAGCTATTGTTACTGTTCATTTTAAGAGTCTAGGAATTGCTCTGAGTTAGGGGACTTCTAATTTTTTTCACTAGAGGGTGAGGGGCCTGGGAAACAAAAGTAAAGGTTTGAATGTGTGGTTATGAAAATCCCTCCTTTTTAATAGTAGTTTAGATGAGTCAGGATCACGCAATGTCGGTGCTGGGGAGTCTTGGCAGTCTTGAAATCCAAACCCTTTCCTTGCCAAAGGAAGCCCAGGGCATCCTGTACCTCCCTCCCAGAGCACCCAGGTGGCCTGGGCGGCAGGTCCCACCTCGCCATCTCTTCTCAGGCCACAGTCCCAGCTGACACCCGAATCCTCTCAGTCTCTCTCCCCACATGACCCTGTGCCCTGACTCTCTGCCTCAGTCCCTCTCTGCCCCACCCCCAGGCCTCCCTGGAGCATGAGGAGGGCAAGATCCTCCGGGCCCAGCTGGAGTTCAACCAGATCAAGGCTGAGATCGAGCGGAAGCTGGCCGAGAAGGACGAGGAGATGGAGCAGGCCAAGCGCAACCACCTGCGGGTGGTGGACTCGCTGCAGACCTCCCTGGATGCGGAGACACGCAGCCGCAATGAGGCCCTGAGGGTGAAGAAGAAGATGGAGGGTGACCTCAACGAGATGGAGATCCAGCTCAGCCAGGCTAACAGGACAGCTTCAGAGGCCCAGAAGCACCTAAAGATTGCCCAAGCCCACCTGAAGGTAACAGAAGTTGGGGTTCTCAGATTGGGGTTGAGCCCAGAGAGAAGATGAAGGCCAGAGAAACGGGTCCTGGGCTAACAAATATGAAAAGGTGGGAGTCGATTACCTCCTAGACTTGGAGGCTTGAAGGAGAACTGGCTAGGCCCCATCGCATGTCCTGGACCAGTGCAGACTCCAAGCCTAGAGACCAGTTGAGAGAAGGTGCCCCTTCACCCTCCACTTGACAAGAGATTTGTGAATGAGGAGTAGGGCACATCAGACCCCAGATGGGAGGCCCTGATGGGATGGGGTCCAGGCCTCTGCACTTCATCCTTTTCTCCACAGGACACCCAGCTCCAGATGGACGACGCAGTCCGGGCCAACGACGACCTGAAGGAGAACATCGCCATCGTGGAACGGCGCAACACCCTGCTGCAGGCTGAGCTGGAAGAGCTGCGGGCCGTGGTGGAGCAGACGGAGCGGTCTCGGAAGCTGGCCGAGCAGGAGCTGATCGAGACCAGCGAGCGGGTGCAGCTGCTGCACTCCCAGGTGAGGAGGTCAGGGGCTGCCATGGGGAACCTGCCGAGTGGTAGAGCCCAGGACATCGAAACCAGAAGCTCTGAGTGAGCATTTCCAATCAGGATGGCAAATTACTTCATCTGTTGGGCCACCGCTCATCTGTTAATCATGGCTCTGGATCTACTACCTGAGAAGGGGGACAAGACTTAAAAGCTAAAATTGTCATGATTGATTGGTGGTGCCTGCCAAAGTCACAAATCTGGAGGTAGTGAAATGCTGCTACTATTTGATATCCTTGATCTAGAAGACACCTCTATCTTGCTCTGTAAAGATGGGCCTTTGGGACTCTAAAAGAGCACAACAGCATCAACTTGCAAACCAAATTCTCAACAGAACACCATTTTTCTGCAAATGCATACATACCGTTTTCAGCTATATTCTCCAATGAGTTTTTGTGCCCATCTTATTGCAGTGCCCTGTGGAGCTTCATTCCGTATTCTACCATGCGTGGGAATGACATCATGCACTGGCCTAGTCCTCTTTTTCTCCTACATTCTTTCTGTAGCTATAATCATTTCCAGGATATTGTCCTGGTGAAAAGTTATTCCCGTTTTCCCTGTGATATTTTCATGCTCTTACACAGACATGTTACTAAAGAGCTCAAGAGTAGAAGTGCAGATTCTTTGCTGCTTGAAGTCTTTCTTCAGACCTCATAATTTTAGATATAATTCCTAGTTCATCTATACTCATAGGAAAAGGGGAAGCAGATGAAAAACAAGAAATACTCTAAAAGCAAGTCTTTTTTAAATGGCCAATTTTAATTCTCTCTGGGCAAAGGTGTAAAATCAGCTACATTCAATAGTTTTCTCTGCCTATGTCTAGAACACCAGCCTCATCAACCAGAAGAAGAAGATGGAGTCGGATCTGACCCAGCTCCAGTCAGAAGTGGAAGAGGCAGTTCAGGAGTGCAAGAATGCTGAGGAGAAGGCCAAGAAGGCCATCACGGATGTGAGCGACCCCTCACCTTTTCCCCTTCCCTAAAGACATGCACAAGGGCTCTGGGTCAAGGCCAGGCTGCTGTGCTGTAACAAATTAACTCTGCAGTTTCATGGGTTTGAGGGCCTCAGGGAGCAAATGCCAGGAGGGGAAAGATGTGATCCTTGAGGGGGAAGAGGTTTGGGCCCCAGTTCTTTTACACCTCTCTCCTGTCCTCAGGCGGCCATGATGGCAGAGGAGCTGAAGAAGGAGCAAGACACCAGCGCCCACCTGGAGCGCATGAAGAAGAACATGGAGCAGACCATTAAGGACCTGCAGCACCGGCTGGACGAGGCTGAGCAGATCGCCCTCAAGGGCGGCAAGAAGCAGCTGCAGAAGCTGGAGGCCCGGGTGCGAGAGCTGGAGAACGAGCTGGAGGCCGAGCAGAAGCGCAACGTGGAGTCGGTCAAGGGCATGAGGAAGAGTGAGCGGCGCATCAAGGAGCTCACCTACCAGGTACGGGCCCTGCAGCTGCTCTGGGGCCAGATTAGCAGGAGTGGAGAAGGAAGCATTTCCCTAGCCCCACCTCCTGGCCCCCACAGACCCCATGCAGAGCCACCATCTGGGAATGCCACCCAGCCCTCCTGGCACCTGCTCCTTGAGAAGATGGATTCAGATTAATTTTTTTTCACATTCTCCAGAGTCAGTTTGGCTTAAGACCATGAATCTTTATAGCAGGTGAAGAAGAATCTGCTTCTATTTCCTGGCCAAGAGCATCTGTGGTGGAACTGATAGGTTATAGCTAGAATAGCCCCAATGTCTCCATGTTGTCAGATGAAACAATTTCGTTTTGTTCTGAGCTGCTCCCCCAGCTTCCAGTTTTAAGGCCTCAGATTGCTTTTGAGATTCTGAACTGAAGACATTGCCTTGGCCCTTTGACCTACAAGTTGCATCAGAGATGAACTCTCCCCACCACCTCTTTGACCCGGCCCATTGAAGGGAGAGACAACTAAGGCGTGGGGAGAAGAGTGGAATAGTGAGGGAGGGAAAGATGACTGCACTTGCTCCCACCCCAAAACTGGCTTCTCCTACCAATCCACCCCCAGACAGAGGAGGACAAGAAGAACCTGCTGCGTCTCCAGGACCTGGTGGACAAGCTACAGCTGAAAGTCAAGGCCTACAAACGCCAGGCCGAGGAGGCAGTGAGTTCATGGTTTTCTCCACTCTTTCATCAGCATACCTCCCACGTGTGAGAACCAATGAGTGTCCACCCCAGCATGGGGCCTGGACAAAGCATTTGCTATACACTTTAACTCTCAAATATTTGCTCAGTTGTGTCAGGCATGCTTAGTTAACAAAAGCAATGCTTATTTGACTCAGGACCTGCCCACAAGCTGCTTATAGTCCATACACTAGTAAGCCCAAGAGAAAGCAGTATAGCTGCTAATGTAGGTCAGGAGGCAGGATAGCACTAATAGCTGGAAAATAGCAGTGGAATTGAGCCTGGAAAGGGATTTGGCCAGGCATAGCACGATGAGGAAGACATTTGGGTAGACAGAAAATTGTGGATATGAAGTGCTGATGAGTACGCCTGTGCCGGAAACCCAAGGTCAGGGAGCATCTATCAGAGTCACAATAGGACAGATGCAGTGAAGCTGGATTTGCATGGGCCTGGACCAGGCAACATGGGATTCATCTTGGGCAGTGGGTAGCCATGAAGGATTCTGAGTGCTGGACAAGTGTGAGGAGGATGCCAAGCCAGGAGCAGGATGCCCCTGGTAAGGCTGTCACAGTTACATGGGTGAGGGATACTGAGCCCAGGTCAGGGACAGGAGGTCCCCAGACTAGGAGGCTGAGAATCCCTACCCCTGCCCCCTTTCACCTCATCCTCCCGCCCCCATGAACCCCTGCAGGAGGAGCAGGCCAACACCAACCTGTCCAAGTTCCGCAAGGTGCAGCACGAGCTGGATGAAGCAGAGGAGCGGGCGGACATCGCCGAGTCTCAGGTCAACAAGCTGCGGGCCAAGAGCCGTGACATCGGTGCCAAGGTGGGTCCCTCTCTAGGGCCTGGCTAGACAGCCTCACAACAGCACACCCTCCAACATCAGTGCCCTTCTGAGTAGGCACACCTCACCCTCTATTTGGATAGTCCTCAGGTTCCCATAGCAGCCATACTGAAAATCCCCTTCATGTCCAGAGAACCCTTATAGACGCCTGCACCTCTACACGTACTTAACTACAAGGACTCCTAAATGGGACACTAAGATCCCTGAGGCCCAAACCCCTTCTTCTAAGGGTATCTTTCGTAGACCCCTAAAAGCCCTAGAGATTCCTCCCCACACCCTTCCTCCCTCTTGCCAGCTTCCCCCTTATACCTTTTATTTCTTTCTCAGCAAAAAATGCACGATGAGGAGTGATGCTGCCTTTGGGACCTCGCTCTTGCTAATCTATAATAAAGATGAGTGACAGACTCTGCTGGAGACTTTGTCCTTTCTGTTCAAATCTCCTGGGTGGAGGGCCACCCAGCCCTGTGTTCAAGCTGTGGGAGCCAAGGTTT
Organism: Cynopterus sphinx; assembly: GCA_030015415.1. Classification (NCBI taxonomy): domain Eukaryota; kingdom Metazoa; phylum Chordata; class Mammalia; order Chiroptera; family Pteropodidae; genus Cynopterus; species Cynopterus sphinx. The sequence continues at coordinate 77,701,609 of CM057384.1, forward strand.
CCCACATCTATAGAGGAGGAAACTGAGGCTCTGAGAAGCGAGGTGTCCTCCCTGAGGTGACAAAGACATGAGTCCCATTTATGCTCAGTCAACCAGACAAGGGATAAGAGGGAGAAATTTCAAAAGTGGAGAAAACAAAGGCACCAGAAGGGTGAGCCAATTCTAGACAATGAGAGACAGAATTTTCGTTATGAAGCTGAAGGCACTCTGCATCTACCCCACTTCTAAGGCCACGGGGGTTAGAGTGTCTTGAGATACCTGTTTCCTCCAAAACAAATTTTCCCACTGATGCCAGGAGAGGTTCAGAGCTGGCTGGGGACAGTGATGTGGATAAAGAGGTTTGAGACAGGTCCCATTATGATCAGCAGCCCCTTAGAAGTAACCCACAGAGTCCCTCTCCCCATTATCCCCAGGTACTGTCGACTAGAGCCCAAGGCTGACCGTAGCCTCTGTGGGTCAGTGCCTTACCACGAGGGCAGCCTGAGACTATGGGACCAGCAGACGCTGAGTCTGAACCTACGTGCTGTGTGGACCAAACCTGGACACTGCTTGTATCATTTCGACCTCTCACACAGACACACATGAGCATGGATGCACATGCAGGTATACACTGTAGACGGCACTTCTGCTATCTTTGAGCTCCCACCAGGGACAGTCTGGCCTGGATCACACAGCTGCTCAGGGGACAAGGATGGTCCCATTCTGCTCCAAACAAATCCAAAGCCCTGCTGGGCCTTACAGCCAGGCTCTCCTGACAACTCTCTCATGTCCTCACCTGGACTTCCCTGGCAAAACCCCTTCTATCCCTTCTCTGAGGCCTTAACCTCACCCTCCCCTAAGGTCAGTCACTAGTCTTTAGAATGGGCTGTGTATAAAGCCCTGAGAACTCTGAGCAGAGTCCAGAGGAACACAAAAATGTTGGTTCCAGCCCTGGAGAGGCTGCCAACTCTGGTGAGGAGCTGAGACATGAGGCTAGGAGAATGGAAAGCAGGAAAAGTCAGATCAAAAGAGACTCATGGTTATCACCAAGCACAGCAAAGCATCTCTACCAGAGTCCCAGGGTTCAGGCAGGGCTTGGGGGCTGGGGTCTGCATCTGGAAGGAGCACTCCAGAAGAAGGAAGGCATTTCAGGGGAGGAAGAAACAAGTGTTAGAGAGAGGGGATAGCAAGTGAACTTGGGTAAGCTGCTAAGGTAGGCCACGCTGGGCTTTGTGGGCTGGGCAGGGAAGGGAGAGCCTGGCTGCACTGGGCTGTCATGGGCCAGGCAGCGCTGATTCTAGGCTACGGCAGTGCCTGCTCCAAAATTCCCTGGAGCTGAGCTCTCCCAGAGCATTCATTGTGGGGAGTCATGATCACCCTTCACTAGCTTCCCTCATCTCCAGTCTGTGAGCACTCAACAACCTGTCACCTGGGAATCCCTGGGACCCAAAGCAGGGTCTGCACAGGAGACCCTCGGGAAATGTTTGCTGGGTGTTGGCAAGCTGGGACAGTGGACCTACTGGTGGAGGAAGCTGGAGATGAGTCTGGGCTTTTTTTTCTGAGCTACAGGGGCCTCTGTACAGTATCTAGAAGACCTGTAGAGGTGCTAGGAGCCCTGTCACAAATAAGGAGGTCACTTTCCCTCACTGGGCATGCTTTCTCTTATGTGGCATGAGGGCATTGGACTAGCTAATATTTAAGGGCTCTTCTAGAGCTGGCCTTTTGGTAACCTCTGCCCTCATCGAATGCCACAGGCTGACCTCTCCCCTGTGGCCTGCAGGCCAAGTCTTCTCCACTCTACAAGGAGGAGTTCTACATACACCCAGGCAAGCACCTGGCTTCCAACCCACTAACAAACTTGTGGGCGCAGAAGTGGCAGGTGAGTAAGTGGCACTTACTCACATAGGGAAGGCTGTGCCTTCTCAAACACAGAACTCCAGGTGTCTCGCCACCAGACATACCACGAAGTGGCCTGGCACACCGAGAGCTGTGGCACAGAAGTTTTATGTTGATGGATATCTTCAGCATCTTTAGTCTAGTTCCCCACTTCCTCAATGCTCAGACCTGGGCCCAGAGGAGGGAACATGACCTGCTCCATGTAACATTTCCATGAATATTCCTTAGATTCCTGATATGCCCAATTTCTGGGAAAGAAAAAGACTGACCAGTAGGATTTGACTCGTTTAATTGGAGGATAAACAACTTCTCACCCACCCTTCCCTCCGTAATACCCCCTCCCCAGCCCAGCTTCATCAAGAGCCAGATCTCAGAGCACCAGGCCCACATACAAGTCCTGTGACTTCTCAGGCCAGGCTCCATCTCTGTAGATCTGGGGTAGAAGACAGTGGGCTGGGGGGCTAGTGGATCCAAGAGAGAAGTGCCTGAGCTCCACTGTCCCCTTGGTCTGGCTGTAGCCCCAGGGTCACTGCTGTTCTCCTGTGGAAAGGGAGCCAGGCAGGGAAGGGCATGTCAAGCTAGAGCAACTGGGACAGGGACATCTGCTCTCCCAGAGCTTAGACACTCACCCTGGGTGGCCCTGGGTGCCATCTCAATCTGGTAGATCTTGAAGGCATCGTAGGCAAATACGGAAACCAGGATGATGCCAAAAACCTGTGGAGCAGGAGTGGGAGTGGCACCTCAAAGGCCATCAGTATTCAGGGGAAGAAAGTGAGTGGTATGGGGCAAGGTGTGGACCAGAGCCCCAGGCACTGTCTTGTGCTTAGGGGAAGGCACAGCAAGTAGGCAGCACCAGCCAGAGGTCCTTAGGGAGCTGGAGAGCTCCAGGGGGTGGGTGGGCTGGACTCACAAAAGCAGCAACAGCAGCTCCATCCCGGGAGGTTACAGCCGCAAAGGAGACCACCAGTAAGATGATGATGGCACTGATACAGCGGAGGAAGTCCTGGGGTGGGGAGGGTCAGGGTGCAAAGTCAAAGAGAAATTAGAGGGCAAGAGCATCCCCCAAAGTTAGTACTTGGCCCTCAGCCCCTGAATCCCTGCATGGAGATGCCCCTGGACACTACATAAAGCACTTGAGAGAGAAAAAAGAAGAGAGCTCACACTCTATCCAGGGAAGGGATGCAAGTAAATGCAGAGAAATCAGGACAGCAAGCCAGGGGTCTGGGGTGGGGCTGACTCAGGCTCAGCAGCTGAGGCCAAGGGGCAGAGCTGGGGGACCCCAGCCAGAAGGGTGGGGGCAAGGCTGGGGCTGGGGTTGGACCTTTGATGAGTGGGATACCAGATCTAAAAGATCCGCATCCTCATTGTCAGTGGCCTAATAACTTTGAATCAGTATGGATCGAAGCAGTTTTGAGTGCAGGGCATAGGCTCAGGGCGAAGCCCAGTTGGGGTTGAGGATCAGTCCCCATAATGACTCAGGAAAAGGAGAGAGGCTGGGAGAAGAAAGGAAAACTCTGGGTTAAGAAGAAAGGGGTGGAAGAGGCAGAGTCCCTCACCAGACAGGGCCAGTTCAACCGATCAAAGCGCTGGTAGTACTGGGTGGCATAGAGGAAAAGGAAGGCGAGCGTGATGAAGAACTCAAGTAGTGCTGCGGCCATGTACGCAGAGATGGAGGCCGTGAAGCAGATGAAGATGATGAAGGTCAGAGCCTGCAGGACCGAGTGTGTGGACTTGTCAGGAAGGGGACACAGGCACAGTCTGAGTTTGGCCTTCCCCTCCTCAGGAGCTCCCCTGGGCTGGCCCCCACGACCTGTCCTTGCAATTCTCCCCATCTCTGGTGACAGAATGCATATTCCAGGGCATTTGCCCACCAAGGGCTGTCTCCAGCTTCCTACCTCTGTCAGCCCAGGAGGATTCAATTCTTTTAATTTGAGGATGACCAGCCACCCCTGTCCCGCCATTCCAGCAGCCCTAGCAGTTTTGTGTCCTTCTAAGGCACAGAGCACAGTGTGAACGCGGGCCCTGCAGCAGCCTGCACCCCAGGAGGCACCCCACGCCCACACTTTTTCCCACTCCTGGATGCCTAAACCTATTCAACGAGGCCTAGAGCCTATGGCTCCATGGCAAATGACAAGGATTAGAAAACAAATACTCCACAGTAGATTCTGGGTGTCCCTTCAGCTCTTGCCTTGCTAAGTGACTAAGGGAAGATCCTTTTCTGAGAACAGATGTTCATGGGGAATAGATAACAGATACAGAGGGGCTGAAGGGAGTCTGCCCTTTATGATTGTTAGACTTCTTGGACATACAAAGAAGTGGCCACCTTACAGTCCGTGAAAGACAGGCTGGTGTTAACCCTGTCCAGTCCCTGTATCTTGCATTCCCTCAATGTCCCAGAGAGCTGTCCTGTCTAACTTCTATCCTTCTTGCCACAAACGAAACCTGCTGTAAACTGCCTCCAGATGCAGAGGCAGCAAGAAGGCAGGAAGAAGGTGAAGGAGGGGCTGTTGGGGGTAGGAAAGATGTCCAGAAAGCCTGGGAAGGGGGGTGGGGGTCGAAAGGGCAGGGGAGCAAGGCTAGGAGATAGGTTGGGGTAGCTGCTGTTACCAGCTCAGTTTCCAGCAAGATGCCTTTGAGGGAGGAGAGAAAGGTCTTGTCCACAGCGAAGCCCTGGAGCCCTGCAGCTGCCCTCTCTTCAGGGCGCCCGTCCCGACGATCCAAAGCACTGAGCATCTCCTCGGGGCCCACCAGGCACAGCCCCTCACTGCCACCAGCCCAAGAAGGGAAACAGGAAGATGGAAACCTGGCAGGATGGGGAAGCAGACAGGAGAAAGAAGGCACTACCAGAAACCTGAAAGTGAAGTGTGCAGACCTGTTGTGGGGTTCTGGGAGAAGGCAGCCGCCACAGGAGGAATGCCCAGATGAGCCTTCAATCAGCTGCCCAGGGTGGCCCTGCTGTGCCTGCACCAGCCCCCTGGAGGCACTTGGGAGGGGAGGAGCTAGAGCGGCGTGGCAAACCCTCCACTTACTCAGAGAAGGGAGGAGCTGGAAGAGGAGTCAACAGACTATGGAGACGGCAGGAACCGGGAGGGGAGCCAAGAAACGGGCTGGACTAGGAGCCCCCAAGGACCCAAGCCTAGAGAAGTTTGTGTCCCCTCCCTTAACCTTAACCCTCTTCCTTGGCTCATCCTTCCTCTGTTTTGCTTTTAGGGAGGGTAGGAACTAGAGACCCGCCTGGGCAGCACCCTCAGGCCCCAGCTGTAGCGGCCAAGACAGAGGACAAAGGCAGATTGTTGGGGGGACAAGAGGGAGCTGTGTGTCTGCTGCAGTACCTCAATGGGCCTCTGTCTCTCCAGCATGCCAGGAGAGTGGCCTGACCCCCACCCTAGTGTTTGGGTGTGGGCCAGGGAGCCAGAGAAGGGGAAGGATGTGGGGTCACAGGGGAAACTGGAAGGAGGAGGAAGAGGGTGGTAGGTAAGGGCTGAGCCTAGGGAGGAGAAAGGACTAGGCTGGGGCCCCCAGGATGCCAAAGACAAATTAGGCCATTTTTAAATACAGATTATTTATTTGGATTAGTCTCTCCATGCTCAATAACAGCCTCTTCCTCAGAGTCACCCATGTCAGAAGACTAGTAACTATACCAGGATGTGTGCAAAGAAGATGCTCACCGAGTGTTTGATGAATGAATGGATGAATGAATGAATGAATGAATGAACAAATAAATGGAATGGGGATCTCTCTGATGGCAAGGGGGAAAATATCAAGAAAGCATCTGTGCTGAGCCAAGGCAGCTGGGGCTGGGTGGAAAGGAAGAGGCAGAGTGGTGGGCTTCAGGAACGGGCGGAGCTTTGAAGACCTTTCCGAGAGGAAATGCCAGAACACCACCTTCCAGTGGCCGCAAGCAACTGTTGCTCCCTCTGCTTCTCCCTGCATTTCCCATCCACTCCAAAAAGTGCAAAGTGCGGTTCCCCCAAAGTGCCCTTCCTGTCCCACGATCCTGCTTTTCCAGATGGTGCTTTGGAGGGGCAGCACACTCGGGCGTCCTGGCTCACTGTGGCAGGTAGCTGTACACCCAGTTCCAGCGTTCTGACAGGGGACCAGCCACAGGCGACATGACTAGGCCATCACACGGGGCCGCACACACACACAAGCCAAGGAGACACGGTACAGCCGGCGTTCCAAGCAGTAGCCATGGTGGACACCCTGTTCTCCGGGGCACGGCCTCCGATAGAAGACAGTCTGGTTGTGGTAGAGCAGCTCCGAGTTGCCCAGGGGGTCCATGTGGGAGCCTGTCTGTAGGCTGACGCAGTGTGGACACAGGCAACGGGCGTGGTACAGGTCCTGGGGGAGCCGGTTCAAGTCCCTGTCCAACCTGTGAGGGTGGCACGTGTCAGTCAGACCCTGGGGGGGAGGGGGGTTGGCCGTGTAGATAGGGCCGGGCCAGAAGCAGGGACCTGGGTGGGTGGAAATGCCAGAGGAAGGAAATGGTGTGGTTGGAAGTCCTGGCTTCTTGCCCTAGCTCTAGTACCCACTCGCTGGGTGACTTTAAACAAGCTACCCCCTCCTCTCCACGATTTATTTTCCCCAACTGTGAGAGTAGGGGAAAGCCTGGCTTTCCAACAGGTCCTGAAACCATTAGGGAGGCAGGGAAAGGTAGGCAGGATCCTACCTCAGTCTCCACCAGACCAGCTCCACTTCTGTCTAATATACACACTGGGCTCTGGCAAGACGTTTCTCTTTACTATTACATTTTGGTATTATTATTATTATTATTATTATTATTATTATTATTATTATAAAAGTAGAAACTGCTCTTACATAAAAGAGTATAACGTGAAGACTAACAGTCTGTCTCCCCACCAGTCCCACTCCCCAGAGGGCCCCCCTGTCAACCACATCCTGCAGTCCTCCAGACAGTGTATCCTAAGTGTACGTAAGATTACATGGTGAGACTTATTTACTTATTCTGAAAGAATCTCATGACCAAAACAAAACTTGAAAAGTAGGTGTCCCAAAGGTCTGGGACTCTAGAAGCCCAGCAGGAAACAACCGCTGGGTGGTAAGACCTTTCCCCATGCAGACAAGCCCTTGCAAGCTGGGGCTCAGCTAGCACAGCATTTCCCAAAGTGGGTTCCCTATTGAGCGCCTTGTAAGACGTGGGGTCTGTGGCCAAGTGAGTTTAATGGTTTCTTTTCTGCGTACTTCTTGCAGACTTTAATGTGCCGAACACACTGTGAGTGTCCGAGGGGCTGGGGCTACAGCAGCTTTTCCCACACTTACTTGACATCATCACTTTTTTTCTGAGGAGCAGCTTGTGAGATGACTGTTGTGAAGAACCCACCTTGGGAAAGATCAGCTGAGTGATTATGAGGACCTCGCAGCCTCCAACAAGGGGTTGGGACCCCAGCTGAGTCAGCCATCTAGCACCCAGCCTCTCCAGAGAGGCTCCCACACTTCACATTTAGCCCAGGACCCAGCCAGCCTTCTGAAACCACTTCAAAGCATGGTGACTTGGAGTCTTCACCCTGGATCTAGACTTAATCAGAACTGACCCTCTCCCTTCTCACCAAACTTTTCTATCCATCCCCAAAGCCAAGGTTAAGCCAGAACTAGACTTACAGAGGATGGGAACACAGACACCCAATGAGAACAAGACAGAAGGAGAAAAATGTTTGCATTCCCTAAGGCCCTAATTTTTAATATTTTACTTCATTTTTGCCATTTCTGCACATCCTAATATCTTTCACTTCATGGCACAAATAGAGAATTATAATACTTGTGTGGCACACTGAGTGAAAGACTAAGACTGCTCAAGATCCAAGTTCAGCAGCCCACAGCCCCAGCCACCAGCTGTCACCCTAGTTGAAGGTTTCATTATCCTGGTATATTTATAACCCGCTCATGGCCCAGAGCACACCATTTGGTATTGGGATGCTTTGTGCCTATATCACACCATGATTCCCTGATATTCTAGTTAGAAAAGCATGGCCATTATGGGGGTGAGGAAGGAGAAGCAGGAGAAGGATAAAAGAAGAAAACCAAAATTTTATGAATTAAGTATAGATTTTATGTACATTATTTTATATGATCTGCACATTAGCCTATGTGGTATTATCTCATTTTACAGATAAAATAAAACCTGAGTTTTGAAAGCTTGAGTAATTGGCCCAAGGTCACCCAATAAGAGTCAGAGCTAGGACCTAGACTAGACCTTGTCTAATTCCCAAACCTTTACGACATCTCTAGATGAACAGGGGCAGGTAAGCAGGAACTGGGTAGAACTCCCTCATACACACCCTGCCTGGCACCCATACAGGCGGGGGGAGGGGGTACGGGGGGGAACAACAGACTCACTCGTAACTCCAGGGGGAGATGGACCTGCTGTTGAGGGGTCCGTCTTCACTGGCCCTGCAGGATTCTGGGTGGTGGGTGAAGCTAGCGATCTCTGAGGAAGGCATGAGCGCAGTGTTCCACTTCAGCCACTCCTCAGTGGGGTCTTGACCTTTGCTGAAGCAGCAGCTGGGCCAGTGGGTACGATCCTTCTGAAGTGGCACACTGAGGGTGTGGGTTCCCATGACTACTGCTAAGAAGGTAACCACCTGTGGGAAAAGGCCAGTCAGAGAACTGCTCCTATCTAATCCAGGTACTCCTCCCCTAGCTGCTACCTGAGATCCTAGTTTCTAGCTCCTCCTGATCCCTAGCCCAAATCTGGAAGCCCAGCCTCTCTCCACTCCCAGCAACACCTCTGCCCCTTTCCTGCTGGCCACAGTCCCAGCCAGGCCTCTGCCTGCTCACCTGGTACATGCCGAATGGCAGATGCTGCTCGCCCAGCCAAGTGCTGTACAGGCTGACAGGCAAGGTGCTGTGGAAGCAGGCTGGCTGGAGCAGTTTAGGAGTCCTGGTTTTATTTTCAGCAAACCTGTTTTGTTTATTCAAATTTATTTCCACTACCTTTTGGAGGGAGTGACCTGAGATTAAAAAAAAACAAAACAAAACAAAACCAAAGAAAACCTGACAGTGTTTCCAAAAGCTGCTTAAAATGCTATACTCATGGAAGTTGTGATAAACAGCACTGTAAGCCTGGAAGCCTACAGGGTAAATTCTGTTCTTGACACGTTTTTGGCGTGGGGTCAAATAATAGGATTCTGCTATTCTGAGCCTTTGAGAGCTGGCATTACGAGAATTTCCCTGGTTGGCTTGGTACCCAAAATTAGGAAATATCCTCTAGACTCTCCTCAAGAGGCCTCATTTTCATGACTTCTGTCGCTCCCACCCAGGATCTTGTCTCCACCATTCTTTCTTCTCCGAAGTCCTCCCGATCACCCACCTCAGTGAACATTTCCACTATTTCCTGTGATCCTCACTCCTTCTGTTTTCTGACCCTTTCTTCATCTTCGATGACCCAACTTCTATGACCCTCAACATCTATGACTTCTTCCCATTGTCCATTACATGCTCCCTAACTTCACCAGGGGCCACCCAAACCCTCATCCTCGCCCTTTCCCTAAGCTTCTCTGGACTCTCCCTGATCCCACTAGACTGCCAGAAAGGCCCCCATCCCATCAATCTGTTGGCTGGAAGTGTAGAATCTGATGGAAGAAGCTGTGGGTGACTGTTCCCATTGCACAAATGTGAAGGTCAAACCAAGAAGAGGAGCAGCCTGGTAATAGCCTCATCTTAGACTCAGGAGGTCCCAATTCCAGAGACCAGCCTGGCCCCACCCCCACTCATAGGGCGGTGGGGACAAGGTTGTGGTAGGGGAGCTGTTGCTTGTGGTAATGAGGTATTGGTGGGGGTGGGGTATGGTGCTTCCCAAAGGCTCAAGCTGGGCCAGACAGGAAAGACAGGTCAGCCAGGGGCCTCACTGCTCAGGAGACACCGTGCGTGCGGGCCACAACCTGCTTCCCTCAGGGCTTTTCTCTTCTTTCTTGCCTGTTGAGCCCCCTATTCCATACTACCACCCCCCCCCACCCCAACACACACCATACACTGACATTGTATCCAGAATGATATTTCCTGATTTGCATGTGGTTTCCCTTAGAAAATACTCAGCTAGTAACCAAGGACTCCGAAACTAAACAAAGGGAACAAGGAATATCTTCAACTGCACAGCAGAGGGAATCCTTCAAACGCTTTAGGGCAAAGCAGTCCCCAAACAAAAGAGTGATGAGGTTAGGGGGCATTCTGAAGGCCTGGGAGAAGCTGCTCTAGTGAGGGCCCCGGGAGGGCGGGCAGTGGGTATCAGGGCTTAGTGGAAACAAGTGAGGGCTGGGAGAGCAGGGACACTTAGGAAGGGCGCTGAGGCAGAAATCCATTGCGCTACTCCCACTGCCCCACTCTCTGCCCCTCAGATGTGCTCTCAGATGCTCTTACACGTTCCGCTGCCCTTGGCTCCTGTGTGTCATGTACCAGGGTGATGCCAAGTCCTGTACATATATCAGCTCATTTTACCTTCCAATAAGACCATGAGGTGGAGACTATTGTCCCTATTATCTCATATTAAGTTGAGGAAACTGAGACCCAAAGAAATTTAGTAACCTCCCTAAGGTTACACAGTTAGGACGGAGTGGAACTGGGTTTCCACTCCAGCCCTGACTAACTCCAAATCTAAGTTCCTGGCATGGAGGTGCCAGAATGTGCTGACCCCTGATTGGCAAATGGAAGAGAAATCCACACAGTGAGTGCTTTCCTACTTACCTGGGCTTGGGTGGGGACACATCTCACCTGAACCTTCCCGAGGCCACAGTACATTCCTGCCGACTCAGGCATTTAGCTCTATTGGCTGGAACCCACTGCTCCCTATTGCACTCTTTGGTCTGGCATGTGGCCCCAGGGTGGCTCTTGGTATTCCTGAGCAACCTCCAACCCCAAAAAGGCTCTGATGGGGCAAGCGCTCCTCCAGAAGAGCTGGATGGGTATAGGTCTCCCCCAAACCAATAGAGCCTCAGAGACTGACACTGACCCAGGCCTCCTGATCTTACCCCACCCTCCATCCAGGACAGGGTTCTTGAAAGATCTGGAAGTGACCCTAGCTACCTGTTTTACTTGATGATGCTGCAAGGGATCCACAATGACCTTTAGGAGAGGCCTTTGGGGTGACCCTTGCCTCTATACAAAGACTTCCTTGGAGGAAACCTCTGAAAGGCAGAGGGTGAGCCCCTCCAAGCACACAGCCCCACTGATAATCAGGCCTGACAAGAGAATTTGTGTTCTGAGCCATACACCCTCACCCCACTCCCATTTGCTCAGCCTCTGTCCTTATCTCAGTAGCATCTCTGTAGGACTCCTTGGGGTGACTCCCTACCATGAGGAACATTTTCCAGAGGGTTTTCCTCCTGGGGTGACTAGTTTTGGAATCCCTGAGTCACTTCTATTTCCAGGGAATTCTTGGGGGTGTGGGGAGATGGGGGTGGCAATGGGGAGGATGCTGGAGATAAGAGCAAAGGAAAGCCTGCCCAGCACCGGACATCAAGGGTGCCTCCCAGTGTGTCCTCACCTGCCTGGGCCTGACCTGGCAGGCAGAGGGGACCTGCTAAGAGTCCCACCCTGTGTCCCTGGGAAGAGAGATCAGCACCCAGCAGGAAAGGGAAGGGAAGATAGAATGGAATACACTGCCATCTTTGGCCAGGAAAGGCTCTTTGGGCTTGCAGAAAGCTGTACTACAGCTGTCTTGTCCTTCCTCAGAAAGACATTCAAATCCTCACTTGCTGCCTTGAAGTCTTGCCCCTGTCTCTGATCAGCTCTTAACCTTGGGTCCTTTCTCCTTATTTGTAGAAGTAGGAGCGGGGGACGAGGGGTGTAACCTGGATGGCCACAAAAGTGCCAACCAATGTAGCTGCTCTGGACCTCAGCTCAACAATAGGATTCAGCAGAGTTAATTGACGCTTCTCTGCACTTATTTGATGTGAGGTGGGGGCACTGGTGGTTAAAATGCTGAAATACCTGTCCCTGCTGCTAAACAGATGATATCCTCAGACCTACAACCTCCCTGGAATCCTGCAACTAAAGGCCTGATTCAGGCAGGGGCCTCCAGACCACTGTAGGACTACATAGGGTCCTACAGGCTGTGGTAAAGCACTTCGTAGGTGATAATGGTACTGGTTGCTAATTATCTGTAGTGTTGCCTTTCGTTACAGAGATGCTTAGGCTCAGGAGCTTGCCTTCAAAGAGAACCCAGTCTGGCCTGGGAGACACAGAGAACCAGAGTGCACAGGATAAGAAGCCCTGCAACTCCCTCCCCAGCTGGGTGTTGGCGTTTCCCTACAGAGGGCCTGCAGTCCCGGCTGCCCGTGTATTTGCCCATGCGCCAAATATTTATTGAGCACCTACTATACACCAGGCACTATTCTAAATGCTAGGAATGCAGAGGAGAACAAGCCAGACACAATCCCAGCCCCATGAAGCTTCTGTTTTAGGAAGAGACAGAGGATAAACAAGGAAACAGGATAATTTTTGATAATAGCAAGTGCCATGTAGAAAATGAAACAGTGTTACGAGATAGGGAATTACTGGGGGAGGGAGGTTGCTTTAACTTGGAAAGCCAGGGAAGGCCTTTCTGAGTATTTGGAATTTCACTCCATGATGAAAGGGGTCTGGGGAATGAGAGCTCCAGGAAGAAAGAGTGGGACATGAAGAATCCTAGAGGTGGGAAAGACTTGGGCGTCTTTAAGAAGCAGAAAAGACAATGTGGATGGAAAACAAAGAATAGGGGTGGAAAGTGGGATGTGATGAGGTGGAAGAGGTAGGAAAGAACCAGACCACATAAGGTTCTACAGGCTATGATAAAGCATTTGGATTTTATTCCAAGATCAATGGGGAGGTGTTGACTGGATTCAAGCAGACCCACCTGACATGTTTCCTCTAGGGCAGGCACTATGTATTTGATATTCTGCTGCCCACCAGGGCTGGCATCAAATAACAGTCATAGTAGCTTATATCCAACATTTACACATCATAGGCCAGGCACTGTTCTCAGGACTCTTTTAATCATCACAACAAGCTGATGTTATCAGTTCCATTATTATCCCACTGTACCAACAGGAAACCAGAGTCTCCAAGAGGTCACGTAGCTTGCCAAAGTCATTAGCTAGTGTTGGAACCAGGATTAGAATCCAGGCAATCTGGATGCTGAGGGGTCCAAAAGGAGGAGAAGTGGAAGAATGCATGAGCACCTGAGAAGTTTCCAGTAGCAGGAGAAACAAGAACAGGTCAAGAAGTCATGGGGGAGAAAACCAGCTGGTTGGCCCTGCTGAAAGGGGGGAGAAGACTGGTACCCAGAAAGCCAGAGAGATTTCTTCCCTTCTTTCCCCTGAATATAGCAAAGACAAGCCCCAAAGCTGAGGGCCTGGCGGCCTGAGGCTGCCACTATCCCCAACCCAGAAGCTTAGCAGCCCACCTGGCCTGGGCTTTCTCCAACCTTACCTGGAACCCACAGCTTTACCTGAACAAGTTAGAACCACCTTAAACCTCTGTGAAGGAGAGGGCAAGGGTGATGCATAGGGACAGGGAAAAGGCTCCTTCTGCCCTCAGCAAAAAACCCTTTCAGCTTTTCATGAAAGCATAACTTGCAGGGAGAGCCAAGGTGGAGAGAAAAAGTGGACGGAGATCACTGTGCTGGGCATTTTATACATATTCACTCTTCACCAAAGTCACAGTTACAGATGATGAGCTCAGACTCAGAGAAGTTATATAACTTGACCACGGTTACACAGCTAATCAACCAGTATTCACTCCAAAGTCTCTCCATTCTGTGCCCAGGCACTCCAGAAGCAGTCTTATTTTCCTGCAGATTTGCACTCTGCTGCCCTCACCTACGTTTTCCCAGGCACTGCACCTTACTGCCCAGCTCCCAAGCAACAATTTTGCCTGGTCCTAGAGCTTTCCTCCTGCTTAGCCTTCCTTTTCTGGCCTTCATCCATTTCCCCTGTGCCAGCCAGAGCATTCATCTTTGGGAGCTGGGTTTCCTGCCCACTTCTGTCTTGAGCCCCAATTTGCCTTGGCAGTCCCCGGGCAGAGATCCTACAGTCATTCCCCCTGAATGTCTGGGTTTTAGGCAGCCAGGCCCCCCAAGACTGGGGCCTGTAGGGGGCTGGACCAGGTTGGAGCTAGGATGGAGGAGCTCTTCCTTCAGATTTATCTGGAAATTTAAAAGTTCCTCTGTCATCCTAAGGGAGCTTGAGTCTGTTCAGGTTTCCCAGGCCCTCATCCAGGTCTGCTCTCCATCTCTGAGCCAAGCCCAGAACTAATATCATCCATCCCACGTTCACCCCAGAATCTCTCCTTAGTTCATCCGGTAGGTTCCACTCCTCCCCTCTGCAGAAGGCTCCTCACAGGTGCCCAGGCAATAGAGAAGGGAAGGAGCCAGAGCAGGTGTTCTCACCTCCTCTCTTCCAGGGAAATGCCTGGATGTATAAACCTGTGGAATGTGTAGAGGGAGCATCTGTCCAAGGCCTCAAGTTCACAAAGAGCCTTAAATTAGACTTCCTATGTTATTACCAAATGAAGTTGTACATAGAGTCTATTTTATGTGTTTTGTGGATGAAAAGGGGTGTACATGCAAGTTTTGTGACCAAAAGTAACTTCACAGGGTGATCTGATGATAAATTCTTAACTGGGCAGATCATGGTGGGTAGTCACACCCCAGACATATAACTTCTTTAGTTAAAAGGTTTATAGTTGCCTTAAGCAAGCCCTGTCCATTAGTCTTCTGTATCTAGGTTAGCATACCTTTGAAATGCCAGAAGTGACCCCTTGAAGGCGTAAGCGCCCACAGGGAGCCCATAATCTTGTTAACTATCCTGTCTGTACCTTGCTGTCTTCCACCTTCATGTAAACTTCCTTAAGTTCCTGCCTTAATTCCAAATGCATAAAAGAAACTGCAAAACTGCCATTCTCCACAGCATTTGGGATCTCGCTTCCTGACATTGTCCTTAGTTTGGCTCAAATAAACTCATGAAAATTCTCTACAGGTTTAGACCTTTCTTTTATCGACACTTTGAAGTGTTAATTTGTTAAATGTAAATACTGGAAATAGACTGTTTTTCAATCCTGTTTGGCATTTCACTTTTTAAATACCAGGAAACTCAAAAACTGAAGAAGGCTGGCTTCCCCCTCCAGACTCTGGGAGGCCTTGATGTGTGCCCCCAAAGGAAAAACTAGGAGAGGCGGGTAGCTCGAGGGAGGCAGTGCACACACACTAAGAAGTAAGTGAGATGTCAGGAGAGGTGTGGTGAGCCGAGAGCCCTGTCCTTTCAGTGGAACTAATGGGAAGCCAGATCCCAGCTCCTGTAAGAGTTCTGCGCTTTTGTGCCGGCAATTCCCACTCCTGCCCTTCGTGGAGCAGGAGTGTGCTAAGGCGAGGACCAGGGACAGGCTCAGACTGGCAGAGGAGTGTAAGACGCGGCACGACTTGCCCCTGTGCAGCCCTGGGACCAGACTCTCCGACTGCACATTCACCAGGGCCAGAATCCCTGCCCGGGCCCAGACCCCGGCCCGGGCCGCGCTGGAAGAACAGCTACCCCTGCCATGGCTGCAGAGGCAAAGCCCGGGGAGAAGAGCCGCTTCGCTGGGGGCCCCGGGAAGGCGGAAGGAGCCCGCTCCATCCCACGGGAAGGCCAGATGCAGGGCTAATGAAGGGGAGGCCGAGAGGCGCGGGCCCGGCAGGCGAGGGCGGGGGCGTGGCAGGGAGAGGCCGGCTCCCGGGAGCGAGCGGACCGAGCCCCGGGGAGGGACGAGGAGGGCGCCGGAGAGGGCGCCGGGCGGGGGCGCGCAGTTTGGCCCGAGGGTCCTGAGCTGAAATTCAACACCCGCCTCTGGAGGGATCGTCCCCCTTTCTCCTCCGCCCCTTCCATTCCCCTCCCTTTCCCCTCCCTCCTTTCTCTTAATCCCCAGGACTGAGCCCCGCGCCGGAGCCGAGAGGGCCCGAGGGGAGGAGAAAGGAGCTGCGCTGGGAGGGAGCGGGGAGCCCGGGAAGGGGACAGGGCAGGGGGCCCGCGAGCGAGGGGCGAGCCTGAAGGCCACGCGCGACCCCCGGACCCTTCCCAGCCCTCTTAGCGTCCACCCAGCCACCCCACCTCCAGGCGAGGCCCCTGGCCCCCGCCTCCCTTCGCCCTCCCTTTGCCTCCTTGGCTTTGTGGCCTTTCGGCTCCCAGAGACCCCTGGGGACGGCCTGGGGCGCCGAGGGGCCCGGCCCAAGGTGCGCGCGTGAGCGGGGCGCAGGCCGGCACCGGGTGCTAGGGCTGCGGGCGGGGCCGGGAGCCGGGAGGCCGGCGGGGGGTCGAGCCCCTCTGCGGCTTGGGGGCCGTCCCGCCCCCCCCCGGGCCGGGCCACGTGCCGTCGCGGCGCGCCAGAGCCCGGGCGTGCGGGGCGCGGGCCGCCGGGGGCGCGAGTGTCTGGGCCGTAAGCAGCCCCGGGGCGCGCCTCCCGGCCGCCCTGCGCCAGCGGGCGAGCTGGAAGAGGGGCCGATGGCTCAGTTGTAGCTCTCCCCGCTCCCTCCCTCCTCCCGCGGCAGCGCCTCGGCCGCCCCGACCGCAGCCCTGGGAAGCCGGCTCCCCGGCCCCGGGTCGGGTCGGGTCGGCCCCAAACTCGCTCGTCCAGCCCGACCGCCCCGGCGGCTTCGCCCAGCCCTCGGGCCCGACCCGCGCGGCCCGGAGAAGCGTCGAACGCAGCCTCGGCTCCCGCCTCCCTGCCTGTCAGTGCCCTGGAAGGGAGCTTGGGGCCCATGCGGACCTGGGGTGTCCCCACGGCCTAGGCCAGGCAGCTCCGGGGGCCTGGCCAGCCCGGCGGCCCCCGGGAGGCCGCGGGGCCGGTGCCGAGCGCTCGCCCTTGGATGAGGTCCCGCAGCGACGCCCCGGCCCGCCCCGCTCCTCCTCCTGCTCCGCCAAGCTGCCTCCCCTTTGGGGAGTTCTGTGGGTTTTCTTTCTCCTCCTCCAACCTACGCGAAGGCCACGACTCAGGCGCCGCAGCCGGAGGCCGCCCCCATGGTGCGGGGCAGCCACTGCTGAAGTCAGCGAGACCCAGCGGGACTTGGAGCAGGCCCAACGGGAGGCCAAGGCCATGGCCATAGCCACGTCGGTGAGTCTACCACGGAGAGGAGGCTGCAGGGCAGAGACCTTCACAGCTGCCCTGCACTCCTGTCACTTTTATTTCTGCCTTCTCTTTGTCTCTCCTTGGTCCCTTTCTTCACCAGGAGACTCTCTCCTCTCACTTTTGTTTCTCTTTCTCCTCATTCCTAGCTCCTCGTGGGTCTGGGTTCCTCCGCCCTCCCTCCTCCCCATTCTCTTTTTCTTTCTAGAGGCTGCCCCTGGATGGAGGGGAGGGGGCAAGTCTAGCCTGAGTCTGATCTGCTTTTTCATGGGCGGAACAGATGGCCACTGGTGGCTGGCAGGGGCTTGTGATTGGGAAGCAAGTAAAAGGTTGGGAGGGGGCTGAAAGGATGGCGGTGGCTCCAGGAAAATGGGAGAGGCCAGAGGGCTCAAGGAGGGATAGAGGAAAGTGGAAAAATGGAGTAAAAGAGGGAGATCAGGCAAAGGGAGGCAAAGAGAAAATAGAGGGGGTGCGGGGAGGTGATGTCAGCCAGCCACTTTCTGGCCACTTGAGAGACTGGGGACAAAGGGAGGAGAATGCTGGCGTGATGGGACAGTAGGAGGAGGCCTTCCAGAAAGTTTGTGGCCCACTACCACCCCACATTAAGGCAGCCCCTCCCTCACAAGTCAGCCAAGTCTTTGAGGAGGGGGTAGAGCAGGAGTAGCCACACCCATCATCAATCTATCAGCAACTCTGGCTTGGGTTCCGCAATTGCTAGGCCCAGAGGTTTGGCCCCATTGGATAGAATTCAAACCTAACACTGGGAGGAGCTCTTCACAGACCCACCTCTGCATTCTGTTGTACTCCGTGTAGTGTGACTCCAAGCAACTTTGTCCCCTTTCCACCCTTCCCTAAGCCCCAAGGAGTCCCAGGGAATTCGAAGCTGCCACCTGCTTTCTGGCCTACTCTGCATGGGTACTCTGGAAAGGAGGAGTGTGAGGCTGCAAAGAGAAGTATGGCTCCTGACATCCTCGCATATGCCTCCAGGATGAATTCAATTTTTACTACGCAGACCAAACTAGTTCCTCCATCTGTAGGATAGTGAGGGAAAAAAAAAAAATCAGTTTTCAGAGCCAGCGGAGAGGGAGGTCCTGAAAATAGTGGATACACTCTGACATAAAGATGCTGGCTCAGGAGCCATCTGCGCAGCTATGTAGTCCCAAGAGGTAGATTTTTCTTTTTACCAGAGGTGGGGGGTGATGGCGTTTATGCTAATAACAGCTAATAATTATTGAGCATTTATTGGCCCTAAGCTTTGTCCTGGTTTGTCCTGATTGTTTGACGCATTGTCTCCCATTCTTCACAAATCCCAGTGATAATAGTACTATTATTATCTAAAAATAGGTTTTTGGATATGGATATAGATTTAACAATCTGCCCAAAGTCACCCAGGCAGAAAAGGATAAAGCCAAGACTCAAACCCAGTTCTTCCTGGCTCAACTGTGCTGTTAACCCTCTGGCTAGATCCAAAACATCAATTCAGTTAAAATTTGCAATTAGAAAAGTGCCATGCTAACCAGGAATTAGTATCATCTGGTTAGCGTGTTTTCTTTATATGGGACAATATCCTTTAGAAGCCAGTATAATCAGAAAAGGTTTGATGAGCTTCAAATCAGGCAAGAGCAAAAGTCAATTTGTTGTTGAAATCACCCAGCCAGGAAAGTGCTGGAAAACAACCCAAAGGAAACACCGGCCAATAGAAACATGCCCTCATGCTGGCTGAGCAGGGTGTTCTGCTCCCCAGGGCCTGGTGGTCAGATACAGCCTACAAGAGATCTTTAGCTTGATTAGTCCATATGGATTACCTGCTCAGCAATGCCTAACTACCCCTCTCCGCTAGCACTGTATAAGCCATCGCTGCCTGAGGTCCTGCCAGGAGGCACAGTCACATAGCATACATAACTGAAGCGGAATATATTTCAATGTTGTGAGAGGCTTAAGCTTGATTTTGCCAAAGGGTGACTAGGGAAATTGGGTATAATGAAGACTTCATATGTGCTTGAGTCATGTTTGAGCCATGGACATTCTTGACTAAACCACTGTTACTAATGTAAGAAGAAAAAAGTACATCCTTAAGTTTGGGATTATGGAGAGGCAGTAAAGGAGTGATTGAGAGTGCAGGCTCTGGAAGCAAACAGCCTAGGGTTCGAATCATGCCCTGCCAGGTGCACTGGCTGTATGTCGTTGGGCAAAATACTAAGCTCTCTGCTTCAGTTTCCTTTCCAAGTGGGGATAATGATGGCTTCTCCCTCCTAAAGTTGCTGTGAGGATTAAATGAGGTGAGACGATCAGTGCAAACACTTGCAAAGTGTCTGGGTACATAATTTGCACTTGATACCTGTGACTTATTATCTGCACATGTGTATCTCCAAGGAAATGGTTTAGATGTTTCTACCAGACAGGACTGGAAACAGGCTGATAAATGCTTGCTCTTGGTGGGTCCAGCAGCCCCCCTCCACACACACACACACACACACACACACACACACACACACACACATTGTAAAGTGTATATACTTTCCTCTTCTGAGAAACTTATTTGCTCAGACTGAGAACAAAACAATGCTTCAATTTCTGTTTCTTCCTTATGACTAGGGTTGTCTGGCTTGGGCCAATCCTAGTTCCTCAGAATGAGGGGGTCTCTGCAGCTGCTTCATCTAATCTTTTGCTTGTAGGGGTTGCTGACTGGGGAAAAGGGAAGGTAAAGGAGATTCTGTGGGAGAGCTGAGCAGTACTTCCTTGTATACATGAGGCTTTGGAGGAAATTCATTCAGCATATGTTTATTGAGGACTGATTCCAGGACAGGCCCTATTGCAGAGGCTAGGAATATAGCAGTCCCTGTTCTCACAGGGCTTACAGTGTAAAGGAAGAAATCTATAATAAACAGACAAATAGTATAAAGTGGGTGCAGACAGACACAGAATGGGGTGGAAGATGAATAAAGAAAAGACCTTTTTGAGAACATGACATTTAAGCAGAACTGAAGGACGAAAAAGGGTCAGACAGGGGAAGAGCATTCTGGGTAAAGGAAACAGCAAGTACAAAGGCCCTGAGGTGGGAAAGAGCCTGTCTAGTTTAAGGAACAGAGAGGAAGAGGGGCTTGCAGGGAATGAAGTGGGAGAAAAGGCAGAGCCCATTCAGGAAGATCTGAGTCAGGAGGTCAGATTCTTAGCTTGAGGGAAGTGGGGAGCTCTGACGTGTTTTGAGCAGGAGGTAACATGACCTGATATGTGTGTGAAGACCCCTCTCCCCACTCCCACCTCATCCACCAGGCCCAGCTGGCCCGGGCACTCTACGACAACACCGCCGAGTCCCCCCAGGAGCTGTCCTTCCGCCGAGGGGATGTTCTACGGGTACTGCAGAGGGAGGGCGCTGGTGGGCTGGATGGCTGGTGCCTCTGCTCCCTGCATGGCCAGCAGGGCATTGTGCCCGCCAACAGAGTGAAGCTCCTTCCTGCTGGCCCAGCACCCAAGCCCAGCCTCTCCCAGGTGCCCCCAGCTGAGCCCGGCTCACCATATCCAGCCCCAGAGCACAGCAATGAGGACCAGGAGGTGAGAGCCGGAGCCCTCCCAATCCCAAGCCAGGAGAGCCCTGAGACCACAGCTCTTCTGGGTTCTGCTCTAAGAAGCCTGTCAACCATTCCAGGGTTCTGTTTCCCTCTGGGACAGGGAGGGGAGTGGAAGGCATCTTTTCTCCTCTAAAGCACATAGGTTATCTGATCCCCTGTCCCCCACTCCTCACCCCTCTGTCTTGATCCCCCAGGTATATGTGGTGCCACCTCCAGCTCGGCCCTGTCTGACTTCAGGATCTCCAGCTGGACCCTGCCTGCCCTCCCCTGACTCCATCTACAAGGTTCCAAGAGGCAGTGGAACACAACCGGCTATCCCTGGAGATGCCTTGGAGGTAAGGGCTAGAGGTCTGTGTGTATGCTGGGCAGAGAACAGACAGCTCTGAAGGGAGTCAGTGGCTGAGTCTGAGGGTAACTGGCTGCTCCCTTTCCAGGTCTACGATGTGCCACCCGCTGCCCTCCGAGTTTCTGCCAGTGGTCCCTATGACTCCCCTGCCTCCTTTTCCCACCCTCTGGCCCGGGTTGCCCCGCAGCCCCCGGGAGAGGATGAAGCTCCCTATGACGTGCCTCTGTCCCCGAGGCCACCATCAGAGCTGGAGCCAGATCTGGAGTGGGAGGGGGGCCGAGAACCAGGCCCCCCCCTCTATGCTGCCCCCTCCAACCTGAAACGGGCATCAGCCCTGCTCAATCTGTACGAAGCCCCTGAGGAACTGCTAGCAGATGGAGAAGAAGAAGGGGGCTCTGACGAAGGCATCTACGACGTACCCCTGCTGGGTCCAGAGACACCCCCTTCTCCAGAACCCCTGGGAGTCTTGGCCTCCAATGACCCGGACACCCTGGCCCCACTTCTGGCCAGAAGCCCTCCACCCTCACACAGGCCCCGATTGCCCTCTGCTGAGAGCCTGTCTCGCCGCCCTCTGCCTGCCCTGCCTGTCCCTGAGGCCCCTGGCCCTTCCCCGGCTCCCTCTCCTGCTCCAAGCCGGAAGGGTAGCATCCAGGACAGGCCTCTGCCCCCACCCCCACCCCGCCTGCCTGGCTATGGGGGCCCTAAGGTTGAGGGGGGTCCAGAGCGGGAGGAAGTGGAGGACAATCCGGCAGGACACCACAATGAGTATGAGGGCATCCCGATGACTGAGGAGTATGACTACGTCCACCTAAAGGTGAGCTCTCCTCCAGCCATCCCCACCTGAAATACCCTTTGGAGAACCAGGGGATGGATCAAGGAGGCCTGGGCCCCAGATGAAGACCCTTCTTGTCCCTCCTTCCCCTCCGCTGGCCCTGCACCCCTCTGGGCTGGGACGCAAGTTCTTGGCCACACCACTTATACCAGTGCACATTCCTCCCCCTAAACCTAGGCTGGGGTTCCTGAGCCCTCTGACTTGCCACCAGAGCTCTCCCATACCTGGAGTCCAGGGACTGCAACCTCTGATGGCAGGAGAGACCTCAGGAAGGGAAGGGACATGGGGAGGGCCAGGGAGGCCACCCTGCCCTATTCCCCCATCCCTGCACTGAGATGCTGACCCCTTCCTGCAGGGCATGGATAAAGCTCAGGGATCTAGGCCCCTGGATAAGGCCTTCCCAGGGGATCCTGAACTGCAAGAGAGGGGGCCACCGGAGCAGCAGGTAACAGGGGGGCTGAGCTAGAAAAGCGGGGCTGGAGAAAGGAGCAGGAACTTGGCAGGAGTTAACTGAACATTGAGAGAACTAGATTAGGATAGGGGTGAAAGTTTAGTGAAATGGAACCGTTGGGGTAGACAGGAGTTAAAATTCAGCAGGAAGGGTACAGGAATTCAGAAAGAGGGGAAAGAATGTGTTGGAGAGGAATCAGAAAACAGTGTTTGGTAGCAGAAAGTTTCCGGGCTGTGGGTCAGATCTGTGCCAGGTGACTTCTGAGGCTCCTTCCCAATGAATTCCTGGGCTCCTAAGAGACCCGGCTCCACCATTAAGAAACCAGGTCCTCTGAAGCAGCCAGTTAGTTAATCTCTCTGGGCCTCAGAAATGTAAGGTCTCCTTGACTGTCTAGAATTGTCTTAATCATAGTCACTATCATTTATCAGGTAGTTAGCAAGTGCTCGACCCTGTGCTAGTCACATCGCATGCATCACCACTAATCATAGCCATAGTTAGTGTCCATTTGGAGCTGAATCCAGATTTACTGACATCAACTCTGAGCACTTTCCTGCCACTTACTATGAGAATCTAAATTTTCTGATGGGCAGAGGTAAGAGCTAAAGGGATCGCAATGGGAAGAAAAGAAGAACTGGGGAACAAAGGGAGGAGAGGAGAAAGGAAGTGAGAGCAGGAGCAACGCTAATGAGAACTTTCCCACTAACCACTCCTTTTGCCCTCAGGAGGCCCTCTCCACAGGGGAGCAGCTGGTCCTGCCTACAGGAGATCTGCAGCTCCTGCACTTCTATGCAGGGCAGTGTCAGAGCCACTACTCAGCACTGCAGGCGGCTGTGGAGGCCCTGACATCCAGCACTCGGGCCAGCCAGCCCCCATGCCTCTTCGTGCCCCACAGCAAGCGGGTGGTGGTGGCTGCTCACCGCCTGGTGTTTGTTGGGGACTCCCTGAGCCGGCTGGCAGCTTCCACACCTCTCCGAGCACAGGTCGGGGCTGCAGGTTCCGCACTAGGCCAAGCATTGCGGGCCACCGTGCTAGCTGTCAAGGCAGCCGCCCTTGGCTACCCATCCAGCCCTGCAACTGAAGAGATGGCACAGTGTGTGGCAGAGCTGGCAGGGCGGGCTCTGCAATTCACCAACCTGCTCACCAGCCTTGCCCACTGAGGGTCCCTTGGCTCCAATCTGCCCCTTTCCTGCGTGCCAGAGCTCCCCTCCTGGCATTAGACAGCTGGAAGGCTCTGTTTTACGGACTAGGAAAGGTAATGATATCTTTCCCCCTTCCCACCCCTTCCAGTCACCTCGATCTCTCCCAGAGGCATCTTTTCCCCATAACCCGCAGCTTTTTGTACGAGCCATTTTGTATAAATTATTTTTATTTAATATTATTCCCTATCTTGTCAGGGCAGGTGCCAGGCCCTCTGGGGCCAGGGGGACTCTTTCTCCTCCCTCAGCCTGGGTTAGAGGTTCTTGGTCACTGCACTGCCACCACCTCTGGAAGCTTGGCCCCACCGAGAATCAGGTGACGGAATCTGGGCCCCCCGGAGCTCCTTTCTTGCCTTGTTTCTTGGCTCTAGAGCGTTAGTACCTCACAGTTGAGACTGAGGGGAAGGACATTGGCAACCAAGAATGTGAAGGTCTAGGAGAGGCCAGAGGACTCCCTGCCGGAAATGGGAGAGAGCTGAACCTTGGGTACTGTGCGTGCACCTCAATAAACCCTTGCTGTCTGGTTCTCTGCTTCTGCTTCTTGGGAGCCTGGGGGGTGGGCCTAATGCCCCTTAGCCAAACCTATGAGACACTATGGACAAGATGCCTTTAGGGTTTGGGGGTGGGGTAGATTTTGCTGTTCCTTCAACAACTGTTTATTCAGCAGGTTCTCAACTCCCATGATGTGCCAGGCAGTTCTGAAGGTACATTGTGGGGGTGGAATGGACATCAATGAGTCAGTTGCTGACAGTGTAAATACACAGGGTGATGTGAAGGACAGAGTAGATGAGGGGAGAACCCATTGAAGGAGACTTGACAGGATTGTTGGGAGCTAATAGCTGAGACCTCAGGGATGAGAGAACCTAGAAAAATCTGAGAACTAGCATCCCTGGAAAACAGACACTGATTACTCTCCTCCAAGATTTCACTGTCAAATGATATCATTAGGTCCACTTGTGGAGAGGCTGGCCTCATGAGGGCCTTCAAAGGTGCCATGCTGAAGAGGTCACCCCAGCTATCAGCTTTGTGCCACAGGTTAGCTCTGGCTTTCTGGAGAGTGCTGCCAGCCGACTTGGGAACCCTTTCTTTCCCTTAGCTAACCCAAGAGGGTCTAGCTTCTTAAATTCCCCTTCCCAGGCTTCCTGCTGACCATTTTGAACACACCACCGTCTTTTAGAGGAGCGAGGTGCCGACGGATGCAGTGTGCTGGAAGTCCATAGTCCTGAGGGCTTTGGTGAGACAATGAGCCATGACTCAGATGGGGAATCACTCCAGCCATTTGCCTAGAGGGAAGAAATTGAAACTGCAGATGCCTTGCTTCAGTTCTTCAAAATGATTCCCAGGCACAATGACTGGATTGGAGGCACCCCAAACTTTAATCGTGATCCTAGTGTCTTGGCAT
Organism: Cynopterus sphinx; assembly: GCA_030015415.1. Taxonomy (NCBI): domain Eukaryota; kingdom Metazoa; phylum Chordata; class Mammalia; order Chiroptera; family Pteropodidae; genus Cynopterus; species Cynopterus sphinx. The sequence goes on from CM057384.1 coordinate 77,726,364, forward strand.
CCCCTATGCATTTGCCTTCTTTATTAAATGGGTCTTTCCTCATTTCACTCTCAAAAGAAAACTCATTTCCAGATTCTAGTTCCACCAAAATTGACCGCTGTGTTGAAGACATAACAGGAGGTTTCCTCCATCATCTTCTGGGAAGTATTTTAAGAGTCAGCCTGGAATTAGAGCCAGAGGTCTCAGTGCAAGTCTCAGAACCACCATGTACCTGTGTGTCTGCAGGTACATCCTGTCAGTCCCTGAGTCCTGGGTTCATCTTATAGGAGGATGCCTCTAACAAAATAACACATATAAAAAGCCCAGCACCACATAAAGAGATTATTACTCCGGGACAGACATGAGGACACAGATAAATCTCCAAGGAATATTGGCTGTGACAACATCCCGAAGAGATGCTGAAATGGGGTGGGGCGGGGGAGTAGTGAGAGGCTGCTAAATGCATTAGAAGAGTTTCCCCAATTTGGAAAATTTTTGAACAGAGGAGACAAATTAGAAGCGTGGTTCAGTGGAGAAAAGAGGGAGTAGATTTCCTGGATGAGACTGACAGGACACTCCAGCCCTTACCTGAGATTAGAGAATAAAATACCAAATCTTTTGGAATGAGGCATCAAATCTCTTAGACATGTGTGTCTCTAACTTTAATGCATATATACACCCGGGGATCTGCATTTATAACAAGCTGGGTGATGTGGGCACTGCTGGTCTGTAAATCACATTTTAAGTAGCAATTCTAGGAGTTAGGGAAGGCTTTTCTTCAAGGCAAATATGCTTCCACTGATAGCTGAAGAATTGGGAGAACTTGACTAAGGGGGAGGAAAAGCCTAGGCACAAAACCCAACTTGTTCAAAGGTCCTGTGGCATTGAGGGGGGAGGAGGCCAGTGTGATTTCAGTGCAGAGTTTGAAAAGTGAGATGGAGCTACAGAGAGCATGGGGCCAGGCATGCAGGACCATGTATGAGATGTCTAAAATATTACTATCTACCTTAATAGTGAGGAGAAGCCACCAAAGGCTCTTAAGCAGGAAAGAGACATGAATAGATCTGCATTTTGAAAAGATCATTCCATCTGCACTATACATAACTGATGGAGGAAGGGGATGGACACAGCACCAGTTAGGAATCAGGAAGCTAAAGCAGTCTGCGCAACAGGTTGCTTGACTTGTGGTAGAGATGGAGAGAAGTGGAAAATCAGAGAACTATATAAGAAGTAAAATGGACAGGAGTTTGTAAAGAATTTGATGTGAGAGTAAGAAAGAGTGCACTCTAAGGGCTGTCATCTGAGCATCTGGCCACAATTGGATGATGAGAGTGCCATTCACTGAGGAAAGAAGCACTAAGGGATAACCAGGTTACAGGCAGAAGGGTTTGGTCTTAGACACATTAAGTCTGAGGTCCCTATGAGTCATCCTGGGTAAGAGGACAAAGAAGAGGTGGCTTGGAGAATGTGAGTCTCAGAAGAGAGGTGGCAGCTGGAGATGTAAATCTGGCAACTCGTTTGTGTTGGTTTAATTGTTTATATTGAAGGTGTAGCTGCGGACGCTGGTGAGATCTCCGGGTGCAGAGAACAATGTGAGATGAGAGCAAGACCTAGGACTAAGCCTCTGCGGATCACAGACACTGAGTGAGGAAAAGAAGGATGAGACTGCAGTGGAGAAAGGAGGAGCAAGAGAAAGAAAACCAGAGGAGTGCGGTCCTTAGCAGCCAAGGAAGAAAGTGTTTAGAGGAAGGGGTGGTCAACAGTGCCAAAAACCGTTGAGAAACGATGGAGACTCAACCGGAGAGTGGGTGGTGAAACCTAGAGAAGTGGTCTTGTGGAGGAGGTTAGCCCACAGTGCCCACCCAGCTCTCCATATGCATGCCCTGTACTGTAATTATCAGTATGCGTGTCTGTCTCCCCAAAAAGCTGCTCCAAGATGGGTCCTGTCCATTCTCTTATCTCCAAAGCCTAGCACAAGGCCAGGCACAGAGTGGAGCTTCATCAATTTTACTGATGAATGAGTGAGTGGGTGGATGGATGGATGGATGGGTGGATGGATGGATGGATGGATGGATGGGTGGGTGGATGTTTGATGAGGAAGCATTGGAAGCAAAGAAGGACTCTCAGGCATATGCCTAGGCTAGCTACTATCCTTCAGCTTTTTTCCCTTTTTACCGCAATGGCCCGCAGACCCAGGCAACAGAGACAGAGCCCCATCCCTCCCTCCCCTGGACCCCGGCCCCCCTCCCTCTCTCTGACGAAGAGTCTGGCCCGAAGGTTCTGCTGACGTGGGAAGGGGAGGAGAGTCTGGAGGAAGAGGAGGGGAAAGCCGCGCAGGGATCGCAGAAACGAAGGAGGCGCCCGCGGCTGCGGAACTGCGGAGCGAGCTCTCTCCGGCCTCTGCGTCCCGGCGCCGGCCGCGCCACCGGGCCGGAGGACGGCGCATCCTCTCGGTGGGGCCCGGCAAGGGCCGCTGAGGTCGGCAGGCTGGCTCCGCGGGTGGCCACCGGGACCTCCGAGCCTAATGGCGGGGGCGGCAGCAAAATCGACAGCGCCGTAGAGACCTCCGCCAGCCCCCCCGGAGTAAGTGCCGGCGCCCGGAGGCTGCGCCGTCCCCTCTCCGCTCGCGCGCCCCGCGCACCCCCGGCCCCTGCCTGCCTTCCCCGCGCGCGCGCGCCCTCTGCCCAGGCTCTGCCCTGGCTCTGAGGCTTTCTCGGATGCGCCCTTGTTCCTCCCGCGCCCACCCCGCAGGTGGGGACCCTCGGAGATGCGGTGCCCACGGCGCAGCTGCAGGGTGAGCGGGGGCGCGAGCGGGAGGGGGCGGGCGGCGCGCCGGGCGGCCTGTCGCTGGCCGTGCCGCCCGGCCCGCTCCGCTTCGAGGCGCTGCTCGCCCAGGTCGGGGCGCTGGGCGGGGGCCAGCAGCTGCAGCTGGGCCTCTGCTGCCTGCCCGTGCTCTTCGTGGCCCTGGGCCTGGCCTCCGACCCCATCTTCACGCTGGCGCCGCCGCCGCACTGCCACCCCGGGGGCCTCGCCCCCAACGCCTCGGGCCGGGAGGCGCCCGCCAACGCCAGCGCCGCCGGCCGCGTCGCGGACCCCTCGTGCGGCGGCTTCGCCCCGCCGGACTTCAACCACTGCCTCAAGGACTGGGACTACAGCGGCCTGCCCGTGCTCACCACCAACGCCATCGGCCAGGTGAGGCGCCGGGGCGGCGCGCGGGTCCGGGAAGGGCTGAGCGCCAGCAGCGCGGGGCCTCACACCGCTCCATCCCTCTCGTACCCCCAGTGGGACCTGGTGTGCGACCTGGGCTGGCAGGTGATTCTGGAGCAGATCCTCTTCGTCTTGGGCTTTGCCTCCGGCTACTTGTTCCTGGGCTACCCCGCGGACAGGTGAGGGCTGCCAGGGACAGGACGCGCAGAGAGGACAGGGCGCTAGGGAGGCTAGCCCAGGCAGCTGGCACTGAAAGAGGCCAAAGAGGACGAGTGCCGGACTCCGCAGCCTCCTCCAAACTTGTGTTCAATGATACGCAGCTCTACCCTTGTCTTCAACTGCATTCCCATCAAGAAAAACTTCCATGCCTCTTCTGCACGAGGGTTTAACTCCACCCCCCACTCCTCATATCCATGGATCAAAGGACTCATCTCCAAAGGCAATGGCCCCATCCCCATCACCAAAAACCCTCTCTCCAGATTAAAAGTCCTAGCTTCTCTATTGTCCTGTCACCACTCACTGCCTCCCTCACCATCTTCATAGATTAATAGGCTTATCCCCACTAATAGCCCCATGGACTGTTAGCCCCATCTCAGTGGCCTCATTCCTAAAGATCAGTATCTTAATTCCTACCTATCAAAAGCTGCATTCCCACTCACCAGTACTTAAACTCTACAAATAGATAGCTCTGCCCTTAGGAGTCAGTAGTCCAACCCCCATGGATCAGTGACAGCGACAGCATCCTCCCCCCAGTCCCATCCTCCTGGATCTTCAGTGCTCTCAGATCGTCTCAGACAAAAAGTCCCACTTCCGTGAATCAGTGGCCTCATCTCAAAGATCAACAGCTTATCCCTGCCAACCAGTAACTCTCTCCAGGAATCAAAACTCCCGTCTCCTCTGATCCTTACACCATCTCCACTGGCCATCTCCATGGATTGTTAGACTCATCTCTATTGATCTATAGCCTCATCAAAATGGATTAATAGCTCATCTCCCATGGATCTAAGGCAACCTAACATTCAGTGATCCAGTTCCCTAAAATCAGTATCTACTCTCACTGCCCAGTCGTCACGTATCCCTCTGGACAAATGATCCTAAACCCGCAGGTCAGTAGCCCACCCTAATGCATTAGTGGCCTCATTCTCATAGACCAGTAGCATTATTCCTATGGAATCATAGTCTCATCCCCTAGGACCAATAGTTCAGTAGCCTTAGTCTCATTAGACAATAGTTCTTCCCCATGGAAATTTGGCCCCAGTCTATTGGGTCAATAGCTTCCCTCTTAGGGATCAGGGCCCCCTTGCCAATGACCAGTGATACCAATCTTCCTCTCCATAGATCAGTGGTCTTATCCCTGAAGATCACTGGCCTCCAAGGATCAGTTAGCCCTGTCCTTAGTGATTCATAGTCAATGACCATCCTTACTGATTATCCCCATGAATTAACAGATTCATCCTCACTGACCATCTGCGTCACCACTAGTATGGACCTCTCATGCAGTGGGTCCACATGGTTCAAGATCCCCACCCCACCTCAATGACTCTATCCCCAAAGAGCAATTGTCCAGTCATCAAGATTAGGGATTATCCCCACTGATCAATAGTCCTACCCCATTTCCATGGATCGGTGGCTCCATCTTCTGGCCAGTGGTCCCCACCCGCACCAACCATCCTTATAGATTGATAGACCCATGCCCCAACCCCATGGGACAGTGACCTCATCCCCCAAAGTCAATTACTCAGTCCCCTAAAGTTAATAGCTCCATCTTTACTGACCAGCACTACCCCTATGCACAAATGGCCAATGGCCCCGGCTCCAGAGATCAGTTGCTCCAACCTAATATATCAATGACCCCATCTCTGACCACTCTGAGCAAGATGAGCTCCATCGCCACTGACCTATCCCCCAAGGATCAATGATTCCAAGTCTCCTAAGCAATATCCTATCCCTTTTTATGGTTGGTCACACTTCCTTGGAGAAATGCCCTCAGCTCTGACCAATAGCGCCAAACCCAAGAATCAGTGGTCCCACCTCCATAGGACTATAGTCGTGCCCCAGTGCCTAGTTGCCAGATATCACCCATGGTTCCCTCATCCCTTCCCATCTTCCTTAGCCTCAGTCCAATTCTTGCTCCCAGGGTCTCATCCTCATACCTCTAGCTTTGAAGTAGGCAGCTGGGCCTCATCTAGCACTGCCTCCCCAGGAAGTCTGGGTGACCAGAGATCCTTTTTGCTTTCCAGGTTTGGCCGTCGTGGGATTGTGCTACTGACCTTGGGGCTGGTGGGTCCCTGTGGAGTGGGAGGGGCTGCTGCAGGCTCTTCCACAGGTGTCATGGCACTCCGGTTCCTCCTGGGCTTTCTGCTTGCTGGTGTTGACCTTGGTGTCTACCTGATGCGTGAGTGGCACCCTCCAAAAGTTCCCTCAGGGTTTATTCCTGCCTGTCTGCATCCCCAGGCCATTCCTACTGCCTCCTAGTGTCCCCTCAGTCCTTTCTTCAGCCCCAAATTTCAACAATTCAGAATCTCAGCTGTCTTTCTGCCCAGGCCTTTGAAGGATCCAGGGCTCTTGCTTCTCACCATATGCCTCTTGCTCCACTATCTTTAAGGCCTTCATTGCCCTAGACTTACTGCTGTCAGGAATAGTCTTATTAAAAAAATGAAATCCTGACTAGCTGCGTGACCTTGAACAAGGGTCGATATGAAAGTCAAATAAGGTCTGAAGCATAAGGCCTGTAAATCGGAAATGCTGAATGCCCACCCGGGACTCTGACCCTCAAGCCCTCCTAGGTTTGAACAGGAGAGGAGAGAGGACTGAGCAATCTCTCCACTCTTTGCCATTCAGAGGTTAGTCTGTGGGAGGCCACGGCTGCAGCCTGTACTCAGGGTCTGACCTCATTCTCTGTCCTCCTCCCTCCCTCCCTCTTCTCTCCCACATCTCCTTCCTACCTGACCCTGCTGTATCTCCAGGCCTGGAGCTGTGCGACCCAACCCAGAGGCTCCGGGTGGCCCTGGCAGGGGAATTGGTGGGGGTGGGGGGACACTTCCTGTTCCTGGGCCTGGCCCTTGTCTCTAAGGATTGGCGATTTCTACAGCGAATGATCACCGCTCCCTGCATCCTCTTCCTGTTTTATGGGTCAGTATCACCCTTCACCTGCTTTCTGGCCACTGTCATCCCCCCCCAGCCTAGCCCTAGCCCGGAGGCCCCCTCTTCTCCATTGCCCCTTGTCCAGGTCTGCCCCAGCCTCAGCCCCTCAGAGTGGGGGAATTTCCCATCCCTGGGTCAAGAGATGGGAAGCCTCACGGTGCACCCATGCACCCCTGCCCCCAGCTGGCCTGGTCTGTTTCTGGAGTCCGCACGGTGGCTGATAGTGAAGCGACAGATTGAGGAGGCCCAGTCGGTGCTGAGGATCCTGGCTGAGCGGAACCGGCCCCATGGGCAGATCCTGGGCGAGGAGGCCCAGGAGGCCCTGCAGGGTAAGAGACAGGGGTCCCTGCAGATGATCCTTCACATGCACATGTGACAGTGCCCTCTGCATGGTTGTAGCTATATCACCTTCACCCAGGGTCCCCACCACCCATGTGGGAGGACCCTGTGTTATTGGCTGCTCCTTCTAACAGAAAGCTCCTCCCTCTCTCCCAAAGACCTGGAGAACACCTGCCCTCTCCCTGCAACATCCTCCTTTTCCTTCACGTCCCTCCTCAACTACCGCAACATCTGGAAAAATCTACTTATCCTGGGCTTCACCAAGTGAGCCTGGGTATCTGAGCCAAGGCCAGGCCAGTAGCTGGGATGGGGGCCGGCTGGGTGGAGGCCTTAGGACCCCCACAGAAGGCAGCCAGAGCTGTGGTATGCTGTAGGAGGGGATACAGACACCCTTCTTTGCTTTTGACCCCTCTCACAGCTTTATTGCCCATGCCATTCGCCACTGCTACCAGCCTGTGGGAGGAGGAGGCAGCCCATCGGACTTCTACCTGTGCTCCCTGCTGGCCAGCGGCACAGCAGCCCTGGCCTGCGTCTTCCTGGGGGTCACTGTGGACCGATTTGGCCGCCGGGGCATCCTGCTTCTCTTGATGACCCTCACTGGCATTGCATCCCTGATCCTGCTGGGCCTATGGGATTGTGAGCATCCTCCCTTCCCCATGGTGTGGGCTCAGCAAAGGAACCCCGGCAGAGGTGCCTCAGACAGGCTCAGCCACTGCTTCTTGCAAGACCTCCCAAGACCAGATCAGCCCCTGCCTAGATCTCGACAGTCTTCCTCCTGGCCACATACCCTGTCTGATCTCCCAATTAGTTAGTGAATGTTCAGAGTTCACCTAGCTAGGACCATAGGATCAGGGGCAAGGAAATGAAGCCAGGGACCTGGCTACGCATGATCTTCCACCTCCATTCACACCTCCCTCTTGATCCTCTAGACCTGAATGAGGCCGCCATCACCACTTTCTCTGTCCTTGGCCTCTTCTCCTCCCAAGCTGCTGGCATCCTCAGCACTCTCCTTGCTGCTGAAGTCATCCCTACCACTGTCCGGTGAGAGCAAGGGGGTTGCCAAGGGCAGGGCCAGGTTTCCTGGCCTCCTGCCAAGGACAGGGCCTGAGGGATGAAGGAGGGAGGCTGCTGGAAAAGGGTTGGGGCAAGGCCCTCAGCTAGAGGCTGAGTGTCCTCCATCTTTCCCAGGGGCCGAGGCCTGGGCCTGATCATGGCACTGGGAGCACTTGGAGGGCTGAGTGGCCCAGCCCAGCGCCTCCACATGGGCCATGGAGCCTTCCTGCAGCATGTGGTGCTGGCGGCCTGTGCCCTCCTCTGCATTCTTAGCATCATGCTTCTGCCGGAGACCAAGCGCAAGCTCCTGCCTGAGGTGCTCCGGGATGGGGAACTGTGCCGCCGGCCTTCCCTGCTGCGGCAGCCACCCCCTAACCGCTGTGACCATGTCCCACTGCTTGCCACCCCCAACCCTGCCCTCTGAGTGGCCTCTGAGCACCCTGGCAGGAGGCTGGCCTATACAAAAAGGAGACATAAGGCCCTGGCAAAGAGATCTGGAGGACTGAGTGAGGATGGCAGAGCTGCCCAGAAGGCTCAGAGACACCTCACGCCAGCCATCAAGGAGGGCTCAGAGGGCTGTGCCTACCCCCATCTCCTCCCTGCTGCTTTGTGTTCACTTCCGTGGCAAGAGTCAGGGGACGAGGAGAGAGCTCCACACTGTAACCCTAGGTCTGGGCTTCATCCTGTGCCCAAAGACATCCTCCCAGACCACATTCTTTCTTGCTCTATCGTTCTGTTTCAATAAAGACATTTTGAATAAATGAGCATACCATAGCCTGGACTTCCCTCCCTTGTTTTCCTTCTGACTACCTCCTGGGGAAAGTTTTCTCAGTGAAACCAAAACCAGTTAACAATATCTCTCCCCCTCCCTGTGCCCCACCCCCTCATCCCCCTACCTCCCACCCTTCCCATGTGAACTCACAGACAACTATCACCCATTACTATCACCATTACTGACTGCTTGGCTAAGCTGCTAGTACTAAGCTAGGCACTTTACAAACTTCATTTAATCACTTAATCCTTACAACACTGCAAAGTAAGGTGTTTTGATCAGTTTTTGTTGTTGCCAGCCATAAAAACTTAGGAACTTAAAAAGGGAATTTATTAGATAGTTATGGTAAGGAACTAACAGAACAGAAGAAAAAGCAGAACTAGTCATAAAAGGTCAGAAATCAGAGAGGCCCGCCCCCTGGTCCAAGGAGTAGAAACCAGTAATGTTTTAGTCAGGGCTTTGCCTGGATGAATGAACTCCATGGGATTCAATCTGATGAAGATTCATTTCCAGAAATCAAGTGACTGGCTAGCTTGGGTAACATGCCACGCCCACCCACATTACTGGCAACTGGAGAGAGGGAAAGCAACGCCTGAGTGCTGGTAGCAGAACTGGGACTGGATGTTGTACAGGTAAAACAATGGATGCCCAACACAGTATTCTTCTTTCACAGATGAGAAAATTGACAAAGAGACTCAGTAACTTGCCCAAAGTAATGAGTGACAGAGCTGGAATATGATTAGGTCCAGGAGCGGGAGCTCGTCAACGATGCATACTGTGGCTTCCTTCCCAACTCCTTCCAATCTTTGGGCACGCTATTTGGAAGCGAGGGGTGAGTCTCTAGGCACTCTGGGAGGAGGCAGTAGGAGACTATGACTTCTACCTCTGTGTCTGCCTCTCTGACAGGCCCTGGCCTGGCTTTGCCACTTTGGGCAAATCTCTTAACCTCTGGCTTCCTTCAATGAATGGCTGCTATGAGGATTGCCCACTAGATGGTAAGATCCTTGAGGGCAAGCACTTTGTTCTACTCAATTTTGAAACACCAAAGTCTGATACATGATAGATGTTCAAAAAGTTAATATTTGTTCATTCTTGTAGCAAATGTTCCTGTGCCTGATTTTACAGACCAGTACCATCCTGGACATTTAGGGCATAGGTGATCCTTCAAGGAGCTTAAAATCCACCTAGCATTAAGAATATTAATGATAAAGAGAGGCCAGAGGTTTGACCAGAAGGCCAGAAGTCTTCTTCCCAGAGGTGAGATTTCAGAGAGGCAGGAAGCCCTCGGGCAAGGGCCTAGAAGACATGTACAGTGCTCTCAACTCAAAGGATATAGGGAGAACAAAGGCCTGGGGTAGGAAAGGGTGAGGTGGTTTTGGAGAGAGGGATTCTTAGGAAAACCAAAATCTTAAGCCAGCCTCCTGCCAAGAAGGAAGGACCATCACCCAAAGAGTCACACAGCACCCGTGCTCCTCCTTCTGCTCTGCCAGTCCATGTCTGAGACCCAAAGTTCTATGAACTAAGTAAGCCATGCTTCTTGGCTCTCAGTAGTAATCATGTTACTAGAGAACTCATAAGAATCTTTCTCATTTACTCTTCGTAGCCTCCTGAAATAGGTATTACTTTTATCCTATTTAATTACTGTGAAAACAGTACTGGCATCAACTCAGGCTTTCTGGCTGTTCTCTACATCAGAGTTCCTTCACAGTTACACACTCTACATCACACATTCTGTAGAACGATGTCTTTGGGGTTTTAACTGACTCCTGTATTGACTTTTCAACTTTGGATAGCTGATGATAAAACAAGGGATTATACTCACTGCTGACTCCAGTGATTCTATTAGAACTAACAGTAAGGGAGGTAAGAAAGCACTTGTATTTTTGGGGAAGCACAGGTAAAGCCAAGGCCTTATTTATATGCTAATGACACACACTATCCAATACACACTGAGGAATGGTGTCAAAGGGGCATTTCAAAGAACTCATTCTTTACACACTGCTGGAAAAAAGTCCAGGGGAGAGTAAAAACACTCAGAAAGCTAGAACACCTCCTGTAGGGAGAGTAGGTGGAAGAGAGCAAGATTCTCTGACTTTGACTGAAGAGGTAAAGAAAGACAAAGCAAATGGGAGCCTGTGGGGAACATCAATGAAGCACAGGAAGCTACAGACCCTCATCCCCAGGCAATTCATTCTACACCCAGGTCAATGGGTGTAGCTAAAAAAAGACTGAGATCTTGTCAGTTGCTCTAAATTCACCGACCACATGATCTCACTGGATTCTCATCAATAAGCCCATGAAAAAAAATTAGTATTTTTCAAGCTTTTACTGAAGTTAGGAGAGGTAACTCATTCAAGGTAATGTCACTGGTAAGTAGAGTAGCCAGAACTTGAGAACTGAGAGCATGCAATCTTCTTATATAACAGCAGGTAGGAAATATCTAAACACCATGAAAAAAAGTATTACTTACCCTGTGATACTAAGTTTAGAAGGCACACCAGGAACTTGGAGAGAATTTTCATGCAAATAAGGAAATGACTATTCCCCTTGGAGAAGTTGTACTGATTGAAACATGAACAGATTTTAGCAATATTTTCGTGGGAGTCACAACTAAGAGCCATAATGGATTATTGAGGGGAACATTAACAGGATATACAGAGTACATTTCTAACCTTAAAAGGTTACATAAAATACCATGAAGACCACTCCCATTCCTCTCATTTAGTCAACCTAACCTGAATTTTTACTTGTTATCCACTATTGTCTGGTGCTGCCCCAGAGAGTTACTGTCCTTGCCTGCCATCTTACAATCCTATATGAAAAAATGCAGAGAAATGTAAAAAGTGCTGCAGCAGCTGAGGAGGAAACGATATATTATACTCTATTGGGGACAGTCAAGGAGAGCGAATCAGATAATTAGATGGAAACTTAAAGGAAAACTCTTGAGTTTGCCAGGGACAGAGAAGAAACAGCACAAAGCCTAGAAGCATGACAGAACATGATGTGTGCATTGAGAACAGCAAGCATTTATTTTAAACATCCATGGAATGAAGGGCATCTATGAAAAACCCACAGCTAACATTATGTTTATCAGTAAAAGGCTAAAAGCTATCTAAGATCAGGAACAAGTTCATGATGTCTGCTCTCACCACTTCTATTCGACATCGTACTTGGGGTTCTAGCCAGGAAAATGAGGCAAGAAAATGAAATAAAAGGCATCCAGAATGGAAAGGAGAATATAAAATTCTCTATTTGCAGATGACATGATCTTATAGTGAAACCTAAGGAATACACAAACACACACACACACACACACACACACACAAATTATAACTAAATAAACAAGTTTCAGCAAGGTTACTAAACTTGCAATTGAACTTGCAGGATACAAGGTCAATATACAAAAATTAATTGTATTTCTATAAAATAGCAGTGAACAATCTGAAAACAAAATTAAGAAAACAATTCTATTTAAAATAGCAAAAACCAAAATAAGTTTAATAAAAAGTGTAAGACTTGTACACTCAAAACTATAAAACATTGTTGAAAGAAATTAAAATGGAAAGACATATTGTGTTCATGGATTGGAAGACAATATTGTTAAGATAAAATCCTCCCTCAAACTGATCTACAGATTCAATGTAATCCCTATTAAAATCCCAGATCTTTTCTTTTGCAGACATTGACAAGCTGATTCTAAAATTCACATGGAAATGTAGAAGACCTAAAATAGCTAACCAACCTTGAAAAAGAATAAAATTGGAGGACTCACACTTTTCATTTTCAAAATTTATTACAAAGCTACAGTAATGAAGAGTGTGGTCCTGGCATAAGGACATATAGGTCAATGGAATATCTCGACCCCAGAAATAAACCCACATATTTATGGTCAATTGATTTTGTACAAGGGTGCCAAAATTTTTCAATGGGTAAAGAACAGCCCTTTAGCAAATGGTTAAAGGCACTAATGTTGGCACTAATGCATACCTATCTGCACGCAGAAGAATGAAGTTGGATCTCTACCTCACACCATACACGATTAATTCAAAAATGAATCAAAGACCTAAATAGAAGAGCTAAAACTATAAAACTCTTAGAGAAAACACATGTAAACCTTTGTGGCTTTCCAGTTCAAAGGACACATCCAGAAAGTGAAGAAACCCACAAAACAAGAAAAAATATTTGCAAATCGTATGTATCCAATAAGGGTCTTGTATTCAGAATATATAAGTAACTCTTACAATTCAACAATAAAAAGATAAATAACCCCATTTAAAAAATGGGCAAAGATATGAATAGACATTTCTTCAAAGATGTATAAATGGCCAATAAGCACATGAAAAGATGCTCAACATCATAAGTCATTAGAAAAGTGCAAATCAAAAATGAGATACCACTTCATACCCACTAGGATGGCTTTAATAAAAAAGATGGACAATAACAAGTTTGGTGAGGATGTGGAGAAATGAGAACCTTCAAATATTGCTGGTTGAAATGTAAGATGCAGCTGCTTTGGAAAAGTTTGGCAGTTCCTCAGGTTAAAACATTTTTACCTTACGACCTAGCAACTCCACTCCTAGTATATGCCCAAAAGAAATGAAAATGTTCACACGAAAACTTGTACAGATGTTTGTTAGCAGTATTATTCCTAAGTCAAAAAATGGAAACCCAGATGTTCATCAACCAATGAATGGATAAACAAAATGTGGTGTATCTACACAATAAAATATTATTCAGCCATAAAAAGGAACAAAGTACTGATATATGCCACGACATGAATGTTGAAAACATTGTGCTAAGTGAAAGCCAGACACAAAATGTTACATATTATGATTCCATTTATATGAAATACTCAGAATAGGTAAATTCACAAAGACAGAAAATAAACTAGTGGTTGCTAGGGACTGGTGTGGGAGGTAATTGGGAGTGCTTACTAATGGGTATAGAGTCTCTCTTTAGGGTGATAAAAGTGTTCTAAAATTAGGTAGTGGTGTCACACACACACACACACACACACACACACACACACACACACACAAATACCACCAAATTATACACTTAAAAGGTAGATTTTATGGCATGTGCATTATATTTCAAAAAATCCAGGTCTTTGGTAAGATGTAAATCAGAGATATAGCAGCAAACTGACACTTTTTTTTCAGTAAAGTTTCCTTGACTTTTTCTGTAACAAATTCTAGCACCAAAAACAATGCCCAGCACTTAAGTACTCAGTAAATGTTTGTTCAATGATTACCATAGGCATAAAAAAGTGGAAAGAGGCAAGAGATATTAGCAGGTTTGAAAGATACTTCTAAATTAGGTCATGATTTGAGAAAGGCTATTCATTTTAACTACATATAAAAGGAAAGCGGTTATATCATTGAAAAGACCCAGCAGCTGCTTTTTTCTATTGCTGATGTCAGGTTGGGCAAATGTGCCTGAAAAAGCACTGGGCTGTCTTCATTTTCTATCACCAAAAGACCCTCACTCCACAGAAATCTTGTAGACAGATAGCCTCCCCAACCTCTTCCTTACAGACACTTCTATCCCACAAAATCCCAATGAGACTGGGCTCATTCCTATTCTTTGGTTAAGAGGGAGTTTATCAGGAGTGATTGACAGAAAAGTAACCAATCTTTCCCCAGCAACTTTCTTTCCATGCCACTTTCTCTAAAATCAGGGGAGGATACAGGTAAAAACGAAACACCAGGTCAAGCAAGAAATCTGATTCCCTCTAGTAAACAGCAGGTTTGGGATAAAGGGACCCATTACCCCATTAAGATCTTTTAAGCACCTATTAATTGGCTGGTACTGTAAGCTCACATGAAAGTACAATCCATGCCCTCAAGGAGCCTGCAGTCTAGTGGGAGAACTGGGGATGTAATTATTTTAATTGTAAAACCATGAAAACCCCGTTAAGTGCCAAAGATAGGAGCGACTTGCCCCATACGCAGAAGTGATTCATTCTGACAAGGGAATCAAGAAAGCTTTCCTAACTGTGGTACTTGATTTATATCTTAAGATTCTGAGTGTAGATGCGTTGAGCATAGCCGGCTAGAGTAACAGCATGGACAATACACGAAAATAAAGTAAAACTCAATTACAATGCACAGTGCATCACATGTAGGGCAGGATGTGATGAGATTTAATCAGAATAAAATTGGAAAAGCCTTTAGGTCCATAGATTTTTATACTGGTGGCAGCACAGGTGCCTTCCTGCTAACATGTTTGGAGCCAAACATTTGCCAGGAGTCCCTGGCATGACGGGGTGGTGGTGGGGGGAGGGCTGCTGAAGCAGCTAAAGTAGAATGGAGAGAATGAACAGGGTATTGAGAATTGACTGAACACAAAATTAAAACCAAAGGGTCCAAATTTGACATTCATCCTCCCAAATCCAACAATTTATAGGAATTTTTGAGATTTAGCTCCCCCTGGTGGACAGACGAGATATTCCCACCATTAATAGCATCAAACCACTTAGATGTTTTCACATTCTAGAGTTAATACTGAACACTTTATCCAGCCTCTGAAGACATCTCCACAAACTACCAGGCACTATTAGTTAGCTCTAGACAGGCACCCAAATAAATGCCTAACAAATCACACAAGAGGTAGTACAATAATCAAATGCTAAACTGTCAATACTGACCTGAGAATTCAGAATACAAAACCACTTAACAGGTGAGTTAAGGTTTCGTGCATATAAAATAGAACCATTTTTTTTAACCTAACATAATTGAACAGAGTATCTAAAGCAATCATGAACAAAATAATCCTGGGAACAGGAGTGAATGGCATGTATACACAGGTTTAAATATTTGAAACCTTGTTTAGAAATGGAGAATCTACAAAAAGGTGGAGTCTGTGTGGGGGGAAGATGACCAATCTGACATTAGAATTTGAAATGGAGAAATTAGGTTATTAATATGACCAAGTAACTTAACTACTAAAGGATACTGAAACAATGAAAGCTAGTTTTGATGTCCTTATTAACGGAATGATTCCAAATAAGTTAGCTGATAGTCACTGCATGGCTAAAGAAAACATAAACTTTGCAACTGTCTTGTTGGCTAAATGTTCATTTTTCTTTTCTTGAGCCTACTTTGGGGTAAACAAGAAAGGCTACACAGAGCCCAATGCTGTTGGTATGGGTAATTCATTTACACATAAATTTTATTAGGAACAGACACACGTGAGTGCTATTAGGTCATTCTAATCTGGCCATTCTTTACTTTCCCAGGCTCATTTAATTTACCTTTCAAATGTCAACCAGGGATCAATGCTAACCAGAAAACCCATCATCTTCAACTAAACACATAATGTTCCTGCTAGTTATAATTTTAACTCCTACTCCTTGATTATTAAGTGAGAACTTTCCTTCCACAACACCAGAACTTCCACAAAGGACAAACAACAGCCATCTGGAATCTAAGAGAGAATAGGAAAATAGATAAACAATCCTTACACTCAAAAGGCCAATTTTTATTTTCAAAAACATCTTTATTCATGACACATATTAAAAAAAACTCCCACCCCCTGGAAATGAGCTAAAAAAATAAATGAAATCCACCGCCCACCTCCCTGTTCCCACTTCCTCCCATTCCCTCCAAATAAAAGGGAAAAAAAAGGCAAAGGAAAAAACAAAACAAAACAAAAAACTGAAAAACAAAAAAATACCCCCAAACCCCCCAAAACAAAGTAGTGCATTTCCCCAGGGGGAAGGGGAATTTACACTGGAGCCGCTGGGAGCGGAACGGAGATCTTCCGGCTACAGAAACCTGCAAAGAAAGACACTCAAAACAGAAAAAGAAACACAAAAGGAAACAAAATAGATCACCAGGCAATCTGAAGGGGCAGGGAGCCGGAAAAGAGGGGTAGGGTGAGGTGGGGTGGGGTGGGTGGTAGACCTGGCAGGACAGGAGCAGGCAGGCAGGGACTGTGAAAGTTAGGGAGAAGATGGAGGGAAGGTAACAAGCAGAACAGTTTGGTGTCCTTCCAGAGCCCTGGGTAAAAAAAAACCCCTCCTACCACCCTTGTCACCTACCCTTGAGCAGGCCCCAAGGGGGTAAAGTGGGACAGGGAAACAGGGGGAAGCAGCTTGCGCGGTTGAGACGTGTCCATGGCGAATCCCCAGAGTGAATGAGCAGCCCCCTGCCCCACTCCCTGGGCCTTCCCCTATTCCCCAAAGCAGGTCCCTCCTCAGCAGTTAGTTATGGGATTCTCCCCCCTTCCACAGTATATCCTTTTTTTTTTTTTTTAATTTTTTCCATCAAGGTCATCTTCTGTTTTTCTTTTTTTTTTTTAATTCTTTTTTTTTTTTCCTTCTTTCCTCTTTTTTTCCTCTCTCTCCTCCTAATACACACTTTTTTTAGTAAGGGGAATACCATGAAGTCGCTCTAGCCCGGCCCCTGGAAGAAAGAAGGAGAGTTAGGTGTTAACATAATCACTAGATAGTTCAGTACAAGCCCCTCCCCGTGGGCCCTCGCCCTAGTTACTGTAAAAGGGGAAAGAAGTTTCCAAGCGTTCTAAAAATGACCCCAAAATCCCAGAAATAGTGACACAGCTGGCAAATGGGAGGGGGAAATTAACAGAATCTCTCTCCAAACAGTAGCAATAGAGAAGTGCATCTAAGACACGAGGGCAAGAAAAAGGACTTATTGTGTATCCAGTTTTCAATTTTCCAGTTCTTAAACCCTAGGCCTTCGCCAACAGATCTCTAACTCCTGGGAGCAGATGGGTAAACATTATGAAAAGCCCAAGTCTATGTTCCTAACTTATCTATTTAAAAGAAAAGAGACAGAAATAAAATAAAGCAACAACATTTGTACCACCTTAGGTCCAGTGAGATAAATTAACTTAGCAAAAGACTGGTTCCGTTATAGAGTAAATATCTCAATATCCTCCCACATGGTTATTGAGGAGGATCAACTAGCCTCTGGTATTCTTCCAAGGGACATTCAAACTCCAACTCCCCACCCAACTCTGGGAAAAGTAGCAAATTTCTCTTCAGTGCTTTCACTGCTTCCAGGCCTTAATCTTCCTGGCCTAGTATGTAAACACCCTCACTGCCACCAACTCTCAAGAAAAATAAAGGCTGGGGAGAAAAAAGCATCTCTCAGAACAGAGTGGAGTGTTTAGGCCTTATCACCAATTCCTGCTCCAGAAAAAGATGATGAGACTGGCCTCCAACTACCTTCCTCACCCTGCAAAGGCAGGAGACCAAGTCCCTGGAGACCAAGGGGAGGGGAAGGGAGGGAGGTTCCTCAGATCAGGAGAGAAGGAAGCATACAGGGCTCATGGGAGGCGGGGGAGAGGAGCAGCCCATCTATCCTGACCTGTAGACGCGACCCCGGGGCCTGCTGTTGAAACCACTGTAGAATCGAGAGCGGGAACTGTTGTAGTTGGTGGTCCGGGCACGGTATCGGGCTCGTGGGAAACCCCGGTCTGTTGTGCTGATGCCTGGTCTGTTGGTTCGTTTTGGGATCACCTGAGAGTGAGATATGTAAAACAGAGAGCCCTAGAATCGACCTGGAGAGTATATATAGAACCAGAATAGCAATGAGCATGGAGCTTACCTTGATTTGTCTTCCTCTAAATAGGGACTCATCTAAAGCCAGGGAAGTCCTCACTGACTCTTTGTCTGAGAACTCAATGTATGCAAACCTGAAAGGAGTAATTATCACTTTAGCTATCTGAAGTTGCAAATAACAGCTCTTAGACCAAACATAACTTTACAGACATGCTTTGTTTGGGTAGAATTTGTTCATGTTTTAAACTATTAGTCAAAAAAATTTTGAATGGAATATTTTAACCAAAATTTCCAGATACTCTTGGAAAATTGTAAAATAGGACACACATGGCCTGGATTTCCATATGGCTAAATCAGCTGGGGCCAAGCAGAACCTGCCCCTCCCCCTCTCCTTCTAGTTCCATGATCCCACCCATACCTAGCCTTCATCTTTATCTGTCTGGCGCCTCTGATGGCATTTGTGTACAATCCCCCAATATATGTCAACATTAACGCTGTATCTTAAAAGACAAATATCACTTGTTTTAACAAGTTAACTTAGTGCTCAACATAAAATATAACCTAATGTTAAACTATGATTAAAATGACCTCAACTTACTTTTCTACTTACCCCTTGGGATGGCCACTAAATTTGTCACAGAGTATGGTAACACGGTTGACTGAACCACAGCCATGAAAGTGTGCTTCCAGCTCTTCTGCTGTTGCACCATAGTCCACCTGTGGGGGTGGGGGTGGGTACATTTCACAGGTACTGGACAAACTTCTGTCTCAACAGGTACCCTGCCTAGCCTTTGGGCTGGGCCATCCATATACACCAAGGCACATCAAATCTGGTTTTCTAAGAAATTAAATCTCTTTTCTTTCCAAACCCAGAGCCTCTGCCAATTGCCATTACCTCCTCCCAACCCTCCCTCTAGTCCCAAATCCACCACTTATCCACTTACTCTGGGGATGTTCCTTTCAAGACTCCTATTAAATAACTCCCCAAAATAAGAGCTTTCCCCAACCCCGATCAGTGCCCTAGGACATACATTGCCAACATAGATGGACCGGGCATCAGCCTCCATCTTCTCCTCAATAGACATGATCACTGGGCCAGCTATGAAGTAAAAAGAATCAGGATAAAAGAAAAAAAAAAAAACTTGTTTTCTGCTCGACCAATATATGAACCACTACCACCCCTAGTAAACACAAAGATTTCTGTCTGCTCTTTGCTGTACCCATTATCTAGAATAGTCTAGCACGCTAGGTGCTCACCAAATGCTTGACAAATTAAGAAACAGATTAATACCTTCTTTAAAAAAAAATCAAAACAGTACCAGAACCCCCTCCTGCCCCCAAATTAAGTCTCTACTGAATAGCTCAGGTTGAAATGAATTGAAAAGTGAAAATTAAGTGAGGTGAGACCTGACATTTCCAGATTAAAGGGGAAGCCCCTGCAGCTGAGCAGCCTCTCTCAGGACTCTTAACTAAAAGGTCTCCAACTTAAAGAAAAACTATTAAGACCTGAAGGTCAAATGCCAGTTGGCAACGTCCACAAGAGTAGAGGTAAACTAAGAACAAAGAGAATCACATTTGTAACAGGGACAAAGGGAGGCACAAGACTACCATCACCGAAACATAGCTTCCGTCTCATAAAGGTCAAAGAAACACACAATAGACTCTGACCGGGACACCCGACCAGTAGTTGCTCAGACAAGCAGCTCCAAGGTCCCGAGCACTTAACCCCATGTAACCCGTGATCGCACAGCGCTTCCAATCCAAGGACCCCAGCTCCGCGTGTAACCGCCAGTTACTCACCATTGCCTGGAGGTGGACTCATATTCATCTGTTTCTCTACCTCGTTCTGTAACTCTTTTAGCTTCTCAGCCTCTTCCTCCATTTCCCTGACTCGAGCTTTGATCGCTTCCAGCTCCTACAATGAGTGGGGAAGGTATGGAGAAGAGCTTAAGAGGCACCAACGCAGGGGCTCTGCCCTGCTCCCGGTCCGCGCGCGGCCCCAGCCATGCTCGGCCATTTCCCTCGCCCCACGCGAGCATCTGGAGAAGAAAAACGAGCTACCGTCTCTAGAACAACACTAGGTACCCATGACGCCCGAGTCAACCCGGCCGGGCCTCTTCTCGCGGTGGAGGATCCGTCCCCAGCCCGGCCCCAGCCACGTTACTCCCCGCCCACCCCCACCCCCCGCCTGCCTCCCGCTCGCCTGAGCCCTGGGCTTCCCGTGACCCGGCCGGCCAGTCGCCCGCCAGCTCGCTCGCCCTCCTTCCCTCACCGGGTCCTCAATGGCGCCGTCCCCCGGGTCACCCTCGACCAGTCCCGGCTCCTCCTCCTCCTCCTGGCTGCCGGGGGCTCCCGAGCCAGGCCCAGGGCCCGGAGCTCCCGGGGGGGCGCGGGGCCGGGGCGGCTCCTCTTCGGGCTCGGGCTCCGGCTCGGGCTCCAGCAGCAGCTCCTCAGGCTCCAGTTCCTCAGACTCCAGGCCGTTCCCGTAGTCCCCTGCGCCCCCCGGGGCCCCCTCCCCGGCCTCCCCACCGGCCCCGGGCACAAGATGGCGCCGCCGCCCCGGCCCGGAGCCCCGACCGCCCGCAGCCCCCGCTGCCGCTGCCGCCGCCGCCGCCGCCGCCATCGCCGCTCAGACTGGGGCCCGCCGCCCAGCGATTGGAGAGCTGCGCCGGCCCCGCCAAGGACTCATTAGTCAAGTAGCCTGTCCGTCACCACGAGCTAGGACTCCATTGGGGAATGTTACTTGGCAATCAAATGAGACCCCACCTCCAGGGCGGGGGTACTGCGCCAAACTCTCAAATCCCTGTAGGGGAAACCGGTCTGTCAATCAGCGCACGTCCCACCTCCTCTCTAGTCCTTAGGTAACAATACCGCCACGCTGTGACGACACTGCTGCTCCTCCCGCCTACCGGCCGGTCCGCGGAGCGCATGCCGCCCCGCGATTGGTCGCTGGCTGGGCGAGTGGGAAGCGCCGATCTGCCGCTCGACTCGCCGCAGAGGCCGTCTCAGATGTCGATTGGCTCGCGATATTTGAAGGGCTGACACCCGTTTTGTGACAGGTGCACCTTGACCCCGGACTGCCGGGCTTACCGCAAGGAAACCCCGGGTCACATGACTGGTCTTTAGGGGGCCGCCATCTTAATACTACTGGTTGCCAATTCGTGAGCCGTTGGAAGCCATAGGCCGGAAACAGTGCGGCGGTGTCTGGAAACTGGTCTCCCCGCCCTGAAAGCACTAGCAGATGGGATGTTGCTGGAAGTGGAGGGTTCTGAATGGAAAGCCCCGGGAAGGAGCTTACTTTACTCATCCAGGTTATTGGCACCACCGTCCACTAGATCTCCCAAACCAGGGGAATCTTCAATACAGAACTACTGGCCATTGAGTCCTGCCCGTCCTGTCTTCCTGCACAGGCATATTTTCCAAGCCCTCTGTGCATGCCCCAGTTTCTCTTATTTGGACCGTGTGCTACAGCCCCCTAATGGGTCTTTCAGCCCTCCAATTAGTGTCACCCTTCCATGAGGTTCCCCGACTGAGCTGGCTAACCTTTACTGTCCAAGTAGTCTTAGAACTCCTTACCGTGGCCTTTGGAGCCTCGGGACTAGGCTACTTCGCAAATGTTATTTCCACACTCCTCGTCCCAGTGGGTGTACTTGGGTCCAAGTCGGTGTCTCTACAACAAGTCCACTTGTTGCAGTCCCTCTTCAACAAGACCACTGCAAAACCCAGCATCACCTATTGAGAAGCCTTCCACTAGCCTCCCCTCCTCTTTCATGACAAGCCCTTAGTCATTTTGTGCTGCGTTTCCTAAGTAGGTTGTGAGAACTTGGAGATGAGAGGCTGGCTATTTATCTTTGCATCTCTACCGTGGGGTAATATGCCTAGCACATAGTATGTGCCCAAATAATGTTTGTTGACCAAAGGATGCACTGATTGGAGACCTGGGTACCACCCTTCATCTGCATAACTTTTCCAAACCCCAAACCCTCCTTCAGACCACAGAGAAATTTCTCTGGTTAGGTTCCCACCACACAGTTGCACTCTAAGATACCAAAGAGACCTACTCCCTGGAATGCAGATTTGCTATATTTTAGTAGTGATCCTACGCATTTATTAAAAAGGAAGTAACGGCGGTGCTAATTCTGCAAGAGGGATATTTGTAGCGAGATCGAGATACAGTTTGAAAGCCAGATTCACATGAGCCCAACCAAATAGTTAAACAATCCCAACAAGATGCTCCTGGCTGGAGCAGGGGGAACTTGGACTAGAGTTCAAGCCCTGTTAACAAACCCAAAAGTAAAAAGCTTCACAGTATACCCCATGCTTTCTCACTCTCACTGTTTTTCACAAAGCCTTGCCTCAGAAACAGGAAACTTGGAGCAGAGTCACAGTTGCTTAAAATTTCACTGAAAATTACTTCATCAGCTATCTCAGTGTCTGTGGTCTGGGATAACTAAGTTGAGCACCGAAGACAAGCTCTAAAAGATTGTGAGTTCAGCGGAAGAAAAACCTTTTATACTGATTGTAACCTAATCAAGATTTGGATGTTTTATTGGTACTTAATTTAATCTAAGAAAGCCAGTTAAGGGAAAAGTGATTTTCTTTTTATGCCTTGAACTCTAATTTTGTTGTGCATCCGATTTTGTTAACAGGCATTATTATAGGCTTCTTATTATATTATCTCATTGAATTCTCACAACAACCCTATGAAGTTACTCCCAAAACCATAACCTTTTTTAAGGAAGAGTGAAATAACTTGCCCAAGTCATGGAAATAATTAAGAATTAGCAGAAATTCAAAGCCAGCTTTCAAATCTCAATCAAAATTATGGTAAGCTCTGCTTTAAGACACAAAGGTTACATTATGTATGCTGCTGAAATTAGAAAAAAACTAAGTTCCTAGACAGACAATGTTTAGGCAAACTATAATTACATTCCAAGATTATTACACACCTATTAAAGGTTTACACATAGTGTGTGATAACATGCAAAAATAATTTTTGTTAGTCCAAAGAAGTAGAATAAAATTGTATGTAAAGTGTGATTAAAATTATGTATATCTTATTAAAAAAAAAAAACAACTTGGGCACCAGGGGGAAAAAGGAACAAAAACCAGTATAATCTTTTATTTGGCAATATGTACCAAAAGCTTTTTAAAATGTTGAAATTCTTAACTCAGTCATTGTATTTCTTATAATATGCTCAAAAGAAATAATTTGAAACTAAAAAAATATTTGAGAATAAAAATGTTCATCAAAGTGAAAAAATGTAAACAACTTGAATGTCCAAGTGGACACTTTTGGGAAACTTTTTATAAAAACATAAATGTAATTTTATATAGTTATTATGCTTTCAAAACATTTTTAATTAACAGGAAAAATGTTTGTGATATAATGGTAAGCAGAATTGAAGTATACAAAATTATATATACAGTATGATCATAAAATATAAGCACAGATAAAAGACTGGAAAGAAATGTGCCAAAACGTTAACAGTAGTTCTCTCTGAATAGTAGGATTATGACTGACCATCTTCTTTATCATAATCTATGTTCTACAATTTTTGCATACCATATATTATTTTTATTTAAAATTAGAAAAAACACTCCAACTTCCAAACTTACTCTAATAAGTATAAGATTACTTTTACAAACACACACATTTAAAAAAATATTTGGTGGCTTGTAAAGTATGATACTTCCCTATTAGACCCTAAACTGTAAAAGGCATGGACACCACCTTACTAATATTTGTATTTCCATTGCATATCTCTTATGTGTTCAATAAATGCTAAATGAATGAATGAATGATATTCTATGTAATAATGTGAGTTCATATTTTTCCTGTTACTGATTCATGGAGAACATCAAGAGATATATTCTTGAGAATGAATTTTTTAAAAATTAGCATGTAATGATGTGATATTTACCCATTATGAGTATAATTTTCCTTCAGTAATTATCAATAGAGGGCCATGGAGTTTTGAGGAAACAAACTTAGTGATGTGTCCTAGAAGCAAAAATGTGTTAAAAGTGAATGGTTAGTGATGTTGATAAAAGAATTAAATTGATAAAATGGATGAGGGTATCTCCAGTGCTACCCAGAAGGGAAAAGTTTTCTCATTAAACATAAATACTTGGCTTCTTGGTAGTTTCATGCCTATTTGTAACTCCTGCTTTGAAATTTTTACCAGCTACAATAATTATAATAATAATTACAAGAATTATCATGTTCTATAATCTAGAACTACATACATTGTTTAATATAGCAGCCACTAGTCACACGTCACTACTGACCATTTAAAATATGAGTAGTCCAAACTGAGATGTGCTGAAGTGTCAACTATACACCAAATTTCAGAGGCTTAGTATGAAAAAAAAAGACTGTAAAATAATCATTTAATATTAATTACAGATTGAAATGATCAGTTTTTATGTACTGGGTTAAATAAAAAATTAAAATTTGTTTTACCTGTTTCTTTTGCTTTTTTAATGACACTACTGGAAAATGTAAAACTATGTATGTGGCTTGCATTGTATTTCTAATGGACAGTGTTGGTATAGAACCTTGGAGCCTTGATCATTTACTTACCTCTATTTTAGAGCAGACTCCAATTCTTTTCTAATCAAAGTCTGGCCCCATCTACCTGAACTCCCTAGGTCTGCCCTTGTATGGAAGTGGGTTGGCCATTTAAATTAGAAGGAGCCTCTACTGGGCAGTTTAATTTCCATTCTGCTTGGTTAAATTTTTAAAAACTTTGTACCTGAAAATCTTGTTTTAATATACTGCACCAGCAATACGTGTTCCTTATCCAAAAATCAAAAAAATACTGACCCATAAAATCCACCACCCAGATATTGCTATTGATATTCTGGCATATACCACTCCTAAAATTTTCAGTACACAAATACATATAGAGGTGTACATGCACACATAAGTATGTATTTTATTTATTTAATGGAATCATACTGTATATATTATTTTCTAATCTATTTTTTACCAAATAAGATACAAAAACATTTTTTCATATCAATAAAAATATTTTTCCACCCAATTTCATTTTTTATGACTTTATTCAAGTCACCTAAGAAATGAGGCGTACCCTACCTCTCTATTTAACATTGAAATCTATACACAAGTATACCTTCCAATCCCACCCTACTGAATTATTTTTCTTCATAGCATTTGTCACGTAACATGAAATGTCAATAAATATTGTAAAATATATTAAGTTTTTGTTAGCTTCTCTTACTGGAATGTAACATGAAGACAGAAATTTGTGCCTGTTTGTTCACTTCTCTACCTCAGTGTCCATAACTGTGCTTAGCACATAGAAGATGCTTGACTGTTTACTGCATGAATGAATGAATGATTGAATGAAGAACTATATAGCATTCCATTATATTATGTTTTCTGGTTGATTTAAAAAATATTTATTTAAATCTTGCCTGTATCCACATTTAAGGCAGCTTTTAAAATTTTCAAAGGATCTGCCCTTAAGTAAAAAGAATATCTACAGTTCATCCATTTGCTAAAAATTGTAACTAAAAGTTGCTTAACTTTTATCAAAAGTGTCATTTGGAAAAATAACATTCACAGAAAATTGTCTGAAGGATAAACAATCCATCTGTTTACACAGTCTGAAATTTAGCCCTATATTAAAAGATAGCACCATAGAGCATATTTAGGCTAAATTGTGATAAGCTTAAAACCTATTGAATCCACATTTGTTGTTCCTATAAGAAACAGTGGTGTAAAAACTCAACATCATATTCGCTGTCAGGCGTTATAAAGGGTGGTGTCCTCTATATCTCTCAATGTCTTCTCAGAAGAGCCACAAAACTTTTGCTCATCTTGGTAACTGATGGGCCTTTATAAATCCTAGGAAGAACGTGAATCTCATCACTTTCCAATTGCTTTAGCTGCCAAGCTCAGAAATGAATTCATAGCCTAGCTTTAATACTGCTTATAGAATGCTTTTCTCTGTGTTTATTTTCCCTTTGTTTTAATTTTATTGTAATATTTTCAACTTTTCCTTCACCCACTACTTTAAAAGTCTGTATTTTCTTATTGTTTTGTCTTTGTATTCTAGTAAGATGTTGCAAATGCTTTTTGAACCTAGGCAAATATAACTCAATCAATCATTAAATCAATCATACTGCAGTGGAGATAAATGCACTAGCTATCATAGCCTGCTGATATTAACTATTAAGAGCATCTAGCTCCATTTCCTCTAGGGCCATCTTCATCAAGCCATTCTTTGATTTTAATATGGCTTGCATATTAACACACACCCAAATGCCATTTTATTGTACTTGACTATAAAAAGACTATAAATTCCTGCTTGTTATTTAAAATTAGGATCACTATTTGTCAGACATTTTGATGTGGTCCTAGATGTATAGAGGGATGGTCTGAATAACTCCTATAGTTTCCATTCATCTTAACAGTTTGCCTTAGAATGGCTGAAACCAAATGTCTCAGGGAACTAGGAAAGGAAGCAGGGGCTCCATCATTGCCAGACTTATTTTAAGTCTGAAGTAGAGAGCAGGGTATTGGGGAAAGAGAAATGCTCATTATCACACACTTCTTGTTTAGAGGCTAAACCACAACTGGGGACTTGATTACTATCATGCAAAGATTTTTGGTTAGTTTTCTCTTGGTTTTTGTTTATGGCCATCCCAAAGTACCATATACACACACCCTCTTAAGGCTTGGGCTGGCACAGATGGAGTTCTTGGCTTCAGGCATTTGGCCAGGGTTGGGGGATAGGAGAACAACTCTGATTTTCTTTTAAAGAATTTTTTATCTCAATGATTTCCAAAGTATCTATTACTCTAATTCTTGACCTTAACAATTCACGAAGAGATGACTGGATCAAGAAATGTCCTAACCGCAAGCTATACAGTGTAGAAGTCACAAACCCTGCTCAGTCCTTCTCATTAAACTTTTGGGCTTTATTTATTTATTTTTTAATACGACCATTACATATTACACAAAAATAAAAGTCAAATGAACTTGGTATTTATAAATTATTAAATAAAAATACAGGAATATATATTTATATTTATAGAGCTTTTTCTTTTCTTCTAAACTAACCAAATCTGTTCTCCCAGTTTTATGATTTAAAAAAGTAAAATAGTGTATGCCCTAGGATAAGTGGGGAATGGGATTAATAATCGCAGGACCCAGTTGCCCTACTTCTGCTCCTTCCTTGGCCTAAACAAATTCCTATTTGTCCCTTTGGGCTCTGGAGAGCAAGAAACACCCTCTCCACCTATTTAAACTCTGAAAAACGGCAATTAGATTTCCCTTATTTAAAAAAAATGAAATAGATTTAAAAATTGGGAGCCATACTCAGCCTTCCGGGCCAAGAGCTAATCCCAAAGAACTATATGGCTCTAGAAGAGAGTCTCTACTTTTCCCTGACAGAAGAGTCTCTGGGGTTTCCATTGCCCCTCAATCTAAGAAGGGCAGGATAGTTCAAAACAGCCCACTGTGGTCCCATCCAAGCTATGCTTCTGGGAATCCAGACGCTTCTTACACTTTCAGAAAACAGCCTCTGCTTCCACACATGTATGAAGGCCTCAGAGCAGGGCATTTTGGTAACCATGGGCCCTGCTGCCCCTGTTTGCTAAAGGCCCCCCAGAAGAGCTAACAGGGTTAGGAGTCCTGTGGTAGAGGGTAGGGGTGATGAGTCTGCCCCGAACATGGGGGAGCACAGGCTCCAATTTGGAGCTGATGATCTAGCAGTGGTTACCCAACTTATCTTCAGCAGCTAACCCCTTAATGCAAATAAAATCTTACCCTGAACCCCGATTTATAAGACAGCTACAAGGGGAGCTGTTCTGTTTGAGGGCAAGTAGCCCAGCTTGCTCAGCTTCCCCACCTTCATCTCCCCCAAAGACTCCTGAGGCAACCCCTAGGAAACTTAGGGCTCTGCCAAGCAGTTTGAAAACCACTGGCCTGGTTTGTCCTGAGCAAGTCAGAGACCCCCCGCCCACCCCAACTGCCTGCCACAGAGCAGCTCTGAGTTTCTGGTATCGGCATACTCACAAACAGACCAAGTGGCACATGCAGCCTACCACCTCCCCCATAAATACCATTAAAAAGTGCAGCCCTCTCTCAAAAGCAAAAGTCTGGGCTAAACACCTGAGGCCAATTTTGGTCCCACATTCTAGTGAGTACAACTATGTTGCCACCTTCTGGGACCAAGTGAAAATCTCCAAGAAGAGTCAACCATGGTCTAGCTAAGCTGATCAGTGCTCAGGATCAAGGGGCAGGGTTCTAGAGCACTGTGTCTGAAGAAGTCAGCATTGGAAAGCAGCAATTTTAGCACCTTGGAAAGTGCAGCAGTGAGGTCTGGCTCAGGGCATGCATCTGGAGTGAAACATTTCTTTCTCAAAAGAAAAAGCCATAATTCTGAATCTGTTCTGGAGGACTGTGAGCTCTAAAGTTAACATCCTCAGACTCTGAGGTACAGACAAGTAACACCCATGCAAACAGCGTGGCTTCAAAGAAAATACAAATGCTTCCAGATCATGGTAGGTACTCTAGAACCCTTACACCTGGCCCTTGATAAAGCAGCACCAAAGCCCACCACATGGAACAGGCCAGTCCCAGAGCACACATCACCTTCACGTCCATGGGGTTCCGAGCTGGAATGTTCCTCTCAAGGCATCAACAGTCTCACTAAGACACAGTGCAGGACCCAGACTGTATTCTAGATCAGGATTTACGTCCGCACACTCAAAAGGAAAATTAATTAGAGCCCCAATTTAGACTTTAAGTTTGGGTACAAAAGGTCCCGGGGATAGAGAACACTTTTAGGCACCAGTGTGCCCCAGTGGGAAAGGAGGGCAGCAGGCAGGCTCAGCTACCAAACCCTCTACCCACTGCAGGCTCCGCAGCTCTGCCTTTCTGTCAGAGCCCAGGAGGCAGCAGCAAGTGCATGATGCACAAGGAAGGGGGACCATGAAGGAACAAGGCCAGCTACAGAACTGCTCTTCTCTCCAAAGATCTGCTAATGACTTTCTATAGAGAAGTGCCAAAACCCTCAACTAGATACAGTGTTTCTCCCTCAGCCTTGAGGTGGCAAGACAAAGGGAGGAAGAAGAAGGGGTTAGGGGAGGCAGAGAATTGCCCCTAGTTCTTGCCACTACAAGAGGGAATGTTTTCTCCTTGAAGTTTCCCATCACCACCAGATTAGACAAGCAGCCCAGCATGCACATGAGCACGCGCACTCATGCAGATGCATGTCCAAGCAGCCCGTTGTCACAGCCACCTCTAACACCTGAGAAACCAAGCGTCCATTCAAAGGGATATGCCATCTGTGTTTTTCCCAAATCTCACTCATCCAAAGGAAATGCCAACCCCTTATGCAAATCCACCTTCCTCAGGGCTGCAAACCAAGCTTCAGTTGCAGTTTCCTGTACCTATACCTACAGGAATAATCCCTCCCACCTCCCCCCAACCCTGGAATGACTCCATCTCCTGGCCCCCTAACCTTCCAAATACACTCCCCAAGGTCTCCAGCCACTCTTCCAACCACCTGCCTGGCACACTCAGTTCTCTCATACACTATCCTGCCCCTTCCCATCCCCGTTGCTGTGCCCATCCATTCACCCCACTTCTTTCAAGGGCATTTCTCTGTTCTGTTCCTGCTCTCTGGTCCCCCAGCCACACTTAGCCCCACCCTGCCCTGGACTTTCTCATTTGCTAGCAAAAAAGGCCCCTACAGTTACCAGGGCCCCCAGTGCCACGGCCCCTGTCAGCACTGTCCTCACTGAGGCCCAGTTCCCCTCCCGCAGACGCCGTGCCTCCTCCAGGGCCCCGTCCCCGTATAGAGCTGTGAACTCCGCCTGTGGGAGAGAAGGGAAGTAGGAGAAAAAGGAGAAAGGGGTATCAGGAGAGGAAAGAGTGGAGAAAAGAGGAGAGGAAGAGTTCCAGTTCCATCCACTACAAGCATTACCCCACACCCAGCTCCTCTCTGGCCAAAGCTTTACTGGTTGCAATCCCCTCACAACCCCCGCGAGTGCCTGGCTCATCTGCCCTTCCTGCCTCAAGTGAATTCCATCCTTTCCTTGGCCAAAAAGTATGCTCAGAACTGGCATCCTTTGCCAAGGCTTGCCTGATCACCACCCATCCCTGATTCCTGCCCCCATGCCATGTACTCAGGTGACAGCTAGATGCCATTTCCCTGTGTGCACTCCCCTTGGATACTGTGTATTCTGTTTTCTGCTTTAGACTGTGAGCCCATCCAGAGATGACTGCGTGGCAGCCCTGGAGCTCAGAGTCCAGCATGGTGCCCATGGTGAGGGCATCTGATTCCACCCAGATAGGGAGCCTCAGCCCCCATGCCTCATTCCCAGCACAGCCAACCCCAGGCCTCCAGCCAGGGTGCCCCCTCCTCCCCACCTTCCCTTGGAGACCAGTTTTTTGGAGATATGTGCAGAGCAGCAATTGAGAAATTTCTTACCCAGCCCCCACTGCTGTGGATCCAGTCAGCCAGCCTCGTCTCCAGGTATGCCACCATCCACTCCTGCACTTGTCCCACAAGTGGCTCCATCTCCTTGTTGACACTCTCAGCACACAGCGCAGCTCCAAAGACAAAGAAGGCCACAAGGCGGCCCCAGTTGGGGCCTCCTTGGAAGAGTTCATCAGAGACCTGGGTGAAGCGTTGCTGGGCTGAGCCCGGGGTCACATGCAGCTGAGCCGCCAGATCAGAGAAGGTGCGACGGAAGCGGGTCTCAAACTCATCTCCAGCTGCCCGCATGGCTTGGTGCAGTGGGTCAGAAGCTGGGCCCTCTCCGGGACCAGCTCCACAAACATAACCCTTCTGCCTCAGCTTATAGCCTACAAAGTCTGCCACTAGAGCCCGTGTGTCTGGGGCCGAGGCTGGGGTCGCCATCCGGGCGGCTGTAACAGTCAAGGATGAAAGACTGGCATGAATACATGGACTAAGATAGAGAATAGGGCATTTCAGTTTTATCCAACTCAACGAGATAGGGAGAGAGAGGTGGGAGGAAATACTCAGAGACCATTTGGCCAGGAGAGGCAAGAACAAGGATATTAAGTCATGGTGAGGGGCCAGGGCATGAAGGCTGGCCGTTAAATTCGTTATATGCCAAATTAAATGTAAACTAGTAAATTTTACTTTAAAAATATTTTTGATTCTTCCTATAACAAGACAACACCAGGTCTATGATATCCCTACAAACTCTGCTCTCCACAGTACATACCTTTTGGCTAGAGAAGAGGCTTAGGACCTCCCTAGAGGTTAAGATGTGAAGATGCTGGCAGAGGTACAAGATGGGAGAGGAAACAAGGTCTGAAGGAAAAGGTGGGAGAAGCAAAGGGTTGCCCGGGACAGAGAAGGAAGGGAACACTCACCCAGCCTGGATGGCAGATCTTAGGACCCAGCGCTGGTGGCAAGGAGCCTCCAGCTGAGGCCTTTCATCCTCCTGGCCAGCGTGGAGCCCTGGAAAGGGGAGGAGAATATGAGATAGGCCGGGAAGGCCAGGGATCAGGGTCTGGGCTGAGAAGGGCTGAGGTTACAGCTCCCAGGACCGGCCCCTGCCCCCAACACTCTACCAGCTGTGTGGCTGAATCCATGTTTAATGACTGTCCTCCCGGGAAACCCAGGGCCAAGAGCTTCCTGCCGACACCATCTCTACTCCCGGCTCCCCCCAGTGCAGCCCAAAGGCCCAGCTCCTCCCTCACCCCCACCCTCAGCCTATCTCCAACCCCGCCTGCCTGCCAGGTTAGGGATCTCACGGGTCAGGCTGCTGCCGGGATCCGGGCCGTTTCCTGGTGCAGGAGCTGGGAGGGAGGGAGAGGGAGGAAGGGAGGGAAGGAAGGAGGGAGGAGAAAGGGGGGGTGGGAGGGAGGGCCCGGCGCCGGGTGATGATGGGGCCCAGAGATGCGTCCAGAGAGAGGGGCGGGGCTGGGACGCAGGCTTGGGAAGGGCCACAACTAGGGAAGACTGAGGGCTGCTGGAGGCCAAGAAGAGCAGGGCAGAGAGGGCACTGAGGGGTAGGCTGGGCTCCTGAGCCTAGAGGCTGCCCAGAGAAGCTGGCTGGGCCTCAGGAAACCTTGAAGAAAATTCAACATTTGCAGGATGTCTCTGATGTTCCATGCACTTGTTGAACTTTCACAGCCCTGGAGTGGGTGCCTGGAAAAGAGGAGCAGTTCCCATACCGATGGGAACTGCCTGCCGCCAGGTGCCTTGCCCTGAGAGACTGGCAAACATGACATGGACACCAAACATTTCACTTCCCCTTTTCTTAGGATCTTTAACCCAGTGATCCTTCATGGACTGGGACTTTAGCCAGGCATCAGGGAGCCAAGGCTTGGATCACAAGCAGTTTTTGCAGGTAACTTTATCTTTCTTCTTTTTTTTTGTAATCGTATTGGTTTTCTTTTTAATTCTTTTTACCCAACACATGAGATCTCATTATGAAAAAGTCAAACAATATAGGGTTATAGAGACAAAAATACAAGTCCTCAATCTCCCTCTCTCTGACCCTCCCACATTTCCTCCTCCTTCCTTGAGGTTGTCAAATGTCGATCAAAACTGACGTTTATCCTTTCAGATTACATATATGCATGTCTCATTTATACATGGCAGTACATTTAGGCAGAGCAGTTCAGAGTATGAAACCATCTGACCACAGCTGATCCACAGGGGGGCAGTCTCAGGTATTCTGACTGACCCACCAGCTCTTGCAGCTGGCACTTCCTTCAGCTCCATTTGGGAGGATCTCCAACCAAAGGCCAGAAAGAGGTAACCCAATTCTCCTTTACTGCTGGTTCCTTTTGCTTCTACCTTCAGTTCAAGTCTTGGTATTCCCATCTGCCTCTATAGTCATTTGACAAGCACGGTCTTTTCTGTGACAATAATAGTACCAACTAACACATTTTGAAGACTTACTAGGAAGTACTTTCTTTACACGAATGATATTTTATCCTCAGGCCAATCCTTGTTTTTTATCCTCATTCAATGAATGAGGAAAGTGAGGCTTGGAGAGGTTAATTTGCTCAAAGCCACATACTAAGAAGCTGGGACTTAATCTAATTCTGACTTGAAAGCTTTGTCTTAACACTATTCACTTCAGGTCATCAATGTTGTTATGTCATTTACAGGTCCAAACTGACTCCATACCACTTACAAGCTCAAACTCAATTCTCCCCTATATTCTGAATGATCAGCCTATTCTACTCTTTTATGATTGTATCCTTTCAACCACCCTCACTACTTCTTTGCTCTTGGGCTAATCATGCTGGCTGCCACAAGCAAGGTTGCCTCTTTTTTTTGAGAATAACCTAGTCTAGTCCTTCATTTGTATCCCTGATTTCTTCTAAGACATTTACTTGAAATAGAACACTTTTAAGTCTCAAGGTCCAAATATATTTGTCTGCCTACTCATTTATTTATAAGCTCTGTGAGAGCAGGAACCGAATTTTATTAATTTTTTATATCGTCAAGGCCTAACAGATCCACAGTAAATGTTGATTGAATGAATCACTCTGGCCAGTTACTGAGCAGGCCCAGTCAGGTGTTTGAAGATAACTGCAGTGGCTGTTTAAGAAAGGCTGATTTAGGATAAAGGTTCAATGTCAGTTTGAGTAGCCAGGATAACAGAGCTCCTGGACCAACACAAATTATATCAGGTCCAAAGCTGTGTACCTCAAGGATCTTCTCAAACTAACTCCACAGAGCTAAGGAATGGCAGCTCAAACTGCAGACAAGGCAACAGAGCATCTGCCAGAAAAATCTCAGGCCCCATAGGCTAACCTTGAACTTACTTATTCCGTTAATGACATATTTTACCAGAGTAAGGAAAACAATTTTAAACTGTGTGACTGTAAAATAAATCAGCATAATATTATTTTACACCCTAAGATACGAAAAGAATATGTCCATAAAGTATATACATATATATTAAATAAGAAACTAAAACTCAGTATCACTTTAAAAATCAGTCCTGGCCAAATAGCATTGTTATGGTTAATATCGGAGTTAAAATGCAGACAGGGATGAATTATACAATAAGATAATATATGTCTCACTGTTTATTTCCAACTTAGTCACTTGTTAAACTCTTTTGCTATTGTAATTATAGAGACTCCATTTCTATTCTAAGATTCCCATTTCAGTACACTGAAGATGCTAACTTTAACCATTAAATGTTTAATCTTATTTAACCAAGTAGTAAAGAGAATGGACACTAGAGCCGGACTGCGAGGTTCCAATCCCAGCTCTCCAATTATCTTTGTGACCCTGGGAAAGAGTCCTAGGTCCTCTCTGCATCAATTTTCTCATCTGTAAAATAGCCATAATAATACTCTCTGTTCCTATGATGACTGTACTATATAAATTAACGTTTGTAAAATTCTTACAACCATACTTAGCGCATTTAAGTGCTATGTAAGATCAGTAGGGAAGTCAGAAAAAAAATAAAACCACATGATTTTTTCACTAATGTATAAAAAAATGAATAAAAATGTGGGATCTGTGCCCTTCTTGGAACCTCTTACTGGAATCAGAACCCTACAGTCCCAGCTCCAAGAGAGTAGTGTGCTCATTCATTCAATAATTTGAGGGCCTACTATGGGCTGGAACTATGAATTAAACACTGCATCTGTCCTCAAAGGGCTTAGAGTCGAGTTAGAGATCAGAACTCTAATCCACTTTATTACAGATGAGAAAATTGTGGTCCAGAGAAGTTGTGCCTTGCTCAAGGTCATGCAGCTAAACAACACCAGAGGTGAGACCAGAAGCTAGGTCTTTCTAGAACTCTGTTCAGAACTCTTTCCAGTGGATGACCCACCCTTGTGAACACATCTCAGCTTCCATTTGGGACTCAGTTTTCATGACCTTCCCTTCTTTGCACCCACCATTCCCCTCTTCTAAAGCCTAGAGCCTAGGATTTAGAAAAGAAAACAGTGAGCCCTGAAAAGTTAGTCAGTCACACACTGAGCATTTGGACTTACCCCTGCAAGGCAATAAAACGTTATTCTTTAGATCCTATGTTAACATATCCCGTGCCAGAAAGGTTGAGGCCTTTAAAAGGCACGGGGGCGGGGGGGGCCCACAGAGTGGTCTCACTCAAGATGGAAAGGGTGGAGTCCCCGCCCCCAGTAGCGAAGACAGATGGAGAGCCACCTGTCAGAGGGTTGTGGGCGGGGGCCCCGGCTGCGACGGCCGCGAGACCCGAGGGTGTGTGCCGCTGAGCGCACGCTCCGAGCAGACAGCTTGCAGGAGGCAGGTGGTCGCCTAAGACCCTGGGAGCTGACTGCCAGAAGGAGAAAAAGGTAGTCAAGGAGGAGAGGCAGAAGTACGAGAGGTAGAGGAAACGCAAGGAGAGTACACAACTGCGAGGGCCAGCTGAGGTGGGCCTGGCGGCTCCTGCGTGGACGCCGCCGGCGGGCTCTGCGAGGCGGGGTGCCCTGTCTCGCGAGCGGCCCCCCCGCGCAGACATCTCCCGCAACCTGAGCTTCATCGCTGCGCTGACGGAGCGCGCCTGCTACCGCAGCCAGCGGCCCAGCCGCGAGGAGGAGCCGGAGGAGGAGCCAGGCGAGGGCGGGACACGCCTCGGGGCCCGACCCCGCGCTCCCGCTGCCAGTCGGGGCCGCAGGGCTCGCTCTGCGCCCGCCGGAGGCGCTGGTGCTCGGGCGTCCCGCAGCCCGGATACCCGCAAGAGAGTGCGTTTCGCCGACGCGCTGGGGCTGGAGCTGGCCGCCGTGCGCCGCCTCCGCCCCGGAGAGCTGCCCCGGGTGCCCCGCCACGTCCGGGTCCAGCTGCAGAGGGACGCTCTCCGCCACTGCGTGCCGTGCCAGTCCCGCTCCCGCGGCCCCCAGGTGAGCGGCAGGGGCACGCCCCTTCTCCCGGGTCTCCGCGTCTCGGCCGTGGCAGGCGCGGGGGAGTGGCGTGATCACGGAATACCCCGCCCCACCCCAGTCCTGGGCTGGCTCTTGCGCTTCCCTTTTGGGGGCCCCACTGGCGAGCGACTCCAGGCCACCCTCGCAGCAGGGCCGGCCTCAGATCGGTCTGATGCCGCGTCCGCTCCCGCCCCCATCTCTGGGCTTCGGTGGCCGGGCCGCCAACCTCCCTCCCCCTCTTTCGTCCCCAGGAGGCGCGCGCCGCGCGGGAGCCGGCCAGCGAGCCTGGCCTCGCCGCCCGCCGGCAGGCGCAGCGCGTCCGTCTGGAGCGCGCCGAGGCGGGCCGCCGGGCCTGGCCGCCGGGCCTGGCCTCCGGGCCTGGCCTCCGGGAAGCGCGTGAGCGTGCGCTGGAGCGCGGTCGGCACCCGCCGCCTTCGCCGGCCGCTTCGCCTTCGGCCTGCCCGCGCCGCCCGTCAGGGGCGCCCTGCTTTGCGCTACCGCGTGACGGGCCACGACTTCTGGGACAACAACGGCGGCCGCGACTATGCTTTGCGTGGGCCCGAGCACCCGGGCAGCTGCGGAACGCCGGAGCCTCGGGGCTGGATCCACTTTATCTGAGACGACTGCGGCCGGCGGCGGGGAAAGCAAAGGCTCCTGGGGGCTGGGGGTGCGGGAGTGGGTGGAATCAGCGAAGGTCGGGGCGAGAGGAGTGGAAAGCACCAGCTGGATGTGAGTAGACGGAGTGCACGGTGTAGATGAAGAGAGATCGGAAAGGGTGCTGGAAGGATCCCCCCGAAAAGCAAAAGAATGGGGGTGATGGTGACGTTCTCTTCCATGAGTGGGCACTGGGAGAGAGTTCTGCAGGCCTAGGCAGTCGAAGGTTAAGCTACTGTTTTGGGATTGAGGTATTTTGTGTGAAGTAGCAGCCCACACAGATTTCTGGCTCATTCCCTCTTCTTAAGCCATTGCTACTTCAGGTCCCCCAGCCCTGTCCGTCCTAGCTTTAACTCAGCCATAATTGCCTGCTGAAGTCTCAGAAACTTGGCCATTGCTCCCCAATCCTGGCATTATGACAGGATCCCCTTTTCACGAAACCCTGAGGGCCCTTGGCTTCTGTCTCAGATGAGTGACTGGGGAGTGATGGCAGGTAGCAGTCAGAGTGCCCTCTTTCAGCCTCCTGCAGGTTCAAATGAAGACAAACCCAACGCCAGGCCTGTCCTTGAAGCCAAATAATGCATTGCCTAAAGGGTCATTATACTCAGGGGCTTCCAGAAAAATGCCAGCCTTACCTTCCTGGAGTTCCTTCTAATGACCTCTAAGCATTTTATAGACTGGATTTGTCAAGGGACAGTGAAATTACATGAAACACTGCTGATTCTGCCTCGGAACACAAGGAAATTACTCATTAGCCATATAACTGGACAAGTTCCTTCACCTGTCTGGGCCCCTGTTTCCTCCTTGGAAAATTGGATTTGGATTAGTTGATCTCTTACAGCCCCTTCTTGCTTTTGACATTTTATGATCTGGGAGTGGCAGAGTGTAGATTAGAAGCCACATTCTCCAGCCAGCAGTTGGAATGCCATAGTTCAGAACACAGCACCCCCTGAGTGGTTGGTTGGCATCCGGGAGGGTCCTCCAGTTTTGACAGAGATGTTGTATATTACATAACCCAGGAAACATCCTCAAACCATCCCACAGCCTCAGGGTATTCAGGCTTCTTTCAAACCTCAGTCCATCCTCTGCTCCTTGCTTTTTGCTCTGGTCCCCACAGACTTGCAGCCTGGGTGCTCTGAGACAGCTTTGGGGAGATACATCTCTATTGGGGAAAATGATGCTTGGGAGCCCCAAACATGAAGCAATGTTGGGGGCTCTCTTGAGGATAAGGGAATATGTGTATCAGAAATAGAAAACATTTTAAATCAAGAATCAAAGCAACTTTAAAATTAAATGGCACCTGGAGATGTCTGTTCCATATCCTGAGCAAGTGAAATGGGAAAGCTAGATTCTTACCCATTCACATTCATGCTTTATGTCTCTCTGATTAACCTTTGCTGGTTGTTTTTCTTTTCCTGGCACCCTATTCCTCAGTCTTTGTTTTTTTCTTTTCCTGTCCTCTCTCATTGCTTTCATTTTTCTTTTAACATAATAGAGTACTCACCTTCATTTTCTCTTTTACCAATTGTGTCTGTCTCATCCTTGTTCTGTGCTATTCCTTCTCCCTCCAGAAGGGGTGGAAAACCTACTTCCTTTTCTCCAAGACCATGGTTGATCCACCTTCCTTCCTCAGGCTCCTTCTTGACAGTCTTCTAGAGGGAGAAGAGGGGAAAGCAGCAGTTCCTGATGAAGATGAACAAGGAGCTCCCAGGTAACCAGCTCGCCACCCTCTTTTCTATCTGTTACTGATTTTGCAAAGGAAAACTTTAGGATCCCCTTCCTTACCAGTGAGAGAGTGCATGCACATATACCTGTACATGCATTTGGGATAGAGTATGGGGTCTGTTATCATGCCCCTCCTGTCCAAAGCCACTTCCTTTAAAGAAAGATAGCTTAAAAAGAGGTACCCCAAGTTATTTCTCAAATAAATGCCCATTTAAATATCATCCTTATCTAATAAATCACAATTTCATGCATCTTATGGATCAC
Source organism: Cynopterus sphinx (assembly GCA_030015415.1). Taxonomy (NCBI): domain Eukaryota; kingdom Metazoa; phylum Chordata; class Mammalia; order Chiroptera; family Pteropodidae; genus Cynopterus; species Cynopterus sphinx. The sequence goes on from CM057384.1 coordinate 77,764,908, forward strand.
CTTCAGGTCAAATTCCAACAGAGTGAAGAATGAAACCGCTGGGAGCCACCAAGCAATGCACTTGATAGCCAACAATGAAGAGCCCAAGGGAGGATAATGGAGAGGGAGACTGGGTTGAGGCTCAGTGTGTAGTAATGTCTTACTTAATGTGTATGCATTACTGTTATGTTAATCATAACTCACATCTACTTATGTATCCACTAAAATCTGGTGTCTTGCATACATTATCTTGAAAACAACCCTATGAGTTGAGTATTAACCCTGTTTTAGAGATAAGGAAACAGCTCAGAAAAGCTCGGTAATTTGTTCAAGATCACACAGCTAGTAAAAGGCAGAGCTAGGGATGTGAACCCAAGCAATCTCCAGAACCTCTATTCATAACCATAATGTTATATATTTTTTCCGTTTAAAAAAATTAAAAACCTTACTGTATGTCATCTGTTAGTATGAAGAAACCACAGTTTCTAATTGTGCTCTGCCTTCCCATCCTCCAGTCTCTGAACTGGCTTGGAGAAGGAAAAGCACTGAAGGTCCCAAGCTTTATCTGCTTCTTACAGGAGCTTGCTACTATCTCCTGTGCCAGTGTCCCAGCTCTGCAGGATCAGCAAGGGACCAACCTGCCTGCTTGTTAAAGAACTTGGAACTCAATTGTAGTAGATAACATTTCCATACAATGGCACTCTTCCCTGGTTCTAGGCAACCCTTCACACCTGTTGGTATGCCACACTCATTCCCACTTTCCCCAACTAGCCTTGAACAGGCTAATTGCCTAAACTTTCTGCTGGAAGGATTCCCCAGCTAGGACAACTGCTGGATGTTCTGTGCTCTGGCCTTCTCTCAGAGCTGTGGTATTACTGAGTGGACAAATGAAAGCTGGAGGGGGCAGGGAATCAATTATAATCTCGTTTCCTTAGCTCTTTGTAAAAAGTACTATGGCTCACTCACGCCCCCATTCTCAGCTTTACAGACCCAACACTTGAGTCTTCTGGTTGTTCCCATCTAGTGCTGCCCCAGGGCCTACTGTAAACAGATAGCCTAATCTGACAGGGGAAATGCTAGGAGTTTGGCAGAATCTTTAGGAACGTGTTACGTGTTAGGCATTGTGGTGGGCACTTTAGTCTAAAGGCTGATGACTATATGAAGAGGCACAATTTAGTGTATGATATGTCAGTCATGGATTAGGAAGTGCTACAAGAGAAACCATTACCGTGGTCAGGGGATTGGGTTCTTGAAACACAGCAGGAACACTGTTGCCCTTTCCTCTTGTCCAGATCTCAGATGTCTGATAACGGTCCTCCTTTTCCTTTGTTTCTCTTTATGAATGTAAAGTTCATTTCTCTTCATAATGAGCCCTAATTTCTCAACTTTCCAGTCTAACTGCCACATTCCTTCTAACTCCTATTTCTCTGGAGCTTCTCTGGATCCTTGCAATCCACAGGTCATAGAATCAGACCTGAAAATGCTTGTCTTTAATCACTGGGTCCAGGCTCCTGTACAGATGAGGACACAGGTCCAGAGACGAAAAGTGACTCCAGTAGGGTCAAATGACTTCAGTGCAGCTTGAGATGGGGCTTACAATCAGGCCTGACCACATCCCACTCCCAGGCTATGAAACAGGCCTCTGCATATAAGACCCATGATTTTTCATGGCAAGGGATAACATCAGAAATGTTTCATTTTCTGTTACTAGTTTCCATTCCCTTCCCCATTCAGGTAGAAGGAGAAAGAAAAGGAACTGGTAGTCTTTCTCTGTGTTCCCAGCCTTGGCATTTCTTTCAGTGATTTTGCTAAAGAAGAGTGAAATTGCTGACAAGATTGAATAATCTGCCCACTGAATAGCTAACCTGGAGAGAAAAGGAAAATTCACTATGTGAATCTCTCTCACCCCAACCACTGTTCTCATTAGGCTCTCCCAGAGCCTCCCCACCCTCTTCATGGTGCAGCCCTGTTTACTGGGCACCAGACCCTAGTATTGTGGCTCACTTTAGCTTCCTCATGCACCTGTTCTCCCTCCTGAATAAAAGACCTCATATTTGAAATAAAGTTGAAATATGAAAAGAGTGTATATCATCAGTTATTGAGAAATATTGTTTGTTTTGTGCTGAGAGTGACAAGACCCAGAGCAAGATTCTTTCTTCCCACTCCCCATTTCTTGGTCAACTCATTTCTTCAAAGTCCTGTTCCCTGTCTACTAGAGTCCTCTGGGTATGCAAAAGTTGAGTGAAAAGGAGACATGGAAGAATTCGTCAGCCACTGGTATAAGACACCCCAACAGTATCCCACTACCATTTGAGGTAGGGGTAGAGGAGGTTACCAAGGCCCAGCATTTTAGTTCCCTGGCACTCAGTACCAGTTGCTGGCACAGTTAAAGGGAACAGCTTGGGTAGAAGCCCTGTGTTTCTCCTTGAATTGGGGCTCTTCTTCCTTAAGGTGGCAATCTAAGTTACATTCTATTCCTTAGGCACTGGAGAGAAGAGCAAAACCCTTTTTCCTGTTAAGGCAACCCTAAAGCAAAGGATGAGAATACGATAGGGAGGAAAAGCAAGGGAGGACCTCTGTCTAATCCAAAGTGGAGCAATAGAAATAGATACTAAAGGGAGGCATCCTTGAAAAAGATTAAGTTCTAACAGGATTAACTCCCACATCACCTGAATTATGAAAGAATCCAATTACCAGCAAAGAAGTGAGATAGTGTCCCTAGTAGGGAAGCCCTAGCCTGAAAATAATCAGATGCCTCATTACATCATAATAGCCAAGTTGTGATGTCACTGCAGGTTACTCACTCTGATATGTGTTGTAAGTGAAACCAGATATGCTGAAGGGTAGACTCAGCATGAGGAGCAGACACCCAAGGAGAGGTAAGTGGGAGCTTTCCAGGTGCTCACCATGGCTTATGGCCTAGGGTCCTGTGGCTCTAATGTCTTTCCAGACTTACTATATCTTAGTTTGGCAGTAGTTCTGAAATCTTTCTTCCATAAATTCATTCACTGCAGCTTATGCTATTCCAAATCCTCAATACTTGCAGTTCTGATGGGTCAGCCCTCAGCTCTGGTATTTCTTAGGAGATAGGGCACAGAACACAAGACACTGAATAGGGCAGAAACTCACCATACCCATTTGGTTATGTGGCTAGAAGTCCCAGGGTAGATCGAACTTTTCAGGTCCCTTCAGCATACAACTTTTGGACCTTTCTAAAGAAAACATAGTCACAAAAGTGAATATACTTTACAATGAGAAAAGATGTGAACAAATTACAATTTTAAAAAAGCTAACATACCACAACATTACAAAGTCAAAAATAAATTTTAAAATTTTTCTACCTGGTAAACCTATATATTCTTTCCTACAGTTTTGTTTTTTGGCTGAATGTTCTTTAATAGCATTTTCATATGATGACTATAATGTTTTCCATATAGAAAGGTAATTCAGTCTTCCACATGATTACTTTTTTGAAATTCTTGATAATTTAGGAACATTTCACCACACTTACAAGTGATAATGCCACATAATTTTTTAGGATTTTTGTCAAACAAAAAATATTCAATTTCTTTGATATATGTGGAATATTTTAGAATATTTCAAATTTGCAATGACTAATGTCACTAAGTCGTCACTTAATGTGCTGATATGTTTTGCAACTTTAAGCATAATGATGTTTAATAAAACTAACTTTGCCACAGGCTAATTGATATTTAAAAAGTTAAGTTCCTATGGCATCTCAACAATGTCGTAACAAAATTATGTTGAACGACACATTATTTAAAGACCTGCTGTACTCTGAATCGTTGACAGGAAGGAATATTCCTGGAAGCTATCTGTATTTAGTTTTTTAGGGCTGCCATAACAAAATAGTACAGACTGGCTGGCTTAAACAACAGAAATTCCCTTAGTTCTAGAGGCTAAAAGTCTGAGATACAGGTGTTAGTAAGGTTGATTTCATTCTGGTTTCTCTCTCCTTGGCTTATATATAGCCATCTTCTTTCTATATCTTCACATAGCCTTTCCTACTTGTATGTCTGTTTCAAAATTTCCTTGTATCATAAAGACACCAGTCATTGGATTAAGGCTCTTCTTAAAGACCTCATTTTAACCTAATTGACCTCTTTACAGGCCTTATCTCTAGATAGAAGACTTAAACATATCAATGGAGGTCACAGTCCAACCCATAACACTGTACTTACCATTTAACTATTCAAAGAAATTAACTGCAAACCACAGATGTATACTTATAAAACTCAAACTATTCTTTACTTCCTTAGCCAATCCCAAAATACCCAAGGCTCCCTCTATTTATACCTGACAAAAGCGAAAGTGTGATGGAAGGGAAGTCAAGTCAAAGAGTTATCAACCCTAACCAACTAGTTTAAATATGCTTTCTCCAATTTTACAAAAACCTATGATACTGCTGGGGTTCCTCCAGTGCTTTGGAAGAGATCTGTGCAAGGGAGGGCTAGAAACTTCAACTCCTTTAGCTGTATGGTAAATGTGCCTCTAGTCATTCCTTCTAATATCTGAGCCACAAGATAGGAAGGAGGATTTGCCAATGATGGGGGATTGACAGGATGACTTGAGTCCCCATTCTTCACTACTAGTTCCTGGAAGAGCTGAGTGTCTTGCTAATGGTGGGACCCTTCCTTCTCTGATATTGTCTGCCTCTTCCTCTCTTCCACTCTCCCACCCAGTCCACTTCATCTTTTAACACTTTAGGGTTAAAACAACAAAAAAGAGGGAGGCATCAGCCTGCACTCCAGAACTAGGGCAGAGGAGTTTCTTTTTTTTTGCATTCCCCCTCTCCTAAATCTGTCTTTTGAGTTCTGTGCCCTACTCTTGACTCTCAGGAGTGAGTGTCTTTCTGAGACAAATGTGGCTGAGTTCTCCACCATAATTCTAAGCTTGTGATCAGAGATACCCAGAGTGACTGATTGAACTAAATTCACACAGACAATTCCTGCCTGGCTTTCCTGCCAAACAAGCATGAGTTCTTCCCAATCTCCAGTCTTACTCTTTGGATTATGAGAGAATGACCTCTCCACTAGAAACAGAGGGCTGCTGCTGCCCAAAATATTTCGCTTTTCCCTTCTTTCATTACATACACATCATTGGGGTATAGAGTTGCAATTTAGGAGGTCTGTATATGCTACCAGCCTTGGCTGATAATATAAACCCTGAGGGATCAAAAGTTTCTAACTCCAAAGTTGAGTGTATCTGTTTTTCCCTTGCTTACACCTCTGTTTTTGCTAAAATCCAGTTTGAAGGACTTCAGGCAGGCTCTTAGAAGTTAAGATTGTTACTAAATGTATTGAGGTAGATAGGGGAGGCAGGGTCAAATACAAGGCCAGCAACAGAAAATAGGACTCGGAGCTGAAAAGACATATTTCTGATGTCTGGCAACCCAGAAGAGCTCTAAGTCTTAGAGTGGAACAATTAAGAATCAGAAGTAGCAGTTATGGTGGTTGCCTTTTAGGGGCACATGTGGATGGATGGGTGAGGTTGTCAGAATACAGGGCAAAGTCTGAAACTATAAATTACTGCATCTTATATAAGCTATTAAGTGACCTGAGTAGGCAAGAAGAGACTTTTTCAAAGACCAGAAGACTGAGAATCCTAACTATACAAACTTTTGGCCCGGAATTTCGGAGTGTGTGAAACATGCTTTGGTAGAAAGTCCATCTCATTGTCATCCCTTTTTTGGCAGCGAAAACCCAAGTCCTCAAATATGAGGCGGAGCTCTACCTCCTCTTTACTAAGCGCAGGAAGGGGGGTCTGACAGTCTGGTAAGTCCCAATGAAGTGACCTGTCTGGCACTCCGGTGGGAACACCTGTCCGGTGCCAGTGAGACCCGAGAAGCAGCCGAAGGTGCCACGCTCCTAGGATCCCCGTCTTTCCAAGTGGCAAGACATTTGCTCCATCTGGAGCACCAGCTCCCCGCTGCCCTCGGCATTTCGTTTACAGTGACGCTGCTGACGGCGTCTGGCCGCGTCGCTGGGGAGGTGCGGCTCGGGTGTGAGGCGGGCAGGGGAATGCTGAAAAGGTCCTCCTTCGGGAGGAAACGACTCGCTGGCGGTCTAACAGTTCAGCGAAGCGCTGTGGCGGCCTTAGGGTTCGTGGGAGGACCGTGGCCTGGGGCATTCCGAAGGTCCGCCGCCGCCGGGTCGGCAGTGGGGGAAGGCAGCTTCCACAGCGCCCCGGCCCCGGAGGACATCTTTCCTGCCCCGCGCACCCAATGGCCAGCCCGGCTGAAGCCCACGCAGCCAATGGCCGCCTCCAGCCGAGACTCACGCAGCCGGGGGCCAGCCCAGCGCGCCGCGCCGGTGCCCGCCCGCCCGCGCGCACCAATCGGGACTCGGGCTGCCTCGGCCCCGCCCCCGGGGCCCGCCCCGCCCCCGCCCCGCCCCCGCCCCGCCGGAGCAGGGCCGGGCTAGACGGGCGCGCTCTCGGGGGCGGGGGGGGCAGTCCCGGTCCCGGCCCTCCGCGCGGGTGGGCTCGGCGCAGGCCGCACCGGGCGGGAACCCCACTCCTACCCCGGAGGCCCCCTGCCCTTTCCCCCTCCCCCCGCGGCCCGCGGTGCGAGGCTGGGAGCCGCCGCCCGGGCCAGACCGCGGTGAGTGATCCCCAGCCCCTTCGACTTCCCCTCCCAGCCCCCTGCACGATCTCCGACCTCCGGAGCCCTGTCCCCGCGCTGGGGGAAGGAGAATTCGAGCTTCGAACTCGCCCGGTTCTCTCCTTCCTCCTCTGGACTTTTCGGTTCCCCGTTGTAACTGGGGGTGGGTGAGTGGGTGTGTAGGGAGGAGGGGAAGGTGGGATTGGGACCTTGGCTAGGGGAAGATCGAGATTCGCCTGCCCTCTGGGGCTCTTCGCCCCAAGTGCAGCAACTTTTGTTCTCTGACCCAGTTTGGAGCCCTATAGACTGCCTGTGAAATGGTGGATAAGAGAGACGTTTCCTTCCCCAGGCCACCCTCCTCCCCATGACTACCTCCTGGCGACCTCAACACACGCACGGAAACCTGGCCTGCCTTCTGGGGAGCAGTGAGTGGCCTTTGGGAATGAAAGGTTTAGGAGGAACAGCCCTTTCCAACCCCCTACTCAAAACCAACCATGAAAGTGAGAACCGGAGTCCTCAGAGGTTCCTCCTGGTGTTGCGTCCTAATCTGAGACTTCTAAACTGAAAGACGACTCAAATTGAGACCTGGTTGGTGGGCCCAGGAGATATTTTATCATATGTACCTCCTTTTCACCATACATTTGAAGCCCTTTTATATGATTAGGATAGGAAGATGGCAGTAGTTGATCAAAATAAGCTAAAGTTGGGAATTTAAAAATGATGCAAACATACCTTAAGTCTTGTCATTAAAAGTATGTTCATTTCACCAATCTTCTGGGTTAGTGTCCAGGTGTTTTCTTTGTGTGCTAATTGGATTTCCCAGTTGTCTTTCTAGACTTACCTACACAAGTAAATCTCAAACCTGGCTGTACCCTGAGAATTTTTTAAAACTACTGATGCCTGGGCCCAGTCCAGGCTCATTAAGTCAGAATGAGGAGGGTTCCTTGCTTTGAGTTTCCAGGTAATTCTAGTGTGCAGTCTGAGATGGTAGCCACTGCCTCTCATCATCTATGATTTTCAGGTTTGGCTTCTTTAAAGTGAGGAGTTCAACACTGTTGAAGCAATCTGAATGCAGAATTCTTTTGAGATTTTTAAATCCCCTACCTTTCCAGTCTTCTACAGTTGTCTTGCCTATTCCCAACTCAACAATTTTTAAAATGTATACTCCTTTATGTCTTTCCAAAGCATTTGACTTTGTTTTCATGGAAACCATTTTTAATGCACTAATTTTTCATAGGTTTATGTGATGTTTAATTACATTATGTAAATACAGAAAAACAACGGGCATAACCAGGTTTGGAATCACATACAACTGGCCCAAGCACACAGGGCAGCCGAAGGAAGCAGATGATTTTGGCACATTGGACAGTAGCGTACCAGCCTCTAGTATCCAGTGCACTTTGCATATTGGTCATGTATTCCAATAGATCAGTTAAGCAAGGTTCCTGCCCAGTTGAACACCCCTATCCTTCCACTCTCTCCAGATAATATCACCAGTGCCCACTTGAGTAAATTCTCCTGAGTCTTCCATCCACTCTTAACATTCATTCACATAAAGCTATTAAATGTTCCTCTTAAAGCAGTTAACCACCATTGCCTTTATTGAGCTGGGAGAACATAAGGCAGAGATTCTTAAACTAGGCTTCTGAGCAACCAGTGAACCCCCTGAGATTACACATATAATGTGTAAGTGTGAATGTTTATTTGGGGAGAAGTCATAACTTTCTGAGGGTCCATAAGTTATACCTGATTCACAAAGAGGTTCATGATCCAAAAAGTTGAGAAGCACATAAGTTGAATATCACTAAAAGTCCTTTAAGACCCTTAACACTGTATCACCAAAACACATTTCAGGTAGTAGTAATTCAGTTCTCTGAATAAAGATTTAGGGAATTTAGTAGGATCATTATCTAGTCTCACTGTAACTGTCTCCTGCTTTAACCATAAGCAAAGGCTCAAGCCTAAAGTTCTGAACACTTCTTTTTTTCTTAGGATTGTGTGAACACCTAGACTCCAAGTTTAAGGCAGCCCATTATTTTATGCCATCTGCCCAGAGGTATGAAAAGTCCAAAGGGAAAGAAGGGCATTGTCCTGACATTTTTATTAGTGATGTTAAGTAGCAATAGGGCATATCTGGCATATTTAATAAGAATACAAATTTAGTAATTATTCAGAATTGATAATCCAGCTGCCACCACCTCTGCCTGTAGGAGTCATTTCTGTAGCTTTGATTCCCTTCTCTTCCTACCTTTTTCAAATGGAGGCACAAGAACACATTGTGGTGTGGATCACTGTAGAGTCTATCCTACTTGTAATAGTTCTCATAAGCCATTCTGGTTATAGTTTCTTCATATTTCAAAGCCAGATTATTCTAGAAAGGTACCAGCTATATAGCTATGCCACCATTCTGTACTGTATTCCATGATGTGTTTTGTGTAATCAGAAAACTATAGATATATACAGTACACCAAATGTTATTTGTATTATTGCATGTTATATGAAATATCAAGATGATGCCATGAGAATCTAAAGGACAACGAATTACATGAACGAAAGCAAAATGCTTCCTCATAGACTTGTAGCTGTGCCTGCCTTATTTCTTGTCTGGCAGTCTTCATCCTCACACTAGACTGCTTTATCCCTTATCCTACATTTTTCTCATATCCAAAGTGTTATGTCCTTAAGGAACAGGTCACAAATAAGGTTAAGTAGATGTCAAGTGTTGCAGTTATAATGTATTTTCCAGCTTAGGTTTGGTGGTGTTCCGGGTCGGCCACAATATCTAAATGGTGCTTTAGCACCTGGCTGTTTAAACAGTTCCTCACAGGCCACTCAGCAGTGTGTGGGATGAACCTGGAGTTTAAAGGTAGAGCTACCACACTGGCAATTCTCCTAAAAGTGGTGATTTTCATACTTTTTTAAAGCAGCAAAACCCTTTCCAGAATTTAATCCAACTTCCAAAATATGAGTAGTATAAAATCACATACACCTGGTTTCCTCCAGTGCTCATTAGAATTAGGACTACAAAAATAAACAAAACAGTCATTTTAAAGGATTCTTTGCCTCACCCCATTGTCTAGGAAGAGCATTACTTTATGTCAGAATCACCCCAAGAGGCTGAAGATAAAAGCTGCTATTAATTGAGGCTTTATTTTGTTATAGTCACAATATCAAGTGCATTTATTCATTTAGTCATAAACTGTGGATAGGTGCTGTTGTGACCTCCATTTTTCTGATGGGAAATTAAGGCTTAGAGAAGTTGCCCAGGGACAAGCAGCACTCTAGGAATTGCTGGACCTTGGATTACTCTCAAACCAGACATCCACCTCTAACAGCTGCTTTAGGCCCTGCCTACACATGCCTCCTAGCACATAGTAGGTGCTCAGTAAAAAAAGATAACTTTATATATGTAAGGTAAACGTGTGACACGCCAAGAGAAGTTTTAAAAGCAAGCCTTCATTGGGAGAGGGCTCCCGGGCAAGGTTCTCTGGTCCAGAGAAGTCACGCCTTGGAGTGGAGGGTACAGTTTTTTATGGGGTTATGTGGGGGTAGGGTATAGAGTGGGGAATGTTAACTAAATGTTAGTTGAGCATCCAGATTGGGGTGGTGGCACCAAGGCTGTAGGGTGGGCCCTTATCAGTTGGGCGTTCTGGACTTCGGACTTCCGATGTCTCTTTGGAAGGTCTGGATTCTGATATCAAGCTGGGAAGTCTCCAGGCAGGCATCTGGCTGGCCCTTCCCCCCCACCAACCTAACAACATACACTCAGCACTGTCTTCGTTTTTACACGTGAAGAAACAGGCTTATATACGTTCAGTAACTTTTCCCCAAGATCATAGCTGATGGCAGAATTGGAGTTCAAACTGCAGGTTGGCCTTAATCAAGATCATATTTCTCTACACACTGTGCCATGTTGCCTCCATTAACCCTCTTAAGGTTCTTCTCAAGCTATATTGTCTTTAGGATCTGCATGGCCTTGAGTTAAGATTTGCTTATTAAAAGAGAATAGAGACACATAAAAATTTTTCTAATCATCATATAAAATCTGATATTACACTGCTCTATTTGTAACTTTCTGGATTGAGGTTTTTCTCAATTCATCATGTAGCATTTACATAGGAATCACCTCCCATCCTTGATGTATCAGAAATATTTATAAACTCAGATGGGATTCCTGTAAAAGGTTACAGATGTGTTAACATTTCTAAGGCTCACACTGGGAGCTGAGTTAAAATTTGGTCAACAGGATTATTTTAGGAAATAATCTAAACAGGTATTTTAGGAATGAAGCATGGTCATGGTCTATCCCTGCAGTCCTCACACCCAGAAACAGTGGTGCTGCAGGGTGGCTTGCAGGACCTGGTTACAATTTATAATGAGCCTGTCCACCTGGGCCTGAGAAGGTGGCCTGAAGAGATAAGAGCTGCAGGCCTTCAGCCCTGTATAGAGGAGGCCAGGGAGGCCCTTAAGGTCTGAGGGAGGCTCCCTGGAGAGAGACTGAGCAGTTGGAAAAGACAAAGGCTGGGGGGAGGGGTAACCTTTGTTCTGGGGATGACTTAGGGAAGGAAACATTCCCCTCTCTCTACCCTCACCAGACTTAAGCCCAGGGAGGGGTAAGCCCCATTTATCACAGATATCTGACCTAGCTCATCCTACTGGGAAAAACTAAAGCTATTGAGTTTGACCTTAGGGCTTAAAGATACTATTCATTCTTCCCCCAACAGCCACCACCAAGAAGGGAAAGGAAAGGGGGCTGGGGACTGGGGAGAGAACAGAGCTTACCTTCTGGATTTTCTTATGTTGTATTCCCAACCTATATACAGTCTAGAGATAATTGTTAGGAGTTAAAGCATTTGTAACAGTTTGGAGATCACTGCTCCATTTGCTTTTGTTTAAGGCCTGCATTTTGTGACTCTGGTTCCACAAGCTCAGTGAAGCAAGTTTAAATTGGAAAGGCAAAGGCTATATAAGGATGTTTTCCTTTTTTTAAAGACAGGTTTTCATCTTGATGACAACACTCACTAGTCATGAGATGGGGTAATAACTTCTATGGACTTCATTTTTTTCATACATGGGAAGTTTAGCAGATTCTGATGACTCATAAAGTTATGAAAACTAAATGAGAAATTGTTTAAAATTTAAAATAACTTTAAAAGCTAAGCAGCACAGTACACACAGAAAGTTGATTGTTTTGGGGTCCAACATTTTGTTTGGTGGAAATAGAGCAATGGGCCAAAAGAGAAATCCCATTGATTGAGCTGTTTCTCTTCTTATTACAGCTATCTCTGAAGGGCACAAATCAGAAAGCACCATGCCTCCTAACAAAGAGGCCAACAGTCTTAATACCTCCCCTACGGGGCTCATCTGCCTCCCTCCAATCTCCGAGGAGCTCCAGCTTGTGTGGACCCAAGCTGCCCAGACAAGTGAACTGGATGGCAATGAACACCTGCTACAAACTTTCAGCTACTTTCCGTATCCCAGTCTAGCAGACATTGCCCTTCTCTGCCTACGCTATGGGCTGCAGATGGAGAAAGTCAAGACTTGGTTCATGGCCCAGCGCCTCCGCTGTGGCATTAGCTGGTCATCTGAAGAAATAGAAGAGACTCGAGCCCGAGTGGTCTATCACAGGGACCAACTCCATTTCAAATCCCTTCTCTCTTTTACTCATCATGCAGGGCGGCCCCCAGAGGAGGTGCCTCCTTCTCCAGTACCACCTCCAGAACCAGTTAGTCTTGGAATAGTGCCCCTGACTCTTAGCGAGCCCAGCCAGATGAAAGGATTAAAGGTAGAGCCTGGAGAGTCCCCAGAGCCACTGAGTCACCAAAAAGCAAAGGAGCCCCTGATGGTACCTGGTAGTGGGGCATTCTCCCACCGATCAGAATTTTGGCAGGATCTTCAAAGCAGTGCCTTCTCTAAGGAGCAGGCAGGAAAGGGTCCTGACCAGTCACATGGCCTAGGTACTGCTTCCTGGAACCACTCCACAGCTGTCCACCAGCCATGTGCTCGGGATAAGCCCCAACCAATCTCATTACTTGCCAGTAGTTGTAAGCAGGGCTCAGCATCTAATGAGACTCCTTCTTCCTCTACCTCTTCTTCCTCTCTCCAGGTACTGGCTAATGGAGCTACAGCCACCTCTAAACCCCTCCAACCACTGGGGTATATCCCACAGTCACAGTCATCCAATGAACAGGCACTACCCCCACATGTGGAGCCAGCCTGGCCCCAGAGGCTAAGGCATAACTCAGTACTAGGTAGGGTTGGCCCTGCAGAGTACCTTTCCCTAGATACACAACGCCAGCGAAAGACCAAGCGCAAAACCAAAGAGCAGCTGGCTATCCTCAAATCATTTTTTTTACAGTGCCAATGGGCACGGCGTGAAGATTACCATAAATTAGAACAGATCACTGGTTTACCTCGGCCTGAGATTATTCAGTGGTTTGGTGACACACGCTATGCCCTGAAGCATGGGCAACTAAAATGGTTTCGGGACAATGCAGTACCTGGTGCCTCTAGTTTCCAGGACCCAGGAATTCCCACACCACCACCTTCAACCAGGTCCTTGAATGAATGGGCTGAGACACCACCTCTGCCAATCCCCCCACCTCCACCAGATATACAGCCCTTGGAGAAGTACTGGGCAGCCCACCAACGGCTACAGGAAAGTGATGTCCCTCAACTGAGTCAGGCATCAAGGCTTAGCATCCAGCAAGTACTGGATTGGTTTGATTCTCGATTACCTGAACCAGCTGAGGTGGTGGTTTGTCTAGATGAAGAGGAGGAAGAAGAAGAGGAAGAACTGCCAGATGATGAGTATGAAGAGGAGGAGGAAGAGGATGAAGATGACAGCGACGAGGACGTGATCATACAGGATTGAATGGAGGGCTACAAGAGGGGAGGTCTGTTACTAAAAGATGAACCAACTTAGTAACTGTTCAAACAAACCACATTTTAAAAATTACTTTGTGGCAAAGAACTGAAAAGCTTTGTGTTCTTGAGGCTGGGGTATGGGGATATAGTGAGGGTGGACCAGGGAGGATGAACGTGGGGCACGAAGTGAGGTGGGGATTGAATGAGCAGAAATGTGCTAAGGATCTGGTCCAAACTGGGCTGGATAAGGGCTCTTTCTCATATCTGCTGTTCTTCCCCCCAACCCCAGTATACTACAGAGAATCCAGTCCTTAGTCCCATGTCTATAGAAGGACTGGAAAGAGGAGTAAAGAATTTTTACTCAATTGATTCTAGTGCATCCCCTAGTCCCTTTATCTTCCCTGGTATAAGGCTGCCTTGCATTCCTCCTCTTTGAGCGCAAGTCCAAGCGTGATGCGGCTAAGAATCTCAGTATGTCCCAGTCTCATAAGTATTTCCCCTTCCTCATACCAACTTAATATGTTTTACCTGCTTCATTATTGAGTCACACAGGAAGCAGAATATTTTCATTTCTGATACTGGGACCACTTTGCCTTGTACCTTTTAATCTCCAAAATCCCCATTCTGTTGACTATGTCTCAGGGTAAATCTTCCCCACGGAGCTTGTGAAAAAGTTTAATAACTGGGTAGAGAATAATTTAGACTGGATATTTATTGGAGGTGGGAATTAGGGGAGATGTCCTTTAAAAAAAAGTAGAATTAGGTTACAGAGGATGGAATGGTTTCAACTGTTCAGAAGACTGTGCAGGTAGGTTCTAGGTTTGGTTTTACAAGCCTGACACTCCCTCCTGCCTAGCCTGACAGCGACTGGTTTTTCATATTTTTGGTGTTGATTCAATTTGTATCCAGAAAAGATACTTTCCCCCTCTATAGGATGTATGAGAGATAGAGGGGCCACATCTTTAACTGAATTTATTGATGTTTTAGAATGGTTTTCATCAGTTGTGGTCAGATATAAAGATATCAGTGGGTTAACCACCTAGAAACAAGAGTGGAAGCCCAATTGCTAGAATAATAAAAAAGCCAAAAATAAAATTGTTATCTCTCTTCCACTTTGCCACTTCTATCGTTTAGAGAGTAATGGAGCCAAATCCATTGATATTCTGATTTATTATGCTCTTTATTTTTGAAACCTTGGGTTATATTGAGATAAAAGAACAGAAACTTTGAAAGGCAGTAAATCAATATCTATCACTAAGCAGATTGTTTCCTGCACCTGCTACAGCACAAGCTCTTGCTCAAAAGGGGAGGTGTGTCTAGAAATGCCTTTAAAAATAAATTCAGAGTTCCAGAGAGGATAATGAGATCTTAGTTCAACTACAAGGTCATTCCTAAGCTAAGACCTAATTAATTTCTAGAAGATGCTTACTATCTTCACTCTTTTGTCAATATTTTTGCTTAGGCCTGTTTTTCAGTGGCCCACTCATTTAATTCCTCATTTCTACTTAGTACCCAAAGAATAAATATTTGATCCCAGTGGTAGTGTTCTTTGCCCATTCCACTGTTCTAGAGCTTATAATAAAGAGAATTGCAGTAGCAATAAAAGGGAATCCTCTTTATTATCTATGTACTTCAGTAAGCCGAAAGTCTGTATCTGACCATTAACAGGAAAATCAACATATGTGATAATAACTAGGGAAAGAGGAAACAATAGGCAAATAGAAAAAAAAAAAAGTACAAATTAGGACGAGGAACAGAATTATTGGATAACATTGGCAATGGGAGAATGGGAGCTAAGAAATTAAATCCAGAAATAAAACAATAACTAATAAATATATGACCTCCCACCCCCAAGGATGAAAAGAATTGTTTTTACCACCTTTGTTTCGAATTTTAAGAAATGAGAAAGCTACATGTATCTTGTGGGAGAAATATAAATATATTCCTGAAGGACTAGTCTTATGTAAGACTTGACCACTTTGAGGAGATAATACAGGGTGTATATGGTAAAGATCAAAAGTACAGAGTGAAATGAAGAAACCAGGCAGGGGTACATTTTCCAAGGCCGCCATGTCTAATGGGTATTACATGCTATAGTCCGTCATTCAGCAGTATGTATAGATCAGACCTTGAAGATGGTCTATCTGGGAGTGGTCCATGCTTCTCTCTCCCTGGCTAATCCCATCTGCCTTTGTTGGTAGAGAGTCTGCAGCAGAGGACAGGAACGCAGATAATGGGTGTTTATAACCAAAAGGGCAGGTCAGGCCCTTTCAAGCCATTTTATGAAGTTTTATCAAGACAGCAAACCACTGTCACTTCCACTTAGTTTTCTCCATTTCATAACTATTCCAAACTAAGATTTGATACATCTACTGTAACAAAGGCCTTGTTGCTCCTTATGAAACTGCAATATTTCAGTAATTTCTGGTGATAAAGACAGATGCTAGACATCAAACTATTTTGGAAGACCTAGAACTTTACTACCATACCCAGAGATTTATACTAGGGAGGCAGAACTATGCCTCTGGGGAGGTGGAACTTCCTTCAATAACTTTTCAAATTTATTATGGAAAGTAGTATAATGAACTCACATGTACCCATCACCTAATGTCAACAAATAATTCATGGCTAATTTTTCATTTCTACCCTCTCCATTAGATTATACTTAGCAAAACCCAGACAATCATTTAACTTCCTTTCCATAAATATTTTAATGCTGATCTCCAAAAGATAGACTGTTAAGAAATGTAACCACAATAGCATGATATCTGCCAAAAAACTTAATTCCTCAGTATCAAATGTCCAACCAGATATTCAGTTTTCCTCAACTTTCTCATTTTTTTTACAGTTCTTTTCAATTATGCTTCAATTGGGGCCCACTTGTAGATGGTTTATATGTTTCTTAAGTCTTCCCCAGTTATTTCCCCAGTGTTGCCTCTTAGGGCATATGCCCTAATTTCTTGCTGATGGAAATAAAGGGAATTTTGGAATATGAGAGCAAAATATTTATCTACTTTTGTATGTCCCTGGGGTCACCAGGAGCTTGACATGAAAAAAAAAAAAAGCTTAAATATCCTCAAAACCCAAGCCATAAAAGTTAACTTAAAGGGCAAGACTGGACTTTACATTGAATAGAGCTCCTTACAAACCTCTTCTCCTTCATAGGCCTCTTTCCTCCTTTTTGCCTGGATTAGAATCAAATTTACAAAACATTATTCTAGCTATCTCAGAAGAAATAAAGACCTTTTTCTCCCTATTTCAAGCAGTACCTCTATGCAAAAAAATACTTTCCATTGAGAATACTTTTTTGTGAAACTTGGGACTGTCAGTTGTATACACATACTTAGTTCACTCAGGTCAAAACCTCTCAAATTTAAAGCCTTTCACTACTATGTGACCTAATTTTTAAACCCCAAATTAGGAAACTAATCTGACAGAATCTGTGAAACTGAGACCATTCTGGAAAATTGTGTACATATGGTTACCACTTGAAATCCCTGTCATTCTCCACTGGTTATATTCTCCCACTTTAACAGGAGACTAAAAGGAGGCATTTAATGCACAGGCCTAATCATGTGAATTTTTCATACAAAGACAAGTTAGATTAGCCAGGGCTCACCTGCAGGGCTGGTAGCTGGAAACCAGGAAGACTGCCTAGTGGGGTTCTGCTCTCTCTCTGACCTGAAGGATGAAATGGTGAAAGATAACTTCTTGGGCAGTTCCTCGGTAACGTTATTTGTGGATCAGGGTAAATAAGTAGTTTTTAATCTGCAGGACACTACTCAAAAAGGAAAGCAATTTGCTTAGATTAGCTAAGCAATCTAAGAGAGGGGTTATAAAGTCCATTCTATTCCTGTGAGGACAGGGTGGGGACAGAGAGGTCTGAGATTTGAGTTTATGAGTAGAAAGATGTAGAGACACTATATTTTGGTGTGCTGTGGAAGATGACAGTCCCTTATCAAGCGGACTGGTAGGTAGCAGGGGTATCTTTTTGAAAAAAGATGGGGGAGAAAATAGGATACTTGTTTTATCATTCTCATTCAGAACTGAGCTCCTAGCAACATTCAAACAGGGATTTCAGAAAAAAAAAAAAAGGCCAATTTAATTCTACAGGTTGACATTCTAGCTAAATAGCCAGACTGATGACAGGATGAGTACTATTTAGGCAAAATTCAAAACCTCCCTTCACTGTGAAGGAAATGGAATAACTTAAAAAATATTAAGGAGTCAAACTACAGAGAATGCTTTCTTTTGTGGGGGTTGGGGGGAGAATCCCAACTTTTTTTCACCTTGAAAATATTTTAGTATATATGTGAATGGTTGAAGCTAAAAATCCTTTGGGTTTACTTAATTTACCTGAATTGCTGGGAGTGAGGACTCTTGTGTGGTCTGAATCCCCACCACTTAGAGATGGTCTGAAAGAAAAACTCCCCAGTCCAGAGGATGCAGATGAAGGTCTAAGGAGGGGAAATAAAAGCATCAGCAGAGAAAAGGAAAGGTAAAGGTAAGAAAAAAACATACGTGAAGGGAAAGCCTATTCATTTAGGCCACAGACCCTGCTTGGAAGTGAGAATGAAATTAATTCAGATGTATATCAGACACAGTACTATTCAAACTCTTTTGTTTACAAGGTAGATTATAAACTTCAGGGGTACAGGCTAGTGGAGAAGTAACCCCCTGGGCTGCTGTCAGAGTGTCAGTGTAAAGAGATCCCAAGTAAAAGGAAGCATACGTAGTGTTGCTCACCGATAAGACATGCTGTAAGTGGAAGCTGGCGAAGGGGTTTCTGAAAGGCATAAAATAAGTTTGTGAGATAATCCACCAACTAAAGAAAAGATTCAGGTGTACTCGGGGCCAGGGCAAAGGAACTGATGAGCAAAGATTTTCAATATGTATGTCAAAGAACTAACTTTTGATTTTGTTGATTTTCTCTATCGTTTTTCAATACTCAGTTCATTAATTTCTGCTCTAATCTTTGGTTCTTTGAAATGATCGACAAAATGGACTAATATTTAGCCAGGCTGACTGTCCAAGAAAAAAGGAAGAAAGCCTCAAGTAACTAAAATCAGGAATGAAATAGGGAATATTACTACTAAGCTAACAAAAATAAACAAGAACATCTACATTTTTCAAAGAGGTGAATGTGAAAGAGTTGGAGGGAAATGATTTGGAATGATAATCGAGAAAGATCTGCAAATTACAAAATCTCCTCTTTGGAAAGAAAAGGAAATCTCTGATATATTCTTTATGGACTGGCTAATGTCTCTGAAAACAGTATTAACAATAATAGTTTGAAGGGGAAAGAGACAAGAAATTAAGTGGGTGGAACCAAAATATTTCTTCACTGGAATATTTTTATGTTTAATACACAGTGAAGAGGCCAGATACCCTTCAGGCTAACATAATCGGTATCTTGTTAACCTTCCTTTTAAACCTAACTTCTACTGCCACCTCGTGGAAATTATAAAAATCCAAGTCAATTTACTCAAATAATCCATCTCCTGACCAGAAATTTTCAGTAACTTTCTAGCACTCAAATTTTCATTTTCCCCTTATCAGTCTGAGAACAGAAATACCATTATTTGAAAAGCAGTAATATATGTTTGGATATCTGGAATCAATAAAAACAAAGTAAGATGGCATACGATACACAGAAAACTGATGGTGTATGCAGGGAATATGTTGGTTTCTGACACCTTTTTTTCCCCCCCTTCTCACCAGTACAGGAGTCTCTGGGAGTGCTCCTTTCCTGAAGGCCTCTGGCTCCCTAATGGACAAATAATATCAATCAATAAATATATACTGAATTTCTGACCTCCATATTCCTCACTATTCACCTACATATTAAAGCATATTTTGTTTTCTTGGAGTGGGTATGCTAGTCCAAGAAGGATCCAAACTTTACTACTTCTAACATGAACATGACAGACAGACACTGTTAATTTAGTCCTTGAACTAAATTTAGTCCTTCCACTATTTCACTCCTATTCATTCTCTATGTCAGCTTCTAACATCAGGTCTGCATTGCCAAAAGAAGAATCTAGGCATGGCAAAAACCAACATAAGTTTAATATTCTTGCCTTAAATCTTTCATTTAGCATTAGAAGTCACAGTCTGGAAAGAGAAGGTAATTATTACTTACTTGTCCCATGCTACTAAGACCAGCCACTCTATAAGGAATAGACTCCACTGAGGAGGGCCGACTATATAAGGTGAGAAAAAAAGAAGACAGACAAAGAAACCTGGTGTTAAAATTTACATAGACCAAAGTCTCCTCATTCTCTATCTCAGCCACTTGTAGGCATTTCTTTCATCTTCCAATTTTTGCTAACAATTTTAATGTTGCTGTGTAGGCTTCCTGCTCACCTGACCACTTGGCTGCTATGCTGAGAACTGGGTCGTGGGGTAACTGAAAAAGAATAAAGTGCAGAATGAAAAGCTGCCATCAATAGTGTGCTCTGCCTTGCCTAGCCAATCTGTTGCAAGTGGTTATCTGGTTGTATAATTTTTTCATATCATACATAAAATTAGGAAAATCACTTAATCTCTGAGAGGAAACCATATTTATATGAGAAATGGACAATTATTCATCTCACACAGTTATTTGTACAAAAAATGTTCTCTGTACCTGACTGTGATGGGGAAGTAATGCCCACTGGTCGAGGTGTCATTGACCTGCAAGGGGAAAAAAAAAAAAGGCAGCTCTAATATCTCTATGTAGAAGTTAAGTGCCACAACAGAGGATAAAACAGATTATTGTTTTTAGAAATAATATCTTCTTCTCTGGGCAAAAATTGTTTACTATTATGTATTGACATATATTACTCCAAAATATAGAGGCAAAATTTCCATGAGATTCCTTGACTTTCTAATCCCTAGGTGAAAATTTCTCTCCACCTTTATTGCCATAATAGAAGTTTTGAAGTCCTTCTTTCTTTCTTCTCTCAGTGTTTTACCAAGTAATCTCAACTTTACATATTTATCCATTTGTCCGTCCATTCAAACATCCACCATTCCCTCACTCTCTCCATCCCTTCCCTCATTCATCCATCCAATAAGCATTTATTTAGTGCTTATATGTCCTAAATACTGAGATTACAAAGATAACTAAAATATGGCTCTTATCTCCGAGAGGCTCAGAGGCTAGTAGGAGAGACAAAAAAATAATGTTTAAGTGTTATAATGGGTATATCAGAAGTACAGAAGTATGAAAGAACACCAGACTGTAACTTCTGTAAGTGCAGGGGCCATGTCTTTTTAAAACCACCAATACGGGGCTGATATTAAAAATATTTAACAACTGGTAGGGTACAGACATTACCAATTAGAATAACTGGTGATGTATACCCAGCACCTGGTAAACAGTAGTCACTTAATGAATATTTAGTAATAAAATCTTGACGGAAGAAATGATGTAAATTGAATTTTGAAGGATGAGTAGGATTTCATGGTTAAGGGCAATCATTACATTCAAGATTTTACCTCAGTACTTTTCAGTGAGTATTTTTTTCTTGGTGAAGTAAAAAATAAGTTCATCATCAACCGTTTCCTCCATCTCAGAGCCCACACAGGAGTTACAGCCCAGAGTCAGAAATGTTCAAAGAGGGCTAGTATGGAGTGTGATAACACTGACCTGCTTCCTTGGTACCAAGTTGGAGATTCCTACAGATGAAAAAAAAAAAAATGGGAGTGAAGCAAGCTGCAGCTCAAGAGTTCTAATCAATGGATCTTGTTAGATAACTAAGCTGCAAGGTCACTTTGTGGTTGCCAAAATTTCCAATAGGAAAAAAAAAATAGCAACAGTGTTTCCTTAGGAAATTTTTAGCTTTGAATGAATAAAATCTTAGTTCCCCTTCATAAAAACACATTGGGAATCCTGTAGACTGAAATACATGGGGAAATATAGGGAGAGAAAGAAAAATGACAGGATTATAATACACTAGAATAGTTACAACAGTAGGATCAATAGAAATATTCTGTAAATACAAAGAACATTCTTAGGAAGAGAAAAATGTCTAGGAAATAGAGCTGGAGGGAGAGGAACAGTCCCAAGGTATCTTGAGATTCTTGAAGAGAAATTTTAAGTTATAACAGATGCCTCTTCTATAAGAGGCTTTCTAAATGGTATGTCGTTACTGATATTCAAGAATGTGCATACTCTGATTTATCTTCAAATCATATAAATCTTTCACCTTTTACTAAAGATTTCCATAGAGAATGGGCTACCAGTGTGTTAAATATTGATCCTTTCATCCCTCCACGGCCTTCTGTGTCTTCATCCATTTGCTACAGTGTGCTTGTTGTACATATTACATGTACCATGCTGTGAAAAAGTTTAGGAAACACTATTCTATACAGTCTGCTAGATAGATGGGCAAAGTAGGAGAGAAAATAATAGTAAGGGAGATCCATTTCATTCACCTTCAGGATGGCTAGAAATTTCTTCAATTCTCCATTCTCCTTCCTTAAGACGGACAGCTCTCTAGACAAAAGATGGAAACAATCAGCTCCAGGAGTTCAGTGGGATAAAAAAACCTGATTTTTATTATTATCAATATCTAGGTTAATGCTTATGGAGAGACACTTGCCACTATATTTGGTATTTCTGTCAGAGATCTAGTGATTCAGGGGGATAATGACAGAGTTTTAAGGGTGAGAAGAATCAAGTGGACATTAAAATAAGTAGTTACTTGGTATGATTGCAGAGGGCTTTACAAAGAATTCCATTTCCTGTCCACTCACACTTCTGGAATTTTCTGCTGATGTCAGAAAATTCCCATCAAGGATTCTACTATTTAGCTTAAGATTTCTAAAATATACCCTCCTAGAGGTAATGTTTCAAATGTCTCTTATTAATCACTGTAAAAAAGCTATATCTGATTTCTCTGAAGAAGCAGTTTTTGATCTGGGGAAGCAGAAGAGGAAAGCTATGAAGGGAGGAGGATCCCTTGAGGGAAGAAGGAGAAAAATAAAATGGAGATTGAGGGAATCAAAATTCCATATCTGATGTGCTCAAAACAAACAAAAACACATGGAGCAATTTTCAGGCTTTGCAACCATAAGAAATTAAGAGCCATAGGTTCTGAAAGAAAAAAGATATCTCTGGTGATTTGATGTGTTACTTACTTGTCCTGGCTGGTCACTGTTTGCTGTGCCTCCTGCACAACTGCTTCTAACTTTGTAATTCTATGTTTATAAAAGGCGATGAGGAGATCTGTTTGTTTCTTCTGGAAACTCCACACCTACTAGGGAAAAACAGACCTTTGACAAACACTCCCATAACTCCTTTCCCCTAACTTCTGGCAACAAAGGGAAATCCATCAATTCATACTTTATTACTGATAATTTTCGTCTGGAGCATCTGGCTTAATTCATGACTCTCCTAAACTAGAGGATTCAGCACTAGGGAAAGCTAAAGCTTTTCATTTCCAGGACAATGACTTTCTAATATCTTACTGGGAAGATTCCGACATAGTAGAAGGGCCCTTTAAAAACAAAACCTCTCATTTTGAGCAGGAAGAATGACACTCAAAAAACTTTTTCAAGCTTATAAAATTGGTTCTGATATAACTTATCAGATTTGTCTGAACTTATCTGATTAATGTGGACTCAGCTTCTACACTCCAGAGTGTAGGTAACCAATTTCCTTTTCCTAAGATATACACACAAAGACAGGCTGCTTATGATGCTATGGTAAAGGGGAGAGACACAGAAGGGGATTATCTATTTCTGAATTTTATTTCTGGGCATGGACAAATAATTTTATCTTTTGCTTTACTTTACTGTTTGATATACTGATGTGCCTATCATGATATTACTGAGTCAGATCAAAAGTTAATAATTAGAAAAGGTTTCAGCTTTGTCAGGCTCTACTTTTGAATACACAGCAGTATTTCTGTCTCATCTGCTTCTTTCCTACTCTAAACTATAAACCTTTTGTCTAAGGTCCTTCCCTATATCTTGGCACTCTTGTCATAAATTTTTGTTTCCTAACTTGCAAGTTGCTTTTGCCACCTAACCACAGAATTGTACTTAAGAGTTTATATAGTCTCTAGTCTCTTTCCTTTCTACTCAAAGCAAACTATACTAGTTCTAGATAAAAAATTTACTATAGTCTACTTTATTTTTTAAAGGTGTTTTCAATAAAAGTGAAACATGTTCACTTTGGAAAATCTGAACAGTGCAGAAGCAGGAAAAAAAAGTCACTCAGAACTCTAGGAGTTCCCTAAAAAAGTAATGGGGGGAAACAATAGATAGTATAGATAGATGTAATATATATCCAAGAGACAGTATCCTAAACATCCTAACCCACTCTTAGT
Organism: Cynopterus sphinx; assembly: GCA_030015415.1. Classification (NCBI taxonomy): domain Eukaryota; kingdom Metazoa; phylum Chordata; class Mammalia; order Chiroptera; family Pteropodidae; genus Cynopterus; species Cynopterus sphinx. Next base: position 77,788,695 of record CM057384.1, read on the forward strand.
ATCAGTTGGCAGTAAAATTAAGTTAGTACCATGCTAGGACCAAGAAAAGCCAAATCCTGCCTACACAGTTTCTCCCTTTGAGACCACCAAGAGTAATACATGAATAGGGAACAGACCCCACTGTGGAGCTCCAGGGAGCCAAACTGGAGTGCTGGAGGGCCTTTTGCTTAGATCTAAGCAGGACTACTTTGCCTACTACCCCCCAAAAAATTCAAACTGAAATCTTATATCTAACCATTCCAAGAAGAAAGACCAATCCAAAAAGACAATCACCAGCAAGTGTTAGAGGAGAGAAACAAGTGATTTTACCCGATGCTAGAGTACAAACGTTTGGCCTATTTCAAATACATTTACCAAAGATTCTAAAATCTAACTCAATGAATCTCGGTATTTAAAAAAATCTCAATTGTTAGCAAACTAATTCTGTCTCATTCAAACTCTTCAACCTTATAAAAAGGTTGGCTTTTTTGGGGGGGAGAACTAAAGAAGAAAAAATTTTGCTCACTTTTTTTTTTAAGGTGAGGCAACCCTTGGTTGACCTCACAGATTGCAAGGACCTTGTCAGCTTACAATCTCTTCTTTTATTTAAATTTATTTTTATGCCTAAGGCATCTGGTCTTCTAGGTTGTCTCTCATCCAAGTACTAACCAGGCCTGACCCTGCTTAGCTTAGCTTCCAAAATCAGATGGGATTTGCTTGTTCAGGGTGGCGTGGCCATACACTGACTGATACACACACACACACACACACACACACACACACACACTCTCTCTCTCTCTCTCTCTCTCTCTCTCTCTCTCTCTCTCTCTCTCTCTCACTCTATCTATCATCTATCTATTTTTAGGCAAGCAACCCTTAGCTGACCTCACAGATTGCAAGGACCTTGTCAGTTTACAATCCCTTATTTTTTATTTTTTATGCCTTCACCACATGGTCTTCCTAGGTGGTCTCCTATCCAAGTACTAACCAGGTCCGACCCTGTTTAGCTTCCGAGATCAGGCGAGATCAGGCAGGATCAGGCTTGTTCAGGGTGGCATGGCTGCAGACTCACATTTTTTTTTTTAAGTTAGGATTATTTTGTTAATATAATAACACAGAGCATATAACAATAAAAGTAGTTCTGCTGATAACACTAAACACTGTCTGGATATCCCCAAGTGTTAAATATTGTCTATTTTATTGGAATAATATATGAATATACCTACTTCTAGACTCAGATTCCTCTCATATTTCCATACTAGGACCAAGTAAGGGTATCCTGGTCTCCATCATACTCTGGATTCCCACTCATTTTAGAACTGATAACATGGACCATGATTTTTATTTTATTTACTCAAAAGAGTGCTTTAAAATTTCAGTTCTGAATTAGGTCCAGTTAATGGTGAAGGTTGGAGAAAAAAAAGGAAGGAATCACTGAAAGATGCTGAGAGAGGCACCATAATGGAAGCAAAGGGGAAGCTCAATAGTTTATTATGATAAGACAAGATATTTTGGTCCAACATGGGATGTGCATATTACTGCCTTATTTTTTAAAAAGTGGTTTTGGTTATTCATAAAATACATATTTTGAAAATGAATATTAATTTGACTGACTATATTTTTATACTAAAGAATGACTTTCCTAATTCTTATTTTTAAATATGAGGTTTTTTTAGTTGAGATTTATATTCCCATGAAATTTTAATGTTTTGAACATTTATAAAGAAGTTGCTAAGTTATAGAAATTTACTTTAAAGGTAAATTCACTATCTCTCTTGACACCCACAACCTATTAGGTTGCCTTAAATATCTTTTGTGAAACTGACTTCTTCATTCTGTAATATCTAAAGGTCTTAGTATTTTAAAATTATATCTCAAGGTAATCATACAGTTGAGAAAAGGAAATTTCTCTTTATAGATGTATTCCAGCTTTAAAAAAATGAGAAAGAAATAACAATTAAAATATTAGCATTTTGCAACTCCTAATGAATTATAAATACCTAATGAATCAATGGCTACCATCATACAAAGCAAGAGAAAGAAGACCATTATATACTTTTTGGTGGAACACAACACTGCTATACAGTATTCTTGCCTCCCACACCTTTAATCAAATGATCTGATTAAGCCGAAATCCAACTATTAACTTACCAGAAACACAGTGCACAGACGAGCATAATAAATGACTCCGCAGGAATATAATGAACAAAATCTACACTATGAACAACTCCACAGGACAAAACACCATTTTCTTCAACAATAATAAGAAATGAGAGGAAACTTATAGTTTAAATGAAACTTAAGAAATATAACCAACTGAACTGTATAGACCTTATAGAAACTCAACTCAAAGTTTTAAAATGAGACAACTGCAGAAATGTGGATGTTGACTGATTAGTTGATAATATCAGGGAATTATTATTTTAGCATTAAATGGTTATATTTAAGAAGAGTCCCTATGTTTTAGAGTTACACTCTGAAAAATTTACAGATTGAATTATATAGTATCTGGGTTTTAGCTTCAAATAATCTAGATGGGGTGGCAGTAGGTATGGATAAAGGAAGACTGATAATTGATGAAGCAGGGTAACGAATACATGGACTTGGAAATACTAAGATGAATGGCATGCATACTTGTCTTTTAGTAGCTCATCACCATAGAGTAGAAGAGACATTCAAACATGTGGACAAATAAATAAAACACAGATGATATGCAGTATATGAAGCAGTATGTGCAGTATAAGAATATATATGAAGCACAAAAATAATGATTAAGAGGTAATTATTGAGGCTTAAGAGTGTGGAAGTCAGGCATTCCAGGCACAGAGCTATGTATGAATCTATATGGTATATAAAAGATCTGAAAGAACTAAGTCTACCTTATAGAATAGGTAATAAATAACCTACCTAAGAACTTATGTTGGTATATAAAATGAGAGGTGGTAGTTGTAGATGAGATTGCAGAGGTTAGGAGGAACCAGATCATTAAGGGAACCAGGTGTCACTCAGTCTCAAGAGTCTGAAACTTAGGTGATGGAAGCCACTAAAGTGTTTTGAAAAGGCAATTACATTAAGATTCATCACTGAAATAGATTATAATGGTGCTCAGAGAGAATAGATTTGAACAAAAAAGAACCCTAAAAATGCTTCCTTATCAAAAGCAATTGGAGGACTATTAATAAGATTTCGGAGATACCCAGTCTGAATGGGAGAGCGACAGCAGCCCACCAAGTTGGAAGTTTTGGGTTGCATGGTTTGCGATTAAAACAATATTACCTCTTACACTGGCTTATGGTTCATTGACCTCCTGCTCAGTGGTGATAAAGAACACAACTATACTGTTTCAGAAGTCCTAAACACTGACAGATTAGCTTCTGCTTTTTAGGCAAAATAATCTTAGACTAAATAAAACCTTTCTCCAAAGGCAGCACTGATCATCTTAGTTGACTGATTTTTTAATTCAAGTGAGGGATGAAGAACTTCTGGTCTACTGATAAAATCAGGTCTTGACCTAACTTTATTCAAATGCTATGTATCATAGTTATTTATGTATATATTAGAAAAACATATGACTTCAAAGTTAGCAAACTACTGACCATGGCTAGGTACCTGTTTTTGTAAATAAAGTTTTACTGGAACACGGCCATATTCGTTTGTTTACATACTGTCCTTGGCTGCTTCTCTGCTACAACAGCAGAGTTGTGTAGTGCAATAGAAATTGTATGCCTGCAAAACCTAAAATATTTACTGGTCCTTTTAGAAAAAATTTGTCAACGTCAACGCTAAATTTATGGAAGTTTCTATATATCTATTTGTATCTTTTTCTCTGAATTTGTATTTCTTTGTGAATCTATATCTTTCCCTCTTTTCTTCTTAATCTCTCCTCTCTTATTTCCTACTCTATTTTTCTGTTCTTTCTACACATATTTATTTAATGGACAGTTATGTTACTTGTTCTTAATTTTAAAGTGCATAGGCTCAACAGAATGGGAGAAAATGTTTGCAAATCATCTGTCTTGTAAGGAACTTACACCTACAATATATACAAAAATTTTATAACCAGTAATAAAAAGACAACTTAATTTAAAAATGGTCAAAGGATGTCTGGCTAGACATTAAAGAAGATATACGAATGGTCAATAAGCACATGAAGGGATGCTTAACATCATTAGTCATCAAAGAACTGCAAATCAAAACCACGATGAGATACCACTTCATTCCCACTACAATGGTTATAATAAAAAAGATAGTAAAAACAAGTGTTGGTGTCCGAAGGCTACAGAAAAATCAAAATCTTAATATACTGCAGGTAAGAATATAAAATGATGCAGGCACTTGGGAAAACAGTCTGCCAGTTCCTCAAAAAGTTAAATACAGAGTTAACCATCTGACCCAGTATTTCAACCCCTGTGTATATATCCAAGAAAAATGAAAATTTATGTCCACATAAAAACTTATACACTAACGGTCATAGCAGCATTATTCATAATAAACCCAAAGTAGAAAAACTGATGAATGAACACATGAAATGTACATTCATCTATATCATGAAATATTATTTGGTCATAAAAGGAAATGAAGTACTAGTTAAGTCCTAATACATGTTACAATATGAATAAACCTTGAAAACATTATACTTAGTGAATGCAGTCAATCACAAAGACCACACATTGTATGATTCCACATTTATAAAATGTCCAGAATAGGCAAACCAATTGGGACAAAAAGTAAATTAGTAATTACCCAGGGCTGGGGAGAGTGAAGAAGATTTGGAAAATACCTGCTAATGGGTATAAGGGTTTCTTTTGCAAGTGATAAAAATCTTCTAAAATTAGGTAGTGGTTACTGCACAATTATATATTAGAATGAATATCTAGAAACCACTGAATTACACACTTTAAAGAGGTGAATTTAATATGTAAACATATGTCAATGAAGCTATTATTTAAAAAGTAGACAGGGTATTTTATACTTCCCTTTGAAAATAATTAAACAATACAAACTCTTCTTACTTATGTGGTCTTTCATTATCTTCCTGTAGGCTTGTAAACTTTCATAACCTACAAGTTTTCCACAATATTCTTTAAACTAACATAGTACATCTTTCAGAATGCTTTCATAAACATAACTTAATTAGCTCTTTACAAGAACTAAGATGAGTATAACTGTTTATCATGACATGTAAAGGAGCACAAATGGTCAAAGAAATGAAGTTACAAGCTAGCAGCCAGATTTAATCTTAAGATTTCTCTCCAATAGTTTTTCCAGCATTACTACATTACTATATTTCACACACATTAAGGGAAAACCTCAACAGGGAAGATTATTCTATTCATTCTTTCAAAAAGTATTTATTGAATTATCCTATGTTCCTGGTACGTCAGTAAGATTGACACTGTCCCTGTGTCCTCATGGGAAAATGTACGTAAGTAAACAGAAAATTATAATACAACAATATGGTGTTATACGCTGTGTGTACTTATCCATGCATATGTTTAGGGACAACATGTTCCAGACAGATGCAACAGCATGTAGAAAGGTCCAGACGCAACAGAGAAAATTATTTATATAAATAATTAAAATAGATTAGTCTCTGCACTATAGTGAAGGGTTGGATAAAAGATGAGACTGAAGAGAAAAGCAGGGATCGACACATGTCTGGCCTTATGGGCCATGTTAAGGGGCTGGGTTTTATCTTCTGAGCAATGGTTGTATTGAATAGTTTTAAATAGGAAAATAACATGATCATACTTCTATTTAGAATGATTTTTTTGGCCTTAATATGGAGATCTAATAGGAAAGGGGAAAAGACTGGAGGAAAAAGATCTATTAGGAAGCTACTGCAGTAACCCAGATGGGAAACTATGTAGACTGAACTTGGAGGTTGGGGATGAAGTATTTTAGAGAGACAGAACTAAGATCATTTAATTATGAACTGGATATGAAAAAAGAAGGAAAAAATCAAGAATGACTCTAAAGACTTAACTGTAAGACCTGAAACCATATAACTCTTAGAAGAAAACAAAAGGCAGTAAACTCTGATACTACTCTTAGTAATATTTTTTCTGATGTGTCTCCTTGGGCATGAGAAACAAACAAACAAAATAAACAAATAGGACTACATCAAATTAAAATTTTTTTGCCTAGCAAAAGAAATCATCAACAAAACAAAAAGACAATTTGCTGAATGAAAGAAGGTATTTACCAATGACATGTCTCTTAAGTGGTTAATATCCAAAATTTATAAAGAACTCATGCAACTCAACACCAAAAGAACCCAAAAAATCAAATTAAAAAATGGGCAGGAGACCTGAATAGACATTTCTCCAAATTGGTCATACAGATGGCCAACAGACATATGAAAAGATGCTCAGTACCACTAATCATCAGAGAAATGTAAATTAAAACCATAATGAGATACACTTTACACCTGTCAGAATGGCTATCATAAGTAAATCAACAAACAAGTATTGGCAAGGATGTGGAGAAATGAGATCGTACTGTTGGTAGGACTGAAAATTGGTACAGCCAATATGGAAAACAGAATTAAAAATAGAACTATCTTATGACCCAGAATTCCACCTCTGGGTATTTATCCAAAGAAATCTAAAACATTAATTGGAAAAGATATATGCATCACTATGTTAATTGCAGTGTTATCTATGATAGCCAAGATATGGAAGCAACCTAAGTGCCCATCAACAGGTGACTAGATAGTTGTGGTACATATATACAATGGAATATTACTTGGCCAGAAAAAGAAAGAAATCTTACCATTTGTGACAACACAGATGGACCGAGAGGGTATTCTAAGTGAGATAAGTCAGAAAGAGAAAATCAACTACCATATATCTCACTTATATGTGAAATCTAAAGAACAAAATAAATGAACATACAAAACAGAAACAGACCCATAGATACAGAGAACAAAATGATGTTCGCCAGATGGGAGGGGGATTGGGGAGTTGGGTGAAAAAAGAAGAGATTAAGAAGTACACATTGGTAGTTACAAAACAGTCATGGGGATTTGAAGTACAGCATAGAGAATATAGTCAATAATATTGTAATAAATATGTACAGTGCCAGATGGGTACTAGACTAGGGAGGTTACTTCGTAAATTATATAAATGTCTTATCACTTTGCTGTACACCTGAAACTAATATAAAATAATGTTAAATGTCAACTGTAATTGAATAATAATAATTTTTAAAAAAGAAATCAAGAATGACTCTAGATTTTTGGTTTAGTCATTATGTAGATGGTGGTTATCACTCACCATGATAAACACAGGAAGAGTAGACTGTTTTCCTGTGTGTATGTGGTTGGTGGGCATGATGGAGTGCTATTAAGAATAATGAGATAAGTTGGGAACATGTTGAATTAGGGAAGATATCAAGTCAGCAAATAGATATATGATTATGGAGAGATAGATGACAGATAGAGAGATAGAGAGAGAGACAGATAGACAAAGGGAGGAAAGGTAGAAGGGAGAGAGAGAGAAGGGGCATGTGTGAGAGTATGAGCACTCTCATTCATTCAGCAAAGACTTACTGAGTACCTCCTATGTAACAAAACTAATCATTGCAGGGGATACAACATTGAACAAAACACAGTTGGTCCCTGTCTCTATGGAGTTTATAGTCCATGGCGGAGGGTAAAGCGGGAGACCTAATTTAGATATAGTGAGCAGCAAAGGCTCCTCTAAGGTGACAATTAAGCTGAGATCTTTACTGGAGATAATAGATAATAGATTTGGAAGTCATCTATATGTTGATGATAACTAAAGCATAAGAGTGGATGATATTATCCATGCACAGTATAAAAAATAAGGGGAGTACCTAGTATAGAATTCTGTGAAATATAATTATCTAAGAGCTAGACAGAGGAAAAAAAACACAAAAAGAAAACAGAAGTTGGTTATGGTAGCCAAAGGAATGATATTTTAAGGTGAGAATGGGTTTCAAATGCCGAGAAATCAAATGCAATAAGAACCAAAAAAAAGTACCCATTGGATTTGATAGCAAGGAGGCTGTTGATGTGCTTGCAAGAGCAGTTTCAGTGAAACAGTATGAAACCAGACTTTAGAGCGTTGAGAAGAGGCTTAGGAGTTGAAGTACAGACACACACCCATCACTACATTCCAGCATAGTTCTCTTTCTCAAGACTACTCAATGTACTCAGTGTGAGAGCCACCACTGATCCTCATGTTGCCAAATCAAGTCGACCCTCCTTTGCACTCATCTTCATCTTTCAATAGTATTTGACCGAGCTGGTTATTTCTTCCTTCTAGAAATACTTTCCTTTCTTAGTTTCTGTGACACCAAGCTCTCCTTGTTTTCACCTCTTTGCTAAATTCTCTTCTCCTGTACCTAATCACAAGATATTGAAGGAACTCTTTCTCTGGGTGATCTCATCTAGTCCCAAGGCTTTAAAAACTATCTATACCCTGATGGGTTCCACACTTAATATCTCTATTCTTGACCTATGTCCTGAACTCCACAATAGTAAATTTATCTGCCTTTGTGATTTCTTCTCCTGGATTTCTAATAAGTATCTGTAACCTATTATGTCCAAAATGGTATTATCCCTCAAAACCGTTCTTTCAGTCTTGGTAAAGGGTACAATCATCCCACTTAGATGTTTAAGAAAAGAACCCAGATGTCTTCCTTGATTCTTCTCTTTTTCTCATCTTCCACATCCAAATCAATAGCAATTCTACTAGTTCTTCCTAGAAAACATATCTCAGATTTAACTACGCCCTCTCCATTTCTACTGCCACCTTTCTAGCCCAGTCTTACATAGATTTCTCTCATTGCCTTAACTGGTCTCCCTACTTCTACTCTTAATTTCTCTATGGTCCATTCTCTACTCAGCAGCCAGATTCTCTTTGAAAATTATATATTGGATAATGCCATTTCCTTGCTTAAAACCCTTCAATGGTGTCCCACTGCACTTAGACACAAATCTAAATTACTTACCATGGCCTACAAGTCCCTATACTATCAAGCCTCACTCTCTGACCTTACCTTGAATTAGTTCTGTCTCCCTCCCTCCCACCCTTAATGTGTATTCATTCATTTAACAAACATTTCTTATGCAGCTAATTTGTACCAGGTACCTAGTTAGGCATTGAGCAATACAAAAGTGATACCAGACTTTCAAAACCTTCAGTTTAGTAAGAGAAACAGACATATGAACAAAAACATTAAAACACTTTTGCAGAGTTAAGTACTTTTGCATACTTCAGAGCAGGTGGGATAGGAATACAAAGGACAGAGCCAAAATCTGCCTACAGGAATCAGAGGTGGCTTTTCAGAAGAAGAAACAATTACTGGCCTGCATTTGAAAGATGGCTAGTTGTGGATATGCAGTCTCTGACCTGGGAATAGAAGAAATCTAACAGGTCTATATGGAGCTCTCCAATCCTCAAAGAGAGTTTTATCTGAAGGTGAGTAAAGAATTCAAAACAAGCAACTTGATCAACTATTGGCTATAGAGTAGTACAGCAGAAAAATGCTCTTGTCATGTCATTACAGAGTTTAGGGATAATTAAAAAACGAATGGATATTTAGATGAACATTCCATTAATTCAACAATTTTTTGAGTGTCCACTACATATTAAGAACTATTTGAAGAGCTGAGCATACAACAATAAACAAAACCAACTAAATCTCTGCCTTCATGGAGCTTACTACATTCCCAATGCAGGATTCAGACAATAAGTATATAATGTTAGAGATAAGAGCTATGATGAAAAATAAAACAGAGTAAGAAGTAGAGACTATCTGAGATATGAGAGTCAGTAAAGGTCTGATTGAGAAAGGAAAATTAAGCAGAAGCCTGAATGAGGCAATGTAGATATTACCTGGATCAGTTACTCAAGTTCACAAATTAGAAAAACACATTTTCAGACATTGCTGACTTCACCAAACTGGCCCTTCACTAAAGTGATGATTAACTGAACCTTTCCATTTATTTTATCTTGATTATCTGACCATGTATAATTGGTCTCATGATTAGGTAGGTTAAGATTCAGACTACATATAATTTCTCTACTAATCATTAACTTATCCTGGGTTTAGTTACTAACCAAAGGTCTGCTCTTTCTCTTGTTCATGTGACCTTGTTTACATTTCTCCTTCAGTCTCAGCTGGATTGCTGGATTTTACCTCCCCATAATGTTAAATAGTATCTAGAATATGACAGTTCACCTAAGCAGCTAAAAGCAGGAAGCAGCCAAAGCCTTAATTCCCCTTCCTCTAGCTCGAGTTAGGACTAAAGGTGAGACACCAAAGAAAAATTAAATTTGCTATCTTTAGCCAGAAAATGACTAGGGCTCTTCCTCATGTTTCAGAAAAGGATAGTCTCCTAAAAATGAGAAGGAAGAGAAGAACCGTAATAAAATCTAAAGAAACATGCTAAGATAGGAATCTCAAGAGACTATGAAATAATCTCAGTGAAGAACTGGAGAGGGAGAAGGAAAAACTAAAGCTTTTACAATTTGGGAACTCTCTCAAATGATTGTCCTGCCTTCTCTCTAGCTTCTACATTCCTATTGCTCCTGACCAAGTCAATAGTCCACCAACATATGATGCATCAGGAAAAGAAAAATATTTTCTAAAATTTGGGCAACCAAATTTGGATAACCAAGTATGAACACTAAATAAAGAATTAAATATATATGCATTACTAAGAAAAGTTATTGAAAAGTGAGAATGGGAAACAAGAAATCCGTTCTTGAACTTAAGTCTATAAGCAAGATTGAGAGACCACTAAATCCATTGTTTGCAGGCCTATATATTCAAATCAGTTTTTAGAAGATTCACTAATTTATACAGAAAGATGATAAAGCTCCCTAGACCCTTCTTTATCCTCAAAAATTAATAGAACAAGGCAAGATATCAGCTGTATCGTTTTTATAGCCTATCACAGATTCTGGGTCAGTAAAAAGTTAACTGTAGAGGTTTGTATCACCAGTGAAGAATGCAAACAGAACAGCCAATTTCTCCCCATTGTGTACAAATGGAATCTAAAGAGAACTTTAGATAAAGAAATAAGATGCAATTAAAACTTGCCTGGAGAATCAGATTTTTTTCATTTTTGTTTCTCATACCTGAGAGATGTGACTAAAATGCTGCAAAGCTGTCTCCACAGGGTTTTTGAAGTACATCTTCTCCTGAGGTTTTAGCTATGAAGAGAGTAAGACAGTGAGCATATCCACAATGAAATAAAGTGAAATAAAATACTGGCAAATAGAGCAAAGAATGTACTACCTTTCTCAAAACCCCTGGTATTGTAGTGGTTAGCACATCTGCTTTATATGCAGAAGGTCCTGGGTTCACACCCCAGGTGGAGCCACAGACCATATCCCGGGTGCATCAGCCCCCGGTGCACCGGGCCCCCCACACTGAGTATGCCAGGGGTGCCAGGTCCCAGTTTGTACAGCGAGCATGTGGGATGAGACACCCCGCCTTCAGAGATCCAGTTCTTAAGGGAAGATGGCAACATTCGCAGGTCAGGGGTGGAAGTGGTGGTGGTGGGGGAGGGGGAATTAAAGAGGAGCAAAAATATATAAAGCTCCTGGTATCATTTTACTGTGCTAAGTGAGAGGGTGATCACCACTGCTCTAGGAGATGTAGACTATATATCCTAATTCTCTTTACCTTAGGAGCCACAAATAATTCTTCTATCTGTTGTTTCCAGCCCCCCTTCTTTTTAAACTTCTATCAGTGAGTTTTGTTTCTTTTATTTTTAAACTTTAGTGCTAAGTAGCTCATCAGTGATACTCTTTGTATACTTCCTATAGAACAGGAATGGGATAAGATGGTCTGTGGGAAGGAATTAAAAACTTACATTATTAGAAAGAGCCAGATGCTTGCAGGCAGCTCCACAAATAGAACATTTTCCTACGGCGGGGGGTGGGGGGAGAAAAAAAAATGTTTGGTTCTCATAGACAAGAGGTAAGATTTTCCTAGAGTATATGGTAACAGTCAAGTAGGCTAGCAAGAGAAGAGGGTTCTTGCTAAATTTAGAATACCGCTAGCTATAAAAGGACATCAATACAAGTTCTGTTCTCTAAATCAATATTTCCAAACCTGCATGTTGATGAGAAGACTTTTGCACTTCTAATGTCCCGGCAGGAGTACTGGAGTACATTTATAAGAGTACTGGGAAGAGTACAAGAGTACCAATAATATCAATTTTAAGTTACTCTTTTTTTATCCCATCTACCTCATAGTAGGCACATATTAGGTACTATAAGAAACTCCCCAATTATTCCTGCCCTGTTCTCACTTTGCTAATATTCCTGGTTCTTATTTTTAAGCTCTCCTACTCTCATTCTCTCATTAACCCATTTTGAAAAATGAGAAAATTAAAATTTCCAATCTTTCTTTGTAAGTTGAAATTTTAGTAGTGCTGCTACTAAAGACAAATGCCATGTTAGGAGAAAACGTCACATGACATGTGCTTCACTCAGAGAAACCATTCCAAAGTGAGCTGCTGTTACCATAGTCAACAGCTATGTTACATTAGCAGATAACTTAAACGGGTCATGAGATTCATATAGAGAAAAAAAACTTCTCCAGAGGCTACCTAACCTGACTCTTCTTTCCTTGGGGACTAAAGGTTTTTCCCAGCCTTACCTCCATATTATGGCCAGAATAAGGCAGCAAGTGCAAACTATTCTTCTATTTAGGAAAAACACAAAACAAACTTTCACAGTTCTCCATCACCTGCAGAATAAAGTTCAGGTTCTTTAGCCCGGCATATAGAGCCTTCCATCATCCGGCCACTACCTACCTGTCTAGCCTCATCTCTCACCATTTCTTACCTCATTTTTCATGCTCTACAAATCTCAACCATGTGTAGTTCCCTGAACTATGTTTTTAAGATGTGGTATACCATTATACATGCTATGCTCTTAAACTAGAGAGATCTTCTCTGCCTTAACCACTTGGCAAACTCCAGTTTGTTATTCAAAATTATATTAAAGCAACACTTTTATGAAATCTTCTCTGATCCAAGTACCCTATCCTAGGTCCCTCTTCCGGGCTATTTTCATATCTTGTAAAAATGTTAGCATTAAAAAAAACACCACTTTAAATTCAAGTCTCATTTCTAAGACTTAATAGTTGCAAGAACTTGGTCAAATCACTTATCCTATCCAAATCAGTTCCTACTTATAATTATCTCCCAGTACTGCGGTGAGAATACATAAAATTGGTACATGTCAAAATACTTTTTAAATTGCAAAGGTATAACCACCACCATCACCATCATAATCATCCTTTCTAATCAAATTAATTTTACAGACTAGGCAGACCACTTCCCATTAGAAATGGCTTGTTATCACCAAAACTTCCCCCATTTCTATTTGTTATTCTTATTTCTTCTCTCTTATGAGTCTAATAATCTCGTGGCTTTCCCTCCTACAGGCTTCAAAATACTGACAAGTACCTTTTGGTGCTCGAGTAATGGATATTCCATTTGTTAAATCATTCTTTATTAATGGATTCCTCCAATTTCCACAATCAACAGTTTCCTACCATATCCACACCACCTTTGACCTACTAAGTGATTTTTATCCCAAGTCACACAGAGAAATGGCTAATCATTATTTCTAGGTTAAAAACATGTTTGCCTGAATTTAAAAAGTTAAGTCACTTACCCAGAGTCACACATTTTTGACAGAAAATATGGCCACAGCTAGTAACAAAGAAATGGGTCCCATCTTTTCGGAAACACCGGTTGCAGTGAAACCAATCCATTCTGGAGCCTATAAAGAAAAAAAATAAGAATAACCTGAGGTGTAATAGAATTAGAGCTGTTCTAAAAATCTATGTAACAATGTTTGCTTAGCTTCTGCTATCTTATTGGGATGTGGGCATATTATTGTGGGTATTCCAGCTCGTTTTAAGGAAGTACATATACTTTTCAAGTGAAAAAAGCAGACTGCAGACTGTATCATTTTTTAACAAAAAAAAATATATATTAGGAAATAGGACAATGATGAGATTCTTTTTGAATGATATGCTGATGGATATGTGTGTGTATTGCCTTTACACTTTTTTTGCTTTCCAAGTTTTCTGGATTAATTCATGGACCGATTTGTAATTAATCTTTTTTTTTTAAAAAAAGAATCATCCATTTATTTCCTAATAGTTTCCTACAAAACCATGAGATGAAACCAAGAAGAGTGGACCAAATAGAGAAGATCATATATTAGTCACTTGGGACACATTTAACTAAGGGAAACGTGGTTTGTGAATGACAATGTTGTCTCAGCTTATATACATTTTCCCTTCTGCTCTACAGAAACTCAGAACCATAGTTCTGAGAAGGGCCTTGAAAGTCAAATGTTTTGTCCAATCGCAACATTTTTCAAAAGGTGTACTCGATGTTTAACTGAAATTCAATGATTTGTCCAAAGATCCATCTTTAGTTAGTGGCAGCTCTGGGGTTAGAACCCAAGTCTCCTTATTCCCTCTGTCAAATTTCTGTTACCACATTAAGTAAGCCTTTGTGCTAGACACAGCAACCATACATTTTGTTTTCTGCCATATACTTTATATTTCCATATACTTTACATAATGCCATATAATTTGTTAAATACATAACTATGAAAATGTGACTTTAATATTTTTAAATGAAGAAACTGACATGTCAAAAATACAAAACTGAGCTGACTCATACGGAGCTGTAATCAGTTCACATGTTCAGTGAATCCATGTTTAATTTCGTAAATATGGTATCAAAAATATCTATGTTTGGTTTCCTTTAAAATTAAATTGAGAAAATAATCAAAAAGGAAAATAATCCCCCCCCGAAGTCTTTTCTTTAAAAAGAAGTTTTAAAATGGTTTATGGCGAGGTTTGCTGAGAGAACGGCGGCTGTTTTCCACCACGCTTTGGCATGTTTGTCACATAAGGTAAGACTCAGGATAAAAGCCCACTGAACGAACAGCTCGACGGAACGGCATTCCGCAGCTAAGAGCCACGAACTCAGGTGTCTGCCTGCTGCTCAGGACACGCTCACTTCCACCAGGGAGTGAGTCTACAGAACTCCTGAAAAGGCCCACCATACACACCCTGGTTTCTTTAAGAGCAGCAACAACATTTCGGTCAAATGGATCGCCCAGATGAGCCCCTATGAGACAGGCGAGGCGCGGGGTTCGCG
This sequence comes from Cynopterus sphinx, assembly GCA_030015415.1. Taxonomy (NCBI): domain Eukaryota; kingdom Metazoa; phylum Chordata; class Mammalia; order Chiroptera; family Pteropodidae; genus Cynopterus; species Cynopterus sphinx. Next base: position 77,803,852 of record CM057384.1, read on the forward strand.
AAGGTAAGACTCGCCTCATTTCTACAGCTGGCGGGGATTCCGCAGCGCCTCAGGTGTACCGACAGGTATCGTTTCGCTACCTTCCCTGCCCACTTGGCCTCCGTGATCCCAGAAGGCCTCGGCTCTCACCGAAATCCTCCAGGGCTCCTCACGAAGGGCTGGAAATGGCGGGAAAACATCCAGCAAACCTCGCTTCAGGGAGAGGGCCGCCCCTGGGCGTGGCCCGCGCCAGAGCGCGGGGGGCGTGGGCGGGGCCGCGCGGGGCGTGGGGGGTGCTGAGTGCGTGGGCGGGGCCGCTCGGGGCGTGGGGGGTGCTGAGTGCGTGGGCAGGGCCGGCGGGGCGTGGGCGGGGCGTGGGCGGGGCCGCGCGAGTGCTGAGTGCGTGGGCGGGGCGGGGCGGGGGCGGGGGCGGGGCCGGGGGTGCTGAGTGCGTAGGCGGGGCCGGGGCCGGGGGCGGGGCCACGCGGGGAGCTGAGTGCGTGGGCGGGGCTCACCGCAGCGAGTCCGGGCGACGGCCCGCCTCCAGGTGGCGTGCTAGAGGCAAGCGTGCCTCTTCATGGCCCAGGAAAACCAACCTGGTGGGAGGCTGGGGCCGAGCCAGGAATGTGACCTGATGCCGTACAGGGTGCTGTGGAAAGAAGGCGAAAACGCAGTGAGTCTTACAGTGTTCCGGTAGACAGTCACGCATTGGACAAATGTGGCCACGAAACAGATGAAAATTTCAACCTAATATTGTTAAATGAAATAAAGGAAATAATAGGTGCGTTGAAGGAACAGCGAAAATCGGAATTGGGAAAGCTTACAAGTGATATGTGTACAGTCGAGGACTAAATGAGAATTAAGAAATCTCGGGGAAAATTTAAAACTTTTTAGAAAGAAAAATAAGGGTAAAAAGCACAAGTAAGGGCTAAAAGGAGAATTAAAAAGGTTTCGAGAGAAAGTGATATAGAAAACCAGCAAAAGAGTTTTTGTGTGTGTGTGCGCGTGCACACACACACACTCACACACACACTTATTCCCCTGAGGAATACCAAAGCAATATATCAGGATAACAGTTTAAAACAAAATTCTGCGATCTTTCTTGAAATAAGACATAAATCTACATATCGAAAGAGCATATCGTGTATAGCAGAAAACTGACCCAGAATAGCCCAAACCAAGACATTTTCTAGTAAACTATTGGTCTTTCAAGATAAGGGGAAAAGCCCCTTTGAGCATCCAGGCAAAAAGTAACTAGTCACTTATATATAAAGAAAAGCAAATTAAATTGGTATCAGTCTTCTCTACAGCCATAGTTTATGACAGAAACAATGAAACAGACTTTTCCAGATTTTTAAAAAAGAAAACATGATTCAAGAATTTTATATCCATTTATACTGTGTTCAAGTATAAAGACCACTGGCAAAAATGTGAACATATACTTTTTCCTGAGGAATCCACTAAATACTGCTTCTCAAACTTTTTGGTCTCAGAACTCCTTTACATTTTAAAAGTTACTTAAGACCCCTTCCAAAGAGCTTTTATGTAGACTGTATCTATCAATATTTACCATATTAGCTATTAAAACTGAGAAATTTAAAAATATTTCTTTATTAGTTCATTTGAAAACAATAATAAACCTATTAAACATTAACATCAAAAAGGTTTTTGAGTATCAAGAAGCTGTCAGTCTCACAGTTGCAGATACAAGTTTTTCAAAATTCTAATTTTCATTTAAAAGCTTAAATTTTATCATGAACAACAAATGTTGCCATTTGTTTTCTTTAAAGTGACAAGGTTATTTTGTTTATTTTTGAGAAAATGTATACCAAATGTCTAAGTCTGAATAACTAGTTTGTTAGTTGCTCTTTCAAGTAAAAATGGTGCTCCATAAAAAAAAAAAGTGATTAGTTCAGATCACAACTCAAACCATTGTATAAATGGTTTTCCTAAATATAATCTTGATTCTACTTAAAATCTGGGTCATAGATTGGATAAAGAAATTATGATTCATACATATATAATGGAATATTACTCAGCCATTAAAAAAATGAAATCCTACCATTTGCAATGACATGGATGGACCTGCAAGTTATGCTGAGTGAAATAAATCAGACAAAGAGAAATACCATATGATTTCACTTATCTGCGGTATCTAAGGAACAAAAAGAACAAACTAATCAAAAACAGACTCACAAATATAGTGGACAATTTGGTGATGGACAGAGGGGAGGGAGGTGAAGGGTTAAAGAAGTACAAATTAGTAGTTGATAGTTGGGCACAGGGAGCTTAGCAGAGGGAATGCAGTTAGCATTAATATGATGGCTAAGTGGAGGGCCAAGGGAGGGAGCAATTGGGGGGAAAGTTTTATGAACATTATAGATGTCTAACCAATGTACTGTATACTTGAAATTAATTTAAATAACATCTGGGTCATAGAAAAAGGTGGAAACTTTCTAAAAAATTTTATGAAATGGACTTTACATTGATATAAAAAAAATAACAGATTGCACACACACACAAAAGAAAACTACAGAACTGTCTCGCTTGTGAATATTAATGTAAAAATCTTAAATAAGATATTAGCAAATAGAATCCAACAAAACACTTTTAAAAGTGTACATTATGACCAAGTGATGTTCACTACAGAAATAAAAGATGGTTCAATATTAGAAAATCTATTAATGTAATTTATTATAATAATATTTCTAAAAATAAATATCACATGATTATCTTCACAATTACTGATAAAGCATTTATTATAATTTACATCCATTTCTGATTTAAAATCTCAGTGAAGTAGGAATCAATAGATATTTCCTTAACATGATTAAAAGGTGTGTGTGTGTGTGTGTGTGTGTGTGTGTGTGTGTGTTAAAGCCAACATTGTTTTAATAAGGAAACACTAGAGACATTCTTGCTAGTCAGGAATGATATGAGAATGTCACTTCGCTTAACATGGTATCATAACATTAATTTAAAGGGTAAGACAAAAGCATCCCTTTTAACAGATTATATCATTGTATATCAGAAAAATCGAAGAGAGTCAATGGGAACACTACTATAAATAATTAAATTTAGTAAAGTAACAAGTCATAAAATTAACAAAGAAATACAGTGACCTTTCCATATTCAAATAATGATCAGTTGGAAAATATAAGAAAGAGAAGACTAAAATAGCAACAAAAAAGACAAAATGCTTAGGCAATAAGACATATACAAAGGCACATGAAGAAAACTTTAAAAAATTACTGAAAGAGACAAAAAAAAAAAAAAACAAATAAGAAAGCAAATCTTGTTTTTGGATAAGAAGAGTCAATATCCAATGACATCAATTCTCCCTAAGTTAATTTATAAATTTCACATGCTCCCAATAAAAAACAACAGGTTGCCTTTCTGGAATTAAACAAATTGATTATAAAGTTCACATAGAAAACAATCAACCAAACAAGACTATCCAGGAAAATCCTGAAAATTTTTAGTGTCATGTGGTATAGAAATCTAGCCACACCCAATGTTACAACATATTGTAAAGCCTCTATAATATCAAAAGTGTAGTGTTGGTGCATGGATAAATATACAGACAATAAGAATAGAAAGTCCAGAAATAGAACTACATACATTCGAAAGTTAATTTATGATAAAGGTGGAGAATTCAATGAGAGAGAGGAATTGAATTTTTTAAAGAAATAAATAGAGTTGGGACAAGAAAATGTAAAATTAGAAAATGTAAAATGTAAAATTTTACACTTAGAAAATGTAAAATTGGGTCTGCATCTCATATTATTCATTAGGACGAATTTCAAATTGTTCAGAAATCTAAATATAAAAATAAAACATACAAGTATTGGAAGAAGACATGGGTGAATATTTATAATTTAGGAGTGGGAGAAAATCTTTCTGTGAGAATCTTTTGTCACATATATGGTCAGTCTGTGACTTGTCCTTTCAATCTCTTAATAGTGATTTTTGAAGAGCAGATTTTACTTTTGATGAAGTCTAATTTATCAATTTGTTCTTTATGAAACATTTTTTGGTGTCATGTCTAAGAAATCTTTGCTTAACCCAAGGTCACAAAGATTTTTTCCCCATGTTTTTTTCTGGAAATTCTAAAAATCTAGACTTACAGTTTTGGATTTACATTTAGAAATATGATTTATTTTGAGTTAATTTTTCAATATGGTATGAAATATAGATTAAAGCTTTTTCATTTGTACATTTGTTGTTTGGTTTTTGTTTCCTGCATATGGATAGTCAGTTGTTCCAACACTATTCATTGAAAAGATGATCTTTTTTTCAACTAAATTCCCTTTGTCAAAAAATCAGTTGTGTCTACGGCCAAGCTACCCTAAACAAGCCCAATCCCATCTGAGCAGGTTTGGGCCTGGTTAGTACTTTGATGGGACACCACCTAGGAAGACCAGGTGCTGTAGGCATAAAAAAATTAAAAAATAAGGGATTGTAAACTGACAAGGTCCTTGCAAACTGTGAGGTCAACCAAGGGTTGCCTTGCCCAAAAATCAAAATAAATCAGTTGTTTGTAAGAAAATAATTCATTTATAATAACATCAAAAAATAAAATACTTAGGATTAAATTTAATAAAAGAGATGGAAGACTTCTACATGGAAAACTACTAATGCTGTTGACAATACTGTCTGAAGCAGTTTACAGTTTTAATGCAATCCTTATCAAAATCCTGATGGTAGGTTGTTTTTTTTTCCAGAAAGTGAAAAACTGAACTAAAATTCATATGGAATTTCAGGGGACCCAGAATAGCCCACACAATTTTGAAAAAGAAGCATAAAGTTGGAGGACTCACATTCCTCAAGTTTAAAACTTACTGCAAAGCTACCATATTCAAAACAGTGTGTTGATGGCATAAGACAAATAGACCAATGTAATAGAATTGAGAATTTAGAAATAAACCCTTGCATCTATGGTCAGTTGATTTTCAACAACCATGCCAACACCATTCAATGGAGGAAAGAATAATGCTGGAAAAACTGGATATCCAAATGAAAAAAAGAGCAAAGTTGGACCCTTACACTATAGAGAAAAGTTAACTAAAAAATGGATCAAAGACCTAAGGTAGAACAAAAACGATGAAACTCTTAGAAAAAAGTTTATAGGGCCAAAACTTCATGACCTCAGATTTGTCAATGGTGTCTAAATATGATCAAACTCAGGCAAAAGAGGAAAAATGAATTAATATAACTTTATTATCAAAGGACACTATCAAAGAGCAGAAAGGTTAACTATAGAATAGAAGAAGATATTTGCAAATCATACCGGTGATAAGGGTTTAATATCTGGAATATATAAAGAACTCCTACAACTCAACAACAAAAAGACAACGACTCTGTTAAAAAATGAGCAAATCACCCAAGTAGACATTCCTACAGAGAAGATATACAGTAGGCCAATAGACACATGAAAAAGATGATCAGTATCATTATTCATTAGGGAAACACAAATCAAAACCATGATGAGACACTATTTCACACCTACTAGGATGGTTACAATTTTTTAAAAGAAAAACTGCAAGTGTTGGGAAAAATGTAGAGAAATTGAAACCCTCATATATTACTGGTGGGAATGCCTTTGCTGGATAACAGTTTGGTTCCTCAAAAAGTTAAACATAGAACGACTCTATCATATGACCCAGCAATTCTATTCCTAGGTGTATACCCCAAAATATTGAAAACAGGGAATCGAACAGATATTTGTACACCAATGTTCACGATATCAAGGCAGCGCTATTCACAATATTCAAAAGGTGGCAGTAACCCGAGTCCATCAACAAGTGAATGGGTAAATGATGTGGTATATACATACAATAGATTATTTGTAAGCCATAAAAAGGAATGCAGTTCTGATACACACCACAACATGAACCTGTCTTTGAAATATTATGCTAAATGAAATAAACCAGACACGAAACAACAAATATTGGGTAATTTTACTTTCATGAAGTATCTAGAATATTCTGTTGAATTTATGGAGACAGAAAGTGGAGTAGAAGTTAGCAGGGGCTAGGAGGAGAGAATGGGGAGTTATTGCTTAATGGGTACAGAGTTTCTGTTCGAAGTGATGAAAAATATTGGAACTTAAGGTGATGGTTGCACAACATTATGATGCCACAATTTTAAAAAGAATACCACAGAGGCAGAGTGCCCTTCTCATTATATCGCAGCAGGAGGTTCATGATATCCACAGAACAAATTGATGACGTTAATCTTGATCACTTAGTTGAGGTAGATTTCATCACTTTAAAGTTAATATTTTTTCCTTTCTATATTCTTGGGAAGTAAGACAACAAATACAGCCCATCCTCAAAGTAGAGGAGAAGTGGTTAAGTACTACCTCCTATAATGGAGAGTATCTACATACATTATTTGGAATTCTTTTGTAAAGAAGATTTATTTCTACTCTACCATTCAATTTATTTAGTCAACCATTTATTTATGTCAGTATGGATGCATGAATATTTATTTTACACTTTGTATTATAAACTAATATTGCACTTTTTTTTTTCCTCTCAAATTATTCCTTTTGGGTATTGGGAAACTCAGGCTGACTCCTTCATCCCTTTGAACTTGTAAACACTTCCTTTTTTTTTTTTTTTTTTTTTTGTATTTCAAGATACTCCACACTTATTTTGTATTTTACTTGCCCCAACTCTAATGTCAGACATTCCTCCAAAGATCTTTGCTTGCTTTTATTGGAGAATGGTATTTTAAAATCAAAATCTGGACACAAGGTGTGCTCATTGCTATGGAGAGGTCACACCCTTTAGGCTCTCTCAGTGACAATGCTAAGTAATGTACTATGGATACTAATCCATGTATGTACACATATCTATCATTGTTTCTGTCTCTTTATCTGTATATATATTAAACTAAACATGATTTCATAGCGATGTCTCCAACTCTGTTCCAGTACCACAAGGTTCATTCTAGGCTCCTTTTCTTGCTTTCTTTCCTTCTTACTTCTCTTTCCGACAGTGAGAACCCTGATTCCCAACATCCATTATGCATTTATTTATTTGATCAACTCCAATATACATGTAAAGCAGTTTCAGAATTGTTAACCCATACCCTATGAGAACCAAATTTACCAGCTAGAGTACAGTGCCAATATACACTCTATGGACCTTTTTTGACACTTAAAAAAGTGTCAGTATTTTTAATTTTGTTAGGTGCAATAATGACCTTGTGATTATGTAAGAAAATGTCCTTATTTTAAAGAGGTACTTACGGAGATATGTAGGGATAGAATGATGTATGGCATTTTCTATAAAGTACTTCATCAAAGAAAAAAGATGGAATGGGATAGGTAAAGCTTTGTGGCAAAAATCAATAATTGTAGAATCTGAGTAATGACTCTGGGATATGAGTTCATTGTACTCTTCTTTCTACTTTTAAGTATGTTTAAAATTCTTCATTATACAAATGTTTTATTATTTTAAATTTATTTTAATAGGCAAATTATTTACTTGGTGAAAAGTCAAAAGGTATCAAAAGTCATACATTGAAGAATTAGTCTTTCTTTCCCCCTGAATTCTCATTTCCAAAGGTCATTAATAGTGCTAGTTCTTGTGTACTTTCCACAGATTTAAATCATTTAAATATTTGCAAATATATGTACATATAGACACATATATTCCATCTCCCACACACACAAGTGGTAGCAGATTTATATTCTGTTCTATATATTTTTTAAAGAACTAATTTTATAATTACTTACAGAAAAGTGCAATAGAAGAATTCTTGTTTACTTTAATACAGATTTTCCAAATGTTAACATTTTCCCACATTTGCTTTGTTATTCTATTATTACTACTTCTGTTCAATTGGAGAATAAGTTGTAGACGTAATGCCCCATTTCAGTGTGCATTTCTCATAAACAAGGACATTCTTTTGATAAACACAGTGCTATTATCAAAATCAAGAAATTAACACCGATATGGTACAATTATTTGATCTAGAAACCTCATTCACATTTCACCAAATGTCCTAAAAACATCCTTTATAGAAAGAAAAAATGTTTTTTCCACCTAGGATTATATGTTGCATTTAGTTGTCAATTTAAAAAAAGTTAAAACACAACTTTTTGTTGTTATTGTTGTTTTTATCACAAGTTTTTAAGTTGGGAAGTGAAAGCCCCCTCCCATTTGATCCTGTTCCTCAAAGACAAACTCAGTTGATGGCCTTTATATAAATTCTTCCAGAATTTCTTTCAATGCATATACCAACATGCAATATACATGTATATACACATTTGAACCACGATGTGATGTTACACATCTATAATTTGTTTTTAGTTACTATTTCATTTCCATCTTTATACATAATTTGTTTTAATGATGTTTTAAATATAATTAAGTTGTACTTTAATTTAATTATGCCTTAATTTATTAAAACTGTAATTTAATTAATTGATCCTATATTGATGAGCATATAGTGTTCCAATTTTTAACTATTGCAAAAATATGCTGTAATAAACATCTTTTATTAATTTATCTTTGAACACTCATGCAATTATTTCTAAAAGTAATTTTTCAGACATACAAGTGTTCAATTATGTACATTTTATAAATATATCTTGAATCCATCGTCTTTCCATTTTTACCACTTTCGTTTTCTTTTAGTCCCTCTTGATCCTTTACTCTAAGTACCCTGATTGCCTCCGAAATGCCCCCTGCCTCTAGATTTGCCCAACTCCATTGCCTACTCCCACTGCCAGATTCAATCACTGTTCTGCCAAAAACTGCCTAACCCTTTCAAGACAATCTACTGAGCATGGTGCTCAAGAGCTTTGTGGTCTATCTGTCTTTGCACCTCTCAGTGTTTGGTCAAAAGTACCATGCACTTCAGTCACACTGAATTTAAAGCACACTCTCACTTGTGTCCCTTTGTGCAAACTGTTTCCTTTGGTTGGCATATCCTACTGATTAACTTTTACTCTTCTTTCCAGACTCAGCTCAGAAATCACTTTCTTCAGATGCCTACTCTGTGCTGCCACTGAGGGCACTCCCAAGGCATTTTATTTGCATATCTCTATCAAAGACCCTGTCTCACTGTTGTTTGAGATCGGTAAATGAGATCGGTAAAATGAAGACAGAGAAATGAGCACAAGATTGGACTATGTGGTGGCTATTGGTGATCTTGACAAGAATGATGGGGATGAAAGCTTAAATGTAATAGATTCAAGCATGAATGGGGATGAAGAAGTGAAAACATAGAAGCAGAGAATTTGGGTGACAGCCAGCTGAAAAGGAATGTTAAGTCCAGGAAAGTTCTGTTAGTTTTCTTTATTTTTTTTATTTTAACGGAAGATATAAGAACACATTTGTGTGCTGACAGGAATAATACCCTAAAGAATGAAAAACTGATGGTGCAAGAGAGAGAGGAATAATTGTAGGAGCAAAGTCCCTTCGTAGGTGAGAGAGAACAAGGAAGCTCACACATGAGTCAAGGAGAAACGAAGGAGCACATCCATTTCTATGGGAGGAAAGGCAGGGATGCGGGCAAAGCTGCAGGCAGATTGGAGGTTGCAGGATATAGTAGTTGGAGGTTGTGGGAGTTCTCTTTCTGCTTATTTCTATTTTCTCCATGAAACAACAGGCAAGGAGGGCAACTGGAAGTGAAGATTTGGGAGATGATATTAGTTTGTAGAGGGAAATGTAAGTGGAAGGGTCAGTTGACTACAGGACTGTGGTAGGACTGCTGGGAAGTGTTAAGGACCTGCTTGAGATCTGTTCTATATGTGAAGTGATCTTCAAAATCAAACCTTTGATTATATTTTTCTCCTCTTGCTACAATCCAGTTCCTCGCTGGGAACTAAGGATTATCTTACTATGATTAGTCAGCACATCAGTTCATCTGCTTTATTTAATTAATTTATTTACTGTGCATTAATGTACATCACCTTGTATTCATTCATTCGATCATATTTATTGAGTGCCAGGCACCATTTGAGGTACTGGAATCCAGAAGTGAACAGAACAAATCTCTGACCTCAGTGAACTTATCTTCTATATTCTAAAAGATATGAGCCTCCTGTAGCAACAGGCTTTTTAAGAAAAAAAATCCCATGGCCTTTTAGATAAACTATTGTTTTATAGACCCCAAAGCAAAAGGTTTTTATTAACTATGGAGACAATTTATTATATTTTGGTTTATTGACCACAGAAAGAAGGAAGATGCCATATCTCTTTATAATGTTTATTTTGATAGTAGGTTACGATAAAAGACATTTGTTGGGTTCCCAGCTGCTTTGTATTGTGTTAGATTTAAGAGCAGCTGTGCTTTCTCAATATGTATTGCATTGTCAGAAACAAAAACATTATTTTTTGAGCTATTGATGAGGATTCCTCATTTTACTCTTTTCACTGTTTTAAAATTAAATGAATAAATAAATAAAAAGAGATAAGCCTTCGTCTTTGGTAAAGATAAATCCTTAGTGAAAACCAATTACAAAATGGAAGTTTCCATAGTTAAGTACTCAAAACTGGAGTCATTTAAATCCTTAGAAAGAATATCAAGGCCCCGCAGCAGATTGGGCACAGCAAAAGAGTTAAGCCTGACTCAGGGAATGCATCTTTATTTCTTTCCCACTAGTGCTGGGCTGGCTCCATGGAATCCAGCCAAGTGCAGCAGACAGAAGAGTAATTTGCTGGAATTTTTGTTTCTAGTGTCAGAGTAAGGATTCATCATTATCTTCAGAAGAGCATGAATTAATTGAACATCATAACAAAACAGGGTCACCCCATCCAAATTCTCAGGAGTGCATAAACCCTAGAAGATACAACTTCCTTTGAATTTATGAATATGTCCAAAAGGCAAACAATCATGCACTAAAAAGGGCTTATTAACTGACTGCATCTCCTCATTTCATCTTTCTTTTTGACTTGTTTTGGCTTTTCTTTTCTTTTCTTTTCTCTCTCTCTCTCTCTCTCTCTCTCTCTCTCTCTCTCTCTTTCTTTCTTTCTTTCTATTTCCTTCCTCTTGGCTCACTAATTTTCATCTGCTTTCCTTTTTTAATGAAATAAAGGCTCCTAGAACCACTAGTCAGGAAGCTATCATTTGTCGTAGGCAGTGGTTACTGGGACTCTAGGAAGAAACTTGGCTTTGATTGAAATTAGTGTTTCCTTCTGATTCTGGGCATCTAGGTGCAAGAAGAAGAATGAAGTAGGAGCATGGACTGTGAGTTTCCTCTGGGAAGAGATTTGGGTCCTCTCTTAGTGACCTTGGACTTCACAGCTCTTTTGCAAAGAGCAAGAATAGAGTGCTTATCTATTGGGTCCAAGGGGGAAAAAATAAAAAATAGAGTGAATGAGCTTTGTGTTCTATTTCTTCGCATTAACGGATACTTTTTTACTGTTGTTTCAAAAAATAACTGTATTGGAACGTGATTGTTTTTAACTTTTATATAAACAGAAGTCCCCATGCCATATCCCTCCCTGTGCAGTAGGTGTCAGCCTCACACAGCCATTCTTTTCCTAAATCTATATTCATAAGAAAATGACTCTTTTACCCTTTCCATGGTCACCCAGATATTGGAAAGAGTTGTACTAAAGTATTTGGAAAATAACCAAATTGAGAACCATATGAAGGGGTGAGAAATGTTGGGGAGGTGGAGAGGGCAGATTAAGTCCTATAGGTCTCACTGAAGAGATGTTAAGTATTGGCTTCAAGGTGGATGTCTAAAAGGCACAGTTATAACAGCAACTCGAGAAGAGGTGGACATGGTCTTATTAAAGGGTCTTCTGTTTCCTTCAGGCAAAAGAAGTTGAGGCATCAGCAAGTAGCTTTGTGTCCTGGGAAAGGCTCTCAATGCAAACCGTTGATATCCCACTTGTTCATGAATAGGTCAAGTGTCTTGTCTTTTACCTCAGGTATGAAGACACTTGTCTGAGCCTCAGCTTTCTGATCTTTACAATAGGAAAAATATAACTGATTTGTCTACCCTAAATATTTAACAAGGAGGAAAAAAAATTGAGATGTTATGTATACAATAGTTTGTAGATTGTAAAGCACTGTTTAAATGTAGAAGGTAGAATAAAAGATATAAAGGCAAATGTAGAATAGTTATGAGTTAAAGAAATTTCAGTGCTCAAAGTTTAAGAAACTTCAGTTAATCATTTCTATAAATTTTTCTCAACATGTGACAGCAAGGCTTTTTTTTTTTCATGTGTTAGATGTTTGTCATGTGGAATTTAGACATGCTTAGGGTTTACTTCACAAAAAAAATCACAACCTGAAGAGAGCCATATAATATGAATAAATAGTCCTGTTAAAGGAGAGTCCTTTCCCTGCTTTTACATTGTACCATTCATTAATAGACAGTTATTAATGGTACAAGTGCTAATGAAATAGAAATATTAATTTTTAACAATGCTTCTTTTCCAATAATGTATTTGATCCCATAATCCTTTACTCCCCGGTTTGGCTTCTTAGTTCATAGATTGAGATGGCTAAAGTTTACCATATTGTGGTCAGTTTGCATTGATTTGGGCAAAAACCTCAAATTCATCACATTCATCTTTTACCTCGTATTTAGTCTACATAATTTAAATCTAGAAATATAAATATTACCAAAATAACTTATGTTTCAAACTCAAAAGGATTATTTGCTTTATACTTTGATGTTGAAATTTCAACAGAAGTCTTTGAATCAGATTATTAAAACATGAATCCATCAATTTTTCCCTCAGTTCTTTCTAATGTCAGGAAAAGCCAGGGGCAATTAAAAATTTTTCATTTCCCATGACTCATCCCCTCCCATGGAGTTTTGTGCTATATATTCCTTTCCCTGTCCTCCTTCTCTCTCTCATTCTCTCTCTCTCTCTCTCTCTCTCTCTCTCTCTCTCTCTCTCTCTCTCTCTCTTTATTTTTATTTTTGCTGAGGCTTTCAATTTTCAGTATCTTGAACTGACAGAGAAGGAGAGGGGTTGAACTCCTAACCTTTGAAATCTCTTAACACTTACTGAGTAATCAAGGAGCAAAGTGGAAAAGACTGACAATTGGACTTTACCCCATTTGGGGTAAAAAATGGGGAAAAGCTTTTGCTACAATAGTTCAACCATCCCCATTTTGAGGGATTAAGTATTATTTTCCTCAAAATCCTAAATCTTTTGGAACATTTTCCAAAAAAGTGAGGCCAAATTTCTTTACTTAGTGGTCAGCTTGGGGAACTTTATTTTTTAGAACTGCTTTAAAATAATTTACTTTTGCATAACATTTAATACAGATTCAAAATACTTTTATTTCACATTTATAGTGTTGTCTGCTATATTGCTTCTTGCTGTTGTTTCAAAATACTTTGCAATTATAAATAGACATCATTGCTCTCATGCTTCGGGCAGCAGTTTCTGGGTGAAATTCCCCAGGGAAGCCAAGACATAATATCAATACGGTCATAAGTTGGTCGTATCTGAACATCAACAATCTGCTTCATGATCAGAGAAGTGCTGCTCCCCACCCCCTCCCTGTCTGCCTTTCAAACAATTTAAAATATTAGAAACTGTGAAAGGCCCCATTCTACTAATATTTTGTCATTCTTTCCTGGGACTAGGGTGCGAGTCATTTTTTTTTTTTTTCTTGTCTCAGCTAACACTAAATAAGAGCTGTGAACAGTGAGGCTACCACCTTTCCCTGGTGATTTTGTTTCCGCTATTCTCTTCATAACTCACTATTATCCTCAATGAACCTCTTTTCCATTATTTTTAATTCTTTCCATTTCCCTCCCCCACCAGTGGATCTCCTCCTGTTTTCAGAAACTTGAAGATAATGTCCCTACAACCTTCTCTCCAATATCCTCAAATGATCCAGACATGAATATTTTAGTATATTCACCAGTGTCTTTCTGATGCATGAAAGAGTCAGCACAACCAGCCTCTTATTTGTAAAGCTCACAAATGCTGTAGGATTTGAAACGCTATCCTAGCGAATGAACTCCCAGAACAGTTGACAGGCAAGGATTTTACTTCCACGTCTTACACGGAGATGGAGAAAAAGAGACGATTATAAAGAAAGATATTTTAACCCATCTTCTCGGCGACATTTGGGGATGGGGTGCTAACGTTTTAACTGAAGAGGAGGGAGGAGACCGAGCGAGGATGGAGAGGAAGGGACGGGGAGAGGGCGGAGCCAGCGCAGCACATAAAAGCTCACGCAGAAAGGGAAGCAGGTCTGTGTGTGCCGGAGCCACTCTCCTGCCGCCAAGAGCGATGGGGCAGTCTGTGTCGTGAGCACGGAGATCGGAAGGGAGAAAACAAGGACAAGAAGACAAGCGAGACAGACGAGGACATCTGGACAAATCGGAAGGCAAAAGACCGGGAGGCGAAACCCACAGCAGGTGGAAGCAAGATCCAGAGCAAACCGGTCGGGTCCACGGTTGTTTTTCTGCAAGAGAAGAAAGTCCCAGAGGACTGCTTTCCCCCTTCAGTTAATGAAAAGAACTTATATCCCCATAAAAGACACGACTAGGGGGAGGTAAAAATCTGTTTTCTCAGGGGGGGAGCTGAGGGAAATCCAGACTATTTCTTTTCGAAACGTCTGAAATAAGCCACTGCCTAATACACATTGCAGAACTATCCTATTTTCGGAAGATCTACATCCCTTCCTGGAGAATTCCAGCCGGAGCAGCTGCTACAATTTTATTTTTGTATTTAAATATCTGTCTCTTTTTTCCCCCTCCCTTCTAACAACACTTTCCTTGTTTGTATGTACGAATGACAAGAAAGTGTTAGTACAGAGTAGAAATATTTTGTTTTCTATTTCACCTGTTTGTGCCCTTTTTGAGGGGGAAGGAGTGCTCCTTATTTCAGAAAAGGACGTTTTATTTTCAAAGGCTCTCTCTGTGAACATAGTTACATTCATACACATTTAGAGAGATACCTTTCAGAGGTTGAAATCCGACTGAGAAAGATGGAAAAAGGAGCCAGGCACCGAAATAATCCTGAAAAGAACCACCCAGGTGGGAGCCAGTCCGAGACCAGCCGCGAAACTGGGTCCGGAGGGGGCGGAGTAGCCCTGAAGAAAGAAATTGGATTGGTCAGTGCCTGCGGTATCATTGTAGGTGAGTCCGATTTCTTTTCCCACCGACCACCCCTCTCCCCCTTTGGTGGTCCTCCTGTGGAACCTTAACCCCCCTAAAGTACTATTTTTGCTCCCTACTCTCTTAGAAAAGAATTGTCAGTCACCTGTACTGTAACTTACCTCTTGCTGGTCAAGTTTGAGAGGTATGGAAGTGGTATATGTCATACATCTCTTACTTCAGATCAGGCCGAACAGTTCTGTCCAGTGTTCATAAAATGGAGCAAATAGGGATCACACACCTGGCTGATGCGGAGCAATGTTTGGGAGCTTGTTTTAAAAAAATGAAGGTGTCTCCCGGCTACCCACTTTGAAGGATCTGATTCAGTAAGCTTGAGGCAGGGCTAGGGAACCTGAAGTTTTAAGTAGCTTTTATGCAACCATCTCCTCAGCAGTTTCTGGACTGGTTTTTGAGATATGTTTAGTAGATGTTTTGTTGTTTTATGTTATATGAAACTATGGGCTTAGAGGATGAGTAATAATAATTATACTAATAATAATAATAATAGCTATAAGGGCCATAATCATGCTTTGTTATAGCTTTTCCATTTTATGCTGCACTTTTGTGAAGTATATGTGACAGGGCTCTTATTCCCATTTCACAGATGAGGAAATAAATTATGGAAGAAAAGAAGAGACAGATTGTGTCTTGCTGTAAATGTATAGTTTGCAGTGTCTCTCCTTGCCTAGTGAAGTCTGCCTGTCTCTTAACATCCATGGAAGACCCTGTGAGGCTCTCAGAGGGAACAGGAGTAACTAGAATGTGGAGTCAAGGAGGAAAAGATGGGTAAAATGTGTCCCAGCTGGGAGGCTTTGAAGCTGGGGAGCCTGGGTGTCCCTGAGAGTGCCAGTGCAGGCCACTCCAATGCCCAAACTGTACTCCATGCAGAAAGGGGTCCCAAATATGGCTCCATCTCCAGAGAACACATCCTCCTTTTTCTAGAGAGGCCCTGGAGATTGGTAGGCAATGGCACATTTGCTGTCCTCACTCCAGATGGTGAGAGTTTCTCCTGCTGTTCTTTGGCAGAGGGCTTTACCTTCCACCACCATGGAACCAGGTGCAGCACAGTCAGGCTGGATATGCTTCTGTGTCATCTCCTCAGTGTTCTTTTTGAAGGCTTATTGTGTCTTGGTGTCCATGAACCAGTTTCTCTGGATGACCCCATGGTCCATGTGGCAGCACAGGGATATTTTTGGCAACTGCGCAATAGTGACACTGAAGAACACCCTTGAAATCAAATAAAATC
Organism: Cynopterus sphinx; assembly: GCA_030015415.1. Lineage (NCBI taxonomy): Eukaryota > Metazoa > Chordata > Mammalia > Chiroptera > Pteropodidae > Cynopterus > Cynopterus sphinx. The sequence goes on from CM057384.1 coordinate 77,820,180, forward strand.
AGTACAGTATTCAAATAATCCTTTTCACCTCTATACTCAGACATCAGTGATTATGTTAACACCGCTCTGTTTTTAAAATAGAATCCCACTTTATCTAATGCTCTGACTCCAGGTGGTTTTCTGGGCATCTATAGTTATAAGAAAGGTAATGTTATTTTTAAAAATTATAGTCATGATCTAAATTTCTCATTACCTTTTTTTTTTGCCTCTCCATCTCAGCTGCTCTAAAAAATGAGATCAGCAAAGTACTCAATATGTATAGCACATGCCAGTTTAAGGTCTATAAATAGTCCAGAGCCCATTACCTCTTTCACCAGTTCTACTGATAGGAATAAGCATTTTCCTCTCTTTGGAAAGGTTCTGATTCATACACAGACATGCACACCCACATGCACACAAGCACAGCTTCCTTCTTCCTGCCTCAGCTTTGCTTACCCATTCCTATATATGTACAGGTTTTCAAGGGTAGAGGATGTTTTCCTATTTTCTGAGGTTGTTTTATCTCTTCCTTTTAATATTTTTCTAAGACTGAAGAAATGGGAGTGTTCAGATACAAAAAGTACAAGTCGAGTACATGTTACTGCTGACTCGTCCATGACCTCATGGATGACACTTTAATGTGGGAATAGACCCAATGCTCCCGCTGGCATTACAATAACAAGAATAACTCTGGTGTTCTATGGTGAAAAGAGATCCCAAATATGTGATTTCAGAGAAATCAGAATATTTTTTTCCGGAATGAGAGAATTCTTGTAGAGTTAATGAGAATCCTTATAGAGTTACTAAGCACTATTCTATCTTCATTTAAGTTAGGATGAGATGCTAATTTCCCCTTAGGATGACGTGGAGGCAAAATCCTTTCTTCTTTCCTTCCTGCATGGCTGTTGAGTTGTAAATGTTCTGAGCAGCTGCCCTGTCCTTTTCTAGAGGGTTTCTGAGTGGATGATAGTGACTCCAGTTTTTCAAGACCAAGTGCAAAAACAGAAATAGCATTTTCTATGCAGAATTCAGTGTTCTTGTGTTCAGTGTCAACACTGTGGAAGAAAGAGAATTAGAAGGCAAAAAAAGAAAAAAGTTTCCTAAGTGAATCAAGAGATACAGTATGGGAAAGTAGCAATTGCCCCAAGTCTATCCATCTCATACCCAATTAACTTAGAGGGATAAGTGAAACTATATTTCATAGAGGCTCATAAAATTTCATTTATAGCTCGTCATTGATGATCTAAAGTAGAAATAACAGAATGGCAGGTGCTACAGAAATATAAAATAGACAAAGGGAAGATTCATGCCCTAGAGTTACTAAATAATCTGATTGGGAAGATGAGATTCATATTGACTAAACAGAGAACACTGAAAATGAATGATATGGTTGATTTGTGTAAAAGATGAAGGAAAGCAAAGTTAGGTGAATGGTGGGAAGTACAAAGAGAGAGATTCTAACCCAAAGCTAGATTAGGAAGCATCTCAAAGGATGTGGAGAAAGATGCAGTAGAGATGATTTGAGGAGATTTTGTGGGTAAAAGTACAATGACTAAACTGTTATTTCCTTGAGCAAAAAAAAAAAGAAAAAAAAATGTGTCTTGTACAGCTCTGAATCCCTAGTGCTTAGCACACTACCTGACATGAAACAATTAATTACTCAAATGATTGGTGAATTTATTGACTCTTGGACGAAAGTCTGAAGACAGTAGTAATAAGATTTATCTGAAGAGCTGTTGGGTACTTGGCTTGAAAATCTTTAAGCTTGGAATAATATCATTAACATGGACAATAAGGTTGTTACATTTTTATTTTTTTAACATTACCTTTGCTCCAATCTAAATAGGCTATTTCTCTTCATGTACTTGGCTGAGAAAACCTATTGGCAACAGATGAACTTAAATTTCTACATGAATGTAGAGTCCCCCACCCCCAAATCTAAGGACAGTGTAAAGAAGCAGCAAAGTTCATTTGTTAATGATACCAATGCTCCTGTTAATAGTTATCATTAGGAAACACTTACTTGCCAGACACTCATCCAATTACCTAACATACATTATCTTATTTATCTCTCACAATAACCCTGTGTGACACCTATTAACCCTTTCTCCAGATAAGGAAATAGAGGCTCAGAGAAATAAGTAACATAGTGAAGGTCAGACAGCTGAAAAGTGTTGAAGCCAGGATTCAAACCTTAGGTTGTCTGAATCCTGAATTGAGCTTTTAAGTATTATTCTCTGCTATTTCTATTTTTATGTCTTGAAAAGGGTGTTTTCCTTTAGTCCTCAGACAGAGGTCTTTATTCATTTTTATAGATGAAGCAGTTAGTGTTGTATTCCCATTGATAAAGTGTCCTAGTTTAAAGGGGATTTGGGCAGTCAGCTGGGGGTAGAAGAAAGTGATGTTCCTAGTGCAGTTGAAGGAAGACTTGGGGGTGGGGAGCCTGAGGTGTGTCAGCTCAGGTCTACAGGATCTGGCCAGTACAGACCATGCTCCCATTAGCTCTCCCACATGCATACCTTTCCTCTGTGGACCAGGGGTCTTCCCATCCATGGAAGAGGAACCCAATTCCTGGCTGGTTAGGTTACTTTATACCATTTATGTATTAAGGTACATACTCAGAATTTAGGTCTCAAGGCATCAGGCCTGCTGCAGAGCCTAAAGAAAAATATTCATAATGTGTCAGACCATTTTGTTTTTATCATAGTGTGTGTTTATGAGAGAACTTGATCTATTTGCTACAGTGTGCTAGAAGACTACTATCTCATAACTAAAAAACAGTATTTATTGAGCTCTGCCAGTTCCTGTGCTATATATAAACTCCATATATTACCTTATTTAATCCTGACCACAATCCTATGAAAGTAGTTATTATAACTATCTCTATTTTAAACATCACAGAGCTGGTAGGTTATTTGCCAGGGTCACACAACTGATTACTGAGATGGCCAACTGATTAATCCAGATCTCTTAGCCATTCCCCATTTCTCATCAGTAACCAAGAGAAGAGGGAGAGAGGCTGATGTATATTGTGTGGTGGGGAGTGGGTCACGGAGTCTGGAAAGCCCATGAGTGAAAAACTTTTTTTAAGGCTATTTGTCAGCAAAGAAGTGTGGCTATAGTTATAATCATACTGAAATGGCACTGGGCTGATTTGGAAAATTCTCAAGTCCAATAAATTTTCAGATCCATGAGTTCTACACCACTTTCGAAGATTTCACATTTTAGTCTCTAACATGATGTATTAGCTTTCTAATCTCCCAAATGTTTATTGGATATTAACCAGAGGGATGGAGTGTGAAAATTGCTTCTTGAGTTTATACTTCAGTTATTATTAGTTTTTTAATACATGCAGAGGTTAAGATTTGGTTCATTCAGGATTAAAATAGGTTTAAAACTCTCATTGTTCTTAAAGAAAACTCTGAGATAGAAACCAACTAGGACACTTATCAAAACAAACACATCTTTGGTGAATAGAGAAAGGCTGTACCCAGCAACGTAATGATAATAATAAGTAGCTACCATTTACTGAGCACTGCTATGCGCCAAATACGTAGTACCTGATCAGTGCTTTATGAACATTCTCATCTAATTTCATGAAACAAGTACTGTTATGAAAAGGAAGAGTTTGAATGAATAAGTAACTGGGCAATGGCAGAGCCAGGATTCCCACCCAGGTCATTGAACTCTTAAGCCACGGCGCTTAATCAAAATGCTCCACAGCGTGGAGCTCAGAGTGGCTGGGACCAGGGATCCTGTTGCATGCATGCTTCCCACATCAGGAACCAGGGAGCTCAGGGAGCAATCTGGTTGAGCCTCCTACTGGGGCTACAGTATATTCTCTCAAAGAGTAGAGTTATGCAGAATGAGTGACTAGCGGGAGACATGTAGGATTAGGGAAACAATTATGTCCAAGAAACGGAGCCAAACAGCCCATTTTATTTAGAAAAACAGCAACAAAAACACCATATATCCAGATCAGATATCCTTCTCAGAGAGGCCAGCACTATATAATCTATAACTTTTCTGAATTAAATCAGCTTCATGAAGCTCATGGAGGTGTAAGACAGACTGGTTGGGTTTCTCAGGTTGCCCGGCTACCAAGGTTTTTTGCTTTGCTCTGAAGGTTAATCCAGCAGCATGGCTACCTACAAAGAAAAGCCTCAGGAATTTCTGTCATTGCCCTTGTTTTGCTGCTATTGCTTTGAGGTGGTGGTGGGGGGAGGGTTGGTATAAAAGCAGGCATGAGCAAGTAATCCCAAGAATATATTTTGAGCTATAGAAGACATCAACCATTCAGGAACCCAGGGGGCTAGAAACTGTTCCACTGCAAGTTTTGATTCCTAGATGAGCATATAGGGCAAGGAGGACCATACCTTGTCTCCCCTCCCACAATGTTCCTACAGAGGAAGCGCCCATGTTTCCACATTAAACAAACACTCTTTGAGCACATTATTTGCTAGGTAGGCCCTGTGCTGAGCAATGGTGAATTTTATTTTTTAAAAAGCAGAATTACCCCTCAAGTCTACTTTAAACTGTTTTATCTATAGAAGGAATAAAGTTTGAGCCAGAAAGCTTTTTTGATTACATCTCATCCCTCATTCTTCCCATCGATTTTCTCCCTGCTTTAAATATGCTGAGTTTAGCAGTGACTTCCCTGAAGGGGGTTTCAGAACACGCCTTAAGATGTTCAGGGCAACCTCACACTGAGCTAGCTGCATGCTGTGATGGTGGATTACCCAGAGAGAGAACCATTGCTTCAGAATTATTACTGTACTTCTCTCATCTATATATAGATTTTAAATGTGCTTTTTTGTACATCTATTAAATGCTTAAATGCTTTAGCTGCTTCTTTAGAGCACAGTTCTGCTTAGGGTGTTTAGTAAGCAGCTGATATAGGCCAGTCAGGTTGCTTGAAGGATAAGGAGGTACTTGTTAAATGGGCCCTGATGCTAGAAGTAGAAAGCATATAATGAATTTTTCCATGATTTGCATCAATGTATGCAAAAAGAGAGGCCATCGATCATATTGCAGTGGAAGAAGGGCTTTGGAGATAGTATTGTGTTTGTATAACTGCTTCCCTATTTATAAGGTTATAGCCTGGAACAAGTTGGTTATCAGTTTACTTACTTGTAAAATGAAAGTTTCTTTTTTTTTAATTTAAATTGTTTTTTCAATTTGATTTGGATTCTTTTCTTATCCTTTTTTATTATAGTGACATTGGTTAACAAAAATCTTATAAGTTTCAGGTTCACAATTTAACAGTAAGGCATATATACATTGCATTGTGTTCACTGCCCATAGTTAGATTTCTTTCTGTCAACACATATTTGATCCCTTTTAATCCATCTAATTCCCTGCCCTTCCCTCTGGTAACCACTAGTCTATTGTCCGTGTCCATGAATCTCTGTTTATTTGTCATGTTTGTTTGTTGCTTTTAGGTTTATATCCCACATATAAGTGATATGTGGTTTTCAACTTTTTCTGTCTGGCTTATTTCGCTTAGCATGATTACCTCAAGGTCAAGGTCCATCCATTTGCATTGTTGCAAATGGCAGTATTTCATCTCTTCTTATGGCTGAGTAATAATCCATTGTACATATGTACAACAGCTTCTTTATCCAATCATCTATTGTAGGACACTGGTTGCTTCCATGTCCTAGCCACCATGAATAATGCTGCTATAAAGAGCATCAGTGTGCAAATTTCAGAAATGGGTTTTCAAGTCTTTGGGGTATATACCCAGTAGAAGGATTGCTGAATCATATGGTAGATCAATTTAGTTTTTTTGAGGAATCTCCGTACTGTTTTCCATAGTGGCTGTACTTATTTGCAGTCCCACCAACAGTGTATGAGGGTTCCTTTTTCTCCACATCTTCTCCAAAACTTGTTATTACTTGTCCTATTGATACCAGGTATTCTAACAGATGTGGTTTTGATTTGCATTTCCCTAATAGAAAGCAATGTTGAGCATCTTTTCACATTTGTATGTTTTCTTGGGAGAAGTGTTTGTTCAGATCCTCTGCTCATTTTTTTAAATTAGATTGTTTGTTTTGTTGTTATTGAGTTGTATGAGTTATTTATATATTTTGGATATTAGGCCCTTATTGGAGGCATTGCTTGCAAATACATTTTCCCTTTCGGATGGTTGTCTCTTTACCTTGTTGATGGTTTAAAATGAAAGTTTCTTGAGGAATATTAAAGTAAAGCCAGTATCCTACAATATGTGTTGAATAAAAATATTAGTTTTTTTTTCTCCTTAAGCTCGTCTTCCCCCATTTCCCCTCCTATCCCAACCCAAACACACACACTGTACTAATTCTGGGTCAGAAATTTCAGTTGCAGTGATCCGGTGATGGGAGCTGGCCAATTCAGCCCAAGTCAACCTACTGTTGATTTGAGTCCTCTTACTCATCACCCTTGGTCTTGTGCTTCCCCTCTTCAGGAAGATTTTTCTAAACAGCCCACGCCAGTCATCTTTTCCATCTCTACTATGGTATCTTGTCATATCTTGCAAAAGAACTCATGCAGCTTCTGGTCAACATGGTGTTGTCATATCGTGTCCTTGTATATGTGTCCACTTCTCCACACAATTCCTTGAGGGCAGAGCGAGTTTTACTCGTTTTCACATCCCTATGTATTCAACCTGGTATGCATAAGTGCTTAGAAAGTATTTATTGGATAATAACAGTCAGTCAAAAATAAATCATCCAGTGGGAGTCTGTTTTCCAACAATGTGAATTGAAAATACTTAATACTACTTAACTGTAACTTTAAAATTGTTAAGATGGTAAATTTAATATTATGTTTTTTACCAGGATATTTTTTGTAACTTAAAAATTAGTTGTTCTCATGACTAATCAATTTTTGTGCTTTGCTTAAAAGAAACAAACACCCAAATAATCAAAATCCAAATTTGAAAGGGATTTAGGGGTTATCTAGATGATGACATTGAGGATTGAAAGTAGATCAAGGTTTCTCAACCTTGGCACTATTACCTTTTGAGCCAGATACCTCTCTGTCATGGATGGGGAGCTGTCCTGTTCATTGTAGGACATTTAGTAGCATCCCTGGCCTCTACCCACTAGATTCTAGCTGTGGCAAATAAAAGCGTCTCCAGACTTTGCTAACTATCCCTGGGGGTGGGGGAATGGTGCAAAATTGCCCCTGGATGAGAATCACTGAGGTAGACAAACCCTATCTCACTGCTGGTGCTTGATTCCCCAGCCAGACAAGGAGATGCTAGAGATCAGATGTGAATCTTTAATGGGCATATTTGAAGGCTCAGCATTCTTAGCCCCTCAGGCCTGGATACCTGTCTTTCAGTGGCTGGTGGGTGGTAGTTGGTTGACTCCCTCTATTTCATTAAAAGTCCATGTGTGAACAAGTGCTTCCCAATTACCTTTCAAAGCAAGCATGTAGATTGTGTGCTCAATAAATACTCTTTGAGATGCAATTACCTGTTGGCTGCCCACCTGCAGCATCTAAAAATTATACTGAGACAGACAAATGACTCAGCGAACAATTCGTGGTCCTGGCTCTACAGTGCTATTTTGGAGCCAAGCCTTGGATTCATCTAGGGATGGTCTCTATTCCTACTGCTATAAATCTTAGCAATTCCTTACATTTGCCAGCATTTCACAGAATATAAAGTGCTTCCACACATATGTCATCTTCTTTGATCCCCACAGCAACCCTCTGAGGTAGGCAGGGAAAGAACAATAATTCCCATTCAGAGGATGAAGAAAGGGAACCTCAGAAAAATTCAGGTCACTCGTGAGTAGCAAAGCAAGGACTCAATAGTGGCTCATCTGACTCTTAGGTCTAGTGTCTTTTTCACTTTATAGTAAAGAATCCAAAACAGCAGGGTCCTGCAGTTCTTTCCACGTCTGTGGTCTGCAGGAGACAGCAGCCCCACAGTGCATGTGTTGGAGTCTTGACTGGCTCTCACCCCGAGGTAGCTATCTGGACAATCTTGATGAAGAAGTGTAAACAGAGTGAGAGGCATGGTGAGCTTCCAGGCCTGTCTTGAGGATCAAAGCCTGGCCTCAACCTACTAGACCCTGCTTCCACACTGTTCCCTTAGTCTTAAAAATCCTGAGATCCTCCCAGCCATTTTATGGGAGAAGTACAAAGAAGGTTCACATCAGCTTTCTCTGGATATCATGGAAATAAACAGATCCTCTAAGCCTCAGGAGACACTCAGACTAGATTTCAAGGCTAGCATGGGTTAGTAAGGAAGACCAAAGCCTTTTGAATCTGAGGGTCTGATGAGCATTAAAAATCTGTAATTCCATGCCCTAAGAGATTCTTTGATGGCTACAGCATTCCAGTGTGGATATGCCTGGATGTGAGTAAAGCCTTTAATAGGGGTACATGGGTTTTGGCTCACTGGTGGAGAAGTTAATGATTACTCATGGCAAATGTAGATTTTCTCAATTCCAGCAACTTTTCTAGTGAAGACTTGTCCAACTTGGCCCCTTTTTTATGGAGTGGTTTGCTTGGCTTTACTTTGACAGAACAAGCCAAGCTGGGCCTCATTACCTAGGCATCCAAAGACTCATTTTTCACTAAAGAAGATCTGTGTGATAAGATGCTTATTTTATTAATTGGGGTGGGTGAAAGGGAAGGTTGAAACCCTGACCTCCCATACCTTGGCCATACCAGATGGGTGGGCATCTCACTCTTGAATGGTTTTTTTGGACAAGAGTCTAAGAGTAAAACAATAAAGAAAAAAATCCCACCATAATCAACTTTCTTCCAATCTTTCATCAAGGTTCAGAGTCAAGGAGGAAGCCCTTTCCCAGTTCTCTTTTTTCAAAGCCACTCCAGAAAAGTCTCATTTGGACAGTGTCCAAATTTAAAAACCCTGTAGCTAAAGTATGTTATGCAATTTCTAGAGGAGAGGCAACATAAAGTAGTAGAGGAAATTCTAGGTCAAGAGTCCAAGGCCTTCGTCTCTTCTCCAGGCTTTACTAACTATGCAGTAATGTGACTTAGATCAAGTCTCCACACCTCTCTGAACCTCAATATTCCCACAAAGGTAAACAAGAATGATAGTACCTGACCTATGCACCTAAGAAACTAGTTATGAAAATCAAGTAAGGTAATGGACATGAATGTTTTGTAAATCACCATTGGAGATGGTATTGCAATAAAAGGAAGGAATCAGATCTGTGTTCCACTTCTTTGATAAGCATTTTCTGTGAACCACTGTCAGTATTTATAGTGTGGAGCATGTAAAACTGATTACTTTCAGGTAAAAGCTTGATTCTCTGGCAAAAGGTTTAGGTTTTAAGCCAATTGCTACTAACTCACTCTATGATTTAGGTAAATAACTACCTCTCTGGGTCTCAGTTTCTTCATCTGCAAAATAGGAATAATTGTCTCCATTTGGAAAATAGGAATATAGTTGCCATACTTTCTTTCCCAATAAATTGAGGATGGTCATAATAGCCAGTCTAGTCTCTGCAGCAGTGAAATAACTGGGTTGCTTTACTCATTTGCTTACACTATACACTTGCCATATTTCACAGGATTGGGAGGTTCCAACAAAACAGGCATATTAAACTGCTCTATGGAGATAAGTTCTAAATTGATGTCAGATATCTTTTATTCAGATACCTCACCTTCACAGGTGAGTGGAAGCAATACAGTTTCTATTCTCATGGAGCTTAAAGACTAGTGGGGGAGATAAATATTAATCAAACAATCACACTAAAGATTATATATAGCAGGCATTACTTTAGGGTAAATGTAATGTGAATGTTCTTTTGGCTCCAGAACATAGCTCTGCTGTGAGTGACATTCCTGCACCTACAGAAGCTCCAAAGGCCACTAAGGTGGAGCAAAGCAAATGTTACCTGATTCTGGTTTTCTAGGTAGTGGCTGTCTAGAATCACAGAGAGGCATTCCTCTCCTTGTTCCCTAATGTAATTCAATTATTTTAGCTTTTATCTTTTGAATTTTAATTTGGTCAAAATTAATATTGGGAGGAGAGGGGAACCCAATAATTTTTATAAAAATGAAGATTCGTGTCTTAATGCCAACCTATTGCGACTCTCACCATCACTCCAGCAGCTCCATGGTAGGACATGCTGTCTAAGAATACTGTAAGTAGAGGCAGGAAGTGGTTAGACCCCACCAGGGGCTATTGAGTTGCACATCCCACCTTCCTCGACTTCCTCCACCTGGAATAAAGGAGGGAGCACACACTCTGGAAATATTAAAGTGTAAGGCAGAGAACAAAAGTGATTACTGTTCCCATTGCAAAATTTGTTGTCCAAAAACCCTTAGTGGAACATTAACACTCTTCATTCTTGAGAAGATGGAATCTTTTCAATAACATCGATCGCCACTCTCCCCATTGCCACAGCCATTCCTGGCTCTGAGAAACACTTAGCTGTTCCCCAACCCCTCTGTTTCACTACCTTAAAGACCAAAGTCAAACTTTGTTTTTCTCCTGCATTGATTGCTTTTCTAACTCCTTAAGTTAGTTTTATAGCCCTAGCTAGATTGCGCTCTTCTTTGCTGGCTTTGAAATGCCCTACAGGTCACTCTTCTGTTAGGCAAGGAATTTACTACCATCTTTCAGTGCTGGTTCTCAGCTTCCAGCAGCCTAATTGGCAGTTGAAGGGTCACTTCACAGGGCGACTCCGTCCTAAGTCCTGGGATAGTAGTACCTCTTAGTTTCCACCAACCCAACAAAGATGCAAAGCACACATGGGGACTGTCTAGACCCCTTTTCTTTCCTGTTATTCATCTCATAATACAGTTTTTAAGTTTGAAAAGAGGCAGCTTATTATGCATCCCAGAGGAATAGAACTTTATTGCTTTTGGAATATAAATATTCTCTTCTCTTCCTCTTTGACTGAAACAACTGAATGCATGGCCTGGGATTAAAAATTGAATTTTGGTTTGGTGGCTTTCAGGACTGGATTGAGGTTGAGTTATGGCTGAGATCTAAAAGTCTGTTTTTGAAAGCTGAGCATAAAATCCTATACTCATTGAGTCCAGCACTAGTTCCAAACCACTAAAGAGATATGATGGGAGTTTGAGATGTTCTCAGAACACTGTCAAATCCAATTGACCTCATAATACTCCATCCAGAGCTGCATTTCTACCCAGATCCATCTGACTTCTGCTCCCCCCAGCTTGGGCCTTTAGTGGTGCAACTGAGTGGGGCTGGAAGAGCTTTCAAAGCACCTGTCGACTGGACCCTGATCACCATCTTGAAGCATAAGAAGGACATAAAGCTTGGGAAGAAACATATCAGAAGCTACCCCCCCACACTCCTACTCCTCCTCTGTCCAATACACACACCCCAACAGCCAACCATTCAGTCCTCGCTGCCGGCCTCACCTCTCAGGAGAAACCCAGCCTCTTGCATACAGAAGCAGAAGTGGGATTAGTGGCAAGAGCTCTGGATTAAGTATCAGGAGACTGACTTTTAGATCCAATTTTACCCATCAGTAGCTTTGGAATTTGGAATAAGCCACTTAACCCCTCTGTATCTTAGGTTCTTAGTTTGTGAAATAGAGAAATAACCTGCCCTTCCTCCTCTTCCTGAATTTCATAAGGTTGTTGTGAGGGTCACATGGGACAGTGGAGGGGAACAACCTTTAGAGGAATACAGCGCCAAGGCTTTGTAAGATTACATTCCCGTAAACCACTTCCAAAAGACTAGGACTGTTTTTAAAGGGTTATTTCATAATTCTCACCAAGGGTGGGGCTATCATATCTGGGGTGGAGGCCAGCCTCCAGGAGTGCTGTCTACACTCATGGGTCTCAAAAACCCCAGTTATGGGGTATGACCACAGTCTGTCCCTTCGGCTTACTTTTGAAGCTTTCTTACTAGCAGCAGGTCTCTGAGAACAACCCACTTTTTCAGCCCTACCATTTTAGCCAGTCTTAAGACCTTTGTCACCTTGGGAGATCATGTGCAGCCCAGTCAGAGGGTCCTGAATTTCAGGACCTGCACCAGCGCTTGTTACTGTGTGGACTTGGACAAGGCACTTAATATGTCTGAGACTCAGTTTTCTCTCTGTAAAATAGGAAAGATGATATCTGACTCCATAGGTTTATCCTGAGGATTAAAAGAGACACATAGAGTACCTGTCCATATCTCTGATCTCTGTGGGCCTGTGGTATGCTACTCCTTCCCTGCTTCTAAGGAGAATTATTGCTAGATACACCTGCCTAAAGGTGATTCATGCAACCCAAAGGTATTTTAAAATCAGATCGAAGATGAGACTGCCTCTGAAAATGCAGGTACTACTAACTATGCTGATGTCACTGTCTCCCCTCTACCTTTGGTGCCTTGTACAGGGAACATCATTGGCTCTGGAATCTTCGTCTCACCGAAGGGCGTACTGGAGAACGCTGGGTCTGTGGGCCTTGCTCTTATTGTCTGGATCGTGACGGGTCTCATCACAGCTGTGGGAGCCCTGTGCTATGCTGAGCTCGGGGTCACCATCCCCAAATCTGGAGGTGACTACTCCTACGTCAAGGACATATTCGGAGGACTGGCGGGGTAAGAGGCTCTGCGAAGGCTTGAGTGGTCTAGGAAGCCAAGGCCAGGGGGTTTCCAATATACCAAGAAGAGCTAGAGAATGGGATGCACTTTTTGCCTCTGTGTCATGGTTGCTAGTATAGACTTGTATCTCCCCGATGCTCATGAGAGTGGCAGAGGAACCAAGTTGTAGTTTTAATCTCTATTGACCTTAATGAGCAAGATCCTATGAATGAGAGAAAATAGAACTATGTGACAATTTTGACCAAAGACTCTTAGGGAGAGTATATCACAAAACAAAGCCCCCTTTTTTTGACAAATGAGAGTGACCACCTAAGAGATGAAGTAGCATCTTCTTACATTACCAAGAATAATGGCCTTCCTCTAAAGCCAGGCCTTGATCTTGAATTTCTTTCCTCCTGTAGCCCTTCTACTGAAGAGCTCAACCATCATCAAGGGGTCCATGAATATGGAGGGCACTGCCCCCACAACGCCTGCTCAGTGCTTCCCCTGGCATTTACTTACATGGCCACATTCGCAGCACGTCCTTGCTGTCAAAATTCTGGAGTTGTAAATTTTATTTTTCACCACTGGATGCTGGGGGCCAGAGTGATAGAGAAGAGATGATTAAAGAAGAGGGGAGAGTGAAAAAAGAACACCAAGACTTGTTTTAGAACTAGTTGAAACAGCTCTTCATCATTAAACCATTTCATTGCCATTTCTAAGTGTCTCATTTGAGGAGGAGCTGGGCTCCTCAGCGTCTTGAAAACCAAAAGAAAACCCATCTCTTTAGCCCACCTGCCTCTCCTGATGCTGTCCAATGACTTGCCCATGCTTCCCCTGATGACTTCTGAATCTGGGGGGGAAAGGTCCGTCTCTATTGTTGCCTTGGGTCAAGTTTCACCCTGTTCCCCATTCAGGTTCCTGAGGCTATGGATTGCTGTGCTGGTGATCTACCCCACCAACCAGGCCGTCATCGCTCTCACTTTCTCCAACTACGTTCTACAGCCGCTCTTCCCCACCTGCTTTCCCCCAGAATCTGGCCTCCGAATCCTGGCTGCCATCTGCCTATGTAAGTGTCATCTGGGCCTTGCTTGCAGGGCGGCCTCTTTTAGCCTTCCTGGTGGTCTTCCATGTCTCTGCTCCTCCTCTTATCCCTCTTTCTTTCCTGCTCTCTTTTATTTTTCCCCCATAACTTTTCTATCTCCTACATGTGTGCTGTGGATGAATGGATTCTGCATAAGATTACCTGGTATTAAAAAAAAGAAGAAACTTATGTAGCTGCTCAGAGGCCCAGTAACTTTCATTGGCAGGATTCTTCACAGCATACAAAGCACTTTCACTTATATGATCTGATATATGCAAATGACAAATCCAGGAGCTAAGCCAGGCAGTATTATCATTTTCCTAGTGCCAGTAAGATAATGGAGCTAGGCAGTGACTCGCCCAAGGTGGCAGGCCCTGAGTGGAGCCCTGGTCTCCTGATTTCTTCTCTTCCAAGCAAATACACTGCACTGGAGGCTCCTGCTGCTCATAAGAAGGTTTTTCTGGCCTCGTCCACCTCTACCTCCATCTGTCAGCTCACATCTTAATACCCTTTGGAAGGAAAATTTAAAGGCATAAGTTGTCTAACTGAGGAGAAAAGCCATAAGGTGGATTCTGTAGTTAGGATTCAATTGCAGTAAAAATTTAAAGAAGGGAGAAGGATCTCTGTGAGCTGGGATAGATTAGAGAAGCTTTAGAGAGAAGTTCTGCAACCTATATTTCTAGAATTCTCAACACTTAGTCTCTGATAACAGGGATCCCAATGGATTGGGATATTTTATATCTTTCAACCAAAAGCTAATTTCTAAAGTAAATATTTGGATCTTTCAGAGGCTCCATTTCTAGAGTTAGCTCAGTTTCTGCCTACCCACACCTTCTGACACACATACACTTAGCTGGGGGTAGTGAACATCCTGGCCACACCCTTTCCCAGGTCTTGACTCTTTCTATCATGCTGGTGAGATGGGGAGGAAAGGGTCACTTGCCTATCCCAAAGCTTCTCACAGCGCAGCTAGATAGGGCTCTAGGGGTGGTCTCCTTGGCAAGTGTGCCCTCTTTGGCAGTGATGCCCTAGGATAGACCCCCACCATCCAAGCCACTGGAGCCAAGACACTTGTTTGGGGCATATGCCTTGTGCTTGGTTAGGTCAGTTCACAGATCTGGAGAGGAATGTGGGCTCCAGAACCAGGCTGCCAGAGGCTGCATCACCACACCACTTCCTAATTGCTATGAGTGCTTGGCAAAGAAACCCACCACACCTGATGTAAGATGGAGATTGGAATCCTGCCAGCACAAGAGATCATGGTTGCAAGGATTGCAAAAGACAACGAATGTTCTTAGCACTGCATTGCGCACCTTGTAGCCCAGCCATTAGTCAACGTAGTCACTTGGTCCTTGCTTACTAATTGGATCTAGAGATGGGGGAAGGGGAAGGAGAAAGAGGGCGTGGGAACACAGGAAGAGTTGCCGTTTCTGCCATCAACAGGCTAATAGTGGTTAGAAGGGGACCACATGAGTTCTGGACACTGCTATTTCAGCATCTCATGCACACTGACGTGGCTTCCTTTTTCCTGCTGATTCTGCTAAAGTGTCTCAGACACTCTCTAACTAGAAATTGAGAATCCTGAGTCCATTCAGTCCATCCCCTACAACAGAAAAGAGGCCTTAGGGGGTAGTTCCCTGGGCAGATGGACCCCATGGCTTCCTTTCCCAAACCCACCAAGGGTAGATAACTTCTTGGGCAAAAATCCTCTGGAATAGTGTAGCCTCCTTGTTATCCCCTCAGACCAGAGAGGTGCAAACCCTCCCAGGAAATAAGGATCACTCCTGCTTGTAGCCCAGCTTCAGAAAGACAGGTTGTGTATGGTCTCTTCGGCAGACCACACCTCACCTGGACACTCTTAGCACCAAGCCAGAAGGAACTTAGAAATTCTAACAAAAAATAAGATCCTTTCCTCTCCCGATTCCAGATATTAAAGGTTCAATAAAGCTTGTGTAGCCTGTCCTCTGCCTCCTAAGGAGAACTGAAAGAATTTATGACCAACTTAGCAGTAGTCAGTCTTGCCCTCTAGAGATAGGAATTTTTCAACATCCTTGAGATTTGTGTTCAAGTACTTTTCTACCTTCATAAGCAGGAAAATCTTCTTAAACCCAAGATTATTCTTCCTTATTTCCTTGGGGGAAATAGAAAACAGCTCCTCACCTCACCCTGTGTACTACCCCTTTCTTCCCAGATGTGAAGGCCATGTAGAGCCCCCAACTCCTCTCCCCACAGGGATGCACGCACATGTACATAGCCACAAACCCACACTTCCTCACCAGACACTCCCAGGAACTTTGAATCTGTGTTAAAAGGTTCTGGTTTGTTGAATACTTTTTTTTTTTTTTTTTTTTTTGAGCCCACTTCTAAAGGCCCCTCAAATCATCTTTTAAAATATTCAGTAAAATAGGAACCAGGCTGTCAGGAAGGCTTGGTGGATGCTATCTCTCATTAAATACTGATATCTTTTATTCTAGCACCCCTACCACCATCATCCAGCCTCACACATCCTCTTAGCTTGTGCCAATCAAGCCAGCCATGCAGAATAGGCCCAGTATTCTTTGGCAGTAGAGCCAAGAGTGGTCCAGTCCAGCCATATTTCTGAGAGAAGTGATAGAGAGCTTGAGGATGGTCTGAATGTATTAATATAAGAAGCTCTGCTTTCTGCTGTGTCATTTTGGTGTGCTGTGACAGGCTGGATCCACTGTGGAAATGAGAGTTTTGAGGCAAAGGCCAGCCTCTGTGAAGAGGTAGTGAGTGTCTGGGTTGAGGGAGCTGTAGGGCTGGAGCCGGCAGGGAGAACCAGTGTGGCAAAGCCCCTGGCTGTGATTCATTGTGGGAGGGAGAAGAGGTCAAGTCTGGTTCCATGGGGCCGTTTTGGAATAGATCAGATGAGAAATGATGGTGGGAGGAATCAGATGAGGTAGAGAAGCAGAAGGAACCTGCTGTAACTGGCTTGCTCTCACAGAGTCTAGAAGGGGTGGGGAAGAGAGGAGAGAGAAGGAACTGCAGATTGGATCATGCTTATGCAACTGCAGCTGCCTTTGCGTTATTTTATGATTTAGGTCAAAGCTGATTATTCACTACCGAGTCAGCAGAATATTCCTAGCCTCCAGGCAGTAAAAAAAAGTATTTTACATTTTAATTAAATGAAAAGCCGTTCTCTCTTCTCCAGAGCAAGCATATTAGTGCCTTCTTTTGTGATTTGCTTGAGTGTTTTCTTTCTTTTTTTCTGTTTTGTTTGTGTGTATTGTTTTATTAATATTTCATAAGTAAATGACTTTTTCTCTAGCCAGGTAAAAGGTAAAAGGTGTTCCCCTTATCTTCACCAGTAGCCTTGGTAACAGTAGATAGGTATCCTTACAGTTCTAAATAAATGCATCTGTCGATGTATGTATTTGGGTATACAGATCAATAGGTTCTTTCTGTAGCTTGCTTTTTTTGCTTTCTTTTTTTTTTTTTTTTTTTTTTTAATTTAAATCATTTAGCTGTATCTTACCTGTGTTTCTAGTTAGAAACACAGTGACACAGGAGCACCAGGTGTTCTGGGGTCCCACATTTGTTCTTCTTGCTTCCTGACTCTGGATTTTCCTTTGGGATTTGTCCCCCATCTCTTGGATACCAGGCCACCTTTCACTCAGTCAGCTCCTGGCATCCTTCCTCTCTTTTGGGGCTGGAGTCACATCTGGCATCTGCAATAGATTATTTTCTTCTCATTCATTCCCTCTTGTCCCTGAATGCCTTGTACTAAAGAAGCTCCTTCTCCATTCTCACCTTGAAGAGAAAGGAGTACCTTGCTTGTGTTTCACAAGTGAAAAAATGCTTATCTTGTTTTCTATCTACTGAGATTCCTAAGAGGCTAGTGTTCCAGAGCTTCAGATTTTTTCTTCTTGAAGACTTGACTGTATGCATTTCTTTTAACCCTGAGTTATTCTGCAATTCCTCTACAGAAAGTTTCCAGATTCTTGATGCAAGATGCTGTGACAGATAAACATGTGTGGTGTTTTGCACATCTCTTGTAAATTAATCCCTTGACATCAGAGAATTCAACAGCCTTTCCTATTATCTAAATCCCTTAATCTCAGTTTATTTTCCTTTGAGGCTTCATATTCTTGAGCACCAAACTTCTCATTCCTGGGCATTAAACGTATTGCCTCAGATACCTGGGCCCCACTGCCTTCTTCCCCTTCCCTTGTCCCCAAAGAGCTTTTGGTGTCTCAACAGTCTCGTCTATGTATATGAATCCAGACAAATACAGACTGACCTAGATTTGATTCCCATATATCCAAGTCCCTCTTTTTTGTGTATATCTTCTCACTAGGCAACCTTTAAAATCTAAATGGATTAAGAAATCTCTTGGTTTTTATGCAATGGCCAATTTGACTAAAATGCCATTTTTCACTTTTGAAATGCATTAAGATGAAAATTACTTTGTAAATGGATTTTCTAGAAAAAAAGAAATTGCAAATCCGTCAGTTAATTACCATATTGAGCTTCTACACTGAGTAGAAATAAGGCATCATTTTTACAGTCTTGGAAGGTATTAAAGGCTAGTTAAGAGATTGGTGTACAAACAAATAATTACAATACGGTGTGATGACAAGAGACACTTCAAAGTTGGGAGAGGGGTGCTAGAGAAGGTTCCTAGGTTGAGCAAAATCTTGAAAGGTGAGTAGATTGGCTCCAGAGAGGCATAAAATAGAACAACCCGGTAGTGGGAGGGGCACAGGCAAAACTTGGGGTCAAGAGAGAGATGACCTGTTGGAGAGAAGCAAGTACTTTTGAGTGGGTGGAGCCTTGGGGAGTGACAGGAGATGAGGCTGAATAGGTTAGCAGGAACCATACCTTGAAGATCTTGTACATCATACAGAAGATAGCAGACTTCATCCAAGAGATGGGGAACCACTGAAGGATTTTGAGCAGAATAACATGATTAGGTTCACATTCGAGTGAAGAAAAGAGAGTGACACTTGTAGCAGGGAGATGAGTTAGCAGGCTAAGCATTTGTCCATGGCACAGAGGCAATGGCCTAAAATAAAAACAAAGTCAAAGATTTAGGGGTAGAATCAGCTGACCATGTTGATTGATTGACTACTATGAGGTAGGAATCTAGTTTGTCTACAAATCAAAATGAAATATGTTGCAACTTAACTGTCCCTAGTATTTGTGATGCGTGGTTATGTGCTCTCTGTGTTTCTGCCTTCCATGTCCTCTACAAAGCTCTGAGGAGCACTGAACAGGTCTTTGGTTGGGAGCCTTCCTCAAGTGGTTACCCCAGGATGCTGCTTGAAAGCTTGCTCTAGAGCAGTATAACTTAGGGTTTGGGACTCTCAGGGAGCATTATATAAATGAGAATCTTTGTTTATTCAATAACAATACTTTGTTCATTCAGCAAATATTTATCAAGGGCCCAGGTTGTGCTAAATACTCTTCTTGGCACAGGGGATACAGCAATGAGCCAGAAAATCCTCCTTCTCATTTGCAGCAGCAGCAGAAAATTAAGTCTTCTCTTTGAAGTATTTATTGAGTCCACTTGTGTGTTCCCTGTAGATACCGCAGGGCACAGAATTATTCAATTGTTATTAAATACCCAAGTGTCTGTCTGTTCTGCTTCAGGCATCGTGTTATTCATGAGGATACTTAGTTCTTATGTTAAGGAACTGACAGTCCAATGGATGATTCTTACAAGTACACAGGGAATTTCAGTTCCAAGTGGTAAGTTCTCCAAGAGCACAACATCCAGGGAGCTAGACGTAACAGAAATGGAGGCCCTCTTGGGGAGCTCTAGGTAGTTTGGTATAGCCACAGCATAGACTAGGAGGTAGAAAGTATAGATAAAAGTGGAGACCTAACCATGAAGGGCCTCAAGAGCCATGCAAGAGAGAGTGGGCTTTACTCTAAGAGCAAGAGAAAAGCATTATAGTATTTCAAACAGAGGGCTGACATTATCATATTTATATTTTACAAGAATTATGGCTGCAAGGGTAGAGGATGGATTGGAGAGAAGAATAAGATCAGAGGCAAAGGGACCGTTACAATGTGGTTACAGGAATCCAAATTCAAGATAGCAATTTTGTGAATCAGAGATGGAGCAGGGGCAATGTGGAGTAGATATACAGTTGACCCTTGAGCAGCATGGGTTTGAACTTCATGGGTCCACTTATACATGGATTATTTTTTCCCAAAAAACATACAGTTGGCCTTTCATATCCCTGGATGTCACATCCATGGATTCAACCAACCTGGGATCGAAAACAGTATTTTCATTCTGTGGTTGCAAATCTGCAGATGCAGAGGACTGACTGACGGTATGTGTTGTTCTATGCCATTTTATACGAGGGACTTGACCATCCATGGACTTTGGTATGGGGGTGGGTTCCTGGAACCAATCCCCCTCAGATATCCTAGAAGGACTCTAGTTAAGTTTCTAGGGAGTCAAAAGTTATGTGTGGATTTTTGACTGTGTAGGGTATCAGCATCCTAACCCCCATGTTGTTCAAGGGTCAGCTGTGTTTGTCATTTACAAGGTAGAATTAGTAAGACATGATGATTCAGGGTGAGGGAATCCAGGATGGCGCATTGTTGTTGGAATGCAGGTTAAATTGATCAGTGACAACACGATCATATCATATGTCCTCTCATTGCTGTGGTTCAGACTGCACTGAGTTGGCCCCTCTGTCATTGCCACCCTTCCTATTTATTCTTCAATACTTAAGATCTGTTGTGGGCACTTGAGGAAGGCATCCCCTATGTTTTTGGACTCTATGCTTATAATAGCAGAGTAAACACCTATTCTTTAGTGTTATTTCACCTCCTCCCTGCCCTGCACAGCTTCTGGAGTATTCCTTGTTCCTGTAGCCCTAGAAACAAAGGAATCTCCTTTACCCTTGTCTTATATTTCTGTAAGAGCAATTCAGCCTTGAGCTCTAATAAGATGAACAACTATTGGTACAGTGATTTCTAGTTTATATATCATAGTGAACAATTACAAAGATCACAGAGAATTCAAGAATGGAGGTCTTCTGCCCTAGAGATCCGCTGGTGTTGGACACTTCTGTCCGTTAGTCTAAATCCAGTCTGTTCTCAGGTTGGGATTTAGCTGCTGACTACCTGGGAAGTCGGAGTCTTGTTTTTAGTTTTGATATGCTTCAATTCATATTCCAGATCACCTCCACTTTCCTGGCTTCCCATAGTGTCTCTTCCAGTCTCCAGCTTTTACTCTCAGACTGGAATTCTGCTATTCAGAGTGTGTACCTAGCTCAAGTCCCAGAAATTAGGGAACGAGGAGCTTATTCCTGGGAGTGTGTCCACCTCTGCTTGGGAGAATAATAAATGGGTTCGAGGCTTCCACCAGTTTGAAAACAACTTGCTCACTTCCTTAAACCCAACTAGAAGCTTAAATTCCCCACGGGAGAATTTGTCGCTGACTCTCAAAGATCACTTTTTTTTTTTTTTTTACCTCCAGAGGAGCCAGCACCTGTGGTTTATGAAGTCACCCAATAATTTTGTCTGGTAAACCTTTAAAGGTTAATGTGACACACCAAATTTATATCACATATAGGAACGTAAAATCAGAAGACTCATGGGAGTGAAACCTAGTTGTACTGGGAGTTTTGAGGGAAAGAAGAGAGAGAAAAATTTGTTTCGAGACTTTAGCAAGTTTGAGTACTAGCTGCCCTTGGAATTAGACTATAATTGAGGACATAAGAATCTCCAAACCTGTAGAGAATTTTTATAAAAATTTATTTAAGGCAAACAGAGGATAGACTTGGAAACAAGATCTCAACAGAATGAGATAAATGCTTCCAAGAATAATAATTTGCAGTTTCTTTTATGGATTTGAGATTAAGAAGGGAATGTAAGGATGATCACATGAATGTGGGAGAAAGCAAGGCTAGGATTGGATTACAGGGTAGTTAAGATTCTGTGTTCATGCTTTAGAAGGAGGGGTCCAAAAGGGGGCATTTCAAAGGTGTGTTAGCTTAGATGCACAGAAATAATGGACGGGGCTCGCTTATAGCGAAGATAAGCCTTTTACTAAAGAAGTTATATGGCTGGGCGTGACTACCCACCACGACCTACCTAGTTAGGAATTTATGATCAGGTCACCCCGTGAGGTAACTTTCCATAAAACCCTTTTTCATCCACACTGACCAGACTTGGGAATATTGCAGGTGGAGTCCAGGTTTATAGACCTTGGTGGATCCTAACAGAGCCCACAGATTTCCAGTCTGAGAACCAACCAGACTCCCACAAACTACACCTTTTCCTCCAAGACTGAGGATAATGGAGAGTGAGGCGAGGCCTTCTGAGCCCCATGCGGACTCCTCAGAACCTGTCCCATCTTCCTTGCTCTGAGTCTGGGAGGTGTCAGGCCTGAGAATTGGGGCGTGAGATATAGGAATTCTTCAGGCCTGGGTTGAAACAGCTGCGAGTAGGATTAAAAGGGGGCTCCCCAAGGTGATGTGCTGCACTGTCTGTCTCTCCTACTTTCCGTGTGTTTTCCATTTTTCTCTTCTCCCCTAGCTCAGGAATCATGCTTAGCTAATGCCGGAAAGAGAACTACTCAGCTGTTAGAAAATGCTGAGCTAGATGTTTGGGCTTCTTGGCCAAACTAAGTACTGGGTGGTGATTCAGCAGAAAGTCCAGGTCAGGCAACTGGCACTTGCCACTGAGGGATCAGGATAGGAAGGAAGGGGAAGAGAGAGCCAGGAAGGGAAAGGGCAGGGGTGAGGCAGCACTGGCGGGAGCTCTGCTGAAAGTGTCCAGGAAAAGCTGTGATTCTGGACTTCAGAAGCTCCACAGGGTCTCTTCGCCCCTACCCCTCTGCTTGTTTATCCTTGGCAGAGAGAGGCCCTTCAGAAGGCTCAGCACACCTCCTCTGCGTAGAGTGCCTTCTGAGACTTCTCAAACGGTGGCAGTGCTTCTAGATGAAAGGGGCTGGAGAAGGGCAAAATGTTACTGTAGTGTGGTAGGCAAGATCTATTTCAGAGCCTATTTATGAACCTAACGGAAGCTGGGATCAAAGCTTAGTTTATAAGCAAGAGCTGCTTTGATTTTTTTGATCGCCGTTGCTTTGTTTTGATGTTTTGTCTTCCACTAATGGAGTTATTTACATGTACAATATATCAACCTTTGTTTTAAGTAGGCAGACACTGGAGACTCTAATGTGGCTCCTCATCCCACAGGAAAAATGTCTGGGCCTTGGGCAAGTATGAAGGAATCTAGGAAGCTGGCTCTGTGTGTCCACACTCCTACCCCAATCCCCCCCCCCCCCCAGTCTCTCTGAAGTCTGTGAGGAGGAAAGATAGCTCAGACTGGCCTGCATGAGCAGAAGTGGAACCTTATCAGAGCCCTGGGTTATGTGCGTTAGAATTCAAACAGAGCTCCATGTTTTCTTTGCCTATCAGTGCCTTTTGGCAGCCGGCGCTAGTTACCTCCTAGATCTGGAAACGGTAAGGCAGGCCAGCCCCGGCAGCCTGTCCGCAATTAGAAACACGTGCCCAGTGCCTTCCACGAGCCGGTGGGCCAAGGAGCCCCGTCCAGCCTATCACAGAGCCAAGTGGCGCCACACCCCCTCCCCACAGGCTGGGTGCTCACCCTCTGCTCCAGCATGGGCACCAGATGGCTGGTCCGAGGGCCATCGCCTTACCCTTTCGCTCCAGGTCCAGAGGGAGGGAGTCAGGGGAAGCTGGCCAGAGCATGGTGGAAGGCAGAAAAGTGCGCACCCCAGCAAAAGGTGAGACAGAAACCTACATTCTAGCAGCCACATGACCAGGTAAAATTTACTGCTGCTTCAAAGGGCTGGGAAACTCCATCCCAGAAAGGTGCTTATTTTGAAGTTCTGGAGAGGAACAGGGTGTTCTGATTTCTGCAAAGTGGCGTCATTAGCTTCCCTTTTCAGCAGCTGTCTGCTTAGTACATTCCATCTTTCTTTTTTCTTTCCCAGCCTCTTCTCTATTTTCTGCTCCTCCAGACCTCAATCTCTCTCTCTCTCTCCCTTCTCCCCTCCCTCCCTCTCTCCCTTTCTGTCTCTCTCTCTCTCTGTCTTAATAAAGTGTATCATTTCTCCTCCTCTTTCCTCCCCGTGTTGTTTCTCATGCTCACTCTTCCTCCTCTTCTTTTCCATCTGTCTTTATGGACTTTGGCAAGTCTGACCATTTTTTCTCCTGTTTCTGCTGCCTGTTTTCTCTTATCTGAATACACAAGCAGAGAACTGGTTCTGGAAATGATAAAGGGGAACAAACCTTTCCAAGCTGCCTCCAGCCCACTCCTAAGAAGGGGCCAGCCAGCAAGGCTGAACAATCCAAATGGGTTTCCCAGAGTTCTAGGAAATGTGTGATGGTGATACCAACAAGGGCCCAGGGCAGAGGACACAAGGCAGAGAGACAAGTCTGCCTGTGGGAAGTTATTTTCTGAAGCCCTGGGGGTGATGGACACAACTCTTGGTTTCTGAGGAGTGGCCCTCTTAGTCTTCTTCTTTTTGCCACATTGGCGTTTTTTGTCCTGCTACCCAGAGAGGAACAGTTGACAGACTCAGAGCCCCAGGTGGCACTGTCAGCAGTGACCATGGGTATCACTGACAGGAGCAGGGGAGAGAGAGAACGTGGGAATGGATGAAGGGAAGGAAGAGTTCTGTGTGTGTGATAAAAGAAAGGCTGGTGTGGTGGCTGAAGCAGCAACTGAGAATCAGGGACCACAGGGGAAGCCCTGTCTTTGATACTAATTAGCTGGGGTCTTACTTCATGCACATATAAAATGAGGTTCTGAGTCTCTCAGGTCATTCCTGGCTCTGACTGCCCCTGAGGCTGGAAACTACTTCTGGGTAGTAGGATGTACGGCTCGAACATCTCCCTCCAGTGCTGTCTACAAGGAGACCTCCAACGGTTTCATGCTTCCAAGCACTGTACTTATAACATTCAATCCAGCCCCCTCTCCATATTTCCCCATCCCAAACTTCACCTCAGCACACCAGAACAGTGTCATTCATGGAGCCGAAGCTGGTTTGGCAAAAGGAATGAGGTTAGTTTGCGGATTCACACAGTAAAGTGTTTATTGGCCCTCTGATGAAGACCCAGGATGACTCTTTGTGAGCCCAACTCAGCAAAAGGCCAGAGTCCTGTGTCCAGAAGCAAGGGAACACCCAAAGACAGTCATCCAACGGTCTCTGGAAATGACTTGTGCTTTGTGAGCTTTCTCGGGAGAAGGAGAAGCAGACACCATATGTACTTTCCTCCCCATCTCTGTCTGGCATCACAGGTGCTTGCCTGCCCTGCTCATGAGGCTGTCCCATGACATGAAAAACCCTAATAGTTATTTCCTAGAGAAGCATAGTAGCTCCTGTGCACCCTCCCTGATATTTTCCTGCATAGCTTTATCCATCCATCCATCCTTCACTTGGTAAGCATTAACACCTACTATGTGCCAGACCGTGTTACAGCGTGTCAGGGTCACACACACTAGCTGACAGGATGATGTTTATAGCTGTGTGTGTACTGCTGGCTGCAGGAAGAACAGGGAAGTTTCATTCTCCACTGAGCCTGAGTAGAGCAGCAATAGCAACAGCACTCCTTGGATTTCTGTAGGGCACTCTTTCCTAGCAATGATTTTTAAGTGTTTGTGTAATTTTCTTCACTTGTGGAAACAGAGGCATAGGAACATATTTGAACATCTGGGCTCCGGTCAGTGTCTCAGCTTTATGCTTACTGGCCCACAACCCTTCAATCCACCTTTGTGCCTGTGACCCCACACTTCCAGACAGCTTGGGTCAAAACACCTCAAAATAGATAATTTGTAGATGAGCATCCTCCTGAGAAAAAGATGAAACAGATTAGAAATCGAGGAGCAGGGTCAGGGTAGAGGAGGAAGCAACAAGGAGAGGCACTTTAACAGTGCAAGATGTGGCCCGATGTGTGATATGGCTTCTCCAGAACCTTCCAAACCATCCCCTTTCCTGTCCATTCTGCTTTGCTTCTGATTGTCAGCATTATTCCGAGCAAATCATGCCCTCTTTTTGAGTTCTAGTTTCTTAGTTTATGTGCAATCAGAACAATCACGTAACATTTTACGGAATTAAAATGGATCACACCTGCATTTTACAGAGAGGAAAGTGAGGCTCAAACAGCTTGATTAGCCAGTCCAAGCTCCCTGAAAGAAACTGACCAACCTGGGAAGGGCATCACAGCCATTGGGTCTTCAAGTTCTAAAGTTCTATGATACTTAGAGTCAGCACAGGCTGCCAGGTCCCTCCAAGGGAACCATCTCTGCCTCCCTCATCTCTCTAAGCTATTCAACCCCCCACCCCCATTCTTAACACTTCACTCCTTACTCAAACTCCTCTGAGCCCTACTTGCTTGTTCTGCACTCAAAAAAGACATCAGAAGCAGACATGGTCCTCCCCTCAGCAGGCTTACCAGGTAGAGCAGAGGGGAGGAGTGATAAAGTCACAGCCCGGCTCTATGCTGGTTGCAAGAACTTAAAACCAGTCCCACAATTCTCTGATCTACTTTTAAAAATTTTTAATGAAGATTTATGTATTTGCTTATGCTGATGATTCACTGGTGTTCTGCTGCAAAACGAGATATTAATTTTAAATTACCTGTTACCTATAGCCTATAATGTTTTCATTTAAAGTTAATATTCCACCAAAATATTGTTCCTATTCTTCCCTTCTACAATTTGTTATCCTTAGTCTCATGTGCCTTACTTCCTACAGGTCAGGTTGAATTGATTTCTCCCATGAAAGCCACAGAACATCGTCTGCTGAAGTATTGTCCACTACAACATGGCACAAGGTGTGGCCACTCTTTACCCTCCCACTGGAGGAAGGAACTCAGACTCATGACTCTTGAATTTATCTCTTGGTTTTCCATCTTGATTTCTTTTATAGCCTTTAATTATAGCCTCTGGTCAGTAAAATTAGGAGACCAACAAAACTACGGGGCAGAGAACAAAAGAATTATATCCTCATTCCATCTGTCTTGCAAGAAGCTTGTAACTCTTGGGCCTGTGTCCATATATGTACCTGGGTTGTGCGTGTGGGCCTGTAGTTGTATGGAATATGGAGGAGAATGGGGGAGAACCTGGGATTAGAGATGAAGGAAGGGTATTGGGAGTATCTTTGCCCTATATTTTTATGAGAGAAGCACAGCTAGAGTTATTATAGGACAAGCCTATTTGTACTGAATTACAAAGGGGAGGAAAAGGAGGCAGTAATGCTCTAGCCATAGGATCCCAAGGGTGTGAAAGAGTTGGGATATTGTCATGTGGCTGGAGATTTGCCAACTAGGCCAACACCTCGGTGACCTCACTTTCACTACCCACATGAAGAGAGCCCCACCTCCCTCCAGTTGGTCTCCTGCAAGGCCTGTGGACCAGCTTTTCGTTGGGGTCCTGGTATGTGCTGCCTGGTTGTTCCTTAAAAGCTTTTCTCTTTAAGGATATACACCTGCTGCTTTCTGGTCTTTCTGTATGATGTCTGGCCAAGTATTACTTCCCCATTGCTGCTATGACAAATTACCACAAACTTAGTGACTTAAAACAACTCAGATTTACTACCTTAATAGTTCCAAAGGTCAGAAGTACTAAATTCAAGGTGTCAGCAAAGCTGTGTTCCTCCTGGAGGCTCTGGGGAGAATTGTTCCCTTGCTTTTTCCAGCTTCTAGAGGACCTCCACATTCTTTGGCTCAAGGCCCCTTTTTCCATCTTCAAAGCCGTCTGGATGGCATCTTCAAATCTTTTTTCCTTTTTGATCTCTGTTTTGGTCATCATATCTCCTTTTCTAACTCTGACCCTCCTGCCTCCCTCTTAAAGGGCTTTTGTGATTACACTGGGCTCATTCAGGTAATCCTAAATAATCTCCCCACTTGAAGATCCTTAACTCAGTCACATTTGCAGGATTCCTTACAGCATGTAAGGTAACATATTCACAAGATTAAGATGTTGACATTTTTGGGTTGCCATTCTTCTGCAAACTCCCAGGAATTCTGATGTTATTGTCCTGAGGGAGGAAGTGAAGGACAGGCTTCTGTGACTCCCCAGGGATCAGTGTCTGAAGATCAGGGCTGGAATGGGGCTAGGGATGCCTTCTCTGCAGGAAGCAGAAGCTTGCCCACCCCCTCCACAGTGGACACATTCCAGATCAGCAACAGGATCTGTATTGTCATCTATCTCAGGACTCTGCGTTTCTCTGCCAGTCCTGCAGCTCTCCCACAGGCAGGCATCATTGAGCCCACCTCTCCTACTTGGCAGTTGAGAGGTCCTGGGCTGTCTGGGCAGGGCACAAGATTACTGGGGTTAATCTTGCTGGCCTCATTTTTGTTTTTTATGGTTTTATCTTTTCTTTTTTTTTTTTTTTTCTTATCCCTCCTGTCATCTTGACATTAGGCTTTTCAAACTGGCAGATTAAATAACCAACCCCTGACTTCAGGATCTTCTTGAAGTCTCATTTTTCTTGATAGTCTTTTCACCTTTTTTCTTTAAAGCCCAGGAAACAAAAGAGAAAGAGTAGAGAAAAGGCTCAAGAAATATAGATAAACCTGGGCTTCCGATAAGGCCTCTAGGGAAGCAGCAACCACCCCCGTAGCCAGATTACAGTGGACAAGAACCAGCATTTTATGCCTTTTTATTTATTTTGTCCAGATAGGCCAAAATTGTAAAATTTTCCCTGTTGTTAGGATCTCCCCTCCTATAGGAAGCATCTCTGATTACCCTGAGCTGAGTTAGGGGCACCTCATGGATGCCCACTGGCTTCCATGAAGAGCTCTGCCATCACGACATTGATTTCTGATCATCTTTTAGACCACCCAGCTCCCCTCTTACAATGTCAGCTTCCTGAGGGCAGGAGTTTGTGTCTTAATTTATAATCTTCCCACCTACCAAAGTGCCTAGCATGAATAGGCCCTTTGTTGATGAAAGCTGCGTTCATGGATGGATGCATGCATGGATGAAAATCCACATTTCAAGTTGAAGTGACCACTGGTCCCCATCTACATGTGGCTTCCCCTGAGGTTACTGTATCTCAAGCATGCAGAATTTAGGTTCTGGCTAAGAGAGAGGGGACCTAGCCATTAGCAACAGAGAGAGGTGCTGGATAGCAGACAAGCAGAGGCAGGACACCTGAGCAGGGCAGGGGCTTGGCAAGCAACTGGCAAAAGTTGCCTTCACTCCCTGACCTTTCCTTTTTGGATGGAGGCTCGGGTTTCAGCCTGCTATGAGGGAAGCTGTCCTGTGGTACAAGGAGACAAAGTGCCCTCCTTCCCCTCAGTCACATGCTGTGATCACTCAACTGCAGGGTGAAAGGTCAGACGTGGCCTGCAGCCATTGTTCAAGGAGATTAATGTCACAGGCAGCCAGTCTCCTCATCTCATTCTCAGGATTTCTCTTTTAATTTCTGAAAGGTCCCTGCAAAGGAGAAAGGTTAGACATTAGTCAAGAGCTGGGTTCTTATGAAGTTGTGGGGATAAGCTCAGGCAGGACAGAAGACACAAGATTATTTGACAATGTCCCTTCCTTCAAATATCTCTGATCCCCCCTCCCCCACCCCCACCCCCAGGATACTGTGGGCCCGACCTTTTGAAGAATTTTTTCTGGCTGCCTTGACAAGATCTCTCTTGACAAGAGAATGATTTTGTGTTTTCTATCCCAGCATAAGGGGAGGTAGTTACATTCCCCCTTCTGCTTAGTTGTCCTGCTCTGCCCTTTGTTGTCACCTCCCTCCCTCCCTCTCCTCCCCTTGGTGGAGGACAGTTTTCTTCTCTGCTACTTGTTCAGTAATCCTTACCTATCCCTGAGTTACAAAGGTTTTGTGTCCTAATCTTCCTTTCTTTCATAATTTAATCTCTTTTAGCCATTATTGTTTGTGTCTGCCTGAACTCCTGGGTCCCAGTGCCCAGCCTCATCCCTAGCATGCCTCCGGGTCCGGGGGAGAAGCCCAGGTCACAGGCCCTCTTGCTTAGAGTGATTTGGGTTGTTTTGTCACCAGGCATGTGATCATGAAACCCTTATTGAACCGAGTAAGAGAAAACAAATGTGTATTTATCAGACATCTCAGTCCATCTGGAACATTTGAGTATTTACAAAATGTTCTCCCTGTTCAGGCACTTAAAATCCTTCCTCCAACACGTGTTTTGGTTCTCCTTATATGACACCATCTTGGATAACAGCCCTTCCATGAGTTGTCAGGAGTTTCTGCTCTTGAAGTCAAGTTTCCTGTTGCTCTTTTGGCTCCGTGAAACCAACTGGGGATCATGTCTCCTTTTGATGAGTTTCCTGGAGAGCAGGGAAATGGATGTGTATTGTGAAATTTGTCGAATGAGATGAGATTGCAGGGCTAATGACCTGGGGCATTTTTTTTCTCCAAGTATTAAATATTTGCTGAGTACTTACTATTTGCAGGTACCAATAATATGTGCTGGGATTAAAAACATGAAACAGAGTTCCTGTGCTCCTAGTCTGCAAGGAGACAGAGAAAAAGAAACAGATCATTATAGTACAAAGAAATAAGTGCCAAAATTAGACGTAAACAAAGTGGTCCGGGGAGAGAGAAGAGGTACAAACTTTGTTTCTCGTCTATAAAATGCAGTTGATGTACCCTACCTAGCAGGTATATTGTGAGGAATAACTAAAATAATAATGACTTACAGAGAAAGTGACATCTGAGCTGGATCTTGAAAGAGGAGAAGGAGTTTGCCAGATAGAAATGGCACAGAGAGGAAAGTTACAGAAGGATAATAATGTCAGGTCCTTACCCTGACAAAATGTTCTCAGAATCAAGTAAGGTTAGGAAATATTTGGAAAGCAAATGCACAGTTCCAGGATAAGGTGTTGATAGAACTTGATCAGCTGTTCAAGTGAAGTCAGAGGCCTGGTTAGAGGCTTGAGGAGAGAGAAAGAATCCCATGCTTTTATACATATGACCTGTACCCTTGGAGGACTAGGGGGCATCCTGGTCACTGTTTCAGAGGAAGGGAAAGCTAGAAGATTTAAAATTTTTTCCCTTTATTCTCAAGCACTTCATAACCACTAGGAGGTTGAGCGTCTCATTCCTGCAGCACAGGGCTCCTGTGGGTTACGTAGGGAGTGCAACAGTAAAATAGAGGACCTTTCCATCCCAGTGCTCAGCCTCTGAGCTCTCCCCTCAACCCTGGAGGTTCCACGTGGTTGAGATCTCCACGCCTCCTAGGAAAAGAAGCAGGTTAAAAGCCCCTCATTCCACTCAAGAAGATAGAGAGATGGTGGAAATAAGCCTATGAAAACATGCTCAACATCATTAGTCACTAAAGAAATGCAAATCAAAGCTACAATGAAATACAACTTCACACTTATTACAATAGCCAGACTTTAGAAGCCGTCAGTAGCAAATGCTGCAAAGATGCAGAGCAACAGAATCTTGCACACATTGCTGGTAGGAATGCAAAATGACTCAGCCACTTTAGAAAACAGTTTGGCAGTTTCTCTAAAGTTTAACATACCTTTACCACATGACATACATTTATTCCACTCTTGGGTATTTACTCAAGAGGAATGAAAACCTCATTCAAAGACCTCTACAGACTACTTAAAAACGTCTGTGCAAGTGTTTATAGCAGCTTTATTCGTACTAGCTCCAAACTGGGAGCAACCCAAATGTCCATCAGCTGGTGAATGGAAAAACAAACATGTATTCGTTTAATGGGAATACTACTTCACAATAAAAAGGAACAAGCTACTGATATATACAGCAACATGAATGGATTTCAAAAGTATCATGTTTAGTGGAAGGAGCCTGACACAAAAAGCTACATGTCAAATGATTCCATTTATGTGACATTGTGGAAAAGGCAAAACTGCAGGGATAGAAATCAGATTAGTTGGTTGCTCAAGGTATGGAAGGGAACTGGCATCACAGAAACACAACATACAAGAGAACTTTTTGGAGCATTGGAGTGGTTCTATGTAGAGAGTGTGGTAATGATTTAACAATGAATATACTTGTCAAATCTCATCAAATGATACACTTAGAAAAATGAATTTTACTCTACGTATATTATATCTCAACAAGCCTAAGTAACAAAAATATCTCCCTAAACCTCTTGCCCCAAAACCAGGATCAGGAAGATGACACCCAAGATCCCACAAACTGCTCAGGGTGTCCCTTGGACATATAATAACTTGAAAGCAAAGCCCACACAGGTCCTCTGATCAGCTACTGACTTTCCCCCCAAAGCCAGTTCCATGTCTTCTTCTGGCTTCCAGCCTTGGACAGGGTGCATTCTGACCAAGCTCTAATTTCTGACACATGTTTAATTCCCATTTGTAACTAACTAACCTAGCTAGAGGTTTTGGACCCTGGAGCTGAGCATGCGGGATATTTGTCTTGTCTGCTACAATCCCAACATCAAGAGCAAGGAGCATTTCTGCTTCTGTGCACAGGGTGTCCTGTAGACTTATTATGGCCCCTGAGGGTGTGTTTGGGGGTCTTTCATTTCAGTGCTCCTCACATGGGTCAACTGTTCCAGTGTGCGGTGGGCCACCAGGGTTCAAGACATTTTTACAGCCGGGAAGCTCCTGGCCCTGGCCCTGATCATCATCATGGGGGTTGTACAAATCTTCAAAGGTGAGTATCATAGGATCCACAGAGCCCTGCCCAACTTTCCACCCCTTGCATGTACACACCCCCCTGACACTGTCTTATGTAGTCTAAGGCCGAGATGTCCCAATTCTGGCCTTAAATGACTTCTCTTCCTCACTCGTTTCACAAAGGGGAAGAGAAACCATCTTCCCAGAAAGTAGGACATGCTTTACCTATTAGCAGATTCAGTCCTCCCATGTCGATTGCATGGCTTTGAAGACCCCAGATCCTTGGACTCCTATTGCCCCAACCCCAGTCAAGCTCTGTGCATCTTATACTGTCCCTTGTCCATATTTTAAAGTGGGGGCTACAGGAAGAGATTTTATATGTTTTAAAATTACTCACAATCTCTATAAGAGAGAGCTCTACGTTCCTGGGGTCCCTGCCAACATTCCCTGCTGGATTTGGTCCTTTCCAAGTGTGAGTCTGTATTTGGTTTCCATGGGACCCATAGAACCACAAGGCTCTGCCCAGTGTCACTGCCTCCTGGAGAAAGTCAGATGACAAGCAGGAGGCCTCCCACCTCCTCACAAGCCCTGAAAGCAGTGTGGGGTCCCTGGATTTTGACTCGGGGGGGAAACATAATTAAGGTTCTGCTATATAAAAAGTCCATGATTATTTTAATCATTTGGATTAAGTTCTTTAGCAGGTTCTATTGTTTTCAGGAATTTAGACTTAAGCCAATCACTGTGCTATCTTTTCAAAAACAGTGAGTCCCTCCTAATCTGGTCCCAACACCTGTCTCCTGATCACTCGAATCTATTTACTCTTCCAAGGCCAGATCATAGATGAATAAGTGAAGTATGGGCAGTTGCTCTGTGTCTCATTGCAACTTCCATCAGCAGCCTTCCTGGAGGGCCCTCTGTGTGGACACTGTGCTAAGGCCTGGGAGGCCAATTTAAAAGCTCTTTGCTGAAGGCCCCTGTCCTTGGGGAGACTGTGCCAGGAAAAGGGAGACCAAACACACACCTTAGAAAGAGATGAGAGGAGACTGACAAAGAAAGCAGAACAAGCTCAAACTAATATAGGATTATGGAAGCTTATGTTTGAGTGTTTGTTCTTGATGCTTTCTTCAAGAAAATGTACAAACTCAAATATCAGGGAAGGTGGTCAGGAGGCTGCCAAGAGTTCTAATCCTGCGTCTCCGAATCCCAGTAAGCCGGCTCCACTTTGCCCAGCTAACTCCAAAGTTGCCCCGCCCTCCCTGGTGTCCTTCCCCCACCCCACCCCACCCCCCGCCTTTGCCTTAAAAAAAAAAATTCAGAACTGTGTTTCAAACCTTAGACCCTGTTAGACTCATGATTACCAGGTTCTAGGGGCTCTTGGACCTGTATTTTCCTCCTTCTTTAGGTCCCACTTCTCTAATATGTGGGGTTCACTGGAGACAAGACAAAGAAATGGATCATCGCCACTGAGAGTGGCAGAGATGGGACCAGCCAGGCCAGGGGCTGCCAGGTCTCTGACTGGTCTCTTCCGCCCCTTGTGTCCACAGGAGAATACTACTGGCTGGAGCCAAAGAACGCATTTGAGGCTTTTCAAGAACCCAACATCGGCCTCATTGCACTGGCTTTCCTTCAGGGCTCCTTTGCCTACGGAGGCTGGAACTTTCTTAATTACGTGACTGAGGAACTTGTTGATCCCCACAAGTGAGTTAAAATAGCCCAGCTCTTCCTCTCTCCCTTGAAAGGCCAAGGCACCTGCCATGGGAAAGAGGGAGCCAGGGGTGCACTGCCCACATCTCTTTCTCCCAGCCCCTGTTCTGACCAAGACCTGATCGATCCTGAAGAAACAGTTCATTTTTCAGAAACTTAGACCATTTGCCATCCACCCTGCCAGGAAAAGGATGACCAGGCAACTGTCTCAGAGCAGACTGAAAAACAGAAAATGGTTCTGAGATAAAGCCACCGCCTTAGAAAATAAAATGTGCCTTGAAAAGTTTTCAAACACCTTCCTCACCTGTTTCGGGACAAGCAGGTCTTCATGTCTTGAGGCAAGGGAAGGAGTACATTGTAGAGATTCTGGTCAGGAAGGGATCAACAGTTGTGGAGTATATTTCCAACTTAAGATGTTTCACTGTCTTTAAATTATCCTGCCCATCTTGAGACAAAATCCCCATTCCTACCCCTCCAGGGAGAGGAAACATCACAGAAGGCTGCTAGGTCAGCTTCATGCAGCAAGACAGAGGGCACTACCCAGACCCCGTGACGAGGCAGATGGTCCCAGATGCCAGGCCTTCCCCGTCTCACCTCCTCTCCCTCTACAGGAACCTTCCCAGAGCCATCTTCATCTCCATCCCACTGGTCACATTTGTATATGTCTTTGCCAATGTCGCTTATGTCACTGCAATGTCCCCCCAGGAGCTGCTGGCATCAAACGCAGTCGCTGTGGTAAGAAATCAAACTCTGCAGTCTCTCGAGCCAGGAATGTTGACATAGACTTGCCTGCTGAGCCACCCTTATTTTCCCCTGATCCATGGATTTGTGGAATTAAAAGTCATCCCAAGTCCTTAGAGCAGAAACCACACCTTCAAGTTCCCAGGAGCAAACTGACAGCCCCGCTGTACCTAGAACAGCAACAACAGCAGAGCTGAGCAGTTGCCAGAGACCCTGTGGCCCGCAAAGCTGAAATATTTCCTATCTGACCCTTTACAGAGGAAGTCTGCCAACTCCTGATCTAGGGCAGTTTAAACTCTAAATACGATGATTGTATAAAGAGACAGGCACCTCCCCAGAAAGACCTAATTTCACACAAGATGCACCATTTCTCTCTGCCTCCATTTCTTCCTTTGGAAATGGTGCAGTTAGACTCCTTTCCTTGGGAAGTAGGAGTGGGTTGTGCTCTTTGGGGAAAGAGATCATGCAGGTCCAAGGCATTGGGGTCCCTGACATCTGGGAAAGACCTGGGAGCTGTGCCGTTCCCTCACCTGGCTTCACTTGGGCCACGACTTCACCCTGCCAAACAATGTCATCGCTGATGTTATGTATGGACTGAAGAAAGAGGTCCTCCAATGTCCTGTAGCAACCTGATCCGTGACCACTAGCCTTTCCCAGCAGAACAGCTATTTTGAATAGCTCCCCCAGACACTGTAAATCAAGTGTATGTTTGGCTCAGAGAATATAGAAGAGGCTGATGCCCTGACATTTTATATGACTTTAGAACATGAAGACTAGTCTATAGCTTCACCACCTTTTCTTTCTCAGCCTACACAGTAGCCTCCTCTTATCATTTTGCCTCCAATATCGTTGGTTTCTATGAACTTAGACATTCTCACACTATGAATTAGGATTCATCCCTATTTTACAGATGGGAAAAATGAGGCTCAAAAATTAAGAACCTTGCTCAAGATCTCACAACTTCTAAATAATGGGCTGAGATTGGAACCCCAACCTGCCTGACTCACTAGTATACAATTTAGTGAGGCCTGGACTCACGCGGCCAGCTTCCAGTCCTGACCCCTACCACTTCCTGGGTGTGTGACTTTAGGCAAGCTAATGAATTGCTTTGTGCCTTAGTTTCTTCATAAATTGAGGATAACAAATGTTAATTTGTTATTAGCAGTATTAGTATTCTCACCATACACTGTCTCCTTCAGTTAGTTAGCCCCAAATACTTATTAGCTGCACCCCGCTGTGCTGTGGTCACTGTGGGCAGGGGGCCCGGACATGGACACTGTCCCTCTTCTCAGGCTTTTAGGTAGAGAGACTCAACAAGGGTGGGCCTGGGAGGGACCATCCCCAGCAATGATGTGCCTGTGTGGGATTATAACTTCTCCTTTTCCGCTCACTCTGGTTTTCTCTCACAGACTTTTGGAGAGAAGCTCCTAGGGGTCATGGCCTGGATCATGCCCATTTCCGTTGCCCTGTCCACATTTGGAGGAGTCAATGGGTCTCTGTTCACCTCCTCTCGGTGAGTGCTGTCCAGGCCCTTTCTGAGCCCAGGGCCACTCTGCTGTGCAAATTGCTCCGTGTATATGTGGGGGCTTGTCTCCGTCAGCGAAGGTCTGTGTGGGCACCTGGGTGGTGACCTTGCAGGAAGTGATTGCTCACATGAGGGCATGTGTGTATCAGTGTGGATGCAGAGGGCTATGTGTGCTCACGTGGTTACCTACGATGTGTATGGCTACATACGTAGTGGTGAGAAGCCTCATCCCACCTCATTTTGATAGGAGCAGGGGGCTGAGGATGCCCCAGGCTGCCTGACACAGTCCCAGGTCTGGGGCTATGGCTGGCAGCAGGAGCATCTCAGCTGCAGCCCATTTTCCCTTCTCCTGGAAACAGGCTGTGCTGGCTAGAGAGGAACCTCATCTGGAAGGGGCCAGAAAGGACCTATGCCCGGGGCCTCTGGGCTCGCCTCCCAGGAGAATTTTAGGACCAGATTGCAGGTGGGACGGGATCATTTCTGAGTGCCCTGTGGGTGCAGGCTCCTCTCTGCTCAGTAGATAGGCAGCTATGCGAGGTCTTCACATGGCCACCCATGCAACTCAGGTAGAGCATGTTAAATGAGAGGGCCGGGGAAGAGCGGAAGGAAAGCATTTGTCCAAAACCACATTCCCCACCCCAAAACTCTCACAGAAGCCAGAAGCTCAAATGGGCCCAGGAGCCCCTGGCTCCTGCATCCATACATCCAGGAATCTGGCCCTGTTGGTGTCCATTCTTGCTATCTCCAGAATGGGCTGTTGAGGCCAGCAGGTGCTACACAATTTCCAATGGTGCTGTTCAAGGGGGTCCTCTGAGGGTTCTTAGAAAGACCCTCTGCACCAAGGGCATAGTTCTACTCAAAAGAAACAGCAAAAAGAATAAGTCCCTGAGTTCAGCTGCTTCCGAAGCCACCCATCACATCAGGGAGGAGTTCCTGTGACATGACGAAGGAGTGCCATGTTTTCAGGAACCAAGGCAGGAAAGAGGGAGTGTGGGTGTCCCCCATTCCCCAGGACACTGTGACACTCATCCACAGCAACCTCATGTGCATGTTACACAGGTGCAGTGGCCACCTGGAGGCCCCAGCCGAGGGCGAGCAGTGGAAGAGCAGTGACCTATGAGGCTCTCTGGGATCTATTGGAGGAGAGTGACTGGCTACAGTCACTTTAGAGTGGGGTTAGTCCCTCAGGCAGGCCAAGCTGCGGTCTGCGTGCATGTGTTGTAGCTGCGTGTGCATGCAGGAGATGCGGCCCGGTGTACTTGGCCTCTAATTCAGAGGCGTGATGCACCCACCAGGCCTCCTGTGCTCATCTTCCAGTTCTCTTCCTCTTCTTCTCTCTCTGTCTCTGTCTCTCTGTCTCTCTGTCTGTCTGTCTCTCTCTCTCCCTCACTCTTTCATGTTTCGGGATATGAAGAGGATGATCCTTCCTGAGGAGTAGGAGTGTGTGTGGGTGTGTGTCATGCTTACTGTCCTTGTCTCCTCTGTTGTCAGCTAGCTGGGCAAGGATTGTCTCTTGTGAACTTGACACTTGCAAGTGCTGTTGGGCCTGGACAATTCCACTTGGTCCTGGCTGCATGCAAATACAGGACCCCGGCTATGTGCATGATGAGGCCCACAGAGCACCTGGGGCTCCGTTGGGTGCATGATGCTGCACTGTAGAGAGGCAACGCCATGTGGCTGCATGAAACTAGTGACACTGGCCTAGGTATTTGATGATAGCAACTGATGGGGATGTATATAGATGGGTATTTGGGGCTATATTGACTCCCATACTTGTGGTGGGCTGCTGCTGTTAGCGCTCCTCTCCCCGATACTCAAATTACAAATTAAGTGACAGTTGTCTTCAAAACACCCAGAATGCTGGTTCTGTGCCTTCTGTCCCCATCATACCATCCCCTTCCTCTCACTCTTAGGTGCTCCTTTCCCTGCAAAATCCTAGAAAAAAGAAAAAGTGGTTTAATTTTCACTAATTTGTAAATGACTCCTAATAGCTTTTCTCTTTTCTCTTGGGAAAGGAAAGGGAAAGGAAGCCTGCTTTTTATGTTAGAATTTCTCTTTTTAAAAATAACTCTTAAACATCAACATCTCATAATATTCTACGATAGTTTTGCAGTATGTTACCAATAGGAGAAACTGGATAAACGATACATAGGATTGCTCTGTACTTTTTCTTACAACTGCATGAGAATCTACCATTATCTCAAAAGAAAAAGTTTGATTTTTTTTAAGTTAAAAAAATAAATTTTATTCTAATTGCAAATTTCCTGTCTATTTTAGAATTTTGAATTTTTTTTCTGTAATGTTTAAGGAAGAAAATTAAAATCACTCAGGATCCCACCACCCAGAAATAATCAGTTGGTATTTTAATATATGTTTTTACATGCCCCATAAATAATTTTTAAATTAATTGGAATCATACTCTATGGGATTATACAGTTTTCTACTCTGCTTTTCTTTATTTACCATTATAGTGTGAGCATGTTCTCATATATCAGTTTTTTTCTAGACTATTATTATGACTATAAAATTCCATCTTGTGGATATACCATAATTTATGTAAAATTCATCTACTTTTAGGCATCTAGGATATTTCCAGTTTTCTCTAGCATCAGAATATCTTTGTATACACACCTTTCACTAATTCTCCATTCATTTCCTTTGGATGGCTTTTTGGGAATATAATAAGTAGCTTAACGATATAAATTTTTAGGTATAGTTTACGTATAATAAAATATACAAGTAGCAAGGGTTCAGTTTGATGAGTTTTAGCGATTGCTGATAAACGCGTAGTCACCACCCACAACATGATACAGGACATTTCCAAATAGCCCCCAAGTTCCTTCATGTCCCTTTCTGACCCACCACACATTTCCCACCTCCGGGGGCAACTGCTTTCTGACTAGGATATGAATGCTTTTAAGGCTTTCCTTGTACAGTTCAGTCCCCATGTATCCTCTGATGATGGAAAAGGCACATTTTTAAAGAGATTAAGGCCTAGGCAGAGGAGAGAGTCTGCTCCCATAGCAGCGCTCCAGGCTTAATTAAAAGAGACCCACAGAGTGACAGCACAATCATCAGTAACCCCAGGCCACCCTGGCCACACTCAGGGTGTCCATGTAACTGGGATCCATGCACTTATCCACTGGCTGCCTCTGGTTTGCCTGCACCTGCATTTGTGATTGTGGGTCCTGTGACTATTGGGATGGAAGATGTGCACGAGAAGGAGGGGTAACTGGTTGGAAAGAGGATTCTCCTGTGTGGGCAGAAGGGGTATGGATAAGGGAGCCCAGGCTGGGAAGGGAGCTTCTTTGGGTAGTCCATGGTCCATCCCAGGCTGACCTGCTTTTCTCTCTGCCAGGCTGTTCTTTGCCGGAGCCAGGGAGGGCCACCTTCCCAGCGTGTTGGCCATGATCCATGTGAAGCGCTGCACCCCCATCCCAGCCTTGCTCTTCACAGTAAGGACCCCTCCTTATGCCAATCCTACACATACCCTCCGTCTTGTACTTGCTCTGAGCTGGGAATTCACCCTTCCCACACACACCCCTGTCACCCTTCTGGTCTGCTCCTAGGGATCACCAGGTACTAGATAAATGGCAAATGGTATACATAAGTTTTATGATATCAAAAGACATAGCAAGAATATGAGTACTCAAAGACCTGAAGGCTCTCAGACCACGTCATTTCCATCCTCCCATCCTTTTGGATCAAACTGAAGTGACTGCCTTGAGATTCTACTTCACAAAGAAATGTTTCCTTTCTGGGCTCTCCTTTGCACCTATTGCCCATAGAGTTGCAAATCTGGGCCTCTGTTCCTAATCAATCACTGCACACCCATCCCTCATCCATCCTTTTTCCCCAAGAGGCTCTGCCAGTCTCTTGGCAGATGTCACTGAAATAAATTCCATGTTAAAGGTACACCAAGTGAAAAAAACCATAAAGAAAGGAAGACTAGTGCACTGAAAATGGAGAAAAGGAAGTTTGGGATGGGGAAAAATGGGAGTAAAATGACCCCAGAGTAGAATCATTTAGAGAGAACTAAAAGAACAAAGATTTGTTCCCATCCAGACTTTTAAGTTGTTTTTTTCCTTCTGGATCCTGAATAAAATATTGGAAATGACTTTGGTCATCGGAAAAGCAATTAGACTAGGATAGTGAACTCTTGGAAGTCAAGGGCATTCATCGTTCAACTTTAGGGAGAATTTCAGAGTGTTCAGATACAAGATGAAGGTCATCGTGAAAGGTGACTAGAGAAAACTCAGTACTGCCAGAGGGCCACAGACTTCTTTCAGTTTGAGCCACTGGTGCAGCACTATGACTACAAGGCAAGTCCTGCAAGAATCTGGCTTATTCACTAGGAGTTCTTTCTGATGGCAGGAGCGATAATCAAAATATTTAATCACTAGTGTGGAATAGGCTTCTAGAGGAGGTGGTGAAGTCCCATTTTGAGACATCCTTTATGAAATGGCACCATCTGCCTGAGCCAGGGGCACAATCCCTGACCCGTAAATAACTCCAGTCTTCAAATACCCTTCCTATCATTGTTGCGCCTCTCCCTGACCCAGTGCATCTCCACTCTGCTGATGCTGGTCACCAGCGACATGTACACACTCATCAACTACGTGGGCTTCATCAACTACCTCTTCTATGGAGTCACAGTTGCTGGACAGATAGTTCTTCGCTGGAAGAAGCCTGACATCCCCCGCCCCATCAAGGTGCGAAAACCTCCCCACGGGGTTCCCTCTCTCTCTCCTACTGGATCTAGTTGCAGCTCAGATTTTTTAATCACCTTGTTCTCAGCTGCTGACCAGAGATTGTCTCTGTGAAGGTAACAGACCATTTGGGAAGCAAGGGGCAGCCATTTATTTCCATTCTCTGCTGGAGATAGGACCAGAGCAAATTACAGCTGGAGAGATAAGCTAGATTGAATGATACTTTCATCACATCATTCCTTCCTAAACTCCAGCTGATTGTTCAAGGTTCCCTTATCTCTCCAACATTTCCCCAGGCCCTCTAGTCTGGCCAGACTCTTCCCTGTCACTCTAGATAGCTGGGTTCACTCTGCTTTGTTTCTATCCCAGAATGAGTTTCCTCCTCCCATCTGCCTATCTGAATCTAACCGTTTTCCACATAAGCTTCAAGTACCTCCTCTTCTTTTAAGCTTCCCAGTCCACTCCAGCTGTCCATGAGCCTCGTTTTAAAAAATACTGTGGCCCTTCACATAACAGGGTACCCAGTGAACCTATTGATTGCTACAAGAAATAATTTTGCGATGGGAATGATGGGATTGCTCAAAGCAAAATATGTGAGAGTACTGCGGGTTTTTTCCTGCAAATTAGAACAATAAAGCATAGCCCTGATTCATTTGAACAATTCTGTTCTGGAAGCAGAAGGAAACTAGATGCTTCTAGAAGATTCTTTCAGCTGAGAACCCAAGGGCTCTCCAAATCTCTGTTTTCCACTGCCATGTGGCTATCACTCTTAGAAAACCTGCTACGGGGAAGAGGAGGTAGAATAAGCCCATCTCCCCACCACATGCGTACCCTCTGAGAGGAGAGGACTAGGGGAAAAGCCGCTGAATCTACCCAGACTGCCTTATACTACTATGCTAGGTTTCTCAATTTCTCAGGTCTTGGCAGATCTATCTTCTCAAATTGCTTGAAAAAAACAAGTTGGGGTTGATCCTGTGGCCAGTGCTGTGTGCCCAGATGAGGGCTCTGCCTAGAAGTGGGCAAGGAGCAGGGAGCTTGACTGACCCAGGTCCTTATTCATTTCTCCCTGTCCCCACCACCCTAGGACCTCAGTAAGTATGTACCAATGTATCAGCAAGCCTGCCAGTCCCCACAGGCTGCACTGGCTGCCAGAGGCACACAGCATGGATGACAGGGCCCCATTGGATCCCACTCAGGAGGGGGGAAATGGGCAGTGAGGGCCATTCCCTTCTTCGGTTCCCCCTCTTCTTCTTGTCCCACTGCCTAAGTTCACCAGCATTTGTTGACACAGCACTTGCCCTATCAGGGCTCTGGGTGTGGGAGCCACAGAGCTGAATAAAGCCCAGCCTTGAATTCAAAGATGCTCCCTAAGGATGAAGAAGAGGGAGAGTGCCCTGATACTGGGCCATGGGGTCTACACAGCTAACATAGCCTCTGTTCCACAGGTCAACCTGCTGTTCCCCATCATCTACTTATTGTTCTGGGCCTTCCTGCTGGTCTTCAGCCTGTGGTCGGAGCCCGTGGTGTGTGGCATCGGCCTGGCCATCATGCTGACAGGCGTGCCCGTCTATTTCCTGGGTGTCTACTGGCAACACAAGCCCAAGTGTTTCAATAACTTTATCAGTGAGTTGTTGAAGGCTCTGGGTGGCTAGAGGACCTTCTGGTCTGGGATAGAGTGGTCATCAGTCAGGCAGGGGAGCCCCACCAGAATCAGGAGGCCTGGGCTGGCACAGAGCTCTAGGGAAAGAGTTGGGGGCAGGCAAGGGCAGGTGCCTTCCCAGGGACCTCTGGGGAGAGAACAGCTGACATTTCCGCACAAAATGGAAAATAAGTGACATGATAGCCATCTCATAAAAGCTGTTCTGGGCTGGGTGGAGACCAGTGGAGACCCTGAAATTGGTGGTCAGTGGGTGTGGGGATGGTGGAAAACTGGGGCTTTGACGAGCAAAGGACAGCTGGCAACAGGCTACCCAGAAACAAGAGGCAGGAGAGGTGGCATCTCCTGGAAGGGGAGCCTCCTGAAAGCACCGGCTGCTCTTCCAGGGTAAAACCTGGGGTAGGAGAGCAGGGAAGGGCATGGCCAACCAGGCTGGTGGGGCACTTGGCACTAACCTGGTTTCTGTGTGACCTCTTCCCACAGAGTTGCTAACCCTGGTGAGCCAGAAGATGTGTGTGGTTGTGTACCCCGAGGAGGGAGAGAACTTGGGGAAAGAGGTGATAAATGAGGACCTGGAGGATCAGCAGCAGTTCATCAGCCAACCCACCACCTCCAAGGACAAGGACTCTG
Source organism: Cynopterus sphinx (assembly GCA_030015415.1). Taxonomy (NCBI): domain Eukaryota; kingdom Metazoa; phylum Chordata; class Mammalia; order Chiroptera; family Pteropodidae; genus Cynopterus; species Cynopterus sphinx. The sequence goes on from CM057384.1 coordinate 77,863,278, forward strand.
TGGAACACCCCCAGCCCTGAGAGCCACCATCACCTCTCAGCTGCCTCCTCCCTCCTTAACCCCCTTCCTGCCTGCCTTCTCTGCCTGGGTCTTCCCAACACACACACACACACACACACACATGACCTGGGGGTGGGTGGTGAGAAACTATAAACAAAGACACTGACACCTATACCCAAAGAACCAGCCCTTCGCCCCCAGGATCTGTGTCCAAAGCCAGGGCTGCTATGCTCCGAGCTGTCAGAGTGGAGAAGCAGGAGCACCCTCCAGAGTCCCCCTCCTGAGCCCACACCCAAGCTGCCTCCTCAGGAGCCTGAGTTCAGTACTGCCTACCCTCCTCATTCCTAAGCCCAAGTGAGGCCTCAGCTCGAGAGAAGTGTCAGCAACAAGCAAGAGTGAGCCAGTTTGGAAGGGACAGAAATAAGCAAATCTGTCACTGTTAAAGGTCATTTGGAGAGACCCGTATCCCCTCCCTTCACTAGAGACCCAAGAAATCAGAGGCAGTGCTTCCTTCTTTCCTCTTCCTCACCTCTCCTTACCAAGCCTCCGCCAACCCAAGCCCGGGCTCCCTGTCCAGGGTATGATTCCTATCTGGACGCCACCCCCCACTGAGCTAAGGACCAACCAAGCAGGAGAACTGCCTCTCCCCTGACCCCCAGCCAGGCCTGTGGGACAGACTGGGAAAGGCTCAGATTGCAGAAACCCAGCCCTGCCCCTGCCCCCTGCATCGTTCCCCCAACTGGGTGCCAAAGCTCCCTGAAGCCAAAAAGTCTCTCTTAAAGACAAAGCAGCTCAGCTCCTTCCCTGTTCCCACCCCATGAGAAAGAGCAGACACCCTGTCATCCTGCAGCTATGCTCCCAACACACTCCCATGTAGCCACCACTGCCTGTGGCCCCTTTTCCTCCTCTCTGGTCATTGGCTCCCAGACCTAGACCAGGTGTGAAGACTCCCCAAACCCTGCAGGCCTGAAACCGGAGCCAAATCAGCCTTAAGTCACTTCCCATCCAAGAACTGGACCTAAAAATACTCCCTTATTTCTAACCTTCAGGGAAGACATGGTATGAAAAGCTTTCCCATCTCCCCAGAGGCACCCATCCCAGAACCTCAGACACAGGGGAGAAAGTATATTCTGTAGGCTAGCTCCTTCCTCCTCCTCCAACTCAGATAACTCCTCCCTCCTTTCGGGTCCCACCACTGTCCTGTCTCTGGACAGCCTGCAGGGCAGGGTGAGAGGGCATTGGCCAAGACATCCACTTTGGAGGCTCTTGGGGAAGGCCATTGCCCATGGTATGCCCGCTCTGGCAGAGGCTGCCTTTCGCTGTACTCCGAAGGAAGGGAGCAGCGTTTACCCTGGGCCTGGAGCCTGCCCACCATACCTGTTGTACCAGGAACTAGGATCCTTTTATCCCAAAGCAGGAGTGCCCCCAGCTCCCCTACTCCCCATTCTGCCTACTTAAACTGGAACACCCAGGGAGCCCGCCTGCTCAGGTCTCACAGCTTCCGCTCAGCCTGTCTGACCCTGCAATGTGAAACGCTGGGTTTGGTCTAAGTTACGACCCCTTCAGTATAGATTCTGAGCAGGGTGGAGTTGGCCTCTGGAGGGTCAGGGGACCATCCTTCTGTTTCCACTTCTCATTCCTTCAAAACCCCCCTTTCAGTTGTTATTTTTTTTTAAGTGGATGCCTTACTTTTTGGATAAATATTTTTGAATCTGGCATTTCTATTTCTTTTGGATTTTTTAATATAAGGTTGTTTTGGGGGGGTAGGAAATTAGTTATACCCAGATAATAATCTTCTGTCTGAGTTGGTTTAGGTTTTAGAAGGTTTGTTTGTTTGTTTTGGAGAGGGTTTTCCGTTTGTTTTCTTTTAATGTAATAAAATTTTAAATGGAACTAAAGAGGGTGGTGATAATTCAATGACCCTCTGAGGCAGAGTCACCAGGTATTTCTTACCTTTGCCAGGAGGACTTTGGTGGCCAGCTTCCTTCTAGGTGGCGTTCCCAAAGGCCCTCGCTCTGTCCCGGGGACCGAGTGCCAACACTTTCAAACAGCCATCTCTCCTTTTGAACGAAAATTTTCATTTCCTCTGAGAAGTCCCAAAGTGTTGTTAAGCTCCTGTTCTGTGCCTGGTGCTGAGAGCCTACAGACCAGCCGGCCAAGAAGAACCTCACTCCTCCTCGAGGTGGGAGCGTGGGCACCAAGTGAGTGGAAGGAGGTGAAGGCACCGGTCCCCAAGGCCCCGGGCAGCAAAGTTCTGGTGCCAGAGCATCCAGGGCCAAGTGGGAAAGGAAGCAACAGCCCAAACCTATGGAGAGACACAAGGGGGACTTGGGATAGCACCCAGCTGGGTCCAAGGGGCTTGATGAGAGGGACCAGGAGGTGGGGTCCACTCAGCTGTACAGAGCCTCCAAGAAGGAAGATTTCTAGGTGGAAGAATGGAAGGACTGTTGGACTAGGACAAAGGAAGGAACAGGTTAAAGTAGGGACAAGGACCTGGGGCTTTGGGCTAATTGCTAGAGGAAGTTGACAAGATTAGCCCCTGTCCTTGCTTGGATTCCCTCCTAGGCTGGCAGCTCTCCTGGCTGCCTGTCCTGGGACGGCATCATTCCAGAGCCAGCACTGCTGATAGACATCGGCAAGAGCGGGGGCAAGGGTGCAGGAGTGTTAAGACATCCCCCTCCACCACCTGGGACACTGTGAGGACACAGGCAAGCAAGATGCCTCCACTCTCTGACCTGGCTGGCCCTAACATTCCTGCCTTAGTGTTCTTCCAGGTGGTGGTTAGAGGTTCACCTTTCACCAGGACCACAGACACCTGGCTCCGAGTCCCTGGTCAGCCACCAAACAGCTGTGTGTCCTTGGGCAAGGCACTTAATCTATTTAGCACTTTGGGGTTGGGGAAGAGCACTGAACCTAAAGCATTCCTCAATCTCACAGCCCAAAGGAGCAAGGGTAAAACTAGTCAGAGGTCAGTCTTGTGCAAGAGGCCCTTCTCCAAGCTTCACAGCCACCCTTTGGGACCCCTGCTCTCCAATACACACTTTTTTTCCCCCTTAGGCTGCACGAGGTCTCCTTTGTGTTGGCCCATTCCAGCCAGTCCAGATTTCCCCAATCCCCTCTCATTCTGTGGAGACACCTGTCCCTGGGGGCGCCCTCTCTCTCTCTGTAAGGTGACACTGATCTTTTCAACTCAGTCAAATGCGCAAATGTGGGTCCTCTTCTCAGCAATGTGCATTTATTTTTAACCTGGGCCTTTCCCGGGCTTAACCCTGTCAGTCACTTTAATTCTAGGAACTCAGATGCTTAGACCTTAGGGAACTTGGAAGCCTTTTAGAGGTCACTAAAATCATAGCTGCTCATGCATTCATTTATTGATACAATCACACAACAAATCTTTTTATAACCAATGTGTCCAAAGATTTTACTACATAATGTGGAATAGTAAATTTATTCCTGAATATTCCAACTCAGCACTGACTTCAAATATTTTGTTCAATTTTCCCCATAAGAATATTCATACATGTCAATCCACCTGTCCTTAATTTTAGTTCAGGCAATATGGTCACTGCAGTTAAAGAGGTCCAAAAGATGGATCTGATCCTACCCCAAGGAGCAGACAGTCTACAAGGGGATGATGGCAAGAACCCACATAGCACAGATGTGTGCCCTTCACAGCATCATTGACTGCCCACTGCAGCTGGACTCGGGCTGCTGCAGGCAGGGCCCAAACCTGCCAGATCCCCAGAGCCTGCACAGTGCCTGGTACCTATGTTCAAAAATGCTTGTCAATTTGAAGCATCAGATGAGGCTGCAGACAGGGTATCTGCTTAGGAGACACAGATGAACCACAATGAGAGGTCAGAAGAAAGGCAGAAAAAGACTGAACATTGTTTTCCATACATTATCTTATTCAAAGTTTAATTAAACAAGCTGACAAAGTGGGCATGACTGCTGCCATTTTACAAGTAAGATTAAGTCACTTGCCCAAGGTCGTCAAGCTGGTGACAAATACAGGATTTGAGTCTAGTTCTCTCTGACACTTCACTGCAGTGCTCAGCCACCTCCCTGTGGGAAAGCCTTGGTGAAAAGTCTTTGAACTAAGGCTGGTTACAAAGTCAGTTAAGATAATACATTGCATTGCTTCAGTTAATGCATAGAGGTAGCAACTGCAGGGGCAAGAAGAAAATGATTCCTCTGACCAGGGAGGCTTTCTTTCTGCACCTGAGCAACTATAAAGAACACCTAACAATCCCCCAGCCCTTGCTGGCACTGCCCTCTCTGACCCCCTTCCTGCCCAGCACCCCCATCTCCCCTGCCCAGACCTCCAAAGCTTCTTGTGCCCAAGCAAACCCCTTGGTTACTGGAAACACTGATGTCAGTGTGCCAGCAACGTCAGCCACCAGCCTGGGAGGTTAGAGACCGAGATCACTTATCTCCCCACGGCCAGAGCTGCCCGAATTTCTCATTTCCTGCCGGCTCTATTTGCACACTTCCCTGCTTCCTCCAGCGCTGGTTCGTTCACTCACCATTGACGCAGGCAGCCCCTCCCTCTCCCAGGGTGGCTGACTGAAAGCAAAGAAGGCTCTCTGAGTCACACAGCAACTCCTTTCCCTATGCCTTCTTGCCTGGTGAACCAGCCCATTATCCTCTACCCGCAAATCAACGCAGCATACGCTCATGACCTTGGGCAGCTCAGCCTCTCAACCTGGTTTTCCTCGTTTATAAGGCAAAGATGAAAGTACTGTCTGTCTTGCTTACCTTCCTCCTTAACTCGCAGGGAAACTGTCGGCATGGAAAAGCATACGTTTCAATGATTGCAAAAGCTTAGGGCCAGAAAATGCCAGGCTTCCACCATCATCACTACTATTTAAAAGTCAGGAAAGGAGAGAATTTCTCCTCATAGAAACAAGGCCTTGGCCCAGACTTCTCAGCCTGTCCGCCCTCCCTGTAACTAGACTGCAAGCTCTCATCCCAGCCATGTTTCCTTTTCCCCCTTCCGGAGGGATGGACGTCCAGCCTGGGTCTTGCTGGAGCGAGGACCTCGGGAGGCTGCCCTCTGTCTGCCACCTGTATCCCTGCTACAGCAGCCCCTCAAGTCCCGAATTTTGGACCAATATCGCCACACGGTGGTCAATCGAGGCATTGCCGCCAAACTGAAGTAGCTCAGCTGTGGTGCCACATGAGCCTTAGAAACGGTGGGGAAGACAGAGAAATCTCCCCAAGCGGTTACAGAAATCTGTCTCTGGAATGCACACAGGTCTTCCCATGCCAGGTCATGATTTTCAGAGAAAGCACCTCAAACCCTGCACAGAAAGCTGCTGGGTCAGGGTGGGAGTGGTGAAGGAGGAAGGAAGATAACTACCCAGGGACGTAACTTGCCTGACTTGTAGGGGCAGTCCGGTCTGCCTACATTTGGATACTTTCTTTTAGTGTTCAATGCCACACATATCCCCTCTGCATTTGCCCCACTGTGGTCTAGCTTATAAAACCTTCAATTCCCTCTCACTCCCAGGCACCCACAGCATTTGCTGGTTATAAAAGAGCCAGTGATATATTTCTATGTGTCCCTTCCTTTTCACTGACCTATAATCCCTTTTATAGATGAAATTTGACAGATAAAAGTAGGGTCACAACCAATGCCTCTGACAGAAGAGAGTGGAGTTCCCAGAGGGGGCGGGGGAGGGAGAGAGAGGGGACCCAATATGAGACCCAAAATGCAGAAGAGCAAGTGGTGGGCTTCTCCTAAGACCCTGGGCTTCTCCTAAGAGCCTCAGGAAGAGATGGTGACAAAAGACAGGACTTCTCAAGGCTCACAAGAGGAAGTGGACCCAAGAGACGCACATCAAGGTCAGAGAACGGCCATGCAGAAGGAAAGACAGCAAACCGAGCTATAGCAAGTGCCTGAGCCCTGTGGCCAAGGCACAGGAAACGGGGCAGAGCCCCAGGACCAGGGTGGGGCAGAGCGCCAGCCTGAGGCTCTGGCAGCACAGGACAGCTGAGAGAGGTTCTGGAGCCACCAGAGGAGTGCAACTGTAGGTTCCTGGGGCGGCAACCTGCCTGGGCCTGGGGCACAGGGCCCAAGTCCTTACCGGTCACCTCAGCTAAGCCTGGGCACTCAGGAACAGTGCCAGGCTGCTAGAGCCAGCCAGGACTGGCAACATATGAGGGTTTTGGCTATTGCACAGACCTTGTGCAAAAACCTAGCAAACGAGCATGCCCTGCACCAAGAAACCCCATGTGTGGCTTGGTCCCAGAACCTATTGCTACTTCCTAAACCCCTCAAATACCCACTGGACTTTACCCAGGAGGTTGTCCTAGGAGGTGGGGCTACAAAAGGAACCGACTGCCCCTGAGGGTGGGTGGAGCCCAGCCCTGCTGGGTACCATGAGGGAAGTGTGTCAAGGGAGGAGCTCAGCCCAGGCTGGGGGTCGGCCCTGGAGGAAGGTGTTCTCAGTCCATTCTGACTTGGCACCTCATTCTGCACAGAACATTTTGGAAGTCAGAGAGAGGAGGACACTCAGAGGGAGGTGCTGCTCTGAGCAAGGACTGTGGACTCCCCTGGACTCAGCAGGGACAGGAGAGGCGTCCCCAGAAGCATCAGCTCCTAGGTGGCTCTGAACTCTGGCTTGGACCCTAACGAGACAGTGTCTCAACCGCTAAATAGGCCAGGGCCTCATTTCTCTAAGGCCTGCGTCCCTCCCTCAGGGTGCGCCCTGCCCCTCCCTGAGTCACCCCAGGGAGAGAGGGGGGAAAAAAGGGAAGAGAAAAGGGCATTGACTATAGAGGAAGGAAAAGGAAACAGCAGAGGAGGGAGGAGAGAGGCCACAGGAGTGGGTGACAGAGGAGACCGAGAGGGCAGATCTAGGGCAGATCTAGGGCAGGGGGAGACCAAGAGAGGTCAGGCCGAGCATCCCAAGGGTGCCCCAAGAGCAGGGCTCAGGGGCGGGGAGCCCAGGGGGCGGGCCAGCAATGTCTCACGGGACCTACTACGAGTGTGAGCCCCGAGCTGGCCAGCAGCCACTCGAGTTCTCAGGGGCCCGAGCGGGGCCTGGGGAGCTGGGGGACATGTGTGAGCATGAGGCCTCCATCGACCTCTCCGCCTACATCGAGTCTGGGGAGGAGCAGCTCCTCTCTGACCTCTTCGCTGTGAAGCCGGCACCAGAGACCCGAGGCCTCAAGGGCCCCGGAACGCCTGCCTTCCCCCACTACCTGCCGCCTGACCCACGGTCCTTCTCCTACCCCCCACATACCTTTGGCCCGGACAGGAAGGCGCTGGGGCCTGGCATCTACAGCAGCAGTCCAGGGAGCTACGACCCCAGGGCCGTGGCTGTGAAGGAGGAGCCTCGGGGGCCCGAGGGCAGCCGAGGGGCCAGCCGCGGCAGCTACAACCCTCTGCAGTACCAAGTGGCACACTGTGGGCAGACAGCCATGCACCTGCCCCCACCCCTGGCAGCACCCAGTCAGCCCCTGCGTGTCCTCAAGGTAAGAGCAGGTTGATTCTCTTCCTTGGCTTCTAGGGGCTGGAAAGAGGCCCTTGTGCATGGGGGTATGGCGAGCTACCTGCTTACACTCTTAACAGGTCTGTGTTTGGTGTCTCTCTGTGGACACAAAGCTCCCTGTGCCCACCGCCCTACCATGACTCTGCTTTGCTTCTCTGTGAATTCACTCCCACCCTGAACCCCACCATGTCCTGCAGTCCCTGTGACCAGCTGCTCTGCCTGGACCTCAGGCCCTGCACCAGCTTCTCCTCTGCCCGCCAGCTCCCTCCTCTTGTTTCTCTGCCACCTGCTTCTAGATGCCGCCTGCTTCTAGAAGGGGAAATGCTTGCTGATCACAGAACTGGAGACTCGAGACAGGTTGAAAGAAAGTGTCCTCAGATGGTGTGAGACCATGAAGGAGAGTTTTGGTGAGAGCAGGGACCCTGTGCACCTGTCAGTGCAGTGACTGCTGTGGCTCTGAGCCGGGACCAGGCTCTGGACCCCACGTTGAATCGATGCTCTTCGCTGCTTTGGCTCTGCTTCCCGGCCAGCCCTCACCTCTTGTCCCTCTGTGCCTTCCCCTCCAGGCCCCTTTGGCCACGGCCGCTGCCCCCTGCAGCCCCCTCCTCAAGGCGCCCTCCCCAGCGGGCCCCTCGCACAAGGGCAAGAAGGCGGTGAACAAGGACAGCCTGGAGTACCGGCTGCGGCGGGAGCGCAACAACATCGCCGTGCGCAAGAGTCGCGACAAGGCCAAGAGGCGCATCCTGGAGACGCAGCAGAAGGTGCTGGAGTACATGGCGGAGAACGAGCGGCTCCGCAGCCGCGTGGAGCAGCTGACCCAGGAGCTGGACACCCTGCGCAACCTCTTCCGTCAGATCCCGGAGGCTGCCAACCTCATCAAGGGCGTGGGGGGCTGCAGCTGAGCCCGCAGCAGACAGCGGCCACCAGCCCCCGGCCCAGCCTGACCCTGGGGACCCCCACCCGCTGTGGGGGTTCGAGAGCCCCTCCCAGGCTGCGCCTGAGACAGAGACGGTGGACAAATGGCAGAGGGTGGCAAGGGAAGAGGGCAGGCCTCAGCATTATGATTCTGTGCTGAATAAAACTGTACTATGACTCGATGCTGGGGCTGTACGATGGACCTGGGTGTGTGTGTGTGTGTGTGTGTGTGTGTGTGTGTGTGTGTGTGTGTCACGGGGAGCTCCAAGGACAGAGAATGCATGTGGTTAGCTGTGCATACCTCTTGACTCCATGCCCAAATGAACATTTGGGAGTATTCTCAAATATTCAACAGACACACTACCCACGGTTCTCCCCCAAGATACCACCTGGCCAGATGGCGTGTCTGTCACTCTGTTCTCTCCCCCACCCCACACACTCTGTCCCCAAGACACAGATGGCACCCCCACCGCCAACCCACAGGACCTGGAGCTTTCTCTGGTTACTGTCCTAACAGAGCTCTGTGGCTTAGAGGGATATCTGGCACCACCCAGGCCCTTCTGCCCAAGCCTGCTGACCCCAACCCTGTTCTCTCTCACCTTGAGGTATCAGTCTGGGTGCTCTTGCCCCAGGTAATCAATGAAAAATTCCAGATGGCTCTGCCATATTTGTGGTCCCTTAGCTCTCGATCCCTTCTATCCAGATCCACAGCTTTGGTCTACCAGGCTGACAGGCTCCCATGGCTCCCTCGCACCGACTCCCATCTCTGCCCTTCATCTCCAGGGCAGAGTGACTAAACCTTGAAGATCTGAGTGCTTGTGGGATGACTCTATTGGGAAAGGCCTTGAGTTCTCTTTGTATATAAGAAACTTGATAACCAGAAAGATGGCACCCACCCATGCCAGCGAAACTCCACATTCAAAGCATTTTCTCAGGCAAACTCTCGCCTAAGAAGTCCAATAGTAAGGACAGTGCTTGAGAGCCTCAGTTTGAATCTCCCTCTGCTACTTGACTAGCTATGTGACCTCGAGCCATTTACATTTGTCTATCTGTGCCTCAGTTTCCTCATCTGCAAAATAGCAGTAGTGGCAGCCCCCACCTCATGTGCTGTCATGTTCATAGATAAGAGGGGTTTGGAGAGGGGTAAGTGTGAGTAGTTTGTAATTCCATTTTGCTAGACCCAAAAGGATCTCAGAGATCTCATCTAAACTTTCTCATTTTGCAGGTAAGGAACCTCGGAGAAGGAAAAAGACTTACCCAGAGTCACGCAATTCATTAGAAGCAGAACCAAAATTGGCTCCATAAAATCACAGATCTCAAGAGGTTCTGGAAAAGACCTCAAGAGATCATCCAGTGGGCTTAGACCTCAGACAAGCGAGATAGTGTGAGCCACATTTTGTAGATAAAGCAGTTGAGGGCCAGAGTGGGTAAGAGGTGCTCTCCCAAAGCTCTCTCAGTCTCTTCACTATCCTAGCACAGGGCACCTGTCTCTCTACTCCAAGCTCACACCCCTTCCCTCAGAGGGGTACAGCATGGTGCGGCACTGAAATCCCATTTGTACTGGATCGGGGATGTCAGACAGAGACAAGACAGGAGACACAACACCAGCTAGTTAGAGTCTGTCCTAGGTCACCAATAACTTGTAGGCCACTGTTGAGAAAATCTGAGTTAGACATTAAGGGATAATAGACTGAGAGACAGAGAGACTAGAGTCTGGGTCCTCCCTGTTTTCTCTCTCTCCACATCTCCAATGTCAAAACCTTCCCACAACTTGGTCATCCATGCACACACACTGTGCCTGCCTTGCCCATCACTCAGTCCTTCTCCTGCCTTTGCTTCAGTGTCTCTCAGGCATCATCTCTCCTACATTTGTGTCCTGGATCCCCCACCCCAGGTCTGGTTTGGGTAGACAGATCTGAACCTGCTAGGTGGTTTATTCCCTCACCCATGGGGAGGGGGAGTAGGGAGAGGAAAGGGGTGGTAGAGCTGGGTTTGAAAAGGAGAAGTGCCAACCTTTGTAGATGGCTGGGAGAATCCTGCACCTTCCTTTCAACCCAGGGGATGTGTCTATAAGGCGGGGGTGGGGGGAAATGTACAGCACATGCTGAGTGACTCAACTTCCGGACTTCCTCCTCTCAGCTCAAGACCACTGCCCCTTGACTTATTTTCAAGGTTCTCGATGATGCGACCTGGGTTGCTTCAGCATCAACTCCAAGCTTCTTTCCCACACCTCTGAAGTGTGTCTCCTCTCAGGCCCCACTGTCCCATTGGCTCCTCAGGGTGGGTGACTGGCACCAAGACTGGAGAAGAGCCAAAGCCCAACTGAAAGACAAGGGCACATCTGGCCCCGTTATATCACGGGGTGACAAGGACACCCCAAACCTCTGTGGCAGATCATATCACTGGGAGATGACAGGTAACCAGAAGTGTACCTTTTGAATGAGGCTTTTACCTGACCTCAAATGGTCTGACCCAAAGCAGCTTATTCAACAAGCATCTTTCTTGTGTCAGGCCCTTGCTGTGGCATCCGAGATAAACCTAGCTCTTAGCTAAAGGAAAAAAAAAAAAAAAAAAGAACCAAACAAGTGTGCTGGATGACTTCCTCTGCTCCTCCTTGGTCATCCTGCTGTGTTCCAGGTGAGATAGGAGAGCGAAGTTAGGTGCTTGTCCCCAACCCTTCCCTCACAGGACAGGTACTTTCCACAGCTCCCTCTCACAGGATTTCTGCCTTAATAACCTCGGGTGGTTATGCCCTGTTTGCTGTGACCAGCCTTACTTCACCTCTTCTTGCTGTTTTCTCTTAATCCTCTTCTTTCATGCCTCTATAAAGCACCTTCATTAAATTCATTAATTACTCCATTTGAATATGCTCATTGGGGAGACAGAAAAAAAAAAAGCAAGTGTGAGGTTATTTTAGCTGGAGTGATCTCTCTGAGGAGGTGACTTTTAAGCTGAAATCTGAAAAAAATTTCAAGAAGCGGGCAGATGTGCCAAATTGGGAGGAAGAGTGAGCAGAGGGGAGAGCAAACGCCAAGGTCCTAAGGTGAGTGTGTTGGGGGTGGGGAGCAATCAAGTAGAAGAAAGGAAGCCAAGTGAGGCTGGCAGAATGGAAAGAAGGAGGAAGGGGAAAAGCAAGAAAAATGCCTCCCTCCCTCCAGAAGGGAATCGCAAATGATACTCTTCCTATTCCCACTGCGGGGGGAACGGTCCCTAAGAAGCTGGGGTGGGATGAACAGCAGGTTTGTTTCTGTTCCCACTGAAGGCAAAGCAGATGGCAGAAAAGAGAAGCCCCCGGGAAGGGAGGGCAGTTAGCCCCATCCCTGTTTCGGGAAAGGCTGGAGCCCTGAGGACATGGTAACTGGGGAAAACCGGGCAAATCAAGGTGCAAACAGCACACACATGCATTCCTATTGCTTTAGAATCCACAGTTCAGGCCTACTTTTCCTTCTTGAGCAAAAAAATGGACACCAGGATGAGAGTCCTGCGCTGAGGGATAGGATCTCAGGCCCCAGGGAAGAGGCCAAGAAAGAAGGCTGTTTGGAGATAGTCAAAGGCGGGAAGCTGCCCAAGGTGAGCCTACCAAGGTCAGTCCGTGGTGGAGGATGCTTGTGAAAGCTGCTCCCCTGCTCCTACACACCTCCCCACCCCACCCCCTACGGATTGCCACATTCCCCGGGCCCCCAGGGCCCCCATCCCAGTGTTGCAAGATCCCGGTTGGGGTTATGGGGTGGAAAGGGGCCTCTTCACCTCCACCCCCTACCCTGCCCCATGCCAGTGAGGGGACTGTGGGGTGAAAGGGGCTGTATGGTTGATGCTGAGGCAACAAGAGCCAGGGCTGGCAGAGGGCCTGTGTATCTCCTTTTCCACAGGCCAGTCACTTCCCATCACCCTCACCGGCCCCCAGACCTCTCTCTCCTCCCAGGACTCAGCCTGGCTTGCTCCAAAGTAGGAAAGGTACAACCTGCAGGGACTCCTGGCAGGCCCTGTCAGCTACTCTTATAAGCAGGTCTGGCCTGACCTCAGAAAAACTTCAGTGACACATAAGAAATTCTCCAAAGCTACCCCATGGAGAGGTGGTAGGTATTTTCAGAGGAAAATAGCTGCAACTGGCCACCAATTCTGACCTCAGGGAGACGTGGGAAGGTCCTGGGATTTGGGGAAATGAAAGCCTCTTAGTAGAGAGAGGTCCACCTCCAGAGCTATAGCCACCCTTCTGCAGAAGCAGGGATCCGAGGTAGGTAGAGGCAAGCCATGTGTAGATTGGATCTACTGCCCATGCCCCACAAGCCAAGCTTCATCCCGAACCCAGCCCCAAAGTGTCCAAACTCCTGCTGCCCCCACACCTAGCACTGTCACCCCTGGCCAAGCCATCCAACTCTGCTGCAATCGGGACGGTTTGCAAAATGCCTGCTAGCTCCCGCTTTGTCACCATCTGAGGTTAGGACTGTACTTGGGAGATAAGCTCAGGCCCCACCCGTCTGTCCCGAGTGAGACTGCTGGCCTGCTGCAATCGGGACGGTTTGCAAAACCCCTGCTAGCTCCAGCTCTGTCACCATCTGAGGTTAGGGCTGCACCCCAAGATAAAGTCTAGCCCCGCCCACTGGCTCTGCCTTCAGACCTCTCAAGCAGCAGGGCTAAGAGACAGAGAGTTCCTGGGAAGCCCACCCAAGGTCTGGAAGCCTCACTCAGGCCCAAAGAAGACCCAGTCCTCTCCTCCCTACCTCTCACCTCTGTCCCAGCCTTGCCTTTCACACTGTCCTCACCTCCATCCTCCCGCTCACCCTGCATGCACTCTCACCTTCCATTTCTATCCTCACTTTTCCTCCTCCCACAGCTGCTGCCTGTCCTCTCACCACACTCATTCATTCATTCATTCATTCATTGGCTCACCTACTCTATGCCAGGTACTTTGTTTGTTATGGGAACTACAGATATATAAGGAAGACAGTCCCTAACCTTGTGGCGCTTACTGATTTGTGAGGTGGACAATCAGGACCTCACAAATAAATATGTCATTCTCAATTGTGAACAGTGCTATATGGAAAAAGTCAAAAGGTGGCCATGACAGATATTAACAAGGGCATCTGATTTAAATGTGTCAAGAAAGGCTTCTTTGAGGAAGGAACATGTAAGCAGGTATTGAAAAGGTGAGTAGGAGTTAGTCTGACAAAAAGCAGGGTTCCCAGCAGAGAGAAGTATATGCAAAGGCCCCATACTGCAGGTTCTTTCTAGTCCGTGACAGAGGCTATGGAGGTGCTGGCAGACTAAACTGAGGTGGGGTGGGGGGGAATGAGGTCAGAGAAGGGCTGAGGCAGCATCTCACCCTGATGGGAGGAACATCAGAGGCAGGAATGACTCCAAAGGAAGAGGACATTTCCTTTCCTGACAAGAAAGAAGGGATGACAGCAGACACAGATACAAACACAGGTTTGTAGCAGGCTGAGGCTGGCTGGTTTCACTGTGAAAGAAGAGGTGACTTGGCTACGGCCATGCTACCCTGAACAAGCATGATTCTGTCTGATCTTGGAAGCTAAGCAGAGTCGGGCCTGGTTAGTACCTGGATGGGAGACCACCTAGGAAGACCAGGTGCTGTAGGCATAAATAATAAAATAAATAAGGAATTGTAAGCTGACAAGGTCCTTGCAATCTGTGAGGTCAATCAAGGGTTACCCCTCCTAAAAAAAAAAAAAAAAAAAAAGAAGAAGAAGAAGAAAGAGAAGAAGAAGAGCAGGTGACTGCAAGTGACTGAGGAGGAGGCTCAGAGAAGGAGGCTTGAAGGGGTAAAATCCTGGAGCGTGAAAGAGGGAGCTGATTGCTGAGATTTCTGACTCAGGAGTGCCCAACTGAAGTCAGTGGTGAAAATTTTAGTGTGACAACAGTCTGTCTTCTGGGGAAATTTCCTTCAGTGGTTCTTAGCTGCTTGGGAGCAAGTGGGGCTTACCCAAGGAGACAGGATGGACAGAGAACAGACTAGGAAGGGAAGCTGAAGGCACTTACAAAAGAGCAATTTAGTGTTGAACCCAGAAACCAAGGAGGACAAGGAGAGAGAGATGAAGAGACAGGAAAGGCCAGTGGTTCTTCAATGAGCTTGTAGAACAGCTGCAGTGAGTCGACTTGAGCAAACAAACCATAAGGAAAGGAGATCATATCAGAGAGTGGGATGTTTAATTCAGTTATTTCATAGGTGCTGCAGTTTCTGGTGATGATAAGGTTCTGGGCATGACTCTAGGAGTGGCTTGCTAAAATGGAATGGAGAAGAAGGTTAGAGATGAAAGGGTGAAGGAACTGAGAGGTCAACATGCTGGATGGAGCAGCTGTATGGATGATACTCCACCTAGGATGACTGCTCTGCTCAGCTCTCTTCTCTCCACCTCCCAAATCCCACATTCAACATCCTCTCTTTCACCTCCACCCTTTCCTCATCAACACCCTTTCTCCTTGTTCATATCTAACTTCCTATCTCCACACACCCATTCGTACCTTCATTCTCATCCTCTCTAACTTCTATTCTGTCTAATCCTATCTGCTTATCACCTTCATCCTCTCCTTACTCATTATCTCTCCTCTCTCCACCTTTTCTCCTCACCCTCACCTTTCTCATCCTGTTCCTCTCATCACAGCTTTATTTCTCCTCAGTGCTGTGCACTTGAGCAGCATTACTTTAAAGTCAGTTAAAGCCTGCGCTTGAGAGCCTAACTACATGGGTTCAAATCCCATACTTACCACTACCCACATTGACTAATTTTGTTGCGCCTCAGTTGTAAAACTGGGGTAATAATAACACCTACCTTGTAAGGTTGCTGAAAGGATTACATGAGTTTAAAGTGCTTTAACCAATGTCTAGGCACAAAAGAAGTGCTCGATAAAATGATTGTTATTCTCACTCTCTGTTTACCCCATTGCTCTATCTTTCTTCACTTCCATATCTGACCTCCATCATCCCTCAGAACCTACTTCATACATTTCAAAGAAGCAGAGATGAATCAGACTCAGCCTCTGCCCACAGTCTAGCAGGGAAACAAGCATAAAAATAAATGTCTGGAGAGTATAAGTGCTTCTTCCAAGATGTGAAAGAAAGGCTGCTGGAAAACAGAGGACATGCAAACTAACTCAGCCTGGGGGGTAAAGTGTCAAAAGGCAGATAGCCTTTCAGCTGGACCTTGAAAAACGAGGAAGAATCTGCAGGCAAAGGTAGGAGGTGGGTATTCCAGCAGAAGAAACACAAGGTGTTTCTTGTGCTTCCTCTGCTAGATAGTATGAAGTCTTGTAACAAGTGTGTGTGAAGTTAGGGTGAACGCCTACCCTGGCAGGGCGCGCCCTCCTCAGTCTTGCCACAGGGAGGCAGCAAAGCACTAGGAGCTGCGACAGGCGCCGGGCGGAAAACCCGCAGGGAGCCAGCCACGCAGACCTGAGCTCCCTTGGGCAAATCCTGCCCAGGAGGTTTTATTCCCAGATTGCCCAGCTCAGCCAGGAGGGGAAAAAAGACTTCCAACACTTAGAGAAAAAGAGAGAAAGAACAAGAATCCCCTAAAGACTCGTACACATTTCGATAAGAACAGAATAGTTCCCTGAGCTTAAGTGTCTATAGAATATGCACTCCTGACTTAGTTTTTACTGTGAGCCAGACACTGTCCTCCTCAGCACCTTACCAATCTTACTCCTCATCACAACCCTATCAGGCAAGTACATTTGTTCCTATCCTGCAAAAGGAAAAACTGGGGCACTTGGCCAAAGTTACATAGATAGAAAGTGGCAGAGAGCGTTTGGCTCCTGAGTTTGGATACCTCCCTTGTAATGGGCGGTGTGTACCACAGCTCTGGAATGTAAAAGTATAAAATTCAGCCTACCCTAGCCTTTGTCGCTAATTAGCTGTGTTGCCTTACGTCACTTCACCCTGACCTGCCTCTTCAAAAGTTAAATAATAAGGTTAGGTTCTGTTCCTTCATCCACAAACTAAGGACTAGGCCCTCTGGGCTGTGCCGAGTGCTGGGGACACAAAGCCAGGAGGCAGGCCCACCTTGAGAGAGTGCGGGATATGGAGGGAGAGCCACTAGGCCAACAATGCTAATGGAAGATGATAGGTGTTCTGCTAGGAGCAGGGAGGAGAGGTCCTCCTCCCCTGTTGGCAGGTGTAGAATTTGGGCAGGCAGTGTTAAGAAAGGCTTCCCAGAGTAATTACAGGGAAAGTAGGAATTTAGCCAAGCAGGTAAGGAAGGAGTGTGTGTGTTGGGAGGTGGGGGGAACAACAGGATGTGAAAGCACAGCAGGAGCAAAGAAAACAAAGGGAGTTCCTAGAGTTCGGTAAGAACATCTCTGAACATCTTTCATTTCTGTCCATTTTAAGTTTATTTTCCCTCCCCAGCACGCCTATGTGTGGCTTCTTTTGAAGCCTCACAGAGCTAACACAACAGCCTCTCATTGGAGGTATCAGTGAACCGACATGTGCTTATTGAACACCTAGTAAGTCCCTTACATATATGAGGGACATGCCTAAATGTCTGGCAGTTTAGAGTCCACGTGGCTCTGACATGAGGCTAGTGAGGTACAGGAACCTTGTTTGCTCACCTTCATGAGCTTGACATGCGTCTAAGAAGCAAAGAATGTCCACACACACACCGATATATTAACACCGGTATTTTAGTTCTGGGAAGAAGGTCCCAAGGTTATCCTTTCAGAACAGCAGGGGAGTTAAGATGAGAGATGAAAGAGGTTTAGGGAGTTCCTGTGTGGATGGGGCAGGCTCCATTTGCAAGTCAGTTAAGGCCTCAGGAATAACACTGCCCCTCCCTCCAGCTCTCCACGTCTGGCACCCCTTGTAGTTCACATCCGACCTCCTGGCAGGAACTGTAGATTTAGTCAACAGCACTCAAATCTTGAAAACATAAGCAGGAGTGCTGGAGGAGATATGCAGAGAGAAGGTAAAGAAAGGAAAGCCAGAGTGAGGCACAGAATAAGGGAGCAGAAGACAGCATCCAGGGTAAGAAAACACTTGGAAGATGCTGTTGCTGCTGCTGCTGCTGTTGCTACTCCTGGGGGCCGCCGCAAGCAAATGTCTACACGACGAGACACAGAAGTCTGTGAGCCTTCTCAGGCCCCTTTTACCCCAACTTCCCTCAAACTTCCGCTCTTCCTCCTTCACCCTCCCTGGCTCCCGTGATCCTCAACCCCTCCGAATCCAAACCTGCTATGTAAGAGACCCTGTGTCAGATGGAGCTTGGGATCTGGAGGGAGACAGGATGAGTCGGGAATCCCAAGTCCTGGCCGCAGTGAGAGAGGCTGCTCAGCGACTCCAGGGTGTCCTAGCAGGTGAGTGGGGCGGGGGGGGGGGGAGCGGGAGTCAGGGAGGGCTGAGAAACAGAGAGAGCTGGGGCAGGAGACCACCACAGGAAAGGACCTGGAGCTCTAAGGCGTTGAGGTGAAAGAAATGGACCTCTCGCCTTCTGAAGTGCCTCCAGTGAAAGGACCCTTGCTTCTGAGTCGAGACCCTGCACAGTATTGCCATGCTGTCTGGGGAGACCCAGATACTCCAAACTACCACAGGTGAGTTCATGTCAAGACTACGTATACAATGCCTCTCCAGGGTTACCCTGAAATGTCTCCAGCTCACCTATAGATATTCGTTCTTGGCAGGTGTAGCCTCTTGAACCCAGGGTACAAAGGAGAGAGTTGTTTGGGGGCAAAGGTGAGAGCAACTTCTCAGATTTGGGGGTCTGAAGATCTCTAGCCTGCCTAGACTTCTCCAAGACCACCAGCATCAGAATTACTTAATGTGCTTCCTAAGAATGTAGATTCCTGAGCCCCCACCCCAAACCCCGGCAATTTGTTAAATCAGAGATTCCTTGTGTTTGTAGGGGGGTATAGATCTCCCTATTCTAACCAGCTGCCTAGACAACACTAAAGCAGACTAAAGACAGAGACTCTCTGCCCCTCGCTCCTAGTACCCAGTTTCCTGTTGTCCTATCTCCCAGCCCATCTGCTAATCTAAATGCCAGATCTTGCTCCCTGCCAGATCCCTGATGCCCATCTCCGTGGTTATGCCTTGTGGCCCGAGCAGGGTCCTCCACAACTGGTCCAGCCAGATGGGCCTGGGATCCAAAATGCTGATTTTCTCCTGTATGTTCGAGTTGCCCATACTTCCAAGTGCCACCGAGAGGTGAGGTTCCAATCAAGTCTCTTTTCTTTACTCGGCATCTCTAAATTGTAAATGTCATGGGAAGGAGCAAGGACCATAAAAGCAGTGTTCATTAAACTGTGCTTACTTGGGGTAACTTGGGGCATGCTGATGAAGTTTGGGTGGGGGTGAAAAACCCCGTAAGCCATTCTTCGGTACCACCCCTGCCAGTTCCCTGGTCTTTCATTTTCAGGAAGATTTTTTTCTGTGCTACCTCACTTCCCTCCTTTCTGCCCCTACCTTGTCCTGACCTATCCACAGCCCTCTATTATTGCCTATGCTGCCTGCTGCCAACTGGACTCAGAAGACAGACCCCTTGCTGGCACCATTGTCTACTGTGCCCAGCATCTCACCAGCCCAAGCCTCAGCCATAGTGACATCATCATGGTGACTGCTGCATGATGACAGACTGGGGGAGGTGGGGCAGTCTCTAAGCTTCCCATGAAGTGGAAGAACCTTCTAAGGGTGAAATAGAAGGTGCCTCAAGCTCTAGGAAGAGGTGATTGGCAGAGGGCTATAGACTGTCTGGTTAATCCTGCTGCAAATCCAGTCTCCCTCATTCTGCAGTCATTTGTCCTTAGGCCACACTACACGAATTGCTCCATGCCCTGGGTTTCTCTGGACAGCTCTTCAAGAAGTGGCGGGATTGCCCCTCAGGACCTAGTAGTAAGTGAGGGCAACGAGGTACACATCTTCCCACAGTGTTAACCAGAGGGAATCACTACTATATCATGAACTCTTTCCTCCCAAATCTACCTCATTTTTCTTGAGTTTTCCTTTCCTCTTATTACTTTCTCCCCTTTCTGTACTCAGTTCAAGAAAACTGTTCTACAAGGCTACAGGTGACAAGACGAGATGAGTGGGGACAGCTGCTTCTTACCACCCCAGCTGTTAGCCACAGCCTGGCTAAACACTTGGGAGTGCTAGGGGTTTCACTTGGTGTCCCCTTGGAAGAAGAAGTAAGAATGAGAACACCTTGGGATGATGGAAGGAAGAGGGAGTAGCCAGGAGGCAACCAGCTACATCTTTCAGTAGGGCCCTTTGTCTTCGCACTGGGAGGCCCGACTGCTCCAGGGATCTATAATGACTGCTACCTTCGATGGTGCCCAGCGCACTCGACTAGACCCAATTACTCTTGCTGCCTTCAAAGACTCAGGCTGGTACCAAGTCAACTACAGTGCTGCAGAGGAGCTGTTGTGGGGCCAGGGTGAGAAATAAGGGAGAATTGCAGAGGGTCACTCATGACCCAGATGAGCTCAGGGGAAGCAAGAGGCTGGAAAGGGTTATCTTCTGCTGAGATGTAATGGCAGCTGTAAGCATAGCTGGCACTGAAGGATGTTTGCGGCTCCATTTGTTCTGAGGGCTCTTTTTCGCTCTTCCTATCTCTCCTGCAGGATCTGGCCTGGAATTTGGCCTGGTGACCACTTGTGGAACTGGCTCCTCAGACTTCTTCTGTACTGGCAGGTGTGTGTGTATGTTGAGTGGCTGAGGGGTCATGCCACTGTCTGTGATTCCGGTGTCACTCTAGAATCCCTTCTATACAGTGGACTGGGCTGTCACTATCTGCACCTGGACAAGGGAAGCTGCTCCTCAGACCCCATGCTGGAAGGCTGCCGCATGTATAAGCCCTTGGCCAACAGGGTGAGAAGTCTAGAGAACAGAGTGAAACTGAGTGGGCCTGGAGAGGAGTCAACTTCTAGAGCATCGAGTCAAACATTATTCTACTCTTTGCCCTGCCCTTAGAGTGAATGCTGGAAGAAGGAAAATGGATTCTTGCCTGGGGCAGAGAATCCCCATGGGGAGATCTACCATTCCCAAAGTCGTTGCTTCCTTGCCAACCTCACGTCACAACTGCGCCCTGGGGACAAGGCCAGGCAGCCCTCTCACTTCCCACACCTGAAGGAAGCAGAACTCACTGGCCGATGCTACTTACATCAGTGCACAGAGCGGGGAGCTTACAAGGTGCAGGTGGAGGGATCCCCTTGGGCCTCATGCCTTCCAGGAAGTGCTATTCAGGTGGGTGTCATAGGTGAGATAGCTATAGCACACTGGCAAAAGAAGTTTGGAAATGCTCGCATGGTGGTACTATCCAACCTTCTTTATATTCATTTTTTACTAACCACCCACTGAGCCCATGACTCTGATCTAGGTTGTACACTTTCTTAGGAGGGCTGGAACAAGTAAATGAGGCTCTAACTGTACCCTGCTACATGTTTCCTGGCAGATACCTGGGTACTATGGTCTTCTCTTCTGTCCCCGGGGTCGGCTGTGTCAGACTTATGAAGATACAGATGCTGTTACTTCCCCACCTGTGAGTCTTTCAACCCAGACCTCAACCCAAGACCTCTTATTCCAGCTGTCTTTAGGATTAGCTGGGGCCCCAGGCCACTCCCTGGGGAAGGAAGAGCGAGAAGAGTTCACTGAAGCAGTCCTACAGGCTCTGGTGAACAGAGGAGGCATTGAAAGGTAAAGGTTCCGTTCAGGCTGAGCATATATATGGTGGGCCAGGGAGAATGCGTAAGTCCTTTACTTCGGTGGTACCCAACTTTTTTGGCACCAGTGCCAGTGCTCCTTTGAGAATCTAATGCCTGATGGTGAGGTAAAGCTGAGGCAGTGAGGAGCAGCTGCAAATACAGATGATGCTTCTTGCTCACCCGCTGCTCACCTCCTGTTGTGCAGCCCAATTCACAACAGGCCACTGACCACAAGCCCAGGGGTTGGGGGGGGACCCCTGCTTTACTTCACAACTCTCCTTTGGAGATTTTCTATTCATTTCACTCCTAAGCCTGCACCTGTATGAGATAAACTCTCCCAGGGGCTATACCTCCATTAAGAAATCCAAATGTCCATTTAGGTGCTATTTCCACAGCCCCTCAATTACCACTAATCTGGTGTTCAGCGTGCAAATGTGGAAGTCCCCTGGTTGCCAAGGGCCTTCGGTTGGTATGCTGCACAGGGCTCTGACTCTGACTCTACAGGAGCAGCCTCTAAAAGTTTATTATGGAGGAGCCAGCTTTACCACAGAATACAGCAAGTAAGATAGTACTCCATGTGGTTTCATTTTTCCTTCCTAGAATCCAGATGTTTGAAACTGCCTTTATTAAGCACCCACTCCTGTATATACAATACTGTCCTAGACAAGGTGATTTCAGAAAAAAATCCCTGACTAACATGATTACCTCAGGCCTATCATTATAGGACATCTCTCCCCCCCATAATAGTTCTCCCATACCTGGGACATAGAGTTCCCAGCTACCTTCCTTTCTTAAGTACTATGCAGGTATGTCTAGCTATCCGAACATCAGTCTAACTCTTAAGCCATTTGCCTCACTGCTAAGTCTCCTTCCAACAATCTAAGTTGCTGAAGACTTGGATGTTGATCCTATTCCCACTTTCAGGTTCTACAGTCCCTCTTACTGATTTCCTGTTTAGCCTACTTGGATGAAGCACATTTTCATCAGCTCTATGCATAATAATAAAAGTAAAGCCCTTCATCTCCTATTATTCCAAGCCAAATATTCTGTTTCCAGGTTGCTGGTTACCTCAGGCCATAATGCCTCCACGACTTGTCTAGGTCTGTCCATGGGACTGTGCCTAATGGTTCTTATCCTGGTGGGTGCACTGGGAACCATGATCTATCAGAAACGAGCTACTCTTCAGGTGGGACCATCCACCCCTTACCATTCATCAGAGCTCCAAGGCACAAGGGGCCCAGTTGGGGGAATAAGGGAGGTGTGATATTAACCAGGGCATGATGAAGGCAGAACAGAGATTATTCCTTGAAATACAACCGGATGCAAGGCCAATCTACTGTCTATACTTAAGTTCTACTTTTCTCAGAATGCGTCTTCCTCTGGATATCAACTATACATTAGGCTTGCAATGAAAAAAAAAGGTAGAGACTAATGGTTCCAAAGATTTGTTCTTTATTTTGATATAAAAAATAAACCTTCAACCTGTAAAAAGTGTCATTTGTTTTCATATTGTTGCAGAGCAAACTTACAGAATTGCTGCTACCAGCTCCAAGGATAACGCATATGATTTAGGAAGAAAGGCATTGCTATTTGAATTCGAACATCATTGTGCAGGAAGGAGTAACTCATTACTTCCCTCTCCTGCTTTTTCCATAATTTTATTAAATCATCACAGGAAAGTTAGTGGTTAGGATATCATGTAATTATGCCAGAATCTGGTAAGGGCGGTGAAACCAGCCATCTGATTCCAGCTAAACTATAAAACTATGACCTTTTATTACCCTTCTCTCCTATTTCTGGAGTAGGAGGGCTCTACTTTATATCACCATGAGCCAGCAGTAGACTTCAGTTGTAATGTATAGATGCCTTTTAGTTATAGCTGCAAAGGAAGCTATTAAATTCTTGAGGGTTTGACATCTCTTGAAAAGCAAGGTAGACTGCTGATCTGGATTCACTTAGATGGAAAACATTTACACTAGGAGTCCAGGCGATATGGTATTAACATTGAAATAACCAGGCCTGTACTGGTCATCATATTCAGTCAACAGATTGAGATACCATCCCCAGACCTTTACGTGACATAGTAGAAGTTCTCACTGTAAGGTTGTGACTTCGGCTCCATCTGCAATGCTTATCTTCTTTGATTCTAATGACTATCAGTCTTTACCAGCTGTAGCAGCTACTGCTTGGTAAAACTTTGCCACGAAGTCGGGCTCACTGATCTCCAGCTGCCTGACAAATTCATTGCGCTCCTCCTCAGCCCAACCTCGAAACCACTGATCCCAAAGACGTAGCTGGCACTCAAAGATGCAAGGTGGTCGGTTTGCTCCAGACACACTAAGCTGCTCCAGACTTTCCAGCAGTGGCTGTAACTTTCCTGGCACTGCCTTAGCTACCAAGTCCTGTAGGAAACGTTCACGCTGGGGACCTGACCAACCAGCGAACCAGTGAAGAATACACTTCATCTCCTGGGAAGTGATGTAAGACATTGGGGGAGGGGAAGAGCTAGTAAAATTGTCTGGCACAGAGGGTAAGGAAGAAGAGAAGGATAGCTGCATCGAAGATGATGATTCCAGTGGCATCCTGAAACATAAAAGCACTGTTACACACTCTCTAGCTACAACAACCAAAATATTACTTTCCAACAAGGAATCTTATCACACTCAATCAGCATCTATAGAGAAAATTACTTTCACCAATCCAATTTACAGGACAATAACAGGGTCCTTTATTTGGGTTATTATCCACCTACCTTAGAGGAATCATCCGAGAATAACTTCATTTCATATTTGCCAACCTTCCTCTCTTTTTTTCAAACAAACCTATTACTCTCCCCAACTACTGTTTCTATCATTCTTGTAACCTAAAAACTACAATTTTTTTCAAGTGACCAAAAATTTTTATTTGACTAAATTCTACTTCACGCATGAATCTCCCATTTATTAGACTCTGGCAAAAACAAAACAAACAAGTAGGCATGTACAGAACAGTGAAAATGCCAAGGGCGAGGGTAGTCCTCAGTTTTACTATAGGAAAATACATATTTTTTCAAAAGGTCTCTCTGACTTTGGTCATATTAACTCTCAGTTCAGCTCATTAAATACAGATTTTCAAAATCACTTTTTCACTTCTCCAAGATCTTCGATGCTATCTTAATTTACTTCTGGCCATTTTCCCTGAATGACATCTGTCATCTGTAAAGTCTCCCTGAATGTTTCCATCTTGTTACTGAGGCAACACAGGAGAATTTTTGAGCAAAAAAATCTTTGTGCTTCTTTATCATCAGTTTCAAGAGTTGCAAGGCACATTCCTGTTACATATTTCTTCTTTGCTCTGGGAATTTTGTGGTACAGTGTCTTTTTCTTTGAGCCCCTTATACTTCTTTTTTTCTTCTTGTACTGATGTTCCTTAAACCTTGCTACCTCCAGCTTCTCAAACATATTTCTTATTCATTCTCTCCTATTTCCATGTTCCAGATTAAAGAAAACAAATGACTAATGTTGGTCCATCAGTTCTTCCCTAAAATGAAAATTACACATTTTTAAATCTAGTACTTTCAGCTTGTCAGGGCCTAGATGCTGATCATTCCAGAGTCATCAACAGTGGAAGAAAAGAGGGAAATGTGTGTGTGTGTGTGTGTGTGTGTGTGTGTGTGTGTGTGTATGATGTATGTATATATATATGTATATATTATACAATACATATTATGTATATATATTTATATATTACATATGTATATACACATATGCGTGTGTGTGTGTATATATATATATCTTTGCAATGTGCATATAGCCTTTAAAAGAACTCAATAACACCAATTACTTCCTTATATTTCCTGTAAAGCACCGGGAACAATTAAAGAGCAGAATGGGTACCTGGCCCAAAATAAGGTATCATAGTAAGAAAAACAGAAGCCACGTATTTATTCAAGACTGAAAAATGTCTAGTTGGTTTGGTGGCTTAGGGATCTAAGTGTGATACTGCTGTAGATGTATGACAATTATGTCTTCGCACAATCTTCCTTACTGTTTAGTACCTGCTGTTGCCCTGTCATTGATTGGCATCACTAATGCAACTGGAGTGCCAGCCAACTTGAACAGTTTTCAAGTCCCACGGTCTGAATCTCTAACAACGGAAAGCAAACTACTACTACTATTACTATTGTCTATGGCCTACTTTTATTTGGAAAGTTTGCTGCAAGTTGGCAGCATCTGTAGCGAGAAAGGAACCTCTAAGCAATTAACATCCAGTCAGTGCCAGAACAGTCCAGAGAGGTTGCTCTTTCCACAGTGGCCCTACTAGAAGCAATTCCTCCTGAGGAACTTAACTCCCTTTCACCCAGGAAAAGGAAGAACGTTTCCCGAGACGCGAGACATGCCTTCCACAGCAAACTAGAGTTCAACGACCATGAACTGGTTCAGTCTGAGTCCGAAGGCACGGTGCTGCCATCGGCCCACTTTGGAGGCCACGGAGCCTGGTGGCATTCCCAGGACAGCCAGCCTCAGGAGGGAGTGGCGGGGCTTCCGAGGATGGGAGGCGGCAGCTGTTTCCGTTGGGAAGCGGGCGGCCAGCCGGCCGAGGGGGACCCGCAAACGGCGAGTCTGACCTGGCCACGGGAGGGACTTCAACCCCGCTTACCTCCCCTTTCCTCACACAGAGCACCGAGAGGCCGTCACAAGGGCGCTCACACTCCAACCGCCGCCGCCGCCGCTTCCATATTTCCTGAAAACCCCAAGCGAGGCCAGCCAGGCGGCCCACGCACTTCCGGTCCTTGGCCCGCCCCAAAGCCCCAAGCTCCTCCGCGCCTCCGCCTGAGGTCCGGAGAGAGCCGAACAGCCCCGAGCACGGTTATGCCGGAGTCGGCACTTCCGAATGGGTTCGAGTCAAAGTTTCGGCAGAACGAAGATAACCGAGCTCTGAAAGCAGGACGAGGGAGGGGGAGCGGCTGGGAGGATGGGAAGAAGTGATTGGTGCCGACGTGGAGACGGAAACACCCGAACAGTGCCGGAGGAACCCGGGGAGTTCTGAGTGGTACTCGAGGGGTTGACTGTGGCAGTGGGCGGGGACAGAGCTGTACGTTCGAGGGGCGTTGGCGGAAATTACCGAAGATGCCCGAAGCCGTCGGGACGGACCCGAGTACCTCACGCAAGATGGCGGAGCTGGAGGAGGTGACTCTGGACGGGAAGCCTCTTCAGGCGCTGCGGGTGACCGACCTGAAGGCCGCACTGGAGCAGCGTGGCCTAGCCAAGAGCGGGCAGAAGAGTGCCCTGGTCAAGCGGCTCAAAGGGGTGAGGAGACGGCGTTGCCGGGGTGTCGGAGGGGAGCGGACCCGGTAGAGACGAGTCTCTGCCGCGGCGCAGGCGCAGTGTCCGGGCTCGGCGCGAGCGAGCTCAGGCCGCCAGCGCGAGTCTCCGGAGCCGCGCGCGCGGTGGTTGGCGAGGCTCGCGCCGGCATAGAGATAACGCCGGTTCCCGCCTTAACGGCAGCGGCGCGAGCCCAAAATGGGAGGGTGCGCGCTCCTCTCCTGGAGTGTCTTAAGCTCCTTCCTCCTTCCCCCACCCCCTCCTTGTTTGTGTCTGTGGTTTCGGCGCATGCGCTGCAGAAGGAGTTAAATCCCCACTACAACCACCAGCATTGCTGGCCCGAGGGGGGCGAGTTGGGCTGGGTGGGAGTTAGGGGGTCTAATTGGGCGGGAGAGGTTAATGGGGTTGGTGTTGGTATTCGGAAAAATAGGATTGGGGTAGGCTAAAATGTCTGCCTGATAAGATTAGGAGGTGAGATGAAGAGAAACCTTCATTCGAAGGGACTTGGTTAGAGAGGGGTGTGTAATTTATGGGGCATCCGGAAGCATTTCAGGTGAATAAGAGTTTGGTGAATATTGGTGAGAGAGGTGAGGTAGGTTGGAGGGTTTGAATCGGTTTGAGTGAATTAGAGTGAGATAGTCATGACGTGGATGCAGGGATTGGTGTGTATGGGTATGGTGTAAACGGAGGGAAGATGAGGATGTCTTGGTTTTCATTAGGGTTAATTCGAATATGTGGTGGGTATTACAGCTTAGGGCTGGGCTGGCTCAAGGGTTAAGTTGGCAGACCGTTACTTGTACAGAAGCTGATAAGTATCGTGCCTGTGGATTAGGTCAGACCACAGTTTACAGAGTCTGTGGTCATTTTGTTCTGTAGCCTCTTGTTGAAATTTTATAAATTTGATAAATCTAGGTGCCACTTTGTTGGAAAGAATTGAGTTCTCTCAAATAGATCTAGTGCTGGGTAACTGAGCAAGTAATTCAATCAAGGTCAAAACCAACCCCGTGTGGGTTTCTTATATTTGAAGTTTGAGTATTTGAGGTGATTTTACCTGCATGGCCAGCTTTAGAAAGGGCACTAGGCAGAAGTGCAGAAGATAATAGGGACTGTAGTGCTGGTTTTGTCGCTGATTTTTATTACACAGCCAGGTTACTGATTTCTCTCCTGTGTGCCTGCATTTTACCTCTGTACATTGGGGAGCAGTAACCATGGCTACCTGTAAGGGTCTTCTAAACATGAATGAGGACAGTATTAGTAAAAGGCTTTTAGGTCCCTGGAAAAGGAGAACAGTTTAAGTGTCCATGGTTAGTTGTTGCATTTAATAAAAAGATTGGGGGAGGGATGGGTTTTTTTTTTCTTGGTTTCTGACATTTGCCCTTCTCTATACCAGGCTCTAATGCTAGAAAATTTACAGAAACACTCAACACCCCATGCTGCATTCCAGCCAAACTCCCAGGTAAGAAAGAAGGTTCATTAGATGGGATAGGCTCTTTGGATGCACAGATATATGGAAGGATGAGTTGTATATTTGATGCTTAATTCATCACTTGTATTTTCTGTGTTCCCTGGGTTGGAAAAGTTCTCATACCAGGACAGTTGAATTCTAATAAAGAATTCAAGAGCAGGATCAGAGAAGCTCTTAGTTAATTTCTGATACTTTAAATGGTGTGTGCAGAAAGATGTGGCTCCAACTGATTAAGTGTAATACAGGAATCTGAAGTCTTTTATTTGCCATTGATTTGGGGAAAATAGTTGATGTCTTTGGATTTAGATATGAAGTACACAATCAATAGGTCAGTGTAGGAAAATACTTGCTGAAGAATTCTTGTGTTGACAAAGATTTTCCAAAAATTCAATCTTTTGGACATCCCCCGTTAAAAGTGTCAATACCAACCATGCAGTTACTCCTAAACTTCATGAATTAGTCTGTTACGTAGGGCAAGAAACTCCACCTTTGGAGGCCTTGGTTTTTTCAATTTCCCTGGTGTAATATGAGAAAAGGTTGGACTAGAGCCATTGTTTTATTACCGCTGGAGTTTGTGGAGCTGCTTTTGGGGGCTTCTGAGGGAAGATACTTTCTTCATAAGTGAGCTGGGATTCATACTCCCCCCTTAATCTAGATTAGATATGTTTTTATCTGATTGCATATTGAGTTTCTGCATAAGATTTCTTTGGAAGAAATCATTTCACAGTTAACCAAAAAATAACCCTGAATACTAAACTTCTTAGACTGCATGATCTCTTGTTTCCTTTTTGGTTTTAAAATCCCCTCATTTATAGTGTCTCATGCACATTATAATGCACACTTAAAGGAAAAAATCCAGATCTTTTTTAGTGCATGGTGTGCAGCTCCATTGCTAGATGAAGTCCCAAGATAACTGTGGAAAAACAAGAGAGCCTTCCTTACTCCCTTGTTATCACCTCATTAAACTGGATCAAAATCTAGCCAGTTTATAGAGGTTTGGTTAAGTACTTTAACAAGCCCGCATAAGTTAATCAGTTTACGGTTATGTTCCTTTTGCATTTTAGTCTTTGAAGCTTTGTTTTTATTAACATAAGATTTTTGCAGCAAATATATTATCTAATACAGGCTACCTATAATTGCTCAATGTCCATTGAGTACCAAGAAACTCATCTTTAGGTGAAAATAAACATTTACTATGCTTCAGAAGATGACTAGTAATATATGGAGAATTGAGATCTTTTCTTTTTTCTGGAATTCTAAAGGTATTGTCATGCAAAAGGTTCTCAGGGGGAGGACTTTTGAAGAGAAGAATGAAGGGTAGAAGAGTAACATGGGAGTCTATGAGTTACAAAAAAAATGAGGTGGGAAGATGAAGCTTTTGGATTTCAAATATTTTAACCAATGATTTCTTATCACCCAAAGAAAATGGAGTTAGAACTCTAAATGCTGAATGGCTGTCCCTTTTCTTAGTCTCATGCTTTTATACTTTTAAGTACTGTGCTTGAATTTTGGAGATGTTTGACAGAATGTTTCCAGATTTGTCTTTTATATCAGCAGAAGATGAACTAGTATTTTTTCCTTTCATTTTTTAATATTACTTAAAGAAAAATTTAGATTGGTTTTAGATAATAATTTGTATTATTTAAATTTTTAGATTAAAATGCCAATTTTTTATTTTATATTTTAGGCGAGGCAACCCTTGGTTGACGTCACAGATTACAAGGACCTTATTTTTTTATTTTTTACACCTGGCCTTCCTAGGTAGTTTCCCATCCAAGTACTAACTAGGCCCGACCCTGCTTAGCTTCTGAGATCAGACAGGATCGGGCTTGTTCAGGGTAGCATGGCCATAGACTAAAATGCATAATTTTACAAGAACTTTTATTTCATTTTATTTGTGCATCACTCTGGGTGGGAACCATATAAAATAAAAAATTATTTGTAGTTCCTTTTTTTCTATCTTTTGTGAGTCATAGGTCTATTTATTTGGTCCTCAGCATAGAAGTAGCTTAGAAAAGGGTCTTCCAACATTTTAATTGTCTTTCTTGAGTCCAGAAATAAGGGTAGACCTTTGCTCCATGAAATTTTCTTTTTGCATTTTTCTGGTTTGCTTTCCTAGACTTTTCTTTTTCCTTGTCCTCTGCACAGATTGGCGAGGAAATGAGCCAGAACAGTTTTATAAAACAGTATCTGGAAAAGCAGCAGGAGCTACTTAGACAGCGTCTGGAACGTGAAGCTCGAGAAGCTGCAGAACTTGAAGGTAAACCCAGTCACTTCTTACAAGGATTTCTTCATTCTTGTTCCTGTCACTGAGAAGATGGGCCTATTTAGGCATATTCAGGAATAAGTCAGGCTGAGACTACTTATTTCCTTTGGTAGTTTATGAAGCCAAGTGAGTTACTTTTTTACCTTTTGTCAGAGAAGAGACTTAATTTGATTATCTTGTTAGAGGATTCCTGCCACCAGGAAGAGTTATAAGTAAATTATGCCACCATTTATATGAGGTAGTGCTTAATCCTAGGGAGTATTTCTCTGTGTACAGCACTCTTTTTAGTATATACTCTGTATCCATGACTTTGCCTGACCTCCTTCACTCCTCTGCATATTCCCACATGCTGAGCCCTTCACTCCCTCCCTGCCCCGACCCAATCTGTACTTTGCAGAAGCTTCAGCTGAGTCGGAGGACGAGATGATCCATCCTGAGGGAGTGGCTTCCCTGCTGCCTCCTGACTTTCAGAGCAGCCTGGAGAGACCAGAGCTGGAGCTCAGCAGACTTTCGCCCAGTACGTATCTCCCTCCCCACTGCGCTGTTTTGTCAATCCTGCGTAGTTGGTGGGGGGAGGTAGTTACACCTCCTTTCATGCTAAGCCTCCGTTAAAGTCCCAAGGAAACTTATGTTGATATTTAGCATCTGTTTTTTATGGAAGTTATGTCCTTTTTGAAGTCAGCGTTCACATCTATGTTGTTAACAGACTGTTTTATAAGGCAATATGATTTTTCTTCTCATCTGTACCTCTTTAATCTTCTCTACCTCTGAATTTAGCAATAGTCACAACTCTTTTTCATCTCTTCACCAATTATATATGAGTTGCACATCCACTCATCCCCCCCAAAGGGGCATCTGCCGCAATTTATTAATTTATAATTTTTATTGAGTGTCTGTTTATGCCAGGCATGTGCCAGGCACTGGAAATATAGTAGAGAAAAAGATAAGTCTTTGCCCTTATGAAATGTATAGTCTAGTGGGGAGGCAGACATTAAAGAGATTATTACATAATGAATTAAGAGTTGTGCTTTATGCAATGAAAGTACACAGTATTATGTGAATATATTATAGGGAGCTCTAACCCAGTGTGTGGAGTAGGTTCAGGCAAAATTAAATTTTTCACATTATTAAGTAGTCAGTTTTGCATAATATCTGAGGCAAAAATCTGTAAATGCAGTCTAAATATCCTTTTAAGAGAACTGTGTAGAAAACGCATGTATGATAGATAGTAATATCAAACCAGTATGTAAATTAACTGTTTTGAATCATTAATATTGCTGGTCATGGAAGGTGAGCACTTCATATTTAATATTTTTAGAGTGTGTGGAAGTTTCTGGCTCTTCTAATTAATATAGAATTTCTTCCTGAAAATAGATTTTTAAGAGATATTTAATAGTTGGAGAGAAATAATTTCTTTTAGAGACGTTTTTTCTCAAATATTAAAGTAGCATACTCAATAGATCCATGTTGCTCTTAGCATTTTTATTCCCCCTGATTGTAAAGCCAGGAGAAAGGGGAAAGCTCATATATAAAATCAGTTGTGTTTTTTCTCAGAAATCACTCAAATATTTATTGGGATTAGCACATATCTAAAAATCTGTTAAAGAGAGAACACAAGTGCATATAAAATTAACAAAGGTTGTATATTTTTGAGTGATATAAGTAGTATAGATATATGTACCATAGGAATTTGAAAGAGTAAATGCTCTCTGAGGACTAGAGTGATTAGAGAGAGCCTCAAGAAGAAGGTGTAGGATTTGAGCTGAGCCTTAGAAATGGGTAGGATTTGAATTGGCACAGAGGAAACAACAGGGTAATTTTTAGGAAGGAACATAGGTATAGAGATAGAAGTGAATGTGACATTTTTAAAGGAGAGGTGCTAAACTAATCAAGCCCCAGAGTAAGGTATTTCATATTCAAGAATAAACAATTGAAAAGGTAGATTGGGATAATCGCAGAGGGCTTTGAATAGCAAACCAATGCATGTGAGCTTTCTTTATTCTGAAGGTAATGGGGAACCTTGATAGGAACATGATTTGATAAGGAACACTTGAAAAAAAAAGAGCCTCTATCAGTTCTAAATGTAATTGAAATGAAAACAAGGAATGGATTCTGAAATAATAAGTTTTCAAAAGCAAGTAAAGATTTAGAGGGCAGCCAGTCTCTTCAGTGCTTTATGTCATCAGCAGGACTCTGAGGCTATAATTGACAAAAGAAAACAAATAAACAGATACAGGGAAAAGGAAAGAGAGGTAGAAAATAAATTAGAAGTGATGAATGAAATAAATTGTAGAGCACAGCTAACACTTGCTGTGTATACTCTTCTGATCTTGGCTAGAATGTAAATCTCAGGTGCAGTACAAAATTTGGTCAAGCTCCTAAATAGAGTGATAGTTTGGAAATTCTAGCAGTGCTTAATTAGATGAGTGGTAATACCTGTAGTTTACCTAGAAATTAGATTCTTTCAAATGTACAATGTCAGTCCACCATCAGCCATTAAACTTTTCAGGTGCCAGCTTATTTATTTGCTTTCGATATTTTAAGTTTTAATAAGGTAGTGATTAAAGTAGGGTTCATAGCAACATATTTTGCTAATCAGTGGTGGCACCCAAGGATGTTTTTGTGTGTGTTGCTCTTTTTGAGAATATGGATTCCTGGGCCATACCTGAAGAATCTCAGTTTTTCAGACTCTGCTGGTATTCTGTTGATCGCCTCAATTTCTGAATGACTAAATAAAAGAATAGTTTTTCAGTATTTAATCAGGATCTTTGGCTTATATTCTGGCAACCTCCCATTTATGAGTTATATACAGAATCCTAACTAGGAAGGAAAAGTTGGTTTACAAAATCCTCTGTGGCTCTCCTTCTTGATTTCTTATATCTCTCCATCACTTCCTTCAGATTTTTCTAAGGTGTTAGTATCCCACCCTCCAACAGGCAAGTTGTCTGGATCCCTTGTAGTTCATGACTGGGTATATAAAAATCCTTTTTCCTTTTAGTTAATTTTTTCAAAAAGAGTCCAATCTAGGAAAATGGGAGGAAAAATACAAAAATATTTTTAAATTCAGAATACAGTTTTTTTAACAAAAGGATAGCTGCAGGGGATCTTAGCCAGCCCATGGCTTACACAACATGTAGTCCTCATTCCTTTTTCTCATTAAATCTGGTTGCTGAGATTCTAGAGAAATGCTAGATAATGTTATTTACACTGCTACCATGAGTCATATTTAGGTTTGGCACCATTGCCAGATCTCCGTTCTCTTAATTTCTGCATCTTATTCATACCCAAGGATACCCTTTGGCCACAGACGTTGCAGTGATCTCTAGCTACCTTACTTGGGTCCTGCAAATCCTGCTCAGGGGTTTGTTTTCTGGAATAAACTACTTTTCTATGTGGCTCTTAAACAATCTTCACTTTAATATATTTTACACTGTTTAGAGGCATCTTTTTCTTTTTCCCGAAGGCTTCTGGCTTTGGAATTTTGGAAATATTACCTTTACCCTGACTTGCTTTTCAACTCCTGAAATCCATTTAATAACCTGTTACCATTATTGGCTCCACCCTTTGCTAAAAGTGCTCAGTTTCTACACAGTATTCATGTCTAAAGATACGTGGCCATGTGTTCATAATAGAAGATGTCACCTTTCCAGGCAGCTTGTCTACGTCATATCAGCTCTATACAAGGAGATAGAAAGAGATCTGTCATCTCTTCCTTATATTTTGTGTTGTTTACTAAGCTCTTATTTCATGTCTGAAGGTCGCCTCCAGTTGTCAACATTTTTGCAAAACATTGATGACCAAAACTTTCTGATGAATAACTGTGCCTGTTTTTCCCCTCGTCTTTCTGATGACGTATTACTCAAGTGCTACCAGAGGAGTAATCATCTAAAATTCTATCAGTGCAATTTTATAGTATCAAAATAACATAGTCCATTAGGATAGCATGCAGCTTACAGTAGGTGGAAAAAGAGACCGTTTGCTTATATGTACCTGTCTTTAAAATCATACTCTAAAACTCTGTTTGACCTGTTTAACAAATTTATCTCT
Source organism: Cynopterus sphinx (assembly GCA_030015415.1). Lineage (NCBI taxonomy): Eukaryota > Metazoa > Chordata > Mammalia > Chiroptera > Pteropodidae > Cynopterus > Cynopterus sphinx. Next base: position 77,897,418 of record CM057384.1, read on the forward strand.
GGCCAACTTTATACATCCCTTTTTTCCCCTTAAAATCACATTTATTTAATCAGAACATATATGTGCTTACTGAAAACTTGTTTGTTATTCACCAAAGTATCTTTCATATGACTTTAAATATGTGCTTAACAACTCTTGTTTTTAAATTGTAAACAAAGGATGTTTCTTATATACAACTTGGAGTGGTATAAGTGAGTACTTGGCTTGGCTAGGTCTATGATTTTTAGCTGTTTATAGTATTTGAGAATCTCTTTTATAGGTTTTCTCTCCAGAGTATAGGGTTTTATCCTTTTTAAAATTTTTGTTTTCTTATTACAAAAAAATAATGCATTTATTAAAAATTTTTGAAATAATTTTTAAAAACCATGTTTTTAAATCATCAGTGGTCCCACAAACTAAAATAATCACAGTTGATATTTTGGTATATAATTTTTCCAACTTTTTGTCTATGTATAAGCTTAAAATATCTGCAGTATTAAAATCTTTATCTTCCTTCCAACCCGGCTAACCTATGTTTTTTATAGAGCACTTTTTAGGTTCACAGCAAAATGGAGAAGAAGGTACAGAGATTTCCCAGGTGCCCTCTGCCCCCCCCATGTGCCTCCCTCACTATCAGCATCTCCCACCAAATTGATACATTTCTTAAAATTGATGAACCTACACTGACACAGTAGAATCACCTGAAGTCCATCCACAGTTTATACCTTCAAGTTCACTCTTGATGTTGTACGTTTTGTGGGTTTTGACAAATGTATAATGACATTTATTCATTATTATAGTATCACACAAAGTATTCTCACTGCCCTAAAAATCCTCTGTGGTGTGCACATTCATCCTTCCCTACCCTCTGCCTTTTTTCTTCCTTTTTTTTTTTTTTTTTTTTATAAAACTAAAATAAGTAGCTGCTTTCCCTTATACTTGCAAAGGATCTTTGCTGAAAATTTTGTGGGAAGTACTTTCTTTTGGTTTTGTTCATTTTGTAATTTAATCTATTCCATGTCATTTACTTATGCATTTATTATTATAGCCACATTACTTACTAATTTCTTACAGGTTATTCTTTAAATGTTTGCTAAAGAATCTGGTCTGTCACTGTATATCCTAACCATAGATCCTCTACACACACCCATAATGCAAGTCTTTATTCACTAACCCAGTTAGATTGTATATATGCAGAGAGATCTGTTAATCAAGTAATCATGGAGTAAAGTTTACAAAATATGTATGGTCTTCTAGTTATTTTTATGTGTTTTTTTTTTTTTAATTATAGAAGCAAAGACTAGTTCATTTTATTATATTTAATAATTTTTTATGTTTAGTTACAGTTGGCATACAAGGACTAGTTTATTTTAGATTATTGGGATATAGAAATAAGAAGAAAGAAGACCTTGGTTTAGAGCTCACACCATCTGCTTTATTTGCACCAGTTTAAATACTGTTAGCGTAGAACATGGTTTTGTGGATCATTTAAACCTTTTATACTGCATTAAAATTGAGCCCAATCCAGCTGAGTAACTATCAGGAATATAATTATCATTAGGCTATTTTCTAAACTGGTTCTCATCAGTATTTGCTTTGCTACTCTATGTAATATTTTAATACTGATAGGAAACTTAGAAATCTTCCAGTCCATTTCCTCCTTTTTCTCAGTCAGATCATTGAGACACAAATTATTTAACTGACAGATACACACTTTTAGGGTCCATTTCTGAAACCCTGTTCAGTTAGCTTATTGTATTTCTAGGAACTTTAGGGCCCTGAGAACCATTCATCAAAGTACTTATTTCATTAGATTGTTATTTTACAAACTGGTGTATTTATAACATTTTGGTCAGAACTAGTGGTAGCAGTAAGCAATCCAAAAAAGTAGACACCAAACATAGTGAAGTCTTGAGCTCTGATTCAGAGTGGCAGAACATTTTATAGAAATAAATACACTTTGCATTTATACATCCCTGCTAGACAGTTTGAAGCCCTGGGTAGTTATTCTGCATCTATTTGAGTTATTTGTAATAAGTGGATTGGCTTTGAGAATTAAAAATATTCCAAATATGCACAGCAGGAATTAATAAGACCGTGATCCTTAGGGTTTTAAGTAGTCTTTTCTTTCGCATAAAAGTCAAACTGTTATAAATATGTATTTACCAGCATATATGCTATGATTGATTAAATTTTTGAAAGCAGCCTTGGAAGGACTGTTCACATGATGAATCTGGCTTGATTTTCTTTCATTTGATAGGAAAAAGCGCCTCTGTTTCTGAAGAAAAAGGTGACTCTGATGATGAGAAACCAAGGAAAGGAGAAAGACGATCATCCAGGGTCAGACAGGTAACTCAGATACCTCCTTAAGTATCATCCATCACCTCTTTGAGTAATACTTTGGTTATCTCATCTTTCTTTTCTTTCTCTAACTATTTCAGAGGTGGTGTTTCTCTAGATTTCTGTACAGTCTTCTTTCTCTTTTAACACCTTTTTCTTTTGTTTTATGTCTTTTAATTTAGATCTGCTCTGGCCTTTAGATTTCTAAGTGAATACATAAAAAAAAATAAAACTTGATTGTGAAAGATTGTAGGCTGTTCTATATTTCTAAAGTGTGTTATTAAAATAGATGTACTTGTCCATGGCCATGCCACCCTGAATATGCCTGATCTTGTCTGATCTCGGAGGCTAAGCCTGGTTAGTACTTGGATGGGAGACCACCTAGGAACACCAGGTGCTGTAGGCATTAATAAAAAAATAAATAAATAATGTAAATAAATAAGATATACTTGATTATTCAATTAAAACCTGAAAGCTATATGATATACTAAGTGAGCAGAATACAGAAGTATATGTGTAGTATAATTATGACTATGGAAAAGAAACAAGGAAAAAATTAAATATACCAAAATGATAAAAATTATGAAATTAAGTGATAATAGGTTGGACCTTCCACTTTCTAGATATTCAGTTCAAAAGTATGTATTTTTTTAGTTTATTTTTAAAGTTCAAAGCTAAAAAATGAACTAGTGGAACTTTCATTATTGCATTCCTTTTAGTCATTCTACTTTGATTCCTATAAGAGCCCATATTAGTTATGTTTGTCTACTGTCAAACTAGTTTCTGTGTTGGTGAAAGTGTACGTCATTGAGTTTCTCCTTTCTGTGTGTATCTCTTGAAATACTTTTTCTCTTTTGTCAATAGTGAGGAAATATACTTGGAACAATTGTGTATCTTATTTTTTCTTTCAGGCAAGAGCAGCTAAACTCTCTGAGTGCAGCCAGGCTGCTGAGGAGGAGGAAGGTCAAGAAACACCTTCCAGAAATCTGAGAATCAGAGCAGATCGAAATTTGAAAACTGAGGAGGAGGAAGAGGAAGAGGAAGAAGAGGAGGAGGAAGAGGAGGAAGAAGATGAGGGACTAAAATCTAGGGATGCACCAGTTCTGAAACAGTCTGAGGAAGAAAAGAGGGAAGAGATGCCCAGAGCAAAACCAGAGGAGGTAGTGGAAGAGAGACCACAAACTATTATAAGATCCCAGGAACAGGAGGGATTAGAGAGAGGAGGGAGAGTTACAAGGTCCCAGGAAGAGGCTAGTAGAAGAGGTCATCTGGCCAGACATCAGCAGGAGAAAGAGATGAAAACAGTTTCTCCCCTTGAAGAAGAAAGAGAAATAAAATCTTCAAAAGGCTTGGAGGAAAAATCAAAGTCGCCTTCACCTCCTCGATTGACTGAAGATCTGGAGAAGGCCCCTCTTGTGCTACAACCAGAGCAAGCTGCCAGTGAGGAGGAGACTCCTCCACCTTTACTTACCAAGGAAGCATCTTCTCCACTACATAATATTCAGCTCCAGAATGAAGAAGAAATTGAGCCCATGGAAGGCCCAGCCCCTCCTGTTCTCACTCAGTTATCTCCTCCTAATACAGATGCTGAGGCCAGGGAGCTATTAATATCTCAGCATACTGTCCAGTTGGTAGGAGGCTTGTCTAGTTTGTCAAGTCCTGCAGACACCAAAGCAGAATCTCCAGAAGAGAAAGTGCCAGAGGAGAGTGTTTTGCCTCTAGTTCAGAAAAGCACACTAGCTGAGTCCTCAACCCAGAAGGGTCTTGGAATAGAGTCTGACAAATCTGCTGCACCACCCGCTCTAAAAATTGAGCAATTAGCACCAGCCAAAGGGATCACTGAAGAATCTCTGAAACATCCATCTGTGGAACAGAAGGAAGGCAGAAGGGCTTCTCATACCCTTCTCTTAAAGCAGTCAGCTGACTCATCCTCCAGCAGGTCCTCCTCATCTTCATCCTCCAGTTCTAGATCAAGATCTCGCTCTCCTGACAGTTCACGCTCCCAATCTCATTCACCTCCAAGATCTAAGGAGAGAGAGAGAGCTCTTGCCAACCCTCATAGATTCAAGATGGGCTCCAGATCAACATCAGAGTCCAGGTCACGTTCCCGTTCTCGTTCAGCATCAAGCAACAGCAGAAAAGTAAGTGTGGCGGACTCCTGGGTACATTAATGTTCTTCAGCCTAAGGAGAACTTATCATGATTTCTGGCGGCAATAGGGAAGTCTTCCTTTAGTTCTGAGTTCATTGATTACTTTCCCCTCATTTTAAGAGTCTAATTTTCAGTTCATTGATCCCTAAATAGGGTCCTTTTTCATTTTGAACCCCTTTGATTCTAAGAAAAGAAATGTGAATTTTGATTTTTTTTTTTAATTTAAATTAATTTACCCATCTCCAAAGACTATAAATTTCTTGAGGGTATGGGTATGCTTTTTTACATGCGTATTCCAGTACCCAGCACCTAGTTGGGACATAAGTAATTTGAATAATCTAGGAAGTCCGGGATTCAAACAGGAATAAACACAAACTCAAACAGGAATAAACATAAAGACAGAGAGGTCCAAAGTATTGGGTCAGCGGGATTTGGAAAACTCAGTGATCTACTGAATATATACCACATAAAATAATTTGCCTTATGTTTTTTTATTTTTTTAGTCTCTGAGCCCTATAATCTCCAGAGACAGCAGCACCAGCTACACTGAAACCAAAGATCCCTCTTCTGGTCAGGAGGTTGCAGCTCCACCAGTGCCACAACTGCAAGTTCTCGAGCCAAAGGAGAGGACTTCCACCTCATCCTCTGTGCGAATGAGGCCTATGAGCCAACCAGAGCCAGCAGAAAAGCATGTGACCCAGAGGGTACAGCCTGAGCCGGTAGGCTATTATATCCTCTCCTTAGAGGGAGATAGATGATTAGGCATGATCTTCCCTTTTGTCTTAACTATAAAATGAAAGCTCAGTCTGGACAAGGTTCAGTAGAAATGTAGAAGGCTGGGAATACCTGTTAGATTCCATTTAACGAAATGGTTCATGAAAACTACATGAGGCCAAGTTCTCAGGGCTCTCAGGGTCAGTTCTTCCTCAGAACTTCTTTTTTTCTGCCCAAAAGGAAGCCTTTTCTCAGCTCTCTCTAAAAACTCTAATAAAATAATTACTGGCATAGCAGTTTTTTAAGCAATAATCCATTCCTCTTTCTAAAATGAAATAACAAAGATAGGTAGGGCTGAATGTGACGCTGGCATGGTGTATGTCCTGCTGTGTTTTTTACCAGCTCCAGGTTGAAGAAAAGGAACCAAGCAGATTTAAGTATGTCGCTATGTTTGTTTTGCTATGTTTGTCCTGACAGGGGAGCCCAAAGAAGTGTGAAGCTAAAGAGGCAGAGCCACCAGCTGCCACACAGCCCCAAACCTCAGAGACTTCAACTTCTCACCTACCAGAATCAGAAAGGATTCATCACACTGTGTAAGTGATATATCTTGACTGGGATATAACAAGGAGCTAGAAATGTGGAATAGTTCTTTGTTCTTAGGATTCTTTGACTAAGCAGTCCTAGTTTTCTTATAAACCATGAAGGCAGAGCTTTATCTGAACAAAGTCTAGACTTTAGATAGTATGTTGGGAGCTGACACCTGAACTCTCAAGGTGGTCTGAAAAGTGGTGGTGAGAGCATAAGGAAACCCATATCTGTGATCATTTAACCACAAGTCAATTCTTTTAAGGAGCAGGCAGCAGAGGCTTCTATTTCCATACTTAAGACAGTGTAAGGAAATTGACTTGGGGTATCCTAACTCAATCTTTAACTCACATTTACCAGATATTCCTAAGCCTGAGATCACAGGTTAATAAAGGATGTTGAGGGTCTACAAAGAAAGGCACAAGAGGGTGCTATGTTTTAGTTTCTGTATTTTCCCTGGTTATTAGCTGTCATTTTATTAAGCACAATCTATTTTAGTTAACTTTTACATAATACAATAAAATATGAAGCCCATATCAAGTCAGAAGTTTATTCCCGAGCCCCTAAGGCCCTTTGATTGTACCATTTCATATATTACAAGTAATGTGAATTTTTTTTATTACTTAAGTTTAGTTCTAGAAATATACTCATATCAAATTAAATTTGTAATTGAACAGATATGTCATTCATTATTCTGAGCCAATTAAATATTCAAAATTAAGCCATTGAACCAACATTCCTGGCTTCAGCATATGATAGGAAATGAAAAAGAAAAGTATTGTGGAAATAAGATTGCTTAGTTTTTAGACATCAGGAATCTTGTACCATTTTGGTGAATGTCCTGTGTAGACAGTTGGCCTAAAGTTGTTCCATGATTTTTCCCTTTATGTAAAAGTATAATAATTTACACTCTTCTGAGAACTTCAGATTGTCTTTTACCTCTGCTTTTGAAGGGTGGTGAGCAGGTGACATGATTTTATTATCTCATTAAGACTTTAATAATAGTTTTGTACTCTTTACTACATAGCTTTTGCCTTGGGATATACTCTTGCTAATGTCCATTCCAATATTCATGCCTCTGCTGCCATCTTGTGGCCATATACTTTGGTTCAAAAGCCAAAGTTCATTCTACTTCCTTTGAAAAGTTTTTATTTTTCATTTTGGGCATGAGTACATTATCCTTTGGAAAAGGGTTTTTCTTCTAGGACCATAAAGTGAAAACCCAGCGGATTCTGGAAGGTGTTCAGGATTTTCCCAGCTACACCATCGATGAGGAAATGGGGTGACATCTTCCCTTCCATGTTCTTCAGAGATACCTAATACCTGCCTTTCCTTCCCCAACCCATGAGGGTATTACATGTCCTTTGTATAATGGCAGTTTCAAAGTAGATGTTGAAAACCTGCTACTAATTAGGTATGTGGAGCTAGCTGCCTCCTATCTACCTTGAGAAACAAGTAATTTTCTAAAACGCCGCTTGCTTGCCTTAAAATTCTGTGGATCCCAGCAATAGAATGGCACTTTATGCTGTTTAGAAGCACCTTTATTTCTGGATTTCCACATGCAAATCCAGGGCAAATGAGGCTTGGAGTCTTTATATGAGTTTTTCTCTCTAGGTGAAGGTGGCTTTGATCTTCATTTTATGATTCAAGTAATCTAGTCACATGATTCTAGCAAGGTGATAGGCAAGGGACACCTTGAAAATACTAAGATTGTCCATTGTTTCCTAAGCAACCTTCAGTGTAGCAGCCTATAGATTAGAAATGCAGTGTGAGCTCAGGAGTAGCTCACACAAGTCCGTCTTACCTGCTTTCCTTCTGCCTGCCTTCCAGATGGTCTGTTGAGCAGCCTAACAAAAAGACATGCCCAAAGGCCTAAACCCAGAAGCTATTCTGGCATTGGATTTGGTAAATGTATCTTTGAGAAGATTTTCTGGAGGCCCTACTACAACTAATACCCGACACTCCTGGTTTTTCACCCACTGTAGTCCTAGCTTTAGCCTGATGACCTCAGGAGCCCTGGCCAATTTTAAAAATGGGATCAGCAGTGCTAAGTAGAAAAGACCATTTGTGGCTTAACCTTGGTTTTCCATATCAACGAGAAGTCATATGACTAATAAAAACAGAGCCTAGGGCCTATTGATTCAGTAAAATGTTTAAAAAACAGTCTTTACTTCAAGGTCCTCTCACTACTTGGAAGAGATTTTTGCAATGGTTGGTTAAATCCATTCTGATTCTCATTGTGCCCTGAAGAATTCTAGATTTATGAGGTAAGGTATCTTCTTCATTGCTTGGAGCAGGAATTTGTTAGCCCTCAGTTCTATTTCAGTTGAGCTGTATTCCAAAATCCAATCTTCTGCCTGTTATGGATATAACAAAAATGACCTCCTTTGGCAGAAAATAATGGTACTCTTTTTATATATACATATAAAAAAAGGGAGACTTTGTGTGGGCATTTGTATTATCCAGCAGTAGTTAATTCAAACTTGAATTTTTATAAATACAACATTCTTGTGTACACAAACCTTGCAGGTGATAGCAATTTAGGGCTCTTGGCACCATGCTTTGTTGTCCTTTTTTGCCTGAGTAGGAGGAAGGAAGTGGTCTTTTAAGCCAATATGACAGTGTAATTGATACTCCCCAGGGGACCTACAGTGCCAATATGGTAAATGATTAATAATGAAAAAAAACATAGAATTGTCATCAGTAGAGCTTGCTCACTAAGAAATTGGCATCTAAGGACATCTCTCCTTCTCCCCAGCCCCCAGCCTCCACCCCAAAGCATAGTGTCCGTGGTTGTTTTGGAAATAATATGCTCTTGAGAGTATTTGATATTTAAACCTCACTGCCTAATGGGTAGTTAAGTTCCACTATTTCTTATTAAATTTCTCATCAGGTCCTCAGTTCTTCATAAATTTTCTCTAAAAACTAAAAACATATGCCTATGAGATTTCCATTAGCCTCTCTGAATCTCATTCATACTCAGTTATGAACTGTAATGTGATGTTATTAGTCTATAAGTAGTTTTATACTTTTCTTCCAGACTACAGAATCTTCGTTTGCTGTTTAAGAATAGATGTACCCCACCCCTAACTGCCATGCAGCTTCACATACATTTCAAAAATATCATAAACATTTGTGCAAGAACTTAAATGGAAAGAGAGATGCCTTCGGTCTAAAAGAGACTAACTACAAAGCAGAGCTGTGTGGGGCTGTGACATATAGTTAACAAGACTTTGGGGCTGGTCCTATGAGTCCTCTTTGGGGATAATTTCAGCAATTTTTTTTCTTATGAAAATAAAGCCTTGGAAATTTTTGGATCCCGCAGAAAAGATCGTGGGGAAATAGACAGTACAAACTTGCTGTCTTAAGAATGCCAAGGATAACATGGTAAAATTCTTATTCTTGAAAAAATGAGATAGAATTTCCAGTAAAAGAAAATTCTTTCTTCAAGGAAGCTACTTCTGGAGAGGCAAATTGGCAGCTGAAAGTATTTTAATACAGTTGATGGACAGGGAACATTTATTCAAGGATATTTGAAGGTAACATTCTCTGTGGGAATTGTATCTAAAAAAATTTTTTAAGAAGAAAACTTTTAGTTCAGCAGTCACTTATTAAAGTGTCCCCTAGTACCCCCAAATAACAGCTTAATTCAGAAATGTTTACTGAGCATTTTTTTTTTGTGTGTTAGGCCTTGGGCTAGGGGCCAAGGGATGCAGTCCATGACCTTGAGGAACTCTGCAGGATGGAGGTGAGGGGCAAGTAAACTAGTGGTTATCATACATAGTGAGAAGGGGTTTGCTGAAAGCCTTTTTATCAGAGAAAGAGCGGCTTATTCCTTGAGGAAACAAAAAACCTCCATAGGTGGCATCAAATGAGATAATGGCTTATTAACACTACATGTGTTTATGTACATCCTTATTTCGACTTGAGATGTCATTCAAGCCAGATGCTTAAGAGGGAACCCCTATCACACTGCTCCATGAGAGAAGTATCGTTACTGTCTCCACAGTTTAAGTAAGAGATGCATGGAGAGGTTTGGGATCTTGCCCAGGATCATACATCTTATTTGGGGGTGCAGCTGAGGCCAGGATTAGGCCCTAGCCAGTTTGACTCCAGAGCTCTTACTGAGCAGTCAAGGAACTTTTAGAGTAATGTATATATTGCATGGCAGCTTTAGCCTGCATTTAGCATGTAAGTTTAAGATTTTTAAGCAGTAGAGAGGAAATTTTATTCTTGGCTAAAAAAGCTCTGGTAATACAAATGAGGTAAATACTAAGTTTTTGGTACTCAAAAGCTCTACTGCCAGTAGGGTACAAAAGCACAAATGAGCATTTTGAGCATCCGTTGAGTGCTTTTTGAACGGTTAGAATCAGCTTCCCATTTCACATTCAGTCTGGTGAGGATGCCTGTAATTAATAATTTCCATTTAGTTCCTAACCACTTTCTGCTCAGCAGATTGCCCCTGCCCTGTATAATAGCGCTCTCACTTTAATTTCTTATTCTACTTCAGAGCCCCACCTTGGAGCCCTTGCTCCAAGAAGTGGCCTTTGTGCTTCCACTACCCAAGGCCCCCTTGCCCTGTTTATCCTTTTCTGGCTCCACTGGACCCTGGGGCAGGGTGACCTTATTAAAGACCACGAAACAAAGTTGTCTGTCATCTCTTCAGAGACACCTCTTCTCACCTCTGCTGGTAATTCAAAAAGGAACTCTGCTTATTCCACTCCTTCCAAAATCCTGGAGAAAGGAGAGGTTGGAGTAGTAGCACGTGGTCGTTGCTAGGGGGCAAGCAAGCAAGTTACTGTAGTGATTGAATAGTGCCAATTTTCATCCCACCTCCTCACCTTCGACAGCTGACTGGTTTATCTGGTTTCAACATTCCGTGCTAGTTTCTTGGAGAGAGGAAAGTGGGCACATAACTTGCTCCTAGCCCTCCATGCTGTGTCTCTTTCAACTTTGGCTTTGTTATCTTCCTTCTGTAATCGTTTTTCACTCCCAGTTCTGCTGTTTTCCTTCCTTCTATCCTCTGGAATCTTCCAAGCAGCAGCTGTAACTTTGTATGTCCTCTCCACCCAGCCCCCTCCCCCGCTCCCTGGGAAGACAAGGAGAGGGCACCCTCTCCCTGTGGGGTTAGGCCTGGATAGCCATTGTAACCTGAGAAAAGAAGGAAAAAGGCCAGGCCTATTGAGCCAGTAGTGAGCTCCCTGTGGCCGGCCAGGGGATAAGAACCTTGCTCACTCAGCACCCTCCCTTTTCTCTTTCCCCTCCCCTGCTGCAGCAGGGCCCTCCCCCATCCGCACACACGGGCTGCTGGGTAAGTGGCAAGATGGCTCCCCTGCATGTCTCCGGCTGATCGCCGCTGCTCCGCCAATACAATAGAGCCAGCCACTACCAGCAGCCTGGCCTCCTTCCTCCTCCTTCTCCAGAGAGACCAATCCAGCCGAATTCGGGGTTTGCCGTGAGGACTTAACGCTTATCTCTTAAAAGCCAGATCTATTTTAGCCTCCCCTACCACCACCACCACCTCCCTTCCCATTTACCATTTTTTGGATCCCCAGTTGCTCCATCTCAATTTTCTCTCTCTGGATCGGGTGGCTGGGGAGGAGGTGGTGGGATCTTGGGACAAGGAAGGTGTTTTGTTTTGTTTTTTAAATTTTTTAGGATTTTTTTCGTTTGGTTTTTGTTATTTCTTCCATTCCAGAAAGGGATAAACAGCACTTCCAGGGGGAGAAAAAAAATCATGTTATCAGAAAGCAAAGAAGGGTGAGAGCTTCACATTTCCATGTATCCCTATTCCCCACCGCTCCGGCCCACCTCATCTTCCTTCTCTTCCTTCATGGCCTTCATTCCGTCTTTTCATTTTAGTTTGTTTTCAGTCATTCTGCTTTTCTCCTTTGTCCTTCCTGCCTGATTTCTAATTGGCCTCACTTGCCCTCTCTAGGTGGGAAATAGCTGTTTTTTAGATAACCTTTTTATTTAGATTTGGACGGTTGAATCTTGTGTTTCTGTGGGGGCCTATTAGCTGGGGGCACAGTTCCGATTTTCCCCTCCCCCCTTCCCATGCATCCCTCCCTGCCTGCTCTGAGGAGGCTGTTCTGACCTCTGAGTGTCAGTCAACCTGACGAGAATGCTGAATTTTCTGGTGGTGGTTATCATCCTGGGGAGGCTTGGTTTCCCTTCTGAGACTTAGGCCCCTAGGCCCCTGATCATCTTGATTTTATTTTTTTACACCAGTGTTAAGGTAGTAGTGGGTGGGAGATTAGAGAAGTTAGGGGTGAAGACAGAAAAAGATGGAAAGATAGTTTACCTGAAGTGAAGCTCTGGGATTCATTGCCAGAAATGGGAGATTACTTGTGATTGGGACGGGGGGTGGGTGGGGGGGGTGCAGTGTTTGTAGGGGCAAGATACATGGTGTGGGGGAGGGTGTGTTCTGACTGGGAGGCCTGCTCTTTATCTTGGAAGTTGGAATGGGGGAATGGGGGAAACTGGGTGAAAGCAGAATGTAAGAACAATTCCTATACCTCTGAGCAGGTAAAAGCAGCCTGATTCTTTGCTGAGCATTCATACTTTCTGGCAGTTTTAGTTTTTCTTTTTAGGTGAGAAAGGGTCCTTGTTGAAGCTTGAACCCCCACCAACCCTACTTTTCCTGCAGTCCCCACCATCATCTCTCCATTTTTAGTGTCTCCAGATCCTGTGGGTCAGTAGGCCTTTACTTATTAAGCAGCTGATTAAACACAAGGCTGGGATCGTTTGCCACAGTCTTAGTCATTCTTTCTCGTCTTATTTAAATAATCAGGATTCTCTTAGTTTCTCATGCAATTTTGTTAAAGGTGCCTGTGGCCAGAGGATAGGGGGACCGCAGGGTTGTGGGCAAATCACAGTCACTTTTGGGGGACCAGGGTTTTTATTGGGGGGGGGGTGCTGTCTCCCTTCAAATAAGAGTACTCTGGTGAATTACCTAACAGTTGGAGTCCTGATTCCACACATCACAGCTTTATCCCATCTGTGCCATGGGTGGATGTAGTTGCTCTGATCTGTGCACCATCCCCAAGGAAACTTTTTCACTTTTCCTGTTGGGGAAGGGTCTCTAGTCTGATCTGAAAAACAGCCCTCCCAACCCACCCAAGTGACGAGGCATGGGGGTTTTCTGACCCAAAACCTAACATCTTGCTCTCTCTTCCCCTTCGTTCTTTTCTGCCCTTCCCTCCCAACCTCTCCCCTTACTGTCAGTGAGGAGAAGGAGGAAGTGACCATGGACACAAGTGAAAACAGACCTGAAAATGAGGTGCCAGAGCCCCCTATGCCTATTGCAGACCAAGTCAGCAATGATGACCGCCCAGAGGGTAGTGCTGAAGATGAGGAGAAGAAAGAGGTAAATCTTCAAGCTGCCCATTGAGGTGGGTGGGCAGGAGTACACATAGGGGAAGGAGTGGACCACTCTGGTGATCCCTTGTCCACAGTGGGATAGCTAAAGAAGGGACTAGACAGAAACTTGGATCAGGATAGGGCCAAGGGAGAATTCGCTGGTGTAGCAAGGGAGACCCCTTGTGATGGGGACAGGGCTCATTTGTTTCTCTTTCTTTGATGGGGAAGTGGTGCAGTCTAGACTCTTGCAAGTTTGTTAACTAACAGGAAAGTCAGTTAATGGCCCTTTATCTAACACCCAGGCTCAGCTTTCCCCAGCCACCTCCCCAGCTTTTCCCTGTGGTAACTCCTTTAGCTTTCCCTCCTTTTTAAAAGCCTGTTGTAGCTTAACGCCATCTAGTGGGCTTTGATGGTTCTCAGCTGACCAGCCATATTGAGGAATTTTTGTTCCTCATCTGCCCCCCAGTGGTCTCATTGCAGAGATGTAGCTACTTAGAAGCCAGTATTTCCGGTGATCCTGAAGGCCCTTCTCCATTTCTATGACCCCATACTTCCTTTTTTGGCATATATTTTATCTTGTATCCTGTACCCAATTCACGGGGCTCCCCCCACCAGAGCCAGCGAAGTCTTTTTGGCTCTTAAAGTAATAGAGAAAGAATTAGCTGGGTCTGGGAGTGGGATAACAGGGTGGGAGGGACCGTTGTGTGTGTAGCCTTTCTTTGGTGTGTGTTGCGGGGGTGGGGGCCGGTGAAAGTGATTTGATGTGCAGAATATTATTTATTACAAGGTCCTTCTTCCCCGTAAAACTTTGTCCAAGTACCTCATGTACGGTAATCCGCCCGTAAAATATAACCCTGCCCAACTGGCCAATCGCTGATGCCGCCTCTTCCTCTGGACCCACCCGCTGCTACTGAGCTGCCCAGTCAGAGCCGAGTCTGCTATCCAGGTGTCTTGGCCAGAGGGGGGCATGTATATGGGATCCTGTGATGGGCCCCCTTTTGCCTCCCTGCCTTGCTTACATCAGGGGGCCAAGAAGAGCACTGTTTTGGAGAGACTTGTATTGAGAAAGCAAAAAAAAAAAAAAAACATTTGGAAAGGGGTGGACTTGCATCATCTCCCTATTTGGGACACCCCAAGAAGAGCTTGTATCAGTGCTGGGGCGCCTGCCCACATGCCCTTACCCTTTCGAGGACTGTGGGTTACCTCGTTTGCTACAGACTGTTGGGATTCCCATCTAGGGCACCAAGACCACCTAAAGAGTCAATGTCTGTGATCACAGTGCCATGCTGTAAAATACTGAGTGGGGCTCTCGGCTTAAGCTGTGACGACTAGGAACCCTACAGAGAAGTCTAGGGTCTGAACCCAGGGATTTAATACTGATGACAGCCCAGCCTTGTATCACCACTTGCTCATCAGATGGACTTTCCTTTGGTCCCTGTTGTCCATGGTGAAGGGCAGCATGTTGGTTGCTCCAACTTCTCCTCCATCCCTGGAGGCAGGGGCTCATCCATCCACCTGACTGGAACCACTGTCTCAGCTGGAGTCCCTGAGGAGATGCCACACACAACTCTCAGAAGAAAAGCATTCTGACCTTGCTGCTGAATGTGTGCCAGGTCCTGGGGCTATCCATCTTCTACCCTCAGGCTGCCTTCATCAGAGGTTCCATGATCTCACTTGGTGAGAGGACCCCTTCCCCAGTTACAGGCAGAGGAGAAAGGGACTCTGGAGTCATCATCTGGATTCCAAGTATTGGGTGGTGGTGTTGCTGCAGCTTGCCACTGGTGGACATAGGGTCCTGCCTGCCACTCACGATAAAAGGCGAGGACTATTCCTGCTACTCACAGGCCATCTCATCAGGGACTGCACGATGATGCCCCTACAGGGCTGGGACTGATGTCTCTGCCCCTTTTCCCCCATGTACCCCTCGCTGAGCCTGGCCACCACCAATGAACTGTCTGACATCAAGGAAACTGGGCAGCGTCCCCCCACACGTTTTCCTCCCGCCCCCCCTGCGCCCCTGGGAGGACTCTGGCAGTGCCGTGCTGATCACCACGCCGTGCGCCCACCTTTTTTGCCAACCCAACCCCCCACCAATTGCACAGCGCCTAGCAGGGAGGGCTCATTCTGATTGGACCGGCGGTTGACTAGATACAGTACACAGTGAGGTGCGATTGGCTGAACTGAAGATCCCAGGTGTGAGATGGTACCTGGAACATTTGTCATATTCCTAGTTTATTTTCCTCTTTATTTTCTTCTTCTTTTTTAATCTTTTGTTTTAATTTTTTCTTTATCTTTATTTTTCTGATTTCTTTATTGGGTTTATATTTTATTTGGTTCATGTTTTTTCCTGTTTTAATTAAGACCTTTTTTTTTCTCACTAACTTACCCATCGAGAGCAGCCTGACTAGGGGTCAGGCTGGCCCTTAACGGAGACCAAGGAGACTTGGTTAGACGACACAAATGGGGCTGGGGGTGGTGGGTGGTGGGTGGACGGGGAAAGGGGATTTCATCAAGAGGGTCCTACCCTACCCTTTAGAAGGGTGGTAGTTCTTAGTTTTTCCAGAAATAAGCATTAAATCTAAAAATGCTCTGTTCCCCTTTTCTCTCTTCCTTTTTTTGTTGTCCATAGTCTTTTTCCCACCAAATGTTTGGGACAGAAACTTGCTTAAGCAAGTTTGGAAGTTTCTAGTCCTTAGCGGAGCTTCTAAGTCTTACTCCCTGGTTGGGGAGGAAACAGGCTCTGCTAGAGCTCCATATTGGAAACTCTCTTTCTGGGAACAGTCTGCCCTTCATAAAAACACTCCTTTACCACAGACACCTTTAAATTCTTTCTGCTGGCACTTGGTTCAGAAGCCTCGTCTCTAGTGCACCTGGTGCCGCCCTTTCCTACAGTGTGGCAGGGGTCTGGGCAGTCTTGACAGTCTGCTGTCCTAACAACTCTAAGCTACTGAATGGACATCAGGCTGGACATTGAGAAAAGGAGGAGGCTTACCTTACCAAAGTTGCCATCCCAAAACTGGTTTTCCTAGTTTCCTCATGTTTTCCTCGAGTTAGCAAGGAAGACCTAGGAAGTACTAGATGACCCAGTTCTGGGCACAGCTTTTTGGGCTGGGCATCTTCTTGCCCTGTAGAGACAGTGGAAGAGGGTATGACCTTTGAAGGGCTGGGAGACTTCTGAATCCCTCTTCTAGCTTATTTCTGGTTAAGCTAATACATAGGTGTGGTATGGACTAGATGATTTTTCCCTGCTGTGATGTTTGATTTTATTTTTTTTCTCTAACTTGCATTGATTCTGCTTCGTTTTTGCCGTTGCCGCTTCTGTTTTGGTCTCTGTCTGTCTCTGTGTCTCTCTCTCTCTCTGTGTCTTTGGAGCTTAAGCTAAGACTGCCCCTATCTAACCTCCTTCCCCCCTCTCTGTGGGGTGTGTCTCTTTCTCTTTTTTTCCCTTTTCTCCTCTATACAGAGCTTGCTGCCCAAATCATTCAAGAGGAAGATCTCCGTTGTCTGTAAGTCTAGCCCCAAATCCTTGATAAAGGTCAGGAATATCATAAAAATTAATTTATAAATAAATAGATTCCCATTCTTTCTCACTGTCATTCTTGGGTTCACTCCTTCCCCACTGCATGACCTCCATCCAGCAAATGCACATCATTTTGGCATAGGGAGGATTCCATTTTGAAATTCAAAACATTAAATCATTCATATCATTTGCCCCCAGTCACATTTCTTTCTTAACTCTAATAAGATATACTGTGAGGTATCTTACCATTTCATATCTTGTTCTACATGCATATCTTCAGACACCTGAACCCTCAAAACGAGGACTCGGTTTGAGGGACTCCTGTATGCTTTATTCTAAGAGCATCTGAGGAAATGAGAGTGCCCCACACCTCAAACAGTAACATTTTTAATATATTCCCAATGAGGAACTCTAAACTGACAAACGCGTAATAGAGCATTGTAACTTAGATGTCAGCCTGTATGTGAAAAAACCTAAAGGATGACCAGATCACATCATGAAGTATCAGTCTCATTTTATTTTTGCATTCCCACACTTTAATCTTTCTTTTTCAGTACTTTAGATATTTTTACCACTGAAAATTTTAATTGCTCACCAACCCAATTACCCCTCACTGTTAACTCCAGAGATGAGTAGTTTTTATCTTTCAGAAGTGGTTCCAGCCCTTTTATTGTTCACTCTGAAGCATGATTTTCCCAGTGCCCAAATATAATTTAAGTTAACTTTTTACTAAAATTTCAGTTGAAGGCTATCTGTGGGTGTTGTGGTGTGAACCAGCAGAGGGCCTAAGACCATCTAACGATCCTATTTCTTGGGGACAGCAGCTACCAAGGGGGTACCAGCTGGAAACAGTGACACAGAGGGGGGCCAGCCTGGTCGGAAGCGGCGTTGGGGAGCCAGCACAGCCACCACACAGAAGAAACCCTCCATCAGTATCACCACTGAATCACTCAAGGTGAGGTGGGAGGAGCGAGGGAAGGGAGGATGAGACATGTTGAAATAGGAGTAGACATGGGCCCAGTGTAACGGGGTGGGGGGTATCTGTGTCCCAGAGCCTCATCCCCGACATCAAACCCCTGGCGGGGCAGGAGGCTGTCGTGGATCTTCATGCTGATGACTCCCGAATCTCTGAGGATGAGACAGAGCGTAATGGTGACGATGGGACCCATGACAAAGGGCTAAAAATATGCCGGACTGTCACTCAGGTAAGGCTCCTGCACCCTAGTGCTAGGGGAGAGGGCAGTGTATGCAGAGCAGGCAACTGAAGAGCTAAGGTGGAGTCCTAAGGGAGAAATCTCCCATTTGTGCATGGGGTTGAATTAATTGGTCCTTTTAAGGGTCTACCAGATCTAACCTGTTACCCATAATAAAGTTTTATTAGAACACACCAATTCATGTACTCTAGTTTGGGACTGCTCAGTGCTATAAAGTCAGAGCTGGATAGTTTGTAACAGAGACTGTATGGCTCACAATGCCTAAAATATTTACTATCTTACCCTGTACAGAAAAAAATTGGTGGCTCCTGCCTTAGTTTTACTTGTAGCAGTTTTAATCCTAGGATCTGGTGTAGGTGACCTTAAAGATAAAATTGCCCCCTAGTGGAAGGCACGTGCCAGGTTAACTGTAACACCCTCTCTCACCAGGAAACCGGAGGCTGGAAAGAAATGTGCCAATCAATGTTTATGAGTCCCTCCCTATCTGATACTTTGCAGGTAGTACCTGCAGAGGGCCAAGAAAATGGGCAGAGGGAAGAAGAGGAAGAAGAGAAGGAGCCTGAAGCAGAAACCCCTATACCTCCTCAGGTTTCAGTAGAGGTGGCCTTGCCACCACCTGTGGAGCATGAAGTAAAAAAAGGTGTGTGAAGCTTTAATGAGTGACTAAACAGTGAAGCTCCTAAATTCCCAAATCACTTTATTTGTACTTCTTTTAATGTTTTCTTGTCTTTTATGATAGTATTTTATGTATCTGTGTGCTCCTAATTTTTAAGCTACTTGAGGGTAGGTTTGAATCTGTTCAGCCTTTGAATCCCTGTAATGAGATTAGCCTAGACAGTGCCTTGCACATGTAGGTGTTCAGCACATTTAGGTGGAAGAGTGACTCCTGGGTAGGGAATTAAAGTCTTGTTGCTTCCTACTAAAAACCAGTCCTGTGCTCTATCTGATAGTGACTTTAGGAGATACCTTAACCCGTCGTTCCATTAGCCAGCAGAAGTCTGGAGTTTCCATTACAATTGATGACCCAGTCAGAACCGCTCAAGTGCCCTCCCCACCCCGGGGGAAGATCAGTAACATCGTTCACATCTCCAATTTGGTAAGTCATTGTGTACCAGCAGGCACCCTTGTGGAGTGGTTAAGAGTTTGAGTTTTGGACTCATGCTTCTTAGGTTCAATCCCTAGATCCGCAAGTTACTTAATCTCACAACCTTTCTCCTCATCTGAAAAATGGTGGTGAAAGGTGTTACCTTGCAGGATTGTCTTGAGGATTTGCAGAGGGCCTGACACATAACATCTCAGTTAGTGTTACTGCTCTTCTCACATTCCAACCAGAGGATCTCCAACCTCAGTGCCTTTGCTCAAATTTTGAAGCTGTACTCCTGTGACAGCAGCTTGGGAATTCTTAAGACTAGTTATGTAAGTATTGTACTTGCCTTCTTTAAGACCCGGAAACTCCATTTTTCATTGGCAGGTTCGTCCCTTCACTTTAGGCCAACTGAAGGAATTGTTGGGACGTACAGGAACTCTGGTGGAAGAGGCCTTCTGGATTGACAAGATTAAATCTCATTGCTTTGTAACGGTGAGGGACAGAGACTGGTTCTCTAAGTTGTGGTATATGCTATTTTTTTGTTGTTTTTTTATTTTTTTGTTTTTTGAGGGCACTGTGGCAAGTGGGTAGGTTTAAAGGCCTGTTGTGACCCTTCTGCCCTCTCCCTTCATCCACCAGTACTCAACAGTAGAGGAAGCAGTTGCCACCCGCACAGCTCTACATGGGGTCAAATGGCCCCAGTCCAATCCCAAGTTCCTTTGTGCAGACTATGCTGAGCAGGATGAGGTAAGAAATATAGGGAGAGGGAGGAAGGGGAAAGGCATGGGAGGCCATCCTCTCCTGAGATTCCATCTCCCTCTCCTATCTCCCAGTACCTGGGCTCCTTAGTGGGAGCAATGTCATCTCTACCCTGACTGTCTTTTTTACCCTTCTACCCACAGCTGGATTATCACCGGGGCCTCTTGGTGGACCGTCCCTCAGAAACGAAGACAGAAGAGCCAGGGGTACCACGGCCCTTGCACCCTCCACCCCCACCCCCAGCCCAGCCACCACAGCATCCCCGGGCAGAGCAGCGGGAGCAAGAGCGGGCAGTGCGAGAACAGTGGGCAGAGCGGGAAAGGGAAATGGAGCGGCGGGAGCGAACTCGATCAGAGCGGGAATGGGATCGAGACAAAGTTCGAGAAGGGCCCCGCTCCCGATCACGATCCCGCGATCGCCGCCGCAAGGAACGTGCAAAGTCTAAAGAAAAGAAGAGTGAGAAGAAAGGTACTTAACTGTGGGGTCACACATACCCACTGGTAAGTGGGAAAGGGACCCAAATGGGATGGGGCATGAGATCCTATGCATTAAGTCTGGCTCACTTTCTTCCACCTCAGAGAAGGCTCAGGAGGAACCACCAGCCAAACTTCTGGATGACCTTTTCCGTAAGACCAAGGCAGCTCCCTGTATCTACTGGCTCCCTCTGACAGACAGCCAGGTGAGTGCTGGCCTTCCTGTCCTTGTCAGAGCTGCAGCAAGGCTGGGGATGGGCATGAGGAGTCACATGAGTTCAAGAGTGAGGAGGCTCAGGCATTTCCTTAGGGTAATGGAAGAAACTAAGCATCACAAAAGAGGCAGTTTTAGAACCAATTGATGAGTCTGCCATAGAGTAGCCATACCCAAGAGGATGAAGGTAGACGCAGACAGGAACTATGTGTCCTAGGAAGCTGACTGTGCCAACCATAGTTAGAAATTAATTTCAGGTAGCTGAGAAATCCATGTTTTATAAACCGCTTTCTCTGTTTTTTAATTTCTAGGGATTTTTGCTTTTTAAATTGTTTTCATTGCAACAGGCCTTTTGGTAATACTCAGCTAAAGAAAAAGATTTGTTCACATTTAGGCAGCTAGGAAAAAGCAGAGGCCAGGCATGGATGATGCCATTCACTACCTGTTGTGGGTATAAAAGGTGAACACTGGGAGGGACTGGGGCCCTGAGACAGACATGTGATTGTTCAGCACCCCACCACCACCGCACACACTTCCTGCTTAGCAGCACAGCTGACTTACTCTGAGCTTAGGAGTGCCAGGTCAAGGTGCAGATAGAGAGGGACTGGTGTGAATTGGGCTGAGATGCCTCTTCTCTGCCTTTCCTGCCTGCTGCAGATTGTTCAGAAGGAGGCAGAGCGAGCTGAACGGGCCAAGGAACGGGAGAAGCGACGAAAGGAGCAAGAAGAAGAGGAGCAAAAGGAGCGGGAGAAGGAAGCGGAGCGGGAGCGGAACCGACAGTTGGAGCGGGAGAAGCGTCGAGAGCACAGCAGGGAGAGAGACCGGGAAAGAGAGAGGGAACGGGAGCGTGACAGGGGGGATAGAGACCGAG
Organism: Cynopterus sphinx; assembly: GCA_030015415.1. Classification (NCBI taxonomy): domain Eukaryota; kingdom Metazoa; phylum Chordata; class Mammalia; order Chiroptera; family Pteropodidae; genus Cynopterus; species Cynopterus sphinx. The sequence goes on from CM057384.1 coordinate 77,918,686, forward strand.
ATAGGGAAAGGGATCGGGAACGAGGCAGGGAGAGGGACCGTAGAGACACCAAGCGTCACAGCAGGAGCCGGAGTCGGAGCACACCTGTGCGGGACCGGGGTGGGCGCCGCTAGCCAGGAGAACACTGGGGAGAGCTGCAGGCATCAGCCACCCTGACCCCAGGGGTTTCAAGGCCACAGAGGGATAGGTACAATCACCACCCTGGAACCAGGGATCGTTCACACCATTTGCTCAGTGCTGAAGTATGGCTGTCACCTGTCCCCACATACCAAATGAATCTGTGGCCATCTTAACCCCTTACCCTCATAACCTCTCTCTGGGGATTTAGCCCTCTCCTCTCATTTCCCATGAAGTCTGTGAGAGGGAAGAGCTAGGTTAAGGAGGAAGGTGGTTGGCCCAGAAGTAAACAGGCAAGGATCCCCAAACTTATTTCATTTTTCCATTTCATTTTTCCTCCATCCCGCTCACCACGTCCTTTGGATACTCAACACCTTCTTGGGAACAGCTGGGGCCAGGACTGGGTCACCTATGAGCTGAATCAGCATCTCCTGAGTCCCAGGGCCCCTGCAGTTCCCAGTCTTCTGTCCTGCGGCCCTTGTCTCCTGCCCATCGGTTCCACTTTATATCCACCTTTTTCTTTTGTTCAATTTTTATTTTTATTTTTTTTATTATTAAATGATGTGGTGTATGGAAAATAATAAAAATCTGACTTAGTTTTAATTAATGTGTGAGTGGCTTTCCTTGGGCAGGGCCTAGGTGAGAGCCAAATTGAAAAGGATGCCTAAAAGGAGACATCCTTACGTGCATTTCATTCTTGTGTAGGCGGGCTACTGCTTCCCGGAGCCGGGCCCCCCACCACCCCCGCCTTCCCTGCCTGGGCTCTGACCACACGACAGCCGTGGGTCTAGAGGGTGCAGGGGAAGACCCCCTGAGGCCGGTTGTGGGTTCCGGGTCCCGTGCCGGAGGCATTTGGTCACCCGCTTTTCACCTTCAGGGTGCCTCCCGCAACTGCCACCAGGGGGCGGCAGCCGCTCGCTTGGTAGACACCTAGAACTACGGCTCCCCCAAAGGACCCGCTCCCCACCTCCGTCTCCGCCGGTGTCGCGCCTCGGCCCCTGACCTGGTCCCTGCGCCTAGCCCGCGGACTCCCTGGACCCTCCTGGCCTGGAGCGCACCCCAGTTGGTCCGCTGCTGTGTCCACGGGCTCGCCATGTGCCGCCGCCTGGCGGTCGGGACCCACAGCAGCCCCACAGGCCGGTCCGCGGGCGGGAGCCGGGCCGCCGCAGTGGCCCCTGACTCCCCGCCCCGCTGCAGGGACCCCCCATGCGCACCGCCCCCGCCAGCTCCGGGGACCCGGCCCGGCGCCGTGGCCTGGGGCCCGCGAGCCCGGGGGGCACTGCGGCCGGCCCCGCCCCCGCCCGCCCCCGCGAGCGCGCCGGCGGCCCGGGGCGGGTCGGAGGCTGGGCTCCCCGCTCCCGCGCGGGCGGCGCGGCGCGGCGCGGGGCCGCCTCGCGCCTCCGCAGGCGGAGCCTCCTCCCCCCGCCCCTCCGTCTCGCTGCCTTGTTCTCGCCGGGGCCGCTCAGACCCGCAGCGGAGCCGCGGCGCCCGCTCGGCTCGGCTCGGCGCTGCGCCCCCGGCACCCGGCGACGGGGGCGCTCCCCGCCGGGCGGGCCGCTCGGCGCTGACAGGTGAGGGCCTGCCCGGGGCCGGGGGCGGCGGGGCTCGCAGCCCGCGGGCGCCTTCAGAGCCGGGCGCTCCGCGGCTGGGAGCCCACGACCCGCCCGCTCCCTTCTCCCGCGCGCTGCCTCCCCTCTTCCCTCTCACCTCCCGCCCTCTCTCCGGTTCTCCTCTCCCTCGGTGTCCCTTCGCCCTGCCTTCTCCCTGCCCGCTGAGGTCTCTGCCCCTTTCCTGTCTGCTCCAACCTCTCTCCCTGCGCCCTGTCTCCGCACCTCCACTTCCTCAGCCCTTTTCCTCCTCTACCTTTCTCTCCTCTCCCGGTTTTCTCTTTTCCTTTTCCCGCTCTCCTTTTCTTCCCCTGTTCCCTCGCTCCCGTCCTTCTATCTTCCTTTCCCGACCCCGTTTCCCACTCCTCTATCCCTTTCCTTCTCGTCCCGCCTCCCTCTCCGGCTCCCGGCTTCCCTCCGGCTTCCCTCTTCCCTCGGGAGGGAACGGACTGTCAGGTGTGTGTCTGCTCTGGGGGAGGAGGGACACAGCCACAGCCACCTGAGGGGTCCCTACCTAGGAGGTGAGGCAGGAGACAGCAGTGGGAAGGGTCCTCGCTCTAGCTCCCTCCCCGCAGCCCCCCTCCCGGAATGAAGTTCCGGCGGCCTGGTCTGACGCCCCCGGCCCCTGTCTGAGGGCTGCCCTGCCTGCCCATCACACACGCAGAAGCCCCTCTGCCCCCGCCCACCCAGTCCCCAGCCTGGTACCTATGACTCCTGTCTGCCTTTCCAACGCCAGGCTGCCTCCCTTAATCTCTCCCGCTGTCTCTTGCTGCCATTCTGTCTCTGTCTCTGTCTGCTGGACAGTCCCCTGATTCTTCGTCTCACCCTCAATCACGCTGAGTCTCTAGCCTCTGAGTCTGCCTCTTCCCCCTACCCAGTATGCTGACCCTGCCCCCAACTCTACCCCCTCTTCTTTTAGCCCCACCCCTCCCTCCCCTACCCCACCACTCTGCCCCACCAGCCCGGTCCTCCTTCAAGGACTCCAGTTGGCAGTGTAGGCTGGGGGCAGGTCCTGGATAGGTGGATTCCTGCAGAGGAGGGACTTTCACAGGCTCTCAAGCCTGTCGTAGGCTGCACTCCTTATTATCTTGGCCTGACCCTAGAAACCTGAGACCACACCTCCAGGAACCCCAGCCCCTGGGTTGTAAACCTTTCCTGGGTAGCTCCCATCTCCAGCTCCCTGCTGCCCAACCGGGGAGAACGGGGGCCAGATGGGATTCCAAGCCCTCCCAGCATCCCCTCCCCTGTTGTCTGCTTCTCAGAGTTGACTGGCTGGAGATTTATCAGCTTGGAGGGCTGGAGGTGAATACAGTCAGAGCCTGGGTGGAGGGAAGCATCAGACTGTCTGCTCTCTGTCTTCGTCTGCGTTCTAGGCAATGGGTGTCTGGCTCCTTAGAGGTTGACTCTTTAGCATCTGCTTCTGGTGGGGGAGAGAATTAAGGCTTTCCTTGACCCTGAAAAGCTACCTGTCCTGCAGGTGTGGATCCATGGGGTAGCCCCAGTGTGTGTGTGCCCCCCTGCCCCAGCCAGCTCATGCCTCAGCACCTGGGGTCAGTGAACAGAGCCCAGGCTGGAGGCCAAACATGTGGGGCTTGGTGAGGCTCCTGCTGGCCTGGCTGGGTGGCTGGGGCTGCATGGGGCGCCTGGCAGCTCCAGCCCGGGCCTGGGCAGGGTCCCGGGGAGCCCCAGGACCAGCATTGCTGCGGACCCGAAGAAGCTGGGTGTGGAATCAGTTCTTTGTCATTGAGGAATATGCCGGTCCAGAGCCCGTCCTCATTGGCAAGGTAAGGATCGAGCCCTCCCAAGGCTACCCTTGACTCACAAGGCCCTGAGGCCCTACCCTGCAACCTCATTACTTCTACAATGACCTTGGTCCCTCAGGATTCCCAACACACCACCCACAGTCCTAGACTTAGGCTCTTTAACCTTCTGTCCCTCTGGGTGGAACCCACTGCCATTTTCCCCTGACCTCTACAGCTGCACTCTGATGTGGACCGAGGCGAGGGCCGCACCAAGTACCTACTGACCGGGGAGGGAGCAGGTACCGTATTTGTGATTGACGAGGCCACAGGCAATATCCACGTCACCAAGAGCCTGGATCGGGAGGAGAAGGCACAGTACGTGCTACTGGCCCAAGCCGTGGACCGGGCCTCCAACCGGCCCCTGGAGCCCCCATCTGAGTTCATCATCAAGGTGCAAGACATCAATGACAATCCCCCCATCTTTCCCCTCGGGCCCTACCATGCCACAGTGCCTGAGATGTCCAATGTTGGTGAGTGCTCCAACTCTGAATGTCCCAGATCCCATCTCTTGGTGTGCCCTCTCCTCTCCTTCCCCCATTGCTTGCTGCCCCAGAACCCACCTCCTTTGATTTAGCCCAGCTCATGTCTGGGTCCTCCTCACCTGATGTTCTACCCCACCTGGCCTTGCCCCTGTTGAGTGGAGTGCCGGGATCCCCCACAGGGACATCGGTGATCCAGGTGACTGCTCATGATGCTGATGACCCCAGCTACGGGAACAGTGCCAAGCTGGTGTACACTGTGCTGGATGGACTGCCTTTCTTCTCCGTAGACCCGCAGACTGGTGAGAGTAGAGCTCAGGAGTGGTGGGGCAGCCATGGGAACAGGCACTCCCTGACCCAGTATCTCTCCCAAGGAGTCGTGCGTACAGCCATACCCAACATGGACCGGGAGACGCAGGAGGAATTCTTGGTGGTGATTCAGGCCAAGGACATGGGCGGCCACATGGGGGGGCTGTCGGGCAGCACTACAGTGACAGTCACCCTCAGCGATGTCAACGACAACCCCCCCAAGTTCCCTCAGAGTAAGAGGCCAGTGCCACCGCCTAAGCCATCTTTTGACCACACCAATGCCCTCTCTCCAGAAGACTTCCTTCCCCACCCCTTCTCCCCCTGGGAGAAGGAAGTCCTGGGGGAGGGAGAAGGGCTGGAGATCCCTCTAAGAATGTCTTTTCCATGCACCCCCAAGGCTTATACCAGTTCTCTGTGGTGGAGACGGCTGGGCCAGGCACCCTGGTGGGCCGGCTGCGGGCCCAGGACCCAGACCTGGGGGACAACGCTCTCATGGCATACAGCATCCTGGATGGGGAGGGGGCCGAGGTCTTCAGCATCAGCACAGATACCCAGGGTCGAGATGGGCTCCTCACTGTCCGAAAGGTTAGCCTCCTGCCTGCTAAGGCTTTCAGACTCACTCACACCCACCTCCTGTCCCCCAGGACACACTGCTAACTGATCTAGAACAGACTCAGGTCCCTGTGTTGGAGCTTAGAGGTCATGTTCATCCCCTCTTTCAGATGCGGGCCTGGGGCCCAGATAGGGCAAGTGCCTGGCTCAAGGCTCCCCATAAAGCAAGTCTGTGATGGAGCTGGGCACAGACCTTGAGTCACCCACTATGTCACCTGCCCCACCTTTGACCACCAAAGCCACTGAGGAGGGCTAAGCACTAGATGTGTATGAAGGGACTCCTCACCTTCCAGGTTTCCTGCCCTGGTTTCCACATGTCAGTCACTGCACCCTCCCTCACCATAGCCCCTGGACTTCGAGACCTGTCGCTCCTACTCCTTCCGTGTGGAGGCCACCAACACACTTATCGACCCAGCCTACCTGCGGCGAGGGCCCTTCAAGGATGTGGCCTCAGTGCGTGTGGCTGTGCAGGATGCCCCAGAGCCACCCACCTTCACCCAGACTTCCTATCACCTGGTGGTGCCTGAGAATAAGGCTCCCGGAACCCTGGTGGGTCAGGTCTCAGCCACTGACCTGGACTCTCCAGCCAGCCCTATCAGGTGAGCAGGGGTGTCTCAGGGCAGGGCCAGGCCTGGGGAAAGGTGCCAGTGGCAGGCTAGTCCCACAGAAGATGAACCTCCTTTACTGTAAATCACACTCGCCACCTGGCAGAGGTCTCCCTCCATGGGGGCCTGGGGCCAGGGCAAGGCTGAAGGACCTGGCTAAGTCCTCTGAGACTCTCCACCAATCCCTCTGGGTGGATAATAGTGGCGGCCCCCAGTGGCAGTGCAAGCAGATCTAATTTCATCTGCTGAGTGCAACTGATCCTTGATGTTTTACCGATTTGGTGACATTTAATTCTTGCAACTGCCCTATGAAGTAGGCATTTTCATCACCAGTCGTTTTAGAGGTTAGCCCCTGAGAGGTTAACTACCTTGCCCAGGTCAATAGTCAGTAAGCGGCGGAGCTGGGACTCAAACCTGAACTGTTTCCCTCAAGAAAAGCCACTCTTTCTACCTCCTAGCCAGCATCCCTATCACAGCATTGAGAGATGTACTGGTGTCATTCTCATTTTGTCGTTGAGGAAACAGAGGTTAAACGATTTTCCCAAGGTCACACAGCTGGTCTGAGGCAGAGCTGGGCTAGAACACAGGTCCCAGGGTCCCCAGAACAGACCCCAGAGTCTGAAAGACAGGCAGTGTCTCTCCCCTTCCACCTCTTTCCATCCCTCTCCCCCACCTCCAGGAAACCCGCTCCCCTGAGTCTCAAGACAGGTGTTTAATGTTGATGACTTCCCAGGGATATTTGTCTTTTAAGGGGACCCTTTGTGAGTTATGGCTCTGGGTGCATGGGGCAGGCTCTGCTCCAGGAACTCACACCCTCTGCCCAGATGAGCCATGAGGCCCAGCAAGGGAACAGAGGGAGAGAGGGGAAAAAAGAGGAAGGGAAGGGGGCAGCAAGCTGTGGCCCTGCCCCCAGATCAGCCCCAGCTCGGTTCCATCCTCTCCAGATACTCCATCCTCCCCCACTCGGATCTGGAGCGCTGCTTCTCTATCGAGCCCGAGGATGGCACCATCCGCACGGCAGTGTCCCTGGACCGAGAGGCCCATGTCTGGCACAACCTCACAGTGCTGGCCACAGAGCTCGGTGAGGTGTCCCCAGGCCCCTGGAGACCCAGGAGAAGACAGCAGCCTCCTGGCAAAGGGGCTGTTCCTGAGCATTGGGGGTGAGGAAGGGAAGTTACTGCTGTTGAACCTTCACCAGCGAGTGTAGTGGGTCCCCAGCCTAGATCATTACCACCAGGCAGAACTCCTGTTCTAGGCTGGGCTGGACTATGCACAGCAGGCCTGCCTGAGCCCACTTTTACTCTGACTTTCCCCATTAAACCTAACCTCAGATAGCTCCCAGCCCCAACCTACACCCTGGCAGTCGCTGCACTGCCTATTCTCTGCTTCGGGCTGCAGCCAGGAGCCAGGGAAGGGCTCTGGAGGCTTATTAGGGGGTTCAGCAGTCACTCCCAGAGGAACTCAAGGTAGGGGTGAATGCCAGCCCCTGTCCTGCCCTCGTTAATCACCAGTCACCAGCAACCAGCAACGTGGTTCAGCTGCCTCTGGGCAGCTCTGGCCCATGGAGGCAGGGAGGCCCCCTCCCCTCTGTGAATCTGCCCTAATCACCCCTGCTCACACCCCAAGATGTCCTGTGTTTGCTGTGTCCTTTTGATAGGAGTTGTCACTGTGTGTAGACATTTGTACATGTCACTTAAGAGCTACATGTATGTATGGGCGTGCTCTTGTATGTATAATTCATGTGTGTGAAAAATACACATACATATACGCACATATTTGTGAGTATATGTCTATAACCAGATATGTGTATGTAGTTGACTGTAGTGAATTATATTTACATAATCTGTGCATATGTGTAATTGGATGTATAGTAATAATAGGTAAAAGTAGCTGGTTATATCTATGATTTTGCATACGTGAGTGTTCATGGACAGAAAATAATAATTTATTACTTATTGTGTGTCAGGCACTGGTCTAAGTACCAAATATGGATTCATTTCTTTAATCATCACCACAAGTTTATGAGGGAGGTATGATCAGTTCCCCATTTTACAGTGAGAAAACTCAGGCAAAGAGAAGTTAACTTCCCAAGGTCACACAGAGATGAAGTGGTGGTGGAGCTGACAGACCCAGTCAGGCTGCAGAGTCTGAGCTGTTACCTCCTCCACTGTACTGCTTTCATTCGTTGTTGAATTATTCGTATATAGGTTTGCATTTATGTCCCTGCAGCTGTGTGTTACACGCCAGTGCATGTATATCTGTGTCTGTCCATGAGTGTGTATATATAGTGTGTGTTGTGGCTGCCTGTGTATACATCACCCTGTGCTTGTGTGTGTGTGTGTGTGTGTTTCCCGTCACTGTCTTCTCACCCTTCTGCCAAATCCTGCTCCCCGCTGGAATCCCAATAACAACTAGCAGGCCCTGGCCTTAGTGCAGTGAAAGAATGGACCCCAGCCCCATCCTGTCTCTCGGGGATCCCAGACCTATTAGCCAGGAAGTCCACTCATTGTCCTCACCAGGCTGCAACCTTCAGGGCCAGCTAAGGGGGAGAGACTAAAGGAACCAGAGGCTCAGCCCAGGAGAGGTGAGCACCAGGGTGGTGGTCAGGCATATACACTTTCCATTCTCTCTTGGGTAGCACTGGCAGTGAGGCCAAAGCAAGGTAATGGTGGGGAGTCACCTGATGAAGGGATGGGAGAAGAGTAGCCTACATCTGCCTCTGCTGCCCAGGCCAGCCTGGCGCTGCACCCTCTGTATCATGCAGCTCCTCCCTCCCCAAGGTCAACTCTAAGTGATACTCATTGCTGTACCACAGTCTTCTAGACCTCATGGTGTGTGTGTGTGTGTGTGCGTGTGTGTCCGTGTCCTCCCACTGATGCCGTGCATGAAAATGTGTTCTCTGAACCCTGGGGGTGGTGATGCTGCATTCACTCTGTATATTGAACATCCACTTCATGTATGTTACATTTGTTTTAAATGCTGAGTATCCTTTGAATATATGGTATGAATATATTTGTGTATTTCATGGCTATTGTCTGCATACAACTTGTATACACCTTCTGTCTACCTTTCATTTATGGTGCATGTGCCCTGCATATTGGTTATTGTATATCATGGTGCTACATTCCATATATGGTATATTACACATATCTTGTGTGCTACATGAATGTTTTATGCACTTGGTGTTGTTCCATTCATTTCACATTGTGTGCTACTTGCCAACTGCATACATATTTCATGTGTTACGTGTACATGCTCTGTACTGCACGTGACATCCGTGCCCATGCACCACGTGTGACTGTTGTATGTGCGTGTGTGGGGGTGTATGTGTTCTTCTTCTGGCTTCAGATAGCTCCGCACAGGCCTCCCGCGTGCAAGTGGCCATCCAGACCTTGGATGAGAATGACAATGCTCCCCAGCTAGCTGAGCCCTACGACACTTTTGTGTGTGATTCTGCAGCCCCTGGCCAGGTGAGCCACTGAGACAGAGGGGTTGGGACCTCAAGACCTCCAGCTGCCCTCTCCACACAAGGCCTGTGTTCTTCCTCCCAGCTGATTCAGGTCATCCGGGCCCTAGACAGAGATGAAGCTGGCAACAGTAGCCGTGTCTCCCTTCAAGGTCCTACGGGGCCCGATGCCAACTTCACTGTCCGGGACAACCGAGGTGGGTGGCCTCTTATAACCATATCTCTCTGCCTGCCTCCTTCCCTTCTCCTCCACCACCCCAGTCCAGCCCGCCTGACCTGCCTGACCTGCCTACCTACCTGGGCCCTCCACCTAACAACATAGATGTGGATTTGCATGTTTGTTTATTGCAAACCTTCCCCTTGGGAAGCTGTCTCCATGGGCCAGACTGATCCTACTGGGGAGGTGTCGCAGGAGGTGCCCTAAACCTTTCCTCTCTCATAGATGGCTCTGCCAGCCTGCTGCTGCCCTCTCGCCCTGCTCTGCCACGCCAGGCCCCCTACCTGGTTCCCATAGAACTGTGGGATTGGGGGCAGCCAGCACTGAGCAGCACTGCCACCGTGACTGTCAGCATGTGCCGCTGCCGGCCAGATGGCTCCGTGGCATCCTGCTGGCCCGAAGCTCAGCTCTCACCCACTGGGCTCAGCACCGGGGCCCTGCTTGCCATCATCACCTGTGTAGGCACCCTGCTTGGTGAGTCAGACCACAGTGGGACATAGATGTGGGTGGGGTCCAGGCCTTCAGGGGTGTGGAGAGGAATCAGGATCCTGGGTATAGGGAAATCCATCCTGAGGCTCCCAGGAGCCCTCATGCCTGGTTTGTCCCACTCCCTTTTGCATCCAAGAGAAAAGCTCTGGCGGGTTATCCCTGACCTGCTGATCTGTAGCGACAGTAACAAGCCATATAAACTGTTTATTGAGCCCTGACTCTGGGCCACGTGTGGCATTGGGCGTATCACTTAGGATACTTCATTTCACCCTTTAGACGGCCCTGCAGTAGATGCTTCCCCTGTTTTCCACATAAGAATCGATCTAAGGGTCAAAGAGGTTGAGAGAAGTTAGGCAACTTCCCACGGTCACACAACACGAAAGGGTGAAGTCGGGATTCACGGGAGGTTAACAGATGTCAAACCCAGGGCTTGCCACCCTTGGGCCCCACGGCCGCCTCTGTCCCCCCCGCCCCCATGTGCCGGCCGCCGGCTCAGCGGCCTGCGCGGCCTCCCCGCAGCCCTGGGGGTGCTGTCCGTGGCCCTGCGGCGTCAGAAGCAGGAAGCCCTGATGGTGCTGGAGGAGGAGGACGTCCGCGAGAACATCATCACCTACGACGACGAGGGCGGCGGCGAAGAGGACACGGAGGCCTTCGACATCAGCGCGCTGCAGAACCCCGACGGCGCGGCGCCGCCCGCCCCGGGCCCGCCCGCCCGCCGCGACGTGCTGCCCCGGGCGCGCGCGGCGCGCCGGCCCCGGCCCCCCGGCCCCGCCGACGTGGCGCAGCTGCTGGCGCTGCGGCTCCGCGAAGCGGACGACGACCCCGGCGTGCCGCCCTACGACTCGGTGCAGGTGTACGGCTACGAGGGCCGCGGCTCCTCGTGCGGCTCCCTCAGCTCCCTGGGCTCCGAGGCCGGCGGCGCGCCCGGCCCCGCAGAGCCACTGGACGACTGGGGCCCGCTCTTCCGAACCCTGGCCGAGCTGTACGGGGCCAGGGAGCCCCCAGCCCCCTGAGAGCCGGGTCGCCCTCCCGGCACGCTGGGGCAGCCCGCACAGGCCCTCCCGACGCGCGCCCTGGGGTCTGCGCAGGCGGCGGCGGCGCCCCAGGGTCCTCCCCTCCCGGTGCCCCCCTCCCAGCTCTCCCAGAGCGACCTCCTGCGGACCTCCCTCCCCTGAGTTGCTGTCTCTCTCCAGGGATCTCTGTCTCTGTCTGTACCACTCCCCGTCTGGGTCTGGCTTGTGTGGCTCCAACGCTAAATCTCTGTGTTCTGTCACTGTGATTCCACTTTCTCCGTGACTCTGTTTTTGTCTCTTGAATTCGAAATCTCTCATTCATGCTCTCTCTGTCATCCTTGCCCCAACACACATGCTCTGTGTCTGTCCCCTGCCCACATCTGCCTCCATTCTTTCTGGGTCCCTGTGACTGGCCTTTTGATTTTTTCCGTTGTCAATCCCAAAAGCAAGGGAAACTTCCAGCCTCTGCTGCCCACCCTCCTGCAGCGGATGTTCTGCCCCAGGTCAGTGTCCCTAGACTATGTGGGGCACTGGTAGCCCAAGGCCCTTCCCCACTTACCCCTCTAACTGGGCTCTCCTGTCTTTACAGACCTGCCCGCATGGTTCCATCCATCACTCACGGCCTCATCCTGGCTCTACTGGCCTCCAGCAGAGAGAGCGAGCCAGCCAACCTCCTAGGGGAGAGCTCCAGCCCCCCTGTGTGGCCGCCTCCCTGGAGCTCTGCCTGTCTGTTGGCATCCCTGCTCTGGGCATTGTCTTGTGTGCTTCCCAGGCCCCAAGGAGAGGGGAAGGGAAGGAAAGCGGGAGGCAGCTGGGGAAGGGGAAAGAGGGAGGAAGGGGAGGGGCCTCCATCTCTAATTTCATAATAAACAAACACTTTATTTTGTAGAACTGAAGCCCTGTTCTGTTTCTACACTCAGGTTTCTTTCTGTATGGTGCTTTACTGTGCCAAAGGGTGAGAGGAAAACCCTAAGCCTATCCTGTCTGGCTCATTCTTCTTTCCCCATTGGAGGCCAGTCCACTTCAAATCCCTTTAGGTAGAAGAGGGTTTGGGTTGATTCCATTCAGGGAGTAAGGAGATAATGACGTGTACCCCACTCCCATCACCAGCTCCCAGGATTTTCTGTTCTCAAACTGTCCAAGGAAATTAGGATGTGGGGACTGGCCAGAGGGGAGGGTAGGAAGGAGTAGAGGATGCGGCTAAGAGAAAAGAGGAGAGATAAAAGACTAAAAAGGAAGAGAGACTCCAGACTAGGAAAAACTGTAGGGGGTGGGCAGAAGAAGGGACAAGACAGTCTCTCCTGGGGCCAGTGGTGCTGCCCATTGGGAAAAGAGTGGGCCAGGGTGAGACGGCACAGTCACACTGAATCTGGGCCTGCTGCCCCCACCTTTAACTGCCCTAGTCCACTGTTTTATTCTTCCTGGAGCACAGAGGAGGAGAGAGAGGACCAGGGAGGCAGAATCAAGCCAACTGGGTGGGAGCTGAGTGGGAGCAGCCAGCATCTCAATGTCTACTCCCTGAGCAGAGGACTCCTAACTCCAGGCACTGCATGGCTCCTGTAGACACGAGTAGGTGAGTCAGGAAAGGCATCATGGGATGCTGACAATTGGGAAAAACCGCTTCAATGCAAAAATGACTTCTCTTATATCTTCTATGCCTGCTTGGTTAGGGCCACCAGGCAGTGAGAGACCAAGGACCCTCACTCCAGTGCTGAAGTCATTTCCTCTGCTGAAGGCTGGAACTGGATCCCTGACTGCTCAAAGGCCTGTGCAAGAGCAGGTTGTCTGTCCTCTGAAGGCCTCAGGAGACTGTTAGGAGGCAGCATCCCACCCCAAGCAGGGTGTCAGAGGAATAGGGTCTTCTAGTTCAGGGCAGGACAGACAAGATAGCAATCCCTTTAGTGTCACCCTGAGGTCTGCATCAAACCTTCAGGAATAAGTGGAGAAAAGGAGGGACTGACTGTGGGCCACGCCTAGGTAGTGACGTGCACACTGAGTGGGATGTGCACCTTTGCCTGCTCATCCAGCCCTCCCTAGTACACTCCTCCAGTCCTCCCCAACGCATTAAACTTAGAGGAAAACAAAACAGGGCATAGGAAAGCAGGGTTGTCAGCAATATTCCTTGGGTTTATTTCTGGTCTCAAATACCTCATCATCTGGAGGAACCTGTCAAAAGGGAGTGAAGAGGGGCAAGACCATGGGATGAAGAAAAAGGGGAGAAGCGATGGGAGGAGACACAAGAAAGAGGGCTCTCCTCCTGTTCTTCCCTCTCTGAGTTCCACCCTCCCAAGTTTGTGGGAAGTGGTGGGACACAGAGCATCCCAGGTGACTGGGCTACACTCAGATAACAGAAAGCCTTTGGCTAGGCTCAGGTGGCAATCCCAGGCTCCAGACCCCGACTCCTTCCCTCCATTTCTCACTCCTGAGGCCTCAGGATAGGGGTAGGAATATGCAGAAGTACTGAACTGGTGGGGTGAGCCCCGACCCCACTTCTTCTTTACTCTGGAGCATTTTCTCAAAAAAAGTGACAAGTCCTGGCATTCTCCCCAATAAGGGGCCTCTCTCCTTATCTAGCTGTTGCTCCTTCTTTTCTAGTCTGTGTTCTGTCTCTGCACGCAGGAAGCACACATGCATCAACTGCCACACTCATGAGCATACATCTATCCTGGATCACTCACTCACATTGGGACACAAAACTCACACACATCTCTGTCCATGGAGATGTACCATCTTATGCCTGAGTCCATCAAACACTTAAACCCTGGGCAAAAGCTGCCCTTGCGATTGTACTCCTCCAGGACTAGGCTGGCCCAGGGTCCCTGACCTCCAGTTATTATTCCCAGAGTCCCACTCTTCTTTCTCGAAGGCTGGTGAGTGGGCAAGGGGTGAGGAAAGCTTGCTGTGGAGGCCATTGGCCAGATTTGAAGGCTAGTCCTCCTGTACTGGGCACCCTTCTGCAGCCTCTTTTTGCCGCCATAATTTCCTCCCCTAGGCCACCACTGCTTTCCTTCCTGGGGCTCTCTGGCCTTTCCTACCTCCTCCTCAGACACCCCTGAAGGGCAAAGCCCGGAGGTCTCCTCGGTCTGGCCAGCTCCTACCTGGAGGAACCCTTAGTCTGAGGTGCAAAGTTGGGGCTCAGGGCTGGGTTGGAGTCTGGAAGGAATGCCTGGAGGGAGGAAAGGTGTCTACTGTCCTTGGGACTGGAAGCTGCAGTAGTAGAACGATTGAAGTTTCTGCAGCCTTCCTTCAGGTCCCGTCTCTTGTTTGACTGTGCTTTTTTCTCCACCTGGTTAGGGGAAGATTGGGGAGGTGTCTGTCCTGGAGCTGTCAGCCTGCATCTCCAAGTCAAGGCTTATGGGCAAGAGGGCCAGGCGGGGAAGGAGGAGACATGCTAACCTGACAAGTCCTACTGGCATAGCCACCTCCTTTCCTGTATTCTCCAGAGAGAGCTACAAGGAGAAGCTGGAAAGAAGGCAAAGGGAAAGGGGGCGGGGAGGAGAAAGGAGGAGAAGTCAGGCAGTGGCAATGATAGACCCAAAAGAAGAGCAGATGGGCGGCTACGAGTGGGCTGTGGCAATGGCTCCAGGCCCTGGCAGGTAGGGCATATGAGGCTCTGTAGGAGCAGCCTCCCTGGGCTCACTCCTCCAGGCCCTGTGATCCAGTCATTCCTAGACACCAGGTGGGGCTTAACGCAGCTATTTCCCCCACCTCCCTCCCCAGATGCCTGCAGGACTTGTCCTCATGGCAGAGAGGAAAGGCAGGGAGAGGACCTAGGAGGAGAAGCTGTGCTGAAGGAGCACCTCTCTGGAGCAGAAGGCCTGGGTCCAAGCCTCACCTCTGCCACTTACTGTGTGACCTTGGGCAAGGTTTCCTCTTCTGTTGTGAGGATAATTTTTACTTCAAAGAGTTATCATGACAACTGCATTCCGTAAAGGTAATCATTACAGTCATTTGCATCAAAATAGGGGTGGGGGAGAGTAGAGGAGATGTGAGAAGCCCATCACCACCCACTAGGTGTCCATGCTACACTGCCCTCCCTCTCCCAGCCTGGGCCCTCTGGGCTACTATTCCCTTCTGGCTACCCCACCTCAGCTAAGACTCTGAAGCCGAGACAAGGACTACAATGGGAGGAAGAAGAGAAACCAGGGATAGGATGGAAAAAGACAAACAAGAGGATGACAAGCAAAAAGGGTCTAGCACCTAGCACAGTGTCTGCCTTGCAGCAGGCACATTGTGAGGATCTGCTGAAAGGAGGACCTGGCACCAAGAAGAAGGCTGGAGCAATCTATTGGGCGTCAATAGGAACATGCTGGACAGAGCCATCAATAGCTCTGGGAGGCAGAAAAAGATAGAGACTTGAAACAAATGATGCCAGCCACCCATACGGGTTGGAGCCAGAGACTGTGAGGCTGCTTCCTCCATCCACTCCCTGGGCTGGGACCCCTCAGGTCCTGAGGCTTCTCACAGAGTCTCAGTCTCTGCAGGGAGTCTAGAGTCTCCTGGTACCAGCCCAAGCGAGAGTTCTCCACCTTCACCAGCTCTGTGGGGGGTGGCAGGCCTGAGATGGGCCTGGCTGGCCTCCTCCTCCTCTTGCTTCTCCAGCTCCGAGAGCGTCTGCAGCTCAGAGTACAGCACCCAGGCATCACTGCGTGACACGTACTCCCATCCACTCTCTCGCACATGAAAAAGGTCTACAGAACCTCCAGAGTAGCTATCACGGTGGGTGGCATGGGCCACAGCGCAGCGAGCCAGGGCGTAGGCTTCCTGGGTGGTCATGTCGTAGTGGTAGCCACGGTCTAGCACACCATAGGCATAGGGAGACCCAGAGCCCACCGAGAAGATGTCCCCCTCCAGACGGGTGCCATCGCTGTAGACATAGAAGAGGGCAGGACCGGAGCAGTCCCAGCCACACAGGGCAGTGGCCACACACAGATCCAGTCCCCGGTAGCGGGACATCATGGCTGACAAGAGTTTGGCAGCACCGGCCACACTGGGCAGTTGACCTTCTCTCAGTGCCCGCAGCCGCAGCTCCCTCTGTAGCACCCGGTACCAAGTGGCACAGTCAGCAGAGGTGCCAGAAGTGGTGCCCAAGAGGTGCTGGTGAACAGGGATGATCTTGCATGAGGCTGGACATGCCACATAGTTGTTACAGGAGGAACGGGTGTCAGCTGCAGCAATGACTCCATGACGGAAGCGAAAGGCCAGGGTGGTGGTGCCGTGAGCCAGCCTGGGGCCATGGGTCTGCAAGAAGGTTTGAGGGTCACAGCCCCGGGGCACAGCCCAGCCACCCACCTGAGGCAGGTGAGGTAACAGTTCCAGGGTGCTGGGGGCCTGCCACTTACATAGATCCTGCAGAGCCATCCCTGGGGCCGAGTGAAGGTTTGAAGGAGCAAGACAGGGATTTGCAGGCTGAGTCGGGTGAGAAGAAAGACGCTAAGGAAAACCTGATCTGCAGCCAGAACCAGCAAAGAAGGTATGTGATCTGTGGCTTCTCTTGTGCCTAACCTCAAATCAGGCTTGGGGACAGGCTATTGTAATAGCCCCTCCTCCCCAGAGTCCACTGAGGGGAGACAGGACAAGGCCAGTGGAGTCTACAGCGCTGGGAAGACGCTGCCCCTGACACACCTAAGCGTCACCCAAAGAGTCTCTTGTCTGTCATCCTTCAAGCACCTGGAGCAGGGTAGGGGTTGGGGTAACTGCTAAGGAAAGGAGGCACAGGAAGAAGGAACAGAGTTGAATTCATCTTGTTTTTCCTGTCCGTGCCCTGAAAAAGCTCCCAGCCTAGGAGGAGAAATAAAGACAAGTCAGTGCTCTGAAGTAGTCAGAATAGGGTGCTAAGGCCCCATCAAAGCAGTTCTGAATACTTTCTGAAAGCAGTTCTGAAAGCTTAGGAGCTTTCTCCTAAGAGGTATGGGGCCAGGGAACTATGACACTCAGCTCACACTGTTGCCTCATAGTCAAGATGGAGAGAGAGAAATGGACTGAGACAAGGACAAAAGAGAAAAAGAGCCAGAGAGCCTTGGTGGGGCTGAAGAGTGGCTGGGTACTGAGGGGTCAGGGGGAAGGGAAACTTGAACCTCTCTTTCTCCTCTGCTTTGGGGGTGAATATGAGCTTTCATCTGCATACAAAGATGGCATTCCTGATAGTTTTCCGGGAGTATAACTTCTCTGACTTGTATTATGGTTCTGAAGATATAGCTAAAAAGATCTAATGACCTTTACTCCTGATTCGCCTTCTACCCAATAGTTCACAAGGCAGGAGGAACAACTGGCTTGGACTCTATAATGATGACTCTAAGTTTTAAACCAACCAGGGGCAGTCATGGGGTGGGGTAGGTGGACTCTGACAACTGGCCCTCCAGAAAGACAAAGTAGACTGGGACAGAGAGACAACTACTTCTAGCACCACATGGAGTATATTTTCCTAAATGTTGTAGCTCAAAGGGGTACTGTGGGAATGGGTTTATTTGAAGAAATAGACCCACACACAAAGAAAGAGCATGGATCCTCCAGACACTGTGATGGTGGGGCTGTGGCATCACAGTTACCTGCAGTCTCAGGACTAAGGGCAAGTATAAACATGTCATAAGAAGACTGGAGAAACCAAGAGGTTACGCTAAAGTCCAACCAGTCCTTCAGCCTTTCTTTATGTAGGATCACTTGGAAATTTTACTAAAGAGATAAGAAAAGAATGTTTCCTCTTTGTAAAGACTAAGTCTTAGACTTTTTATACATGGATGGATTGCCACCTTCCTAGGTCAGGCCATTATCAAGTTGTATCTGGATGGCTAGCTGAATGGCCTCTAATTGGGCACCCTCCGGTCTCTGCATCTAACCTCACTCTCCATGCTAACAAGTTTTCCTAAGGCACCACTCAGACCCTGCGTTTCCTCTACTAAGAAACCTCAAAAGGCTATGAGATCAAATCCAAACCACCTCTCCACTCAGGCTGGCATTTAAGGCCCACTATGGTCCAGTCCTACGGTCCATCGACCAGAACCTCTTTCACACTACCTCCCACTTCCCCTTCATCTTTTTGAATTTTACCCTTCAAAGTCTGGCTCTGAAGTAATCAGAATAGGGTGCTGAAAATTCTGAAAATTCTTCCCAGATATGGGCTGAGAGAGGAGAACCTGTAGGTTTGGGGAGCAATGAGATCCCATTGGTATTTAGGGAAATCAAGCCAGACATTTTTGACAAAGCCTTCTGGATCCCCAACCTCATCCCAATCTATACTGACCTTCTGTCCCACCTATGAAACTATTTCCCCACTCTGACCTTATTAAGATATAATCGACATATAATATTGTGTAAGTTTAAGGTGTACAATGTGATTTGATACATATATATAGCAAAATGTTTACCACAATAAGGTTAATACATCCTTCACCTCACATAATTACTATTTTTATTGTTGTTGTTATGGCAGGTGAGAACATTTAAAAATCCACTTTTAGCAACTTTCAAGTTAATGATATAATACACTATCATTAACTATAGACATCATAACATGCTGAGATCCCCAGCATGGAGATCTTAAAACTAAAAGTTTGTACCCTTTGACCAACATTTCCCCATTTCCCTAATCTCTACCCCTGGCAGCTACCACTCTATGCTGTTTCTATGAATTTGGCTTTGTTAGATTCCACATATAAGTGAAATCACACACTATTTGTCTTTTTCTGACTCAGTTCACTTAGTATAACACCCTTAAGATTCTTCAGTGTTGTCACAAATGGCAAGATTTCATTCTTTTTATGGCTGAATAATATTCCATTATATATATATATATATATATATATATATATATATATATATATATATATATATATATATATATATACCATTTTTTTTATCCACTCATCATCCATAGATGGATACTTAGTTGTTGGTTCCATGTCTTAGCTATTTTGAATAGTGAACATTTGGGTGCTGATATCTCTCTGAGATAGTTGATTTCATTCCTTTTGGATAAATACCCAGATGTGGGATTGCTGGATCATATGTCCCATTTTTAATTTTTTTAGGAACCTCCACATCATTTTCCATAGTAGCTGTGCCACCATTCCCACCAACAGCAGCACTTATCACTTATACCTCTCTTTTTGAGGTCCCTTTGAGTAGGGAACTAAAGTAAGGTAAGCTGGGAACTGATCATGGAAGGCCTTGAATGCCCTGCTTAGGAGCTGAACTTTATTGTACATTTTAAAGCAGGCAAGTGATAAGATCAAGATGGTGTTATAGGAAAATCTATCTGGTGCTGTGCAGAATGAATTAGAAAATACAGTTTTGCCCCAGAAAATCAGGAGAACATTCCAGTAATTCAGAAGTGAGGAAATAAGAAGTCAAAGGTGGTATCAGCTGCAAAGAAAAGAATGTAGGAAGCATTCTGGAAGAAGAATCAACAGGACTTGGCAACTCACTGGATATGGAGGAAAAGAAGGGGAGTAGTCAAAGATGAGCCAGGGCTTCGAGGCTTTGTGACTGGAAGAACGTTGTTGTCACACTTTCATGTATTCATCTGGCAAACATTTACTAAGCACACAGTGGGCACGGAGATGAATAGTAGAGAAATACCTGTCTTTAAAAGCTCATAACCCAGTAGGTGTTAAATGTACACTTATAACAAGGTAAGATGTGAAATTACTTTAGAAGAGGTACAAATGCTGTTAGTGACACAGCAAAAGAATCACAGAGAAGTGAGAACTAGTTGTACTGCAGGGGGTGACTGCAAAATAATACCTGCTCAATAAACCTACTCTGTATTTTCCACGCCATCCAAGTGTGAGACACAAATAAAGATCTTCGGCTTCATTACATTCTCATGGTTGGGCTTGGAAAGGGTTACCGAATTTCACCATTAAAAATACAACACATGCAGAACCTGCTGGGGAAGAGGATGGGCTGAGTTGGGCATCAGAGGGAAGTGGAATTTAGATATTGATGGACGTTGCTGCTGGAATCCAGACACTGACTTCACAGGCAGTGACATTTTATACCTTTGTCCACTTCCTTGCTTGTTATGGTTCCCAAAGGGTTGAAAAGTGCAGGTGGGTGGAGAGAGGGAGAGACAATGAAATGTAGCACATTCCTGAATAAAGGGCTTGTCTGAGAAAGCTTAAGTTAGGAAACCTCTTGGTACATCTTTATGGAGCCCCAACTCTCCTCCAGGCTCTAAGATGCTAAATGACTATCGACTCAGTTATTCAGGACATGAACTGAGAATCTAGTTTGTGGATTAACTGGCCCTTTGGTTTTCCTTTTTTGTTCTTCTCTCTCCCTTTTGGGCTCTTCATTACTTATTAGAATTTCTACCAGAGGGTGCAAGTAAAGAATATTTCCTCTCAAAAACTGGCTACTGACCCGGGTACCTGGTGATTAACATTATCAAACAACAAGAAGCGTAGCATTTTATTCCGCTGCGCTCTTACTACAAACTACTGTGGTTTAACTTCCTTAATGGGAAAATGACCTCAGAGTCGATAGATCATCATTGCACCCAGTAATAGCGGGTGCCCTTAAACAAAATGGCAATTCCAGTCGCGTTAACAGGGTGCTGAATCAGCAGCGCTCGACGCAAACTGTTGCTTGGACGCCGGGCCGGGCCCAGACGAATCACCGCTGGAGTTCCAGAACCAATTTCAACCAGTCACGCCCTTCTCAAAGATGGCGGGCCCGGCTTCTCTCGCCCCACGTCGACGTTTCCAGCCGCTCCCAGGAACGGAACGTTAATCGACTGCAGTCCTGCTTCAGTGACCAACGCTAAAATGGCAGCCACATCCCTTTGGAATTTACAGGCAGCCACGCCCTTTTCACTTGTCTTTCTCCCCGCGCGGTGAAGACGACCCCTCAGGCCGGGGCGCCCTGTCGCGAGGCGCGGCTGCCAGGAGTTGGAACGGCTGCTCCCCGCGGCGGCCCGCACGGGCGGCGCGCGGCGCCCACAAGGCTTTGCGCGGCCGTCCCCGCGCAGGCGCCCCGGGGGCGGCTCCCGTCGCCCTCACTGGAGATGGCGCTCGCCAGCGTGTTGGAGCGGCCGCTCGCCGTGACCCGGCGCGGCTTTTTCGGGCTCGGGGGTCGTGCAGATCTGTTAGACCTCGGTCCCGGTCGCCCCAGTGATGGGCTCAGCCTAGCTGCGCCCAGCTGGGGTGTCCCCGAGGAGCCAAGGATTGAAATACTTCATGGAACCACCACCCTAGCGTTCAAGGTGCGACCCCAACCTCCGAGCCGGCCTTGGCCCCGCCGCCCGCGCGGCCTCCCGCCGGACCGGGGCGCGTGGTGGCCGCGGCCGCCAAGCCTCGGCGGACGCTCGGCCTGTCGTGCCCACCCCGGCGCTTTCGCCCGCATTGCCCCGGAAGGCCTCGGTGCTCGCTCTGGCCGAGGTGGCGCGGCGGTGGGGTGCGGGGGGGAGTGGGCGGAGGAAGCCGAGGCTGCTCGTTTTGACTCCTAGGCGAGCCCAAGTTGCTTCTGTCCAGGATAGGAGGGGCCGCAGGAGCAGTGGACAGCGGCAAAGGGACGGCAGTTGTAACCGTTCCCCAAAGGTTTTGGGAACTGGGTGGTCCCTCTGGGCGATGGTAACCAAGCTTGGCGGGAGGGACCTCCGTATTGGGAGCCAAACTATTGAGATTCCTGGCCCAGCTTTGCAGTAACTAGCTCTACGAGCTCAGGCAAGGCTTTTTATCTCATTTAACCCGTTTCCTCGTCTATAAAATAGCATATTGTTGATACCCGTGTCGCAGGACTGATGTGAATGAAGCTCAAGAGACATTATGCGGGCGAATATATTGTGAAGTACAAAACTACAGAAAGAGATGGTCCGGGTTTGCACAGGTGCAAAAAGAAACGTGAAGGAAGTGTTTCTGTGGTCTGATGGGGCCTGCTTGGTGTTTTCCTATGATTTTCAGTTTCAGCATGGAGTCATTGTTGCAGCAGACTCCCGGGCCACAGCGGGTGCCTACATCGCCTCCCAGACAGTAAAGAAGGTGATAGAGATCAACCCCTACCTGCTGGGCACCATGGCTGGGGGTGCCGCAGACTGCAGCTTCTGGGAACGGCTGTTGGCTCGGCAGTGTCGAATCTATGAGCTTCGAAACAAAGAACGCATCTCCGTAGCAGCCGCCTCCAAGCTGCTCGCCAACATGGTATATCAGTATAAAGGCATGGGGCTGTCCATGGGCACCATGATCTGTGGCTGGGATAAGCGAGGCCCTGGTGAGTTAAACTTCAACCACATGATCCTTGGGCTGACACTACAGAAAGGAAAGGTTGGATGAACAAATTAAGTGAAACAGAAGGCTTTGAGTCAGTGCTGAGGATTTGTTGATTAGTTTTTCAACCCTTCTTTCTCTTTATTTAATTCACAGAAGGCACTGTAGTGTAGGAAAGGGCATGGAGTTAGACCAGCTGTGTCATGATCTGTCTGTGTGACTTTATGCAGATTGTTTTCTCAGTCTGTTTCATCATCTAACACACATAAAGCTTGTAGTGTCTGGTACATAATGTTTTTCCTTCTGTTGTCTCTCCCATAAAATAGTAATACCTACCAAGAGTGTATTTGAGAATCAAAATGCATATTAATAAGATATAAAACTAGTTAGTGCCACTCAATAGAAACACAATGTGAGCCACACAGTGCTTTTAAGTTTTGTAATGAATATATTTAAAAAGTTTAAAAAAAAGTGAAATTAATTGTATTCATTTAGTCTAAAATATTGTCATTTTGGCATGTAGCATTAACTGCATTTCAGGTGCTTGGTAGCCACATGTGGCTAGTGTCTGTTGGTCCATGAAACTCCAATATATAGAAAGTAACCACTCAAAAGTCAATCATTTCTCTTCATTTTTTTCCTTTAGGAAGTCTTTGGCCTGGAAGGGGACTTGATGCTCATTTTATTTCCTTGCTTGATATACTCACCCTAAGTCCTGTTCTGTCATCTCTGAAAAGAAATGTTTTAGCCTAATTTCCTTTCCAGTATATATAAAAGTTTGTCTGGAACTTCAGCCTTGTTTCTGATGTCAGTTCCTCTTCAACCAATTTTGGGTGTCCCTTTAGTCAAGCTGGAATATAGCTTGTCACTTTCTTTATAATTTTCCCCCTTGATGCTTGAAAATAGTTATTCTTTCCGTTTTTGTTTTTTTGTTTTGTTTTGTTTTTTGCTTCATTCATTTTTTATTTAATTCATTTACCTACTTACTAATATCTATTGAATAGCTGTAGGATACCGACCACTTTTTCACTTGCTTTGGAGAATATCAGTTCACTGCTCAATGGAGGATAAATGAAGAGATTAAAAAGTGGATGTGAGAGAGGAGCTCAGTTTGTTACTTTGGAAACTGAGACACATTTCACTTTGAAAGGTTAAAGGACAGTTTCATACACCTTGTGTATTCCAAAGAAGCATTTTGGAAATGCTGCTTAGAACCTTCAGCTATCTGGTTTGTTTGAGGTGATGGAAACAGTGTATGAGAGTACAGAAACTTGCTTGCCAAAAAACTCAGGAAGCTAGAGCATAGCTTAAATGGTACCTTCTCCAGAAGCCTTCCTGACAACATGTCCCATTCGGATGAGTCAGCCCCTTGCCTCAGAAGTCAACTGAGAAAGGATCACAGATTACTTAATATAAGGCTTTATGAGATTAATACCATTTTTAAAAGAATCAGTAAAACGCTGAAGGAGTTGAAGAGGAGGGTATTACTTCTGATGGGAGGAATTAGAGAAAGCTTCATGGATAGGTGGCAGTTATCCAAGATGTGAAAATGAGAGGAAAGAGGCATAATGAACAAAGGAAGGGAGGAAAGAAGCATGAAGTGTTGGGGGGAGTAACTGGAAATCCACAGTTTAATTAGAACTAAGGGTATATAAAGAATAGTGATCCAGAAAGGTAAACTGGAACCAGATGGTGAGCCAGCTAAGCAAGGTAGTGACAGTGGAACTGAGCAGGATTATGGTAGACATTAGAATCATCTGAACCTGAAAACTGATAAGGGCAGTGGTTCTCAACCTGGCTTGTATTAATCACCTGTGGAACTTAAAGTATAAGCACCATGCTTGTTCCCAAAACCAGAACAATTGAAAAAATAGCTGGAGTAAGTCCTAGGCATCTTTTTAAAAAGCTACCTTGGATGATTCTGATGTATAGTGAGAATTGAGAACCACTGAAATAGGAAAAAAATTAGGGCATTGGCAGAATTTTAATTGTGCATTAGTGGACACAAAATTGATGAGTTTGGTAAGTAATGTAGAACCATTGATAGTATTTGAGAACAGGAAGTTTGCATCTGAACTTGGTGACAAAGGCACCCTTTTGCAGAGGTCTAGCAGGCAGCTGGAATTTATAAAAATTTTATTAAAATAAGTGTCTAAATTTTCATTAATACCAGAGGTTGGCTAGCTTTTCAGAAAGGTCCAAATAGTAAATATTTCATGCTTGCAGGCCATATGGCCTTTGTCTCAACTACTTAACTCCTGTTTTAGCACAAGAGCAGTAATAGACAGTATATGCACAAGTAGGTGTGCCTGTGTCCAATAAAATTTTATTTACAAAAGCAGGTCATTGGCCTGGCCAACCCTCAGTCTATGCCAGTGCTGTCCAATAGAAATAAAATGTGAACCATGTGTGTAATTCTATACAGTAGCCACATTTAAAAAGTTAGAAAAGGGAAATTAACTTTAACAGTATATTTTATTTAACCCAGTAGATCCAAATTATTTCATCATGTGGTACTAGCTTCATTTCAAATGCCTGGTAGTCACATGTGGCTAATGGCTACCATACTAGACAGTGCAGGTTTTACAATATGATTTAGAACTCTAGGCTTTATTCTCTACTGTGTGATATAGGTCTTGTCCCCCAAATAGTCTAAACTTTTGAGGGTGAGGATTATTTTAAATATTATCTCCCACAGCACCTGAACTTCTGTGCTTGAAACCTAAGTCATTTGACTTATACTTGCTTTTTGATTGTACAGAAAAGACAGACAAGGCAGTTACTAAAATGTGAGGTGAGATGGGGTGGTATGTTGTAGAATCCCAGAGTCTTAAGATTTAATTTTATTCCTTTAGCTGTTTTTTTTAAGTAATTTTATAGAAGTGTTTTTTTTTTCTCTAGTATTTCTGTTGGTCTCTCCTGGTTTCAAGAGTGATGGAGAACTGTTGCCTTGAAGGATGAATTAGATGTCAAAAGGGGTGGTCATTTGTTTTCTTGCTAACATCGTCTCTCTTTCCAGGCCTCTACTATGTGGATAGTGAAGGAAACCGAATCTCTGGGACCACATTCTCTGTGGGTTCTGGCTCTGTGTATGCATATGGGGTCATGGATCGGGGTTACTCCTATGACCTGGAGGTGGAACAGGCCTATGATCTGGCCCGTCGAGCCATCTACCAAGCCACCTATAGAGATGCCTACTCAGGAGGTGCGGTCAACCTCTATCATGTCCGAGAAGATGGATGGATCCGAGTCTCCAGTGATAATGTTGCTGATCTGCATGACAAGTACAGTGAATCCACTCCCTGAAGGAGGGTAGATGTAGCTGTGACTGTTGTTGGTAATATGCGTACTGCTTCCCATCTTATATTGGGGGGGGTCCCCAATTGAATTGATTTTTTTTTTTAAGCTCTGGTACATTGACCTCTGTGTTACCAGTTAGTTGTTAATGAGCTGCTGCAGAGGTGATGATTTGTTCTACTTTCTTGGATGTTAACATTACACTACTCAACCTGACCTCAACCTGTGTTGTGTCTTTTGTCCACACTGTCCCTCCTCCAGGCACTTTACAGTCAAATAAGCTAGGACAGTGGGAGGGAAGTGGCTATAATTACAGGAAACTGTGGTGTGAAGATATTGTCTAGTGAATACATTAATGTCCCCACTCATGAAGCTAATAACAAAGGAGAAGGAGAGAGAGACAGAAGGAGGGCGAGACTTCCCAATTTCGTTTGCAAAGAGATGAAAAGTTGATGAGGTGGAAAGATGCACAGAGCTGTATGAGGCAGAGCTGCAGAGGAAAAAACTCTCACCCTGTGGTGGGGGAGGGAAAGCTCATGCTACATGCAGAGCAAAAAGGTGAAGAAGGTAAATTTTGAATCAAATCAATTGAGAAGGGGAGGCTTAGACCCTGGGAAAAGGGAGAATGAAAAGGTAAGTGAGAGAGCAGTAGTGACCACAAGCTTGGTGTCCCTCCAGTGTGTTTATGTTCAGTACAGAGAGAAATGATGGTGGGCTTATGTCCTCCTGGGCAGGAAGAAGCACAAAATTGTCACTGGATTGTGTGGGTGGGGAGAAGGCCCTGCTGAGAGCAGAGCGATGGCTGATTTATCACACCCAGCACTAAAGAGGTTCCCAAGCTATGGTGGCAGCAGATGGCAAGACCTTCTGTTAAAGAGAAGACATCAACATAGGGGACTTAGAGGGGGTTGATGGGAGAAACCTTTAAAAAATGGGAGAGGAGAGCATAAATAATACTGCTTTGTATTTAGTTAGCAAGAAGGAAGAAAGTGGTTTGTGAGGGTGACAACCCAGTGTCATGTTTTGAGGCTGAGGGTTGGGAGGGGTCGTTCATAGAAATAGGGAGTAAGGCCTTTTCTCCCCCATATTGTGGCTACCATCCTTTCCTGTACCCTCCCTTCCCTCTCAGCCTGTGCACTTGCCTTATTGATTGATGAGGTCTGTCGGCCAGGAACTGATCTAGGCTTGTTAATTGCATTTGTCAAATGCAGGGAAATTGGGAATTAGTAAGATTGGAGAAAGGAGTTTGGAAAACAAATGACTCTCAAGCCTAAGGAGATTCATTTTGCTGAATAGTGCCTCAAGAGCCCCTGGAGTCAGGGATCTGCTAAAATGGACCTGGCCCTTCTCTCAGGGAAGCAGGAAGGAGCCATCAGCTGTGGTGAGCTGTGTGAGGGACACAGATACAGCCATCCTCTCACTTAAGACACTAATTTGCAAATCATTTTAAAAATTAGAATTTTTTTTAAATGAACTCATGAGAAATCCCAACAACTTAAATCAGGTTAAAATAGAGTTGGATCCTGAGCTTCAACCATCGACCTTCCCCCTCCCTGGAGCCACTTCCTGGACTTCTAGGAACCCCAAGGAACACAACCTGAAAATAACTGCTCTGGAAAAGAACATTGAGGATGGAAAGAGCATATTGAAGATCAGAATTCTTTTACATGACCCCAGAGAGCATGACTCCCTAGGCTCTTAGCCCATGAAAGAAAATTCAGTCTGGCAGGAAGAGATGGTCTTGAAGCAAAGCTGCCCTTTCTCTATTTCTCATGCCTGGCTTTGGCAGTGGTGTGGGTGTTTAATGTAAACACCTATCTACACTGGTTGAGCCTTTAAGTTCAGGCAAGGAAATTCATAACCAACAGCCCCATATTCTGCTCTGGCATATCCCTGTTTCTCCTCCCAGATCTTAGATGAAAGCAAGACAATAGAAGAGATCAGTTTGTGGTAGGTTTTCTGGAAAATTAGAGCAGAGGTAGAGGAAAACTGCAGGTCTCTAGGCCAGTGTTATCTCCTATGTATAGTGTGGTTTCTTGCTGCTGGGGACTGGTGGGGCATTGGCTTTGCAGTGATTTTGTATGTCTCTGCTCATGTGGGATGATGGATGCTGCACAGCATTGGAGAGATGCTGTTGAGTAGAGTGTACCAGTTCAGGGACTCCCATCAGATTCATTTCCCAGTGCAGTCCTCTTGACAAAGGATGATGGAAAAGAAATTGCCTTAAATAGCTGGAAGATTAATTTCTCTCAGCAGTTCCCAAGCGTCCAAGGGACAGGGCTCTTTAAGTGATGTCTGACAATTTCTTCCTCCACAGATAGCTCAGTAACACCAAAATCTGACTCCTCAGGGTAGGCAATGGGACTAATCTGATTAAATAAGGAGCAAACACTCCTGGAGGCCCTGTGCTTTCTCTTGCTAGCGGGGAAGGCTGTGGGGTTGAAGGCAGATATACCCTCTAGCATCTCCACATCAGGCAAGGGAGGGCTGTGGGGAGTATTGTACTTTGGAGTGAGTAGAATGTTCATGAGGGAAGGTAAAAAGGTCGACAAGGAGGGGAAAAGGAAGGGCACAGTGAAAGCAAATCAGGAACTGAAGCATAATAGTTACTGAGTGTTCCCTCTTTAGGCAAAACCAGAAGGTCAACATCTCTTGATATCCTCCTCAGCTAGCAAATGAGAAAACTGTCACAGCTATTTGGGGAGTGGAAGGTTACATCCTTTGAGGGAAAAGAAAACAACTGATTTATTCTAGTCTATGGATTCTATGTGGTCTGTTAGGAGAGAGAAACAAGAGGGAGTAAGATTTTAAATAAAGGTGGAAAGAAACTCTTGGGGGAGTATGTCTCTTGTCTCAGAACTAAAGAGAGTGGGTTAATGGAGAATTTACATGAGCATATCTCATTTGGTGAGTACAGTTAAATTTGTTTGTTTGTTTGTTTCTGTTATTTTTGTCTGTTCTAGTAGATGAGCCCCTCCTGTCAGGCTATAGCAGAGGATTAAGTACTTTGAAACCGACCTGCTGTAGTGACCTCCAAGACAAGATTAAGTGCTTTGTGATTTAAAATATATGCATATTGCAACCAAGCATCTCTGCTGTTTTTTGTTTCTTGTTTTTAAATTCTAGTTTCCCTTCAGGAAGCCAGAATCACATTGGGAAAGCTTTAATTATAGTGGGCAAGAGGAGAGAGCAAACAGCAATCAGAACTGCCCTCATCAGCAGCTGCTGCACCTCCTGCCTGACCCAGACCACCCCCTCCATTCCCCCCTCCCATGTCAGCTGACTGTCCACATGCCTGCAGTGCTCCCCAGGCTTGGCCTCAGAGCCAACTTCTTGCTTCCAGGGGCTATGCCCCACTGAAGCATTTCAATAAAAAACATTTCTGAAATGTCCCGTTCACAGCTGTTAGTGGGTCAGGCAGAAGAAATTCTACCCACGTCAGCTTCTCGGGTTAATTTAACCCAACTCTTTTTTCCCTGAAGCTTTTGCCTCTGAGTTAGGTGCCAAGCCTAACTTGGTACTTAACTCTTTATAGTCCAGATTTAGCTGTCATCAGCCATGAATAACTGAACTAGTTTATTTGATAGGAAATCCAATACCATGGATTCAGCCTCTTCTGATGCCTTCCCCTACTACCCCCATCCCTGCTCCCACCACCATCCTCTCAGGCTGTCCTTTCTTTCTAATCTCTCTGTTTGGTTTCATATTTTCTCTGCTCTCACTTTATAAAAATTCCATTTTCTTTCCTATGCAGGATTTTAAATAAAAACCAATCAATCAATAAACCAAGTGCTGCTTACGGACTTACATGAGAAAAGGTTATCACTAGCTGCCGGGTACCCAAAATCTGGTATTACAGGGGGAAACAGATGGAATGTCAGAAAGTGAGCTAGAGAGAACGAGGGACAAATGAGAGACAAACAGAAAAGCGACTCCTGGACAGCAAGAGTGAGGTTGAGCAAAGTGGAGAGGGAGACATGGACGAGGCCGCAAAGATGGATGGAGACATTGATGGGCAGAGCTGGATTGTGAAGGAGGCGTGGGGAGGTCAGGGAACGGGAGGGGAGACTAGGAAAGACAGTGATATAGAGAGTGGGCAGAGAAATAGGGAGGAAGGAAACGGCTGGAAGCTAATGCACAATGAAACATGTTCCCCTGGAGACAGATAATTTCTCCAGCCATACATAATGAACACGTGCCTCTCTGTGTGTTGCCCCTGTACTGTCACAGTCACTTAGATTCTGAAAGAATCTCTCCATGTCTACACTGCCTGTGCAAGGTTGGAAAGATTTGAGCTCTCTCAGAATCACCTTCTCAATCTAGCCAGGCCAAAGACAGAAAAATAGAACCTCTCTCAGAAGAAAAGTCAGGATCACAGATTCAGTACCTTTTAACATTTTTTGGGGGGAGGGGTTCATAAAGAGATCCTCTTTGCTCATCTCCATATCCGCTGGCTATACAGCTCACACCTACATAACACGTTCCCTTTTTTCTATATATACCCATAGGTCAGGGCCAAGGCTGATCAAATAAGGAGAGGGAGGCCACAAACTCCCAGAAATATAGGAATAGCAAGCACTTCAGGTAAGAGAGAAGTAAGTAATACCAAGTAGGAATGTGGGTAGACCACGAGGGACCAAAATCAAGGGGGTATTTTGCAAATACTACAGCTCTTTTCCCAGCCTAGCCCCAATATTATTACTATCCTGGGACATCATCCATTCTAAACTTCCTGGTTTCACATGGTACATAGGCCTTTTTTCACAGCAAGCAGCTCATCTGGAGTGGTGACCTATGGTGTTGTCTGAATGGAGGGATCCACTGAGCAACAGGGTTCTGTGGGAGGGTTCATAATCACCCTCTGTCCCTTGAGCCTTGAGGCTGCACTCACAGCTGGATCTTTAGGAAAGAAAGCAATGGAGCATTTTAAACCAGAACAACAGATTAAGTAGATAGTCCCCACATCTCCAAGCATCTCTCAAAGAAAAAATTGTGCATAACAGTGGGTCAGCTTTAAGTCGAACAGAGTCCAAGTGTGGTCCTTGGCTGGGGGTAGCTGTGTTTCGTATTTGAACAGCCTTAGGGCATCTATATAGAATCTCTGGTTGGTTTATGATATCTCTGTCTTGCTTTGTCAGTTAAACACTATACTTTCTGTATTTTCCCCAATGTCTAGCATGGTGAAGAATACTCAGTGGAGATAATATAATAAATATATTTTTAATGAATATATGTGAAAGATTTCACTATGTGTTCTTATGCCAGTGATTTTTTCTTACCTTTCTCAGCATGGTGACTCCCTATTATTGTTGAATTTCGGTTTGCTGCTCTTAAACATAACTATAAAACACAATTTTTAAAATTAAGACAAAATTACTTGCTTTAGGATTTTTAAAAACGTTATGCCACCTCTGCTTAAAAGGACAACTAGGTGTCATAAAGAGAAGTTTTGAGAATTGATGTTGCCCATTCCCACCTTACCCAGATTCTGTAATCCTGCTATTTTTCTCTTCAAATGACAGAATTAGTCAGTCTCACATAAAATATGGTCGGCCCCTAAAGATTGGGCTCCAGGTATAGCTAGGTAGGTTATCTGCCTTAGTATGTTTTGTTTTGTTTTGTTTTGTCTAAGATCCATGGAGAGATTCTTGGCTGATAACCAAGAACCTGGTCTTTGACATCAGGTGCATGAGTAAGTTGCTCTTGACAAGAAAAGGACTAAAATTGTTCGTGGCAAAAGAGAGGAAATTGTATGACCAAGCCCCTCACTCTAAAACAGAGAAAAGCCACTTTTCTTTGGTTTTGGTTTCCTTCACAATCTAGAATTGTTGCCACTGTTTTTCTTCCACCTGTTAAAATGCTTTGACATCCTAAGTGGTGTTTGTTAACACACATTTTGGAATTTTCTGAAGCATTTTAGTAGAGTCCTAAAATCAGAATCCCAAAGTCCCTGAAACTGTTGCCTTGCCTCAAGAAAGGTCGGAATCTAAGCATCTAAAGCAAAAATATTATTTATTTAAAAAATTTTCAAATGTTTCAAAACTTTAGAAAAGTTGAAAAATAGTACAACAAATACCATATACCCTTCACATAGGTTCATTAATTATTATTTTGCCACATTTGCTTTATTTCTATGTATATATCCGTTTATTAATATTTATTTTATTGAATCATACGAAAGTAAGTTACAAAGATCATGACATTTTAACCCTAAATGTCTCCTAAGAACTAAGATATTATCTTACAAAACCACAATGCCATTATTACACCAAAAACTTTTATATTGATGTAATCATACTATCTAATACCTAGTCCATATTCAAATTCCTCAACTGTCCCAATGATGTCCATCATAGCTCTTTTTTCCTAATCCATGATTCAATCAAGCTTCACATACCACATTTAATTATCATGCCTTTTTAGTTTCCTTTAATCTAGAACCAGCCCTCATATTTGTATGTGTCTTTTATGACATTTATACTTTGTAGAGTCCAGGACATCATTTGTCATGTGCAATCTAGATTTGTTTTCAAGATCAGATTTAGGTTAAATATTTTTACCAAGAATATTACCTAGCTGATGTTGTGTACTTTCCATTGCACCACATCAGGAGACATATAACATTAGTTCATTACATTATTGGTGATGCAAAATTTTCTGCTAGATTTCTCCACTGTATTTTGTTCTTTGTAATTATTTAATTAGTAAATTAATAATAAATAGAGTGATAATTTGAAATCATGTGCATTATCTTATCTTATTCACTCATAAACTTGCAACTATTGGTTCTATCATTCATTGATGATTCTTCCTGAATCAATTTTTGCATTGCTGGTTGCCTAATGTTGTTTTACAAATCTGTCATTTCCTCTACATATATTAACTGGCAACCTATTTTTTTTAATATTCAAATATTTAAAGTTATCACAACACAAAATTGAACATTATATAAAATTTTAAAATGTTAAAACATAAGAACAAATGGAAAGCCTAAGAACCAGTGATGGGGTAAAATAGTTTAACATAAAAGTAAGAAGTAATAAAATTAAATTTGGGCAATCTTTCCTCTCATCTTTCTTTTTCTCTTCTTTGTCTTCCTTCTCTAACTTTTTTGCATTTAGCTGTCTTTATTTTTTTATTGCATTTAAATTTTTTTGTATTCATTGTACTTTACTGGTCTTTAAAGAAAGACTTCCCAGCAGTTCATATAATTTCTTTTGCATTTAATAATCAGTCAAATTCAAAACTTTTTTCCTTCAAAATCTAACCTGTCCTCACTTCTGCTACAATATAAACAACTTCACACTTCCTTGAGTACTCCTCTAGGTTGTCTGCTGTCTTCCTTCTCTTTTCCTTTGCATTATCTTCCACTTTTCTGTAACCTCTTCCATCTCTCCAAATCTCACTCTCTCAGACATGTCCCTCTCCAGTGTCTCTGAGGACATATTCCCGACAAGCTCTGGGATTTCTTTCCCCTACCGTTCTAAAATACTCTCCAGTATGTTAATGAATGACTGTCAGAAAAACTTCCCCAGCCTCACTCCACGGGAAGTTTAAATTTCTTTGTATGAGGAAGCTCCTTTGGGGTCTCACTGAGCAGAAACAGCTTAAAACAAAGAGATCTGCTTGATTCTAAGCCAAACAAACAGCTTTCCCTCAATCAACAAGTCATAGGTAAAGTTAACATCTGAAAGCTCAAATATTTTAGAGTTTAAAACTTTAACTTTTTTAGGTGAAAAAGGTGCATTTTCTCCCCATTCTCATTATCTAACAGCATAAAAAATGCTTGACTCAAACTTTCTACCAAAGATTCCCCAGTGACCATAGGGGAAATAAAAAGAAATGGCTTTTCCAACTTAACTCTGACCTTTGTAGAAATAGACTCATAATTAAAAATATGGCAGTTATGAATATTTTATTGATCATCAAAGAGAAGACAGTTTGTCTTTCATGTACTCAGAACAAGAGAGCAAGGGAGTGGATTTAGCCTGAGACTAATGACTGCTCAAGAGCACAGGTTCTAGAGTCAGCAGCCCTGGATCCAAATTCTGACTCCATCATTTAATGAGCTCAATTACTTTGAGGTAAGTCACCTTCCCTCTTTATTCTCAGTTTTCTCATCAATAAAAGAGGCAGTATAATAATATTTATCTCATAGAATTGACTAAATAAAATAGAATGCCTAGCATCAAGTAAACCCTCAATAAATATTGATTATAATAATTGTTATTAACAATTCTGTATTCCCTTCAACCTAACAGTTTTGAAAACAATCACTTGTACATTTGAGAATATCACTTGTCCTAGTATATTCTTATCAAAAGTTAATAATTGTCTTAGTGATTTTCTAGCTGGCTTGTATTATTTTAAAAATTAAGGGAAAACATGTGATAGGAAACACAGAAAGTCTATACCCTTAAGAATGTAAAACACTGCCACCTCTTTTTCATGTAACAGGGAAAACTGTTGCCTGGGTTGCCTGCCACATAAGCTAGGGTGCTGCTAGGATGAAAACAACACTAGAGGCAACAAGCCTTTCTACTGAGAACCAGATCCTATCAAGAATGACCTGGACTTTGAGAAACAACAAGTGTGTGGAGGAGGCCTGACAGCCAGTGCTGAAACGTGAGGGCTGAATAAAACAGCTGGCTTGAGGTTTCAAGTCTGCCCTCTGTTAGCTATGAGAATTTGTAGTTAAGCTCTCTCTGATTCTCTTTTATAAAATGGGGGTGCCAATAATTTGCCTGTTTTACACTGATACAGTCAGATTATCTAATTTCATATATTTCATTTATAATATTCAATTTTGCCCAATTATCCTGTAATGTCTATTACAGTTTTTTTTTCTCCCTGATCCAGATTCAATCAAGGATAATTCTCATTTGGTTGGTATGTCTCTTTATCATCCTTTAATTTGGAACAGTTACCTTTGTGTGTGGATTCATTTCATTAATATTTATGAAGTGTTCAGGCCATCTGAGGTATGGAATATTGTGAGGATGAAATCAGGTAACAATATTTTTAAGAGCTGTGCTGTTGAGCCAGTGAAGTATAGTGGTTCAGAACTTGGGCTACAGAGCTAGATTTTCTGAGTTCAAATCTCAGGTCTCTCTCTTATTACCTTAGTCTAAACTTAAGTCAAATTATGCCTCTCTGTGCTTTATCTCATATCAAAAATGGGAGCAATAGTACCCACCCCCTATCGTGGAGATTAAATAAGTAAATAAATATATGTGAAGAATCCATAACAATCCCTGCACAGTAAAGGCTCTTCAGCTGTTACTATAAAAGGCAAATTCATGAGGTATGAGTTTCAAAATTTGTATCTTAGGTAGAAAAAAATTTCACTCATTTAATTATAAATGACTTTCCCCCCAGTGTTTACTAAATGTCTACAATTATGCCAGCAGCTACAGTAAGAATAATAATACAAAAAGGTTCTGAATGGAAAAAGTTTAAGATGTGTTCTCTGATCTCAAACAGCTTACTAGTACGAAATTACTAAAATATGAGAAATAATGAAGGTAAAATGCTGCTAGCCTAAGCATGAAGTTTCATGCTGATAGAAGAACGGAGAAGTGGTCCGTGTTGACTAAAACAGCTGAAGAATGGATGAAAACTGACTAGTTAGATAAGGGGAGACAGGCTTTATCGCACGAACCCGAGAACACTTGAGCAAAGGAGTAATACCGGGGTGGAAAGTGAGGGCAATGGGAACTACGAACAAGATTCTGTGGGGTTTAAAAATCCAGGTACTAGCAACCAGGTCTTCATGCAGGAGGTAAAGGGGAGCCACTTTAGGTTCTCGAGAAGAAAAACTGTGGACTCGGGCTGAGCAAAAACAAGGCCCGAAGTGCAAGACTACTTTGTCCCTCACTTAAAGGATGGAACATACTCGCACGAATGTTCATTTAAAGGTGGGAGTGTTAAGCCAACAGACGTGACCGCGACACGTTCCGCCTGGAAATCATGACCTTGGCCCCACGCACCAGTTCCGTGGGGCTTACTCCCAGCGTAGAATTCCCCTGACCAGTAACCAAGTTTAGCAGATGGCCAGAAGGACCCCTCTCGCTGGATTGTTGTTATGCTGGTGATGAGGGTCTCGTTGTGTGGAGGAAAAACGATGGGAAAGGGTAAGAAGGTGAAGGGAAGGTGGGAGAGGTGGGGAAGTGGGTGCGTGAGAGCGGGGCCAACGGGGCCGGAGCGGCGCCGGGTCGCGTCGGGGGTCGAGCGGCCCTCGCGGGGCCCCCCGGGGCCAGCGCCTCGGGCGCCGCGCGTGTGCTCGCGGGCGGGGCGCCCCGCGGCCGCCGGCGGCCAATCAGGGCGGGCGTCCGGGCGGGGGCGGGGCTTGCCGGTTCGGGCTCCGCGCGTCCTCCTTTTTGCACACACACGAATACAAAGAGCCATACGACCTTCGGGTATCCTTTTTCCATTTTTTCCCCCCTCCTTGATCTTGTGTGTGTGTTCAAGTTTTTTTTTTTTTTTTAATAGAGATCTGTGGCAGTGCTGGGGTGAGGAAACTGTTGCGAAGGGGAATTTGCGCTTTCCCCCATTTCTTTTTCTGTCTCTCTTCCTCTTTCTTTTTCCTGGTCAAGGTTTAAATATACCAAGAAGTTGAGAAGCAGGATGGCCGTGTACAACTGTCCAGACAGATTTATAGAGATATTTTTCTTTTTGCTATCACATTTTAAGAACTGGGACATTTTTAAGGCAGAGGGATTTAAAAATTCTAGCCGCTTGGGAAGTATAGATTTCCT
Organism: Cynopterus sphinx; assembly: GCA_030015415.1. Taxonomy (NCBI): domain Eukaryota; kingdom Metazoa; phylum Chordata; class Mammalia; order Chiroptera; family Pteropodidae; genus Cynopterus; species Cynopterus sphinx. The sequence goes on from CM057384.1 coordinate 77,954,660, forward strand.
TTTTTGAGCGGGCTGGTAAAGGGATAATGTAAATTTCTGCCACTGGCACCGTCGAAGGAAGCGGAGATTTCAGACTCCCTCACAAAGCTGTTTGCTTGCGTTTTACACACCCTCACACAAAATCAAAACCAAGTGGCTTGAATGTGGCAATTGTCCAAGGCCAATAGTTTAAAAATGTTTAGATAATATAATTGTGACACTCATTTCCCTGGGGAGGGAGGGTCAAAGACCTTTTTACAGTGTGTCTTACATTTTCATGAAGACAGTGTGTGTGTTTCATGAACCAAATAATTTTGTAAAGATTTATCTTGGGGTTTTGTGCTTTGTGTATATGTACAGTATGTGTATATGTGCCATATCAAATTCTGTTTTAAAAGTGATTGCCTTTGGTTTTATGTGTGCTCAGTAACCCCCAGAATGTGAATTTATTTCTGTTGTGTTCCCAGATGTGATCAAAACAGTTTTGTGTGCAAATTTGAGTTTATAAGAAATCCTATGCTTAGCATACTCAGGCACTTTTATTCTGTGTGCATCTACTCTATTTTTCTGGTCTCCTTCTAAAGGATCAGATTGGTGAATAATTGCCAGGGAGTATACAGTCCATGTGGCAAATGAGGGTAGGCAATTTATTGAATCTGGTTCAAAGCCTTTTTTAGTGACTGTTTCGCCTAAGTGGTTTTGCTTTTTATTGTCTCTCATTCTTAAATGTACAGCTGTGTATATTTTGGTCCTTATGTGTGGTTTGGTTGGTCTGTTCAAGAAGAGACATTCTCTCGGCTTTTTGACAAAATTATCGTTCATAGGTTGGGATTTGTTTGAAAAGCTCCACAGCTGGCAAAGTATCAGGAAAATAATCCAGTCAAATCCAGTCGGTGGTGAGGGCTGGAGGAGGCAAAGACAAATAATAAATTGGAGGGATGAGAATGCATTTTTGTTATGCTGCATTTTTGGACTGAAAAGCCTTCTGCTCGTGTCTAAGAGTTATAGAGAAAAGTATATGAATTAGTAGAGGGCAAGCTTAGAGCAGAGTCTCCAGTTATATGAGCTATATTCCAATTCCTTGTTATAGAACCACTGTATCCTATTAGGAGTCATATAGAAAACATTTATATTCAAATCTGTGTTCACAGATTGGAGTAAAGCACTGAAGTATATGAGGTGTTGAGGGAGAAACTGGAATGTCACGTGTAGTAGCAACCAGGAGATTAAAAAAAGGATCTACTGTTGAGTTCAAATCTCATTACAACTAAAACTGCATATAATACATTTCCATTCACCTAGCTTCCTAGTTTCAAGCAGTATTTGAGACAACTAAATAATGTGGTGATAAAATATTTGTTCAGATATTGAAATCCATTTTAATGAAAGTGGCCTTGTGTGCGCTGTGTTTCTTATCTGCACTGAATGTTTTTATTCCCCAACGATGCAAGTCAGATCAATGAGTATTTAATAAACTGTTTGAAATGTTGATCATGCCACAAATTTAGAACTGCGTGTCTTTGAAAGCTAGTCAGATTCTACTGGCCTTTGTGATGGTGGCAATGCTGGGGCTTTTCAATGGCATTTTACCTTCTTTTCTGCATCACATTTTGCCTCACTCTTTAGCTCTCAGAAATGAGAGCTCTTCCTAGAGCGGAGCACAGCCCAAGACCCTGATTTCTTAGGCTATTTGATTTTTACTAGGACCCTAGGCTCATATCCAGTGTCCTTGCTCTGAGTAAGAAAGAGAATTCTTCCCAAGAATAAATCTTTGGTTTGGCCTTCCCAGCAAAGCAAAACTAAACTCGGTTGACTTTGCCTGGGCACTCAGGAGGCGCCTAGTGATGAAACTTTTTGGAACTATGGGGAACTGCCACTCTGTCACTGATACCTGAAAGACCTGTAACCAGGGCCGGCAGGAGCGAACCGCTTTCCACCACCGAGAGTGTGACGCCGATTCGTGGCCACTGTGTTTATAATCTTGTACACGTAGCTTCGTAACCGGCGGAGAACAAAAGCGAGTAAACAGCAAAACAAGTTAAAGATGGCGCTTGACGGCCTTGCAAGAGCCTCGCAGTCGCGTCCCTCCCTGAGGAGGCCCCTCCCCGCCCTGGGTCTTTGAGTGACAGCGTTTGGCAACCAATAGCGCCCCCGGCTCTGCTCCCCGCGCGGTCCAGCCGCCAATCACGGGGAGCCAGAGGACCAGCGGGGCGGTGCCTGCGCGCGTGCGCGCGCTGCCCAGGTACACGGGCGGGCGCCGCGCTCCCCGTCGGTCCACCGTGCGACCTCGTCGGGGGCGCGGGGCACACGCGGTGGAACACCCTAGGGCCGCCGAAGCGGGGTTGTCGCAGGAGCTCCCGCGACGCCCCCAGCGCAAGGCCGCAGAGCTCTCGTGCCGCATAGCCTACCCACAGCGACCCCGGAGGTCCCTGACCGCACCTCGGTCCCCGGGCTGGCGGGGGCTCATCCCTCTCCCCGGGACTCCCCGGGAAGGCTGGACGGTCGCGTTCAGGCCCGGTGGCCGGGGAGGCAGTGCCTGTCTGTCCCCCCTGCGTCGCTGCGGTTGCCTCGCCTGTAACCGAAGCATGCTGTCTCTTCTGAAATGCTTCTGCTGTCCCTGGTGCCCGTATTGTCATCTTTGACTAATATTTAATCAACTAACATTTACCAAGGCCTTTCTGGGCACGGGGGACGGCTCTCGGATCTCGTTTTTCCATTTTTCAGTTTCTCCAGAAATGCAGGAAGTCTTTTAACGTCAGATATATTTATATGAAAAGCTTAAACCGGACATTTTAATTTTACCAAGTTGCACTTTAGCAAATGTAAGTAAAGACTAAGCTACACTGGATTAAAAATTCTTTTACCAGTATACAAGTATCCCTGGAATTTTTGGGATTAGATGGAATCCTTTTCATGCTACCTCATTCTGCCCTCCGGGTCTATGTGTGTGTGTATGTATGTGTGTGTGTGTGTGTGTGTGTGTGTGTGTATATACACACACACACACACACACACACACACACACACACATACATACATATATATATATACATACATATATATATATATATTTTTTATCCTAGAAATGAGGTCTTACATTTTCTTTGCAGGTCATTAGATGGGTCAGTCTTTCCAAATGTAGGAAAATTTTTTTAAAAATGATATTTGCTTATCTGCTTTTATGTGGTAAAGCTCACTTCTGATAGGTAGGGGTTTTGAGATGCCTTTTAAAAGGTGAGCCATTTTGCGCCTCCAGGTTGTACAGGGCTCACCAGCACAGCAGGAGCTCTAAGTGGCCATTGTCCTTATTTATTTCTTAAAATGAAGATTATGTTATGGATTGCTATGCTTTCAGTAATCACTTTTAAGGAAGTTCATTGCTAGCATGACCTCGAATGAGTTAAAAGCTCATTATAAAAACATATATTATCTGAGTGATACCACATCATACACATCTATTAAATAGTGAGAACTTTTATTTTTCATAGTTTGGAGGTAAAGTCAGTCATGCAGAAAATTCAAACTCAGAATGGGCAGAAACCAAGCCAGGGAGCTGCCAAGGGTATGATATATTTAGTTCTAACAAAAATACATATGACTTGGGAGGAAAGGGATAGTTAAGATTATGGACAGCCTCACCCTCAACTGTGTCTAAAGAAGATGAGTTTTCTTTCTTTCTCTTCCTTCCTTCCTTCCTTCCTTCCTTCCTTCCTTCCTTCCTTCCTTCCTTTCTTCCTTCCTTCCTTCCTTCCTTTTTTTATCTAAATATATTTGTGAAGAAACTATCAAATTATTAAAAAGTATATTTTCTAGGCTTCTTTCACCTGTATTAAAATTAGACCAATACTGAAATAAAACCCAAAAACATATTTTATGCAAACTTAAGTCTGACAGCTGCTCTCAATTTGTGTTGGTAACTCATCATAAGATTGAAGATCTTTTTTATGAACATTTAATTCTAAAAGTTGATATCATTTTGCAAGAAGCATGTATATTATTCTATGGTGGTCAATCTTAGTTCGTTTCTATTCTTAAACAAAAATATGAACTCAGTTTTAAAATAAGTTAGCCATCTGAAATTACAAAAGTTGACAGTATCAATGTTTAATAATAATGTTATAGAGGCTTCCTGGTTAATTGACTGTCATTAACCATTGCTTTGCCAAACATCCCATGTATTGCTGTATGGGTTATTGAATTAAAGTTTTACATTTTGAGAAGATATCAGTAAAGTTTAGGCATGTTAATAATATGGCAGGGTTGAATGGCTTGAGAACCTTAAGCTACTGATGGAAAAAAGCAAGAATAATTATGTTAGGTCCGTGGTGTTATAAAAGAACTGCACAGGTTATAACAACAGATAATACACCAGTGCCCATAATAAAGTTCTATTATCAATTTGAATTATTTGTACTGAGGGAAATCTGCCTCCAAAGTAAAAAGACTGTCTCTGTAGTATACAACTTTGTCTTTCTTTATCCACCTCAATGAACCTTTGCGCCTGCATTTATATTTTCTTCTCTACAGTCTCAAAGAACTCACCTTCCTTCCTTTTCACATTGGGAGGATCCTTGTTAGAAGAAAACTTAAATCCTTTTTTAACTGTCTTCATCCTTTATATTTTCACCAGACTTTCTTTCTGATTTTAAATGTACTGAAGCTCTAGAGCCCCTTCTGAATTCTTTCCTATTTCCTTCCCTTCATAACAAAACTTGACTTCATATCTTGCTTCTATTTTTCTCTCCATCAGTTCCTCTTTCATCTACTGCATAGTATTACATTCACTAGAAGAAAAATACCACTCTGGGCCAATGACCATCACAGAAAAAATTTTTTTCATCTTTTTAACCATTCTGCTACACTTGTCACTGTTGATTAGATCCACTTTCTTGATATTCTCTCTCCTTTGGCTTTTATAACATTTATTCTCCCACCTCACTGAGAAGTGCTGTCCTTTGCCTTTGCATTTTGCACTTTATATTTACCACTTCGTGAACTCGTTCATTCTCAGGTTCAACTACAACCCTCCTACTAAAAATTCCAAACCTACATTCCAGCTCCGACCTTCCTTTTGGCTTTGTTTTTCAGTCCTAATCAGTTTTTTGAGTACATTCTTTTTAAAGATGTTGCCATCAGTTAAAATTTCACTTATTACATAAATATACATCTTTTTTAACAAGCTAGTGCTTAATCTCACTTACCTCATTTTTATCATTATGTCAGTGGCATCATCTCCTGACCTACCTTCTGGTTTATAATCTTGAAGTTGTTTTTAACCAATATCTCTATAGCTTCAATATTTATTAAGTAAGGAAATATGCTATCAGTTTTTCCTCCAGGATATTGAACCTTTATATTCACAACCCTCATTCTCATCAACTCCTAGATGATTTACAGTCTCCTAATCCCTTAATTCTACTTTTAAGTCTCTAAAACAGAGGTCAGCAAACTATGGCCCAGAGGCTAAATCTGGCCTGACACCTGTTTTTGTATGACCTGGAGCTAAGAATGATTTAAAAATTTTTTAATGTAAATATTAAATGTAATATTTTGTGGTATTTTCATGTCTGTAAATAAAGTTTTATTGGAACAGCCATGCTCATTTGTTTACGTATTGTCCATGGTTGCTTTGTGTGATAGTGGCAGAGTTGAATAGTTGTGACAAATCATATGGCCTGCAAAAACTAAATTAAATATTATCTGGTCCTTTACCCCAAAAACGTTTGCTGACCCCTGCTCTAGGAGTTTCCTTAACTTGGTTTTAAAAATTCTCAACTCTCCTTTCTGTATAAGCCCCTTTGCTCTGACCTCTCACAGATACCCTGTTAATTCCTGTAATGTTTGTTTTTCATTTCATCTTTCATGTCATCTTACCACCCTACCAGTTAGTTCATCCTAGACAGTGCTCAAGGCTCAGTTGGAGGATTTTCTTTTATAAAACCCCTTTCTCATAAGATTTTGTTCTGTTGATCTTTCCTTATTTTGAACTAACTCCTCAAGAAATTTTTAGTCTGTACTATATTTTCAGGCACTCATGTATATTTTGCTTTGTTCTTTATACATTTTCATTCTCACATACACTATAAGCTCCTGGCATATGGGGACTTTGTCTTTCCTTCCTTTGAGTACTTAGAGATGACAGTCCATTTTGGTGACTCATCCGTTAGCATGGCATTACATATACAGAATTTTTAAAAACATTTTTTTTAACTTGTTCACATTCTGTAATGGGAATACATGTAACAAATGAAATTAGAATTTTGTTTAGTTTTTAATCACTATCCAGCATTTAAGTTATTTTGTTAGTAAATATTATAATGTGAAATATTCCTTTATTACCTGATGACCCAGTTTCTTTCCTTGTCTTTTCATTTCAATGTCTTAGAGTTTATGTGGGTGACTATAGCAGGAGGCGTGGAAATTAAGTAAGCAGTAACATTTATGGAAACCAAAAAAAGAGTTATTTGAATTCCCATTGTGCTATAGTACACTGTACTTAATTCAAGAAAACACCTATTTGTTGCCCTGAATGTAACATTCTAAAATGGGCTTAGTATGTTAATACACAAAGTGGAAAAGCAGAAAGAAATTGAGGAACAAAAAGAATTCACAATAGGATTTTATATTTAGCATTAAAAACTAGCAGAGTTGAATATTATTCTTAGTCTAAAGCCAAGTTATGATAGTAAATAAATGGCAAATACTGTGTTTTCTTAATTATTTTTCTAATTTGCATCATAGAAGGTTTTGTTCCTGTAAATGCATCTTTGTAGACTTTAATTCATTGTTACTTAATAATTGGGTACTAAATTTAAGGGGAAATCCCCCAAATTCCATTTCAAATTACTGCATTTTTTTAAAGATTAGGACATCAGGACGGGCGTCCAGGGTGGGAACACAAGGGTGTCAGGAATAGTCGTAATATTGTTCAGCCGCAGTTGTGGAGCACTAACCGTGTGCTAGTGCTTGGAGATGCCCCACAAATATTACATACATATAATCTTAACAAAATCACTCAAAGTAGGCAGAAATGAGAACACTGAGGCTCAGAAAAGTGAATAATTTGCCCAGGTTCACAAAGCTCTTAAGCTCGTGCAACAGGAAGAGATCCCCCACCCCACCCCCTTTTTTTTTTTTTTTTTTTTACTTCCAATTCAGTACTGTTTTGGAAAGATGACTTACCTAGGAAAGACCGTTTAAGGGGGAGGGAAGGGTTGGAGGCAGGCAGCATGCAGGCATGGGTAAAGGCATCTTGCAAGAAAGAGGAAGTTTTGGAGGCAAAGTATATATAGCAGTCATCAGTTTGGTATCAGAAAATGGCCCCACCAAGTGTCCCAGCCTGAGGCATCTTACTTTCTGATTTTATAAATACTGGACCCAACTGGCAAGCATTTGTATATTATTGTCTCCATAGCCTTCTTTTTGTCATAACACCCATGTTTCAGATAAACTTCTTGCATAATGTTGCTTAAAAAATTTAAAACCCTGCAGGAGCAAGTATAGGCCCTTATTAGGAAGGAAAAGGATATATGAATGAATCATCCATAAATTGACATAGGAATTGCTTAGTGCTTTCCTTTAACCTTTAGTTTTAATTTGGCTTTAACCTTTAGTTTTAGGTTTAGTTGTGCCTTCCAGTGACTCTAATGACAGAGAAGCTATAAATGGATTTGAGTTAAATTCTTGCAAGAAGTGAATATCTGGCGCAGAAAAAAAGCGTTTCTCAATATAAAGGGTAGAAAGAGCAAATTAAAGACTATTCTTTAATAACCAAATGTAATGAAAGTGCATTGTCAGATCTACATTTTAGTACCTCAGAGGCACTGATATTGCCTGTTACTGAAATGAGATTGCTGATTCAAAAAAAGCCCCCAAATCTCAATATATAGAAAATTTTCTTCACCTCCTTCTCTCCTTTTAATTGTGATGTTATAATTTACAGGGTAAGATAGAAATGTATCTCTTGAAGAAATTGTAAACATACTTGTGATTTTGTCACTTAGGGAGCTTCAGGCAGAAGGATTCTTTTTTCTATAATCAAGTATCATTTAGAAAATGACAGCATGAAGTTCCTTGGAGTGTTCTCAGTGGTACAAATCAACCCTCCCACACTTTTTTTTTCTTTCTCTTCTGGAGTAGTTTAGTTGCTTAACTACAGTGATTCAAAAGATAGGCAGTTTGGTTTATCATTGATATTCTGGTTTCTCCAGGTCATATGGGCAAAGTGGCAGCTATTTAGCCATTCCTGTTGAGCTTTGCCTCTCCCTTAAGGAGCTTGAGAAGTGGAGATGAGAGGCCCCAGAGGTGATCTCTCTGTGCTATGGGTTGGAGGATTCAGAACGGCTGGTTCCCTTTGCAGAGGTGGAGGCCCAGGTGTGCAGCCATGGGTTACTGCAACTCAATTCTCTGATCCTGCTTTTCCTTTCATTTCCCTACCCCATCACCAAAACATTAATAATACAATTGTGTAAGGTCAGCAACATGTTGGCGGCTGCAGTGATGCTTATTTCTTATTTAGGAGGTTCACTCTGAATGAATCTGTATGAAAATTATAGAGAGGATAGAATCATGATTCTTTATGTTAATAAAAGTGGCATCAGTTCAAAAAAATAAACACTAGATTGAAAATAGATAACCTGATTCTGCTGTCTTCTTCTGACCTTGAAAAAGATATATAACTTATCTGCATGTCTTTTCTCTGGACCTGATGTAATAAGTTTCCTAGAGCTGTCCGTATGGATGAGATAACCTCCATGAAGTGTTCTGAAGGCGTTATGGAATGATGTCAGAGCAATAAAATGCAACAGTGTTATTACAGCAAAGATAGTGAGGAGGAGAAGGCACATCTCCATTTTCTTCCTTAATCTTCTAATCTTTCCAGATCCTGGAGGGCCCTTTTGAGTCTCCTCTCAGTTCCTTAGGTTGGAGTGGTTGGGGATTCCAGGCTTGAGCGCAGGAAGAATGTTTTCTACCCTCTGAAACTGTGTTCATCAAGAAGGCCTTTGTAGGCACCATCCTTTCAGGAAGGTGTGAATGTGAGAGACACTGTGTTATCCTAGAGGAGCACAGGATCTGCAGACAGAAGAAGGCATCTATCTCTCCTCTGCAGGCCTAGGAGAGGCAGCCATGGACTGTGTGCTCTTTCATGGCTTGCCTACTCCTTCACAAAACGCACCGCCTGGTGCCCAGCCTCCTCTGATTATTCTCCATGGGAAAAAAAAGTGAATCCAAAGAGGCCAGTGCTTCCTGCCAAACTCGTGAAATCCATTCGACTGGGGGCACTTTTTGGAGCAGTCCAGCAGTGTGAGCGTGGCCGTTGTTGCTTCCGTCAGCCATGTCATTCAGTGCCACCATTCTCTTCTCCCCTCCCAGTGGCAGCGAAACCAGATGCTGCTGCTGTGCCTGTAAGAGCGAGACTAGTGGGGTCAACACAGGCTCTCAGGGTGGGAATCCTCCTCCCAGCACCCCTATCACAGTGACTGGACATGGCCTGGCGGTTCAGAGTTCAGAGCAGCTCCTACATATTATCTACCAGCGGGTAGATAAGGCAGTGGGTCTGGCTGAGGCTGCTCTGGGTCTTGCCAGGGCAAACAATGAATTGTTAAAACGTCTCCAGGAGGAAGTGGGTGAGCTGAGGCAAGGGCAAATGTCCACCCCTGATGAAGATGGGGATAGCCGGGCACATGGTTCCTCACCGGAGGAGCCAGGGCCTCTCAAGGAGAGTCCCAGGGAAGCCTGCAAGGCTGTGTCTGCTGTGGAAGAGGAATGTGACAGCGTGGGCAGCGGCGTGCAGGTGGTGATCGAGGAGCTACGGCAGCTGGGAGCAGCCTCTGCTATGGGGCCTGGGGCTTTGGGCTTCCCAGCCCCTCAGAGAGACATGCGGCCCCCAGGCTGTGCCCTGCCTGCCAGCGAGGGGACCTCGATGCTCAATCCCGTGAGTATAGCTGTAGAGCACACACAAGTGTTATTGCTCCTCAGTGTTTTTCCTGGCCTTTCTCTTTTTTCTCTTTCTCTATTTTCCCCCCATCCGTAAGCATTCCTTTTGGTGTTTATTTGTGATGAAACAGAACAGTACCAAGTTTCCTTTGCCTTCAGGGATAGTTAGCACTCCTGTTTTCTTCCTGAACCATAGCCTCTTTGACAAGAGGTCATTCCTGGTGTGTGTGGTTATGGGGATGCCCTGCCTTCCCTCTCGGTAGATGGGTGGCACCTTCTCTTTCAGAGCTGTCTCACCTGCTCCATGTGCTCTCCTCTCCTGGCGAGAATGCCTGCCATGCACAGACGGCTCATTCATATTTTATCACGGGCCCTCTGCTTGCCAAGAGGAATTCAGTACAGAGAGATGGCAATGAGAGCAGAGAGAGGCAGAGGTGGAGAGAGAGAGAAGGAAAATCTAAGAGGGAAAGGAGAAAGAGAATAGAAGACAGGGTAAGAGGGGAAAGAAGCAGGTGGAAATGAAAGGTTGAGGAAGGAGAAAAACTGAAAAAAAGAAGCATAGAAAAGGTGAATCTAAATGGAAAGAGAATAAATCTGTGCAAGAGAATATGAGGTAAGGTGAGAGGAAGGTAGAGGAAAGGAGATAAAATGAGGAAAAGAAATGGACAACTGAGAGTTAACAGGAGGAGAACAACATGTAAAGAGAAAGAGGGAGGCAAGCAAGTGTATTTGTTAGCAGGAAAAGACATAGACGTACGTTGTGTTATTTCAGCTTCTTTATTACTCTGGGCCATATGAGCAGGCAAATCCTGGCTGAGTAAAGTAGAAACTGCAGAATGTCACACATGGAAGTATGAAAAGGAGATGGAGCAACCATAGAGATTGTAGTAGAGATGAGAAAATAACAGATGTGTTGCCATTAAGAGACATTGGAAAGTTAATTTCCTCCACCAGGTTCTTCGTCTGCCCTCTCCCTTTTCCTCCTCCCCCCATGACAAGGCCCAGAAACCCAGTAAAGAGTAGAGGAGCAGAACACACAAGGTAGATGGAGGTTGCGGCTCCCAGCCCATCTGCTGGATCTTGTCCTCTTCCAGTGTCACACTGTCAGTGGTCACTGCTCTGTGAAGGCGTAGCACATGTGGGTGGGTGATGGCCACTGTTGCTCTCCCCAGTCTGTGCCTGGCCAGGACTATCAGTGGTTTAGGACCGTGGGAGGAGAAATTGGGAAGGTGAGAGGAGGCGGGAGGGTACTAGGCCAGGCAATGCCCTGAGCTGTGGTTCTTTCAGTCAGGGAAGGCTTCCAAGCCGACAGGATGGAATTAGATTTCCCAGCGCAGAAAGCGGCTCACAGGTTTATAAATCTCAGCCTCCTCCCCCGCTTCCTTCTGTGTCCCCCACCCCCACTTTCACTGTTTTGTTTTCTTGGCTGCAGAAATCCCCCCTCCTTTCTTCTTCTCTCTCCTTTCCTCCCTCCTTCCTTTCCTTGCCCTGTATGTCCTTGAGTGAGGGCAAAGGCTGGCAAGTAGATGTCAGGGCAGTGACAGGTGGATGAGGCCAAGGCAGGATCAAGGTGAGGGCATAGACTATCTCCACAAAGGGAATAATGGGGTTGGGAGGGAGACGGTGCCAGCCTCTCTAGAGATTTCTGACTGTGTATCTCCCTCCTTTGTCCCCATTTTTCTTCAATTTCTCCTCTTATTGTTACTATTTTATTTTTTTCTTCCTTCTCTTGCTTGGTTTTCCTTTCTTATCATCACTTCTTCCCCCAATCCCTTTTAGAGAAAACACTTACCTAGCTATAGCTCTTATACCCAAGAGTAAATCATATAAATGACTCCTCACAAATAGAGTATCAGAGACATGCCTCTTCCTTGTCATCAGTCCTATGGTAACAACCGAACATGAGCGGCCCTGTGCACACAGAAATACTTGCCCAACACTCTGATAGGTGTCCCAGAGAAACAAGCCACTGACATTAATGACTGTGCTAGATTCCCCCCTCCTTCCCACTCTGTTCATTATCCATGGCCAAAGGTTAATGGTGACCAGGTTCCCCTAAGCCTGACTGGCTAATAGGCTATTCTTTTTTATGTTCTTAGCTGGTGGATGATTATGTGGCCTCCGAAAGTGCAGTACAGCGGGTGCTGGTCCCTGCTTATGCCAAACAGCTCTCACCAGTCACACAACTGGCTATCCAGCGGGCAACCTCAGAGACAGGGCCAGAAAATGGAACCAAGCTGCCACCGCCCCGCCCAGAGGACATGCTCAGTGCTGCTGCTACCCTGGAAGGTGCCTTGGAAGAGTCAGGCCCTGGGGGAACTGGGGAGCTGAGACACTCTCTAGGGTTTACTGCTTCCCCATGCAGGACCAGAGGGAGCGGACAAAAGAACTCCAGGCGCAAGCGGGACCTGGTACTTTCTGTAAGTCAGCTTAATTTCTATGAATTTTTCTTCAGTCTGGAAAGATAAGAGTGAAGCTTGGGTTGATTTTAAACTTCTCATATTGAATGAATGGTCTCTTGAATCTTACTGGAGTGGGAGGGGCAAGGAGGAGATTGTTCCATAGCTCTGGGGATGGGCTGCCCCCCTGCTATCAGTGGAAATTTTTCAAGACTTTTCCAGAGAATGATAACTGCCATTTAAGAGGATTTAATATTCCTGAAAGGAATATCTTTAAGGGATTGAGCACTTTGGCCAGGGAAAGATAGCACTGGAAACTGCCTGCAAATTACCAGGGTTTAGGGTAAGCCGCAAGGGGCCCCTTAGGCAGAAAGCTCAGGGTGTCCTGAGGTGGTCTCAGACCCCAAAGATGCAGGGGACCACTAGACACTAGGCTCAGTAATAAAAGTTGGAGGATTCTAGTGAGTCTAAGAGCTCTTGGCAGGGAATGTATGGGTCCGAACCAGTTCTGACTGGAACATTGGCGTGGTTTAAAGCCCTGGGAACCTCATTAAACATCCTACAGTGTGCAGGAGAGCCCCCTACAGTTATCTGGCGTTAAATGTCAACAGTGCTGATGAGAAACCCTGTTCCAGGGTGGCCATAGTCCTTGGGATCAAATCTGTGCCCCAAAACATCTTTCTGATAATGATGGGGATGTTCTTTAGCCATATAATGTTCATATTGATGGGTTTCCATTTTCTGGAAAGTGGCTGATGACCAACTTGAGAGTTCTGGTTAGGAGCTGAGATCACCATTCAAATCTGACTGAAATCACAGTATGTCGCCTATTTTTTCTAGTCTTAGCAAAGATTGAAAACATTTATATCTCCTTTATTTACATAATTTCCTCCTTCCTTTTCCTTTTTCCAAAAGATCTTACTCTCCCTTTCATTTGATTTGTTTTTACACTGAGGGATATTTTTCCCTAGTAAAGAAGACATTGTTCATAATCAGTATCAACTGGTTTCTAACCTTCCTTTCAAATTATCTAACTTATCAAGAACAGGGAATGGGTTTAGTTTCTCGGTCATGGATTTCTATCTCAAGAGGTCCACTTCTGTTGCCAAGGATAGAAATGGAAGCATTTACCTAGAAAAGCATTTCAAAGGATTTCCCAAAGGATTTCTATCACTTCTATTCCTTTCCTGCCTACTGCCTGTGGTGACAGGTCTAGTGTTGAGGTCGGGCTACTTTCTGCCCTTTTGAGAGCTTGGTGGAACTGTGGGCCTTCTGGAAGGACAGTATGCTCACTCATTTTAGTACTTGAAAAGGATCTAGAGGACCAGTCAGGGAATTTTGCTGCATATCACAGAGGGAGGTTTAAAGTGTTCCTGTGCCAGACTGGGTTTCGAGGGAGAGAGATAGTTATAGATCTTCACTATTCCAACTTTAGCTCTGGGGAGGAATCAGAGAGGCATCTCTCCAATCTATTGAGGCTGCTGTGGATTGCTGCTAGGGATCCAAAAGGACCAAACCCAAACCCTTAATTCCTTGGACTGCTGCAGATCCCAGCCACTCCTTGGGGAAATATATTTATTTTTAGCTCACTCAGGAGGTAGGTGAGCCAGCAGCCTTTACAGTTTTAACACTTATTATTGTCTAGAGTATTTTCCTTTCCACTTCAATCCTGGTTTGATTTTTATCAGCTCATCTCTTCCAAGCCACTTGAATTGGAAGCTATGCAACTCATTTTTTTTCCTTTCTTTTGCAACTCTTTCAAATTCTTTCTGAAACAGTCACACATCCCCCTGTGATTCCTTAAGTTTGGATTTCTAAGAGGTAAAAGAACTATATCAAATATGAAGCTAGTATAATAGATTTTTTTTATTGAGTGGAGACCCTAGCCGTAAAGAGTTAACACTAATTTCCTAAATTGATATGCTCAGTCATCCATAGAGGTAGAAGGGTAAAGTGTACATTTCTGAATATGAAACTGAAGTCTTGAGATCAGGACATGAGTCTATCAACTTGGAATTGGGTAACGTCCATTGATTGTGGGATGAAAATATAATTAGAAACAACTAAATTGAATAGGAAGAGACATTAAATCTTGCATGAAAATTAAAAAGAAACAGTTGTAGAATGGTATGGATAGTAATACATGTGAAAAGTGAATTTAAGTTGACTACAGGCTCACTGTGAATAAACCCTGTGACACTGAGTAAGGATGGGGTTGCTAAGAAAGATAATAGCATCTTGGATTTCATTCCTAGAAGAGCAGAGTTCCACTTGGGGAAGTAATCCTCCTTTTGGCCAGACCTCAACTGATGAGTTAGATGTACTTCCAAGTGCCACGTTGTAAGACAGACCCTGGCAAAGCAGAGAGCCTTACAGTCTTATGAGGAATCTGTCTGGAAACTCTGCCATGAGGAATGGCTGAAGGGTATGGGATATTTAGACCAGATAAGAGAAGACTTTGGGAGTACATGAAAGCTATCTTCAAATATTTCAGGTTCTGTTATGGTCAAAACTGGGATCAGATTTTAGAGCATCTAAAGCAGATCTTTTAACAATGAGGTGTTCAACAGTAGAATAAGCTGACTCAAAAACTAGTAAGAACCCATCATTAAAGGTGTATAAGCAAAGCTGAAAGACTGTTTAATGACGAGAAAGGGAGGTTGGGCGATAAAGTCTCGAAGGTCCTTTCCATTTCACATTTTTGTTATTTAGGATTGTTTTCTAGACCAGGGTGTGTGCACCCCTGGGATTTGTGGCAGTGTGCAAAGGGATACACCTGGTGCATTTTCCTGGGTTGACAACGTTACTAGAAGGTATTAGAAGACATTTTTATAGTAATAGAAATGCAGATACATTGCGAAGAAATTTTTTAATTTGCAAAAGTAGAGGGCTGCAAGGAATGTCCATGTGCAGTAACCGTGGTGTATATTCATTCTCATCTTGCTATTGGGATTATGTTTGCGAAAATGTTTGAGGCCCTCTGCTTTAGTGATCATATTCTTCAGGAGCAGAAGACAGACCAGGGATGGTCCTAGAGCCTTCACACAAATTAAATGAAAAGGGGAATAGGGGCCTCATTAGAAATACTAACTTAGATAGGCTCTCTGGCTAAGAAAGGGCATTGACAGAAGTGGTACCCAAACTATGGGAAGGATCTAGGTAGAGAACCCCATAGGGACAATTCCTAGGGACCAGAGGAGGGTTTCATCACATCCACTCCTGGCTTGATTCTATCTTTGTTTGTTTTTTTCCCCTAGAAATTGGTCCACAATGTGCATAACCACATCACCAATGACAAGAGATTCAATGGGTCTGAAAGGTATGATCCTCTTGAGAGAAAAAAGTCACAGGTACTTTGTCAAGGAGGGGGAAGTAGAAGGGGCTGCTCTAACATGACAGTGAGGGTAAGGCTTTGATCTCACCATTGTCACATGTATCCTGTCTTAGGCCATGGAGGAATTTACCACAAAGTTGATTAGTGCTGGGAATCTCTATTTGTGTCTAGTTTTAAAAATACCGATTGCCTTATTCACTCTCTTCTCTTCGTGGCAGCATCAAGTCCTCTTGGAATATTTCAGTAGTGAAGTTCCTTCTGGAAAAACTCAAGCAGGAGCTGGTGACCAGTCCCCACAATTACACTGATAAAGAACTGAAAGGTGAGAAAAACTGAGTTACTCCAAAATCATTCTTTCTCCATTCCATTCCTAGTCAGAGGAGGAGTGGTATAATGGAGACGATTTAGGTGGTTTTGAAAATAGTGAACTTAAAAACATATTTTAGCACAAAATTGTGCCTAGTTGTCTTCTTATTCCTATACTTGGTCTGAAATGAAAATGAGAGAAGGAAAGTACTAGAACACCATCATGCATGATGTTTAAGTAGAATCTGAATCTCGGGTGTTATAAAAAGGAGATCAGAATCCTTTTTGTTACTAAGTATTATATCCTGGGTTTTCTACTTTCCTTGCTCTTCTGTTATTTGTTTGTAGCTAACCCTGAAGCATTAAGAAAGCTACTGTTGGAGAGAGATCCATGGCCACGATTCAGTAGAGGTGGCAAACTTGACACTTGTCTGAGTCAGGAGAGCTCCTAGGCGTCCTCACTGGTAGTGCTAACCACAAAACTCACTGACTAAGGGACAAGAAGCAGCTTGCTTAAAACCACCCAGCAAGTCAGCCACAGAACCAGGATGGGCCCAGGGGGCCTGTCCACCCCCATTCCAGGGCATACCACCATATCACACGTGGCCTTGTCAGACCCAGTCCTAAGTATCACCTTAACCTGGTCTGCTCTGCCCCACCCATGGGGATGCTGCTGCCTTTGGCAGGCAAGGAAGTAGTCCCTAGGCTCATGGACTGGAGCTCGCAGCCTATAACCATCAGTGGGGCCCTGCGAGGCTTAGGCTCAAGCTCTATGGGTAATGACCACAGTGTGTGGGGGCTGATCTTAGCTTCCAGAGACTGTCACCATGGATGCCAAAATAGCATAACTGAGATAAGGTCAATAACTGACAAATAAAGCCAACTTTTTACAAAAAAAGAAAGAGAGTGAGCAAGCAAGCTTCCACTGAAGAAACACTTGTAATCTCCCATCAGCAGAATAGAATTGGGAGTAAGTTTAATTGGGGATAGTGGAGAGAGAGTTACGGAAGCAGTGGAGTCATCTTTTTCTAGTGGGAGATATGGGAGGAGTTAGTGTTGGAAATGAAGGTGGGCAGGGAGAGCTAAAATAATGGATGATGGAAAAACCATTGTCTAAATAGTGATTCTCACCCTCCCATCCAGTAATGTTAGGGCAGAACAATGGGCTATGGACCACTGCTCTTTGCCCCCTTTCTTCTTCCTCTCCTGCCAGGAGCCTGTGTAGCCTATTTCCTTACTAAGAGGCGTGAGTACCGCAACTCCCTGAACCCTTTTAAAGGCCTGAAGGAAAAAGAGGAAAAGAAACTTCGAAGTCGTAGATACCGGGTAGGTTTCTAGGTCTTTCTTTCAAGATGCTAAACTCTAAACCCTAATAAGCTACAGTGAGAAGGGCCAGAGGTTAGAGCATCTGAGAATAGAATTGAGAGCCAGCAATATAGGCAGATGGAGGAGGAGGAGGGTGAGCCAGTTCTAAGATTTGACTTGGGGGATGGGTTTTCTCAGGCAAAGATTTTACACAGCCTTCCTCCCACCCACACCCTCTCCCCAAATTTAATCAATAGTTTGTTCCTCTTCCTAATTTCTGTCCTGCTCTCCTACCATAGCTTTTTGCCAACCGATCTAGTATCATGAGGCATTTTGGACCTGAGGACCAACGTCTGTGGAAGGACGTGACAGAAGAGCTGATGTCAGATGAAGAGGATAGTCTTAATGAGCCAGGTGTCTGGGTGGCCCGCCCTCCCCGTTTCCGGGCCCAGCGCCTCACAGAGCTCTGCTACCACCTGGATGCCAACTCTAAGCATGGCACTAAAGCCAACCGTGTGTATGGCCCTCCCTCAGACCGCTTACCTTCTGCTGAGGCCCAGCTCCTTCCACCAGAACTTTATAATCCTAATTTCCAAGAAGAGGAAGATGAGGGAGGTGATGAGAATGGACCTGTCTCCCCATCTTTTGACCAGCCCCACAAAACTTGCTGTCCTGACTTGAACTCATTCATTGAAATCAAGGTGGAAAAGGATGAGTGAAATCTATAACCAAGATTAAGTCTGGCTTCTGCCACTCCCCATGTCCCAGAAATGGGTGGCTCTGGGGCTTCTCAGAATAATGAGATGTCCTTTGCAGCCTGAGAAAGCAAGGCAGCCTCTCTCCTTAACACGGTCCCTAATGGAAATAGAAACTGGCAGCTCTGTTTGGATAAAGGACTTATCTGGAAAGGGGCAAACTTCCCCCATTGTGAATGGCAAACCAGAAAATGCTTATTTCTAAGCATAAACAGTGCCTCAGAAGAGCCAGGGATGAGAAAAGGAGGATGAGTCTAAGAAACATGAGGCCTTCTCAACATATGCTCTGGTCTCTGAGTTTTGTTTTTGGTTTTGGGTGGGTGGGTGGGTGGGTGGGTGTGAGTGTCTGCGTGTCTGCGTGTGTGTGTGTGTGTGTGTGTGTGTGTGTGTGTGTGTGTGTGTGTGTGTGTGTGTGTGTTTATTCAGGTTTCACTTAAAGCTCTGGGGAAGCAGCCCTGGTTGTACCTTTTGCTTCCCCATGACTGCTGGTCTAGCTCTGCAGTGGAAGCAGAACAGGACCAGTCCAGGGTAATACTGCCACCTGGTGGGTCGTGTCAGTCATGGGCTTGATTCTTCTGAGCGGAACAGGGGCTGCATCCCTATTTGGGAATTAGGATTTAGATGTAATAGGTATTGTTTATTGAAATATATAAAGAAGATTTTATTATTTGCATTTTGCACATAAAAAATTTAAGGTTTAAAGCGTTCCCACGTCTCACCGTGTGAGCAAGCAGTATACAGGGCTTTGTAGTTATTTTTTAGTCCTGTTGGCCAAGCTCTATTTTGAGAGAGTAGAGAGAGAGGGAGAGAGAGAGAGAGGGAGAGAGAGAGCACGCACTTATGCATTTTTAATTGACTGAGATGTAAAATGGCTTTCTATTCAGTCATTCATATAACAAACATTGATTACTTACTAGGTGGAAAGCTTCTCAGAGTGGTGTTTAAACTGATACCTGAAAGATGGGGAGGAGTTACCCAGAAGGGAAGGGGGGTCCAGAAGAGTGTTCCAAACATAGAGAACAGCAAGTACTAGAGAGCACAGACAAGATGCAACTCTACTGCAGAATAGTTTGGGGAGGGGATAATGCTGGGAGAAAAGGCTGGAGAGGTAGAGTGAACTTATAAAATATCTTTTAAAGAATGTAGACTTCAGTTCAAGGGCAGTAAGAAATTACTGAAAGATTTTAAGGAAGGAAATGAGATGATCAGGGTTTTTTTTTTAGAAGAATCACTTGACCTCAGGGTATGAGATGGATTGGGGAGGAGCCTCTGCAAGATTTTTGCAGCCTTTCAGTTGGTGGCCTGACAGATATACTGAAGATGAAGGGAAGGAAGATTTGGAAGATATTTAGGAAGATAGGACTTGGTTAGATTTGAGGTTAAGGGACGAGGACAGGAGGTTGATATTCAGGTTCCTGGCTTAAGCAGCTCAGTGGTTAATGGTGCCATTTACTCAGAGAATGCTGGAGGAGCCAGTTTCAGGAAGCAGGGAAGGTGAGGTCAGTTTAGGGTGTTGTATGCCTCAGAGACAACCAAGTGGAGATGCTAGTAGTCAGCTTTTTTTTAAGTCCAAGAAATTCTGGGCCAGATATGAATTTGGGAGTTATCCGTATATATGGACCTGAATTAAAGTCTTGGAGATGTAAAATAGGGCCTGTGGAGCTCTTGGCTCCAGTTCAGGTTATGGACTGGTTACCCCGAGGTCGTGAGCACTACCCTTCACTTGTGTCCACTTCTTGTCATTCCCTGAAAACCAAGATTGTTGATCCCAACTGTGTTCACTGCTGCCATCACCAACTCCTGGATGGGCCTCCTTTAATGACTTCTCAACTTTTCATAATATTTACTTTCCCATCCTTATCCCAAAGAAGCAAAGTTTGCAAATATTAGAGTCTGTGTGGATATTTTGGATGTAAATAATTGGAATGAAGAATCCACATTCTCCTTTCCCTTCAGGAGACAGCAAAGAAGGGAGAGCCTTATGGTTAATTCTGAAGATGTTGCTCACAGCAAGTTCTGGATGCAATCTGATAGCTCCCCTCTGTTACTAATGCTTTCAGCCCCCGCTTACAGTCTGATAGTAAGCTCTCCTCTGGATCAGAAAAAAGGTGTAGGCCTGACCAGGGAAACAGAGAGGGTGATTCCCGGGAGAGATGAGGTCAGAGAAACAATGCAGCTAGGACAAAGAAGCCAAATAGTTTGTGCCAAATTAATTCCCCAAAAGATATTAACCTCCGTTCCTTCTCGGTTCCCTAAGGATACACTAAGATTATAAAAGGTGTTCAAAATGTTGAGATAAAAATAATATACATGGTTTGTTTGCATGTAATTTTCATACTCATTTACTACCTAAATACAAAGGAGTCATTTTCCTTCTCCATTCTACTTCCTCGGTCCCTTGTCCCTGATGTGCTAGCCGGGGCAAAACCAGTCGGCTGGGATTTAATTAGGTATGTTCAGCTTCAGCTATGGTTTCTATTCTTTTCCTTATTCTTGATCCTTCCAGTATAGCCAATATCAGCCTCTTTCCCTTTTCTACCCTGATGTTTTACCTGCTACCTCCTCGGAATGACAATTATTTCTTTTCTTCCTCTTAATACCTACTCTTTATCACCAATCTTCCTGTGGGCCAACCAAGGGGTAGATGTTCGCTAGCCCTAAAACCAGTCACCTGAAATATTTGCCAAAAATCTAATTTCCCAACACCAGGGGGTGCCTGTCTAGCTCTCTCTCTGTCCTAACCTGAAGGTAGACATTGGTCCCAAACCTTCCTTTTCCTTTTTACACAGACGCTAGTGCCTTCCCTCCCTAAACAGAGCTTTGAGTTCAGGAAGTGGTGTCTTATTCATCTTTATCCCTCATTCTCTCTAAACTCGAACAAATTTTTCTTTTCCTTTGTCTCTTCACCCTCCTTGGGTCCCCGCACCACGCTCGATCCTCTTGCGCCGCGTCTCCCTCTCCTTTCCCTACCTGTCTTCCACCACCTCCAAATAGGCTTCCCCGCCTTTCTGCACTTTCTGCGTGTGCGTCTCTGAACCCCTCTCTCTACCTTTCTTCTTTCTCCCCGTCTCACTAATTCCGCATCCGTCTTTCCCCAGCTTCCCCCCACACCGGGCACGGAATCGCGGTGCTCGAGCAGAACATGCCTCGCGCCGCCCGGCCCGGGCTCGCCGCATTCCACCGTGCCCCTCCGCGCATTCCAGCTGCAAACAAAGAGTCCGCCCACCCCAAAACAACACCCTCTTCCTCTCCTAGCTCTTGAGGGATGCGGTCGTAGCTGCTGCCCAGACTTGCCCTCCTCTCGCCGCCAGTCGGCGGATCGCCACCCCCAAGACACTCAGCCCCGCCGCCGCCGCCGCCCCCGCCGCTCAGCCGCGATCCCTGCGCGGACACCCCGCGCCTCTGGCCCTCGGCGCTCCGCCCCTCCGGGAAAGTAGGTCCGGCCGGGCAGACAAAAGTTCGGGAGAGAAGTTCTGGCCCGTGTGGAGTTGGAGGGCGAGGGGGCGGGGGCCGGGCCCCGCGAGCGTGGGGCGGCCGAGCTGGGCAGCGCAGGAGCAGGCAGACCGCGGACCGGCCGGCCGCGGCCGGGGGCCCCTCCAGCCCCTCTCAGTTCCCGATGAGCGGGGGGCCGCAGCCCCTCTCGCCGGGGGATGCTGCGGGATTTGGGGCGCCGGGCATCCGCGCCGCCCGCTAACCCCGTGTGCCGACCCTGTGCCCCTGGGGAAGCGGAGCCCCGCTGCGAGGAGAGAGAAGCGGCGGCCCGGCGGGGAGGGGGCTGGAGGCCCCAGGCCCGAGGGCATGGAGCGTCTGGGGGAGAAAGCCAGCCGCCTGCTGGAGAAGCTACGGCTCTCGGACTCCGGCAGCGCTAAATTCGGCCGCAGGAAGGGTGAATCTAGCCGGTCTGGGTCTGATGGGAGCCCCGGGCCGGGCAAGGGGCACCTGAGTGGGCCGGGGGGACCTAGGAAGTCAGGGCCCCGTGGCGCTACCGGCGGACCTGGGGAGGAGCCGCTGGAGCCAGCCCGGGAGCTCGGCGCCGCGGACGCGGAGCGGAACCCGCGCGGCTCCTTTGAGGCGCAGCGCTACGAAGGCTCCTTTCCCGGGGGGCCGCCTCCCCGGGCCTTGCCTCTACCTCAGTCATTGCCGCCCGACTTTCGGCTGGAGACCACGGCCCCAGCCCTCAGCCCCCGCTCCAGCTTCGCCAGCAGCTCAGCCAGCGACGCGAGCAAGCCGTCCAGCCCCCGGGGCAGCCTGCTGCTGGACGGGGCGGGCGCCGGCGGCGCCGGCGGCAGCCGACCCTGCAGCAATCGCACCAGCGGCATCAGCATGGGCTACGACCAGCGCCACGGCAGTCCCCTGCCCGCCGGGCCATGCCTCTTCGGCCCGCCCCTGGCCGGGGCTCCGGCGGGTTATTCCCTGGGAGGGATGCCGAACGCCTACCCGGAGCTCCACGCCGCGCTGGACCGACTGTGCGCCCATCGGCCCGCGGGCTTCGGCTGCCAGGAGAGCCGCCACTCGTACCCCCCGGCCCTGGGCAGTCCCGGAGCCCTGGCCGGGGCTGCAGTGGGCGCGGCAGGGCCCTTGGAGAGGCGAGGGGCGCAACCCGGACGACACTCGGTGACCGGCTACGGGGACTGCGCGGCGGGCGCCCGCTACCAGGATGAGCTGACAGCCTTGCTGCGCCTGACGGTGGGCACGGGGGGGCGAGAGGTCGGCGCCCGCGGGGAGCCCTCGGGGATTGAGCCGTCGCGTCTCGAGGATCCGCCGGGTCCGTTCGTTCCGGAGGCCGCCCGGGCCCGGATGCGGGAGCCGGAGGCCAGGGAGGACTACTTCGGTGAGTGAGAGAAGTGATTAGGGACGGAAAGGGACCCGTCGCCGTGTTTGTTTCCTCACTGCCCCGACGGCCCAAACTGCTGGCGCCAGTGTTTCAGGGCTGGGGACGCGGCGCCAGAAGGGAGGCTAGAGGAATGGCCCCTTCTACTGGGTTCCACATGGACGCAGGGCGCCTTATTCCTGCCGGACTCTAACCTCCTGGTTATCTCGTGAGCCCCAGGTCCCTAAATTTGGAGGCTTGGTCGTCGCGGTAGGGAGGGGACCTAGGGGACAGTGAGAGCATCCCTCATCTTGCCCCCCCTTGGCGGCGGTGCCCCAGCAGGCTTCAGCGCGCAGCCCCCCCAGCCGGGCCCAGGCTCCGCCCGCAGGAATTCGGGGAATGCGCGGGGGGGATCGGGGCGGCGGGCGGCGTGCGTGCCGGCTCCTGTCCCGGCGCTCCAGGTGCCCGCGGGCGGGGCCCGCCGCGCGGCGCTGGGCGGAGGGCAGGGTGCGGCAGAGGGGGGCGGGGGGCCCCTGCTTCCTAACACACGCCGAGAGGTGGGTAAACGAAGCCTGGAAGTGAGAATGAAGCGCTTTGGGACGGAAAGTAGGGACCCTATCGCTGGCTCGCCCCAGTCTTGCTGGCTCGATGTGTGCGTGGAGACCGTTGGCGTCAGCTTCTATTTCCCCATCTTCCGAAAGTCAGAGCAGAAGCCGTGACCACTGGGACACCATCGCCTCTGGATGGATAACAGCCCTTTGTAACTGCCTTCAATTCTGGCCATAAGCTGCCCCAAATTCAGGCTAGACGTAGTCTCTTTTTTGCTGCTGTCAACGACACCTGGTCATTGTCTCACTCCCACACGCCATTACCTTCAAGAAGTATTGGTTGACTGTGTCTCCGCTATTGGGATATCTAGGCCTCGAAATATTTTTTAGCCAAGACCCACAGGCACTACCTCACTCTGTGAAGAAATACTGATCTGATTGTGATAGAAAGAGATGGAGGATCCCACTCTCAGGGCTATGGACCTCTTCGGTTTTCCAGGCGTCTCCTCACCTTTCTCACCATCCATATTTCTGCCCTGAACCCCATGCTCTAGAATTCTTTGGCTTGAAATTTGAATAGGAAAACCCTACCAGGGAGAGAAGGTTAGGAAGGGGGTACAGAGTTAGCAGGGCTGCAGGCTGGAAAGGCACTGCCTGGTTTAATGCAACCCCTGCCCCCATCCTTTCTCATCTATCCTTAAGAAAGGAAAGCCCAGAACAGATGATGCTTTGGTCAAGGGAGACTAACAGGATCTTTTTTGCAGTTTCCTTCTGAAGCCCAGGAGAAATGGCTGTTGGGTAGAAAGAAGTCTCTTTGGCTCAGCATTCAGTACCAAAATGAAAAAAGAGCTCAGAGACAGTACAATAAAATGGCAGGAAGAACCTAGGTGTGGATATCCTCCTGGGTTGGAGGAGGTGAGGCAGACATGCCTGAGCAGTTTAATCTTGTCTTCCCATAATGTTCAAGGCTTTCCAAAGAAATAGCTCTGATAGGGCTCCTTGGCATGGCAAGCTTGGGGCAGATCTCCACTCTCATGGGGAGGCCCCATTTTGACCCCAGAGGTGAGGGTCTCTTCTTCCTGAAGGTCAGGTTACCTCCTCTGATAGAACTGCCAGCCTAACTGTACCCTTCTACTCCTGCCCCTAGTAGGGGCCCTCTTCCTTGGCTACAACCTTACCCAGCTGCCAGAGGGTGGGAGCAGGACAGGCCTGGGCCCATCAATTGCTGCAGCTGCCGCACGGGCTCCCAAGCCCTTGGGCAAAGACTGGGATGGGCCCTAACAGGCAAGGAGTGTGGCAGTGTGAGAGGGAGAGGTGGGGTGGGGTGAGGCAGGCCCGTTGGGATCTGTTCCCCAAAGACAGGTCCTCACCTTCACTCATGGGCCTGGAATTGGGGAGTGGAAGGAGGGAAGAACACACCCAGGAAAGGTGTGTGCCAGAGCCAGGCATATGTATTTTAAGGAGGATGTTGGGGAAAAGCAGTTCAGCTCTGTCCTTCCCATGATAGAAGATGACAGGGAGATATTAGGGGTTCTGCCACCCTTCCCCCTCTTCCTATGTAACCCTCCTGGGAACACACCCTGCATTCTCAGCAGCCACCTCCCCACAGGAGTCATGCTCACATGGTCCCCTCTGTACACGGCCCACTGCTGAGCCAGATCCTCTTTCTATCTTTGGGAGCCTGGAGTTGCGGAGCAGTGGGAAGTTATTCTGTAGCTGAATAGCAGCTCATTTTACAGATGGAGAGATGGGTCCCAAAGAGGCTTTCTGGCCCTGTCCTGCTTTCTCTAGTGAGTTTTTATGAGCCTGATGCTAGGCCCATATGGACTGGTACCTCTATTTGTGCCACACAGTGCAACAGGAATCACACTTTGCCTGTTTAGTCTTTTTTCCCCAACAGAAAGCAAGCATTTGAAGGCCAGAAACTGCATCTTTGACTTTTTTCAAGTTTTTCACAGTATTGGGCACAATATTTTTGCTAGGTCCAAAACAGAAGCTCAGAAATTATCTGTAGGTTAATCAACAAACAAGAATGGATTTACTCAGTCAAGACCTTACTTACTGCATCCCATTGCTCATTATCCTCTTTTCCCAAAAGGGAGCACATCAAAGGGAGGCTGTGACTGGTGTCCTCTGACACAGGAAAGACTGGGAATCCCTGGTTTTGAGTTGGGGGAGTGGGGTGTCATGCTGACAATATCTTCTCTCCCCTCAGGTACCTGTATCAAGTGCAACAAAGGCATCTATGGGCAGAGCAATGCCTGCCAGGCCCTGGACAGCCTCTACCACACCCAGTGCTTTGTTTGCTGCTCCTGTGGTGAGTGCTGCCCTCAGATCTGGACCAGGGCTGGAGGCCTCAAGCACTGCACATACACATACACATACACACTTACAAGTGCCTAGGGAAACAGGAACAGAGCTTGTGCCTCTTCATCGCTCACAGAGCAGCTGTCCCCACCATGTGTCTGGACATCCACTGCTGCCTCACCTCCTCTCTTGCTTCCCTTCTCTGTAATCTACCTGACTCTCCTGCCCCCATGTTGGGTCTTCCCTCAGTTCAGCCTCTCCTCCCCTGTGTTCCTCTTTCTTCTGCCTCTCTGCTTGCCCAGCCTGGACTCCAGCCCGGCCCTCCAGCCTCTCCTTGGTGGGGTTTGGTCTTGGGCAGCAGAGTTGCCCGGGGCGACAGTGAAAGACTGGAATGTGGGAAGGGTGGGGGTGGGCTTGGGGAGTGGGGATCTGTGGGGGGTGGAGAGGGGGGTTTTCTCTTGGCTGGTCAGAGTTCAGCCACCTCGCTAGAGTGCAGGCCACCAGGCCATGCCAGGCTGATGACATCACACTCCAGGAATGCCCGCTGTTAGCTCAGGAGGCCTGAGGCCCTGGGAGTGGGGGAGGGGGCCCTGCTACCAGAGGCCTTAACTCCCCAGCCCTCCCCACTGCTTCCCCACTCTGATTCCTTTGCTAAACCTTTAATCTCCTATCTCTGCCTGTCTGACTCCAGCACTCAGCTTTTCTCTCACCCCCCAGCCTCTGGTGGTTCTCTTTAGGTTCATCTATCTGTCTGTCCTGTTTATAGGGACTCTTCCAGGAATATCTCTTTCCCTCTGTACTCCCCTGCATCTCATAAGTTTCTAAGTAGCTTTCTAAATCACTGGGCAGAGCTGGAAGTGGAGATTTTGATGAGAAGAGGGCAGGGGTGGGAAACTTGCCCATTCTTTGCCCTGGTCTTAGTCCTCCCCCATCTCTGACAATTTAGATACCCTGGAGCAGTTCCTGGGTGTTGGTTACATGGGAAATGGTCCTGCCTTGTCTGCCCACAGAAGATCCTGGGAGGCCCCTGATCCCTGAGACTTTGAGTCGCTCTAATCTTGGGAAAGCAGCCTTGTGCAGTAGAAAAGGGGACTGATTTTGCTCCCAAACAAAGCACTTTGTCCCCAGCAGTAACTCCAATAGGTCCTGACCTCCACAGAGCCTATTCCTGGAGGGAGAAGACAGGGCTAGGAGAGCAGGAAAGCTATGCTCAGGCGAAGAGGCTTTTACGTTGAAAGGTCCCAGAGGGCAAGGCCTGTGCCAATGTGATCATCTTTATACACATTATACAGCACCTTGTTCAGAGTTCCTTTACCATGTACCTCAGATTGGCTTTGCTTTCCTACGTGGCTCCCCAAGTACCAGGCACTAGAGAAGGTACTCATTTAGGGTAGGGTCACAGAAAACTGTTGAGGCAGGAGCTGGAGGAACAGTAAGCAGAGGAGAGGGAAAGTTGGCAGAAATGAGACTAAGGCAAAATAGATTTGCATTAGATGGGATTTTTGTGTGGGTAACAAGGACAGACAGCAGTTAGGATAAGTATTAAAGTCCAGATTTAAATACACCACACAACATGGGAGAGCATGGGTCCTTGAATGGAAAAGCCCTGTTGCTGAACCCTGGGATAGGCTCCAGCCCCTTCTCTGCTGCTTCTAGGGCGAACTTTGCGCTGCAAGGCTTTCTACAGCGTCAATGGCTCTGTGTACTGTGAGGAAGATTATCTGGTGAGTGAAAGGGGTCCCTTGGGCTTGAAATTGGCTTCCATACTGGGATCTCCTTCATGGTGGCTCATTGGGGTTCCGACCATCAGGTCACTCTCAGCTTGTAACATCCTCCCTTGGTCCCTAGTTTTCAGGGTTTCAGGAGGCAGCTGAGAAATGCTGTGTCTGTGGTCACTTGATTTTGGAGAAGGTAAGCAAAATGTCTTCAGCGGTGACTGTGACGCTGGGGGGCTGAGGGGTGGAATCAGGGGCTAAATGGGTACTGAAAAAAGGTGGGGGAGGACACCTGTCACCAGATGAATCACTTTCATCCATTCCTCCCAGAATAGCTGTTTACAGTGGACTCCCTCTGCCTCTGGGATAAAGTCCTGACTCCTACTCCTGCCATCCCTAGCCCTCTGTGATCCTCCCTGATTCTTCACACACAACCTGGTCCTCCACTTGAGCTAGGAGTGTGGGGTTCTGGGTCCTAATCCCCTTTCTGCTACTGGCTAGGATCAGCTAGAACTCAGTTTTCTGTAAGAAAGAGGGATTGGTTTATATTAATGGTTCTCAGTCCGGGCAGCCCAGATCACCTGAGAAGTAAAGAAAAACACCAATGCTGGGTCATCACTGGAGACTGATTAATATTTCTGAGGTGGTACCCAGGCTCTGATGGGCTTTAAAATCTCCCCAGATGATCCTATTATGCAGCCAGTGATGAGAACTACTAGCCTGGATACTCTCTAAGACCTTTATTCAGGGTTTCTGCCTCCATTTTAAGACTCCCTGGTCCCCTTAAAATTCCCAGCATTGTTCTGAAAGGATAGCAGGGGAATGGATGAGTTTGAGCAGCAGGGAACATTGTGTGTAGCTGGAGAGCCAGGGTTAGATGGGGCCTGATTCTCCTCCCACTCCATGAGCCAGATCCTACAGGCAATGGGGAAGTCCTATCACCCAGGCTGCTTCCGATGCATCGTGTGCAACAAGTGTCTGGATGGCATCCCCTTCACAGTTGACTTCTCCAACCAGGTGTACTGTGTCACCGACTACCACAAGTGAGTTCACCCCTTGGGGTGTGGTATAGAACTGGGCTCAGGGATTTCCCAATCTCAAATCATTTCTGCCTTCTCTCTTTCAGAAATTATGCTCCTAAGTGTGCGGCCTGTGGCCAACCTATCCTCCCCTCAGAGGTCAGTATGTTTGGTTCTTCTGCAGGGTAGCCAGTGCTGCTGCCTCTAGGGAAGGGATGGGGACATGCTGCCTGGCCTCCCTTGGGAGGCGATAGTGCTGAGGAATGTACTCTGCGAAGATTCCCGTGTGACTCTGTTCTTGGGGTCACCACCCTGACCCTAACATCCGGGCCTGGACATGTCTGACAGGCTCACTGGGCCCAGGCTCCATCTCTTCTCTCCTACTCCAGAGGAGGAGACTTTCTTTGAAATCAGGGTCACCAGATCCCAGATATAGGGGCTTGAAAAAAGGTGAAAGAATCCTCGGGGCTGACAGGAAGGGGTCAGAAATGATTTATACTGTGTGTGCTGAGGGTGTGCTGAGGGAGAGAAGCCAAAAGCCAATGAGGAACTAGACCCTATTGGATCTCCTTGTCCCCAGTTTAGCCTACTTTATGTATGCTGCCTGCCCCTTTCTCTTCCCTCTGCTTCCCCCACAGCTGGGCCAGGTAGGTAAGGTCAGAGCCCCTGAAGTCAAGGAAGGGGAGAAGGAAGTTCCAGTAGAATTTACAAAGGACATTTGAAACCTAGAGATATTTGCAGAGAAGCTATGAAAGCCTTTGTATAATCTTCCTATTGGGGTGGGAGGGGAGCCTATAAAGAGGAGGGTGGAGTTGGAGTTGTCACTGCTCTCATCCTCACGGGGGTCTGCATTATTTCAGGGCTGTGAGGACATTGTGAGGGTGATATCTATGGACCGAGATTATCACTTTGAGTGCTACCACTGTGAGGTGAGTGTTGCGGGCCAGGGCTCCTGGAGGAGAATTGTAAATGGGGTCAGAGGAGTCCTAGAACTGCAGGAGTCTATAGGAGAAGTGTGGGGCATGGAATAACAGGAAGGTGCTCTGACCTATCCTCCAGCCACTCTCTCTGGTCCTGCTTGTTTAGTCATTTCTGAATCTGGCTTCCTGGAGTCAAGATTCCTAAAACTGAAAGGCCTTTTGATAGCCCCTGGAAATGGGAGCCTCTCATTATTTCTGCTGTAGCAGCGACACCTGGTGTCCAGCTGAGATATTTTCTCAGGTTTCTCTTCTGGGAGTCCATCCCTTCTAACCCCTTTCTTCCAGTAGTTAGAAGTCTGGTATTGAGCAGGGCAGACTCCAGAAATCTCTGATGTGCCTGGGCTGAGGTGAACTTGACGTTCTTCTTCCGTAGGATTGCCGGATGCAGCTGAGTGATGAGGAAGGCTGCTGCTGCTTCCCGCTGGACGGGCACTTGCTCTGCCATGGCTGTCACATGCAGCGGCTCAATGCTCGACAGCCCCCTGCCAACTATATCTGAGCTGTAGTCACCACTGTTGACAAATTCCTCTGGCCAGTGGGCCCCTCTGAGGCCAGCTGAGGCAAAGAATGTACTCTGCAGGTCTAGCAGAAGAGTCCTCTGGGGAAGGACCAGAGACCCAAAGATCATGACATTCCAAATGGACTGTGGAGGAGGAGGGTGACTGGCCTTCTTTTCACATGTGTAACCTGTGTTGTGGCGTATACTCAGTCACACACGGGCGGATTCTAATACACTCTAAAGGTCTGAGCCTAGTCTGCATCTCCAGTATACCTTTGTGCGAAAGTCCAGCAGTGTTCAGGTTCTGGATTATAGGAAGAGAGGACATCATGGAAGTTCCTGACTCTTGCACCCCACTCATGGGGTCACATATGGGGTCAGCCAAGTTCTTACCATACCACAGTATCTTATTTCTGTATCTGGATGAAGAGGTAGACCTTATTAATGAGTTATGTTGGCCACCTTCCCTCTAAAGACTAGGAGGGCTTCCCACTGGAGACTAGGAGACCAGCTCTGGGTGGGCCTGCTGCCTGTATTGCCTGTTTCTCAGGGACTCAACGTGGGTCTGGGGAGACTAGCTGGGTGCCTGTACTTGGTTCCTCTTCTTAGCTGGGGGAGGAGGTAATGAGTGGGTCTCTGGGTGTAGAATTTCTGAGGGAGATGTCTAGGAAGCTTCAGGCTATCCATACTCCCTGCACACTCCCTGGTGTAAATGCACTGAGCCCCCCAGCCCAATATATGTACCCATGGGCACATTCATACACACATACACACACATTCTCTTCTCAGGTTACTCTTACAGTTCATTCCCTAGCAATAGCTCACCATCCAGAGCTGCCACTTTTCAGAGGGATCCAAGATTACATCCACTGCAACTTCCAAACTCAGATTTTGGAGCACGAGAAGGGCAAAAAATCTTTGACTTGGTTCTTCTATTCAATTTGGCTGAAATTGCTTCACCTAAAGATAGATCTCTCAGCTGAAAACTGAAAACTTGTGTGCTTAAAGTTCCTTCCACCTAATGAACATTTTGCCAAAAGCTCAGATCCCTTTTGGGTATTTTTTTTTTTTTTTAGCCATTTAGGTATTCTATTCTTTTTTTGATATGCTTTGGGTATTTCAAGGATTTATATCCATCCAAGAATATTTCTGAGTTATTACCAGCAACAAATTTATCAAATTTGCAGCACTTTGTAAATGATGAGATTGCTTTCTACCTTTATGGATATCTTTCTATGTTATCTACTTTTCAAACACTTCTTTAAAGAGCTTAAGGTTTCTAGCAATAAATATAATTGGTACAGACATTTTGCGTATCATTTTTGTGTTTCTTAATCCAATATTTCTTTACAAATTAGATGCCTTGAAAAAACATAATGAAGTTTTATGTGATTTTATTCTTTGGTCTAACTTCTACATTCCTGCTGTTAAAATGCCAATATATTCTAAACAAATGAACAGGTATGTGGCATATTCCGCTGACTAACAATTCAAGGTTATACAGACAACAGCAATAAAATGTGAAAGGGTGAATCTGCTAAATCTTTTTGAAAATGCTGCAGATTTGATAAATATTTTAGACTGTCTCTGGGTTAATTGGTTTTAGGCAAATTAATCAGATAATCTTGTATCTTTAGTCTTCGTTTTCTGTCACATAGAGTTTCATACTGGAAATGACGACTTCTGAGAAAAGAAATTCCACATTTAGGGGTTATTGTAAGATAACTATGCCAGCCAACCTGGGAATTGCATAGAAGACTCTGAGTGAGATTATGAGTGAGAGTAAGAGTGTGGTTTCATACCACTGATGGCCAGAATGGGGAATGCACTTTTTTGGAGGAATAACTGTTCTGATACTAGATTACTTGTTCTACAGCTAGGATTACTTCTGAACTATTATTATTAAATAAGTGAATACAAAGACTTTGCGACTGGGAAATTTTCTCACCAGGATGCTTGCTCTAGGCCCGGGAAAGCCAGAGAAGTATGTACAGCTTTACATCTATCCCTTTGGTACCCTTGGGGATCTTGTCCATTCTGTTATTCTGACCCTTTGTTTCTTACTCTGATTTTGACTACCATCTGCTGCTAAATGCTGATTCCTTCCTAAATCAATGCTCACCTACCCCCCGAGATTGTTCTTGCCAGTGGGGCTATTCTCTCCTTTCTGAGGAAGAACGTCACTAACATCTGATGAGGACAAGCCCAAGGAAGGCAGGCCATGGCAGAATAGCAGCCCGTCACCCCACATTATCACTGACAGGCTCCCAAGTGTACCCTGAATCGCAGGAGTTTCCCTTCCTCTTATTCACTGGGAGATTGCTCATCCTTAATAGTTCTATTTAATATTTACAGTCGATAGTGAAAGATTCATAGGGTGCTACCAAGGATACAGTAACAGGTAGACCATGTTTGGCAACTCGCCACCTGATTTTCATCAACAGCCACTAGACCTGAAATGGGGTAAGGGAGAAAATGGAAGAATTCAAAATCCATTTTGTTTCTCTTCAAATTATAGTCATAGAATGGGTCAAGCTTTCACAGAAGATGCTATTTGCTCTGCCTAGCCCTGTTTGCTAACAGGCCTGAATGAGGCTGGTGGCGGTTCTCTCTCTGTTTTCTTAGGGATGTTTTCCCCTTCACCATCTGGAGTTTTCAAGGCCAGGGAAATGGTAAGATCCTGTTTATAATGAAGCTGGAGACTGTCCTCAGCTGAGAAGGAGGTAGAGAAAGAGCTAATTCCAGGCACATAAGGCCAGTTGGAGGAGGTCCTTGAGATTGTACCTACACAGAAGGGAATACAAAAAGGAAGGAGACCACTAGGACACAGATAAAAGGATCGGAAAAAACAAGGTAAAGCATTTTTTACCTCTTTTTTTTTTTTTAGATCCATACTTCAACTGGCCTGGGGTCATTCAGAGCCCTAATGGTGAGGCTCCACAAGGACAAGGGTCTAACCAGTCAAAGCCCTGTCCATGCTCTCCTCCCTTGCAGCAAGGAAGACCTAACACTGGGCCTCTGCTGTGCCAATTGCTTGCATAGGGCTCTTGGAATAGCCATATTCGACTCTAGTTGTAAAGGACCAAAGATTGACCTTGGAAATATGAGCGAATTGTTACTGGGATGTGTAGATTAGACCAATCTAATTGTGATGGTAGGAGAGTCATCAGAGACAAATTCTGTCCACTGTGAGTATTGTCACCTAAGTTGAGAAAGGATACTGCCGGACGTGGTTCCATAGTGTAGCAGTTAGCACATCTACATCTATGGTCTACAGCCATGCCACTGATTTCAGCCCAATGTCTGATTTCAGAAGCTAAGCAGCATTGGGCCTGGTTAGTACTTGGATGGGAGATCACCTATGAAGACCAGGTGCTGTAGGCATCAATAATGATAAATTTTTTAAAAAAATTTTTAAAAAAGGATACCACTGACTTGTGTGAAAGGAACCAAGGTGCTATCCAAACAGGGAGAGATGGGTTAAAAGGAATATATTGAAGTGTACTGGTTATGCTTGTATCCAGGACACTTAGAACCGAGTGGGGTATACTTTTAGAGACAACCCAGTCACCTATTTTACTGAATGAAAAAAGAGTGTTGAAGAGATTTACCCAAGGTCACACAGCTAGAAAATGACTTCTAATTCTTGAAGACCAATTAAGAGCTTATTTTCTCTCTTCCCTCCCACCTCATCACTGGGACTCCCAGGGTGCAAGTAAACTATAAATGATATAAGCACTTCGTTATGATAGATATTTAGGGAAAGTTTTAGTGGGAAAGCGAGGGAACACAAAAAAAACAATAATGAAAACATTTGGCTCTTATTAGTGCTTTTTTTGGTAATTAGAATTAGCGGTAGCCAAAGTATCTTGAAAAGCACATTAGAACCAAAGGAAATGTATGGCAGGAAAGTCCCTGCCCTTGAGGAGGTCACAGTCTAGCCAGGGAGACAAATACATAAAATGCCTTGAGAAGACTGCAAGCAACATGTCAATAAGTACAAAGTAATTGAGTTACAAAATAAAGACTTAATGCTGCAAGGTACAGATGATGGGTGAGACTGTTTGGCTTAGATTATAGATCAGAAAGTCAGGGCCTGAAGGCTAAATCTGGCCCCCCGCCCCTCATGCATTGAGTTTGGCTCACTGGCAATTATTTTTTTATAATATCAATTTGAACACTAGTTGGGAAAGGAAAAACACCAGCTAATAAACACAGAAAAAATGATAGGATTTGAAAAATGTTTTACAAACTTTAATAACATTATTTATTCTTGCAAAGATTATTAATTGGTATTAAAAACCATAGGTGAAATGGTTAGTAGACAACTGGACGTTTATATAGTGCCAAGTAACACAGTTGACGGTCTTGAGGGCAGAAATGTAACTAACTGTATGTTGGAGGTATCAGACTGTCATCACCCATTTCCTAGAATGGGTCTTAGTATCACTAGCCAATAGACCAATCCTGATGTAAGGCAATTACATAACTCAACCCAACCTAGCAAATATTCTAGCTGCTCCCCACCCCAAAAAGAAATATTAGATATAATTACAGGAAATACTAGGGATAGAGAAACAAACTAAAGGACACTAGGAGGAAACAATTGGATAAATAAAGGAAGTGAGATTCTGCAGGGCAACTGGTCAGCTTTGAGCAAGTCAGTGTGATTATTTTTAAAAGGCAAAATGGCTAGATTAAAGAGACTTAAGGTATATAATACCAATATAATACCAATATAATACATGGTCTTTGATCTCCTATTGGTTTAAACAAGTTGCTATAAAAGATAACAGGTAAATCAGAACATTTTTAATATGGGATTAGATGAGGTGCAAATTTGTTAAAATGGAAAAGTCAAAATCATTAACAAAATGTCAGTTCCAAAACCATATATACAGAGTAATCATATTTTGTTTTTAAAATGTCTATATATTTATGAAAAAAGATCTGAAAGGATATGCACTAAAGTGTTAATAGTGGTACTCTGGTGAAAATATGCTTTTTTCTTGTTGGCCTATTTTTGTGTAAATTGAAATACTTTCTATTTTTTATACAATTCATGTTACTTCTTCTGTAAGAATAAACTGTTATAAATAACTGGTTGCCAACATTGACAACAGGATACTTCACATAAAAATCTGGATATTGTATACAAAGAGCTAGATTTCTAAGGTTTTTTTGAATAATCAGAAGATCTGTCACCCCTGGGCTTCCATTCCCACAAGGCAGCAATTGGTTGGAACTGAGTGATGGCTGCTCTTCTATTCAGTGTATTCCCTCCTTAGTTTGTCACTATCTCTATCATTCTTTCCTCTGTGCCCTTCATGCATTGCTTATCTGTCTGGCTCCTGCAGACATCTGAGTAAGTAACCCATGATCTGTATGATCCTAGTGGGCTCCCCATCCACACAGTCTCTCATTATTAATATTTGAAGGGACCAGTGAATTAGTTGCTCAAGAAAAGTATCTATTCCAGAATTATCTGTTGCATTATAAGGTAACACAGGCTTGGGAAACCTGGAGGTGATACTTAATCTACTTAGCTACCATGGTTGCATACTGTAAATTAGTTTAGCAAAATTTCTTTTTGGTAAATGGCATCTAGAATGTATACTAAATTTCTAACGTCCTTAATGTTTTGATTTTTTTTTTTTTTTTTGCTTTAACACTTTAATCATAGGAGGCATTTCAAAACTTACAATGTGCATTATTCCCAAGCATGAAACTCCTAATGCCCTGGTTGGTCTGTTTCTCCCACTGGTTTTTAAACAATTTTTAAAGGAGAAAATCTTTTTCACATGCAACTCAGTATAAGACAGTGTCATCATCATTTTAAAATCGAGGGAACTACTTTTATCAGCTTGGCACATGTTTTCGCATTACAGCAGCACACTCAATCGTTATAACAAGAACTGCACACCTTGTGCTTCATAGCTAGCTTTTCAAAATGATAGTAGTCGTCTTCTTCTGAATCAATTTCTTTTACTGTCTCATATTCCTTTGGTAAAAATTGTTTCAATCTGTTCCATTTTGAGCCAAATTTCTCAGCTTTTCTTTAAGATCTAAAATTTCCTATTGAGCCTTGTTTATACCCTAGCTCACAATAGTGTCTCAGAGTAAAATCAAGCTCATTCCAGATTGTACAACAAAAGTTTCTATGAACAGACAAGCAACCCTTGAAGCCACAAACAGCTAGATTTGAAATCCCCTTAGAAGGGGTAAGCAATTGCAAAAATGGCACATTATGAACATTTGTTCTAAAATTTTTATTTGATGTCATAGGTTGATTACATATTTTTATCTACTTGTTTTCTCCTTAAATCATGTACTTACAATGGGCATGAAATTTTCTAGCTTAATCATCAATAGTTATGGTTCTGAATACCTTCATTTTCCAGTAAACACCCTTGAAAATAATTCTAAAATCTCTTGGCTGCCTGTAAAATTTTATTCCTGAAACTAGTTTCTGGGTCCAAAATACCATAATATATTCCTGCTACTTGTCTTCAAATACTTTCAAAGTGGTATAGCTTTTCCCCCTCCCAAATAATCACACAAGTGTGGTTCCATAGTCCAATGGCTATTTTAATGTCCTACCTTAAAAACTGGTTATTTAAGCCCAAATTTTCAGTGTGAGAACATATTTTACTCACAAGTTTCCATTAGTTTGATATATAAAATACTAAATACTTGAAATCTCTATCTTTGGAGCATCATTTTGTCTTCTGGCTAGAGTGTGGGAGGCAGAGTCCCTGGAATGTTCTCAGCAAATCTCCATTCTTCTCTGTGACTCTAAACAATGCAGCAAAGGAATGTTCAAGTTTGAAAGATTAAGTAGACTTTTTCTCAAGACTCCTGTTTACATTTATCAAGTTAAAACATATACATGGATTTTTTAAAAATACTTGATCGAGAGCAATGTCTTCAAGAAGATAGAACTAGATTGTGGTTAGAAGTTATGCCTAATTTAATCTTTCTATATTCCTCCCCTACCCCTCCACCAGAGTCTAGCTCAGGAATACTTGACTATGTTCTTGGCTTTATCATTAAAGAACATTTAAGAAGTGAGTGATCATATTTTGCATATGACAAAACAGGTGAGATGAACACTGAAGAGACAAGCCTATAAAGGATAAGCATTCCACCGAACAGACAAAACTATATAAGGTATTAGAATTGCGGAGGTGGTCAGAAATTCATTCTTTCAACAAATACATACCCCTATATTCCAAGCACTAAAACAGGGAACTTGGGGTCATTAAGGAAGCATCTCCTTAAATACAAACCCAGACAAATTAAGGTTTTAAAGAGGATTTGCTACTCTCAGCAATAAAAAGACTAATTTTAAAAATTAATTATTGGTATGAGCAACAACATATATGAATCTCAAAATTAATTATGTTGAGTGAAAAAAAGCCAAAAAAGAGTACATCTTTATCTGATTCCATTTAGAGAAAATTCTAAAAAGTGCAAACAAATCTCTAGTGACAGAAAGCAGATCAGTGGTTGGGACAGGCCGGAGAGGAATTACAATGGGGCAAAGTAAACATTTAGGGGATGATGCATATGTTCACTATCTTGATTGTGGTGATGGTTTAACAGATGTATAGTTATGTCAAACCTTAATAAATTGTACACTTTAAATATTGTATGGCATCTATGGCCATGCCATCCTGAACAAGCCTAATCCTGTCTGATCTCATAAGCTAAGCAGATCTGGGCCTGATTGGTACTTAGATGGGAGACCACCAAGGAAGACCAGGTGCTGTAGGGGTAAAAAATAACAAACAAACAAATAAATAAAGTAAATATTGTATGCCAAAATATCTCAATAAAGCTGTATTTTAAAATTTGAGAACAAAAAGTTGCAGGGAGGTAGGAATGGAAAGAGAATTAATTCTAGGGGCCTGTCTTGCAATTCTTGCTCAAGGACACCAATGTCTGATTGTAAGATCATTTTTCAGTGTTTTGCTGGAGTTTTAACTGCCAGTATGGTCTATCAACTCAAGTTTCTAGTCTGATGTAGAAATCTAAGAAGTCTATCACTTCAATTTGTCCAGTCTCCTCTTGGACCCAGAATGCAGTTTGGAATTCCTTTGTCTAACTTCACTTGCTAGTATGTTTCCTCCATTCTAAATAATCAAAATTTTCTCTTCTTTCAGGCCCAGCTAAGGTAAGATTTATTTCATAGTTTTTCCTATCCATTTCTGCA
Organism: Cynopterus sphinx; assembly: GCA_030015415.1. Lineage (NCBI taxonomy): Eukaryota > Metazoa > Chordata > Mammalia > Chiroptera > Pteropodidae > Cynopterus > Cynopterus sphinx. Next base: position 77,992,767 of record CM057384.1, read on the forward strand.
GAAAGAATTCTGTACCTTCTTTGAGGTTCTCTAGTATTTATTATCTAAATTGCTCTTTTGACATCTTTTTGCTGCTCTCTATTATTTGCTTTTCATGTGCATGTCTTATCTTCTCAACTAGATTATGAACTTTTTCAGGTCTGGGGCTGGGTCATATTTATCTTGGTGTCTCTCCCGAGGCACTTAATAAGTGCTTAATCTAAGTCAGTTTTAAAACACCTCTCTTTGATAGTCTTTCTAAAGTAATTTCTCAGCCATTATCTCATTTGATCATTACATCAACACTATGATATTGGAAGAGCTAAGAATATGTTATTTCCTACTTTTGACAGATGAAGAAACTGAAGCCCAGGGTTACACAGTTTGTCAGAGAGAGAGATGAAACAGATAGTTGCATGTGAAGGTTGATCCAACGCAAGGCTTTCCCCTAGCTCTCCCCTCTATCCTCCTACCTGAAGAAAAGCCAGGGCACCCTTTGTCTCCTCATTCCCCAAGTACTTTAGGGCCAAAACTTTGTAGTACCATATTAGAAAACTTGACAAATATGAGACATGATATTTCAGTAGATTCCTGATAAGCTCCGAGTCACCAAAACACACTTGCTATTTTTTCCAAGTGCAATTTGTTAGGGACATTACGCCTGATACTTAATGATGCTGCACTACAGAGCTGAGGAAGCATAAATGATTTTTAAAAGCCTTAGAAAATGACAGCACTTTAATATTAAACATGAAAGGTAGCAGCTGACGAGATGACCAGGGACATAAAAATTCTGCACCAGATCACTTCATGTATTGCTGGAATAATTCTCTAGTTGGTACTAAAAGAAAAGGTTAAACTCCCTACCACCCAGCACACCTAGCTTGAGATTCCTTCTCTACCACCCTACCACCATAGCCTATCAGCTTATTTTCTGATGCAAGAGATAACCTTGGTGCAACTTACTTAGCATCAATTATTATTTTCAAAATAGTTCACCTAATGACTAGATTCCATTTAACTTTGAAAAGAGGTTGGAGGTGGGGTTTAAGACAGAGAGGTGGGGGGATCTCTTTAGGGGAACAATAACCTTTGGTAAAAGTCCACAGCCAACCTGAGGTCAAGCCCATGGAGGCAGTCAAGGGAATTGTCCCCCTCCTCCCATCATGGTCCCCTTCTCTCCCTCCACCCTCCTGCTGGGATCCCCCTTTGGCTGAAACCAGTCAGGAAATATGAGAGCCCGGAAGTCCTCACAGGTAGTCCTTACCGACTACAAAGGGTATTGAGGAGCAGAATGTGGACCTGGGGTCAAATGGACCATATCTAGCTCTTTGGTCTAGGGGTGGGCAGGTGACTTAATCTGGCTAATGAGACGTACGGGAAAGTCTGCTGGACGCTTCTGGAAAAGATTTCCTTCTGTACTGTTGTAGGAAGGAGGCTCTTGCCCTTCCCTCCTGCTTGGGATGCGCCGAAAGGGTGTACTTCTTGGACTTCTGAAGCTACGCGTGACCGTGAGAATGCAGGGAAGTGCAAAGAGCCTCGACTGCACGGAGTACTATAAGCTTGGGGACTGCCAGCTCCAGACTTAAGCAAAGAATATATGTCCATGTGTGTGGGGGCGGGGAGCGGGTGAATGAAAAATGAGAAATAAACGAGGGCAGAAGAGCCAAGAGGAGGAAGCCCGGGGGGCGGGTGCGAGCGGCGGGCCTAGGAAAGTTCACACCGTCCCGGGGTCTGGCTTCGCCTCTGCCAGCCGCGTTCCGGAACGAGTCATTTAGCCTCCTTGCGCCTTCGTTCTCCCCTCTGTCAGCGGGGTGAGATAGTGACTTCCGGTGGGACTCCGTCAGAACTGAGAGAGGCGAAGCAAGGCAAGCAAAACGCTCGACATGGTGCCTGACTCATCGTAGGCCCTCCACAAGAGCTGGCAAACGTTACCATTTCCGCAATGCCTGCCCTCAGCAAGGCCTAGGCACTCAGCAGAAATGGCAAAGCAGCTTTCCCGAGGGCTCTCCCTTCCTCCGCGAAGACTCCCAGACCCTGGGTCTCCAGCCTTTGGCGCCCGGAGGCGCGCGCCCGCCGAGGGGCGTGGCCTACCATTCCCGCCTCGAGCGTGGCCCCGCCCCCCATCCTCCCCACGCGGCCCCTTGGGCTCTTCAGGCTCCTGCCCCGCCCCCGGACTTCCCCGTAAGGTCCTCCCGGGCCTCGCTTCCCCCCACCCCAACGCGGGGCCGGCGTGAGAAGTTCCGGAGCCTGGGCGCGGACGGTGCCCGGATGTTGACGCTGCCGGCCGTCCAGCCCCGGCCTGCGCCGCACGGCCTCGGGAGCTTCTGCTCAGCCCCAGGGTGTGCAGGTTTGCTTCAGAGGGTCGGCGGGCGGCGCTGCGGGGAACAGGAACCCTGGGAGGGTCAACCCCGCCAGTACCGGGCCTCTGGCCGCCCAGGACGCCTTCGCCCTTGCGAATCCTTGGCCGCCCAGACGGGAGGGAAGGAGGCGCCGGAGAGCCCGCTCCGCATTTTGATTCATCTCGGGCCCTGGAAGGGTCACATCTTGTGAAAATACCTGTAAAATCAATTTAACGTTCAGTGCATCGTGTAAAGACAGCTCTAGGAATTTTAAAGACGCCTGAGTCAGAACATTTAAATGCTTGGGTCCCTGTAGCAGCGTTTTAATATGTCTGAGCGCAGAGGGTGGAGAATCGAACCTGATTGCCAAACCTATTCACACTCTCTCACATTAAAAAAAGGGCGAAGAAAAGCACCATAAAACCGAAATGGGCAGTTACCCTAGGGAAGGAATGACAGCTGACTTTTTGAAATTTAAGGTAGTCCTCACTTTCGCGTGTGAAATTCGCAGCAGCCTTAGATCCGCGGTAAACAGTTGCTAAAACACTGAGCTGAACTAAGTAGTGGCTTTTGTTGACGCATAGATTGCGTTATTAATTCTTAATGGCTGTGCAAGGCAGAAATCGTTATCTCAGTTTTGCAGGTGGAAAAAGTTTGGCACAAAAAAACATTTCCCTTGAATTCACACAGAACCGGCTGAACTGCAAATTTAGTCCTAGCATTCTGACTCCTCAGCTTTGTCCCCCTGTAGTACATGTTACAAAACAAATGAGTAGTTACTTTGATGTTACTCATAAAACGAGGGAGTAAACCAAATGTACTGTGAATGTGAAGTGTTAAATCATAAGAACCTTCTATGTCTGTTCTGCGTTGGAGGCCCAGCTGCCCTGTGGAGTTTGATACCTTAGAAGAGGAGGAGGAGTAGAAAAATGGAAAATAATGTCAAGGGAAAATTTCCATCTCCAGAGCCCAGACTGTGCCCATCCTTACTGCCCATTTGTGTTGATGTCATTCTTTTCAGTGTACTCTATGTTCTGGCAGAACACCCCTCAGCTGCATTAACTACACCTTTCCATTACTCTTTCGGCACTGACATCCTGTCTGTCTTTTTGTCATGCTCTTTCCTCCAGGTGATCTTTACTAATGCTGTTATGTGAAAACCAGTTGTTGTTCAAGTGTGGAATAATTTGTCACTCTTGATGGCCGTTTCTGGAGTTAATGGTCAAAAACTACCAACAGATCTTAGATGAAAAGACAAGTTAAAGAAGTACAAGAAACTAGTGGAATTTAATGGTTGGATGATTTGGGGGAGAAAGTAGGCTTTGATTTCTTTTTTTCCTTTCCTCAGTTCACTCCTAACTGAAAAACAGCACCTTAGTTTTAACTTAAACATTATGGTGGGGGGAAAGGGGCATCTGCCTGTTTAGACTAATTAGAAATTTTTCTTTCCTAAAGAAGCATCTTTTTAGAAGGGTTATAACAAATGGAAACATTTAGGTGATTAGAATGCAAAATGTTATGCCACTAAGTCTGTTTGTCCATAAAATTTGTATAAGAGCTTAGTACCCAGGATGTGTATTATGGTTCTGCCCTGTAAGAGATATTCCTGAGGTTCCTCCCCAGGTATAGACAACAGACATTTGAGCCCAAGGTAGTTATCTCTGGAGCAGCCAGCTCGTTTACTCATCTTTCCCTGTGTCCCACCCACCTTAGTTCCACAGATAAGAATCCCAAGAAAAAAATAAGATGGCATCTGGGGATTTCTGCTCACCTGGAGAAGGGGTGGAAATACTCCAACAAGGTAAGGATAGTCATTTGCAAGAGGCTTGATGACTTATCCAGAGAGGTCTAATCTATGTTCTTACCTTTTATAATAAGAATTTATGGTGTTTATGGGTATGATTTCTCTCATAGAAGCCTATGTTTCTAGGGAAATTAGAACACATGAAGATTCTTACACATTGTCTTATTGGAAAACAGATTATACTGACTTCTGTTTAGCACCTTCCTGTACAATAGACTAAAAACTCAAGATGCTCTCATGCTGTGTGAGTATGTCCTGAAGATAAGGGGTGGCCAGCAAACTCTCTAAAGGATTCCTTCCTACCTGTCTTGAATTTTCTCATGTCTTGTTCTCCAAAATCTCAGATCCTCCATATATGAAATTCTTTCCATATCTAAAGTCTTTTCTAAATCTTAAATCCATCAAGAACTTGAATCTTCTATATATTGACCATTTCCATATTGATCCTTCAATGCCTTTGGAGAGAAAAAAGAGATTTCTTATTCTGTAAAAGGACTTTGAGTATGATGGTCCAAAGAATGAAAATCTGAGTGTTTGGAAAGTAGGAGTAAAATGAAAGGCCTCAGCAGAAAGCATGTCGGGAAAGAGATGGAAAGAAAACCACTTGAGCATAAGGAATAATGAGAGGATCCCAGTTTCTTGCACTTTTTCTCATGCGTGTACTATTCTGCATCCACATGAGTTATTCAACTCTGTTTACAATAAGGAGAATTTTGTTCATTAAATTTTTTACTTAATCTTAGTAAGTGTATACTTTCTCTCAGTCTGGCTTATACGATTAGAGATCACATCCAAAGTTAGAACTTTGCATGCAACCCCCACCCCCCGTTTCTCAAGAATTCTGGTTGTTCTGTGTGAATGAGGCATTTTGGGTACTGAGGTGATCCCTACTAAAGGGTCCCTTAGTCTTGATTCTATTTGTCTCATACTTTCCAACTGCATTTCCATTTCCTAAGATCTTAGTTTTATTAGAGACTCATTCTCTAATTCTTGCTTAATGTCCTTGTATGTAATGTAAATGTTTGTTACTTTGAGTATTGCCTCTAGTTTATTTGTGGATTTTTTTTTTCAAGTGTCATCAGATTTAGAAAACCTCCCTACCAAAAACCTGGGGGTTTTTTGGAAGTGAGTATTAAGCTAAGAGTTATGCTCAAATATAGAAATTAAGAGTCCATACTGTCTTTGCTTTTTGTCCCTATGGGGGACATCCAATTAAGTGTGCAGCAAACAGCTACCTCCTTGTAACCTGAGGGAAGAGGACCTGTTACAGAACCCACACTTCAGCAGACTGCTACTGAGTCTCTCACAACACGTGGACGAGAGTGGCTTAAGCCTTTCTCTGGCAAAGGAGCAGGCTCAGGTAAGAACCCTGGGTGAAGGGATGATAGGAGGAAGGAAAAATCTTCCAAGAGAGGTTCCTACTTGGGATTTTTTTGGTTTCCTAGGCATGGAAGAAAGTTCGACTGCATAAGACAACATGGCTGAGGTCAGAGATTTTACAGAGAATAATTCAAGAGTTGCTTGTGGACTACTATGTGAAGACACAAGATACAAATTTAACTTCTGAGGACAAAAAGGTGAGGCAGGAGACATGAAGTAGGGGTTTGTTACCAGCTGTAGGAATGACCAGGCCACCTACAGCTACATCTGATTATATGATCTGAGGGACATAGAGCTTTGTGTAATGGTTATCAAAAAGAAATGGACTGTAGTTATGAGGAAGAGGTGAGTGTGTTGTCAGGGTTTTGAAAAGAAAGATTAACAGGAAAAGGCACTGGCAGCCAAGAAGGTATCTGAAAGAGGTGATATATTCAAGAACTTGGAAAATGTGTGAAGAACTGGTTTGTGAGGATGGAGGACAGGGAGTGAGAGTAGTTTAATCGTAACCTCCTTTTTGTTTTCATTTTCTCAGTTTCATGAGACCCTTGAACAACGGCTACTCGTGACTGAACTGACACAACTCTTAGGGCCTAGTAGCCAGGAAAGAACGATGCCTCCACTGCTAGGACTGGAGAAAGCAGACCTTCTGGAGCTCATGCCACCCTCAGAGGTTGGAGACAGGAAGATATTGGGACCAAAGAAGCAAAAGGGCTTAATTTTTCCTATATATTTAAACATTTTTTGTAAGCTTTATTGTTTTTATAAAAATAATACATATTTATGGTGTATCAATACTCAAAAAAATGTTTCACAGAAGAGAGTAAGAACTAAAATACTACACTTAGAAATAAATACATTTTTATTATATACAAATTAACATAAATGGTATTATACCTTTTATGCTTATGTAGTATAATGTTTTCACTTATAATATGTTGGACTTTTTTTTCAATCAATAAATGTAAAGAAAATGATACTTCCTAAAGCACTCTTAGCACAGTGTCCAGACATAGTTAATGCTCTGTATTCTTATTATATCATCAGTTTAAATTGCTTACAGGATTCCATTGTATGAATGTAGCATAATTTGTTTAACCTTATTGATGGATATTAACTTAAGGTTGTTTCTACATTTTTGCTGTTAGAAACCACACTGATACGAACATGCTAGTTCATATGCGTCTTTGCCCTTGTATGATTGTTCCCCAAGTGTTACTGCTCAAAGTGGGATCACCGAGTCACTGAGTAAAGGATACATACCTATAACATGTTGGTACATATTGCCAAACTGCTCTCCAGAAAGGTGTTTCCAGGGTCCCTAGTTCCCATGTTTTCATCAGCCTGGGATCTTGAGAGTTCGATAGGATAAAAAATCTCCCTCATGTCTCTTAATGCATTTCCTTTGGTTATCATTGAGATTGTTATCATTGTGTATTTGTTGGCTGCATCTTCCTAGTTCTAACAGTCTATTTGAATCTCTCTTTTTGCTTCTGTGGCTGTAGGATTTTGTGTGGATGAGAGCTCGGCTCCCACTAGAAGTGGAGGAGCAGCTCAAGAAAAAATGTTTCACTCTGCTCTGCTACCATGATCCCAATTCGGGTGAGTGCCGCACTCTGTGTTCTGTTTGCAGCTGGCCTTCAGGGTTCCTGGGCTGCTCTGTTGAGAACAATGTATTTGAATGTTACATTTGGGACAGAAGCTGGGATCCATTGGAGACATTGAAGATGCTTATCTGTGTGTTTCCTCACTGGTAGAATAAAAACAAGGAATTTTGGGAGCTCTCCTTTTATTCAGTGAGGTGCCAAGCTGGAGTGTCCTCTTGCTGCAGGGAGGGATAAGTTCGTTCTTTTCAGGAGAATCAGAATGGAATAGGGAAGAAAATTTTCCTTATCACTGTTTCTATGATTTAAGAAGTAAGGGCCAAATCTGGAATTGAAGTAGAGTGAAGAGAACGTAATTCTGAGAACTGGCCATTTTTAACAGGACATCAAAAGAAAACCTGGAAGAAGACAGAATTTGTAGGGCTAGTTTCCTTATAGGATAAGGAAACTGAAAAATGGCCTTAAAAGGGCCATAGCAACTAGGGTTTTCCTGTTCAGTACATTGTCTCTTTGGCCAGATTCAGATAGTGAAACCCTAAAGGCAGCAAAGGTGTGGAAACTGGCAGAGGTCCTCGTGGGTGAGAAGCAGCAGTGCCAGGATGCCAAGAGCCAGCAGAAGGAGCAGATAGTGCTGCTAGAGAAGAAGAGTGCCACCTATTCCCAGGTTGGTCAGAGTGGTAGGGTAGCCTCCTCTCTTTTATCCTGACCCCAGGGGCACCTTTGGGGAAACCAAGGATTTCTGATCTGTCATCTCTACTATCTTTACACTGTCTTCCTTCTGCCTCCTGGGGACTCAGGTGCTTCTCCGCTGCCTCACGTTGCTGCAGAGGCTTCTTCAGGAGCACCGGCTGAAGACTCAGTCTGAGCTAGACCGCATCAATGCCCAGTACCTGGAGATCAAGTGCAGTGCCATGATTCTCAAGCTGAGGTGAGCTATGACCCCTGTGCATCTGAGGGATGCTATCTCACACACCACTCTCTCCAGCCCTTGCCCTCATCTCTCCTCCCTACCATGCCTAGCACCTTGTGGGTATCCAGTATACATCAGACTTTGGCATTAGCCTTTAGGTTACCCCAAAGCTATCAACATTCTTGAGTCTTTTATTTTAAAGCTTTCTGAAATTGGTGCTTGACTATGAGATAAATTGCTCAGGAATTCAGAGTGACCTTGTTTATTCCACTACTGCTTAGCCCATACCTTGACCATGGGCCGGTACTGTGTTCCATCCTAACTCTGCTTCTGTCTGGGATCCTCAGCTTGACATTTCTTTCTTTCCTCTTTCAGGATGGAGGAGCTAAAGATTTTGTCTGACACTTACACTGCTGAGAAAGTGGAAGTTCATCGTCTCATTAGGTGAGAACTCTGAAGAGCTTGGTATAGCTGTTCAGAGCTGGTTCCCACACTCTCTAGACTCATTCATTTTAACATGTTCCCATTCTTGTCTGCTTTCTGAGAAGCAGATCCTTAATATTTTATATTCTGTGCCCGGGCTCTTAGGGACCGTTTGGAGGGGGCCATTCGCTTACAAGAACAGGACATGGAGAAGTCCCGACAGGTCCTGAACACCTATGAGGTCCTTGGAGACGAGTTTGACAGGCTGGTAAAGGAGTACACCCAACTTAAGCAGGCAACTGAGAACAAGCGCTGGGCCCTCCAGGAGTTCAGCAAGGCCTACCGCTGAGCGTTGGAAGAGCCAGAGGGCACAACTTCTGCATAGGTGCTTGCCTTCTCCTCTTCCTGACAAAAGGTCCACCTCCAGCTGGGGCAACCTTTGCTCAAGGGAGTGTGGGGACACTTGCTTGAATTACTACAGTCATTTAAGCACCCTCTTGGTTTTTCTTCCTTGTTTATAATGACTGAGACTTCTGGAAAATGTAGCTGATTTATATAATTTTATGTACAGCTTTTTTCAGTGTTGGCCCTGTATTATGTTTTATTATCTTCTGAATAAAGTAATAATATTATATCTTAGGATTTTAATCATTTTCCTTTGGGCAGAGATGGAAAAAGAACATTGAAGTTTGTGTGGGTAGGAAGGGAGAACTGAGTGGATCCAAATAGAGACAGATTTACAATATTTACACAAAGGGTGAAAGGTAGAAGTACTAGCCTGACCACCTGAAGTTTTTGAGGCTTCGTTCTTTGAGAGCTAGAGTGAATTAAAAGCAACTTTCTCTTGAAGAACTAGTCTCCAGAGTAGTGCTAGATATTACGGCAGGTGGAGAACTATTCTGTCACTGTGGCTCTCATCGGGGTGTTATGATAAACCAGCTGGGCATCCTGCTGTTGTTACATGAAAGGACGTGAGCTACTTGTACTCCTGGTTTCCTCTGGTGTGGTTTGAGGTTTAATTTTTCCAAAAGCAGGGGGTGGAAGGAGATCACCCTAAGGAACCAAGTTCCATGGTCTACTTAGCTTAGAAAAAGGCAGGGTCCTGGCTGGTGTCAAAGTCAGGGACTGAGCAGAAGCAGACCATTTTTATTCAGAAGAGTCTACTCAGTTTCTCAAAGCACTTTCTGGGGAGTCTGTCACAAGGCATTCTTCTAAGATCAAATAATGATGGTCTTGGATTGATTTCAAGGAAGAATTAAGGTCTTTGACTAAACTTTAAATTTTTCCTTACGTGGTGCTTACTGCCATTTATCTATGAGCAAATGTTGGCCCACACAGAATGAACAAATAGTAAATAGATTAATGGAAATACTGACATTCAATATTGCTTAGTTCTATAGTTTATTTTACCCCAATTTTGTGGGGGGGAAGTTTTCAAACCTACAGAAAAGTTGAGAGAATAGTGTAAATACCAGCATACTCAACCTTTATTAAACAACTGCAGCCATTTTACTTTCCTCTCCCTCTTTTCTCTCCCTCTTTCTCCTCTCTCTAGATAAAGGTATAGTTATACAGACTTATTTTTCTGAACATTTTATAGTAAGTTGCAGGCATTATGACATTCCTTAAATAAGTAAGCAACTCCTAAAAATAAGGACACTCCCCTGTATAACAAAATTAGTACACTTAAAAAAATTATATTTATTATTGAGATCATATTCAGATTTCTCCAATATTTTTCTTGGTCTAGGGCCCAATCAAGGTTCATGTATTACAGTTGGATGTTAGGTTTCTTTGATTTCTTTTAAAATAGAACATGGCACCCATTTTTTTTTAAACAAAATTGACTTTCTGAAAACTCAAGATGGATTACCTTGTAGAATGTCCCATTGTCTAATTGTTTCATGTGATATAATTTGTTCCTTGCCTGTTCTGCCTAATATACTAGCCACTAGCCACATGTGGCTATTAAACTTTCAGGAGGTTAGTGATTACTGTATTAGTGCAGATATACAAAATGTATATCATTGCCAAAAGTTCTGTTGGATAGTGCTATAAGCCTGCATATTTTGTAAACTGGATGTAAGTCTACAGGGTTTTTTAGATTCAGGATAAACATTTTTGCAAATAATACTTAATAGATGACATTACATACTTCACATTACATCACCCCAGAGCCACATCAGGTCATAATGTCTCACTATTAATTATGCTGAGCTTGATTGCTCAGTTAAGGTGGTAACTGCGAAATCTCCCTAGTATGTAAATGTACATTTTCCCTTTGTAGTTAGTAGCATCTGGAAATGAACATCAAAAATCTCAAAATAGTTCTTCCTGTCATTTACTATGGCATTCAGCATTTCCTCATTTAACTAGGGGCTCATGAACCATACTAGGTTTTGGTATTTGGAATAATAATTTCATTGAAAAAAATTAATTACTGAGCTTCTAAATGTAGTTTGGTAGAAAAAATGTTTTTACAACAGTTCCATGATGGGGGGAAAGCAACACAGGGGGTGTTTAGTGCCACCTGAAGGGAGCACTACAGTGGTTTGTCTGGGTCCCTTCATTCTTCACACTGACTGGAGATGGAAAGTTTGCAGTAGGAGTCCTTCACATGTGCTGTTGTCTGTTGTGGAATAGAAGGGAAGACTTGGAGCACAAGCAGAGAGTATATGTGACAGTGATTGCTGAGAGTTGGCATCTTGACCCTCAGCTGCCCTCTCTCACCCTCACACTTTTCAGAAAAGATTTACATCTATTGCCTCTCCATTCTTTCTCAGTCATACCTCCCTTCACTAGTCTTTTGCTACATCTAATCAAGAAGCAAGTCTTGTTGATTTTTCCTCCACAATGAGAAGCAAAGTAAATCACCTCCAGAACTTGCAATAGGATTACTCTCTGTAAGGAAACTCTGAGGCTCTTGGACAAATCTATCCCCTTGAGATTCTCCGTGAGGGGTGAATAGCCGTGGTCTCCTGGGGATTGACCCTGCTTTTTCCTCAGCTATCATAAATAGGAAATCCAACACCCTTTAGAGGCTAGCCTGATGATCCCCAGAGGAGAATCCCTGATGTCCAGCCTCACTGTGGGGCCTCTTGCCCCATGAAGAGTCTTCTTACACTACCCATCTTGAATGATCTGAGCTAGGTTTTGTTAAAGGAATTGGCAATAGGGTCTCTTTCTACCTTAAGATGGTGAAAATGAGTCAACTCATCATGGATGAGATTAGCAATCTGGAGAAATAATTTACTCTTATAATTGCTTTATGTTCGAGTGGTCAAGGTCTATTCAAAGTGACTAAGTTCTGATCTCAGAAAAATATAACCAAAATTCAGAGAAACCTACATGTACTAAGCCTGCCTGAAGAAAGAATGTGTAACCAAAATAAATGATCAGTCCAGAGTTTAGAAAGGGTTATCTAAACAGCAAGGTCATGGTTCTTTAGGGAACAGAACCTAATTGGATAGATGATAGCTAGCTAGCTAGCTAGCTAGCTAGCTAGATAGATGGATGATAGATAGATGGATGATAAATAGATATAGATATATAGATATAGATAGATAGATAGATAGATAGATAGATAGATTTATTTTAAGGAATTGGCTCACGTGATTGTGAGACTGGCAAGTTGAAAATCTGTAGGGCAGGCTGCAGGCTTGAGGCAGAATTTCTTCCCTAAACTGTTTTTGCTCTTAAGGCCTTCAACTGATTGGATCAATCACATTAATCAAGGTTACTGTACTTAAAAAAAACACCACAAAGTTACTGTACTTAAAGTCAACTGATTGTAGATGTTAACCACATCTATAAAACATTTTCACTGTAATACCTAGATTAGTGTTTGATTAAATAACGGTATTATCAGCTAGCCAAGTTGACATACATAAAACTGACCGTCTCACAGGTATTCTGGTTTTCATCTAGACCTAAACCTGTTTGAAAGAGACACTGACTTGAAGATATAAGTTACTGGAGAGAGGGGCTACACCTGGGGGCAGGAACAAAGCTTCATTGCAAGTTCTCTCCAAAAAACAAGAGCTTTGAAACTTTATTAGGTATCAGACATGTTCTATTCTTTTTAAATGCCTATAGCACTTGATATTCCTAAGTGGTCTCCCATCCAAGTACTAACCAGGTCCAACCCTGCTAAGCTTCCGGGATCAGAGACACTGGGCACGTTCAGGGTGGCATGGCTGTAGACTCAGGCATGATTTCTAAGCACATTCCATGTAATAAGTCATTTAATTATCACAGCAAACTTCTGAGGTATATACTATTATCATTTCCATGTTACAAACACAGAAATAAAGTAAGGCGTGGAGAGATCAGGGAACTTTTGCAATGTCACAAAGCTATAAGTTGAAGAGCCAGGACAGGAACCCAGGCAGTGTGGCTCCAGAATTTGATGTCCTGAGACCCTCTGAAGTCTTGGATCCAAATATACACCCCTTCGAGCAACATCACGTTTATTGATTTTATTATCCCTGTGGGATGCTCCATACATCAGATGACTATCCCTGCCACTGGAAAGTGCTGTCCTCCATGTACATGCGGTATAAAATACTGGTCTCTGGTAAGTATCGTAGGGAGTTGGACATAAGAGTCTGCTAACAACTGGAGGCTCTGGGCTCACAAAGCTGGGGCAAGGCCCTGAACCTGAAGACCTCACCAATGTCCTGCCACCCATGAGACTAGCTGGCATGGCCAATGGTCATATTTCCCTGCCACTGCCATACCCTTCTCAGGTCATCATTGTGGGTCCTATAAATTGTCCTAACTACCGCTCCTTTTGTCCTATAAACCACTGCCAGGCTGATTTTTATGATGATTCTGATTTACTTGTCATAAGTATTTTGTAATTTTCACTTCATTTTGTCATTTCTCTGTTCACAACATGTCAGATCTCCTTCTGCACACCAATGCAGTCCCCGTGCATTGAGGCCCTCACAGTGCAGTTCCACTTTGCAACCTTTCCTCCACCACTTACACCCTCTACACACCCGAAGCTGCCTCCATGGGCTTATTCACCCTTTCATGCTTTCCTGTGCCTGTTTAGGTTTTATCCACCTGGCAAGAACTCTTATGATCAGAAAATCCTATCATTTTTGAGGCACACCTTGACTTCTGCTTCTCTATTACTTGGAATGCTAAAAAAGGTCTCACTGTGATTTAAATTCCCACAGCAGCACTTTGTTACAACTTATTCGAGGTGCTTGTCATGCCAGGCATATTCGAACCTATCTACAACATCAGAAGCTCCAGGAGGGCAGTGCTGGGAAAGTAAAGCAGGTGTTCTCTACCTTTTTGATCGCAGGACTCCTTTGTTCTCAATGATTTTTAAGGACTCCAAAGAGCATTTGTTTATGTAAGTTTCATCTATAGATATTTCTTATATTAAAAATTAAAACAGAGAACATCAATGGCCTTTTCCTGAAGGATATCAGAAAAAAATTATTTGGAAAAAAAATTATTTGAGCATAAATGTTCTATGAACATAATAACTCTCTGTCAAGAAGGAATTATGCAATATCCAAGTTCCATTCAGTCACAACTGCTTTGATCTTTAAATATGATCTTGATTAGATCTCAATTTCATGGAAGCAGTACTTAGTCCCTTGTGGCAAACATAGAACCAAAAGAGCTTTACGTATCACATCAAAGAGAAAGAGGCAGAAAATAATGAGTAAGGGTTAAATGGTTTTCTTATATTCATTGAAACTTAATTTTTCTTTTCTTATTACATATAAAACGCCATTGAGTAATATCAAAAATGCGAACTGTACTGTAGGGTTATGACAAGAACGGAAACTTTTTATTCAGAAAAGTTGAAGATAAGTACTTGGTTTGATTGAATATCATTTTAAAAAATATCTTTAAAATTAAAGAAACTAATAAAATATAAAATGGTCTCAGTAGTAATTTTTAAAGAAAAAAAAGAATTTCAGGTAATCTAAATTTGACTTTGAAATGATTGGATATTTACATATTGAAATGATGTACCTCATATTCCAGACGTTCACAACATTTTGCCAATCAAAAAAATTAAATATAAGAAAAATTTATAAAATGTTTTTATTCATTTAAAAGCATAAGCTCATTGTGTATTAATCTATGACATTTTAATGAAAAATAACTATATTTTCCAAAAAAAATGTAATGAGAAGGGTGACATTGGTTTTTATTTTTGCAAATCTCATTGACATCTGGCTTAACAGAAGACAACTGAATTCTCATATCTGCTTTCTGTGCTGATATATGGCTTTGGATGAATAAATAAAATCTGGCCTCAGACATGTACAAGAGATCCTCTTGCACCTCGTAAAAGAGTCTTTGGGAACCCCTAAGGTCCTTGGACCACATTTGGGAAACACTGTAAAAGAAAACACAGTGAGTTGGAAATCAGAAGAACTGGTTTCTTATTCTGGCTCTTTTGTTTAATTGAAGCATAACTCAGTCTTCTCATCTACAAAATAAATATATTAAAAATTCCTGTCCCACAAGATCATGTCCTGAGGATTAAGTGAGATAATACATTTAAAATGTCTGGTATGTGGTAAGGCTTCATAAATACTAGTCCACCTAGGAGAACTACTATTACAGTATTACTATGAAGCAAGAGTGACTGCTGAATAGCTATAGGAGCCTACAGAGGAGTAAAGCCTTGGCTAGGCCTTCAAAAGAAAAGGATGTAAACAAGCAGAAAAAGACCAGGCAGAGATCACAGATTTTATACACTTAAAAATCTTTTCCATTTAATATAAACATGATAATAGAAAATTTGGAAAATACGATTTTTTCTCATATATTGAGGTAATTCTATATGTACAATTTGTAAAATGCATCATTTAATGGCATATCATGAGCATTTCTCCATGTTATTAAATTTTCTCTGACAACATTGATTTTAGTGGCTGCTTAAGATTTCATTGCATGGATGATTTACTTAATCATATCCCTATGGAATATCCAACTTGTTGTTTTTCATTTTTTGTGATCATAAAAAATGCTACCCTAAGCATTTCTCTTAATTAATCTTTGTCCTAGTTTGTAAAGATTGTCTAGGATACCTTTCTAGAAGGAAAATTATAGGTGATATGTCTTAAGGTTAAGTTCAAGGGCTCTGGAGTCAGTCAACCTAGTTTTGTTGACACCATCTAAATCCCTTCTTAGGGTAGCAAGTCACTGAACCTCTTTAAAACTTAGCTCCTTGACCCATAAATGAGTAACACTTCCTACCTCACAGGATTCTTGTGAAGATTCAAGGTTCTTGTGAATGTAAAGTGCCTTTGATAGAACCTGACACAAAATAAGGGCTCAATAAATGTTAGCTGTTATTATCATACAAATTAAATTCATATATTTAATCACACACATATACACATCCAACTGGTTTGTTTCTGGACTATTGGTTTAGCTCTTTTATTCTGTCTATTCTCGTGCCAACTGAATATTGTGGCCCTTTATATACTGTTTATTTCATAAATAATTTGAGGTAAAGGGCTAAAATATATAGAGCAAATTTCCTCTCCTTCCTCTTCTTTTTAAAAATTTTCTTTGCTTTTCTTTTCTGCTTTTTATTATGACAAAAGATTCCATTAGAATTGTGATTGACTTGTAAGAGTGAGAAATTAATTGGGTAAGAATCAATATCTTCATGAGATTCACTTTTTTCTAAGAACATGACTCATCTCCATTTTTTAGTTATATCTCTCAGCCAATTTTTGTGATTGTCTTTAAAAGGGTTCCTCACATATTTCAGTAAGGTTACAGTTAAGATTTTAATGGTGGTGTTATTGTAACCACCGAGAATGGGAAAGACACTAGTCACAACAGCTAGTGCATACTGAAGGCTTACCATGTACAGGGTAAGTTTAAAATGCTTTACTATGACTATACTCCTCATAACAGCCTTATGAGATTTACATTCCCACTTTGTGGATGAGGAAATGGAACAGAAGGGTCAGGTTCACATGGTTAGTAAATGGATGAACAAGGCATCTGGCTCCACAAGCCAAGATCTTAACTATCATGTTATTGGGATATTTTTGTTAATTATGTCTTCTAATTGGTTATTCTTAGTATATAAGAAGGCCACAAATACATTTTATATTTGTCTTGTACCAAGTGACATCCATGAATCCTATTATTAATTCTCATTATTTTAGAACTGATTCTCATGGATTTTCTATTATACAATCATATCTGCAAACAATGATAAATTTGCCTCTCTCTTTCCAAAAATTTTAATCCTCTCTTTTTCAATTTCTAGTCTCATTGTATTGGATTTTTTTCGGAATAATATTAAATAACACAGTGATGAGAGTAGACAGCCTTGTTTTTACCTTGCATAAATCAGTGACTTCATAGATACACATATGTATTTATATATAAAGAATATTAAGACTATTAAGAATGTTTATAGAAAATGGAATTAACTTACCATGTTCTCTTTGGTGGCTATTAAAAACCATTGAATGTTTTTCTTTTTTAATTATTTTTCATCTATTATGTAAATAAATTTTCTGATACCTAACCTTGTGTTCATTCCTGTGAAAAACCCTAATTGGTTGTGGTATATAATTATTATGTTAATGTACTGTTGAATTTTGTGTTAATCTTAAATATTTTAAGGATTTTACATTTCTATTCATAAGTAAAATTGGTTGAGATGTGTGTGGGGGGGCAGTGCTATTTCTGACAGTTTTTGATATTAGGTATATTCTGGCTTCATAAACAATATGGGTAGTTTTTCATCTTTTTCTATGTTTCAGAACAGTTTTTACCTTCTCTTTTGACAGATAAATACTATATAATAGAGATGACAAGGAAGAGAATGCAAATCAGCACAGATTATTTTGCCTCAGTAGCTCTGCCACTTTTGTGGCTGGAGGACACCCTTGATTGTGAAGCAGCAATTTGGAGCAGTGAGAGGGTCAAATGGGACATTATTCTGGTGTTGAAGGAAGAGTGCCGCAGGCTTGGCAGGCACAGAAGGGGGGGAAGGTGGTCCTGGGGAGGGAGGCAAGTGCTGAGGGAGGAGAGCAGCATAAGAGGGTTTACAATGAGCTGGAGGTGTTTACACAAGGACTTAAAAACAGAATCAGGTAGAAGAACTGGGCCTGAAGGTAAGGAATGCTAGCAGGCCCATTGGAGAATGATCTGGGTGGGTGGGTACTCTTTCCCTTCCAAAAAAGTTTCCAATGCTCTGGTCTGTTAGTCACTGACTCCTGTTGGAGGAAGTTATGTTATTTTTGACCCAAGATATTTGCCCTTTTGTCCTACCATCTCTCTGTCTTCATTCCAGCCAAGGCCTATATCCAATGAATCACATGCTTTTAAGCGCCGGAGTTCAACATGGAGGGGAGAGCAGACAGAAGCAGAGCATAGACTTTGACTTAATCCCTAGGAAGAGCCCTTTACAAGAATCTCTATTTCTTTTTCAGTCCTTCTGTTTCTCTACAGCTCGTATAAGCAGACCCGCAGTACATGCTGTTGTTTTTTTTTTTAAGACACAGGAAAGTGCTGTAGAAAAGGCAGGGAGCAATGCGGTTTGGAATTACTGGGAACTGTTCAGCATTACGCTTGCCATATAGCTGAGGCCATTTTAAATGGAAAAAAAAAAAACACACAAGACATCAAAGATGAATGAAATTCCGCCCATCTAAACTTACTTTAAGGTCAGTCAGAAATACTAGGCTCTTTTTACGGAAATCCTTTTGAAAATTGTTTTACCTGTTGGCAAAACTGACATTACTGTTTTATAGATTTTCCTCTCTCTCTCTTACCCATGGATAGATTAGTTAACAACCAACAGAGCAACTACCAGCTTGACCTTAGGAGGAAGATGCCAGGAGCACAGATGGTCCACAACTCAGATCATTAGCTTCTGAAGAAGAAACAACATCTACTAAGTCTTCTGTGAATGTAGAGTGTGGTTGGGCACAACTTGGGTAGAGAACAAGCAAGCCTCCTCAGCGACTCTTTTTAGCCTAAAACGTCAGTGGAGCACTCACACACTTTGAGTAGACAACCGCCTACTTATAAGACCTGCAGGGAAGAATCCAAATAAATATTGTAGACACTCCACCTTAAAGGAGGGGGAACTTAACTCCCCACTCAAGTGTGGGATGCACATAGTGACTTCTTTCCAAAGAATACAGGATGGAAGGGGTAGAATGGAGTGTAATTCTACTACTACTTCTGCCAGGTGATAAAGGTAAATATCAACAGTCACAAAATATGTTGATCTGACGTGATGAAAATGGCACTTAGCCTCTGTGATCTTCCTCTTTCAAACCCATAATCCGAGTCTGATCATGAGAGAACCATCATATAGAAAGCCATCCTACAGCGTAGCTGGCCAACTTCTCTAACTTCTCAAAACTATTCCTCAAGGTCATCAAAAACAAGGAACATCTGAAAAACTGTCATAGCTCAGAGGAGCCAAGAGACATAACAACTATATGGAATATGGGATCCTGGATGGGCTCTTGGAACATAAAAAGGACATTAGGTAAAAACTAAGGAAATCTGAATAAATTATGGACTTCAGTTAATGTTTTCAATATTGGTCCAGGAATCATAATCAATGCAGCATATTTACGTTAAGATGTTAATAATTGAGAAAGCTGTGGGGAGGCTTATGGGAACCTGTTCAATTTTTCTGCAAATTTAAAACTGTTCTATGAAATAAACTCTAATAATAATAAAATAATAATAATAATAATAATAATAATAATAATAATAATAATAATAATAATATCTGCAGGGATCATATGACTAAGAGAGGACAACAGAACCTCCCACCCCTTTAGGCTTCATAGGCATGTTCCCAGTTCTTTGCTTTTTGGACTTTTACCCTCTTCGGGCACTTCCACTGCGCCCCGGGTTCCTTAGAGCTTACCCTACTACACCCTTCCCGTGTTCCCCAAGACTTTGTCCCCCACAGGCCAGAATGATTTCATTCAGTCTCACCGCGTTAGCCACTACCTCTCTTCTGGAGATTTCCACATGGAAGCTGGCGCAGGTCTCTGTACATCCGACTCTCAGTGACACAGCGCCCCCTGGGTGTCCAGCTCGGCATTTCCAAACCCGAGCCCTGGCTGGTTCCCCCAAACGGTTTTCTTCTCCCACTTCTCGTCTGGCTCACAGAGCCTGGGCGTCGCCCCCACTCCTCGCCCTCCCGGCTCCCTGCCAGTGGGTGCTCAAGTCCCGTGGGCGCCTCCGCTTCGGGCGTTGTGTGTCGTGTTCTCTCCCTCCCCGCTGCCAGGCCCTCGACACCTCTGGGACTCCCTGACTTTCGGTGTTGCCTTTTTCTTTATCCCCTTCTTCCCCCCATCCTTCTACCAGGTATTGATTGGCAGAGGAACATGGAGAGGTTCGCCCAGGCCTCCGCGATCCCGCTCTCCCGTGGGCGCTCCCACAGATGCCTTTCTCCGTCCGCGCGCGCGCGCCTGTGTGTGAGTAAATGTGCGTTTATTTGCATTTTGTGTTTGAGATCCAGGATCACGAGGAATCAGTGGCTGAGTGGCCACAGTCTATTTACTGATACGACATACTAAGGCACCCCAAAAGCGTATTTTACGAGCACCGGCCATTAATTCAGTCTTCTCAGCGTTCATAGGAGCGTAAGCAGTGACCCAAGAACCACCTTTGAGTTAGGTAACGAGAAAAGCTGACTTACGATGGCTGCAGAGCTCCGTTATTTAGACCTGGAATAAGGGCGTGAGAAGATAATGAGGACATTTAAAAAAGTATAAGGAGAAAAACATGAAAGTGTAAAAGGTGCTGTTTACAGTCAATACTTTTGCGTGAGCAGCAATAAGAACCGCCCGTCTCACCGAGCCAGCCAGGAGTCGAACCTGGAATCTTCTGATCCGTAGTCAGACGCGTTATCCATTGCGCCACTGGCCCTGAGACGGGTAAAAGGGGCTCGATTGTGGTAATTCAAGCTTACATTGCAGGGTTTCATGGGACCTGTAGTCTCAACGAAATTCTGTAACTTCACGAGGCATTATGGGAGACCGGAGTTCCCCGAGCACCGGACCCGGATTGGTGGAACTCCTGGAGCTGCGCCACACGTCCCTGTACAGCCCGCGGATTGGCGGCAGGGACTCCTCCCCGCCCCTCTGTCTTCTCTTTGGAGAGGTGGAAGACGCTCTGGTTGCTATGGCGATTCGTCCCGCCTTCCGAGGGGCCTTTTCCCCCCGCAGCCTTGTGATTGGCTCTTAGTGTCGGGGAATTCCGGCGTGGACAGCGCGAGGGGAAAGATGGCGGCGATGGCGGTCGGAGGGGCCGGTGGGAGCCGCGTGTCCAGCGGCAGGGACCTGAATTGCGTCCCTGAAATAGCTGACACACTGGGGGCTGTGGCTAAACAGGGGTGAGGGCCCAGATCTCCGCGAACGGAACGCGGGGTCCGTGCTCGAGGACGGAGAGGGGCAGACTAGTCATCCCCGAGAGGCAGGGATGAGGGGGTCGGAGTGGCTAAGGTGAGGGCGAGAGAAACCAGCACTCCTTGAGGGGAGAAGCCTTGGGCCCTGGAAAGTCAGAAAAAAGAAAAATTTATTGGGGGCGTGTGGTCACTGAGCCTAAAAGTTGGGGGAGTTTTCAGGTAAATAAAAAAGGGGGTTTACAGACTTCCAGGGCCCTGGAAAGCGAGATTATTGTCTGAGAGTGGGAGGAAGTGTTAGGGGGTTAGAGAGAGAAGAGATAAACCTTGAGGGGACAGGCCGATCTGGGTGTGATAGTCCTGGAAAACCAGCAGAGTAGAAAATCCACTCGGTGTGGATTTTATCTTTTCTCCTTACTCATCTTTCCTATGGCTGTGGTTTGGGGAGAAATTAAGGCACAGTGTAGCGGAAGTGATATGCCCCAGTACGGGCTGAACTCAGATGTCCAGTTGGTTGACTGATGATGGCAGCTCAAAGGGTTGTGCAGAATCCCGATAGCCTAATCCAGTTGCTTGGATCTCTGGGCACTGCTGCTCTCTTTACATGACAATTCTGGGTCTGTCACGGTTGTAGGTTTGATTTCCTCTGCATGCCTGTCTTCCACCCGCGTTTCAAGAGGGAATTCACTCAGGAACCTGCTAAGAATCGACCGGGCCCCCAGACACGATCAGACCTACTGCTGTCAGGAAGGGGTAGGGACCATCCCATATGCCCCTTTATTAGAGGCAGTAACAACTTCTTTATCAGCACCCTCATTCTCTTTTCCTGACTTAGAAATATTGATTAGTCCCTGGGTTATAGACAACTCTTGTTTTCTCCTTGCTTACCTGCTAAAAGCCTTAGTTTTTCTAATCTGCATCAGGGTATCTTGTATCTGTGATAGAAAAAGTATTTGTCTCTGCTCTATTCCCTGTTAAGAACTAGAAATTGAATGAGTAAAGTGCCTAACCTCATTCAATATTTGTCTTTCTTGGGTGGGGGAGTGCAGATTGGAATACGCTAATTGTGGGAAAGCTTTCTCCATGGATTCGTCCAGACTCAAAAGTGGAGAAGATCCGCCGGAACTCTGAGGCGGTAAGACTGTTTGACCTCTCCACTGGATCTTTCTAAAGATCAGGTCTGTAACCAAGCTGGGTGGGGAGAGCAGTTTTTCCCCCCATAACTTAGTAACTCTGATATAATGCAATTTAAGCTATGTGGATTGCAAGCTCTTAACCTTTTCCTCTTGATCTCCATTCCAGGCCATGTTACAGGAACTGAATTTTGGAGCATATCTGGGTCTTCCAGCTTTTTTGCTGCCCTTAAATCAGGAAGATAACACAAACTTGGCCAGAGTTTTGACCAACCACATCCACACTGGCCACCACTCCTCCATGGTATGGCTGAGGGCCTCCTTTTCTGCTGCATGTTATGGTAGTTAGGCTGTGCTACATACTTTTCTTGTTCTTACCCGTACAGTAAAGGATGCATTTGGCAGAACTGAAATGTCAGTACTGCCTACCTCCATCTAAGAGTGGTGAGCAGAGAATTATAAAAGATAAAGAATACACAATTATGTATAGAAATTTATAGTCTAAATAAAGGGCAAGACTGATATTTACATAGGATATACACAAGATACAAGTACACATACATACAGTCACAAATGGGAAAGTATTTTAAAGGATTAACTTGAGATCTGGATCAAGAACTTTAAAGTGAAGGAAGCTTTCTGGATCCACTGAGTTCTAAATGGGGTACTTGTTCTTGTACAGTTCTGGATGCGGGTACCCTTGGTAGCCCCGGAGGACCTAAGAGATGATATAATTGAAAATGCACCAACTACACACACAGAGGAGTACAGTGGAGAGGAAAAGACATGGATGTGGTATGTCTCCTTTTGCTGTTGTACCAGGGCCAAGGATAAGGTGAGGGGAAGTACAGGGTGGAACCTGTAGTGTGGTCTCTTTAAGCTATGGTGATTGTTAGGCCATATGTATGTGACTATATTTTTCTATATTTGCTCTGGACAGGTGGCACAACTTCCGGACCTTATGTGACTATAGCAAGAGGATTGCAGTCGGTAAGTCCACAAGGGTCCTAGGATAGGTATGCCTTCTCTGACTTCCTGTGAGTAAGAATTAGGAGTTTCATATAGACTTGACTGACTGCTGGGCAGTTTTCCTGTTTTCTGTACCTCAGGGTGCCTTGCTTCTAAGGAGTAAACATCTTGTACAATAGGACAAGAAAAGGCTTCTTGCATAGTGATAGTTGACAGGTCTTTCTTTTCTCTTGTGTAGCTCTTGAAATTGGGGCTGACCTCCCATCTAATCATGTCATTGATCGTTGGCTTGGAGAGCCCATCAAAGCAGCCATTCTCCCCACCAGTATTTTCCTGACCAATAAGAAGGGATTTCCTGTACTTTCTAAGATGCACCAGAGGCTGATCTTCCGGCTCCTCAAGGTGAGTGATAGAAGGGTTCTAAAGGTGCTTCAGCTAATCCTTTGCTGTATTCCAATACATTTGATTTTTTTTTTCCAGTGGGACTGACTCTAACCTGATTTCTGGAAAACAATTTCAGCAAAGTCAGGGGTCTTAAAAAAGACAAATGACAGTCGGAGCCCCAGAAACATTTCAAAAGAATAAGCTCTCATGAGAATTTTGCATGTTTCATTTAAGAAGTTATAGAAAGGCTCCATGGGGACTTTTGAGACAGGATGATGCTTATTTGGCATAGGAGGGCTTTGTAAGTTTATTGAAGCCTTATGTTGTTTTTATTGGTATTTGGAGAACTGCTGGTCTGGGCCTTATATAATAAATTTTATGCTAGGACTCTTTGGCCATAAGATCTAATAATATCCCAGAATCTTGGCTTGAGGACTGTATCTGATGGTCTGACTTCTCTCACAGTTGGAGGTACAGTTCATTATCACAGGCACCAACCACCACTCAGAGAAAGAGTTCTGCTCCTACCTCCAGTACTTGGAATACTTGAGCCAGAACCGCCCTCCACCCAATGCCTACGAACTCTTTGCCAAGGGCTATGAAGACTATCTGCAGTCCCCGCTCCAGGTGGGTCTGGAGTGCACTGAGGAGGGAGGCTGGAAGTAGGGTGGAGAAAATCTCTTGAGAGTGCGTGTCCTAAAATCATAGCGAAGCTTAGGAGGCAGTGGGAAAGTTTTGGTATTCTGGTGCATTATTCTTGCCAGAAACTTGCTTATTTTTCCTGTTTTCTCTTATTCATCAGCCACTTATGGACAATCTAGAATCACAAACATATGAAGTGTTTGAAAAAGACCCCATCAAATACTCTCAATACCAGCAGGTACAGTGTAGATCCTGGATTGGGTCAAACTCAGGGCTAGAATAACGTAGGTGAAGATGAGATTATAGCCATGAGGTCTTCTCTCCTTCTCCCTAGGCCATCTATAAATGTCTGTTAGACCGAGTGCCAGATGAAGAGAAGGAAACTAATATCCAGTGAGTGTGTTCTCCCCACGATCCCAGAGATGTGTGTGCCTATTTCTCTATATGCTGAGTCAGCTTGATTATCTTTCTTTCTAGGGTGCTGATGGTGCTAGGAGCAGGCCGGGGTCCCCTGGTGAACGCTTCCTTGCGGGCAGCCAAGCAGGCTGACCGACGGATAAAGCTATACGCTGTGGAGAAGAACCCAAATGCTGTGGTGACGTGAGTAGCAACCCTTTTACTGGGAAGTTGTCCCTAGTGCCAGTTTTTCTTAATTTGTGTCGTCACTTGTATCATCTCTGTTTTAGGCTAGAGAACTGGCAGTTTGAAGAATGGGGAAGCCAGGTGACAGTAGTCTCATCAGATATGCGGGAATGGGTGGCTCCAGAGAAAGCAGATATCATCGTCAGTGAGCTTCTGGGCTCCTTTGCTGATAATGAACTGTCACCTGAGTGCCTGGATGGAGCCCAACACTTCCTAAAAGGTATCTCCAGATTGGCGTGTACTGAGTAAGGGGATTGGATTGTTAGCTAGGAAGGCTGAGGGGAAGGTGTTGGGGAGAATTGAGTAGGATGGCAACCAAGGTTACAGGGTTTAGGGGAAGGTGGGCTGGACTTGAGTCAGTGCCCTTAGCAAATGAAGTAATCTCTCTGAACCTCGGTGTTTACATCTATAAAATGAGGGGTGTAACCTAGAGCAGAGACTCTTAACCTGAGGTCTATGATATGTACCTTGGGGGTTTAGCTTTCATCAGGATATCAAAAGGCTTTGTGACCCCACAAAAGTTAAGCACTAGATTAGAATATATTAGGTTCCTTCCAGTTTTAATCTTGTGTGACTCTGTAAAGTAACCTGGAAGTGGAATTTCCTGTGACAAGAGGTGGGAGCAGGTTGATCCGGGAATGGAACAGCATTGAGTTACCTGAGTCTGTTTGGAAGTGAGAGGTCTGGGCCTTCAGTTAGTACAAATATATCATTTCCATCCCTTGGGAACTAATGTGGCTCTCCTCCTCTGCAGATGACGGCGTGAGCATCCCTGGTGAATACACGTCCTTTCTGGCTCCTATCTCCTCCTCCAAGCTGTACAATGAGGTCCGAGCCTGTCGGGAAAAGGATCGTGACCCCGAGGTAAAGAGCCACTCTTTTCATGGGCTTCTTTCTTTAGTCCTTTTTTATATATTAGCCTCTATTGTTTTCTTCCTCTGCAGAAGATGGAGAGGTGAAGGAGCAGTAGGGAATGTGGTTGAAGTAAAAGTGTGTTTCCATCTTTTTCTGTGTCCCTGAGGCTTGAGCATCTTTCCCTGAGGAAGTAGGTATCTCTTGCCTATCTTCTCCAGCTCTTGCTCTCTGTGTCTTGGGTCAGGCCCAGTTTGAGATGCCTTATGTGGTACGGCTGCACAACTTCCACCAGCTGTCTGCACCCCAGCCCTGTTTTACTTTCAGCCATCCCAACAAAGGTGAGTTCCTGCGTGGCTATCCTCTGACTGGGTGGGTTGAGAGCTCAGCCTTGCTGACCTGGGTCTGCCCTATCTAGGCTCCCCTTACTGGTTCTTGCTCATTTTTTACTAAGTTATCTAAGATTTTTAACCCCTTGTCACTCACACAACTCTTCCTTGACAGATTCTATGATTGACAACAACCGTTACTGTACCTTGGAGTTTCCTGTGGAGGTGAACACGGTGCTGCATGGCTTTGCAGGCTACTTTGAGACTGTGCTTTATCAGAACATCACTCTGAGTGAGTGTCTGGGGCAGTGGATGGTGGGGTATGAGTATGTGCTACCTGAGCAGCTTCTGTACATGTTTCATTTAGGGTCACAGGGAGCCCAGGAGTCAGTGAATGAGAATATTTGATTACTTTTTTCTGTTTTCACAGAAGGCATTCTCCTCAACCTAGGCAAAAAGCACAGTTTTTTCATTATTTTGTCCATACAGGTATCCGTCCAGAGACTCACTCTCCTGGGATGTTCTCATGGTTTCCCATCCTCTTCCCCATTAAGGTAGGAATCATATTTAAAACTCCATAAGTTAAAGAGTAACTCTGGCTGTTGGGTTATGAATGATGCTTGGGTGTGATCCACGTGCTACTTCTCTCACGGTTTGAATCCCAGTTGTAGATGTTGGAATTAATGTAGTGGCCTTTTCCTTGCTTCCTCACATCTCTAGCTATTCTTCTGTCAATGTCCTACCTTAAGCAAGAGTCATCTTTTAAAACCCAAATCTGACTATATCTCCCTCCTGCTAAGAAACCCTTTAGTGCCTTCCCACTGTCCTTAGGATAATGGTTAAAATCTTAAACATTGCTTGTAAGACTTGGTGTGATCTAGTTTTAGCCTGTCTTTCCAGCTTCTGTCCCCTTGATTACATTGCCTCAGTCCAATGGACTATCTTTTAGTTCCTCTAATGCCCCATCATCTTTCCTTCCTCTGGCTTTGATACCTTTCTTCTTTGCCTGTAAAATTCATTGCTTCTCTCTTTACCCTGATAACTTATTTTCCAGGTCTCCTTAAACTTCCTTGTTGTTAACTTTCTCAGATCTAAACTATGTTAGCATTCCTAGGTATTCATAGGTGCTTTCATAGCACCTCGTGCATGTTCACAGCAGTCATCACACTTTAGAGTATTTGTTCAATGTCTAATTGTTTAGTTCTGAGTATTTGTTCTGATAGACTTCAGATAAACTTTATGAGGGTTGGAACGTCATGTTTTTATCTTCACACTTAGCTCAATACATTGCCACGTGTAATTCATTAGTCTACCCTGAACCTCCCTGTCTTTCTTCTTACAGCAGCCCATTACGGTGCGTGAAGGCCAGACCATCTGTGTACGTTTCTGGCGATGCAGCAATTCCAAGAAGGTGTGGTATGAATGGGCTGTGACTGCACCAGTTTGTTCTGCTATTCACAACCCCACAGGTCGCTCATATACCATTGGCCTCTAGCTCTGCCTGCAAATGTCCAGAAGCAGCTTCAGGTTCTGCTCCTATAGCATAGAAGGTGCAGTACAACTGTGGGCTGTGGTTCCCGTTGTCCATCAGAGAGAAGCATTTCAGTTTGCTTTTCTGCCTTACATCAATGTGGGCAAAGGAGGACAATTAATTGCAGGGGTCAAGCCACCAACCTGTGAAGATTTTAGGCCAGACCTGAGTGTGAGGAGTTAGTGCTGGATCTGAAGCTACTCCCAAAGATACTCAGCTTCAAGCGCTCCCTGGAATAGCCCTGACATGCCGATTGAACACATTTTCAGCCCTTTCCCTGCCCATCTTCTATTCCTGTTTTGATGGTTTTGTGTGGAAGGAAATACAAATAAAGTGAAGTTATGGCCTTTCCTGCTCCAACCCTGCTGCCCCCTGCCTCTGCTTTCCCACACCTTACTTAGGCATGCTCAGATCTGTGCCTTTATCAAAGACCCAATGGGATCTTTATTACCTATTTAGGAAGCTTAGTGGTGACTCTTGGTATGGGCATTTCTGGCCAGCTACAGAATGGTTTTGTCCATTAGAACTTGTGATTAGACTTTAGTCTGGGAGGAGGCCTAGTTTTCCACCACGGAGAAAGATGAGGTAGTGCGTTAAGCCAGCTTTCCACCTTCTTGAGCTGAACTGCCAGCTGCTTTGTTACCTCTTGATAAACTGGAAGCCATCCAGACATCTCCAGCAAGATGCCACCTATTTTGTTTGAACAAAATCAGGTTAGTTTGAAGTCCTAAGAGATCATCTAGTCCAATCCTTCATTTTACGGAAGAGGTATATGAAATTTGTACAGTGATATGACATTAATATTCAAATCGGACTGGAACATAGGTCCTCTGGCTTTCTCCATGTTAGAACCAGCTACCTTTTTGGAAGTTTTAGTGCAGACATCAGTTCCATCTCTCTGGTTAGAGGGCTGAGAGTACTGTTACATCTAAGCAGTCATCTGAGAAAGTCTCAAGTTTACCCTTGCAAGGGGAAGTGTGTGGGGCACTGATTTAAACTGAAGATATGTGAGCTATAAGACCAGACAAATCTGGCGAGACTTACATTTTCCAGTTCCCAGGCACTGAAGACAGGAGGTGTTTGGGAGGGTTGTGTAGACAGCCTGCTCAGGATGGGGAGGGATATGGAGTCTAGCGAACACACTTGCTCTCTACAAAGCTGTCCCCTGAGAGCACCAATGTGGTCCTCTGCAAATAAGAGCAGGAGTGGCCAAGGAACTCAACTGAACCTCCTTGTTGGCTCTTCCCACACCTGGGACTTCATCAACCTGGGTGCCCGGCTTTCTGCAAGTCATTTAGCCAACGAGAGCCATGGGGGGGTTGCCTGAAGAAGCTTTCACTTTCTGGAAGTCTTGGAGAAGTTAGCCAATCAATGGTAACTTGATGGTTGCCAAGGAACAGTGGCGCTTGGCTCCACCCCTGTTTAGGATTGTAGCCAATGAAAGTCTGTACTTTGGCTGTTGCCGTGAGACAGATTAGTCCCACTGCCCAAACATTTCAGCGCCTGCGCAGATTGGGGAAAGTTCTGGAAGCCGGCGGAGTTACCGCCATTTTGCGGGAAGAGGAACAGCCGGGGTTGCAATGCCGCTCTAACTGCTGAGACTCTGCAAGACAGCCGTGCTTCGCGCTGCCCAGCAGACGCAAAGGATCGGAGGAAACCGGCACCCCCGCGCGGGGAACCGGAACTGGTGAGAAACCCCAAAGCTGGCAACCCCGCGACGTCACCTCTGCGTGACGTTGCTGCACGGCGCTTCCCGCTGACGTCACAGGCAGAAAATGGCGTCAGGGGCAGAATCAGGCAAACTTTTAAAATTAACAAAACTTTTTTGTCCACTTTGATTTGCAAGTGTTCACTATCAGAATGTAGCTCCCTGTCGGGACCTTAGCGATCCGCGCCCTCGTGGCTCTGTCCTTTACTGATGAGGCCGTTTGAAGGATCCCAGTGCGCCGGATCTCTTTCCGAACCCCCTCAGCCGTGACGTTTAGGTCCTCCATGTTGGCGGGCGGGGGGGAGCATCGACCCAGAAAACGTGTAGGATCGGTTTTCATCCCCCAGTGCCACCATTTGGAGAGAGATGAGGAAATTGAGATTTCTTCCTCGATCTTCGATTTCTGGAAGATTGATTTCACTGTATCAGCCTGAGATTTTCCCGCTTTCCTTTTGTGACCACACTTTCCGTGGCGAAAGTATATAGTGAAGCCAATGTAAGGGAACGCTGGCTCTCGCGGAGATGGTGCCAATAGGATACTTTATAGGACCATTTTTTAAAGCATATCCTTGGTTTGTTACATAATATGGGGAATGTTTTTATCGTTCTCATTATTCCTGTTCTTAATTAAAGTACCTTCATTTTGGAGCTGTTTGTGCCCAGCTCAGGGACCGGACCCAGGAGATGGCGCTACTATCACCCCTGGGACTCCAGCGTTTGGTGAATTCTGCCTGAAATGGGCTGACGGTGGTTCTTCACTCCTCTGCAGCAGTGGGGCCTAACTGCTGGCTTGGGTCGTGACTGTACTATGGCAGGATCCTGGCACTGCCATGATTATGGACCCCAGTGTAGTTTTTGGAGCAGGGATGGAAGAAAGCTCTATGGTGTTTTAATCAGTGGGATTGCATGGACTTTGACCCACAAGTTCATGGGGAGAGTTTGAAGACTGCCAACCTGAAAATGCATAATGTTTGAACTTTATTGCATTTAGGACAGCTAGAAAGCTACACTAAACCCATTGAGATTGCAAGTTTCAGAATGTGCTCATGTTGTATATGTCTGTGCTTAAATCGGTTCATTCTTTGTTTTGGAGTCTGAGTGAAAACTTTACTCCTTACATGGGGTGTTCATTTCTCAGCTTAAAGTGTATGTGTGTTATGTTACCCTTGCCCTGTACTAGCACTCAGCAAAGAAGAAGGCTTGCAATCAGGAGTGTTTAGGGAGGAAAAGTCAGCCTGTAAAAAATAGAGGAATTTTATGACACTTAGGAAATCTGTATAGACTTAGGCAAAATGACCGAAAGGAACAGTTTGAGCATCAAAAATTTTTTCTTTCTAGAACCATTTTTCCACAATGGCTCAAATAGTGTATATTATAATTAGCTTGGTTCTTGATATTGTGAAACATGCTGTGTACATGCTGCATGTCTCGAAGCTGCACAATAAGGTGTGACTAATGAGACTGATTCTTTTGATAAACTGATCAGAACATTAATTCTCCAGATGAGTATATTTAAAGATAGACACGTGGATAGTATGTGAGGCTTGAGTCAGAATACTGTTCAAGAAAGAGTCAGCTGTTCCATTTGAACTTTGTGACTTTGGGAAGTTCACAAATCCTGTTTTTCATCTGCATTGGATCTGATATCTGGCTGTAGCATGTAATACTTTTGATTGCTAAATTAATATAAGCTGCTATTGTTAAATCACAGATTGAGTTCACTGGATTTTAGGTACATCTATTTGATTTTGATCTCCATTGTAAAATTTAAATTTACTTCCAAGTTATCCTAATGATTTTGCTGTTTCGGAGACTTATCTCTGTAACATGCCTAGCAATATGAGGTACTGTAGGTCTGATTATTTTTATTACTTTTTAATGTTATTTTTGTTACTTTTAATGTAATTATATTTCTCTTATTTATTATTAAATCATCAGATAGACTGTGGGCTCTGAGGGCAACAAAGACAGCATCACTAGATGATGCATTAGCTGCTATAAAGAGGACAAAGCTCTTGTAGAGATGGCAAGGCTGATTATGATTCCCCTTCTAGCTTAGAAATTCTGCTTACCTGGGGATTTTTTTGTCAGCTTCATCAAGGTATAATTGACACAAAATTATACACATTAAAGTGTACAATTTAGTGGGTTTTGATGTGTATAAACACCCATGAAACTATCACTCCTAAAAGTTTCCTGTGCTCTTTTGTAATCTTTTCTGCCTAGCCCCTCCCCACCTACTCCTATCCCTAGGCAACCACTGATCTGCTTTCTATCACTACAGGTTAGTTTGCATTTTCTAAAATTTTATATAAATGGAATTGTGTAGTATGTACCCTTTTTTTTTTTTTGGTCTGATTTCTTTCATTCAGCATAATTATTTTGAGATTCATCCATGTTGTGTATGTCAATAATTTGAGACCAGTAATTTTTGAATAATTTATCTTATTGATATTGTGTGGTGTCTTCTGTTTTTCTTATTTGACAGAGTTGGGGAAGACGAGTGTTAGATGTGAAAGTTTGGGGGAGGCGAGAAGTCTCACCCTTTCTTCCTAGACAGAAAGGCTTCAAAGTGGGATTGGTTAAGCCTGTCTTAATCATAATCTTTTTGAGTTACCTAAACTCTAGTTGGTATTATATGGAAAATGCTTAATGATAAGTTCCCTAATTATTAGTGTTTGCATGGGGGATATGGGGAAGAGCTTAGGGCAAATCTGGTTTTTTCTGGTATTGCATTGTCTTATTTATCATTTTTTTGTCTTGCATCTTTACCTTTTATTGGAACTGTGTGCTTATTTCTATGATTTAAGTTTAAACCAGTTATTCAGAATTTTGAACAGTAGAATAGAGGCCTAGGGCCTAGTGTCTACTATAAAGTGAGTGGTAAGTTTGAGTGCCAGCATTGTCTCTTCACAGGGCAGGGTCTGTTTTGTATTTTGTCTCTACCTAGATATTCAGTTTTCTTCTAGACCTTTGACCTATTCTAAGCCACCAAGCAGAGCTAGTTCAGAATTGTAAGGTACAAAAATAAACCTAGGGTGAGCAACAGGTAGTAAGATCCCATTGGAGTTAATGAAACAGAACTATATGCTGAATTCTGTCTCTTGGAGGTGAAAGGGAATGTGGGGTACTGGAAGGGGAGGAAAAATCTAAAGAAGGTTCTTATGTGTTGATGTCCTCTTCTCAGATCTGCCATGGCATCTGATGACTTTGATATAGTGATTGAGGCCATGCTGGAGGCTCCCTATAAAAAAGAAGAGGTAATATTCCCACCTCACTGGTGGAATTGGGTTAATAAGGAAAAGCAGTTGGGTGTCATAGGTTTCAACATTTTGTGAATCCTCTTTCCCTACTTGTTTCTTATGTATAGTGACTATTTATAAATGTCTTTTAGTAAGCTCTGCTAGAGACCCATACTCAAGGGCCATGTTTACAGAAGGGCCCCAAAAACTGGGGAAGGGGGCCACCTAATGTGGGAATTAGTGCTTTGTCCATAGCTTTCAGTGACACAGAAAATCTCAGTACTCAGACCCGATTTCTTACTCTCTCAGGAAATAGATATCAGTGTAACAGATGTTGGGTAGCTAAAGTTTTGACATCCAAATCTGTCACTGTGATGTCTTCTTTTTGGATAGTTTCCTCCCTCTCTTATTCCCTTTTTTGGGAGATCTGAGTGCTCAAAAATTGCCTAGATAATTGGCTAGAGAACTTTGATTTCATGAGCTTTTTTTCTTTGTTCACTTTTGTTCTTTCTGTGCCCAAATGGAATCTTTGTGTCTGCTACTTTGAACCTTGTGACATTTTCCTGGTGAACCCCTCAGGACGAACAGCCAAAGAAAGAGGAGGTTAAAAAGGAAGGCTCTGACAATACCACCAGCAGCACTGGCAACAGTGGCAGTGGGAGCAGCACCATTGGGGAGGCAAGCAAGTGAGTGCGGCGTGAGGAAATGAGTTGGCAACTTGGGAAGGGAAACAACTATGTCCATTAGAGAAATAGCCAGAACAGGGAGGTAGTTGCTTCTAAGACTGCTGACTTAATAACTGGCTCATGGGAATACTGGTGACTTGGTTTTATGACAATGTAGACTGAGCTTTGCATGTAGATTTATGGATCAGTTCTAGCATTGATATATTTCATTTGTGTAAAATAGCAAGAGGGCCTCTAACTTAGAAACACCAGCTTTTGCTTGGCTTTGGGGAAAAACCATGGCCACTTCAGATGCCTGACAGCATCCAAAGCTATGTGTAAGTTGATGTTGTACAGTCGCTGTGAACTGCCAGATTGTCTTCTGGGCTTTGGTCCTTTACTGCTCTTTGTTTCACCCTGGCTATATATCATTGGGAGATAATGAAACCTTCTCACAGGAAGAAGAGGAGTCGGAGCCATAGTAAAAGCAGGGATAGAAAACGCAGGTTAGTCATTCTGGGGGTTTTGGGTTTTCAGAATTACTATAAATGGAAAGAAACCAGGGATATACGTCGAAGCCCAGAAAAAGTTGGTTGGTTCGTTAACAAACTAAATAGCTGTTTCCATCTGCAGTCGTAGTCGGGACCGGGATCGGCATAGGCGGAGAAACAGTCGGAGCAGAAGTCGAGATCGGCAGCGTCATCACTGCAGCCGTAGCTGGGATCGTCGCCATAGTAGTGAGTCCCGAAGTTGGGACCGGCGTCGTGAGGATCGTGTGCACTATAGGAGTCCACCACTTGCCACTGGGTATCACTTTTTGCTAACAAGATCCCTTTCCTATTGGAATCTGGGTAAACTATGTGCTATGGTCCCTTCCCAAGGGTGCTTGCATATAAATAAGTCTCTATGATAGGCAGGAGACCCAGTTGCTAGAGGGGTGGCATTAAGAATTCACATGCGGGATGCGCTGGGATCTGGTTTTCTCGCGATGGAAGACCCAGCATTGGACCAATCTGAATAAAGTTGGGTGACACAACTTTCACTTTTGTTGTTTTCTGTCCCATAGGCGTAGGTATGGACACAATAAGAGTCCTCATTTCAGAGAGAAGAGCCCTGTCAGGTGAGATGATAATGAGTACTCTTTTAGGGATTGTAAGGTAATGAATAAAAAGGTCTTTGAGCCAAACTACAGCAATATGTAGTACTTAAGGGTAGCTGAGAATGATAACCAAGTATTAGTAGGGGTGAGGGTCTCAACAAATTTTGCTCACTCTTCAGGGAGCCAGTTGATAATCTGAGTCCTGAGGAACGTGATGCCCGAACAGTTTTCTGTATGCAGTTAGCTGCCCGCATTCGGCCTCGAGATCTAGAGGACTTTTTTTCTGCTGTTGGCAAGGTAACCTCCTCCTTAGTTTACTTCTGATTATCCTCTAGTCTATCCATCCCCCTTTATTCCCAACTCTGGATTTCTCTGTTGCCCTGGACAGGTTCGTGATGTACGTATCATCTCAGATCGGAACTCACGTCGTTCCAAGGGTATTGCTTATGTGGAATTCTGTGAAATCCAGTCTGTGCCACTGGCCATTGGGCTGACTGGGCAGCGGCTGCTGGGGGTGCCTATCATTGTACAGGCCTCACAGGTGAGCAAGCCAAGAAACTGACCTGAGAAGACAGGGTTGAAGGTAGGAGGTGTGGGACCCTACTCATCATTTCTTCCTTCCCCAGGCTGAGAAAAACCGACTGGCAGCCATGGCCAACAACCTTCAGAAAGGCAGTGGTGGACCAATGCGCCTCTATGTGGGCTCCCTGCATTTCAATATCACTGAAGACATGCTCCGGGGCATCTTTGAGCCCTTTGGCAAGGTGAGTAGAAAGGGAGGGAAACCTCTGAAGGGAATTAGAAAAAGTGGGGAAGATGAGGGTTCTTCTTTGTTCTGTCTGACCACGATAAATCCACTGCATACACCATACTGGGCATAAGGGTCCATGCTGGGAAAGTTAGACTCCATCTCTGTATTCAGATTGGTCAGTAGACAAATGAGTCAGGCACCATGAAATCAAATGATAGGGTTCAGATTAAACAAGATAGTCATAAAAGGTGTTTTGGAAAGAGATGGCCTTTGTTTCTTTTTTAAAAAGATTCAGAGAGAGGTGATTGGTGGCTAGGAAGTTGGAGGTAACTAGAACAATCTGGGTAGGAAAGATCAAAAGTGTGGGTTAGCTAAAAAGTTATTAATAATATCTCCCTTTTCTACAGATTGATAATATTGTGCTGATGAAGGATTCAGATACAGGTCGTTCTAAAGGTTATGGTTTCATTACGGTGAGTCTCTAGTCTTTTTAACTTATTTTAGTTTGGGTTTGTCCTCTTTTCTGATTTTACAGCTTAGCTTCATTCTCCTTTAGAAACGATCTAAATGACCCATAAACCCTGATACCTGAAGCTTGGATTAGTCTTCTGTTTCTTTTCTTTTAATGCCTACAGCACCTGGTCTTCCTAGGTGGTCTCCCATCCAAGTATCCAACTACTAACCAGGCCCGACCGTGCTTAGCTTCCGAGATCAGATGGAATTGGGCTAGTTCAGGGAGGCATGGCCGTAGACTAGCCTTTTGTTTCTTGAGATGAATGTATTGCTTGAGCTCTTGACTTTGCTCCTATACTCTTGAAAGTGGCCCTGGGGTGTCCAGGAGTTGAACAAGCTTCCCTGGTGCTGCAACTTGCTCTTAGAGTAATAGTAATGATTTCAGGCTGCAGCTAAAATGTTAGGGGCATAAGAGAGGTTAGGTACGGGCTTTTATAGACATGTTTTATAGAATTTGTATATTTTCATGATGAGATAGGATGGGGCTACTCTGAAGTAATTTTTCCATTGAGAAATATCTTTATATTTAAATACTGAGGAAAGAATAATGAGGTCACTTATTAGTGGGCAAATCTCACCTTTTCCTGACACTCCAACAATATTATTACCAGTTCCCATAACTGGTTCTTCCAGCCCCGTGTGACTCCAGGCTGAGGACTGGCTGCCAGCCACAAGTCTGATTGAAGCTGGTATTTTCTGGGCTCAATCCAGGCAGCATACACCCCCACAGTTGCCTACAGGGCAGAGGGAGAGGTAGGTTGTGTTCTACCATGACAATTGCTCACCTCAGAAGTATCCAGAAAAAGGCAGGCCACCTACATCACCTGCCTGTGAACTGTCAGCACCACGTGCCAAGCCCTGGGGCAGCTAATACCAGAGTAAACAAAGCCAGCTTTGGCATTCCTAGGAGCAAGTACCTTTTCTAGCTCTCTGTGTGACTTAGATGCGGAAAGGCTTCTTTGGGGGCCTTTTTGCTCTTGTGTTGCTGCTTTTTAGGTTAATACCCTTGACATTTAAATAGCAGACTGGGAATGCTCTGTATATGCCAGGCTGCTGTTGGTGCTGCTGATGAAAGGGGCGAGAGAGTAGAGGCTCTGGTCAGCAGGCCACCAAGTCAGCAGCAATGTGGTGGGGATGTAAGCACAGTCTTCCTTTCAGTACCAGGCTGGGCTCTGGAGGTCCAGATTTGTACTTCTTAACTGAGAACCGAAATTTACTAGTCCTAAGGGCTGAAATAAAAAGCCCAAGATCCCTGACTCTAAGCTTATCTTACTTCTGTTTTATATGTCCATTTGTGAAACAGCCTGTCAGGCTGGCTTCCCTACAGATAAAAATGGAGCTGGAAGATTGAAAAGTGATTGCCATTGAGTCAATTGGAAAAGGTCCTTTTCAGAGAATGATTTAGGGGAGGATCTTACGTCATAGACTCTGGGAAAGAAAAGTTTGTATTACAGTGAGCGTGCTGTTTTTCTAGAATAGTAGGAATATGAGTGTTAGTGGGTTTTGAGAGCGTGTCTGTGGCCAAGAGCTGACTGATATTGCTTGGGTTTCTTGTAGTTTTCTGAGTCTGAGTGTGCCCGGCGGGCCCTGGAACAGTTGAATGGCTTTGAGCTTGCTGGTCGACCTATGAGGGTCGGCCATGTGACAGAGCGACCAGATGGTGGTACAGATATTACTTTTCCTGATGGAGATCCGGAGCTGGATCCGGGATCAGCAGGTGGACGTTTGCAACTCATCGCCAAGTTGGCAGAAGGTAGAGTTTCTCTGCAGGTGGAGAACATGGATTGAGTTGTAAATCAAGGGACTTAATCCCACCTTTTCTTTCCCTTTTAGGCTCTGGAATCCAGTTGCCAACCACAGCTGCCGCTGCTGCCTTGCAGCTGAATGGAGCAATACCCTTGGGGGCCCTGAACCCAGCAACTCTGACTGGTAGATTTAGACTTGGGAAAGGGAAAGAAGGGTTAGGGCCTAGAAAGAAGAAATGCTCTTTGCTCACTAACTCACTGCTTCTCTTTGTTCCAGCTCTGAGTCCGGCCCTGAACCTCGCCTCTCAGGCAATTGCCTCCCAGTGCTTCCAGCTTTCCAGCCTCTTCTCCCCCCAGACCATGTGAGTCTCAGGACCTAGCTCATTTTAGTCTCAGTTATTTTCTTTCTTTTGGCTTCCATTTACCTCTTCCCCAGGTGAATCAGTGGCACAGCATACTGCCTCCCTGTGCCTCCGGGTCCTGCCACTCCCTTCTCCACATCTAGCTTTCTATGGCCCGGCTCCTTTTCTCCATTTTGTGGACCAAGCCATCCTGAGGGCATGGACATTGACTGTGGGGAAATTGGAGCCACACTTATGCACCAAGAAGAGCTCCTGCCCATGGCCCCACTGAGAATGGCCTCTGCTGAACGACCGCTAGTTGAAGAACAGAATTGTTGAACACCCGTTTCCCTGTGTGTGTTGTCTCCTAGGAGGATCTTCATTGTCTTTTCCAACAACATCTTAGTAATTCCTTGATTCCTCCTCTGTTGGGAAGGCCCTAGGGCATTAACTGAAGAAATGAGCTTCTCTCCTTTTCCTTTGTCTTTACCCTACAATTTTTTCAAGGAAAATTCTTAAGTCCTCTGGACAAAGAGGACTTTGGAGTTTGTGGGATGAACCTTGAAGGTGCTGGCTTGCTGTTGCAAGGACCCCCAGAAGATAGTATGGACTTGTATATGCATTGTGAAGCCTGCCTTAGACCTCAGCTTAGGGCCAGAACTACTACTGTAAGCTCAGCATCTTGCTGGGAACTGTGGGAATGATCTATCCTGCCAGTTATTATGAATGTCTTAGGGGCATTCAGTTTAGCGAAGGATGGGGTACTTTCCAGTATCTTCCATCTTTCTTTGTATAGTTAGTTGTCCTTCCTCCCAGGTCCTTCCTTTGGTCCAGGGTGGGAGGATGGAGGGGAGGCTGCTACTCTCCACCACTTCCCATGTGCCTCTACTGTGGGCTCAACCCCAGCTGTTAAAGCTGCTCCTGTCCCTTGCCTGGGCACACATGAGCCTTCTCACTGGATTTTATACCTTTGTGTCTGTACATAAATATACATATGTATATATATAAACTTTGTACAAATGGCAAGCCCTACTGTTGTGGCAGCTGCTTTCCATATGTGTATGGTCTTAGTTATGTCGGATGTTAATTTCTCATGAGCCAAAACCATGAATGGTTCTAGGAATATAAAACATTTGTAATACCATTGTGAGGTTTTTTCCTTTATTTTAATTTTATCTAATCTTCAGAAAGAAAAATGGACTAAAGGCACATACCTGGGCCAAGTTCTTGTCTGTATTTCCATTTCACTGTTAGCGTTTGTCTCCTCTTCCATTTGTCTCCATCTTAACTATCTCCAAATCTACCTGCCCACTGGACTGCATTCCAGGTTCTGTCCCTGTGTCTAAGGACGGATCTTGTCTTTCCACTAGATGGCAGTGTAACTATCACATTCTGCACTTTCCTCTAGGTGTGTTTCATGATCTTAAAGATCTTAAGCAGCAGAGAAGCCTCCCAAGCTCACCATTCTTAGAGTT
Source organism: Cynopterus sphinx (assembly GCA_030015415.1). Taxonomy (NCBI): domain Eukaryota; kingdom Metazoa; phylum Chordata; class Mammalia; order Chiroptera; family Pteropodidae; genus Cynopterus; species Cynopterus sphinx. The sequence goes on from CM057384.1 coordinate 78,031,618, forward strand.
GGTCCCCATACCACTTTTTGCCTTCTTTGTAGTAGAAAACTACTAGAGCCCAATATCCAAAGGGATTTGGGCATCATACATTAGGGATCCCCAGACCTTAACTGCAATTTTTCTCCCAGTCATTTCAGTGCTTGCTTTCCATATAGCTCTGCCTGGAGTAATGCAAGCCTGGAATCAGTGACTCGCAGGGAGCTGGGTTTTCCAGGAAGGGCCCTGCCAAAGGGGAGGCAAAATTTCCTCTGCTTGCTTTTTAAGGCTTGTAACAAGGGATTGGGCCAGCCCAGCTCACTTAGTAAGAATCAGCCTGGAGGAGAAGTTCTGAGGTTCTTGGTCAGGGCTCTGTGGGGCTCCTCCATTCTTTGCTGGTTTCTATGGCAACAAAATGTTAAGACTTGTCATGCTAAAAATATGGATAATTGCTGTTAGGTTTTAATTTGTCAGCACTCAAACTTTCTAAAGCAGTGATGGGTTTTTGGTGATACTAGCTTCTGGGGTTGCTTTCAACACTGAAGTATTGAGTACCTGAAGCCTGTTTGGTGTGAGAGGCCACTGGGGCCCAAGACTAGCTCTTGATTCTTCTAGCTAGCTGTTTCCTTTGCTGCCACCCCTACCCCTTCTTAGTTTGCTCTTTGGACCTGGTGGAAGGTATCTTAGTTTGCTCTTTGGACCTGGTGGAAGGGAAAGAGGATGCATTATTTTTAGTTCGGAGCAGCTGGCTATGGCTCAGTCCCCGTATAGTTATTGATTTGGCTGTTAATGCATCCTGGAAGCATACTGCAGACCATTTTTGTTAGTCATTCTAAAGCCATGGACCTAGACTCCCTGTGGTTGTCTTGAACTCCAAACTGTATATACCCACATGCCTTCCCTCCCTGCACTCAGGTGGGTACCCACCTCTGCTTGGTTTCCTTATGTTTCCATACCTACCTCCTTTGGGCTTCTTGTACTCTGGTTCCTTCTACTTCAGATCCTCCTTTACTCTTTGGGCTTAGTTCTTCATACATCCTCTTGCTGGGAGAGAGACAGTGATCAAGTGAAGAAATATCTAAGATAGCTTCTCTAGTCTTAATTCACATCAGGTGACTGCATCTAATGGGTGACAGCCGGTGTCACTGTGTATGACTCAGTGCCTTCTTGTTACTCATCTCTATTGGGGGCGGTTAAAGTGGAGAGAAGGGGGCAATAAACAGCCTCTGGGTTGGGCCTAAAGTAAAATAATCTTCCCTCAACCTCTCCTGTCTGAGCATGGTTGTGAGACTGGGGGTAGAGATGAGACTGACCCAGTCCTTTTCTCAACAGACTTAGGATTTTCCTACCAGGCCTCATTTCTAAATGGGATTTTCACCTGACTTTTGGCTTAGAGCCTATGCTGCTTTCTTCTCCAAGGCAGTGGCATTTCCTCCCTGTTCTTTAAACTCCTGTGTTCTTGAGATTCAGGAAGTAATACTTGGACAGTTAGAAGAGTCCATCCTGGCTTCAAAAAGTGAGGTGGTAGGAGGTGGAAGGACGACAACTGTTAACATTTATGCAGGATTTGTTGTGGTTTAGGCGGTGTTCTAATCACTTTATATGTATTGAACCATTCTTCGGTGACCCTCTGAGTTAGAGTCTTTTGTTAACTTTAATTGTAAGTAAGGAAACTGACACTCAAAGAGCTTAAATAACTCGGTCCACAGAAAGTTTGTGATTCTAATTCAGGCAGTCTGGCTTCAGATCTTTTGATCTTAATCATAAGCTGCCTCTCAACACTGCTATAGAAGCCAAGGCTTTGGAGTCACAGGGAAGTGTCACTTTTTCTGTCTGTACTCATAGTTCTTAGTATATCCTGAATTTTTCCACTCCATGTCTGTTAATCTTGTTTTCTCTTCCTGTCCCTCTTTTGCTGGTCAGAATCTCATCCTTTAAGACCCTGAAGCTTTCCTAATTGGAGTTGACTTTCTTTTTCTAATAGGTCTTATTCTGCCTTTATTTACAGTGCTTTGTAAACTCTATTAATAGATGGTTATAACTTGAAGCCAGCCATAGACATGTCCTTTCCACTGTTGTTTTGCTTTGTATATGTTACATGTTTGTTGAATTAATTCCCTCTCTGTTCAAATCAGAGCCAGTCTATTCAAAGGCTGTCCCTTCTAGTCTGCCTTCCCTGGCAGCTTCATCCATTCCTTCCTCACCCTTTCAAGAGACAAGGCAGCTTTATTCTTTTCAGTGTTACCATGGTAGCCTGTGATGCTTTCTGTCTAAAATGCTGTTTGCCATCCACCAGAGACTGATGTTTCCATGGCAACCAGGTGAAGTCAATAGTCATGAGCTGGATGCAAGAAAGGAATTCTGGTCTCAGAAGCTTTGTGTCTGAATCTTCTGGCTTCAAACATCCTTCACCTCCCTCTCAGCCTTTGCACTCTATATCTTGAACTGATTTGCTCTCAAAGTGTACTCTTGGTTGAGAGAACTCTGAGTGAGGTGAGGCAGACCAGCCAACTTAGATTATGTGGGAAGGTGGAGGCAAGGAAAGAGCTGATCGAAGATCACTTTAAAAAGTTGGATGAGTTCTCTTAGCTGTCACAGATGATCAACTCTCAAGAACCCTTAAGGAGTTGGCTGGAGTTGCTGGAGAGCCATTAAGCAGTTATTTTTGAGGGCAATGGGTGGATGGATGAGGTACCTGAGGACTGGAAAGGAGCCAGTCAGTTCTGGATTGCAGAGGGGAAAACAATGACCTTGGAAATAAGAGACCTGTCATACTCTTGTTAATGTTCCAGAATGGATGGGAGTTTCCATCAGCTTTCAAGCATCATGAAGCCTACTTGTCTAGAATGAGTAGTGTAAAGTAATTAGCTGTCGCCTCCCAATTCCTGGGCCCAACGAAGCCAGGGAACTTCCACCCTGTAGCAGAATGATCACACTCTGGAGCAACAATATAAGGTTCAGATCCCTCTTCTATCTCAAACTATCTAAGTAAGCTCAGGTTATTCCACTTTGCTAACTCAGACATCTGCAAAAAAGAAATGTTAACAATAGTACCTTATCTCAGGCATTTGAGGATTAAATGAAATGACCTGTGTAGAGAGCTTAGAACTTGTTAGCTGCTTGGTTACTACTTGTCATTACTGCTGCCATCATTATTCCCATTCCTCTGGGTGCCTTGACTGTCTCCCTGACCTCATCTCCAACTTCAGAGAAAGCTCAAGATTTACAGAGGGAGAAGTGAGAGTGGGGCAATGTTGAAAATAATCCATAATTGTTTCTGGGCTAAAGTTCCAGGCTTACAAGGTCCCAGGTCACGTGCAACCAGCCCACTTTTCAGGAAAACAAGTCCCACTCCCCAGTCTCTCTTTATGCCTGAAATTGTATAATCATTACAACCAGATGGCTTTGAAAAATCAAGGTGAGCCCCCCTGGGTACCTTCAGGGTACCTAGTGCCCTTTGCTTTTTCTGGCTAAGGAAAAGACCAGAGTGGTGTGTGTCAGAACTCTTTGGTTGGTGTCACTCCTACTTTTCCCCAAGCACTCCTATAGCACCTGCCCTACTCTGGCAATTCCCTTTCAAAATAAGTATTTCAAATCACAGGGTCTCTGCCTAAAGATGAGTTATAATTTTAACAAAATACGGAAAATGTGCAGTGTACCCTCACTTAGGCTTCAGTTGACAGTCTTCCCCTGCAACCCTCCTAAAACAAATCCAATAATGGGTCACCTAAGTCCTGGCGGGGAGGGCATGTTGGATCTTGTAGACCAGAACTTAAATTTGTATTTCCAGAGAGGTGCTGTGCTTTGAGAGAAAAGCAAACTGCCTGAGTGATTGAATAAGAGACCACACAGGTTGCAAAAAAAAAAAAAAAAATTTTTTTTTTACTGCTCATTTGTATAATGCTTGACAAATTACAAAGATACTTGCATTTTTATTTAGTCCTCACAACTATCCTACATTACATAATTGGGAGAGCTGAGGTTCAGAAAGGCAAAGAGGTTAAGAGTGATTTTTCTCCATAGACTTCCATCCAGAAAGCAGTGGGCCTGAGAGCTAACTAAAACACCTTCAAGTCCCTATTTGTATTCACATCTTGAGTTTGCAAGGCCACCAAGCTATGGAGGCATGGCATCAAGATTCAAATAGATGAAAAGGGACCTTGAACATGTGCATCAGAGAGCCACCGGAATAATAAAGGATGAAGAAGCAAGATGCTCTTGTCTGGTTTTTGGGCTCCTTGACGACTTGGCCACACCATCAACCCAAATGTTACTACCTTCTTACGGGAAGCATCTTTCATCATGGGGTGGGCTGCCCACCATTTCTCCTTTGCATTTGCTCATGTAGTTTCACTACAAGGGGTGGTTTCCCTTCTTTCCTCCATATATCTACAGTGTACATATTCCTTAAAGCTCCAGTTCCTAAAATATGCCTTCTATATTTTGTTTCATTCTTAGAAATTTTTAAACTACATGATATCACCTCCCTACCCCCACCTGTCTTAGATAGTCAGAATATAGTATAGTTTGCTGTTGTTTTGGCCATGGTTGTGCTGTCACCACCACCTTGTCCGTCCCCTCCAGGTCCGTTGTAAGCTACTTGAGGGCAAGGATCATGTCTGTATTGTTTAATTCATAGGGCCCAGCACAGTGACTGGCATATTGCAGCACTTGAGGAGAACAGTAAATACTATTTATGGATGAAAGATAAAACATCCAGGAAAAATTTACTTAGACTGAAGTGGGTTGGAGCTATGTTAGATTAATAAAAAGATATACATATGGGTAAACTTCCTGGGAGTGAGGGTTGAACCCAGAAGACTTGTGAAGTTGTCCTTCCACAACTGGCAGCCTTCAGAGAAGAGAGCTCCTGCTCCAGTCTCTGTAGAAAGGATTAGATGCAGCAATAAATTATTTTGTTTTTGAACAGGTAAGATATGTCATAGCAGAGCTTGTGGCCTAACTATAAGCAGAGGCCCAGAGCACAGGAATACCTTCAAAGACATGGCGTGGCATCATCTCTGGCCTCAGGGTAGGGCACAGTCTCTGTACTTGGCCACTGAAGAGGACTTATGAGCCAGGGGGAGTGGAGGTATCAGTTTGACAGGAGTTGGGCCAGTAAGAGCACAAACCGCAAGACAAAATTGCGGTAGTTAGAAGAGCAGAAGGGCAGAGACCTGGCACAGGCAGCTCAGCCCCCAGGCCCTTCACTATCTCAAACCAACCCAGATCAGTAGCTTGGTTATACTTTGATCAGAGGGAGGGAGAAGAATGGCCTGGCTCTCAGCGAAGACCCCACTTCTCCCAAGTCTGGCGGGAGCCTGGCTTCATCTTCCTTCTGTTCTGAGCTCTTCCATGTAGGCGTCTAGAGGGAACACACAGATGGGTCGGCTGATGGGTCTGGCTAAGTTACGGGGAGGGAGGCTTGTGTGTGTGTGTGGCTCCCTTCATGAGGGAGGTCCTGCTATCATTAGACTGGTGCCACATGGAAGATACTGACTCCTCATCCTCCCCTCCTGCTATCTTTGACCATTGGTGGTACTTGTCCTCTAGAAAAGCCCTCCCTCCCTTGGCAGTAGCCTCTACATGCTCAGTCCTGTTTCTTCCATTGCCTCTGTGACGGCTGCATCTTCACCTCCTTCACCTTTCTCTTTTCAGGACTTCTTTCGTCTCTTCTTTCTCTGGAACACTAAGGCTTTATTTTGTTTTAAGTTATTTTATTTCATTTTTGAACAGATAAGATACGCCATAGTTAAAGAAATAGAAATGGGGTATACAGTGAGAAGTAAACCTCCCACACCTTTACTTCACTCACCCAGTTCCCCTTCCCAGCGGCCATCAGTACCAACCTGGTTTATAATTTGTTAGGTCATAGACTCCTTTGGAAATTTGATAAAGTTTGTGAACCTTAGTCTCAGGCAAATGCATGACTGCACAAACATCAGATTATACCACTTTATAAGAATTACAGACCCCTAAAGCCCATGTGTGATTTAAGGCTAAGAAACCCAGCCTGTATTGCTCCCTCTCCCTTAGAATATAATTTGTAGGTCCCTGCACAAAATAAAAATGGAGGGCTCATTCAAAGAATTTCAAAAAAGTGACAGCAAAGCATTAAACTAAGCATAGGGCCCTTTGCGCCATGAAGCCAGTCCTTCATCTCATCCTTTACTCTGGCTCTTCTACTAATATCTTTATAGCACTTATTCTCTTATCTATGTTTCTTGCCCCAACTCTTTCTGAATTTCCAACACAGCTGTCAAGGAAATTGCTGAAACTCTTCATGTGAATGTTCTTCTAGCATCTTAAACTCAAGAGTCTCCAAAATGGAGCCATTTACCTTCAACTCTCTGCCCCGTAACTTCCTCCTACAACCTGCAACTCCTCCCTGTCTATACCCAGCCACTCAGTTGCCAAGTCCCATTGATTCTGACTCTCAAATCCATGAGGCCCCTCCTTCCCACAGCCATCTCTCTCAGAATGGTCCTTCATTGCCCTCCATATGTATTACTGTGATTGGCCCCTACACTCGGCTCCTCAGGCTTTGTCTCTGCTCCTCCAATCCATGCACACCTCTCCCAGCCTCTTTCCAAAAGACCACCTTGATCACGTCATTTCCACATGCAAAGACCTTCAGTGACTTTCACTGCCTACAGAGTTGGGCTCTAATTCCTTTGCCAGTGTTTAAGGTCCTTTGCAGTAGGCTTCAAACGTTCTTTTCCATGTTCATCTTTTACCCCTCCTCTTCATATCCCTGAGGTTTCAACCCAACTGTAGAACCATCTGGCCTCTTAATGGGCCCAGTGTGTTTTTCTGCATTTTAATTTTTGAACTGCCTCTGTTCATTGTCCCCAGAGATTAGAGCTGGCTCACTCTGCTGCAGCCACATAATTTCTCAGGCCTTTTCACCACAGCTACTGTCCATGGCCCTGCTCATTGTGTCACTTGCATTTCTTCTACTGTCCCTCTTCCTCTCCAATTCCTACTGAAAGGGGAACTTTAGAAACAAAGATGGATAAAATCATCATTAAGTATCAAGCAGACGAGTGGAATCCTAGCTCTGCTTTGCTTATTGACCTTTTATTGATCCCTGTTAAATTCTTCCACAGTAAAAAAAATTTAAAAAGTAACGCCTTATTTAGTCATTACAGTGTTAACAGATAAAGTGAATAAAGTCGTAGGGATAGTGTCACTATTCATATTATAACTATTCGTGCTGGACTGGTCTCCCTTGGCTCTTCCTTAGCTATAAGGACTCAGAAGGTATCTCATTCCTCTTTCCATTAAGTTCATTAAGTTCTGGGAACCTGAGTGAGGTGAAGAGGAGGCCTGGCTTTTGAGTGCTCAGGTAACTGTATTGTATGTCTTAGAGGAGCTGCTGCCTTGTGGAGCTCTGTTCCCTTTGTTCAAACTCGTGGCTCAGGCAGCAGCAGGCGTGGGTGTCACCAGGAAAGGCATTGACAGCTTCAGTTCTCACATGGGCTTTACAGGTGACAGCTAGGGTGTTGGGGCCCTGTCAGGGGAAATGTAGGCTGACCCTATCATGCCCCAGATGATGAGCCTTCCTGGTGAATGTGGGTCTCACCTTGAACCAGCCAAGGTCATACTGAGTGTAGCTCTGGGAGCTAAATGTAGCCTCTAGCCTGCTCTTTGTAGAATAAGGTAAGGAGATGGGGCTTCGAGTCTGGGGACTTGGTACCACTGGGTCACTAAGTTATTAAATTACTTCTAGGTCCCTGTTCTTCTCCAGGCCTGTTGTCTCATCTGCAAAGGCACGAGTTGGACCCCATCATCTCTATAGTCAGTGATCCCTTGCCACAGACTATACCAGGACCAAGTCAGGTTTGGGACCTAGGGATTTAGGTTCCTTGTTCCTCTGGGCCTGAGTTTTCCTGTCTGTAACAGAGTTTCCTACATCCATCCCTTCTTTTGGGGCGCTGAGAAAACAGAGACAAAGTGAAAAAGTGCAGTAGAAAAATTTTTTATTGAAAAGGAAAGGGTGGCCCCTTGCTAGTGCCTCCTGGGCTCTGGCCAAAGGGGGATTACCACCCTCTCAGCTCCTCACGCTGGCGTCTGAAGGCAAAAGTCTGTCCGTGCCTCACCTTTAATAGCCTTAAAGGGGAAGTGCCGCGGTGTAATGACAAAACCACGGAATCAGCTCTCAAAAACGGCACTTCCAGGCCCTGGCCTTTAAGAGCTCCTTAAAGGCAAAGTGGACAAGTGCAGCAGATAAGAGCCAGACATCTTAGGAAAAGTCTCCAAAAAGGATCTCCGTGACTTCACCTTTAAGAATCTCTGAAAGGTGCGGCATGGTCACGCAGAGCACAAAGGTGGAAAACCCTGTAAAGGAGTCTTCAAAGCACTTTTCCAGTTTTCGCTTTTGAAACCTCTAAAGGAGAAGTGGTCCAGCGTGAAGTAATGCCACCCAAATACCTCACAGAACGACTTCCCTTCCCTTCCGGCCGCTCTGCACCCCGCCACCGGGGTGCCCGGGGTGGGGGGGCATCCAGAGAAGGCGCGGGTGGCGCCCGGGTGCGCCCGCGCCGGCACCAGGGCTTCCCGGGAGGCTTCGGTTCCTAGACGGTCTTCACGAGGGAAGCCTGACTGGGGCGGGTGGGGGCGGGCGGAGGGGTAGCGGAGAGCGAGCGCGGTGACTGGTGGCCATGGCGACCGCGGTGGCCATGGCGACCGCGGCTCAGAGAACCGAGAGGTCGTGACACGACCTGGAGCGCTGCTTGAAGAACTTGGCGTTGCGCGGCACCAGGTTGGCGAGGAAGCGCTTGGCCTTCTTGGTGAGGCTCTCGCGGCGCGCAGGTGGCACAGGGCCCTCCAGGCCGCCCCATTCCGGCCGCTGGCCCCCCAGGCGGCCCCGGCCCCGCCGCAGCCGGATCTGGCGCACCGCGCCCTCAAAGAGCTCGCGCGTGTTGTGGTGGAGCGCAGCCGACGTCTCGATGTGCTTGCAGCTCAGCGTCCCTGCCAGGTGGCGGCCCTCTGCAGGAAGGAATCGGTTCAGGCGTCCGCCTGGGCTGCACTGGGCCCGGGGCGAGGGTGCACGGAGTGAGGCCGCAGGACTGGGGCACGCAAGAGGACAAGGCAGGGATCGGTTGGGAGGTGGAAAGGTATGGGGCGTGAAGAGAAGGGATTCTCGGGACGTAGGCTTGGGGATTGAGTCTTCCCTTAGCCTGGGGCTAACTGCAACCAAGTTTGTGCGCCTGAGGGTAAAAATGCCTCAGGGCAAAGAGGTGACAGGAAAGGAAGGACTAGGATCCCCTATGACTGGGGATCAAGGATAGATGAGGTTCGAGATACCCACCCTCCAGTGAGACTTCCCTGGAGCGGGCCAGGTCACTCTTGTTTCCAACAAGGATGACAGGCAGGTCGTGGTGGGGCCTCCCAGCCCGAAGCCGAAGTAGGGTCTCTGGAACTTTGGAGAAGCTTCTTCGGTCAGTGACTGAGAAGACGATGAGAAAGGCATCCCCGGTCTGAAGGCAGTGGTCCTGCAGCCACCCTCCTGCTTCCCCCTGCAGATGGGCAGAGTCATGGAATGTCAGGGCTGGAAGCATGAGAGAACCTGTCCAGCGCCTACATATCAAATATGAGGAATCAGGATGAGGGAGAAGTCACTTGCTTAGAACAGCAGAGCTAGTTAATGGCAGAATCTCCAAACCCAGGATGTGTTTATGGAGAAATCAGTAATGTGAGTCCCACGTGGGAGAATTGGAGACATGATCCTAGACTAGGGTAATCCAACCTACTTTCTGATGTTTAAACTCTTAAGAAATGAATGCTATTCAAGTGTATGTAATCTTGTCTCTCATTTCTACAAAGTCACCACTTATGCCTAAATGTTCACAAGTCCTCACTTTTTTTTCTTTCCCTAATACCCCAGAGTCCTGAGCTCTTGTCCTGTCCAGTCAGACTCTTCTGGGCTGAAAAATGCATGGATAGGGTCAGTTTCAGAATATTTAACCTGGCTTGCAGCTGCAGGGTTTGTCAAATTCAGATCCTAACTGTCTTCTGGGTCAGAAGATCCTGGAAAGACAGTGGCTCTCAATGTCATGATACACACATTGGTATACACCTTTTGCTCTCTGAGATGATACAAGTTGAAACCAGCACTTACAGTCCCAACCAGCTTTCATCCAGACCCAGACTTTTGCCCTTCCCCAGTTCTCCCGGGTTCATCACTTGCTTGCAGCCACATCTTAGTTCTCACCTGTTCCCAGATGTCATAAACAATAAGAGTCACTTCCTCCTTATCCACCATGATACGTCTTTCATACGTGTCCTCTGTTGGGAAATAAGGACAGAGAATGGAGCCTATTAGGAGGTTGCCAACACTTATGAGACCTGGTAACCAGGGGTGCCTCAGATCCCAGAACCAGGGACCCCCATCCAGGGGGGTTGCCACAGAAAGCGCTGGAGAAATTTCTGGCCTCCAGGAGCTGCTCATGTCTTCAGCAATTCCATCCCTGACTAGGGCTTCAGAAACACCCTCATCCCCTGCAGAGCTCCCCCAAATACCTGGGTTCTCTGGCTCATGAGCACTGTCTCCCTGGAGACCACCAAAAGTGCCTGCTAGGGTGCTCTTGCCCACGCCACTCTCCCCCACCAGCATGACCTTGAAAATGGCATCCTTTTGGGTGGGGGCTGCCTCCCCTGAGCCCAAGGAGTCAGAGGAGCCAGAAGATGAGGCTTGAGGTGGCCAGTCAATTTCATCTACAGCTTGGGCCCGCAGCAGTTGGTGCTTGTAGGGGACAGGCATACTGCCTCTTCGTCTTGGGGCCCCTGGGGCAGAGGGCGGCCCGCCTCGGTCCAATCCTGCCAACAGTTTCTCTGACTTCTTCAGTGGTGTGGTGTCTGCTTCTGGGGGGCAAAGAGAAGGAAGCTATGAGTGGGGTGTGCCTAGCCATCTACAGATGGCTCAGTCCTGGCTGTGCTACCTTCAGGGGCCCAGTCAATGACCATGACCCAGAAGAAGCAAAGAATCTTTGGTCTGACCTCTTACACTGTAACTCCCCCAGAAGCCTGAACTGGTTTTTAGGGCTCCAAGGAGGTTACCTGATGGCTTGCCCAAAGTGGTTCTGGCCACAACCTATTCAAAACATGCCCCATGCAGGGGAGGCACCTGTGTGCAGCCTCCTCACACCCACTCACACTTCACACTGACACATAGGCACACCCCCAGACTAGGCCTCTGGCCCTGGGGCTGCTACTTCTTCCATCAAGAGGCCCTGCCCCTGCAGCTTCCGGCACCAGGAATCCCCTCCTATCTTGCTCAGGGATGAGAAGCTGAAGCTGCTGCCTAGGTTCTGCCCGGTAGGTAGTGGTAGTCAAAAACTTTGTGGGGGGCCTGTTCCCAGGGAAGGGCCTTTGGTCTTTGAGAAGTGCGTGTGGTTTTCTGTGGGTGTGTGCGTGAGAGGGCTGCCTCTTTGTAGCCCTGTAGGTTAAGTATTCTGCAGTGTATGGATGTGTGTGAGAATCCTTCTTCATCCCAGTGAGTTGGAGAATATGATGTTCATGGTGTGGTAGAAGGAGGGAGAAGGAAAGAGGGAGAAAGAGGGAGATCTGGAGTAAGAGAGGGAGAGTGACAATGCATGGGTCAAGGTAACTAGAGGAGGAACAACAGACACAACAAAGGGGGAGGGAGAGAAGCTGGAAATAGCCCAGGATCAATACTTGGCCGGCAGCCAGGGCCTCCAGGAGCCAGAAGAAACCCTTACAACAGGTCCCCAGGGCAGCCCCCAGCCCGTGATTCCCAGGCTTGTGGGCTGCCCCTTCCTGTTCCCCCTTCCCTCCTGCCTGTCCCTGTCTCTTGGGAATGGGCTGACTTAGGGGGCCAAGCACCGGTTTCCCCAGTGAAGCCCTGGGAGTGATGGGGGAAGGGGTGTTTAGGCATCACTCATTGCTAAGCCCCAGTCCAGCCCCAGTCCTAGTGTGAGCAGGAGGATTCCCTGCTTCCAGACTTGCTTTTCCCCTCTTGCTTGTATCCAAGCTTGTATTTAACCCCTAGTTCTAAAATCCCCACAAAAGCTTCAGCTTTCAGCCCCATGATTTCAGCAGAAACCTGCCCAGCTCAGCCTCACCTGGTGTGGGCGTCCCCGGGGGAGAGGCCTGGTGGCTGCCGGAGGGGCAGAGTGCTGTGGTTTCAGTGTCCGTGTCCATGTTGGTGTCCAGGTCCGTATGCATCGGTGTGCGTGTGGGTGTGCAGCCTGGCGACTTGCAGCACTCGCTCACTCACTCAGCAGCACTGTCAGCTTTTCCCTTTTAAATACCACCTCCCCACTCTTGCACTCACCCGCCCCCCCACACCTGAGGAAATCGTCCCGCCCCTGATGAGGTCACACATACTAATGAGCAGTGATGTCAGCGGGATTCCCTCCTTTCTGCCACCCCTCCCCAGCCTTTGTGTCGCTTCACTCTGGGAGCACACACACACAGAGGAGTCTGGTTAAGACATGAACAGAACTAAGTCAGAGGGTAGAGGAGATGTTCAGAGAAGTAGGGTGAGGGAGCTGAGGCTAGCAGGAGGCCGGGACCCAAGTACTGGAGGTCTATCTCCAGGAGCCAGGACTATTCATCAATCATCTCTGTGTTCCCAGCTCCCTAGCCCAGTGTCCAGCCCAGTGTGGGTGCTCTGTGGCTAAATAGAGGGGGTAGAGGCAGAAACCAAAAGAAATGCAGGGACAGGGGGACAACCACCCTGCCACCAAGCTTCCCTGCCATTCTCTCCTTCCCCACAACCACCCATCCCTTCTGAGCTAAGGCTCACAAAGATACCCATTTTTCAGTCTGGCCCATAGGCAGATGAGGGATTTGAGGAAGGAGAGTTGGCTGCTTTGTTTGGGCAGCTTCGTTTTGACACTAGGTTCAGGTGGGTCCAAACCACTGTGGGGACTTCCTCTTTCTCTCCCTGCCAGGCCAACCAACCAAGTGTTAATCACAGAAGGAAAAAAAGGGAGAGATTAGCTCTCTAGAAGTTCCCAACCCCAAGGTGGGGATGGGATGTGCTAGCCTACTCCATCCCTTGTGGCATTCAATGGAGCAGCCACCAGGCCTATACAAGGCGGACGGACACACGTCTGCCTCTTTGTGCAAAGACAGGAAGGTGTGTCACCTTTACTATTTCTTTCCTGCCTGGTTCCCTCTCTCTTCAGGCTCCCACTCTTGTCTTCCTGGCCTCTCCTGAACCATTTTTGACAGGTGCTGTGCTAAGCACCTTCCTGCATTAGCTCCTTTCATCCTAACGATTCTAAGGCTCAGAGTAGTAGGTAGATGGCCTGTCCCCAAATCAAACATGCAGCTGGAAAGTGGGGACACCAGGATTCCCACCCAGCTCTTTCCAACACTAAAGATTTTTTTTTAATCTCTACCCTTATGCTGCATTTCTTGTCTTAATGTTCCAACTGTCTTCAATTATTGGGAACAATCCATATTGCAATCTTCAGTGGAATTTTCCAATCAAAGAGGCAAATGATAATCTTGGGACTAATGTGCAGTGACAGTTCACTTATCTGGAGGTCAACTAGAGGTCAATATTGTGGGTTCTAGAGGGAGCAGAAAGGACTCCTAAGCAGCTACAATACTCATTGGAGACTCTCCAGTCCACAATCACGGCCTACCTATCCTTACTTTATTCACAATTTTAATGTGTCCTTGTGTGTTCTGTACTCACAGAAGCACAATGAGAGCAGCAAGTGACCCTTGATGGCCTGGTAGTGAGGTAAACACTACAAAAAACTTTTAAAGCAGTTATAAGCATTTAAATAGTGGCCTAAGGTCATTTGGCATAGACAACTCCCTGACACTGTTACAGCTTCTGAAAACATTGCTGCAGAGGAGCCACTGGTTTCTATGAATGATCCTCAGCTGCCTAGAAAAATTTTATTATAATGCAGATATGCTGAAGATGACTGTGACTGTGATGTTTTAGAATAATTTCGTTCCAAAATGAATTTTTAGAAAAGTTTTAAATTGCAAAGGAGTGAGCTTGATGTATTTGGAAAATTCACATAGGTGGCTAGATTTGTTCTATCAGTTAACAGTGAGTCAAGGGCTGCAGAACCCAGCAAGGATTCTTGATCATGACTTCAGCCTGCCCTCAAGCCAGCTTTAGGCCACAAGGGCAGGTTGGGTTTCACCTTGAACCATCTCTCTGGTTCCACTAGTAAGAGGCTGTGCACTCGCCCATATCTAAGGTCCTTCAGGAATGGGAGGTCAAGAGAATGTGGAATGGTGGGACAAGGGTGAGATTTAGAAGCAAAACCAATCCAGGTTTAAATCTGCCTCTGTCCCTCTCACTTGGCCTCAGAGACTACACTATTTGGAGTGTTACCCTTTTCTAATAAAGTTTCACTTTGGCTTTTAAGAAAGAAATCTGCCTCTCTATGTAGAGACTAGGCTAGTCTTGTAATTTCTTTGATGCTGCTCCTAAACGTGTGAACTGGAGTTAGGAGACTCATGGCACAGCCTTGTCATGAGGCCTGGGCCACGTAAGATGAACTAGCTGCTTTTCAGTAGGATGTCCAACTATTTGGTGTTCCCAGTGTCTGGCTGTATGTCTGCGGATCCTTCTCCCTTCCCAGTGTGGCCTGGAGCTAGGTTCTGGCCCAGATTCTGTTCCTTAAGACTGAATTCTGCTGTTATCTCAGATTCCCAGCCTGATCCCCTTCTCAAGCTAAGAACAATTCCCTTCTCCCACACTTGATACTGAGCACCTTGGGCAGTGGTGTCTATCCTGATAGGATTTGAAATTGCCTTTTCTTTTTCCTTGGGCTGTGGATAAAATAAAATAGGTGAGTGCTCTCCAATGCCCCTACCCTCTCCTGGCTAGGATCCTCTCATTTAATTTCCCCATATGGCCTGTACAAGGTAAATACCCTCTCTGCCAAACAGAGGCTTCACTATGACTCACAAAAGCAGTGTTACTGCTTGCACCTCCTAGAGCACAGATCCAGCATCTCAAGAAACTTTTCGGGCGCACGAATCTATACGTACAGGCCTTTTTAGTACACATACTACCTACAAGTCCTCCATCCAGCATTCTGAGGCATTCCACCACAAGGAGCTTTTACCTTAAATCTTTGCCCACTTTTCAAGTTACGGAAAGGTTGAAGCAGGACAAGGGATGAAGGTTTTTGAGGTGGCTACTGGGGAAGACAGGAGCAAGGGGAGGTCAAAGACCAAGTGATGGAGGTATGGGAGGGAAAATCAGCATTCTTTACCTCACTGTTTTCCCTGGGCCTGACACTGGTGGGACCAAGGAATGTTTGCACTTGGGAAGGAATGTCCAAAGGGAGAAAAATAAGCAAGAATGAGGATGTCTGGATCCCCTTCCCCAATATCTGGAGAGGGTCTGGAGTGAAAGGAGCTTGGGTTTTTCCCAAACCAAGAGGCCAGGGTCCCAGGACTGTACCATATCCCCTTTCTGCCACTTCCCTAGACTCTTGCTCACTAGGAAAGAGAAAACATTACACAATTAGTACTGGGTGTGAGACTGACAGGGTATAATCAACAGGGACCCTCCATCAGAGGCATGAGGATAGGCCAGGCCAGGTAGGAAGAGTAAAGGTGAACCTGAAGGGGAGCCCATTTGGGGAAGAGGGGCTGGTTCTGCCAGGGATATCTCAGTTCTGCTCTTTCCCCCTATAGGCTCCTTCTATATCCTTTGTCCTGATTTTCATTCCAAACTCTGGGACGGTTGTCCTGCTTGCCAGAGGCTGGGTTCAAACATTTCTCAAGCCATTCTCTCCTTCACCCTTTCTAGCTTTTTGGCTCTGGCTGCTGCTTGCACTCCTGCCCCTCTTCTGAGGTCCAGGGTCCAGCCTACAGCCCTGGCCCTCAAATCTGCTTAGTTTGCTTACACGGCCAACTGTCAACCTGCCTAGAACTCGCAACTCTATTCCAACTACTGACAACATTCTTTAGAATCTATTTGGGGCCCTCTTCCAGGAAGACCTCTTAGATTTGGCCAAGGTGATGCCAGAACCTTTACATCCTGAATGTGATTTTTCTCGACTCATTGCTTGCTTTGAGGCATCCTGGGTAAAAGTTCATCTGTCTTGCCTAGGACAGACTGTAAGTGCTTGGTGGGGGTATAGAGTGGAGGGCAGGAGTCATGGCTCCCAAGTTCCACCAGGGACAATCTGCTCCTGTGATCTGTGCTCTGGGAATACTCCATAAATGGAAACCTTCCCAGCTACAAAGCCCAGCTGGCTCACCAGACTTCCGGACTGGCAGTGAATAAGGAGGCTTGGTACTCACCCTGGTGTTAGTCACTGTGGAGTTGGGCCCCAGGTGGTGAGTGGAGGTGGAGAGGGTTGGTTCTTAGGGTCCCTAGAATTTGCGTACCCACCAAGTAGCATAAAAATTAAGGGTGTGTGGTTAGAAAATAAACAGGAAGAAGGCAGGAGGTAGAGGGCAGAGCAGACCTACATAGGAAGGAGCAAGGTGAGCTGAGCATAAGCTGAGGTGGGTAGAGAGGCAGGGCTCAGGCTCACAGCTCATTTACAAAAAACTTTAATTTCTGATTCCTTTATTTTCAATCTTGACTTTCTAGGCAATTACCTAGCTATGGGACAAAAGCATTTGTTGTGCTCTTTTTATAAGCCAGACCCTACAGGAAGGATTACAGTTGGCAAAACCTCAGGCTCTGCCTGAAATCCTCTCCTTGGGCTGGAGGTCTCCAGCCAACTGGCATTCTGGTGCTAAAGGTCACTTCTGAGTAGGAGATTGGCAAGGATGGAATGATCAAGCCTATAACCCCTTAAGAACTTTACATTTTAAAAAGAGGCACCTGAATAGTAGTTGTCTGAGAGGGTGGTAGAGGGACTGGTCTCTGGCCACGTGCAGAGGGAGCTGTGTGTGAGCCCTTTCCCTGCCCAAGGAACACCTAACTTTATGGCAATGATGCAGGGCCAAAGGGAGTTTCACTAAGTCCCCTCAGAATGCAGGTCAGGGAGAGAAGGGAGGTAGTGGCAGAGAAAATAAGCTGCTCTCTAGAGGGTTTCTTTCACTGTACTTGAGCCACTGGGGAGCCAGGTCACCTCAGGCAAGCAGTGGCTCATCCTCTGCTTCAACTATCCAGACCCCTGGCTCAGCCAGTGGCACCAGCAGCACATCATCCTCATCCTCTGGGGACAGGACTATTGTGTGGGGTTCAGGTGGGGTCCGGGTTGGACCTGGGGGTCGAGCTTGTCCTGGGGGCCGAAGGCCAGGCAGAATGCGGCCTCTCAGGGCCTGTACCACTCCAGACAACAGTGATGGCTCTAGGGATGCTGAGGGCAGTGGCCTTGGTGCCTCGGGGACAGTAGTGGGGGCTGGAGGTGCACTGGCAGATGGAAGGGGAGCCTTGACAGGCAGTGGGGGTGCCTGTTCCCCATCTTGCCCACCTACTGCCCCAACCTCACGGGCTGAACCTGTGCTACTCTCTAGGGCTTCAAGGGGAGCATCAGAAGGTGGGACCTGAGATCTGGTCTCAGAGGTCCGGGCTGAGGGGTTGGTTCGAGGAAGCAGGCCCCAGCGGCGAAGACGGCGTACCAGGCGGCGCATTGAGCGGCCCCGCTGTCGGCGGCGGGCACCTGCAGCACCTCCTGGAGTCATATCCTGGCGCAAGATCTGAAGCAGAGAACGCAGATTGCCCAGCACTGAGTTCTGCAAGGAGAGGAGGCAGACATCAGAGTTAGGGGGTGGGGCGGGCCAGAAGAATGAAAGGAGGAGACAATGGCAGAGCCACAGCAGAGATGGGAGCAGGAAAAATGAAGGTTGTGGGGCAACTTACATCATTAGGGTTCTCTGTAGGGAAATCTTCTACAGGTGGGATGGCACCCTGGGCAATGAGCTGCCCGTAGGATGGAGGTGCCTGCTGTTGCACAATCTCAGCCTCCATCCGGGAGAGTGGGGCGAAGATGCTGGAAGGAATGAGGGCTGCTCAATCACAGATGGTTCTGGCCAAAGCAGCCTGTCCCAGCCTGGGCAGGCCTCTTCCCTCTACACCCAGGCCAGGACAACTGGAAATATGCCATAGCTTCCCACAAAGTAACCTGACGTCCCTTCCTTGAGACTACTTTGGGGATGTAGACCTGCCTTTCCTCAGAAGAGCACCCCTTTCCCAAAGCCAGACAACCCTAAGAGCTAATCCATGAGCTTGTCACCAGAACCTATTCCCAACATGGGTACAGGCCTTGTCTCCCCCTCAGTCCCCACTCCTCTACAGCCAGTTACACTCCCACTGACCTGTACTCCTGGGTGCGGATGGCATAGAGCTTGCAGGTGCAGCCCAGAGCAATGACAAGCAGCAAGCCACACACAAGGCTGCCAATGACTGCGGCTGTAATGACCTTGCGGGGCAGGGCATAGGAGCAGTCCCACTCATCACTGCCATCAGCACAGTCTGGCTGCCCGTCACAAACCCATGTCTCATACACGCACTTCTCATCCCGGCATCGGAAGTTGCCAGGCTGGCAGTGCCGGCAACGTCTCTCATCTGCTCCATCAGCACAGAAGGTCTGGTAGTTGCAGCGTTCGGCAGGCAGGTAGCAGGCTGAGGCACCAGGAGTGCCGGCAGGACCACAGGGATAGTGTCCAGGTGGGCAGCTGGGGCAGTTCTCCTCGTCTGTGCCATCAGCACAGTCCCATACGCCGTCACAGCGCTGTGCCTCACTGTAGCAGCGCTCACCTAGGCCCTCACTAGTCCCCAGGCCAGAGCCTAAGCCGCAGGGTCGGTCCCAAGGCAAACAGTAGCCCTGTACATGGTAGGTGGCATTAAAACCCCGACCACTGCTCCAAGGAACTGTGTGGTAGGCCACAATGGCCTGGCCAGACAGTGTCTCCACGGTGACAACCTTGCCATTGTTGAAGTGAGTGAGTCTGCGCAGCCGCCGGGAGGTCTCAGGGAGCCCGGTGCCATCATACACATGCACCGTATCTTCATAGCCCAGGTCCAGGGCTGTGAAGCGCACAGCCAGGCGCCGGCCATCATGGGGGTCCAGGAGCCAGAGGCAGTATTGGGGATGGGAGACTGAGGCCAGGTATGAGTATCCAGGGGAGGAGAAGACCCCATAGAAGTCTTCCAAGGTGTGATTGCAGGGTGGCGTGGGGAAAGGGATTGGGGTCAGGACAGGGAAAGGGTCTGAACTGCAACCTGCCTCATCAGAGCCATCGCCACAGGCATCAACACCATCGCAGTGCTGGGCCGAAGGGACACAGTGGTGGTTCAGGCACTGGAACTCTTCCTGCAGACAATCTACAGAGGCACCATGGAGAGGGGCTGTGGAGTATCAGAGCTGACAAGACCCTCCCCTCCTCCCTGGGGCTTCCAATGCCTGTGTTAACAGCCCCATGGACATCCCTGTCCAGCCCACCTTGGCTGTAGGAGAGCAGAAAGCCTTGGCCCATGGGTGCTCTGGCCCCAGCATAGCTGTAAGTAATGGTGACGTTGCCCCCAGGCAGCTGCAGAGGGTTGGCAGGTGCCTTGCACAGGGAGATCTGTGGCTGGAGAGGGGAGCGCAGGATTAAACGCTCTGAGTCACAGGCCAGGTGCAGTTTTTGGAACCTACAGGGGGGAGAGAGTAGGATACAAGATATTCTTGACCATTGCTGGCCTCTTTCTCCCCCAAGCCCCTCCTACCCCAAGAAGCACAAACACCTACTTATCCACAATCCAAATAGCCAATAGAATCTCTGCCAAATTCCTTAGTAGTCAATGGTAATAGTACTAACATAGACTAATGGCACTATGAGACTATGAGATACAACCTACAGCCCCTTGGAAAAACTGACTTGTGTTCTAAGACTTGCAATAAGAAAGGGTGTATTGCTTTTCAGTAGCTGCAGTGCTGCCACTTAAGTATAGAGTTAGCAGGAACTGGCAATTACCATACAGTTCAATTAACCAGAACTTGGTATCTCCTTCCAGTGCCCAATGGTATGACCTGGGATCACCATGGCATTGTGATCCCTTTGCCCAAATACTCTCTCCTTAAACTGCCTTCTCCCTTCACCTACCCCTTTCTGGGTCAATTCACGGGAAATAATCCATGTGAATCAAAGAGCCAGGTACTTAACATGGGGCCCAACCCCAAAGCCCAGGGTTGGAGGAACCTGGGAGACACAGACTGTTTACTGTTTATGAGTCTGGGGAGGCTGAGGAAGGCTCTAAGATGATTAAGGGAATAGGTCCGAATCCTAGGCAAGGATGTGCAATGGTTTGAAGGACTGACTCCTCAGGGCAGTTATATGGCAGCCTAAAGACTGTTTCTAGAATGACCATTGACCTTCAGAGATGACCAGGACCCCAAGCTAGATGTCTGCCCCTGCCCAGCTCCAATTCACCATGTCTGATCCAGAACAAGCCAGGCTTTTAGGACAGACTAGGCCAAATCAAATTCCACTCTTCCCCGTATTAACAGGGATGGAAATTCTATGAAAAAGTGCCATGATGATTTTCCCATGATGAAGCAGGGAGGGGCAGGGGAGAGGAAAAGTCTTGTCCTGCTTCTCACCTGACCGTTACATTCCGCTCCTTGCTGCCCAGGATGAGCCAGGTGCAGGTGGCAGGGGAGTGGTGGCTGTCCCGGCTCAGGGGCCTTTGTAAGGTGCCCTGCACTTCCAAGAGCACTGCTGGAGGGTCCTCACAGGCTGGTGAGAGAGAAAAGCAGGGACACTGGTCCAGAGTCCCATCCCTCCTGGGCTTGAGGCCTCCAAGGATCTGGGCTCTTCAAGGAGTAGGGAAACTTCTACTCCTCAACCACACTCTATACAGAGTCATAGTCTTAATGAGGCCCCCTTCCTCACCATACTCATCATAGCTTCACTTTAAGTATCAACCCAGAAACAATTTAAAGTCTGCTTTGTGCCAGCCACTGGACCAGGAGGAGCAAGAAATATTGTCTCTACCTTCGGCAAGACTAAGGAGATCAAGCACGGATATTGGGGGAAAAAACAAAATAGTACGGAACTACCAGGTGAGGGCTTATGCTGGGTCTCAATGTCCCCATCTGTAAAATAACGTGTGGATGACCTCCACTCGACAACTATGGTAGGTATCAGAAGAATTCAGAGAAGAGAGAACCCTCCTTTGGAATCCTCCCTCATTATCAAGCCCAAGGCCCCCGAGGCATCATCTCCTCACCAGGACTTGGGAAATTGATCCGGTCTGGATGGGCCAGCGCGCCTCCTAGAGGAAGAGCGAGAAAGGGCAGGAGAATGAGTCATCTTCGAAGTTTTCCTAACCTGTGCAACTCAGGGAGAAAGGGCGCCTTCTGAGACTTCAGGGGAAGGGGTGACGGCGCAGGGGCGGGGAGCTGTGTTCGGCGATCTCAGAGGAAGGCCGGGGCATGGCTTGAGGGGTGGGCACAGAGATCCGGGGAAGCCAGGGGGAGGATGAAAGCGGAGGGGGCGGCTGGAGACCTCCCGGGGGTAGGGGCAGGCGGCGCTCGGGTGCGGCGGCAGGGCAGGAGGCAAGGGCGGGCAGGGCAGGGTGAAAGGAGAAAAGGAGCCAAGAGCGCCTGGGCCGGCGACGGCCCCGGGGTCGGGGTTCCGCGTGCGGAGTTTCGGTTTCTCACCCAGGAGGAGGAGGGGGAGGAGGAGGGTGGCCCGCAGCATCCTGAGCCGCCGGGCGGAGCAGCAGGCGTCCCGGAGCTGCCGTCGTCTACCCGGGGGGGAGGCGTCGCCGCTCAGAGCAGCCGGGCCCCGCGGCGCCGTCCCCTCGGGGGGGTGCCATGGCCTGGGCTCCTCGGCCCGCGCTCGGGGTGCCAGGGCTGGGGGTGGGGAGGCGGCGGCGGCCCGGCAGCAGGGGCGGGGCCGCGCGCCGACCTCGGGCTTGTTTTCCCGGCCGCGGCCGCCGCCGCGCTCCCCGCCGGGGCCCACGGAAGCTGCGCGAGGCCCCGCCCGGAGCCCGCCCGCAGGCCGCGTGAGCCCGGGTCCCGGCCGGGCCGCCACCTGCCCGGGCGCGAAGCCACTTCCGCTCCGAGCCCAACTCTGCCGACCCCACGGCCGGCCCCGGCGCGGCTCGACTCCTCCGGCGCGTCCGGCTGGCGAAGGCGGAAGGCGAGCGGGCAGGCCCGGCCCCGCTGCCCGGCGCTCACCCGGGCGGCACCCCGGCCGGCCGAGGGGCGGGGGCAGCCGGGCCGGAGGGGCGGGCGGGACGAGCCCGGCCCCGCCCCGCCCCGCCCTCGGCGCGCCCCGCCCGCCCCGCCCCCCGCCGGCCGAAACCCCGTTCCGGCGCCGCCACGCGAGGCCCGTCAGGTCTGCCTCTCGACCCGGCGCCCCGCCCGCGCCTGCAGCTCCGCTGCGTTCAGTCCTTTCGGTGAAACGCGTTTGTCAGAGGATGACTATTGTTCCGTAGCTGTCGCGCTTCTTCCCCCGGACCCTTGAGCTCTCAGTACTTTTCTCGTCCCAGCGCGGGAGACCCCGTGACACGTTTTGGGGTGCGCCTCTATTACAGAAATTACCACGCGGTCACGATCTGTTTGCTCGTCATTCCCGCCCCCGCCCCGCCGCCGCTTTGGAAACTGAAATTTCCTGTTTACCTCTGTACCCACAGAGCTGCTTTCCTGCTGGGACGCAATAAGTAGTCAGTAAGTGGTGAATAAAGGAATAAATGTGCCTTCCCCACTTGCTGGCTTTGTGACCTTGAGAAACTTACTTAACCTCTCTGTGCTTCCGAGTTGTACAATAGAGAGCAATAGTGTTAATCACCTCCTTGTCAGGTGGTCAACCCTTTAGGGAGATAATGCAAGGTGAACGTCTAGGAAGTGCTCCCTACCTGGTAATAATAATTATTAATCGTCACAGGAGGGATTTTTAATCTGTGTGGGCTTGGAGTTACCTATTTCTGTGGCACTGATAGGTCATATTAATAAACAATAGCAAGTACTTTTGGAGCTTTCTTTTTTCACATTTCAGGCACAAATCGAGGCACTTACTAAGTCATCTTTTATTTCGCTCAGCAATCTTGTGAGGTAGATACTATTGTTACTCCTATTTTATAGATAAGGAAACTTGGGCACAGAGAGGTTGAGTGTTTTGTTTAAGATCATGGATTTAATAAATGGTGAAACAAGGGTTTGAACCTAGATTGACCTGGCTTTGGACAGAATGTTCATGTGGATCCTTACTACTCTCTCCCTCTACCAATGGTACAAAAGTTTTCTGTTAATGACATTGGTTCTGATGTGTTCAAAATTGGGATCTCGGCAGGGCCTGAAGCCACAGAGTTGGTCATAAAAAGGTCTTTCTTCCATGGATCCATGCCTTTGCTCCCCACTACAGCCCTTAGGATTAATGAGGGGGTGAACTAGAACCCTGAATGTCAGAGGAGACTGTTGAGTAAAGGGAAGAGGAGCAAAAAGGTTGGGGAAATTAAAAATATTTGAATCCTAAAAGTGATCATGGAGCTTTTAGTTGAATACTGGCAGTGTTCTCCAAGCTGGGTATTTGGCTGATGCCTGTGTGGATTGAAAATGGGACCATATACTAAACTTGACAAGCTCAGAAGAGACTGACATGGTGGGCCCTACAAACTCAGAGACCAAAAGTAACCACATAGGATGATCTGAACATAAAAATTCCTAACTAAAAACAGATCAAGGCAGTAGTCACATCCTGGGCCTGTAGCTTTTTTGACAAATGTCAATCTTTACCTTACTTGAGCCCATCTGTTATTATCTTTTTGCATCTAAGATAACAGACCCTTGAAATTTCAGAATAATCCCTTTTTTTTCAGACCCCTCAGGGCACAACCCAGTGCACCAGAGCAGGAGACCACGGAACCTCTCATGGTTTTCTTGTCTCCTGCATACCATGTCTATGTGCTGTAAATTTTAATCATTAACTCTCCTGTCCCCACCAATGTAAAAGAAGTATGTGTTTCTCTGTTTTACTTTTTATCCAGTCTCAGAGATTTCCCTGCTTTGCTTTCTCTCACCCCCTAATCTACCACCAATGGATGTCATGTAGCTCTCTTTAAATTGCCTCCTTTGCATCTAATGTATAAAATGAGCTGTAAAACTACAATTCTCTGTAGCATTTTCTTAATCCGTTAATATTTTGCTTCCCGACAACTGCCAATTTGACTCAAATAAACTCATTAAAATTCTCTACAGGTTTGGACATTTCTTACACTGACACCTTGAACTCTTAATACTTCACTTTAGCTTCAAGGAGCTTAGTCTTGTTAGAAAGAGAGGTCAGATACATAAATTATTTAAAAGCCAGAGAGCCATAGAGAGTACACATGGGAGTGGGCACGTGGGTGGTTGGGGGATATGGAAAGGAAGCAGGGAAGAAGGTAGTGAGATTGGAAGAGTTGTCAGGGGCAGGAGAAGGAGGATGAGATCCCATGGTCTAGGTGTTGAATAAAAGAAATTTGTAAAAAAAATAAAATTAAGACCTATGCTGCTGGGAGAAATCATCATCATCATCATCATCATCATCATCATCACCACGAAGAAACAGCACCAGGATAGAACAAACTTTTATTCTATAAATATTTATTAGAATGCCTTTCAAGTGCAAGGCACTGTAGTAGACATGTTTAAGAGTGACTTCAAACAAAAAAAGAGGAAAAAATTAAAGAGGACTAAGGTGCTTATAATGAGTTTAAGCTTTAAATAGTTTAGTAAGTTTAAATGTCTGGGCCCATATAAATCACATCCTTAACCATTAAATACCTTTAGGAATGGGCCTATGGAGGTGTTCTTGGAAATTTTTGAGGAATTATAAAAAATAGTGTAATAATAGTGGAATGATGAGTAATAGTAAATTATAAAAAAATAGGCAGATGTGTGGATTTCAAAATTATATAACTATTACAGAGTAATCATCATATGCCAAGCACTGTTCTAAGTAATTCACATATATTGTCTCATTAAATCTTGACCACACCTCTGGGAAGTAGGTGTTATTTTTGTCCTCATTTTATAATTGAGGAAATAGCCATAGATAGGTTAGATAATTTGCTCTAGATCAAACTATTAACATGTGCAGAAACCAAGGTGCTATGGCCTGAATGTTTGTGTCCCCCCAAAATTTAGATGTTGATTTCCTAACCCTCAAAGATGATGGTATGAGGAAGTGGACCTTTGGGAGATGCTTAGGTCATAAAGGTGGAGTCCTCAGAATGGGACTAGTGATGACACAGTGAGAAGTCACTTGACTATGAACCAGGAAGAAGAACCTCACCAGATGGTGACCATGCTGGCCCTTTGAGCGTGTTTATAAGCTACTCAGTTGGTGGTATTTTGTTATAGCAGTCTGAACAGACTACGACGACAGGAACTTGGTTCTAAGAAGTGGGGGTGCTACTGTAAGAAATACCAGAAAATGTAGAAGTGGCTTTGGAACTGGGTAATGGGCAGAGGCTGGAAGAGTTTGGAGGTGCACGCTAGAGAAAGCCTACACTGCCATGAATGGACTGTTAAGGGCTATTCTTTTAAGGGCTCTGAAGAAGAGGAAAGCTATAGAGAAAACTTCAGTCTTCTTTCAGAATACCTATGTGGTAGTGAATAGAATGTTGGTAACAATATGGATAGGAAAGGTATTGTGGCCACCAGCCCCCAAAAGACACACAGACCACCAGAATTCTCAATGAGTTATAGGAATCACACTCTTTATTCAGCCAGCTGGGTCTGCCAGGGGTATGCAGATCCCAAATTAAGCAGCCCCGAAATGTAGAGGGACAGGGCTTTTAAGCCCCAAATCCCTTTCTTCATTCTGTCTGAACACAAAGGTCTATTTTTCTTCTCTTCACTACCTGTCAACCCACTGGTCAGGTGTGCAAGTCTGGGTACGGAAGCAGAAAGTTTGTTAGAATGTTATGTTTCCATAGTTAATAGCCTATGTTCCTATGGTGATAGCCAAACAGTAGCTTCCAGCAAGTAATTAATTTTTAAACAGTAATTCTCCAGCTAACAACTCAAAGGTTATTCTGAGGAGGTCTCAGATGGAGATAAGGAGTATTGGAAACTGGAAGAAAGGCAATTCTTATTAGAATGTGGCAAGGAGCTTGGCTGAACTGTGTTCACGTCCTAGTGTTTTGAGGAAGGTAGAACTTGTGAGCAATGAAACTAGATATTTGGCTGAAGAAATTTCTAAGCAAAATGTTGAAGAAGCCACCTGGTTTATTGTGAATGCTGATAGTAAAATGGAAGAAGATTCTCTCGATGATTTACAGGTGGAATTGTTAACCAATAAGGATGCAGAACTCAAAGATCTGGAAAATTTTTATTATTCTCTAACTTTGTTTATTTTACTCATTTACTATATTGCTTGCCTGCTCCCCTCACAAGAATTTAAGTTTCATAGGGGCAGGGATCTATTCGTTTACGGGTGTATCCCTAGTACCCAAAACAATGTCTGGCACAAAATAGGTACTCAATAAATGTTTGTTGAATGAACCAATCATCAATGTCTGTCAGTCATAGGCATCACATAGATTATGTCTTTTAATCCACTCAAATATCCTTTGTATCATTAGCCCCATTTTAAAGATGGGTAAGTTGAAGCTTGGGGAGGTTATATAACTTGCCGAAGGTCACTCCACTAATAATTGTAAAGATTGGATTCAAACCTGGATTATATCACTTCAGAGCCCTTTTTCCTAACACTATGTGATACTGCCTCTTGTGTTCTGGAAGCTGTGTTTGAAACGACTGATAGAGTGGATTAATCCAGAGGAGGGTGATAGAAATGGTGAAGGGTCCTCTAGGCCATGTTGTATGATAAACTGTTTATGGAACCAGAGAGGTTTTTTTCCACCTAAAGAAAAGCTTAATGTTCATGAGGGAGTGAATACATAAAAACTAGATCCAAATATTTGAAGAGCTATAGGGTCAAACAAGAATTTGTTTATATAATCTGAAGGGCAGAAACTGGAATTAAGGGAGCAAATAAAGAAAGTCAGCCTACTTATTGCGAGAGGTGTAGAAATGAGGATACAGGTAGGGTTGAGGCAGCCCTGTCCTGGGCTGTTGGGGTTTCTTGACAACTCTGTGACTTGTGGATTTCAGGATGGCATAACTTCCCAGAAGAGAAGGGCAAAGGGAAATCCTGAAAGCAAGTTGTGTTAGAAAGTGAAAGGAGGAAAAGGCTTAGTTTGGGAAGAAAGGGGTCATGAAAGCCTTTAAGGAACAGGTTCAGTAAATTCTTGGATATCCTGGGTTGGGATACAGATGTAGAAATTGTGTTAAAAAGAAATGGATGCTGAAGGAATGTGGGTAGCTTTCAGAAAACCTTGGCTTGAGGTAAAAGGGGGAAAATTGGGGAAATCATACAAGACTGCAGCAGTATTCAGGAGAAAGCTTTTTAAGATGGGGAAACCACTATGTTTGAAGGGAATGAGAAAGTTCAGGACCCTACCATATGAATATGGGAGCAAGTTTCCTTGTGCTTTGGAAGCCAATGAGATTTGGGGTTGGGGGCTCCCCTTGGAGGTTTGAGAGTGACCTTGGTCATGTCCATTGTTTGGGCCACTGGTATATTACAAAATTAAATCCTAAGATGATTTTGAAAATACTTGGTATATTTAAAATGTTTATATTTAAAAAATTAAACTTTTATCATAAACAAAATAATATAGTGATATTCACAAAATATATACAGGCATTTTTTTAATTATGAAATTTCATAACTTTATATGTGTAAGGCCGGGATTAAAAGGTTCTTTTGGCCCCACGGTGGGGATGAGTTTAGGAGGATGAGTGCAGGTTAGAGGTCTCCCCAGGAGGCCTGGGCATGATCTCCAAAGGCCTCAGAAAAGCTGCACCTTCTTAGATAAAAAAAAGTCTTAGAAATGTCCAAGCCTTAGCTAAAGGAGTTACAGAGGCCCTCTTGCCTTAGCTAGAGGGAGTTCCTGTCACAGCATTCTGAGATTTAGGGGTGCAGGCCCGCCTGGACCCGCACCCAGGAGGCCAGGGTACAGGCATCTCGGGGTGATCAGTGTCTGAGGCGTCCGCAGGGGGCAATGTGACAACTCACTGGAGCCCTGAACAGAGGACTCTCAAGTGTCTCCTTCACTTCCTCCCGCGGACCCTCTGTCCACTCCCGCTTCCTCCTTGGAGCTATTCGAGGGCTGCCCACAACCCCCGCACAGGGACAGCAGACGGAAACTTTGACTTTTTCTTTTCAGTTCCTGGAAGACGAAGGCTTGTCATCCTGTCGCGCCCGTAGCCCCACCCCTTTAAGTACAGGTGTCCTGCGTGGAAACATGGAAAGCGGAAAGGGGAAAGGGACAGGCTGGGTTATCTGTGGCCTGGGGTAGGGGATTTGGCTTTGCCTCTGCTTTCTCGGTTTTCCGGGCTTTGTTTGCAGTGCCAACACCCAGCACGAGGGGGCGCTACCACCTTGGAAAACCTGCCTGGCTAGTGTCTGCTTCAGAGGGGGCTGCACCCCGAATCAGGGTGGGGTGGGTGTCTGGTCCCACCCAGAACTTACATGCACTGTTGTGCAGACATGGGATGGAAGAGCTCTGGCACACAGGCCAGCAGAGGGGAAGAGAGACAGGGGACAACTGGCATGGAGCTTAGAAGGGGGTAGGAAAGAGATGCTTCTGCTGGGCTCTCCAGGTTGGATTCCAGCTGCAGGCTGGTGGAGAGGGTCAGCACATAAGGAGGCCAGTAGTGAAAAATAGTAGTTCTGGAGTTATCAACCTCTTTATCTTTTTTTTTTTTTAACCTTTTAGAGATTGAGGTGAAATATACAGTAAATGGGGTTTTCAGAAATAAAACGCTCTGAGCTTAAATGTACAACTCAATGATTTTTTAACTTATATATTCTTTACTTATGTAGATGCAATACTTACGCACGTATGTATGCAATATTTAATGTTTTCAGAACCACTACTGATTACTTGCCTAGATCACAGTCCTCACTTACAAGTCAACAAACTTTCAAGTTAAGGGGCTGCTGTGTGCCTAGCACCGTCTTACTCTTCTGTAAGTAAAGTGAAGATATGCGTTTGTCCAGTGGCTGTGATGGAGTCAGTATTATTACAAATTACTGTCATTCCTTGATAGAATGATACCATCAGTATCATTGGAGGGCAAGGGCTGGCTGGCTGTGTGATCCACTTGCAGAGGCTGTATTTTTGGAATCCAAAGTGAGACAAATTGTCATGTCTGAATATACTAACTCACAGAACCTCAGAAAGATATTATTGGATCCAGGACATATGGTAAGGGCAGCCACACCAGGCCCTGAGCGGCTAAGGAGAACATTTTTGGGAATTGATCCTGTTCTCTGGCCTGGTGCTACATGTCTCTGGAAGCTGGGCAAAGGGTGACGTCTCTGACCACAGGCGGGATCAAAATGAGCTGGAGCCTGTCGCGTGTGTGTGAATCCACTAAGCCTTTGGAGGAACCAGTCTTTCTCCTGCTTTGTGGTCAGCCTGGCCTTGCCTCACCCAGACCCCATCCTGCCCTAAATCAAGGAAGTGCCCCTATCGGGAAATTGAGTGAGTGAGTAGGATGTGACCCATGGTGAGGCAGCTCCCAGACCTGGTTTGGTTCCTGAGTCAATGAGCTACTTCAGGCACTCAAAGGAAGTCCTTCCGCCAATTCACTCCAGTGTAGATTGTCCCCCCTACTGCTCCTCCCTACCCAGGTGTGGGGTTTTAGGAGCAGGAAGCTAATCTCCTCCTTTAAGCCATGAAGGGATAAGGGACCATCGGGGGCCTTGCCTCAATGTGGAGGTAGAGGAAGCTTCTCCCTTGGGGTGTAGTGACAGCCCTGGTCTGGGGTGCCCTGTCCCTTTGGGAAATTCCTGGATCCAGGACTGGTGAGGGACAGGGGAGGACAGAGGGGGCTGGGCCTGACTGGGAAAGGCTGGCCTGGAAGGCACTCAGCCATCGGCCCTGGGCCAGGGTGGAAAGTGTGTGAGCTCATTTGGAAGGTGGCTTCTGGCCAGTCGAGCCTGCCTCCCTTCCAGGCCCCAGCTGCCCAGCCCCCTTGCAGTCTGCCTCTGGGTCTCCCCTGTCTTTTCTCCCAAGATTGTCTGAGGGAGGAAAGTGAAACCCCCAGGCTAGGTGTGCAGAAATCGATCTCTTAAAGAAGGTGAATTCAGATTTGGGAGGTGAGTAGGAAGGCCATGCAGGGACTGCAGGACAATGGAACAGCATAGACTGGTGTTTCCTTGTGGCCTTAGGGAATGGAAACTGCCCTTACAGGCCTCCCCTTCCCCACTAAGGCCCTGCCATAGCTATTCACCATCCCCATCCTTCCCCTATCGACTTCCATTGTCCTACTCAGTGCCTCTGGCTTCTGAGTCCTGCCGTTTCCTTCTTTCTCCCATACTGCCTGTTCCTGTCCCCAAGAAGGGAGGTGACCGCTGGCAAAGTGAATTCCTGAGGAAGAGCCTTTCTCCTCTTTCACCCTCAATACCCATGCCACAGGGAATATTAGGCAAGCTCAAGTGTATGCTGTTAAATCTCCAGAACACACACTACCTTGCAGATACCCAGCTACATGGGATCTACATGGGAAGGGACATTCAAGACACATGGCCAGAATCTCCCTACACGGGAAAAAAAAATCAGACAGACCTGGGTTTTAATTTTGGACTAATGAGCTGTGACCTTGAGCAAGTCTTTTCTGGACTTCATGGTAAAATGAGGGCAGTGTTAGTACCTGTGTCTTTGGGTGTTGTGAGGACCCAGCAAATGTTGGCTTCTTACTACCTCCCTTTAGCTGGAAATGGAAATTGGGATACAGAGGGGAAAGGGAGGACTGAGAGGTCTGTCAGACTGTGGGGCGAAAGGGCCCTGAGAGAAGGACCATGAAGGTCCAGCAAAGCTTGCCAGAGTATGTGTGTGGGGAATTCACTCTGCTCAGTCCTCTCTCCTCTAGAGCTCCCAGTTCCACTTGGATCTTCCCTTCTTATCCTGCTGACCTAGCGCCTGGCTGGCAGCCTTGGAGGCATGGGCCCAGCTGGTGGCAAGAGCCCTGGAGAAGGGAAGCAATGACAGGGGAATCCATGGCTCCCGGTTCCAGACATGTAGGGTGCAGCGGTGGGCAGAGCACTGCTTGTCCTCAGCACTTGCCTCCAGTCCAGTCTCCTCAGAGTCCAATTCCCTGGGTTCTGCCCAAACCTCCATGCAGATTCCCCTTGGCTCCCTCCTGGACACTCTAACTCACATGTGCTGCTTTCGAATAAAGGAACTTGGAACGATAGACCGCTGGGTCAGGCCCAATGGACAAAGCAGGGGTAGGGCCAGTGAAAGCGCATTTGCAGATCTCTCAGGAGTCACAGGGCCCTTGGCTCTCTCCTCACCTCAGCCTGACCCCTGGATCGCTCAGCTGGGGCCTGGCAATTACCAAGTCACTTCCCAGAGTCACCAGGTAGCCTCACTAGGCAGGATCCCCCAGGCCCTGGGCAGCATGGGACCTGCAACCTCCACCGCGCAATTCTTCCTGCTTGTGAAGCCTCTTCCACCCCTTCCCCCTTTCTCGCTGGTCCTCCATTCCCATCTCTCCCCCTTGGCTTCAGAAAGCATCTTGTGATTTCAGAATCCGGGCCAAACAATTTCCTCGTGATGGGGAAACCGCACTCCAGCCTCGGGAGCCCTAGGCTCCCCCTCCTCTTCCCTCTGGCAGTCACCCCCTCCCCGTAGCCTCCTCCACTGGCTCCAGCTGTGTTTAGCAGAACTCCCACTGGATAACATCTGTAATTGCCTCCAGATGTGGGCCACAAAAACACAAAGGGGCCATGAGCTCATCTTTGAGCTCCTTGCCACATGCACGGGCCCCATCGGTTCCAGACGACCCCCAACTTTCCCGTGTTGGCTTCTCAAGGTCCCCATCCCCTCTCTTGAGGGTGGAAGGGCGGTGGTGTCCAACTCCACTGAGACACACAGACCATGCCAAACAGCTGTTGGCAGGAGAGGCACAGGAGACTAGGCATAGGGTCAGGGTTTCTGGCTGGCAGGAAGGTGGGGTACCCCTTCTGCCAAAGCAATCACACAAAGCAGCCCTCAAGAGCAGCTGGATAGGACTGGCCTAGGTGGGGCCAGGGCTCTTGGAGGAGGGCCTAGGTGGAGGGGGTCTGGGCTGGAGCCCTGGTGGGCTGGGCTGAGGCAGGAAGGGAGAGGGTGGGGTAGAAAGAGGGCTGTTCCCTTCCAGCTGAGCTGACTCAGCAACTGAAAGATTTCTCTCTCCAGGCCAGTTTCAGAGGAAGGGTGGGTCGGCAGCCTGGGAACCCTGTCTGGGGCAGCAGTTTCTAAGGAAAGGGAACAAAGCCTTGCTATTCTGCCCTTCCAACCAGACCATCCTGCCTTTCCTGGGGAATTTAGGTAAGATCCCTGTTTCACCAGATAGGCTGCTTCTAATTGGCCATGGGGGCACCCTCTCTTTCCCCTTTGTTCCCTCTGGCCCAGCAGTGAAGCTCCAGGTCTGGAAGAGGCTGAGGGCTGACGTGGAGGGCCTGTCCCTGTGCCTAGCCTGGGTCTGAATATGACCCTGGGAATTCCCCCAAGCAGCAAGGAAGAGACCTGAGGAAACTGAGGGTCTGTGGCTGGATCACAGGACAGGGTAAGGCAATTTAGGAAGATTTTCCGAGTTGCCTCAACTTGACCACTTCCCCTTGCTTTTGCAGCCCTGGGATTCAAAGGTGGCCTCTTAGGCCAGGTTGGGAAAGAGCCCCTGGGCTCTACGGACCACTCTCCTGCCCCCATGGAGTATGCCTTCCTCCCCACTTCTGGTCTCCTGAAATGTTTTTGTTCACCAAGAATAAATACATTCCTTTATGAAAAATACCAAACCCCACCTCATGGAAACATCGCTCATGAGCACACCCTCCCCCTTTCCATTCCCCTGCAGCCACATCCCATTCACCCTATGAGATAACTGCAGCCACACAAAGAACGTGAAACACCATTTATTCTTTGTGGAAAGGTTGAACAAGGTCAAAAATGTCCTTAGAGGGCATTGACCCAGCCCCGCCCTGCAGGTTCCTGGGGTCCGATGCCTCTGCCCCCCACCCCCACCCCTCCCCATGCCCCTTGTTAACAAAAAGGAACCATTTGAAGGGAATTCATATATAATAATTATAATAAAAATATACATTAAACAAAACAAAAAACCCAAACAAGACAAATTTAGCCGAACTGCCAGCACCGTTCACCCCATTTTTCTCCCACCCCCGTGCCCCCCACCCGACATCCCTCTTCTCTCATTCCCACTGCAGGGTCTCTCACTCTCCCAAGTCCCCAGTACCATGACCACCTTTGGTGGCTGAAGGAGATTTCAAATGGGCCGGCTAGGTGGGGGCAAGGGGGGACAGGACATTGCTAGAATGAGCTGAGGGGCAGGGACATCAGAGAGTGAGGGGCTAACCTGACTGAAAACTGAAAAACATGCAGGCACCTGCCCCCTCACGAAGGCTAGCTGAGGCAGGCTGACTCAGCACTGCTGGCTGCTGGGAACCTCCTCAGCTCCCTAACTAGATGGCTACTCTCATGAAGGTCCAGTTGCCAGTCCCCAGATGTGCCATCTTTGCTCTTTTCTCTGGGCTCCTCCTCACCTTCCCCTCCACACTGTCTGGTGGGAGGGAAGGCACCAATAGGAGCAGGTGTGCCTTTCTCCCAGTCCTTCCTGAGAGCACCAATAAAATGTGCCCTCCCCTGCTGGCCTGTCCTGCTTGGCCCCCGAATGTCCACTCCTGCTGCACCTCCTTTTGGTCCCATCCTGTCCCCTCTCTCTACTCTGCTCCTGGCACCTGTCCCAGCTGCCGGCATTTGAGCAAGTTTCTTTCTCTGTGGCATTCAGGTTCATTCCTAGGGCTCCAGGTTCACTCCTAGGGCTCCAGATGAAGTCTCTCCCCATGGCCCCACCCCACCCGGGTAGCTGCACACCCTGGTCTCAGCTCTTCCAACCTTGACATCCACATCCAAGGCTAACATTTGGGAGGGTAGGGCTATCATGGGTTTCTGTGGCCTCAGTTTACTCCTTAATGGCTCAGGCTCCTTCGGTGAAGTTCTAGGGGGAAGGTGGAGCAGAGGCAGATCTTTGTGAAGAGGACTGACTCTGAGTTTTCCTCCCAAGGTCTTAGGGTGGCTGTGCAGCCCCCACCCCCTCACACTCTCTCAGGATCTCCCCCGACAAGGTTAGAATCCTTTTAGCCAGAAAGAGTGGGGGGAGGCTGTCAACTGGGTACACCTGGGGGCTTTAGGGGCTGGAGTGCCCAGAGCCTCTTGAGGTCAGAGTTCAGAGGTTAAAGTATGTCAGAAAATGGAAGTGGAGCAGATAACCCCATTTGACCTTTACCAGCGAGGTCCGAGGGTCCTGCCTTCAAGTGCAGAGCCAAGACATTCAGATGGGGCTGGACACACACCAAGCTCAGGGGCCCCTGAAGGGCAGGGACTGGAAGCAGTGGCCCTTGCTCAGCCCCCCAGGGGTCTCATCTAGGGAAGAAGCAATGCCAGGGTTGAGGGTGGGAGGGGCCAGTCATGGGACAGAGAAAGAAGGTGGGGGTGGGGAAGGGGCTCAGGACGGGTTGGAGCAGCCCACCCACCACCATCTGCTGCCACTGGCCTTCAGAGGCAAAGTCCATGTGGTAGGAGTGGGCGGGCAGCGACGGGGGTCAGACCTTGTCCAGCAGGGACCGCTGGCAATAGAGCAGTCGCTTGGGGGTTCCATGGCGTCTGAAGAAGAAGACTGCAAGGCCCACTGCCAGCACCAGCAGCAGCAGCAGCACAGGCAGCACCACAGCAGCTGCGCTCACTGCCCCGCTGCCCTCCTCGTCCACCTCGATGATGATCACCTCCGTCTCCTCAGTCCCCTCATCTGGCCGGCCCTCTGATGGGCAGCCCATCCAGTCCCGCAGGGCTGACTTGGGGTAGCCTGGCTCTACCTTCAGCTTCTGGTTGTTGAATTTCCAGTAACTGTTCCCCTTGTAGAAGTACGTGAAGACTGCAGGAGTCAGCAAGAAGTGTGGCAAATCAGACAGAGGTGGGGCAGCATCCAGGAGGAGACCCAGAAGGAAGAACAGAAGGGAACTGTCAGTGTGTGGGCCAGGTGAGCGGCAGTTTCCTCAGCTGTAGATGGGGGTAATTCTAGTACCAGGTTTGGAGGCGTGGTGGGGACAAAGGGGTCTGACACGTGGAAAGCACTCAGCCCAGTGCTGGGGACATGGCAAGGGCTCCACTGTTATTATCATGATTTCCCCACGATACTCTTCATCTTTCTTCCTCCTCTCTCTTAACTCCTTGTTCCCATCCTCCCCTCACAGATACTACCCTTGACCCTCTCACCTTCATCGCTGCCCATGAATGACCCTCTGGGAGACTCAGGGATTCCTTCCCAGACCTTGATGTTTTTGGGGTACTCGCTGTCCACTACCCTGAGCTCTTCATTGAAACGGTAGTACCTGGTAGAGAGGAGAGGAAGAAAAGTGGTTGGACACTGGGCATGACCTTAGAGGGTATCAGGACCCAGAACTGAATTAACTAGTGAGCGAAGGGTGGCTGTGGACAGGGTGGGGGACAAGGGTTTTCAGTAATAAATACCTACAGCTGAAAGTGGCGGAAGGTGGGGGTGGGAGGGAGGGCCCAGGCTGCAAGGAGCCACCAGCAGCCCTTAATGACAGTGCCAAGTTGCTGGGGCGGAGGTACTGTGCTGGGGGCAGGAGGCGTCAAATGACCAGGTCTGAAATGGTGACCCGGTCACATCCCACTCACTCGGCACCTAATGGAGGCTGCCTGTTGCTAGGTGACAACAGAGGCCCAGCCAGCTCCTTCCCCAGGGAAACATCCCAGGAGTAAAGTGGGCCTTCCTCCAGAACTGCGGGAATCTTGTGCTGGTGCCTGAGGAGGGGGGCCTGGGGTCAAGGGGTCAGGTTTTACTTGTTTCCCCGGAAGAAGTAGGTCTTTCCATTGGGCATCCAGAAGAGAGCGGCATCAATCTTGTCAGTAGGCAGTCCTCGGCCCAGCTCCTTAATATGCTTGGGGTAACCAGGCTCCAGGGAAGCTTCATCAAACACCCAGTGCTTGTCTCCTGGGGAGGAGACAGAAGGGCAGGCTCTGGGTCCCACTTGGGTTCTAAGGTCTATGCAGAAGACAAGTGGAATCTGCTCCTCCCGGGAGACATTCCCCACACCCAAAGACTAAGGCAGAATGCCTGGTTACCTTTGAAGAAGACAAATTTGCCATCCTTCCTCTCGTAGGCAGTGTTGATGGATGCAGGCAGGCCCCGCCAGAACTGGCCAATGGGCATTGGGTATCCATCCATCACTTGGTTATTCCTCACCCTCCAGAACCAGCGCTCCTGGGAGGCATTCGTGGTGGGAAGAGTACTTTATGTCTTGTCACTTAGTCCTCCTGCTCAGTCCTTAAGTTCCCCCACTGCCTCTGTTTTAGTTTTTAGTCCTTCTGCTGCTGTTTCCACCCTGTCTCCCAGTCATACAGCCCTTCTGTCCCCCAAACCAGCCCACTTCTTCTCACCTTGAAGACAAACATCTCCCCTCGGAGCACAGCCACAGTGTCAAAGTTTCCGTCACAGATGTTGGGCCCGTAGGTGGGGTTTTTGGGCTTATCAGGGACAGAGGGCCTGGAGGTGGTCCTGGGTTGAGGGGGCATCTTGGTGGGGGACACTGATTCACTCCCTGGGGCAGAGAACACAGGGGCACTTCAGACTTGGTGGCAAAGGGAGAGGAAAAGATAGACATATGGGCAGACGACACCCTTGGAAAGGTGTTGGTGGACCTCTGGGGGAGGCTGAAGCAATAGGCTGAGAAAGGACAGAAAAGGTGGAATCAAAAGTGAGAGTGGATGGATGCAGGGTCAAGAGGGAAGATGTGGAGACTGTAGGGCATGGGGGAAGGGAAGAAATGAGCAGGTCAGAAAGAGGATGAAGGAACAAGGAGCAGAGAGAAAGGAGAAGATGGGCATAGATTATTTACCATAAAGTTGCTGGATGCCCCGGCGGTCATCCTCAGGCAGCACAAAGTTCTCTGTGTCCATCCACTGGTAAAAGGGTGCCATGATTGCTGAGGGATCGTTGGAATGCTCGAGGCCTAGAGCATGGCCCAACTCATGGACAGCCACCAGAAAGATGTCATTCCCTAGAGAGATGGGGATGGCTATGATGACCGCTTGGGTCCCTTGCCTCAGACTCCCAGCTTCCCCAGTAGAGGCTTGCTTCAGTTTCACGTCTAAGCCTGCCTGCCACACTGCCATGTTTTCCACTCAAAGAGCCACAAAGCCACCCAGCTCTTTCGGGTGGAGGTGAGAGAGTACTCTGGGGCTGGATCCCAACCCCAGGAAACTTACGTTAGTGTGTTAAGGGGAGCCAGGGCCCTATCTCAGTCTGTTCCTCCCAGGAGCTAGATATGACATTTGTCTGAAAAAGTGGGTGATGTGGATGCTTTGAAGTCTGTGACTCAGAAGTCAATTATTGGGAGAGAAGGAACCATATGTAAGTAGTTCAAAACTGGATTCCTGCTTTTGTTGGAAGTCAGACCTGGAGATCCTTGTGGTCCCTTTTAGCCCTGAAATTTGGGGGTGTGAAGTTTTGGGAGGAAGCAGAACCCTGTACAAATGATTGTTGACTCTTCTTGGAATAAATCCCAGGACTCACCATTCAGATCCTCATTTCGGACAGTCCAGGGCTCAGCAGAGTCAAAGTGAGTGTCGCCTCCAATGTTGGGGCCTGGGAAGTAGGCATGCGCGAGGAAGCCGCCTTCGCCATCAAAGGGTGTGCTGTCTCCATGGAAGCCCTCAGCAAAGAAGATCATGATGTCAGCCTGCTTCTCATGGCCCTCACGGATGTAGGCATAGGGTACCTCTCGGAAATGCAGTGGTGTGGCACTCTCCCACACACGGAATGCCTTGCGGATGGCCTCGAATGTGGCATACTCTCCTACCTTGGGGGTGTAATTCTGGATGCTGAGGTCCAGTCACGTGGGGAGAGGATGAGAGTATGTTAGGATTTCAAGGGGCAAAATTCTCCTTCCCTATGCTCTCCCAGGTCTGACTGAACTGCCCAGCCACCTTTGCCTGACCCAGTTCTTCCTACTGCCTCACAATGCCCCTGCCCCATGTACTAAGGACTCAGGGGATCCTCAAGTTTAGCTTTCTGGCCCTGGGGTGTACCCACTACAAGCTGTACAACTCCCCCAGGTTTATAGACGTTTTTCTCCCCAATCCCAAGGATGCATCCCAGGAAGAGGTGAGTATAGTGGGAGGCCTCTGAGTCTCTGTAAGCACACTGATAGGGAAGAGTAACCCCATGTGAGAAAGGCCATTTGCCTGTTGGACTCACCAGAAAGTAATCTCATTATGTTGCCATTTGAGGCCCTGGATGGCATAGCGCTTCCTTCGAACATTGGCCTTGATCTCAGCCCCAAACTTGTCTGGAACACCACAGCGGGGACGCCTCATGGCCCTGGCGTAGATTAGGGTGTGAGGATTGGGGTCAGTATAGTGTATGAAAGTGAAAGACCTTCAGAGGAATGAGGGAATGTCTGGCCCCAGGGTCAGTGTAGGGAAGGTCAGGGTGAATAAGAGAGTCAGGATCAGCATGCAGGGATGAGGTATGGGTGGTAGGACTCAGGCATCCTGGTAGCAATTTCTCTGGTGCTCAGTGTTGGATCTGTGGGTGCTGGGCAGAATTCCTGCCAGGACCTAGCACTTACTTCATGGTGTCTGCATCAGCCTTGCCTGTTACTCGCAGACCATAGAACCTCTGCATGGCAGCGATAGCAGCTGAGAGTGACTGGGGTGAGCGCTGTGTGTGGGTACGCAGGTCCCCAGGGGGCAGGTAGCCATACTGCTGCAGCCAGGCCTGTAGGGAAAGAGATGTGGCTTAGAGCACCCCGACATGGCCCAAGGGGAGCCTCTGCCTCCTCATGGTACCTGGCATGCATGCTTGGCTTGGTGAAGAAAGGGCAATGAGTTCCCAGCCCGGCTCTGGCGGTGGGCCTGGAGGAATTCCCAGGCTGGACCTGAACCCTGGCCCAGGCCCCAGTATGGCTTGTCCTCTTGGAGCTTTGGGCTCAGACAAGAGTGGAGAGCCCCAGCTCTGGACTTTGGCTGTGGCTGTCTTGAGGTTGGGAGCTCTGGTGGTTTAACTGAGTTCTCAGATGTCTTCCCAGAACCAAGGTTCCTTCTAGCACTTTCTTCTTCTGTGTCAGTGTTCCTTTAGGTACATCATGTCCCCTCTGATGGGTGGAAATGGGGAGAGGCTGAGAGGTGCTGCTCTTGGGCTTTGCAATAGGCCCTCATGGGAGAGGGATGCCATGCCTCCAGTACCCTCATAGTTGAGGTCTTATAAAGGATGGCAGAAAAGGAGCCAGGGCTGAGGCTTGTTGCTGATAGGGGAGGTTGGGTCCTTTGCAGGTGGTGAGAGGTATGATATAGCCACAGAGCCAGGATCCTGCCACTGTCCCCATCCAAGCAGCATCTGACCTAGGGCTTAGGATCTAAATGCCCATTTAAGGTTCTCAGTAAAGGGGGTGGGGGATGGGAGTGGGGGTGGAGACTTAGTGACTATTTTATTCCAGGTATGTTG
This sequence comes from Cynopterus sphinx, assembly GCA_030015415.1. Classification (NCBI taxonomy): domain Eukaryota; kingdom Metazoa; phylum Chordata; class Mammalia; order Chiroptera; family Pteropodidae; genus Cynopterus; species Cynopterus sphinx. The sequence goes on from CM057384.1 coordinate 78,071,079, forward strand.
TGAATTGTTCATAATATAAAGGCTGGCATAATGCCTTAAAGTTAGGTTTTTGGTATTTGACTGGAAGGGACGCAAACTGAAAAACTTTGTTGAGGAAAAAGTCAGCCTTTATTGTAAGAACAATAGAGTATTTTCCCAAAGCCTGAAAAGTAAAATGAGCCAAGTTATATATGGGATATGAAAATGCTTGGATTTTCCTATGGGGATATACTACCCAAAGGCTGGTCCCTGCTCCAGCTTTCACTTCTTAAGCAGTCCAGAGAGGGGCTGTAAGTTGCTTGGGATGGGAGCTTGGGGTGCAGAGGGGTTGAGGCTGCTGTCATTAGGTGCTGTACCCTCCACCCCAGGTTATTGGGATGGATCTCCATGTAGATCTTCACATCCAGGCCTAGGCCCTGCTAGTGGAACAGTACTCTTGCATAGGGGTTGGGGGTGATTCAGGAGCAGCTGACTGGAGACCTGAGCCTGTAGGGGCAAGAATTGCAACATGGTTCTGGGAAGTGATCTCTTAGGGATGATGGAGTTAGGGACCAAGATGTAAACAACCCAGCTCTTCCCCAGCCAACAGGCCTGGCCAGAGCAACCCTAGCACCACCAGGCCCTGAGAGCCCCTCCTCAGGGGTAGAGAAGGTGGTGAAGTTTAACTTCTGATATACCAGAGGAGAGCAGAGCAGGGTGCTCCAGACCTGGGCTACTCTCCCCAGCAGCTGTATGCTTGCCCTGACCTGTGCAGGCTGATGTCACAGCTAGTGCCTGTGGAAGGCCTGCTGTGGCCTGTGCCCACGTATACAGGAAACTCCCCTTGCCCCTGGCCTCACCTGTACGGTCGACACACCTCAGGCTTATGAACCCTGGTAGGGGTTCAGCTTTAGGGATGGATGAAAGCGGCCTACTGCAGAGCTATAGGTCAGGAGGACTGAAGTCAGATCCCCTTAACCCTCAGGGAGCAAAGCTGAGGGGAATTCTAGGGCAGGATGACAGAAGGGAGGGTGGCAGAGGTGGGGAGAATCCATCGCCAGGAGCTCTGGGATAAATCCCTCTCCCTGATGAGTCTTTCAGGAAGGTAGGCAGGTCTAAATTTTCACACCCACAACCTCCACCTCCCAATAGTTAAAAGTGGAGACTTAGTCAAAAAAGGGAGCCACAAGTCCTGGAAAGGAGGCGCCTCTGTCCCTCTCCTCCTCCCAACCCTAGATTTCTTCCCTCACAGGGGCAGGCTCTGAGCAAAGCAAGAACCACAGAGACTATGAGGTTGGAACCACAGAAGAGAGGACTCTTGTGTCTGCGGCTGGGTGGGGGAAGGGCCGAGTGCCAGACAGGCCAAGAGGAGGAGAGGGCTGTCCTGGAGCTGGTGCAGGACTATGGAGGCCTGGAAAGAGGAACCCAGCTGCCTGAGACCTGGGGCACCCCAGCTCTCCCTCCAGATTGGCCTGGAGAGGGAGCAACTATGTTAGGTCAAAGAATTCTGTCTGTTGGTTTTGTCTTGAATACTGAGTGGTGCAAGGTATTCTCCAATAGGAAAGTCAAAGGAACCAGTCCCACTTCTGGCCTGAGAGTAGCGGGGTGGGGAAGGGGGGGAAGGGGGGATGGCGGGGAATCTTTGGCTTTCCATCTGGTCCTGGATGGGAGCCTCTGTCTGGGCCTACTCCTCCCTCCCTCTGCCTCCCACCCCTCTATGGCCCAGAAGCAAATGGTGGTTCTGGCACTGGGACTGCCCATGACCCACTTAAAGCAGAGCCAAGGCTGCGCTGCTCCCTTAGGGGGCTAGTGGGGCAGGGGAAGGATGAAGGCAGGGCTGGCAATGTTGGCAGTGGGCAGCAGTTCAGATGCCCAGGCTCCTTTTGTTGCTGGGTACTCCCCTTTCTTTCGGGCCTGATGAAACTCCAGGCCTGGAAAGAGGATGCCTCCTCCTCCTGGCCAGTGCCAGGATTTTTCCCACTTCCGGGTCACCCCCAATTTCTAGGGCCACGCTTTTCATTTCAGCCTCAGATCCCTTCAGGACAGAGAGAGTGTGTTCTTTTTGGAGAAGTTTCCTGTAGGGGTGGGACCTGGGCCGGGACAAGGTCGGAGGAAGCCAAGTTCGGATCCCCTCCCCCTTCTCGGGCCCTTCCCAGCCCCTCCAGACCGCACCCAGGCACCCAGGCTGTCGCAGGGCTGAGTGGGTTGGGATGTCCCAAAATAAGAAGCTGATCAAATCTGTCTCCCACCTTCACCCCAAAATAAAAGGGAGAGAGAGGAAAAACCTCCTCAGACAACTCCCACGCGACTTCCTCCCGGCCCAGTGGGCCGACGTCAAGGAATGGGGTGTGTGTGTGTGGGGGGGGGGTCGCCGTACTCAACCTGTGCAGGCGCCGGGGCCCAGGCCCTCACCCCACTTCCCCGTGCAACTCGCCCTTCCCTGTCTCCCTGCAATTAGCACAGAAAAACAATTAACAGAAACAACGAAAAGGGCCTAAAGCGCCGGCGGGGGAGGGGGCGGCAGCCGGGCCGAACCCCGTCGTACAAGGAGAGCTTTGTGTCCGGGGAGGCGGCCGGGGCGCCGGGGCTCCGGGCGGGACCCAGAGGCGTCCTCTCGGGAAGGCGGGGACGGGTGGGGGCCGGGGCCGCTGCGCCGGCCACCGTGCGGCCGCGGACCCCGCTGGGCGCGATGCGCGGGCGCAGGGCGCAGGGCCCGCGGGCGGGAGGCGGGCGGCGGCCGCGGCGTGGGGCGCGCGGGAAAGTTGCAGAAACGACAACTCGCGCAAGGACCAGAAGCCGGGGCGGCCCGGGGGCCGAGCGGAGTCCGGACGCTGATCGGGCTCCGACCCGTCCCCGAAGGGCTGCGCTTCGAGCCCGGGGAATTGCGGAGGGCGAGGGCCGGACCGGCGGCAAAGTTCTTCCAGGGACAGGGGAGGGGGAGGCGGCGGGCGCCAGCGGTGGCGGCGGAGGGGGCAGCGCCCGAGCCACTCGCCAGTTCGGAGAGGAGGAGGGCAAGCGGAGGGAGCGCATCCTGCAGGCCCGAGCGGCGGGGCCCCGACAGCCCTGCTGTCCACTCGGGGCCGTCCCCTCGGAGACCCCCGGCCTCGCGTCCTCGGCGGCAGGGCCGGGCGGGGCCGGCGTGGCTCACTTACTTCGGGGCTGAAGCTGCTTTGGGCCGAGCTGAGGGAGGCGAGTGCGGTGGCCAGCGCGAGCAGGGGGAGCAGCAGGCTGCGGGCGGGCCGCGGGGTGAGGGACATGGTCCGCGAGCGAGCGGGCAGCCGGCCGCGCCGGGCGGGCGGGCTCCGCGGCGGGGCCCGAGCCCTGGGGTCGCGCCGCCACCCCCTCGGGCGCCTTTGTCTTCGGGACGCCCTGAATGTGGGTTCCTAGAGCGCTGTCCACTTGGAGACGAGGCGATTGCTCTTGAAAGCGCCTGGTGGCGTGTCGTCTCTCCTCCGTTTTTTTGATCTTTCTTCTGCTTAGTCGGCGAACTGGATCGCGAGCCCTCTCTGGCTCTCCCCTCTGGTCCCTCCCTTCTCCCACAGCCTCTCCTCCGCCCCCGCCCCAATGCCCTCCTTTCCCGGTGCGGACGTGGTTGTTTCAGCCTGAATCCAATTACAGCCCGGTAAAAAAAAAAGAAAAGAAAAGAAAAAAAAAAAAAAATCTCCAAGGGGTTGAGGCCACAGCCGAGAGCGCAGGGCTGTGGGGGGACTCAGGGGACGGGATGTGGGAGACTTTCTCCCCCATAAGCATATTTTGGGTGGCTGGATTCCTCTGGTATTCAGCATTTATCTCACTTCAGAGTGGGAAGTACTGGGAAGCTCAGTGGCTGGGGCAAACAAGTTCAGAGTCTGGGATGGTGATGGAAGAGTCTTCCATGTCCTGAGACCTGTGTTAGGGAATCGTCTGCTGGAAACTGACTCAACCAAATTGAACCTTTTGTCCCTTATTCTTGACAACCACCTCTGTCTCTGCCCCCCCCCCCCCAGCAACATTAACAAAACTTAACTACCCACCAACAAACCCCACAAACGCACTGGTTCCATCCTTGTAGAAAAATGTGTTCCCTTTATTGCACCATTTGCAATCTGGCTGCTCTTTAAATTAGGACTGGCTGGGGAGGGAAGGGATGCAAGGCCATGGGATCTGGGGAAAGGCAAATCAAGTTTGGTGAGTAGTTAGAAAAGAGATGGGAAGTTAGAACTTTAGAGTTTGGTCCTCTACACTGGAAAGGAGGTAATTCCTTAAACGGTAAAATCTCCTTCAGGGACTGACAAGTCTCTGAGATCAAAAGGTCTGGAGGTAAGCAGGGAATGGGGAGGGCAGGCTAAAGCTGAGGCTGGGAAAGGGAGACAGATAAGAAGTTGAGAACTAGATCTGGAAAACCAGCACAACAGAAGCAGGAAAAGTGTGGGAGACAGAGAATTCGACCATCAGCGAAATCTAAGACCCAAGAATTACATTGGTCAGCTAGAGAGGAAGGAGGTATTGGGGGATAGAAGGGAGGGAAGGAAAGCAAGAGAAGGAATAACAGAGGCTGGACAGAAATTAGGTCAGGTGGGAAGCTCTAGAAATCCTAGAGATCCAAGAACTAACACAAGTTTGTGGTATAAGAATGGAAAAACGTTCAGTGCTCTGCACCGTAATGTGAGCAAAAGTACTTTCCCCACTGAATCCACAGGAGGAGCCATAATCAATTAAATGAAAGGTTTCTCCGGGTCTTGGGGGCAGCTATCAGGTTTGTGGGCGGTACATGGGGGAAACATTCCCCAGTTAACTATTTGAAGACAGTGTACCTCCAGTGCTCCATACACAAATTGGGGTCAGGAGGGCAAGCTCTGTCTCCAGCCAACCTCTGGAATTCAGTTTGAACCATGGAAACCTCAGGATCCAAATCTTTAGAACATGTAACACCCAAGTCTGGTTCTTTCCATGTCAGCCTTCCCAGTGGGGGTAATCCTCTTGGGCTATGTATCTGGTTTGGAAAAACTGATACCAGTTGCTTGTCAAGAAATGGACCTCAGCTGGAAAGTCTTTTTCATCAAAATATTTATTGAATGTATAACTGCATACAGCCTGAGCTGTGTACGGGCTCTTCAAGGCTTGAATGCCTGGCTAAAATGAAGAAAAGAGCTGCAACTTCTCTACATCTGCAGAGTAGCTACTACTCATAGATGGGCCAGTCCTATAACCTGCAAAGGAGTGGATAAATATCCCGGAGCAAGATTCTGCTGAACTGGAATAGAGCCAGGTGTGAGGGCACAGAGCCAACCCTTCCAGGCAGTGATCTTACAGCCTGTTCTTCCTGGTGTCCATGATCTTTTGCTCTGAGGATAGAGCGGGGAAAGACTCTCCTCTGGCTGGATGACGCATCTAGGTGATTGAAAAGAAAGCCAAAGAGAGGCTGGGGAAGGGAGATAGGAGTTGCTTTTTATTGACTTGGTAGTGAGGTCTGCGGTACAGCCCCTTTAGGTTTAAGAGCATTTTTATGCTTCCTTTCTTCTTCCTGCAACTTCTCTTGCTGCCTGAGCTGCCATGCCTGTAATCCAGCATCCATTTCCTGTGACAACAGCAGAACTCGTCTCTGAAACAGACAGGAAAACAGTGTGGATAACATCTGGGGCTTGAGCTCTGCACCATATATCCTTTCACTCACAGATCAAAGTCAGAGGTTTCAGCTGGAAAGTGACATTGCTGACTGGGGAAGGGGTGGGACCAGGTCCAGGGTTGTGGAGCAGGAGGAAAGCAGTAAAATGTCTGGCAAAATGTCTACGACTGGTTCCTGTCCTAGGATTGCCCCACTATTCCTCCCTTCTCACAGTACCGTTAAAATCTGTGGCTGTTGAAATCTTGGTGTGAGGGGTACATGTTAGCTTAGGTGCCAAAACAGCTCAAGACAAATTATGATTTAAATTTTCTCCCTCTGATGACATGCAGGTTGCCCTGGCTGGGGCTCTAGCCACTCACTGCAAATTTCTCCCTTTGGGCTTGTCTTCGAAGCTGGCCTTTCATTGGAGGAGCTGGGCGGCCATCTGCAGATGGAAGTGAGAGAAAAAGCAAATGTTAGACATGGACTGTAGCACCTTGTGAAAACACTGACAGAAACTAGGGAAGAACCAATCTCTAGCTCTCATCCATTTTACACCCTCTGTAGCTTAATTCTCCTAAAACATGTTCCTCATTTTCAAGGATGAATTATGCCCACAACCACCAAGAATATACTCCTAAGCATGTTCCTACTCTATTTCACTTCCTCCTCAATTACCTGGAATTTAAGGTCCTTCCCAACACTGAATCTCCCGTTTTATTTGAAAGAAACCCTCCACTAAATCTGATCACTGTTCTGCTCACCATGAGTCTTTGCTAAATTCCACCTCACTCCATGAGACTCATACCTCTTTAATTCTGGCCAAATTCTCATCCTTAGGTCCACCTCAAGCCTTACCTGTCCCAGAAACCCTTCTCTAACCTATTCAATTCTCTCTTCTGAAAGAAGTGCATATGTCAGTTAATATTCATCTTTTCGCCTTGGGACATTTATTGTACTATTGTTCTTAGCCTTAGCCATCTTAAATCCTTTTGAAAAGAGGCAGAGCACTGAAGTATTATCACTGAATTTTTTAAATATCCACACTTAGTTTCCCCAGCGAGACTTTAAATTAATTGGGATCAGGGACTGTATCACTAGCTTTCACTGTAGTGCAGGCACATTGGCACATACAAGAAATCGCATAAATATCTGTGGACCTGCTAAAAACATGCAGTATCTCAAGTAGTTTATAACAGAGATGAAGAGAAAGGGCACTTTCAACAAAGAAACAGTGAAAACGCTCCCCAAAAGTTTGAAGATGGGTAAGAGAGCATTTATTAGTAAAGGGAACCAGTTTTGTGTATGCCAGGTACCTTACATTGGTTGTTTCATTTTATCTTTCCAAGAACCATATGAGGTAGGTATTATTCTTTTACAATATAGATATATAAACTGAAATACAATTAAGTAATCTGTCCAAGACCCATAAAGTTAGCAAGCAGAGAAGCCTGGATTAAGAATCAATTCCAGTCTTCCTACAGTAAATAACAAGTAAAAAAAAATCTTCTCCTTTCTCCTCCAACTATTTGATTAAGCAGGATAACACTCCAATAAAACCCAATAGAGTATTGATACTCAGGATTCCACACTGTTGAAGAGGGCCTGACCTGTGCCCAGGTCTAGTCCTGGCTTTGCCATTAACTAGTGGGTGACAACCTTTGTAGATCTTAATTTTCTCACCTATAAATTGGAGTCCCATAGGGAGCTGTCGAGTGGCTTCAACTTTTCTAAGGCCCCTCTCTTCTACAGCTCATATTTCTTTATTTTTAAAGTAAAGGGAAGGTAATTTTCTGAAGGGAACCCACCACCCTCAATCCTTACTTTTATAACCCCTTTTCTGTGTCGCCCGCTTAGGAAGCTTTTTAAGGAGCTCTTCCTGCATTTGGTACCAAATTCTCAAAAACGGACTCACCACACCGAAAGGCGGTTCTTCCTAACTTGTTTAAGAATCACGTCCTCCTTTGAGAAACGTAAAAGTCCTGTCACTCCCTTCCCTGAGGAATTGTTTTCTGCTTATCTGCACAAGCCCAGAAGATCCCGTCTCGCTTGATCTTCCATCGGCGTAATTCACAAAACAGTAAGGCTTCTTCCCTCCAACTCCCAACATAAAGTTCAGTACGCTGTCCACTCAGATACACCCCAACCTTGACACTGCGCCCAACCCCCGCTCCGTCCTGGGGCGTTCTCTCTGGGTGAACCTGTCCGAAGTAGTCACGGCCAGATCGGCGCTCACCCGCGTAAGACCAGTCAGGGAGCTCCGTGAGGGGCCCGTAGCCGGAGGGGCTGGCAGCCAGGCCCTGCCTGGGTGGAGAGAAACAGTCGGGTTAGGACTCAGCACATCTCTGGGCCCCCAGGTTCCCCCAAACCTGCACTCACTGGAGTCGCCACTGGCTGCCCGCCCGGATTGCCGCGCTGCAGTGCAGCCTCCGGATACCTGCTGGGAAAACAGGGCAGAGCTGCAGTCAGCTCAGGGGTCCCGGGCGCGCCCCCGCGGGCTCCCGAGCCCACGGACCCTGCACCCACTTACTAGAGAACAGAGAACCTGAAGCTGCCATACTGAGGCCGAGAAGACGGAAGTGGGCGGGGCTCCCACGGCCACGTGCGACTCTGCAGGGGAAGCAGGAAGCCGCCATCTTGAATCTGCTTTTCACCACGGGCCCCGCCATCTTGGGTTATTGTACGGAAGACAGGGTCAAAACTGCGACTGGGTTTTGGGAAAGAACGGTCGTTCTGCGTATGCATCCTCGATGGTGGTTACATCTTCAGTGAATGTCGTGCCTTTCCAGACTGAACCGTTCTGAACTGTTTCCTTGACCTTCCTGCAGCGGTTTCTGGTCCTCTGGAATTTATCCTTTTACTTCAGTGGAGTAACATGTTACCTCCTTCTGTCTTCTGCTGCATCACTGTCAAATATTTTTCCCAGCTTAAGAGTCAAACCGAGAGTGCATCAGAAAGTCTGGGTTTCAGTGCTCACTCATGTATCCAACAAAATTGAAGAGCTTCTATGTGACAAGCGCTGTTTTTGGCGCAGGAGATTCTATGGAGAGCAAGACAGACATTCTGATACAGCTTTCAGTCTGGAGAGAGAAGACAGTGATCAAATAATCACATATTACTGTAATACGACAGCTGAGATGAATGAATGCTGGGAAGGAAGTATGTGTTTGTGAGCATGTAATGGAAACCTGATCGAGAGTAGGCTGTCAAGGCCTTGAAGAAGTACAGGAGCTTGGATCTGATTCCATTTTTATAAGAGATACCATAACATTGTCTACTATAATCTTTTCAGCAACCTTGTGAAGTACTTATTAATAGGTGGCAAACACAGATGTATGACTCTTTCCTCTTTTTTCTTTTATCACTTCCTTGGGAAAGTCATTTATCTTTAATTTCTTCATTAAAAAATAGCTTAATATATCACATTTGTGCAAACATTTTAAGAATGATAATGTAAGTGAAAATGATTTATAAACGGGGAAGCTACTACAAAAGTGCCCATTACTGTGTGCTAGGCTAGACACTTAAACATGCGCTGACTCAGGGAATGTGAGGGAATGGTGTAATGGCCTATCTGTAAGTTTATCATTTTCTTCTGCAAGACTGGGAAGTTTTTCCACAGGAGGTGGCTCTGAGCTGTGCTTTGAAAGAGGAGAAGGGTGGATCCTAGTTTAGGAAGTAAAAGCAGCTGTTTTGATAACACTAAGAATAGTATAGGCTAGGGCCAAACTACAAGAAGACATGGGAATAAAAGAAACTTGGCTATTAGCCAACAGATGGGCCCAAAAAGCTAAGCAAAGGAAATAAGACAATAGAGTACCATTATCATCTTACAATCGAATAGTTCATTTACACTTCTATATAAATGATTTCATACAATTTCCATAATAAACCTGTAAAGTAGATAAGACAGTCCAGGAAGCAATCATTATACAGATTGCTTGTAGTTTTCAGAGATCAGGACATTGAACGAAAATGTGGAGGTGAATTTACTGTTTTAGTTGTAATAACTACTGAGTGACACCTTCCCCAAGTCGGGATCTTGTGCCTTTGGCTGGTTCTGAGGTAGGTAGCTGAGGCAGACAGCACTGGAATCCCATTACAGAGTTTACAGTTGAGGAATCGAGTTGTAGAAGCCAAAGACTGGAAAAATGACCTCAGTGTCAACAGTCAAGATCGACAGGAAAGATGACAGGCTGGCACTACCACCAATGTTATATATTTATAGTCCTCATAGAATTGAACCAATAACATTCCTCTGTTCTAGTAGCTCACACACTAGGGGGATACCACTGATTGACAAAATCACAAAAAAGGATACATGTGTTAAGGTGAACAAATAATGTGTACAATATGAACTCCACATGCAATACTTGAATAGATGTGGAAATCAAGGAGCTAGAGCTGGAGAACTTTGGCGGCAGGATGGGAAGTTTGGGAAAACTGGGAAATCTGGAAGGGGAAAAAGGTCTTTGGTAGGAAGACAAATTTAGCCTTTGACTCAGTTAGTTTGATATAGCAGGGGGACAATTCATGCATTATAAATAGCAGGAAATATGGCTTAGGATTTTGAGACAGAGAGAGAAAAACACTAGTGCTGACAGCTAACGTCATCGGCATTCTCAGAGACCTCATGGAACACTTGCAGGGGAGGGGTCTGGCACTTGGACAGCACTCCTCAATGACTTCATCAGACTCATAAGCCACAGGAAAGCAGCTTCAGCATCCCAAACTACATGTCTTTCAACCTCTGCAGTTCATCTGGCAAAAGCTAGAGTTAAGAGCAATGGGAAGCAGCAGGAATCTGAACTTCATGTCTTCCCTCTTTTGAACTCCTTTGCCTCTCAAGGACATCATGGCCTGTATTTGGCTTTAACATTTGGTTATCCGCTCATGTTTTTGTCCAATATGTTTATTCAAATATCCTTCTGTTGTGTCTGTATACAGTGACTTCTGTACAAGTGCACTGTTCTGGGAAATTAGGGGCTTTTTAAACCATTGTGATGTATCACGATGATGTTGGAGAAAAAGCATAAATGAAGCTGGCTCTGGGTTGCCAATTCCACCTCATTTGCATCCTCTTCCCCTTTTTGCATGCTTGTGACCAAATCCTAAGGTTTAGGAAGAGGGAACTATTTGGGAAGTGTCTTATTTCATGTTGTCTTCCTTCTTAGAACAGCTCAAGATCAAATCACTGTCACTCCCAGCAAGAAGTGTGGGAACTAATGGCTATAAACCACCCACTCACACAATACATTCCTTTGCATATTATTTTATTACTTACATAATTAATTGTAACATATTCCTTTTCTTTTCCAATGGCTGTCAAATCTCTGCTAAATCAGTACAGGCTAAATTCTGCGGTAAATGACCCAGCTTCAATATGGGTAAATTATGACCTCAGGCTATATACTCTTTTCTTCTTGCCTGGCAGCCAGGAAGTCTTTTAAAGCTGTGTGCCTCTCCCCCAGACGGGTCGCGAAGGTGGGGGGTGGCTCTCTGTGCATCTCCGCAGAGTGGCAATGCCAGCTTTAAAAATTGCCAGAGCTGGATTGCCTAAAAGGTGTACAAAAGGAAACTACATTATTTACGAGTTATCTTTTAGCCTTAAAACGTGGTGAAGCATTGCCAGATCCTTTCTCTTGAATTATCCCAGCAAATCTCTCTTATTGTTGAGTCCACCCTGCCACTGAGACTCTTCGGAGGAAAGGTGCTTTGGGGACTGGCCCCAGCCCCCGGCCACCCTCAGCCAGGACATTTTCGGTTAGGTGCTGCCTCCTGGCGGCGCCCCTGCGGCCCGACGCGCGCCTGGGTGAGAGCAGACCACTTTCTCTCATTCGAGGTCTGGAAGCTGATGCAACAGTTCCCCGGAGGGGGCGGGGAGCTGAGAACCCCGGGGAGGGAACGCCCTTCCGGAGACCCCTCCCCTGGCTCCGAGCGGGCCCCGGAGTTTCAGCCGCGCGCCCCGGGGCCGGAGGTGGGGCTGCCAGGCGTCGAGGCTCTCGCTCGGACCCCCGTCGGGCCGGAGGGCGGGGAGAGAAAGCCGAGCGCCCCTGGGGCGGGGGCTGCGTCGAGGAGGATCCGTGCCCGTTTTCACGTCCCGGGGCAGCGCCTGTGCCAGGGCTGCGGGGTCTCTCGGTTCTTCGCACCCCGCGCCTTCGCCCGCTGCAGCCCACTGTGCTGGCGTTGCCCGGAGCGGGAGGGGCGGGGGCTGGGCAGCCAGGGCGCTCCGGGCGCAGTGGAGTCCTTTTCCCCCAAGGTAGAACCCGCTTGGGCCCCCACAGCGAGACCTGGACGCCCGGGGCGCCCCCGAGCGAGCTCTTCAGACGGGCATGGAGGGCCAGGTGGCAAGGTCGGGGTTTGGCAGGGCGAGCTCTTAGGGCCGCAGACACGGACCCGGGGGCCGAAAGAGGGAACCAGGGGGAGACGGCGGGGTGACGAGAAGGGGCCGGGCTCGGGGAGGGCCCGCCGGGGCGGGCGGGGCGGGAGTGGGGGAGAGGGCAAAGGTGAAGCGCGGCGGGGCGGCTGGGCGGGGGCGGGGGGTGTGGGGAGAGGTCGAGGCCCCGGGAATAGCGGAGAGGGCGGAGGGCGGGGAGCCGGGGTGCGGTGCTCGGAAGAGTCACGCTCAAGCGGTTCCACCCCCTGGAACCCACCTGCGTCTGCGCGAACCTGAGCGCTCGCCTCCCTCCGCCTCCTCCTCTGCGCTTTCTCTGCTTCGCGGCCGTCGTCCTTCGCTTTCGCCGCATCCAGGCGGGTCACCAGAGCTTGGGTGTGGGGCCGAGCACCGAGAGGTTTCCTGAAAGTGGAAAGCACGTTAGATGAGGGTCTTTTGTTTGTTTTCCCATTAATGAAACCAAAAAATCTGTTTTAAACAGTTAAACTGAAAATGATACCCTCCTCTTCCCTTCAACCCATAACTGTCAACAAGAATAAATATCTCCAATCACTTCTTGTTTAGGAGCCAGAACAGCAGCAGCATAGGTGGGCCTGAAGGGCGAGTTCAAGGACATTCCTAGAGCCCAGCCAGCTGGGAAATCAGTTTAGGGGGAACAGAATTGTTCATTCATTCATTTACTCTTCCAGCAAACATTCCTTGACTGTCTCTATGTACCCTGTACTGGCTGTCAGGGCAAAGAAAGCTCTGGTGGTGCTTGCATTCTAGTGCAGGAGGTGACAACTAACAAAAGAACTGGTAGTAGTGAGTGCCGGTTGAAGAAAACTTACAAGTTGCTTTTTCAGAGACTCCTCAGGAAGGCCTCTGATAGGCTGGTGTTTAAGCACAGACCTGAATGGAAGAATGAACAACATCTCAGGGAAGATTGTTCAGGCAGAGGCAACAGCAATTGCAAAAGGTCTTGGCTGGGAGCATGTTTGTGCAGCAACAGCAAGGAGGCCAGTGTGGCTGGAATGGAGTGAGAGAGAGCAAGGGTCAGAGCTGAAGGTCAGCTTTAGACTTCCTAAGACTTCCCTCTTTAAAATTTGGACTTGACCCGAGTAGGATTAAGGGGCAGGCCAGCTGGGCAGCAGCCTGGGTCTAAAAGGGCACTAAACAATCCTTGGAGTAATTCAGACGTTTGGTGGCAGTGAACTCTGAGTTCTGACTATATCTCTTGGTGAACTATAGGTTGGCTCCTATCCACTGAGAGATCCTTAACAATTACTTCCTGGACCTCCTGTCTCCAGAATAATGTTGCAACACACAGGTACAGGTATAAGTTGCATGGTCTAGCCCCGTGACTGGCATTTAGTTTCCTAAAGGCAGCAGTCACAGCTGGAATCCCGAGAATGCACCATGCACTATGAAGTGCCGCTCCCCAAGAGATTTATCCATATTGAAATGGTTTAATATTCCTATGGAGAAGTTGTCTGCTTCAGAGAGCTGTTTGCAGTGAATTCATGTAGTAAGTTCTGACTTTGAATAGAAAGAATGAGGCGAGCAGTTTTTATTCTGAGAAAATATTTCTCCACTTTTGTTAAATAAACATTCAACAGGTATTTAAGTAATTCTGGTTCAAAGGGGTGCAAACTCGTTAGTCCTGTGCCAGGGCTAGCTCAGACCCCCTTGGCTGGCCTTTCTTGGCAACACATGCAGCAGGGACTGAGCTGTGAGTGGGCTTGCTTAGTGTTTGGTTGTGCGCTGGACTGTACCCCTATAAGTGGCCTGCCTTGGCATGCTTTGCCTTGCAAAGGTGCTGAAGTGGGATGGGACCGCAGAGGTCTATGGATCCTATAACCTCTGCGAGACCAAAGGACAGTATTCGTCGCGTGGGAGATGCACAGGAAATGCAATGAGGGGGAGGAGGAGGGGGGAGGGGAAGTTGTAAAGGGCATCGGGGGGCCCGGTAAATAGCTGGGAGAGCTTCAGTGCTCAGTAAATGTAGGGCAACAAGGAAGTCCAGAGGTGAGGTAGGGAAGAGGAGGAGCCAAGATTCAGAGTGGAGAAGGTGCCTAGAGGCGGGCAGGCGTCGAGGTCCTCTGGGTCGCATCTCCAGCCCGTCCTAGCTAGCTCCTCCCCGCTGCCGTAGTCACACATGTGTTTTCCTGTTTTCCATTTCGGTCCGTCACCCTCTGCCTTTTCTGCTTCTCAGAGTCAACAGCTGCTGCAGCTCCAGCCATACCACGGTGCCCTTTCCTAGCACCTTCCCCTCCCCCTTCCCCCAGCGTGCTGGTAGCCCCTCCTCCTTGAACCTGCCCAAAGGTCTCTGGACAGGTAAGAGGTGGGAGACGGGGGACAATGGGTGAGAGGGGCAGTGCAGGAGGAGGACCGAATGAGAGTCCTGAAAACTGACTGAATAGAGATCCAAGAGCCACTTATTTCCTGGTCCCAGCCCGGGCCCTCCCTCTGCCCAGAGATTTGAGACCTCCCTCAGTGCTAGACCTGGCCCCAGAAGTAAACAATTTCTTTGTCGTTTCACTTTTTTTTCTTTTTTTTTAAGGGACGGTCATAGCCACAGTGGAATATAGAAAACCAAAAGGAGAACTGGGGAGGGAGGAGCTGAGCTTCCAGCTTAGGGTGATGGGACAATCTAGCTGTACCAGAGTTTATCCGTTTTCTGTTGCTGTTGTTAGGGGAGGTAGCACAGACTAACTGGAGTTAGAAAGGCAGGACATAGGGTCTCTGGGGAGAAAGTGTTCATATCTAGCTCCCTGAGCTTGACTGAGGAGCCAAGACCCTGAACTGTGTGCTGGTTCCTGGAGGAAGTGTCTTTTGGTGTTGCCATTCATGGGTGGGGTCAGGGCGAGGGGCTCCACTGGCTGCTCTGCCAGGCACGGCATGCTGGGGCCCTGCTGCCTGTTTTTCCTGAACCCTTGAATCTGAAACTTTTCCCACAGGCTGTAGGATGACTGTGTTGTCCTGTAATCACTAGGTCCTGAGTGCACTTCAGACAGGGGGAAAGAGACAAGGGATGCTGCGTATCAGGAACATCGTCATCTCCTAGGGTTCCAGACTCTGTGAGTTCTTTTGTAAAGCCTGGGGCGGAAGAGCCCTTTAGAAGAGGTCCTGCTGGTCCCAGGCTGCCTGACTGGTGGGAGCTTTAACCCGTGAGCTAGAGTCTCAGCGGGGAATGGAAGCTGCCAAAGATGGTGCCTTTCTGCCCATGGCTCTGGTGTTAGGTAGTGATTGAGAAAAGTGGGGCCATCTTTTCTGTGAGGGACAGCCCACTGCCCCGTTCGTGTGGGCCAAGCGAAGAGCAGGCTAGGGAGGAGGTTCTACCCTTAGCCCTTCAGGCCGCTAGGGTATGCTGTTTGCCAGAGTTTGGGTTTCTGTCTCTAGATTCCATGGCTGGGACTTCACTTTTTAGATACTACTAACCAGGAACTGAACCCGACACACTTCTCTTCCCACTTTCCCTCACACTGTCTCCTTCCTTTATCCCTCCTTCATTCCTTTTATTTTTTTTTTTAACGTCCCATTAGGATACCCACCCCTCGGTGCCAGTGAATTTGGTCTTAAAAGGGCAGGCGTGATGATGTATTTCTCGTATCTTGTTTGCTTTAGAAGTGGGCACCCTAGCAGTTGCAGTGCTGCCAAGAGGACTTGTAATCGCCTGCAAAGGGATGAGAAAGGGGAGGAGCAGCCAGGAAGGAGATGGACATTGCTGGATAGTCTAGGCTTCTGGCTGAAAGAGGGCAGAGGCTTTCCTTTTAATTTAATCGCACCCTACTCCAGTTAATTGATTAGGGAGGCATCTGAAGAAGACCTAGAGGCTCGGTAGGTTGGAGGGGGTGGGGAGGTTAGGGTGTAGCACAGTGCCAGTTAAGAGCTTGGGCTCTATTGACTAGCCTAGCCACTGCCCTCACTAGTTTGGCACTCTGACATGGGACTTAGCACCTGCCTTAAGAGGCTGCAGGGAGGACTTAATGAAATAAAGCGTTTAGGTGCTTAGCGATGTGTCTGGCTGGGCTAAGTGTTCAATAAATGACAGCTATTGTTATTATATTTAGGAGCATTTAGGGGGGAGCTGAGAGAAAAGAAGTCTCCTCTGGTTGGATTTGTTGATGTCAGAATGGTCCAGACCTGTAGAGAATTATTATGAATTTATCTGAGCCAAACTGACAACATATTCTGGGAGCAAGTATTATAGTTTCTTTTATGCATTTGAAATTAAAGAGGGGACCTTAGGAAGATTACATGCAAGTGGGAGACAGCAAGGCAGGGATCAGATTACAGGTTAAGATTAAGTGCTCTCTTGAGGGTGGTCATCTCTTAGAAGGAGGGCCCTGAAGGGCACCTAGATGCACAGAAACATTTTACAGGGCTTGCTTAAGCCGAAGATAAACCTTTGACTGAAGAAGTTATATGCCTGGGGCATGACTACTTATCATGACCTGCCTGCCCTGTTAGGAATTTATGATCAGATTACCTGTGAGGTTACTTTCCATAGAATCCCTTTTTTCATCCACAGATTTCAGACATTTGTGAGGGTGGCTTACGAGAAGCATTTTCTCTGGGAAGGCTAACATATGAATCCCTCTCTCTGTGAAAAGGAGTTTCAGGGGCTAGGATGGGATGGTGTACGGTACAGATAAGGCCCCCTAGGGTTTTTAGATCTTCATTTTGTGGTTTTAGAATAACCAAAGAGTTTTGTTTAGAAAGGGTGTGAAAAGGGACAGATAGTTGGATTTCAGAATGATAGAGTGTATGTCTTTCAGCACAAGGACCCAAAATACCAGATTTAAGTAGACTATAAAGGTGGAATAATTTGTGGTTTCCAGAAAATACTCAACTTCTTTCCGTTCTGGGCCTGTCCAGGATAGCTCAATGAAATCTTATTTCCTCATATTTTTAGGAAATCGGAGTAAACTTGTATTTGGGAACAGTGTTTATAGGAATTATGCTTACCCCAACGATCCTGTATGTTTTCTTAAGGATGAAAGGTCATATGTGGGTGTGGGGATGCAGCCAGAGGTTTGAGTGTCATTTCTTGACCTTGTTTTTTGGAAATAGCTTGAGGCTCAGCCTTGGGGTAATGGACCAAGTTTAGGGGCAGCCACCCCTCAACGTGTGTGAGGAAGTGTGCAGAGTTCTCTTAGGATGGTCAATCATGAGATGCATGGGTTGCACTCACATTTCCTCTCATCTCAGCTTGTGAACAACCATTTGTGTCACATTGTGCAATTCTGCCTTCCTTGTTTGGGAAGAGAGAGAAGTAGCCTAGGGTGGGAACTGAAAGTCCCGGAGAGAGGGCTATGCATTCTTTCTTAGCTATTGCCCTGTCCTGGAACAGGGCTAATATGCTTTGGGACAATTTGCCTTGGGCTGCAGAGCGGCACCCAGATGATGGTCCTTTCTTCTGTCTTCTGTCAAAGGAGATCCCTGAGGGAGCACCTTATCGCAGAAAGTGCTGAGCCCAGAGCTCTTAGCTGCCCTTTTTGCAGAGGTGAAGGGATAGTGAACCTTGGACCCAGATAGTTGCTTAATACTCCTCTCCTCCACCCTCACCCCCTCCGCCCTTCCTGACTCCTTGATTTAACTTAAATCCATAAGCACTTTCCTAGCCATTCTTTTTTACTGCTTGCTGAGAAGGAGGAGCCATCAGAGCACAGCTCTTTGACCTCCGCTGGCTGCTGCCGTGGCAGGAGTCTGCTTACACCCTTGGCCAGGTAGTGAGTGTGCTTCCCACTTCTCCTTAGCCCTATTCACTTACCCGTACCCCCTTTTGCTGCTGTGCAGTGTCCAATCACTTTCTCTCCCAGTGCCTCTAAGCACTGATATCTCTCCATCTGCTTGGCGAGCCTCACTTGTCTTTCTCTCAGCTGTCTCCTGCTCTGCGGTGCCCAGCATCAGCTGCCCCTCTTCGGCTGTTTCCTGGCCTCAGCTTTGGGTACTGTCTCTCCAGCAAAAAGTTCTATTTGGGTAGTGGTCATCAGCTGATTGCAACCTTTTCCTAGGTTAGGCTGTACATTTGGATCACACTTCTCTCATTCATACTTTTTGGGTGATACAACTATGCTGACGTGAAGGATTTGATGGCAGGAGTTCTGGAACACTAGAGACTGGGGAAGGAGAAGCAATGAAAAGAGAATAGCCTGTCTTCTTTCAGGGTGGGGTGGGCCTGCTGGGGCTTTTGCTAGGATTAAAGACTTCACCTAAGGGTTGTTGAGGAATGCTTCCTGAGTAGGGGAATGATTGTGGGTTTCCAGCAAGAGATCTCTGAAGCCTTTAAGTTTGCCAGAGCTAGCTAGTGTCCTTGGGGAAAAAGAGTGGTGTTGTGAGAACCACAGATTATTTGCTTGCAAGGTTTGTTTCTCTGGTTACATCTCAGCACAGGTGACAAGTGAGACTGAAACTGGAGGGAAGATGGACTATTTTGGGGTAAGGCTGAAAAATGCCAGCTCAAATCATAGGTACACCTGGGAACTGCCAGATTGCCTAATTCTTCGTGTCTCTTATCACAGCAGTCTTAGATGGAACCATGATTTAGTTTTCTATTTTGTAAATCAGGTAGGCAGCACCATCCTTATGATGAGAGACAGATGCTTTCTCTCTGGGGAATTTATGCCTTTCCTTAAAAATTCAAGTTGGGATTGTTTTGTTGAGCCAGCATGAGAAGAAGAGGTTAATGGGAGGTGGGAGGTAAGAGAGAGTTCTCTGACGTGGATGAGAGAGGGTTCTGTGGAATTGCCAACCACCTGATATATATCTCCATCATTCTTTCTTAGAGGGCAATGCCAGAAAGCTGGTGAAGTCTTTCTTCTCCTCCGCCATGGTTGACGGCATTAAGTATGAAGTGGCCTCCCAGCACGTTGGGGATGCCACCCCATTGGATGAGAAGGCCCGCTCAGGGCCCGAGCAGGTGAAGCTGAAGAAGGAGATCTCATTGCTGAATGGGGTGTGCCTGATTGTGGGGAACATGATTGGCTCAGGCATCTTTGTGTCCCCCAAAGGTGTGCTCATGTACAGTGCCTCCTTTGGCCTCTCCCTGGTCATCTGGGCTGTGGGTGGCCTCTTCTCTGTCTTTGGAGCCCTTTGTTATGCGGAACTGGGCACCACCATTAAGAAGTCTGGGGCCAGCTATGCCTATATCCTCGAAGCCTTTGGGGGGCTCCTTGCCTTCATCCGACTCTGGACCTCTCTCCTCATCATCGAGCCCACCAGCCAGGCCATCATCGCCATCACCTTTGCCAACTACATGGTACAGCCCATTTTCCCCAGCTGCTTCGCTCCCTATGCTGCTGGCCGCCTGCTGGCTGCTGCCTGTATCTGTAAGTGGGGCTGGGGCAGATGTTGGGTGGAATGCCAGGGCAGAGGCCAGCATGTGAATCCAGTCAGCCAGTAAGAAGGAGATGGAAAGGAATGCATGCCTCTGACAAATGTTTTTTAAAAAAATTATTTTATTTTTTTAGGTGAGGCAACCCTTGGTTAACCTCACAGATTGCAAGGACCTTGTCAGTTTACAATCCCTTATTATTATTTTTTTTATGCCTACAGCGTCTGGTCTTCCTAGGTGGTCTGCCATCCAAGCACTAAACAGGTCTGACCCTGCTTAGCTTCCGAGATCAGACAGGATCCAGATTGTTCAGGGTGGCATGGCCATAGATTTTTTTTTTTAAATGTATGTCTGTGTGAAAATTCGAACAGTGTCAATGTATAAAAATTTTTTTTATCTTCACCCAGCTTCTCATGGTAAGCATTGTCAGAAGTTTGTGTGCTCTTCCTGATTTTTTCCTTGCTCCTTCAGGAGATAAAGTTTTGTTCTTTTTACAAAAATGGAGCATAGTACACATAAAATTCTATAGTTTGCTTTTTCTCTACTATTTATCAGTGACATTCTTTTCTATTATAGATCTACTTAAAAAATACTTCATGTTATGCCAAGTTAATTTTAAGGATATTGTTTATTTAACTAATCAATCTACTGTTAATGGCCATTTAAGTTGTTTGCAGTTTTTTCAGTCTTACAAATAATGCTCCAGTGAATATCTTTTTGCATATATATGAGTTTCCACTGTGGGCTAGATTCTGAAAACTGTTACAGATGATCTGATAGGTTGACTTATTGACGAAACTAATTTTAGGATCTATCGGTTTTGGGGGCCCCTTGAAAGTAGGTATTTAGTCACATTTTGTGTAGAGTAAGGGTTATTCTAAGTAAAATTTCTAAGTGGCTGCATCCCCTTAAACACCAAAATTCTCTTATTTAAACCATCTTTGTTGAAATCTCTTTAAAACCAGTGATGTATCTGCTTGTCTAATATGATATTTCTTTTGGTGACTTGGGGTTACCATTGCATGTTGCAATTCTTGTATGATTATGAGGCCTTCTCAGGCCACCAGGGTGGGGATGAATGTTTGCTCCTTCATTGGCTTCAGACTGCTGGTCTGACTTCAGTTCATCAGGTTTTATTCTTTTATGATTTCAATCTCTGTCATCTCTGACAGATGTCGTTCCATGATTCTGGCATCATGGTACCTCCAATCAGTCACACTTTTTAAATTTACTGCTTCTAATTTGGAAATAGAGATGCACTCCAACTCATGTACACCCATGTACACGCACACATGTACACCCCTGTAAGAATACGTGCAAAGTAATCGCAGTTATGATTAGTCTGCAGAGCTCCCCAGTGAATAGAAGACAGAGTTTTGTGCAGGGATTTATGGCATATATTTGAGACAACTCTGGTCAAGTGAAAAGTGCACCATTGTGTTTGAGGCTGGGCTCAATAGCTGTGTGGCCTTAGGCAAGTCGCAGTGACTGTTTACTTCCAGGCTATTGTACAAATGAAATTGGATTGAAGACAAGAAAGGACATTTTTAAGACCCTGAAAGGAGTTCAGGGTGGACTACAGTATTGAGTTAAAGGTAAGCAATGTTGAGAGTTGGCTTGCAGAGGTTGATGGAGGTCATAGGATAGGTTTCTCAGTGCTTTATAAACTCTTTGTTATTATTGCTATGAAATAAATCACCTAAAGTGGGGCAGGCAGTTCTGGCTCTGGGTCTCGTGATGGTATTCAGATAGTTATCTGAATGGGGACTGGCTGGGCATCTATTTTTTTTTTCCAGTCAGGGCCTTTCCATGTGGTCTTTCCACATGGGCTATATTGAGCTTCTCACATAATGGCAGCCACAGAGCAATCAGACTGTTTACCTAGCAGCAGAAGACTTCAAGAATGAGTGTCCCAGCAAAGCAAGAGGAAGCTGCGTTGCTTTTTACAACCTAGCTTCTGAAGTCACATGGCGTCACTCCTGCTGTACTCTAGAGTTAGAAACAGTCCCAGAAGACCATCCAGTTTCAAGAAGCACAGACTTTACCTCTTGATGAGTGTCATAGTCACATTGTATGAAAAGCATGTGGGATGGGAGATATTGTAGAGATGTCTTTGGAAAATACAATCTATTGCATTTAGGAGTTTGGTAGATTTCTCCTAAGGCAATGAAAAGCCTATTCAGGGTTTTGATTTTAGAATTTGTGGATTTTTAGAAAGATTACTTTGGCTTTGGTTTGGAGGACTGAAAGTAGGGAGACCAGTAACAGAGCTGTTGCCATGATCCTGATGAGTGATGATGGTGGCTTGGACTAGAGTCATGTTTTGGGGATGAGAAGACTGGTTAAGACTTGGATGCTGATTAGATAGGGGTGTTGGAAGCTGTTTGCCTGATGGCTGCCTTTGGGGCAGATAAGGGATTGTTTACTCAACAGGATGTCTCCATAGCTGGCAAATACTTTGCTAATATTGTAATCTGAAAAGCACCTTTGTGGCTCCAGGGAGTGAGCTGAATGTTTTAAGGAGGAAGATAGGGTTAGCAACAGGTTTCTTGTGCAAATATCAGCAATTGTTTGTGTATACTTGGGATTTTCGGGTTAGGGATTTTCAGATTCCCTCGGGATTTTGATGAATAAATATGGTGTGCTGAATAAACTGGGGACTGCAGTATTGACTGTCAGTCCTTCCGACTCTCTCTTCTTCTGTCTTTTTTCCGTAATCCTCACTCCCCCTCTCAGGACTGTTTGATCTTTGCCGGTGGGCTCCGGCATAAGGGTAGAAGTTTTTGATTATGATTAGATGCCCAGATTTCTGGCATAGACAACTGGATGGTTGGTGGGGCCAGTTACTTATAGGGAGAATTCTGGAAGAGTAGGTTTGAGAGAAATTGATAGATAGGTTGAGTTTGGGCCTGGTGATGTACAATAAGTAGGTGGTTGGCTATTCATATGTATCTGGAATCATGACAGTTGGGCTAATGAAATACTTTTGGGAATCCTCAGTGTGTAGATGGTAATTGAAATCACAGTAGCAGATGAGATGATCTTGGGACAGAAAGGGAGGAGAAAAGGGCTTAGGACAGCATTCTGAGTAATAGCACTAATGAGGGATAGATATTCTGCAAAAAGGTGGAGACGAAACACCTAGAGATAGGCAGGAAATGGGAGATGGTATGTGGAAGAGAGCAATTTGAGGAGTCAGTGGCCAACAGTGTCCAATTTGCTGAGAGGTCAAGCTCAATAAGGAGTGGAGGTGCTTGGATTTATCAACAGGGATGTCGCTGGTGATTTTGAAGAGGGAAATCTCAGGGCATTGTGGATGTAGTCAGATTTCAGAGTTTATTCATCCGGTGAAATCTGAGTGTCTACTATGTGCCTAGCTCAGGGCTTGGTGCTGGAGGAACGAAGATAACTGTTACTCAGTCTACCCTCTTGTAGTTCACAGCTGATGGGAGAGATCATGTAAACTGCATTAGAATTAATGCAGTGCGGTTAAGTATGAGGATGTGGGAGCCCAGAGGAGGGGCTGTATACCCAAGGGTAGCTGTCTGGAGGAACTGTTAGGTAAGGTAAGAATGAAACATCACTGGGAATTGGCAATTAAGAGATTAAGGGAAACTTTGTCAGTCTTTTCAGTGGAGTGGTGTCAGACAAGGGAAGGGGAGGGAATGTAGATTTACTTTTCAGAACATTGACTCTGAAGGCAGGAAGAGTAGCTATTAGAGGGATGGACAAAGATTGAGGGGGGAGTTTATGAGAAAGACTTAAACCTGCCTTTGGTTGGTTTGAGGGCATATTTCTAGAAAAGTTGGTTGAAATATTATTACCCTACAATAAAGTCTTCTCCAATGCTGAATGCTTGGGTGCCCTGAATCATCATCTCTCTCCTGAACAGTGAAGAGGGTTCCCTGATCCTTTTGGGGGCAGCAATGCATGATGGTTAAGAGCATGGAATCAGGTTAGTTAAATTTATAAACCTCAGTTTGCTCATCTATATAATAGAGGGGCTAATTCATAGAGGCATGAACTATATTTCTGCCGTACTTTCATTCTTATTTATTTACTTATCTGTTTATCTGTCTGTCTTTTTATTTTTAATTTGTTTCAAGTATACAATACATTGATTAGACATTAATATAGTTTGTAAAATGATCACCCTAATTGCCCCTTCTCTCTTCTGGTTTTCCATCTAGCCAATATGCTAACTATATTCCCTATGCCATGCTCCCCATCACCGTGACCATCTATCAACTACTAATTCGTACTTTGTCCTTTTTTATTTCAATGGTGACATTTCAGGAGAGCAAATATGGATTCTGCTCCTGTCAGAGTGGCTTGCTGTACCTTTATAGGCATAATCTTCCTTTAAAACTACCAATGAACTATAGCCCTAGCGTTGCTAATAGACCTTGAAGTCTTTTACCAATTATTGCTTAGCTAAAATTTTTTGTACGTGTAGGTGACTTCACTCACTGCTGATGTCATTGTCAAGGTAATCACATGTTGCCCTCTCTACCAGGAATTCTTCCTTCCCTCCCTCAACCCCAGCACCAGTCTCTGTACATTCAATCCAGATAACAGTGGCCCTGGTGCCCACCTGCAACCCCTTCATTGCCCCAGCCTGGATGGGTTGTCTCTCAGTGAACTTCATACTTTCTTGCTTGTGATTGCCCATGTTCACTTTTCTGTGAGGGCTGGGGACTTGGTCTTAATCATAGAACCTGTACAGGGCCTGGAACACAATGGGTGCTCAATGCATGTTTGTTGGATGGA
The DNA here is from genome assembly GCA_030015415.1 of Cynopterus sphinx. Classification (NCBI taxonomy): domain Eukaryota; kingdom Metazoa; phylum Chordata; class Mammalia; order Chiroptera; family Pteropodidae; genus Cynopterus; species Cynopterus sphinx. Next base: position 78,095,103 of record CM057384.1, read on the forward strand.
TGGATGGATGGATGGGTGGATGGATGGGTGGATGGATGGATAGATGGATGGATAGATGGATAGACGAATTAATTCTGAGTTTGGAAGGAACCTTGCTATCCTGTCCAGGGTACTGTAAATGGTTACTTTTCCTAATCAGAGAAGTTTGCAGATGGCCTCTACGGAGGCTGATTCTTCTTCTTTTTTTAAGAGTTCTTTGAGATTACTCCAGTTCTCTGCAGCCAGAAACCCCATTACCCCAGGGGAGATAATCCCATTCTCAGTCTCAAAATCCTTGAATTTAAATAAGGAGGTATAGGAAGTGGTGGAATGTATACAATCTTTGGAGCTGGCCCCTGGCCTGAGTGACCTCAGTTTTCTTAATTGTAAGATAAAGATAAGACGTTTACTTTTAATTTTATAGTAGCTCTGAAATCAGAAAGGATCTTTTTCCTTTTTGTAGGAGAGGTAGAACTTTTCTCTTGGCAGAATCAGAGCTAGTTATCCAATAGTCCAGCTTTCCAGCTGCTGGCATCATGGTACCTCCAATCAGTCACAGTTTTTAAATTTACTGCTTCTAATTTGGAAATAGAGATGCACTCCAACTCATGTACACCCACGTACACGCACACATGTACACCCCTGTAAGAATACGTGCAAAGTAAACGCAGTTATGATTAGTCTGCAGAGCTCCCCAGTGAATAGAAGACAGAGTTTTGTGCAGGGATTTATGGCATATATTTGAGACAACTCTGGTAAAGTGAAAAGTGCACCATTCTTGTGTTTGAGGCTGGGCTCAATAGCTGTGTGGCCTTAGGCAAGTCGCAGTGACTGTTTACTTCCAGGCTATTGTACAAATGAAATTGGATTTAGCAAAAACCAGAAATCATGACTGAAATGTAACATATTGCTAATTATTATGATAATTATTACTATCTTTCTTGGCTGCTTGTGGGACTTTGTTCTATCTGTAAGAACTTCAGAAGCACGTAGAGATCTGGGAGAGGTTAGGAGGGTAGCCAAGAATGTAAGAATTTAGGGACATATGATTCATGAGTTTCTTCCTCTGGCCATTGTTTAATGAGCACCTAGGACAAGTCAGATGCTGAGACCTCTGAGGACATTCTGTCCAGATGCAACTATGCAGTAATATTCCTATCTAATCTTAACCCTTCAAGAGAAAACCAAGTAGTCCAGGAGAGAGACAGACACGTCAACAAATAATTGTCATGCAATATAATAGATGTGGTGGCAGGGACATCATAGTAGCAAGTGGGACAACTTTCTTCTTGTGAGGAGGAGAGGTTAGGAAGATGTCACAGAGAATACAGTGTTTGAACTGAATTTTGAAAAGATGTCCCCTAAGACATTTTCCACAGGGGTAACAGCATGGAAAAAGGTGTGGAGGTGCCAAAAGGTACAGACTATTCAGAGCATTGCAGGTAGTTGGTAGGGCTGGAATGTGGAGTAGGAGACAGCCGGGAGATAGAGACTGGAAAAACAGCCCAAGGCCAGCTCAGGGAAGGTTTTATATGGTGCCTAAACAGGTTAGACTTTATCCTGAAAGTAAGGGGGAGCTATCGATTTTAAGTGGGGAAGTAAAATCAGATTTGCTTGGAAGAACTCTGGTGGGCATGTTGAGAGTGTTTTGGAAAGAGACAGAGGCTAGAGAGACCGGTTTAGTTGCTGAAACCTGATTCCACATGAAGTGTGGGCAGGACTTTTGTAAGGGAGATGAGGGAGTAGGTACAGCAGTAGTACGAGGTGAAATTTCTAGGACTTCTGCTTGTGGGGGTGTGTGGGAGCTCTAAGAGGTGATGCTAAGGATTCAACTTGGACACTTGGAAGGTGATAGAGCCTCCATCTGAAGTAGGGAAAGCGGCCTGAGTGATGAGTCAGAAGAGACATCTGGGGCTTCTGCTGGGTTGCTCATGAGACCCTTCCATGAGCAGTGCCTTCCCTCGGTCATCATGACCTAGAGTTGATAATTTCTCACCAACTGATTCTCACCTAAAAAAGAGGCTCATGTATAAATGGTAATGTTTATTAATGTACAATAATGAGAGTGCATGTCTAATTTCTGACGACCAGAAGGCATGTGTTCATTCTTAAGGCACTTGCTGCCTAATACTGGCGTCACTGGGAAACCAATCTAGTAATCAGGGAATTGCTTGCGGGGTATGGGATGAAACAAAGGAAGAATGTTTTGACAATTTACTGAATATGGTGGTTCTGTAAAACATGGAGCTAAATGGTAGAGCCCGTGCTGAAGAGAACTATGGGGTGGTGGAGATGGGCAAAAATAGTCAGTTAAACATGCTGTGTATGGATGGTTAAGTACTGGGAGTGGGTGAAGTGCGGCTCATTCAGGAGATTATTTCTGCACTTGATACTGAAGGATGCAAAGGAGTCAGGGGGTAGGGTGAAGTACCCACTTAGCATGGCCTACTTCATCAGACTTCTTTGACTCATCTCAGACCTCTCACCCTCTCTCTGCTCTGGCTGTACTGCTTGTCTTGCTCTTCCTCCAGTTTGCTTTACTTGTTCCTGTTTTAGGGGTTTTGCAATTGAGAAATTGCTTGTGGGGCAGAGAATCAGAATGATTATTATTCCTTTTGCTGGGAAGGCTCTTTCCCTAGGTGATTCAGAGCTTATTACCTCACTCTGTTCCTATCTTTGCACACAAGTATTACCCTACCAGAGACCTATCCTATTTAAAATGGTGACTCTCAGTTTCTCACCTTTTTTAAAAAATAGAACTCATCACCACTTGACATTAACTATTTACTCGTTTATTGTCTGTTTTTCTCTCTTGAATGTAAACATCGTGAGAGTAGGGACTTTGTTTTATTCACTGCTGAATCCCTGGTACCTAGAACATTGCGTGTTGTGTGCTAGGGACTCAGTAAATATCAGTTAAATGAAGTAGGGGCAAGAATGTTTTAGGCACAGGGAAAGGCAAGGTAAAGGCACAAAGGTGAGAACAAGTGTGGGGTGTGGGGTGTGCGGGGAATTGTGGTATGTGAGGGGACAAAGGTAGGTTGGGGCTAGAGCATGAGGCAAACCTAGGGGGTTTAGATTTTATTTTAACGCATATTAGGAGCCATTGAAGAGTTTTAAGCAGGGGGCATAAGAGCGAGGCTGGAGGCAGAGACACCAATTAGATAGCTTTTGTAGCAATTCAGGCAGAAAATGACAAAAGCTTGAACTATGGCAGTGGCAGTGTGGGTGTAGCTTATTCAGGAGATAATGTCTCCAGAAAAGGACAGATAGGAGAGTGATTTAGAAGGTATAATCAGTACAACCAGTAACACTTAATGAGATGTGTGGTGGAGGAAAGAGGTAGGTGACAAGGAAAATGGCCAGCAGCCTGTAAGTTCTGTGCCACATGGACCAAGTCTGTCTTATGATCCACTGTGTCTCCAGCAGAGAAACAAAGAGAAATTCGATAGATATTCCTTGAATGAAGAGAAGAGGTTTGTGGTTTGAGCAAGTGGTAGGTAGTGACATCATTAACGGGTAGAGGAGGTTGGAATCATGTTGAATTTGAAATTTATTTGTAGGGTAGTAGGTGCCCATTGGAGATCAGGAAAGAGATAGGGTTGGAGACTGAGAATTCAACAAATATTCATGAAGCACTTGCCACTTTCCCAGTGCTGGTCGTTGTCTCATTGTGTATGTACACATGTGTGTGCATGTGTTATGTTTGTGTGTGCTCACACATGTGTGGGCACACGCCGGTGGTGGATCTGACATGGGCAAACCATCACAAGATTACAGTGGATTATGATGAGTGTTGTGATTTGTGAGGCACAGGGAACCACAGGAGGAGACTTGAACTTGCCTAGCAGTTTATAAACTCTTTGTAAGGAGGTTTAAGGTGACACTTGAATGGTGAAGAAGAATTAACCAAGAGTAGAGAGGGAAGAGGAGCATCTCAGGCAGCAAGAACAGAACGCACAAAAGCTTGAAGACAAGAAAGGACACCTTTAAGACCCTGAAAGGAGTTCAGGGTGGACTACAGTATTGAGTTAAAGGTAAGCAATGTTGAGAGTTGGCTTGCAGAGGTTGATGGAGGTCATAGGATAGGTTTCTCAGTGCTTTATAAACTCTTTGTTATTATTGCTATGAAATAAATCACCTAAAGTGGGGCAGGCAGTTCTGGCTCTGGGTCTCGTGATGGTATTCAGATAGTTATCTGAATGGGGACTGGCTGGGCATCTATTTTTTTTTCCAGTCAGGGCCTTTCCATGTGGTCTTTCCACATGGGCTATATTGAGCTTCTCACATAATGGCAGCCACAGAGCAATCAGACTGTTTACCTAGCAGCAGAAGACTTCAAGAATGAGTGTCCCAGCAAAGCAAGAGGAAGCTGCGTTGCTTTTTACAACCTAGCTTCTGAAGTCACATGGCGTCACTCCTGCTGTACTCTAGAGTTAGAAACAGTCCCAGAAGACCATCCAGTTTCAAGAAGCACAGACTTTACCTCTTGACGAGTGTCAGAGTCACATTGTATGAAAAGCATGTGGGATGGGAGATATTGTAGAGATGTCTTTGGAAAATACAATCTATTGCATTTAGGAGTTTGGTAGATTTCTCCTAAGGCAATGAAAAGCCTATTCAGGGTTTTGATTTTAGAATTTGTGGATTTTTAGAAAGATTACTTTGGCTTTGGTTTGGAGGACTGAAAGTAGGGAGACCAGTAACAGAGCTGTTGCCATGATCCTGATGAGTGATGATGGTGGCTTGGACTAGAGTCATGTTTTGGGGATGAGAAGACTGGTTAAGACTTGGATGCTGATTAGATAGGGGTGTTGGAAGCTGTTTGCCTGATGGCTGCCTTTGGGGCAGATAAGGGATTGTTTACTCAACAGGATGTCTCCATAGCTGGCAAATACTTTGCTAATATTGTAATCTGAAAAGCACCTTTGTGGCTCCAGGGAGTGAGCTGAATGTTTTAAGGAGGAAGATAGGGTTAGCAACAGGTTTCTTGTGCAAATATCAGCAATTGTTTGTGTATACTTGGGATTTTCGGGTTAGGGATTTTCAGATTCCCTCGGGATTTTGATGAATAAATATGGTGTGCTGAATAAACTGGGGACTGCAGTATTGACTGTCAGTCCTTCCGACTCTCTCTTCTTCTGTCTTTTTTCCGTAATCCTCACTCCCCCTCTCAGGACTGTTTGATCTTTGCCGGTGGGCTCCGGCATAAGGGTAGAAGTTTTTGATTATGATTAGATGCCCAGATTTCTGGCATAGACAACTGGATGGTTGGTGTGGCCAGTTACTTATAGGGAGAATTCTGAAAGAGTAGGTTTGAGAGAAATTGATAGGTTGAGTTTGGGCCTGGTGATGTACAATAAGTAGGTGGTTGGCTATTCATATGTATCTGGAATCATGACAGTTGGGCTAATGAAATACTTTTGGGAATCCTCAGTGTGTAGATGGTAATTGAAATCACAGTAGCAGATGAGATGATCTTGGGACAGAAAGGGAGGAGAAAAGGGCTTAGGACAGCATTCTGAGTAATAGCACTAATGAGGGATAGATATTCTGCAAAAAGGTGGAGACGAAACACCTAGAGATAGGCAGGAAATGGGAGATGGTATGTGGAAGAGAGCAATTTGAGGAGTCAGTGGCCAACAGTGTCCAATTTGCTGAGAGGTCAAGCTCAATAAGGAGTGGAGGTGCTTGGATTTATCAACAGGGATGTCGCTGGTGATTTTGAAGAGGGAAATCTCAGGGCATTGTGGATGTAGTCAGATTTCAGAGTTTATTCATCCGGTGAAATCTGAGTGTCTACTATGTGCCTAGCTCAGGGCTTGGTGCTGGAGGAACGAAGATAACTGTTACTCAGTCTACCCTCTTGTAGTTCACAGCTGATGGGAGAGACATCATGTAAACTGCATTAGAATTAATGCAGTGCGGTTAAGTATGAGGATGTGGGAGCCCAGAGGAGGGGCTGTATACCCAAGGGTAGCTGTCTGGAGGAACTGTTAGGTAAGGTAAGAATGAAACATCACTGGGAATTGGCAATTAAGAGATTAAGGGAAACTTTGTCAGTCTTTTCAGTGGAGTGGTGTCAGACAAGGGAAGGGGAGGGAATGTAGATTTACTTTTCAGAACATTGACTCTGAAGGCAGGAAGAGTAGCTATTAGAGGGATGGACAAAGATTGAGGGGGGAGTTTATGAGAAAGACTTAAACCTGCCTTTGGTTGGTTTGAGGGCATATTTCTAGAAAAGTTGGTTGAAATATTATTACCCTACAATAAAGTCTTCTCCAATGCTGAATGCTTGGGTGCCCTGAATCATCATCTCTCTCCTGAACAGTGAAGAGGGTTCCCTGATCCTTTTGGGGGCAGCAATGCATGATGGTTAAGAGCATGGAATCAGGTTAGTTAAATTTATAAACCTCAGTTTGCTCATCTATATAATAGAGGGGCTAATTCATAGAGGCATGAACTATATTTCTGCCGTACTTTCATTCTTATTTATTTATTTGTTTATCTGTTTATCTGTTTTTTTATTTTTAATTTGTTTCAAGTATACAATACATTGATTAGACATTAATATAGTTTGTAAAATGATCACCCTAATTGCCCCTTCTCTCTTCTGGTTTTCCATCTAGCCAATATGCTAACTATATTCCCTATGCCATGCTCCCCATCACCGTGACCATCTATCAACTACTAATTCGTACTTTGTCCTTTTTTATTTCAATGGTGACATTTCAGGAGAGCAAATATGGATTCTGCTCCTGTCAGAGTGGCTTGCTGTACCTTTATAGGCATAATCTTCCTTTAAAACTACCAATGAACTATAGCCCTAGCGTTGCTAATAGACCTTGAAGTCTTTTACCAATTATTGCTTAGCTAAAATTTTTTGTACGTGTAGGTGACTTCACTCACTGCTGATGTCATTGTCAAGGTAATCACATGTTGCCCTCTCTACCAGGAATTCTTCCTTCCCTCCCTCAACCCCAGCACCAGTCTCTGTACATTCAATCCAGATAACAGTGGCCCTGGTGCCCACCTGCAACCCCTTCATTGCCCCAGCCTGGATGGGTTGTCTCTCAGTGAACTTCATACTTTCTTGCTTGTGATTGCCCATGTTCACTTTTCTGTGAGGGCTGGGGACTTGGTCTTAATCATAGAACCTGTACAGGGCCTGGAACACAATGGGTGCTCAATGCATGTTTGTTGGATGGATGGATGGATGGATGGGTGGATGGATGGGTGGATGGATGGATAGATGGATGGATAGATGGATAGACGAATTAATTCTGAGTTTGGAAGGAACCTTGCTATCCTGTCCAGGGTACTGTAAATGGTTACTTTTCCTAATCAGAGAAGTTTGCAGATGGCCTCTACGGAGGCTGATTCTTCTTCTTTTTTTAAGAGTTCTTTGAGATTACTCCAGTTCTCTGCAGCCAGAAACCCCATTACCCCAGGGGAGATAATCCCATTCTCAGTCTCAAAATCCTTGAATTTAAATAAGGAGGTATAGGAAGTGGTGGAATGTATACAATCTTTGGAGCTGGCCCCTGGCCTGAGTGACCTCAGTTTTCTTAATTGTAAGGTAAAGATAAGACGTTTACTTTTAATTTTATAGTAGCTCTGAAATCAGAAAGGATCTTTTTCCTTATTGTAGGAGAGGTAGAACTTTTCTCTTGGCAGAATCAGAGCTAATTATCCAATAGTCCAGCTTTCCAGCTGCTTTTTTTTCAGAGCTGACATGCTTTGACCCACTGTTAGCCTCGTGAGGTTCTGCTCCTGCCTTGTCTTGCCTACACCTGTCCACCCTGTGACCTAGTTTTTGATTTAGCTTTTTGCCTCTCATGAACAGTACTTTTAACCTCCTGTTAAAATGTTTCTTCAATCTGCCCACTATACTAGTCAGCCAGCAACAGATATTAAGGGTCCCTGTGAAGAGTCTACTGTAGTCTTTATGTCCCTAACACTTGACCTTAGTGACTTGCACTAAGTAGATGCTTCAGTCAAGGTCAGCTGGGTTAATGAATAGAAGTCATGTTCCAGATTCAACTTGGCCCAAAAGGGCACTGTGTGCTTTTGGCTTTCTGGGGTGGGGTGGGTTGGGGTGCTGAGGGCCGCTGTGGGAACTGGGCAGAGGGGAGGACACACAGCTCACCCTGAGTCTGCTAAAGCTACTTGTGGAGTGCAAAGGACTTCGGATCTCTCTGTGTGTTTGTCTGAGAGCTGTGGCCACGTGTCCCATGCAGCTTCTCCTGGTATCAGAACAACTGACTTCATGTACTTGTGGCTAATGAGGTAGAACAGCCAGATGCAGGGCCCCCAACTGATTTTTACCCTTTGAACTTCATACTTGGAAGCTAATTTTCTCTCCCGGAGGGGTTTTTAAAGAGCCACTTTAAGTTGGGGGTGGGGGAAGCTTTCATTTCATATTCCACATTCATAGCAACAAATAGGCTGGAGTCAGAGCCTTGGGTCCTTTCTGGTATGGGGTCAGTGTGAACTTTGGAACAAACTCTTCACCAGCAGTGATAAGGATAGAACTCTGTGCTGTTTTGATCCTCAAGGCTCTTTGGGGGTTCACTCCCAGTCTCTTTCTTTTTTTTTTTTTGTCCTCCTTTCCTCTGCCTTAGAAGAGATTACTAAGGGGATAGCCTAGAAGAGGTCAGGGAAGGAACCTATAGACAGACAGTAGGTCCCAACCCTGCCTGAATATTGGAATTGGGGTTTAAAAAAAATACTTATGGCCTCTTCCCCTCCTTCCCTGTTCCTCTAACCAAATACGTCTGTACCACTGGGTAGAAGAATTAGAATTGGTTTGGAGAACGTAAATTGAAGCAGAAAGTTGCAGCTGAGGGGAAATGATGGGGGCCTTGGGAAGAGAGCTTCTCAACTGTCACCGTGCTTTAGGATCACCAGGGAGCTTTGAGAACGTGCTGATGCCCAGGTTCTACCCTGGTTTCTAACCTCCTTGGCCTAGTTGGAGCCTGAGCCCTGGGCTTTGTTAAAGCTTGTCAGGTGAGGCCAGTGTGCAGCCAAGAAGGAGAAGGCGCTGAGTTAAGTGAAGGTTTTAGTGTTATTCTGCATGTGATTTCCTAAGTAGCATGCCCAAAGCAGGCAGATCATCAGACTTCCCTGGGAAAGCCCTATTATAGACTCTCTGCATCACAGCTCCTGGAGTGGAACCTGAAAGCTGCATATTAATTTTCCTTAGGTGAATCTGATGCACACTCAGGCTTGGGGTCCTGTTCCTGAGGACCTGAACTGGATCTAGCTGAGGAAATCAGGAAGGATCCAACTCATAAGGACTAGCCAACTTTGAGAAGGGAGCAAATGGAGTAGTTTAATATGAGAGCCTGCAGGTACAGATTGCTTGCTTGCCTCCTCAGACGGTTTGGGCCATGGCCACCAAAGTGCTGACTGAGTTCCAGGAGGCAGAGTAGGAAGAATCTGATCCAATGACCCGTAGGGTTTATGTTTGCTGTGTCTTCTCGCTATTTCACCCATGATTCCTGAGTAAGCAAAATGGTTCTCTAGCCTTTAAAGGTAAAAGAGTTTGATCATCATCTCCAGGAAGCCAGGAAGAAAAAGTGATTTTTAATGTGTAGCGAGTATATTAAACCAGCATTAGACAATACAAGCAAAACATGCAGTAGAGAAAAAGAGGAAAAACTTGGAAGTGTCTGGCTTAGGTAACAGATCTGAGGCTTTTCAGAGAACTTAAATCTGATTCTCTGAGGAAACAGTAGTAGTGTGTTCTGGAGAGAGACATGTGGGTATTAATAGACTTGAGCATATCAGCAAAGGGTCTTGGCTACCCCCAAGCAACGTGACTCTGACTATATGTAGACCAGACTAATGCAGAGACGTGTGGTTTTCCTTAAGCACATGATGAAGAGCTTGTTTATTCCAATTAAACCCACAGACTGCTGTCCTTTTGCCCCTTGAGGAATGAATGATGTCACCAGTCAGAAGACACCTGAGATGTGTCACTGGTGACTTTGAAGTTCAAGATAGTAAACTGAGTGGCAGGTGGAATTTTCATCCTTCTGTCAATTGAAGGCTGTGTATGTGAAGGAAAAAAGGACAGAGAACAGAGTGCCTGACTATAAATCCTAAGATACCAGAAAGATAGACTCTGGCAAGGTACAGAACAGATTTCATAGAGAGTGGAAGAGATATATTTAATAAGGCTTTAAACTGAAATTTTAAAGGAAAGGAGAAAAATGGACAGGTATAAGTAAAAATCTGGGTATTTTTGGAGGCTAAGGTATTATATAGAAAGATGAATAAAGGTGGAAAACTTGTTCTGTAATGCATTTGGGAAAAGTAGGATAGAAGATTTGGAATGATGCTTTTGGACTCATATCTATAAACATTTAAGGCTAATAAACATATTTGTTTTTACTTTTACTAAAGGAGGAAACAGTTTCATATTTGATTAGAAAATGATATGCAAGAGTATACTTGTTCAAAAGTGGTGGGTTTGCTAGAAGAGCTAAGACTGATGTAGTATATTAGAGAGAGGTCTACTTGAATGAGGACCTGCTATAATAAGGGATAGCTGCATCCTCTGGACAAGGTGGTGATGTTTTGATTCCTTTGACTGCAGTGAGAAGGAAATTTCAGTACCTCAAGATACAGAGCCCAGTCAAAGAATTTTACTTCCCCAATGAATGTAATGAACAGTAGTACCACCTAGTATTGCTTCCAGCTCTGCCTGCAGGTGTGTTTTCTCTTATAGCTAAACAGAAGTTACAGATATATGGCCCACCTCTTAGGGCACAAGGACACCACCAGTCTCTGTTCACCTGATCTGCTTACCTTGGGAAGAAGAATTATTACATGGTGATGTCAGAGGCTCTCAGGATCCATTTAGGGAATTTTCCTGAAGGTCTCCCATAGTAATAGTGCATAGAAGTATGTACATTCCCATTCAAAGAAACCAAGCATGGTTAAGAGAATGAGGATTAAAGCAAAAAGAAATAGGAATGATGTAATTGTGGGCATAGACTGCACACCATCAGATCAGAGGGAGACTACTTTGCTTTCCTAATAAAAGTTATAAAGTTTGTACAAAATGGAAAATATGGTAGTGAAGGAAGCCTTAACAACCTGAGAATCTTTTGCTAAAGTTGCATTCTGTTCAGAGTACCTCTATAAAATAAACAAAACAAAACAAAACAAAACCTGGTTCATTGTGGAAAATTTCAAACACATCCAAAAGTAGAGTGAATATATGATGAACTCCCAGGGTTCATGAATGGTTATCAATGTTGTTTTATCTATCCTCCAACTACCCCCCCCACAACATCATTTCATTTACCTGTAAAGGCTTCAATATGAATATCAAAAAGATAAGAACTTATTGATTATTACTATTTTTTTACATAGCCAGGGGGAATGTGGAAGTATGGAAATGACTGTGCTTGCTCAGAGTTTGTACTTCCAGAAAAGGAAATGCTGGGCTTTCTCTGAAATACATTCTCAATTTTAGGGCAAAGCATTATCTCCTAGCCAGGCATTAAAAAACCATAAATCAAAAAAAAACCAAAAAATAAAAAAGCAAACAAAATAACCCCAGGAGCTTCTTCAAAATGAAATTCTGATACCATAGTTGAAAATTATCTTATTTAGGAAGAAAAGGAGAGCCATCTGAAGAAACCAATGTGATTGAACACATTGCTTTTTGAGGAGCTTAGATTTTTAGAAACAAGATACATAAGAGATGGTGAGAAGTGATGTAACCAAGACTAAATAAAGGGGTGGCCCAAAACTGCAAGAAGATTGTCCTGAAGATTAATGCCCAGCACAAAGTAAGATCTGAAGAAGTGACTGAGGATAATAAAAGGCTCTGAGATGAATATTTAGAGAGAGCACAACAAGGGCATGGCAGGTGGTTCTATGATACTAGATGGTGGCAAGAAAGAAGAAGGCCACAGTCCTATGTTTCTTCTAATTTTAACTAGTAGAGGATTGTTAATCTAGAAAGAATTCAATAATAATAATAAAAAAAAACCATCAGGACAACAGATTTAGGCCAATAAAAAAAAGCAAGATCAAGAGAGTTAAGGATATAGTAATAATGCATATCATTGCTTTGAATGTTTTAATGTTTTTAACTATCCACTTGTAGACAAATGGAAAGGATTTATAATTAGTTGAGATGATAAAACACCACCAGGCATCTCCAGGATCTTAAAGAACAGGAAGGGTATGAAAAAGAAGCTTTTGAGTGATGTATTAAATTTCCTATTGCTGCTGTAACAAATGATACCAATTTAGTGGCTTAAACAACACAAATTGATTATCTAACTGTTCTGTTGCTTGGAAGTCTGAAATGGGTCTCACTGGGCCCAAATCAAGGTGTCAGCAGTGCCATGTTCCTTTCTGGAGGCCCTGGGGGAGAATCCATTTTATTGCCTTTTGTAGCTTCCAGAGGCTGCCCATTCCTTAGCTCATGGTCGTCCCCTTTCATTTTCAGAGCTGGCATAATGAGTCAAGTCATTCTTACATCACATTACTCTGATGCTGATTCTACTGCCTCCCAGGGCCATTGTTCTGCCCACCATAGGAGAGATAACCTGTGATAATTTTCTTTCCAAGAAAGAGAAAGAGGTAGATTCTGAGCATTCTGCATTGATAATTTGAAGTTGATTCTTGCCCAAATTCTAGGCTCAGCTGTTAAAGCTGGTTAGCAAAGTATGAGAAGAAAGGAGAATCTCTAATTACCTCTATGGATTTTCTGAAAATAAGCTATTCTAAGTTAACCTCATTTTTTGTTCAATTTTATTTTTTTATTCAAGTGTAATATATCAAAGGAACAGTACACATCAGTGTACAGCTTGATGAATTTTCTTAAATTGAACCACATGTGTATCCAGCAGCTACATTAAGAAACCAGCCCCCTGAACCTCTCCTGTGTTCCACCCAGTTTTAACACCTAAGCATACATGAAAGGAAATCACTGTTCTGACTTCTAGTGGCGTAGATTAGTTTTGCCTGTTTTTTTGTAAATAAATATAAAAGGTATGTACCTCTTTTGTGTTTGACTTGTTTACTTAACCCCTTTCCCTTTGCCCCAAGGACACTTGTGGATTACAGTCCTAACCTTACTCCCAAAGTTTTCCGCAATATTGTGTGTGGAATGTGATGTTCCACTTTGTGTTGTTCTGTGCTTTGAAATTTACTGCACACAATTATTAACTATTGATTGTCATATACATTTTTGTTACATTAGGATAAGAGACAAGTTCCGTTTAGAAATAACTCCAAGAACAGGTTTTGTATTTTATTTTCACATTGAAAACGAGTCAGATTTTCTTTAGCCTCAAAGAGCTTGTTTATGTAAAACTAAATGAACGCTGGCAGCAAGCTACACTTTTTATTTCTAAACAGGAAATGGGGTAATTTGGGCATCTAAGTAAATCTGGGCATCTGATCCTGAGTGGGCCTGCAAACTTTGTTCTGTTCTGGATCAACCTAGGTGGTGCTTTCCTGGTTTTTAGTTCCAGAGTTGACCCTGGGCCTTAGCCTCCTACTCCAGGGAAGCCCACGTAGGCTGGGTATGATCATCCATCCAGGGGCATCTCTTTAGACGATTATAGTGATTTTTTTGCTTTTTCTTTCTCCAGAGCAAGGGTAAAAGCAGGAATGGAGATGCACCTGAGTCAAAGGTCCAAGGTGATTTCAATGATTTCAGGCCATCTTCCTGTGGACTTGGTGCAGTGTGTTGGATGGAGACAGAAATACACCTAGAGGTAGAAGGGTAGGCCATCTCTGTCCTTGAGGTTAACTTGCATTTGCCTCTGTATTCTAACTCCATGGTCCCCGCTTTCCCTGTCTCCGAAGCAGGAGGTTGGGCTTTACTTCAAGAACATTGTACTTGGCTGGGCTCTGGGACCTTGGGTCAGCTGTATCCTCTGGGGGTGGGGACAAAGAGCCCAGTCAGCACTGCTGCCTGCTATACCTATTTCCTGTTCCATGACCCGGAGGCCTAGAGGAAGCTGGGTTTTGAGGAAAATGAGGGCCAGCTCTCTTCAGGCAGTTTCTGTTTCCTGGTTTCTTTCCATAGGATTCCCTTCTTCATTTAAACTGAGCTCCCTGTACTCAATACAGAGGGCAGATCAGGGCAAGATGATGAGACAGTGGCTGAGAAATAAAGTTCAGGAGTGGGGGTGGGGGGGAACTGATGGATAAAAGGAGATATACAAATGGATGGATATGGGAATAGAATATAGAAGCAATGGTGATTTTTTATTTTATTTTATTTTTTTCTTTATGGTGACATTGGTTAAAAAATCCAGTAAGTTTCAGGTGTACAATTTAACAGTAAGACATATATATGTTACATTGTGTGTTCACCTCCCATGGTTAGATTTCTTTCTATTATCACATATTTGATCCCTTTTACCCCATCTACCTCCCTTCTCCCCGCTCCTGTGATAGGGATTAAAATGTAAACAGATCCATGTATTTTCTTTTCAGAATTTGTTGTAATAAAAGATGATGAGCTGACTTTTCTGTGCCTACATCCCTGGACAGAGCTGAGAACAGAACCTTGTGGCACGCGGCTGCAGACTGACTCTGAACCAGAACTAGTCTGTTTAGCCTATTCCCATTTGGTGTTGTGCTCTAAGGGCTAACCATGAACTTTAAGATTAGGGGATCCTATTCCCTTGTGACTAAGGCAGCATCAGTTGTCCTTGTGTTTCTAATTGGAAACTTGGCTCCACTTCTATTTGTAAGCCAGCAGCAGAGCTCCAGGGGTAAGGGTTATAGGAGGGAGAGAAGGGACATAAGGGCTACTGAATGTTGGAAGGCAGAAGTCCAGTAGGGAGTAAAGGATGGGTGACTGGCTAAGGAGGATTGACAGATTTGAGAGATTTGTGGAGGGTAAGATACAGGCACTTTGATCATTGTGTAGGATACTTGTACAGACTGTATACTTGTATCTTTAATTATTAACTTAGCACAGGGGTGGCCTGGAGTTATGAGTGCCTTTCTGGCCAGCCCTATGATAAGGTTTGGTTGTTTATTGTCTTGTTTATTGGGCAGAAAAGTAAGTGTTTGTATGGGACAGGAATATCCCTGTTCTGGAAAGAGCAGTAGAGAATTTGGTCAGCGAGCAGAATAGGAGAGGTATAAGGGATGAAGAGGTAGAGATGGAAGAAAGGACAGCTGTTCTGAGAGGCTGGTCTTTCTTGCTTCTTGGGATGAAGTAGCCTTTGGTCAGAGTGTGCTGAGGCCAGGACACAACAAAACAGGAGGACTATGGACACTGAGGGACACGCTACTGCAAGGACTGAGACGGAGTACTTTCTGTGTTGGTGGCCTGAAGTGGCAAGCCCAGCACTGGGCCTCACTTTCTCCACTGATAGGGCGGACTGTCTCTGACCTTGCCCTTGGAACTCTGGGGAAAGGCTGTAAAACCATCCTTCTTGTGCTCCAGTTGCTGAGCTGGGAAGGAGGGAGCAGTGAAGCAATTCAGTCTGCCACAGTGGGGAAGGTGTGGTGAATGTGCCTGCCTGCCTGCCTGCCTGCACGTGTGGGCTTCCCTACTTGAATTTCTGCTTCTGAAGTGGACTGTAATTTTTTGTGGGGTAATGGATTTCTTTGAGATCTGATAAAAGCGAAGGACCTTTTTCTTAGAAAAATGCATATGCTTTGGACATAGCTATATCACACTTTAGAAAGAACTTCAGGCCTTTTGGAAGCCATGGGTTAAGAATGTTGGCTCAAAGGGTGATCCATGAACTTCACTGAGTCTCATTCAGGTAAAGGGATTGCCTTTGCCTTAGTGTAGAAGAACTTGAGGAACGTTTGTATCTCTTATTTTTGCATTGTCCAGTCAGAATAAATGCCCTGTCTCATTCTATAGGAATCTTGGTTCTAAGAATCTTTTTTAAGCATAAAAACAAATAGCTGCCCTGGCAGGCAGTAGCAGGAAGTCTGGCCTCCATTCTAATCCTTGGCCACATGTCCTGACCTGTTGGCTCAGACATTGGGTAAGTCAAAACAGGACTCATGAAGACTAACAGTAATGTCACAGCATCAGAGTGCTGGGTCCTGGAGTCCATATCAGGGGCTAGAGGGATGGGGAGGAGAGAGAAACCATGACTTTTCAGTTCAGTGCCAACAGCTGGAACACATCACTATTCTCCTATAGCTACCAGTTGCCTCCCACTGCTGCGGCACTTTTGTATGTAAGCAAATCCACAGTCACTTTGTTTTATGTCTCCCATTTGTGTCATCCAGCTGAGGGTGTGTGTGTGTGTGTCTGTTTCTATGTGGTGCTGTGTACACAGATGTTCAGCAGGTACCTTTGCATGATAATGGTGAGGACCTTTTAGGCAGAAGTTTCCAATGCGGAGCAGGTCTGAGTCCAACATTTCTGTCTTTAGACAAATGTCTATTTTAGTGACTGGTACTAGAAAAATTGCTTGGGAGCCTGATGCCCTCTGGATGGTAGAGTCAGTCACCAATCAGTATTATTTTTCTTTCAGGTCTCTTAACCTTCATTAACTGTGCCTATGTCAAGTGGGGAACAATGGTACAAGATATTTTCACCTATGCTAAAGTATTGGCTCTGATCGCCGTCATCATCGCAGGCATTGTTAGACTTGGCCAGGGTAAGAAATAATAATAGCAGCTAACATTTGTTAAGCATGTTCTATGAGCCACATTCCTCTAAGTGCATTATCTCATTTGGTAGGTGCTATTATTTCCATTTTATAGATGAGGAAACTGAGGCTGCAGAATTAAGTACCTTGCCCAAGTCCCTAGCTAGTAAGTAGTGGAGCTGAAATCTGTATTCAGGGAGACTGACCCCAAAACCTGTCCTTTAACTTCTATGCATGCTGCTTCCCAGATTCCCAGAGGAGGCTGATCAGGGCAAAAGGGCTAACAGCCATGCCCTGGGAGGTGGCTTTTGCAGATAGTCAAACCCAGTGCTATGGCCACAATTGTTTTCTTCTTATAGTGGGTAAGGGCAGAAATGAACTTCTCATTCCCACCCCTTTACAGTTTCCAGGTCTGAACACCTACCCTACAACTACTCTGTTGACCTGGGCATATTGAACCCTGCCCTTTCCCCACCCCGTATCTGCTCTCTCTGGTGTTGGAAAGGGGGTGGAATCCAGCAGCTTGCAGGGTAGGACAAAACTGCATTGCTCCTGTTCTCCAGCCCTTCTACTCCTAGAAAGTCACCCTGAGTCCTTCCTGTCAAGATCCCCTGCATTTGGCCCATCACTGTAGATGTTGCTCTTCTGTTCCTGATCCCTTCACTAGGACCCTTGTTGCCAAAATTACTTGGGAATCAAAGGCTCCCTGGATGGTGGTCAGTCACCAGTCAGTATTTTTCTTTCAGGAGTCTTAACCTGAAAGCCGTTTACCTACTGTTACTGTCATATTCTTTCGCTCCTTCACTGGATTGCCTTGAGGTTAGGGACTAGGTCACTAATTCCTCTGCCTTTCCATATTCTCTGGGTTCCAGGATCTTCGAATCACTTTGAGAATTCCTTTGAAGGTTCATCATTTGCAATGGGTGACATCGCCCTGGCACTGTACTCAGCTCTGTTCTCCTACTCCGGCTGGGATACCCTCAACTATGTTACCGAAGAGATCAAGAATCCTGAGAGGTAGGTACCTCACCATCAACTTTCCATGGTGATAGTGACAGCCATCATTTATGGAGCTTCTGCTGTGCTCCGGACAGCATACCATGGCTGCTGAGACAGATTTTTTATCAGTCCCGTTTTAAAAGATGGGAGGCTTGAGGCCCAGAAAGGTAACTTGTTGGTGATCACAGTAACATAGCTGAGATGTGAACTTTCTTATGTTAAAACATTTAAAAAAAAAGTCCTCTTCACATTTTTTATTTATTCCTGCTTTGATTAAGGCAAGCCATATCATGTGCTCTTGTATACTTTTTAAAAGATTTTTCTTGATAGGCCTTTCACTCACCCTTATCCCCACATAGAGAACTCTTAAGGTCATAGACTCCTTGAAAACTTTTTGTTTCCCTTCTTATCTTTTTCTCAAATTCATACTGACACAATGGTCCTGTTTCAGTCATACACCACTATTACTCAACATCACCCTCTATTTGTGCAGAGTGAAGAGCACTAGATAGAGAGTCAGAGGGTTGTGGAGCCTGTCTTTCCACCGATTTGTTTAATGACCTGGAGGGAGTCTCTGACATCTGTCTGTTCCCTTATCTGTAAGAGAGGGGGTTAAATTGTATGATCTCTAGAGCCTTTCTTAGCTTTAAAATTTAGTGATTCTGGGAACTAAGATTTGCCAGGGAGTGAAGTTTTTATAAATTTCAGCCAAAAAAATTAAACAAACTTCTTTTGGCTTTGAGAAACAAAAAATGCTCTTGGTACATATCCACTGTTAACAACCCTGAGAGCAGGTACTAGAAGCAGGACCATGGCCTGGGTGATGCTTCCACCTACCGGGTAGAAACTGAATGACTCGAGAATATTTGCCCCTCTCCTTTTTTCTACCCCACAGTCTTGCTGTGAAGAATGTCTACAAAAATTACAGCTTTATTGGGCTCGAGGGACCTTAAGAGAGGTCTTTGCTTCTTTCTTTGGCCACTGATTAGGATGGTACCCAAAGTTTTAAAACTAAGGGGGTGGGGTGCTCATATTTCCCAGGTTGGTTGCTCAATATACATACTGTCCTTACTAAGGGACTATCTTATTCTCTGGAGATGTTATATTTCACATTTTGACTCTATAATTTCTATTTCTCAACCTGCAGACAAATTTTCCAATGTTTACATTTTATTTTTTTCAATGTTTACAATTTTAGAGGAAGAATCCTTGGATCTAAAAAGCAAAAATCTTCCCATCTTCCTGTGCTGTTATGATGCTGTGACATAGTTATTTGCTAATCCTTTTTTTTTTCTTGCATAGCCCTTTCTCCAAATGTGATATGCCTTCTCCGTGATGATCTTTAGTTCTCAAGCGTCCAAAGCTTGAGCCACTTTCCTAGGCAGCAAAGGCACTGGGGAAATGCCACAAGTGTGACAGAATTTAAGGATTAAAGGAGAGATGGGGGTGTGACTGTGGGACTAACGCATCCATTATTCTACTTGGCTGTAGGAATCTGCCCCTCTCTATTGGCATTTCCATGCCTATTGTCACTGTCATCTACATCTTGACCAATGTGGCCTATTACACCGTGTTAGACATGAGGGACATCCTGACCAGTGATGCTGTTGCTGTGGTAAGGGATTTTCATTAGCAGAAGGCTGAGGGTGTTTGTGGGCTTCTGGGTATATTGCAGCTCTTTAGTCCTAGAAAAGGGGTAGTTCTTGAAAGGATTCTGCTTTACCGGGCTTGCAAGTTCCTGTTACCCCTGTAGTGGAATAAGGGTTGAGTTCCTAGTAGTGGGACTGTGGGGTCATGCCTGTCCATCCCTAATGACTCTTTTCTGTAGACTTTTGCAGACCAGATTTTTGGAATATTCAACTGGACAATTCCACTGGCTGTTGCATTATCTTGCTTTGGTGGCCTCAATGCCTCCATTGTGGCTGCTTCTAGGTATGAATGGCATCTTTTACTGGAGGGTATTGTGAAGAACTATGGCAGGGGGAAGTCAGACTTATAGGACCCAGAATTTACTGTGTTCCCCTATGATATTCACAATCTCTTTGCTCTTGTTTCCATTAGCAGCCTCTAGTTCTTCCTAATCTCAATACTGAACTCCATCCTGTTTTAATCAGACTCTTTTGGAGGGGAGGGCAAGGAGGGCCGTGAGGTACTTGAACCAGGCCATACCCGGTGTCCTACAAGTTTTTCAATCTCTCTCATCTTATCCAAAATAGGCTTTTCTTTGTGGGTTCAAGAGAAGGCCATCTCCCTGATGCCATCTGCATGATTCATGTTGAGCGGTTCACACCAGTGCCTGCTCTGCTCTTCAATGTAAGTGATCCTAAGGATGAGGCTGAAAGCCAGATAGATTGTAGGGGAAACTTTAGTAAGAGCAGATGCAACAGTTCTAAGCTTCCTACAAGCTCTAAAAGAAATTCTAATAGGAAAACTATTGATGGAATATCCACTGTAGAAAAGGCACTGCTGCTACAGTGGTTCTCAAGAGAATCTATCTTCTCTAAGGAATGGTAACCTCTTTCAGCCTAGGATAAGGCATAAAACACATGGGATACATTGTAAAGACTGCCATGATAGCAACTAATGTAGTGTTCAGGGAAAGAAATCATCACTTTTAGGGGGGCAGAGGGTGAATGAGGGAAGACTTAACTAAAAGCATTGGAAATAGGTTTTTAGGGTTAGGGTTGCAAATAGTAGAGATGGACTTTAAAAGAAACAGCATCAAAAATTCTGAGGTAAAACTGTGGGACTGGGTAGGATATAAGCTGGAAGTGTAGGTTGGAATTATTATGGAGACTCTTAGGGAAAAGATTTTTGAGGAGTTGCTTTGAGCTGTGTGCGCTTTATAGGGTGTTAACTTGGCAAAGGCTTGAAGGATTGGCTGAGACTGCTGACTTAATAGAGAAGGAATGAGGTATTAAAATGGGTGCTAAAGAGGATGAGAACAGAAAAGGACAAATGGGGACACTCAGGTCTTCACAAGGGGATGGGTTTGTGAGAGGTAGAGTGAAAAGTGACTTGAGTAACAAAGGCCATGAAAGGAGCTGACTTGAGCTTGTGCTTACAGGGTGTCATGGCACTAATCTACTTGTGTGTAGAGGACATCTTCCAGCTCATTAACTACTACAGCTTCAGCTACTGGTTCTTTGTGGGGCTCTCGATTGTGGGCCAGCTTTATCTGCGCTGGAAGGAGCCTGATCGGCCTCGTCCCCTCAAGGTAACTCACCTCCATTCTACCTGTGTAACAACTGCTCTGGAGATGCTTACAAGACAGGTTATTCAGAAGTCTGTCTAGGACGTGCCGGTGGTACTGCATTGAGATGAAAGGGATGGAAAGGTGGTTGGTTCAGTGCTCTGATCTTCACAGGAGGTAGGGTCATCTTGATTGTCAATCCTGAGCTAATTTTACTGTTTCTTCTGTCCCTTTAGCTCAGCCTTTTCTTCCCCATTGTCTTCTGCCTCTGCACCGTCTTCCTGGTGGCTATTCCACTTTACAGTGATACTGTCAACTCCCTCATTGGCATTGCCATTGCCCTCTCAGGCTTGCCCTTTTATTTCCTCATCATCAGAGTGCCAGAACACAAACGACCTCATTGCCTCCGAAGGATTGTGGGTAAGCCTTGGATCCTCAGGTTGGCTCAGCTAATTTACCACCTTCCCCCCACCCCCTTTTCTACAAATCCTCTCCCAAGTCACCTTTACCACAGCCTTTTCCTGTTGTTAACCCCAAGGTTTAACTTAATCACCCCTCAGGCTCAACCCCATCCAGTGCCACTTGAACTCAGCCCAGTTTCTCTCTTCCAAATTTTGACTCAAACTTCCATTTGTAGCATCCACCACACGGTATCTCCAGGTCCTATGTATGTCAGTTGCTGCTGAGATGGATTTGGAAGATGGAGAGATGCCCAAGCAACGAGATCCCAAGTCTAACTAAATAACCCTGGAATCCTGAGATGTGAAAAGCAGGGGCCTCTTGTCTCCTACTGGCTGGAGCCAAAGAAGTTGAAAAAGAAAGCTCACTTCTTTCAAGGCATCTGTCCAGAAGCCTGGTCTAGGCAGCTTCAGCAACCTCGGAACTTGGTTTTTGAGAGATGGACTGTAATTTATTTGTTTTGCAAGATGTTGTTCCATTTTTTTTTTTAAATGATGATAAAGCAGACTGGTGGGAGCATGTCAGGTGTGGGCTTGGTTTTTCTAAAAGCACATTCCCATGTGTTAAGATATTCACTCACCTCTGGGTGTACACCTTTTCCTTTAAAAGGGTAATGTTCCAAACTTCTTGTCTCCTTTGGAGAGACATGAAATAGGTGCTGGACAATAAAAGGGTTATGTTCCTAAGCTTTGAGCAGCTTCATTTTATAAGTATCTGAGACAGTTGTCTTACAAGTGTGGCAGGAAGGATTGTTTGAAAGTATCCAACCATTTCTTCCCTCTCCAGCCAGCTGCTAAAGACTGATGTAACCAATGTCTACATGGAAAACCACTTAAGTTGCTACAGCAAATCCTTAGGTTGTTAGATAAAAACTACATCAACTTCCATTCTTCTTAATTACCACTAAGAATTTGAGCATTATCTATTTCTGGAAGAATATTTTATAGGTAATCTTGGGGTATTCTATTTAGATACAATTTCAGCTTATCAGGCATACCTCTATGACTGCAATGCAAATGTGGCTGGAACAACACATTTATGGGGTAGGGTCACTTAATGCCAGGTCACTACACTAAGACACTCCCTAAAAGGATGGGCCAGCAAGAGCAGTCACCACTCAATCAATTCTTCAGTTTTCTGAAGCACATAATCCATCTCCCCATTTAATAATAAGTATCAGGAAGCAGCATATAGCACAGAGGTTTACCAGTTCTGTGGACGAGAAGATCACTTGGCCTCCCAATGCTTTTTTATGCTTAGGTGTGACAGTCTGTAGTGGAATCCACTTTTTAAACGAACATCTCCATGTCCCATAGTTTCTAGGTCTGGGGCAAGGACCTACTGTCAAATCTTGTTCTAAAGCTGAGTCTTTGAAGAGAGTTCCTGCCAGTATGAGCAGGGAACAAAATTCAGCCAAGTGTGTCACGCCAGGGATGCTTTGAGTTCGGTTTGTTGTTGCTGTTGTGAGGGGTGCTGGGAGGGGGATTTCTTCCATGCTGTAGCAGAGGGTTGTGGGTAAAAGTCTGTCGTAAAGGACCTGGGGGAAGAGGAGAATCTCAGTGAGCTAAGGAAAGGAAGAAACGATGACAGAATTCTTCCTGAAAGGGTTATTTACCCCTGGCTGCTAGCTCCAAGTGATTCTGCATGCGCTGTTCACGCTGTTGTAGCTGATGGGTGATTTCAGCATTCTTCCAGCCTATGTAAAAATGAGTAAGACCGGAGGTTTCATACCCATTTTTATACCACTTTCCCCTGGTCCTGATTCTTAGAAGACTGGCTATTACCTTTTTTGAAGCTCTTTAAGAAGCCTTCCTGTGGAGGTAATTTGTTGGGGTCATGAACAACACGCTGGGGGATTTTAAGTACAGTGCGTACAGCTGGAATCCGGAGGCAAGCCACCTGGACCAGGGAAAACACATTGGAGGAGAGCCAATACATGAACACCGCCTGGAAGAGAAGGAAGAGTGTTCAGAAGCTGTATCTCTGGTCAGCTTGCTGGAAGGCAGCTAGGCGAGGTGGAAAGACTTAGAGCCAGCCTTTAAGCCATCACCTACCGTGGGGAAATGGACAGTTATGGGCAAAACTGCCAGGGGCATCAATCTCATAACATTTCTCATCCACTGAAGGTCAGAACTTTGCACACCAGTCTCAGCACCTAGCTGCCAAAAAAAAAAAAAAAAGTAGCAAATCCATGTCAGTTTTAGTGATGGCAGTTCAGATTTCTTACCCATCAACTCTGTTTCTCCAGAGAGTAAAGAATGACTATTCTGTAGAACTACTTTTCTCCAACTACCAGTTCATTTTGTAGGCCTGGCACTTGGCCAACCTGGGCTTACCTCAAGGACGCCCCACATTGTAGCAGTGACTACCAGTGGTAGTATGTAGGTGGGGTCAGATAGTGTGAGATCCTGGAACCACCAGAGGCCACCTGTCTGTAGGCTAGGCACAGGAAGGTTGGCCATTTCTCTCAAGGAAATGAAGAAGGAGATAAAGATTGGGGCCTGTAACAAAATAAGCAGTGTCAGAATCCTTCAGCAGTTGAAACACTTTCATTATTCTATTATTGAAAACCATGTACAATACCACTACCCACCACCTGGTGTTTGGGGATCTAGGTCATGGGAAAGTGTAGATAATCTGATTGGTTCAGGATAAAATAAATGTTTTTGCTCACCTGAGTCAGAGGTAGAATGAGAGGTCTAAAGAGTTTAATGTCGTGCTTTTTCTGATAAAATGTCATCTCCGAGGAGGCCCTGTAAACTGTGAATGAGCGGAAGTTAATGGTTGGGCAGACAATTGGTTGGTGCAAGTGACTATCCTCATTGCCTGGCCCATGACATTTCTCACTGACCCTGGCCAGTCACTGGAAGCATTAGGCCCAAGAAGAAGGTAAATTTTTAGGACCTGCCCAACTGTAGAAACTCCTGATTTAAGTTGTTCCTTTCCCTCAGCAGAATGTCAGGAAAAATAAAAATGTAGTCCTCTCCCACGCTCATTCTGCAACTGACTCACACTCTGCATGGTCGCCTGCCAACTTGGCCTCTCTGATTCGAGTGGAAAACTTCTGGATCTCTGGCAAGTGGTTGTGGATCTTGGCGGCCTCTCGTTGGCCCTTCACGATGAGAGGAAACACCAGGCAGCGAGCAAGAACTGTACCTGGAAAACACACACTAGGATTAGAATAAAATTAAAGCAGTTCTGCAGCTAGAAAGCTGAAGATTTTTAAGTCCCTACAGAAAGGGGCTCTCTTATTCTGTCTCTTCCACACTGTGATTCATGCCCAAGAGGCCCAAAAGTAAGGGCAGGGGCATAACTTAGTTCCTTCAAGCCTCATCAATCCTCTGACACCACAAAAATCTAGCATGAACTTCCCTAAGCAAATGACCAGGAACCCTGCTTGTTTCTTTGAACAAAAGGTGATAGGAGCCAGTTTTCTAGATCAATGGTTTCTAAAACTTTTCTATTATCAATGGACAGCCCCCCTAATTGTAGTCTCAATATATACAACATTAAATCAAGTTGCCCTAGGTGATGGGGTAGTCTAGCCATAGGATTCTTTAAGCTCAGGCCTTTGCTTTGCTCAGAGGTATTTTTATAGAACTCTGGGGCTCCCAGAAATGAAGTCTGAAAGCCACTGTCAAGAAAAATTTGGAGTAGGGGGTAACCTGGTGGCCTACTGATTTATATTCTTCCTATTCCTTAACACTTCATATTTCTTGATCATTCCAACAAATATTTAGGTTATGGTCTCTACAGGCAAGCAAGTGGGTCTGGGCTACAAAGAGATGGAGACGGGTAGAGAGGAGATAATAAGTTTAGGCTTTAGGAACATGATGATGATGTGCAGCAGCAGAAAGAGGGGTCCAAGGATGGAACCCAGGATACCAGCACTGAAGGGGTAGATAGTGTGCTAGGCAATGGAGATGGGAAGGTATGGCCAGAAACATAGGAAGAAAATTAGAGAAGACAGTCACAAAAGCTAAGGGATATAGTCTAACGTGTGTAACAGAAAGGTCAAGTATGAAAAAAAAGTGGATTCTGCAATGATGTACTAGAACGAAATGGTATTAGTAAAAGTCAGATTGCTGATGGTCTGAGAGGGGAAAGAAAGAAGTAGGCCACTGGATATGGAATACTCTTTTAAATAACAACTATGAAAGGAAAAAGAAAGATAGTAATTAGTGAAGATAGTGAAGGCAGATTTTCTTCTAAGAAACACATGGTATGCTTGAGCATGTTTATTACGTTCAGAGTAGGGCAATAAAGAGGGAGACAAAGGATGATCACTGGAGCAAGGAAGATACAGAATTTGATGCAGTTTTAGCCTATGAGAGGAGCAATGTGTTTTCCAAATCTTGAGGTTTTAAGTACTTGACCTAAACTTCTACTCTCCTAAACAAGGGCAGCTTCATTGCTGTTAACAGCTCCCCTTTACTCCAACACCATGCTCACATTCAAATATCTACATGTCTTGCAGTTATTCCAGTGGTTTTATAATGCCCTTTCAGAAATACAGGTAGAGTGCATCTAAGTATCATAAGCCTCTATCCCTCACTTGAATCATTTGCTTTTTTGACCCCTAAACTTCTGCCACTATTTCCTCGATCCACTCACAGAACTGCTTTCTTTAATGTTCTATCCCTAATCACCCACCCTCGACCAAGATGTTTTCCACTTACATGTAGCAATGGCCCCCCACCAAGGAAGGCCTACGTTAACATGCATAAATTCTAGTAGGTTCTGGATCAGTCCCACTGGGGTATATGACCCCAGCCCCAATTCAGCGAAGCTCTGTTCTGCAGCAGCTTGGACTATATCTGCAGTTTCTCCAGAAGCTACCTCAGTTACTGAAGCGGGTGACGGAGTTGCAGGAATGACCGGAGGAGCCTGAACCTGTGTAGAAGGAAGTCATGTGTAATATTCAGTAGGCAGTACAAAGAGAAACTGAGTGTCCCCTTATGACCACCAGTATTGTGTTGTTTGACTTCCTTCTTCTCATTCTCTCAGGTTAGCGTACAGTGTCCACAGAACTCAAAGCTTAACAATGACATTTTATTTTGCCCTCCTCGGTAGGAAAATAAATTACTAAGAGTAAGACTGCATGACTATCTTTGAGGTTGGGAAGTTATTTCTTGTATCAGTGTTTTCCTAACTTCAGTCATTTGAGTATCCCTTGCACAATTTTGCACATATTGAAACTATTAATCTCATAATTTTCCTTTAAACCAACTCAATTTTTTTTTTTTACACCTCTAAGCACCCAATATTCCTAGGTGGTCTCCCATCGAAACCCAACCCTGTTTAGCTTCCGAGATCAGACGAGATCCGGAATGTTCAGGGTGGCCTGGCCATAGACCCAACTCAGCTTTTAAGACCAAAACATTTACTTGGTCTCATCCTCAGAAATATCAATACCCATGAAATCATGTATATGATATGCAAGTTAGAATTTTTCTAATACACACGTTCCTGAAGTCACATTCTCTCTTGCTGAACTCTCAACCATTTCCCCAACTGATATGAAAATGGACCCCAGGCAGAGATGCTACCATTTTGGGGAGCTGTGCGGAGTCTGGTCAAGAACTCCCCTCCACGTTTCACTTCCTCCTTGTCAAAGCAAAATAAAAACAAGTCAACCGAGAAGCACCGTTCCTAACGCTGCGGGGACGAAAGGCCTTTTACCTGGGCTTTTGCCAAAGAGACGGCGGAGATCCTGAAGCCACGGGGGCTCGGCGACGCGAGGACGAAGCGCGGGCGCCCGCAGCACCGGCCGACCGGGAACAAGGGCCCTGCGCTCTGCGGCGAGGGTCCAGAGACGCTGTGGAACTGAGAGGGGAAAGGGCGGGTCCTGTCATTTTGGAGGAAGGCCGAGTCGCTGACGATGCCCCCCAACCCGCTCCAAGTAGCAGGCGGCCCGCCACCACAGGCGCGGACATCGCGACTCTCGGCGCGCAGGAGGCCGGTGAGTCCTGGATCTCGGCTACCGCAGGCGCATCCCGGGGCTCAGAACCCGAGGCGGAGGTCTCCTCCGCAGGGGTGACGGGGGGGACGGGGCGTCGAAGAGAGCAACCCTGCGCGTCCTCACGCGACCCGAGGTCACGGGACGCAGCTCCCGGGGAGCAGGTCAGCGTCGCGCTTGCCCCCAGCACGCGTCACTCGCGGCTCGGGTCCCCGGGACACGGCAGCTTCCGCACGCTCAGCCCTGGGGCAGCCTCACCTGACGCTGCGGCCTCAGCAGGCGCGAGAGCTGCCGGCGTCCGCACATCAACCCCGCCGCCATTTTGCCGGAAAGAGGACGGGCCTCCGCGCCTGCGCACTCAGAACCGCCGTCCCGCGGGGGGAGGCCATTTTGGAAATGGGCACGTTCAGGTTGTAAAGGAGCCTGGAGCTGGGCGGCCATATTTGAAGTGGGCAGGACGATGCACAGGGCTGAGTTTACCCCGCGTAGACGAAACGCCTTTTCCCTGGGCTTCTGGTAATTGAAGTGAAGAGGCACGCAAATCGCAGTAAACTGGGCAGTTCTCCTCAGTCTCTAAATCCATGATTGTTCTGCGATTTGTTGAGTTAAGAAGTCGCCTCGGGACAGTTTTGGCTGTGCTTCGCGTGTTTTTTTACTTGCCCGGTTGGATTCTTATTGCTAGATATTGTAGTTGCAGATCCAGTGAAATTTAAGGGTAGGCTAGGGTCTGACGAAACGATGGCAAGGCGGCTTCTAGGAAAACAAATCACCTCTCAGATAGAAAGGCACCATCTCTCCCTTTTCCCTTAAGTGTGGTTGTGTGAAGAGCAGCTTGTCACTATGAGGGGACAAGTCTAAAGATGGAAAAAAAAAGTTAACGTGCTGAAATTGTTTGTGTGGAAAGGTCACAAACCCCTGAATACTTGATAATGCCATTGAGCTGCTGCGTCAAGCTTGGACTCACCCATCTCTTGACTTGTGTAAGGTAATTGAAGGTCTTTAGTGTCGGCTCTGAGACTTGGTTGCTTGGGTGTTCAGTTTCTTGAAGTTGATAGCATTCCGAAATATATGTGAGGTGAAGTTCCTTTTGTCCAAATAAAAACAAAAAGTACAGCTTAGAGAGGCGGAAGTTGATTATATTTGAACCCCCCAAAAGTCTCTCAACTACAGAGTGCTTTTTAAATAACAACGTATAGTTTGGGAAAGATACAGTAGGCTGAAAAGATTTCAATCACTGCTATTTTGGGTTGGTTATGAATCTACCTGACAGAAATGGTAAAAACAAGGCAAAGAAAAATACAGTTTTAGTAATAATTAGATATGTAAACTATTAATCACATGTTGGATACTCATTAACAAGTTATTTTTTTGTTTCTTTAAAGAATACAGTTAGAGATGATGACAGCTATACAACTACAGGACACTTGGGCGGGGGTGGGGGAAGCTATACTGTAATATGTTGTTACTCTGGTGGCTCCAAATAAATTATACCTCCCAGTATTTGCATCCTTGTATAGCTTTGTACAGCCACTGTAGAAAACAGTATAGAAAGTCCTTAAAGAAGTAGAAATAGGACTATAATATGATCCAGCAATTCCACCTCTGGGAATATGGAATTTCCTTTTCAAAAGGAAAGAATAGCACTGTATTGATGACATATCTGCACCCCGTGTTTATAGCGTTACCTATAATAACTAAGACATGGAAACAACCTAACTATCCATCCACAGATGGATGGATAAAGAAAATGTGGTAAAAAAAAATGCGATACACATGTATAAAATGGGATACAATTTAGCCTTATAAAAGATGCAGATCCTGCCATTTGTGACAACATGGATAGACCTTGAGGGCATTATGCAAAGTGAAATCAGTCAGACAAAGACAAATGCCATATGCTCTCATATGTGGACGCTAAAAAGAAATGATCAAATTCATAGAAAAAGAAATCAGATTTGTGTTTATCAGAAGCAAGGGTTAGGGGGCATTGGATGAAGGTGGTCAAAAGGTACAAACTTCCAGTTATAGATAAATAAGTACTGCAGGTTTAATGTACAATATGATGACTCTAGTTAACACTGCTGCATGGTATATTAGAAAGTTGTTAAGAAAATAAATGCTAAGAGTTCTCATCACAAGGAAAAAAAACATTGATTTTTTTAGTATCTATATGAGATGATAGATGTCAACCTACTGTAGTCATTTTACAATATATATAAGCCAAGTACACCTTAAACTTATATAGTGCTATATGTCAATTCATATAGATATAGATGTGAACAACATTAACTCCATCTCCGTGTTCCTGATTTCTTTCATGCTGTGACCTTTGATCAACTTCACTGTCCTTAGCAAACATATAAAAGCCTCCGAGTTGATGATTATCTGTGTCCCATAAAATGTAGCCATAAATATTTTTGTTAGTAGTGGCTGGAATGGCATGCCAACTGAGCTGCGTAACAAACTGGTGATAATATCGATTATAAACAATCATCTATCACAAGACCACCAGGAGATATGGCCCCTTGAGTGTAATGCATTCTCTGTCCCACTGTTTTGTCAATCATTAGTACCTAAGTTATACTATTAAAAAAAGCCATAACAGGGGTCCACTAGCAGCTTTTGTGCAGAACTGCTGGGTCATAGGTCTGCTCCAACACCTTAAACTTACTAATTTTATGTCAATTATATCTCGGTAAAACTGGGGGAAAGTTCTGAGAAATATACAAAAAATTTCTACTAGAACTAATATGAACTAAATTTAGTAAGGTTGTAGGATACAAGATCAATATATGTGAATCAACTGCATTTCTGTATGCTAATAATGAACAATTGGAGAACAAACCTATTAACGAGAGCATCAAAAACAAGAGAAGTTTAGGGGTAAATTTGAAAAATATGTGTGAGACTTGTACACTGGAAGCTATAAAACATTACTGAGAAAAAAATTTAAAAGACCTAATTAACTGAAGCGATAGACCCTGATCATGGATTGTAAGACACAGTATTCTTCAGATGTCAATTTTTTTCAAAATGATTTTCAGCAATCTCAGTAAAAGTCTTAGCATTTTAATGGAAACTGACAAGAAATCAATTCATTTATATGAAAAATGTAAAAGACCGGGAATAGACAAAAAACTTTTTGAAAAAGAAGAACACAGTTGGAGGACTTATAGTACCAGATTTCAAGATTTGTTATAAAACAACAATAATCAAGACAGTGTTGTACTGACATAAGAATAGACATTTAGATCAAAGAAACAGAATCATTTCCAGAAACAAATCCACACATAGATTATCAATTTATTTCAATAAAAGTGCTAAGGATGTTCATAGAGAAACGGAAAGTCTTTTCAACAAATGGTGCTGGAATAACAGGATATTCCTATAGGAAAAATTTAAGCCCCAATACCGAGCTGTACTATTTATAAAAATTCACTTGGAATGGATCATAGTCCTGAAGTTAAAGCTAAAAGTATAATTTTTTCTAGAAGAAATCACGAAAGAAAATCTTGGGAGTAGGCAAAGATTTCTTAGGACACACATACACAAAACACTAATAAAAGAAAAAAAATAATAAATAGGACTATCAAAATTAAAAACCCTCTGTTCTTTAAAAGATACTATTAGAAAAATTGAAAGGCAAGCACACTGGGAGAAAAATAATAACAAAATACATATCTGAAAAAGGATTTACATCTAGAATATGTAAATGAGTTTTCTTACAACTTTATAATTAAAAGTCAAACAATTCAATGAAAATGAGCAAATATTTTGAACAGACATTTCACAAAAGAAGAAATCCAGAAGAAATAGCCAAAAATCACATGAAGATGTTTACTATCATCAGTCATTGAGGAAATGCAAAATAAAACCAATGATATACCATGACACATCTACAAGAATTGCTGACAATACCAAGTATTGGCGAGTATGTGAATTAACTAAAACTTTTACAAATTACCAGTAGGAAGGAAGAATGGTACAATTACTTGGCAGATTCCTATAAAATTAGATGTACATTATATAACCAAGCAATTGTGCTCCTAGGCATTTATTTAAGAGAAATGAAAATACATGTTCACAAAAGACTTGTATATGAGTATTCACAGCAGTGTTATTCAAAATAACACCAAACTGGAAGCAACTCATATTTATCAATGTGTGACTAGATAAATTTTAGTATATTCATATTAAAATATTACTCAGGAACAAAAAGCAATGAATCACTGATAGACACAACAAAATGAGTGAATCTCAAAAACCCTATGCTGACTGATAGAAGCCAGACAGAAAGAATACATGATCCAATTCCATTTACATGAATTTCTAGAATTGTAAAACTAATCCATAGTGACAGAAAGCAAATCAATGATTTCCTGGAGTTGCAAATGGGTGGGTGAGAGTAGAATAGACTCCTGAGGGGCATAAAGGAACATTTCGTGATGATGGTGACTGTTATATAGGTGAATACATTTATCAAAATTCAGCAAACTATTCACTTACATGGGCATGCTTTCTGTGGTATGCATCCATAAATTTGATTTACAAGTGAAAAAAGTTAATAGAATTAATCATTCTGTTGAAATAGTATATTTGCCTCAACTATATATGTTGAGTAAAAAACAAAATGAAACAAAAATATAGCATCTGAAACTAACATAACATTGTATGTCAACTGTAATTGCAAAATGAAAAACTATTTTTTAAAATTTAATTCTCTGGATAATTACTTTTCTTTTCCACCCAGCACCGATATTCATTCTTTTGTGCCTTATGAGACATACAAATACAGTGCTTTGGTAGTTGGGGAGAGAGAGATCATTTCTATTTAAGAGAACACTAGGGATGGCTTCATAGAGGAAGCCATTTTTAATCTTGGGCTTAGTTAATAGATACACAAAAAGCTAGATAAAGTAGTATGGCATTGCAGGCAGAAAGAACAATAAAGCAAAGCAATATTGCCTTTTGCAAAAAACACTTTATTTGGAGAGTCTCCAAGTCTGTATTTCACTGTTTATTATGTTCCTATATTAGACACCTATATGTAATTTTCTGTCAGTTTTACTTACACATGGATGATTTCTCCCTAAGTAGAATGCTTAATCAAGAAATCTTTTAAAAAATGTAGTCTCCAGGAATTTATTAACTTAAAAATTGTACCTAGCTATGTTACAACTAAATAATTCCTGCCAGAGTGCCATGTAAAAGGCCATTCATTCATTCAACAGTCATTTATTCAATAAAATATTTGTTGAGTGCCTGTTATGTCCCTGACACTGTTCTAGGCAGTAAAAACCACTCTAATGAATGAAAAGCCACTTTATGTAGAGAGTTTAATATCAGTAATCCTATTTAAAAAGATAAATATTTAGAGTAGTTCCAGTCAAGACTGCAGAGTGGGTGAATGCTGTGCTTGCCTCCTCCCACAACCACAGCAAAATTACAGCTAAATTATAGAACAACCATTCTTGAGAATCACCTGAAGACCAGCTGAAAAAAACTACATTGAAACCAGTAGGAGGGGCAGAGGCCAAATGGGCTGGTCTCACACCTCCATGTGGCAGTTAAAAATTGGGAGGGATGTCTTGGCTCTAGAAGTGACCCCTGAGGAGCTAGGGGTCTCAGCCCCAAACCAAGCTCTCTAGCCTGTAGCACTAGTGCCAGGAAGAGGAGCCCCACATCTGGCTGTGAAAATCAGCAGGGATTCTATCCAGGTGAGACAGAGGTCTGCTGTAGATTTAGGTGTCCTCTTAAAGAGTCTGAGCACAGATTCACTCTCTTACAAAAACTTGCTTTAAGCTCCAGTGAAGGGGCAGCAGCTTGAAAAGTGACAGGGACATATGGGGAGGAACATATCGGGGGAATTGGCTGCAGGGTGAGGGCTGGAGGGGCAGCTCTCTCTGGGACAGAAGTGCCAGCAGGTGCCGTTGTTTCCTTGCTGAGTCCTTTCCCTTCACAGCCTGGAGGTACAGGCAGTCTCCATCAATCTGGCTAACACCACTTGCCCCACCCTGGTGATTCCTTGAGACGCTGCCCTACCCAACTTGCACACCAGTCAAAACCTCTTTCAGCTGTTCCTCACAAGAAGCCAGTCTTGGCCTATGCTCCAGACTTTCCTAAAATCTTTCAAAGGCCCACAACCTTAAACAAGAAATGGTCGGCCTTGGTGTGCCCTATACTGTTTGCTAAATGGCCCTAAGCCGGGCGCTAGTGTCAGTCAGCTTCAGTTCACAGCATAGCCTCTCCCAGGCGCCTCCAAGTCAGCACTAGCAGCTACCAACTGCGGATCATTTTGTAGCTCCTACCAAGTGAGCCTGGGCAGGGCACAGGCAGCAGCTGACCTTGGCCTATACCAGACCCCCTTCCAAGAATCCCCAGACTCAACACATCTGGTAACCAGCTTCAGAAAACGTCAGAACACCACCCACTTAGCTCCACAAATAACACATCTAAAGGGTAGACCAGTATGGACCAGGGCCCTGCTGGGTCTAATCCTTCTCTGTGGGATCAGCCCCACACAATAGCTATAATCTCAGCTAGTCCTCATAACCAGTCAGCCTGAGGGTCCATTCTACCCACTGATGTGCCAACAGCAATCAAGGTTCAACTACAATGGGAGGACACACACAACCCACACAAGGGGTATCCCTGGAGCACCCAGCTTAGGTGACTAGGGAGACTGTACCACTGGGCCCCACAGAACATTTACTGCATAAGGGAACCCTGCCAAGACTGGATGATTTTTATTTCCAACTCTATATTTTTAAAAATAATTTTAACATTTCTTACTATGATCATATAGTAAATTTACATTCTTAAACACTATTTGCACTAATTTGCTAGGGCTGCCATAATGATATACCAGAAACTAGATGGCTTAAACAATAGAAATTAATTTTCTTATAATTCTGGATGGTAGAAGTCCAAGATCAAAGTGTCAGTAAGTTTGATTTCTTCTCTGAGGCCTATCTTCTTGGCTTGCAGATGGCCCTTTGCTGTGTCTTTACAGGGTCATCCTCCTGTCTGCACACATTTCTAGTGTCTCCCTGTGTGTCCAAATTTCCTCTTCTTAAGGACACTGGTCAAATTGGATTAGGGTCCACATGAAAGATCTCATTTTAACTTAATCATCTCTTTGAAGACCTTATCTCCAAATACTGTTCCATTCTGAGGTACTTGGTGTTAGAATTCAACATATGAATTTTGGGGGGACACAATACAACTTATAGCACTATTTAAAAATTGATATATTATTGGCAATATCAGAGACAAAAAATAGGGTAAGTAGGAAGCTATATGGTGGATAATAATGGGAGGATAGGTTAAATAACAATACCTAAATTATTGATTGTTTACTATGTGTCGGGCACTGTGTTAAGTTATATTCACTATTTCAACAAATCATTGGCTTAAACCTTAATTTAATATGGCACCAGTTTTGGGAAAATATTGAATCATGACAAGCTGTAAATTTTAGAAGGTGGGAAAATGACACAGAGAATACTTGAGAAAGGTTAGTTGTTACTATGAAATAGACTCTTTACATTCAAGGGGCTGGCAAACTTCATCTGTAAAGGGCTGGAGAGTAAACATTTCAGGTTTTGTGGGTCTTTGTCACTATTACTGAACTGTCATTATTGTGTGAAAACAGCGACAGACTATATATGTAAACAAATGAGCGCGGCATTCCAATAAAGCTTTATGTACAAAAATAAGTGAGCTAGGTATAGCTTATTGGTCATGGTTTGCTGATCTCTGGAATAGACATAGATAGCAGCAGAAAAAAATTGGAGGTCTAAATTAGTTATGGGGAGACCATTATACTAACCCAAAACCACAGTGAGGAAGGCCTGAATTAAATTGGGCCACTGTGATGAAAAGAGATATTGGAGACAATTTAAGGGAAAAACACTATATCAGATTGGGTCAAACACTACTTAGATGTGGGAATTGAAGTTGAGAAAACTAAAGATAACTGGGGATTTTGAGCAGAGAAGTAAACAAACAAACAAAAAAAATAGTGGCGCCACGGACATAGCTGCATAAATTAGAAGCCTGGTTGCTTCTCTGCCTTGTATCACATGGAACTACATTTTCTTGCTTTCTGGATAGGTCTGGCAATGGAAGTCACTGGTGAAGAGTGTAGAAAGAGAGGAGACAGAATCCAGGGTATTTCCCTCTTCCTTTCTCTGCTTCCTGCATTGTTCCTAGCAGTTGTGTCTCCTTCCTCCTTGGCCAGACAGCCTTTCTCTCCATGATCCTAGCTCCCTCCAAGTAGACCTTGCTTGCCATAATTTCAGTGCCCTCTGGATGCCCTTAGATTCTTGAGTAACACCACTACTTCCCATTGTCCCTCCAGGTTAGGGTTCATTGACAGCTGCCTGCTGTTGCCAATTTCTGGATTGCTTCATTGTTCCCTGTTTGACTTCCTAGTCCTTCTATGACCCATATACCAATTTCTTGTGATAAAATTCCTCTGACTGGCTGGACCCCTACTAATATAGCTCAGAATCTGTGTCGGTTATCAGGTAATTGTGCCTTAGCTCCAAAACCAACTGCTTTGTGATGCTGGGGCTGGTAATCTACAAACTGCACTTGTGCTTCACCAGCTGGCTCCCTGTTCAGCTCTGCCAGTAATGAATGCTAGAGGGAGGCCGGAAGGCTAGAAGGGAGAAAAATGACTAGCTCCTCCATGTTTGTTCCATGTGGTTTTCCTAATTGTATTCCCTGTGAGCAGCATCCCAGCAGCACTTCTTTACCCCAGCAATTCTTCTCCTAGCAGTTGTTGAATCCAGTTTTTAATTCCTTCTAATGCTTGCAGAACCAATCTTATCACATCCCCTCAGAGACTCTAGCATCAGCTGGCTTGTACTCCCTCCTCAGATATCTGAATTTCCGTTCTAACGGGACCCTTCTCTAAGCTTCAATGTTCAAATAACCCTAGCCTCTTCTTTTTGTTCCCTGGGCCTTGAGGGTTAGCTGCTTTCTGCAGTTGCTCCTTCTGTGATACTTTAGCATTCTTGTGGTTACACAGTTAACAACTTTAGGCCTACTTAACAATCCTTTATATTCAACTCTCCGTCCAAATAACTGGTTTGGTTTCTGTCTCTTGACTGGATCCTGATTGTGGCAGTATTGGAGCTGGATTTTTGGAAAGGTGTCACGTTTTGTTTTGGATATATTGAATTTGTAATGATAGTGGGCTATCCAAGTAGAGATATCTTGCACATAGATGGAAAAATGGCACTGGAGTTTGTGAGAAATATGGGAGCTGGAAATATTTTGTCATTGTCAGCACTGATGTGATGTTGGAAACTGTAAGACCATGTGGATACTCTGGATGAATGGCCTGGAAGCCAAGAGCAGATGGTTGACAATGATCTTACATATACTCACAAAGAAAAAATAGCAAAATAAAAAAAAATCTCAATCTTGAGGGCACAGTGATAATTTTATGACAAAGCATTAATAAATGAAGTTCATAATTTTCTGATACACTTAGCTTCTTGTCCAGCTTGTGTTTCTAGTTCTATCCCAATATTGGGGCTGTACTTACAAAGAAAAGTCTGGGTAGCCTGGACCTTTTACTTTTCCTTCAGGGCCTTTGAGGAAAGTTCCTAGGTTACAGTGAAGGCAGTGACTTATCTGTCCTTCCTGTATCTTGGTTCTGCCAGTTTGCTACTAAAGCTTTAGTAGGACTGCAGAAGTTTACAAAAATTATGAGAAAATTTTATTACTTAATGAACTGGGGATCTCTCTGTACTTGGAGATAACTTTTTTTCATCTTATCAATTTATTCAAATGTCCACTGAGTGCCTACTTTATTTCGTGTGTAGTTAGTTTATTGCCCACAGGGGTTCTAAGCGTTTTCTTTCCTTTTCTTCCCTCTGAATGCCCTTCAGCACCTGTATCTTATTCCCCGCTGACAGGGGCTTTTCCTCCTACTTTCCAAACAAAATAAAGAAAAGACCATGAGAGATGAGCCTTTTAATTCATTCCAAAATAACTCAGTAACTATTTCTTTCTCTCTCTCTCTATCTCAGACAATGAACTAAATTTCCTCTAAGTGTAAACCATTCCAGTGCTCTCAGTTCTTTGTTTTCTCTCTTTTCTTCCTCATGGGTGCTATAACGTCTAGAATGAAAGTTTTTCTTCCTTGATTATCTCCTTTTTGTCTAGCTTAAGCGTCTTTAATTTTCTCTTCTCTCCTCTGCCTGTAGACATAATCTGCTTTCCTGTGCTAAAAACAACACAACACAAAACAAAACAAATCAACACCAACTCTCCCCAAACCTTTGTTTGACTTTGATGCAACTCTCAGTTTATTCTTCTCATCCTTTTATTGTTGGGTGTTTAAAAATGGAACTTCATTTCTCAATGCACAGTCATTCCTAGTTCTGCTCTCTTGACTCCTGCTGTTTCCTTAGCCTCTGTGCTTGTCATTCAACTTGTTCCGGAAAGGCAATCCTTGCTTCCTAATCATAAGGCACAAGTGGATTTTTCTCAGCCCTCATAATCTTAGGCTCCTCTATGGTATTTGATACTGTTGATTACCCTTCTATCTAAAACACTTCTCTCTTGGCTTTCACAGCACAACATGTGATTTTCTTCTCATCCTTTTGCCCTAACCTTTTCAAAAACAGTTTGGATGACTACATATACTGAGCTTAATTTCCAGCATATCTTTTGCAGTTTGAAGGAGGCATGAAGAAATAGTGGAGTGTCACCAGAAATTTCTATTCAGATAGGCTGTGTAGGAGGTTGTTCAATGATGTTAAAAGCTTTCTCAGCTTGGAAGTTTAGATATTTGATTGTGTCTGGGGCTGGTTAAAGTATTATAAAAGACAAACACTCCCTATGTAGTTTCTTCCTTGAACAATGCTAGCTGGTTAAACCCTGACAAACCTTGCCTTTCTAATTCCCTTTATTTCTGTAAATTTCAACCTTTTAGATTTTTCATCTTATAGATATATTAATTCTGTTGTTTAGGCTATGGTTCTCTCTTCTGACTTTTTACTTTCTAATCACATGTGTTGATTTTATCTGTCAAATTTTTAGAGTTCTCGAGGTGTTAATTGTCAACCCTAAGTGTAACTCACAGTGCTCTGTATAAGAAAAAAGCCCCACTTTATTTGACAGGCTTTTCTCTCTTAAATGTTGTAGTTATTTAACATGATTTAGCTTTTGAAAAGTAAAATGCTTCTTGCAGATTTCATGTTTGTTATTCAAGATGTAGAAAATAGAGTTAATTGTTGAATGAAAAGAATGGTCTCTCTATAAATACAAAGTGTGTACTTGAAAAACATCATCATCCTACTGAGACTGGATAAGAATTAGAAAAAATAACCTGGTCTTATAAACAATTCTTTTTTTTTTTTTGCATTGTGCTAAGTTATAGGGGAACTTCTAGCTCTTATTGTTTTTTGATACTTATCTTACAGTTGATACTTACAGAGCCTTAAGCCAAATGGAAAGAGAAGTTAGTGTTGTGAGTTGATTGAAAAAGGAGCCTCTATAACAAAGAAAACAGAAGCCTGAAGTTATTTCTCTGTGAACTCTATTATATTCCTGATTTCAAACAGAGTGGATTTTAGTAGAAGCTTAAAATTCATCCCTGCTGCTGTCATTTACTTTGAGCTAACCATTTATTGCTGAAACTAAAAGATACAAACTAGGGAGAATTCTCCACTTAAGATTCATAGCCTTTCTCTAATTTTCTCCTATAAATTGTACTGTCTTTCCCCTATACATTCATTGTGCTTGAGTGCATCATGAAGTTCAAAC
The DNA here is from genome assembly GCA_030015415.1 of Cynopterus sphinx. NCBI lineage: Eukaryota > Metazoa > Chordata > Mammalia > Chiroptera > Pteropodidae > Cynopterus > Cynopterus sphinx. The sequence goes on from CM057384.1 coordinate 78,134,092, forward strand.
ACACATTCTGTTTTCACTTTAGTGTGAGAGAATTTCAGAATACCAGGCCACTTGGCTAACAATAAGCAAGCCAGTGCAAGAATTCATCCTGAATCTCCCATTAGCCAAATTGGGGACAACTTGAGATTCAAAATTAATAATGATAGTAACATCATAATCCACTAACTAAAATGAGAATCCATGAATATATACTGATGAATGAATGAATAAATATATAAAAGGTGGTGAAGGAAAGTCTACTTTAAGCAGCATGCCAGCTAAAAAATGTGATAAACGAGGAAAGAATGATAGTGTTAGAAAATCACCATTTGGCAACCACCATATCTAAAATAGTTTTGGCAAGAATCATTAATGCAAGCTAAATACTTTTCTTCTATTCACTACCTGTCAACCCACTGGCCAGGTATGCAAGCAGGGGTACAGGAGCAGAATGCTTATTGTTAGAATGTTATGTTCCTATAGTTAATAACCTATGTTCCTATGATGGTAGCCAAGCAGTAATTTCCAGCAAGTAGTTAATTTTCAAACAGTAATTCTCCAGCCAACACATCCCAAGGTGACCTAGTAATTATGAAAGGAAAAATAGTAACTTTACAGTGGTACAATTTGGTAGGCACAGACTTAATCAAATAACCAAAGTTAATATTACCAGTAACAGGACCAAGTAGTATCATGTACCTCTGATGTGTTGCACTGTCAAGTACATAACATCATTTTTGTGGTGTTCCTGCCCCGAATGCATAAGCAGGATCTAAGCATGTGGAGACATCAGACAAAAACGAACTGAGGGATTATCTAAAACTAACTGGACTGTACTCTTTAAAAAAGTCAAGGTCATGAAAAACAGATTAACCATTCCAGGTTAAAGTTGATAAAGAAATATGACAATTAAATGTAATGTGTAGTCCTGGAATTGGAGACTGGATTTAAAGAAAAAAGATGTTGGAACAATTGATGAAATTGTACTGTGAACTGTGGGTTGGACAATGGTATTTTACTGATGTTAAATTTCCTGGTTTTGATAATCATACTGTGATTATGTAAGAGAATGTTCTTGTTCAAGGAAACGAACATTGAAGCCTTGAAGGGTAAATCTGTATGACCTTTGCAACTTAATTTAAAATGTTTCAGAAAAAGTGTATACACATACACTTACAGAGGCAATGATAAAAAAGATGGGGCAAAATGTAAACATTTGGTGAATCTGGGGAAAGAGTATACAGGAGTACTTTGTATAATTCTTGCAACTTTACTATAAATTTGAAATTATATCAAAATAAAAAGTTACCAAATAAGCCCAATTCTGAATAGTTGGGGTAATTTTTAAGTAAAATCTTTTATTTTATTTATTTATTTGTGTTTTTTAGAAAATAAATGAAAATTTTGTTTGCCTACCATTATCTTCACTACATGTTAAAATGTATACATAGCTGCTGGGATTATTATGCTCTGTTTTATCATTTCTGTTAAATTTTAACACAAAAGCTTATTTAAAAACAGTGTTAAGTCTATGGCCATGCCACTCTGAACAAGTCCGATACTGTCTGATCTCAGAAGCTAAGTAGAGTTAGGCCTGGTTAGTATCTGGATGGGAGACCACCTAGAAAGACCAGGTGCTGTAGGTGTAAAAAAAAAAAAAAAAATAATAATGAGGAATTGTGAGCTGACAAGGTCCTTGCAATCTGTGAGGTCAGCCAAGTCTTAACAAACAAACAAACAAACAAACAAACAAACAAACAAACCAAGGTTAAAGAGTCAAATGCTAAAATTCAAATCAACTCACTTGTTGAACAGGACTGTCAACCTAAATGTTTTATAAACTGTCAGCACCTGGCTTTTACTTTCTTTGCTCCAGATCACCATATTTCCAGCCACATAGAGTTCCTTATAATAATCCACTTCTCCAATTTTGCTTACGCCTTTCCTTAACTGCCAGGTTTCCTTAAAAATTAACACGTGGAGGGGTGGCTCCACAGTGGTTAATACGTCTGCTTTACATGCAGAAGGTCTTAGGTTCGCATCCGCTGGATGTGCCAGGCCCTGGATGCACACCGCGAGCATGTGGGAGGTGACGCCCTACCTTTAGAGATACAGCTCTTAAGGGGAAAACAATAACATCCATAGGTTAAGGGTAGGATTGCGGGGAGGGGGGGAGGATTAAAGAGGGGGAAAAGAAATTAACACATGGAAGATATGTTTTAGCATTGGTAAGCAAAATCTTTCATGAAAGTATAGTATGTATACCAAAAGTGTACAGCTAGATACATTTCAATGAAATGAACCCCCCATATGATCATGATCTGGGTTAGGAGCTAAAATATTACCAATGTTCTGGAAGCACCCTTCCCAATTATCAACCACCCTTCCAAAAGGTAACTTTCTGACTTCCATTATTGCAGTTTAGTTTTGTCTGTTTTTCTAAAAATAAATTTATTTATTTAAATTAGTTTCAAGTATACACTACATTGGTTAGACATCTATAATGTTCATAAAACAATCCCCCTAACTGCTCCTCCCTCCCCTGGCCCTCCACTTAGCCATCATATTAATGCTAATTGCATTCCCTCTGCCATGCTCCCTGTGCCCAACTATCAACTACTAATTTGTACTTCTTTAACCCTTCACCCCATTCTCCCAGCCTCCCAACACCCTTCTTTTCTGTCTGTCACCAAGTTGTCCACTATATTTGTGAGTCTGTTTTTGATTAGTTTGTTCTTTTTGTTCCTTAGATACTGCATATAAGTGAAATCATTTTGGAGTTTATCTTTGTCTGACTTATTTCACTCAGCATAATCACCTCTAGGTCCATCCATGTCATTGTAAATGGTAGGATTTCATTTTTTTTAATGACCGAGTAATATTCCGTTGTATATATGAACCATAATTTCTTTATCCAATTGTCTGTTGATGGGCACTTTGGTTGCTTCCATATCTTGGCTATTGTAAATTGTACTGCCATGAATCTTAGAGTGCATAGATCTTTACAAATTATTGTTTTGGTTTTCTTTGGATAAATACCCAGAAGTGCAATTGCTGGGCGAAAAGGTATATCCATTTTAAATTTTTTGAGAAATCTCCATACTGTTTTCAATAGTGGCTGTACCAATTTGCAATCCTACCAACATCTCCACCAACACTTGCTGTTTTTTGACTTATTGATGATAGCCATTCTGACAGGTGTGAGGTGATAGCTCATTGTGATTTTAATTTGCATTTCTCTGATGATTAGTGACCTCGAGCATCTTTTCATATGTCTGTGAGCCATCTGTATTTCCTCTTTAGAGAAGTATCTGTTCAGGTCATCTGCTCATTTTTTAATTAGATTGTTTGTTTTTGTTGTTGAGTTGTAGTTTTGTCTGTTTTTGAATGTTATATACTTAGAATCATACCATATAATTCTTATTTTTGGTTTGTATTTTTTCCAAGATTACATTTGTGAGAGTCGTTTCTTGTTGTTGCAAGTAGCTGTAGTTCATTCATTTTCTTGTTCTTTAATATTGCTTATTTAATACTGTATTTAAACAGACCATAATTTTTTTACTCTTTCTACCATTGTTGGACATTTGGGTTGTGTGGCAGGCTGTCGCTAAGATGGCCTCCAAGGGTCTTTGCCTCCTGTTATCCATGAGCTTGTGTAATCCTCTCCCTTAAGTGTGAGCTGGACCTACTGACTAGCTTCTAATGAATTGAATGTGGTAAAAGTGATGGGATTTCACTTCCGAGGTTAGGTTACAAAAATACTATGGTTTCCATCATGGGTGCTCTCTCTTAGATTGCTTGCCAGGGTAAATCAGTGCCACATCATGAGGTCCATGTGGGTGGCTGAGGCCTGCCAGCAACCACACAAGTGAGCTTGGAAGCAGAATCTCCAGCTCTAGTAGGACCTTGGGATTACTGCATTGCTGGCTGATAACTTGACTGAAACATCATGACAGACCTTGAGCAAAAGTCATAAAGCTAAGCTGCACAGGATTCTTGACTCACAGAGTCTGTGAGATATAAATCTTTGTGTTAGTAATGGCTAACTTTTGGAGAAATTTGTTTCACAGTAACTTGTGATTAATACAGTTATTTTTCCTAGTTTTGACTATTACAAACAATATTGCCTGAATCTTCTTCTATGTGTAGTACACATATGTGGACATTTCTTTTGGAGTGTATATCTAGGACTAGAATTGCTGGATCATGGGTATATTTATGTCAGCTTTAGGAGATACTGCCTTATAGTTTTCCAAAGTAGTTGTATCACTTTATACCTCTACCAACAGTGTAGGAGAGTTTCTGTTCTTCCATATCCTTGGCTACACTATCAATTGTTTAAAGTTTAGAGATTCTAACATTTCTTCAAGGTTAGAGAAAAGTTGCAAGAACAGTACACAAAATTTTCATATTCTCTTTACCTAGATCCCCTAATTTTTAACATTTATCATATTTCTCTCCCTCTAATGTGTATGATTTTTTTTCTGAGAACATATTGAAAACAAGTTGCAAACATAACGACTCACCCCTTAAGTATTGCAGTGTATTTTTCTCAAAAAAGAGCACTTTCCTATAACCATAACATAACCATCCCAAATCATAAAATCAACATTGAAACAACACTATTATTTAACTCGAAGGCCTGTTAAAATTTTTCTAACTGTTCCATTTTCTGGAACATTCTCCTTTCTGATCTAGAATCCAATATAGTATTACATTGTGTTTGGTTGTTATGTCTCTTTAGTCTTTTGCCATCTAGACTAGTTCTTAAATAGTTCCTTAATGTTTCCCTAGCTTTCATGACCTTGACAGTTTTAAAGAGTATACACCTTTTACTTTGTAAGTACTCTTGATTGGGGTTTGTCTGATGTTTCCTTACATCCAGACTCAGGCCATGACTCTTGGCAGGGGTAGCCTTAGAAATGATGCTGTGCTCTCCTTGGTGAATTACATCAGGAGACATGGATGTCAATGAGTCCCATTGCTAGAGAGGTTAACAGTGATCACTTAGCTAATATATCTGCCAAATTTCTTCACTCTGAAGTTATCTTTTTTTTTTTTTCATTTGTAATTGAACAGTGTTTTGTGAGGAGGTAATCCAAGACTATTCCAATATCCTGTTCCTCATCAAACTTTATTCATCAACCTTACTATCCATTGATGACTACTACTTGAATCAGCCATCAATACGATGGTTGCCAAATGGTGATTTTTAAAGTCCATCTTTTTTTCCTACATAATTAGATGACATACTCTAAGGAAGTGCTTCCCCCTCTTCCCCTTTTAGTCATTCTTTCATTTATTTATTTATATTAGGATGAACTCATGGTCCTAATCCATTGCCAATAGATTAGGATCTGTTACTATCATTATTATGATAATTGGAACTTTCCAGTTTTGGCCAGTGAGAAACCTCTTAAGCTGAGTCCTCTGTCATTTGGACATATCCCCATTAATCTTTGAGCACTTTCTTATTTTCTGTTGCAGTAGGATTTCCAAGCTATCTTATGCCCCAGTCCTGGGATCATTCATTTCTCCAAGGGGCCCTGGTTACTTTTACTAGAGGATGGTATTATGAAACTAAAATCTGGATGCTTAGTATGCTTATTATAACTATGTGTCACATGTATACATTGATATCAATGTATCAATATATCTATCTACCTACCTATCATCTATCTGTCATCTATCTATCATCTGTCTATCTTCATTTATCAAGTATGAGTTCACACCAATACCTCCAATTCCAATCCAATACCTCAGGTTTTTTTTCTAGTCTTCCCCTATGTATAAGTCCCTCCTTAGGACCTGATAAACCTCAATATATTTACTTATTTCTTAGACTACCTGTATGTAACCAATTTCCCAACCACAAAGACTGTCTCCTTGGCTGACCTTCTTCTTGGTCCTGCCAGTTTCTCAGTCCAAACCATCTTCTTGGCCAGCATTCACCTTGGTTTGCAGCTTCCCTGTGGCTATCTCTTTGGTGGCCACACTGCCACATTCAAGTGATGGGCAAAGAAAGGCAGGGAAAAAGGAAGAGGTGGAGCCATCCTTATATTTTAACTCTAAGACCAGTGCTTTATTTATTTGGTTTCTTAGTGAGAATCTAACACTCTTTAGGAATTTATGCATATTAAGAGTTTGGCCCCTCAAGATATCCCAGTGTGCTGGGTTATTTTATGACTTAAAGTGACTAATTTTGCAGGATTCAGCATTATTTAATGAGGATAAGAGAATGAGAAGCAGCAGGAACAGATGGGAAAATGTGGGGAAGGATAAACAATCACTCCGGTTGGGCATAGACAGAGCTGAACTCCAGTCTTAGTTTTATAGTGAGAGTGGTTCTCATTAGTGCTCCCGCCCTAGAGAATGAGCTTGTCTTAGAAAGTCTGGTTTGGGTTGGAGTGGGGATAAAAGGTGGGTTTTTAGATCCGTTTAGAATGGAATGCACACTTTAGAATGGTTTGGGAATCAATTTGGCCTTCCCAGATACCCTGTCGTCACGTCAGGCTAGACCTGACCTCTCAGGCAGCTTCAGACTAACCAGACTCGCCTGACCCCAGACTGGAGTCAGAAAGGCCTCTGGAGGGCAGAGGAATACTGTGCAATCCTCCTCAGCTCTACCATAATCTACTTTCATTGCTCTATTCATTTGCTAATAAAACTTCTAGACCTCCTCGACAGACCAACTCTCCTCCACGTTTCGTCTAATAAACTAGAAAGAATAAAAATTTTATGGTCTGGAGTCAAACTCAGAAAAATTTAGTGACATTTATCTAATGTTAGAAGGTTATATATATGTATGAGACATTTTGGTTCATCTCTGTAAACAGGTAACAGCAATTAGCAAATTCATGAATTAGAGTAACTTTAAGTTCAATGATTTGTTTGCTATAGTCATTACTGACAGTCTGTAAAACATAGTTGTTTGAAATTTCTAGTGGATAATAATTGCCCAGGTCTCATTTATCTGGTCGTGTAGAACATGGCTAAGAGTTAAGATTGTGTCCGACTGCCTAGATTTGTATCCTAATATCACTGCTTACTAGATGTGTGTCTCTACGCATATCAGTTACCTTTTCTGTGCTTTAGTTCCCTCATCTGTAAAAGTACACCTGGGGCTATTGTGAGGTATAAGTGAGATAACACATAAAAATTTCTGAATGGTACCTGGCACCTGAGAAGTGCCCAGTAAATATTGATTAGTAGTTGTGGTCATTATTATCATTTCAAGCTGCAGATTTATCCTTAGTAAAAAATTTCATAGCAGATATAATCAGCTTTCTTGTCTAGGTTCTCCTATAGACATCATAAACTTATTATTGCTTACTAATCACTAATGATTAATTTAAAATAAATGAGATTTAACTGGTCCATTCTGGAAAAAGAGCTGGTTGGGTTCAGCTGCAGTTCTCTTCAGTCCCATTTGTATTTTCACCATCACATCACCAGGATTTAAACGGTTCTTCATAGATCCCAGTGTTCCACTAATCTGACCCAGAGTCTGCTGAGAACTTTTCATTCATTGTGGTCTGTTTAGTTCTTTTTACTCCAGAGCGGTTTCCCTGCCAAGCAAAACTGAACTGAGCAATTTCGAATTCATACTTAACTTTCATTAAAAAGAAATCCTCCTGTTAATGAAGGAAGTCTGAGTGGAGCCCTGAATTGGGAGTCAGAAGGCCAGAATTCTAGCTTCAACACTGTATCTATTTGCAAATATCTATTGTGTACCTTCAAAATGTAAATCAATATATCTGTTGGGCATTGAGGGGATGCAAAGAAAGAATTCAAACAAGTGGACAAGTTGGAGAACTGAAGCAGCTATAATATGAGGTTGAAAGAAATAAATGCAGAGTCCAGCATCCCATAGTATGCTGAAGGAAGGAAAGAAACATTAGTGGGGTAGGGGAATGTTCACCGGGGTGACCAACACCTCTCCCCATCCTTGATGTGTTCTCCTCTGCATCACCAAGCTAGAACTCTGGCAGTGGTATTCCCCATACTCAGTTGCTTTCAGGGTTTTTGCCTTAGTTGATGTTCAGCCAATGAGGGACATTTGGCTAGATCTGGAAAACAAAGAGAAGTAGAAGGCCGCCTTTTCTCTCTTGGGACAGTGTTGGTAGATGGCTGTGTGGGCTTCCTGAATGGGGGAGCTTTTGCAGTGGCTGTGGTGTCATTTCACCTGCCTTGTGGCTGTGGAGGTCTGTGTGAGCCAGAGCTTTCAGTAGGTCTCTGACTGCTTGGAAGCAATTTTTCTCTCTCAGTGTTCACTCTCTAATAAAATGAGGTCTTCTGCAATGCCATACCCTTTTTCAACTCTGAAACTTTATCAGTTTTCTTTTATCTGTTACCTAATTTGTCCTCCTTTCTACATCCTTTGTATTTTGTTCATCTTTATGTCCCAGCAGCTAGTCGCCTACTGTTGTTGTACATCAAATGATCAATCAATATTTTCTGGTTGACAAGATGAAGGAATGAATGAAAAGGTTATAGACTGAGACAGACATATAAATAAGATGGGCAGTGGAGAACATAGTGGATAGGGTGGGATATGAGGAGTGACAAAGCAGAGTAATGTTTAGAGAGATTGGGACAGGACATGGATAAATGGAAATGTAGCCTTCATTGGAGTAAAATAATTGAATTTCTAATAATCTGCTATATATGAAAAAGACAAATACTGTGGTTTGTTAACTATATGAGCGTCTGTTAAAGAGCGAAGGCCAAAGATGGAATGGGTGGGGAAATGGGTAGGCTACAGTTTGAGAGTATGAAGAATAAACTTCGGGGGTCAACCAGTGTGAAGATGATCTGTAGAAGAACACACCAAGGGAGAACACACACTGGAGGATAAGCTCTATATGTTCTATGCACCAAGGCCTAGGTAGAGTAGATCCCAGTATTTGCATGGTGCTTTACAATACTAAAAGCGTATTTCGGTGCATTATCCTATGTTGTTCCCACAGCAACCCTGTAAAAAAATATACTACTACTAATAAAAATAAGTTTATTTGCTTGAAAAAGCAAAGCTTATTGTGGAAAACTAAAATATATACACAAAGGAAAAGAATAAAAATCACTCTTAAGGCTATTGTTGTTAACATCTTTTTTTTTATTGTTAACATCTTGATACTGGCTTCTCAGGGCTTTTGTATGCATATTTATTTATTTCTAAATAAAAAATAGGATCATATGACAGACTTTAGCTTGTGATTTTATTTAGGTCCTTGTGAATATACTTTCGTGTCATTAAATGTTCTTTTATGTATGAGTATTAATGGCTATATACTACCCCATTGTCTGGATATTTTATACCAAAATTTATATAAACAATCATTTATTGCTAGCTTTTAGTTGGCTCCAGTTTTTTACTTTTGTAAACAACGTTGAGGTGAATTTTCTCATAGTTAAATCTCTGCACATATCTTCAGTGATATTCTTAGGATAGTTGCCTAAAACTGCACATTTTAAGGCTTTTATTTTTTTATATTCCCAGACTGTACTCTCAAGGGATGACATTAGCTGTTGGAGAGCATATATTTCTCTGAATCTTCTAAACATAGGGTATTCTAATTTTTTTTTGCCATTTCAGATGTCAAAATAAACATTATTTTCATTTTTAAAAACAGGAACTGAGGCTGAAAAAAGCTATAGGTGTTATAGGGTAGATGGTGGAGACTGAATAACCAGGCCAACTCTTTGATCTTGAGTACTCTCAGTTTCTTCTCTTTTGGGGATGCCCTGTTACTGAGGGACCATATTTCCTCCCCAAAATAAAGTAGATGGTAGGTCACCCACATTACATTGTTAAAAATCCCAACACGATCATGGATTCCATTAATAGAATATGACTAGTAAGAGTTAAAGAGTAAATCTGGTTGCTTGTTTTGGTCACAGCCTTTTTCATGCTTTGGGTTCAGCTTGAGGCTGTATAACTAAAACAGACATTTGAAATAGTCCATAGATAGGTTGTAAAAATGATCAAAGAATTAGACAAGAGGGTCTAGAAATGCAGGATACTTATTGAATTATTTAGACAGGAAAGAAAGGGCTAAAAGGAGCTCTGATCTTTGAAGATTTGATGGCCTGAGTTTGAGACTCTTAGTGTTCAGTGAGTGTTCAGTTGACAGAGGAAAATGCGTTTTGCAAGTGAGACGCTGGGGAGGGTGTGTTATATTTCTTGGAAGTTTCAGAGGAAAGATCCCCACACTGTTCCCCACTTCAACACCTTCCCAATATGACAATTGCTTTAAAGCAGAGAAAAGATGTCTTGTCTGACTCTGTATATGTAAGAGAATCATGGTACATCTTGATGTGGGCTTGGTGAGGCTGGTTTCATACTAGGGGTGGCAACTTAATCTTTTTACCAGTGACTACCTTTCTTTTGTGTTTTTAGTTATTACTGGGGAATGCAAAGGGTGTGTGGGTGAGAAAGTAGCATGTGAGGGGGAGCATGTGAAGACAGGGAGTAGAGGAAAAGGAAGGGCCTAAAGAGAACTGAACATGAGAGCTTCTCAACTGTCTGATTGCCCCCTTGTTTCACATGTCTCTGTCCAACTGGCAGGTACTTCTTTGGTTTTAATAGGGTGAAATTAATAATCTGAGTTGGTTGAAATGAAATTCTAAAAGGCCTTGTTTTAAGGTGGTAGGTTAGAGAGAGAGAACACTGGCCTCAAATTCTTGAGTTTGTTTCCAACACAGACACTTACTCTGTGGCGTAGGGCTCACCACTTCACCTTTTTTAAAAGCCTCAGGCTTTCTTTTTTTTTTCTTTTTCTTTTTTTCCTGGATAACTTTAACAATGTATGGGATGTCAGCCATCGAACCAGGCAGGAACTGTAACTGAAGGAACTAACATAGGTCAAGGACCTTAAGTGGGGTTAATAGGTAAGTGTTCGGGGGTCTGTGTGAAGCATTTTTCTCAGAAAGAGTCAACGTTCATCACATTTCATGGAGAAAACCAGGAAAAGTTCAAAATCAGCCTTGACGCCCTGAGTCTTCTCCTTTGGGACAAGTGAAGTTCACCTGGCACCTCCATTTACTACCTGTTCTAGGGAAAGGTTGACTATGTATTGGTTGTGGGCACAGAATTGTGAAGACAAGTATGGCAGAACCTTGTCTTCAAAATCACACTATATGAGTTTAAACTCCACTTTGTCACTTACTAACTAGGTGATTTCAGGCAAGTTAAATCTTTCTGAGCCTAATTTTCATTATTTGTAAAATGGAGACAAATACTATGCCTCACTCCCAATGTTAAATCATGTAAAGTGTTTAGAGTAATACCTGGCAAATAACAAGCATTATTTAACTGCTATTACTGTTGAAGATGAATGTACATGTAAGTGAAATGTTTGGAAGAGAGAGAGAGACAGAGACAGAGAGAGACAGAGACAGAGACAGAGAAAATTATGTGTGTGTGTGTGTGTGTGTGTGTGTGTGTGTGTGTGTGTGTTTGATGAGTATGGGGGACAGCGGATGTAAGAGGCTATACTTTGGTAGCAAGATATAAATTCTCAAACTATTTTTTTATGTGAAAAAATTTGAATTCATTCTCTCTTTTTTTCTTTGTATCAGAAATAATTTGAAAGCAAATGTTTGTTCTACCTTGGCAGGGTAGAACAGGATAGAGCTCCATTTCCCATTACTACCTGCTCCTCGGATTGGCATAAGTAAGACTGACAACCCGGGCCCTGATCCTGGTGTCTGACAGGGATTTTGTCACCTTGGAGGTCCTACGACAGTCCTATCGAGGACAGTCCTGTGAATATCATGATTTCAAGACCCCATGGCTGGGCTGGACTAGAGACCTCATCAGCTGATCCTTGGATCCTGGCTTGTGTGGGAAGCTGGCATTACCTGTGACCAGATTCCTGAAGCCAACTGTCCAGACACCATGAGTAGAAACGATGTCTGCCAGTGTCTCAAATGCACATTATCGGGATACCATTTGACTTTTATAGGATAAAGGACACCCCTAGAACCTTGGTGGAGTGGGAGAGCTGTGTTTGTTTTTATCCTTTGTGGTTGCCCTGAATGGCTGGAACACTCAGAAATAAAGCTGGGACCAGAGGGGATGGCACCTCTGCTACACTTGCAGACCACAGCCTACTTACTCTGTGGGTCCATCGTCTAAACCACATTGACAGTGTTCTCTTTGTTCCTTTTAGACACGGAGAGAAAGCATCCTTGTCTTTGATCTCATCCTCTATTTCTTTGTATATTCTATGATTGGACAGGAGCATTTCTTTGCGCAGGAGTTTTCCCAATGATTTCCTGGAAATTATTAGGGGACCCTGTTTCAGTTTGTTTGGGGTGCTAAAATACCACAGCCTGGGTTGCTTTTAAACAACAGAAATTTATTTCTCATAGTTCTGGAGACTAAAAGTCCAGGATCAGGGTGCCAGTGTGTTTGGGTGAGGAACTTCTACCGGAACATAGAATTCTCATTGTGTCCTCACCTGGTGGAAGGGGCTAGAAAACACTGTGGAATCTCTTTTATGAAAGCAATAATCCCATTCCTGAGGGTTCTCCCCTTATGACCTAAATATCTCCCAAGGGCCTCACGTAGTAATACCATCACCTTTGGGGGTTGGGATTTCAACCCATGAATTTGGGAGGAGGTGGACACAAGCATTCAGACCACAGCAGACCATCTCTTTCTTTTTCTTGGTGAGAAATTCTTTTCAGCACTTAGGAGTCATTGTGACCTCATTTCAGTGAGCGATTGGTCTGAATTAGAAGCTTTGTTCTTTTAGGAATTCCAAAGTGAAAAAGAGAACAGAGCTAACAAGGAAACTATAAAAAAAGAATTAGATTTTATATTGAGGTATACTTTAGATATGGTAAAATGCATTTCTTTAAAATATATCTATCGATGGATGTGTTTTGACAAATGTACATAGTTGCGTTACCATAGCCACAATTAAGGTATAGAAGAGTTCCATTAAACATCCCCTTCTGTCTTTCCTTCTTTAATTGGTTCCCTTTTCCTATCTCCAACCAGTGGTAACCGCTGATCTAATTTCTGTCTGTTTTGCCTTTTCTAGACTGTCACATGAGTGGAATCATGCAGTATATAGCCTTTACTCTCTGGCTTATTTCACTTAGCACATGATTTTGAGATTCATTCACATTGTTGCGTGTATCATTACTTTGTTCCTTTTTATTGCTGAGTAGCATTTTACGGTATGAATATTCCACAATTTGTTTATTTATTCATTCTACTTTGGGGCTATTTTGAATAAAGCTGCTGTGAACCTTTGCATATAAGCCTTTGAGTAATTATGTTTTCATTTCCTTTTGGTAAATATGTAAAAGTGGATTGTATATGAAATCACTTTACAAGGGACTGTCAAACTGTTTTCCAAAGTGATTGTATCATTTGGCATTCCTACCAGCAATCCGTCAGTTGTCCACAGACTCTTCACAGGGTCTTTCACACACAGTCTACTTTCCCCATCATAATGTGTCATTTTGGGAGAATACTTTTTAATGTTAAAGCTTTAGAAAAGATTTTATAATCTATTTCAGTTACTCATTCTAATGGGTAGCATAACAAACTTTCCTGTTAGGAAACTCTCCTGTTTAGAAATAGAGAATATTGAATCTCAATTCTCTTTACTTCTGATCATTATTCATCACTTTCCTAATTTCTTTTCACTTTCTTTATTAGGATGACCAAAATTGACCTCTTTGACCAAATAACTAATTATTAGTGTCAAAGATTTATTTTCAATTGATTAAAAAATAGAGTAAATACATTTCTGGACTTCTACTAATTCTTAAGCTTTTCTTTATCTGTTCTCTCTGAATATCATTTTGTAGACAAAAACATCTTCCGGTGATTTGCCTTTTTCTTCAGTCTGGCTCTTGTTGGAACCCTTCCTCTCTGTCTCTTCTCAACAGCGTATCTCTTAGGCATCCCCTGTATTCTCAGCCTTTGGGATTGGTGGTGACATTGGTGTTCATCAGCTGCTTGTATGGGGACAGAAAGGCCTTGGCTTATTCTTAGACCTCACTGTGTGCAAAGTTTTTTCTTCCATTCTCCACGCTGTAGAAGGCAAAGAGAAAGTTACATGATGACCTTGCTGTGTGTGTCCAGGAAAGGCCCTGTAATCTTGAAAACCCTGGCTTTTTATTATCCAACCAGAGGGAGGTATTCATTTCCACTTGAATAGAGGCTCAGGCTCTTTTTCTGACTGGAGCTATTTTGCATAAAACAAAGAAGTTATACATTAGCCTGGGGTAACTGGCTCTTCTCAGTAGCTATCTAACAATGATTAGAGACTATAGCTTAATTATAAACTACCACAGTTAACTCATAACTCACACACAATATCTTATCAAAATTTCACTGTTTCTTTCTAAATAGATTTAAACTGGATTGTGGATCTAATGAATAGCCTATGTTGTCCTTTCCATTTGCTCACTGCTTCCAAAGCACTGCAAGTTTATTTCAGCCTCTGGCCTTTGCCAAAGCTGTTCCCACAGTCTGGGGTGACTTCCCTCCTTTCTTCTGCTTATCTATTATTTATTTCTCTTTCTAAGCTCTTTTCAAGCACTTCCTCCTTAAAGAAGGGTTTTGTTTTTTGCTTTTTTACAACTTCAGTTCTTTTTAAGCTCTATTGTCTATGAACATTCATTTCTAGTATACATAATTTAACTCATTATTCTTCTGTTGTGTATATTGGTGATATTGTCTTTTTCTTTCTTTCTTTTTTTTTTTTTGACAGAAATGAGCTATTTGAGAATAGAGACCAGATCTTACTCATTTTTGCATTTCAGCACCTAACACAGATCCTGGCAACATAAAATTTTGTTGAACCTAATGAATGAATGAATGTTAGGCATATGACAGGTACTCAATAAGTAATTGTTGATTGATTGATTGTGAGGCCATCGTAGGAAACAATACATAATGTCACTGTATCACCATTTTAATATTGGTCAGTACTATTTACAGAAATTCAGTTAGAAACTACGCCCCCAACCCACCCTCACCATCGTGTCTTCCTCCAGCATTGATTCCTTGTATATCTTCCTCTCTCCTCCAGTGATTTGTATAGCAAAGGGGTAAATGACCTAAAAGAGGAGAGAATCGATAGGATTATGAGGGATTAACAGACAACTGAAAAATATTTAAAAATATTTCATAATCTTGTTAATGAATTGTATTCAGCTCTACAGGATGGGAATTATATTCCATATTGGTTACATGAAATATGTGGGACAAGTGCTGACTAAGCGGGAAAGTTTTGTTCACATGTAGTTGGTAAAGACCACTGAGTAAAGTCAGTGCCTATTTCTAAGGATGGTAATGTAGGGAGGAGGCAAAAGAACTACAAGTTAAATCAAGCTATATTCAGAAACTGCAATATGTTGATCAGCCCTACTGCCAGACTATGAAGAAACCTGAAGAAAAAAAGGTATCTGCTGTGATTACTAACAAACCATTTAACCATGTTGTGAAGGGAAAACAGGAAAACAGAGTCTTTAGGTCGCTGTTGGGTGAGGGGACTGAGAAACAAAATGGATGCAGTCAGGCTGCCTCCCAGCAAGCCCTGAGGTTTCCAGGCAGCCTTAGATACAGGTCCTATACAACCTGTAGATTGTGATTGATTGCAGTACCTGGCTTTAAGCCACTATTATGCACCTTGTTATAAGAACAACCCCTTCTGTGTGGGCTGAGGGGGAGCTGGAACTGTGCCTGTGTCTTACTATGCCTGAATAAAGCTATGTCACATTTGCCCACGGCTCCTTGCGTGTTCTTCCAGCTGCCAAAATTGCGCATCCCAAGCTTTGATATCCTGAATCTGCAGAACAGTTGGTGCTGTGAGCAAGGTTGTTAGTAAGAGGACCCTCTGCCCCGGAGGAGGCGGAGGAAGGCATATGGCTCCCACACAGCATGCAGTATCCTGTTGCCTCTGTTCTTATGACTTGGACTTCTTCAGAGGGGTGGGAAGAGGTAGATAGCTCCCCAGCCTGTACTGAGAAGGCACTCTGCTCCCTGGAGGGACAACTGCCAGGAAAGTCCAGAATTGCCACTGGCTGCATAGGTTGGCTGTTGCTAACTGCCTTGAAACAATATGGACAAAGCCTTGCAAGATTCTGCACAGGTCCATGAATTGCGTACAAAAGAGGAAGCTCTGGAGGAGCGTTTGTAGCAGTTAGAGGACGAGCTGTCCTGTGACTCAGAACATGACACCCTGGAGATAGAAGAAGAGCCTGGAGAAGAGGCCAGGCGAGTGCAAGCCTGGCCTATTGTACACCAGAAGGTAAAACATAAACAGCCGTGGGGCCCAGGGGAGTATAGGCCGAAGGCCTCATCATGACAGAATACACCACCCTACTGAGTTAAGGGAGTTGGGGAAGCAATGCCGGCAGACATCAGAGAAGCCCCTACCGGCACAGCTGTTGAATTTGTGGGATGAAGGGGCAGACAGCATATTTTGCTCCCCAGATGAAATGGAGAGGCTGGCCTCCCTTGCGGTACACCTCTCCCTGTGGCAATGCCTATAGAAAGGTCACAGAACAGTTGCAGGCTGGCCCAAGGGCAAAATAATCACACCCTGATGGAGTGGATAACCGCTGCTATGTGAAATGACTGGGATGATGCAGGAGAGCTACCAGTCACAGTGAGTAAATGGCAATCATTTGCAGAGTTGGTGCAAATCATCTGCCAGCTGGAAATATGACAGGCTATGTTCAATATGAACTTGTGTGGACCAGATGAAGAATGGTTCACCTCATGAATGAGGGACTTAGTCCTGGGGACTGCATCTTGGCTTCCTATGTTGGACGGCGTGTCCTTGAAGTAACTACGGCAATGGCCACTGGGATAGATGTTGAAGGGCGGTGGTAGGACCGTGGCAACCAAGGTGTCCATGCAGTTAAGTCTCAGTCTTCCCCAGAAAGAAAGGCAGGAAAGACAAGGAAGAAGCCACCTGCTACTGCGGGACCCATTTGGGTGACCCGAGCACAAATGTGGGCAAATTTGCTGGCAGCGGGTGTAGGCCCAGACAGCCCAATGCTGTGCTGTTAGGATTGTGGCAGAAGTCGAAACTGACACAGCAGTTCCAGAAAAGTATAAAACAAGTTCTGATAGAGCCAGCCGGTGGCTCTGAAAGACTTCCTGACAGTCCCAGACAGGCTCTTCCTGTATGACTAGGGAGAAGGCCAAGGCGCCCATCTAGAAGGGATGGGTGGGGACCAGAGGCCATATGTGGAACTTGCAATCCACTGGTTCCTCCAAAATGTCCAGCACATGCTAGCATTGGTAGATACTGGAGCCGACTGCAACCTGATACATGGCAACACATGTGGATTCCTCGGGGGCCAGCAGTGTATACTGATGGCTATGGAGGTAAAGACAAAAGCTGTGACTGTACCCCCAGGGATTGGGCAGTTGCTTCCATGCCCTTACAAGGTATATGTGTCCCTGGTCCCAGAATACATCCTAGGGAGGGACGTTTTGCAAGCCTCTGCTTGCAGACGTCAGCAGGGGAGTTTTGCCTGAAGGTGCGAATAGTAAAAGCCATGGTACGTGTGGACACACTGGAGCCCCTCATAAGAAGTGCCGCCCCCACTTCGTGGTGAATGTCAAGCAATATCGCCTATCGGGAGGCCATGCAGAGATTGGGGCTACTATTCAGGAATTAGAAAAAGCACAGATAGTATGCCCTACACACAGTCCTTTGAACGCCCCCGTGTGGCCTGTCTGGAAGCCTAATGGCACTTGGAGAATGACTGTTGACTATTGTGAGCTGAATAAAGTAACACCACCACTGCATGCTGCCTTGCCCTCCGTCCATGAACTCATGGAAAGATTAACAGTACCACTGGGAACTTACTACTATATAGTGGACTTGGCTAATGCCTTTTTCTCCATTGATTTAGTTCCTACCAGTCGAAAGCAATTTGTCTTCACATGAGGACAACAATGGACATTCCTGGTGCTGCTCCAGGGATACCTGCATAGCCCAACCATCTGTCATGGTTTGGTAGCAAAGGACTTGGCTGAATGGAGTTGTTGTGTTGTTCCATTATATTGATGATATCATGTTCACCTCTGCTTCCCTTTCAGATTTAGAGCAAGCCACCCCAGCGCTAGTACAACTCTTGAAAACATGTGGCTGGGCCGTGAATGATGTCATGATACATGGCCCTGGCTTATCTGTTAAATTCTTGGGTTTTATCTGGTCGGCTAAGATGAAAGTTATTCCTCAGGCAGTGACTGATAAAATCCAAACCTTTCCATGCCCAACAACAGTGAAAGAACTAGAGTTATGTGGGCTTGCTGGGGTTGGAGGGCCTTCGTACCCCATTAGGCACAAATGGCCTCCCCACTGTATGCCTTAGTAAAAAAGGGAGCTACAGGTAGAAAAGGTCTTTTTGGGAACCAAAAGAGCTGTCCAGCAGGCACAGGCTCTGAGAGTCATTGACCCTGGACAGCCATTTGAACCGGATGTACGCGTGACCCAGGAGGGCTATGGCTGGGGGCTCTGGCAGCGCTCCTAGTGGAGCTGAGTGCTTATTGGTTTTGGTCTCAGCTCTGGAAGGGAGCAGAGAGCAGGTACTCACTGATAGAGAAACAATTAGCTGCTACCTATAAGGCCCTACAGGTGACAGAAGGCATCACTGGAACTGCCAAAGTAGTAGTAAAGACCACATACCCCATATGGGGGTGAGTTCATACTTGAATCAGTTCCCCCAAGACTGGGGTAGCACAGATGCCAACCCTAACCAAATGGGGTGTATACTTAGAGCAGAGAAGTGTGCTGGCAACCAGCCCACCAACAGTTGAACTGCAGCAGGTTTTCGGACCCACAGAGTTTATGACTGGTACAGAGTAACCACAACAAGAGTCTATAGACATTGAGCCATCTCCATTTAAAGAGGGGAAGCCCCTGTCTCAGATAATGCTTGGTATACTGTCGGCTCAAGTTGAGGGCCCACTGCCAGGTGGGTGGCCATAGCAGTGCAGCCAGCCACTGACAGCGTCTGGTTTGCCCTGGTACAAGGCAAAGCAGCCAGTGGGCAGAACTTAGGGCCATATGGATGATAATAACACATGAAGATGGCCTGACAGTTTGCATAGACAGCTGGGCTGTCTTTAAGGGTTTACCCTGTGGCTCTCCACTTGGAGGTGGCAACAGTGGAGGGTAGGACACTGACCCCTGTGGGGATAAGCCATGTGGCAAGACTTGTGGGACTTAGGTCAAGACAAAGATGTTATTGAGTATCATGTCACTGGACATGCCCCATTAGTGTTGCCGGGGAATGATGAAGCAAATGCTCTAGCAAAAGTGAGGTGGCTAGAAGGGGCTCCTGCTACAGATGTAGCCCACTTGTACCGATGGTTGCAACATGCAGGGGCTAAGACCATGTGGTCTGTGAGAAAACAATGGGACATACCAATTACATGCGCTCAGCTACAGGATGCTGTGAATGGTGCTCTGTGCATGGGACACCCCAAACCCCTGACGATATCAATGGGAGTTTGGTCAACTGCTCAGAGGGCACATTCCTCTGACACAATGGCAAGTAGATTACATTGGGCCATAGCCAAAGGCCCAGGGTGCAGTGTATGCACTCACTGTGGATGATATCGCTACTGGATTGCTTTTTGCCTCGCCTTGTGCGGCTGCTGACCAGAGGCACACTATTAAAGCGTTGACGTGCTTGTGTGCCTTTTACAGTCACCCCCTAGTCACTGAAAGTGATAGGGGCACCCATTTTTCAGGACATGAAGTCCAAGGCTGGGCCAAATGGATGGATATCCACTGGCACTTGCGTATACCTCACAATCCCCAGGCTGCAGGAATGATTGAACCTTATAATGGGTTGTTGAAGAAACACTTGCGGGTCTCTACTACCCCACTGGGTTTGAGGCCACCCGGTTATGGAAAGTGATAAGGAGTCTGAACGAGAAACCTCGGGCCAGGGGACTGGCCCCTCTAACTCTGACGTATACTTGAATTCTTTCTTGCTCTCAGTCAAGAACTCTTTCCCTCTCTTGATGCGGGGCTTGAGCTTCTCCCGACTCAGGGAAATTTGCCTCGTTCTAAATAAGTGGCAGGGCATTTTGAAGTGAAGTTCCCACATAGCCCTTTGGAGGCAGGACCACTTCACCGAAAGGGAAGTGTTCCCCCTGGATGTCATCTACAGAATCGAGATTCAGGAATGTATTTAGGGGAGAACCTGGATTAGCATCTTAGTGGGCCTTAAAAATGTCCAGTTCTCTTTTTCTCCTCCTCTCCTGAGTTACTCCAAGTCAGACAGCTGTGAGCAGCAGAGGGAGGAAGGAGAAATTCTGCGCTACTTGGGTTCCTTCCTCCTGCCCTGAGGATTGTCCTGGCAGGGAAAGAGCCCTCGTGTAGAGCTTTAGCTGGTGTGCATTGAAGTGGTTCAGGTGATTGTTACCAAAATCAACAGTTGTTTGCTTGTGCACAAAAGCCAAAGGAGACGCAGACAGGAGTTCGCAGCAAAAAAAAGCAGAACTTTATTTAAGAAAATGGCACCAAGCCCAGACACACAGGTGAGCTAGTGCTCTTAAGACCTGGCTCCCCGATGGCGTGTAGCTTACAGATTATTTAGGGCAAAATCTCAAGATTTAGGGATTTGGGATGGTGTTGGAAGCTGATTGGTTGGAGGAGAAGTAAAGGTAATAAATCATTTCTTTAGATCTTGAGGACAGTTATGAGGACTTTTCTGGAGTCCCTCTGTCTGGTCTCATGGGAAAGTAGTCAGGGTGTAGTTTCACCTTAGGGCTCAGGAGCTGAAACATAACTTAGATAAAGATATTATCTTTAGCCTGCCAGATGTCCCAATGCTCTGACCATGGGTCAGGTCCAGACTACTGTCTTCTGCTGCCTTGGGGGTTGCTGATTACCCAGGGGAAAGGCTGGGACTCAAGGCTGGGTGGGGCAAGGACGTGGAAGGGAGAGAAGGGGTTTCTAGAGCTAGGATTTAAAAGTAAATTTAATCAAAGTAATAAAGACCCTCAGTTTCATGATAAAGGCAGAAGTAAAATTATAAGTCAAGTCTATTTTTCAGGGAACAAGTGATGAATGATTCCACTCAGTTAAAACTTTGTAATATGATTTGAAAGAATAGAACTCCAAGGGGTAAAGTAGGTAGTGGCAGATAAATACAGATGAAGGGGATCTTATTTTCCTGTCTGTAGGCAGCAAGAGGAAGATAAAATAGCAATTACAGACTGAATGAATCTATGTGTAGCATGATGCCCCACCATTCATTAAACATTTACTGGAGTACCAAATACATGTTTGACCCAAAACAAGTCTTTGTCTTCAGGAAGATGACAGCGAAGTAGGGGAGAAAGGATTTGTTTTAAATTTGAATGCTGTCAGTGAAACAAATAGGTGTTGAGGTAGAAAATTATGGGTGAGAGGATCTATATAAACTAAGTGGTCAGGGAAGACTTCCCTGGGGAGTGACATTTAAGCTGACACCTGAAGAATGAGCTGAGCTCATCACAGGAAGAGATATGGTTACATGTAGCCACATATTACCATCTGTTTGTGGAGTTCCTTATGTATTCTAGATATGATCTCTTTGTTAGTTACATGTGTTACAAAAATTTCTACACTATGACCACTTTTCAAGCTTCTAAATGGTGTTTTTTGATGAATAGACCTTTCTGGTTCTAAGCTGGTTTAAATTATTAGCTTTTTCATCACAGATGATAATTGCTTTTTGTGCAAATTTAATAAATGTTTCCTCTTCGTGTCATAAAAAACATATTTATATTTGTTATCTTCTAGGAGCTTCATTTTTTCCCCCCTTTTACACCTAGATGCACTTCTTCCCTGGGTGTATTTTGGAAATAGTGTGAGATGAGGTCAAGTTTTATTTCTTCCCCTCGTGACCATCTGACTGGCCCAGCTCTATTTAGTGAAAAGACTGTCATAAATCAGGTATCCATATATACATGGGTCTATTTCTGGACTCGTTATTCTAGTCCATTGGACGACTTGTTTATCCTTGTACCAGTGCCATATTGTTATTTACTGTAGCTTTATAAAATTTTTATTATTTACTGTAGTTATATAAGCTTTATATAAGATTTGATATCTGATGTAATAAATCCTGAAACTTTGTATTGTTTAAGATTGTCTTGACTATTCTTGGCTCATTGCATTTTAATATAAATTTTAGAACTAATGTGTCACTTTCCACATAAAAAACTGTCTGGATTTTGATTGGGACTATTTGAACATATAGATAAATTTGGAGTCTAATATTAATGTTTTAATCCTTGAAAATGGTAGATCCCTCCACTTATTTAGGTGTTCTTTCATTTTTTCTTAATAATGTTTTGTAGTTTTTAAGTAAAGGATTTTACATATTTTTCAAGATACTTAATATTTTTGAAGCTATTGAATATTGTATCATTAAAAATGTTAATTTTCTAACTATTATTGGTATGAAAAAATAAGAAGTTTGTAAATTTGAACTTATAGCAATTAACTGATTAATTTCAAGGGCATGTCAGTAGTGATAACGATCGTGTTATTTCATCCTTTCTGAGTACTTGGTCCTTTTGTGCCTTTTTCTTTCTGTATTGCACTGGTTTGGAACTCTAGTACAGTAGAATTGGTTGATAGTGGGTAGCCTTAGTTCATTCCTTGTCTCAGAGGGTAATCTTTTAACATTTTACCATAAAGTATGCTGTTTGCAATAGGTTTCTACAGTTACCCTTCAGTAGATTACAGATCTACTAATTTAAGGATGTGCTAAGGAGCTATTTTTTGAAAATAAATATTTGTTGATTTTCACCATTTTTTTCCTGCACCCATTGAGATGATCATATGGTTTTTCTTTTTTATTTTGGTGATGTGATAAATTGTATTGGTTGATTTCAAGTATTAAACCAACCTTGCTGGAATAAGTTTTACTTGGTAGCCTTCTTATGTATTATGTCATTCAGTTTGCTGATATTTATTATTTTTGTATGTTTGTGAGAAAGATTGTAATTTTCCTTTATTGTAATGTGATTTTCAGTTTTGACGTCAAGGTTTGTTAGCCTCATAAAATTATTTGGTTTATTCTTTTCTCAGGCCTACATTCTCCCAGCTCCAAATTCAGCAGAGAGTCTTACTTCCATCAGTTCCCATGAATATCTTTGCATTAAGCCTCATTGGGTTTCACTGGCCTGATTTTATTCACTGGCCATCCCTGAGCCAATAGCCATGTCCATGCTCTGATTAGTTGGGTTGAAGTCAGTACTACATTAGCTACATGGACTGAGAATGAGAAGGGGTTTTCCTGAGAAAAATCAGGGTCCTATTACTTTAAGAATGGGGAGTAGGTAGGTAGAAATTGCATACAGCCATTACATCATTTATGTTTTTCTTTTTCAGACATAAAGAAGTAAAAATTTTTGCATAGCCAAATTTATAAATTAATTTTTATGTTTCTTCTATTGAAAACTCCCTACACATTCTTAATAAGATACTTTTTATCTAAATTTTATTTTTTTGTTTTCATGTTTTATATTTGTCTATTTAATTCATTTTGCATTTATTTTAGCTTAGAATATGAGGTGAATATCTAACTTAACTTTTCCTTCAAAATACTGCATGATCTCTTAATTTATCTTCATTTATTTAATTTATTTCTTCAGTAAAACATAATATCTGACATTTAACATCTGTACCAAGCCCTGTGCTAAGTACTCTAACAGATATTAATACATTGATGTTTATAATAATTCTCAGATAAATACTATCATTATCTCCATATGTAAAGAAGTCTTGCTTATTCAAGATCAAATGGCTAATAATAGATAGCATGGATCTGAACCCAAGTAGTAGGATTCCAGTAGCTGTTTTCAACCTCTGTGTTATACCACCTCTCAAAATGACTGATGTTTGCAGCTAGTTGACTTCTGTAGTACCCATGAATTTTTATTACCACCAGTTGGCTTACCAAGAGTTAGTAGTTTGTTTCCAAATCTCTCTTTGATAATTGGACTTGTTATTGTAATTACATACTTTAACAAAATAAAGATACACCAATCAAATATAAGTGTAAAAACAGCTGTTTCTAGTAAAAACTAAACCCAAATAATACAGTTTTTTGTTGTTGTTGAATTAGGTGTGGGTGAGAACTGTGAAGACTGGCAAACAGACAAACAAAAAGTGAAAATTTTAGAGTTTTTCTTACAGTTAGTTTCTCAAGCATCTTTAAATGAAAGATTTGTACTACTAAAACAAATGCTGAAAATTATAGAGGATTCATTATGAATGTGGTTTAAACAAGAAAGACTGCAACAATCATCAGATTCATTCTCAAAGAAAAGAATATTTATAGATTAGTGAATAAATATTTGTTTATAAGTTTTAACTTCAAATAAACAAATAAATTTAAGACATGTAACTTTTAAGTTGTTCTTTTACTTTAAACTGCACCCCCTAATAACCAACGAAATACTAAACCCCATCCTCTTTGAAAGAAGGACTTCTATTTTGGTTCGTTAATAGTTGTGGCATCATTTATGAACTGACCTTTCCTTTATTGATTATAAAGTCTACTTTTGTCATATGTACTGTATCATCTTTCCAGATGATCAATCCAGCTCCATCACCCTGTTTGTTAAATTCTTGACTTAATGTTTTAAAATCTGATACTTTTTTTTGTTCAACATTTTTTGGCTAGCTTCCTCATTAATTTTTTCATATGTATAATATTTCTGACATCTATCATAAATATATTCTTTTTTGGTATTTTTTAGCAATAAAGTATACTTTAATTAAGGTATGTACTTTTTTTTAGACATAATGCTATTGCACACTTAATAGACTAGTATACTATAAATATAAGTTTTATATGCACTGGGAAACCAAAAAATTTATGTGACTCACTTTATTGATATATTCACTTTACAGTGGTAGTCTGAAACCAAATCCTCACTATCACTGAGGTATGCCTCTATGCTCTTCTTCAAAGTCTCATCATATATCTTATCTGTATCACTTATTTAAGCAATTGAAATAAATAATAAATATAATCTTAGTGAGGATTTTTTATACCAATTTTGAAGTTCTAGTGAAGAAGGAATGCTGAGTTTATGATTACAAAAATGAGGCAAGTTATGGAACTCAGATACAGAAATATTAAGTCATAGAAGACATAGTAGTGGTATATCGAGTTTTCTGTGCTCTCTGACAAGATTGCGTGAGTCAATAATGATACATGTAAGAAAATACTACAGATTAGAATGCATGGTAAAAACTTTCTAGGAGGAGATAGTTCATGGAGGTCAGGGCAAGGGCAGAATTTGTAGAGGCAAGGATTCAACCTTCTCCCTCTCTAGGTCTAGCTCATCTTTATGAGATGATCTTGCTCATTTTCTCACTAAACACCTGCTTCACCTGTTTGTTCCTCAGGGTGTAGATGAAGGGGTTAAGCATTGGGGTCACCACGGTATTGAGCAAGGCCACCACCTTGTTTTTGTCCTCTCCCTGGCCGCCCTTGCCAGACCGGATATACATGAAGATGCAGCTGCCATAGAAGAGAGATACTACAATGATGTGGGAGGAACAGGTTGAGAAGGCTTTCTGCCTCTCCTTGACTGAGGGGATGCGCAGGATGGTGTGGAGGATGTGGCCATAGCAGGTGGCTGTCACAGATAGAGTGCCCAGTAAACTGAAGTTGGCCACAATAAAACCCAGAAGCTCAATCAGACTTGTGTCTGCACATATGAGTTCCAGAAGTGGAAAGTTGTCACAGAAGAAATGATTAATGATATTGGGGCCACAGAATGGCTGCTGAAATATGATGGAAGTTGGAATGATGATAAGAAAGAATCCTGCCATCCATGAACAAAGAACTAGCTGGACACAGACTCTTTTGCTCATGATGGTGACATAACTCAAGGGGTTACATATGGCTACATACCTGTCAAAGGACATCACTGCCAGTAGGAGGAACTCTGTGGTGCCCAGGAAAAAATAAAAAAAACTTTGTAGGAAACAGCCTAGGAGGGAGACGGTCTTGTATCCAGTCAGGATGTTGGTCAGCATCTTGGGGAAGATGACTGAGGTGAACCAGATCTCTAGGACAGCAAAGTTGCGGAGGAAGTAGTACATGGGGGTGTGGAGGCGCCTGTCCATTAGGGTGATGACAATGATGAGGAGATTTCCTAGTAGAGTAAGGAGGTAAGTCAGGAGGAGCCCCAGGAAGATGAGCATCTGCAGTTCACAGGCTTCCGAGAGCCCTAGCAGGACAAACTCAGTGATAGTTGTGTGATTTGCCATGGCTCCTCTGACCTCTGTTGAGATTGTCAATCTGAGGTGTGCGGCATCAGGGGTCACGATGTACTGGGGATCGAGGACACCTGGAACTGAAAGGAAAGAGAGGTGAGCATCGCACTTTGAGCTGAAGGAGCCCTTTATTTCTGCGAAGGATGTGTCTTCCCACCACTGACCACTCAGGCTTGTTTTGCAGAGTCTTTGTCTCATGTTTGGTTCCTGGTGTGTCTCTGTGTTAGAAGACTAAGTGGCAAACTGCAGAGTGACCTAAATAAGGTCCCAAACTAAAAATTATCCTTGCTTACTCTTTTTCTTTTTAAAAACAATTTCAAAGAAATTTTATTTGTATCTCTATTGCATGTGAAATATCAATTTATGATATAGGTAACTTTGTTCTTGCTGCAAACACTTTTTCAGAAATATATTCCTAAAATTCACAGAGTTGAAATATTTGGTTGACCAAGTTTACACCCTAAGGTGGCTGAGTTTACTTGCATTTAAGTTGTCATTAAACTAAGCCAGGAAGTGGTAGTGTTCATAATAAGAGGTAAAATTATTATAGGGAATTTTCTAAATCACATAGTTGAATACCTAATTCAAGGAATCTGAACACGCAGAACCATTTCATATGTTAAGAAATCTGGAATGTATTCTATATATAGAAATATATTTTAAGAAGGTCAATGATCAAATTTATATTGAAATAATACAATTCTGACCACAATGTAGAAAGAGAAAGGAGATCAATATGAGGTTATTTCTATACTTTATTCAATGATAATAACAATGAGAATGGAGAAGAATGGATGTGTTATCTAAAAACTTTTTCAGTATAGAATTAAAAGATATTGAAAAACTGATGACACAGGAATAATGAAAGACAAAACTAAATAAAGAACAAAATTTTGCCTTCTTGCTTGGGCAACTGAGTTGTAAGTAGTTCTGCTTACTGATTTAGAAATAATAAAAGGAAGAACATATCTGGAAAGGAAAGGGACATGACAGGTGAAATAGTTCCTGGTATTGGGCTCCTAAAATACTTGGAATGTCCTAATTGATGAGAACATCAAAGGTGTCCTTTGTTATGTTGATGACGGACCTTTTGGAAAACCCTTAGGTAACTTATGGGTGGGAGCTGTTTGCAAAAGAACCAATCATGTGATTCTTTCCTTACTTTTCTTAACCAAATTTTTAATTAATTAAAAAAATTTTTAAACATTTTATTTTATTTTTATTTTATTTTTTATGGTGACAGTTAACAAAATGCCAGAAATGTCAGCTGTACACTTTAAAAGTAAGGCATATATATATTTACACTGTGTGTTCACCTCCCATAGTTAGACTTTTTTCAGTCACAACATATTTGACCCATTAACCAAACTTTTATTTCTGATTCCTCAACGAATTTCTTTGCCCCTAACATTATAACTTGTTTTCAATACCTTTTGTTTTTATCTTAATTCCATTATTGGGTCTTCAAGTAGTTCATATTTGAGGGTCGTAGTCTTTTTTAAATTTAAATTTATTGGGCTGACATTGGTTAATAAAATTATATAAGTTTCAAGTGTACAATTCAATAATACACCATATGTGTATTGCATTGTGTGTTCTCCCCCCAAAGTTAAATTTCCTTCTGTCGCCATATATTTGACTCCCTTTACCCTTATCTACCTCCCCTGCTTTCCCCCTGGTAACCACTAATCTGTTGTCTGTGTCTATGAAGTTTTGTTTGTTTGTTTTGTTTGTTGTTTTCAATTTTATATCTCACATACCCATTCACTGCACAAATCTATGTCCCTGGGTAAACTGATTTAGGTAGGATATGTAGACACTATTGCTGCTTCAAGATTACCTGAATCTTTAAAGCCTTTCACTAGTATTTGGATTAATACAAAAGAAAGAGAATATCTATGAGAGAAAATTCCAACTCTCACAAATCAAAAAATAAAAAATTTAAGTAACATATGCATAAATAAAAATCACTTAGGAGAGGTTTCTGATTCAAGGTTCTTAATGTATTTCTTAAGTGATATATCCAGGTTCTCGTCTCATTACAACCTCCCATAGGCTCTAGATACAATACACTCTTGCAATTTTTTGATTCTTTATCCATTTTATGCACCTGTGCTTTTGCACATGGCATTCTTTCTGCTTGGAATCATTAACTTTTCCAATCTTATTTATCTTTTAAGTCTCTCCTCAGTACATGCTATCTTTTCTATGGAGCCTTCTCTTCTGAATGAATGAGACTTTCCTTTTGATCTCTCATAATTCTATTATATCTCATTTAATTTTCATTGTACCTTATAGTTGTATTTCATTTGTTGCTCATTGAGTCAAATTTTTTAAAATTAATTTTTGTATTTTATATGACACAGAACAAGTTTCTTAAAATAATCAGCTTTAATAAACATTTATTATGTGAATGAATAACACCTAAAATGTATGAGAGATAGATTGTTTGTGTGTTTGACACACAAACAGGAGGTTGAGGACATGTCACTATGTAATGTTTCTCAGGGTACAGAAACCTTACAAAATCATATGCTAAGTAATCTTAAATTGATCCATCTGAAGAGAGTTTGATTTTCCTCCTGAGGTGATCTCACAAACATTCTTCAAAGGGAAACTCTCTATCTTTGAGATGGAAGGTGTAGAGTTTGAGCTAGTAAATAGACTGGGGTCTCATTGGGTCTGTTAGAGTGCTCCCAGCAGCAAAACCCCAAAACCCTTAAAAAAACCTCTCTTTAAAAGCATCCCTGGAAATTCTCTTCCTTAAGCAATATCAACTACTACCTTAATTATCAGGCAGAGCTGTAGCAAGAATTATTTGCCAGTCACTAGGGGATAAGATTGGGACCCAGTTTAAGTGCTTGGGATGAAGGAGACGCTAGGAAATATTAGTAGGGAGGATAAAATAGTAAACTGTATAAACTTTCCTTTTTTATGGTTTTGTCTTCAAAAATGACTTCTTTTTCGAAGTCATTTCACAAACTACCATTATATCTAAAATAATGTTGACAGTTTAAAGAACACAAAACAGTCAATAGGCCTCTGAGGACATAACTAGGACTATTCTCTATGGGAATCTCAATGTTGTCTAGATTCATCAGCAATTTGAAAAAGGAGTCTCTGCAGCTTAATCATTTGGTTCAAAGGAGAGGCCAGGTGGCCAAGAAACTTACCCAGTTCTTTCTAGGACAGAAGCAGGATTCAGCATGAATGTCATACACAGAAACAGCATCAGAAGCTAATAGAATGGGTATTATTTAGGTGAAGTTCTGAGTAGGATGCATCAACAGGAAGATGGGACTAGAGACCAAGATGAAGAAGAGTTGGATGTGAGTGGGAGGGGAGAAGAAAGCTCTGGGTTCATATTGAATCATGAGCTTAGCACAGATAAACTCAGAAAAGGCATTGTGACCAGCCAAGGATGTAGCACACAGACAGGGCTGCTGATGAAGTTTTTCTTTTTCTTTTTTCTTCTTTTCCTATTTAGAACCAGAGATCAGTAGCTGGGAAGAGAGTTGCTTCCAGAAACTAAGGGAAATAAGCCACTTCATGAATCCTAAGCAATTTCTCCTTTATCCATCGTGCTTGATGAGTGAAAGGGGAGACTTGCTTGGCAATCTGAGAACCTGGACATTGCTGCACCATCCACTTAGGCTATTTATTGTTCAAAGGTCAGTCATGTAGTGCCCAGTGGGAAAGTCTCTAAGGGTGCCCTGCAGGTTTGTCCTGTCATGGCTGGAACTGTGTGGTCTTTCAGGCAGTTTTTATACACTTAGAAGGAGGATAAGAGCTTCTTTTTCTAAAAAAGAGCATTAATTCATCCAGACTCAAAGCTGTCCAGAGTTCTTGAATTTTCTAAAGGGACAGTTACACAGAGCACGAGGCAGGACAGGCAGTTCCCCAACGTGAGTGAATAACTTAATGGTTCTGATTCAATAAACTTTGACTTGCCTAGCATAGACTTGGATGGTGGGATAAAGTTACAAAGGAGACCCAGTGTGTGTGCTCAGTGTGCCTCATCTTACAAAGGAATATTAAAAAAAATAAGTGCCAGGAAGGAGAGGATTTGAGGAAGCCACTGCTGCTGTGCCATCCTCTGCAGTGCCAAGGTAGAGATTACCCCACGGGTCCCCAGTCAGGTGTCTAGTAGCCGTCTGGGGGAGTCCCAATCAGACCGTTTCAAATATGCTACTCACAGGACTGAGGAAGATATCTGGTTCTCATGGGCATTTCTTGAGGTTGCAATGTTGTCTACAGGCTCGAATTGCAGACTTTAAACTGTTGGTGTGAGATCTCCATCTCTCATGCATTTGACAGCACTCTCTAAGAACACCTATTCTTTTCCAAAGCATCCTGAGTGGCCAGTTGCATTCCTGGGAAGAAGAATGGTTTTCTTGGACTTTGTTATCATTCAGCTTACAGGATCTGTTGAGTTCAGAATGTTTTGAAACCTTTCTTTGTCAGCAAACTCATCTTGGAACACCTCAGAGAAGCAGAGTTATCATTTGGTGCAGTCCTCCTTCATCCTCCTATTGGACTAATGGGGGTGATTTTGACAATAAAGACTTTTATTACATCTTCACATTGCCCCCATCTCTGTGAGATGACATTTCTTCTGTGGAGAATGGGGCTCTAGGAGACAGTGAGTGAATAAATACATTTCTTTGTGGAGGTGACATAAGGGCTGAAAGGTTTGGGTTGCAGCTTTGTTTTCTTAAGGGATCTATTCTTCTCTCAAGTTAGATGGGGTTTGAGATCCCCAGAGAATGAGTATAATGAGTCTCACTCAGTCTCTTCCCAACTCTCTTGGCTGTTACTTACTACAACTTTGTAAACAAAAGTTTCTGTTTGTTCAGGTCAAGGGTAACAGTTATTTTTAGTTTAAGTAATAAATCTGAAGTAGGGGACTCCTGTTTAATATTAAGCAGTTCTATTGTTACAGGGATGTAAGGAACCATCATAATATAAAATCTTGGCCAGTCCTATCCTGACCCTACCTCACTGGGGCTGGTAGATGGTAGAAGATGGGGTCTTGGGAAGAAGGGACAAAAAGAAAGATAATGAAAAAAGTTAGTATTAAATGTTTTTTCCAGCTTTATTGAGATATAATTGACAAATAAAATATTATATACTTAAAGTGTGCAGTGTGATGATATAATATACATTTACATGTGAAATGATTACTACAATGTAATTAACACATCCATCACCTCATCTAGTTACCATTGTGTGTGCATGTGTGTGTGATGAGGTGTGTTCTTGTCACTTTAAGAATTCTAAAGTACCGGGCTGCCTTTAGTTGGGGCAAAACACTTTGTGGCCCTCTTGCTTGTTTCACGGTAGTGAAAATGCTTTGGGTGTAAACTTGAACTGGATTGTTAGCACCTATTGCTTTTGCCTTTATTTTCTTACTGTCACACCTGTTATAATGACGAAGTTAATGTAAACTTCCTTATCAAGGTTTGCAGGACTGTTCTTTGCCATTGGAAAAGTCACTGATGTTTAGAAATTTAGCGGCAGTAACTTGCCTTCCTAAAGTGATTTGAAATGAGCATCCCAGACAGGGAACCTCCCTCTGAGAAACTCAGCTTGTGCTTTGTTGTAGCTGTGATGATTTAGATTCTCCTTTCCTTGGCTCAGAAATCGATGTCACTAGATACCTGGCAAATGATGTGTTTTTTTTTTTTTTTTTTAAATCTGCCTTTAGCTATGAAATCGTGTTCTTATCACTGTGGGTCGAAGGACATCTTTGTACCTGAATACTTTGATTTGAGGGTGATGCCAAACAAATTTTAACTCCCATAAATATTCAGTTGTGTCAAGAATTACAAATAGAATCTTGTGACCTTGTTTTGATCAGGAAAATGTGAAATGAATTTTGAAAAATGTATTCAATAGCATTTTGTTTTCTTTTTATTACAAAATAATTTATGTTTCTCCTAGGAGATTTTAGAAAATCTAAGCAAAAGGAGAAAAAAAAATCACCTGCACTCTTATTACCTGGATACAATAATTACTCACATTTTAGAATAAGTATCTTGTACATAAATATATTTATATATATGACAGATTTTTAAAATTGGATCATGAGGTACATATTATTTAGCATCTGGAATTTTTAAAATAAAAAAACCTTAATATAGTGTGGGAACCTTCTATGTCAGTAAATACATAAAATCAATTTAAATATTTTAATCAGTCTGCTATTCGTAAGTATTTAGATTGTTTCACTTTTCACAATTACATACAACATTATGAACAATATTCTTATATGCACATTTAAAAAATATAAAAAATTATAGGAGTAGTGCATAAATAAAAAATTTAAATGTTACAGAAGGTTATAAAATGAAAAGTAAAACATTTTCTTTATTCTTCCCCTAGTTCAATTCACCACAAGTATCTGACAATACGTTCTGACTGGGATTGTTCTCATGATTATTATTTTATCTTTAATTAATATTCTTAAGTTAAGTATATCTTTAATTAGAGTTGCTGTCTTTAGTAACATTTCTGCCTTTTTCCTTTGTCTATGGCTAATTCTGAAAGATGAGGAATTTATTGCTTCTATGGTACCTCCCACTTCCTTTACTCCCCCAACTCCAGGCTGTATATAGTTAGTTGCTTTTTGTTTATGTAATTAACAATATACAAGATTATCAAAACTCTATTCTGGTGGTAAATTTTAGTGTTCTCTGCTATTCCATTATTGAAATTTAATAAATCGATTATCATTCCATCTCTCTTCCCATGTTCTTATGTTTTTAGCTCGATTATAACTTTTTTTGCCTCCCGATCCACCACCACCGCCGCTTCGCTAGATTATAATTTTATGTTGCAAAGATTTATAACATTCCTATTCTATAATTCCAATTAAACTTTGTATCTTCTCTATAGGTTAATTTTAAAAATGAAAAATGAATAAACATTATTTATTATTGTATTAACTAAATATTATTATAGTTTGATTGGATCCAAGGAAAGAAATGTAATTCATGTCATTAAAATTTTGCTGCTTGAAGGAAAATCTTTCAAATGTTAAGGGCTAGTTAAGGATGAATACAAGTTTTGTAGGTCTTGAATCTTATACAATTTGGGAGGCCATCTTCAAGAGAAAAACTACAAAATCACAAATACACACAGTTGGAGCCCATCCACTGGCCTTGACAAAGTCTCGAGTAAGGGGCCCTGAAGTCTTTCTTTATTAGTTGCATAGAAAGTCTGCCTCTGGGTCTAGCAGATCGCCCTCGACTCTTTTCAGCTCTTACACTTCTTATAGGTCATATTAAGCTGCAGCCATGTACCTGGTATCCTGTGTACCCTCTTTCCTTTTTCCTTCTTCATTTTGCTGGAATCTTTCTTAAGCATGTCTTTAGAAAAAGACCCATTAGTACTCTATGGGATACTAAATGCTTGTGTAAATACTTGTGTGTCACACATGCATTTATTTTGCCCAAACTTGATTGCTTGTTTGGCTTGATTTGGATTATTTATTTAGAAATCTAAGTTCAAAACCATTTTCTCAAATTGGAGGGTAAACAAGAAACTAATAGGAATGATTATTACCTTTAGAGGCAGGTGAGTGGGGAATGGGGCAAATGAAAGAGGGTAGAAGTGAGATTCTGAACACTTTTTAATGTAGTTTCATTCTTTTACCAAAGAAAAGTATTATTTATAAAAAATAAATTAAATAAGTAAAAGCTCGCAAACATTTTCCCATTCTCAAAAGTTGAAAATATTGTTCCAATGACTTTGAGCATTAAGTGTTGTTGATGAGAAGTTTGGTGCCATTCTCATCCATATTTCTTCTGGTGACCTGTTTTCCTATGATCTCTCCTGGGGGGTTTTAAGATATTTTTCTACTCTTGGAGTGCTGAAATTTCATTAGATTGAGTCTAGGAGTCAGTCTCTTTAAAATTAATTTAAATTTACATTGATCATTTCAAAATGAAGACTCATGAAGTTCAGAGAGATTTTCTTTAGCTATTCCTTTGAATATTTCTTTTCTTTCATTGTTTCAGTTTGGCACTATTTTTAGACAGATCTTTGACTTCTGGATCCATCTTCCATGTGTCTTAAATTTATTTTTATATTTTTGAATTATTTATTTTCTAGACTTTATTATAGAAGATTAAATTTCTTTTTTTCTAATTATGTTTTTATGTTCATTTTATTTTTTAAACAGTCCAGTGCAATTTTTTGACATTTTTTTTTAATGTCCAAGAATTTTGTCCTTTTCTTGCTTAGTTTTCCTCACAGACTATATGCTTTTATGGGTACCATATTCACTCACTCATTCTAAGCATTGCATAAAGTAAAAATAAAAAATTTAGTTTTCTGATCCTCTCAGATTTCTCCAATGTTAGTTGCCTATTTGTTCATTTTTGTACCTCTTCATGCTATTGGTTTTTATTTAAATATAAGTATTCACTTATATTTATGAATAAATATAGCTGGCGTGGACCTTTCTCCCAAGTTGGTCAGGCAGGTCTATTTCTATAAGAGGACACTCCCTTGAATGAGAGGACCAACATTTAGCCCTGTGCAAGTTGGCTGAGAAGTACACTTCTCTCTAGGGTGGGAGGGTATGAATTAAGCAGGCCAGTGATTCATGCATTACTGTTTGCCAAAGTCATGATATCTTTACTGTGGTGGTGGTGATGGTAGACTTCAGTGTATTTCACCCTCTGGGTGGAGCTGCCTCTCTGTTGTCTCATTTTATTCTATTTGGAACACAGCAGTTACCTAAACAGGGACACTGCTTTTCTCTCAGGTCTCAATATTCTTTCTAGGAGCCCACTCAAGGTCAACCATAGGCGATCCATGAATCATCTATACTTTAGTGAACAGGTCTCCAGCTTTAATCTAAGGGCAAAAGTCCCAACTATTACCCACTCTTATTTCTTGAGGAGGTGAAAGGAGGAACCCAATTACTCCTACTATTCCCAATGCCTTCTGCTTACATATCTGCCTGGGCTTCAGGGGACTGTGGGCAGGTAGTTCCTCCTACAATAAGGTACGCTTGGGCAGCATTATTTGGCATTTATATATAGTATGGCCAGTGAGAGTAAATATTTTTAATTACTTTATTGACAATTTGTATTAAAAATAAATTACTTATGCTTGATCACTGCCCATTTTATAGCAGTATTCACCTTGTTGAAAATATTTTGTTTTAATTTGTAAGAACTCTTGATACAAGACTAGGAATCAGAAATGAGACATAATTATAGATTCGAGAGAATCTAAAAGAATTGTAAGGGCCTACATGAAAAGCTGTAGCAGAAATATACAATCATCTTTTAAAAATATGTTTTTCTTGCACAACATAAATGACGAGTAGTAGATATCACGATGTAGCGACTTGAATAGACTAATTAAATATTGGACACTGGACAGATAGAAAAGCACAAGAAAAATATGATTTCACTTATAGGTTGGATAAAAAACAGAAAACAAGAAACAGACTCATAGATGCAGACAACTGTATGAAGATTATCAGAGGGGAAAGGGGTGGGGGAAGATGAAGAGGGTAAAGGGGGTCAGATATGTGGTGACAGAGAGAGGCAAGACTGGGTGGTGAACACACAATGCAGTGTGTATTTATATACAGATGATGTATTATAGCATTGTATACTTGAGACATATAATGTTGTTAACCAATGTCACCCCAATAAATTTAATAAAAAATGTTGGAGACTATAAAAGTTAATAAAGATTTACTAATTAAAGGGAGTGGAACCAGATAGATTCACAGCTATATTTTTGTTTAATATTTCAAGACCAGATAATTTCAGTGTTATTTAAACTATTCTAGGTCATAGAAATAGATGGAAATCTTCATGACTCATTCTGGGAAGCCAACATAGCTCTAACCTAAAACTTAATAAGAAAAGAAAAAAAATAGAATAAGGTTGCTGTAGAATGGAGGAGGAAAATTCCTAAATTCAATGTTAGTAAATACAATCTAGTATTTGTCAAAAGGATAATAAATCATGATCTAGGAAAGTTTATTCCAAGAATACAAGTATATTTAATATCAGGAAAACTAGTAACATAATCTATGATAATAGCAAATTAAATAAAAAATAATACAATCATATCAACAGATGCTGAAAAGTCATTTGATGAAATTAGCAGCCATTTTAAGTTTCAGAACTCTCTAGAAGTAGGGCTAGAAGCAAACTTCTTAAACATGACAGAAACCAATTACCAAACGGACCAGTAATGCTAATTAAAATATGGATTCAGTTAAAATTAGGAACCAGATAAGGATGCTTGCTATCAACATTATTATTTGATCTTATCTAGTAGGCTTTCTAGCAAATACAAAATGAAATAGCTGGTTGAGACATTGGAAAAGAAGAGATAAACACACTTCTTCAAGCTGGTAACATGATTGTATAAAACCCAAGAGAGTTTGGTAAAATATTACTAGAGTTAATAAAGAATAAGCAAATGAGAGAAACAATGTGCTCACAAAACTGAAGTACCAGGAACTCAACAAAAATGAGGAGTCTTTTCATAAGAGGTGGCAGCACAACTTTCTATCCACATGGAAGGTAAAAGCTTAGTTTGCATAAACAAAGATTTTGTGGCTCTAGAGACAGTTTCTTCTCTCTTGGTCATTTTGTTTTTAATTGGGGCTGGTGGAAATGAGACTTAGTTTTATTTTCCTTAAGCTTTTTACTTTGACATACTTCAGATTTATAGACAGGTCGTAAGGATAGTGCAAAGAATTCTTGTATACCTTTTACCCAGGTTTCCGATATATTAACACTGTACTATATTTACTTTTTTCTCTCTTGACATGTTCCTCTTCATGCAGAAGATTTTCATGGTATTAATTCCAAAATATAGATTCTTTAAACATAAATAGTATCATACTATCCACATTACTTGGCAACTAATGTTTTCAATCAGAAGTTTATGTATATGTATGCACTTTCTTTTTTAATGTCATAAAAATATATTTATTTTTAAATGAACAATTGGTACTTGAAATGATATAAGAATCTATTCTTGCTTAGAATAGATGTCATATTGGTAATACTAAAGTTTTGTTAGACTATCACCTCTGTTCCCAGACTCTAAGAGTCTATGTAAATATATATTCATCTAATTTATTCATCTCAGTGGTTGCATAGTGTTTCATAGAATGATGTGATATAGTTTATTTAATTCCATTCAGTGGACATGTAGGCTATTTCCATTAAAAAACAACCTCTGTAATGTTGCAACACACATCTGGATATATCTATCTTTCAGTTCATGTGAAGGTATTTTTGTAAGAAAGTTTACTAGAAGTGTAACTATGGGATCAAAGTTACACACATTTTATTCTTTTTCATTTTTAAATGTAATGTATATGTATGGTGTCTGACAGTGGGACAAGGGTGTAATGGTCAGTATAACTAGAAAGTATCTTCATTCTAAAGAACAATGCAAGCAATTCCATAGAATATAACAGAATTTATTATAGGGTAATTTACTTATAGGGATGTAAGTTTGGAGGGGACAGATGACCCAGCATTTCTGCTCAAATTATTCTCTGCTAGTTGACCTTTTGTACAGTACTTTTTTATGGTATAACTCAGGTACTGATGATTGACAAGACAGTGGGACAAAGAATGCAGTATACGCCTGGGGCCATAACTCCTGGTGGCCTTGTGATAGATGATAGTTTATAATCTATTCTATGACCAATTTGATACTTATCTCCATTGTCATGCCATTCCAGCCTTTACTAACCAAAATATTTATGGCTACATTCTATGGGACACAGGTAATCATTAACTAGAAGGCTTTGATATGCTTGCTAAGGACAGTGAGGTTGATCAAAGGTCACAGCATGAAAGAAATCCAGGGCACAGAGATGGAGTCAGTTTTGTTCATATCTACATCTATACATATAGTAAAACATCCAAGCCCTGTAAAAAGATGAGCAGTAAAAAGAAAGTGCATTTTTCACTCCTGACACTGGTCACTCAGAAAACAGTTGTTAACAATTTCTTTGGCTACTTTCTGAGATATCCTGAAAATATACAAATGTTTTATACCATTGGTACCATTTTATTCATGTTGTTCTGCACCTTCTTTTTTCACTTAGCAACATATATTAGGATTGTTATGTATCGATACACAAAGGTCTGCATCATTCACTTAACAGTACATTTTATTCCATCAATCTATATCTATGGTGTATGTATCATAATTTATTTAACCAGTTCCTTAATAATATTGTTTTTTCTAATCTTTTACTATAACAAATAATAGGCAACATTGCCCTTTAATATGAACATTTGGAAATACGTGCAAGGTAAGCTGTGATATAAATTTCTAGAAATTAAATCATTGAATCAAAGGGTATCTAATTATATTTTGGATTTGGATAAATGCTACCGCAGCCTCTTTTTAAACTGTTGTATCAATTGTACTACCCCAACAGAGTATGAAAGTAACCATGTCCCCAACCTTTTAGAGCACTAGATATATTCTGCTGAGGGAGTACAGTTGTAAATTCTGAAATTTTAATAGGGAAAAATATTTCTGCTACTTTATATGTATTTCCTGGATTACTAGTAAATTTGAGCATACAATTCTACATTAATTAGTACTTTGTTTTTCTTTCTCATTGGATTGCTTGTTCCCACTTTTTTCTTTTTTGCTTATCAAAATAATTAGCATGAAAAATAAATCTTCCTCTCCCGTTTGTCCCCCAGACACCCTATTCTACTCTCCAGAGGCTTCCATAGTTAGCAATGTTTTGTGTGTATTCTAGAGATATTCTATGTTTATATAAACATACATATTCTTTTTTATCTAATGACTTTTACTGAGGTATAATTTACATTCCATAAAGCCCAACTTTTTAAGTATACAGTTTGATAAGTTTTGAAAAATGTGTCTTCCTATGTATTGACTAATAATCATTATATAGAATATTTCTACCACTCCAGAAAGTTCTCTCATTCCCCTTTGCATCAATCCCACCTCTTCTCTCTCTCAATTCCCTGATCCTCATCCCACGCCTGTCCATCTCTGGGCCCAGACAATCACTAATCTGCTTTTCATCCCTCTGGATTACTTTTGCTTATTCTAGAATATCATATAAATCTAATCATAGAATATGATTCTTAATGATTCATAATGCTTTTAAGATGCATCTTTATTGTGTATATCAGTAGTTTGTTCTTTTTTATTGCTGAATAGTGTGTGTGAGTGTGTGTGAGTGTGTGTGTGTATCCACAATTTGTGTATCCATTCACTTGTTGATGAAAATTTGGGTTGTGTCTAGTTTGGGGCTACTATGAATAAAATGGCTATGAACATTCATATAAAAGTTTGTCAGTAGACGTTCATTTTATTTCTCTTGGGTAGCACCTGGGATTTAAATTGCTGGATTGCATCGCAAGTGTATGTTTAACTCTATAAGAAACCGACTAATTGTTTTCCAGAATGGTTGTACCAATTCTCACCAGCAAGTTTCAAGTTTTCCACATCTTCATCAACACTTGGTATTATCTGTCGTTTTCATTTTAGCTGTACCAGTGAGCTGTAGTGATATCTTATTGTGGTTTTAATTTGTATTTCCTAATGACTTATTTTGCCAAATGTATTTTTTTGCTTGTGAAATGTCTGCCTAGATTGTTTACCCATTTTAAATATTGAGTTATCTTATTATTATTGAGCTGTAAGAGCTGTTTACATAGTCTAAAAAAGCAAAAGTTTTAATTTTGATGAAGTGTAATCTTATTTTTTTTCTTTTAATATCTTCTAGTTTCTTTCCAAGAAATCACTGTTGAATTTAGATTACAATGATTTTCTTCTAATATTCTATAAGCTTCTTTGTTTGAGTCTATGATCCACTTTAAGTTAGTATTTATGTATGGTGTGAGGTAGTGGTTGAGGATCACTTTTTAAAAAAATACTGATAACCAATTGTTCCAACACCATTTGTTGAAAAGACTATTTTTCCTACATTGAATTACCTCTGTACCTTTGTGGAAAACCAACAGGTCATACAAATGTAAATATATTTCTAGACTCTCCATTCTGTTGCATTAAATTATATGTTTATTTTTATGCCGATAGCAAACTGTCTTGATTATTGTGGCTTTACAGTGAATCTTGAAATCAGATAGTATAAATACTGAAACTTAAATGTATATATCCTTGAAGTATAAGCAAAATTGAATGTTGTGTTTGAATTTAGAAACCATCAGTAGAGCTTTTATTTTCAACTTTTGATTTTTTTTGTAAAATCTTAGATAATAGAAAATTTCTATCATGTAGAAAAGTAGAGAAAATAGTAGGATGAATGCCCATGTACCCATTGTGAACTTTCAAAAGTGATAAATTTTGAACAAACTGATTCCATCTATATATTCTCCTCCACTGAATTATTTTAATACATATACAAGACATCATACAATTCCATCTATAAATATTAAATGTGTGTCTCAAAAAGCTAAGAACTCCTTTTAAAAAATTACAAACATAACACCATACATCTGAAATTTAATAATAGTTTTTTAATGTTTATACTAATAACCTTATATATTAATATATGATCATAATACACATAATTTATAGCATAAGTTTACTGTAATAAATAGACTTTCATATTTCATATCCATACTTCCCTGATAATATTGAAAAATTTTTAACATTTTGAGTCAAGATTCAAACATGGACCATACTTTGCAACTTGTTGAGGTTCCTGTAAGACTTTTAAAATCTAGATCCCCACTCCGTCTGTCTCTCTTTTTTCCTTACAATTTACTTGTTAAGTGAACTGGGTCATTTGCCTATACCATGCCCACAGTCTCTGCTTGCTGTTTGCATCCTCATGATGCTGTGCAAAGTGTCCCTCTGCCCTTCTATATTTCTTGAGGACTTGTTGTTCCATGTAGAGACTTGATCAGATTCAGGTTTGATTTTCCTGGCAAAAATTCATTATATGGTCACATTTTAATTCTCTCATACCTTCTCTATTTAGTAGCTGGAGTATTTCTATAAGGAGAATATTTAGCAACTATTTGGTTATCCTCTCAATATCATTTTAAACTTTTGCAGAAAGAAGTCAATGAATTCTGTTACCCAGATCAACAATTAAAAGCTGTTTGGGCTTTTTACAACTTATGAAAAACCTTGTCTGAATTTCAAGCAAGATCAGATTTATTGGAAGCGATTCACAAATATCATTCATGAACTATTATTATCTCCTTCACTTAACTCTGCCTCATGACTTCTCATATTTAACTAAACCCAGTTCACCATTCTTGACAAATTTTAAGGTATTCATTTAAAATAAGTAACAGAATAATTTAACAGTGAGAGAATCACATGTATTTATTTATGTTTACATTGAATAGCAGGAAAACAATAGAGAAATCTGTCACTTTTATTTGAGAACACAGTTAAATTTATTCTCTTTTGATTTTTTCACCCTAGTTAATTAAGCAGCTGTGTTTAATTTGAAAGCTTATAAAATTAACTTTCTTATCAGCACAGAACGAGGCATTTGATAATACAGTATCTGAATTTAAAAGTGTTTTTGGTCCAAGGAGATTATTTTTACAGTGACTTTTTATTAGAGTTGACTTTCTATAGCTAAAATCTACATTTCCAAGACTGTATTATAACTAGTATTCTGGATGAAATTTAGATTTTGTATGTGCAGGATACACATTTTGAACTGAATCTGGAACTGTGCCATATGGGGAGAGCAACAGGGCATGAAATAGCCATGTTTCAACATAGCTCATGGCAGACAGTACAATTCTGGGGTCAGCCTCTTCTTGATTCAGCAGTGTGCTGTGGCAGAAATAGCAGTGTGCCTGATCACAGCAGCGGTACTCTAAGAGTCCCTGAAAGTTCTGTTTAGACCCTGTTTTTCTAGCCCTTACAGTGACTTTGTAAACAACAAAAAATCCCCTTCTGTCTATGCCAATTTGAGTGATTTCTGTTATTTGCAATCAATCTCTCACTAATAAGATAATTTTTGTGTATACTTATTATTATTTTTTTTTACTCAGCCATCTTATTCAATTTATTTATTGGCTGTACTGGTTTTACAGATTTGTTTTTGGAATTTTCCAGTAAAAAATGGAATCATTTCCATCCCTTAGTTGCTAATTTCTTCCTAATTTCTCTTGAATATTTACACCTTATAGTGCAGATGATATAGTGAACATTTTTGTAGCTAGAAACAACAAATACAGGAACCTTAATTTTTAAAATTCTAGCTTTAATGGGAAAGCTTCTAGTCTTTCCTCACTGAGAATTCTGGTTTTGGACATTAGGGATATGTAACGTTAACATGATATTCATCTCTTCCCATTTTTATCAAAACCTTTTTTATCAAAAAAAAATTAAGAATGGAAGTAGGCGTTTATAAAAAATTTTTCAACATCCATGGAAATGATCATAAGACGTTTCTCTTTATATATTCATATAATAAATTATATTAACAGATTTTCTAATACTGAATCATCTTGCCATTCTTCAGAAAACCCCGCTTTGTCATAGTATATAAGTTTTTTTAATGCTTTACTGGATTCTTGTGGCTCTATGTTGTGATTTTTGCTTTGATATTCATAAATGGATAGTTTTCCTTTTCTTGTACTATTTTTACTGTTTTTCTACTGATATAACACTTGCTTTATCAAAAGAATTAGAAACATTTTCTTACTTATTTTGTGTGTACTTGTGCTCAGTTCTGTGAGATTATCTGGGTTTAGTGATTTTAGGTGGAGAATGTAAAGGATAACACTCAGATAACTTCTACACTGGTTCTGTGCTACTTGGCATATGTATGTTTTCCATCTTTTCTAGAAAATCAGTTTTTTGTAATGTCAGAATAGTAGATAAAACTTTTATTTTCAATATGATAGTGTCAAAGGACCAAACTTAGTAATCACTTATAACTTATTGCTTGATCAAAATTAACATAAAAATATAACAAATTATATTTTAGCTCAAACTAACAAACCATTTTCTAAAGAAAAATTTTCTCCTCTATGCTATCATAATTTTCCCTATGTCAAAGTACTGGCAAAGAATATAGTTAGTTATATTGTGCCATAAATTATTAAAAGCAACATTTTTAAGTAATTTGAATAAGATATACATAGATTAGTCAAACCAAATACTAAGATTATTTTCTCTGGAAAGTTAGTTTGCAAATAAAAAGAAGAAACCAAATTCACATATTGTAATAGCTGTCCTCTTTGAAGTTCTACTATTCCATGTGGATACGTCTTTTATTAATGGTATTTGAGTTGGGTCGTTTCCTCTCTCATTTAGCAACTTCTGAATTAAGTCTTTTAGTTTGCACAGGATCGGTTTTGATATATTTTATACAAATTTTTAAATGTATTTGAATAGACATGAGCAAAAGAGGAATATATACATGTATAAATAATTTTTGTTGTATCTAGTCATTTTTTTCTATTTAGTGTGTTTGTGCTTTTGCCTTTTAAATAAATTAGGCTCACTGATAGT
Source organism: Cynopterus sphinx (assembly GCA_030015415.1). Taxonomy (NCBI): domain Eukaryota; kingdom Metazoa; phylum Chordata; class Mammalia; order Chiroptera; family Pteropodidae; genus Cynopterus; species Cynopterus sphinx. The sequence goes on from CM057384.1 coordinate 78,177,873, forward strand.
GAATCTATTTAGTTGATTTTCAAAAACCAGTTTTTGTCTTTGTTGTTTGTAGTTACAAAAATTCATTATTTTCTGCTTTTCTCTTTATTAATTCCTTCCTCCTAATTTCCATAGGCTTATCTTATTTTTTTTCCTAATTTATTGTTTTGTATCCTCAATTTATTTACTTTTTAAATTTTTTCTTGTTTATTAATATAAACATTTTAGGCTATGAATATTTCCCAGAGCATTTATTTAGCTATTTGATCCACATGTGAGGTAATAAAAACAATGGTGGTGAATAAATCACCCTCTCAGGAAAACAGAGTTTACAACTTTAAGGAACACACACTTCTGAAAAGAAACATTTTAAACACATGTGGTTTCCTATAATAAATATTTTTAGTTTCAAAGTTACAAGAAAACTATCCTTGTAAATATTTTTTAAAGATCTTTCAATTATGTAGGAAAGCTCTGTGGTATTTTTAGTTGACTGATTTAGACAAACGCTTAATTCTGTAAGCATAAGATATGGAAAAAATATGGACTTAACTAATTTTTGAGTAACTGATGCATAGATATTTTCGCTGTTTCCTTATCACTCTATTAAGATGAAATGATTGGTTTAAGGGCTTTGTTTTCTTAAAACGTTAATGTCAGTGGTCTCCCTTTCTATCAAGGCACTTTGTTAAATTAACTAACAGTTTTTTTCTTCAGTTACAATTTCTAACCAAGGTCAAATTAAGGTATATGGAATTTATATTTTTCTGATTTCAAAGTTAGAATTATTTTAATATTTCACCATTGTGTATAATAAGTAATTAGGTTTCTTATGAATATTTGAAATTTCTTTCTATTCTTAGCCATTTCATCTATCCATAGAAGTGCAGATGCCTACTAAGAGATTAAAAAATTAGATTGGATGGTGGGTTTCAGGTATTCACTGTATTATTCTTTATCCTTTTCTGTATATTTGAGCATTTTCATAATAAAAAGTTGGAAAAAATCAGATCTATTTTTGTAACTACAAGAGACATCCAGAAATGCTACAGAAATAATAAAAGAAGAAAGGGAGTCAGCTGTGGGAAGGGACAGAGTAGTGTTTGAATTGTAAGCAGATAGTTGTTCCCCTCTGTTGTTTTTTCTCATGCAGAGCAGAAAGGCTCTGGTGTGTGGCAGGAAATATTCAGATATGACAGGGATGGTGTTCTGTAGGCAACTATGCAGCTGCTTTGCCATGATTGTCTTTAAATTTTGTAGATACTTTCTGTCTATCATGTGAGGCCACCTGTGGGATGAGGTGGCTATCCCTTGGACTAGGGACAGGAGGCAGCAGAAAGTTTTCTCAAAGAGATCCCAGGGGCAGCTGTAACTCTTATGACTGTACCAAGTTAACAAGATAGCGTCCAGCTGCCCAGAAAACAGCAGGATGGTGCCAGGCAGGGATGGAGATAAGGTTCTGCCTGCAGTGGCCCCACTGAGCACCGCGGCTTCCCTCTGTGGATTAGCCTCTGCCTTGCATCTCACCCAGAGCAATTCCATCAGAACTCAGCACAATACAGGGAGAGGCCCTGGAGTTCACAGAGCCTCGCTCTTTATCCTCCAATTTATCCTCTGGGAACAAAAAGTTCACACACACTTGGCACTGAAAACAGTATGAGATTTTCTAAGAGAAACAATCTTCATGACATTGGCAGGCAAATTTCCAGAGCCATACTGAGAATACCAGACTATTGGATACTTTCCAGAGTGCCACGCATGTGGCACTGAGGGGTACCATTTTGGATTCCACCCTGGATTTAAAACCAGACTCTCCCATTCATTAGCTACATAACTTTGGTAACAAGTGCCTTATTAGTCTCTGTGCCTCAATCACCTCCTCAGTGGGTTGGGTATCATGATAACAGCCCCTAGCTCATGGGGGATTAGAGAGAACATGTGTAAAGTGCTTGGAATGGCACATAGTGCTCAATAAATGTTAATTGTTCGTATTTTGCATGGTTCTGTTGTATCCTCTTTGACAAGCCCTATGCTCTTCATTTTCCAACTACTCAGTTTACACAGACCCCAAAAGCAGTTACTTTTGGATCTTCCTGGTCACCCATCTGGAGGGGTTTCTGGGTTCTCAGAAGCTTCTTGCCTTCTAGCCTCATCAAAACATTAAATTCTCAGATGAGAGGACTTGGACGTTTGCTGTAGGGTTAATGGGTGAGGGAGCAAGCGAATCATCCTATGGACATGACTTTGGAGTTGCTCCTTCTTGTCCTTTTCTCTTGACCTAAATTTATATTTGTGGGTAAAGATTTATTTAGCTCACATATCGACAGCCAGGAGTGCTGCTGGATTATCTTCCATTTACATTCTGGAGTAACATCCCTAACAAGACCTTAGTATAAGCCGTTTTTTGAAAGACTTTGTGACTGTGCATTTAGTAGCGGCCTGCTATATTTGAATTACTTCCTGGCTTCTATTAAATTTTGAAACTTGATGCCCCAAGTATTGATCCCTGAGGGAAACTTTCCCCTCTCCAGAGTGAAGGTGTGGAGCTTCTCTGGAGACTCATTACAACATGTGATAATAAGGCCCCAGCCACTCAAATCCCTTGGGGGATGATTGCTCTAACTTTAAAACCAGAAGTTTGTCCTTTCACCTCCAGTTGTAGAGCATAGTAACTTTGGAAAAGTTTAATGAGTCTGGTTGGGGGACTGAGGAAAAAATGGCAGGCAAGGCCCTTTCTGAGGGCTGTATGTATGGGATTATGACCACGAGCATGGTGTGATTGTGATGACAGGAGTGGACCATGCTACAGGAACTGCAGAATAATTCTGCCTGTTTCTTTTCTAGGAGTCTCTGTCTGCCCCTTGACTTCATCCCCCATTGCATTGACCTTGCTCCAGCCGTGGTGGCCTTGTTCTCAGCCATACCAGTCATACCTATCTCAGGGCTTGGGCCCCATCCCTATAGTCTCTGTTCAATATTACCCCTTTAGATGGGCTTTTCCTGTCCATCTTATGTAAAATGGATTTCTCCTTGTCATTCTCTATCTCTTTACTCTGCTTATTTAATTTATAACACTATCTGAAGTTTCATTTACATTTATATTTGTTGGCCTTTCCTATTAGAAGGACAGCTGTATAAGGGCAGAGACTGCCCTGTTCATTGCTGTATCCTCCTCTAGCTTAGCACAGCTTTATCATAGAGTTGGTGCTGACTAAGTATTTTTTGACGAAAGTGAGAAAGCAGCACACCTCTTGATCAGAGGAGTCTTTGCATGGAGCAGAGTAGCTGTAGGATAGAGGCAGAAGGGGAGACACGAGCACTTCACACAGAATTTTGCAGGGTTTTTGGGTGTAAGATGTAGGAGTGCCTTTTGAGAGGGAGATGTGAGGCATGAGAAAACCAAGGGCGAATCACTTAGATCAATTCCTGTCTTTTTGGAAGGATTAGCCCCTCTCTGAGTATTAGCACCAGTTAACACAAGATGTCTCCAGCACCTTTGGTTGCTCCGCTGAAAACAGCTTAGTATATTCTTGTCCCTGGGTCTCAAAAAGGGGACCTAAAGTGATATGAAATATAGAGATGGATATTAAAGAATATAAACTGGCTTCCAGCCAGACAGGACCATTTCCTTGTTTAAGGGTCACCTTACACTTTGGCGCCTTCCTGCTTTGGCTTCTGCCATTTCTTCTAACATGAGTGCTCTCCTACCTCTTCCCACTTTCCAATTGCTGCTACTCCTTCTTTAAGATCTAGTTCAAATTCTTCTCAGACATTGTGGGAAAGAACAACATTTCCTTCCTTTGAACTCCTCTAAGTCTTACTGTTAATAATATACTCATGACACTAGGCCATGAATGATTTGGAGGAACTCAAGTAAATAACTAATTCTGAAGACTTTGGTTTACTTTGGTTTCTCTGGTCTTCAAAGGTCACCTTTTTCATTGGTGCCTGAAAATCGCAAGAGTTCAAACTAGGATCCTGATCAACAGTTGAAAGCGTAGCTGTTCACTGGATGCCCTCTCGTGGAATTCCCAGAGGAACACTTACATTGTCTGCAGATCCTGCTGGTTCTGCGGGTCACCTGATTTTTTGCTATCCTGTGACCAGCTTCTTCAACTACTATTGCTTTCTCTGTATTTCCTCACTCCAAATGCAGACAAAGACCCCTCTTTTATTTGACCAAGTACATCAGAGATCAGCTGCAACACTTGCCAAAAAACCTTTGACAAAAGCTTTGGGATAAAAGGAGGGAATCCTAATGTAGAGAAGAGGGGAGAAAAATCCATAGAACAAGATATAGAAAATTACTATTTTTAAGTCCAACAGCCATACGTATACTCAGGTTTAAAACAATTTTTATTGATACTTTCCTCACCCCTCATTATGTTGCCACCTTGCCACAAAACCTGTCTTCTGCCTTGTGGTACCTTCTCTATATGTCTCTCAGATCTATTCACCCTGAATGTAGGACCCTGATCTTTGAGGCCCAATGAGAAGGGAAAACCCAATTTTGGCCATAGGCTCACTTCCAAGAACACATTCTATTCTTCAGAGATGAATCTCTTTCCCCAGAGCAAATCATCTTGATGTCATGAAGAGACCAGTGTAGCTCAGCATGGTCTTAAGCTATTGATGACACTATTTTGGCTTTACTGCTGCTACAAAGCCTTTGAAGTATTTTAATAAACAAACAGTCTGTTTCTAAAATTGAACTAGAAAATTGTTGGTAATTTAAAAATAACTTATTCTGGCTTCTAAGAACTACATTTTCAAAATTGAACCGTTGGGGTTCTAGCTCACAAGACCACTCCAGTATGTATCTTTTTTCTTTAAATGTGTTTTATGTCTTACAGAAATCAGAAGAAGAATAAAGCATCTAGGAAGAGAACAGTGGTGTCATTTCAAGGAAGCCCAGGGGGATCTGTCTCTCTTATTTGAAGACTGGGGGTGGGTGGGTGGTGTTTTGAGAGAGAATCACGCTAGAAAAAATGTACTTAAGAGTGATAATGAACCTTTCAGACTGACACTTCATTAATTTGCATGAGAAATAGGACTGCCATAGTCTTATTCATTAGCTTTGCCCTCTTCCTGCTCCTCCGAACCACTCCTTGAGCTCTCCTTGAGGCTTTGTAAAGGAAAAACATGTTCTTTCATCTCAGTAGGTGGACATTTAGTCTGGAGAAATCTCAGGAAGCAGGTAGTACTTTACAAACAGATAGAAATTTCTCCCTAGTCATTCTGCCTGTCGGGGAGCTGGCAGTGGTCTGCCAATCAGATGAGCCCCAAGTCATCCAAAAGAGTGAAGGCACCACTTCCTGAGCAAAGTCATCTTTCCTGAGACAGAGCTCCTGGGAACGAGGAGACAAGGGTGCTTCCCTCTCTACTGCCAAGAGTTTGACAGGGGCTGGTGAGGAAGGCCAGTCAGAACACAGCAAAAGGTTAGAAGATAACAGAGAGGTGCCCTCGGTGCTTGCCAAAAACTCAGAAAGGAGGGCAGTAAGTGGTCCCCAATCAGCGGTTCTTAACCTTTTTGAATCACAAAGCCATTTAAGAATTTGACTCTCCCTCCCTCCCTCCCAATCTACATAGACTCACTATTTTGCATATAATTTAAGGAATTTTCCAGCAAACCCTGAAGTTAATCTGTTGACCTTCTGCTCTAGACTCTAAATTCCTGGAGGATAAGGACTGGGCTTGTTCTCTGATGTGTGTACTGCACTTACTAAAAGTGCTTGAGATATAGGAGGTGTCAGTAAATGTTTGTTAAGTGGTAAAGAGCAGAAGCAAACCCATACTTGACTGGCAGAGGCCAGGCTGGGGTGTGCAAATGCCAGTGGTGTTAGCACCTCAAGAGGCTTCAATAGTGACATCTCTGTAATTATTCTCGACATGTAAAGCCAGGGCTGAAAAAGTATGAGCCCTTCACTCCTCTAACCCTCTCTGGTCCTGACCTAGTCTGGTAATCTGAGACATGTCAGGTCAACGGTGGTTGCAGCAGAGAGATAAGTGACATTTTGAGGATTCTTACATTGCTACTCAGTTTTTGCTGTGGCTTTCATACCAATTTATTCTAAATGCTTCTCTGAGGTCAGCATTGGATTATTTATGCGTGCTGCATTTACTGAGCATTTTAGGGTCTACTGTGTTCCAAGAGGGTGCTTGATAGATGCTGAGGTCCTTGAATCTAGTCCTCACTTAATATGAAAATTTATATATGCAAATAGATATGAGGGGGCACTTCTTACCTCTACTTGCTTCAGAATTCAAGACACTAATGTAAGTGGGTGCTCTGAGGAGAAAGTTTAGGGAGCAAGTCAATGGTGCCAGGCTGGCGTTGGATGTTATCTGATCTTCCCAGCTGCACCAGAACCCCAATTCTTACCCAGCCAAAATATGCTGGTGGTTTAGCTCAATAATAGACCTTTTGCCTTATTATTTTTTAAATTACTCAATAACTTTTTATTCATTCTTTTTCTTCATAACCTCTTCATGCGTTTGATACTGTTGACCCACCATCTTGGATTTCTCCTCCTCTGCTTGCTAACACTGCATGACCGTTGTTGTTGGTTTGCTTTCTGACCACTCCTTGCTTTCCCAGTGGCGACTCCTTCTTCTTTCTTTTAATGGAAATCTTCACTGAACTTCCATTCTTTTCTTCTCCTTTATATAAACTTCTTTAGGGTATATAGTTTCATATTCACTTACTTGCTCACTCATTCACTCATTGTTGAGCTTCTTCCATGTCCCTTACATGGTACTAGACCTAAAAAATACTAAGATGATTAAAATCTAGTTTCTGCTTTCAGGAAGTCATATAGCTCCATGATAAGTGGTAACCTTATCCAATAGCTGGCCCTTTCTACTCACTTTCCAGTGCTCATTGCCCCCCTATCTAAAGACTCTAAGGCTCAGTATTAATCTCATATCATTCATGAATCCTGTGCATGCACTTGCAACTCTCACTGATTTTCTTCTCCTCCAAACTGCTGTAGTCAGGAGAGCTGGGATTTACTCCTTCGATGGCTTTGTTTCCTTAGGCAGTTCATCTGAGCTGACTTACTATCCCCATTTGTGGAATGATCAGGCTGTGGTACTGGGATCTTATCTTGAAAATTCTATGGTCCTATGATCACATACATTTGGAAGGAGGTAGTGACTAATATAAAACAACAATTATGTAGCAAAGTTAATGCTTTAAAAAAAACTTATGAGTAGCAGCCTCATGAGAATTGCTAGTACATTATAATAGGTGACAAGGACAAATATTTTTAGACATAATAATTAATTATTGCCAGAATAATTAATATGCTCAAGTAAAGGAAAGGCAGGCATGGAAGTGGACGGAGTTAAAGCAGGATAAGGTGGCAGCCTTAAACTTTCTGGAAGGATTGTCCTCATATAGGTATTGTTCTAAAGTCATTGACATTTATAATAACTGTGTGGCTTAAATAATAATTTATGAATGTCATTCATGTAAAATAAATTTCTGTAGAGTAAGAGTTCTGCTTTAGATCTTAAAAAATAATGCTGATTAGAAAAGAGTTATCGTTTTCTTCATCAATGATACTTTGAATTTAAAAAACAGGGGCTTCCCTCAAGCTAGTTGACTAAAAGTATGTGTGTGTGTGTAATGTGAAAAATATATGACAATGAAAATGAGTCATGCATAGCACAGTTGAAGCTCTCAAATATAATGTTGAGCAAAAGATGCCAGACACAAAACAATGCATGTTTCCACTTATAAGCATTTCAAAAACAGGCCAAACTAACCCATGCTGTTAGAAATTAGGGCAACTGTACTTTTGGGATGGAGGCAGGAAACTTGAAACGGATTTCTGGGGTGCTAATATCATTCTATCTCTTGACCTGGGTGGTGGTTACATGAGTGTGTTCACTTTCTGATAATTCACTGAGATTGTGCTTTATGTGCTATTCTGTACATATATGTTCTGTTGAATTAAAAAAAAAGTCCAACAACTTAAAAACACTCAAGTTCTACACTGTGGTTTCCTGATTTTAAGTGCAGGAAAAGTATGTTTAGAGACGGAAACACAGTGTAGGTTTGAGCAGGAGAGACAAGAGCTGGGCTCCTGGGATTAGGTGGCTGGAGAAGACATTTCCAATGGTAGGATGCATGGGAACACAAGGCCAGTTTGGGGCAGAGTGAAGACAGTGGTTGGACTGAAGTAAGAGATGTGTATAGGAGTATGTTAAGGGGACACTAGGAGTGCTAGGCTGAGCAGCTTGTTTTTTTTTTTTTTTTTTTTTTTTAAGTAGTGGAAGAACACTGAAGATTGGCCTATTGTTAGTAGTACTTCAGATGATGGAGAGGAGGTAATGTGAAGTGGTAGGGATAAACAGAATCGTGATGATGGGACTGAAGACAGGGGTCGCTGGAGGACTGTGCACTGTGAGGCCCTCTGAGATATTTCCAGTTGTGCTGATGTTGGCTAGTGTTCTGACTTCAGTTCTTGCTAGTGTAGGCATGTTTGGGTTTGCTTCTTTTGCTAAGTGGGCCTCAGGGGCTTCAGTGTTAGGGACTGCTTTGCAAATTGTGCCCCTGAGGACTCCCCCATGATTGGATCCTTCTCCAAAAGTGTATGCTCCTACCTGAGCCAATTCTGCCCCACCCCATCCTGTCCCACCCCAAGCATAGGACCCAAATGTGAGACCCTTCTATTGTATTGCCACTTTTCAGCACTGAGAGTGGAGAGTCTGTTTGTGGCAGTGGAAGCCTCAGAGTGACAGTGCCCAAGCCCAGGCTGCCACGTGAGCAGGACATGCTGGGGGTGGCCAGTCTATCTCACCAAGGCTAATGTGAATATTGCTAAGTCCCCTCTGTGAGCATTGTTCTGAGTATTGCTGACCTTTAGAATGCAAGTAGTGGGGGTGGGCAGGGGGGTGGTTTCTTCATTCTGGGAGTCCCAGGCAAGGAGAGTTAAGCAAAATTCCCATGTAAAGAAGCATCTTCCCTTTGTTTTTACTCTTTGTAGCCAACTAGATATGCTGCCCAGAGAGAAAATGATGGAGGCAAACCTGATAAGATGTATCCCAGGGCAGATGTGCTCTAGAGAGGGATGGCCAATATCTCAGGAGGGACAAAGAGAACAGGATTTATTCTTTGTCAAAATTGCAGAATAGCAGAGCTTCTGGAAATAGCAGCAACACTTAATATGATGGTTTATGATTTCCTAAGGCTTTTTGTATGAATTATCTTATTTTCCATCTTGAGCATCCCAACCAGGCTGTGGAAAAGTTGAGAAAAAGAGCATTATCCCTGTTTGTCATGTAAAGATTCATGTGCAGTGTCTAGAAAAGAGAGGTAATTGTCCAGATTTGGTATGTGAATTATATCACAAAGAAGCTTCTAAGGAAGAAATTATCCTTCTTCAATGCAAACACAGTGAGTTGGCTGGAGAGACCATCCATGTGACATGACTACACTGGAGTGGAGCAAGTCTTGTGGACAGACTCGATGCTGATGGAAATGCTGATACAGAATTCTGACTCAATGTAGTCCGGCAGAGAGGTCTAGGCTAACTCCTCATGGTTTTCTGAGCCCTATTTGACATTGTTTCTGGAATTTTTTTCTTTGACATTTGGTTTGCTTTCTAATGTCCCAGGGCAAATACCTTATGAAAGAAACTTTACTCTCCTTTAATTTTTCTTTCATTTCTGTGATTTTCTTAAACTCAGGCCTCCTCACGTCTCTTCAAAACCAAGAACTGTTCAAGTATAAATTTTGACACATATAAAAGGATATTTTTAACAGTTATTTATATCTAAATTGTAAAGCTTAATGATAGATTGAACGACTGAGCCCACCACCCAAATCTAGAATGGACAGTTACTAATACGGATTCCTCCCCTAGTTTACATGCTGCCTCCTCATCCCAGAAGTAACACCTGTTCAGAATTTTGTGTTTATCATTCCCTTCTCTTCTCTTTTAAACCATATTTTATTACACTGTGCAATGCTTATACAATATATTATTTAGTTTTGCTTGTTCTTAAGCTTAGATTAAAAAAATCTCACTGTGTGTAGCCTTCTGAGATTGCATTTTTTCTATCCTTTCTAGAATTTATTATGCTGATTGAGTTGTGATTCATTCAGTTCATTGTTGTAAATCTTCCATTCTGTGGTCATACCACTAGTTGTTTGTTCTCCTGCCATTGGACATAGGTCTTTCTCTCTGTCTCTTTTCCTCCCACCTTCTTCCCTTCCTCTCTTTCTTTCTACTGTGAACATTCTAGTTTATCTTCTGGTGCATGTGTACAAGTTTCTTTACCTAAGAGTAGAATTATTGGGTCACAGATCATATGATTGTTCACATTTACAAGGTAATGAGATATTATTTTCCAAAGTGATTATATTGTTGCAGAGAAATTGGACTGGCAAGAAAACAAGAACCACTCAGAGAGATAGAGAACTCAGGTTTATTACGCCGGTGGTCCCAGAAGAGCTAGCGCTCTGAAGATCTGGGCCCTGAGCTCAGGGGTAACCTAGCTTTTATAGGGCTTAATAAGCAAAGGCAATACAGAACAAGCAAAGGGAATACATCTGTTATCTAGACAGAGCAAGCAAAGGGGAGGATGAGTCTTCAGTTGATCTCGAGGTCACCCTGCCCTTTGGCCTATGCTGCTAGCATGTCTACAGAAGCAGAACAAAGAGCTGATTACAAGGTTAGCCATTTCAGTGGAAAATTCCTTTTCAATCCTCCCCTTTGATGCCCTTTAAATTCTTATAGGGCATCAACCTCTTGATTTTCTTGGCCTAGGGGCTGGTATAAGGGTGGTCCGGAGGTAGACAAACTTGACAAGACAGTTCAGGATACAGGGAGAGCTATGAAGAGCATGAGGAGAGGACCTGTAAGTGGGAGAAGTCAGAATCCCCAGCTCCATATTCTGGACCAGCACCCCCATGACTAGTTCAATTGTTGGAGGATTTTTGAGGCATTCTATCTATAAGCCTCTTGGCTGCACCTCTAATTATACCAGGTTGATTAACATAAAACAATACATCTGGGCAACCTGGATGGTTGATCCTCAAGCTTCTGTCATTGCATAGACTGGCAAGCTTCCAGGGCTGTCCAGAGCAGGGCCAAAGATTTTTAGGTGGATCTCTGCTGCCTCCAAAATGTGACTCAGAGTGGCTGATCAGGAAGAGGCTCTGCAGTTCAAGTCTCCTGTTATTCCGAAGGTGTAGCTCTCTTTACCCAGCTGTGGTGGATCCACAGGGTGACACCTGCAACCTTAATAGCAATGGGAGTTGCTAATATAACAGTGTGAGGGTTAGTCCAGATTGGCTGGAGTGACTCCTTCTTCCAATCTTTAACCCATACTTCATCTCCTGGCTGATAGGGATGGACCCAATTTCCTAAGGGGATAGGGACTCTTTCTAGGGTTTCCTGGGTGATGTGGCAGAGGATCTTCCCTAGGGCCTAAAGGTGTTGAGAAGTTCCTAGTTCAGCTATTAGTTAAGGGTTTCCTTTTAGCTTCCCTATCATCAGGGGAAGTCTCCTATAAAGGATTTTAAAAGGGGAGTAGCCCGAAGGCCTTGGGGTGCACTGTGCTTGGAGTAGAGCCAAAGGCAGCAAGTCATTCCAAGGTAGCTGGGTTTCCTGACAAAGCATAGCTAGAGTGGTCTTGAGGGTCTTGTTCATGCACTCAACTTTCCTTGAATTTTGTGGTCTGTAGCCTGTGTGGAGCTTCCACATGATTCCCAGCGCTTTGGACAGAGTCTGGACTATCTCAGACACAAAGGCATGTCCATTGTAAGATCCTATGGATAGGGGTAGCCCATACCTTGGAACAATTTCCCTCAAGCCTCTAGCTACTTCTTGTGCCCATGCAATGCTTGTAGGAAAAACTTCAGCTCATCTGGAGTACGTGCAAACTAACACAAGCAAGTATCAGTGGTCCCGGCAGGGCTTGACTTCAGTAAATTCCTTCTAGGTCTTCAAAGGGCATAGTCCCAATTGTTTGCAGCCCTGGATTGGATTTTTGCCTTTGCCCAACATTGTTTCATGCACAAGTTACACATTTAGCTCTGATCTGGATGCACAAGGTTGGGAGCTTGGGTATGAAATAGTAGTGGCCTAACAGGCTTTCTAAAGTAGTCTTCCCTAGGTGAGTCAACCATGGTGTTGTGTTACCAGCTGAGCTGCCACCACAGTGGAAATAAAGAGTCCTTGATCTAGAAGCTTCCACCAGCCCTCCTTTCTCTTGGTTCCTGCTCCACTTAAGGCCTATTGTTCTTCTTCCTTGGTGTATTTCAGAAACAGAGGCAATTCTGGTGCTAGGAGAAACTTGGAGACTGGCTCAGGACCTGTTGTGGCACTTGATTGGTTGACAGCTTTCTTAACTGCTTTGTGTGCCAGTTGGTTTCCCCTACTGGCAGGGGTGGTTCCTCTCTGATGGCCCTTGCAGTGAATGACTGCCACCTGAGAAGGCTTCTAGACTGCCTCTAACAGTTTAAGGATTTCTTCTTTGTTCTTGATTTCTTTTCCTCCTGCCATCAGTAGTCCTCTCTCTTTATACATGGCTCCATGTACATGCAAAGTAGCAAAGGCATACATTGAGTCCATATAGATATTGGCCTGTTTCCCTTTAGGCTGCTAAAGTGCCCATAGCTTGGCCTGCTATGTGGACCAGCCCTGTGGCAGAGCCTCAGCTTTGATTACCTCAACTGTCTCTGTTATTGCGTAGCCAGCTTTGAGCTATACTTCATGGATGAGACTGCTCCCATCAGTGAACAATACTAGTTCAGGGTTCTGAAGGAGAACATCAGTCAGGTCCAGCCTGCTTGAGTTAACTTCATCCAAGACCTCTTCACAATCATGGTCAGGAGGTCCCTCTTCAGTGGGCAGAAAAGTAGCAGGGTTCAAAGTCTTCACAGTTTCAAGGTAGACACATGGATTTTCGCAAAGCAATCCCTGATAATGAGTTATCCTGGCGTTGGTCAGCCACTTGTGTCCCTAATTATTCATTAATGCAGTAACAGCACGGGAGACCTTTACATTCATATTCTGTCCTAGCGTGAGCTTGTCCGCTTCTCTGACCAAGACTACTGTGGCAGCCCAAAGGCATGGCAGCCACTGGAACTAGCCATTTGGACAGATATGCAGTCGTGCACTGCCATGGCCTGACTGTTTGTGTGAGGCCCCCCAGTGCAGTATGATTTTTCTCATGTACAAAGCGGTTAAAGTTCCATGTCACATCTGGTAGTCCTAATTCTGGGGCACTGGTTAAAAGTCTCTTTATTTCTCTGAAGGCCTTTTCTTGTCTGGAGCCCCATTCCAGGGTGTCATTACTGGACCTAGCTGTGGCCTCGTACAGTGGCTTGACAATTTCAAGGAAACCTGGCATCCAGATCCAGCAGAATCCAGCAACCCCTAGGAATTCATAGACCCCTTTCTTAGTGTTTGGCCGAGATATTGAACAGATGGCTAGTTTCCTTTCATGTCCAAGTGACCGATGTCCTTCTAAGATGATGAACTCAAGGTATTTGATCTCCTGTTTGAATATTTGAGCCTTCCTCCATGACACCTTGTATCCCATGGTAGAGAGTAGGGCCAACAGACTCTAGCACCTTTCCAGCAGTCTTCCTGGGTGGGACTAGCCAGAAACAGGTCATCTACATATGAAATAGAGTGCAGTTCAAAGTATCTCCAGGGAAGGCAGCAAGATCTGCAGCCAGCACTTCACCAAATAGGGTGGGTGAGTTCTTGAAGCCCTGTGGTAGTCGCTGCCGTTTTGGACTTATTTGTCAGCTTTTTGGCCCAGCTTTCACCCCCTGCAGTATGGCCTGCCTGTCGAGAGACTCTCTTTTGTTCAGGACATTGAAGTCCCAATTGGGCCTGGCATCAGGCACAGCCCCCAAGGCCCATGCTGCAGGGTCTAATGCACTGTTCAGTGCTCATCCTTGGAGCCATCCCCACACATCTGACAGAATTTGGCATCATTCTTCAGCACTGAAGAGAGTTAGGAGGAGTTGGCAACAGTCATCCCAGGTAGGTTTGTTGGGAGCCAAGACCCTCATCCTGACCGCCCAGCCCCGCCCCCCTAAAGAATGCAGGAGCAGATAATGCTCCAGGGAATAGTTAACCACAGAATGTATTAACATACCCACCGGATAAGGAAGGACCTACTGAATGGCTGTTGACCTGCCCAAGGAGCCCCTCTCCTCCTTGTTCCTCTTTTCACTTCTTCTAACCTTTGTACCCCCTAACCCCATCAACCAAGGACCAATGAAATTGTAACAAGTATCCCCCTGCCTAGTCAGTCCTGCCTCCCTTTGTTCTTCTGTATAAATATACCTGCTCTGAAATAAAATTTTTGAGGCTTGATCAGAATACTGTCTTGCCTCCACTCCTTTCTCTCGCCCATGTTCCTCTTTAAGGTGAGATCCTCCTCCGACCACACGAATAACTAGGTCCCGCGGGTCGGAACATAGGTTGATGAGTTTGGAAGATAGACCCGATCAGGTCAATCATTGCCTGGGGTTTCTATGAATAGGATGAAGTGTGCTGCTTCCAATTGAGGTGGATTATTGTGCTGAAAGGCTGATGGTAGAGGACAGAGTGGCCTGGCTGGAGTGTGCCATCTTCGCTAATCTCAAAAGGGTCTCATGTCTCTTGGAGAGGCATCTGAAGGGCCGCAGGCTCCTGGGCTGGCTGTGTGGCTGAGCGAAGACACCATGGACTTGGGCTTGGTGGCCACTCAGGTTGTTGGGGTTGTGAAGGCACTGATGGCCGAGGGCTGTCTAGTAATAGCAGGTAGAGTTGCTGTGCAGGGACTGGCGGAGCTGTTGGGATGTATGGTGGTGGGAAGAGAGGTTCTTCCTCAGGGTCCCCTTGGTGGATGATTCTTGCTGGCTCTTTCCTTGTCCTTTCCCCAAGTCAGTCAGGCCACAAATACCTTACTCTGTCCCTGTCTATTTGTGCAGAACTGGGCCCAAGGGGGCACTATAGTAGCAATTTACAACCATGAATCTATGTATGGAAACTGGTCTGCATGTATAGGGGTCCCTGTCACTACCCAGTATACATCTCTAACAGTGGGGAGATCCAGGGTCCTTGAAGGCAGGCCATTCAAACTCACAAAGAGTACAAAGTTTTCTTGGGGTCAGCTTTTCCTCATAATCCTCTGGGAAAACTTCCTTAAAATTTTCAACATACAGTTTAAGACAGTTGGCTTAGAGGAATCTCTACCCATGTTGCCTTAGAGAGCTTCCTAATGGAGGAAGAAAATAAACCTTACAATTTCAAGAAAATGATTTGACAGAAGGCCCCTATGTCAAAAGGGCCATTTAGAGATAGACAATTCTTAAGCTGAATCAGTAATCAATTGTCCTCGCTCCCTGTGTATCTCTCCCCTGTGTCAGTGGCATAAAGACAAACAAGGGTGGGTGTCTCTTACAAAGAGGAGACCATTCAGGTGCTCATCTGTCCACATCTTGAAGGAGCTTAGATGATGCTTGGGTGTAGCAGACTCAGCTTTGTGACTTACGATTGGACACTAGTACAAAGTCGCCCTAGACTGTATGCTGTGTACCGCAGAATTGCAGATGAGTCCACTCAGACTCCGTAGCCTTTAGGGGAACTTATGAGTGCCCAGCAATGGAGCCACAGATTTGCACCTGACAGTCAAACCAGCTAGGGTGCTCATTCACTCATGCATTCATACACCAGAGGTTAAAACATTGCCTCCTCCCTTTTGGAAAGCCCTGACCTTTGTCTCTCTCCCCCTCTCCCCACTCTCCCCCGCTCTGAGAAGACCCTGATGTCTTCTCCTATTGGGACAACCCTGATCTGTGTCTTCTATCTGAAGAGTTTAGGAGATGATCAAGATCCTCTTCCATCCAAAGATGGCACCTAACTGGGGTGCTGAGCCCCGGGGCCTTACTTTATCCTGTGGCCATTCCTGGTGAGTTGGTCCATATCTCCTTTGAGTCAGTTCAGGGCTCGGCTGTCTGCAGAGTCTGAGTGCCCATCCAAAAGAGAACCTGGAATACCATCAGGTGGTGTGCCTCCTCGTTCATCTCGAAGCTCCTCTGGCCCGGCCCCGCCTTGCCTGGCCGAGCCACCGGTCAGGTGGCTCAAAGGGCCTGCATGGTTGGAATCTCGCTGGGGCCTCCAGAAATGTTGCAGAAAAATCAGATGGGTGAGAAACCAAGCACCACTTGGAGAGTTGGGGAACTCGGGTTTATTATGCCAGCAGTCCCAGAAGAACTAGTGCTCTGAGCTCAGGGGTAACCTTGCTTTTATAGGGCTTAAGAAGTAAAGGCAACACAGAACAAGCAAAGGGGATCCATCTGTTATCTAGACAGAGCAAGCAAAGGGGAGGATGAGTCTTCAGTTGATCTCGAGGTCACCCTGCCCTTCAGCCTATGCGGCTCGCATATCTACAGAAGCAGAACAAAGCTGATTACAAGGTTAGCCATTTGAGTGGAAAATTCCTCTTTAATATAAAGTCACACTTCCATCAACAATGTAAAAGAATTTTCATGGATTCATATTCTCTCTAGTACTTGCTATTGTCCTATTTCTCTTTTCTTTTTTACAATATGTGGTGGTAAAATGGTATCTTGTTATTGTACTAATTTGCATCCCCTAATTACTGAGATCAAGTATTGTTTTTTGCACATTTATTGGCTATATTTCTTTTTTCTTTAGTAAAGTTCAAGCCAAATGATCAATGGAACAAAATATAAAACTGAGAAATAGACCCACGCAAATATGGAACACTGATATCTGTCAAAGGTGAAAGGAAGCTTGTTGTCCACATAGGGAAAACTTAAAATTGTATTTACTGCCTCATATCTGACACTAACATTTATTCTAGATGGACATACAAATTAAATGTAAAAATAAACATTTTTAGGAGAAAATATAGGAGGATGTTGTTTTTGACCTTAGGGTAGAAAAAAAATGTATTAAAGAAGATCAGAAAAGTGCTTTAAAAAAATGTTGATAAATTTAACTACATTAAAATTAAGAGTTTCTCTTTATTTAAAGACTCCCCCCGCCTCCAATAAAGTTAAAGGCAAATCACAAATGGAGAGAACATAGCTATGACTCAGATAATGGACAAATATTCTTTTGGGTGGGAGGCTTTCTACCTGTGCACTTTCCAATCTTTCTCACCTCACAGATGCCCTTCTGTGGTTCCAACATCATTAACTACTTTTTCTGTGATAGTGGGCCCTTGTTGGCCTTGGCCTGTGTAGACACCACTGCCATTGAGTTGATGGATTTTATACTTTTTTCTGCTGTCATCCTTTGCTGCATAGTCCTTGTGGCCTATTCCTATATGTACTTCATCTTGACAATAGTGCGAATCCCTTCCTCAAGTGGAAGGAAGAAGGTCTTTAACATCTGTGCTTCCTACCTGACAATAGTCGTGATTTCTTGTGCCATCACAGTGTTTATCTATGTGATTTTCTTGCAGAAAGACTATCTGGAGGTCAACAAGGTCCCTTCAGTACTGAGTGGTGTTGTGACTCCATTCCTCAACCCCTTTATATATACACTAAGAAATGACATAGTATTAGGGGTCCTCAAAGATGTGCGGGCCAGGGTTCAAGCAGTTTTAGAGAAGAGGATGATGACAACGAGGAGCAAATTGTCCTCTTACAAAAACCACTAAAGAGGGGCCAGTCTCTCTTCATCTTCACCACCACATAATCAGTGTACAAATCAGCAGCAGAAAGAGAGGACTGGTCTTAGCAAAGGATTGAGCTACCAAAGGGATCCTGAAAGGTCTATAGTGGAAACAAGACTGAGCTTGGAGATAGGGACTTGACCTCTGGCCTTGGTTCTAACTTGAACTCTGCAGCCACAGCTGTGTCACTGTGTCACCAGATACTCTGGGCCACAGTGCTCTCATCTGAAGTGTGTCAGGGCTGAACTTGATCTCTACATTGAATATTCTCAGAATTACAGAAGGGCCTTGCAGCCTTTGTCCTATTTAAAGTTCCAACATACTTGGCCCTTTTTCTTTATGGATCCTGAACATAACTCTTCTATCAACTGTCACAAAGTCCTTCCTGGTCCCCTCTGTCTAGACCCTCTTTCCTTTCATCTTCTCTAGGAATCTTTCAAAAAATAACCTTATTATTTTCCAACCTACTGTCATATCCCATAATTCATTGTTTTTCCTCAGTGGATTCCATTTGTAATGGTTGTGGTGGATATATGTAGTCTGTGTTATTTAATAATACTACTTACTGTAATAGAACAGTTTATGATATCCAATATGCTCACTTTCTTAGGTACAACATGGGCCTGTTCCCTCAGCCTTTGTTGACTGGCTCATGGGTGGATAATCTGACTGAAGGCACAACCCATTGCTTGACCAGTGATCTATGTATAACCCATGTGACTTGACTGAGACAGATAAATTTTGTAAACAAATGATTCTTTTTTTGAGAGTTTGAACCAAGAGATGCAGAGACTGTACCAGAAAATGATAATGCTCCCCATTTGCCTGTGGCATCTGTTAACCTCCCAGAGGGCTGCTCCAGGCTGCAGCAGGCAGAAGCTGGGGGCTCGCAGGCCTCAAAATTGTATGGCTGCCTGACGCTTGGCAGCTGTTAGGGAAATGCATTAAAAACAAAATCTCCTGCCAACCCCAAAAACTTCTCCACAAAGGCAGAAGAACTCGAAAACTAAGTTACAACAAAATATGCATTAAACCAAAATGTGAAGAGGATCACAGGCAATCCTCTAAAGGATTGCGAAGACAAAAAGAAATCTTGTCTTTTTTTATTGCAAGACAGATATAACAAATTACATACATTTTGTCAAGACTAAATAGCTAGTCCTCAAGTAAGAAGACTTGACACCACCATTTGTCACACATCCTAAATTCTCTTGGTAATTGTGGTTAGCATTTTAGCTAACTGGCTTTCTCTAATGGAACATAAACTCATATCTTTAGGACAGGAGGCAGTTCAGGAGGGAACAATCCACTGAAATTAGGTACCTACCCTTCCTCAGACACTGGAGGACAGAGGAGCTACCTTCCTTGATGATTACACTTTAAAGAGATGGTTCCCAGGTCCTTACGAAAGACATCCTGTGTCACAAAGCTAGCCAAAGGCCTCTTTGGTATTTTAAAAGATTTCTACACATTTCAAAGCCACAGGGAACTCACTGCTGAAACTGACATGATGAAGGTAAGTCAAAATTAGGATCACTTTGACTTGGAGAGCTTTTTTGTTTTTAATTTTCAAGTTTACTTATAAAAATAAATTTTTATTGTAAAATATCAGCCAGTGCAGAATTGTACAAAGTAAAATGTGAGAACCCTATCAGCCAATTTCCCTCTTTAGCAGCAAACATTATGTTTATAGAAATATGCATGTTTATTCACACACATGTACTTTGGTGTTACAGGAATTATCTGCATCTTGATATTTTAAAATATCTTTTTATGTCAATACCTCTACAACCACATAATTTATTTTTAGATGTTCCTTTTATAAACAATAGACAAGAGTTTCTAGTCTTTTGTTAACGGTGCTAAAATTAATTGGCATAAATTCCTACTATTAGGACTCATGGCTTATAGAGTATGTCCATTTCAATAGATTAAATTTAAATAGATTAGTTTGGTAGATTCTGCCAAATTTTTTACAAAAATGTGGTAACAATTTTCTCTCTCACCAACACTGTATGAAATGTCCATCTTTCTCCCCATTGGCATTACCAGATATTGTCAATCTTAATTTTTTTTTGTCTGTCTGCATGTAAAAATAGTTTCTCATTTTTTTATATTTCCTCTATTACTAGTGAGATTGAGAACTTTTCATGGATTGTTTATTCATATTTTTTACCCTGTATACACAAATAAAACATTTATTTTTCTGCTGGTTTGCCTTTTCTTCTCTAATTGCTTAGTATAAACTATTTGTATTGCTTATCAAAAGCCTTAATATTTTTTGCATACCTTTCAATCCTACAACTTCACATCTAGGAAGAAAATCATTGGTTAAATGGGCAAAATAAATTGTCCAAGGAGCTTAACACATTGTGTATAATATAAAACCATTCAGAAGGCACTCTAAAATCCAACAATAGAAAATTGGATCAATACACTATGGCAATTCTAAACAATGGAATAAAGTCAAATATAATAATAAATTTATTAAATGCTATATTTGTTGATGTGGAAAGAGATTTATAACAATGAAGTTAAAAAATTTTCATAAAGGCCTTTGTAAGTATGCTTTCATTCTGGTAAATATATATTTATATATAATAACCAATATGTGTACATATGTATTACATATTCTCGGAATATGTATTCACACATATATGTTAAAAGTATTTAATGTGGTTATTTCTGCATAGTGTAATATATCATGGACAGTTTTTTCTCATTTTCCTACAATGAAAATGTATTTCTTACATAAAAAAGGAAAAAAGTTCTCAGAATTGAACCCCCACTCCAACCAGGGAATAGTGAAGCACTGCGTCTGCTACCAATGCAGAGATTGAGACCAAACATTACATTAGCTTTCTTGGCAGCTTTCCCCTTTTCTGCTTCAGACTGAGCTTTTAGTCTACTAAAACCTTCACGTTGGTTTAATGTTTTCACACAAATGGTCCTTGCTGTAATTGTTTGGTTCATCTTTCAGTGTAAGAAACTTGATATTCATCTCTGCCCATAGTTTGATCTCATCAGAAGACAAGCAATGTAGTTTCTGGTGGGTGAAGCCCCCTTCCTTCCTCAACAGGATCCTCTGGGACAAAACTATGAAACATCACATTTGAGAGCTTGCTGTCCCTTTTGAGCTCCTTAGGTAATTTTCCTTGGAACATTTTGAAATCTGACTTCTTGAAATCTATAAAATTTATTTGACCATCTTTCTTCAAAATTCTAGTAAATGAACTTGTCAATAGGGCAGGAATTTACCAGGTGCTCTGCTTCCAGCAGAAGAGACTTAGAGTCAATGTCTTGATGCTTGGGTCCTCTGGCACTACTGTATCCTGCCTCAGATCAGTTTTGCAATCTGAATTTAAAAAGCATCACTCATGTCCTCTGTTCATCTTAACGTCTGTTCCATACTTCTGCCGGGTTTTATTTTCCTGTTTGTTTCTTCTTTCATTTCCATCCATACACTTCCAGTTTCAGTTTTGTGATTTCCTTTTTGACATATACACTACAGCTGAAACTAATTAGATCTGCTTCATCTGAACAATGTTATCCTTCCACAGTCATCCTCTCAGTCATGAGTTCTACCTCACCTATCTTCTTATGATAAAATTATTTTCTCATTCTTGTTTTCTAAATGCAATACTTCCAAGACTTTAGGATTTTACTAAAATTAATCAAAATTGCAAGGAAAAAAAATCCCTAAAATCAATGTTTTGCAACAAGAAGTAATATTTCCTCCCAACCCCAAAGAATCTTTGAATATCAACATATTTTCATTAAAAAAACACAATAGTTTAATCCTAAAAAAAGTTAGAAAAGACATATGTCAGATTTTTAAAATATTGAAAAAATTATTTTCTTATAGACCAGAAATATTTTGTCATGGACCAGCTGCAGTCTGCAGACTCATGTAGGAAAATCATTGCTACAATATGTGATTTTGCAGTGTTACTTGGACACTTTTTCCTTAAAAATTTAAGAAGTACATGATGCCTGTTTTCTGTGTTAGTTATGTTATAATTTAATCAGAAGCCTATAGATTTTTTTGTCATATGTCACGAGCCCTCCCCCAAATCCTGTTCTCTGGCACAATATTAGTTGTCAGGTGTTCAGCCTCATAATTTTTCTTTTTCAAAGTCAAACAAAAGAGATAAGAACATCACCCCCAACCCCTAATCCTTCAGAGTTTGTCACTAACTAGCATATCCCAGGTTTTTTCTGGTTGTGGAATTGGTTCTCATATGTATCAACTGAAATACAAGGTTGCCGAATTATAGCAAACTCTACATCAGGCCTCAGAATACACTCGATGAAGGAGCACCCAACCGTTGGCACTTTATGGAGCCATCAACCAGTGAATGGGGTCTTATTTTCCTGGGTTGGAGGGAGGGCTCTGTGCATCTGTTAGCATCAACGAACCCCCTTAGCATTCTCTCTAGGGATGTGTTATTCTGGAAAAAATGTCAGGCTGCGATTGTCTTTTCCTCCTCAATCCTAAGTGAAGAATGGTTACTTAGTAGAATAAAGACAAAGACTTTCCTAGCATAGTAGTGCTGAATTTATGCTATAAAAAAGTCAATAGTAGCAAGTGAAGAGATGGTTTGTCTTGAGCTATTTCACCTGGATGGGGCTGGGACTTACCCTCAAAAATCTCAAGTGTGTCACTTGCTTCCGCAAGACAGACCAGGACCCTGGGGAAGGGGAGGAGAGAGAGGGAGTAGCCCAGATCTTATCCAAGGAGGACTTTGTATGAATCGAAAGGTCAGTTATAAGAAGAGAGATGTTTTGCACCATTCATCAGACAAGGTATTTGTTATTAAGCAATTGAATTATTTTCTAGCTGGTCATGAATGGTACCTGAGATATCAGAGTGGAGAGATGTATTTGTTAAGATTTCCTCATCCTTTGGGCAATGACACCAGACTGAATTTTTAGTACATATATTTTGGTGTCTATCCCAAGGAGGAAGTTAAATTTAACACATTTTCTGCTAGCCACTGAACAGGGAAAGTCTTCCCTGGTTTTAGTTAGTTAGTCTTTTATGTCTATTTGTGGAATCTCTCCCTCTAAACTTCTAGTCCTTCGAAGAGCCCATTTATTGCATAAATCCTTAGAACATGTGGAGAGCAGTTTATAAGTTGACGAGGTCCTTGCAGACTGCAAAGGCAAGGGTTACTTTACCCCACAAATTCCTTCTCAGAACAAGATAGTACAAATATAGCCACCAGCAGATAGATAAGCTGAAGGCCTAAGAAAATGTGGTCTTGGAGAAAATAGAAAAGACAATGTTGCTATGAAACTGCATAAGTCAGCAATTGTATGTTCCTGTATAAAAGCAGCTTACAAAAAATAAACTGGGCTGTTGTCCATCGTCAGTGGGCAGCAGACCTCCTGATCCCTGCTTTCTGTCTTCTTTCTTTTCTCTATCTCCCACCATTCCCACTCAGGTTTATTTTCCAGGGCTGCACTGGACGTGGCAGGATTTACCACTTGCTGGACACGGCATGTGGCATCTGAACAAGGACCTGAGGAAGGGAAAAACCGGTAAATAAGGAAAGGTGAGAAGACACTCCCTTTGAAAGCTGTGCCCAGGGAAAAAATAAATAAAATAAAGGGGAGAGAGAATGCAAAGAACAGCCTGGAAGAATTCAAGAAAACACGTGTGTTAGGTAGATTTAAGAAATTAAGTAAAGATAAGAATTTGGCTGTCATAATCAGGAGTAAAACATGGTATTTATTTACAGATACTTAAAACTCTGCTTAAGACTAGGGGATGTAGTATGCATACTCAACAGATTCAGCAATATTTAGATTTTATACAGGGAACTTGTGCTTAGTTCTGAATGAGTGAAAAGAGACAAACTATAGGAATAAGGGAAGTGGTTGAAGGTTTGTGAAGAGAAATCTTTAGAGGAAATTTTATGTGATTAAGGAAAATGAGATTAGAAATTTAAATGCCAAAAATAAACTAATACAAAATTAAAGTTGTGTTTTAATGTTCCTTAGACTATTAGTCAGCTACTGATGTTATGGAAAAGTTTTCTAAGTAGAAAACAAGGATTCATGCTTCATCAAAGTAATTTCTGTGTTTTATGTCGCTTCAACCAGTTTTCTGAGCCTTTTAGAGAATATAGTAACAGCCCAAAGTCTGAGGGCCAAACACTCCTGCCTATACATTTTGTAATTCAATCTGTGCCCAATATTCAAGGAAAGATCCAAAAGATGAGGCCTAAACTCTAACCCCGCAGGCTGCCTGGTGCCAGTGGTCTTTAAGGTATTCAATAATTGGGACTGGGCAGAGAAGGAAGCAAAATACAAAAAGTGTGCACATTTTAGCTGCCATGATACAGGGACCATTTGAGGTGACCCTAGCCAATAAAAACCTTGCAGGCCTGGAGGGCCTCAATCTTAATTGGCCATGAGTGGCATTGTCGGAACTGAGGCATAATCAATGTGCAAAATGCAGAAGGAAGGGCACTAAAAAGGGCGAGTGTTCATTAAGCCCTAGGAAGCCGGGGAGTGGTGGACCTCATAAGCCCTTGCCCCACATAGCAAGCCTCTCACGAAGAGGCTGCTCTCTCCTCCAACAGTTGAGGCTCAAGCACTTCCAAGCTCCAATCCAAAAAACAATCCACCATGATCACAACTATGGAACCTCAGGTCACCCTCGACATGACAAGAAGGGAAAACTAAATTTTTACTAGTTACTAGAGCTACCTACTCTGTCCTGACCCATCCCATAGGCCTCTCTCCAATGCTAACTACATGGTGACAGAAATAAAAAGTCAGCCCTCAAGGCAAACAGAAAGGGCCCTATCAAGTTTTTTAAGTTCCTAACTGCTGTCAAATTACAAGGAATCAACAACTGGGTACATGTATCTTAAATTAACCAAGTTTGTTATGAGTCCTCACAGATTCCTCCAGAAAATAAACCAGAAAGTACAACCTATTCCTGTGAACCCGTGGAAGATCTTAAGCTCTTGTCCCGGAAACTAGGTAAGTCCACATGTCCCAGGAAATCAGGAACTTTTGTGTACCTTGAATTAACAAACTGCCATGAGAAAGTAACTTCATTGTCAATTATCTCTATTATTAATTTTGACTTGTCTTTTCTATCTTTTTGCTAAGTTTATATCTTCTAGGTTGCAAGGCTTCCTACCACTTCTTCATGCTGGAATGACCTCATGTTGTCTGCCTCTGGGGCCCTTAGAATAGGCTTTCAGAGATTTTTATTCCCAGTAGGCAAGGACTACAGCTCTATCTCAGTTTTGAAGAAGTTACAGAAGACAGACCTTCTTGCCTCAACATCCCTTTAAAATTAAGGGAATAAAATCTCTGAAGGGAAATAATGTAGGGAAGAGGCAGAAAAATTCAGGTGTTGGTTGGATCACATTCAGGGACTACAATGCCTCTGAATGGAATTAAAATAAAGTTAAATTACATTTACAAGGGATATGGACTGGTAATAATGCCAATATCAATGTAGCTAATCTTCATAAACATATTCTTGACATCCAAAACAGTAGAGCCTTTATTGTGGATCATGCAAAATTGGCTGAGAAAACTAGATAATTTGAGAGCTTTAACCCCTATAATTTTCTTAAAAATACTGCCTGATATTTATTTAGTCTGCTATTGCTGCTGTTAACAAACTTAAAATACAAAAGCAAAAAGGGGGAGTCAGGCCCGTAACTCCTCAGAATATCTTAAACAATGTACTTTTTACTTTAAATTTTTGGAACACAGATGATGATAGTCAAATAGCTGTAGAATGGTTCTGGTCTCCTTCGGGGCTCCATGAGCAGTAGTTTGTTGGAAAGATCCATTAACTAATGAATGGGATGGCCCGGACCCCATTTTGGTATGGGGCTGGGGCATGTGTGTGTTTTTCCTGAAGGTGCAGATGGACCTTGTTGACTGCCAGAGAGGCTGGTCAGGCATTGTGAAGATGGTGGATGGGTCGGACCCAGAGAAGCTCACCTGGAGGGTACGTACCCCAAAAGGACACATTCGAAAGGATTTGTGGCGTGCCTTTGCAGCTTTGGATTTTGTTAATCTGTCTGATTCATCTGCTATAGATTTGGACATCAAACACAGTTATGGGGTTCAAGCCTGCGTTGCCACTCCCTATGTCTTTCTAATTGAACAATTACAAACAACTGCTTCAAATAGACTTCTTAATATGTCTTGTGTCAATTTTAATCTAATTGTATAAGTCCTCATAACAAAGGGTCAGATTTATTAGTTTTGAATCAACCAAGTTTTATAATGTTACCAACAAAATTGGAAGAGCCTTGGTATGATGACAACAATGTACAAACTCTGTTAGAAATGAAATTTGCTTTGATTAGAGATAAGAGATTTACAGGACTTGTTGCAGGATTAGTAGCTCTTGTGCCATTAATAGCTACTGCAGTAAATGCAGCAGTAGCCTTATCACAAAGCATACACAAAATGCCATTTTTGTTAATGAGTTGGCTTGTAATACTACTATGGCTGTGAAAATGCAAGAAGATATTGATTTAAAATTAGAAGTTAAGTTGAATGCCTTAGTATTTGTCGTCATGCAATTAGGAAATGAAGTAGAAGCTCTGGAAAAAAGAACTAGTTTGCGCTGCCACGATGCTTATAAAAGGGTGTGTGTAACTAATGTACTCTACAATCAATCTAAGTAGAATTGGCAACAGGTGCAATTGCATTTACAAGGTATTTGGCATCGTAATAATTTGAGTTAGATTTACATAATTTATATCAGGAGATTCTAGATATACAGACTGCAAAAGATACTATTATTAATCCAACAGATTTAGCTAAAGACTTATTAGATAGTTTTCAAGAGTCTAATCTTTTAAATATGCTTAAACATACTTTTTAGATTTTAGCTGGAATTGTATGCTTACTTGTTGTATTCTTCTGTGCTTTCTCAATCAGCTGCCGGATCATCCAATAACAACTAACAGTCTCAAATTGGTCTGCAATCACCGTGGCTTCAAATTAAAAGGAAAGGGGGAGATGTGGAGAGCAGTTTGTAATCTGACCAGGTCCTTGCAGACTGCGAAGGCAACCAAGGGTTACTTCACCTCCACAAATTCCTCCTGAGAACAAGATAGTATAAATAAGGCCACCACCGGCAGATAGATAAGCTGAAGGCCATAAGAAAATGTGGTCTTGGAGAAAGTAGAGGAAACATTGTTGCTATAAAATTGCACAAGCCAGCAATTGTATGTTCCTGTATAAAAGCAGCTTACAACAAATAAACCGGGCCATTGTCCATCATCAGTGGGCAGTGGACCTCCTGATCCCCGCTGTCTTCTTTCTTTTCTCATCTCCCACCGTTCCTACTCAGGTTTATTTTCCAGGGCCGTGCTAGATGTGGCAGGATTTACCACTTGCTGGACGCGGCAAGAACATACCAGGAAAGGTGCTATGTTTATAGTTCATACTTAGTCCCAGCCATGGGAATGTTAGCAATGGCCCAGTCAGATGGGGTGTGTGTGTGTGTGTGTGTGTGTGTGTGTCAGCGTGCGCGCGCCTGCTTGTATAAACAGGGCACTCTGGGTGACCTTTCTGACTCTTCTTGCACCTGCTCCTGAGGAGTGTGTTTGCATTGTGGTGGGTTTGGGAAAATCAGACCATCATGGCCAAAGACCTTACTTCTCCATGTGGGCCTTCTGGGTCAAGTATCAGAAACCCAGGATAGCTTAGACCAGTGCTTGCAGACAGCGGGGCATGAGAATCTCCTAGGGATGGTGTTTAAATATGTCATGGTCATGCTCCATTCAGATTTACTGAATCAAATTCTGGGGGAATATAGCCCCAGAACTATATTTTAAAAAATATCCCAGGTTGTTGTGTCATGTGAGCAGGTTTGGTTACTAGTGCCTCACTTGGCCCATTCTCCAGGGGGGTGGTAGTGTCGTACAGTTTTGACAAATTCTTTGGATTTTACCTTCTTAACATTTCTTGCATCTTTCTCTTCTGTGTGTCCACTAGCCACTGGCCAAGTCCAAGGTGCCAGCATCTCTGGCCTAGAACACTGCAGTCACCTCAAAGTTCCCCTGCAGGGACTCAAGCCCCTCCCCTCTGTACTCCACAGAGCTTCCAGAGTGGTCGTCTCAACTCAGATTCTGTCACATTTCGAACTCCACCCTGACACCACTTGTTATTTTTTTCCATTGATGTCGGGAGCCTTTGATTGATGACTGCCCCTTAAAGCAGGCTGGGGATTGTTTACGCAGCAGGAGGTTTACAGCAGTTGGTTTAGAGCAGGTTTACTTAATTGGCAAATGCTTTGCTAATCTTGAAGTGGCTGAGAGGCACATTTGTTGCTCCAGAGAGCGAGTTGAGTGCTTTATGACCTTGATGAGGAAGAAGACAGAAACCCTGAGAAAGCACAGGTTTCCTGTGCTGATATCACTAATTGCTTGTGCATACTTGTGGCTTGAGTTTTCCATGTTATCCTGATGTATAAATAAGCTGTGTTAAATAAACTCGGGGCCACAGCTCGATCTGTGAACCCTCCCGAATCTTTCTCTCGTGTTTCTGTCTTTTTTCTTTAATCCTCACTCCCCCTCTCAGGGACTGTTCGATCTTGGCTGGCAGGCTCCGGCACATTGATTTTAGGACGAACACCACAACATTCTCTTCATGGCCAGAGGGCATACATGGGCATGTGCCTATCCACTTCCCCAGTCTCATGTCACAACCAGTGTTCCTGCTCATAGGCCTTTGCACACCACGTTCTCTCCAGATACTCCTTCCCCTCCCTCCACCTTCACTTCCTTCAGACTCAGCTGTCATTACTTCTGAGGGAGGCCTTCTCAACTTCTCAGTTGCAATTTTATATTGATTTACATAATAATTTGAGGACGTGAATGTAATTTCCCATAAAGGCAGGGACCAAGTTTCTTCACTATTGTAGCCTTAGTTCTCGGCATGCCATAAGCTCTAAATACCTACCCTCTCTTCCAGATGGCTGAGTTGGCAATTAGGCAATCTTCAGTTACAGAGAAAGCACAGGGTCTTGGGATGAACCAGAGTTTTGTAATTATAGCCAGGAGTTCCATTCATTTGATTATCCATTCATTCGTCATGAGGTAGGTAGTATTATGTGCCCCTTTGCTATGGAATTCTGAGCCTAGCTGGAGCCAGCCAGCACAGAGTGGGCACTATTGGCAACGATTTGAACATTTTTTTGAAAGCTTGGCATATCTCACTTTTCTGGCTCAATGAAACATTTATTGAACATGAACTAGGCATGTGCCAGACGTGCCCCGTGTCCTTAAGTAGCTTATGATCTAGGAGAGAAAGATGGACGTGAAACAAGTGACTACATGTTTGAGTTTTACAAAAGGGGCCGTTGAATACACCATGGAAAACAGAAGACGGGGTTCGAGTCCAGCCTGAGAGGTCAGAGACAGGCTTCCTGCAAAGGACTATCTGAGGGAATGAGTAGGAGTTAGGAGAACAGGCTGTAAGGCACAGACCGGGTAAAGGCTCATGTGGAGTGAACTTTGGAAGATGGTGATTAACTGAGCAGTGAGGAGTGTGCAGCTTTGCCTATTTCTCCTCTGTGAATCAGAGTTTGGCCCATTCACACTCCCCATTTATTCTCTGAGGGAGTTGGCTGAGATGGCCTGTGTCAATTGCGATCTACAGAGTGAGGGCTGTGCTGAAGGGAAGAGGGAAAGGTATGTAAGCTGGTACCTCTCAGGCCTCCTTCTCTAACTCAGGCATTACAGGGGCTGTTCAGCACCACCCCAGCTTTCTTGTCGGAGAGCTGACAATATGAAATAGCATCACTGCCAACAGCTTTTACTCATTTCTTTATTAATGTAGAAAAGGAGCCCAAGGTAGCTGGACCAGTAGTATAAAGCACCAGGAGTTAATATTATTCTGGTGAAAGGTGGCTTTACAAAAGTGAAGGAGCAGGTAGGCACTGCCCTGGTTCTGGGGCCAGGCCCAGCCTACTGCCCAGAACCTCACAGCAGCGCCTAGAACCAGACCCTGGGAAAGGGTGACAGATGGCAGGGATGTAGGGCCAGGCAGTGAGAACCATCCTGTGGCTGATGAGAAGAGAAAACTGGACCGTGGGCAGGGGCTCCAGAGGGCCTCAGCTCTGGGAGCAGGTATAGAAACCTTGCCGGGCACAAGAATCCAGACACAGCTCTGGGTTGAAGGGCCTTTCCCTGCTCTCTCCACTAGGGGCCATCTTTGCTCTATACTATGGGTGGGGCTTCAGGGCCCAAGGCACAGAGGGAGGCCCAGGAGCCTCCCTGTTGGGAATAAGGGGGTGGAGAAGGAAGCACTTGAATGTTCCCAGCTTAGGCAGCCAGGGCTGAGACACAGGGCAGGACAACAGCACCCCTGCGCAAAGGGGCTGGAATGTGGACAGAGATGGGCTTATCCTTGACCCGTTACCCCATAGCAATAGTGCCTGTCTTGAATCTTAGCAAATGGAGTCTGCAATGAGCACTGGGTATCAGCAGACCTGGGTTCTCATCTGAGCTTTCTTGGAAAAGGGCTATATCACCACGGGGCCGGCTATGTCCTGCCTTGGCCTGTTCCTAATCCATTAATGAGGGCTTTGGACATGAAATCTCTGGTCATGGGAGGAACTCTGCAGAACATGGAAGCTCCAGGACCTGCTCTTGGTAGTTAAGTAGGAACTGGTCCCAACTAGACTCTGAATGCTGGCATGGGACGGGGGCCAGGGGCTGATGAAAGAGGACAATGCTCTTGTGTGGATCCTTCTACCACAGACATTCCAGATCTGGGAAAGGTTGTGGGAGCTCTCCTTTGCCCAGGGGAAGAGAGATCCCCTTCCCTTTGGCTTGGGGCAATGTGGCTCGGTACAGGCCTTCTATAACCACTATTTGGGTAACACTTGGCGTGGAGAGAATGGGGTGTCACTAAGCAACCCTTTATGTTCTTCTCCAGGGTGGGGAGCTCAAGGCCTCTTGTGGCTTCTGCCTCCACCCCTTGTTATGGGGTCAGGAGTGCTCTTTACTGTGTTCCTGCTGTGAGGATAGCCCAAGACTCTGCCTGGCTGGCACGTTAGTTGGTGAGGAAAGGACAGAAGGGTGAGTAAGCAGACAGGGAGGCGAAAGCGACTCTCTGGCTTTCTCCTCTTCCTCTAAGGAGAGTAGCTCAATCAACCGAGTCACAGATCTCTTCCACCATAGCATTGAAGATGTGTGGCTGATCTGCGTAGACGTGGTGTGAAGCACCCTCAATCTCCTGTGGAGAGAGGAACCCGCCAGGGCGGGACAGCCCTTTACTCTGGGCACCGGAAAGCTATTAAATCACTTCTTTTCCTTTAGACCTGCTTGCTCATCACCCATACACACTAATCAGACACAATGATCGGTTTTTCTCCCCGGACCTTGGCACTTTCCTGTGGGAGCCAACGACTCTAGGTATCCTATTTTCCTTCTCCCGTGGCCGTTCACTGTATCTTGCCTTCCATGCTAGCCCTACCACCAACCGATGTGCTCATTTTACCCACAGGTCTATAAACTAGGGCCCACTAGGCACCCAGCCTAATTAAGCACACTCCTTAGCAAACAAAGGTGGAGGGGGGTAAGAAAAATGAAGGTAGGAGTGTGTTTGGAAGGTGTCATAGCAGCCTCTACTACTCCACTGTTCACAGCTCTGGTTTTGAGTGGGAATTACAGCGGGGCTGGAGTGGCAGCATGATGTCTGTGCCTGGCTACTGGATAAGAACCTGCCTTTTAGCTGATCGGGCTACATAGAAGTGAGAGGCCCCTAATTATGAAATGGCAGAGAGCCAACCCTTTCAAATTCATTGCCCCATCTCAATCTGTTCATCCCTCTTTCCCTCACTGATTCTTCCTTCACCTTCTCTGCTCTGAGTGCTCATCCATGCTGAGGGTGAAGCAACATGTGCTGGCATTCAATGCACAGCCTTTTCACCTCAACCCGGCTCCTTGGGTGGCCAACGTACCATGTCTCGGACATAGGAATCTGGCCTCTGCAGCTTCACCTTTTCTCCCGTGCTGGTATCTATCCAGGTGTTGGCTCCATAGATCATGGTGATGGGCACGTCTTTTCTAATCAAGTGAATTCGCTCTAACATGGGGCGCCGGGCCCAGCCGAAGGACTCCATCATAGCTTTGAAGGCCGTCTCACCACTAAGAAGCAAAACAGTGTGAGGTAATTAGTAGAATACACCCTGCAGCATTAAAAAAAAAAAAAAAAAGAGAGAGAGAAAGAGAGATCTGTTAGTCTCTTCAGAGGCTGGGGCAGTATTTTCATCATCTTGGTATTCCTCTCAAATGCTGGGTTTGAGACTCATTAAATATTGATAAGATTAGGAGACAGGACTGATCTCCAGAAGCCTCCTATCACAGAACCGAGTTAGAGGGACACACTTATAAAAACTGCCAAGGCACTGAGAACTATCCAAAGATGCAATGGGTTAAAATTATTTAACAAATGTTTAATGTGAAATGCCCTGAGCTGAGTGAGGGGACGTAAGAACAAGACAGATGTGGACCTACTCCTTGGAGCTCACATTTGAGTCATTAAATGACGAATTATATGATTAATTATTTCACTTCAAATTATGAAAGGTTGATGGGGGGTCATGAGGACACAGACAAGGGACTAAGCCTGCTGGAGGTGGAGGGAGAAGGTCAAGGAGTTCATTGGAGGCGGATGCCGAAGAGCCAGTACTACGGCAGGACAAAGTGTTTCCTGAGGAGACGCTGAGATGAAACATCAGTCTTGTGAGGGCCTGGGAGGAGCAGCAGGTTTTGCTATGTGAGAAGCAATGACTGCCAATTGAATTGACGGTGCTTTCTGGTCACTTCCTTAAGTAGAGCTAACTGAACTGTTATTATGAGGGGTCTGCAAGCCTGGGACTGAAGCCGCTTTCTGGGCTGGTCTGTAGCTTTTGTGTGAGGCAGGGGAGGGACTGCCTCCTACCAGGTTTAGCATGTTCAGGTTCTTATCCCTGGTCTCCTTCCCACTCCTGGGATGAGGAGAGCCTGAGTTCCACACAGGCCACCAGAAACAGTTTTTCCTTAAGACACTGCAGAGAACTGGGAAAATCAGGGACTCTGGAGTCAGAAAGACATGACTTCAAATCCTGGCTATATTCTCTTAGCAAGTCATGTAACAGGAACACACCTTGACTTTTTTATCTATAAATTATAGAGAATTTATACCACCTTATTAGGTCACTGTAATGAAAATGAAAATATGTACAAAGCCCCCATGTTTAGGTGAGCCAGACGTCTCCTTGGCCAAATTTTGCATTTTCCAAGGGAATGGTAAGTTACCTTGAACTTGTCAGGGTTACAGCTCAAAAATCCTCAGGGGGACATAAAATTGAGTGATGGTGACTGGTTATCACTGATGTCATCACCACTTCCTCCAAAACAGGAATGAGTCTGTGATTACATATTCTGTGGCTTAGACTGGGAGGCCATTCATTAAACAGAGCTAGGTCTGGGACTGGGATATGTTCCGAAAAAGGGCTAGGGCTAGGCCTGTGGGGCCTCAAGCAACTGGCACCTAGCCCAGTGGGGGCTGAAAGGGGGGCAGAGAGCTGGAAGCAGGGGGCTAGCTGATTGTTGAGCTGAGATTCTAAGTGTTGCCTAAACAAGGCCCTTCAATTAGCTGAGCTCATGAGGAATGTTGGATGGATAGACATTCCCACGCTGCCTGAAAGCTATCTGGGTTTGAGGCTAATGCTCAGACAGTACTTCTGGCATGCAAGTCTCCCTCTTCTTCACAGCGTTGGCTCACAATGGGTGACCCGGACAGGGCTGGAATGAGGTTGGGCAGTATCGCTTCTCTCAGTGACCTTGGCTCCTGAGATGCCTCCCAACAGCTTGGGGTGAGGCCACTATAGAGGAGGTGCCACCAGTGCAGCCTCCTGGTATCAGCCACTCACATGGCACAGCCTGAGGGGAAGATTATCTCCTGGCTCTGCCCTGGCTGTCAGCTGCCATGACTACAGATTAGCAGGCTTTGTGAGGCCTGCTGTGTGAGTTAGTCATACATATGAGCTTCTCAAGATTCTGGGAACACTCTGAAATCTCCAAAAGATTAGGAAGGAAAGCCTATCCCAATAATAAGTATTTCCAGGTGCACATAGTTAAAGTTTAAAATGCATACTCTCTCGATTGGCAATTCAATTTGCAGAAGTATATTCTATAGTCACGTGTGTGCAAAGTAAGATATGTTAGGAACTTCTCTGAAGCAATGTCATGTGATATCTCAGACTGCAAATAACAAGGAAATTTGAGAGTTACAGATATAGGACAGAAGATGTCTATATCACATTTTAGTATTAAAAATAAAAAAAGATCTTTTCAAAAGCTTTCCAGACTCTTGCCTGTCAGGCTAACTGCCTATCTCCAGGGAAGAGTAAGTGTCCTTCTCTAGAGACAGCAGCAATTTTAATTACTCTGTTATATCCTCCATCGCTTTGTGCCTATCCCTGGGGAAACCTCTGGAAATGATCAAGGCTGCTAATGCCTCTGATTCCCTAAGTGAAAGACAGATTTATAGAAGAAGAAAGATAGCACAGAAAGATCCTGGGACAGTTCTGGAGTTTTCCAGCAGCTGGAGTTTTATCTCCAAACCTGTCTACCTTGAGCTGGCTCTGGGAACTGCCCTCACCTGGGATTCTGTGCATTGCAGTGGTAGATATACTCCGATATAGTATCATCTTCAAAGAAGTCTGCAAATTTGCGCTTGAAGTCTGGTCGGAATCGCTGCACGAGGCCAGGCCCTGGGAGGGGATAGAAAACCATGGAGTGGGCAGTTTGGGGAATGTTTAACAACCTTCACCAAACATTATTTCTCCTAAGGGTTTGTTTGCTTTGTACATTTAACATAACGGTGGCAGAAAGAGTGTGCGAGTCTTGCTGGAAGCTCCAGATGACTACAAATGAGAGTCAGTTGGTTACCAAAGAGTTTTTAACAGTCTAACATCACCGAGGAACCAGATTATTTTCAGCTCAATGATCTTTTTCTCCAAGGATCACAAGCACTACGAGAGTCCATGGTTGAGAGACTATCCTTTTACAGTCTGGGCTATGTTCTCTTCTTCCTGAGGCCCTAATGGCCTTTAATCTTCTGAAGGTAGTGGATGAAACTAGACCACCTCCCAAGAGCCTGCTCATGTTCAGACCTGTCACAGAATACGAGTGGAGAGGCAAACTGAACCTTGGCATCTCAGACTCGGGGCAGTTTTAGAGCAATCTGTTCCCGTTTTTGTATAGTTCATGAACATGCAGTAGGGCACCCAAAATAGACTGTAAAAATTGGGCCTAATGGTCAACTTCTGATCTCTCTGTCTTTTCTCTTCTGGTTTTCTCTGTGCATATGAGAAGCAAGGGGTGGGAGGGAGGCACAGCCAGGTCCCCTGGGCCCTGGCCCTCTTCCATGGCTGCTAGCCAACTGCCCCACCCACACTAGCTCTGATGCCCAAGCATGAACTTGGCCAGATGCAAGTCCAGGAAAAGGGAGAGTGGTGAGAGCTGGGCTTTTCCTAAATTTCTACTTTCTACTCAAATGCTAATTTTTTCTCTATGAGAGCCATTCTGTTTCTCATGAAGGGCTTAAAGAGACAACTCTTATTTAGCCATTAGTAATCAACTCATAATAATGGGCTACTGAACATTACTATGTATAGATAAGTCATTAGTATAAGATAGAAGGTCATCAAGCTTTTCCATAAAGGGAATCTGCTTTTCACTTTATCAGAGTAAAAACTCCACATAAAGGGTGCTGGTAGGGTGAGGTTACAAGCTTGGGACCTACTAATTCCACTTACTCTGGCTGATTCCCCCAAACTCCTTCCCTCCCTTCAGCCACAGAATTTGCTGACAGCTGCTAAATGATGAAGATGTGTCTGACTGGAGTAGGGCATGGTTTGCCTGACACTGTGGGTTGTGCTGGAGACTCTGGTTCTGACATCTCCCTGCTGCAGGTGCTAGGTCAGCTGTGGAGATGGGAGCCAGTGGTGGTACCATGCTGAATCGCCAAAAGGTTGCCATAAATTCACACATGCAGCATAAGAATTCAGCAGAGGAAGAGTCACCTTCTTCTTCTGTCATGGCCCTTCTCTCTCTTTCTCTGGGGATCAAGCCAAGACACAGAGGGGTTTTGCTCCATCTCTCCCTTGGTAGGAAAGCCTTTTCCATGCAGATGAAGGAAAAAAAGAATCTTTCAAAACTGCAGATAAAGAGATCTGGTCCAGATTAAAGCTTTAAATAGCAATGTCAGGGCCATTCCCACATTTTAAGAAAAGCTGGGGATGATGAGAGTCCAGACACAGTGGGGCTTCTAGAATGGGACAGCCTGGGTTTGAGGAGATAGTTTTTTTTATCTGTAGGCTACTCACCCCAGGGCCCAGCTACTCGAAGAACAGCCAGTGGATTAGAACGTCCGAGGACAGAGGCCACAGCCTTGAACCAGGTTGGGGGTGCACGGATTTCACTGGGGTCTGTCGGTCGGAGGGGAAAGCCCCATGGGTCCACCAGGATAAGGTGTTTAACTCTAAAGGAGGACAAAGGAGAAGCCACATTCGTTTAGAGGTACTGTAGCCCTTAAATCACGCAGGAACAAGAGAACTATTGGAAACTAATACTGGGAGGTTCCAGCAAGGCAAGGAGTTAGTTATGATCAGGAGGGCGGCTCCTCCTCACCTTTCAGGGTACTTGATAGAGTAAGAAGTGGCCAGGAATCCTCCCAAACTGTGCCCAAGGAGGATCATACTGGGGATCCCCATGGTCTCCCGCCATGTCTCTATGGAAGTCACAAACTCGTTCTCGGCCCCCTCTGGGTCCCTCGGGAATGTTGGCCTTGAGCTTCGCCCGAAGCCAAGCAGGTCAAAGGTGTGCAGTGTGCGGCGGGTACTCAGTGAATCCATGTTGAGAATCCAGAGGCCTACGCCACCCCCGAAGCCATGCACCATCACCAAAGGGGTGCGGTCTTTGAGCTCGGGGCTCACGGTCACTGTCCAGATCTTGTTCTGGTTTGGGAGAGACACATATCGGGCCAGGAACTTGTTCTGGAGACCTGGGGAAAGGGATTTACAGCAGAGCAGTGAGTCTGTTTTCTGATAGCATCATCATTTTGCCTGGACTTTCACTCTTTAGCTCTGTCCTTCCATTCTCAAACCCTTCCTGACCTGCCTCACCTCTTTCCTTTCATAACCCTCTCCCCATATACCCTGAGTTCAACTTCAACAGATTGTAGAGCTTCTAGGTAGTAGGATGGGCCATTTTATTCCTTGAGGCTGTTTGACTGACTCCTTTTGGGTCCCAAGGTGGCAGTGACCCCGCTGACCTCATGGAGCTCCTACATCCATTACTCTCCTACCTGTGTGTCTGGGGCTTGACAGATGTACAGACGTACCCTTCCTTAGGGTATATGAGAGGGCAGCTTCTCACTGGAGGTGAGCCAGATGGAGGGGTGATGGATGTGAACTGAGGCATGGGCATATTTCTCTTAGAGACAGATCAAGGTGGGCAGTGTTCGTTCTGTTGGCCTGAAGGCAGTCACATGACAGAGCTGCCCAGGGAAGTCACCTGGATCCTGGACAAAAGCTTGGAAGCTGTGACTGTTTTTTGACTGCACTTAGGCCCATAAGAGAGAGGGTAGCCATGGCTAAGGCAGTGGTACATGTAGGTAAGCTCACAAGAGAAATACAGGGAGATGTGGCCCAAGGGTCTTGTTTTAGTCAGTGGCTGCAGGTGTTCATAGGATGCTCTGCACCAATATAACACTGCCCATGAGAGCTGGTCTCTGGGAATCCCAAACTCCTGTCCCAAACCAGAGAAGTGGTGGGGCATTAGTAATATTAGAGACTATGGGCTGCTGGTCCTCGGGCAGGGAGGTGGTAAATCTAAGAGTGATTGTGTGTTTGGAAGAAGAGAGAACTAAGGGGAGAAGGAAGAAGGGAAGTAGAGAATGTGTATATTTGTATGTGTTGTGTGCTAATAGTTGGTATAGGGCTGGAGGTGAAGTTGTGGGATGTGGCAAGAGCTGGCACGGTGCAAAGTGAGGGAGACATCAGGAACCATTATCATAGCATATGGTGTTCTCTGTACAAATCTCTCAGATCACTGACATCTCTCCCCCTACATCCTGCCCTCCCGCCCCAGGCATTGTTAATCAGGAGTCAGTGGACTCAGTGTACTGGGCCCTGGGAAGATCCTGTATCCTCCTGAGGGAGGAGGTACAAGCCACCATTTCTACTTACATTGGAGGATCCTGGCTTCGACATTCTTCAGCTGAGACATCGAAGTAGGGCGCCAAGTGGGCAGCCAGCTACTCAGCCAGCCTTGAGGCCTGGGACAAGGAGACACAGAAACACTCATTGGCAACAATGGAAAGGAAACATTGATGCCCTCAGCCTTGCCGACAGTTACAAAAGAGTTATCAGGGTGCAGGGTGTTTCCCAGGCTCAGGAGACCTCCCACTATGGCAGTCAGCAATTCCCTCACTGCCTGATAGACTGTTACTCTTCTCCGGTAAATGGCTATTAACAACATGCTCTTTGTTTCAAAGACACTCAGAATATCACGTGCACAGCACTTTATAGTTTCCAAAGCACTTCCATATTTATTATCTCATTTGAGCTTTATAATTCCTTTTGTTACTTGTTTTCATAATGTTGGAGGATATCACAAGGGGAAAAGCAGCCAATTTTAGCTAATGTTTCAGTTATCTTTTTCAATCCCTGGAACTGGATGCTCCTTCTCCTTTAGATTAGGACAAATTCCCCTGCCATCTCCCCTCCTGGCAGGGCACTGGGGTTTGTGTGTGCTCTCTTCCAAGCCTGTGGAAGTACAGAGTGCTGCTGCCAGTGCCCGGCTGAGCTCTCAGGCAATCCTCAAGCAACAAGAGGCAAGGAGCAGGAGGCAGGAAACCTGGGTTCAAGATCTGCTATGATTCACTGACTGGAAACAGGTTGCCTCTGGCCTTGTTTTCCAGATTATAAAATGAGTAAAAACCTCACATAGTCCTCACCTCCCATGGCACCTATCCCGCTTTCTCCTTCATACTTAGAGGACTTTAAGTCATTGCTGGGTAGAATTTGACAGGATCAGTTTTGGAATTAAAAAAAAAAAAGATCTTGGTCCTGAGTCACAGTATTATTATTTATGAACAGAATGGCTTTGGCTTGATAAATAACTTGTCTTTGAAGGTCTAGATATGTAAGGGAACTTGTAAGATGCCTTGGACAAATTAGATGCTCAATGAATGAACTTTTCTTATTTCTTATCCATCTCATATGATATTTCTCTTTTCTTGATCTTTGCCTGGGTGAAGGGGATTATAGGATGGATAACATCAGCTACAGGAAGGGCCTGTGAACGTTGGCATGGTCACACAGGGGTATTTGTGGGAGAATAAGAGGAACTCTTACTTCCCTCGCCCCCTTAGTATACACTGAGCATCCTGGTACAACATTTAAAGCACAGAATTTCAGATTAGGTTGGTTCCCTAGGAACTACCTAGCCCAGTCTCTCTATTTTACATTCGAGCAAACAAATGTCCAAAGAGATCATACAACTAGTCAGAAAAAGCAGAACTAGAACCCAGATCCCAAATCCAGGTTTCTCTATACCTCTTCTCTGGATGTTCCAGCCTCAGCTTTTCAAGGCCATACACAAATACTCATAGTATATAAAATCCTGTTCACACTGGTCTCTGTTTTCTGAAAGGAGATGTAATCTAAAGCCAAAAGGTCAGAGTTCTAATCCTGGCCGGTAAGTCACTGCCATTTATCAGCAGTGTGACTCTGGTCTTTCTATGTCAAAGTTTCCTCATCTTTAAAAGGAAGGTAATAATAGTATCTACCTCATACGATTCTTGTAAAGACTAAATGAGTTAATGCACCTAAAACACACGAAAAACATAGTGCCTAGACAAGATAAACTCCCAATAAACATTTTCCCCCAGCTAAATCATAAGCTGTCAACATTTCCAGTGTTTTGCAAGTAACAACTCTTAATGACTGAGGTTTGAAATAAATACTTAAGTTGCAGCTGAGAGTGGTACCTCAACAACTTTATAGCCAGATGAGAATTGTCAATCTCAATCAATCCAATCCTACAGAGACTCCGAACCCTTTTAATTCTCCACTGGAATTCCTTGTAAGCTTGAAGTATGCACACGGTCAAGGTCACAGAATCTTTCTAGTCTTGAGATAAACTTTCCACATCATAGGGACTGTGACAAGTTAGACTACTACATCTGGACCCCCCATTGCATTGTATTTGCCCAAAGCAGCACTCAGGAGAAATGTTCCATAGAACAGTACCATGGGCTGCTCAGATATTTGGGGGAGCTTTATTTTGCTTCTCTTCTTTTCCCCAAATGTTACAGGTACAGCACTGGAAAAAGTGCCTGGCATACTAGATCTGCTCAATACAATTGGGGAGATGAGGGCTGTGGGCAGGTGGGGAGTGGCATAGACTGAGGCAAGGAATGGAGAAGCCACTTAGCCATAAACTTAGCCTGGCCAGGGTGGTCTCTTCCCCTTAGAATATTTTTATCTTGAGGGGGGTGAGGCAGGAGGGGTTCTGTGTTGAGTTTGGACCTCTGTGATCTTGGGCAAGTTCCTAACTTCTGTGGACACTGGCTTCTGCATTTGTAAAAAAGAGCTGAACTACCTGCATCTCAACCAGACCTAACATGTATTTTCCTAAGTCACTGTAACTACTGTACATTTCCTCTTGGAAAAGCCATCTTAAAAAGCGACAATCCCCTGGGCAGTTCCTTGAAGAACAGGAAGCTATTGTTATAAAGTTAATTAGTTTTGCAAGCTGCCGGTTGTGCAGCTCTGAAAAGGGGGAACACGGGATCCAGGAAAGGCCCTGTTCTGATGAAACCAAGTCTTGGTTGCGAGCTGAGTCATTCTTCTGGAAGCAACTTTGCCCAGCTCCTATCACACTGTGAATGGCTAGTCACACCACCTACAGGTGGCATCCCAAACCTGAGGCTTTGAGACAGTGATGAATCCCAAAAGAACTAATTTTGAGACCACATCATAAAGGCTATTGTTATGATGATCAACTAGGATCGCAAGCTGCAAAGTGTCTTGGTGGGCGAGCACGAAAGAAAACTTGCAAGCTATTACTCGTTAGACCAATTATAGAACGGCGGAGCCTTCTCTTCCCTTCCCTTCCCACACCCTCAACTGCCATCCTGGGGCAAATCCAGACCAGCAGACCTGGCTGCTACCCCAGCATCCGCGTCCCGCAAGCGTGCTTCCAGGGATCTCAGACATTCCCTCTAAATCTAACGCCAGAGTACAGCGGCTAGAGGACAACGAGGAGCGATGTGGGAGACTAAGGTGGGGAGTCGCTGAGCTGCAGGCAAACTTAGTTCCCATCGCTCCCCCGGCTCTGCCGCCGCCTCTTCTGGGCAAAAGCAAGGCAAACAGACGCAGCCCTCAGCCCTCCCCTAAGGCCGACCTGAAACAGGAAAGGCGGGAAGGTGTCTAAAAGTGTTCCTCAGCCACAGACAGTCCCAGGATCATGGCCCAGAGAGACAGAGAGAGAGAGAGAGAAAGAGACAGGATCAACTCACTGCTGCTCCAGATCATCAGCCATAGTAAACAAGCCCTGCCGGGTCGATCCGAGCCAGCCCATCCCTCCGCCTGACGCCAGCACCAGCTGACCCAGAAAAGGGTAGGATAACAAAGTGGGGCGTGGCCAGCGCGCGCTGGGAGCTCCCCCCCTCCCGCACCCCTCAGACTCTGGCCTTGAACCTCGGCGGGTGGGTGGGCCAGAATGTAGGAGGAGAGCGGTCTCTGCGGTTTCACAGAATAGGACGGTAGGCCGGTTACACATTTGGGGGGACAGTGGGGGAGATGAATAGTACTGAAAAGCCGAATCCCTCACAGGAGCCCCACCAGTCCTTCATTCTCTGATAATTTAAAAGTGACAGAACTATCTCTGCGCGCTGGCTTGCACACCACACTTTTTGGGCTCCCCGCCCCGTCCCCGACCCCAGCTCAATCCTGGTGTTCTTTTTTGTCAGATGCTCACGATGTTTGTGCAGACCACGCCACTATTTGAATGATCCTACAAAAGGCCTGGAAGCCTGTACTCTAAGGAGATTAACAGATTTTGTAAATAAAAAATAGGTCGAATTTAGACAATCAACATCTTTTGTACACTGTGCAATATTTGGTACATAAGTGGGCATCCCGTATTTTATCTCGTGACCCTAAACCTCAGTGACATATGCCAGGATGCAATCCCTTTATTCTGGAGATTTCTCCAACCCCTTGCCCAGGAAGATATGGCTCAACTACAGGTCTCTCAGAGTTTGGAGGATTTCTGCCTCCTCTCTCCTCAGGAGTGGCAGTTGAAGGACTAACCTATAAGTCTGGGTGTCCTTTAGGTTCTTGGAATGGAGTATAGGGACTTGGGGGACTACGGTGGCTGGCTCAGCACAGAGATTCTCTGAGTGTACTTCAAACTTGCTCAGCAGAGGAGCCAAAATTTCAGGCTGGCTCCAGA
Source organism: Cynopterus sphinx (assembly GCA_030015415.1). Classification (NCBI taxonomy): domain Eukaryota; kingdom Metazoa; phylum Chordata; class Mammalia; order Chiroptera; family Pteropodidae; genus Cynopterus; species Cynopterus sphinx. The sequence goes on from CM057384.1 coordinate 78,220,037, forward strand.
TTTCACCTGAACTGGTAAACAGGGCCTGATGGACAGCTGTCAGATTTCAGGTCATATCTTGGTTAAGTTAAAACCAGACTGGGGGTTGGTGGAGGTGGATGGGAAAATTCTGGTGCCAAGGGGTTTGTTAAGGTGTTATTATTATTATTTTTTAGCTGTCCTGCAGGACTCAGGAGATTTCTGAGCTTTCTTCTTTCTTGTAACACTGTGTTAAACTGATCTGATTATCACTATAAGGGCTTAAAATTTAAAAGAATAGGTATTTATAGAGCTCAGGGACCTAGGAATTTGTAAGATGTGGAGCAAAGTAGTATAAGTAGCACAAGACCTGTGTCTTCATTCTTTCAACAAAGCAGAATGGCTCTAAATTCCAGTGTGCCTAAGAATCATCTGGAGGGCTTGTTAAAAATTCCGGTTTCTGAATTCTACCCTCTGAGATTCTAATTCATTTGGTTTGGCTTGATGCTAAAAGCTGCATTTTTAGGAAGCACTTCAGATGCTGGAGTTCTATGGTACCTGTTGGTTAATTAGAAGCATAGTTTCTGGGGTCAGAAGTTTGGGTTTAGGTCAATCTTGGTTTTACCACTTATGCACTGGACGCCCTTGGGTAAGTTATTTAGTGCCTCAGTTCTTTTCCCACTGTCTAGTGTCTTGTGAGGATTAACCAAGGTAACCCAAATAAAAGTTTAGGACATTTATTTATGCTAAAAATGTTACTTATTATATTATTATCATTATTATTATTAGTTATTATATACCTATTCAAAGCCAAGCATTACGTTAGGCACCAAGAATACCATTATCAACAGGAAAGAAATAGCCTACTCTAGTGACTTTCTATTTGCTGCCACTCTAGGCTGTTTGTCCCTCTTGCAACTTTGTATTAAAAGCTCACCTCAAACCTCCCCTCTTCTGAGGCCTTTCCTGACCACAGGGTCTACAAGAGAACCCCAGTTACTCTATCACATTATTTTATTTTCTTCATAACACAGCACTATCTGTTGTTATTGTGCATATTTGTTTACTTATTTATTATCAGTTTCTCTCCATTAGAGCCTAAGGTTCATGGGGGACCTTGTCTATTTTGTTTTCAGCTTTGTTGCCAGCACCAGGATGTCACACACAGTAGATTCTCAGTATTTATTAGATAAATAAATGGATGACAAGTCTAATAAGGCAGATGTGTAAACAATTACTTGTAAAACAACACGCTAGCTGTCAAAGGCTTTGAAAGCTGCATTCTAAATTGTACCATATAGAAAATTCCAGCTATATCATTTTGAGACAGGGGAACAAAATCTCGCACTTTTCTGAAGACTTCTAAGATGCAGAACTTTTTGAGGCAAGGATGAGCTGGCTGGGGCTGGTAGTCGATTTCTCTAGACCTCATCTCAGGAGGCAGTGCAGAGAATCATTTGTGTTTTGTTTCCATGTACCAAACCAGCTTTACATTAAAGGTTGTTTGGAAGTAGAAAACTTGAACATATGGAAAATGCCTTTTGTACTAAAGTTAGTAGATCCCTCAACGTATCCTCACAGCTAGGATGTCTCAGGATTTGGCTGGACCTGCTAGTTATAGAGTGGAGAAGGCTCTCAGTGCCTGCTTTATGCAGGCCTCTGGGAGAAATGTCAAACACTTTTTTCTTATCTTTAAGACAAGATACACTATGTGCAAGTATGAAAGAATATGTTTTCATTCTATCTCCAAATATGCGGTTTTATGTATGATTAAAGAACTAATATGGTCTTTATAGATAAAAACTAATTTTGACAAACCCTGTTTTTGTGCCTGTAAATCACACTGAATATTCTAGAAGTAGGTGGAGCTGATAACCTGACAGCTCAGGTCTGGCAGGGATGGATCATTCTTTGGTTTGGATGGGTGTTACTGCCTTTTGAATGAACTTTGAACAAGGTGTGACCCTTGGATTAAACACAGGAACTAAGCGGAATAGCTCTAAAGTTGCCTTGTTCAATGCAATAGCCATTAGCCACATGTTTCTACTTAGATTTAAGTTAATAAAAATGAAATGTTTTTAGTTATACTGGTTACTTTTCAATAGTCACATGTGTCTGGTGGCTACCATACTGAACAGCACAGAGACATTTTTATGATCACAGAAAATTCTATTGGACAATGTTGCTCAAGCACTGATGAATTCAGTCACACGTGTGGAGAGTGTTCTGCTCTTGGAAAGGACAATATGATAGACTCTGGCTTGGGTGCCAGGGTCAGAGCAAGACTGAGGACTTCTTTCATGGGACCTCCCCCAACCCCCACAAAGAACTAGGAGGGAGGGAAATCAGATAAAGGAGCCTGCAAAGTTGTTCCACTCCATCAGGGACTGAAAGGACAGTATGTTAGGATAAAGGGACATGGGCTTATTGGAGATACTTGCTGCTTTACTAGGACTTAGATCAGAAACTTGATACTTTAGAAATTTGAATTTGTGTTGTTTGCAATTTGATTCCTCTTAAAAATTTCCTTCTGAAAATAACCTATTAATCTATTAGAAAGCAAGGTAAAAGAAAAAAAAGATTTTTTTTTTTTCTGTACTCACACCCATACTTCTGACACCAAATGTGTGGGAGTTTTCACACCAAGAATTTTTCCAATTCTTGGAGGACACCAACTGGCTGTCCTACAGTTTAACTCAATTCTGACATTAACTACCCTGAGTTAGTGCAGACTCGACAGGCTAAGGGCTCAGTCCCACAAGACTATCCCCTTCTCCTCCACTTCAGATACCAACCTCAAGTCCAGGTTGTTCACTTGTACTTCTGATGACCAACTATAAATTACAAGTTCCCACCACTCCCTCCTTAGGTTCAATAATTTTCTAGAATGGCTCACAGAACCCAGGAAACAGTTTGCTTACTAGGTTCTGGTTTATTATAAAATAATACAACTTTGGAAAAGCAATATAAAGAGATGCAAAGAGTGAGGCATGAATGAAGGGGCACAGAGCTTCCAAGCCTTCTTAGCATGTGTAATCCTTTCAGTATTTGGATGTGTTCAATAATCCCTCTGCATTCCTTTGGTTAGGGATTTTTTACACTTGATCTTAGCCAAAAGGCCGAGAAGTAGTTAGGGATTTTTTAAATGGAGGCTTCAGTACATAGGCACAATTGCTTAAATTATTGGCCTTTGGTGACTGAATGCAATCTCCAGTCCCTCTTACCCGTCTGGAGATTGCGTGTGGTGGTGTTGAACTGAAACTTCTAGCCTGTTAATCACATAGTTGGTTCCCCTAGCAACTGGCCCCCACCCATAGGGGCTTTCCAAAAGTCACTTTATTAACATAAACTCAAGTGTGGTTATGAGGGAAGGAGAAGCTTTCCTCTATTCTTCTAGGTTCTTTCAGCTGGTCTAATAATCAAATAGGCTTGAGACAGGTTAATAAGAGAAAACCAAATTTAATTACATACATTCATATAGGAACCCCAAATACGTGAAAGAGTTAGAGACCCCACGTGCATTAAAGGTTCAGAGACAGAGAAAATTAAGCATAATGCATTTTGAGCTAAGGATGAGGCAATGCACCATGAGGCTTCAGAGAGGTGGAAGGTCATTCTGAGGTAAAAGAGCAGATATACAGGAATTAGAAGTTTGCCCTGCCCTATAGATGAATCATAAAGTAATTTCTGGTGATGATTCTTATTATAGGCAAAGACCCTAATTTAAATCTTTAAGAAAGAGGTAAAAATTTCTTGTGAGCCTGCAGGGTCTTGATTGACTTCAGCTTAAAATAATTCACATGCCAATGTGGCTTTTCTTGGGGAGGCCTGTTCTGAACCCCTTCATTTGAAAAGGGCTTGTTATGAATACAAAAGATGCTCCTTTCATTGTTATTGCTCTGGTGCTATTTCAGGAACTGAGGACAAAAATCAAACATTATAACAAAAAAATTGCTCGTATCTTAAGAAATTACAAGGCATTTAGGAACTCTGTGCAAGGAACCAGGGATGAAGACAAAATATAAATATTTTTGTTATATCATAATATCATACAAGGAAAGGGGATTTTGGCCACATTGGGGCCAAAGTTTAAAAGACAGAGCTGTTACATGCAATAGTAGAGAGAAGCAAAAGGAGGAATCTGAAGGAGAAAAGGAAAATACAATATAATTGGAAAAGAGACAAGAAACTCTTCTCTCCCATGCAGAAATTGTCTTTAGAAGAATTTTTTTTGGAGGATTTGTATTTCTTTTGACAATGTCATTTCTTACTGTAGAGACATACACTGTAAAATCATGACCTTTGCTTGTATGCTTTGTCTTATCACTTCTCTAAACATTCATTGCTTTTTTGTTAGGATACTCTATGAACCCAAGTGCTTACCACCCCTTTGAATTACTCATAACTGAGTGCTTCCATGTGTGCGTGCAGTGTGCATATTAATAAGCTTTTGTTTGTTTTTTCTCTTGTTAAATTGTCTTTTTCAGTCTAATTTACAGAGCCAATGAATCTATGTGGGTAGAGAGAAAAAGTTTTTCCTTTTGCTAAAAGGTAAACTGAGGCATATTAAAATTTTTAAGTTTGAGTGAAAATTGATTCCAGTCAGGTAGCATCCAGTCTAGTAGGCAGAAAGGAACTCTGAGGAGCTGTATACATGAAAGACTTTTATAAACAGAAGGATGTAGGAACAAGGAATTTATACTGGACAAAAAAAAGCAGGTATTACATACTTAATTTCCTTTAGGGGCATTAATTAGGCAGATTGCCTAACTAGTGCTAATCAGGCAATTCCTGATCAACTGGTTTAAAAGTCACTTTCTGGGAGAGCTGAAACTGTAATTTAGTCTAGATTTGGTGATGTGGGACTTAGCGTAAGTGAATCCATTTTGGACCTATTGACTTGTTGGTAACGCTTTCCAACAGTGTTTTAATAATAAAACTCTTAGGGTTTATTCTGATTTCAGCTTCAACTTATAACTTTGATTTCCCCTTTGAGAGACATCTGAGTAGTAGTCCCACCATTGCCATCTTTTGCATATCCAAAATACTCTGTAGTTTGGCCAACTTTTAATTATAGAGAATTAGGAGAAGTAGTTACCAGGATTAATGATAATAACAGCAACTATTTACCAAACATTCACCTTGTTTCAAGTACTATGCTAAATGCTTAACATCTCATTTAATCATCACAGCACTCCAATGATCCAGGTATTGTTATTTCCATTTTATTGAAAAGGAAAATGAGGCTGTTAAGACTAACTTGTCTTTGATTAGATCACTACTGAACAGCAGAATCAAGGTTCAAAACCAGGATTGTCTGATCTTAGAGCCTGCACTCTTATCTACTACTCTGTGGACATGAATTTTTACTTTTATTAATTTTCTGATATAAACTGTTGAAACAAATACTAATATTAGCAATTTCTTATTGACAGATCAGTCAAAAATGTCTCAGTGATTATAGAATCTCAAATTGAACACAGAACGAGACCTTTTCTTGCTAATTTAAGTAGTCCATTAGTTCATTATATTGGTATCTGACTTTGCAGGTTTCAGAAAAGGATGCATTCTTTAGGTGAATTTGATATCTTTTTATCTCTTCTGCTTTCTGTCTTTGGGAGTTCCTGTGGAGGTGCTATGGATAGTTGACATGGATAAAAGATAGGCAAAACATAAGGGAGAAACTGCTGGAAGGAGCCTGGCCAGTGGACTAGAACCCCTTTGAAGAATCCACTCCTGAATGATTGAAAAACATGAGCCGAGCCTTTAAAGTTTGAAGTTGATTAGTGGCGAGGAAGCTACCCTCTTACTTGCTGATGAGGCAGGCAGAAAGCTTTGACTTGTCAGAGAAACTGCTTCTCACCATATTATACTGAAATAGGAACCTGCCTGGTTATCCACTTTTTTTCTTTTTTTTCCCCTCAGCAACATCAAGAGTTTAAGTTGAACTTACGTTCATATAGCAGTGCAAATCTCTGTGGGTGTAAATATGAATATAGCTGTTCAAATAGACTGTAAAGCTTTCTGAGGAAATAGACTATTTTTCTTCTTTCTAGAACGTAAGTAAGTCTTTGCTCACCACTGATAACCAGTACATTTGTTGATGGTGATAGTTTTCAGTCTAAACACGAAAATGAAAAAGAAGGAATGTTGTCATTTGTTTGTTGATTTAGGAATTTCGCTTGAGTACCTAGGATAGCTCAAAGTTATAAATAAGCTGAAAAAGAACCGGGTAACTTGCAGCTGAAAGGTGAGATGAACTAGGTTCGGAAGGTCAAATACATGTGAAATTCAAAGGGTAGTGAAAGTCAGAAATTAAAGCGGACCTTATTTTGTAACAAAGTTAAAACGCTAAATATAAATGCTTGATACCACTTGTTAAAATACAAAACCTCAAACCTTCAGTTTCCTCTGCAAAATGAGTTGGGAGTGTGTAGGATTTGAACTAGACAATGCTCTTGTAGGCCTTTCAGCGCTACCATCCTGGGGATATGACATTGGGTTCAAGATGTCAGCTTAGGAGTAGAAAACAGCTACATTTGATCATATAACTCTTTGTATGTCAATCAACTGTCCTCCCCCTGTCGTTCTGTCCTCTTCCCCCATCACCGGCCCTTTTACCACTGTATCTGATCCCCATGAGGGTACCTAATTCCCCTGAGGGTACCTACAACGTAGACAACGTCGGCCCCAGGAGGTGCTCAGTAAAAGTTTGCTGAATGAATACCTTTGGGCGTAGGGTCTTTCGCGTTTATTCGTAAGCACGCCCCGGGCCAGATTCCGGATCCAGTTTAGGGCTCTGTAGAGGTCAAGCCCGCTCCCTCCCTCCGCCCCATACCTTCCTTCCCCAATAACCACTTCCAAACTGCTGCTGCGGCAGGGGTCGGCCGCAGGGGTTCTCACTGCTGGGGAAGTTGACGCGCTCTACAGGTCTGGGCCAGGCATATGGGCTCCGAGCCCTTAGCGGGATTCGGACCGAGCCGGCCCTGAACCTGGGGCGCGCCAGGCATGGCCTCACTGCAGAGCCAGGTCTGAAAACGGCCGGACGAAGGCAGGGCTCGAGAGAGCCAGAACCGCGTAACACCGCTCCCGCTCTCCCTCTAATAGTGACTTGTTGCCGGAGCAACAGCGGGCGTCACCAACGTGACTGCGGACACAGAACGGAGCGGGTACACGTTGTCTGCCTGGCGGCCGACCCAGTGCGCAGGCGCACTAGCGATGCCAGGCCGGAGCCCGCGGTCCGGCGCTGTGTTCTGCGTCTGCGCAGTAGCTACTTCGCGCTTCGGCCCGCCTCCACGCCTGCGCCCATTGGCCGCCGGGGGAGGGCGGGGCCGGCGCCCAGCGGTGCGCACGCGCACACGTCACATCCGGCGGGGGTCTCGGGGCGACCAGGAGGCGGGGGCGTGCAGGCCGCAGAGCCCAGCCAGCCGTCATGTCGGCCTCGGTGGTGTCGGTCATCTCGCGGTTCTTGGAAGAGTACTTGAGCACCACTCCTCAGCGTCTGAAGTTGCTGGACGCGTACCTCCTGTACATACTGCTGACCGGCGCGCTGCAATTCGGCTATTGTCTCCTCGTGGGGACCTTCCCCTTCAACTCTTTCCTCTCGGGCTTCATCTCTTGTGTGGGGAGCTTCATCCTAGCGGGTAATGATTCTACGAGTAATCGCGTTAATGTGTTACTTTGGAGCGCTGATCTTATTCCCGCAGTACTCTTGTTTTTTTTTTTTTTTTTTTTTTCCGCGAAGTTGTGAGAGGAGCTTGCATTGCCTCTTTGTGAGTGTGGAAATTGAGGCTCAAAGATGGTCGTGTGTCGGACACCGCACCGCTGCCTAGGAGCTGGAGTTAAATCTGTAAAGAAAACTACTTTCATGCTACTGCTCGACCTGGTTATCCATTTCACATCATATTGGTCCAGGGAAATCTCCATCCCAACTTTCACTTAGCTTTAACACCCTTTTCAAGTTGGTAGGCATTTAAAATGGGAAACTCGACTCTGAAACATCTCACTGATCATTGGTTTAAGCATTACTAACTTCCCTTGAAACGTTTCAATGAATAGCGTGAGAAATATAAATATAGAAGCTTTGCTTGTTGAACCATCCTTGACTTGACTGGTATTTAGCTGAAGCTGTTATTTCACTATCCTGAACTAACTATTTATTCACTCAGTTCTATTTTTGCTTTTTTATTTTTTCTTGATTCTCAGCATTTGATACTTTGTAGACTGACATGTTTCATGAGAACTAACTGTCCCCATAAATTTTTGCTCCAAATCTGATCTTTCTTGCTCAACAGGAATTCAATGACTGAGTCCAAACTTGGCTCAGGGAGCGTTAGCCAGTCCAGTTAATAGGTGGCCACCACGTGGACTTTGCCAGTCACTGGTATGCCTGCTCCATGACTTTGAAAACATGCCAGATTCATGTTTTTGTTTTTATTTTTTCCAATGTGATCATCAGCCGTCAGGCCATCAATAGTATTTTGAATCTAATAACAAGGTATTATGGTAAAAGCTTTGGGGATGCTTTAAGTATATGTTCCCTGTCCTCAACGAGTTTACAGTCTAGTTGGGTCACATAAAATACAGCATTAAAATGGTCTGTGGACTTCATTTACAATGGTGACTTCGTTACAGCTTAAAGTTATAGATGTGTAGAATACTTTTTCTACACATTCAAATTGCTAGTTCAGACTCACTACAGAGATAGATACTCTACGTTCTCTCTTTCACAAAACTTAAAATAAGCCTAAGCACTTAATGACTTTTGTAGTAGCCTGGTGTGGAGTTGCAGTTAGCCTGTCGATTGGATATTTCATTATCTTTGGATTTTGCCTTAGATGACCAAGACCCAATTCTTTGTGGCAGCATTATGGCCTTCAGGAGTTGATATGGTACCATCATCAGATGCCCCAGATACGCTACCTTTTGTGCTAGATTTCCCCTCTCTTTTCCTCAAAATACTCTTTATAACTAAGAATTTTTATTAGCTAGATAGGTAAAGGAATCTTGAGAACCTCTGGTGAATTTTGATGATTTTGTCTTCTGGGTCTGAAAAGAGAGCAATAGGGCAGGACCTGAAAGTTGATTTAATAAAAGAAGACTTCTCCATGCTAAAATCATCTTAGCTTCATAAACTTCTGGGATTAAGATGACTCCTCAGGGCTATATGGAAATATATGGTTTGCTGAAGAGTGAATGTGTACTAGAGTTTTAGATAAAACCAGAAGAGTCTTTGAGCAGATAATTTTTCATATGCCAAGTCCTGTTTTTGAGGCTACTGTGGCTAAAGGAAAATTGGTAGATTCCCTTCCTTCCCAGTGAGAAGTTGATGGCTTGTCATTGAAGAGAATGCCTAGGGAAAGGACACTTTAATAGTGGAGTAAGTTTGGGGAATCCAGATTTCCAGAGCTGTTAGATAACAAGTAATTGGGCCAGAGAAATGAAAGTCTCTTCAGGAAAAGAAGAGATTCTTGACAGTTCTTAATATTATTTGCATTTCTTTTGACAGCATCAACATTACTGAATCCTATTTCCTCCGGCATTTGTTAGCCCAGATCCTCAACTAGAGACTAGTTAATTTGTATTCTAAGTTTACCCTTTGTTCTGGTTGTTGGGAAGGGAAAGCCTTGTACCTATTTGTGATGCTGGCGGTGTCTAACTTCTCCATGATGTGTTTCCTGTTGGAAGAGAAGGGAGGAGGCTGAGACAAGGAATTGAAGGAGATTATGTTGATTGGTAGTACTGTATACTAGAGTTTTGAATGCTAGGGCCAAGGAATTTGAATTTTATTCTGTAGATAATGAGCATCTCAGGATTTAAAAAAATCTGAGTAAGGGAGAGACTTAAAATTGGTGTTAGTATGTAGGGTGGATTGGAGAGAAAATTCTTAAGCCTGGTTCCTTAATTCTTTTTGAAATTCTGTTTTCTTCCATTTCTTCTGCACATGTTTATTTAGCATATGCTCTTTGGAAATTAATCAGTACATTTTATACCAATATGGAATGCTACCACATTAAAAAGATTGGTGTTATTTGGGCCCGATGAAAATAGCCCGTTTTCTTCTGTTGCATTATGCTTGGGAGACTAACCCATGGTTTAAGAAGGAGCCAGAAATTTTCAAGAAAATTGCCATTGAGAAACATTTTTATATTTTGTTCAATATAGTAGGCTTTAAAAGGACCTCGGTGGTAGAATACTTTTTTCTTCCATCTATATTTCAGATATCTTCAGCAGCTGACTGTTTATTCTGTGGAGGACATCTGTCCCTTTTTCAGAGAAACATTCCAGTACTGGCAGCCCTTCTAGTTTCCTTTTTTACCTAACTAAAATCCCTCCTCTTTCTGCTCATTTAAAGTGCTATGTAGGAGGGATAAGTGGAAAACATTAAAACTGTCCTTAGAATAAGTCTTTGATCTTGAAATCGTTTTTAAGTCATTTCACAGCTTTAGTTCATTCTGTTCTCTAATCTAGATGTAGCAATTTTGGATTAAAAAATAGTTTGTATCCCCTAGTTTATAAACCCAGAAGCAGTTTGATTAAAAGGCAAGGAGGCCTAATCCAGAATGTTTTCTGAGAGCTTTTGGGCTGTGTGGATTGGGGTCCAGCATTTCTTTGGGAATTGTCCATCAGATTTATGGGTCCTTATGTTATCTCCCATAACTGCTATCCAAGAGATTAGATTGAAAATTTGCCAGCTTTGTGCCAGAGAGTACTCTAAATCTCTTTCATATCTATTGCTACCTCTTCATCCTCAGTGGCTTAGGCTCTTTGCTGTAAGCTTCCTTACTGATCTCCCATCCTCTGGTCCCTCTCCCACAGTCCATCTTCCACTGTGTTTGCAGGCTTGATTTAACTTGCCAGTATGATTGTGCCACTCCCCACTTAAAATTCATCTGTGGTTCCCAAAGAAAAATTAATAATTTTTTTCAGGACATATAGGTTCTTTCACGATGTGGTCCTGTCCATATCTCCAGCTTTATCTCTGGCCTTTGTCTTCTGTCCTGTACTTTATCCTCCAGCATTATTTACTTGTTATTCCCAGATATGCTCCGATGTCTCAAGCTATTTTACCTTTGCTTGGCTGCCTGGGAAATTCCTTTACTTCTTAGACATCTCAGCTCTAGTGCTGTTTTCCATTGGAACCTTTCCCTGACTGTCTTATATATTCCTATTTCACTTTGTGTGTATGGTGGGGTGTGTGTGTGTGTGTGTGTGTGTGTGTGTGTGTGTGTGTGTGAGAGAGAGAGAGAGAGAGAGAGAGAGAGAGAGAGAGAGAGAGAGAGATGGCACTTCAATACTGTGCTGTATCTTTGCATGTCTATCTTCCCTTTGGAAGGTGAGTCCCTCGAGGGTAGAGGTTGTCTTTTCTGCTCTGCATCCTCAGTAATATACTGTATATGTTAAATTGTGAGCACGCCTATAAAAATTTAAAGAATATTGAGCAATAATGTGCCAGGTTCTCTGCCAAGCAGTCACAGTTGCGAAACACAACTGGCCTCTTCTCACAGTTTATAGTCTAGTGGGAGATACAGACAAGTAAATATGGATATAGTGCTATGATGGAGGAGTTTTGGTGAGAATAGGAACCACAAATGGGCATTCAACCCTGCCCAGTGGTCATATAATACTTCCCCAATATGTTTGCTTTTCTAAAATAATGCTTCATAACTTCTTTCTTGACTCTTGTATATTTCCTCTTTTCCTTTATTCTCAGTTGATCTTGCTTTATTTTTTATTAAAAGAGGTGACAGGAATTTTTCTATCTTCTCACCAAGGAATCATAGCAGCCCACCTGCACTTGAACTCCTGCTGTTTGACTTACTTCCATGATGGTGGATGGTGTGTCCCTTTTCTATCAAATGGCAACTCCTTCACTTGTGCAGAAGATCCAGTCTTCTCTCGCTTACTCAGGACTCAGGTTCTGCAGTCATCTTTCCACTCTGCATCAGTAATTTCTCTCTGTCTCCTTTCATCAGACTTTTATCATACAAATGTGCTCTAATATTATCCAATTAAAAAAAATTCATTCGACGCCATAGACCCCTCCAACTACCATCCCATTTCTTAGTCTCCCTTATCACAGAATTCCTTGAAAGAATAATCTAGTTGTAGTTTCTGCTTTCTCACTTTCCGTTCTTTTTTTTTTTTTTTTTTTTTTTTTTTGCCGTTCGTTCTTTAACTCACTCTGGTGGTGGTCTTTCCCCACAGCTAAGTGAAACTACTCTTGTCATCTTGCCAGGTCTAATGGCCATCTACCTCACTTTACCTGAGTGTTTAACAATTAATGTTAAACACAGTTGGCTCCTTCCTTCCGTGTGAAATACTGTTCTTCAAGCTTTTACAACACTACACTCTCCTGGTTGTTCCTTCTCACCTGATTAGTTTCTCCTTCCTACTGTTTATGCTAGGTGATTCTCTGAGGGCATGGTTCTTAACTCCTCTTTGTATTTCTTTCCATAGGTGAATTTAAGTAATGTCTAGATAGCTACAACTACCACACCTACATTTTTAGTTTTGATCTGTTCCCTGAATACCAGATTATTAAATTCACCTACCCATTTGACATCTTTACTTGATGTCTGGTATCGACTCCAGATTGAACCTTTCTGCTTAGCCATCTGCCTCTTCATCTGTCAGTACATGGTGTCAACATTGGTTGAGTGGTTGAAGCCAAAAATTTAGGTTTCCTTCATCCCTTGATTTCTTTTATCCTCCACATCCATTTCATCAGCATGCCCTGTCTTTTCCAGAATATAGCCTGTATCTCTTCACTTCTGTCCATTTTTACCACCATAACCTGAGCTCTTCTGGTCCTGTGTGATTTCTCTGCTTTTTAAACTCTGCGGACTATTCTCCACCTTGTAGTTCTAGCAACTTAAATAGTGGAAATCAGATTATTTTATTCATCTGCTTAAAACTCTTAAATGTTGTTCCATTGCACTTAGAAGTATATCCAAGCTCTTTATTGAACCTTACAAAGCCCACAGGATTTGGCCTTTGTCTCCCTCTTGCCCTTGATCACATCAGTCTGGTCAGTCTGACTGGTTATACCAAGAACGTGTCAAGATTGTTCTCACTACCTGGAATGGTCTGCTCCTGGATCTCTGCATGGTTGACTCTACTCTTTCAAATTTTGATCTTAAATAGCACCTCTGTAGAGACACCTGTGACTACCAAATGAAATGTATCTTCCCAGCCACTCTCTTATTACCTTGTTTTATTTTTTTCATAGCACATACCACTACCTCATATTTTTTATTTGCTTACTTATATATTTCTCTCCATTGGAATATAAATTTCTTGGGAGCCAGACTCTTGTCTGTCTTATTCTGTGCCATATTCCTAGCATCTGAGACGAAGCATGGCACATAGTAGATGCTTAGTAAATATTTGGCTGAATGAATGAACAGTTAAGGAGGTAGATTAAATTAGAACTACTTAAATGGAGCAGGCTGCCTCAGGAGATATTAAATTTCCAACTTTGGAAGTGCTCAGGGAGAGACTAAAGGATCATTTGTGGAGGAGCTTTTAAACAGGTGTCTTTTGCCTTTTATTTACATCAGAGGGATATGACATCCCTATCAGATTCTGGAAGGTTTGTGATTTTTTTACCTGGGGATGATTTATCAGGTTCTGGAATGGTAAGTATACTTTGGAAAGATTCCTGGGTGATTCATGCAGCCTCCCCTTGGGCATTTTATGCATCAAATGGGGTGCTGGTCTTTATGACTTCCAGGGTCTTTTGTACCTCTAGGAGACGATGATTCTTATGTTGTCATTGTAATAACTTGGGTAACTATGATCATGATAATGGTAACACATCAATCCGTTTGTTATCCACCTTCATGGAATTCATGGAAAACTTCTCTTTTCTTTTGTACCCCCGTATTTATACAAACACTACTGTACCCCTGTCCTCCACCCTAATAGCCACTGTTAATAGCTTGGTATCTATTTCTCCGTGTGTGTGTGTGTGTGTGTGTGTGTGTGTGTGTGTGTGTGTGTGTGTTTAAAGAGAAATTAAGAATGGGAAAGTTTTTGGCTTTTTTCTTCACTTAATGTATCTTGGATATCTTTACTGTCTACTTATAGTTTATCTCATTTTCTTAAATAGCATGGGGTTTCAATATAATATATTTAATCCCTGTGATGACATTTGGACCGTTTTCACTTTTTTTTTTCCAACTCTTGAAACATACTCTTAGAATGTGTTTGTAAGATGAATTCTTTAGTCAAAAAGTAAAAACATTTTAAATATTAATAAACATTGCCAGTTGCTCTCCCAAATGTGTGAACCAATCTGTACTCCATTCACAGTAGGATTTTAATTGGTGGTTCTCGCTTCAGTCAATGTTCTTTATATTTTGAAGGGTGTAGGTGCTTGAAAACATCAGTGGTGCTTTCACAATATTTACATGTTTAAGTATAATGAAAACTCTCTTGCCATGGTAATGGACCCTGGAGATGTAGTCTAGGTAGTTTTCTGATCTTCAGGTTAGATCTCAGTTCGTTTCCTTTTCTATGTTAGTGATGGGATGGATGCTAGCCTGAAGCAAATTTGGGTTTTCTTAAGTAGTGTAATCATTTATCACAGGCATAAAGATATTTTGGAAGTGTATTCCTGAAGCTCCCTTTTCATGTCAGATGGTGACTACAGTTAAGGCATGGGGGTGGAATCTTCAAAGGTATAGAATGTGGCAATGGAGAGTTCTCTGTGAAAGTTAATATAACTTAGGTCTCCTGCCTTTTTTGACATGACCAGCTGCCAGAACTTTGAGATCAAAGATTTTCTACAATTGTGAGGTCCTCATGGATGTTTATAATTTCTGCTGTACAGTATTATCACATTCTCTTCAAAGTAATTTACCATTTTATAACTTTCTGTCATTTAGCCTAGCCCCTTTGTTAATGCCTCAACTACATTCCAATCTAGATATAATTATAAACTTAAATCAGGAGGTAAGGGAGTTCTGAAGATATTTTTTGGAGAGTTCTGAATATGTATATGTACATGTACATGTACATGTATATGTATGTATGTATTTTTTTCCCAGAGTGAGCCTTTGGTTTTTAGCCCAATTCTGAGAGGTTATATTTTTTTCTTTAACAATTAAGAGCATAAAACTTAAGTGTACAACTTGATGAGTTTTTAAATTCACCCATCTAGTCATCACCCAAATTAAGATATAGAACATTACCAGCACTCTACCTTGTACCTTACCAGTTACCACTTCTCCTGTGAAAGATAAAAAAAAGCGCTATCCTGACTTGTATTACCATAGATTGGTTTTGCCTCATTTTAAGCTTTATATGAATTGAATCATACAGCATGTATTTTTTTGTGCCTGGCTTGTATTTGTAGAACTTATCCATGTTGTGAAGTTCTTCTTCCTCCTCATCCTCCTCCTCCTCCTCCTTCTTCCTTCTTCTTCTTTGTTGTTGTTATTGGCTATTCCTTCCCCCTACCATCCCCGGTTTTATTAATAATTGATATACGTCACTGTATAAGTTTAAGGCATACATCATGATGGTTTGATTTACACATATTATGAAAAGGTTAACACAATAGGTTCAGTTAACATCCATCTTCTCATATAGATACAATAAAAAGAACTTTTTTTGTCTTTTTGATTAGAACTCGTAGGATTTATTTGTTTAAACTTTTCTACATATTGTAGCAGTGTTAGCTGTAGTCACTGTGCTGTGCCTTACATTCCTAGCATTTTATTTATTTGATAACTAGAAGTTTGTACCTTTTTACTACCTTCCTTCAATTCCCCTCCCCCCCTTCATTGCTGTTTAGTGTTCTATTGTATGCATAGGCCATAATTTATCCATTTGCTGTTTATAGACATTTAAATTGTTTCTACTTTGGGGCTGGATGGGTATTCCTATACATGCCTTTTGATTCATTTATGCATCATTTCTGTTAGAATGGAATTGTTGGTCGTGGGGTATGCGTGTGTTGCCTAGCACTCATATTTGTTTCATACTTCTAGATAATTATTTTTGTGTTTTGTTTCTTGTACAGTTTGTCTGAGAATACAGATCAACCCACAGAACAAAGCAGATTTCCAAGGCATCTCCCCGGAACGAGCCTTTGCTGATTTTCTCTTTGCCAGCACCATCTTGCACCTTGTTGTCATGAACTTCGTTGGCTGAATCAGTCCCATGTGCTTAATTGAGGAGTGGGAGACTAGAGTAACGTAAGTGATGATTGTAGCCTTTGTCCTATCATGTTGATTTTAGAAATGGAAATTGGTGGGGTTGGTTTTGATCATGGTTGGCAAGGTTCTCATATTGCTCGTAAGACGTTTGCAGAATTTTCCATCTGTCTGCAAAGTATGCATTAATATCATCATGCTTCATCAGTGCTGTCACTCTTGGTCGTTGCCTTCTCTTCTCACTGTTCTGCAAATCATTAAGATAACAGAAAATGAGAGTTTGCCTGTAGCTGATACATTAATTTCTGCACCAGTAACTCCATGAAAATAGCTCTGAGATCTTGGAAGAGACAAAGTTGTAGGTTTTGCTTTTAGATTTGCTCTGTAATTTTTTCTGGTTTTGATCTCAGATGACTTTAAATGCTGAGCCACGGTCCCTGTAGTGCCTAGTATAGTACTTATACTGGATAGACATCTAGTATAATATATGCAGAATGATTGACTTGACTGGCCATTTATTTGCCTGCCTGCATTATCCCCTCTCCTCTCCTCTCCCCTCCCCTCACTCCCCTCCCTTTTTTCTCTTCTTTCATTCATTTGTTCATTAACAGTAGAGCTTTTTTTTCTAAACAAACTCTTATATAGAATCTCAGTATATAAAGTAGCAGTGAAGCTGGACTCATTTTCATTGACAGAGTTGAAAAGCCCTCTTTGCTTTTAGATTCTCCTTCTTATGTGGTATGCCTTCCTCCCAAGGATTTTTTGAAAGCTCTAAGAAGTATAAGGTGCTTTCCAAACTATGTCTCAACACTCATTTTATAAATAAGAAAATAGAGGTTCAGAACACAGGTCCAGAGGCCTTTCCTGACTACATAGCTAAGTGTTTGCAGAATAGTGCAGTGATACTCTTGGTTCAGTGTTCTTCCAGTACCCATGTAGCTTACTGATGAATGAATGCACTGTTTTCTTTGCCTTTTCATTACAAAATTTAGTGTTGCTTTTACTGGGTGGTAGAGAAAAGAGAAACTTAGGTAATGTTATCCTATTTGGGGAAGAAGATCCCAGGACTAACTTTTTTCTATCACTAGCATTTTTGTCCTGATCAGAAATCCAACACAAGAGTTAGAGGAACCATACAAAGTGAATGCAATAATGTGACAGTGACGTTATACTTCAATTTCTGGCATGAATTAATTAGTTACTTATAATATTAATATAGATCTTTTTCATTGTTGATAGTCCCTCAAAACCTGTTCTGTTAGTTCAGATAAAGGTTTCATTTTTTTGGTGGTAAGTTGACAGAAGGTTTATTTCAGTGAAAAAGTTTGGGAACCACTTCTTTCTGCTATTCTAATACAGTTTAACTCTTTGGAGAACTAATGAGGACTTGAATTGTCCTTCCTCTTTTCCCTTTTCTATATGTTAGTCAATGCCTTGTTATTGGAAACACAAAGAAAAGTAAACCGTGGCTTCTACCTTCTAGTAGGGGAGAAGGCATGGAAACATAGCAGTTAAAGACAGCGTAGTTTGAGCCACACAAAAGATGTGGACAAAGTGCCATGAGAGTCCAGAGAACGGAGCCACTGTACCATCTGGAGCAGAGACAGCAGACAAGGTATCTGACCAGTAACTCCTTAGTACAGCTAGGAGACTGACTCACCAACATTGACCTTAAGCCTGCAAACATCATGGATAACTTGGGCTGTCTGGTAGTAATTTTGCTGGAAAGGTCATAAGTCTTCTGAATACCTTATTCTAGATTTCTCAAGTTTTTTAGATGAGTCATGTGTATGCTTAAGGAAGGGACAGTGCAAACATTTTGAGGATGTTCTTTAGGTTCAGGGAGCTACCAAATCATGGAGAATTATTTTGTAGGGCTGTCATGTTTGGAGGCGGACTCTGCTGCAGAGAGCTTAATATTTCAAAATTATGACAAAAACAGGCAGAAAAAAGCAGGCTCAGCAGAAACTGCGTACTGCAGATTATTATAACAACCTAGGGCTACCCTTTCAGCGGGGAATTATGGGTGCAAGGCACAGCAAAACCTTCTTATCTGATATTGCAGTGTGAAATTATTTTATAGAGAGTACGTTCTCTGGGAGACTGCACAAGGGTTTTTCATAGAGATCCTTCATTTGACATATGGTTTATCGTCCTGCTCTCAGTTTTTAACATAACATGTATTTGCCCTTTTTGTGTGCTTCTAACTCAGTTCTTGGAAACTCAATTTCCAAGTAAGTTCTCAGTGTTTATACCAATTGAGAAGGTAGAACAAAACAGATTGAATATTCTTCATACTTGCCAAGTACATTTAAAGTTGGGTATAAAAAAATAATAAACATCTATAGTGTACCACTCTTGGATGAATTTGAGAGTGACATTTAAAACCAGCAGCTACTCTGAAAAAGAAAAAAAAAATGGCATTGAATTAAAAAAAAGTTTATTCCAGGAGAAGTAAGAAAGTTATCATAGTGGGAACTCACTGTAGGCCAGGCCTTAAGTGCTTCTCATTCTGTGTCTTATTTTCAAAATTAACTCATGAGGATGAGGATAGGCTTGCTAATTCCATTTTTGATGAGAAACAGGTTTAGAGAGACTTGACAATTTAAAAAATACAGAAAAGTACAGAGAATAATATAACAGACATTCATGTATTCATCACCTAGATTTAATGGATTTTGAACAGATTAAACAGTGTAGATTCAGTCGAATCCCTTCGAATTCCTCTCCAGTCTCAGTATCGTCCCTCTGCTGTAAGGCTTGAACTTCTTCATGGCAGTTTTGTTCAGTCAGTACTAATATAAAACCTAGATCTGATAAACACAACCTTTTCCAAACTTTAGACTTTGTGGTCTCCTGAAAACATGTCCAAAGGTGGCAGCTTGAGAAACCTTGAGGTAGGTAAAAGCTGCTCAGTTAGTTGGTAGCACCAGTTAAAGATGGCTGTCCCCATGGGCAAGAGCAGACTCAGTAATTTTTAGATTATCAAGAAAATGAAAATGCAAAAGTGAACAATGCTTCTAGTAAGCTTCTGAGTTGGGAGAATTCGTGTACACCTAAAATGATGATCAATGTTTGGTGCTTAGGTGGCAGTGAATCTTTTGAATGAATGCATGACACAGAAGCTCAGTAGATTTGAATATTTAAAAATTTACATACTTTCTGTAATTATATCCTGTTTTGTTTTTCTATGCAATTCTTTAAAAAAAATACGGCAGCTTGTCTTAAGTGTTCTGAAGGGAAATGAAAAAGAGGGACATAGCTACATTGGATCACAGTTTAGGGAGGAAAGTTCCTGGACTTGGGCCTTGGATCAAAGGGTAAAGTGAAATGGGTGCAAAGGGACAGACCTGAGCTTGGACGTATGCTTAGCCTGGCGGAGATGGTTTGGCTAATGCTCGTGTTAAAACCTTGTTAGTGTTGCTTTGTTTTTATAATGGAGGTGGTTCTCCCAGATGTATTTAAAAATTAATAGTGTTTAATCCTTGCTGGAGCAAGGGGGCTACAGGGCTGGGGCTATATAACTCTGATGAGCAGTACTATTTACAAATATGCAATTACTGTTAGATTTTCAAATTCATCAGTGAAGTATAGTAATCTAGAGAATTATCTCAGAAGGGAATCTAAATATTATTCTTTAGGCTCTACTGCCACCTAGTGAATCATACATTTCATGTGGTGAGAGAATGTGCTACAAAGCATAAGAGTCTCTGGGAAGAAGCCCCGATATCTTTGTGATAAAATCTAGTTTTTTTCCCAGTCACAGGAGGGCAGCAGAGGTCAAGGTGGGCTCAGATGCTAGGTGGGGGTTGCTTTACATTTTGGCCAGAAGTGGGCAGTGTCGAGTTAGGCACAAAGGACATGGAGCCTTCAAGTAGCCCAAGGCTTTTATTACACAGTGAAGACCGTGTTCAGGAAGGGTTCATTTCTTTTTTGTATATTGTCAGTTCAAGAGCTCCCTTTTGGTTTGCTCTAGACTTGTTTTGCTCTCAACATGACTTTCCACTGGCAATAATCTTTAATTTTTTGTTGGAAATGGCCATTTATTCTTTTATTTTCTCTGAGATTTCACCTCAAGTGAATTAGATTCAGCCACCAAATAAGTTCTCAGATAGGAAACTTCTAGATTTGTAGCACACATTTTGAATTAAGCATAGCATAATCTTTTCTTAACCTTTTTCCTCGGAGGACAAGATTAATTCTTTACCAGTTATTCTTAAAACCTTGAATCTTCTTATTTTATTTACTAAAAAACACTAATTGATGACTCGATTGGGTGATTGAGCTCTATTGTATTTGGTCCATTTAAAGCTGAGAGAGTGTAGGAGGGGAAGGGTGGGAGAAAGAGGGAGATGGTGGGAGAGAAAGAGGAAAATCAAGTAGATTTGTGTTTAGAATTTCATTGCTGCCTTCACTTTCTGCCTTATTTTCTCTATCCGTGCAGTTTGATGATTCCCCCTTTAAGTTATCCCTGCCTCCAGGTTGCATAGGAGTCTATTCTGGGGCTTTCAGGGGTCCACTGTGCATGCCTCTAATGCTGCACTTACCGCATTGTTATGAAACTATTCATTCACTTTCCTGTCTCAAGGCTTAGCACAGGCTACCAGTCACAGTGTGTGTTTGTTGAATGAGTGCATGATGAATAAATCATTTTCAAGTGCAAGAAAATGCTATATAAAATAGTTATGTCAATAGTTTAGTGGATGCTAAGGCATGTGGAAAATACCATGGAAAGAAGAGGCCAAAAGAAAATTCATTCGAGGGACTGTGAGGTGGGGCACGAACAGGAGCCTGGAAGTCAAAAGGCCTGCATCATGGCCTTTGTACTGTTGTGGAGTGCCTATTGGAATGGATGGACAAGCTGTCCCTCAGCCTTAGTTTCTCTGTCTGCATAGTGAGGGATTGTCATCAGTCTCGTAGCTGTTAAAGTCTCTGATTTGTAGAATTCATGATAGTTCTCATTGTATTTGAGGAGGATTGAGCTGTTAGTGTAGATCCTCATTTGGGCTTTGCTGTTTTTTTCTTTTTTCTTCCAAAAAAAATTTTTTTTTTCCATCTATATTATCAGATTCCCATCATTCACTCACAGGAGGTAGAAAGTTAAGGTGTGACTGTAACAATGCACAATATTTATACATTTTACAAAATTAGACATTTGTAAAATTCCTTAGAGTTATCATTAGGCTTGCACGACTCACATTCCACATACACTGTTATATACACTAACCCATGCGATTCTCACAGCTCGTACTATGGTGGGAGTACCCAAATAGTCTTTCCATTTTATACATGAAGTAACCGTGGTGAAATTTCAGTTGACTTGTCTAGGCCCTGGAGCTAATAAGTGCCTGAGGGAGAACTTAATAACAGACATTTTGACTCCAAACATTTTTTTCCTTTTCTATTTTGTTTAAAGACTTTTGGGTAATGAATATATACACACACCTTGTTAGAAGGTTTTCATTCAAAATATTAAACTTGTCTTTTTTAAGACAGGAGAGGTTGATAAGGTAGGATGAAATTAGCCTATCTAAAATGTTTCATTAAAGTTGGTCCTCTTTAATATGATTCAGAAGAAATGCAGGAGAACTGACTTTATCCAGAGAGGGTAACCCTGGACCCAGCGTTGTCTAATAGGACTCTTTGCAGTGTGGGAATTTTCTAAGTCTGCACTAGCTGGTACAGTAGCTACCAGCCACTTGTAGTTGAACATTTGAAATGTGGCTAAGTTGAACATTTGAAATGTGGCTAAGTGACTGAAGAGCTGAATTTTTAATTTCATTTAATTTTAACTAATTTTAAATAGTCATCTCTGGCTAGTGGCCATGGTGTTGGACAGAACTGCTCTGGACAGATCTGTCAAATTTTCAGGTTAATTTCCTCATTTAAAAATGAGAGGATTAGATTAGCTGATCTTTAAAGTTCCTTTCATTTTTAGAAATATACTATCTGTGCCTTCTGAAATTATAGTGATTGAAATTGAGCAATGAACCTAGAATTTCCGCAGAATGGTCTTTGATTTGCATTTTCTCTAATTTCAGTTTAATTTGGTGACCAGGATTCAGGATGAGATGGATTTGAAGTAAAATCAGTATTTGAGCGTATCTGCTCAGTACTAGTGTCTGAATAGAGATGGTGCTGGAGAGAAATACAGGTTCCAAATAGAAATGACCCTGTCTAGCCTTATCTTTCATATCTATGCAGGGAGTAATTATTTTTTAACAGTTCTTTGCATTGTGCCTTGCTTTTATTAAACATGATTAGAACAGACTGGTCAAGTGGTGCTGTCTTTTCTGCAGGAGTGAAATAGATTGAAGAAGTCATGCTAACTTATCTCAGTTAAGTGTCTTCCATTTTGCATGTCTCGATAACGGGAAGAAAATTTATTAGTAAGTTTCCTAAAACCTTTATCTTTTGGTTAGCAGGGGATACCGTTCTTCTGAGCTGTTGAGTAGTCCAATTTTATTGAGCTAACATTTCAAAGAATCCTAGAACCTTTGCTTTTAGAATACTGTCAGTGAATATATTTTTGCCTTCAAAGAAGGGAGCAGATCTTTGTAAATAGAATTTTCTGAAAACCATTATCAAAGACTCTTATGAGTCGTTTTTGCCTTCTAAATGGACCAGCCCCACTGTCTTAGATCTAATTTTTTTTATATCGTAGAATGTCAAAACTTGACTTTTGTATTAAACTAGTATTTCTTTTATAATTTGAAATGTGTCAAGGCTCTTCACTGAAATGGCCCTATGTTCTAGTCCTTTCTCACCTCAACCATTAGAACTGATGTGTTATATTAATTCATTGTCTGTTACTTTAAGAAATTTGATGGAGTGAAAAGATGAGTTTAATAGGTCTGTTTGTTCTTCTTTGGCACTGTATAAACTTTTCATTCCATTTTTGCTCGCTCTTTACACATTCATTTCTCACCATTCCACCGATGTAAGAATGTTCAGCAATTATGTAGCGTTTCTCTAAATACCATTGTTAGTGAAGTAAAAGCACTATGGCTAGAAGTCTAAGACCTTTCCTTTAAGCTCTGGTGCTGGAATCTCCAGGTCAGAGCCAATACACAAATACCCAGCTCTTCTGAAAGGTGGTGTTTCCCAACCTTTTTAAGTCCTGACACACATGGAAGATTACAGTATTCTTATGGCTTCCTGCAGGAAAATCGGTTGCTTATGGCTAGAGTCTTTGGAGCCCCTGGGCCCAGGGGTCACTTTCTGACTGCACCCATGTTATGTCACAGTTCTCTGGGAGGCACTGGAAAGGAAGCCTGTGTTTGTGAGGCGGGGTGCCACTTCACAGCTCCAACTCCCAGTCTCGTCTGATTAGCAGCATTGTGGATGCTTCTCGTGGAGTTATTCTCCACTTTCTTTCTAAAAAGAACCTTATCTTTAAATGAAAACAAAATTATTTCTTCTGTAATTCCTTTGTTAAATCTGAGATTGGGAATTTTTCTAGACTTTCTCTCTTGAATTCTTCCTTCCTCTATCCTCCCCCAAACTGGCATTTAATGCTTTATAAGCTTTCTAGATCCAGAGAAGCTCTTTAGGCTGAATTGCAACCTCCTCACCTCAAAGAGTCTGTGGGCTAGAGGTCAGAGGGAATTCTGTAAAGGAATGCTGCCAATCAATTGTAGAGCTGGAGTTAGAACCCAGGTCTACCAGTTCCTAGTCACCCCTTTTGCCTTGGTGCACTGGGAGTTCAGATATGAACTTGAAGTTTTATGGATTTCTTTATAAAATGTTTCATGAAAAACATTTTCTTTATTCTGGTTATGGCCTAGCTTAAATACTGCCCAGCATTTGAGAACTTCATAAATGTCTTTGTGTTTGTGTGTTTAGAATTTAGATGGAAGGATTTGGGGCCCTGTCTGTAATATCTTAAGACATTAAAAAAAAAAACACAAAAAACCCAAAAAACCTTGGATATTTCCTCTTACCTTTTTATTTCTTTCTTTTAGGTTTACTTTTTGATTTTTCCTGGAGAAGAACTCTTAAGATGGCAGCTTGCTGGACACAGATTTTCTTCACACTTACACTTACTGCTGGCTCTGACTTGGTGCGTTGGTGGAGAGCTAGAGAAGTTCCCTCGTTTCTGTGTCAGAACAACTTCATAATGAGCATTTATTAACATGACCTATCCCCTCCATTAAGTGTATCTTTTTTGCCTTCCAAATTAAACTCCATGCCACTCCTTTCAGTACCTCTGACTCCGTCTTTTGTTTTTATTCTTTATTGGTGTCAGAATCTGTTTTCTCCATCTATCCTCTGTGCAGAGCTCTTTAGGAGTTGATAACTTGCAACTCTGAATGTACCTCCATGTTTTGATTAAGTGAATTTGAAGTTAATGATAAAAGACAGTGCCGACAACCCTGGGAGAAGACAGTCCTTTGTCTTTTCCCTGGAGTTGGTAATCCTTTACTAATCTTTCGTTGTTACAGGTGATTCCGCTCTTACTGCACAGTGCATTCCTGGAACAATGTCATGAAGCATTTGTTAGAATTTGAACTGTGTGCTTCCACATATATGGCTGTTTTGATATGCTTTCCTGGTGAAAAGTGAAATAAGCATCTCTTAGGCAATGTAAACAGTGCAAAGAGTGAGGGTTTTGAATATATGGTTATTTATAAGATATACTACTCTCTGAGTATTTCACAGATATTATCTCTTGCTATTCTTGCAGTTATCTCAGGGGTTCCAGTCCTCATTAGTTGAAGAAATTGAAGCTTTATTTGTAACTTGCTTAAGACCAGAGGTGAGGGCACACCTTGGAAAGAAAAATAGGACTGCTGGCCGAAGCCTAGGCATTTTATATGTACCATGCCGGCAGTCCCATTTCCATCTTGGATGCAAAAATAGGAAATAAACCATGTTGAGAATTCCACTATTTAAATTTAGTTAACTGCTGAGATGATGAGCTGTGTTCTAGAGGTTCTCCAACTTGGCTGCATATTAGAATATCTTGGGGAGCTTGAAAACAAAATCTCAATGCCCAGGTCACATTGCAGACCAATTAAGACCAATTAAAGAAGAATCTTTGGGGGTGGCATCTGTACTTTGCATAGCTATCCAGATGATTCTCATGTGCAGCCAAGGTGGAGAAGTACTGCTCTGGATTCTTAATACAAAATGTAGCCCATTGACCAGCAGTATTGACATCTAGGAGCTTATTTGAAAAGGAGACTCAAGCCCCACCCCAGACCTTACTGAAGCATAATCTTTGTTTTAACATGGTCCCATGTAATTCATGCATATGTTAAAGTTTGAGAAGCACTGATCTAGAGCTATGGTTCTCAAATTTGGTATATTTCACAACTACCTAGAAATTTGGTAAAAGCTTGGGCTTCTATGTTTTATTAGCTCTCTGTAACTCATATACAGCTAAATTTGAGAATCAGGAGTTGGCAGATTTTTTCTTAAATGTGCATGACTGTGTTCCAATAAAACTACAAAAACAGGCTGTTGGTCCATGGGCCGTAGTTTGCCATTCTTAGGGATACTCATTCACTAAAATTATGATTGATCAATTTAATTGGCTTTCAAACTTTTATATGCAGATATCTAATTTTGTCAGGAAGCTTCTGGATTTTTAGTCTGATAAACGTTTTAAATAAGAAAAACTTCTGAACTTTTAAGACAGGTTGAAAACTGGAAGTAATAGTAATTTTATCAAGGAAGACAATTTTCAGAGCCTTTAATATACAGATTTTCTTTAATATCTTCCAATGGTATTGAGATACATGGGACAACTAATAAATTCCCATTTATTGGATTAGCTCTTGACTCGGAGGTGATTTACCCAAGCCAGTTATCATCAATCAACAGGAAACCTTCATCTTTCACATGTCTTTTCACCATTTGCAGTAGGACAAAAGCCTCCAAACTGTTTCTGGAGTCTTCAGTTTAAATTTAGTTAAAATCTCGTTAGAGGTGACTCATTTGTCTTTAGGTTTCTGTTGACTGGCTTAGTGGTTCTCTATGCAAAAGAACTAGCTGTGGAACTATTTCTTCAAGCTTAAAAAAATGCATTACTTGCAACTCTGAATTTACCTCCCCCTACTTTCTTGAGTTTCTGATTCTTAGGTGTTTTTTATTTGTTTGTTTTTAGTTGAAGTAGCTGAAGACATGGTAGATGAGAGGCACTACCCCAGGATAGATATTCTGTTCATTAGATGCCTCTTTCTGCCTCTGGACCTTTCTTATACCCACCGGCTGTGTTGTAATGCCTCCCCTGGGCCTTGCACATGGGTGTTCAATACAGCATGTTGAACAAGTGGATTTTGAGTACCACAGTATTCAGTACAGAGAGATGTAGCCTGGTATTTCCTGCTGTGTATAGCTCGCCACCTTTAGGGGTGGGTTTATTTTTATTTTCTGTGCTCTTTTGTGGGGCTGGAAGCCATTTGCCCAAACCACTGTACATAGTCTGTTCCCTGCCATTCTTTGCAGTGGCTGGAAGCCCAGCTCTGAGCACCTCCTGCCCACACATTTCCTGCCCCCTATCACATGGAAACCATCTCATGTTTTCTTCTTTTAGCAGCGTACACCTTTGGCCTCTTTGATCACATCTTTTCATCTTGTGCTTCAAAACACTTTTGTTATGATGGTTGGGAAATACTTGGGGAGGTCACAGAGACCTGTTCCTGCTTTAGGAGGCTCAGCAAGCTAGCACGGGCCAGTTACCAGAGGCTGGGGAGCTTGTGTACAAACTCACTGTGACCCAGCTGTCCTCCCATTTCCGTGGCTTATACCCCTGGGCGTTTAGACCAAGCTGCAGTGCTACATAACTTTCTAATTACATTTCACTTAATTTTTTTATTTACACCTATAGCACCTGGTCTTACTAGGTGGCCTCTCATTCAAGTACTAACCAGGCCTGGTCCTGCTTAGCTTCCAAGATCAGATGAAATTGGGTGTGTTAAGGGTGGCATGGGTGTAGGCCTCACTTTAAAAAATTTAACAAATATAAAAAATGGATTTCTCCTGTAAGGCAACACAACACTTTCCAGAATAGGGATTTTAGATGAGAGAATAGAAAAAGGTTTATGAAGAACTAAACAAAAGAATCATCATTTGCTTACATTGTATGAGTAGGTGAGTCCAAGCTTACGCAAAACTGCTGTCAGTGGGGTGAAAACGGTATATTTTCAAGCTACCAGAGAGGCAACCTGGTGTTGCAGAAAGCACTTGATCTCAAAGTGCTGATTCAAGGACCTGTTCTTCCACTTACTGTCTGTTGACATTTTGTGGACCTTTTGTCTTTAAAATTTAGCAAATAATTAATTAGGCATCCAGGCACTGTGTTAAGACACTGCCCTCAATGTCTGGCATGAGTGCATAACATTGACTGTCTACCAAATGTCTGGCATGGTATTAAGCATACCCCATTGTGTGTTCCTATACTCCCATGAGGTAGGCGCTTGGTATTCTCCTTTTCCAGATGAGGAAATAGAAACTTGGTTTGTAGGTGGTAGAGTTTGAATCTTCTGGTTCCAAAGCATTTGGATTAGGCCTTGAATGAGATAAAATAATAAGCATGGGGATAATAATACCTCACACTGTTGTCCCAACAAAATGTAAGTGAAAGTACCTTGTTAATATAACTGCTCTACAAATGTACCAGGACTCTCATAGCAGTCATCAGAAATGCTGAGAACTGATCCACGCATATTTTCTCCCTGAGTGGTATGTTCAGTTTTACTGGCTTTCAGCTAAAGCACTGTGGTGGCCAGTTCAGGCCTTCCTCTTTCCTCCAAGGAGGGAGATCTCCCCAGGAGCCCCCATTAGGGTCTGGTATTCAGCTCTGCTCTGCCTTATTAAATACCTGGCATGAACAACGTTTTAAACTTTTTATTAATGAAATTTACACATACACACACATGTCAAGGTGCAAGTAAAATAAAACTGATTCCCAACACTCAGCTTCAACAGTTATCAACATTTTATCCCAGTCTAGTTGCAGGGTATTAATAATTACCATCTGGTGAAAGAGCCCATTCTTTCTGTTACTCTATCATCTAGTTAAGAAATATTTGAGAGCCTATTCTGTGTCCGGTGCTAGAGATACAGAGGTGGTAACAACAGAGTTCCTGAGGCTTAAATTCCAGTTGGAAGAGAGCCAGATTAGCATAAATGGAATCATGTTGTAAGTGGAGTGAAAGAAATAAACAGTATGATGTGATCTTAAATGGGGATAGGGGAGCTGATCCTACACAGTGGTCAGGAAAGACCTCTCTGAGCAGATGACATTTAGGCTGAGAGAGTCGGCCATGGACCAGCAGGAGTGTGTCTAGATATTCTGTAACTCCCTCTCGTTGCCAGATGATTGAGTAGTAGAGTCTGCATGTGCAAACGTAGCCTCGAGATCGCTAACATCAACTTTTATTGAGTAAATGTTCAGGGCTCTGTTTTGCCATCCTAATTTAATCCTACAAGGGGATCAAGTAGGTTCAGAGTCACAGAAAAGTGAAGAGACATCTAGGCAGAATGCAAGAAATGGGCCTTGGGGGTATCCTGAGGCTCCAGTCTGTTCATGTACTCCTTCCTCTACGATGGCTGCATCTGGAAATATCTGGGACTTGGGTGTCCACAGTGCTTGGTGGAAAGCCAAGGGCTGCAAGCCTAGTTCACTGTGATCCCAAGCACGCCACTACGCTGTCTCCTCGTCTGTGATAGGAGGAGATAATACCGTGCTCAGACTTACCAAAAAGATCAAAAGAGACGTTTGCTTTGGTGTTGTACAGATGCAGGATATTCATCAAGATTCTACATAAAAGATGTCACCACACCCATATCCTATGGTAAATCAGGGGAATGAATAACTTGGGTCAGAAAGGAGAGTGAGGACACCATCAAGGCCGGAGGCATAAAATGGAGGCCAGTTGCTCACCACTCTCTAAACCACATTCCTTCATCTACTTAAACTCTCTTAAGTCCTGCCAAACTTATCTTGCATTCATATGCTCTTCCTCTAATATTTTATTTTTTCTCCTCTGCTGAATTTTATGTGGTTCAGGGAAAAGGGAGACAGGCACTCTCTTCTGCTTCTCAGCAAGATTTTTTTTTTTTTTAAATTTTTGCCTATAGCACCTGGTTTTCCTAAGTGGTCTCCCAGCCAAGTGCTAACCAGGCCCAACCCTGCTTAGCTTCTGAGATCAGACATTGGGCTTGTTCAGAGTGGCATGGCTGTAGGCCATGGACCATAGCTCCACTGGGGCACAAACCCAGGACCTTCTGTGTGTAAAGCAGACGCACTAACCACTATACTATGGAACTACGTCCTCGGTGAAATTTTTGAAAGGTTTTGAAAATAGGAGGAGTCTCTCCCTTGGATCCTGTTGTCACTGTAATGGGAGCATGACCACATTTCCAGAGCAAATAGAGAGACCAAGCTCCCCTCAAAGATGGTGACCCCCATCCTCCCAACCATTTAGGGTATTGGCCTGAGAGAAGATGGCCACTGGAGGGTGCCATAAAGGTCTGGCTTGATGCTTTCAGACCTCATGTCCTGCTGGGGTCAAGCAGGCCCTTCAGAAGGCAGAGAGGCTGCCAGAGGGTGATAGGGGAGATAAGAAATTAGAGTGTTCAGGAATGAAGTGGTGAGAGGACTCAAGGAGGCCTGGAGTGCTCTGGGGCCAGAAGTGCTGGCTTTTGTCAGAAACTTGGCCCCAGACTTGCTAATGCCTTCTGGTTCTGGAATTCCCCTCCAAGCTTTCCTGGAAGCCAGAAGCCATGGAGAGGACAAAATGCAGATCATGGTGTCAACAAGAAGCTCATGAGACCATAGCGAAGGGAGAAGTGGCCATTTATTGTGGCAGTGACACACTGGTGGGCTCCGGAGTCCTAAGCTCCTCGGCGCTTTTCTCAAGTTGTGGTGGTTATGTCTGTCCCCGTCCAACTGACCCGACCATAAGGACTGCTAAGACTGTGTTTCATCTTTCTGGGCATTCCCTTATACTTGGCATTTTCACACCCATGACCTCTTTCAATCTTTCAACAACATTGAGAAATAGGGGGGCTACTTGTTTTCATCTGTGTATTTGATGAAAAATTGAGACTCAGAAAAGTTAAAAGCCCCAGGAGAGAAGGCTAGTGAAGGGCTGTGATGCTTACAGGTAACAAGCAGTTCTCTGGACCCCTGCCCCAGGATGCATTCCCCAAAACATAATAACAAAAACCTTCATCATGAAGTTACCATCATTGATACACCTCTTTCAGGTCCCAAATCCTCACTGGACTGTTAGTTCCCTGAGGACAGAAACTGTGTGTGTATTTAACAGGAGCAGTATTTTATTGAGATGTAATTTAGCTCCACGAAAATGCACAAATCTCAGGTGCATTTTGACATGTGCATACCCCATGTTACCATCACCCAGAGCAAGATACAGAACCTTCCTCCACCCTGACATTGCCTCCTGCCCTTTTGCAGTCAGTCCTGCCCCAGAGGCAACCACTTGTTCCCATTTCGACTGGCCATTAGTTTCGCCTGTTCTTGAATTTTCGTAGTGTGGGCTCATAGAGAGGCTGGCACGCTGTGTGGCACATGGCAGGTGTGTGACATGGGGGAAAACCTTGGTTCTTAAGCTGCCCTGTGAGAGAGTATTGGCTGCACGGGGAGCCCGAGGCTGCGGGCGGTCGGGCTGAGGCTAGGAAGCGGCAGGTCCTGGACCCCAGCGCGGGCTCCCTGATTCTGACTTGGCTTCCCCAGGCAGCAGGGCTCCCCCCTAGCGGTCTGCACCGGGGAGCCTGACGATGCTGGGCAGATAGTGCCCCCTGCGGCCCGCCGGGCCGGACCCAGACCTTTTCCTCTCCATGGGGTGAGTGTGACGGGATCCCACGAGCCCGGAGCCCGGGGCAGTGTCGAAGGGTAGGAGCTTTCGGAATGAAAGCCTCCTGCCCTTTTATTTCCCTCGGAAGCTCTGGGGGCTTCGCACCCCAGAACGAGCAGACTCGGGGAAAGAGGCCTTGTTGGTGGAGCGCTGCTGCCCCCAGGTGGCCGGCCGCGGGCACCGCCGCGGAGCAGGCGGGCCGGGCCGGGCGTCTCAGGCTCTGCAGGGCTCGGGCTCTGGCCTCAGCTGTCCGGCCTCTTGCCGCTCGGTGTCCTGAGCCCTGGCCTTCTGGTCGCGGAGACGCAGACTCCAGTCAGGACCATCGCCCAGTGCTCCGGCCTCGCCTGCAGTGGGGGCCTTTCTGGGAGAGCCGGTCCCCGTTGTGTCTGTGGGCAGATGTGGTCCCCACAGCCCTTAGGGGAAGGTGGGCTGGACATGAGCTTCGAAGGAAGCTCTGCCCTGTATTAAGCAAGAGTTCCGTTAGGTGAGAGCAACGTTTGATCTCAGGGCTTGACTCAGAAGCAGGAGGGTGCTGAGGGGGGGGGGCGGAGGAGGCCTGTCTGCGGCGGGGTGGGCAGCCCCCCCAGTCTGCGGCGGGGCGGGGTTGCCAGGCGGCCCCTCCCATCCCGGTGGCTTTCCGGTTGCACCTGAGGGTGGTGGTGTAACGGCCCAGGCCGCCCGGCCCCAGGCACGTGGCCTAGGGCGATGGTATCTCTAACTCAGTATTTTTAACTCTTCTTTCCAGAGGATGTGGCTTCTGCGGGAGAGCTTCAAAGGTTGCCCTATTTGCCTCTCTCAGCTACCATGACGTCATGGAAACTGGAAGGGGCTGTCCCAAGCCCCCAAACACCTGGAAGGAAGTGGGAAGCTTTTTCCACTTCCTGTCCTACTTCTGGCTACTGACTGAATGTCTGACCTGTTTATTAATTTCAAAATGTAGCTCTGTGTGTGACTCTCAGTGGAAACCTTACACATGTGTGTGTCTGGGCGAAATGAGGCCTTTAAACAGAGGCAGGGCCCTGGCGGTCCTGCGGAGTCCTGGCCGAGCAGCATACTTATCCACAGAATGACAGCACTGGGTCTCCAGGCCCAACCTCCGTCCCAAGCTCTTCTTCCCACACATTGCTCCAACAGGTAGATTGGAGAAGGGGTTGTAAGATAGGACACGGAGAAAGAGAGATGGAATTAGTGGTCCCTCCCTCAGTGGCCATACCATTGACTCCTGGATGCCTTGTGTGTTTTCCCAGAGTAACCATCCTCCAGCTGTATTTGATGGGTGCTTGTGTGGGGACTACGCTGGCCAAAGGGCCATCACTCAAGTTTTACTTTTCCTGATAGTTCTTGATAGGTTACGCTTAGCTCTTGGGAAAACGGAAATAGAGGTTTACCAGGCCATCTCCTCTATTAAACCCACTTTTCTTCTTTTATGCTCCATCCCACCCCCAACTTGGCTCCCTCTTCAGTGCCCAATCACACTGATCACTTTTTCATTCTTTTGCTGGCTAAGTGTATATTTAGCACTGTTGTGTGCCAGGCACTGTGCTAGGTGTTGCAGACGAATGGATGAACAAGGCCCACTTCCCACCTCAAGGAGCACATAGTCTAGTGGAATTTCTTGTCAAGATGTTTCCTGATAACTAACGTGATATCTTTTAAGGGCTTTACTTTTGACGCCAGGGGAGTTGAATTTTCCTGGCTAACCAAGAAGAGAATTCTTCAAGACTCAGATGGCTGCATTTCTAAGCATGGGTCATGGCATAGGGGTCATTTTTTTGGAGCTGAAGACCCCACTCAGGTTTTCCTAAGGCATATACTTGCTTAGCCTGCCTTGCTCTTGACCAGGTTGTGATTCTAATTGCACTCAGATGGCAGGTCTCTGGGTGAAATGTCAGAGAATCTTCTATAATCTTAGGCCTAAGATCATGAGAAGTCATTTGGTCCATTCTTCTGCCTCCTGGGCTGGCCTAAACTTAAGCTTTTTGGGGCAGTGGCACTTCTGTCCAGAGAAATCCATTCTATAACTGGCCTTGGTGACACCTTCCCTGCTGAGGTGGCAGCCTTCCCTCCCTGAAGCTTGTCCTACTCAAGGGGACTCAGGCTCTTCAGGGCTGGGCCTTGTGTAGACCTGATGGCTGTGCCTTCAGGTTTCCTCAGTGACCTCTTCCTTCCAGGTTGGACGATGCCTGGTTTCTTACTGCACTGAGGGGCCCTGCCACAGTGGCCCAATGCTGACCTTCCTAGTGAGCTCAGGAGCCCTTCCCCTGGGCTGCCCCACAAGGCCACTTTAACTTCCCCTTGACATCCTTGGTGGGGCCTGTGGCCAGACCTGAGAACAGAGTGGACAAAGTTGAGTGGAGTCTGCACCACCCCCTCAGCACACCCACTTGCTCCTGCTCTGCCCTCTGACTCGGCCCAAATGGCTTTAGGCTTAACAGCCTCAGGATTGAGGGAACGTTCTTGCTGGGATCGAGAAATCCCTGGTTTGAGATGGAAACTTCGCAGGGAGCAGTGATGTCCAGGTGACAGACCTACTCACCTAAGGTCTGTCACTCTCAGCTCGGGCTGGGCCGGGAAGGAGGAGGCCTTTACTTCCTTCGTGGGTCTGGGTGGATTCCCCAGTTGTTGACACATCACCTCATCGGTCCACGGGTGGCCTTAAGGGTCCAGTGACTATAGAGTCCTGCCCTTTGAGAGCCCTGGGCTAGTGCCACTTCACAGGCTCCCTCGACCTCCCTCAGTCTGGGTCTCCTCCGGGGTTCTTGAAGGGGTCTGTTTTTTGGCCCCTTCACTGCCCTCCAGGGTCTCTACTTCAAGCCCCCATGTCCCCTTCGGCCTCAGTATCTTCACAGCCAACTCTCAGGAGCAGACCTGCCTCCCTGGCCACTCATTCATCCCTTGCCTGCATCTTTTGTGTACAGACCGAAGTGTATTAGGGGGTAAAAAAAAGTCAAACTAATTTGCCCTAAGTTTTTAACGGTTGATGAACACTTGCTCTATTAACCCTCCCAGGAGCATTTTCATTTAATAGGGGGAAGAGAATTAATTAAAAGAAATTCCCAATGGTGAAATCTTTGGCATTGTGTCAGACTGATGAGGAGGCAGTTCTGTGTTCTCTGCAGGTGGCAGAGCCCGCTTTTGGGAAGGAGGTTTCTGACCTCCTACATGTGAGAGTGAGCTGCTGTGATGGGATTTCCTATGAGACCTTTCCTATTAGTAATCTTTAAAGGGACTTTTATTTAGGCTGGAGATGAGATGGCTCAGAGAGACGTGGGAATTCTGTGGTACCCTTAGTAGGGCTGGCCAGGACATGGATGGTGGTTCTGAGTTCTACAGAGGCTACCAAATCAGAGATGCATAGAGCTGGAGGTAGCTTCCAGTCTCAACTGGAACTTATGGCGGGAAGAGACATGCCTAAGTCACCTACTGAGCTGTTGGCTCTGTCACTGTGAAAAGCAGCAGGCCTGAATTGTAGCTGGAAAAATTTGCATGCTTCTGGCTGATGTAGTTAAAGACACGTGGGTGACCCAGGGAGGTATTTGGGGATAGGGTGTCCTCCCACCCTTGGGAATTGGTAGGCACTTGGCTGTAGTCTTGATAGCAGTAATAGTGAGGTAGATGGCTGAATGGCCTCTGAGGGGCATTCCTGTCAGCATCCGTGATCCTGGGCTAGGTGCTCAGGCAGCAGGAGGCTCAGGAGAATCCCAGGGTCCCAGGGAATCCCACCTCCAGATGAGGGCTTGAGACATCTCCTCTCCTTGGCCTGACCCCCAGGCTCAAGGAGACAGAACTCATTTTCCCTTTTCATATCTTCACACACAGGATGGTGGGAATGTAAGTCTGGGTCACAACATCCTCCCCTCCACTCCTAGACTGGGCACCAGAGGGTCTAGACATTGGGTTGTGGCCCAGGCAGTAGAGTAGTGGGTGGTCTCCAACCATAAAATTGTTGGACCATGCACAGTTTCGACGGGAATCCAGTCTGAAAGGAAAAGCAAAGGAAGTGCTCCTGGGGGATGAGAGACAGTGGGTGGCATTTGAGGGACACTTGCTGTGTGGTCCCCATCTTCCAAATTTCAGCTACAGGTCACTACCACCCATGTACATGGGCCTCCCGCCACGAGTGGCCCAGTGGTGTGGCGTGAAAACGGAAGAGCAGGGACCCAAGCTTTTAAGTGGGTTTGCCCTCAGCACAGCCTTCTAAGTGGAATTTTTTAGAGGTTATTCCAGGAAGAGGTTTGACTTAAGCAGCTTCTTGAATTAGCTTGTCCTGAGTGTCATCGTGGACAGATGCCTTGGTTGCTTTCTGCCTAGCTAGTGATCAGCAGCAAACCAAAAATGACCCCGACCAAACCCAGTCAAACAGGAGGACAGTCTCTGATCTTCCAAATCACTTTTAATGAAGTCGTGGAAGCAGAACACACAATGTGGCTCGGATACACAGCATAGCAAGGCCTAGATAATGAGAGAGTTTTCCCCACATCTTGGGAGAAAGGGTAATATGTCTTTATAAACACTATTTAAAAAATATAAGCTCCTCACAACATTCTTCAGGAGCTAGAGCTTGGGAGAAGCCCCTGGGGATCCACTGCCTCGTTGGACATCAGTGGCAGTCTCTGGGAGGGGTAGGGGCCATCTCCACCTCCAGGAGAGGCTGCAGCAGCCTCTGCCTTTGCCGGGAATGTTAGGCAGTGACAAGCAGCAGTGGGGGAACAGAGGGGTGACGGCAGCGCTTGGCAGCTCTCCAGCTTCCCGATCACAAATATCTGATAGGATCCAGTTGGTGGCACTGCCAGAGCTGTGGAGGGAGCTTTCTCTTCCATGGAGGTTGAGGATGTGCCTCTTTGCTTGAAGAAGCAGAGTAGGGCGGTGAGGAGCGAGGGGCAGGGAGCACTTGGCTCTCGCATTCTCAGTGACCTGGGATGAGGAAAAACAGAGTCAGTCTGGACGCCAAGGAGACAGACCCAGGACAGTGAGGATGCAGTGGAGATGCCTCCATCTATAGAGCCCTAGGAACAATTGGACCCTGGAATTCTTTTTGCTGGTGGTGGAATGGGATACACTTGCCAGCAGGATGACCAGGGAAACTGGGGGAGAGGGGTGTAGAGATTCTAGCCAGGAGGAGGGTGTAATGTGAGTACAATATCTCCTTGCTTTATTGGAAGCTGAGGATATGAGGAAAGGCATTGGGAGCCCCATTAGGTTTTACAGTGAAAGAGGTACAGCAGCTGGTGTGATAGAAGATGTGACAGAAAGCACGGATGAGTTTTGGGGTCCTGAGTTTCTCTATTCCACTCATTAGTGTGTGGCTCTTGATGTTACTTGGCCTCAGTTTCTTTGTTTCCAAAATGTGGATAGTAACAACTATTTTTCAGACTTTGTAGGAGAGACACGACTCAACCGAGATGACTCTTGTCACCCAAAGAGGGTGTTGGGTTATACAAATGTTCTAGGCCCGTGATTAACAAGAGAAACCCCTAACAGGAGAAAGTGAAGGAGTATGGTGGGCTCAGACCTAGGGCCTAAAAAGAAGAAGACCCTGGGTGGAGGTTTGCTTTCAGAGCGTGGGGATCCACCCCAAGACCCTCATACCCAGCCTCCCGGCTGCAGCGCCTGCTCACCTCAGCTGGACCACAGCCGCAGCGTCATGAGCAGGTTGAACCCGACCACTTTCAGGAGGAGGATGCGGAACCCGATCACTGACAGGTTTTGGAAGTTTAGGTTCATGTCTGCAAAACCAAGAGGCCGCGGTGGTTATGAGCATGCACACCCGAGGTCCATGACATATTAATCAATGGCTTTCCTAAAAGCAGGGCGGGGTGGGTGGGGTGGGCTTCAGATCCTGGCTCCACTTCTCCCTTTTAGCTTCTGTGCCCATTCCCTCGTAAATATGTTTGTGCATTCCTCAATGCACAATGCCATTTCATTGCAAAAGGAAAGCACTAACTAACTGCACCTAGTTCTTATTTTATTTCTGAGCCTCTCAGGCGATGGGGATGAAGTGGGTGCTCGGAACTTACTGTGATTCCTTGGGTCTGGGCCCCTTAGTGGGAATCCAGTGGCTGAACCACAGGAGGAATGACTCATAAAACCAGCTCAAACAGAAGTGGATATGGGCCCAGGGTAGGTGGTGGGGAGTGATGGGGATCCTTCAAAGACAATATCACCACCTACATGAGTTCTGCTGCTTTTCTTAAAAGAAGGCAAAAGCCTCCTGGCAATGGTGGGCAAATGTCCCCGGGATGACTAGGTTAATTTAGGGTTGTACATAAGTCCGTCACAGCTGGGCCACCCGGAAGCCCTTGCCCCTCCTGACAGTGGAGTGACCTAAGGGAATACAGAGGCCTAGCAGGGAGTCAACTCAAACTTGAGATACCCTCAAAATGCTCAGAATGGAAAAGAAAATCAGAGGTGGTGAGAGGAAGCCAGGAATTCAAGAATGATTCTAGGCACCTCTGAGCAGGGCTCTAGCTGCTCTTCCTGTCTCTCATAATTTCATTCTTAGATCCACAAAAAACTTCCCACCTCCCCTACCTGGGCAGAATTATTGTGGGTTCATTTCTTCCCCAAAATCTGTGCAAAGCCGGGATAGACCCCTCTCTTACCTGTTTCAAAGCTTTTCTCAACCAATGTGGCATCACAGGGAATGCCTAAAAAGAGAAACAAAGAAGTTTTCATAGAGTCCAGACTGTGCTGACCCTCCCACCCCAATTCTCTTAGGAGTTGGATAGTGAGTGTCTACAGCCTTCCCACATTTCCTCATGGAGAGAGCTTGTCACATATGGGTTCCTGCTGGGGAGAGCCACTGGCCCTGTTAGCACCAACACCCTGTTAGGCATCATTTCATTCACTTAACAAACACTGGTTATGCAGAGTCCATGTTACACAACGCAGGGCCAGAAGGAACCATCAGACACTGTGGTAGGTTCCAGGCTGGGGTTCGATAGAGGTAATAGGACACACAGAGATGAATGCCATAAGGGCTATAGATACTTTCATGTGTTCCACAAAGTTTCAATCCCCGCACTCCAAACTTGTTTTTTTTGTTTTCTCCATCTCAGTAAATGGCACTATTTACTCAGTCAATACTTAGCTGCTCAGGCTACCTTCCTTGATCCCCTCTTTTCTTTCTTATTCCTTCATGGTTCTACCTTTGAATCTCAGTCAGTGTTGGCCACTCAACTCCCTGCTGCCACCCTGTCCTGGCTTCTACTGTCGCTCTGCGGCAGCAGAGCGCTCTTTTAAAAAAGTAAATTAGATGTCATTTCTCTGCTTAAAGCCAGAGATAGTATCTGTGAGGCCCTACAATCTGGCCTCTGCCTACTCCTCCCATCTCATTTCCAACTGCTCTTCCTTTTTCTCAGTAAGATCCTGTCTCAGGCCTCCACAGGGTCCTCTGCCCTTGGCATGAATGACAACTTCTTACCCTTTAGATCTCAGATCATATAGCATTTCCCCAGAGGGCCCTACCCTGACTTTTGTTTCTAAAATGGCTGTTTCCTCAACTCCAAGTTAAAGCATATATTATAATCTGAAGTGATCTACATTTCCTCTTGCCAATGGATGGACGCCCCGGTTAGAATGGAGCTTCTCCAGGGCAGACCCCTCATATGACTAGTTTACTCTTCCACTTCAGCCCCTGGCATGTCGTACATGCATAGTCAGTGGTTGTTGAATGAATGAATGAGTGAAGTCAGGAGCTGGGAAAGATCTTTGGCCAAGAGGAAGAAACAAGGGGAGGGATCTTGGAGAAGGCCATTAGAATGGGGTCTGGAAGGGCGGTAAGGAGCAAACAACTCTAGCAGAGGCAGGGAGGTGGGAACTCGGGGTGGGGGAGACAAAGGGCCAGTGCCCTCTCCTGCCACCTTCTCCTCATCGGCTTTTTGCCCAGGACGTTCTATTGCTTGCCAGGGTGGGGCTGACTGGTGCCCAGTAACAAGAAGGTAGGGGGTTTTGCTGATATAGTTGATGAGGCTGGGACCACCCATCAGAGCAGCATTTAGATACCACTGGACTGAGCCCTGGGCACAGCCAGGCCTCTCGAAGTGAGGAGACTCGGCTTGCACAGGCACCAAGGCTGCACTCACCTGAGCTGGAGTAGAAAGTCTCATTGAAGGCGCCTTCGCATTCAAAGTCACTGCTGTTGCTCCAGAGCAGGGCCCCGTTGCTCTTGGAGCCTGTGGCTGTCATGTCCAGCGCGGTTGCGTTTGTGCTGTACACCATGGATTCCGTCACTTGTGACACATTGGTTTTAGAATCAAAATCGGTGAATAGGCAGATGGAGATGTCAGATTTAGGGTTTCTAAGCTGGTACACGGCGGGGTCAGGGTTTCTGATATCTGTGGGACAGAAAGACCTAGGTTAGGAGATGTTCATTTCCCTTCTTACCTCAACCCAGGCCTGAGTCCGGATGCCAGTGGTGGGCCGGAGCAAGGCTCTGTGGGGCTGGCGAGTCACATCCTCAGGTTTTAGATGGGAAAGAACATTCTAGAAACTAGCTGTTTGCGACAGACTAGGATTCAGGATGGGCACAGGCCACGAGTCCCGGCCAAGAGGCTAGGCTTTCAGTGAACGCTTTCTGTCTGGCCCTGCCTGCCATTTAAAGAAACCAGGAATGAAGATCTACTTAATGGCACTGTTCATTGTCCTACTTGATGGAAACTTCTTACAAAGCTCAGCAGGCCTCATAAACAACAATAGGGCTCTGGCAGGACAAAGCAAGCATAGAAGAAAGACCCAGAAAAGCAAACAATGCATCTTGGCACCTGCGTTGGTCTCCCACACTTAGGCTGGGCACTGAGCAGAACTGGAGGCTTTAACAGGCTGAACTTAAGTCGGAAGATAGGTCACAACACAGGGAGATTTCTCTCATCTATGAAAGATCTGGATTATAAATCAGAACATCTCTGTCCAAGCCCTGGCTCTACCATTTACTAGATACGACGAGGCCTTGAGCAAGTCACGCTGCCCCTTACATCTCATGAATTTCATCTGTATAATGAAGCTGTTGCCTCATCCACCTTCCTAACCGGGCTTTTCTGAGAAACAGATGAGAGTTTCCCTATATATGATTATAGTTAATAAACTGTAAAGTATCAAACAGATGTAAGTAATTGCAGCTATTGATTCTACTAGGATACTGCCACGATAATGTGCTACCGAGTAATATATACTCAGTTTCTACTCTTCACCCCCGGGAAGCAGGAGTTGCTGAAGGCTTTTCCTCAGTGCTAAGAATCCTTTTTCAGTATTTCCGTGGGATTTCATGTTTTTAATGCAACTCTCATTGTTTATTCTTTCGGACCTCCTGCTTTCAGAGGAGGAAGCAGAGGTTTGCAGAGAGGAGTTGTGGCCACCCAGAGAGTTTACAGCAGGGTTGGGACTCGAGCTTCCTGCCCCTGTGGTTCTCGGCCCCCACAGTTCCTCCCGGTGCAGACAAGTCTTCTCAGACTAGTGATACACCCTACTTGCTGAGCCAGCCAGGGTGGCCTTGGCAATGAAGACATCTGGCTGGACCCAAACCTGGGAAATCAGCCCTTGGCATGGCTTTGGGGTGCTGAGTCAAGGCAGAGCTGCCCGTGGGTGGGGCTCCCCTAAAGCAGCAGAGCAGGGTCACATATGAGGGACATCCAAAGTTCTGGCACCAAAGGATTCTGTCTGCTCCCTTTCAATCTCCACCTGCCTGGGGTCCTGGCATCACTGTGGGTTAAGGCCCTATGACATAAGTCTTTTACTGGGAGGAGAGAGATGAGAAGCCATTAGCACCACCAATACACTCCAATGAATTTGTTAGTCATCAGCAGGGGTCATGAGTGGGACTGGGCAGGGGGACATGGAAGGGTGTGAAG
Organism: Cynopterus sphinx; assembly: GCA_030015415.1. Lineage (NCBI taxonomy): Eukaryota > Metazoa > Chordata > Mammalia > Chiroptera > Pteropodidae > Cynopterus > Cynopterus sphinx. Next base: position 78,260,834 of record CM057384.1, read on the forward strand.
GTTCCCAGAGAATGTGGCCTCAAAAAGAAGGCAGAAGATAAGGTGTTGCCAGATGCAGTTTGGCCTTAGAGGGGAGAAAGGGTGGCTGTGGGGGCCAGATTCCCACATTTGAGTTCTGGTTAAACACTCACTTAAGGCCCTGGAGCCAGTGGGGGCCAGGCTGGAGAATATGGTAGTCTTTCGCTGCATGTGGCTATTTATATTAAAACTAACCAAAATTAAAGAAAATTTAAAATTCAATTAAAAACTAAAACTTCACTTTAAAAGCTCAACAGCCTCACGTGACTGGTGGCTACAGTATTGGGCAATGCAGTCTAATAGAGCGTTTCTATCATCGCAGAAAGTTCTATTGGACAGCATTGGTCTGGAGAACACAATGCCATGGAAGCTGAGATTTTGAGGAAAGGCAGGGCTGAGGGTGAGACTTAAAAGTCACCTTTAAATCTGTGGGGGGTGACCACCAGGGCAGCCAATTGCTCAGCTTTGCTAAGAGAGATCAAAATGAAATAGCAATAAGTGAAGTCAGAAGAATTGAGGTGATTTTTAGCCTCTTTTATGTCCTGTTTTTATCAGTGGGTACCGTTTGGGCTTCTTTATCTGCATTTTTGCTGCTGTTTCTCCTGTCTGGCTTCCGTCCCTCCGATTTCCTCTCTTGCTCTCCTTCCCCTGGCCTTCATCTCAGTCTCCTCTTTGAGCTCATCTCCAAAGTACTAGTTTAAAACAAGCTCTTCATATTGGCTCGCTGGGATGTGACAGCAAAGGCCTGTCTCTGGTTTACTGTTGTATCCCTAGTAACTGCCACATACTAAGTACTCAAAAAACAATTTGGGGGCAGTGACCATCAGATTTGCAAAATTTCTGCTTGTTAGACTTTTTGGTCAAAGAAGCTGGATATTCATTCCTAAACTTGATATATGCATATGTCTTTAGCCCCCTTTTACTTTTATCCCTGCATATCTTTGCTGCAACCTTATTATTATTATTATTATTATTATTATTATTATTATTATATATGTATTTTTGTCTAGAAACAAGAAATGAGACACTTTTAGTTTGGAGGTCTTTAGGGGTCTATCTGGCCTGGGGAGAGACATCCTATTCCACCCTAGCAAGATAAACATAGCCTACCCCTTATGATATCTCAGAAGGTAGACTTGGCAAGACTGGATCAACTTTTCATTGTGGAAGTTCAGCTATTCTAGATCCAAACCTTTCATTTTAATTCACAACTAACCACAGAAGCACATGTCCCAATGCTCTAGTGCTTTAGATCCCCAGGGGGCACAGCAGTGATTGAAACCACTGAATCAGTGCTTTGTAGTTAGGCACTAGGAACCTAGAAATGTGAGTTAGTGACACCGACTGTGAGTCCCGCTGAGGCTCTGATGAGCTTTAGGAAGCAGTGACACTTCCTGGGCAGACTTACCAGGAAAAATGGAAACTCTGGTGCCTTTGCCAAATTGCATCTGGTAGGCAAGACTTACATACCACTTTCACTGTTTCCATTACGAAAACCTGTAGGTTCCTCCTCCTCTGAGGGCTGGGGTAACCCCTCTTAGAGCCCCCTGGGGAAGGAAAGGGAAGGTCCCTACACCATGAGCCATCTGTGGAAAGAGCTGGTCCCTCTCACTTTCACATCTGGTCTGCATTTCTAAATTGGATTCCCAGTTTCCCAGTGGCTGGTCTTGGCCTTAATTGTCTGTATTCTCTCGAAGGTTCTAATATTCCTTTTCTCCATTGTCTAAGAAGATATCTTTGCCTTTCTCTCTATCCAACTTTATTATCAGATGTGTTTACTTCAGCCAAAATACATGTGCCTGGAACCCCTTCTCTCCTTTCTCTGCCTGTACAGGTTTTGCCTATTCTTCAAGTTCAGTGAACCCTTTCTACTGCATACAATCTTCTTCATTTGACTAACTTGCCAGCTAGGATCCGATTCCTCTGAATCTCTAATGTGCCTATTGACATCATTATTGATTAAAACACTCTTCAGGTTGCTAAATTTACAATAGTTCTGCCCCTTTGGCTAGTTTTTATATTACTTGGGGCAGGTAAGGAATCTATCTTTGATTTCTTCAAACCCAGTCTAACATTTCATAGAGTGGTGGCCACATAAAAGGCATTTAAAAATATCCCTTGGATGATTAAAGTCAAATTTTAATATGTTTGACCCAGAGAAACACAGACTCTCAAACTTGATGGTGATGCCATTTCCCTTCACAGAGGCTTCTGTAAGACAGTTACTCATAACACCCACAGTGGGCCTCACCACAGTAATAACTGACCTCCCGAAGGGAAGGATTCGTGATATTGGCCCATGGTGTTGCAAATGGTGCCACCTGAGCTGACTCACCAGCTATTATGGACACTTGGGTTCCTTTCCCAAATGTGAGTTTTCCAGTCATTCCTCCAGTATTCACACTGCAGGTGACACTATTACAGAAACTCACAGGCCCTACCTCCCACTTCAATAGGAGAAGAACTTACTTCCCACAGAGACGGGTGAATCACACTCTTTAGAGTTAGACCTTCTGCTCTTTTGTGTGGAGACTTTGTCACTGGTGTGTTCAACCCTTTTACTCCTGCTCTATCCTGCTGTGGTACCCTGGGTTGGATATCAATAAACCAAGAATTCAGTAGAGCAGACACTCGTGCTCAAGGCAGTGGTATCTTGGATCCTCTTGTGGAAGGTCCAGGACTACTTGCTCGTCACCTGCCTCATGATTCTGAAGGCCCCAGCATTGAGAGATGGATGGGAGGATTTTCAAGGGATGGGTGGAAAGAACCATTTGGGATCCTCCAGAAGAAAATATGTAGGCTCAACTTTGCATCTTAGACAAAGAAGAATTAGTTGTCCACAATATGCTTTATATCTTGGGAACATCTGTATCATTTAAAACAATATTTACTTTGAGCATTGTACATTATGAAGTCTAGTATGTACTTTATAATATAAATTCGCCTTAGCTTTCTTTGGTCTCTCAGCCTGTTTTCTTATTCTTTCATTCATTTTTTTTTCTCTGGACCCCAATTCCCAGGAGTGGGGACTATGTTTTCTAAAACATATGCACTCTTCCTAAGGACTAATAATAGAGAAAAAGAAAGAATTAGTTGCCAACGTCCACCCTTGCCCCACTCTACTTACTTGGCTGGACACTCACTCTGGTCCCTGCTCCAAAGATGAGCTTGCTACCACTGGTATATTCCCACTACGTGTAAGGTCTTTGCAATAACCTTCCTGATGGTAATCTGCTGGAACCCACCAAGATCCGAGAGCCCTAGGTCTTTGTGTCTTAGATTTTCTATTTCCCAGGGAAGCTGTTCCCCTTTCCCTTTATAATAGCATAAGCATTAGTATAGCAAAACCTTGATGATGATGATAATAATTTAAAAAAGCTACCATTTATTGATTACTTACTATAACCCAGGCATTGTCTCGTATTATTATGATATGCTTATTGTCATTTTTCTCTTTATTAGCTGGAGACGGTAGAGCCAGAATTTCCCCCAGATCTATGAGCTTCCCAGCTGTGCTGTGAACTCCATACCATCCTGCCTCCATGCTTTGTTATTTCACATGGTATAATTGCCATTTAAACAGGGGTCAGGGTCACTTTTATCCTGAGAGAAGCTCAAAACTCTGCTAAACTTCAGAGAGGATGATTCTGTGAGCAGGCATCCCGATACCATGCTCATTAGCCAAACTAGAGAATTTAGCTACCTGCTGCACTACAAGAGGATTTGTATTTGCTATTAACTCATCTCTTGTTCCCAAGGATGCTTAGCTAATTTCCTGAATGTTCAGATTATCTGGTGCTGATAGTAATCAGTTTCGCTTGAAAGCACCAAGTATCTAGAACTCTTTTTATGTTTCTGTAAATTATGGTGCTGAGATTTTCATTTATTCTATTGGCTCTTGGCACTTCTGTCTCTAATATGAGACATGGAGGGAGCCTTTTAAGTCGCCGAGAGCTTGTAGAAATGAAAAACAAAGTGTCTCGTATATCCCCAACTTGGCCATAAATCATATTCTGTTTTCTCATAGACGAGTCGTCTGTACCTTTGCCTGGGTCATTTGCATGATCCTACTCACCTGGGTGTACAACCAGCCTGGTCCCCACTCCAAAGGTCAGCTTACTGTAGCCACCAGACAACACACAACAGGAGGATGCTTTACAAGAACTCTAACCTGGCAGGGTCAGGCTTGCTGGGGGAGTGACATCTCCTGTCCCTCTTTTACAGGCTCTTCTATGTTACTTTTTCTCTGATGCAAGAGAGAGAAGTCTGGCCCCGTGATTCCTAATCCCTCGGCTTCTTAGGTACTCACCCCACACACCTTTCCCTCATGGCCAGCTTGAGCTGATCTGGCCTTCTGGAAGGTGGATGCCTGTTCTGGGTCCCACCACTGATAGTAAAGGAAGAAAGAGTGTGGGGAAGAGCCAGGGATTAATTTGGGAGATAAATCTTGAGGGAAAATTCATAGCCCTGGTATACATGGAAAACCTACAGTAGGGCTAGTCTTCGTCGTGGAACGGTGGCCGATACCAGGTCATCCTTTCAGGAAGTGGTTCTGTCATTCCTTGAGGGCAGAGACTAGAATTGCTCTAGGAATAGTCGCAGAACTGCACAAGGAGGACTTCGTAGCTACGAAGGTTGTAAGAATCAGGAGTGAGTTATACATGAGGCCTGGGAATCTCTGCTCTGGAGCTTTCTAAGCTTTGGTTTGATATCCGTATGGGGAAAAAAATGTCTCCAAAGTTTGAGTGTGATTTATCCAAGTACCTCTCAGTGAGGACTTCACAGGACCCTAGTTCTTCTAAATTTCTTCACAAGAAAGGTTTTAAGCCCAAATGAGTTTGAAAAGTGCCCTCTACTATATTTCAGTCTTGAAGACTGACAATATGTATTAGCATTTTAAAGGCTCTGAGAAGTCCTGAGGTAAAAAAGTCCAGTGCTTCTCAAACTTATTTGATCCAATAATGAAAAATTTTTTTCTTTTTAAAAAACTCATTGACATGTGTGGAACATATGCACATTTAGGTATATATGCCTTGGGAGTCTCTTCTCTAGTTCCAAGTATTTAAAATTCCACCTTAATTTTAAGCCTAATTTTATTCTTAAGTTTTCTGTGTTCTGAATCTGTTTGTTCTCCTCCTTAGCCCTGTGGACACAATTAAGGGCCTCATTGATGCTGATTATTTTTTTCTAACCATTATGAAACAGCTTATTTCTATTTGGGTGAACATGTAGTCAGCTGTATGGCAAATTCTCCTGCCATGGCTTGAGGGCAGATACAGATACAGTGACTGTGCAGGACCCACCATGCCTCAACAGTTTGCAAGACTGGCCTGCTAGGGGAAATGGCACCTTTAAAGCCTTCCCCACACGTAAATTTATTGGTGTTCATTTCCTACACCTTCCTATGCGTCTTGGAGCTGTGTACTATTTCAAAGAAGATTCAAGTCTGAATAAAGAATAGTGGAGGGGCAGACGTCACGAATCTATCACCACACCTCTTTCATTTTTGATGCTAAAACCCATTTCTCCTGGTTCCTTCTCACAGGTATTGTAGTTCTTATGTCTCTGAACTCTGGTTCTTGAGAAATATGATGAGTTGCAGGCTTTCTAAATGCAGCCTGAACTTCCCCATGACAGAGAAGAGGCTTTGGTGAAGCACTCAAGTGAACAAATAAATATGGAGGAGGTTTCCCAAGAGAAATAGGCTTTTTTGCCATGCACTGTGCTGGGCTGTGGAGGTGAGGAATGAAGGAAAGAGGGTCCTTACAGCGCAGTGCAGGGTGCATATAGGTGCCAGGAAACCAGGGTAGTGCTGTCTTCCTTTCTCTTCCCATTGCAACTTTTCATGTGCCTCCACTACAACATAGAGACACTGGGCACGATTGACTGTTTGTATAGCTATTTACCCACTGTAAGATCCTGGATGGCAGAGACTGCATTTTCTTCCATTCCTCTCTCCCTTCCTCACATCTAGCATAGGGCTTAGAATATAATAGTTGCTTAGTAAATATTTGTTAAATTAAAAAGCCCTCTAAATATTTTAATTTGTTTTTAATGCAGTCTTGCTCTCTATCTTTTTTTATAAGGACTATTTCATTTTTCTTTTAGGTCCTTATGGTTTTATTTTTTAAACTTTCTATGGTTTTTGTTGCATTACTTAGGCATTAAGTTCTTTCCCTATCTCTTGATTAGATGTAGAGTTTTGTGAGAGTGTGTTCAACACCCAGGGTCTTTGGGAAGTTTAATTTATCACCTTTCATGAAAACTAGAATGTAACAAAAATAAATTTTTTTTGGCATAATTGGTCACAATGTCTTCTTTGATAAAGATCTTTTGTCTCAAAGGAATCTAAAAACAGCAAAAGAGTCTGCCTCTGTAATAATGAAAAGGGCAATTCCCACTGGCAGTTACTACTGTAAGAAAATAAACCACTACTGAGCCAGCGGCTGGGGATTCGAATTCCAAAACATTCAAGCCTCGTAAGGAAACATGAGAAATCAGCTCAGGAAGTGCAGATTCATCATATAAGAAAGTCAAGTAGGGACTCTCTGTGTCTTTGGCGAGTCTAAGGTCAGGCACTTACTTGGATTCACTTGGAGTTTCGTTCCACTCCCAAAAGTGAGTGTTCTGCTGCCTGTGTCCACACCCTGCTACAGTCCATTACAAATACCTGCCCTCTGCCGTCGGGCGCGGCTGCCGGGCCTTCTCCTACATTATAGCCTTCACGCTTGGTAACAGAGATTTTAAATAGCCTGTTCCATTCCATGGTTTTGATGATGAATTTCTCTCTGTGCCACCTGATGCTCAGTAAACTGTTCCCTTAGGTTTCTACTTCCCTCCCTGCCATATCTGCATCCCGTCAGCCCAATTCAATGAGTTCACCATCTCTAGAAATGCTGAATCTTATACCAAGGCTGCCACGGTCACCATAAGAAGGCTCAGGTTGGGCCAACCAAAGACCAAACAGGTGGCTTTTGAGGACTGGTGTCTTCCTTCACAGAATGCAGAAGGGACTGTGGTAGCAATGTAGTGGCATGGTTAACGAAAGACCCTAGAGTCAAATCTAGCTTTGTCATTCCTAATTGTGTGATCTTGGGCAAGTTACTTGCTCCAAGCCTGTTTCCACAACTATAAAAAGGGAATAATGCCAGCTAAGTAATACTAGGGTGGACATGAGCACCAACTGAGAAATTACATGTGAGACAAAGTGTAGGCATTGGCACATGTCAGACATTCAGTAAATAGGAGCTAGTAATAGGATGATTCTAGCAACGCTTTACACTGTGGGAAAGAGAAGCAGCTTCTCATAGCCTGAGACCAATCCCTGCCCCATGACCCCCTCGACACCCCTGGGTGTCTCAGCACCCTAGCTGAGATGTTCTCATGTAAGATGAATATCTCATGGACCCAAGGGAGGGTACTAAGGGAGAGCTTCAGCCACAGAGTGAAGAGCAGTGTAGACCCCTTGGTTGCCAAGAAGAAAGTGCTGCTTTAGCAATCTAAATAAGAATGAAATCTCTTTTCTCAACACTTGGGCATTTGTCCTCTGAAAGCCCTGTGCAAAGCCCTTGTCCAGTACAGCCTCAATCATTTCATTAGACCTGACACACTGATAAATTACTCTCAGGCAATAAAGGACTCCTTTAACGATGAGCAGAACACATCGCAGACTTATTATCGTGACATCCTTCTGCAATATATTTCTGTCTACAAAGTTTCCCTCAATCGTTTCTATAATACTCACATGGATGAACAACAAGGCTGGTCCCTTTTCCAAATGTAAGTCCATAGCTCCCTCCTGTTGCACACAGCGAGGAAAGCCTTTGATAAAACCTGTCTCATGTGGCGCCCCCTCTACTGATTGCCCAGTAGCACGACAGTTCAGGGAAACGTTGACCAGTGCTCCCAGTGTTGTGGGAAACTGCCCACAGCTGTCCTTAACCCCTGAGTCTTGGTGCTGAGGGCAGTGATGGGGGCCAGCAGTTGAGGACTGGAGAGCTCCTCACCACCCACCATCTCTGGGAGAAAACACACTCCTGTCAGCAGAGCAGCAAGCAGCAACTCCCAATACCACAACCACCATCCTGCTTGCTTAGGGCCAGCACCAATGGCCTGACTCTGTTGTCAGATACAAGGGGCTCCTAAAAGTGCTCTGAGGATGGAGGGCAAAGGAGATTTGATATTATATTGCGCTGAAGGCGTTCTGACCACTTTTCCTGAGGCTCTCTTGTTCTTGTTTTTCCCTTTCCTTCGCTCTTTGAAACTTCCCCTTCCTAACCTCCTTTTCCCATGAGGCCCAGGAGGTTGATCCTTGCAGAACCGTGTCCCTGGCCAGACTCCAAGTAGAATTCACGCCCTTCCTGCGATCGGTGTGTTCATCCTTCCCTCTTTACTACCTGGAGATAGCCAAGGCACCCAAAGCTCTTTGATTCCTTTATTTCTAATGACCTTCATTCAGATAGGGCCCTGCTTTTATGAAAACCTAGGACAGAGAAAAAAGTCACATGATTTCTATAACGTTTTTGAAAGATGGGAGGAAACAGAGATCATGCTCTCAAGTAGGAGACTTAAGAGACATGAAAGCTGAAGCTCACAGAAATCATGGCCTGGGCCACCATTCTGAGCCAAGGTCCTCAGTTCTCTGGCCACTCTGTGCTGCTGACCCTCAGCTGAACTTACACTGGACTTGAGGGCCATGCTAGCCAAGAGCTGTGTGGCTCTGCCAGACTCAGACTCAGGAGTGTGGGAGAGGGGCAGGAACCTTGACCTGGCCCTGAGCTGCCCGCCCAGCATGGCCTTGGACAGATGCTCAGACTTTGGGCCTCTGGATCTCCCTACAACATGAACAAGAATTCCTCAGAGTCCCTTCCAGCTTTAGCTATAGAGGTCCTTTGTTCAGTTTGAAACCCAGTCTCAGGGGAGAGCAGGGGCAGGTTTCATAGAGGATGGGTGTGTGATCAGTAGAGATGCTGAGAGAAGGGGAGGGTAGAGGAAACAAGGGGTGGGCAAAGACTTAGGACAGAGGCCGCCTAAGAACCTTAGGTGTTGCATTAATTAAGGACACGTCCTCCCCCTCTACTAGGGAAATACGAAATTGTCCAATATAAAAGGTAGGAACGGCAGTGGGTAGGATGGGGGGGGTGTCATTTCTATAGAAGGATCCTGGCTCACTTACTTGGTGTGATGACCACTTGAGTCCCCTTCCCAAAAGTGACTCTGTTATTTTCATAGTCACACTCTGGGTAAGGGCATTACAAAAAGGTCCAGGTATTGCTTGCTCATTGTCTCATGAAGGGCACACACTTCTCGCTGTAGCTTTAAAAGCTGGGAACCCAGAAAGGCTGACCCTAATGTTTTTCCTGTAATGGGTGGTATGAGGCCTTGAAGGAGCTTCCCTAATTGGTGTAACAGCACCAGCCCCCAAGATACTCATTGGCCTCTATTTTCCTCTTCATGGGCTATCAACCAACACAGCCTCTGGCTATTTCTCCTCTAGGTAAACAGAGCCTTTAAAAAATGTGAAAACAAACAAACAAACAAACAAACAAATAAATGAATAAACCAACAAAAAGTGAAAACCTGCCTCTACATAGGCATGGTGGGTGTATTTCTAGAGATATCTGGCAGCAGGCAGGTATTTTCCTACCTCAGTTGCCACGTCTGACAAGAAGACACCTTTTCCTTGGGGACATATGCAAAAATATATTTTTCACTTTACCAGAAAGAACAGGAGCGAGATCATTTCCAGCATGCCGTGCTAGAGCACATGTTATAAACGTGCCTCGGTGTGACTCAGAGTCACCTTGTTTCCTTGCACTGAGCAAGACTCCTGGTGACTCATTCCTGTTTCTATCCTCACCTCACTCAAGGAGGCTTATTGCTAAGGAAACTTTTTGTCCTCAAGAAAGTCAAACATCTCTGCAGATAAACAGACTTAAACCCTCTTCCAGAAACACACAGGTAAATCGTGCTTGCTCTCTGCCTTTGAATGTGGACTGTCCATTGTCATCGCTGTCCTGTTTCCAGCCTTCTCATCCTGTGTAGGACCAAGCATCACACATATCTTGGCATATTCACATATAAATTGTTTTGTTTCTCTGATAAGCCTGGAAGTTCTTGAGAGCAGGGACATTTTCTTATACTTCTTTTCTTTGTCTCTTTTAAAAAGAACCAAATATAGTCCCTGGCTTATTGATGATATTCAGTAGTCATTTAATGAACTGAACTGACTTTTACTGTACTTAATTATTGGGACAAGAAGACTGTTTTGAGAGAGGTTAAAAGCTAAGTATACTTTGGCAAATATGAGCTGCAAAATCTAAGTGCTTAGGGTAAAAACCAGGCAAGCATTTCTAAGAGAGATAATCAGGAGGTGGTATAAAACCCAAAACATTGTGAGGTTTGTATGGAACCTCAGCAAAGTGGGAGAAACTGAGTGAATAAGTAAGTTTCTAGACTCCACATTAACTCAAATATTTTTCTTGATATTGGTTCTCCTTACAGGGTAAAAAGAATAATATGGCAGGAAAATATATATTCCAAGTTAGCAGCATTGTTATGATCAATAATGACAAAATATTAATAATAGTAATAATAATAATAATAATATTCTATTTTAGACCATCCTAAATGCTAAATATAAAAATGTAAACCCAATATTGGATGTGGGGTTACACATTTCTGGAGATTTGACTTACTTGGGATGATCAAAAGTTGGGTGCCACTTCCAAACACGGGTGTCTGATAGCCAGTATTCACACTCTGACATATCTCTGTACAGAATGGTGCCCTGCAACGGGGTTGCACCCTGGGAGGCCTAAGTCACACATGAGTTAGTACTAAGCAGGTTTCTGCATCTCTGCATGTACCACAGTGAAAGGAGGCTTATAATTTCACTATTTAACCTTCATTTTCCCAAGACCATTGGAAGATGAGAAGAAATAAAACACAGTCCAATAGAAGATCCTGCTTTGTATAGTGTGAATTATATAAAAACAGTCATGACCATTCAGGTTGAAAAGTCATTTGTATAATTACAGAGTTTTAGTTCTAGACAGGACCTAGCGTAATTTTATCCATTCACACCTACTAAGTGTTTGGTAAATGTTTCTTGCATGAATGACACTCGTGTATACTATATAAGGCAACATTATCATCTCTAAACTATCTTCTTATTTAAATAGCAGACAAAAAACCATGATCCCACCCTCCCCAAACAAATCAATAAAGACAGATGTCCCTCAACTGTAATACAAATCAGGTTATTTCATGGAACTTACTTGCTTTAACAGATAGTCTTGTTCCTGTCCCAAAGACAACTTTGAAGTTTCCAGTATTTCCCACAGTGATTTGTGCTGTCACAAAATGAGCCATTTCCTTTGCCTTCCATTTTTATACCACAGCTGGGGAGCAGGTCTAGGGAACCTCCGGAAAGGTGCTAATAATAAGAGCATTTTTTTATACTTTCCTAGTAAAACCCATCTGTCTTTTCCTTCCCTGTTCATGAACATATTTCACACCTCCTATCTACTGGAAGTTCAGTTCATCAAACAGTAGTCACTATTCTCTGAGATCCAGGGACCAGGATCCCCAGGTTTTAGTCTCAGCTCTAGTTCTCACTGACTTTATGATATTGGATAGTTCAAACAAACTCCCTGGGGCCTAATTTTCTTATTAGAACAATAAAGAGGTCCGAATAAGGTGTTTTTTAAGCTCCCTTTCAGGTCTATGTCCAAAGAGCCCTCAATGTTACATTTCTCTATAACTCACAAAAAAGTCAGGTACTTGCAGATCAGTTACACTGGTGACTGGTCTACCTGGGCAAAATTCAAGAAATAGAGAGACAAAGGGAAAATCAGAATAAGAAAGTGGCTGCTGCCAGCTTCTCTCTCTCCTCTTTCTATTGGGTTAAATGCTCCCTGAAGCCCTTGTACTTTTTGTTTCTTCATTAATAAAGAAAGAGAATCCTTTGTTCATTTGAGACATTCAAGTCAAAATTTTTTCCAAAGCTCTATCTCTAAGCCACGGCAATATCTAAGAATACAAAAGATAAATTCCATGTATTTTCTTACTTACTGTGATTGGCATCATCTCTCATTTCTAAATAAGTCCTGGCACAGAGTCTGTGACATAGCGTAGTAGAAAGAGCAAGGCTTTGAGACCAAGCAGGCAGACCCTGGTTTGAACCTAGAACTTGTCACTAACTAATCTTGGGATCTTGGACCATTATTTCTCTGAGCCTCAGTTTCTTCTTCTGTAAAATAGGGATACTGCCTGCTTTCCTATAGAGTTGTTTGAAAACAAGCAATACCATATGCCTTGCACTTAGCATCATATACATCATAGGCCTGAGAAGGTGGTTATTATTTCTATGTTGTTAGATTATTGATTAACAAGGTTATTTCCTTAGGGTTATAGAATTAGTTTATGAAACAACCATAAAAGTCTACTGAGTCATATAAAATCTGGGGTGATATAGTAGAGAGATCCCAGACCACAAATTTTGAAGTTTTCTACCTTTGCATCTCACACTGGAGGAGTATAAGGACTACAGAGGGGCAATGGCTTGTTCAGTGTCATACTGTCAGTTGAGGCCAAATCAAATCTAGAACTAGGCTGCAACCAGGAGCCCCAGGCTCCTTTCTCTGCACTTCACTTATTATTTTGAACAGTGTTAAGTGTAAAGAGACACAATCTCTAAAGTGACTGGGTACAGCTTATTTGGGCATGGATAAAATGACCTTGAATATCCTCTCCACAAAAGTTTTTGACTCAATGGTAGTGGAAAGTAGAAAGGGTCTATTAGATCATGGCCAGGCAATTTTTTCTCTTCTAACTTTTTTCCTTTATCAGGCTCCCATTTAGCTCAGTTCTAGTGCTGAAAACTCTGATATTAGACAGAACTCTCAGCTTTATATCTTGGGAAAAATCTTAATGGTTTGCTAAATTTCACACCAAAGAAAATGCATTCATATAGACTTTGAATACTTTTACTAATTTAGCTAGGGGCCAATAATCTTAATACTTCAACACTAGATTATTATTAATTATAAATAAGACACATGACTTTCCTTTTCTCCCGTTCACCACCATTGGAATATATTTTGTAGTTACCATAGAATCTCACACTTACTCAGCTCAACTTTCAGCCAGGTGCCTGTCCCAAAGGTGAGTTTGTTTTTTCCTCCCCACGAGTCCCACAGTATCTGGTGCCTCATACTAAACTCCTTTCTGTCACTTCACCTTTTTGCCTGATTTGCCTAATGAGTTATAAAACACTCAAGATTTATTATGGCTCTTTGACTTATTCATATGACAAAAACTTCTCCCCATAACCCCAAATAGGATAAATTCATAGGCTGTTGGTGATAGACCAGAGAAGTCATCTAGATCTACTTTCCAGTTCATAGATGAGAAAATTAAGGCTGGGAGGCAAGAGATCTAAGTTATAGTGCTAGCTGGTAGCAAAGACCAAAACATGAGTCAGTTTGATTCTCAATCTAGTGTTTTCCCCTTTCCACCACAAACTGAATGTATTGTGGCATTTACTTTATTCTATTTTACCCTTTTGCCTGGACACTTGATTTCAATTAAACAAGCATTTAATCAAGCACTTTGTAAAAGGACCATGTTAGACACTTCACAGGATATAAGAAGAGACTCTGCTCTCAAGGATCTTTCAGTTTTAATAGGCAGATCTTCTCAGTAATGAAAAATTTCTGTAGCTATATATGTTACAAGATTATCTAAGGTTCCACAACTAAATTTGGGATATAGAGGATAAGAGGAATAGGAGAGATAAGAGGAATAGGAGTTCAGGCTTTACACAGAAAGCCAGGATTTTTGTGGAGAAATAAGGTTTCCCCTAATTATCTAGGATGTTAGTTTCTACTCCAGTCTGACCTAGTGATTTAGTTTTACTTTTACTTCCAACTTTTTTGTTAGCTATTTTTATTTTTAAAAGTCCCCCTATGAAGGCTTAACTTTAAATTCGTAGGTCAGCTAGTAAAACCAAGATGGCATATCCACAAGGGTAAACCACAGTAAGAACACGTAGATGCTTTAAATCATATAAGAAGAAAACTGGGGTGAGATGGGGTCAATATTTACCTGGAGAGACGAGAAGTATAGTGCCCTTTCCAAAGGTGAGTGTGTTGTATCCTGAATCTACACTATAGCAAACCCCTATACAAAAATAGCCCACAGTGTTGGACTTTTCAACCTCTGATCTACATAGGGTAGGGGAAAGAAAATCATCATTTATGGAACACCTATTATGCGCCAAGCAGGTTAACAATCTTTATATATTACATTACCTCATTTGGACCACAACTATGCTATGAACTTAGACATTATCATTCTTATTTTACAAATCAAGGACAGGTAATATGAAGGCTAAGCTGTTGAACCAGCCTAGATGCACGAGACAGATATAGGCTCAGGATAAATCTTTGGAGGAACTATGAGAGAAGAATCTGTCTCCTCCTTGTTCCTACTAGAATGACACTGCTATTATCATTTATATATGTAAATATATATTTATATGTATTTGTAATATATAAATTATAATAATATAATATAATATAATATAATATAATATAATATAATATAATATAAACTATAATATATAAAATATGTATAATAGTCATATCACTATTACCAGAGTTCTGGTGTCTGGTTCTGGCAAAATAATTATAGATAATGAGACACGAACTCTAGTAATGGTAATTCCAAAAAAACTGCAGCTCACCCTCCATTACAATCATTTCTTGAGACACAAAGACATTTTATCCTCAATTTTTCTGTTTTTCCTCTGATTCCCCACTTACCAGGCCTGACCAGCAATCTAGTCCCACTTCCGAAGATCCATTTATAGCTTCCATCATTCCCACAGTGTTATTTAGTCAGCGCAAAACACCCACAAGCTCACACATCCTCCTTATACCTGAGACTAAGAGATAAAGTCATTTCACCTACAAAACAGGTTATATCTTAACTTTCTTTTTACATTCCACATAATACCCAGGCCATTTGACCCAGAATTGAGCTTTTATTGTGCAACACTTAAAATGAAGTCTATATCTACCCACATCTCTATCACCATCAAACTCATGATTTTCAACTCTATTTATCCAACAGGTGTATCTAATCCTTCTTTTGTCTCCATTACAGTTATGAATTTTTAGATTCCTGCCATAGTGTCTCTCCTAATTTTACCTTCCATCACTCAGAAACTTTATGGAATAGCATCCAGATCACTATGAGTGACAGCTTCCTGCTCCCTCTGTCAACTTGTTTTGCAGACTCAGTGGTAGCCTTATAACTTACTCAAGTCCTGTTCTGCCCCCAAAGCTAGGTGTCCCTCTAAGTAAGAAACACCCAGTCTGCTTCAGGTCTGGTTAAACAAAAAACAACACCATTTGTCTTTTTAGTTTTTACCCTTTGTAAATCCTTGTTTTCAGTGGCTTCACAGGTAATGTCTTGGCTTTATTTTCTATTAAGAAAAAACACAACTCTTATGGAACAATAGTATTAGAATTAAAAGATAGATGAGGAATCCTTCTACAATCTTTCCTGAGGATGGCCAGAAAAAGCCCATTACATCCCATTATGTGTTCTAAATGCTACAATCTCAGAGAAGACAACGTAAAGAAGGAGATATGCTTAAGAATTTAGACTTACTTGGGGTGACTTGGAGCTTTGTTCCAGTTCCAAAGATATTTCGGTTACCCCCAGAATTCTCACTGTAATGCAGGCCTTTACAAAGTGGCTTCCTATTTCCTGCCATTTTCACTTGGGTAGCATTCAAGTTGCTCTACTTCAGCAGAAGAGAAAGTTGTTTTTACCAATGCCTATGGCTATTTATCCACATAAAAATAGCTATTTTATTAGGAACCTACATATATATTTTCTTTACGTTGAAGGAATTATACTAGCTGACCTAGCCTTTTCTTTTTGTTCTGAAACAAATCATATTTTACACGTGTATAGCAGTTAATAATTATGAAATACTTTTGCCTATATTAGCTTATTTTATCTTTAAAATAACTTACAAGGTGATATTAAATATTTTCATTTTATAAATGAAGAAATTGTGACCTGGATGCACCAGTCCATGCAAGATTTAGAAGCATTCAGCCAAACTTACTGCATTTTTGTTAGGATCATCTCTCTGACTTGGCTGTTTCAGTCTGTTATTTTTGGTTTCTCCGCAGCTAGATCTTTTTGTCCTCTGTGCCATTACTTTAACATTTCTTTCTATATTGGAATGCACTTAAGTCTGCATAAACCATTAATTTCTTGACACTTGGGTCCTACAAATACTGCAGTAAGTTCAACAGGCCTCAGTAGCCACATTAAGCCTCCTACTTTAGTGACATATTGCCTACTTACTGGGTTTTACTGATAATCTTGTCCCGCTCCCAGAGATGAATGTATTATAAATCACAGCACTGCACTGCCTGACAACAATGCCCGAGCTACCTAGATAATAGATTAATGTGATTAGCATGCATCTCTTCCTTGCTCATGGGAGCTCTGGCTGGGATTCCCCTTTTTATTACTGGAATAAAGACTAAGCCATGGATTAAGCCCGTGAAAGCCTCTTTTTAGGGCACCATAGTAGTGATGTAGGGGAAAGCCTGAGAAAAGACCAAGTGTTATTCTCTGGACAATTCTGACACTTACTTCCATCAAAAAGATTTGCAAAATTTCACCCAGCAATCTTGTTTTAAAAGGCAAAGCATAACAGCTCTGATTCGCATTTTTACTTAGGAATCAAAACCTACACAGAATCTCATTTTACCAAAGTTTAGTATTTTGCTCCCATTCTTAGGTAATCTTTCCATCTTTTATAACTTTAATGTATTTAAAAATATTTTGAGCATGGGATATAGTTGGAATACTAGGGATAAGGGACAGCAGCCATTTTTTTTATTTTGTTTTAATGGCTTTTATTACTGAACTCCAATATCCCTTGAGTTAAAGAATAAGAAGACGTTTAGTTACTTATGCAATACAAGACTTCAGGGTAAGAATAAGCATTATGATCAATCATAACCAGGTACTTACTGGAACTCACTGACAAGGTGGTTCCCTTCCCAAAGATCAATGCAGTTCCTGCCTGGTAGGCACAGTGAAATGAGGCCCTACAAATACCTCATGCATCCACTCACTCATTCTACCTTATATTTAACTATCAACAATGAAATTTGTATTCTGTCCTTGGCAAGAAACTCAGTGGGCTTTCAAAGTTGTGGGTGTGTAGTAACAAAGTTCTGTTACTTCATGAGAAGGCAGGTGGATGGAGGTAGGTCCTTCACTCACTCAGAATTATTCACTGAACTTTTCTGCATGTAAAAACCCTGTGCTAGGCATGGGGGATACTGCGGAGAGCCACTTGGACATGGTCCCTGTCCACATGGCACTTACAGTCTGGGGACGGGCATACATGAACAAATACATAGGTAATGATACCTATATCTATACTTATATAGGTCAGGTGGTGAAAGTATGTGAATAAAATCCATCTGGGTTATGGGATAGAGAATACCCAGGCAGTGGCTGTGTTTGGTGGCTTGTTAAATTGGCTGGGCAGGAAAGGTGACTTCTGATATGAGGCCCAGGCACGAAGGAATTTAATTATGACCCCCATTTAGAGATAAGTAAACAGAGGCCCTGAAAGATCAAAGCCTGGCTCCAAACCATACAGCGTCAACCATGGACGTGGATCATGTCTTTTCTCTGAGATCTAGATCTAGTTCTACCATGTAAATTCATGTTTAGAGGAGATAAAGTGAGACAGAGGTTCTTCCAAAGTGACTTTAGGATGTTATCTGGGTAATTGGAAACTGTGGCACCATTGAGGCATTGGCTGCCAACCTAATAAGGAAGCAGAATGGAAGAAGTTTCTTCCTCTCAGTGGCCAGTTTCATCAGAAAACCTAATCTGAGATGCCAACACCTTCTCTTCCAGTTGGCATTCTCTTGCAAACAGTGCAAACCATTATCTAGCAGAATGAGCTTTTACAATTAGGATGGGGAAGGCATGGAGAGTGCTCTGCTCCCAATTAAATCTAAATAAATTGAGGGCATTCGGCAGTCCACTTAGATTTCCAAAAAAGCTTGTTACATGTCTCACTAATTATATGAATTTAGAATTCATAGTAATATTTACTAAGATCCACTTTTAACATGGTCTTCCTTCCAAAAAACAGCTTCTGGGTGCCTGTGCTTGAAAATCCCACAGTAATCTATTTTACCACAAGAACCAAAGGGTATTTTTCATTGTCAAGCACAAGAATTCTCTCAGAGTTCTCTCACTTGGTTGAAACCCAATGATACACTAAGCACATATTTAGGTAAACTCAAGAAAAGTCTTAAATTTACATACTCTTTGGAATGGTAGGAAACCTCAGAAACCATTTACTATAAGTTCCAACTTCACACATTTCTCTCTTAAGTGATCTCAGGTTTTGGATGATCTCCAGGGACAGTTTTGGTCACCAAATCTCATGTTCTATTTTTTCATAATTAGAAAGGTTCACCTTATTTCCAAATTCAACCCTTTCGATGCCATAGCTGAAGTTAAGCTTGCTCACCCTCAGGTTTACCTTCCAGTGAAATTTTTTATGAAATGTAACTTTAAAAAAATTATGAATATCTTACAGCCTATACTTTTCAAAGAGATTTCACATATATTATCTTATTTGAATCTCATAAATTCCTTTGAGCTCGGCAGAGCTGGAATCATAATCTTCATGTTACAGATGAACTGAGGCATAGGGATCTTGAATAGTCTTTCTATGGCCATGTGGTTGGTACATGGCTGAACTTGGCCCACAGTATCCTTTGGCTTCTAGTTGAATGTCTTAATGATTTATTTTGTACATGTTCATGTATTGATCATGTCACCTTGTCTTTCAAGTATCCCTTTCTTCCTTATTCCATTCCCCAATTAAAAAAATAGTATCTATAACAAAAATGATACTTCTTCCCCTCTTTCTCCCTCTACCAAAAAAATAAAAACCCCACAACAACAAACCTAGACAAACCTTCAGCTCAACTCTTTTTCAGAGCAGTTTTTTTAATGCTCACACACTTTCTGTGAGCTGGGAGATAAGAGTTACTAATATTTCAATTGCACTAATTGGAAAAAATGAGAGCCAGAGGAGATATATCAGAATGGTGGTTATAAGGCTGCAGCCGGGTATAGATGGCAACATACTGAATCTTAGAAAATGTGAGTCCTTGCCCTGTTATTGTAACCATGTTCAAATCACTTAACTACTCTGAACAGAATCAACACTTTTCACGTTCCTCTGTATCCTGGGATAGTAGGATAAGAGATGTAAAAAATTAAGGAGAGTACTTTAATTGTTTTCTGTTTCTTAAGAAAATAGACCCTAGAAAATATGAAGATAGCAATATCCTTTATACACACTGAATCTGTACATACACACGATTACATATAAGAGCAACACTGAACATTTTTAAGGCAAATTTGAGATGGGCTAATTTGAACTAGCACAGCACACCTATTTAGAATCTATGGCTAGGCTCCTCTTTCAAGATTGGAAACAGAATTGTGGTTCAAGGGCCAGTACTCACTTGGCTCGACTAATACCCTGGTTCCTCCTCCAAAAGTTAGCTTGTTTCCTGCAGAATTAGTTACACAGTGATTTGAGGCCCAGCAAAAAACACAGGGACCAAGATCATACTCTGTAGATGCCTGACAAAGGGCATGTCCTATGGCTTTGGATGAGTTTCCACTCCTGGTTGTCATAGAGTGATCTTTCCCAGAGTTGTACCCATTTTTTAGAGCTGGAATGCTTGTAAGTGGAGATGTCTTTGGCTTGCACCCTTTTGTATATTTATTTGATTCTTGGCTTTGGCTGTTTAAACAGGGATCTGTTGAGTGAGGATAACAGGTCTCAATCACAACCTCATTCAGGTATCTATTTGACCATTTTTAACCCATAAAAAAACCTGAAGACAGGAAGTCCTATAAGCTCAGGGAAGCTTCAGGATTAGGAAATTCATATATCCAGAATGAAAGTGCTGATTCACACCACACACACACACACACACACACACACACACACACACACACACACACACACACAGAGGGATGCACCTTGTAAGGGTCTCTATTTTCACTTTAGTGCCCAGAAAAAGTCCCAAGAGGGCAAGGATACTTTAGTCCTGGTTTTGCCCCATCCCTCCCAGCTACTATGCACTGTAAATCAGTTTTACTTTCCTTGGTCCAAATTCAGACCCAGACTCCCACTGGCTGTTCTAGAGCCCTCCCTAAGACTAGTGCTAAGAAAGTGGGTGAGGAGGTTTCTCAGGGAAAGTTTACAGAGTGTGAAGAAGAGGCCATTATTGATAAGAAAAGACTGCAATTTTCAATGGAGCCCCTAAGAGGGAAATGGCCAAGAATCACAGGACTCAAGAAAAATTTCCTTGTAAATCTGTTCTCCAACTGGGCATGGCCATTCTAGGTAGAGGGCCATATCCTTCCCCAAGTGTTGGGTGTAGACCACAGTGGGTGTTTTGGGATGCCTCGCACACCCTAGTGGGGCTGCCCTTTTATTTTAGTGGGGCAAACATAGTCTCCTCTCACATCATTAGGGTTTTAAAAGGAACTCTAGGTTATCTTGATCTTCCTCCCATGTCCCCATCTCAGTCTACCATGGAAGAAGGGTCCTCCAGGAGGGGCAATGCACATATTGCCTTAGTTTCAAGTCTAAGGGAATTTATTCATCCTCCTCTTCAATTTCATTACAGACGTGTTTCTCTGGAGTAAAAACAACCCACTCACCAGGCCACACAGTTAGCTGAGTTCCTCTTCCAAATAACAGTCTCCCCAGGGTTGAGCCGCTATCAACACTGTGCCGGCCCCCTTTATGTGAACTTGGTCCTACAGTCCCCCATCACCCTTTCCCTTGCCCTGAGGGATAAAGTTGAAATTTACCTCCATCCTCTTTAAGTGGCTTTAGGTCTTTTTCTGTGTAGCTGGCAGTCTAAGCTGGACAGTAACTCATCAGAGGCTATCTCTTGGGGGACAATTGGTCTGTGGTAACAATAGTCTTCCCACCTTCAGAGGCCCCTCTCATCAGAAAGCAATTATCTATCCTTTTATGAGTGTTTAAATTGGAAGAAACTTTGCTTTCATGGCCTTATTTCCCAGTATAAAAGACCGCTGACTTACTTGGATTGACATTACGTTTGGCTCCTTTCCCAAAGCTGAACTTGTGAAAACCTTGACAGACTAGGTCTGTCCTCCACAAAATCACCTCACTTTCCTCATTCAACTTCTGGTCCTTCCTCCAGGCATTCTCCTTTTCTCTTCTTCTTCTTCTTCTTGATATTCCCTTTTATTTTTCCTCTGCTACACTGGGAAATCATACCCCACCATCTTCTAGGTGTAAAAATCCCAGATAGGCTTTAGTTCATGAGTAATTTGATGACCTATTTCTTGGGCTGTCAAAGTAATAAAAATAGAAGAAACAGGTCTGAGCTCACCTTTTCATCTTTTAGGCTTAAGTGATGGGATCCTAGCACTTAGAGTTGAAAAGAAGCCCAGAGATGATTCAGTTCAATATCTAAAATGGCATAGAAATCCCTTCTATAACATTTGATGATTAGCCTTAAGGTCCCAAAGGGAAGAGAGTTCTGCACTTCACAGAGCAGCCTTTCCACTGTAGGCTGGCTCTACTTGTTCAGAAAAGTTCCATGGGAGGCTGAGACACGTTTCTTTTCATCTGTCGGTTTTGATTTTGCCCCCCCTGCACTAACCCCTTCCTGGTCTACACAGCAGAGCTTCAAGTATTCAGAAAAGAGTCATATCTTATCTTTTCTCACTATTTTTAGGGATCTGAGATAATTTCATATAGTTAGCTTGGTGATGCCCCCACCCTCAACAAACTCACCAACATGAAGGCATACTTGGAGGAGAGCCATCCTAGGGTAGAAGAGGAGGTGAGGGAGACACATGAGGTAGAAAGGTTACTTTCTACCATTGTATTTCCCGGGTGAAATTGTTTGTAATCGTACCCACCATTTCGTTTTTAAATGATTCTGACTTTTTCCTTTTTACTTACTCGCTCTTACAGTTACTGTGGTTCCTGCTCCAAAGGTGAACTTGAAGTCATTATTCCACAGTGCTAGATCTTCCTACACAAACCTCACCATCAACACCATGGGGGAGTGGTGGGGAGACAGATAGGCTGCCCCCAGGCCTAGCTCTGTGCCTTGTGCCATGAGCCCTTGGGTGACTATTTTAACCTCTTGCTTTGTTTTTCTCTTTCACACAATTTCCTCATCTGTGAAAGTGTGGATGATAATCTTTATCCCAGAAGGTTGTTAGGAAGGTTAAATGAGTTAAAGTACGAGAGGCATTTACTCAGTACTTTGCACATAGCAAATGTTCAATAAATGTTCATTATTAGATTATTGAGACAATCTAATTATTTTCATCTTTTAAAAATACGTATGATTTTAATTGGTCCTGCATTCTCTCTGAAATTCTGGATGCTCATTGGTACTTTAAATTTTATCCAAATACTCTTGTCAACTAGCAAAAGTAGCAATAGTTAAAACTTGGGGATTTTCCTTATATAGGATAATATCCCAAGAAGGCAGTTGGCAGTTTCAGAATATTTACTAAATCATAGAATTTGTTTACTACGTTTTATACCTGTTTGAAGACATACGAACAAGAAATAATACATGTGTGAGTGGAGATTCAAAACACTAAATAGGTCAAAACAAATACAGACTGCTAAGAGGAATAGGATAACATGTTGGTGACTTTTTCTTATAGACAATTGTAACTTACTTGGCTTTACACTGAGTTTGGTCCCAGATCCAAAGTAAAATCTGTTATTTTGTACACCGTGTTTACTGTCATTACAAAAAGTCTCCAACTTCCTAAAAGGGAGGCATCTTATCCAGAGATAACTAACCAAGATGGCCAAGACTAACCCAATCCCACTAGTTTTTGCTCCTCTCTTAGAAAATTCAAGAACCAGAGTGAGAAATGAGCCAAGAAGGCACATTCATTATCAGAGACAAGCAAGAAAAGGGCAACTGACGTTCTTCAGTGGTTATATCGATTTCTTTAGTTTTCTGCTTGGGTTCATTCTTGTGTCTTTTGTACTCTATACACACAATATTAGAGACGAGGACGCTGTGAGTAAAAGCTCTTTACCTTTTTCTAATTACAAGTGAAAATACTCCGCAGGTAGACTGGCTTGTGAGGAAAGTCCTTATTCTGCCTTGAGTTCTAGGACTATCTGGAAGCTTCTCTCCCTGATTCTGTACTCGGATCTGTGTTGAGCTTGATAACTTGACCTGAGCTTCTCTTAAGGACATCTTAAACCAGGCCAACAGCTAGCTGTATTCAGTATGCATGATTTAACAAGATCACTGCATCCTACCTGTCAAAGTATCTACATTATATAACCAAATGTAATTGAAAATTCACACTGACACCCCCTCTCCCAGCCCCCACAACGAAACTGTACCTTTTGGCTTTTTTTTTTCTTTTTTTTCTTTCTTTCTGCCTGTTCCCTTGAGCAAGGGGGAGAAAAAAAGGCCTCACTGTTGACTGTTATTTGCAAGTCTGAAGAAACATTATTTATGAGCAAAATATTTTGCTGACAATTTCAAGAGGAAAGAAGCCTCAGTGCCAACAGTTAGACGCCCACACAGTTAGTTGAAACAAATCTCACAAATGAACATAGTTATGAGAAATAAAATAGAGGTGACTTCAGTCTAAGCCAAGAAATTATAGTACTTATGCAGTTTTGGAGGATGAAGGGCTTACTTGCTCTTACTTGTAGAAATGATAAGCAGTATGTTACAGGAATGCTTTGCTGGAAGGAAACCGGAGAGCTATAGAAATAGAGCTTTGTTTAAATATCTTAAACAGGCACCTTTGTGTTTAGCGATTTACGGAAATAAGCTAGAACAGGCTAGAAATGTAGCTAGCCAACTAGATTTGGTTTAAGATAGTTCTTGGTGAAATCATCTTGTGGCATTTTGTCTGGTTCTAATGAAAATATTATGAGAAAAAGAGGTTCCCTTTAAGGAGTCTGTTCCTATTATTCAGCAATTCTTCTAGGTTAAGAGAGATTTTTCCTCAGCTTTTTTCATCAGCTCTTATTCCAAACTTAGCACTAAGCCTTCTTTTTCTCTGTGGCCTTTAATAAGTAAGTCTCTTCATACAGTACCTTTTTAAGTATGCTTTGTTAATGTCTCTCTCCCACCCTCAACCCCAGGCCCATTAAGTTATACATATGTATATTACACACTTAAAGATTAATAAATCAGTGCAAATAGTGTCTAATTGTGGTGGCCTACCAGGTACAACAGTCAGTTGGGTCCCGGATCCAAAGGTCAGTTGCCAGCCTGAACCAGAAGAAACACTGTGATATGCCCAACAACAAAAACCAGACCTAATAGGCCAGAAGCGCAGAGCACAGAATAAAGAGTTGGCAATTACCGTGTGAATTAAGCCTGTATCACTGTCAATCTAAGTCTGGTCTGGAGGAACCAAACTGCATGTCTGCAAATCCTAAGTAAAATCCTTCTTTGTCTTTACATTCCTACTTGCTTTCAGGAAATCTTTGCTTCCCGCTTTCTACTACAGAGTCCTAAGTATCAAACATGCTTTTGGTATAGACGCAGAGCAAGTGCTCTCCTATTTTAGATGTCAAACCAGCGTTCCTATATTTTCCTCTAAGGAGACTCACAAAGCCCAGGACAGAGAATATTTCCCCTCTACTCTGGACATCACTGGGTTACACCATCAGGAAACTGACAAAATCTGTGAGTCCTCCTTAGACCAAGTTTATAGGATCTAAACGAGGCATAGAGATGGTGTTATCCAGTTGATTTGGCCATTAGTTTGACAGAGATAAAATAATTTTATAATGATCAAATTATCAGGGAAATTTCTAGTTTCCACTTTACTTTTGGGCCATTTCCTTTCTCATGACTAAAGTGGTTCCTATATAGATTTAGCTGCTAAAAGACTTTAAAATGGCAACAAATATCAATTTTAACTTTTCCTAAGGTAGTGAGGATGGTATAAAAGGGTAAGGCCCAAGATGGATCTGGATATTGACCACCATACCAGAGAGAACAAATAGGATCTGCCTCTAGAATCTGTTCCTTTAGGGTAATAGTACTCTGAGTTTGTTCCCTGATGGGTCCCTAGTTTGGGCCCCGAGCCTGATATGTAGTAGATGAACAAAACTTTTTATCGGGTGAATCCTGTGGACTCCTCAAAATTCAGGCCAGGAAAATTAATGATAGAGATAGGTTCAGCAAACTGAAGATTTAAGTTCTATTCTTAGTTCAGCCATAAACAGGCTATAGGGCATGATCGGTCTCTTACCTTAGCCTCAGTTTTCTCATAAATGGAGACAGTCAGAAAGGATGATTTAAAGGGTTCTCTTTGCTCCATGAGGCTATGTTGTACAAATTTTTGGCGTAATGTCTCAGAAACAGAAAGTGTCCCATAGTACTTATGAATAAACTTGTATTTTTTAAAGTGATTTTTCAGACTTCAAGAGAGGTTAATCACAGTTATTTTGGTCAATAATCATTATTTACAAAGTTTCTTCTACAAACGAACATAATCTTAGCCAAAGAGAATAGTGCCTTAGAGGCTTGTTAAGGAATTAGAAGTCTTATCACTGATTACTGTACAAATCTAGGGCTACAGATCCTCACCGGCACCCCCAGGAATCAGTCACACATTTTTAGTCCCACCACATACATTCTGGGAGCAATTGCCAGAGACCCCCTTATGTGGCCCACTGTGTACTGAGACATCAGCTCTGAGCCAGGGAGATTTTGTCCTCCTTCTATGTGATGCTCATTCACCTTTTCCAAATATTCTTCATACAGTGTATAATTGGGCCCAAATCAGCCTTTAATCCACAGACACTGCTTAATCCAAGGATATACTTTTATACTTACTGGGCTTCACAGATAACTCAGTTCCCTGTCCGAAGATAAGCTTTCCTGCCTGGTTATAATTCACACTGTGTTACATATCCTGTCAAGAACACATCCAATCTTCCTGAACACATTTCTAATCCTCCGCCCCAAACTCCACAGCAGCTCTCTCCCTCCCCGCAGCATGAATCATGGCTATACTTATTATTGTAACTTTCTCTTTTCCTTATAAAGGGCATAAGGTACTTACACCAGGGACTGGTGGAGAATAATGAGAATTCTTGTACATCCAAAAATGTTTCTATTTAACGCCAAACTGATCTCTCATTTTTGCTTAATGGCTCTGAGTATTGTTCAGGGAAATGGCTTCCTTTCGAATATGTTTCTCATGGCCTAAGCTAGAAATACTTGGCACACAAGGGTTAAAACTAAGGGCAGGTGAGGCTCCAGGGAACCAGGCTTACCTGGGGTGACCACAACCTGGGTCCCTGCTCCAAAATTCAATTTCCCCCAGTTGCTGCCGGTTGTCACACTGTGACAAACACCTCTACAAAATGGCTTCCTCAGAGAAGACAGCTGCTAAATGAAGACAAACTGCTCATGGGGAAACAATCTTGCTGCAAAACGAGGTAACTGCATGATATAAGATATAAACTTTTCCCCCACTTTTCTCTTAATTTCTCTTCTTTCAAGACACCAAGGTGACGTGTGCCGAGAGCTGCAATTCCTGGGCAGCTGAGGTTAAGGAAGCTGGGCCCTCACTCTGGACTCTGTAGTGACAAAACCCCACCGTATTTAGGAGCCAAACCCACCTAGTGCCAAAACCAGTACACCACTGGAGCCCTGACTGCAGCTGATTACCACGGCTACCCTCTCATTTAAGTAACCTGATGCTTCAAATTCACGAGTCTACTGGAAAAAGTTATCCTAGGATGCCTGAGTTCTGTTCCTGTTGGAACTATATCAATCACTGGCCTCTACTTGCTTCAGTTTTTCGGTTTGTGAAATGGGGATAACTACTGGAATCTCCTTCTGAGGAAGACTTGCCCAAGATGGTTTAATTTATCGGGAGTTTGAGAGTGGACAGACCCTAAGGCCAGGGTATGTGTGGGATCCTGGTGGGCATTTTCCCCTCCACACCTTCCAGAGCTCCTTCAAGGATGAGGAAGATGACCAGGCACTGGGCCTTGGTCTGCTCAGGCCCTTTAACGTTCTGACCCAAGGAGGCCCTGGTGGAAAAGAGAGCAGGTCTGCCTTTTGGAGATAATCATATTCAACACACAATTTAAAGTCACATGTCACTTACTTGGCTTGACAAGCAGCCTTGTCCCCTTCCCAAAGATAAAGGAGAAGCCTTGTACTTCCCACAATGATTATCTTAGAATCAAAAACCTGCCAACTCAGCTTTCTCCCACACAAAGCCTTCCTGAGGAGGGAAACCTCCAATGTATTTCCTCTAGCGTTATTCCTCTCTGAAGAAGCTATCCCTTCCACTCCTTATTGTCCTCAGGTTCTGTTGTCAATCCCTTTCTTCCTCCTGCTCCATCCGGGCTCCTGAGCTCACCCAGGCCTCAAGTCCCTCAGGCTCACTGCCCCTGCCACCTGGCTGTACTTACAGGGCAGCACCGACAATCTGGTTCCGCCACCGAAGATCAAACCTTGGTTGTAGGCATTCCCACAGTGCCTCTGGGCTCTGCAAAAACCTCCCAGGGCTCCCCCTACTCCAAGTCTGCACTAAAACCCACCCAGGACCCAGAAACCTGTGTTTTTAGCTCTAGGGTGAAAAAGGTAGCCCGTTTGTCCTAGCCAGTCTTGAGAACAAAGGGAGTTTGGGACACATCAAACAAAGGTTCCAAATCTTAACTCAGCAACCCCGGTTTCCCAAAGGATGCTGCGAGGCAGTAATGAGTCAGAGGTTTTTTTTTTTTTTTTTTTTTTTTCCCCCACAGAGGGACTGGGAAGAGGCTTAAAGAGGTTCTCTCATTTCTCTTCCTGCCCACAAGGAGGGCTGCACTTCAATCATCCCTGATAGGAGGGTGTTTATCTCCTTTCAAAAACTCTCTAGAGAAAGTGCTCTGGCAACCATTCCTGACAGCTCATTTTCACTGTTCAAAAACCTATTAGGAAGGTTTACCACTAACCTCACTCCCTTCTTTTTGCAGTGTTGACTGTATCCTGTGGTCTGAGCCCCCCCAGCTTTTATTTAATGCCTCCTTCCCCAAATTTAAATATGTGACTCAATGCCCACCTTACCCTTGACCTCTTTTCTTCAATATTAACTGCCCCAATTTACCTTTATAGACCTTACTGATCCTCCATCTCTGGGTCTGAGAATTTCTTTTAGGAGCTATTTTTAGGCTCATATTGCTCATGAACTTCACTACCCAGAGGAGCAGAAGGATAACTTGGGGATAGGTTGCTCTTTCCTGTGAAGCTTCTATTCTTTCTCTGTCCCTGTCTTTCCACATGTCTTGAAAAGGGGCTCCTTGTTTGGAGGAAGTCACACTGGTCAGCGTGGTGAGAGGGTGGTGCAACACTCACCCAGTGGTACTGTGAGCAGAGTCCCTGTTTCAGTCATGCAGCTCTCTGCAGAAACCTCTCTTCTGCCTCTGCATTTAAATTATCCACGATTCTTTCTATTTCCACTGAGACACTTTCAAATCCCAGGTGAAGAACTTCACAGAGCAGGCTGACATTCTCTACCCTCCCCCAGCCCGCCCATGCCAGCTCTCTTCCTGATGCATGACAGAGCCTGATAGAAGAGCCCGAAGGGTAAAACCAAAGCTCTACTGTCTGTTGGAGATGTGTTTATGATTGTTATTAACAGCCAGGGTTTAATAAGCTCTTCCCGCGTTTTGGGCACTATGCTAAATACTTTAGCTATATTATTTTATTTGATCCTTACAATAACTCAACAAGTATATTTTAATCTCGTTTTATGGATGGGGAAACTGAGGCTTAGAGAAGTTAAGTAATTTGCCCAGGGTCACAGCTAGTAAAGCAGTGGAGCTAGGACTTGAATTTAGCCTTTTCTGTCTTCAAAGCTCTTTCTGCACTGCCTAATCTATAATCATTGGCATAACAATATCCAGAGGGGACACATGATATCTCAGAGATGCTGCAGAGGAAGACTCAGTGCTGAGTTTCATGTTCAATGGCAGAAATTTTGTTCTCGAACTAGATGTCCAAAGTTCTAGTCTCTCTTTCCAGAGATTTAAATTGCAGTGGGCCTAGGAGGTGATGGTCAAAGTTAGATGTACAAAAGTACTTTCTGGCAGCAAGGGTTGCTAAATTTTGGAATTCCAGAGAGAAGCTGAGGAATTTACTGCCCTATACCATCAGACAGAGCCAAAGCATATCCCATGTGGCTGGGGAGTGTGCAGCGAAGCCGAGTCAGGAATGGGGGGGCACTGGGTCCCCTCTAGAGGTCCTTCCTGATATTCTCATTGTCTCTATTATTGTTTATATCTCTATTTCTTTGGAAATATTGTATATACTCCTAAGGGCTCCTCACCATGAGCCAGAGCACATCTCATTTAAAGCAGAGAAGGGAACCAACTCCCTTTGTCCTGGGGAAAGAACATTAATAAAGAGCCCAAGCAGATGCATAGGATTAAAGTATTTTTCAAACTAATGATTTGATTGATTGCCCCTGCAGGCCCAGCCAAAGGAGAGTATAACTTACTTGGCTTCACGGTGAGCATGGTCCCGACTCCAAAGTTTAATTTGCCTGCATTGGTGTTACACAGTATTCAGTGCTATTGCAATAACCTTGACTGGGGCCTCTAGGAAGACAGGTGTAGGTGGAAGAGGCAAGCAGGAAAATAAAACCTGAAATGACTGCCCATGGCCAAAACAGTCTCCTTGTAATTAGGTTAGAACATGGGATGAATGCTAATAACCACCAACTTCCCAGCTTGATGCTCTTTGCCATAGTTTTCCTTGAAGAAATGGGCCTTGGCAGGGGCAGCTCCTGAGAAATTCACTCAAAGTGGCTACTGCTTGGTCTCCTGGGATCCTATCTTGTTTGTTATTCCTGCAGGCCTTTTGTCTATTTTTATCCAATTCCTGCCATTTCCCTCCCCCCCACTCCTCTACATTCACTGGAACTTCCTCCTCATGGAGGCTTACATATTTTCTCAGGGAGAGACTACATGGATATTAAAAGCTAAGTACAGTGCCCCAGGGAATATGTGCATTAATAACCTTGTTTTCCAACTGGTATCACAAACCACCCAACACAAACCAAGCAAAGAAAACACCACCTGTATTTTGACAGCTTCTGCCTGATGGAAGACAGGCTTCTTGTGGAAAATAATTAGCCAGAAAGAAGAACTTACTTGGTGTGACCAAGAGTTTGGTGCCCTTCCCAAAAGTGAATTGGTAACTCCCAACTCCAGAGTATGCACAGAGTTTCCTTTCTTTGCAAAAACCCTGCAGATACTGAGACAATCAAACCACTCACAGCACAGGAGCAGTGCCGACAAAGGCTCAGGCTGTAACAATGACCAGACGACAGGCAAAAGAGGAGGGCCGTTACAGAGGCTTGCTATGGAGTCCTGCAGAGACCCCGCTGGATTTCAGAGGTCATCCAGTCCATCCTCCTCTCTTCAGACAAGGTGCTCTCTGACCAAAGACCTATTAATCTGTAAGAGCTTCTGGGAAGGTCGCTCTCCTTTGCCAACAGCCTTTGCATTCAAACAACTGTTCCTTATATCTAACTGAAATCTGCAAACTGCAGTTTGAGTTCTTTAGGTCTCCTGCTTCCCTCCTTGAAGACAGGAGATTGCTATTGGCTTTACTTATAATTTGAATGATTTCTACAATAAGAAATGTTCATGTATTGCTCAAATTAAAATTAATAACAACATTAAATACAAACCCACAATGTACTAAAAAATAAAAATGGTTCTTGGATCTTAGACAAGTCTTCCTGTGTTCCCCAGGCTAAGGAGTCTCAGGTTCTCTGGCCTAAGATGTTGGTCCACCGGGATCAGAGGAGAGACCTGGGCCAGGGTGTATGGTCCGAGCAAGCTGCAGGCACGGAGGCCAGGGTGGGTTACATGTGCTTGCCCATGACAGTCTGGTTGGCTTTTGAATTATGCCAGAGTAACCTGTTCATCTTTTTGCTGAGTACTAACTTCCCACCTCCTAACAGATTTTCTTTTTAGGGGCAAAAGTATTCCTAAAAAAAAGTATTCCTGAAAATTATTTAAAGAAAGAAACAATGGCTGAAAAACTAGAGATGGCCACGACACTTACTTGCAGTCACAGAAAGTCTTGTGCCCTTTCCAAAGACAAGCTGCCTGTCTCCTGAATTCCCACAGTGATTGCCTCCAGAACAAAAACTCTGAGTGCCTGACCCCAGTGTTTTTCCTGGACGTTTGCTCTCGTTAATCTTCTCCCCTGGAAGAATCACCCAGAAATCTCTACACTTTCCCATAGTTTTTGTTTTCCCTTACCATGTCTTTGTCTCCTTCTCCCTGGTCCTCTATAAAATGTGGTATGATTAAGGCATTTCTGGCTTTGACTATCTACTTTGCTGATAAAAACTTCCATCCATGGAGTTGTGGCCTAAGAATGCATTTCTGAACCACCTACAAACTTCCAGCTTATTGTTAACCTGTGAAAAATATTCCAAAGGAAACCCCTGTCTCTGGCCTCATAAGGGACTTTTTGCTGTGTTAGAAATAAACAAAGAAAAGGATTTGGAAAATGGCATGGAGTGAGAAGGCTCAATGCAAGATGTTGCTCTTGGCCGACATACCATCTTTGTTGCCTCTGGCATTAAAGTAGGTCTCAAAGACTTAGTTATCTCTCACCCATTCCTGGAACAAGGGAAATGAGAAAGCATGGGGTATCAAGGCCAGGAATCTTAGCAGAGGCGAAAGTGGGTCATTTATGATGAATGGAAGGAGAGGGGTCATAGGTAGGCTGGGGTCATTTCCAAAACCACTTTGGTAGGAGTCAAAGATCACATTGAGTTTAACCGTGTGTCCAAACAAGTCCACTGGGGACAAACTTGGGAGAGACTTGAAGATGGACTCTGGACATGGTTTCATATTTTTCTACTTTTTATATTATATAAACAACAATAAGATAATTGTTATATAAGCAGCAGAACACTGGCAGCAAATTTCCTAGCTCTAGAAGGGAAGAAACGGTATTCGGCTGAGCTGTGGTAGGGCTGAGAACCAGGCTTCGGTGAGGGCAGAAGGACTCAGGACCTGGAGGCTACCCACATATCTTAGAGCCTAAGAAACTTTTCCCACCCAAACCAAAAACTTTTTTAACTCAATAGGAGTCAATTTCAGAAACTCACATGAACAGCACTTACTGGGGAGAACACGAAGTTGAGTCCCTTTTCCAAAGGTGATTTCGGTGTAACTTTGTTCACACTGTGACTGAGGACATAACAAAAACTCCTAGTGCTAGTGACCCTTTTTAGAAAGCTACACATCCCTTGATGGATATTTCACCTTCATGGATCCTAACAAATTTCCATGTTGTCTCCTCTATTCTAATAAACAGGCCTCACTATCTCTCCAGCCATCTTTCTCTCTGTCTTCTGGTTGTTTTGCTTAAATTTTATGCTGCTTATTGTAAATGTGCAGAAAAGAAATTGGATGACCTTATTTGACTCTGAGAGTGAATTATTAAAGCAACAATTCCATAAACTCTTTGGTAATATCAAAAACAATTCCACTACTTGAGGCAAAAAAATGTCTGGGCAGAGAGCCACGCTAGATATTCACTCTTCAGAGCCCCGGGAAAGATGGGAACAGGAAAGAATCATGTCAGATACACATCTGAATTTCCATCTGAGATAGAACAGTGTTCCAGAGCCCTCTCCTCACCCTCAGCTCTGTTCTAAAGTGGCCATATCGCCCAAATCGCCAAACTCAGAGAATACCTCACTTGAGGCCAAATACATGTTTGCTGTACTCATTATAGTCCTGCCCTACCTGGGGCTAGTGGTAATCAATAATTTGGCCCAGAGGGATCCAAATCTTTTGGGAAATGGTCTTTTTTCACAGTCAGTGGATACATTCCCTCACCACCAAGTGATGGAAACCTGATGCCATTATCACTAGACCTGACGATTCCTTGTTTGACTCCTGAAGACCCAAACCCCACTGTCTTCTCCTCATTGTCTATTGGACCCCCCAAATATTCTTTATTGCAGTCATTAAAAAAGATTAACATTGGTTGGTCATATTTACTAGATCTAAGACAAACTTAGGGAGTCAGCTAGTTGGTAGCTAGCTTCCTTGTCTTTGGGCCTTTCCCACAACTAAACCATCAAAAATAGCCTATTCTGTTTTAAAGCTCCTTGGATTGGTCATTTTGTAGTTTTAATTATAATCTGTTGTAGGGTTGATAATGTAGTCAGTCACTTGCATCTTAATATTATTTTTTTGATTGATTTTTCAATGGGCTCCATTGTCCCCAAAATCACACTATAGAGTAACTGACACCCCAGGTGCACCTCCATGAATGCGAAGCTCCTGAATTTCTTATTTTCCTTCTCCCCAAAGAGGTATATTTAAAAGTTTTTACTCCCTATGGAGGAATTGATTATTAAACAAAAATCTTGTCATCATGCCTGCCATTTTATTTCACTCTGAATTTCCTTTCAGATGTTGATAAAGCCATGTGGGATGACCAATTGATCTTTGAATTGCTTCCCTCACCCATTGCATTTGAATAGTAAAGCTGTTTTTTGGAACCAGAAGTGAATATTTATCAAAATGAGACAATGTTTGGGTTTTCTATTAGGGCTTTTAGAATAAATATATATGCAGGCATGAGAGACAAAGAAGGTACTTTCTACATATCAGGGACATTTAAAATGAGATATAGATTCTCATTTTTAATAGAATGGAAGACAAGTTCTGTGGGCAAACTCACAGTAAACACACAAATCATTGCAAAACATGGTCGAAGACATACTGTGGCTACAAATAACTCACGGCCCCTATACCTCTTTATAAGAAGGAGAGCTGAGCTACCATATTAAAGGCAATTTGGGATGGTCTCATTTTGCATTATTTATCATTATTGCTCTATTTTCAACAATCACAAATGTTTTATGCATTTGCAAAAGTCATTTTTCAAAAGGTTCAATCGTCTACATGTTAAATTCAATCTCTATTAACTTCACAGGATTTATTTGTTGGCTCAAATAGAAACAGAACAAGGTCACTTACTGGGCTTTACCACCAGCTGGGTTCCAGTTCCAAAGAAGATTCTGGCATTATTATTCCCACAGCATTTCCTGCCTTTACTGAAACCCCTGGTAAAACCCCACCAAACACAAGGCACGTTGGGCTTTTGTGATTTTAAAATTTCTATGTCTCTATAAAATGAAATTTTATAATAGGAAGAAAAAAATTGGTTCTGCTACATAAAGCAAATCATTTTTATTTAAAAAGACCAAACTTATGAGCTTTTAAAACCCTTTTGCAATTCAATACTTAAATCTGCCAAAGCTGAATCAAATAATTTGTTAACAATTCTTGCTCTCATATGTGCGAGCTCAGGTTAAACACTCAATCTGAAGGGGGAATGCAACCCTATATCCACAGGGATGTTTTCCAACTACAAAGCCATCTGAACTCACATCCAGATTCCACTCAAACTCCAAGGTCCTGTCTGCTACTCACTGGTCAAATGATTTCAAAGTTTTCTCACTGTGTATGGCAGCCTAAGAAAAGATTTTACCAGGGAAGAGTAATAAAATGCAAACAATCCTATCTTTCCTCAGAGAAGTTCCACCATGGACTGATGTGATGTTTTAGGCAGATAAGGGAATTATGACACACCATCTGTCACAACCCTAAAGTCAAGCCCTGCTATAAGGAAGATTGTATCTTAAAGGCAAGCATAAGAGCACACAAGAGCTCTTTTATTACAGAGCTGAGCATTGGCTGGGTTTTAATATCAAATGAAAGGGGGAAAACGAAAGGGGGAAGCAAGTGTAGGCAGTACAGGGAAGCTGGGACATGGGCGCAGCTTTAATACTGAGTTGACATACCCTAAACCTTATCTTTGCCTCCCCCACACCCCAGGTCAGTTTTGCTTGCCTTTGCAGCAGTCTTCCCAAATGCAGCTCTGGACTGTCTTTTGGAAGAAAAAGAAGATATGGCCTATGGATGAAGGTGCTTGGACTAGCTGACACACAATTGTACAAACAGCTTAGCAGAGGTTTACTACAAAGATAAAGGTAGGTAGGACCAGAGCTGAGAAATGGTCTAGAAATAGTGTTCACAGAGCAGAAAGCCTGAAGCATTTAGATGAGAATTATTTTCCTACAGTAGGTTTTCCCCTTGGGATTTATCTTAATATTAGCATCATTTCCCCTTCTCTAGCTTGGGGTGCCATCCAGGAGAATGGGAAAT
Source organism: Cynopterus sphinx (assembly GCA_030015415.1). Lineage (NCBI taxonomy): Eukaryota > Metazoa > Chordata > Mammalia > Chiroptera > Pteropodidae > Cynopterus > Cynopterus sphinx. The sequence continues at coordinate 78,296,223 of CM057384.1, forward strand.
TTTGAGACCCTGCTATATTATGGTAGATAAGGGATGACCATGGGGAACTAAGTCAGCCTTCAGCCCTCCTTCAGCCCTTTTCCCCAGGGAGTTGTTACTTTCCCACTTGCCGTGGACGCTAAGTTCTACTACTCACGTACTTGGCTGGACAGAAAGCAGAGTGCCAGTCCCAAAGATGAGCTTGTTTGCAGTACTCCCATAATTTACACAGCCCTTCAGAGCCTTACAATAACCCTCAGGAAGGGGCATGGTGGGATGGGGTCAGAATGGGCTTAGTCTTTCCAGGCTAAGAACACCTCATTCCTACCACAGCAAAGGCTGACTTGCCAGGTGTCCATTCAGCCTCCATATTCCCCTGACACACCCTGCTACTGCCTTTTTAGTTATGTTCTTGTGGGGCTTGTGCTAGGGCCCAGAACTCTGGGTAATTCACCAACAAGTGACCAAAGATCTTTGCAGCCATCCGCTTCTCATGCAGGACAGTGCCAGGGGCAAGGATGTGCAGAAAGCAGCAGGCACACTATTTTTCACCTCCTGATCTTTGACTGTGGACCTTTCCCTTTTCTCTGAATTTGCTGGGTCTATCCTTGGGTAAGAATTCCAACCTTATCAAAGGAAATTAGATACTCCTTAACAACCCAGCTCTGTTACTTTAGAGGGCTAGTTAAGCATTATTCATTCTGGAAGCAACTAGACCAAACATGAGAGTCAGTGGCTGACATTGCCTCTCATTGGGAGTGAAAACTCCATTTGGGTCAAGTGCATTTTCTCTAGCAGGCTGAATTGTTCTTAAAAATGTAATTTGCATGCTATGCTTCATGTATTATTCAACCCGAGTCTCCTCTCCCTTCCAGTTACATCTCTGAGACTTACCTGGCTTTACAATTAGCTTGGTCCCAGAGCCCCAGATCAACTGATAGTTGCTATCCACACAGACACAAAAACCTTAACAAAAACCTTCACTGTCCTTCCAGGGAGCCTATTAGAGATAAATCCCAGATAAAAAGTCCAGAGCAAAGCACATGAAACAATGTAAGAATATTGACTATTGAAGATTATTTGCTCATTTAATTACATTTGATTCCCTTGCCCTTTACAGATTCCAGATACAGATGTTGAAATCGAATGACTAAACATCCAAAGTTAATCTAGGTCTCTTTGCATATAAGGGAAGCATAATTGATAAACAGTTTTCAAATTGAAGAAGTTGAAGTTGCTTCACCTTTCCTGATATTTTGAAATAAAAATGCAAAAGAGAACACGATCATCTGTTTAGAGTTATAACACATTTGATTCTCTAGTGTCTAATTTTCACTGCTGCTCTGATTCTCAGCAGAACCATGATAGTCACATATAGATTAAACCCATTTGGTTTACAGACAGTTCTACCTGTGAAAAACGGCGTCCTGGGCAACACAGACCCTGGCAGTCAGAGGCGTGGAAGGCCCCCACTGAGCGCTGTGTTGGGAGGGAGGCCTGCTGTTCAGGTAGAACATACGGAAGCAAGTTGGCTGCTGATGGAAAACACCGTTGAACCAAAGAATTACTCTTTGGTTTCTAGTACTTACTCAGAAAGACTTGTAATCTGGTTCCAGCCCCAAAGATGAGTTTGTCATTGTTGGAGGACACAGTGATTCTGAGGCCTACAAAAACCCCCTGAGCCCAGCAGGGCGCTCTGCCTCCACATCTTCTCCCTCTACTCTTACTCGTGCCTGGCACCAAATAACTACCAACAGCAAAGAAGACTTGGGGATCCACTCAAAACACCAACTCAATGAAACAGTTTTTGTTAAGTTTCATCCCCTGTAAATGCCTGTGGCCTATGGCAATTATGTTTTTAGTTCGCAAAGATGACAGCTCAAGATAATTCACCAGAGGAAAATGGAATTTCAAGCTCTGACTTTTTGGGGGGTTTGATTTCAATTATTTAACCTATCTGTGCTTTGGCTTTTCTGTCTGTGAAATAGATTTGACCGTGTGTGACACTGTTTACGTTATGAGAGAGTGTTGTATAAATAAAAGTGGTAGCACAGTGGGTTATAACATAAAAATGCATTTTGAATAATGGGGAAAATTTACTTGTTCAAGGCAAGATATTATGAACGTGAGTAGGAGGGAATATGCTAGCTAAAGTTTGTTGTCAAAATAACTAACAAAAAGCTTTTTTAGTAAAAACAGAAGAAGAATATATCTGTTTCGTCTGTTTTTCTACAAGAAAGTTAGTGGATAAGTTCACTTAATCTGCTAGAAGAGGCAGGCCTGGAAGAGGTCAGCTGAATTCTGAGGTCTAACTGCTAAGGGACATGAAAAAATGACCGTCCTCTTACCGGCAGTCAGTGAGGATATATTAAGTTCCCATGACATGCTAATTTCCCTTTGCTGTTGGCAACATTAAATGAAATCAGCCAAAGTTATTTTTAAAAATGAATCTGACCATCTTAATGGTCAAACTGGCAGTGTAGTTAGATCCAGAAATTGTATCCTATCTGAGCATAGCTGGGAAATGGGGGGTGAGGGGAGGTGGGAAGAATGCCTCTGTATGATTCACAGACATACAATCCCACAGAAATGAGAAAGACACACTTACTTGGTGTAACAGTCACTTGAGTGCCAGATCCAAAATGGAACACACCCCCAAATCCTGTCTGTGCACAATGGCTGACTCTACTACAAAAACCCTGCCACCTCTTCATTGCCACATGTCTTAAGTTCTCGGGTGGAAGCTACAGTTTCTCAGGTAAAAGAAGATTCAGACACCTTTCATAAAAGCCATGGTATTCCTTATTCTGTGGCAGATTTTCCTCCAGAGATTTTTCCTCATCTGGGGCCCAGCTCGGGTCTCCATGTAGGCATTCGGTAACCCATGGTGGCCACTGCCACCTCAGTGGGAACTCTGCTGGGGTCCCCCTTTAGGGAGGACTCCTTTAGGTTCCTGAGACATTTGGGGATCTCTCAAGGAGCTAAGATACTCTTCAGAAATACAACTGACAGGTTAAAGAGGCAGGCAGCAGCATGTGTGGAAGGGTCTGAACTCAAAAGTAAGATGAGTAGACACACATAACTGATGTCAAAACTGTCATGTCCTGCCCTGTGAGAACACATGAATTCTGGGGGAAAGAAATGTTCCTGGCTCTGTCGGTTGCCCTGACCTATATAGCAACAGTTTTCTTCTTGCACCAAGTGCTCACATGCAGCTGAGAAGGCCCACACCACACCAGGAGACCACCTCCCTGTCTTGTTTCTGCCTCGCAAAGTCATCTGACCAAGTGTTCCACGTGAGGGGCAGGAACAGCAGGCACAAAAAGATACTCAGAACCTGTTTCTCTCTTTCTAATTAGGCTGTCAATCTGTTGAGCTAATAAGTCCTATGAAGTGTCTCAATCTCTTCCAAGGAAAGGAGTCATATAAATGCAAAATAGGAACAACAGTAAGTCAAATGGCTTGCTGGGTATCCCTTCTTTGTCTGAAGAGATGCTGTTGAATAGAAGGAAAACTTTCTGTGTGGAGAGGAGACAGACTAGGAAAAAAACACAACAGAACAGCATTTGTTTTTATTAGGCTGAGCCTATACAGCACAAAGTAAAACAGATCTATCTGGCAATTACTTAGGTAATGTGACAGTCAATTCAGGCAATTTAGAGCAAGGAAGGTTTCTCAAGGAAGTGCCTAAATACCTGGATCAGCTATTGACATTAATCAAATTAACTGGACAGTTGTGCTGTGTAGACCCAAACTAATAAATGTGTTCGATACGGTTTTTCTGAAAGGGTTACATTTTATAAGCTTAACATTAAAATGGGTGCCACATTTATATCTGCTCTCTTCATTTTGGCACCACAATGGACATTTCCCGTTTTTTCTTACTACACATGTCTTACATTTAGAGCCAGAAAGGTAAAGGTGACCTTCTCCCTGGAGAGTCTTATCAGGCTAACACATGGAAGCTATTTAGAAATTCATTAGGTGTCTCGGATGTGAGAGCTGGTCATTTTAGATTAAAGGCTTTTTCTCAAGTGGCAAAAGACTTACGGGGAATAACGCTGAGTCTTGTTCCAGTCCCAAAGACAAGCTTGTTTGCCCCAGTTTGGCACAGTGTTTCTGTCCTGTACAAAAACACTTTGTTCTGCTAATTTCCCTTTTCTTCTTCCTCTATAACTCACCATGGGTATGCTCCACTCACTTGACTCCTACTTGGTGATAGCCTTTGAAAACCGTCTAAGGAAAATACTGTCTCGTGTTTCTTAACATAAAAAATCCAATCGTTAACGCTCTCTCTTCTCTCCTCCCTATTCTTCCCCACCCCCCACAAAAAAAGCTTGCCATTTATATGCTTGTAAGACAGTTTTCTCCTTGAAAAATAGTTTTTAAAGAATTCTAGTGTCTATAGTAGTGGCTTCTACTCTAATATCCTATTATGTAAAATTGCCTTCATTTTTGATTCATATTCGATGTTTTGATTTCTCCCAAATCATCCAAACTGATGTTCTCTGACTTAGCCTAGAACTCAGACTCAACTCATCTCAACTCTCACCCTTATTTTTGTCCCTGGCTGAAAACAAACGGATAAGAAAGGACCCTATTAGCTAGTTTACATGTATTTTACTAACTTAAGAAAAATAAAACTTAAAAATAAGTCTTTTATTAGAAGTTGAAAAGACAGAGGAGACTTACCAAAAAATGAACATAGATGGTAATTGTGGCTCATTTGGGAACATTCAAACCTACCTGGTTTGACTTGTAATGTTGTGCCCTGCCCAAAGGTGAGTTTTCCTGTGTTGCCAGAGCCTCACTCTAATGCTGCACTTTACAAAAACTTGAAAACAAGATCACTATTTTCCTCTTCCTGCCTCCCTATAACCAGAGATCTAATAACTAATATTTGTTGAAGACTTACTGTGTGTCAGCCACTGTGCAAAGTTTATAGGTATAAACTCTTTTAATCCCATAACAATTCAGTGAGCTGGGTACTGTTACTATCACCATTTTACAGATGAGAATAAGGAGACAGGAAGGGATGAGATTAGGTAATCCGCACAAGGTCACACATATAACAAGGAGCAGAGTTAGGTTTGTCCAGGCAGTTCTAGTCAAAAATTCATGTTCTAAACTATGATACTATAACTTTTATTAGTCTTTTTTTTTTCTATTTTGGGTACTCCTTTAAAGTGTGTATATGAGTAACATTGACAAAACAGTTATCTCATTGACCCTGATAAATGTACCATGAGCCAGTTCTCCTGAAAGGCTTACATTTCATAAACTTAACATTAAAACTGGTTTAATATTTATACCCACTCTCTTCATTTTGGCACTGCAATTGACATTTCTCATTTTTTTCCCCCTTGCAACACATGTCTTACATTTAGAGCTGCAAAGGTAAGGGCAGCCTTTTCCCTGGAGAGTCTTATCAGGTTAGCACATAGAAGCTCATTTAGAAAATTTTTAATGCCTGCATCAAAGATGTCTTTCCTGAAGCCCCTTGGCTACGCAGTACAACTCCCCTTCCTCTCCCTGAGCTTTGCCAAGCCTGGAGCTCCAGAACCACCCTGGGAGCCAGCTCCAGCCACAGCCACAGCAAACGCTCTTGGAACACAGTCTGGTTTTACAGAGAATATTTCTGAATAGGGTATGGGGTCTCTAGGATGCTCCTAAAGAGTCTTGGAGAAAACTTCTCAGAGGAGGCCAGAGTTAGAATGAAACCAACTCCTTTCCTGTTATTTCTAGCAAATCTACCATAAAGCTATAAGCCAATGAGGACTGAGAGATGCAGGAATTATATGGCAGGTTTGAGTCATTCTGGATAATCCATGCTGGAGAGATATTCTCTAGAGAGGTCACTGGGATGTGCCTGAGGCCCAGAATTCCCAGTGGCACTAGATTTATCTTTGGCTGGGAGTGGGGTGTGGTGGGGAACAGTATTTACCCATGGCCTGAGGGTGAGGTTGGTACATGTGGACTGAGGAGGCCATGTGTGTGATGCATATTTTCACCTTCTCTAACTTTCAGTGCTCCTTGATGGCCTTTTTTTTTTTTTTTTTTTTGAAATAGGCTCCCCTGTTTGCTCTGGGACAAAAGTCTCATAGCCTCACTGCTTTCCTAATATGCCCTCATGGACCCCTCTGTCTAGTTATTTTGATTGAAGGATAAGCGAGGGTTCAACTTGGATGGACAGGAGCAAAATGCTACATTTTAAACATTTGGGCTTAAAAAAGAGACAGTTTCTGAAAGCTGCATGAACAGGCTTGAGAGAGTTAATCTGAAGACTTACTTGGGTTTACTGTCAGAATCGTCCCCACTCCCCAAATCAGCTCACGGTTGTTGCCAATATTCACAGTCATAGAAAGCCTTACGGAAACCAAGCAGCCCAACGTGTACCAAGAAACTCCTTTCAATCTCCAAATCCAGCAGTGTGCTCCTCCAGCTGGGACCCTGGCCAGAGAGGCAGCAGGGAAGGCCTTTTAGTATTGTGGTCAATTCACATCAGGGTCGGTATGGAAAGGCTCTTCTGAGGTTAAGTAGTTCATCCCTCCATCCCCAGGCCCAGCTGCCTCCTGACTGGGCCAGTGGGGAGAGGCTCAATCTTGACAAAGTCCCTGAGAGGGGTTCTCCCCCTCCAGTGCTCACCTATCCCTGCGTTCACCGCAACCAGACTTTCTGCCCCAAATGGTTAATACGAAAAGGACAAGGAATCTGTTTATCTCCAGTTCATGCCCATTTTCACATTCACACATGGCATGTATATACACTGTGTGATCATTAGGAATGGTGACTAGAGTTAGCATAAAAAATAAAACCGGGTGCAGAAAACAGTCCCCAGAGGAAGTTCAGTGCTATGGCTGCCTTTAGAAATTAAAACGTTCATTATGTATTCAGCAGAGATACTCACTGGGTTTGACCATTAACCTTGTTCCCCCTCCGAATATGAGCGTGTTGCCTGCATTATTATTCACACAGTGATTCTCTGCTCGGCAAAAACCTTCTAGAAACCACACTAAGTTTTCCCTAAAGATCTTCTGGAAGGAGCGATACCATGAGCACAGAGAATATTAAGTAATTGTCACAGTAATAACCTGGCACAGAATCCCAGCACCAGCTTGGATTTCAGGACTGTTTCTACATTAGATAAATGAAGGGTATTCTTCCTGAATATTCTAAAGAAGGAGTTTTGCTGTACAAGCCCAGAATACTGGCTGCCAAAATCCTAGCATATTCTCTGGTGTTTTAGATAATAATTCTCCAGGGGTTCTGAAGGTCGTATGTCTCATTTGAACAAAGTAGGAATAGCTTATGTCCATGGCACCAAAGCCAAGACAGCCAGAGGGACTGTCATCACAGTGAGAGAGACTGAGGGGGCAGCTGCCATTGACCACCTGGCAAGAAGAGTCAGCATATTGGTCCACCTCTTGAGGGTGCCAGAGCCAGACACCTCTGACTGAGGTCCAGCCCTGAGACATCTAAGGGGATTCCCACTTTCTCCCATTCCACACAACTGGATACGATCACAGACACTGGTCACCCTTGGAGTGAGTTCCTGGCTCCAAATCCAGACCTTTTCATCCCCTGCTTAGATGGTCACCAGGAAAAAGACTTTCACCACTTTCTATCTTTGTCCTAGTGGAGACTTTTCCATTCTCACTGTCCTTTTCCTGGAAGATAACACAACCCAAGGACTAACCTGAGATCATTCTCCTATAGGTAGATTCTCCTACCTTGTCTAGGAGATCTTTTCGAGCCTCTCTCATTTTGAGGTAACTTGAAGGAAAACCTGAGAAGCAAACTCCCTGGCACCACTCTCTCTGGCCATCTAGGGGACCGGGGGTCTAACACCCAACAATTAGGGACTCTAGAGAGAAAGCAAGGACATGCATGGAATACACCAGCTCATAAAAGTCCTATCTGTATTTAGTCAGTGTTGTTCACACAGCATATTCTTCTAGAGAATATCTTCCCATGGACAGATTCCTCCTTCCCATACCCATGAGAGAAGCATCTTCTTTGCTATTCACCTCTTATGCAAGCCTTTTTAATTTTTTAAAAGGAGCATAATTTCTCAAGATCTCACTAAAAATTTGAGTCTGATGACACCTGTGCTTGGTCTCCTGGCTAAGAAACAATTTGTTTTAGATACACAAGTCTGTTTTCAGTGGTGCATTCATGGTGTCTGATTTATGAAGATGAGGTACAGGTGTGGGCATACGCAAGCATTCAGGGGAAGTACATGTCCAGTTTGCCTGGAACAGAGCATTTGTGAAAGGGAAATAGTTGGAAATAAATTTGGAGGACAGAAAGGGCCCAGATTTTAGAGTGCTTTACGTGACAGGTTAAGAAGTGGACATGATGGTTGCTTAAAGGATGGCTGACCAGATGAAGTTGGACAGGGGAGACAGGCATAAAGAAGGGTAGGAAAAGTGAGTGAAAAATGTCAAGTGGTAATACAGTTTTAAAAGAATCAAGAACCCAGAATTTCTATGTTTAGAAGAGTCTCTCAAGGTCTTTAGCTAATAAATATATATATTTTTTCTGATGGTAATATAATTCTTTTGGTATGAGAACTAAGTCCATTCTGGGGAGCCTCAGAGCTCTCCTTCATCTCTCCTGTCCAGAGTATAGTAACCCAGAATTGCCACTTCAGATAGTAGTCATTTTCGCCTCCATGGGTTATAATGAGCATTTTTCTTATTTTATCTTCCCTTGCACCTCAAACATTAACTTTTAAATAAAGTCTGTATTGCTTTTAGTACTCACTTGTTAAAACCTGCAGCCTTGTGCCTGCTCCAAAGGTAAATTTGTAGTTTCCTGAAGTAGTCACAGTGTTATGTAGCTCTACGTAAACCTATATAAGTTTACCATTTCTTGGAATAGCTTTGCTGTCAATTAGTAGGACAGCATATGCACTTTCCCTGTTGGAAGGTCTTGACCTCATGCTTTTCTAAAAAGAATTTATTTGGGCTAACACCTCAGTTCAAACAGAAAGTCTTCACTGCTTTGATTAGGTCTGAGTTTGCTGAACTTCCTTAACCTCGTGCTACGTTGATCTTAAGTGTGTTTATTAAGTAAAGAGCCTGTTTTAACAAACCTATCAGGATTTAAATATTTAAATGATTACTAAACTCTTTGAAGTGCTTTCTTTAAGATTCTCTATGAGAGTCACTTTTTGAGCCACACAAATACACCGATGACATTATTTTATAGTTGCATCTCGTTTGGGAAACAAAACAGTCCTAGTAACTACTTTGAGTCGTGTCTCTGAAAGGCTTTTGGTTATTAACAAAAGAAACCCTTCTTCAGAAGATAAACCCATCATGGATGCTACAAAAAGAATGTGCCTTGACCTTTGAGAGCAGAATCGAAAGAGGAGGAGAGCAATGGAAAGAAGGTTGGACTAAAGTGTGAGCCATTTCAAGTTGAGGGTTTGACTGGGACATTCATTTAATTATAAAAACTCTATTTGTTAACAAAATCGGTCCCATTGCCGTATTATCACACTGGCTCAGGTACAGAGGATTATTGATGGAATTGGTGGTAAACTCAATGATGAAATACTACTGAAACGTGAGATAGCAGGCATTTCTGCAAACAGCGTGCCTGCATGGAAAGCACCTCAGTTTCTGTAAGTCTAATAGGGGAAAAAAGCAAAGCCAAAACCCACTGAACTCTGCAAGTGCGGAGATAGCCTGTAAATTTTCAGTATTGCTTTCTATAATTCATCTCTATTACCCCTCTCCCTGACAGCTTCACAACTCAGATAAACATTTTGCTTTATCACAGATAACTTTGTGGAGGTGGGGAGCCTTCCAAGGTATTGGAATTCTCTGTTCTTCCCATAAGGTCAACTCAACCAGGCAAAGTAAAGGGGTGAAGTCCATGTGGGGAACTACTTTATCCTTGGGGTGGAGAAAAAGGCTGTTCATGAGATAACACATTAACAGCTGTCCTCTCTCCAAAAAAAGTTTAATTGTTCTGCCATGAGAAACTTGTAACTCCTGTTGCCCTCCCCTCACCTGAGTCCTCACAAGTTCACTTGTCAGGTTTTTCATTGCTACCAGGTTCTACTGGGTTTTTCAGCTCTGCTGGGCATAAACTCAGCTGGGTCTTCATCACTTAACTATTAAGGACATGCTTCCTTGGCTCTGGTAGCCTCCTTGTTCATCAGTCTGTTTCTGTCTTTATCATAAAGCTTTTTTCCCTCTTATCTCTGTCCCTTTCCCAATGCCTCAACGGGCTTTGTGAACCTTCAAGAAACACTGACTACAGTATTAATACAATTTATCAAACCGTCCATAGACCCGATAACCAGATCCAGCCTCCAGAGAAACACGTATTCATATCTTGTCACACATCTGACATAGTTAACAACTGTGCGCTAGAAGAATCAATTAAATTCAGCTATGTTTCAACAGGTCCCATTTCTTTCCAGAAAGGATAATTGGTTAACCACAAGAACTCACCCGGTGTGACCAACAGTGAGGTGCCTTTGCCAAAGGTGAGTGCATACCCGGTATTTGAGTTCCACAGTGCATTTTTCCTAAACAGAAACCCCTCACAGCTGCCACTCTGCCTCCCATCCTCATGTGATCCTCTGTTAAATCTATCGTCTAAAAACCAATCACGCAGCAGCCATATAGCCTGGGGTCATTCAGGGCCCTCTTTCGTGAGACCATTGCTGAGAAGGTTGCCTGCTCACCACAGTGAGGTGGGCAATCACTCCTGAGAAGCGGCATCCTGGGGAGGGGACCACGTTACATGTTACGTCCAGGAGAGGAGAGGGAAGTGCCCAGCCAGGGGCATGGACCCGGGGCCCTCCTGTCGGCTCGTGGGTGAAGGGCAGAAAGACACCACTGAGAAAGTGGTTGGTAAGTTTCTTCCCATTCCCCCTGGATTGTAGTTTAGTTGCCCTCACTGATTCGGTCTTTGAGATCCCTGTACTTACTTGGTCTAACAGAGAGCTCAGTGCCTTGTCCGAAGATGAGCTTTCCTTGGCTGCTTCCATAATTCGCACAGTCATACAGGGCCATACAATAATCAGTGGGTGGCAAGGATGGAGGGGGAGACTGAGTAGATGAGAGCACCTTCCCTTTTAGTGGAAGTCTTGATACCTTGCAGCCTCAGTGTCCAGCTCCTTGGCAGAGTTAGGACCTTTCTCTAAAAATAACAGCCTTCTGTGCAGATCGATCTGAGCTTGATCTTTGCTCCCAGGATACTGGGTTCTGATGGCCAGCTGTGTTTGAGACACATGGACAATTGCAAGGTCAGGTAGCAACATGCCACCTAGCACAGGTGGTCACCATTGGGGTCAGAGAGTGGCTATTTTCAGGACCAAGGACCATGTCACTTTTGGATTCATAGTTCTTAAAAAGAACAAGAACCAGAACAAGAACAAGAACAAGAACAACAACAACAACAACAACAACAACAACCAAACCAAAAATACAACAAAATTGCTAATTGCACTTGTCTTGGAGAAGAGAAAAACCTGATTTTTGAGTAGTTAGGTCTTTTTGCTGTCTCATCCCAGAATATAAGTTCTGCATATTATCATTAGCATTTCTATATATTCAGAGCCAATGAAGGAGCCAGTGAAAATTTCTACTCTCTCATAACCTGATTCTTAAGATAGCCAGAATTCATCAACTACCAATTCATCCACCAGCTTGGGTGCAAAGGAACTAGGTACATCCACCCTCTTGGGAGTGGCAGTATCTTAATTCCACCAAAATTGCACCGAATAGCACTGCCACTAACTTAGGTCAGCTTTCCAGATTCACCCACTCTCCTCACTTACTTGGTTTTACTGTCAGTCTGGTCCCTGCTCCAAAGTGTAGGTCATTGTTATTATTGCCACAGCAATATACCCTCTAACAAAAACCTCCTTGGGACACCGTTCAGTCAGGCTCCAAAGCTTGACAGAGACAAGGGGGAGAGGCACCAACTTACACCAGAAAACACAACAATCTCATTCTCTTTTTTTTCTACAGAAATGAGGCCATTTTGTAATGCTTCTAGGCTGTAAAAGTGGGCATTTCTCAGCACACCGAGTACAGCTCATCTAGACCCCAAATGGGGACTCTAAGACACAGGAATGGCTTTCCAACAGGTTCCTGGACTGCATATAAACCCATGCCACAAACAAATCATGCCCAAACACACTATTTGTCTTCAGGGATCACTATGTATGAAGTACGGCATGGTGACATGCTCCAGAACTTTTATAATTTGCATCTTAATTATGGTTCAAAACACACAAATTACTCATCTACATAATTTCATGTTAGTTATCACGTAGTCATTTTGTCATTGGAAAATAATGAAACATGGCAGTGCTTTTGGGGGGGGGTTGGCATTTAATCATGTTTTCAGAGGGTCAAGGATTTGCTTTTACTCCACCAACGGTCTAACCAAACAATTCTCTTCAGAAGCTGACTGGGAAGGCTAACAAACAAGTTTCCTGAGCTCACTCTACAGCTGTAGCCCCTTCTCTCCCATTTATACACACCACCCCTGAAAAGTTATCAGAAGAAGCAGAATTCCCTACTTGAATGCTCTCTTCATTCTGCTGCCCAGAGAGACAAAGTCCTGATGATAAATCAATCCCCTAACCCATTGTTCCAAAGGAAACACAGAGTAACGATGACTGCAGAAGCTGAAGAAGCTGAGGGAAGTCTGCTTTCACAGGTGGAAAGGAATGCTTCAGTAATACAGATAAAAAGAACACAGATTTTGATAGAATGTAGGCATCCTCAGTACGTTCACCTCCACTGTAAGGAAGTAAGCACTACCTCCAGACAGGAGAGCCCCTTTGCAGTACCCCTGTTTTAAAAGAACACACATTTAAGCGATTGCATGGTTCCCATTACCTACCAACGGTGACCTGAAGTCTCGTTCCAGTCCCAAAGACAAGTTTGTTGACACTGCCAGTGTTTACACTGTGAGATGTTCCCTAACAAAAACCTGCTGCTTGAATTTCCATCTGGTCTCCCCACTCCACTCCCTTACTCCGAACTCCCTTCACATGAACTCTTCCCAGATGGGCAGCCTGGGCAAGTTCTCAGAGGTCCATTTTCATTGCCCAAACACTGCAGTATTAACCCCTACAAGGGCAGCAGTTCTCTGGCCAGATATTTGCTTGGCTAACACTACCTGCACAGAGCCCTCTTTGAGCTCAACTGATCATTAAGTGCTGGCTGGTTGCGTAAGGCTGAGGAGTTGTCAAGTTCAACTCTGCGGACACTGGGGCTAGAGCTCTTTGTCCTTTTTCTTTCTGGGTTTTATGTTAATGTTAATGAAGCTTTCTTGTCAGACTCGATGAGTGATGTGGCTCAGAAATCAAATGATTAATAGCTATTCTAATTTAAGGTCCCTAAGTCAGGCAGAGAAGAGGGCATGAAGACAGAAAAGGAGAAACAATCGAACCCTATCTACCTAGCTATTTCCATTATTCCTATGAAAGCCATTTTCATTGCAAAAGTGCTGCTAATAACGTGGCCCGCATATGTTTGTGCCCCAGGCCTAAGTGGTATCCTTTGTTTGCTGGAGCTCAGAATTTCCAATAATAGCCTTGTAGTCAAATACAGTCACAAAAGCATCCAGGAATCCTCTGAAGCATGGACTGTATTATTTTCCTCGTCTACACGGCTCAAAACCTACTATGAGCTTAGGACGGTGCTGGTGACAGCAGTGGCACCAGAGGCTCATCAGCAGAATTTAGAAATATCCCCATGAGGATTGCATTTAGATCTCTATGTCCCTGGCAGAAGCACTTACAGGGCTGGATGATAAGCTGGGTTCCTCTTCCAAAGGTGAGCAGGTTCGAACCTCCTCCTGCATTCACACCCTGGGTCAACCCTTTACATAAATCTTTTTGCCAGAGACCGAGGCCCTGAACCTCTCACAACCTCTACAGCTACTCTTTAGCCCACAAATACCGGCGAGAACTCAGCTCTGGCTGGTGCTGCCAGTCATTTCTGTCTCTCCCTTGCTGTGTTAAAAGCTCAGAACACACATATCCAAGGCTAGGGGTACAGAGATGAGGACTGAAAGTGCCATTATACAGCCACCAACTGCATCACTGTTGATTCCTTTCCTCCGTTGTATAGGGAGGATGGTGGGATGAAGGCCCTTAGTCACACATATTTAAAAGGGCATGAAAAACACTATGGTTCATAAATCTGGAATCTAAAACAAGACAAGGCAAACATCAGGCTACAATACATCATAGGAAAAGACATAAAGATCTCACTTTCCTCTCAGACTTACTGGGCTTCACTGCTAAATGAGTCCCTGTCCCGAAAGTCAGCTTGTCTCCACTGCCACTCTTCTCACTGTTGTCAGCAGCTTTACAGAAATAGGGTAGACACCTGTCACAAGTGTCGCCTCGCCAAACTGTCTGCCCTGGCTTTCTCCTGACAGTGATCAAGAAATGCCTTACACACTGGATCTTTTCTCATATTTCTTTAAGTTACAGGGTCTCTAAGTCACAGTCTTTAAGCTCAAGACTACAAACTAAGGTTTCCATTTTACTAGTTGAGACATCCAGACAACAAGCAGTGTGGTTCACAGAAATGCTAACATTTAAAGAAAATTTAAATTCTATTTTTACGCTGTGGGTCACACCAGTTAATTGGTGTAATGAACTCTCTCAAAGTAATACATGAAATTTTATAAGTGAACCACACTAATAAAGTGCTCGTATTGCACCTGAAATTTCACTTTTTCCTTCTTTAAAATCAAAGTACTTCTAAATCAGAAAGAGTCTATTTAGTATGTAATAAAACTTGGGTTGGGATTAGGGTGGGCCAGGATGTGTTTTATACTCACAAGGTCTGATTCTCAAAAGGGTTCCTGAGCCAAAGGTCAGCTTGTTTCCGTCATTCACACAGCATCAAACTCCTCTACAAAAACAGTGTGTGTGTATGTGCGCATTAGGGTGGGAGTAGGTGACTTGGTCCTGAGAACACAGGACTGTTCCACTTTGCATTTAGGACCTGTTGGTATTTGATCAGGAAGCCAAGGACATTGTAATCATTGCAGAAAATTCTACATGTGAAAAAGTAAATTGTGTATGGTATCTGGCCTGTGTTTACTCTTTGCTTCTTGGACTAGGATAAATTCTACAACTTTTCTCTCGAAAGATCACTCAAAGGCTTAGTGTATCTGTTCTTTCAGGATGTTTCTAGCTCTCTAGCCAGAATTTTCTTTCACCTCATTAACCCTAATCATACCCCTTCCCTGGTCCAAGCAATTCTCCTCTGCTGTGATATTCTCCAATTTCAAAACCCATAACCACTACCAAGTACTAAAAATTTCTGGATGTGCTGCTTGGAAATGAGCTCATTTTGCTGGCTTTAATGTATTTTCAAATATTTGGGACTCTGAGTTGGTTTAGAGCCACTCTGGGTAAAGCATTCTTACAATGAGTTGCTCTTAGTGGCACAGGAGAGTGTGGCATTTCCCCCCCGTGTGTTCTGTTGTCACCTGAACACTTGCAGTTCCTAAGGCATCTGTGGCAGGCAGCACATTGACCATCACTGAGCCCCCCGGGATATTCTACAGCTCTGGCCTGCCACTGTCTTGCTTTGTAACTCCAGGAGGCTCTGAGCTCCCTGTCCCTAGACACAGAGTGAGGAGAAGAAAAAGACTTTGATGGGGAAGGGCGCTTTATCTAGCCTGGCTGTGTGGCGCTTTGTCATGTAATTTTCACTGAGTCTGAGCCCTCCGAAGCCTCAGTACTCATGCCTTTAATTTCTACTGCAGAAAAAAGAAAAAAGATTCCCCTAGGTAACTGAGTGGTTAAGACAGTTGAGAAATCCAGACTTGAAAAGGTTCCATCCCTCTAGCTCTTGCTCGTTCAGTGTGCTTTTCTTTCCATTTTGTGAGGTTGTCTTTGGTTATAAAATGAACATATTAGAATTTTCCACAGCTTTTAATTTCAGGTACAAGAAATTTATTTGTCTTATGCTTTTCACATTATTTTACTCTCTCTTTGTGTGTGTGTGCGTGCACATTCACTCTATTCATCTATCTACATCTATCTTTCTACCATCTATTTTAGATGCAGTTGTTTTTAACGGTTAATTTTGTGCCTTGCCTAAACTGTAATTTACTAAATGCAGATGTGCTGCAGCACCGAAAACTCCACTGGAACACCGACCCTCACCACCCCCCACCACCAAGTTTTCCAAGTTTAATCTTTCCCTTTGGGATCAGTGCTGAGCTTCCCATTGAAGCCAGCCCCACGCAGAGCATCAGCTCTTAGCACCTTTCCAAATCCCTTTGCCTTTTGCAAAGACAGACACGCACGGACTAGTTTTGTAAAATTGTACTGCCTGGCATTCTGCCTGCCTGCCTCTCTGGGTCTCCTGGCTTGCTTGTTTCTTTGAGAGCCTCTGCTTCTACCATTTCTTCCAAACACTTGCAGTACTCAAAGTTAAAATTATCTTACCAGATAAAAGTGAAGATGCAGTCATTCTGTCTGAATGCTCATCACGTGTCACCATAGCATTTGATGGCAGCAGCAAAAACAGAATTGTAAATCATATTTTCTAGTTTTGAATTAAATGTTCAGGACAGGAGTTTCCCCAGAAAACTCACATATTTGGCTGACACTCGTCTCTACCAGTTATAAAAAAGGACAGATGGAAACTCTCATTTCTAAGCCTGCGTGGTATAGTATGACTCCCGGAATCTTACATGGGTGACCTGGAAATTAAAGAAGAGCTGATTTCTTGACCAAGAATGAAGTACTTACTGGGTGTAATGGTAAGTCGGGTTCCAGTCCCGAAGGTTAATTTCTCGTTTCCATAGTTAGACACACAGTGTTCTAAGTCATTACAAAAACCACTGCTCCAAATTCTCCAAACTCTACTGCAATGTCCCCCACCCCTCGTTTCTTGTGACCACCTCCTCGCGATGCTTCTACACTACCAAAGCCGCCAGTGACCCCTTCATACCATTTTCTGCCACAAACAACTAAGAGAAATGGAGATAAAAGGCTATAATTCGAAAAGGTTTTATATGTGAGATCTGTTTTGATTTTTCTGCCAAACTTTTCTTCAGAGAGAACAAAAATCCTCTTCCTCTAGGTACTATCAGTGAATTCCCTCGAGTCTAAACACAGGTGTGAGTCTGGACTCCCCTGTCATCTTTCTCATCTTTGTATATCACCCTACATTTCCGTCCTCTCCGAAGTGCCTCATTTCCTTTCCCTAGCCCTGCTGGTCCACTTTCCCTCCCTCGTTGGAGAGTTGGCCTTCCATTCTCTGCTTTTATGGTGTATGCCACAAAGGGCCAGACTTTTCTGGTCAGATGTGAGGGCTGAGCTAGGGGATGGTCATGATTATAGATAACATTTTCCCTCCCCCTGCTCTCAGGGATTTTCAGGCAGGAAAATAAAAACCTGTCATGGCATCAATCATTCTTGGGATGGATGGGGGCTCTTTGCTATGTTCCAGAGAAAGTTATACCTAGAAAGCAGAGAAATAGAATAACAAACTTTTGATGATTCCTTCTGGAGCTTATAAAGGGTTTGCTCAACACAGTGCTGATAGAAAACTTTTCTGACTTACTTGGAATGACTGTCAAACTTGTTCCTCTGCCAAAATAGAGCTTCTGGTTACCAGTGTTACACTGTGATAGGAGGCTCAACAAAAACCAGGCAGAAGAGGGAGCCAACACTTACACTGGGGCCTCGGTGTCCCACTGAAGGCAGGCAGACTGTCTCCCCATGCAGGGGCAGGAGCAAGGACATGAGTGGACAGAAACTTGAGGGCTTAGAGCAGCTGTGACCATGTGTGACTGGAGGGTCTGAGACCTCCTGAGAGGGGATGAAAGGGAAGGCTGATGTGCATCTTGTGTGGCTCGCTTAATTAAAGGTGTAAGTCCATTTGTTTTATACCTGGGTATTTAAAAAATTTTTCCCTTTTAGGATTTGATTTCTCTCCTGATGATCATATGATGCTGAAGTGCATTTTAATTAGATCTCCTTATTACTTCTTTTGACTCTGGGAAGGATTTTATTTCTTTGTAAAATTTCTGGAACAATTCATTTTCTCTGATTAACCTAGTAGGAGGCTCCGATTAACCTAGTAGGAGGCTCTGATCACCTTGTTCCTCTCCAAGCTGCCTCATTTCCCTGACACCACCATTATGCGGCATCCACTGTCTGCTCTGTCCCATACCTTGTCCTTTATGTGCAGTGAGAATGTGGGGGCGGAGAACACAGGTTGGCGACTAATTTTTCAAATTGCCACTTTCAAGTCCCAAGCTGTCTATGCTACCTTCTAAGGATTAAATCTACATTTGCCATAGCTTGACCTTCTTTTTCTGATCAGAGTTAATATATCTGGATCTCCTCAACCACCATGCCACCTGCACAGCCACTAGAATCCCGTGCATGTGACTCTTAGCACATCGCAACCCCTGCTCCCCACCACACAGACATACTCCACAGGCAGAGTCACAGGGAGACTTACTTGGAATGACTGATAAACTTGTCCCCTGCCCAAACGTCAACGTGTAGGCGTCTGTCGCACAGCCACCCAACCCTTTGCAATAACTGACAGGTGATTCTTAGAGATCTTAGAGCTAGCCTCTCTTGATGCCACTTCAAAAGCTTCTCAGAGAGTTATGGGATGGGATCTGCAAGTGTAGAGCCACAATTAGGCCAGGTTCTCTCAAGAATGATAGGAACCTTGCTGGGAAGGTGTACTTCCCCTCCTTGGTGTCATTACAATTTCTGTCTCCTCCTCTCTTCTCTATTATTCCCTCATCCGCATAACATCCCAATCTGCATCTCATCTTCATCTCCAAGTCCTCGCTCTGTGACACCAGGTCCTCAGGCACCATCGATCTGCTTTCCCTGAGGTGGCATATGTTCACCAGCACGCTGTGATTTACAGGCTGGGAATGCCAGCCTCTCGGAGGCTGAGATCTGGGCTCTCTGCTCCTTAGTTCTGGTCAATATGTTGTGCTCATTTGTCTGGCTAATGAAGAGCTGACCTTTCTAAGTGGATGCATTTTGCTGAAATGACAACTGCCAGAGAGCTGACAACGAAAGCAGAACTTTCAAGGCAGTTTTGGCCTTTCAGAGCCCTTTGGCAGATTTCAATCAAAGGGATCCTAAACTCGAATGTCAGTCTGTCAGCTTTGGCTCCCACATTACTGGGCTTGGAGCAACTCAACAAAAGCTGGGAAATATTGGTTCAACCTGCCCCCTGTTCATTAGAACCAGGCTTTCCTTGAAGATATCTCACACATTTGAGATGATCATAACAACCCAACATCAGCCTCATAGCAGCACTGGCACATTTTAGCTCCACAGCCACCTGATGTAAATGGATGCGCCACTCAGTAGAGCAGATAAAGACAGCGATGTCAGATCAGCTCCTCTGCACACACGGGATAGGGGCTATGCTGCCTGCATCTGGCAGACTCTGCCTACACAACGATGCAGGGATTAGATTCTGCTCCCTTTGGCAGGATAGGAAGGACACTGGCCTGGATGGAGAGCCTGGGCAAACAGAGTGCCCTGCAACCACAGTCCGAGTCATGACACCACTCTCTGAATACCCACCCACCCATCTCGGTTTAATCAAGCTGCAATGAAAGACCTATTTCTTTTTTTTAACTCCCCCTGCCCTCCTGTCTCTCATTTCTGGGCACCCACGGGTCTCCAGACTCTCACTGATCCACTTCCATTTGGCTCCATTATAATGCCCACCGGAAAGAGCCAAAAGGCCTAACATGCAAAAAGACATGAGGCAACACTGTGAGTTTGGGTCTTTCCAGCTTGCTTGGCTTCCCTGTTAACTGTGTCCTCTTTCCAAATATCAGCTTCTTAGAGCTGTCACGCTTCTCCCTGTGGCAGGGCGCTTTAACATGACTGACAGAAGGAATCTAAAAAAAACCAAAACAGTTTCTCTCTCTTCCCAGTGGGGTGCAGCTGCGAACACACAAAAGCCAAATTTTTCTATCTGCTCTAATTATCAGCAAGGATACAAGTCATCATGAGAAGAAGGGTATTAAGCCTTGTATCTAAATCTCTTTGGAAAAAATTGTACTCCTTTGCCTGGTGGTTTCAGAGATAGAAGTGGACACAGTGGATGCGTATTTCTTTCCAACCCCACACTCCTTTTTGTGGTTTTGGATCTATACATGCAGCAGGAGACATACAGGGAAAACAGAGGGATTTGAAATAAGACCTCGGATTCCCATTCAGTTTTTGTTTTTTTCTCTCTCCGCTTTCATTTAAAACTTGTCCTGAACTACTCAAACTCTACTTTCGAATATCCCTCCCTATTCTGGACACCAGAGGAAATAGCCTGAGCTGAGCCAAGAATTTAAGATTGATGTAAGGAAGAACTTTCTGCTAGACAGTGGTACTGAATGTTAGAATGGATTACTCAGGGGAGTTGGTTGGAAAGTGTTTCCCAGCCCTTGAACCAAAGTTTGGTATCATCTCCAGAGAAGGCTCTGAAAGCAGTAAATCTTTTGTTCTATCTTTCTATGGTCAAGGTCAGCTTTACTCAGGGGCAGGGGGGATAGACCTAAAGGCTCAGGGTCCAAAAGGGAATTATTAATATGAAGATTAAAGAAGGAACAAGACCTTGGAGGCTACTAGTTAACTTCAAGCAAGATCTGGTTTCCAGGCAACATACATTTCTCTCAAACCTGACACCAAAGACGAAATTCCAGAATTTCCAGTATGCCTCTGTGTCTTGTTACACTTACTTGGATGGATAGTCAGGATGGTCCCCTGTCCAAATGTCAGCTTTCCATAGTTGCTTCCACCAGTGTTAACACTGTAGTAGAGGCCTTTACAAGAACCCCAGGGGACTGCTGAGGCTCACAGCCATCTTCCTCTTTAATTCTGGGGAGAAGAAACTCACCCAAAGAGACCTGGATTTCTGAGGGTGAGTTTCTTCCCAGTGAAGGTCAAAGGACCATTTATTTCTAAGCCTGGTCTTGGGACTCTGACCTGCTGTATTCCCTCTGCCTACCATCTCTCTCCTCTTCCTCTGATTTCCATCCTGAGGCATACTGATTTCTCATGCTCAGCATCTCTCTTTCTAAAGGTCTCATTTCCATTTTACAGCATCATTTTCAGGACTGTTTCTCCTATCAGTTTTCAAGACATGTCCTCCCTTCCTTCGAGGTGTCACACATTTCTGATGACAATGAATTGATTACA
This sequence comes from Cynopterus sphinx, assembly GCA_030015415.1. Taxonomy (NCBI): domain Eukaryota; kingdom Metazoa; phylum Chordata; class Mammalia; order Chiroptera; family Pteropodidae; genus Cynopterus; species Cynopterus sphinx. The sequence goes on from CM057384.1 coordinate 78,317,407, forward strand.
AGGAGACAGGAAAAAGGTCTTCAGCATTTTGGAAGCTGACTAGAATTAGATGAGGTTTAGGATCCAGCCTCATGAAACACTGTCCTCTGAGCATAAGAAATGAAAAGGATGGGCACATTTGACTCAGCCTTTTTTCAAAGTAACTTTTCTGTTAGTCTTAAACTTGGTAAAATGTTAGTGGTATTTCACAGAAAGTCTCCAGCCACGTTACGGTGATTAACTATCTGGGAGGGTGTTCTGGGTTTAGCCATGAAAGACCATTGTCCTGGGAAGCCCCTCAATCTCAGGCAAATCGAGATATCTGGTCACCCTACAGTCTCACCCGAGGTGTCTTGACCTTACAGAGCAGTCAGTGGTAAAGTGAGACTTCTGTTAGAGGTAGGCTCTTGCCTGTTTACTTGGGGAGTGCAGTATAGTTTGTCTTTTGACCAAACACAGTCACAACCATAGGAAGCCTGGGGTTTTCCTCAGCTTAATTTCAGTGTCTGGTGGATGCTGCACAAGGGGTAAGAAATTAAATTCAGGCAGTGTCATTATTGCCACAATAATGATCAAACCCTATCCCCAAAGAAGACAAAAAAAAAAACAAATATTTAGCTCTTTAATTGCATTCAGCTTTTTAAACTCTTCAACTGTCTTGACTGAATTTGTGCTAGTCTCTCTAGCCACCTTTTCAAGCAACCACTCATCAGGAAAGGGTCAGAGCTTTAGCTTGCTTATCAACACGAAAAGAGTGAGAGAAAAAGGCTGTTATTTAGCGATGAAGAGGTGTCTATCTGCTTTAAGAACAGCAGTCAGGGTTTCAAACGCATCTTCCATCTCTTCCCTATATCACAGCATCGCTGTTTAAAGAACTCCCCGCATCCTACTTTAGCTACCAAAACATCAGGATGTGAGTGAAATCAGATGCCTGCCCTCAGCTGAGGCCTTCAGACAGACGGCACTGAAGTGTTGCTGTGGCGATAGTCTCTGTGTTCTGCTGGTTGAGGGGAAGCAGAAGTTAATCATGGGTTCCTAGGACTCCAGCCTTGCTTCGAAGCTCCGTCACACGAAGAGTCTTTTATGTGGAAAATCTGGCATACAATTACTGTCTAGAGCTCTGGAAGGTTACATGCCCTGCACCGATACTTCCTTTGTAAGGTTAGGCCGTCAAACTTCCTGGCCTCTTGTCCACATGTTAAAGTGGAGAAGCCAAACAAGTGCTGAGAGGGGCTCCCAGCTTCTTTTTGCACCCTGAAAAACCCAACACGGAGCCCTACCCTAATGTTTCTAGCAAAACCTAGCCTCCAGCCTCAGCCGCCCACCCTCTGATAAGTGACGTCCTTGAGTCTCCCAGGATATTCATATGAACTCCCTTGAAGCTTTTATTAGGGAGAACCCCAGACACTGTGAGTGCATGGGGTTTAACAGTGTCATGGATTGTTCACTGCTCCTGTTGCAAATGTGCACTGGTTTTGACCTGCAGCCACTTCTGTGCATGACCACTCCATGGCTAACTACACTGCTGCGTGTTCTTCAGGCAGGGCCCGTCCTAGAACATTCCAAGCTGTCTGCAACCAGTGCTGCATTCACTCCTGCAGCGCTGCCTGCCCTGCACTGTCTGCCCTGCCCCCCACCAGCCGCTCTTTTCAAAAGCTCTGACTGGGCTGTGTTTTTTTTACACACCTCTCCTGGTCCTGCACTCTGTCCTCATCATCGAAAGCAGATTTAAATAAACGAAATTCAGCAACCAGGGCACTTAGCTATATTAAATGGAGACAGGGGTCCTTCAGCAGGTTTTCCCCGTTTCCATTTTACTCAAATGGATAACATCAGTCTTCCCAGCATTAATTGATGAGCACTGCTCTCAGAAGCTCACCAGAAACACAGGTTTTTACGAAGTGCCAATAGCAATATACAAGTAAGAAAGTTACTTTTACATACAGCATCCTAAACGTTTTCAAGGGCTTATGCACATTATTACCACTGTGGAAAGGTGGGAGTGTATTTGAGGGAGAGAACGGACTGTTCTATTCTCCTGACTCAGAGGACAAATGAATTTTTCCCCGTTCTGCAGTTGAACTAAGTAGACTGGTGGTTGTGGCCCAGTCACTGATTTTGGTAACTGAGGGAAAAGCGGGGTTAAAGGTTCTGCTCAAGTTAACCAGACAATCTACCTATAGAGACTTTGGTTACTAACAGGGGATTGAGAACAGTTCCTTTCAGACAGATAAAATAAAGGGAAAAAGAAGAAAAGAAATCTGTACAATTTCCAGCACTCATTAATAAAATCACAGGGTCTCATTATTTCAGGAGATAAATTTAGGGGAGTTTTAGAATCTGCATCAGGAAGATTTATATTTGGTTTACTGAATTTGCATAGTCACAATATGCCAATTTCCTCTCTATCTTTCTGGCAAACATTTCCCGGCTTTAGCTGAATCCCTCAGGATCCTGTATTCAATTTTTCTCCCTATGCCAGATAATCTTGTTTAAGATGGGTGGTAGAAATGCTTTTGGCTGAAGGTAATTTAGTCTTAGTACAATAGAGTTCTAATCTCAATGTGGGGACCGTATCCTCCCAACACAAGCATTAGATATGGAAACTAAACTGGGATGTTTTACTTTTTTTTTTTTTGGGGGGGGGAGTGGGGGTAAGTCATTTAAATTAGCAGAAAGCAGTGCTTTGCATTCACATCCCCCACCCTCACCCCCTTAATTTCTTCAAACTTACTTGGATTCACACTTAAGAGAGTTCCTTTTCCGAAAGTCAGCTTATAGTTGCTACCTCCACTATTCTCACACTCAGGAGGCGCTTTACAAAAACAGGAACAGGAGCTGCTCTTTACAGAAGGGCCCTGGGGGTCCATATGGCCTTGATCTGCAACCTTGCACTAAACTCTAGGTTATTTGATAACAAGCCCAAAAGGTGGCTGCAGGCGGGAGCTGGATTTCCAGAAGGCAGTGGAGCCCAGATAAATATATACATTATTTATTTTTAACATTTGTATTGTTTTTCTTCTCTTTATGTCTAAGCTGCTGCCTTGGTTTTAGTCATTTATCTCTTTTTCTTCTCTCGTAGTCTACCCCTGGCTGGCACTCACACAGTTTCTACTTTATTGCACTTCGGGGCTGAGTCTCTGCTTTTTATTGAAATTGCTTGCATCAACTCACTAGATTCTGGTTGACTGGAAACTGATTGCAGAAGGGGAGCAGAGTGAGAGAGCTTTTACAGGGACATATTCAAAGGGAGAAGTTGGAGGGCTTTTTGTCTTTCCCTATCTGCTTCTCCATTGGTGACCTGGCAAAATGAGTCTTTCCCCTCCAGGGCAGCTCACAGGACATGGCTTAGAAAGGAAAAGACTGAAGGGAGCCCCATGTAGCTTCACCCTTTCATACTCACTGGGGTTGATGGTCAGCCTGGTTCCTTGCCCAAATACCAGCCTCTGGCCAGCACTCCCTGAGTTACACCACAGCAAACAGCTTTACACAAACCACATACAAGGCTCCTCTCACTCCCCCTTGAGGAGGACGCCTGATCTGCTCTCCCAGCACCTGAGATGCTGTGGACAATGGCCTGAATCTCCCAAGCCAGACAGGTTTAGGTGGGCGTCTTTTTGGGGCTGCCTATTTTCTCCTTGACAGAATCTTTAGTTTCCTTCATAGACATGTACCAGAATTTTAATCTCTTTGCCAGTCAAACATTTAACATCTTTATTTCTACTTCATAGAATTCTAACTTCTTTTTTTTAACCTTTCTTTCAGGCTTTACACAACTCTCCCTAAAAACTGCTGGATTCAAAGAACCTTTAAAGTCAAAATATGGCAGGTCTCCTGTGTGAAGATGGGCTGGCTTTCTCCTTACAACTTCTGGTTTGATTCCTAGGGCCTGTTCATCTGGGACCTAATCGATTGGGCTAAAACAGGGAAGGTTAGAAGGCCAGGCAGAAAATCCAGGGAGATCCTGCCCTGTGAGACCTTGTCATCCCTGCACACTTACTTGGACTTACTTATTTTTGTGCTCATTCCCGCCCCCCCTTCCCACCCAGCTGCAAAGGCTCACCAACAGGGAGCCTTTCTCAAGATCAGTTGTAGGAGAAACACAACCATGTGCCCTTTAGTCTGAAAACAGAAGTGGTTTCTTTCCACTGCTCAGGAAATTTGATTGAAAAACAATTTCCAATTTTGCAAAGTGAAGAGGATTAGGAGAAAATCTGTTTGCCAGTGTTCTTTTCCTTTCTCCTCTCCCCTTCTCTTTAATAATTTTAAACTATTTATAGAAACATCCTCTTTAGGATTAGAGAAACATGGCAAGTTTCTAATCTCTTCATCTTTTTTACATGCTATTTCCTGCAGTCATATATTTACGATCTAAATTTACATTTCATTTCCATTTGCCGGAGCTACTAATGCACTTTTCGATTACTTCCAGAACACCGTGTGTAATGATAAACTCTGTTGAAATAAACCAAATCACAGGCATTTTTTAGGGCTGGAGGTTGACATTTCTCTTTTCCGAAGACAAGGCCGGGGCAAACAAGTTATTACTACTCTTATAGGCAAGCCCGAGGTAGGGCCAGTCCAGCCAACTGAGCAACTCGGCTTTCAGGGTTGAAGTGCTTATGTCTAAATAACTATCTACTGAGCATTGCTCCTTGGGATTAATTTGGATTTTCTTTTTTAATCTAGTTCCAAAATGTCAGCTTCCTATCATTTTAGTTCTTAGATTTTCTCTGACAGGCAAAGCTTAAGGTAAATCTCACTGATGTTTTTTGAATCTCAACCAATATTTCATCTTTGTACACATCACAAATACAGGAACTGAAAGGAGGATGAATATAACACCTTTGGGACAAAATTTATAACAGTTCTCTGGGAGATTTATAAATAAAAATGTGCTTTTCCTGATTATCATTTCTAATATCTGGAGGACTCCAACTCCACCCAGTTTGGAGACATAGCAGCTGATTCAACTGCTCTTTAGACTCTAGTTAGTAACTGGACAATACAGGTCAGCATGGACATGCTTTTTTAAGTCTTATGCTGTGTTAGACATAAGGGATGTCAAGAAGGTCACCTGAAGCTAACATAATACTCACTAGGACATTTTGATACCAGCTTTTTAAATATGGCTAACGATTTGGCCATGAAGGAAGTTTTAATCTGAGGTACTCATGGGGTAACTGGTATCTCTTAGGAATTAATTGTAAGCAAAACTTAAGCTCCAAATACTTTTCAGGAATGAGCTTCCACTGTAGTAAATAGACTCGCTCATGCAGCAAAATTTTAGTTACATTCAGGTTAACTGAAATGAGGTTTGTTTTGAGATTGGTGGGCAGCACTTAAAATATCCCTCTGGGTATTGCAAGGCAGAGAGAAGAGTTATTTCTGCATTTGGTTTAGGGAATTTTTCTCTCACACTTCCAAGCTTTGTTGCTACTTTTTCACCAAGAGGCACAGAAATGAGTGAGTATCAAAAGGGGCTCTGATACAGAGCTTAGCCAGGGCAAGGATAAAAACGTCTCAGCTAGAAACACAACAGGTAACAGTGCCCTGCGGCATGTTTTCAGAAGTTTGTGAGCTTTCCAGCTATTTTGAATATTTGCTTTTAATCTTGCCCTTTCCCTAAATATCAGCTTGTTATCAATGTTGGCACCAGAAAATCTTGCATGGCTTTACCCAGCTAGCTTGGCTCCAAGATTTTGAGAGTTACAGAGATTAGACAATTTTTTTTCCTAATTACATCGACATGGAGGCCTCGGGAAGACAGGTAGATAACACAAGAGTAGTCGGTCAGTTGTTTCTATCAATGAGCTATATCTTACTGTTCCTTTTTGGATCAGGTTGTATTCATGTACAACCCCTGCCAATGCTGTATACTTTCATCTAATCTGTCTTATCTTTCTCTCCATTTCTTTCTAAATGATTTCTGCTCCTATACCCTAAAACTTCAATTCATATTCCATTTGTCAGACTTGCATCTCCAGCGATAACAAAAACAAGCTTAACATTTCCAAGCGCTTAAAGGTGTTGAAGAAACAGTCTTAAAGTGGCTTGTGTCAGAGGCTGCCCTCCTTGTTATTTTCGCCAGAAAGACACATGGCACCAAGTCCCTAAAGGTGCTAATAACTGGGTGAATAATTCAGTGATCTTGCACTGAATTTCTAAGAATGGTGGCTTAGAGTTAGAAACAAGATCTTCTTTACAACATACCTGGTCTAACACTCAGAGATGTTCCTTTTCCAAATGTCAGCTTATTACTGGTTCCAAAATCACACAGTGACACGAGACTTTACAAAAACGAATTGCCCAAACTCCCCTCGATATCTACCTAAATATTGACTTGTCATTCAAGAATCCCCCTGATGAAACCAGCTCTTTATAATGAGGTTTTGGTGGTAGAGTTTATGGATACCTGGGGCTCTCCTTTTTCCTTACATTATTGTCGCTTTAGTGGAAATGTGCTGACATCCCCTCACGGCGGGCCTGCTTTGGGAAAGCAAGAGTAGGAATTGCCTCTCCATTTTATAGAGGAAGAAAAAAGAGGCTCTGAGAGTTAATCGATGTTCTCTTAGTTCCATGGAAACTCCCACCAATTATAATCAGAAATTAAGCTTTCTAACAGTCTGACTCCTTAGTTCAATGCTCCATTAGCACTGTCATTCTCATCTGTTAGATAAAATGGCATCTGAGGGGTAACAGCAGCGTCCTGCATAAGGTAGGAACACATTAACAGTTGTTGGAATTGGAGTCTGCCAAGGGGGCTGCTGTGGTTTGGATTTGGGTTATAAAACAATGAAAAATTTAGGATCAGGTTTCCAGAGAAAAATTTGGAAGCATTAGTTAGTTAAACTTACATGGGTTTACTGTCAGTTTCGTTCCCTTTCCAAAGAAGAGTTTTCCAGATCCGCCCTGAGTCACACCCCCACACACTGCTTTACAAATACTGCCAAGATCTGGCCACCAGGCTTTGGGACTCATTGATCCTGCTCACCCAGGGGAAAGCACAAAGGCAGAAATACAGTGTTGTGTTGTGATGATACAATTATACGGTTACTTCTTAAAAGGGAGAGGAACAGTGGGTAAAATTTAATCAATATTTACCTAATAGCTAGTTAGCTTGTTGCCATCAGTCAGTCAATCAATCAGTCAATCAATCAATCACTCAATCTAGATGGTAGGTCCTTAGAGTTATTTGAAATAGCTTAGGCTTTGGTGTTAGGGCAAGTTCCTCAACTTGCTGCACCTCAGTTTCTCTGTCAAGTGGGGAGAATGATAGCTGTTCAGTGACATTGCTATAAGGATTAGGATGTATGAGGGGGTGGCGGTGGTCCTATGGACCCATCCTTGGTTTTACTTTCTGAGAACACACTTGTCTAGGGATTATTTTAGCAACTTTAGATACCAAGCATCGATGACTCCTCCCCACAAGTAAAGCATAATCCCCACACTAATAAACATTTAGCTCTGGAATCCGAGTGCCAAGGATTAAATTCCACATCCTCTTTCTTACTTGAATCAACTTGAACACGTTATTCTACCTCCCAGTGCTTCTATACAGATATATAAAGTTCTTTTCTATACAATGAGGATAATAATAGCACCTACCCACAGAGCTGGTGTAAGGATTGAATGGGATAAGGAATAGAAAGCAGGCAGCACATGGCCTAGCACAGAGTATGCAATTCACAGAAATCATCATTATTTTCCTCCCAAGAAGCCAAACGCCTCATTAACATTCCTCTTTTGACAATGACTTAAAACCTAAAAGCCCTCGGTCACTTCTCTTCCACTGACTGATAAACCAGCAGCACTTTGGGGGCAATAAACAGACACCAAGGGACAGACACCAAGCATTCTGATGAGGGAGTTAAGTGATTTTGTGAAAATTCTGTAGAGCTGTGTTCGGATGCATGGGTGCACCTTCTTGATGGGACCACTTGGGGGATGTGGAGAGGGCACCATTTAGCCAGGCAGGACTTGAGTGTTAGCAACAATGGGACAAAAAGCCATGTCCTCATTAGTTGGAGAATAAAGGATCTTGAATCACATTCAAGAAAAGGGTTTAATGCTCTGCTCCACTTACCAGGATTCACTGTGAGCTGAGTTCCCTTCCCAAACATGATCTTAGAACCACTGGTTTGCTGAACACTGTGCTGAGGAGCTTTGCAAAAACCTATGGCATCAACTTAATGAACCTAGCTTTGCAGAGCTTTCCAAGAACTAAATATTTTCTTTAACCTCCAAGACTCAAAGACAGGATAAGTGATAGTACCTTTCTTTTCAGGAGCCCAGAGCTTCAGGGCCAAGAGGCATATCCAGAGCTATGATTGCCCCTTTAAGACACCAGCAGGCTCAGCAAGCCATTTCCGTTATACATCTTCTGTGGTCCACAGGAATTGCACAGCTGATGCAATCTATCACAGAATAGGAACTCCCACTGGGAAAGAAATTAGCTTGGCAGAACTTACAAGTAGTATTTGATGGCCATCGTCATTGAAGACAAGATCAGCATTTTCACTTTGGTATTTAACATCTTGCCTCAGTCTGCGGATGGCTGCCCCTTTTCTCTAATATTGACTTCTGCTATTGTTTCTATTTCAGCTAGATTTTCCTCCCCAAAAGGCATACAATGATTTTTATCTCCCTTTAGAACTCTGGGGTTCTGTTTTGAGCTCACTCACTCTCAGATAGAGATGTTTAGGGTGCCAACGAAGCTGCCATGGCCAAGGACCATGATGCTTTCTTTCCTTTGCGTCTGGCCTGGTCAGAGGTGTGAGCCATCTTGGCTTTGCCTGGGACCAGGCTCAGCTATGTGACCTTGAGCAAGTTCTCAAACCTCTCTGGGCTTCACTGTCTTCGTTTGCAAAATTAAAGAGGTGAGTTGGGTGGTCTTAAAAGATTTTCTGAGTTGATAGTCTTTTATTTGATTCTCTGGATCTAATTTATCTAAAACTGCTGTGCAAATGTTTTAATCCCAAATGTCTAGCATTCCTCCCCATTTCTTAATAGAATAAAACAAATAAGCAACAAACAAACAAACAAAGTAGGTCTCTACCTGTTACATAGAGAAATAGTTTCTAAGCCTACCATCTGCCTTCACATTTGATCATTTTAGAAATTTGAAGTCAGAATTTTGGAACCAAATCCTCAGGGAGAAATGTTCATTTTTTAGAGCTTCCAGATAATTAAAAAAGCAACCCAAATAAACTGACACCTTTGGTTTCAAGCTAGTACTTACTAAATTTCACTCTCACTTCAGTCCCGGTTCCAAATGTAAATTTTCTACTTCCTTCCTTCCCACAGGAACTGATGCCTTTACATAAACTACAGGCTCTTGCTTACCCGATCTTTACAGCCTTTTCCCATCGAATAAGGGAATTAATTCATCACCTAGCCAAGCTTTTCAGCTCTCTCATGGCCAGGTGTTAGATAATGGAGGGGTTTCTGCTCACATGAGATCTGAACGAGGTACTCACCCAGGCTTACAATTAACTGAGTCCCCTTCCCGAAGGTGGGTTTCTCAGAGCTCTTCTCACAGTGCCTGGGCCCTTTGCTAAAAGTCCCTCTTGGTGTTGGGCTGTGACTTCCTCTTCTCAGACCATAGCCGGTCTCCAGTGTGATTGAAAGTACAGTAGGGGTCCAGCTCTGTGAGCAAGGTCATTTAGGGTTGCCTCTCTCTACTAATGCAGCGCAGGACTCAGGCCATGTCAGGAAGGCCCTGGCTTTGCAGACAGCTGAGTCCCCCATATTTTGAACTCCTACAAGCCATTTCTTGCTGCTCACCTTCTTGTATGGATCTTTGTATGGATGTCTAAGAACCCTAATGCCTGGTGATTCACTATTGGTTCTGACCTATAGCTGGGAAGGAGATTCCTGTGGGCACCAAGTATAGGAGAAATGCAAGGCCCCCCTTTTTTGCGTTATTGGAAACACACAAAAAACCGGCCACTTCTCTTATGCTGACTTCTGGGAGCCTGATTTCAGAAATGTATGATTCTTGAAAAGCTTTCTCTCCATAGACTTTATAGATCAGCTCAAGAAAACTTACAATTGGGCAGATAAACCTGCCCTACAAAATAATGAAATACATGCTTAAGCCAATCATAAAATTACACTTTTGATTACCTGGTGTTTTAGATTATCCATGCGTTGTGCACACCGTTTTTTCCCCGTGAAGCTAGGTGACTTACGCAGGGCCGCACACAGTTGACCACATCCAGGTCTCAAAGGTACATCTGTTGTTGTGCATCCTGTTTCTGGCCCACTGACCAAACCCCCTCCTCTCTTACGGCAATGACCACTTCTCAGAAACTGGCCTACAGGCCCTTAATAAATATGTGTTAAGTTGAATGTATTAAACATTCATCCCTGTTCCTATTCCTTAAGGAACACGTGAATATCTCTCTGACAATTTTCAGATGAAAAAATTAATCTTGCCAGTTATTACTTTCTGAGTTTCATGATTCCTCTAGTCTAGGCTCCAAATATCAGTTTCTTATTAACCCCATTCACACAGGAGTGAGCGCCTTTACAAAAACCAGAAGCGTCAGCATGGTTGAAAGGGATGTAACGTCAACTTTGTTCTCTTTCCTCTCTAGGCTGAGACACCCTTCTGTCCCCCCTCAGGTGCCCGTCTTTCCTGGAAAAGTTCTTTTCTCCTTCCCTCTTTCAGAGCAGAGATATGAGGAGGGCAGAGAAGATTTGAGGTTGAAGATGATAAATAAGATATCAAAATGTTATCATGCTATGCAGGGCCTTCTTACTTTTTTTTTTTTTTTTGACCAAATTGATGTTTTTTTCCAAAGGCTGTTTTCAGCACTTTCTCTTTCCCAGATGCAATAATAACTGGATTTTAAGTTGGCATCTGGGCATGAATCTCCAGGCTCTGATGAGTCACACATTTTGAATCAAGAAATTATGTTACTCCCCAATGAAGAAGTATGTTCTGCTTTTCCCCCTTGCTGGGCAATGAGGAGTTTAAGCAACACACACAGGGAAATCTAAACTAATAACTCTCTCAGATGAGATCTGTAGCTTTATACATTAGCATCCTAGAGTGTAAAACCTAGAAGGGAACTTAGCAATGGCCCAGGCCGATGTCTTCATTTTGAAGATGAAGAAGCTGAAGCCCTGAGGGGTGAATTTGCTCAAGGTCATGCATGTAGGTAGAGGAAGTGTGCTGGGGCTAGAACTCAGAACACCTGCTTCCCAGTCCTGTTTTCTGCTACTTTCTTCATGTGACTCAAAAAAACAAGGACCTTCCCTGGGTAGTCCTCATCCCTGGAGGCTCTGCTGGTCAGCCCAAGTATGATTATCCCTGTTAAACAGTGTGTAGGCCATTCAAGGGAGATATTTGATGTTGGCACATAGTTTAAGATTTTAGAGAAAGATGTAGAGCATCTTAATTAATTTTTAACATTTTATTTCTTAGGCTGCAGGCAACAGCAATTGATAGTGGAGAAAACGGCTCATGAGATCTCAGGGAAGATAAGGGAAAGACAGAAATTAAAAAAATTTGCCCTTTACCAAAAGGATAATCCAACAGAGAGTTGGCTCTGATTATTCTGTCTCTGCAGGACTCATTACAGGAATGACATCTAGAGTAGGGACATAAATGCAAAATGGTGTGGTGTTACCTCCTGCTCCTGCTCCCATGACACGTACTGCTAATAGACACATCACTCTTTTTCTCTGAGACTAAATGTGGCCTCACAATCCTTTTTAACAATATGCTACAGATGGCCACAAACAATTGTTAGCCTTAGTAAGTGAGATATAACTTGTTTGCTCTCCCTGCCCTTTTCAATGATCAGAGAGAAGATCTTACAGAAGGCTTGAGAAATCTGGTTGGCCAGAGTCAGGCCAGGTCCCACATGACCCCATCACGAAAGGTATCACTGACCTGGTTGGTCCAAGATTCTTCTTTCCACAAGTTGCTCCAGAGATGGCAACAGGAACACCCTGGAGTATCCTGTTTTCCTCACAGCTTTCCTTCAGACGCTGGCTTTGTAGAGGGCAATAAAGCCTGGTAGGGTTTCTCATTCTTGTTCTTGTCCAAAGGGCCTTCAGCAAGATCTTTCCCCAAAACAGAGGCCCTGGGGATGGGAGATGACTGCTGGACCTTCGTATCTCCCTGGTATGCTTTCTGTTATTCGTCAGCCCAGGTTTATCCTGGGAGGCTTGGGATGGAATATGGAGCAGGAAGAAAGTGATGCAGAAACCCTCTCTCTAGACCACTCACTCTCATTACCGCACATTTGGGAGTTTCCCAGACTTTTCATTAATCATTGCTTCTATTCTTTCATGAAAAAGAGATGTGCTTGTCCATATTTATCCAAAGAAATTTCTCCATGTCCATTACTATTGCATTAAGCTTTTTGCTGAGAGGAGAATGTCCATCTACCCTTTGAGGGTGCTGCCTCATATCCCCAAAGACAGTCCTCTTTGAGTGACTGGGGAGAATGGGCCCCTTAGGCCAACAGAGAAACAGCTGCAAGTCTCAGGGTTGAAAGGGGCATGGGAACAGAAGCAGCAGCTTTGTTTGACTTAAGTTTTGAACAAAGAATATTTTCCTCACCTGACCTATTTTCCGTCAACTGCCAGTATGGCTTGTTTATGGAGATGGGCTAATTAGAACAGCAGAGGGCGCTGCAAGGTCAAAAACAAAGCTGCCCACCTCAAAGGCAACTGGGAGAGATGTCCCTTTTTTAGCGATAGTAGTGATCAAGATCCAAGCTGTGGGACAGGAATAGCCTCATTTACAAAAGCCCTTGGGCCCCACCAGGTTCAAGGGCCCCTCTTGAGCGGCGGTTTTCAGGTGCCGAAAGACAGACTCACTGCCTTGGGGGAGCTGCTCAGGCTGAGCTGTCAGCAGGTTTAAGGTGGAGGGAGTAGAGACATTCAAGGGCAATCAGTTTGTAACAGGTCATTCAATCTTGAGAATCTCTTTTATCCTGAAACTCTGGGGGCCATGAGGATCGTACATCATGGTCTCTCATGAACAAGCCTGTTGCAAATTTTGGAAGTCATAGAACAGTGGGCTAGACAGTGTATTTCTCATCTCCCAATGCTGTTAGGGATTTCGGAAGAACACAGCTGGTCAAGTCTCGGGGGAGTGCAGAGCCCTGTGACATGTTTGCAGCATCGATGGCAAATTAGAGATGTGAGGCACCTTTTTTTTTTCTTTTTTGCCATTGATTGGTACAACATATCTTTTGCCATATTTCACAATCTTATTTTTTAGATTTACTCAGTATCTGTTCTCTGAACATCTTTGACAAGAATAAAGCTCTTAGGGTCTACACTCATCTGTCTAGTTAATAGAAAAAAGCAACAGAAACAGCAATGCCTGACATTAATATATCATTTGCTGGATGCTCTGCTTGTGTTATTTCATTTAATTTTCCAACAGTCCCGTTAAAAAGCTATTATTATTACCGCCATTTTACGGATGGAGAAGTGAAAATTTGGACGAATTAAGTCATGGTTAATGCTACACAGAAAGTAAATGCTGGAGCTGATGTCAACACAAACAGAGCTCTAGTACCCTCCCCCCATTTGTTTTAATTTAAAAAATTGTATTTAAAATGTCTCCACCTTTACTGAGATGTAATTGATAGATAACAATGTGTAAGCTTAAAGTATACCACTTGTTGATTTGATGCACTTATACATTGCAGAATGATTACCACTTTAGCATTAGCTAACACCTCTGTCATGTCCCGTAAACACCATTTCTTCCTTCCTTCCTTCCTTCCTTCCTTCCTTCCTTCCTTCCTTCCTTCCTCCCTCCCTCCCTCCCTCCCTCCCTCCCTCTCTCTCTCTCTCTCTCTCTCTCTCTTTCTTTTTCTTTCTTTCTTTCTTTCTTTCTTTCTTTCTTTCTTTCTTTCTTTCTTTCTTTCTTTCTTTCGTGAGAACATTTAAGATCCTCTCTCTGAAATTTATAATGCAGTATTATTAGCTGTAATCCCCATGTTGCACATTAGATCACCAGAACTTGTTAATCGTATAACTGCAGGTTTGTACCCTTGGATCAAAACCTCCTTACTCCTCCACCCCGACCCCCCAGCCCCTGGCAACCACCAAACCACTCTGATTTAAAAAATTTTTTAAAAATCTAGTCTCAAGTGTACAGTACATTTGTTAGACATCCATATAGTTCATAAAATGATCCCCCCAATTGTATCCTCTCTCTCCTCATCCTCCACTTAGTCAACGCATTAATGCTAACTACATTCTCTATGCCATGCTCCCCCATCCCTGTGACCATCCATCAGCTACTAATTTGTACTCCTTTAGCCCTTCACTCCATTCTTCCAGCCCCCCCCAATCTCCTCCCATCTGTCCATCACCAAATTGTTCACTATATTTGTGAGTCTGTTTTTGATTAGTTTGTTCTTTTTATTCCTTAGATTCTGCATATAAGTGAAATCATATAGTGTTTATCTTTCTGTCTGACTTAAACATCTTCTAGGTCCATTAAAGCAATATCTTTTTCCAACCCCTTCCTTTTCACATGTAGGGGTCTTGTTTTCTTATCTTTTCAGCCACTCTATCTTTTGGTTGGAGCACTTGATTATTTTTCATTTAAGGTAATTATTGATAGGAATGTAATTGTTACCATTCTTTATTCCTGTTTTGGATACATGTTTTTTCTTCTTAAAGAAGTCCCTCTAACATTTCCTGTAATACTGGCTTGGGTTGATAAATTCCTTTAGCTAATTTTTGTCTGGGAAACTCTTTATCTGTCCTTCATCTCTAAATGATAGGTTTGCTGGATAAATTATTCTTGGTTGTATATCCTGGTCTTCATTCTGTCGAGTAATTTTTGCCAAGCCATTTTGTACTGCATAGTTTCTTTTGGGAAATCAGTTGCCAGTCTTAATGGATATTTGCTTATAGTAATTACTTGTTTTTCTCTTACTGCTTTTAATATCTTTTCTTTGTATTTAACCTTTGGCAATTTCATCATGATGTTTCTTGGTGTGGGCCTCTTAAGATCCCTGATTTTTGGGACTCTCTGAGCTTCTTGGGGTTTTATGTCCACTTCCTTCACCAGGTTAGGGAAGTTTTCCATCATTTTTTCTTCAAACAGCTGTTCAACATTTTGATTTTCTTCAGTTATGCTGATCTGACAAATATTTGGAGTTTTTATAATGTCCCATATTCTCCTTAAATTATTTTATGGTCTTGGCATCTTTTTTTTTTGCCATTCTGAGTGTCCTGATTGGCTTTCCTGTCCTCTAGATAGGGCATTTGATCTCTTCTTTATTCACTTTGTTTATTCCATTTACTATACTTCTCATCTCAGATAATGTGTTCTTCATTTCAGACTGGTTCCCTTTTATAATTTCCACTTCCATTTTTATGTTTTTTATCTCTTTGTTGAAGTTCTCACTGAATTTATCTACACTTCCCATAAGTTCACCGAGCATCTTTATAACCAGTGTTTTGAACTCTGCATCTGTCAGATTACTTGACTACATTATATCTGGATCTCTGTTCTGTTCTCTCATATGGTTTCTGCTTCTTTGTCTTCCCATTTTGACTGCTTTCCATGCCTGTTTCTATGTGCTAAGCAAAACTCCTAAGTCTCCCAGTCTTATTAGTGTGGATTTGTGTAGTAGGTGTCCAATGGCACAGTCCTGAGAGGGGTTCAGCTGCAGATCAAACTTTGCCCAAGCCTCTACCCCTCCAGGGCCACCTGTTAGGATTCAGCAAGCAATCCACAGATGCTGTGCTTATAGTTGCCTTAAAAGGCCACACCAGAAACCGAGACTGCCTCCAGAAGTGAGTCTCAGCAAGGAGCACCTGATTCGCTGAGGATACACCTGGATGTGGCTTGGGTGGGGCCAGGAGTTGGGGGAGGTGGGGTTTCAGGAAATCCTCTGGGCGGGGCAATCTCTGTTCTCCAGTTTGATGTCATCACAGCTATGGCAGTGCTGTGTCCACACACTGGGAGGGGGAAGGGCTCAACAGAGCACAGTGGATAGTGCCTGCACTTCTGTACAGAGTGAGTCCCACCTTGGCCCTCACTTTGACACTGTCTCCCTGAAAGTCCCTGGTGACCCTGTGTGCAGCCGAATTGGCATTGGTACTCAGAGTGAACAGGTCCGTCACCACAAAAATCTGCTTGTGGGCGTGGCCCCTTTAAGAAGCTGCTGCTGCTGCTGCTGCCGCTGCTGCCTCCGTCTTAGCCCCTTGAGCCCAGGCAGCCCGTGTCCTTGCCCGTCCTACCTTCTGCTGTTGTAGGCGCTTTCTTGGATTTCTCTCTAGTTGTATGGCTTCTTCATCTAGATCCCAGGTGTGTTTTTCCTTGCTGCTGCTCCTTGTTTTCATCACAACTTTGGTTTGGTCACCAGAGGGATGAACAGAGCTTCCACCATCTATGCCATTTTTCCCTCTCGCCAGTCCGCTCCGTTTTGATGACAGAACCTTGCTCTTAGCCACGCTACCGAGCTGCTGCTCTGAGAGGTGCCCTTCAGGAAGGGGTGCCTTTCAAGGAGTGTTGGAAGGAGTGTTGGGGAGAGTCATGATTCTGCTACCTCAAGGAGGTCTCAGTGTCTGAACCTTCTGTGGACAGTGTGTCCCTCTGCATGAGGGTATCTGAAGCCTTCTCTGTCCTCGGTCCAGCGAGACATAACTGATGTGGGGCAGTCATAAGAGAGGTAGCAGTTTCATTTGAAAATGGTTACTGCCTAGATCAGGAAAGGAACGGTCATCTCTCACATCTACCATCAGCTGGGAAACACTGTTAAAGCAGGGACTGACACACCAGGAGCCAGAGGGTCAGAGCCCATGGTTGTCAGAGACCCGGAAGCTCTGAAACGGCCTCCTGCCCGCAGAAAGCTAGGTCCCTATGGATGGGACCCCTGCCTGCAGGTGGCAGTGCAGGCCTGGGCAGCAGCGAGGGTGGGGACGCCCCTGTCCCTGAGCCTTCCTCTGCCACATCCAGGTGCTGGGAGTGCTCATGGAGGGCCTTTGGACTGCCTGGTGTTCACTTTTGATATTCTCCCGGCCTAGGGTAGCTAGATAAAATACAGGGGTAGCCAGTGAAAGTGAATTGCAGATAAACTGGCAACTAGTTCAAGCTTGATTGAGGACCAAAATAACAATGACAACGTTTCCTTGGCTGATAGCATTTGCTTCAGACAGTCGGAGCTAATTGAGTCATGTGACTGTTAGGGCTGCCTGTTTCCTCTCATTTCCCTCCCGTCTCTGTCCCGTCAGAAGCCCTAAGATGGTCTCAAAGATTTCAGGACTCTGGTTTTATTCTATATTCTCTGCTCTGATATGAAAAGAAGATGCTTTGCATTCTGGGCTTTAGCCTTTTGTTTCTCTGTAAGTATGTTCATTTGCTGCCATTCCTCTTGGTTTGTTACCCCATTTTCCTTTCTCTGACTTTCAATGGGTTGGCCTCTTTCACACGTGACTTGCCAGTTATTCTCTGCCTTAGACTTTCACCTCTGTGTCTTCCTTCTGCCTCTGCCCATTGAGTTCCTTGTGCTGGGCCTGTGCTGGACCCAGTGGATAAGAAGTGCAGGACTTTATTATTCCCTCATTTCTTCTCTTCACAGACAAGGGCATGCTGTGTAACAAAGTGACCCAAAGTTCCTCAGACCAGACAGTGGCAGGTAGCAGTGAGATGACACTGCTCTGCACTTATCACACTGAATTCTCGAATTCACACTTATACTGGTACTGAAGAAGGCCAGATCATTCCTTCCACTTTATTCTTTACAGAGATAGCAGGCAGGTCCTTAAAGCAGCTTTCACTCGGGGTCAATTTTCTGTGCAGCACAGGAAGACCGACAAAATTTTTCACTTGGTGATGTCCTCAGTGATGATCGAAGACAGAGACACTTGCTACTGTGCCATGTGTGCCCATGATGATGCAGGTGGCAAAGTCTGCACATAAACTGGGCACAGCCTGACCGAACTACCTTTACGGGCTGCTCACATCCTTGGATGTGGCATCCTTCTTCCTGGGTACTTGTGTTCCAGCCTGGCCTTTAGAGGTGTCTTAACACGTCTGCTGAATAATAAAATGCCTGTCACATCCAAGGGAGCACCTGGTTTCATATGGAGCACAGCATCTTCCCACTTTTGACTCGGTGTCCTCTTGCTACCCGAGTGCCTGTGGCAGGGAAAAGAGAGCTACACGTCTGAGGGATTATCATCTTTATGTCCTCAGCACCCAGTCTCACCTGGTGCAGAGTGGGGCTTGACAAGAATGTGCTGCATGTGCTGTTTGGGTGCAGGTGAAGGACCAGTGTAAGGAGAACCCATCAGAAGTGTCTTTATTTTAATCTATGTCATTAATCCATTATTGTGAATTGCTCTATTTTATTTATAAGAATCAAATCGGACACAAAGTTATTTATTTAAAAAGTTTTCTGCCAATTTACCATTTTTCTTCTGTCTTCTTGTGCAGCCACATAATTTCTCCTGGATGCTCTTTGACACCCTCATTTTACTTTATTTGAAAAACATTTTTATTTCACTGAAGAGCATTGAGATATTCCTGGAAAGTAGTCTGCGAATCCCAGAATCCCAGCTTCAAAGTCCCTGAGTTTGGAGCTCAGTGATATCTCCAGGGGATAGAGTTATCTCCAGGGGAAACCAACTAAATTATGTCGAAATAGATGCACCCTCAGCCTGGGAATTGGCCCCTCCTTCCTCCCCTTCCATTGAATTCTATGCTATAAGACAACTATTAGGGTTATTACATGCAATCTTTAAACAGTAGAAGCCTCAGACATTATTTTATAGAAAATATGCTGAAGCTCAGGGAGGTGAGGGATGTCCCCAAGGTCAGATAGCTGGTTAATGACAGAGCCAGGAGTGCTGTGCTGGCCTCTTCTAGGGCTCTGTCTTGCAGCTGATTTATCAGTAGGTGATTTGGACAGCAGTTTTTCTGAGCTTTCAAGCAAATGAACAAACAAGGAAAACTCATGGAAACAGGCAGAAGTATGATGGTTACCAGAGAGAAACAGGGTAGAGAGGAGAGAGAAAATGGTAGAGGGGGTCAAAAACATAGTGACAGAAAAAGATCTGATTTTGAGTGTTGAACACCCAATGCAGTATGCAGATGATGTATTATAGAATTGCACACTTGAAATCTATATAATTTTATTAACCAATGTCACCCCAATAAATTTAATAAAATTAAAAAACCCAAACAGAAAACAAACAAGTGAACAAACAAATGAAAAAACAGGCAGGCGAAGAGCAATCACTATAGAGAGAAATAGAAGGAACATGGGGGTGAGGTCGCCAAAGGCCTTGGACACATGACCCGGCCTCTGAGGCTTCTGCTCTGCCTCCTACTGATCATGAAACAGTCTTTTAGAAACTCCCATGCGGCTGTTGGGGGACTTAAATGAGATGTTGCAAGAGAAAGCTCTGGGAAACTATAATTCACAATATGATGACCCCCCCCCAACCTAAAGGCAACCACACTTCCCTCTGGCTCCTGCTTTCAATCTTTTCTGGAGGCTCCTTTTAGTGAAAGAAATCCATGGTCCTGTGATATACTAGGATTTCTTTTTCTGATGATCAAAGTGGGCCAGAGGGTGGCTCCTTCATATGCTAGATGTAGAGTAATCTTATATTTAGACAATCCCATATAGCTGAACTTTAAATCAAAACTCTGTCCTTGTTTTAGGGATGCAGTGTGCTCTTGTAGAGGAACTTTGGGTGGCACTCTTATTTGGTTCTGCTCCCAGCAATATCCTTGCCTCACTAGATGACTTCAGACAAGGTACATGCCTTTTTTTTGGGGGGGGGAGGGGTACATATTTTTTTTCCATCTGAAAAATGAGGATATAATTATTTTTTGTTCTTAGCAACTTCAGAGAAACATTTTCATGTGACCCGAGGTAACAGATGTAAATGTTTTGGAAACAGGCATTCACTATGTACATAGGGAGAAGTTGTGTGGAATCTTTTCATAGTTTTACTTGGATGGACCTGGATTATCCATCTAGATTGTCCTAAATCCATTGACTCAGAGTGCTACTGCCTTCTGTGAGGACATGATGTAGGAGTTTGCAAATGGCAATGGCAAGGGAGTTGTTTGTGAAGGGTGCTCCTTTAATCGTTAGCTCACTCGACACCCCGTGTAGGCCCTGAGGAAACCACAATACTGGGTTTCTGGGGCTCTGCTACCTGAGTGGGGCTGCTGGAAATAGCTGTGGCCTTGCTGGGGTGGGGGTATCAGAGCCTGTGGACCACACTTGGGGCTCTGCTGTTGTTATTGCTGTAACAGTAGCATCAATAGCAGGAAACCTGGGGCTGGGTCCCTGAAGCAGGAAGCTCAAGGCTGGGGGCTCAGGAAGCTGTGGTGTGACCTATAAGCTCAGTTTGGCTTTTGTCTGTCAAACAGTGAGTTCATGGTGCCCACTTTTCCCCTGCGGTAGTCACAATGAGGAAAGCCAGAGGCAAGGCACACACAATGTACTTTAATAAATGTAACAGAGATAGCGTCAGAAAAGAACGGCAGAAAACCATCAACACTGACCCAGGTGAGAGTCAGTGTCCAGTGACCTCCAACTCCCTGCATACAGATTGATAGGCAAGAGATAGTAAACATGCAGTTTTAGCAGGAAAATCTAGGAATCTTATTTCTATTCTTCTCTCCAAAAACACTTCAATGGTGTCTGGAACTTGGAGTCAATTCATGTTGGTTAAATTAATTAATAGAAAGAAGTACATTTCCTCTGTATTTTACTCTGATCTCTACTAATAGCTTTGAAGATATTTAGATAAGATTTTAGAAACCCTATGTCCTACATGAAGCATGGTAGGGATGTCAAATGTACTTTTGTCTGGAAATTAGCAGGAGGGCAGAAAGTACTTTTGTGAATGAGATGCCATTTTAGGGTAAATCTAGTGCTGGGTAGAGCAGAGCCTTTCATGTTTAGATAAAGGACACCTACTCTTCTTCCCCCAGGGTCTGCTTTTCTCTTGGAGAATGGAGTTGGGAACCTGTTGGCTTCCACTTTCTACTTCTGAAGGCAAAGAGAGTGAAAGGAACAAAACACCATTTTCAAAGTGTATTAGTAGTAGAGATTAAAAAATGAGCCCTCCATCCCTTTGTATCTTTATATCTATTTATAAAGCAGCATATAAAGCACTTAGGACCATAAACCCCTACCCCCTAGGATTCTGTCTTTCCATCAGGCTAGAGGATGAGTTGGGTTTGTTGCCTTCAAAGGAAAACGGGTTTGGATAGCCGTCATTTAAGCATATGAGAAAATAACTTGAATCACTGAGGGGTCCAAAGCCTAAGAGATAGTATCTGGGTAGGCTTTTAGTTTCCTTCACGGAGCGTAGCTTTCTCATGCTGGTCAGCTGCAAGTGAAAGAAAGTCGTCAGAGTTGGTATATCATCATAGACAGTCAGTGCTAGAAGGAATAGCAGTGGCATGTAGTCTGGGGATGGCCAATTCTTTCTGTGGCTGTACCACTGCAGATATCATGAATCTATTGTGGCAGATTTCTCTTCTACACATGGAAATTGTTTACCTGGTCACAATCAGTGTATCAAACCCATTTGTCCTCCTTTAGTCATTCTTAGCTCCTTCGTTTTACAGATGTAAAAATCCAGGCCCAGAGAGGTGTAGCAAACTTGCTAAGGTAACATAGTGAATTAGAGACAAAGTCAGATCTTCTGACTCCTAATCTAGTGCTCTTTGTATATAGCCACGTGGCCTGTGTCCTTGGTACTGTTGGTAAAACAATCACCTGTTCGGGAATGACTGGCTATGCTTGCAGGCTGGATTAGATCAATCCAACACTCTAACTCTAGGGTTGTTCCTTTCCTCATTGTGACTGAAGAGTATTTAGGGGTATTGGAGAAGGAGCTTCATAGGCAAACCTAGACCCAGCGTTAAATTTCATATCTAAATTTAACTGATGAGGGAATGCAAGTAACAGGCAAATAACATCTTGGCCACAATTTCATATTACCCTGAGTAGCTAGTCGTGGGCTGTTCATGACTAATGGGAGCATAGCCTCACCCCAAAGCTAGGCATCACACATCGAAGTCCTATGATTAAGGATTAAGAGTGGGCATCTCTTTCTCTGGGCAAAACCAGATTCTGTTCCCCCTGAATATTCTTTAGTAAGGCTTTACTGATGGCTTTGCAAGTAACCCAGGGCCCCTTGGCCAGACAAACAACAACAACAACAACAACAACAACAACAACAACACCCAAAAAACAAAAACAAAGAAAATGAATTCTCCTTATTAAGCTCCAAATTTTTAGCTTCTGGGTTGGAAGTGGGGGTTATTGGCTGGTATTACATTATGCTAGGGTTAGGGTTAGGGCTACTATTTGGTGAAATCCTTCACCAGATGATGGGTTTGAGTCTAGTTTGAAATACAAGGAAAATAGGAGATAGAGTGTGTTATGTCGAGTATCTGAGATGACCAACTTTATTAATTTGAAATGTGTCTCTATGTGTTTTTCCCTTCCCAATGCCTCTTGGTTTTTTTTTTACCTTTTCTACACTCCTTTTCTCCATGTGCAGCATAGTTCAGATGGAGGTAAGAATAAGAAGAAAGTAATTCTTACCTTCAAAGAAAACTAACTTGACAGTCAAGAGGAAATTGATGGCAACACTTTTGGCAAACAGCATTCGCAGCCCCAGCACTGTGAGGGACATCATGTTCACCTTCTCGGCATGCACTGTGGTGGAATAAGAGTGAAGATGGTGGCTTTGTGAGAGACTAAATTCCCTTCCAGGATTTGGGCTCACAACCTGATACCCAAATCGCCATTATCCCTTCTGATTTGCAAGCCCAGCTTGGTTCCAGACAGCCCTCAGCAGCCCAAGGCTGCTACTCACACCAGCCTGACAAGCTTTGAAAACCCATGTTTGCAGCCCAAGCTCAGTTGGGAGAGTCGGAGGGAATCAACTGGGCTCAGGTACAGTTTTGTTTTCTTTTGAAATATGATAATTTTTGGCTTCATCTGACATTTACAGAGTTTGCTTTAACCTTCACTTGGGAAGTTGATCCTTTGATTTCAACCTACCTTTGGGGTCATGGCAGCTCTTTGAAGTCTGCTCTATGTCTTCAGGTTCCATTTGATTTAGATCATCTGGAACAAATATCAGTGGTCAGGTTTACATTGGCAACCAAGAGGCTCAAAGGATTTCAGGTTTTAAAACCAGAGAAGACTTTAAGTAAGTAAACTGAGGACCAGAAGTATAATTGATTAAGGTTATACAACTATTTACATAGCCAACATACCTACCATCCTCTTTTTTTTTTTTTTCATTTTAACACGAGGCTAACATCCAGGTTGCCTCTTATTTGTAGGAAGATCTAGGTTTATTAACCTATGAGAGGCTGGGCTGCCCTTTGTTTTGGCCTCCACACTAGATTGTACTGCACATGGATTTTCAATCCCAGAGCCTACTAATAGGAGAGCCATTGGTATTAAGGAGACAGTTGTTGGTGAAGGGGACAGATGGGGATGAAATCAGATGAACTCTATTTTAAATTCCAGCTCAAAAATGTGGAGTTCAATTCCCAGTCAATGATTGGCTATAGCTGAGCCTAAGTCTTGTTTCCAGCATGATGTCATATTGAGAGCCATCTGTCAAGAGTTTACATCTACACCTTCCCTTTCTCCTAACTTTTCTTCCCCACAATCCCAGCCCTTTGAGGCCAGATATGACCTACCTGAAGAAGTTGTGTTTGGTTCAAAGTCAGTGGAGCTCAAGATTTTATTGTTGTGTTGAACTGAACACGTCACTGAATCAGAATCTTCATATTGACCGAGCTTGACAGCACTGTATTTCCCACTGGGAGAAACTACGACAGTGGGGTCAAATTCTACTATTTTCTTGGATGACTGGAGACTTATATTTACATTCTTAGGGTAGAAATCCTTCACCAGACAAGCAACACTCGTCCCATTTTTCATGATGAAAACGGATGGTTTGGCGGGAGGCTGACTTCCTGCAAATATAATTAATTTATTTTTTGAGATGGTTATTCACAATATGTTGTATTAAACAATGGTGTTTATCTCAATTCCCCTGGGGCCAAACACTATAACCCAGTCGTTCTGCTTCCTGTTAGTGACCAAGGTATGTTAGCACCTCCATGAATGGTTGGCCAAAGGTAGCAAAAATTAAAGGCAATCAGCTTGACTTTGAGTTAGAAACTGCTAAGAGATATGGCCGGGAGCAGAGATGGAAAATAACAACTACAAAAAAGTTTCTGGATCATCTGAGTTTCCATGATCTCTGCTTTATTAATTAATCATCTGAACAATTGAGGTCAGGCTGAACACCTGTCTGCATTGGTTAGTTTATTTTAAATCGATGGGCCCTTGGAGAGAGATCAGGGCAGGTGCTCATGCTCTGCATTATGCCAGTGAAAGAACTTAAGATCTGAGGACTATATAACCGGTTTAGACACTCTGAGGATGGTAGTGTTGGGGTCACTTCAGGGTGTCACCACTATTTTACAGACTGGAGGGGACCCGCTGAAGTTAAGTGGTTCATCTCTCTGCCTTTAGGTGAATACTTATTCTTTTGTAAGAGTCTATGCTACAGTTTCTGCTGCATCTTTAATCAGAGAATAACTATCATTTTCAGGAAGCCTTATAGATGTAAAACCAGTTTAAGTTTATTTTTCTTGTATTAGTCTAAGTGGAGCTGTGGAATGTTCATTCCAATAATTGGATATTTTCTTACCTTTCTCTCCTTTCTTGCCTTACCTTGGACCATTATCTATCTGCTAGTCTATACACACATCTTTTTTCCCCCTTAAAATTGAAAGCCTTGAGGGAGGTAGTAATGGTTCTCTCTCATTATTCCTTATTGAAGTTTTTGAGTTGTGATAGATTTTGTGTCTGTGAAAACTTGGACTCTTAGGGTACCTTCAAATAACTGCTAAATAAAGAGCCCTTCAAAGGTATAAAATCCAGAAAGACAATCAACCTGTGAATGGTAATCTGGATATACTTCCAATCATAGGCTTAATGGCTGATTTCCAATATTACTAGCTAGTGTGAATATGGCTATTATTATTCAAAACTTAGATGAATTTAGTTTCTTGGTATCATATTAAAATATGTTGAATTACAGTGTACTTTTATTCATTACAGTCTACAATCAAGACGGAAGGCATTGCTAAACAAAAGCATGGTAATGAATATGAAAATAGAGTTATTTTTCTAATGCTCTAACCTGAACCTGGATTTGGACTTCATCTGTGAAGCTATAACCAAATCAATCGGTTAAATCTGGTTGAGATGGAGCCAAATTCTTGCTGATCACTACTTTGTGAATAGACCATGGCCAATCAGAGTTTTTCCAGACATCAGCTGTTCAGAGAAGACCCTCATCACTGCCATTACAATTCTCAATTTTTTCCTCTTTTGGGAAGTTCAGATAAAAGACTGAATTCTGTTCCAGTCACTCAGGTCAGGAAACTCATTCCTAGAAATCTGGTTCCTTACATTTTTTTGGCTTTAGCTTTAGACTGGGGCATTTGGATTTCTCGAAAAGTTCTTCTGGAACCTACTTTCAATCTATATGAGAAAACCATTGTTTTGTTTCCTGGTATAGCTGAAGCCACTGATAACAGACACTGATAACCCGAGCAGTAACGGTTTAGAAACCACATGTTCTGTTTGCTCACTTCCCTTCAGAACTGTGACATTTTCTGTTCACTATAATGACTTTGGTTTGAGATGTATTTTGATTGACTTTCAAGGGAGTTATACACCATAGAGCAAGAAAGTAGTTCATTAAAAAAGAAAAAAAGAAAACAACCCTATCTCTTTGGTTCCTCAAGAGCATGTTCCAATCCTAGTCTGATTTAGTTGCTTGGGATTTAAAATCTAAATTCAAAGGCAGTTGTCAAGGATCACTTTGGGCTGGAGAGGCCTGGTTTGAATAATTTGAGCAATGTAATATAGCTGACAACACAGATGCCTGAAGAAGGTCATACACTTATGATACTGAGCTCTGAATGTGTTAGTCAGCATTTCAGGTAGAGCACAGTGCCCTGACTTGCTAAAATAGTTTTCTCAGACCCTTTTCCCCAATGTCTATATGTTTGAAACAATTGTTTGAAAGAAAAATGTTTTATTAATCTATTCTTTGGTGTCATGGTTACCAAAGAAAAGCCTAATGACTGAAATAAGCTTTTTTTAAAAAATGGAATGCATGCAAAATAGTTGCCATATGTGACCTAGTCTATTTAAATTAGACCTAAACCAAAATTCAAAGTTGTATAAATTTGCATTATTGTCCAAAATTTAAATTAAATATTTAAATAATTATTTATCTTTTGAGAATTTCCAGCTTTTCTTCTTTGTCCACAAATGTGATTACATTTCAACATGTGTTTCAAAGTGTGATTTATTTGGTTAATTGTTATTTTATTTTCAGATTTATCTTTTAGTGAGTACTAAGCCAATGCTAGGGTTATGTGCTGGTAAAAAATACAAAAGTAAATGTATACATTTCCTGAACAGTCTTTCTAAATTTATAAACTTGGAAATCATCTAGGGTTTAGATTCTCATAGAGTCCTGCTGGTTCCCTAGGAACTGCAATATCTATAATAAATGTCACTCATAATTTCAGTGCTATTTGCCAATATGGAATTTAACTTGAACACTAAGATATAAGTTGGCTCTACCTTATTACTCTGACCAGGTAAGCCACCTATTTCCAAAATCTTCCAAGCTGCAGGACATTAGATTTCAGGTTGCAGCTTAGTCAGCTTAGCCAAAAGATGTCCAAGGATAAAGCAACTTCCTGGAAATTTGGACCAAGTGTCTCTGCTACCACCCTACCTGCACCTGTATGCTCTATTAGTATAATTCTTCTAGATTTTTTGTGTTTTCTAGGCTGCTCTGAAGATTTCAGAAGTAAGTGGGAGACATAGTTTTAATATGTTTTTTAAAAATTAAATTAACTACAAAACTTCTTCAGTGGCCTCATGTCTCCACTCTGGCTCACTCCACATCTCCTGGATATACTTTCTCAAGTAATGTAAACTGGGTGGCAGCTACAGCTCCAAGACTCAGTTTATCCCTAGAAATAAAGGGGGAAAATCAACTCACGGGCCTCCACGAAGAGTTCGGTTCCAGTTCCAAAAAACAACTGCCGGGTGTCCCAGGAGCACATTGTGACACTGCCGCACAGGTAACCAGCCTTGGGTTGGCCCTGGAGCCTGGGCTAGAACATCTGTGCCCTGCCTCCCCAGCCTGGGTCCCAGCCAAAGACCCCACAGATAACTACAAAGCTGCCCTTGATGAGCTCAGGGTGCTGAGTGCACAGAGTCTCAGTTCTCTTTGAAGATATTAATAGTTTAGCTACTGAATTAGGATATGAGCATGAAATCCCTAGCCAAGCAGCACTTGCATGGGTACAAGGCTGAGAAAGAGCCAGAGAAGAGGGTGACAGGTTACCAACAGCTGCTTTCAAGATAGAAAACTTAACTTCCAGTTTATTGGGAATCATCTCGAAGAAGAACACAACAGCTTGAGAGTAAAGATGGGGCACTGAATATTGACATGTGTTATAATGACTGTTAGAATGAAGAGCGTTTAGACACAGGTCTTGTTTTTATGCTCTGGTTCCCTTCTCTTGGATCACAAATACTGCAGTTTGATTAGAAGCCTAATTTCTCTCCCATCACTCAGACTGAGTCTCACAGTAATAAAAAAATCTGCATTTTAATTCCCTGAGCCCAGTGAAAAGCTTTCTAAAGACCTGATGACTGAATAAGAAATTGGCAGCAGACAGGTGAGCCCAGTGGTGCTGTGTGTCATGAACACAGGTCAGAAGAGCCAGCACTTGCTTTAGATTGCTTATTTTTGTTTTATAATTTCTCCTGACTCTGGATCCAGATACAAGCTTCAGAAGGATATAGTAATCATGTGAAAATGAACTTAAAGGCCCTATGGATTTCTGCCTCTTATCACCAGAAATCAAGAGTCTAGGGCTAGAGCCGAAGGGAATAACAGTTGAATAGGGCCATTATTTGCTGTCAAAACTTTAAGGGTTGGGGGCTCGATTTGAAATTTTCTCTCCCCCTACATGAGCTTCACACCATCATATCACACTCAATCACCGCAGAAAGAGAAAACCAGAGAAATAAATGGAGCATTATTGGAGAGCATGGTCAGCATCCCGGCAGAGGGGCTAAGCATCAATTTCATCTCTTTCTTCTTCCCTAAGACTCCCAAAGGCACAGCCTCAGAGATTTGATTCTAGCACTGCAGATAATTCTGAGTTTAAGTGGATATGATTTAAAGGGAAAATGAAACATAATACTTTTTGCTCAGATGCAATTTGCCTGACATC
Source organism: Cynopterus sphinx (assembly GCA_030015415.1). Classification (NCBI taxonomy): domain Eukaryota; kingdom Metazoa; phylum Chordata; class Mammalia; order Chiroptera; family Pteropodidae; genus Cynopterus; species Cynopterus sphinx. The sequence goes on from CM057384.1 coordinate 78,345,734, forward strand.
AGACTGCAATCAGCTACAACATAATTCTGTTTCTGTCCTTTTCATTACTCTAGTCTCTCTACCCTCAAAGATAAAAACCAAAACCAAAAACCAAAAAACAAAAACTCACCAAATTCCACTATTTCCCTGGATGCAACAGGCGATCAAGAACCCTCTATAAGTTTATATTATTCTCTGAAAGGCATAGACCCTGTTGATACTACCGGTTGTTTTCAGAACTGTCTGCCTCGCCACATTGATGTACTTCTCCTCACTTTTTAATTTCTTTTGAAATTAAAAAAAAAAAAATCAAATCTAACCATGTCAGGGGTAATGCTTGCCCCACTGGAGCTGGCATTTGGAAAGCTTTGAAAGACTCTTGTTTTCTGGGATGGTCCTACTTACTAACTGTTAGCAGACCCAGACCAGGATAGGACCTGGCAGATCATTTAGTCTGAGGCAGGTACATTGATTTATTTCAAGTTCTCAGTAAAAAGAGACAGGACAAGATTGGCTTTTGTGGTTTGAGGGAGAGGAGACTCTCTTGATCTAACTTTTTCTTTAATAATATTTTTCTAAGCCTCCCTGTCTGTATGCCACGGCCATGCCTCCTTTCCTTCATAAACAGTGGAGAGGCTCCCCTCATCTATGGCTTGCCATTTCTCTGGTCCCAGTCCCTGACTGGGGGGGCCAGACTAAGGGCTTTAGTTAGGCAGTAGAAGACTTATCAATACTAATCTTCAGAACAGAGTTTCCAAGTACATATAGAATATTTTCTTAAGAGAAACATAATGAATTTATTCTTAAATTTTACCCAAATTCTTTACAACAACAAACCCCAATGAATTTTCAGTTTAGAACCTCCTGACTTCCCAAGACATTCTATTTATTCAGGACTATGCCACAGCGACTCCAAGGGAATATACAGAGAGAAGTAAGCAGGACTTACTTGCTTCCACGATAAGCTGAGTTCCCCTTCCAAAGATGAGGGCTTCTGTAAAAGCACCACTTTAGGCATCATTACAAAAACCTTTGCTACCTATTTGCCCCCTGTCTAGTCCATATGTTTGGCAGGGGGTGGGTAGAGCAGAACAAGTTTAGCTGGAGACATAGAACTTTAGAAGGGTTTCTGAGATCTAAGCATTACATTTCGGCAGCTTGTTTGATGTGTGTTTTCTTCTGAATGTTAACTTTTAGAAAAGCCCTAAGTTTTCTGCTATTTCTCCTCCACATGTCATCTCTTACCTCCAGCTCTTGCTTCAGGATCACATTTTCCCAGGGAGAAAGGAATTATTTTGATTTTGCTAAAAATTGCCAAATGGCTATTGTTAGCAGACACATAATTTTAAAGCTTCAGTCAATCACAAAGGACTATGCCTCAGTTAGAAGTGGAAGGACATGATAGTTGGAGCAAAAGCCATTGATGCAAGACACTTGAGTCTATCCAAAGGATCATAACAGTTATAGATGACTACCATTTGTACCAGTACTTTACTACTTATGCACAGCTTGTATTCATACTATCTCAACAAACATTATTATAACAAACTCCATGAGGTCATATTATTGGATCCTACAGATGAAGTCATTGAAGCTAAGAGTAGTTAAGACAGTGAATGGATGAGCTGGGTCTCATTCTTTGGTCTCCAGAGTTAAGTTTCCATTCATTGAACCAGAGTAATAGATGATAGAACTGAAAGGAGCCTCAGTGATCACTTGTCAAAACCTCTGTGGTCATGCAAGGGCTAATTAATAGGTGCATAGGGAGAGTTTTGGCTGCTTTTCCAGTGGCTCTTTAATTAAACCATAGAATTCCTACTGGGTGATAAGACATTTATTTATACCATTGGACTTCCTTGGTTTTCCTACTAGATTGTCTCTGAGATTTGGTATGGACAATACTTAAGATCATAGGGTGCATAAGCTGGAAGACACCTTGGAAATCATTTGGTCTAGATAGAGTTCAATAAAGTTAAGTCTCAGAGCTTGTCAGCCAAAGAGGATTGGAACTTGGTCTTTGAATTTTTGGTCTAACATATGTGTCATAACACCTCACATTTACTAGAGTTGCTATAGTACAGGTCTGGTCATGGCCTAGATCTGTAAATGGCAAAGGCATGGGTACTAAGTAAGCTGGTTCTCTAAAGTTAGTTAGGTAGAAAGAAAACAACAGAGATTCTCTTGGAAGGATAGTGGACCAAGAAGATTAACTCTGGCAACACACACGCAGTCCTGGATTTTATCAGAAACCCAGTCCCTGTCCCTCAAACCATTTCTTGCTAAATTACAAGCTGGAAGGATTTTTTTTAACAACTGAAAAGTGTTTTTCAAGCTTGGAAAATACTTAACAAAGATAATTGCCAAACTCAGTGGTCATAATAAAGAAAAACAAATTACTTACGTGGTTCTACCTCCAGGTAGGTTCCTTTGCCAAAGATTAGACTGGTCACCACAGTTGCTAAACCCAATCCAAAAACTGCCTTGCTTTCCCTTTATGGCAACCCTGGTTCTAGTTGCCAAGTCATGTGACAGAAACCAGATAGAGTTTTCTGTCTCATCTGGCCTAATGTCTTTCCTCCTAAGTCTTGGGGGCTGCCCTTTAAAACAAAACAAGGGCAATAATTTGTCAAATAGAAATCTAAGCTTTGGCTATGTTACAATCTGAATTTGTGCTCTGAATGAGAGAGACTTTGGAGGAGTTTCTTAGCTTGATCAGGAGAAGAGAAAGGTGGTACATTGGTCATAGAGTAGTGGTTCTCAGGCTTTGGGCTACCCTTAGGTGGGGCAAGGATCTAGTGAGTTATGACGTCCATTCATTCCAACCTTTTCGGGGAATTTCAGTTCATATGCAACCAGAGCTTTGCATCATTGCCAAGCATTGTGCAGCAGCCAGACTTCTTAGTATAAAATAGAATTAGAGTCTTTAGTACATTTTAATAACATATTCATGAATACCACATTTTAGCAAGCTTTAACAACATACTCATGCCTAAAAGTGACAGTTAAATTAACCTGTCATATATAAAAATCAGAGTTTTTGAGATTGCCTGTACATCACTCATAAAAACTAGGGAAGGAATATGAATTTTAGGATCAGTTTGCAGCCCATAAAAGACTGCAGATCATACTTGGAGAATCACTAAAAGAGGGAGTGGTTCTCAGTTCTGGTGAAGAAGAAAGATGTCAGAAAACCTGAAACCTACTTCAACTTTGTCCTTTACTAAGTGTGTAATTTGGCCAAGTTCCTTAAGTCTCCCTCATTATAAAATGAGGGTGTTATTTTCTGTATTGGGAGGTTGTTAGATTAAATAAAAGGGTCTTTATAAAGCATTCTCTAAACTAGAAAGCCTAAATGTAATTATTAGAATGTTTATTCATATTAGACTCAGAGAAAATAAGTTTTACTTGAAGGATATAATTTCACTAATCGCAGAGCTCTCCAGGAGCAGAATATAGGGCAAGGCTGTTGAGGGAGAACAGAATCCTGTGCCTCTGGTGTTTAAGATGAGAGTACCCGCTTCTTAGGGCTGAGGTTGAGGACTGGGATCCAGGTTTCTGTCTCCCTTGGTCTTTTCTCTAGGTCAGGTGTGATCTCTATTTCATCCTCTAATCCTCTCTCTCAAATCCAATAACCAAAGTCCTTACAGTAGCTTACAAGCCACCCCCTCCTCACTCCTGCTACTAACCTGACCTCATTTTCAAATCCTCTCCCCCTCACTCACTTTTCTCTAGCCACATAGGCCTCCTTACTCTCCTTCACACACCCCAGGCTGCACTTGTGTTTCCTTTGCCAGAAATTGCTCCTTGTCTAGATGTCTGCATGGCTCATTCTGTCACTGTCCCAGGTTTCTGCACAAGTGTCACTTTTCCAATAAGGCATTCTATGACTCCTTTGTTAAAAATTGCACATGGCTCCCTCTCACTAGTGTCTTAATTCCTCTTCCCTGCTTTATCTTCCTTCACAAGGCTTATTAATACCTAAAATAGTGTATATTATTTATTTATTTTGTTTGTCATCTGCCTTTCATCATTAGAATAAAAGTCCAATTAGGCATGAATTTCTGTCTGTTTTTTTTATGTTGATTCCCCAGCACATAGAATGGTCCCTGGCATATAGTGACAGTAATGTCATAGGTTGCAGAGCTTGGACTCAGGCTTAGCTCTGCAGTTTTTTAGCTGGTTTTATTTCTGTTTTCTTTTGCCTTATACTATAAACTGACTTGTCCTTTCATTCATTCATTCATTCATTCATTCATTCCATTCTTTTATTTTTTGTTCATTCATTCGTTTAACAAACATTCATTTAGCGTCTTCAATGTATTTGTGGATACGGTAAGGAACAACTCAGAGTCCTTGCTCTCATGGATAATGGAAGACAGATGGTAAATGAGTGTACAAAGTTTCAGGTGGAGATGAGAGCTAAAAAAAATACAGCAGGGTAAGGGGACTGCAGAATAACAAGTTGGAGAAGAAAAGGGAGAAAACTGTGTAAGTCCCCGGGAGAAAATGACTCCTGGCAGAGGGAACTGCCATCAAAGGCTCCGTTCTGGGAGAGGCTCATCTAGAGGAAGAGGGAATTCCAAAGATGAGAAGGGGAACATTATCTTCTGCAATTTTAGAAACATGTTGATGAGACCAGGGTTGTGTGGACTCCTCTCTTTTAGGGTGATGTTCTGATCATCACCTGGATCTTTCTGAGTTTTGGGACCCTCGAGCCCCAGGGGTGTAATGAGAGGGACAGGCCTCACCAGGAGGATTCCTCTTTTGGTAACTGGCTTTGGTCTGGAGGTAGGAGCCCTTCCTTAGTGAAGGATGGTGTGGGGCATGGCAGCTGGAAAGGAAATAGCCCAAATGTTGCTTCAGACTCTGCAGACAGCTTGGAAAGGAGTTTAGAGGCCTGAGGGGCAAACTGGACCAGGCAGGAAAAACCAGTACATGTGCCCCAATATGACTGTGGCCTCGATAAAAGAATAGAGTTCTTCAGTGCACAGATTCTAGAATCAGACAGATAATGCAAATTTTGACTTTGTTAAGCTGTGTGATATTAGGGAGACCCTCCCAATTGGTAAAAATGCGGGTAATAGTACCTAATTCTGCATGATCATTGTGAGAATTAAATAAAATGACATTCATTAACCAAGTGCCTGGTCCAGTGACAGGAGACATAGTAGACACTCAAAGAAATGGCAGTTAATATAATGATGATATATAATAATTCATATTATTCCAAGTTCATCTAATGGCCCACTTTCGTGAAGATGTTCCTGATGACTGTGGCTCTTTTCTAAGCTCCTGTCATTGTCACAGTCAGTAGTGCAAATTTATATTTTGGCACTTTATTTCTTGCTGTTTTGTCTTGTTCTCTGGTTCTGTTTTATAAAGTTAAATGATATCCCCAGATTTTCTTTACCCAGAAAGCTAAGAGGTGTAGATTTGGGGCTATGGGTTTGTGCAGACCTGTTCTGTTAGTTTTGTGCTACCTGGCAGCCTACAAGTAAGAAATGGAAAGAAGCTCCCTAGGAAAGAAAGTATCCAAAAAAACTAGGCTTCTGTGAAGGTAAGGCCCTGGGTTTGAAGTTATCTTTCTTTAATCCAATATTAGTTGGCTAAAAAAGAACCCACCATTCAAAGATATTCTGGATTCTGCTCTTTATGGATGCCCCTTATGTTTTTATTTCAAAGGATGATAGAATGCCAATTCACTGTTCCTCATACTTCAATTAATCACATCTGTTTTTTTGGGTCACAATTATTTGTCATATAATTTTCTTAATAATTTTTTTGAATTTACTTATTTTTTAACCTCAAATATAATTAAAAGGCAACTTTAAATCACATGGGTTTGACAACCTAGTTGTACTATTCCGATATTCATTAAAAGCACAATTAAAAGGAAAAGAAAGTCTGTCTACATGTTACTTAAAACCATGTGTTATACATTCTACATTTTGAGAACACTGGATCCAGTAAGTCAGTAAACAGAAGAACTTAATTCATTAAGAAGAATTTGGTGAACAAAAGGAGATTAGGGAAATCAGTTCCTAACTTTGGTGGGAATGTGAATGTGTATAAACTTATTTTAAAGAGAAAATTTAAAGCTAATGAGATCTGAAGGCAAGGACCTGATATAGCTGAATTTTATAAATCTTACTACGATTTAAAAATATCTGAATTTCTCTGCTCTGATTCTGCTAGCAAGGCTTTGGAGTTCTATCTCTTTTTGGATGCAAAGCACCTTTTCCACTTCTCCAGAAAGTGTGTGAGGTTTGGGGATGCCAGCCTGCTCTCCTTCTTTTCCCTTCTTCTGCCCTTAATTCTATTCCTCTTTCACTTCACATACCCAGGACTGTCCTGTCCCCATTCATTCTCTGAGAGAAGCCCACCTCATTACACTCTTTCACACCACCTCTCCAGAGCCTTTTCTTACCTTGGAGAACACAAATTGAATGTCAAGGCATCAGGCCAGAACATGCTGTTACTTTTCCAGTAGCCAGCTCAGCAAATATGAGACCACTGACTCCATTGCTAGTTTTGCCTAGGATCTTTGAAATGGGGTTTTGTGTTTGTTTATTACATTTTTTCTAGCTTAATATTAATGTCCACCATCTAATTGGAAGCTGCTGCTAAATGAAGACTGCTGTCTTTTTATTTATTTATTTTTTGCAAGAACAGTGTCATTCAAATGTCACTTAAATGGCACAAAAAGATGCCTTCCGTGTTGAGTACAATCCTTCGACAACTTTAGCATCGATTGCTTCATAGCAGTAGTTAATTAGTGAGTGGTGCCATGTCTCTTTAGTGAAGAAGATGAATACCATGAACACTCAGGGAACTACTCCTGGCTGTGTCCTACAGACTTGAAAGTATTCCTTAGATGGAAACATTACACACTCAATTTGTTTTGCTTGGAATCTGGTCTGCTGGGAGCCAGAATGTTTCAGTTTCCTCACTCATAAACTAGCTTCCATTTGCAGATCAGATGATTAGAAACAGATATGTGGAACCTGTTCCTTTCTTCTGAAGAGAAATGTAGCAATATCTATGACCACTCACCCTAGACTCACCTTTGATGCCCAGGAGGTTGACTCCATTCTGAGCTCTTCCAAGAGCAAGAGGTTGGTCTAAGAAAGGTCAGAATTATTTATATCCGGAGTCACCTTGATGGGATCACCCAGACTCAGATCAGCCTTGTTTCTGGTTGGTTCTGACTTGACTTGGGGAGTTGAGCCAATGGCTCTCTTGTCTCTACAGCCTAACTCAAATACCATGGATTGAGTAGAATTTTCTGTTTCCCTGAGCTGTGTAGAGTCTTTCACAGTCCCCAAAGTCTATTATTTTATTTTATTTTATTTTATTTTTCACAGACCATCCCTCTCTCAGTCTTTATACAGGGGACTAATTATAGTTCACATCTTCCCAAGAGTCCTCCTTGACACTGTATTGGTGCTATTACTACCCATGTCACATTTTCTGATATTTCTGCCTCTTTAGATGGAGGATGACTTAACCTTGAAGAACAGACAAATGAGTTACTTACTTGGTTCCACAGTTTCACAGATTCCTTTTCCAAAGGTGGGTTTGTGTCCAAAAGCCTCATCAGTGCTCCCACCTTTCTTCTTCAGGACTGGAAGGTCTTTAGAACTTGTCTCTTAATATGGCACTTGTTGCTTATCCAACTGGTTCATGAAGATTCAGTCAATTGCCAATAGGAATGAGTTTGCTTTTGGGAGGTTAATGTCTGAGGAGAAGGTAGGAGCACGTGTTCCTATGGTGAACATTTCCAGGACAGTACACTTCTTGACATTCTCTGAATTGCTGCTTGCTATGATTTTAGATTACTTTTACTTTGTAGACCCACATGTAACTCTCAGTCTTGGAAAACTGGCATTGTTAAGGGGAAGTCTTGAATCCATGACTATTGCAGAATCAAGGGGTCCACAGTCATTAGTGCTGTTCAAAGGGCAGATAACATGTAGCCTCACAAGGTGCACTGATCATGCATTGGTGATTTACAATATTGTCAGTGTTAGAATAAGAAGCTATCACTGGTAATTGCCTAAAATCAATCTCTCTTGAAATTTGTCTTCCCAAACTGCAAAGCAAAGCACTAGGGCAAATTTCTCTAGAGATTTGGATTCAGAAATTCCACATGAAATGACTCATATAACTCTTTTTTTTTTTGCAATATTATAAAAACAAAACCAAGACAAGGATAATTTTTAAAGAAACACCTTTCTTGTATTCCCCAAATGTGGGTGGCTGTAAGAACATGTTGAAATGCCAGTTCCACCCCAGGGAAAAGAGCAGTGAGTGAGAGGCCAGCAGCTGGTGGTCACCTCTCCTGGTGTGGTCAACTTTCTGCATCCTTTCTGAGTCACTGAGCAAGGAGGGTTGGCTACTTGCTGCGTTTATCCCCCGGGGAATGGTAGCCAGGCTGAGATTTCCCAGGGAAGTGCCACTGATCCTCCTGCAGTTTTTGCACAGGTTTCCGCGGGTTTTGTAGCACTGTGTGTATCCCCCCAATACACAGTGTTACAGAGCTTTACAAAAACCTCCCTGGGTTTCTGTCTATGTGAACTCTGAGAACCCCTGGGGCCGGATGTTTTTTTCATCAAGCTCAGCTAGATCAAAGTGTTTGGCAGTTATGTCAGAGCAGGCTCACCCAGGAGCTGCTGTCTGAGGCTCTTCTGTCCCACTAGCTAGATCTGCCCTGGAGTCTGAAACTAGAATGGAGTTTTAGGAACCACCATGCCCACTCTCATCTGTGCTTTCTGGACAGTCTGATCTCAACTGGTTTCCCATAGAGGACCTCATCAGGTATCCGATGTCTCAAGTGGATTTTACATGCTGTGGGTTAGGCAGAAAATGTTTGCGATCAATGTCATTTCTCCTGTCACATGCTAAGCTTCCAAATCATCTCTACCTGTCCCACTTTATACCTAAATAGTGTTAAACAGGTTACAAAGGGCTTTCACACGAATTAAAAATTTTATCTTCTCCATTGACTTTGTAGTTTTTAAATTCAGGGCCAGTAGCCCATATGGTGCTTTGTGCCATCTACAAAAGGCAACCCTGCTGGATGCATGCAAGAGCAGCAGCGTGGGTTCACACTTGGGGAACAGATGGCACCTTTGTGTGCTTTATAAAAGAATCCCCTTTCTCCACATCAGGGCCTCTGCTTGGCTGGCAGAGGCAGAATGCGAGCTGAATTTTAGCCCCACTTGTTCCCCTGTCTGAGTGCCCTTGTGCAACTAGACACAGTGGCTCTGGCCAAATTCAAATGATGCTTTTTATTTATATTCTTGTTTGACCTCTGATTTTTGACACAGAAATTTCCTGGTTGAAAACTCTCTTCTGGGGAGTGAAGACACTGTTTTGTTGTGTCACCTTTGGTCCCTGTGTCTATCACTGTAAAAAGTGATATACTAGGCTGATCAAAAGTGACCTTATTAAATGTGAATCAGTAAAGGAGAGTGTAAATTTTGTTGTTATCAAAAAGGAGCAGGGTTGAAAAAGTGTTGATCCTCACACTTTCCCTGGAGAATCTTGTCTAAATGCATGGTTTAATTTAATTATCACAATTTTACTCAGGATCTTTGTAACAACTCTTTCCCACCCTGTGTGTAACTGTATGCTTGCCCCATGAACTCCAAGCAACTTCATATTGATATACAGAGTCTAACACTCTTTTGCTGATTAAAAAAACACAAAAACAAATAGAAAAAGAGGAAAAGAAAATTTGTTACGGTCTTAGTAGCATTGTAATAGAAATGGCAGAAAAATGTGACCCTCATGGGGAGGGCCAACGAGAATTAAGAATTGTAGTTCTGACTCTGGAGTATAGCTGTTTTTAGTGCTAGTCTTTAAACTGACAAGAGGTCGCTGCTCACTGTGTTGAATAATAGATTAAGCTTCTGATTAACCCCTGTGAGACTCATTGACTTTCTCTTAGCAGTGTTATGCAGACTTTCCCAAGCAGCCATCAAAACCAGTTATAGAAAATGAAAAGTTGGGGATGAAAAGGCAATTAAAATCTTGAGTAATATCAAAACTTAAACTATGCAAACATGGGGGTCTGGAGCAGCGAATCTTATAATCCTATGCCTGTGGCAGAGAGTTTTGGGGTGATGAATCCCGATGAGAATGCAGCTGCTGTGGTTCCCAGCTTTAAGAGGTATTGTATCACAGATTTCCACCAACACGCTTGAACCTCCACCTTCCAAATTGAGAAGAGAATGCTCCAGAGAGTCATTGCTGCTTCAGCCTGGGTCTTAGAATGGAGACATGTAGAACAGATCTGAATCTAATCCATATTTTAGAGCCAAGCCAGTTGGCCTGAAGACCAATGAGCAAAGACAATACATGTTCGCTGTTGTAAGCAACTAAAATTTTGGGATTGTTTGTTATAGATTATAATCAAAGCAGAAACAGTTGATTAATATAGATAATAAGACTTGGGAGACCAAAACTATAAGATTACATGCTAAAAATTTTGGGTGGCTTCCCATTATCTTCAGGATAAAATGGTATGAAACGCAGGCTTTTGTTTACCTCCCCAGGCCATCATCTTGTACTTTTCCACTTGCTCCCTTAAACTCAGCTGCATTGATTACTCGCTCCTGGAAAACTCCATCTTCTTTCATACCTCTTTGCCTTTGCCATGTGATTGATTTTACTTGAAATGACCCTTTCTTCTATTTCCCAATTTGGTCCCTAACCCATTTCTTCGATCCTATTTATTTTCTGTTGTTAGCTTAGGTATCGGCTTCCTTGGGAACTCCTAAATGACAGCTCAGTACTGGACTGGATTAGAGGCGCACCCCTTCCCTGAATTTTCATGATATCTAGTGCTTATTTCCATCGTTGCACTCAAAACCCTTTCCCCACTTCATTAGGTAGAGACTCTTGACAGAACAGGTTTTTACTTATTCATTTCTGTATACCTTGAGCCAGAGGAGTGCCTGATTCTGTGAGTGCTTAGAATCCATTTTAAGGATAAGGTATCTCATGTTCAGAGAGAATAAGCTAGGAAGTGACAGAGCCATGGCCAGGACCCACATATTCCCAACTCGTAGTCCCCTGCTCTCTTTCTGGCACTAGGCTGCTTTATGGAACACTATCTTACATTTGTTTAGTGGAGCATAGCAACATTAGTGGCAAACAAATTGATTTTTAACATTAGCCTGAGTTAAGCATCATTGGGAAGATAAATTTGTTGTGATTTGCTCCACACCATGAAATATATTTTAAAGCCAAATAGAAATGAGTTTCACGTTGTCTATATATTTAGAATATTCAAATCACATTCTTTTCCACTAGCATGAGTAATCAAGGATCAGCTGTACCTCTAGAGAGGAATCATAGCATGTTGCAGCTAGGAGACACTTCAAAGATCACATATCACTGCCTGGGTGTTCAGATGAAAGAGTCTAGAAAGATCCAGAGAGGTTTCACAACTTAGACAAAGCACCGAACTTCAAAGTAACATACAAAAGGTCTAGTATTCCAATTTTTACTCCAGTAATATTTTTTTTGGAGTACTAGGCAAATAAATACTCAGTCTTCTTTCGTCTTATATTCTGGCATTTACCATTTGAAAGTGTTTCTGGATATATTCTCAATCTCACAGTTGATCTCTTTCCCTGAAGTGGTCATAGAATGAATGGCCTGGGCAACCTGGCATATTCATTTTCTCTGTGACTTTTCACTGTTGTATTAAATGCTCTTCTGTGGGAAAGGGGTGTGTATGGCAAACATAGGGAAGGTGTATCCTGAAGTTCAACTTTTCCTGGAAGGAGACTGAGCCACGTTCTCCGTGTCAGGCAAGCTCCTCCTCAGGAGATCAGAAGAGAGGACTGTGTTTGGGAACTGGGTTTACCATGGTATTGTCCAACCCTGGCCTGTACCAGGCCTCATGCTCAGAGACTCAGAGTTTGAGAAAACTTATAGGATACCAAGCCAAGAAGTGAAATAGTGACTGGACAGGGGTATCCTTGAAGGATGTTAAACTCTAGCTTTATTCATCTCTACCTCCTGCTACTGTGTTCACATGTACTCATTGCAATGAATTCAAAGGAGAATACCAGGTTGTCGAAGAGACTTCTAACCATATACAGGAGGGAACAGCCAAAAGTCATGAGGAGGTAGACCAAAGAAAGGAAGATACTGAGAATGTTTAATCTTAGTCTTTGGATATCTATTTGGGAAGAGCTGGGTAACTAAATTATGTCTGCCTATGCATTCTATCCATGTCAATATGTTGATTTGGCTGAAATATACTAGAAAAACACAGCCTTATACATATATGTAGTTTGAAAAGAGAAGTTAGTTACAATGTGGAATCTGAAACCATGTTAATGAATTTTCTATATTCTGTTACATTAAAATCCTTTGATCTATCTTGCACTTTGGATGGAGCTATCACCCATGTATGGTTTTATAACACTATCCATTTGTCATTTGGAAAATAATTGGTTCACTGAGTTAGGCAACTTCCATATGTCGACACATTCCACTATATAAAATCTCACAGTAGTTATTATCATTATGATATATTTAAATCAGAAGAATATTTAAATGTTGGGGAGCCATCCAGTTCATGGTGGCAGATACAATTTTTCTTAACTCTAATTTTTGCCTGAAAGCTTAAGTTTTTATTATCAGTGATAATTATCAGTTGTGTTTCTTGATGTGACAGGCTCAGTTCATTCATTTTCAAGAAGATGTCTGCCAAATACCCAACTCTGAATAACTATGGTTTGTCTGCCAGTCATTCTGTCAAGCAAAAATGGTATTCCTTAGAAAAAGTGGCTAGTTCAGCTTGCGATCCAAACAATTGCACAAATGTTTTCCCTTGAGATAACTATCATAATTTGGAACACAGCAGAAATGCTTTATCTGTACTTTCTCTTTGTCACATAGGATACTAAAAAGACATATACGGAAGAGTAGAGATTTAATAAAATTAATTTTTAACTGCTTTGTCAATGTTATGGACTGAATTGTGTCCTCTCAAAATTCATATTTTGAAGTCCTTACTCTCAGGACCCTAGAATGTGACTATTTTGGAGATGGGCCTTTAAAGAGATGATTAAGTTAAAATGAAGACCTTAGGGTGAGGTCTAATCCAATCTGTCTGGTGTCCTTATAAAAAGAATGAATTTTGCCTCACAAAGTAAAGAGGCACCAGGGATATGCATGCACAGAGGAAAGACCAAGCGAGAACACAGCAAGAAGGTCACCAGCTGCAGGCCTAAAAGAGAAGCCTCAGGAGAAGACAACTCTGTAGGCACCTTGACCTTGGACTTCCAGCCTCAGAACTGTGAGAAAATAAATTTCTGCTGTTTAGGCACCCTAGTCTGTAATATTTTCTTATGACAGCCCTAGCAAACTAATACAGTCAATAACACTTTAAAGTGAAACTGGTTTTTCCTCCCTATAGATGTGTGGAATGAAGAATACAGTGACCACGAATATAGAATTGAGGCCAGTGCCTTGATTCATGTGGTACCATCATGTGGATGGTACCATCAGCATAAATGTCAACACAATGAAAAAGACAAACAATATCATAGAGTTATTGTGAAAATAATTCTGACTTCATGGACTTCCTTAAAAGGTCTTTGGGCCCCTAGAGGTTCATAGACCATGCTTTGAGAACCACTGTTTTAATTCTAGGTTATTTGTGCTGCCAAAGCTGCAACAGCAGCAGTCAACCCCAGGCTTTTTCTGGTGCTTCACCACCCTCTAATTGTTTGCTAGTGTTTTGCTGACCAATGTGTAATATACTTGGACTGATCAATGGTCAGAAGCTATTCTGAGCAGAGGCCTTCCAATTCTGTAACAATAATAAAATTGACCCAAATACTTTGATTGGAATTTTGATAGTCAAAAATCATGGAGCTGATGTTATCTGTCATTGGTTTCTTCTTGGTGGTACTCTGATGATCAGATGCTAGATCCGTGATGACTATGCTTTGGTGACAGAGAGCTCAGTGAAGGCCTAGGGTCTGGCTATATGTTCAGTACCCATGCTGTATTTCTGTGACACTATTTCAGCCTTTTCATTGAAAATAATGTTTACTTGTTTAAGTGACAGGTTGTTAGCATAGTGACTTGAGTTTTTGGCAAAACTGTAAAAAGAAGACCAATGTGGTTTGCAAAGCTAATGGGTCAAATAATATACTTAGCAACTGGACAAAAATTAAGTGCCCAGGGTTTTAAACTGGCCCACATGAAGCCCCAAGAATGAATAAAGCTAGTCAAGTTCCGCTTATTCAGAGGGTCCCTGATACACTTTGACTTTTGTCAAACCTTCTCTGACCTTCTCTATGCTGCTCACTCACCTGAAGGAGACCTGAGGTTGACAATCAACCAATTGGAGTTCATTAGTACACCTGTGGAAAATGGAACTCTCTCACCTCTACACAAGTGGAGGACTTGATTTTGAGCTATTATCATTATCTTAGATCTTAAAAGTCAATGTGGCTATATGTAGAGCCAGAGGGAAGATAGAGCAATCAGGGTGATTGTTTCACAAACTGTATGAATGTCTAAACAAAGTATTGTATACTTTAATAATAAAAAAAAAGAAAAAATTTAAAAAGGGCAGTGATTTTTAAGATACCTCATTTATACATGTCTTGAATAAGAATAATACAAAATGTGCAATATCATCATTAGTGATTGTCCTATTTATTTTATTATAATAATTTTGAAACATTCCAAAAAGAGAGATTAATAGGATCAAATCCATAGACTCATTATATAGATTTAATAATTGTTAATACTTGCCATATTTGCTATGTATTTTAATTAAACATTTTAAACAAAATTATAAACATTGTGATAATCCTAAAAGCTCATTATGTATTTAAAAAATTGAAAATATTTTTTTATATAACCATAATACTATTGTTTCCCACATCACAAGGTTAACTATAAAATCATTTAATAGCCAGTCTGTGGTCAAATTTTTCTAATTGTCCCCACAATGTCTTTTAGAGAAGGGTTTTTTAAAACAAAAATCCAATCAAAGACTGTGCACTTAATTTGGTTGCTAAATCTTTTACGTTTCTTTGATCTATAATAGTTCTCTTTTCACTGCTTTCCTTTTGCTATTTTTTTTCCTTCTTTTTATTACATTAGTTATTAAAGAGGTTGGGCCTGTGGTATATTAGAATGTTATACCTTCTAAATTTGTCTAGTTATTTTTTGTGTAATCCTTTAGCTTGTTTTTCTAATTCCCTTGTATCCTGTTAGAATTAAAGTTTTGATTAGTTTTAGTTAATTTCTTTATTTTTGGCAAGCATTCTGTGTAGGTGATGTGTCCAGCGCACTACATCATCTCAAGATAGACATAATGACTTGATTAATCACTAGGATGAGATTGTGACAGAAAAATCTATCTTTTATAAAGTTTCATATTCCCATTGCAACCAGCAAGTAATCTGAGACTTTAAAATGTTTTAAACCTTTTTTTTTTGCTCTGATTATTTTTTTCTGCATTATTTCTTATATGAAGCAGGGAGCTAGTCATATTGCTTTTTTTTCTGTAACTGAAAGCTTCCATTCTGCTATACCCCCCCACCCAAAATGTTATAAATTTGTCACTATATAAAAGAATGCTCTTTTAGAAAATATATACTTAAAAGATATATTTCTTTTCCACACTAAAAATGAGAATTTCATTAAAAGTGTTATCTTTAGGAATTGTGTATATTTCCTGAAAATAGGCTCTTCTGGTGTTATTTTGATTGAGTTGGTATATTCTATACCTTAAAAGCCATAAATCTAGTTATTTTGAACAATGTAGGAGGAGGCCTAGATGCAGTTTCTTCCTTTGTGGGGTGCTTTTGCTGTTCTAGACTAAAAAAACAGCAATTGGACTGGATGTGTTAACAGATGATTGTAATCCCAAGATGAAGAATTAATTTCAGGATGAAGAGATTAATCTCTGTGCTCTTGGATCAGATGTATGCAGAGTCAAGAGAAGAGTGAAGGAGAGCCCAGGCTTTGTAAATTCTCAGATCTGTGGAATTAATACTGATCCTCTGGAGTGAACAGAAATACTGCTTAGTTCCCAGGAAACAACTTTCAGAAGCACACCGTTTTAGTGGTAGAGGTAAATTGTGGTAGTCTTTGCTCTGAGATGAGGAGACTGCTTGGTGGCATTAGGTCAGATAGAAAGATGCCTTGACTCTGAAATAATATTTTCAGTAATGCTAGGTCTTCTAATATCTTCAAGAACCAGGTCAAGATTAATCTCCAAAAGCTCCTCACAGCTAACTCAACCCACAAAACTTTTTCCTTCCACCCTCTGTTTACTTACCTGTTACTTTCTGATAGCTCAGGTTTTATTTAGGAAGAGTCTGTACTCCTCATCACATTAGTGCCATTCATCCAGTGCTACCTAATAACGACCTTTCCATTTCTACTGCCTCATTTGAGAGTTTTCTCGTTCGAGCAAGGTACATGAACTTCTAGGGTTTGGGGAATAAGGGTCAGACTTTCACCTTGTGGATTTTTTTCTAGTATGGCCTGTAGAAATACATTATTTAAAATGACTTGTACACTGTAAGTGTGTCATATTTCAAGCAGAATGAATTTAATTCACATCCACTGTCTAAGCATTTTTTTTGTACATTTTTAGCACATGTTTTAGTATGTTTTAGCATTCAGTATATGTTTTGTACTAGGCATGGGACTCTTTGAAGGGAGGAGTTACATACATTGGATAGACATGAGTTCAACTTTTTGATTCATCATATACTAGCAAGATTCAGGTTCACAGTTATTGTTGGGCCCTTTCCCTTTACTTCTTCCATAATATTCTCTTTTACACTGTCATAAGTATAGTTAGTATATGTTAAAATATGTGGTCAGGATTATTTATTACTGATGACTTTGGTGATACCTGTTCGCATTCTGAAACCATTGTGGTGGACAATGCAGAATAAATCTTTAAAAAAAGGAGTGTGGGGCAATGGAGCAATAAAGCTTGTGTTTATTTCCCCATGACACTCAGAGGACTTCTCCTGATCCTGAGGCAAACATAGTGGGCCACAGTTAGGAGTTTTTGAACAAAGGCTTAATACATTTCAACCTCTGTGGAAAGTTGTCACAATGAAATACAGCGGTACAAAAACCTTCTCCTTCCTTTTTCTCTTTCCTTGGCATTTTGCCATTACCACCCTCTGCCATCCAGAATACCACAATCTCCTTTCATCAGTGTTATTGTTGTGGCTAAATGTTATAAAACTCAGAGGCACAAAATCATTATAATCACACGAATCAATAAGTAAAACACTAAGGATCTAAAAAATAAATGGATGAGAACAAATGAAGAAAGTTGGTCATTGGTTAACAAACTGCTTAACCTTCTAGTAATATATATATAAATACAAGATTAACAAACCATTTTTTGACAGATATTTTGTTAGAAAAGCCTATGTTCTCAATGCTGGCAAGATGTTGGTAACAATATAAATTGTTATATTTTTATTGAAAGCCAACCGATTAACATCAAGAGGGTGAAAATATTCATACCAGATTGAGCAAATATTTCCACTTTGCAGAATTCAGTGTGAAAAATACTGTATATGTTTGACTATAAGGCGAAGTTTATTATACTTGGATAATAGAGGGTCCCCTTTTATTTAATTTCTTACAAAAATTACAAAAAGCAATGTTGTAATGCTTTCATGCAATTAATTTTGCACAATTAAGTACAGTTTAGTGAAGACATATCATCCTGGAATGATCTCAATCAACACTAGCTCATGGATGCTTATGGAAGTCAGCTGATGGGATTAGTGAGAAAGATGACTAAGTAATTTAACAAAAACTTAATAACTATTCTTGGGAGTATGCTTTCAAAATTACAAGTATTTGACACTGTTTAAACACATCTTTTAAAGTAAATGTTTCCCTGTGGAGATCAAGAATATCACTTACAGGATAAATAGCAAAACAACTATTCTAATGTTATGTGAGTAGATGTAGTTTAAAAGATGTTTTTAGTGATAGTGTCATATACGGATTCATAATGTGCTATTTTTCAAATGACTTAGATGCAAGCAAGTTTGATATGCTTTGGAAAAATGTTTGACAATTGAAAAAAGCAGCTCTACTAATGACAAATATATTGATGTGAAATGATGGTGAAGAATTTAAATAAAATTTTGAAGTATAAGAACCAAAAGAAGCACTATTTTGAAATAAATATGCTTTTTTATATAACATGTGATTTTAACTATGAATGTATAACTAAATTAGTATATAAAAATTTTAAAGTAGAATTTGAGAATTTCATTTACAACCTTAAGGGTTTATATGTTCAATTTGGTCCAAAACATAGTTTTGAATCTTCTATTTGAGGAAATGGCAGGTTAGGATGTTATATATATAATATAAAGCATATATACATATATATACATATATAAAATTTTCTCATGTATATGTGGTAATTTTGAATAATGAAAAAATTATAAGCACAGATATGTTCACCCCAGACATTTTTATAAGGGAAAAATATTGAAGCTACCTAAATTCTCAGTCATGAAAGAACTGATTAAGTAAACTATAGTATGTTCCCAGAAACAATATTAATGGGGCTTATTAAAGATACTGATTAGGAAAAGTATCTAATAACATAGAGAATTGATTATACAATGTTAAAAAGATGCAAATATGTGTTCAGAGTATGATTATGTGTACAAGGTATGTAATAATCTATACATTGAAAAAGAAATATGCCACAATGGCATCTATAATTGTTTTTTGTTGGCAGGCTTCATTTTCTTTCAACACAGAATTCTGTAATGAATTCTAGGGAGGGAAAGAATTTAGTTCATTGTGTTCTAACTCCCAGCCAATGTAGACAACCATCTCAGTGCAGTCATCCACCTGAACTCACTTTCTGATGAGGATGCCTGTTTTACTGCTGAATAGCCTTTGACTTTTACAAGCTATACCTGCTATTGAAATGAAATCTCTTTCCCCAGGTATCCTCATTCCTCCCCTTATCAGCCTTAGTTCCACCTCTGCTTCAATGAGTAGGGTAATGTTCTCTGGCTGTGGGCTGGGCCTTTTCCTGGACACATGAAGATGCTCAAGAGGAAGTCTCTCACTCTCTCTTTTTGAGCAGGTGTTAGATGATTGATGGAATGACAGTATGGGAATATTGAAGAAACTGGTTCTCATGCCCTCCCCTGGTGGATGTTTCCTGGGGAGTTGGTGGTTGAGACCCACATCTGTTGTGAACTGGCCCAAAGCCAGTAGCTTTTATTCTCGGAATTGGAAAGGAACTCAGATGTAAGGTGTAGGGGTATAGGGAGCCACAGGATGTAGACATTCTGGGTCTCTAGTGCCTCATAAGGCAGAGGCAGCTGTTGGATTAGGCAACTAGTGAGAAGACTGAGTCAGCAGCAGACATGAGCAGTTTCCCAGTACTCAGACCCCATTCATCCCACCACTTCTCACCTCTCTCTTAGAAAATGGACTTTTCCAGGTTTACTAGCCAATCTGTATAGTCAGGTTTGGCTACTGAGATCAGTGTGATGGCATCAACAATGCTGAAGGAGAAGATCCTTCCTCTAGATATGATGGAGACCAGATGGCTTGGGGTGTGGAAGCCAAAAAGCCATGGCAGAGCCCCTCTCAGAAAGTAATCTATCTGCGCTGATAGTTGAGTTGATTAGTGTATGTAGGATAACGTCTCAATTTTCATTACTGAATTCTCTATGTACAGAAACCGGGAGAAACATATGGAATACAGGGTGATTAGAGACCTGTTTATACATAGTTCTTGGAGTTTTTTTGCATGGGACAGAGGGAGAGATTTTACTCTGGAGTCTAATCCATTTGCTTTACCTTGAACCTTCAGACTAACACAAGGTTATGCTGACTTGTTACAGATTATTTTTGAATAGACTAGGTCTATAATAGACTATGCCGTAAATACATGGTAGAATGAGGTGTGGTATTAAAAGAACAAATGTAAACCAAGGAGTTGGAGTTCTCTAAAGTGACGATGCTTCTTTTTTTTCATCAAAGGCATATGATCTGGACAGCTCTCATTATATTCCTCACAGCTGGTGCATTTAAGCCTTTGTCCTGGAGCCATACATCCCATAGAATCTAAGGTTCAGTTCTGAGCCTTATGTAGACCACCCAAATGTTTCCAGTGGCATATTATAACAATGAAATCTGGACCTAGATTTAGGTAGAGGCGTCTGAGTCTTTCTGAGTCAGACACCTTCAGGAGTCACAATATCAATGGAGTTCTGGTGCAGTCCCAAAATGCTGCGCTGGAAACAGGTCTCTGAGAAAAATGCCTCCAAATGACATAAGATGGTGCTAACTTTCAGACCTGCCTGGGGTAGGACTCAGAAACACAGAAAGAAGTAGGAAGAGACCTGTTTTGCATCATTTCCGTGTTGAGATGCAAATGGTTTGGGAAGGATCATTGTTGGAGGATGTAGGGCTTAGGTGAGGGAGCCTGGGAAGAAGAATTGAGAAGTAAAATTTTTGAAGAATATCAAGACTCTGTGAGTAGATTTCAAAGAAAAGAAGTGTGCTTTTATAAATCGGAGGCTGAAGAATCAACAACAAAGAAAGATATTTATAAATAAATGCTGCAGAAGACCCTAAGTGAACGTTTGGGTATGAAACAATAACAGTGAACATTTTTACTGATGTACTGTCCCAAGGCGGTCCAAATTTGAGCTCTTTGCTCCTGATAACTGCCTGGGATAACAGAGAAATGGAAGAGAAAATTTCTCCATAGAGGTTTCTGAGGAAATTTTAAAAATTTACCTTGTGCATTGACCTTGTAACAGAAATGAGAATGCACAGGAAAGCTCTTTGGGAGTTAGCATCAGAAGGGGAATACTAGAAAATACAAATAAGCTGAAGCACTTACAGAAAAAGAGGAAATTCCATGCTTAATGAATGGTCAGATTTGACATAGTTTGGAACATATAATTTTCTATCAGAATAGCGGTGACAAACATTTCAGTGAACTTGGGTCTCATGCTGCTATTCTTTGAGTTCAATCAGGAGTCACAATATCAATGGAGTTCAGGTGCAGTCCCAAAATGCTGCTCTGGAGACAGATCTCTGAGAAAAATACCTCCAAATGTTCTGCAGCTCAGAAATACATTGAGATGTCTTGTGTTTTTCATTTTTTATTTTTGTTTTTGAATGCTGTTCAAGGCTGTTATTATACCTAAGGACCTTGCCTTTTCACCCTGCATATGTATGTTGTGTGACACCATGTATTGGTGACATTGAAGACTTATTTGCTAGTCTACTTGAGACCTAATTAATATTAGTACTCCAGGTAGCTAACAAGATTGGATTCTGAGCTATAATATAGAAATATAGACTTCCTGGTTTTTTTTCTTACTGTCCCAAAATATAACCAGATCATCCTCTGTCTGGTTTTTGGGAGTCAAGTTACTTTCTTACAGGAGCATTCTAAAAAATTACTTTAGAAAACCTCGCAGAGTGTTAAGACTAAGATAAGCCACAGTCTGAAGCCTAGGCTGCTGACTTGAGCACAGATGGAAGAATGTTAACAGCCAAGAAATATGAGGTCTTTGGCTCCTTTCCCAGAACTGCCAGGCTAAGACCTTGGCAGAGACTCAACAGGAAACTGAACTTGATTTGCATATCCTTTTATACATGGGAGATTAAAAGCTTCAACCTTGAGTGATCACAGTTTGTGAGAATCACTACGAAGCATTAAAGAGAAGGAGTATCCCAAGGGAGGGGAGCTGGAGGCAAAGCAAGGTAGGTGTGAAGTTAGCAATGACTTTCAATTCCCTTTGATTAATCATGAATGTATTTTTTTTTTAAATTTTATCTTTATTGGGTCAAAGCTAGGCAGGAATCTATGCTTCTTAATCTTGGGAACATATTAAATTAGATCTCTTTTGTCCCATGGCTGCTTTTTTCTAAGTCTTGCTGGGGAGAGACCTATAGCTTATTAGTGCTGAAGGAAACTTAGAGATCATCAAATATAAACTCTCTATTGTATGGACGAGAATCTGAGGCTCAAAGAGGTTATTTGACTTATCTAAAGTCACACAAAAGGAAGTAAGAGTTCTGACTCTCAAACAGTGACAAAATTTTTTTTTCAACAGATTGCTAGTTCTTCTTAGCAGGTGGAAGTTTCCTCAGATCTCAGATCACTTCTTTCTATCATGTGACTTAGTGCAGATACCCTTACAGTCTTTTTCATCAGAGCATGTATTCCTTTCCGACCTAGAGCAGTCCTGATTCGTGGCTTTTCTTCCCAGATCCTTTGGATATGGTTCCTATAGTTTTATAATGGAAGAAGACAGAGGTCTGAAATGAGGCTATTTATCCTTGGGATTCATGTGAGGAAGTTTCATCTTCTTGGCCAAGTAACATAGTGAGAACTAAACCCGTGTAGGCAGCATGGGCAGCATGAGGATGGACGAATGTCACCATCACAGGCTAATAGCTAAACTTTGTTCTAAAAGGGTACATCAGTTAAATGTATCCTTAGACTGGGGAGGCCCTGTAGGAGAGCATCTTCAAAGCTGGATAAGTCTGAGCTTTCTGAAAATCGAGATCCCCTTTGCTCAGCTATTGTCTTTAGTATCTGAACCAAGTCTATTGGAAAAAAATTTAACATAAAAAATTTATTCTCCTCGTTACTTCTGGTAAAGCAGAGGCTTGACTGGGCCACCTCCATCTGGTACAAAGGGCAATGAAGACAGAATATTACTGGAGAGCCAGATCATCACCATGACGGATTTGTCTTTGAGACTCACTATCATTAGTGCGGGGAAAGAATTTAAGTTGTGTGGGAAGGACATTCCTGATGAGGTATTTTTGTGGCCTGGAAAAATGCTGATGTTCATTGTCAATGTTCATTGTCGATGTTCCCTCCCATTTCAGATCCTTTATTCTTTTGTTTTCTGGGTGAAACCCAGTCTCCTTCTGATAATTAAGAGTTGAGGGGGATGGAGTGTTAGCATTATTGAGCACCTTTGGTGTGCCAGTCATCCAGGTATGCCAGGTGCTTTCTAGCAATGATTTTACTTAATCCTCATAATAACTCTATGAAATAGGTATTATTATATCTATTTTGCAGGTGAGGAAATAGATAGAGGCTTAGAGAAATTAAGTAACCTTGTTCAAGGTTTAACATGAATAAATGAGTTGTGATTCTCACACATTTTTGCCTGATTGCAGAACCCATGCTCTTTTACTCCTAAACAATTCACATAAACACACACACACACACACACACACACACACACACACACACACACACAGTTTATAGATCAAGATATATATTTTTAGACAAAATTTTTAAACTTGTTTATTTTAAGATTGGTGAAAGAACCTTGCCAAAGTTAGGGACAATTTTTAGATTATCATTTTTAAATTCAATACATATTAATCTTTTTGTGAATGATTAAGTGTATTTGTTTTTGTATATCACTTTACCTGTCTGCACTATACTGTCACCTGTTTAGGAGAGGAAAATATACCTACTAAAATTGTGCCATGAGACCTTTTTGACATAATGAGGATGTTTTCATGGATCTGCAAATGTGGTAAGGGTTATAGAAGGTGGTTATCTGGAACTCAGAGACAACCCCACTCCCATCTTTCTTTCATTTCAAAATGATTACATATTTTACTCTTTCTGTCTCTTTCCTCCAATGTCCCAGAAGTCAAGAGCTAAGAAGAGAGACTGTGACAGCAGCCAGCCCCACCTAAGTGGCCGGAATGAGTTAGACTTTCTGATCATCGCCATCATCCAGAACAATCTACCTGCCCTGCAGGATTTCTGCAAGGGTCACTTAGGACTGAACCTTCTGGCACCCCAATCATGGCTCTCCTCACACTCTCCAGCACTGGATGCAGTAATTTGGAAGGTGAAATGCCTGGGAAATTTCAAGAAGCAGAGTGAAGAGGTCCTGTTTCACGTGAGAATAAGGGCAAGGTCACAAATCTGATCAGGGCAGAGGTGAAGGCCCTGGAGGGGTAAATCTAGCTGGAGACCATGTGGATTCTCCTTTTGTTCTGCCCAGCAGAGAGGTTACTCCTGTTTCTCTACATTTCATTGTGGTGATGTATTTCTTTAGTATGTTCCCAAGCCCCTAGTCCAGTGCCAGGACAGGCAGCCTTCAACTCAGACACACTTCCTGGCTCGGCTTCTGTAACTTTAGCTAAGCTTCCCAGGCTCTCTGCGGCTCAGTATCCCTAACTGTAAAACAGAGCTGACAGTAATGACCTCACAGATTGTCATAAGGATTAAGTGAGTCTACCTGTCTAATGGTGACATCATGTTAACATTCAGTAATTTAGTTCACTTTCTCCTCAATGATTCTACTTTATATTTGCTCTTTTTTATATGTAATGTTTATTGAATAGCTACTATGTGCCATGCAATTTACTTACTACCACTAATTACAGCAATACTGTGAAGTTAGAACTCTTATTATTATCCCTATTTCAAGGAAGAAGAGAAGTAGATGGTTTTAGATGACAGTGTTGAAGCTTATGTCAGGATCACAAAATCTCAGAGTTAGAAAACATCTGAGAAGTCACCTGGGATCACTGCTCCATTGTTCCATTTTCTTGACAGATGTTCACAAAGCAACAGTTTGAACAGATCTGGTGGTGAGGGCACAGCCCCTGTTCTTCCTTATTTCTGACATATCCTGGAGATGACATTCTCTCCGGTTCTCCCATGCCCCTGAATTATATGCTGTGCCCTCCATTGCAGACTACAGAGTCTGAGACCTGTCTCCCTCCCTTATCAGCTGTGGTACTTTGGGCAAGTGCTTTAGCTTTCTTGTGCCCTAGTGTTTTCATTAGTCAACTGGAGATAATAATAGAAAATGCATGCTGGAAGGATTCAATGATAGGACACATGTAAAGTGCTCAGAATAGTTCTCCCGGCATATAGTAAGCACTCAACAGATGTTAGTTATTATTAAAGCTAACATACAGTTTTATGAATTTGTCCAGATGTTTTTCCTTCTTCTCCTCAAAGACATTTCCCCCCAGTTTCTGTCAGAGGACTTATTGGGTTTCTTTTTAGGAATCCATCATGCAAGCCTTATAAAACCAAAACATCTGCATAACAAGCTTTTAAATGGGATTCTTTTTCCAAGGTCATGATTTCAAACTGGGAGAAGAATTGTACCCTTCCAGTCTTGGAGATACACTCTACCTTCCTGCCTCACATTGGTTCAAAGGAAAACAATTAGATATGAGTAGCAGGCAGTAGGGTGACTGAGTTGTGAAAGAACCTATGTGTGTGTAACTTGGATACCCCCTAGCAAGGTTGGCTCCAAACCCCCTTCCCAAAATGTAGGGCTCAGGTACTGAGAACCTGATTTTATCCAAGGTCAGGGTCAGTATTCAGATTCTTGAGTCAGTTCAACCAAAGAAACCATCTAGCAGGGTGGGGTAGAGAGTGGAAAGCCAGGTACAGGCTCATGTTGGACAGTAGGACAGAGTGAGTGGGTTTGAGATGGAGAGTTGAAAAGAGATTCCCTCACAGGTTGAAATATGGCTATTTGCGAATATAAATGATAAGGATTCATGGGGACTCATGGCTAAAATGCACAGAACAATTATACATTATAACTGTATATTACATATGTATAGGATGTTTATATATGTATGTGTATATATAGTTCTATATGTAGTTCTCTATATCTATCTATCTATCTATCTATCTATCATCTATCTATCATCTATCTAATCTATCTATGAATAAAATTTCAGGCTAAATCATGAGAGGTAGGAAGATCAGGAACATTCTTGGTACAATAATGAGGAGCCCTGACTGGAATAAACTGTGTGTCTGGCAAACTTGCCAGCTTTTTCGTACTTCTATGGAAAATAAGAGGTTTGTTAGAAGAGTTGGTTGGAGACAGCATTCCCTAGACATTGCTTGAAGCAGTCTAATGAGACTTAAAAAATTTTTATTTTAAATTAAACTGATATTTGTTCAGCTTTATTGAGGCATACTTGATGTGCATAAACTGCGCATATTTACAGTGCACAGTCTGATGCATTTTGATAATTCTATACATCCATGAAACCGTCACCATAATCAAGTTATTGAACATATCCAAAAGTTCCAATGAGGTATTTTACAAGGTGAATGGTAAATTTTCTAGACAAGGCCAGAAGAAAAGCCATAGGTTCGGCCTCAGAATAGGTTGTCAATCACCTAAGTCTGGAAAGCACACTGTTTAGAGTAAAAGTGGAGTTTAAATTGAGCTGTCCACAGAAGGGTAAGGAAGAAATTCTCTATGTTTTATTTCTCCATGTTTTAGCACATATAGAAGAAGTAAAGATGTAGAGATGGAAGGGAGGTCAAAAGGCCATATTCAGGCAGTAATATCGAAACAATGTAGAATGCTAGAGTTTGCCTTGCCCTTTGTGTTGGACAAAATGACGTGCAGTGCATACTCTTGGTGCTGAAGGCAGGGAGTGTCCCCACCTCTCTCCCAACCCCCTTCTTCCAGAACAGCTAGATTCATGGTGTACATGGTTGGGGAGAAACTGGGCTTCCGTTACGTACAGTCATACTTTGGAAAGTGCCTTTTTAATCTATGACATACCCTAACCACTTTGGGTATGTGGCCAAATCTTTTATGAAGCCTCAAGAAAACTGTTCAGAGTACACAGTGAATGCTAGGGCTCTCCTGTCCCACACTGGGCCATGCTGCCCTGGAGGCTGCCAATCTGAGCACCATGGGAATGCATGGGCGGGCTGTGAGTGACAGAGCCTGAAGGAAAGGCAGAAATGCCAGTCTTCTCTAGCTCCCATTTCTTAAACTATTTATTCAAGAGAAAATTGTGATCTTGTTGGAACAGCTGCTCTGTATAGATCTCTATGGTTTTTGAGCTGCTCAAAAGTGGGTGTGCCGCAGGGTGCTTGTCACTGGCACAGTAGTAAGATCCTTCATCTCCCTCTGATGCTTTAAGGATCTCAAGTATGGCCTGGTTGTTTAAAAGATCAATTTTACCTTGAAACCTGTCCTGGAAACCAGGACCATATACATTTTCTTCTCGGTGTATGAAAGTCATCGTGTTACCCTGGGTCTTCCTGTACCAGCTGAGGTAGACGTTAGTGATGCTTTCTCCCTTCATGGAACACCTGAAAGTCACAGACTCCCCCACGGACACAGTCATTACTTGATCTTGAGGCACCAACACATGAACTGACATGGTTCCTGAAAGAAAAGACATAAGAGGAGCTCAGTGAGGACTGAGGCTGAGATCATTGATAAGGGGCACTGTCCATGAGTGCCAGACTCTGGCAGCCTTGGTGCCTTGTTGTTGCTCAGTCTTGCTTGGTTGAGGTCCCAAGACTTGCCTTACCTGCCCAAAAGAGAGTGAGATGGATGACGGAGCAGATCCTCTGCATGGCTCCACTTAGGGACAGCTCTGCCTTTCAACTCTCCTTCTGCCTGGTCCCTCCTCTGAGTCACCACCTTCTCTGTGTCAAATTTATGCCCGAGGAAACCAGCCCCTGTCAAATGCTGTTCTGTTCCCCAAGAGGGGTTTTGCCAATCACAGGAGGATTGCAGAGCCTGTTGCCTATCAATGGGATGGCAGTCCTACCTTAATAATTAATAATTTGCTCCAGATAAGTAAGGTCAATTGAGAAAAAGTTAAGGCAGCTTATTTGATCATTAACGAGATTCTGCTTCCTGCCCTAGAAGTTAAGTTTGATATCGTCACTCCAGTTTCATGTCAGATGTACTTGTACACTCTGTGGTGATGTGATAGTTCATGCCAAAAAGAGTTATTGGCATTTACAGCTGTAATCAAAAGAACCATCAAATAAGGAGATCGATAGTATGGACTGAGGTTTCCTAATGATCTTGTGTTTACTGCAAACGCCCTCCAGGCAAAGTTGGATCAGGGTGACTCAATCAAGTGTAAAAGAGAAAGCCAGTAAAGTATTGTCCCAAATTTGAATCAATTTCCTGATCTTTATTGACCTCATCTATTCTTTTTATGACAGCCTAAATGTATAGGCTTTCAAAAGAGAGGCATGCTTGAATTTTTGGGACCTACACTTTTGAATTTCAAGATTAATAATTTACGAAAATTTGAAAACTTACAGGTAAATTAAAAATGGAAACTAGAGGGTGCAGCAGAAACTAGAAAGGGAGTCACTTGATATGCAAAGAGGCAGGAGTGAAGGCAGCATCTCATATCTGAGGATGGGTGCAGGATCTAAGTTCCCAGGCTAGTGAAGGAAAGATTCACCTAAGTTTCTCATTTCCCCCAATGTGACTGGAACCAGACTGGCCTGAAGAAAGCCAGCTCAGGTTTGCTTGACCTCATGGTGGGTGCTATCCCTATCCTTGTATCATTTCATTTACGCAACCGCCCATCTCACCACCATTCCTAGAGGACCATTAGCAAGGATGCAAGATGTTCACATTCTTTGAAATTACTAATTGCACAATTAATATCCACCTGTTGGAAACGAGGCCCATTCTTTACAGTTTTTTGAAAGTTGCTAAGGACAACTCCTCTGGATTTACATACTTGGTCTTTTATCAGGATGCTTAGCTCTTGGTACATCCTGTAATCTAGTCATTTTTACTATGCACCATATCCTGAAAATTCACTGGTGAATGACAGATGTGGTCTTTTCTGCAGAGCTTACATTCTTGCATGAAAACCAGTCATCACTTAACGAGTTGTATAATGAATTCCTCCACTGCAGCTATGATAAGTGCTCTGCAGAAGCAGAAGAATTACAAGAGTATGTTACAAAACCCAGGATGTGGTCAGAAAAATTGACTTTACTGTTGAGATTCAAAAGCAGAAGTTATCCAGCTCTGCTAGATGATGTCTTTTCGTCCCTCTGGATTTGCTTTACTTCCTGCTTTAGTAGGCTGAACTTAATGGACAGTCTCCACCTGATTCCTTCATAGTCTGTCATCCCATTTAGTTTGGCAAAGAGGAGGCACCATCAGGAGCCTGGTGAGGTGAGGTGCAATCACCGTGCATTCCTTCCTGCCAGGCTGCACATGAGCAGTGGCTGCTTTCCTCTCCTGAGCACTACAGCTCCTCTGCTGCACCTGCAGGTCCAGATAAGGCATCTGTGTGCCATGCTTCAGGCACAGGGTGGTAGTGGCTTCTTTGTGGTCAGATTCAGTGTGTTTCACCATAATTTTTTGTTTTTCCATAACCCAGCTGCGTTAGTTTCCCGCAGCTGCCATCACAAAGTACCAGAGACTGGATGGCTTAAAACAATAGAAATTTATTGTCTCACAGTTCTGGAGGCTTGAAGTCTGAAATTAAGGTATCAGCAGGGCAATTCTCTTCCTGAAACCTGTAGGGTGATTCAATGACACCTGGTATTCTTGGTTTCAGCAGGTGGCTGCAGCATTTCAATCCAAGCCTTGCCAGTCACGTGGGATTCTCTCCATGCCTCTGTCTTCACATGCCATGTTCTCACAAGATATCAGTCATATTGGATTAGGGGTCCACTCTCCTCCAGTATCAGCTCATCTTAACCAATTACATCAATTGCAGTGACCCTGTTTCCAAATGAGGTCACTTTCTGAGGTATTGGACGTAAGGACTCCAACGTATCTTTTTTTTTGAGGGACGTAATTCAATCCATAACACTCACTCACACCTTTGTAAATGCCCCTTTCATTAGATTCTCTCTAATCAGTCCCTTGAGAGTACTCTCTGTCTCCTGCTGCAACTCTGCCATATATGTCAGGTGCAGGGAACATTCTAAAGAGAAAATGAGGACACATAAAAAAAAAAAAAAAAAGCCCTGAGGCGGAAGGAAGGACTGTGAGCTTAAAGCTGCACTGATAACAAAGGAACAGTTAGCTGGGCTCAGAGAAGCCTGTCTTCCTAGATAATTACTGTTAAATATTCCCAAATTATTCAGGAAGTTATTCTGAAAAATCTTGAGAATAGGCTTATATTTATAACTGTGATTTATCGCCACAGGTTAGAGGTAATTTTAAGAGCTTATTGCTAACGGTCAAAAACAGCCTTCCCTTAGGCCCGACGAGAAGACAGTCAGTATAAACAATAAGTCAAACCAGGGTAGAGGGCAGTAGTGGGGAGGGAACCAGTTATGATTCAGTGGAAGCTCAGGGCAGAGCGTGGCTGGAAGATGCGCTGTGCCAGGTCCAGGACAGTTAGAACCTGCCTCAGGCACCTTGGCCTAGGCCTGCAACGAGAGCGAGATAGAACTTGAAAATGAATGTAGCTTATCTCAGTGTGCCCAGGTGGAAGGTAGAAAAGTGTGCCAGGGTCCTACCCTTAGACTCCACCGTTCTCAGGCTCTGTGCAGGCTGTGTTCCTTGTGCTAAGTCACTCTTTCTGTGTCAAAGCCAGTAATTAGGCCATGACTTTCCAATACCTGGGAGATGTCTGTCCCTTCATGTGATTTCCATGGAGAACTAATGTTTCTTTACAGTCTGTGAGGAATAAATGAAATTTTATTTGCAAAGAACTGGCTCATTGCTTGGCTATTGATTAGCTTCCTCCTTCCTTAATATTAAAAACAAGGATATCTGAGACTTGAACAGTTAGTAGGAAAGGCAAAGTGGTTTGGAGGACTTTGTCCATCCTTCCCCATAGTCTCCATCAACTTCCTATTTTTTGACATCTTCTCAATCTTATTGGCTATAAAAATATAGCCTCAGGGTAAGTTCCTGCGGCATCTTCCAATGAGATTGCCACCTCCCAACCTCTCATTTGTAGAAATTCTGGTTCCTTTACCCTTTGTATATAGTTTTTTTTTTTTAAATGATGTATAAGTGCTGCCTCATGTTTATTTTTGGTCTGTCTTTATCTTCTGTGTAATCCCCTAAAAGCACCTTGTTGAACCCATTCTGCTGTTCAAAAGTGCTCATTGAAGTAAAATGATTTCTTCTGCTCACAGGATGTCTGACTTGAATGTGAGTTGCTGTCTGCAACATACAAGGAGAGCAAAGGAAGACAAGTGAGGAGCTGTTTTCCAAGGTCATAGCCATAAGAAGGACACCAGATCTTTGGGTTGTAGCACTAAAGACAGGCTGTATCATTACAAGAACTTCTACTTCCTTCAGCCTTACCAGACATAGAAGGATTAGGAAACATACTGCTGATCCTCATACATAAACTGCCACAAGTGCTTTCTGCTTTTCTACTTTGTAAGATGTCTAGAGATAGCTGTAAGGCTCTGGTAGTTAATATTTCATTTTCAGGGCAAGGGAGCTGGTTGGGGGTCACAGTCAAATCAACTGATGAATTATATGCCAATGGAGGAAGATCTGTTTACTGGCTTCTTGAGAACAGATGGAAGAATGAAAGATTTGAGGGTGTTAGAATCTTAGCAAGCCTTAGCATCCACATTTCAGCCTCTACTTCCCCATAACCTCAAGTAGAGAGCTGCTTTTCCTATTCTCCAAGTGAATTCCTTAAACTCATCAACCAATTATTTGAATTGGCAAAGACTGTTGAGCAGGCAGCTGGGTAACCCTACCTTTCAAACAAGCTTCAGACAGAATACTATCTACAAGTTTGGGCTGGGTGAGGTCCTAGAACTTGGGAGTCCTCTTTTTTCACTGCCTTCTCTGCTTCTCAAGAGGCAGCTATGCTGTAGTGAAGAGACCACTGACTGGATTTAAGTTTGGAAGATCTGAGTTTGCATCTGACACCACTACTTATTTGCAATCATTTAACATTTCTGGGCCTCAGTTTTCTAAACAACAAAATGGGAGATAATATTGCCTTATGTGGTCACTAAATAATGGACATGAGTACACTTTGTGATTGATCTACAGTTAGACTGGCACTGGGGGTCAGCCGACCAATGCCTTAGGTGGAAGGGGCAGGCTTTGGTTTGTGACCCACCTGGAGGCAGAGAAGCAGGGTAGTGGGTGGGGCAGCATGGCAATTAGTCTTTTCCTCTCTGACAGTGGTTTCAAGAATCTC
This sequence comes from Cynopterus sphinx, assembly GCA_030015415.1. Classification (NCBI taxonomy): domain Eukaryota; kingdom Metazoa; phylum Chordata; class Mammalia; order Chiroptera; family Pteropodidae; genus Cynopterus; species Cynopterus sphinx. The sequence goes on from CM057384.1 coordinate 78,377,696, forward strand.
CAGGAAGAACTGGCCTCTATGAGTAAAGTTGTTCCAGAGACCAGGGCCATAGGCATCTCCTTGTTGGTATATGGAATTCAGGAAGCCACCTTGGTTCCTCTTACACAGGTATATAGCATGATTGTTCAGTTTCTGTCTTGTCATTTGGCACTGCAGAGTTTTGCTTCTTCTAAAAGAAACAAATCTTGTTGCTCCAGCTAAGCGTCTCACTTGGTTTCTGAAAAACAAAATCAATGTACAAAGAAGACAGAAATTGAGGAGCCATACCAGAGTATCAGGGGACGGAGGTGCCAGTGTGGCAATTCAGGGCCTTCCTTGTCAGTCTTCCCACCAACTCTTCCCAGAGTAATTTCATCAGGAGAGTCATTTAGCCATTCACCCAATGATTGGGCAAATATCCCCTGGCTTCTATGATGTGCTCATAGCAGGGCTGGGCTCTTAGGGTGTGACAATGTTTTTGACTGTCTGGGACTTACTTTGCCCAGGGGCTGCAGGGCCTGAAGTTCTGAGGCTCATGCTGCTCTTATTGGTACAACCAGACAGCAGGAGGAAGAGCAGGCAGATCCACTGTGTGGCTTCCCCCAAGCACTGAAGGGCTCTGCTTCTGGGACTGTCTCCTGGCCCTTTCTTCCTCAGCAAAGTCCTCAGAGTCTCAGTGACTGGCCTGTGTGCTCTTGGGCTTGCCAGAGGACAACGAGAAAATGAGCCTGAGTCTGCAGATGTTCTGGCCCCCAGAGAACAGCCTCACTACTTGTACAGATGGTATGAGTCCTTTTTCTTCTTGCTGCAAATGGCACTTCTCCTCCCTTGAATGAGGCCAAGATTTTAGCAGGGGAGTTGTTGATATTTAGCTTCAGAAAGCTTTTTATGGTTCTATCCTCCCTGTTTGTGGAAGTTCTTTTCACTTTTTGTTGCAATATATTTATTTTGGACCTTTTATTTGTATATCAAGAGATCTGCCTCCTGAGAAGGGAGATAGACTCTGCCAAAATGCCACTCTTCCATAGGACAACAACTCATAACTATTGCACAGAATTTAACAGAAAATATTATTGCATCGGATGTAATTCTTAGCAGCAGTTAAATGCCTACCATAATATTCTGCCCATATCAAGTACCCTGTAAATGTTGACCCTGAACTAAAGAAAACACAACACGAAGTAAACATAATAGGAAGATGAAGTAAGTGGAGCAGGGAATAAAAATTGGATGAGAAAAAGCAAAGTTAAAGCATGAAAAAGCATGGAGTATTATATAATTATCTAGTGAAAGAACAAAGTAGAACAAACTAAAAATGAAAAGAAAATATAACAGCTTAGATAAGAGGAATGTAGAGGCAGAGAAAAGCTGGAATGGTAAATTGGACAATTACCTGCACACGGTGGTTTTTAGTCTTGGCTGTACATCAAGGTCACTTGGGCAACTAAAAAAAAAAAAAAAGACTGAAGCCTGGGTGCTACCTCCCAGAGAGACTGATTTAAATTGTCCAGGTTGGGTTCTGGGCATCAGGATTTTTAAAAAGCTTCCTAGGTAATTTTGATGTGCAGCCAGAACTGAAGACCACTGCGTAAGAGAACATTTAGTCAAACAAAGAAAACCGTCATGTAGTAAAAGCTTATTACAGTGTTGTCCTCAGGGGACCAGACAAAGCCTGTGGCCAGGTCTGCCAGTTTTCTGCTCATTGTCCTGTATGGACCCTCAATGGCTCTCCTCCTTGGCGATTGCTCACACAGCTCTCTTATGAAAATCAGAGGGCATGAGGGCCTGCTTGTGTCAGCATCAGCCATCTCCTTGTTCCTCTGAGCTCCTACGACAGTGCTGGGTACTGAGTAGGTGCAGAGTAAGTATTTGCTAGGTTCTATGGTCATTGTCCTCTGGGTCCTTCAGTTTTGATTAAAATGAGCTGTATGTGGTTCTGGGTTCCTCCTCTTAATTCTCCCCTGACCTTCAAGATACATATTCTGCTCCATCTAGCTCCCTTCTGAGGGTTAAAATTCAACCAGCGGGGCCTGCTCATGTGATTCTTTATACTGGATAACACATCACTGTGTGTGCATGAGATGGAATGCAGCCCATAGCACGCCAGACCCACTGAATAATGGGTTCTTGCTTTATTTCAACTTTGTGTTCTATTTTCTTTCCATCCCTCCCTCCCACCCTTTTGTCCTTTTTTTCTTCTTCCTTTCCTTCCTTAATTTTCTCTTGTAATTCCCAGGCTCACAGCAGACCACAGTAATCCAAGGAGCTCTGTCATTAAGAGTGAAAATGTGTCCAGTGCCTTGAAGTGGCCCCCTGTATTTAGGGGGGATGATTACCTTCTGCTCTCCTGAAACTGCTGATTTTACAGTGAAGATTTGCTGCCACAGAGAGAACCGTGGGTAGAACAAAAAGTTATTGCTCTTACTGAAAATTTCTTTGATTTCCCTCATTTGCTGGAATAACCATGGGGGCCTGGCGATCCTCAGTTGGAACATGGAGAGGCCAGAATAGAGGCTTTCATGCTGAGAAGAGACCAATCTTATGCCTTCGTTGGTAGAAGTATGTTTATAAAAAACAAAACCAAAATAATGGTGATTTTGTACTTTCATTCAACATATCCCAATAGAGAAGAAAAAGTTGGTAAAAATTGAACCGGAATAGATAGATCATTAGTTTAAAAAGACCTGAATAGAAGCTCTTCCTGCGTTGTACCATTTTTTTCTGCACATAGAAAAGCTCTGATTTCCTCCCTTAAATGGAGAAAAACATTTTGCTCAAGGTTTGTGATTGGGAGTAGGACTAGGGGACAGATCAGACACAGCAGACGATAAATGCTTCTTTCCCCATCCTTAGGTGATGGGGGACTTAAGAAAAAGTAGAATGCAGATGCTTCAGTGCTTAGGGGAGCTCAAATTCTGTGTCTCTAGAACTACACAGCTGCAGAATTATGATCTTACATAGATCTTATATCTTCTAACCTACCATTTGTCCCCTGGGACAGAGGGTGGCAACATAACTGGGCTCTCCCAGAGCCGTAGGGAAATTGTCTGCCTCATTTCTCCCAGGGAAGCAAATAAAGTCCTTTATCCTTCAATTTGAGGGAAAGGAGAGAGCTGAAGGAGGCCTCCCTGAGAGTGAGATCTGCTTCATTCTACTTGAGTTAAGGTGGGAGAAAGTGAGATAACCCTATCTTCTGGGTTGTGTACATGCTGCTGGAGGAGAGGAAATGCCAAGATAAAGAGGCCTCACTTTTTTTCCCTTGAGAGAGGGGTGTGGTGGGCCCAGCTGCCAGTGTCATCTGGCTGTCCTTGCATGTGTGCCCACTGACAAAAACTTGCTTCATCCAAGCTCTTCTTGGATGACTTTCCAGTCCAAACACAGTCGCATAGGTACCCCCAGTCCTTGGACTCTGAGATAACACACCCACCACTTTCACTTAGTTTTATCACAGGTTGAGAGATAAAAAAGAATGAGATAGATAGAATGCCAAAACTCCAAAACATGAGGCCAGCTCTAAAGATATAGAGCTAACTAAAAATCAATTAAAGAGAAACATGGACTCATACCCTAAGGTGCTTTAGGGGAGGCAGCTGTGTAGATTGAAAAAAAGAGGCTATGAGGTAGCTCTGGAGGCTAGAGAAAGAGAGTTCCTAAACCAGTTAAATGGGGTGGTTAGTATTTGAGCAGATGTTCGTGCTACAGCAGCTTGGGTCACCATAACCCAGTGCCCTCATCACTCCTTCTCCACCTGCTGCTGTCCCGTTGCCACACCCTGCTCATCTCTGACTTTCTGGGGTTTGCGGTGAGTCTTTGTTGGAAAGTGCAGATGGGTATAGGGGCAAGGACTGAGGGTAAATACAATATTATCTATCATATTCACCATGGCTCGAGACATCATAAGAAGAGTGATTGATGGTTTTATGATCACCATGGCACTGTTGTGTTAGAATGCAAATGCTGCTGTATGCATCATGATGTGACAAGTTAAAGGATTGTTAACATTGAGCTATATAAGGAATACTTTGTATGAGTGAACAAAAAGATTATTGAATAGAAATACAAGCTATTAAGTTGGCAGGGCTTTAATTGCCAAGTAGTCTGAGAGTTTGCACATGTGCATAACCATGACCGTGTCAACTTGGGAAGTTACCTAAAAAAGGCAAAAGAAATACTATGTGCAGTAAGTCTACCCCGCATGATGAACAGCCTCAGCATCTATCAAATGGAAATACATGGTAAGTAAAATCACAGTACATGACAAAGCACATGATATCAGTCTAAACCAAAAGCAGTGTCCAAGACATGGCGAGAAACCAGGGATGTAGGATAACAGAAGTTGCATAAGGAATGGCAAATGCCAAGAAAATTGGCTGGAAGGGTGTAAGCAAAAAAGATTTTTGCAAAACTCAATTGACAGTGATCTCTCTGTCAGAACTACTTCTTTTAAGAGTGTCAGTTCAAGTCACAGAATGGCGACCCAGAGGTTGGCTGAGGTTAACAACAGCAGCATCCAGGAGGGTAACTATTGCCTTGATTCATAATCTGCCATGTTTACATTAACTCACAATACATTTGGGGACTTAGCTGGACAGCATACCAAATGCCCAACAGAATTCCTAAGGGCACCATTGGATCAGAGGGTCCCTTATTAATAAATATTATGGCATAAAAATATGTTTATCCAGGGAAGTGTTATGGGGATGGGATTCTAGCAGAAAAGAAGATATAGTTTACAATTCTATGGTAGTCGAAAAACTTTTTTTTTTTCCAGAACAGATGTAATCCAATTTCCCCCTTATTTTGATAGACTAAACCCTAAGCTTCAAGCATGTGGAAGCCAAACTTTTTATGGCAACAAAGAAGAGAAAAAGGAGCTTCTGTGTACATACACAAGGAGTGGTGCCATGGGGACTGTGTCCACATTATAATCAGGGCCTCCTTGTGTGGTCATCAGGAACCCTGACTCACTTAAGCAGATTCTCAGGTACAAAAGGCTCTAAGCTTTCTTCTAAATAATGCTTAGTTTCAATCGGTCACCTTTTCCTCACAAGGATTGTGAAACCTAGCTAATTTTGACTGGTAGAAGAAGCCTTGGGAGAGGCTTGGAAAAGAGCAAGGTCAAAATTCAGGTGAAGACCAGACTTGTAGTTTTTACAGCTGCTGGTGAAACACCTCTTTCTACTGCCTCTTTGGCCCTGAAGTTAAATCAAGGAGTCAGCACTATGCACTTGAGTTGCTCTGGCTGAGTGGTAGACTTTTCGGCAAGCCCTTGTGGTTGTCTTTTATCATTTCATTTTTAAGTAAGTGAGACTATTGTGAAGAGTAAGTCATCCATGGCTGTAACATATCAGCATCATCAGATGCTGTGTGGGAATGCAGGCATTTATAAAACCGTTGTGGTGGCTTCCGTGATCACAAGGGATGATGTTGGCTCGATTTAGCATTTTTAAACTTAAGTATTCACCACATGCCAATGTATGTAGGTGTGTTCTCTCTACTGAAGCTGTTCATTTGGAAATCCAGAAGGATGAGGCATTATTTCTTTAAATAAAATATTCCCTTTCATTACATCTGTATCTTAGTGATTCCTAAAACAGAATTTCAGTTCAAATATTAAATTCAGTAATATATGAAACACTTACTATACAACGCATAGTAAGTGTGGAGCTTACTGTGTAACTTTCTGTGGAAACTGAAGATGAAACAGATCAAGGATCCTTGCTCTCAAGGGGTTTTATAAATTAGGAGGAGCATAAAGGAAGTATCCACATAATTATGGAAAAAGAGAGAACACATGAAATGACTCAAGAGAGATAAGTGCGAAGGAGAGGTTATATCCTCAGAGAGGAGTTTTGCTTTGGAGATATAAATTTTGGAATCATGAGTACACGTGTGGAATGTAACACCACAGCATCAATGAGATCACCTGAGAGATGCAGAAGGGAAGGGGGACCCATGCAAGGACTCTGGGAGCTCTGTAGTAAGAAGTAGACAGAAGAGGATGAGCCAGCAAAGGAGACTGAAAAAGAGAGGCCAGTGGTTTAGAGAGAAATCAGCAAAGTGCGGCATCTCAGAAGCTAAGCATGGAAAGACTTTCAAGAAAGAATGGGTGGCCAACTGCACAGTACACTGGTGAGAGGTTGTATGATCATCAGCTACTAATTCCTGTCTCCTCTTTATTTTGAAGTAGTATGTCAATGAGGGCAGGGCCCATGTTTATTTTGCTCATACTATGTACTCAATGTTTGGCACAGTGCTTGGCACAGAGTAGGTCTCAAGACATATTTTTTGCGCTCTCTTCAACAGCACATACTAAAATTGGAATGACACAGAGATTAGTGTGGCCCCGACTCAAGAATGACACCCAAATTCGTGAAGCAGTTCTTATTTTTAGTTTGGCTCAAATAAACTCATAAAAAAAAAAGAGATAGACTTGTTGCACAAAAGAAAGAAGAAATAAAAGCTAGTCTGAGGTCTTTATATTAATTCAGTAGGCAAAGAGTAGTGTCTGAATTAGTATTTTCAGATTCTTTACATAGAGTTTGTAGGAGAAAATTCAGGCCTGCTTCTGGAGGCCTGTACAGACTTGATGTCCTCATGCATACCTCTTCTCAACATCATTAGGTGTCCTTTAATCTGGATGTACAGAAATGAGGACGCAGCAAGAATCCATCTGGGTGATTCTCCCATAATCCTTTAGGCCAGTGTTAGGCACTAGAAACTCATGAGATGTGAATGATTATGCCATTATAGAAATAATTAGGTGATGCCAATCATAGGTTAAGTAGGTATCCTTACAGCAGGCATTTTCAGAGCATTTAATATTTTAATAAAGAATTGTGAATAGTAAGGGAGGGATATTAATATAGTGTATTGCCAAACTTATTTGACCATGGAAGTCTCATAATTGCTGAACAATTATTAGCATACAAAAGTGACATTCTAAAGAGCAATTTGCCAAATGTTAACCCAGAGTTTTGCAACAATTCTAAGAAGAAAAAAATTATATCAATTTCCTAAGAGAAACTCCCCATGTTGGATACTAATTATATGGGCAGAGTCAAAGGGCATGATAGGTTATTTTATTATTCTGAAGTAATTGATCTGTCCTCCCATGTGAGAGGATTATCATTTCCTGCCTATTGCTATGTATCTTGTAGTTCCTTCTGTGGGAAAGGTGTAAGTGCCTGCCCTCTTGATTTTGGGTTTGGCCACGGAAGGACTTTGACCAATGAATGAGAGTGGACACGATATGTGCCATGTCTGAGCAGAAGCTTTAAGAAGCATCTGGAGTTTTTGCCAGCAGAAACTTTTCCTTCTGCCATGAGAACAGTGTGCCTCAGAGATTTGTGAGTTATCTTTCCGCCTGCCTTCTGGAATGGGAAGACACAGGAATGAGGCTTAGAAGTCACCATGTGGCCACCAACTTGTATGCAAAAAGTAAATATTCATTGTTTAAGACATTGAGATAGTGGTGCTGTTTGTTTCCACAGCAGAAGTGACTGCTACAAAGAGAACATGTGGAAGGCTGATATGACTATGACAGCCATTTCTTCCCAGAGCTTCCAGAAGAGAGACAGCTCCAGAGAAGCAAAGAATAGAACACCTGCATTTACAGATGAATTTTTTATACTTCACAAGAGAAAAGTTGCACTCTTGCTTAGACTAGAAACAACTCTGTGAACTGAAACAACTCGATCAGCCTAGATGAAGATTTATAGGTTTAGTTCAGGCTATAAGATGTTGGAATACCTGAGAAGAAATCTCAATATTTCAAACCGAATGAAATCAAAGAATACCCAGAAGTGGAAATTTATGGCCAGTCCCAGTGACATTATTTGCCTCCATATAGAGCAAAATACTTTCTTAACAGTCTCTCTAGATTTCCTCACACCTCCCATTAGTAGGATAGAAGGGAGCATCAGTGTCCAGCAGCACCAAATTCTGGCAAATCTCAGATTTGGGAAGGATCTTAACTAAGAACAAAAAGTTAAAGGAAGTGATGATTATCCAAGGAAATAATGTCCTCCTTTCCTCTTTGCTTTTCTTAGTTCTTTGTCTCTCAATCCATGTCACTTCCTTTTAGCTGGTCTTTCTTTTTGTGGTGTGTATAGAAGTAGCATTTTGGAAATCTTGGCGCTTTCTTGTCAGGGAATTTGCTACATCTGTGTCCAGGGAGTTCTTCCGAAATCTCTAATGGACATTAGCTTCCTCATAAAAACAGATTAATTGTGTTTAGTCCAGGTTCAGCATTTTCTCATCAGTTTTCAGTTTGTTTGTTTAAACTGAGAACGTCATACTCAAAGGACTGTGTGTGTGTGTGTGTGTGTGTGTGTGTGTGTGTGTGTGCATGCGTGTGTGTAACTGTTGAGGGTGCTCATCTTCCTTCCTGCATTATGTTAAGAAACCTCCAAGCATACATTTCTTCAGGGGGCCAAATATTTTCTCTGCTGTGAGCTCACATCACCTCTTCTGAGGAGCCTTTCCCAGCTCTATGCCATCACTTCCCACTTTACATTCTCATAGCTGTTTGCTCCTTCCTCTGTTGCTAAGTCTCTATTTTCATGTCTGTTTCACCTGCTAGAAAGAGCACCTTGAGGACAGAAATTGAGCTTTGGTTGTTTTTGTAACTCAGCATGTGGCACAGCCCCAGGAATATTGTACACACTCAGTAGATATTTGAGGGATGAGATATGTGTCCCCATAATTACAGACTTGTGTATTTTAATATTATAGCTCCTGAAAATATCCATACAAAATCCAAAACATCCAAAAGAGCTCATCATATGCCAACCAGGAGTCACTGAAAGAATAATAATCATATCAACTCTCTGATTTTCTTATAGCTGGCCAGCTTTTCTGGGTACATTTTGCTCACCTACACCGGAGTTCTTGTATGGGGAATTGGCTCAGAAGTGTGGAGGACTCTCTGATACTCTCAGTTATCCTGTGTACTCCCCAAATGGGCTCAGAAGGTAGACAAAGGATGGAAATCATTGGCTTCTGTGAACCCTTGGCTTTTAGCTTACTCAAGAACAAGAATATGGCAAGGCTTGGAGCCATACCGCAGCTGTGAGTCAGTGATGATCAACAAATTCTGGGAAATCCTAGAATCTAGGAGATTCATTCATTTATTCATTTATGCTATTTGTCAGGTTTAGTAATAAGCAAAAGCAGATATAGTCCTTGATCTCTCAGAGCTGACAAACTGGTGAGAAAATATACATTAGTCAAATCAATGAAATACAATTACAAACGGATATAGAAAAACATATTTAAAAAAAAAAATCTGCCCTTGTTGGGACATCTTAAGATGTCTCCAAGGAAGTGATGTGTAAACTTTGATCCAAAACATCAGTAGGAGTTAAACAGGTAATAAGGAGATAGAAGAAGTGTTCCAATAGGGAGAGAATAATATACACAAACACTCTGGGGTGGGAGGGTACCTGGTGCATTCAAGCAACCGGAAGAAGGCCTATTTGACAGGAGCAAGGAAAATGAAAAAGAGAGGAGCAGGAAGTATTGGCAGTAGAGGTGAGAAAGGATGAGACAGTGCAGGGTCTTAGAATCCACCTCAGGGATTTTGGTCTTTTGCCTATAAGCACTGGGAAGTCATCGAAGGATTTTTAATCAGGGGTATAGCATGATCATATTTGTATTTTGAAGAGATCTCTTGGCTGCTGTGGGGTGGACTTATGCCCTCTCCTAGTGGGTATTGTTTCAGAATATGCAACAAATACCATATCTATAGCTATGGAAAAGCAGATTTTAATTTAGTATAAGAAACGTTTTTTTTTTTTTAAAGAACTGTTCTTGAAAACATTTGAATTGAAACTGGACGATTATTTATTCAATCAATATTTAATGAACTATCAGTTGAATGGAGAGATTCTTGCTTGACCTTTCAGATCCCTCTGGCTTTCAAATTTGGTGATTCTAATGTTCTGTTTAAAACTTTTATTGTTCAGAATGAAAGTCACAGCTTAGATTACCTTGAATCCATTTCCTTATTTGGGCCCTCCTTGTGCACTCCTTGTGCGCTTTCAGGATGCTGTAGTGAGTAATGTCTTCAAGGTTGTGACGCCTTCAGAATATACAATGCATGATAGAAATTACATTCTCTTCCTTGGCTGTCTGTCTTCTGATACAAAGGAAAAGGAGTACTCTAATTTTCTTTTTTCACCTTGATCTTGCTCCATACCATGATTGCATAATGTTAGATGACCTGTTTGTAAGTGTAGCCAGTCTGTGGCACTGTTTCTGGACACATGCTACCTCCCACTCACTGCCTTTGAGTAATATCTTCCATTTCTAGTCACACAGGGTGCCTAAGGTCTCTTTGCTTGGGAGCCTGGAGGAAGCAGAATGCCCATTATGCCCTGATATAGACTTTTTAGAGGGTGGATGGACACTATCTGGGATTTCTCTTTACTACTCTGAACTTTTTCAAGTGAGCGCTTTTTCATCATGGACAAAAATTTCACAAAGCTGAATAATGAGGATAACAATAATATGAATTTATATAACTCTAAATTTCCTTTACCAATGCAGTGGGAAAGAACATGGACAATGCAAAAATATTAGCTGACATTCATGTCATTCATTTGGCTTTGGGATTTCTGCAGAAACACTTGGTTCATGTTAAGGCCTTTGGCGTCCCGATCTCCACTGATGTCTGAGGCTTCAGGTATTATTTAAAAGACTTTCTCAATTACATGCTGGCAAGATTGGGGAATTTCTCCAGATCTTTAACTTTAATTCTTGTCTGGTTTCCATTTTTATTGTTTTGTGTCCAGATTCTTGCGTTTCTTTCCCCCATGATGCTCCTTTTCCTTGGCTCTGGGTTCTGTTTTTTATGCTCACCCCATGCCCATCTCATGTTCTGAATTGTCCTACCCCAGTATGGGCAAGACCTTCATGTTATCATCTAACCTGCAGGAGGAACAAATAATTAGAAGCACACACTCTCATCTTCTGTGCTCATTTTCCCTGATCAGATTTAATCAGACACTAATAATTCATGTTGTTTGTTTCTGACTTGATCATCTTGAGTTGAAGGTATATGGCACAAGGTCCTGAGCTGCAGTGGATAATCAATGAAACTCACATGATGTAGTAAAAAGTATGTTGGCTCAGTAAATATTAATTCATTTCTTCTTTTTTTAAATATCATGAATATGTTTTATTTGTCCCCATGAAAAGTCTGAATTTTAAACAGATCTTGAGCTGGGGGCTCATATCCATCAGCCTGTTCAACTTTCATGCTAGCTTCTCCAGAACTGCTACCTTCACCATGAAGCTCCATGAGTTTTTCTAATTCAAACTTGGGCTTCCTCAGCATTTTGACTTTTCTAACAAAGACATCGTGGAGAAGATGAATAGATTGGCAAGTCTTTTTTATGTCTTTTCCAATCCTATCTGGAATCAAGTTATTTATCACTTCTTTCATCATTTGGTTTCATCTCTCAGGTTATGATTTCCATCATCTTCTTTCAGATTTAGTGGACTTGTAGATGCTGAGTTAAAAGGTCTTCCTCTTATACTCTGATTTTTTTTTTTTTTTTTTTTTTTTTTTAGTAAAACCAACTCAGGACAGATGAAGCAAATAACCATTGGTAGTCTTGACATCAACATGAGTTTCAATCATGGTCTGCCATATTTTGACCATGGAGAACATTTTCCCCCAGGTAAGATCCATGCCATGGAAAATAAGCAGTTTTTGCCCTGAATATCCTCAATTAGTTTGAATTTTCTAAGTGCAATTCTATCATTCTGGAGATCAACTAGGTTCACTTTAAAAACATGACCCTTGAGACCATCAGATATGATTTGGTTTTTTGCTTTCTTATGACTAGTTTTCCCCCAATATTTATTATATTAAATATGGCTGGTGCTTTTACATTATACCAGTCTTTCTTAGAAAATGGGTCAACTACTTTCTTCTTGGCTCCATTTTTTGCTGCCTTTCAAATGCACTTGTTCTTGCCTATTGCCACAATGATGTTCAGAGAGACAAAAGGCATTAATTCATCTCTTAATCTGCTTGTGGATAAATGAGAAACAGTCACACTGAGAATTTAGGTATTGCCTTTTTTCCAAGGAGCATACAAGGACACAATACCTCATCAAGAATATTTATTATATAAGTAACACAAATAATCTGTAACCTGATTTGGCGATGACTAACTGCTTATCGTGAGTCCCACACCTGGATGTACATCAGAATCCCTCCAGGAACTTCTAATAAATACAGATTTTTGGGTGGCATTTGGGAAAAATGATTTATATTTTTCCACCTTTATGAAAATTTTCAACAGTGATGGCTTCCTTAGGCCAGTGCCTCTCAAACCTTAATATGCATATAACTCACTTAGGGAATCTTGTTAAAATGCTGATTCTGATTCAGTAGATTGAGGGTAGTACATGAGATTCTGCATTCTGACAAACTTCCAGGTAATGCTGATACTGTCTATCCAGAGATACACTTGAAATAGCAAGGTCTTAAACCTGAATGGGGAAGAAAAAAAGTCAGAGGAGGGTGATTGATTGGCTCACATCAATTCAATCAAAATCTTTGGGAATGTATTCCATATATTGGTATTTTCAAAGAACTACCCCAATAGATTCAAACATGCAGTTTGAATTGAGAATCATTGTTCAAAACATGCCTTGACCACAACTACTGCCCATTTTTCTGTAATGAGGGCAGGATAACCCGGGCACATCTTCTTGTAGTAAAAAAACAAACAAACAAAAAAAACCAAACCCAGCTCTGCTGCTTACAGCAGAATTTCTCAAATCATGTCCTTGGACCACTTGCATAAGAATCAGTCAGGGATTTGTTATAAATGCATATTCCTAGGCTTGCCACCAGATAGACTTAATTCGAATCTTTGCAGCCTCGGCTCAGGAATCTGATTGGAAACAATCTCTCTAGGTGCTTTGCATGCACAATGAAGTTTAAGAATTACTGGCTTATAAGATAAAATCAAATCTCTTTAGCCTTGTAGTCAGGGTCTCTAAAAAATTGATCTTAACCAGAGGTTTTAAGCCCTGTCTTTCCCTGATCTACTTCATTAGTCTCCTGTGGTAGGAAGCCTCTAAGGTGACCCCTAATGACGCCTATCTCCTGGTATTCATGCTTTCATGTAATCTCTCCCTCCTCTTGAGGGTGGGTTGTATTTATTGACTTACTTTTACTGAGTAGAATATGGCAGAATTGATGGAATTTCACTTCCAAGACTGTGTTAGAACAAGACCATACCTTCCATCTTGGAGGCCCTCTCTTCCTCAAAGTTCTTGCTATAGGGAAGCCAGCTGCAATGTTATGAGGATCCCTATAGAGAGGCCGACCTGAGGGACTCATGGCCTACCAACATTCACACTAATGAACTTGGAAGTGGATCCTCTTCTAGTAAATCCTTGAGATGACAATAGCCCTAGCCAATTAATCATCTTAATTGCACCCTGATGAGACACCCTGAGCCAGGGAACCCGGCTAAGATACATCTGGATTCTTGACCCATAGAAACTGTGAGGTAATAAGTGTTTTGCGCCTCTAAATTTTATGGTAATTTATGTAACAATTGATAACCAGCACAATCACATTGAAATACCCTCCCCCCACTTCCCACTTATCCAAGCCCCACATCTTTCAGGCCTTACCTATTTTAAGAAACTTTTCTCATAGTCATTGTTCTTTCATGAACATCTAGAGCACTGCACATGGAATCAGTAGCACTCAGTAGATCAGATAGTATCTGCTTTTTTGGTAATATTTAACTATAATTTCTAATGCTCTGTCTTAAAAATAAATTTTAAACACATTGATGAGCATAGAACTTAGAACGGAAGTTGGTTTAGAACTATTTCTATCCCCATGACCAATCCCAATATCAAAAATACAATAAGTACCCTATAAATAAATGTGTGATGAAGATGATAGTTCATTGGAAGGAATATTAAATAGAAGGCATCAAGAGAGATGTCATTCTCACACTCCTGTCTACTCTGCATCCTAATGCTTGAGTTTTAACCTTATGTGGAGAGAGGATTCCAGAAATATAGATACTTGAGCAGAGAAGCAAAATGTTGCTTGCTAGAGCCAACAGGTTAAGAAACATTCCCTTGGTGATTATTCAGTGTTTACATCTTTAAGCTCTCCTGCCTTTCAGTCTGCTCAGAGGGTTCCTTCAGGCCTTGGATCTCTGTTGCCATGGACACTTTTGGCTCACCCATTTCAATTTGGGAGTGGGGATCTACTTTTTTGATTCAGTTGATTCATGACCAACTCAGAAATTCCACATTGCTACAAGTATTTATTTGTCTCCAAGATCTCTCTCTCAGCAACAAACATGAAGGAAGTCTGAGTGTTACCTCTCCATGGCCATCCCTCTGGTACCCCAGGATTGCTCTGCAGCTAAGGGAGGATATAAAAAACATTCAATTCCCAAAACAGTTATGAGAGCATTTCAGAAAATGACTCTATTCATCCTTCTCCACAGAATAAGAGTTAAAGCTATCTCTATTAGCTTTGGAAATTTTGATTAGGATGGTAATGGAAGCCGTCTTTGCTTTATCTAGTTTATGCATATGAACATTTTCACAATAAAGACTCAGGAATGAGCTACAGCACTCAGGATAGTGGAAATTCTGTTCACCTTAGCCGCCTCTATGATGAGAGGGCCATCTCGGCACTTCAGCTTGTTTTTTCAACATTTCCTCAGGAGTCTGGAGAGACAGGTGCAGGGCCCCCTTGGTCTCTCTGCATAAACCCTAACAACCTCTTCTACCCTTTTCAGCTAATAAAGTAGCTTCCTCTCACCAGCTTCAGATATAAGGCCCTTGCCCCAGCTTAGCTTCTATCTCTCTTATCGGATGTTAGTGTTGAGATTATCAGGTGGTCTCATCTCCTATGTGGTGCACATTTTAGCCAAGGAGGGTCTCTGATTGGGTCTGCCGCCTCAACCTGACCCTGGGGTTTCTGAGGCGGTCAGAAGCAGAATGGCAGCACCGTGGATATCAGAACCACAGTAGTAAATCCCGGCGTCTTTTGCTGTTGCTTTTTGAATGTCAAGTATATATTGACTTTTTAAAACATCAATTTTCCCTTTGAAATTACTCCTTATTAAATTGTGATCAGAGTTGTTGCTTAGTCTGTATACTAAAATCAGGGAATTATCTTCATTCTTCTTATACCAGCTCATTTGATAGTTCTTCAAGTCTGCTCCTGTTACTCTGCAACAGAAGGTGACAGGCTCTCCAACTCGAACGGTCAGAGTTTTGGTGTCTGGTTCCAAATTTACATCCAACAAGACCCCTGAAAAGAAAAGCCTGAAGTTAGAGAGGCTGTGGAGAATCCCCCAAAGGATGCAGACCCATGACCAGCAGTGGTTCCCCTGTTACCCACCTTCCCCAGCAAACTGTTCCTGTTGTACCCTTCTCTGAGAATAAAATGCCCAGAGGCTTGTCCTTACCTGTACAGAAGATGGTGAGGTAGAAAAGGGGACAGGTCCACCACATGGCTTCACAGAAGGTGACTTAGTGGTATGCTTGTACTCCCTGGCTGGCCCTCTCTAGATCAGCCGTTGTCTGCCACCGTTGTAAAGGTGGTTGGGTGTTAGTCACTTCCTCACAGAGAGGTGTGACAAGCCTACAAGGTCACAGGTTAGGCTAGTGGTTAAACGAACATGAGCTAACTACATATTGCAGTTCAGATACTGTTTGGGAGATGTAAAGGCGAACAAAACATGGGTTCTGTCTTCAAGGAACTCAAGTTTTTGGGAGACAAACATAGAGCAATTATAGAAGACTATCAAATGCTAAAAGAGGTAGGTACAAAGTGCTCTTGGATCCTGGAAGAAAGCTGTTTTTGCCTGCGATACACAGACGAGGTACCCTGAACTGAGCTGTGAGTTGAACAAGGCTTTGTCTGGAGGGCATTCCTAGGAGAGAGACCAGACTGAGTAAAAAGCTCAAAGGCATTAGAAGCAAAGCAGCCTGCAAACGTTGATCAGTTGATCATTCTGCCTTCATATAGTTCCTGTGCCAGTCTCTTCCCCTCTGGCCTCTGATACCCCTGCCTCATTCTCAATATTCTTTACCTGTTGCCAGCTATTGCTATATTATTCTGAGAGGTCTTCCTGTTTCCAGACTTTTCCCCTTTTTGCCCATTCTCCAAGAAGCCATCATACTGATTTTTCTTCAGAACGAAGGGGATCAGGTAATACTTCTGCTAAAACTCCTTTCATAGTTCCCCTTGGCCTCTAGAGAAAGGTGAAGATCCTATGTCATGGCCGTAAGATCTCCTGATCTCACTTTTGGCCACATTCCCACTTGCAGTCAGTATGTCAGCTGCAGCAAAATACTTGCAGGTTCAAAAACATAATATAGTACTCAAATTCTCAGTACTCATTTTGCACTGGATGTTCTTTCTTCCTGGAAAAACCATACCTTCCTCTCTGCCCTCCCTATCCACACTTGAGGGAGGTGCTTCCCTGGGCTCTCTGAACTTGTTGGGTCATGGCACTTATCACTTCTATTATAATTACCTGATAATTTGTTTTCTGCATTGGACTTTAAGATTCTTCAGAACAGTGATCATTTCTTATTTACATTTGCATTCTCAGTGCCCAGCCCAGAGCTTGTCAGTATTAGGAATTTAGCATATATTTGTTAGTCCAAGCAGGATTTCTGTCTGGATCTTCCTGACTCTCAAGGAGGCCTGCGGGGTGCTCATCTAGTGAAAGGTAGGAATAGAAAAAGATTTGCCAGCAATCCAGACCAAAACCTGGGGAAGCTAGGTCTTCTACCTATTGTTGTAGGTGTAGTGAGAGGTGAAACACTGCAGCAGCAGGATAGCTCCCACCTGGCTAGAACCTGCTTGCAATTGCTGTGGGTAACATTCTAATATCACCCATTGTTGCCTAGGTGGTATCACTACACACATCTCCTATATGCAAAAGGAGAATTGGCTTCGCAGGTCTAATAACCCTGGGTTTTGAATACTGTTTTGTAACTTACCAGTAGCTGGGCAAGTCATATCTCTGATTCTTGATTTCCTCATCTGAAAATAAGATAATTATAGTTAAGTTGCAGAGACATTGTGAGGTTGGAAGGAGAGAACACATAGGAAGCACTAATTCATGTACCTGGCACACATTTGTAGGCCCACTACAGATGTTGATTCTTTGTCTCATCTCTTCTGCTTTGCTATGGTTAGGTTAGTGCCCTAGTTGAAGCTCCTTACCTGAGCCATAGTCACCAGGAGAGAAACAGAGCTTGTAATTTCAAACCTGGCACAGAACACTCCTCTGAGGGAAAGGGGTATTGACTAAGCTATGTTAGGCTGAGTTAAGGTGGATAAATGAATGAGCCAAATGGAGTTGTGTCAGTGTCACAATGAATGGGCAGTGTCCATAACTTTTATGCTCTTAGGCAAAGAATGGAGGCCGCATAGGTTAGAGCTCCAGTCTTCTTTGTCCATCTGGGATGAAGAAAGAGTAGGACTTTTAAAAGCAAAAAGAAGACCCCAGGGTCAGATCAAATCAACCTGTACTGGCTACCATGTCCTAATCTTAGTGTCGTTTTCTCTGAAGGTCTCTGCCACTCTAAGTCTCTGGTATCAATCATGTATCTATAAGATCAGCCAAGCATCAATGGTTGAGAATGCCCAAACTTTCTGTTTGAAAGTTTCAGGACTTACATTGCCTTTGATTTGAGAACACATGTAATCTCCCCTACCTTCTTTGAGTTCTTTAGGTAAAAAAAAAAAAAAAAAGAAAAAGAGAGATAAATTTAGTGAAAGGGAGCTCTTTTCTTGCTTTCTCTCCTACTCATTACCCTCAAATTTCACACATAAAGCATTAGCAACAGGGCAGTCAGACTTTAA
This sequence comes from Cynopterus sphinx, assembly GCA_030015415.1. Taxonomy (NCBI): domain Eukaryota; kingdom Metazoa; phylum Chordata; class Mammalia; order Chiroptera; family Pteropodidae; genus Cynopterus; species Cynopterus sphinx. Next base: position 78,395,565 of record CM057384.1, read on the forward strand.
TGTGTACCCATGATTTATCTCTGTGTAGGCCTGGCAGTTATCAGATGTTTGCTTAGTTTCTAGTTGCTATCTTTGCTCTCTGGTTTCTCTGCTCTGGCATCAGCTGGTTGGAGAAGCAACTGAAGGACAGGAATGGAAGTGAATAAAAAAAGAAAAGGCTCTGTTTCTATTTCCCTTGGTCCAGATCTCAGCTGCCTAGTGTCCCAGGACAGCCTTCAGTAAGTAAATGCTTCTTGGTCTGATTGATTTGGGCTCAAAATGCTCAGAGGGCTAGGATGACTTTATTTCTCTGATTTGTTTCCTCTGAAATGTCTGGGCCCCTATAGTTGTTTTAAAGCAAACATAAGAGATTTTTGAAAATTAGTGAGAAATTTCAATGGGTGTCAAGGAAAATCATGGTGTCGTTTGTCTCTAAAAAGATTTTAGTTGCCAATATTCCATCTGCAACTCACTTTCCCAGCTGTGTGGCACTGAATGAAGCAGCTGCCAAGCAAAACAGAACAGAGGCAAGTTGGGACTCTTTTGAGTTGTAATTCTGCTTCTGTTACTGACTTGGGACCTTGGGATGTACATAAATAAACTTTTCCATATTTAGTCTGAGCTCAGTAACTTTAAGATGTTTTCCTGGCTCTCATCACCCAACTCATTCTGAAATCTGTACTTTCCTTCTGGAACACTCCCATAATTATTTCAACCAAGTACTTCTCTTGCTCCCACATGTGTTTGATTTGGTTCATCTTTTAGGTGTTAATCCCCAGTAGAATGTGAAGTCTGGAATGGCAGAAAGCTTGTATTACTTGGCTTGATATCTTTGGCTCTTGGCATAGTGTCTGGCATATAGTAGGCACTCAATATATATTGCTGAATTAAAAATGAACCATGCCAATTCTCTACTCTGAGACTTATGGATACTTGAGCACTTGTTTAATAGTTTAACCTTCCTGCTCACTTTTTCTTCTATGACTATTCTTCCAGGATCACATGGGGGAAATTGGAGGGCTCCCAGGTAGATGATGAGGTAGTTGAGATAGATCCTCTTAAATAAACCATCAACTCCACTACAGGTTTTGTTTTGTTGCTACGAATCACAACCAAAAAACCTGCCCTTGGACAATGCTTACCTGTCAGTGCAGAGTTCTTTGATGACTTTGTTCTTCCAAACTTTCCTTTACCATTCACATTAGTGTGCTTCGAAAAGGGAAAAAGATGATTTCTCTCACTAAGATTCTTAGCATGGTGGAATCAAGAGCCCAGTGACAGAGTGGGAGAGAATTTCCTATTTCCCTATTGCATGTGATATGGCCTTTGTCTTCAAACTTTGGCTCTGGGAGGAATGACTGAATAGCTTACTGGCAGCGAATGCAGCAGGATTACTGGAGTTGTAAGTGCCCTTTAGGAAACTTGTCTTCCACTTTAACATTTAGCAATTCTGGGGATGTCTCACCAATAGCCCCGAGATGCCCTAGAGAAGAGCAAACACAGGATGAAAGTGACTTGCTCACTCAGTCAAACATTCTCTGGGTTTGTACCTGTCTCAGCCATATTAAGACTTTGAAATCTGATCCCCAAAGCCAAATTTTGCAAAGGGTCCTTCTCCAGTTTTTTATTCCAAGAAAAACCTCCTGTTTTATGTGTTTCTGGGCCCTTACAGGGCTGCTTTAAGGTTGGAACGAGAGCTGATGAGCCCATATGATGGCTGCAAATGAAAAATCCAGCAAGACAGCAGGGGATTAGGGTTTCCACTGATGAATAAATGTAGAATTTGAAGCAGCAGGAGACTGTGTATCTTTAGAAGAGAAAATAGGGAAGACTATTGTCTCAGTTTTCAGCTCAGTTTTCAGTTTACACCAAGATGTTTCCAAGGCTGATTTCTTGAATAGAGACCAATGTGGATGTGTCTTTATAGAGCCTATACACTTGGAATCTTGAAATGATCTTCCTTTGACAGTTGTTTAGGATGTCATAAGGTCAGATGTACTTTGACTTAATTTGTAATCTTGGAGGTCATGTACCATGCCTGTTATGTTTATAGAACTAGTTTCTTCTTTATAATTATGTTTATAAACAACTTCAGTTTTATATCTGGTTCTACATTTATGAATTATCCTACTATTCATTTAGTGAGTGGGGCCACTGTTGTATTTTGATATTTCATAAAGTCTATATTTGCTTGTTTTATGAGGATCAAGCAGAAATTAACTTTCCTACAGCTTTATTTTTTTCAATAGGAAGCCCTTAATAATTTATTAGCTTCCATTGAAAAAGATCCTGAAGGTCTTTTGAATGGTATTTCTCTGAATTTCCATTGATATCTAGTTCTTACTAGATGGAACACTGAAGTATAAAAGAATGTTTAATTGACCAAGAGATAGATTTATTTCTTAATAACAAGTTCCAAAAGGCCTAACCCATCCAAATAATAAGAATGTGGATATGTAGCTATAATCATCATTATGATATCGTTACCATTCACAAGAGTAGCTAATACTTACAGAGTGCCTCCTATGTGCCAAGTGTTGCTCTAAGTGCTTTACATGCAATAGTTCATTTAATTCTTGCAAAATTCCTGTGAGGTAGTTATTATTGTTATCAATGTTTTATAGATGAGAAAAGGAAGGCACAAAGTAACTTGTCTAAGGTCTTATAGCTAGTGAGTCAGTAAAGGAAAGACCCAGGGTTCAAAATTCAAGAAGTCTGAACTTGAGCTTAATCATTGGTACTATGTTGCCTAATCTATATCTATCTATCTATCTATCTATCTATCTATCTATCTATCCATCCATCCATCATCTATCAATCTATTTGTCTACCTATCTGTCTAATTTACTAGGCCTTCACACACACACACACACACACACACACACACACACTCACACACACACACACACTTAATATTTTTCAGGCTTTTAGAGATGGTAGTTTTGGAAATCTGTAGTTAAGATGTTAATTGTTAGCTTTAATTTTATATGTGTCTCCAATTCATTTGTCACTCTGGGTTTCAGGAACTACTTTTATTTGTCAGGTTAAAGATTCAAGTAATTCAATAGGATTTAATTTTCAGCACTCATGATTCAGCAATATAAAAGTGAGGAGGTGTTACTTGCCAAATACATTTTATTATTTGAGAAAGTGCTTGTTTGATATCTTTATATTCCTTTGACACTTAGTTTGTCAATTTGTAGACCATAAGGTCCCCTTACTTTTGAATAGATGAATTGATGAATGAGTGGGAGAAGTTCAGGATGATGCTGAACACCCTCTGTCTTGTTGCATGACTCTGAATTTGCCTGAGGCACTGATTTTGCTCAGGGTGATATCAGTGTGCATCACGGTGCCCACAGTGCATAGTAGTAAATGACTTTGTCTCTTGGCTGCACATGCAAAATGGTTAAGGTACTAGAGAACAACTCTTTCTCCACAGACAGCTGATAGTGCTCCAATTTCACAGTGCCTTGGAAGACATGGTAGATATAGGTGAGCCTTTGGTTAGTTCTCTCCAGATTCCAATACACAGAGTCATAGTTCCCATCGCGAATGTCATACTGGCATTGGAACTTCACATCTGTCCCAGTCATGGCTACTGTGTCAAAAGATTGTGTGATTTCAGTCCTGCAGGAGCTGTCTGGCAAACAAAAAAGGATAGGAAATGAGAAATGAGAAATGCACCCGTTTACCTGGGAGCCACTAACAGAGGAAGGGCAGTACAATGCAGAGAAGCTGGGACATGGCGCGTCTGTGGTTCTTAGTGCTGTGCGCCACACAGCCCACTTTACATGCACAGTGTATTCTGGCCACCTTATCTGCAACAGCCATGTGGCTGCTTCATTGCTGCAGCAATAAAAGAAAGAGGTCCTTAGGGGTGGTTGATGCTTGCGCTATCGAAAGACACACTCAGACTTCCTCAAAGGCAGCAATCCAACAGGCCCCTTTAGAGGTGGCTCTGATGTCCCTCTGCCACTTGGGGGCTTGTGTTTTCAGCATACGGTACCATTCCCTTATCAGCCCCAGAGGCTTATTCTCTGAAAGAAAACAACCAGCGAGATAGTCTTTTATTGAAAGACATTTGATGGGTCATGATCTCTTGGGTCCTTGTTCCGGAGTTTCAGGAATCTAAGGTACACCAAAGGATGAGAAAAAAGATAGGAGCAGTCATTTTCCAGAATGTGCTATGGCTTCATCGCTCATCTGGCAGTTTCTGGTTCTGGAACTCACTCTTCATAAGCCAGACGGGAAGAAAGTCATTTGTTGATTTTTAATTAATTGATTAATCAACCATCCATTGACTAAATATTTTTGAGTGCCAAATACATACAAGTTTTCTGCTGAGTGCTGTGGATACAATGGAAACAAAAAACAGCTAAAATTTCTTCCAGTTTCTGCCTGACGTTTAATTTTAGGCAAAAGAAAGAGGTACAGCCCATCTATCTATATGATGCTGGGCGGGGATCAGGTGGAGCGGCTTCTGGGGTCTGCACAGCTCCAGGCAGGGCTTTCTTTCAGTTAACAAAGCTGGTTGTGAGCTCATCATGGAACAGTACAGACTGAAATTTTCCTGGGGAACCCAAGTCCCATCCATGAGTCAGAAGGTTCCTTTTTGACTCACCTTCCTTTATAACCCATCGAGAAATCATTCTATCTGTTGACAATCCAAAGTTTTAAAGTTCCTGACTTAACACTGTTATCATTCTATTCTTGCAGCAGAATCAGCTTGGCTGCGATTATTCCCACTGTGAGGATAACTACATCTTTTGTGTGATGGTTTCCCTTTCATTGTGTACACAATGACTGCAGAGCCAGGAAATTTTAATTTGGGATAAATAATAAGCTATCTTTAGGGCCAATCTTATTTTGAGAGTCAGGGCTGATGGAGGTCAAGGATTTTTTTTTTCTCTTTTATATCCTTTCTCAGAGCTCTTACTCCCTCTCACCTCTGCTTCTATCTTACCCAACTCTTTTTTAAGACTACTCACTCATCTTTCTGCAAGATACTCTTGTGAACAACTTCAAAGGCATAACAGGATAATGGACAAAAAAATAAAGACAAAGAAATAAGTTCACCCTAGAATGGCTGAACTTAGAGTTACACAGAAAAGAGCTGGGGACTGCTATAGCCACATAGACAAACACACAGACATAGAGAGTTAGAAGCTGGTGGTATGGCTGTGAATGTGCACGTACCAGAGCAGTAAGTATGACAGGGGTGTCTAGGAGTCCTTCAGAGGCTTGGGCACAGAAGTGTGGATGATGTTGGGGGCAACAAAACTGGTTGGAAAGATGTATGTGTGTTGCATGGTGGCCCTAAGGGGGCTCACCAATAAGATTCCTTGGGAAGTTTTTCCCTGGTGGTGGTGGTGGTGGTGGTGGGGGTGGTGGGGAATGTCATACTCAAAGCCATTTTAGTGGAGATGGGCTCCAACTGGATGGGAAGGTCAAAAACTTATGACAGATTTTCTCTGGATCTGGGTCTCCTTACAGCAACCTGAGGAGAGAGGAGAAAAGATAATTCAGAGAAGAAGTATAGAATATGTTCAATTGAAGCTTCATATTCAAACTAATTACATGGTTTCAGGCACAGTAGTTGGGTACTCATTCACAACTGAATTTATAAATAAGAGGAGTGAGTAGTCAATTATGTAACCCATTTGAGGGATCCTCCCCCCCAAAACCCTGCTGTCCAAATTTCCTTGGAGATTAATCTTTTGGGCCACAGAAACATAAAAATATTCCTAGAAGGATTGACACCTTAAGCCTTAATGTACTAAAAAACTGACTAAAAGTTGATTTCTGACGACAAGGCTTTGGAGCACGGGAGCTAGAGAATCTTCCAGCACTCAACTAGGATACCAGGAAGAGGTCATTTCTCCATTCTCTTCCATCTCCACATGTCATTTATCTACTTTTAAAGCATCTTCTGAATGTTTCCTTTTTCCGTATCCTTACTTCTCATCCTTCCCATTGTCCATTCTGGTTTTTGCATTAACTTATATCTGGTTTCACTTTTTTCAGTCTCAGAAACAGTTTTTCCACCCATGCGATCTTTCTAAAATATTTCCAAGCACATTTCCAAGAGAAAATTTATGTGCTTCTGAAATCTGCCCAGTTTTCAGAAAACAAAATCCAAATCTCTTAGCCTAGTTCACAAGACCTTTCTCAGTCAGGCCACACCCTACCAATCTAGACACTTTTTTTGCTCCCAGCTGATGCAAACTCATTCCCATGGAGTGGACGCTGATCTCCAAACATGGTCTTATCCATCCTCCTGACTTGCTCGAGCTGCATTCCCTCTGCTTGCCATGTTCTGCTCCAGTTCCTCCATTGGTCAAAATTCTTCATCCTTTAAGTCAGTTCAACTCTAACTTCCATGAGGGAGCTTTTCCCAGTCCTTCTGAACCAAACTAATCTCTCCCTCCTTTGGGCAACAGAGCTTGTACTCTGATGCACATTGATCACGGTTTGACTTTAAAAAATACTGACATGAGGGTCTATAGATGTCTCCCTTTGGATAATACATACCCTTTCCATTCTTTCATTTCTTTCAAGAAAGTCTGTATGCCTGCAGGAAAGGTAAATTACCAAGGGAATTGATTTTCAAGAAGCTGCCAGAGTGCTCTGACCAAGGTCCCACTGACATGCAGCAATCTCCCTTAAGTCCCTGAACAGAACTTGAAAGACAGTTTTTCTGGTTATACAATTTCTGGTGAATGTACTAAAGGACTTGGCTCCTACATTGGCAATATTTGAAGACAAAGCCCCTATTGGGGTCCTTGGTGTTCAATAAGGTAGCGTCGAGTCACCGTCTCCCTGGTGATGTGGAGAAAAGGAGAGTTTCATGTCAGTTTTGGGTATCAGAATCTGTACTTCTTCCTCCCCATAAACACTGAGCTGTCTTATGACTGATAGAGAGCTGGCTGAGTCCACACTGACATGGGGTCCATTGAAGGTAGGGGGTAGGGGCGGAAAGCAGCCTGGTTAGAGTCTGAGGAGATGACACAAGGTGGTCTGAAAATGAGCTCTTGTTCAGTGGGTTGATGAGCATCATGGAGAGCCGCTGTGGGATGAAATTACCATAGATCCTCTGGAGGACAGAATGGATGCTCCATACTGCCGTGACAGATTTTGTAAATAAGATACCAATGAAATAATGTCTGTATTTTATAATCCACAGGCTGCTGATGTCTGAGGACACTTGGATGACATAATGAAGGACTTCCTAAAAGTAAGAGATCTGAAAATCTTCAAGTAGTGTTTGAAATAACATTTGTATAATGACAACCACTGCTTTTTAAATTAATGACCTGACTATCTTTAGTTGCATTTAAGACTAAGAATGCTTAGCAACTAGTGGATGGCTTAAACTCAAGGTGTTATAAGAGCGAGAAAACAGCAACAAATCTGAAAATGGCCAATTCCAATTTATGCATATGTATGCCTGCATCCATTCACTCAACAAACATTTATTGCCAAGCACCATGTTTACTGCCAAGAATACAGAGCTTACTAAGACATTACCCTCAAGGAGCTTACATCTGAGTGTGTAGATACGGGTGAATCCCCTAGTCAGAGAGACAGATCGTTCCTGGTTTATGACACAACAAAGCAAGTTCTCCTTTCAGTGTATTTCACTAGAGATTATGTCACTCCTGGAATCGCATCTGCTTTCCAGTGAACTGCCTTTTATTTCGATGATCTGAGGGGGAGCCGTTATAATAGGCCTGGCTGTGCTGCTGCTCTCGGCGGGGGGAGGGGGGTGGTGGTGCTCCAGTGGTCCTTGGTTTTAGCTTCCAACCAGAGGCTGCATCCTGCAATGACAGGGCAAGGTAGGGCTGAAGATGGAGCAGAGAAGAGAGAGTTGGCTGGTCCAGCATTGCCCTCCAGTGGTCAAATGCAGGCATGTGGGGAATGGTGAATTCCTAGAACGAGGTTCTGAGGTGGGTATCTGTGGGTTAATGACGAAGCTCAGGAATGGCTACCCCAGATGAGCTTGGGAAAGGAGGAACTGGGAGCCATAGTTGAGGAATTAAAATGAGGGTTAAGATTCATCTATGACTGGGCATCTGGAGTGGTTTGTATAGAGAGAACCAGAAACACCATGTCTGCTACCCAATTGAGATTTTATCAGGAGAAAAAATAACTGACTGATAAGATGACCAGGATGCCTAGAGAACTAGAAAATATGGTGGTGGTGGTAGAGGTGACTAGGAGGTGAACTCCAGTTCTCTCAGTCTACCCTTGTCAAGGTTCTAGGAAGACTTTGATCTAGAATCATTGTCTTCAGGTTGATGGGCTGTCCAGGAATGAGCACAAATTTTCTGATATGAAATCACACGCAAATGTGTGTGTAATCAACTTTTAAAAATTAGATCTGCAAAGGTGTCTAGTACATAGGAAGGTAAATTTGCTGTCAGGATTCCTCCTGGGACTCAAAAGGCTATAGTCTTACACGTAGGGGGTTCAGTAACTCGGCTTTGGAAGGCAGTTTTTCTTTCTTATATTCAAGAAGTTTTGCCCCCAACCCTCATTGGGTCAATGTCTCTGGAAGATGTTCAGTGCAGTAGGACACTTTTCAGTCTCTCACATCATGAATCTATGAGTCAAAGACAAAGTAGTCTTGGCAGCTAATCTGCTCTTGGCAAAATCTGCAATTCATGTGATGTTTACTTTCTCATTTCACCTTAGCACACAGCGTCTCTTAGATATATCATTACTTCCCTTCTGAGGTCATGGAAGCAATGGTTTCTCACACCCAGAATCTTCTCTTGCTTTATTTCTTCTAGTTGATCTATAACTTCGCTTCTTGAACCTTCAACGAGCTTGAAATCCTCCGTGTCCCTGCTCTTGTTGCTCTCCTGCTCTGTGTCCCTGAAAAAATAGAGAAATGGATTATAAAAACTTCCTGATCAAGTTAAAAAATAAAACAAAACAGTGACCAATTCAGGAGCTGGGTAAATGTAGCATAATGTCTCAATGGTCAAATCGCTCATGTTGCTGTCTGTGAAATTCAAGAGTTTCAAACCCTACTGTAAAAAAGCCCAGTCTTTACAAGATGAACCATGTTCAAACTGCGAACCAAGGGCAGCAAGTCTGAGAGAAGGATAACATGGAGCTGGAGACCTTGGGTGTAGGAGTCTTGGAAGCTGCCCTAAGTCAGAGTAACTCCGTGTGCACTGGTGTGTGCTTAAACCAAAGCTTCCTGAAGTCAAGCACTGTGCCTTTCCTGCTCTCCCTCATAACCACAGGGTCTTGAAGAGAGTAAGTGCTTGATAATAAGCATACTGCCCCATAGCACAGCAGTTAAGGGGCGATGCTCTGGAATCCAACCTTGCAGAATCAAGCACTTTTACACTAGTTGTTTAATCTTAGGAAAGTTTCTTTGCTGTTTTGAACCTTAGGCTCTTCATCTCTAAAACGGAGATAACGATACCAGCTCCCACTCCTCTCACGAAGAGCATCTGTGAAGTTTAGAAGAGCTGATGCACGTGAAGCCGGGTGCCTGGCGCACAGTTGGTGAAGAGTAGTCATTTTAGTATTTCTATGAGTGCCTGTGCAGATATCTGTGGATACGTGAGAGTTTTTCAGTAAAAACCCAACTTAACTATAAAATAAAATCAGCCTCATTTCAGAAAATGAAAATGGCATGGCATTGAACAGATTATTTCCCCACACCCTCTTTGCCACTTCCTTCTATACCTGTAAAGACTTTGCCTAGGTTTCCCGAGACCAACATGCTCTTGACCTCTGTCTAGAATGGAGAAACTTCTGCATATACAAGCTTTCGGTTGAAACAGACTTGAGATGAAGGTGGCTGATGCTTCCTTTCTGCAAGGAGGCTGGGATTTCACACGACAGTCGTTGAGGCTCGGTCTCCTGATCTGGACGATGTGATTGACCCAACCTCCAGAGCTGCCAACATAAGAGAGACTTGGAGGCTGGGTATTCAATCAACCCTGAGAGCCTATTAGGAGAACAAAGTATCATGCAGCCACTCAAAAGGCTGAGAATCTAGAAATAGCCATTACAGAGGAAAATCCTTCTGCTTGGCTGACTGAGGTCAGGTCTATGGCTTTAAAGAGATCGGCGCAGATGCCGAGAGAGGGGGTGCATGCCTTTTGTGCTCCATAAAATCAATTTTATTCAAGGAAGTCAATTGTTATTCCCTCGGGGAGGGTGAAGGTATAAAAACAGGTTGTAATTCTTGGAGAATCTAATTCCTCTGTCGCTGGAGACAGAGAAAGAGAAAGAAAGAGGGCAGACAAGGAGAGAGAAGGATGAAAGAGAGCTGTTATCCCAGGAAGTCCTCGGGTAATTACCCAGCCTGAATTTCTCCTGGAGCTTCAAGATGGTGCCAGATGTGTTCAGGCCCTCTATGCACCACCCCACAGAGCCAGCATCCAGAGTCCACCTCCTTCCCCGTGGCTATTCCTCATGTCTGGGAGCACATCAAAGGCGGTTTGATATTCATAACTGCCGTGAGTCATTTTCACATGGAGCTGTGGGGAGCTGCCTGAACCACCGCGTGCTGCATGCAGCCCTTTGCAAGAGCAACTGAGTCGAACTGATCCCCCGTTATGGGCCAGAGCAGAATCCTCCTGGGAGACCTGGATTTGCCCCCAGACCCCTGTGCAGAACAAAACAGGTCTTTTTACTGAGAAATAGTTATTAAAACATCCTCTAGTCTTGGCTATGCACCTCCGCTGCCCACAGGGACAGCTCTGCATGGTCCTTCCGCAAGAGTGTGGCCGCCTCCAGGCCCTGCTGTTAGTGTCAATAACATCTGAAACCTCCCTGTTTCCCTGGCTCTGAGGACAAAGGATGTCAACAAGACTCCAACCCCGACCGCATTTCTTCTCAACTGGAGGAGAAAATTCTGCTCCTCCTGTTGAATTTGACTATTGTTGGAAAAGCATTGTGTGTGACGTTCTTTGAGGGCTGGCAGAGGCTTGTGAAATTAAAGCCACAAGATTGTGGAGCTGGAAGGGGCTTTGGTCATCATCCAATTCTAGTCTCTCAAATTACAGATGAGAAAATGAGGCACAGAGAGGTTAAGTGACTTGTCTTAAGATCACACAGACAAGTGAGGATCTCTAGCACACATACATATGGTCATTTTCTAAGAGAGAGGGAAAATGTGTCAGAGTGAAACTTGCTATTATTTTTGATGAGAGACTGCTTCAAAGGGTCAAGCCTGTAGGAAATGTGAGATGGGAACCAGGAGGCCTGAAGCTGTGTCTCAGTTTTGCACCTCAGTCTCCCTGTATGAAAAATGGCTGTATTATTCACCTTCATTTTACAATTGTTGAAAGGCTTTGTGAGTGAGTGACTCTGAGAAGTCAAGGGAGCTTTGGGCTTTGGGGTGGATGAGAGGACAGTCTCTTACTGGGCTGGGGGGTGGGGAGAGAGAGGTGTGGGTGCCTGCCTGGCCTGACTAACTTGTCCTCAGATACCCGGTCACCACCCAGGCCTTAAGAAACCCCTGGCCTTGGGAAGGTTGGAGAATTAAATAAGGCTGAGTGTTTGGGTGCAAGGAAAAGTGTGGAGAGTAGGAGAGTAGGTGAAATATAGTAATAAGATAAGGTCGTGGTAAGAGTCTGTCAGGAGAAACCGCCCCCTAAGTTAAAATATTTCCTGTAGTCAGCAGGACTGGATTCCTCATCTTAGTTTTGGGCAGCATGGAAAAAGGGCTCCCCATCTATGTGCATTTTAATGCATTTGCACCATACTCCCTGTCTTCAGTTTTTGTCAGAAGAGCAAGCATGACTTGCTCTTTAAAATGTCCAGAGCTTCCTTTCCCATTTGAGGTTTGTGGTGAAAAGTCAGACTCCGGAGCTGTCTAGTGTTAGTAGGGTTCTGAATAAATGAGCACGCAGGGACGGCCAGGAAGATCAGAGAGCAGCCCATGCTGTGCTGGAATGTCTGGCAGCAGAGGCTGCACAGGTCCCTCTGCCAGGTGGCTCCTGTTGGGTTGGGCTGGTTTTGTTTACTGGCAGTCTGCTTGGAACCTGAGCATGGTGATGCTTCACGAGCACAGAGGGCCACATCCATTCCTCAGTCTTCCTCACTGCTTCCTTCTGTTATTATCTTGTCAACAGCAGAATCCAAGACACAAAAGACAACTCTGCGTGACGATGCAGTGAATGACTGGATAGGTGCCTCCTGTTTAATAACCAGAGAAATATTGCTGTGCGGCATCTCTCCATATGCTGTGGCATCTGTGTCTGGCATGTGAGGGACTCATTTTCTTCACATATCTCATTAAAGATGTAAAGCAAGATGGAGGGACTGCAAGCCCCGGTCTCCGCTGCCTGCAACTCGCTTTTCTTACCCTCTGCTGCCATCAAGTGACCGCTTGCCTCTTCTGCATTGTCATTTTCATAATGGGGCCGAAGTCTTGGCCTCTGTGGAACAGAAGTAAGACAGTCGTGCAAACCACACAATTATGAATCTCCTTAGATGCTTCGTTGCAACCAAGGGTTGGTATCCAACTCCTGACCCCCGCCTGGACTACCCTGGGACTTTCCTGTAGCCTGAGAGGGCCCACTGACCTCTGGAGAGATTTCCATCAACTTTCTCACAAATCTGCCCACCTTCCAGACTCAAAATGTAAGTCATGAAAACCTGGCACACTGCACACTTTAGGCCAAAAGCCAAGGTGAATTCTTTTACCTGAGGGCAAACATGCTGAAGGTATTCCCTTAACATCTTCAGGTTTCACCAGAGTCTGGGATGGAGAAGACACAGACTCCTATTCACAGAAGGAGCATTCCAAGGGTCTTTTCAACGGCCCATCCACCTTTTTTCATACAAAGTCCATGCGAGTGGAAGCTCGCTCCAGTCCAGGTTCCACTGTCTTAACTCAGGACCCACGTTTTCCAAGGCTGACCTTATTTGACATTTGTTCCACTGTCTGTGACGGCATCAGAGTGTGTTTCCAGCCCTTATTCATCAGCTTGGGGCTTGGAAAGCTATGCTGGGGTGTGGATAGCTGTGAAAGACTCCCTAGAGTGAAAGACACAATGCAGCGTGAACCAATTCACAAGAGCAGCACATGAAGAGCAGACAAGGCAGGTGACAGCTGCAGGGTTTAAGTATGGGTGGCAGGTGCCTGTGTATCACTGTGGGCTGCCAACACAAGAGGAGAGATTGTACCTCTGGGTTTGGGACTGAAGCACAAACCAAGCAGCTAATGTTCTTCTCTTTGATTCTTGGCATGTGTCCATTAATTTCATTAATTGATTCATTCTTCCGTCTGTACTCAGGCTCTAGATTGTGCAGTGAAATAGACACAAAGAGCAGCGTATGACACAGTCTCAACCTTTAAGGATTTTATTATCTAGAGAAGGAAGAAGCACGAGAATCAAGGCAGTAGTAATTATCCAAACGAGAAAAACATCTAATATAGGAAACAGGGATCCCGAGAACAGAGGGAGCACTGGAGGTTGTAACAGTTGGAGAGTATATCATGGAAGTAAATGATTCAAATCTCTCAAGGAATTGCAGTTGATGGTGAAAAGCTCTCTGAGATTGGTGGCTCCAAGGTCCTCATAACCCAGGACTCTTCTCCAACTGTCGGCTACTCTACCAGGGTCAGAAGACGAAGAGAGACAAAAGGTAGACTTCCAGGGCCCTGTTTATTGATCTGCAATAGATTTCTTTTCCTTCTCAATATTACTGCTCATTCGTTGATTGACATATTCATTCATTTATTCATTCAAGAAACATATACTGTTCTAGCACTGGGGTTTTAGAGATAAGTCCACAAAAATTCCTAAGTTTTTACATCAGCTTGACACTGAACAAGAGCTTCACAGAACAGAGATGAGCAAAACTCAGTTAGTTTATCTCTATCTTCAGCCACTTCACTTGTCGATTCTTTTAGCGATCTGTCCGTGTGACTCTCCTACTTTTCTCTGCTCCCCCAGGAACACTTCAGATGGAGATGCAGTCCTAAATGCCTTGCAGTGTTTTCTCATGGTCCCCTCATACTTTTGTCTCTGGGGTGACCGGGCCAGCTCCCAGGGCTTTCAGTTCGTGGGGACGATTAGAGAGAACACTTTATTAGTGATGTGGAAACAAAGTCTAAAACAAACCAAGAAAAGACCCTTGGATTTAGTCTTGATTAAAAGTAAAATCGACTTTAGTTTGCAATGGTGTTTGATATGCTTTGTGAGAAAGAAATCCTATGTCAAATTTTCAAAGGTCTGTGTTGCTAAGATAAAGATATTTATATCTGATGACCGATGACAGTAGAACTCGGTGAAAAGGGGCTGTTAAAAGACCAGACAGTTGGGAGAAAGGTTTAATGTAATTTAAATTTACACAGATAGGCCTCTTTATGTGTTCGCAGACAAAGGACAAGAAGCTTTTATATCAACTTCCCAGGAATATAACTTTTAACAGCAAAGCATTTAATCACAAAGAGCTCAAAAAAGTGTTGCATTGTTCATCTAATCCTCAGAATGTTTGTGTAGGAAATATAATTTGTTTAGTTGAGTTATAAATAAACTCATGGAGCTTTTATTACTTAAACTCATCTCTGTCTTTTTTTTTTTTTTTTTTTAAGTTTTTCTCTTAGCAAATCACACGAAATAAAGGGCTATGGTTAACATACCTTAGAGCTTAGTTTCTTTGCCAGTCCTGTTGTTTGAGGTTTATATTCTGGAGACAGAGACTGCTAGAAAAGAATAGGTACCAGGTAATACATGTGTTTCCATAGATGCCAGGATATGGGCACAGCTGCCATCAGGCTTCAGCAGTGTCCTGGGGGTGGGCTGGGTACTTTCATATTATTTGTGACTCCCTGCACAAACAAACAGCCCTCCAAACTCCATCAGATTGTGGTCTTACAATCAAAGTGGAGCTAAAGATCAGCCTCTGTACCTCGGTTCCCTCTCTATGCATTTCTGAAAATGTCACAAACAAGAAAAATTTTGCTGAATTTCATGGGGTGGGAAGGGTATTGTTGCCTAAAGCCTGATGAAGATTCATGGAAACCACACTCCTGAACTGTCCATCTGCTCCCTTTATCCTCCGTCACATCTTCTCTGGGATTAAATGAGTTTAATCCCAAATTTGCAAGCCAGCAAGTGGGGGAAGGGAATTTGATTGTTGTTGAGCAGCTACTATGCGCCTTTAACTCCACTACAATGCTGACTCTTTTAACTTTTACAACAAAACGTGGTATGTGTTACATTCCCATCTTATGAGCCAAGGAGCCCTGAGGGGTTATATAACACTCTTAAACTTTTAGGGCTAACAGGTGCCAGAGACACCTGTCAGGGTTTGAATCTAGGTCTCAAGTTCTGACCATTTCGATGGCTACGTACAGCAAACAGGAAAGGGTAGGCTAGTTTTCCTCCTTCCTCCTCTGCTTCCCACTGTCTTTGTTAAAGAGCCCAGGAATTGTCTGAAGGTGGGAGATTCCTCAGCTGTGTCCCGTGGCCCCAGAGCCCCAGTCCTAAGACCATACGTTCTCTACCAAGTGTCCTAGTGTTCCAGCAGCAGCTGGGACCTCGGCCCTGGGGCTGCACCCTGGGTAGGGCAGGATTCTGGGAGCAGCACAGTCACTATTACAGTTCTCAGCAGCCAGTTGGCACCCCAAGTGTCCTGTGGGTCAGGACCAGCCAGTATTACAGCTGTTCCTTAACCAAGTTTCTCTACCAGGGACCACCAAACCCTTGAGGAGGAGAACTGTGGGAGAACCACAGACCCAGACCCACTGCTACTTTATCCTCTGACAGCCTGGATCTGAATGAGGAAAATGAATGGCAGAGTAATTTCCACTCAAGATCCTTCCTCTGCTTACTTTCCAACGGGGGACAGCGTGGTCTCAGCTTGCTCTGTGCCAGTCTCTCATGGGTTCCTCTGAAGTGGAATTTATGGTTGTAGGGATCCCCACAAATATAGGGGACCAGGAGAGATTGGAGATTTCTGACCTTTTAGACAAAGATGGCTGAGACCCCCAGATTTCTCAATTTTAGTTGCTCCCCAGGGGCTCAGTGGGGGTCTTGTCCACTGATTATAGGCTCTGTTGGTTTTGGAATAAGTTAGAAGAATCAACATTAATGTTTGTGGGACAAAAAGAGGCCACAGAACTCAAACCACAGAACAAGGTATCATCAGGAAAAGCTGGGGCAAGGGTGAAACAACTGATTACAGGAGGTGCAGTGGATTTTCAATGAGAAGACAGATTTAAACCCTGCCCTAAGGATGAAGACCACCTATGGAACTAATCAAGGCTATTCACTTCCCTTTCTTCTGGAAGTTAGCTACAGTCTCTCAGCTGAATTTGGTTTTCCCTGTGTAAAACTGTGGGGGGTTCACATAGAAGTTTTCTCCCAGCCTCCGAAGACCTCTGGGTTCACCGTGGCTGACAATAGAATTTAGCCACTTGGCCAGTACGCCTAGATTCCTTTGTGGTGGTGGCAGTTGGTTTTGTTGTTATAGGCTATGCGAGGTAGTGATTCAGTGAGAGAGGGAGGCGTCTCTTTTGTAAGAAATCTCTTTTAATATCATGACATCACAATTATGATACTGATGATTTAGCCCCCATTTGAGTGTGGTTCTTTATTGGGCCGTATACTCATCCATTAAATGGAAAGAAAGCCTGCCCTCTTGGAGCTTCCAGTCTGAATCAACAAGATGGTTCTTATATATAAGACAGACAGACAGACACAGATTAGTGCAAAAGCACCAAAAGGTTATCCCTTTCAACGAACCATGTCATTAACATTGTGAACTAATGATAGCAGACAGATGAGCAAGGAATTAAGCATAGGCGTGACATGCCTGTCCCAAATTCAGAGTTATCAGTGGCTCAGCAATAGGTCCGCTGAGGGTTTTTGGCTGGCACCATCAGTCACGAGGCTACTCCTCTCCCTGATGAGTATGGATGGCAGAAAGAGAGAGTTTTTAATAGAGAATTACTGAACAAAAAATTTACAATGATTTTCCTTTTCCATATCTCAGTTTTATAGATGAGGAAACTGAGGCTTACATTGCTTAGGTGGCTTGGCCAAGGTCATGCACCTTGTAAGTGGTGGAGAAAGAGTCAATATCACATCTTTCTGTTCTCTCTGTCATATACACACACACCACTTACACTAGATTACAAACTAAATCTAATCCGTGGGGAATCTGTGCTAATGTTCTGCTTCTGACATGGGCAGCAGGGAAGATAGCTCTCCTTCATACAATAATCTCAAAACTTAAGCATATCCTTAAGGTAATATCCATTAATAGAATATCAAGGATCTATCATGTACTCATTGATCCAAAATGATCTTGAATCTATTTATGTTTTCCTACCACCTTTTAGTGTTACTATTTTCATAAATTAGACATACATTATACACAGTCGAGTCTTCATTTATTGGTATGTTGATTTTAACCCAAACATCTTATTCTGATATTCTGACAATACTGGTGCATTAATAGTTGATAAAAGTTCCACAACCTACTTCTCAGAGTAACAAATTTGCATTTTAATCTGCACCTTCAGTGGCTGAACTCCAAAGTGTAATAAATAAGGATTTTCGATCTCACAGCACGTTGGTAGGGGTAGAATTCTCTTAGAGGAAGAATTCAGTGTGTGTGTCAAATTCTACCAAATAAGTGACTGACCTATAGGTAAGGCCAATCCTGAACTAAAATGAGGAATTCTAGAAATTTTTAAATGCAAATCATGCTCAGTTTTTGATGTTAGAGAAAACATCAAACTAGAACAGCAGTGCTGTCCCACTGGCTATTAACTGGAACTGCAGAGAAGCAATTTCCCCCTCTTCTCTGGTGGATGGTGGACGGTGGATGGTGCTTACCCTCTGCTGCAGGCCCTGTCAATGGCACTGCCATTAGAGCTCAGAAATTCAGAGCAGAATCATCCCTTGGAGGAGGACTTCCTTCCAGGTCTGAAGTTCTTACAGAATGAATCCTCAAAATCCTTTGCTGGGCTTTACCAGATTGTTCCTTGGTGTGTATTTCAGAAGGAGTCAGAGGCCTCAGATGGAGTACTGGATGGAGCAGGAGATATTTTTACAGTTTTTAGGATGCGTTCATTTCCAAAAGAGCATCTTCGTCACCTCTTCTTGTCCTTCCTGCTTTTAGGGAGTTTATAGCATTTACCTATCAGAAGATTCATTCCAGTGGACATTTGCTTATAGAAACATCTGCAAATTGTTCCATTTTGTTATGAAATCATTGGTAAAGCAATTCTTTTACTTTATTGGTCATTTTTTAGGGAGACAGAAACCCAAGATGAATGTTTATGGCTCTATGCTTTGCTCATTTTAATTCTCACGACTTGGCAAAGACTTCATATAAACAGACACCCAGGATGATTGAATTCAACTGAGTTTTTTGAGGATAGTGGCCAAACATGATTCTGTGGTCAATGGAGATTGCTGCTTCTTTCCCCCAGTGTTAAGCATTGATTTTGGCTGATCTTTTGTTTAGAAACAAAGTAGTATGCCACTTTTTAGTAAAAATAATATTTTTTATTTTTCAATTATAGTTGGCATACAACATAGTTAGTTTCAGGGGTAAACATAGTGACTGGATATCTATAAAACTCATGAAGTGATCACTCTAATAAATCTAGTACCCATCTGACACCATACATAGTTATTATAATATTATTGACTGTATTCCTTATGCTATACTTTGTCTCTATGATTATTTTGTAACTTCAAACTTGAAGTTTTTAATCCCTTCTTCCTTTTGTACTGACCCCACCAATCCCCCTCCCATTGGATTACCCTCAAAATTTTGTTTTTTAGATTCCATATATACATGAAATCATGTTATTTGTCTTTCTCTGTCTGACTTATTCCACTCAGCACAATACCTTCTAGATCCATCATGAAATATTTTTTTTCATTCTTTTACTTTCAGTCTGTGAGCGTCTTTTGGTCTGAAGTGAACCTGTTGTGGGCAGCATATATAAGGGTCTTGTTTTCTTATCCATTCAGCCATTTTGTCTTTGAGTGGAGCATTTAATTCATTTTTGTTTGAAGTATGTATTGATAGATATGTAGTTATTACTATTCTTTTTTCATATTTTTGATATGTATTTTTTATTCATCTTAAAGGAGGCCTTCCAACATTTTCTGTAATTATTTCACTTTTGAATAAAAATGATTCTCCAAACAGACTATGTTTGTGGCTTGAATTGAACAAAAATAATAGAGAGCTTTACTTGAAATTTAAAACAGTTAAATTAAGAAAAAAATAGTAAGTGCAGTTCTAATTCACAAAGAAGGCAGTAGACTTCAGGAGTTCATTACTTCAGGGGTCGCATATATGCATGTGTGTTCTGGTAAGATTTGGACAAATTTTTTTATGTGAGACAACCTGCTTTAAGGGAAGCTAGAAATATTTTAAGGGTACATAACCTAATATTTAAAAGGTTCTTTTATTAGATGATCTTTCTCATTATATGGGCTCATTAAAATAAATTTGTGAATTATATATAATTATAAAAAGAAGGATATTATCCATGATTTCACTATCCAGAAATAATAACTGCATCATTTTGTCATATTTCCTTTTAGTTTTTAGTCTTAAGAATATATTTCTACATTGTTGAGGCAATATTGTACATTAAATTTTGTTTTCCATTTATATTAAAGCAAGTTTTTTTTTCCCTATGTGATTTAAAATTCTCCAAAATGGATTTTTTGATAACACTATAGTATTCTGTTAGGTAGATATTTCTTAATTTGTTTAACTATGTCTCTAATGTAGGATTTTTAGGTTATTACTAATTATTTAAAGAATAAATAACATTAATGGATACTTTTGCTTATAAAAATATGCTCAGATAACTCTTTTAAATGCAGATTACCAATTATTGCGGTGAGGGACCACCACTTTAAAAGGTCTTGACATCTAATACCAAAACATCCACTGTTATACTGTGTCAGTTTGTAATCATAGCAGCAAAAAAAGGAAGTGTCCTTAATGTGCCCAATTCTGCCAGCACTGAATTGTCATTGTTTAATAAAAATCTCTATTACCTGATATGAAAGTTATTTTTATTTATTTGGACTTTTTGATTTTGTGTTGTTTTATTTTTTCAAAATTTAATTCACAATTTATATATAATTTTTTCTTTTACTTTTTAAAATTTAAAATTTCTCTTTTGTTCTTTTAATGTATTTTTTTTCTTTTTATAATTATTATTTTTTAAATAATATTTTGTATTTCACATTCATGAGGCTAGTGCTTTCCTTGTTTATTTGTATAAACTCCTTACATATTAAGCATATTGACATTTAACTATATACAACTCATACTTTTAAGAAAACTATTTTATTATTGATTTTTAAAATTCAATCATTTGGACAGTCAAAAATCTTTAACTTTATGCACTCAAATTTTTGTATATGTTTACTCCTCTAATAATGTTGCTTACTGTCTTTATACTTAGAAAGTTAATTTCCATCCTATTTCAGAAGGAAGGGACAACACTTGGGTATGAGAGGAAAAGCTTGTGTTGGAAGGAAGATTTGGTTGGGGCTTGGACTAGAGGTCAGTTGCATTAGCTCCTTTAATAGCAGATGTCTCCTTGCCACTAACATCCTGCAGGGACTTTCTGGGTGCAACATATGATACCATTTTCCCCAGTGTGATAAGGCTTCTCATAGGGTTGAGAAGGTAGAGAGACTATAGGTTGATAGTGAGAGACTGTAAAAGTTTGTCTAATTAACTTAATGTACAAAAGAAGAAAATGCAATGTGTCTCATTTCTTTAAGAAAAATGATTTGAGTTACAACTTGACTCTAGCATTATGTTGGTAAGGAAATAATAATCCACAGAAAGACTGCAGCCAGCCCTGTCCACGGTATAGAGGTGTTAAAACTTCGAATATATGTAAAATCCAGTTACTGAAAAGGTGTTTTGTTGGGAGGGGAATTCATCATGGTGGTTTGTTAGAGCTTAGGGGAAATGTAATGCCACCTTTTTTCAAGCCACTTAACTTTCCATGTTCTCAGAAAGAAAATTTATTATCAATAATTTGGATTGCAAAGTATCATAATAATGAGATACTTTCCTAGGGAATAAAAAAATATAATTTGGTAATAATTAATTTTAATGATAAAGTTATCATTATGCTGTTTTGAGATTAACAAGGTAATAAATTATTACTTAAACATATTAAAAGTTTAGATGTTTGAATTTCTGATTGAAAAATTTAGAAACCAAAGAAATTATTAATTTTATATGTTAGTGACAAAAAGAGTATACCACATTTTATTGAGTTTTTTCCCATTTTTGAATAATGTTTGTTTTACAGAGACAAAGTTATCATTACTTTTAAGACATTTTCAAGACCTGTATGGAAGTTATAATATCCACAGAGGTTATATTAAAATTATATTTTAAAAGTTATTTATACTTTATAATTATTATAATTAGAATGAGCGTATCTATAGATATTTTTTATGGGTCATCATATTTTTATGAGAATTAACATATTTTTAATAGAATGATAGTCTAAAATATGCAGTTGGACAGCATAAATTATGTGAAATTTAAGTGGTGTGATATAAAAATCAATAACCTACATATTATGAGCAAAATTTGTAATATTGTGGTTCTCACCAAATTTAAATTAAGATTTGCATAATTTCAGTTGGTGAACTATAAGAATTGTACATTGTTCTTATTCTTGCCACATGGTGGAGCCACATTAGTTTGTAAGGGAATTAACATTTTTTAAGAAATTAAATTTGTTGGGCTGACACTGGTTCATAAAATTATATCGATTTAAAGTGTGCAATTCAATGGACATTTTTAAAGTGTTTTAATTCTTGTGCTTTACAAGAATTTCTATAAGATAGGTTATTTATACTACCATTTTTTACAACATTTAAAAATAATTTCAAGTTGTTTTATGACTTTTTATATTAGCACTCATTAAGAGTAGGTATCTAAACTCATGCTGAAAAATGTGCTCCCAAATCATAACTTTTAAACAGATGTTGGCTGTAATTCAGTGCCATGAAGCCCAGCAACTGCCTTGGTATGCTTTTACCATCAATTTAAAGATGAACAATTGCTAAATATAATGCTAAGAAAATAAAGAGCAGAATCTAAACATAAATATGCTATAAAGTTGTAGATGTATATACTCTGTAAACCAATTCTCTACTTTTCCCCCATGAAAAAAATCAGCCTTGAATTATCAAAAATATAAAGTACACATATTTCTTATAAAATGTAGCTGACTCATGGTGGGGCCTACCTTAACACAGATCTTATAAGCAAATACTGCAACAAGACTTCAGAACCTGCCTTTGCTTTTTTAGCCATATAAACACTAAAGAAAGGTCAAGTGATGTCAAGTAATTTGAATAGAAAACAATTATGGGAAAATGAAATCATTGCAAGTTAGATGCTATTAACATGTAAAACTCAATGTATAATCAGCACTGCATTTACCATTCACATGCTATACTGTGTAGAACTCATCTTTTGTATAAACCAGTTAGCTACAGTTGATTAGCAATAGGTATAGTAGTAGTTATGTAATAAAGAATGTTTCATTAAAAGTTTTAAATTCTTCTTTCAATATGTACTGTTGGTAGATAGTAAACTGATTGCCCCATCAGGTGAATGGATTAACGGTTCAATATGAATTGATTTTTGAACAAAGGAAAAATAACACTAACAGAAATCATACACAAAATCGGGAGAATCAAGTTGATAAGTAGAAGCTGCCACCACGTACATAGTTTTCATTTATTTAATTTAAAATGAATGATTTAGTTTTAGCAAAACATTATTATATTAAATTAAAAACACTGAAGTTTTATTGGTTTTGAAGTTTTTTGCACATTTAACTTGTATTTTTATAGTTAATATAAGAGTAATAAGCACAACAAGTTTAAACACCATTTTATGTGAAAATTATTTGTCCTGTAAGGGGGAGGTATCTGACTCAAAACATTGTTGAAAGATTTTTCCATTGCTGAAAAACATTGCTGTGGTCCTGGGAGTTCTGATAGTTTCCCCATCCTGTTCTCTGGCTCTACCACTGTGGCCAGAGTTACTAGCTGGGAATATGGCTGGAGTCCACGTTATAGAATTTAGGGTCAGGAGACAGGTGCTTGGGAGCACTGTGTAATTACGATGCTGAGGTAGGGTGCTGAGACTTTGAGCTGGGGAATTGTGATGTACAAGGAGAAGAGCTAAGCCTATTTAGTGAACTGCATTATCTTCTACTGCTCTGCACTGCACTACACTGCACTGCACGCTCGCCCTCCGTCCCTTCCTTCGTCCCTCCTTCCCTCTCTTTTTCATTTGACCAGGTCCTGCCGGAAGCACTGAAAGTCACACATTGTCTGTGTAAAACAGTATACAGTTTTCTATATTTTAGAATCTAGGAGGCCGGAGAACTCTGTTCACTCTCCTCTTGGTGTTCACCCCCATTCTGGAAGACCAAGTCTGATACAAGTAACCAGCTTTTTGTTCATAACACCCCACGGTGTTACTTTTGGTTTCTTGTTTCCAAAGGGCTTCTGCTAGATTTAGATTGACATTTTTACCTTTGAGAGGAACTGTTCCCTGCGTGCCCCCACTGCTGTCTCTGGGAATCTCCTAGATCATAGGTCACAAGATCACCAGTTAGCCACCAGAGCTTCTCTACATGCTTTCTGCCTATATTCACTGCTTTGGAGATCTGGGGTAAGAACAAATGCTTTAGGAGGGCTGTGTTATGTTGGTCAACTTGGTTAAGCAGACAGCTATGCTCTCTAGAGTCTCCTTCCATGTGTAGTTCTGCATAAGAGTTGGCCAAAAGACGAAACTGCACGAGGTTTGGAAGGCAGAAGTGAAACAGTAACAATTTCTCTAACAAGGTTATTGTGGTTAGGTACAATGATAGATACAGAGGTACCCGCAGGTCCCACTGTGTCCTCATTCTCCTCAGTTTTATACCCAGCTAATCTTTCTGACTCATGGCCTTTCTGACTGACAGTGACTCCAGGCCCATCACCAGATGCTTGGCTATTGGTTTACAGAAGTGGTAGCTACACAGAGGTAGCAGCTTCCCAGATACCTCTCAATGAGATCCTCTTCACCGTTGTAGTTTGGTGGCTGCAATTGCTTAAGTCTTAGATTTTTCCTTCAAGTCCCAACACTTCTCTCTGTGCTATGGCTTTAGGCAGGCAGCTTAATCACTCTTTTCTGATTCTCTGACTTCCTCTTCCAGACTTTCATCTCTCCAGCTCCTCCTGCATTTATAAGGTCTACTTCCTATAATGAGTCTTTAGTCCTTTATTCTGTATCATTTACAGTGGTTCTGCTAACCTGGCTGACCCCTAAGTGATACAATGATTGGTCCTGGAACTGATTCAGAGGAGCAGAGCCTTAAGGGTGGGAGATTGGTACTTATTCTCTGATTTGACTAGGCATTGATGACCCCATTGCCAATGGCAAATGGGACACTAGCAGTCTCTGACATCAGATTCCTACAGAAGGAAAGATGTGTTAACAGGTAGCTGTTGCCATTGGAAAATTTAGTGGATCTAAAGCGTATAAAGACTGTGGGTTGCTTCTATATGCCATAGGGAAATTGGAGAAAGAAAATCATGAACTCAGGACAATATATTCCTAGCCCAAGGTCCAGGTGAGAAACTGGAAAGTTTTTGTGACTGCCATTAAAGAAATTCTTATTTCCCATAGCTGCAGGGTCTGGTACTTCTGCAAACCAAACCCATAGACTAGTTCTGTAGGTAGCTACATGTGGGCAGATTCTGATGACTGGAGTACTTGAAGCCCCTCAGTCTCTTTTGTCAGCAGAAACTGACTTTCCTTCTCTGAAGAATTTAGTCCCTACTTACATGAAGAACCTGTGATGACATCGTATGGAGAAATATTGAGACTGCTCAAGATCCACCCCCAATACCTTTCATTCCTTCTATATCTATAACTAGACTCAATTCCTGGCAAGCTCTATGGGGACAGGTACAAAATAATGAGGTATCATATGTGTAAAAAGAATTGTAAGATTTTTCTAATTTATATTTAAATAGCTAAAAGTTTATGCTGTAAAATCTCCTTCCTTCCTTTCCCTAAAAGTCCTGTAGCCATTTATCAAGGTAACAGTGTATTGGAGATGGGAAAATAAGCAGAGTTTTGGAGAATTTCTGGACACTGGCCCTGAAATGATACTAAGTCTTAGAAACCCAAAGTGCTACTCTTGACTACTTATCAGAGTAGGGGTTTATTGGGACTGAATGATTAATGATATTTTGGCTTATGTCTATCTCACAAAGTATCCAGTTGGGCTCTAAATTGACCATGTGACTATTTTCCAAGTTCTAGAATGCCTAATTGAAAGAGACACTCTGCAAATGGCAATCACTGTATTGGCAATCTGATCTGTAGAATGAGGACAAGTAGAAAATATTAGAATTGCCTCTATATTCCAAAATAGTAAATCCAAAAATAATACTGCTTTCCTGGAGAGGCTGGAGTGCCTCAATAGAGGACTTAAAAGATGCAGAGCTGTTCTTTTCCAATTCATTTCCATTCATCTCATACATTTGGCCTGATCAGAAGATAGATGAATTTTGAAGAATGACAAAGAATTATTGTAAACTTAATCAGATGGTGAATACAATTGCAGCTGCTGTTCCAGATGTGCTTTCATTGCCTGAGTAAATCAACAAGTCCCTTGACATTTAATTTGGGTATTGATATGGAAAATCACTTGTTAGCAGAAACTACCTGAAGCTTTTTATTTTTTTTCATCTGGAAGAGCCATCAATTTACCTTCATTGTTTCACCTCTGGGATATATCAACTCTCCAGTCCTGTCTTATTTTACTCCACAGAGAAATGATTTCCTCTCCAGTCCACAAGGTGTGACATGGATCTGTTAGCTTGATGGACAAGGGGAGCATGAAATAACTACTTCAGAAATTTGGTAAGACACATATATGCCAGAGAGTGGGAAATAAATCCCAGAAAAATTTAGGGGGTTATTCCTTCAATGGACTTTCTTAGGTTTCCTTGGTCTGGGACAAGTTGAGATATCTCTTCCAAGGTAGAAATCAAGTTGCCACATCTGGTCATTCCTACCATTAAGAAAGAATGCCTCACTGGATTTTAGAGGCAGCATATACTTCATTGTGTGTGCAGCTATAGCCTAAGCTTATTGAGTAATCTGAAAGGCTTCCAATTTTGAATAGGGACCTAGAAAAAGTGAGGGTTCTGCAACAGGTCCAGGCTGCTATGCAAGTTTCTCTGCCACTTTGGTCACATGACACAGGCAATTTCATTGCTCTTAATGTGCCTATTAAACCTTTGGCGGACCACTTAGGTGAATTAGAGCAGACATTTAGGATCTGGGAGTAAATCCATGCCATACTCAGCAGATAACTATTCACCCTTTGAGAAACAGCTCTTGGAGTTTTATTGGGTCTCAGTAGAGACTAAGTATTTGACCATGGATCACCAACTCACCATGTGACCCGAAACGCCCAGCATGGAGTGGGTGTTGCTTGACCCACAAAACCATAAAGGTGGGCATGCATAGAAGTGGGAGTGGTATATATAAGATCAGGCTTGAACATTTCTTGAAGGGACATATAGGCAACATTAGTAAGTGGTTTGGATGACGTGCTTACTAATGGGATGACCCGCTTACTAATGACCCACTTACTAACTGCTAGTTCTGTTACAGTGCCTCATCTTTTTCTGTCAATGACTGAGCACTGAGCTTGCCAGTGTTAGTCCATTCCTGCAGGGTGCAGGGCTTCAGGCAACTTTGGCATGTGTGCTCTCCAAGGCCTGGTGGGAACTTTTCTAGAACTGTGCTAAAGACTGGACTTTTTGTGTCCAATGCTCTTTATATGTTTCTCTCTCTCTCTCTCTCTCTCTCTCTCTCTCTCTCTCTCTCTCTCTCTTTTTTACAGGGGTCGAATCTACACTACAGTCTCAAGGTCCACCCTGCCTGTTTCAGATTCTACTCCTATATTATTCATAGGCATTTCTTCCAATAAGCCTTTTGCATGTTTAATCCTGTCTTAGCAAATGTTGTTTGGGAGGAATAAAATTGATATACTAGGTATCAAGACTTGTCAAAGAAGACAGGTGGGGCTTGGGACTCACTTTACATCCCACAGGCAAAGGGACTTTATCCCTAGTTATATTTGGAGCATTGATGGTTCCTATCACAAGGTGGAGGCTCAATTGCTGAAGATTTCACTGATAGTCATGGTGATGGAGATGACCTGGTGGAAGAGAATTCCATTACAGATGCAATGATTCAGGCATTTAAAAGATATGGGTGAATAATGCCTACAAGCAGAACATGTTCACTGCTTATTGTTAAATTGTACTAAAGCCCTAAAAAGAAGTAACAAGAAACTGAGATCCAGAAGGCCTCTTTAACAGCTTACTAGGAACCCTGCTTATCTGTAGAGGAAGGGCAGACACAGCTGATGAGAAGACAAGATTTGATAGTCTTTTTTGCAATATCTTTTTCTTTTTTTTTAATTTTAATTTTTTTCAATAACTGTTGACATTCAATGTCATTTTATATTAGTTTTAGGTGTACAGCATAGTGGTTACATGATTTATGAATGATCCCCCTAATAAGTCTAGTACCCACCTGGCGTGATACATAGTTATTACTGTATTCCCTATGCCATACTTTACATCCCCATGACACCTTTGTAACCACCAATTATACTTCTTACTCCTTTCACTGTGGTTTTTCTTTTTTCTTTTTCTTTTTTTCCCAGTTCCCCAACATCTTTCCCATCTGGTGACCATCAATTCTCTGTATCTTTGAGTCTGTTTCTGTTTTGTTCATATATTGTTCTTTAGATTCCATACATAAGTAAAATTATATGATATTTGTATTTCTCTGTCTGACTTATTTCACTTAGCGTAATACACTCTAGGTCCATCCATGTTGTTGAAAGTGGTAAGATTTCATTCTTGTTATTTCTGAGTAATAACCCATTATATATATGTACCACCTCTTTTTATCTAATTGTCTATTGATGGCATGTAGTTTGCTTCTATATCTCAGCTATTGTAAATAAAGCCACCATGAACACAGGGGTTCATATATCTTTTGGAATTAGTGTTTTGGATTTATTTGGATAAATACCCAGAAAGAGAATTGCCAGGTCAGAAGCTAGTTCTATTTTTAATTTTTTGAGGAACCTCTATACTGTTTTCTATATTGGCTGTACCAATTTACAATCCCATCAACAGTACATAAGAGTTCTCTTTTCCCCACATCCTTGCTAATATTTGTTTGTTAATTTATTGCCAATGGCCATTCTGACAGGTGTGAAGTGGTATCTTGTGGTTTTAATTTGCATTTTTCTGAGATTAGCAACTTTGAGTATCTTTTTGTATGTATTCTGGCCATCGTATGTCCTCTTTGGAGAAATGTCTATTCAGGCTCTTTGCCAATTTTTAAATTGGATTGTTTGATTTTTGGTTTGGAGTTGTAGGAGTTCTTTATTTATTTTGGATTTTAACCCTTTATTGGATGTATCATTGGCAAATATCTTCTCCCAATCTGTAGATTGTCTTTGCATTTTGTTGATGATTTCCTTTGCTGTACAAAAACTTTTTGGTTTGATGTGGTCCCATTTGTTTATTTTTTTCTTTTATTTCCCTTGCCCAAGGAGATATACCAGAAATAATATTACTAAGAGCAGTGTCAGAGAGTTGACTGCCTATGTTTTCTTCTAAGAGTTTTATGGTTTTATGTCTTTCATTTAACTCTTTAGTCAATTTTGAGTTTTTTACTGTATATGGTATAAGAAGATGGACTAGTTTTACTTTTATTTTTGTGCATGTATTTGTCCAGTTTTCCCAACATCATTTATTGAAAAGGCTGTCTTTACTCCCATTGTATATTCTTGCCTCCTTTGTCACAGATTAATTGACTATGTACGTATGGGTTTATTTCTGGGCCCTGTATTCTGTTGGATCGATCTATATGTTTGTTTTTATGCCAGTACCATGTTATTTTGATTACTGTGGCCTTGTAGTATAGTTTAATATCAGGTATTGTGATACCTCCAACTTTGTTTTTCCTTTTCAGAATTGCTTTGGCTATTTGGGGGTTTCATATAAATTTTAGGATTATTTGTTCCAGTTCTATAAAAAATGTCATTTGTGTTTTGATGGGGGATTGCAGTAAATCTACAGATTGCTTTGGGTAGTATGGATATGTTAATTCTTTCTTTTCAGGAGCACAGTATACATTTTCATTTATTTGTATCTTCTTCAATTTCTTCCTTCAGTATCTTATAACTATCCAAGCACAGATCTTTTTCCTCCTCAGTCAAATTTATGCCTTGGTATTTTAATTTTTGATGCAATTGTAAATGGGATTGTTTTCTTAATTTCTTGGTTAATTATTGGTATATAAAAATGAAACCGATCTCTGAATATTAATTTTGTATCCTGCTACTTTACTAAATTAATTTATCAGTTCTTATAGTTTTTTGGTAGAATCGTTAAGATTCTCCATATATTACTGTTTATCTTTCCCTTTATGTCCATCAATATTTGCTTTATAAATTTAGGTGCTCCTATATTGGTTGCATGAATGTTTCTAAGGGTTATATCCTCTTGTTGGATTGACCCTTTTATCATTATGAAATTTCCTTCTTTGTCTCTTGTTATAGCCTTTGTTTTAACGTCTATTTTGTCTGATATAAATATTGTTAACACAGCAGTTTTGTTTTTCATTTATGTTTGCATGAAATATCTTTTTCCAACCTGTGCTTTCAGTTTGTGTGTGTTTTTGATCTGAAGTGGGTCTCTTGAAAGCAGCATGTGTAAGAGTCTTGTTTTCCTATCCATTCAGACACCTTATCTTTTGATTGGAGAATTTAATCCATTTACGTCAAAAATGATTATTGATAGGTATGCATTACTGTCATTTTATTATTCATATTTATGTCTCCCCCTTGTTCTTTAACATTTCTTGAATTACTGTTTGATGGTAATGAACTCCTATAGTTTTTCTTGTCTGGGAAGCTCTTTATCTGTCCTTTGATTCTAAACGATAGGTTTACCGGGTAGAGTAATCTTGGTTGTAGGTCTTTTCTTTTCATCACTTTGAATCTGGCCTGCAATGTTTCTATTGAGAAATCAGTTGACAGTCTTGTAGGAGCTCTCTTATAGGTAACTAACTGCTTTTCTGTTGTTGCTTTTAAGATTCTTTCTTTGTTTTTAACCTAAAGACATGTCTCTTTTTCTTGCCAGGTTAGGGAAATTTTCTATAATAATTCTTCAAATAGGTTTTCAATCCCTTGTTCTCTCTTTTCTTCTTCTGATACTCTTATGATGTGAATGTTGGGATTGATGTTGTCCCAGAAGTCCCTTAAACTATCATTAAATTTTATTTTCTTTTTGCTGTTCTGATTGGGTGTTTTGCGCTACCTCGTCTTCCAAATTGCTGATTCAATCTTCTGCTTTATCTAATTTGCTGTTGATTTCTTCTAATGTATTCTTCATTTTAGTCATTGTATTCTTAATTTATGACTTTATTTTTTGTGGTTCTTATGTCCTTTTTATGTTTACTATCTCTTTGTTGAAGTTCTCAGAGTTGATCTCTTCTTTCCCTAAGCTTGTTGAACACCCTTTAAGCAGAGTTTTGAACTCTGTGTCTGGTAGATTGCTTGCCTCAATATCATTTAGTATTTTTTTTTCTGGAATTTTCTCCTGTTCCTTCATTTGGGACTTATTTCTTTGTCTCCTCATTTTGGCTGCCACTCTGTGTTTGCTTCTCAGTATTAGGTAGATCCCCCAGTCTTGGCAAGGTGGCCTTATATAATAGATATCCTGTGGGGCCCAGTGGTGCAGAATCTCTGGTTACCTGAGACAGGTGAAGCAGAAGTGTCCCTGGTATGAAATGTGTTTCCCCTCCTGTTGTAGTTGCTGTTTGCTCATAAGTGGGTGAAGTTAACTCTCAGGCTGACTAGCTTGCAGTCTTGCCATGAACACGAGGTGGAGGGCTCACCCTACAGAGTGAGATTCACCCCAGCAGGGCTCGAGACCACCCTATGGGAGTGCCATTTGTGGATCTAACTGGGTGACACTGTGTTATAGTCTGAAGCCAGCCACTGGGTGTGTTAGTTGTAGAAACACTTGGGAGAAGCTGCAGTGCAAGCTGAGTTCAGCCACTGCCTATTATCAGCCCAGGGTTACCTGGTAGGATTTACAAAGCAAGCCACAGTTAGAAGCTGCCTATGTTGGGCCCAGGAGCACATGGGAAAGGCCACATTGTGACCCATGGCTGGCTGCCACTTGCACTAGGCCTGGGGTTACTCAGTAAAAGACACAGGGTACACTGAGGCCAGCTGCCAACTGCCTGGGGCCTTTAGACTTTGGAGGGTTTTTAAGAAAGCTTGAAGCTCAGACCAAGGCCACATGTGAAGAACAGTCACTGAAAACACCAAGGGAAATGTGTGAGTTAGGTGGAGCTAGATCAGGGAATCACCAGGGTGGGGCAAGTGGTGGTCACCAGGTTAATGCAGATTAAGATATTATGCCTCACTAGCCCCTGCAATCTTGTGTGGAGGGAGGGCTCAATACAGGGGCAATGGTAGCCCTTGCCTTGAAACCACCCATTTAGTTTCTCCCCATGCCTTTTGACCAGTTGTCTCTTAGCTGGAGCTCAGGGTTAATGCCTGTGTGTGAGTGAATCTGTGTGTGGGATCTTTAAGAGGATGTCTGGGTTTCCAGCAGCCCTACATTTCACCAGGCTGGGACAGAATTGCTGCTGATCTTCATAGCCAGCAGTTGTAAGAACTACTATTCCTGGCACTGGATCCCTGGGCTGGGGATCATTATTATAGGGACAGATACCCATTCCAGGCATGGGTTTGCCTTTTCTGCATTCATATCCCCAGCCAGCATTACTGTTCATGGCTTGCTTTTTAGAAAGCCTGGTCTACAAACACGAAATCCCTCACAACACTACATTTAACCAGGGATTCACTTCATAGCAAAGGAATCATAAGAGTGAGCCTATGACCATGTTTGAGTCAGTCAAATACCATAATTTCTGGAAGCAGCCAACTTCATAGAGTGCTAAAATGCCCTCCTGAAGCTGAAATGACAACCAGAGGCAGTACTTTACAAAGTGCTGTCTTTCTAGATGTAGTCTATGCATTAAATCAGAGAGATTCTTGAATTAATAACTATTCTTTTTACTAATAAATAGTAATGGATAACTCATATTATGTGCAGAACATTAATATACGTAGAAAAAACAGGTATTTCATCTTTCCTCCAAATTTGTACATTCTACCATGAAATATGTTAACACTGAAGCTATGAGCAGCCTGGGAATCCCAGAAGTAAGGATTAATCTACAGGTACTGATGGGAACATGTGTATTATAGCTCTCTGAGGTGAAATAAATAGATTGATAATAAGCTTCTGTACATAGTTGTACCAACAATAAAATGATAGAATGCTTGCTGAGCTCAAAATTTTCACAACCCAGTGATCCTTAATCTGGTAACCAATTCATTCCTCAAAGACCTGCATACCTCAAAGAACTGTTTATGAGGATACCTTGAAGTAAGTGTCAGAAAGGACCTCATAAACTCTAAACAGTGACACAAATATAAGAGATAGCTTTTAACTTTTTAAAAAGAACTTATGATAGATGTGACATAAATATTTGTTGACTAAATGAATTAGAGGATAAAACACATTCTTGACACAAATTTAATGTATAGTTTGCAGCCTGGTGTTCCTTTTCAAGTTATAATATTATTGCTTACTTAGCCTTATCATATTTGACAATTCGTGGACTTTTGTGTCTTAATCTTTTTTTCTTTGTCTTAGATTTATGGCTTGATGAGAATAAAAGCAAAAGAAGGGGAAATGAAACTTGGAGAGAGTGTCATGTCTAAGTGACAAATAACATCATACACACACACACACACACACACACACACACACACATATATATTAGATCTTTATTTCAATTGTTGAATAATTCAGACAAAGTCCATGGCTTCTTGATGCTTATATTCTGATGGATAGACAGACAAGAAATACATCAACAGTTATATAATATAATGTCTGCTGCTGATGATTCCCATAAAAAAGTGTGAGACAGGGTAAGGGGAAAAAGGAATGGTTTAGGTGAGTTTTATTTTACAGAGGATTGAAAGAGAGACTTCTTTGACGGAGGTGGCATTTGAGCAGTGACCTGAATAATGTTACGAAGATAGCCTCCTGGGACATGAATATTCAAGTGCAAAGACCCAGATGTGGAAGCCTACTTGGGGCATTCAAGGAACATCTAGGCTATTTAGGGGGTAAATGTGACCACAGGAGAGTGAAAAAGTTGAAGTAAAATAGGAAATACTCAGTAAACCTGAGAGTCTCATTATGTCATGATCTGTGTCATGCCGAAGATGTCAAGGTGAAGAAGACATAATCCTCGTCTTCAAGAATGAGAGTATTCTAGAGGAAGCAGACGTAATATAAAGAGATTATTAGTATTCTGGAGGTATGTACAAAGTTCAAAGGGAGCCAGAGGAAAGAGACTTTAAATTTTCCTGGAAGTTCAAGGAAGGCTTCAGAAAGGAGAGATGTCAGGGAACCAAGTTGTAAACTCCAAGCAAAAGGAAGGGTTCAGGGAAGGATGGAGGCAAGGAAGGTGATAACTCATAATATTTCCTGAATATAATAGCTTGGTATTTCTAGAAAGTCAATGTTGATGCAAGATGTGCCAGGAGATGAGGCTGAATTGGTAGCTAAAGGCATATCATATGTGGACTTGTATCATGTGAAGTAAGAAATTTTGAAAAGTGAAGTAAAATAACTAAATTTACCTTTTACACAGAGCCATTAGGCAAGGCAGTAGCATTAACCAAGACAAGAAATGTGGAAGTAGAAGAGCTTGGAGTAGGGGAGGTGAGGAGATGATGGGTTTTAGGCCTGTACAGTTTAGATTGCCCAAGGATCATCGGACCAAAAGGAAGTTGGATGTATACACAGGTCTGGAGCAAACTCAAGGTTAGAGGCATAGTCAGTAGCATGTGAGTATTAATTGTGCTCATAGTGTGGAGAGAAGTAGACCGTGGTTGTAGCCAGAAAAATAGTAGCATTTACAGGTGGAAAGAGAGGGGTGCTGACACTATAGGAATCACCATCTTATCACTGATCATGCAGTGTTTTAATATTTATTTACAAGCCTAACTTCCCAAGTGCATTGTGAACTCCTTGAAGGAAATAATTATAGCTCATTTTTTTTGTGCTTGTATTTCTAACAACTGTCCTAGTGCCTAGTGCCTGTCCATGTGATGTTTAATATATGTATATTTAAATCAATTAATAAATAATTAATTAATGAAAGGGCTCTAGAGCTTGGCATTTCTGGTTGGTGCTTCCATCATTTAGTGTTTTGCATCTTTTTGTTTTATTACTTTTTTTTTATTATACAAGGAATACACATTTACCAAAAAAAAAACTAGAAAAAAAAGCTAAAAAATTACCTTGAATTCCATTAGCAAGAGTAACTATTGTTAACATTTCATGTCTATACTGTTATTAATAGAAATACAATGTGAGCCACATACATAATTAAAAATTTTGGTAGCTATATTAAAGGAAAGTATAAAGAAATATATTAAATTAAATGTAATAATGTATTTTTTAATCCAATGAAACCAAAATATCATTTCAACATGTAGTCAGTATAAAATTATTAATGAGGTTGTTTATATTTTTTCTTCATACTAAGTCTTTGAAACCTGGGATATATTTTACATTTACAGCACATCTCAATCTGGACTAGCCACAATCCAAGTGTTCAGTAGTCACATGTGGGTAGTGGCTGTGTATTGGACAGCAAAGTTCAGGACTCTTTTTGATGTATATGTAATGATAGAGCTATACATAAATTTATAATTCTCTCTCCACAAAAATAAGGTCATAGGAAACCTGAAGTTTTATAAGTTTTTTAAAATAAACTTGTTATTTTAGAATAGTTTAGATTTACAAAAAGTTGTGAAGATGGCACACATAATTTCCACATACTCTACACCTAGTTTCTTTTCTTATTAACATCTTACAGTGGTACATTTGCCATAATTAAAAAACCAATGCCGGCAGGTTGTTATTAACTAAAGTTTATACTTTACCAGATTTACTTAGATTTTACCTAGTGTCCTTTTCCTGTTTCAGGATCCCACCTAGGATACATTGCACTTGGTCATCATGTCTCCTTAGGCACCTCTTGACTATGACAATTTATCAAGTTTTTCTTATTTATGACGACCTTGACAGTTTTGAGGAGTACTAGTCAGGAATTTTGTAGAATATCCCTCAGTTAGAATTTCTTAGGTGATATCTTCATGATTAGATTGCAGGTATGGGTTTTGAGAGGAAGACCATAAAGATAAAGTGTCTTTTTTCATCACATCATTTCAAGGGGCCATGCTATCAACATGACTTATCTCTGCTGACGTTGACCATGATCACCTGGCTGAGGTAGTGTTTGTCACATTCTCCATTATAGTTACTCTTTTTTCACCTTTTCCGCACTGTCCTCTTT
This sequence comes from Cynopterus sphinx, assembly GCA_030015415.1. NCBI lineage: Eukaryota > Metazoa > Chordata > Mammalia > Chiroptera > Pteropodidae > Cynopterus > Cynopterus sphinx. Next base: position 78,431,124 of record CM057384.1, read on the forward strand.
GAAAGGAAGTCACTATGTACAGCCCACACTTAAGGAGGAAAACTTATGCTCTACTTCTTTGTGTGTAGTGTCTGCATAAATTATTTAGAATTCTTTACCATGGGAGATTTGTCTATTCTCCTTCTTTTATTTGTTCACCAATTTACTGGTATCAGTGACTCATGGATATTTATTTTACATTTTGGGTTATTACTCAAGGTTGCCTTATTTATTAATTTTTTTCTCAAATTGTTCCAATTTTAACCACAGGGAGCTTTTTCAGTTGGCTCCTATATCCCTTTGACATAGCCCCATATTTTTTTGAGGGTGCGGTGCTATAAGATGCTCCAGGCTTATCTTGCATATTCCCTGACCCAGCCCCAGGGGCAGCTGCTTTTCCAAGGAGCTCTCTGTTTCCTATTATTAGAAAACAGTATTAGAAACTGAGGAAAGAGTAAAGATAAGGAATATGTAAAATGGAGTCGCTTTAACCAAGCTGCTAAAATTATTAATATTATGATGGTTGAGGCATGAGGAAAAAGACTCTATTCTTGTTCTAAATAGCCTGGCAAATTAACCTTTTTTAACTTTCCAGTCCTATGTCAATGCCTGGATACACACATGAACATACACTGGACCTTCAGATAATCCTCTGAAGAAATGACATGTCCAGACCACCTGACATCCACCTGACATCCATTATCCAGACCACCAATTGTAACCAGACCTCCTGGTACCCGTTCTCTAGGACACTAAGTATCATCATTTGGACTGCCTGATATCTGACTGATAACCATCCTGGACCAATCCTAGGACTAAGAATACAGGACTGATTATTCTCAAGAAAGCCCTTTTTACTGTAAGAATTCTTAACATTGTTGTCTTCTTCAAAACATTTCTGGGTTTTTGCCTAGCTGTGTTTTGTTTGCAAACTCTAAGACCCTGGAATAAATTTTTATCCTTTATTTCTAGCAAAGGCCTCCAGATTATTTTTGAATTTGTTAGACTAAACTAAGATATGAGATTTAGGTATGCTTATTAGTACTGGGGTATCATCAAACACATCCAAGAAGAGATGGGAAATAGGTTGTGAAAGGTGATGAATTTCAAAGCTGAGAAGAAAGGAGAGGAAACATATTACAGGAGAAGCAAATAACAGAAGCAGGATTTTGGAGTTAGGCAAGCAGTTTCATAGGGAATCCAGAGTTTTTGAGCAGGCAAGATTCTTTGATTGTGTTGCAGGACAAATAGAAACTGAGCTTCACTAATTCAATAAGTACTTTTTGAGATCCTACTTTGTGTACACATTGAGTTAAGTGTTGGAGATATTATAAATAAGAACTGTATGGTCACTGATCTCACATAACTTAGATCTGGTATGGTAGGTAGAAAGCCATGTAAGAAAGAGAAACTCTGTCAGGAAAGGCTTCCCAGGAAAAGTGATATCTAGGTTAAGATGAATGATTGAGTAAAATTGCGCTTGTGTGTGTGTGTGTGTGTGTGTGTGTGTGTGTGTGTGTGTGTGTTTGCTGTGGGTGGGGAGTGGGGAGTGGTGGGACGCATTAGGAAGATTAATCTGGCGACACTAAAAGCAGGAAGAGTATGAAAGGGCTCAGTGTAATAGTGTAAGTACCAAGTGTGAAATTTGTTGCTCCTCCTTATCATACCAGATGGTGTGAAAGTTAGAGCTGAACAATTTCTCTAATTTGAACAGTTGGAGGAATTGTGTTCTTTCTGAACTGTAGCAAGTCAAAAATTAAAAAATGTAATTTTAAGGTATTTTGTTTGGTTAGTTCATTTTATTCAATATTATCTTTATTGGTGTTTTAGGTAGGTCTCTTTTGATTATCAATAATAGAAAACACAACTCAAAATAGCTTAAGTAAAAAAAATATTTATAAATTTATTGTGTCACCTCATTGGTGTCCCACCTATATCCACTTTGTGCTTATGACTTTAGTGCACTCTGCCTGCTGACTTCCTCTTGCACTTGAGTTTCTTTGCTTGTGGGTTTTCTCTTACTGCACAGCCTGCTAAGTGCTAGGAATTTACACTCTCACCCCCAAGTGCTGGCCTAGACCAATGACACACAGGATTTGGGGTATCGATACTCTAGTTCTTTTGGCCCTCAGGTGAGACAAGTAGAGGCAAGTGTTTGACAGTGGTTCCCAGAGATTCCCAGATAGATTAAACTCTAGGAGCCCCTCCTTTATTGGCTGACTTTCCTTCCCATCACTCTCCCTCACACCCATGTCATGCATCCAAGGATCACATCCCAAATAAATCACTTGCACTTGAATTCTTGTTGGCTACTGGAGGAACCCAAGCTAAGGAAGTTGAGGGGTACAGCTGAAAATCTCCAGGCAGATCTCTAATCACTGCAGGATCCAGGGCCTCACACAGTGTTATTGGAACTCAGTTTCCTTCTCTCTTTCCAGGAAGAGGGCTACTATCACATCTAGTTTCATATCCTAGCCTCTTACATCCCCACGGCATTTCTAGCAGTTCCATGCAAAGCTTTGGAATGTGGGCTTGCGTAATGTACCCATCCTCAAACAAATCATTGTGATCAGAGAAACAAACTGTGCTAACTGGCAAGGGATTCCAAGGCACTATCAGCCTCATCCAAACTCAAACATGAGAGAGAGGTGAGGCTTAATTATCCAGGGAAATCAAGGTGTCATTACCAGAAAAGAGAGGATGGATATTCGGCAGGCAGAAAAGATAGAGCTGCACCTCCATCACCTATATTATTACCCGTAGGCACCAGATTCAGAGATGAAAATGCCCTTGAGGATGGGGTCTTGTAACCATGACTTTTTCTTTAATACCAAATGTGAGAAGATTGCTCCTACAGCATTTGTTAGCTACCTCTCTAGACCCACGAGTACTGCCTACTGTTCCTTGTGTCTACCCTATTTCTGTCCTGTGGGTTGTTTCCTATGTGCCTGCAGCACGTGGCTGGCTTATGCAGAACCCCAGATATTCTTGTAAGGCCCTCCCTGTCACTACACTCATTGTGGAATCTCTGACAGCACACAAATAAACAGCATAGTCTGGGTGTCAAGGTGAAAATGAGCTTTAGGGCTTTGTCTTATTCCCAAAACACTATGAAATACCATCCTTCCCTTGAGTTCTTGGCTACAGGATACAGATAAATTATGTAAATCATCTCGCCACTGGAAGACTGTTGATACCAGTACAAAACAATACAAGACAAAACTGACTTTTAAACTGCAGTCCAAGGCCTCAGATTCCTCATCTTGTTTATACACTGCATTTGTGGATTGATGGATGGTCTCAATATTGTTGGAACCTGTAAAAAGGAAGAAGAAAATGACTTATTTGCTGACATTGTTCACAAGAAATCTGTCACATATAGGGTTTGACTAGGAAATGGAGAAATAACATCCCAGTTTTATTCCAACTTTTTCCCCAAACTACCTTCCTCAGGCCTGGCTGCAGGGTTGATGGGCTCCTTACCAAGGCAGATGAAGGCTGCAGTTGTTCACAGAAGAGCAGGTGGTCCAATTGCATGACTGTGGCTCATCCCACTGGTGACATGGCTCTTGTTCTGCCTGCTGCCTGACAGGCCTTTGCAGTGTCAGTGGAACTGGGTGGCCCTGTGACGTGGCTGCTGTAGAAGGTGTAGAACCAGAAATGGGGTTTCTGCATGTGCAAGCTTATCATGTCACCTATTATCTGTGTTTGCCCTTCCACCTTTCTTCCTCTGGGCATGTTACCTTTCTTTAATAAATACATGTAATATATATTTTTAAATTATGAAAAAAACTTGTTCAATGTAGACAGAACCAAAAAGTATTGAGACAATAAAATTCAACTATAATCTTACTACCAGAGATAAATATTAACATGCTTTCAGTATTGTATAGTGCAAATCTACATACTTTAAGGAATTGGGATCATATTGAAAATCTTGTTTTTCCTGTTTAACATTATATATATGAATATGCCATCATGTCATTCAACTGTATGTGGAAATGTGATTTTTAAGCTTTCATACTTTGTTGGATAAGTATACTTTAATTTGTTTAAACAAATTAATCATTGTTTGACATTTTATTTCCTGTTTTTTCTATTTTAAATAAGATTCAGTGGACATTTTAAATATGTCTTTGCATTTATGATTTGTATGTTAGTTTTTAAAATTTTTTTTTACTATGGAATATTTAAACATTATAAAAGAGACAATAATGTAATGAAACCCAGCTTCCACAATTATCATGGCCAGTCTTGTTAATATATACCTCCACAACCATATGTATCTATACATCCCCCAATCTTGATTAACTTTAAGCAGATTCCACACATTATGGTGATTTGGGCTTAACTTCAGAGATACATAATGTCAAGTTCTCTTTTGGCCTGTGTGTGTGTGTGTGTGTGTGTGTGTGTGTGTGTGTGTGTGTGTGGTTAGTGATTATTGATAAGCAATGGCTAGGTCTATTGCTTGGTTTGGAGCAGTCTGCAAAAAGATCATATTCTAATTATATAATTTCTGTTTCATTTATTAACTGAAATATTTTCTTAAAGGTAATTTTTTCTTGTCAATTATATGATTATGCTCTCAGGTTAAGTGTGTGATTCTTTCTATTTATTTATCAGTTTTGAGGATAATGAGTTAGTTCCCCTGTAGAATGACCAACCACTGTTATTTGCCTGAGATGAAGCAGTTTTCCAGGACATAAGGCAAATTCCAGGCAAACCAGGACAAATCCCTAAAAGTAATTGAGGAAGATTCTCTGATGACTCCATGGACTTAAACATATGTGATGTGCTTCAGTCTACTGGTCTCCCATCTTTGCTCTACAGAAATCTTTTTAGGTTGGCTCCTGGGCCTTTTCAACACAACTTCTGTAGTCTTAGATAGCTTACCAGTTTTAAGGGATGATGGGATATATTATACGCTCATTTCCTATATTTCCTCCCCCAGAAATAGAATCAGCCATCTATGATTAATGACAGTTGTTTTTTTTTCCCTTTTGTTCCTAATGATTTTATTATTTTACTTCTCTTGCTAAGACATTTAGTGCAATGTAGAATAGAGCAGATAATATTTTTTTTGTCTTTTTGAAGTTTTTAATGTAATGCTTTTTAATATCTCACTTTAAAAACAAATTCAAAGATTTCCTTTGTTAGGTTAAGGAAGTTCCTTTTTTATTCCTAGTTTGTGAAGAGATTTTAATTATAAATACATGTTAAACTTTACTAATTTATTTTTCTACATTTAGCGAGATGTTTATAGTTTATATATTTATAGGTATATTGCACTAATATTACACCTTCCTCATACTCCTGGGATAAATCCTAATTGATCATGGTGTATTAGTGTTACTTTCTAGTATTCAATGTTAGTTTGATAATATTTTTAGGAGCTGACATTGTCTTCCATGAGTAATATTTGTAGAGGGAAAAACATATTTTCTTGTTGCTTTACTGTACATTTATCAATGAAGTTAAATTATTTTAATATTTTTGTTATTTTTTCTTAATTTAAAAATTATTTTTTCATATCCATTATCAAAATTATATTCATTGAAGAACTGATATAATTTTCCTCTAATTTCTTTGTAACAATGCTTTATTTTTTTTAAGGACACTAAATGAGTTTGTTTATAAAAGATCATTGCCCCAGAGTACCTTACTGATATTTAACCAGATGGGGAGGCAGTAGAATTTTTATTGTGGCAGTTCTTGAGCTCGTAGAATTAATTAGTTACCTTAGTGCTCCCAATGCCAGAACTCACTATTACTATGATATAACTTTACGTGTAAACCACAAAACTTCTGTGGCCTTTAGGTTGTTTTCTGAGAAATATTGCAGAAGGTCTTGAGATCCTGGTTGCTGAAACTGTCCTTCCAGAAGAGACAACAATGACATGAGTATCACTGGATGCATGTAAAGCTTAAGATGACCTCTTCAGAAAAAGAAACAATTTTTTCTAGCCAAGCCATATATCTGAGATGGGTTTGCTATATAGAGTGAATCTAATATAAAGAGAATCCTAGCCAAAGATATGATAAGGGAATGGGGAGATTCTCAGAATGAAGTTTATAGGCCTGAGATTGATTATAAGATAGGATTGGAAAACTGTACTTACAGAAAACAATAATCACAGACTTTCTTAAGGTTCAGGAGAATTAAAAAAAAAAATTCTTCCTTCAATGACCTCAATGTTATTTGGCCCTCTAATTTTCAGCCCTATTTTTTTATGTCCTTAAATTCAGGCCTCTCATTAATCACCAGGTAGTGTCAGCATGTTCTCAGAGTTTTATTGACAGGATTATTCCCTAGAGGCCAGACAGGAGCAGCCTCCTTAAAATATTTTAGGCCAGTGTTTCTCAAGGGTGGCTACGCATTAGACTAAATTGGGGAGGTTTTTTTTTTTTCCCCCCAAAGGGCTGATTCCTGAGCCCTAAACCAATGTGGGGACACATATCCAGTCTTGCCCTATTAAAGTTTTCATTTAAGTGAAATTAAAAAAAGATAAAAATAAAAGCAGCTGCTCTGCAGAAATCTAAACATGAACAGAAGCAGAGTTACTAATAGCAGAAAGGTGAATTTAAGAAGATGTGAAAAAGTAGATACTTATCTATGGGTTTCCCAGTCTGGCAAAGACTCAATTTTTTAAACTCTGTAAACTCTGACACTGGGACTTAGAATTTGAGTGTGGCAGATTTTGGGGCATGTATTTGTGATGTTCCCCATGAAGGTGCTCATTTCATATACATATGAGTTAACTGTTGATTACCCAAGTTTGGCCTCCTAATTCTCAAACCTTTATTTTTCACTAAGTTTTCCTTGAGCTCTGTGTGGCTGGAGAATTACTAGTGGCTGACAATTCTGAGCTACAAACTAAAATTTAATCAAGAGTTTAACCTCAGCCAAGACTAGCATTTTGAGAGTTATACTTCTATACCAACACCAATTAAAATTTTATCTTTCTAAATCAGAATCACAAAAAATTATAATTAAAGGGCCTTTTGCGGTTACTCAACCTAACTTCCTTATTTTCAAGATATAAAAACAATCTTGGGAGCATTTTAGTTTTGACAAACAAACAAACAACAAACAAACAACAAACAAACAAAGATAGGTACAATACTTCAATATCTCCTTTTCTATCTCTATTACTTTATCCTCTCATATTCTGAATTGATGGGGTACAAAAACTCCAACAATTCTCAGCCTGTATCATATGGGAATTCTCCCTATTTCTAGCTATCTATATAGAATTTTTCTCCCACTGTCTCTACCTAAAAGAGGCAAATCATGGCCAGTGGTCCTACCAATTGTCTCTAAGTTGTTTCTGGGAGTTTCCATTTCTTACTGTAAAAAATGGTGGATGTGGAACAGTTAGGAATATGTGGAGGGAAGAGAGAAACAGTTGTCAAAACACCTCTCAAGACTGTGCCCATGGGTCAGTCTTTAAGTTTATGAAGAGACTTTCTAGATGGTTCTGGCTTCCTGAGATAAAGCACAGCAAAGTTTTTCTGAATACAGCTTTATCTGCCTTATAATGAAGGTGAGATGCCTCTCATATTCTGGTATTAAGTTGTCTGTCAGTGCAATTGCTCAGTGTTTTTGTCAGTCTTCATGACTTTTTATATTTTCCTGTGTCAGTAAGGAAAAAACTAGAGATAAAAGAAATTGCCACCTTCATTTCCTTGCCATATGGATTTCCCCAATATGGCTGCTTACTTCATCAAGCCCACAGGAGAATCTCTAGAGTATGCTTTCCTGACAGAAACTGTGAGATAATAAGTGTGTATTGTGTTAAATTGTGTTTGTGGTAATTTTTTATGTAGCAATAGAAAACCAATACAGATTTTGGAAGTAGGAAGCTTCTGTAACAAATATTTAACAGAGACTGAAAGAATTTTGAGGAGCATCATATAAAAGCCTAAATTATCTTGACTAGGCTATTAGTAAAAATCTGGACATCAAGGACACTGCTGGTAAAGACTCAGAGGGAAATAAGAAACATGTTATTGAGAACTGGGAGAAAGGGAATCCTTGTTAAGTATGGTAGAAAACTTTGTAAAATTGTCTTTTGTATTTATGTGGAAAGCCAAACGTGATGATAGAGCTAAGGAGATTTCAAAGCAAAGTATGAAGATGCCACTGGGTTTCTTTTTACTGTTTATAGTGAAATGAAGAGGAAAGAAATAAGTTGAAAAAATAATTAATTGTTAATTGATTGTTATAAATAATTAATTGTTAAAAATAATTAATTGTTAAACAAAAAGGAACCAAAACTAGACGAATCTGAAAATTCTCAATCTCTTCAAATGGAAGAAGATAGTAAAATTAAGATAGTGCGGCACAGAAGAAAACTGGACTATTTTTTTCACCATGCAGTGAAGGTACATTAAAAGACAACTATCTCTGGAGAAGGCCAATAGCTTCTAAGTAAACAAGGTAGTCCCTTGGCTGTGCTCCTAGAATGCCCCATCCATATCTTCTTTCTGACACATTTTATTATTATTTTTTGTTCCTGCATGCCAAGAAAGTCTTAAGTTTCTTGAGGGCAAGGACTATGTCTTCTTCAAGTTTATACCACTGACACTAACCACAGTGTTTGTCACATAATAGATGTTCAATGATGTGTTGTGAATGAATGGTTGAAAGGTTCTTTTAGTTCAATATATCTCCTATCCACAAAGATAGCTCGAATCCACGAGAATTCCCATTACAGAGGCTTCTAGTAGAGATTCCGAGCAGTGTTTCCAAGTCAGCACTCTCGGAGATGACCGTGGTAATTTTGATGAGAAAGTGTTGAAAGCAACAGCTGCTAAAAATGCGTGTATTCTACGTGACACTACTGCAGTTACTGCAGCCTGTTCAGACTGTTAATCTCTCTCATTCTGGAATAGCCCTCCTGCCCTGGATCCATGTACATTGCAGCTCAGTTTCACTGTACAATCATTCTTTATTGGACATCTAATGACAGAGCTATTTTAGTTTGGATATGATATCACACAGAATTCCAAAGAATTTCCTAGACGTTTGATACATTGCATAAGGATAATAAGGTTGCATAACTTCATATCATGTCACATAACATTAGTTGCTGTTCCCAGATTGTACATCTATCAGCCTCTTGGAATCTTTATTAAACATTCCCAGGAGTGGTTAGGAAACATTCCCTGGGATTTTCAAATTTATACTCCCAATGTCCATATGGGTTTTGCCTAAAATGTGGCAATTCTAGACGGAGAATATCGCCCTTATGTTGGAGTTCTAACTCCAGGAACACAATAATGAGCTGCTGAGCTGAGAGGAAATTTAGAACCTGGTCGGTCATGAGAGGTCCAGCTGTTACTTCAACATCCCCTCAATAGGCATCCTGATTTCTGGCCAGTTAGCATAGCTCTCTAGAGTCACATTATAAAGAAAAGCTTGATATTCATGAAAATCAACTAACTGTGCTTTATTCTGCTGAGAATACCATTTTCCTACACAGACACAGTGCAAATGCACATAACCTTATCACAGGGGGCGTGAAACTGGAGATGCAGTAGCTTTGTGCAAATCCAAATTACAATGTTTATGGAGTAAGATCAGCAAGGTATGCACGCATCGCCTTTTCTGGGCCATGTGATTGATGTGTTTATATGCTTCTGTTGGGTGGGACTTCTTTTTTCCTTATTTCATGCTCACAAGCAAAGAAATGTTTATTGGTGTAATAATTCTGATTTTTTTTTTCTCCTGGGCTCCTCACTCACTTCTCCCAGAGGAGGGAAAAGCATTTTCTGACCACCCTATTTAAATGGCACCCTACTGTAAATGTCTAGTCACTGTGCTGTACGCCTGAAACTAATGTAAAATGAAATGTCAACCGTGATCGAAGAATTTAAAAATTGTTATAAAAAAAATAAATAAATTGCGAACTTCAGTCTCTCAGTCTCCTGTTTATTGTTTTCCTAACACTCATCCTAATTTGCATATATATTGTTTATATAACTGTTTATCCTATCTTTCCCATTAGAATATAAGGAACTTGGTTGCTGAGGATATTTTTTTCTTAGCATTGTTTCTTTGGAACCTAAAACAATGCCTGCTACCTCTCCATAAATAAGTGCAATCTAAAACAACACAATTGTTGTAAGGTTTGTAGTTGGCAAGGGTGAAGGAGATTGCCTTCAGATAGGTGTGAATCAGAGGTAAAATTTCAGTATTCAAAAATGGGGAGTATCTCTGAAGTAAATGGAGTGGCCTGGGCAAGAGTGTGGAAGTGGTTAAGCACACTGTGTTTTCACGGTAAGCATGGTCTCCAGAGGAATCCTGGGGTGGTTCTGAGGAGGAAAGAGACAGTTCTAAGGACTGGTCTGGCCCCAGTGGATGAGATGAGTTAGAGTAGGGGTGAAAGCCTAAAGCTGCACGTGGGAGAGGCCAGGGGGTAGCAGCAAAACCGGCTGTGGGAAGGACTAAACTGCTTGTCCTGTCCCACCCTCCTCACTGTGTGATGGGGAGGAGGTAATGACGTCTAAAGCATCCTGTCTGAGACACGTAGCCAATGTCTACAGCAGAGGATTTGGCTTGGTGTCTGAGTTCCACAGGGAGAAGAAGCTCAGACAGCAGGCTATTTTAAAATGATTTACTTTATTTTGAGCAAATATTATTTTTTCTGCTGCTCAGTTACCTCAAGTACTAGATTCAGGGAGGAGAATGTTTCTGAGAAGGAGGTTTGGACACCTTTATTCTCTCTATTCTCTGAGCCTAGTGGTGGGAATGTTTTTCCAAAAATAACCTGCAGTTTCCTCCCCAGACTCCAGGGGACTACTCACAATTCATATTTCCTATGATTTCTTAGTATCTTCCAGTGTGTGTTCATGTGTGCGTGTGCGTGTTGAGGTGGGGGTGGGGTGGTGGCAGTCCGCAGGCTCGTGTAGCCTGGGACACGTTTTGTTGGCTCTTAGGTTGTGGGTTGGTTTTTTGTGATTGCTCTACTCTCTGTGACCTCCCTGTGAACACAGTGGCACATGCCGGGCTGTAATTGTGAGCCAATGAGATTGATGAATTTAGCTTCCTCTTGGAAGTTCACTGAATGGCAACCATTTGTTGAATAATCATCCAAATTACACAGAAGAATGAGATAAGTCTTTCCCCGCTGGGAAGCTGTTTGTATCATTCAATTATCAATCAATTATACAGGTAACATACTTTCAGACTCGAATCGCAGGTCCTCTCTCCTCCACAGACATTGTTGTTGGCTCTCAGAGTCGTGCTGGAACCTACAGGAAAGAGAAGAGAGCAGCGCATTTCCTGACGGGCTTCCTAGGGCATGGTCAAGAACTCCAGGCGTCAGATACTGTTACTGGAGAGTGGGGTCCTCCACCAGCAATCATTCAGATTCTTGATGTCTTGAACAAAGGATTGAGCAAGACACCGAAATGCAGTAGAAAAGTTTTATTAGAAAGGAACGTACAGTTCCAGACATGGAAATGGGCCTGAGCAAGAGAAGCGTGGCTCAAAAGGCCTGGTAACAAAGTCTACAGGGTTTTTAATCCCCCCCCCTTTTTATTTCCTGTGGGTGGTTACTTTTCTTAGAGTGGACCTCCTCGATTGACAACTAAGATTGACAGGACTCAGTGATTCGTCATTTTGCTTTCTGCACGTTTGTTCCCAGAATGGTATAATAAGGCTCAGGTGAGTTGAAGGTTGTCTGGGTCTTCAATGCACAGGTGTAAGTGACTGGCTTAAACTGGTACCTAATTCTCTGCCTACTTGTTTCTTTGTGTGAGTTAAAAAAAAAAATGCCTTCTGGCTTGCTTAATTGTGGGTGGAAGAGGGTGGACCCTTTCTAGGATAGGATGACCTCAGTGTCTTTGTCTTTGCAGGCAGACCTGAAACCCCCTATCTCACTTTCCTGCCTAGCTCTTTTCTAAGAGTCATGAACCCCTTTATTATTAGTATGGATGTTGAGGGACGGGAGGTCTCTTCTTCCGAATCTGCTTCCTGCTGAGAATGGCCTTAGTTCCTGCCTACAGGGGCATCATGGAGCTCTTTCCCTTTCTGCCTTAGGGTGTAGTCTTGGATTTCCTGCTGAAGTGCCACCTCAGTCCTTAGACGACGAAAAGATATAAACTCATTATTTAAACCATAGATCTATTAATTTCTATTATTGATTTACCTATTAAGTGAGTAAAGGGAAATAGGTTTGGTTAATACGTTTCTTAAAGAGTAAAAAGAAAGACCTTTGTCTTAAAGTCCCCTCCCCCCTTCAGACTCTGTCTGACTAAACACCATTTCTGCTTAACAATGGGCTGATGACCCTTATCAATAGCCAGAGGATCTTAGTGCCAGGGCAATTATCAAGGTTTGAGGGAGAAGGCCTTTTTCAAAGAAAAGAGGGAAGGTTACTAGAAAGATGAATGCTGCAGGAGATGTCCCATTTCATTTCCTGCTAAAAGATTAAGAATTTTACAAGTGATGTCTCATCTCAATACCATTGGTTCCATTTCCCATCTCCATTGGAATAGCCCTGCAATGAATTTTGGTACCAACTACTTGGAATTAGGGTAAGGGCACAGTCTTCTGCAAGACTGCCCTTGCTTCAGACACTAATTGTTAGTTCAGGGGTCTGCAGGCAACCTTTATTTCTAACCAGCTGGCTATAAATTCAGGGGATCCCATACCCCTTCAGGCTTGATAATTAAATAGGATGACTCACAGAATTACAGAAATATGATTACTTTTATTATAACAGAAGGATATGAATCAGAACCAGCTTAAGGGAGAGACTCATAGGGTGACATTTGAGAGGGTTCTAAATGTGAAGCTTCTGGTCATCTTCCCCCTGGGGACACCTGGTTAGTGATATATGACAATATGCACAGGGTATGACTAACCAGGGAAGCTCACTTGAGCCTTTAGCATTTAGAGTTTTTGCTGGGGCTTGATCATACATACTGCTTATGTGGCTGACCTTTAGCCTCCAGCCCCTTCTAGATGTTCTAGATAATTTCTTTTGTCTCTGGTTCTTCTGGTAAATCATATTGTTCAACCAACTCTCAGGCTGACAAAGACACTACTATGAGGCAAGACATTCCAGAGCTTATGAACTACCTCCTAGGAGTGGAGGGTAAAGTCCAGACCTCTCTTTGGGAAAGTTAATTCTTCACTATGGAGGCCCTGAACCACTGGTAGATATAACTTCCCTCTGTTCCAAGACTTCAGAGCTTAAGAGGTGACACAGTCCCAGGTTGGGGCCATCCCTGACTGAAGGGATCAACAACATCACAGACCACACTAGAACAAGCAGGCTGGGATTCCACTCAAGAAAGTTCTCCCGTCTGCCTTGGATTCTGACAGGACAGATGCAGAGTCCCTGGAGCTGTCTGGCACTACCGCCCCAGAACAGGCAATGGGGTTTCTGGAAGGTCCAGCTGACAGCACATCTTGCCAAACCCCTGCCTGGTAATCTTGTTTCCTGGCTTTCTTCTTTATACCTTCAGGCTTGTTTCTAAAATGACAGTTACACATTCTCCAGACCAAGGCTTGATTGTGTTGCAGGATGCATGAAAACTGAGCTTCACTGGTTCAACAAGCACTTTTTGAGAGCCCACTCTGTGCAAATATTGAGTTAGGTGCTGGAGAAATTCTAAGTAAGAAATACATGGTCACTGATCTCGCATAGCTTAGATCTGGTATGGTAGGTAGAGAGCCACACAGAGAAACTCACCAGGAAAGGCTTCCCAGGAAAAGTGATATCTAAGGTAAGACTTGATGGATAATTATGAGTAAATTGTGGTGTGTGTGTGTGTGTGTGTGTGTGTGTGTGTGTGTGTGTGTGTGTGTGTGTGTGTGGCAGGGGAGGCGCAGGGAACAGGATACTGGAGAGAGAAAGAAGGTACTGTGCTGGCTGAAGAATTACTGCTTGGAAATTACTGCTTGGCTATTGCCCATGGGAACATAGGCTATATCACCCATGGGGACATAACGTTCTAACAATAAGCTTTCTGCTTCTGTACCCCCTCTTGTACAACCGACCTGTGGGTTGACAGTTAGTAAAAGAAAGAAAAACTTGTGTGTTTAAACAGAATGAAGAATGGGGTTTGGGGCTTAAAACCCCCATACCCCTGCATTTTGGGGCTGCTTAATTTGGGGTCTGCATACCCCTGGCAGACCCAGCTGGCTGAATAAAGAGTGCGTTTCCTATAACTTGCTGAGTTCTGGTGGTCCGTGTGTCTATCGGGGGCTGGCGGCTACAACAGTATCAGACAGAGGAATGAAATGTAAGAAGAGTGAGTCAAGCGGCATGTGTGGGACCCTGCACTTAATTGTATTGTTTAGCTGCCCAAGCACAGGCTTAGCCAGCACCTCGAATGCCTGCTCCTCTCCAACAGAGATGTTTCTGGAGAAGGCCCTTGAGGTGTGACCTGGCTCTTGCCTCACAGGCTGATGCAGGGCCACCCTTTGCTTCTAAGTATGGCCTCCACCATCCCTCACTTAACTTCCTGCACCCTGGCTCTGAGCCTGCAGCCACTCTGACTAATTCTTTACTTACATAAGCTCTTCTTTCAGGACTTTTAAAGGGACTTTCATGAAGAGTTTCAGAAGGATAACTATAGATAATAGAAATATGTCCACTGACTTAAAATACTGTTATTGGTACCATAAATGGCATCTATTTTATTTAATAAGTTTCCTCATCGAAAACCGCTTTCTAGGTTAAAAACACACATGGATGTATTGTGTTTAGTAAAAAAATTATTTAAAAGTGTTACTGTATTCATAATACTGTTTTACTTTCATCCGTAGATATTGAAAACCTATTGCTATGTGCAAAAGTTTGGGCTTTATTTATTTAAAAATTTTTTAAAAATTTATTATGGTGACATTGGTTAACAAAATCCAATAAGTTTCAAGTGTACAATTCAACAGTAACTCATATATATATTATATGGTGTGTTCAGTGAGAAGTTTGGGCTTTAAAAAAGAGGTTCCTATGTTTTAGAATGTTGGGACTCACCCACCAATAGGTGGTACTTAGAACAGAACATCCCTTACTCAGGACTAACAGAATTTAAAAGTGTGTATGTGTGTGCCTGTGGCAGGGAGTGGCAGAGTGTGGGCTGTGGTCAGTTGCAGGATAAGATTCAGGAATTCGTTTATTTGAACATCAATCTTAATCTTAGTTTCTGGCCTGTAACCTGAACTTTATCTCATGGTCCTTATTTTTTTATGCTCATTGTGAGTTTCCAGGCCTGTAGGAGGAACAGGCTTCCTGCTGGGGAACCATTCACACCATCGTCCCTGGAGACTACTTTCGAGTTGATGGTGGCTCACTCAGTTCCTGTGGACAATTCTGGACATTAATTATAACAGTGTAGTGAGGGCTGGGGGGAGTTAAGAGCCAAGTCAGAAGTGAGTGTGAGGAACAAGTGACACATTTAGGCTTCTACTAACCACTGAGTCACCGTGGGAAGAAAGGCTTGGTCATCAACATTGGCTCCTTCTCTTTTCTTTTCCCTCTTTGCCCACTACAAGCCTTGAACTCTAGACCAACAGGAGACCAACCAAAGAGTTGCAGGCCTGGGAGCTCCTAATCCTTTAGTCTTCCACATTTCCTCACCTGGTGGAATTTATAAAAAGGACACATTACATTGTTTTATGCAGCTAAAGACAAGACGGGAACAGTGTATATTTTTATTTGTCATCATTATCATACTCTCAGAGTATTGTAAGAGTTACTTGTTGAAGACATGATAAAAATGACTTTTGAAAATTATCTTTTATTAACTATTGAAGTGTAGAAAGACATTTATCCCCTCCTTTATGGGTTTTCAAGGGCTTCTGAAGTTGAGAAAACACTGAATAAATCTGAAAGTAAGTTGAGTTTTGTCAGAAGATATTGTCATTTCAAATGAAAGTATTGTATTGTGATTTAAAGTAAATTTGTTGGAATCATCTTATTTTTTTAAAATTCACTTTTACAATAAAGAATGCCTTTAGTTATGATCCCAAATGTGGAAGAATCTGCACTGTCCTTTTTATGTTGGTGGAATAAATTAGACCTAAATCAGCAATGATGCATTTAGCTGTTTAGTAATCACAAGGTGGGTGAGTCAGCACAGCCTCCCGTGGTAAACACAATTTACAATGACAGTGATCAGTGTTCACTAACAAACAGCTCACAAATGAGAGTTCCGTAACAAACATTCTTGGTTAACAGTTCTTAGAATCATTAGGATAGCATTTTCAATGTTATGGGAAAGCTGTTAGGTCGGCAGCGGAAGGGCCAGCCAGATGCCTGCCTGGAGACTCCCCAACTTGATACTGGGAATCCAGACATGAATAGGGCCCACCCTAAAGCCCTAGGTGTCACCACCCTAATCCGGAGGCTCAATTAGCATTCCATTAACGATTATATTCCCCACCCTATACCCCTACCCCGACATAATCCATAAAAGCTATGCCCTCCCACCCCAGGGCGTGACTTCTCTGGCCCCTCTTCTCTCTGGACCAGAGAACCTCGCCGCAGGGGAGCCCTCTCCTGATAAATGCTTGCTTTTATAACTTCTCTCGGGGTGTCATGCGTTTACCTTACAAAAGCTCTTTGCTTTTTTTAGTTAATAGGGGTAAACAGAAAATGTATTATTATTATAAGACAAAGCATGGGTTTAGCTTACATTTTATAGTCACTGGCACTTAACTATTAACTGCTTTTCTTATCTACCTTTATGTAAATAATAACTAGCATTAATTGAATGTTTATCATGTGCCAGGTACTAGAATCTCTATGAAGTATTTGCTATCCCAATTTTTCAAAAAGACTGAAGTGTGGAGGAGTATATTGTTTAAGGCCATAGAGCTAAAATATGAAAGTTCTAGATGAAGACAGTCTGTGCCTGTGACACAGGGCTGTCATCCAAAAGACCTTGATGTTTCTCAATACCTAAACTATGTTATGAGCTATGCTTGATTACAACTGGAAAGGATTCTCAACCGCAAAGACCAAGTTGGCAGTGGTACGTTGTGTGCAAAAAGGACCGTGGGCAAAAGGGCTGTGTGCAACAGAAGAATAGCTATGCATGCCTGAAAGGATTTAATCATTCCACACCGCAGCCTATAAATACAGGAGGCTCCACCCCAGTTGCGGAGAAAGAACTGTTAGAGGTCAGCTCACCCTTCTCTATTCCTTGATCAAAGAATAAAGTTTCTCCTCTGCTTTACAAGATTCAGTCTCGTACTATTGGTGTAATTGACGGTGGGCAGAAGGACCTTGGTTTGGGTCCCTGATCCTGAAGGGTCAGTAACACCCGGGGCCTGTGCTTTTTATTTCTGTCCTGCACTATTAATTAGTTTCACGAAACAAAGGCTATTGTTAACCTAGAGTTTTTCGGTCTCAAAAGTCCTTGTGTCAGTAACTTCCTAAAATATCTCTCAAATTTCTTTCCAAAAAATAAAATATTTTTTTAGTTTAGTTTTAACTTGACTTTTAATCAGGGCCACAAAGAAGGTTTTGGGGCTCATAAAAATTTATTTCCACAAAGAGCTTCTGGGAGAAAGTATACATCTGTTCACTGAGCCATTATTTCAAAACTTCAAGAATATGGGCAGGCTGTGTCTTTTCAAAGCTTCCCTTAAACAAGCAACTTACATTTTAGTAGGCAACAATAGGGAATAAGAAAAGATTTCGTTTTTCTATCAAACCATTCTGTACTTGCTGATTGATGACCTCCTGCTGGTGTGACCAATTCAACAGGAGGACCAACACAGACTTGTACAAACAATGTGGGGGACGAGGTGTCCATTCTCTTTCAGAAGCGATGCAGTTTTGGGGTTAGATTTATGATGTTTTTTTTTCTTGGTAACAGTGGCTCTTATGAGGTTTCTAAGAAGGTGGAGAATGAATGTTCGTTAGGCCTTGAAAGTCAATTGCTCAGAAATTCCAAAACATATGCTGGTCAATGAGTTTGCTGTCAAAACAGAAAAGATTGATAGAGAAGAGGACGTTGCTTTAGAGAGCAGCATGCAATCCTGTGCCTTTGAGTGCCCTTGAAAGAGGCCAATTTGCAAGGCTGGTATTTACTCTTTCATCTGACTTAGCTGCAGCATTTACATATTAATGTTTTCAGTTTAACTTGGGAATGTTATTTTAAATCCCATACATGCTGCATATAAAAGTGTTCAAATGAATTATCCTATGTGTTTACTATTTTTCAGTGTTTGTTTATGTGCCTATTTGAAACTACTGTTTGCCAGTCACCGCCTTCATTCTAACATACTGTCAGCAGGGTTCTCTAACAGGGAATATGTGTTCCTCTGGGGCCTCTAGTAACAAAAGCCTGTATTTTGAGGTTCAACCAAATTTCATACTAACCCAAACTATTTCTTTAAGTAAGTATCCAGGTTAGCAGTTTTTAGTTCTTGTGATTTGGTTTCCTGGTATTAGAAATAGCTCATGACACTAGGCAAGCCCATCAGGGTATGTAATACATGTGAAAGTCATCTGTCTTTTGTGTAGGAGCAGAAATGACATTGAATCTGGCTGACCTGGTGACTTGAGATGCAGTGGGTGAACATTTTGCAATTTACTCAGATGTACAAACCAGGACAGTTTTATTTTCCACAACAACTTAATTTCTAACTTCATGAGATTTATTGGAAAATGACTGAAATTTTCTCCTTTCCCCTCAGAATTTCACTTTTGCTGACACAATATTAGTCATCTATGTTTTTTTTGTTTTGTTTTGTTTTGTTTTGTTTTGTTTAATACATTTGTTACCCTACAAGAGATTCAAGAACTGTTTTAATAAGGCACATAACCAGGACATATGTGAATTCAACTAAATATTTTTAGAACCAAGTTACTCAAACTGCAGGGCTGATGCAGAAAAACACATTTAAATTATAATAAGAACGTTAGGCAATCCCACAGAGGTCACTTTTCTGCAAGTGATTCATTTGCATATATTAGTGATTTACCCCTGAATATCTTTAGTTTTATAAATTAGATATGAGTTTCTATCAATAGTAACAATAAAGTAGCACCTTAAAATAGCTCTCCTAAAAGCATACTCTGTAGGCAATTTTTAAAAAACAAACCAACCAACGGAATAACAAGTTGTTCCCTGGCGGCTCTTTCTTTCTGAGCTATTGTTCCAGTTCTCTGCTTCCTTTCCCAATATAATATCTCAAATGAATAATTTCTTCTGCTTCTATTTCTATTCCATTAACTCCTAAACTGATTTTAATTCATCTTCCATTCCTACCATTCGCTGAGACTGTTCTTGTCAAATGCACTAGAACCTCCTTGCTGCAAATACAATGGTCACCTCTCTATCATCTTAACATCTCAGCAGACCAGTACCCGCTATATTATACAGTCCCCTCTCTTGGCTTTTTTGGCTTCCCCTTGCCTTATGGTCACTCCTTCTAGGTCCCCTTTGCTGCTCTCTTTCCTTTCCTGCTCATCGTCCTGTTGGAGTGCCTGAGTCTGACCCAAGCTCTCATTGCTTTGCTAACTCTATTTTCTCCCTAGAAAAATCTGTTTCACTTTGCCCCTTGGCTTTAAATACCGTCTACATCAATGACACCTCAAGTTTTGTCTCTCCATTAAGCTTCAAACCCATTTACCTCACTTCTTCTATGATATCTTTACTTGAATTTCTAACAGGTATAGTAAACTCAGCATGGCTCAACCACAAATCTTGGTTTTACTTTAAACCTGTTTCTATTCAGTCTTACCTATTTTTCAGGAACTCACATCAAGATGCATTCAGTTGCTTAAGCCATATCTCAAGAAGTCATTCTTGGTTCTGCTGCCTTTTCTTTGCTTTCCCCCTCATTTAATCCATGAGTAAATCCTGTTTATTTAACTGACAAATATATTCCATATTTCTCTTTATCTCCACTTCTTCTATCCTAGTCTAAACCAACATTATTTTTGCCTAGATTATTTCAACATTTCAACAACCTACTAAATGTTCTCTTTTTTCTCCCCTTCTACCTCCCCTCTTCTCTCCTTATCTTTCTACTCTGAAACCAAGAGTGTTGTTGTTGTTCTTTTACATAAATCAAACCATGTCACTGACCTATTTATAACTCTTCAGTATCTTTTCTTTTTACTTAATACAACTTACTCACACTGGCTTTTATAAGGCTCCACATGACATGTCTAGGAATCATCTTGTACCAACCTCTGTTTTAGTCACTAATGTGTTTGTCTTGCTTATCTTATTCCTGTTTCTGGAATAGACAAGGCATTGCCCCATTTTAAGGCTTTTGTATTTGTTTTCCCCATTCCTGGAATGCTTTCTCCTCATATCTTAACATGACTTGCTTTATCTTTTCATTTGGGTTTCAGCCCAGATATCATCTCAGAGGAGTTTTCCCCTGACTATGCAATGAAAGTATTCTCCACTCTCTATCATATCACCCTCTTTTATTTTCCTCTGACCATTTATAATATTTGGTTTACCATTTATTCACTAGAATATTAATTCCATGTGGGTGTATTTTAAAATTTATTTTGTTCATGGCTATAACCTTAGGACTTAGAGCACACCTGGTAAATAGTAGGTACACAATAAATATTAAATATATCTTTAGTGATTGAATTTATTTGTTTATTTCTGTATTTTTATGACTCTTTCTGCACCCTAAGGATATAAACTTCATGGTTGGAGAGACATTGTTTGTTTTGTTCATTGCTGTGTATGTAATGTCTCGAAAAGTATCTGACCCATACAATTTCCTCAATAAATATTTATTTAAATAAACAATATAAACAAAACTGTATGCTTAATACACCCAGTATCTTAAAAAAAAAAAAAGTATGTCTACTTCCATTCAGAAAAGATGGTTCAGCATCACTTTTCTTGGCTTTTTCAAGAAAAAAACTCTTACTAAGAAAATGTTTTATTTTTATCAGTTTCTCACAAATGTGATTGACTCAGAACAGCAAGTTGTGCTTGTCCACTTCTGCAGGCAGATGTCTTATTTAGGACAAGGAATGTGGACACTTATGAAGTGGACATTACTGTGGGATGTGCAGTAGGAAATATAAGGTTATAAGCTCTGGAGTGTCTCAGGCACATTTGCACATTTTATCCGTGGAAACTAGAAGTGCTTTCTACCTAGTCACACATATTCACTCAATTGAAATGTCAGAATATTGAGTAAAAAAAATTCTAAACCATTCAGAGAGAATAAAACAGTCATAAAAACATGAATCAAAATGACATTGCATTTCTTAACAGCAACACTGAATGTTAGGAAATAGTGGAATGATATCTTCAAAATACTGAGGGAAATCCTAGGAGGGGCAACTGAATGCCCTCTACCCTCCTTCTCATTAAAAAAAAAAAAATCAATGAAAATAGGTTTAATTGACAAATCCTGGCAATACTGAGGGAATTTCAACCTATAATTTTAAATCCAGTCAAAATATCAATCAAGTGTGAGGGTAGAATGAAGACATTTTCAGACATGCAAAAACTGACTAAAAAATTCCAAAGCATCATTTATTATGGAGGTTTTGGAGCATGTGTTTTAGCAAGAATAAGGAATAAACCAAGAAATAAAGATATATGAGATACAAGATGCAATATAGTCAACATAATGAGTGAAGCTAAAAAGTCCTAGAATAACATTTGTGCACCAGCTCCAAAGAGCAGTCAGTTCGCAGGGGGCAAAGGATAGAGGTCAAGGGACAGAAAAATCTTTAGAGATAAAAGAAAAAGAATCAATACTCCACATGTTTGATGCATTTGAGAAAAATTATTAATAAATATTTTTAAAAATCTGTTGAAGAACTCAACAAAAATAAGAAATTGATATAAAACAAATAAAAAACAGGGCAATTATTAACTAAAAAAAAGTTGTACCAGAAAGGAATTCATCATCATATTCATTTTGGTTGGACAGTGACATATTTACATGGTTGTGTTCATTCATATATTGTCTACATTGTGACATAACTATGTTAGGAAGGTGAGAATGGTGGTGTGCTACCATAAAAAGAAGCAAATAGTTAATGTCTAATATTGATCAATCAAAAGTGTAAGTGTATTATTTAGAAATTGCTAAAATGGAGTTGGATTGGAAGAGAGGATAGGGCACAGTATTGCTGTTTTTCGACGGGGAAAAGGGTAAAACAAACATTTGTCACACTATTGACTCTTTATATAAGAGCAGGTAGTACTTTTATTAAAATTTTTGATTTTGTCAAGTAATAAGAACAATGATATCAATAATACTTATGTTTCAATATTAAGAATTCCAGTGGGGTGGGGAATAATAAGGTAAAAAATCCTTAGTGATATAAACATAGAGAATCAATAATTTAGACCTGCTGGATTTGATATCTTGTTTCATAAATGCAAGTTTCCATTAGGTATCTCTGTGTGAGCAACGTAGAACTGTGTTTTTCCAAAGAAGTCAATGAGCTTTCCCAGAACCATTCTTACCAGCTTTTCATCTCCACACTTCAGATGAAACCATCCTGCCAGATTATTTGAAAGTGCTCTGTTTTGCCTCATACAATCAAAAAAGGTCAACTGACTTCTGGAAATTAGCAAAGAATTGGAAACTAAAGTTATTATTAGGTGCTTGCTATTTATATCCCATTTATTTCTCCATAGATTTGAGGTATTGACCCATCAGTGAATACTCACAAATTCATGATACATTCACACCTAACACTGATAATAGCTACTATGTATACTAAACTAATCATGCACTGGGGACAGTTTGAAGCACTTTGCATATATTATTTCATGTAATTTCTACAAATAGGAGTTAGGTGCTATGAGTAACATGGTTTTCTTTTTTATGGTTGAGAAAAACTTGAGGCATGAAGAAATTAAGCAATAAATGGCAGAACCAGGATTTTTATACCTTGGCAATTAAGCTCCAGAGTCTGTATATTCTAATACACAATAAATTATATTAATTGGAAGTATATGTAGTTCCAATATCATGGGTCATACATTGTTCTGGTTAACATATTTGATGATAAAGCTTTAGAGATTATAGATAGCTTAGCGGAAGAAAATCTTAAATTTTAGAAACTTAAAAAACTTACATCATCTGTCCAAGGAGAGAGACAGACAAGTCTGGAAAGACAAGAATGAGAAGAAATGATGCCTCAGCTTTAGAGTTTGGGTATGGGCTCCAGATGCTTGGAGAACACTGTGTCTCAGCACAGAAGTAGATGGCCGAGTCTCTGGGCTGAGAAGCTGTGATGTGCAGGGAGCTGTGACTCTCCTTTGTGTTTATTTTGGCACTTATTCTTCCTTTCTGCTTCATTTGTAAGCTCAGTATAAACAAGGAGACAATGCCTCCGCCAGGATTCTGTCGCAGCCAGTGTAAGGTGGTCATTCCTTTGGAATAACTGCAGTTGATTGTGATGAACTCTCCTTCCTGAGCGCTCAGGTACTGGGGACTCTGCTCCACTCCATCTCTGCCACTGAGCCCTGTTCTCAAAGACATTGTCAAACATAGATTATTACCATTATTACAGCATTTCTACAAATTCCTTTACACATTTCCCAGAGCTTGTTCCAAATTAGCCACTTAGCCAATTAGTCTCTTGTCTCCCTCCTCAGGAGTTTAGAAACATATCCCTTTAGTCTTTCTGTTCCCATATCCAGAAACTTCCCAACTTACAGCTTAACTGAAGCCACAGAATAGCCAACAAAACTTGCCAGGTCTTCATCATTACTATTGCAGCTGAGGTTCACAGAGGTCTCTGTGATAAGATTTCAAATATATGTCAGTTGATCAAAGGATTCTTTTATCTTATAACTCCTCTACATTTACTTTAGAAATCAAATGGGATTCCCAGCCCACCAGAGGCAGCACAAATGCACACATTGCACTATTTATAAAACTACCTGCGCAGTGAACAGTCAATGGCCTTTTAAACAAAATGCCCACACTGCCACCTAGTGGAAAGATACACAGCCGTTTATTATGTAGGTCAAATATTTGGATAAAAAAACCCAAGACAAATCTAGAATCAAAGTTAGCATCACCCAACTAAGAGTCCTGGGATTTGGGGTAAGGCAGGGAATAGAAGCCCAAAGAAACTTTGGCTTCAGCCAGCTATGCTAGATCAAAAGAGTAGGTGACAACCTGCGCATTTTACATTATATCCTTCTGGAAACCCAAGGACAGCTCTGTTCTCTGTTTTTAAAAAGTATTTCCTATAAATACCTCTGGTTTCTTCATATGACATCCCTGTTTCTCCACATGATATTATTTTAGGCTCTTTCCCCAGTTTTATCTTTCTTTTCTGGACTTGTTACAGTTTGTCCATGTCTCTACAAACATGGTTCAAATGTTACTTTATTCTTCTGGTTTCTGCTCATCTATGATTGTTATCTGTGACTGTTTCAGTGGTTTTATCATGTTGAATTATTTTGAGTGAGTAGCCATTTCCCATTTTGGAAACTCCTTTATAGTTCATAGCCCATCCACTGGGCAAGCCCCTTAAGAGATGAACGTAGAGATCATGTTTATACCAAGTGATTTCCTTTCTCCGGCTATAACTTATTGGATCTGGGAAATACAGTCCATGAGGATCCATGGACTTTAGCATTATACAGAAGGGCAAAGTGAAAGGTGAAAATGGTTTGGAGACAAATAGACTTAAGTTTGAGTCATGGCCCTGACACTTACGAGATACTGGGTTTTGAGAAGTTACCACGACACTTCAGTTCGTGGTTTCCTATGAAATGGGGATAATAATCACCAAAACTGTGGTTTTGTGGTGAGGATTACAGATAATATTGGGAATTAACAAAGTATAGTGATCAAGATGTAGGCTTTGGGCTTATCTACCTGTACTTGTAGGCCAGCTCTCCTCTTATTGACTCTGTGCTCTTGGGTAAGAATTGGTTCATTCCTCTGCCCACTTTCCTTGGGGCTAATAACTGTACTTAACTTATGGGGTTGTAGTGAATAGTAAATGAATTAATTTGTGGGATGCACTTAGAACAATACTTCATACATGCTAAACACTTGATTTATGTGATGGTATTATTATTGATAGTACAATAAAGTTGTGTTATATTACTCAATTAGTGATATGTGATCTTATTACTTTATTATTTTACTGATGATATCATGAGAAACAAAATGGTGTTGCAAACATTTGAGACAATTTAAATAAACAAAAGTGCCTTGAATTTAGTAGCCTTGTTTTAAAAACATCTTTAATGAACTCATCTAGTTCATGCTGATCACTGTCTTATTTTCTAAGAGCATACAAATTATCTGTTAGTAATATACTTCTAAAAGTTTGCTGAATATTAATCCATGTCTTCTGTGCTTATGGATTTGGGATTTTCTTCATTCCCTTAGGTTCTTAAAGATTTTGCTCAATACCTTTCAAATTATGTATTCAAATTCTTTTTGAATTTTGGAAATGAATTTAAATGATCCAGAAGACTTGATTATACTTCAAGCATCTAAAATTTCTCTTAGTATCTCTTTCTTATAATCTTCCACTTTTCATTTTTTTCTTTTCCAGTTTGAAAATCATTTTGCTTGATGGAGAATAGAGAATAAAACCAGGAGTTGAGACACTCTATCTTTTCTCTGTTATCTGTCAATGTTATTCTATTTTCCTTATTATGTGTATCAACCTTCATCCCTACCTCACTCTCCTTTTTTCTTCAAACTGTTTCAAAATGTACTTCATGTTGCACTTCACATTTTCTTCAAGCTTTAACGTTATTCTGGGTTTTCCCTTTTCAAAACTTTTTAAAAAGTTTCATGCTATCTTTGCCATCCCCCTTTGTCTATGAATCAGACAGCTCATATTTTTATAATTTGTAGTTAGAGTCTGAATTAGTATAATTCCTTGTGCAGCTGTAAGTTTCCTTAGATGACTCTAACTTTCATATTCTTACTGAAATTGTTTACAATGGAATAGTGGCAATTAATTTGTTTTAGAGTGTTTTATTCCATCAACTACAACCATATTTAGATTTTTTTAAAGGTAAAATTTACAAAACACCATTTAAATCATTTTAAGGTGTGCAATTGGGTAGCTTATGGTACATTTACAATGTTGTACAACCATCACCACTACCTAGTTCCAGAACATATTGTCATCTGCAAGAGAAACCCTATACCATTAATCAATATAGTCATTCTTTCCTCTTCCCAGCCCCTGGCAACCATTTATCTGCTTTTTGACTCTGGATTTGCCTATTCTGGCAAATATTAATAAATGGAATATAAAATATGGGCATTTTGTATCTGACTTCTTTCACTTGGCATAATATTTCAAGGTTCATCCATGTTGTAACGTGTATCAGTACTTCATTTATTTTTATGGCTGAATAATATTTCATTGAATGGATATATTATGTTTTGTTTATTCATTTGGGTTGTTTCCAAATTATCTTTTTGGGTTATTCTGAACAGCCATGTACAAGTTTTGTGTGGACATATGTATCTTGGGTAGGTACACAGGACTGGAGTTGCTGGGATGTACGGTAATTCTGTGTTTCACATTTTGAGGTGCTGCCAGGCTGCTGTCCAAAGCAGCAGCAGCGTCATTGTACCTTCCTGCCAGCAACGTCTGAGGGTCTAATTTCCCCACACCCTTGATGACACTTTTTTTTTTTTAATTAAAGCATTCTGGCGGATGTAAAGTAGTGTCTCATTGTGACTTTGATTTGCATGTGTTTAATGACTAATGATGCACACCTTTTCATATATTTATTAACCAGTCATATATCTTCTATGGAGAAATGTCTATTTTAGTTGCTCATTGTTTAATCAGGTTTTTTGGTTTTTCTTATTGAGTTGTAAGTGTTCTTTATATATTTTAGATACATTTTCTTATTGGATATATGATATATCTATATCTATATCTATGTATCATATATATATATATATATATATATATATATATATATATATATATATAATTTGCAAATGTTTTCTCCCATTCCTTGGGTTGGCTTTTCATTTTCTTGATAGAGCCCTTTGAGGCACAAATGAAATTGACTTATCAATGTTCTATCTTACTGCTTGTGCTTTTCTTGTCTCATCTAAGAAATCAATGCTTAACCCGAGACCATGAAAATTTACTCCTGTGTTATCTTCTAGTTTAAATTCTTACATTTAAGACTTTGATCCACTTTGAGCTATTTTTTTGTGTATGGTATAAGGCAGGAGTCCAAATGAAATCTTTTGAATGTAAATATCCATTTGTCCCAGTACCATTTATGTCTTGGCTCTGAAGTCATAACTTTTAAAAGTACAGTTATAAAGATACTATTTCTTAGATTAATGTCTTTTTAAAACATTCATTATTTTCAGGATAAATACTGAAACTCCTAAAATGACTTATAAAGCCCTGCATTATCTACCCTGTGATCTCTGTATCTCTCTAGCTCCTCGAGCTCCAGCCATCTTACCTTCTTTCAGTTCTTGAAATACTCGCCATACTTCTGTTTCCAAGATTGTCCTGGGTATTTCCTAAGGATCCTGTTCTTCAGACCCTAGGCTGGGTCAGTCACTCTGTTTAACACTTTCACCACTACTTTTGAGTCTCCTTTATAGCACTCATTATACCTGTATTTAATTAATTACCTGAGTCATAATATAATATATTATATAATATATTTAGTTCATTATAGTATTTGTATAACTTTAAAAATTAGTTTTACAAATAAAACTTTATATTTTATATAGCAGTTTAATTGATAATCATAACTCGATAGGGTATAATCATAAAATACTTCTGTTTTTCTCATGTATGGCCATGCAAACCTGATATGAAAGCTCCTTTCTTCCTTCCCCCTTTCATATAAGTGTTTGCACAGACCAATATTGTAATTTCTGTGAATTAACAACATTCTTCCACGCAATGGGTGAGAGTGCTATTTCATTATTTATCTGTCATCTATCATTTATCTATCATCTATCATCTAGCATTTATTTATTTATCATCTACCTACGTAAACACTCCACTCAGTTTTTTAATTGAGTCCTTAAGAAAGAAGCCGCTAAGAGAAAAGATGACACCTGGAGCATAATGGCCTGGGGCAGCAGAGGCGTAGGGTGGCGTGATAAACTAGTGGGTTGACAACCCTGTTAAGAAGGTCAGAACTAGGAAGAGAGATTGCTGTAAGAGGGTTGAAATGCAAAGATGAGACTTCCTAGTTCCGACAATACTTTGAGAATGAATCTGTTCCTTTTAACTGACATTTTCTCACTTCATTTCTATGTAATATTTGCGTGATTATTTTAATCTACTTCATGAATGAAAAAGCGAAAGCTCTGAGACATCAATTAACTTGGCCAATGTTCTATCTTATTGCTTGTGCTTTTCTTGTCTCATCTAAGAAATCAACGCATAGCTAATAAGTAGTAGAGCCAGGACTGGCATCCAGGTCATTAGATTTTAATTCTTAAACATCATGCAAGGAAGCCTCAAAGACAGGAGAGAGCTGACCTGCTTGAGAGCACATTACCTGAGAACTTTTCCTCTCACCCCGCTTTCAAAGAGCCCCTGTGCCCCTGGAATTAGAGGCAGGTGTAGCTGACTTTGTTTTTCCCTATCTTCTAATAATATCCCAGTGGGCTTTCTGTGAGAGAGAACTGGGCTCCTCAGTTTGAGGTTCCTGGACTCACTGCACACCTCACATGGGCCCTTGAGGTTTTCATACAGCCTGCCCGTGCACTTGGCACGGTGTCTCTCAGAAGACAGTAGTGCACGGTTGAGTCTGACACCCAGATTGAGTATTTCAAAATAGGGAAGTTTTGGTCTTTCACATTTCTGGCTCCAGAGTTTTTCGTGTTTTTCATAGTCTCTCTAGGAAGAAACTACAGAGGTTGAGGTACTGAGCACACCAGAAAGGAGTAGGGTACCCTATCGATGTGTAAGTGTAATTCAGAATCACAGATGCTCCTTCTGAGACAACTTGGCTTGTCTGTTTGACTAAATTGCCACTGGCTCCTCCTGTAGGGAAGAAAAAGTACTTGTTTCAAAGGTTTGACCAGAGTTTTGTGTTTTTTGGAGAAGGTTTTCGTTATTTTGAAATAACAAAATACATTTAAGTAAAAAGTACTTATCAAACATTAAGATCAATTAGAGAGCCCAGAGAAGAGGTCGTTGTCAGTGTCTCTGGTTTACAGGAGTGAGGGATCATTGTCAAAGTGAAGATCCAAAAGGATCATAGTTGTGCTCAGAATTCATGCATGAATTGTGACTGTTGGTGAACTGTACCCCTATGTGACGAGTTAATGAACAGGTATAAAA
This sequence comes from Cynopterus sphinx, assembly GCA_030015415.1. Lineage (NCBI taxonomy): Eukaryota > Metazoa > Chordata > Mammalia > Chiroptera > Pteropodidae > Cynopterus > Cynopterus sphinx. Next base: position 78,460,364 of record CM057384.1, read on the forward strand.
TAGTCCTCTACCTCCCCCAATTCTGCTCTGTCCTCACTTTTGTCTTCATTCTTAAGGCACACATTGGATATAAGTCAGTCCTTTTGTATGAAGGGAAGTGACCACATTCCTAATAAGTCTGTTGTCTCTAGGACCCATATTCTAAGGGAGAGTAACTCCTGCTAGAACTTAGACATCACATCATGTCAGTATTTTAGACAGTTAAATTGTTTCCATTTTTTCTTGTTTTTATAAACAATGTTGGTATAAATATATGCTCACGTAAACTTTGTTCATACATCTAAATATTTCCTTAAAATATGGTGCACAGGAAACACAATTTGACCAAATGTTGAGATATTAAAATCAACATTTGGCCAAAGCTAAAGCTGAATCTGAATATTATCAAAATAGAATTAACTTCAGAGATACAATAATAAATTTAAAAATTTATCCAAAATTTAATAATAATAATAATAATAATAATAATAATAATAATAATAGTGTTATCAAAGGGTTTAGCATTCAAATTTTAAAAGTTTAGCATTATAACATAGGAACAGTAACTTCTCAGGACTTTCCATTTTTTGATTGCTCTCATTATCACTGTATTTTACATTCGCAAAACTTTCTACTGAAAAAGATAGCAAAGCAAGATGCATTTTGGCTCTCTCTTCTAGGAGAGGGAAATACCAATGATACATTCTCCCCCTTTCACTTGGACTTGAAGATTTGGTGCAATTTCATTGAAGTCACCCTTCTTGCAAAGTTTTTGTACACTTAACATTGTTCTGGTTCTCTTGATTGCTTGTTTTCTCCCCTTCTTTTTAAGAATTGGAAAAATTACTCTTCAAGTACACAAATTTTCACTTAGACTAGATATGATTGAGCTTAAGAGTTGAGTATTTGCAGTCTCTATTTCTGATCATAGTGAGTGGCTCAAGATGAGTTGTGCCCCTTTGGGAAGGGAGCAGGAAAGGTCCTTTGAATAACAGAGTAAGAATGAGGATAGAATTCCATGATTGTGTGTGTGTGCGTATGTGTGCGTGCATGCGTGTGTGTGTGTGTGTGTGTGTGTGAGAGAGAGAGAGAGAGAGAGAGAGAGAGAGAGAGAGAGGCCTTCACTATTTTGATAGGTGGGACAAATGAATCTCATTGTTATTTTTTATGTTTCTTTGGTTACTAAAGAATTTGTATACCGTTGTATAAATTGACTGTCCATTTGTCCATTTGAATTTTTTGTGAGAACTGTCCATTTTTTCCTCTCAGGAATATTTAGGTTTTTATTATTAATTTATAATATACTTTAAGTAAAAGAGTGCTATCAGTAAAATGTGTATTGATACATATTTTAAAATAACTGATGGCAAAGAACATTTCTTTACTGCATTACTAGGCTTGTAAGTTCAATCAATGAGCTATACTTAGAGGACAATTTGTTTCCTGCCTAGTCTGGGCAGCGTTTTGATGAATCTTTCCTTTCCTGATTTCCAAGATACAGTACACAATGTTCCTTAACTCGGGGAACAGCCATGAAGTCTGTCTACTTTCCCAGAAATGCCCCCACGCTACAGGGTTCTGTCCCAAGAGGAGGAAGAAATGTCTCACCCATGACTGCTCCCTCCCAGCCCCTCCTGTGCTTCCTGGGATTTGTATTCAGCTTTTCCATCAGTCTCTCTCACTATCATCAGGGACACAGAAGTACACATTTGTGCTTGGTGTTTGAACAGAGAGTTTCTGCAGGTTGAAAGAGATTTTATTTCTAACCTGATAAGTCTGAAAACCTTAAGATCTTTCTCTTTGTTTTTCTTCATGCTTCAGAGAGGAGGTACTTTAAAGCCTTTTTGGGATATTGGACATATCAAAAGAAGACAGGGGAACCATCGGTTTTATTATGTGCAGCTCAGTGTCAGGTACATCCCGTAAAAGATGTCGACACGGCTCTTTGTCTAGGTCACTGAGTCTCTCCAATGTTTTTTCCTGAAAAACAAAGGCTTGTATTAGCATAAATAGAAAGAGCCTTGACTTCAGTTAACAAAATGAGACATAAGAGAAATTATGAAACCAGCCAGAATTTTAAACTGTCATTTTGTTCCCAGACACTGAGTTGGAAGCACAGGTCATGGCTGCTCCAGGCCTGGAGACTAGACTGTGCTGAGCAGCATTTTCTCCTGGCTGGATGGAGATGGTTGTCTCCCAAGACCTGCCCTGTTTTGTAAGTGCTGCACAACATATGTGAGTGTTGAGGCTGCTAAATTGTACCAGTGATTGCACACCCTACTTTCGGCTTTGGGGAGTTGTTCTTTCAGAAACAGTTTCTATTTCAGATGCGAAACTCACTAATCCTACTGGGTCCTTAGGGGTAGATACAAGTACTGTGATTGCATATAGGAATCTCAGCCATGTCAAGACACACGAGTGCTTCTGCACTGGAGGAAGAAACAAAAGAAAATAAAACACAATGGCACCCTACGTTGGGTGAGGGAGAGAGCTTTGAGGATTTCTCATAATTCTTATTGAATTGTGGTTAGAAGAGAGAAGTTCTGGTTTTTGGGATACATGCTGCCCCTTGTATGTCTAGTTAAATCAACAGAAATTAATAATGATGATGATTATGATGATGGCTCACATTTCTTGAAGCATAAGTGCTGGGCTGTGTACCACAGGCTTTGCATACATTAATCCATATTACTACAAAAAATAGGTGTTAATACAATTATCAGCCCCAGTTTACACATGAGAGAACTGATGATCAGAGAGAGTGAGTAAACTGTCCAGGACCACCCACTGCTCAAAAGAGGTGAAGCCAGGATTCAATACCAGATCTGTCTCTCCATTTCCTGAGTCCACAGGTCTTGTGTATCTGTTGCGTACATGCAGTGTTGTGTTTTTATTCAATAGAGATTCATTAGGTTTAAGACACCGTACAAATCTGTCAAATAATAAGACTTTAATATTTATTGAATAAATGAATGATGCAATCAATGAGTGAATGAAGCATTTGATCTCAGAGCCTGGGAGTTTAACTAGAATATATGCCCTTATATGGGTTACTTCTCTACATCCTTGCTCCTTCCTTTAGAAGAGAAGACAACCCCTGATTGGCTATGCTATAAAATACGATATAATGATGATGCAGTGTCTCCTTAGAGAGAAGAAATATGAAGTGTTATCAAGAGAGACAAAGCTGGGGATACTGCCTAGACAGTGCCTATGGGAAAGGAAATGAATGTTTCTTACAGCAAATTTGTGAAAAAAGGCTCATGGTAAAACTTAGCCTCTTATTTTGTTTGACTAATGGCCCCTTTATACTTTTTTTTTACTCTGCAGATAGGCCTTTCCTAGTAACTAGGTGTCTGCCACTCTGGGGTTACTAGTTAAAGGGCTTACATTCAGTCTGCAGATGCTAAGAGTATAGGGCATCTCACCAGCACAGAAGTAGGTGGAGGAGGTGATGTGCCTCATCAAGTGGCACAGTTAATTCGCCCTCATTTTGCATGCCATTAGGCTGAACTATTAAATTAATGCAAAACTTTTCCCATGTTCTTGTCTGTAGCATCTATCCCTGGACAATTTATTTGAGGAAGACACATTCAAGCTGAAGACGAAAGCCAGTGTTGTGGGTGAGCAACCTATCCAGTCTCATTGAACCCCACAACTCGACTGAGATCACTTTCTTAGGGTCTGACATTGGCCCCGCTGTATTGCTGTGTGGTGCCCCAGAATGTGGGGGTGTGTGCTGCCCCTAGGGAACCGCATATCTGCTCCTTACTGTATCTTTATGAGTTTCCTCCAATAAATACTGTACTAGAAGTTCTGGTATGTGTGCCATTTACTTGACACGTATTCCATTTTGTTTTAAATGTCATACGAACTTTGGCAAGTGGTTATTATTTTTCCACATTTTTGATGAGAAAAATGAGGCTTGGGTACATTATATAACTTGCCTAAAGGCATTGAGCTAGTAGTAGTGGAGTTTGAATACCAAGAAATTCCTTTTGACACTAAGTCTGGCATTCATGCTATTGTATTATTAGAATCTCCAATTCTATGCAGTTGAATAATAGTTTCAAATATCATTTGACATATTTTCCATCTTTAAAATTAGTTTTTACCCTGTAACCTTTTGCCCTTAAATTCTAAAAATGAATCTTATTGATCTAGGGAAGAGAGATTGCAAAAGAATCCGATGATACCAAAGATTCAAATTCTTTTGATTTCATGTTTCAAAATAGACTTAAAAAGTCTTAAGAAGAGAAAATATTCTAAAAATGGAAGCATTTTTGAGGCACAAGAGCCAGGCATTTGATCATTTTTTCTTTAAAAAATATGCATATTAGAGTAGAGCCTGAGGTTTCAGGGCAGTTTTTATCATGAAACTTGAGTTTAAGACCCCAAGATAGGGAATTTTTGTCCATTTTCTGTCTGGAACCCTGAGAGGATCCAGCTTTTCAAAATGATATACTCAAAAATATATTTTCTCCAGCCACAATAGACTAGAAATAGCACTATGGTCTGTTTAAATACTGTCTTCCAAAAAGATTTGAAAGTATTTTGTTTGCTTGAAGGAGGGTATGGAAGGTTGTTGTGAATTGAGAACTGATGTGCCTGTCAAGGAAGACACATGCTGCGTAGACCAGGTAAAGGATACGGTTGCATCTCAGAGGATCAACACTCCAACAAGAAAGGAGGTAGCAATCAGGTGGCTGGGAGACACTAAAAAGTTTGCATGCTGAGTCTTAGAGAAATTTCTAGAAGCTGGCACATGACATTTGCACTTACATTTCATTGACCAGAACTAAGTTTATGACCATTCCTAGCTGCAAGTTAGTCTGAGTGACACAGATTTTATTCTGAGGCAGAATAGAGGAAGAAAAGGAAGCAGAATAGAAAAAATAGCTGACTGCATCACAAAGGATGAAGAAGGACATGAAATAATAATGGAAATCTAGATGAAATGGATGATTTTCTGGACAGTGTACTAAAGGGAAAGACTTTATGGAGAGATGTAAGTCATAAATCATATACACCAAAAACACTGCAGCTAGATAAATTAAATAAAAGCAATTTTCAAGAACTTGATAAAATAAAGAAATTTCAAAAGTGCCTTTTAGAATATGACAGATTTAATAGAAAACAAAACAAGGACATAGAAGAATTTAATGATACAATAAAATAGTTGAGTACATACTCACATGTATTTAAATTCATAGTTTTCAAATAAAGTCAATAATGATTAAAATAAACCTTAACATTTTTTTGAAAAGTAGAGGTTTTTAAGACACATTCTCTGATTATAATCTAATTAACATAAAAATATTAAAAGGTGAAAAATATTAATTCTTTCAAAATGAAGAAATAAATTTCTAGATAATCTTTAGAACAGAAACAAAATAAAAAGAAAAAATAATAACCGAGATGCCAAAAGCAAAGAATAAGAATTGTTCACACCAAACCTATAAGACACAGTGAAAGATCTATTTAGAGAATTATTAAAGTGCCTTTTCTGGGACATAAATAGCACAACTGAGAAAATTTTCTCCTTTCCTAGTCCTTACAATCAGAGAACTTGGCAATTGGTGCATCTGATCACGCTGAAGCTTTGAATTTTTTATGGAAGTTCTAATTAGTAGAAACTCTGGTCATTGGCAGCAACTGCTGGAAGCTGAGATTAACTTTGCTGGAAGCCTTCATGAAGGTTCACCACTGGAGTGAACTCACTTGGTTTAGCATGCTCTAGTGTGTTGGAAATTGCCACCTCTGGTGATATTTTCTTGTCACCATCATACTCTTAAAACCTACTGGTTTGGTTTTAATTCTTGAATTGTATCTTTTAGTAACATGCAATTATACATTTTTAATGAACAATGATTCTAAGAAAATAAAAATCTATGTACTCTTAAATTGGGAAATATAGATAAGAGAAACTTAGTTCGTTTTATTTTAAATTTCAAATTAATAAATTTCTTTAAAATGCCTGTCATGTTCATCTATTTTGGGGTTTGCTTATATTCTTGACCTTAAGGAAACCTGGAAGTTAAGTTTCAAAATCTGAGTCCTCTGTGCTAAGGAAGAGATATGGGGAGGAAAGTGGATATTTATTCCTCCAGTAAATTTGATTGAATTGAGCAGTGATACTTTTCCTCTCATGAATGAGTGCTTTGTGAAACTTTTCAACACCGAGATCAGTGTGGTGTGGTGACATAATGGAAAATGCTGCAGCAAGGTTATAGGAAATCTGATAGAAAACACTGTTGTCTGACTATGTAACAACACAGAGATCAAGTTCATTCGTGCAAAATAAAAATTACCTGACAGGCAGTTATTAACAAGGAAGTTTGATTTGGTAAACAGTCTGGGAAACTTGAAATTTAAGAGACATTATAAATTTTTATAAATACAAAGTCAGAGTTCTTTCAGCCTAATCTGTAAGAGTGCAATCTACCTGACTCAAAGGAAGATGGAACTAAGTCAGTTTTTCATATCCAAATTTATTTTTATGTATGAATATGGAAGTTTTGTCATCAATGCTATAGAATTTGAGTGGTGTCAGGAGCTTTTGTTCAGCTGCTGATCTTTCTTAACCTGCTGGCAAATTGCTGTGGATGCCAATTAGCCTGTGAAAGCTTTGGGGCAATTTGGGGAAAATACTTTTTTAAAAAATTATTGTTGCTTAGGAAAGTCCAAATGTTGAAATGTTAAGGCCTGCTTTTACATGATGTCATAATTTCTGAATTATTTTTACTCAAAAGCCTCAACGAATCAAGATTATTATCTTTCTAGAAATTTGGGAGAAAAACCTGATGAAACTGGTATCTGAGGGTACTGATTAGGGCTTGTCTCACTGGTGGAACAGAAAAACTTGTTTTTAATTATTTTTATATAAAGTTCTATTTGAGTATTTCTTATAAAATGATTTTTCTGACAGTGAAATTTATTCTAATCTGGCCTGAAAAGGGCAAAGTTTAAGTAAACCTCAAAATTTAGTAAAATAAAGACGATCAAAAATGGAAGGAGAAGAGGGAACTGGCAGATAATACAGAAAAAATATTTTATTATTATGACTGTCAAGGACACTCAGTGTTGGGGTAAATCCAGGTAAATCCCAAAACAAAATTTTTCCGAGAATTCGCTCTGAAACTTCTTTAGAGGCATTTCTATGTAACAAGGAGCTTGAGACAGTGTGAAAGGGCATTACAAGGATGTTGGGTTATACTTGCTAGTGATCAAGTGGTAAAGGAATAGCCAAACTTGGTAGATTTGTTTTTAATATAGTTTTGTTGACTGGTATCTTCAGTGAACATCTTATTTTTCCAAAATAATTCCTGGGACTGAGAGAGCTGCTCAATTACTGACCCTATCCTATAGATGTAGAAACCAGAGAGAAATTCTGCATTCAAAGACAATCACTGCTGGTCTGAGGTGAGACACCATCATGCTCAGGCATGCTACACGCTTTCATTTTCTTCCCCTCACCTCAAATTAAAAAGGGAAACAGTCATTAAAAATCTGATTTGCTAAAATGAGAGAAGCTTCAATATGGAACTTTTATTTAATTCCTTCCTTTAAACAGATAATAAATTAAGGTTTTTCCTCACTCTATTTCACAGAAGTCCTTTTAAAATGCTTCTTGCATAATTTTGAAAAATAATAGTGTCCTTTCTGTTTGCTTTTGTGGGTTTCCTCTTGCTCTGATTCCCACAATAAAACATGCCAGAAAAGTAATTTGTGCATCAATCTCTGACTTCATTTCTTTTCTCAGAGTATCTGTAAGACTCTTGAGCTGAATGGACTGACCCCTGTATCTCTGCAATTCACAGCACAGTTGAAGCTACCATGTCACTGATGAGGCTATATTTATAAATTCGAGATGATAAGGGACATTTTTAATCAAAAGTTCCTTTTCTTACAGTATATTTTCTCCTATTCACCCAGTCAATAAGCTGGATGTACTACTCTATCAACCAGGTGAAGCCTCTCATTCACAAAAACAACAAACAAACAAAAAATGTGCTATATATAAAGTTAAGATGAGAAAATATAGGAAAATTTACATTTTTCTTATAGGTGGTAGCACTGATGGCTTTGGATCATGTAGTCCTGCTGTGTTCAACACTCCATCTTAAAATTTTTATTCAAGGGCTATAATTTCAAATTAAATGTACAATATAAATAAATCTATATTTTTATTACATGCAGCTATTCATTGTTCCTCAGACATTTCTGACTGATGAAGAAAATGGATTGCAGTTTATAGATATGAACACTGTTTGCATATACAATGGCCAGGAAATAAAATCCTTCACTTTTTGTGGCCTATTGTTCATAAAAGTGTCACAGGATCTATAATTTTACGTAGTGGAGGGATCTGATTTGAGCTTGAATTTCAATTAGTAACTAGCTCAACCTACTAACAGCATCACCATCACAGAGAAGAGAGGAACAGAACAAACCCAAAGAATTGGCACAGACTCAGCTGGCAGAGGAAGGAACAGAGCTGTGGGACAGTGCCACCATTCTTGGGCAGTAAGAAACACCAGCACAGCCACTTTGCAGAGTAATTAGAGGAAAGCAAAGCCTCTAAAACAGTGCTTCTTAGAAAATGCATACGCAAACACCAGAAACATCCTGGAGTTTCATAAGGGTCCCTGAACCAGCGAGTGCCTTCTCACAGCAAACTGTTTTGAAACAAGAATATTATTGCACAATAAAATGTATAGTAGGGTGCCTACCAGTGATAATGTTTGAGTTAGTTCTACTATTAAGAAAATTCCAGAAAGCCATGTAGATTCATTGCCCAGATGGTGCTGTTCAAACAGCGCATACTTGTTTTGAACAAAACTGCTAATCATTCTTTGAATACACTCTTCCTCTTGTCCTCATTTCATTGTCCTCGTCACTGAATGCTGGTGCTCTTGTCACAGGAAGAACAAATTGTGTTTCCTTTTCATCTGTTCCAGTGTTTCCGATTCTAAAATGTTGATCCTCACTAGAGTCTGTGGTAAGCAATTATGGTCATCAGAGTAGTATCTTCAGTTTTAAAATAATGTTTGTACATTTCTAACAAGCAACTCACATGTCTGTCTCGTTCTCAGATGTATAACTCTGATTTTAGGCCTTTGTGCATCTCATTACAAAATGATGGGGGAAGACATTCTATAGTAGCCTGTGTTGAATTTATCTCTTGAATAAACTTGTTTTGGGTTAACTGTTAAACAAACAAACAAACAAAATACACCTTTGAAAAGGAAATATTGACATTGTGAAATCATTATGGGTGACCTCTCTTAGAAAACTGGCATAGGTCACCTTGGAGAATCTCATTTGGGGAGAAATACCCTTGAGTCACTGAAGGTAGCTTTGATTAGAGAAGACCTGCAGAATCTTCAGGGGTTATTAAGAGCATCTAGAAGTGAGTATAATCAGACTCTTTGAATCTGAGACATGCAAAATAAAAGATATTTATCACTTAGGTGTAGATTCCAGAAGATAGAAAAGGAATGTTGTGTGGGCCCATCATATGAATGCCAGAACCGCACTGAATCCAGCATTCTTTGGTTTTCTGAGGCTTCAGCGATAGCCGAGAGTGACTATGAAGAAGATGAGTGACCTTGGAGCAGGGTCACACTTCTGGGGTTAGATCAGCAGAGGTCCTTCATTCCCTCTCAGATTGTGGGGCATACTGGGTGTAAGCAAAAAACTAAGCAGGTGTCAATGGGGAGGTTCACCAGTTGGGTGCAGAGGCTGGACTAACCCTTAGACAGGTTATGGGTGGGTGTGGGACAGGCCTGAAGAAGGAGATAATGAACTTCCTGCATATTTGGCAGGAAGTTGTTCTAACAGTTGGAAAAATAAAAGAGACACAAGAGTATTTGAATTCTGGGATTATAAACCAGGAATATGTATAAGGTTTTCTTTCAACAGTGTGGGTTCAGGTCTTTTAAATTAGCCTTTTAATTCTTTTTTGAAGTCCTACAATAAGAATCTCTCCACACGTTTTGCTAAACAGATATCTAGAGCTAATAAATATTACCTACTACTGCAGTCAATATTTTAGAAGGGAAAACTAGGCACAAAAAGGCCCTCATCTAATATTCTTTTATAAAGCATTTTTTTTGTTGTTCTCTGTTGGTAAAGTCTATATGTTACATTTACATATAAAACAAATAACGGTTCCATATTTCATAAGAATTATTTGTGACAGTGGCACTAAATATAAAATCGTTCTGTAATGGAAGACTAATCTAATGAGTTCTGACCAAGAAGCAGTAAAGGATGAGACCCCATATTCTCAAGAAAGACATGTGTAGGACTTTCTCCCCCTGACTCTATTTACTTTTAAAGAAAATATCCAAGGTAAAGAAAATAAAAGTAAAAATACCATGTTTTCTCATTTATTTCAGAATCTCCTTTGCAGGAAGAGGTGCAGAGACAGGGAACTGAGCCTCACAGCGGTCGTCTCTGCAGCACCGGCTGGCGCTGCAGATGCAGGTTTGGGGACAGACTGAAGGCGTGGGAGGATCACTGTGCACCCACCGCACAGAAGTCGGTGGCGGAAAGGGCTCGTCGGGAGGCTGTGATGTGCAGGGTGCTGCGCTGGGCTCTGGTAACAAGTGAGGCTGTTAACCGTCTCTCCTTCACTGCTCCATCTGACACTCGTAAAGGCAGAAATCTCAGGCTTTCCCCCAGATCCTGTCTGCAACTTGCATCCTGTCTGAGGCCGTGCTTGAATGATTGCAGTAGACAGGACAGTCCTCTCCCTCGTGGGTGCTCAGGGTTGGAGTGATTTGCACCACTTTCACCTCTCCGCTTAACCCTGTGCAAAAAGAACATTTTAGAAGGAGTTCACTGATTATCCCTGCAATCGAGTTCCTCCCCAGAGAACCTAGGTGAGTCACACTAAATCTCGTCTCTACCCCTGAACGTTGTATCACAATTCTTTTGCCCCCGTGGCTCCCTTTCCAACAAACACTCAACTCACAGTCTAGTAGAACCACAGAATCACTGCTAATAGCTCCTACATTTTTTTCTTTTTTCTGTCCAGGTCACTGAAGACTCAGATTTAGGTGCCTTGAAAACTAGCCAGAGATCTCCAAATACAGTACTTTTTTTCTAAGAAACACAATTTCAACAGATTGTTCCAACCAATTAGAATCATCTCATGCAATTCATTCAGTTCCCCTCCCTTTTTATTTTTTTTTTGAAAAATTCCGTTTATTTAGTGCATTAGAATGGAAACAGTGCCCCCTTCAGGATATTAAGAGAAATTACTGAGAAAGTAACCTATAGAATTGTGTGCTCATGTATAACTTGCTCTGTGTAAGCCAACAAAGTGTTTCTAAAAATTTCTTAGCAAATTAATCCTTAAAAATCTCATTGATTTAGTCAGTACATCTGTCAATTGACATAAAAGTAATTCAAATAAGCTTAGGCAAGCATTTGCTCCTATAACTTTGGCAGGTGCAGAAGTATATATGTGCTTCTAATATCCAGGATATGAGGGAACTAAATCCTGAAAGGAATTCCCTTCTCTCTGTATATCAGCTTCACTGACTAATATCATAAAGCAAGAGGCATGATTGCAAACATTTTCTAGCTGGAGTTCATCTCACAGTGTAGCCACCAAGGAAAAATCAAAGACTCCTCTTTCCTATCCCAGATTTAAGAATTAGGGGGTAGGGCTTTGCTTACCGTAGCTTGAGTCAAGCTTTTCTCCAGGGGCTCAATTTGTGACTGCAGCAGGGAGTACATGATATGATTGGCTCAGCTGGGTCAGGCGTCCACCCTGATCATTCAGGAGTAATTAAGGTAGCTGCATAAGTAAGATGGCAGCCCCCATTCAGACCACATGGTTAGAGTTTATATTTCACCAGGAAAGAGTTGCTGTTCTGAGTGGATAGAATAGTAGATGCCCACTATAATAGTGTTTTCTCAATGTGTGGACTATTTGTGGGTGGAGGAGAAATTGGGAGGGGGAAAGGTTTTCATTTCTTTAGGACTCCCCCAAACACGAGTAGCTATTTCGAATGAGCTGGGTCTGTTTGTTAATCAACTTGCTTTCCTACTAGCAGTGTACCATGTTAACTCTTGGAGAACACTATCACAGCTTTTTCACATACTTCTTACACAAAGTTGTAGAAAAAGAACAAAATATGATATTAATACCTAATATGTATTGAGCTGTACTGTATACAAGCATTATGCTAGTTGAATGCATAACCTCATTTAATCCTCAGAACATCTTTATTTTATAGAAGAGGAAACTAGGGCTTATGGGTGTTAAATGATAAGCTTAAGATCACACAGCTGGTATGGAATGGAGTGGGATTCAACCCAGCTGTCTAACTACTGGGCTAATGCCTAGCCCTTTGCTTTTCTGTACATGTGTAGCAGGCTCCTATTAGGTTTTGGGGGTAGTGATTTTTCATTCATTACATTCACTGCAATCAATGTCGGACAGCTTTCTCTATTTTTAAAAATCCTAAACTCATTCATGCACTGTCTCAAGCAAGGTGCCATTGAAATTCCCTTTTCTGCATGAACTATCTAGAACTAAGAACCATTTAACACTGATTTTTCTCCTTGCAGAGAAAATAAAAGACATCAGAAGAAAGTGTGTACCAAGCACACACCAAGTAACAAGTCATGTGATAAAAGATGGATTGGGAGTATTAAATAATTTCACAAGATTTAGTTGGTCTTAATGGAGTTGTGAGTTGGGAAGATTAAAGTACAATGCATAGAGCAAAAATTAACAGTGAAAGGGGTACATTTTTTTGGGAGGTATAGATTCTATATAAATTCAGAGGAGGGGGAGAGAGAGAGAGAGAGAGAGAGAGAGAGAGAGAGAGAGAGAGAGAGAGAGAGAGAGAGAGTCCTTTCCTGAAATGTAGAGAGTTGGGGTAAGGATAATATGTTTATGAGAAAGAGTTAAGATTGGAAGATTGGTCTGAATAAAAAAAAACATATATTTGGAAATAGCCTCTGGGAGTGAGGGTAGATTGGTCAAATGAGGAGCGGATTATGGAGGTCACAGAGCTAGTCAAAAGGAGCTTATATATGTGGGAAAATAGAAATCGTTGTGGGATTTTGAGTAGTGGAGTGATATTAATGAAAAAATATTTAAAAAAGAAGGGTGTGTCAGTGGTACAGAGGTGGTTGGGAGTCGGAGGACAGGGGAGAAGAGAAAGAAAGATTTCAAGAACAGAGAACAAGAACATGTCTTTCAACTTGACAAGAGGAATTGAGAGGAATCAAAAGACTAAGGTGATGGTCATGGGAATGCTAAATAAAGAATGAATCAGAGAGCACTTAAAAGAAAAAACTGACAAGAATTCGTGTCTGACTATAAACTCTAAAGTTTCAAGCTTGAATAAAGATGTGGTGTTATTTATAGAAACTGAAAAGTTAGGAGAGGGACCTGAATTGGGAAAGTTTTTGAGATAATAGTTATGTATTAAGTGAAAATGGCCAAGTGGGAGCTTGAGATAAAGGTTGACACCGATCAGAAACTCAATACATAACGTGTTATTATGCACTATCACATGTATTATTATCAGGGTGGACACCTGTTTATCCCACTACTGGAATAAAGCAAGGACTTTCTTTTTAAATCAGGCTTGATTTCCTGGAATCTAGTGTTGTGATAGGCACATGGTAGATGTATTTGTTAAAAATAAAGTAGGGTTTTTGTAACATAGACTGGGTGGCTTAAAGAACAGAAATTTATTTCTCACAGTTCCGGAGGCTAAAAGTCCAAGATCAAGGTGTCAAAAGATTTGCTTTCTACTCAGGCCTCTTTCTTTGGCTCACAGATGGCTACTTTCTCATTGTATCTGTATATCACATTTTCTCTGTGCTTGAGCACATCTGGTGTATCTCTCTCTGTCCTAATGTCCTATTTTTATAAGGACTCTAGTCAGATTGGATTAGGGCCCACCCTAATGCTCTCATTTTAATTAAATCACTATTTTAAAGGCCCTATCTTCAAATGCAGTCAGTCTTAGATACTGCAGGTTGGGGCTTCAGCATGTGAATGCTGAGGGGACGCAATTCAGCCCGTTACAATAGAAATGTAACTTTTTTTTTTTTTTTTTTAAGATGGGAGCATATAGAGTTGAAATAAGGTACATGATAAATATGTAGTATTTGCATGCCGGGGAGGTGAAAGAGGCATAAAGTCTGATTTGATGCAGACTTTGAAATTAAAAAATAATATAAAATTTTAGAAATTTTAAAAGTTCAAATGAAAAGGTTATATATTTCTAAAAATTATCCATTTGTCAAGATGTGTTTACACAAAGTATTAACTGATGATTTTAAAAATTCCTTCCTTTGATGGGGTTATATCAACTTTTATATTCTTATTATTTATTTGTGTTTTCTATTTTTCTTATCACCTTTTTCATTACTAATGTTATATATTTGAGTTTTCTCTTTTTTTTAACAGATATTTTAGAACATTTGGCCTTATTTACAAATTCTAATTTTTTTTGCTTTTAAATTAGTTCCTATTTTTTATTTTTAAAGCTTTCCATCTTATTTTGTTTATTTTAAAAAGTAATTTCTTGAAGATAAATCTCCTTTTTGTACTCTTTATTAATAAATATATTTAAGATTTAACATTTTCTTATGAGTATTCCTTTGAAAGAATCTGTAGATTTTTATATGTAATGCTATCATTAGTGTTCATTTTAGCTTTTAGTTCTTTGACCTGAAAATGACAGAAAAAAGATATAATGTACAAACAGCAAAATAGAATATTGCTAGAGTTGATACACCAATTTGGGGTTAATTTTTTTTCATGATATGAACTTATAACACCTCTTCCATTTCTGTTAGATTAACCTCTAACATACAGAAGTGTAAATCATATGAGCCCTTTCTCCGTTATGGATTGCTAGGTAAATATGCTATGACAACAAAGTCATCAAGAGTGTGAGGTACGTGCTTACTAGAAAATTATCTTTCAATACAGAGAAAAAAAATCCTACCAATTATCATTTTTTTCCAAGACTGGGACTTTTCTTTCACAATGTTATTAATGAATGACCATGGCATTTGAAATTGCTTTCCCTGACATAAAAATAAATGATTCAAATGACGGTGCCATGCAAGAGCTCAATGCCCATAGTTTCTAACTCATCAGTAGCTATTCTTCCAAGCCAGAAATGTCAAGCAGGTTTTAGGAGATTTATTAGGTTTATTGAAACTTAAATTCTTTTCTTCAAATTTCCTGCTGTTTTCCTCGAACCTCGTTACTGAGTGAAGATAGGATGAGAATCTTTCAGTAATATTTAGAGCTGTCTAATGCAGTGATCTTCAAACTCGGGAACAGATATGTATTTTAAGGCAATCAATTTCTTAGATCTTCAACTTCTCTATGTACTCTTTCTTAAAAATAATCTGACTGAGACCTTGACTGTGGTTCTATTTTCTTTCTCTTATTTCACAACTGTCTTTCTCCAAGTTTACACATGAAGGAATCTTTTTTTGCAACATTGCTCTGAGGTTTTAAAACCTCTAGGACATTAAGAAAAGAAATATTTTTTACTGATGCCAGATGAGGCTCCTTTGAGCAAAGCATTATAGATCTGACCCCGGTCATTTAATTAAGAAATTTATTTCCAAAATTGTTACCTTTTATGTTAAAAAATGTTTAAAATTATAACATATTTAAGTTGTTTTCATCAAATGTGTGCTATTCATAAGTATAGTTATAACTCAATTCAGAAAAAACAACTTCTAACCATTAGTGCAATGTGGTCAGAGGAAATTTTAAAAATTTCATGTGTTTTTGTTGCTCACTTTTTGGGGTGATCAATAAAAGAATTTTAAAGAAAAATATATTAAATTCTGGAAGAGAAGTTGAATGAAAATATAATTTTAAGGAAAGAAAGAAGCAATCTAAAATCTTCAACTGTTAATGAAGTTTGTTCATGAATTTTAATTGAATGTTGATGGGTATCAAATCATTTTGATATTGAGATTTCATTGCATATATTTAAAAGCTATTATGATTTTTATTGAAAATGTCAATATTTATAATACAATGGGAATTATAATCTTTACAACTAATTATATATTTAAAGTAAGATAAAATATTTTAGAAGTATCTTAAAAATGTGTGAAGGTTTTATAGTATTCCAAAGTCTGACTACCATTATCTAACACACTGATTGGTATACAAACATGAACATGCTTTGATGACAATGCAGAATTACTGTCAATGAGTGTTTATGTTTAATCTAACTATTCTTTAAATTTGTATCTTCCACAGACTCATGGAAAATAACAGTTGTTGAAATTCATGCAACTGTGAATGTTTCCCCTTTGAATCTGAATGAAGCAAGACAGAATAAGTGACTTTTAGATCTGATATAACTCATCTTTCTGAATTTGCAGATATTCTCTGCAAGAAATTATCAAACAGTATAATTATGAGATATTGTAGAGGAGGTTATCTCTCTAAGCCTCTCCATTAAGCAGAAAAGAATTCCTTCTGTCAAAAGAGATTTAAACTTCTGTTGCTGTACTCAATGAAAGTACTGATTTCTGGTGGTGCAGAGAGAATAGAGCTGCCAAAGAGAAGTGAGACAAAGGATTTAAGTTGAGATAGGGAGGGCATTAAAGCTCCATGCTGCTGGTTTTGCTAACAACCAAAGCAGGATGCAAGTGTTAGCAAAGCATTTTAATAAGAAACAAAATATCCATAGGAAATTCATATGTAGATTTACCACTACTTTTTAATGGCAAAAGGAGTTTGAAAGGAAATTAATAGTATTGGGGTCATCTGGGTTTTTTTTTTTTTTTTGCCTATGCATTATGCATTCCACTCTTAAAGGCATCATGGCTTTGAGTTGGGTAAACCACCTCTTCCCGTTTCCCAGATCTGGACAAGTCAATCCAAGCAAAGCAAGCCCCAGGATGTTTTCTGGAATTATGGGGAAAGAATCCTGCTCCTTCTGCTGGAATTGTTAAGTTAGCAGGTTTGATAGGCAGAATAATGGTCTCCAGAAAAGGCCCAGGCCCTAATTCCCAGAACCTTTGAATATGTTACTTTACAAGGAAGAAAGGATCTTGCTTAAATCGAGGATATTGAGATGGAGAAGTTATGCTGGAATACCTGGTGAGCCAGATGTAATAACAAGGTCCCTTGCAAGAGGGAAACAGAAGAAGGGTCAAGAGAGTTAGAAAAGATGTGACAACGGCAGCAAAGTTTAGAGTGATGTGATTGTTGGTTTTGAAGATGGGAGAGTGCCATGAGGCAAAGAGTGCAGAAGCCTCTAGAAATTAGAAGAGGCTCAGTCAGCATTTCTCTTGGCCTCCTCTAGAGACTCCAAAGGGAACACAGTCCTGCCAATGCTTTGATTTTAGTTCAGTGAGACTTCTGGGCTCCAGAAGACAAGATAATAAATTTGTATTGTTTAAGCCATTAAAATTATGTTATTTGTTACAGCAACAATAGGAAACTAATACAGTAGGATCTAAGTCTGGGGCTCCTGTTGGTATATTCATCATCACTTTGACCAACGTGTGCTTCAGAATAAAGCCAAAATAGAGTAAAGAAGAATCAAGGGATAGACATGTTATTGGTGACATTTAAGCTTTTAAATCCAGCCCTTCCTGAGAAAGTAGTTAATCTGGGTTTTTCAGATATTTTTGAGCCAACAAATTTTTGGTTAATTTTTTACTATAGTTACTTAAATCTGGGCTCTCTTTTACTTGTATACAGATTTCTGTAAAAGAAATTTTTTTATGTCTCAATTTTATTTATAATAACCCCAGCTTTGTAACAATATACTTACCATGCTCACCTGCAAAATTTATTGATCAGGCGAACTAATGTATATCACAAAGATGTAAAATTTTATAGTAATGGGACTTAACGCTAGAGACAAACTATCTATTTATGCAGGAAGGTATTCAGAATATATTCATCTTTCACAGGGGAACAAAATTGAAAAAGAACATTCATAAAAACACCCAGCCATATGAAAAAGAAGTTTAAAAAGTTCCAAAAAAAGAATTTTCCTATGATAATTTGGGAAAGTTAGAAGTTCCTTTTATACTCCTGCATTCTTCATTGAGTTACATACACAGCCTAGCATTTGGAACATTTAATAAAACCTCTGCCAAAATCTGTATTTTAAACTTGAAATATGGGGTGGCTCCATGGTGTAGTGGTTAGCACGTCTACTTTACACTCAGAAGGTCCTGAGTTCGCATCTCAGGTGAAGCCACAGACTATACACCCTGTATGCCAGGCCCCCGTATGTACACCAGTGAACGTGTAGAAGGAGATGCCCCACCTTCAGAGATCCAGTTCTTAAGGGGAGATAGTAACATCCATAGGTCAGGAATAAAAGTGGGGGTGAGGGGTGGAGGACAGGATTGAAGAGGGGGGAAAACAACCCTGAAATACATTGAAGAAATTTAAAATATTGAATAGTCACAAACCAAATAATTATAAACTAAAGTTTAAAAGATAAAAATTTTCTTATGTAAAAAAATCAATAATGATAATGTTAATTTTACTTTCATCTTCATTAATAAAGATAAATAAAATCAGGTAGTATATAATCATTACCCTAGAAAAAGTGAGAACAGGTTACAAGTCTATGCTCAGTACAGCACTATTTTCAAGTATTTCTTTCTCACAATCTATCTATGTGTTTATCAAATGAATGAGAGTGAGAGGCCGTAGCATTTTGCCACTCTTTGGGGAGGTGAAGTGACCATTGATTAATGAGCCATACCTACAATGCGTGATTCTAGGCAAGTTAACTTCTTTTGAGTTTTAATTTCCTCATATAAAATGATATATTAATAGTACTTACAACAGATTTATTGAAACTACAAAACAAAATAATATGTTATGATTAGAATATGGAGCTCATATACATACTCAATATGTTAGCTACTACTAATATTATTATTTCCAATATAATATTGTCATTACTATTAATTTTCTATATACCCTATAGTCTCTGTTCCCTCTGTGTTAGCCCAGAATCCCTAGTTAACATTGCTGTAATGATTGCGGTATAAAAAAAATATAAATTTTCATTTTATCATGTTTAACGAGGAAAATGTCATCAATTAATTAACTTCATTGAAAAAACTTAAAAAATTCATAGCTGTGCATTAAGGAATGTTATAGTTACTGTTACTCAAAATAAAATTTGGTAAATGAATTTAACTCAGCCCTTGACACCTACAGCTTGTGTTTTAGTAGGGGTATTGTAAAAAATTCATATAAAAATACATGTACAAATATACATATAAAACATATTAAAAAGTTGCATAAAGTGTTAGGTTTGCTACATTAGAAATATGTTAAGGATTAAATAGGGTTAAAGAAGAGGAAGTGGTCAGTTCTATCTTGGCGAGAGGATCAGAACAAGGATTCAGAGAAGAGGAGAAACTGGAGAACACCTTGAACAATAGCGAAGTGGTTGAGCGGATAAGGGCATTCCATGGAGAGAACTGCATCCACAAAAGCATAGAGGCAGGAAAAAATTTCATGTCCTGAAATGATGGGAGCTTACAGAAGGAGGAGGATGGAACTTTGGAGGATGGAAATGAGGCTGAATTGCTCAGTGGAGAAGTAACTAATCCATCTAGTAGATAGTTCTTGATCATTCACCCTGTCAAGCACAGTAGGTACTGGAGATACGGATTGGTCCCTGCCTTTCCCGCATCCACCCAGCTTTATTGAGATATAATTGACGTAGCACATTTTGTAAGTTTAAGGTGCACAATGTGTTGATTTGGTACATTATATATATTATAGAATGGTACATTATGTATATTATAGAATGGTGACCATCGCAGTGAAAGCCAACACCTCTATCAGGTCACATAATTACCATTTCTTATTTGTGGAGATAATATTTAAGATGTACTTTCTTAGCAACTTTTAAGTATGTAATACAGTAGTATTAACTATAATCACCATGCTGTACCTTAGACCCACAGAACTAATTTACCTTTTAACTGCAAGTTTGTATCCTTGGAGTGGTCTCTGGTTTGATGGGGACTTACATTCTGAATAATCACAGGTTGCTTCTGTGGGAGATGTGGCTTTATTGAAGGGGAAATGAACATGATCTGATTCTTATTACTGTAATAATAATTCTTATTACAGTCACTGGAGTGGCTGTGTGAGGCAGTGTTTGAAAGGGAGCACAACTGAGGACAAAGAGACTAGATAGGTGATTATTTATTAATTCTAATGACAGGAGCTATACAAAGGAACTAGAAGCAAGGGTGGAAAGAAGCAAGCTTTGATATGAGACTTGATAACTGGTCTGAATCTATAAATCTTACTGACTAATTGGACTTGAGAGGCAAAAGACAGGGTAAAACTTGAATGGCCCAGAGTTAACTGACTTGTGTGAGAGGTGATGCTTTCACTGAGTTTCATTTCTAATCACCATTTCCAGATAAGCAAGAGCCTTGGAGGCTGAGCCTCGGCTGGGGAGTGGTGTTCTAGGACCCGAGGCTGGAAGGGGTGTATTTACAGTGAGTGGTAGGCGTACATGGGATTTGGGGAACACGGGAGGCATAACTTGCCTTGGGGCTGCAACATGTGAAACTAGAGGGGAGTGTTCCAGATGCTTCCAAATTGTTCAAGGGAACTCACAGGAGGACCCAAAGCTGTGAAGGAGTGGGCCTATGTCAGGCAGTGGAGGAACTCTTAAGGAAGACTAGAGAAGCCACAGGAAATTCAAAAGGTCCTCTACATGCCACCAGCTCTGGTTCTAGCTCCAGTCTGGGCACTAAATCCCTTGTGCCAATACTGATAACTGAGGAAATGATAGGATGACATGGTATTCCTGTGAATGCTTATTTTTAGTTATTACTCAGGCTGGCTTTGCGTGCCCTTGGCTTCTCCTGACCCCAGTAACTTCCACCACTCATTCTGAACATGTTTCTCTCCAACCTCAGCTCTGGAACCCACTCATTAGACTTATTTCAGCCATGGAGTATCTTATCCAGTGCTATGCCACTCACTCAATGTGGGCAGATAGAATTGAATTTTCCACAAGGGGTCGTAACATAAAAACTATGTATTGGGGGGAAATGCAGACATAAAAAGAAAAGTTAGCATTATTATTATTTTTTTCATTTAATTTTTTCCCCTTAACATTAGCAAGGTGGAATCATCTCTAGGTCCAGACATCCCTCACTTCTCAGAGTCACCACCTCACATCCTTTAGACCTGGTTCTTCTAAATGGTTGCCTCATCAGAAGCAATTATAGCATTACCAGAAATTAGGCTTTTTTTTTTAAAGCATTTGGTGATGAGTATAAGCAGTATATGGAATCCTATTTGAGAGTTGTTTGTTCTCTTTCCTCATAGTCGATCAGACAAATGGTGTGTTAAAAATTTTTAAGAAATACAGGTGAAATTAAATTAAAGTCAGAAAGAATGACTTTAGATAGATCAATTGGGAGACAGTGAGATAGATGCAATGCAGTTTTGTAAAAAATAAGATGTCTACCAAAAAAAAAAAAAAGTCAAATAACCTAGATTGTGAGATAGAAGGTGGAGATAGAAAGTGGAAGAGGAAAAAATAAAGAAAAAAATAAGATTTGCAGGGAGGATAGGAAATTCAATTTTGGATATGTTGACTCTGATACAATTGTGGATTCATAGATGGGTAATTAGAGCAATTTACACTGTGGAAAGGTTAAGACAGAATTCTAGAGTATAGCTTAAGTCTAAGCTATGAGAATCGCTAGACAGTAGTGACACAGAATTTCTGACCTATCCTATGTAACGCACAGAGGTGTGAGGGTTCAAAAAAATAAATACACGTGAAAGAAAGTCTTTGTAAAACCATAAAGCATTGTGCACTTTCATTATTTTTATTACTATCTTGAGAATTACAGCTTATAGACATCCTTTCTGTGTTTCTTATAGTCAGATAAAATATTTTTTCTTCAAAGAAGTCAGTGATTTCCTTTTTGTTTCCGTTACCCCCACCACTCCTCCACTCCCCCGCCCTGACACAGGCGCTGTGGTCTGAGGTTTCTGAAAGTCTCTCCCTGTCATTTACCTCACTGTGCCTTCGTAAAAGCACAGAAATACATCGCGGCATCCTCCAGCTGGGAGTCTGAGATCCTGAGACTGAAATGTTTGGTTGCTTTCTGGAAGTTCACAGAGAAGCGATCATTTGTTGCATTTTGTTGCTTGTAAGATTCTTGACGGATAATGAAAATCATCTCCCCACTGGGAGGCTGTTTGTACCAGAACAAATAATAATTACTCTCACTAGTGTCATACGTGCAGGCCAGGGTCACAGTCTCTGTCTCCTGCACAAACATTTCTGGTTGAGGCTGAGTGACTGTCTGTGCCATGCTGGATTCTGTGGGAAAGAGGAGAGAAAGACTGCAGTGGGGTATGACACCAGAGAGATAAAGCAGGTGGACTCACAGGTGGTCCTTGTGCCCACCCACCTTTCCCCTCCTTGACCCAAATCTTAGTCAGAACGTACCAGCCTTCTGGCTCCCCATCGCTGGGCTATGTGAGGCAATACAGTTCCTGTGCTTTCTAATCTTCTCTTGTTCCAGAGCCCCATTAGATACCATCGTAAATAAAGACCTACACTTTCCTTACCAAGATGGGTGGAGATCACCACTGTCCACAGTAAGGCAGCAAGCCTCATGCTGACAGCTCCCCCGCAGGGTGAGAAGTCTCTTGCTCTGATCTGGGCTCTCTCTGTTCTGACTCTTCTGCTTCAGAGCAGGAAATGGTATAAAGAGGAGTGGGGTGGGAGGGGTGGGAAACTATGTCTCAGTAAAGAAAGAGTATTTTCAATACTCTTTGGTCTGTCTTTCAGAAACTATGCTTTTCTTTATAATTTCAAATGAAAGTAAAAAATATTTTCTGAGTTCTTTTATTTTAGGATGAAAACGAGGAAGAGACAAGAGAGCTGGCAGACTTATTTCTGGTAAGAGTTAATCCTGAAGAGGAGAATGGACCTGGATGGTGAGCAGAAGCGGAAGGCTTTCATTTGCATCACTGGCAACTCTGTAACTTCTCTTTTCTTTTGAAAAATAAAAATGTCAAAGCAACTATGAAAAATATGAACAATTAATTACCGGTACAATAAACTTGTTATGTTAATGTATTTTTTTTTTTTTAATATATCTACTGTTGACAGGTTAACTATTTGGCAGCAGAAATAGCTAAATCTGATGTGGTGAAAGAAAACCATGGTTCTGGGATCATGGAGAACCTCTATTCAGTCACCTTTGTTAATACGTTCATAGGTTTATTGTTCACGCACTGAAGTGGGCAGAGGCTGGTGACATCCTCTGGATGGATCATTTTGTTCATAATGATCATTCAGTGCTTCCTCTGTAGTGGATGCTTTCCAATGGGTAATAATGTGAAAAATAAAATTCTTAACAATTTGTACCTCATACACACTGCTCCTCCAGTTCATGGTCATTCTTAAACATGACTCACCCTCCTCCCGTTCTACCTGCTTAGGGTTCTGACCTTAGAAAACAGCAGGATGCTGGGCACTTTTCAAAGACCCAGTGTTATTAACCTCTGGTCACACCAATTTGGCTCTTCTCTAGACAGCTGGTTGACCTTTTATCCCCTTTTGAGGAGGGACTATATTTTCCATCATGTTGTGTTCTCTTTTCATGGTGTCCTTTATAAACTTTATAGCATTTTTCCTCAGGTTTTGGTACTTGATCTTCTAAGCCAGTCTTTTCAAATTGTCAAAATATATTTTCTTTCATTACTAAATTTGATGGTCATGGCTTTTAAGATTTTGTATTTTTGTATTTTTGATAAAGGTGTTACTGAACTCAAAAGGTTTGCTACTTGGGTGTTCTATTCAAGAATGAGATTGGGGCTAGACAGTTTTATTTACTTGCAGCAATTAAAGAGGACAGAGGATTCACATTCAAAGCTCTGTCTTTCTGAAGGGAGGCTTAGCCATTGCTTATGTGTACCTTTTGGTTAATCACACATTGATTTCTTCTTTGCAGTTGGCTGAACTTAACATGTTGAGTTCCTGTCAAGGTCTGCAAAATACTGTGTCTGCAAAATAAGGGTGTCTGCAAAATACAGTGCTACATTTAACATTTGGCAAGAATAATATTTAGTAAGAAACACCCAGACCTTTGAGACCCTTGTCCTGTTTAACAAAGGTCTACTAAGAAGCTCGACTGCAAGAATTTTCTTCTGTCTTCTCTGCTCTTTTTAGTGCTCTTTCCTTTCTGATATTAAGCCTTGTTTTCTTGTACTAGCCTTAACAGAGTAGCAGTGTTTTACACTGAGAAACAAAATACTTTAGCTGGTATTTGACAAATTATCCTTCTACACATAATCTTCAAATGAAATATTTGACATTATGTTATTTAAAAAACTCTCTTGTTTCCCTTTGCTCAAAGCAAAGTTAAAGCCAGTGTTCTGGGTCCCTAGAGGAGGAGGTGCAGGGCTTTGCAGGCTGCAGGCACAGAGTGCAGGTGCCTGAGTAGCACTGCATGCTTTCTGGCTACACAGAGGAACATGGCTGAGTCATGGAGCCAGGGATCCCTCACCAGCAGGGAAAAGTGCTGGCCCTCTGTGATAAGCCTGGCTGTGAATTTTCTGCTGACCTCATCTTTCACACTTGATAGCATTTGTATCAGGAAGCTGAGGCCTCCCCTAGGATCCCGCCTAAACCCCTGGAAGAAATTGGAAGCGCTGTCTCTGTAACTACAGTTCAGTGTTAGGCTCTTGGCTTTCTGGACTGTCAGGGAAGGGAGGCTTGGTTCTACTGCAGTTCTCAGTTCAAGAGGAGTGAAATGATTTTCATACGTAAGAAAAAATTTTTTTTAAGAATTTTTCTTAGTCGTTTTATATTCTTTAGGACAAATTCTAGAATGTCTCCGGGATCCCTCTAAATTTTATTACCTCAGGAACACTTTCCTGGGAAAGTGATAGTTCTCCCCCAGTTAGAGCACTGTCAAATCATGTCAAGTCTGGCACTGCAGAAATCCTAGCAAACCTTCTAGGTGTCTCTAAGATTTTCTCTCCACTAATGAGGACACTTTCTAGGCATGTTCTCAAAGAAGAGAATTAATCTGGAAAGATTAGAAGGAGTTGTTCCAGTGGTTTGGAAGATGTACCATTTACTTGAGAGTTTCCCTTGGAATTTTCTTCTCTTTCTCAGATGTGGTGATTTCAACATTCCAGATTAGTACCAGCAGCAATGTATCTAGTGAAAGATGACTAATAATTTTCCCAGCAATGATAGGGGTTGAGGCAGGTCAACAATAAATGTTCAGTGTCTGCTACCTGAAGTTCCTTCAACTTAACCCTGTGAGATGTTTAATAAAAGGTACAAAATAAGTTAATTACACATTTGGGGAGACTAGAAAAACACATATAAAGTTAACTAACTCTAGGGGGCAGTGCATGATAGGTATCAGCATTCACTACAATAGAAGCAAAAATATAGGAGCAATATTTACAGTTAAGAGAGAGTATCTTAATAACTGGCATAAGAGCTAAGAAGAAGAATCAGACAATCACCTTCACTGATGCAGAAAAGGCATATGGCAAAATACAACACACATTCATGTTAAAAACACTAAAAAGTAGAAATTAATTAATTCCTTAACGTAAAAAATACATATGCTACAACTCCAAACCAGCACTAACTTATGGGGAAATGCTGGAAGCTATCCTATTAAAGTTAGAAAAAAGCAAAAGATGTTTAGCACCTTTATCACCATTTAACACTCTGCTGGGGCTACTGAACAATGCAGTCAGCAGAGAAAAAACACTTAGAAGCATAAGAATTGGAAAGAAAGAGGAAAATATCATCTGCATGTTTGCAGATGAAATAATTATATATCAGAAAACCTAAACGAGTAGAAAAACCACTACCAAAACCTTGGTTATAACATAAACAACAAATTTTAAAAAGTCGTATTTATATGCAAAAACAGTTAAAAGAAAACAGTTAAAAGAAAATGTGGAAGGAAAGAGAATAGTTTCTATGCCATAAAGGTAAAAAGAAAGAAAAAGGATTCTTAAGTGCAAATGAAGGTTAGGCAGACAGATCAATTAAATATAATAGCAAATCAATAATGAAGCCCAATCGTATATGGAAATTTAGTATACAATAAGGACAGCATCTCAAATCATTGAGGGGGATGACTTCTCATTAAATATGTAGTAATAACTTGTATCTCTTATAGATCTGAGGTGACAAATGTGAGTGTAATACTATCCCGTTCTTGACCAGTAGTCTTCGAGCTGTAATCGTATACTTGTGGAATTCTTTAGTTTTTCCTGTACTCTTGAAGACTTTCCATGGGTTATACAAAGATAATTCTAAAAGAATCCAGTCATATATATTTCCCTAAAACTGGTCTGCTTTAGAAAATGCTTAAGATCCAGATGTCATGCTGTTGTTTCTTTCCCAATTCCCTTTCCACACTTGCCCTTTTCTTAAAAAAAAAAAAGAGTACACATTTCAACCGTCCTGAATCTTACTCCAGTGCATTGCTCCAGAGTGTTAAAATTTCTCAGGTATCAAACAAGGAGACAATGAATTGGCTTCTCTCTTCTGAGGGGGAGTCCTTAATAGATAAGCAAGAAATATTGAAGGACAGGGATGTAATTCAACGAGGCAACTACCTTATGACAAGAGTCCTTGCATCTTTCTGTCTGTCTGTTGGTCCATCCATCTGTCCATCCATCTGCCCATCATTCATCTATCTATCTATCTATCTATCTATCTATCTATCTATCTATCTATCTATCTACCATCTATTATATTGGAATTAGAAATCAGAAATGAATTGGTTCCGACAGAAAATAAGTCTTATGTAGCTAGTATGTTTGACAATGTGGGATATGGGAGAAAGAAGAGTCAAAAAGACTCCAAGATTTTTTGGCTGCAGTAACTAGGTAAATTATATTCCACCCTCCCACTTTTTAGTTTTGAGATGAAGAAGAGTGGAGGAAGAGCCTATGGGATAGAATCAGGTATTATGTTTTGTATGTTAAATATTGGATGCTTATTAGATATCTAGTGTAGATGTTTTACAGCTCATAGTATATATGAGCCTGGCTTTCATTGGAGAGGGCTGGGATGGAGATGTAAATTTGTGAGTCATCAATGTATAATTGCTAATTAAAGCCATATTCCTGGATGCGGTTGTAAAGGAGGCAAGGCTTTACCTCTTTCCTCTTAGAGTCTCTTGCTGGGCCTGAGAATTAAGCTGACATAAAACAGATTAACAGGAGAAAAACATAAAGATTTTATTTAATAATTTTTACATGTACATAGACAACCTCATAGGAAAAGGAAGACCCAAAACAGTGGCTCACCCTAAATGTTCATATGCTAGGTTTAACTAAAAGTGGTAATTGTGAAAAAGTAATTAAACATGCATAGATTAAAGGAAGATAAGAGTTACTTTATTATTATTATTATTTTAAATTAATTAATTAATTAATTTAAATTTTTTATGGTGACATTGGTTATTGAAATCCAATAAGTTTCATCTGTTTCACCTCAACAGTAAGGCATATATATATTTATAGTGTGTGTTCGCCTCCCCTGGTTAGATTTCTTTCACAATCTGTTTGCACAGATTTCTTTAAGCCTCAATTCCCATCTAGTGATAAGAATGTTTCTTTTCTTGTATAGGGAGGGCATCTTTCACATAGAAACTCCATCTCTTGCTTTCAGGAAGAACAAGAGCTGGTGGTAGAAGGGTCAGAGAGTTCTTCTTGCACCTGTTTTTCAAGTGCTTGCAGCTCAAAATAATCAATATGTCAAAGTGACATATTTTGGGGTGGCATGTCTTGAACCCCTATAAGAACATTTGAAGAGACTGAATGTAGATGGAGTCTGAATTTAAGAACTGAACCCTGAGACAACACAATATGTGAAGGTCAGTAAGTGGAGGAAGATCTAGAAAAAGAGACTGAGCAGGTGTGGTTTGTGAGGTAAAAGGCAAACCATGAGACTATTGAGTCTCAGAATTAAATTAATATGGGTTTTAAAGAGAGAGTAGCCAAAATGTCATATTTTTTTTGAGAGTTTCAATAAGGTAAGGATGGTAAAGGCTCACCGGATTTGTTGATATGAAGCTCTTTGGTGACCTTAGCAAGAGTGATTTCAATAGAATGCTAAGGATGATTGTATGACTGTTGGGGGTTCAAGTAAGAAAAGAGTTAGGGAGTAGAGATAATAAATTCAGAAAACCTTTTATAGACATTTTGTCACGGAGGGAGACAAGGAACAAAAGGATCGTAAACGGTTTTTACCTATGGAACCACTAATTCTAGTTCTAGGATGCTGCCTTAATGAAATGATGAGTAAGCAAAATCCAAATTTATATTTAAGATGCTTACCATAATTCTATTCAAAATGATTAAAAATTAGAAATAATTAAAATCTCCAAAGAAGGAAAATTATAAAGTTAAGTATGGTGTATACCTACAGTGTAGAATAATAGATAATCAATCCAAACTATGAATGCAAGTTTTTAATGATAAAAATCAGGCTGTTGATAAAAGGATAAAGTTGTCCTTATGATATGCTGTAACAGTGTGCAAAGTGTGGAAAAGAAACAAGTAAAAATAACGAGTGCTTGTCTATATAACAGAGTTGTAGATGTTTTCAGTATTGTTATAAATTTTTCCAATTAGAAATTCATGAAGCATTACATAAAATTAATATGGTTGATATTTCTCATGATGAGGATAAATCAGTGATTATCTTCTTTTATATAAACCTAGCTATTTTTGCTAGGAAATGCTTCTATACACCATATATTCAGCTTGGAAAATAGTACAAAACCGAAGTGTCCCCAAACCTTTGGCTGTATGAATTATTGCTCTGTTGATTGTAAACGACAGAATCTTAGCTCATGCTGGTTTGTTCTACACAGAGTATTTTCACTTTTGCAGCTCCAGCATAGTTGAATCTATAGGCTCAGATATTGTTCTCAGAAATCTGTCTTTATTCATATCTCAGCATTGTCTTTCTCTGTCTCTAAGACTAAAATGTGAATGATGCACCCTAAAGTTGTACAGTGAGTAAGTTATACATCTCATAATAATATAGAAGCTTTACTGGGAAGAATAAAACATGAGAATCCTAGATGTCCACTTAAATAAGTCCATCTGCAAATAAGTATAACTGTAGCTATTGCTTGCATCTTTGTGCTTTTCCTCTTTTCCTCAATGGTTTCTTCTTTTGAGATGCTGGACCCTGAGTCAACACGACATGTAGGGGTCAGCAAGAGGAAGATCTAGAACCTATTCTAATAACTCTCACATTTCAATTTTCATGATAGATTAAAGCAAATTTTGAGTGTGCCCTTTTAGACAAATCTTCTCTGTCTGTGGCTTATTCCTACTTCTCTCTTTCTCCAAGGTTTTCCTTGGTCTCTTCCCCCATTCAAGATTATAAACCAGTCTGTACTATCACTGAACACTCTGCACCAAGAAAATTCTTCCTTGACAAGAATGGGATTATTCTAACTCTATTGGTTGCTTTTCTAGAATGGATTATAGATATTTGTTGGAAATAAAAGGTGCAAATTTTGACTTGAAGTTTTCACATCTCTCACTTCATCCATCACTGAATAATGTTACAGAAAGTCTTTTATTTGAAAAAATAGATTTCTCTTCCCTGCTGTTCTCAGTTTCTAAATTTTAAGAGTGTTGTTTTCTTTCTGAATGATGTTGAAATAAGACTAAATCTCTAAAAGCAGGCTAACCATTTCAGTTTTACTACAGTGTTGATCTCTACCCGAGTCTCAAAACCTGTACCAATTAATAGAAAAATAGAGCTGCAAGATCCCTAAAAAATTAGCATATTGTTGCCTGAAGAACCACTCTGTTTTATGTACCAAACTATGCTTTTCTAAAAATAAACCAAATTAGACACCATACATATTTGTGATGATAAAAAAAAAAAAAAAAAGACACAGGGAATAACTTAGAATTTAGCCCTAATGTCTAAGGACTGTCTGCCTGGCTTGTCTTTATGCAATTCAATACCTTGGAGAGGGAAGTAGATGAGAACAAAGCTAAATCACATACAGATACTGAGGAGGGTAAAATCTCACATGAATTCAGGAGTTATTTTCAGTGAAAATTATGCAAATACTATATTTTGCTTTATCAGTCCTCTTTTTCCCACTGGAAAACAGGTAATCCTTTCTTTTTCTTTTAGTTGTTAAAGCAATTTTATTCCAAATACACAGTTCACGTATTAATTTTTAACCTTAATTGTCATTTTAGAGCCAAAACTCTGCCTTTCCACCTCCACCCTGTAGGAAGGTTTCAATGGCTCCAGTGACAGGTGAGCTGTGCTGTTTTTTCAAACTTCATCCCTTGTCACCCTTCAGAAGTTGGACAGAAAGGTGTGAGAATAAAATCCTTCACTTCATTCACTCTCTCCTAGGCTGAGTAGACTTGTCTCCTTGGTTGTTCAGACTGTCTTCCACTATGTGAACAGCCCTGTGGTGTGGAGAAGTTCCTCCTCCTTCTTGTTGGTTCTTATCTCTGCCTGGCCAGGAATTTTGTCTTTGCAACAGGTATCTAAATGCTTGCTTTCTCTTGATGGTGTGTTAGTGGTTTCTTGAGGAGCTACAGAGCCCTCTCTACATGCAGTTTTCTGGAAGGAGTGATCAGCCCTATGGGCAAACCCTTCTTCAAGACCAAATTTGGATCACTTCACAGCCTCTTACTGCTAGGAATCCTTACCAAGAAACAGCTCTCAGAGACAGGTCAGGAAAGTTGGTTCAGAACCTAGAGAGATCCATTAAACTCACAGGAAATTTGTAGAAAATTGCTTCAATAAAAAGTGGGAATGTAGACTAGTGTACCTTCTCTTAACTCTGCTACATATGATTTTTTTTTTTTTTGCTATGAGAATCTGATATTCTCTGCCAGTTCATAAGCTCATTATCTTCCAGACACGTGACTATACCCAGGCCTCAACTTAGTGAAGAGAGTGGAGGCCAGACTAGGTGGCTCCAGTCATATTGGAAGGGGTTGGGTGAAATAAGTTAAATACCTTCCTTCTGCACAAGGATTGCATTTCCCCAAAATTTCACTTCTTTACGTTTCTAGCTTCCCTTCTAAAATTTCCTTTGTTAACATCAGTCAAGCAGATTTGACCTCTTTCACCACGCAAAATGGTAGAGAATTTCTCCTTTTGAGTGGGCACTGGAGAATTTAGAGATTGTTCTCATCAGTACTCAATTCTGCTGGGAGTCTTTTACTTTCTGTAATGTTTGGAAGAAGGTAAAGTTCTTACTAAGGACACATACCATTTTGATATATGTGCATATATTAGAATTTAAAATATAACAAAGACATTGCAATAGTAAAAAATAGCTGGCATATGTAAAGACATTTCCAGATGGTTGAAAGATTTTATTATAAAAATTAAAATGATAAATGATAAAATAAAATCAAAGTCAGAACAGCTAAAAATCTAGGAACGTTTATACATTTGGATTATGGGAGATATTCTCAAGTAAGGTGGTGCTGGTTCAAACCCTTTAGAGCTTTCTGGGTGAAATCTGAAACTGGCCTTCATATACTTGGAGGGCAAGGAGAGACCAAAGAAAAGGCAGACCATTCAGAAACTTATCTAAAGATACAAACTGTAAAAATATAGGTATAGTTATTTATCATAGCAGTAATCCTAACCTGACAAAACTGAATATTTATCAATATAGAGTTTTTGTAAAGATTATGGCATATCTATATTATAGACAATTAGAAATTTGTTAAAATAAATGAGTTAGAATAATATAGGGATTATATTAAGGATCCCTATGATTATACTATGTGAAAAATAAAATAAATTTGTTTTAAATTTATGTATATACCTATACATAAATTAGAATGGACTAATCAAGAACATCTATATAAGTCATCTCCCCTCTGGCTTGGTGAGTACATTTTCCCTTTTCACCAAAGACAGAAGACTGCATTGCACCTGTTGGAGCTGAAACACCAAAGAAGTCTCATCAGAGCAGAGCAGGCAGAGCGGAGGGGACAAAAGCAGGTGGAGCAGATGGGAGCAGAATAAAGTTGACTTGCCCAAGGGCCAACTCACAGCTATGCTGTTCCACAGCTGTGCAACTTCATAATTGAGCTGTAACACTATTGAGGTATTCCACAGTTGTGCTGTATCACAACTGAAAAGTTAACTTCTTCACTGTACCCCAAATTTGGAATTTTTGTTGGCACTGAATTGGCACCAATGACAATCAGTTGATAGTACTCTATATTTTACTTAAATATATTCAAGAGCATTTCCATGTTGTTGGTCTTACTTGTTAGCTCATTAAATAGTTGGGCAGCATTCAGTCATATTTCTCTACATGGATAAAAATTTTTACTAGTGTGTTTTCTTGCCTAAAAGTTTTTTTTTTCCCTACGTAAAATTAGTTTTTAATGTAAATTAAGGACTCAGCAAGCAAGCTGGTGCAAGCTTCCCGGTGAACTGCAGGAGCTGGTCATTTCCAGACTAGGAGCCATAAGGTGCTGGTGCTGCATATTGAATAAAACTCTATATATCATCCATCCTCTTTTACAACATCAGATGCTAGCTTTTGCATAGATCTGGTTGGATGGTAATAGTCAGAAGTGTGGCTTAAATCATTGCCATAGGTGGCAGGTACCCACTTTCTCAATACAATTGGCCCCAGGATTCCACTCACCTCATTTGGCCTTCATCTCCATCTGGAAAGGTAAAAGCTTCCACAGTAGCATAGTAGTAGTCATCCAAGTGATTTTTCTTTCTTTACCCACCACTTAATGTCAAACCTCTTTCTCTTCCATTTAATCTTGTGAGGAGCCAGGCTCTGTTCTCGTTCACATCATGAGGAATGCTCAACTGTCCATGGAATGAGTGAGTACCTCAATGCTCCTTTATCCGCTAGTGGTTGGACTTGCTGAGCATCCACTTCAACGTATGGCATAATGACCAGGGATCCCTAATTAAAGAAACCTTTTCTGGGTCCTGGATGTGTCTTAAAAGGGTTTATTATTATTATTATTATTATTATTTTATTATTATTATTATTATTATTATTATTATTATTATTATTGCCAGTATGGTATAAAAGAGACTCTCAGATATAGAAAAAATCCTTTGAGGCCAAAGTAGTTATTTAAAAAGAGAAAAAGATAGCTACCATTTGCTGAGAATCCAGAACATGTCAGGCATATAACCCAAATGTGAAAGCCGTGTCTCATAACAGCTAATAGAGTTATTATCTCTAATTTTAGGAAACAGAAATTCCAAAAGCTTGAGCTATTTGCCTATGATTGTATAGCTATTATATTATCAGAGCAAAACTCTCCTGATCCAATATCTCCTAACTACCATGCTGTATCTTGCAAAATCATATATATATACAAACAGTGTAGTTGTATGTGCCATGTTCTCCCTCCTCCTGGGCACTGGTGTTCTTGTGTAGCCACCCTGTGCACATATCTTAGTGTTCCTCTCTCAGTGCACAGTGATTCAGGGCAGTGTTTGCAGGCACAAGGTTTCTGACGTGCAGATATATTTAATTTGCTGTACTCTTTGAATAAAATCTTCCTGTGGCAAAACTGGCATTTCCTTTGGTAGATGATCTCCACCATCTGTAGAGAAGATATTCTGGTGCCTAATTTAGATGCTGTTGAAACCAGAAGAGATCAACAAAGCCAGTATTTGTAGTACCATAATTATGAAAAAGGTTCACACTCTTCCCCTCGGTTTCAGACACTTCTGTCTCCTGAGGTCTAATCCAGCCTGCTCTCTCAGAGCCTCCAACATAAAACACACAACAACCACATATCAGTCTAGCTGTCTTAACCAGGAGGGCAGCTCAGGGTGTAGGACTGGACTCAGTTACCTGGTAGGGCCAGTGCTAGAGGTGAAGGGAAGATAAACTTGATATTCATTGTTTCTTCTGAATTCTTTGTTAATGAACTTACATCACTCAGTGAATGCTTCAAAATGATAGCGTCTCATAATTAAGTCACTGGGAGGTTTCTGGAGGGTTCTTACCATGACTCACGAGTCGGAAATGGGAGGAGCTCATATATAAAGAGATTTTTTTTTTGAAGGAACAGGAATACATCCTTTTACAGTGACTTTGAGAAGCCTAGGTTCTTTGTTTGAAATAATATGAATTCCCAACATCTCTCTAGACTTGTTTTCATGATCATGAACACAGGTGAAATGGAAAGTATAAATGCTAAACAGTTAAAATATGTTATTTCTGAAGGTTGAGGTTATAAAAGTTCTTTTACTTCATTTTTTTTCTTTTACAACAGATGAATATTAATCTTCTATTAAGTATTATTCTGGTGAGAATTTACTCTTCTCAGATGTAAATTCTGTTTGCTTCCTATTACAGTAAGACTAGAAAGAGTGAAAAAAAAAAAAACAAACCCTCCCAGGTCAAGCTGCATCACCATCCCCTTCAGAACAGCTGAGTTTTTTAGAAATTGTAAGCTCTTCGTAACCCTGAGCCAGAGTAAACTAGCTAAGAGAAGACTTAACAGGTTCTTTTCGGCTCAGGAATCTTCTTGAAAAAACAGACAAACAAGCAGACAAAAAAGTCTCCCATCAACGTTTCTTTTGAAAGTTTAGACAGACCCATCAAAATGAAGAAAGGAAAAAATAAAAAGGAAAGTAAAGGAAGGAAAAGAAAAAAAGAGAGGAGGAGATCATAGTTTGGAATAAAAAAAATAACTTCTTTGAGTCCAGAAAAAGGGAGAGAGGCACTTTTGGTCTAACTGGCTGTGGGTGGGAGGATGTGCTAAAGACCTGTATTTCAAGTGACATCAATATTTGAAATGGCATTTGTAGAAAAAGCCCATTAGGTATAACATAGTAACTAACTGATCCTAAGAACTTTACTATGTGCAGGATGGCTGGGAGTAGGTCTTAGGAGGCTTTCCTTTTGGTGTAGTCACTTGGGGGCTTGGCCAGGTTCTCCTTATAGCATCTCAGGATTTGGGTCCTTATCCACCTGAACTGGGGAGAATCGGGTTTTGTAAATGCTTCCCTTGTGCAGCTCCCAACTAGTGCAAGAAAAAGTGCTCAATCTCTCCAAAGGATGTTTTGCTCAGGACAGATGTCTTTCCATCAAGATGTCAGACACGTGTGTTTTGAGATATAAGTTCAGAGCCTCGGATCTTATAAAAAGATGCACTTTTATTTATTTTTTGAGTATACCTGAAGACTTTCAGGTGATATTGTGTAGAGATATGGAATATTCTAGATACAGTGGTGCCAGACAAAGACAAAAAGAGAAAGGTAGTGAAGAAGGCCATAAAACCCCTGCTGAATAAGAAACAAATGTTTAGAGGGAGGCTTAAAGAAAGGAACATAGTCTTTTTAGTGGGAGTTAGACTAAGAACACTAGAGGAACAGGGTGATGACTTTGTTCTGTTTCTTTAACTTAATATTACTCTACAAACACTTTTTCTATTACCTTATAATCTTTATATTTTAGAGTTTTTAAAACAGCATACTCTAATAAATTAATGGTTCAGTCCTTTAATGTTGAATATTTAAGTTGCTTTACAATATTGGATATAATACCTCAAGTTTTATGTTTCTTATTTTTCTCATAGTGGTTTTCTCCTTAAGAAAAATTCAGGAGAATTCATGGGTTAAAAACTCATGACTATTCACACAGCCATCTGCTAAAAGGGAAAAGGACCCATTTTTATTCTTATGAGTTCTTGTAGCCAAGAATGATATCAGACTTGCCCAGGTGAAAACTCTGTCCCAGCTTGTAATAAAAAGGCATTGCATTCAGCCTATGTGTGGGAAGTCACATGAGACACAGGCTTCACCTGCTGTGAGTGACACATTGTTTCCTCGTAGAGGAACCCTTTACAATACCATGTGTGAAACATCTAAAATTTTTTTCACAGATTGATAAGTAGGTAAAATGATGTGAATTCCCTCACCCAGTACATGAATTTAACAAATGTTAATTTTAAAAATAATTTATAACAAACCATAAGGGAGGCACTCATGTCTGTGTATTTAATACATTGGAAACTAAGACACTTATGGGAAAATTTGAGGGTAAGTAGACTCTAAGCTGCTGGGGATAGGATGGTTTTTATAGTGAAGAACAAGAGTCGGAACTGTGATTTTTATTTTTCAACTTTGGCCCTGTATTAATCTTGAGGACTAAGGGCAGGAGAGGATGATAAGTTAAAAATCCAGTTTATATATAATTTTTGAGGAACATATCTAGTGCATTAAGAATGATCACCTGTAGAATGATTAGTCATTAGTCTTCTAAATTTTTTCTTCATAGGTCTTTGAATGAAAAAATGAATATATTTTCTTTCTTTTTTCCTATTGTTTTACTTTAAAATAATTGCCTTAGAAACACTGGGGAGACTTACACAGGACTTCCCACTTCTATTTTAGACATTAATGAAAGCCGAGTTCTCCTTCCATCTCCACTTCCTGAATTCTGTCTCTTGGGATAGTTAGAAAAGGAGGAAAGAAAAGAAAATGGGCAAAGGTAGGTGTGTAGGCTGAAAAATGGCAGTACATTCTGTTCATTTTTACCATATTTCTTTCCCTCCTTTCTGAATGATTACTTACCCTCTCCCACACTATCTCCTCATTTTCTGGGCAGTAAAATCTAAACTGTGCTCAATTGCAGTGCTTTTTCTAACAAACTCAGGAGACCACGTTGTCTTTACTGTCTGCACTCTCCTACAGACAGGGTAATAAAATACTCCACCCTACAGACAGGGTAATAAAATACTCCACCAATAGGGTGGTCATTAAAATCAAGTATCAGGAGAATGTAACTGTAACACCTTCCCATCTTAAAGGAGCCTTGGTCTTTTTTGAAGGGCTAGCAGCAATCAAAACTTTTGTTTTAATGCTGTGTCATTTCATCATGTGTAGTTCTCATTGTAATTCAGATTAACTGTGAATGTCAGATAATAATCATAAAATGCAGTTTCACCTTACTTGAATTTTGGCATTTTAAAATGCAGTATATTGTATTTTTTTCAATTTTTAAAATGATTCTCAGTATTGAGCTTTTGGTACTTTGAAAAATAAATATTGTAAAGTAGAAAAACAATAAAAGGTGTCAAGCGTAGTGCTCAATGACAACTAATACCTCAAACATTTGAATGCTAATTTATTCATGTTACTGTTAACTTGTTATTTTATTCACGTGTCAAAAGTATGTTATTCCAGTGTTTCTGTTCTGATATATAATTGTGGTAATATTGTGGGTAAGTTTTTCTCTCCTGTAATATTTAACATGGGGCATGTAATGGAGAAAACATAGACTTTGGAATCAGATAGACTTGTTTTCAGATTTTATTAGGTATTTATCTGGGGTGGGGAGGGATCTTATCTTTCAGAGTTTGCATTTTCTAATCTGTTAGCTGAGAACAAGAACACTGATCCATCAGAGTTATTTTTCAAATTCAATAAGGTAATATTTGCAAAGTATAAGGGACATAGTATTTGATTTCAATAAACAGTAGTTTTCATTGCAAATTCTTTGGAAATACAATTTGTATTATTATATATTTCATTGAAAGAATATACCATCATATAACTAGCTAAGTTTATGTTAGTTTTGCATAAGTTAGTTTATTTTAGCTAACCCTTTTCTTTTGGGAGACTGCTTAAGGTAGTAAGTGTTCTAATCAATGTAATATCTTGAGAAAATTCTACTACCACTTTCATAATTCACTTAGCATAGACAATGAGACTAACATGAAGAGAGTAAATAAGAATACTGGAAATGGGGAAGAAAAACTTTTGTTTGAATCAAGTAATAACTTCTGTTTTCCACTCTTTGTTCTTTGCTAATAGGCCCTGTAAGAAAATTTGCAGACAGAACTCTACCTGTAAATGTGTCTATACTCGGTGGAAAGATAAAACCAAGTACACTGGACTTTTCAACCCTCCATGCTGTCAGGCAGAGTCTATGGTGTGTGGTGCACATACCAGTTGCCAGTGTAATATTAGTAAAAGGGCTTTCTTCCTACAACAGGGCTTAATGTCAGGTAATGGCATTGGCATCATATGAAGAACCTTCTGAAAACATTAGCTGTGCTGACTCCCATAGAAAAGCACAGAGAAGGTAGTGAATGCAGTGA
The DNA here is from genome assembly GCA_030015415.1 of Cynopterus sphinx. NCBI lineage: Eukaryota > Metazoa > Chordata > Mammalia > Chiroptera > Pteropodidae > Cynopterus > Cynopterus sphinx. Next base: position 78,498,513 of record CM057384.1, read on the forward strand.
TATGACTCAGTCTGAGTTAGGACTCAGTAAACTGCATTAATAATTGTCAACATGGGCGTAAAGATCTTGACCAATAGTTGCTTTTCTTTACAGCTTGATTTGAAGGGCATGCACAATTTCTCAAGTTCCCCATCTAGTAGGTGCAGGATTCTCAGCTGCAGTGTTTGGGTACAGGCTGCAGGTGACTAGAGAGCACTGTGCCTTCACTGCACAGAGGTAGGTGGCTGCATCTCTGGTCTGGGTGGCTGTGATATGCAGGGTGCTGAGACGTTCCTTCTTATCTAATGTGCCTCTTAATCTTTCGGAGTGCTTGTCAATCCCACTTGAAATTAGTATAAACAGCAATGTGGGAGTTTTCTTGTCCTGCTTGTACCAATGTAGGCTTTGAAAGTTTGTGACTTCGTAATTGCAGCTGAGAGTTGCATTGTCTCCCTCAAGGACAACCAGCAATGGGGGGCTCTGTATCACCTTGTCATCACTGCACACCCCTGTTTAGGAACAAGCAACAAATAAAAATTAGCCAGAGAGAGTGATATGAAGTAAAGTCTTCATGAAGATCATAATTATTCTTCATTACCACTATAATTGATCTCAGATAAGTCAAAATAAATCCCATTTTTCTCCCTTCATTTTCTGAGGATCATTCTCAGTTTCCCTGGTTGTCTCTACCCTTTGTGATAGAGCTACTCACAGCTCAGTTGAAGCCAAAAGATCACCAGCGAAGCTCGTGGCCACTTCTCCATCTTTCAATTCTTGGCTTTGTTTTCCTGGGCAAAACGTGATTCATCCACCCCCGGAGCTTTCCCTTTTCTTTTTTAATCCAATACACACAGACACATGCATGCATGCACACACACCCAGTTAACCAGAAAAACAAGTAGCATTTGGTCCTGATTCAAATTCAAGTCCCTCCCACTTAATTACTACTCGGAGCCATTTAAAACAAAGCGCTGCCATCTTGTGAGCAGTTGCAGAAAAGCTGAAAATTTGGGTGCACAATATTTTACCAGTGATGATAGAGATTCTTTCGAAATTGTCTCACCCTTGATGGATAGACTACCCAAAGCTATTCATAACTCTAATAATCAGTGGTTCTAGAGTTGAGTGAATGCAGTGAGGAACAGTACACTGGGAGGTCGAAAAAGGCTGATATTTCAAGTAGGAGCCTATACTGTGAGGTGAGGGGCTGAAGAACTTCGGAGAGTTGGAATAGAGAAAAACGTGGAGAGAAAGCACAAAAGGTCTTTCCAAAAGCTCTTTGAAGATTCATATTGATCTCATTATCCTGGAGCAGATATTTAGAAAGCAGTATTTCTGATAAACAGTGGAGTCTCTGATAATTCACAGGGTATATTTAGGTGAAATGCAGATACTGAAGTTTTTTTTTTTCTGTTTCATCATAACTTGGTCAAAACAAATACCAACATGTTATTTCTAAATTGACTGATACCCTCCCCTCCTACTAAAAAAATCTGATTATTATTTTCCACCAAGGAATTTATTGCTTATGCCATCCACCCATTTTACAGACTTCCATTTTTTTTAAATTTCGGCACTAAATTCATGTTCTTTCCAGACTGTGGTGGCTCGACTTGGAAACATAACTTGCATTGTACATTACTAAGATATATTCATTCCCATGTTTTTTGGGTAAATATTCCTCTTCTTTTTAAACTAAAGAAAGTCAATTTCTACTTATTCTTTGCAAATATATATATTTTTGATTATAAGATAAATATATCACCATTGCAGAACATTTGGAAAATACAGGGAAGCACCAAAAAGAAAATACACACCATCCACAATCTCAAACTTCCCATGCCACCATCCAGAACTTATTTTTTCTTTTTTGTTAATAAAATATATTATATATTTGTTAAAAAATAAAGTCAAATTTTTTCTCAAGTATTATTAACTTTTAGACCTGGTGAGGGGAATGGCTTATGATATTCTAATGTACTCACTTCAGGTGTCTACCTTGCCTGTTCTAGGTGCATGGTCGCTAGAGAAACTCCTAACTGTTCTAAGCGCCTGAGACAGAATCTGGCCCTGAGTTTTCTGAAGGCACTGCAAGGTGATGTATTCAAGCTGGCTGAGGGCTGAAAGGACTCTTGCTACAGAGTGGTCACCTATATGAAGTCTGGAAATTTACCTGGAACAGACTTCACGGGCAATCAACATTCTAGAGACTCAACTGGAGAAAGGGTTAGAGGCTGGTGAAGGCCATAATCTGACCTGGCTCTTGGGCACTTAAATTGTATCCTTTGAAGCTGCCCCCTCTTGCCACTTGCCCATTCTTAATCCCTTTCTTGCATCACGGGCCTTGGCATTGGATGATGTTCTCCTTTCTGACATATCAGCATATACTGTGGCTTCCCTTATTCCTCCACATCAAAAGTCTTATTGTCTTCTTATTTATTTGTTTGCTTCTCCTAGAAAAGTCTTTATGTTTTATTTAGAGGAACTTTATGCTTTAGTATTAGGATTTGAAATATTCTCTTCAGTTCTGGGGAAGATGAGGTATTTATAATCCCTACAGGATAAAATGGCCTCCTGCCATGACCCCACCCATAATGGGCTGAATGAGAGCAAAAAAAGATGAAACAATTAGGGTTTCAGATCAAGGGAGAATGCATGTTCATGTTTAATTATGCATTTAAAAATTTTTATTTTTAAAGAAAATGAGATTTTATTTTATATTGTTCTGAAACTTTTTTTTCACTTGAACAGTCTATCTTAAATATATTTCTACATCATTACATGCCCATCTACCTCATTTTTATTTAATGGCTAGATAGTATTCTGAGGTATAGATATGCTGTTATTTAACCATTTACTGATTGTTGCGTACATACTTCCTAGTTTCTTTGGTCAGTGTTATGTTTACTGTGAGGTTTTAGTTGAAAATTTTTATTAGATTTAGGGATCATCTTGTGTGTGTGTGTGTGTGTGTGTGTGTGTGTGTGTGTGTGTATGTGGTGACTGTGAGGTCAGGAATCTTAGCACAACATTACTATTTAGTTTGGAGTTTTTATTTATGTTTAGATTCTAATAATATTTTTATTTTTAAATTATAGTTTATGTAAAATATTATATTAATTTCATGCTTACAACATAGTGATTAGAAATTTACATAACTTATGATCACCCTGATACATCTAGTACCCATCTGACCCCTTACATAGTTATTATAATATTATTGACTATATTCATTATGCTAGACTTTACATCCCCATGACTACTTTACCACTACCAATTTTCACTTCTTAATTCCTTCCACTTTTTCAGTAACTCTCCCAGCCCCTTTCTCATCTGATAACCATCAAAATGTTCTCTGTATTTATAAGTTTGTTTCTGCTTTCTTTGTTTAGTTTGTTCTTTAGATTCCCCATGTAAGTGAAATCATTTGGCATTTGTCTTTCTCTATATTACTTACTCCATTCAGCACAATACCCTCTAGGTCCATTCATGTTGTTGCAAATGACTTCATTCTTTTTTGAGTAACACACACACACACACACACACACACACACACACACACACACACACACCCTACCTCTTCTTTATCCAGTCATCTATCGATGGACACCCAGGTAGCCTCCATATCTTGGCTATTGTAAATAATGCTGCAGTGAACATATGAATTCATATGTCCCTTCTAAGTAGTATTTTGAGTTACTTCGGATAAATAATTAGAAGTAAGATTACTGGGTGCCTCTTTGTCTCTTGTTATAGCCTTTGTTTTAAAGTCTATTTTGTCTGGTGTAAGTATTGCTACCCTAGTTTTTTTATTTGTTTTCGTTTTCATGAAATATCTTATTCTATTTCTTTACTTTTTGTCTCTGTGTGTCTTTTGATCTGAAATGAGTGTCTTGTAGATAGCACATAGTAGTAGGGCTCTTGTTTTCTTATCCATTCAGTCACCCTATTTTTTGATTAGAGCATTGTGGTTGTCCTTTCTTGTTTTATCAAACTGAGTAGTCAGTTTCCCATTTCTGGTCAATTTACCATCTTTATATAAGGTTATCAAAAAGACAGGGCCTTCCCCAGCATCTTGTTTGTACCATATCAAGGTGTTGAAAATACTTGAGAAACCACAGCTCATGAAGATATCCTCTCCTTCCTGGATGGACATAGACTGAAGACTCTGATTAAGCCCTTTGGCCACTCACCCCTGTTTAGAAAGACAAAAGAAAGTATTCACGATTATTTTTGGTCACCTTTCTTAGCGCCTTGGCGAACTCAATTTCCTAACTCCCTTGCCCTGCCTCTGTGTTTTATCCTTTTCTCCCTCCCTCTCTAGTTTTTCTTTTTCTGTTTCCCCCTTTTCATAGTACTGCATAAAACCTTACCTCCTGTACTCACAGAATCCAACCCTGCAGGGTTTTCTGTGCAAGAATCAGAAAGCCCCAAGACTCACATGCCAGCTGTATTATTCATAGGATTATTAACCCACCTTCAAGGAATGTCCCAATCACCAGTCCCTTAACAAAGAATTATTTCCTAAATAGGTTTTCGCTTCAAGAAACTCCCCTGGGCTTAGAGTAACCTATAAATAGAGAACTATGGTGTTAAGATATCTATTCTGTGTATGGGTCAATCTGATCTCTAACTGGCTGGAGGTTTAAGGCTTTTGAGTTAAACTTGAATGCAAACTGTGAATGGAGACACTGCCCCCTTATGGCCAGTCACTAGATTGCTGCCCGAAGATACCAGTGAGAGGTTTTTTTTAAAAATCCTACTTCTCCCTATCATTAGATGAACACTTATTGACACCTACTATCTGCTAGGAGAATATAGAGATATGAACAAGATAGACAGGAATTCTGCCCCTAGGTACCTTATACTATCTCTGTGGAAAAGCAGTGAAGACTAAACCTTTGGAGAGTGGAAGACTTTTTTTCCCTCTTTCTTTCTGAAAACCCACTGAAATAACACCAAAAAAATTTGTTTTATTTTTTTTTAATGTTACATACCCCAAAAGACATATAAAACAGGTGATAGATGACAGAAGATGAGATATTTTTGGAATTGAGGGTGAATGGACAAGTGGAAACTGTCCATTCTTCAGCTGACTGAAGAAAGTTGAATCCTAAAGGTCCACAGAGGCAAGTGTCATCAAGAATCCAGGGACCCTGAGAGTCCCAAGGATTAGAGCACTTGATATCTCAGAAGATCAGAGTGAAGGGTGGAGGTAATGGGACTTTAAACAGAATGCATCTAGAAAAAAGTATAATTGTCTAAAGTACAGTTATAATCTCAGGTCTCCCGTCCTGATCCAGAAAATTCAGGTGTTCACTTCTTCCTATCAGCTTTCATGGGGGAAAAGTCTATTTTTCTGAAAATATTGAATAGAGAGGCACGAGAGTCTGGGGTACCAGGCTCAGTTGAAGTGATGTGAAGCAGATACTTAAAATAGAGGGACTGGAGGCATTTTCCTTTGCTGAAATCCCAGATTTATGTCCCGTTAAGTATGAATGAGCCTCCAGGATCACTACACATTTGAAAAAAAAAAACAAAACACCCTAATATGAAAGGCAGTGACAAAAACAAAAATAGAAAAGAACTGGCAGAGACAATGATGGAAGAAGATTAGTGTTAGCTATAAACCTGGGGTGGATGGGTAGTGTGGGGAGTGGGGACTGTGAACATTCCTTTCCTTAAAGAAGCAAATAAAACTTTGAATCGTTGAAAAACTTCATGTTAACAAAATGGAATTCTTAAGGGTAAGCTTTGTTTTTAAGAGTACAATTTATCTGACAGCTTGGAGTTTCGAATGCTTAGAATCTGGGACAAGCACCTGGGGCATGCTTTGCAGCTTCAGTCCTGATTTAGGTAAATGAATTTCCACTGCACACCGCATACTGACCAGTGGACTTATTTTATGTCCCACTGTGTTCGTCAGACTCAGGAGAACAAGGAAATCTGTTTCTGTGTTCCTGAGCATCCTTTTCTTCTTCTGAGATCAACATTTTAGGTCTAGGTTCGCCTGAGATTCATCTGTGTGTCTATTTATCCTGCTTCTCTATTTCTACTGTATAGTCAGGATGTTTCTTAATATGAATCACTGTCCCCTCCCAGGTAAAAGTGCTGATAAGTTTTCATTTATTTTTCTTTCTTTTTAAATGACTGTGCAATATTTCATCAGAGAATTGCACTTTTTAAAAGAACAAAGTAACAGAATCAGCAAAAAACCAAAACATCTTAAAAACATTTGCATTAATCTGTTATGTCCTTAATAAAATGCGGGAGGCACAGAGATGGGTGAGAGGTTTATCCCTAGATCTGTTATCTTCTCGTGATCATCATGGTTGCTGTTGTAAGAGAAGATAATAGATGTAGGGAAAAACCTCTCACCCTGTCATCTCTGTGCCTCCATGAGGCCTTGTTCCAGTTCTCCATGAGACCTGCTTTCTCAGCCTTGAAAGTGTCCCCCTGTCCTTGAGAATTCTGGCAATACTTTTCTATCCCCTAACAGAGAATAGGCCAGGTGGCAGTGTATGAAGAAGGACATTAAACCCTGTAGTAAACATAGCATACATTATGGATCATCAACTTAAAGCATTTTTTTGTATATTGAAATAAATTAGGTTATAGTACAGAATAAAATGTAACACATAAACTTTAAAGATAGAAGATGAGAATTCAAAGAAATTTCAAATATATAGGAAGGCATATCTCCCAGGCCTCTAAGAATACAGCCCTACTTTCCTAGGCTACTGGCAGTAATTTGTAGGGAAATTTTTAAAAACATTGAGGTAGTTTACGGCCATGTTACCCTGAGCAAGTCTGATGTCTGATCTTGGAAGCTAAGCAGGGTTGGGCCTGGTTAGTACTTGGATGAGACCACCTAGGAAGACCAGGTGATGTAGGCATTATAAAACAATAAGGGATTGTAAACTGACAAGGTCCTTGCAATCTGTGAGGTTAAGCAAGGGTTGCCTTGACTAAAAAATAAAAAAATAATAAAGGAAACATTGAGGAAATTAAGAAGACTCATATATGTCTTAAATCTGCAAACTGCAACAATCTAGGAAATACAGTTATTGCGTATTCTGATTTAATTGCTCAGATAATTTCTAATTGGGATTGCTATGCCAGAGAATCAAAGGTAGCAAATGGCTCTACTGAGCTCATTCAGAAAGAAAACACTGCAGTAACAAGATGGATTCTTTCTATTTAAAGTCATAAAAAAAGAGATACCAATTGAAAATCCCAAGAAAACAAAATGAAGGTAATATGGAGTGGACACCACTTTTAAGTGCAAGAAACTGGCCCCTTTTGGCACAGCTTCAGGGCTGCATACATTGCCTCAGAGGAAGGATTTGGGAATCAAAAATGGCCTAGCTCAGTAGCTGGTAGGGTCAGGAGCAGAATGACCCAGTTTCCATCATTTTCTGATACGCGTTTTGCAGAAGTGAAAGCAAAGCATGACGTGCCTCCAGGCTCCGGGTCAGTGGGCAGTGATTATGAGGAAATCTGTTCACTGGCACCTACTGACAAGAATTAGGCAGAGGTGAGGACTTGACAAATGATGGCTTCCACGTCTCTAACGTGTCCTGTGGCTTTCATTGTGCTCACCCACAAATCAAGTTCTCAAAAGCATTCCTTGATGGGAACTTTTTCTGACTTCAGTTTTCTCATCCGTAAACTGAAGATAATAATATTTGTCATTCTGTTGCCTTTTACTATATTAAATCTAAATGGACACGAGTCTTTAAATGTTGTGGGTTATAGATGTTTATTGCAATGATTGTTGTGTAGATGACATCTATCTTCGATAACATGCTGCAAATTATTGTGTGGTGTCAAGCAATAGGATCTTTATCTTTTTTCTTTCTGAATTATATTATCCCTTTGAGAAAATTTGAGTAAAAACATATTTTTAAAAAATGCCTACATGTGGTGCTTGTACCCTTGCCCACAGAAACTGCCCTATATACTGGCAGACAGCTTACACTATGGTTTAGAAGTGTGAGAAACAGCATTTTACCATGAAAAACCCTTCCTATCCACTGTCACAACTGTCATAACTGAAAATCACCATTTGAAGTGACTTTCTTTGAATCTCCCCTAACATTCCCTTTTCAAATATAAATAATTCAGGGAAGGCTAATCTAGGATGTTGCCTCAAAACGTAAATTAGGTTATAAACCTAATTCCATTTTAAAAATTGAGTTGGGAAATGAACATGAATCAAGAAAGAGAGAAGATTTTGGAAAGAAATTCAGTGACTAGGCACATTAGCCTTCAGGTGGGCAAAGGGAATATTAAAAGGTCACGAAGTACTATTAGAGGTTTGGTAACATTCAGGAGCATCACGCAGGTGGGACGCTAAAAAAGGTGCAAGGATGTTGAATGAATAAAGCCAAAGTCTTTACATGTTCTTATTCTACCACATCTGGCCCTAAATTCAGGTCTTTTATCACGGACAATAAAACAAGTGAAAAATAAGTCTGGAAGATGAGCTTTGCCACAAGTACTGAATATGATTTGATTTTTCTGAAGCCATATTGGAGGCAAGGGGCCAACTGGGTGTGGCAGCAAGGAACAGGGAAGGACACGTCAGAGAAGTGAAGGCAGGTCAACGACTAGATTAAGACACTCTCTGTCTCTCTCTCTCTCATCTATCCATCCATTTGTCTATTCTATGTTTATAAACAGAATAAATATTGCCCCTGACTTCTCCCAGTGTGCAATATTTTTGTTCCCATATTCATAGTACAGTCTTAATATACAACAAGGAACAATAACAAGTGACCCAGACTTTCTTTCTATAAAACAAGGTGAGCAAGTGGCAGAAGACAAAAGAGTTTCCTTGCAGTAACAGAGGCACAAGATTAATGCAGTTATTGTAAAAATCACTGAAATTCATGCCATTCTTCTCACAGTAGTTGGGGTTCTACCCACTAGAACGTGACAATTAAACAGATAAATTAAAGTTAAATTTAAGAATGAACTATAGCTTGCTCTGCCCTTACCCCTAACTGCTTTTCTTGCAACGAGACAATTACATCTTCCTTAGGCTTCTCATCTTGGAAGTGTCCCTGTGTCAGGAGAGGTCTGTAGCTCAGCTGCATATTTGGGGATAGCCTGTAGAGGCCTGGAGATCGCTCTGCATGGACTGCACAGAGATGTATGCCTGAGTGGCTGGACTAGGAGGCTGTGATGTGTAGGACACTTTGCTGTTTTTTCTCATCCAGGTTGGCAGCCATTTTTTTTACGTCTCTTTTTCTTCTCTGTTTTTCTAGAACATCATCCAGAAGTCAGACATTCGCTATGCTTTTGCCTGTACCAGTGTGGAAAGCATATGCAGTCTTCGATGAGTTGAAGTTTATGGTGAAATCTTTTCCCTCTTGGATGATTTGGCTGTTCAGGGACCATGGATTCTGCCCCAATTCTTGGCTGCAGACTCTTGTTTAAAAAGACAATGTAGAGAAAACTCAGGAGCCCCCGTAAGATCTTTATGCTCATAGCAGGGATGGCTTTTCTCTCTTCTATCCCACTTCCCCCAGGCAGCAACAGAATACTGTCAAATTTTTCAACATGTATCTGGCTCTCAAAAGGGCCTTTCCAAGACACAATAAGACTCAGTTCTTTTCCTCAGGAAGATGTCCTCATCTCCTAAATCTCCTATACTATCTACATACTCATAGGATGTCTGCATCTCTAGCATCCTTATGAGTACCTAAAGCAGAGTCTCCATCCCTTGGTTCCTCAGAAAAGCCAATCAGGTTTTCTGGAATACACTTCCCTAGCTGAGGTTATTTTAGCTCAGTGGTCTCTACTGTTTCAAGAGACTGACTTGGTTTCCTGTTAATTCAGCACCTTACAAACGTAACTCAAATACTTTTTAAACACTGCCACCCTTTGACCAGACTGAGAAATGTTGAATGACAGATGACTTTGCTAGAATTCATTTATATACGAGATACATCTACTTATTGTACCAAAGTATGATATTTATTATGAGATAAAGAAAATATCTTGTTACCCCTGCATGCTGGAAATAGTTTTCCTTTTTGAATTAAAAGAAAGTGTAAAATTCTACTCTCTGTTGTGCGGAGAAATTGTTTCTCAACATTTAGCGCTGTCTGCTTTTGATTTTTACAGAACTGCTTTACTGAGGCATACTTGACAGATAGTAAACTGCACACATTTGAAGTGTACAATTTATTTTTGACATGAGCATACAAATGTTATAATCAATGTAATGAGCATATGCACTATCTGCAAAGTTCCTTTGTGACCCTATTTATTGTGCCCCTTTTTAATCCCTCCTGTATACCTTTCTACCTCTTCCCTCCACCCCCTACTTAGCTCTAGAAGGTCTGCCTTCTCTTATAATAGATTATTTTGCATTTTTTTTGGAGTTTTATGTAAGTAGGATCATAGAGTATGTACTTTCTCTTGTATGGTTTCTTTCATCATATTTATTGTGAGATTCATCCATGTTGCTGCATTTATCAGTAATTTGTTCTTTTTCATTGCTGAGTAGTATTCCATTGTGTAGCTATACTACAGTTTATTCATTTATCTGTTGATGAACTTTTGAATTATTTCCAACTAGTATTTTCTAAGCTATTATAAACATTCACTTATAAGTGTTTGTACGGGCAGACACTTTTATTTCTTTAGAGTTAATACCTAGGAGTGGAATTACTGGGTTTTAGGATAGGTGCATGTTTAACTTTTTAAGAAACAGTGAAGCTGTTTCCTGAGTGATTGTACCATTTTTATCTACCATATGATCCAGCAATCCCACTCCTAACAGCAGTGTGGGAGAGTTCCAATTGCTCCAGAACCATGCCATGCCAATCCTTGGTATGGTCAGTCATTTTTATTTTAGCCTGTCTAGTATGTGTATTTTGGTCTCTTGTGTTTTTAATTTGTATTTGCCTCATGACGAATGGCGTTGAGCATTTTTTCATGGACTTATTTACCGTACATAGGTTTTCCTTGAAGTCTTTGTTCAAATCTTTGGCCCATTTTTAAAAATTAAGTGTTTGTCTTATTATTAAATAAGAGTTTCTTATATATTCTGGGTAAAGATTATTCGTTAGATATATGTTTTGCAAAGATTTTCTGCTAGCCTGTGGCTTTTATTTTTATTTTCCTAACAGTGTGCTTTAAAGAACGAACATTAATGTTATAAAATCCATAGTATTGCTTTAAAAAAAAACAGTTTATTGTGATATAAGTCACATACAAAGAGCTATCCATATTTAATGTAGAAAACTTGATGACTTTGTAGAAAGGTATACACTTGTGAAACCATCACCACGATCAATGCCATAAGCATATTCATCGCCCCCAGACCTTTCTTCCTGCTCTCTTAATTTTTAATCAATTAATTATTTATTTATTTTTGTGACAATACTTAACACAAGATCTACTTTCTTAACAATTTTTAAGTATACAATACAATATTGTTAACTATCACAGTATGCTGTACAGTAAGTAGATCACTAAGATTTGTTCATCTTGCAGAATCAAAACTTTGTACCCTTTGACCAATACCTCCCCGTTTCCCCTTCCCTCTGGCCCCTAGTAACCCCCATTTTATCTTCTTCCTCTATGAGTCTGGCTATTTCAGATTCCTCACATAAGGGGATCATGTAGTATTTGTTCTTCTGTGTCTGGCTTGTTTTACTTAGCATAACATCCTTCAGGTTCATTCATGTTGTTGCAAATGACAAGATTTCCTATTTTTTTTTAAAGATTGAATAATATTTTGCTGTATTAAATACCACATTTTTTTTTATCCATTTATATTTCAATGGACATTTAGTTTGCTTTCATGTCTTGGCTATTGGGAATAATGCTGCAATGAGCATGGAAATGCAGATATCTTCAAAACCCTGATTTCAATTCCTTTGAGTAGATATCCAGAAGTGGGATTACTAGATCATATGATGTTGGGAGCCAAAAGGCCTTCATCCTGACCGCCCAGCCCGGCATAGAACCCACGTTAACAAACCTGTATGCTATCTAAAGAATGCATGAGCAGACAATGTCCCAGGAATAGTTAACCACAGAATGTATTAACATACCCGGCCGGATAAGGAAGGACCTACTGAATGGCTGGGACCTGCCCATGAGCCCCTCTCCTTGTTCCTCTTTTCACTTCTAACCTTTGTACCCCTAACCCCATCAACCAAGGACCAATGAAATTGTAACAAGTATCCCCTGCCTAGTCAGTCCTGCCCCCCTTTGTTCTTCTGTAATAAATATACCCGCCTAAAATAAAAATTTGAGGCTTGATCAGAATACTGTCTTGCCTCCGCTCCTTTTCTCGCCTGCTTTCTCTTTCAGGCTGGACCTCTTGAGCCCGCTGAATAACTAGGTCCCGCTGGTCGGGACAAGTGGCGCCAACGGGGGGCTCAAGCACGGGTCCTTGCCGACGGGAGGTCCCGGCCTCAGCCCGGACGACGAATTGAGGAAGGCCTGGCCAGGCACCCAAAGAAGTGAGGACTGCTTTCACCGCCATGGAAGTTTAACGTCCTCGGTGAGTTTCGCCTGCCTAAGAAACGGGGACGTTTTTCGTTAGTTGAAAGAGACCTCCGGTAGGGGAAGTTCAGGGTAAAAGGAGTTGAGTAACAAAAAGAAAGTCTCGGTCGTTGAAAGAGACCTGAGCAAATCGGTCGCTGAAAGAGACCGGTGAGTTGTCGCGATATTCGGTCGAATTGAAAGAGACCTCATGAATTGCTGGATCGTCGGGTGGTGCCCAAGGCCATCCTTGTTTTCGTTTTGTCTTTGTTTTATGTTAGCTCTTCAATTAAGACCCTAAAAAATTGTAATTCATTCTGCTACTTAACATCCTAATATTAGAAAATAAAAATGGGCAGCGGACTCTCTAAGGAGGCGCTCTTTATTAAGGACCTCAAGGCATCCCTCAGGGAAAGAGGGGTTAGAGTCAAAAAGAAAGACCTGATAAAATTCTTTATGTTTGTGATAACGCTCTGTCCTTGGTTTATTGTAAATGGGCCAGAAATACACAGGAAAAAAATGGCAAGAGGTCGGTAGAGACTTAAATGATAAACCAAATCGGAAGGCCGGATAGTGTCCCTGCAGCCGCCTTCTCTTATTGGGGGCTTATCCGGTGACATTGTAGAGGCAGCATCTGATGACCCGAATAAACAACAGCTTTTGTCAGTTGCAGAGTATTGTCTCCGGCCCCCTGTCTCAAGCAGCAGCCTTGGTGGTTTCTTGCTTCCTCCTGATAGGATCCTTCCAAGTCTCCCTCAGTCAAGAGACATTACAGGGGCCCCACCAGCCCCTACAGACTACCTCCTTCAAACTCTCTCTATCCGCCTCTCCCTAAGGAAACCTCGCTTTAAGAGGCCCCGATAAACTTCCCAATTTTCTCCAAGACCGTAAATAATGACCCTTCAGATTCTAGAGATACAACTGTCCTGGAAAAATGAGGCGTGCACGCCACACAACCCCTGATTTGCCCCGCTCCTCCTCAGCGCCCAAGAGAGGCCCCTCCCTATGCTCCCCAAATTTGTACCAGGAATAGAGTAGAAATTGCATTATGCTTATAGACCACAGAATTCAGGTCAGAAAAAAAAAGGATAAATAGGACTTTTAAGGAAACATTGACTAAATTCGAATTAGAAATTAGTGAAAACTAGGTAAGCTTCCTTCCCTTAGCTCTTTTAAGAACACAATGCACCCGCCTACTATCAAAGAAATCAGGTTTGTGTGTTTAGGCTTTAAAAAAAAAAAATTTATAACAACTATTGGATAAAGAAATTTAGTAACTCACTGTTATTGAGAAATTTGTTTTTCACTTGTAATTTCACATAAGGCAATTGCTGTAAAATGTTGTTTACTAGTGTACCATATTGTTAAAAGCCAATGATAAATAGGTAATTGTACTTATTATACTTAGAAAAACAGTATATTGAATAGTTGAGAACATTATTTCAAATGTAAATATTTAGATAAAGTTTTTGTTTGTTTCAATATTCATTTACTGCATCAACCATAGTCTCAAATCTTACCTTTTAAACAGCTTAGTTTCAAAATCTGTAAAATGAACTAAGAATCTTGAGTATTAATTCATGCATATAAGACTAATGTGTCCATAAAGCATAGATCTTACTTTGATTGTATAACTTTAAGTAAAGACTGCTGTTTTTATACCAACCACTCTGGCATAATTCGAGATAGTCTAGCCTTAGTAAAACAAAGACCTTTAATATTAGTTTTCTAGGACTGCGATTTAGGCCATATATAGTAAATTGCCTTATAAAGTATATTAAACAGAGAGTCCAGGCTGTTAAATTAATAGTATTTTCTACTCAAGTAACAGGGGTATCTCAGTTTCCGCAATTTATAGGACATCAAAGATTTGATATGTGCCTAAAAACCAATGGGAATGTGACAGCCTACTAAAATGTGGAAAAGGTAAAAGTTAATTAAATGTCCCAAAACTAGACAAAAGAAATCTTTACCTTAGCAATTTTTAATTGGGACAAGAATGCCTAGTTCTTAGAACTTTTAACTGCTTAATGTCTGCTATGAAACTTGTGACAATGAGCTCTCTCATATGCTAAGAGCGCAACATTCCAGGGCACAGATAAGGAGAACATCTGCAAGGCCATGTTTAAAACTAGCAAATTCCCTGGCTACGTTTATCTTTGTAATGACCAGCTTCTGCTACCTTTGTCAAAGATTAACTTCTGTACTCTTTTAAACTTCTGTTCCGGATCTCCCGAAACCTGAAACCCCCAGCCACCTTGAGTAAGGACTTGCTTCGTCCAGGGGGCGGCCGCTGAGAGATGTTTCTCAGCCCCAGACGCCAAGCAGCCTTGCTCAGGAGGGCAGGAGGAGAAGTTTCACTTTAATTGTAATTGGGCACAAGCCACCTAAAGCAACCTCACCAGTGAATAAGACTGCGTTAGCATCTGTCTAGATGCATCAGTTCTATTCCTGTTTGATTGGGCCCTTGGATCACTAGCGGAAGGCTGGACGCAGCAATACTTCCCTAGTGCGGTCGGTCTGAGACATCAGACTCTGACCCTGTACTTGTTCTGGTTCTGGTTTCTGATGCTGTAGCGTTTTGTGTTATCTGTAGTTTGTCTTGTCTGTCTTGTGTCTGTCTGTTTGGGCTGGCTGAATGTACTGCTACTCTCCTATACTTATTTTGATTCTTTCCTTAGGTCTGGCCTCCAAGGCCCCGCCCGACTGGATTCTAGGTGAAAGGCTGATCCTAGCCCTGGCTTAGTTGGCTCTTGTGGGGATTTTCTCTTCTCTTACCTGTTTTCACTAACATGGGTCAGGCTTCCTTCTCAAATCGTCCTATGTTCTCCCCCCTTTCAATACTTCTTTAACCATTTTAAGGATTTCAGGAAACAAGACCAAGCCTACAGAGCTAGAGCGTCAATCCCTTCAACTTTCAAAGGTTCTGCCAGCTAAATTAGCCCACGTTTGGAACAGAGTGACCATCAGAGGGGCCACTCGACCTGCAAATAGCCTTTGAGCTGCGAGATGTTATCTGTGGTAATCATAGGTTTCTTTTAAAACAATGCAGAGAATGTACATTTGTTGTTAGAGATTTAGGTCTGAAGAATGACTAAACATAAAACTGATTGTTTACAGAGTGTGGGGCGGAGTCCTGAATAGTCAAGTCTCCCTTCTGGCTGGTTCTTCAGTTTAGGTTGGAATTTATTTTTATTGAAAAATAAATTAATAAAAGATCTCTGCTTTAATTGGTTTAGAAAGAAATAGGAATCTTATAAATTACGTCTTCCTAAAATTGTCAGAAAAATAGAAACTAATTGAAATGTTTTGTTTTTGTTTTATCAAATCTACATGATCTGAGATAATCTTTGGTAATAAGAATAGTTTAATATTATAAGTTAAGGAAAAGTAGTTGTATCTTTAAGTTATCAGAAACACAATTTTATTCTACCTGTATTCGTCAGGTCGTGCGTATGCTAATTCTACTAGTTGTTCAAGATTACAAAATTATAAGATTGGTATATTCATAAATTTGCTAATCTATTAAATGCTGATACTTAAAAACAGTCTTAACATTAAGAATGCTAAGGTTTTTTATAGTCATTTTTACCTTTGAAATCTTTTATTATTGCATTGGTTAAATAGATAACTAAGTATTGTTTCATAATGACCTGTAATCCTATTTAACCAGGTGATCAACCTTATAACATAGTGACAAATTTTCCAACAAAATCTAAGTAGGATTTTGTTTTGAATGCACCAAGGGTAATAAGACATATTACACCGCTAAATTAACAAGATGGGCACCTTATGCCCCTAACACTGGCGACTGGGCCAATACCCTGTCAGCTGTAGGCCCTGGAAGCTTCCCAATAGGCCCTTGTGGTGCATCTAAGGATGTTGGAAAAACAATTTGCTGGTCTTACAACAAAAATTTGAGGAATTCTAAAAGGCTTTACGCCCCCCTTCTTATCCCCTAGCTATTCCTAGATCCCGAGGAAATATTGACATTGACACCCAAACCAATAGTATCCTGGAAACTACTCTATGGGCCTTAAATAATTCTAATCCCCAACTTGCTCAAGATTGCTGGCTATGCATGACTATAGGCATCCCTATGCCCACTGCTATCACAGTCTTAAACTCGTCTATTGACCATAACCTTAATTGCAGTCTTCAGCCCTCCTTTTAGAGTCCAGCCTGTAGGTTTCAACTCCTCTACTTGCTACCAAGGTCCGTTTCAAAATACCTCCTTCGACATTGATGTAGGATTTGTCACCTTCGCTAATTGCTCCAATATTGTTAATTATAATGAGTCCCTATGTCCAGCCCCTGGACAGGTATTTTTATGTGGAAATAATCTCGTCTATACTGCCCTGCCACAAAATTGGACTGGACTCTGTATATCAGCTAATATTTTTCCAGACATCTCCATCATACCGGGAGACGAACCGGTCCCCCTCCCTAGCCTAGATTACATAGCAGGACGACACAAACGAGCCATCCAAGTCATCCCCCTAATTGTTAGTTTGGGAATCACTGGAGCGCTCGCTTCTGGTTCAGCTGGAGTTGGCGTTGCAGTCCACTCCTACAACAATTGTCCCATCAATTAATTAATGACGTTCAAGCCCTTTCAGGAACCATAAGCGACATACAAGATCAAATTGATTCCCTTGCTGAAGTAGTGTTACAAAACCGCAGAGGCTTAGAACTTCTTACAGCAGAGCAGGGAGGGATTTGTTTGGCTTTACAGGAAAGCTGCTGCTTCTACACCAACAGATCTGGGATCGTATGAGATAAGATCAAGAAACTTCAAGAAGACCTCGTCAAAAGACGCAGAGAGCTCCAAGAGAACCCCTTTCTAACTGGGTTGAATGGGCTCCTTCCTTATCTCCTTCCCATCCTCGGCCCCCTTTCTTGTGTTCTTTTACTTATAACCTTTGGACCCTGGGCTTTCCGGCGCATAACTGACCTTATTAAACAACAGGTAGATGCCTTGCTGACCAAACCTATCCACATTCACTATCACCGTTTGGCTACCCAGAGCGATGACACCACCGACTACAATAATGAAAACCCCGAAGACCCAAGATCCCCACTGGCCCCTATCTCACCTTTAAATTTACATCGGCTTCTTTAAAATCCCTTTCAGGTTATATACAAAACCCTAACCATTGGTTCCACTGTAAAAGGAGAAATATAACTTTGCCTGGCTTCCTCCCTACGGGGACGACATATAGAACAGAGGTATGTCTACCCTCGCCCATCGAAAACTCGAGGGGGGGTATGGGCACCGAGATGGGTGCAAGAGCAAAGCATCTGCAAGGGAAGGTCACAATAAAGAGACCCCCTCTGTATTTCCCTGAGAACACACCTGGTTTGCATAGAGGTTGGTATCGAAAAACTACTATTTCAAAACGGCTCTGCCTCTCCTCCCCAAAAGATACCAAGAGCCAAATACTAGGCGGGCCCACATAGCCCGCGGGAGGAACCAGGTCAATGTTCCCCCACTCGGTTAAGGCCCACCTTTTCTAAAACAGAAAGGGAGCCCGTACCCAAACTGCACTTGGGCTTGCAGCCCCAACCCTCCCACAGGGCAGGCATGTTGCTTGCACAGTTGCCTTTGCACAGTAAACTTGTGGCAATCTTAAGCTCTGTAGGATCCCACAGGGGAGTGGTAATAAACCTTATTTATAAATTATTACAAAACAAAATGTACATATGGATGTTGGGAGCCAAAAGACCCTCATCCTGACCGCCCAGCCCGCCGGCATAGAACCTGGCCGTTAACAAACCTGTATGCTATCTAAAGAATGCAGGAGCAGATAATGCTCCAGGGAATAGTTAACCACAGAATGTATTAACATACCCGCTGGATAAGGAAGGACCTACTGAATGGCTGTGGACCTGCCCAAGGAGCCCCTCTCCTTGTTCCTCTTTTCACTTCTAACCTTTGTACCCCCTAACCCCATCAACCAAGGACCAATGAAATTGTAACAAGTATCCCCCTGCCTAGCCAGTCCTGCCCCCTTTGTTCTTCTGTATAAATATACCTGCTCTAAAATAAAAAATTTGAGGCTTGATCAGAATACTGTCTTGCCTCCGCTCCTTTTTCTCGCCCGTTTCTCTTTCAGGCTGGACCCTCTTCGAGCCCGCGAATAACTAGGTCCCGCGGGTCGGGACAATATGATAATTCTATTTTTAATTTATATTGATTTTTAAAACCTTATGCCTTGTATTCTTTGTGTCATAATTAATAAATCTTTGCCAAATTCAAGGCATGTAAGATTTTCCCCAATGTTTTATTCTAGAAGGACATAGTATTAACCCTTTCATTTATGTCTATCATCTACTCAGAGTTAATTTTTTTATATGGTGTGAACTAAGGGGCGAGGTTCATATTATTTAATATGGCTATCCAGCTGTTCAAGCATAGTTTATTAAAAAGATTATTCTATCCTCATTGAATTGTTATGGTACTTTTGTTAAATATCAACTGATTATAGATGTGTAGGTCTATTTCTGAACCTTTTATTCTGTTCCAATGTTACATTTGTTTATATTTACATAAATACCATAGTTTCTCAATTACTATATCTTCATAAAAAGAATATCAGTAGTTTTATTTTCTCAAACTCATTATTTCTTTTGCATATCATCTCTTTAGATTTTCATACAGACCTTAGAAGTCTTTTGTGAACTACAAAAATTTCTGCTAGGGTTTTTATTGGGATTACATTGACTCTATAGATCAATTCAAAAAGAATTAACATCTTAATGAGTCTTCCAATCCATAAACGCAATAACTTTCTATTTATTTAGATCTGAAATTTCAGAAACTTTTTGTATCTTTCAGCGTATAAGTCTTACACACCTAAGTCAAATTTACTCCTAAATATCATATTTGATGCTATTATAAATTGTATATATATATATATTAAATTTTAATTCTAATTATTTTTGTTAACATATAAAAGCAATACAATTTTGTATTCTGAGCCTGTATCTTGTAACTTTGCCAAACTCATTGATTACTTATAGTTTTTAAAATTGTAAATTAAATGAATTTGCTACATAGACAATTATGTTGTATAAAAATAGTTTCTTTTTTTTTTCAAATATGATTGCCTTTTTTCTTTTTGCCTCATCAACTGCATAGTTGTTTTCTTGTTCCTTCTATTTCAGGCATTTCTAGTTGTCACATGGTTATTGAATATTCTGTTCCTCTTCTTTTTTTTTTTTGCTTTTCAATTTTCAAGAATTCTGTTGCTATACCCTCCAGCTCAAAGATTCTTTCCTCAGCCATATCCAATCTATTAATAAGCCATGCAAGTAAATCTTCATTCCTAAAACAGTGATGTTGTTTTTTCTCCAGTATTCCTTTTTGGTTCTTTCTTAGGATTTTTATGTCTCTGCTAACACTGCCTGTCTGTTCTTGTATACTTTCTACTTTATTCATGAAATCCCTTCGCATATTAATCATAGTTGCTTTAAATTCCTGGCCTAACATCTCTGCCATTTCTGGTTCTGATGCTTGCTCTGTCTTTTTAAATTTGTTTTTTGTCTTTTGGTATGACTTGTAAGTTTGTTTTGATAGCCAGACATAAAAGCAGGAAGAAATTTTACTCCAAAATTTTCTTGGAGAAACTAGTTGGGCTCCTGGGGGTATATTTCACAAAATTGTAGGACCCCGATTTACTAGGTTTCCTTTGAGATTTTGAGCCTCCAACTTGTCCACACTGAGCCTCCAGCAATCGATCAATTACAGTTTGGGTTTTTCTACCCTGGCATTGGTTCCTGTGGTGATTTTTCACTATGAATCTCTGCTCCAGTAAACAGTGATACCATGTATTTGCCTCTTTCCAATCTTGAGTGCATCGGTTTGCCCCGTGTTCCCTCCTCTCTTTCTTATGGAGCCAAGAAGAGTTGATAATTTTTCAGTTGTTCAGCTTTTTTGCTTGTTGCTAAGGACAGAGTGATCACTTCCAAGCTCCTTACATGTGAAATCTTAAACTATACCCTCCAGCTCAAAGGGTATAGTATACATCTTAAATTATCACAATCTCTTTCAGATTAATGCTAACTTAATATCAGTGAAATACAAAAACTTTATTCTAATGTAGCTCAATTTCTTCTCTCTTCCTTTGGGGTATTACTGTTATATCGATTATGTCTATTTGTAATAATCCAACAATAGTGTGTTATCATTTTTCCTTTAAAAATCTTATGTCTTTTTAATTGAGAATAGATAAAAAAAACATACTCATAAAGTGTTTTATATTAATCTAAATATTTATAATTTTTTGTGCTCTTCCTGTGGTTTTGAGTTACTGTCTGGTATCATTTCCTTTCTCCAGAATAGTGCCATTCCCTTCCCCTCCTTGTGTTCTTATTATTGTATACATTATACTTAATAGACTCTAATCCTGACAATAAAAATTGAAATGTTTTGTTTTGTGGAAATTTTTTTTAAATCAATTAAGAGGATAAAATAAAAATACATTTATATTTCCTCTTATATTTACCTATACAATTACCTTTAACTGTGCTCTATATTTATGAGCATTCAAATTACCATTTCAAATTATTTTATTTCATTCTGAAGAACTACCTTTAGTATGCTTTATGAGGCTTATCTTCCAGCAACAAATTTTCTTGATCTGAGTTATATAGAAATGACTTTACCTTTTGAGAGAAACTTTTTCCTAAGCAGGCTTTAGTTTAAGCAAAGGATTAGTGGGAACAAAAGTTGATGTGTCATTTAGAATGAAGGCCATCATAGACGCTGAGGTGTGGATGAACACCAGGGTTGAGAGATAGGAAGTAGGAGTGTCCTATTTAGATCATACCCATATAAAAATCATTAAACCGGTACACAAGTTGGCTAGGAGGTCTGGAACAAAGCCCCACAAACAGGGTAGCTTAAAAAACAGAAATTAAGTGTTTTACAGACCTGGAGGCTAGAAGTTCCTAATCAAGCTGTCAGATTATCTCCTTTTGAGAGCTTGAGGGAAGGATCTGCTCCAGGCCTCTCTCTGAGGCTTGCAGATGCATCACTCTAATCTATGCTTCCATGTTCACATTGTGTTTTTCCTGTGTGTGTATCTGTCTGTTTCCAAATATCCCCTTTTTATAAAGATTCAAGACATACTAAATTAGAGTCCACCATAATGATCTGATTTCAATTTGATTATTTTGTACAGACTCTATTTCAAAAAAAAGGTCACATTCTGCAGTACTGGGAGTCAGGACTGCAACACATGCAACATATCAATTTATGCATGTGCGCGTGTGTGCGGCAGTGATGCAATTAAATGTGTAAGGTTTTTTAAAATCAATGAATTTTAAATTTCTAAAGTTCTACAGGTAAAATGCGGAATGTGAGAGGCTATCACTTTGATCAAGATTCCTGTTTCACCTTGTCAAATATCTAAACCCTTGAAGAGCTCCCAAATCTCTCCCTCAGGCTGATTGCATAAATGTCTTTGATTAGTAGAAAATGTAGGAATTTAGATTCACCAACTTGGAATGGGAGTCTTCCTTAGAAGGCTTATATTTAACAATATAAAAATAAAAATATTTCTGATAACAGTTGAATAAACAAATTTAAAAGCTACAACATATTGGAGAAAGTATGTACAATATATAAAACAGGCAAAGTAATACCCATATTATTAAAAGAACTTTTAATAATAAACAAAGAAAAAAGACACTTTATTAAGTGACAACACAAGGGGCAAGTTGTACAAGTGCCCTAGTAATCAGGAAAATGCAAATGAAAATACAATCAAAATATTTTTGAGTTATCTAAAATATAAAAAAAATTACTAATAGTGTTGACCAAGATAAAAGAAAACAGGTTTCCCATATCCTGTTGTTGGTGGTATAGATTGTTTAGAGCCATTCTGAAGGCAATTTTTCAATATATATAAGAATATAAAATTATATATATATGTGTGATGTGATACACACACACACACACACACACACACACACACACATATCAACATGCATACGATGCAGGATGGGGCAAATTTTTCTGAGGTAGTGGGGAGACACCAACCCGTGTACCCAGAGAAGAAGAGCGTCCATTAGTGGAGAGTGTAGAAAGAATTTAACACACATGCCAAAGTTAGAGTCAAAAGGAAAGTTTTTTAGAAAGGGGGAAACACGGCACAGAGTGTGGTCTCTCAGAGGCAGAGTGAGAGGGACAGTGAGAGACAGAGTAAAGGCACTGAGAGGGATCCTGAGTGTTAAAGGAATTCAGTTTATATGTCATTCATTAGGAAATTGTGTTATAGTTTGAAAGACTTTGTTAGTCCATTTCTTTCGATATGGACATGCAGTGAGGAAAAGGAAGAGTATGTAATGTGAAAAGGTAACAATACGTAGAGTGAAAGGCCTGCTGGCAGCTCCCAGCCTTTAATCCACAGGTTCCCCATGGTTTCAGCCATAAGGACTGACTCTTGGTTCCTGTCTCCCCTTCATAGCTGTTAGCAATCCCAGTAGAAATGTTCCTTTGTTCTACAGGTGTCCTCCTGGCCTGGCTGCAGGGCTGATCGCATATTGCAGTCATTGAATGTAGCTTGATTAACATTTTAATTCTCTTGCCTTTTTCCTACATTGCATACATATTCACTTCTGCATGTATATAAGTGTGTTGTATATATTATGTATGTATATTGATTTATGATTCAGGTTATGGTAGCTAAAATAGGTAAAATATTAAATATTAATAGGTGAGCAAGTTAATTAAATCAATACACAAGCATACTCAATATACAAGTTTACTCTATATACTCATGTAATATCTGGAGTCTTTCACATGAAAATAATTTTTGTTGTATTGTAGAATACAACAAATATTTTGTAATAGTAGAAATATTACAAAATGAGTTTTAAAAATAAATCAATATCCAGATATTGACTTAACCCCTTTTGACTTCTTCTCCCAAATCATCTGTATCCTAAGTGTGTGTGCTACACATAAACAACAAAGAAAACTGCAAATTTATCTAGACAAATAAGTCAGCTTCTGAACTTCATTTAAATTTTTGAGCAGTTGGAAAGACTAATATGATGCAATATCCAGAGCCTAGGTACTTCCCTGGGTCCAGAGGAAGCAAGCCAAATAATTGTTCTCACTTATTAGTGAGACCTACATAAAATGTAAAATTTGATTAAAACAAACAACCATGGCAAATTCACTTACCTCCCTTTATTGCAGGTTCCTTGAAAGCTTTTTAGTCCCTTCAATAATATAAGTGCTTCTTCCTCATCTTTGTTCACCTTTCATTCTTCACTTCTTGATTTCCTCACCATCTTCTATTTACTTCTTTTCACTTTCTGTATCTTTACTCTTTTTCTACTGAGCATCTGCTCATTTTTGCTCAGTGGCCTGTTTAGATGCTGTTGCTGCTCTCCTCCCACCCCAGTGAGATATTGTACAGGTGCAGTCCCCTGCATCTCACTGTGCCTCTCTTATGAAGCAGTTGTAGAGCAGCGTTTCTCTGGGTGACCTGAGCCAGGATCAAGGTGCTGTACTTCCTGTCTGTGGTGGTGATCAGAGACATCATTTCATTGCTCACATTGTCTTTCAGACTGTGAATCAGACACTCTGAATCCTGGCTGGAAATCTGTCGATACCAGTATATGTACTCACTGATTGTGGGGTAGTTACAGGGCAGAAGCACAGGTTCTTCTTCAGTACTCACCACTGCATCTGGCTGTGTGGATTTAGCATCACTCATGATACCCGAGGGGTTGAAAACAATATATTAGCTCTGGCATGTCAAATCTGGGTGCATCTAAGGTCAGGTTCGTAAATAATCTTGGAACTCTCTTCTCTGGCTATATGTGTACTTAAGCATTTTCAGGTGTGTTTCACAGGACAACAGAACTGTTACTGGTATTTATAACTCAACTATCCAGAGCCAAAAGGCCAAAGATAAATACTGCCTCTCGTGACCCTTGGGTTCAGTGAACTCCAAATTCCTTCCCACCTGAGAGCTGTGGGGCTCAGCGTATCTTCTGTGAATATTGGATATGATAAACTTCTCACAATGGTGCTCAGATACTCTACAGAAACACATAGACACTCAAGAACAGATAGATGCTAATTCTTTCCACCTATTTTAATAAAGTGCAGTGGAAGATGTAGAAATAGCAGACACCTGCCCTTTGTTTTAGACCCAGATCACTTACCCAGAGATAGGAGAATAGTTATTCCTGCCACTGATCTGATAGTTCAAGTACAATTTGGGGTACTAGGCCTCAGAGTTCAGGATCTGTGCCTAATCTTCTATTTAGGGAGGTCCCTGTGACAGCATGGCAGCCACCAGCACAGCCTCAACCAGGAAGCTCTCAGTGGGTGTTCCCCAGGCAAGCATCAGCTAAAGATAGAGCAGTCTCTCTGACCTCCCCTATAAGAGCACAAATCCTAAAAGCCTCACCTCTTAATACCATCACCTTTGATTATTAGGGATTCAACTAATAAATATTGGGGAGACGCATACATTCTGACCATAGCAGTCTTTATAGATTTTCTCATTCTGGAAATTCCTCGTAAACGGAATTATACAATTTGTAGCATTTGGGACTAGCTTTTTTTCACCTAGTTTAATGTTTGTAGAGTTCATCTATGTTGTAGAATGTATCACTACTGCATTACTTTATAATGCCAAATAATATTCCATTGTGTACATATGTCATTTTTATTCATCATGCACATTTAAGTTGTTTCCACTTTTTGGTTATGAAAACTCATGGACTATTTTCTGTGTGCACATATGTTTTCATTTTTCCTGGGCATACACGTAAAAGCAGAATTGATTGATCGTATGATAACTGTATTTCATGGTTTAAAGTACTTTCAGACCAATTCCATTGTTGGCTGTACCAATTTACAACTCATGAAAGTATAAAAAGGATTAATTTCTCTCTATGCTTCCAATTTTTTTTCAATTAATCTCTCTTAGTGACTAGATTTGTGAAAGAGAATTTTCCCATGACTTTGATAAGGTAACGGCGTTTGTGGCATGCACACTTTACCAGAATGAAGAAGTATTTCTCTTATTTCTGATTTGCTAAGAATTTATTTCTTTATTAAGAATGAGTTTATATTATACTTCAAGTACTTTTGTTTAACTATTGAGATGATTAAATGATATTTTTATTCATGTGGATCATGGTTTTTATTGATTTAAAATGTTTTTTAAAATCTCACAAAACTCCACTTTGGTGTAACATATTATCCTTTTATATAATCTGTTCATTTGCTTTGCTAATATTTTGCTTAAAAGTTTTAAGTTTATGTTCATTGAGTGAGCTTATCCTATGTCAAAAAAATGTTACTCAGGTTTTCTTTTGTAGCTGAAGAATATTTTTAAATCTCTAATGATCATACCCTGGTTTAGTCCAAGCTACTTTTGGTCATACAGAACTTTAAAAAAATTAATTTTGTCATTATCTATTTGCTTCCAGTAAGACTCTTATATTTATGTATTGAAATCATATTGTGAGCTAGTCTTGCCATGACTATATTGCTCATGATGGTAGGATGACCCAGAAGACTTGGATCCACTTGCTGAGGTCAGTGCTGGCTGGACTGATGTACGTTTAACTCTTTCAGCCCATTACTGGACTCAGACCTTTCTCCTTCACAACAAACAGGTCTAAGGCAATATTGAGAACCTTCTTTTCTAGCTGTACGGGAGGCTTTATGAACTGGTCAAGGTGTACTGGGAATTGGAGGCACTTAAAGTTGTCAAAACTTTCAGCCTTTATGTACCTTGGACATATGTCAGTGTGGTTTCTAGAATCCCTCAATGGTTAGAGTCAAAAATTTACTTGAATGTAAAAATGAGTCTCAGATTGAATGATTAAAAAAACATAAAAATAAAAATAAATTTATGTTTATAAAATTTGTTATTATATAATTATATATATGTACATACATAGAATACTGAAATGCCTAACTATATTTGTAAGAACTGTTAAAATCAGCATGATTTTGAAAGAGAAAACAGATTGTTTCAAAGATATTCAGATCTGAAAATTCAGCAATCAATTGAGAGTTAGAAAATTGGTTCTGATTTTCCTAAACTAAACGAGTTCATTTAATCTAACTATATAAGAACAATTGAAAAGAATATGATGAGTTGTTTTAACTCAAGATACAAACAGAAGATCTGAGACTCTCAGAGGTCAGTGCTGTTTTATACACTGAGCTCGAATAGGGGCATTTTTTATTGAAGAGAAGTTTATACTGGAAGGTCTCCACTGCGCTACCACACACAGTGCCTGCCTCTTTCCTGTCTGTGGTTCATGGGTTTTCCTGAAGCCTCTGAGCAGGTGGCTGCCCTTATTAAGCTGAAAGTTTTTGTTAATCTTCCACTATCATTTTTATTACTGTGGGTGTAACGACTCATTGTTTTGGAATACCGAAGAGCACAGAAGTATTTCGCTGAGTCTGCCAGTTGCAAGGAAGAGATGGTGAGGCTGATGACTTTTCTTGCCTTTTGGAAGTTAACGGAGTACTGATTCCGCTTTGCATTTGAACTAGAAGAGACCTGACGAATAAGGAAGACCATCTCTCCACTGGGAGGCTGTTTGTACCAGTATAACAAATAATAACTTAATGTGGTTTCATAGGTGCAGTCCATTGTCACAGCTTCTCCTTCCCGCCGTGTCAGCAAAGTCTGAGCTTGGGTTACACTCTGAGTCATGCTGAATCCTATTAAAAAAGAGGACAGGTTTGATCCTCTGAAATGTCTCAGATGGGTCATGAGGAATGGAGTTATTTCGGACACAAAAACAAGGAAAAGAATAACATATTATTTCATTTCCCCTCCCCTCTTCCCTCTTAACACCCCTCCGAGTTACAACTTGCCTAGTCCCATCCCTGAGCTCCAGGAGGGAGCTGAGACTCCATGCTTAGGGCCACACTTACTGAAGGTGAAGGAGACGATGAGTACCCACAGCAGGCCAGGACAGAGGATGACGGAAAGTCTTCTGGTTGAAATTTGTCTTGTTCTCATGTTAGCCCGGAGACCAGCCCTTCTCTGTGTGCCTGAGAGCAGAGTTCTTGGGGTTGTCAGGTGCTTTCGTTCCCAGACAGGAAGTAAAGATCACGTGTAAAATGTGACTCTGCTCTAGTCAAAGACTGAATGAAACATCTGCCCCAACACAGACTTCACCACTGCTTTGATCTTTTCCTGTAAGAATACATTTGAAAAATAGCTATGATTTCTAGCAAGGTACAGGAATAAAGTTAAATATCTTCTTGTTATTGAATTCTTGCTTAATACTATTATGATCAGATACAATATCCTGAATGATTTAAATGTTTTTTGAAATTCCTAAAAGCTTGTTTTAATGAATTAAGTCTTCTCATTCAAAACAGTCAGCTTTGATAAATATTCCAAGAGCAGTTGAAAAGCGTATGTATTTTATTGTTTTAGGGTAAAATGTAAATTAGATAAATATTCATTTTGTTGGTGATATATCTTTTATGTTTCTACTGAGACACGTGTGTTAAAACCTACACTATGATTGTATATTTATTTATTGTTTTTTATAAATCAACAAATTCTATTACTTTGATATCACTAATTCTACAGATTTACATTTGGAATACTTTGAAGCTATGTTCTGAGATACATTTGAAAATAGAATTGTTCCATCTTCCTGGTAGGTTATGGACCTAATCATTTTGAAGTGTCGGTCTGTACCCACATTTGAAAGAATCTTTATTAGAAGAGAAGGGTCTTTTCCAGGTTCCTTCTTGTACCAAGAAAAAGAATTCACATTCTCTCTGTATAACTTCACTTGGTAACAGCTCCAACTCTCTCCCAGACACACAGGATAGAGGTCCACTGCACCAAATTTTTCTTTTGGCCGCTCACCACTGTTCAGACAGAAAAGATGAGTTCCTGGGTCATTTTCAGAATCTGGAATATTCAAGAGGAATTTAAAAACACTGTCCTTCAGACAGCAGTTTCCTTTCTAGATCTTATCTTATACATGCCAACCACTAACTACTAAGACATGTCTGGGTAAGGTTCGTAAGCAAGTCTTTTCTGAAAATAAGACACTAGGCAATTGCCTCATGTTGAGTCCTGTGCTCTTTTTCATGTTCTTACAACTCTTTATTACTTTATTTTATTATTTTTATTTTTGTAGTGGACTCTCTGAAACAACAGAAATATGCTGGAGAGTCTTTTTCCTGTGATAGTGAGATGATGAGCTTGATTGTTTTAGTTGCTTTCTGGAAGTTCACAGAATATGGGCCCTGTGTTGCATTGGCTTCTGCTTTTTTCTGTTAAGAAGTAAGGAGAATCATCTCATCACTGGGAGGCCTTTTTGTAGCAGCACAATACATAATACACAACTCAGTGTCATATGAACAGGCCAGTTGCACAGTCTTACCCTCTTGCCTAGTTGTTGTTGGCTGGGATTGAATGACCTTCTGCAATGTGATGGACCCTGAAGACAGAAGGAAACACAGGAGTGATCCCATGAGCTGACTTGTAAAGGAGTAACCAAGAACTTGTGGAACAGGAGGTAAAGCTTTAGTCAAGGCAGAAGGAGTCAAATTCTGCTTCCTTTCCCTGTCTTCTTTCTAATTTTCCAGGAGCGTTTGTCTCAGTTGGCCATTGTTCATGTTCTCTGCCCACTACCTGCCCTGAATTCTAGACTGTCCTCAGCCTCACGGTCAGCAACTGTCCTCATCAAGGAAGACAGAAGCCATCAGTGCCTTAATATGCTGAGAAGAGTCATTCTGGCACCCCCGTCCCTGGGAAAATATTACCAGCTCTGAGCCTGGGACTCATTTGTTTTGTGGAAAGTTCCACCTAGAACTGTTAGAGTTGGCAATGCAGCTGTGTCAGAACAAGAAATTAGTTTGGTGGGGTAGGGGTGGACCAGATGTCCGTCACATGCTGCCCCTCCTTGCAGAGACTGAGTTGAGCCGCTAGATGTGTTTCACATGGCCGTTTACATCCTGATACAGGTTTTGAATTTTTTCCCAGAAATTTTTTGCCTATAAATTTGTTTCCAGATTTAGATTGAAGGGTGGGGTCGTGCTGGGAGTAGATTGTATGGATGTGAGGAAAGGATAATATATCATTTATCACCAGGTAAAACAGTTCTAAAGTCTGTTCTGGTGTTCCTCCTCCTGTTTTATGGGACAGTAGTCAAGGGGTCATTCCACCTTAAGGCTCAGAAGCTGAAAAATCACTTAGGTCAAGATGATGTCTTTAGCCTGCAAGCAGTCAGACCTTGAGATCATCGATCAGGTCTGGACTTCTGTCCTCTGCTGCCTCTGCAGTTGCTGATTATTAGGGAGAAAAGCTAGGTCTCTGCGGGGCATCTCAGTGTGTGTGTGTATGTGTTGTATATACAAGAGAGGGAAAGAGAGAGAGAGAGACAGAGAGACAGAGAGACAGAGAGAGAGAGAGAGAGAGAGAGAGAGAGAGATCTTAGAGCTAGGATTGAATACTAAATTTAATCGAAATTAAGAGAACCCTCGGTTTCAAAACCTTGAAAAAAATCATATTGATAGTGACCTCTCTAGGCCTGTAACAACACTGCCAATGTAATCTTGCACAATCCTGATGCTCTACAAGGAACCACACCAAAGACTTGGTTTTTACTGTTTTTACTGTTTTCATAATGACAAGGTGTAGATACCTAGCAGAGGAAAGAGGTTACTTTGTGTTTTCACACGGAATACATCCACAAAAGGAGTTCACACATGGAGCTTAAGTCATATCGCAATTCACTCTGGTACCTGAATCTGAAATTTATGTGATTCTCCCCTTAATCTAAGCTTCCTACCACACAAATACATAATTACCTACCCAGAAATTATAGAATTATTGAAAAAAGAAGGATCACTTAGATATATTCTTAAGAGCCTGGCCCACTAATTGCTCTGTATGTAAAGCAATTCATTTGACTCAAGTCTCTCTTTTTTCATGAATGAACCTTCTGTTAAGTGCTCAGTGAGGCCGTGTGCTAGGTGAGCATCTGTGGGCCAGCTGCAGGTTGAAGACAGCCTTTGGAGGCCTAGGTATCACTGTATCTCTACTCCACAGAGGTAGGTGCCTGAGTGACCAGGCTGGGAGGCCGTGGTGTGCAGGGAGCTTTGCTGCTTGTTTGCATTAAACGTGGCAACTATTTTGTCATGACTCTTCCCTTCTCCACCTTTCTGTAACATCATCAAGAAGATAGGGCCTTCTTCATGCTTCTAAAGATATCAGTGCAGGGAATATAAAGTCTCTGAGGCCTTGCATGTGATGTGACATCTTCTCCCTCTTGGATGATCATGGACTGAGGACTCTGCTGCACTTTTTGGCTTATCATGCCTGATAAGAAACACAGCAAATGCTCATAAGATGCTCAGTCTCATAAAGGAAGGGTGATTTTTTTCTCCTTCTACTTTACTTAAAGTATAAACATTACCACATAATTAAAGAATATTTCTCACACTTATCTTTCTATCTTCTTCACAAAAGGGCCCTCCCAAGGACAAAAACACAACCCAGTTGCTGCTCTCAGGATGCTGTGACCGTTATAGGCCTCTCCTAGACTGCACCGTGTACTCACATGCCAACTGCCACAACAGAGCGCCTGATAGCACTTTCAGGAGAGTCTCCTTGCCTTGGATCCCCAGCTAAATTAATGCACCAGGTCAGCTTCTGAACGGGCTTCCTCAACAGGAGTTACTCTGAGCTCAGGGTGAGACCTGGTCCAGTTGTCTGTGGAACACTGCAATGTAGTGGGACAATCAGTGAGAGAGGTATCACAGCACTTTCACACTTGATGCAGAATTATACACATTTATCTAGAATACTTTTAAAACAGTGCTCCCCTATGGCCGGGCAGAGAAATGTTTAAAATGAGAATTTGGGCTTGTTTTGAATGTGTTTACATCCAAGGTATGTCTTTATTTTGGTATAAGAAAGGTCTATGAAAATACTGCGTTAGAGAAAGGATTACTCCAGGATTAAAGAAAAAGAAAAATGAAGGGAAAATATATGTATGATTATATCTATAAGTATATACTGATATAGAAAACAGTAATTCTTTAGATAGTAACACTTTGCTATACCTTTTGCTTCTTCAGATCACTCTTTGTGCTCAGCAGTGTCTTCAAGATGATGTGCAATCTTTGTGTGATGGCCTCTGACCATTTTCGTGAAGGGAATAATATTTAGTTTTATATTCTGTTGATAGTTTGAGTTCCATGCTCCAGCAGTCTAAATTAGTTTAATGTCATTCTTGTAAACTACATCTTGATTATGTACCTTTTCATATCTGATTTCTCTTCCTCTATAATATTCTTTCCCTCACTTCATTTAGACTCTTCTGTGAATCTTAACTTCAATATCACCACTCTGAGGTAGCTGTCCCTGATATTCTGCCTCTGTTAGGTGGTTATATTTTACTTTTCCCTTGCGATGACTTCGCTTGCACTATTTTCCAATCGACTCCACATGCTACAAACCGGTATGACTTTTTGTGTAGCCTTAAGAATGTCGCAAAGGCATGGATGTATTCCCACATTATAGCCTCCCTTCATACACACACATGAAATAGGGCAAGTGTAATGATAATGAGAGTGAAAAGTGTCCATTGTAATGGAACTTTATGACTGGGTTTAAAAATTATGAAATAAATTAGAAGCCATTTACAATCTATCAGAAGAGGAAAAATTACTTTGAATTATTGACTAAGGGTGTTAGCAATGGTTTTGTTAGAAACAGAGATGTATAATAAATAGACTGATTATTCATTTGTATTTCCATCTTTTTTGAAGATGAAGTAAACTGCACAGTTATGCTTATACGTACAATCTTAAAAGAGAGTTGAACTTACCGAAACAGAGTCGAAAATGAGTTGCAAGAGTTTGGGGTGGGTAGAAAAAATAGGAGTGATTGGAGAAACATGTTAAACAGAATTTAAAAATTAAATGTATAACATAATATAAACTATAACATTAAATAGGTAAATTATACAGGTATGTACATATATTTTATAGTGAAACCTATATTATATATCTGAATAATATGTTATGCTTATTACAATATTTTAACTCAGCCAGCCCCTTCTGCTGTGGAATATGTGTGTATATATATTGTGTGCATATATAATACGTATATACATACATTAATAGACCATGTGTGTAATATATTGTGATATTATCCCATAAGAATCTGAGAATTACATTGGCCAATTTGCTATTGCCAATTATGATGGAAGTAGAGTTTTCAGAGATGCTTTTGTGTTTCAAGTTTAGCTCTGCCTGTCTGCGACTGCCATGAGAGTGTGCCTGACCTAGGCTGCCGAAGAATGGGGCAGATGGGGAAGAATTGCGTATCGTTAATATCTGAGACAAAACCACCATTCGACGCTAGCCAACAGCCAGTTGATATTAGTCACAACTGTGAGCTCAGTCAAGCCCAGTCTGTAGTGTCAGTTCATACAGTTACTGGGAAATAATTGCTTGAAGTCTTTGAGTTTTGGTGTAATGCCCCGTTTTGGTAACAATGGCTCACAGGTACAGCAGGAGCTTTGGGTGCTTAAATGAACAAGCTGTGGTGTGGCTCTGAGAAGGTAAAAATACATTGCATTTCATTCGAGAAAGTAGGCCCTCCGGTGAGCTCTGTGTTGATTCCATGACTGAATTTCTCATGGTTCCAGAGATCTGGGATCTCTGAGTTCAACCCAAATGGAATGACTGTTGAAAGAGTCTCCTTTGAAATATGTAAGACTTTCTAACTCAGAGGCCACTTTGAGTTAGATGATATTATTTGAGTCACATGCTAATATTGTTAGAAATGTATCAGGATCACCTTTAGCTTTTTGGTGAAGAAGAATTCAAAGTAAGGGACTTGACACATATGACACGCAGAGACACCACACACATGGAGACACTCCATTAAACATACATTACATACAGAAGCAGACTCCTGCTTTTGAGGAAGCCACAGTATCTCGTCTTATTTCTCTTTTTCTATCTTTCGATGATTGGGACCTTTTTCCAGCTTGACATTCTATATTTAAGAGACTGAGAACATTGCTAGCATAAAGAAGATTTTGGCTGAATAGTTTTCTTCTACTTATCACATAAGCGCAAAGATGAAAACAATGGTTAGTAAGTGTTTGAGATAACGGAAGCTTAGCACCATTGGGGTACAAAAAATTAGATTATAGCTAGTTCTAACCTGTATTTCACAACTGAAGATATCTGAATGACTAACGGAATTGCTAAGGTCATACAAATTGACAGTGGAGGTTAGAATTAAAATGTCAAGTTGTTTTCCATTAGTTCACAAACTCGTTTCATTACCACTCATTCATAGGAAAGGAGAATCTATTGTAGGTGACTTGGGCCATGTAGATCCACTGAGTTTGAAGCTGTCAATCTCCTGGAGATACCTGATTAAATAAAAGTTTTGGTGTTTCCCAGATCATCTAAGTTGTTCTGTTCTAGAATGACCTTGGTCTGGTCTTCACTCTTAACTTTGAGCTGTATCCTAAATGCTTGGTGCAATGGTTGCATCTCAGTTGACAATCAGGATAACTACCAATAACGAGATCTCTGCAGCTGACAAACTTCATGACATGCTTGTGTTCATTATTATGACCCACCGGGCAACATCACTTACTAATGGACAGTGTGTCAACGAGTTCAGTGTCTTCCAGGAAAAGAGTACACAGTACAGGATGGACTGAAGCATCGCCTAGAAATAACTTACATGAGAAAAAAACAAGTAAATAATATGACATAATACATCTATCTTCAAAAAATTTAGTGTAAATAAACAGTTTTTCTGAAACAATAATCATTTCTCACCACAAAAAAGCACATGATTGATGGACTCCCAGGCACCAAAACACTCAGTGGAGGCATATGCATAAGTACCATGGTTTTCCAATCTCCAAGGTGTCTTTTCCACTAAGATAAAGGGGAACAGTGCATCCTCATTTCAGTGCATCACACTTGATCAGTGCCTTGGCTAGAGTGGAAACCTCACTCTGAAAGTAATGGAAAAAGAATGGTTAGTCTCCTGGACAGCGTAATGCTCAGGGAATATTCTTAACTCATTGGTAGGACTTGCCCACGTACCAGTCTTCCTTAAAATTCAGATTGCTCACGTCCTTTAAAGCACATCCTCTCTCCACCGGCCCATGGTAAATGGAAGCAAATGTGTGTGCCTCCCAGTCTGAGACCCAGAGTAGGGGTTGACTTGGCCTCAGCTGCAGGTTTGAGTACAGGCTGCAGGTGTCTAGAGATCAATGTGCTCTTGCTGCGCAGAGGTACAAGGCTGAGTCTCCAGGCTGAGAGTCTGCAATGTGCAGAGACAGATGTTTGGCACTAACGTTGAGGTAGACTGTGACTCTGTCATCTTTATGTTTCTTATCCGTACCTGAACTTATGGATATCAGGAGTGCAGGAGCTTTGGCAGGATATTTTTTGTACCATGCGAAGTAATCAAACAAATTGTTATTGTAGTCACAGTTCAGAATAGAAATTCCTCCTTCTTGCACACTCAGGGTTGGAGAATGTTGCTTAACCTGCTGCTGGTCACCATTCTTCTGTTGGCTATTTACCCCTGTTAGGAAAGACAGTGAGAGATTTTAAATTTTATTTTAAAGTTCTCACGAAAAAACTTCATGAGCCAGAAAGCAAAACAAAACGGAATTCCCCAACCGTCTCATCTCCCAGTCTTGTAGCGTTCCTTGGGGTTTTTCTACCATGTTCCAAACTCCCACCCCAAACTCACAGTCAGGCTGAAGCCACAGAATCAACAGTGATGCCCCCAGGAGTTTTTCCATTTCTCCTGTGAAGACTCTGTTTGTCTCTTCTCTGCCCAGGCAACTGTCAATCTGACCTCAGCTTCCTACACTTCATTTGTTTCTTCTGTTTCACACATGAACGAACATCCGTGCTTTTAGCTGAAGTTCACTATGAAAGGAGGCACCGCCCCCTTCAGCCACCATGGAGAAACTTCTGAAAATGCATTTCTGTATTTCTTAACAATGAACTAGTAATACCCTCGTCATAAAAAAAGTCGAAATAAGAGTTTTAAGAGAAGGAAATTTTTTCAGAGCTCACTTGCCTAATATATGTCTATGAATAGATTTCTATATTTAAGTAGAAAATGATAACTGAGAATGTCTGTTTTGTGGGGACACAAAGGCATTCGATTCAATGGTCACTAATTTAGAACATAGGGAGCTCGGTGGCTTTGCCTTAAATGTAGTTGTATTCTAACATCATCTTCAGAGATGTCTATAATCGCTCTGGTGAAATAAATGCCACAAGATAATTCAATCTGACATAAATCCTGGACACCTCTCTTCAAAACACAAATCAGCACTACAAAATGTATTTTCTTTATCGATCACTCTTTGAAATGTAGTATCTCAGACTTGGATGAAGTCATTAGCATGTTTTGTATTCTCAAATGAGAAAAGAATTACATAATCTGCCAAAGTCCATAGACATCATGAGGACATACTCTGGAAACGTACCAGAAGATGCCAAAATGCAACATTTTTTTCTTGCCCTCTTGCCACTTCTGGTTCATATCTAGTTTATACCCATAGTCTAATGTTATGGAAGAGGGAAGAAGAATCTATCATGCTTTCAGTGCTAAATCATTAGGCCACTAATGATTGCAGTTAAGGAGGAATCCTAAAATAACTTTTTGGAATTACTTGAGCAAAGATACAGAACATATAATAAAATAATTTTTGATGCATATAGTCTATGGGAAAAGGTATTTCCAATTTTTATTGTAATAATAAATAATATTCTGGGGAATCACAATGTTATCAAGTCTACACTAACTGTCCAATTCAAGACAATCTGGTAAATTATCAATGTTTTTTACTATATAAATACATGTATAATTCATACTTTTCCTCAGTTTAAGTGCTCTATCTCCACCTCTTATCCTCCTTTTTAAACTCCTAGGTTTTAGGCTGAGGCATTATATGCTCAGGAAGCTATCTCTGACTGACATCTATTTGATTTTTTAACATCTTTGCTCTCTCAGTTTACTCCGTCTCTTAATTACAAAAACTGCATGATAAAAATAAATGTGTTTCTCACTAGACTGTATATTTAACAAGAGAAGAAACTCCATTCAAACCTCCTTATCTAATATCTCACAGGTATTTAGTAAAAATTTGTTCAAAGATTGAATGTACAAGACTTTTTAGTAGTGGTGGGGACAAAATATTGTCCTCACGTAAGTGAGGATTCTGAGATGACATACAAAGAGAATGACTTGCTCACAATGACATTGCATCCTCATGATTGGAAACTAGATTCTTTCCAATCGCCTTTCTAAGCATAACAAAGAGGAAAATGACATAAGTACACACCATCGAATACCACCAAACCAAATAATCAAATGCTCTGTAAGAAGTTGGAATTTTAAAAAAATTAAGTGAAGGATTAGAGAGAATAGCAATGATCTTCCTTTGACACCTTAGGGGTTGACTTTCTTATGATTTTCATTCTTACGTGAATGTAATACAGGGTAAGAAGAAAGATTCTTACAAACGATAGTCAGAATAAGTATTTATTTTAATGCAGAACCTCTTTTAAATGTACTTTTATTTTGATTTAGACTTACATGCAGGAGTAAGAAATAATATAGACAGAGCTCATGTACACATTATTCGGTTCCCCAATAATAACATCTTACAGAAATGTAGTACCTGGATATTGAAATTGATAGCCAAAATCAGATCATTTTCCTCCCTCAGAGATCCCTCATGTTGCCCTGTTATATCAAGTCCATTTCCCTCCTGCCCCCACATTTTCCTTAGCCTTGGCAGTCACTAATCTATTCTCCATTTCTAAAACTCTATCCTTTCAAGAATGTTACATGAGTGGAATCGTACAGTATGGACATTTGAGAATTGGCTTTTTTTCACTCAGCATGATTATTTAGAGATTCATCCCCATTATGGTTGGCATCAAGATATTGTTCTGTTTTATTGCTAAGTAGCAGTCCATGAGATGTATGTCAGATAGTTTGTTTAACTATGCACCTATTGAAGGACCTAGAAATTGTTTTCTTTTGAGGCTATTATGAGTAAAACTGCTATAAGCATTTATGTACAGGTGGTATGTAAGTGAAGTTTTCAAGTATTTTAGGATAAGTGTGCAGCAATACTCTTGCTGGGTCATATGGTAGTTGCATATTTAGTTTCATAAAATCCTGTCAAACTGCTTTCCAGAGTGGCTGTACCATTTTCCATTTCCAGCAGCAATGTATAAGTGTTTGAGTTTGTCTGCATCCTTGTCAGCATTTTGAGTTCTTGATTTTTTTTAAATTTTAGAAATCTAGATAAATGTGTATTTTGTGCCTTTGTTATTTTATTAATAGCTAATGACATCTTTTTATATGTCATCTATATATTCTTCAATGGAATGTCTCTTCATTTATTTTGCCCATTTTTTAATTGGAATTTTTTCATTTTGTTAAATTGAGAGTTCTTTACATGGTCTAGATACTACTGGATATATTGAATATTTTGTTTGAAAACATTTTCTCCACACCATAGCTTATCTTTTTATCTTCTTAACTGAATATTTTATAGAGCAAATATTTTTTAATTTCGGAAAAGTCTACTTTACCAATATCTTCTTTAATGTAATATGCTTTTGTTATCAAGTCTGAAAATACTCTGGGTCCCAACAATTTTCTATTTTTTCTACAGGTTTTACAGTTTTGCATCTAACATTTAAGGCCACAATCCATTTTGTATTAATTCTTGTATAAAGTGTGAAACTTGTATCGAGGTTTTTTGTTTTTGTTTGTTTGTTTGTTTGTTTGTTTGTTTGTTTTGTGTATAGGTGTCCTCTGACACAATCTATGAAAAAGGCAACTTACGCCCACTGATTTGCTTTTGTATTTTTGTCAAAAATTAATCGAACACATTTGTGTGAGTGTATTCCTGGGTTCTCTATCCTGTTTCATTATCCATATCTGTCCCTCTATCACTATTGCACAGTCTTGATTACTATAGACATATAGTATCTTGAAATTGGGTATACAAATTAATCTCAAATTGTTTTATTCTAGTTATTTTTCTTTCCATGTGTCTTTTAGGTTGATTCTGCCAATATGTACAAAAATCTTGTTAGGATTTGGTAGAAATTGCCTTAAACTTTTATATCAATTAGGAGACAATTGATATCTTTAATATGTTGGATTTTCAAATCCATGAACATGATATGTATTTTTGATTTCTTTATTCAACATTTTGTAGACTTCGGCACACAAATCTTGAATGTTCGTTTTCTATTTCATATGTTTGCAAAATTGTATTTTTGTGCAATTTTGTGCTACTGTATTTTTAATAATGGTGCCTGCATGTTCATTGCCAGTATATAGAAATATATTAGATTTTCAAAAGTTTGTCTTGTATCCTATTACCTTACTGAACTCATTAGTTCTAGAAACATTATTGTAGATTCTTTGCAATTTTCTACGTAGATCATCATGTCAACTGCAAATGAGGACAGCTTGATGTCTTCCTTTTCAATCTATTTGCCTTTATATACTTTGCTTGGTGTTTTAACTGGCTACCATATCTAGCATTAAGCTGACTCCAAATGATGAAAAACACCCTGGTCTTGATCTCATTTATAGGGGCAAAGTATCCACTTTTCCATCATTAAGTATAATATTAGTTGGAAGGTTTTGTAGATGCTCTACCACAGAGCCTTATAACTGGGTTAAGGGGTTCTCTAGCTGGGATCGCTGACTCACTGATTTTTCTGACGTAGAGGTTCGGGTGTTAGGAATGGTTCTGTTTAGGTCAGCGATAGTTACTAGATGGAATATTTCTTAGCATTTGAATTTTTTTTTTAAGTGAAATCGTTTTGATTTATCAAGCATACACTTCTCACCACCATGTTAGAAGGGAATAAAAACATACAAACCTCCTACCCTGTTGTTGGGCTTTGGGACTGCAGCCACCTGTCCGGGTTGAGGTTTCAGGTGCCTGGGAAGCACTGTGCCTCCACAATAAGAAGGTAGGTGGCTGAGTCTCTGGTGTGGCATGCAGAAAGCTCTGCTCATCCTATATGTTAATAGTGGCCCTTAATATTTTCCCCTCTTCCTTTTCATCTCCATTTCAGTATATTCGAATAAAGAATTATAATTTGCTACACAACATCCTTTTCTTTTCAGATATGATTCCATTTTCCTTTCTCCTTTTTTTCCCCTCTTCCCTCATGAATTGCATAGATATTTTCTCTGTCCCTTTTTCTCATTTTTTCTACATTCCCACCAAGTGCGTGTGTTACACTTTTGTAGTTGTCATACACTTATTGGATATGGTTTCTTTTAAAAAATCTTTTGATCTTTGTTTTTCAAATCTAAAGAATTCTGTTGTTGTATGTCTAGCTTAAGACTTTTCCAACCTACTAATGTAGTGTCCAACCTACTAATAAGAACATCAAAGTAATTTTTCCTTTCTATTACAGTGTTTTTCCCTCTAGCATTCCTTGTTGGTTCTCTCTTAAGAATTCCATCTTGGTGCTTATCTGGCCTATCTTAGCCATTGTGTACTTTATTCATCAAAGCCCTTAAAATATTAATCACAGTTGTTTTAAATTGCTGGGCTGGTAATTCCAATATCCCTACTGTGTTTGTTTCTGACCCTGCTCGTTGTCTTCAAATATATTTTTTGCCTTTTGGTAAGACTTATATTTTCTAGAGAGCCAGATATGATGTACTGGGTAAAAGAAGCTACTGTTAATATACCTTTATTAATAAATTGGTGCAATGTAGGGGGAGAGGAGCATTCTGTACTCCTATGAACCCATCTCTGTTTCAATAAGCCTATGCTTCTAGACTTTAAATTTCACGACTGTGTTTAACCTTTTTTCCCTTCTGAAGAATCAGAGAATGGCCAGACGAGGCTGGAGTTGAGCACTTCCCTTATCTAGGTCATTTAGGTTCTGGTAATACAGCAGCAGGTTCAGCTCTAGTTCACTCGTTTCCCCTAAGGGCAGGCCTTGATAAGAAGAACAGAGTGCTCTTACCTCTTTTAAAATGGTTCCTTTTCCTCTCCCTTTGCCACAAGCTTCTGAATTTTTCTTTGAGAAACTGGTTGAACTCCTGGAGGTGTATTTCACAAAATTACGGGATCTGGTTTTACTGGGTCCTCCTGTAATTTTTGAGTCTTTGACCTGTCCACACTAAGCCTCCAGTAATCCATCAATTACAGTTCAGTTTTTCCTACTGGGCCCTAGTTCGTGTGGTGGTTTCTGCTTGTGAATCTCTGCTCCAGAAAACAGTGACTCCGTGTTTGCCTGTCTTTGTAATTTTGAGCACATTGGTTTACCCTATGTCCTCCCATCTCTTTCTCATGAATCCTAGAAGAGTTGGTGATTTTTCAGTCTGTTCGGCTTTTTACTTGTTGCTAGGCCAGTGTGATCACTTCCAAGATCCTAAAACTGGAAGTCCCTAAATATACATCTTAAATTAGCACCACATCTTTCATAGTCATGTTAAGTTAATATCAATAAAATACAGAAACTATCCTCTAACACAGCGCCATTTTTTTCTCTGTTCTCTTGGGCTATTACTGTCATATAGGTTATGTCTACATATGTTATAACCCAACAATAGTGTGTTATCATTTTTTCTTTATAAAATCTTATGCCTTTTTTTTTTTCCAAAGAAGAGCAGAAAGGAGGAAAATATTCTTAGAGAGTGTTTTATATCATTGTAAATATTTACCATTTCCTGTGTTTCTCCTATGGGTTTGAGTTACTGTCTTATATCACTTCTTTTCTTTAAAATAACTCCATTCCTACCTTTTCTTTAGCTATTATTATTATATATATTATAACTAAAAGACATCCTGACAATAAAAACTGAAATTTATGGTTTTATGCAATTTTCTTTAAATTAATAGAACTAAATGATAGGAGACTATCATTTATGCTTCTTTTTACCTTTACCTACATAATTGCCTTTACCTGTGCTCCTTATTTCTTTATGAGCATTCAGATCAATATCTGAGACTTTTTCCTTTTATCCTAAAGAACTTCCTTCAGTGTGTCTTGTGAGGTGAAACTTGCAGCGATGGATTTTCTCACTCTGTTTATATGGAAATGACTTTATTTTACCTACTAAGTGGAATGTTGTTCTAAGCAGCTTTTAGTTGAGGCAAAGGATTGATGGGGGAAAAAAATCGATGTGTCCCTTAGAATGAAGACTATCTCAGACCCTGAGGCATGTATGGAAACCATGGCTGTGTAATACAGCAGCAGGACGAGGGTCCTATGTCAGATCACATTCATTTGGAAAGAACTGGAAGAGTGCATGAGCTGGCTAGGGTTGCTGGAAAAAAGCCCCACAAACTGGGTAACTTTAAAAATAGAAATTAAGTGTCTCACAGTCTTGGAGACTAGCAATCAATAATCAAGTGTCAGCAGGATAATTTCTTTCTGAGTGTGGTGACGAAAAGATCTGCTCCAGGCCTCTCCCAGACGATGTAGATGCATCACTCTGAATTCTGCTTTAGTTTTACATGCTATTCTTCGTGTGTGTGTGTGTGTGTGTTTACAAATATCTCACTTTTATAAGGACCCAAGACATACTGGATTAGGTCCACCACAGTAATCTGATTTTGACTTGATTATCTTGTACAGATCCTATTTCCAAAAAGGACCACATTCTTCAGGACTCGGAATCAGGACTGCAACATATGTGACATATGAATGTGTGTGTGTGTGTGTGTGTGTGTGTGTGTGTGTGTGGCAGTGATGCAATTAAATGCGTCAGAAATGGTCAAGTGTATTTTTTAATCAACAAGCTTGTTACTCTTTAATTCTTAAATTTGTAAAGTTCTACAGCTAAAATGCAGAATGTAGGAGACCATCATTTTGATTAAGAATCCTGTCTCACCTTGTGAAATGTCTAAACTTGAACAGAGATCTCAAGTCTGTCCCTCAGACTCAATTAGAAGAAAATGTAGGAATTCAAATATATCAACTTGGAATGGAAATGTATTTGTTAAAATGCTTAGATTTGGCAATATAATAAGAAAAATATCCTGATAACAGTTGAATAAATAAATTTAAAAGATACAGCACATTTGAAAATATTATGTACTATTTATATAAAACAGGCAAAGTAATATTTATATTAATAAAAGAATTTTTATAACAAAACAAGTAAAAGACAGTCTTTTAAAGTGACAACACAAGAACAAGTTGTTCAAGTACCTTAGTAATCAGGAAAATGCAAATGAATACCTAAAGAAAATGTTTTTGAGTTATCCAAAATACAAAGTATCTCATTGTTTGAGTGAGACTGAAGTAGAGAGCAACGTTTGATTAAACAAGGAACCATGACAAATTCTCACTTCATTTCTTGTTCATTACAGTTTTACCACTGTGGTTATCAGTTTTTCTGCAAGTTTTCAGTTTCTTCAGTGGCGTAAGTGCTACTTGCTCATCTTTGTTCTCCTTTCTTTGCTCCTTGATTTGTTCACTATCTTCCCTTTACTTTTTCTTCTATCGGGTTTTTCTGCACATTCCTCTGCAGTGGTCTCTTTAGATGGTGTTGCTGCTCCCCTCCTCCACCAGGGAGATATTGTACAGGTGCAGCCCCCTGCATCCCACTGTGTGTCTCTCAAGATGCAGTAGTAGACAGCAGAGTCTCTCAGGGTGACCTTGGCAAGGATCAAGGTACTGGACTTCCTGTCTGTGGTGATGATCAGAGATGTCATTCCATTGCTCACATTGCCTTTCAGACCATGAATCACATACTCTGGACCCTGGCCGGGAATCTGTCGATACCAGTATATGTACTCAGCTCCACTGATTGTGGAGTGGCTACAGGGCAGGTGCACAGGTTCTTCTTCAGTACTCTCCACTGCATCTGGCTGTGTGGATTTAGCATCACCCATGATACCTGAGGGGTTGAAAAACAATAGATTAGCTCTGGAATGTCAAATCTGGGTGCATCTAAGTTCAGGTTTATAAACAATTCTGGAACTCTCTTCTCTGGCTGTGTCTGTCCTTAAAATCTTCAGCTGTGTTCCACAGGACAATACAAACATTACAGCTCTTCATTCCTGAAC
Source organism: Cynopterus sphinx (assembly GCA_030015415.1). Taxonomy (NCBI): domain Eukaryota; kingdom Metazoa; phylum Chordata; class Mammalia; order Chiroptera; family Pteropodidae; genus Cynopterus; species Cynopterus sphinx. The sequence continues at coordinate 78,542,121 of CM057384.1, forward strand.
GTTCCAGAGACACTGGCCAAAGGTAAATTGCTGTATTCCAGGATGCTGGGAGTCAATGAACCTGCAAATCCTTATAGTCTGAGAGCTGTGAAAATTGGATATGATAAACTTCTCACTATGATGCTCAGGTGCTCTAGAGAAGCACACAGTCACATAGACACTTAGAAAGACATAATGTTATTTTGATAAAGTGTAGTGGAAGAAGTACAAATAGCAGATACCTGCCCTTTGTTTTAGACCCAGATCACTTACCCAAAGTTAGGAGAATAATTCCTGCCACTGTTCTCATAGTTCAGGTGCAACCTGGGGTTCCGGGGCTCAGAGCTCAGGATCTGTGTCTAATCTTCCATTTGGGGAGGTTTCAGCAGCAACACAGCAGCCCCCAGCACTGCCTCGACCAGGAAGCTGTCAGTGGGTGTTCCCCAGGCAAGCATCAGCTAAAGACAGAGCAGTCTCTAGATTGGGTCTCCTCCCACCCCTAGGATGGAACATCAATTTACAAAGAGGGTAAGGAAGTTTTCCCAATGTCTAGCCCTAATTCAGAGGGTTGTCAATGAGATTGGTTTTCAGGTTCAAGCTCAAATAGTCTATATCTGAGTGAGAATGAATAATAAAATTATCAACAAGGAAATTAACCATCCTTCATTTGCGGTACATGGCAAAATCCAACACTGAGCTGGTATCAAATATCCTTTATCCAAGAACTCTATGTTGATCCATAGGCTGTAAGGGGAGAAGAGAATCCTATTTATATTCCTAACCAGTGCAAGAACATCTCAGAAGCAGTAATATAAAATTGAACTTTCGACGTTAGAAACTTTGTATTGGTAAAATCAAAGAAACAAACAACAACAACAACAAAACGAACAAAATTCCACCATCACGACCAACAACAACATATAACTTCCATAAACTCAATTAAAAACTTAATAACACTGTGTAAGAAAATATTTTCAACATATGTGACAAAAATAATTTCATAGTTGTATAGAACTGCTGAGCTTCATCTGATAGAAAATGATTAAGGTAGAATCCAGTTTAAGAGTCAAGTGGCATAGTATAGGGCTCCTACACTGGCTCCGGGAATGGTGTCCTAAGCACCTTTTTGATAGACATTTTAGGATGCCTCTGGTCTCAAAAAGGAACTGATGGCTTGAATGGTACTTACTCCTATTCAACAAGAGCCCTCTTCAACTCATATTTTTGCATCTCCATGCCTATGTCTAGGGGTGATATGCGTTGACAACACTAAGGAGAAGAGGACAATAGAGGAAGAGAAGATTTGGAGAAGGAAGTGAAATGAAGACATTTGACAAGAGAGGTGGAGATGACCATAAAGAATTTTCCCGATTATTCTCAAAAGTGGATGTTATTAACAAAGTATGATAGTATAACATAAAAATGATTTATTTATCTACAATAAGAATTCAACTATTACTTCACTATAGGGACAAATATTTGGCCATTTAAATTTAAACTATTAATCACGTCTCTCTTCTCTTCCCACGAGAGCAATAAGTTTTTGCCCTGCATTTGAGATGTTCTTTCAAAGTCCAGTGAGAACCTGTCCCTCACCCTGGAAGGAGCTTTGCTTTGTTGGTGTCACAGCCCCCTCTTGTGACTGTACCTATGAACATCTTTACTGAGAAGCACGATGTATCAGTCAGCAAGCTATCAAGGACTGTGTTTTCAGGCCTAAGGACAGATATCTCACACCCTCTACCTCCTCCCATAACAAGGCTCAGTGAAGGGCTTCATACTGCAGTACTCTAAAGACTGACTTATTTTCAGTCACTTGGGGATTTTTGAACAATTAGCGTCAGTTTTCTGAAGTAGTTCTAAAATATTCCTCCATTAAATTCTTTTTACTTTTGTTAGTATCTTGTTTTTCCTGTGTTTTAAGGCAGTTCTCAAAGCCTACATTATTCACTGTTTAGCACAGGATTTGGAAGAAACTAAGCACTTCATAATCATTTGTTGAATGAGTCTGTTAATTAGTATATAGGGAGATGTTACATGAACTGACTTAAAATTATGCCAAGTAAGAGCTTCTCATCTTCTGGACATCAATGGAACCGAAGTGTCCAGCAGTGAAAGTAAATGCAAAATTAGACCGTTGGACAAAACTCAAACAGAAATCATACCAACTCTCACTTCCCATTCATGAAAAATTTCAAAAATGTACAAATTTAGAATAGATGCAAAGCCTGCTCATGTGAATATTGTACTTCATGGCATAGTGGTCATGTAGTTATATTTTCATAAACATTTAAGGTGCATCTACTACATGCCAGATTATAAAGTAATAATAGTAATGGAAGGCTGGTGTAAATAAATAAATAAAAGCTATATTGGGGTAGTTACAATATTAAATATGAGTCATTAAGTCACCCAGCTATGTGAAACAAAGCTCAGATTAACATTACAATTGTTGATTTCATGTTCATTACTAAAATATTCAGATGGTTTGGAGAATCTGAATAATAGACACTGTAGATATTTCTGGCTTTTGTTTTGTTTTGTTTTTATATGATGGCCTCATTGGAAAAATTCACCCATATAAAGCATACAATTCAATGATTTTTTGTATATTCGCAGTGTCGTTCAACCATCCCCACAATCAGTTTAGAATGGGTCCTGTTTCCAAAAGAAGCTCATACTCATCAAAGATGACCCACCATTTTCCCCCATGGAACTCCTTCTGGGTAACCACTGATCTAATTTGTCTTTGTCTTAGTTCTTTTGCGTTGCTATCACAGATTACTGCAGACTGGATAGCTTACGAACAACAGACATTGATTTCTCTTAGGTCTGGATTCTGGGAAGTCCAAGATCTAGACACTGGCAGATCTGGTGTCAAGTAACGGCTTGCTTCCTGGTTCACAGATGGTGCCTTCTCGCTGTGTGCTCACATGGTGGATGGGGAAAGGGATCTCTCTGACCCTCTTCTATAAGAACACGAATCCAAAAAGCCTCACCTCTTAATACCATCACCTGTGGGATTCAGGATTCAACTACTAAATTTTGGAGAGACACAACATTCAAACAGCCGTCTTAATTGATTTTCTCATTTTGGACATTTTTTATAAATAGAATCATGCAATATGTGGCCTATTGGGACTGATGTTTTTCATCTAATGTAATGTTTTCAAGGTTCATCTGTGTTGTATCATGTATTTCATTGTTTTTATTGCCCAAGAATATTCCAATGTATGTACATATCATTTGTATTTATCATGCACTATGGGATCTTTTCCCCTTTTTGGCTAGAAACACTCATGGCTGGGTTTCTATGTGCACATGTGTTTTTATTTGGGACATATTTACATAGGAATAGAAGTGCTTGATCGTATAACTCATTGTGTCAATGTTTGGTGAGCTTTCAGATGATTTTGCATTGTGGCTGCACCATTTTACACGCTCATAAAAGTGTAATGTTTTATTCTTTATATTCTAATTCTTTTTATATTCAGTCTTTTTGATTAAGCCATGTTAGTGGCTACATTTGTGCAGTAGTATTTAACTGTGACTTTGAGGAAGCGGTTATGTTTGTAGCATTTTTTATTTACCAGAGAGGAAATTTTTCCTTATTTCTTATTATGAGTACCTTTGTTTAACCATTGAGAAGATTAATAATGTTTTAACTGATGTGGTTTATTACTTTGGTTGTTTTAGTTATGATATCTTAATAATCAACTCCAAAATCTCAGTGTTAAAAAAACAGTTGTTTATTTTTTACACCTCCATAGTAGGTCAGTTTGAATCGAGATGATCCTTTTAACAGCTCTATCATATGTGATGGTTAACTTTTGAACCTTTATATGAATACACAATTCAATAAGTGCCACAGTCTGAAAAAGCAGAGACTGAAAGTTAAGCTAGGAAGTTATATGCCTCTTTGATGAAGTGACACTTGCCATTTCTGCTCACATTTCTTTAGCCCAAGCAAGTCTCGTGGCCACATGAATCTTCAGGAGGATATAAATTCCACTCATTTCTGGAAAAAGAGAGAACTGGCTATGGAAGAAGAGTCATTTGTGCTCGGTATTCAGCACTGAACTCATTTCCTCTCTTCTCCCCATGCAGGAAACAGGTACTTTTTCTCCAAAAAGCAATGTAGCATCCCCTTTCAGTTACAACTTCTGCTTAGAGACAGGGTCTCTGATTGATATCCTATTGTCTTCTTCAGGCTCGATGTGGATCCTTTGGTCTTAAGATCTACAAAGAGATAAATAAGCAGAAACAAATAGACAAATAAAAAAAAAAAGTAAAAAACAAAAACAACACTGTGTCCACCACACAATCAATAAACAATTGGGGAATACCTTCAGGATTTGTACAAATAAGAATGAAGAGAGACACACCGGGCTGATCTGATACCAGGAGACGCTGATTCTGGCAGTCCTTACCCTGTTTTGATGAGCCTGCGCTTTGTGCAAGTGCTCTCTTTCTTGCTCACTATTTTTCACATTGTCTGGCTCAGCCCTCCTGGATAGTTCTCTTCCATTATCTTATTTGATCACACGTTAAAAACCAGGCCTTCCTTGAAGGATACATTTTTTTTCAGCCCATTCTCTGCCTGGGTTTGTTGAGAGACAAAGAATTATTTAAATCTCTACTGCTATTTAGTAGATTTTAATCCAAGCTGCTTTTGGCCATACAGAGCATTCAAAGAATTAGTGTTCTCCTAATCCATTTGATTCCCATAAGAGTCCTATATTTCTGTATTGAAATAATATTGTGAGCTAGTCTGGCCATATCCATGTTGCTTATGACAGTAGGATGAACCAGAAGACTTGGATCCTCTTGCTGATGTCAGTGCTGGCTGGACGGATGTTCATCTAACTCATTCAGCCGCATCACTGCGCCCAGACTTTTCTCCTTCAACAGAAAACAGGTCTAGGGCAAGATTGAGACCCTCCTTCTCTAGCTCTGAAGCGGGAGGTTTTATGCACTGCTCAAGGTGTTCTGGGAACTTGAGGCACTTCAAGTTGTCAAAACTTTCAGACCTTATGTAACCTGGACACATGTCAGTGAGGTTCTAGAATTGCCCAATGAGCAGAGTCAAAAATTTATGTGAATGTAAAATTGAATCACAGATTAATTATTAAAAGAAAAAAAACATAAAAATAAATTTATGTTTATAAAATTTGTTTTTGTATAATTAAGTATATGTACATATATAAAACACTAAAATGTCTAATAATATTTGTAAGACTATTAACATGATTTTGGAAGAGAAAACAGATGTTTTCAAAGTTACTCAGATCTGAAAATTGAGCAATTCGATTGAGAGTTAGAAAACTAGATCTGATTTTCCTAAAATAAGTAGATTCATTCAATCTAACTATTTAGGAGCAATTGGAAAGCATATGATGATTTATCTTAACTCAAGATACAAAAAGAAGACCTGGGACGCTCAGAGGTCAGTGCTGTTTTATAGACTGAGCTCAAATTGAGGCATTTTTTATTGAAGGGAAGTTTATACTGGAAGGTCTCAACTGTGCTACCACACACAGTGCCTGCCTCCTTCCTGTCTGTGGTTCAGGTTTTCCTGAAGCCTCTGAGCAAGTGTCTGCCTTTATGAAACTGAAGGTTTTTGTTAATCTTCCACTATCATTTTTATTACTGTGGTTGTTAAGAGCACAGAAGTACTTTGCTGAGTCTGCCAGTTGCAAGGAAGAGATGGTGAGGCTGATGATTTTTCTTGCCTTTTGGAAGTTCACAGAGTACCGACCCTCATTTGCATTTAAACTAAAAGAATACTGATAAATAAGGTAAACCATCTTTCCACTGGGAGGCTGTTTGTACCAGTATAAATAATAATAACTTCTTGTGGTTTCATAGGTGCAGTCCATTGTCACAGCTTCTCCTTCCTGCCCTGTTACTATGTTCTGAAAATGGATTACTCTCTCAGTCATGCTGAATCCTATGGAAAAAGAGGAAGACAAGTTTGCTTCTCTGAAATGTCTCAGATGGGTCATGAGGAATAGAGTTATTTCAGACACAAAAACAAGAAAAAGAATAACATATTATTTCATTTCCCCTCCCCTCTTCCCTCTTAACACCCCTCTGAGTTACAACTTGCCTAGTCCCATCCCTGAGCTCCAGGAGGGAGCTGAGACTCCATGCTTAGGGCCACACTTACTGAAGGTGAAGGAGACCATGAGTGCCCACAGCAGGCCAGGACAGAAGATGACGGAAAGTCTTCTAGTTGCAATTTGTCTTGTTCTCATGTTAGCCCGGAGAACAGTCCCTCTCTGAGTCCCTGAGAGCAGAGTTCTTGGGGTTGTCAGGTGCTTTCGTTCCCAGACAGGAAGTAAAGATCACGTGTAAAATGTGACTCTGCTCTAGTCAAAGACTGAATGAAACATGTGCCCCAACACAGACTTCAGCACTGCTTTGATCTTTTCCTGCAAGAATACATTTGAAAAATAGCTATGATTTCTAGCAAGGTACAGGAATAAAGTTAAGTATCTTCTTGCTATTGAATTCTTGCTTAATACTATTATGATCAGATACAATATTCTGAATGACTTAAATGTTTTTTGAAATTCCTAAAAGCTTGTTTTAATGAATTAAGGCTTCTCATTCAAAACCAGTCAGTTATGATAAATATTCCAAGAGCAGTTGAAAAGCGTATGTATTTTATTGTTTTATGGTAAACTGTTTTGCATCTGTAAATTAGATAAATATTCATTTTGTTAGTGATATATCTTTTATGTTTCTACTGAGACACGTGTGTTAAAACCTACACTATGATTGTATATTTATTTATTGTTTTTTATAAATCAACAAATTCTACTTTGATATCAGTAATTCTACAGATTTACATTTGGAATATTTTGACTCTATGTTCTAATATACATTTGAAAATAGAATTGTTCCATCTTCCTGGTAGGTTATGGACCTAATCATTTTGAAGTGTCGGTCTGTACCCACATTTCAAAGAATCTTTATTAGAAGAGCAGGGTCTTTTCCAGGTTCCTTCTTGTACCAAGAAAAAGAATTCACATTCTCTATGTATAACTCCACTTGGTAACAGCTCCAACTCTCTCCCAGACACACAGGATAGAGGTCCACTGCACCAAATTTTTCTTTTGGCCACTCACCACTGTTCAGACAGAAAAGATGAGTTCCTGGGTCATTTTCAGAATGTACGTTTTCTCTCTTTAGTATCTATAGGAAACTTGAAGAAAACAAATTGTCATCTTTTTCTTCCCCCGACTTGAGATGGACCTATCCAGAAGTCCCTGAACTTATAGTATCAACATCTATGACAAATTTCAGAGAGAAAAACTATTAGTAAGAAACATCCCTTTTTTCAGCTTTCTCAGAATTATACATACCGAGTACACACATGAATAAACGTCATTAAAGTTAAAACTCCACGGAGATAACGTATGGAGAGAAGATAATACAGTACAAGTAAGAATGGTAGTTTACTCAGCCTAACATGGCTCTTGCAGTGGTGTCCAGTAATGTTACTTCAAGGAACAGAAATAAGAAGACCTGCAAATAGAAGGTTCTACACTAAGACGGTTTTTAACTTAAATATTGAGGTTTTCCTGAAATAATCTTATTGTTTCATGAGCCACTGAAAAACTAACTCCTCGAATTACTATATTTTGACTTCTACTGGAATTTACCCATCCCTTTTAAAAAGCAAATTAAGTATACCAAGTAAGGGGTTGTAGGAACCTCTCATTTCTAGCAAGTCAGCCAGAAGTCCAGGTCGTGACCTAGACTTACGGTTGGCATCCTGAGTTGAAGGGCATTCTTGCAACTTTCAATAAGTAGCCTGTGGTCAGAAGCACAGGGAACAGACTGAGTCTGTGACTGGTGTCTGAAGTGGGGATGGGAGGCAGGCTTTTACGACTAAGCCCTTTGGCTGTGGACCTGATGTGATTATTTCTTGGTAGAAACTGTCTGAATCGAGTTAGATAGCAGGATACCCAGATGGTGTCTGGAGAACTGCTTGGTGTGTGAAGGAAGTCTCCCCAGCGCTAACACACGTTAACATTGTGTCCAGGAACGCAGAAAGCACTATCTTCCCCCAAAGACTGAGTTGAGCAGGTATAAAATCTGGAATAGTCAAGAGGAATTTAAAAACACTGTCCTTCAGACAACAGTTTCCTTTCTAGATCTTATCTTATACATGCCAACCACTAACTACTAAGACATGTCTGGGTAAGGTTCGTAAGCAAGTCTTTTCTGAAAATAAGACACTAGGCAATTGCCTCATGTTGAGTCCTGTGCTCTTTTTCATGTTCTTACAACTCTTTATTACTTTATTTTATTATTTTTATCACATGGCCATTTACATCCTAATAAAGGTTTTGAATTTTTTCCCGGAAATTTTTGGCCTATAAATTTGTTTCCAGATTTAGATTGACATTTAAAAAATACAATACCTATGTTTTTTAATCTCAAATAAAGATAACACATTTTACATTACAAGGTAGATCGGGCTCTGAATTTCTGTATGATATGAGATATACATTGTTTCACACAACTTTTTGTGATACTATTAGAACCCATGAATTCTTTTCTGCCTCCTTTTCCTCGCAATTCCTGTTTCGAACACTTTCCTTGAAAGTATACTGTCTTTCTGATTACTTATGCTTCTTGTTATGACATAGGGAACATGTCACCAGGACAAAAAAAAAATCGCATTCTTTTTATTTCTATTTGTCCTGAGGTCAACTGTAACAGATGAGTCATTTTTTCCGCATGATTCCAGATCACTTGCCGGTCTATGAGATTAGGAGAAAGTTATCTTTTTTCTCTAATCTCATCTCCAGTTTCTCACACAGCCTGACTAAAAGAAAAGTTCTGGAGCCACCATATCGATTGCTCAAGTCCCACAATTTCATTTAGAGAACCTAGGCTACCTTGAAATGTTCACTTACGGTTAATACTAAAAAGTTGAGCTAAAAATCACTGAGCACTTAACATGTCTTACAAACTTCATGTACATAATTTTACTTCATTTTCCTCTTTTGGAAAAGGTGAGCATTGTGAGAGATTATTTCTTCCTGCTACCACCTCCTCCATGTTACAGAAGGGAGACCGAGGCCCAGAAACGTTCTTAAAATCATGGAGCTAGTAAACATAGGACCTGGGGTGTAATGTCTCTTTATTTTGGAGAGTGAACATTAGTCACTACTTATTACCTGCTTTATCTTTCCACACCTCTGCTTCCCTTTCCTCTCTTTTATATCCCAAATTTGAAAAAATTATTTTATTAAGTTAAAAGAAGTGTTACCAATACCATGAGATCTAGAACATAAACATTTTTATCCACTTTATTTTTTAAAACATTTTTATTTTCATATAAGGTACATGAAATGATATGTCACATTTCAAGCGTAACATTTAGTGTTTTGACAAATTCACACACCTGTGTAACCACTGTATGGATCAATATATAGAATATTTTTGTCACCCTGTAAGTTGTCCTGTGTCCCACTGTAGGCAATGCCATCCTTCCACTCCTAACTGCTGGCAACTCCCAACCTGGTTTTTGTTGCCACAGATTGCTTTTGCCTTTTTGGGGAATTACATCTATATGAAATAACTCAAGATGTACTCTTTTGTGTCTAATTTCTTACTTTCAGGATATGGTTTAAAAACTCATCCATATGGACAGATGAGTGAAGAGATTATTTTTGTTTTTGAGCAGTATTTAATTTTGCAAATATACCAGTTTCTGCATTCATTTACTGACTCTTTGTTCTGGCATTTCCAATCCACTTTTGAGCCCATGCAATGCATTTTTCAGTTACTATCTTCTTCAGGTCTAAGGTTTTCATTATTTTTTGTGTGTGTGTGTGCTTTTCATTTTTCTGCTGAGATTTTAGTTCTTTTCCTTTATTTAGAAAATATTTTTCTTTAATTTTTGAATGTGTTTTTGCTCATATTTAGTGTTTTTGCTCATATTTATTATAGGTGCTTTAGAATATATGTTTGCTCAATTCCATACCTTCAGTGATCTCAGAGTCAGTTTCTATCTGCTTTTCCCTTGACTAAGAATCACATTTTCTTAGTCAATTTGGGTTGTGTAGTGACAATCCATGACTATGGTTCCATTTGTGTATATTCACTTCCCTGGTAAAGAATATTATTTTTTTCTTTTTCATCCTAAATTCTTATATATAAATTAATCAATCAAAACTTGATGAGCACTTACCACATGCCTTTGTTGGGCTGGGTTTAATATAGAACAGTTGAAGGAAGATCTTGGCATTGCATATCTGAGCAAATAGTTAAGAGACGGTGTTATGTGGATAACTCAGAGTACCCCAGAGAAAGCTGATAATTACTTATAATAAGCACAGTAGGAAGAGGAATGAAAGTCGGTTAAAAATGGAACTGATTCTCAATGGCATTTTCAAAAAACACATTTAAAACTGCTATTGAAAGGAGTTATCCACTCGATGCTAGTAGAGCCAAAGACTACACTCTGAGAAGTGCAGAGGAGAAATATTGGGCATTATATTATGAAGGGAACCAGCCAGGAGAACAGAAAGTTCAAAACCCAAATGCTGCAATGGTGTGTAAGTCACAGATCATTTAGGGATAAATCACAAGCAACTGTGGTAGAGAAGGGTGGGGTCATGCTGGGAGCAGTTTGTATGGATGTGAGGAAAGGATAATATATCATTTATCACCAGGTGAAACAGTTCTGAAGTCTGTTCTGGTGTTCCTCCTCCTGTTTCATGGGACAGTAGTCAAGAGGTCATTCCACCCTAAGGCTCAGAAGCTGAAAAATCACTTAGGTCAAGATGATGTCTTTAGCCTGCAAGCTGTACAGACCTTGAGATCATCAATCAGGTCTGGACTTCTGTCCTCTGCTGCCTCTGCAGTTGCTGATTATTAGGGAGAAAAGCTAGGTTTCTGCGGAGCATATCTGTGTGTGTGTGTGTGTGTGTGTGTGTGTGTGTGTGTGTTGTATATACAAAGAGAGAGAGAGAGAGAGAGTAAGACAGAGAGTGAGTGAGAGAGAGAGAAGAGAGAGATCTTAGAGCTAGGATTGAATGCTAAATTTAATCGAAATTAAGAGGACCCTCGGTTTCAAAACCTTGAAAAAATAAATATTGCTAGTGACTTCTCCAGCCTGTAACAACACTGCCAATGTAATATTTCACAATCTTGATGCTCTACAAGGAACCGCACAAAAGACTTGATTTTTACTGTTTTTACTGTTTTCATAATGACAAGGTGTAGATACCTAGCTGAGGAAAGAGGTTACTTTGTGTTTTCACACGGAATACATCCACAAACGGAGTTCACACGTGGAGCTTAAGTCATATCGCAATTCACTCCGATACCTGAATCTGAAATTTATGTGATTCTCCTCTTAATCTAAACTATCTACCACACAAATACATAATTACCTACCCAGAAATTATAGAACTACTGAAAAAAGAAGGATCACTTAGATATATTCTTGAGAGCCTGGCCCACTAATTGCTCTGTATGTAAAGCAATTAATTTGACTCAAGTCTCTCTGTTTTCATGAATGAACCTTCTGTAAAGTGCTCCAGTGAGGCCGTGTGCTAGGTGAGCATCTGTGGGCCAGCTGCAGGTTGAAGACAGCCTTTGGAGGCCTAGGTATCACTGTATCTCTACTCCACAGAGGTAGGTGCCTGAGTGACCAGGCTGGGAGGCCGTGGTGTGCAGGGAGCTTTGCTGCTTGTTTTCATTAAACGTGGCAACTATTTTGTCATGACTCTTCCCTTCTCCACCTTTCTGTAACATCATCAAGAAGATAGGGCCTTCTTCATGCTTCTAAAGATATCAGTGCAGGGAATATAAAGTCTCTGAGGCCTTGCATGTGATGTGACATCTTCTCCCTCTTGGATGATCATGGACTGAGGACTCTGCTGCACTTTCTGGCTTCTCATGCCTGATAAGAAACAGCAAATGCTCATAAGATGCTCAGTCCCATAAAGGAAAGGTGATTTTTTTCTCCTTCTACTTTACTTAAAGTATAAACATTACCACATAATTAAAACATATTTCTCACACTTATCTTTCTATCTTCTTCCCAAAAGGGCCCTCCCAAGGACAAAAACACAACCCAGTTGCTGCTGTCAGGATGCTGTGACCATTATAGGCCTCTCCTAGACTGCACTGTGTACTCACATGCCAACTGCCACAACAGAGCGCCTGATAGCACTTTCAGGAGAGTCTCCTTGCCTTGGATCCCCAGCTAAATTAATGCACCAGGTCAGCTTCTGAATGGGCTTTCTTAGCAGGAGTTCCTCTGAGCTCAGGGTGAGACCTGTTCCAGGTGTCTGGAGAACACTGCAATGTAGTGGGACAATCAGTGAGAGAGGCATCACAGCACTTTCACACTTGATGCAGAATTATACACATTTATCTAGAATACTTTTAAAACACTGCTCCCCTATGGCCGGGCAGAGAAATGTTTAAAATGAGAATTTGGGCTTGTTTTGAATGTGTTTACATCCAAGGTATGTCCTTATTATTGGTATAAGAAAGGTCTATGAAAATACTGTGTTAGAGAAAGGATTACTCCAGGATTAAAGAAAAAGAAAAATGAAGGGAAAATATATGCATGATTATATCTATAAGTATATACTGATATAGAAAACAGTAATTCTTTAGATAGTAACACTTTGCTATACCTTTTGCTTCTTCAGATCACTCTTTGTGCTCAGCAGTGTCTTCAAGATAATGTGCAATCTTTGTGTGATGGCCTCTGACCATTTTCGTGAAGGGAATAATATTTAGTTTTATATTCTGTTGATAGTTTGAGTTCCATGCTCCAGCAGCCTAAATTAGTTTAATGTCATTCTTGTTAACTAAATCTTGATTTTGTACCTTTTCATATCTGATTTCTCTTCTTCTATAATATTCTTTTCCTCGCTCCATTTAGACTCTTCTGTGAATCTTAACTTCAATATCACCACTCTGAGGTAGCTGTCCCTGATATTCTGCCTCTGTTAGGTGGTTATATTTTACTTTTCTCTTGTGATAACTTTGCTTGCACTATTTTCCAATCGACTCCACATGCTACAAACCGGTATGACTTTTTGTGTAGCCTTAGGAATGTAGCAGAGGCATAGATGTATTCCCACATTATAGCCTCCCTTCATACACACACGTGAAATAGGGCAAGTGTAATGATAATGAGAGTGAAAAGTGTCCATTGTAAGGGAACTTTATGACTGGGTTTAAAAATTATGAAATAATTTAGAAGCCATTTACAATCTATCAGAAGAGGAAAAATTACTTTGAATTATTGACTAAAGATGTTAGCAATGGTTTTGTTAGGAACAGAGATGTATAATAACTAGACTGATTATTCATTTGTATTTCCATCTTTTTAGAAGATGAAATGAACTGCACAGTTATGCTTATACGTACAATCTTAAAAGAGAGTTGAACTTACCGAAACAGAGTCGAAAATGAGTTGCAAGAGGTTGGGGTGGGTAGAAAAAATAAGAGTGATTGGAGAAACATGTTAAACAGAATTTAAAAATTATATTTATAACATAATATAAACTATAACATTAAATAGGTAAATTATACAGGTATGTAGGTATATTTTATAGTGAAACCTATATTATATATCTGAATAATATATCATGTTTTGCTTATTACAAAATTTTAACTCAGCCAGCCCCTTCTGCTGTGGAATATGTGTGTATATATATTGTGTGCATATATAATACGTATATACATACATTAATAGACCATGTGTGTAATATATTGTGATATTATCCCATAAGAATCTGAGAATTACATTGGCCAATTTGCTATTGCCAATTATGATGGAAGTAGAGTTTTCAGAGATGCTTTTGTGTTTCAAGTTTAGCTCTTGCCTGTCTGCGACTGCCATGAGAGTGTGCCTGACCTAGGCTGCTGAAGAATGGGGCAGATGGGGAAGAATTGCGTATTGTTAATATCTGAGATGAAACCACTTGACGCTAGCCAACAGCCAGTTGATATTTAGTCACAACTGTGAGCTCAGTCAAGCCCAGTCTGTAGTGTCAGTTCATACAGTTATTGTGAAATAATGGTTTGAAGTCTTTGAGTTTTGGTGTAATGCCCCGTTTTGGTAACAATGGCTCACAGGTACAGCAGGAGCTTTGGGTGCTTAAATGAACAGGCTGTGGTGTGTCTCTGAGAAGGTAAAAGTACATTGCATTTCATTCGAGAAAGTAGGCCCTCCGGTGAGCTCTGTGTTGATTCCATGATTGAATTTCTCATGGTTCCAGAGATCTGGGATCTCTGGGCCCAAGCCAAATGGAATGACTATTGAAAGAGTCTCCTTAGAAATATATAAGGCTTTCTAACTGAGAGTTCACTTTGAGTTAGATGATATTATTTGAGTCACATGCTATTATTGTTAGAAATGTATCAGGATCACCTTTAGCTTTTTGGTGAAGAAGAATTCAAAGTAAGGGACTTGACACATATGACACGCACAGACACCACACACATGGAGACACTCCATTAAACATACATAACATACAGAAGCAGACTCCTGATTTTGAGGAAGCCACAGTATCTCATCTTATTTCTCTTTTTCTATCTTTCGATGATGGGACCTTTTTCCAGCTTGACATTCTATATTTAAGAGACTGAGAACATTGCTAGCATAAAGAAGATTTTGGCTGAATAGTTTTCTTCTACTTATCACATAAGCACAAAGATGAAAACAATGGTTAGTAAGTGTTTGAGATAACGGAAGCTTAGCACCATTGGGGTACAAGAAAATAGATTATAGCTAGTTCTAACCAGTATTTCACAACTGAAGCTATCTGAATGACTAACGGAATTGCTAAGGTCATACAAATTGACAGTGGAGGTTAGAATTAAAATGTCAAGTTGTTTTCTATTAGTTCACAAACTCGTTTCATTACCACTCATTCATAGGAAAGGAGAATCTATTGTAGGTTACTTGGGCCATGTAGATCCACTGAGTTTGAAGCTGTCAATCACCTGAAGATACCTGATTAAATAAAAGTTTTGGTATTTCCCAGGTCATCTAAGTTGTTCTGTTCTAGAATGACCTTGGTCTGGTCTTCACTCTTAACTTTGAGCTGTATCCTAAATGCTCGGTGCAATGGTTGCATCTCCGTTGACAATCAGGATAACTACCAATAACGAGATCTCTGCAGCTGACAAACTTCATGACATGCTTGTGTTCATTATTATGATCTACCGGGCAACATCACTTACTAATGGACAGTGCGTCAAAGAGTTCAGTGTCTTCCAGGAAAAGAGTACACAGTACAGGATTGACTGAAGCATCACCTAGAAATAACTTACATGAAAAAAAAACAAGTAAATGATATGACATAATACATCTATCCTCAAAAAATTTAGTGTAAATAAACAGTTTTTCTGAAACAATAATCATTTCTCACCACAAAAAAGCACATGATTGATGGACTCCCAGGCACCAAAACACTCAATGGAGGCATATGCATTAGTACCATGGTTTTCCAATCTCCAAGGTGTCTTTTCCACTAAGATAAAGGGGAGCAGTGCATCCTCATTTCAGTGCAACACACTTGATCAGTGCCTTGGCTAAAGTGGAAATCTCACTCTGAAAGTAATGAAAAAAAAAAATGGTTAGTCTCCTGGACAGCGTAATGCTCAGGGAATATTCTTAACTCATTGGTAGGACTTGCCCATGTACCAGTCTTCCTTAAAATTCAGATTGCTCACGTCCTTTGAAGCACATCCTCTCTCCACCGGCCCATGGTAAATGGAAGCAAATGTGTGTGCCTCCCAGTCTGAGACCCAGAGTAGGGGTTGACTTGGCCTCAGCTGCAGGTTTGAGTACAGGCTGCAGGTGTCTAGAGATCACTGTGCTCTTGCTGCGCAGAGGTACAAGGCTGAGTCTCCAGGCTGAGAGTCTGCAATGTGCAGAGACAGATGTTTGGCACTAACGTTGAGGTAGACTGTGACTCTGTCATCTTTATGTTTCTTATCCGTACCTGAACTTATGGATATCAGGAGTGCAGGAGCTTTGGCAGGATATTTTTTGTACCATGCGAAGTAATCAAACAAATTGTTATTGTAGTCACAGTTCAGAATAGAAATTCCTCCTTCTTGCACACTCAGGGTTGGAGAATGTTGCTTAACCTGCTCCTGGTCACCATTCTTCTGTTGGCTATTTACCCCTGTTAGGAAAGACAGTGAGAGATTTTAAATTTTATTTTAAAGTTCTCACGAAAAAACTTCATGAGCCAGAAAGCAAAACAAAACGGAATTCCCCAACCGTCTCATCTCCCAGTCTTGTAGCGTTCCTTGGGGTTTTTCTACCACGTTCCAAACTCCCACCCCAAACTCACAGTCAGGCTGAAGCCACAGAATCAACAGTGATGCCCCCAGGAGTTTTTCCATTTCTCCTGTGAAGATGCTGGTTGTCTCCTCTCCTGCCTAGGCAACTGTCAATCTGACCTCAGCTTCCTACACTTCATTCGTTTCCTTCCAGAAAGCCTTCTATTTCACACATGAACGAACATCCGTGCTTTTAGCTGAAGTTCACTATGAAAGGAGGCACTGCCCCCTTCAGCCACCATGGAGAAACTTCTGAACATGCATTTCTGTATTTCCTAACAATTAATTAGTAGTACCCTTAGCATAAAAAAGTTGAAATAGAGAATTTAGGAGAAGGAAAGCTTTTCAGAGCTCTCACAAGCCAAATATATATCTATACATATATTTCTTTACTGCAAGTAAAAAGTGATAGCTGAGAATGGGTGTTTTGCGGGGACACATAAGGGCATGATGTTACATTTGATTCAGTGGTCACTAATTTAGAACACAGGGAGTTTGGTAGCTTTGCCTTTTGTGCAATTTCGTTCTAACATGGTCTTCAGAAGTGTCTATAATTAAATAATTAAGAGATAATTAAATCTGATATAAATCCTGGGCCTCTTAAAAACAAATCAGCACAACAAAATATATTTTCTATATTAGATCACTCTCTGAACTGGAATATCTCGAATCTTGGATGAAGTCATTTAGTGAGTTTTGTATTCTCAAATAAGAAAAGAAGTATATAATCTGTAAAGTCTAGAGACATCGTGAGGACATACTCGTGAAACGTACCAGAAGATGCCAAAATGGCAACATATTTTCTTGACCTCTCGCCACTCTTGGTTCATACCTACTTTGTCTCCACAGTCTAATGTAATGGAAGATGCCAGAAGACTCTATTGTGCTTTCAATGCTAAATCATTAAGGCCAATAATGTTTGCAGCTAAGGATGAATCCCAAGATAACTTTTTGGAATTTACTTGATGCATTACAAAGATGGAGAACATAGAATAAAATTATTTTTAATGCATATGGAATATGGGATAAAACATTTTCAATTTTTATATGAATAATAATCATATTCTGGGATGTCACAGTGTTTTCAAGTCCATACTAACTGTTCAATTCAGGACTATCTGGTAAATTGTACATTTTTTATTACATATACATAAGTGTGTGTTTACACACACACACACACACACATTTGAGTACTCTTTCTCTACCTGTTGTCTTCCTATTAAACTGATAGCCTATTTAACTACTAAGTTTCAGGTTGAGGCATCACACACTTTGGGAAGCTATCTCTGACTGACGTCTATCTGATTTTATAACATTTTGCTCTCCCAATTTAGTTCTTCTCTTACTTTACAGAAACACCATGAAAAAAAAAATGTGTTTCTCACTAGACTATATGTTTAACAAGGGAAGAAGCTCCATTCGAAGCTCCCTATCTAGTATCTTACAGGTAGTCAGTAAACGTTTGTTGAGTGATTGAATGTATAAAACTTTTGAGTAATGGTGGGGACAAAATATTGTCCTCAGATAGAGGAGGGTTATGAGATGAGATACAAAGAAAGTGACTTGCCCACAATGATATTGCATCCTCGTGACTGGAAACTAGTTTCTTTCCAATCGCCTTTCTAAGCATAACAAAGAGGAAAATGATATAAATACACACCATTGAACAAACAAACAAACAAACAATCAAATGCCCTATAAGAAATTGGAATAAAAAAGTAAGTGAAGGATTCCAGAGCATAACACCAGTCTTTCTTTGACACCTCAAAGTTTAGCTTTCTTATAATTGTCAATTCTGTTTCACTCATACATGAACATGATATCAGGTAAGAACAAAGATTCTTCCAAACAACATTCAGGATAAAAGCACTATTTTAACAGAGCCTTATAACTGGGTTGGAGGGATCCTCTAGCGGGAATTGCTGACTAATGCTTTTCTGACGTAGGGGTTAAGATGTTAAAAATGGTTCTGTTTAGGTCAGCGATAGTTACTAGATTGAATACTTCTCAGTATTTCAATTTTTTTGAAAGTGAAATCGCTTTGATTGATTAAGTGTGCACTTCTCACCACGATGTTAGGAGCCAATAAAAACTTACAAATACCCTATCTCGTTTCTGGGCTTTAGGACTGCAGCCACCTGTCTGGGTTGAGGCTTCAGGTGCCTGGGAAGCACTGTGCCTCCACAATAAGGAGGTAGATGGCTAAGTCTCTGGTGTGGTATGTAGAAAGCTCTGCTCACCCTATATGCTAATAGTGGCCCTTAATTTTCTCCATCTTCCTTTTCATCTCCATTTCAGTATATTAGATTAAAGAATCATAGATTTGCTATAGTTTCCTTTTTATTCAAATAAGATTGCCTTTTTTTCCCCCTTTTTTTTTTTTTCTATTTTGCCGCATGGATTGCATAGATCTTTTTCTATCCCTTACTCTCATTCTTCTACTTCTGGTATCCTAACATGTGAATGTTCTACTTTTGTAGTTGTCACACACTGATTGGATATTCTGATTATTTTAAAATCTCTTTTCTTTTTGCTTTACAGGTTTAAGGATTCTGTTGCTGTGTCTTTCAGCTCAGAGATTGTCCTCAGCAGCGTACAATCTACTAATAAGACCATCAAAGTTATTTTTCACCTTTAATCAAATTTTTATTATTAGTGTCAAGTGTATAGTACATTGGTTAGACATTTATATAGACATTTATATTTATAAAACGAACTCCTTAAGTGTTCATCTCTCCTCTGGCTGTCTATCTAGCCATTACATTAATACTAACTGCATTGCCTATGCTGTGCTCCCCATCCCCGTGACCATCTATCAACTACTAATTTGAACTTTTTTAGCCCTTCACCCCATTCTCCCAGCACCCCAAGCTCTCTCCCCTCTGGCCATCCCCAGGTTGTCCTCCATATTTGTGAGTCTGTTTTTGATTAGTTTGCTCTTTTTGTTCCTTAGAGTCCACATGTAAGTGAAATCATATGGTATCTATCTTTCTCTGCCTGACTTATTTCACTCAGCATAATAACTTTTAGGTCCATCCATGTCATTGTGAATAGTAGGATTTCATTTTTTAATGGCTGAGTAACATTCCATTGTATATATGACCCATACTTCTTTATGCAAATGTCTGTTGATGGGCATTCAGGTTGCTTTCAGGCCATGGCTATTGTGAATTGTGTTGGTTTTCTTTGGCTAAATACCCAGAAGTGCAATCGTTGGGTCAAAAGGTATATTCATTTTTAATTTTATAAGAAACCTCCAGACTGATTTTCATAGTAGCTCTACCAATTTGCAATCCCACCAAGAATGTATGAGAGCTCCCTTTCTCCACATCCTCACCAGCTTTGTCATTCTGTGATTTATTGATGATAGCTATTCTGACAGGTGTGAGGTGATATCTTGTCGTGTTTTTAATTCGATTTCTGTGATGATCAGTGACCTTGAGTACCTTTTCATATGTCTATTGGCCATCTGTTTTTCCTCTTGGGAAAAATATCTGTTCAGGCCTCCTGCCCGTTTTTTAATTGGATTGTTTGATTTCTTGTTGTTGAGTAAGAACTTCATATATTTTGGATGTTAACTTTTTATCAGATGTATCAAAAGCTAATCTTTTCTCCCAATCAGTAGGATTTTTTTTTTTTGTTTTGTTGATGGTTTCCTTTGATGTACAAACACATTTCAGTTTGATATAGTCCAATTCGTTTATTTTTTTCTTTTGTTTCCTTGCCCAAGGAGATATATCTGAAAAGAAACCAATGTTAGCAATATGAAAGAGTCGACTGTCTATGTTTTCTTCTAGAAGTTTTATGGTTTTGGGTCTTACATTTAAGTCTTTAATCCATTTAGAATCTATTCTTATATGTGCTGTAAGAAGGTGGCCCAGTTTCTTTTTTCTTTCTTTCTTTTCTTCTTTCTTTTTCTTTTTTGCATATATTAGTGTAATTATCTCAGCACCATTTATTAAAGAGATTGTCTTTACTCCATTGTATATTCTTGTCTCCTATGTCATATATTAAATGAGTGTATAGGCATGGGTTTCTGGGTTCTTTATTCTGTTCCATTGACTAGCAAATCTGTTTTTATACCAGTATCATGCTCTTTTGATTACTGTGTCTTGGTAGTGTAGTTTGATCTTAAGTCATGTGATACCTCCAAGTTTGTTCTTTTTTCTGTAATTTCTCATTTCTAACAGTGCTTTTTTTCTCTAGCATTACCGGTTTTTTCTTAGGATTTCCATCTCTGTGCTTACCTCACCTATCTTTTTTGCATGATGTCTATTTTACCTATCAAATCCCTTAGCATACTAATCATATTGGTTTTAAAATCCTGGGCTGATAATTCCAAATCCCTGCCATATTTGTTTCTGGTCTCTCTCTTCAAATTTTTTTTTACATTTTGGTATGACTTATATATATATATATTTTTTTTTTTGATAGCCAGACATGATGTACTGGAAAAGTAAAACCATTGGCAATAGACCTTTACTAATAAATTGGTGCAGTGTAGGGGGAGAGGAGCATTCTGTATTCCTATGATCAGGTCTTGTTTTAGTAAATCGGTGCCTCTAGACTTTGAACTTCACAACTGAGCTTATTCCACTCCCCGCCCCCTCTTCTGAGGAAAGAGAGGATGGCTAGACTAGGCTGGAGTTGGGCATTTCCCTTTTCTAGGCCAGTTAGGCCCTGGTAATACCACAGCAGGTTCAGCTCTGGTTTACTCATTTCCCCTAAGGACAGACCTTGTTAAGAAGAACAGAGTGCTCTTACCTATTTTAAAATGGTTCCTTTCCCTCTCCCCTTGCCATAAGCAGGAGGGGATTTTCTTCTGAATTTTTCTTTGAGAAATGGGTAGAAGTCCTGGAGGTCTATTTTAAAAAATTATGGGGTCCCATTTCTGACTTTTCTATACTGAGCTTCCAGCAATCCATCATTATAGTTTGTTTTTTTCCTACTGGACCCTGATTTGTGTGGTGGTTTCTGCTTGTGAATCTCTGCTCCAGAAAACAGTGACTCTTTGTATTTGCCTTTCTTTCCCATCCTGAGCATCTTGGTTTGCCCTATGTCCTCCTATCTCATTCCTGTGGATCTAAGAGGAGTTGGTGATTTTTTTAGTCTGTTCAGCTTTTTACTTGTTGCTAAAACAGAGTGATGACTCTTAAGCTCCTTACATGTACACCTAACAGTGAAAGTCTTTACTGTATACATTTTAATTTATGACAATCTTTTTCTCAAAAAAGCAAACTTAATATCAATAACATGCAGAATCTTTGTCCTAATGTAGCTCTATTTCTTCTCTCTTCCTTTGGGCTATTCCAGTCATATAGATTATGTCTACATATGGTAAACCTAATAACAGTGTGTTATCATTTTTGCTGTAGAAAACATTATGTCATTTTTTAAAATTAAGCAGAGAAAGGAGGGAACTTGGAGTGTTTTATATAATTCTAAATGTTTTTCATTTCCTGTGGTCCTCCTGTGTATTTGATTTACTGTCTGGTGTCATTTTCTTTCTCCAAAATAACTTCATTTCTACCCCTTCTTGTGCTCTTTTTTTAATTACATATAATACTTAATACTCAAATCCTGACAATGAAAATTAAAACTTATTGTTCTATGCAATCTTCTTTTAAATCAGTTAGAATAGAAATATTTATACTTCTTTTTACATTTACCTGAATAATTGCCTTTACCTGTATTCTATATTTCTTTATGAGCATTCAAATTATCATTTGATATTATGGCCTTTTATCCTAAAAAAAATTCTTTTAGTAGGTCTTGTAAGGCTTATCTTCCAACAATGGTTTTCCTCACTCTGAGTTCATATGGACAAAATCTTATTTTACTTACTGAGTGAAATATTTTCTAATTAGCTTCTAGTTTATGCAATGAATTCATGGGGACAAAATCAGTGTGTCACTTAGAATGAAGACTATCACAGACACTGAAGTGTGAATGGACCCCACGTATGTGGGACAGGGAGGCAGTAAGAGGGTCTTATGTGAAATTGCACCTGTTTGGATAGCATTGGAAAAGGGCTCAAGTGGCTATGATTCTGGATCAAGTCCACAAAATGAGTAGTTTAAAAAAAACAGAAATTAATTATTTCATTGTCCTGGAGGTTAGACGTCAATAATCAAGGTATCAGAAAGTTTATCTCTTTTTGAGGACGGTGAAGAAAGGATCTGCTCCAGGCCTCTCTCTGTGGCTTGTAGAAGCATCACTCTGTCTCTGCCTTCGTGTTCACATGGTGTTTTTCCTGTGTGTGTCAGCCTGTCTCCAAATATCTCCCTTTATAAGGATACGATCCATACAGGATTAGGTCTACCATAACGATTTGATTTTAACTTGATTATCTTGCACCAACCCTATTTTCAAATGAGGTCAAAATCTGAAGTACTGGGAGTTAGGACTGCAACACCTGCAAGATATGAGTTTATGTGTGTTGTGGGGACGGTGTAGAGGTGGGGTGACACAATTGAATGCGTAAGAAGCAGTAAGGTTTTTTTTTTTTTAATTCAGTGATTCTATTACACTTTGAATCTTAAATTTCTAAAGTCTAAAGAGAAAATGTAGAATGTGAGAGACTAATCAATTTATGACAGTCCTGTCACATCTCACATGTCTAAACCCTGGCAGAACTCCCAAATTTGTCCTTCAGAATTGTTTAGAAGAAAATGTAGGAATTTAGATTTATTAACTTGGAAATGAAGAAAGTCTTCCTTTAAAGGCTTAGATTTTACAATGTGAAATAAAAATATTTTGAAAGCATAAATAAATAATAAATTTAAAAGATACAACATATTTGAAAAAATATGTACTATATATAAAACAAAGTAATATTCATATTATTAAAAATTGTATATATCAACAAGAAAAAGAGAATCTATTAAAGTGACAACACAGGAGCAAGTTGTTCAAGTGTCCTAGTAATCAGGAAATTGCAAATGAATATCAGAAGAAAATATTTTTGAGTTATCTAAATATAAAATATTGCTAATAGTGTTAATCAGGACTTTGGGATGTATGTTTTTTTATATTCTGTTGTTGGCAGCAGAGATTTTTAGAGCCTTTTAAAAAGCAGCTTTTCAGTATGTATAAAAATATAAAATAGGCATTTCATTTGACCAAGCCATTTCACGTTATGAATAAAATATATATATATAAAAATATATATGTATACTGTATGCATGTATAAATCAACATATGTAAATACATACTTATAAGTTGATTTATGATTCAGGTTATGATAACTAGAGGAGCAAAAGTTTAAATATTATCTATAAGTAAGAAAATTAATTAACTTATTACCTAAGAATAAAATTTACCTGTATGTGTATTTGAGCACAAGATTTATTTTAAATAAAAAAATAAAAACAAGTTTCAAAAATTTCACACTTATTAATCCAATTTGTGTAAGAAAATTGGGTAGATGTTTATACGAGCACCCTGGTAAGTGAGAAGAATTGTGATTGTCAGGGTGGACTCCAAGCTGTCCATGTGGCTTGAAGAGAAAATGGACTGGAGGTGAAGAATGAGGTTTAGGGCTCTCCGTAACTATGTGGGTTTACTCCACATACATATATAGCATCTTGAGTCTTCTACAAAAGAAGGGATCTGTGTATTTTTTATGTAATAATAGAAATATTACAAAATAAATTTTAAAAATAATATTTACATATTTGTCCTTCTTTTACTCCTTTCCCATATCATGTATATCTTAAGTGTGTGTTTTTCACATGAACAACAAAGAAAATTGCAAATTTTCTTCAGGAGAAATAAATCAGGTTCTGAAATTCATTTCAGTTTTTGAGTGGTTAGAAGGACCAGTATGGTGCAAAATCCAGAGCTTGGGAACTTCCCTGGATCCAAAGGGAGCAAGCCTTGGGAAGTCAAATTTGATTAAAACAAAGAGCCATGGCAAATTCTCATTTCCTTTCCCCTTCATTGCAGGTTTACCACTGGGATTCTCAGTTTCCTTGCAAACTTTTAAGTCCCTTCAATAATGTAAGGACTTCATCTTTCTTCTCCTTTCATTCTTTCCTCCTTGTTTTCCTTAATATCTTCTCTTTACGACTTTTGTTTTTCTCTTCCTTTACTTTTCTTCTTTTCTTTCATGCTTCTGCTCATCCTCGTGCAGTGGCCACTCTAGATGCTGCTGCTGCTCCCCTCACTTTCAAGGAGATATTGTACAGGTGCAGCCCCCTGCATCCCACTGTGTGTCTCTCAAGATGCAGTAGTAGACAGCAGAGTCCCTCAGGGTGACCTTGGCAAGGATCAGGGTACTGGACTTCCTGTCTGTGGTGATGATCAGAGATGTCATTCCATTGCTCACATTGCCTTTCAGACCATGAATCACATACTCTGGACCCTGGCCGGGAATCTGTCGATACCAGTGTATGTACTCAGCTCCACTGATTGTGGAGTGGCTACAGGGCAGGTGCACAGGTTCTTCTTCAGTACTCTCCACTGCATCTGGCTGTGTGGATTTAGCATCACCCATGATACCTGAGGAGTTGAAAAACAATAGATTAACTCTGGAATGTCAAATCTGGGTGCATCTAAGCTCAAGTTCGCAAATAATCCTGGAACTCTCTTCTCTGGCTCTATCTGTCTCTAAGCATTTTCAGGTGTGTTTCACAGGACAACAGAACCTTTACTGCTTTTTATTTCTAAATATTACAGAGACACAAAGCCAAAGATAAAGTGCTGAATTCCAGGAACCTTGGAGTCAATGAATCTGCAAATCCTTACAACCTGAGAGCTGTGAGGTTCAGGGGTGGATATGATGAACTCACAATGATGCTCAGATACTCTAGAGAAGCACACAGTTACATAGACACATACAAACATATAATGTTATTTTCTCCCCAGTGTTTGATAAAGTGCAGTGGAAGAAGTAGAGTAGCAGATACCTGCCATTTGTTTTAGACCCAGATCACTTACCCAAAGTTAGGAGAACAGTAATTCCTGCTACTGTTCTCATAGCTCAAGTGCAGCCTGGGGTTCCAGGGCTCAGAGCTCAGGATCTGTGTCTAATCCTCCATTTGGGGAGGTCCCAGCAGCAACACAGCAGCCACTAGCACAGCCTCGACCAGGAAGCTGTCCGTGGGTGTTCCCCAGGCAAGCATCAGCTAAAGGCAGAGCAGTCTCTTGGTTGAGTCTACTCCCACCCCCAGGATGAAACATCAATTTACAAAGAGGGTAAGGAAGTTTTCTCACTGTCTGGTCCTAATTCAGAGGATTGATGCAGAGATAAGTTTCAAGCTTCAAATTCAGATAGTCTATGTCTGGGTGAGCATGAATAAGTAAATTCTTCCGCAGGCAGTCAACCATCCCTCATTTGTGGTACATGGCAAAATCCACCACTGAGCTGGTATGAAATATCCTTTAATCCAGGAACCTGATGCTGAACCTTTGGCTATAAGGGGAGAAGAGAATTCCTTTCCATATTCCCAGCCACAGCAGCAAGTTAGCAGAAATTATACATAATTTAACTTCCAAAGTTAGAAAATTCTTTATGATTAAAAAAGAAAAGAAAAGACCATCAACTGAGTTAAAATCCAATGACACCTGGAGGAAAATGTTTTCAGCACATACATATGTATACACTCTCAGTTTCACATTACTGCTGTGCTCAGTCTGACAGAGAGGGATGAAATTAGAATCCAGTATAAGAGCCACGTGGCCTGGTCTTCGGGGCTCCCACAGACTCTGGGAATAGTGTTCTAAGCATCTTCCTGATGGACAGTGTTGGATGCCTCTGGTCTTGATAAAGGAACCAGTGACTTGAATGGTACTTATTCCTATTCAACCAGAGACCCTCTTCAACTCGTATTTTCTCATCTTCATGCCCATGCCGAGGGGTCATATGCATGTACTGAGGACACCAAAAAGAAAGAAAAGAAGGACAGTAGGGGAAGAGAAAATTTGGAAAGGGAAATAAAAAGAAGACATTTGACAAGAGAGATGGAGATGACATAAAGAATTTCCCTGGTTACTCTCAAAAGTGGATGTTATTAACAAAATAGAAAGTATAACATTAAAATTATTCATTTCTCTTCTATAAGAACTAAGCGTATTATTTCACTAGAGCAACAATATTTGGCCATTTAAAGTGAAACTCTTAATCACCTCTGTCTTCTATTCCCACGAAGGGTCTGTCTTTGTTCTGCATTTGGGAAGGGGCTCACTCATGTCCTTGAAGTTGTGCCCACACTCAGTGTGAGATTAAGAAGTACAAGGTGACAAAGGGGATGAAAGTAAGTTCTTTCACAACTCAATGACAACCTGTCCCTCCCCCCGGGAAGGAGCTTTGCTTTGTTGATGTCACAACCCCCTCTTGTGACTGTACCTATGAACTCTTCTACTGGGAATCAGGATGCATCAGTCAGCAATCTTTCAAGGTTTGTGTTTCAGGCCTAAGGATAGATATGTCACATCTGCTACCTCCTTTCATTCACAAGGGTCAGTGAAGAGCTTCTTACCGCTCAATTTTTTTCATTCATTGGGGGATTTCGGAACTCTTTCTGTAATAGTTTTCTCAAGAAATAGTTATAAAATTTCCTTGAACCAAATTCTTTTCATTTTCATTACTATCTTATTTTTCTTATGTTTGCAGGCAGTTCCCTAAGATGATATTATTCACTGTTTAGTATAAGTTTTGGCAGAGACTAAGCACCTAATAGTAACATTTGGGTCAATGTGTTAATCAACATTCTGAAAGATATTATATGAAGTCACTCTCAATATTATGCCAAATGAAATCTTCTCATTATCTAAACAACACATGAAACAAAAGTATCCCGCAGTAAAGATAAATGCAAAATTAGACCTATGAACGTAACTCAAATAAACAGCACACCAGCTCTTACTCCCCATCCACCAAAAAAAAAAAAAAAAAAAAAAAAAGGAAAGCCTTATTATCTGAATATGGCAGTCAGTATATGGCATGGTGGTTATACAGTCATAGTTAATTTAATAAATATTCAAAGTGCATCCACTCTGTGCAAATTTTAAAGTAATAATAGTAATTTAAGGCAGGAGTAAATATATAAATGAAAGAAATACTGGGATCTCCTAATAAATATGAAAAATAAGTCACTACATCGTCCAGTTATGTAACACAAAAGTCAGAACAACATTACAACTTTTGGTCTCATGTTCTGTAGTGTAATAAGAGAGTGTCTGGAAAATTCAAACTGGGTCCAGAAACCGTAAACATTGTGCATCCATTTGGTTTTGTTTGTTTTTACATATCAGCCTTGTTGGGATATAGATCTTTATCGTACAATTTGCTCTTTTCAAGCATACATTGCAACAGTTTTTAGGACATTCACAGAGTTACACAATATCAGCACAATCAATTTTACAATGTTTCATGTTCCCATAAATGAAACCTGTACCCATCAGCAGTTACTCAACATTTTCTCCCATGAAACTCCTTCCAAGTAACCACTGATCTATTTTTTCTCTTAGTCCATTTGGGCTGTCATAGCAAATTTCCAGTCTGTGTAGCTTATCAACAACAGAAATTGATTTCTCATAGTTCCGGAGGCTGGGAAGTCCAAGTTCTA
Organism: Cynopterus sphinx; assembly: GCA_030015415.1. Taxonomy (NCBI): domain Eukaryota; kingdom Metazoa; phylum Chordata; class Mammalia; order Chiroptera; family Pteropodidae; genus Cynopterus; species Cynopterus sphinx. Next base: position 78,570,020 of record CM057384.1, read on the forward strand.
GACAATGGGAATTTGGTGTCTAATGAAGGCTCACTTCCTAGTTCATAGATGGCGTGTTCTTGCTATGTGCTCACATGGTGGATGAGGAAGGGATTTCTCCTTATAAGAGAATGAATCCTAAAAACTTCACCTCTTAATACCATCATCTGGGAGAAACAAACATTCAGACCACAGCAGTCTTTTTGATTTCTTTATTCTAAACATTCTTTCTAAATGGAATTATACAATATGTGACCTCTTGGAAATGGGGTTTTTCACCTAGTTTAATGTTTCTAGTGTTCATCCATGTTGTAGCATGTATATTACTGCATTACCTTTTAATACTCATAACATTGAATATACCATTCTGAATTCATCATGAACATTTGGGTTGTTTCTACTTTTTGGCTATGAACACTCAAACAAGTTTCTGCATGCACATATGTTTTCATTCCTCCTGGGCATTTACATAGGAGCAGAATTGCTGTATCATATGATAACTGTTTCATGGTTTGAAGAACTTTCAGACCATTTCAATTGTTGGCTGTATAATTTTATGCATTCATGAAAGTATAAGAAGGATTCATTTCTTTATATTTTCACCAATTTCTTTCAGAAGAAATCAACTTATTGGTATTATTTTCCTCTGATTTTGATAAAGTGATGATATTTGTGGCATTTGCTCTTATCAGAATAACGTTTCCTCTTATTTTGATTAGCTAAAGATTTTTTCTTTATTAGAAATGAATTCTCATACCTCAAGTGCTTTTGTTTAATCGGTTAGATGATTAAATTATATTTTTATTCGTGTCAATTATTACTTTGATTTAAAATGTTCAATTAACATTATATAAAACCAAACGGGTATGAAATATTATTCTTTTATATAGTCTGATGATTTTTTTTGCTAATATTTTGTTTAGAAGTTCTAAATTTACGTCCATTGAGTGAACTTATCACGTATTAAAAAAAAAATCTTTACTAGGTTTTGTTTAGATCAAAGAATTTTGTTGAATTTCTAATGATAATAGCTTGTTTCAGTCAAAGCTGCTTTTAACCATATAGAACTTTCAAATAAATTACTTGTCTCCTAATCTATTTGATACCAGTAAGAATCCTATATTTACGTATTGAAAACATGTTGTGAGCCAGTCTGGCCATGACCACATTGCCCATGACAACAGAATGACCCAGAAGACTTGGACCCTCTTGCTGATGTCAGTGCTAGCTGGAATGATGTTCATCTAACTCATTCGGCTGCATCACTGCACCCAGACCTTTCTCCTTCAACAATAAACAGGTCTAGGGTAGGATTGAGACCCTCCTTCTCTAGCTGAAATGGGAGGCTTTATGCATTGGTCAGCTGTACTGGGACATTAGGCACTTAAAACTGTCAAACCTTTCAGCCGTTATAGACAGTGGGCATGTGTCAGTGTCATTCCTACAATAGCCCAATACGCAGTCAAAATTTATTTTGGATGTGAAAATAAATCTTATATTGGACTGTAAAAAAAATCATAGAAATGAATTTATATGTTTATAAAATTAGATTTTATATAATTGTACGTATATAAATATATCAAAAAGTGAAATGCATAATTATATTTTTAAGAACTGTTAAAATTGGCATAATTTTGGAAAAGATAAATGATAGTTTCAAACCTGTTCAAATCTGAAAATCTAAGAATTCAAGATGAAAATTAGAAAACTACTTCTGATTTTCCTGAAATAAATGAGTTCACTCAATCTAACTATTTAGGAACATTTTGAAAGGCACATGGTGATTTATTTTAACCCAAGATACAAACATAGTACCTGGAAATCTCAGGGGACAATGCTGTTTTATACACTGAGCTCAAATTGGGGCATTTTTTATTGAAAGGAAGCTAATATTACAAGGTCTCAACTGTGCTACCACACACAGTGCCTGCCTCCTTCCTGTCTGTGGTTCATGGGTTTTCCCGAAGTTTCTGAGCAGGTGGCTGCCTTCATGAAACTGAAGGTTTTTGTTAATCTTCCACTATCATTTTTATTACTGTGGGTGTCAAGAGCGCAGAAGTACTTCGCTGAGTCTGCCTGTTGCAAGGAAGAGATGGTGAGGCTGGTGATTTTTTTTTCCTTTTGGAAGTTCACGGAGTACCGACCCTTCTTTGCATTTGAACTTAAAGAGTCCTGATCAATAAGGAAGACCATCTCTCCACTAGGAGGCTGTTTGTACCAGTCTAAATAATAATAACTTGATGTGGTTTCATAGGTGCAGTCCATTGTCACAGCTTCTCCTTCCTGCCCTGTTACTATGTTCTGAAAATGGATTACTCTCTCAGTCATGCTGAATCCTATGGAAAAAGAGGAAGACAAGTTTGCTTCTCTGAAATGTCTCAGATGGGTCATGAAGAATAGTTATTTAAGACACAAAAACAAGAAAAAAATCACAGTGTTTCATTTCTCCTCCCCTCTTCTGTCTTAATAACCCCTCTAGTTACAACTTGCCTATGCCACCCTTGAATGCTACGAGGAAGCTGAGGCCCCCAGTTTAACGCCACACTTACTGAAGCTAAAGGAGACCATGAGTGCCCACAGCAGGCCAGGACACAGCATGCTAGAAAGTCTTCTGGTTGAAATTTGTCACGTTAGCCCGGAGACCAGCCCTTCTCTGTGTGCCTGAGAGCAGAGTTCTTGGGGTTGTCAGGTGCTTTCGTTCTCAGACAGGAAGTAAAGATCACGTGTAAAGTGTTACTCTGCTCTAGTGAAAGACTGAATGAAACATATGTCCCACCACAGACTTCACCACTGCTTTGATCTTTTTCTATAGCAATGCGTTTGAAAAATGGCTATAATATCTAGCAAGTTACAGGAACAAAGTTTAATTATGTTTTTCTTACTGAATTCTCACTTACTACTATAATCAAACACTATATTCAGAATGATTTAAATTTTTTGAAATTTATAAATACTTGTTTTAATTAATTAATGCTTCTTATCCAGAAAACAGTCAACTTTGATAAATATTTCAAGTGCATTTGAAAAGAATATATATTTCGTTGTTACAGGGTAAAATGTTTTACATATGTAAATTAGATAAAGAATATTTATTTTACGTGCGACATTTTTCCTATGTTTTTACTGAGAGACATGTGTTAAAACCTACAACTACGATTGCATAGTTTTCTATTGTTTTTTATAAATCCACAAATTCCACTACTTTAATATTACTAATTGATTCTACTGGTTTATGTTTGTATATTTTGAAGCTATGTTCTGAGGTACATTTAAAAATAGAATTATTCCATCTTCCTAATAGGTTATGGATCTAAGTATTTTAAAGTTTTGCTCTGTATCTACATTTGAAAGAATCTCTGTTAGAAGGAAAAGGTCTTTCTCTACTTCCTTCTTGTGCCAAGAAAAATAATTCACATCCCGTCTGAATAATTACAGTTGGTAACAGCCCTTTCTCTCTGCCAGACATTCAGGACACAGAGTCATAGCACCATATTTATTTTGGGGACGGGGGGCCACTTACCACTTTTCAGACAAAAAAGACAAGTACTTGACATTTTCAGAATTTACATTTTCTCTCTCGAGTACTGGGCTTACAGTATCAGCATGTATGACAAATCTTAGGAAGATAAATTATTAATAAGAACATCCCTTTTCACCAGCTTCCTCAGAATTATACCTGCTATGTAAAAGCACATGAATAAACATCATTAAAGTTAAACTCCATGGACATAAAGTACTGAGAGAAGATAATACAACAAGTAAGAACGGTGGTTTACTCAGCCTAACATGCTTTTTTCAGTGGTATCCAGTGATGTCACCTGGAGGAACAGAAACAAAAAGACCTGCAAATAGAAGGTTCTATTTGCAGTAAAACTTCCTTTAACTTAAATATCAAAGTTTTTCTGAAATAATTTTATTGTTTCATGAGCCACTGAAAACCTAGCTTCTTGAATTACTGTATTTTGACTTCTACTGAACATTATCTCTTTTTTAAAAAGTAAATTAAGTGTACCAAGTAAGAGGTCATGGGAACCTCTCATTTATGCCCAGGCAGCCAAAAGTTCAGGTAGTGACCTGGACTTACAATTGGCATCCTGAGATGAAGGGCATCCTTGCAACCTTCAATTTGTAGCTGGTGGGTCAGAAGCACAGGGAACACCCCACGTTTGTGACTGGTGTCTGAAGTGGGGATGGGAGGCAGGCTTTTAGGACTATGTCCTTTGGCTGTGGACTTGATGTTATTATCTCTAGGTAGATACTTCAGAATTGAGTTGGATTGTAGGATACCCAGACGGTGTCTGGAGAACTTCTTGGCATGTGTGGGCAGCCTCCCCAGCCCTAACACACATATTAAAATTGAGTCCAGGAATGCAGAAAGAACTATCTTCCCCCAAAGATAGAGTTGAGCAGGTATGAAATTTGAAATATAAGAGTAATTTAAAAATACCGTCCTTCACATGTTGCTTTATTTATGGTATACTTCATGAGAAGAAACGTGATGATATCTGAGGAGTGTGGTTTTTACATGTGATCCTCTGTGGTCTCCATGGCAGCTGTTAGGGAATACTTTGTAGAATGAAGACAACAGTTACCTTTCTAACTCTTATCTTACACATGTCAACCTTAACTACTAAGAAATGTCTCAGTAAGGTTTGTAAGTAAGTCTCTTCTGAAAATAGGAGACTAGGCAATTGCCTCATGTTGAGTTCTATGCTCCTTTTCAGGTTCTTTAATTTTTTATTTACTTTATTTTATTATTTTTATTTTTGTAGTGGGCTCTCTGAAACAGCAAAAACATGTTGGAGGGTCTTCTTCCTGTGACAGTGATATGATGAATTTGATCATTTCATTTGCTTTCTGGAAATTCATAGAATATGGGCCCTGTGTTGCATTGGCTTCTGCTTTTTTTTTTCTGTTAAGAAGTAAGGAGAATCATCTCATCACTGGGAGGCCTTTTGCAGCAGTACAATACATAATATACAACTCACTGTCATATGAACAGGCCAGTTGCACAGTCTTACTCTCTTGCCTAGGTGTTGTTGGCTGGGATTGAATGACCTTCTGGAATGTGAGGGATCCTGAAGACAGAAGGAAACACAGGAGTGATTCCATGAGCTGACTTGTAAAGGAGTAACCAAGAACTTGTGGAACAGGAGGTAAAACTTTAGTCAAGGCAGAAGGAGTCAAATTCTGCTTCCTTTCCCTGTCTTCTTTCTAATTTTCCAGGAGCGTTTATCTCAGTTGGCCATTGTTCACGTTCTCTGCCCACTACCTCCCCTGAATTCTAGACTGTCCTCAGCCTCACGGTCAGCAACTGTCCTTGTCAAGGAAGTCGGAAGCCATCAGTGCCTTAATATGCTGAGAAGAGTCATTCTGGCACCCCTGTCCCTGGGAAAATATCCCCAGCTCTGAGCCTGGGACTCAGAATATTTTTCACACTTTTCTTTCTGTCTGGTTCTCACAAGGGCACTCCCTGAAACAAAAACACAACTCAATTGCTGCTCTCAGGATGCTGTAACTATTATAAGTCTCTCCTAGACTGCACTGTGTACTCACATGCCAACTGCCACAACAGAGTGCCTGAAAGCACTTTCAGGAGAGTCTCCTTGCCTTGGATCCCCAGCTAAATCAATGCACCAGGTCAGCTTCTGAATGGGCTTCCTCAGCAGGAGTTCCTCTGAGCTCAGAGTAAGGCCTGTTCCCGTTTTTTGTAGAATACTGTAATGTAGGGGGACAACCAACCAGAGAGACAAGAGAGCACTTGCACTATTTACAAAGAATCATATACATCTATCTAGGATACTTTTAAAACAGTCATCCCCTGTGGCTGAGCTGAGAAATGATTAAAAGGAGGATTTTGGCTTGCCTTGAATGAGTTTACATCCAAAATATGTCTTTGTTTTTGGTATAAGAAAAGGTTTATCAATACACTGTGTTAGAGAGAAATTTACTCCAAAATAAAGGGAAAAAATTTTTAAGGGAAAATAAATGTATAACTATATCTATAGGTATAAATGCATACAGAAAACAATATTTCTATTCGTAACACTTTATCATACCATTTGCTACTTCAGATCCCTTTCTCCAAAATCATTTTTTATCCCTTCCTCAAAAATGCCTTCAAGATAATGTACAAGCATTGTGTGATGGCTTATGATGATGTTCACAAAGTGGTTTCTGCTTATTGCTTTAATTTTATATTTTCTGTCTTTCGTTTGAGTTGTATGCTCCAGCCATTCTGAATTAGTTTACTCTCATCTTGTGAACTAAATCTTGATTATGTGCATTGCACATTCCATATCTCTTTTTCTATACTACTCTTTCCCTCACTCCATTTTGACTAACTCTTTTATGAGTCTTAACTTTGATATCACCACTCTTATATTCTGTTTCAGATTTAAATGCCTCTGTTAGGTGGTCATATTTTACTTTCCTCTCATGATAGCTCTGATTACACTATTTTCTAATCTGTTCCACATGCTACAAGCTTCCTGAGGGCCAGCACAATGTCTTTTTTTTCCAGTTGCATCTTCTATATTTGAACCTAAGACATATGTTAGATGTAAATGAAGAAATTGTTAAAAGAATCTCAAATAAATAGAGAACACATTTGGTAACTTCACAAAGATTATGCTTGCTCTTTTGTAATACTGACATATGTATTATGTATTTCTCAAACCAAATATTTATATTATAACCTTGACCTTTAGTCCTGTGAAATACAGGACTATTGCCTTGTATGTGCTGCTTCTACTTTTAAAAACACAACACCTACTTCTTTTGTCTTTTGACCTGATTAATTCCTATTAACCTTCAGGTCTCAATTTAGGCATCACAGATTTCAGGCTGTCTCTCACTATTCATGAGTGGGATGAGGGTGGCTGGGGCTAATTGTGTGCCTTCATACCTCTCTTTGCTTTCCTAAGCTTAGTCCTTGTCTCACTTTAATCAGATACCTAAGTATACAACGAGTCTATAAATTTGGTGAGAGAAGATACTATGTATTTTCTCACAGCTCTTTTTTTTACAGCATGTAATGTGTCTGTAAAACTTAGCAGTACACAATGAATAATTGTTGATTGACTGAATGAATAAAACATGAGAACAATGTTAAGAATAAATTATTGACCTTGCTTTACACATGTATACCTGATATAAGATGCTAAGAAGTTGATCACTTGTTCATGATGATATATAGCATACTCATGGCTGGGTTAATCTAGAAAATAATTCTTTACATAGGTCACTTCCCAAATATACCAAATAAAAAGAGATACGAATAAATGAAACATGAATGTTGCAGTATAAAGAGCCTGAACAAAATTAATAGCAATGAGATTGTATGTAGAATTCCCTTTCCTAGTATGATTTTTTATGTAGCATTAGGAATGTAGAAAAGATATGGATGTATTCCCATATAATAGCTTCCCTTCATACACACACATGAAATGGCTAGGGTAAGTATAATGATGAGAGTGAAAAATGTCCATTGTAATGTAACTTTACAACTGGGTTGAAATAATTTGTAAATCATATAAAACTATCTGAAGATGAAAAATTTCTCTTTGAGTTACTGACTCAGGATGTTAGAAATAATTAGAAATAGTTAAGAAAGAGATGTATAATAATAACTAGACTGATTACTTATTTTTGTTTGCATAAACTCATAGGAAACAGAGAAAAAGTGGTTGTAAGGGGTTGGAGTGGGTAGGAGAAAAAGGGAGAGGTTGGAAAAAATATCTATTAAAAATAACTTAAAATTGAATTGATACTATAATCTATAACTTATTATATTTATAATATACACATGTATATAGATATATTATATAATAAAATCTACTGTATAATATATCATGCTTTACATATTACATTATTTTAGCTCAACCAATACCTTCTATTATAGAATATGTGTATATATTGTGTGTGTATATGTAATATATACACACATAAATAAACAAAATATGTATATAATATATTGTGATATGATAAGAATCTGAGACTTACTTTGGCCAATTTACAGTTGCAAGTTAAGATGAAAGCAAAAGTTTAAAAGATGCGTTTGTGTTTCAGCTCTTGCAGTTGGTCCTCTGTGATTGCCATGAGAATGTGCCTGACCTAGGCTGCCGGAGGACGGGGCATATGCAGAAGATTTGAGTATTGTTAGGTGTCTGAGACAAGGCCATTCTATATCAGCCAACAGCCAGTTGATCTTCAGTGATATCAGTCAAGCCCAGTCTATAAGTTCACACATTTATAGTTTGAAGCCTCTGAGTTTTGGAGTAATGCCACATTATGGTAATATAGTTAACAGATACAGTAAGAGCTTGGGTGGTTAAATGAACAGCCTGTGGTGTGGCTTGGAGAAGGTAAGGATAAATTGCATTTCAGTAGAGCTCTGTTTTGACTCAGAAATCTGGGATCTTTGAGCCCAACCCAAATGGAATGATTACTAAAAGTCTCCCATTAAATATATGAAGCTTCCTAATTAAGGGATCACTTTGGATGGCCACATGATATTATTCTTAGGAGATGTATCAAGAATGCCTTTAGCTTTTTGGTGAAGAAGAATTAAAAGTAAATGACTTTACACATCACACACACAGACACCACACATAAACGTAGATATTCCACTACACGTACAATATGTACATAAGCAGACTCTTACTTTTGATTAAGCCACAGTATCTCATCCTATTTCTCTTTTTATATCTTTTGATAGTTGGAATCTTTTTTTTTTTTCAGTTTGAAATTTTATATTTAAGAGACAGAACATTTCGGCACCAAGAAGAAAAGTTTTATTATAGAAATGTCAGTTGACTGATTTCCTTTTATTTATCATATAAGCAAAAAGCTTAAAAGAGTGGGAAGTGTTTGAGGTACATGGAAGCTTATCACCATTGGGCTACAAGAAAATAGATTTCATCTAGTTTTAACCCACGTTTCACAATTGAAGATAACTGAATGACTAATAGAATTGCCAAGATCAAACAAATTGACAGTGAAGGTTAGAATTAAAATGCCAAGATATTTTATTATTAGTTTTATTATTCGTAGAAAAGGTAGGTAACTTGGGTCATCTAGACCACTTGAGTTTGAAGCTGAAAACTGCCAATCACATAATGACCCCTGATTAAATAAAAGTTTGAGTATTCCCCAGGTCATCTAAGTTGTTCTGTTCTAGAATGACCTTAGCCTAGTTCTTTACTCTCAACTTTGAGCTGCATTCTAAATGTTCTCATTCCAGGGACTAGTGATAACAAAGCATCTCTGGTGATTGGTACCTTGCATAGAGCAGGACACTTACTCTGAAAGTGAAAAAAGCCAATGGTTAGACTCCTGGACACCATAAGACTCAGGTAACATTCTTAACTCATTTATAGGACTTGCCACGTTTCAGTCTTCCTTAAAGCTCAGCTTACTCATTTCCTTTCAAGTACATTCTCTCTTCCTGCCATGTGTAAATGGAAGCAAGTCTGTGTGCCTCCCAGTCTAAAACCCCAGAGTAGGGGTTGGCTTGACCCCAGCTGCAGGTCAGGATACAGGCTGTGGGTGCCTGGAGAGCACTGTGTACTTGCTATGTAGAGGTAGATGCCTATACCCCCCAGCTGGGCTGCAGAGATGAGTAGGGAGCTGTCCTTTCTTGCCTCAGATGAATCCCAAAGTGAGCTGTTAATCTCTTCTGCATCTTCACTTCTTTACCCTTAGCTAATGTCATCAAGAGGACAGGACCTTCCTTAAGCTTCTGTTTATACCATTGAAAGGTAGAGAAAATGCTTGAGGAGTTGCGGTACATAATAAAATTTTCTCCCTCCTGGATGCTTAGAAACTGAGGAGTCTGCTCCAGTTGATGGGAGCTCTCCCCTGTTTAGAAACAAAGCAGAAGGCCCTGGGGGAGGAAGTTAAGGACTCTTTCCCAACTTGAAATAAATTTCGTCCCTCCTTCCTCTCTTCTTCCTGCCTCACATTTCCCTTCACTCTTTCCCTTCCTTCCTTCTTCCTTTCACTCTACCATAAAATAAGCCACCCTCATTGATTTTCCATTTTCTTAGGATTTCCAGTTAATTTAATTTGGAACTTCTCAAACTCACATGCCAGTTAAATCCAAAGGACCAACATCAAGAATTTCAGAAACATTTCTTCTTGTCACAAGGCAGCCCTAGTCACTGATTTTAGCTGCTTTTGTAAGATCACCTCCTGAAAGAGGCTCATCTGAGCTAGAGTAACCCTTGCCACCCGCTTTGATCTGAGTGAAAAGACAGAGGCCTCTGTTCATCAGCCAATCGAATCATTTGCCTTCCATTTCCCCTTCTTCCAAGCTCATATTCTTCTTTGACTTGAATAATGCTTGTCTCAGTCTGAGACCTCCCCTGGGTGGGTAGTCACCAGTGCTGATGAGAAGAAACCCAGTTCAGGTGCCAGTTCTGTGTAAGCTTCTTCTCAGAGCCACAAAGCTCTTCAAGAGAGCTCAGAACTCATCGGAAAAAGATAGGATATTGAATATAAAAGCAATTTTAATGAAAAATCATTTGGTGGAGGAGTGATGAATTCCGACTTCATGATTTGATATTGGAATCTGACATAATACTTAGATTAAAGCTATATCATCATCATTTACCAGCTAGATCACATCAAACGATTTATTTAATCTACTCATGTAGTAGTTTCCTATTCAATAGAATGGGGTTTACATTACTTATTCCATAGGTTATGTCTTGAGGATAAACATATTACATATTTAAGTTGAATTATGTCTCAATCTGTTTAGATGATTCCTTGAAGCTCGTTGTGACTCTTCCCACTCCTCCACCACAGGCTCTAAGCAAAAGTTCAGCTGGGTCTTTATCCTAAAAAATTTAAGCACACATAACTATCATCAATTATATTCTCACATTTTATTTTCCATATTAAGATATGCCAGGAAAGAGTCTGTTGTTTTGAAGGTGACTGCAGGAGAGAGAAAACTTTGGAGGAGCTGTTGTAGACAGCCAAAGGAAAGCTCAGTGGCATTACTCCCTTTAACAATTTTAGTGTTGTTCCACCTTGTGTAAAAAATGTAGACGTATTTGTAAGGTAGCCTAGATGTGCTGGTGTAATTCAATATGTGCATAATAGCATTGATTTCTTAGCAGATCATCTTCATAACAGGTAATTTTTTAAAAGATTAAGAAATAAGTTCTCCTGTACTCTCTCTAAGATCATTACTGCAACAAGAAGGCTCATGACCTGCTCCAGAATTGTGGCATGTGATATGAATAGATCGCATTGCTCTCAATTTAATCTTCGAGCATAGGAAAACAACATAAGTTGTGAAAAGTACAACTTTTTTCAGATGGGTACCTGGTGTAGTAATAGCAAAAAATACTCATTTTGACTGATCTCAACATAGACTAGTATTTCCTGGATTGCTAAGTTTTTTTTTTTTTTTTATGTAGGACATCATCACCTGGGACACAATTAAAGAGCAGATAAATTTACTGATTTGAGGCTTTTTGCTTTTTTCTAATATAAATATTTACTGTTATAAATGTCTTTTTAAGCATTGCTTTATGTACTTTCTGTTGTTTAGTGGAGTTTTCTGTAAATGTCAATAAGGTCAAATTGATAATGTTGTACAAACCTTCTATATTCTTGCTGAATTCTGATTACTTACTCCATTATTTATTAAGCATAAAAGGTTAGTAAATTGACCCTTTTATAATTATGTAATATCCCTCTTCATTATTGTAATATATTTTTTTCTGGTCTAATTGGTCTGACATTAATATAGTCCTTCAAGATTAGTGATATCTTTTGCCATACTTTTTACTTTTTAATATATGTCATATTTAAAGTGGATTGTGTCGAGACGGTATATAGAGTTTTTTAAATCATGTTGATAATCTCTATCTTTAAATTTGTGTGTTTAGAACATTTACAATTAACGTAATTATCGGTATGGTTAGATTTCGGTATCATTTTAGTATTCATTGTCTGTTTGGGCCCACTGTTTTTGTTCCTCTGCACCAGGACAAATTTCTCAGCCTTTGTGAAGACCCAAGAATATCTGAATGCCACTTACATCAAGAATTGGAGCTTATGGCCATGCTACCCTGACCAAGCCCAATCCCATCTGATCTCAGAAGCTAAGCAGGACTGGGCCTGGTTAGTACTTGGATGGGAGATTATCTAGGAAAACCAGGTGCTGTAGGCATAAAAAATAAAAAACATAAGGGATCATAAGATGACATGGTTCTTGCAATCTGTGAGGTCAAGCAAGGGTTGCCTCATCTAATAAATAAATAGATAGATAGATAGATAGATAGATAGATAGATAAATAAAAGAATTATAACACATCTCTATTATTTTCTCTTCTTCATGTACTAATTTATTCTATATCCTTTCTGCTTTATAGAATGTATGGCTAATAAAAAGTTAAGGATGCTTCAGAATCTCTCTACAATCAACAACACATATTTGTGCTGCCATTTTAATATTCAGGGGGCTAGTGCTGTATCTTTATAGGATTCAGAACCATTGCTTTTCTCAACTCATAACTCAGGATTCCTACTCTAACATTTTGATATTTTACTTAAAATGTGTATCACCTTCAAAGATGGGTACTAAGATCCATTTCACTGACTTTTTATTTGATTCATTACTTTGAAGGTTTCTTTTTACTATTGATTGCTTCCAATAAGGCAAGAGTGAACAACATATGCTCAGATTTTGGAATTCAACAATATCAAGTTGAAAAAATAAATTTAAAAGTTGATGCCAACACTTACTGTTATTTTCTTGTGAGATCATTTACCATTAGAAAATCTCTAATGATAGAACTAGTGATAGAAACAATGACAGTTCTGTTAAAAACTACTCATTAATTTTTCAATTTATAAAGATAAATTTAGCAACATATTTTAAAGCAGAAGACTGTGATATTGGCAAGTTTTAAAATCTCTTTGATGCTTAGATTTCTAATAAGTAACATATTTCTCAAAATAATTTTTACCTCAATAAATGATAATGCATATTAAAAGACAATGTATTTTGGACTTTTCTAAAAATACACTGACCTTTGAAGCCAAAAAGAATTAAATACTTGTTAGATTTGACAATGTAAAAATTAAAGACAGCCACATTTAAAGATGAACAAAACAGAAAGCAATGTGTTAGAATAAAATATTCAAACAAATCTAAAAGCAAAGTACTATCCAAGATATAGAAATTATTCCTACAGATAAAAAGAAAAATAACCTAATAGAAAAATGGTCAAAAGCTAGGAATAAGCATTGACTAAGAGCAAACTACAGAGTGCTAATAGGTGGAGAAAAAGTTGTCCCAAAACACTAGGAATCAGGAAAGTGCAAATAGATAAAATATATTTGGGTAATTAAAATAAAAAATGTTGATAATTCCCAATTTATACAAGGATGCAAAATGAGCCTTTTTTGCACTCATTGATGGTCAGAGTATAATTGTTTATACAATTAATGGTTAGAGGGCAAATTGTCACTTTCTCCAAAAATTTTAAATGTGCCTTTCTTCTGACTTAACAATTCCCTTCAGAAATCTCATTAAAATAGCCAATTCCACAAACATACAAAAGTTAGTCTAAAAGATATGTAATACAATATTTTTTATGACAGCAAAGAAATAGAAACAAATATCCATCAATGGGAAAGTAATTAATTAAATGATGGAATGTTTCAAAGTACTATAGAGGGGTAAAAAAGAATGAAACAGGCTTCTTTACTTGTTTTCTAGAAAGATCTTCAGGACACTATTAAATAAAAAACAAAAGAAAGCTTAGAAAAAAATCTAATAAATCCATTTACATGGCAAATTGTGTGTGTGTAAATGTGTATGTGGTTACACAAAATTATATATTTGAAAGAAAACAGACTGGCATAATATCTTAAACAATCTTAATCTCTGAGGAAAACAATGGAAGCTAGGGTGAAATGAAGGAGGTAAAGCCATAGGCTTTCACTTTAGCTCTGCCTGAGTCTTTAATGATGAGATAAATCTGTGTGTTGCTTAGAGAATACAAAAATATGATGAAAATGCTTTATAAATGCAGGACATCTAGACAAATAAATATAAATGACTATTCACTTATTTGTTTCTTCCTCTCCCCTGTCCGCCTGCAAAACCATCATCACAAATATGCAACCAACAAAAATCATGTCAGATTTCTCTCAGAAAAAGAAGTAATTTGTTTCTGTTAAATGGAACAACTATAATATGCATTTTGAGTTTGAATTTGCCCCTGGATTCAAATGAAAGACACCTTTGGGACAAGTAGAATTATTTTTATTTTCCTCTTTATTTTTATTGAGGCTAAAATCCTAAAACCAACATTTTATTGACATGAAAGGGAGCCGTGACCAATTCTTAATTGCTTTGTTAAAATTATAATTCTTAGTTTCTTCATAATTCTTCCCAGCCACATCAACAAATGAAACAATTATTCCTTGTCCTCTCTCCTTTTATCCTTTCTTCTTTTATTTATTAATCTTTTTTTCCTTTCATTTTCCCCCTTTCTTATTGCTCTCAGATTCTCTAGATGGATTTGCTCTCTATGGCTGTTGCCTCTATCACCCTCCTTTGCCAGGGAGATACTGCACAGGTGCAGTCCCATCTGTCTCACTGTGTGTCACTCACGGAGCAGTAATACACAGCAGAGTCTCGCAGGGTAACCTGCGGCAGGATCAAGGTACTGGACTTCCTATCTGTTGCGATGATCAGAGAGGCCATGGTGTTATTCACAGTGTTCCGTAAGCCATGAATTATATACTGTGGACTCTGATTGGGATTTTGCCGATACCAATGTATATAGTCACTTCCACCAATGGTAGAGTGGCTACAAGGCAGGTTTACATCTTTTCCTTCAGCATATTCCATGGAGTCGGGCTGGGTGATCTTACCATCAATCGCAGTCCCTAAGGGGTCAAGAAATTCAAATTAGTCCCTGACCATAAATAATGTACTTTTATAGCAAGAATACAACACTCCCATAATTCTTTGGCTCTACCCCATAAGCCAGTGTTTTAATTTATGTCCTGCTAAATGCAAAAATATCATTGATGTCTGTTATAGAGACCAAAGATACATGTAATAAACTGGAGACTCCATAGGTTCTATTCCATGGGTCCTTGGCTCTATAAACCCAGAGATTTCTTACAACCTGGGTGTTACAAAGGGTTTTTCTTTTTTTTTCTTTCTTTTTTTTTTTTCTGAGATCATGGTTATAGCTTAACCTGTTGTGTAGAAGTTTGTGTTCCCTAGACAAATGCATAGATCAGTTTTCAATTTCATCCCTAGCATGCTGGAGATAAGCACATGGAGAGAAGCAGAGAGTGAATAACCCTTCAAGGTCCTTTGGTCCCAAAGCCATCTTTTGGAAGGCACAGAACACTCACCCAAGGTCAGAAACACAGCTACTCCAGTTACCAGCCTCATACTTCCAGGACAAACTAGGATCATGGGCCCAGAGCTCAGTGTTTGTTTCTGATCCTAGTCTTAGAGAGGTTCCAGAGAACAGAAGCAACAGCTACTAGTGAAGACTTTTTTTTTTTTAAAAAAGTACAAGTGCTGTTAGCACTGTGTTGTTGCCAGAATCTTGTCAGCCAATGACAAAGCAGTTCCTTCTTTAGGTCTTCCTCCCCTGTTTTATTCATGTCCTCTTAGACGGAGGTGAGACTATCAAACAGACACCCCAACTCACAGGGTGCCTACTGAATCATTTGTGAGGTTTAAAGTTTGGCTCTGGATGAGGAAAATCATTCACAAGGATGTATCTCTCCAAAACCGTTCTTCTATCATTTCTTTCTCAATGCACCAAAGAAATTAGCAGATGTTCCATGGAGTTTGGGAAAAGTGTCATTTAATCCCAGAACACTGTACGGAGCTCTACGCTATAAGAAAATGAAAACTCCCATCCACATTCCAGAAAATGCAAGTGAGATTCAAAAGCAGATAGTGATGTGCTTATTGGGACAGGACAAAAAGACTAAAAGCTAAACCTTTTAAACCTCCTATAGCGTTCCCTGGAATCTACCACCATCTAGGTAGACACTTCTCAATGCATTTATTCTTGATACAGTTAGTAACTAATGACGTAAATGGTGCTCAATCTTATTCAACTTGAACAAATGTCCTTAATAAACTTCTCTTCTGGGTCCATGCTACGGGCACTGTGCACCAAGGATGCTGAGGCAGAAAGAAAAGAGAGAAGGGAAAACAAACGAGGCAGAGGAGGTGGAGATGGTAGAAAAGTTCAGGGGAAAGAGGGAAAAAAAAGAGCATAAGGACTAGAGAAGGTAGGGGATATTCACAGAGAAGAAACAGAAAGTAGGAAAGTACATGGAAAAGACTTAGGCTACTTGGCTAAGGACTCCGAAATCCTTGACCACACACACTCAACAAAAGTTTACAAAGTACAAGTAGTCTAAAGAGGATGAAGTTATTTTGTGTTATTTTTTTTCTGTTTTCTGTAGAATGTCAATTGAAAATATAAGCTTACCTTCCCTTCTCCTAGAAAGAAGTAAATTTATAGATGAAGCAGCTCCCTCTTATGACTAGATAACTGAACTGCATAACAAAAAACAAGTTTTTCCTCGGGTTTGAAGTTGGAAATTGTAGTTGTAAAACTTCAGCCTCATCTTTGTTTTCTGGTCCTCTAACACTCCAAGGAAGGTTTTAATTATTTTATTACCATATTTCAGTGACATCTTCATTATGATTCTCAGTTGTCAGCTTCTCTTTAATTTCCTTTTCCTAATCTTCCCACATGTAAAGGTTGGTTCAAAAGCCCATATTATTTAATGTTTATGAGAGACATTGGTACAGACTAGGCACTCAAGAGTTACTTATTTCTTAAATTAGTAGAAGAGTCATGATTCGTGAATTTAATGTAAGCAGTTATGCTGAGCAACTCTTTAAATTATTCTAAATGCAATCTTCTAATATTATGGAAAACATTTTGAACAAAAGACTAAGAATAAATATAGGGTTAGATTTGTGAGCAAAATTCTACAGACAACAAACTTCCCAAAACTGAGGTGGAGAAAGTCTGACAGTGAAGATATGGGAGTAAATGTCATACTAATCGTACTTCATTCATTTAACAAATATTTTGGGAGCCTGTTCTGTCCCATATAGTTAGTTCTCTCTCATGCTGTCTCTCTCTCATGCTGTCTGTCTTTCTGTTTGTCTGTCTTTCTCATGTTCTCTCTTTCTCTCTCTTTCACACACACACACACACACACAAGTCTATAGCACTCTACTGCTGAAAATAGAAGAAATTAAAAAAACAGTATTATTTAAAGACAAACGAAAAAAAATTAATGGTAACTTTTTTGTTTGTTGGTTTATTTGCCATTATTTTTTAAAAGACAGTAGCAGCCCCTAACAAGTGGGATTTTAATAAATATTGAAACCAAAAATATTCTGTATGGCTCTGGAGAATCTAAAAATATGTTTGTCTAGTCTATTTGCTCTTTTTGGTCTTGATGTTTAGAAGATTTTATTATCTCTAGGGCCATGAGGTTATTTTTATTTTTAATTTTTTGCTTGATGAAAACCAAAATAATGTACTTAAATTACTTTCAAAAAAGCAAGAGAATTTGATAAAAGGCTGACACTGTTGAGGGATGAATACTCTCAACAACCAGAAATAGAAATTTCTGCATCTGGTTAAAGGTATCTACAGAATTGTCCAAAGTCAATAGTGCTCTCCTTAAGTTCAGGAATGAAGGACAAAGCAATACACTGTCACGGCTTGTATTCACTGTCACCCTGGATGGAGATCCTGGTATCAAGTTAAAAAGAGGAATAAAATGTATAAAGTTTAGAAAGGGAGAAATAAAAGCATTTCATTCACAGATGATACATTTGTGTATTTAGAAAATACAAAAGAATCTATAAACAAACTACAAGAACTAGAGCTCATAGGAGAATTAGAAAATGTTCCTAAACACAAAATCAACTTTATTTCTAGATTCTAGCTAAAAGCTCTGGTAAATAGAATTAAAATGCCATATATCAAATGCCTGGAAATTAATTTAATGCAAACTCTCTAGAATAAAAATTATGACACATTAATAAAAGGAATTAGAGAGGACCTACCTAAATGAAGGGGATATGCATGAATCTGTGTATTCTGTTCGTTAAGATATCAATTGTCCCACATTGATCCACAATTTCAACACAATCTCAATCAAATTACTAGCAACCTTTTGTGGTAAAAATTAAGAAGCTAATTCTATAATTTATGTGGCAGCACAAAGATCTAGAACACGCCTTGAAAAGAAAGAGAAAGTTTGACTTGCATTTCCAGATTTCAAAACATATACAAAGCTCAGTAATTAAGTCAGAATGGTCTATAGGTATGAGTATAAAATAAATATGTCACTAATAGACATATTTATTTTATACTTTTTTTCTCCAAAAATCAATTGTATTTCCCAGCGAGGAAATATAATTCAGTGGGGGAAATGATGCTCTTTTTAAGATAAACGCTGGAGCAACTGACTATTCATATTTTTAAAAAGTAAATTGATCCCTCCTTCACACCACACACAAAAAATAATTCTAGATGAACAAGAGATCTGAATATGATAGATAAAGCTATAAGGCTTCTAAAAAAAAAAAACACAGGAGATTTTCTTTATGACCTTGGGAATTGGCAAAGATTTATTTAAAAGTACATACAAAAGTACTAACCACAAAAAAAATAATAAATTGCACTCCTTGAAAATTAAATACTTGTGTTCCCCAAATACACCATTGAGAGGGTAAAAAAGCAAGTTATAAACTAGACTAAAATATTTGTCCTACACACATCTGACAAAAAATTCAAATACAGAATATATAAACTTGTCTATAAATTTTAAAATAGTAAAAATAAAATAAATAGCCTACAACCCAAAGAAATGTGGGAAAATAATGTAGTTATACTTCACGAAAGAAATTATTCAAATGGACAATAAGTTTAGGAAACTGTGCTCAACATCATTACTCAACAAAATGTAAATTAAATCCACAATGTGGTACTACTATATACACACTAAAATAGCTAAGATTTTTAAAAGAATGAAAAAATTTCTGCTTCTGAAAAGACGAAGTTGTCACAAATTTTATTTTGATGATTCTGATAGGTAGTAGTAATACTTCATTGTGGTTTTAATTTGCAGTTCTCTAATGGCTAAAGATGTTGAATATATTTTCATGTGCCTATTTGATACCCATATAATACCTTCTTAGCAAAATATTTCTAATTGAATTGTTTGCTTTATTTACTGTTTAGCTTTGAGAGTTCTTTATATTCCAAATACTATTCCTTTATGGAACATATTGTTTGCAAATAGTCTTTCTCAGTCTGTAGCTTGTCTTTTTATCTTCTTAAGAGGGTCTTTTGCAAAGCAAAAGATCTTAATTTTGAAGTCAATTTATCATTTTTAAAAACTTTTATAGACTGTTTTTGATATTCAGTCTAACTCTTGGCCTATGCTTTTTTCCCTAAAAGTTACACAGTTTAACATTTTACTTTTAAGTTTGTGATCCATTTTAAGTTAATTTTTGAATAAAACCTGAGACAACTCAAGGGTTTTGTTTGTTTGTTTGTTTGTTTGTTTGTTTGTTTTTTAATGTATGTTCACTTGCTCCAACACCATATGTTGAAAAGTTTATCTTTCTTCCATTGGTTTTCTTTGGCACATCTGTTAAGAAAAAAAAAATCAGTTAGGTATACTTGTGTGGGTCTATCTAGGGCTCTCTAGTCTTTTTCAGTGATCTGTGTGTCTATGCCTATACCAATACCACATAATCTTGATTACTATAGTCAAAAGCAAATCTGAGTCTCCATATTAGTGCATAATATAGAAACAGAATGATAATTTTAGGTTGTACCGGAAAATGAAAATCTCATTAGTTAAGATAAACTTTTTTGAAGTACACATGATTGGGATACTTTTCCCTTCTCAGGAATGTTGGTTTTGGGTCCCCAAATGAAGACAGAACTATCAATTCCATGATAGTGAAGACTCCTTTCCCATCCCCGAAGGGCAATGAGTCCAGAAGAGGCACCTGTGGGTGCTTCAAAAGTCCTGTCATCTTCATTCAAAACCGGAGCTGCTGTAGTTCACAGAGTGGGGTGTAATCCAAGACAGAAAAGTCTCACACAGGTTTGCTTTTTCCCACCTCACACCATGAGGCCATAAGTTTGCTTTTTCCCAGTTCACACCACAAGACCTCTCACTGGGTCTTATGGTCTAAAGTAAAAATTTGCTAAATGAAGAGAAGAGAACCTGGCCATGCACTGATTTTAGAAGTAAAGGAATTTCTGCACTCCTTCTAGGAAATGCTCCCATCGAAAACAAATATAAGGTAGCTCTAAGTAGCAAATATTCTGGTCAAAACAATTGCAAGAAAGGACAAGATGCAAGAATATTCATAACAGAATGTTACAAATGTTATCCTATGAGACCTAAGATAAATAAATAATGCTGCCTGAACTGAGCATGAATGATGAGTAGATCTGTATATGTTTTACAATGGGGAGAATATATTCTGGGCAGAGAGAATAGCATCTGCAAAGGCACAGATTTAGAAAAGAGCTTAATATGTGCATAAATGGTTAGAATTTTTAAATGGCTGCTATACATACATCTGTAGTATGTGGTAGAAAGGCTGGGCAATAATGATAGAAGACAGCTGATAGGAAAACTGTAAGTGACATTGTATATTTTAATATAGAATTTGACTTTTATAACTTCTAGTGGTTCCTCATTATCCAAATAAGCAGGAAGTGACCTGGTCAGATATATGTTTTATAACTCTAGTGTCTGTGAAGAAGTTAGATTCAAAGAGTTAAGACTAGAAACAAGAAGACAATTAGGAGATTAAAAGGGGCAAAGGTGTTGATATGGCAACATGCTTGGAGTGTTTAAGAAAAAATATCTGTTGCTTCTTATAAGTGGTCAGGCATCATTCTTAATGGTGTTTTGCAAAGCACATGTATCATTTTTTTCTGGGTATTGGCAAGATTTTTTTTTTTTTCAAACTAAGCGCTGTGAATATGGTGCCGTTTGATGCCTGCAATGCTTTTATCAAAACCACAGTGGTGGACTTGCAGAATTCCTATTCAACTTCATAGCATTCTACATAGCCTTTTTCCTGAATAAGGATCTTTTTAATATAAAGTCATGGATAGCGGTGAGTGGAGGTGCTTGCTTTGAGCAAAGAGATTATAGAATGGGTAATGGAAAAGGTAGTTATAAATACTAGCTACAATCAAGTAGACCACTTGCAGAAACAAGGACTATAATAGTAACAAATTTTATTTCATTTTGATATGAATATATTTATTTAGTTATTAACTATTTTTTACTTCCCTCTACTATTTGCCTGCATGTAGCATGAGGTATGCTAATAAAAGTTAATCTTATACAGTATCTCATTATAGCTCAATAGTTAAGCTACAGGTTATCAGTAAGAGAGATGACTCAGCTAGAAGAGGAAATAACATTGCCCAAAGATGAATAAATAAACTTTGTGTCCTCTTTGCAGGAGAGTGTTAGCTTGGTTTTGGTAGGCTGCTGTGGATGCTTTGTACTATATCACTTAACCACCTGGAAATATATTTCCCAGAATTTGCTTCCCTGTATGTTGCTCTGGGTTTGGGTTGTGCAAGATTTCAAAGGTAGTAGTGATGCAGCAGCCACATTTTTTTCTTCTGCAGGTTGGTGCAGGGATCTAGGCACTGTGGTAATCCACACATGTTTCTGCTGCTCCACTAACTAGTCTTATTGTTGACTCACAACTCCTCCCCCTCCCACCAGATCTTCTCCTTCATTTTCTCTTTGGCTTGGGCCAAGTATGTATGTAGCATGATGGCAAATGACACTCATTTCTCCTGAAGGTCACTTAACACTATGAGATTGAAGAAGGGGAGAGACAGACACGTTTTAGTTTGTCTTTGTGGGTTCCAGTTATACTCATGTGTTCCAAATTGTCCTTACAAATCACAGTTTGTCCACATTCAACTTGCTTTCACATGTACTCTAGCTGGCTTGTAGTAAATTCAGGCTCAACACCAGATGCAAAGACAACAGCTTGTATAGACTCCTCCACCAGCTCCGGCAATTACATGCGTTCTAATCCTTATAATTAATTTCTTATCCTGCATCCCTTGTGGTGGTTCTACTTCTCTGACAGTCCCTTAAGTGACACAATGCCTGAAAGGAAAGGGCTAAAGAAATTATTTTCATGACGTTCCAGATCTGGAATTCCAGATAAAAAGACTCAGTTTGGTGATGTGGGCATTTGTTTAAGACTGAGAGTGTCTTAAAAGAAAGTTACTCTGGACACTTGTTTCCAAATCACATAGGAGGTTTTACTTCGAATTAAATCTTCTGATCTAGATCTCAGATTAAGCAACAATAGTCACTGATATTTTGTTTCTGGGATCTGCAGGTATGCATTTCTGCTTGGCTTCTGCAGCAGCAGGACTCTCTTATGAAACTCTGAGGGTTTTTTCAGCTGTTACCATTACTTCCAACATTGTGAGTGCACTGAGAGCACAGAAATGCTTTGCTGAATCTTCCAGTTGTAAGATTGAAATAGTAAACTCAATGGATTTAGCAGCTTTCTGGAAGTTTACAGATAGCAGCTAACCTTTGCAGTCAGCTCAGAAAAAAACTCTGGCGAATAAGGAAAATGATCCTTCCACTTGCAAGCTGCTTATAACAAAAAATATACTTCGTGCTCTGACTCATTTCATACCAACAGTTCAGGGTGACTGCTGTTCCCTATTGCATGGATGTGGCTGACTTGTCTTGCATAATTTTCTGGACCACGCTGGATCCTGTGGGGAAAATCAGAAAACAGAGCTGATGTAGTAAATAACATATTGTAAGAACTAGACTAATTTAGGACATAAAACTTAAAACTATAATCCACTTGCTTTTCTTCACTCCTCATTTTCTAACCTCAAGTCCATGTGAAGTATCTCATATGCCTGTATGCCATGCTTTCATCTTTAATATTCTTACCCACATCTGGAACCATCACTACCAGAGAAGGGGAAGGACATGAGAGAGCATCATGTGACAAGTATTCCCCTGCAAAAAAATGTGTCTAGTTCTGCTTCAAGCTGAGAGTTTGGTGTCTCTGAGTGCCTAGCAGCATACATGTATGTACATAGTTCTTGGGTTCCAACGTTACACCCTCACACAGGAAATAGGGCTTCTTATGTTCATCAACCACATAATTTATGCACAGATGAGAAAGGAGTCTAGATCACCCCAAACCTTGATTTTGTATACTTGTCTACTTCTCTTTCACTAGTAATTAATGTAGGCAATGAAAAGAAGCATGGAAAAAACAATCAATATTAAAGATTGAAGCTGAGCGAAAACTGAAGATTGAATTAGTTGACATACATCAATAATGTTAAAGGAATAATTTTGGGATCCTATTAAAATAGAGTTTATTATAGGCTGTGAACCTTCCTTGTAATTTACTTACTGGTCATTCATTCAGCCTATATTTACTTTTCTCCATCCAGAATCCGATGAAATTTTTAAATTCTCAGATCTTTAGATTTTTCAATTGTATCCAAAATAATTACTATATCTCTTTCTTTTCATTATTGGGTTCTAGGACTCTGCTCAAGTTTTACAATAAATAAAGTTACTTCAAAATTTCAATGTTTCTGCATTCCAGAATCTATTTAATTGTTTGTGTTTTATGAAATTAAAATAGGAATAAAATATATTCTCTTATACTCTGACATTGAATATTTTATCTATTAGACTCTGATGAGGATCAAGATATTCAGTCCTGTTTTTCTCCACATGTGGAATTATACTTATTGGGTCCTGTGTCCTAGAATTGTCCTGATGTCATGTCACAGTTTCTGTTCCATTGATCTGAAGTGTTCAGTCTTACTTGTTAAATTTTGTGGTGGGGGTTTTAGTTTGTTTTTGTTTTTGTTTTTGTAAAATAAAGTCAAGATAAGCATACCAATTCTCTCTGTGACACAAAGCTATAATCTACTCCTACGAAATGTAACTGTTGCATGCACTTAGTGCATGTCAACAACGCAGAAGTTAGTGGCTGAAGTTTTGTGTGCTGTTGCAGGATAATGTGGAATGCAGCTGTCAAATCTTCCATTTGGTGTCATTATTTAATGGATGAATTAATCTCAAAGAACCAGAAGGTGAACAGACAGCTAGAAAATAAAGTACAGGCAAGGTATCTAAAACAGTGCCAGTTCTTTGGTACTAAGGTCAAAATAACATCAATAAATGATAAAGGGAAGAGAGTTTATAATTAGTTGAGACATCTACTTTTCTGTCCTATTTCTCTTCTCAGTGCTAACAGTTATTTGTAACTGGACAGAGGAGACCATGAATGTTTACAGCAGCCTGTGGAGCAGATTACACAGCATTTCAACATTTCACTGTTGAAATGGCCCTGCTCTGTGTACCTGACAATACAGGTGCAAGGACCCTCAGCTGCCTGTTGAGGCTGCCTCTGAAATGTGGATGTTGGCTGGGTCAAGACTGAATATGTTGTGACACCCAGGTTGGGAATTTGGCTCATCTTAAGTGTTGTTTTGCTTTTCCTTGTGATTTAATGATTAAGTGGTTATATCTGAAAAAGGACAAACATAAAGCTTAATATTGAAGGAAGTGTTGGAAGATTTATTACTTAAAATTTTCTAGTTTAGTAAATTAATCTGTGATAAGATCTGAGGGGCTTATCTGAAGTAAATTTACTGCTAAACAATAAATTTGATTGTTCTGTTGCCTCTAATCCTATTCTAAGGTGAAAGGTACTCATTGATCTTTGGCTTCCCTATCAGAGACAAATATGAAGTCATAACCTCCTCCTTCTTACTTATCCATTAAACCATAAGAACTGGTAACTTTACAAGAAACATCACTTAAATAAATGATATCAAAATCAGCTTCTGATTTTTATAATCTCTCCAGTGTGCATTGAAATACCAAATGGCAACAGCAATAAAATCATATTTATTTATGATGTAACTCTAGGCTTAATTTATTAGAAATTCTAGGAAGGAAGAATCCATAGGTCCTCCTAATTCTTCAGCACATTGTTGCCATTAGTGCACGTATATTTTGTGGTGCAATTCTACTATTATTATAGTTTCTGTGAAGACAAAACCTGTCTCAAAATGCTGTTTTATCAGTGAAAATATTCAAAACTCCTAATAATATAAATGTTTTCCAAAGTAAAAATATTATCCTCTCTGGACTTTGAAGGAATAAAAATTACTTTTCATTTTATTCTGAAAATTCACCTAGTAAAGGGGTTTATGTCAAATTATCAAATAAAAAAAAATATTTTTGTTTGACCATCTCCTAAGGAAACCTAAATGAAAATAATTGAGTTATTCTATGGTAAGCTGTCCTCAGACTCTCCTTGGTTCCTTTATAGAAATCCCCAAATTCATATCATATTAAGTCATAGAATCACTATAGAGGTACCCAGATCTCTCCTATTCTTTTTACCTTCTATCTTTTCTATCTTTGATAATAGCTATCCTATGATGCTGACCACTTATTCCAACCTAAGCATTATATTCTATTTTAATCTTAAATATTGCAACCCAATGAAAGCTACTATTCCAAATTTCTTATAAAACTTTTAAAACTACTAGAAAAAGGAAGCAAAATAAACTTTGAAAGCCAGAGGAAATCACACATATATAATTTTTAAACTATAGTCACCATGCTGTACATTAATTACATCCCCAAGACTTATTTACCTTATAACTGGAAATTTGTACTATTTTTTAAAACAAATTTACTCATTTTTCCCAGCCCCCAAAATCCCTTCTTTGGCAATCACCAATATATCCTCTGTATCTATGAGTTTTATTTTTTGTTTGTTTCTTTGTTGCTTTTTACATTTTATATTTAAGTGATATCACACAGTATTTGTCTTTGTCTGACTTATCTCACTTAGTATAATGTCCTCAAAGCCTATCAATGTCATCAAAAATAGCAGGATTTCCTTCTTTTTAATGACTGAATAAAATTCTCTATACATATATATACCACATTTTCTTAATTTATTTTTCCCTTGTTGACATTCAAGTTGTTCTCATGTATTGGCTATTATTAATAATACTGCAATGAACATGAGGTGGAGGCAGATATCTTTTTGGGATATATTTTCATGTATCTGTTGTATGTCTTTTTTTTTTCCTCTGGAGACTGTAGGGCATAATCTGTCTTCTTGCCTTTTCCAGCTTCTAGAGGCTGTCCTAATCCTGCATCACATGGCCTTTTCTTCTCTTGGTTCTGCTATCATACTGCCTTCTCTCCTCTGACTCTACTGCTCCCCTCTTATGAGGATCCTCTGATTACATTGTGTCAACCTGAATAATTCAGCATAAACTTCCCATAAGCACATTTGCAAAGTCCCTTTTGCAATATAATATATTTCCATATTTCAGAGATTATGACAGGGACATCTTTGAGGATCATCGTTCAGCCTATCACATTTTGTAATTTTTCTATTATCAATATTATCAAATATCGGTCTATTTTTCAGTTCATCAGAAATATTCAACATTGGATTCCCCCCGTTTATTGCCTTGTTTTTGTTCCTGTTTGACTAATTTTTATTAAAATATAATTATACAGTGTAATAAATGGATCATAAGTATAGAGTTAGAGGAGTATGAACACTGTAGGCTTATAAACCACACTCCTATCAAGCTACAGAATATTTCCTTCATTCCAATTTTGTGCCCACCACCAAAATTCCCAACCCACAGAAGTAACTATTGATCTGCATTATTTCACTATGGATTAGTGCCTATTTTACAATTTTTTATAAATGGAATCAAACAGTATGTTTTATGTCTGGACTGTTGCTAGGTTTTATGTTATTGAGATTTATCCATGCGGCTATGAGTATCTGGTTCTGTCTAATTTACAGCTGACTGATATACTTTTGTGTGTATATGTATACACACATATCACAATTTATTTAATCTACCATTTGTGGACATCTTCTCTAGTTTAATGCTATTATGAATACAGCTGCTATGAACATTTTTTAAAAGTCTTTTTGTGGACATATATTTTAGACATATGTTATGTGAACATAAATGCTTAGACTCATTGGGTTGCAGGAGACGTATGTTAATTTTGAGAAATCCCTGAAGTGGTTGGTTGCCCATTTTATATTCCAGTAAGCAATGCTTATGTCTCTGGTCGCCTTACATGCTTAGTTTTCATTTTGAAATAATTTTAGACTCACAAAGAAGTTGCAAAAACATTGCAGAGTTCCCTTGCACACTTCACCCAACTTTCTCTAATGATAACTTCTATGATCCAGTGATCACAGTAGAAAGATCAAAACTAGGAAATTGACAGAAAACTATTAAACTACAGATATTACTCTCATTCACTAGTTTTTATATGCACTTTTTTTTGGCTACATAGCTCTATGAAATTTTATCTCATGTATGGGTTCATGTAATCACACTACAATCAAGACACAAAACTGTTCAGTTACCCTAAAGAAACTTTTTTTATACACTTTACCCATTTCTGCAACCCCTGATAACCTCTGGCAACCACTGATCTCTTTTCCATCCCCATAATTTTGTCTTTTTGAGAATGTTGTATACGTGGAATCATACATTATGTATGGAATCATAATAATTTAATAAATATCATCACACTTGGTATAGCTTTTGAAATTGACCTTTTTTAGTCAGCATAATGCCCTTTAGAGTCATACAAGTCTTTGCATGTTTCAATGTCCATTCTATTTTATTACTAAATAATATTCCATTATATGAATGTGCCACATTATTATTTATCCATTCACCCAATGAAGAACATTTCAGTGGGTTCCAGTTTTTGGCCACCACAAATACAGTTGCTATGTTCAGATTTATGTACAGATTTCTATGTTAATATATACTCATGTACAGATTTCTATGTAAATATAAGTTTTTCATTTGCCCCGGCCGGCGGGGCAGGACAACACGGGTCGAAGAGGATCCTGTGAAGGATGGGGGGAGGGGAGAGACAGGAGATACGAAGAAATGGAGGCAAGACAAAGTTCTGATCAAGCCTCAAATTTTTTATTTTAGAGCGGGTATATTTATACAGAAGAACAAAGGGAGGCAGGACTGACTAGGCAGGGGGATACTTGTTACAATTTCATTGGTCCTTGGTTGATGGGGTTAGGGGGTACAAAGGTTAGAAGTGAAGAGGAACAAGGAGGAGAGGGGCTCCTTGGGCAGGTCCACAGCCATTCAGTAGGTCCTTCCCTATCCGGCGGGTATGTTAATACATTCTGTGGTTAACTATTCTCTGGAGCATTATCTGCTCCTGCATTCTTTAGATAGCATACAGGTTTGTTTACGGCCAGGTTGTATGCGGGGCTGGGCGGTCAGGATGAAGGCCTTTTGGCTCCCAACATCTCCTCCTTTCTGTTTTAGAAAAGGTGGGCCTTAACCGAGTGGGGAACATTGACCTGGTTCCTCCATGGGCTATATGGGCCCGCCTAGTATTTCAACTCTTGGTATCTTTTGGGGAGGAGAGGCAGAGCCGTTTGAAATTAGTTTTGGATACCAACCTCTATGCAAACCAGGTGTGTTCTCAGGAAATACAGAGGGGGTCTCTTTATTGTAGACCTTCCCTTGCAGATGCTTTGCTCTTGCACCATCTCGGTGCCCATACCCCCCTCGAGGTTTTCGGTTGGTGGGGTAGACATACCCTCTGTTCTATATGTTGTCCCCGTGAGAGGCCAAACAAAGTTATATTTCTCCTTTACAGTGGAACCAATGGTTGGGGTTTTGTATATAACCTGAAAGGGATTTTAAAGAAGCCGATGTAAATTTAAAAGATGAGATAAAGGGGCCAGTGGGGATCTTGGGTCTTCGGGGTTTTCATTATTATAGTTGGTGGTGTCATCACTCTGGGTAGCCAAAGCGGTGATAGTGAATGTGGACAGGTTTGGTCAGCAAAGGCATCTACCTGTTGTTTAATAAGGTCAGTTATCGCGGAAAGCCCAGGGCCCAAAGGTTATAAGTAAAAAGAACACAAGAAAGGGGGCAGAGGATGGGAAGGAGAGTAAGGAAGGAGCCCATTCAACCCAGTTAGAAAGGGTTCTCTTGGAGTTCTCTCGTCTCTTGACAAAGGTCTTCTTAAAGTTTCTTGATCTTATCTCGAGCGATTCCAGATCTATTGGCGAGAAGCAGCAGCGTTCCTGTAAAGCCAAACAAATCCCTCCTGCTCTGCTGTAAGAAGGTCTAAGCCTCTGCGGTTTTGTAACACTACTTCAGCAAGGGAATCAATTTGATCTTGTATGTCGCTTATGGTTCCTGAAAGGGCTTGAACGTCATTAATTGGTGGGACAATTTGTTGTAGGAGTGGACTGCAACGCCAACTCCAGCTGAACCAGAGGCGAGTGCCCCAGTAATACCTAAACTGACAAGGTGGGGGATGGCTTGGATGGCTCGTTTGTGTCTTCCCGCTATGTAATCTAGGCTAGGGAGGGGGACCGGTTTGTCTCCCGGTATGATGGAGATGTCTGGAAAAATATTAACTGATATACAGAGTCCAGTCCAATTTTGTGGTAAGGCAGTACCAGCGAGATTAGCTCCACATACGAATACCTGTCCAGGGGCTGGACATAGGGGCTCAGTATAATTCACAATATCGGAGCAAGTCGCGCAGGTGACACATCCTACAGCAATGTTGAAAGAGTTATTTTGAAGCGGACTTTGGTAGCAAGTAGAAGTTGGAAACCTACAGGCTGAACTCTAAAGGAGGCTGAGACTGCAATTGGTATGGTCAAGAGGCGAATTTAAGACTGGGATAGCAGTGGGCATAGGAATGCCTATAGTCATGCATAGCCAGCAATCTTGAGCAAGTTGAGGATTAGAATTATTTAAGGCCTATAGAGTAGTTTCCAGGATACTATTGGTTTGGGTGTCAATGTCAATATTTCCTTAGGATCTAGGAATAGCTAGGGATAAGAAGGGGGCATAAAGCCTTTTGGAATTCCTCAAATTTTTGTTGTAAGGCCAGCAAATTGTTTTTCCAACATCCTAGATGCACCACAAGGGCTATTGGGAAGGCTTCCAGGACCTATAGCTGACAGGGGTATTGGCCCAGTCGCCAGTGTTAGGGGCATGGTGCCCATCTTGTTAATTTAAGCGGTGTAATATGTCTTATTACCCTTGGTGCATTCAAACAAAAATCCTACTTAGATTTTGTTGGAGAAAATTTGTCACTATGTTATAAGGTTTGATCACCTGGTTAAACAGGATTACAGGTCATTATGAAACAATACTTAGTTATCTATTTAACCAATGCAATAATAAAAAGATTTCAAAGGTAAAAATGACTATAAAAAACCTTAGCATTCTTAATGTTAAGACTGTTTTTAAGTATCAGCATTTAATAGATTAGCAAATTTATGAATATACCAATCTTATAATTTTGTAATCTTGAACAACTAGTAGAATTAGCATACATACGACCTGGCGAATACAGGTAGAATAAAATTGTGTTTCTGATAACTTGAAGATACAACTACTTTTCCTTAACTTATAATATTAAACTATTCTTATTACCAAAGATTATCTCAGATCATGTAGATTTGATAAAACAAAAACAAAACATTTGAATTAGTTTCTATTTTTCTGACAATTTTAGGAAGACGTAATTTATAAGATTCCTATTTCTTTCTAAACCAATTAAAGCAGAGATCTTTTATTAATTTATTTTCCAATAAATATAAATTCAACCTAAACTGAAGAACCAGCCAGAAGGGAGACTTGACTATTCAGGACTCCGCCCACAGACACTCTGTAAACACTTAATCAGTTTTATGTTTAGTCATTCTTCAGACCTAAATCTCTAACACAAATGCACATTCTATGCATTGTTTTAAAAAGAAACCTATGATTACCACAGATTATATCCGCATCTCAAAGGCTGTTTGCAGGTCAGTGGCCCCTCTGATGGTTACTGTTCCAAACGTGGGCTAATTTAGCTGGCAGAACCTTTGAAGGTTGAAGGATTGACACTCTAGCTCCGTGGCGTGGGCTTATTCCCTGAAATCCTTAAAATGGTTAAAGAAGTTGAAAGCAGGGGAGAACATAGGACGATTTGAGAAGGAAGCCTGACCCATGTTAGTGAAAACAGGTAAGAGAAGAAGAAATCCCCACAAGAGCCAACTAAGCCAGGGCTAGGATCAGCCTTTCACCTAGCATCCAGTTGGGCAGGGCCACGGAGGCCAGACCTAAGGAAGGAATCAAAAATAAGTATAGGAGGGTAACAGTACATTCGGCCAGCCCAGACAGACAGACACAAGACAGACAAGACAAACTACAGATAACACAAAACGCTAGCGCATCAGAAACCAGAACCAGAACAGGTACAGGGTCAGAGTCGACGTCTCAGACCGACCCGAACTAGGGAAGTATTGCTGCGTCCAGCCTTCCGCTAGTTAACCAAGGGCCCAATCAGACAGGAACAGAACTCAAGGCATCTAGATAGATGTTAATGCAGTCTTATTCACCGGTGAGGCTGCTTCAGGTGGCTCGTGCCCAATTACAATTAAAATGAGACTTCTTTTCCTCCTGTCCTCCTGAGCAAGGCTGCTTGGCGTCTGGGGCTGAGAAACATCTCTCAGCGGCCGCCCCCTGGACAAGGCAAGTCCTTACTCAAGGTGGCTGGGGTTTCAGGTTTTAGGAGATCAGAACAGAAGTTAAAGAGAACAGAAGTTAATCTTTGACAAAGCTAGCAGAAACTGGTCATTACAAAGATAAATGTAGCCAGGGAATTTGCTAGTTTTAAACATGGCCTTGCAGATGTTCTCCTTATCTGTGCCCTGGAATTTTGTGCTCTTAGCATATGAAAGAGTTCATTGTCACGTTTCATAGCAGACATTAAGCAGTTAAAAGTTCTAGGAACTAGGCATTCTTGTCCCAATTAAAAATTGCTAAGGTATAGACTTCTTTTGTCAAGTTTTGGGACTTTTAATTAACTTTTACCTTTTTTACATTTTAGTAGGCTGTCACATTCCCATTGGTTTTTAGGCACATATCAAATCTTGGATGTCCTTTAAATTGCGGAAACTGAGATATCCCTGTTACTTGAGTAGAAAATACTATTAATTTAACAGCCTGGACTCCCTGTTAATGTACTTTATAAGGCAATTTACTATACATGGCCTAAATAGCAGTCCTAGAAAAGCTAATATTAAAGGTCTTTGTTTTACTAAGGCTAGACTATCTCGAATTATGCCAGAGTGGTTGGTATAAAAACAGTAGTCTTTACTTAAAGTTATACAATCAAAGTAAGATCTATGCTTTATGGACACATTAGTCTTATATGCATGAATTAATACTCAAGATTCTTAGTTCATTTTACAGATTTTGAAACTAAGCTGCTTAAAAGGTAAAATTTGAGACTATGGTTGCAGTAAATGAATATTGAAACAAACAAAAACTTTATCTAAATATTTACATTTGAAATAATGTTCTCAACTATTCAATATACTGTTTTTATAAGTATAATAAGTACAATTACTTATTTATAATTGGCTTTTAACAATATGGTACACTAGTAAACAACATTTTACAGCAATTATCTTATGTGAAATCACAAGTGAAAAACAAATTTCTCAATAACAGTGAGTTACTAAATTCCTTTATCCAATAGTTGTTACAAAATTTTTAAAAAGCCTAAACACACAAACCTGATTTCTTTGATAGTAGGCGGGTGCATTGTGCTCTTAAAAGAGCTAAGGGAAGGAAGCTTACCTAGTTTTCACTAATTTCTAATTCGAATTTAGTCAACGTTTTCTTAAAAGTCCTATTTATCCTTTTTTCCTGACCTGAATTCCGTGGTCTATAAGCACAATGCAATTTTTACTCTATTCCTGGTAATTTTTCTATAATACTTGGCGTTTTATGAAAACCTAATCTCGACACCTATTGTGATAGGCCCTGAAGTTTTTCCTGAGTTTGCTGCAGCTGTAGCTGTTGCATCTGGGCAGCTAATGAAGTGAAAGCGTTTTGCAAGCGCTGTACCTCTGCCCACAAGCAGATCGCGCCCAGGGGCTGCAGTTCCCGCCAAGGCCAATCCTCAAGCATATCTATGGAAATAGAATGGCAGACTGAAGGAGGACGTGAACTTTCTTTAAGGGCAGTTTTCCCCATTTCTATTACTTTTTGGATATCTGGATCATGGGAATGAACTTTGAGGACATCATTAATTAAATTCCAATATGAAAATGCAGAAACAGGAACTTTAGTTGGACCCAAAACAGCGTAGTAATCATTTAAGCAGTCCCGGACCCTTTTCCAACACTTTATATCTATTGTTCCCTCCTGGGGGAACCAAGGACAAACATCAGACCGAAAAGTAAAAAAATCACGTTACATCTTTTTTCCGAGCCTTAATCCTTCATTACCTTGAGAGAGTCTTTAAGACCGAAATGAAGAGCTATTGAGAGCGCAATTCCTGTCATAATGATCACCCACTTACCTCTAAACCCGATCGCTCCGGCAGGGCGGCTAGTCCAGCAGCGATCACTCACGGTTAATACCTCGTGGCGAGCCTAACTCACTCTCGTGGAGCTCAAGGGGTCCCAGGCCTGGGCTTCTCTAGTGGGTGTCCTCCAGAATTCCGTGCCAGGCCCCACGTTGGGCGCCAATTCTGCCCGGCCGGCGGGCAGGACAACCTGGGTCGAAGAGGATCCTGTGAAGGATGGGGGGAGGGGAGAGACAGGAGATACGAAGAAATGGAGGCAAGACAAAGTTCTGATCAAGCCTCAAATTTTTTA
The DNA here is from genome assembly GCA_030015415.1 of Cynopterus sphinx. Taxonomy (NCBI): domain Eukaryota; kingdom Metazoa; phylum Chordata; class Mammalia; order Chiroptera; family Pteropodidae; genus Cynopterus; species Cynopterus sphinx. The sequence goes on from CM057384.1 coordinate 78,603,843, forward strand.
TTTTAGAGCGGGTATATTTATACAGAAGAACAAAGGGAGGCAGGACTGACTAGGCAGGGGGATACTTGTTACAATTTCATTGGTCCTTGGTTGATGGGGTTAGGGGGTACAAAGGTTAGAAGTGAAAAGAGGAACAAGGAGAGGGGCTCCTTGGGCAGGTCCACAGCCATTCAGTAGGTCCTTCCCTATCCGGCGGGTATGTTAATACATTCTGTGGTTAACTATTCTCTGGAGCATTATCTGCTCCTGCATTCTTTAGATAGCATACAGGTTTGTTAACGGCCAGGTTCTATGCCGGGGGCTGGGCGGTCAGGATGAAGGCCTTTTGGCTCCCAACATTCATTTTCTAGCACAAGTACCCAGAAATATGATTGCTGGGTTATAAGGTCAGTGAAATTTCAACTTCATGTGAAATTGCTTAACTGTTTTCCAGAGGGACTGTACCACTCATTCATCACCAATGGACGAGAGATTCAATTTTTCTGCGTCCTTGCCAGAATCTGATAGATGTGAAGTAGTACCTCATTGTGGCTCTAATTTACATTTCCCTAATGACGATGATATTGAACTTCTATTTGAAAGTTTATTGATATGCTTATTTCTCTATCACATACACTATTTGGTAAAGTATCTCTGTGAGTCTTTTGTCCATTTTTATATTGGATTGTTTGTTTTCTTCCTGTCGAGTTTAGGGAGTTCTTGATATTCTGAACACCAGTCCTCTGATGGAAATGTATTTTGCACATATTTCCTGACTATTAGTGGTTTGTCTTTTTCATTCTTTTAAAAGTATCTTTCACAGAGAACATTTTTAATTTTGATGAAATCTAAGATATTTATTTATTTTATGGATTGTGATTTTGGCATCATGTCAAAAATTTCTTTGCCTAACCCTATGTCATGAATATTTTCTCTTATATTTCTTCTGAAAAATTTACTAGTTTTACATTTTATGCTTGGTTATATGATCCATTTTGAGACTGTCCTCAAGTTTTGTATAAGTTGTGAAATTTAGGTCAAGGTTTAATTATTTGCCTACAAATATGCAATTGTCACAATGCCACTTGTTGATTAGACTCTTTCCTCCATTGAATTGCTTTGTCATCTTTATTAAAAAAAAAATCAGTTTTCCCCATTTGTGTGGGTCTACTTCTATACTCTTAGTCAGAGACATAAAATTTTAATGATTCTTTTTATTATGATTTAAATGTTAGAGAATCTGTAGTGTCGATCTTTTTCATTCTTTATATTTATGTTTTCTCTTTCTTTTCTCTTGATAATTCCAGCTAGGAATATATGAGTTTTATTTAATCATCTTAAGTAAATTAACTTTGTAATTTATTATCTCTATTGTTACTTTGCATTTCAACAACTTGACTTTTTAATTGTTTCTTTCTTTTAGCTTATATTGGCTTTAATTTGTTCTTTTTCTACCTTCTTTTGTTGAAACTGTTGATCAGTTTTTCAACCTTTCTTCTTAAGTAATATAGATATTTTAAATGATAAATTTTTTTCTATGTATATATATGTATATGGCTTTATATATTTTCTTTGTACTAAGACTTTTTTTGTGGCCAGATTTTTTTGTGTGTGGATGTGTGAATATTTCATCTACACAGCAGGGTTTGGCTGGAGCCTCATTGCAGGTTTGGGTACAGGTTGCAGATGCCTGGAGAGCAGTGTGCACTTGCTGCACAGAAGTAAGTGGCTGAGTCTCCAGGCTGGGAGGCCCTGATGTACAATGAGAAGTATCTGGCATTTTTGTTGAACAAAACTTTGAATCTTCCATCTTCTATTTCATTCTTAACTGAACGTATGGCTATCAAAAATTCAGGCCCTTTACCAGAGTATTGTCGGTACCATGGGAAATAGTCAAATGCACTGTTCTCATAAGTACAGTTGAGAATTGAAATCTTTCCTTCTTGTAATACCAAAGATTGAGGGCTCTGTTTCACTTGCTGCTGGTCACTTTTTTTCTTCTCTTGGCCGCTCACCCCTGCTTAAAAAGATGACAAAAAGTCATTAGGCCCCCAAATTTGCATTATCTTCTTAAAATTTCTGCCTGCGTGAGTTTACCCATAACCCAATTTTCTCATTTCCCCAAATTAATAATGTATCCAGGAGTTTCTCTTCCACAACTCACAGCCTAGTTGAAGCCATAGAATTAATGATGCTCTCAGGATCTTGTCCATTTCTGGGCTCCAAAGGTCAATGACAATTCAAGTGGTCTTCTGGTTTTCTCAGCCAGCTGAAACTAAGACTTGAAATTCACACCTGTTTTAATTCTTTCAACAGGCCCCGCCCACCAACAAGTGCTTAAAGCTAATTCTGTAGAAGAAAGGACTTCCTCATTTCTCCTAACTTTGAGTTGCTGAAAATACTTTCATTGGGAATCAGAAATCCTCTCCTTAGGTACAGTTAAGGATAAGTTTAGAAATTCTCTATCCTAATCTCCCTCTTCTTTTTTCTCAGACCTCCTAGAATGTTAAAAATTGTGTGCTAGGACAACTTGATATGTGACTGGAGATTACAATATTTTACAACAGGGAAGAGAGAGACTCCCGTGAAGCCTCAAGATTAGCATATATAAAGGCATTTCTTTTTTTTTTTTATTACAAATACTAATTGAAAATATCTCATTATAAGGTAAGGTCACAGATCAGAATATATGGAGAACATATGGTCCCTTTATCCTCAGGAAACTTAAAATTTTATTACAATCTTTCAGATGTGTTTCTATTTTACATAATCCTAAAAAAATGATAGAAGATAATTAAATCAATTACAATTAAAAAAAATTCCTTCTCAACTATAAATCAGGTGAATTAAATATTAAGGATATGCCTGAGGAAAAGAAATTGGCAAGAACTATAATGATCTATTCTGGAGGAGCTTTGATCTCCAAATGGATAAGAGAAGATAGAAAATTCTGCAGACCTCAGAAGATATAGGACCATGGCCATCTAAGAATGCAGCATTTTGGGTAGCTTTCACTGTAAATTTAAATAAACATTTAATATTTTCTTCACATTTTATCCTCATGGTTGAAATATGAAAAAATGAATAGTCAATTAGGCTTCTGATGTTAACACAGCAGGGTATTCAGACAAAATTTGAAGATAAATTCTAAAACAGTCCTAAAAGTAGGGTTGATCTGCATTATAAACAACAGAAGTTTAAAAAAATAAGGAGCACATTTTTGTGAAGCACAGAAAAAACTTTGTTATTTGTATTTTGTATCATCTCAAATTCAATAAAAAAAAATCATCACAGTCCAACAGGACACAATGGCAAGAGTCCTCAATCCTTAATCTACAACCTACTTCATTCTATTCCAGTATTTTCAAAAGACCTTTTTGTCATTGTTTGTTGAATTTTTATATATTTTTTTTCATTTATTCTTTAATGCATATCTTTAATATATATTTACTGAGGGCCTACTAAGTGCCTGCTAAAGGTGCAATACTCGAGTCTCATTCTTGTAAGAGACATAGTCCCGATCTTCAATCAGCCTAGTTCCAATACTCAAATATTGCCTGACAAAACCTACCAAAGAGATCTGTGTGTCTATAGAATATGGCAAAGAGAAGACGAATAAACTGTGCTTCGGGGCTCAGTCAGAGAAGGGTTCCAATGGAGGAGATGCTTGAACTAGGATTTACACCATTAGTAGATTTCCCAGTAAAAAGAAAAGAATGAGAGCATACTAGGCACACACTAATGTGACTGGAGGTTGGGCTGTGCATGTGTAGAAATATTAGAAATTTATACTAGAGAATATAATGTGATCGGGACCTTGAACGACAATGTGTATTATTTAAAAAAATGTTGATTTCCAAAGCCATGTTTTTCAAACCTATTTGATTAGAGTAAACACAGATACTATTTAGGTAGATAGATGGATACATAGATATATACATAGGGGATTAACAGATATAAATTGAAGCAAAGTAGGAGATAATAATTTACTAGATTTTTTTAAAGGATAATTTCTAGCTACTTGATGAATGTGTGTGGGGCCAAGGTTAATATTCTTCGAAGCACCACTGCCTCTTTGTGGCCATATAGAGACATTACACTGAACAATTTTCTACAGCTTCTTAAAAGGGTGTTCAGCAACCATTGGATCAATCACAGCACTGAAATAAGTAGCTGAGTTTTCTTCCTGAGACAATGATTTATTCAGATAGGAGATTTTGTTGAAGTCCCCTATGAAACCTTCGTTCCCAAAGATATCTAGGTCTTAATGTCTAGAGTCTGAAATGTGACTTTATATAGCAAAAGGCACTTTGGGCATAGATTAATTTAAGGATCTTGAGATTATCTGGGGATTATCTGGGGAAGCCCTAGATATAATCATAAGAATCTTTATTGTTGCAGCCACAAGGCCCATGTACTTGGTTTATCAAATACTTAATATTCAGTAGATCAGATTTGGGGATAAGGAAAGGTTTTATTTATCAAAATAGTACTATAACAAGAAGATGGGAGATTTCCAGTTTTCTCAAATTAATTTAAGAGCACCCCAAGTTTCTGAATTCTATATATCCAGAGGAGAAAGAAGGCGAGAGGCAAGAGGTGGGATCCAAGGAAGGACAGGAAAATTTTCAAATCTCTTGGTTCCCACCTGGTCAGACCAGAAGTCATTAAAGACTCAGGCAGAACTCCTCCAGTCAATGAACATATCTATAGAAATGCAGCCTGGAATTAAGATAGAGTCAGGGAGAGAAGCATTTCACCCTGTTATATTATAAGACAGGAGCAAAAGGATATTTGATTCCAAAAGAGGAAGGATATATGGTAATGGAAGCAAGAGGTTAGAGTGATTCAAAAATGGGTCATAAACCAAAGAATTCAGGTGGCCTTCAGAAACTAGAAAAGGCAAAGGGGAAAAAAAGGGATTATCCCCTAGAGCCTTTAGAAGGAATCAGTCAAGACCTTGACTATAGCCAGTGAAACTAATTTCAGGCGTATTGCATCCAGAACCATAAGAAAACAAATTCATTTTGTTTTAAGTGACCAAATATGTGATCATTTAGAACAGTAGCTTTATTAATTTGATGTAATGACTGTAATAAAATACCACAAATTAGGAAGCTAAAATAACAAGTTTACTGTCTCACAGTTTTGAAGGCTAGAAGTCCAAGGTAAAGGTATCAAAGTTGATTCTTTCTCAGGGCTGTAAGAAAGAATCTGTTCCATTTCTCTTGCTCAGCTTCTAATGGTTTGATAGCAATCGTTTGGTGTTCCTTGGCTTGTAGAAACATCACTCCAATCTCTGCCTTTATCTTCATGTTCTCCCTGTGTGTCTGCCTCTGTATCTAATTTTTTTCTTTTTATAAAGACATCACATATTGATTAAGGCCCATCCTAATTACCTAATCTTAAGTAATTACATTTGCGATTACCTTATTTCTAAAAAAGATCACATTCTGAGATACTAGGAGTTAGGACTTCAACATATAAATTGGGGGCAGGGAAGGCACACAATTTTACTTATAACAGAGGCCACAGGAAGCTATATGCAAAATGTTGTCTAAGATGTTCAGTTTCAACAAAGATTATGAGACAGAAATAAAAAAAAGCAACAGGAAAATATGATCTTTCCTTACACAGAAAAAAAATGGGCAATAGAAGTTGCTATTGAAAGCATTTAGATGTTGGACTTAGCAGATAAAAATTTCAAAGTAGCTAGTTTAAATGTTTTTAAAAACTAAAATATATATATATGCTTAAAGAAGAAGGTATGTTGACAGCATCTTATTAAATAGAGAATATCTATAAAGAGGTAGAACTTGTTTTGAAAAGAAACAAAATGGAAATTCTGGAGTTGAAAAGTATAATAACCAAAATGAAAAATTTACTAAATGGGCTCCATAGTTGATTTGAGCTCCCAGAATAAGGAATTAGTGAAATTGAAGGTAGATCTATGGAGATTATATAATATGTAAAGCAAAGAGTGAAAAAGAATGAAGAAAAATGAACATGGACTCAAGGAAATATGGGCCACCATTAAGAACACACACATTTGCATAATGGGAGCACCAGAGGGAAAGGAGAAAGCAGCAGAAAAAATATTTGAAGAAAATATGGCTGAGCACTACCCCAATTTGACAAAAAAAAAAAAAAAAAGTTTGTTTCAGATGCTCAATAAGTTTATGTAGGATAAATTTATCAGCTACTCTGCTAGTTCCAGGGTAGAGGTTTATAGTGCAGAAAGAGGTGTAGATTGAGAAAGAAAGACGAACCTAAATCCCAAATCTACCTACATGTAAAGCCCAAAGTATCAGTGCTTAAAATCCTACTGATGTGGGTTAGAAATGTTAAATATATGTAAATGCTGTGTGGTGATTTCATGACGTGATTGTGGTTGGAGGAAGAGCTGAGCCCAGCTGAGGGTTTATGTACAGGCTGGAGGTGTCTGAGGAGCACTGTGGCTCCACAGCACAGAAATAAATGGCTGAATCTGTGGTCTGGGAAGAGGAAATAGTCAATGAGCTGTGGCGATTTTTAATGTCTGTTGTGGCTTCTAATCTTCCATTCTGCTTTGTCCCGGAAGGAATGTAAAACAGGGTGACGAGGTAGCCCCCAGGATTTTGGCGAAACCACTGCACGTTGTTCGCAGAGGTGGAATATTTGCACCACAGAGTGGAACTGGCTCCCTCCTGGAGACTCAGGGCTGGAGGACTCTGCTCCACTTGCACCCCTCTCACACCTGATGAGAAACATAGAAACAGTCACAAGTGATGGTCACTATAACACCCGCAAAACCCCCCCAAATGCCCTCATAAAGTATGAGGATAGACAGTCTGTCAGACTCATCAGCGACTTTTCCTCTCTCCCTCAGCAACAGGCCTTTCAGATTCCCACCTGGGACAGCCCCAACTCACAGCAAATGTGGGTCCACAGAAGTCCCAGCACAGTGCCCAGCAGCCTCTTCATAATGCTTTGCCTTTTTGCTAGGGACATTTTCACCCTAAGCTACGTTTAACTATGCCCTGGAAAGGTGAGTGGCACGACAGTGTTCTGGAACTGTTCGTGCTCTGTCTGCAACCAGTCAGCCTCACTCAACAAACCCTGCTCTGGCTGTGACAGGAAGCCCTGCCCCCACCCTCGCCCCCACCGAGCTTGGGCTGGAGAGTGGTGGAGAGGGGAAAAGAAAAATCCTTTATCTGCTACTTGAGGGACATTTTCTGATAATTCTGCTCGTAGTAAAGAGTGTGAGAAGGAAAGGGAGTGGCCTTCTCCGGTATTTATGCTAATTACAGCTTGAGGAGGATCAAAGAAAGAACATCCTCATTTTAAAATCCAAATAACAGACTAGTGTTCTGACAAAAAGATTGTGACTTATCTGTGAATCAATTACATGAGAGTCACAGACTTTGGACCAACAACGTGGTGATTAGCTTTATAAATTTTAAAATAAAATTTAAATACATTTAATTAAAATAGTTGATCATTAATTATTATTTATATTTTGCTTTTTAGCTTTAGTAGATTATTTTAAAAGAAAAGTAAATATTTTTAAGCATGAAAATAATTTTAGTTTGTGCCCTTGTCTCAGATGCTGTAAAATAATAATCTTCTATAGATGAATGTGGAGGTAAAAGCAATGAAAATGAGGACCTCTGTATTTTCACTGATGTAGAAAAGGAAGTGATCTGCAGACACTGAAGTTCAGATAAAATGTTCAAGAATGTTACAAATATTTACTGACGGTACTGTAAGAAATAGTGTAGAAAAATAAGTAAAACTGATTAAGGAATCATTAATTATTATGGGCATTCAGTGGATATTAGAGAAATTGAATTAGATGGGAGAAAAAAGAGAGAGGAAGCCTGGATGGGTCTAATAAAGAAAGGGTGGGTTGGTCGCTCAAAACCCCAGGATTCCACGTGGAACTTTGGCTTGCTATTGTGTTTAATTTAGTATAATTATTACTGGGGAGCTCTGGGTATTTCATTTGCACAACTTTTTTTTTTTTGGAAAAGTCACCTTGTACACATACTTAAATGCCATGTTTAATTAAGTTCACTAATCTCAAATACTTTAGTCAAAGAGCTGAAGCTCTTTGAGGAAAGAGGGCTCTTAGTTTACTAGTAAAATAGTCTGGAGATAAAATAGTTTGAAATAAGCAATTACTCTGGGTTTTCTGATTGCTTTACAGATGAATACTGAAAAGCAATTCTCTGATTTGCCTTATACTAACTCACATGGCCAGCCTTAAGACATCTTAGCTCTTTGATGCAGGACATGGCAAATTTCCTGGAGTTGAAGGGAGACCAAGCCCTCCACTGAGGGAAGAAGAAGATTCTCTGGAGAAGAGTGTAGAAAGAATTCAACACAAAAGCCAATGTTTAGATGTTGGGAGCCAAAAGACCCTCATCCTGACCGCCCAGCCCCCCGGCATAGAACCTGGCCGTTAACAATCTAAAGAATGCAGGAGCAGATAATGCTCCAGGGAATAGTTAACCACAGAATGTATTAACATACACCACTTGGATAAGGAAGGACCTACTGAATGGCTGTTGACCTGCCCAAGGAGCCCCTCTCCTCCTTGTTCCTCTTTTCACTTCTAACCTTTGTACCCCCTCACCCCATCAACCAAGGACCAATGAAATTGTAACAAGTATCCCCCTGCCTAGTCAGTCCTGCCCCCCTTTATTCTTCTGTATAAATATACCTGCTCTAAAATAAAAATTTGAGGCTTGATCAGAATACTGTCTTGCCTCCGCTCCTTTTTCTCGCCCGTTTCTCTTTCAGGCTGGACCCTCTTGAGCCCGCTTGAATAACTTCAGGTCCCGGTCGGGACAAGTGGCGCCCAACGTGGGGCTCGGCTCGGGTCCTTGCGACGGGAGGGTTCCGGCCTCAGCCCGGGACGACGTAATTGAAGAAGGCCTGGCCAGGCACCCAAAGAAGTGAGGACTGCTTTCACCGCCATGGAAGTCAACGTCCTCGGTGAGTTTCGCCGTCTAAGAAACGGGGGCGTTTTGTCGTTGAAAGAGACCGTAGGGAAGTTCAGGGTAAAAAGGAGTTGAAGTAACATAAAGAAAGTCTCGGTAGTTGAAAGAGACCTGAGCAAATCGGTCGTTGAAAGAGACGGTGAGTCGTCGCCGGATATTCGGTCGTTGAAAGAGACCTGAGCAAATCGGGTCGTTGAAAGAGACCAGTGAGTTGTCGCGATATTCGGTCGTTGAAAGAGACCTGAGCAAATCGATCGTTGAAAGAGACCAGTGAGTTGTCGCGGATATTCGGTCGTTGAAAGAGACCTGAGCAAATCGGTCCTGAAAGAGACCGGTGAGTTGTCGCGATATTCGGGTCGATTGAAAGAGACCTCATGAATTGCAGCGGATAGTCGGGTGGTGCCCAAGGCCATCCTTGTTTTTCGTTTTGTCTTTGTTTTATGTTAGTTCTTCAATTAAGACCCTAAAAATTGTAATTCATTCTGCTACTTAACATCCTAATATTAGAAAATAAAATGGGCAGCAGACTCTCTAAGGAGGCGCTCTTTATTAAGGACCTCAAGGCATCCCTCAGGGAAAGAGGTGTTAGAGTCAAAAAGAAAGACCTGATAAAATTCTTTGTTTATTGATAACGTCTGTCCTTGGTTTATTGTAAATGTGACAGAAATACACAGGAAAAAATGGCAAGATGTCGGTAGATACTTAAATGATAAACTAAATCGGGAAGGCCCGGATAGTGTCCCTGCAGTCTTCTCTTATTGGGGCTCATCCGGGATATTGTAGAGGCAGCATCTGATGACCCGGATAAAGAACTGCTTCTGTCAGTGGCGGAGTATTTTCTCCGTCCCCTGTCTCGAGCGGACTTGGTGGTTTCTGTTTCCTCTGATAGGATCGCTTCCAAGTCTCCCTCAGAGTTTATAGACATTACAGGGCCCCGCCAGCCGCTCACAGACTACCTCCCTTCAGACTCTCTCTATCCCCCTCTCCCTAAAGAAGCCTCGTCTTTAGAGGCCCCAATGAACTTCCCAATTTTCTCCAAGACCGTAAATAATGACCCTTTAGATTCTAGAGATACAACTGTCTTGGAAAATGAGGCAGCACGCTACTATAACCCCGATTTGCCCCTGCTCCTCTCAGCACCAAGAGGGCCCCTCTCTATGCTCCCCCAAATTATACCAGGAATAGAGTAGAAATTGCATTGTGCTTATAGACCACAAAATTCAGTTAAAAAAAAAAAAAAAGGATAATAGGACTTTTAAAGAAACGTTGACTAAATTCGAATTAGAAATTAGTGAAAACTAGGTAAGCTTCCTTCCCTTAGCTCTTTTAAGAACACAATGCACCTGCCTACTATCAAAGAAATCAGGTTTGTGTGTTTAGGCTTTTTAAAAAATTTTGTAACAACTATTGGATAAAGGAATTTAATAACTCGCTGTTATTGAGAAATTTGTTTTTCACTTGTAATTTCACATAAGATAATTGCTGTAAAATGTTGTTTACTAGTGTACCATATTGTTAAGCCAATGATAAATAGGTAATTGTACTTATTATACTTAGAAAAACAGTATATTGAATAGTTGAGAACATTATTTCAAATGTAAATATTTAGATAAAGTTTTTGTTTGTTTCAATATTCATTTACTGCATCAACCATAGTCTCAAATTTTACCTTTTAAACAGCTTAGTTTCAAAATCTGTAAAATGAACTAAGAATCTTGAGTATTAATTCATGCATATAAGACTAATGTGTCCATAAAGCATAGATCTTACTTTGATTGTATAACTTTAAGTAAAGACTACTGTTTTTATACCAACCACTCTGGCATAATTCGAGATAGTCTAGCCTTAGTAAAACAAAGACCTTTAATATTGGCTTTTAAAGGACTGCTATTTAGGCCATGTATAGTAAATTGCCTTATAAAGTATATTAAACAGAGAGTCCAGACTGTTAAATTTATAGTATTTTCTACTCAAGTAACAGGGGTATCTCAGTTTCCGCAATTGATAGGACATCCAAGATTTGATATGTGCCTAAAAACCAATAGAAAATGTGACAGCCTACTAAAATGTAAAAAAGGTAAAAGTTAATTAAAAGTCCCAAAACTTGACAAAAGAAATCTTTACCTTAGCAATTTTTAATTGGGACAAGAATGCCTAGTTCCTAGAACTTTTAACTGCTTAATGTCTGCTATAAAACTTGTGACAAAGAGCTCTCTCATATGCTAAGAGCGCAACATTCCAGGGCACAGATAACAAGAACATCTGCAAGGCCATGTTTAAAACTAACAAATTCCCTGGCTACATTTATCTTTGTAATGACCAGTTTCTGCTAGCTTTGTAAAAGATTAACTTCTGTTCTCTTTTTAACTTCTGTTCCGGATCTCCTAAAACTTGAGTAAGGACTTGCTTCGTCCAGGGGGCGGCCGCTGAGAGATGTTTCTCAGCCCCAGACGCCAAGCAGCCTTGCTCAGGAGGACAGGAGGAAAAGAAGTCTCACTTTAACTGTAATTGGGCTGAGCCACCAAAGCAGCCTCTACTGGTAGAATAAGACTGCGTTAACATCTGTCTAGATGCCTCAGTTCTGTTCCTGTCTGATTGGGCCCTTGGTTGACTAGCGGAAGGCTGGACGCAGCAATACTTCCCTAGTACGGTCGGTCTGAGACGTCAGACTCTGACCCTGTACATGTTCTGGTTCTGGTTTCTGATGCGCTAGCGTTTTGTGTTATCTGTAGTTTGTCTTGTATGTCTTGTGTCTGTCTGTTTGGGCTGGCTGAATGTACTGCTACCCTCCTATACTTATTTTGATTCCTTCCTTAGGTCTGGCCTCCGTGGCCCCACCCGACTGGATGCTAGGTGAAAGGCTGATCCTAGCCCTGGCTTAGTTGGCTCTTGTGGGGATTTTCTCTTCTCTTACCTGTTTTCACTAACATGGGTCAGGCTTCCTTCTCAAATCGTCCTCTATGTTCTCCCCGTTTAATACTTTAACCATTTTAAGGATTTCAGGGAACAAGCCCAAGCCTACGGAGCTAGAGTGTCAATCCCTTCAACCTTCAAAGGTTCTGCCAGCTAAATTAGCCCACGTTTGGAACAGAGTAACCATCAGAGGGGCCACTGGACCTGAAAACAGCCTTTGAGCTGCGAGATATCATCTGTGGTAATCATAGGTTTCTTTTAAAACAATGCAGAGAATGTGCATTTGTGTTAGAGTTTAGGTCTGAAGAACGGCTAAACATAAAACTGATTAAGTGTTTACAGAGTGTCTGTGGGGCGGAGTCCTGAATAGTCAAGTTTCCCTTCTGGCTAGTTCTTCAGTTTAGGTTGGAATTTATTTTTATTGGAAAATAAATTAATAAAAGATCTCTGCTTTAATTGGTTTAGAAAGAAATAGAAATCTTATAAATTACGTCTTCCTAAAATTGTCAGAAAAATAGAAACTAATTCAAATGTTTGTTTTATCAAATCTACATGATCTGAGATAATCTTTGGTAATAAGAATAGTTTAATATTATAAGTTAAGGAAAAGTAGTTGTGTCTTCAAGTTATCAGAAACACAATTTTATTCTACCTGTATTCGTCAGGTCGTGTGTATGCTAATTCTACTAGTTGTTCAAGATTACAAAATTATAAGATTGGTATATTCATAAATTTGCTAATCTATTAAATACTGATACTTAAAACAGTCTTAACATTAAGAATGCTAAGGTTTTTATACTCATTTTACCTTTGAAATCTTTTATTATTGCATTGGTTAAATAGATAACTAAGTATTGTTTCATAATGACCTGTAATCCTATTTAACCAGGTGATCAAACCTTATAACATAGTGACAAATTTTCCAACAAAATCTAAGTAGGATTTTTGTTTTGAATGCACCAAGGGTAATAAGACATATTACACCGCTAAATTAACAAGATGGGCACCTTATGCCCCTAACATAGCAACTGGGCCAATACCCTGTCAGCTGTAGGCCCTGAAGCTTCCCAATAGCCCCTTGTGGTGCATCTAAGGATGTTAGAAAAACAATTTGCTGGCCAACCAATCCTCCGCCTTATGTGTCAGACGGTGATGGTCCTGCTGATGCTCTTCATTATATAAAATTACAACAAAAATTTGAGGAATTCCAAAAGGCTTTACGCCCCCCTTCTTATCCCCTAGCTATTCCTAGATCCCAAGGAAATATTGACATTGACACCCAAACCAATAGTATCCTGGAAACTACTCTATGGGCCTTAAATAATTCTAATCCCCATCTTGCTCAAGATTGCTGGCTATGCATGACTATAGGCATCCCTATGCCCACTGCTATCCCAGTCTTAAACTCGTCTATTGACCATAACCTTAATTGCAGTCTCAGCCCTCCTTTTAGAGTCCAGCCTGTAGGTTTCAACTCCTCTACTTGCTACCAAGGTCCGTTTCAAAATAACTCTTTTGACATTGATGTAAGTTTGTCACCTTTACCAATTGCTCTAGTCTTTTAATCACACTGGGCCCTTATGCCCTGCTCCCGGACAAGTGTTCTTATGTGGAAATAATCTCGCTTATACTGCCTTACCACAAAATTGGACTGGACTCTGTATATCAGCTAATATTTTCCAGACATCTCCATTATACCGGGAGACAAACCGGTCCCCCTCCCTAGCCTAGATTACATAGCAGGATCTAATACACAACAGAGCCATCCAAGCCATCCCCCCTCCTTGTCAGTTTAGGTATCACTGGGGCACTCACCTCTGGTTCAGCTGGAGTTGGCATTGCAGTCCACTCCTACAACAAATTGTCCCATCAATTAATTAATGATGTTCAAGCCCGTTCAGGAACCATAAGCTTACATACAAGATCAAATTGATTCCCTTGCTGAAATAGTGTTACAAAACCGCAGAGGCTTAGACCTTCTTACAGCAGAGCAGGGAGGGATTTGTTTGGCTTTACAGGAACGCTGCTGCTTCTACGCCAACAGATCTGGGATCGTACGAGATAAGATCAAGAAACTTCAAGAAGACCTCCTCAAAAGACGCAGAGAGCTCCAAGAGAACCCCTTTCTAACTGGGTTGAATGGGCTCCTTCCTTACCTCCTTCCCATCCTCGGCCCCCTTTCTTGTGTCCTTTTACTTATAACCTTTGGGCCCTGGGCTTTCTGGCGCATAACTGACCTTATTAAACAACAGGTAGATGCCTTACTAGCCAAACCTGTCCACATTCACTATCACCATTTGGCTACCCAGAGCAATGACACCACCGACTACAATAATGAAAACCCCGAAGACCCAAGATCCCCACTGGCCCCTATCTCACCTTTAAATTTACATCGGCTTCTTTAAAATCCCTTTCAGGTTATATACAAAACCCTAACCATTGGTTCCACTGTAAAAGGAGAAATATAACTTTGCCTGGCTCCCTCCCTACGGGGACGACATATAGTACAGAGGTATGTCTACCCTCGCCCATCGAAAACTCGATGGGGGGTATGGGCACCGAGATGGGTGCAAGAGCAAAGCATCTGCAAGGGAAGGTCACAATAAAGAGACCCCCTCTGTATTTCCCTGAGAACACACCTGGTTTGCATAGAGGTTGGTATCGAAAAACTACTATTTCAAAACGGCTCTGCCTCTCCTCCCCAAAAGATACCAAGAGCCAAATACTAGGCGGGCCACATAGCCCAAGGAGGAACCAGGTCAATGTTCCCCACCGTTAAGGCCCACCTTTTCTAAAACAGAAAGGGAGGATATGTTGGGAGCCAAAAGACCCTCATCCTGACCGCCCAGCCCCCCGGCATAGAACCTGGCCGTTAACAATCTAAAGAATGCAGGAGCAGATAATGCTCCAGGGAATAGTTAACCACAGAATGTATTAACATACCCGCCGGATAAGGAAGGACCTACTGAATGGCTGTGGACCTGCCCAAGGAACCCCTCTCCTTGTTCCTCTTTTCACTTCTAACCTTTGTACCCCCTCACCCCATCAACCAAGGACCAATGAAATTGTAACAAGTATCCCCCTGCCTAGTCAGTCCTGCCCCCCTTTGTTCTTCTGTAATAAATATACCCGCTCTAAAATAAAAATTTGAGGCTTGATCAGAATACTGTCTTGCCTCCGCTCCTTTTTCTCGCCCGTTTCTCTTTCAGGCTGGACCCTCTTCGAGCCCGCGAATAACTAGGTCCCGCGGGTCGGGACATTTAGATCAAAAGGAAAGTTTAAAGTAGGGGAAAAGCAAAAATTAGAGAAAACAAAGACAAAAACCTATGACAAGGGAAAAAAGCCCTGAGTGTGTGTGTGTGGGGGGGTATGGAGGGGGGAATCGTTTATAAATCATTCTTTAGTTCTGTGAGTTATAAAGATTTTGTTTACCGGGTGAAAGGCCTGTTAGCAGTTCCCAGCCTTTAATCCATAGGTTCCCTATGTTTTAGCCATAGGGAATTAATGATTTTATTTGCGTAGGGCAGCGCCTTAAAGACTGTGTTGTTCCTGTTTCCCCTTCACAAGTGTGGGGAATGGGTTGTTAGCAATCCCAGCACAAATCTTCCTTTGTTCTGCAGGTGTCCCAGAGGCCTGGTTGCAAGGCTGATCAGCATATTTCAGTCCCTGAACAGTAGCTTGATTCAACATTTTAGCTCTCTTGCCTCCACCCTACATTACCATTACTATTTCTAATACAAGGAAGCAAATAACTTACTCCAGCTGACTGAAATCTCATAGCCTTATTCCCTATAGAATTTTGACTCTAGAGGATAAAAATTCTGCACTTCGCAAAACAGGACTTTCCTTTGCAAAACATAAAGGAAAAAAGGAAAAACCAAGATCTTCTGAGAACTAAACACTCTCCGGGATGCTGTGTTTTCTGTATGGCTCGCCTTTGCAAAATGTGCTCACTTCCGGAAAATAACCCAGCTGAGACCCAGAGTCTTTTAAGCTATAGACAGTTCTCCTACAATCTCAGTCACTGTGTCACTCAGCACAGAACTACTCAGCCAAGTCGCTCTAATAGGCTGAAGGTTTCTGCAGGTGGAAAGTTTCATTCTTCCTAAATTCAGCCTCAAAACAAGGCTCTATCCAGAAATGTACTTTAGGAGAAGCTGGAGTTCTTGTTGGAGTATTGCACATACCAGAAAAGATACGATAAAAACAAAGAAATATAATTACATCCTAGTTCCAGAGGGACTCCTTCAGGTGGCGATGTGGTGGTCAGGTTGGGTCACTGACTAGTTTCCTGTTCCTCCTGAAATATAAATGATGTATCAGTGAACTCAGCTAAAAACAAAACAAAACAAAACAAAACAAAACAAAACAAAACAAAACTCTGTTCAGAGTCAAATCAGAAAGAACCAGTTTTCCTCCATATGTGGACAAGGGAGTAAAATGGAATGTTACTCAGGAACAGGTATACCTAACCCAAACATCAAGGTAAACACTAAAGCCATGGCCCATGAGTGAAGAAGCAGAGAGCTCCTTGCTGAGAGACTGCCACAAACAAAGAATCTGATGACTAGGGCGCTTGAGCCCAGGTTGCTGTGAGCCAGAGGAGAAATGACAGGGGATTCTTCTCAGAGACATCATAGGGACTGTTAGGAAGAGATGCCCTCTTAACACAAGTGCCCTCCTCTGGCGCCTGAGATTCTTTACATGTCATTATCTTTTTTAAAAATGCACTCAGAACACTATTTTAAGCTGCAGGGAAGGAAGGTTTTTGTGAGCTTATCCTGATCGTTTACAGAAAAACCATTTCCGATTTAGGCAACATCGCCCTTTAGGGGTCAAATGGAGAGATAAGGAGATAGTCACAATTTTTGTGAACTTTGCCCACCTTCTACTTGCCTTCTTATGGTTGAAATTTAAAGCAATATTATTGTGTATAGAGGAGGATTTATATTTTGCGGGCCCTGAAACTTATGGGAGATTTTTAAAAGAACACAAAATTATGAATAAAAAAGTTGGATATAAAATAATTTTTAGAATGAGAAATAAAATCACAACAAATAACAAATTTTTAAAAACTAATATCACAGACATCATAATATAGTTACATAATATTTTATTTATTATTTTGCTTATAAAAATACTACATATTTTTTCATACACATTTATATATTACTGTTTATTTCTATATTTTTTTGCTTTATGCTTTTAAATAGTGTCTTCACATGACAATACATTTGTAATATATTCTATAAAGAGAAAAGAAAGATAATTTGGTCTTTACTTTTAGCATGGTTAATTAAATTTTTTTTTAATTCACAGTGAATTTTGATAATGCCATGCCCCGGCCGGCGGGGCAGGACAACGCGGGTCGAAGAGGATCCTGTGGAGGATGGGGGGAGGGGAGAGACAGGAGATACGAAGAAATGGAGGCAAGACAAAGTTCTGATCAAGCCTCAAATTTTTTATTTTCTCATGGCCGCATATATACGGGGGGAACAAAGGGAGGCAGGACTGACTAGGCAGGGGGATACTTGTTACAATTTCATTGGTCCTTGGTTGATGGGGTGAGGGGGTACAAAGGTTAGAAGTGAAAAGAGGAACAAGGAGGAGAGGGGCTCCTTGGGCAGGTCCACAGCCATTCAGTAGGTCCTTCCCTATCCGGCGGGTATGTTAATACATTCTGTGGTTAACTATTCCCTGGAGCATTATCTGCTCCTGCATTCTTTAGATAGCATACAGGTTTGTTAACGGCCAGGTTCTATGCCGGGGGCTGGGTGGTCAGGATGAAGGCCTTTTGGCTCCCAACAATGCCACATAAATTTTAGAATTATAGTCAAATTTTGGGAAATGTTACTATGTGTTGTGAAATTTCATTACATTTCAAGTTTTCTTATGCTGTAACAACTTTTAAATAGTATGAACTGATGACACTCATTAGCCAGTTTAGTAAGTCTGTATTAGTTTTCTATTGCTGTGTAACAAATTACCACAAACCTTGTGACTTAAAACAATACCCATTTATCTCAATTTCTGTAGATTATAAGTCTGAGCACAGGTAACCTGAATCTCACAAGTCTGCTATTAAAGAGTCAACTAAGACTGCTGTTTTATCTGGAGGCCTTCTTCCAAACTCATGTTGGCAGAATTCATTTCTTTGCAACTGTAGAACTCATAGCATTTTGCTTCCTTGAGACCAGCAGAAGAATTCCTCTGATCTCAGGAAAAGCCCATCTGATTAGATCAGGCCCATCAACCTCCCCTTTGATTAATTCAAACTCAAACTGATTGGGGACTTTAATTACATCTTCAAAATTCCTTCACCTTTGCCTATAAAGTAACTAAATCACAGGAGTGACATCCATCATCCTAAATATTGGGTACCATTTTAGAATTCTGCCTAACACAGTTATTAATGTCCTCATTGTGCGGGTGTATTATGAGTTTTATATGATTCCCATAAATGTAAAAAATTTTGTGACCAATAAGCAGAAGTTAATAAAAAACATTAATAAATACAATTGGGCAAGGCCGTTTCCGACCAAAGGAAGAACATAAGACAATTTCCAGCAAAGATAAAGAATCAAGTTTATATAGAGTTGAGTACACAGATATGACAACAGTGGGTAATAAAACAACAAAAGAGTACTGGAACAAGTTAGAGAGGTGGAATATGGTTTTAAATACTAAAAATTTCTGACAATAGACCACTGTGCCTTTATGTAAACAAAAATTGCTATGTAAGTGTGATGTAAGCATCTATCTACCTACATCAAGAACCTAGAAAAAGAAGAAAAAAATTAATCTACAATAAGCATAAGGAGGAAGAAGATAAAGATTTAAAGATAAAGGCAGAAGTCTATGAAATTGAAAATAAAGACGCAATAGAAGAAACCAATGAAACCAAGAGCTGGTTCTTTAAAAAGATCAGTAAAACTGACAAACTTCTAGCAAAATAGAAGAAAAAAATGGGGAAGACTTGAGAAAGCTAACTGGAAGTAGGGCATCCTATATGATTGGTTAGGAGTGAATATTTGCCTTTCTCCAGTTGATCCTGAGTGGGACAAACCTCCAAAACATTATACTGAGTGAAAGAAGCCATACACAAAAGGCCATATATTGTATGATTCCATTTATAGGAAATACACAGAGTCAGTAAATCCATGGAGACAGAAAACAGGTTGGTGTTTGCCAGGGGCTAGAGGAGAGAAGGGTAACTGTTTAATGAATACATGGTTTTTTTTCAGGGTGGTTTTGAAACTAGATAGAGGTGGTGTTTGCACGACATTGTGACTGTACTAAATGCCACTTAATTGTTCACTTTAAAACAGTGAACTGCTTGGCATGTGAATCTCAATAAAACTATTATTTAATTTGATGTTGATAAAAATCTAAAAATCAAATAATTCACTATTTAGTTCAGATCATCACAGTGGGTTTTGTATATTTAATTGCCTCTATCTGGAGCAAGAATCAGTTTCAAAAACCCCCTTAATGGAGAAAGATTTCTCAGCTTCAAGATAGGATATGTGGTTGGAGCCTCAGTGTGAGCACCAGGCCTGGGTGGCCCAAGGTCTAACTGTGATCCAAGGCCTGGCTGATCCAAGGCCTGACTGGCCCAAAGTCTGGCTGGTGCAAGGTCTGACTGTGATCCAGGCCCGTGGCTAGGAATAGGACCCCAGATTTAGAAAATATGTAAACATAATTCAGCTTATTGTATCACATATGTGTGGCTGATGGCCACTATTGTACACTGCTATGTGAGGAGCCATGTGATCCCCTGGAGAGCAGAAGGGGAGCACAGAAAAGGAGAGCAGAAGAAGTGTGCAATCCTGTGTACCCCCTGCAAGAGACAACACTTCCCAACAGAAGCACACTCGGAACAATAAATTTGGTGCCAGCCGTTTCATTCTCATGTCGGCCTCTTGAGCATTCTTCTAACTGGGCCTCTCATCATCGAACCTTCTCTTCTCAATTAGCAATACTGCTGACACTTGGTGTAGGTGACACGATCAGCTCGGCCCCGACAATTGGTATAGTCGGCACAATTGATTAGCTCTGCCCTGACACTCAGCCACAGAGTTTGAGTACTGGTGACAGCTGCCTGTTGTGTGCTGTGCCTCACAGTACACAGGTAGGTGGTTGAGTCGCCGAACTTAGAAATTGCAATGTATAAAGCACTATGTCTTGACGTTTTATACAAGGCTTTAATTCTTCCACTTACTTGCTCTCTCTAGTTTAACTGAATTAACAATGATGTGAGCCCCTTCCCAGGGTCCTGTCTAAACCACTGAAGAGAATTAACGACACTATGGGTATAACTGCAGTTGAGAAACAAGCTGTCTTCCTCCTGGAGAGTCAGAACTTCAGGACTCTGATTCACCTCCTGTTTACTGCTCCCGCCTGTTCAGAAAGAAAACAGAGAGAGAGAGGAACCGGTTAGTGGCTAATTATTCTTTGGAAATTATTTTTAAATTTATTTATTTAATCTCCACAGTAACTCCCATAAAACCACTCTGGTACAATTTTCTATTTTTTTCTCTCTTCCTTGCGAGAAATGTCCTGGTGTCTGCTGTTCTTCGCCCATTCGCAGATCCCTCTAACTCACAGTCTAGCTACACCCAAATGATGAGTAGGCTCAGGAATTTGTCCATTCTCTCTGTCACTTTCACTGAGAACTGTTCTTTTGTCTGCAGTATTGACAAGGGTCACAAGATAAAGGATCTGTTTTGCTATCTCATATACTCAAACGTTTCTATAGGAAACATAGAGTTGGCCCAGCCAGTCAGAGACAAGTCACACACAAAAGACACTGATTTGCAGAGTGGGAGACAGAAATGGAAACATTGCCATTTAGGACCATGTCCAGCATTACTAGAGAAATGCTTATCTCTTCTCCTAAATGAACATAATTAAAAAAAAATACACATTAAATTTGTAGAATGTAGCTAAATCAGTGTATAAAGGTAAATGTGTAACATAAATATCTATATCAGAAAAGAAGAAATCTAAATTATTACTATGCAGTTGCAGCTGCTTTCTCCAGATTCCTATAACTGTTCCTTCCTTTTGCTGTGTCAGCCCTTAACAACTAGCTTCCCTTAACTCATGCTTTGCAAAGAATATAGGATCATAATATTAATATTCAGTGTGTGTGATAATGTCAAAAAATTGCTACTCTATTATCTAATAGCTAAAGCATAAACCAACAAAAAATTTACAGGTGATATTTACATGTCATTGGATGCCAAAAATTCCACTTGGCTGGAAATTTTTTCTTAAGAACTACACATATTAAAATATTTATAAAATTATATATTGTATGCAGCAGGAAAAAATTTAAAAAGAAAATATTCTTCGATATGAAAGTTCAATACATTATGATAGATTTGTATTAAGATAAACTATATAGTGGTGAAAAAGATTAAACAGATTTAAATTTTCTGTCTTACAAAGATTTCTGACTTAATTGAATCACAATATTTTATATATAAGTGTGTTTACATTTTTAAACAATATGCTTATTATGGATATATATGTAAATGAATCAAAACAGTTGAAATGTGCTCACTAAAACTTTAACAGTAATGTTTCAATACTTTAAACAATTAAATATTAACTTTTAACTTGTTTAATCATAAAAAGAGAACTTAACGGCTATCTAACAAACTAAGGAAAAAGTTGAAATAAGAAATATTAATATAATTGTTTCTAGCAAGCTTTCAAGATTCATTTACATATCAAATGCATGCGTTGTAGTTGAAAAAATTGAGAGAACCTAGACATTTCTCAGAAGAATAATGTTTAATTTATAAACTTCAGATTTGACCTTCAGCAAGAATGAGAATGTTAGACTGAAGAAAGGACACATTTCTAGGCTCCTTCTTTTCCCTGCTTTTAGTTTTTTGATCCAGTTCTTGATTTCACACACTTATTCTTCATTTTTTAATTTTCTTTTTATTTTTTTCTAACTTATTCCACTAAGCTTAAACTTTTTGTGCAATGTCCTCATAGAATGGAAGCTATTGCTATTCAAATTAAAGAGACAGGTATGACCAGTCTGCCCCACTGTGCATCTCTCATGATCCAATAAATAATGCATAGTTGTCTCTTCCAGGATGACCTGGGGCAGGATCAAGATAGTGGACTTTCTGTCCACAGCTATGAGCAGAGAAGCCATTATATTGGTCACATTGTTCTTCAGACCTCCAATCAAAGACTGTGGACCCTGTTATAAAACTGTCAATACCAGGTGATGTACCCATATGCTTCAAAAGTGGAGTGGGAACAGGGCATGTTCACTTCTTGTCCTTTGCCACTTTCCAAAGAGCTGGGTTGTATGGTCTTAGTATTACATATAATTCCTAAGATGGAAAGAAATATAAATTGTCTCCAGACTTTTAAGGTCAAGATATGATATTTTTAGAATTTTCCTCTCTGAGTTCCATCCTTATTTCAACTTTCTCTATTTCCATCCTACTGAAAGAGCAAAATATGGCTATAATTTTATAGACTCACTAGTTAAGAGGCAGGACTCCATTGCTCCCTCCTATTTTCCCTTGGGCTCAATGAATACAAGAAATTCTTTATAGCAGTGAAAACTCCTCTGTGATCACTGACGGTTATGGGTTGAATTGTGTCCCCTTCAAATTAATATGTTGAAGTTCTAACCCTCAGCACCTCAGAATTTGATTTTATTTGTAGATAGGGTCTTTACCAAAGAAATCAAATTAAAATAAAGTCATTAGAAAGAGCCTTAACCCAGTGTGTCTGTTGTTCTTATAAAAGAGGAAATTTGGATACAGAGACATGCACAGAGGGAAGGTGATGTGAAGAGACACGGGGAGAAGATGGCCTTCTGCAAGCCAAAGAGAGTGGCCTGGAGAAGATCTGCCCCTCACAGGCCTCAGAAAGAACCAATTTTGCCAACACTTCCAGTCTCCATATCTATGAGACAATAAATTTCTACTGTTTAAGTCACCTAGTCTGTGGTACTTGTTATGACAGCCCTAGTAGATATATTGGACATGATGCAGCCCCTCACACTGAAGATGTGACTTCCTCACAGAGTATACAGATGCACTCTGAACTCTTGCCCTAAGCATCTCGGGTACAGGACAGTGTAAAAAGGGAAGTAGCAAATCTCTATTCTGATTCCCATGGTTTCATACATCATTCTTTCTTAGACTTCTGAATCACCCAGGGTCAGGAACGCAGACACCTCAACCATCAGCCCAATATTTCAAGCAGACATTGGAGTCCAGGGCCCATAGCTCAGCCTCTGTGTTGAAACCTGGGCCGCGGGATATAACAGAACAGACACATCCAATGAATTGCTGCCAGCACAGGCCTTCGCTTGGCAGCTGTCACTCTGGGGAATCCCCAGGCCTAGAGTCAGCCAATTAGATGGTAGCTCCTTAGTGATATATCTTCCCAAGTTCAGTCATGTCTCTGGAATGAAATTTTAAAAATGAAACAGGAATCCACCCTCAACCCAAGGGTTCTCTTGAGAGCATTTATGAGTTTCATATTTTAAGAAGCTGAGTCTCAAAGAGGAAAATACAGACAGCATACATCCAGAATCCTTTTCTCATCGCCTTTTCGCAGCCTAAGAGAAAGAATAGATGTTATTGGTGACCTGATGCTCCGAGGAATTCAAGAGCTTTTTCTTTATAAATTTTATTCATAAATGATGGGAAAAGCTGATCTAAAGACAAGAAAGAGCTAATAAAACTTAGATCCAGAGGGTGATGTGCTCAAAGTGACTGGGAAGCTTAAGGTCAGAATCTGATTTGGAAGGCAGTTTTCCCTTTTCCCCAGTCTCCTAAAATGGATCTAGAGATTGTCTCTAGGAAGGCATTGATAGACTAATATCTTGGTATAAAGGAAATGAAAAACCTGGAATGGCTCTCATCCTTACATTCTAGAAACCCTGTATACAACCCACCTTTCTCCGTTCTCTCTGTGAGCCTAGTGGTCATACCTGAAGAGTTCGCGGCAGAGAAGAGAAAGGAGGGAGGAAAGGAAAAGCATTGTAAAAAGAGAAATCAGTAGCCTTGAAAACTTTTTCTTGTTATAGCCTCAAATTTAAGATAACTGAAATAGGTTGAGTAAATAATTTCCTTCCCACCAAAAAAAAAGTTTACCTTTGTTTATTACTATAAAAAAATAGACAAAAATAAATTAAACTTGAAAGCTGCGCTTCCTGTCTTCCTCTTTCTATGTCATCCTACTTAGTGAAAAAAAGACCTTTCATAATGAATTGGGACAAAATAAGGAATTGTTGAATGTTGGAAGCTTTGAACAGATTGTCTGCTTATAACAAAGAGAATAAAATGTATCATTTGTCACAGTTTCTGTATAACTTCAACATTGAATGTGAGCTAACCTCTTTCCCCAAACAATTGGGGGTATTATTGACAGATATGGCATCCCCCTCTTGTGGCTAAACACATGAATGCCTTCATTCAGATCCTAGGCAAATCCAACAACCTGCTTTTATAAAGTTATTCTACATAAAGGGAGGAGAATAGCTTAAACATGCTTATAAAGTAACAGAAAGGGCAAACAATTTTGGTCAGAATGATCACCGTGTGTGACAGGACAATTTTTACTATATTAACAGAGTTTTTTGCTTTCTCATTTTTCATTCTTAAAACCACATGATCTTTCCTTTCTTCAGGCAGTTTGGTGATTCTCTGCTCATTACTTCAAGGAGAGGACATACATCTAGAAAAAATATAAAGATGCTTCTCCTGCCATTTTATTCAGAAGGTGTCAGCCCTGTAGGCAAAAAAAAAAAAAAGAATCTAGCATAAACTATAGTCTTAAGAGATGATATAATGAAATATTATAAGCTTGCCTACATGAGGAAAAAACAAAAAACAAAAAAAAGACAAAAGCATTTTCTAAGTGCAGCAAGGGCAAAGGAAAAGAGAATTGAAGAAAAGCAAAGAAGCTTAGTTGTCCATGGGATCCTTTGGAGGGATGCTGGACCATAATTCCTTAAAGACATCTTGTAAAGAAAACCACAAGACCTCTGAGCCACTTTCAGGTATTAAGTAAATCTCAGTGCAGCTCTGTTTAAAACTTCCATTTTCATCTCTCCTTTGTGATTTTCTACCTTACAGTCATCATGGCCTACTCTGTTCGCTTTCTCCTCTTTTTCCTTTGGTTCTAATTCCCTAGAAGTTAAGGCAAAAGAAAAAGATTAAGAATTTTTTTAAAAGCAGGTGTTGTTACCTCCCTAGCCAACCACTGACAGCCTCTGTGTGGCGGGGGTCTGCATTGTGAGAGATTGTCCAGGCCCTCAGGGGTTTCCTCAAGGCAGGACACTCACCTTCCTGTCAGTTCCCACTCAGGAAGCACCCTCCAGGGCTTCTTACTCTTCTCCTGGGTAGAACATTGGCAGGGCACCTCGGGCCCTGCTGCCTTCAGGGGCACCACCTGCCCCAGAGAACACTGGTTTTTCCTCATTGCACACAATGGAGAAGCCCAGGCAGCATTGCTGCCCCTCCACTCCACCATCATTCTTTAGTTTCCTTGTCTTCAACTTAAGTAGATCCCAAAGTAGATCAAAATCTGGCTTCAGAAGTAGATATCTAAAGACAGAATGCTATGCAATTTTCCTTTTTATTCAGGCCACCTCTGTTTTTTAAAGCAATTATTTGAGAGTATTAACCCTTCGAGTGCCTTGTGGGGAAAGTGGACACTGATGATGCTCTCCTCTTAACTCTTCTCATCCTTCACATCGGCTAAGGAGTGAAGATCGGGGGTTGCAGAGCCTGTTCAGTTGCTTCTTCAAAAATCTTAGAGTATCTGGCTGAAAGACATTCTTAATCGAAAATGGTGGATGCTTAATGGCTCTTGGTTTTTAGCTTTGGGTCCTCATTGCCAAATTCATGACATCCTATTCACTAAATGGAAGAAAAAAAAATCTGATTTCATAAGTGATTCTAAATAAAGATTGCTAATTATTTAAAAGACAAAATAAAAATTTACACACATATGGTTCAATAATTATATATTACATAAAATATAACTATGTAATCTATAGAGTATACATATATGAATATAAATAAATGTATTATGTATTCCAATAATATTAGTAATATTAATAAATTAGGTAAATTTGGTCAACAAATAGGCCTGACATCAACTAAAATTCACCATAGATACAGAAAAGGAAAAGCTTGGCTATAAGATTAAATGGGGTCATGTAATAATTATGAATCATCAGTGTGATCTCTATAGGAAATGATTAGAACTGTAAAGGCAGAGTTTGGAGAACTGTTGTGCTATATTCTGCAATAAGCAAAACTTTATTAGTTTTGTGACCATTATGTTGTCAAGAATTCAAAGAGAGTAAAAAGATTAAAGTAATAAAATAAAATATTAAAAAATTTTAAAACAGAAGAGGAAATATTGGGAAATAATTGGCTTATGGTCTTTAAAATGTAGACAGGTTTTTTTTCATTTATTTAAAAAGTTAAAATGAAGAAATTTTGTCCATACTGTTGAATGGAATAAGTTGTTCTGTCCTGTTTTCTGGTTAAGAAGTTTACAACTAAAAGGCTTATCTATTCTTTACTCCTTTTCAAGTAATAGATAAATTTCCTTTTGTGATCGTTGAAAACAAAAAAATATTACCTTATTTATATTTAAAAAAATAGATTTTCTACTAATCAAAATAGGATATGGTTTAAGGAAAGAGTAAAGATAGGAAATATATAAAAAGGATTCACTTTAACAAAGCTGTTAAAATGAACTTTATAAAGGTTGAGGCATGAAGAAAGACTCTGTTCTTGTCCTAACTAGAAACTTAAACTTTTGAACTTTCCAGTCAATGCCTGGATATAAACCTGAACATACCGCCAGATAACCCTCTGATGACTCCCCTGAAGGACTCATATATCCAGACTCCCTGACATCCAGCTGACATCCATTATCCCGACCGCCAGACATGACCAGACCACCCAGCATCCATCATCCAGACTGCCTGGTATCTGGCTGATAAACATCATGACCAGTCTTAAGACTAAGAATGCAAGACCAATTATTCTCAAGAATGTACTTTTCACAATAAGAACTCTTAATTTTTCTTTCTTCTTTAGAACACACTAGGTATTGTCTACTTGTGTCTCTGATTTGCAAACCTTAACACCCTTGAATAAATCTTTATCATTTGTTTCTAGCGAAACTTCCAGATTCTTTTTCAAGTAAGTTTGACAGGTTTAATCAGAAATAATGTGTTACCTGCATTAAAGCATCATCAGGTGGGTTTTGCTGTTCTCTAAACACTTCTTATCTAAATTAACACAAATGCTTGCTGGTCTGCATCATCCATCCATCCTCTTGAAATGCAGCAGTCTCTCAATTACAGTGTTTTTCAAAGTAAGATCTTCCAATCACTTAAACCAAAATCATCAAAAAAAAACGACCTCCCAAACTCATGGCAGACCTATTGAATCAGAATCTATTAGTCAGAATCAGATCTATTTGAAAAATATTCTTTACATGAGTTTTACATATACAGGAAAATATACTGTCCAATTAGTTAACTCTGGAATTTTTTAAAAAACATTGTTTTATGGTGCCTGAGGCATTTATGTTATCTCAGAAATCTCTTCATTTGCAGAAGTCCTCAAGCCTCAGCTTCCTCACTTGAAGATTGGTTAATATTACTTCATAATTTAAATATTATTTAATGAGTATGTAAAGTGCTAACAATGGACTCGGCATGTAGAGAATTCAATAAATGATAATAAAGACAATTACGGTGATGATGAGAATGAAAAAGGGGGGCAGATGGAAACAAGAATCCTGTGTCAATTTTTGATCTTTTCCCCTGAATACATTGGGCAGACTGTAAAGTTATAAACTCAAAGGGTTAAAATTGAACAAAATCAGGTGACGTGGATAAAAAGATACCTCTTTCTCCCTCCGTATATCAGAAAACTTCTACTTCTTCTCTTCTTCTAAGGCCTTCCCTTATCCTCTCCCCGCAAGGGAGGGGTGCAGATAGCTGATTCTGTTGTTCAGAGGCCATTTACGAGTAAATCAACCCTAGCCTAACTTAAAAGGTAAGACTTCAGACTCCACCCACTCTGATTATATCTCTTGCTACCTGTGATAATAAGCAGATCTAAATAGAACTGATCTAGTCACCTGTGAATGACTACCTCTTTCTCTTTCTATTTCACCCTAGATGACTGAAAAATAAGTCAACTCATGACCCAATTTGAGGCTTGGCCTCTCTCCTATGCATCTTTATAGGAATTCTGAACTTGCTTTTCTAGATTCAGAAGGATGTAGAAAACTCTTCTTAGGCCTTGACTATATTGAAATGGGAAAGATTCACTTACAGTCATGTGACCAGATTATTATGAGAATGCAAGCAAAATTATTCCAGGGAAGAGTGTATATTCCTGTGCAGTCTCTTTTCAAGTGGCCCAAGATGAGAAACCAGGCCACATCACAGCTATCCCTTTCGAATCTACGTGAGGGAAGCTCTGGGCTGTTATGAAGAGCGGACTGACCCATGAACTTGCAGAGGGGACTGTCTAGGATATCTGGACAAGATGAACAGTAATCTCTGCCAACTGGCTATGTCACAAGACTTCATTCTCTGTAGGACCACTTAGAAAGAAGTTTTGGGTGCTAGGTAAAATACTTCTTTGAGGAGGAAAAACAAGAGCGATGCTCTTATTCCAGAGCCCCAGCTGCAGGGTTTTGGTACAGGGTGCAGGTGCCTGGGAAACACTGTGCCTCCACAGCACAGAGGTAAGTGGCTGAATCTTCAGGTTTAGGGGCTGTGATGTGCAGAGAACTTTCCTTCTGTAACAGTGTGGCTGTTAGTCTTTCTTTCTCCTGTTTCTTCCCAACTGTGTACAGCATGAAAAGGAGTTCGGGACCTTTCCCAGGATCCTGTTTATACCAGTACAGCCCTCTAAAATTGCTGACTGTGTAACTGCAGATGAGGCTGGCACTGACTCCCTCCTGGACCTTCAGAGTCTGAGTCTGCTCCACCTGGTCTTCTCCACTCAACCCTGTTCAGGAAAACAAAATCAGAAATGAGACAAAGCTTTTAATTCAGCAATTTTGAAAAATTTCAGCAAGAAACCTGGGATGAGCTGAGACTCGTATCTCTTCTCCCCAGCTTTAGATAAATGTGCACTTATGGTTCTCATCTCTTAGCCTCCAACTTACAGCCAAGCTGAAGCCACAAGACTATGAATATACATTCCAGCCTCTTCTCCATCCTGATAGCTCAGTCTTGATACAACCTGTACTGATTCCAAAATATTTCTTCTCTGAGGAGCTATTTCTGTGCCTTCGTCTTGTTCTCTCATGCCCAAGAAAGCAAGCCTTTCTGTGGGCGGCTCAGCCAATCAAAAGCAAATCCTCTAGTAACTTTCACACTTAAGGCATTTGTAAAATGAGAGCAATGGAACCACTGCCACCTTGTTGTCACAAACACAATTGCATATACCCACTATGCCTTCTGCAAAGGAAAAGATTGAGGGAAGGATATTTTTGGTATTTGGTGGTATAGATGAGGTTTAAGGTAAGAATCAGAAAAGCCTTCCCTTCTTGGTACTTGTAATTGTTCCTTTGTTCCTTGTATGGCCTTTAAAGTTAAACCACTGCAAGAGATTACATAAAAGAGTTCAACTTAAGTGTAGGTATAATTGATTATGTTTCTCTTTATAACATAAGAATTTCAGCAGGTGAAACCTTAAAAGGGCTGGAGTGCTGAAAAGATGGGAATTAAACAGGTTGTGGATATGGCCAGAAACTTTTCTGAGGGAGACTTGAAAACATAAGTGGAGAAATCTATTTCTTCAAATAATTATATACCTGGCCACAGGGACAAAGTGTGACCAAAACTCTGGGTCACAAACATGGTAGATCTTAGGAGGAAGGAAGGGAAGAGCATGGTAGAAGGGGGAAAAAATTCACTTCTAGACTTCAGAGAGATCAGAAAGTCACTGGGGTGGTGGGAGTTAAAGGGTGACTATTACCCATGCAAACCAGAAACATTTTACATAATATAAATGCTATGTGGTAAAAGTCAGTCTTCCTTCCTCATTTATCCTTTAGTACTACAGTTCATCCATAGGAGCAACTAATTCTGAAACATAAACTCTCTCTCTCTCTCTCTCTCTCTTTCTCTCTCTCTCTCTCTCTCTCTCTCTCTCACACACACACACACACACACACACACACACACACACACACACAATTTTCTGGCAAACCTCTATGCACTCCATTCTGTGCTTTGCTTTTTTTCAATGTAAAATGGACATATAGCATACCATTATATGAATGTAGCATATTTTACTTAAGAAGTTTCATGTTTTTCCAATTTTAGATTATTGTCAGTATTTTACTACCACAGATTATGTTGAAGTGAATATACTCATATGAAGATGTTTGCCAACATGAACATACCAATTACTGAAAGTATTAAAACTATTACAAAGGATCCACGCATTTTTTATTTAATAAATATTGCCAAAATACCTCTAAATAAGTAGTGGCAATTTGCAGATTTACAATGTGTCAGAATGTCTGTTTCTCCATTCCCTTGCCAACACAGTATATAATCAAACTTCTTTATCTTTACAATTTAATAGGTGAAAATGCTAATTAAGAGTAGCATTTTTATTTCTCTATTATAAGTGAAGCTGAAGTTTTCAAACTAATTTTTAAATCTATTTGCATGCCTCTCTTTGAAAAATTTATTTAAAATTCTGTTTGATAGTTTTAGAGTCCGAATGACAGGATAACACTCCAGCTCTATAGTTTATTTGCTGTGGAGTTCTGAAACAAGTTGCTCAGTGACTCTCTGTGACTAAGTTTTCTCGACTGAGTAATGGAGAAAGAATAATATACACCTTCCCGAATTGCTGTATCATTTGAAATATTATGAGACAGACAGATAGCATAGACAGATAGCTAGCTAGCTAGATCAATTATAGAATAATGGCTAGAATATAGCAAACATTCAATATTAGCTATTATGTTATTAATGCAATTCTCTTTTAGAGAATTAATCTTATTGGTCTATAAAGCTCCTTACATATCAAAGTTACATTTTCTCTATTTTTGCATCTTTTTATTTCAGTTTACACTTGACTTTGGCTTTTGGTTGGTATTTGTGCCATGTTGAAATGTTTGCTTTCCTATACTCTTACTTATTGTTTATTCAAATGTATTCACCTTATTCTGCCTTCTGAAGTTTGAACCTTGCTTAGAAAGTCTTGCCTCAATCCAAGATTATTTTTTAACTTCTGAATTTTTTTATGTTTAAACTTAATATTTTAAGTCTACCTATTGGAATTATTTTGATGTAAAAGTAAAGTAGGGGGTTGATATTTTTAAGCAGCTCATCATTTGCTCCAACATTACCTGCTGAAGAATCTATAGTTTTCCCCTTGATTAGTATTACCTTTGGAGTATAGTAATTTCCTATATGCAATTTGTTTCTATTTCTCTCTTCTCTTCTGTAAGTCTATTGCTAGTACCAATTACTTTTAATTATTCCAGCTTTATAATACTATTTAACATGTGGTAGAACCTGTCTCCACACCACCCCCATTGTTCTTCTGTTTCAGAATTGTTTCTAATTTTCTGTCTATTTAGTCTTCACTTGACTTTTAGAATCCGAATATCTAGTTTTAAATAAATACATAAAAAATTCAAAGTAGCCATATTTTAGACAATATCACATTACTACATAGATCATAAATTTAGACTCTAGTTACTTCATGAAAATTAAGCTCACTAATATTAAGAATATTGAAATTAATAACACTAATCTCAGATATATGTGGCAGAACTAGTTGCCTAATTTGTTTGGTTCTATGACATATTATTGGATTTTGTCATTGAACATGTGCTTATCTTATTGAATTAGCCACCATTTATATATATATTCTTTGAACAGTTCAAATAACATACTCTGCTCCCCATTAGCTGCAATCTAGAAAAAAGAGCATCAACTCTCAGATGTACTTGCTTTGATGTCACTCTATCCCTTCTCTTACTCAATAATGAGAAAAAATAAGCTACACAGAATTCATTGTACATTACACTACCAGTATGAACAATGCTCATTGTTGTTTCTTTCTTTAAGAGCTGGGTAATTTCTCAATGACCTAAAATTTATTACACTAACTTGTATGTCATTTATCATTGATTTGATTATACTAGCCACACTTAACAAACTTTGACTCTTACAAATCATATTTTAAGGGCAGTTTTTCTCTGTTTCTGAGTAAGTGCAACTCAGAAAGAAGGTGGAAAAGATAACTGCAACATTACTGCAGGAACTTCTGGTAGGGTAGGAACTAAAAGAACCAAGATGCTGAGGGGTGATGTGCAACAGAGCCAAAGGAGATTCACAGTTGTGAGTTTTGCAAAAATTTTGTTTAATTTTTAAAAATATTTTTAATTTGAAATAATTAGAGATTCATGGAAGGTTCCAGAAATGTACTTTTTACCCTATCTCCCCCAGTGGTATCTAAACCAGGAAATGAACATTGGTATAATCACATAGCTTCTTTAGATTTCCACAGTTTTACATGAACTCATGTGTACATAGTTCTGTGTAATTTTACAAATACACAGATTCATGTATGGATTCACTGCCACAATCAGGATGCATGACTGTTATATTTTGTATTTTATAACCACCAGTCTTCTTCATTATACCCCTTTGTTACACCCATCCCCTCTCCCCATTGTTGACCTACGACAACCACTATTCTGTTCATCCGTACAATTTTGTTATTTCAATAATGTCAAATAAGTGGAATTACATAGTAACTTTTTGATATTGTTTTTTAAAGTCTTTGTTTTAAGCTTTACGTATTTGCTGTGACCAAATAATTCGCTCAAAGCAGTATAACCAAAATGTAGGTTGAGGACTTCTCGTAGAGGGGTGAAAATCCTTTCATACTTTGAGCCTGCAAATATCCCGTTTTATACTTACTATGATTTTTATACTGAAAGAGTAAATTTAAAAATACAGTACTCAAACCAAACTATTCTCAGCTCACCAGCCTCTGAAATCCCCCATCATGTATCACAGGGCAATTTTCTAGTACGGATTTGGAAAATGGTGACAGCCGTCTTATGATGAAGGATAATCATAATTCTTCCTAACATTCACATTCTTTAAACTGTAAAATTCTCTGAGAAAAGTGTCCATCCATCTTTAAATCACTAAACTGAACAGAAAGTGAGACTCTCCTTTCTTGTCTATAAATTCTATCCTGATAACTGAATGTGTGTTTCTTGAAGAAAAGAATGTTGTCTACAAATTGTCCCAAGAATGAAAAATTCCTCTTTTTGTTCTTACTATTTGCTAAAATTACGTGTTTTCATCTTCCTCTTCTCACACTCACAGTTCCAAGGCCAAATAGCTTAGTTCCCCCCAGAAGGAGGGGTTGCTTTTGTCTGCTGTCCCAGGGACAGAGTCCTGATTTTGCTCTCATGGGAGGATTTTGAAAAGACCAATATTAACAACTGAAGTTAAGAATCAAAGAGCTTCAAAGGACTCTCAATTAAAATAATTCAGCCCTTGTAATCAGAGTCAGGAATTATAAAAACAGGCTCATTTTCCTTAAATCTTGACTTAAGAGTCCCAATGGTAAAACTATCTACCCCAAAACTAAGTAAATCAACTGGATCACTAGATTTGAAAGAAAAAATACACAAAGAAGCAGAACAAGTCATGACAATGGTGAAAACAAATGGCAACAGATAGTTTGACCTCATCTGGTTACATACAAGGCCAGCAGCTAGTGTGAGGAGAACACCTAAAGTACAAAGGCCATTTCATTTGTGTCCCAGAAATTAGGATGAAAAGAAAAAGTATAGGGACACAGAACTGAGTTAACAGTGACTTTCTTTCAGCCTGGACACCTCTCCCGCCCCCAACTCCCACTACTACCACTACTACAATTATTAGCTTAATAGGACTCAGGTCTCCAAATCTGAAAACAGAGCCATATAAGGGAAATCTCTAAAAACAGAAAGGGAAAAACAGCATATGCAAACAGAAAGAGTGTTCTCACGGTGATAAGAAGTGGACAAATGCAAGAAATAATTAATCCATACTTACTTGATAGCATCCAAAGGATAGAAGCTATCTATTGATGTTATCAATTAATTTATTTTTCTTTAATCAACAAATATCTGTTGTCCAACTGTTATGTGATCAGTACTGTATACTGTGTCCTGACCCTATGGAGCTCACAGTTATAAGCATAACAGGAATTTTAAAAAATCTATACATAAGTATAAATATAGACATAGATACATAAAAGTATACTACATAATTGTCTTGGACTTTGGCAAAGGCCCTCAATACATGAAACCACATAGACAGAGAACATAATACATGTGTGGGGATGTTTGCAAAATATATGAAACCTATATTTTTGAAAACTTTCTTTAGCCTATTATTCACAGTAAAGATGTATGAGAAAACTGAGAATTCACTAAAGAATAGGAGAGAATAGGTGTAAAGCTGTGGTGGTGTGGCGTTTCTAGTCTTCCTCAAGCCAAGTGAGAGATTTAAGAGATTGCTCTGAGAATTTGAAGTGAGTACCCTAGAGTATTTTGAGGGTCATACAGGGGTTGCAATGATAATTTCTCTCACTTTACTATGTTTATGGCTTACTATTGCATTATTTTTATCAATGCATATACATAACAGGTAGGTGACTTTTTTAATTGAGGGAAGGCAAGGCAAAGTAGATGGTGAGGTCTGGTACACAGATATAAACATGTGAGTCTTATAAGAATGAATAAAATGTCAGAGAGGGAGAGAGAGAGGAGAGAAAAGAGAGAAGAGAGAGAAAATAACATAAGGAGAGGAGGTGGCCTAAGGCAAACCTTGCAGACTTCTAACAGTTAATAATTATAAGAAAGATGAGAGTGTGTACAGGAGTCAAAGAGGAAGCAGCTCAAGAAGTAGGTAAAACACCCAGAGAGTGGTTTGCCAGAGGAGTTTGAGAAAGAAAGAGTTTTAAGAAAGAGTAAATGTTCATGACTCATCTGCCAAAAGTTTCTGACAGGTCAGCTATGATGAGAAATAAGCATTTCTGTATAACATAGAGGTTATTAGTACTCTTATTGGGGCTTCATTAGTAGAGGAATTGAAATCAGATATATGTATACACTTTGATCCGGAAATTCTAACATATATGCCAGATAACAATGTGTAAATGTGTTCGCCAAAGAGCACATATAAGAATAGTCATAACAACACTATTGATAATAGCCAAAGTCTAGAGAAGTCCAAGTGACCATTCAAATAGATAGATAACTATACTATGGTATATTGATATAGAAATGAGAATAAATAAACTATAGATAAGTCTTGGAAATATAATACAAAGAATCCTGATAGAAAAAAAATCCAAATTATGTTATTCTATTTATATAAAGTTCAAAAACCGGCAAAACTAATCTATTTGTGGAATTGTGGCAGATAATGAACAGGAGGGAACAGAAGAGGGTTTCTGGAGAACAAAAGCACAAACAAGAAAGAGCATGAGACACAGCTGCAGTCTCTGGGAGACACTAAATCCTTCAAAGGGAGCTCCTTAAAGTTCTTTTTTAAACACCAGGACAGATCTGGACTACAGTATGACAAACATTAACTTTGACAGTACTGGTTGGAATGGGGGCCATTTAGGCATCGTCTTCCACTTTAATACAATCACCATAAAGACAGGTTTTTTCTAAAAAAGATCTTTTACCAAATGATTTACTTCAAGATAAAGAATGGAAGGTAAAGATGCTTTGGATGAATGGCACATTTAGACACGTGCTCTGAGACAAAGAGATAGCAGTCTCCTTAGAACAGAGATTCTGCTCCCAAACACCTGGCTTCTGGTGACACAGCACCTACATCTTCTTGTCCAAACTGAGACTCTCACCCAGGTGTTCATAGCTGAGGGATGCCTTATGATGCAACCCAAGGTTTTCGTGAGGCTCCCACAGGTGCCCACATCATCATAGCCTCTCTCAGAGCACAGAAATACATTGCTGAGTCCCCGAGCAGCAAGGCCATGTTGGAGAAAGGGATGAAACTGGCTGGTTTCGAGAAGTTCAAAAAATACTGACCCTCTATTATATTTTGCTTGTTGTAAGACCCCGTAAGATAGGAAAATCATTTTTCCACTTGGTGTTTATTTGTGCCAGAATAAATAATAACTACTAGCTTCATATACGAAATTCAAGGTCACAGCCTCTTTCTTCAGCATAGAAATTGCAGGCTATTTTGACATGTATATGAGTTTAATCGAATTGATATTAATGATGTGACCATTTGCTGTATTCAGACCATGCATCTAAGACGAACTTGCAAGTTTCACAAGAAATACAATTTATTATGATTATGGTGACTTCTGAGGACAAATAGTCATCCATCTTTTGTACAGTGGGGTGTTTTGTTTGGTTTTGCTTTGTTTTGTCTCCAGTCAAAATCTACAGTAAAATATGCCCACAGAATTTTCTTCCAGACAGGAAGATAAAACTATTCACTCTCAATCACCATAACTTTTCTCCCTACACTTTAAGGCACTGGTTTCTGGGAGAAATTAGACTGGATAAAGCTACTTGTTTGCTTAATGCCATCACAGCAAATTTCCTGGTTGACAAACTTGGTCTAGCTGAACGTGTCTAACAGCATTCAATAATAAGTCTGCACTAGGAAATCTTGCTTTCGAATAATGCACTCTACAGTCAAAATGAGTGCAGTCAAACTTCACCCGGCCATGCATTCTTATTTTCTTATATCAAAAATGTAGCCATTCTGAAACTGCAAACATATCTTCATCCCACCACTGCAGCAGCCATGGCTCCAAGGCTTTCACTTAGAGCACACACACCTCAAGAGCTTTATATTTCAGCAGCATGGAAGTTGGCATCTAATTTATCTGGTGCCAATATGCTGATTTATGATTGTGATTCAGTTGACTGCAGCTTTGAATCATTAATTTTCTTTTCTCTAAATGAACATGTTAATTAAGCAACATCTAACATCTATGTTAATTATGAGAAAATAGATTTTTTTTAAAGCTCAGAATGGTTCAACTAGTGCTACAAACATCAGAAAGTGGTTGCCTGTAGGAGAAAGGATTTGACTAGAAAGGCACCATGGGACTTCTGCAGTGAAGAAAATGTTCTGTATATTGTTTTGTTACATGGATGTAAATAATTCTCAAGACTTACTGAACTGAACACTTAAGATCTATGCATTTTATTGTGAAAAAAAATCATACCTCAATAAAAAAGAAGTGAACCCAAATAAAATAAAATACACACAAAGAAAATTCATTTGTCTAGCTTTCTAGTTGTTGCAGAAATTTATTTATACTTTACTAACTGTTACAGAACAGCTGGAGTTTGCTGCAAATCACAACTAACAACTCCCAACCCCTCTAACAAGTGCCTGAAACAAAGAATGGGCAAAGACTAGCCAGTATTTGAGATGGTCTGATGGTTTGTTCTCTGCCCTTCTAGTGGGGATGAATGGCATCTGAATGTGGATTTAATTTGCATCTCCCTGATGACTTATGATGTTGAACATTTTTATGTACTTATTAGTCACCCCATTTACATATTTTGTTATTGTGTTATCTTTTTGCTGTTGATTTCTGAGAGTTCTGTATATATTCTGAAAATATTACTTTTTTCAGATGTATCTTTTTGTATTTTTTTCCCCCCAGATTTTACATTGCTTGTTGATTTTTTTAATATTGTCTTTTGAGAAGCAGAAATTTAAAATTGTTCATGTCCTACTTATTAATCTTTCTTTTTTTAAGGTGTACGACTTGATTTTTTAAAGTATAGTTAACATACAAGTTTACATTAGTTTCAGGTGTACAATATAATGATTCAAAAACTATATACCTTATAATGTGATCCCCTCAATATGCCTAAAAACCATCTGTACAAAGCTATTATAATATTATTGACTATATTACATCCCCATGAACTATTTCTTTTTTAACTAGAGGTTTATACCTCTTATTCTCCTTCACCTTTTTCAACCGTCCTCCCATCCCCTTTCCCTCTGGTGACCATCAGTTTGTTCTATCAAAGAATCTGTTTCTGTTTTGTTTTGATTGTTTGTTTAGATTCTACATATAAGTGAAATCTTTTTTTTTTTTTCTCTGACTTATTTCACTTAGCATAGTACCCTGTAGGTCCATCCATGTTGTTGTAAATGGAAGGATTTCATTCTTTTTATTACTGAATAATATTCCACTGTACATATACCACATCTTTTTATTCATTCATCTGTCAATGGACACCATAGATTGCTTTCATATTTTGGACTATCAGGGCCTCGAAGAAGACAAACAATGAAGAGAGGAAGCCTGGATTTGGGTGAAAGGGGCAAACCAAGAATTACTAACAAAGGGATAAAGGAGGGAATAAATCCTGTGTATCCTTGCTCTTGTCTCAATGAACTCCTCAACTTACAGCTCACCTGAAGTCATAAGGCCAGTAAAAAGAATTCAAGAGAATTCTCCATTTTTTTTTATTAGAATTGAAAGTTTGTTCTCGGTTTTGAAGTTTGACCAGTGTCCAGGTGACTCTTGTTCTCCTATGTAGTGCTACGATAGCTCAAATTTGGAATCCAGAAACATGGTGTTACCTTATCCATTTGGCTTGCCAATTAATAATAGACAGTGTATATCTTCCTCTTATTCACTGAATTGTATCTGCCTAAAATTCCTGTGCTGAAGCCCTAAACCCTAAAGTGACCACATTTGGAGACAGGGACTTTAAGGAGGTAATTAATGTTAAGTGAGGTCATAAGGAAAGGCCATGTGAGGACACAGAAAGACAGCTATCTGCAA
This sequence comes from Cynopterus sphinx, assembly GCA_030015415.1. Classification (NCBI taxonomy): domain Eukaryota; kingdom Metazoa; phylum Chordata; class Mammalia; order Chiroptera; family Pteropodidae; genus Cynopterus; species Cynopterus sphinx. The sequence goes on from CM057384.1 coordinate 78,642,607, forward strand.
ACCAGGAAGGAACACTCAGCAGAAACCAGCATCTCTGGGTTTTGGATCTTGGACTTCCTACTCTACAGATGAACATGTGTCCTTCTTGTGAGAGGCATTCATGGTCTCTGCACAGGGATCTTTCTTGTTTTACAGTAAAATACATAAGAATATTGAAATATTTTAAACTAATGTCTTATTTTAAAGAGCTAAGATGGGTCAAAATCCTGGCTTCCATTCAGATGAATTATCTTAGAACCTAAAGGCAAACCCAGGTGAGTGACATATCACATCCTTGGGATTTAAAGATCTGGGTGATGGTGTGGGAGACAGAACATGGAGAGTGACGCAGCCTTCCCTGATTGGCTGCCTCTCACCTAGTGTGCAGTGTGGGCAGGAAGAGGGGATGTCCTTCGGTGCCCTGACCTGCGGATGCATCCACAGCCATGCTTCCTGAGTATCTGAGTGGAATGAAGGGTTAATGGGAAGTTAAATTAAACTTTCTGCAGCAAGGACTGAACTAGAGAAGGCCAAAGCCTGTCTTAGTTGTTGAGAGTTGGTCAGGACAGTGAAGACCATATTCTATATCACTCGTTTGGTTCATGAAATTTTGCTTGAAAAGTATAAGATTACTGGAGCTTTTCAATAGTTAAATAGTTAAAATGACTTGGTAGAGATTAATCTCATAACAGTCTTTCTGGAAATGTTTCCTTTGAGAGGTTTGGAGAATGGAGAAGACAGGAGACATTCTGGCTCAGCCCAGGCACTTATAGGGATCAAAGTTCTGGTTCTCTTTAACACTGACATCCACCCTATCTTACCTGCAGAGCAATTCCCAACCTCTTAGTTTCCTAGGAATTACCTGAGCTGGGTTCATTTTCCTGAGGAAAAACTAAATAAACTCAACACTGCTTGGGGAGAGAATATAACTCTTTCTTCCAGGGCTGCCCACAGCCAAGCCCCACCTGTGCTCCTCTGGGTTTGTGCTCAGCTCCCCCTGCAGTCCCCCTCACTGTGTCACTCAGAACACAGTAGTACACAGCCGAGTCTGACATTTGGAGTGAGGATTTCTGCATGTGGAAGGAGCTGTCACTCTTAACAAGCTGGGCCTGAAAACTTTGAGACTCTGTCCTCTGGTTTCCGCTCGTGCTCTTCAGGAGGAGCTGGAGAGGTTTATTGAGATACTGGACATACCAGAACAGGAAAGGACTTGAATAAGTGGTCTGATAATTGCAGTTCAGGATCAGGGGTGCTCCCTCGGGGAGGGTAACAGGGCCTTCTGTCTGGGTCACTGAGTCTCCTGCATTGGTGTCTCCTAAAAAAATAATTACGTTGTTTTATTAAAAATGTACATTAAGAGAGTTTTCAGCCAAGGAGAAAAGTAAAAGTTATCTAATATCATAGAAAAATAAAAAACCATTACTATTTAGGATAAAATGTCACTTACTGAGTATTAAGAAGATCACAAGGATTGAGCAGGTGGCAGAAAACATGTTGCCAGGAGAAAATGATCCTTGCTCCCTGTAGCACACCACATGCAAGAGGGCTAGTCGCCAGCGAGATCTTCTAGAAACGTCCCACTCATAAATTAAGAGTCCCTTTCTGCACAGCGCGTCTGTCTTGCTGCTACAAAGGTAACCGAATCAAACCACCTGCTGGGTAGACAGTAAACCACATTCGACGGGAGCAGCGCCATCTGGTGGTTGTCCTTCAGATTGCCTCGGAGCCACGTCGGACCTCATCCCTTCTTGGACCTCATTCCTTCTTAATCACAGCTTTAGAGGTAGGTACAGGAGAGTGGTCTAGGAAATTAAGTAGAAAGCACTAAACATTCCCTCTACAGGTTCACTAAAACTACTAGGTTCACTAAAAGTTCTACAATAGTTAACTATTGCTTCCATCATTTTCTGCATGGTACAGAAATCTGTAGCTTCCCAAATAATCCTGGGCACAACTTTTAAGAGACAGTCTGAGCTCTAGTCTGAGGACACATTGCAAATGTCCCTATGGTTCCCATGGGTCAGAGAAGGAGCCCTCTGCCTACAAACGGCTTCCTACTCTCCTCCAGGCATTTACCTGAATTAGTTCTATTCATGCCCCGAGATTCAGTCAACATGCCACAGAAGAAACATTATCTAATGCAGTTGTCAACCTGTGGCTGAATGACCAGGTGTTTTTTCCCAATCCATCATGGACTCACACATTTGTTAAATACAGGTGAAATAAATTACTTGACTTCTGTTTCACTGGTAAAGGTAGAGTGCTATAGGAATTGACCTTCCAACTAGAAGACTAGAGAAAATAAATGAAATGATTTTTGGACATAGAACTACAGGCAGTACGGAGGTAAAGGAAACAGACAAGATGAGCCCCAGTCTTGCCCCAGCTTGCTCTCTGGAGGCAGTTTCTGGGCATCAGTGCAGGAAGGACTTACCCAAAATTGCCCAGCTGTTTCACTGTGTTGCTGAGACAGAATAAGAAGTTTGGAGATCCAGAGCCTCTGGAATTCGTGTACTAGTGTGCCAGAGAGGAAGGAGTTGCACAGTGAGAGCTATCCACAATGTGTAAAGCTCTGTAACAGATAAAAACACACAAACCCAAATAAGACACAGTTCCTATCTCAAATTGCTTCCAGTTGAGTGAGAGCAGATCCATACAATGATGGATCCTATCCCTAACCCTGCTTGTATTCCCACTAGTCTAGGCCCAGGCCTATGAAATGAGGGATCAGACTGGAAATAGATAGCTGATGCACTTATAGCTAGGTGAAGAAAGATGTTTAAATATCTTATCTCCAGTGTTTAGATTTATTTTTGTCCTTTAATCTGCCTTTCACTTTCTTAGGCCTGTTTATCAAGATGTTTAACCTCTAGTGCTCAGGCGTCTAACACCCAGTGTGTCGAGGTCCAGGATATTAGAGAAGAAGGTGGCATTTACCTTCAGGTTTGGGTGTCTAGACACAGGTCTAGTGCTTTCTTTCTCCCTTCTCATTTTATCACATGAGCTCTTTGATGAGCTTACAGGAAGATTTAATATCATCTAGCCTTTGAAATAAATAAAATTAACTTTCATATTAATATATCTTAATTATATATTTTATAAAACTGAATCTCAAACTCAAAAAGTTCTCCATTTTCCCTGAAAATTGGATTATTTGAGGAGTGGGTTTTGGAAGTGGATCGATTTAAAAGTCATTTAATTGTGATTAAATTGTGGTTCTTGAAGCCCATTGCCACTATCTCTGCTAGCATCCTTTGAATATTTTTCAATTTAGAGCCTAGGGTATAGAGGAAAAATTAAGGCTGCCTTGATCTTAGAAGGGCTCTTTCCTACTCCCTATTCCCCACAGCTAGATATTTTGGAGATGCTGTGATTCTTCAAACAATTCAGGTTTTTCTACAAAAGTCCCATAGAGCAGTGGTAGTATGCTTTTGTCAGTCCTTGGGCTGAATGGGCGCAATGTTAAAATAAAACGACTCAACTCTACAGAGTCCCTTATGTGCTTTGTCCGATGCTGTGAGGGATATAATAGTGTAAGCACATTTCAAAAACTGTATAACCTTTTTAGAGTGATAAGATATAAACTTATCGCCAGTCAATTCAGTACAGAGAGCTTAGATAAGAATGAGTTCTACCCTTGAAACTGGGATCACTGATTTAAGTCACTTCACCTCTTTGTACCTTGTTTTTTTTTAAATCTCTAAAATGAGATTAATTATCTGTACTTTGTCTTGCTCATAACATTATGAGGAGCTAATGAGTTAATGTGTATGAAAGTGCATTGTAAAATTAGGCGGTGCAATTGAAATATTTAAACAAATATATGGGTAATGTATCTAGTCAAAGAAATTAAAATGGCCCTGCCTGGCCCCTGAGAATAGCACTTTTATATTAAACATCAGTCATCTGCTCTTCCTCTCTCAGGACCTGGGCCTCGTCCTTGTGGAGCCAGCCGCAAACGGGGGTTATTTACCAGAAGACATCTAGATCTCCCTGTGTGGAATGACTTTTCAAATAGTGTCAAGATGTCCCTGCCTTTTCAGTAAAGTGGGCTTTAATTCTCTTCTTGAAAAACATGTCAAGAACCAGCTTGGTGTTTTAAAAAGAGTACATAATTGAAAATCTGATGTAGGCCCTAGAACCAACTCAGCCTTTTATATTAATAACGGTCATCATGAATTGAATCCCCGCCATGTCAAGATGCCATGCTATGTACCTGTGCTAGATTTATGTGTGTATTTAATTCTTTAATAATATTATATATTTTTTTTCTTTTTTTTTTTTTATTTCTTCACTCAACTCCATAAGGTAGGTGCCAGAGCCCGCCAGCAAAGATCGAACAGTCCTAAGAGGGGGAGTGAGGATTACGGAAAAAAGACAGAAGAAAAAGAGTCAGGACGACTGACAGTCAATACTACAGTCCGAGTTTATTCAGCACACCATATTTATACCTCATGACTAGGCAGGGATCCCACCGAGGGAATCTGAAAAGCCCTAATCCGAAGATCCCAAGTATACACAAACAATTGCTGACATTTGCATAAGAAACCTGTTGCTGATCCTGTCTTCTTCCTTAAAACAATCAGCTCACTCCCTGGAGCCACAAAGGTGCTTTTCAGATTACAATATTAGCAAAGTATTTGCCAGCTATAGAGACATCCTGTTGAGTAAACAATTCCTTATCTGCCCCAAAGGCAGCCATCAGGCAAACGGCTCCCAACAGGTAGGTTCTAATGTTACCATTTTACACAGGAGAAACTGAGGCACAGATAGGTTAAAGAATACATCAAAAGTAAATCTGCAATGGAGATGACAGTTTTTGAATCTAGCCAATTTCGAATGTTTAGTTTTAAAGGAAAATTTCAAATGCATACAAAGGATACAGTATGGAACATTAAATCCTCATGTACTCATCACTAAATTTCATCAATTATCAATTTTTGGTCAAATCTGGTATCATTTATACCCTCATCTACATTTCCTCATCCATATTTTTTAAAATCCCATATCATAGTCTTTAATTATTTTAGTTTCTATCTCTAAATTTTGATTTTTAATAACACAGCCACAATGCCATCCTCACACTTAAAATTAATAATTTCTTAACATAATCAAGTCTCCAACACGTGCTCAAATGCCAATTATTTTAGTTCGTTTGATTGAGAATCCACTTAAAAGCCTCACATCATGATTGCTTGCTATGTTTTTCAGGTCTCTTTAAGTCCATAGGTTCCCTCATCCCATTTCATTCCTTGTAGTTTATTGTTGAAAAAAATCAGATTTGTCCTATGGAATTTTTCATACTATGGGTTTTGCTTATTGTATACTTTTGATGAGTTTAATACTTTCCTCTATCCTTTGTGCTTGCTGTAAATTGGTGATCATTTCAAAAGGGCAGTATCTTTTTAAATCTAGTAAACAACGAACAAAGATGGTTTTCACTTCTTTAGGAAGCCGGTTTGATGGAGTTTCTATTTCACTTCCCAGTGGATCTTGTTTCTCTCTGTTTAGAAATGCTGATGAAGACTGGAGATTACAGAGTAACTATGGTGTGAAACACAGGGCATTCCACCCCACTTCAGAGGATAATACTGTCTACTCCCAAGAACATCTATTGCTGATGGACAATTTTGCTCTTTTTCAAAGAAAAGGAAACTTTTGTTATGAAATCAAATGTAAAGGTTTTTAAAGAAGACATGGAGGGTGGGCACCAAGCTGTTGAACCTGCGCCCCACTGTCTGGAAGATGGTAGTGCGGGCAAGCACAGCAGCACGTGTATGTAATGGACAGGTTGCACTAGGTGTCAGTTAAAAGGCAAACCGCTCCATGTAGCAGAGTGAAGCAGAATGAGGGGTCAAGTTCAGAGCTTATTTGGATTACATGACATATGTACCTAATATTTACTTTCATTCCCTCTGTTAAAAAAAATACAGTGAGTCAGGTCTAGAACAGGAAACCGGACAGAGCATTGAGCAAGCAGTAGATTCTCATTCATTCATTCATTCATTTAAAAAATTTAAATGTGCATTGCTTTGCCTCCTTTGATTTAGGACAAACTCCAAACCAAGAGCACTGGAACAGTTTTGCAGTAGACATATTGTGTGCAAAATCAGAGGTTCAAAAGTGTGGGGTATGAGGGTGACCAATTTCAGAGAACACCTAAAAGGGGAGAAGAATTCTGAAGAAGTAGCAGGGTCTGGAGCCTGACGGCTGCATCCTATAGCCTTATTCTCAAGGGCTCTTTTAGGGGCTATTCACAGGGCCCCAGATGTCCAGCACTCTGAAGGCTTCATATCCCCAGCCCCCTATCCAGAGGTTCCCTATAATATAACTTCTGTGTTGGCCTGTCCTTATTTAATAAGCTTGCAACCCGACTTGGATGAGACTTAACGACTCAGGGATAAAGCCTCAATCTTTGGATGACCCTTCAGGACTCGCACTCTATTTGGGAGAAACCCTCATTTTCCATCCCTCTGATACCAAGACCCAGTGCTAGTTAAGACTTGCACCTTTTTAAAAACATCTAAACATCCCCACTCACTTTCATTCTTTTCTTGGCACCTGTGAGCTTTGGCATTTGTAGCCCTGCTCTAAATCAAACTCTCTGATATCAAAGGACTTTACCCGGTTATAATGTTCTTTGTTTCTCTAGTGCCAAGCAAATTGTCTTCATTTTACAAGGAACATTGGATGTCTCTGTGACTAGAAAATTGGTCTCTCCACCTGCCTTAGAACTTCACAGGAGGACCTGTGTCTTCTGGAGGTCCAGCCAGTTAGTCAAAGTTCAGTGTGACTTTATGCTCACCAAAAGGGCATCGTCTACATTTCTTGATTCTGTAAAACTTAGGAAAGTATGTCTAATGCCTTGTAAAAGAAACTATGACATCAAATTCAAATAAAAACTTCTTACATTATGAGTCTGTACCTATTTTCTCCTCCCACCTCTTTTCCTCTCTTCTTCTCCCTCTCCCTCTCCTTCCCAGCTACATAGAACAGCAGCTCCTGGGGTGAAAGTAAGTGACTTCCCAAGTCACTCTCCTCTCTGCCTGCTCCCTCTGGCTTCCTGTTATTACCAAGACATTATCATGCACCATGTGGAGTACCATGGCAATTTCTATAACAACCAATGGTCATTCCTAAATAAAGGGATAGCTAGGAAGTCTTAGAAGTTCTTAAGAGATAGTAGACTAAGTGCTCCTGTGAGGCTAGTAAAATTTTGGAAAGGGCTGTTCAACGGCAACTTTCTGATTAAACCTCTATGTGTTACAGACGAGGAAACAGATTCTGAGTTCACAATTTGCTTAAGGTCACATGGATGTTTGTGTAATAAGCTCAAAAACTTCAGTTGAATGTTCTTTCTGCCAACTATACTATACTACATACCACGGGAAAATGATATCTCCGATAAAGGCAGAAACCATGTCTGTTTTGCTAACTAATGTTTCCCCAATGCTTGGCATAAAACTAAGTATCTTTCGAACTAATGAATAAACTATATTTAAATTTATCAAAGTGGTGCACATGTTGTAATAAATGAAATCACAGGGGAAAACAGCCATAGTTCAACGAGATGTTAATTCAGATTTGTTTGTCTTGTGGATTAGCTTATATATTTTAACTAATAATTTAAAATTTTACTTTTAAGTTCAGTTCATATTGTTAATGGCAAATTTGCATAGATTTTTAAATAAAGAGACTACATTAAAGTCATTACATATTCAAACAGAGCTTTTGACCTCTATCCAGATGATCTCATGTTACCAGATCTTCCAATTTTTATAGAGAAGCTAGGAATCCAGTTTTTAATGTGATGTCTGATTTTTAAATGTTGACAACTAGCTCAGAGGTTTTAAACACTAGCGTGGAACAAAAAGTAAAACCCCTTGCGTCTGAGAACCTATTAAAACATCTGCCAAAAAAAAAAAGAAATATATATATATGTATATGTATATATGTATGTGTGTGTACATACACACACACACACACACACACACACACACATAGACAGGAAGTAGACACTGGACAATACCAAATGGTTCCTGGTTGCCATGCAGCTGCCGCCTGGCCCTGGCTGCTGCAGGGTGGCGGGTGGAGAGAGAGCAAGAGACTCATCAGGTTAAGACAAATTTCTACTTTAAACATCTCCCTCTAAATGAGAGTGACACATTTAGATGCTTTTTTAAAATTATGATCATGTCACAAAAAGAGGAGCCAAAGAAAGCTACTTTGGGGAATATTTCAAATCTATTCTCCTGTGCAAGAGGTCATTAGCATGATTATGGTGAGAAACTTAAATAATTAATTTTACCTCATTGAATAAAGATGCTATTTCTTTTTAGAAAAATCAGTGAATAAAATCATCTTTATTACAAGTAGATTAAAGTATTTGATATCAATGCATAAATGTATGAATGATTCTGAAGATTTAAATAAATTAACAACACACTGGAGTCACCTATTTGGTCTAAAGATAATTAGATCAATCTTCCACTTCAGTAAAACCAACACAAGATTAATAGGCTTGCTTGTCTTTTTGTTTTATAATTTTTAAGATGCTATATATTATATTTTAATGTATTCTAAAGAATAGGTTATAGATATGCTTTTAATTGATGAACTATCTAGACATTCTATATGAATTGAACTAAGGGTTTTTTTTTAACCAAAACCCCACCTGTGCTGACACAGCCTCTGCTTCACCCTGTCTGTGACAGTCTCTCCCCAGGGGCCCTATCTCATGTTAACAATTTTGTGGAGCTTCCTCAGGCACCCACATCACAGTGGCTCCTCTCAAAGCACAGAAATACACTGCTGAGTCCCCAGTTTGCAAGGCTGTGATGGTGAGGTTGATAGAACTGGCTGATTTCTGGAAGTTCAGAGAATACCGACCCTCTGTTGTACTTTGTTCATTATAAGACTCTTGCTGAATAAGGTAAGTCATTTCCCCACTTGGCAGTTGTTTGTACCAGAATAAGTAATAGTTGTAACTGCTAGTCTCATATACACAGTCCAAGGTTGCAGTCTCCTTCTCCATCACAGCGATTGCAGACTGGGCTTGAGTTATCTTCTGGGTCATGCTGAATCCTGAAGGAAAGAGAAAAGAGATAGACTGACCCCTTATTTGTAACCATGAGGGTATAAGGAAGGAAGTGGCTGAGGGCCCAGCACTCTGGTTCCATTGCCCATTATCCTCCCTTTTTAGCCTCATCAGACATTAATTGTCCACTTCTCCCCACAGCCTTAGAAATGGAGAGGAGCTTAAGTCCTATGTTTGTGGCCATCCTTACCAAGACAAATAGAGGCTATGACTGTTCTGAGCACATTGGCGATCAGCATATTGGAAGCTCTTCCCTTGAGTGAAATGTCCTCTGTTCTGTCTCAAATCCAGGTCTTAATTCTATACCCTGTGCTCAAGGGAAAAGGCAAGGTTACTGGGCTATGTGATGCTCTGCCCTCATACAGGAAATAGAGTTAGCAGATATAGAACAAGTGTGTCATGTCACATGCTTCCTGTGTAGGTAGAAAATGGTAGAGCATCTATTTTGTCTAATTATAACTTATCAGACTAGAAATAAACAGTGGGGAAAGTGGAATCCTGTTCAGTTAATTTTTCTTTGATGGTAAGTGTGGGACATTTATAGAACACAATTTATTATGTAATATGGTGACTACATGGGATAACATCATGCCTTCTGAGTCACGAAATCTGTCAATTGTGTGTGCCGTGTTAAATAACAGAAGGGAGAAAACATGCACACTAAATACGTGTGTGTGTGTGTGTGTGTGTAAACAAAAATTCAGAAAAATCCTACTCACTGCTGAAGTATAGGAATTCTATTATAACTCTACATCTATTTCTGAAAATCTTCCTGCTCTTCCAAACCATACATATTAATTATGGTGGAAATTGAGATAGAGACAACCCTTAAAATATACAACTTTGTAACCAGAGCATTGCCAAGAATAGAAATCTTATTAAAAATACCAGTAGATTTCAATCTCCATTGGCATTTGTCCCTTGCATCATGGCCAGTAAACTCTTTGCAGCCTTAAATATTGAGACTTGTATTTCACCTCTCTACACATAAGCCCACAAGAACATGTATTTCCAATACGACGAGGATCATCAACATTTTAATGTAATCGTTCTTCATAAATCAATACTTTTAACAGAGGCGGGGATAGCCTCACAGTCCTTTTTCCTTACTCAGTTTCACCAGCTGGCTTACCTTGAACACCCCAGAAATTCTTGAAGCCACTAAAACAAATTCTGCTTACACTGAAGTGTTGACACAATACCTGTATTTACTAACTGTGTAAAAAAAAGAATTCGTTTTAATGAGATGCACGGTGTAGCAGAACAGAAAATACTATGCTCTACACTCTCCATGAGCAGACATGTTTGCCTTATCAAGTATGTTTGTTTGTATCTGGAAAATGCAATCTACATTTCCCTGGAAAATACCTGTATGTCTCCTGACAACAGCCACTGAGGCTCAGCTCTGACTCCTAGAATAGCCAGGCTGCTCCCCTCCAACCCCACTGAGGCCTCTGGGTTTGTGCTGAGCTCCCTCTGGCAGCCTCTCACTGTGCTCCCTGAGCACAGTAGTACACAGCCGAGTCGGACAGCTGCACTGAGGCTTTCTTCAGGTGGAAGGAGCGGTCTTTCTTATCAAGACTGGCCTGAAAACCTCTGATGTTTATCTCATTATCCAATGAGCTCAGAAGGAGCTCAGGCTCTTTGTTTCGATACTGGACATACCAGAAAAGAGAAGGTGCATAGCTGGTCTGGTAGGTGCATTTCAGGGTCAGAAATGCCGCCTCGGGCAGGATGACAGAGCCTTCCGTCTGTCTCACCGAGTCGCCACAGGTGCCCCCTAAAAATCAGCAAAGGCTCTGTTACATTGGTAAGGGAAGAGGGACAGTGTCTGGCTTGGGAGAGGTTAAAAGTCATCCTAAAACCAAGGACTAGGACATCTCAGAAATCTTGAGTACGTGCTACTTACTCAGTATCAGTAAGATCACAAGTCCTGAGCAGAAAGCAGGCAGCATGGCTGGTGGAGAAGCAACAGCAGGTGTTGGTCGGGAATAACCAAAGATGAGAAGCCTGTTCCTCTACTTTCTTCTAGAAAACCTTGGCTACGTGACAAGATCATGTCGCAGGCTGTAAGAAGAGATGTGTTCAGAAATGGGAGGTGTGTTGAACTCCCACTCAAGGTGAACAGCAACCCCTTGTGGTTTCCTCTCTGTCACGCAGCCTGCATTACCCCTGAACTTGGTATTTAGCCTGGAATGGAGCTTCACTTGCAGACACGGAAGGGACACAGGTGTCCGGCTGGGATGAGGGGTAGAGCTCCAGGCAAGAAGCACCAAACACCTTCTGCAGACTTGACAACAGCGTTTGCGGCTGAGGCAGGAGGCAGTGTTTCTGTCATCATCTTTGGATTCAAGGCACTGTGGCTCCCAAGCCTCTCCAGTCCCAGAATCTAAAGTCGGTTCACACCAAATAGTAAGCTAGTTGTAGGCACCTTAGGAGATCCTGCGAGTGTAAAAAAAAAAAAAAAAAAAAAAAAGCGTGGTCTGAATTCTCTTCTTGAGATTGACATATTCCCCCCTACCCCCGGCCCCATGGAACTAGGGGATAAGCCCCTCTGCTTTCAATGTCCCCACCTTTTCTCCCCTGCCTTTGCCTCAGTAACCTCCATTCATTCTTTAAAACCCAGTTTACACACCACCCCCCTGTGAAGCATTCACTGCAGGCTGAGTTCATGCCCACCGCTTTTTCTTCTTTTTCTACTATACCTGTATACATGTCGTCACTGTCATTACTACATCATAGCAGAGTCAGCTGTGTCCTGTTTTTCAAACTAGAGCTGGTGCCCTGGAACTGAATTTTATGAGTCTCAGTAGCCAGTTTCTGAAAATATACAGTTTCTTAGTTGATGGTAGATGTTCAAAATATGTCAGAAGAATGAGCGAATAAATGAATGAGTGGACATGTCTGGTAAGTACAATTATCTTTTTAGGAAGTATAGCCTCAGTGAAAGCTTAAGTCCTGTGCCCCTGATGTGACCGGCTTCTTTCAGAGGCAGATGCAGGGCCTGGTCAAAGATGTAGTTAGTGTTTCTCAAAACACAAATCTTCATATAAGAGACAATTCTCACACTGACTATTTTTTCAATATTGTGGTGCCTTACAAATGCAAACATTAAGTTAAATATAAACTTTTTAGGTTCACAGGTCTTACATAATTACCACACCAAACAAAAATGCAAATAAAATATAAAATCAACAAAATTCAAATTAAAATATTTATGTAAGGGATGATCTTTTGCTGAAACCAGAAAAGATTTGGAGCTTTATGTATTATTATCTGAATTATTATAATTAGTAGTTACTAATATTTTAACTTTTCCTATTTAAAAATACCCATTTAAGTCACCACTATACAATTGTATTATTTAATGCAGTACCCATAAAATCAGCACTATATATATTATATATATTATATATACATTATATAATATATATAATATACATTGTTCATTTACTGCTGCTCTTACATCTACTGAATTGCGTGTAGATACATTAATTATCTCACATTTCTGGAGGCTAAAAGTATAAGATCAAGGTGTTGGCAGGTTGGTTTCTTCTGAGACCCCTTTCTGTAGCTTGCAGATAATTATTTTCTTGCTATGTCTTTACATAATTGTCCCTGTGTGTGTGTGTGTGTGTGTGTGTGTGTGTGTGTGTGTGTGTGTGTTGTCTGTATCCTAACCTATTCTCCTCTTTCTTATAAGGACACTAGTTGTTGGGAGCCAAAAGGCCCTCATCCTGACCGCCCAGCCCCCCGGCATAGAACCTGGCCGTTAACAATCTAAAGAATGCAGGAGCAGATAATGCTCCAGGGAATAGTTAACCACAGAATGTATTAACATACCCGCCGGATAAGGAAGGACCTACTGAATGGCTGTGGACCTGCCCAAGGAGCCCCTCTCCTTGTTCCTCTTTTCACTTCTAACCTTTGTACCCCCTAACCCCATCAACCAAGGACCAATGAAATTGTAACAAGTATCCCCCTGCCTAGTCAGTCCTGCCCCCCTTTGTTCTTCTGTAATAAATATACCCGCTCTAAAAAAATTTGAGGCTTGATCAGAATACTGTCTTGCCTCCGCTCCTTTTTCTCGCCCGTTTCTCTTTCAGGCTGGACCCTCTTCGAGCCCGCGAATAACTAGGTCCCGCGGGTCGGGACAACTAGTCATATTGGATTAGGGACCACCCTAAAGATCCTATTATAACTTAGTTACCTCTGTAAAGATCTTATCTCCAAATACAGCCACATTCTGAAGTACTGGTAGTTAGGATTTCAACACACGAATTTTGGGAAAGAGACAATTCTTCCCCTAATAATGAGTATCTGATATATTCAGCTTCAATAGCAGGAGGCAGTAGGATACAGGGGAGAACAAGATTTGCAGTCAGGCCATCAAGATTAAGTTGAGATCTATCCATTCAGTAGCTATTTATGCCCTCTGCCTCTTTTCTCCTGCCTATAAATATGGATGATGAGTAATAATAATACCATCTTTTTTGAGTGCTTGAAGTTATTCACAAGACGATAAAACTAGTTAGAGCAGGCTTGACACTAATGACTCAAAAATTATTGTTGTTACAGGAAAATGGGTCCATTCTAGAGTATTTTAAAAATATTTTCAAAATTTTTAAAGATTTTTGTTGCATAAAATTGAATGAAAGACAGGGAAGAGGAGAAGAAAGAAACTTGCTTATTTCTTTGACAGAGAGAGAGAGAGAGAGAGAGATTGTTGGCCAGCCAGAGCAATGTGTGGGTTAGAGAGCTAGGAAATAAATCTAAGGAATAGTTTATGTTGGATGTCTGCAAAAATAAATCTGGATGTTTGACAGTAGGAAAAAGAGAAATATTAAAGCTTTTTGAGCAGCGAACTAATGTTATTTAAGAAAACTGTTTAAGAAGCTTATGTCTTCATCTATCTTGTTCGCTGCTAGAGAGTTTTGAAAAGATTCCAAAGAAATTTAGAATATTAATTAAAAGATATTACCTAGCTCTAAGAAATTAAGAGACTTGTCCACTGTCTCACAACAAAGAGAGCAAGAATCTGGTTTTCTTAATATTTGTATGCATTTGGCTGCATGTGCTAAAAGTATATTTAGAAGCAGAAAATGAAACCAGGAGCATTGCTGTTCTTTGCAAAGGGAAACTGTGAGGTTAGCTAACTGGAGTGAAAGAAAAACTTTTTCTCATTCAGAAATGAAATAAATGAAAATAATATAACAAATAGGCTTTATTCCAGTGACTCAAAGATGATCGAACATTAGAATATCCATTAATATATTTTTTCAAGTTGAAAAAAGCAAAATCCACATAACCTTGTAAGAAAGCAAAAAAAAAAAAAATAGTAAACTTCAAAACATATTCCTGATATGAAGTCTCTGTCTAATCCTGTTACAAGATAAAGAACATCTTTTTAAAACTGTCAGCAAATGTTATACCTAACAGTCAAAACCAAACGCTATTTATTTTAAAGGATAATATTATTCATAAATACTCATCAAATGATCTCTTAATAATAACAATATACTGTAAAAGGAAGATACCCTTCCAAACTTTAATATCTGGAAGAAACTTAAGCAAATTAATAAAACTGAAAAGCTTTTATAAGAAATCTAAAACATAGAAAAAATGTATGTTTTATACATTAATAGGAATTAATATTAATTAATAAATATTAATAAGAAAATATTAATTATAAGGTTTGTAGTGCTTGAAAATAATTTTTAAATTTAATGCAATACTAACCCAAAAAAAGAAAGAATTTTCAAACTAAAGCAGATTCAAGAAGCTTATCTTCATATAACCTTTAAAAAATATAATCTAGAGAGGTAGCATTTTTTTCCTTCCTATCTAAAATTTCAAGAATTATTTTATTTTTATTTTTTATTTTTATTTTTTTGAGAAAGGTAGACTGCCACATACAGTGGCTTATTTGGCTGTTTCTGAAGTTTTGGAAACTTGACTACCCCACATTATCCTACAACTGGACCTTGAGAGTTTGTTTGGCAGTCCTAGCGGGGGAGTGAAGCTACTCATGTACCCTGAGAGAAGAACGGTCCTCTGCTCTATGGAGTAAGGTCATCCTCTTCCAGCCAGCACGCAGCATCTTGGGGAGGGACGCACATGGAGTGGCGAGGGAGGAAGGGGACAGCCAACTAACCAGCCAGATAGGCCTAATCAACTCTGACGATCAATGGATGACAGATGTTGCAACCAGATCGCCCTCACATCTGTATTCTCTTTATACATAGAATTCATAAATATTAACAAGACAGAGCTGTATGTTGGTGTGGTCCCCCACCTCCAATCCCACTAGACATTTGGTCAGCATTCTTCGTTTGAAACCCATTTTTTTTCCAAATAATTTTGAAAGTCTTATAAACTTCTAGATAGACAAAAAGAAAATTACCTACTGAAGAAGCAGATTTATTTTTTAATAGAAAGTTTATTTTATTTTTTTAGGAATTAATACAGTTTTATTATTATTAATTATTATTATTTATTATGGTGACATTGGTTAATGAAACCTAGTGAGTTTCAGGTGTACAATTTAGCAGTAAGGCACATGTATACATTGCATTGTATGCTCACCGCCTGAAGCAGGTTTATTTCCTCTGAAACAGTATATCTCAACCTGTGTGTGTGCGGATCACTGCGGGATCCCAAGAGCCTTTCAGATGGCCTTTGAGGTAAAAACTATCTTTAATAATAATATTATGATGTTATTTGAGTTTTTCACTGTGATAACATTTACATTGATGGTGTTGAATCTTACTTAACACAAGTAAAATCAATGACACCAAATGTGCGAGTAGTAGTCATTGTTTGTACTTACCAGCATCACCTACTTGCAAAAGAAAAAAAGTTCTATTTAATGATGTACTTGATGAAGAAGTAAGAAAATAATAATAATTAAATTTTGACCCTTTCATATACAACTTTTTAATATTCTGTGTCAGCAGTTCCCAACCTTTTTGATACCAGGGACCACTGCTCCTATGAGACTCTAATATTTAATGATCTGAGGTAGAGCTGAGGCAGTGATGCTAGCGCTGGGCAGTAGCTGCAAATATAGATGAAGTTTCACTCACTTGTCTACCGCTCACGTCCCATTGTGTGGCCTGGTTTCTAAGAGGCCAAGAACTGGTACCAGTCTGTGGTCTGGGGGTTGTGGACCCCTATTATATGTAATGAATTAGAAAGTAGATGTAAGGGACATCTGTGGTATAAGTACCATGATTGTCTCAAGGGAAAAAATAGTTGCCTTTTATATTTATTCTTTTATGAATTTATTTAACATTTATTTACTGAGTACATATTGTGTGCTGATCATTGTGTTATAAGGTTAAGTAAAAACCAGAGAAAACATAAAGGTTCTTCTCTGGTGCAGTTAGCCCAATAGGAAGAAGAAGTAAGACAAAACTTTAATGTGCTGTGATAGGTGCCAGGATGAAAATAAACACATTGTATAGTTGTTAAAAGTGGAGGGTGAGGTATAGCTACAGAAGTCATGAGATGCTTAAAGTATAAGGAGCCTCTTGAACTGAAAATTGAACAACCAATAGTTATAATAAATAATAAACCCTAAAACAATTCAATGACTTGAGACCTTAGTGCAGTTTCTAGGGGTTCAGTGGTTCAGAGACTATTCAGATACACCTACCAAAGTGAAAGACATGTGACTGCATCTCACACCACCTACCACATAAAAAGAGGCACAAAGGATGTAGGCCCTTTTGGATTTTGGAAGTGACACATGTTATACGTGGTTCTCTGCTTTGACCTATTTATAGAGTCACCTTTAAAGCTGCCACTTTTGAGTGCAGACGGGAGCAAGAGGAGACTCTACAGCAAATTCAGGCTTCAGTGCTATCTGCTTTACAATTTGTTCTTATGATCCAGCAGATCCAATGATGATTCTTGAAATTTTTATGTCAAATAGGTTGGAGACTTTGGGAAACACCAGTAGGAAAATCACAGCAGAGTCCTCTTGTATTTGGTAGAGTTCTGCCTATTTCTTCAAATAATTATTCTCATTTTGAGAAACAGCTTGCTGATTGTCCTTGGTGAAGTCTGAATATCTAACTTAGGAAAAACAGGTGGCCATGTAGCCTGAACTTCCATGGTAAACCAAATGTTGTCTGACCTACTTAGCCATAATGTTGGTCATGCCCAGCAGTAATCTATCATTGGAAATGGTAAATAAGAGACTGGGCTCAGGCAGACCCAGAAGGTACAGGTAACTTGCATGAGTAAGTGTCTCAGATTCCATTGACACCAACTTCTCTTGTATTGTTCATTCTCCCTTAATCTGTGCCTATAGCCTCCTGGGGAGTACCTCACAGTCAGTTAAGGAAGAAAAAAATCAAGCTTACTTTTCATATGTATTTGCACATTATATTGGCACCACACAGAACTATCACTATAGCCCCCACTAAAGGACAATGGTGAAGGAAAATCTCTCCAAAATATTAAGTAGTACATTTTGGTTTTCTCTGTTATCTAGAGTGAGAAATAGCCAGAAGTATTGATTCATGAACAGTTGAGTTGCTAATGGTTTTGCTGGATGGTAAGAGACTTAAAATAAACAGAATTGGAAGACTGGTGACAAGGATATCTAGGGAAGAGGTTTCTGGATGGGCCTCTCCGAATGGACACAGACTCAAGATAATCATGCTCCATGTGAATACCGACCAGGGAAAACCACCACAGTGGAAGCTCTTAATAATGGACAAAATTATATAATCTATGGATATGTCAGCTTCTTTCTCCAGCCACCCCAATGCTTGCTCAATGATCCCATGAATAAAGTGGCCTTGTTAGCAGGTATGAAAGTTATGCATGATCTCAAAAACAGGGATTTCCTTTTATCAAGTTTGACCTAGCTAATGCTACAACTGAGTACCTAATCTGTCAATCACAAAGATTAATGCTGAGCCCCTGACTTGGTGCGATTCCTCCAGGGGATTTTCATTGGAACATCTCAGTTCTTCCATGCTTAAAAGTACAGGTTAATGGAAAACTACAGCAATGAATAAAAATGTAGGATTATTGGGGACTCAAATCCTTTGAGAATGAAGATTTGGATTACTCCACAAGGCAAATAACACTAACCCACTGAGTTTATGGCTGAAGGCAGGGGAAAATAAATTGTATAATAAAAGAAGAAAGCTGTCTATGTCAGCTGCAGCCTCATGACTAAATCTGGAATAAAAAAAAGTAGTTTTCTTTATTTTCTTTTTGCTCTTTATTTGTATGTGTTCTTTTGCATATGGTGACATTTTTTTCCTCTCTCTTGCTCATTAGAATTATTTTATAGACAAATTGTTGGAGATTAACTTTACAATTAATTCTGTATATAACAGAATGTTCAGTGGAATTCCATCTGTATTTTAGAATACATTAATTAGCCAGAAATTCATAGTGCAGGTCTCCTCATTTGGGAGAAAAGATAAGAACTTCCTATTTTCACAGGAAGATTTATCTTGTTAGATGGAAGCATCGAATCATGTTGTTATTTGGAAGTTCAGATGTATGTAGATGGGTGTATAGGAAAGATGAGTAACAAGAAAGATAGGGTTGTGCCAGTTATCAGTTTATAACCTTTCAACTCCAAATCCACCTGTCATCACCCTATTTGTGATTCTACCTAGATGTGCAAACATTTCTCCTTTGCCAGCTGGCATAATATGAAGCTTTGTCAGTAGAAGATACTGGAAGGACACTGGAGAAAGAAGCTCCTTTTCCTGGCTCTGGCATATTTTGCATTCTTATTCCTGCAGTGGGACACCAGTAACACTCACCTCCAGCAAAGTTCAGTGACTGCCTACAGGTGGTTTCTTGGCAAGTTTTACAAGTACTCCAAGAAAGTTCAGCAACAACCCTTTGTTAGTTTTCTGTCAATTTTTTTAGGACCCAAGTAGGTGTTTTCCTATTTGCCAACCTTTTCCCCTGGCACCTCAGCAAACTTCCCCACCACCTAGCAGGCTACCACCACTCAGTGAGGTCTGAATCACAGCCTTGTAGGAGAGGGTTGTACAGTTTTCAATGTGCTACTTACTTTGGAACTCTGGCTTAGTCCTAGAGATGAGAGAATCTCCCTATGTATGCTATTCCTATGTTCTTTAGAGTTCTTTTTACTCATTAGTAATTAATTCTCTATTATTAGTTAATAATTTTTTAAATTAAACTTCCCTTGTTTAAGTTATTTTTCCTGATCAGACACCGATTAAGATAGTAAGAATCCATGTAGTGCATGAGAGGAAAGGCATTAGTTGCAGACAGGAAATACATGTCATGTAACAGTCACATACTTTTAAGGAACTGTGCTTAGGTATGTGGTGATGGACACATTGGGGTGAACGGGATGGCAGAGTTGTTGAAGAAGTGAGACTGCATCACTTAAACCTGGAGAGTCCTTTTGGGTGAAGAAAATACTTTTTTTCTTAATGTGTTATATAGTTTTTTAATTCAAAAGTATTTTCCAGGCACTACTAGACAGAATAAACACACTTACTGTTTAAAAAATTAATTTAAGTAGAGTAGGTAAGGAGAATTTTCTTGGACAAATTTGTGAGGTTAATTTCTAGCTGACTGACAACTGATGATGTTGTATCTAAGAGGTAAACTCAACGTCAGTCTCTAGAGAGAGAATGCCCCACAGGTAGAGAACTTTCAATAAAACATCTGCTGTAACCCCTAAGGGGTTTGTGCTCTGTTTCCTTTGTAAAAACATTTACTGTGGCACTCACAGCACAGTAATACATGGCTGAGTCTTCCTCTTGAGCTGATGGTTTTTTCAGATGGAAGGATGCCTCTGTCTTGTTAAGGTCAGCCGTGAAACCTTTGATGCTCTTTTTTGAGGTGTATTTCAGGAGTAACTGGAGGCTTTGCTTGGGGTACTGGACATACCAGAAGAGCTCAGGACTCCCAGTATATACATAGTTGCACTTCACCTGCACTGAGTCCCCTTCAAAGACTGAGATGTGATCCTCAGGCTGAGTCACTGTCTGGGCTCCTGTTCCTCCTGTAACACCAATTCTAGATCAGGGTTCACCTTGCAGACAGAGGAGAATATTTCTTAAAACTGATTCTAAACAGAAGGCCATACAAAGTTAGAGTAAAAAGAGACTTTACTTACTGAATGTGAGTAGCATCACAAGCACTGAAGTGAGAATGGGCTTCATGTCTGAGCTGTGAGGGAATAGGAGGCTCTTTTCTGGAAACAGTTCAGCCACGTGGACACAGACAGAACCACAAATGAGTTTACCCGGCTTGTAAAGCAAAAAGCATTCCCTCAAAGGGCTGGTCGCTTTATCATTTTCTACTAAGTTCAATTTGTGTTATGTCTTCCTCTAGAGGCCAAATCTGCTACTGCAGATGATCTTAGGCTTTAGGAAGCCTTCAAATTCTGAACCAGAATAGAGATTTCTTCCATAGTTCATAAGACAAAGGGTAATTCTATATTAGGTGAAAAAGCATATTATTAAGAAGGTCCAGAAAGAGAGATCAGTGGAACAGAATGTAAAGTTCTAACATATAAATTACTAATGGAAATTTAGTTGTGATAAAAATAGGGAAAAGAAGGGACAGTCAATAAAATGTGCCTTCATGAATGGAAAGTCATTTAGAGATTAACAAATAAATTTGATTGCTTACCTTAATATCTTTGCAACATTCATTCTGAATGAAAATGTTTAATATTTTTAAATAAAACAAAAACTTTCTAAAAGTAATTTTAGGATCTTCACAGATTTTCTAAGCACAACAGAAAGCAGAAGGAAAAATATTAATAGATCAGATTTCAAAACATTTAAATTTCTATATAGATTATGTTAATGAAACGTTTAAACATTACCAGATTAAGTTATTTCCCATCTGTCATAAATGATTCTGACCTTCTCTACACACCAGGAGTAGCCCTTTAGAATTTTTGCTCTAAAAATTTTAAAAAGCAGGCAATAAACAAAAGAAAAATCATCTGGCTTAGAAAGAAGGCAATTTTAGAAAGATGGTAGATGGAAAATATCCCTGATCCCCGTACTTGGCCACAGAGCTTCCGTGGTGACCAGCCAGCCAGGTTACGCCAAGAGAGCTCGAACAAGGTATTCCATCTAGGGTTCAGGTAACAGGGAACTCCAGGATGAAGAGCAGGAAATTATGGATCATGAAAAGAGCTTGGTCTGCTATCAGTGGCCCTCTAAGAAGGAAACTAATTCTCTTGAGAAAGCCTCTCCTTTAGCCCCCAAAGAGCTGATAAAAGAGTAACAGGTAGGCTGAGTTCCATCTGTCCTTAATGAAGAGGAAGTCAAGGAGATCAGAGAGCCAAGAGATTTCCTTCTAGATTTTCAGCAGCTGACATAACTATTTTGCTGGCTGCTACACTGCAGACCAGACACAGACACATCTAGGCTTTTCCCTCTCACAGGGTTGTCACTACTTAAAGTGCCCCAGTAATCACATGTGTCTGGAGAGGAGTTAAAAGAAAGGGAAAGGACACCTTAGAAACAAGGGCCTTATCTAGGTCAAGTTTAGCCTTGAAAAAATTATCGGGGACAGTGATCCAATTTCTTAGGCCAATAATTAGGACATGATTTGAAAGTGATTAAAAATTCATTTACAAGGAAGCTCTCATAAAGAGAGACTATCTCATTGTATGCATTGTTCATTTATTTAATCCCCTTTGTCCGCCGGCAAAGATTGAACAGTCCTGAGAAGGGGAGTGAGGATGAGGATTAAGGAAAAAAGAAGAGAAAGAATCGGGAGGACTGACAGTCAATACTGCAGTCCTGAGTTTATTCGGCACACCATATTTATACATCAAAATCCCGAGGGAATCTGAAAATCCCTAACCCAAATATCCCAAGTATACACAAACAATTGCTGACATTTACATAAGAAACCTGTTGCTGATCTTGTCTTCCTCCTTAAAACATTCAGCTCACTCCCTGGAGCCACAAAGGTGCTTTTCGGATGATAAGATTAGCAAAGTATTTGCCAGCTATGCAGACATCCTGTTGAGTAAACAATCCCTTATCTGCCCCAAGGGCAGCCATCAGGCAAACGGCTCCCAACACCCCTTAATGGAGTAATACAATTAAATGAAATTAGAAGAATTCCATAAACTTCAGACTTAAGGTCATCATGAGCAAGGACAATGTCTCCATCAAGACTTTGGCTGATAGAGAAATAAGCCATTATATGATGGCCACCCTGACCTCATTTCACCCTGACCATAATTTCCTGCTCTTCTCCTATCCAATACTCTCCCCACACACCTTGCAGGTATACCTGGCTGATCCTGCTTTGTAGCTAGGAAGTATAGGCCACATTCAAATCCCTTCATCCTATTTTTTTCTCCCTAATCTCTTTTCTTTTTCTCTCTTTCCTCTCCTCTCTCTACATATGTTCGTTATTTTTCTCTCATTTCATCTTTTTTCCTGTTTTTCTAATCTCAGAAGAAGAATAAGAGGGTAAAGGTTTAAATCTTAGTATTTTTAATCATGAAAACTGAAACCATATATAGACAATGTAGCTGTTTTCTACTGGAGCTTCCAGCTTTACTCTGGCCCCAGCCAATGTTCTCTGCTACACCCATCACAGGAGCAGACACCTTCCTCAGAGGTTGGAGATTCGCCTTGTTTTTACAGTTTATGACTAGTTCAGATGTTTTCCTAACTGCTACTAACCCTTATTCAAATGTAAACTATCTAAGATTGAAATATCTCAGAACTTGAGGAAAAAGTTTCTCACTTAAAGCTTAGGGTGCCTCTTAGTGGTCTAGAACCATCAATCCAACTAGTCCACCAGCAGTCACTAGAACCCCAGAGCCCTCATTTCAGTCTCTCCTGAGGACCATCTACAGATTACCAGGAGCAAAAGAACTGTCAAGCTAAATGAGGATTTTTCTTTTTAAGTAAACTGGTTTCTTCTTCATAATGCCATTTACTGGAGGTTACTATCTTAAAATATTCTTTCAATTTGCATCTTCAGAGTTAAATGTGATTTCTCTAAACTGTTTCAAAATAAGTCCACAGCAATAATACTGAAGGTCTTTTATAACCTGAACCTTATGCTAGAAATTAAGAAATTAAAATATAAATAAAACTATCTCTACTCACAAGACATTGTAGTAACTATAGCAGGAAAGACCAACATGGATATATGTTGATATACCAAGGAGTACCCTCAAAAAGTATAAAGTAAGCCCAGAAATAAGGAGACTTTTCTTATGACAGGACAGTGAGACAAAGATTTAATGAGAATAGAACATTTAACCTTTTTCTTTGAAAAGGTAGAATGTTATGAAAAGATTAAGTAGAGATATTGGCTTGGGCGTGGACTAGAGATACTTCCTAGATGAAAATAAAAAAAGGAGGAGATGGGTAAAATTGTAGAAAGAAGTTGGGGGATAGAAAATATAATGGCGTAATCTTTATTATTAATTTATTATTTTAAAAAGATATATGAATACATTCTTAAATATATGTGATATAAGCATATAACTTTTTCTCTGATTACAATGTCCAAATGCATAACAGTTTCAATTTGAGTTACCGTACTCTATTATGTGTCCTGATGACCTATTGATGTTAACACATCTGCTTCATAATATTCCATAGAATAAATTTTTCACAGCTCTGTACCCATTCTCTGAGAAACATTTTGTGTGTTTTTTTTTTCCCACTATTACACAGGCCCCCACCACCAAATGCTACAATAAATATGATTTAAGCATGCTCCTAAGCAGAGGCCAGATGAAGTGAAGGAGTGAATTATACATCTGCCTGGGGTAAAAGCACTCAAGGTAGAGGAACAAGCAGCTCTAAATGCCCTAGGGCAGTAAATGTTTGCCAGGTGAGAACACCAGCAAGTGCAGTGAAGGTTGAGGAAGTTAGTAAGAGAGGAGGCAGTGACTGATGTCAGAGAGGTGGCAGGAGCCAGATATAGTAGTAGAGTCTTGTAGATTATAGTAGAGTTTGGTTTTCATTCGAGCCTGATGAGAAATCACTGGAGATTTGCAAGCACAGAAACCACATGGCCTTACTTATGTTTTTAAAAGGTCTCTCTGCTGTGTGGAGAACAGACAGAAGAGGGAAAGGATGAAAAGAGGGAGATCAGGTAGGTTGTTGCCATCAACCAGGAAAGAGATGAGAGTGGCTTGGACTGGTAGTGGGTGGGGCAATGGACGTGGTGAAAAGTGATCGATTCTGGATACAATTTAAAGAAAGAGTTGATTGGACTTCCTAGTGCATCAAACTGGGGTTTGAAAAAAATTGAGAAGACAAGAATGACTTCAAGGTTTTGGGCCAAGGGGGTTAAATTGGTAAACGGAGTTGCCTTATACCTTAATGAAGAAGATTTCACAGGAAGCAGGTGTGAGGTAAGGAGGGCTCAGCAGCTGAAAGGGTTGAAATCAGGAGATTACCTCAGATGACTGAGAAGTGCAGATGTCAAAAAATCATGTAACATACAAGTCTGGAAATCAGAGGAGGCATCTGAGTTTCAGATATAAATTTTGGTATTTAAAAGGTTTTTAAAGCTAAGAGACTGGATGAAGTCAGCAGGGAATAAATTACTGGTAGAAAGTAAGGAATTCCAAGAATGAATTCCTGAGATATTTTAATGCTTAGAGATCAGGGAGACGAAAGAAAGAAAAAAAAAAAAAACGGCAAAGAAGACAGACTGAGAAGGAGCAACTGACAACACAGAAGGAGAATCAAGAAAATGTTGTTGATTCTCTAAACCCAAATAGAATGTTTAAAGAAGGGAGTGTTCTATAATGTCTAATGTTGTCACTATTGGCTATGGACCAAACGATGTACCCCCCAAATTCATACGTTGAGACTCAAATCTCCCAATCTGATGGTATTAGGAAGTGGGGCCTTTGGGAGGAAATGAAGTCATCATGGTGGAACCCTCATGATGGGATTAGCACTCTCATAGAGAAAGCTTGCTTCTTCCTCTGCTCTCCGCCATGTGAGGATACAATGAGAAACTGGCAGTCTGCAAACTGCGAGTACTTAAAATAACCTGACCATGATGGTTCCCTGATCTCAATAACCAGAACTGTGAGAAATAAATTCTTCTTGTTTTTAGGCCAATTGATACCAATATATGGTACAAACTGACTAAGACACTACTCCAAGTAAGTTAAAAATACTAGTTGTGCCAATAAATGCATGTATGTATGAATATTTAAAAGGCCAATTTTTCTATTAAGATACAGAGGCAATTTTAAAATCCAGTTCTCTACTGCTTAAGAGACACAATGAAATGAGGTAAAATGACAAAGAAAGTTAAAAGTGTATGATCAGGCTCTATCACCTGGCTGCCTGCCGGTATTCAGGCAGCACCATGCCCACTGCAAGCACCACATTCAACAAGTTGCCCAAGAGGAAGGTCAGTCCTGGTGAAGGACGAGGAAGGAGGAGCCCAAGAGGAGACTAATAAGAATCTTTAGGTCACCCTGGAAAATGTGACTTAAGCAAATGAAAGGGCCATAAAAAGCACAATGAAAGGACAAATCTGTCAGCAAACCCCCAAATGAAAAGGGGAACAAGGAGAACTGGAAAAGGTGGCACATGAAGATCTAGAAACTAAGAAATCAGCAGTGGCCAACAACACTAAAAGTGAGGACAGACAAGTCTTTGATGCAACAAGAGAGAAAAACAAGCTAAGTCTGTGTATCTTTGAACATAGACCCTCTACCCTCTTTTTGTTCAATCATAGAATTATTTTTATAAACTCTTTTTAAATGTGTGTTTTAATAGCTCTAGAGACATGGCTACAACAAAGCAGGAATCCTACTTCATCTCACTTTTAAAAATTAGATTTAGGTAATTGCAAATTTTTTTCAACTTTTTTTACATTTAAAAAATTTTTATTTTAGTATTAGTTTCAAGTATGCAATACATTAGTTAGACATTTATATAGTTTATGAAATGACCACCCTACTTGCTCTTGCTCTTCTCTGGCTGTCCACTTCACCATTACATTAATGCTGACTGCATTCCCTACGCTGTGTTCCTCATCCCCGTGACTTTCTATCAGCTACTAATTTTTACTTCTTTAACCCTTCACCACTTTCTCTCAGCCCCCAAACTCCCCCTGCTCTGTCACCAGATTGTCCTCTATATTTGTGATTCTGTTTTTGATTAGTTTTTTCTTTTTTGTTCCTTAGATTCTGCATATCAGTGAAATCATATGGTATTCATCTTTCTCTATCTGACTTATTTAACTCAGCGTAATAACCTCTAGGTCTATCCATGTCATTGCAAATGGTAAGATTTCATTTTTAATGGCTGAGTAATAGTCTGTTGTATGTATGAACCATAACTTCTTTATCCAATCATCTGTTGATGAACATTTAGGTTGCTTCCATATCTTGGCTATTGTAAATTGTGCTGCCATGAACATAGGAATGCATAGACCTTTCCACATCATTGATTTAATTTTCTTTGGATAAATACCCAGAAGTGCCATTGCTGGGTCAAAAGGCATATCTGTTTTTAATTTTTTGAGAAAACTCTATTTTCCAAAGTGGCTATACCAATTTGCAATCTCACCAATAGTATATGAAAATTCTCTTTTCTCCACATTTTTGCCAACACTTGTTGTTCTTTGTAACTGCAAAATTTTTTAAGAAGTGAAATCATTTACTTCATAATTTCTGTCACTAGAAATTATGAACTATTGAATTAAGAGAAGTTTAACTGCTGTGTAGGTAAACTTTTTATAATATTCTAGGGAGCAGGTTTTTTAAATTCTATTATATGAATCAAATCACAAATAACAATTTGGAATGTGTGTGTGTGTCGCATATAATGTATACAAAATATCTTAAACAAGTTGGCTTTTTAGTACAATTGTTTCAGAGGAAATAAAAATTTTCCCTGATCTTGGATATTTCTATTAGAATTAATGCACTTTTTTGATATTATAAAGTTTGATAGTAGAGGTCTATTTTCCTATGAACTTTGTTATGTGGTTTGAAAAACTGAAAATTTTTGAGTGTGTAATTTCATATTGTATCATGAATTAGTGTGACTTCTTATAAAATGCCTAAGAGTTTTTCAGTAGTTTAATCTATTGTATTTGATATATTTTGTATGAATTAGTGGCCTCAAATGTTTAATTTGAAAATCACTGGAATAACTTTTAAAAAACAATTACAACTCAGTTGCTTTTAGATTTTTAATACATATTGCATTAAGAATTATGTTCAATTTGTTCATTGGTTTTGTGTAATTCTCACAAGATTAGAAATGTAGGTATTATGATGTCAAATTTAAAATATATCAGTATTACACATGGGTTATTATATATGTGTTAGAAGTTAAGCTTCAAATCTTGATGAGAATCTATACTGCATTAATTAGGAATCTATGCTGTACAAGTTGCCTAAATTGAGAATTTATTTAGAACAACTTGTCAGCTAAGATTATAATCAAATACTTCCATATTCTACATATTGATCAACATCTTACATGTCAGTGATAATAATCAATAATAAATGCTAGTAATGTTTTTTTTTTTTCATATAAAAATGCTCTTGCTTTTTTCACTTCAGAGCTCTCACCACTAACGATGTACTTTCTTCAGCATGGAAGTGGGGTGGGAGCTGGAGGGGGATGTCCTTCCTGGCAAAATTCATCAGAAGACCTCCATCTGGTACAAAGTCTGTCCGAATGTGGCACAGCACTGATGTGGAAGCACTCCCAAGAGCTCAGCCCTCCTGCCCTACTTGTCTTCATGGAAAGAAGTCCTTCCTGAAAACTCCCCAGTTCTTGAGTCACAGAAGGTCCCCGTGTCTTAGAAGGTTTGCTTTCAGCTCCCCCTGCAATCTCAGTCACTGTGTCACTCACAGCACAGAAGTATGTAGCTGAGTCGCTCCAGTGGGCTGAGGATTTTTTTAGGTGGAAGGAGGTTTCATTCTTCCTAAATTCAGCCTCAAAACCTTTGATGCCTTTAACTAGGGTGGCCCCTGACATGTACTTGAGGAGAAACTGGAGCCCTTGGTTGGGATATTGCATGTACCAGAAGAGGTACGGTGAAGTAGAAGTTGAATAAGTGCACTTCAGTTCTAGTGAGGTTCCTTCAGAGAAAGTGATATGGCGATCAGGCTGGGTCACTGACTGGGCTCGAGTTCCTCCTGAAAAATCAAAGCTGTGTAAGTAAAAGCTAGACAGACTTGGCTATGAAGAAAAGGTGTTTCTATTCAGGTTCCAACTAGAACACAATCACTGTTGTGAAAGTAGAAAAGAAAATGGAATGTTACTTACCAAGGGCAAAAATCATCTCAAGCACTGGGATGAGCAGCAGGAGCATGGCTGAACAGTGAAAGAGCTCAAGGGTCTGAGCAGGTAGGACAGACAGTAGCTGAGGTCACTGAGCCTTCAGAGCTTTAAGACCAGTGGGGAGGCTGGGCTGGATAAGTTTCAATAACTGTTAGAAAGAGACTTTCTCTTAATGAGTTTGGATCTTTTCTGGCCTCTTATTCTTATTTCAGTTCCTGTCTACACAGACATCAGTGAGAACACATCAGGCAGCTGCAGGGAGGAGGAGCTAAGTGGATGGTGATGATTTGCAACAAAATCAAATGTCTCACTTGTGCAATATTGCTCTCTGGAGGCCAGAGGCAGGATCACAAATCTTAGAGAGAACTGTGTTTCCTTCTCATTTCAGAGAGGTGATGTCAAGACTGCAACACCATTTGTATCTTCTTTCCTGCATCAGTGATGATGTCACCTTCCATAGTCCTTGGTGTTAGTCCTAAAACAAAAGAGAAATGGGAGTTATGTAAAAATAGAAGAGTAACTTACTTCGTTGAGAAATTAGTCATAGAAGACAATATTCTAGGCTTTGAAATACTATTGAGAAACTCTACATTATTTTAAAAGCCATTCATCAGGTAGAAAGACTAAGATCAACTGTCTCAACTGAGCTGAGCTTCATGTGGCCTTGTGCTGTTAAATGTGAGCATCAATGTGGGGGAAGAGATTATCTTTTATTTTGGTGCTAAAAGGAAAAAAATTAATTAGAGCAGAGGCTCATACTTGAAAAAACCTGGAACAAGTGTTATTAATTTTTAATCACTGCAAACTAATAAAGGCAATGAAATCTTTGTCAAGCAGAAAGTGTGAAGAAGACTCTTTAGTTTCAGTTGAACAAATTTCCTACTGGTTTAGGCTATGAGTAAATCATTTGTGCACCACGTGTTTAAGTGGAGAAAGTAAGAATCCAGTTCCATTTGTCAATAGTGAGAATAGGCTGATATATTATGCCATATTATGAAGACCTCATACTAAAAAGAATATTGAAAGAGAAGCATCTGTAGAGAAACCTGAGTAGAATTAAAAGGTAAGGAAAAATAACATATAAATTAGTGATTCTGGAAATAAATGACGGAAAAAAAAGAAAGTAAATCTATGTAAACTCTATAAAGCTGGAAGGAGTACAATCATCAAAGCAGAAATAAAAGGAACTTCTGTGGGGTATAGAAGAAATAGGGATAGATTGACAGTGACACTCAACATAGCTAAGCAGGCCACAGTCCCATGCTGGTGGGAGACAAGGCCTACCAAACAAGGGAACTCTTCTCTGTGGTCTAAGAGTAAGATGAAACTCTTAAGGGAGAAGATCTCCCCTCTCAACTTACTTTAACATAGAGACCACTAGTACTAAAAATTGAAATAAATAGGGAGATAAATCTTAGGTGAAATAAGAACCTGGCCAACAGGGATCCTTCTCATCAGGTCAGAACAACTCACATCTTTCTGAGTACTCTGTTGACCTATACCAGCTTGAAATCAGTTCTCTTTTGGGCTTCCAATTTGTTTCTTGACCCTGATGATAGATGATCTTTCACGTGTGAAACTAAATCACATAGTCAGTTTAAAATTTTACATGTTGCTGGGATGTGTTTATGATTCAAAATTTCCTATTAAGCCTGTGTACTCTCCTCTCTTCTCTCCAGAATTCCCACTGAAATAAAATTTAGAAGTATAAACAGGATGAACCTAAATCCATGATAGGAAAAGTAACTAAAAGATGAAAAGTATGAACAATTCCCACAAGATGCAAAGGATGTGAACACACTAGTGAGCAAGAAAGGAAAATAGCACAGCCCAGAATGAACTATGAGAAGATTTCAGTGGAAACACAATTGAAGGAAACTTGCTTCATAAGACCCTAGGGTGATCCTGGGCTGAGAAAGAGAATAGATATGATGGAGAGCAGGAGAGACAAGGAGAGAGCAGGAGAGAGCAGGAGAATACAAGGGGACAAATTGAAGGTTAACATGTGGAAGAGCTACCCTAGTCTTCCTCTGGACTCTTTATTCTGCTACTGTACTTATATGTGAAAAGTATGGTAGGCCAACCTCTACACAGGCATTTGATCTTCTCTAAAGTTGAATGAAACACCTGAGAAGGCTAAAGTTTTTAGTGTGATTAGTTGACAGAATTAAGCCACACTTCAAACTGATATTATGTGCAGAGGAGGGGGAGGAACAACTTAATAACCTGTTCCCTATTCATTCATTTTAATAAGAAGCCTGCCAATAAACATGCCCATGTGCCCAGACTGCTGGCCAAATTCCTCATTCAGGATGAAACCTGTGGGTAATATGGGCACAATGACATAGGGAGTCCATCTCGCTATTCAACCCTTCATTTTCATTTTTAAATATAAACCAAGAATAAAGTAACATTAGTCATCTACAAGTATAGGTGATATCTCTTTCCATCTGTCTTTCCACCAATAGAAGCCCATAGTCACCAACTGTGAATCATCAGAGTCATTTGTACCTGGATACAAAGTCGTGGCAGAACGCCATGCTCTGTGGTCTAGTAGTATAAGAATGCAGTATTTTGAGAATGACCAAAAGACCTAAGAAAATAATGTACTGGCTCCCTGGCCACCACTCTCAAAAAATCGTGAGTCTTAGCTTTGATAATAGTTTCTTATATTTGTTTAGATTTTTTTTTCTCTTAACAAGTGCTTTAGCCTACATTATTTCAATTATTCTGAATTGGTAAGACCAGCTGTAAAAACCTCATTAAACGGAGAAAAAGAATAAATCTCAAATACAATGATTATAAAATCTGTCATTTATTGAATGTTTACCATGTGCCTTGAGAGGTCCATGTTAATAGTAGACACTGCTGGTGCCCAGTCTAGTTCTCCTTTTCCAGGCCAGTGTATCCTGTCCTTTGCTGCTATGAGTGTTGGCTACTCTTGGCTCACAGTTGCCCTCTTCCCCTGAAAATTGACCTCTGCCAATAAAAGTCACCCTAGCCCAAAGAAAGACCACAACAAATGACTACCTCAATCTGAGGCACAAAAGGACAGCTGTCTGGTCTCCTTGACTCAGGGTAGGGAGAATCAATTCTGTGGTGTAATTCATGCTCCAGAGAGGTCCATGAGGTCAGGCTGGATTAAGACCAACTGAAGCTTATCCACGATTAGCCTTTTCCCTTCTTTCTTAACCTGTTTTCCTCAATAAACTATAGGCACAGAAGCACCAATCCAGGTTCTGCCTTTAAGAAACTAAATCTTAATAAGACAAAATGTCATCTCATTTAGTCTTGAAAACACTCCTGAAAAATACATAATAGTAAAACCTAAGATCAAATGGCCCATTAGTAATAGGAAAGATATTTAAACCAGCACCACAGATCAGGTTCTTCCCACTGTATCGTGACACCAGGAGGCAAACACTAAAAGTGGAACCAGAATTCAACTATCTTGATTCCAGCATAACTTTCTGCTTTTCTCACTGCCTTTTGAATTCTTCTTCCATGATTTGGAAATATACGTGCAAGTCTTCAGTGTGCAGATTGGGAATTTAAAGCAAATTATCAATCAATTTGGGCTTCATATTTTTAGAAATATGAACAGAAATCTTAATTTCCCATTTCCAGGTTTTCTCACCCTTTGGACTACATAAATAATGTCTTGTCTAACAGACCGCAGTTTCAGCTTTACGGTACAAGTAACTTAAATTTTTTTTCCTGTAATTATACTTAATGTCTGTTACAAGGTCTTATTTGCATTAGACCACAGACATTTTTTCTGGGTTTAGGCATAAGTTGTAGGACAGTTGCACAGTGCCAAGGAGACAGAGAAGGAGGACAATCAAATGCTCACCAGTGATTCTAAGCCCCCTCACCAGCATTCTCTGAAACAACCTCAATTCCATATGGTCTTGAGGACTAATTCATTTGGTCTTTAATCACCATAACAAAGCTCCTCAGTGTCTGGAATTTTTTCAGATACTTACTCAGAGGTTCCTCTCAGGAAATCTAATGTTGTTCTGTGCTCCAAGGCCCTGTTGTGGGTATGGGTCATTCCATGACTGTGGCTAATGCTGTCCACCATCTCAAGTACATATGAATCAACACACTGTCCCACAGGTTCAAACCAGGAATTTTGAATTCTGCTCAGCCTAGCCAAAAATGGTAAGACAGGCCCTCTTTGATCTTTCTTTAATCTTTGCAACTATCCAGGATTTTTGTTTCAACTAGTTCTCATTTTCTGACTCTGGTCCTTTCATTCACCCAACAACAGAGAAACATATTGCCTGACTATACTGAGCTGTGTTGTTTGTCACCATTGGAATATATAGACATCGCAGCTCAGGGTCTTATACTACCTATACCACATGAAGTACCAGGGAACACAGTCACTATAAGTGTAGTTGAGAGAGGCAAAGGCTCCCTCTGGAACACTCAGAAATCCAGGACTCTGCTCCACTGTCTTCTGTTGGCTCTTGGTTTTTGTGCAAAAAGACAATGGTTAGTCAAAAATGATGGATTGGGCAATAAATGCTTACTCTCCAAAATTTAAATTATTTTTTTCGCAGGTCTCCCAACCCTACCCTCTCTTAGTTAGAGGGAAAAATAATTCACATTTCTACCCACGGGCCCAGGACTTGCTGTGGTTTGTCTTCCTCTTCTACATTCTATGAAAACAAAAAACTCAAATGAATATGGCCTGTCCTGAACATTCTGCTGTGCCTGACATCGTCAGTCGAAACTTCCCAACATGGATTCTCATTTCCATATATAAACACAAACATAAATCAGCAAAACCTTGTTTCTATCAGACAGGTACAAACATATATGCTTCTGATGTCTGAGCAGTCTTGAGTTATGCCTCACGAATGATTAGAGATATAAATACATGGTAACACTGCTCATATAGCTTTACCAACATGATGTAATGCTGATTCTAATCAAGTTTAACAATAAAACCCAAATTTGATTAACCTTTTCCCATTTAGGTTATATGTTTATGTCTGGGGAGGAAAAACATCTCTCCATTGGAAATGGTGTTTGCTTTTTGGTCTCTTTTTGGCAATTAAACCAAAAATCGGCATGTCAAATTACCTGGATCATAATGAATGTTATACTTTATATTAGCTGTCTATATTCTGGGATTTATTCACTGTCCCGGCCCGCGGGACCTAGTTATTCGCGGGCTCGAGGAGGACCTAGCCTGGAGAGAAATGGGTGGAAAAAGGAGCGGAGGCAAGACAGTATTCTGATCAAGCCTCAAATTTTTTATTTTAGAGCGGGTATATTTATACAGAAGAACAAAGGGGGGCAGGACTGACTAGGCAGGGGGATACTTGTTACAATTTCATTGGTCCTTGGTTGATGGGGTGAGGGGGTACAAAGGTTAGAAGTGAAAAGAGGAACAAGGAGGAGAGGGGCTCCTTGGGCAGGTCCACAGCCATTCAGTAGGTCCTTCCCTATCCGGCGGGTATGTTAATACATTCTGTGGTTAACTATTCCCTGGAGCATTATCTGCTCCTGCATTCTTTAGATAGCATACAGGTTTGTTAACGGCCAGGTTCTATGCCGGGGGCTGGGCGGTCAGGATGAGGGTCTTTTGGCTCCCAACAATTCACAGTTGACTGAATCTGGAGTCCTAAGAGGTGAGATTGAGGTTAATACTGCACATTGATTTTACCTTGACACTTAAAGTTTTGCTAATAGTAGCTTTAATTAAACGTTGTCTAAGACAAACAGAATGGATCTAGCCTCTGTCAGTCAGATTGCTGATGAAATGTCATACTCGTGAGAAAAATTTCTAGAAACTAACACAATATAGGACCATGAAGTGTATATTGTTTAAATAGAGTCCATTGTGAGTCTTACATACTCCTACATGACTTGCTGGCTATGCCACTAATGTAAGGCCATGACTACTCAATCGAAAGCATTTCTCAGGGTTATGCTTGCACCAAACAATCTTGAGGGATGAGGTAATGTTTTCTCTGAGACAAAGAGCAAGTTTACTTACTGCTTGCTAAAAAAAAAAAAAAAAAAAAATGTCAGTGAATTCCCCAAGCTCAGTTTTCCTCAGCTATGACACAACTCACTGCTTGTATAGCATCTACCTGCATCCATTACATCATTTTGTGAGACATACGGGCAAAGGCAGCAGAAGAAAAGATGCTGATGTTCATGATCTTTGCTATGCCATAAGTAATAAAGTCCTTTATCTCTGACCCAGAAGTCTTGTGTCTTTACCGACAGCATCAAAGAAACAACAAACTTATCAGCTTTTAAGGAGGGTAAGGTCCAAGATCTGACAAATCCCATTCCTGTCACCTTTTAGATATTATAGTAAAAACTTAAATTACTTTTGAGAAATAGAAGTTTTCCAAAAATGGTCTAGAATAGATCTTTTTAAAGAATGTAATGTCTAGCCCCATATGAGATTTGACTATCATTTCTAATCAAATGCTTAAGCAATTTTCTGAGATACTTTAATGAAATAAAGACTTCTTCTGGGAAATTAGTGTTATACGCTCAAATGACTATTAATTGTGTGAGGAACATAATAGCCAGTGGACAGTCAAAAGTAGAATAATTACGAACCAGTCTTTTGACCATAATAATAGCATTTAATCTAACTTTTTAAAAAAATCTAGTCTCCTATAAAATATCTCTACCAGGAATAATTATTTGAATATGTTTCCTGAGAGGCTTTTCTTTGCAGTAATTTGAAATAAAACTTTGTGTGCTCATAATTATTTGACTTGAAATTACTTTTATACTTGCCAAAGTCTTTTGGATGTAGGTTTTGTTGTTGTTGTTGTTGTTTTGTTGTTGTTGTTTGTTGTTGTTGTCTTTTAGATATTTCACCATGGGGTTACTAGCCTTCAAGATGACCCAGTTCATTCAGATTACTCCTGGTAAGGTGAGGTCAGTTGAGTGAGGACAGGCTGAGATCCTGAGTGGATCTGATTATTTGACAGAACCCACTGAACAAAGGAAGGCTGGTATCTGAGCCTGGAGGAAAGGGCTAAAGAGAACTGAACTGTACCACATAACCAAGCAAGAAGAACATACACAAAGTTGAGAGCTGCTAGTGTGGGAATTAGGGGAAGCGAAAAAGGAGAGAAAGAGAAAAGGGCCATACAACATCCTTTTAGTAGATACTTCTCAGCTAACTGCTATGGGCCAGTCACTATTCTAGGTATTAAGGATAAAGCCATGAAACAGTAACTCTGACCTCACTGAGCTTATATTCTAATTGCAGGTGGAAGCAATGAACACATTGACATATTTGTCAATATATTCTATTTAATATATTTAATGTTTAATATATTTAATAATAAAATTTATAGACAATATAACTGCATTTTGTAATTACCACCATAAGGGAAATAACCAAGGTGTTGTGATAGGAAGTTAAGAGGAGGTCTATGGATGGCTACACTCATCAAGAAGCTCAGAAGAGGTCAAAAGCTTTCTTTACAAGTAGTGATATTTGAGCTGTGACCTGAAGGATGAAAATGAGCCAGGCTCACTAAGATTTGGGGGAAGAAATTTTCAAATGGATGAAAGAGTAAGACCAAATGTGAGAAGGGAAATGGTAAGTTCAGAAAATAGAAAGGAAATCAGTTCTGTTGTTGGAGAGAAAGCCAAGAGAATTAAGAGCTGAGATCAAAGAGTCAGGTGAGATTCAAATAATGCAAAATCTTGTATATCATAGTCTGGAATAGGTGTTTTATTCTAGGAGCAATGGAAAACTTTTGAAGCATTTGAGGCAGCTTTTGATTTACACCTTTAAAAATTGCTTTGGCTACCAGTTAGATTGGTGCTTCTCAAACTTTTAAGTGATAGAATCTCCTGGAGTAGAACCTGAGATTACGCACAAATTCTAATATTGCTGGTCTACGTCTTGAGTATCAAAGATGTAAGAACTGACTACGTTGACTTGGGAAAAAAGAGATCCATTAGTAGGTAACTTGGACCAGAACTATATTTTTCAAACTTTATTTAATATATTTTATAAAATTTTATTCTTATTCTGTGTCATGTACTCTTATGTTTTCTAATCTTATTTTATTTTAATTATTTGAATGACAAAATATATGACCTCAGGTTAAAAGACAAGACACTGATAATTTCACTTAAGAAAATGGAAACAATTTTAAAATAATAATATACACAATCGGTAAAGGGTTGGAAAATCAGCAGCCTCGTATTCTCCTAGTGAAGTTATAGCTTGATGAAAAATTTCCTCATGAAAATTAGACATTTGAAATCATGGCTTTTCCTTTGTTTAAGCAATTTCATTTCCATTAAAGCTACAGCATTAATGATGTTCATAGAAATATCATTTATAATACTAAATAATTGAAAATACTACCAAAAAGTGATTAATTCTTTTTTAAAATACATCTATATTATAGAAATTAGACAACTGTTTAAAATCATGCCCTCAATATGTTTCCTGGCATTGAAATACCTACAATATAACGTTGAGAAAAAACAGTATTCTCATAGATACTGAGTACATTGTAAGACCTTTCATAGAAAAATGTAGCTATATATATAAACCAAACAATTTGAAAACTGGTAATAGTCATTATTTGTAGGTCATGAAATTATGGGAGTGTTCTATTTTTTTTCCTGGGTGTTTATATACTTTCTAATTTATCTAAAATTAACATGTATAACTAAGTAATAAATTTGTCAATTTAATTTAAATTTACAATACACCATTCCTTTCTTCAACCTCTGGATCCTACTTTGCATTTTTAACGGGATAAGCAATTGTCAAGGAGTCAGAATGCTTAAGTTCTACTACTAGCTTCCATTTTGCTGAGTCATGTTTTGAATAAGTCATGCAACGCCTGTGGATCCTAATTTTTTTATCAATTAAATGATGGGCATGGGCCGAATCAGTATTTCCTAATGTGTGATTCATACAAGAGATTACTTTAGTCAGCCCGTAGATGAA
Source organism: Cynopterus sphinx (assembly GCA_030015415.1). Lineage (NCBI taxonomy): Eukaryota > Metazoa > Chordata > Mammalia > Chiroptera > Pteropodidae > Cynopterus > Cynopterus sphinx. Next base: position 78,679,943 of record CM057384.1, read on the forward strand.
TTTTGTAATTGTTACTTATATAATGTTATTTTAAGTTGTAGTAGAAAAATTATAACCAGCACATCTAATATATGGTTTCACAGATAATATCAGCTAAAACAAGTATGCTAATAAGTATTGGGTATGATGATAACTTTTTACAGTTGTTTTAAGTCTGTTTAATATAAAATATAATTTGATATTAAAGTAGTAAATAATGGTATTAGTGGTACACAGATATAGAAAATATTATAAATATTATGAACAAATGAGTAAAGCGCTACTGATGAAGGTAAAAATTGCCTCATGGATGGGGAGCCTGAGCCATGAAGGGATCTGCCCTCTTACAGTGAGGGGTACAGCAGTGGAAAGGAATCTGTGGGCAAACAGGCCCAGGACCAGTTCAGCCTGCACTGAGGGAAAAAAACTCAATAGTAGCAAAAGGAAATTTAATTCAACATAAATTCAGATTCATCACATAAGGGAACAGTGTATAATCCTGGGAACAGAGCAGCTTCAGGGTTGTGGTACAGCAGACTGCACGGGCAAAGAGAGCACTGTGCTACAAAGTACAAAAGTAGGTGGCTGTATCTCCAATGTGAGAGGCTGGGATGTGCAAAACACTATACAACGTCTCTTTTCCAAGCTACTCTTTAAAAGCTTTGTCTGCCTGCTCTTTCTGGCTTGACTGAGTTAAAGTCAAAGATATAAGTCCTTTCCCAGGATCCTGTCTGAACCAATAGAAGTTGTAAAGTGTTTTCTTTTGATAAGTACAATTAATAACAGCATTTTCTCTCTCCTGGATACTCAGGAATGAAGGATTCTGCTCCAACACATATGCGCTGCTCACCGCTGTTTACACAGAGAACCACAGACAAAGATTTATTAGTAACTAGTCATTTTTTGAAAGCATACATTTTTCACAGTCTTCCCTAGTGAGCGTGGTAGCTCTAACCATCCCGCTATCACTTTTAGACTTCTGGAGACAATCTGCTTTTTTTAAATTCATATCTCTAAAGCCCACTAACTCACAGCAAAGCTGCCAAAAGAAAATCACGAACAAAATTCCCAAAGACTTCTCCATTTTTCTATTCATCAATCTCATGAGAACTCTGGAGTCTGAGAGCCTTCAGACACTACCAAGCCAAACAAATTTTTTTATCTGAGTGCATCTTCCAGTATTTGTTGTCGCAGGAAGTTGAGAGGCTCCTTAGCCAGCCAGAAATTGGGTACATTCCTCTGTGCACTCACATAGCTACTGCTGATCTCGGAAGAGGTGACACGGAAAAATGACCATGTCAGGACCATGTGCAGCCCATGTACGTAGTAGCTGGATAGCTACACCTATTGTTTATTCCCTAGATTGTACCCTTTTTTTTCCCTCTATAATATTCTGGAGCATCTACCATGTACATGTTATAAATTGAATAACTAAAAGCATCTCTTCCCCCAAGGAAAACAAAGCAAATTTCTTTTCTCTCCTTTCAGGGCAGATACCTGTTAACTGAACTCATATGTGTGAATTAATTATTGACACTGTCGCACATTATGATGATCTTACATCTGTGCCCTGCTCCAGAAAGCTTGCATGGAGTCGTCTTTACAATTGACATTAAATGATACCAGAATCAAGAAACTGTCATTTTTCTGTGCGTAATACTTATGAGATAAAGAAAACAAACAAGAAAGACATTAGAGTCTATTCAAATAATTGGATAGGATAAGGCCAATGTGGAATAAAGAAACACTCCCAGCCATAACTACAACAGAAAAACACAGCCACTAGAGAGTAGAGAGTTAAGCCTTAATCTGTACTTAAAATTTTCTTGTTTTTCTTTTTCATTAATTATCTTTACTGCCTTATCCTACTACTTATGTCTAAGAATAACCATCATTAGTTAAAAAATTATTTCCTACCTAGGCCATTTGATCATTTAATTCAATTAATTTAATTTAATCCTTACAACTACGTGATGATGTATATGTTATTAGAGATGATGAAGTGTCGGTGTTTTAAATTGGAGTAATTTTATCCAAAGTCACATTGTTCCGAAAGTTACTTGTGTTAAATTTCAAGTCTGATAATTCCACCATCCCTGCCATGTCTGGTTGATGCTTGTTCTCTTCAAATGTTGATTCGCCTTATAATTTTTCCTGATAGCCAGAGGTAATGTGATGGGTAAAAGGAGCTGCTATAAATAGACCTTTGGTATCATGAAGGTGAGTTGAGAGGGAAGGGGAGGGTCCTATGGTCCTATAATTAGGTCCCAGTCTTTCATCAAACTTAGGCCTCTAGACTGTGAACTTCACAAGTGTTTATTTGGTTTTTTGTTTCTTCTCCCTCAGGAGGAACGGGATGGCAGAGGACCTGGAGTTGGGTATTTCTCTTCCTAAGGTCAGTTAGGCTCTAATAATAATATCCCAGCAGGTTAGACTTTTGTCAACTAGTTTTTTCCCCTCAGGGCAGACCTTGTTAAAAACAAAGTGCTCTGTTGCATTTCAAAAATAGTGATCCCCCACCCCCATCGCTAGAAGCATTAGGGGATTTTTCTCCACTATTGGGTTTCTGATTGAACTCCTGGAGATAAATCTCGCAATATTGTGAAGTCCCCCATGACTATGTCCTCTGGAATTTTTAACACTCGTTCTTGTTCATATTGAGCTTCCAGCAATTTATCAACTCTAGGTCAGGTTTTCCTACCCATGCACAGGTGCCCAAGGCAGTTTCTGCCAATGAGTCTGTGCTTCTGTCAACAGTAACTCCCTGTTTTCAGTCTGTCTCTCTAATCTTGGAGGCAGCAGTTTGTCTTGTCTTCTCCCTCTGCAGACCCAAGAACAGTTGTTGATTTTACAGTCTTTTTAGCTTTTTCCTTGTTGTTTGGACAGAGTGATGAGTTCAAAAGCTCCTTACGTTCAGAAAGAGAAACCAGACTTTTCTTACTTTTGTTTGTTAATAACCTTAATTTTTACATAAGCAGAGCCTGTGAACTTAGAAAATTAGAATTGCAGGCGAGGAAGGCTAAAAAAGAAAAATATCATATTCTTATTACTCAGAGATGACCAATTTAAATATCTTAGCATATACCTTTCCTATTTTTCTCAGTTGATCTCTGTCTTTCAAATAAATATTTATCTTGTCTAATTCTCAAACCATGGTTAAATTTTTCTAATTGTCCCAAAAAGCTACATCACAGCTAATTTATGCAATCTAGGACTACACATAGCATGCAGGCATTCTGTCCCTTAAGAATACTAATAATTGAAGAAACTGGGAGAGTTATCTTGCTGTCTCAGAGGGGCTCTGCCAGCCAGTGTCATGCTGGCATAACAGTGATGTTCTCCAAAGGAGCTGTGGAAGGTGACAAAAGAGTTGAAGCAGCACCTGGAAGTGGAGCCTGAATAGATTGTTAAAGTAGACTTCCCACCTGTTTGAGAACTTGACTAATCATTAAACGAGGACTAAAAATCTGTCCGAGACAAAGAAATCTTTCAGATTTTGTCATCAGAGCCATCAGCTTGATGTTTTTCTATGTAGTTGGCATTCTGCTGATGACTGGACCCAAGCAGAGCTGATCTCTCTCTTTTAACCAAAATTGTCAGCTACCTCAGAAGCAGTAATGCAACATGACAATCTTACCCTTGGGAATAGCCAGATGTAGCAATTAACTTTATGTGCTGAGTGAGCACATATATCTTTATCTATATAGTCATCTAGGCTCAAGTTCAACCTCCATCATGTCTGAGAGAAAAGTACTAACTCACTTGTGAAAACACATACAGCGTGAAAAAAACAATGCTTCTGCTTCACATCTTAAGCCTTGACCCCTCCAGGTTCGGTTTGGTTACTGGTTAAAAGTGCCTGGGGAGCACAGTGCGGCCACCACACAGATAAACAAGACTGGATCTCTGAGCTGGGTGGCTGTGATGTACAGGGAGCTGTGCTTGGTGGTTGTGTCCAGAGTTACCTTCCATTAGACTTTTTGGTCTCACTGTAAGTCACAATTATCAAGGAAATAGGACCTCTTCCAGTGTCCTGTTCATACCACCTTTAAGTTGTTAGAGATTCACTGTATAATTGCATTGAAACATGCAGTTTTCTCTTTCCACAATGATCAGGGATAAAGTATTCTGTTTCACTTGGTTTTTGCCACTCTCCCCTATTCAGAAAGCGAAGTGAGATTAGAGAGATATAGATCATCCATTCTTAATGATTTCCAATTTGCATTCCTTCTTTCTCTCCACAATGAATTCCAGGAAAACTATAAAATGACCTCATTTTCTTCCCTTCTCCAATCCAATGCAGTATGCCTTTGCTGCAAATTCAAGGAAAATGTTCCCTGGAGTTCCAATGTCAACCTGGCTAAAGCTCTTCATTAACTTACAACAAAAATGAAGCCATAAAAACATCAAGGAGGTCCTTGTATGCTTCTCCATTTTTCTGCACACAGCTACCTCCAAAAGCTGGCTTTTCTATTCGACATTTATTTGCTTTTTTAACATTAAACAAAAGGATTCTCAAAATATATGCCCATCCAATTAAAGACCAGATTTCCTTATCCTACATACAATCAGGCCTATAGACAGGGCCAGTGCAAACACTGCCATCTTGGGGTCTGATCTAGAGTTACACAGAACCTCTGACAAGTTTCTTGCTAAGTTTTCTCCTCACTATTTGCAACATGATATAGAATGTAAGCCCCTATCTGTTTGTATGAGCACAGTAGATAAGTACTTAAAACATATATTTGAAGACTTCAGCATGAATTCTGGCTATACGTAATAATGGATAAAAGAGTTAAGCCTCAGCTTTCTCATCTGGAAATAGGTGGAGTAACAGTTACCTGACAATTTCTGACAGATTTGAAAGACATGATGCAGATCATCAGCAAGAAGGAGCTTATTTCTCTATCTTGTACTGAGTGCCGAACAACAGACAGAGACAAATCTTTTGGGACAGTAAGGAATAAAGGAAAAGGGAGGGTGTCCCTGACAGTCAGTGCTGCTCTATGAGATTGGAAGAGCTAAACTGAGGTTTTTACTCCACAAGGAAGGAAAAAAGCAAAGAGGTCCTTAGTCCCAGCATTTTAGAGCTAGTTTATGTAGAGCTGGTTTATATATATGTCACCTCATACTGAGTGCTGAATGACCAGCAGAGCCTGGTCCCTCGAGATAGCTAGGGGAAAAAAAAAAGAGCAAAGAGTGTCATTCTGCAATCACACTGCTCTGCAAGATAGGGATAGGTGCATAACAGAGGTTGCGCCTCCACAGAGAAAGGAAGCAAAGGAGGATTTATGCTCAATAATGTAAAGCATCTCCATAAAACCAATTTCTATATCACCTCACAGTAAGCTCTGAACACCTAGAAGAGTTTGGTACTCTGGGACAACTAGCGACAAAGAAAATGGGCAAGTGTGGTCTTATACCTGGCATTTCCTCCAAAACAGAGGAAAGTAAGTGAAGGAGGCCTTGTACAGCCTTACAGTTAACTCCCCAAGGGGTTTGTCTCTATCTTGCCTCATGTTGAACGCTGCTGACTGATGAGGGTCTTTCTTACTCAAAACCAGACTATAAAGACTGGGAGAGATAGCTGTTTCTTCAATTGCACAGACAACAAAGCAAACCTATAAGGAACATATAACTAAAAAAAAAAAAAAACATGATATAATGAAACGAAGAAAATAAGTGTCCAGTAATCAAATGAAAGAAATAAAGATCTGTGAATTGAATAAAAAAGAATTCAAATTAATCATCTTAAAGAAGCTTGATGAGTTACAAGAGGACATGGACAGATAACTAAATGAATCAAGAAATCAGTATATGAACAAAGTGAAAAGTTCAAAAAAGACATAGAGCCATAAAAAAAGAACCAAATATAAATACTAAAACGAAAGAAAATGATGCTGAACTGAAATATTCACTAGAGGTATACAAAAACAGATTTGATCAAGCAGAAGAAATAGTCAATGAATTTAAAGACAAGTTATTTATAATTATCTAGTCAGAGGAGCAAAAGAAAAAACAATGAATGAAGAAAGCCTAAGGGACTTTTGGGACTTCATAAAACAAACCAATGTGTGCACCTTGGGAGTCTTATATGGAAAAGAGAGAATGAGGAAGAAAGCCTATTTAAAGAAATAATAACTGAAAACATCCCAAATCTGGGGAGAAAATTCAACATGAGATACATGAAGGCTAACAGGTAGGTTGTATTTAAAGTCATATACAGTGAAACATATTACAATCAAATCATCAAAAGTCAAAGACAGAAAGAAATTTTGAAAGCACTAAGAGAAAAGTACTTCATCACATATAAGGGACCTCAACAGAACTGTCAGTGGTTACTTGGCAGAAATCTTGCAGGTCAGGAGAGAGTGGGATAATGCATTCAAAATATTGAAAAAGAAAAGGTCAGCCAAGAGTATAATAACCAGCAAAGCTCTCTTTTGGAAATGAAAAAGAGATAAAGACTTCCTCAGATAAACAAAAACTGACAGAGTTTATTATCACTAGGCCTGACTTACAAGAAATGATAAGAAAAGTTTTTCAACCTGATACAAAATGATATTAATTAGCAAAATGAAAACATATAATGTTTAATACTCACTAATAAAAGAAAGTATATAGACAAATTTAGGATACTGTAGTACTGTAATAATGATACATAAATCACTTTTAACTCTAGTTTAAACATTAAAAGACAAAAGTGTTACAAATTATTACAGCTATAATAATTTTTTAAAATGGATACACAATATAAAAAGATGTAAATTGTGAAATCAGTAACAAAACATGTAAAAGGGAAGAAGTTATATGTAATCAAAGTTATTATCAGCTTGTAATAGACTGTTATAACTATAAAATGTTTTATGTAAACGTCATGGTAAACAAAAATATTTACCATGAGGTAGTAATAGAAAAATATAAAAAGAAAGAAATTAAAGCATGTTATACAAATAACTATCAAATCACAAAGGAAGATAATAAGAAAGGAAGAAAGGCTAAACAATAAGAAAACACTTAACAAGAAGGCAATTATAAGTCCTCACCTACCAATGATTACTTTAAATGTAAAAGAATTGAATTTCCCCATCAAAAAATATAGAGTGGCTGAATGGATTTTTATAAATAGGGTATATGCTGACAGCAAGAGATTCCCTTTAGCTTTCAGGACATACATAGGCTAAAATATAAGGGTTGGAAAAAATATATTCCCTGCAAATAGTAACCAAAAGAGAACAAGAGAGGTATTCTTATATCACACATAATATTTTTTTTAAGACAAAAACTGTCAAAAGACACAAAAAAGGTCATTATATAATGATAAAGGAGTCAATTCATTCAGAATATACAATAATTAGAAATATATATGCAGCCAATATACAAAAATGTATTTCCTCCCCCCTGCCTGCTTGCCCTGAAGAATTTGGAAGGTGGCATTGTGTGTTGTCCCTCGGTTCTTCCCCACTGATGCAGCAAAAAATTACAGGAAAGCAAGATTTAGAAAAAGCAAAATTTATCAAAAGTTTTAGGAGACAGGCCATGCTAAGGAACGCTGCAGCACTGTGGAATTTGGGCGGTGAAGAGATAAGATAGTATGTCCCAAAGGGAGGAGTGGGTTTCCAGCTAGGGGAGCTGTAACAATGCAGAAATGAGAAACTCTTTTTATATTTGGGCTGTGATGGGATTTCCTAGATGACCCAAATGTGAGGTCACTTTGACTGACACTTGGCGGCTATGTAACACTTCGCCTGCTGCGCTTGTGCTTACCCAGCATTCAGTCTGTTGTAATTAGATTCATGAACTTCTAGGCATTGTCATGATATTATAACGATGGTATAATAAACATCAGATTGTGGATGAATTAGGGTAGCATCTTCTGCGCATGTGTATATAACTGGTTTAACCAGCAGCTTTTATGGTCTTTGTGCTCAAGGGTTTGGGGATAATTTATAACCTTGAAAGGGAGATGCTTCTGGAAGGTACTTAAGGAAGGTCTTCAAGTGAATTTTTTGTGGTTACAGATCTGGACCTTCACTCCTGTCACTTGTGCCTGACTAACTACCTAATAAGGCCAGTGGAACCAGACAGGAAGGCGCCATGGCTGATTCCAGTACCAGACACAATGATTAATTATCCCAGCCTTGTGCAATTAATAGCACCCACAACCCCAACTCCCTTAGTATCCATGACTAAGGATTATTACCCTGTGCAATCTATCCCCTGGAGACACCTGTGGAGTCAGGTTTTTGAGAGCAATAGCTCACCTGTGTCTCTGAGATTTGCAACTCTCTTATAAACCTTTACTTTTTAAAATACAAAACCTGTACATATCTCTTTGACTTAGACGCATGAGACAGATGGACTCATTTGCCTTGGTAACATTTGTAAGGCCCTGTAAATATTTTTCCATAGATTCATAGCTGGAAACATAATTCAGTCTGTTTCCTGGAGCTCCCTCTCCATAGATTCAGATCAAGAGGCTTCATGAGTCCTCTGAGTCGATGTGTGAAGCATCTTCCAGATGTGACTTAAGAAATTCAGGCCCAGATATTTAATTTTATCTTCAACTTCCAAATTACGTTGTCAGAACCTGCACAGAACTATGCTATAAAAGAATTCTGGAAAAGGAACTACAAACTTCTATTATATTGTACAAGGAGAACACAAAATAAATTGGGATGATGCTGCATTAAAAGTAAGCAGTTTAGCACATGGGTATAGAAGGCTGTTACGTACACTCTTAAAAACATATTTTAAGGCCAAAGAGAATCTATAGGAGACATATTTGGTCTTTGGATCATACACAAAAAAACTTGTACCACATTAAGGAAAGATATTTCTTAAATTTGGATTTTTAATGTCTGTATAACTGAATAGTTCTCATAAAAATAAAGTACACTTATTTAAAATAAACATATTATTGACTGGAAATATGTATATGCTTGTGAAGCCTATACCACAATCAAGATAATGAGCATGTGCATTACATGAAAAATTACTTTATGTATCTTTGCATGCTTCTCTCAACCTTCTCCCCACCTCCCACTCCCATTTTCAGGCAACTTCTCTGTAATTAATAGTATGCATATTTTATAATTTTATGTAAATGGCTTATAAACTTAGGTAAAATAGATAAAATGGTAACAATTTATGTTAAATAGATAAAATTTTTAAATTTAAAACATTTTTAAAGGCACTCTTTTTAAGAGTTCTATAGTGCACATCTGCTTTCCAAATGCAAATATAAGAGGGAATTACAAGATCACTTCCCAACTATCCATTACCATTCAAATTTTAAGGCAATGAGACAATAGGGTTACTGGGGGAAGGCAGAACATAGAAGAGAATAAGGATTTAGAATTGTGGAACATCTACTGAAAAAGAGGGCCTGGAGATGTGCAAATAAGCCTCAAAATGGCAAAAAAAAAAAATGCTTTTGTAAGAGTGGTGAAGGGCAAGAACAGAGAAAGAAGGTAATTTGTACTCTGCTCCTTTATAATGTCCCCCAGAACCACTAATTATTAATTATTTTATGAATAAAATTGGGCTAGGCAGGTGAATCAACATTATAGAATGGAACTCTTCTATGATAGAGTCTTAATAAGATGAAAAGAGCATTAGTAAAAAGTTTGTCACATAGTAGACACCTTAGAAAGTAAATAAGAGTATCCTTAACTCAGCTAGCAAATCTAAATGAAAATAATTCATTAAACAGTAAAAAACAGCATAATATACAGGATGAAAACCATAGATAGATTTCATGGCCTTCCTTATTTAAAACAATGCCTGTAATAAAAAATGTACTCAATACTTACTAAACAAATTCATATGAAAATCTAACAGTTCACACATATTTTTACTAATTTCTCCTTTGGATATTTCTGAATTCCTTAGTTCATTCTTCTAGTTTAATCTATCACCCAATGGCAAATTGTTTATTGCGGCTAATTTTTGTCTTCAATAAACAATTGCAAACCAAATTTTCAAGAATAGGAGTTTTGGAATGGAAATTATAAACATGGTTTATGAACTTGAGAGGTATTTTCTCTAACATTACCTACACCTATACTGCCATAGCCCTAGCCACTTCCTGTCGGTGATGGCAATTCCTGGCCTTAGTCCCTACAGCAGATGGATGAATCAAGCAGAGCCCTGGGGTTTTGGTACACCTCCTTCATACACACTTCTCACAATGGGCTCACTCAGAGCACAGAAATACAACGCAGAATCCTTCAGCTGTGTAGCTGAGATGACAAGGTTGATGGAGTTCTTTGCTTTCTGAAAAATCAAATGAGTAGCGACCTTCTGTGGCATTTTGCTGGTTTCTAAGGGTCTTGATGAATAAGTAAAATCATCGCCCCACTGCTGAGCTGCTTGTACCAGAAAAGACTATAAATTTCATCACTGGTATCATATCTGTAGTCCAGTGTCACAGCCTCTTTCTCCTGTGCTAACATTGCCCGATGGCCTTGTGTTACCTTCTGGGCAATACTGGATCCTGAAAGGAAAATGATACAGTCAGAAAGTCTGGGAATAAGTGGTGTGGCACAAAAAAAAAAAAAATTCTTTTTCACACACTAGTCCTTAGGTCGTAGAGGAGACCCATTCCCCCTGGGGCCACTCCTACCTAACCACACTAAAGCCATGACCACCTCCAGAAGTCTGGAGAGCAACATGATCATATTCTTTCACTAGACAGAAAATATCTTGTTTTTCGTCAGAGCTCTGCAAGGCGAGCTGGCTCTGACAGAAGAGAGAAGAAATGCTGGGCTCTGTGTTGCTGCTGCCCCAGAATAGGAAACAGGAATTTCCTGGTGTAGCAAATTGGTGGGGGTCACATCAAACTTTTCTATGTATTGGCTGAGAGTCTCACCCAATGTTAAATTCCTTTTGCATTAACAAAAGGAATTTTAAAACAATTACATCTAAAAATATACATGAGTAAAATGGTATATTGAAAAAAAGGACTTATGATTTGACCAACTGCTATGTTTAATCTTTGCATCTGTGATAGAACTGGATGGTGGCACTTATTTAAAAATACTACCTGTAATTGATTATAGAAGTAATATAAGATGTAATAATCATGTATCCTCACACCTACGTCTGCTATTATTTCACCTAAGGTAGAAATAAATCACTTTCTGATAAGAAGGCTAACCTGTTTGGACTAAACACTATAGGTCTTCTGAACTACCAATTATTTCGCCAATTTTCCTTCTCACCACCAATGTCTATTAAGGTACTTATCTCGTGCAAATAGCAGGAAAAAACTAACCTTCTCTGTTGAAGACTAAAATGAAGCCCTCGCATGCAGTCCTGTGACAGAGGTCCTCTTCCTGTCTCTATTCAGGGTGATAGTTCAGTTCTGCTCAGACAGGCCAGATAGGAAATCAGATTTTGGTCATTAGGTTATTGAGATTTTAAAGTTACATTTTTCCCATTACCTCAATTAAGACCCTAAATGGGCCCCAACATATTCTGTATGTTCAGCTCTAAAGGGAATATATCATAGGTGACTCCATAAGAGAGCTGATATTAAGATCACTGATTGCAACAGACCATTGTATATAACTATAAAGGAAGCCATGCCTAAGGATATTACTCAACAACGTGCCAAACAGCGAAGACCAATTGCCTATCATCGCCAGTCTCTTGATACAATAGCCAAAATTTGTCCTCCCTGTCTCATAGTAATTGTAGCCTCAGCTAAATTGCTTGAAACATCTTCAGATCTTGCACTGAAATTACTGAGAAATTTGATGGAACTTCATACCATAATAATTGTTTAAAAACACCAAGTATTTATCAGCCAATTGATTGAATAATTACAAAATATTATTTATTTTTTCTCATATAATTCAATTCTGTTAAACTTTTCAATTAAAACAATCTTATGATTAAAATGCAAATTAAAACCACAATCACACCTGTCAGATTGGTTATCACCAATAAATTTAAGAACAAGTGTTGGTGAGGATATGAAGAAAAGGGAACCCTCAAACTCTGTTGGTGGGATTGCAAATTGGTACAGCCACTATGGAAAACAGTCTGGAAGTTCCTCAAAAAAAATTAAAAATGAATATGCCTTTTGACCCAGCAATTGCACTTCTGAGTATTTATCCAAAGAAAACCAAAACAATAATTCATAAAGATCTATGTGCCCCTATGTTCATGGCAGTACTCTTTGCAATAGCCAAGATGTAAACAACCTAAATGCCCATCAACAGATGATTGGATAAAGAAGTTATGGTTCATATATACAGTGGAATATTACTCAGCCCTAAAAAATGAAATCCTACCATTTACAATGACTTGAAGAGACCTAGAGGTTATTATGCTGAGTAAAATAAGTCAGACAGAGAAAAATAAATACCATATGATTTTACTTATATGTAGAATCTAAGGAATGAAAAAAAACTAATCAGAAACAGACTAACAAAAATAGAGGACATTCTGGTGACAGAGCAGAGGGAGTTTAGGGGGCTGGAAGAAAGTGGTGAAGAGTTAAAGAAGTACAAATTAGTAGTTGATAGGAGATGGGGAGTACAACATAGGGAATGCAGTCAGTATTAATGTAATGGCAAGATGGACAGCCAGAGAAGAGAAAGAGCAATCGGGAGGATCATTTTATAAACTATATAGATGTCTAGTTTCAATGTGTTGTATACTTGAAACTAATAATAAAATACAATTTTAAAAAATCTCATGATTTTACTTCTGTCATTCAAGAAGTGTTCATGTCCATAACAAATCATTTGGACACTCTTACCAACTTTCACATTAATAGGTTTTTTCATATTTTACATTAAAAATTGAAAGAGTTCAATCATAATAGTAACAAAAAATTACAAGTCTATGTATAAATTTAATTGTCTTAAAACAATGAAGCTTTATCTAGAAGGAAAACATATAAATGAAAAGAAATACTACATTCTAAAACAATAATCAAAATACACATTAAGAAGTTTAGTTGTTCACAAATCAATTTATCAATTTAACTGTATCACAAAACTTCAATTAAAATTACAAATAAATCACAGAACTCCCCTTTCCTTTGTTCTTTAACAAACATCTGATAATCAACTATGTAGAAAGTTTCTACTAGGTACTGCAGCTATACCAGTGATTATTACAAAACTCTGTGTTATAAATTCAATGGGAGTAAATGTGAACAGACACATACAGAATTTGGTAAAAGAGGATAGATGTGTGAGTTTGATCAAAGCCCACATTCTCAAATCACTTTCAATTTTAATTTTACCAAACACACAAATAATATGTACCATCACTGGGTTCTAAAGAAAAAGCCAAGTCACATTTTCCTAACAAGAAAGTGGTAAAAGTACACAAAAAAAACCTGACATTTTGCCACAAATATAGAGAGAAAAATTAACATAAAGCCATAATTTATTAGTCTCTCTCAGAGCTATTAAAAAGCAGATATTTGAGAAGACTTGATGTAATAGAAAATGCCCAATTTATGAGTAAGTGAAAAAATCGAGATCTAAGTTAGAATAAAAATAGATGGAAAGAGTAATGCAAATATTAGCAATATTGTCTGATTACAGAATAATCAATTTTATATTTTTTGAATTATATATATTTTCTATATTTGACATGTTTTATAATGAAAATAATAATAGTTTCAAAACTGTTTAAAAACCCACTTCTAATATGAATTGTGCTACTGATGCTAAAGGGTTTTTTATAAGAGAGGAATCAGAATAAAAATGTCATCATCTTTAAAGCCTAAATTTCAAAATAAAATATTATTAATTCCCTTTAAAAATCTTCTAAACAATAACCATTCAACAAAATGTTCCCTTTTCTCATGCAACAAATGAGCTTTCTGGGTCATCTTGAACCTAACCTTATTATGTGTTTTTAACAGACAACATATCCATTTCCACTTGCAGACGAACACTATCTGACAAATGCCATGCTTGGAGTCTGTCTCTTCAAAGAAGGGGCCGCTGATCCACTCGCAGGTTTGTGCACAGCTTGCAGGTGCCTGGGAAGCACTGTGGACTCGCTGCGCAGAAGTAGACAGCTGAGTCTCCAAGCTGGGTGGCTTCAATGCCCAGGGAGAACTGTTTGTCCTCCTTCTTCAGTGTAACAGTGAATCTTCCATTTTTGTTTTCGTTCTTATTTGAACGAATGTCTATAATGAGCTGAGGACCTTTTCCAGCTTCTTGCTTATACCAAAGGAAGTAGTATGAAGCACTGTCTGAATAAGTACAGCTGATAACAGAGCTGTTTCCCTCCTTGACACTCAGGGTAGAAGGATGCTGATCCACTTTTTCTCCTCGGATGACACCTACACAGAAAAAGTCCAAAAAAGTAGAACAAGTTACTAGATCATTGTGCTTCAGAATTTTCTTGCTCTACAGCAACTAGAGGAAACCCGAATAAAGCCAGTCTTGGCTTCTAAAGAATATACACTAAAATATTCTGTTTCCCATTAACCCTTAACTCACAGTCCAGCTGCAGCCACAAGAAAATGAATAAAACTCTAAAGGATGTCTTCAGCATTCTTCCCATTTAGGATCCACTATGCACCTGTAATCTAGAAACAGAAGAGATTCTTCTATCATCAAAATATCCCTTCTTTTCACTAAGAAACATAAGAGTTTCTCACATGCACTACTCAGCCAATAGGAGAAAGGCTATGCTTCTGCTATAGGCTATTCATTTCGAATCCACCAAAATGAACCTTCCACATACTCAGCATCAGCAGAGGAGCACTACCACCTTGTGGTCACATCTATAACCACTGAACTTGCTGGTTCAATGTTCTCTGACTCTGTGCCTGCGGGACTCAGACACGAAAAGGCAGCAATAGGGCAAACAAAGTAAGCTTTAGTTCAGAAATCAAGTGAGAATGTAGAGAACAAGATTTCTATCTCTGACATCTACCAAGTCATTGTCTAAATATTGGAATGAAGCAGATGCTGTAGATATTTTACAACAATGACATGTTGGGTTCACATGTTTGAGTCAGAAACGTACTATTATTCACTCTTTTAAACAAAGAAAATGTAAAACCTCTTTTCACAGCTAAATTTGCCACCATCTTTTGTCTGTTATGGAAAAAAACTAAGGGTAATGGCGTCAATGTGACTAATGTAAAAAAGGAACATGTAAGTCAAGGTCCAGAATTAAAGATCATTAGATATTTCCAGTGTCTCAGGCTGCTCCTCTAAGCTGGTATTGCCCTTAACCTTGCTATTCCCAGAGAATTTACAGTGCCAACAGCCACAATGAAAATCTTCCCTCACTTAAGATGACTGGGATAAAAAGGAAAGGATCAAATCTCAATGATAAGAAAACAGGGGAATATCTTCTACCAGTTATTAAAACTCCAACCATAAAAAATGATTTGTATCATAGATTGAGTTGATTTGCAATAAGAAATCTGAAATACTTTCAGAAATCTTTTCAATATTATGTGCCTTCTACAAAGTGTTGAAAGAGTACAGCTTCTGAGAAAACATCAGGTTGCAGATTCAGAAAATACAACTACTTGTGAGTTGATTCTTAAGGCGATTTCATTTTCTTATATCAAAGTGGATGGCATTTCCTAAAATGTAATTAGTGGCTCATATTCTTACTGGAACTTCTTCTCAAGTATAAGCCGACTCTCCTGCCATGCATTTCTACTTCCCTGACCATTGTGGCTCAGGTCCCATACACCATTATTTCCCTCCCAAACTCTACTGCAATATTCTTTCTCCAAGATATTGATAAAGTCCTTCAGGCCTATGAATTTCCAGAATTATTTTTCTCTGCCCAAAACCCTTTCTCAACCACTGTAATTTTTTGAAATTTGCTAATTACCTCTGTGAAAATAAATCTAGGGAAGCCTAAATATTGCCTGTGTCTGCTAAGGGAATAATAGTACATGATCATGAGAAATGGTCCCTAGGAAAGCAAGACTAACTCATTTCTGGAAATGGGAGCTCCTTTCCTGTGAGATGACCTAAGTGGTCCAATGTAATTGCGAAGAATAAATTGAGTCTCTCTTCCATATCTCATACCCTTGAAGATTTTAAGACAGCAATGCTGAGGAATATCAACTCACTATGTAGATATATGTGCATATAAAATGTGTTTTTACGTATGTAAAACTCTCTGGTTTTGAGGATTCTCCATTCTCTCACCCATTTTTTAAAACATAAAATTTCTCAAACCTTTCTCTGAGCAAATTTCCTTCATTTGAGAGACAGATGTATAAGTCCCCATTTAGCATTTTGAGGTATGGCATTCAGAATTGAAAGGAATGGTGTAAATGTGATCATTTATATGAAAACCAGTGTTCCATATATTAACTACAGTACAGATAGAGCCATTTTTTAAACAAAATTTCCTACTCCATGATCATTTCATAGAATATTGCTTTAGTTATTGTCAAAGCTTTGGCCTGGAAAATCTTTATCTATCATCTTCATGGACTGCCAGCTGCATGAGTCTTCCAATTCCAATTATCATTTTTGCTGACAATGTTGAGTTATGCTCATTATGCTCATATCTTGCCTCAAGGAGTGGCCTCCTGGGACAATAACTATATTTGCTGTTTCCAGGAAAATCTTTAGAAATACATCTCAGTGTTGGGGATGGCGCCATCATGTTCAGCTTACTTCTGCAAGAGCCAGTTAGTGATGGACTATTTTGCTGGTAGAATAAAGTGGCTCAGCCTGAGTCTCCTTCCTTCCCAAGGAAATTAATACTTGCACATGTTAGAATTCTCCGTTCAGGTGTTCAAAATGATTGACCATGGCTTATTCAGACCTAAACTGCAGACATCTGTGTAGCTGGGCTTGCATTAGACAGATTCTCTTTGCTTATCAATATAACCCTGCAAGAAAGAAGCAGGGGGAGAATATTAAAGAGGAAGTGAGGAAGTCCAGTTTCTTTCTACTGCCAGCTCATTTACTATCTAATTGAGTCATACTGGCATTTTGGATTTAGTTAATTTCTTTGAAAAATATGGCTGGACTAGAGGATTTCTAAGGGTCCTTGAAGTACTAAAATTCTTTTTATACTGATTAACAGAGAAATATTTATTGAGGACTGGTTTTGTGCAGAGTAGAGTGATTATGAGAAGGAGAATTTGTCCTCCACCATGGAACTCAAGACCATTTTCACATTAATGTACAGTCATGTGGGTCTGAGGTAGCCCCTAACCAACCTTGGGACCTCATCAGTCACAGAGGCAGGGTCCTCTGGATGAATTCCTGTCTAGATTTTAATTTTTCCTATAAGATTAGTGATGAATCAAGAAGAACCTAAGTCGATAGTAAATTGGGGAGAAAAAGAGATTTTACCACTGACTGTAAAGATTATCACAGTCAGTGAGGTCAAGGTGGCTCCATGGCTGAGCCACAGGTAAGCAGGATGCTCTTTTGAAGACTTATTTCTTATATGTGTATCTATAACCTACCATATATCTCCTACGGGGAAAAAAAGAAAGAGAGAGAGAGAGGGAGAAAGAGAGAAAGGAAGGGAAGGGAAGGGAAGGGAAGGGAAGGGAAGGGAAGGGAAGGGAAGGGAAGGGAAGGGAGGGATCGAGGGAAGGGGAGGGTAGGGGAGGGGAGGGGAGGGGAGAGAGAGAAAGAAGAAAGAAAAGAGAGGAGAGAGAGAGAGAGAGAGAGAGAGAGAGAGAGAGAGAGAGAAGGAAGGAAGGAAGGAAGGAAGGAAGGAAGGAAGGAAGGAAGGAAGGAAAGAAAGAAAGAAAGAAAGAAAGAAAGAAAGAAAGAAAGAAAGAAAGAAAGAAAGAAAGAAAGAAAGAAAGAAAGAAAAAGAAAGAAAGAAAGAAGGAAAGAAAGAAAAAATCTCCACAACTGGGAGAACAGACAGGAGTTGAATGAGCTTACTAAAATGCAAAGCAAGAGGCACTTTCTAAAACAGCCCTGTTGGGAGCCAAAAGACCCTCATCCTGACCGCCCAGCCCCCCGGCATAGAACCTGGCCGTTAACAATCTAAAGAATGCAGGAGCAGACAATGTCCCAGGGAATAGTTAACCACAGAATGTATTAACATACCCGCCGGATAAGGAAGGACCTACTGAATGGCTGTGGACCTGCCCAAGGAGCCCCTCTCCTCCTTGTTCCTCTTTTCACTTCTAACCTTTGTACCCCCTAACCCCATCAACCAAGGACCAATGAAATTGTAACAAGTATCCCCCTGCCTAGTCAGTCCTGCCCCCCTTTGTTCTTCTGTATAAATATACCTGCTCTGAAATAAAAAATTTGAGGCTTGATCAGAATACTGTCTTGCCTCCGCTCCTATTTCTCACCCGTTTCTCTTTCAGGCTGGACCCTCTTCGAGCCCGCGAATAACTAGGTCCCGCGGGTCGGGGCATTTGACCACCTTTACCCTTATCTACCTTCCCACTGCCCGCTTTCCCTCTCGTATCCACTGAACCCACTAAAGTTGTCTGTGTCTGAGTTTTTGTTTGTTTGTTTTGTTCATGTGTTGTCTTATCTTTTCATGGCTTGATAACTCATTTTCTTTTAGTGCTGAATTATATACTGTTGATTGGATGTACCACCATTTATTTATCACCATTTATGTACCACCTATTGGAGGGCATCTTGGTTACTTCCAAGTTTTGACAATTATAAATAAAATTGCTATGAATATCTGTGGAGAGGCTTTTTTGCACTTAACTATTCAACTCCTTTAGATAAATACCTAGGAACACCATTACTGGATCATATGGTAAGAGTATGTTTACTTTTGTAAGAAACTGCCAAAATGCTTCATAGAAATTTCCATGCACACCCTTTAATTTGCAATAATTTACACCAAAGATCGCTGTACCCCTTTGCTCCTTCTCAGAGCCCAGATAGTGAAAGTAAGCACAGACATAGTAGGTGGCTCTGACAACTGCTTAACTCACAGACTCCCTCCTGTGAACCTGAGCCTGCATGTGTTCCTGTCCTGTGTTCTCCTGCCCCATTTATCTCTACTTCTCATACATATGTTCCATCCACTTATGGGACTTCCATTTAAAAAAATAAAGGTAAAGGATAAAATCATTAAGAATTTCAAGATAGCAATCAGAGCTTAAATCAAGGGCAACTTCTATAACTACACAGGTCACACACACACACACACACACACACACACACACACACACACACACGGAAACCTGGCCCTGCTTCCAGCGTTACTGAAGTCTGCCCATTTCTTTTCATCTTAATTTTCAGGTTCCTAGCCCTTTCTGTCATCAATGCCCTTCCATTATTATAAAACACTGCAGGTTGAAATTCAATTTCCATTACAATAAACCACATTTAATTTTGAACTTCAGATTTAGTTGCCAGAAATCTTTGTCTCTGGCTGCAACTAAAGTGGTTTTGTTAGGCTAGTCCTGGTAGGTTTCTTTTTTCCTCAAACTGTAAATAATGTTACAAAATCATGAATAATAGATTCACTCAAAGTACAAGAAAGAGCAATGAATTTTAATGGAACAGAATGAAAATTTCTCCGAGTTCTTCAGTACAAGGTACTATTTAGAAATGACCTAAATGAACCCTTGTACACTGTTGGTGGGAATGTAAATTGGTGCGACCTCAGTGGAAAACTGTATGGAGACACCGCAAAAAATTAAGACTAGAACTCCATATGACCTAGCAATCTGTCTTCTGGGTATCTACCTGAAAATTTTGAAAACGCTTATTTGGCAAGATGTATGTACCCCTATGTTTATTTTAGCATTACTCACAATAGCCAAGACATGGAAACATCCTTCAACAATTGTGCAAAACTCCTTTTGAAAGTAGTATATACATACAATGATGAATACTACTTGGCCATAAAAAATTATAAAATATTTCCATTTGCAACAATGTGGATGGATCTTGACATTATTATGTTAAGTAAAACAAGTCAGGTGGAAAGGACAAAAACCATATTATTTCACTCATATGTAGTGTATAAAACAGCAACAGATAAACAAAAAATAAAAAATTCACAGACAAAGACAACAGTATGGTGGTTACCTGAGGGGAAGAGAGGTGTGGCAGGATTAAAAGGGTCAAATATATGGTGACAGAAGAAAATTAGATTATGAGATTATGCAATATACAGATGATGTATTATAGAATTGTACATCAGGACTTTATGGAATATTATTAACCAAAGTTACCCCAATAAATTTAATTTAAAGAAAAGATCTTAATGGATATTTTTGCTAGTGATATATGTAAATACGTAGTACAAATTTTTCAATAGAAATCATTCAAATTAGGTGATTTCCAAGCCTGTTTCAGCACAGTAATTCTCATGGAATTTATGGGCTACCTGCAAGAGGATTTTTTTCAACAGGACACTAGATATTGGCATCTTTATCAATTGTCTTAATGGTTTCATATTAGAGCTTTTGACCTGTCAACAGATTTGGGGGTAGAAAAAGGGCAAAAAAACAAGGGTTATGACAGTCCTGAAGATTCAGGGATGGAAAGAAAGCAGTGCTGGAACATAAATCTGAAAACCCAAAGATGTGCAAAGGCAACTGTAGGGGCAACACTTGAGCCCCGCAGGTGGGGCTGTAAGCCCAGCTGCAGTTTGGGTACAGGCTGCAGATCTCTTGGGAGCACTGTGCCTGCCCTGCACAGAGGTAGGTGCCTGAGTCCTCCAGTTGGGAGGCTGTGATGTGCAGGGTACTGTTCCGTCCCTTAAAATTCATTGTGGAGCTTAACCTTCCATTTGTCTTCTTCACATCTGAAGTCAGGAAAAACAGACTGATGAGGCCACCCCCAGGATCCTGTCGGTACCACTGTACATTGTTTACGGCAGCAGAAAAATGGCACCTCAGGGTAGAGTTGGTTCCTTCTTGGAGACTCGAGGATGAAGGACTCTGCTGCACCTCCAGCCCTCTCACCCCTGCTTGAAAACAGGAAAACAAACACAAATGGTATCACTGAGAACTAATGATGCTGTTCCTAAACCTGTAAAACATCAAAAGAAACATCCAAGCAGGATTATCTAGGAGCTCTGTGCATCTTTCTCTTCCTTCCCTCCCTCTGTCACCTATTAAACACTCCTTGAGCCAACTCACAGCAAACCCAGATCCACAGAAGCCCCAACAGAGCTCCTCGGTGTCTCTCCATGACTCCTTTCCTAGTTGCTGTGGTGCCTTTGCTCTTGCCCTGGAGGGTGTAGAGTCCTGGACCCAGGCAAATGTTGTCTTTCAGTTGTCAGGTTCCACCAGACTCACTGAGCTCCAGTCACATCTGAGCCCTGTCATTCACTTAACAGGAAACCCCACCCACAGTGGCCCAGTCAGACAGCACAGTCATCTCTTCTAAACTGTGGGTGCAAACAATGCAGGAGTGTAAGGGACAATATTTTCAATGTATGTAAATTTAACTGTTTGTTTGTTTGTTTTTCGTTCTTTAAACGCTTTATGACAAGTTTGTGGGATAGTGTGTGAGAAAGCATGGTTGATGCTTCTGGAAGAATTCATGTCTCAAGGGCAATGTAGAACATTTAAGAATCCTAGGAAGAGTGACACCATTTCCCAAATTGTATGGCTTGACAGAGAATGTGAGAATTTTGTTATATAAATATTTCAATACAGGAAAACAATCTGTATTGTGTATTTCAGGAGTAAATATATTTTCTTGAAATTAGGACAGTTCTAGAAAACAAGACATACAGCCACCATCTTCATAGAAAATGATTCCCAACTAAATGTGGTTGGTGAAAAATTAGATATGAATGTAATGTCCACTGTGACTTAATTTCCTCCTCTCTCCTTCTGTTGTCCAGCTCTTGGGTACCTTACTGACCGACATTGCTGATTCTGATGTGAACACACTTTTCTGTTCTAAATACTGTCCTCTCCCTTTTCTTCTATATTTGTTCCTTATTTTTTCCTTTATCGTCTTTTCTTTATTCTTGTTCCTTCTACTTTCAAGGAGATATATGAAAAGGTAGAATATCTGGTGTATTGGAATAATTTCTAAGTCAGTGAGTTGGGAAAATTTTAGTCATAACAATTAAAAAATTGAAAACTTACAAAATTGAAAATAAGTTATGGAGTCGTTTTCTTTTGAGCTTTTATTCACACAATAACCACTAATATCCTCTTCCCTGTACCTCTGCTCAGAGAATCACACTCACCGTGGATTTACAGAGTATGGATTCCAGCTCTTTGAAGTTTATGTAGAGTGACAGACTTGAAAAATTGAGACAAACTTTACACCTACACTCTTCATCTTTGCTGCCTACAATTTATTGACTCACATGCTGGTGGGTCTTCTGTCTTAACTGTTCCATTCTCTGGGAACGTTAGAAAAGTCATTTCTTGTACAGCCTACAGTGCCCCCTAGTGGGCCGAAACTATCCAGAAAGACCACTTGAGACAGTCTAACTCAGTAGTCAACCTACCCCAGCCTCATTCTCTGCCAAGTTACCTGATGAAGGAAAATGCAGATGGTCAAGATACATAGTAACTACTTAGATTGAATGGTGGTTCCCATTCCTACTTTCAAAACGTCATTTCATGAAAATAAATATCTTAAAATGATTCAGTAAATCTCAATTTGTAATATTTAATTGATTTCTTTACCTTAGTCCAAAATAAATCCATAAACATCTATTGAACTTTTAGTGTAAATGGGATAATTTAATAGATATTAAGAATATATAAAAGAGGATAGCATGCTAATGCATAGTCTATTGGGAAAAATATATATATATACATCCACTACAAGACAGTCAAAGAGTAGTACTCTGAGAGGAATGAAAGCTAAAAGCTACATGATCCCAGAGGAAGAATAACTATACTTGCAGTGGTTGAACAAAATCTTCTGAAGAAGGTGTCATTTTCGCCTTTCCCCTTTATTGGTGAGAGTACAGAATATGGATAAACCTTTATAAGGGCTTCTGACTTTTTGTTAATCTTAACAATGAGAGAATTCATGAACATGTGAATTATTAAAAGTAATATAGGCTAAAACACCCTTTGCATCTCACTCCTAATTCTCACTCTTCTATCACATATTACCCCAATTCCTTTCTTCATCTTCATCCATTTGGAGGTAGTGCTTCCAGATGTTCTACTGTAGATGTGAATCAACAGAGAATATATAGTATTGTATTTATACTTGATTATTCTATGAACATACATATTGTGCATACCTTTTTGTAACTTGTTTTATGAATTCAATAATAAATCTTGTAGGTCTTATTGTGTTTATACATATAATTCCTTCTGTAGCATTATATCACACATTATGGATATGTTAGCATTTATATAGCCTTCTCATGTTGACGAAAAGTTAAAATGTTTGTTTCTTTTATCTATGAAATACAACACTACAATAAACCTTTCTGAGCAATTGTCTTTATCCTCATGTTCACAATGCTTCCTTAGGAGCAGAGAGTAAGAAGACGTGAAGGTATAAGCTGTGAGGTTAATAAAGTCACTCTGGGAAGAGGAAAAATCAGGGGCAAAAGCTCTGAGGTAAAAGGAAGTGAATTCGTGTTCTGACTATCGTGTTAAATGGCTTTCTATTTTGTTTTTTTTTTTTCCTTAACGTGCATTGGAACTGTAATTTATCAGCTCATTTGATAACCATTCTCTGAAATTACTGCCCGGATATATAGCTCATGTGCAGTTTGTTTCATTGGTCACTGAGGTCATATTAAAAAATAGTAAATCAATAAGAGAGAAAGTACCTCAAGGAAAAAGAGTGGTATACACAAGAGGGGAAATGGTATAGAATGATATATACATAATATATAGATACTTGTCTAAAAACAGAAAGACATTCTACATTTTCTAATGTACAGTGAAGAATAAAATGTTATCAGTGCAACAGAAGACAGAGAGAGGGAAAAAAAGAAAGGGAAAAAAAGAAAAGCAAAACAAGAGCAGTTGAAGCAAAGTGAAATTATTAGAAATGAGGCCCAATTTGCCAGGAATCAAAACACATATAAAAAGAGGTGATCTGATTGAATTGAAATAGAAAATCTTGTTACATATTGCTTAAGAGACAACCCTTAAAGAAAACAACCAAAAACTGCGAACATGGGATGGGATTCTTTCTTCTACCTTTCTTCATCCACTAAATCCACTACATCCATCACATAGATACCTCAAAGGAAGGTCACTTCTACTAAAAAGAGAGTGGACAAGCAATCCAAGAGAGCACCCAGTGAGTGAGCTAAGTTAACTCTTACCTAGGTGAGATTTAAGAAAAAAGAGAAAATACAGAGGTTTACAACTATAAATAGATAGAAAAGAGACTGGAGAACCAAAAAAAAGGGGGGTGGGGAGGAGAATGTGACAGAGTTTAAAAACCAAGAAGAAACAAAAATTACAGAAACAGATGAAAATAAATTTAAGAAAATTCTGTATCTTGGATATAGCAAAGAATAAAGAAGCCAAGTGCTAATAACAGCTTTTACATTTTTATCAGTGGTCCCTCAATCTTTATTCTTTTATAATTTGGGTTCTTTTACGAACTATTTATCAAATCACATTTCTAAGTCTTCAAAAGCACCTTAAGAGAAGACAGAAAACCCTCATCATCAAAATGGTGTATAATTATTCTGAGAACATGTAATTAGTGGAAAGTTGAATCAAGGGAGGTTTTCACTGTTTATAAACTTCACATTTATTTATGAAGTGAGTAAATTTTAATATCCTAATGCATGAAATATATCACAAAAAGGAATTTGGATTGTATCTACACACATAATTTCAGCATTTTAACAAGTTATCTTTTTTTCTATCCGTGTTTTACTACTTTATCTCCCGAATAAAGGTGTTCATTTGTCTTT
Organism: Cynopterus sphinx; assembly: GCA_030015415.1. Classification (NCBI taxonomy): domain Eukaryota; kingdom Metazoa; phylum Chordata; class Mammalia; order Chiroptera; family Pteropodidae; genus Cynopterus; species Cynopterus sphinx. The sequence continues at coordinate 78,704,723 of CM057384.1, forward strand.
GATACCCTGTAGGTATCATGTGTTTGGAGGTCTAAGTATCCTAACAAATCATTGCATGTGCTAAAAGATAGGAAATTTGTATGAAAGGTATTCTGTATTTGATCTTAAACAATAAAATCTACCACCACAGTGGGTCAAACTGTCAGAGACACTCAGCAGCCAGACCCCTTGTTCTGCTCAGAGTTTGCGCTCAGCTCCCCCTGCAGTTTCTGTCACTGTGTCACTCAGAGCACAGTAGTACATAGCCGAATCTGACTCTTGGACTGAGGCTTTCTCCAAGTGGAAGGAATTTGGTTCTTTGAGGTATGAGGCTTCAAAACCTTTCTTTCTTCCCTTCTCATTGGCCTTTTGGGCTTTCAGGAGGAGCTGAGGACCTTCTCCCGGATACTGAACATACCAGAAGAGAGTGGGGTACCCTGGGGCTGAATAAGTACAGCTCACATTCAGGGACGCCCCTTGTGACAGGGTCACTTGGCCTCCCATCTGGGACACTGAGGCTCCACGGGTTCGTCCTGGTGAAAAACAGAAGAGATTTGTGTCACCCTGGGCGTTCAGGTCTTCAATAAAATTATGGTTAACGATTTAGCTGACCAAACAGAAGAAAGAATCCATATTTTAAGAGGCTTGTTACTCACCAAGCACTAAGAGGACCACAGTCACTAGGCCTGGAGGAGAGTTCATGTCTAGAGTGTCACCTAAACAATGTTCTTGGTTTTGAATGTGAGAAAAGTGGAAGGCACAGGGGCATGATACAGGGAAATCCGCATTTCAGACCGGAAAGGGGTTTGTGTTGAGGAAGCTGCACCCCCTCGTGGTCGGGGACTGCATGGGAGGCGTGTTCCTCAGGCTCCTCCCAGTAGCACTGGGTTCTCAGCTCAGGCTTTATTTATGCGGCACCTGTCAGTCTTCAGGAGGCGCTCGGAAATCTGATCACTGGATATTGTAAACTCTCAAGTCTATTTTACTTTTCCTTAGGACAATACCTGACATGGAGGTTCGTTAACAGAGTATCCCAGGATATTTCTGTAGCGGGAAGATATCAATTTTTGTAAAGCATTTTAATACAGTAGTTTATATTCTCACGTACCTATTGTGGGCCGGCCTATACTCCACTGAATGCTAGTTAGCTGAATAACTATGAGATATTATTTATTTTTCCTCATTGATTCAATTCTCCTAAACTTTCAGTTAAAAGAATCTCGCTGTACTTTTGTCATTTAAGAAGGTTCCATGTCCATAACAGATTATGGACTTTCCCTTACCAACATCTTCACTAATAGGTTTTGTAACATCGTACATGAATCATTGAAACGGACAAAACCAGGCTGATTACACAGTAACTACTCCAGACAACTTTATAAATTCCGATCCCTTAGCAGAAGCACAATTAGCTCAAATAAAAGAACTTGTAGATTTCTCCTGGGCATAATAAATTGTAAATACATACAGAGGTGGTCATAAGTTTTAATGTAGCTCACAACTTTAAAATAATGTGATGAAAATGCAGTTATTTTAACCATCTTAATATTTTCATAACACTCTCATGTGTTTCAGGAATCTACATTGAAAATGGGCAGCAAATACAAAATTATTTGATATGTTCATGCTACTCAGAAAAATTTTTGTCACACTGAACAAAATCTCACGTTATAAAAAACACCAGGAAAACTAGGAAAAAGTTCTTGAGCAAAATGTTGTGCTAAACATGCTTTTCTGAATCGAGTTCTTATGCAAACAATTGGAAAACATAAAGACAAATTCATGGACAAGAAAACTTGGCCCCCAGTATTATTGAAGAATCTTGAAAAATTACTGATTTTTTTGATCCATGAGGCCAAGATATGTTAAAGCCAGAAAGGCTGCCAATGAACATCTGCTAAATTCCTCCAAAGACAGCAGATCACAGTAGTAATATATTGTCCGTAATAATAAACACACTCTGGTGGGGAAACCTTTCTAGGATGGCAGAGATAGGGGCCAATTCATGACTATCTTAGAAACAACAAAATCCCATAAAAAACTATGCAGGAGGGATATAAACTGGGATACTAACCCAATGAAGCATTTGAGTATATCCAAAAGAATTGTACACAATTGCATTCCTCCATTGGACATGATATGTGGTAGAAATAGCATTTTGTTTGCTGTGTGGCTTCATGTACTGTCCTGTCAAAACCCCACAGCCATCCCTGTAGTTAGAAACCAACCTGATTTTCTGTTTACTACCTGTGCCAGTTCAATTTATCTCTCTACAAAGAACAAATTTCTTGAGAACAGTTATATAAGCTTTTGTCCTCACACAGAATCTTTACTTTTCTTATCATCTCCCCAGCCTCTGAAAAACTGGAAAGAACAATAATGGAAAATTAAAACTGAAATGAATCACTATATCAGACACCCCTAAAATCCAATGGACTAACGCATTTTTTCCCCTTACCTCTCATGGGCCTGCATTCTTCCCCTCACAAAGTCACATGTTGTATCACTATGAACTGGCCCATATAACTCAGAATGTCCCAAACCATACGTTTCTAATCTGTCACACTCTCAACTAGAAAAATATTTTTCTGATACCCAGTCCTTTCACGAAAAGCAGTAGGTGGCTTTTCTTTAATCAGCCTTTGCATGACCAAAAACATTTAACTGGGTGCTCTGGAAAGAATTTCAGAGATACTCCGTGGAAAAAGCACACTGTGGGAGCAAAACTATCTGCAATTGGAAGCATGAAAAGGATAAGGAGAACAGTCTCACTCTACTCTCGTCACTCCTCACTCTGTGCGGCACAGCTCAGTGCCAAGAGAAATCTTCCAAGCCTTGATTTTGTCCACAGGGAAAAGTGAGAGCATGTGAATGAGCACCTGCCTCCCCAGGACACTGGTCGATGCTGCCAAGGAGACCCACCTCTTTCTTGCCCCATCCAGATACTGAGCTGTGCTGCCCAGTATGGAAGTAGAGAACGTCTGTGAGAACAGCATCCAGGGCTCTCAGTGGGCATTAAAGGGACAAAAATCCTGCTAACGACGGCACAGAGTTCATCCGGAGCCAGCCTGCGAGCTGCTGAGACATTCTCCTACAGATTGCCAGAACCGCCTATAAGCACCCGCAAGGCTTAGTGCCTCACCCACACATCATCCCATTCAGTGGCCAGCTCCCAGTGCACACATGAGGGCAACAAGAGTGAGCAGTCACAGAAGGCTAGTGAGCTTGCTCAGAAAGGCCCCCCTCTCTTGCTGCAGGACTGAGATAAACCACAGCAATGTGAGCCATCAGCACTGCCCCATGGAAAGTAAGCAAAAAGGAGGCTGGCAACACCTGGTCTGGCTTTGCAGGGTCAAGAGAGGGCCCTACGTTTGCCGTAAATTTTCCAGAGGTAGTAGGAAGCCAATGCACAAACCTTGGTGAAGATTTCAGTCTTGACGGAGTCTAACTAAGTACTGACTCTGCACGCTCTGCACACACTGCATACTCTGCCTAGGGCATTTCTTTTCCTTCAGTTCGATAAATTCTCACCAAAATGTGATAAGGCAGTTAAGTCCACAGTCACTGTGACCTCTCTGTTGGTTTCAGGAGAATAAACCAATAAAATAGAAGCCATGCATTCCTCTCCTTCCATCAGTCTTGGAGAAAATGGACCCATCAAGAGTCACTTTTCTTTTACCAGACAGGAACAGTAGGTACAGTGAGGAAAGCAATAACAGCCATTGAGGTCCTGAGCTACAATACGGTCCTTTCTTAGTCAGATCTTATAAGCCTAGTTTAATCTAATGACTTTCCTCTTAAGAACAAGCCAGTTAGCTAAAAACCGACAACCATAACTCAGCCAAGACGGACCATCTCATATTCCAACCACCAATTATATTCAACCACAGAAAGAATATCAGTGATCTTGAAAACAGCCTACTCTTCACCAGGGGTGAAAGAATTAGGGATTTAAATAATGTAACATTTCCTTCATTCCATTGATGTATCTGTAATACTAAAAGAGACAACTTTTTTTTTAAAAGAACGTTACCGTTAGTTATGTTCAATTCAGTCAAACGATGAAAATGAGGCAGGAGGTTTGTAATAAGCTATCTCTAAATTCACCATTAGTCCAATGGCATTGTGCAATCTACTTATAATAGTAAAGTGGCTGAAAAATACATATAAAAATTGTCCCATACTCCCAAGAAAGTAGAATTTCATGGTTCATCAAGGTAACAAAAAATTACAAGTCTAGAAATAAATTTAATTATCTTAAAACAACAGAGCTTTATTGAGGGTAAGAATCATATAAATGAAAAGAAATAGTGTTTTTTTAACCAAAGAATCTAATATATGCAGTAGAGTTTGGTTGTGCAAAAAATTAATTTACAAATTTAACTATATCACAAAGCTTAAATTAAAAATGTGGATAAATAGCAGAATTCACATCATCTACCAATTATAAGCTACATGAAAAAGTTCATGCTGGGCATTGCAGTGGTAGCAGTGAGTAACACACAATTCTGTCTTCTAAGTTTGATGAAAGAGTAAATGTGAATAGATACATATAGATTTGGAGGAAGAGAATAGATTTGTGAGTCTAATCCAAAGCTCCCATTCTCAGTAATTTCCTATCCAAATATTCTCGAATGTACAAATAATACCATCGCTGGGCTCTAAAGGAAAACCCAGGACACATTTTCTTTAAAAGACAGTGGTCAGAGCACATAGAAAAGACTCATGTTTGCCACAAATATAAAATAAAATTATTATAAAACTATAATTTATTATAATGTCTTAAAGAGCTATTGATAAGCAGATGTTTGAAGAAGAGACTTGATAAAATGGGCAATGCTGAATTCAAGATATACTATTAAGAAATAGATATTGGTGGTTGCAAAATAGTCACAATGTTGTAAATTACAGTAAAGGGAATATACTCAATAATATTGTAATAACTATGTACAGTGTCATTTGGGTATTAACGAATTAGAGGATCACTTTGTAAATAATATAAATGTTTAACCACTATGTGGTACGCCTAAAACTAATACAATATTAACTGCAAACTGTAATTGAAATATAAAATAAAAAGAAATCATTTTAAGTTAAAAATTAAAATAAAAATTGATGGAAAGAGTAATGCAGATTTTACCAATATTGCCTGATTATAGAATTATTGAATTCATATTTTTGGTATGTACATATTTTCCATGTTTGGCATATAATGTTTTATATATGGCCTAATGATAAGAGCTGTTTGCAAAACACAATGCTTAATCAATAGAAAAATTGATCACTCATAATCATATCATCAATAGCCACACTTTAAGGATCAGGAACTTGCCTCTGAAGCTTCCTACTTAAAAGTACATTGTTTAAAACACCCTGTTCTTTGTGAGTTACTCTTGCTTCCACCTTTTATGGAACATGACTAAAAAAATAATAGTGTTTATGATCATTTAGAACTAGAATATTCTTTTTATTTCAACCAAGGGTGGACATTTATAGACTGGTTAAATGTTGTATGGCATTCTAAGAACTTTATATAATTTACTCAAACATCCTGGAGTAAGTGCTCTTTTATCCATTTTACATAAGGAAACTGAGGCACAGAAAACTTGCCCAAGGTTACAGGCACACAAAGATTCAAGATTAGGGAGTCTAGTTCCATAAGCAGGTCTCAATTATTAATCTTAAATTACGTCATATTAATGGGAACAGATTATAATTTCTTTGTATTGTGTGAGCGCATTTAAGTGTTGCTCCCTGGATATTTTCACTTCGATGTGGCAAACAATTAAATTCAACATAGTCAAGAGGCAGTTGATCACATTCCATCCTGGCTGTCTTCAGTTTTCTGGGATAGCTATAGCTATCGTATTCATGTATTTGAAATAACACTCTAACTTCTTGTTTAAAAAAATGTTAAAAGACCATCCCTAATAAGAATTGTGCTATTGATACTAAGGAGATTTTATGGGATGGAGAGAAAAAAATGTGAAGTCATCCTTAAAGCCTAAATTTCAAAATAAAACATGACTGACTCCTTTCAAGAATCCATTACTCAAAAGTCACCAACCGAATGTTCTAACACTTTCTCGGTCACCTTGAACCTAACCTGCTAATTATCTCCTGATAACATCCAACACATTAGTTTTCACTTAGGACCAAATATGACAAATGCTGTGTTTGAAGTTCTGCCCCTTCAAAGAAGGAGGTGCTGCTCCACTCGCAGGTTTGTGCACAGCTTGCAGGTGCCTGGGAAGCACTGTGGGCTTGTTGCGCAGAAGTAGACAGCTGAGTCTCCAAGCTGGGTGGCTTCGATGTGCAGAGAGAGCTGTTTGTCCTCCTTCTTCAGTGTAACAGTGAATCTTCCATTTTTGTTTTCCTTCTTATTTGAACGAATGTCTATAATGAGCTGAGGACCTTTTCCAGCTTCTTGCTTATACCAAGGGAAGTAGCTTGCGGCACTGTCTGAATAAGTACAGCTGATAACAGAGCTGTTTCCCTCCTTGACACTCAGGGTAGAAGGATGCTGATCCACTTTTTCTCCTCGGATGACACCTACGCAGAAAAAGGCCAAAAAAAATAGAACAAGTTACTAGATCATTGTGCTTCAGAATTTTCTTGCTCTACAGCAACTAGAGGAAACCCGAATAAAGCCAGTCTTGGCTTCTAAAGAATATACACTAAAATATTCTGTTTCCCATTAACCCTTAACTCACAGTCCAGCTGCAGCCACAAGAAAATGAATAAAACTCTAAAGGATGTCTTCAACATTCTTCTTACTTAATATCCACTGTGGACCTGCAATCTAGAAACAGAGGAGATTCTCCTATCATCGAAATATCCCTTTTTTTTTTCTCTAACAAACAGGGGTTTTTTTCATACTCTCTACTCAGCCAATAGGAGAAAGGCTATGCTTCTGCTACAGGCTATTCATTTCGAATCCACCAAAATGAACCTTCCACATACTCAGCATCAGCAGAGGAGCACTACCACCTTGTGGTCACATCTATAACCATTGAACTTGCTGGTTCAATGTTCTCTGACTCTGTGCCTGCAGGGACTCAGACACGACAAGACAGCAATAAGGCAAACAAAGTAAGCTTTAGATCAGAGAGCAAGTGAGAATGTAGAGAACAAGATTTCTGACTCATCTATGTTGGAATGAAGCAGATGCTGTAGGTATTTTACAACAATGGAATGGGTTTACATGTTTGTATCAAAAAAGTGCCATTATTCACTTTATTATTTATTTTTTAAATTTATTTATTTATTTTTAAGGTGATTTAGTTAATGAAATCCTATAAGTTTCCAATGTACACTTTAACGATAAGGCATATACATATTTACACTGTGTGTTCACCTTCTATAGTTAGATTTCTTACTGTCACCATATATTCAATCCCTTTATTGTGTCTATCTCCCCACTTCCCACCCCTTATGACCTGGTATCTACTAGTTGATAGTCGATCCCCACAAGTCTCTGTTTGTCCTGTTCATTTGTTGCTTTTAGGTTTATATCCCACATATAAGTGATAGCATGTGATTAGCAACCTTTTCTGTTCATGTTCATGCAAATGGCAGTATTTTATCTCTTTTTATGATAAGTAATATTCCATTGCATATATGTAAAACAGCTTCCTTAGTTGATCATCTATCGTAGGACACTTCAGTGGTTTCCATGTCCTGGCCACTATGGGTGACTCCTTTCTCCATCATTCTCTATCAGCTATGGAGAAAAACTGAGTGAAATGGTGTCAGTGTGCTTAATGCAAAAGAAACATGCAAGTCAAAGATCAGAGTAAACAAAGATCATTTGGTATTTCCAGTGACTATTTTCTCACTGTCCCTCTAAGCTGGTTTTGCTCTTCCCTTGATCTTCCTATTCCCAGAGAATCTGCAGTATTAACAGTCAAAATGAAAATCTTCCCTCACTCAAGATGACTGTGGTAAAAAGTAAAGGATTAAATCTCAGTGATAAGGGAACAGAGAATATATTCCATGAGTTATTAATATTTTGACAATAGAAAATAATATGATTCATAGCTTGGGTTGATTGGGTTGATTTACAATGAAAAATATCACATGCTTTTAAAAATCCATTTCAATGCTATGAGTCTTATAATCTGCAAAGTATTGGAAGAATGCAGATTCTGAGAGAACATCAGGCTGCAGATTGAGAAAATATAGCCGCATGTGAGTTGATTCCTGAAATTTTTTCAGTTTACATATCAAAATGAATGGCATGTCCTAAAATGTAAGTACTGACACATATTTTTAACTGGAACGCCTCATAAAGTATAAGGCAACTCTCGCGCCATGCATTCTTGCTTCCCTGACCATTGCTGGCTCAGATATCGTACTCCATCATTTTCCTCCCAAACTCTACTACAGTATTCATTCCTCAAAATATTGATAAAAACTTTCTGGCCTGTGAGTTTTCAGAATTATTTTTCTCTGTCAAAAACCCTTTCTCATACACTTGAACTTCTTGGAATTTTCTGATAACCTCTGTGAGAATACATCTAGAAAAGCCTAAATATATTGCCTGTGTCTGCTAAGGGAATAGTACAAATAAAAACTCATGTTAAAAAACTGATCATGAGCAACCCGTCCCTGGAAAAGCAAGACGACCCCTTTGGAGAAATGGGAGCTCTTTCCCTAATTTGAACTCTGTGGTCCTCTGGATTTACAACTCATTCCACAACTCATACCCTTATGGAATTAAAGACAGCGATGCTGAAGAATATTATTTACTATATAAATATTTGTGTATATATGAAATGTGTGTTTTTACATATATGGAACTTCCTGATCTTGAGGACATCCATTCCCTCACCCATTCTTCATATGGTAAAATTCCTCAAATTTTTCTTGGGACAAATTTTCCTCCTTTGGAAGACAGATTCTTAGATCAATACATGCCCTTTTGAGGCATGGCATGCAGAAGTGCGAGAATAAAGTGAACGTGATCATTCTTGTGAAAACTAGCGTTTCATATATTAACCATAGTATAGATATAGCCATCCCTGGGACAAAATTCCCGGCCTCCTGGTTATTTCCTAGAATATTGCTTTAGTTATCATCAAAGCTTGGCCTGAGTAACCTTTATTTGTCATCTTCACAGATTGCCAGCCACATGAGTCTTCCGATTCCAATTATCATTTTTGTCGACAATGTGTGAGTTATGCTCATTATACTCATACCCTACCTCAAGGAGTGTCCACCTGGGATGATGAATATGCTTGCTGTCTGCAGAAAAGTCCTGAGAAATTTATCTATTGTAGAGATGTTGTGGATGGCTGCATCATCTTTGTCTTACTCCTACAAAAGTCTGAGTGATGCTGATTGTGGTTTGCTAGTAGAATAAAGTGGCTCAGCCTGAGTCCTCTGTTCTTCCCAAGATAACAGATATTTACACAAATTAGAATTCTCCATATGAGTCTTCAAAAGAATCGACAATCTCACACCCAAACTGCAGAGATCTATACAGCTGGTTTGCACTAGACAGATTCTCTTTGCTCAGGAATATGATCCTGCAAAAAGAAAGCAAAAGAAAAAATGTTAAAGACAAGTGAGGAAGTCCAGTCTTCTACTCCTACTTCTATACTACCGAATTGTTTCACACTGGCATGTTGCACTTACTTTGTCTTTGTAAAATAAGGTTCGGCTAAGGATTTCTTGAAGCTCTAAAATTATTTTTATTGAGGACAGGTCATGTGCAATGCAGAGTGGTGTGAGAATGGGAAGAAATTGTTTTCTACCATGGACCCCAATGTCATTTCCATGTTCCCATGAAGTCTAGTGAATCTGAGATACCCCTAACAACTCTGGGGCCTCTTCAGTGACAGAGACAGGGACCTCTGGGTTTTTACTTCTAAGATCAATGTCAGATTGAGAGGATCCTAAGTTCACAGTAAAATGGAATGAAATGGGATTTTGCCACTGAGTGTAAAGATCACCACAGGTAGTAATATAGAGGTGGCTCCATGACTGAGCTATGGGTGAGCAGGATGTTCTTCTGGAGAGTTATTTCTTATACATGTATGTGTAGCATATCATGTAAATTCTGTAGGAAAAGGAGAAAGAAAATCTCCACAACTGGGAGAACCTGGAGGAGTTGGTGAAACTTAATAAAATGCAAAGCAAAAAACACTTTCTACAAAAACCCAATTGCATTCTGCCTTCTGGCCATTCACTTGGCAAGGTTAGTTTGGGGGTATAAAATGCCCAGCCAAGGCTGGCTATATTATTTTTGAGATCCAGTGCAAAATGGAAATAAGATCTCTTTTTCAGAGAAGCACTGGGGAATAACATTAGGTAAAGTTTCTTGTGGAACACATTTCTAAAATTTTTTAATTCTTTAATTCAAATGAGTTTCATTTTAGATAAGATTAATTTTTAAGACTTGTTTTTCAGTTATTTTATGGTAACTGGAAAGGAAAGAAGTACAGAGAGTTCCAATATACCTCCTACCCCCAGACATGAACTGTCCAAGACAGGTATATTTCATACTATTGAAAAACATACATTAACATGCCATAATCACCCAAAGCCCAGAGTTTACATTAGGGTTTACTCTTGGTGTTGTACATTCTATGGGCTTACACAAAAATATAATGCCATGTAGCAATCATTATAGGATCAGAGATCGGTTTCACATAGCTACAAATCTCTTTTCTCTGCCTAGTCATGCCCCCTCTCCCTTCAAACCTTTGCTACCGCAATTTTTTTTTTTTACTCTCTCCATAGTTTTGCCTTTTTCAGAATATCATATAGGTGAAATCATACACGATGTAGACTGTTCAGATTGCCTCCTTTGATTTAGTAATGTGCTTTCAGGTTTTCCCTATCTTTTCATGGATTGATAACTCATTTCTTTCTGGTACTAAATAACATTTCATTGTTTGGAAACACCACTATTTATTTATTCATTCATCTCCTAAGGACATCTTGGTTACCGACAAGTTTTGACTATTACGAATAAACCTGCTGTGGACACACTGGACAAGATCTTGTGCGGACATAACTTCTTAACTGCTTTGGGTAAATACCCAGAAACACCATTAATGGAATGTATGGTAACAGTATGTTTGCTTTTGTAAGAAACTGCCAAACTACTTTACAGAAATGTTCATGTACACACTTTCGTTTTGTGATAATCTATCAACAAAGTTTACTGCACCCCTTTGCTCCCTCTCAGAGCCCCAGATAGTGAAAGTTATGCACAGGCACAGCAGGTGGCCCTGACAACTGCTTAACTCTCTCTTCCTGCTGTGACCATGAACCTGAGCCTGCATGTGTTCCTGTCCTGTATCCTCCTGCCCCATTTATCTCCTCCGCTCACACATGTTTCAATCACTTACAGGATTTCTCTTAGAAAACAGAAGTAAAACATTAAATCATTAAGAATTTCAAGAGAGTGATCACAGAGCATTAAACCAAAAGCAGCGTTCCTTCTGCAACTTTACAGGCCACATGCCCGAGAAGCTGGCCCTGCTCCCAGCATCACCAAAGTCTGCCCATTTGTCTTCATCTTAATGTTGAGATTCCTAGACCTTCCTATCAATGCCCTACATTAATACAAAATAGAGTGCAGCTTGGAATTGGATTTGCATTGCAATAAGCCATATGCAACTTTAAACTTCAGCTTTGGTTGCCACAAGTCTTTGTCTCTGGCTACACCAGAGAAGGGTTTTGTTAGGACAGTCCTGGAAGGTTTCTGCTTTCTCCCCCAAACTGTGAAGAATATTATGTACTCGTGAGTAATAGATTCTCTCAAAATGCAAGGAAGAGACATGGATTTAATGGAACAGAATGAAATTTCTCTAGCTCTTCAATATGAGTGGCTCTTTATAAATGACCTAAATAGAACCTTCATAAACTGCAGGTGGGACTGTAAATTAGTGTAGCTTAATGAAAAAAAGTATGAAGTGTTCCCCAAAAAATCAAGAATAGTGATCTCATATGATCCAGCAATCCATCTTCAGGGTCGACCAAAAAAATTGAAAACACCAATTGGCAAGAAGTATGTACCTCTATGTTCACAACAGCATTGCTTATAATACCCAAAATACGGAATCAATATAAATGTCCTTTGAGAAATGATTGGGTAAAGAAGAGATGTTACATACATGCAATGGAATACTACTCAGCCAATAAAATATGAAATATTGCCATCTACAATGACATGGATGGATCTTGTCAGTATTATACAGAGTAAAATAAGTCAGATGGAAAAGGACAAAACCATATTATTTCACTCATATATGGAATATAAAACAAGAACAACAAATAAACAAACGAGAAATAAGACTGAGAGACATAGACAAGAGTTAGTGGCTACCAGAGGGAAAAGAGGAGGGGCAAGATTAAAATGGTACAATGGTCTAATATATGAATGATAGACGAGACTAAATTGTGGGTCATGAGCATACATGCAATATCCAGATGATGTATTATACAATTGTATATCTGAAACTTAAATAACGTAATTAACCAATATTACCCAGTAAGCTAAATTTAAGAGACCTAAATGATATCGATGGTGGTGATACACACAATTACATTGTACAAATTTGATAGTAATTGTTCAAATTAAGTGATTCTAAAGAGTTTTTTACATCAGGGAGCACAGAGTATAAGCTTTCACGTCACCCAAGTTTTACTAATTCAGTAATAATGTGAGTTCGAGCAAGCAGCTTAGGCTTCACGATCCTCATTTTATTCATGTGTAAAAAGCAGAGACTATGAATTCCTAGGTTTTATCAATACTGAAATATATGATATATGTAGTAAACTAGAAGAATGCCTGATCCTCAATAAAATTATTTTTATTATATTTCTATTTCTAGGAATGAATAAGATTAATTATTATTCATAATACAAACATTAGAAAAATTACATGCACTTTCCTCTCTTTTTTGGAAAGTAGAACCATCTGCAGTTAACTGGAAAACTGAGTCATCTTTTCTCTATGTTGACCATCATTTCCAAGCCTTTTCCAGCACAGTAATTCACATGGAATTTATGGGCTACCTGCAAGGGGATTTTTTTTCAACAGGGCACTGGATATTGTCATCTTTATCAATTGTCTGAATGGTTTCATGTTAGAGCTTTTGACCTGTCAACGAATTTGGGGCTAGAAAAAGCGCAAAAAAATAATAATAAGTGATTTGACAGTCCTGAAGACTCTAATTTTAAGAAGGAAAACAGTGCAGAAACATAAATTTGAAAACCCAAAGATGTGACTGAAGACTGGAGGGGCAACACACAAGCCCCGTGGGAGGGGTGTGGCTGCAGTTTGGGTACAGGCTGCAGATCGCCTGGAAGCACTGTGCCTGCCCTGCACAGAGGTAGGTGCCTGAGTCCTCCAGTTGGGAGGCTGTGATGTGCAGGGTACTGTTCTGTTCTTTAAAATTCATTGTGGCGCTTAACCTTCCATCTGTCTTCATCCCTGAAGTCAGAGAAAACAGACTGGTGAGGCTGCCCCCGGGATTCTGTCGGAACCACTTCACATTGTTCACAGCGGCAGAAAAACTGCATCTCAGAGTAGAGCTGGTCCCCTCTTGGAGACTCAGGGATGAAGGACTCTGCTCCACCTCCAGTCCTCTTACCCCTGCTTGGGAAAAGTAAAAAAGACACAAATGATGTCATTGGGCACTCATTAATGATGCAGTTCTAAAACTGTGAAATATCTCAAGGAGCACCCATCAGGACTGTCTACGAGATCCACGCAACTCTCTCTTTCCTTCTTCCCACTGTCACCTGTTAAACACTCCCCAGACCCCCATATGGGACAGAGCCAACTCACAGCAAACCTGGACCGACAGTAGCCCCAGCAGAGCTCCCCAGTGTCTCTCCATGACTCCTTGTCCAGTTGCTATGGAGCCTTTGCCCCTGCTATGGAGAGAGTAGAGTCCTGGACCAGGCAAATGTTGTCTTTCAGTTGTCAGGTTCCACCAGACTCACTGAGCTCCAGTCACATCTGAGCCCTGTCATTCACTTAACAGGAAACTCCACCCACAGTGGCCCAGTCAGATGGCACAATCTTCTCTCCAAAATAGTGGTGTCAACAGTGCAGGAGTGTAAGGGGAAATATTTCCAATGCATGAAGAAATAAGGCTGTTTTTTTTTAAACTTCTATGTAAGACAAGTTTGGGCAATATGAGTGAGGACAGGTAGCTGTTTCTAGAAGAATCAGTTTATCAAGGGCTATGTAAACCTTTAGGAATTCTAGGAAGAGTGACCCCATTTGCCAAATTGTGTGATGTCATGGAGAATTTAAGGTTCAGTTATATAAAATTCTAATAAAGGAAAACTATCTGACAACATGTGTTATGTATTGCAGAAGTAGATACATTTTCTTGAAATCTGGAGAGCTCTGGAAAGCAAGACACACTGGCACCATCGTCAGAGAAAATGGTTCCATCAAATATTTTACTGGTAAACAATTAGATTTGTGTAAAATATCCACTCTTCCTTAATTTCCACATCTCCACTCCAATCCATGGACACCCTGTTGACTCACACAGCGGATCCTGATGAGACCACACTTTGCTGCTCAAATTAAATATTGTCCTCTTATTTTTCTTGTATTCGCATTCCATACGTTTTCCTTCATCTTCTCTTTATTCTAGTTCATTGTACTTTCAGGAAGATGTATGAAAAGTTAGAATGTGAGGTCTACTGGATTACTTTCTAAGTCGGTGGGTTTGGGAAATTTTAGTCATAACAATTAAAACATTGAAAACAGCTTAGGTAGTTGTTCTCTGTTGAGCTTCCAAACTCCCAATTACCGCTGATGTCCCATCCCTGGTGACTCTGCTGAGAACCATCCTCACGAGAAGTCATAGCATAAGGACTATCGCTTTCTAAAGAGCACATAGAGGGACAGACCTGAAAACCTGGGACAAACTTTAAACCAACGATGTTACCGTTCTCTTTATTGTAGCTCTTTATAATTTGGCTCTCAGCTCACTGGTCTCTGTCTTAACTGTTCTACTCTTTAGACCATCAGAGAGAGTAGTTTCTTATTAGGCCTACAGTGCCCCCTAGTGGGAAGAAACCCTCACGAAAGCCCACTCCACACAAACTCACTCAGCTGTCATGAGACCCCAGTTGCATCACTCCATATGTCCTCTCCAGAGTAACTGCCTAGAAGCAAACAAAACAAACAAAGCATATTTTACAGGATACACAAACTATGATTTAGGAGCAGACCACCACACAATGGCATGAGTGTTCCTTTCGTACCAAGTATTAGGTACCTGACCTAAGCAACACACTGCTATATAAGGGTGACACACTTTCCGGGCTTGCTGTTGTGAACCACCAGAATACTAGAACTTTACTCACAACCAGTGTTTATTCTCTCTGTCTCTGTTCCTCGTAACAGGCTCCTGGTAAAGGAGTCCAGAACATAGTTGCTCAAATTAACCACTGTCATTGTTTTTCATACATGAAATTATAGCTTGGTACTTTCTATATGACACATTTTTAAAAACCACAGTTGGGCTGCACGTAATCAATCAGTTATGAAGCCTTACTTCACAAGATTGTAGAGGTTAAAAACAGAAGTGAGAATAGTTTTCATGTGCACTCCAGGATCTGAAGAGTCTGTACATCCCATAAATTTGAACCACATCCACTAGCCCAGCACTTTCTAGAATAAAACTTGGAGTACCTTGCAATAAAGAAC
The DNA here is from genome assembly GCA_030015415.1 of Cynopterus sphinx. Classification (NCBI taxonomy): domain Eukaryota; kingdom Metazoa; phylum Chordata; class Mammalia; order Chiroptera; family Pteropodidae; genus Cynopterus; species Cynopterus sphinx. The sequence continues at coordinate 78,720,396 of CM057384.1, forward strand.
AAATACACAAGCAGTAATATGGAAACCAAGATTTTCATATAAATATGGTTGAAGAAACTCATCGTTTCCCCCTTATCCTCATAGAAACAATCTAAATGCAATGAGGAGACTAAAGAAGAGGAACACATGCCATGTCTGTAATTTTAGGAAAATAGAGAGAAAGAATCCAAATATTGTAAAAGCTGCCAAAATCAGATAAGCTTGCACAAATACACATGTACTGAACAGGTACAATGAATTTTCTCACGTCCAAAAGAAATCATTCCTTTTCCCATTCTGCAAACCGGGCTTAAAAACATGTTTGAGTCATTTAAGATTTCATATAAAGAATTACATTAATAGACCTTCAAGTACTAAGGTAATCATTATATTCCTAAAATAAAGTCAACTTAACTATGTTGTATTTCATGTTTTGTGCATGTATTTTTCCCTCCTAATTTTTTTTCTGGATTCTTTTAGTATTTTTTCAAATAAGATTGTGGTTTTATCATTGATTTTACCTTTTTCCTTTGATCGATTTGTTTTACCTTTGATCCCTCCAATCTGTATTTTTAAATTTTATTATATTATTTTCTACTTTCTTGAGTTGTATGTTGAAGTTATTTCATTTTAGTTTAGAAAATGTATCCACCAGAGCCGAATGACCTGCATTAAGTGTTAGATCTTCCCTTTCCTCGATTTATGCACTGAGATAAAACTTTTCTTCCATGTCTTTATAGGATATGTGGACCCTGAGAAAGATTTTACCTACCAAGAATGACTCCTGGTGGCTAACTGGGCTCAAATTCAAAAGACAGAGCTTAGTAGCCATTTCTAAATAGGGGCTTCTCATGCAAGCCAGATTTCAGGGAAAATTCTGTACTAGCTGCCTACTTCCCACACTGAACTGCCTTCCTACACTGTGTTCTGTACCTGAGGGAACACTTACAAAAAAAGTTTCTGGAATTGCATATGAACCAATAGGACTGTGACTTTTTCTGTCCCATCAGAACTGTGTAGCTATATCCTCATTAGCATTCTCACCAACCAATCACAGTATCTTCATTCTGAACACCAGGACAGTGATTTTTGAACCAATCAAACTGTGTGTTTTTTGAGTCCTTATTTGCGTGAGGATAGACCAGTCAGAGACCAGGTTTTGGGACTTCTTTCTATACAAGTCAGCTCCATTCTGGCTCAGGCAACTCACTATCCCTTTTCCTCTAAGCCTGGAGACTGCATTTTCCTGTACAGCTGAAACACAGAAGACCGTGTGGGTGGGGGCATAGTGGACCTCACTGGAGGGCCACCTCACAGCAGTGCTGTTCCACGACACACCTGTTTCAAAATTGACATTGTCTATTCCATGGCTGTTCTCACAGATGTGCCTTAACACAATTGAGCTGTTTGCATCGAATATAGTTTCCTTCTTCACCACATCTCAAATTGGAAATTCCTGTTGGTGTGGAATTGGTGTTAACATATTAAAAGTAGAGGATATCTTAGTTTCTCCTGCTTTAGTGTTCTCAAATGCTAACAAGACCTTGCTTTAAAAATCAGTATTCAATTGCAAATTTTGTGTCTTGTTCTGCACATCATCATATGTTAGAATATTTATTCTAGGAAGTATCACCCTTTCATGTCTCAACTTTTAAATTAAAATGTGAAGGAACCAGTGTGTTAAATATTTACAATTATTACACTATGTACATAGGCCTTATCATGCTGAAAATATGGGGCCTATGTTAGTACTCGAGGTACATAAGACAAATAGACAAATACCCTAAACCCCTCTCAACTGTCACAGAATCTGAAATTCCACCCTCAAAAATGTTTCCCCTTGATACTAATAAAGAATTCAGCAAAATTGCAGGATACCAAAATATACATGGAAAACTCATTTGCACTTCTATCACTAATAATGAATAATCTGAAAAAGAAATTAAGAAAATTCCATTTACAATTATATTTTAAAAATAAACTTATCCAAGGGAGCTAAATACATGTACCCCAAAACTACAAAATGTTGCTGAAAGCAACTTAAAAAAATACAAATAAAGAAAATGACACTTTCGTTCATGAATTAGAACACTTAATATTTTGTTAATAAGTCAATACTACCAAAGGCTATCTGACATTTAATGCAATCCTTATCAGAATCCCAAAGGTATTTTTTGCACAAATAGGAAAAACCATCCTAAAATTTATATGACATCTCAAGGGACTCCACGTAGCCAAAATGATATTGAAAAAGTTGTCGGAGGTTTTACACATCTTGATTGTAAAATTTATTACAAAGCCACAGCAATCAAGACAGTGTTGTGTTGGCATAAAGACAGACATATAGACCAATGGAAGAGAATAGAGAGCTCAGAAATAAATCCTTGTAAATATGATCAGAAAAGCTTCATCTAGAGTCCCAAGCCTCTTTAATGGTGAAGAGATAATCTTTTCAACAAGTGGTGTTGGGAGAACTAGAAATCTATATCAAAAAAATGAAGTTGAACCATTACCTTACACAAAAATCAATTCAATATGGATAAAAGACCTAACCATAAAGCTAAACCCAAAAGACTTTTAGAAGGAATCATGAAGAAAATTTTTCATACATTAAATACCAAAATAAAAAAATTGATAAATTAGATTATATCAAAATTAAAAACTTCTGTGCATCAAAAGATACAATCAACAAAATAAAAAGACTACCTACGTAGTAGAAAAATATATTTGCATATTTTATACCTGATTAGGATTTATCATCAGAATACAAAAGACCTCTTACAAACTCAAAAACAACAAAACCGGAAAACCCAATTTAAAGATGGGTAAAGGACTTGAATAGCTGTTTCTCCAAAGATATCTAAATGGCCAATAAGTGCATAGAAAGATGCTAAACATCACTAGTTAATAGGGAAATACAACTTAAAACAACAGTGTGATACCATTTAAAACTCATTGAGAAAGTTACTATCAAAAAGCAAAATCAAAAAACCAGGGGGCAGCTCCATAGTGTAGTGGTTAGTATATCTGCTTGACATGCAGAAGGTCCTGGGTTTGTGCCCCAGTGGGGCCACAGACCATACCCTGGGTACTCCAGCCCTCTAACCCCCACCTTCTCCATGCACCAGGCTTCGGGTGCCCATCGTGAGCATATCTGAGGAGACTTCTCACCTTCAGAGATGCATTTCTTAAAGGGAGACGGCAACATCCATAGGTCAGGGGTGGAAAGTGGTAGAAAGGTATAGAAAGAGAGGAAAAAATAAATGAACAAATTAAAATTAAAATTATTTTAAAAAAGAAAACAAGTGATAACGGAAATGTGGAGAAATTACAACCCTTGTGCAATATTGGTAACAGAATAAGATGACACTCAGTGTGGAATACAGTATAGCAGTTCCTCACAATAATGAAGATAGAATTGCCATATAATCCAGCAAATCTATTTCTGGGTATAGAGCTCCCCAAAGTTGAAAAAAATGGGTTATACTTGAAATATTGAGATATTTATACACCCATGTTTATAGTAACATTATTTATAATAGGCAAAGGTAGAAGTAATTCAGTGTCCATCAATACATGGATGGATAAGCAAAACTTGGATGACATACAATGGAATGTTATTCAGCCTTATAAAGGAAGAAAATTCTGATGACATGGTACAACATGGATGAACATTACAGAAGTCATACTAAATTAAATAAGCCAGTCACAAAAAATGTCAACTGCTGTATCATTACTCTTGTATGAGGTACCTAAATTAGTCAAATTCATAGGCACAGAAGGTAGAATGGTGGTTACGAGGGGCTGAAGAGAAAAGAAAAATGGGGAGTTTTCTTTTAATGGGTACAGAGTTTCAGTTTTGCAAGTTGAAAAGTGTTCTAGAGGTAGATAGTGGTGATCATTTTATAATAATATGAATGTACTTAATACCATTGAACCGTACATTTAAAAATTATTAGATGGTAAATTTGAGGTTATGTGCATTTTACCAAAATTAAAAATAATTTTTAAAACTTTTAAAAATAGGCATCCCTTTATGACTTTTGCTCTACATATTTTCAAGTATAAAAGGAAAATATGCAAGATCACTTATCTGTCAACCATTACCAATCAAATATTAAGACACCTGGAATACAGGGTTAAAGATGAAAGGAGGAAATAGGACAGAATAAAGCTTTGGATTGTGGAACGTTAATTGAGCATAGCAAGGCTGAGATTGGACAAAATGAGCCACATGATGGCATTAAATCCTGTTGGAGGAGTGGTAACTGGAAGACAGGAGCAGAAAAAAAAACAGAATTCGTACTTGGCCACTTCACCATATCCTCTGATAGTCACCAAGAGTTGATCACTTTATAAATGAGATTGGTAGAGGGAGATAAACCAATACTATAAAAATTGAGCTCCTTCAGATGTTAATAAAGCAATTAAACAGAATGAGCTCTCAGTAGAAAGTTTATCACACATTAGGTGCACAATAACATTTTTTTGAATAAATGAATATATGTAATTGAATAAATATCTTTTCTTAAGAAATCAATCTGCATTATTCTGTTAATATACTGTCTCTTATTTTTTAATTTTTAAATTTAATATTTACATCTCTAGAGTTGTTTTTATTGTGCCATGTTTAGTAGGTGTTGCAATAATATTGGCTAGCTCTGTAAAATGAAATTTATAGTCAACACAAGTAAGAATATGTTGCAAATTATCTGTCCTTTGAAAGTTAAAAACTCTTAACTACATAATCAATGTGACTTTTTTAAATAGCCTTTTTCATACATGGAATGCCATAAAAGTAAACATAAAAAAGTTTAATTAAATGTGAGCATAAAGGAAAAGTCTTCAAAATATAATAAAAAACATTCAAAGTCTTTTATACAGAAACACAGCATTTTCAAGAATCAAAAGAAAAATGGGAAAAAAGAGATATTTTAAATGTTAAGAAAGTCTTTAAAAGTAATTCTAACTTTCTGGTTTTCAAATATATTATCTCTTCTTTTCTTGTATCTTTTAATGAAGAAATGTAGAACATCAGTAAAATGGGACAGAATTTTTATCATTTAAATTAAAATATAAATGTATAATAATTAACCAAACTTGCGGGGGGAGGGTGGGCAAAGCAGCAACAGTGAGGAACAATTTACCTTCATAGAGAATACAAGTTTCTGTAAAACTGTCATCTCAGGTTGGCATAAAATAAGACAAAGCCATCAATGGAAATACAGCTTGCAGAAACATAATGAAAAGAGGAATTTCATGTACTACAGTGATGAAGGTTCATTTAGCAGCAAAAAGATACCTTTTCATGTACAAATAAAGAGGTTTGTGTCTCTATCAGAGAGATTCCCCAAAAGTCCCTCAAAAACCCACTTGTTTTTTTTTTTTTATCATTTTTGCATAAGATTAATTGGAGGAAGGTAAATCTGAGTCCTTTTATGCCAGAATGTCAATAAGATGGAATGAGCTCTGAGCACAGGTTGTCATATAGTAAGTACTTTAATAAATGTGAGTATCATTGACTCATAGGAAACAAACCTAAATTAAACAAATTCATTAAAAAGTAAAAAAACAGCATGGTGTACAAAAAGAGGAAACATATAGAGAGATTTCATGACTTTCCTTATTGAAAACAACGGCTGTAATATAATTGAAAGAAATCAGAATATATCACTCCAAAAATATGCATCTCTGACATAAACATTATTTTGAACTAAAGGCAGAAATCACAGAAAAGCCTCCCTTTTACTGCCTAAAGGCAGGCAATAAATTCTACTTTTATTGGAGAGAGACTCACAGGCCAGATAGATATAGCACCACTACAGTCTGCAAACTTTCTTAAACTAATTTTCAACTTGCTCATTAAGAAAGATAAGAATTACTGAGCCCTAGGTGCACTTCCACGAGCTCACATGACTTGGTCTGGTAAATACTACACAAATTGATTGTTTCTTCATCTAAAGGGTTTTAAATGTTCCTGCCCTGTAAGTCTTCAGATCTTCATTCTCTTGTGAAGACTTCTACAAACAGGTAAAATTTCAACATATTTGAGTGCTTTTCTCCTGTTAATGTGTCTTATGTCAGTTTAATTCTTTGATCCAGCCACTCCAAAGAGAGTAAGAGGGAATTTTACCTCACCCACATAATATATACCAAATAAAAATTTACTAAACAAATTCATCTGAAATTCCAACAATTCACATACTTTTTACTGATTTCTCCATCAGATATTTCTGAAAATCTCAGTAAATTCTTCTAACTCAATTTATCACCAAATGGCAAATTGTTCATTGTGGCTGTTCTTTGTCTTCAATAAACAAATTTTTCAAAAATATGGATGTTTTTGAAGAATGATAACTCTAAATATGGTTTATGACTTGAGAGGTGTTTTCTTAGAGTGTTTTCTCTCTAACCTCACTTATACCTGTGCTGCCACAGCCCTTGCCACTTCCTGTCTGTGCAGGTCATGGTCCCTACAGCAGGTGGATGCATCAAGCAGAGCACTGGGGTTTTGGTGCACCTTCCTCCTACAGACATCTCACTGTGGACTCACTCAGGGCACAGAAATACAATCCAGAGTCCTCCAGCTGTGCAGCTGAGATGAGGAGGTTGCCAAAATTGTTTGCTTTCTGAAAATTCAAAGAGTAGCGACCTTCTGTGGCATTTTGCTGGTTGTAAGAGTCCTGACGAATAAGTAAAATCATCACCCCAGTGCTGAGCTGCTTGTACCAAAATAGACTATAAGTTACATCGCTAGTGTCGTATCTGCAGTCCAAGGTCACGGCCTCCTTCTCCTGCACTAACATTGCCTGATTGCCTTGAGTTACCTTCTGGGCAATACTGGATCCTGAAAGACAAAAGATACATTCAGAGGTTTTGGGATAAGTGCTGTGGAACAAAAATAATTCTTTTTCACACCCAGTTACTTTTCCTTCTCAGAGTACCCATAAGACACTGTCGAACCCCCAGTCCTTGGATCACACAGGAAGCTGTTTCCCACTAAGGCCATCCCTACCTAACCACACTGAAGCCATGACCACCTCCAGAAGTCTGGAGAGCAACATGTTCATCTTCTTTCACTAGACAGAAAATATCTTGTTCTTTTTTAGTTTCAGAGCCCTGCAGCACAAGGTGACTCTGATGCAGAGAAAGAAGAAATGCTGAGCTGTGTTGCTGCTGCCCCAGAACAGGAAACGGGTTTCCTGGTGCAGCAAGTTAGTGGGAGTCACGTCAAAATTTTGTATATACTGGTGGAGAGTCTCACCCAATCCAAAGTTCCTTTTGCATTAGCCAAATTAGTTTAAAAACAATTACATCTGAAAATAAACATGAGTAATATTGCATATTAAAAAAAAAAGCTTATGATTGACCAACTGCTATGATCAGTCATTGCATCTGTGAAGGAACTAGGCAGTGGCACTTATTTAAAAATACTATATGTAATGGATTATAGAAACGACATAAGAAAAATGGAAAAATCATGTATCCTCATGCCTATATATGCTGTTGTTTCACCTAAGGTAGAAATAAATCACTTTCTAATAAGAAGGCTAAGGTGTTTGAAAAAAAATCACTGTCGTTCTTATGATCTTGATTTTTAAGGCAATATTCCTCCTCACTACTAACGTCTGCTCAGTTACCTTGTGCACATAGCAGGAAAACAACTAATCTTCCTCTACTGAAGACTGAAATGAAGCCCTTGGGCATGCAGTCCTGTCACAGAGGTCTCCTTCTCTTCTCTGTTTAGAGTATAGCTCAGCTCTCCTCAGAAAGGACATAGAAGGCACCAGAGTTTGATTATCAGATTATTGAGGTTTTAAACTTACATTTTTCCCATTGCCTCAATTAACACCCTAAAAGGACCCCAACAAGCCTCTATATTCTATATGCCCAGCTCTAAAGGCAATATTTCTAGATGATCTCATACACCTTTATGGGATTACTAATTAAAAAATCACTGATTGCAGTAGACCTTTGTTTGACTAAAAAAGGAAAGCCATGACTAGGGATATTACTCAACACGTGCCTACCAATAAAGCCCCATTGCCTATCATTGCTGATCTCTTGATACAGTAGCCAAAACTTGTCTTCTGTGTCTTAAAGTAATTGTAGCCTCAGAGAAATTGGTTGAAATATCTTCTGATCTGGCCCTGAAATCACCGAGAAATCTGATGGTACCACCTACCATACAAATTGTTCTTTTATCTAAAAACAACCAACTTTTATCTACCAGTTGGTTGAATAAGTATAAAATATTATTAATCTGTCTTTATAGGATTCAATTCTGTTACACTTCTCAAAGTATCTCATGATTGTACTTCTGTCATTCAAAAAATGTCCATATTCAGCGTAATCATTTGGGCACCCTTCTACCAATTTCTGCCTTAATAGGTTTTTTAATGTCTTACATTAAAAATAGAAAGAAACAATACCAGGCAGAGAATGAAGTAATTACTCAAGACAACTTTATAAATTTCAATCCTTTAGCAGAAGCACAATTAACTCAAGTAGCAGAACTTGTGGATTTCTCCTGGGCATATTAAATTACAAATATACACAGTGGTGGCCATAAGTTTTAATGTAGTTCAAAGCTTTTGAATATTATAATAACAATGGAGTTATAGTAACCATTTAAGCTTTCTGTAACCCTCTCATGTATTTCATACATCCCTATTAAAAATAAACAGCAAATACATGAATTAGTTGATGTCTTCATGCTACTTAGAGAAAGTTTTGTCCTAAATGTGAAATCTTATATTATAAAAGACACTGGAGAAACTGGGAAAAAATACTTCAGCATACTATCGTGATAAATATGATTTCTGACTGTTGTTTTTATTTATGCAAGCAACTCTTTGAGAACATAAATTCATGGAAGAGAAAACTTGGCCCCCAATATAATAAAGAATCTCAGGGAAGTATTCATTAGTTTGGTCCAAGGTATTTTAAAGCCAAGGTAGCTTCCTATGGAAGCCAAATGATTTGCAATGAACATTGGCTAAAGTGCTATAGGAACAACACATCCCAATAGGGACATATTGTCTGGCAGAGAAAATTTTCTAGGGTCAGTTCACCTAAAACAAAATGACAAAAAAAAAAACCCCAAAAACCCAACATAATTAGGAGTAGAGCAACTATCAGGCATATTGAAGCAGACAGTGCAACCCTTCTTAAGAACAGAGCATTATAAACTTAAATAATTAGAAGAGAATTGCTATAGCAAGATAGTAATGAATGTTCAGGATACATAGGGACAAATTGGGGTAACAATGACTGAAAGGGGGAGGATTCAAAGACCTAAATTCGCAAAGGAGAATGGGGATAAGGCGCATACATACAGAAGAAAGTGGACGACTCTCTCTATATAACTGCTCTTTGTATATTTGTAATGGTAGCCACAGATGAAAGAATCAAAACTGAAGTATATAACATAAAACAAGAAGGACCAAAGGGAAAACCCACAAAAACCAACCAAAATAAAGAAAACAGAAACACAAGGACAAAGAAGCAATAGAAGCATCAAGCTACCAGAAAGCAAAAGATAAATGGCTATAAGAAGACTTCATATTTCAATAATCACCCTTAATGTTAATGGACTAAACTCACCAATAAAAGGCACAGAGTTGCAGAATGGATTAAAAAACAAAACCCAAACATATGCTGCCTTCAGGAGACACATCTCAGCTCCAAAGACAAATATAGACTCAAAGCGAAAGGGTGGAAAATGACATTTCAAGCAAATGGCATTCAGAAAAAAGCAGGACTAATGGTACTTATATCAGATGAAATAGACTTCAAAATAAAAAAGGATAAAGAAAGATACTGAGGGACACTTCATAATGATAAAAAAAAATCATGCACCAAGAAGACATAGCACATTAATATCTATGCTCCCAGTCAGGAAGCCCCAAAATATGTAAAGCAATGAGGTAAAGTGACAGCCATTAAATATGTTTATGGGAAAACATATTTGAGAGAAATGCCTCTGATAAGGGCTTAATATCCAAAATATACAAAGAACTCATACTACTCAATAACAACAAAAAAATGATGATTCAATCAAAAATGGGCAGAGGACCTGAACAGACACTTCTCCCTAGAGGACATAGAAATGGCCAAAAAAATACATGAAAAGATGCTCGATATCACTAGCTATTAGGGAAATGCAAATCAAAACTGCAATGACATATCATCTCACACCTGTTAGAATATCTATAATCAATAGGACAAGGAATAATAAATGTTGGAAAGGATGTAGAGAAATAGGAACCCTCATACACTGCTGGTAGGACTGAAAATTGGTACAGCCACTATGGAAAACAGTATGGAGGTTCCTCAAAAAACTAAGAATTGATCTACCATATGATTCAGCAATCCCTCTACTGGGTATTTACTGCAAAGACTTAAAAACCCATTTCAAAAAGATATTTGCACACCGATGTTCACAGCAGCACTATTCACAGTGGCCAGGCCATGGAAGCAACCGAAGTGTCCCAGGATAAATGATTGGCTAAAGAAGCCATGGTACATATATACAATGAAATGTTTAATCACAATGTTGTACACCTGAAACTGATATAATACTGTATGTCAACTATAATTGAAAAATAAAAAATATTTAAATAAATACATAAAGTGCTCAGAACATATAGAACAGCTGACAAATTTTACCATAAATATACAGGGAGGCAGAAAATACAATGTAATTGTGGTTTCTGACACGCTCTCAGTACTACTAAAAATCAGAAATTAGAGAAGACGACAAAAATTGGAATGCACAATTCAAGATTTACTATTAAGTGAAAAAATCAGAATCTTAATTATACTAGAATTTGTGAAAATGGTATATTATATATGAGCAATAAATTAACTAGCTGTATAATTGTCAATTTTACATATTTACATTTTATATATTTTATATATTTAGCATGTAACACTTTATACTTGGGCAAAAAAATAACACAAAAAATTTGAAAGACTAGATTTAAAATCTCATTCATAATAGGAATACTCAGAATTTAATTATATGAAAAGAGCCTGACTAGCAAATGTAAAGTCATCTTCAAACCTAAATTTCAAAAATCCACGAAAACAGTCAACTGACAAAAGATTATTTCTGGGTCATCTTAAACCTAACCTTTTTATTATGTGTTTCTAACAGACAACACATTCGTTTCCACTTGCAGACGAATGCTATCTGACAAAGGTCTGCCTCTTCAAAGAAGTGGGAGCTGCTGCACTCTCAGGTTTGCACATAGTTTGCAGGTGCCTGGGAAGCACTGTGGACTCGCTGCACAGAAGTAGACCGCTGAGTCTCCAAGCTGGATGGCTTCCATGCCCAGGGAGAACTGCTTGTCCGCCTTCTTCAGTATAACAGTGAATCTTCCATTTTTGTTTTCGTTCTTATTTGAAAATATGTCTATAATGAGCTGAGGACCTTTTCCAACTTCTTGCTTATACCAAGAGAAGTAGTCTAAGGCACTGTCTGAATAAGTACATCTGATAAGAGAGCTGTTCCCCTCCTCGACACTCAAGGTAGAAGGATGCTGATCCACTTTCTCTCCTCGAATGACCCCTATGCAGAGAGAAAAAAGTCAGAGATGAAAGTATGCCAGATTATTACTGTCCAGAATATACTTTTCCTCTTCTATAGTAACTAGAAGGAACCTGAATAAAGCTAGTCTCTTCCTTAGCTTCTAAAGAATAACCACTAATATACCCTGTTTCTCATAAACCCTCAACTCACACTCCAGTTGCAGCCACAAGAACACAAATAAAGCTCCAATGGATGTCTTCAGCATTCTTCCTAATTTAGATCAATTATAGACTTGCAATCTCCAGACAGTTGAGCTACTTCTGTTATCAGTCTGTCTCTTCTCTAACAAGCATGGGGTTTCTCACATTCTCTGCCCAGCCAATAGGAAAAAGGCTCTGCTTCTGCCACAGATGACTCATTCAAAAGCCACACATTCTTCATCAACAGCAAAGCACTACCACCCTGTGGTCACATCCATAACTGCTGAACCTGCTCGTTTAATGTTCTCTTCCCCTGTGCCTATGAGGAAGGGACTCAGACACAAAAAGGCAGCAATAGGTAAAACAAAGTCTTAGATCAGAGATTAATTTAGATGTTGAGATCACGATTTCTTTATCTATCTTCTACTGAGTCATGGTTTACATGTTGGAAAGAAGCAGATGCTCTTGCTATTTATTCAACAGTAGATGAGGTCTCTTTCTCTTTTTTTTTTTAACATTTTATATTTTTCCCCCTCCCCTCTCCACCCTTTCCGCTGGTAACCACTAGTCCATTGTCCATGTCCATGAGTCTCTGTTTCTCTGTTCTGTTCATTTATTGCTTTTAGTTTTATATCCCACATATAAGTGATATCATACGATTATCAACATTTCCTATCTGGCTTATTTAGCTTAGTATGATTCTTTTAAGGTTCACCCATATTGTTGCAAATGGCAGTATTTCATCTCTTTTTATGGCTGAGTAATATACGTACCACAGCTTTTTTAGCCAATCCTCTATTGTAGGACACTTCGGTTACTTTCATGTCCTGGCCACTGTGAATAATGCTGCTATGAACATCAGTGTGCAAATATCATTTTGGATATGAGTTTCCAATCTTTGGGGTAAATACCCAGTAGAGGGTTTGCTGGATCATATGGTAGATCAATTTTTAGTGTTTTGAGGAACCTCCATACTGTTTTCCATAGTGGCTGTACCAATGTGCAGTCCTTCCAGCAGTGTATGAAGGTTCCTTTCTCTACATCCTTTCCAACATTTATTATTACTTGTCCTATTGATTATAGATATTCTAACAGGTGTGAGATGATATGTCATTGTAGTTTTGATTTGCATTTCCCTAATAGGTAGCAAAGTTGAGCATCATGTCATATTTTTTTTGGCCATTTCTATGTCCTCTAGGTAAAAGTGTCTGTTTAGGTCCTCTGCCTGTTTATTGTTTGGGTCATTTTTTGTTTTTTGTTTGTTTGTTTGTTTTTGTTGTTATTAAGTCCTATGAATTCTTTGTATATTTTGGATATTAAGCTTTTATTGGGAACATTGCTTGCAAATCTGTTTTCCCATGTGGATGGTTGTCTCTTTACCCCATTGTTGCTTTCTTTTGCTGAGCACAAGCTTGATGCAGTCTCATTCATTTATTTTTGCTTTTACTTCCCTTGCCGTTGAGATCACATTCATAACATCCTCTTTAAATCCAAGATCTTTGAGTATCAATCCTATGTTTTCTTCTACGCATTTTATTGTTTCAGGTCTTATATTCAGGTTCTTAATCCATTTTGAGGTAATTTTGGTGTGTGATGATAGATAACAGTCTAGTTTTATTCTTTTGCAGGAGGCTTTCCAGTTTTCTTAGTACCAATTATTGAAGAGGCTTTCCTTTCTCCATCATATGTTTTTGTCTTCTGGACATTCAATTCTGTTCCACTAGTTCATGTTAGACTAGGTCTCTTATACAAAAAAAAATAAAATCTTTTTTTTCAACAAAAATATACATCCACATTTATCAGTTATGGATAAATGCTCTTTCTAAAGAAACTTTAAGAGAGAAGATCATTCTATATTTTAAATACCTATTACTTCAGACTCTTTTCCTCTAAGCTGGTCTTGCCCATGACCTTGCTATTCCCAGAAAACTGACAATACCAACCAAGAGTCACAATGTGCAAACTTCCTTCAGTAGAGATGACTATGACAAAAGGTAAAGGATTGAATCTCAATGATAAGGAAGCAGAGACAGGAACTTCCATGAGACAGGAAACAGTCTGACTGATAGACTGGGCTGATTTGCAAGGAGGAATCTGACATGCTTTAAGCAATCTATTGCTACGTGTATTATATACAACAAAGTATTGAAAGATTAGGAATTGACAAAAATATCAAGCTGCAAATTCAGAAAAGTACCTATATATAAACTTGTTCTACAGGTGTTTTTATTTTCTGATATCAAAAGGGATGGCATCTCCTAAATGCAGTGACTGACTCACATTCTTAGTGGAATTGCCTCTGAAATACAAGCCAACTCACCTGGCATGGATTTCTGCTGTCTTCACTAGGACTGGCTCAGGTCCCAACACGATCATTTTACTCCCAAACTCTGCTACAATGTCCTTTTCCATCGACATGATCAAATTTCTCAGTCCTATAAACTTCCAGAATTATCTCCCTCTATTAAAAACTCTTTTTCATCTCCTTTAATAACTTCACATTTTCCAATTATATCTGTAAGAAAAAAAAATCTAGAGAAGGCTGAATATTGCCTATGTCTGTTAGGGAAATAGTACAAATAAGAACTAACCCTAAAAAATTGATCCTGAGAAATAGTCTCTGGCAAACCAAGACTACCTCATTTTCATATGTGAAAGTCCGTTTCCTATGATTTATACTCACTGATCCTCCCCAGTTAGAGAAATAAGCATAATCCCACATTGTAATTTCACACCCTTAAGAATTTAAGAATTCTTAAGCTAGAATGAAGAATCACAAATCAACAGGTAAGGATCATCATTTAAATATAAATATTTTTTACATACATAAAACGTTTCTATTCTAAGGATTTTTCTCTGTTCTTTCTTTCACCTTTCATAAGATTGAACTCAAAAATTGTACATGGGGCTAATTTCTCTCTTCTTAGAAACCAGACTCTTCAGATAAACACTTGACTTTTTGAGTTATGGACCAAATGGAATGTGTTAATTTAACTATACTCTGCTCAGCCGAGTGTTCCACATATTAAGTCTAGCACAGGTGTAGTGACGCCCTGGACAAAACTTGTAGCCCCATTACTACTTCATTGGCTATTGCCTGACTTATCATCAAAGTGTTGACCTGGAGAGTCTTCTTCTAGAACCTTCACGAACTGCCAGCTGCATGATGATGATGTTCCCCCTAGGCTCCAGATTCCAGTAATCATTTCTTTACAACAGTGTGTTGGTGCTGCTCTCTATTCATGTGCTGCCTTTCAGAAACGCCCACCTGGGATAATGAACATATTTGTAATTTCTAGAAAAACACTTAGAAATACTTCGGGGTGTTGGTGATGGCACTATCCCTTTTGGCTTACTCTTACAAGCCAGGGCATGATGGACTTGGTTTGTGGCTAATGACAATGGCTCAGCCTGTCTCCTTTCCTGCCCAAAGGGTCAAACATTTACACCAGTTAGGATTCTTCATTCCAGAAGTCAAAATGTTAGGCCACAACTTTTCCAGACCCAAACTACAGAGATCTAAGTGGAGGAGCTCGTATTAGCCAGCTCTCTTTGCTCAGCAAGATGGTCCCACAGGGAGAAAGTAGAGAAAAGAATCCTAAAGAGGGATTAATGAGTTCCAGTTTTTTCTACTTCCACCTCAGTTACTATCTTATTATTTCATACTGACATCTTGGATTTAGCTTCTGTTTTATAAAATAAAATTTGACTAAAAAGTTTCTAAGGGTTCTTCTCGCTCTAAATTTTTGTTTTGTTTTGTTTTACAATTTAACAAAGGAAAGATTTATTGAGACTGGTTGTGCACAGTATAGAGTGGTGTGGGACCAGGGAATAATTGTGCTGTATCGTGGAACACCAAGACCATTTTCACAGCCACATGCAGTCAGGTATGTCTACAATAGCCCCAACCAACCCTGAGATCTCTTCAGTGACAGAGATGAAGTCCTCAGGATGAGTTCCTGTATGGTTTTCATTTCTCCTATAGGATCAATGATGGATCAAGGAGAACATAAGTCCATAGAGAAATGGAATGGAATTGGACTACACTACTGACTGTAAAGGTCATCACAGGCAGTGCAATAGTGGTGGACTCTATGGCTAAGCCCTGGGGAAACAGAACATTTCTTTCTGGAAATTCATTTCTTATGTGTATATCTGTAACATATCATATCTCTCTTGTAAGAAGAAATTGAGCAATTTGTAGAACCTGGAGGAGGTGCACGAGTTTAGTCATATGTAGAGGAAAAAACTGCTCTCTCATACAGCCTGATAGCTTTCTGGCTTCTAGCTCCCTCCTCCCAAGATCACCTCTGGTGTTGAAAACTCACAGCCAGGCTGACTACTATAATTTCCGGGACCCAGTACAAAATTAAAATTTGGAGCAGGAAAAAGTGATATTATGTAATAAAATATAGGCCTCTCTTTTGAAAGATATTTTCTTCCTGAGAAAACACGATAGGATTTATAATGATACATAAGAAACAAAATAAAATTACAATTTGCAAAAAAAATATTTTGGGATTATAATTTTAACAATTCAAAAAATATATTTTATTAGTGTGGAATACTGAAAATAATAAGATATTTTGGATGGCTTTTCTGCAAATGAATTTAGTAGCTTATTTTTTACATTTATACTTTCTGTATCACATTTCAGTAAATTTAATTGAAAGCTATCTCAGTTGCTATTGTTAATAAAAACTTGCAAACAGAATTTTCAGTAATTTTTTATTTGAGACGGTTATTTCTGTTAATGGAACTGATACTAGATAGAGCTCTTAAGAGTATTTTTTATGGTGTGGCAACATTAGCATAAGTAGCTGATAAACAATTTTAAAATACAAATTGTAGTGAATCTAGAGCTGATGTTTCTAGTGGAACAGTTTTTCCATAAAAGATTTAACTCTTCACAGCAATCAGTTTCATGTAAGTCAGATTTAATTTTAAACGTAAATTTATACGGTGACATTTTAATATTTTCTCTGTCATTTTTGTAATAGTAGAGGACTTCTAAGAAACTAAAAGTGCCTTCATGACTTGTATATAATAATGCAGAATGCTAGTTTATGTATCCTATCACTGTCTTTTTAATTAAAAGGAAAATTAATTTTTAACTATCTTCTATGTTAATACTGAGTTTGTTGAATTAGTTCAAACTGCACACGCAAATGACATTTTTTCTATTGAAGCTATTATTTTTCTATTTAATTTCTATTTCTAAGCCTATGAATATTTGTTTTCCAATGTTGCAGCAATTTTCAAAACTTGAGTCTCTAAACTTTTTGAGCATTCTAATAACTCTCTGATAGGCTGTATTGCCATCCACATTTATATTTCATTCTGTAATAACTTATTAAAAAGGTTTATTGCCACCCCCCTACAGAGCTCAAGATTGACACATGTTTACTGTGCAAAGGCAACTGTGCAAGCAACATGCCTGCCCTGTGGGAGGGTTGGGGCTGCAAGCCCAGGTGCAGTTTGGGTACGGGCTGCAGATCACCTAGGAGCACTGTGTCTGCCATGCTGCACAGAGGTAGGTGGCTGAGTCTTGCACTTGGGAAGCCGTGATGAGCAAAGTACTATACAGTTCCTTAGTATTCATTGTGCAGCTTAACCTTCCATTTTGCTTCATTCCTGAACTTATGAAAAAAAGACTGGTGAGACCGCCTCCAGGATTCTGTCGGAACCACTGCATAGATGTCACCGAGGCAGAAAATTTGCACCTCAGAGTAGAGTTGGTGCCCTCCTGGAGGCTCAGTAACAAAGGACTCTGCTCCACCTCCAGCCCTCTCACACCTGCTTGGAAAACAGAAAACAAACACAAATGATGTCACCAGGGACTAATGATGCAGTTCTGAATCTCTAAAATATCCCAAACAACACCCAAGTAGGACTGTCTAGGAGCTCTGTGTGGCTCTCCTTTCTCTCCCTCCCACCCTCACCTGTTAAACACTCCCCAGTCCCCCATCTCGGACAGCTCGGACAGAGCCAACTCACAGCAAACCTGGACCCACAGAAGGCCCAGCAGAGCTCCCCAGGGTCTCTCCATGACCACTCCTTGCCCACTTGCTGTGGTGCCTTTGCCCCTGCTCTGGAGGGGTAGAGTCCTGAACCAGCAATTGTTGTCTTTCAGTCACTAGGTTCCACCAGACTCACTGAATGCCAGTCACATCTGAGCTCTGTCATTCACTTAACAGGAAACTCCACCCATACTAGCCCAGTCAGATGGTACAGCTGGTTTTGCAAAATCATAGATGCAAAGTGCAAATAGTGCAAGACAGTCGTGGACAGTATTTCCAATATATAAAGTTATAAGGTACATTTTTTTCTTAAAACACTTCATGTAAGAGAACTTTGCATTTGTGAGAAAAGGGAGATGATATTTTTGAGAAGAATCAGAGTATCAACTGGGTGAAGCACAGCATTGAAGTATCGTGAAGTCTTGAACTAGAGTCTGGGAAATATGACCTCATTTCTAAATTACATAGTTTGACATAGAATTTAAGAATTTGGTTTTATGAAATTTTGGAGAAGAGAAGACCATATGATAGCATGCATCGTGCATTGAACATATTTTCTTGAAATCAAGAGAGTCACAGAAACCCCAGGCCATATAGTCGCCTTATGCACAGAAAATTTTCTAACAAAGGGTTAGTTAGTGAAAAATAAGTATTCGTGTAAAGTCTTCTCTGACTTAATTTCCGCCTCTCCCCTGTCCTGTCTAACACCTGGGCACCCTGAGAGCCACACAGCTATCTCTCATCAAGCTACACATGGCTATTCAAATTAAATGTTGTCCTCTTCCTTTCCTCCTTCTAGTTGTATTTCTTATTTTGTCAAGTTTTCTTCTGCTCTCCCCATTATTCGTTTTCCTTCTAGTCTCAGGGAAGATATATGAGAAGGAAAGATATCTCGGATTTTGGAATAATTTCTAAGTTCATATATTTTGGCAAACTGAGTTATAAAATTTTTTAATGGAAACGTGTTATGGAGTTGTCTTCCTTTGAGCTTCCATGCTCACGATGACCGTAAACATTCTTACCCCTACGCCCCTGCTCAGAAAATCATACTCACAAAGGATTTATACAATATGGAATTTCTGAAGTGTATATAGAGTTACAGAAATAAAAACATGAAGTGAACTTTACACAAATACCACTTTCTGCACATTTGCTTTCTATAATTGGACTGGCTCTCATGCTCTCTGGTCTCCTCTCTGAGCTGTTCCACCTTCCAGAACCTTCAAATAAAACCATTTCTTGTAATGCTAACAGTGCCCTCTGGTGGGCAAAAACCATCAACAAAGAACACTTCACATCAGCTAACCCAGCAGTCACAAAACCCCAACCTTTCACTCTAGGTTTCCTGATTAAGGAAATGCAGATGGTCAGAAAACAAAATACATAAGCAGATTAAGTGGCTTTTTTAATGAGCAACTTTATTTTAAAATTGCATTTCATCAAATCTGTATAATAAAATAAAATATTACTGTGTCGCCCTGTGCTACTTGATTTTTTTACTTAGTTCAAAATAACTGCATAAACATTTGCTGAGTTTTAGTATAAATGAGGCAATTTGCTAGGTCTTAAGAACATATAAAATGGATGAGGCAGTAGATTACAGGTTACTGGGGAAGACAAAAATATACATAACTATAATAAAGCTAAAGAGTAGGACCCTAAGAGGAATGAAAATAAAAAGCAATATGACCCATAGGAGAGGTCAAATACTTGGAGTGCTTGAACAGATCTTATGAAGAAGGTGTCATTTCTCTTTTCTCTCTTTTTTTTTGATAAGAATAGAATAGAAATAGATAAACCTTTATGATGGCTTTTATGACTTTTTGTTTATTTTAAGAGAAATTCATGAATATATGAATTATTAAAGAAATGAAACTTCACATATAGACTAAAATCCCCTTCGCTAGCACTCTTGATTATGACTTTTTCATCGTTCATTAATTTAGAGATGATGCTTCCAGGTGTTTTAATTTGGATTCACATGCATATATCAAATATATGAATTAACATAAAATATACATTCTTTTATAGTTTTCACTTTAATACAAAATGATACATATTGTGCATGCCTTTTTGTAACTTGCTTTATAAACTCAATAATAAATCTCATAGGTTGTATCATGTGAACACCCATAGGTCCTTCTACAATATATGACATATGACAAATATACTACCATTTGTAAAGCACTATCTCTATTGATGGACAATTAAGATTATTTTTAACTATGAAATACAATCCTCTTTAATTATATGTGCACATGTTTCTTTAGGAGCAGAACTAGAAAGAAGTGAAGGAATGAGCCTGGGGGACAGTAGGTAAAATTCACTCCAGGCAAAGGGAAGATCAAGGGCAAAGGCTCTGAGGAAGAACTGCATGAATTTATCCTCTGATTAAGTGCATTTGTTTATTACATAAATATATCCCTGTCTTAGATATTCCCATGCACATTTTATTTGGAGGTATGATTATCTTAATGACTTTGTCAATATACTGAAAAGATTGAACATATATACTGAATATCTTGTGTATTTGATATAAGTACGAAAGGAAATAGTGAAATTTTTTCATAAACTTTCTAATATTTTAATAATCTTTTATGACAAAGTGTCTCTAAATCTTAAACTAAAGAATCTCTGGAATTTCTTATCAGAAGTGGTTATAGTTACATGGCTTCTAGATCTTCAGAATTTGCACAAAAAATGACTTAGACTTTTTATAATAGCTATATTACAAAGGAAGGGTGAATATGTTAAAGTGTTAGAATGTATAATTCATATTAAAATTTTTTTCAAAACAAACAATAAGATATCGTGTGCCATTTAAATTAAAATTCAACTCTAAACAAATCAATTGTCCTTTCAAGAAAACAAATTTCAGGCCAGGTGTGGTCAGCTTGACTCGTAATACGGATCCATGATACACCAAACTACAATTCAGCAATCCATATCTTGTTCCATACCTGAAACTTTGCTAAATAGTGTAGTGTGGGTGTTCAGAAGGAGTGACCCCAACATGTGTCTCCTCGGTATGCGGATTATTTTGAACTAAAGGCAACTGGAGCCCTGTGATCAAGAGAAACTCCTGCCCCTCACTGAACTACCTAGAGTAAAAATTAGAAACCTTGCCAAGAATAAGGGATTATCAAAGGTAACCTCTTTGGCCTATCAATAGGGCAGAACAAACTGCTATTTCCTAAACATCTCTTCCCATCATCCTGCAATGACCCTTTGAAGACCCCACGGTACCTTTCCTCATTCTTATCTCAGAATTTCATATATACCAGTTTTTTTTTCTGTCTTTGAAACCCTCCTACATGTGGATTCTCTGACTGTCTCATGTATGTGAGCTTCCCATACAAATGTATATATTAAATTTGATTATTTCTCTTGTTAACGTGTCTCATGTCTGTTTGATTAGCAGACCAGCCAAAACAACCTTGAAGGTAGAGAAATATTTCTTTCTACCACACAACACTAAATATCAGATGTTGTGTTTTTACCAGCATCTATAACTAGTGACGTGTTAACTAAAATAATGAGTGTTAAATGGGTCTTTTTAAAAAAGTATTTAAGATACGTGATTTGACTAATATATTTTAGAGACACATCCTGCTCTTGCATGAACAGTAGGTAAGAATTTAGGTCAAACTATACCCTGCACCTTTATGCATGAGACAGAAGATCTATTCCTAAGATGGCCTGCATCTAAGCAGTGGTGGGTAAACTGAATGAATTAACCAATTGTGACATATTCATATAATAAGATACTAAGAAAAAGTATCTTACACCTGAGAACATGGGTAAATCATGTTCAGTGAAAAAAAAACAGACACAAAAAAGCACCTGGCTCATGACCCCATTAATTTGAAGTTTTAAAACACTTAAAATGAATCTATGGTGATAGCGGTAATAATAACCATTGTCTTCAGAAGGTGGGTTCATGGAAAACGGAAACATAAAATCTTCCTGCTCAAGGGATAGAAGTGTCCTGCCATCAGACTGTTTCAAAATCACCTCTACCTTCCACATTTTAAAGACATTTTTAAAAAATCAGAAAAAAAGTATATTAAGGAAGCAACATGCAAAGACGATAATTCAAAATTACAATATTCAGACACACTCACTGATAAACGTTTGTGCTTAAAGTCAAAAATATTTTTTAGAATGATTGCAACTGGCCTCTGTGCCATTATGAAATTTTCTATCAAATATACACAAACTGTGAAAAATCAAAAATGGTCATCGATATAATATTTTCATATCAGTAAATAAAACAATGAATAAATAAAGCCACTTTAAATTCTCAGGAATATTAGAGGTGGGGAGTTGGAGGATGCTCTCACTTATTCTTCGGTGAGTAAACGAATTTGGTCCTATCAGGAGTGAGAAATTAATCAGTAAAATGAATTGGAGAAGCTCAATATAAAAAATTATTATTAACTATTAGAGTCTTGGAATAAAAGTAGAATCGTTAACGAGAAGAAAGAAGATCCCTGCAAGAACGGCAGGTGTGAGGTGTAGCCATGACTCTTAAAGCTAGGATGCAACACGACCAGACCCGCATTCCAGAGCTGAGCCCCAACCTGGTTGGAGAAGACACAGCTGTGGCTCACTGGGTGGCAGAGAAGTCCATTCTTCTACCAGTGAAACTTGCCAGAAATTCACCTTCTAGAACTTGACAGAAAACCATCCTCTGGGGTGCGAGAAAAAGAGGTTCATAGGTAAGTGTCTCACTGGAGGAGCCTCTTCTACATCATCACCTGAAAATGGAGACTCTAGGAGAAGCTGCTGTCCTCAGGGTGCTGGTGGCCACTGCACAGCAGGAACCTGGTGCAGGTGCACTATGGGAGCTGCTCAGGGCAGAAGCCTCCTGAGCTGCAGGATCCTGCCAAGAGGGTAAAGAGCAACCAGGGAGAAAACTCTTCCTACCTGTACTCTCTTCTGACAAAGATGAACACTGCACCAACTGACAAAGAAAAATACTTCAAGGGCCCATGTCTACTTTCACAGAACAGACAAAAGTTGTATTTGGAGCTAAGAGCCAATAAAGCATTGCTCCCCTTTGAGTACTCATCTTCTACATGCATCCTCTACATATGGCAATAAAACAGCTCTGTATTTTCAACCACTTTAAAATATAGCTATCCTTCATACGATTGAAGAATGTCTCACGTTTTTCAAAAATGAAGAAATACACAGTTGCAGTCATGCCATCACTGGTTATAGTAATAACTCCTGAAATTCAAAGTCTTTCTGAAAATTCCGTTACCTGAAGACGACCTTGTAGAGTTAATTTCTAATGACTTGTGTAAAAAATAACAATGGGAAAGAGAAAAGAAGAAAGTGTTTAGCATATACAAATTAGAACACAC
Organism: Cynopterus sphinx; assembly: GCA_030015415.1. Classification (NCBI taxonomy): domain Eukaryota; kingdom Metazoa; phylum Chordata; class Mammalia; order Chiroptera; family Pteropodidae; genus Cynopterus; species Cynopterus sphinx. Next base: position 78,743,503 of record CM057384.1, read on the forward strand.
ATATAACAAGCAAAGAGAAAATACACAAAAGTAATTCAGTCCTTTTTTCTGCAATTGGTCACGAGGCTCTTAAGCAATACCTATGGCCTCCTTCTTTCACTCCTACTGCGTATTTCCCCTGCCCTCAGCCAAAACTTTGGCTGGACTGAGATCCTTGCCTGGTTGAGTTACCCAAACTTTTATTTCACCTGCAATTATCTTGTTTTGTTATTGATTGGTTCAGATTTCCATGACCTTTACCATTGACCATGAAAGTATTAAAACTCCAAACATAGTATTCCCTGCTTTCATTGTGTACAAGCAACACCATTTCTTCCCATTACTCAGGATCAATCAAGCCAGTCAACAGATTTTATTTCTTCAATGTTGGCTCAATGGCTAAGGAGCCCAAAAGATCCAGAAGGTAGTCTCTTCATCCATTGACTGGAGCCATTTTTTGTCCCCGGGAAGTAGTTCTTCTTCTAGGGATCAAGACTTCAAAATTAACACAGCATGAAGTTGTCTGGGTGGGAATAAAAAAGTCAATTAGTGCCTTATTAAGATTAATAGTGACAGGGGCCAATTTCACGTCCACCTTTTGATTCCTGGACTCATGTACTATGGCCATGTGGGACACAGTAATATACGAGGGTCTCTGATTCAAAGCACATCCTGAATTCCATTAAACAAAACTCCATCCTGGAAGAGTATTGCCTCCCAACTGGACCTGAAACTCAGTCTCCAGTAAGTTATTCCACCTTTCAATTAGGCCAGCTGATTCTCAGTGGTGGGGTATATAGTAAGACTAGTTAATCATGTGAAAATTCAGAATCATGAATTTAGTTGATAAAATAAATCAGCATTTCCAGTTTATTTATACAAAATTTTTTTATTGTAGTAAGTTTCTCATAAAATTATATAATTATAATTATTCACAGTGGCCAGGACATAGAAGCAACTGAAATGTCCTACGATAAATGATTGCCTAAAGGAGCTGTGGTATGTATATACAATGGAATATTACTCAGCCGAAAGAAGAGAGGAAACACTGCCATTTGTGACAACATGGATAGACCTTGAAATAGTCATACTAAGAGAAATAAGCCAGACAGAAAAGGTTGAAAACACATGATCACTTATTTGGGGGATATAAACCTAAAAACAACAAATGAACAGGACAAACAGAGACTTATGGACATAGACACTGACTAGTGGTTCCCAGAGGAGGGAGGAGAGGGGGAAAAATAAGTAAAATGTTAGATAAATAAATAAATAGAAAATAGACTACTGAAAATATTGTTTAAAATTATATAATTATATAAATCACAAATTATCAATAAACAAGAAAAGGTTGTAATCAGGAAGAAAGAGAAGGAAGGAGGGAAGAAGGAAGGTTGAAGAAGGAAGACTTCTTTGATCTCTCAGGTAGAGTTAGGGTTGGGAGGTGGGCATATATTCTCCTGACTGCATGGTATACAACTTTCTTTCAACACTCAGCATGAGTCCAAAATAAAAATAGAATTACAGTTCTCCTTATCATAGCAGGCTGCATACAGGGTAATATGCCTGAGACAATAACAGTGAGTCACCTGAAAATAGTCAGAGGTAGAAGAGAGTGTGGCCCAAATTAGAGAGGAAGGGAGAGAGGAAAACACATTAAAAGAGCACACATTTCATCTTAATTCTATATTTCTAACACCCTATCTACTTCCTTATACCCTTCCATCAATCATTCCAACACATTTTATATAACCTCATCACTATGCCCTAAAAATTACTGTTCCTGGTTCACCATTTGTCTTTAATAGCATACTGGTCACAATGTACTTATCTCTCCATAACAGTGTCAGCCAAATACCAGCTAGAAAGCTCCCTCCTCCTCCTTCTCCTCTTTCTCCAAAGTATTTGTTCCTCTCCAAGACTTCAAGAACACAAAGACCATAAAAGTGTCCTATAAAGTTCTTTCCAAAAAGTTCTGAACTGGGTCATAAAATTATCCCAGATCCTGTAAGCCCCGAGTATCCACTGCAATCTTTATCAGTGTTTCCAGCCAAGTGTTGCACATCTAAACTTACTACATGATTAATTATGATGATGTTAACATTTCAGGTTCCATCTGGAGAGAGTGAACAAAAGTAGAATGAGAGAAATCAGAAATATATCTCTAAAGCTGCAAAAAAGCAGCAAAAGGTATCTTACTCAGAAATTTCTGCTACAGATTTCTAGATTTAAGATACGACAATAGAAAGCTACTTTTATAACTGACAAAAGTCTTCTGTTTACAATACTCTTAAGTAGCTGCCAGAAATAACATGACCGTGACACTTTTCAACGCCCATCACGAATCTATAAATCTCCTGCAGATAGCCAAACATCTTACAGAATCCCTCCTGACTACCAGGAGTTGAACTCAGGCAAAATATTCTGACACATTGTAACTGGCACAGTGAGACCCAGACAAAAACATTCCAAGATAATCATCCGTAAATAACCAAGCAGACATGAAGAAAAACTGAAGGGGACAAAATGCGAGGAGTTACACTTTTGATTTTTGGTTTGCTAGAGAGATACAAGGAAAATAAAAACCTACAGAGTCAATTCATTACAGCGGTCAATCTCAAGGCAAGGACCTGAGCTTATAATGAGTATGTGATAAGAACTGTGCCTCCTTCACCATTCTAGAAGGTTATTTATGCTGATGTCGTTCCTACTAAGAACAGCAAAAGCTTCTGAAATAGTTTATCAGACATGGATTTGTGAAATTCTATCAAAGAATCTGAGTCTGCTTCACTCTCTTGGCCTCACTCATTTGCTGTCATATGGCAACGGGTCTTTAAAAATAGCACAGGAAGAGATCTTAAGGCTTCAAAAGCTCCACGCCCATGAGTGGTTTGTGCTCGGCTCCCCTGCAGTCTCAGGCACTGTGTCACTCAGAACACAGAAGTACACAGCTGAGTCGTTCAGGCGGGCTGAGGATTTCTGCAGGTTGAAGGAAGATTCATCCTTCCTAAATTCAGCCACAAAATCCTTGATGCCTTTAACCAAGGTGTCACCTGAATAGTATTTGAGGAGAAGCTGCAGGCCTTCGTTGGGGTACTGGACGTACCAGAAGAGATAAGGAGTTGCTCCATACTCATATTTGCACCTCAGCTCCAGCGAGTCTTCTTCAGAGACAGAGACGGGGCTGTCAGGCTGGGTCACCTTCTGGGCACTGGCGCCTCCTGCAAAATCAATGTTTTGTCATCGAATGCAGTGCAGACTTTGCTGTGAAACCTAAGTCTTTCCACTCAGAATCTGTAGAACTAGAGAGCAGTATGAAATGTTACTCACTCGGTGCAAAAATCATGCCCAGAGTTGAGATGAGCAACAGGTGCATGGCTGAGCAGGAGAAACACCAGGGGATATTTTCTGGAAAATCTGCGCTGAGCAGGCAGGAGAATGGCTGCAGAAACCTTGGAAGTGGGAGGTGGAGGGAAGAAGCTTGCTCTTGGAGGTAAAACTGCAAACGATGCTGAGATGAGCCTGGAGATTTCTGACATCTGATTCTTGTCATCTCTGTGTCTACTAAAGCTCAGCCAGCTGCAGGGAGGAGCGAGGCAGAGGACACTGAGCTTGTTCTCTCTCTAGTTTGTGCAGCATCGCCCTCTGCAGGCCAGGTGCACACCCAAAGGTCCTGAGGCCCCACCTATAACTCATCAGCGGTTCCTTCTATTTCTGAGATACATCACAATTTCCACACATCTTTCTTCCTTTTCTAATCATGATGGTGTGTTAGCTCTACAGCCCAATTAAAAATGGATGTCATATAAAAGTAGACTAACAAGTTACTTTGCAGAGAAATCAGTTTTTAAAAATACATCAGACATGCAATTCAAGTTCGTGAGCATCTTTGCAATCAGACGCAATGCCTCTGACCGAGTTTCATGGCCCAGGGCTGCCATGTGCACATGAATGATGGCAGAGACGTGTATCTTGGCTGATGCTCATGCAACCGACAGGACACTCAGTAGCCTGTGGAGAAAAAGACAAGCCCCGTTAAATGGAGGCAGTGCTGCTCTTGGTAAGCAGTCTATTGTTTCCTGGGCAAACGTTTCCCTAGAAATCATCTCTTTTTATCCCAGCTTGTCAAACGCTGAGCATTTGCAACCCATTCTATTACAGACGTGTCTTCAAATACATATTCCTGGATGACCTGGGACAAGGTCAGGGGCTAGAATTTTAAATGAGGATGAACTCACGGAACATTTCATTCATCTTGAGGCTTCATACTATGAAAATCACACATTTCAGGGGTGATTGAAACACTGCTGACAACCTCTGTTTTCACTCTCACCATTTAAAGCGCCTCCACAAGGCATGTTTACATATTGTTCCTCTGCTGTATTGTTCGAGTTCATTTGAATGACTTTCATTACAACAGGAGGATAGGGTGACAAAAATAGTAGACTGTATCTTGGTCCCTAAACCAGAGTGAATCGATGGGTCAGACACGAAGCATCCAGGCTCCCCCTTGCAGCTCAGAGTTTGTGCTCAGCTCCCGCTGCAGTTTCTGTCCCTGTGTCACTCAGAGCACAGTAGTACATAGCTGAATCTGACACTCGGACCGAGGTTTTCTCCAAGTGGAAAGAATTTGATCCTCTGAGGTATGTGGCTTCAAAACCTTTGTCACTTCCCTTGTCATTGTCCCTCACAGCCTTCAGGAGGAACCGTGGACCTTCTCCGGGATACTGAACATACCAGAAAAGAGTGGGGTACTGTGTGCTTTCATAGAAGCAGTTCACAGTCAGGGAAGCCCCTTCTGCGAGGGTCACTTGGCCTTGTGTCTGGTTCACTGAATCTCCATTGTTTCTTCCTGAAAAAATAAAAATAACAATAATGGCTCCGCTTACCTCAAGCATGTTCTGTGGCTTTACTCTTAGAGAAATCACGGTTAAAGATTTCCAATATAATGGGAAAAAAGACTTCAAGCTTTAGGTGCCATTTGACTTACCAAACATTAAGAATAGCATGATCACTGATCCTGGACAAGAGTTCATTCTTAGAGTACCTGGTCTCGTTGGGTGTTGACTTCTTAGTGTAAAGAAACAAAGTCACAGTGAGAGGATGAATATGAGCTGAGAATTTAAGCAGGAAGGGTGCATGTGTCAGGGAAATACACCCCCTTGTGGGTAAGATGCTAAATTAAACTCATGGAATGTTAATCTGTTCTCTCAACAGTTTTTTCACCTCTGGTTTTATTTTATTAATGACACCTGTTAACTATCAGGATGGTCCTTTGAAAAGCGAAATAATTTGCACTTTGCACTTTTCATAAGCCTATTTTTTTCCCAGCACACTGAATGACTTGGAAGCTCCTCCATACCATAGCATTTCTGAGAATTCAATTCTACTTTTCTTATTTACCCATTTTTAACTTCCTTGTGATTCACAGAAACATTATATAAGAAATTTTAAAGATAAAATCAGAAGAATATCAATAATATATATCTAATAACCAGTAGAGGATGGGAGATGACACTGAAACTTTTTGTCACCACTGTGTTTCTACACCTGCAACAATATTAAAACACTTAGCAGGTGGCCAAAAGGTATTTCTTCAGGGCATCAATGAATGAATAAACAAGTGGTCTTTGGTCAAGGAATTTCTGCCATTTGAAACACCACACATTAATTGAAAGAAACAATATAAAAACTTTCCTAAGAAAGATGGGAATTCTATATTACATATATATTGACCTGAAATGAAAAATATGTAGCTCTTAGCATCAAACAAACATAGAATTGAAGTTCTTAAATCCCTATAAAATTATCAAGCATCACTTTCTTCTCCCTTAGGATTTTGATGATTCTCAGATAATTCAATTGGCCTGTGAACTTCAGGCAAAATATTCTAATGCTAAACTTTTAATGGAAATTTTGCCTCATGTATGCTATCTACATATACCCATCTGCCTAATTGACCAATACAGTTGAACAACATTATTTTCACCAGATAATATGGATTTGCCTCCAAACACAGAAGCTTCTAGCTCAATATCAGCTTCTAGGATTGATAGAGACATGTCCACTGATAATACAGAAGCATTTTATAGCAAGAATGAAACTTCCTTTAATATAGGAGTTAGTTGGGGAGATCTAATCATAAAGTCCTAACCAGGCAGGACATGGTGGGTAGTCACACACTAGGCATATAACTTTTTCAGTAGCAGGTTTTATCTTTGCTTTAAGCAAGCTCTGTCCATTGTTTTGTGCACCTAAGTTAACACACTTGAAATGAGCCATAACCACCCTCAAGAGAGCATATAATCTCACCTATTGTGGAATCTGATCCCCACCTTGCTTTCTCCTACCTTCATGTATCTTCGTGATGTCCCCTAATTTATTTTAAATGCATAAAAGAAACTACAAAATTGCTATTTTGCAAACAACTTTAGATCTTGCTCCCTGCTATATGTCATCAGTTTGGCTCAAATAACCTCATAAAACTTCTTTACAGGTTTGGACAGTTCTTACATCAACATTTACTGGGTGTAGCTGACAGGATTTCAAAGAAAACTACCAAAGACCACCCGGTAGACCTGGATCTAGTACTGGGTACAAGCACAAGTGGGGCTCCCACTCTGAATCAGGTGAACTTTTCTTAGAATCCCAAGACTCTTTGTTTACAATAGCAGGCTTTGATCTGTTCCTAGAAAATCTCAAGGTGGAAAAGGGTTGAGAAAACCCAGGAAAAACCCAGGGAAACAAAATGGCTTGTTACTTTAATTTTGTCTTTTAGATTTATTACTGAGAGTCTGAACAAAATCTGTGCTGATTCAATGGGAGACTAAACAATCTTTAGCTCTGAAAGAAAAGGACGCTTCCTCTCCCAATCTGAATAGCTAATGGGGTGACGTTAATTGTTCAGATCCCCAAATCCTAAACAGCAGAGATGAGCTTCTGGAGTTGTCCAGTCCCTTAACACAGACAATCCCAGAGAAGCCGGCAGGAGCCCCAGAAGAGGGGCAGGATGCCTTGAAATTGGATCACCCTGAGAGAGAGGGTCTTATGTCTGGAAAGTGTCAAGGTTCTGCCAGCGTCTGGTAAACTCTCACTGGCCCTTGTTCAGGTATTCTTAGGTGACTAAAAATCTTTATGAACTTGCCTGAGGAAGAATAACCTCCAGTGCCTAAAGCAATCCTATAAGAATATCCACTGCATTTGGGTCATTTGGACATGCGCCTGTAAAGGGAGGTTTTCCTTAGAACTTTGTTCAGACTCTACAGATCTCAAAGTTAACATGAAAAATTGTGTCTCTGAAGCCAATAAGCCCCACAACAGTCAGCCTCCCATTAGTACTAAGATGGCCAAGATGAGGAGTTTGTAATACTTCTAAGTTAAACTTTTGCACACACAATTGAAAAAACCTGGCTATAAAATTAGGCCGAAAAATGGAAAGCATATGTACTTGGTCTCAAAGTTTCAAAAAGAGCATTTAGATCAACCTAGGGTGTCATTTAGAAGTCAATTAAATTCGTTGAGGTATTAAAAATGTCTATTTTAAATGGAGGAAGGTCTTTTGGAACTTGACTTGTCAAGGACACATATGAACTGTAAAAGGCCTCCAAAACAAAATTTGGATCCAACTATTCTCTGTCCGTGTCTGTCTGTGCATGTCCATATATGTATGTTGTAGATGTAAGATAGTTGTCTTACCTCTGGATGGTACTGTTAAAATTAATTTAGCCACAAGTACTTCTACAGATTGGGTAGTCTAAAATTCTCAGATATAGAAACTAATTTGAATGCCTTAGCTGAAGTTCACATGATCAAAGATTAATCTTTAGCTTAAGTTTGTTGGTTTAAGTAAAACAGACATGTTTTGCTTTTATCTGAGTTTTACAAAAAGGAGTCCACATTAATAATTACTTTTGATGTCTATGAAATATGATTCTAAAGCTTATAAAATATCTTAAATATATGTGCCAAGAAAAGAGCCTATGTTTCTAGAGATTATGACATATCTTCATAGATCTGCCAAGCTAAAGAGTGCTAATTGCTTGCTTCTTAGTTTTCATTAGGAATTGAGGTTTTAAGAGCCCAGATCTCAATATATGTGGGAATAAGTCCATGGTATTCAAGAAGGGCCCCAGAACAACTCAAAGGATATGTCTTTTAATGTATAATTGCATGAGAAGCATTGTAAAATAAATGATGGAAAACTTCTGGAGCATATGTTGTGGGTCAACAATGATTGTAAATTAAATAAATAGTCAGGGCTATAGGAAATCCGAGATGGCCGCTTTGTTGTTGTTGTTGTTGTTGTTTTCCTGGCTTGCTGGCATACCTCATTTTTCTGTTTTTACATTCCATCATGTATCATAATGCATTTAAGCTGAACTTAGATGAAGGAGCTCATGAGCTGATGTTATTGAAAGGAGACATCTTACACTGTTGCCAAGGTTTAAGAGAGTCACTTCAAGAAAATGCCAACTTGGTAACTGCTTCCTTTCCCAGTGAGAGCTCCCAGGAGACAAAGAATTTAGATACCGTTTTTTGAAAGGACATCAAACAAAGAACATTCTCCAGCTCCATTCAAAGGGACCTTATCAGCACCTAATCACAAATGGACGTCTACTCCCTCTCTGACACTTGCCTTTAAACATCAAAGACTTCTCAAGGATAAGATGATGACGTCAGAGAGAGATAGCTACTCCAAGGTATCGACAAGGCCTGTATACCTCCAAATTAATATTGAATTCAAAATCCATTTTGTTTAATTGCCCTTACCTGTCTGCTAATGAAATTAGTCATAATAATAGTTATATTTCATCTTTGGCTTTCTCTATGTAGTACAACTCTTTATGATTACTGAATATGTATTAGATAAGTGGTAAAACTCTTTTCATGGCTGATGTAAATGTTATACTAAATTTCGAATATAGAAAAAAATAAGACAGTAGGCAAAACTGAAATCATGACAGTCCACAGGATAGAAATGATCTGGAGTGTTTCGTTCACAAGGAAAACCATAAAACCTGCCTGTCTTCTATTTAGCTGCCCTTCTCTTTCTGGGAAATACTCAGCTTCTTCAGCTCAGATTCTATGGTCACAGTATTGCCCCATCTCCAATGGCCAGCCTGAATACTGAGACTTCCTAAATCTGTGAGATCACATAATCCAAACAAAAGGTTAGTTATCAATACATCCTTGAGATTGATTTATGTTCAAAAGGGAAATGATGGACCAAAAAAGAAAAAGGTAGTTCTATGAATAATTAACTCACAGGCTAATCTGATCATATATTCCTAACTGGGAAGGTTATGATGGGTAGTCATGCCCCAGGCATACAACTTCTTTACTGAAAGGCTTATCTTTGACTTAAGCCAGTCCTATAGTTGCATTTAGGTTAACCCATCTTTGAAATACCTCTTTTTCAGACTCCTCCTTCAAGGTATAACTGCCCTCTAGAGAGCAAATGATCATAACTATCCTGTAATCTAAACCCCACCTCGGATTCTCTCATCTTTACATATCTTCTTTATGTCCCCTTCTTAATTTCAAATGCATAAAAGAAATTGCAATACTTTTATTCTCGGAAGCATTTTAACTCTTTCTCCCTGGCATGCCATAAGTTTGGCTCAAATAAACTCTTATAAGAAGACTCTACATGTTTGAACCTCTTTTTACATCAACAATGCTTGCTTGTGTTTTAAATTAAAATCTCTTTCAAAGGTGATTAAAATCTGTCTCTGTGGTATAATGAAATTTTCTGTTAAATGAGCACAAAATGTAAAAATTCTAAATTATGTACATTGTATAATATCTATCTTCCTCATAACAAACATATTATAAAAAGTTTACGTATAAAAAACAATAAATAAATAAATCTGCTTTCATTTCTTATGTGGAGTTGGAAGTGGGGAGATGGGGGATGCTCTCTGGCTGCTTGAGCTCTTTGGTGAAATGAATGAATAAATTCAGCCCAATCGGGACAGAGAAATTACTCAGTAAATTAAACAGAGGAAGCTTAATATAAAAATTATAAGCTATTACAGAGTCTTGGATTAACAGTAGAATGGCTAAGAAGAAGAAAGAAGACCCACGCAGGAATAGCAGGTGCAAGGTGTAGCCATGACTTCCACAGCTGGAATAGAACACACAAGGAACACAACCAGACCCCCACTCCAGAGCTGAGCCCCAGACCTGGTTGGGAGAAGACACAGCTGTGGCTCACTGGATGGCAGAGAAGTCCATTCTTCTACCAGTGAAACTTGCCAGAAATCCACCTTCTAGAACTTGACAGAAAACCATCCTCCGGGGTGCGAGAAAAAGAGGTTCATAGGTAAGTGTCTCACTGGAGGCACCTCTTCTACATCATCACCTGAAAATGGAGACTCTAGGAGAAGCTGCTGTCCTCAGGGTGCTGGTGGCCACTGCACAGCAGGAACCTGGTGCAGGTGCACTATGGGAGCTGCTCAGGGCAGAAGCCTCCTGAGCTGCAGGATCCTGTCAAGAGGGTAAAGAGGAACCAGGGAGAAAACTCTTCCTACCTGTACTCTCTTCTGACAAAGTTGAACATTGGAAACAAAGGAAAATACTTCAAGAGCCCAGTCTACTTTCACAGAACAGACAAAAATTGTATTTGGAGCTAAGAGCCAATAAAGCATTGTTCACCTTCGATTGCTCATCTTCTACATGCAACCCCTACATACATTTGAACCACATATAGCAAAAAAACAGCTTTACATTTTCACCTACTTCAAGATATAGCTACCCTTCTTACAGCTGAAAAATATCTCACCCTTTTCAAAAATGACAAAATGCACAGTTGCAATCATGCCATCACTGATTATATTAATGACTCTTCAAATTCAAAGACATTCTGAAAATTCTGTTACCTATAGACTACCTTGTAAAGTTAATTTTCAATCATTTGAATAAAAAATAAAAGTGGGAAGAAGAAAGTGTTTAGCATATACAAATTAGCGTGTGCACTCGTGTGCATGTGCGCACACACACACACCACGTATAAAACAAGCAAAGAGAAAATACACAAAAGTACTGTATACAGTCTTTCTTTCTATAATTGGTCATGAGGCTGTAAGTTGTATCTATGGCCTCCTTCATTCATTTCTACTTTGTATTTCCCCTGCCTTCAGCTAAAACCTTGGTTGCTCTAGGATCTTTGCCGGGTCGGGTGAACCAAACCTTCATTCTGGAAAGATCCGCATCCTCGATTGTACTGTTTCGTTTCTATTTGTTCACTTTTCCATTAGCTTTTGCCATTGGCCATAAAAATAGTAAGATGCTCCAAACATAGTATTCCTTACTTTCATTGTGTACAAGCAACACAATATCTTCCTGTTACTCAGGATCAATCATGCCAGCCAACAGATTTTTTTCTTCCATGTTGGCTCAATGGCTAAGGAGCACAAAATATCCCATTTTTTGTCCCTGGTAAAGGATTCTTCTCTAGGGATTAAAACTTCAAAATCAATGCAGTATAAAGTTGCCAGGGTGGGAATTCAAAAGTCCTTTAGCGCATTATCAATAATAATAGTGAGAGGAGCCAATTCCACGTCCACATTTAGATTCCTGGACTCATGTATTGTGGCCATGTGGGACACAGTAACATATGAGGGTCTCTGATTCAAAGCATGTGCCGAGTCCTGTTAAACAAAACTCCATCCTGGCAGAGTATTGCCTCCCAACTGGACCTGGAACTCAGTGTCCACTAAGCTACTCCACCTTTGAATTAGGCCAGCTGATTCTCAGTGGTGGGGTGTGTAGTAAGACTAGTTAATCACGTGAGAATTATTAATTTAGCTGATAAAATAAATTATGATTTCTTGTTTATTCATACAAATTCTTTATTGTAGGAATTTTCTCATAAAATTATATAATTATGTAAATAATAAGCTATCAATAAAAAAGGAAAGAATCTGGGGGAAAAGAAAGAGAAGAAAGAAGGGAAGAAAGGAAGGAAGAAAGGAAGAAAGGAAAGAAGGAAGGAAGGAAGGAAGGAAGGAAGGAAGGAAGGAAGGAAGGAAGGTAGGTTAAGGTAGGAAGACTACTTTGATTTCTCAGGCAGAGTTAGGGTTGAGAGGTGGGCATATGATCTCCCAGCTGCATGGTGTTGATTTTTTTTTAACACCCGGCATGAGTCCTAAATTGAAATAGAATGATAGTTCTCCTTCTCATAGCAAGCTGCATACAGTGCCCATCAATTTCTTTTGTAATATGGCTGAGATAATGACAGTGAGTCACCTGAAAATAGTCAGAGGAAGAAGAGAGTATAGTCCAAATATAGGGAGGAAGAGAGCGGTGAACCAGACATTAAATGAGCACACATTTCTTCTTAATTCTATGTTTCGAACACCCTATTTACATGCTTATAGCTTTCTAACAATCACTCCAGCACATGTATTACATATAACCATATCCGAATGCCCTGAAAATACTGTTCATCTTCTGGCTTGCCATGTAGCTAAAATGTCCCATTGATCACAGTCTAATTATTCTCTCTGCATTTTGAGGGCCCCTATGCACCTATCTTCTTATGTATTACAAGGAAACCCAGTAGTAACTAAAAGCTCTCTCCTCCTCCTTCTCCTCTTTCTCCAAAATATTTGTTACTCTCCAAATATTCAAGAACACAGAAACCATAAAAACTTTATATACATTTTTTTTTATCCCAGACAAAAAAGTTTATACTGGGTCATAAGTTTATGCTGGATCCAATGACCCCTAGTATTCACTGCAATTCCTATCAATATTAACAGCAGAGTTTAGCCAGGCTAAACTTAACACATGATTAATTATGACAATATTAACATATCAGAATCCATCTCTAGTATTCTGACAGTGAAATTATACCAAAATTAAAAGAAAAAAGAAAAAGAAATATTTGAGAAATTATCAATGCCTGGACTAAAGCATTGATAAAGCATTGATAAAGGATAAGGAATTATACCCACAAATTTCTGACTAACTTGCTTGAACCAGACAAAATACACTGATACATTGTGACTGACACAGTGAGAGCCAAAGAAAATATCCCAAGAAAATTGCCTGTAAACTACCAAGTGGACATGGAGGCAAACTTACAGGGAAAGAATATGAGTTCAGCTTTTGTTTTCTGGCTTGAGAGAGAGTTACAATGATGACTAAAAACTGAGAATCGTCCCTGAAAGCAGTCAACCTCAAAGCAAGATCTTGAGCATCTGATTGATGCGAGACAGGGCAAAATTCTCCAAGTTGGTTCGGGAAAAATAAGCCATGCACCAAGAGAAGAAGAGGGTCCTTTGGCAGAAAGTGTGGAAAGAACACACACGCCAATGTTAGAGTCAAAAGAAAAGTTTATTGGAAAAGGGGTAACACTCCACAGACAGTGTGGTCTCCTCTCAGAGGCAGAATGTGTGAGGGCCAGTAAGTGAGAGAGTAAAAGCACTGAGAGGGACCCTGAGGGTTCAGGGAATTCGGTTTATATGTCATCCTTTAGTTCCCATTTCCTTTGATATGGACATACAGTGAGGAAGGGGAAGAGTACATAGCAGGAAAAGGTGAGGAGACAGAGTGAAAGGCCTGCTGGCACTTCCTAGTCTTTAATCCAGAGCTTCCCCATGATTTTAGCTATAGGGAATGACTCTTGGATTCTGTTTTTCCTTCACAGGGGTGGGGAATGGGCTCTTAGCAATCCCAGTAGAAATCTTCCTTCTTTCCGAAGGTGTCCTCCTGGCCTGGCTGCAGGGCTGATCGGCATACTATAGTCTCTAATTGTGGCTTGTTAACATTCTTAATTCTTTTGCCTATTTCCCACATTATGATGATTATGTGATGAGAACACTGTCTCTTTCATCATTCTAGAATAGTATTATGATGCAGTTTCTAGAAAAAGAGAAAAGCTTCTGAAATAAAGTTTATCAGGCATGAATTTATAAAATTCTATGAAAGTACTTGGGTCTGCCCCTTCACTCTTTGCCTCATTGCTGTCATATGGCAACAGGTCTTTAAAAACAGCACAGGAAGAGATCTAAAGACTTCAAAACCTCCACGCCCATGAGTGGTTTGTGCTCGGCTCCCCTGCAGTCTCAGGCACTGTGTCACTCAGAACACAGAAGTACACAGCTGAGTCGTTCAGACGGGCTGAGGATTTCTGCAGGTTGAAGGAAGATTCATCCTTCCTAAATTCAGCCACAAAATCTTTGATGTCTTTAACCAAGGTGTCACCTGAATAGTATTTGAGGAGAAGCTGTAGGCCTTCGTTGGGGTACTGGACGTACCAGAAGAGATAAGGAGTTGAGCCATACTCATACTTGCACCTCAGCTCCAGCGAGTCTCCTTCAGAGACAGAGATGAGGCTGTCAGGCTGGGTCACCGTCTGGGCTCTGGCGCCTCCTGCAAAATCAATGTTTTGTCATCGAATGTAGTGCAGACTTCGCTGTGAAACCTAAGTCTTTCCACTCAGAATCTGTAGAACTAGAGAGCAGTATGAAATGTTACTCACTCGGTGCAAAAATCATGCCCAGTGTTGAGATGAGCAACAGGTGCATGGCTGAGCAGGAGAAACACCAGGGGATATTTTCTGGAAAATCTGCGCTGAGCAGGCAGGAAAAGGGCTGCAGAAACCTTGGAAGTGGGAGGTGGAGGGAAGAAGCTTGCTCTTGGAGGTGAAACTGCAAAAGATGCTGAGATGAGCCTGGAGATTTCTGACATCTGATTCTTGTCATCTCTGTGTCTGCAAAAGCTCAGCCTGCTGCAGGGAGGAGCGAGGCAGATGACACTGAGCTTGTTCTCTCTCTAGTTTGTGCAGCATCGCCCTCTGCAGGCCGGGTGCACACACAAAGGTCCGGAGGCCCCATCTATAACTAATCAGCCGTTCCTTCTATTTCTGAGATACATCACAATTTCCAACATCTTTCTTCCTTCCCTAATCACTGATGGTGTGTTAGCTCTACAGCCCAATTAAAGATGGATGTCATATAAAAGTAGACTAACGAGTTACTTTGCAGAGAAATCAGTTTTTAAAATACATCAGACATGGAATTCAAGTTTGTGAGCATCTTTGTAATCAGACGCAATGCCTCTGACCGAGTTTTCATGGCCCAGGGCTGCCATGTGCACATGAATGATGGCAGAGACGTGTATCTTGGCTGATGCTCATGCAACCGACAGGACACTCAGTAGCCTGTGGAGAAAAAGACAAACCCAATTAAATGGAGGCAGTGCTGCTCTTGGTAAGCAGTCTCCGGATTGAACACTTTGCTCAAGTGCTGAGGGACCTACAACCACACCAAGAAAGCCAGCTCTGAACAGCCAAGAAAAGACAAATTCACCGCTTACTTTGTGGACAAATAAGCTCTGTGACAAAATCAAAACACTTCTTTTCTTTGATTCCAAGATCACGAGCCCCGACATCTTCTGGGGGGCTCTTCAGTCACTTGTTCAGCCCACAGAGATTGACTTCTACATAGAAGATTTCCTAATGTTGTTCACCTGTGAATTTGTGGTATATAAAGCTGAACTTCTGATTCCTAGGGCTGCTATAAACTCACTGTCCATGTTTTTAAATGTCCTCTTAGCTAAGAATAGAAATACAAAGAGAATAAATCAAAATCAAGGAATAAACACAAAGGGATTATCTTGAGATGAGAGATTTGCACCCACTTTCAGAATACAGAAAGGAGGTAGGATAACATTGAGGACTAAGTTAGGAGAGGAGAAACCATAACCAAAAATAACCTAGAAGAAGCAATTCCTCTATCTTTCAGGCTGGTGGTCATTTTTACTCCTCTCAGGGTTGCTGGACTTTGGAAAAGCCATTCATGGACAAAATCAAAGGCCCCAACATTGTCTCCTACCCTGGAACACTGCTGTTTCCTCTGAACAGAAAGAATGCAAAGCAATTCTCCATTCTTCACTGGTGCTATAAGCAACATCTCTGAGTTGAGAAAGAATAACATCAGAAAGAGAATATTCGCCCTTCAGAATGTCGACAGGATTCTAAGAAATACAGTGATTGCCGGAAAGAGTGAGGAGTCTCCATAGACAGCGTAGAACAGCAGAAACCATAGTCCTTGAAAATAAGCAATAATTAAGACATTTTTTAAATGGAAGGAAGAAGAAATTGAAAACAAAACAGCTGTTATGGATACTGAAAACAAATAGGTTTTGATCAGTTGTACCATGCCTTCACGTCCTCTTAAAAACTGATGCAGATTTCAAAACTATTTGAAATTTAGAAAAAAAAACAACTCGGTACTTAAAGCAGAAGTAAAACTAAGAACATTCTTATTTTCCTGTGGATTCTGAAAATTATGAGAAAGCCAGCAATTTGTGTAAAAATGTCAAAATTCAGAGAAGCAACTGGCACCAAGATGAATGTCACATGATTATTATTTTCCTTTAGTTTTGTTCTGGTGGCAGGCCTCTGATGGCAGGGAGGTAATAACCCAGAGATAATTTTTATCTTAACCCACAGATGTGGAAAGAGACACATCTCTCTGACATGTAGACTGGACTGGCATGGAGAGATCATAAAAAAGGACATGGAGAGCAGAGTAAGTCTCAGACTATTTCCAAAACAATATGTGAATAAATATAGTAGAATTTCCCTTTTCCTTCTTTCTTAAACAAACACTTACAATGATCAACTATGTAAAAATAATTTGTGACAGGTAGCGATGATTATAAGACACAAGTCTTCCTTCTAAATTCTATCAGAGCAATGTGAACATAAGCTACAACATGTGAAAAAGAATAGTTTTGGAAGTCGAATCCTAAACTCACATTTTTGAATAAATAATTTTGCTTGAATTTCCCTGAAACACACAAATACTACATATGACATCACTAGGCTCTAAAGGAAAACGTATGTCACATTTGCTCAACTAGAAAGTGATCGTCAGTGCACATACAAGAAAAAGCTCAAAGAGTTCCTCACCACCAAATCAGTATTTCAAGAAGTGTTTAAGGAGGAGAAGGAAGAGGAGGATGAGGAAGAAGAAAGGTAGGAAAAAGGGGAAAGGGGAGACAAGATAAAAAATATGAATAATAAAACAGCTTTAACTACGTATCAATCAACAGTTACTTTAAATCTAAAGTAATGGATTAACTCTCCAGCCATGCTACCCTGCACAACCCCAATCCCATCTGATCTCAGAAGCTAAGCAAGGCTGGACCTGATTAGTACTTGGATGGGAGACCACCTAGGAAGACCAGGTGCTATAGGCATAAAAAATATTCAAAAATAAGGGATTGTAAATTAGCAAGGTCCTTGCAATGTGTGAGGTCAATCGAGGGTTGCCTCGCCTAAAAAATTTGTGAATAAATAAATAATAAAGTAATGAATTAAATGCTCTAATCATGGCACATAAGGTGACTGAATGGATAAAAAAACAAGATCCTTACACATGCTGCTGCTTGCTAGAGATTCACTTCATATCAAAACACACACAGATTGAAAGTAAAGTGATAGAAAAACAAATGTCATGAAAATCAAAATGAAAAAGAAAAGCTGTGGTAGTAATACTGATACCAGACAAAACAGACCTTTATAAAAAGGCTACAACAAGGGACAAAGAAGGACCCAGTAATCGCTCCTCTGGGTGTTCATCAATGGATGAATGGGTAAAGAAGTGTGATAAGTATATACAATGGAATATTACTTATTCAAAAAAAAAATGAAATCTTGACACTGGATGATATGGATACCCAGAGGGTATTGTGCTAAGTGACATAAGTGAGACAGAAAAAGAAAAATGCCATATGATTTCATTTATATGTGGAAATTAAAAAACAAAATTAACAAACAAAACAGAAACGAACTCATAGGGACAGGTTCATGGATACCAGACTGAAGGGGTTTGGGGGACTGAGTAAAATAAGAGAACGAATTAAGAAGTACAAATTGGTAGTTACAAAACAGTCGTGGGATGTAAACACAGAATAGGAGATACGGTTAGTAATACTGTAGTACCTATGTATGGTGTCAGAGAATATTACATGTTTCCTCTTGACAATTTCTGTAGTGCTACAGGACTGCTGAGAAACTAAAAGTGGCTTCATGATTTCTATATAATAATTCAGAACACTTACTTAAGCATATCACTGTCCTTTTAAATCTAAGGAAGATTAAAATTTAACATCTGTTCAAAAATGACATTGTCCAATTAGTTCAAAAAGCACTAACATGAAAATAATTTTTAAATTGAAACTATTATCTTCATATTTAATTTCTCTTTCTAAGTCTGTAAATATTTGTTTTCTAATGTTGCAGCAATTTTGAAAACATGAGTCTCTAAACATTTAGAGGATTCTAAATACTCTCTTGTTTTATTGAAATATTCACATTTATATTTTTATTTTGTAATAATTTATAAATAAAATTTATTGCTCACCACCCTCTGGGGCTCTACTGAGCTCAAGATTGCCCCAAGCTTACTGTGCAAAGGCGACTGTGGGAGCAATGTGCCTGCACCATGGGAAGGGTGGAGCTAAAAGCCCAACAGCAGATCACCTGGGAGCACTATGCCTGCCATGCTGCACAGAGGTAGGTGGCTGAGTCCTCCATTTGGAAGAACGTGATGTGCAGGATACCGTAAATTACTTAAAATTCATTGTGGAGCTTAATCTTCCATTTCTGTTGGACCCTGAAGTCAGGTAAAACTGACTGATGAGGCTGCCCCCAGCATTCTGTCAGAACCACTGCATAGCTGTCATTGTTTGAGAAAATTTGCACATCAAAGAAGAGTTAGTTCCCTCCTGGCGGCTCAGTAACAAAGGACTCTGCTCCACCTCCAGCCCTCTCACACCTGCTTGGAAAACAGAAAACAAACACAAATGATGTCACCAGGGACTAATGATGCAGTTCTGAATCTGTAAAATATCCCAAACAGCACCCAAGTAGGACTGTCTAGGAGCTCTGTGTGGCTCTCCTTTCTCTCCCTCCCACCCTCACCTGTTAAACACTCCCCAGTCCCCCATCTCGGACAGCTCGGACAGAGCCAACTCACAGCAAACCTGGACCCACAGAAGGCCCAGCAGAGCTCCCTGGGGTCTCTCTCTGACCACTCCTTGCCCACTTACTGTGGTGACTTTGCCCCTGCTCTGGAAGGGTAGAGTCCTAGACCAGACAAATGTTGTCTTTCAGTCATTAGGTTCCACCAGACTCACTGAGCACCAATTACATCTGAGCCCTGTCATTTACTTAGCAGGAAACTCCTCCTACATTGGCCCAGTCAGATGGCATACTCATCTCTCCAAAACGGTGAGTGGGTGCCAACAGTGCAGGAGTGATAGGGGCAATATTGAAGAAATAGGGTTTTTTTCCAGAAGGCTCTGGAACGCAAGACACACAGCCACCATCTGCATAGAAAATGATTCCATCAAAATTTGATTGGTAAAAATTTAGATATGTATAAAATGTCCCTCCTGGCTTAATTTCCACATCTCCACTCCAACTCATGAACACCCTGTGGACTCACACAGCTGATTCTGATGAAACCACACTTTGCTGCTCAAATTAAATATTGTCCTCTCCCTCTCTTTATATTGGAATTCCTAATGTTTTCCTTCATCTACTTTTCCTTCAACTCCCTTCTATTTTCAGGATAATGTATAAAAAGTTAGGATGTGTGGTCTAGTGGATCACTTTCTAAGTCGGTGGGTTTGGGAAATTTTAGTCATAACAATTAAAAAATTAAAAACAGCTTAGATAGATGTTCTCTGTTGAACTTCCAGGCTCACAATGACTGCTAATACCCCTTCCCCAGGGCCTCTGCTCAGAACCATCCTCAAGAGAAGTCATAGCATAAGGACTCTCACTTTCTAAAGATCACATAGAGGGGAAGACCTGAAAACCTGACACAAGCTTTACACCAATGATGTTACCCTTCTCTTCATTGTTGCTCGTTATCATTTGGCTCTCAGCTCTCTGGTTCCTGTCTTAACTAACTGTTTGACTCTTTAGACCAACAGACACGGTCATTTGTTACTCGTCAAACAGTGCTCCCTAGTGGGCAGAAACCATCTAGAAAGTCCACTCCTACCAACCAACTCAGCTGTCAAGCTACCCCAGCTTCGGTCATTCCATGTTTTCTAATGATTAGAACACAAAATAACTGCCCAGACAGAGTGGGGATTACAAATGAACCGAATCCTACTTTCTCAATGTCATTTCATGAGAATAAATATCTTTAAATAATTTGATAAATCTCAGCTTGTGCTATTTATCTGATTTCTTTACCCTCGTTCAAAATGAATCCACTGACATCTTTTGAAGTTTTAGTGTAAATGGGGTAATCTAACAGATCTTAAGAATCTATAAAAAAGGATAGCATACAAATGCACAGTCTACCAGATTAAAACAAAAATATTCATGAACTATGAGACAGTCGAAGAATAGGACCTGAAGAAACCAAAAGCTACATGATTCCAGAGGAAGAAAAACTACTTATACTGGTGGTGGTTGAACACAATCTTATGCAGATGGTGTCATTTTTGCCTTTCCCCCTTTACTGGTGAGAATACACAATATAGATAAAAATTTATAAGAGATTTGACTTTTTATTCATTTTTAACAATATGAAGAATACATAAACATATGAATTATTAAAAATAATAAAACATTACATATAGACTAAAATCTCCTTTGAGTATCACTTCCAGTTCTCACTCTCCTGTTACGTATTACCTGTATTCTTTCTAAATCTTGATCAATTTGCAGGCGATGCTTTCAGAGGTTCTTAGTAGAATCGACAGAATCGACAGAAAAATATAGTATTTTATTTATACTTTATTATAATACAAAGCTACATATCATGTATACCTTTCTGCAACTTGTTTCATAAACTCAATAATAAATCTTGTAAATGGCATCATGTGAACACACATAGGTCTTTTGGAGCATTCTATCCCACATTGTGGATATGCTACCTTTTATTAGTCCCTCCCCTTCGATGAACTGCTAAAATGGTGTTTCTTTTATCTATGAAATATAACACTATGATAAACCTTTTGAGCCTTCATCTTTATTCACATGTCCACATGTTTCTCTAAGAGCAGAAACTAGAAAGGAATTAAGGAACGAGCCTTGAGGCCAGTAAGTGAGATTAACTCTGGGCACCGAGATCAGCAACAAAGGTTCTGAGAAGGAGGGTGAGAATTCATGTTCTGATCCTTGCGTGAAGTGGTTTTCTGTTTTATTCTTCTTCTTAAAGTGCTTCAGAGCTATAATTTATCAGTTCCTTTGATAAACTTTCTCTGAAATTTCTGTCCTAATATATAGCTAATGTATACTTTTTTTCAAATGTCATTGAGTTCATAGTAAAGATGGTAGAAGAGAGGGGAGGAACTACCCAAAGAGAAGAAACAGAATGTAGAGGGGGAGAAACCACAGAGATCACACACACAAACACAATATATGGATACTGATCTAAGAACAGAAAGACACTACATTTTCTAAATCATCAGAGAGAAAAAGAAAATTGTATCCATGAAGCAGAAGACAGTCTAAAAAATGAAGCCAAATATATCCATAATGAAAACGTGTAACAAGGAGATTATTTGATTACAACAAAATAGAAAATCTTCTACATATTGCTTAAGAGACAAACCTTAAAGAAAACAATAAAAAACCTAAGAACATAGGAAGGGATTTTTTTCTTCTATGCCTTCCTCACCTGCTACACCCAGCACACCCACCACACAGCTATCCCAAAAGAAGGACAATTCTGCTAAAGAGACGGTCAATGAGGAGTCCAACACCAAGTGAGCGAGTCGCATTAACTCTAAGAGCTAAGATTCAAGTTCTAAGAAAAAAGAGAAAAGACAGAGGCTGATTCAGATAGGGAAAAAGTCAAGGTGGCGGGGGGGAGACTGGCAGAAATGAAAACCCAAGGAGAAATTAAGAGTTACAGAAAAGAGGAAACTAAAATCAAGAAAATTTTGTACCGTGATCTAGTAGAGATAAAGAAGCCAAATGCTAATAACAGCTTTGACATTTTTATCCGTGATTCTTCAACATTCGTCCTTCTATAATTTGGAATTTTTTCTGAACTATTTATAAAACCAAGTTTCTAAATCCTCAAAAGCACATTAACAGGAGGTGGAAAACCCTCCTTGTGAAAATGGTCTATAATCATTCTGTGCACAAGTAATTAGGGGAAAGTTGGAACAAAGGAGGTTTTAACTGTCTGTTCATAAACATTGCTTTTATTTACAAGGAGGGTCAATTTTAAAATCGTTAACATGGACTATGTCACAAAAAGAAATTTGGAGTTATACCTATACAGATAAAATGTTTTCAACATTTTAACAACCTACGTTTTTTTCTGTGTTTTACTACTTTATCTCCTAAATGAAAGTGTTCCTTTGTTTTCAAGACCTCATAGGTATCATGCATCTGGAGGTCTAAGTGTCCTAACAACTCTGTGCATGTGCTAAAAAAATTGGAAATATATATGTAATGTATTCTATATTTGATAGTAAAATCCACCACCCCAGTGGGTCAAACAGTTAGAGACACTCAGCAGCCAGGCCCCTTGTTCTGCTCAGAGTTTGTGCTCAGCTCCCCCTGCAGTTTCTGTCCCTGCCTCACTCTGGGCACAGCAGGACAGAGCTGAAGCTGACCCTTGCCCTGAGGCTTTCTCCAGGTGGAAAGAATTTGCTTCTTCATGGTACGTGGCTTCAAAACCTTTCTTTCTTCCTTCTCATTGGTCCTTTGGGCTTTCAGGAGGAGCTGAGGACCTTCTCCTGGATACTGAACAGACCAGAAAAGAGCGGGGTACCCTGAGGCTGAGTAAGTACAGCTCACATTCAGGGACGCCTCTTCACTGGGCCTCACATCTGGGACACTGAGCCTACAAGGGTTTATCCTGGGAAAAACAGAAGAGATTTGTGTCACCCTGGGCGTTAAGGTCTTCGATAAAATTATGGTTAACGAATTTGCTAACTTCACAGAAGAAAGAATCCATGTACTAAGAGGCATGTTACTCACCAAGCACTGAGAGGACCACAGTCACGAAGCCTGCAGAAGAGTTTACCTCTAGAGTATTGTCTAAACAATGTTCCTGATTCTTAACATGAAGAAATGTGGAAGTCACAGAGGAATCATAAACAGAACCCTGTGTTTCAGACCCGAAAGGTGTTTGTGTTAAGGATGCTGCATCCTCTAGTGGACGGGAACTGCATGGGAGGCTTGTTCCTCAGGCTCCTCCCAGGAGCACAGGGTTCTCATCTTTGCCTTTCCTTAGCCGGCAATGTCGATCTTCACGTGAACCTTGGAAATCTAAACTGCAGTTGTCATAACTTTTAGGTCTGTTTTGTTCTTAGGCCACTTCCTGACACTTCGTGACCATTTCTTTCAGACCATGATTAGGCTACAGACCATTGCAATGCACTGCAGCAAGAGTGACAAACACTCCTGGGCTTTTGTGAATTCCCGGGGAATTGAAACTTCATTTATGGCTACTGATCACATACTCCATTCCATGAAACTTGCTTCTGATAAAACAGTCTAGAAAATCATTATTCAAATTACCCAGTACAAATTATCCAGTACAGATTTTAAAATAGAATTGCCATATGTTCTCTAGTAATTCTACTTCTGAGTATATACTCAAAAAGTTGAAAGTATTTGGGTATATACCCCAAATATTGACATATTTAGATACATGTTTTCACCAAAAAGTGGAAGGAATCCCAATGTCTAACAATGGAGGAATAGATGAAGAAAATGTGGTATAATCATGCACTAAATGTTACTCAATCTTTAAAAGAAAAAAAATTCTGACACATGCTGTAACATGGGTGAACCTGGAAGATATCGGGCTAGGTAAAATAAGTTACAAAATGACAAACGTTGCATGATTCCATTCAGATGACTTTTCTAAAATAGTGAAACTCATAGAACGAAAAAGTAGAATGCTATTAGCCAGGGGCTGAAGGGATGGGGCAATGGGGAGTTATTGTTTCATGAGCATAGATTTTCAGTTTTTCAAGATCAAAAGAGTTCTGCAGCTAGATGGTGGTGCTGGTTGAACAACAACATAACTGTACTGAGTACGATTAGACCCTTAAAATGGTTAAAAAGGTAAAAATTCATGTTAAAATGATAAGACTGAAAATAACAAATATTTTTTAAATGCACTCCTTTTCAGATCTCTACTCAGCGCATCTGTTTTTAAATGTCAATATAAGAAGGAGTTACAAGATCACTTCCCAACCATCCATTACCATTGAACTTTTAAGGCACTGAGACAATGCAGTTAGACGGGAAAGGAAGAAGGAGGAGAGAATGAGGATTGTGGCTTGTGGGACATTGTTTGAACAAAATGGGCCCGAAAGCGTGATGGCAAAATACTTTTGAAGGTGTGATGAAGTGAAAGGCAAGAGAAATAAAGACACTGCTTCTTCACATATTATTGATCCTTCTATGAATGAGGTTAGTGGGAGACAAGTAAATCTATATTATGAAACTAAGTTTTTTTATGTTAGTGTTTTGATGAGGCAAAGAGCATTAGCACAAAGTTTGTCACATAACAGGCACATTAGAGAATAAATGAGAGTACCTTTCACTTAGCTGAGAAATATAAATTAAACGGATTCGTTAAACAGTATGAAACAGCATAAAATACAGCAAAAGGAAAACCACAGACAAATTATATGAACTTCCTTATTCAAAACAATGCCTATAACCCAAAATATATGCAATAAATATTTATTTAAAAAATTTATCAGAAAGTCTAGCAATTCACACATTTTGACTGATTTCTCAGACAGAAGATCTTGAATTTCTTTAGTCAATTCTTCTAGCTCAATCTATCACCAAATGGCAAATTGTTCATTTTGGCTGTCCTATCTCTTTAATAAACAATTTCAAACCAAATTTTCAAGACTAAAGAATTTTTGAAAAATTATCAATCAAAACATGGTTTATGAAAACAGAGAGTAATTTTCTTAGAGTATGTTCTATCTAACCCTACTCCTTCATCTGTGCTGCCACAGCCCTAGCCACTTTCTGTCTGCGATGGCTATATCTAGCCTTAGTTCATACAGCAGGTGGATAAATCAAGCAGAGCCCTGGGGATTTGGTACACCTTCCTCCTACACACCTCTTTCTGTCGGCTCACCAGGGCACAGAAATACAATGCAGAGTCCTCCAGCTATGCAGCTGAGATGACAATGTTGACAGAATTGTTTATTTTCTGAAAATTCGATAAGTAGCGAACTTCTGTGGCATTTTGCTGGTTATAGGAGTCCTGACAAACAAGGAAAATCATTGCCCCACTGCTGGGTTGTTTGTACCAAAATAAGCTACAGGTTGTAAAACTGGTGTCATATTTGCAGTACAGACTCATGGCCTCATTCTCCTGCACCAACATTGCCCATTGGCCTTGAGATACCTTCTGGGCAATACTGGATCTTAAAAGAATAAAGATACAATCAGAAGGTTTGGGGTGTGAGACAAAAATAATTCATTTTCACACCCAGCTACCTTTCATTTCCAGGATATACAAAGACACTGCCTGGATCCCCAGCTCCTAGTCCATTCCCACTGAGGCCATCCCTACCCAGACTCACTGCAGCCATGATCACCTCCAGAAGTCTAGAGAGCAACATGTTTGTGTGTTCCACAAGACAGAAAATATCTCTTTCTCTTCAGGTTCAGAGACCTGCAAGGTGAAGTGACTCTGACACAGAGAGAGAAGAAATACTGGGCTGAGTATTGCTGCTTCCCCCGAACAGGAAACAGGGGTTTCCTGGAGTAACAAGATTTGGAGATCACATCAAACTTCTCTATGTACTGGCTGAGAGTTTCACTCAACACACACACTTTTTGCATTGACCAAGTCTTCATCTACAAGCAATGGCATCTGAAAATAAACATGGTATAGTTCTTATGGAAAAGAAGATTGAGGATTCTACCAACTGCTATGTCCACTCCATCTGCAATGGAACTGAATGCTGGTACTTATTTTTAAATATTGCATGAAGTAGATTATAGAAACACCATAATATGTAATATTCAAGTATCCTTACATATATGTGTGTTAATGTTTCACTTAAGTTAGAAATGAATCACTTTATGATAAGAATCCAATGCTGCCTGGGCTGATCACTCTCGCTCTTTCAATCTACCTACTGTTATAGTACTAATCTTCCTCGCTATTTATGTCTTTTCAGTCGCCTACATGGGGCCAAAAGCAGAAAATTCTAATCATTTTTTGCTGAAGAGTTGAGATTAAAAACCCTCAGGCATGGTGTCCTGTCACAGAGCGCTGCTTCTATTTAGTTTTGACACCTCAGCTCTATTCAAAAGTCCAGACTTTGGTCATCATCAAACCTTTCAATTTATATTTACCTCATTATCTCAACTGGGACCCTATCCGAACAATAGAGAGCGACTATATTCATTCTGTAGGCTCATGATTGAAGAGAATACATCCTAGGTGAACTCAGACACTTCCATCAGACAGCTGATCATAAGATCATCGAGTATAATAAAACTTTCTCTGTGTGTGCATAATACCAGTAAAGTCATCTCTAGGCATATTACTCAACAACATGTCAAACAGTAAAAATCCACTGTCTATCACTTCCTGTCTCTTAATCGAATAGCCAAAGCTTATCACCCTTCTCTCAAAATAATTTAGCCTCATCTAAATTGGTCAAGCATCTTCAGATATTGCACCAAAATATCCATTATATCAATGGTACCACATACACTGCAACCTATCCTGCTCTTTAAGTTATAGACTACATAACTCTCTAAAACATCCAACATTTTTCACCAACCAGAAGGCTCATATAACATATTATTGACTTTTCCTTGTATTATTCCACTTTACTTGATATGTCATTCAAGGCAATCTCATGATTATACTTCTGTCATTCAACAAGTGTCAATGTCCAGAACACATTTTGAACACTCTCATACCAAATCCCACATTAATAATTTGTTAATGTCTTATATTAAAAATTGAAATGGACCATACCAGACTGTTTATGCAAGACTCCTTAATGAAATCCAATTCTTTAGCAAAATCATCTAAGTAGCTGAACTTGAAGATCTCTCTTGGACAGATCAATTTACAAAAATCTATATTCAGCCTTAGTCCATAGATTTTTAACATAATTCACTGCTTCTGAAACTATGAAAGCAACAGGGTTCCTTTACTGTCTAATTTTTTGTAACCCTCTTGTGTATCTCATGAATTCCTAGTAAAAATGGACAGCAAATGCATAAATTATTTGATGTCTCCATACTAACAATAAATTGGTGTTATAAAGACAACATTGAAAATCTAAAAGATACTGTAAAACCTGGGGAAAATTTTTGAGCAGACCATCATGCTAACCACACATTCCTGAAACAAGTCCTTATGCAAGCACCTCTTTGAGAACGTAAAGGCAAATCCATGGAAAACTTTGATAATTCCATTGTAAATGCAGAAAATTTGGCCCCAGTCACATAAAAAATAACTGGGAATTATTGATTTCTTGATCCACGAGGATGCGATATATCAAAGCCAGGATAGCTGTCTCAGTAAGCCAAATGATCTGCTATGAACAATTGCTAAAATCCTCCAGAGACAATACATCACAGGAGGGACCTATTAGCTGCACTAATAAACAGACTCTAGTGGGGAAACGTTTATAGAGTGAGAGAGAATGTGACCAGATCATGTCTTTCTTAGAACAAATGAAATCACATAAAAACTGTAAAGGTGAGATATGAACTGGAATACTGTCCCAAGCACACATTAGAGTATCTCCAAAAGGATCGTACACAATTGCATTCCCCCTGTGGATCATGACATAAACTCAGAATAGTATTTTATTTGCCACGTGAGTTTAAGCATTTCCTGTCAGAAAATCACACAGACATGAGAGTAAACAAATATACCTGATTTTGTGTTTTCTATCTGAACCACTTCAATTTATCTCTGTGGGGGAACAATTTCGTCGGGGACAGTTATGCCAAGTTTTGCCCTCACTCAGAAACTTCACTATTCTTACCATCCCTCTATCAACTGAAGAGTGGAAGGAACAAATGAAGTATTGAAACTTCTATAAATTATTCAGCAGACGCTCTTGAACACCTGCAGCCTAATGCATTGTTAACCTTGGCTCTCGTGGCACTATATCCTACTCCTCTCAAAGTCATACGTTGTCTCACTATAAACTGAACACTAATAGGCCCAGGTAACTCAAAATGATCCAAACCATGTATTTCAATCTTTTAAAAACTAAACTAAATAAGATAAACCCATAATATTCAGTCCTTTCATCACAGACACAGGTTGAGTCCCTAAACTTTCATTTCTTCACGTTTTACATCACTTCAACCTGGATGACTTGGTGCTCTAAAAAAATCTGAAATAAAGACTGCCACTGAGCTTATGGAAATGGCCTCGTTAGATACTACTTATTACCACTTCAGCAGCTAGAGGACGAGATATTGATCCTTGCTTACCAACTACTATTACACTATGCAACCTTAATTGACAACAATTTAAAGATTACTCCGACTACAAATCTTAAACTGAGGCTCTCCATAGAATCACTGGAAGCAGACAGTCCACAGAAGGTGAGTGTCAACCAAAGATCCTTGAAACAAACAGGTAATTACATAAAAAAAGGCAGCTCCACTCCGTCCAAGACTATGAGAATTCTCCTAGATGTATGGAACCACTGATTGTCATAATCTCCTCTGTATTGTTGTGTTTTTCATTTTTAGTGGCGGTTTCCAACTTTAAAGGTAGAAAGCTACCTATTTCTGATTTACCCTACTCTGTTCCCTTACTCATAAAAGAAATTGCTAAAATGTTGGCTTTACTTAAAGCAACACCCATCTTAATGCTACAGTTCAGCTCTACAAACTCATTGCTTGTGCAACACAGATAAAGGTTTATGAAGTATGCTATGTAATGTCAGCTCCTGAAAAAGCTAAAGACTGATTGAACCCCAATTAATAGGGCTAAAGTGAATTTTGATCAATAAAACTTGTCTTAAAATGTAGAAAAATTTAGAATAGAAATGGTACAACTAGACACAAGTCAACCTGATTATGTGAGTTGATCCAATACTCCACCGAACATCTCTGTTATCAGCTGCCATAGTGGTTGTGTGTGTGTGTGTGTGTGTAACTACAAAGAAAATATTCAATAAAATTTGAACACTTAAAATGATGAGTTATTCTAATACAATGACTTAAAATTTCAAAACATCAGGTATAAAAAACCTGAGAGTGGAAATCAAGAATGTGACAATGTGACAAGTGGCTTCTGCTTCACCAAGATGAAGAATTCTCAAAAGATTTGTATTGTATGAGATATATTATGTGACATTCTTTAAAATGCAAAACCATAATAGAACAATTCAAGATTTGTAAGGAGGTGGGGCTGGGGAGTGTGCAATTACAAAAGAATAGACAAGAGTTTTGGAAAGCAATTAAAGTCTTCATGTTGTGTGATAGTTACATGATCTATACTATCTGTTAGAATTCAAAATGACCGATATAACTGTACAGAGAAATAACCAATATTTCTATAAGACTTTTAAAATAAAATTTTAAATCACTGAGAAAATAAAGTATTTGATGTGGTCTTTATTTTCATGGCTGAACACTGCCTAATATGCACTTTTTTTCCAACTTGGAATAGAAAAGCACCAGCCACGCCAACTGTAACAGGGAAAATAATGGATAAAAAAATATCAGGTCCAAACTCCTGGAATCTGTTGTCTTATATGGAAAACATGCATGTGAATGTGCACTCACGCGCACACACACTCACACACACATACACACACACAGAGAGAGAGAGAGAGAGAGAGAGAGAGAGAGAGAGAGAGAGAAATACATTTGAAGATATGATTAACTAAGAATCCTGAATAGGAAAGTAATTCTGGATTATAAAAGGCTAAATGCAATTACACACATACTTTTAAAAGGAAAGCAGAGGGAGATTCGATGACAGAAAAAGAAAAGTCAATGAGACTAGTAAGGCAGAGACTGGAGTGATGTATCCACGAGCAAAGAAAAGTCAGCATTCACTACAGCTGGAAGAGGCAAGGAATAAATTATCTCTTAGAGCCTCTGGATCAAGTGCAGCCCTCCTGACAACTTGATGTTAGTTCAGTGAAAATAATTTCAACTTCTGGCACTTAGAACCATGACAAAAAATAATTATTTTGTATGTGCGTTTGTGTGTTTTAGTGCATGTTCTAGAAAACAATTTTTTCTCATTAAACTTATTTGGTTAATAAGATTGGTTAATAAAAATAGTTTTCTACTATGAAATTCAATAATACATTATGGGTACATTGCATTGTGTGTTCACCTCTCAAAGTAAGTCTTCTGTCACCATTTTTTGGACCCCCTTTACCTTTATGTACCTTCCATTTCCCCTTTCCCTATAATAACCACTAAACTGTTGTCTGTGTCTATGAGTTTTTGTTTGTCTTGTTCATGTGTTGCTTCCAGTTTTATATCCTACATATGAGCGAAGTCATATGGTTCTAGACTTTTTTCTGACTTATTTTGCTTAGCATGATAATCTCAGGATTCATCCATATTGCCACAAGTGTCAGCATTTCAACTGTTCTTATGGCTAATTAATATTCCATTGTATATTTGTACCACTTGTTCTTTATCCAATCATGCATGAAAAGACGCTTCACTTGTTGCCAAGTCTTGGCCACCATGAATAATGTCCACAAAGAACACCAGGTACAGATATCTTAATGGATAAAAATTTCTATTGTTTTAAGCCACCATGTTTGTGGTAAATTGTCCAGAGACAGTAGGAAACACACATACAAACCACACTGAAGTTTTAAAGCTTGAATGTGTCTGAATCTGAGCTAACTGTATACTGACTTGCACACTTTTTTCTTCCGTTGCATAGATTCTCACCATAGTATGATAAATTGTTAAGACCAAAGTAATCACACCCTTTCTCTCTTCTAACTTGGTTTAAGGAGAATAAACCAATAAAATATAAGCCACATTTCCCATTCACTCCATTATCAGTCTTAGAGGAAGATGAAAAGAAAGTCAGTCTGCTTCTACCAGCAGAAGCTAGTGGTTATAGTGAGGAAAATAAGAAAAGGCACTGCGATACTGGAGACAATACTTTTCTTATTCAGATGGTTTAAATCTAACTTAAACTAATGATTTTCCCTATAAAAACAAAACAGTGAGCTAATAACACACAACCATAACTCAGCCAAAAGGAATCATCTCTCCATACCAATTGCCAATTATATCCACCCTTAAGAAGAAAATAAGACATCTTGAAAATAGCCTACCCTTGATCAGGAGTGAAAGAATTAGGAAATTAATTATTTATGCAAACACGTCTTTTCCATTGTTTATCTACAACACTAGAAGAATTATGTTTTTGAAAAGAAACTTGTGAATTTATATGGAACCATAAAAGACCCCAAACAGCCACAGCAATTTTGAGAAAGAAGAAAAAATTTGGAAATATCACATTATAGATATCAAAATATCATTCAGGTCTACAGTAATCAAAAGAGCATGGTTCTGGCACACACACACACACACACACACACACACACACACACACACGCAAACAGATATATCAATCAATGGAATAGAATAGAGAGCCCAGAAATAAATCCACACTTATACGCTCATTAATATATGACAAAGGAGTCAAGAATGTACAATGGGAAAAAAAAGAATTACAATGAGGTAAATATAGTCTCTTCAATAAATGCTGCTGGGAAAACTGGACAAATATATGAAAAAATAAAAAAGAAACTGGATCACCTTCTTACACCACATACAAGAATAGACACAAAAGTATTTAAAGACTTAAATGTAAGATCTGAAACCATAAAGCTTCTAGAAGAAAACATAGGCAGTAAACTCTCTGATATTGCTACTAGTAACTTCTTTTCTGACATATTTCCTCGGGCAAGGGAAACAAAAAAATAAATAAACAAATGGGACTACATCAACTAAAAAGTTTTTGCACAGCAAAGGAAACCATCAACAAAATGAAAAGACAACCAATTGAATGGGAGAAGATAGTCACTAATGATACACCTGATAAGAGATTAATATTTAAAAACTATAAAGAACTCATACAAGTCAACAAAAAAAAGAATCGAATTTAAAAAATGGGCAGAAGACCTGAACAGATATTTCTGCAAAGAGGAAATACAAACGGCAATAGACATATGAAGAGATGCTTAAGGTCACTAATCATCAGAGAAATGCAAATTAAATCCGCAATGAGATATCACCTCACACGTGTCAAAATGGCCACCATCAATAAATCAAAGAAGATCAAGTGTTGGAGAGGATGCAGAGAGAAGGGAACTCTCATACACTGTTTGTGAGATTGCAAATTGGTACAGCTACTATGGAAATAAGTCTGAATGTTTTGCAAAAAATTAAAAGTGGATATTCCTTTTGACCTAGCAATTGCACTTTGGGGTATTTATCAAAAGAAAACCAAAACAGTAATTTCTAAAAATATATGCACCCTTATGTTCATGGCAACACAATTTATAATAGCCAGGATATGTAAACAAAATAAATGCCCATCAACAGATGATCAGATAAAGTAGTCATGGTTTCATATATACAATAAAATATTACTCAGTCGTTAAAAAATTGAAATCCTGCCTTTTGCAACATGATGAACCTAGAATTTATTATGCTGAGTAAAATAAGTCAGACAGAGACAAATATCATATGATTTCACTTATATGTGGAAACTAAGGAACAAAAACAACAAACTAACCAAAAACAGACTCACAAATGTAGAGGAAAATCTGGTGACAGCCAAACGGGAGGGGTGGGGGGCTGAGAGTAAGGAGTGAAGGGTTAAAGAAGTACAAATTATTATTCAATAGATGGTTATGGGAATGGGGAGCACAACATAGGAAATGCAGTTAACATTAATGTAATGACTAAGTAGAGAGCCAGAGGAGAGAAATAACAATTAGCAGAATCATTTTATAAACTGTATAAATGTAAACTTGAAAATAATAATTAATAATAATAATAAAAACAAAGGTTGTAGCTTCTCTTGAAAGATCAGAAGGCTTTAAAAATGGCAATAATTACTTATCTATCAACAATTACTTTAAATATAAATAGTTTAAATGTTCCGATCAAAACACATAGGGTGACTATGTGAATGGATAAGAAAACAAGACACTTTCGTATGCCACCCAGAAGAGAATCACTTCATATCAAAAGACACACACAGACTGAAAGTAAAGGAATAGAAAAACATATGTCATGAAAATGGAAATGAAAAAGAAACCCTGGGGTAGAAATAGTTATACAGACAAAATAGACTTTAAAAAGGCCTTAACAAGAGACAAAGAAGGACTCAGTAATCCCTCTTTCAGGTATTTATTTGGAAAAAAAAAAAACACTATTTTAAAGTGACATGTGCATCCATATGTTCATCTCAGCATTATTTACATTAGCCAAGATATGAAGGCAACCTGGGGGTCCATCATTGGGTTAATAAGTATAGAAGAGGTGGTAAATTATACAATGGGATATCACTCAGCCATAAAAAATGAATGAAAACATAGTACTTGGGACAGCATTTATGTACCTAGAGGATATTCCACTAAGTGAAATAGAGCAGACAGAGTAAGAAGAATAACACATGATTTCACCTACACATGGAATCTAAAAAAATCAAAATATATGAACAAAACAGAATTAAGCTCATAGATACAGAAAACCTATTGATAGTTGGCAGATGGGAGGGGTTGGGAGAACATGGTGAAAATGAGGAAGAAATTCAAAAGTATAAATTGGTTTTACAAAATAGTCAAGGGATGTAAAGTACAGCATAGGGAATATAGTCGATAACACTGTATGGTGTCAGACGGGTATCAGTTTTATCTGAGGGGTCACTTCTTAAGTTTTCTAAATATTTAATCTCTGTGTTGCACACCCAAAACTAATATAATAACCTATGTCAACTGTAACAGAAAAATAAAATAATATTTAAATAAATAAACTGCTCAAAGCGTATAGAACAGCTAACAAATTTTATTACAATTATATATAGAGAAAGAAAATACAAATGTAATTGCGGTTTATGACAGGACTATTAAACATCAGATGTTAGAGGAGAAGACAAAAATTGGAAAACACAATTCAAGATTTACTATTAAGTGAAAAAATCAGATTCTTAATTTTACTAGAATTTATGAAAACAGCTATACATCAAATATGAGCAATAAATTAACTGGCTGTAGAATTATCAATTTTACATATTTATATTTTATACATTTTCTACATTGACCATGCAACATTTTAAAATTGGCCAAAAATAACATGAAATTTTTGAAAACAAGAGAGAAAAGCTCTTTCGTAATAGAAATACTCAGGATTTATTTATATGACAAGAGCCTGATTAGCAAATGTAAAGTCATTCTCGAAGCCTAAATCTCAAAAATCCACTAACAGTCATCCAATAAAATGTTCTTTCTGGGTCATCTTAAACCTAAACTTCTTATTGCGTGCTTTTAAAAACAACTCATTAGATTTCACTTGAAGACCAAATACGACAAATGCTGTGCTTGAAGTTCTGTCCCTTCAAAGAAGGGGAGCTGCTCCACTTGCAGGTTTGCACACAGCTTGCAGGTGCCTGGGAAGCACTGTGGGCTCGCTGCGCAGAAGTAGACAGCTGAGTCTCCAAGCTGGGTGGCTTCGATGTGCAGAGAGAGCTGTTTGTCCTCCTTCTTCAGTGTAACAGTGAATCTTCCATTTTTGTTTTTGTTCTTATTTGAACGAATGTCTATAATGAGCTGAGGACCTTTTCCAGCTTCTTGCTTATACCAAGGGAAGTAGTTTGAGCCACCGTCTGAATAAGTACAGCTGATAACAGAGCTGTTTCCCTCCTGGACACTCAGGGTAGAAGGATGCTGATCCACTTTCTCTCCTCGGATGACCCCTATACAGAAAGAAAGTCAGAGAAAGAAGAAAGTATGGCAGATTATTACGTACTTTTTCTATTCTATGGTAACTAGAAGGAACCTGAATAAAGCTAGTCTCTAATATACACTGTTTCTCATAAACCCTCAACTCACACTCCAGTTGCTGCCACAAGAACACAAATAAAGCTCCAATGGATGTCTTCAGCATTCTTTCCAATTTAGATCAATTATAGACTTGCAATCTCCAGACAGTTGAGCTACTTCTGTTATCGGTCTGTCCCTTCTTTTCTCTAACAAGCATGGGGTTTCTCACATTCTCTGCCCAGCCAATAGGAAAAAGGCTCTGCTTCTGCCACAGATGACTCATTCAAAAGCCACACATTCTTCATCAACAGCAAAGCACTACCACCCTGTGGTCACATCCATAACTGCTGAACCTGCTCGTTGAATGATCTCTTCCCCTGTGCCTATGGGGGACTCAAACAGAAAAAGGCAGCAATAGGTCAAACAGTAAAGTCTTAGATCAGAGATTAAGTTAGATGTTGAATTCACGTTTTTATCTCTGCCCTCTATGGAGTCCTTGTCTCTATATAAGAGGCAGATGCTGTTGCTGTTTATTCCACGGGGGACTAGGTCTCTCAAACAAAAAAATATAAACCTTTTTTTTTTCTTCAGCTAAATCTACATTCTTAATCATCGGTTATGGAGAAAAACTCTTTCTAAAAGAAACTCATAGAGAGAAGATCATTCAATATTTTATATACCTACCATTTCAGACTCTGCACCTCTAACCATGTTTTTCCTGTGACCTTGTTATTCCCAGAAAACTGACAGTACCTACCAAAGTCAGAATGTGCAAACTTCCTTCAGTAGAGATGACTGTGACAAGAGGTAAAGGATTGAATCTCAATGATAAGAAAGGAGGAACGGGAAGGTCCATGGGACGGGAAACTGTCTGCCCTATAGATTCGGTTGCTCAGCAAGGAGAAATCTAACGTGTTTTAAGATATCTATTGCTACTGTTATGTGAATTATATACAGCAGAGTATCGAGAGAAAGATTAGGGATTATCAGAACATATTAGGATGCAGATTCGAAAAACGTAGCTAGATGCAAATTTGTTCTACAGGTGTTTTCATTTTCTGATGTCAAAAGGGATGACATGTCCTAAATGCAGTGACTGAATCACATTCTTAGTGGAATTGCCTCTGCAGTATACGCCAATCCTCTTGGCACAGATTTCTGCTGCCTTTGCTAGTGCTGGCTCAGGTCCCAACTCTAGCATTTTTCTCATAAACTCCACTACAGTATTCTTTTCAAAGATGCTAAAATACCTCAGTCTTATAAACTTCCAGAATTATCTCCCTCTGTCAAAAACGCTTCTTCATCTCCTTTAATAGCTTTGTATTTTCCAGTTGCCTCCATAAGAAAAAAAAAATCTAGGGAAGACAGTATTGCCTGTGTCTGCTAGGGAAATAGTACATATAGAAACTGATCATGAGAAATGGTTCCTGGCAAACCAAGACTACCTCATTTCCAGATGTGAAAGCCCCTTTCCTGTGATTTGTACTCACTGGTCATCCCCAGTTATGGAGAAAAAGCATAATCCCTCATCGTCATTTCGCACGCTTAAGTATTTAAAGATTCTTAAGCTAGGGTGAAGAATCACAAATCAACACATAAGTATCACCATGTCACTATAAATGTGTTTATATACACAAAACTTCTTCATTCTAAGGATCTTCCTCTATTCTCTCATTCATCTTCCATAAGATAGAACTCCCAAATCTTACATCGGGCAAATTCCCTCTTCTTAGAGACCAGACACTTCAGATCAATGTTTTCCCTCTTGAGTTATGGACCAGAATAGAATGTGTTAATTTAACTATACTCTGCTCAGCAGAGTGTTCCACATATTAAGTCTAGCACAGGTGTAGTGACGCCCTGGACAAAACTTGTAGCCCCATTACTACTTCATTGGCTATTGCCTGACTTATCATCAAAGTGTTGACCTGGAGAGTCTTCTTCTAGAACCTTCACGAACTGCCAGCTGCATGATGACGATGTTCCCCCTAGGCTCCAGATTCCAGTAATCATTTCTTTACAACAGTGTGTTGGTGCTGCTCTCTATTCATGTGCTGCCTTTCAGAAACGCCCACCTGGGATAATGAACATATTTGTAATTTCTAGAAAAACATAGAAATACTTCGGGGTATTGGTGATGGCACTATCCCTTTTGGCTTACTCTTACAAGCCAGGGCATGATGGACTTGGTTTGCGGCTAATGACAATGGCTCAGTCTGTCTACTTTCCTATCCAAAGGGTCAAACATTTACACCAGTTAGAATTCTTCATTTCAGTGGTCAAACTGTTAGGTCACTGCTTTCCCAGACCCAAACTACAGAGATCTAAGTGGAGGAGCTTGTATTAGCCAGCTCTCTTTGCTCAGCAAGATGGTCTCACAGAAAGAAAACAGAGAAAAGAATCCTAAAGAGGGATTAATGAGACAGTTTCTATTCCCAGCTCAGTTGCTGTTTTATTTCTTCGTACTGGAATCGTGGATTTAACTTTGGTTTTGTAAAATGAAATTGGACTACAAAGTTTCTGAGGGCTCTTCGATCTCTAAATTATTTTTTGTAATTTAAAAAAGCAAAGATTTATTGAGGACTGGAGTGCACAACATACAATGATGTGAGACCTGGGAGAAATTGTCCTGCATTGTAGAACACCAAGACCATTTTCACAGCCTCATGCAGTCAGGTATGTCTGCGGTAGCCCCAACCAACCCTGAGCCCTATTTAGTGACAGACACAGGGTCCTCAGGATGAGTTCCTGTCTGGGTTTTCATCTCTCCTATAGGATCAGTGATGGATCAAGGAGAACCTAAGTCCCTAGAAAAATGGAATGGAATTGGACTTCACCATTGAGGGTAAAGATTATCACAGGCAGTACAATGGGGGTGGACTTCGTGGCTAAGCCCTGGGGAAACAGAACGTTTCTTTCTAGAAATTCATTTCTTATGTGTGTATCTGTAACATATCATATCTCTCTTGTAGGAAGAAAACTCAGCAACTTGTAAACCTGGAGGAGGTGCACGAGTTTAGTCATACATAAAGGAAAAAACTGCTTTCTTATACAGCCTGATAGCTTTCTGGCTTCTAGCTCCCTCCTCCCAGAATCAACTCTGGGGTCAAAAAATCAAGGCCAGGCTGACTACTATAATTTTGGGGACCCAGTACAAAATGAAAATTTGGAGCAGGAAAAAGTGATCTTATGTAATAAAATATAAAGCTCTCTTTTGAAAATATTTTCTTACTTAGGAAACACCATGTGATTTATAATGATACATAAGAAACGAAATAAAATTACCACAATTTGCAAAAAAACATTTTGGGGTCATAATTTTAATAATTCAGTAACAAGAAATCTTTTATTAGTATGGAATCCTGACAATAATAAAATTTTCTGGCTTGCTTTTTTATAAATTAATTTAGTAAGTTATTTTTTACATTTATACATTCTGTATCACATTTTAATCAATACAATTGAAAGCAATGTCAGTTGTTGTTAAGAAAAAATTGAAAACAGAATTTTTAGTAATTTTTAATTTTGAGACGGCTATTCCTGTTGATGGTACTGAGAGTAGAGCTCTTAAGAGTATTGTCTATGGTGTGGCAATGTTAGCATAAACAGCTGATAAATGAGTTTAAAATATAAATTCCAATAAATCTAGAACTGATGTCTCTGGTAGAACAGTTTTTCCATAAAAGATTTAACTCTTCATACCAGTTTTATATAAGTCAGATTTCATTTTTAATGTAAATTTATATAGCAACTTCGTAATGTTTTCTCTGATATTTTCTGTAATTCCAGAGGATTCCTAAGAAATTAAAAGTGGCTCCATGATTTGTACATACTAATTCAGAATGCTTGTTTATGCATCCTATCAGTATCTTTGTAATTATTAGGAAAATTAATATTTAATTATCTTTTGTGTTAGTAACGAGTTTGCTGAAATAGTTCAAACTGCACGTACATGGACATTTTCCATTGAAGCTTGTATCTTTATATTTAATTTCTATTTCTAAGCCTATGAATATTTGTTTTCCAGTGTTGCAGCCATTTTCAAAACTTGAGTCTCTAAACACTATGAGCTTTCTAATAACTCTCTGACATACTTTATTGCAATATCCATATGTACATTTTGTTTTGTAATAATTTATAAATAAGGTTTATTGCCGCTCCCCTGTGGGATCCTACAGAGCTTAAGATTGCCATAAGTTAACTGTGCAAAGGCAACTGTGCAAGCACCATGCCTGCCCTGTGGGAGGGTTGGGGCTGAAAACCCAGGTGCAGTTTGGGTACGGACTGCAGATCACCTAAGAGCACTGTGCCTGCCCTGCACAGAGGTAGGTGGCTGAGTCTTGCACTTGGGAAGCCGTGATGAGCAAGGTACTATACAGTTCCTTAGTATTCATTGTGCAGCTTAACCTTCCATTTTGCTTCATTCCTGAACTTATGTAAAAAAGACTGGTGAGACCGCCTCCAGGATTCTGTCGGAACCACTGCATAGATGTCACCATGGCAGAAAATTTGCATCTCAGAGTAGAGTTGGTTCCCTCCTGGAGGCTCAGTAACAAAGGACTCTGCTCCACCTCCAGCCCTCTCACACCTGCTTGGAAAACAGAAAACAAACACAAATGATGTTACCAGGGACTAATGATGCAGTTCTGAATCTGTAAAATATCCCAAACAGCA
This sequence comes from Cynopterus sphinx, assembly GCA_030015415.1. Taxonomy (NCBI): domain Eukaryota; kingdom Metazoa; phylum Chordata; class Mammalia; order Chiroptera; family Pteropodidae; genus Cynopterus; species Cynopterus sphinx. The sequence continues at coordinate 78,783,172 of CM057384.1, forward strand.
CCCAAGTAGGACTGTCTAGGAGCTCTGTGTGGCTCTCCTTTCTCTCCCTCCCACCATCATCTGTTAAACACTCCCCAGTCCCCCATCTCGGACAGCTCGGACAGAGCGAACTCACAGCAAACCTGGACCCACAGAAGGCCCAGCAGAGCTCCCCAGGGTCTCTCCATGACCACTCCTTGCCTACTTGCTGTGGTGCCTTTGCCCCTGCTCTGGAGGGGTAGAGTCCTGAACCAGCAAATGTTGTCTTTCAGTCATTAGGTTCCACCAGACTCACTGAATGCCAGTCACATCTGAGCCCTGTCATTCACTTAACAGGAAACTCCACCCATACTAGCCCAGTCAGATGGCACAGCTGGTTTTGCAAAATCATAGATGCAAAGTGCAAATAATGCAAGACAGTCGTGGACAGTATTTTTAATATATAAAGTTATAAGGTACATTTTTTTCTTAAAACACATAAGAGAACTTTGCATTTGTGAGAAAAGGGAGATGATATTTTTGAGAAGAATCAGAGTATCAACTGGGTGAAGCAGAGCATTGAAGTGTCGTGAAGTCTTGAAATAGAGTCTGGGAAATATGATCTCATTTCTAAATTATATAGTTTGACATAGAATTTAAGAATTTGGTTTTATGAAATTTTGGAGAAGGGAAGACCATATGATAGCATGCATCGTGCAGTGAACATATTTTCTTGAAATCAAGAGAGTCACAGAAACCCCAGGCCATATAGTCACCTTCTGCACAGAAAATTTTCTAACAAAGGGTCAGTTAGTGAAAAATAAGTATTTGTGTAATGTCTTCTCTGACTTAATTTCCACCTCTCCCCTGTCCTGTCTAACACCTGGGCAAACTGAGAGCCACACAGCTATCTCTCATCAAGCTACACGTGGCTAATCAAATTAAATGTTGTCCTCTTCCTTTCCTCCTTCTAGTTGTATTTCTTATTTTGTCAAGTTTTCTTCTGCTCTCCCCATTATTCGTTTTCCTTCTAGTCTCAGGGGAGATGTATGAGAAGGAAAGATATCTTAAATTTTGAAATAATTTCTAAGTTCATATATTTTGGCAAACTGAGTTATAAAATTTTTTAATGGAAACGTGTCATGGAGTTGTCTTCCTTTGAGCTTCCATGCTCACGATGACCGTAAACATTCTTACCCCTGCGCCCCTGCTCAGAAAATCACACTCACAAAGGATTTATACAATATGGAATTTCTGAAGTGTATATAGAGTTACAGAAATAAAAACATGAAGTGAACTTTACACAAATACCATTACCACTTTCTGCACATTTGCTTTCTATAATTGGACTGGCTCTCATGCTCTCTGGTCTCCTCTCTGAGCTGTTCCACCTTCCAGAACCTTCAAATAAAACCATTTCTTGTAATGCTAACAGTGCCCTCTGGTGGGGAAAAACCATCAACAAAGAACACTTCACACCAGCCAACCCAGCAGTCACAAAACCCCAACCTCTTTCACTCCAGGTTTCCTGATTAAGGAAATGCAGATGGTCAGAAAACAAAATACATAAGCAGATTAAATGGCTTTTCTATGAGCAACTTTATTTTAAAATTGCATTTCATGAAATCTGTATAATAAAATAAAACAATATTACTGTTGTCGCCCTGTGCTACTTGATTTTTTTACTTAGTTCAAAATAACTGCATAAACATTTGCTGAGTTTTAGTATAAATGGGGCAATTTGTTAGGTCTTAAGAACATATAAAATGGATGAGGCAGTAGATTACAGGTTACTAGGGAAGACAAAAATATACATAACTATAATAAAGCTAAAGAGTAGGACCCTAAGAGGAGTGAAAATAAAAAGCAATATGACCCATGGGAGAGGTCAAATACTTGGAGTGCTTGAACAGATCTTATGAAGAAGGTGTCATTTCTCTTTTCTCTCTTTTTTTTTGATAAGAATAGAATAGAAATAGATAAACCTTTATGATGGCTTTTATGACTTTTTGTTTATTTTAAGAGAAATTCATGAATATATGAATTATTAAAGAAATGCAACTTTACATATAGACTAAAATCCCCTTCACTAGCACTCTTGATTATGACTTTTTCATCGTTCATTAATTTAGAGATGATGCTTCCAGGTGTTTTAATTTGGATTCACATGCATATATCAAATATATGAATTAACATAAAATATACATTCTTTCATAGTTTTCACTTTAATACAAAATGGTACATATTGTGCATACCTTTTTGTAACTTGCTTTATAAACTCAATAATAAATCTCATAGGTTGTATCATGTGAACACCCATAGGTCTTTCTACAATATATGACATATGACAAATATACTACCATTTGTACAGCACTATCTCTATTGATGGACAATTAAGATGATTATTTTTAAGTATGAAATACAGTCCTCTTTAATTATATGTGCACATGTTTCTTTAGGAGCAGAGACTAGAAAGAAGTGAAGGAATGAGCCTGGGGGACAGTAGGTAAAATTCACTCCAGGCAAAGGGAAGATCAGGGGCAAAGACTCTGAGGAAGAACTGCATGAATTTATCCTCTGATCAAGTGCATTTGTTTATTACATAAATATATCCTTGTCTTAATATTCCCATAGACATTTTATTTGGAGGTATGATTATCTTAATGACTTTGTTAATATACTGAAAAGATTGAACATATATACTGAATATCTTGTGTATTTGATATAAGTACGAAAGGAAATAGTGAAATTTTTTCATAAACTTTCCAATATTTTAATAATCTTTTATGACAAAGTGTCTCTAAATCTTAAACTAAAGAATCTCTGGAATTTCTTATCAGAAGTGATTATAGTTACATGGCTTCTAGCTCTTCAGAATTTGCACAAAAAATTACTTAGACTTTTTATAATAAGGAAGGGTGAATATGTTAAAGTGTTGGAATGTATAATTCATATTAAAAATTTTTTCAAAACAAACAATAAGATATAGTGTGCCATTTAAATCAAAATTCAACTCTAAGGAAATCAATTGTCCTTGTCAAGAAAACAAATTCCAGGCCAGGTGTGGTCAGTTTGCTTCATAATACAGAGCCATGATACACCAAACTACAATTCAGCAATCCATATCTTGTTCCATACCTGAAACTTTGCTAAATAGTGTAGTGTGGGTGTTCAGAAGGAGTGACCCCAACATGTGTCTCCTTGGTATGCGGATTATTTTGAACTAAAGGCAACTTGAGCCCTGTGATCAAGAGAAACTCCTGCCCCTCACTGAACTACCTAGAGTAAAAATTAGAAACCTTGCCAAGAATAAAAGATTACCAAAGGTAACCTCTTTGGCCTATCAATAGGGCAGAACAAATTGCTATTTCCTAAACATCTCTTCCCATCATCCTGCAATGACCCTTTGAAGACCCCACAGTACCTTACCTCATCCTCATCTCAGAATTTCATATATACCAATTTTTTTTTATCTTTGAAACCCTCCTACATGTGGATTCTCTGACTGTCTCATGTATGTGAGGTTCCCATACAAATGTATATATTAAATTTGGTTATTTCTCTTGTTAACATGTCTCATGTCTACTTGATTAGCAGACCAGCCAAAACAACCTTGAAGGTACAGAAAAATTTTTTCCTACCACACAACACTAAATATCAGATGTTGTGTTTTTACTAGCAAAAACTAGTGACGTGTTAACTAAAATAATGAGTGTTAAGTGGGTCTTTTTAAAAAAGTATTTAAGATACGTGATTTGACTAATATATTTTAGAGACACATCCTGCTCTTGCATGAACAGTAGGTAAGAATTTAGGTCAAACTATACCCTGCACCTTTATGCATGAGACAGAAGATCTATTCCTAAGATGGCCTGCATCTAAGCAGTGGTGGGTAAACTGAATGAATTAACCAATTGTGACATATTCATATAATAAGATACTAAGAAAAAATAATGAGTGACTGATACACCTGAGAACATGGGTAAATCATGTTCAGTGAAAAAAAAAAAAAAAAAAAAAACAGGCACAAAAAAAGCACCTGGCTCATGATCCCATTAATTTGAAGTTTTAAAACACTTAAAATAAATCTATGGTGATAGCGGTAATAATAACCATTGTCTTCAAAAGGTGGGTTCATGGAAAATGGAAACATAAAATCTTCCTGCTCAAGGGATAGAAGTGTCCTGCCATCAGACTGTTTCAAAATCACCTCTACCTTCCACATTTTAAAGACATTAAAAAAATCAGAAAAATAGTATATTAAGGAAGCAACATGCAAAAAAGATGATTGAAAATTACAATATTCAGACACACTCACTGATAAATGTTTGTGCTTAAAGTCAAAAATATTTTTTTAGAATAATGGCACTGGCCTCTGTGCTATTATGAATTTTCTATCAAATATACAGAAACTGTGAAAAATCAAAAATGGTCATCGATATAATATTTTCATATCAGTAAATAAAACAATAAATAAATAAAGTCACTTTAAATTCTCAGGAATATTAGAGGTGGGGAGTTGGAGGATGCACTCACTTATTCTTCAGTGAGTAAATAAATTTAGTCCTATCAGGAGTGATAAATTAATCAGTAAATTGAATTGGAGAAGCTCAATATAAAAAATTATTATTAACTATTAGAGTCTTGGAATAAAAGTAGAATCGTTAATGAGAAGAAAGAAGATCCCTGCAGGAACGGCAGGTGTGAGGTGTAGCCACGTTCCCAAAGCTAGAATGCAACATGACCAGACCCCCACTCCAGAGCTGAGCCCCAGACCTGGATGGAGAAGACACAGCTGCGGCTCACTGGGTGGCAGAGAAGTCCATTCTTCTACCAGTGAAACCTGCCAGAAATCCGCTTTCTAGAACTTGACAGAAAACCATCCTCTGGGGTGCAAGAAAAAGAGGTTCATAGGTAAGTGTCTCACTGGAGGCGCCTCTTCTACATCATCACCTGAAAATGGAGACTCTAGGAGAAGTTGCTGTCCTCAGGGTGCTGGTGGCCACTGCACAGCAGGAACCTGGTGCAGGTGCACTATGGGAGCTGCTCAGGGCAGAAGCCTCCTGAGCTGCAGGATCCTCTCAAGAGGGTAAAGAGGAACCGGGGAGAAAACTCTTCCTACCTGTACTCTCTTCTGACAAAGCTGAACATTGTACCGATTGACAAAGAAAAATACTTCAAGGGCCCATGTCTACTTTCACAGAACAGACAAAAGTTGTATTTGGAGCTAAGAGCCAATAAAGCATTGCTCCCCTTTGATTACTCATCTTCTACGTGCAACCTCTACATATGGCAATAAAACAGCTCTGTATTTTCACCAACTTCAAAATATAGCTATCCTTCATACGAATGAAGAATGTCTCACTTTTTCAAAAATGAAGAAATACACAGTTGCAGTCATGCCATCACTGGTTATAGTAATAACTCCTGAAATTCAAATTCTTTCTGAAAATTCCGTTACCTGAAGACGACCTTGTAAAGTTAATTTCTAATCACTTGCGTAAAAAATAACAATGGGAAAGAGAAAAGAAGAAAGTGTTTAGCATATACAAATTAGAACACACATATAACGAGCAAATAGAAAATACACAAAAATAATACGGTCTTTTTTTCTGCAATTGGTCACGAGGCTGTTAAGCAATACCTATGGCCTCCTTCATTCATTCCTACTGCGTATTTCCCCTGCCCTCAGCCAAAATTTTGACTGGACTGAGATCCTTGCCTGGTTGAGTTATCCAAACTTTTCTTTCACCCGCAATTATCTTGTTTTGTTATTGATTGGTTCAGATTTCCATGACCTTTACCATTGACCATGAAAGTATTAAGACTCCAAACATAGAATTCCCTGCTTTCATTGTGTACAAGCAACACCATTTCTTCCCGTTACTCAGGATCAATCAAGCCAGCCAACAGATTTTTTTTCTTCAATGTTGGCTCAATGGCTAAGGAGCTTGAAATATCCAGAAGATAGTCTCTTTGTCTATTGAATGGATCATTTTTTTTTTTGTCCATTTGTAAAAAATTTTTCCTTTAGGAATAAAGACTTCAAAATCAACACAGCAGAAGTTGTCTGGGTGGGAAAATAAAAGTCAGTCAGTGCCTTATTAAGATCAATAGTGAGAGGGGCCAATTCCACATCCACCTTTTGATTCCTGGACTCATGTTCTGTGGCCGTGTGGGACACAGTAACATATGAGGGTCTCTGATTCAAAGCATGTGCCAAGTCCTGTTAAACAAAACTTCATCCTGGCAGAGTATTGCCTCCCAACTGGACTTGGAACTCAGTCTCCAGTAAGCTGTTCCATCTTTCAATTAGGTCATAATAATAATAACATGATAATTCAGAATCATTAATTAGTTATTAAACTAAATTAAGATTTTTTGTTTATTCATACAAAATTCTTTATTGTAGGAATTTTCTAATAAAACCTATACAATTATATAATTCACAAATTATCAATAAAAAAAGAAAGAATGTGGGTAAAAAGAAAGGGAAAAAAGAAGGGAAGAAAGGAAGGAAGGAAGGAAGGAAGGAAGGAAAAAAGGCTACTTTGATTTCTCAGGCAGAGTTAGGGTTGGGAGGTCATACGATATCCAAGCTGCATGGTGTGAAAATTATTTTTCAACACCCAACAATAGTCCAAAATCAAAATAGAATGACAGTTCTCCTTATCACTGCAAGCTTCACACAGTGCCCATCAGTGTCCGTTTGGGCAGTATGGCTGAGACAATGACAGTGATTCACCTGAAAATAGTCAGAGGTAGAAGAGAGTGTGGCCCAAATACAGAGGGAAGGGAGGGAGGGAACAGACCTTAAATGAGCACACGTTTCTTACACTCATTTACTTCTTTATACTCTTCTAGCGATCACTCTAAGACATTATCACGTGTAACCTTATCACTAGCCCCTAAATATTACTGTTGATCTCCTGGTTCACCATTTGGCTTTAATATCATATTGGTCACAATCAAACTATTCACTCTGTATTTGGAGGGCTCCTATGCACCTATCTTCTTATGCATGACAGTGTAAAACAAAGAGCAGCAAGAACTCTCCCTTCTCATTCTCTTCTTACCACAAAGTATTTATTCCCCTCCAAGGCTCCAAGAACACAAGGACTATAAAAGCATCCTATAAGTTCTTTTAAAAAGCTTTATAATGGATCATAAATTTATCTCAGATCCAGTAACCCCTTAGTATCCACCAAAATCTTAATCACGTTTCCAGCCAAGTGTGACACAGCTAAACTTACTATGTGATTAATTATGATGATGTTAACATTTCAGGTTCCATCTCTAATATTCCAACAGGGAGAATAAACAAAAATAGGATGAAGAAAATCAGAAAACATCTCTAAAGCTGCAAAAAGGCAGCAAAAGGTATCTTACTCAGAAATTTCTGCTACAGATTTCTAGATTTAAGATACGACAATAGAAAGCTACTTTTATAACTGACAAAAAGTCTTCTGTTTACAATACTCTTAAGTAGCTGCCAGAAATAACATGACCGTGACACTTTTCAACGCTCATCACGAATCTATAAATCTCCTGCAGATAGCCAAACATTTTACAGAATCCCTCCTGACTATAAATACTTAAACTCAGGCAAAATATTCTGACACATTGTAACTGGCACAGTGAGATCCAGACAAAAACATTCCAAGATAATCATCCGTAAATAACCAAGCAGACATGAAGAAAAACTGCAGGGGACAAAATGGGAGGAGTTACCCTTTTGATTTATGGTTTGCTAGAGAGATACAAGGAAAATAAAAACCTACAGAGTCAATCCATTACAGCGGTCAATCTCAAGGCAAGGACCTGAGCTTATGATGACTATGTGATGAGAACACTGCCTCCTTCATCATTCTAGAAGGTTATTTATGCTGATGTCGTTCCTACTAAGAACAGCAAAAGCTTCTGAAATAAAGTTTATCAGACATGGATTTGTGAAATTCTATCAAAGAACCTGAGTCTGCTCCACTCTCTTGGCCTCACTCATTTGCTGTCATATGGCAACGGGTCTTTAAAAATAGCACAGGAAGAGATCTTAAGGCTTCAAAAGCTCCACGCCCATGAGTGGTTTGTGCTTGGCTCCCCTGCAGTCTCAGGCACTGTGTCACTCAGAACACAGAAGTACACAGCTGAGTCGTTCAGACGGGCTGAGGATTTCCGCAGGTTGAAGGAAGATTCATCCTTCCTAAATTCAGCCACAAAATCTTTGATGCCTTTAACCAAGGTGTCACCTGAATAGTATTTGAGGAGAAGCTGCAGGCCTTCGTTGGGGTACTGGACGTACCAGAAGAGATAAGGAGTTGAGCCATACTCATACTTGCACCTCAGCTCCAGCGAGTCTCCTTCAGAGACAGAGATGAGGCTGTCAGGCTGGGTCACCGTCTGGGCTCTGGCGCCTCCTGCAAAATCAATGTTTTGTCATCGAATGCAGTGCAGACTTCGCTGTGAAACCTAAGTCTTTCCACTCAGAATCTGTAGAACTAGAGAGCAGTATGAAATGTTACTCACTCGGTGCAAAAATCATGCCCAGTGTTGAGATGAGCAACAGGTGCATGGCTGAGCAGGAGAAACACCAGGGGATATTTTCTGGAAAATCTGCGCTGAGCAGGCAGGAAAAGGGCTGCAGAAACCTTGAAAGTGGGAGGTGGAAAGAAGAAGCTTGCTCTTGGAGGTAAAACTGCAAATGATGCTGAGATGAGCCTGGAGATTTCTGACATCTGATTCTTGTCATCTCTGTGTCTACTAAAGCTCAGCCAGCTGCAGGGAGGAGCGAGGCAGAGGACACTGAGCTTGTTCTCTCTCTAGTTTGTGCAGCATCGCCCCCTGCAGGCCAGGTGCACACCCAAAGGTCCTGAGGCCCCACCAATAACTAATCAGCGGGTTGCTTCTATTTCTGAAATACATCACAATTTCCACACATCTTTCTTCCTTCCCTAATCACTGATGGTGTGTTAGCTCTACAGCCCAATTAAAAATGGATGTCATATAAAAGTAGACTAACAAGTTACTTTGCAGAGAAATCAGTTTTTAAAAATACATCAGACATGCAATTCAAGTTCGTGAGCATCTTTGCAATCAGATGCAATGCCTCTGACCGAGTGTTCATGGCCCAGGGCTGCCATGTGCACATGAATGATGGCAGAGACGTGTATCTTGGCTGATGCTCATGCAACCGACAGGACACTCAGTAGCCTACGGAGAAAATGACAAGCCCCGTTAAATGGAGGCAGTGCTGCTCTTGGTAAGCAGTCTTTGGATTGAAGATGCTCAAGTGCTGAAGGACCTACAACCACACCAAGAAAGCCAGCGCTGAACAGCCAAGTAAGAAAAATTCACCACTTTCTTTGTGGACAAATAAGCTCTGTGACAAAATCAAAACACTTCTTTTCTTTGATTCCAAGATCACGAGCCCCGACCTCTTCTGGGGGGCTCTTCAGTTACTTGTTCATCCCACAGAGATTGACTTCTACATAGATTTACTAATGTTGTTCACTTGTGAATTTGTGGTATATAAAGCTGATCTTCTGATTCCTAGGGCTACTATAAACTCGCTGTCCATGTTTTTTAAATGTCCTCTTAGCTAAGAATAGAAATACAAAGAGAATAAATCAAAATCAAGGAATAAACACAAAGGGATTATCTTGAGATGAGAGATTTGCACCCACTTTCAGAATATAGAAAGGAGGTAGGATAACATTGAGGATTAAGTTAGGAGAGGAGAAATTATAACCAAAAATAGCCTAGAAGAAGCAATTCTTCTATCTTTCAGGCTGGTGGTCATTTTTACTCCTCTCAGGGTTGCTGGACTTTGGAAAAGCCATTCATGGGCAAAGTCAAAGGCCCCAACATTGTCTCCTACCCTGGAACACTGCTCTTTCCTCTGTACAGAAAGAATGCAAAGCAATTCTCCATTCTTCACTGGTGCTATAAGCAACATCTCTGAGTTGAAAAAGAATAATATCAGAAAGAGAATATTCGCCCTTCAGAATGTTAACAGGATTCTAAGAAATACAGTGATTGCCGGAAAGAGTGAGGAGTCTCCATAGACAACGTAGAACAGCAGAAACCATAGTCCTTGAAAATAAGCAATAATTAAGACATTTTTTAAATGGAAGGAAGAAGAAATTGGAAACAAAACAGCTGTTATGGATACTGAAAATAAATAGGTTTTGATCAGTTGTACCATGCCTTCACGTCCTCTTAAAAGCTGATGCAGATTTCAAAAATATTTGAAATTGTGAAAAAAAAAAATTGGTACTTAAAGCAGAAGTAAAAACAAGAACATTCTTATTTTCCTATGGATTCTGAAAATTATGCGAAAGCCAGCAATTTGTGTAAAAATGTCAAAATTCAGAGAAGCAACTGGCACTGAGATAAATGTCACATGTTATTGTTTTCCTTTAGCTTTGTTCTGGTGGCAGGCCTCTGATGGCAGGGTGGCAATAACCCAGAGATAAAATGGAAAGGAACATCATTTTTTCTACCTGTGGGCTGGGCTGGTGTGGAGGGATCTTAAAGAAAGACATGGAGAACAGCCTAAGTCCCAGGCTAATCCCAAAACAGTACATGCATGGGGCAGACCCAGACCAGAGCTCAGCTGAGATGTCAACCATTGCCCTAGTTCAAACCATACTGAGTGGACACATGCAAGACAGACTCAATCCAATATAGTAGTGGTTTCAGGAACAGATCTGATATTGACCCTTCCAAACAAGTTTTAGACTAATCTCTGAGCAGTATGTGACTGGGAAAGACACACAGAAACATAGAAAATGTTTGAAGAACCGAACTGACTCACTCACAAATGGAGTCAAAAATTACCATTTGAACAAAATTAGGTTGATATCTCGCTCAAACGAAAGCATCAACATTTTCCCAAGGATTATTATAAATATATAAAAGAGTTTACATGACAAAACATTTAAAAATGTTTAAGATGTCTTTCAAAATTTTTCAACATACAAATGTTATAAAACAAAATTCAGCTGAATAAATTCAAAGATCTAATTGACCTTATTCAATGATTATGAATAGAACAGCATACCACCAAGAGGTCGTGGGCTGAGAAGTTGTACAAAATCAAACGGTTTTTAAGGCTGAAACTGGGCGGGACAAGAAAATATTACCAAAGGAAAATATTTTTTCAGTCAAGATCACCTTTCATTGGAGCGGGAGGGAAGTTGGCAGGGGTCCCATTAGGCAGGGTACCACGTTAATCTTTATCTGGAAATTCCAGACTGATTGGTTTAAACTCACATTCGGAGGCATGAAACAGCAATTAAGTCTTGATTTGTTGTCCCAGGCTCTAGGGACTTCACCTTGGACCTGTTGTTTCTTTTAAAACACACATACACACACGCATGCATGCATACACGCACACACACACACACACACATACACGCAACCAGGGAAGTTGATTAATGTATATCTTAGTAAAAGGGCATCAACTAATAGAAACGTCATGAAGAAGATGCTGAAACTCATTTAAAAAAAAAAAACGCTTCAAAAAAGCACACTTGAAATTGTCAAAATAATATAGAGACACTTTAAAATGGAGTCGGAGCTGCCATGCCAAAGGAACTGCCTTGCACAATAGCCTCAAATCTTCTGAATGTTAAAACAAGGCATAGCAACCTTTGGACTGGGTGTAAAGCAAACTTGTTTCCCAAAGAACTGTTTGCAAAGATAGTAAGAAAGCCCTTGTGGCTACTTGACTGATGACTACAAAACTGAAAAACAGTTTTTAATTGTCTAAAACTAGCAGCACTCTGGTGCACCATCTGCTTCCTTTGATTGATGTTTCCCTTCCCATTCTCCTAAGTACCCATTGCTTTTGTCTCCTAATCAAAACACTATTTGGGCTTCTGCCTAAGTCTATGCAATCTGAATAGCTTTTCTTATTGATCTCAAATAAATGCTTGTTGCCTTTGAAAGGACTTTTATAGGGGACTGGGAGGAGTCAACAAAAGAAATGATTAAATAAGAATTCACAACAAAAAAAACAGAACATATAAAAAGAAGCAAACAAAAATTTTATGACCAAAAAATACAAAATAATAAAAATACAAAGTAATAAAATCTCATAGTAAGGGCCCAATTTCAGAATAAAAATGACATAAAAGAGAGTAAATGAACTTGAAAATACATCTGTATAAATTATCTAACTCAGCAAGTACCAATCAAAAATGCCTTTGCCTCCCACAAGGTATCATTTGGCAAATCTGGAAATTTTTGTTTGCCACGACTTGAGGATAGAGTACTACTGGAACCTATAGTGAGTAGAGACCACAGGTACTTTTTAAAATTCTACAATTTACTGGACGGTCTCTCACCAATAAAAAAAGAAAATCATTTGACCCAAATGATAATAGTGCCAAAGTCAAGACACCCTAATAAAACTTAATTCCAAAAAATATATATTGAAACAAAAAATAGACAGAGCCCTGGAGACTTCTGGCAATACATCAAAAAGTCCAAAATATATTTAACTAGAATCTCAGAAGGAAAAAAAAGGAAAAAATTAAAGCATAAAACAAATTTGAAGGAAGAATGGCCAAAACTTTGACAAATTTAATGAAAGACAGAAATGCAAATTCAAGAATTCTGCAAACCCCAAAGAGAAAAATCACCAAATAAAATTATAACTAAATACGTCATAATTAAACTTATGATGGCCAAAGTTTAGATAATAATGTAATATATAATATATATAAATGTATTGGCTAGAGAAAAACATATGTATATGTATTCAAGAATCTATCTATAGAGAGAAACAGTAGAGAGATGGAGAATGGGAGCAGTTAGTAAAGAAAATAATGTATTATATTGGGGAGCAATTGATTTAAACCCAATTGACTTCTCATCACAAAGCTCAATCACAGTGAAAATACATGAAGACAGTGAAACAATATCTTTAAAGTGCAAAAATGTTAGTGCAATTGTAAATTGGTGCAGCCACTGTGAAAAACATTATGGAGATTCCTCAGGAAATTAAGACTAGAACTACCATATGATCCAGCTATTTCACTTCTGGGAAATTAGCCAAAGAATGCAAAAGCACTAATTTGAAAAGGCATATACATTTATATGTTCATTGCAATATATATACCAAGGTATGAAAACAACCTAAGTATCCTTTGACCAAACAGAGGGTAGAGGATTCTGTATATATACAATGAATATTACGCAGCCATGAAAAAGATGAAATATTGCCCTTTCCAACAATGTGAGTGGGCCTTGAGGGTATTATGCTAAGTAAAATAAGTCAGACAAAAAGAACATAAATTATATGATTTCACTCACACATGGAATAAAAAATAAGAAACAAATGACCAAACAAAACAAAAATGAACACATAGATACAGAAAACAGATGAGTGGTTACTGAAGGGAAAGGAAAATGGCAGAAGGGCAAAATGTGTAAAGGGGGTACATGCATAGTGACTCATGAAAACTAGACTTTCGCTGGTGAGCACACTATAGAGTATATGGATGTCAAATTACAATATCGTATACCTGAAATTTACATAATATTATTAACCAATGTACCTTACTTACCAATATAATTAATTAAAGAAAATAAAACAAAGTGAAAAAAAAATACAAAATTGCAGATCCAGTAGAAAACCTTTCCAAAACATAGGTGAAAAAAAGTCATTTCAGTTAAAAGACAACTAAATAATATAGTTGCCGCAAAGCTGTTCTAGAAAAAAATGCTAAAGGAAGTTTTTGAAACTTAAGGGAAATGCATTATTTCAGGCACATTCCCTGGTGTCAGAAGAAAACTTGATTCTTCAGGAACAAAGGAAGAACAACAGAAATGATAACGACAACTAGAAACAACTTCTTATTCTTCCATCAAGTTTTAAAATACACACACTTGTTCGTGGTGAGGTTCTCAATGATTGTTGATGTAATATATATGAACAACCATAACCAGCACCAGTGGGGAAAGAGACATTCAGAGTTTCAACATATTACGTGAAATAACACAATATTAACACTCAATAGCCTCTGAATAGTAGGCATTTATGTGGTAAATTCCAAAACAGCCACTCAAAAAAGTACTAAAAGAAATGCCAAAAGGTCAATAGATAAAATAGAATGTTAAGAAATATTCACGTCGTTCTAAACAATCAGAAAAAAAGAGAGAGAGAGAAAACAAAAAATTAAGATGAGTCAAAGAGAAAAATAATAATAAAATAGTATACCTATACTCCTGCTAAGTAATCTGGAGCAACACAAAGATGATGGTTTTCTGAGGAAGGAACAGATTGTAAAGCCCAAAAGGAACCTTGTGAGGGTTATGGAAATGCTCATACCTTGATTGTGGCATCTTCTTATATTTAAACTGACCAAGCCTACGGCCATGCCACCCTGAATGTGTTGGATCTTGTCTGATCTCATAAGCTAAGCAGGGTCAGGCCTGGTTAGTACATGGATGGTAGATCACCCAGGAACACCAGGTACCCTAGGCAGTTAAAGAAAAAAAAAAAAAGAAAAGTAAAAAAGAAAAGAAAAAAAAGCTAATCAAATTGTGACTTCTCTTTCCATATGTGTGTGATCATAGGTAAGATTCTCTCTTTCTCCTTCTTTTCTTGTATTTCTTTCTTCTTTGAAGAATCTATTGTTTCCTGGGCAAACGTTTCCCTAGAAATCATCTCTTTTTATCCCAGCTTGTCAAACGCTGAGCATTTGCAACCCATTCTATTACAGACGTGTCTTCAAATACATATTCCTGGATGACCTGGGACAAGGTCAGGGGCTAGAATTTTAAATGAGGATGAACTCACGGAACATTTCATTCATCTTGAGGCTTCATACTATGAAAATCACACATTTCAGGGGTGATTGAAACACTGCTGACAACCTCTGTTTTCACTCTCACCATTTAAAGCGCCTCCACAAGGCATGTTTACATATTGTTCCTCTGCTGTATTGTTCGAGTTCATTTGAATGACTTTCATTACAACAGGAGGATAGGGTGACAAAAATAGTAGACTGTATCTTGGTCCCTAAACCAGAGTGAATCGATGGGTCAGACACGAAGCATCCAGGCTCCCCCTTGCAGCTCAGAGTTTGTGCTCAGCTCCCGCTGCAGTTTCTGTCCCTGTGTCACTCAGAGCACAGTAGTACATAGCTGAATCTGACACTCGGACCGAGGTTTTCTCCAAGTGGAAAGAATTTGATCCTCTGAGGTATGTGGCTTCAAAACCTTTGTCACTTCCCTTGTCATTGTCCCTCACAGCCTTCAGGAGGAACCGTGGACCTTCTCCGGGATACTGAACATACCAGAAAAGAGTGGGGTACTGTGTGCTTTCATAGAAGCAGTTCACAGTCAGGAAGCCTTCTGCGAGGGTCACTTGGCCTTGTGTCTGGTTCACTGAATCTCCATTGTTTCTTCCTGAAAAAATAAAAATAACAATAATGGCTCCGCTTACCTCAAGCATGTTCTGTGGCTTTACTCTTAGAGAAATCACGGTTAAAGATTTCCAATATAATGGGAAAAAAGACTTCAAGCTTTAGGTGCCATTTGACTTACCAAACATTAAGAATAGCATGATCACTGATCCTGGACAAGAGTTCATTCTTAGAGTACCTGGTCTCGTTGGGTGTTGACTTCTTAGTGTAAAGAAACAAAGTCACAGTGAGAGGATGAATATGAGCTGAGAATTTAAGCAGGAAGGGTGCATGTGTCAGGGAAATACACCCCCTTGTGGGTAAGATGCTAAATTAAACTCATGGAATGTTAATCTGTTCTCTCAACAGTTTTTTCACCTCTGGTTTTATTTTATTAATGACACCTGTTAACTATCAGGATGGTCCTTTGAAAAGCGAAATAATTTGCACTTTGCACTTTTCATAAGCCTATTTTTTTCCCAGCACACTGAATGACTTGGAAGCTCCTCCATACCATAGCATTTCTGAGAATTCAATTCTACTTTTCTTATTTACCCATTTTTAACTTCCTTGTGATTCACAGAAACATTATATAAGAAATTTTAAAGATAAAATCAGAAGAATATCAATAATATATATCTAATAACCAGTAGAGGATGGGAGATGACACTGAAACTTTTTGTCACCACTGTGTTTCTACACCTGCAACAATATTAAAACACTTAGCAGGTGGCCAAAAGGTATTTCTTCAGGGCATCAATGAATGAATAAACAAGTGGTCTTTGGTCAAGGAATTTCTGCCATTTGAAACACCACACATTAATTGAAAGAAACAATATAAAAACTTTCCTAAGAAAGATGGGAATTCTATATTACATATATATTGACCTGAAATGAAAAATATGTAGCTCTTAGCATCAAACAAACATAGAATTGAAGTTCTTAAATCCCTATAAAATTATCAAGCATCACTTTCTTCTCCCTTAGGATTTTGATGATTCTCAGATAATTCAATTGGCCTGTGAACTTCAGGCAAAATATTCTAATGCTAAACTTTTAATGGAAATTTTGCCTCATGTATGCTATCTACATATACCCATCTGCCTAATTGACCAATACAGTTGAACAACATTATTTTCACCAGATAATATGGATTTGCCTCCAAACACAGAAGCTTCTAGCTCAATATCAGCTTCTAGGATTGATAGAGACATGTCCACTGATAATACAGAAGCATTTTATAGCAAGAATGAAACTTCCTTTAATATAGGAGTTAGTTGGGGAGATCTAATCATAAAGTCCTAACCAGGCAGGACATGGTGGGTAGTCACACACTAGGCATATAACTTTTTCAGTAGCAGGTTTTATCTTTGCTTTAAGCAAGCTCTGTCCATTGTTTTGTGCACCTAAGTTAACACACTTGAAATGAGCCATAACCACCCTCAAGAGAGCATATAATCTCACCTATTGTGGAATCTGATCCCCACCTTGCTTTCTCCTACCTTCATGTATCTTCGTGATGTCCCCTAATTTATTTTAAATGCATAAAAGAAACTACAAAATTGCTATTTTGCAAACAACTTTAGATCTTGCTCCCTGCTATATGTCATCAGTTTGGCTCAAATAACCTCATAAAACTTCTTTACAGGTTTGGACAGTTCTTACATCAACATTTACTGGGTGTAGCTGACAGGATTTCAAAGAAAACTACCAAAGACCACCCGGTAGACCTGGATCTAGTACTGGGTACAAGCACAAGTGGGGCTCCCACTCTGAATCAGGTGAACTTTTCTTAGAATCCCAAGACTCTTTGTTTACAATAGCAGGCTTTGATCTGTTCCTAGAAAATCTCAAGGTGGAAAAGGGTTGAGAAAACCCAGGAAAAACCCAGGGAAACAAAATGGCTTGTTACTTTAATTTTGTCTTTTAGATTTATTACTGAGAGTCTGAACAAAATCTGTGCTGATTCAATGGGAGACTAAACAATCTTTAGCTCTGAAAGAAAAGGACGCTTCCTCTCCCAATCTGAATAGCTAATGGGGTGACGTTAATTGTTCAGATCCCCAAATCCTAAACAGCAGAGATGAGCTTCTGGAGTTGTCCAGTCCCTTAACACAGACAATCCCAGAGAAGCCGGCAGGAGCCCCAGAAGAGGGGCAGGATGCCTTGAAATTGGATCACCCTGAGAGAGAGGGTCTTATGTCTGGAAAGTGTCAAGGTTCTGCCAGCGTCTGGTAAACTCTCACTGGCCCTTGTTCAGGTATTCTTAGGTGACTAAAAATCTTTATGAACTTGCCTGAGGAAGAATAACCTCCAGTGCCTAAAGCAATCCTATAAGAATATCCACTGCATTTGGGTCATTTGGACATGCGCCTGTAAAGGGAGGTTTTCCTTAGAACTTTGTTCAGACTCTACAGATCTCAAAGTTAACATGAAAAATTGTGTCTCTGAAGCCAATAAGCCCCACAACAGTCAGCCTCCCATTAGTACTAAGATGGCCAAGATGAGGAGTTTGTAATACTTCTAAGTTAAACTTTTGCACACACAATTGAAAAAACCTGGCTATAAAATTAGGCCGAAAAATGGAAAGCATATGTACTTGGTCTCAAAGTTTCAAAAAGAGCATTTAGATCAACCTAGGGTGTCATTTAGAAGTCAATTAAATTCGTTGAGGTATTAAAAATGTCTATTTTAAATGGAGGAAGGTCTTTTGGAACTTGACTTGTCAAGGACACATATGAACTGTAAAAGGCCTCCAAAACAAAATTTGGATCCAACTATTCTCTGTCCGTGTCTGTCTGTGCATGTCCATATATGTATGTTGTAGATGTAAGATAGTTGTCTTACCTCTGGATGGTACTGTTAAAATTAATTTAGCCACAAGTACTTCTACAGATTGGGTACTCTAAAATTCTCAGATATAGAAACTAATTTGAATGCCTTAGCTGAAGTTCACATGATCAAAGATTAATCTTTAGCTTAAGTTTGTTGGTTTAAGTAAAACAGACATGTTTTGCTTTTATCTGAGTTTTACAAAAAGGAGTCCACATTAATAATTACTTTTGATGTCTATGAAATATGATTCTAGAGCTTATAAAATATCTTAAATATATGTGCCAAGAAAAGAGCCTATGTTTCTAGAGATTATGACATATCTTCATAGATCTGCCAAGCTAAAGAGTGCTAATTGCTTGCTTCTTAGTTTTCATTAGGAATTGAGGTTTTAAGAGCCCAGATCTCAATATATGTGGGAATAAGTCCGTGGTATTCAAGAAGGGCCCCAGAACAACTCGAAGCATATGTCTTTTAATGTTTAATTGCATGAGAAGCATTGTAAAATAAATGATGGAAAACTTCTGGAGCATATGTTGTGGGTCAACAATGATTGTAAATTAAATAAATAGTCAGGGCTATAGGAAATCCGAGATGGCCACTTTGTTGTTGTTGTTGTTGTTGTTGTTTTCCTTGCTTGCTGGCATACCTCATTTTTCTGTTTTTACATTCCATCATGTATCATACTGCATTTAAGCTGAACTTAGATGAAGGAGCTCATGAGCTGATGTTATTGAAAGGAGACATCTTACACTGTTGCCAAGGTTTAAGAGAGTCACTTCAAGAAAATGCCAACTTGGTAACTGCTTCCTTTCCCAGTGAGAGCTCCCAGGAGACAAAGAATTTAGATACCGTTTTTTGAAAGGACATCAAACAAAGAACATTCTCCAGCTCCATTGAAAGGGACCTTATCAGCACCTAATCACAAATGGACGTCTACTCCCTCTCTGACACTTGCCTTTAAACATCAAAGACTTCTCAAGGATAAGATGATGACGTCAGAGAGAGATAGTTACTCCAAGGTATCGACAAGGCCTGTATACCTCCAAATTAATATTGAATTCAAAATCCATTTTGTTTAATTGCCCTTACCTGTCTGCTAATGAAATTAGTCATAATAATAGTTATATTTCATCTTTGGCTTTCTCTATGTAGTACAACTCTTTATGATTACTGAATATGTATTAGATAAGTGGTAAAACTCTTTTCATGGCTGATGTAAATGTTATACTAAATTTCGAATATAGAAAAAAATAAGACAGTAGGCAAAACTGAAATCATGACAGTCCACAGGATAGAAATGATCTGGAGTGTTTCGTTCACAAGGAAAACCATAAAACCTGCCTGTCTTCTATTTAGCTGCCCTTCTCTTTCTGGGAAATACTCAGCTTCTTCAGCTCAGATTCTATGGTCACAGTATTGCCCCATCTCCAATGGCCAGCCTGAATACTGAGACTTCCTAAATCTGTGAGATCACATAATCCAAACAAAAGGTTAGTTATCAATACATCCTTGAGATTGATTTATGTTCAAAAGGGAAATGATGGACCAAAAAAGAAAAAGGTAGTTCTATGAATAATTAACTCACAGGCTAATCTGATCATATATTCCTAACTGGGAAGGTTATGATGGGTAGTCATGCCCCAGGCATACAACTTCTTTACTGAAAGGCTTATCTTTGACTTAAGCCAGTCCTATAGTTGCATTTAGGTTAACCCATCTTTGAAATACCTCTTTTTCAGACTCCTCCTTCAAGGTATAACTGCCCTCTAGAGAGCAAATGATCATAACTATCCTGTAATCTAAACCCCACCTCGGATTCTCTCATCTTTACATATCTTCTTTATGTCCCCTTCTTAATTTCAAATGCATAAAAGAAATTGCAATACTTTTATTCTCGGAAGCATTTTAACTCTTTCTCCCTGGCATGCCATAAGTTTGGCTCAAATAAACTCTTATAAGAAGACTCTACATGTTTGAACCTCTTTTTACATCAACAATGCTTGCTTGTGTTTTAAATTAAAATCTCTTTCAAAGGTGATTAAAATCTGTCTCTGTGGTATAATGAAATTTTCTGTTAAATGAGCACAAAATGTAAAAATTCTAAATTATGTACATTGTATAATATCTATCTTCCTCATAACAAACATATTATAAAAAGTTTACGTATAAAAAACAATAAATAAATAAATCTGCTTTCATTTCTTATGTGGAGTTGGAAGTGGGGAGATGGGGGATGCTCTCTGGCTGCTTGAGCTCTTTGGTGAAATGAATGAATAAATTCAGCCCAATCGGGACAGAGAAATTACTCAGTAAATTAAACAGAGGAAGCTTAATATAAAAATTATAAGCTATTACAGAGTCTTGGATTAACAGTAGAATGGCTAAGAAGAAGAAAGAAGACCCACGCAGGAATAGCAGGTGCAAGGTGTAGCCATGACTTCCACAGCTGGAATAGAACACACAAGGAACACAACCAGACCCCCACTCCAGAGCTGAGCCCCAGACCTGGTTGGGAGAAGACACAGCTGTGGCTCACTGGATGGCAGAGAAGTCCATTCTTCTACCAGTGAAACTTGCCAGAAATCCACCTTCTAGAACTTGACAGAAAACCATCCTCCGGGGTGCGAGAAAAAGAGGTTCATAGGTAAGTGTCTCACTGGAGGCACCTCTTCTACATCATCACCTGAAAATGGAGACTCTAGGAGAAGCTGCTGTCCTCAGGGTGCTGGTGGCCACTGCACAGCAGGAACCTGGTGCAGGTGCACTATGGGAGCTGCTCAGGGCAGAAGCCTCCTGAGCTGCAGGATCCTGTCAAGAGGGTAAAGAGGAACCAGGGAGAAAACTCTTCCTACCTGTACTCTCTTCTGACAAAGTTGAACATTGGAAACAAAGGAAAATACTTCAAGAGCCCAGTCTACTTTCACAGAACAGACAAAAATTGTATTTGGAGCTAAGAGCCAATAAAGCATTGTTCACCTTCGATTACTCATCTTCTACATGCAACCCCTACATACATTTGAACCACATATAGCAAAAAAACAGCTTTACATTTCCACCTACTTCAAGATATAGCTACCCTTCTTACAGCTGAAAAATATCTCACCCTTTTCAAAAATGACAAAATGTACAGTTGCAATCATGCCATCACTGATTATATTAATGACTCTTCAAATTCAAAGATATTCTGAAAATTCTGTTACCTATAGACTACCTTGTAAAGTTAATTTTCAATCATTTGAATAAAAAATAACAGTGGGAAGAAGAAAGTGTTTAGCATATACAAATAAGCGTGTGCACTCGTGTGCGTGTGCGCACACACACACACCACGTATAAAACAAGCAAAGAGAAAATACACAAAAGTACTGTATACAATCTTTGTTTCTATAATTGGTCATGAGGCTGTAAGTTGTATCTATGGCCTCCTTCATTCATTTCTACTTTGTATTTCCCCTGCCTTCAGCTAAAACCTTGGTTGGTCTAGGATCTTTGCTGGGTCGGGTGACCCAAACCTTCATTCTGGAAAGATCCACATCCTCGATTGTACTGTTTCATTTCTATTTGTTCACTTTTCCATTAGCTTTTGCCATTGGCCATAAAAATAGTAAGATGCTCCAAACATAGTATTCCTTACTTTCATTGTGTACAAGCAACACAATATCTTCCTGTTACTCAGGATCAATCATGCCAGCCAACAGATTTTTTTTCTTCCATGTTGGCTCAATGGCTAAGGAGCACAAAATATCCCATTTTTTGTCCCTGGTAAAGGATTCTTCTCTAGGGATTAAAACTTCAAAATCAATGCAGTATAAAGTTGCCAGGGTGGGAATTCAAAAGTCCTTTAGCGCATTATCAATAATAATAGTGAGAGGAGCCAATTCCACGTCCACATTTAGATTCCTGGACTCATGTATTGTGGCCGTGTGGGACACAGTAACATATGAGGGTCTCCGATTCAAAGCATGTGCCGAGTCCTGTTAAACAAAACTCCATCCTGGCAGAGTATTGCCTCCCAACTAGACCTGGAACTCAGCTACTCCACCTTTGAATTAGGCCAGCTGATTCTCAGTGGTGGGGTGTGTAGTAAGACTAGGTAATCACATGAGAATTATTAATTTAGTTGATAAAATAAATCATGATTTCTTGTTTATTCATACTAATTCTTTATTGTAGGAATTTTCTCATAAAATTATATAATTATGTAAATAATAAACTATCAATAAAAAAAGAAAGAATGTGGGGGGAAAGAAAGAGAAGGAAGAAGGGAAGAAAGGAAGGAAGGAAGGAAGAAAGGAAAGAAGGAAGGAAGGAAGGAAGGAAGGAAGGAAGGAAGGAAGGAAGGAAGGAAGAAAGGAAGGTAGGTTACGGTAGGAAGACTACTTTGATTTCTCAGGCAGAGTTAGGGTTGAGAGGTGGGCATATGATCTCCCAGCTGCATGGTGTTGATTTTTTTTTAACACCAGGCATGAGTCCTAAATTGAAATAGAATGATAGTTCTCCTTCTCATAGCAAGCTGCATACAATGCCCATCAAAGTCCCTTTTGTAATATGGCTGAGACAATGACAGTGAGTCACCTGAAAATAGTCAGAGGAAGAAGAGAGTATAGTCCAAATATAGGGAGGAAGGGAGCGGGAAACCAGACATTAAATGAGCACACATTTCTTCTTAATTCTATGTTTCGAACACCCTATTTACATGCTTATACCTTTCTAACAATCACTCCAGCATATGTATTACACATAACCATATCAGAATGCCCTGAAAATACTGTTCATCTTCTGGCTTGCCATGTAGCTAAAATGTCCCATTGATCACAGTCTAATTATTCTCTCTACATTTTGAGGGCCCCTATGCACCTATCTTCTTATGTATTACAAGGAAACCCAGTAGTAACTAAAAGCTCTCTCCTCCTCCTTCTCCTCTTTCTCCAAAATATTTGTTACTCTCCAAATATTCAAGAACACAGAAACCATAAAAACTTTTTATACATTTTTTTCCATCCCAGACAAAAAGTTTATACTGGGTCATAAGTTTATGCTGGATCCAATGACCCCTAGTATTCACTGCAATTCCTATCAATATTAACAGCAGAGTTTAGCCAGGCTAAACTTAACACATGATTAATTATGACAATATTAACATATCAGAATCCATCTCTAGTATTCTGACAGTGAAATTATACCAAAATTAAAAGAAAAAAGAAAAAGAAATATTTGAGAAATTATCAATGCCTGGACTAAAGCATTGATAAAGCATTGATAAAGGATAAGGAATTATACCCACAAATTTCTGACTAACTTGCTTGAACCAGACAAAATACACTGATACATTGTGACTGACACAGTGAGAGCCAAAGAAAATATCCCAAGAAAATTGCCTGTAAACTACCAAGTGGACATGGAGGCAAACTTACAGGGAAAGAATATGAGTTCAGCTTTTGTTTTCTGGCTTGAGAGAGAGTTACAATGATGACTAAAAACTGAGAATCGTCCCTGAAAGCAGTCAACCTCAAAGCAAGATCTTGAGCATCTGATTGATGCGAGACAGGGCAAAATTCTCCAAGTTGGTTCGGGAAAAATAAGCCATGCACCAAGAGAAGAAGAGGATCCTTTGGCAGAAAGTGTGGAAAGAACACACACGCCAATGTTAGAGTCAAAAGAAAAGTTTATTGGAAAAGGGGTAACACTCCACAGACAATGTTGTCTCCTCTCAGAGGCAGAATGTGTGAGGGCCAGTAAGTGAGAGAGTGAAAGCAATGAGAGGGACCCTGAGGGTTCAGGGAATTCGGTTTATATGTCATCCTTTAGTTCCCATTTCCTTTGATATAGACATACAGTGAGGAAGGGGAAGAGTACATAGCATGAAAAGGTGCGGAGACAGAGTGAAAGGCCTGCTGGCACTTCCTAGTCTTTAATCCAGAGCTTCCCCATGGTTTTAGCTATAGGGAATGACTCTTGGATTCTGTTTCTCCTTCACAGGGGTGGGGAATGGGCTGTTAGCAATCCCAGTAGAAATCTTCCTTCTTTTCGAAGGTGTCCTCCTGGCCTGGATGCAGGTCTGATCGGCATACTATAGTCTCTAATTGTGGCTTGTTAACATTTTTAATTCTTTTGCCTCTTTCCCACATTATGATGAGTATGTGATGAGAACACTGCCTCCTTCATCATTCTAGAAGGTTATTTATGCTGATGTCGTTCCTACTAAGAACAGCAAAAGCTTCTGAAATAAAGTTTATCAGACATGGATTGGTAAAATTCTATCAAAGAACCTGAATCAGCTCCACTCTCTTGGCCTCACTCATTTGCTGTCATATGGCAACAGGTCTTTAAAAATAGCACAGGAAGAGATCTTAAGGCTTCAAAAGCTCCACGCCCATGAGTGGTTTGTGCTCGGCTCCCCTGCAGTCTCAGGCACTGTGTCACTCAGAACACAGAAGTACACAGCTGAGTCGTTCAGACGGGCTGAGGATTTCCGCAGGTTGAAGGAAGATTCATCCTTCCTAAATTCAGCCACAAAATCTTTGATGCCTTTAACCAAGGTGTCACCTGAATAGTATCTGAGGAGAAGCTGCAGGCCTTCGTTGGGGTACTGGACGTACCAGTAGAGAGAAGGAGTTCCTCCATACTCATACTTGCACCTCAGCTCCAGCGAGTCTCCTTCAGAGACAGAGATGAGGCTGTCAGGCTGGGTCACCGTCTGGGCTCTGGCGCCTCCTGCAAAATCAATATTTTGTCATCAAATGCAGTGCAGACTCCGCTGTGAAACCTAAGTCTTTCCACTCAGAATCTGTAGAACTAGAGAGCAGTATGAAATGTTACTCACTCGGTGCAAAAATCATGCCCAGGGTTGAGATGAGCAACAGGTGCATGGCTGAGCAGAGAAACACCAGGGGATATTTTCTGGATAATCTGCGCTGAGCAGGCAGGAAAAGGGCTGCAGAAACCTTGGAAGTGAGAGGTGGAGGGAAGAAGCTTGCTCTTGGAGGTAAAACTGCAAACGATGCTGAGATGAGCCTGGAGATTTCTGACATCTGATTCTTGTCATCTCTGTGTCTACAAAAGCTCAGCCAGCTGCAGGGAACAGATGATCCTGAGCTTGTTCTCTCTCTAGTTTGTGCAGCATCGCCCTCTGCAGGCCGGGTGCACACACAAAGGTCCTGAGGCCCCACCTATAACTAATCAGCAGTTCCTTCTATTTTCTGAGATACATCACAATT
Source organism: Cynopterus sphinx (assembly GCA_030015415.1). Taxonomy (NCBI): domain Eukaryota; kingdom Metazoa; phylum Chordata; class Mammalia; order Chiroptera; family Pteropodidae; genus Cynopterus; species Cynopterus sphinx. The sequence continues at coordinate 78,808,593 of CM057384.1, forward strand.
TCCAACATCTTTCTTCCTTCCCTAATCACTGATGGTGTGTTAGTTCTACAGCCCAATTAAAAATGGATGTCATATAAAAGTAGACTAACAAGTTATTTTGCAGAGAAATCAGTTTTTAAAAATACATCAGACATGCAATTCAAGTTCGTGAGCACCTTTGCAATCAGACGCAATGCCTCTGACCGAGTTTCATGGCCCAGGGCTGCCATGTGCACATGAATGATGGCAGAGACGTGTATCTTGGCTGATGCTCATGCAACCGACAGGACACTCAGTAGCCTGTGGAGAAAAAGACAAGCCCCGTTAAATGGAGGCAGTGCTGCTCTTGGTAAGCAGTCTCCGGATTGAACACTTTGCTCAAGTGCTGAAGGACCTACAACCACACCAAGAAAGCCAGCTCTGAACAGCCAAGAAAAGACAAATTCACTGCTTTCTTTGTGGACAAATAAGCTCTGTGACAAAATCAAAACACTTCTTTTCTTTGATTCCAAGATCACGAGCCCCGACCTCTTCTGGGGGGCTCTTCAGTTACTTGTTCAGCCCACAGAGAATGACCTCTACATAGAAGATTTTCTAATGTTGTTCACTTGTGAATTTGTGGTATATAAAGCTGAACTTCTGATTCCTAGGGCTGCTATAAACTCACTGTCCATGTTTTTAAATGTCCTCTTAGCTAAGAATAGAAATACAAAGAGAATAAATCAAAATCAAGGAATAAACACAAAGGGATTATCTTGAGATGAGAGATTTGCACCCACTTTCTGAATATAGTAGGGAGGTAGGATAACATTGAGGACTAAGTTAGGAGACGAGAAACCATAACCAAAAATAACCTAGAAGAAGCAATTCTTCTATCTTTCAGGCTGGTGGTCATTTTTACTCCTCTCAGGGTTGCTGGACTTTGGAAAAGCCATTCATGGGCAAAATCAAAGGCCCCAACACTGTCTCCTACCCTGGAACACTGCTGTTTCCCCTGAACAGAAAGAATGCAAAGCAATTCTCCATTCTTCACTGGTGATATAAGCAACATCTCTGAGTTGAGAAAGAATAACATCAGAAAGAGAATATTCGCCCTTCAGAATGTTGACAGGATTCTAAGAAATACAGTGATTGCCGGAAAGAGTGAGGAGTCTCCATAGACAGCGTAGAACAGCAGAAACCATAGTCCTTGAAAATAAGCAATAATTAAGACATTTTTAAATGGAAGGAAGAAGAAATTGAAAACAAAACAGCTGTTATGGATACTGAAAACAAATAGGTTTTGATCAGTTGTACCATGCCTTCACGTCCTCTTAAAAACTGATGCAGATTTCAAAACTATTTGAAATTTAGAAAAAAAAAATTCGGTACTTAAAGCAGAAGTAAAAACAAGAACATTCTTATTTTCCTGTGGATTCTGAAAATTATGCGAAAGCCAGCAATTTGTGTAAAAATGTCAAAATTCAGAGAAGCCACTGGCACTGAGATAAATGTCACATGTTATTATTTTCCTTTAGTTTTGTTCTGGTGGCAGGCCTCTGATGGCAGGGAGGTAATAACCCAGAGATAATTTTTATCTTAACCCAGAGATGTGGAAAGAGACACATCTCTCTGACATGTAGACTGGACTGGCATGGAGAGATCCTAAAGAAGGACATGGAGAGTGGAGTAAGTCTCAGACTAATTCCAAAACAATATGTGAATAAACATAGTAGAATTTCCCTTTTCCTTCTTTCTTAAACAAACACTTACAATGATCAACTATGTAAAAATAATTTGTGACAGGTAGCGACGATTATAAGACACAAGTCTTCCTTCTAAATTCTATCAGAACAATGTGAACATAAGCTACAACATGTGAAAAAGAATAGTTTTGTAAGTCGAATCCTAAACTCACATTTTTGAATAAATAATTTTGCTTGAATTTCCCTGAAACACACAAATACTACATATGACATCACTAGGCTCTAAAGGAAAATGTATGTCACATTTGCTCAACTAGAAAGTGATCGTCAGTGCACATACAAGAAAAAGCTCAAAGAGTTCCTCACCACCAAATCAGTATTTCAAGAAGTGTTTAAGGAGGAGAAGGAAGAGGAGGATGAGGAAGAAGAAAGGTAAGAAAAAGGGGAAAGAGGAGACAAGATAAAAAATATGAATAATAAAGCAGCTTTAACTACGTATCAATCAACAGTTACTTTAAATCTAAAGTAATGGATTAACTCTCCAGCCATGCTACCCTGAACAACCCCAATGCCATCTGATCTCAGAAGCTAAGCAAGGCTGGACCTGATTAGTACTTGGATGGGAGACCACCTAGGAAGACCAGGTGCTATAGGCATAAAAAATATTCAAAAATAAGGGATTGTAAATTAGCAAGGTCCTTGCAATGTGTGAGGTCAATCGAGGGTTGCCTCGCCTAAAAAATTTGTGAATAAATAAATAATAAAGTAATGAATTAAATGCTCTAATCATGGCACATAAGGTGACTGAATGGATAAAAAAACAAGATCCTTACACATGCTGCTGCTTGCTAGAGATTCACTTCATATCAAAACACACACAGATTGAAAGTAAAGTGATAGAAAAACAAATGTCATGAAAATCAAAATGAAAAAGAAAAGCTGTGGTAGTAATACTGATACCAGACAAAACAGACCTTTATAAAAAGGCTACAACAAGGGACAAAGAAGGACCCAGTAATCGCTCTTCTGGGTGTTCATCAATGGATGAATGGGTAAAGAAGTGTGATAAGTATATACAATGGAATATTACTTCTTCAAAAAAACAATGAAATCTTACCACTTGGATGATATGGATACCTAGAGGGTATTGTGCTAAGTGACATAAGAGAGACAAAAAAAGGAAAATGCCATATGATTTCACTTATATGTGGAAATTAAAAAACAAAATTAACAAACAAAACAGAAACGAACTCATAGATACAGGTTCATGGATACCAGACTGAAGAGGTTTGGGGGACTGAGTAAAATAAGGGAAAGAATTAAGAAGTACAAATTGGTAGTTACAAAACAGCCATGGGATGTAAATACAGAATAGGAGATACAGTTAGTAATACTGTAGTACCTATGTATGGTGTCAGAGAATATTACATGTTTCCTCTTGACAATTTCTGTAGTGCTACAGGACTGCTGAGAAACTAAAAGTGGCTTCATGATTTCTATATAATAATTCAGAACACTTACTTAAGCATATCACTGTCCTTTTAAATCCAAGGAAGATTAAAATTTAACATCTGTTCAAAAATGACATTGTCCAATTAGTTCAAAAAGCACTAACATGAAAATAATTTTTAAATTGAAACTATTATCTTCATATTTAATTTCTCTTTCTAAGTCTGTAAATATTTGTTTTCTAATGTTGCAGCAATTTTGAAAACATGAGTCTCTAAACATTTAGAGGATTTTAAGACTCTCTTGTTTTATTGAAATATTCACATATATATTTTTATTTTGTAATAATTTATAAATAAAATTTATTGCTGACCACCCTCTGGGGCTTTACTGAGCTCAAGATTGCCCCAAGCTTACTGTGCAAAAGCGACTGCAGGAGCAACGTGCCTGCACCATGGGAAGGGTGGAGCTAAAAGCCCAACAGCAGATCACCTGGGAGCACTATGCCTGCCATGCTGCACAGAGGTAGGTGGCTGAGTCCTCCATTTGGAAGAACGTGATGTGCAGGATACCGTAAGTTACTTAAAATTCATTGTGGAGCTTAATCTTCCATTTCTGTTGGACCCCGAAGTCAGGTAAAACAGACTGATGAGGCTGCCCCCAGCATTCTGTCAGAACCACTGCATAGCTGTCATTGTTTGAGAAAATTTGCACATCAGAGAAGAGTTAGTTCCCTCCAGGCGGCTCAGTAACAAAGGACTCTGCTCCACCTCCAGCCCTCTCACACCTGCTTGGAAAACAGAAAACAAACACAAATGATGTCACCAGGGACTAATGATGCAGTTCTGAATCTGTAAAATATCCCAAACAGCACCCAAGTAGGACTGTCTAGAAGCTCTGTGTGGCTCTCCTTTCTCTCCCTCCCACCCTCACCTGTTAAACACTCCCCAGTTCCCCATCTGGCACAGAGGCAACTCACAGCAAACCTGGACCCACAGAAGGCCCAGCAGAGCTCCCTGGGGTCTCTCCATGACCACTCCTTGCCCACTTGCTGTGGTGACTTTGCCCCTGCTCTGGAAGGGTAGAGTCCTAGACCAGACAAATGTTGTCTTTCAGTCATTAGGTTCCACCAGACTCACTGAGCACCAATTACATCTGAACCCTGTCATTTACTTAGCAGAAAACTCCTCCTACAGTGGCCCAGTCAGATGGCATACTCATCTCTCCAAAACGGTGAGTGGGTGCCAAAAGTGCAGGAGTGATAGGGGCAATATTGAAGAAATAGGGTTTTTTCCCAGAAGGCTCTGGAAAGCAAGACACACAGCCACCATCTGCATAGAAAATGATTCCATCAAATTTTGATTGGTAAAAATTTAGATATGTATATAATGTCCTTCCTGGCTTAATTTCCACATCTCCACTCCAACTCATGAACACCCTGTGGACTCACACAGCTGATTCTGATGTAACCACACTTACTTTGCTGCTCAAATTAAATATTGTCCTCTCCCTCTCCTTATATTGGAATTCCTAATGTTTTCCTTCATCTTCTTTTCATTCAACTCCCTTCTATTTTGAGGATAATATATAAAAAGTTAGGATGTGTGGTCTAAAGGATCACTTTCTAAGTCGGTGGGCTTGGAAAATTTTAGCCATAACTAAAAAATTAAAAACAGCTTAGGTAGATGTTCTCTGTTGAACTTCCAGGCTCACAATCACCCCATCCTCAGTGCCTCTGCTCAGAACCATCCTCACGAGAAGTCATAGGATAAGGACTCTCACTTTCTAAAGATCACATAGAGGGGAAGACCTGAAAACCTGACACAAGCTTTACACCAACGATGTTATCCTTCTCTTCATTGTTGCTCATTATAATTTGGCTCTCAGCTCTCTGGTTCCTGTCTTAACTTACTGTTCCACTCTAGACCAACAGAAACGGTCATTTGTTATTAGTCAAACAGTGCTCCCTAGTGGGCAGAAACCATCAAGAAAGTCCACTCCTACCAACCAATTCAGCTGTCACGCGACCCCAGCTTCGGTCACTCCATGTTTTCTAATGATCAGAACACAAAATAACTGCCCAGACAGAATGGGGATTACAAATGAACCGAATCCTACTTTCTCAATGTCATTTCATGAGAATAAATATCTTTAAATAATTTGATAAATCTCAGCTTGTGCTATTTATCTGATTTCTTTACCCTCGTTCAAAATTAATCCACTGACATCTTTTGAAGTTTTAGTGTAAATGGGGTAATCTAACAGATCTTAAGAATCTATAAAAAAGGACAGCATACAAATGCACAGTCTACCAGAAAAAAAACAAAAATATTCATGAACTATGAGACAGTTGAAGAATAGGACCTGAAGAAACCAAAAGCTACATGATTCCAGAGGAAGAAAAACTACTTATACTTGTGGTGGTTGAACACAATCTTATGCAGATGGTGTCATTTTTGCCTTTTCCCCTTTACTGGTGAGAATACACAATATAGATAAAAATTTATAAGAGATTTGACTTTTTATTCATTTTTAACAATATGAAGAATACATAAACATACGAATTATTAAAAATAATAAAACATTACATATAGACTAAAATCTCCTTTGAGTATCACTTCCAGTTCTCCCTCTCCTGTCACGTATTACCTGTATTCTTTCTAAATCTTGATCAATTTGCAGGCGATGCTTTTAGACATTCTTAGTAGAATCGACAGAATCGACAGAAAAATATAGTATTTTATTTATACTTTATTATAATACAAAGCTACATATCATGTATACCTTTCTGCAACTTGTTTCATAAACTCAATAATAAATCTTGTAAATGGTATCATGTGAACACACATAGGTCTTTTTGGAGCATTCTATCCCACATTGTGGATATGCTGCCTTTTATTAGTCCCTCCCTTCGATGAACTGCTAAAATGGTGTTTCTTTTATCTATGAAATATAACACTACGATAAACCTTTGGAGCCTTCATCTTTATTCACATGTCCACATGTTTCTCTAAGAGCAGAAACTAGAAAGGAATTAAGGAACGAGCCTTGAGGCCAGTAAGTGAGATTAACTCTGGGCACCGAGATCAGCAACAAAGGTTCTGAGAAGGAGGGTGAGAATTTATGTTCTGATCCTTGTGTGAAGTGGTTTTCTACTTTATTCTTCTTCTTAAAGTGCTTCAGAACTATAATTTATCAGTTCCTTTGATAAACTTTCTCTGACATTTCTGTCCTAATATATAGCTAATGTATACTTTTTTTCAAATGTCTTTGAGGTCATAGTAAAGATGGTAGAAGAGAGGGGAGGAACTACCCAAAGAGAAGAAACAGAATATAGAGGGGGAGAAACCACATAGATCACACACACAAACACAATATATGGATACTGATCTAAGAACAGAAAGACACTACATTTTCTAAATCAGCAGAGACAAAAGGAAAATTGTATCAATGAAGCAGAAGACAGTCTAAACAATGAAGCCAAATATATCCATAATGAAAACGTGTAACAAGGAGATTATTTGATTACAACAAAATAGAAAATCTTCTACATATTGCTTAAGAGACAAACCTTAAAGAAAACAATAAAAAAACTGAGAACATAGGAAGGAATTCTTTCTTCTATGCATTCCTCACCTGCTACACCCAGCACACCCACCACACAGCTATCCCAAAAGAAGGACAATTCTGCTAAAGAGACGGTCAATGAGGAGTCCAACACCAAGTGAGCGAGTTGCATTAACTCTAAGATCTAAGATTCACGATCTAAGAAAAAAGAGAAAAGACAGAGGCTGATTCAGATAGAAAAAAATGAAAACCCAAGGAGAAATTAAGAGTTACAGAAAAGAGGAAACTAAAATCAAGAAAATTTTGTACCGTGATCTAGTAGAGATAAAGAAGCCAAATGCTAATAACAGCTTTGACATTTTTATCCGTGATCCTTCAACATTCGTCCTTCTATAATTTGGAATTTTTTCTGAACTATTTATAAAACCACGTTTCTAAATCCTCAAAAGCACATTAACAGGAGGTGGAAAACCCTCATTGTGAAAATGGTCTATAATTATTCTGTGCACAAGTAATTAGTGGAAAGTTGGAACAAAGGTTTTAACTGTCTGTTCATAAACATTGCTTTTATTTACAAGGAGGGTCAATTTTAAAATCCTTAACATGGACTATGTCACAAAAAGAAATTTGGAGTTATACCTATACAGATAAAATGTTTTCAACATTTTAACAACCTACGTTTTTTTCTGTGTTTTACTACTTTATCGCCTAAATAAAAGTGTTCCTTTGTTTTCAAGACCTCATAGGTGTCATGCATCTGGAGGTCTAAGTATCCTAACAACTCTGTGCATGTGCTAAAAAGATTGGAAATGTATATGTAAGGTATTCTGTATTTGATGTTAAATAATAAAATCCACCACCCCAGTGGGTCAAACAGTTAGAGACACTCAGCAGCCAGGCCCCTTGTTCTGCTCAGAGTTTGTGCTCAGCTCCCCCTGCAGTTTCTGTCCCCGCCTCACTCCGGGCACAGCAGGACAGAGCTGAAGCTGACTCTTGCCCTGAGGCTTTCTGCAGGTGGAAAGAATTTGCTTCTTCATGGTACGTGGCTTCAAAACCTTTCTTTCTTCCCTTCTCATTGGCCCTTTGGGCTTTCAGGAGGAGCTGAGGACCTTCTCCCAGATACTGAACATACTAGAAAAGAGCGGGGTACCCTGAGGCTGAGTAAGTACAGCTCACATTCAGGGATGCCTGTTCTGACAGGGTCACTGGGCCTCACATTTGGGACACTGAGTCTACAAGGGTTTATCCTGGGAAAAACAAAGAGATTTGTGTCACCTTGGGAGTTAAGTTCTTCGATAAAATTATGGTTAACAAATTTCCTAACTTCATAGAAGAAAGAATCCATATACCAAGAGGCATGTTACTCACCAAGCACTGAGAGGACCACCGTCACGAAGCCTGCAGAAGAGTTTACCTCTAGAGTATTGTCTAAACAATGTTCCTGATTCTTAACATGAAGAAATGTGGAAGTCACAGAGGAATCATAAACAGAACCCTGTGTCTCAGACCCGAAAGGTGTTTGTGTTGAGGAAGCTGCATCCTCTAGTGGACGGGGCCTGCATGGGAGGCCTGTTCCTCAGGCTCCTCCCAGGAGCACAGGGTTCTCATCTTTGCCTTTCCTTAGCTGGCAATGTCAATCTTAACGTGAACCTTGGAAATCTGAACTGCAGTTGTCATAACTTTTAGGTCTGTTTTGCTCTTAGGCCACTTCCTGACAGGACTCTTCTTTAATAAAACAGACCATTTCTATTTCTGAGAAAATAGCAATTTGTGCATTTTAATGCTTTCTTTTATATTTTACGTACACTTTGTGGCCCTGTAACCCACTGAATGTCAGAAAAGACCTTTGCATTGAAATGAGAAGAAGGTCTAAGAAGAAGAGTCATTATTGAAGGGTTCCATGTTTTTCAGCACTTAGAACAGTGACTGACACTTATTATGGGCTTACTAATATTTGTTTATACAGCAAAAATAATAAACAGCATGTGATTGAAGAATCATTACTAAATTATATCAATTGTAACAATGCTATCTTATTAAATAAAAGCTCTGTAGGAGAAAAGTCACACTATCTTATCAATTGTCAAATATTTCTCAATTTCAGAATTTTTAAAGGGGAAAATATGAATTCTAGACAGGAAAAAACATCATTATTGAAGTTACTGAATTCCTATAGAATCAACCAAGATCACTATCTTATTCTCCACTATTTTACTGACTCTGAGGTCATTGGGTAACCTGTGTGAATCAGACAACGAGGGCTACTCTATACTCCTACTGGAGAACTAGCTTCAAGGATGGTTTCCACTGCTCTCTATCTGCAACGTTCCCAAAGCTTAAGCAAATAATTTTTCTGAACAGGGTAAGGAACCCCGAGGACCAGGATCTGCATTATACACCTGGAGCATAAACTAGGACTCTCTCCTTTCCCAGTTTTCACTTTGTTAAACATACGAGCTGATACCCATACCACAATTGATACCAGATTCAATAAACAAGTGATCTGCAATTACAGATTCTGGGATCTCACCACTACTTTTATGAATAATATTTTACAGGATTGAAATCCACTACTATATAATTTTAGAGCCACCCTCCCCCACACATACACCCAACGTGGTTTTGTGGCAGCCAGCCTGACACCAGTTTACATGATCTAGATGGTCTTCAGATTCCAAAGAGAAAGCTTTGGGATGAGCATGGGAAAATTTTTCTATAACTACAAATCTTTTAAAACGATTTTTTTTTCTATAAAGTGTCAGCAGCAACAGCAGGCACTTCTTCAGCTCCCTTTTTATGTTTATTCCTCTATAAAACAAAGCAATACAAAAACCTCTGAGGATTATCAGGATAAATTTTTGGAAGGCCCTGTAAACACTGACCTCTCTCTAGACACATGTGAGGAAGCTTAGCTCAGTGCAATTTCTGCAGCTCTCCCTCCACAAATTCAGATCAAGGGGCTTCATGAGGTCAGAGCCATTGTGTGAATAGTTACCCAGAAGAGGACCTAAGTGGGAAATTCAGGCTCGGGTACTCTTTAGGTTCACATATTTCTTCTCCTTCTTTTCCAACTTCCAAATCACAGTATCATCGCCTGCCACAAAATTATGCTACAAATTCTTTTTCTGAAAAAAAGAGCTACAAATTTTTATTGTGACATACAGGGAGAAAGCAAAATAGGTTGGGTCATACTAGGTTGAAAATAAACAGAATAGGACAACATGCAGAACGTTGTCTACACCTTAATAAAAGAAAACACTTATAGGTCAGTGATATACTATAGGAAGAATATTTTGCAATATGGGTCACACAGTAGGACTTGTACAACATTGAGGGAGAGTATGTATTAAATGTGGATATTTGTTGTCTTTATGGATAATTTTCATAAAAAGAAACTGCATCATTTAAAGTAAACAATTTAAAAAGATTTTGTATGTGTATATACTTATGAATTCAACACCAAAAGTTTCCTCATGTCTCTTTGTAATCCTTCTCTCAACCCTCCCCTCACTTTACTTCCTCTGTTCCCAGCAACACCTGTCATTGTAAATTAGTTTGCATTCTGTATAATATTGTATAAACAGTATCATATGAACTCTCATCTGATCTTTCAATCAACATAAATATTGTGAGATATCCATGATCTAATAAGTATAAATTGTCCATTTCTCTATCTTGCTGAAGCATTATTCATTACATAGGTATAAAGCAATTTGTTTTTCTATTCACCTGTTGAGGTACATTTCCAGCTCCCAAAAATAAAGGGTTTTTTTTTTAGATTCACTTGGACTTTCTATCAAGACAGCTATGTGAATAAAAATAGGTTCGCTTTTTCATTTCTAAGCTATATGCCTTGTATTTCTTCTGCCTCACTGCACTGTCTAGAACCTCCAAGAAAATATTAATTTGAAGTGGTGAAAGCCAAAGATCCTTCCTTATTCCTGATCTTGGGGGAAAAGCATTGTCTTTTACCATTAAGTATGACACTTAACGTAGGTTTTGTGAAGAAGCCCTTATTAAGTTGAGAAGTTTTCCTTCAATTGCTCCTTTGCTAGGAGTTTTTAATCAGGAATACATGCTGGATTTGTCAAATGCCTTTTTTGTACCTACTCATTATTGGAACATCTACAGCTCATGAACCACTTTGGATGCATTGTTGACAGATCTTCATAGAAAAACATTAAAACATTAAGAAGATATCGTTCTCCTGTTTAAAAAATAATAAAACAAAGCTCACAAGTGTCTAGAAAGCTAATAGCTTTTAAAACAGTTACTTCTGATAGCAAAAACATGTTCCATGTTTTTTTCACTATAAATTATTTTCATAGAAAATGTGAGAGAAAGTGTAGAGAGTAAGAAACTTAATTCTTGAAACTTTTACCTAGCTTAAGGCAATATGGTAACAGGATCTTTACTTATACAAAAGAAAATAATAACACAATAATTAAAATAATAATAATTTTTAAATGATTTTAAAAATAATAAAAAATAATACAGGATTGGCTCTTTCATCAAAAGAGGGGAAAAATATATTAGAAAGGATACACAAACTGCAATTCAGAAGCTGATCATCTGGCAGTGGCGTGACCATTTCTTTCAGACCATGATTAGGCTACAGACCATTGCAATGCACTGCAGCAAGAGTGACAAACACTCCTGGGCTTTTGTGAATTCCCAGGGAACTGAAACTTCATTTATGGCTACTGATCACATACTCCATTCCATGAAACTTTCTTCTGATAAAACAGTCTAGAAAATCATTATTCAAATTACCCAGTACAAATTATCCAGTACAGATTTTAAAATAGAATTGCCATATGTTCTCTAGTAATTCTACTTCTGAGTATATACTCAAAAAGTTGAAAGTATTTGGGTATATACCACAAATATTGACATATTTAGATACATGTTTTCACCAAAAGGTGGAAGGAAACCCCATGTCTAACAACAGAGGAATAGATGAAGAAAATGTGGTATAGTCATGCACCAGAATATTACTCAATCTTTAAAAGAAAAAAAATTCTGACACATGCTGTAACATGGGTGAACCTGGAAGATATCGGGCTAGGTGAAATAAGTTACAATATGACGAACGTTGCATGCTTCCATTCAGATGACTTTTCTAAAATACTGAAACTCATAGAACGAAAAAGTAGAATGCTATTAGCCAGGGGCTGAAGGGATGGGGCAATGGGGAGTTATTGTTTCATGAGCATAGATTTTCAGTTTTTCAAGATCAAAAGAGTTCTGCAGCTAGATGGTGGTGCTGGTTGAACAACAACATAACTGTACTGAATACGATTAGACACTTAAAATGGTTAAAGAGGTAAAAATTCATGTTAAAATGATAAGATTTAAAATAACAAATATTTTTTAAATGCACTCCTTTTCAGATCTCTACTCAGCGCATCTGTTTTTAAATGTCAATATAAGAAGGAGTTACAAGATCACTTCCCAGCCATCCATTACCATTTAGCTTTTAAGGCACTGAGACAATGCAGTTAGACAGGAAAGGAAGAAGTAGGAGAGAATGAGGATTGTGGCTTGTGGGACATTGTTTGAACAAAATGGGCCCGAAAGTGTGATGGCAAAATACTTTTGAAGGTGTGGTGAAGTGAAAGGCAAGAGAAATAAAGACACATATTATTGATCCTTTTATGAATGAGGTTAGTGAGAGACAAGTAAATCTATATTATGAAACTAAGTTTTTTTTATGTTAGTGTTTTGATGAGGCAAAGAGCATTAGCACAAAGTTTGTCACATAACAAGCACATTAGAGAATAAATGAGAGTACCCTTCACTTAGCGGAGTAATATAAATTAAACGGATTCGTTAAACAGTATGAAACAGCATAAAATACAGCAGAAGGAAAACCACAGACAAATTATATGAACTTCCTTATTCAAAACAATGCCTACAACAAAATATATGCAATAAATATTAATTTAAAAAATTTATCAGAATGTCTAGCAATTCACACATTTTGACTGATTTCTCAGACAGAAGTTCTTGAATTTCTTTAGTCAATTCTTCTAGCGCAATCTATCACCAAATGGCAAATTGTTCATTTTGGCTGTCTTATCTCTTTAATAAACAATTTCAAACCAAATTTTCAAGAATAAAGAATTTTTGAAAAATTATCAATCAAAACATGGTTTATGAAAACAGAGAGTAATTTTCTTAGAGTATGTTCTATCTAACCCTACTCCTTCATCTGTGCTGCCACAGCCCTAGCCACTTTCTGTCTGCGATGGCTATATCCAGCCTTGGTCCATACAGCAGGTGGATAAATCAAGCAGAGCCCTGGGGATTTGGTATACCTTCCTCCTACACACCTCTTTCTGTCGGCTCATCAGGGCACAGAAATACAATGCAGAGTCCTCCAGCTATGCAGCTGAGATGACAAGGTTGACAGAATTGTTTGCTTTCTGAAAATTCGATAAGTAGCAAACTTCTGTGGCATTTTGCTGGTTATAGGAGTCCAGACAAACAAGGAAAATCATTGCCCACTGCTGGGTTGTTTGTACCAAAATAAGGTATAGGTTGTAAAACTGGTGTCATATTTGCAGTACTGAGTCATGGCCGCATTCTCCTGCACCAACATTGCCCATTGGCCTTGAGATACCTTCTGGGCAATACTGAACCTTAAAAGAAAAAAGATACAATCAGAAGGTTTGGGGTGTGAGACAAAAATAATTCTTTTACATGCCCGGCTACCTTTCATTTCCAGGGTATACAAAGACACTGCCTGGACCCCCAGCTCCTAGTCCATTCCCACTGAGGCCATCCCTACCTAGACTCACTGCAGCCATGATCACCTCCAGAAGTCTAGAGAGCAACATGTTTGTCTGTTCCACAAGACAGAAAATATCTCTTCCTCTTCAGGTTCAGAGCTCTGCAAGGTGAGGTGACTCTGACACAGACAGAGGAGAAATGCTGGGCTGTGTATTGCTGCTTCCCCCGAACAGGAAACAGGGGTTTCCTGGAGTAACAAGATTTGGAGATCACATCAAACTTCTCTATGTACTGGCTGAGAGTTTCACTCAACACACACACTTTTTGCATTGACCAAGTCTTCATCTACAAGCAATGACATCTGAAAATAAACATGGTATAGTTCTATATTGAAAAGAAGATTGAGGATTCTACCAACTGCAATGTCCACTCCATCTGCAATGGAACTGAATGCTGGTACTTATTTTTAAATATTGCATGAAATGGATTATAGAAACACCATAATATGTAATATTCAAGTATCCTTACATATATGTGTGTTAATGTTTCACTTAAGTTAGAAATGAATCACTTTATGATAAGAATCCATTGCTGCCTGGGCTTATCACTCTAGCTATTTCAAAACTACCTACTGTTATAGTAACAATCTTCCTCGCTATTTATGTCTTTTCAGTCGCCTACATGGGGCCAAAAGCAGAAAATTCTAATCACTTTTTGCTGAAGCTTTTAGATGGAAAACCCTCAGGCATGGTGTCCTGTCACAGAGCGCTGCTTCTATTTAGTTTTGACATCTCAGCTCTATTCAAAAGTCCAGACTTTGGTCATCATCAAACCTTTGAATTTATATTTACCTCATTATCTCAACTGGGACCCTATCCGAACCATAGAAAGCGACTATATTCATTCTGCAGGCTCATGATTGAAGAGAATACATCCTAGGTGAACTCAGACACTTCCATGAGACAGCTGATCATAAGATCATCGATTATAATAAAACTTTCTCTGTGGGTGCATAATACCAATAAAGTCATCTCTAGGCATATTACTCAACAACATGTCAAACAGTAAAAATCCACTGTCTATCATTTTCTGTCTCTTGATCGAATAGCCAAAGCTTATCACCCTTCTCTCAAAATAACTTAGCCTCATCTAAATTGGTCAAGCATCTTCAGATATTGAACCAAAATATCCATTATATCTGATGGTACCACATACAGTGCAACCTATCCTGCTCTTTAAGTTATAGACTATATAACTCTCTAAAACATCCAACATTTTCCACCAACCAGAAGGCACATATAACATGTTATAGACTTTTCCTTGTATAATTCCACTGTACTTGATATGTCATTCAAGGCAATCTCATGATTATACTTCTGTCATTCAACAAGTGTCAATGTCCAGAACACATTTTGAACACTCTCATACCAAATCCCACATTAAGAATTTGTTAATGTCTTATATTAAAAATTTGAAATGGACCATACCAGACTGTTTATGCAAGACTCCTTAATGAAATCCACTTCTTTAGCAAAATAATCTAAGTAGCTGAACTTGAAGATCTCTCTTGGACAGATCAATTTACAAAAATCTATATTCAGCCTTAGTCCATAGGTTTTTAACATAATTCACTGCTTCTGAAACTATGAAAGCAACAGGGCTCCTTTACTGTCTAATTTTTTGTAACCCTCTTGTGTATCTCATGAATTCCTAGTAAAAATGGACAGCAAATGCATAAGTTATTTGATGTCTCCATACTAACAATAAATTGGTGTTATAAAGACAACATTTAAAAGTAAAAAAGATACTATAAAGGCTAGGGAAAATTTTTGAGCAGACCATCATGCTAAACACACATTCCTGACCCAAGTCCTTATGCAAGCACCTCTTTGAGAACGTAAAGGCAAATCCATGGAAAAGTTTGATAATTCCATTGTAAATGCAGAAAATTTGGCCCCAGTCACATAAAAAATAACTGGGAATTATTGATTTCTTGTTCCATGAGGATGCAATATATCAAAGCCAGGATAGTTGTCTCAGTAAGCCAAATGATGTGCTATGAACAATTGCTAAAATCCTCCAGAGACAATACATCACAGGAGGGACCTATTAGCTGCACTAATAAACAAACTCTAGTGGGGAAACTTTTATATATAGAGAGAGAATGTGACCGGATCATGTCTTTCTTAGAACAAATGAAATCACATAAAAACTGTAAAGGTGAGATATGAACTGGAATACTGTCCCAAGCACACATTAGAGTATCTCCAAAAAGATCGTACTCAATTGCATTCCCCCTGTGGATCATGACATAAACTCAGAATAGTATTTTATTTTCCACGTGAGTTTAAGCATTTCCTGTCAGAAAATCACACAGCCATGAGAGTAAACAAATAAACCTGATTTTGTGTTTTCTACCTGAACCACTTCAATTTATCTCTACAAGGGGGAACAGTTTTCTCAGGCACAGTTATGCCAAGTTTTGCCCTCACTCAGAAACTTCTCTATTCTTACCATCCCTCTATTAACTGAAAAGTGGAAAGAACAAATAAAGTATTGAACACCTGCAGCCTAATGCATTGTTAACCCTGGCTCTTGCGGCACTGTATCCTACTCCTCTCAAAGTCATATGTTGTCTCACTATAAACTGAACACTAACAGGCCCAGGTAACTCAAAATGATCCAAACCATGTATTTCAATCTGTTAAAAACTAAACTAAATAAGATATACCCATTTATTCAGTCTTTTCATCACAGACACAGGTTGAGTCCCTAAACTCATTTCTTCACGTTTTACATTACTTCAACGTGGATGACTTGGTGCTATAAAAAACTCTGAAATAAAGACTGCCACTGAGCTTATGGAAATGGCCTCATTAGATACTACTTATTACCACTTTAGCAGCTAGAATACGAGATATTGATCCATGCTTACCAACTACTGTTATACTATGCAAACTTAATTGACAACCATTTAAAGATTACTCCGACTAGAAATCTTAAACTGAGGCTCTCCATAGAATCACTGAAAGTAGACAGTCCACAGAAGGTGAGTGTCAACCAAAGATCCTTGAAACAAATATGAAATTACATTAAAAAAGGCAGCTCCGCTCCGTCCAAGACTATGAGAATTCTCCTAGATGTATGGAACCACTGATTGTCATAATCTCCTCTGTATTGCTTTGTTTTTCATTTTTAGTGGCGGTTTCCAAATTTAAAAGTAGAAAACTACCTATTTCTGATTTGCCCTACTCTGTTCCTTTACTCATAAAATAAATTGCTAAAATCTTGGCTTTACTTAAAGCAACACCCATCTTAATGCTACAGTTCAGGTCTACAAACGCATTGCTAGAGCAACACAGGTAAAGGTTTATGGAGTATGCTATGTAATGTCAGCTCCTGAAAAAGCTAAATACTGATTGTTCCCCAATTAATAGGGCTAAAGTGAATTTTGATCAATAAAACTTGTCTCAAAATGTAGAAAAATTTAGAATAGAAATGGTACAACTAGACTTATATAAAAAACACATGTCAACCTGATTATGTGAGTTGATCCAATACTCCACCGAACATCTCTGATATCAGTTGCCATAGTGGTTGTGTGTGTGTGTGTGTGTGTGTGTGTGTGTGTGTGTGTGTAACTACAAACAAAATATTCAATAAAATTTGAACACTTAAAATGATGAGTTATTCTAATACAATGACTTAAAATTTCAAAACATCAGGTATAAAAAACCTGAGAGTGGAAATCAAGAATGTGACAAGTGGCTTCTGCTTCACCAAGATGAAGAATTCTCAAAAGATTTGTATTGTATGAGATAATTTATGTGACATTCTTTAAAATACAAAACCATAATAGAAGAAATCAAGATTTGTAAGGAGGTAGGGACTGGGGAGTGTGCAATTACAAAAGAATAGACAAGAGTTTTGGAAACCAATTAAACTCTTCTCTACCATGCTGTGTGATAGTTACATGATCTATACTATCTGTTAGAATTCAAAATGACAGATATAACTGTACAAAGAAATAACCACTATTTCTATAAGACTTTTAAAATAAAATTTTAAATCACCGAGAAAATAAAGTATTTGATGTGGTCTTTATTTTCATGGCTGAACACTGCCTAGTATGTACTTTTTTTCAACTTGGAATAGAAAAGCACCAGCCACGCCAACTGTAATAGGGAAAATAATGGATAAAAAAATATCAGGTCCAAACTCCTGGAATCTGTTGTCTTGTATGGAAAACATGCATGTGAATGTGCACTCACGTGCACACACACTCACACACACACACACACACACACAGAGAGAGAGAGAGAGAGAGAGAGAGAGAGAGAGAAATACCTTTGAAGATATGATTAACTGAGAATCCTGAAATAGGAAAGTAATTCTGGATTATATGAGCCTAAATGCAATTACACATATACTTTTAAAAGGAAAGCAGAGGGAGATTCAATGACAGAAAAAGAGAAGTCAATGAGACCAGTAAGGCAGAGACTGGAGTGATGTATCCACGAGCAAAGAAAAGTCGGCATTCACTACAGCTGGAAGAGGCAAGGAATAAGTTATCTCCTAGAGCCTCTGGATCAAGTGCAGCCCTCCTGACAACTTGATGTTAGTTCACTAAAAATAATTTCAACTTCTGGCATTTAGAACCATGACAAAAAAAATTCTTTTGTGTGCATTTGTGTGTTTTAGTGCATGTTCTAGAAAACAATTTTTCTCATTAAACTTATTTGGTTAATAAGATTGGTTAATAAAAATAGTTTTCTACTATGAAATTCAATAATGCATCATGAGTACATTGCATTGTGTGTTCACCTCTCAAAGCAAGTCTTCTGGTACCATATATTGGACCCCCTTTACCTTTATGTACCTTCCTTTTCCCCTTTCCCTATAATAACCACTAAACTGTTGTCTGTGTCTATGAGTTTTTGTTTGTCTTGTTCATGTGTTGCTTCCAGTTTTATATCCCACATATGAGCAAAGTCATATGGTTCTAGACTTTTTTCTGACTTATTTTGCTTAGCATGATAATCTCAGGATTCATCCATATTGCCACAACTGTCAGCATTTCAACTGTTCTTACGGCTAATTAATATTCCATTGTATATTTGTACCACTTGTTCTTTATCCAATCATGCATGAAAAGACGCTTCACTTGTTGCCAAGTCTTGGCCACCATGAATAATGTCCACAAAGAACACCAGGTACAGATATCTTAATGGATAAAAATTTCTATTGTTTTAAACCACCATGTTCGTGATAAATTGTCCAGAGACAGTAGGAAACACACATACAAACCACACTGAAGTTTTAAAGCTTGAATGTGTCTGAATCTGAGCTAACTGTATACTGACTTGCACACTTTTTTCTTCCATTGCATAGATTCTCACCATAGTATGATAAATTGTTAAGCCCAAAGTAATCACACCCTTTCTCTCTTCTAACTTGGTTTAAGGAGAATAAAGCAATAAAATATAAGCCACATTTCCCATTCACTCCATTATCAGTCTTAGAGGAAGATCAAAAGAAAGTCAGTCTGCTTCGACCAACAGAAGCTAGTGGGTATAGTGAGGAAAATAAGAAAAGGCACTGCAATGCTGGAGACAATACTTTTCTTATTCAGATGTTTTAAATCTAACTTAAACTAATGATTTTCCCTATAAAAACAAAACAGTGAGCTAATAACACACAACCATAACTCAGCCAAAAGGAATCATCTCTCCATACCAATTGCCAATTATATCCACCCTTTAGAAGAAAATAAGACATCTTGAAAATAGCCTACCCTTGATCAGGAGTGAAAGAATTAGGAAATTAATTATTTATGCAAACACATCTTTTCCATTGATTTATCTACAACACTAGAAAAATTATGTTTTTGAAAAGAAACTTGTGAATTTATATGGAACCATAGAAGACCGCAAATAGCCACAGCAATCTTGAGAAAGAAGAAAAAATTTGGAAATATTACATTATAGATATCAAACTATCCTTCAAGTCTACAGTAATCAAAAGAGCATGGTTCTGGCACACACACACACACACACACACACACACACACACGCAAACAGATATATCAATCAATGGAATAGAATAGAGAGCCCAGAAATAAATCCACACTTATACGCTCATTAATATATGACAAAGGAGTCAAGAATGTACAATGGGAAAAAAAAGAATTACAATGAGGTAAATATAGTCTCTTCAATAAATGCTGCTGGGAAAACTGGACAAATATATGAAAAAATAAAAAAGAAACTGGATCACCTTCTTACACCACATACAAGAATAGACACAAAAGTATTTAAAGACTTAAATGTAAGATCTGAAACCATAAAGCTTCTAGAAGAAAACATAGGCAGTAAACTCTCTGATATTGCTACTAGTAACTTCTTTTCTGACATATTTCCTCGGGCAAGGGAAACAAAAAAATAAATAAACAAATGGGACTACATCAACTAAAAAGTTTTTGCACAGCAAAGGAAACCATCAACAAAATGAAAAGACAACCAATTGAATGGGAGAAGATAGTCACTAATGATACACCTGATAAGAGATTAATATCCAAAAACTATAAAGAACTCATACAAGTCAACAAAAAAAAGAATCGAATTTAAAAAATGGGCAGAAGACCTGAACAGATATTTCTGCAAAGAGGAAATACAAACGGCAATAGACATATGAAGAGATGCTTAAGGTCACTAATCATCAGAGAAATGCAAATTAAATCCGCAATGAGATATCACCTCACACGTGTCAAAATGGCCACCATCAATAAATCAAAGAAGATCAAGTGCTGGAGAGGATGCAGAGAGAAGGGAACTCTCATACACTGTTTGTGAGATTGCAAATTGGTACAGCTACTATGGAAATAAGTCTGAATGTTTTGCAAAAAATTAAAAGTGGATATCCTTTTGACCTAGCAATTGCACTTTGGGGTATTTATCAAAAGAAAACCAAAACAATAATTTCTAAAAATATATGCACCCTTCTATTCATGGCAACACAATTTATAATAGCCAGGATATGTAAACAAAATAAATGCCCATCAACAGATGATCAGATAAAGAAGTCATGGTTCATATATACAATAAAATATTACTCAGTCATTAAAAAAATAAAATCCTGCCTTTTGCAACATGATGAACCTAGAATTTATTATGCTGAGTAAAATAAGTCAGACAAAGACAAATATCATATGATTTCACTTATATGTGGAACCTAAGGAACAAAAACAACAAACTAACCAAAAACAGACTCACAAATATAGAGGAAAATCTGGTGACAGCCAAACGGGAGGGGTGGGGGGCTGAGAGTAAGGAGTGAAGGGTTAAAGAAGTACAAATTATTATTCAATAGATGGTTATGGGAATGGGGAGCACAACATAGAAAATGCAGTTAACATTAATGTAATGGCAAGTAGAGAGCCAGAGGAGAGAAATAACAATTAGCAGAATCATTTTATAAACTGTATAAATGTAAACTTGAAAATAATAATTAATAATAATAATAACAAAGGTTGTAGCTTCTCTTGAAAGATCAGAAGGCTTTAAAAATGGCAATAATTACTTCTCTATCAACAATTACTTTAAATATAAATAGTTTAAATGCTTCGATCAAAACACATACGGTGACTGAATGGGTAAGAAAACAAGACACTTTCGTATGCCACCCAGAAGAGAGTCACTTCATATCAAAAGAAACACACAGACTGAAAGTAAAGGAATAGAAAAACATATGTCATGAAAATGGAAATGAAAAAGAAAACCTGGGGTAGAAATAGTTATACAGACAAAATAGACTTTAAAAAGGCCTTAACAAGAGACAAAAGAAGGACTCAGTAATCCCTCTTTCAGGTATTTATTTGGAAAAAAAAACACTACTTTAAAGTGACATGTGCATCCATATGTTCATCTCAGCATTATTTACATTAGCCAAGATATGAAGGCAACCTGGGGGTCCATCATTGGGTTAATAAGTATAGAAGAGGTGGTAAATATATACAATAGAATATCATCCAGCCGTAACAGATGAATGAAAACATAGTACTTGGGACAGCATTTATGTACCTAGAGGATATTCCACTAAGTGAAATAGAGCAGACAGAGTAAAAAGAATAACACATGATTTCACATACATATGGAATCTAAAAAAATCAAAATATATGAAAAAAACAGAATTAAGCTCATAAATACAGAAAACCTATTGATAGTTGACAGATGGGAGGAGTTGGGAGAGCATGGTGAAAATGAGGAAGGAATTCAAAAGTACAAATTGGTTTTACAAAATAGTCAAGGGATGTAAAGTACAGCATAGGGAATATAGTCGATAACACTGTATGGTGTCAGACGGGTATTAGTTTTATCTGAGGGGTCACTTCTTAAGTTTTATAAATATTCAATCCCTTTGTTGCACACCCAAAACTAATATAATAACCTATGTCAACTGTAACAGAAAAATAAAATAATATTTAAATAAATAAAGTGCTCAAAGCGTATAGAACAGCTAACAAATTTTATTACAATTATATATAGAGAAAGAAAATACAAATGTAATTGCGGTTTATGACAGGACTATTAAAAATCAGATGTTAGAGGAGAAGACAAAAATTGGAAAACACAATTCAAGATTTACTATTAAGTGAAAAAGTCAGATTCTTAATTTTACTAGAATTTATGAAAACAGCTATACATTAAATATGAGCAATAAATTAACTGGCTGTAGAATTATCAATTTTACATATTTATATTTTATACATTTTCTACATTGATCATGCAATATTTTAAAATTGGCCAAAAATAACATGAAATTTTTTAAAACAAGAGTGAAAAGCTCTTTCGTAATAGAAATACTCAGGATTTATTTATATGACAAGAGCCTGAATAGCAAATGTAAAGTCATTTTCGAAGCCTAAATCTCAAAAATCCACTAAACAGTCATCCAATAAAATGTTCTTTCTGGATCACCTTAAACCTAAACTTGTTATTGCGTGCTTTTAAAAACAACTCATTAGATTTCACTTAAAGACCAAATATGACAAATGCTGTGCTTGAAGTTCTGTCCCTTCAAAGAAGGGGAGCTGCTCCACTTGCAGGTTTGCGCACAGCTTGCAGGTGCCTGGGAAGCACTGTGGACTCGCTGCACAGAAGTAGACAGCTGAGTCTCCAAGCTGGGTGGCTTCGATGTGCAGAGAGAGATGTTTGTCTGCCTTCTTCAGTGTAACAGTGAATCTTCCATTTTTGTTTTTGTTCTTATTTGAACGAATGTCTATAATAAACTGAGGACCTTTTCCAGCTTCTTGCTTATACCAAGGGAAGTAGTCTGAGCCACCGTCTGAATAAGTACAGCTGATAACAGAGCTGTTTCCCTCCTCGACACTCAGGGTAGAAGGATGCTGATCCACTTTCTCTGCTCGGATGACCCCTATGCAGAGAGAAAAAAGTCAGAGATGAAAATATGCCAGATTATTACTGTCCAGAATATACTTTTCCTCTTTTATAGTAACTAGAAGGAACCTGAATAAAGCTAGTCTCTTCCTTAGCTTCTAAAGAATAACCACTAATATACCCTGTTTCTAATAAACCCTCAACTCACAATCCAGTTGCAGCCACAAGAACACAAATAAAGCTTCAATGGATGTCTTCAGCATTCTTCCTAATTTAGATCAAATATAGATTTGCAATCTCCAGCCAGTTGAGCTACTTCTGTTATCGGTCTGTCCCTTCTTTTCTCTAACAAGCATGGGGTTTCTCACATTCTCTGCCCAGCCAATAAGAAAAAAGCTCTGCTTCTGCCACAGATGACTCATTCAAAAGCCACACATTCTTCATCAACAGCAAATCACTACCACCCTGTGGTCACATCCATAACTGCTGAACCTGCTCGTTGAATGTTCTCTTCCCCTGTGCCTATGAGAGACTCAGACACAAAAAGGCAGCAATAGGTCAAACAATAAAGTCTTAGATCAGAGATTAAGTTAGATGTTGAATTCACGTTTTTATCTCTGCCCTCTATGGAGTCCTTGTCTCTATATAAGAGGCAGATGCTGTTGCTGTTTATTCGATGGGGGACTGGGTCTCTTAAATAAAGAAAATATAAACCTTTTTTTTTCTTCAGCTAAATCTACATTCTTAATTATCGCTTAATTCAATATTTTAAAAACCTACTGTTTCAGACACTGCTCCTCTAACCATGTTTTTCCTGTGACCTTGTTATTCCCAGAAAACCGAAAGTACCTACCAAAGTCAGAATGTGCAAACTTCCTTCAGTAGAGATGACTGTGACAAGAGGTAAAGGATTGAATCTCAATGATAAGAAAGGAGGAACGGGAAGTTCCATGGGACGGGAAACTGTCTGCCCTATAGATTCGGTTGCTTAGCAAGGAGCAATCTAACGTGTTTTAAGATATCTATTGCTATTGTTATGTGAATTATATACAGCAGAGTATCGAGAGAAAGATTAGGGATTATCAGAACATATTAGGCTGCAGTTTCGGAAAATGTAGCTAGATGCAAATTTGTTCTACAGGTGTTTTTATTTTCTGATATCAAAAGGGATGACATGTCCTAAATGCAGTGACTGAATCACATTCTTAGTGGAATTGCCTCTGCAGTATACGCCGATTCTCTTGGCACAGATTTCTGCTGCCTTTGCTAGTGCTGGCTCAGGTCCCAACTCTAGCATTTTTCTCATAAACTCCACTACAGTATTCTTTTCAAAGATGCTAAAATACCTCAGTCCTATAAACTTCCAGAATTATCTCCCTCTGTCAAAAACGCTTCTTCATCTCCTTTAATAGCTTTGTATTTTCCAGTTGCCTCCATAAAAAAAAAAAAAAAAATCGAGGGAAGACAGTATTGCCTGTGTCTGCTAGGGAAATAGTACATATAGAAACTGATCATGAGAAATGGTTTCTGGCAAACCAAGACTACCTCATTTCCAGATGTGAAAGCCCCTTTCCTGTGATTTGTACTCACTGGTCATCCCCAGTTATGGAGAAAAAGCATAATCCCTCATCGTCATTTCGCACGCTTAAGTATTTAAAGATTCTTAAGCTAGGGTGAAGAATCACAAATCAACACATAAGTATCACCATGTCACTATAAATGTGTTTATATACACAAAACTTCTTCATTCTAAGGATCTTCCTCTATTCTCTCATTCATCTTCCATAAGATAGAACTCCCAAATCTTACATCAGGCAAATTCCCTCTTCTTAGAGACCAGACACTTCAGATCAATGTTTTCCCTCTTGAGTTATGGACCAGAATAGAATGTGTTAATTTAACTATACTCTGCTCAGCCGAGTGTTCCACATATTAAGTCTAGCACAGGTGTAGTGACGCCCTGGACAAAACTTGCAGCCCCATTACTACTTCATTGGCTATTGCCTGACTCATCATCAAGTGTTGACCTGGAGGTTTCTTCTAGAACCTTCACGAACTGCCAGCTGAATGATGACGATGTTTCCCCTAGGCTCCAGATTCCAGTAATCATTTCTTTACAACAGTGTGTTGGTGCTGCTCTCTATTCATGTGCTGCCTTTCAGAAACGCCCACCAGGGATAATGAACATATTTGTAATTTCTAGAAAAATCTTTAGAAATACTTCGGGGTGTTGGTGATGCACCATCCCTTTTGGCTTACTCTTACAAGCCAGGGCATGATGGACTTGGTTTGCGGCTAATGACAATGGCTCAGCATGTCTCTTATCCTGCTCAAAGGGTCAAACATTTACACCAGTTAGAATCCTTCATTTCAGTGGTCAAACTGTTAGGTCACAGCTTTCCCAGACCCAAACTGCAGAGATCTAAGTGGAGGAGCTTGTATTAGCCAGCTCTCTTTGCTCAGCAAGATGGTCTCACAGGAAGAAAACAGAGAAAAGAATCCTAAAGAGGGATTAACGAAACACAGTTTCTTTCTATTCCCAGCTCAGTTGCTGTTTTATTTCTTCGTACTGGAATCGTGGATTTAACTTTGGTTTTGTAAAATGAAATTGGACTACAAAGTTTCTGAGGGCTCTTTGGGCTCTAAATTATTTTTTATAATTTAACAAAGCAAAGATTTATTGAGGACTGGTGTGCACAACGTACAATGATGTGAGACCTGGGAGAAATTGTCCTGCATTGTAGAACACCAAGACCATTTTCCCAGCCTCATGCAGTCAGGTATGTCTGCGGTAGCCCCAACCAACCCTGAGCCCTATTTAGTGACAGACACGGGGTCCTCAGCATGAGTTCCTGTCTGGGTTTTCTTCTCTCCTATAGGATCAGTGATGGATCAAGGAGAACCTAAGTCCCTAGAAAAATGGAATGGAATTGGACTTCACCATTGAGGGTAAAGATCATCACAGGCAGTAAAATGGGGGTGGACTTCGTGGCAAAGCCCTGGGGAAACAGAACGTTTCTTTCTAGAAATTCATTTCTTATGTGTGTATCTGTAACATATCATATCTCTCTTGTAGGAAGAAAACTCAGCAACTTGTAGAACCTGGAGGAGGTGTCGAGTTTAGTCATACATAAAGGGAAAAACTGCTTTCTCATACAGCCTGATAGCTTTCTGGCTTCTAGCTCCCTCCTCCCAGAATCAACTCTGGGGTCGAAAAATCAAGGCCAGGCTGACTACTATAATTTGGGCCCCCGTACAAAATGAAAATTTGGAACAGGAAAAAGTGATCTTATGTAATAAAATATTAAGCTCTCTTTTAAAAATATTTTCTTACTTAGGAAACACCATGTGACTTATAATGATACATAAGAAATGAAATAAAATTACAACAATTTGCAAAAAAACATTTTGGGGTCATAATTTTGATAATTCAGTAACAAGAAATCTTTTATTAGTATGGAATCCTGACAATAATAAAATTTTCTGGCTTGCTTTCTTATAAATTAATTTAGTAAGTTATTTTTTACATTTATACATTCTGTATCACATTTTAATCAATATAATTGAAAGCAATGTCAGTTGTTGTTAAGAAAAAATTGAAAACAGAATTTTTAGTAATTTTTAATTTTGAGACGGCTATTCCTGTTGATGGAACTGAGAGTAGAGCTCTTAAGACTATTGTCTATGGTGTGGCAATGTTAGCATAAACAGCTGATAAATGAGTTTAAAATATAAATTCCAATAAATCTAGAACTGATGTCTCTGGTGGAACAGTTTTTCCATAAAAGATTTAACTCTTCATACCAGTTTTATATAAGTCAGATTTCATTTTTAATGTAAATTTATATAGCAACTTCATAATGTTTTCTCTGATATTTTCTGTAATTCCAGGGGATTCCTAAGAAATTAAAAGTGGCTACATGATTTGTACATACTAATTCAGAATGCTTGTTTATGCATCCTATCAGTATCTTTGTAATTATTAGGAAAATTAAAATTTAATTATCTTTTGTGTTAGTAACGAGTTTGCTGAAATAGTTCAAACTGCACGTACATGGACATTTTCCATTGAAGCTATTATCTTTATATTTAATTTCTATTTCTAAGCCTATGAATATTTGTTTTCCAGTGTTGCAGTCATTTTCAAAACTTGAGTCTCTAAACACTATGAGCTTTCTAATAACTCTCTGACATACTTTATTGGAATATCCATATGTACATTTTGTTTTGTAATAATTTATAAATAAGGTTTATTGCCGCTCCCCTGTGGGATCCTACAAAGCTTAAGATTGCCACAAGTTAACTGTGCAAAGGGAACTGTGCAAGCAACATGCCTGCCCTGTAGGAGGGTTGGGGCTGAAAACCCAGGTGCAGTTTGGGTACGGGCTGCAGATCACCTAGGAGCACTGTGCCTGCCCTGCACAGAGGTAGGTGGCTGAGTCTTGCACTTGGGAAGCCGTGATGAGCAAGGTACTATACAGTTCCTTAGTATTCATTGTGCAGCTTAACCTTCCATTTTGCTTCATTCCTGAACTTATGTAAAAAAGACTGGTGAGGCCTCCTCCAGGATTCTGTCGGAACCACTGCATAAATGTCACCGAGGCAGAAAATTTGCATCTCAGAGTAGAGTTGGTTCCCTCCTGGAGGCTCAGTAACAAAGGACTCTGCTCCACCTCCAGCCCTCTCACACCTGCTTGGAAAACAGAAAACAAACACAAATGATGTCACCAGGGACTAATGATGCAGTTCTGAATCTGTAAAATATCCCAAACAACACCCAAGTAGGACTGTCTAGAGGCTCTTTGTGGCTCTCCTTTCTCTCCCTCCCACCCTCACCTGTTAAACACTCCCCAGTACCCCATCTGGGACAGAGCCAACTCACAGCAAACCTGGACCCACAGAAGGCCCAGCAGAGCTCCCCAGGGTCTCTCCATGACCACTCCTTGCCTACTTGCTGTGGTGCCTTTGCCCCTGCTCTGGAGGGGTAGAGTCCTGAACCAGCAAATGTTGTCTTTCAGTCACTAGGTTCCACCAGACTCACTGAATGCCAGTCACATCTGAGCTCTGTCATTCACTTAACAGGAAACTCCACCCATACTAGCCCAGTCAGATGGCAAAGCTGGTTTTTCAAAATCATAGATGCAAAGTGCAAATAGTGCAAGACAGTCGTGGACAGTATTTTTAATATATAAAGTTATAAGGTACATTTTTTTCTTAAAACACTTACGTAAGAGAACTTTGCATTTGTGAGAAAAGGGAGATGATATTTTTGAGAAAAATCAGCGTATCAACTGGGTGAAGCAGAGCATTGAAGTGTCGTGAAGTCTTGAAATAGAGTCTGGGAAATATGACCTCATTTCTAAATTACATAGTTTGACATAGAATTTAAGAATTTGGTTTTATGAAATTTTGGAGAAGGGAAGACCATATGATAGCATGCATCGTGCATTGAACATATTTTCTTGAAATCAAGAGAGTCACAGAAACCCCAGGCCATATAGTCACCTTCTGCACAGAAAATTTTCTGACAAAGGGTCAGTTAGTGAAAAATAAGTATTTGTGTAATGTCTTCTCTGACTTAATTTCCACCTCTCCCCTGTCCTGTCTAACACCAGGGCACCCTGAGAGCCACACAGCTATCTCTCATCAAGCTACACATGGCTAATCAAATTAAATGTTGTCCTCTTCCTTTCCTCCTTCTAGTTGTATTTCTTATTTTGTCAAGGTTTCTTCAACTCTCCCCATTATTCGTTTTCCTTCTAGTCTCAGGGGAGATATATGAGAAGGAAAGATATCTTAAATTTTGGAATAATTTCTAAGTTCATATATTTTGGCAAACTGAGTTATAAAATTTTTTAATGGAAACGTGTTATGGAGTTGTCTTCCTTTGAGCTTCCATGCTCACGATGACCGTAAACATTCTTACCCCTGTGCCCCTGCTCAGAAAATCATACTCACAAAGGATTTATACAATATGGAATTTCTGAAGTGTATATAGAGTTACAGAAATAAAAACATGAGGTGAACTGTACACAAATACCATTACTCCTTTCTGCACGATTGCTTTCTATAATTGGACTGGCTCTCAGGCTCTCTGGTCTCCTCTCTGAGCTGTTCCACCTTCCAGAACCTTCAAATAAAATCATTTCTTGTAATGCTAACAGTGCCCTCTGGTGGGCACAAACCATCAACAAGGAACACTTCACACCAGCTAACCCAGCAGTCACAAAACCCCAACCTCTTTCACTCCAGGTTTCCTGATTAAGGAAATGCAGATGGTCAGAAAACAAAATACATAAGCAGATTAAATGGCTTTTCTAATGAGCAACTTTCTTATAAAATTTCATTTCATGAAATCTGTGTAATAAAATAAAATAATATTACTGTTGTCGCCCAGTGCTACTTGATTTTTTTACTTAGTTCAAAATAACTGCATAAACATTTGCTGAGTTTTAGTATAAATGAGGCAATTTGCTAGGTCTGAAGAACATATAAAATGGATGAGGCAGTAGATTACAGGTTACTGGGGAAGACAAAAATATACATAACTATAATAAAGGTAAAGAGTAGGACCCTAAGAGGAATGAAAATAAAAAGCAATATGACCCATAGGAGAGGTCAAATACTTGGAGTGCTTGAACAGATCTTATGAAGAAGGTGTCATTTCTCTTTTCTCTTTTTTTTTTTGATAAGAATAGAATAGAAATAGATAAACCTTTATGATGGCTTTTATGACTTTTTGTTTATTTTAAGAGAAATTCATGAATATATGAATTATTTAAAAATGAAACTTTACATATAGACTAAAATCCCCTTCACTAGCACTCTTGATTATGACTTTTTCATCGTTCATTAATTTAGAGATGATGCTTCCAGGTGTTTTAATTTGGATTCCCATGTATATATCAAATATATGAATTAACATAAAAAATACATTCTTTCATAGTTTTCACTTTAATACAAAATGATACATATTGGGCATGCCTTTTTGTAACTTGCTTTATAAACTCAATAATAAATCTCATAGGTTGTATCATAGGTTGTATCATATGATAAATATACTACCATTTGTACAGCACTATCTCTATTGATGGACAATTAAGGTGATTATTTTTAACTATGAAATACAATCCTCTTTAATTATATGTGCACATGTTTCTTTAGGAGCAGAGACTAGAAAGAAGTGAAGAAATGAGCCTGGGGGACAGTAGGTAAAATTCACTCCAGGCAAAGGGAAGATCAGGGGCAAAGGCTCTGAGGAAGAACTGCATGAATTTATCCTCTGATCAAGTGCATTTGTTTATTACATAAATATATCCTTGTCTTAATATTTCCTTAGACATTTTATTTGGAGGTGTGATTATCTTTATGACTTTGTTAATATACTGAAAAGATTGAACATATATACCGAATATCTTGTGTATTTGATATTAAGTACGAAAGGAAATAGTGAAATTTTTTCATAAACTTTCCAATATTTTAATAATCTTTTATGACAAAGTGTCTCTAAATCTTAAACTAAAGAATCTCTGGAATTTCTTATCAGAAGTGATTATAGTTACATGGCTTCTAGATCTTCAACATTTGCACAAAAAATTACTTAGACTTTTTATAATGAGGAAGGGTGAATATGTTAAAGCGTTAGAATGTATAATTCATATTAAAAATTTTTTCAAAACAAACAATAAGATACAGTATGTATTGAAATCAAAATTCAACTCTAAGGAAATCAATTGTCCTTGTCAAGAAAACAAATTCCAGGCCAGGTGTGGTCAGCTTGACTTGTAATACGGAGCCATGATAGACCAAACTACAATTCAGCAATCCATATCCTGTTCCATACCTGAAACTTTGCTAAATAGTGTAGTGTGGGTGTTCAGAAGGAGTGACCCCAACATGTGTCTCCTTGGTATGCAGATTATTTTGAACTAAAGGCAACTGGAGCCCTGTGATCAAGAGAAACTCCTGCCCCTCACTGAACTACCTAGAGTAAAAATTAGAAACCTTGCCAAGAATAAGGGATTACCAAAGGTAACCTCTTTGGCCTATCAATAGGGCAGAACAAACTGCTATTTCCTAAACATCTCTTCCCATCATCCTGCAATGACCCTTTGTAGACCCCACGGTACCTTTCCTCATTCTTATCTCAGAATTTCATATATACCAGTTTTTTTTTCTGTCTTTGAAACCCTCCTACATGTGGATTCTCTGACTGTCTCATGTATGTGAGCTTCCCATACAAATGTATATATTAAATTTGATTATTTCTTTTGTTAACGTGTCTCATGTCTGTTTGATTAGCAGACCAGCCAAAACAACCTTGAAGGTGGAGAAAAATTTCTTCCTACCACACAACACTAAATATCAGATGTTGTGTTTTTACTAGCAAAAACTAGTCACGTGTTAACTAAAATAATGAGTGTTAAATGGGTCTTTTTAAAAAAGTATTTAAGATACGTGATTTGACTAATATATTTTAGAGACACAGCCTGCTCTTGCATGAACAGTAGGTAAGAATTTAGGTCAAACCATACCCTGCACCTTTATGCATGAGACAGAAGATCTATTCCTAAGATGGCCTGCATCTAAGCAGTGGTGGGTAAACTGAATGAATTAACCAATTGTGACATATTCATATAATAAGATACTAAGAAAAAATAATGAGTGACTGATACACCTGAGAACATGGGTAAATCATGTTCAGTGAAAAAAAACAGGCACAAAAAAGCACCTGGCTCATGACCCCATTAATTTGAAGTTTTAAAACACTTAAAATAAATCTATGGTGATAGCGATAATAATAACCATTGTCTTCAGAAGGTGGGTTCATGGAAAATGGAAACATAATATCTTCCTGCTCAAGGGATAGAAGTATCCTGCCATCAGACTATTTCAAAATTACCTCTACCTTCCACATTTTAAAGACATTAAAAAAATCAGAAAAATAGTATATTAAGGAAGCAACATGCAAAAAAGATGATTGAAAATTACAATATTCAGACACACTCACTGATAAATGTTTGTGCTTAAAGTCAAAAATATTTTTTTAGAATGATTACAACTGGCCTCTGTGCTATTATGAAATTTTCTATCAAATATACACAAACTGTGAAAAATCAAAAATGGTCATCGATATAATATTTTCATATCAGTAAATAAAACAATGAATAAATAAAGCCACTTTAAATTCTCAGGAATATTAGAGGTGGGGAGTTGGAGGATGCTCTCACTTATTCTTCGGTGAGTAAACGAATTTGGTCCTATCAGGAGTGAGAAATTAATCAGTAAATTGAATTGGAGAAACTCAATATAAAAAATTATTATTAACTATTAGAGTCTTGGAATAAAAGTAGAATGGTTAATGAGAAGAAAGAAGATCCCTGCAGGAACGGCAGGTGCAAGGTGTAGCCACGACTCCCAAAGCTAGAATGCAACACGACCAGACCCGCATTCCAGAGCTGAGCCCCAACCTGGTTGGAGAAGACACAGCTGTGGCTCACTGGGTGGCAGAGAAGTCCATTCTTCTACCAGTGAAACCTGCCAGAAATTCACCTTCTAGAACTTGACAGAAAACCATCCTCTGGGGTGCGAGAAAAAGAGGTTCATAGGTAAGTGTCTCACTGGAGGAGCCTCTTCTACATCATCACCTGAAAATGGAGACTCTAGGAGAAGCTGCTGTCCTCAGGGTGCTGGTGGCCACTGCACAGCAGGAACCTGGTGCAGGTGCACTATGGGAGCTGCTCAGGGCAGAAGCCTCCTGAGCTGCAGGATCCTCTCAAGAGGGTAAAGAGGAACCAGGGAGAAAACTCTTCCTACCTGTACTCTCTTCTGACAAAGATGAACATTGCACCAACTGACAAAGGAAAATACTTCAAGGGCCCATGTCTACTTTCACAGAACAGACAAAAGTTGTATTTGGAGCTAAGAGCCAATAAAGCATTGCTCCCCTTTGAGTACTCATCTTCTACATGCAACCTCTACATATGGCAATAAAACAGCTCTGTATTTTCAACCACTTTAAAATATAGCTATCCTTCATACGATTGAAGAATGTCTCACGTTTTTCAAAAATGAAGAAATACACAGTTGCAGTCATGCCATCACTGGTTATAGTAATAACTCCTGAAATTCAAAGTCTTTCTGAAAATTCCGTTACCTGAAGACGACCTTGTAGAGTTAATTTCTAATGACTTGTGTAAAAAATAACAATGGGAAAGAGAAAAGAAGAAAGTGTTTAGCATATACAAATTAGAACACACATATAACAAGCAAAGAGAAAATACACAAAAGTAATTCAGTCCTTTTTTCTGCAATTGGTCACGAGGCTCTTAAGCAATACCTATGGCCTCCTTCTTTCACTCCTACTGCGTATTTCCCCTGCCCTCAGCCAAAACTTTGGCTGGACTGAGATCCTTGCCTGGTTGAGTTACCCAAACTTTTATTTCACCTGCAATTATCTTGTTTTGTTATTGATTGGTTCAGATTTCCATGACCTTTACCATTGACCCTGAAAGTATTAAGACTCCAAACATAGAATTCCCTGCTTTCATTGTGTACAAGCAACACCGTTTCTTCCCGTTACTCAGGATCAATCAAGCCAGCCAACAGATTTTTTTTCTTCAATGTTGGCTCAATGGCTGAAGAGTTTGAAATATCCAGAAGATAGTCTCTTTGTCCATTGAATGGAGTCATTTTTTTTTTTGTCCATTGGTAAAGAATTCTTCCTTTAGGAATAAAGACTTCAAAATCAACACAGCAGAAGTTGTCTGGGTGGGAATATAAAAGTCAATTAGTGCCTTATTAATATCAATGGTGAGAGGGGCCAATACCACATCCACCTTTTGATTCCTGGACTCATGTTCTGTGGCCATGTGGGACACAGAAACATATGAGGGTCTCTGATTCAAAGCATGTGCTGAGTCCTGTTAAACAAAACTCCATCCTGGCAGAGTATTGCCTCCCAACTGGACTTGGAACTCAGTCTCCAGTAAGCTGTTCCATCTTTCCATTAGGTCATAATAATAATAACATGATAATTCAGAATCATTAATTAGTTAATAAACTAAATTAAGATTTTCTGTTTATTCACACAAAATTTCTTATTGTAGGCATTTTCTCATAAAAACTGTATAATTATATAATTCAAAAATTATCAGTAGAAAAGGAAAGAATGTGGGTAAAAAGAAAGGGAAGGAAGAGGGAAGAAAGGAAGGAGGAAGGAAGGAAGGAGGAAGGAAGGAAGGAAGGAAGGAAGGAAGGAAGGAAGGAAAGAAGGAAGGAAGGAAAGAAGGAAGGAAAGAAAGAAGGAAAGAAGGAAGGAAAGAAGGAAGGAAAAAAGACTACTTTGATTTCTCAGGCAGAGTTAGGGTTGGGAGGTCATAAGATATCCAAGCTGCATGGTGTGAAAATTGTTTTCAACACCCAAGAATAGTCCAAAATCAAAATAGAATGACAGTTCTCCTTATCACTGCAAGCTTCACACAGTGCCCATCAGTGTCCGTTTGGGCAGTATGGCTGAGACAATGACAGTGAGTCACCTGAAAATAGTCAGAGGTAGAAGAGAGTGTGGTCCAAATATAGAGGGAAGGGAGGGAGGGAACAGACCTTAAATGAGCACACGTTTCTTACACTCATTTACTTCTTTATACTCTTCTAGCAATCACTCTAAGACATTATCACGTGTAACCTTATCACTAGTCCCTAAATATTACTGTTGATCTCCTCCTTCACCATTTGGCTTTAATATCATATTGGTCACAATCAAATTATTCACTCTGTATTTGGAGGGCTCCTATGCACCTATCTTCTTATGCATTACAGTGTAAAACAAAGAGCAGCAAGAAATCTCCCTTCTCATTCTCTTCTTACCACGAAGCATTTATTCCCCTCCAAGGCTTCAAGAACACAAAGACTATAAAAGCGTCCTATAAGTTCTTTTTAAAAGCTTTATAATGGATCAGAAATTTATCTCAGATCCAGTAACCCCTTAGTGTCCACCAAAATCTTAATCATGTTTCCAGCCAAGTGTGACACAGCTAAACTTACTACGTGATCAATTATGATGATGTTAACATTTCAGGTTCCATCTTTAATATTCCAACAGGGAGAATAAACAAAAATAGGATGAAGAAAATCAGAAAATATTTCTAAAGCTGCAAAAATGCAGCAAAAGGTATCTTACTCAGAAATTTCTGCTACAGATTTCTAGATTTAAGATACGACAATAGAAAGCTACTTTTATAACTGACAAAAAGTCTTCTGTTTACAATACTCTTAAGTAGCTGCCAGAAATGACATGACCGTGACACTTTTCAACGCCCATCACGAATCTATAAATCTCCTGCAGATAGCCAAACATCTTACAGAATCCCTCCTGACTACAAATACTTGAACTCAGACAAAATACACTGACATATTGTAACTGGTACAGTGAGACCCAGATAAAAATATTCCAAGAACATTGTCTGCAAATAACAAAGTAGACATGGAGGGAAACCTCAAGAGAAAGTACATGAGGAGTTT
Source organism: Cynopterus sphinx (assembly GCA_030015415.1). Lineage (NCBI taxonomy): Eukaryota > Metazoa > Chordata > Mammalia > Chiroptera > Pteropodidae > Cynopterus > Cynopterus sphinx. Next base: position 78,843,925 of record CM057384.1, read on the forward strand.
AGCTTTTTATTTCTGGTTTGCTAGAGAGATACAAGGAAACTAAATACCTACAGAGTCAATCCATTACAGCGGTCAATCTCAAGGCAAGGACCTGAGCTTATGATGAGTATGTGATGAGAACACTGCCTCCTTCATCATTCTAGAAGGTTATTTATGCTGATGTCGTTCCTACTAAGAAGAGCAAAAGCTTCTGAAATAAAGTTTATCAGACATGGATTTGTGAAATTAGAGCAAAGAACCTGAGTCTGCTCCACTCTCTTGGGCTCACGCATTTGCTGTCATATGGCAACGGGTCTTTAAAAATAGCACAGGAAGAGATCTTAAGGCTCCAAAAGCTCCACGCCCATGAGTGGTTTGTGCTTGGCTCCCCTGCAGTCTCAGGCACTGTGTCACTCAGAACACAGAAGTACACAGCTGAGTCGTTCAGACGGGCTGAGGATTTCCGCAGGTTGAAGGAAGATTCATCCTTCCTAAATTCAGCCACAAAATCTTTGATGCCTTTAACCAAGGTGTCACCTGAATAGTATTTGAGGAGAAGCTGCAGGCCTTCGTTGGGGTACTGGACGTACCAGAAGAGATAGGGAGTTCCTCCATACTCATACTTGCATCTCAGCTCCAGCGAGTCTCCTTCAGAGACAGAGACGGCGCTGTCAGCCTGGGTCACCTTCTCGGCTCTGACACTTCCTGCAAAATCAATGTTTTGTCATCGAATGTAGTGCACACTCCGCTGTGAAACCTAAGTCTTTCCACTCAGAATCTGTAGAACTAGAGAGCAGTATGAAATGTTACTCACTCGGTGCAAAAATCATGCCCAGTGTTGAGATGAGCAACAGGTGCATGGCTGAGCAGGAGAAACACCAGGGGATATTTTCTGGAAAATCTGCGCTGAGCAGGCGGGAAAATGGCTGCAGAAACCTTGGAAGTGGGAGGTGGAGGGAAGAAGCTTGCTCTTGGAGGTAAAACTGCAAACGATGCTGAGATGAGCCTGGAGATTTCTGACATCTGATTCTTGTCATCTCTGTGTCTACAAAAGCTCAGCCAGCTGCAGGGAGGAGCCAGGCAGATGACACTGAGCTTGTTCTCTCTCTAGTTTGTGCAGCATCGCCCCCTGCAGGCCGGGTGCACACACAAAGGTCCTGAGGCCCCACCTATAACTAATCAGCGGTTCCTTCCATTTTCTGAGATACATCACAATTTCCACACATCTTTCTTCCTTCCCTAATCATGATGGTGTATTACCTCTACAGCCCAATTAAAAATGGATGTCATATAAAAGTAGACTAACAGGTTACTTTGCAGAGAAATCAGTTTTTAAAAATACATCAGACATGCAATTCAAGTTCGTGAGCATCTTTGCAATCAGACGCAATGCCTCTGACCGAGTTTTCATGGCTCAGGGCTGCCATGTGCACATGAATGATGGCAGAGAAGTGTATCTTGGCTGATGCTCATGCAACCGACAGGACACTTAGTAGCCTATGGAGAAAAAGACAAGCCCCGTTAAATGGAGGCAGTGCTGCTCTTGGTAAGCAGTCTCCAGATTGAAGACTTTGCTCAAGTGCTGAAGGACCTACAACCAACCAAGAAAGCCAGCTCTGAACAGCCAAGAAAAGACAAATTCACTGCTTTCTTTGTGGACAAATAAGCTCTGTGACAAAATCAAAACACTTCTTTTCTTTGATTCCAAGATCACGAGCCCCGACCTCTTCTGGGGGCTTCTTCAGTCACTTGTTCAGCCCACAGAGATTGACTTCTACATAGAAGATTTCCTAATGTTGTTCACTTGTGAATTTGTGGTATATAAAGCTGAACTTCTGATTCCTAGGGCTGCTATAAACTCACTGTCCATGTTTTTTAAATGTCCTCTTAGCTAAGAATAGAAATACAAAGAGAATAAATCAAAATCAAGGAATAAACACAAAGGGATTATCTTGAGATGAGAGATTTGCACCCACTTTCAGAATACAGAAAGGAGGTAGGATAACATTGAGGACTAAGTTAGGAGAGGAGAAACCATAACCAAAAATAACCTAGAAGAAGCAATTCTTCTATCTTTCAGGCTGGTGGTCATTTTTACTCCTCTCAGGGTTGCTGGACTTTGGAAAAGCCATTCATGGGCAAAATCAAAAGCCCCAACATTGTCTCCTACCCTGGAACACTGCTGTTTCCCCTGAACAGAAAGAATGCAAAGCAATTCTCCATTCTTCACTGGTGCTATAAGCAACATCTGTGAGTTGAGAAAGGATAACATCAGAAAGAGAATATTCGCCCTTCAGAATGTCGACAGGATTCTAAGAAATACAGTGATTGCCGGAAAGAGTGAGGAGTCTCCATAGACAGCGTAGAACAGCAGAAACCATAGTTCTTGAAAATAAGCAATAATTAAGACATTTTTTAAATGGAAGGAAGAAGAAATTGAAAACAAAACAGCTGTTATGGATACTGAAAATAAATAGGTTTTGATCAGTTGTACCATGCCTTCACGTCCTCTTAAAAACTGATGCAGATTTCAAAAATATTTGAAATTAAGAAAAAAAAATTGGTACTTAAAGCAGAAGTAAAAACAAGAACATTCTTATTTTCCTGTGGATTCTGAAAATTATGCGAAAGCCAGCAATTTGTGTAAAAATGTCAAAATTCAGAGAAGCAACTGGCACCGAGATAAATGTCACATGTTATAATTTTCCTTTAGCTTTGTTCTGGTGGCAGGCCTCTGATGGCAGGGTGGCAATAACCCAGAGATAATTTTTATCTTAACCCAGAGATGTGGAGACACATCTCTCTGACATGTAGACTGGACTGGCATGGAGAGATCCTAAAGAAGGACATAAAGAGCGGAGTAAGTCTCAGACTAATTCCAAAACAATATGTGAATAAATATAGTAGAATTTCCCTTTTCCTTCTTTCTTAAACAAACACTTACAATGATCAACTATGTAAAAATAATTTGTGACAGGTAGCGACGATTATAAGACACAAGTCTTCCTTCTAAATTCTATCAGAGCAATGTGAACATAAACTACAACATGTGAAAAAGAATAGTTTTGTAAGTCGAATCCTAAACTCACATTTTTGAATAAATAATTTTGCTTGAATTTCCCTGAAACACACAAATACTACATATGACATCACTAGGCTCTAAAGGAAAACGTATGTCACATTTGCTCAACTAGAAAGTGAACGTCAGTGCACATACAAGAAAAAGCTCAAAGAGTTCCTCACCACCAAATCAGTATTTCAAGAAGTGTTTAAGGAGGAGAAGGAAGAGGAGGATGAGGAAGAAGAAAGGTAGAAAAAAGGGGAAAGAGGAGACAAGATAAAAAAATATGAATAATAAAACAGCTTTAACTACGTATCAATCAACAGTTACTTTAAATCTAAAGTAATGGATTAACTCTCCAGCCATGCTACCCTGAACAACCCCAATCCCATCTGATCTTAGAAGCTAAGCAAGGCTGGACCTGATTAGTACTTGGATGGGAGACCACCTAGGAAGACCAGGTGCTATAGGCATAAAAAAATATTCAAACATAAGAGATTGTAAATTAGCAAGGTCCTTGCAATGTGTGAGGTCAATCAAGGGTTGCCTCGCCTAAAAAATTTGTGAATAAATAAATAATAAAGTAATGGACATTCTTTAAAATGCAAAACCATAATAAAACAATTCAAGATTTGTAAGGAGGTGGGGCTGGGGAGTGTGCAATTACAAAAGAATAGACAAGAGTTTTGGAAAGCAATTAAACTCTTCTCTACCATGCTGTGTGATAGTTACATGATCTATACTATCTGTTAGAATTCAAAATGACAGATATAACTGTACAGAGAAATAACCAATATTTCCATAAGACTTTTAAAATAAAATTTTAAATCACTGAGAAAATAAAGTATTTGATGTGGTCTTTATTTTCATGGCTGAACACTGCCTAGTATGTACTTTTTTTTCAACTTGGAATAGAAAAACACCAGCCACGCCAACTGTAATAGGGAAAATAATAAATAAAAAAATATCAGGTCCAAACTCCTGGAATCTGTTGTCTTGTATGGAAAACATGCATGCACACACACACACAAACACAAACACACACACACACAAACACACACACAGAGAGAGAGAGAGAGAGAGAGAGAGAGAGAGAGAGAGAGAGAATACATTTGAAGATATGATTAACTAAGAATCCTGAATAGGAAAGTAATTCTGGATTATAGAAGGCTAAATGCAACTACACACATACTTTTAAAAGGAAAGCAGAGGGAGATTCGATGACAGAAAAAGAGAAGTCAATGAGACTAGTAAGGCAGAGACTGGAGTGATGTATCCACGAGCAAAGAAAAGTCAGCATTCACTACAGCTGGAAGAGGCAAGGAATAAATTATCTCCTAGAGCCTCTGGATCAAGTGCAGCCCTCCTGACAACTTGATGTTAGTTCAGTGAAAATAATTTCAACTTCTGGCATTTAGAACCATGACAAAAAATAATTCTTTTGTGTGTGCGTTTGTGTGTTTTAGTGCATGTTATAGAAAAAAATTTTTCTCATTAAACTTATTTGATTAATAAGATTGGTTAAAAAAAATAGTTTTCTACTACAAAATTCGAAAATACGTTATGGATACATTGCATTGTATGTTCACCTCTCAAAGTAAGTCTTCTGTCACCATTTTTTGGACCCCCTTTACCTTTATGTACCTTCCTTTTTCCCTTTCCCTATAATAACCACTAAACTGTTGTCTGTGTCTATGAGTTTTTGTTTGTCTTGTTCATGTGTTGCTTCCAGTTTTATATCCTACATATGAGCGAAGTCATATGGTTCTAGACTTTTTTCTGACTTATTTTGCTTAGCATGATAATCTCAGGATTCATCCATATTGCCACAAGTGTCAGCATTTCAACTGTTCTTATGGCTAATTAATATTCCATTGTATATTTGTACCACTTGTTCTTTATCCAATCATGCATGAAAAGACGCTTCACTTGTTGCCAAGTCTTGGCCACCATGAATAATGTCCACAAAGAACACCAGGTACAGATATCTTAATGGATAAAAATTTCTATTGTTTTAAGCCACCATGTTTGTGGTAAATTGTCCAGAGACAGTAGGAAACACACATACAAACCACACTGAAGTTTTAAAGCTTGAATGTCTCTGAATCTGAGCTAACTGTATACTGACTTGCACACTTTTTTCTTCCATTGCATAGATTCTCACCATACTATGATAAATTGTTAAGCCCAAAGTAATCACACCCTTTCTCTCTTCTAACTTGGTTTAAGAAGAATAAAGCAATAAAATATAAGCCACATTTCCCATTCACTTTATTATCAGTCTTAGAGGAAGATGAAAAGAAAGTCAGTCTGCTTCTACCAGCAGAAGCTAGTGGTTATAGTGAGGAAAATAAGAAAAGGCACTGCGACGCTGGAGACAATACTTTTCTTATTCAGATGTTTTAAATCTAACTTAAACTAATGATTTTCCCTATAAAAACAAAACAGTGAGCTAATAACACACGACCATAACTCAGCCAAAAGGAATCATCTCCCCATACCAATTGCCAATTATATCCACCCTTAAGAAGAAAATAAGACATCTTGAAAATAGCCTACCCTTGATCAGGAGTGAAAGAACTAGGAAATTAATTATTTATGCAAACACGTCTTTTCCATTGTTTATCTACAACACTAGAAGAATTATGTTTTTGAAAAGAAACTTGTGAATTTATATGGAACCATAGAAGACCGCAAATAGCCACAGCAATCTTGAGAAGGAAGAAAAAATTTGGAAATATCACATTATACATATCAAACTATCCTTCAGGTCTACAGTAATCAAAAGAGCATGGTTCTGGCACACACACACACACACACACACACACACACACACACACACACACACAAATATATCAATCAATGGAATAGAATAGAGAGCCCAGAAATAAATCCACACTTATACGCTCATTAATATATGACAAAGGAGTCAAGAATGTATAATGGGAAAAAAAAGAATTACAATGAGGTAAATATAGTCTCTTCAATAAATGGTGCTGGGAAAACTGGACAAATATATGAAAAAATAAAAAAGAAACTGGATCACCTTCTTACACCACATATAAGAATAGACACAAAAGTATTTAAAGACTTAAATGTAAGATCTGAAACCATAAAGCTTCTAGAAGAAAATATAGGCAGTAAAGTCTCTGATATTGCTACTAGTAACTTCTTTTCAGACATATTTCCTCGGGCAAGGGAAACAAAAAAAATAAATAAACAAATGGGACTACATCAACTAAAAAGTTTTTGCACAGCAAAGGAAACCATCAACAAAATGAAAAGACAACCCATTGAATGGGAGAAGATAGTCACTAATGATACACCTGATAAGAGATTAATATCCAAAAACTATAAAGAACTCATACAAGTCAACAAAAAAAAGAATCGAATTTAAAAAATGGGCAGAGGACCTGAACAGATATTTCTGCAAAGAGGAAATACAAATGGCAATAGACATATGAAGAGATGCTTAAGGTCACTAATCATCAGAGAAATGCAAATTAAATCAATAATGAGATATCACCTCACACATGTCAAAATGGCCACCATCAATAAATCAAAGAAGATCAAGTGTTGGAGAAGATGCAGAGAGAAGGGAACTCTCATACACTGTTTGTGAGATTGCAAATTGGTACAGCTACTATGAAAATAAGTCTGAATGTTTTGCAAAAAATTAAAAGTGGATATTCCTATTGACCTAGCAATTGCACTTTGGGGTATTTATCAAAAGAAAACCAAAACAGTAATTTCTAAAAATATATGCACCCTTCTATTCATGGCAACACAATTTATAATAGCCAGGATATGTAAACAAAATAAATGCCCATCAACAGATGATCAGATAAAGAAGTCATGGTTCATATATACAATAAAATATTACTCAGTCTTAAAAAAATGAAATCCTGCCTTTTGCAACATGGATGAACCTAGAATTTATTATGCTGAGTAAAATAAGTCAGACAGAGAAAGACAAATATCATATGATTTCACTTATATGTGGAAACTAAGGAACAAAAACAACAAACTAACCAAAAACAGACTCACAAATGTAGAGGGAAAATCTGGTGACAGCCAAAAGAGAGGGGTGGGGGGCTGAGAGTAAGGGGTGAAGGGTTAAAGAAGTACAAATTATTATTCAATAGATGGTTATGGGAATGGGGAGCACAACATAGGAAATGCAGTTAACATTAATGTAATGACTAAGTAGAGAGCCAGAGGAGAGAAATAACAATTAGCAGAATAATTTTATAAACTGTATAAATGTAAACTTAAAAATAATAATTAATAAAATAAAAACAAAGGTTGTAGCTTCTCTTGAAAGAGCAGAAGGCTTTAAAAAGGGCAATAATTACTTATCTATCAACAATTACTTTAAATATAAATAGTTTAAATGCTCCGATCAAAACACATACGGTGACTGAATGGATAAGAAAACAAGACACTTTCGTATGCCACCCAGGAGAGAGTCACGTCATATCAAGACACACGGAGACTGAAAGTAAAGGAATAGAAAAACATATGTCATGAAAATGGAAATGAAAAAGAATACCTGGGGTACGAATAGTTATAAAGACAAAATAGACTTTAAAAAGGCTTTAACAAGAGACAAAGAAGGACTCAGTAATCCCTCTTTCAGGTATTTATTTGGAAAAAAAAAAAACACTACTTTAAAGTGACATGTGCATCCATATGTTCATCTCAGCATTATTTACATTAGCCAAGATATGAAGGCAACCTGGGGGTCCATCATTGGGTTAATAAGTATAGAAGAGGTGGTAAATTATACAATGGGATATCACTCAGCCATAAAAAATGAATGAAAACATAGTACTTGGGACAGCATGTATGTACCTAGGGGATATTCCACTAAGTGAAACAGAGCAGACAAAGTAAGAAGAATGATACATGATTTCACCGACACATGGAATCTAAAAAAATCAAAATATATAAACAAAACAGAATTAAGCTCATAGATACAGAAAAACTATTGATAGGGGTTGGGAGAGCATGGTGAAAATGAGGAAGGAATTCAAAAGTACAAATTGGTTTTACAAAATAGTCAAGGGATGTAAAGTATAGCATAGGGAATATAGTCGATAACACTGTATGGTGTCAGACGGGTATCAGTTTTATCTGAGGGGTCACTTCTTAAGTTTTATACATATTCAATCTCTGTGTTGCACACCCTAAACTAATATAATAACCTATGTCAACTGTAAAAGAAAAATAAAATAATATTTAAATAAATAAACTGCTCAAAGCGTATAGAACAGCTAACAAATTTTATTACAATTATATATAGAGAAAGAAAATACAAATGTAATCGCAGTTTATGACAGGACTATTAGAGGAGAGGACAAAATTTGAAAAACACAATTTAAGATTTACTATTAAGTGAAAAAATCAGATTCTTAATTTTACTAGAATTTATGAAAACAGCTGTACATCAAATATGAGCAATAAATTAACTGGCTGTAGAATGATCGATTTTACATATTTATATTTTATACATTTTTTACATTGACAATGCAACATTTTAAAATTGGCCAAAAATAACATGAAATTTTTGAAAACAAGAGTGAAAAGCTCTTTCGTAATAGAAATACTCAGGATTTATTTATATGACAAGAGCCTGAATAGCAAATGTAAAGTCATTCTCGAAGCCTAAATCTCAAAAATCCACTAACAGTCATCCAATAAAATGTTCTTTCTGGGTCATCTTAAACCTAAACTTCTTATTGCGTGCTTTTAAAAACAACTCATTAGATTTCACTTGAAGACCAAATACGACAAATGCTGTGCTTGAAGTTCTGTCCCTTCGAAGAAGGGGAGCTGCTCCACTTGCAGGTTTGCACACAGCTTGCAGGTGCCTGGGAAGCACTGTGGGCTCGCTGCGCAGAAGTAGACAGCTGAGTCTCCAAGCTGGGTGGCTTCGATGTGCAGAGAGAGCTGTTTGTCCTCCTTCTTCAGTGTAACAGTGAATCTTCCATTTTTGTTTTTGTTCTTATTTGAACGAATGTCTATAATGAGCTGAGGACCTTTTCCAGCTTCTTGCTTATACCAAGGAAAGTAGTCTGAGCCACCGTCTGAATAAGTACAGCTGATAACAGAGCTGTTTCCCTCCTGGACACTCAGGGTAGAAGGATGCTGATCCACTTTCTCTCCTCGAATGACCCCTATGCAGAGAGAAAAAAGTCAGAGATGAAAGTATGCCAGATTATTACTGTCCAGAATATACTTTTCCTCTTCTATAGTAACTAGAAGGAACCGGAATAAAGCTAGTCTCTTCCTTAGCTTCTAAAGAATAACCGCTAATATACCCTGTTTCTCACAAACCCTCAACTCACACTCCAATTGCAGCCACAAGAACACAAATAAAGCTCCAATGGATGTCTTCAGCATTCTTTCCAATTTAGATCAATTATAGACTTGCAATCTCCAGACAGTTGAGCTACTTGTTATCAGTCTGTCCCTTCTTTTCTCTAACAAGCATGGGGTTTCTCACATTCTCTGCCCAGCCAATAGGAAAAAGGCTCTGCTTCTGCCACAGATGACTCATTCAAAAGCCACATATTCTTCATCAACAGCAAAGCACTACCACCCTGTGGTCACATCCATAACTGCTGAGCTTGCTCGTTGAATGTTCACTTCCCCTGTGCCTATGGGGGACTCAGACACAAAAAGGCAGCAATAGGTCAAACAGTAAAGTCTTACATCAGAGATTAAGTTAGATGTTGAATTCACGTTTTTATCTCTGCCCTCTATGGAGTCCTTGTCTCTATATAAGAGGCAGATGCTGTTGTTGTTTATTCGATGGGGGACTGGGTCTCTCAAACAAAGAAAATATAAACCTTTTTTTTTCTTCAGCTAAATCTACATTCTTAATTATCGGTTAATTCAATATTTTAAAAACCTACCGTTTCAGACTCTGCTCCTCTAACCATGTTTTGCCTGTGACCTTGTTATTCCCAGAAAACCGAAAGTACCTACCAAAGTCAGAATTTGCAAACTTCCTTCAGTAGAGATGACTGTGACAAGAGGTAAAGGATTGAATCTCAATGATAAGAAAGGAGGAACGGGAAGGTCCATGGGACAGGAAACTGCCCTATAGATTCGGTTGCTTAGCAAGGAGAAATCTAACGTGTTTTAAGATATCTATTGCTATTGTTATGTGAATTATATACAGCAGAGTATCAAGAGAAAGATTAGGGATTATCAGAACATATTAGGATGCAGATTCGGAAAATGTAGCTAGATGCAAATTTGTTCTACAGGTGTTTTTATTTTCTGATATCAAAACGGAAGGCATGTCCTAAATGCAGTGACTGAATCACATTCTTAGTGGAATTACCTCTGCAGTATACGCCAATTCTCTTGGCACAGATTTCTGCTGCCTTTGCTAGTGCTGGCTCAGGTCCCAACTCTAACATTTTTCTCATAAACTTCACTACAGTATTCTTTTCAAAGATGCTAAAATACCTCAGTCCTATAAACTTCCAGAATTATCTCCCTCTGTCAAAAACGCTTCTTCATCTCCTTTAATAGCTTTGTATTTTCCAGTTGCCTCCATAAAAAAAAAAAAAAAAAATCGAGGGAAGACAGTATTGCCTGTGTCTGCTAGGGAAATAGTACATATAGAAACTGATCATGAGAAATGGTTCCTGGCAAACCAAGACTACCTCATTTCCAGATGTGAAAGCCCCTTTCCTGTGATTTGTACTCACTGGTCATCCCCAGTTATGGAGAAAAAGCATAATCCCTCATCGTCATTTCGCACGCTTAAGTATTTAAAGATTCTTAAGCTAGGGTGAAGAATCACAAATCAACACATAAGTATCACCATGTCACTATAAATGTGTTTATATACACAAAACTTCTTCATTCTAAGGATCTTCCTCTATTCTCTCATTCATCTTCCATAAGATAGAACTCCCAAATCTTACATCGGGCAAATTCCCTCTTCTTAGAGACCAGACACTTCAGATCAATGTTTTCCCTCTTGAGTTATGGACCAGAATGGAATGTGATCATTTAACTATACTCTGCTCAGCAGAGTGTTCCACATATTAAGTCTAGCACAGGTGTAGTGACGCCCTGGACAAAACTTGCAGCCCCATTACTACTTCATTGGCTGTTGCCTGACTCATCATCAAGTGTTGACCTGGAGAGGCTTCTTCTAGAACCTTCACGAACTGCCAGCTGCATGATGACGATGTTCTCCCTAGGCTCCAGATTCCAGTAATCATTTCTTCACAACAGTGTGTTGGTGCTGCTCTCTATTCATGTGCTGCCTTTCAGAAACGTCCACCTGGAATAATGACCATATTTGTGATTTCTAGAAAAACACTAAGAAATACTTCAGGGTGTTGGTGATGCACCATCCCTTTTGGTTACTCTTACAAGCCAGGGCATGATGGACTTGGTTTGCGGCTAATGACAATGGCTCAGTCTGTCTCTTATCCTGCCCAAAGGGTCAAACATTTACACCAGTTAGAATTCTTCATTTCAGTGGTCAAACTGTTAGGTCACAGCTTTCCCAGACCCAAACTACAGAGATCTAAGTGGAGGAGCTTGTATTAGCCAGCTCTCTTTGCTCAGCAAGATGGTCTCACAGGAAGAAAACAGAGAAAAGAATCCTAAAGAGGGATTAATGAGACACAGTTTCTTTCTATTCCCAGCTCAGTTGCTGTTTTATTTCTTCATACTGGAATCGTGGATTTAACTTTGGTTTTGTAAAATGAAATTGGACTACAAAGTTTCTGAGGGCTCTTTGGGCTCTAAATTATTTTTTATAATTTAACAAAGCAAAGATTTATTGAGGACTGGTGTGCACAACGTACAATGATGTGAGACCTGGGAGAAATTGTCCTGCATTGTAGAACACCAAGACCATTTTCCCAGCCTCATGCAGTCAGGTATGTCTGCGGTAGCCCCAACCAACCCTGAGCCCTATTTAGTGACAGACACGGGGTCCTCAGGATGAGTTCCTGTCTGGGTTTTCATCTCTCCTATAGGATCAGTGATGGATCAAGGAGAACCTAAGTCCCTAGAAAAATGGAATGGAATTGGACTTCACCATTGAGGGTAAAGATCATCACAGGCAGTACAATGGGGGTGGACTTCGTGGCTAAGCCCTGGGGAAACAGAACGTTTCTTTCTAAAAATTCATTTCTTATGTGTGTATCTGTAACATATCATATCTCTCTTGTAGGAAGAAAACTCAGCAACTTGTAAACCTGGAGGAGGTGCACGAGTTTAGTCATACATAAAGGGAAAAACTGCTTTCTCATACAGCCTGATAGCTTTCTGGCTTCTAGCTCCCTCCTCCCAGAATCAACTCTGTGGTCAAAAAATCAAGGCCAGGCTGACTACTATAATTTCGGGGACCCAGTACAAAATGAAAATTTGGAGCAGGAAAAAGTGATCTTATGTAATAAAATATTAAGCTCTCTTTTAAAAATATTTTCTTATTTAGGAAACACCATGTGATTTATAATGATACATAAGAAATGAAATAAAATTACAACAATTTGCAAAAAAACATTTTGGGGTCATAATTTTGATAATTCAGTAACAAGAAATCTTTTATTAGTATGGAATCCTGACAATAATAAAATTTTCTGGCTTGCTTTCTTATAAATTAATTTAGTAAGTTATTTTTTACATTTATACATTCTGTATCACATTTTAATCAATATAATTGAAAGCAATGTCAGTTGTTGTTAAGAAAAAATTGAAAACAGAATTTTTAGTAATTTTTAATTTTGAGACGGCTATTCCTGTTGATGGAACTGAGAGTAGAGCTCTTAAGACTATTGTCTATGGTGTGGCAATGTTAGCATAAACAGCTGATAAATGAGTTTAAAATATAAATTCCAATAAATCTAGAACTGATGTCTCTGGTGGAACAGTTTTTCCATAAAAGATTTAACTCTTCATACCAGTTTTATATAAGTCAGATTTCATTTTTAATGTAAATTTATATAGCAACTTCATAATGTTTTCTCTGATATTTTCTGTAATTCCAGAGGATTCCTAAGAAATTAAAAGTGGCTACATGATTTGTACATACTAATTCAGAATGCTTGTTTATGCATCCTATCAGTATCTTTGTAATTATTAGGAAAATTAAAATTTAATTATCTTTTGTGTTAGTAACGAGTTTGCTGAAATAGTTCAAACTGCACATACATGGACATTTTCCATTGAAGCTATTATCTTTATATTTAATTTCTATTTCTAAGCCTATGAATATTTGTTTTCCAGTGTTGCAGTCATTTTCAAAACTTGAGTCTCTAAACATTATGAGCTTTCTAATAACTCTCTGACATACTTTATTGCAATATCCATATGTACATTTTGTTTTGTAATAATTTATAAATAAGGTTTATTGCCACTCCCCTGTGGGATCCTACAGAGCTTAAGATTGCCACAAGTTAACTGTGCAAAGGCAACTGTGCAAGCAACATGCCTGCCACTGGGAGGGGTGGGGCTGCAAGCCCAGGTGCAGTTTGGGTACGGGCTGCAGATCACCTAGGAGCACTGTGTCTGCCCTGCACAGAGGTAGGTGGCTGAGTCTTGCACTTGGGAAGCCGTGATGAGCAAGGTACTATACAGTTCCTTAGTATTCATTGTGCAGCTTAACCTTCCATTTTGCTTCATTCCTGAACTTATGTAAAAAAGACTGATGAGACCACCTCCAGGATTCTGTCGGAACCACTGCATAGATGTCACCGAGGCAGAAAATTTGCACCTCAGAGTAGAGTTGGTGCCCTCCTGGAGGCTCAGTAACAAAGGACTCTGCTCCACCTCCAGCCCTCTCACACCTGCTTGGAAAACAGAAAACAAACACAAATGATGTCACCAGGGACTAATGATGCAGTTCTGAATCTGTAAAATATCCCAAACAACAAACAGGTAGGACTGTCTAGGAGCTCTGTGTGGCTCTCCTTTCTCTCCCTCCCACCATCATCTGTTAAACACTCCCCAGTACCCCATCTGGGACAGAGCCAACTCACAGCAAACCTGGACCCACAGAAGGCCCAGCAGAGCTCCCCAGGGTCTCTTCATGACCACTCCTTGCCCACTTGTTGTGGTGCCTTTGCCCCTGCTCTGGAAGGGTAGAGTCCTGAACCAGCAAATGTTGTCTTTCAGTCACTAGGTTCCACCAGACTCACTGAATACCAGTCACATCTGAGCCCTGTCATTCACTTAACAGGAAACTCCACCCATACTAGCCCAGTCAGATGGCAAAGCTGGTTTTTCAAAATCATAGATGCAAAGTGCAAATAGTGCAAGACAGTCGTGGACAGTATTTCCAATATATAAAGTTATAAGGTACATTTTCTTCTTAAAACACTTTATGGAAGAGAACTTTGCATTTGTGAGAAAAGGGAGATGATATTTTTGAGAAGAATCAGCGTATCAACTGGGTGAAGCAGAGCATTGAAGTGTCGTGAAGTCTTGAAATAGAGTCTAGGAAATATGATCTCATTTCTAAATTACATAGTTTGACATAGAATTTAAGAATTTGGTTTTATGAAATTTTGGAGAAGGGAAGACCATATGATAGCATGCATCGTGCATTGAACATATTTTCTTGAAATCAAGAGAGTCACAGAAACCCCAGGCCATATAGTTGCCTTCTGCACAGAAAATTTTCTGACAAAGGGTCAGTTAGTGAAAAATAAGTATTTGTGTAATGTCTTCTCTGACTTAATTTCCACCTCTCCCCTGTCCTGTCTAACACCTGGGCACCCTGAGAGCCACACAGCTATCTCTCACCAAGCTACACATGGCTAATCAAATTAAATGTTGTCCTCTTCCTTTCCTCCTTCTAGTTGTATTTCTTATTTTGTCAAGGTTTCTTCTACTCTCCCCATTATTCGTTTTCCTTCTAGTCTCAGGGAAGATATATGAAAAGGAAAGGTATCTCGGATTTTGGAATAATTTCTAAGTTCATATATTTTGGCAAACTGAGTTATAAAATTTTTTAATGGAAACGTGTCATGGAGTTGTCTTCCTTTGAGCTTCCATGCTCATGATGATGGTAACATTCTTACCCCTGTGCCCCTGCTCAGAAAATCACACTCACAAAGGATTTATACAATATGGAATTTCTGAAGTGTATATAGAGCTACAGAAATAAAAACATGAGGTGAACTGTACACAAATACTATTACTCCTTTCTGTACGATTGTTTTCTATAATTGGACTGGCTCTCATGCTCTCTGGTCTCCTCTCTGAGCTGTTCCACCTTCCAGAACCTTCAAATAAAACCATTTCTTGTAATGCTAACAGTGCCCTCTGGTGGGCACAAACCATCAACAAAGAACACTTCACACCAACTAACCCAGCAGTCAGAAAACCCCAACCTTTCACTCCAGGTTTCCTGATTAAGGAAATGCAGATGGTCAGAAAACAAAATACATAAGCAGATTAAATGGCTTTTTTAATGAGCAACTTTATTTTAAAATTGAATTTCATCAAATCTGTATAATAAAATAAAATAATATTACTGTTGTCGCCCTGTGCTACTTGATTTTTTTACTTAGTTCAAAATAACTGCATAAACATTTGCTGAGTTTTAGTATAAATGAGGCAATTTGTTAGGTCTTAAGAATATATAAAATGGATGAGGCAGTAGATTACAGGTTACTGGGGAAGACAAAAATATACATAACTATAATAAAGCTAAAGAGTAGGACCCTAAGAGGAATGAAAATAAAAAGCAATATGACCCATAGGAGAGGTCAAATACTTGGAGTGCTTGAACAGATCTTATGAAGAAGGTGTCATTTCTCTTTTCTCTCTTTTTTTTGATAAGAATAGAATAGAAATAGATAAACCTTTATGATGGCTTTTATGACTTTTTGTTTATTTTAAGAGAAATTCATGAATATATGAATTATTAAAGAAATGCAACTTTACATATAGACTAAAATCCCCTTCTCTAGCACTCTTGATTATGACTTTTTCATCGTTCATTAATTTAGAGATGATGCTTCCAGGTGTTTTAATTTGGATTCCCATGCATATATCAAATATATGAATTAACATAAAAAATACATTCTTTCATAGTTTTCACTTTAATACAAAATGATACATATTGGGCATGCCTTTTTGTAACTTGCTTTATAAACTCAATAATAAATCTCATAGGTTGTATCATGTGAACACCCATAGGTCCTTCTACAATATATGACATATGACAAATATACTACCATTTGTACAGCACTATCTCTATTGATGGACAATTAAGATGATTATTTTTAACTCTGAAATACAGTCCTCTTTAATTATATGTGCACATGTTTCTTTAGGAGCAGAACTAGAAAGAAGTGAAGGAATGAGCCTGGGGGACAGTAGGTAAAATTCACTCCAGGCAAAGGGAAGATCAGGGGCAAAGGCTCTGAGGAAGAACTGCATGAATTTATCCTCTGATTAAGTGCATTTGTTTATTACATAAATATATCCTTGTTTTAGATATTCCCATAGACATTTTATTTGGAGGTGTGATTATCTTAATGACTTTGTCAATATACTGAAAAGATTGAACATATATGCTGAATATCTTGTGTATTTGATATTAAGTACGAAAGGAAATAGTGAAATTTTTTCATAAACTTTCCAATATTTTAATAATCTTTTATGACAAAGTGTCTCTAAATCTTAAACTAAAGAATCTCTGAAATTTCTTATCAGAAGTGGTTATAGTTACATGGCTTCTAGATCTTCAGAATTTGCACAAAAAATTACTTAGACTTTTTATAATAGCTATATTACAAAGGAAGGGTGAATATGTTAAAGTGTTAGAATGTATAATTCATATTAAAAAAATTTTCAAAACAAACAATAAGATATCGTGTGCCATTTAAATTAAAATTCAACTCTAAGGAAATCAACTGTCCTTGTCAAGAAAACAAATTCCAGGCCAGGTGTGGTCAGCTTGACTTGTAATACGGAGCCATGATAGACCAAACTACAATTCAGCAATCCATATCTTGTTCCATACCTGAAACTTTGCTAAATAGTGTAGTGTGGGTGTTCAGAAGGAGTGACCCCAAAATGTGTCTCCTCGGTATGCGGATTATTTTGAACTAAAGGCAACTTGAGCCCTGTGATCAAGAGAAACTCCTGCCCCTCACTGAACTACCTAGAGTAAAAATTAGAAACCTTGCCAAGAATAAGGGATTACCAAAGGTAACCTCTTTGGCCTATCAATAGGGCAGAACAAACTGCTATTTCCTAAACATCTCTTCCCATCATCCTGCAATGACCCTTTGAAGACCCCACAGTTCCTTACCTCATCCTTATCTCAGAATTTCATATATACCAGTTTTTTTTATCTTTGAAACCCTCCTACATGTGGATTCTCTGACTGTCTCATGTATGTGAGCTTCCCATACAAATGTATATATTAAATTTGATTATTTCTCTTGTTAACGTGTCTCATGTCTGTTTGATTAGCAGACCAGCCAAAACAACCTTGAAGGTAGAGAAATATTTCTTTCTACCACACAACACTAAATATCAGATGTTGTGTTTTTACCAGCATCTATAACTAGTGACGTGTTAACTAAAATAATGAGTGTTAAATGGGTCTTTTTAAAAAAGTATTTAAGATACGTGATTTGACTAATATATTTTAGAGACACATCCTGCTCTTGCATGAACAGTAGGTAAGAATTTAGGTCAAACTATACCCTGCACCTTTATGCATGAGACAGAAGAGCTATTCCTAAGATGGCCTGTATCTAAGCAGTGGTGGGTAAACTGAATGAATTAACAAATTGTGACATATTCATATAATAAGATACTAAGAAAAAGTAATGAGTGACTGATATACCTGAGAACATGGGTAAATCATGTGCAGTGAAAAAAAAGAAAACAGACACAAAAAAGGCACCTGGCTCATGACCCCATTAATTTGAAGTTTTAAAACACTTAAAATAAATCTATGGTGATAGCGATAATAATAACCATTGTCTTCAGAAGGTGGGTTCATGGAAAAGGGAAACATAAAATTTTCCTGCTCAAGGGATAGAAGTATCCTGCCATCAGACTGTTTCAAAATCACCTCTTCCTTACACATTTTAAAGACATTTTTTAAAAAATCAGAAAAAAAGTATATTAAGGAAGCAACATGCAAAGAAAATAATTCAAAATTACAATATTCAGACACACTCACTGATAAACGTTTGTGCTTAAAGTCAAAAATATTTTTTTAGAATGATTACAACTGGCCTCTGTGCTATTATGAAATTTTCTATCAAATATACACAAACTGTGAAAAATCAAAAATGATCATTGATATAATATTTTCATATCAGTAAATAAAACAATGAATAAATAAAGCCACTTTAAATTCTCAGGAATATTAGAGGTGAGGAGTTGGAGGATGCTCTCACTTATTCTTCGGTGAGTAAATAAATTTAGTCCTATCAGGAGTGAGAAATTAATCAGTAAAATGAATTGGAGAAGCTCAATATAAAAAATTATTATTAACTATTAGAGTCTTGGAATAAAAGTAGAATGGTTAATGAGAAGAAAGAAGATCCCTGCAAGAATGGCAGGTGCGAGGTGTAGCCACGACTCCCAAAGCTGGATTGCAATACTACCAGACCCCCACTCCGGAGCTGAACCGCAGACCTGGTTGGAGAAGACACAGCTGTGGCTCACTGGATGGCAGAGAAGTCCATTCTTCTACCAGTGAAACTTGCCAGAAATCCACCTTCTAGAACTTGACAGAAAACCATCCTCCGGGGTGCGAGAAAAAGAGGTTCATAGGTAAGTGTCTCACTGGAGGCACCTCTTCTACATCATCACCTGAAAATGGAGACTCTAGGAGAAGCTGCTGTCCTCAGGGTGCTGGTGGCCACTGCACAGCAGGAACCTGGTGCAGGTGCACTATGGGAGCTGCTCAGGGCAGAAGCCTCCTGAGCTGCAGGATCCTGTCAAGAGGGTAAAGAGGAACCAGGGAGAAAACTCTTCCTACCTGTACTCTCTTCTGACAAAGCTGAACATGCACCAACTGACAAAGGAAAATACTTCAAGGACCCATGTCTACTTTTACAGAACAGACAAAAGTTGTATTTGGAGCTAAGAGCCAATAAAGCATTGCTCCCCTTTGAGTACTCATCTTCTACATGCATCCTCTACATATGGCAATAAAACAGCTCTGTATTTTCACCCACTTTAATATATAGCTATCCTTCATTCGATTGAAGAATGTCTCACATTTTTCAAAAATGAAGAAATACACAGTTGCAGTCATGCCATCACTGGTTATAGTAATAACTCCTGAAATTCAAAGTCTTTCTGAAAATTCCGTTACCTGAAGACAACCTTGTAAAGTTAATTTCTAATCACTTGAGTAAAAAATAACAATGGGAAAGAGAAAAGAAGAAAGCGTTTAGCATATACAAATTAGAACACACATATAACAAGCAAAGAGAAAATACACAAAAGTAATACGGTCCTTTTTTCTGCAATTGGTCATAAGTAATATGTAGGGCCTCCTTCATTCATTCCTACTGGGTATTTCCCCTGCCCTCAGCCAAAACTTTGGCTGGACTGAGATCCTTGCCTGGTTGAGTTACCCAAACTTTTATTTCACCTGCAATTATCTTGTTTTGTTATTGATTGGTTCAGATTTCCATGACCTTTACCATTGACCGTGAAAGTATTAAGACTCCAAACATAGTATTCCCTGCTTTCATTGTGTACAAGCAACACCATTTCTTCCAATTACTCAGGATTAATCATGACAGGCAACAGATTTTTTTCTTCCATGTTGGATCAATGTCTAAGGAGCCCAAAAGATCCAGAAGGTAGTCTCTTCATCCATTGACTGAAGCCATTTTATGTCCCCGGGAAGTAATTCTTCTTCTAGGGATCAAGACTTCAAAATTAACACAGCATGAAGTTGCCGGGGTGGGAATAAAAAAGTCAATTAGTGCCTTATTAAGATTAATAGTGACAGGGGCCAATTTCACGTCCACCTTTTGATTCCTGGACTCATGTACTATGGCCATGTGGGACACAGTAACATACGAGGGTCTCTGATTCAAAGCACATCCTGAATTCCATTAAACAAAACTCCATCCTGGAAGAGTATTGCCTCCCAACTGGACCTGAAACTCAGTTTCCAGTAAGTTATTCCACCTTTCAATTAGGCCAACTGATTCTCAGTGGTGGGGTATATAGTAAGACTAGTTAATCATGTGAAAATTCAGAATCATGAATTTAGTTGATAAAATAAATCAGCATTTCCAGTTTATTTATACAAAATTTTTTTATTGTAGTAAGTTTCTCATAAAATTATATAATTATAATTATTCACAGTGGCCAGGACATAGAAGCAACTGAAATGTCCTACGACAAATGATTGCCTAAAGGAGCTGTGGTATGTATATACAACGGAATATTACTCAGCCGTAAGAAGAGAGGAAACACTGCCATTTGTGACAACATGCATGGACCTTGAAATAATCATACTAAGAGAAATAAGCCAGACAGAAAAGGTTGAAAACACATGATCACTTATATGGGGAATATAAACCTAAAAACAACAAATGAACAGGACAAACAGAGACTTATGGACATAGACCCTGACTAGTGGTTCCCAGAGGGGGGAGGAGAGGGGGAAAAATAAGTAAAATGTTAGATAAATAAATAAATAGAAAATAGACTACTGAAAATATTGTTTAAAATTATATAATTATATAAATCACAAATTATCAATAAAAAAGAAAAAATTGTGAGTAGGCAGGAAGAAAGAGAAGGAAGGAGGGAAGAAGGGAGGGAAGGAAAGAAGGAAGGTTGAAGAAGGAAGACTTCTTTGATCTCTCAGGTAGAGTTAGGGTTGGGAGGTGGGCATATATTCTCCTGACTGCATGGTATACAACTTTCTTTCAACACTCAGCATGAGTCCAAAATAAAAATAGAATTACAGTTCTCCTTATCATAGCAAGCTGCATACAGGGTAATATGTCTGAGACAATAACAGTGAGTCACCTGAAAACAGTCAGAGGTAGAAGAGAGTGTGGTCCGAATTAGAGAGGAAAGGAGAGAGGAAAACACATTAAAAGAGCACACATTTCATCTTAATTCTATATTTCTAACACCCTATCTACTTCCTTATACCCTTCCATCAATCATTCCAACACATTTTATATAACCTCATCACTATGCCCTAAAAATTACTGTTCCTGGTTCACCATTTGTCTTTAATAGCATACTGGTCACAATGTACTTATTCTCTCCATAACAGTGTCAGCCAAATACCAGCTAGAAAGCTCCCTCCTCCTCCTTCTCCTCTTTCTCCAAAGTATTTGTTCCTCTCCAAGACTTCAAGAACACAAAGACCATAAAAGTGTCCTATAAAGTTCTTTCCAAAAAGTTCTGAACTGGGTCATAAACTTATCCCAGATCCTGTAAGCCCCGAGTATCCACTGCAATCTTTATCAGTGTTTCCAGCCAAGTGTTGCACATCTAAACTTACTACATGATTAATTATGATGATGTTAACATTTCAGGTTCCATCTGGAGAGAGTGAACAAAAGTAGAATGAGAGAAATCAGAAATATATCTCTAAAGCTGCAAAAAGGCAGCAAAAGGTATCTTACTCAGAAATTTCTGTGATAGATCTCTAGATTTAAGATACGACAATAGAAAGCTACTTTTATAACTGACAAAAAGTCTTCTGTTTACAATACTCTTAAGTAGCTGCCAGAAATAACATGACCGTGACACTTTTCAACGCCCATCACGAATCTATAAATCTCCTGCAGATAGCCAAACATCTTACAGAATCCCTCCTGACTACCAGGAGTTGAACTCAGGCAAAATATTCTGACACATTGTAACTGGCACAGTGAGACCCAGACAAAAACATTCCAAGATAATCATCCGTAAATAACCAAGCAGACATGAAGGAAAACTGCAGGGGACAAAATGGGAGGAGTTACCCTTTTTATTTCTGGTTTGCTAGAGAGATACAAGGAAAATAAAAACCTAGAGTCAATTCATTACAGCGGTCAATCTCAAGGCAAGGACCTGAGCTTATGATGAGTATGTGATGAGAACACTGCCTCCTTCATCATTCTAGAAGGTTATTTATGCTGATGTCGTTCCTACTAAGAACAGCAAAAGCTTCTGAAATAAAGTTTATCAGACATGGATTGGTAAAATTCTATCAAAGAACCTGAGTCTGCTCCACTCTCTTGGCCTCACGCATTTGCTGTCATATGGCAACGGGTCTTTAAAAATAGCACAGGAAGAGATCTTAAGGCTTCAAAACCTCCACGCCCATGAGTGGTTTGTGCTTGGCTCCCCTGCAGTCTCAGGCACTGTGTCACTCAGAACACAGAAGTACACAGCTGAGTCGTTCAGACGGGCTGAGGATTTCTGCAGGTTGAAGGAAGATTCATCCTTCCTAAATTCAGCCACAAAATCTTTGATGCCTTTAACCAAGGTGTCACCTGAATAGTATTTGAGGAGAAGCTGCAGGCCTTCGTTGGGGTACTGGACGTACCAGAAGAGAGAAGGAGTTGCTCCATACTCATACTTGCATCTCAGCTCCAGCGAGTCTCCTTCAGAGACAGAGACGGGGCTGTCAGCCTGGGTCACCTTCTGGGCTCTGGAACCTCCTGCAAAATCAATGTTTTGTCATCGAATGCAGTGCAGACTTCGCTGTGAAACCTAAGTCTTTCCACTCAGAATCTGTAGAACTAGAGAGCAGTATGAAATGTTACTCACTCGGTGCAAAAATCATGCCCAGTGTTGAGATGAGCAACAGGTGCATGGCTGAGCAGGAGAAACACCAGGGGATATTTTCTGGAAAATCTGCGCTGAGCAGGCGGGAAAATGGCTGCAGAAACCTTGGAAGTGGGAGGTGGAGGGAAGAAGCTTGCTCTTGGAGGTAAAACTGCAAAAGATGCTGAGATGACCCTGGAGATTTCTGACATCTGATTCTTGTCATCTCTGTGTCTACAAAAGCTCAGCCAGCTGCAGGGCGGAGCGAGGCAGAGGACACTGAGCTTGTTCTCTCTCTAGTTTGTGCAGCATCGCCCCCTGCAGGCCGGGTGCACACCCAAAGGTCCTGAGGCCCCACCTATAACTCATCAGCGGTTCCTTCCATTTTCTGAGATACATCACAATTTCCAACATCTTTCTTCCTTCCCTAATCATGATGGTGTATTACCTCTACAGCCCAATTAAAAATGGATGTCATATAAAAGTAGACTAACAGGTTACTTTGCAGAGAAATCAGTTTTTAAAAATACATCAGACATGCAATTCAAGTTCGTGAGCATCTTTGCAATCAGACGCAATGTCTCTGACCGAGTTTTCATGGCCCAGGGCTGCCATGTGCACATGAATGATGGCAGAGACGTGTATCTTGGCTGATGCTCATGCAACCGACAGGACACTCACTAACCTATGGAGAAAAAGACAAGCCCCGTTAAATGGAGACAGTGCTGCTCTTGGTAAGGAGTCTCCGGATTGAAGACTTTGCTCAAGTGCTGAAGGACCTACAACCACACCAAGAAAGCCAGCTCTGAACAGCCAAGAAAAGACAAATTCACCGCTTACTTTGTGGACAAATAAGCTCTGTGACAAAATCAAAACACTTCTTTTCTTTGATTTCAAGATCACGAGCCCCGACATCTTCTGGGGGCTTCTTCAGTCACTTGTTCATCCCACAGAGAATGACCTCTACATAGAAGATTTCCTAATGTTGTTCACTTGTGAATTTGTGGTATATAAAGCTGAACTTCTGATTCCTAGGGCTGCTATAAACTCACTGTCCATGTTTTTTAAATGTCCTCTTAGCTAAGAATAGAAATACAAAGAGAATAAATCAAAATCAAGGAATAAACACAAAGGGATTATCTTGAGATGAGAGATTTGCACCCACTTTCAGAATACAGAAAGGAGGTAGGATAACATTGAGGACTAAGTTAGGAGAGGAGAAACCATAACCAAAAATAACCTAGAAGAAGCAATTCCTCTATCTTTCAGGCTGGTGGTCATTTTTACTCCTCTCAGGGTTGCTGGACTTTGGAAAAGCCATTCATGGGCAAAATCAAAAGCCCCAACATTGTCTCCTACCCTGGAACACTGCTGTTTCCTCTGAACAGAAAGAATGCAAAGCAATTCTCCATTCTTCACTGGTGCTATAAGCAACATCTCTGAGTTGAAAAAGAATAACATCAGAAAGAGAATATTCGCCCTTCAGAATGTCGACAGGATTCTAAGAAATACAGTGATTGCCGGAAAGAGTGAGGAGTCTCCATAGACAGCGTAGAACAGCAGAAACCATAGTTCTTGAAAATAAGCAATAATTAAGACATTTTTTAAATGGAAGGAAGAAGAAATTGAAAACAAAACAGCTGTTATGGATACTGAAAACAAATAGGTTTTGATCAGCTGTACCATGCCTTCAGGTCCTCTTAAAAACTGACGCAGATTTCAAAACTATTTGAAATTTAGAAAAAAAAATTTCGGCACTTAAAGCAGAAGTAAAAACAAGAACATTCTTATTTTCCTGTGGATTCTGAAAATTATGCGAAAGCCAGCAATTTGTGTAAAAATGTCAAAATTCAGAGAAGCCATTGGCACTGAGATAAATGTCACATGTTATTATTTTCCTTTAGTTTTGTTCTGGTGGCAGGCCTCTGATGGCAGGGTGGCAATAACCCAGAGATAAAATGGAAAGGAACATCGTTTTTTCTTCCTGTGGACTGGGCTGGTGTGGAGGGATCTTAAAGAAAGACATGGAAAGCAGCCTAAGTCCCAGGCTAATCCCAAAACAGTACATGCATGGGGCAGACCCAGACCAGAGCTCAGCTGAGATGTCAACCACTGCCCTAGTTCAAACCATACTGAGTGGACACATGCAAGACAGACTCAATCCAATATAGTAGTGGTTTCAGGAACAGATCTGATATTGACCCTTCCAAACAAGTTTTAGACTAATCTCTGAGCAATATGTGACTGGGAAAGACACACAGAAACATCAAAAATGTTTGGAGAACGGAACTGACTCACTCACAAATGGAGACAAAAATTACCGTTTGAACAAAATTAGGTTGATATGTTGCTCAAACGAAAGCATCAACATTTTCTCAAGGATTATTATAAACATATAAAAGAGTTTACATGACAAAACATTTAAAAATGTTTAAGATGTCTTCCAAAATTTTTCAACATACAAATGTTATAAAACAAAATTCAGCTGAATAAATTCAAAGATCTAATTGACCTTATTCAATGAATAGAACAGCATACCACCAAGAGGATGTGGGCTGAGAAGTTGTACAAAATCAAACAGTTTTTAAGGCTGAAACTGGGCGGGACAAGAAAATATTACCAAAGGAAAATATTTTTTCAGGCAAGATCACCTTTCTTTGGAGCAGGAGGGAAGTTAGCAGGCGTCCCATTAGGCAGGGTACCACGTTAGTCTTTATCTGGAAATTCCAGACTGACTGGTTTAAACTCACACTCGGAGGCATGAAACAGCAATTAAGTCTTGATTTGTTGTCCCAGGCTCTAGGGACTTCACCTTGGACCTGTTGTTTCTTTTAAAACACACATACACACATGCATGCATGCATACACGCACACACACACACACACACACACATACACGCAACCAGGGAAGTTGATTAATGTATATCTTAGTAAAAGAGCATCAACTAATAGAAACGTCATGAAGAAGATGCTGAAACTCATTAAAAAAAAAACACTTCAAAAGAGCACACTTGAAATTGTGAAAATAATATAAATAGAGACACTTTAAAATGGAGTCGGAGCTGCCATGCCAAAGGAACTGCCTTGCACAATAGCCTCAAATCTTCTGAATGTTAAAACAGGGCATAGCAACCTTTGGACTGGGTCTAAAGCAAACTTGCTTCCCAAAGAACTGTTTGCAAAGATAGTAAGAAAGCAGTTGTGGCTACTTGACTGATGACTACAAAACTGAAAAACAGTTTTTAATTGTCTAAAACTAGCAGCACTCTGGTGCACCATCTGCACCTATAGCAGTGCCTGCTTCCTTTGATTGATGTTTCCCTTCCCATTCTCCTAAGTACCCATTGCTTTTGTCTCCTAATCAAAACACTATTTGGGCTTCTGCCTAAGTCTATGCAATCTGAATAGCTTTTCTTATTGATCTCAAATAAATGCTTGTAGCCTTTGAAAACACTTTTATAGGGGACTGGGAGGAGTCAACAAAAGAAATGATTAAATAAGAATCCACAACAAAAAAAAAACAGAACCTATAAAAAGAAGCAAACAAAAATTTCATGACTAAAAAATACAAAATAATAAAATACAAAATAATAAAAATACAAAGTAATAAAATCTCACAGTGAGGGCCCAATTTCAGAATAAAAATGACATAAAAGAGAGTAAATGAACTTGAAAATAGATCTGTATAAATTATCTAACTCAGCAATTACCAATCAAAGATGCCTCTGCCTCCCACAAGGTATCATTTGGCAAATATGGAAATTTTTGTTTGCCACGACTTGAGGATAGAATACTACTGGAACCTATAGTGAGTAGAGACCACAGGTACTTTTAAAAGTTCTACAATTTACTGGACAGTTTCTCACCAATAAAAAAAAAAATCATTTGGCCCAAATGATAATAGTGCCAAAGTCAAGACACCCTAATAAAACTTAATTCCAAAAAAATATATTGAAACAAAAAATGGACAGAGCCCTGGAGACTTCTGGCAATACATCAAAAAGGCCAAAATATATTTAAAAAGAATCTCAGAAGGAAAAAAAAAAAGGAAAAAATTAAAACATAAAACAAATTTGAAGGAAGAATGGCCAAAACTTTGACAAATTTAATGAAAGACAGAAATGCAAATTCAAGAATTCTGCAAACCCCAAAGAGGAAAATCACCAAATAAAATTATAACTAAATACGTCATAATTAAACTTATGATGGCCAAAGTTTAGATAATAATGTAATATATAATATATATAAATGTATTGGCTAGAGAAAAACATATGTATATGTATTCAAGAATCTATCTATAGAGAGAAACAGTAGAGAGATGGAGAGTGGGAGCAGTTAGTAAAGAAAATAATGTATTATACTGGGGAGCAATTGATTTAAACCCAATTGACTTCTCATCACAAAGCTCAGTCACAGTGAAAATACATGAAGACAGTGAAACAATATCTTTAAAGTGCAAAAATGTTAGTGCAATTGTAAATTGGTGCAGCCACTGTGAAAAACATTATGGAGATTCCTCAGGAAATTAAGACTAGAACTACCATATGATCCAGCTATTTCACTTCTGGGAAATTAGCCAAAGAATGCAAAAGCACTAATTTGAAAAGGCATATACATTTATATGTTCATTGCAATATATATACCAAGGTATGAAAACAACCTAAGTATCCTTTGACCAAACAGAGGGTAGAAGATTCTGTATATATACAATGAATATTACGCAGCCATGAAAAAGATGAAATATTGCCCTTTCCAACAATGTGGGTGGGCCTTGAGGGTATTATGCTAAGTAAAATAAGTCAGACAAAAAGAACATAAATTATATGATTTCACTCACACATGGAATAAAAAATAAGAAACAAATGACCAAACAAAACAAAAATGAACACATAGATACAGAAAACAGATGAGTGGTTACTGAATGGAAAGGAAAATGGCAGAAGGGCAAAATGTTTAAAGGGGGTACATGCATAGTGACTCATGAAAACTAGACTTTTGCTGGTGAGCACACTATAGAGTATATGGATGTCAAATTACAATATCGTATACCTGAAATTTATATAAGATTATTAACCAATGTACCTTACTTACCAATATAATTAATTAAAGAAAATAAAACAAAGTGAAAAGAAATACAAAATTGCAGATTCAGTAGAAAATCTTTCCAAAACATAGGTGAAAAAAAGTCATTTCAGTTAAAAGACAACTAAAAAATATAGTTGCCGCAAAGCTGTTCTAGAAAAAAATGCTAAAGGAAGTTTTTGAAACTTAAGGGAAATGCATTATCAGGCACATTCCCTGGTGTCAGAAGAAAACTTGATTCTTCAGGAACAAAGGAAGAACAACAGAAATGATAACGACAACTAGAAACAACTTCTTATTCTTCCATCAAGTTTTAAAATGCACACACTTGTTCGTGGTGGGGTTCTCAATGATTGTTGATGTAATATATATGAACAACCATAACCAGCACCAGTGGGTAAAGAGACATACAGAGTTTCAACATATTACGTGAAATAACACAATATTAACACTCAGTAGCCTCTGAATAGTAGGCATTTATGTGGTAAATTCCAAAACAGCCACTCAAAAAAGTACTAAAAGAAATTCCCAAAAGTCAATAGATAAAATAGAATGTTAAGAAATATTCACGTATTCCTAAACAATCAGAAAAAAAAAGAGAGAGAAAACCAAAAATAAAGATGAGTCAAAGAGAAAAAAATAATAAAATAGTATACCTAAACTCCTGCTAAGTAATCTGGAGCAACACAAAGATGATGGTTTTCTGAGGAAGGAACAGATTGTAAAGCCCAAAAGGAACCTTGTGAGAGTTATGGAAATGCTCATACCTTGATTGTGGCATCTTCTTATATTTAAACTGACCAAGCCTACCGCCATGCCACCCTGAATGTGTTGGATCTTGTCTGATCTCATAAGCTAAGCAGGGTCAGGCCTGGTTAGTACATGGATGGGAGACCACCCAGGAACACCAGGTACCATAGGCAGTTAAAGGAAAAAAAAAAAAGAAAAGTAAAAAGGAAAAGAAAAGAAAGCTAATCAAATTGTGACTTCTCTTTCCATATGTGTGTGATCTTAGGTAAGATTCTTTCTTTCTCCTTCTTTTCTTGTATTTCTTTCTTCTTTGAAGAATCTATTGTTTCCTGGGCAAACGTTTCCCTAGAAATCATCTCTTTTTATCCCACCTTGTCAAACGCTGAGCATTTGCAACCCCATCTATTACAGACGTGTCTTCAAATACATGTCCCTGGATGACCTGGGACAAGGTCAGGGGCTAGAATTTTAAACGAGGATGAACTCATGGACAAGATGAACATTTCATTCATCTTGAGGCTTCATACTTTGAAAATCACACATTTCAGGGGTGATTGAAACACTGCTGACAACCTCTGTTTTCACTCTCACTATTTAAAGCGCCTCAACAAGGCATGTTTACATATTGTTCCTCTGCTGTATTGTTCGAGTTCATTTGAATGACTTTCATTAAAACAGGAGGATAGGGTGACAAAAATAGTAGACTGTATCTTGGTCCCTCTAAACCAGAGTAAATCGATGGGTCAGACACTAAGCATCCAGGCTCCCTCTTGCAGCTCAGAGTTTGTGCTCAGCTCCCCCTGCAGTTTCTGTCCCTGTGCCACTCAGAGCACAGTAGTACATAGCTGAATCTGACACTCGGACCGAGGTTTTCTCCAAGTGGAAAGAATTTGATCCTCTGAGGTATGTGGCTTCAAAACCTTTGTCACTTCCCTTGTCATTGTCCCTCACAGCCTTCAGGAGGAACCGTGGACCTTCTCCGGGATACTGAACATACCAGAAAAGAGTGGGGTACTGTGTGCTTTCATAGAAGCAGTTCACAGTCAGGGAAGCCCCTTCTGCGAGGGTCACTTGGCCTTGTGTCTGGTTCACTGAATCTCCATTGCTTCTTCCTGAAAAAATAAAAATAACAGTAATGGTTCTGCTTACCTCAAGTATGTTCTGTGGCTTTACTCTTAGAGAAATCACGGTTAAAGATTTCCAATATAATGGAAAAAAAGACTTCAAGCTTTAGGTGCCATTTGACTTACCAAACATTAAGAATAGCATGATCACTGATCCTGGACAAGAGTTCATTCTTAGAGTACCTGGTCTCGTTGGGTCTTGACTTCTTAGTGTAAAGAAACAAAGTCACAGTGAGAGGATGAATATGAGCTGAGAATTTAAGCAGGAAGGGTGCATGCGTCAGGGAAATACACCCCCTTGTGGGTAAGATGCTAAGCTAAACTCATGGAATGTTAATCTGTTCTCTCAACAGTTTTTTCACCTCTGGTTTTATTTTATTAATGACACCTGTTAACTATCAGGATGGTCCTTTGAAAAGCGAAATAATTTGCACTTTGCACTTTTCATAAGCCTATTTTTTTCCTAGCACACTGAATGACATGGAAGCTCCTCCATACTATAACATTTCTGAGAATTCAATTCTACTTTTCTTATTTACCCATTTTTAGCTTCCTTGTGATTCACAGAAACATTATATAAGAAATTTTAAAGATAAAATCAGAAGAATATCAATAATATATATCTAATAACCAGTAGAGGATGTGGGATGACACTGAAACTGTTTTTCACCACTGTGTTTCTACACCTGCAACAATATCAAAACACTTAGCAGGTGGCCAACAGGTATTTCTTCAGGGCATAAA
This sequence comes from Cynopterus sphinx, assembly GCA_030015415.1. Taxonomy (NCBI): domain Eukaryota; kingdom Metazoa; phylum Chordata; class Mammalia; order Chiroptera; family Pteropodidae; genus Cynopterus; species Cynopterus sphinx. Next base: position 78,874,426 of record CM057384.1, read on the forward strand.
TGAATGAATAAACAAGTGGTCTTTGGTCAAGGAATTTCTGCTATTTGAAACACCACATGGTTAACACATTAATTGAAAGAAACAATATAAAAAACTTTCCTAAGAAAAATGGGAATTCTATATTACATATATATTGACCTGAAATGAAAAATATGTAGCTCTTAGCATCAAACAAACATAGAATTGAAGTTCTTAGATCCCTATAAAATTATCAAGCATCACTTTCTTCTCCCTTAGGATTTTAATGACTCTCAGATAATTCAATTGGCCTGTGAACATCAGGCAAAATATTCTAATGTTAAACTTTTAATGGAAATTTTGCCTCACATATGCTATCTACATAAACCCATCTGCCTAATTGACCAATACAGTTGAACATTATTTTCACCACAAGACAGGATCTTCAGATAATATGGATTTGCCTCCAAACACAAAAGCTTCCAGCTCAATATCAGCTTCTAGGATTGATAGAGACATGTCCACTGATAATACAGAAGCATTTTATAGCAAGAATGAAACTTCCTTTAATATAGGAGTTAGTTGGGGAGATCTAATCATAAAATCCTAACCAGGCAGGACATGGTGGGTAGTCACACACTAGGCATATAACTTTTTCAGTAGCAGGTTTTATCTTTGCTTTAAGCAAGCTCTGTCCATTGTTTTGTGCATCTAAATTAACACACTTGAAATGAGCCATAACCACCCTCGACAGAGCATATAATCTCACCTATTGTGTAATCTGATCCCCACCTTGTTTTCTCCTACCTTCATGTATCTTCGTGATGTCCCCTAATTTATTTTAAATGCGTAAAAGAAACTACAAAATTGCTATTTTGCAAAGAACTTTAGATCTTGCTCCCTGCTACATGTCATCAGTTTGGCTCAAATAACCTCATAAAACTTCTTTACAGGTTTGGACAGTTCTTACATCCACATTTACTGGGTGTAGCTGGCAGGATTTCAAAGAAAACTACCAAAGACCACCCGGTAGACCTGGATCTAGTACTGGGTACAAGCACAAGTGGGGCTCCCACTCTGAATCAGGTGAACTTTTCTTAGAATCCCGAGACTCTTTGTTTTCAATAGCAGGCTTTGATCTGTTCATAGAAAATCTCAAGGTGGATAAGAGATGAGAAAACCCAGGGGAAAAAAACAAAATGGCTTGTTACTTTAATTTTGTCTTTTAGATTTATTACTGAGAGTCTGAACAAAATCTGTGCTGATTCAATGGGAGACTAAACAATCTTTAGCTCTGAAAGAAAAGGACGCTTCCTCTCCCAACCTGAATAGCTAATGGGGTGACGATAATTGTTCAGATCCCCAAATCCTAAACAGCAGAGATGGGCTCCTGGAGTTGTCCAGTCCCTTAACACAGACAATCCCAGAGAAGCCAGCAGGAGCCCCAAAAGAGGGGCAGGATGCCTTGAAGTTGGATCACCCTGAGAGAGAGGGTCTTATGTCTGGAAAGTGTCAAGGTTCTGCCAGCATCTGGTAAACTCTCACTGGCCCTTGTTCAGGTATTCTTAGGTGACTAAAAATCTTTATGAATTTGCCTGAGGAAGAATAACCTCCAGGGCCTAAAGCAATCCTATAAGAATATCCACTGCATTTGGGTCATTTGGACATGTGCCTGTAAAGGGTGGTTTTCCCTAGAACTTTGTTCAGACTCTACAGATCTCAAAATTAACATCAAAAATTGTGTCTCTGAAGCCAATAAGCCCCACAACAGTCAGCCTCCCATTAGTACTAAGATGGCCAAGATGAGGAGTTTGTAATACTTCTAAGTTAAACTTTTGCACACACAATTGAAAAAACCTAACTATAAAATTAGGCCGAAAAATGAAAAGCATATGTACTTGGTCTCAAAGTTTCAAAAAGAGCATTTAGAATAATAGATCAACCTACGGTGTCATTTAGAAGTCAATTAAATTCGTTGAGGTATTAAAAATGTCTATTTTAAATGGAGGAAGGTCTTTTGGAACTTGACTTGTCAAGGACACATATGAACTGTAAAAGGCCTCCAAAACAAAATTTGGATCCAACTATTCTCTGTCCGTGTCTGTCTGTGCGTGTCCATATATGTATGTTGTAGATGTAAGATAATTGCCTTACCTCTGGATGGTACTGTTAAAATTAATTTAACCACAAGTACTTCTACAGATTGGGTAGTCTAAAATTCTCAGATATAGAAACTAATTTGAATGCCTTAGCTGAAGTTCACATGGTCAAAGATTAATCTTTAGCTTAAGTTTGTTGGTTTAAGTAAAACAGACATGTTTTTCTTTTATCTGAGTTTTACAAAAAGGAGTCCACATTAATAATTAATTTTGATGTCTATAAAATATGATTCTAGAGCTTATTAAATATCTTAAATATATGTGCCAAGAAAAGAGCCTATGTTTCTAGAGATCATGACATATCTTCATAGATCTGCCAAGTTAAAGAGTGCTAATTGCTTGCTTCTTAGTTTTCATTAGGAATTGAGGTTTTAAGAGCCCAGATCTCAATATATGTGGGAATAAGTCCGTGGTATTCAAGAAGGGCCCCAGAACAACTCGAAGGATATGTCTTTTAATGTTTAATTGCATGAGAAGCATTGTAAAATAAATGATGGAAAACTTCTGGAGCATATGTTGTGGGTCAACAACGATGTAAATTAAACGAATAGTCAGGGCTATAGGAAATCCGAGATGACCGCTTTGTTGTTGTTGTTGTTTTCCTGGCTTGCTGGCATACCTCATTTTTCTGTTTTTACATTCCATCATGTATCATAGTGCATTTAAGCTGAACTTAGATGAAGGAGCTCATGAGCTGATGTTATTGAAAGGAGACATCTTACACTATTGCCAAGGTTTAAGAGAGTCACTTCAAGAAAATGTCAACTTGGTAACTGCTTCCTTTCCCAGTGAGAGCTCCCAGGAGACAAAGAATTTAGATAATGTTTTTTGAAAGGACATCAAACAAAGAACATTCTCCAGCTCCATTGAAAGGGACCTTATCAGCACCTAATCACAAATGGATGTCTACTCCCTCTCTGACACTTGCCTTTAAACATCAAAGACTTCTCAAGGATAAGATGATGACATCAGAGAGAGATAGCTACTCCAAGGTATCGACAAGGCCTGTATACCTCCAAATTAATATTGAATTCAAAATCCATTTTGTTTAATTGCCCTTACCTGTCTGCTAATGAAATTAGTCATAATAATAGTTATATTTCATCTTTGGCTTTCTCTATGTAGTACAACTCTTTATGATTACTGAATATATATTAGATAAGTGGTAAAACTATTTTCATGGCTGATGTAAATGTTATACTAAATTTCAAATATAGAAAAAAATAAGACAGTAGGCAAAACTGAAATCATGACAGTCCACAGGATAGAAATGATCTGGAGTGTTTAGTTCACAAGGAAAACCATAAAACCTGCCTGTCTTCTATTTAGCTGCCCTTCTTTTCTGGGAAATACTCAGCTTCTTCAGCTCAGATTCTATGGTCACAGTATTGCCCCATCTCCAATGGCCAGTCTGAATACTGAGACTTCCTAAATCTGTGAGATCACATAATCCAAACAAAAGGTTAGTTATCAATATATCCTTGAGATTGATTTATATTCAAAAAGGGAAATGATGGACCAAAAAAGAAAAAGGTAGTTCTATGAATAATTACCTCACAGGCTAATCTGATCATATATTCCTAACTGGGAAGGTTACGATGGGTAGTCATGCCCCAGGCATACAACTTCTTTACTGAAAGGCTTATCTTTGACTTAAGCCAGTCCTATAGTTGCATTTAGGTTAACCCATCTTTGAAATACCTCTTTTTCAGACTCCTCCTTCAAGGTATAACTGCCCTCTAGAGAGCAAATGATCATAACTATCCTGTAATCTAAACCCCACCTCAGATTCTCTCACCTTTACATATCTTCTTTATGTCCCCTTCTTAATTTCAAATGCATAAAAGAAATTGCAATACTTTTATTCTCGGAAGTATTTTAACTCTTTCTCCCTGGCATGCCATAAGTTTGGCTCAAATAAACTCTTATAAGAAGACTCTACAGGTTTGAACCTCTTTTTACATCAACAATGCTTGCTCGTGTTTTAAATTAAAATCTCTTTCAAAGGTGATTAAAATCTGTCTCTGTGGTATAATGAAATTTTCTGTTAAATGAGCACAAAATGTAAAAATTCTAAATTATGTACATTGTATAATATCTATCTTCCTCATAACAAACATATTATAAAAAGTTTACGTATAAAAAACAATAAATAAATAAATCTGCTTTCATTTCTTATGCGGAGTTGGAAGTGGGGAGATGGGGGATGCTCTCTGGCTGCTTGAGCTCTTTGGTGAAATGGATGAATAAATTCAGCCCAATCGGGACAGAGAAATTACTCAGTAAATTAAACAGAGGAAGCTTAATATAAAAATTATAAGCTATTACAGAGTCTTGGATTAACAGTAGAATGGCTAAGAAGAAGAAAGAAGACCCACGCAGGAATAGCAGGTGCAAGGTGTAGCCATGACTTCCACAGCTGGAATAGAACACACAAGGAACACAACCAGACCCGCATTCCAGAGCTGAGCCCCAACCTGGTTGGAGAAGACACAGCTGTGGCTCACTGGGTGGCAGAGAAGTCCATTCTTCTACCAGTGAAACTTGCCAGAAATCCGCCTTCTAGAACTTGACAGAAAACCATCCTCTGGAGTGCGAGAAAAAGAGGTTCATAGGTAAGTGTCTCACTGGAGGCACCTCTTCTACATCATCACCTGAAAATGGAGACTCTAGGAGAAGCTGCTGTCCTCAGGGTGCTGGTGGCCACTGCACAGCAGGAACCTGGTGCAGGTGCACTATGGGAGCTGCTCAGGGCAGAAGCCTCCTGAGCTGCAGGATCCTGTCAAGAGGGTAAAGAGGAACCAGGGAGAAAACTCTTCCTACCTGTACTCTCTTCTGACAAAGTTGAACATTGGAAACAAAGGAAAATACTTCAAGAGCCCAGTCTACTTTCACAGAACAGACAAAAATTGTATTTGGAGCTAAGAGCCAATAAAGCATTGTTCACCTTCGATTACTCATCTTCTACATGCAACCCCTACATACATTTGAACCACATATAGCAAAAAAACAGCTTTACATTTCCACCTACTTCAAGATATAGCTACCTTTCTTACGGCTGAAAAATATCTCACCCTTTTCAAAAATGACAAAATGCACAGTTGCAATCGTGCCATCACTGATTATGTTAATGACTCTTCAAATTCAAAGACACTCTGAAAATTCTGTTACCTATAGACTACCTTGTAAAGTTAATTTTCAATCATTTGAATAAAAAATAACAGTGGGAAGAAGAAAGTGTTTAGCATATACAAATAAGCGTGTGCACTCGTGTGCGTGCGCGCACACACACACACCACGTATAAAACAAGCAAAGAGAAAATACACAAAAGTACTGTATACAATCTTTGTTTCTATAATTGGTCATGAGGCTGTAAGTTGTATCTATGGCCTTCTTCATTCATTTCTACTTTGTATTTCCCCTGCCTTCAGCTAAAACCTTGGTTGGTCTAGGATCTTTGCCAGGTCGGGTGACCCAAACCTTCATTCTGGAAAGATCCGCATCCTCGATTGTACTGTTTCGTTTCTATTTGTTCACTTTTTCATTAGCTTTTGCCATTGGCCAAAAAAATAGTAAGATGCTCCAAACATAGTATTCTTTACTTTCATTGTGTACAAGCAACACAATATCTTCCTGTTACTCAGGATCAATCATGCCAGCCAACAGATTTTTTTTCTTCCATGTTGACTCAATGGCTAAGGAGCACAAAATATCCCATTTTTTTGTCCCTGGTAAAGGATTCTTCCCTAGGAATTAAAACTTCAAAATCAATGTAGTATAAAGTTGCCAGCGTGGGAATTCAAAGGTCCTTTAGCACATTATCAATAATAATAGTGAGAGGAGCCAATTCCACATCCACCTTTAGATTCCTGGACTCATGTATTGTGGCCATGTGGGACACAGAAACACATGAGGGTCTCCGATTCAAAGCACGTGCTGAGTCCTGTTAAACAAAACTCCATCCAGGCAGAGTATTGCCTCCCAACTGGACCTGGAACTCAGTGTCCACTAAGCTACTCCACCTTTGAATTAGGCCAGCTGATTCTCAGTGGTGGGGTGTGTAGTAAGACTAGGTAATCACATGAGAATTATTAATTTAGTTGATAAAATAAATCATGATTTCTTGTTTATTCATACAAATTCTTTATTGTAGGAATTTTCTCATAAAATTATATAATTATGTAAATAATAAGCTATCAATAAAAAAGGAAAGAATCTGAGGGAAAAGAAAGAGAAGGAAGAAGGGAAGAAAGGAGGGAAGGAAGGAAGGAAGAAAGGAAGGAAGAAAAGAAGGAAGGAAGGAAGGAAGGAAGGAAGGAAGGAAGGAAGGAAGGAAGGAAGGAAGGAAGGAAGGAAGGAAGGAAGGAAGGAAGGTAGGTAGGTTACGGTAGGAAGACTACTTTGATTTCTCAGGCAGAGTTAGGGTTGAGAGGTGGGCATATGATCTCTCAGCTGCATGGTGTTGATTTTTTTTTAACACCCGGCATGAGTCCTAAATTGAAATAGAATGATAGTTCTCCTTCTCATAGCAAGCTGCATACAGTGCCCATCAAAGTCCCTTTTGTAATATGGCTGAGACAATGACAGTGAGTCACCTGAAAATAGTCAGAGGAAGAAGAGAGTATAGTCCAAATATAGGGAACAAGGGAGCAGGGAACCAGATATTAAATGAGCACACATTTCTTCTTAATTCTATGTTTCAAACACCCTATTTACATGCTATACCTTTCTAACAATCACTCCAGCACATGTATTACATATAACCATATCCAAATGCCCTGAAAATACTGTTCATCTTCTGGCTTGCCATGTAGCTAATGTTCCATTGATCACAGTCTAATTATTCTGTCTACATTTTGAGGGCCCCTATGCACCTATCTTCTTATGTATTACAAGGAAACCCAGTAGTAACTAAAAGCTCTCTCCTCCTCCTTCTCCTCTTTCTCCAAAATATTTGTTACTCTCCAAATATTCAAGAACACAGAAACCATAAAAACTTTTTATACATTTTTTTCCATCCCAGACAAAAAAGTTTATACAGGGTCATAAGTTTATGCTGGATCTAATGACCCCTAGTATTCAATGCAATTCCTATCAATATTAACAGCAGAGTTTAGGCAGGCGACACTTACTACATGATTAATTATGACAATATTAACATATCAGAATCCATCTCTAGTATACTGACAGTGAAATTATACCAAAATTAAAAGAAAAAAGAAAAAGAAAGATTTGAGAAATTATCAATGCCTGGACAAAAGCAGGATAAGGAATTATACCCACAAATTTCTGACTAACTTACTTGAACCAGACAAAATACACTGACGCATTGTGACTGACACAGTGAGAGCCAAAGAAAATATTCCAAGAAAATTGCCTGTAAACTACCAAGTGGACATGGAGGCAAACTTACAGGGAAAGAATATGAGTTCAGCTTTTCTTTTCTGGCTTAAGAGAGAGTTACAATGATGACTAAAAACTGAGAATCGTCCCTGAAAGCAGTCAACCTCAAAGCAAGATCTTGAGCATCTGATTGATGCAAGATGGGGCAAAATTCTCCGACTTGGTTGGGGGAAAATAAGCCATGTACCAAGAGAAGAAGAGGGTCCTTTGGCAGAAAGTGTGGAAAGAACACACACGCCAATGTTAGAGTCAAAAGAAAAGTTTATTGGAAAAGGGGTTAACACTCCACAGACAGTGTGGTCTCCTCTCAGAGGCAGAATGTGTGAGGGCCAGTAAGTGAGAGAGTAAAAGCACTGAGAGGGACCTGAGGGTTCAGGGAATTCGGTTTGTATGTCATCCTTTAGTTCCCATTTCCTTTGATATGGACATACAGTGGGGAAGGGGAAGAGTAAATAGCATGAAAAGGTGAGGAGACAGAGTGAAAGGCCTGCTGGCACTTCCTAGTCTTTAATCCAGAGCTTCCCCATGGTTTTAGCTATAGGGAATGACTCTTGGATCCTGTTTCTCCTTCACAGGTGTGGAGAATGGGCTCTTAGCAATCCCAGTAGAAATCTTCCTTCTTTCCGAAGGTGTCCTCCTGGCCTGGCTGCAGGGCTGATCAGCAAACTATAGTCTCTAATTGTGGCTTGTTAACATTTTTAATTCTTTTGCCTCTTTCCCACATTATGATGATTATGTGATGAGAACACTGTCTCTTTCATCATTCTAGAATAGTATTAGGATGCAGTTCCTATAACAAGGAAAAAGCTTCTGAAATAGTTTATCAGACATGAATTTATAAAACTCTATCAAAGTACATGGGTCTACCCCATCACTCTTTGCCTCATTTGCTGTCATATGGCAACAGATCTTTAAAAATAGCACAGGAAGAGATCTTAAGGCTTCAAAACCTCCATGCCCATGAGTGGTTTGTGCTCAGCTCCCCTGCAGTCTCAGGCACTGTGTCACTCAGAACACAGAAGTACACAGCTGAGTCGTTCAGATGGGCTGAGGATTTCCACAGGTTGAAGGAAGATTCATCCTTCCTAAATTCAGCCACAAAATCTTTGATGCCTTTAACCAAGGTGTCACCTGAATAATGTTTGAGGAGAAGCTGCAGGCCTTCGTTGGGGTACTGGACGTACCAGTAGAGATAAGGAGTTCTTCCATACTCATACTTGCACCTCAGCTCCAGCGAGTCTCCTTCAGAGACAGAGATGAGGCTGTCAGGCTGGGTCACCGTCTGAGCTCTGGCGCCTCCTGCAAAATCAATGTTTTGTCATCGAATGCAGTGCAGACTTCGCTGTGAAACCTAAGTCTTTCCACTCAGAATCTGTAGAACTAGAGAGCAGTATGAAATGTTACTCACTCGGTGCAAAAATCATGCCCAGAGTTGAGATGAGCAACAGGTGCATGGCTGAGCAGGAGAAACACCAGGGGATATTTTCTGGAAAATCTGCGCTGAGCAGGCAGGAAAAGGGCTGCAGAAACCTTGGAAGTGGGAGGTGGAGGGAAGAAGCTTGCTCGTGTAGGTAAAACTGCAAACGATGCTGAGATGAGCCTGGAGGTTTCTGACATCTGATTCTTGTCATCTCTGTGTCTGCAAAAGCTCAGCCAGCTGCAGGGAGGAGCGAGGCAGATGACACTGAGCTTGTTCTCTCTCTAGTTTGTGCAGCATCGCCCTCTGCAGGCCGGGTGCACACACAAAGGTCCTGAGGCCACACCTATAACTAATCAGCAGGTTCCTTCTATTTCTGAGATACATCACAATTTCCACACATTTTTTCTCCTTCCCAAATCTGTGATGGTGTATTAGTTCTAGAGTCCATCTGAAATGGATGTCATATAAAAGCAGGCTAACGAGTTACCTTGCTGAAAAATCAATTTTTTAAGAGTGTATCACCACACGAGATATTCAAGTCTGTGAGAGTCTTCAGAATCATACCGCTTGACTCAGACTGAGTTGTGGATGGCCCAGGGCTGGCTGACATGTGATGATTGAAGATGAAAGAGGTATTTCTCTTGGCTGGTGCTCATGCACCCACAAGAAACTTGGGAAACCTTTTAGAGGAGATTCAGGAACCATAAAATGAGGAGAGTGCTCTGGGAAGGGAGAGAGTGGATTGCCCAAGGGCTGAAGGACACACAACCACACTAATAAAGCAATCTCTGAACAGCTCAGAATAGACAAATTCTCTGCTTTCTTATTTTCTTATTTTCTCTGTGGACAATAAGCTCTTTGACAACAATCTGAATACGTCCTCTCTGTGATTCCAGGAGTCTGAGCCCATCCCTTTTCCTGGGTTCTTCAGTCACTTGTTCATTTCAGTCGAGATTTCTTTCTACCAAGATTTACTAATGCTGTTCATTGGTGAATTCTTAGTGTATTGAGTGTGGACCTCTGATTCCTGGGGCTTTTTACTTACTCTCATTTCTTCTGAAAGTCCTTCTAACTAAAAGCATAGAAATATGAAAGAAAATAACCCAAACCCCATAGAAGTACAAAGAATAGTGATCATCTAGAGATAAGAGAGTTATAGTTATTTCCACAATACAGAAAGTAAATGGGATTATTCTGGTCATTAAAAAAGTCAACACAAAAAAACAATTTGTAAAAAAATGCTATGAGGAGCAATTCGTGCTAGCTTTCAGGCTGCTGGTCATTTAACTCCTTTCAAAGTAGCCCGATGTCAGCAAACCCCAGCATCTACAAAGGCAAAGGCCACTAGACTGACATATGCCTTGAAACAGTGCTCTTTGCCTTTATACTGGAAGGACGCACAGGAATTCTCCAGTCATCTCTGGTGGTGAAAGCAACTTGTCATAATTGAAAAAGTTCAGAAATAGAATATTCTCCTTTAAGAAAATCGACAGGATTTTAAGAAATATACTGATGGCCAGAAAGGTTAAATAATCTCCACAGAGAGCATAGAGCACAATAAAAAATGATCCTGAAGAACAAACAAAAATTAAGAAATTTAAAATTTAAAGAGTGGAAGAGAAAATTGAAAACAAAACAGCTATTTTGGGTACAGGAAAGACATAGGCTTTGACAAGTTATACCATGCCTTAACATGCTTTTGGAAATTGATTCAGAATTCAAAAATGCTTGAATTTTAGAAAATATTTTGCAGTACTTAAAGGATAAATAAAAACAAGTAATCATTCCTATTTTTCCCCCAAGACTCTTCAAAATATTCAAAAGCAGGCAAACTCTAATGGGTAGGCAAAACTTGGAAAAGCAACCAGTACCAAGATATATGTCACATTTTATTTTTTCTTTTAGCTTTGCTTTGGTGGCTAGCCTCTGATGACAAGGTGGCAATAACACAGGAACCTAAAACTGAAAGCAACATGAACTTTCTGCCTCTATGAGCTGGGCTGCTTTGGAGAGACTGAAAAAACAGACATGAAGAACAGCACAAGCTCCAGGCTAAACCAACAACTGGACATGCACGGGGAAGACCAAACCAGAATAACCAAGCTCAGATGTGAACCACTGCCTTAGTCTCAGACTAACCCCTGAGTGAACACATGCAGGATAGACTCAAACCAATGTAATACCAATTTCAAGTACTGACCAGAGATCTGACCTCCCCAAACAAGTTTCAGATTAATCCCTGAGATACACGTGACAAAGAAACACCCTTAGCAACAGAGCAAATGATTAAAGTTCTAAAATGAGACTTCAGCCACAAAAGAGACAAAACTTACAGTCGATTTCCTTCTAAAACAAAAACATCAACATTCACCAGAGGATTATTGTAAAAAGATAAAAGCGTTTATCAGAAAGAATATTTAAAATGTTTAAGATGCATTCCAAAATTATTTAACAGACAAATGTTAAAAACACAAAATTCAGTCAAGTAAGAATGAAGATTTAATTGACCTTATTGAATGATTCATAAATCGGGCAACATCCCGCCTAGCAAAAAGAGAGGCACTCCAAGAAATCATACAAAATGGAAAGTTTTTACAGTCAGAAATTGGTCAGGGCAAAAAGTTACTAGCAAAAGGAGATTAATGGTCATTTCAGGCGATTGACACTGGCAACTTTGAAAATGTCTCTACAGCCAACGGTTTCCCTCAGGGGTTTTAAAGTAACACCACTTACTTGTGGTTCAGGGCCTGTGCGCATTGGTGGGCAGCGTTTAGTAGCAGTGGAGGGAGGTGTAGAGTCAGCCAATGAAGAGGAGGAGGATGCCAAGATGACCTTTCCCTGTATCAAATGATGACCAGTATACTTATCCTCCTTCCTTTTGCTTCCGGCAAGAGATGGCTTAAATACATAACTTAGATTAGTCATGAAAAATGAAACCTCTTCAAATACTAAAGGGCATATAGTTCTATAAAGCAAAAATGCAAGCAAGTATAGAAAAAGCTGCTTTTTTTCCCTCAGTGGAAGCCACGTCCATCAATTCTGTGAAGAATACCTTCCGGATAACTTCAAGGTCTCTGGCAGAGGAGGAAGTCTCTTTGAGAAAACAGTTTAAACAGTTTGTTAAAATTTTCCATGTTTTTAAATTTATATAACAGTTGATGTCTGGCTGTCCTTTTTATAATGCAAAGTGAGAACTTTCCCTACCATGATTGATAAGTGGTGCCCAGATTCCGTTGCCAAGAATGTGTTGTTTAATTTTTAAGGTGGAACTTCACCCTTTCCTCGGTTTTAGGTATTTATGGAATGTTACGTATGATAGGACATAAGAATAGCAATGGTCAGACAAGTGGAAATGGGGGAGAGACAAAAATATGTATATGAAATAAACTCAGTATTTAATAAAGTAAAAAATAAGTTTTAAATGAAAAATAAAATAAAGTGTAAAAATAATACTGTCAATCACAAAATTGCAGATTCAGTGGAAATCTTTCATAAATAATGGTGAAATAAAGACATTTTCAATTCAAGGACAACTAAAAACATAGTTGCCAACAGACCTGTTCCAGAGGAAATGATAAAAGACATTTTTCAAGGAAGAAGAGAAATACATCACTTCAGACACATCCCCTGGTATCAGAGGAAAACTTGAATCTTCAGGAATGACGAAAGAATGGCAGAAATGATAAATAGAAAAGACTTCTTATCCTTCTTGTAAGTTTTGAAATGCATACAACTATGTTTTCAATGTATGGAGATGTAACATGTATAAACAACTATAATAAAGCTTCAGTACTGATGGATAAAGAGACATATTGTACAGAATTTCAACATTTTACATATAATAGTATTAACTCTCGGTAGCCTCTGAATAGCAGGCATTATGTTACAACCTCTATCAAAACCACTCAAAAAAGTGCAAAAACATATGACAAAAAGTCAACAGATAAAATGGAATATTGAAAAATATTTAAGTAATCCAAAATAGTCAGGTAAAAAAGAGAGAGGACAAAAAAATAAAGACAGGTCAAACAGAAAAAATAATCAAATACTGTGCCTACACTCATGCAGTGCAATCTACAGCAACATATAGAAGACGATTTTCTGAGGTTCAAAGTGGAAAGACAGATGAACTGTACAGGCTGAAAGGATGCTTTGGAGGTGGTAGAAATGTTTATTACCTTGACTGTGACATATACATATGTTAAAACTAACCATATTGTACACTTAAACATGTGCCATTTATAGCACCTTAATTACAAATTAATAAAAGGCAAACGCCACAACTAAGAAATTAGTCACCAAGTCTCTATGAGCACCAATTTGTGTCTCGTCTACATTTCTCAGTATGAATCCTCGGTGGACTAAATTTTCTTTGTTCCATGCTTCCTATTCCAATGTCCCAAATCCTAAGGAAAATGTATCTTAGATATGTTTGTATTAACCTCACTAAAACTCTCTTCTATCTCACAGCAAAGATGAAGCCAGAACACACCTAGGCAGCTCCCAGACACGTCTCCATATTTTACCAAGTACACTGCCCAGGGTGGCATCCAAGTCCAGCTTCTCCCTCCTATATTCTTTTCTGCCACATGAAAGGGAGACTCAAGTTTACTACCAGCTCATCAGAGAGCAGGGATGGCTCTGCTTCATACATTTATATCTATTCAGAGTCGTGTTGTATGTGTGAGGAGAAAAGCCAGCAAGACCATCTTCGAGTCAGAACGACAGTTGCCCAAAACTTCCGATGAGCTTCTTGTCCAGTCTTCTCCTTGCCCCCGGCAATGTGATCTATATATACATTGATATAAGTACTCGAGATTCATACTTAAGTCACGTGCATTGAGAACCTTCCTTTCAGTCCTGCCTCTGCTACTACCCCCACCTATGTGATCATGAAAAAGTGACTTGCACTCTTTGTGCCTCAGTATCCTCAGATACACAATGGGCCTAGTGATAACATTTTGTGAGAGAATTACATAATCTGATGCACATTTAACACTTAGAATAGCTGCAACGTGGAGTGAGCCCTCTATTAGAATATAAGATCTATCAGGGCAGCAAATTTTGTTTGTTCTGTGCACTGTCTCTTTGATTATGATCTGGCACAGAGTAGGTGCAAATAATTCTGTGTTCAATAAATTTGTTTAATAAAAATTGGTAGCTTTTGTGAAGTGACAGCAATAAGTTTTTCTACTCATTTATTAATAGAATAATTATTTGAGGGGATTTTACTTTGATACGGGCACTAGTCTAAAGCTGAGATTATAACAGTTTTGCTTTAATGCGCATGGAGAACACCAGTCTAGACATGACATGCAATTTCTCCAATGAGAAACTATAAAAAATATTTCATCATTTCCTTCCATATGTGTGGTCATAGGTAAGAATCTCTCCTCTCCTCCTTCCTTTCCTGTATTTTTTCCTTTAAGAATGGTCAGAGGGCTTGAACAGACACTGCTCCCTAGAGGACATACAAAATGTCAACAAATATATGAAAAATGGCTCAACATTGCTAGCTATTAGGGAAATGCAAATCAAAACTACAATGAGATATCATCTGACACCTGTAACAATAGCTATGCTCCACAGGACAAATAATCACAAATGTTAGAGAGGACACGGAGAAAAAGGAACCCTCATATGCTGCTGGTGGAACTGCAAATTGGTACAGCCACTATAGAAAACAGTATGGAAGTTCCTCAAAAAACTACGAATTCATCTACCGTATGATCCAGCAATCTCTCTACTGGGTGTTTACCCCAAAGATCTGAAAACCATATCCAGAAAGATATTTGCACAGCAAAGTTCATAGCAGCATTATTCACAGTGGCCAGGACATGGAAACAGCCAAAGTGTCCTACGATAGATGACTGGCTAAAGAAGCTGTGGTACAGATACAATGGAATATTACTCAGACGTAGGAAGAGATGAAATACTGCTATTTGTGACAGCATGGATGGACCTCGAGATAATCATGCTAAATGAAATAAGCCAGACAGAAAAAGTTGAAAATCACTTGGTATCACTTATATGTGGGATATAAACCTAAAAGCAACAAAGGAGCAGGACAAAAAAACAGAGACTCGTGGACAAGGACAATAGATAGACTAGTGATTACCGGAGGGGGCGGGGGAGAGGGCAAGGTGAGATAAACGGGATAGAGGGAGTCTAACATGTGGTGACAGAAAGAAACCTAACTATGAGAGGCGATCACACGATGTAAATATATCCATGCCTTACCGTTAAAAGATACAGCTGAAACTTATCGGATCTCATTAACCAATGTCACTACAAAAAATAATAATAATTAATGATGAAAAAAGAACCTATTGTTTCTTGGGGAAACCTTTCTCTAGAAATCTTCCCTTTTTACCCCAGTTTGTCAGGGAGTCATGAAGCATTTTCAGCCTCACCTGTTACAGGTGTGTCTCTGGATGACCTGGGACACGGTCAGGGGCTAGAATTTTAAGCAAAGATGAACACATAGACCACTTCATTCATCCTGAGGCTTTATACTTTGAAAATCATACGTTTCGGCTGTGATTAAGGAATCTGTTTTCACACTCGCCATTATCGTGCTTTGCATGAGGCATGTTAGCTTCTTGCTCCTCTGCTGTGTTCTCGAAGTTGATTTAAATGACTTTCAAATCAACCAGAGTGTCTAGAGAGTGACTGATGGGTGACAACAATAGTAAGTAGACTAGCTCTTGGTTTCTAAATCATTGCATCAGACACTCGGCATCCGGGCTCCTTGTTGTTGCTCAGAGTTTGTGCTCAGCTCCCCCTGCAGTTTCTGTCCCTGTGTCACTCAGAGCACAGTAGTACAAAGCCGAATCTGACCCTTGGACTGAGGCTTTCTCCAAGTGGAAGGAATTTGGTTCTTTGCTGTATGTGGCTTTAAAATCTTTGTTGCTGGTCTTGTCACCGGACCTCGTGGCTTTCAGGAGGAGCTGTGGACCTTCCCCAGGATACTGAACATACCAGAAAAGAGTGGGGTACCCTGAGGATGAGTAAGTACAGCTCACATTCAGGGAAGCCCCTTCTGTAAGGGTCAGCTGGCCTTGCGTCTGGGTCACTGGGTCTCCACTGCTTCTTCCTGAAAAAAAAATAATAATAACGGTAATGGTTCTGGTTACACCAGACCTGACCTGGAACTTTACCACTTGAAGAAAATCATGGTCAAACATTTCCAATACAATGAAACAAAAGACAATAAGCTTCTGTGCATTTGGCTTACCAAACACTAAGAATAGCACAATCACTGATCCTGGACAAGACTTCATTCTCAGGGCCTCTGCTGTCCTCAGCTCTTGACTTTTTAATGTGAGAAAAGTTTAAGGTCACAGGGAAAGGATGAATGTGAGCTGAGAATTTAAGTAGGAAATGTGCGCGTGTTAGAAAAATGCACCCCCTTGTGGACAAGATACTAAACTCATAGGAATGTTAACATGTTCTCCCCTCAACTGTAGTCAATATATATTTAATATAGAATTTCCATGTTTTCTTTGGAAAACTTTGATTAAATTGTATTTTTTCCATTGTATTTACAATGTGGTATTTTAAGTAGCTGGCCTTTTTTTAATGCCACCTGTTAAATGTCAATATAATCCTTTTTTAATCAAAAGACTATTTCATATTTTCAGAAGCCTGTTTTTTCCCCAGCACACTGCATGATGTGGAAGCTCCATACCATGATATTTCTGAGAAGAATTAAATTCTACTTTTTCTTATTTAGCCATTGTTAGTCTCCTTGTGATTCATGGAAATATTATGTACGAATTTTGTCAGATAAAATCAGAGGAATCTCAACAATACATGTTTAATCAGTAGCGGATGATGTGGGATGACACAAACTTTCTTTACCACTCTGTTCTCACACTTACAACAATGTTTGACACTTAACAGCATGTGGTCAAAAAATATTTACGTGCATAAATAAATGCATAAATGAATGGTCTTTGAGAAATCTCTGCTACCTGAAATACTACATTGCAAATACAATTGAGAAAAAAAAACACAAATTAATCAAAGTTTTCCAAAGAAAAAATGGAATTCTGTATTACATAGATACTGGCATAAACATGATAAAATGTAACTCTTAGCATTGAACAAATATAGAATCAAAGTTATTAAATCCCTATAAAATTTTCTGGCATCTCTCTCTTCTCCCTTAGGATTTTAGTGACTCTCAGATCACTTGATTGGCCCATGTGCATCAGGCAAAATATTCTAATGCTAAACTTTTAATGGAAATTTCGCCTCAAGTATGCACTCTACATGTACCCAACTGACCAATACAGTTCAAAAAAAATATTTTTGTGACAGGATAGAATATTCACATATTGTGGATTTGCCTCAAAAACAAGAATGAGTTCAATATCAGCTTCTAGTATTGCTGGAGATATGTCTGCTGATGTACAGAAGCATAGCAAGGATGATATTTATTTTCTTTTTATATGAGTGTTAGTCAGTGATCACCTTTAAAGTACAATCTGGAGATCTCTCCATTTTTACAGAATCATAATCTCCAGAATTAAGACCCCGGAAAATAAAAATCTAAGGTGGTTTGTGATATAGCCAGTGCTATATCTATTGATAAAATAACCTTCAGGAACCCTGAACTAAAAGAGACAGTTTAGGTCTCATTGACATACTTCTGGGTCAGCATGGAAAAATGCCTCCAATCCTCACAGATTTTTAAAGTCATTCTTTTTTCATCGTACTGCTGAAGTCAGTAGCAAAAACAAATATTGCTTACTCTCAGTGTTTTTCCCATTCAACGTATAACAACAACAAAACAAAACTCTTTCATGGGACTGGAAAAGTATGCCTTTTATCCATTGAGTTCTACTATTATGTGTATTTGAAAAGGGAAGAATTTTTCAGTGTGCATCGTGAAAATCTTACTCTCCAGGACATTGGGAAAAGGCGGCTACATGGTCCTACATCAAGGTATGAATACTAACAAACTTCCGATTTGGATACAAAAATTTAGGTCTAGATAATATTTAGATTCCCAGTCTCTTCTCTCTCTTCCTTTTCCCTTCTGCTTGTGTCAACTCTCTGTGAGCAAGGAGTGTCTTCTGCCTTTTTTCCCGGTTCTTGTGGGCCATACCTCTAACCTGCTCTACCTGAAGTCAAAGCAGAAATAAACAGAGTGAGCACTCATTGTCCATGATTTTCTTTATTTTTTCAAGTCACCTTCGTTTCTTGCGTACAGCACTCTCCATTCCTCTGAGGCAATCTATCAACCACATTATGAGCTCATAAGTATATGAATGCCATTTGAGGAATAGTAGCAGTAGTTTAAGTGGAATATATTAGAACTATGTGATCAATAACAAAAAATTGTCTCAGCTAATTACCAGCTAATAATAAATTTTATTCAGATGTCCTGACTTTAGGAGCTCAAGAAGCTCTGTTTAAGGACTTAGATTTACCCAGGTGTGTTAGTGGGAGTCAGAAAAGGTAGAAACAAGTTCAAATATTTGAAGTAGAAGGAAATTTAATACAAGAAATTAGACATGCAGATATTGTAAGAGATGATAAAGACAAAAATGAGAAAGATTAATTACAAGAAATTCTGAAGTATAATGAATCCAGCTGCCTGCAGTAGCAAAATATGTGATTTTCAGGAAGAAACCCAGGAGTCCAACAAAGCCACTGCTGGTAACCTCAGCTGTCTTGCCCACAGCCAATACAGAAGAATAATGGCGTCTCCTTCTCTTCCACTTTTCTATTATCACAGAATTTAAGCTAGATAATGAAAGAAAGGTTTGTGCAAAACAAAGTTTGGGTTATCCTCAGGAAAACAAGGTAGTGTATTAAAGGAGATGAGGAGGATGTCCAGTTGACAATATTTAATACTGCATACCAGTGAACTAAGTCCTTATCTATACTATATTAATTGAAGTTTCTTTGCTTGTTTTTGTTTGTTTTAACACCTAGAGCAACTGGTATTCCTAGGTGGTCTCCCATCCGAGAACTAACCAGGCCTGAGCTAATTGCAGTTTGAGCCTACGGTAACTAGGAGCACTATTGTGTAATCAGAAGACTTCTATAATCTTCAATACAGATAATAACTGAAAATAGATTATGACAACTATAGTATTTCATAAATTGTTATTCAGAATTTTTGTTCAGTTTTTCTTTCCAGAATAATGAGACTGAACGTGAAAAAAAAACACCGCACAAAGAGCAGAGATTAAGCTGATGACAAATATATTGTGTTCTATTATTGTCTGAAAGTTTTAAGCCTTTATTAAAACCTCACTGTGAACTCTTCAATATGTCATATGCCCTTCATAAATTGTTCAATAAATGCTTTTGAATATGTGTGCAAGAAATGATACAAGACATTTGCTTTATCACTGAGAAGAGACCCTGTGATGTGTATCTGTGGCTACTGTTTCACTATTCACACAGTTTTTTAAAAAGTCTGAATTCCATGCTTGCTGATCCTATCCCCATTTCTCTTATAATAATGACAGGTTATTATAATAATAACAGTTCTCCACCACTGAGAGTTGGAGCTATAACCATTCCATTTGTTTAGATATGTAAGGATGTGAGAGTAATTCCCACTGAATATAATAAAAGAAGATGATAGAGATCTCAGGATTAAAAGAGTATGTATACAGGAGGTTAAGATATTCTTGTTGTTCATAGTGGTTCTTAGTTTTCTGTATTGTCAGCTTGGTGGCATAGAAAACTAAAAATCTCTTTCTGAGTACAAAAGTGGATTTTCACAAGATTTGGGAAGCAGGCAGGAAGCAGCAGCTATTATCTTCTGAAGATCGCTGTTGGTTAATGATGGTGAAAGACAAGCAAAGTGCTGTTGGCTGGATCCATTTTGTTCTTGCTCTTCCTTGCTGGAAACTAACTCCTAACCAACTTCACAACACCTAAATTTGCCATAATCACAATACCTCTCAGATGCAAAAGTTATCACGTAACTTACGGCAGCAGCTTATACCCGAATCCCATGACAATGCACTCCAAGTAATTACTACCTGTCAGGACTTATCACTAACCCACTTACCTCTAATTGTGCGATATTCATCGTCATATGACCATGAATAACTTAATTCCAGAGACCCATTCTGTCAATTCACTTGCGAGGACCACTTCTGTACCAAAATAAATCTTAGACTGGATCTCTCCAGAAGCCAATCTTGAAAAAAGGATTTGAGTACAAAGAGTTTACTTGGGAAATGAGAGAAGCACAAATAGGGTAGAGGAGATGTGAGATACAGGGCATATCAAGTATGCAATGTGAGGAATACCAAGTACGCAATATGAGGAAAAGTAGGGTAGAGGAGATGTGTGATACAGGAAACATCAAGTACGCAATGCTGCCGATGAAAGTGAAAACTGATAAGAACATTTTGAAGAGCAATTTGGCAAAAGCAGTAAGTTGTTAAAGGGGCCAGTAAGGCCCCCTCTGTATATATATATAACATAAAACATTCTGTGCCTATATATGAGGAATTATATGTAATTATATTCCTTGTAAAATTTTATAATAATAAAACAATTCAAAACACCCCTTGAGTAAAGGATTCATGAAATTGTCCTACATGAAAAAATTACTACCTGTGTTCTACCTGTGTTCACCTGAAAATCTGATAAAAGTGTAATGTTAGCTGTATTGCTATGGAGCATTGCTGTGGTCAAATGATCTCTCGTTGGAAAGTTGCATCTAGACTGCAAATGAATGTGAATCTTTGGTAGAACACCGTAGCTTTGGGGCAGGGATTCTGTAACTGTTGCAGGAGATATAGGATAAGGGGCTTCTAAACAGCCTATTTGGTTCTGTTCATTTGAGCACCTGAGCACTTGATGGGGGAGAAGGGACAAGAGAGTTGAAAAAAGAATAGTCCCTTAACTCCTATGTAAACAGCTGATGGGACTCTGCTTAAAAGTACTTTTGGCATGAGGGAAGCCAAAACTTATGTGACTTTGAGCTTTGTAAATGATTATCTAGTTGAGCTTAAGACCATTGCTGGTGACATTGCATGATATATATTCCTAAGCTGGGATACTACATAGCAGTTAAAGGAATAAAATTTATCTATATGTATAAATTTTTCTATATCTCAAGAATATTTTTAACTTAAAAAAGCAAATTTCAGAATTACATATACAGTAAGATAGCATCTGGGTAAATTTTGAAAATACATCACCACACATTGTTGAGAGATAAGCACATATGTATCAGCAGTGTAAAGACACACACTTGAGAAACAAAGTTCATAAGTTTGTCCTGGGAAAGAGAAAGAGACCGAGGAGAAAAATAAAGGAGTTGGCAATTTTATCTGTAATATTTTATTTTTTTTAATTGACATCTCATATTGAGGTATAACTATATTTAATTGGAAAGATATAGATAATATAATATTCTAATATATTTATGTACTTTTAAAATATTCTTAATATTTCATATAGCAAATGTATTTGTGTTAAAATAATTGGGAATTTCTTCTTTCCCTTTAATATATTATGTATTATGTGAAGTTTTTCACAATTATAAAATAATTATGCAAATAAAACTAACTATGATTGCTCAGGCAGCATTGCTAATGTGAGGACAGAAAATGTTTTCCCTGGTGCTTGGTGCCAGAAGTTTTACTTCTTCAGTATTCAGCTTCAGTTTGGAATTGAAAGAAATTGGCATTTCTTCTTCTCATACAAACAAAATAAAAAAACACATCTGTGGTCATCTTGGGTCATGGATCAAAGATGGTGACCACAGTTTTTACAACCAGTCTCTCAAAACAGGTTAATTCAGTATAAATTTCTCATGAATAATTTTATGTCTTTTATTCCATTTTTAGAAATCCTTCAAATGCATATAATACAAGTAGACATATCAATATGACTTGAAAAATAATACTGATTCCTACTGATGTCCCCTCTGGCTAAGGTAAATCACTGAACACAATCCATTATTACTCTCTATATCTTTGAATTCCTAAAATCTTCATCTCTTATCCATCGCAGCATCAGGACAGACACAACTAAAAAGTCAAAACTTCCTCCACATCCTTCCCTTTACTTTCCTTCAAAGTCATCGTTAACTCTCAAGACTTCAGATGCTTAAGAATAACGTCTTCTCATAGAGATTTTCATTCTAGCCAAGAGTGTCATGTTTTTTACATGCCCTTTGATCTTTTAATTCCCACTGAAAAATTTTTTTTTAACTTTTAGAAACTGTTTATTTTCCAGCAACCTTATTTCCATTTTAAGAGTTTGTAGAAGAACAGCTTAAGACCAGTCGGTAATTGCTCCTACCCATTCAGTGGCCTGAGCAGTGGGAGCTGCAAACATGTCTTCAGTGGCAGGCTGAGCAGTCCAGTCTTCAGTGGGAAACTGCTGAGTAGGGCACAGAGGGCACCTGGACACCTTCAGACCAGTCTGCGACTTTAGGTTGAGCAGCAGTAAATTCGAGAACCAGAGCAATCTATTCACTCTGAAAATCCTCCTCGGTCACAACCTTTTCAGCAGCAGCCTGCTCTACCTTCCTTTTCAAGGTCTTCAGGATCTCTGTAGAAGCAGAGAGCAAGCACGACCTCCCACAGGAGATGGTGCCACACATGTGCACGGGACTTCCTGGGCTAGCATCCACCATATCAGACCCGCTGAGTAAGTTCCCTTGTTGTTACAAAGGTTTACAGTGTCCACATAGCCCAGAAGAAAGCCTGTGTTACACAGGGAGGTGGTAGGTAGGTTAACATATGATGCCTCTCTGAGGGACTGGTGGTCAGCCCTGGGATTAGTAACCACCAGAAGTCTCAGCTCTTGGAAGGCTGCCTGGATCTGCTTAGTGAAGTTTCCAGGAGTGAAGCAACCAGCAGTAGGAGCTGCTTCAGTGGCAATGGCAAACTTCAGCACAGCTCGCTGGCCAGTATTTCTGGACGACATGATACTGACATCAGCTGGGTTTTCAATGGCACGAGCTGCCAACAGAAACTTCTCCCAGGTTCTCTTCAAATTTATAATGTAGATGCCATCACTTTTCCTTCTGAAGATGTACCATTCCATTTTGAAGTCAAGGTTGGTGCCACCTAAGTGAGTTCCTACTGCAAGGAATTTGAGGACCCTCGCTTCCTTCATTCGCAGGACACAAGGGCTCTGAACATTGTGAAAGTTTTCCTTCAATTACATGGGAACCGAGAACAACGTCGTACGGGCTCCTCTCTGAGTGGTGCAGAAAGGCCCCATTGAAATACTTAATCAGTGTACTTTCAGGGGCAAGACATTACTAAACTTTATACATCATAACTGCAATGTGAAACAGATGAGAAACCATTTCTAAAATTCCAACAGTAACGTCATATGAAAACAGAATAAAAGTAGACAACAATGACAACAGGTGTAATAAACTGGCAAAAATTATTGTCCCATCAATTCTGAAGATTTCTGGTATAATTTGCAGCATTTCAGATATTAAAAAATAGAAATCTATAGCTATAACTGGAAAAAATAAAACAAACCTACTTTAAAACAAATGGAATTTGTTTGTAGTATTCAGTATTTAGATTTAGTATTTCCTCTCTCCTCAACAGTCTTTGAAGAAATAGTGAAAATTTTGAGTTATTCACTCTTCTTTCTATAATATGTCTAATAATTAATTAAAATTTGCATGCGCGTGCCAGATTCTTAGCTGTTCACCATGCCAATGATGTTCTCCTTCCTAGATGGATGCCTAAGAAGGAGGGGGAAAACCAACACGGAATAGAGCCAGAAAGTAAAATACCAGAAAAACTATCTTAAAATTAGCAATTTGGGAAGGCTAGTAAACTTGTAAGAAGGACATGTCATCAAAAGGAATCCATCTTTTGTTTTGGATTGTTGAAAGGCAAAATGATGAATGGGAAGTAAAACATTCTGGTGCCATGTCTCAACTTTCATATCCAATCACTAAAGTAGTATATCCACCCCACACTGGCTCAGCAGATCCCTAAGCACCTCTAGACTGTGCAATAAGAAGACCATGGCTTCTACAATGTCAGACTTCAAAATCCTCATATGCAATGATCTTCCCTAGTGTCTCACAGAGTTTGTATTCAGCTCCCAGTGCAGTCCCCAGCACTGTGGCACTCACAGCACAGAAGTATTCAGCTGAGTCACTCCAATGAGCAAAGCGTTTCTGCAGGTTGAAGGAAGATTCATCCTTCCTAAATTCAGCCACAAAATCTTTGATGCCTTTAACCAAGGTGTCACCTGAATAGTATCTGAGGAGTAGCTGAAGTCCTTCGTTGGGGTACTGGACGTACCAGTAGAGATAAGGAGTTCTTCCATACTCATACTTGCACCTCAGCTCCAGCGAGTCTCCTTCAGAGACAAAGACGGGGCTGCCAGGCTGGGTCACCATCTGGGCTCTGGCGCCTCCTGCAAAATCAATGTTTTGTCATCGAATGCAGTGCAGACTTCGCTGTGAAACCTAAGTCTTTCCACTCAGAATCTGTAGAACTAGAGAGCAGTATGAAATGTTACTCACTCGGTGCAAAAATCATGCCCAGTGTTGAGATGAGCAACATGTGCATGGCTGAGCAGGAGAAACACCAGGGGATATTTTCTGGAAAATCTGCGCTGAGCAGGTAGGAGAATGGCTGCAGAAACCTTGGAAGTGGGAGGTGGAGGGAAGAAGCTTGCTCGTGGAGGTAAAACTGCAAACGATGCTGAGATGAGCCTGGAGATTTCTGACATCTGATTCTTGTCATCTCTGTGTCTACAAAAGCTCAGCCAGCTGCAGGGAGGAGCCAGGCAGATGACAATGAGCTTGTTCTCTCTCTAGTTTGTGCAGCATCGCCCTCTGCAGGCCAGGTGCACACACAAAGGTCCTGAGGCCCCACCTATAACTCATCAGCAGGTTCCTTCTATTTCTGAGATACATCACAATTTCCACACATCTTTCTTCCTTCCCAAATCTGTGATGGTGTACTAGTTCCAGAGTCCATCTGAAATGGATGTCATATAAAAGCAGGCTAACGAGTTACCTTGCTGAAAAATTAATTTTTTAAAAGTGTATCATACGAGAAATTCAGGTCTGTGAGAGTCTTCAGAATCATACCGCTTGCCTCAGATTGAGTTGTGGACGGCCCAGCGCTGGCTGACATGTGATGATCGAAGATGAAAGAGGCATTTCCCTTGGCTGATGCTCATGCACCCACAAGAAACTTAGGAAACCTTTTAGAGGAGATTCAGGACCCATGAAATGAGGAGAGTGCTCTGGGAAATGGAGAGAGTGGATCGCCCAAGGGCTGAAGGACACACAACCACACTAATAAAGCAATCTCTGAACAGCTCAGAATAGACAAATTCTCTGCTTTCTCTGTGGACAATAAGCTCTTTGACAACAATCTGAATACCTCCTCTCTGTGATTCCAGGAGTCTGAGCCCAGGCCTTTCCTTCGGTTCTTCAGTCACTTGTTCATTTCAGTCGAGATTTCCTTCTACCAAGATTTACTAATGCTGTACATTTATGAATTGTTAGTCTATTCAGTGTGGACCTCTGATTCCTGGGGCTTTTTACTTACTCTCATTTCTTCTGAAAGTCCTTTTAGCTAAAAGCATAGAAATATGAAAGAAAATAACCCAAACCCCATAGAAGTACAAAGAATAGTGATCATCTACAGATAAGAGAGTTATAGTTATTTCCACAATACAGAAAGTAAATGGGATTATACTGGGCATTAAAGAAATCAACACAGAAAAAAAAATTGTAAAAAAATGCTATGGGGAGCAATTCATGCTAGCTTTCAGGTTGGTGGTCATTTAACTCCTTTGAAAGTAGCCAATGTCAGCAAACCCCAGCATCTACAAAGTCAAAGGCCACTAGACTGACACATGCCTTGAAACAGTGCTCTTTGCCTTTATACTGGAAGGACGCACAGGAATTCTCCAGTCGTGTCTGGTGGTGAAAGCAACATCTCATAATGGAAAAACTTCAGAAATAGAATATTCTCCTTTAAGAAAATCGACAGGATTCTAAGAAATATACTGATGGCCAGAAAGGTTAAATAATCTCCACAGAGAGCATAAAGCACATTAAAAAATGATCCTGAAGAACAAA
Source organism: Cynopterus sphinx (assembly GCA_030015415.1). Classification (NCBI taxonomy): domain Eukaryota; kingdom Metazoa; phylum Chordata; class Mammalia; order Chiroptera; family Pteropodidae; genus Cynopterus; species Cynopterus sphinx. The sequence continues at coordinate 78,900,444 of CM057384.1, forward strand.
CAAAAATTAAGAAATTTAAAAATTAAAGAGTGGAAGAGAAAATTGAAAACAAAACAGCTATTTTAGCTACAGGAAAGACATAGGCTTTGACAAGTTATACCATGCCTTAACATGCTTTTGGAAATTGATTCGGAATTCAAAAATGCTTGAATTTTAGAAAAAAATTTTGCAGTACTTAAAGGATAAATAAAAACAAGTAATCATTCCTATTTTTCCCCTAGACTCTTGAAAATATACAAAAGCAGGCAAACTCTGTAAGGTAGTCAAAACTTGGAAAAGCAACCAGTACCAAGATATATGTCATATTTTATTTTTTCTTTTAGCCTTGCTTTGGTGGCTAGCCTCTGATGACAAGGTGGCAATAACACAGGAACCTAAAACTGAAAGAATCATGATCTTTCTGGCTCTGTGAGTTGGGCTGCTTTGGAGAGACTTTGAAAAAAAGACATGGAGAACAGCACAAGCTCCAGGCTAAACCAAAAATTGGACATGCATGGAGCAGACCCAAACCAGAATACCCAAGCTCAGATGTGAACCACTGCCTTAGTCTCAGACTAACCCCTGAGTGAACACATGCAGTATAGACTCACACCAATGTAATACCAATTTCAAATACGGACCAGAGATCTGACCTCCCCAAACAAGTTTCAGATTAATCCCTGAGATGCACGTGACAAAAAACACCCCTAGCAACATAGCAAATGATTAAAGTACTAAACTGAGACTTCAGCCACAAAAGAGACAAAACTTACCGTCGATTTCCTTCTAAAACAAAAACATCAACATTCACCAGAGGATTATTGTAAAAAGATAAAAGAGTTTCTCAGACAGAATATTTAAAATGTTTAAGATGCATTCCAAAATTATTTAACAGACAAATGTTAAAAACACAAAATTCAGTCAAGTAAGAATGAAGATTTAATTGACCTTATTGAATGATTCATAAATTGGCCAACATCCCGCCTAGCAAAAAGAGAGGCACTCCAAGAAATCATACAAAATGGAAAGTTTTTACAGTCAGAAATTGGTCAGGGCACAAAAGTTATTAGCAAAAGGAGATTAATGGTCATTTCAGGCAATTGACACTGGCAACATTGAAAATGTCTCTACAGCCAACGGTTTCCCTCAGGGGTTTTAAAGTAACACCACTTACTTGTGGTTCAGGGCCTGTGCGCATTGGTGGGCAGCGTTTAGTAGCAGTGGAGGGAGGTGTAGAGTCAGCCAATGAAGAGGAGGAGGATGCCAAGATGACCTTTCCCTGTATCAAATGATGACCAGTATACTTATCCTCCTTCCTTTTGCTTCCGGCAAGAGATGGCTTAAATACGTAACTTAGATTAGTCATGAAAAATAAAACCTCTTCAAATACTAAAAGGGCATATAGTTCTATAAAGCAAAAATGCAAGCAAGTATAGAAAAAGCTGCTTTTCTTCCCTCACTGGAAGCCAAGTTCATCAATTCTGTGAAGAATACCTTCCGGATGACTGAACAGGCAGCTTCAAGGTCTCTGGCAAAGGAGGAAGTCTCTTTAAAAAAATAATTTAAACAATTTGTTAAAATTTTTCATCTTTTTAAATTTATATAACAGTTGATATCTGGCTGTCCTTTTTATAACTTTCCCTGCATGACTGATAAGTGGTGCCCAGATTCCGTTGCCAAGAACGTGTTGTTTAATTTTTAAGGGTAGAACTCCACCCTTTCCTTGGTTTTAAGTATTTATGGAATGTTTCGTATGATAGGACATAAGAATAGCAATGGTCAGACAAGTGGAAATGGGGGAGAGACAAAAATATGCATATGAAATAAACTCAGTATTTAATAAAGTAAAAAATAATTTTTAAATGAAAAATAAAATAAAGTGCAAAAATAATACTGTCAACCACAAAATTGCAGATTCAGTGGAAATCTTTCATAAATAATGGTGAAATAAAGACATTTTCAGTTCAAGGACAACTAAAAACATAGTTGCCAACAGACCTGTTACGGAGGAAATGATAAAAGACATTTTTCAAGGAAGAAGAGAAATACATCACTTCAGACACATCCCCTGGTATCAGAGGAAAACTTGAATCTTCAGGAATGAAGAAAGAATGGCAGAAATGATAAATACCTGATAAATAGAAAAGACTTCTTATCCTTATTGTAAGTTTTGAAATGCATACAACTATGTTTTCAATGTATGTAGATGTAATATGTATAAAAAACTATAATAAAGCTTCAGTACTGATGGATAAAGGGACATATTGTACAAAATTTCAGCATTTTACATATAATAGTGTTAACTCTCGGTAGCCTCTGAATAGCAGGCATGTATGTTACAATCTCTATCAAAACCACTCAAAAAAGTGCAAAAAGATAAGACAAAAAGTCAACAGATAAAATGGAATATTGAAAAATATTTAAGTAATCCAAAATAGTCAGGTATAACAGAAAGAGAGGACAAAAAAATAAAGACAGGTCAAACAGAAAAAATAATCAAATACTATGCCTACACTCATGCGGTGTAATCTACAGCAACATATAGAAGACGATTTCTGAGGTTCAAAGTGGAAAGACAGATGAACTGTACAGGCGGAAAGGATGCTTTGGAGGTGGTAGAAATGTTTATTACGTTGACTGTAACATACACATATGTTAAAACTAACCATATTATACACTTAAATATGTGCCATTTATAGCACCTTAATTACAAATTAATAAAAGGCAAACGCCACAACTAAGAAATTAGTCACCAAGTCTTTATGAGCACCAGTTTGTGTCTCGTCTACATTTCTCAGTATGAATCCTCGGTGGACTAAATTTTCTTTGCTGCATGCTTCCTATTCCAATGTCCCAAATCCTAAGGAAAATGTATCTTAGATATGTTTGTATTAACCTCACTAAATCTCTCTTCTATCTCACAGCAAAAATGAAGCCAGAAAACACCTAGGCAGCTCCCAGACACATCTCCATATTTTACCAAGTACACTGCCCAGGGTGGCATCCAAGTCCACCTTCTCTCTCCTATATTCTTTTCTGCCACATGAACAGGAGACTCAAGTTTACTACCAGCTCACCAGAGAGCAGGGATGGCTCTGCTTCATACATTTATATCTATTCAGAGTCGTGTTGTATGTGTGAGGAGAAAAGCCAGCAAGACCATCTTCGAGTCAGAACTACAGTTGCCCAAAACTTCCGATGAGCTTCTTGCCCAGTCTTCTCCTTGCCGCCAGCAATGTGATCTATATATACATTGATATAAGTACTCGAGATTCATACTTAAGTCACATGCATTGAGAACCTTCCTTTCAGTCCTGCCTCTGCTACTACCCCCACCTATGTGATCATGAAAAAGTGACTTGCACTCTTTGTGCCTCAGTATCCTCAGATACACAGTGGGCATAGTGATAACATTTTTTGAGAGAATTACATAATCTGATGCACATTTAACACTTAGAATAGCAGTAACGTGGAGTGAGCCCTCTATTAGGATATAAGATCTATTAGGGCAGCAAATTTTGTTTGTTCTGTGCACTGTCTCTTTGATTATGATCTGGCACAAAGTAGGTGCAAATAATTCTGTGTTCAATAAATTTGTTTGATGAAAATTGGTAGCTTTTGTGAAGTGACAGCAATAAGTTTTTCTACTCATTTATTAATAGAATAATTATTTGAGGGGATTTTACTTTGATACAGGCACTAGTCTAAAGCTGAGATTATAACAGTTTTGCTTTAATGTGCATGGAGAACACCAGTCTAGACATGACATGCAATTTCTCCAATGAGAAACTATAAAAAATATTTCATCATTTCCTTCCATATGTGTGGTCATAGGTAAGAATCTCTCCTCTCCTCCTTCCTTTCCTGTATTTATTCCTTTAAGAATGGTCAGAGGGCTTGAACAGACACTTCTCCCTAGAGGACATACAAAATGTCAACAAATGTATGAAAAGTTGCTCAACATTGCTAGCTATTAGGGAAATGCAAATCAAAACTACAATGAGATATCATCTGACACCTGTTAGAATAGCTATGCTCCACAGGACAAATAATCACAAATGTTAGAGAGGACACGGAGAAAAAGGAACCCTCATATGCTGCTGGTGGAACTGCAAATTGGTACAGCCACTATGGAAAACAGTATGGAAGTTCCTCAAAAAACTACGAATTGATCTACAATATGATCCAGCAATATCTCTACTGCGTATTTACCCCAAAGACCTGAAAGCCATATCCAGAAAGATATTTGCACAGCAAAGTTCATAGCAGCATTATTCACAGTGGCCAGGACATAAAAGCAACCAAAGTGTCCTACAATAGATGATTAGATAAAGAAGCTGTGATACACATATACAATGGAATATTACTCAACGATAAAAAGAGATGAAATACTGCTATCTGTGACAACATGAATGGACCTCGAGATAATCATGCTAAATGAAATAAGCCAGCCAGAAAAAGTTGAAAATCACGTGATCTCACTATACGTGGGATACAAACCTAAGAGCAACAAAGGAGCAGGACAAACAAACAGAGACACGTGCACATGGACAATAGATAGACTAGTGATTACCGGAGGGGGCGGGGGAGAGGGCAAGGTGAGATAAACGGGATAAAGGGAGTCTAACATGTGGTGACAGAAAGAAACCTAACTATGAGAGGCGATCACACGATGTAAATGTATACATGCCTTACCGTTAAAAGATACAGCTGAAACTTATCGGATTTCATTGACCAATGTCACTACAAAAATAATAATAATTAATGATGAAAAAAGAACCTATTGTTTCTTGGGGAAACCTTTCTCTAGAAATCTTCCCTTTTTACCCCAGTTTGTCAGGGAGTCATGAAGCATTTTCAGCCTCACCTGTTACAGGTGTGTCTCTGGATGACCTGGGACACGGTCAGGGGCTAGAATTTTAAGCAAAGATGAACACATAGACCATTTCATTCATCCTGAGGCTTTATACTTTGAAAATCATACGTTTCGGCTGTGATTAAGGAATCTGTTTTCACACTCGCCATTATCGTGCTTTGCATGAGCCATGTTTACTTGTTGCTCGTCTGCTGTGTTCTCGAAGTTGATTTAAATGACTTTCAAATCAACCAGAGTGTCTAGAGAGTGACTGATGGGTGACAACAATAGTAAGTAGACTAGCACTTGGTTTCTAAATCATTGCATCAGACACTCGGCATCCGGGCTCCTTGTTGTTGCTCAGAGTTTGTGCTCAGCTCCCCCTGCAGTTTCTGTCCCTGTGTCACTCAGAGCACAGTAGTACAAAGCCGAATCTGACCCTTGGACTGAGGCTTTCTCCAAGTGGAAGGAATTTGGTTCTTTGCTGTATGTGGCTTCAAAATCTTTGTTGCTGGTCTTGTCACCGGACCTCGTGGCTTTCAGGAGGAGCTGTGGACCTTCCCCAGGATACTGAACATACCAGAAAAGAGTGGGGTACCTTGAGGATGAGTAAGTACAGCTCACATTCAGGGAAGCCCCTTCTGTAAGGGTCAGATGGCCTTGCGTCTGGGTCACTGAGTCTCCACTGCTTCTTCCTGAAAAAAAAAAAAAAAATAACGGAAATGGTTCTGGTTACACCAGACCTGACCTGGAACTTTACCACCTGAAGAAAATCATGATCAGATATTTCCAATACAATGAAACAAAAGACAATAAGCTTCTGTGCATTTGGCTTACCAAACACTAAGAATAGCACAATCACTGATCCTGGACAAGACTTCATTCTCAGGGCCTCTGCTGTCCTCAGCTCTTGACTTCTTAATGTGAGAAAAGTTTAAGGTCACAGGGAAAGGATGAATGTGAGCTGAGAATTTAAGCAGGAAATGTGCGCGTGTTAGAAAAATGCACCCCCTTGTGGACAAGATACTAAACTCATAGGAATGTTAACATGTTCTCCCCTCAACTGTAGTCAATATATATTTAATATAGAATTTCCACTTTTTCTTTGGAAAACTTTGATTAAATTGTATTTCCTTCCATTGTATTTACAATGCGGTATTTTAACTAGTTGGCCCTTTTTTAATGACACCTGTTAAATGTCAATATGATCCTTTTTAAATCAAAAGACTATTTCATATTTTCAGAAGCCTGTTTTTTCCCCAGCACACGGCATGATGTGGAAGCTCCATACCATGATATTTCTGAGAAGAAGTAAATTCTACTTTTTCTTATTTAGCCATTGTTAGTCTCCTTGTGATTCACTGAAATATTATGTAAGAAATTTGTAAGACAAAATCAGAGGAATCTCAACAATACATGTTTAATCAGTAGCGGATGATGTGGGTTGACACAAAGTTTCTTTACCACTCTGTTCTCACACTTACAACAATGTTTGACACTTAACAGCATGTGGTCAAAAAATATTTACGTGCATAAATAAATGCATAAATGAATGGTCTTTGAGAAATCTCTGCTACCTGAAATACTACATTGCAAATACAATTGAAAAAAAAAAAACACAAGTTTATCAAAGTTTTTAAAGGAAAAATGAAATTCTGTATTACATATTTACTGGCATAAAAACGATAAAATGTAACTTTTAGCATTGGACAAATATAGAATCAAAGTTATTAAATCCCTATAAAATTTTCTGGCATCTCTCTCTTCTCCCTTAGGATTTTAGTGACTCTCAGATCACTTGATTGGCCCATGTGCATCAGGTAAAACATTCTAATGCTAAACTTTTAATGGAAATTTCGCCTCAAGTATGCCCTCTACATGTACCCAACTGACCAATACAGTTCAAAAAATATATTTCTGTGACAGAATAGAATATTCAGATATTGTGGATTTGCTCAAAAACAAGAATGAGTTCAATATCAGCTTCTAGTATTGCTGGAGATATGTCTGCTGATGTATAGAAGCATAGCAAGGATGAAATTTATTTGTTTATATGAGTGTTAGTCAGTGATCACCTTTAAAGTACAATCTGGAGATCTCTCCATTTTTACAGAATCATATTCTCCAGAATTAAGACCCCGGAAAATAAAAATCTAAGGTGTTTTGTGATATAGCCAGTGTTATATCTATTGATAAAATAACCTTCAGGAACCCTGAACTAAAAGGACAGTTCAGGTCTCATTGAAATACTTCTGGGTCAGCATGGAAAAAATGCCTCCAAATCTTGAAGATTTTTAAAGTCATTCTTTTTTCATCGTACTGCTGAAGTCAGTAGCAAAAACAAACATTGCTTACTCTCAGTGTTTTTCCCATTCAACTTATAACAAAACAAAGAAAAACTCTGTTCATGGGACTGGAAAAGTATGCCTTTTGTCCATTGAGTTCTACTATTATGTATATTTGAACATGGAAGAATTTTTCAGTGTGCATCGTGAAAATCTTACTCTCCATGACATTGGGAAAAGGCAGCTACATGGTCCTACATCAAGGTATAAATACTAACAAACTTCAGATTTGGATACAAAAATTTAGGTCTAGATATTATTTAGATTCCCAGTCTCTTCTCTCTCTTCCTTCTCCCTTCTGCTTGTGTCAACTCTCTGTGAGCAAGGAGTGTCTTCCGCCTTTTTTCCCGGTTCTTGTGGGCCATGCCTCTATAACCTACTCTACCTTAAGTCAAAGCAGAAATAAACAGAGTGAGCACTCATTGTCCATGATTTTCTTTATTTTTTCAAGTCACCTTCGTTTCTTGCGTACAGCACTCTCCATTCCTCTGAGGGAATCTATCATCCACATTATGAGCTCATAAGAATATGAATGCCATTTGAGGAATAGTAGCAGTAGGTTTAAGTGGAATAGATTAGAACTATGTGATCAATAACAAAAAATTGTTTCAGCTAATTACCAGCTAAAAATAAATTTTGATCACATGTCCTGACTTCAGGAGCTCAAGAAGCTCTGTTTAAGGACTTAGATTTACCCAGGTGTGTTAGTGGAGTCAGAAAAGGTAGAAACAAGTTCAAATATTTGAAGTAGAATGAAATTTAATACAAGAAATTAGACATGCAGATATTGTAAGAGATGATAAAGACAAAAATGAGAAAGATTAATTACAAGAAATTCTGAAGTATAATGAATCCAGCTGCCTGCAGTAGCAAAATATGTGATTTTCAGGAAGAAACCCAGGAGTCCAACAAAGCCACTGCTGGTAACCTCAGCTGTCTGCCCACAGACAATACAGAAGAATAATGGCATCTCCTTCTCTTCCACTTTTCTATTATCACAGAATTTAAGCTAGATAATGAAAGAAAGGATTGTGCAAAACAAAGTTTGGGTTATCCTCAGGAAAACAAGGTAGTGTATTAAAGGAGATGAGGAGGATGTCCAGTTGACAATATTTAATACTGCATACCAGTGAACTAAGTCCTTAACTATACTATATTAATTGAAGTTTGTTTGCTTGTTGTTTGTTTGTTTGTTTTAACACCTACAGCAACTGGTATTCCTAGGTGGTCTCCCATCCGAGAACTAACCAGGCCTGACCTAATTGCAGTTTAAGCCTACGGTAACTAGGAGCAGTGTTGTGTAATCAGAAGACTTCTATAGTCTTCACTACAAATAATAGCTGAAAATAGATTATGACAACTATAGTATTTCATAAATTGTTATTCAGAAATTTTGTTCAGCTTTTTTTCCATAATAATGAGACTGAACGTGAAAAAAAAAAAACACCACAGAAAGAGCAGAGATTAAGCTAATGACAAGTATATTGTGTTCTATTATTATCTGAAAGTTTTAAGCCTTTCTTAAAATCTCACTGTGAACTCTTCAATAGGTCATATGCCCTTCATAAATTGTTCAATAAATGCTTTTGAATATGTGTGCAAGAAATGATACAAGACATTTGCTTTATCACTGAGAAGAGACCCTGCTGATGTGTATCTGTGGCTACTGTTTCACTATTCACACAGTTTTTTTAGAAAGTCTGAATTCCATGCTTGCTGATCCTATCCCCATTTCTCTTATAATAATGACAGTTTATTATAATAATAACAGTACTCCACCACTGGGAGTTGGAGCTATAACCATTCCATCTGTTTAGATATGTAAGGATGTCTGAGTAATTCCCACTGAATGTAATAAAAGAAGATTATAGAGATCTCAGGATTAAAAGAGTATGTATACAGGAGGTTAAGATATTCTTGTTGTTCATAGTGGTTCTTAGTTTTCTGTATTGTCAACTTTGTCCCATAGAAAACTAAAAATCTCTTTCTGAGTACAAAAGTGGATTTTTACGAGATTTGGGAGGCAGGCAGGAAGCAGCAGCTATTATCTTCTGAAGATCGCTGTTGGTTAATGATGGTGAAAGACAAGCACAGTGCTGTTGGCTGGTTCCATTTTGTTCTTGCTCTTCCTTGCTGGAAACTAACTCCTAACCAACTTCACAACACCTAAATTTACCATAATCACAATACCTCTCAGATGCTAAAGTTATCACGTAACTTACGGCAGCAGCTTATACCCGAATCCCATGACAATGCACTCCAAGTAATTACTACCTGTCAGGACTTATCACTAACCCACTTACCTCTAATTGTGCGATATTCATTGTCATATGACCATGAATAACTTAATTCCAGAGACCCATTCTGTCAATTCACTTGCGAGGACCACTTCTGTACCAAAATAAATCTTAGACTGGATCTCTCCAGAAGCCAATCTTGAAAAAAGGATTTGAGTACAAAGAGTTTACTTGGGAAATGAGAGAAGCACAAGTAGGGTAGAGGAGATGTGTGATACAGGAAACATCAAGTACGCAATGCTGCCGATGAAAGTGAAAACTGATAAGAACATTTTGAAGAGCAATTTGGCAAAAGCAGTAACTTGTTAAAGGGGCCAGTAAGGCCCCCTCTGTATATATATAACATAAACATTCTGTGCCTATATATATCTAATTATATATATCTAATTATGTTCCTTGTAAAATTTTATAATAATAAACAAATTCAAAACACCCCTTGAGTAAAGGATTCATGAAACTCTCCTACATGAAAAAATTACTACCTGTGTTCTACCTGTGCTCACCTGAAAATCTGATAAAAGTGTAATGTTAGCTGTATTGCTATGGAGCATTGCTGTGGTCAAATGATCTCTCTTTGGAAAGTTGCATCTAGACTGCAAATGAATGTGAATCTTTGGTAGAACACCGTAGCTTAGGGGCAGTAATTTTGTAACTGTTGCAGGAGATATAGGATAAGGGACTTCTGAGCGGCCTATTTGGTTCTGTTCATTTGAGCACCTGAGCACTTGATGTGGGAGAAGGGACAAGAGAGTTGAAAAAAGAATAGTTCCTTAACTCCTATGCAAACAGCTGATGGGACTCTGCTTAAAAGTACTTTTGGCATGAGGGAAGCCAAAACTTATGTGACCTTGAGCTTTGTAATTGATTATCTAGTTGAGTTTAAGACCATTGCTGATGACATTGCATGATATATATTCCTAAGATGGGATACTACATAGCAGTTAAAGAAATAAAATTTATCTATATGTATAAATTTTTCTATATCTCAAAAATATTTTTAACTTAAAAAAGCAAATTTCAGAATTACATATACAGTAAGATAGCATCTGGGTAAATTTTGAAAATACATCACCACACATTGTTTAGAGATAAGCATATATGTATCAGCAGTATAAAGACACACACTTGAGAAAGAAAGTTCATAAGTTTGGGAAAGAGAAAGAGACCGAGGAGAAAAATAAAGGAGTTGGCAATTTTACCTGTAATATTTTATTTTTTTAAATTGAAATCTCATATTGAGGTATAACTATATTTAATTGGAAAGATATAGATAATATAATATTCTAATATATTTTATGTATGTTAAAAATATTTTTAATATTTTATATAGCAAATATATTTGTGTTAAAATAATGGGGAATTTCTTCTTTCCCTTTAATATATTATGTATTATGTAAAGGTTTTCACAATTATAAAATAATTATGCAAATAAAACTACCTATGATTGCTCAGGCAGCATTGCTAATGTGAGGACAGAAAATGTTTTCCCAGGTGCTTGGTGCCAGAAGTTTTACCTCTTCAGTATTCAGCTTCAGTTTGGAATTGAAAGAAATTGGCATTTCTTCTTCTCATACAAACAAAATGAAAAAACACATCTGTGGTCATCTTCGGTCATGGATCTAAGATGGTGACCACAGTTTTTACAACCCGTCTCTCATAGCAGGTTAATTCAGTATAAATTTCTCATGAATAATTTTATGTCTTTTATTCCATTTTTAGAAATCCTTCAAATGCATATAATACAAGTAGACATATCAATATGACTTGAAAAATAATACTGATTCCTACTGATGTCCCCTCTGGCTAAGGTAAATCACTGAACACAATCCATTATTACTCTCTATATCTTTGAATTTCTAAAATCTTCATCTCTTATCCATCGCAGCATCAGAACAGACACAACTAAAAAGTCAAAACTTCCTCCACATCCTTCCCTTTACTTTCCTTCAAACTCATCATTACTTTCAAGACTTCAGATGCTTAAGTGTACAGTCTTGTCATAGAGATTTTCATTCTAGCCAAGAGTGTCATGTTTTTTACATGCCTTTTGATCTTTCAATTCCCACTGAAAAAAAAATTTTTTAACTTTTAGAAACTGTTTATTTTCCAGCAACCTATTTTTCCATTTTAGGAGTTTGTAGAAGAACAGCTTAAGACCAGTCGGTAATTGCTTCTACCCATTCAGTGGTCTGAGCAGTGGGAGCTGCAAACATGTCTTCAGTGGCAGGCTGAGCACTCCAGTCTTCAGTGGGAAACTGCTGAGTAGGGCACAGAGGGCACCTGGACACCTTCAGACCAGACTGCGACTTTAGGTTAAGCAGCTGTTAATTCAGGAACCAGAGCAATCTATTCACTCTGAAAATCCTCCTCGGTCACAACCTTTTCAGCAGCAGCCTGCTCTACCTTCCTTTTCAAGGTCTTCAGGATCTCTGTAGAAGCAGAGAGCAAGCACGACCTCCCACAGGAGATGGTGCCACACATATGCACGGGACTTTCGGGACTAGTAAGTTCCCTTGTTGTTACAAAGGTTTACAGTGTCCACATGGCACAGAAGAAAGCCTGTGTTACACAGGGAGGTGGTAGGTAGGTTAACATATGATGCCTCTCTGAGCGACTGGTGGTCAGCCCTGGGATTGGTAACCACCAGAAGTCTCAGCTCTTGGAAGGCTGCCTGGATCTGCTTAGTGAAGTTTCCAGGAGTGAAGCAACCAGCAGTAGGAGCTGCTTCAGTGGCAATGGCAAACTTCAGCACAGCTCACTGGCCAGTATTTCTGGACGACATGATACTGACATCAGCTGGGTTTTCAATGGCACGAGCTGCCAACAGAAACTTCTCCAGGTTCTCTTCAAATTTATAATGTAGATGCCATCACTTTTCCTTCTGAAGATGTACCATTCCGTTTTGAAGTCAAGGTTGGTGCCACCTAAGTGAGTTCCTACTGAAAGGAATTTGAGGACCCTCTCTTCATTCGCAGGACACAAGGGCTCTGAACATTGTGAAAGTTTCCCTTCAGTTACATGGGAACCAAGAACAACGTCGTATGGGCTCCTCTCTGAGTGGTGCAGAAAGGCCCCATTGAAATACTTAATCAGTGTACTTTCAGGGGCGAGACATTACTAAACTTTATACATCATAACTGCAATGTGAAACAGATGAGAAACCATTTCTAAAATTCCAACAGTAATGTCATATGAAAACAGAATAAAAGTAGACAACAATGACAACAGGTGTAATAAACTGGCAAAAATTATTGTCCCATCAATTCTGAAGATTTCTGGTATAATTTGCAGCATTTCAGATATTAAAAAATAGAAATCTATAGTTATAACTGGAAAAAATAAAACAAACCTACTTTAAAACAAATGGAATTTGTTTGTAGTATTCAGTATTTAGATTTAGTATTTCCTCTCTCCTCAACAGTCTTTGAAGAAATAGTGAAAATTTTGAGTTATTCACCCTTCTTTCTGCAATATCTCTAATAATTTATTAAAATTTGAATGAGCGTGCCAGATTCTTAGCTGTTAACCATGCCAATCATGTCCTCCTTCCTAGATGGATGCCTAATTAGGAGGGGGAAAAACCAACACGGAATGGAGCCGGAAAGTAAAATTCCAGAAAAACTATCTTAAAATTAGCAATTTGGGAAGGCTAGTAAACTTGTAAGAAGGACAAGTGATCAAAAGGAATCCATCTTTTGTTTTGGATTGTTGAAAGGCAAAATGATGAATGGGAAGTAAAACATTCTGGTGCCATGTCTCAACTTTCATATCCAATCACTAAAGTAGTATATCCACCCCACACTGGCTCAGCAGGTCCCTGAGCACCTCTACACTGTGCAATAAGAAGACCATGGCTTCTACAATGTCAGACTTCAAAATCCTCATATGCAACGATCTTCCCTAGTGTCTCACAGAGTTTGTATTCAGCTCCCAGTGCAGTCCCCAGCACTGTGGCACTCACAGCACAGAAGTATTCAGCTGAGTCACTCCAATGAGCAAAGCGTTTCTGCAGGTTGAAGGAAGATTCATCCTTCCTAAATTCAGCCACAAAATCTTTGATGCCTTTAACCAAGGTGTCACCTGAATAGTATCTGAGGAGAAGCTGCAGGCCTTCGTTGGGGTACTGGACGTACCAGTAGAGAGAAGGAGTTGCTCCATACTCATACTTGCACCTCAGCTCCAGCGAGTCTCCTTCAGAGACAGAGACGGAGCTATCAGCCTGGGTCACCGTCTGGGCTCTGGCACCTCCTGCAAAATCAATGTTTTGTCATCGAATGCAGTGCAGACTTCGCTGTGAAACCTAAGTCTTTCCACTCAGAATCTGTAGAACTAGAGAGCAGTATGAAATGTTACTCACTCGGTGCAAAAATCATGCCCAGTGTTGAGATGAGCAACAGGTGCATGGCTGAGCAGGAGAAACACCAGGGGATATTTTCTGGAAAATCTGCACTGAGCAGGCAGGAAAAGGGCTGCAGAAACCTTGGAAGTGGGAGGTGGAGAGAAGAAGCTTGCTCTTGGAGGTAAAACTGCAAACGATGCTGAGATGAGCCTGGAGGTTTCTGACATCTGATTCTTGTCATCTCTGTGTCTACAAAAGCTCAGCCAGCTGCAGGGAGGAGCGAGGCAGAGGACACTGAGCTTGTTCTCTCTCTAGTTTGTGCAGCATCGCCCTCTGCAGGCCGGGTGCACACACAAAGGTCCTGAGGCCCCACCTATAACTCATCAGCGGTTCCTTCCATTTTCTGAGATACATCACAATTTCCACACATCTTTCTTCCTTCCCAAATCTGTGATGGTGTATTAGTTCTAGAGTCCATCTGAAATGGATGTCATATAAAAGCAGGCTAACGAGTTACCTTGCTGAAAAATCAGTTTTTTAAAAGTGTATCATACGAGAAATTCAGGTCTGTGAGAGTCTTCAGAATCATACCGCTTGCCTCAGACTGAGTTGTGGATGGCCCAGGGCTGGCTGACATGGGATGATCGAAGATGAAAGAGGCATTTCCCTTGGCTGATGCTCATGCACCCACAAGAAACTTGGGAAACCTTTTAGAGGAGATTCAGGACCCATGAAATGAGGAGAGTGCTCTGTGGAAGGGAGAGAGTGGATCGCCCAAGGGCTGAAGGACACACAACCACACTAATAAAGCAATCTCTGAACAGCTCAGAATAGACAAATTCTCTGCTTTCTCTGTGGACAATAAGCTCTTTGACAACAATCTGAATACCTCCTCTCTGTGATTCCAGGGGTCTGAGCCCAGCCCTTTCCCTGGGTTCTTCAGTCACTTGTTCATTTCAGTTGAGATATCCTTCTACCAAGATTTACTAATGCTGTTCATTGGTGAATTCTTAGTGTATTTAGTGTGGTCTCTGATTCCTGGGGCTTTTTACTTACTCTCGTTTCTTCTGAAAGTCCTTTTAACTAAAAGCATAGAAATAGGAAAGAAAATAAACCAAACCTCATAGAAGTACAAAGAATAGTGATCATCTACAGATAAGAGAGTTATAGTTATTTCCACAATACAGAAAGTAAATGGGATTATATTGGGCATTAAAGAAGTCAACACAGAAAACAATTTGTAAAAAAATGCTATGGGGAGCAATTCATGCTAGCTTTCAGGCTGGTGGTCATTTAACTCCTTTCAAAGTAACCCGATGTCAGCAAACCCCAGCATCTACAAGTCAAAGGCCACTAGACTGACATACGTCTTGAAACAGTGCTCTTTGCCTTTATACTGGAAGGACGCACAGGAATTCTCCAGTCGTGTCTGGTGGTGAAAGCAACTTGTCATAATTGAAACAGTTCAGAAATAGAATATTCTCCTTTAAGAAAATCGACAGGATTCTAAGAAATATACTGATGGCCAGAAAGGTTAAATAATCTCCACAGAGAGCATAGAGCACAATAAAAAAGGATCCTGAAGAACAAACAAAAATTAAGAAATTTAAAAATTAAAGAGTGGAAGAGAAAATTGAAAACAAAACAGCTATTTTAGCTACAGGAAAGACATAGGCTTTGACAAGTTATACCATGCCTTAACATGCTTTTGGAAATTGATTCAGAATTCAAAAATGCTTGAATTTTAGAAAATATTTTGCAGTACTTAAAGGATAAATAAAAACAAGTAATCATTCCTATTTTTCCCCTAGACTCTTGAAAATATACAAAAGCAGGCAAACTCTGTAAGGTAGTCAAAACTTGGAAAAGCAACCAGTACCAAGATATATGTCACATTTTATTTTTTCTTTTAGCTTTGCTTTGGTGGCTAGCCTCTGATGACAAGGTGGCAATAACACAGGAACCTAAAACTGAAAGCAACATGAACTTTCTGCCTCTATGAGCTGGGCTGCTTTGGAGAGACTGAAAAAACAGACATGGAGAACAGCACAAGTTCCAGGCTAAACCAACAACTGGATGTGCATGTGGCAGACCCAAACCAGAATGACCAAGCTCAGATGTGAACCACTGCCTTAGTCTCAGACTAACCCCTGAGTGAACACATGCAGTATAGACTCAAACCAATGTAATACCAATTTCAAGTACTGACCAGAGATCTGACCTCCCCAAACAAGTTTCAGATTATTCCCTGAGATACACGTGACAAAGAAAGACCCCTAGCAACAGAGCAAATGATTAAAGTTCTAAAATGAGACTTCAGCCACAAAAGAGACAAAACTTACAGTCGATTTCCTTCTAAAACAAAAACATCAACATTCACCAGAGGATTATTGTAAAAAGATAAAAGAGTTTATCAGACAGAATATTTAAAATGTTTAAGATGCATTCCAAAATTATTTAACAGACAAATGTTAAAAACACAAAATTCAGTCAAGTAAGAATGAAGATTTAATTGACCTTATTGAATGATTCATAAATCGGGCAACATCCCGCCTAGCAAAAAGAGAGGCACTCCAAGAAATCATACAAAATGGAAAGTTTTTACAGTCAGAAATTGGTCAGGGCAAAAAGTTACTAGCAAAAGGAGATTAATGGTCATTTCAGGCGATTGACACTGGCAACTTTGAAAATGTCTCTACAGCCAACGGTTTCCCTCAGGGGTTTTAAAGTAACACCACTTACTTGTGGTTCAGGGCCTGTGCGCATTGGTGGGCAGCGTTTAGTAGCAGTGGAGGGAGGTGTAGAGTCAGCCAATGAAGAGGAGGAGGATGCCAAGATGACCTTTCCCTGTATCAAATGATGACCAGTATACTTATCCTCCTTCCTTTTGCTTCCGGCAAGAGATGGCTTAAATACATAACTTAGATTAGTCATGAAAAATGAAACCTCTTCAAATACTAAAAGGGCATATAGTTCTATAAAGCAAAAATGCAAGCAAGTATAGAAAAAGCTGCTGTTCTTCCCTCACTGGAAGCCAAGTTCATCAATTCTGTGAAGAATACATTCCGGATGACTGAACAGGCAGCTTCAAGGTCTCTGGCAGAGGAGGAAGTCTCTTTAAAAAAATAATTTAAACAATTTGTTAAAATTTTCCATCTTTTTAAATTTATATAGCAGTTGATGTCTGGCTGTCCTTTTTATAACTTTCCCTACCATGATTGATAAGTGGTGCCCAGATTCCATTGCCAAGAATGAGGTGTTTAAATTTAAAGGTGGAACTCCACCCTTTCCTCGGTTTTAAGTATTTATGGAATGTAACATATGATAGGACATAAGAATAGCAATGGTCAGACAAGTGGAAATGGGGGAGAGACAAAAATATGTATATGAAATAAACTCAGTATTTAATAAAGTAAAAAATAATTTTTAAATGAAAAATAAAATAAAGTGCAAAAATAATACTGTCAACCACAAAATTGCAGATTCAGTGGAAATCTTTCATAAATAATGGTGAAATAAAGACATTTTCAGTTCAAGGACAACTAAAAACATAGTTGCCAACAGACCTGTTCCAGAGGAAATGATAAAAGACATTTTTCAAGGAAGAAGAGAAATATATCATTTCAGACACAACCCCCGGTATCAGAGGAAAACTTGAATCTCCAGGAATGAAGAAAGAATACCAGAAATGATAAATACCTGATAAATAGAAAAGACTTCTTATTCCTCTTGTAAGTTTTGAAATGCATACAACTATGTTTTCAATGTATGTAGATGTAATATGTATAAACAACTATAATAAAGCTTCAGTACTGATGGATAAAGGGACATATTGTACAAAATTTCAGCATTGTACATATAATAGTGTTAACCTTCAGTAGCCTCTGAATAGCAGGCATTATGTTACAATCTCTATCAAAACCACTCAAAAAAGTGCAAAAAGATATGACAAAAAGTCAACAGATAAAATGGAATATTGAAAAATATTTAAGTAATCCAAAATAGTCAGGTATAACAGAAAGAGAGGACAAAAAAATAAAGACAGGTCAAACAGAAAAAATAATCAAATACTATCCCTACACTCATGCAGTGCAATCTACAGCAACATATAGAAGACGATTTTCTGAGGTTCAAAGTGGAAAGACAGACGAACTGTAAAGGCGGAAAGGATGCTCTGGAGTGGAAGAAATGTTTATTACCTTGACTGTGACATATACATATAACCATATTATACACTTAAATATGTGCCATTTATAGCACTTGAATTACAAATTCATAAAAGGCAAACGCCACAACTAAGAGATTAGTCACCCAGTCTCTATGAGCACCAATTTGTGTCTCGTCTACATTTCCCAGTATAAATCCTCAGTGGACTAAATTTTCTTTGCTCCATGCTTCCTATTCCAATGTCCCAAATCCTAAGGAAAATGTATCTTAGATACGTTTGTATTAACCTCACTAAAACTCTCTTCTATCTCACAGCAAAGATGAAGCCAGAACACACCTAGGCAGCTCCCAGACACGTCTCCATATTTTACCAAGTACACTGCCCAGGGTGGCATCCAAGTCAGCTTCTCTCTCCTATGTTCTTTTCTGCCACATGAAAGGGAGCTCAAGTTTACTACCAGCTCACCAGAGAGCAGGGATGGCTCTACTTCACACATTTATATCTATTCAGAGTCGTGTTGTATGTGTGAGGAGAAAAGCCAGCAAGACCATCTTCGAGTCAGAACTACAGTTGCCCAAAACTTCTGATAAACTTCTTGCCCAGTCTTCTCCTTGCCGCCGGCAATGTGATCTATATGTAGATTGATATAAGTACTCGAGATTCATACTTAAGTCACGTGCATTGAGAACCTTCCTTTCAGTCCTGCCTCTGCTACTACCCCCACCTATGTGATCATGAAAAAGTGACTTGCACTCTTTGTGCCTCAGTATCCTCAGATACACAATGGGCCTAGTGATAACATTTTTTGAGAGAATTACACAATCTGATGCACATTTAATACTTAGAATAGCAGTAACGTGGAGTGAGCCCTCTATTAGGATATAAGATCTATCAGGGCAGCAAATTTTGTTTGTTCTGTGCACTGTCTCTTTGATTATGATCTGGCACAGAGTAGGTGCAAATAATTCTGTGTTCAATAAATTTGTTTAATGAAAATTGGTAGCTTTTGTGAAGTGGCAGCAATAAGTTTTTCTACTCATTTATTAATAGAATAATTATTTGAGGGGATTTTACTTTGATACAGGCACTAGTCTAAAGCTGAGATTATAACAGTTTTGCTTTAATGTGCATGGAGAACACCAGTCTAGACATGGCATGATATTTCTCCAATGAGAAACTATAAAAAATGTTTCATCATTTCCTTCCATATATGTGGTCATAGGTAAGAATCTCTCCTCTCCTCCTTTCTTTCTTCTATTTTTTCCTTTAAGAATGGTCAGATGGGCTTGAACAGACACTTCTCCCTAGAGGACATACAAAATGTCAACAAACATATGAAAAGATGCTCAACATTGCTAGCTATTAGGGAAATGCAAATCAAAACTACAATGAGATATCATCTGACACCTGTAACAATAGCTATGCTCCACAGGACAAATAATCACAAATGTTAGAGAGGACACGGAGAAAAAGGAACCCTCATATGCTGCTGGTGGGACTGTAAATTGGTACAGCCACTATGGAAAACAGTATGGAGGTTCCTCAAAAAACTACGAATTGATCTACCGTATGATCCAGCAATCCCTCTACTGGGTGTTTACCCCAAAGACCTGAAAACCATATCCAGAAAGATATTTGCACAGCAATGTTCATAGCAGCATTACTGACAGTGGCCAGGACCTGGAAGCAACCAAAGTGCCCTATGATAGATGATTGGCTAAAGGAGCTGTGGTATGTATATACAATGGAATATTACTCATCCATAAGAAGAGATGAAATGCTGCCATTTGTGACAGCATGGATGGACCTCGAGATAATCATGCTAAATGAAATAAGCCAGACAGAAAAAGTTGAAAATCACGTGATCTCACTTATACGTGGGATACAAACCTAAAAGCAACAAAGGAGCAGGACAAACAAACAGAGACTCGTGGACAAGGACAATAGATAGACTAGTGATTACCGGAGGGGGCGGGGGAGAGGGCAAGGTGAGATAAACGGGATAAAGGGAGTCTAACATGTGGTGACAGAAAGAAACCTAACTATGAGAGGCGATCACACGATGTAAATATATCCATGCCTTACCGTTGAAAAATACAGCTGAAACTTATCGGATTTCATTGACCAATGTCACTACAAAAAATAATAATAATTAATGATGAAAAAAAGAACCTATTGTTTCTTAGGGAAACCTTTCTCTAGAAATCTTCCCTTTTTATTCCAGTTTGTCAGGGAGTCATGAAGCATTTTCAGCCTCACCTGTTACAGGTGTGTCTCTGGATGACCTGGGACAAGGTCAGGGGCTAGAATTTTAAGCAAAGATGAACACATAGACCATTTCATTCATCCTGAGGCTTTATACTTTGAAAATCATACGTTTCGGCTGTGATTAAAGAATCTGTTTTCACACTCGCCATTATCGTGCTTTGCATGAGGCATGTTAGCTTCTTGCTCCTCTGCTGTGTTCTTGAAGTTGATTTAAATGACTTTAAAATCAAGCAGAGTGTCTAGAGAGTGACTGATGGGTGACAACAGTAATAAGTAGACTAGCTCTTGGTTTCTAAATCATTGCATCAGACACTCGTCATTCCGGCTCCTGTTGTTGCTCAGAGTTTGTGCTCAGCTCCCCCTGCAGTTTCTGTCCCTGTGTCACTCAGAGCACAGTAGTACAAAGCTGAATCTGACACTTGGACTGAGGCTTTCTCCAAGTGGAAGGATTTTGGTTCTTTGCTGTATGTGGCTTCAAAATCTTTGTTGCTGGTCTTGTCACCGGACCTCGTGGCTTTCAGGAGGAGCTGTGGACCTTCCCCAGGATACTGAACATACCAGAAAAGAGTGAGGTACACTGAGGATGAGTAAGTACAGCTCACATTCAGGGAAGCCCCTTCTGTAAGGGTCAACTGGCCTTGCGTCTGGGTCACTGAGTTTCCACTGCTTCTTCCTGAAAAAAAATAATAATAATAATAACGGTAATGGTTCTGGTTACACCAGACCTGACCTGGAACTTTACCACTTGAAGAAAATCATGATCAAATATTTCCAATATAATGAAACAAAAGACAATAAGCTTCTGTGCATTTGGCTTACCAAACACTAAGAATAGCACAATCACTGATCCTGGACGAGACTTCATTCTCAGGGCCTCTGCTGTCCTCAGCTCTTGACTTCTTAATGTGAGAAAAGTTTAAGGTCACAGGGAAAGGATGAATGTGAGCTGAGAATTTAAGCAGGAAATGTGCGTGTGTTAGAAAAATGCACCCCCTTGTGGACAAGATACTAAACTCATAGGAATGTTAACATGTTCTCCCCTCAACTGTAGTCAATATATATTTAATATAGAATTTCCACTTTTTCTTGGAAAACTTTGATTAAATTGTATTTCTTTCCATTGTATTTACAATGCGGTATTTTAAGTAGCTGGCCTTTTTTTAATGACACCTGTTAAATGTCAATATGATCCTTTGATTTATATTTGTCCAATGCTAAGAGTTACATTTTATCATTTTTATGCCAGTATATATGTAACATAGAATCCCATTTTTTCTTTGGAAAACTTTGATTAACTTGTGTTTTTTAATTGTATTTGCAATGTAGTATTTCAGGTAGCAGAGATTTCTCAAAGACCATTCATTTATGCATTTATTTATGCACGTAAATATTTTTTGACCACATGCTGTTAAGTGTCAAACATTGTTGTAAGTGTGAGAACAGAGTGGTAAAGAAAGTTTGTGTCATCCCACATCATCCGCTACTGATTAAACATGTATTGTTGAGATTCCTCTGATTTTATCTTACAAATTTCTTACATAATATTTCCATGAATCACAAGGAGACTAACAATGGCTAAATAAGAAAAAGTAGAAATTAATTCTTCTCAGAAATATCATGGTATGGAGCTTCCACATCATGCAGTGTGCTGGGGAAAAAACAGGCTTCTGAAAATATGAAATAGTCTTTTGATTTAAAAAGTATAGCAAATATATTTGTGTTAAAATAATGGGGAATTTCTTCTTTCCCTTTAATATATTATGTATTATGTGAAGTTTTTCACAATTATAAAATAATTATGCAAATGATACTAGCTATGATTGCTCAGGCAGCATTGCTAATGTGAGGACAGAAAATGTTTTCCCAGGAGCTTGGTGCCAGAAGTTTTACCTCTTCAGTATTCAGCTTCAGTTTGGAATTGAAAGAAATTGGCATTTCTTCTTCTCATACAAACAAAATAAAAAAACACATCTGTGGTCATCTTGGGTCATGGATCTAAGATGGTGACCACAGCTTTTACAACCCGTCTCTCAAAGCAGGTTAATTCAGTATAAATTTCTCATGAATAATTTTTATCTTTTATCCCATTTTTAGAAATCCTTCAAATGCATATAATACAAGTAGACATATCAATATGACTTGAAAAATAATACTGATTCCTATTGATGTCCCCTCTGGCTAGCATACCAGAAGAGAGAAGGAGTTGCGCCATACTCATACTTGCACCTCAGCTCCAGGGAGCCTCCATCAGAGACAGAGACGGGGCTGTAAGGCTGGGTCACCGTCAGGGCTCTGGCGCCTCCTGCAAAATTAATGTTTAATCAGTGAAAGCAGTACAGACTTCGCTGTGAAACCTAAGTATTTCTGCTAAAATTTAAACAAGAAAAATGTTACTTTTGTGGAACTAAGGATCATAATAGACTATTACTCACTCAAGGCAAAAAACATACCCAGTACTGAGATGAGCAACAGGAGCATGGCTGAGTGATGGAAATGCTGCAGGTTTTTTTCTTGTGTAAGCTCTCCCTCGAGTAGGCAGGAAAACAGCAGTAGAACCCAGCTCTCAGAAATAGGTATGAGTAAGGTTGGGCTATACAAGCACTTTGTTTAGGTAAAAATATAAAAACTGCTAGATAACCAGGGGTGCTTCTGATCTCTAATTCTCCTCTCTTGTCTCTGTCTTCAAAGAACTCTAGGAGGGTGCTTCAATAGACTAGTTTCAGGAAAGCAGGGGCTTAGGGGAAGGTGCTGATCTTCAGGGAAACAAGAATGTCTAGTTTGTCCAACATGAAAAATAACACAGAGAAACTGATCATACAGTAAGTCTATCAGACTTTGGAGTCCTTTGGAGCCTTTATGTGAAAGCAAGAGTCATTCTTTAAACAGAGATAATCAGATCAACCTCCCTAGGCTGAACTTTGGGTGGCCTTGCTGTCAGTAAGCATCAGATTTTGAGGATGCGGTAGAATGTGAAGATAATTAATTGCCTTGGCTGGTGAAATTAAAAATAAATTCAGATGTACAAAATAACAGATTAGAACACAGCCCTCATCTATGAAAATTAAATCAGAATTATGAAGATTCAGTGGCTTTAGGTGAACAATAATAATATAATATTCAGATTAAAAAGTATAATCCCATTGGTATCTGTTTAGAACGTGACTGGAATATTACACCCAATTCAGGGTACTACATCATCAAGAGACTATTGATAGACTTGAATTATCTACAGATGAAACCAAGTAGACTGCTCAAGTCATTGGACAATTAAAAAAAAAAAGTAATGTTTTAAGAAATTAAGGACACAGCAAAAATATATCTGCATTAACTGTAGAATCATAGGAGTGCCACCAGCAGACCAGAGTTAAGAAATACCTCCGATAAAAATAAGATGTGAGAGACATTTGATAATGAAATCTAACATAGATAGACAACCACCAGTTTTATAAGGGTGACAGTCAGATCTTGTAAAATGAGGGTAGTGTTGGATTGTGGCAAAATAGCGAAGTACAATTTATTAAAAAGAGGCTTTTCTTCCCAATTCACTTTAGCTTGTAGACTCCTGGGGCTAAAAAGAGTAACCATCACACCAGGAGATCAATTTTAGAGAAAATGAGCATGGGGAGGAAAAATAATTTTCCTCACCCTTTCTAGGTTCTTGGCTAAGACCAACTCCCTCTCTCTGCGATAATAAAAGACAGATTAACAGGAAAAACAAACAAGTTTAATAATATGTATACTTCCTTATACATGAAAAAGACCCAGAAAAATCGAGTAACTCCACAGAAATGGCCCATGTTATTACTTTAAATACCATCTTCAGCTAAAAAAAAGAAAAAATAAAAGATGTAGCTGTTGATGAGAGGGAAGCCAGTTGTGAGAGGTTTTGAGGCAAAGCACAGTAAACAAGACTACAGTTGTTATGCAGATTTAAGTCAAGGCCTCCTTTCATAAATTTTGAGAGATTTAGAATGATCCTCCTCTTCCAAGTACATTTACTAATGAAGATTTCCTTATAAATATAAATAAATGTTCATTACAAAAGAATAGCTTCTGCTCAGCTTTCAGAGCTGCTTCTGTGTCTACTCTTTCTTAAAAATAATCAGCTCAAAATAATCTTTATGTCAAAGAGGTATATTTGGGGATGGCATATTCTGCTCCCCTCCAACTGATATGGCACTGCAGGGTTAAAAAAAATACAGAAGTCCTCAGCTCAGAACCTATGCCTACCATTAGAAGGTGCAGTGTGCCTCATTTAAAGAGAATGATATGTAGACACAGTCAACTGATATCACTCACATAATAAACAAACACTCTAAATCTATCTTTGTGATGCTCATGACTTATGGCATGTTGCTTAATACAGCATGCTCATCTGTTCACAAGGTAAGTGGTAAACATAAGTCAATTTATGATCCTTATCATCATCATCATCATCTTTATAACCATGCAAATCTTTATTTCTTTAAAATTACTTTTTCTATTCTTTTTCTCCTTGATTCAAACTGGGCTTGTATTCACTTGCTTCTTTTCTTTTCTTATCCTTCCGCCTTTGTGCATATGGCATCACCATTGCCTTAATCACTAAGCCCTTAGGCCAGCATCAAAAAGTCTTAGGAACAAAGAAAGCCTCAGGTCTATTGATCATAGAAACAATTAAAGTCAAACTAAAAATAACATCTTGACCTCAGCTGTGTTTCAGTTCCAGACCCCTGAAGGCTGAATGACCCAACTAGCATCCCCTTGAATTCAGACAGCCTGATGCCATGACTGACATCGGACTTAGTGCAATGCTCTGTCTCCTAACTTAACCCTGACCAGTCCTTAGCGCCCATAATCCCAACTCCCTTAGCTACCATAGCTAATGAGTTTTCCTCTATCTGATCTATCCCCTAGAGTCCATTGGGGAGCCAGGTCTTTAAGTGCTAGCTCACCTGTGTCTCCGAGTTTGGCAACATTTTTGTAAATAAACCTTTATTTTTTTTGCTGCAAACCCCCGTTCATGTCTCATTTGGCATCAAAGTGTGCAGGCAATACAAACACCCCTTATTTCGGTAACATCATCATTATCAGCAGCAGCAGCAGCATTATTTTTGGTGTTCAGTTTAGAAGGTTCTTAAAAATGTTTGCTATGGGAAGAGAACACACAATGTAAATATATATGTGCCTTACTGGTAAAATGTAAAGTTTAAACTTATTGGATTTCATTAACCAATGTCACCATTAAAATTAATTAATTTTAAAAAATTAATCTAGAGGAATATATTTTTTATGTTTAAGAGGAATGTGTTTAACCCTGTATATATCTCATGCTATTTTGGCCTACTCACAAAAACTGAACAGAATAAACTGTCTTAAAAATAAGAATAATAAAGCAAATTCTCTTCCCTTGTCTCAGACATTCTCCAGGGCATTTTGTTTTAGTCTTTGAAAAACAAAATTTTGTTTGGGTTTCAGAGCTGACCAAAACTTAAGAATCACATTTAAACCCATCATTTTTAGATGAAGAAACTGAGACCTGCAAATCTTAGGAGTTGTTCAAATTCATACAGTCAGTATCAGCAGTACTGCAAATATAAGATGTGTCCCTGCTCCCAGTCAATCCAGTGCTGTCTCACACTGAAGCCAGAGGCAACCGAGTCCGGGACTTACTCTGCCTGTGCCACTCAACCAATAGACCGACACAGGAGTTGGGATATTAGAATAAGAGTTTATTGTCAGAGCACCAGTGACCTGAGAAGGCAGCAGGTTAACACCTTCAAAACTGCCTTCCCTTCTCAGCCCAGCTCAGGGTGTTTAAGGAAAAATCTGGGCATTATTCCGGGGGCTTCATGGTGGTTCCAATAGTCTGTCGTGCTTCATGAGACCATTCCTCTGGCAAATTGTCCTCCGGTGGTGTTAGCAACCCAGAAACAAATGTGGAAGGTGTCCGGAAAGAATGCTAGATGAAAAGGGTTGTGATCATTAATCATAAGTTTCAGGGCAACTTTTTACAGCAGGGGACATTCCAAGATCTGGGTCAAACCACTGGGAACAATCTATTTTGTTAAGTTATGTGGTAAGGAAAAGTGAAGCCGGGGCGTGTGATGCTTCTACTACAGGGGTCCCAACTGGGCCCTTCTTCCACACCTTTACCCCTTTCAAATAACTCTCACTTTATTTTGCCAAGAGCTGTGGTAAGCCTTTGGGAGGTAGCACAGCCAGCAGCTCTGTTCTTTGAATGGTTAGCAGAGTTTTGGAGCAGGAAGCAAGTAGCAGGGCCTTGCTGTGTGTCTGCAGCACAGAAGTAGGTGGCCGAGTCTGCAGGCTGGGAGGCTGTGATGTGAAAGGAACTCTGTTTGATGGCGGTATTAAAGGTAGCCCTCAGTCTTCCCATCTCTCTCTTGTGCTCATTTTCACGAACTAGTAGCAAGAAGTTGAGGCCTCTTCCCAGATCTTGTCGGTACCATTGTAATAACATTGGAGAAATATTTGCAAAGTTACAGGTCAGAATGGCCTCTTCACCTTCCTGGATGCTCAGGGGCTGAGGATCCTGTTCCACCTTTTGGCTGCTCACCCCTAGGCAGAAACACAATTCCAGAAAAATGAAGTTTAGTCACTACATTGACACTCTCAAGAGTCATATTTTCTTCCCACAACCCCAGATATAATCAAAGATGCAGCAGAATGGATTCTAGTCCTTTCCCCTTCAGTCAGTGGGCTAGATCCCTGGATCACTTTCTCCTCATTGCCTCCAACTTACAATCCACTGGAAGCCACAAAATCACCAAAACAACTCCCAGGAACAACTCCATTCTTCTCTCCAATTGGGACCTGAAATGCTGACTCAGTTTCTCAGTTCATTCTCTTTAGTCTGGTGGGTTTTACTGGGGTTCTTCTATCAGAGGAAATCTCTACTCCCTACCTAGCCAATCAATGACAAGCCTGCTCAGCCCTTAACACACAAACACTGGCTTAATCCAATTTGAAAGTGTTTCAAATCTGAGAAAGGATCTGAAGAGGTGGGAAACACTGTCACCTTGTGTTCAGATTTTTATAATTGCATTACTAGAATGCCCTGTAGAAGAGTGCTTCTCAGACTCAATGTGCATACAAATCGCTGAGAGATTTTGCTGAAATGCACAGATTCTGTTTCATTAGGTGGAGCTAGATAGCTTATATTTCTAACAAGTTTACTGGTGATGTTGGAGCTGCTGATTCTCAGATCACACTTTAAATAGCAATTGCAGAAGAATGTTTGTTGAGTCTCAGTAGTACACAGAAACAGAATTGGCAGTATTAGTTTGATACAGGACAAACGATCAAGTATCCTAAGGTTGCCATTCCAATGCCCAGTCAAACTATTCTGTTGTTTCCACAGTTGCCTCAGGATGTCTTCATTCCTGTCTTCATTCCTACTGTCCTCCCTACAAGTAGGAAAATTGTACTTCAAAAGGTCTTTCTTGATTTTGTTGGGTTAGCATAAGTGAATACTCTGTTTAAATCCAGCAAGGACTCAAATCAAGTTTCCCACTTGATAAAGAATATTCTCTGAGATTCCTTGTAAATTGTTTTTAAAATACAGCATTTCTGATTAAATATTTCAGAATTTCTTTCTTTTCTATTTTTTTAACATCAAGATGGATATACTGTAGTCATTTCCTCAAATACTTTTAGGCCGTTCTGTGGCCTAAAGGATGAACGAATGAATTAGATAGAAGGGTAGATGGGCAGATGGATGGATAAATGCATGGAAGAATGGGCTAGAATGAGAAATAAAGCTGGAAGGAGATTTTGGGTCTATAAAGCAGGTTTTGAATGCCTGAATTCTTTGTAGGTTATTTATTAACAAAGAACTACTGAGGCTTTTGAGCAGGTAATATTATGAAAATGGAATTCTAAACATTAAATTGGGTCTCTTGTCCACAAGAGTAATTCGCAGAAGTAGGGTGATAAGGATTGTGGAGTAAACTCTAAAAAGATAGTGTTCACATCTCAAGTTGATCTGGCTTCGAACCCCAGCTCTCCCATTTAATCTCTCTGAGCACAGGCAAGGTAGTTAATGTCTTCAAGTATCTATTTCCTTGTCTACAAAATAGAAGTAACATCAGGATATTACTAGAAAGACTAGATGGACTAATTACATAAAATACTTTGTAGGTAGATCATACACAATAAGGACTCAATAAATGTGAACAATTAAAATAGGAATGGGAATACACTGGAGACTGCACAACCAGTCAGGAATCTTCTCATTGGGAGTTACAGGCGACTGAACCAGAATCACTGAACTTCACAGAGAGAAGGAATTTTAAAAAGTTTATAGAAAATGATGGATTAGAGAGTCTTTAAATCAAACAAGATTCATATTTTGGAAGATATAGAAAGTAGAATGAAAAGAGAAAAATCACTACTTATCCTATTGAGCAAAGATATACACTCGTGTAGAGGTAGAAAATATTCCCCTTATTCCAGTCTAGGTTCTTTTGCTGGCCTAATAATTAAATTGACATAAGACATTAAAAAGGTGGGGATCTGGGGATTCAAAAAGGAAGAAAATAATTCACAGGAAGATGAGAAGAGCAAATGTTTGATAAACAAATGTTTTCCGTGACATGCAAATAAGTTTTTCTGAGATAAAAAGTTGCCTCTGGTAATAGCTCTCTTCTTTGTACAGACCCACTATTTAAGTTCTTTTAGATAGTTACCTTTAGATAGTCAAGGGGGAGGTAAAAATCACTACCGGAGTTTGTTAAACCCTGACAGTCTCAAAATAATCTATAAGCCAAACTGGGACTTCTATGGGATGGCATATTCTGCTCCCCCACATTATCAGCACCTTGATGTATTACTTTTCCAACATTTACTCTGTTTGTATTTTTACTAAGTAGCAATTACACTACTTATTGACCATTTTTAAATAATCAATATAGAATCTCTTTATAAAAACCATTGATTTGCTACATAATATTTCATTTGGGTTATTAAGTCTTCCCCTTTAAGATTAGACATTTTGGTTTTTGTATAAATAGCTTTTCAAATACCTTTGTAAATAATTACTTTTTATGTATTGAGGGCTTTCCTAAAGCTGGATACCCTGGAGAAAATGACAACAAAGAAAA
Organism: Cynopterus sphinx; assembly: GCA_030015415.1. NCBI lineage: Eukaryota > Metazoa > Chordata > Mammalia > Chiroptera > Pteropodidae > Cynopterus > Cynopterus sphinx. The sequence continues at coordinate 78,929,796 of CM057384.1, forward strand.
TTAATGTTTTTAGATTTCTGTCATGTTTTTTCATTACTTTCCAAAATAGCTTATAAATATACTCTCCCACAGGAGTGTCTCTATTTAGCTGCATCCTGTCCAAGTTCTTTTTTAAAATTGCTATTAAATTATTTCAAAAATTCTCTAATGGATTTTTTAAGTTGTTTACATTTTTATGACTACCAGTAGGTTTAAACGTTTTCCACATGTTTGTGAACCATGCTGTTTTTTTCCTGTGTAAATTGCCTCATCGTAACTTTTATATATTTCCCTACTTGAATACTAATGTTTTTCTTTTCATGAATATAAAAATAATTTAGAAAAATTGTTAATCTGTTGTCAAATTAGTAGCAAATTAACAGTAAACTGTGATTTGATGTAATTTTGGTCACTCTTCATAGAATAAATTTGCTTTTAATATTTATGTAATCAAATCTGTTTTTCCCTTGATTTCTTCAATTATTTTTAAGTTTAGAAAGTTCTTCCTCAGTTACTCAATGAATATACATTTATATATATTTACTAAAAAATGTGTAATTGAATTACTTTAATCTCTCTAAAATTTATTTCATCATGTAAGGTACTTCATTTATTTATTATTCTAATATTTATTTATTGTCTGGTGATTTTGAAACACTTTTTTTTTACAAATATTCAATTTTGTGCTTCTCAAATTAGAGTACTCCTGCCCCAAGACAAAACATGAAATAAACATATACATCATCTGGGAGTGCTATCATTACTTAAATATTGGAGAATGGGTCAACTTGTTAATTATTTTAAAAATATGTTGCACCAAAATTAACATGGAGATATTATTTAGTAAAATAAAAATGTTTCCTTAATTTTTTAAAAGTTAACATGAGACTGTTTGTGCTTGCAACAGACTACTGTAGACTACTATGCTCTCATCATCAAGATTTCAGGAAGAAAAGGAAAGAGAGGGCCATGTTCATTCTCCCTGCACAGTGAGGGTGCTCAGGAGAAAGACTGAGAATCTTTGAACTAAACAATTGTTACAGCATAATTTAAGAAACAATCCTGTTTCCCCTATTAATTTAGAGCTCCTCTTTTGTTGAATTCAATTTCTTCCTAATTTGAGTCCACTCCTTGCTTTTTCACTGTTTTGGTACTATTATTATTATTACTATTATTGGCCACCACATTTCTTAAGCTATTTAAAAAGTAACATCTGTTGGTGAGTAGGAAGAATTTCCTCACTCTACCCTTCTTATGGATGGACTAGTTATAATAAAATTGACACAAGACTAGATTAACAGGAGGAAGAAAATAATTTAATATGTACACATGGGGTGATCACAATATGATGCTCAGATTATAGAATAAGATTCAAAGAAGTGACGAAACTAGGCACCTTGTTATACTCTTTAGAAAGAGAAATGAAAAATTTGTGAGAAATTGACAGGACAAAGAAAGCGTTCATTTGAAAGGAATCTAAGCAGATTTGGATATTCGTTAGAAAGGAATCTAAACAATGTTTAGTCTTGGGTAGTAAATTAGTGAAGGCATTACAAGGTTTTTTTATACACACTTTTTCTACTCTGAATTCTATAACTCTTGCAATAAATTTGTCTCTCAGTCCCTCCGGATTGGGAACGGCATCTATCATGGAGATTTATTTTCTGCTTTTACTGGGACAAAGGAGAGTCAGAGGGCATCTCCTGTTCTTGCTGCTTTTCAGGTGATTTGAATTCAAAATAATCAATATGCCATTGGGATGGCCTAGCCTGGGTCTCAAAACATCTGAGTTCAGAAAAATATTGAGGGATTCAGGGGGAGCAGAATCTGAGCTAATGCTTTATAATTATTTGTTTTTTCATTATTCTATTTCCCCATCAAACCTTAAGATGACTAGAGGGAAACACTGTCCCATCCCAAGGTCTAGCCATATCAGTCTCAATAGAATATATCATCAAATATTGCTTTCCCTATTGCCAAAATCAGAGACAATCTAATAATAATAATAATAATAATAATAATAATAATAATAATAGTACCCTCATGGGTCTAATGAAGCCACAGGAGATCTATAAGATTCCCAGAAACTTTGACATTATTTCTGTCTTTCTTTGCCCCCCTCAAATAAAACCAACTTTGAAAAGTGATAATGACCTAGATTTCTGTTTCTACTTCAGATATTGCAAAAAAGTAGTCTATCATACCAACCAAAAACAAAAAAACTTTTCCCCACCCCCTCCTCTATTATCATCTACATTCTCCTCACTTCACCATCCACGACAGGGGAATGGGAAAAAAGAAAGGAGAAAGAAGAGCAACGAAGAGAGAGAAAGATCTAAATTCAGAAGAGACTTAAAACCATCTCCTAGATTCTTAAAAGGCCACAGAAATGTTTGAAATTTGTGTGACAATAAATAATAATCTGACACAGCTAAATTTTTCAAAAGCTGAGAAGCAAGTTATTCACATTGACTGTGTGCAGTGCACACGTAAGGGTGTGCAGTGTGTGTGTGTGTGTGTGTGTGTGTGTGTGTGTGTGTGTGTGTGTACACATGAATGGAGGAGCACCAGTGAGTGAAGCAACAATACTATAACTACCATAGATTGCCTCATTTTGTATAATGAGCAGCTCAGAGACAATGGTGGCATGAAGACATTGCACTATATTCCCGTTTATACTTTTTGAATTTCAGAGCATGTAATGGAATATCTATTTTTAAAATAAATAAGATCAAAAACTTTTTAATAGCAAAATAAAACATAGATTTGCTAATGTCTTCTGAAAATAATAAAATAAAATAAACATTTTAGAAAGCACTACTTTGGGGCTTCTTCCTGGGCTTGACTTCCACCCCACAGGGGGATACTACACAGGTGCAGCCCTGTCTGTCTCACTGTGTGTCACTCACGATGCAGTAGTACACAGCAGTGTCACTCAGGGAAGCCCGGGGAAGGCTGAGTGTGCTAGACTTCCTGTCAGGAGGGATAAACAGAGATACCAATTCATTTGCCGTGTTTGTTTTATATCCTTGAATAAGGAATTGTGGTCCCTGGTTGGGAAACTGTCGGTACCATGAGATATACTCATTTGTAACAATGTTGGTGTGGTCACAGGATATGTTCACTTCTTGTCCTTCATTTGAGTCAGTAAAGATGGGCTGGGTGGTCTTAGCAAGGCTCAAAGTACCTGTGAGAATAAAAACACAGTACTAGCTTCTATCCTGAAACCAAAGTGAGTTGAAGAACACTTCAGGTTCTCTCAAGGTCAAACCAACCCCCACCTTCACTTCCCCAACATACACAGACACATACAATTTACTTCTTACTGTGTTCCAAGGCAATATTTTAAAAATATTTATTCTGAGGAACCTCAGAAAAACATATACAGAAGCGACAGGTCTAATATGTCTATCCCATGTCTCTGGCTCAGTAACCCAGAACATCTTTATTGCCCAAAGACACCCTTCACATAAATGCTGAGGAACTCCCTGGAGAAAAATAGAACCCCCACTCCTCCACCTCCCAAAGCCAGCCCTCAACATCTGGATAAACAGCAATGGTAGCAAGTAGGTTTATAAATCACTGTTCAGACCCAGATCTCAATGCCTCCTAATCCCAAAATAACTCACCCAGGGTCAGGAGCACAGTCACTCTTGCCACCTGCCTCATATTCTAGGTGTCGACCAGGACAGGTCTAGGCTTTGTTGCTGAATCTGAACCTAGACTGGGATACGAACCAGGAAATAGGCACAGCAGCAACAGGCAGAGCCCACACCAGTGGTTCTCACAAAGAGCAAGCCAATAGCAGGATGACAGCTCCTCAGAATGTGCTTCCTCTCAAGGTCAATTGAGCACTCAGGAAGAACAGAGGGTAAAAAACTTCTAGCACAACAACATAGCAGGCTGGATTTCCTTCTAGATACTTGCTAAGGTCTAACACCTTACAGATTGGGTCTGAATGAAGCAAATACATCAGAGGGTAGATTCCATCAAACTCCTATTCTCCATCACTTTTCCACAGTCCCAGAAGGTGGCCATCTAGTCTGACACTCATGGAGCTCTGAGACTAACCCCTCAGACCCGGTTCTTTCTACCCAGAAATCTCCCATTGATCCCTATTCAACCAGATAAAACAGGGAATATTAATCTTATTTGACAAAAGAGCAAATGAGGTAGTTTGAATTGGATCTTTCATCTCCTGACACTCTGGTATCCTCGTATAATCTCAGTAAGTCTCCATCTAACACCTGCTTCTCAAATCTCACTTAACAAATGTTAAACAGGACAGCAGACCCCTCGCTAATTCCTACTGACCAGCTAGGGTGAGACATTTGATGTGGAATCATTCACCGAACCAGAAAAAAAGTGAGGTGAAGAAGAAAAAAAGGCACAAGTTCAGAGTCAGACAGACCTAAGTTCAAGTTCCAGCTCTGCCACCTTGTGACCTTGGGCAATTCACAGCTCTGAACCTCAGTTTCTTCATCTATAAAATAGAGACAATAATACCTACTTCAGAGTCTGCCTATGGCATATAGTCAAATGTAAATTGTAATTCTTTCCCATTCCCCTCCTTACCTGAATGACATACAAAGCATCCATGGCCAGTAGAAAGCATTGTATAGAATTATATAAGTGGCTTTTATTTTAAGTATAAATATAATATATATACACTTCACTTTTCTTTTAAGAAATATTCAATATAAAATCAATAACAGTAATACGAGCCTTTTTTTAAATGTCCATTCAAGGAAGGAGTCAAATCCAAAAGATACCATAGCATTAATTGAATCAGCCTACGGCAGTAATCAAAACATGTGAGATACATTAACATAGAAAAGACAATAGTGTTGAGTTCTTTGCTCATATAATATGAAAAAGGAAAATCACTAGAAAATATGTGGGAGATGCCTCTTATAGGTCTAGAATTGCCCAATGTATTCTGAGTGAGGATTTTTTACCATTTTCCTGTGCAAAAGATGAGTGAGTGCTGATGACTTCTGGCAACATTTTGACAAAGTAGATAGCACAAGGGATGGAATACTTAACCAGCTTACCCTCAGTATCAAGTAGAGGAGCAAGGAAGTATTTATGAGGGTGCTAAAGAGGCTAGGACACCTTGTAAAAAATAAAATATTAAAGTTATAGGTTACAGTTTAGAATCAATTCATTGCAACAGCGACCTGGTGTGGTGAATAGAAGGAATGTTTCACAAAAGTCTCAGACTCACGCAATTTATGGAGCTTTGTATTCCTGTTAAATGCTGTAGCCAGTAGCTTGGCTTGATCAAGTGGACCAAAATATCTTTTTTTTTTTTTGCAATGAAAGAAACACTAAATGAAGAGTTAGACTAACTGGATTGTAAGCAATTCTCTGTACTTCTCAGTTGTTCAAATTTGTGCAAATCATTTATCCTCTAAGAGGCACAGTTTCTCCATCTTTATAAGAAAGATTATAGGGATCAATTAAATGAACATAAGGAAGTTCTTTCTAAACTATAGTGTTTCACACAAATACAAACTATGTTGCACATATGTTTAAAATGAGCAGCTGTTAATCACAAGACAAAAATGACCTTACCTTTCCAGGCCCCACCTCCAAACACCAACACGCTGGGGTTTAGGTTTCAACATATATATTAGGAAGGTGGAGTGCAAGGAGACACAAATATTCAGTCTATAACAGTGACCTAAGTATCTGATTGCTATGCCTCCCTCAACACCCACTTTTATTTGAGGTCTAAGAGATATTTTTTTTACACAACAGTTCTTTCAATTATCTCACTTTTAGGCTATGAGGTGATGAGGTACTTAGAATATGAAATGGTTTATCCAGTAATAGTTACCTAGAAGAAGAATCAGAAAATAACCTACGCTTCCTAATTCTTAATTTAGTCCTCTTTCCACAAAGTCCTTGAAGTGAGAAAACAAGGGAGCATAAAAATGGATATTATGAAGAAAAATTCTATTGAATTTCTAATTTTGCCTAAAAGTTACCTAGTTATAAGGAACATTTCCCAATAAGCATAGGAAAAAAAGAATGCTAGGCTAACTTACCTCCTCAAAGTAAAACAGGCCAATCATGAGGACCAAATGACAAAGTAGAATTTAAGGAAATATAATTGCTCCCTCCTAGCCACCTCAAAAAATGGGAAAAATATAGGTTTCCATTTCCCTATATGACTCCCTCCCCTCTCCCATTCATGTAAAAAGGAGGCAAGAAAATTAAAAATGTTTCTTAAGCTAATTTAGAGCCTACAATATGCTGATCAGTCCTGCAGTCAGGCCAGGAGGACACCTGCAGAACAAAAGAAGATTTCTACTGGGATTGCTACAACCCACTCCCCACACCTGTGAAGGGAAAACAGAAACCAAGAGTCATTCCTTATGGCTAAAACCATGGGGAACCTGTGGATTAAAGGCTGGGAGCTGCCAGCAGACCTTTCAGTCTACACATTCTTACCTTTTTGCACTACATATTCTTTCCTTTCCTCACTGTGTCCATATGAAAGAGAATGGGTTAACAAAGTCCTTTAAACTATAACCCAGGGAAACTAAAGAATGATATATACACTGAATTCCCTCAACAGTCAGGGTCGCTTTCACTGTCCCTCTTACTGTCCCTCTCTGCTTTCGAGAGGAGAACCATACTCTGTCTCTGGAGTGTTTCCCCTTTTCTAATAAACTTTCCTTTTGGTCCTAACTTTGGCATGTGTGTTGAAGTCTTTCTACACTCTCTGCCAAAGGACCTTCTTCTCTAGGTGCAAGGTTTGGTCTCCCTCTGTCCAACTAAGAGAAATTTGCTCTGTCCTTCATCAACAACAACAACACCAATCACCACCACATGATGAAAATCATTTTCAGAGGGCTAGTCTGACGTTGGAGAGTCTTCCTGAGAAGGTAACATTCTTGAGAGTGGTGTATCTTTGACTAAGAAATACTACCATTTGGGTAAGGAAATGCTACCAGTACTTTTCAAGTCTGGGCTATGACTAGATGGGAAGCTTGTATTCACCATTGTATTTTCAATGACTAGGATGCCTGGTGCATAGTGGGAATACTACAGATAAGCACTGAATGAATAGGTAAATAAATGAATGAGTCACAATTGTGTAAACATCCTTCCTTCTTTTGTAGGACTTGCATAAAACCTGCTTTAAAGTATCAAAAGCAGAAACAGACCACACAGCCAGGTTGATGATGTAGTGTGCTGAGAATATCCTTCTGGGTATGAATTTCCTTTGGAGCAAAAGAGTGATGGGGCTGAGGGCTTACTTATTGGTATGGCAACAATATATTTAAATCTAAAATAAGGACTAGAGTATTATGAACACAAATGTATTTGGAGCAACGATGCTACACAACACTGCCACCCTTAGACATGCACAGCAATGTCCCTGCTCTAGTTCTCTCTGGACAGCCCAAGTTTCCTCCTCTTTAGAGTATTTAGGAATTGGCAGAGGACAGAAGATAGGTAGAAGGGTTCCCTGTTACCATCAGGGTGATTGGAGTTTTGGTAACAGTTCTGTACCTTAAGACTCCACCCGGACCATGCTCCAGCTGCTCCCATCCTTCTCCCTATGAGAAGTCCACGGCACCAAGCAGGTAGGACCCTCTGGACTCTAAATTCCTCTTCTAGATTCTGGGTACGCAGGATCCCAGAATTCCTTGCACGCATATTCCCACATCCACTTTTAAGGTCTACATGGGCTTCTTCCAAGGACCATCTTCCCAGAAACAGATATCCCACCAGTGTACACAACCCTAGGCCTAAGGGGTGGTCAAGCAATGGCTTTTTGCAGGAATTGTAGACATATGGACTAAGGTGTCCACATCCCTGAGTGTAAATCCTCTCAAGGTGTATAACAGAATTAGGGAACAGAAAAGAAGGAGAACAGATCAAAAGGTATGAGTCAGAGGCTGGAGAGTGACTCTCCCTGAAGCAACACATTCTAGCACAGAACTACAAGAATAAAGTTCAAAAACAGATCTGGGTATATATGGGAATTTAGTATACTGTAAATGTAGTACTCTAAATCTATGGGGCAAGAGTAAATTTTTCAATTTTCCAATTCCTACTATTGGCCATCCATGTGAAAAAAATAAACAAATATAAGTACCTATGTAAAAATGAATGTCTTTGGGGATATACTCTTTTAAACCAAATAGAGCTGCTAACATTTTGCAGAATCATCACCTGGACATCAATAATTGGCCGAATGTGCAAGCCAATCTGGGCCTACAACCACAGTCACCAATGGTTAGTCTAGGGACGAGCACCTGACTTACATTGAGTCACGAGAACCCTTTCCAGGATATTTTAAATTGGGAGAGAGAGAGAGAGAGAGAGAGAGAGAAAGATTAAGTCAGTCACTCTCAAGTGTATATATAAGAAGATGTGAGCATAAAAGCCTACATGTTTAAATCCTCTTTTGGTTCAAAATTCTCTTCATGCGCTCTCTCTCTCTCCATCCTTATCTCCCTCCCACTCCTTCCTTCACAGCTGTTACTTTTGCTCCCTGATTTCACATAGCTTTTTGTGCAATTCTCTATCTTAACACTCACCAAACTACTTTGAGTTGTGAGTTTACCGTTTATTTCTACAACCAATACTTTTTTTGACAATGACTGTTTGGGACATTAGGGCCACAACATCACTGAAATCACAGTCTCAAGCCTCGAGGAGCCTACACACTGGCAGAGAAGTAGAGAGGTGAGACCATAGATCCCAGAGACAGACCGCCTGGGTTTCATTTTGCCGTTTAATAGTTTTGTGACTTGAGTGAGATACTTCAATTCTCAGTGCCTTCATTCCTTCATCTGTAAAGTGAAGCTCATGGTAATAGTTGTGGGAATTACATGGGTTCATAAATGTGTGAGATCACATCTGGCACATAGGGATTAAGGATAACTTTGTTCAGTGCTTAGCATAGGAGCTGGCATGTAAGACTTCAAACAATATTTTTCGAAAGAACAAATTCTGTGGCTTTACATTGGAATTTAGTTATAATAACTGACAGAACCTGGAACCACGACACCCTCTTGTGGAGGGACGTGAAGCCTTCAGGAAAATTGTCTTTATTGTACTCAGGGGTTTGTGTTCAACTCTCCCTGCAGCCCCCACCACTGTGTCACTCCCAGCACAGAAATACACAGCAGAGTCAGTCACAAGTGCAGACAGTTTCTTCAGGTGGAAAGAGTTTTGCTTCTTATCCAATTCAGCCTCAAAACCAAAGTTGCCTTTAACCAGTTTGTCCCCTGTGATGTATTTCAGAAGGAATTGGAGACCTCGGTTGGGATACTGGACATACCAAAAGAGGTAAGGGCTCCCAGAAAGTGAATAGGTACACTTCACAGTCAGTGGATCCCCTTCAGCGGCAGTGACCTGATAATCCGGCTGAGTCACTGACTGAGCTTTCAGTCCACCTGTGAATTAATCCACACCGCATCAGTGAAACTGCTGAAAAGAATATGAGTGGATGATGCAAGTGGAAAATGGGAAAGAAATATCACTCACTCAGTGTGAAGAGAATGGCAAGTGTTGAGATCCATGCAGAAGCCATAGCATAAGCTGGGCTGCTGGAGGCTCCTTTCCAGCCCCACCTCAGTAGACGTGGCCTCAACATCAGGGACTGGGCTATCAGTGAGCAACCAGCACCCCCGTGTCCCCACAGCATTTTCAGAAGTGCCCCTTCTTCGGAAAGCCTGGTACTTCCTGGCACCTGTGTCTTCTCTCTGTTGAGCAAGCTCTTGATCAGGCTCCTCAGAGCTCTGTGGAGAGCAGGACTGTTGATCATTGTGAACCCAGAGCAAGCCTCATGCTGCAGCACTCCCTAGAGCCAACCTACAGAACGCAGGGGTGACTATTGTCAAGGAGCCAGAGCTTCCGGGTCTTATCACAAGACCAGACTTCTGGACAATTACGTTGTCCATGAGAAACACAAGGGGGAATTTGATATTCTGGGAGAAGAAACAGGAGTTTGTAAATCAAAGTGTAAAAAATGTATGCTGATCCAGCTTTAAATGGTTTAGGCTCCTTTAAGATAATACAGAGATAGAAAGAAGGGAAATAAAATAATTGTAATAGGAAGGGGAAATAAACAGAAAAAAAGGAGAAAGTGCAGATTGGGGTGAAGAGAAAAAGAAAAAGAAAAGTTAAGTCAAAATAGGAAAAATGAGTAAAACAAGAGAAAAGATTAAAAAAAAAGAATAAGAACCTTGTTATGCTTTTTACAAATAATTTAGAGATGAATTCTGTATAAACCTCTCTGACCAAAAGGTAACAGGTTTTTCTCCAGGTTGAACCTAGGGGGCCCCTCTCCATAATGATCTTTAGTTAAAGACTCATAGAAAAAGAACTTGAGCCTTCTCTTGAAATATTTTTAGAGAGAGAAAAGGAAAGGATGGTGTTAAGAACACTTCTTGGCACTTTTGTCCTATTGGATTATAAAGAAAAAATTACCTGTGAAAGAGTGGCAAAATACAGATTTTACACATGAAAAGGCTACCTAAAACAGAGTTCAAAAAAATAAAGTGTATATAAGGTAAAAATTGATGGTTAACTAAGCGTAAGTTATTATGACAATAATAAAGGGCTCATTTTAAGGGGAGGACAGGCTAAAGTTTTGTACTAAAATATGTCACAATAGCAGTAAAGTGATTGTTTAATAGATTTGAAATAAAAGAAACAACTATCAGTAAAAGTCATTGTTCCTCTGATTTACCTTATTTTTCCTTTAAATAATGTCCAAATAAACCACATATTTTGGAAAGAGGATAGAAAATCTCTTGACTTGGAATCAGACAAAGAAGTGGAACATAGCTGTTTCTGAAAGCTTTGCTAAGGATCTCATAATTAAATTGTTGAAGCCTTCACGCTATCATAATATCTTTCTTTGGAATATGTAAATTAACTTTAAATACTAATTTTCAGGTCCCAAAGAGGCCTGCTGTGAATGGGAACATAAAATAAATTTTTCTCTGCCTACAGCCTAAGATGAATGTTCATGTTATATATTTGAGGGTCCTGGCAATCGCCTCAAGGGAATGCTTGGAAAAAAGCTTAATGAAAGGGAGAACAACACCAGACAGGATGGGTGAACTTTAGTCCATGAAAGCAAGGATCTTACAGTATAAATAGCCTGACCACTCTCTCCTGCCGACGCCTCCCAAACCCATCCAGAAGCAAGAGGACGAGGAAAACCACTTGATGTAGTGCATAGAAGTCAATCTCCAGGGCATAGAGCAGGACAGAAAAGATCTGACGAGGAAAACAGAGCATCCAGACTCTGACACTGGGGTTTATTGCTGCCCTATCACGCAGGCAAATATGTATGTGTGTCCTAAATGGGTGTATGGGCATATCTATACTGCATTTTGATTAATGTAGAAAGACAAGTAAGTCAAATTAAAACAATAGTCCAATATAGATTTTAGTGCCTTAATTAAATTTCTAGGTAATTACTTAATCTCTACTTCTTCTATTCTCTCTGGATACGGTACACGCCACAGGCAAAATTCTGCCTAGAAGCACAAGTGACTCAGATATTGTTTGCCTTCAGCCATTTAATAATTACTCCCAAGAACTGCGAATGAACCAAATCTTTAGGAGGCTTGTATTTTTAATTTTGCACTAGAAATACGACTGATTATCTAGCAGTTCCCCTCAAAGGGTGGTTATGGGAGAAACTGATGATATTTATTAATTAAGTGTGCTCAGTTTTAGAAAGAGAAAAGTTTTCCTCTGCATTTGTGCTGTGGTTTGAACCTATGGGCATGCATTTGCAATGGCCAGACTGATGTAGAACTCTTATTCTTCTCCTTGAAAAGTAGAAAGTTTAGTCTTCATGTTAGCTTCTAGTTCAGGAACTGCTCCTTAACTACTAAGGAGGTAGGAAAGGATTCAGGGACCTCCACATAATATCCTGCTCACCCAAAGGATTCCTTGGGCATCGAATGAACTTTTAGAATTGAACAATACAGTCTCAATAGCTACTCTGCCTATGTACTTTGAGTTATGACATTGATGAAATTATTCATCAGTTGCCTACTGTGAGTGTAATGTTAAGCCCTTTACATTCCTTGTCACGTTTATTCTTTCGAACATTCCATATTTTAAAGATAAGGACACTGGAGTTTAGGAAATTTGGGTAATTTACTCAAGTCACCCCTAAGGAAATAAAAAAAAATTTTAACCCATATTGTTCTGACATCAAAGGCATCCTTTCCACTAAATTACACTGAGAGTATCAGTTTTGATCATTTGCTTTTTAAAAACCTTACAATATTGAAATTAGCTCCATTATCATAGTAAAATTATATAATAATAAACTTGAATGGGCCATGTAGAACTTTAGAAGTCACTTTGTTACTTGAGTATATACCAAATGTTGACCCCACATGTATGTGCCACTTAACCAAAACAGCCCCTAGATAAATGATTCTAAGCCACCTCTAACAGACAATGACCATGCTCTTTCTCTAGCAGCTCATTTCTATGCCATTAGAGATTTATGTGCAGATAACCTGATGAAAATTTGGCTTTTTTTCTTATTAATTTACTATACACACCCTGTCTGGATCACATTCTGATTATCTGGCTGGCCCAAGTCTACAATTTCTATGAAAAGAACCTTCAAGTTCACAGAAAATGGACATGGACTGTTGCTCCAAACACTGTAAACTTGGTGCAGTGTTGTCTATTTGGAGATCTGTCAGATGTGAGATATGAGAGCCAATGGAGAATGTTCCTAAAAGGCTGCAGGTGGAGGTTTCAGCTGTCCTCCAGGGTTCCTGCCCTCCAAGAGGAACCTCTCTTCCCTCCTTCTTATTTGGCTACCACTGAGACATGCACATCACAACACAAGGACACCAAAGGAGCTTCAATCTGCCACTCCAGGTACTTCTCTAAGACTGCCTGCTGCTTTCCCCAAGAAGCCCTTTATAAACATGAGAACTCTGTAAATGTAACTGATTTCCCAGGAGACAACAAGGAATGACTTATGTAAATTAATGAGAAAGCTCTCTGAAACATCAGACTCCGAAATGTAGATGATATTCATTTTAGAAGTATCAGAGAAAAATCAGCACAAATAAGTTTGTTGGAGCAAGGAGGAAAATCAGTGTTTTTTACATAAAACTATAACAAAAAATACAATCCAACTAAGAAAAATCAGATTCTTTTTTACATAACTGAGGAACTCTCAGAAAAATGAAAAATTCTACGATTAACCTTCTGCTCTCCTAACTCTAAATAAAAGAGACCCTCCTACATCAGTCAACTGAAGAAAATTTTTAGTTTCTCAAGGTCTAGTACCTTCCCTCTCCAGACCCAGTTTTCTCTAGGTTTCCTTGTAGCTTAATGACAGGTCAAGCTATATCTGAGGTGTGTTGCTATATTCTAGGAATTATATTTTTAGAAAAATATAAGCCAATTAGGAACTGTTCAAAGTGTACACTAGAGAGGAGAATATCTATATACATACAAACTCCCAGGATTTGAGAGTATAGGAATTTTACTCTCCTGTGGATTCTTCTCTACTGGTCATCACTGAACTGAGAGCTTAATGATATATAGTGTGCCTGGACTCAAAATTTTTTTGTGATAGCAGTGTCAAGTGGAAAAGTTTGGAAACCCTGAATTAGAGGGAAAAGCAGTTATTGCTCTTCTCTTGTCTGCCTCTTGCAAAGGCTGTGAATCACTCCCATTTCTGTTCAGCTTTTTGTGAGTTCCCTTTACTACTGTGTCCCCTAGAGCACAGTAAAAAATGGCAGCATCGGCCACCTGCACCTGGAAGATGAGCAGTGAAGAGGAGAATCGCTTATATGTCATGGTATAGCGTCCCTGCTGAGACGGCCTTGAGCCCTTTACAAGGACTCAAGAACATCTCCTGCAAAGGGAAGGTACCAGAAGAAGTTGTAAGCATTGGATATAGAGTTATTACAGATTTTCATCACGGCTTCCTCTGAAGATACCACAGATGAACGCTAAAATACTCCCTACTTATTCTCTGCAACTGTGGAAAACAAAGAAGGTTTTGAGTTTTATGCTGTTATTTGTTTATTGATGGCCTTTTAGGTGCAGTAAGTACTAATAAATCTGGAATTTGGGGATTTTTTTAATTACTCCAAATTTTAAAACAACTACTTACGCTTTTGTAAGACCAGAGGGTGATGAAGCCTACTCACCCTTCCAGAGAGAGCTGAAAAGGAGCCCCAGTCACATATCCTCCAGCCATAGCCAAAACACAGAGCTGGTCTCAGGCCTCGCTGGAAATATGACGCTCACCAGAAAGCTGCCTTAAGGCCTCTCGTTTTGCATTTTCTCCTTTGTGTCAATGACATCATCAGCCAGAATATGTGAACTGTAGAAGAGTGACTACAGTCGTGAGGCTGCTTAATGGTAGCTTCAACTGTGCTTTCTTCTGGGAAGGCTATCTTAAAAGGGAATGTAGCCTTTCTGAGGTCACCACAGTCAAGCAAATTTAATCACTAGAGCAGCTTGCTTTCTTCTCTACAGGTGTCAGAAGTCACATAATTGAAGGTCGACTGCTTCATAAAGGTGATGTATTCACACAAAAATTATACTGAACTTATCACATGTGACATGATGACATTCTAACATGTTCAATATAATGATCGTGAACTCTTAGTAACTGCGGTAGATGAGAGATGGGATTTTTTAAGGCATGAAAATTATTATGTAAACATATTCATCAAAACTCCTGGCATCCAAAGTTGTTTCTGGAACAAGTATAGAAAAAAAATCTCAGTTGTATTTTTCTGTAACCAAAAGAAACAGAGTCAAGGAAGACACAGAAGCTGCCTTTGGAAATGATCTTTTCTAAATGGTGCCTATCTTCATTTTATAGCGTGAGACCATCCCCTCTGTTATTAAGTCCCCTCTGATATTAACGCAGGGCTTAATAGTTCTCCCTCTGGCTTTATTTTTAACACCTACAGCACCTGGTATTCCTAGGAGGTCTCCCATCCAAGTACTAACCAGGCCTGAAGCTGCTTAGCTTAGATGAGATAGGGCATGTTCAGGGTAGCATGGCTGTAGACTTCCCTCTGGCTTTTATTGTTTTATACAGCTTTTCTTGGGATTTTATTTGAAAAAGAAAAGGAAACATGATTTGTGGCAATTCAAAGTTTATATAGTAGAGTTTTTGATGTGCACTACCACCTAAAAGACTATACAAGAACAGATACAAAATCACTTCCCCAAGCAGCCTCTGAGACAATCCTCACAGATTTGCACAGCTTGAGATTCCATACCTTTTGCTTTTGTTTAAATTCCTTATTCGGATTCTGTTTCCACAGGGATATGAAGACTACCCAGAGGAAATAACTGCCTGCTTGGAAAGCCTTCTGATTACCAAAAGATGTTCTTCATCCAGGTGAGTGTTATTTAAACACTTTCATGGACTGAAATATTTCTCTTTCTCATCCAATGATGGTTGCTTGATTCATTTCCTTTTTCTTTTTTTAATAATCTCAAGAATTTAGGTCAAGAGAATTTAGTCTCTTCCCAAACCTTTTCTCCTTTTTCACTGGGATATTACTTAATTATGATAACATGATTCCTTTAAGTTCAATAGAGATCTTTTATTTACACTTATGACCCCAGAAAGCTTCCAAATAAAACACAGAATTCTCATGTGGCTATAAAATTAAGATGGACAAATCAAAGACAAGTGCGCACAGATTTCTTTAGAGGAAGGACTAAAATAGCTGCTGTGATTAAATTGACTTCTGAGATTTCTGACAACTGAAATATAAAAAGAAACACAAAGAGAATACAATTATCCAAATAAACTGATTACATGTACAATCTACTTTTTCCTGAAGCTAAGTGGTAATATAGCCATAGATAATTTAAAACTCTTTTTGGGTTACTGGTTATGTACATCTGGTTTAAAGTTTCTAACAAATGAAAATATTTTAGCGTGTGCTTCTGTTGCAGAAAGTGACATCCAATGGAGAAATTTGGGCGCTCAGACAACTTTGTTAGAGGAAAAAAATTTATTGGCCAGCAGAGCATGTGAGGCTTAACAGCCAAAAAACATGAGCTCCCTTGGTAGATTTATTACAGCTTATATACCTCTGCAGTGTCCATGAAACGGGTACGTGATTCCTTTGTCTGAGGTTCTATGTGTACTTCGTGACTCAGGATGAAGAGGGAGAGCAAGTGGGGAGGAACTTCCAGACCACTGGTCCTATCAATTTACAGGTCATTTTGCCTTGTAGAGCCCACAACCTTGGCATTATCAACACTTTATAGGATCCTCGGAGAAATCGAACACTGAGGCTATAAGCAGAAAGTAGCACTTATTGATGCCAGCACCACCTCAGCAGATTCCTATCCAAAGGCTGAGCCTCGATTGTACATAACAAGCAGTTTTACACAGTCTTGTTATTCCTACACAGCTACAGAGATAAGGAAGAACATTAGTTGATTGGCAAACCATGAATCAATAGATGTGAACTGGAGAGTCCTTGAGCTATAGGAAAACATGTTAGCTGTATAGTCCTGGAAGACGGTGAGAGGGCAGTAAGGAGTGGACTTTAACCAGCTGAGTTGGTCATTTCTGCAAGCCCTTTCCTTTGCATTTTTCAGATGCCTCCTCAGTCCTTTCTTACTTTCTCCACATTTATTTGTGCAGTCCCCTAGTGGTGGACTCATAGGCTGACTCACCCCCACCAACACAGCAATGAACACAGTTTTATATTTCCCCTTATTAACTATGTGACAAATTATAGGGGGATATGTATCCAGCAAGGATCATTCAATCATAGTACATATGCTATTTTACTAATTAAGTATTCAAAGTAGCAATAGCCAGATACACTTCTACCAGCAGGACATGTACATTCCAGTCTCTACAAATCTTCCAGAACGTTTGGTATTATGACAGTTTTTAAACTGTCTAAATTTTAGCAATATGCTGAGTGTGGAGTCTCATTTTAGTTTGTATTACTCTGACTGTTAGTGAAATTGAGCCATTTGTCTATTTTTCCTCCAATATTATCTATTTAAATGATTTGCCCACCTAAGAAGGCCCTAATCTTTCACCTAGGGCAGACCTGGAAGCTATGAAAGAAAGAAGTGAAGACCAAGGCACAAGTGTAAACTGCTTGGGTAAATATTGAAGGAATGCCCAAAGCTGCACACAAAACCCACTGACAAAGGGTAGGAGGCCTGTAGTTCTGGGCATTTAAGGAAATCTCTGTCCAATCATTAGCTGACCATTAAGCTAATCAAGCAGAAAGTTCAGTAGCCACATGACAAAAATACAGACTTCACAAATTAATTCAGGAAAGTCACTAAACAAACCAACAGCAAACACAACAACAGCAAACTTCAAAGGAATAGAAGATGTAAATTGTACTGTTGCAATATTATATTATTTAAAATGTCCAATTTTCAAAAATTAAAAAAATAACACATCCAACAATACAAGACAATATGGTTCATACAATGGAAAAGAAGTGTCAAAAAAAAAAAAAGAGCTTGAAGACTTACTAGATGAAGACTTTAAACCAGCTATCTTAAATAAGTTTGTAGAACTAATAGAAACTATGTATAAAGAAATAAAGAAAAGTGTAAAATTATGCCACATCAAATAGAGAATATCAATAAAGAGATAGAAATAATGAGAAAAAAAACTAAATAAAAATTAATAAATGTAAAAGGGTTGAAATCACGCAAATAATTTTCTTCTACCACAATGGAATGAAATTAGAAATTAATAAAAGAAGGAAATTTGAGACATTCACAAATATGTGGAAATTAACACAGTCCTAAATTAAACAATGATTCAAAGAAGTAATCGCAAAGTAAACTAGAAGGTAATTTGAGATGAATAAAAATAAAAACAATAAAATCTCACAACAAAAGTTACAGGATGCAACTAAGGCTGTGTACAGAAGGAAATTTATAACTGTAAACATCTATCTCAAAAAAAGAAAAAATCTCAAATCAAAAGCCTAACTTTACACAATAAGAAACTAGGAAAATAAGGGCAAACTAAACTCAAAACAAACATAAAGATGGAAAGAATAAATACTAAAGCACAAATAAAAAAAATAGAAATAACAAATGAAACAAAAAAATAATTCTTTGAAACATCAACAAAAATGACAAACCTTTTTTTTTTAATTAAGATTATTGGGGTAACATTGGTTAATACAATCATATAATTTTCAGGTATATATCATTTGATATCTGTATATTCTATTGTGTGTTCACCACCCAAAGACCAGTTTCCTTCAGCTATCATATTTGATCCCCTTTACCAACTTCACCCTACTCCTACCCCTCTATATTTGAACCCCTTTACCTCATCTACTTACCCCCTTTTCCCCCATCCCATTAGTAACCATTACTCTATAGTACTCTGGTAATCTCTAGTCTATAGTCCATGTCCATGCATGAGTCTCTGGTTTTTTGTCCTGTTCATTTGTTGCTTTTAGGTTTATATCCCACATATAAGTGATGTCATGTGATTTTCTACTTTTTCTGTCTGGCTTATTTCACTTAGCATGATTATCTCAAGGTCCATCCATGTTGTTACAAATGTCAATATTTCATCTTTTCTTATGGCTGAGTAATATTTCATTGTATGTATGTACCACCGCTTCTTTAGCCAATCATCTATCGTAGTGCACTTCTGTTGCTTCCATGTCCTAGCCACTGTGAATAATGCTGCTATGAACATCAGTGTGCAAATATCTCTGTAGATATGAATTTTCAAGTCTTTAGAGTAAATATCCAGTAGAGGGACTGCTCAATCATATGGTAGATTCATTGTTAGTTTTCTGAGGAACCTCTATACTGTTTTCCATAGTGGCTATACCAATTTGCAGTCCTACCAGCAATGTAGAGGGTTCCTATTTCTCTACATCCTCTCCAACATTTGTTATTGCTTGAGTGACAAACCTTTAGCATATTGACCAAGAAATAAAGAGAGAACAATAAAATTATTAAAATTAAGAATGGGAGCATTGCTACTAACCTTACAAAAAGAAAGGGGATGAAAAGATAATACTATAAACAATTCTATGCCAACAAATTAGATAATCTAGATAAAATGGAGAAATTCCTAGAAAGATATAAACTACCAAAACTGACTCAAGAAGAAAAAGAAAATCTGAATAGACCTTTAACAAACAAAAGATCAAATCAGTAATAAAAAATATCTCAGAAAGAAAAGCCCAGGCCCAGATGTCTTCACTGGTGAATTGTACTGAATGCTTAAAGAATGAACCTCAATCATGCACAAACTTCCAAAACACAAAACAGGAGAGAACGCTTTCCATCTTACAATTATGAGGGGACAGTGCTGAGAATGTTTATGATTCTGCCCAAGCCTGATTCTCCTAAAAATGTTTACACTGCTCCTTTTCATTCTTCTTTCCTGACTTTTCTACCTTTTCATGGGTATCCATAGATTCTATTTCTAGACCTTTACCTCTTACTCTTTATCTCTCAGCAGTACCTGTACCTCTGGTAGTCATTTCAAAGACAAAACTTTTGGACAGTAGGTGAAACGTTTATTTTTAAATAACGATCTAACCTGAAAGGGTCTGCATATAGTCATTCAAGCACACAATGCATAGCCTTGGGAGAACAATTCAGTCACAGGCCCATCACAATTTTTCAGCAAATAGTAGAATAGCAACTTTATCTCACGAAATTTAATAAGTTGCAACCACATCGTTGTAATTAGAATTACAATTACTAATTGTAATTCACATAAAAGTGCCATAATTAACCCTAACTCTGACACTTCTAGTGAGTTAGGACCACTAAGGAAACTAAGAACCTCTTAACAGAAATATCAATTCCCTTTACTCAATACACATTATTAAACCAAAATCTAATTTATCATTTTTATCCAAAACCTATTTCTTTTCCTGATATTTTATTTCCGTAATTGTTTTCATCACCTAGGTTTGAAGCCTTAGGCTAGCTCATTCACCTCTCCAATCTATCCTACACAGCGGAGTAACATTAATCTGCCCCTGAGATATAACAAGTGATGTTTGCCGACTACAAATAGGATACAAACAGGTTGTGAACCAGGTGTAAAGTGGTAGCTTGAGTTGATTGACTTCCCCTAATGGCAAGGCAATTTTACTTTTGCTTCAGTATTCTATTCTAAAACAACATGTACAGTTTCTACCAAGATCTACTCATGGGTCATTTCATGTTTTGTGTTTCTGAAATCAAAGCAATAATTCTCATGCTTCATTTTTTCCCCAGAATTCACCCTTAAATACTAAATAGTTCTCCAGAGCCTGACTAGACTTTGTGATTCTCTGCCTCCTGGATATGTTCTGTGTGCATAGCTTGGTTCATTGGCCACATTCATTCATTTACATAAGTTAATCACTCCATAACCACAACAATTTTAACAAGGTCCACTGGGGAACCCAACTCCCTTTGCTAACTGCTATTCTTCCATGGAGAAGCATTTAGAGAGCAGAGAGTAATCAGTGAGAATAAGAGTTTTAATAAATTGCTACAAGAATCCTCTGCTTATTGTGGTGTTAACATGAGCCAGAAAAACACAGGAGATTAATTAAAAAGTTTAATTTTCCTCTAGATCATCTTAATAGGCAGTCCCTATTGGCCTGTAATTTGTCAAAAGTAAC
Organism: Cynopterus sphinx; assembly: GCA_030015415.1. Classification (NCBI taxonomy): domain Eukaryota; kingdom Metazoa; phylum Chordata; class Mammalia; order Chiroptera; family Pteropodidae; genus Cynopterus; species Cynopterus sphinx. The sequence goes on from CM057384.1 coordinate 78,950,429, forward strand.
CAAACTCTGGGCTTCTTCCTTCCCTGAACTTTACGTGTGTTTCAGTTACAAACAGCTAACCTCTTGAGTGCCATCTGACCCAGTAGAGCAGAAGCAAATTACTACCCTACAACTCTATTACTTTGTGCACAGCTCCCTCCATCATTAAGAGAAAATGTAAAGAGAGGATTTTTAATCTAGAGTATAGTTATCTACTTGACTAGGGCCCTGTGTGGATAGTTAGTCCACACAATCCACTTATTATTTTCATTTCCAGCTGAATTGGTCTGTCATCATAGCTCCAAGTAGGTATAAAGTTCAAGATAATAAATTTATTATCTAAGAAATTTGGAGCTGGAAGTCTTAGAGTCTATCTGCTGTAGCCCATTCATTTTACAGGAGAGAAAGCAGATGCTTTAGGAGGTTATTTGCCTAAGGTCACACAGAAAGTTTGTGATTGAACCAGATCTAGAACTCTAGTCTCCTATTTGATGTTCTCCTGGCAAAAAATATAAGAATATTTGCCACCTGAAGACAAGTTTGGGGAAAAAATTAAGCGATCACTTTAATTAAATATTGGTTAGGGAAACATAACACCCAATTATTTCCTCCTTGGAAATTTGAAATCTCTCTCACAGTTTTCATTTTCTCACCATTCTCATTGCCATTGTTCTAATTAATTCATGCACCTAATGCTGCCATAGTCTCCTTGCTTTGGCTTTCATATTTCAGTCATTCCGATTTCTAATCTATCTTGCATATCACTGCCAAATAATCTTCCTAAAAGATCATATCTCAATCTACTTAATAAAATAAACTGTATAATCTTAATGTCACTGCTCTGCTTAATTACCCAAGTTGTATCGAGTGAAGGGGGATCTAATTATATTTTTTGCTTTGAGCTCCTGTTCAATGACTCCAAATAATTTGTTTAAATTTGTCGAATTCATTGGCTTATGCTTTCCACTTAAACTGCATATTAGATTTTTAGATATAGCAACATTCATTTCTGGGTTTTTAATGTAGATGTTCCATGCATCATTCAATTTATTATATATGTTCCACCCTTTTTTTGATAGCCATATCTATATAAATTGGGAAAACAAACTGTGATATATCTATGCAATCAAAGTATCACTCAGCACTAACAAGACCAAAAACAAAAAAAGTGCATACTGTCCATTTAGATAAAATTCTAGCAATTCTGAAAAGGGCAACTAATCAACAGTGACAGCACATAAGTGGTTGCCCGGGAAAGGGTGATTGGGGGCAGGAAGGAGCAAGAGGGGGAATTACAAAGGAACACAAGAAAATGTGGGGGAATGATGGTTATGATCACTAATTTTATTATGGTGATGGTTTCATGGGTATATGACATATTGACATATGTCAATATTCATCAAACTGTAAGCTTTAAATATGTTCAGTTTATTACATGATAGTTATACCTCAATGAGTCTGTTATAAAAAAGAGAATAGGCATTCAGAACTAACCTTTAGGAGGTCACCGGTGACCTTCAAGGGGATGGGTTCCATAGATAGTAGGTGTTATGAAATAAACATTTATGTCCTCCTAAAATTTATGTGATGAAATCTTAATCCCCAGTGTGATAGTATTTGAAGGAGAAGTCTTTGGGACATAATCAGGGTTAGATTAGAACATGAGGGTGGGCCCTCATGATGAGATTAATGCCCTTATAAGAAGTGGAGGAGACACAGGATCTCATTCTCTCTCTCTCTCTCTGCTCTCCTCCAAGTGAAGACATAATGAGAAGATGACCATCTTCAAAGCAAGAAGAGAGCTCTCACCAGACACAAAATTGGCCTGCACCTTGTTCTTGGACTTCTCAGCCTCTAGAACTGTGAGAAATAAATATTTCTTGTTTAAATCACCCAGCCTATGGTATTTTTATTATATGAGCCCAAACAAAGACAGATATAGAAACTCAACTGCAAGAAGTAAAAAATGAGTGGATAGTCAGGTATTAGAAACAAATAATTTGTTGAAGAAACAACAGAAATAGAACAGTAACCCAGACAACAGGCCCAAGATTAGAAATTTTTTAATTATAGGATAGTTCTAAGCATGTTTGTTGTCTGAGGGAATTGAATCAGTAGAATAAAATTAAAAATGTCAATGAGTGAGGCAGTAAATGATGGAATAAATTCCCAACAGAAAATGAAGATATTTACCACAAAAATTCTGAACTTTCCCCTAAAGAATTTGGGAGACGACCTCAGGAAAGCGAGATACAGGTATATCTCTGAAAATCTCTTAGCAACTTTGAAATCTATTTTTATTTGCTCAGTTGTCTTTAACACCAATTCTACCTCTGGCGTGTTTTCCAAAATTATCTTCACTTTTTACAAAGTCTTTAAACCTCTTACTAAAGTCTTTGAACATAGACTGTTTTAGGTCATAAATTCAATTTAAAACCTTGTAAATTTCTTTCAGATATAAGTCTTGCTTTGCTAACTTCACTCCACCTTTGCTGTGCACTCTGAAGCAAAGGGTTTTAGTGTATCTTGATCTCTTTTCATAGTATCTGTTGCAGCACAGAAATATGTGCCACTGTGACTCTATTCTACCCCTTCTAAGAGAGATTACAGGCAACATTCTAGTTTTGATGAGAAATATTTCAGCTACTACAGATTTAACAGTTGAATTTCTCAGAAAATGCAGCCCTGTTCTCCAACTTCCCTTCAACCGTTGTTATCAAAACATGGTGTCATAGATGATGGATCTGTAGCTGCTGGAGGTCTACACTCATTCCCTTTCCTGAAGTATTATCAGGGAGAGCCATAAAACTTGAAAGAGCAGATTTACATACCACTGAAGGAGGAGAAAAGTAAGATTTTATGAAATAATGAAAAGAATGCTTATAAGTTGAAAAATAGCCAAATTAAATGTGAAAAATTTTAGCATATTTAATTCTGAATGTCTAACAACTAAATTCATTTAGCATCAATACCCGCACAGAAAGCAGCTCCATCACGTTGTCGCCTCCCAAACCTGGCTCTCATCCATTTCTTTCTGGAGTGAGGGAGGCAGGCTCATTCATCACAGGAAACCATCTAGGGACAGTGATTCCACAGAGACACAAGGCTTTTTTATTTATATTAGAAAGAGAGAAAAATGATTCCTCCCTCAGGCTTATTGGGTTCACACTGTCAGTTGGTAAAAAAAAAAAAATCTAAATTGAACCGGTTCCTGCATAGCTGACACAAGTTCTCTTTAAGTACATAGTGAATCTTTTGTTTTGGAACTGGTCACAGTTTCATGTAATAGAGGCTATTCTATTTCACTGCTGTGAAAAAAAAGGAAGAAAACAGAGCTATATCTAAGTATGTTTTCATTGCTTCTGAAGTCCGTTTTTTCAAAGCTTACACCAGAATGTAATTCCTACAACCAGTTACAAGAAATCAGTGGATATTGTTAAAAATTGAAAGAATAATGCATTTTTTTTCTTCCTCATCTTTCTCCTACAGCATTTTACAGAAAACAAAAACTGGTAGATTTTTAATCTAGTAGATTTTTAGAGTAATATTTGCTGTGTGGTATGGTGTGTGTGTGTGTGTGTGTGTGTGTGTGTGTGTGTGTGTGTGTAATTTGTGTGTAAGAGAGAGAAAAAGAGAGAAATAAAAGAAAGAGAACTAGAAAAACTACACCTATGAAAGGGAGGAATAGCTTGCATATAATTAACCTAACACTTGTGATTCCTTAAAGGATATATCCTCATTTTTATCACAATGGATGAGATGAGTGATTTATTCTCTAACTATAAGTAAGGCAATAACATCCTATGACTCATAAAATAATATAAAGTTTAGTTTTTTCATAACATTTGACATGATGCTTATATCTTATCTTACTGTTCTACAGAATATCAGGCAATAGTATATTAAGCTTTCAATAATAATATTCATTAGGATTTGAATATATACAAACTAAATTAGAAAAAAGTAATACAAGAATATTTTTAATTATCCATGTCAGAGTATTAAACATCAAGTTTTTAAAATCAGCATCAGGGTAAACGTGAACACTCGAGGAGAGGTAAAAAGAACTGAAACAAGCGTATTGCACGAACTATCTATGTGAATGATAACTGCCAAAATCTTCGAGGAAAGGGAGAAGACAGTTAAAGATAGAAGACAGAGTTGCAGTAGAAATCAGATAGAATTTTCTTCAAAGATAGGAAATTTTTACGAGGGAGAAAAAAAAAGGACCCCTTCCAAAACTTGAGTCCTAGCTTAGGCGAAAATGCCTGAACTATTTAAGAGGTTTGGCTGCAAGAGACAGACACATAGAGCAGAAATGTAAAGGCAATGTGCAGAAATGAGGCTGAAGGTCCTACTTGCAAAATATTCATTAGAGAGCATAATAAAGGGTTCACATGGTCAGAGAAGAATAAGAACTTGACTAGGGAAAGTACCAAGACTTAAGGGATAAGAGTCCATGGGGGTGAATGGAAGGTTCAAAAATATGAAGACAGATAACAGGCAGACAGGGCTAGATGAAATTAAAATGGCTGGTCTCTTTTGAGAGGGTAGGTGATGAAATCTAATTGTGGCCTCTTCTTAGGGTCGGATACCTGTATAGTTTGTATTGAGGGGCAGATTAATGGTCTCACTAGAAGCCTTAAACTCTGTTTGTTCCCTTTCCTCCTGCTGTGAGAGATGTGAAGGCTGGGACAGAAGGTCACATCGCACTGGTAATTCCTATTGTATTTACTGATAACATGACTCTAAAGCTTTTTCAAAGAGTTTTCTTAAATTCCTAAAATAAAAGTCATCTTCATTCACTATATTGTAAATGCCTCATAGGAAAGAATTATTACGTTTATGGACATTTTTATCTTCTACTACACTAAGTATAATACTGTACAAACCCTAGATTATTATGCTGATAATTGCTTTCAGCAGGGAGTCAGTTACCTTTTAGAAGTGAGGACCATACCTTTTTTATCTTTTGGAAACCATTCCAAATCACTACTATTTTAAAAACTTCTTTCAGTATTTGCATTATCTTTTTAAATTCTTGATTTATTCTTTTTTTAGCTTTATTATTAGTTTCAAGTTTACAGTACATTGGTTAGACATTTATATAGTTTATAAAACAATTCCCATAATTGCTCTCTCCCCTCTGGCTGTCCACCTAGCCATTACATTAATGCTAACTGCATTCCTTATGTTGTGCGCCTCATCCCTGTAACAATCTATCAACTAATAATTTGTACTTCTTTAACCTTTCACCCTATTCTCCCAGCCCCCCAACTTCCTCCCCTCTGGCCATCACCAAATTGTCCTCTATATTTGTGAATCTGTTTTTGATTAGTTTGTTCTTTCTGTCCCTTAGATTCCACATGTAAGTGAAATAATATGGTATTTATCTTTCTCTGTCATTGCAAATAGTAAAATTTTATTTTTTTACGGCTGAGTAACATTCCATTGTATATGTGAACCACAACTTCTTTATTTAATCATCTGTTGATGGTCATTTAGGTTGTTTCCATATCTTGGCTTTTGTAAATTGTGCTGCCATGAACATAGGGGTGCAAAGATGTGTACAAATTATTTTTTTGGTTTTCTTTGGATAAATTACCCAGAAGTACAACTGCTGGGTCAAAAGGTATACCCATTTTCAATTTTTTGAGAAACCTCCATACTGTTTTCCACAGTGACTGTACCAATTTGCATTCCCACCAACAGTGTATGAGAGTTCCCTTTTCTCCACATCCTTACCAACACTTGTTCTTTGATTTATTGATGATAGTCATTCTGATAGGTGTGAGGTGATATCCCATTGTGGTTTTAATTTGCATTTCTCTGGTAATTGGTGACTTCAAGCATCTTTTCATATGTCTATTGGCCATCTATATTTCCTCTTCAGAGAAATATCTGTTCAGGTCTTCTGTCCATTTTTTCATTGGATTGTTTGTTTGTTTGTTTGTTTGTTTTGCTGTTGAATCGTGTTAGTTCTTTACATATTTTAGATTAAAACCTCTTATCAGAGGTATCATAAGTGAATACCTTCTCCCATTCAGTTGATTGTTTTTTTGTTTTGTTGATAGTTTCCTTTGCTGTGCAAAAACTTTTTAGTTTGATGTTCTTGTTTTATTATTTATTACTACTGTTGTCATCATAATAATACAAGAAGAATTCTCTATTTCCATAGAATATTTTATGGTTATAAAGCACCTTCACAATAATGTTACCATTGTATCTTTAAACTCTGCTTAGGTGGATTGGGCAGAGAATAGTATCTTCACTTTACAAATGAAAAATTTGAAGTAGATACATGACGTGCTTATTTCAGTTCTGAAAAGTAGAGGAGTCCTTTCACTGTAAACTGCTTAAAGACAAAATGTCTTACATTTATTTTATTTCTTATAACACCCAGTTCTGTGCCCAGCACCTGTTGTTGATTGAATAAAGGAAGTAATTTTTATAACTTGATGTTTGCCTGAATTACTGATTTTGACATTATACTGTGTCCTCTGTGCCCCCATTCTCAAAGTTTCTACTTTCCATCAACTGTTAGTCGAAGGAGACAGTCTCTAATAGGGCACAGGTTGAAGACGGTCTCATCCTGCAATTTTATTTCCAAACAGCATATTCCTCAAAAATCTTCTACCATTAGAGTTTCATTTCTATTTTTTCTAACATTTGCTTCCACTTGCATATGGGATCTATCTATTTTATGTGATACTATATTACTCATTACACAAATCTTGTTTCGCTGTAGACCTGTTCTAGCTTAGTGGCTCCTCTTCAACTGAGTAATCTTCCAGTATGTAATCTGATCTTTGGCCAACTTCAGTAACTCATGTCATTCTCAGAGTTAGTGCTTAGATCTTACACAGAACTAAGTTACCAATCTCTTTGCTATGTAACATATGTCATACAACACATTTATTCCAAAAGCAATAAAAATCCAATTCTGAAATTAAATGTCTATTCATAGGTTCATTTACACACAAAAAATAAAATGTTTTTAAGCACCACAATATGCTTAGCAATGTGTTAGGTGCTAAGAATTTTAAAAATGAATAAGATAGTCTTATCCATCATAAACCCTTGCTTATTCATTGTGATTCTTAACCCATCCTCTAACATTAGAGTTTAGAAGTTTGTGATAGAGAAAAGACTTAGTTCATTTCATGTTTTCTCTTTCTCAGGAGCATGTACATGTGGCTAGATGCTGTTCTTCACAAATATTCCAGAAATTCGATATTAGCACACACACACAAAAGGCCTGATTTTTATTATAAACACTTCCTAGCACAAAGACCCAATTGTAGAAAAAAATACAGATTTTTTTTAATGCCTCAAAGGTATCTGACCAGCCAGTACTATTATTCTTGGACTAGATTAAGAAGTAGATATGTCAAAAAATCTTGGATACTGTGGACACATTTCTGGTGGCTTTTGCATTCAAAATCTCGCTCGTTTTTTTTTTTTTGTATATAAAGTACTCAGTTATTCCTATGTTAATAAAAAATTTCAATTACACACCTATTTCATGATAGGTATTTTGGTAGGAGCTGCAAAAAGATAGTCAAAGGTATATCCTTTTTGTTCTCAAGAAACTTGCTATTCACAAAAAGAAACAAGGCTTGTCTTTAAAAATTCTATAATGAATCATATCAGTTGGCTCATTTAATCCCATTATTAACCCAAAAAGCAAATGGTACCACCTCTTCTTTATCCAGTCTTCTAGTGTAAATAACACTGCAATGAACATAGGAGTACATACATCTTTTTGAATTAGTATTTTGGATTTTCTCTGATAAATATCCAGAAGTTGAATTACTCGGTCGTAAAGTAGTTCTATTTTTAATTTTTTGAGGAACTTCCCTACTGTTTTCCATAGTGACTACACCAATTTTCAATCACACCAAAAGTGCATGAGAGTTCCCTTTTCTCCAACAGTACATAAGGGTTCCTTTCCTCGCCAACACTTGTTTATTGATTTGTTGATGATAACCATCCTGACAAATGTGAGGTGATATCATTGTGGTTTTAATTTGCATTTGAGCATGTTTTCATATATCGTAGGCCATCTGTATGTCCTCTTTGGAGAAGTGGCTCTTCAGGTCATCAGATTATTTTTAAATTGGTTTATATTTTTTGGTATTAAATTGTATGCATTCTTTATATACTTTGTATATTAGCCCTTATTGAATGTATCAGTGATGAATCATTCTCCCAGTTGGAAGATTGTCTTTTTGCTTTGTTGATGCTTTCTTTTGCTATGCAAAAACCTTTTAGTTTGATGCAATCACATTTGTTTATTTTTTCTTTTATTTCACTTGCCTGAGGAAGTATAGCCAAAAAATATTAGTAAGAGTAATGCCAAAAATAATTGTACTGCCTATGTTGCCATCTAGGAGTTTTATGGTTTTGGGTCTTTGATCCATTGTGGGTTTATTCTTGTATGTTTAAGAAAGTGGTCTAGTTTCATTTTTTTCTTTTTTTCTTTTCTTTTTTTCTTTTTTCTTTTTTCTTTTTTCTTTTTTTTTTTGCATGCTTCTGTCCAATTTTCCAAAACAATTTATTGAAGAGACTGTCTTTACCCCATGGTATATTTTTGCCTCCTTTGTCATAGATTCATTGACCATATAGGTATGAGTTTATTTCTGGACTCTCTATTCTGTTCTATTGATCTAGGTATGGGTTTTTATGCCACTACCATGCTGTTTTGATCACTATTGCCTTGTAGTATAGTTTGATATCAGGGAGCATGATATCTCCACTTTTTTTCTTTTTTTTTTCAAGATTGCTGTGGCTCTTTAGGGTCTTTTGTACTTCCACATAAATTTTAGAATTATTTATTCTAGTTCTATAGAAAATGCCATTGGTTTTTACATAGGCATTGCATTAAATTTATAGATTGCTTTGGGTAGTATAGACATTTTAATGATGTTAATTATTTTCATCCATGAGCATGGTATATGGTTCCATTTATTTATATCTTCAATTTCTTTCTTCAAAGTCTTATAACTTTCTGAATACATGTCTTTTACCTCCTTGATTCAATTTATTCCTAGATATTTTATTTTTTAATGCAATTGTAAATGGGATTGTTTTCTTAATTTCTCTTTCTGATGATTAATTATTAGTGCATAAAAATGCAACCAATTTTTGAACATGAATTTTGTATTCTACTACTTTACTAAATTTATTTATCAGTTCTAATAGTTTGTTGGTGGAATCTTCAGGAATCTTTACATGTAATATCATATCATCTACATATAATGAATGTTTTACTTCTTCCCTTCCAGTTTAGATGCCTTTTATTTCTTTCTCTATTCTTATTGTTGTGGCTAGAACTTCCAATACTATGTTGAATAAAAGTGGTGAAAGTGGACACCCTTGTCTTGTTTCTGACTTTTGATTATTATGTTAGCTGTGGGTTTGTGAGGTATGTTCCCTCTATTCCTACCTACCTGAGAGTTTTTCTTCTAAATGGATGCTGGATTTTTTCAAACACTTTTCCTGCATTTATTGATAGGATCATATGATTTTTATTTTTCATTTTGTTTGTATGATGTATCACTTAATTACTTTGTAGATATTGGAACAAACTTACCTCTCAGAAATAAACTGCACTTGATTGTTGTATATGATCTTTTTAATGTATTGCTGAATTAAGTTTGCTAATATTTTGTTGAGGATATTTGCTTCTATGTTTATCAGAGATAATGGCCTATAATTTTTCTTTTGGAATGTCTTTAGTTTTGTAATTAAGGTAACACGGGACTCACAAAATGAGACTGGGAGCCTCCCCTCCTCTTGAATTTTTTGGAATAGTTTGAGAAAAATAGGTGTTTTTTTTTTTTTTTTTTGGAATGTTTGATAAAATTCACCTGTGAAGCCATCCTGTCCAAAATTTTTATTTGTAGGGAGTTTTTTAATTACTGGTTTAATTTTGTTAGTGGTTATCAGTCTGTTCAGATTTTCTGTTTCTTCTTGATTTGGTCTTGAAAGACTGTACATTTCTAGGGGTTTATCTATTTTTTCCAGATTGTCCAATTTGTTGCATATAATTGTTCATAGTATTTTCTTATAATGCATTGTGCGTCTGTGAAAGCAACTCCTTTTTGTTGAGATGTACTTAACATGTAACACTGTATTAGTTTCAGGTGTACAACATGATTTAATATTTGTATATATTTTGAAATGATCATCACAATAAGTTTAGTTAACATCCATCGCCATACATAATTAAAATTTTTTTCTTGTGATGAGAACTTTTAAGATCTACTCTCTTGGCAACTTTCAAATATACAATACAGTATTACTAACTATAGTTGTCATGCTGTACATTACATCTCCATGACTCATTTATTTCATAACTAGAAGTTTATACCTTCATGGACTTTGGACTTAAAGAGGATTATATAAATTTGATCTCAAAGGCAAGGGAAATAAAATAAAAATAAATGAATGGTACTACATCAAATTAGAAAGCTTCTACACAGCAAAAGAAACAGTCAATAAGGTAAAGAGACAACCATTCAAATGGAAAAATATATTTGCAAACAATGCCTCTGATAAGGGCGTAATATCTAAAATATACAAAGAATTCATACAAGTCAATAACAACAAAGAACAAACAATCCAATCAAAACATATGGGCAAAGGACCTGAACAGACACTTCTCCCAAGAAAACATAAAAGTGGCCAACAAACATATAAAAAGATGCTGAACCTCACTAGTTATTCAGGAAATACAAATCAAAACCACAAGAAGATACCATCTCACACCTGTTAGAATAGCTATAATCAACAAGACAAGTAATAACAAGTGTTGGAGAGAATACAGAAAAAAAGGAACTCTCATACACTGCTGGTGGCACTGCAAATTGGTTCAACTACTATGGAAAACAATATGGAAGTTCCTCAAAAAACTAGGAATTGATCTACCATATGATCCAGCAATCCTTCTACTGGATATTTACCCCCAAAGACTTGAAAACTCATATCCTAAAGATATTTGCACAATGACGTTCATAGAAGAATTATTCACAGTGGCCAAGACACCAAAGTGTCCTACAATAGATGATTGGATAAAGAAGCTGTGGTACAAGGGAAGGTCGGGAAATGGTCTGTTGCAGAGACAGGAGAGGACATCCCTGGGCACCCATGTAGTAGGCAGGGCTCAGTGTTCAGCCTCTTCTGTAATCTGAATCAGAACTTGGACCTCAGCCCTTCCTGAGGATGCCAAAGCACTTTCTTTGGACTCTTGAGTTCTCAAATGGAACCAAGAAGAGGATTAATAAATATGTTGAATTCTAAAGTAGGAATGGCCCAGGAGAAAAAAAGTGGCATAGACAATAGAGGTTCTATTCATCCCTCTGGCAACCAAATCAAAGTTGTGATGGAAACAAGGAGCAGCAGCAGGAAAAATCACCTGGAATCTTGATGAACAAGCCTGACAAATAGAGAGAATCCAAGAATTCACCCTGCAATGGCAGAAGGTAGGACAGAGTGAGGACGTGAAACTGCTAGGTCTCCAGTGGCTGAGTGAGACAGAGACTGCAGCAGTGACAGACGCCTACTAAAGGGGCCGGGACCACAAGCAGATTTTCGCTGTGGCGGACCTGCTCACTCTGAGCACCAGTGCCAACTCAGCTGTGTATAGAGGGCACCAGAGACTTACAAGGAGACATTGTTGGAGTCCAAAGCAATACTTGCTCTGTATAGAAGTGCCAGTGGTATCCATTGTTTCCTGTTGAGCCCTCCCCAATACCAGAGCACTGGACACAGCATCACCATAGCTTTGACGTCATCAAACTGGATCATAGAGGTCACTCTGCCCAGAGGTTCTCTGAAACCCCACCTCCTCCCAACTCACAGGCCCTGCTGAAGCCACAGCCAAATTTATGCTCAGCAAGTAAGGAGCTCCTTGCTGAGACTCACACTGGAGGAGGCAGCTGGCCTCGTTTTCTGGTGTGAACTTTTGAGGCAACTATAAGCACGTATCTGTGGATTGCTTGCTGAATCTTATCAGGTGGCCTTGGTGGGGCAGAAACTTGGGCTAAATTTAGCCTGTAGCTGAACCCCTCTCAGGACTATGCCACTGAATGCCTGCTACACAAATCCACACTAATAAGACTGGAGACTTAGGAGCTTTACTTAGTACATAGAAATAGACACAGAAAGGCAGGCAAAATGGGAAGACAAAGAAGCAGAAACTATATGAGAGACAGAACAGAGATCCAGACATAATGGAGTCAAGTAATCTAACAGATGCAGAGTTCAAAACACTGGTTATAAACATGTTCAATGAACTTTCAGGAAGTGTAGAGAACTTCAGCAAGGAGATAAAAAAAAAACATTAAATTGGAAATGGCAATTATAAAAGGAGACCAGTCTGAAATTAATAACACATTATCTGAGATGAGATGCATATTAAATGGAATAAACAAAGTGAATTTTAAAAAGGATCAAATGCATTATCTGAAGGACAGGAAAACCAAGAACATGCAATCAGAATGGCAAGAGATAAGATGTCAAGACTATAAAAATAATTTAAGGAGAATATGGGATACTATTAAGCGTCCAAATTCTGTCTGATTGGCATAACTAAAGAAAATCAAGGTGTTGAACAGCTGGTAAAAGAAATAATTACAGAAAAATTCTCTAACATGATAAAGGAAATGAACATAAAACCCCAGGAAGCTCAGAGAATTCCAAAAAAAGAGATCCAAAGAGACCCACACCAAGACTCATCATAATTAAAATGCCAAAATTTAAATACAAAGAAAGAATATTAAAAGCAAAGAGAAAAACAGATAGTTACTTATAAAGGAAGACCTATAACATAAACCTGGCAGCTGATTTCTCAAAAGAAGCTATGCAAGACAGAAGCACTTGGTAAAAAATATTTGACAGGATGAAGACCCAAGATCTCAACCAAGAATACTTTATCCAGCAAAGTTATCATTACAGCTGAAGGACAAATAAAGAGCTTCTCAGACAAAAATAAGCTAAAAAAATTTATCACCGTCAAGCCAGTATTATAGGAAATGTTGAAGAGACTTCTTTAAGAAGAAAAAAACATGTATCAAAAACAGAAATAAAAAATGGTAACGACTATATTCCTATCAATAAGTACCTGAAATGGAAAAGAATTAAGTGCTCCAACCAAAAGATAGAGTGGCTAAAAGGATAAGAAAACAAGACCCCTACATATGAAAAGGAAGGAGATGGAAAAAGATATTGCCTTGATGGACCTAGAAGGTATTTAAGTCAGACAGAAAGATAAACACTATATGATTTCACTTATCTGCAGAATCTAAGGAATAAAAAGAACAATCAAAAATAGACTCACAAATATAGTGGAAAATTTGGTGACGGGCAGAGGGGAGGGGGTTTGGGAAGCTAGGAGAATAGGCTTAAAGAAGTACAAATTAGTAACTGATGGATGGTCAAAGATATGGGGAGCATGGCATAGGGAATGCAGTTAGCAATAGTATTTGGGCTAGGTGGAGGGTCAGGGGAGGGAGGGAGTAATTGAGGGGGTCATTTTATGAACTATATAGATGTCTAAACAATGTATTGTATACTTGAAACTAATTAAATTATAAATAAATAAATGATAGCTAGATGATAGATAGATAGATAGATAGATAGATAGATAGATAGATAGTAGATAGATAATAGATAGATAGATAGATAGATAGATAGATAGATAGATAGATAGATAGATAGATAGATGATAGATAGATAGATGATAGATTTTTTAAAAAGCTGTGGTACATATATCCAATGAAATATTAGCCAAAAGAAGAGATGAAATACTGCCATTTACAACAACACTGATGAACCTTGAGATCATCATTCTAAGCAAAATAAGCCAGATAGAAAAAGTTTAAAACCACATGATATAATTTATATGTGAGATATAAACCTAAAAGCAACAAGCAGAGACTCATAGACAATAGACTGGCAGTTATCAGAGGTCAAGGGAAGGGAGGAGGGGAGAGTTAGATGAGAATAAAGGGGACAAACATGGTGACAGAAAGAAATCTACCTATGGATGGTGAACACACAATGCAATGTATATATATATGCCTTACTGTTGAATTGTACACCTGAAACACTGGATTTCATTAACTAATATCACCATATTAAAAAGAAAATGATAATAAATTAGAAGTTTATATCTTTTGACCACCTTCACCCTTTTGTCCACCCCATATCTATGTGCTAATTTTTTTTCTTTTTTAGATTCCACATACAAGTGATCAAGCAACTTTTAAGTGTACACATTCCATAGGTGATGGGATCAACCAATTCTTTATACCTTGATGCTATTCCTCTTTTATGAAATACAGCTTCCAAGTGAAGTGACAGAATAAATACTGGATTTAGCAACAGAAGACCTGAATTCAAGCTCTGCTTCATATGCTATCTGACATACAAATTCTGTGAAAATCACTAAACACTAAGTCCAATTTTTCTATAATGCTCTCTATCTTACAGGGATGTTGTGAAGATCAACTAAAATAATGAGTGTAAAAGAGCTTTGCAAACTCTAAAGTACTCTGCAAGTGCAAACAACTGTTCTCATTTTTTCTGTGGAGGGAGTAGGAACACACAATTTTGGAGCACGAGAAACTTCCAGGGAAGAAAAGCCTGAGTAGGACACCTAGGTTGCAGTCTGTGAACAGTCAGAGGAAAGTGGTGGGGCTACCAAAAGAAAATACAGAAATAGTAATACAAGGAGCTCAAAGGTTAATTTTTCAACTTTGCATTTTGCCAGTGACAACAGTCATAGTAATGGCTCTGTAATCAATTGAAAGTCATTTTCTGTATTGCCCTCGGTGTATTATGCTTATGATAAAGGATTTAAATTCCAAGTGTACAGAGAATTAGTATGGCCAGCATATCCTTCTTTCTCATGTGTTCCTTGATTGTCAAAGTAACAATACAATACAAGTCCCACAGTGGCCAAGTAGCAATATCTGTGAGTTATGGAAGCTCTAGATTTTTCAATACAGTCAAGGATGGCCTCTGATCAATGATAATAAATCCAACAAGAAAATTGGGGGAAAGGAGTCTAAGCCAAAGACCTTGGGAGTGAGAATTTCTAGTAACTTATAACATTTTCCTCTATTACCATTTTATTTCTACACACTGTTGCATAGAGACTCAGCTATGAGGCTTACCTTCCAGTCCCAAAACCTCTGTTTAGAATATCATGACCATCCCACAAAACTGTTCAATCTTGAAATTTAACCTCAGAGAATAATCTTCATCTCTCTGCTTTGAATCTTTTCACCAATTTAAACCACCAAGCCTTTATATCCAAACAGAAAGAGAAAGGGGCATTTAAGCAAGAGGTTCTACATTTTCACTATTATCCAAAATAATGAAGAAGCAATGCCCCAATAGGGATGCTGGTAGTTGGTGGTGGCTGTTTTGTTAATTTTTTGAAGCGCATATTACATAATTATATTAATATAGTTAACACATTTACTAAGTGCCTCATGCTTTGCCAAGAGTTCTAAAAATTTTTGTCATTGTTATTCATGTTTTTTTAACTAGAAAACTGAAGCTCAGAGTGGTGAAATACCTTGCCCAAATTTACACTTCTAAGACATTAGAATTTTTACTTGGGCAATCTGACTAAAGAGTCCAAACATTTGACCTCTCTGGCAGGGAGCTGATTAAATCTTAATTCCACTGCCCTTCTCTCATCACCATCTTTTCATATGAATTAAATAAGAATACATAAAAGCCCCTCACCTAATAGTCATATATAAATATAAATACATCCTAAAGACTTATGATGAAGTCCTGTTTTCTCATTACATTCCCTTAGTGACAATTGCAAGTCTGTAACTTCAATCCCCACAGAATCACAGAATTAACTTCTTCTAACTAGTGACTAGGGCAAGCTGATGTCACTGATTTAAAGTTCCCAAGGACACAAAGCCAATATAATTCAGTAGAAAAACACCAACGTGGTAGCTGCCAGTTCCAGCTGCTTGCTTTCTCTACAGATTTCCTTCAGTACTTGAAGGTGGAATAATCCATTTGAAATTAGCGATGCAAAACTTAAAGAGTATGCTGTGAAGTAACAGGATGCTTCATTCACACTGATTCTGAATTATTCCGTCAAGTTTTGTGTTTGAAGTATCCTGGTAAACTATCAAGGCCTGCAAAAGTGGTTAGTAGAACTTTTAATCCTTTCTACATATCACTGCAGTCTGACAAAGTGTGAAAAACATACCATTCCTATACCACACCTTCAGTTGACTAGAAAGCAATTCTAGAAAATCTTAGTGCAGAGTTACATGCTACCCATATTGAAAAAGATGACAATAATATAGGTACAAAGGTGTGCTTTTTGCAGAAATCCTGAAGTGCCTCTGGTCAAATATTATCAAATATATCTACTGTGACTTACTATCAATAACTGTGAACAAGACCCAAAGGAACTTTAAAGGTTTTTACCTTCTTTACAGAAAAATCAAATCAAGGTAAGTGGGGTTATTTGATTTGTCCAATTTCAAAAAAAAAATTATTTCTACTGGAAAATAATATCAGTATTGAAACTACAAGACTAAGATAATTCCATCCCCTTTGGAGGTGCTAAGAGCATCAGGAACAACCCAAGGTGAGTTTTATAGACATTTTAATTATATTCTACTTTTTTTTAAATTGTTTTCCCCACTTTTCTGAAATATATGCAATAGACACTAGGTTTTTATTTTGTGTACCATTTTTTTGATGTAAAGTAACACCAAATTTCTACTACAGTTGGACACATCTCTGTTTTTTAAAGCATTTTTTCCTATGGCTCCACTGAAATAGAAAAAAATGATGATGATGAAACAGAAATCTTCACTTTGGATCTATTTCTCAGTCTGCATACCTTTCTTATCTGTACAGGTGATATTTCCCACATTGAACTTAAAATAAACCCCTGGCTCTATTCTTGATCAGTTCTTCAACTTTCAATTTTGCAATCATCCCTTTAGAACTTACTAAATTACAAAGATAACAGATGTAAATAATTAAACATTTGAAATTGTTTTCTGGAACAAAAGTTTTAAATTAACAACCTAAGAAAAATGTGTAAATAGTAAAATTAATCCGTAGCTATATTAACCTGTTGCTATAAACATGATTCTAAACAATAAACACCATGAGTTTAATTTAAATGTTAACTGAAAGACTTCTCCTGCCCTAAAAATTTTTGCTTTGCCACAGATTTTCTTCACTAGTTTCCTGATTTGACACAACTATTAGTCTTTCCTCTGATATAGACAAAAAGGGCCATTGTCTGCAGAAGTCCAGTGTGATGAAGTATAGGAAATAGTTGAAAGAAAAGGAGAACTAGGAGCAGAAAAGTTTTGTCTAGGCTTTTTTCATAAGCAATGTGGAGTTAATTCATTTGTCTGGCAGAGAGCTTGATCTCAAGAGGTGATATAAAGCACATGTTATGATCAGTGATGGGGAAGAAGGCATAAGATGATGGGGCCCAAGGATCTAAGAGGGGCAGCCTGTTTGGTTGGGCCACTTCTCTAAGGCTGTGCATCAAGGCAGCAGCAGGAAGAAGGCAAGCTAGAGAAGAAAGACTTCTCACAAATGCCCACACCAGCTGATCCCAAAAACCTAGGAGAGAAGAAGGGAGGTAACTGAGACGCGTTCTACTTAATGCCTCGGTTAACAATTACCATCAAAAATCAGGTCAGAGGGATGGTAAAGAAAACCTGGACCAGCAGTCAAGAGACCTAAGCTCTGGACCCAGCTATTACTTCAAGTCTCTGTGAACTTGGGCCAGATGCTTTGCCTCATTTTTTTCTATTTGTAAAATGAAAACAAAATAGATTAGATAAACTCTCTCTTAGGTCTTTTTAAGAGCTAAGATCTTATGATTCTATCATACATACATTTTTTATTAAAAATAGTGAGAGTTGGGTTGAAAGTAGACTAGTTTAAAAGAAAGTAAAACAACTACTTTTGATTTACTCGTGGGCCAGATAACAGAATTGGACTTTGTAAGGCACTGAGGATAATTTATTCAAGGCAATGAGGCTATTAAACCTGAACCTTGACCTCTAGCTTACAAATAAGCAAATCCACCCTCATTTGAGGAGTGGGGGAGAAGCAAGCTCCCCTCACCCTCTCCAAACGTTTTAAGGTTTCCAGGGTTTTATTCAGCCTCTTCTAAAGAATTGTTCAAAAAATGCCACAGCCACATTGTCAATTGTCCAGCAGCTTGGTGAAAGCCTCTACCTTCTGAAAAATAGATAATTGAAATTACGGTGTCAAGGCATCACAGCAGAGCCAACAGGGGTGCAAATCATTTGTGTTAGTGAAAAATGCAATAACAAGACAATAAAGAAAGCTGTGTTCAAGGCCAGGATTTGTGGGACCTTGGACAAATTACTTATTTGGAGTCAGTAGAAGTTTAATTTCTTCTGTAAAAATCTATAATCTAAATCTGAGCACTGATATCTTACCACAATAAGGAAGAAACAATTTATTTGGTCTCTCCCTATCTAAATTTGTTTTATATCTCTTAGTAAATCGAGATTCTCTATTCTGTTATTCCAAAAGTGTGCATTTAGCACCGACTATGTGTCTAGCATGATTTAAAATGCTGAATAGGGAATTTAAATAAGATATTTGATTAGATATTCTAGATAAAAGGGAAAGTCATCAGCACAGAAGAAATTAAGCAACCAAATAATTGATGCAAATACCGGTTTGCTTGTTTTTCTAATTCTTGACAGGAACGTCCAACAAAGAGAATGGAAGAGGCTGGCTTACTCAATCAAACTAATTTAGTGACATATTTTCAGCTTCGAGGTTTATTTGTAAATCAGAAGGTACAGGTGGCTGTGTTTGCCATGTTCCTCGTTTTCTATGTCCTGACTCTGATTGGGAACATCCTCATTGTCATAACTATTACCTATGACCACCGACTTCATACCCCCATGTATTTCTTCCTCAGCAATCTGTCCTTTATTGATGTCTGCCACTCCACAGTCACTGTCCCCAAGATGCTGATAGATACCTGGTCAGAAAAGAAGCTCATCTCCTTTGATGCCTGTGTTACTCAGATGTTCTTCCTGCACCTCTTTGCTTGCACAGAGATCTTTCTCCTCACTGTTATGGCCTATGACCGGTATGTGGCCATTTGCAAACCCCTGCAGTATATGACAGTGATGAACTGGAAAGTATGTGTGGGGCTAGCTGTGGCCCTCTGGATAGGGGGGATTATCCACTCCATATCCCTTACCTCCCTCACCATAAAGCTGCCCTACTGTGGTCCTGATGAGATTGACAACTTCTTCTGTGATGTACCTCAAGTAATCAAACTGGCCTGCACTGATACCCACATCATTGAGATTCTCATCATCTCCAATAGTGGGCTAATCTCTGTGGTCTGTTTTGTGGTTCTCGTGGTTTCCTATGCAGTCATCCTGGTTAGTCTGAGGCAGCAGATCTCTGAGGGCAGGCGGAAGGCCCTATCTACCTGTGCAGCCCACCTCACCGTAGTCACACTGTTCCTGGGACACTGCATCTTCATCTATTCCCGTCCATCCACCAGCCTCCCTGAGGATAAGGTGGTGTCTGTGTTTTTCACTGCTGTCACCCCCCTGCTGAACCCTATCATCTACACCCTAAGAAATGAAGACATGAAGAATGCCTTGAATAAGTTAATGGGTAGGAAGGAAGGGAAAGAAAAAAAATGAAAACGTCTAAGCCCATAAGATGCTTTGTGTTCCAAATCAAAGAAATACCTTGCAAAGAATAAATTACATATCACATTTATCAGACTAGTCATGTGCCTCATAGGGATATTTAGGACAATGATGGACCACATATACAACAGTGGTCCCATAAGATTATAATGAAACTGAATTTCCTGTAAGAAATGGAAGGATAGGTGGTTCAGAAGGAATATCTTTTTTTCTGATGGGAATAATGTCTGTGGGGTTTGACAGTAGATTCCCTCTCATTCACAGCACCTTAATTTTGAGTGCGCAGATTGTGTCCCAATCAGTTAGACACTGACTCGTTTCAGTACAGAGAAGCTTGCCCCGCCAGTGCTACAGATTTAGAGGTCAATACAGCCCTCTCAGATTTAGCGCAATGGTCTTCATAGTACGTTGCTGCATATTCTTTGTTGAGAACATAGGAGCCTATACAAGAATACAAGTCCATAGGCACTACCTTGACAAGTATTAAGTGGCACTGTCACTTTAGTAAGTTTTCTGTGGTAGTGTGGAGCCAGCCTGTATCTGTATTTTGGAAATATTTTTAGCTCATAATAACATAAAGTATAAATAACTTTTATTTCTTCCATCTATTTAATGCCAGAGAGAGTCCTTTGTGCCAGATGGTGTCAATGAAACCTAAAACAAATTTTCAAAGTCAAACATTAAATCCTCAGTTCTATACCCTCTCCCTTTTATTTTATTTTATTTTTATTTTTTATGAAGTTTATTGGGGTAATGTTGGTTAATACAATTATATAATTTTCATATGTACATTATTGTTTGCCGTCTATATATTCTATTGTGTGATTACCACCCAAAATCCAGTTTCCTTCAGCCACCATATATTTGATCGCCCTTACCCACTTCGTCTTCCCCTAACCTCCTATATTTGACCCCCTTTACTCCATCTATCTCTTTCTTCCTCCCTTACCCGCTACCCTCTGGTAACCACTAGTTCATTGTCCATGTTCCTGAGTGTCTGTTTGTCCTGTTAAACTCTCCCTTTTAAATATTCTCTTTTTTTAATAACTATCAGTTACTTAATCAGACCACCATTTCAACATGCAATAGCCTAAACCACATTACCATGATAATCCTTTATCTTCCTTTATCTCTCCATCTTGATGCCTTATTCTTACTGATCTTCAGGCCACCTTTCACTCCCTTCAATCAGTCACTATTATGGTGATCTACACCTTACTCAGCCAATTTCTCCTTGATATTCCAATCAATCCAGCCCACATCCCCATTCATGGAGCAGCACTGACAGCTTCGATGTTCTATTTCTAACACTTTGGAAGGAAGTGATTGGGGGTGTGGAACAGTATTTATAAAGTCTACAGTGGTGTACAGTAATGTCCTAAACCTTCTCATTCACTAACCACTCACTCACTGACTCGCCAAAAGCAACTTCCAGTCCTTCAGGCTCCATTTATGGTAAGTGCCCTATACAAGTATACCATTTTTATCTCTTATATCATATTCTTATTGTACTTTTTCTATGTTTAGATACACAAATACCACTGTGTGACAATTGCATATAGTATTCAGTACAGTAATATGTTATACAGGTTTCTAGCTTAGGAACATGACTGTATATATGACTTATAAAATTATCTTCTGGCCCAATATCTGACAATCATAGCAAGAGCTATGATTTTCAATATCTTTAATATACTGGAAATTGTTCTAGTCACTTTGTCTTTACTTAACTCTCACAACGACCCATTTTACACATGAAGAAATCAAAGCTCAAAGAGAGCAAATAGCATACTAAAGGTCACCCAGCTAGGAGACGATGAAGGCAGAATGTTAACCTAAGTATATCAACACAAACTCATTTAGCTATTTTCATCACTATGCTGTTTCTCCCTGCTTTTGTCTAAGGATCATAACTAAGGTCTAAAGATTTAGATTTCTGGGAAGATCTTGCCTACATCAGTCATTCAGATGCTTTCCTAAATAGCCTAAGAAACACTGGTAAATCAGACAAAGTGCGTTTGCACATGACTTTGGTGACTTAGAAGACTTTGAACCATTAAAGTCATTGATATCCTCATGTGACCAGAAAAAGTCTGCCATTAGAGCCATGAAAAGGGGATGTGTTATTATTCATTTATATATTATATATTAATATTCATTGAGCACCCATTACGTGCTAAGTACTATGTTTATAGTTATAAATAAAACAAACATATTGTTTCTCCTTCATGCAGTTTGGAATCTTGTGAAAATAAGAAAAAGATACAAATAATTTTTAATTACAGATTATGACAAATGTTGTGAATGAACACAGTAGAATGCTATTAGAGGTTTAGAGAAAAGACTGTCTTTAGTTTGGGTAGTCAAAAAGAGCCTCTCTGAGGAAATGACATTTAAGCTAAAATCTGAAAGCTGAAAAGGAGCCAACCATGGGAAAAGAGAGGTGATAAACATTCTAGGCAGAAGAAATGACAGGTGTGGAGACCTATGTTGGGAAAGACCTTGGCTTGTTCCAACAAGTGAAAGACTAATGTGGTTATGATTTAGACTGTGAGAGGTGACTGACAGAGAATGGTGAGAGGTAACATTGGAGAAGTGAAAATAATACTTTCATGTCCTCTCAAGTTTAGGATCTTCTTCAATACAATTGGAAGCCACCAGAATGGTTTAATTATAGAAGAGGCATGATATAACTCAATGAAATTATTTTAACATAATGTAGAGAATTCATCCAACTAAGCATTTGTTATTAAACAGTTAGTAGTCACTCAATTTTGCACCAATTGATGGAAGAAAATACCAAGTGGAATAATCCAGCATATTGAATCTAGTTCTGGGAACACATATTGTAATATTGTGATAAGTGCTCTAAGAGTGGTGTGTGCTAAATGGATTGGGAAAACAGGGGATATGAGGAAGCTAGTCCAGGCAACAGTAACTCACACACCTATACAAAAAGCATGGCATATTGGTACCCAACAGGTCTCTCTGACTCCGTTGGTGAGAAGGGCATGCTTATATGCAGCTGGGATTTCCTTGGCAATCAATGAAAGTGTAATCATTAAGCTTGTGATCAATAACCCTGTGATCTCATATTTTTTACGGTAATTTTGCCAGGAAATGTGTTGGGAAGGAAATTCAAGCCATACAAACCATTTCAATTATACAGAGGCATGGTTATGAAGGCAACCTTTATTGTTTCTGGGTAGTCTCTTTCCTAAAGATAACTCTTTGCATAGTATAATACTACATTCGTTGGAACTGGTTAATGGAATAACTGAACTGAATTTGAGAATTAAAGAATTTGCATGAAATACTTTTATCACAAGCCATGGCAGACAATAAGGATATATAACCTATCAAAGAACCACCCTACCCCCCCAAAAAAAAAACCACATTGTGCAGCAATCAGCAGCACAGAAGAACAATGCAATGTGATAGACAAGATGATGCTTCCTAGAAGTTCTTTTGGTGGTAGCTGGTAAAACTAAAATAGAACAATGTCATGTTTCCTTTTTCTCCATAGTCAGAAGCAAATTTCTAATACCCATTTTCAATTGCATTAGTCCTTACAGCTCTCTGGAGAGGTAAAATAAAACATTTATTTTCCATTTCACAGAAAAAAAGCTTTTTAGACTTAAGGATAAGATAAAATGTGTTTAGCTACTGAATAAATAAAGAGTAAAGAATAAAATGAAAATATCTTGGTTCTTGGTTCTGTAGTTGACTTAAAGGGGAACAGGGATCATTATCTATATAGAAATTTGTTTAGTAACTTTGTATTCAACAGTTAAATTCCTCACACTATGCAATAGAGTAACTAATATTGCCATAATACAAATAAACAAATAAGGCATTAGGAATTTATTTCTGCATAAAATGAATTAAAGGGTGTGAAAAATCTGTCTGTGTAAAAGTCCAGAATGTTGAGGCATAATTAGATCATTTTTTTAAGTTTTTCGAGAGTATATAGTAGTAATATCATGGCCTCGTTTACCACAGATATATAAAAACTATTATTTGACTTTGACTTTATTGAAAATTGTAAGGGATTAACATGCTATATTTACCTGTCAATTTTCAAGTAATGATGTTTAGATATTTTTATGAGCAGCCCGTTTATTTAATAAACTGTTTGTGATTCTTTGTCTTTTGGAGTCCTTTCTGTCATTTTATTGATTAGTTACCTTTTAGCCAGAGTTAGTGAGTCACTCATTCTGTAATTATTCATGCAGATATCCATATTGTTGGCAGCCAATTGTCTGGAGTACTCATAAGCATTATTTCTACAAGTTAACAGGACTTGGTAGAATAGTGACTCAAAGGCCTCAATCAATTCTAAATTCCTTTTATAATAAGCAAAGAAAGATCAGATATATTTTTAATATTAAGTGTATTCTATATCATTTCATTAGTTCCATTAAAATTGATACTATAACAATTTTATATGGCAGCTCTATGATCATGTATGGTAGGATCCTCTAATCCTACACCCTTAGGTCACAGTACATCATCATCCTTTTTCCCTAAGGAATGAGTCACGCAGTCTTCTTAATATGATCTTCCACATTACACAATAAACTGATATATTTTATCTCAATGAGTGATACTAGTTAATTCAGTAAATCGACAGCTTGAAAATTATGTAAATCTAAGCATCCTCTTAACTATTTTCACCCGTTTGTTTCTTCAAATAAACTTTATAGAATTACTAGAAAATTTACTGACAAAACCTTGTGAGTACAGCCACTATGAAAGACAGTCTGGGGGTTCCTCAAAAAATTAAAAATTGTTCTACCTTTGACCCAGCAATTGCGCTTCTCGGTATTTATCCAAAGAAAACCAAAACAATAATTGGTAAAGATCTTTTTGTCCTTATGTTTATGGCAGCGATATTCACAATAGCCAAGCTATGGAAACAACCTAAACACCCATCAACAGATGATTGGATAAAGAAGTCATGGTTTATATATACATGATGGAATATTAGCCATAAAAAATGAAATCCTACCATTTGCAACAACATGGGTTGACATAGAGGTTATTACGCTGAGCAAAATAAGTCAGAAAGAGAAAGAGAAATACCATATGATTTCATTTATATGCGGAATCTAAGGAACAAAAAGAACAAACTAATCAAATTAGACTCACAAATACAGAGGACAATCTGGTGAAGGCCAGTGGGGAGGGGAAATGGGGAGCTGGGAGTAAGGGGCGTATAAGTAAAGAAATACAAATTAGTAGTTGATAGATGGTCACATGGTGGGAAGCACAGCATAGGGTATGCATTCAACAGTAATGTAATGGCTATGTGTATAGACAGAGGGGTGATAGAGTAATCAGGAGGGATCATTTCATAAACTATATAAATGTTCACCCAATGTACTGTATACTTCTTGAAACTAATACAAAAATAAAATGCTAAAAAACGGTCAAAAGAAAAAAGAAAAATCCTGTGGGTTTTTTATAAGTACATTAAATTTATAAAACACTTTAAGTTGGTCTGTTATATTAACAATGATTTTTATTCTTATTTAGGAACATGCATATCTCTCTACAAGTTTTCTCAGCAGAACTTTCTAGTTTTGCCCCCCCCCAGAGGCACATATGCTTCATTTCATTGGGCAAAAAAAAAAATCAATGTAAAAATTTTGTACTAATTTTCTATTGCTGCTGTAATGACTGACCACAAACTTAGAAGCTTACCACAACATAAGTTTATTATCTAACAATTCTGTAGGGTAGAAATTTAATATGAATCTTACTGAGCTAAATTCAAGATGCCAATAAAGTTACATCATTTTCTAGTCCTTTATTCTCAGCATTATTGAGGTATAATTGACAAAAATTATACATATTTGAAGTTTACAAGATAATTTGCTATATGTATACACTATAAAATGATTACCACAATCAAACTAATTAACACATCACTCACAGAGTGACTTTTTCTGAATATGTGTGATGAGGACACTTAACATCTACTCTCTTAGCAACTTTCAAGTTTACAATTCAGTATTATTAACTAAAGTAACCATGCGATATTTCTTGATGACCTCATCCAGTCCCGTGACTTTAAATACTTTCTATGTACACTGCTAAGACTGCAAATGCATGTTTCCAGACACGACCTCTGCCCAAATCCCAGACTCATATATCATCTCCATTTGGATGTCTAATAGGAATGGCAAATGTATCATGACCAAATAAGAACTTTAATTTTCCACCTTAAAAAAGAAAAAGTTCTCCTTCAGTCTTTTCCATTTAAATAAATGTCACTGATGCAGGACGGGGTAAATTTCCTTAGTTGAGAGGAGACCAAGCCCCACACTGAGAGAGAAGAGGGTTATTTGGCGAGAGAGTGTAGAAAGAATGCAACATACACACCAAAGTCAGGGTTAAAAGGAAAGTTTATTAGAAAAGGGGCAACACTCTCCAGACAGAGTGTGGTCTTCTCTTAGAGGCAGAGTGAGAGGGATTAAGAAAGACAAGGACAGTGAGAGAGACAGAGTAAAGAGTACTGAGAGTAAAGGCAGTGAGAAAGACCAAGAGAAAGACACCGAAAGGGACAGAGAAAAAGACACAGAGAGGGACTGAGAAAAAGAGACAGAGAGTAAAGGCAGTGAAAGGGACCCTAAGTTCTAGGGACAGGGAATTCAGTTTATATATCATTCTTTAGTTCCTGTAAGTTACTATTTAAAGACTTCTTTACCCATCTCCTTTGATATGAATATATAGTGAGAAAGAGGAAGAGAAAGAGTATGTAGCATGAAAGGCCTACTGGCAGTTCCCAGCCTTTATTCCATAGGTTCCCTATGGTTTTAGCCATAGGAAATGAATAATATTATTTGTGTAGGGCAGCCACATAAAACTCTATTTTTCCTGTTTTCCTTCCACAGAGGTGGGAAATGGGTGGTTAGCAATTCCAGCAGAAATCTTCCTTTGTTCTGCAGGTATCCTCCAGTCCTGACTGCAGAGCTGATCAAGCTGCAAATTGCAGTCTCTGAAAGAAGCTTGATTGAACATTTTAATTCTCTTGCCTCCTCCTTATAGTAAAACCACTATTTACAAAACAAAACAAAAAAGGTATTACAAACTCCTTAATTAACACAAATTTCCATAACTGACACAAGAAGACAAAGGAAATATAAAAATAATACTGTACGAATTAAAGAAATGTAATTTATTTAAACTTTCCTACAAAGAAACTTTGAGGCCCAGATAGATGTCTTCTGTTCAGGTTACTATTACTATGTACAAAACTACTCTTAACCCAGTGGAGAAAACAACAACCTTTTTATTATGCTCATTTATTCATTAAGTTCAGAATCCATATAGGCCAGTGGAACAGAATAAAATATCCAAAAATAAATTCACATTTAAACAATCAATTGTCTTTCAGCAAAGGTGCCAAGGTAACTCAATGGGGGAAAAAATAATCTTTTCAAATGGTGCTATATCAACTAGATAGATGGAAAAAATAATTGCAATTCTTATCTCATACCATATGTCAAAAGTAAACTCAAAATGGATCACAGACCTAAATTATAAGCTGAAGCTATAAAAATTATTAGAATAAAATAGGGGAAAACCTTCAGGACTTTTGGGTAGGCGAAGATTTCTTGGGATACAAAAAGCATCAATCCAAAAAGTAAAAAATTGATAATTGGACTTAATTGAAATTTAAACTTCTGCTCTTCAAAGCATATCATTCAGAAAATAGAACAGCAAGCCAGAGAGTGATAAAAAAAAAAAATACTGGCAACACATATTTTTAACAAAGGTCTTGTATCCAGAATATACAAAGAACTCTTACAACTCAGTGACAAGAAAACAAAAATAATAATAATAAATGAGCAAAATATTTTAACAGACACAAAACAAGAAATATGAAAGGATAATGAGCAAATGAAAAGATGTCCAACATCATCAGTCATTAGGGAAATGAAGAATAAAACTACACATTTGGCTAGAATGCCTAAAATTACAGACTAACGATACCAATTTTTGGATGTTAAACTCTTATACTTCTGATGAGAGTCTAAAATGACATAACCACTTTGAAAAAGTCTTATAGTTTCCTACATAGTTAAACATACACTTACCATATGACCCAATAACTTTACTTCTAAATATTTACCCAAGAGAAATGTGTTGCAAAATATTTTGTAAATAAATGTTTATAGCTAATTTCTTCATAATTGTCAAAAACTGGTAATGCCCGAATATCCATCAATATGTGAATGAATAAACAAATCATGGTATACACATACAATAAAATAATAATAATAAAAAGAAACAAACTACTGATACAACAAAGACATGGATTAATCTCACAAACAGCATGCAGAGCAAAAGAGGTCAGGCATGGAAGAGTTTATATAGTATAATTCAATTTATATGAAACCTTGAAAAAGATCAATCTGATTAATAGTGACAAAAATCAGATTCTTGGATGCTTGAGCAGGATAGAGGGATTGTCTGGGAACAGACTGAAGAAACTTTTTGGGGTGTTGGAAATGTTCTATACCTTGACTGGGGAGGTACTTACATGGGTATATATAATATACCTTTGTCAAAACTTGTCAAAGTTTACAATTAAAATGGGTGCATGTTAGGTAATTAAATTTTGCCACAATGAAGTTCATTTTAAAATAAGTTCTTTATACATCTTAATATTTGTCAAAATAAAAATACGATGAAAAGTACAAAATAGATTTAGAAATAGTGAGAGAAACATAACATTAAATTTATCACTTTCAAAAATAACTAAATTTAATTCAATATAAATAAGTAAAGGCTTAAATAGACATATTAAAACTGTACTTGAAAGAAAGATTAAAACTTCTATAATGTAGTCTATAGCCATGCCACCGTAAACAAGCTCAATCCCATCTGATCTTGGAAACTAAGCAGTGTTAGGCCTGGTTAGTACTTGGATGGGAGACCAACTAGGAAAATCAGGTGCTGTAGACGTAAAAAGTAAAAAATAAGAGATTGTAAACTGACAAGGTCCCTGCAATTTGTGAGGTCAACCAAGGATTGCCTCACCTTAAAAAAAAAAAAAAAAACTTTTAGAATGTATAAAACACAGGTGTGATGTATAGCTTCCCAGAGTCAATAAACCGCAGAAGAGTGCAAATCAAGAAAGTAGGTTCTCTCTCAACTATACCTGTTCCTGAAAATGAGTCTGTGCCCAAAAATGTGTTTTTTAAAAAATTTTTATTTATTTAAATTAGTTTCAAGTATACAGTTAGACATCTATATAGTTCATAAAACAATCCCCGCAATTGCTCCCTCCCCTCCCTGGCCCTCCACCTAGCCATCACATTGATGTTAGTTGCATTTCCTCTGCTGTACTCTCTATCCCTGTGACCATCTATCAACTACTAATTTGTACTTCTTTAACCCTTCACCCCATTCTCCCAGCCTCCCAACCCCCTTTCCCTCCCCTTTCATCACGAGATTGTCCTCTATATTTGTGAGTCTGTTTTTGATTAGTTTGTTCTTTTATTTCTTAGGTTCTCTATATAAGTGAAATGATATGGTATTTATCTTTCTCTGTCTGACTTATTTTGCTCAGCATAATAACCTCTAGGTCCATCCATGTCATTGCATATGGTAGGATTTAATTTTTTTAATGGCTGAGAAATATTCCATTGTATATATGAACCATAATTTCTTTATCCAATCATCTGTTGATAGGCATTTAGGTTTCTTCCATATCTTGGCTATTGTAAATTGTGCTGCCATGAATATTGGAGTGCATAGATCTTTATAAATTATTATTTTGGTTTTCTTTGGATAACCACCCAGAAGTGCAATAGCCATGTCAAAAGGTATATCCATTTTTAATTTTTTGAGAAACCTCCATACTGTTTTCCATAGTGGCTGTATCAATTTGCAATCCCACCAATAAAGTGTGAGGGTTTCCTTTTCTCCTCATCCTCGCCAACACTTGTTTTTTGATTTATCGATGATAGTCATTTTGACAGATGTGAGATGATATCTCATTGTGGTTTTAATTTACATTTCTCTGATGGTTAGTGACCTTGAGCATCTTTTCATATGTCTATTAGCCTTCTGTATTTCCTCTTTGTAGAAATATCTGTTCAGGTCTTTTGCCCATTTTTTAATTAGATTGTTTTTTTGTTGTTGAATTGTATAAGTTCTTTATATATTTTGGATACTAACCTCTTATCAGATGTATCATTAGCGAATATCTTCTCCCAAACAATTCATTGTTTTTCTGTTTTGTTGACAGTTTCCTTTGCTGTACAAAAACTTTTTAGATGTAGACCCATTTGTTTATTTTTTCTTTTGTTTCCCTTGCCTGAGGAGATATATTTGGGACACCAGTGCGATTCAGACTGAGGAAGTCTGCATTACCTGGTGACAGAATGAGGACTGGAAGAGCAGCCACCATCATGCCTTAGTCTGGCCCGCCTCAAAAAGTCTTCTTTTATTGGTGAAATTAGAAGCCTTCTTTAAACTTTGTTGGGTTCTTTTTCCTTACATACTTCACTGTGATCTTTTCCTTTATATAAGTAATGGTTATCAAATCTCTCTCTTTCATGCAAAAGTCTGCCCTGCTTCATGCCATTTCACATAATGATTTTGATTCTTTACTTTTGCTCTCTCATTAAAGATACAGCTACAATTATATCTGCAATTCCATGACCATCATGTACATGATTTCATGAAAAAAACTTGTCTCTGTCTGAGATGCTTAATAGCACTTTTTACTTCCTCATTCCTCAAACTATAAATAAGGGGATTCAAGAAAGGGGTGACCACTGTGTAAAAGACAGATACCACCTTGTCAAGGGAGAAACTGGTGTCTGGCCGGGTATAGATGAAGATACATGGTCCAAAAAAAAGGGCTACCACCATGAAGTGGGCTGAGCAAGTAGACAGGGCTTTCCGGCGCCCTTCAGCTGACTGTTTTCTAAGAGAAACCAGGATGACTGTGTAGGAAGTGACCAAAGCCAGGAAACAGGCAAGGGAGATGGTCCCACTATTGGACACAATCAGCATCCCTGTGAGGTATGTGTCTGTACAGGCCAGCTTGATGACAGAAGGCACATCACAGAAGTAGCTATCAATAATGTTGGGACCACAGTAAGGTAGACGAATAGTCAAGAAAGTCTGCACCAGTGAGTGAACAGTTCCCCCCAGCCAGAGAGCAAAAACAAGCTGTATACAGACTCGCATGTTCATCACGGTGGAGTAGTGTAATGGGGTGCAGATGGCTACATAACGATCATAGGCCATAATAGTCAGTAGAAAGATCTCAGCACAGGCAAACAGATGTAGGAAGAAGAGCTGTGCAATGCAGTTGTCAAAAGAAATGGTCTTTCTCTTTAAAAGCAAACCCTCCAGCATCTTGGGAACAGTGACAGATGAATGGCAGATGTCGATAAAGGACAAATTGCTCAGGAAGAAATACATAGGGGTATGGAGACGTGCAGTAAAGACTATGGTAATCATGATGAGAATGTTCCCCCAAAGAGTTAGTGCATATGTAGTTGAGAATGTCATGAAAAATAGTATCTCCAGTACCCAATTATCAGTAAGTCCCAAGAAGACAAATTCGGTCACTCTTGTTTGGTTTTGTGCATCCATCCAGTGAGCTTTCTAAAGGACCTTGCACGGGAATGGGAAGGAATGAAAGTTAATTTAGCTTTAATATTATAAGAATAGACCTAATTGAATTGATTCTGCATTTCTATCTGAATTGTTTATTTATTTTTAGAGCATATAGAATATAAGACATATTAATAATAATTGTTAAAATATACCCACCATGTATCAGGAGCCATTGCAGGCACTTTATATCCACCATTCTGTATGATGGCATAGGCATTACTGATCATGTCTTGCAGTTGAGATAAGTGAGCCTTGCAAGAATAAATAAGTTGCCCAAAACCCTTAGCCACTAGTTAGCTGGCTCTTTTAATTTCAGTCTGATCCACAGATAATGCCAAGTTAATATTCCAAAGTACAACTCTCAGCTAAAATCATGCACTGTTTCACTTTTCCTATAAAATTAAATGTCCCTTCAAAGTTTACAGCACTCGCTGCACATTTATGTTTTCAGTATGGCATTCCCCGTCTCTCCAGAAAAGCAAGTTACTATGCTTCAACCATGTTACCTTCACCTACTTACTTTCTAAAACCTTTGTCCTTATTTATTATGTTTCTTCTGCTCAAAAAAACATGCCCTCTAATCAAATGCACTCTCTTTACCTCATCACTGACTATTAAAATATCATTAATCTTTCAAGACTATCTCAAAAAACAGTACCTTTAAGAAAACTTTCCTGACACAATCAAATCCTATCTTTTCCTTTTGATGCTTTTTTTTTTGTGATACTTAACTATAAAAGAAAATAAAATGAGGTATTTGTTTTCCCTCCCCATTAACTGTAGTTCATAAAAATAAAAGATATATATTTATTAAAACATTTTTAGCAAAACAAGGTACTGGAAATAAATGTTTATCAATAGAAAAAAAGGTAAATAAATTTTATAACAACCATAATATGAAATATTATGTAGCCATCAATAAGGATGAGTTGCATCTATGTATATTGACTTAAAGCAGTGGTTCTCAATGTGGCAGCATGTTAGAACCACCTACTTGGGGGCAGGGTTTATAAATTTTGCTGCGCAGTCCTCACCCCAAACAATTAATTCAGAATATCTGGGGTTCGACCCATGAGTACTTTTAAAGTTCTTTGTTGATTCTAATGTACAGCCAAGATCGCAAATTATTAACTTCAAGGAATATCAATAATATATTAAGCGAAAGGAGTATATTATAATTATATTTGAACCAGGAAGGAAGAAAGGAAGGGAGAGAGAGAGAGGAAGGAAGGAAGAAGGGAAAAAAGAAAGAAGGAACAAAAAAAGAGGAAGGAAGGAATCAAAAGAGATTTTTATGTGTATACATACACCTATATGTTCATATATGTGTTTTAACATATTTATACATATTCAAATATATATTGATGAATTATGATTGTCTGTAGTATTTATTCCTAAAAGGATAGAAGATACGTGTTGAGGAATACACATTTATTTTAATATTGTTTACCTGTGGAAGTATAGACTTGAAAGGAATAACAAGATTTTATTCAGTTTTACATTATATTTTGTATTATTTAAATTTGTATAAAAACATGGGTTACTTTGTTTAAAAAAACAAAGTATTAAAAGCTTGAATAGGGGAAAAATCAAAATGGAAAAAATGCTGACTTCATAGGATTATGAGTTCATTTTTCCTTCTCCATGTCTAAGAGTTTATAATATGGTTGTATTTCTTAATAAAGCAATATTCTTAAAATGAGAATGATTTTTTCTATAAACTCCTGGCCAGCAACACATTAGTAGCAGAAAACGAAGAGCTATTTTGCTTTCAACTAGAAAGAAGAGGCCAAAGGCTCTTCATAACAGAACATGCAATTCAAATAACTGTGACCTTTGCCTCCATAAGCCTCAGTTTGCTAAGCTGCAAAATAGAAAGTAGATGTATCTCTTCTATGTGATTAGATGTAGCAGCTGTCTAGGTCTCTGTAGAAAGATTAAAAGAGAAGCCAGGAAATGGGAAGAATCTCTGGCTTCGTTAGTGGTTCTGTGGCACAGCTAATTATCATTGAAAATTAAAGCTCAGATGCATTTATTTCTTGAAGAAAATGGAATGAAAATAAGATTTTAAGATGTTTTATTGCTTGCCCTGCTTTTGCACAGCAGAACTGGAACTCTGTCCCAGTTCTTCTGCCCTTAGGAGTTGCCTTCAGAGAGCTGAGCTAGATTAACTCCTAAATCTTTCAGTATATTGTACTTAGTTTCCTTTTTTAAAGGTCTTATTCTTCACTGCATATTGTATTGTTTCTTTTAAAAAAGATTTGATTTATGATATTATCTACTAGGTTGTCAACCAAAACAGGAAAAGAAACCTCTGAGAAAGGAAACTACTCAGGTTTTAAAGGTGAAAATTGCCTAAGGTAAGAACGAAATAGTGTCCTCTTCTCTGAGTACAGAGAAAGCACTCAACAGCACTTCCCCCATATGGTACAAGAATGTAATCATGGTGAGTTATGTCCCAAAGAGTGACACTGAGCAGTATCACACCTCAGCTGTACTGTAGTCTTTCATGTCTTCTCCACAATGGCTCAAATCTAAACTGTATGCTGACTTTTGGAGCACAAAAAGGACAGGCTATCTCTGGTAGCAATAAGGACTGCTTTGCTTTAAAATCCAGGGACCAAACAAGTATAGACTGAATGGTCCACCTGCCAGTAGAAGAGACCCATACTTTCTTTGGAAGGTTGTATCATTTTCAATAGTTATTCTATAAACATTTGTGAGTATCTAGTGAGGCACTGCACTAAGGATGCAAATACAAAGATGCAACGGGAAGTGATGGCCCTAATCCTTCCCAACCCCAAAATTCCACAATCCTATGAATTTTTGATAATTAGAAAAATAAACAGGAGCTGTGGCAAAATCTAAAAGGCGTCAAGACATAATCCTAGGCATTTAACAGAAGAATCTTGGAGAATGTATGTATCTGTGGGGTGTGTGTGTGTGTGTGTGTGTGTGTGTGTGCACGCCCACGTGTGTGCACATGCACAGATTCTTTCATAGAAAGCAATGCACTGAAGATATGCACTGAGGCCAGAGACAGAAGGTCAAAACAATTCTCATAAGTTAAAATGCATTCTATTAAACTTCTAAACACCACACACTTATGCTATACATCAGACAAGTCCTGCTCAGTACAATGTACATGTGTAAATACATGTGCCTCCCCACAAAAAGCATGACAAACAATGAAAGTAAAGAGCTGGTGAAACTTACCAATTTTTTCAAATTATACAGGGGTAATTTAGCTCAATGTTATAATATTATAATGTTCTTTCATCCATTTCTTTCATAATTATTTCTGATAAAAAACAGAGAGAAAACAAAATTAAAAACACAAAATTAAAAATACTCTGATTTGGACATTAGCAACTGGTTTTCTTTTTAAATATTTCCACCCTTTCAATGTTAATCCCTGGATTTTTCAATTCATTTATTCCCTGTAATATTTGCATTTATTCTTTTGCCTTCTTCTGGCCAGGTAAAGTAGAAATAAATCTATTTGTCATTTCCACTTTAATCAGTAACTACCATGACACCATTAGAACCATTACATTTGAACCGGTTCCAACAAACATTTACTATAAAAGGAAAGTCGTTATTTTTAGTTAATATAGTGAATAGCATACTTTAAAAGATATGACCTGATACTAACTTTAAACATAAAATTTTGTATCAAAAAAATATAAAAGTGTTTTGATTGTGATAATCATGTCACAATGTATACATATATCAAATCACCACATTGTTACCTTAAACATATGCAATTTTTATTTGTCAATTATACCTCAGTAAAGCTGGGAGAAAATAAAATATAAAAGTTTCAAAGGAGTTGCGTCAAATCAAAGCCAGTTAGTCTTGGTTCTTTTGTTGTCCTGCTAAACTGATAAACATTATCAAGTGAAGACTTATTTTGTGAGTTAATATATCTAAAAATTTGAATTCTGCTTCCTTTTACTCCTTTAACCAACTTATCTATCACATCTCTGGGTGCACTTGGCTATTCACTTGGTTTTATTTTCATTATCTGGAAAGTAGGTAATAATTTTATTCCTTTAATTATTGCAATAGTTAATTTTATATGTCAACTTAGCTAGGTCATGGCACCCAGTTTTATAGTGAAATACCAGCCTAGATGTTGTTGTGAAGGTATTTGTTAAATGTGATTAACATTTTAATTAGTAGACTTTGAATAAAACAGATTACCCTCCATAATGTGGGTAGGCCTAATACAATCAGAGTAAGGCCTTAAAAGAAAAGACTGAGGTCCCCTGAAGAAGGAATCCTGCCTCAAGACTGCCCTCAGACTCATGACTATAAGACTGATTCCTGCCAGAATTTCCAGGCTCTGCCCTGTAAACTTCAGATTTGCCAGGCCTTACAATCTTATGAGCCAATTCCTTAAAATAAATGTGTCTCTCTTTCTCTCTCCACATACATATAATTTATTCTGATAGATTAGATAGATAGATAGATAGATAGATAGATAGATAGATAGATAGATAGATAGATAGATAGATAGACAGACAGACAGACAGATCAGTCCTATTGGCTATGTTTCTCTGGAGAACCTAATACAATTACCTTCCTTGCAATCGTCTTTAAGATGGAAATGTGATTCAGGTTTAAGAAGATTTAGGTATACAGAAAAACCAGTATTCAGTTATCACTCTCAAAAAATAAACTTTCTTGGAAGATCTTGGTATCTCCTCTCTCCCTCCATCAACATTACCTTAATAACTAACAATAATCATAAGAAAATTCAGTATCATCAAATCAAATCATTGAACCTAGTAGTTCCATTAAACTCTGGCTGTCCTTTAAAGGTCAAAGCAATATTTTTTCAGTGTACAATCAGTAGCATTTATAGACTTATCTAGTTTGTTTAAAATAGGTTTTCCACTGACATCAAACACTTACTATAAACTCCTGTGCCTCCTCCAATGACTCATTTCTCCTTTTATAGATGCCTGGGATGTAAAATCACAAAATTCTGCACAGGGTAGATTTCAGACTTGAAAACTTTGGGATTTTTATCTGTCTGGCATAGGATTTTGAAGTGATCATTGCAGGACTATAATTGAACGTGCCATCAACAAACACTCAAGGGTATTATTAAAAGTTTTCCATTTCAATGAATTTCAAGTTATTAATCTCATTCATTTAACAATGTGTTAAGTGGACAATAAAACCAGCAGCCTCCAAATAGGGAAGAGTTCAAAACTTTGGCAATTAGCATGACATTGGTTTGTTTGGCCACTGTACTAACCACTGCAATACACACCAAGGATTCAAAGGCCACTGACAAGTGAAACCTCACCCATGAATACTAAGTAAATTGGTACCAATCCATGCGCTTCCAAAATGCCCAGTATACAGCCTGGAACTAACTTGATTTCCAGAAATATCTGATTCAACACCTCCTCATTTGTGTTTTCTGATGCTTTAATACAAGTTCAAAGCAAAAATATATAATCTGCTCTTTACAGATTGTCTGCTTGAGGTAACCTCTTTCAGTAGTGCAAAAATGTCAAGGTACTTTGTAAATAGTTTTTAAATCTCCTTAAAATAGTTTTGACTACTTAAAGCAAAAAATAACAAAACATTGTGGAATTTATAGCATGGAGGATTAAAATATATAAAAATAATAACAAGAAGGCTAGGAGGAAAAAATGGCAGTTTGAAAGATTTTTATAATATACAGGAGAGACTGTGGAGTTTGATGTTGATGAGAAAAGGTTATGAGAGTAGTAAATGTTATAAGCTCTGGTGGAGTTCCACCAGTGCAAGGCACTCAATATGCAGCAAACTAACCACTATAGATACTATCCACATGGTAGGGGTCCTCCATGCAATTACCAGAATTACCAGGACAGTGAGAGTAAGGAAAAGGAGGTATGGGAGAATGCCCTGAAGGCCAGGCTCAACAATGCCAACCCTAACTCGGGCCATAGTTCTTACCTTACTACATTCAGAGACCCCATGAACAACAACCACATTATTCCAACCCTCTAGTGCAGAAAGAAGTGATGGAAGGTATTGACAACCAGGGTGCAGGAGAACAAGGTAGACCAGTGAGACAGAATATGTATCAGAATTATAGATCATAATTTCTCAGGGGCTCTTCTAACCAAAGGCAGCAAAGAGAATAGCAATAAAGAGAGGAAAAGTCAAGGAGAGAAGACCCAAGGTCAGCATCCACCTCAACGTTATTACCACCGCAACTTCAATTACGTCTGTGGATGTCCAGAAAACCCTCAACCACAACACGGAAAAGAAACAAGCAGTTGATTCACTAGCTGAGAATTTATCCATTTTTGAAGCTGAAAAGGGCCTGGCATGAAAAAAAGTTAGCTTATCACCTTCACCATCATCTGGTTCAGTCATCCAAAAAGAAGAAATGAATATAAAATTCCAGTAATAAGAAAAAAAACAAAATGTTGGAGCTAAAGACGATTTAAGTGGTTACTTTTTGCCCATTGACCAAATGCTAGAACTATCCACATTATCTATACAATTTGTGTTTTTTTAATTTATTTATTTTAATTAGTTTCAAGTATACAGTACATTGGTTAGACATCTATACAGTTTGTAAAATGACCCCCTGCAATTGCTCCCTCCCTCCCCTGACCCTCCACCTAGCCAAAGTATTAATGCCAATTGCACTCTCTATGCCATGCTCCCCATCGCCGTAACCATCCATCAGCTACTAATTTGTACTTCTTTAACCCTTCACCCTATTCTTCCAGCCCACCAAACCCTGCTCCCTTCTGTCTATCACCAAAATGTCCACTATATTTGTGAGTCTGTTTTTGATTAGTTCGTTCTTTTTATTCCTTAGATTCCATATATAAGTGAAATCATATAGTGTTTATCTTTCTCTGTATGACTTAAATACCTTCTAGGTCCATCAAAGCAATCTTTTTCCATCCCCTTCTTTTTAGTCTGTGTGTGTCTTTTAATCTGAAGTGAGTCTCTTATAGGCAGCATATGTAGGGGTCTTTCAGCCACTCTATCTTTTGGTTGGAGTGCTAAATTCTTTTCAATTTCAGGTACTTATTGATAGGAATGTAGTTGTTACCATTCTTTATTCCTGCTTTTAATACAGGTTTTTTCTTCTTAAAGAAGTTCCTCCAACATTTTCTGTAATTCTGGTTTGGTGGTGATAAATTCCTTTAGCTTATTGTTGTCTCGGAAGTCCTTTATTTGTCCTTCAGCTCTAAACGATAGCTTTGCTGGATAAATTATTCTTGGTTGTAGATCTTGGGTCATCATTCTTTTGAATATTTTTTGCCAAGCCCTTCCATCTTGCATAATCTCTCTTGAGATATCAGCTACCAGTTGTATATCCTTATATGTAATTCCTTATATGTAGTTATTTGTTTTTCTCCTGCTGCTTTGAAATTTTTTTCTTTGTATTTAATCTGTGGCATTTTAATTATGATGTGCTTGGTGTGGCCCTCTTTGGATCCCTGATTTTTGGAATTCTCTGAGCTTCCTAGGGTTTTGTGTCCATTTCCTTTCCCAGGTTAGGAAAGTTTTCCATCATTATTTCTTCAAACGGCCGTTCAATATCTTGATTTTCTTCAGTTATTCCCATCAGACAGATATTTGGACTGTTAATAGTGTCCCATATTCTCCTTAAATTATTTTTATAGTCTTGGCATATTATCTCTTGCCATTCTGATTACATGTCCTTAGTTTTCCTGTCCCCTAGATTGGGCATTTGATCCTTTTCTTTATTCACTTTGTTTATTCCTTTGTTTATTCTATTTAATATACTTCTCATCTCAGATAATTTGTACTTCATTTCAGACTGGTTCTTTTATAATTTTCATGTTCATTTTTATGTTTTTTATCTCTTTGTTGAAGTTCTCACTGAATTTAACCAAAAGTTCATTGAGCATCTTTATAACCAGTGTTTTGAACCCTGAACCTCCTAGATACTTGACTCTATTATACCTGAATCTCTGTTCTGCTCTGTCATATAGTTTCTGCTTCTTTGTCTTCCCATTTAGGATGCCTTTCCGTGTCTGTTTCTAAGTGCTAAACAAAGCTCCTACATCACCTGGTCTTATCAGTATGGATTTGTGAAGTAGGTGACCTGTCCTGAGAGGAGTTCAGATGCAGGCCAAACTAAGACCAAGCCTTTGTCCCTCCAGTACCACCTGTTAAGATTCAGCAAGCCATCCACAGATGTTGTGCTTATAGTTGCCTCAAAAGGCCATGCCAGAAATGGAGGCTGCCTTCAGTGTGAGTCTCAACAACAAGCACTGGACTTGCAGAGGATACACCAGGATGTGGCTTGGGTGGGCTCCCGAGTTAGGGGAGGCAGGATTTTAGGGAATCCTCTGGGCGGAGCAACCTCTGTTTGATGATGTCACATCTATGGCGGCACTGTGTCTACACACTGGGAAAAAGGAGGTTTCAACGGAGAACAACGGATACCACTGGCACTTCTGTACAGAGCAAGTCTCACCTCAGCCCTCACTCGGACAATCTATCCCTGAAAGTCCCTGGTGCCCCTGCATGCAGCCTAATCGGCACTGGTGCTCTGAGCAAGCAGGTTTGTCACTGGAAAATCTGCTCACTCACACGGCCCCTCTAAAAGGCTTTTACCATCGCTGTAGCTTCTGTCTCACTCAGCCACTGGAGACTGGGCAGCCCCACGTCCTCATCCCGTCCTATCTTCTGCTGTTGCAAAGTGATTTTTCAGATTTCTCCCTAGATGTATGACTTGTTTATCTAGATCCCATGCCTTTTCCTTGCTGCTGCTCCTTATTTCTGTCACAACTTTGATTTGGTTGCCAGAGGGATGAAGAGCCTTTATCATCTACATCATTTTTTTTTCCTATCTAGTTTGGGGTTTTTAATATTTTACCTAAAACATCTCTTTTGAGTAATGACAAATTCACTTTTTTTAAACCTGATCTTTCTCAATATACTTTTAAAGTCTTTCAAATTATTTTATACCTGGTCAAGTTGAGATTTTTAAGAACTTCATTTTTAATTTGTAATGAAAGTTTATAACTCAATTCTTTAAAAAGCCAACTGTAATGTTATGATTTATAATAATATATATATATATTTGGGCTTTGTCCCCTTTTCTGGCAACTCAGAGTTTTTATACAGTCTTCATGTCTTTTATTGGCTATGTGGTAGATAGAATTTCAAGAAATGGTTGCAAGATTCCATGACCTAATCCCCAAGACTTTGAATGTTATGAAATATCACTCTATTGATTATGTTGTGTTATATGACATAGCTGACCTTAAAAAAGGCAGATATCTAGGTAGGCCTAACCTATTCACATGAGACCTTAAAAGCACCTGATTTTGTCTGGTGGCAGAGAAAGAAGGCAGAAGATGAAGCCCAAAGATTCACACATGAGAAGGACTTAAAATGCTATTGATGATTTAAAGATGGAAGGGATCACGTGAGAAAGAATGCAAGGGACCTTAAGGAGCTGAAGATGCCCCCAGCCCATAAACAGCCAGGAAATGAGGACCTCAGTCCTACAAGTGCAAGGAGCTTGATTGAAGACCTTGAGCTCTAGAAGAGAACTCAGGCAGCCAACACTTTGACTTGTAATATCCTAAGCATGGAAGCAGTTGGAACTGCCTGGACTTCTTCTGACCTACAGAACTATAAGTAAATACATGGGTGTTGTGATACTTTATTATGCAGCAACAGAAACTAACTCATCTTTAAAAAATATCATTGTTCATAACTTGCTTAAGGTTGTTGCCCATATTTTGCCCTAATGAATAGTGCTGCTATGTAAATGTTACACACTCCAAAATCCAAAGCCCTTAAACCTCATTTCTAGCCTTACTCTCTTTCAGTGAGAGCACAAAAATGGAATTATCCAGTAAAAGAAATCTGAACATTTTATTGGCCTCGATTCAAAATGTCAGGCTGCTTTCCAAAATGATGATGTCTGTCAGAATTTCATCTCAAAAGTTCACCAAAAGAGAATTTTGTTTAATCTTTTATTCCAAACAAATTATGTAACATATGACCAATTATACTTTATTTTAATTTGGGGCAGACCTCACTTTTGATACCCAAGTAACTTGACCTTTCAAGTTCTTGTCAGCTTTATTGTAGGGAGACAAAACCACAACAATAATTTATTTTCTAAACTTAGCTGACAGTAGGCTGTAACATTTAACAAACTTAATTGTAAATTTGAAGGCAATACAAGAGAATTACAAGGCAGGAAAGGAAGATCTTAAAATAGACTGCAAATTTAGGCAGTCTGGTTCTAAAATCCCCTGTCTTAACTCACCACAGGTATACACTTAGGAAATATAACTTCCCACTGCCATGGCTGCCTTGAATTCTGGTGCAGCTAAAGGGGCCTCATAGTCACCGTGTCTCTCACAGCACAGAGGTAAGAGGCAGAGTCTTTGATCTGGAGCTCTTTCAGAAGGAGGTAACTGTATGTGTCAGAGCGACTAAGGAATGAAAAAAAATGACCTCTCTTCTCTAAACCATCCAGAACATTGTAAAAAAGAAATATGGGTGCTCTGCCATCATGTTGTTGGTACCAAGACAGCCCATTGAACCCAAAGGTCTGGTACATGCAGTTGACCTGGACAAAGTCTCCTTCCATAGCCACCAACTCAGCGGGCTGCTGGACACCTTGTCCCGTGGTGCCTATAAGAAGACACATAACTGTTAGCAGAGAAGCACTCCTAGAGGTCACATCATTATTTAAAAAGTTAGTTTCCATGTAATCACAAAAAAAAAAACTGCCATTGATAGAGAAGTTCCTTAGCTAGAAATAAATAGTGATAGAAATAGGAGCAAGAGGAGGACAAGGACAAGGACAAAGACAAGGACAAGAATGATACATAAGAAAAATATGCATCAGGAAAGACTCTTATTATAAGGTGAGAAGTTATAATCATTTCCTTTAGCTGCAAGAAAATTATTTTGAAAATTCCCAGCAATGTTTTCTATTGACTTGAGACTTACCTCCCATTGTTAAAAAAACGTAAAGAAGGAAAACTCCCCACATCTGCTACAAGACACCACGAGCCAGGCAATGCACCCCAGTCCCTGAGCCACTGGAGCCAGTAGAAGGTCAACACCCTCACTGTGGATGCAAAACCCAGAAGAAACACAAAGGGAGGAACTCTTTTCCCAGAGCTGTTCTGGGTTCCCTTACAGGAGTGTCTTCACATAAATATTTTCTACAGATGAATCCACAGGTTTTAGTCCAAGTGATTCTGTCAACATTGAACAACAATGATGAGAAATGGGGAATAACATAAAGCAAATGCAGAGATCAATTTCTCTATACTGAGTTTCTGTTTCTCAAAGAGGAGAAATGAAAACGAGTGTGATTAGAGGTAGGTTATACACACGTTGTGTGTTGGGGTGGGGGAGGTAGTGGTGATGGATGTGATATTTGTGACAGTACAGAAGAGATGAGAGGGTTTTTCTGCTATCTAAAAGTATTTCCCACCAGACAATGAGATGGGGATTTTTTTCTTGAGATGTTTTTTAAAAGACCTAAAGAAATACAATATACGTCTTTCTGTACATATGTATGAATATAGAGGATGAAATATGAAACAACAAAGGAAACTAGTTACTTCCAAAAGGTGAGATTTAAAGGAAATGGTGAGAATGTTAACCTTTTCTTACACATCTCTATTTTGCTTGACTTGTAATTTTTACGTAATAAAATGAGTAACTGAAAGAAGGAAATGGAAGGAAAAAAAGGAGAAAGAGAAGAAAACTAGAAGAAAAAAGAAGAAAGAAAAGAAGGAAAGAAAGAAGGAAAGGAAGAAGGGAAGAAAGGAGGAAGGGAGAAAGGTGGCTATAGTTCAAAATGTTTCCCAATTGTCACAAAAGGAAATTATCTCTTTTGACACATAGTTTTCTCAAACTAATGTACAATATCTTTGCTAAGGAAATTTATATTCCTCATGAGCCCTCTGGATTTATTATTTCTATTTACTCAATATAGTGGACACAGTACAGTACTTGGTTTTAACACAGATAATACTGTCATCTTGTGGCCAGGTGTCACATTGCACCTTAAAAACACACACACAAGCAAGTGCGCGCACACACAAACACCTTAGTAATTTAGAATTAAAAAGAATCTTAAAAATCACGCAGTCTTTGTCTGGCTCCATCATTTTACAGTGGAGCCTCATGAAGATTATATCACACTCCAGCCATTATTTCTTCATTCCTAGCCAGTTTCCCAGTATTACTCAGATTAACATTAACTTTTGTAAAATAAATAAATGAATATCTACCCAAAGCTACTTGCACTAGAACTGCACATGTGTGTGAAAATTGATTTGATATCAGATCAACTCCTGGTAACTTTAAATCAGAAGTTCATATTCAAAAGCACAGCTCCTTTTCCTGCTCACAACATTCAATATGTGTGGCTATTTCTCCTATTCATTCAAAAGCATTTCTTGGGATCTACTATGTGCCAAGGACTGTGCTAGTGTTGGGGATTCCACAGTGAGCAAACCAACATTCAAGGGAAGGGAGACAATAAACAAGTAAAAGAGTAAATATTGTGTGCCAGATAATGTTAAGTGGTGTGGGGGAAAAAAATAAAGTGGCAAAGGGGAAAGAAGAAGGTCGAGGTGGATCTCACTGATTAAGTGACATTTGAACAGAAACCAGAAAGAATGGTGGAAGGACACCTGATGGATATTTGGGAAGAGAGAAATCAATAGAGACCCCACACAGCTCTAAGAAACTGGAAGTCGTCCAAATCTGTT
This sequence comes from Cynopterus sphinx, assembly GCA_030015415.1. Taxonomy (NCBI): domain Eukaryota; kingdom Metazoa; phylum Chordata; class Mammalia; order Chiroptera; family Pteropodidae; genus Cynopterus; species Cynopterus sphinx. The sequence goes on from CM057384.1 coordinate 78,994,557, forward strand.
CTGACAAGATTATTCCCCACAGCCTCCTGTCCAGAGATCTTCTAGAATCATTTGTAGATGCTTTCTCCCTCAAAACAAAATAATGAGGATTTAGAGAGGGCAGATCTCATTAGGGAAATACTTTAGAGTAGAATTTCCCCTGAGGTTAGAATTTTTCTTCAAATCTCTTGACAGTGTTCTTTTTCTTTCTTTTATTTGGAGCAACAGAGGCAACAGCTGATGAAAACCAACATAAAATATGACTCAAGCGATACAGAAGTCAGACTCCTCAAAAGGCCCTGAAAAGCAGGTGTTCTCAGAGATTCTGAATGCTTGTTTGCCAGGTAAACTCCTGAAATAATTCTAAAGCCTTTCCAGAACAGACATGGCAGCCTCTACAATAAGCTAGACTGAATCTCTGAGGGACATCTCTCCATCTGCTGAACCATTCCACTCAAGGGCAGCCTCCTCCACGATTTCACAGCTCTGGAATGTGAGTCTAAGAGGATGGAAAAGCAATCCTGAAACCAGCTCCATTCAGAATAAGGCCAGAGACTAATTTTGAAACTTTAAAGTTGTTCTGTTATTTTGTTCAAATGCTAATTTAACCGGTCTCTTTTCTCCATGTTCTTCCTCAGAACTCTTTCCCAAACTGCTAGAATTGAGTTCCTTTTTCCAAACTTAGGAAATTTCTTTTTGTATTGAGAAAATAACTCAAAAGAACCTTAACACTGTTTTCTGTTCATTTTCTCTCTCTTTTTTTAAGGAAGTTATAAAGGGCAAAGTTGGGCACCTTTACTACCTTCTAGAGGTTGTAAAGAAGATTGTTTGGTTATTGTGCAAACACAGGCCAAACCCATAACCTTTTTTCCTCCAGTGAAGAGGACATTAAGTGCCTTTCTTTAAGTAAGCTCATTGCTTTTTACCTTTTGGTAGAAGGATAGGAATAACCTCTGGTGGAAAAAAATAAAATTTGTCTAGGCCATTTCAAACTATCCATTTCCCTTATTCTGCCCTAGCTCTATCGGGATGTCTAACAGTGAATGAATGTGAAGGAATCTTTCCAGAAACAGATTTGGGTTGATTCTTCTTGAAAGGCAAATAAAAGTCCTTTGATCCTGGTAAGTCTAACACAATACTGGACCAGTCTTCATTCTTCATACTGCTCCCTAATGGCCCATATCCAAGTTCACTATAGAAAGCCCAAGTTTTAAATTGCTGGATTTGCTCACACCAAACTGGCCTGATTGGCAAAGGGGCGCAGGGTGTGGTGGGCAAGTGGGGTGGGGATTTGGGGGTTAGCTGCTACACAGAAAGCAGACTATCCCATGATCTCCATGACTCCATAGAGTTCTCTAAAAACTGCTCCTGGCAACCTCCCCTTTCCATATATGTTCAGTGGCACTCTCTCACCCATCCCCACAGCCTGTCTCTAGAATTTCCATGATAACTGCTTTTTAAACATAGATTGCTTATTCTCTAATGTCACTGACTCTAATTTTCAGATGCTTTTTGAATTTTAGCCTTTTGCTATTTTTATATGTTTTTATATTTAAACTTCAACTGTTCTTACTACATGATTTTAGCAGCAAATAGCCTAAAACTTGGGGAATTTTTTAAAACTTTGATTATCTAATTAGCCAGAACATACAAAAATTATTTTTAATTTTTAGAAATTATTTAAATCTGCCCCTTCCTTGCTTTAAGTATCTAAGTTTCCACAGCTGAAAATAGGAACAAACCTAAAACAAAGTGACACATAAATCTACCCAAAGAAGGAATAATGGGGTGCGGGTGGGGGGCAGTATCCAGACTGTTCTCTCTTGTCAAGACATCTAATCCAACTACAGAAATGCTCACTGTTGCTCCAAAAATCCACCTTCTGAAAATCTATTCGACCCACCTCTCTGCACCACAGACTGCCCTCCTTTGAAGCCCCTTAACACCGTACTCCAAAACAAAAACTCCATCATCTGCAAAGCCAGCCTAGAAAAGTAACCTGCCCTCACATCAAGCTGCTGTAACCCACCTCAGTTTCCTGATCCTACCAGGCAGAGCACCCAGAACCTAGAAGGTAAAAGAAGCTTTCTTCCAGTGGGACACCTGGGAGAAGTAGAACCAGATTTATGTACAACAAACAGGAAAAATCAGACTGGCCAAGCAAATAAATTGGGGAGGATTTTTTTACCATATATAAAAATGCATTTACGGAAATCTTCCAAATAATTCTCCCAAAGGTACAGTTTTATCTGATTGATATACAATGAATTTTCATAAAACAGTCCAGAAATATATAATTTGTCTAAGTGAAAGCATACTGGTATATATGTCTGTATTGACAAAAAAAATTACTTGGGCTCCTTAGCAGTATTTTATGCATGATCTTAATCCCAACTGTATCTCTTTTCTATATTCTAGCCAAAGAGATAAGAACTAGTCTTCTCATCCATTTTCAAATAAATCAAGGTATTCCATTCACCTGAAACTCAGGAGACAGTAAAAATCTGGTTGCTTTTTGTGTGTTTGTGCACAAAGGGTATAGATAACATTTTGTGTAGACGCTGAAGAACCAAGTATATATATATTCAAGTTCTACATTAATCAATGCTTTTATAATAAACAATAATAATTCCTCTGTAATTTCATACCAAAAAATCAAATCCCAAACCAATGGACCACACAAATCAACAAATAAACATAAATGATATCCTGGAGCAATAAAAAAACATGAATGATCCTCAGAGTTTTTATAATAAAACTAGACCTATTTTGCATGACCCAGGTTGGCCCAAGAATCAGACAAACAAGATCAAGCAGAGAAAGAAGCACTGTGTCAGATCCATGGGATTTGGCAATATCCATTCATTCAGCTATTCAGTCACTCAGAAAACAATTATCATTTGCACCATGCTAGATGGGACAAATAATGAAGGAGACATTAAGAATTTGAACAATGATGTGCTCACTTCAGCAGCACATATACCAAGAAATTGGACAATGGCAATATAATGCGTTACCTGCTCTGAAAAGTGTAAGCATGGTTCTTGGGAATCAGGAAGGCCTTGAAGGTGAGGACCTCCAACCTCAGTCCTGAAGGAAAAGTGAAGAAGGGAGCATTACCCAGCTGAAGGGAGCAGAGAAAACAGACTGTGCCTAGGAGCATGCTACTGAGAGAGCCCTGAGGAGTCTTGTGCATCTAAACACTAAAAAGGAATTGCAAGGGATGTGAATAATAAATAAAAGTTATGTAATAAAGTGGCAAATTAGGGCAAGATAATAAATATTTTTGCTTGCTTTTATAAGGAGATGGAATTTTACCTGAGGGCAAAGAGGAAGCATTGCAATGATGGTAAGTGTAGGGAAAAGCAGACAAAGTAGACATAGTAATTGTGGGATACTCAGTCTATACTGCTCAGCCTCAATCTTAGCCCCTCTCCAGTGAACACTTTTTGATTGGAGTTATACATTTTTCTCTATCATTCACACGTTCCTCTATTCCTTGATCTGCCAGATACGGCTTCTCAGTATCTCCCAATAAATAAGAGTTTTCATTTATCTAGGAAAATAACCAGCCTCTCTGGATGTTTTCCTGTGTCAAAAAAAAAATAATAATAACTAATGGCAACATCACCTCATCTTTTTTAAAAACTTAATATTATTTATTTTTTCCCCATAACTCTTAGACTTAATCATCAAACACAGGCATTCTCTCACAACCTCCACGTGTCGTATTTCCCTTGTCTGACTTCACCATTCATCTTAGCAGACTACAGAGAGGCATGGAAAAGACCGAAAACACATCCCTGGACTCCGTGGTGACAGATTTCATTCTCCTGGGCTTATCTCACCCCCCAAATCTGAGGATCCTCCTCTTCTTGGTCTTCTTCACCATCTACATCCTGACTCAGCTGGGCAACGTGCTCATTCTGCTCACGGTGTGGGCAGACCCAAAGCTCCATGCTCGCCCCATGTACATTCTCCTGGGCGTGCTCTCATTCCTGGACATGTGGCTCTCCTCAGTCGTTGTTCCTCGCATTATTCTAAACTTCACTCCCGCTAGCAAGGCAATCTCGTTTGGTGGCTGTGTGGCTCAGCTGTATTTCTTTCACTTCCTTGGCAGCACGCAATGCTTCCTCTACACCTTGATGGCCTATGACAGGTACCTGGCCATATGCCAGCCTCTGCGCTACCCTGTGCTCATGAATGGGAGATTATGCACTATCCTTGTGGCTGGAGCTTGGGTGACCGGCTCCATCCATGGGTCTATCCAGGCCACCCTGACCTTCCGCCTGCCCTACTGTGGACCCAACCAGGTGGATTATTTTTTCTGTGACATCCCTGCAGTATTGAGATTGGCCTGTGCTGACACAGCTGTCAATGAGCTTGTGACCTTTGTGGACATTGGAGTAGTGGCTGCCAGTTGCTTCATGTTAATCCTGCTCTCCTATGCCAATATAGTCCATGCCATCCTGAAGATACGCACTGCTGAGGGGCGGCGCCGGGCCTTCTCCACCTGTGGTTCCCACTTAACTGTGGTCACAGTCTACTATGTCCCCCTTATTTTCATTTACCTCCGGGCTGGCTCCAAGAGTCCCTTGGATGGGGCAGTGGCTGTGTTTTACGCTGTTGTCACTCCATTACTGAACCCCCTCATCTACACACTGAGGAACCAAGAAGTGAAGTCTGCTCTGAAGAGAATAACAGCAGGTCTGGGGGCTGCAAGTGAAAAGAAGTAACTCTAGGCTCAGGGATTAGCTACATCACCTCTGTTACCACTCCTTTCAGCGACTGCCGCGTGTGGCAGTAACGTCCAACAAACTGTTAGTGATTTAAATGGAAATGAATTAAATTCTATTTAGAAGAAACTCCTGACCTCTTTAGATTCACACTCTTTTCACCTTTTAAATTGCTTCAAATTGTTCTAACACTATCTGTTTAGAATTAAGTGGATACATTACTTCTATAACCTCTGACTACCTTGTGGTATAAGAAAATGCCTTATTAAGGATTAAATAGAATAAGTATGTGTCAGCCTCTTCAGAGATGTACTATGTCAGAAAATGTGAAAGGGGAAATAAACGACATAATGCTACACTAGCTTCTTTATTATTCTCTTCACCCTAAACCCTAGCCTTCTAAATTCTTTCTTTGCTTGTACGTGGCATTAACATTTCCAAACACTTGAACTTGAAGAAAGTGGATCACTATGTTTCCTTCCAGTCTCTCACTCTTTCCACATGCTAAAACATTAAATCTGTCCCCTCTACCTTTAGAATGTCTCTCTTGATTCCTAAATAATCTTTTGTCCTTTTCTTCATCCACACCACAGTCAAAATTACCCTTCTGAACCATAGAACCTGTAGGATCTCCAATGAATATAAAATAAAACCAGACTCCTTAATCTGAAATTCAAAGTCCCAAAAATATAGACTCAACAAATCTATTCTCCCAAGACATCTCTACCCTTTTAACCTTCTCCCACCCTCACTGACTTACTGCCATTCCTTAAGCATACTCAATATTTGTCCACCACTATTTTGCTCAAATTCTCTCCTCTGTGTGGAAAACACTTCCCATTCAAATTTATTTTGTCTAATCTCCTAAGGATTTGTCTTAGAAGAGGGTCAAACTATAAGCTCCAAATTTTAACTTTTCTTAATGAGGATCTTGGCTTATGTTTTCCTTCCAACTGATCTCCTTCATGGTGCAGCAACTCTAAGTAGACATGTAATTAACTCAAGGCATATGGGTGGTACTGAGTAGCCCACTCAAAACAGGATAATGTGAGGAGGGTTCCTTTTCATAGGGACTATTTATAAAGATATAAGAGTAAGGGGACCACAAGAAAAAATTAGTAACCTTGAGCTTAGTGACACTCAAATGATTTACTATCCTAAGGACAGAAGGGATAATGGAGGGAACAGTTAGGAGAGCCAGGAGGATAAAAGTCTCATAAGGTTTATGCCCACCCGGGGATGAAAAAAAAAGTCACATAACTCTCCCAAGTTCTTTCCTCCAGAGTACTGGCACACTTATACACAGCCCTGTAGACATCTAGGTTTTCCTGAGCTACCTATGTAACACCCCTAGCACTGAACCTTCTTCCAGGTAGAAATGGAAGAAGTTACTAGGTCAGCTCGAGGCAAGAAATACTACTGGCAGAGATAGAAAGTATCAGAGAGAAGGCATTTTGCTTTACTTCACACATTTCAGAGCCTTCCAGGGATAAATGAATAAGCATATGACTCACTCACCAAGGAATTCTTCCTTTGACTAAAGAGCTTTTTCCGAAAGCAAATTCTACCTTCCACCCTGAAGGTCACAGGATAAGTAGTCAAAGAGGGAATGGAGAAGAAAAAGAAAGAGAGAGAGAGAGAGAGCGAGAGAGAGAGAGCGAGCAGTTTGTCCCTCCTTCTAGCAGTCCATGATTCAGACATACTAGACCACTTCCAGAGTCCTCTGCTACATCATTCTAAACAAGTTTAAAACTAGAGATAGAAGCAGCTACAAACTTAGGAAATACCAGAACTTCTCAAGCCCACCCATGCCTATATGTTTTGCCAGGGACGACAGAGACTTATTGGAAATGTCAGTGCATCAGCACAAGGCTGGAGTCAAAGCAAAGTCACTGCTACACAAAGTGAATTTCAAACCAGAGGTCAAGAACAGGAATTGTGGATTCCAGCTGATGGTATGTTGGTAATGTTTAAAATAATGGCTTCCCATCCTAAAATCCCCCCACCAAAAACAAAAACAAAACACAACAAAACAAAACAAAAAACATGATTTGTTTTGATTGCCAATTTCCATGGTTTAAATACTCCCACCACAGTCAATTTCAGACTCCAACATGACAGCATTGCATATGGGATTGGGAATAGCAGCACACCATTATATAACATTTCCGCTATATCCATACAATATGAATAACTTTACAGATACTAGTAAGACATAGTAAAATAATTAGAAAGTGATGAGTTTTAAGTATTATTACATTTCAATGTAATTTATTTAATTGGAAAATGTACGTTTAGTTGCAATTTAAAATTTAATTGCAATTTTAACAAAGAGCTTACAAAATTTCTGAAATTTAACAATAAGCTGTTATAAGCCAGTACAAACAAACTCCAACACAAAAATGAATCCAAATAAGTTTTGGGGGAGCAAGTTACCCCACAATTTCTGATGGGACCGTCCTGACCTGCATGGTCCAATTGTCTACCAGACCTGCCACACTCAATAAAGAAAGCAAGAATTCAAGAAAAACTCCTACTGTTTGAAACCATCCTCTTTTTCAACTGCCATGGGAAAAATGGCAATAGACTTTAAAGTGGAGGTGACTAAATTTTACTCAACTAACCTAAATTTAGGGGTTTTTTTTTCCTATCAATATCCAGAGAGGTGAAAACATATAAGAGGATTAGCTCAATTATTAAAAATCATGTACATTTTCAAGGCACTTCTTGGGATTATACAGGTAAATGTGTGATCCTGCAACACTTCAAAGAAAGGAATCACAGTAATTAAAGGTCATTCAAACAGATGATGTTGTTCTTCACAGCTCACTTTCTAGACATGTAGAAATGATTCCTGTTTGCTGTCAAAACAAAAAGTAATGAGTATCCTGGGGAATGTAGTTCTCATGGGAAAAATGGTTCCGGGTAGAATTCCCAAGAGGTAGTTTTCTACAAATTTCTTGACAATGATTAATAAAACTCAATTAAGGGAAACCCATCGAATAACATAAATTCAAGACATTTAAGTAGAGAAGTCACAGTCTATAAAGAGCCTCCAAGAGCATGCAGTCTCATAGATTATTAAAATAGCCATTGGACCACCAAAGGAAGATTTTATTTCCATCCCAAAGCAAAGACCCAGTCACCCATTACCACAAACCCAAGAGATATTCTGAAGGACACTTTCTTCACCTGTTGGACTATTCTACCTGAGAAAGACAAGCCTCCTCCAAGATTTTTCTGCTGTATCCATGTGAGTCTAAGAAGGGAAACATTCCTAAAGCCAGGGAAATTCACAATAGGAGCAAAGACTTAATTACCAGACCCCAAAATTTTCAGTAGCTGTCAAAAATTTTATTTAGTCTGTCTCTTTCCTCCGTCTACTTCCTTACCTCATTCTCTCCTCAGAGTGAATACTTTAAGCATATTAATTTTTAATTAAATTGCCTTTCTTTAAATTTCAGAACTTTCTTTTGTGAATTGAGTTTTAAACATTTATCTATTCTTTTCTCTATTTGGGGGGGGGGGGGACATAACAAAGCCAGGCCAATTTACAATAGGAGCAAAAACTTAAATTCCAGACTTTAAAAGTTTCATATAAATAATAAATATAAATGATGCCTCAGATTCAACATTACTGAGCAAACGCAGAGATGGGGTCTTTAACCCTTCTTTTCCCAGTAATAAGTACACTTAGTAAACTTACTTGAAGGTTAAGTAGTAATAAAGATTAAATACATCTGAAAATGGTGTTTATAAAAGGGTATTTTTAGTTAGATCCAGTAGTTAGACCTATCAATGTTCATATCTCAGTATAAATTATTAAAATTTAATCTAAATATAGTTTAATTTTTTGTTGTTTCTTAAGAATTATAAGGTGCTTTAATTTAAGAAACAAGTAAAAATATCTAAAATGCTATTATAAGGGAAAATTTTTCTAGAACAAGCCATCCATCAAAGGAAGTTTTCAAATAACATCTGACTCAGATGTTTAATACCTTTAAAGTGTTTTAAGAAACTGTTACAAGACAAATAAAGTTTTAAGATAATAATATACTAAAGGTCAAATCCTATAACAATCAATGCTATTATAATCCATATCATCAAACCTATTAAACTACTTAGGTCAATCAATAAATTTATATAACGTTCTAGAGCAAACAGATGGCACGGATAATGCCTTAAACTTTGTTTACACAGGGAATAGACTCACATTGCTGAAATATATGTGACCTAAAGCATGAGAAATGTGATCACATGTGGAAACAGGATGCATGATTAATGGGATCTGGCAATATCCATTCAGTCAGCCCATTAACTAACAAATATTTATTAATTAACTTACTGTTGCCAAGAACTAGGGTAAGTGCTGCAGAAACTTAAAAAGAACAAAACAGAATAGGTCTTTGTTCTGAAGGCGCTTATAACCTAGCAGAAGAAACTAATGAGTATTTTAGCAAATAGCTCTTATCACACTTCACTGCAATTGCCTTTTATGATATAAATTCTTACTTCCCAGAAGATTGTCTTCTAAGGAGGAGACCTTTTCCAAAGGAGGTGACAGCCAAAGTGAATCTTGAGGAATGAGGCTATGTTAAGACAACTCAGTATACTTCAGAAGAAGTAAGTCCAGAAATAAAGAGCATGCAGTGTTCTAAGAGAACCAAAGGAAAAAGACTCTAGAAATATACAGGGTAAGATCACAAAGGTTCTTGTAGATTATGGGAGGAGACATTTTGAGACCAACAATAGGGATAGTTATTGTGGAGTGATTGTTCTGCACTGCACCATAGCACCAGAATCCACTTCTATGTAGTACCCCTTTTGAGGCGTAGACTTATCGTTTGCACTATTCACATATATTCAGATACAGCCTGTGCCTTGGCTTTCAACACTTGTATGTAGTGTCTTCCATTGAAGAAGCATTTAGAGTGTCTGGAAAGTAAGCAGCCTCTGAGGACTTGTCTTGCCAAGCAAACTCAAATGGCAATTCTTTCTACCTAACACATGGAAATCCTCTGTTAACCTCCTAGACTGTGGTCCCCAAACACAGGCATTCTCTCACCACCTCCACGTGTCGTATTTCCCTTGTCTGACTTCACCATTCATCTTAGCAGACTACAGAGAGGCATGGAAAAGACCGAAAACACATCCCTGGACTCCGTGGTGACAGATTTCATTCTCCTGGGCTTATCTCACCCCCCAAATCTGAGGATCCTCCTCTTCTTGGTCTTCTTCACCATCTACATCCTGACTCAGCTGGGCAACGTGCTCATTCTGCTCACGGTGTGGGCAGACCCAAAGCTCCATGCTCGCCCCATGTACATTCTCCTGGGCGTGCTCTCATTCCTGGACATGTGGCTCTCCTCAGTCGTTGTTCCTCGCATTATTCTAAACTTCACTCCCGCTAGCAAGGCAATCTCGTTTGGTGGCTGTGTGGCTCAGCTGTATTTCTTTCACTTCCTTGGCAGCACGCAATGCTTCCTCTACACCTTGATGGCCTATGACAGGTACCTGGCAATATGCCAGCCTCTGCGCTACCCTGTGCTCATGAATGGGAGATTATGCACTATCCTTGTGGCTGGAGCTTGGGTGACCGGCTCCATCCATGGGTCTATCCAGGCCACCCTGACCTTCCGCCTGCCCTACTGTGGACCCAACCAGGTGGATTATTTTTTCTGTGACATCCCTGCAGTATTGAGATTGGCCTGTGCTGACACAGCTGTCAATGAGCTTGTGACCTTTGTGGACATTGGAGTAGTGGCTGCCAGTTGCTTCATGTTAATCCTGCTCTCCTATGCCAATATAGTCCATGCCATCCTGAAGATACGCACTGCTGAGGGGCGGCGCCGGGCCTTCTCCACCTGTGGTTCCCACTTAACTGTGGTCACAGTCTACTATGTCCCCTGTATTTTCATTTACTTCAGGCCAGGCTCCAAGAGTCCCCTGGATGGAGCAGTGGCTGTGTTTTACACTGTTGTCACTCCGTTACTGAACCCCCTCATCTATACACTGAGGAACCAAGAAGTGAAGTCTGCTCTGAAGAGAATAACAGCAGGTCTGGGGGCTGCGAGTGAAAAGAAGTAACTCTAGGCTCAGGGATTAGCTACATCACCTCTGTTACCACTCCTTTCAGCCACTGCCGCATGTGGAAGTAAGGTTCAACAAATCGACATTAAGTTTAATTGAATGTAACTCTACTGGGAAGAAGATTTTGGTACTACATTTAACCTCAATAGATTGGACAGGGTTACTTTACATTTTTCTGATCCATCTCTCAGGGGAAAGCACATTCCACACAAATGTGGAATATGCAGAATAAATGCTCTATCTGGAAGGAAGAAGGATTATTACAGGCAAATTTTGGAAAAACCAGCATAATGCTACACCATCACCCCTTTTCTATTTGCTTCACTCTTAATTTCTCAAGCCACTAGGCATTCAAGATTGTTTTGGTGACATCTAAGCTAATCCATCCTTCCAAGTGCTTGGTGTGAATTTCTGTGCACATCATCCATGTTTCCTTCCAGCCCCTCTCTCTCTCCCATGCAATAATTCACCAAATTCTGTTTACTCTGTCTCACGAATGTCTCTGTGGCTTCCTAAGTGATTCCCTCTTCATCCTCATTCACATTCATACCACTACAAGTTTCCTTTCTGAAACATAGCTCTTCACTGGCTCTCCACTGCATTTAGAAAAAGCCAAAAAGCTTGAAATTCCAAGTCCCCTCATAACTGGATCCCATATCTCACACCCCAAGACATTTCTACCACCCTCATTTCTCCTGTCCCTATTAAGTTACCTGTCATTCTTCAAACATGCTCTTTACTTCTGGGCCTCTGAGTCTTTACTTAAGATATACCTGTATGATAAATAATCTTCTTCCTTCCTCATATTGGTAAATTGATGTTTTATACTTCCTTCATGGCCCAGAAAAAAATTCTTATTCCCACTAGAAGTTTTCTGATTCTCCCAATCAGAACTTATTTCCTCCTCCTTTTATTCCTATACTCCTTTGAATTTTATAATAGCACTTATTATTGACTGGCTTGTATTACAGTTTAGATCAGAGTCCTGGAGAACAGAAAGAATGTTTTATTGGTGTCTGTGTTGTAGCCCGCTTTTTCCTAATATCGACTAGTAGGTGTTGTGGTAGAGATGGCTAACTGCCCACCAAAATCCATATATATTTAGAACATGGCTTCCCCACTATGGACATTTCCCAGTCTATCATACAGGCATGTGCAGTTATATGTCTAAGTTCTCTCAAATGCAATATGGAGGGTTTATATGTATGTGTGATACTTTCAGACCAGCCCTCAAAATTGGCACAGGATCTTTTCCCTGTTCATTTCCTACTCTGAGGGGGAACTGGGATATGACAGGGACCAGCTCCACTTTGCGCCCAAGTGGAGATAAGTTACCTGCCAACCTGGAACATGTACCTTAGAATTTTAAGTGAGAAGAAAATAAGCCTCTAACTTCTTTAATCCACTGATTTGTTATTGGGTTACTTTGTGATAGCAGCTTCATCTCATCCTAATTGATACTTCACTCAACTGACAATTTTTAAAACTTAAAATAGCACCAGGCAATTCTTTTAAACTGCATTTGAATTGTCGAAAGTATCCAGAAAACCTTTTGGTCAATTATAATGCCTAAAAGTCAAAGATTGGAAGCCACCTAGTCAGTCATTCACTGGACCAATCAGTTCATCATGTAACATCATTCTGACCAGGCCAGGGTGAGGTAAATAATCTTGACTTATCTCTGGCCTTACCTGGAGAATCAAGAAAACATTTAAAAGAACTGGAGACAAATGACTCAAGGACAGGGCAGCATAAGAGCAAATGTCAATAGCTCCTTCCAGAATATGAAGAACCAGGTAAATGTGTTCTTTCATTTATTGACAGTTGTTTCACTCAATTATATATGCAAGGTCATGTTAGCCCAATATTTCTGCAATTCTTTATTGTGGTAAAATACACATAACATGATGATTGCCATCTTAACCATTGCTAAGTGTACAGTTCAGTGGTATTAAATACATTCACATAGTTGGACAACCATCACCATCATACACCCCCATAACTCCTTTCATCTTGTAAAACTGAAATTCTATGCCCATTAAACAATGACTCTCCATTCTCCTCTTCCCCAGCCTGATAATCACCATTATACTTTCTGCCCCTATGATTTTGACTACTCTAAGTACTCTAAGTACTCTTAGTACTTCATATAGTATTTGTCTTTTAGTGACTGTCTTATTTCATGTAGCATAATGTCCTCAGGGTTCATCCATGTTGTAGCATATTGTGGAATATCCTTCTTTTTTTAGAATGAATAATATTTCTTTGTATGTATATACCACATTTTGAGTATCCATTCATCCACATATGAATACTGGGGTTGCTTCTATGTTTTAGCTATTGCGAATAATGCTACTATGAGTATAGGTGTTCAAATATCTCTTTGATACTTTACTTTCAGTTCTTTGGGTATATACACCCAGAAGAGGAACTGCTGGATCATGTGATAATTCTATTTTTAATTTTTTCAGGAATTATCATGCTGTTTTTCACAGAGGTTGTACCTTTTCCATTCCCACCAACCATGCAAAAGAGTTCTAATTCATCCACATTCTAGCACTTGTTTTTCTGATTTTTTTTGATAGTAGCCATCCTAATAAATGTGAAGTAGTATCTCATTGTAGTTTTGATCTGCATTTCCCTATAGATTGGTGATGTTGAGAATCCTTTCATGGGCTTGTTGGGCATTTGTATATCTTCTTTAGAGAATTGTCCATTTAAGCCCTTTGCCCATTTTTGAATACAGTTGTCTGATTTTGTTGTTGTTTTAAGAGTTCTGGATATTAATCTCTTATTAGATATATAATTTATAAATATTTTCTCTCATTCTATGTGTTACCTTTTTACTTTATTAATAGTGTCTTTTGATATGCAAACATTTTTAATTTTTATGAAGTCCAATTTGTCTATTTTTTTCTTTTGTTGACTATGCCTTTTTTTGTCATAGCCAAAAAACATTGCCAAATCCAATGTTGTGAAGCTTTTGTTCTATGTTTTCTTCTAAGAGTTTTATTGTTTTTGGTCTTACATTTAGGGCCTTGATCAATTTCACATTGATTTTTGTACAATAGTCCCTTTTAGTTGTGGAGGTATGTTCCAAGACTCCCAGTGGATACCTGAAACCGTGAATAATACTGAATCCTAGATATTCTGTTTTTTTACTATATAAATACCTATGATAAAGTTCAACTTATGAATTAAGTACAGTAAGAGATTAGCAACAATGATGACAATAAAATAGAACATTTACAATAATATATGGTAATAAAGTTATGTGACTATGGTCTTTCTTTCTGTCTCTGAAAACCAATCTGATTACCAAAACCACTACCAAGTGACTAACAAGGAGGGTACACATACAGCATGAATATACTGAACAAAGTAATGATTTACTTTCTGGCCAGGATGAATCAAGACAGCATGAGATTTCATCAGAATGGTACGTAATTTAAAACTTATGAATTGTTCATTTCTGAAATTTTCTCATTTAATATTTTGGGACCATGATTAGCCACAAGTAACTGAAATCACAAAAAGCAAAACCATGGATAAGGGGGCACTATTGTATATGGTGTTAAGTAAGGGTCCAACTTCATTCTTTTACCTGTGAATACCCAGTTTTCTCAGGACCGCTTGTCAAAAAGACTATTCCAGTGAATAATCTCGGCATTCTTATCAAAAATCATGTGACCAGTACTCACTTCTGCAGCAGATATACTAAAATTGAAACAATCTAGAGAAGAATAGAATGGCTCCCGCAAAAAGATGACACAAAAATTCATTAAGTGTTTCATATTAAAAAAAAAAAATCATGTGACCACAGCTTCAAGGGTTTCTTTCTTGGCTCTCTTCTTCTAACTTTGAGATTCATTTGTTCATTTTCTAGTTCCTTGAGGGGCAAGGTTATGTTGTTTATTTGAGAGCTTTCTTTTTTCTTGATGTATCTACTTATTGCTATAAACGTCCCTCTTAGAACAGTTTTGCTACATCCCATAAGCTTTGGTATGTTGTGTTTCCATTTTCATTTGTCTCAAGATATTTTTTCCCTAAAATTATATCATTATACATTTTGTGCGCCAAAACATACACTAATAATTCATGTAAATGCATTAGCCTCTTACATTATGTAGTAAACAAGATCTAGAGTTACAAACCAAAGTTACAGCAATACTAGCTTTTAAAGTAATAATCCTTCTTTTCTTTAAATGCATTATTCTCTTAAATCATGTAGAAAACAAATCATTTTTACAATAATACTAGCTTTTATAGTTGCCCATATATTTACCTTTATTTAAATCTTTATTTCTTTAAATGGCTTCCAGTTACTGTCTCATGCCCTTTCATCTGACCATGCATGACTCCCTTGAGTATTTCTTGAAGGGCAGGCCTAGTCACAAATCCTCAGCTTTTTTTCATCTGAGAGTGTTATAATTTCTCCCTCACTTTTTTGACAGTTTTACTGAATCTAGGATTGTTGGTTTACAGTTTCTTGGTTTGTTGTTTTTTTTGTTTGTTTGTTTGTTTTGTTTTTACCACTTTGAATATATTGGCCCACTGTCTTCTGGCCTCCAAAGTTTCTGATGAGATATTTGCTGATTTTATTGGGGATTTTGTTGAGGATCCCTTGTATGTAACAATTCACTACTACCTTGCTGCTTTCAAGATTCTCTCTTTGTCTTTGCCTTTTAAAAGTCTGATTGTAATATGTCTCAGTGTTCTCTCTCTTTTTTTAAAATTAGTTTCAAGTATACAAAATATTGGCTAGACATCCATATAGCTTGCAAAACAATCCCACCAGCTGCTCCCTCCTTCCCTTGACCCTCCCTCTAGCCAACATATTAATGCTAATTGCAATCCCTATGTCATACTCCCCAGCCCTGTGACCATCCATCAGCTACTACTCTGTACCTCTTTAACGCTTCACCCCATTCTCCCAGAACTCCAAATTCCCCTCCCCTCTGTATATCACCAAATTGTCCACTACATTTGTTAGTCTGGTTTTGAATAGTTGGTTCTTTTTATTCCTCAGATTCCACATGTAAGTGAAATCATATAGTGTTTTTCTTTCTGTCTGACTTAAGTCCATCAAAGCAATATCTTTTTCCAGCCCTTCCCTTTCATTTGTAAGAGTCTTGTTTTCTTAATCTTTCAGCCACTCTATCTTTTGGTTGAAGCAATAATTCTTTTCCATTTGAGGTATTCATTCATAGAAATTTAGTTGTTACTATTCTTTATTCCTGTTTTTGATACATGATTTTTTTTTCTTAAAGGAGTCCTTCCAATATTTCCTGTAATACTGGCTTAGTAGTAATAAATTTCTTTAGCTTATTTTTGTCTGGGAAACTCTTTATCTGTCCTTTAGCTCTAAATGATAGCTTTGCTGAATAAAGTATTCTTGGTTGTAGATCCTGGGTCTTCATTCTGTCGAATATTTTTTGCCAAACCCTTCTGTCCTGCATAGTTTCTTTTGAGAAATCAGCTGCCAGTCTTACGTTATAGATTTTCCCTTATAAGTAACTACCTGTTTGTCTCCTGCTGCGTTTAATATTCTTTCTTTGTATTTAACCTTTGTCATTTTAATTATGATGTGTCTTGGTGTGAGTCTCTTTGGATTCTTGATTTTTGAAATTCTCCGAGCTTCCTGGGGTTTTATGTCCATTTCTTTCACCAGGTTAGGAAAGTTTTCCATCATTATTTCTTCAAATAGATGTTCAACATTTTTGTTTTCTTCAGCTACACTCATCAGATGAATATTTGGACCCTTATTAGTGTCCCATCTGCTCCTTAAATAGTTTTTATAGTCTTGGCATCTTATCCCTTGCCATTATGATTGAGTGTCCTTAGCTTTCTTGTCCTCTAGATAGAACATTTGATCCTTTTCTTTATTCATTTTGTTTATTCCCTTGTTTATTCCACTTAATATACTTCTCATCTCAGATAATGTGTTCTTCATTTCAGACTGGTTCCCTTTTGTAATTGCCACTTCCATTTTTATGTTTTTATCTCTTTGCTGAAGTTGAAGTTCTCTACACTTCCCAAAGTTCATTGAGCACCTTTATAACCAGTGTTTTGAACTCTACATCTCTTAGATTACTTGACTTCATTATATCTGGATCTCTGTTCTGTTCTCTCATATGGTTTTGTTTCTTTGTCTTCCCCTTGTAGCTGCCATTCTGTGTTCACTTCTATGTACTAAGCAAAGCTCTTAGGTCTCCTGATTTTATTAGTATGAATTTGTTAAGTAGATGACCAATAGTACAATTCTGAGAGGGGTACAGATACAGGACAAACTTAGCTCAAGCCTTTGTCCCTCCAGTGCAAGCGATCCACAGATGCTGTGCTTATAGTTGCCTCAAAAGGCCACACCAGGAACAGAGGCTGCCTCCAGTGTGAGTTTCAGCAAGGAGCACCTGACTTACTGAAGATATATCTGGATGTGGCTTTGGTGGGGCTGTGAGTTGGGGAAGGCAGGGTTTCACAAAATCCTCTGGGCAGAGCAACCTCTGTTATCCAGTTTGATGACATCTCAGCTATGGTGGCACTGTGTTCAAGCGCTTGAGTGGGGAGGGCTCAACAAGGAACAATGGATACCTCTAGCACTTCTGTACAGGGCGAGTCTTGCCTTGGCCCTCACTCCGATAATGTCTCTCTGTAAATCCCTGGTGTCCCTCACATGCAGCCTAATTGGCAATGGTGTTCAGAGCAAGCAGGTTCGTCACCATGAGAATCCGCTCGCAGACATGACCCTTCTAAGAGGCTTCTGCCGCTGCTGCAGCCATAGCCTCCATCTCACTCAGCTACTTGAGACTGGGCAGCCCCGAATCCTGGCCCGTCCTACCTTCTTCTGTTGCAGGGTGATTTCTGAGATTTCTCCCTAGTTGTATGGCTTGTTCATCCCAGGCAATTTTTCCTTGCTGCTGCTCCTTGTTTCCATCACAACTTTGATTTGGTCGCCAGAGGGATGAACAGAGCCTCTATCATCTATGCCATTTTTTTTTTCTCGTGTTGGTCTCTTTGACTTCTATTACTTGAAGTCCTTTGAGCATCTTGGATGTTTATATTCAAGTGTTTCATAAAATTTGGGAGGTTTTCAGCCATTGTTTTTTCAAATAGTCTCTTTACTCCTTTCTTTCTCTCATCTCTTTCTGGGATTTCCAAGATACACATGTTGGTTCACTTTACAGTGTCTGACAGGTCCTTTAGGCTCTATTTATTTTTCTTCAATCTTTTTTCATTCTGTTTCTCAGACATAATTTAATAAAACGATAATTTCCATTGTCCTATATTAAGTTCACTGATTCTTTCTTCTGAGTGCTCAAAAATGCCATTGAATCCTTTTAGAGAATTTTTTATTTAAATTACTATATTTTAAACATTCAGAATTTCTGTTTTTGTTTCATTTTTGGTTTTTCTATCTCTTTATTGATATTTCCATTTTGTTCACATGTAATTTATTTGACGTTCTTTACATCTTTCTTTAGTTCTTTGGGCATTTTAATACAATTATTTTAAAGTCTTTGTCTTATATATCCGCCATTAAAACGTTTTCAAAAACTGTTTCTGTTTCCTTGTTTTTTCTTTGAATGAGCTATACCTTCCTGTTTCTTTGTATGTTTTGTGATTTTTTTTGTTGTTATTGAACACTGGACATTTGAATCTAATAATAGAATAATTCTAGAAATCATATTCTCCCCCTTCTCCAGGGTTTGCCAGGCTTTGTTATTGGTTTTGGGTTTTGTTTGCTTGTTGTTGTTGTAATCATCTTTTTTTTTTTTTTAATTGTTGTAAGCTGATCCCAAGGATTAGTCTGAGGTTTAAATGTAAGATATTCTCAGATTTTTTCTAATCCTTTTCCTGGGCATACATGGTCACTTTTAATGTTCCCTGTGTGTGCAGTCACTTTTTAACATCCTTATCTTTAATGTCTAGTTCCAAAAAGAGTAAAACTCAAAAACTAAAGAGAAAAAGACACAGGCCCTCTAAATCCCCCATAACTCACTTCATTTTGAGGGGGAACGGCTTGCAACAATGGAGGGAGGTGCAACAGCTGCCCATCTTTTTATCTGCATCTCTCTATTCAGAAGCAGTAAAATTGCCAATTGTTCCATGAATAAAGTAATGTAGGATACAAACCAAAGATAATGGATATGACTTTTGTATAACAGCTAGGCTTGGGGACCTAATTATTGTTTCCAGAGAAGATAAGATGCTGTGAAGCCTGTCAGATCTTGGAGTCATATGCATATTTAATCCATAAAACCTAACTACTCTCTTAGAGGTGGGTATATCATTACTAATTTAATTAATAAACATAATTACTCTTATGAAACAGAGCGATTTTTGTAGAACAGAGTTAGAAGGCTGTCAGTTGAAACCCAGAACCCAGATTAAATCATGAACAACTTAAGAAATCATGAATCTTCACCTGTGAAGCCCCACTTCACCAAGTACCTCCATGCATACATTCTGGTTGCAATATACAAAATTGAACCCAAAAACCCAACAGTTTCCTTTCTGAAACTTATTTCAACTGAAATCATGCTTCCTGAAACAGTGGAAGCTGCAAATTACAAGAAAAAAACAGGCTATAAAAAGGTAGACAAACATCTTTGCCTGACTCCATCCACCCACATGTATTCATTTTGGCCAGTTGTTCTCACTAATTAGTCACAAACAAGTTTTGTTCTCCCCCTGATTACCTCTATTCACCTGTGGTCAAGATTTATCCTGCCAACTGTATGACCTGTAAGCTAGGAATGGTTCTTACATTTTTTAAAGAGTTGAAATAAAATCAAAGCTAGAATAATTTTTTATGATACATGAATTTAAGTTTCAGTGTCTACAAACAAAGTTTTATTGTAATGCAGTCATGACATGTGTAAGTATATTGTTTATGGCTGCTTTCATGTACAACAGCAGACTTTAATAGATGCAACAGATACTGTGTGGTGTGCAAGGCCAAAAATATTCATTATATGGTCTTTACAAAAAGTTTGCCAATTTATTCTCTAAACACTTCAACACCAATGTGACTTGGGAGCTTTAGAGATTACCACAAAATTTTGGGAACAGGGAGAACAGATCGCATTCAAAGTATTTTCTTAAGACATAGACCATCACTAGACTTCTGAAGAAAGTTTGGAGAAAGTTTACACAGTTCCAAAGATTGGACTAGCAGAAAAGAAATTAGACCAGCCTCAAAGTATTTTTAAAAAAAAGGAGTAAGGAATAAAAATAAAAATCACTGCTCAGAAAACATAACTTAAAATACTATAGATTAGAGTTGGAGTGGATGATTTTTTTATGTCCCTCTAACCCCGAGATTCTGTTTCTTCTAGTCTATGCAGATCTATGTTAGCACCTTAGTAATTCAAAGTATGAGTTTCATAAAATGTAAATGTGCCAATAAAAAATATCCTTTGCCCAATAACAATCACATTAACTTTTTCTTCCTTTTCCCCCAAATTTGTTTTTGAAAGATAAAAGAAAAAGCAGATATACAATCATCAATAAGTCCTATTAAGCCCACAGATTTTGTCCCACCTGATGTTACAAAATGCAGAAAAAGGTAGAAATAAGGGAGTTTCCCAGGAAACAAACCATGGATATTGGTTTTGTCTTATCACAAGGGTGCTATTATAATATTCCCCAAGCTAAAGATCTCACTATAATTAACTCTGGGGAAGATAAAAGAAGCAACAGAACACAAGAGAGATCAGCCTTAGCAGTTACCCTCATTGTGAGCCCAAACTCTTTCCCAAGTTTAAAGGAAATCAGAAGAGGACATTTACAAATAATCAAGCAATTAACAAATCATTTCAACAGTTTGGCCCTTCTGATTATTTCCAAATCTGATTATTGGGCCTTCTGCCATGAGCTCTTCATGGTAACTACTACTGACCCGATGAGATCCAAAACCACTGAAATCTTCTAAGAAAAGGTTGATATCTCTTCTCTCAGATGGCAAAAGGATTTTCTATGAATACTGACACCTCCAGATGAAGGTGATTCTCTCTTCCACAAGTAGCACGCTCCACTGTTCTATCCCTTTTTCCAGAGTTAAACGTCACCTACATGACCTGATCACTGATGTGAAGAGGTGCTGAAAAAAAAAAAAAGAAGATATTCCAAGATATAGATGACCATAGAGTAAGTTTTAGATACAGATAAATGATAGGTTCAAATGCTGTGCAAAAAGTTTCTTCTCTTAGTCACTTTATCTCTCAATGTCTTTTTTTGTTTAATTACTCGGCATATTTTTCCACTCCCACAGAAATTTTCTTTATTGCTCTGCTGAGTTTAACTATGCAGCTACCATTTAGCCATTTTATATAGGGATAACACTATCTCACCAAGCCTTTCATTGGTTATATCATTCTCCAAAGCTGCTCTTCAGAAATCCATTCACTGCCTAAATTCAATATCAACCAAAAAAAGGTAAGAATATCTTTGGGTTCTGTAGTGCTTTCAACTTTACTTCTTGATGTTTGGTCTATGTCAGGTCCTTTCTCCCACCTGTAAGAGAGGTTTTCCGTCCACAGTCTAAAGGATAAATGTGAACAAAACTGTAACCTGATTTCTGTGTTAGTGACTTTTTCAAATAGACAGAGATTTATAGTTTAATAAAAAACTTAAAGTCTCATTTCTCAGACTTAGCAACTCAGATTTTTCTCATCTCATTGGATATATATTTATTTCAATGTCACTCTTCTTTAGACTATTTTCAGTTTTACATGTCTTACTGTAAAATTCAGAAAATATCAATAGAAGATATAAGCTTCTAAATATTTGAGATACTTTTTGTAAATTAAAAGAAAGTACTTTGTGTTGATATTCAAAAAATAATAAAAGCGTTTTAATTTTTTTCTTAAGAGGTGGATGGCCATTTGAGAGATGGATGACTAGAGTTCGGTATGTAAAACTCATCTGCTGAAGTGAGGTCAAGACTGTGCCCTTTGTCTCATCATAAAAAGTGCCTAATCCCTCATGCAAATCAGTCACTTACAGTTTTTTAGTGATCCACATTATAGATTTATAGTTATTTTGTGATCCACTAATGATTCCCATATTATTTGCAAACATGATTGTACTAGATGACCTTTCATATTTAATAATGATCACAATTAAAAAATACATTTCATCAATACCTTCACAGTATAAGGCTCTCTAGATTGAAAATACTGCTAAGCCCCCAGGAATGGTCTATTTTTTAGAGAAGTGCTTGCTGTGACAGAAGGTCAGACAATTAAAGGAGATGAGCCAATTTACACATGCATGGTAACAAAATTTGGCTCTTCTTTGACTTTAGAACATACCCTTAATTTTACTACATCTAGGTTTAAAAATAGGAGGCATGAACATCAGTTTAGGATCTCTAACAGAATGAACCATGGAACTCTTAAAATCGTTATTCAGATTGCAAACAAAGCTATGGCCTCAGGACACTGACGATTAATATTGCCAATAGATTTTTAAAACTTTTAATGATTTAGCAACCTGAAATAACATGATTAACCAAATTATTTTAGCTTATTTGTAGGAAGGAATGTTAAGTAAAATGTAAAAAGAGTACTAGACTGAAAAATATAAAATCTACTTGGAGTCCTTACTCTAGTACTATAGAACTATGGGACACCTCTGACATTTAGCCTCTCTAAGTATCATAAGAACACTACATGATGTAAAACGCCATCATTATTTTGTGAGTTCTTATCACCCTAGTCCATTGAGATTTCTATACGTTCCATGTTTCTTTCTCTTTGTACCACGTTATCCTCTCTCTCTCTCTACCTGTATCTCTATTTCTATCTTTACCTCTATCTTTATCTCTATCTCTATCTCTATCTCTATTTCTATCTCTGTCTATCTTTATCCCCATCTCTATCTCTATCCCTATCCCTATCTCTATCTCTCCTGCTCCAGTCTTGTTATGGAAATAAATTAGGGCATCAAAGAGACACATCTGGGATATCAATGAATCAGTGTAAGTAGAGGGTGTTCACCCAGGAAATACCAAACTCCATTCTTAAGATCTATGATAATGACAGTGGTGCAAAGAAGATCATGACAGATCAGAGAAAGTCATCCTATTAATCTTTCTAACTAAATGAAGAAGAAAAATTGTTTGTTTGGTTTTTTTTTTAAGTAAAGGAAAACTTAATTGCAACTGAAATGAAATCATACCTTATAAAACAGAATTGCAAATAAGGCTACATGCCTTTTCTCATCCTTCTTTTTACGATGGCTCTAACATCTAAGGGCAAGATTAGAAAATACATTCTCTCAGGTTGAATAAAACAAAAATCAGCATGTACAAATACCAACTCATTATGATATACACCTGAAACTAATATAATGTTATGTGCCAATTATGCCTCAATATTAAAAATTAACTTTTAAAAATTTTAAGTTCAGGTTCTGTAAAGTAATGTTAATTCAGTAGATTTCTTTTTGGTAGAAAAGATATCTCCAAAGGCTATGGTTTCATTGCATTGTAACCAGTTTTATACTAACCTAGCAACTTTATGCCAACATTTTTTTGTTTGTTTGTTTGTTTGTTTGTTTGTTTGTTTTTTAATGTCTATAAATACCATGTCCTTCAAATGCTTTGGAAACTCTACACTTTAACCAGCTTGCTCAACCATGAGTAAATAAACGACATATATTTTAAAAACACACAAGAATCAGCACACTATGTGTAGTTTGTAATTCCCTATCCACAGGAAATTTTTCAGTTCCTAGAGAGTAATTCAGAGAACAGAGAATGTTCCCTAATGCAAATAAGAAGACAGATGGAAAATAAATGAGAAAAAAATAATTCAGGAACTCTAAAAAGTTAAGAAATGTGCTGAAAAAAAGAAAGCCTTTAGAAAAAATAAAGGCAATCTAAAAAATATATAGACTCAGGAAGAATATAATTAAAGTAAGTGTATCCCAAGTACTGCCCAGAAGAAAAAGATATTGTATCTGAAAGATTAAAGAATTAAGATAAAGGTATTATGTAATTTACTAGGTATAATTCACTGAGACCTATTGAAGCCTAAATTGTGTGCTCCATCAAATTCCCTTTGCTCTGATTCAAAACTCAGAGATATGCACCCGATTCCTAATTTGATTTCCAGGGACCTTGATATTAGTAAGTGGTTGCCCTGAGTAGTAGACGTACCATTTCAGTCATGCGAGTGAGATCTCCCACTGTAGATTAAATTGGTTGTTTGGTTTACAAGTCATTCTCTCGGGTATTTGAATAGTGTGAATTGATTTCCCATTCCTGATTCTCCTAGGGAGACCTAACCAAACCAGGCTTCTAATTCTGCAGAGTTTAACATCAGACTGTTGTGACTCCAGAAAACTGGAGTATCCTATGACTGCCAGACCAGAGCAGACACCAGACTTATCACTATCACCATCCTTCTTTCTTTCCTCCTCGCCTCTCTTTTTTGACCATGCACAAAATTATTGTATACAAAAATATATATATATATATATATATATATATATATATATATATATATATATATATATGCATAGCTTCAGGTACCAACAACAACTTTACTTACATTCTTACAGTCTCATGGGCATTTTTTTCCCCTTTAACTGTAAAGAACTTGGACAGTAGACTTATATATCATCAAGCACACAGCTAGCCATTTAATCAAAATTCTAGTCCATTCTCTCTACCACAAAAGGGAGAAAGAAATTTACCCATTTCTTTTCTGCATACTCTCCACTCTATATAAATGTATGCGTTGGCAGAGAATAGAATGAGCCAGTGGCCTCTGTAAGTTTCTGAACCAGAAGAACATTTCACAAAACAAATACTCTTTGTCACATATGTCATTTCTAGGAAACCTTTAATCTTTGGCAAAAGTGCTCTAGGTGCAAACTCTTAGGAGCAAACTTTTTCTGTAAAGTTCCAGAGAACAAATATTTTAGGCTTTGCAGGCCAAACGCAACAACTCCACCTTGCCTTCATAGCAGCAAAGCATCTGCAGACAATATATAAGTAAACGAGATGCTGTGTTCCAATAAAACTTTATTTACAAAACAGGCCTACCCCTGCCATAGAACATACTTTCTACCTACTTGTTATCTCTCTACGTAAGAGAAAAACTGTTCTGCCATTATTCCTAGTTTTTACAATTTTTCTCTCATTCCTCCTCACTTTCCTCTCACCTCCACATTAACTCTTGTTCCGTCCATTCTCTAGGTAAGATCTCTCCGGAGGATGGAAAAAATCAACAGCACTTTGTTGACTGAGTTCATCCTGACAGGTATTCCCTACCCACTCAAGCTAAAGACGTTTCTTTTTGTGTTCTTTTTGCTGATCTACATGCTCACCCAGCTGGGGAACCTGCTTATTCTAATCACTGTCTGGGTAGATGTGCAGCTCCATGCCCGCCCCATGTACATCTTTCTTGGCGTCCTCTCCATCATTGACATGGGCATCTCTACCATCATTGTCCCTCGCCTCATGATGAACTTCACTTTAGGCATCAAACCCATCTCATTTGGTGGCTGTGTTGCTCAACTCTATTTCTATCACTTCCTGGGCAGTACCCAGTGCTTCCTCTACACCCTGATGGCCTATGACAGGTACCTGGCGATATGCCGACCCCTGCATTACCCTGTGCTCATGAATGCTAAGCTGAGCATCTTGCTTGTGACTGGAGCTTGGGTGGCAGGATCCATTCATGGGGCTCTCCAGGCTATCCTAACCTTCCGTCTGCCCTACTGTGGGCCCAACCAGGTAGATTACTTCTTCTGTGACATTCCTGCAGTTTTGAGGCTGGCCTGTGCTGATACAACAGTCAATGAGCTGGTGACCTTTGTAGATATTGGTGTGGTAATTGCCAGCTGCTTCTCTCTGATCCTCCTCTCCTACATACAAATCATTCAGGCCATCCTGAGGATTCGTACAGCTGATGGGCGGCGCCGGGCCTTTTCAACCTGTGCAGCCCATGTAACTGTGGTAACTGTATATTATGTGCCCTGTGCCTTTATCTACCTGAGGCCTGAAGCCAACAGCCCCCTGGATGGGGCAGCTGCCTTATTCCCTACAGCCATCACTCCTTTCCTCAACCCCCTCATCTATACTCTGCGGAACCAAGAGGTAAAGTTGGCCCTGAGGAGAATGATAGGAAGGCCTGGGACTAAGAATGAGGTTTGAAAATGTCTGTCCCCTGCTGAGGGAACCTTCACAAAACAATTATTCTAATGTTTAGATTTCAGTGGGTTTTTTTTCTTCTTCTTGATTTTTCCCTTTAATGTGGCCATGTAATATCAATACACTGAGATCAAACACAGTTTAACATAGCATACTACTTTCTAGCAGTTCTTTAGTGTCCCCTCCAGGTAAACAACTCTCAGCTGCTACAAGAGTAGAACTTGAGACTAAAGTCCTTCAGAAGAGAGTGAAATCCAGAGGACTGAAATACCAAAAGCATCCTATGGGCTTTTTAGCCATTAGGATGATATTGGTCAAGCCCTCATAGGATGGACTATAGTTCTTTTGATGGGAGAATGTTCTTTAGTTCTGTTGCAATTGGATATACACCTGAGGAGCTAGTGCTAGAAGAGAAACTACAGATACCCTGCTGTGTGCACCTTAACAGGCCTGGCTTGGGGAACTTTCTGAGGCCACTATGAGATATGAAGAGGAACTGAAGTGCTTGCTCTGCCTCACCTGCTGAAGAAATAACCTTTTCTTAAGTTGATGTTTTCATACACCAAACCAAGTTAAACAATCCCAAAAAGAGAATGCAATAATGTCTTTTCAAATGTCTCAATAATAATTCCTCCACACAAAAAAAGTAAAGCCTATTATGAAATTTCTCATTTAAAAAATTGAACAATTAATCAGGGCACATGGATAATTTACACAAATTGGTATTTCATATCAATTTAGATTCATGAGGTTGACACGCTTTCATTAAGTTAGACCAGAGCTTAATCAATGCAGGCAAATTTTGTGCAATATCTCTGGTTTCAACCCCTTCACACCTCCAATCTGCCTCATTCTCAGCTTTTTATACTGAACAGTCACTTTATCTATTTAATGAAATGATGTTATCAATAGGGCAAATTCTCTCGGTCATAGTGGAGAGTCAACAGTTTGGTCAGGTTAATGTTCACCTTCAAAGGACTCACAAGTTCACTTCATTGGTCCAGGAGACGGAACACTAACCATTCTCCCTTAGTTGAAACTAACCTAAACAATTTCTCAATATTCCATTCAGAAAACAAACAATATACTAGATATCAACTCCCCAAAGTAGAAAATTACATATGAAATATCTTAATCTTTAAACATATTTAACAAATGAGATGGTCAAATAGGGAATTATAAAAATAAGCTTGAATCTATAGCTTATGAATCAAAATATTTTCCAAAGGCTATTATACATCTTGTTTCTGTTTTCCCAGGTGCTTAACACAATTGCTATCATAACTGTTGTCTTAACAAGTAATAAAACAATATTATTACATGTCTTTATTCAGTTTTGTGGGTAGAATGTTTATGGTTCCCAGGCAGAGGCCAAAATGATCAATTCAAACCAAAAGAGAAAGGTTTTGGTAAGCCACATGGGGGTCTTATCTAAGGGGTTAGAAAAGGGAAGGCAGTATGAGGCAAAGACTAATGATCACAAGGGTTGTTGGAGAATTCTTATAAGAAACTTACATTTGCTTGTGACTCTGAGGGCTGCTACCTGGAGCATGTGCTTGCATGAGGGAGGTAGTGTCAGTCGAAGGTCACCTGGTCATATAAAAACATGCAAATATACAATGTCACATGAAACCATAAAGACCTAAACATCATCCTACTGTTTTCTGAAGGTGAAGGTCTATTTCCTCACTGGAAAGCACATACTAGCTTGTTGCTTTCTAGAAAGAAGATGCCAGTGGCACTTTCATGATTGCCACACCAGGGATGAGTTTAATTCTGCAATTTTGGGATGCCCTGTTGACCAGTTTACCATATGTTGTCCACATTAGACTATGGTTGTAAGTGTTACTATTCTGTCGTTGTCTTTGTAAGCAGGTAGGGATTCGTGTCTGTTTTGTTCACCACTGAATCTCCAACACTAAGAAGAGTGTCTGGAACATAGCAGGTACTCAATAAGTATTTGTCAAATTAGTGAATGAATATAATTGAATCTCTTTTGCCTTCACTTTATGAAAGGAGACTGTTAGAACCCTGCCATTCTCTCTACCTCTTCTTTACCTTGCACTTCCCAACTTGTGTCATCTGTACTTTTTAATTGTCAAAATTGATGATGTTTATATTCTACTCCATAACCATCAGTTAACCTTCATTACTCTGTTTATAGCGATTCCAAATATCATTAAAAACACTTCCTTAAAGGTTATCACATTATGATTATGTAAATGTCATTCACATAGCCTGTTAAAATGTGCACGTATGGTGAGTTGGCAGGTCTACATTGTTCCAGTTCGAGTGAGTGTGTGGGTAGGTGTGAGTGTGCCCTGCAACAGAAGAGTGTCCTGTCCAAGGTTGGTTTCCACCTTGTGCTCTGAGCTTCCGGGATAAGCTCCAACCACGTGAGGCACCGAACAAGAATCAGTAGTTTGGAAAATCATTATCTTACTTGTTTACTCAAAAACCTCTCTTCCTATCACTCACAGCCAGGGCTTTGTTTTCCAAATGTTTGCCCTGGAATCACACTCTGGAACAGATCTCCAAATTCCTTGACAGCCTTATCTTTGCCCAGCCTCAAGGGCCTTTGTCAACAAGAGTCTTTGTTTCTCTATTTGTCCATTCTTTCAGCTGGACCTCCTAACCCTCCCAGGCCTTCTTCCAGGATCCAGAACTTTTCATGTTCTTCAAGCCCAATCTGATCTGCCTTAGGCCAATGGGCAGGAGCAATTATTCCCAAACCATGGTATAGAACACTGAAATACAAAATATCTACCTTGCAATGAAAAAATGTGCAGATAGTAGAGGGGAATCAATGCTTGAAATATAGAGAATTGTCATATGATAAAATAATGTGCCTATTTCACGTATCTCATGAAGTGGAATCATACATTATTTGTCCTAAGTACTTTTCATTTAGCATGATGCCTTTAAGGTTCATCCATGTTGAAGCACATCAAAATTTCATTATTTTTTAAGGATTCAATAGAAAGTAACTTCACAGGTTGATCTGATCATAAATTTCTAACTGGGTAGTTCATAGTGGGTACTCACGCCCTAGGCATATAACTTTCCGTAAAAGGTTTACCTTTGCCTTAAGCAAGCCCTATCCATTGCTCCTGCATATCTGAGTTAACACGTCTTTGAAATAAATACTCTCAAGAAAGTGCATAATGTTGTTAAATATCTTGTAGTCCAATCCCACCTTGCTTTCTCACACTTTCATGAAAACTTTATGTTCCTTCCTTAATTTCAAATGTATAAAAGAATCTACAAAACTGTTACTCTTCCGAGCATATGAGTTCTCGTTCCCCAGTATATACAATCACCTTGGCTCAAATAGACTCATAAAAATCCTCTACAGTTTTGGATGTTTTTACATCAACAGGTTGAATAAAATTTCATTGCATGGCTATACCACGTATTGTTTATCAATAGATATCAGTTGGTCAGTTGGTGGTGATTTGGGTTGTTTCTACCCTTTGACTATTATGAATAATGCCATAGAAATATTCATGTACACGTTTTTTGTGAAACTCGTAATCTGAGACTTGTAGGTTATGAAAGAATTAGGCAAGGCTAGCATCGTTAATGAGACTGAGGAGCCAAAGATATAAGGAAAAAAAGGAGTAGAGTGGGGCCAGATCATTCTGATCTTTGTAAAAACTGTGGATTTCATTCTAAATATAATATCAAAGCCTTTGAATGAATCAAAGCTCCTTTACATGATCTGACTTGTGGGGGGTGGGAGGATATTTGTTTATTTTTTCTTATTTTCAACTACATTTGATGTACAAATTATATTAGTTTCACGTTTACAACATAGTGATTAGGCATTTATATAACTTATGAAGTAATCACTCCAGTAAGTCTAGTACTCATCTAATACCATGCTCAGTGATTATAATATTATTAACTATATTTGATTTATGTTTTAATATTGTCGCACTTAACTACTATGTAGTGAATGGACTGCAGAAGGCAGCACAGTAAGGAGACTAGTTAGAAGACTTGCAACAGTTCAGGTGAGGGGTGATAATAACCTGGCTTAAGGCTACAGCAGTGAATATTAAAATTTGTGAGTGTATTTAAGAAGTATTCGTCTCTTTTATCAGGGTTAAGTTTTGAAGAAAAATAAACAACAATGAATTTAATATTTGTATTGTCTTTATTCACAGATTGATAGAAATAAAAGTTGGAGAAACTGAACTTCAGAAAAGAAGATAAAAGAGCAGTCTAAGGACAGCAGTACATGCTTGCCACAGCATGGGCTTCTGCTCCCATGATGTTGGTGTTGGGGAGAGAAGGATGGCATTTCAACTCTAGGACACATCAAAAAGACAGTGGAATAAATCTTCTGGTTTCCCTTTGTAAGCTAGCACAGGTACCCTCTAAATGGAAAAGAAAAGGAAAAGAAGAGCATGGTCCAGCTCCAGGATTACACTGAATCTGTGGTGACAACAAAACATTCAGGTAGGAAATATTTACTACGAAGGTGGGAGATATGGAATGACCTCATGTGCCCATTCATAATTGGATTGGATTTAAACAACAAAAACAACAACAACCTTGGTCATCAACATAAAGATATTTAAATATTTTAAAAATGCATGTGAGAAGGGGCAAGTACCAAATACATCACAACTAAACACTTTCCCGAGTGGCATGTTACATTTTGGCATCCTCTTCCTTTGCAGCTGCTCGATAGGAGGCTCTCACTCCTCCATCTCCCTTCTTGAGGTAATTTGGTATATCTACCACCAGATGACGATGTCCCACCACTCTTCACTTTCTATAGAAGAGGTTCTTAAGAAATTTGAGGGTTGCTGGGGAGGGGTCAGGTTCTTTCGTTCCAGTAAGTATACAAATAAGCACTTACCTTCATGCCCTAGATCAAAAAGAATTTGGAGAGCGAGCATAAAAGGTCAGGCAGTGGCTGCCTATTCCTCTCTTTTTGTTTTCTTAGTCCTTTGGTTTCCATGGGAATCTGTGTTTGAGTAGCAACTCTGAATCCATTTACTGCCCCTCAAGGCTTGGGGCTGAGCCCAGAGACTGGCTGTGAAGAACAGCAGGAGTTGAAATGGGTGGAAAGAAATGATTTCTTTGGTAAATTCAGATAGCAAAGATGAGGACAGGTATAGGAGGAATGATGGGGCGGCCTTTAGAATGGGGTGCACAGAGGAATGTGAAAGGCAAAGTTTTAGT
The DNA here is from genome assembly GCA_030015415.1 of Cynopterus sphinx. Taxonomy (NCBI): domain Eukaryota; kingdom Metazoa; phylum Chordata; class Mammalia; order Chiroptera; family Pteropodidae; genus Cynopterus; species Cynopterus sphinx. The sequence continues at coordinate 79,025,724 of CM057384.1, forward strand.
TCAAATAAAATTGGGGACATTAAAATCTTTTCAAAAACTTCAAAATCAAGGGTACTTTGTGGTCTCACCATAGATCATCTCAGGACACATTCTCGGCCCTATTGAGTACCAGCTCTTCCCCCGTCCTTACCCAAACAGGTCAGTAGATATATGTCAGGAACTGCCTGTGGTCCTCCTGATCTCCTCTTTTGTTCCTAAAAGCCCTCTGTAGCAATTGATGAGAACAAAAGATTATCTTCTCTATTTCCCAAGTGTGGCCTAATGCCTGGCATGTAGTAAGTGCTCAGTAAAATATTTGTTGAATGAACGAATGAGCCCTAGAGTATGATGGCCTTGACTAATTTTACTTAGTTCTATCTGTAAAGACAAACTAGGGATGGAGAAAAATTTTTCTGTCATCAAAATGTTGAGGGTGTGTCTGCGGCCATGCCACCTGAACATGACTAATCTCGTCTGATCTCGGACCCTAGGTAGGGTCAGGCCTGACTAGTACTTGGATGGGAGACCACCTAAGAATACCAGGTGGTATAGATGAAAAAAAGAATCATGAGGGTGTAAATGTCTTTATTCACAGATTGATAAACTCTAAGTTCAATTAGGGTGTTTTGCTGTTCTGCTTATATTGGAGGTTTTTCATATTTGCATTACTAATAGCCCCTGTTTCTAAGCACACTTGCATTTCTGTGATTGGGCTATTCATTCAGTATCTTTACACAGGTTGTAGTCGATCTACATAAGAACAGCATTCTACCTAGAGACAATTTAGGCTTCCCTCTTAGTCCCTTACCCACCAGCCCAACCCCCTTCCTCACTTTCTCTCCCATTACCCTTTATAATTACCACGCACTGTGATTATCTAATTTATTTGCTTGCATTTTTATTACTTGTCACCTTCCACAGGTAGCAAGCTCCTTGTGGACTTCCTCACAGAAACATTTACTCTAAATGTTAGAACCTAAATTCAAGTCTTAAAGTTTTTGGAAAACTCCAATTTAAGTGAATTCTTTATGATCTCTCTTTTAATCTTCTCATCTTCCCACCCTCCAACTGGAAATGATCTTATCTTCCTCATAATGTGTATTCAATATGCATCTCTTGGCACTCATGTTGCTACCTATGCAGGACAGCATAATATCAGCCATCAAATGCAGTGTGCTTAAAAGATTGGCCAGGCACTGCGCAAAGTTCCTTAATTAAGTTTTGCTAAGTCTCCACTACAACCCTATGAAGTAGATACTGTGAACCTCATTTTTACATATAAAATTGAGGCTCAGAGAAGTTAAGTAAAATACCCAAAGTCATCCAGTCGACAAGCAGTGAAAGAAATTTAATTCTAAAAACTCACCTCGTAATCCATAGTCTTTGGAGCAGAGACTTTGTTATGAGATAAATGTGTTAAAGCTCCAATTCCGTAATTCACAGCTGCATGACTCTCAGCAAATTACTAACCGCTCTAAACCTCAATTTCCTAACTGGTAAAATGAGGATTATAATGCCTACCTCACAAGATGACTGTAAGAGAATGTAATTAAAGACCCTCACGTGACCTTGTCACAAAGAAGTGGCCCACAAAGAGTGGCTGTTCCCATTACCTGCTTAAATGTTTTATCTCCTATACCAAATCAACATTCCTTCAAGAAGAATGTGGTTTTATTCTCTTTGCATTTATGACATCTAGCACAGTGCTCTGTGTATAGTAACTAAGCACGGACATTTGTTTAATAGAAGAGAGGGAGGAAGCGAAGTGGGGGAGGGATCAATCTATTGCCAGTGGATAATCATTCTAAGTGAGATCTCCCTTCTTCCTACAGAACTTTATGCATACCTTTATGAAACTCTGTGTCTTTTTTACCTTTGTAACCCCAGCATGCCAGTTCTCTTAATGAGTGAGCATGAGTGTGATTCTATGTTGAGAAATGTATTTTTTTTCTTCTTACCTCCTATATCCGGGTTCAGTGAATGAAATATAAAATGCATTTAATAAACATTAGTTGAGAGTATAGCTAATTGGAAGATAATTTGGTCTTTGTATCCGAAAGGAATATAAACCTGGGCTTAGGTTTAAATTCTGAGGTGATTCTGCCATTTGGAGATACAGAACCATGAACCGGTAAGCTGCTTTGGTTTTTGACTGGACTTACTTCTGGAAGTCACAAACATCATTGGCAGGCCTGAGAGTTGTTGATGAACTATAACTTTTTTATTAACTTGCAATATGCAAATTAAATTACAATTCCATAAAGAATGTAATTGTAATTCCATTGTTGTTTCTCCCTGCAAAAGGGAGAGACAACAGTGGAGAAAGAATGCAGTCAATCCCACTCTGCATTCCATTCAATGAGTACAGAATGAGTCCGTTCTCTTGTTTTCTTGTCTCCTCTCTAATGCAGACCACTTATACCGTCTGATACTCAGCCAAAGAAATAATCACCAGTATGTATGTGTGATACTTTCAGACCAGCCCTCAAAACTGGCACAGGATCTTTTCCCTGTTCATTTCCTACTCTGAGGGGGAATTGGGATATGACAGGGACCAGCTCCACTTTGTGCTCAAGTGGAGACAAGTCACCTGCTAACCTGAAACATGTACCTTAGAATTTTAAGTGAGAAGAAAATAAGCCTCTAACTTCTTTAATCCACTGATTTGTTATTGGGTTACTTTGTGATAGCAGCTTCATCTCATCCTAATTGATACTTCACTCAACTGACAATTTTTAAAACTTAAAATAGCACCAGGCAATTCTTTTAAACTGCATTTGAATTGTCCAAAGTATCCAGAAAACCTTTTGGTCAATTATAATGCCTAAAAGTCAAAGATCTGGAAGCCACTAGTCAGTCATTCACTGGACCAATCAGTTCATCATGTAACATCATTCTGACCAGACCAGGGTGAGGTAAATAATCTTGACTTATCTCTGGCCTTACCTGGAGAATCAAGAAAACATTTAAAAGAACTGGAGACAAATGACTAAGGACAGGGCAGCATAAGAGCAAATGTCAATAGCTCCTTCCAGAATATGAAGAACCAGGTAAATGTGTTCTTTCATTTATTGACAGTTGTTTCACTCAATTATATATGCAAGGTCATGTTAGCCCAATATTTCTGCAATTCTTTATTGTGGTAAAATACACATAACATGATGATTGCCATCTTAACCATTGCTAAGTGTACAGTTCAGTGGTATTAAATACATTCACATAGTTGGACAACCATCACCATCATACACCCCCATAACTCCTTTCATCTTGTAAAACTGAAATCTATGCCCATTAAACAATGACTCTTCATTCTCTTCTTCCCCAGCCTGATAATCACCATTATACTTTCTGCCCCTATGATTTTGACTACTCTAAGTACTCTAAGTACTACACTAAGTACTTCATATAGTATTTGTCTTTTGGTGACTGTCTTATTTCATGTAGCATAATGTCCTCAGGGTTCATCCATGTTGTAGCATATTGTGGAATATCCTTCCTTTTTTAGAATGATTAATATTTCTTTGTATGTATATACCACATTTTGAGTATCCATTCATCCACATATGAATACTGGGGTTGCTTCTAGGTTTTAGCTATTGCGAATAATGCTACTATGAGTATAGGTGTTCAAATATCTCTTTGATACTTTACTTTCAGTTCTTTGGGTATATACACCCAGAAGAGGAACTGCTGGATCATGTGATAATTCTATTTTTAATTTTTTCAGGAATTATCATGCTGTTTTTCACAGAGGTTGTACCTTTTCCATTCCCACCAACCATGCAAAAGAGTTCTAATTCATCCACATTCTAGCACCTATTTTCTGATTTTTTTTTTTGATAGTAGCCATCCTAATAAATGTGAAGTAGTATCTCATTGTAGTTTTGTTCTACAATTCCCTATGGATTGGTGATGTTGAGAATCCTTTCATGTGCTTGTTGGGCATTTGTATATCTTCTTTAGAGAATTGTCCATTTAAGCCCTTTGCCCATTTTTGAATACAGTTGTGTGATTTTGTTGTTGTTTTAAGAGTTCTGGATATTAATCTCTTCTTAGATATATAATTTGTAAATATTTTCTCTCATTCTATGTGTTACCTTTTTACTTTATTAATAGTGTCTTTTGATATGCAAACATTTTTAATTTTTATGAAGTCCAATTTGTCTATTTTTTCTTCTGTTGACTATGCCTATTTTTATCATAGCCACAAATCATTGCCAATCCAAAGTTGTGAAGCTTTTGTTCTATGTTTCCTTCTAAGAGTTTTATTGTTTTTGGTCTTACATTTAGGGCCTTGATCAATTTCACATTGATTTTTGTACAATAGTCCCTTTTAGTTGTGGAGGTATGTTCCAAGACTCCCAGTGGATACCTGAAACCGTGAATAATACTGAATCCTAGATATTCTGTTTTTTTACTATATAAATACCTATGATAAAGTTCAACTTATGAATTAAGTACAGTAAGAGATTAGCAACAATGATGACAATAAAATAGAACATTTACAATAATATATGGTAATAAAAGTTATGTGACTATGGTCTTTCTTTCTGTCTCTGAAAACCAGTCTGATAACCAAAACCACTAACAAGTGACTAACAAGGAGGGTACACATACAGCATGAATATACTGAACAAAGTAATGATTTACTTTCTGGCCAGGATGAATCAAGACAGCATGAGATTTCATCAGAATGGTACGTAATTTAAAACTTATGAATTGTTCATTTCTGAAATTTTCTCATTTAATATTTTGGGACCATGATCAACCACAGGTAACTGAAATCACAAAAAGCAAAACCATGGATAAGGGGGCACTATTGTATATGGTGTTAAGTAAGGGTCCAACTTCATTCTTTTACCTGTGAATACCCAGTTTTCTCAGGACCGCTTGTCAAAAAGACTATTCCAGTAAATAATCTCGGCATTCTTATCAAAAATCATGTGACCAGTACTCACTTCTGCAGCAGATATACTAAAATTGAAACAATCTAGAGAAGATTAGCATGGCCGCCGCAAAAAGATGACACAAAAATTCATTAAGTGTTTCATACTAAAAAATAAAAAAAATCATGTGACCACAGCTTCAAGGGTTTGTTTCTGGGCTCTCTTCTTCTAACTTTGGGATTCATTTGTTCTTTTTCTAGTTCCTTGAGGGGCAAGGTTATGTTGTTTATTTGAGAGCTTTCTTTTTTCTTGATGTATCTACTTATTGCTATAAACTTCCCTCCTGGAACAGTTTTGCTACATCCCATAAGCTTTGGTATGTTGTGTTTCCATTTTCATTTGTCTCAAGATATTTTTTCCCTAAAATTATATCATTATACATTGTGTGCGCCAAAACATACACTAATAATTCATGTAAATGTATTAGCCTCTTCCATTATGTAGTAAACAAGATCTAGAGTTACAAACCAAAGTTACAGCAATACTAGCTTTTAAAGTAATAATCCTTCTTTTCTTTAAATGCATTATTCTCTTAAATCATGTAGAAAACAAAAAGTGTAGTTACAAACCATTTTTACAATAATACTAGCTTTTATAGTTGCCCATGTATTTACCTTTATTTAGATCTTTATTTCTTTAAATGGCTTCCAGTTACTGTGTCATGCCCTTTCATCTGACCATGCATGACTCCCTTGAGTATTTCTTGAAGGGCAGGCCTAGTCACAAATCCTCAGCTTTTTTTCATCTGAGAGTGTTATAATTTCTCCCTCACTTTTTTGACAGTTTTACTGAATCTAGGATTGTTGGTTTACAGTTTTTTGGGTTTTTTTTTTTTATTACCACTTGGAATATATTGGCCCACTGTCTTCTGGCCTCCAAAGTTTCTGATGAGAAATTTGCTGATTTTATTGGGGATTTTGTTGAGGATCCCTTGTATGTAACAATTCACTACTACCTTGCTGCTTTCAAGATTCTCTCTTTGTCTTTGCCTTTTAAAAGTCTGATTGTAATATGTCTCAGTGTTCTCTCTCTTTTTTTTAAATTAGTTTCAAGTATACAAAATATTGGCTAGACATCCATATAGCTTGCAAAACAATCCCACCAACTGCTCCCTCCTTCCCTTGACCCTCCCTCTAGCCAACATTTTAATGCTAATTGCAATCCCTATGTCATACTCCCCAGCCCTGTGACCATCCATCAGCTACTACTCTGTACCTCTTTAACGCTTCACCCCATTCTCCCAGAACTCCAAATTCCCCTCCCCTCTGTATATCACCAAATTGTCCACTACATTTGTGAGTCTGTTTTTGAATAGTTGGTTCTTTTTATTCCTCAGATTCTACATGTAAGTGAAATCATATAGTGTTTTTCTTTCTGTCTGACTTAAGTCTATCAAAGCAATATCTTTTTCCAGCCCTTCCCTTTCATTTGTAAGAGTCTTGTTTTCTTAATCTTTCAGCCACTCTATCTTTTGGTTGAAGCAATAATTCTTTTCCATTTGAGGTATTCATTCATAGAAATTTAGTTGTTACTATTCTTTATTCCTGTTTTTGATACATGATTTTTTTTTCTTAAAGGAGTCCTTCCAATATTTCCTGTAATACTGGCTTAGTAGTAATAAATTTCTTTAGCTTATTTTTGTCTGGGAAGCTCTTTATCTGTCCTTTAGCTCTAAATGATAGCTTTGCTGAATAAAGTATTCTTGGTTGTAGATCCTGGGTCTTCATTCTGTCGAATATTTTTTGCCAAACCCTTCTGTCCTGCATAGTTTCTTTTGAGAAATCAGCTGCCAGTCTTACGTTATAGATTTTCCCTTATAAGTAACTACCTGTTTGTCTCCTGCTGCTTTTAATATTCTTTCTTTGTATTTAACCTTTGTCATTTTAATTATGATGTGTCTTGGTGTGGGTCTCTTTGGATTCTTGATTTTTGAAATTCTCCGAGCTTCCTGGGGTTTTATGTCCATTTCTTTCACCAGGTTAGGGAAGTTTTCCATCATTATTTCTTCAAATAGATGTTCAACATTTTTGTTTTCTTCAGCTACACTCATCAGATGAATATTTGGACCCTTATTAGTGTCCCATCTGCTCCTTAAGTAGTTTTTATAGTCTTGGCATCTTATCTCTTGCCATTATGATTGAGTGTCCTTAGCTTTCTTGTCCTCTAGATAGAACATTTGATCCTTTTCTTTATTCATTTTGTTTATTCCCTGTTTATTCCACTTAATATACTTCTCATCTCAGATAATGTGTTCTTCATTTCAGACTGGTTCCCTTTTGTAATTGCCACTTCCATTTTTATGTTTTTATCTCTTTGCTGAAGTTGAAGTTCTCTACACTTCCCAAAGTTCATTGAGCACCTTTATAACCAGTGTTTTGAACTCTACATCTCTTAGATTACTTGACTTCATTATATCTGGATCTCTGTTCTGTTCTCTCATATGGTTTTGTTTCTTTGTCTTCCCCTTGTAGCTGCCATTCTGTGTTCACTTCTATGTACTAAGCAAAGCTCCTAGGTCTCCTGATCTTATTAGTATGAATTTGTGAAGTAGATGACCAATGGTACAGTTCTGAGAGGGGTACAGATACAGGACAAACTTAGCTCAAGCCTTTGTCCCTCCAGTACAAGCGATCCACAGATGCTGTCCTTATAGTTGCCTCAAAAGGCCACACCAGGAACAGAGGCTGCCTCCAGTGTGAGTCTCTGCAAGGAGCACCTGACTTACTGAAGATATATCTGAATGTGGCTTTGGTGGGGCTGTGAGTTGGGGAAGGCAGGGTTTCACAAAATCCTCTGGGCAGAGCGACCTCTGTTATCCAGTTTGATGACATCTCAGCTATGGTGGCACTGTGTTCAAGCGCTTGAGTGGGGAGGGCTCAACAAGGAACCATGGATACCTCCAGCACTTCTGTACAGGGCGAGTCTTGCCTTGGCCCTCACTCCAATAATGTCTTTCTGTAAATCCCTGGTGTCCCTCACAAGCAGCCTAATTGGCACTGGTGCTCAGAGCAAGCAGGTTCATCACCATGAGAATCCGCTCGCAGACATGGCCCTTCTAAGAAAATTCTGCTGCTCCTGCAGCCATAGCCTCCATCTCACTCAGCTACTTGAGACTGGGCAGCCCCGAATTCTGGCCCGTCCTACCTTCTTCTGTTGCAGGGTGATTTCTGAGATTTCTCTCTAGTTGTATGGCTTGTTCATCCCAGGCAATTTTTCCTTGCTGCTGCTCCTTGTTTCCATCACAACTTTGATTTGGTTGCCAGAAGGATGAACAGAGCCTCTATCATCTATGCCATTTTTTTTTCGCGTGTTGGTCTCTTTGACTTCTATTACTTGGAGTCCTTTGAACATCTTGGATGTTTATATTCAAGTGTTTCATCAAATTTGGGAGGTTTTCAGCCATTGTTTTTTCAAATAGTCTCTTTACTCCTTTCTTTCTCTCATCTCTTTCTGGGATTTCCAAGATACACATGTTGGTTCACTTGACAGTGTCCGACAGGTCCTTTAGGCTCTATTTATTTTTCTTCAATCCTTTTCATTCTGTTTCTCAGACATAGTTTAATAAAATGATAATTTCCATTGTCCTATATTAAGTTCACTGATTCTTTCTTCTGAGTGCTCAAATATGCCTTTGAATACTTTTAGAGAATTTTTTTCAATTATTGTATTTTAAACCTTCAGAATTTCTTTTTTTGTTTCTTTTTTAGTTTTTCTATCTCTTTATTGATATTTCCATTTTGTTCACATGTAATTTTTTGACGTTCTTTACATCTTTCTTTAGTTCTTTGGGCATTTTAATACAATTATTTTAAAGTCTTTGTCTTATATATCCGCCATTAAAACGTTTTCAAAAACTGTTTCTGTTTCCTTGTTTTTTCTTTGAATGAGCTATACCTTCCTGTTTCTTTGTATGTTTTGTGACTTTTGTTGTTGTTGTTGAACACTGGACATTTGAATCTAATAATAAAATAATTCTGAAAATCAAATTCTCCCCCTTCTCCAGGGTTTGCCAGGCTTTGTTATTGGTTTTGGGTTTTGTTTGCTTGTTGTTGTTGCGTCATGTTTTTTTTTTTTTTTTTTAATTGTTGTAAGCTGATCCCAAGGATTAGTCTGAGGTTTAAATGTAAGATATTCTCAGATTTTTTCTAATCCTTTTCCTCGGCATACATGGTCACTTTTAATGTTCCCTGTGTGTGCAGTCACTTTTTAACATCCTTATCTTTAATGTCTAGTTCCGAAAAGAGTAAAACTCAAAAACTAAAGAGAAAAAGACACAGGCCCTCTAAATCCCCCATAACTCACTTCATTTTGAGGGGGAACGGCTTGCAACAATGGAGGGAGGTGCAACAGCTGCCCATCTTTTTATCTGCATCTCTCTATTCAGAAGCAGTAAAATTGCCAATTGTTCCATGAATAAAGTAATGTAGGATACAAACCAAAGATAATGGATATGACTTTTGTATAACAGCTAGGCTTGGGGACCTAATTATTGTTTCCAGAGAAGATAAGATGCTGTGAAGCCTGTCAGATCTTGGAGTCATATGCATATTTAATCCATAAAACCTAACTACTCTCTTAGAGGTGGGTATATCATTACTAATTTAATTAATAAACATGATTACTCTTATGAAACAGAGCGATTTTTGTAGAACAGAGTTAGAAGGCTGTCAGTTGAAACCCAGAACCCAGATTAAATCATGAACAACTTAAGAAATCATGAATCTTCACCTGTGAAGCCCCACTTCACCAAGTACCTCCATGCATACATTCTGGTTGCAATATACAAAATTGAACCCAAAAACCCAACAGTTTCCTTTCTGAAACTTATTTCAACTGAAATCATGCTTCCTGAAACAGTGGAAGCTGCAAATTACAAGAAAAAAACAGGCTATAAAAAGGTAGACAAACATCTTTGCCTGACTCCATCCACCCACATGTATTCATTTTGGCCAGTTGTTCTCACTAATTAGTCACAAACAAGTTTTGTTCTCCCCCTGATTACCTCTATTCACCTGTGGTCAAGATTTATCCTGCCAACTGTATGACCTGTAAGCTAGGAATGGTTCTTACATTTTTTAAAGAGTTGAAATAAAATCAAAGCTAGAATAATTTTTTATGATACATGAATTTAAGTTTCAGTGTCTACAAACAAAGTTTTATTGTAATGCAGTCATGACATGTGTAAGTATATTGTTTATGGCTGCTTTCATGTACAACAGCAGACTTTAATAGATGCAACAGATACTGTGTGGTGTGCAAGGCCAAAAATATTCATTATATGGTCTTTACAAAAAGTTTGCCAATTTATTCTCTAAACACTTCAACACCAATGTGACTTGGGAGCTTTAGAGATTACCACAAAATTTTGGGAACAGGGAGAACAGATCGCATTCAAAGTATTTTCTTAAGACATAGACCATCACTAGACTTCTGAAGAAAGTTTGGAGAAAGTTTACACAGTTCCAAAGATTGGACTAGCAGAAAAGAAATTAGACCAGCCTCAAAGTATTTTTAAAAAAAAGGAGTAAGGAATAAAAATAAAAATCACTGCTCAGAAAACATAACTTAAAATACTATAGATTAGAGTTGGAGTGGATGATTTTTTTATGTCCCTCTAACCCCGAGATTCTGTTTCTTCTAGTCTATGCAGATCTATGTTAGCACCTTAGTAATTCAAAGTATGAGTTTCATAAAATGTAAATGTGCCAATAAAAAATATCCTTTGCCCAATAACAATCACATTAACTTTTTCTTCCTTTTCCCCCAAATTTTTTTTTGAAAGATAAAAGAAAAAGCAGATATACAATCATCAATAAGTCCTATTAAGCCCACAGATTTTGTCCCACCTGATGTTACAAAATGCAGAAAAAGGTAGAAATAAGGGAGTTTCCCAGGAAACAAACCATGGATATTGGTTTTGTCTTATCACAAGGGTGCTATTATAATATTCCCCAAGCTAAAGATCTCACTATAATTAACTCTGGAGAAGATAAAAGAAGCAACAGAACACAAGAGAGATCAGCCTTAGCAGTTACCCTCATTGTGAGCCCAAACTCTTTCCCAAGTTTAAAGGAAATCAGAAGAGGACATCTACAAATAATCAAGCAATTAACAAATCATTTCAATAGTTTGGCCCTTCATTTCAATATGGCCAAATCTGATTATGGGGTCTTCTGCCATGAGCTCTTCATGGTAACTACTACTGACCCGATGAGATCCAAAACCATTGAAATCTTTCTAAGAAAAGGTTGATATCTCTTCTCTCAGATGGCAAAAGGATTTTCTATGAATACTGCCACCTCCAGATGAAGGTGATTCTCTCTTCCACAAGTAGCACGCTCCACTGTTCTATCCCTTTTTCCAGAGTTAAACATCACCTACATGACCTGATCACTGATGTGAAGAGGTGCTGGAAAAAAAAAAAAAAACGATATTCCAAGATATAGATGACCATAGAGTAAGTTTTAGATACAGATAAATGATAGGTTCAAATGCTGTGCAAAAAGTTTCTTCTCTTAGTCACTTTATCTCTCAATGTCTTTTTTCGTTTAATTACTCGGCATATTTTCCCACTCCCACAGAAATTTTCTTTATTGCTCTGCTGAGTTTAACTATGCAGCTACCATTTAGTCATTTTATATAGGGATAACACTATCTCACCAAGCCTTTCATTGGTTATATCATTCTCCAAAGCTGCTCTTCAGAAATCCATTCACTGCCTAAATTCAATATCAACCAAAAAAAGGTAAGAATATCTTTGGGTTCTGCAGTGCTTTCAACTTTACTTCTTGATGTTTGGTCTATGTCAGGTCCTTTCTCCCACCTGTAAGAGAGGTTTTCCGTCCACAGTCTAAAGGATAAATGTGAACAAAACTGTAACCTGATTTCTGTGTTAGTGACTTTTTCAAATAGACAGAGATTTATAGTTTAATAAAAAACTTAAAGTCTCATTTCTCAGACTTAGCAACTCAGATTTTTCTCATCTCATTGGATATATATTTATTTCAATGTCACTCTTCTTTAGACTATTTTCAGTTTTACATGTCTTACTGTAAAATTCAGAAAATATCAATAGAAGATATAAGCTTCTAAATATTTGAGATACTCTTTATAAATTAAAAGAAAGTGCTTTGTGTTGATATTCAAAAAATAATAAAAGCGTTTTAATTTTTTCTTAAGAGGTGGATGGCCATTTGAGAGATGGATGACTAGAGTTCGGTATGTAAAACTCATCTGCTGAAGTGAGGTCAAGACTGTGCCCTTTGTCTCATCATAAAAAGTGCCTAATCCCTCATGCAAATCAGTCACTTACAATTTTTTAGTGATCCACATTATAGATTTATAGTTATTTTGTGATCCACTAATGATTCCCATATTATTTGCAAACATGATTGTACTAGATGACCTTTCATATTTAATAATGATCACAATTAAAAAATACATTTCATCAATACCTTCACAGTATAAGGCTCTCTAGATTGAAAATACTGCTAAGCCCCCAGAAATGGTCTATTTTTAAAAAGAAGTGCTTAGTGTGACAGAATGTCAGACAATTAAAGGAGATGAGCCAATTTACACATGCATGGTAACAAAATTTGGCTCTTCTTTGACTTTAGAACATACCCTTAATTTTACTACATCTAGGTTTAAAAATAGGAGGCATGAACATCAGTTTAGGATCTCTAACAGAATGAACCATGGAACTCTTAAAATCGTTATTCAGATTGCAAACAAAGCTATGGCCTCAGGACACTGACGATTATTATTACCAATAGATTTTTAAAACTTTTAATGATTTAGCAACCTGAAATAACATGATTAACCAAATTATTTTAGCTTATTTGTAGGAAGGAATGTTAAGTAAAATGTAAAAAGAGTACTAGACTGAAAAATATAAAATCTACTTGGAGTCCTTACTCTAGTACTATAGAACTATGGGACACCTCTGACATTTAGCCTCTCTAAGTATCATAAGAACACTACATGATGTAAAACGCCATCATTATTTTGTGAGTTCTTATCACCCTAGTCCATTGAGGTTTCTATACGTTCCATGTTTCTTTCTCTTTGTACCATGTTATCCTCTATATTTCTCTCTCTCTCTCTCTCTCTGTCTCTCTCTCTCTGTCTCTCTCTCTCTGTGTGTGTGTGTGTGTGTGTGTGTGTGTGTGTGTCTGTGTGTATCTACCTGTAACTCTATCTCTATCTTTATCATTATCTCTATCTCTATCTCTATCTATATCTATATCTATTTCTATCTCTGTCTATCCCTATCCCTATCCCTATCTCTATCCCTATCCCTATCTCTATCTCTCCTGTTCCAGTCTTGTTATGGAAATAAATTAGGGCATCAAAGAGACACATCTGGGATATCAATGAATCAGTGTAAGTAGAGGGTGTTCACCCAGGAAATACCAAACTCCATTCTTAAGATCTATGATAATGGCAGTGGTGCAAAGAAGATCATGACAGATCAGAGAAAGTCATCCTATTAATCTTTCTAACTAAATGAAGAAGAAAAATTGTTTGTTTGGTTTTATTTTTAAGTAAAGGAAAAGTTAATTGCAACTGAAATGAAATCATACCTTATAAAACAGAATTGCAAATAAGGCTACATGCCTTCTCTCATCCTGCTTTTTAAGATGGCTCTAACATCTAAGGGCAAGATTAGAAAGTACATTCTCTCAGGTTGAATAAAACAAAAATCAGCATGTACAAATACCAACTCATTATGATATACACCTGAAACTAATATAATGTTATGTGCCAATTATGCCTCAATATTAAAAATTAACTTTTAAAAATTTTAAGTTCAGGTTCTGTAAAGTAATGTTAATTCAGTAGATTTCTTTTTGGTAGAAAAGATATCTCCAAAGGCTATGGTTTCATTGCATTGTAACCAGTTTTATACTAACCTAGCAACTTTATGCCAACAGTTTTTTGTTTGTTTGTTTGTTTGTTTTTTAACGCCTATAAATACCATGTCCTTCAAATGCTTTGGAAACTCTACACTTTAACCAGCTTGCTCAACCATGAGTAAATAAATGACATATATTTTAAAAACACACAAGAATCAGCACACTATGTGTAGTTTGGAATTCCCTATCCACAGGAAATTTTTCAAAAGAAATAGCAGTTCCTAGAGAGTAATTCAGAGAACAGAGAATGTTCCCTAATGCAAATAAGAAGACAGATGGAAAATAAATGAGAAAAAAATAATTCAGGAACTCTAAAAAGTTAAGAAATGTGCTGAAAAAAAGAAAGCCTTTAGAAAAAATAAAGGCAATCTAAAAAATATATAGACTCAGGAAGAATATAATTAGAGTAAAACTTTGTGAGTGTATCCCCAGTACTGCCCAGAAGAAAAAGATATTGTATCTGAAAGATTAAAGAATTAAGATAAAGGTATTATGTAATTTACTAGGTATAATTCACTGAGACCTATTGAAGCCTAAATTGTGTGCTCCATCAAATTCCCTTTGCTCTGATTCAAAACTCAGAGATATGCACCCGATTCCTAATTTGATTTCCAGGGACCTTGATATTAGTAAGTGGTTGCCCTGAGTAGTAGACGTACCATTTCAGTCATGCGAGTGAGATCTCCCACTGTAGATTAAATTGGTTGTTTGGTTTACAAGTCATTCTCTCGGGTATTTGAATAGTGTGAATTGATTTCCCATTCCTGATTCTCCTAGGGAGACCTAACCAAACCAGGCTTCTAATTCTGCAGAGTTTAACATCAGACTGTTGTGACTCCAGAAAACTGGAGTATCCTACGACTGCCAGACCAGAGCAGCCACCTGACTTATCACTATCACCATCCTTCTTTGTTTCCTCCTCACCTCTCTTTTTTGACCATGCACAAAATTATTGTATACAAAAATATATATATATATATGCATAGCTTCAGGTACCAACAACAACTTTACTTACATTCTTACAGTCTCATGGGCATTTTTCCCCCCTTTAAGTATAAAGAACTTGGACAGTAGACTTATATAGCATCAAGCACACAGCTAGCCATTTAATCAAAATTCTAGTCCATTCTCTCTACCACAAAAGGGAGAAAGAAATTTACCCATTTCTTTTCTGCATACTCTCCACTCTATATAAATGTATGCCCTGGCAGAGAATAGAATGAGCCAGTGGCCTCTGTAAGTTTCTGAACCAGAAGAACATTTCACAAAACAAA
Source organism: Cynopterus sphinx (assembly GCA_030015415.1). NCBI lineage: Eukaryota > Metazoa > Chordata > Mammalia > Chiroptera > Pteropodidae > Cynopterus > Cynopterus sphinx. The sequence continues at coordinate 79,040,841 of CM057384.1, forward strand.
TACTCTTTGTCACATATGTCATTTCTAGGAAACCTTTAATCTTTGGCAAAAGTGCTCTAGGTGCAAACTCTTAGGAGCAAACTTTTTCTGTAAAGTTCCAGAGAATAAATATTTTAGGCTTTGCAGGCCAAACGCAACAACTCCACCTTGCCTTCATAGCAGCAAAGCATCTGCAGACAATATACAAGTAAATGAGATGCTGTGTTTCAATAAAACTTTATTTACAAAACAGGCCAACCCCTGCCATAGAACATACTTTCTACCTACTTGTTATCTCTCTACGTAAGAGAAAAACTGTTCTGCCATTATTCCTAGTTTTTACAATTTTTCTCTCATTCCTCCTCACTTTCCTCTCATCTCCACATTAACTCTTGTTCCGTCCATTCTCTAGGTAAGATCTCTCCGGAGGATGGAAAAAATCAACAGCACTTTGTTGACTGAGTTCATCCTGACAGGTATTCCCTACCCACTCAAGCTAAGGACGTTTCTTTTTGTGTTCTTTTTGCTGATCTACATGCTCACCCAGCTGGGGAACCTGCTTATTCTAATCACTGTCTGGGTAGATGTGCAGCTCCATGCCCGCCCCATGTACATCTTTCTTGGCGTCCTCTCCATCATTGACATGGGCATCTCTACCATCATTGTCCCTCGCCTCATGATGAACTTCACTTTAGGCATCAAACCCATCTCATTTGGTGGCTGTGTTGCTCAACTCTATTTCTATCACTTCCTGGGCAGTACCCAGTGCTTCCTCTACACCCTGATGGCCTATGACAGGTACCTGGCGATATGCCGACCCCTGCATTACCCTGTGCTCATGAATGCTAAGCTGAGCATCTTGCTTGTGACTGGAGCTTGGGTGGCAGGATCCATTCATGGGGCTCTCCAGGCTATCCTAACCTTCCATCTGCCCTACTGTGGGCCCAACCAGGTAGATTACTTCTTCTGTGACATTCCTGCAGTTTTGAGGCTGGCCTGTGCTGATACAACAGTCAATGAGCTGGTGACCTTTGTAGATATTGGCGTGGTAATTGCCATCTGCTTCTCTCTGATCCTCCTCTCCTACATACAAATCATTCAGGCCATCCTGAGGATTCGTACAGCTGAAGGGCGGCGCCGGGCCTTTTCAACCTGTGGAGCTCATATAACTGTGGTAACTGTGCACTATGTGCCCTGTGCCTTTACCTACCTGAGGCCTGAAGCCAACAGCCCCCTGGATGGGGCAGCTACCTTATTCCCTACAGCCATCACTCCTTTCCTCAACCCCCTCATCTATACTCTGCGGAACCAAGAGGTAAAGTTGGCCCTGAGGAGAATGATAGGAAGGCCTGGGACTAAGAATGAGGTTTGAAAGTGTCTGTCCCCTACTGGGGGAACGTTCACATTTACAATTATTCTAATGTTTAGATTTCAGTGGTTTTTTTCCTTCTTCTTGATTTTTCCCTTTTATGTGGCCATGTAATATCAATACACTGAGATCAAACACAGTTAAAATAACATACTACTTTCTAACTGTTCCTTAGTGTCCTCTCCAGGCAAACAACTTTCAACTTCTGCAAGAGTAGAGCATAAGACGAAAGTCACTCAGAAGAGAGTGAAACCTGGCACACTTAGACATCCAGAGGACCGAAATACCAAAAGCATTCTACAGGCTTTTTAGCCATTAGGATGATATTGGTCAAGCCCTCATAGGATGGACTATAGTTCTTTTGATGGGAGAATGTTCTTTAGTTCTGTTGCAATTGGATATATACCTGAGGAGCTAGTACTAGAAGAGAAACTACAGATGCCCTGCTGTGTGCACCTTAACAGGCCTGGCTTGGGGAACTTTCTGAGGCCACTATGAGATATGAAGAGGAATTGAAGTGCTTACTCTGCCTCACCTGCTAAAGAAATAACCTTTTCTTAAGCTGATGTTTTCATACACCAAACCAAGTTAAACAATCCCAAAAAGAGAATGCAATAATGTCTTTTCAAATGTCTCAATAATAATTCCTCCACACAAAAAAAGTAAACCTCATTATGAAATTTCTCATTTAAAAAATTGAACAATTAATCAGGGCACATGGATAATTTACCCAAATTGGTATTTCATATCAATTTAGATTCATGAGGTTGACACGCTTTCATTAAGTTAGACCAGAGCTTAATCAATGCAGGCAAATTTTGTGCAATATCTCTGGTTTCAACCCCTTCACACCTCCAATCTGCCTCATTCTCAGCTTTTTATACTGAACAGTCACTTTATCTATTTAATGAAATGATATTATCAATAGGGCAAATTCTCTCGGTCATAGTGGAGAGTCAACAGTTTAGTCAGGTTAATGTTCACCTTCAAAGGACTCACAAGTTCACTTCATTGGTCCAGGAGACGGAACACTAACCATTCTCCCTTAGTTGAAACTAACCTAAACAATTTCTCAATATTCCATTCAGAAAACAAACAATATACTAGATATCAACTCCCCAAAAAAGAAAATTACATATGAAATATCTTAATCTTTAAACATATTTAACAAATGAGATGGTCAAATAGGGAATTATAAAAATAAGCTTGAATCTATAGCTTATGAATCAAAATATTTTCCAAAGGCTATTATACATCTTATTTCTGTTTTCCCAGGTGCTTAACACAATTGCTATCATAACTGTTGTCTTAACAAGTAATAAAACAATATTATTACATGTCTTTATTCAGTTTTGTGGGTAGAATGTTTATGGTTCCCAGGCAGAGGCCAAAATAATCAATTCAAACCAAAAGAGAAAGGTTTTGGTAAGCCACATGGGGGTCTTATCTAAGGGGTTCAAAAAGGGAAGGCAGAATGAGGCAAAGACTAATAATCACAAGGGCTGTTGGAGAATTCCTATAAGAAACTTACATTTGCTTGTGACTCTGAGGGCTGCTACCTGGAGCATGTGCTTGCATGAGGGAGGTAGTGCCAGTCGAAGGTCACCTGGTCATATAAAAACATGCAAATATACAATGTCACATGAAACCATAGAGACCTAAACATCATCTTACTGTTTTCTGAGGGTGAAGGCCTATTTCCTCACTGGAAAGCACATACTAGCCTGTTGCTTTCTAGAAAAAAAATGCCAGTGGCACTTTCATGACTGCCACACCAGGGATGAGTTTAATTCTGCAATTTTGGGATGCCCCGTTGACCAGTTTACTATATGTTGTCCACATTAGACTATGGTTGTAAGCGTTACTATTCTGTCGTTGTCTTTGTAAGCAGACAGGGATTCGTGTCTGTTTTGTTCACCACTGAATCTCCAACACTAAGAAGAGTGTCTGGAACATAGCAGGTACTCAATAAGTATTTGTCAAATTAGTGAATGAATATAATTGAATCTCTTTTGCCTTCACTTTATGAAAGGAGACTGTTAGAACCCTGCCATTCTCTCTACCTCTTCTTTACCTTGCACTTCCCAACTTGTGTCATCTGTACTTTTTAATTGTCAAAATTGATGATGTTTATATTCTACTCCATAACCATCAGTTAACCTTCATTACTCTGTTTATAGCGATTCCAAATATCATTAAAAACACTTCCTTAAAGGTTATCACATTATGATTATGAAAATGTCATTCACATAGCCTATTAAAATGTGCACGTATGGTGAGTTGGCAGGTCTACATTGTTCCAGTTCGAGTGAGTGTGTGGGTAGGTGTGAGTGTGCCCTGCAACAGAAGAGTGTCCTGTCCAAGGTTGGTTTCCACCTTGTGCTCTGAGCTTCTGGGATAAGCTCCAACCACGTGAGACACCGAACTGGAATCAGTAGTTTGGAAAATCATTATCTTACTTGTTTACTCAAAAACCTCTCTTCCTATCACTCACAGCCAGGGCTTTGTTTTCCAAATGTTTGCCCTGGAATCACACTCTGGAACAGATCTCCAAATTACTTGACAGCCTTATCTTTGCCCAGCCTCAAGGGCCTTTGTCAACAAGAGTCTTTGTTTCTCTATTTGTCCATTCTTTCAGCTGGACCTCCTAACCCTCCCAGGCCTTCTTCCAGGATCCAGAACTTTTCATGTTCTTCAAGCCCAATCTGATCTGCCTTAGGCCAATGGGCAGGAGCAATTATTCCCAAACCATGGTATAGAACACTGAAATACAAAATATCTACCTAGCAATGAAAAAATGTGCAGATAGTAGAGGGGAATCAATGCTTGAAATATAGAGAATTGTCATATGATAAAATAATGTGCCTATTTCACGTATCTCATGAAGTGGAATCATTATTTGTCCTAAGTACTTTTCATTTAGCATGATGCCTTTAAGGTTCATCCATGTTGAAGCACATCAAAATTTCATTATTTTTTAAGGATTCAATAGAAAGTAACTTCACAGGTTGATCTGATCATAAATTTCTAACTGGGTAGTTCATAGTGGGTACTCACGCCCTAGGCATATAACTTTCCGTAAAAGGTTTACCTTTGCCTTAAGCAAGCCCTATCCATTGCTCCTGCATATCTAAGTTAACACGTCTTTGAAATAAATACTCTCAAGAAAGTGCATAATGTTGTTAAATATCTTGTAGTCCAATCCCATCTTGCTTTCTCACACTTTCATGAAAACTTTCTTATGTTCCTTCCTTAATTTCAAATGTATAAAAGAATCTACAAAACTGTTACTCTTCCGAGCATATGAGTTCTCGTTCCCCAGTATATACAATCACCTTGGCTCAAATAGACTCATAAAAATCCTCTACAGTTTTGGATGTTTTTACATCAACAGGTTGAATAAAATTTCATTGCATGGCTATACCACGTATTGTTTATCAATAGATATCAGTTGGTCAGTTGGTGGTGACTTGGGTTGTTTCTACCCTTTGACTATTATGAATAATGCCATAGAAATATTCATGTACACGTTTTTTGTGAAACTCATAATCTGAGACTTGTAGGTTATGAAAGAATTAGGCAAGGCTAGCATCGTTAATGAGACTGAGGAGCCAAAGATATAAGGAAAAAAAGAGTAGAGTGGGGCCGGATCATCCTGATCTTTGTAAGGACTGTGGATTTCATTCTAAATATAATATCAAAGCCTTTGAATGAATCAAAGCTCCTTTACATGATCTGACTTGTGGGGGGTGGGAGGATATTTGTTTATTTTTTCTTATTTTCAACTACATTTGATGTACAAATTATATTAGTTTCACGTTTACAACATAGTGATTAGGCATTTATATAACTTATGAAGTAATCACTCCAGTAAGTCTAGTACTCATCTGATACCATGCTCAGTTATTATAATATTATTAACTATATTTGATTTATGTTTTAATATTGTCGCACTTAACTACTATGTAGTGAATGGACTGCAGAAGCCAGCACAGTAAGGAGACTAGTTAGAAGACTTGCAACAGTTCAGGTGAGGGGTGATAATAGCCTGGCTTAAGGCTACAGCAGTGAATATTAAAATTTGTGAGTATTTAAGAAGTATTCGTCTCTTTTATCAGGTTTAAGTTTTGAAGAAAAATAAACAACAATGAATTTAATATTTGTATTGGCTTGTTCAACTTCAAAATGAGTTTCACTAAATAATACTCTTCCTTTCTAGAGTTTTTAGCTTTAGAGTTGTGCTCACAACCTACAATTTTGTAGGCCTGCCCTGTTTATAAATTTAGAATACAGTTAAACTTTCACGCAAGCTCCTTATGATTCAGTTAGCTCACAAGTGACCTCCACCAGGAAGGATATTTTTACTTAACTTGTTGTGAATTAATACATTTTATGTTTCTTTCATAATGATATTCTAATATGGATACATGCGATGGTCATAGTAGAAATTAATCCTTTTAGATCAAAGGCACTATCTTTGTTTTTTACATTTTTTTCTTTTCATCTTTTTTCTTTCTTTTTAAGCATATGTTCTACCTTTTGTAGTTATCTCATATTTCTTGGATATCCTGTTCTGTTTATTTGTTTTGTTTTTTCTCCAGTCTTTTTTCTATTTGCTGCTGCTGCTGCTTCTTCTTCTTCTTCTTCTTCTTCTTCTTCTTCTTCTTCTTCTTCTTCTTCTTCTTCTTCTTCGTCTTCGTCTTCGTCTTCGTCTTCGTCTTCGTCTTCGTCTTCGTCTTCGCCTTCGCCTTCGCCTTCGTCTTCGTCTTCTTCTTCTTCTTTAATGCCTACACCACCTGGTCTTCCTAGGTGGTCTTCCATCCAAATACTAATCAGGCCTGACCCTGCTTGGCTTCCAAGATCATATGAGATCTGGCATGCTCAGGGCGTCATGGCAGTAGACTCTATTTGCTTAGGTTTGCAGATTTCTATTGAGATATTCTCAAGATAGAGATGCCTTCATCAGCGGCTTCCAGTCTACTAATGAGCCCACTAAAGGCAGTCTTCCTTACACCTATGATGCTTTTGTTCTCACATCTCTGTTCGGTTCTTTCTTAGAATTTCCATCTCTCTGCTTCAATTGTCCACCTGTTCCTGCATGCTGAATGCTTTATCTATTAGAGGCATTTACATGGTAATCATAGTTGTTTAAAATTCCTGGTATGATCATTCAAACATCCCTGCCATATCTAATTCTGATGCTTGCTTTATCTCTTTAAACTGTGATTTTTTTGTTTTATTTTTTGTTGTTGTTTGTTTGGGGTTTTTTTTTTTTTTTTTTTTTGGTTTTGTTTTGTTGTCTTATTTGTCTTTTAGTATGCCTTGTGATTTTTTTCGTGACAACTGGGCATGATGTACTTGGTAAAAAGAACTGTTGTAAATATGCCTTTAGTGATATTGTTGTGAGGTGTGGGGGGAAGGGAAGCATTCTATAGTCTTATAATTAGGTTTCAGTCTTTTACACAGCCTCTGCCTGTGGACTGTGAACTTCACATGTGCTTTTCAGTCCCCAACCGCACCTTAGGTGGGACAGGATGGCTAGAGGAGGCTGGATTGAGTGTTTCTCTTAGTTCAGTTAGAGTCTGATAATATTCCAACAGGTTACACTCTGAGGGAAGGACTTATAAAGAAAGCAATGCTCTGGCTTATTTCATAAAGGTCCCATTTTCCCTCCTCTTACTGGAAGTATAAGGGGATTTTTCTTCAATACACACTGTGAGACAGAAGCAGTAGTGCTCCTGGAGGTAAAACTCACAAAAGCCTGGGAGCCCCCTTATGACTGGATTCCCATAAGTTTTTCTCTCTCAGACTTGTCCACACTGAGCCTCCGGGAAATTGTCGATTACAGTTCAGGTTTCCTTGCCCCATCACTTGTTCGGTGGTGCAGCTTGATGTGTCAATGTTGGTTCATCATTTGTAACAAATGTATCTCTCTAGTGGGGACATTGATAACTAGCTATGCATGTGCAGGGGCAGGAAGTATATTGGAAATCTCGGTACCTTATGCTCAGTTTTGCTGTAAATCTAAAATTGTTTTTAAAAATAAAACACATTTTTTGTAAAAGACTTTGGAAAAAATTCAAAGAAGGCCAAAAGATAGAAATAAAAGTTGGAGAAACAGAACTTCAGAAAAGAAGATAAAAGAGCAGTCTAAGGACAGCAGCACATGCTTGCCACAGCATGGGCTTCTGCTCCCATGATGTTGGTGTTGGGGGAGAGAAGGATGGCATTTCAACTCTAGGACACATCAAAAAGGCAGTGGGATAAATCTTCTGGTTTCCCTTTGTAAGCTAGCACAGGTACCCTCTAAATGGAAAAGAAAAGGAAAAGAAGAGCATGATCCAGCTCCAGGATTACACTGAATCTGTGGTGACAACAAAACATTCAGGTAGGAAATATTTACTACGAAGGTGGGAGATATGGAATGACCTCATGTACCCATTCATAATTGGATTGGATTTAAACAACAAAAACAACAGCAACCTTGGTCATCAACATAAAGATATTTAAATATTTTAAAAATGCATGTGAGAAGGGGCAAGTACCAAATACATCACAACTAAACACTTTCCCGACTGGCATGTTAAGTTTTTGCATCCTCTTCCTTTGCAGCTGCTCAATAGGAGGCTCTCACTCCTCCATCTCCCTTCTTGAGGTAATTTGGTATATCTACCACCAGATGACGATGTCCCACCACTCTTCACTTTCTATAGAAGAGGTTCTTAAGAGATTTGAGGGTTACTGGGGAGGGGTCAGGTTGTTTCGTTCAGTAAGTATACAAATAAGCACTTGCCTTCATGCCCGAGAGCAAAAAGAAATTTGGAGAGCGAGCATAAAAGGTCAGGCAGTGGCTGCCTATTCCTCTCTTTTTGTTTTCTTAGTCCTTTGGTTTCCATGGGAATCTGTGTTTGAGTAGCAACTCTGAATCCATTTACTGCCCCTCAAGGCTTGAGGCTGAGCCCAGAGACTGGCTGTGAAGAACAGCAGGAGTTAAAATGGGTGGGAAGAAAAGATTTCTTTGGTAAATTCAGATAGCAAAGGTGAGGACAGGTATAGGAGGAATGATGGGGCGGCCTTTAGAATGGGGTGCACAGAGGAATGTGAAAGGCAAAGTTTTAGTTCAAATAAAATTGAGGACATTAAAATCTTTTCAAAACTTCAAAATCAAGGGTACTTTGTGGTCTCACCATAGATCATCTCAGGACACATTCTCGGCCCTATTGAGTACCAGCTCTTCCCCCGTCCTTACCCAAACAGGTCAGTAGATATATGTCAGGAACTGCCTGTGGTCCTCCTGATCTCCTCTTTTGTTCCTAAAAGCCCTCTGTAGCAATTGATGAGAACAAAAGATTATCTTCTCTATTTCCCAAGTGTGGCCTAATGCCTGGCATGTAGTAAGTGCTCAGTAAAATATTTGTTGAATGAACGAATGAGCCCTAGAGTATGATGGCCTTGACTAATTTTACTTAGTTCTATCTGTAAAGACAAACTAGGGATGGAGAAAAATTTTTCTGTCATCAAAATGTTGAGGGTGTGTCTGCGGCCATGCCACCTGAACATGACTAATCTCGTCTGATCTCGGACCCTAGGTAGGGTCAGGCCTGACTAGTACTTGGATGGGAGACCACCTAAGAATACCAGGTGGTATAGATGAAAAAAAGAATCATGAGGGTGTAAATGTCTTTATTCACAGATTGATAAACTCTAAGTTCAATTAGGGTGTTTTGCTGTTCTGCTTATATTGGAGTTTATTCATATTTGCATTACTAATAGCCCCTGTTTCTAAGCACACTTGCATTTCTGTGATTGGGCTATTCATTCAGTATCTTTACAGAGGTTGTAGTCGATCTACATAAGAACAGCATTCTACCTAGAGACAATTTAGGCTTCCCTCTTAGTCCCTTACCCACCAGCCCAACCCCCTTCCTCACTTTCTCTCCCATTACCCTTTATAATTACCACGCACTGTGATTATCTAATTTATTTGCTTGCATTTTTATTACTTGTCACCTTCCACAGGTAGCAAGCTCCTTGTGGACTTCCTCACAGAAACATTTACTCTAAATGTTAGAACCTAAATTCAAGTCTTAAAGTTTTTGGAAAACTCCAATTTAAGTGAATTCTTTATGATCTCTCTTTTAATCTTCTCATCTTCCCACCCTCCAACTGGAAATGATCTTATCTTCCTCATAATGTGTATTCAATATGCATCTCTTGGCACTCATGTTGCTACCTATGCAGGACAGCATAATATCAGCCATCAAATGCAGTGTGCTTAAAAGATTGGCCAGGCACTGCGCAAAGTTCCTTAATTAAGTTTTGCTAAGTCTCCACTACAACCCTATGAAGTAGATACTGTGAACCTCATTTTTACATATAAAATTGAGGCTCAGAGAAGTTAAGTAAAATACCCAAAGTCATCCAGTCGACAAGCAGTGAAAGAAATTTAATTCTAAAACTCACCTCGTAATCCATAGTCTTTGGAGCAGAGACTTTGTTATGAGATAAATGTGTTAAAGCTCCAATTCCGTAATTCACAGCTGCATGACTCTCAGCAAATTACTAACCTCTCTAAACCTCAATTTCCTAACTGGTAAAATGAGGATTATAATGCCTACCTCACAAGATGACTGTAAGAGAATGTAATTAAAGACCCTCACGTGACCTTGTCACAAAGAAGTGGCCCACAAAGAGTGGCTGTTCCCATTACCTGCTTAAATGTTTTATCTCCTATACCAAATCAACATTCCTTCAAGAAGAATGTGGTTTTATTCTCTTTGCATTTATGACATCTAGCACAGTGCTCTGTGTATAGTAACTAAGCACGGACATTTGTTTAATAGAAGAGAGGGAGGAAGCGAAGTGGGGGAGGGATCAATCTATTGCCAGTGGATAATCATTCTAAGTGAGATCTCCCTTCTTCCTACAGAACTTTATGCATACCTTTATGAAACTCTGTGTCTTTTTTACCTTTGTAACCCCAGCATGCCAGTTCTCTTAATGAGTGAGCATGAGTGTGATTCTATGTTGAGAAATGTATTTTTTTTCTTCTTACCTCCTATATCCGGGTTCAGTGAATGAAATATAAAATGCATTTAATAAACATTAGTTGAGAGTATAGCTAATTGGAAGATAATTTGGTCTTTGTATCCGAAAGGAATATAAACCTGGGCTTAGGTTTAAATTCTGAGGTGATTCTGCCATTTGGAGATACAGAACCATGAACCGGTAAGCTGCTTTGGTTTTTGACTGGACTTACTTCTGGAAGTCACAAACATCATTGGCAGGCCTGAGAGTTGTTGATGAACTATAACTTTTTTATTAACTTGCAATATGCAAATTAAATTACAATTCCATAAAGAATGTAATTGTAATTCCATTGTTGTTTCTCCCTGCAAAAGGGAGAGACAACAGTGGAGAAAGAATGCAGTCAATCCCACTCTGCATTCCATTCAATGAGTACAGAATGAGTCCGTTCTCTTGTTTTCTTGTCTCCTCTCTAATGCAGACCACTTATACCATCTGATACGCAGCCAAAGAAATGATCACCAGTTCTAGTACCAGAATAAAACTGATCTCTGATACATACATTCCTTCCTCAGAGATTTTTAACTTTGACTCTAGGGACTTCTATCCTGAGTGATGCCTTTAGAAACCGACTCCCATAGATTTATTGTTGCAGAACCCTTTGTAGAAATTGTTGCAATAGACACATTTTGCTGATTAATGTAGATTTTTACATACAAAACAGAGGTTAAAGCTGGGTGAGAAAATCACCTGGTTTAACCTAACAATTGCAGATAAGGAAACTGAGGTCTGAAGAGGTAAAGACGTTTTCTCAAAGTAATTTAGCTGGAAAGTGAAAGAATCTTACTAGAACCCAAGTCAGTGATTTTTCCACTAAAAAATGGAAATGTATATGGTATAAGTTCTATTTGTCAAGTGGGCTTCAATATAAGCTTCTGGAGGGTAGAAATGATATGTGGTTATGATCCCATATATCCTGCCCAGCTAGTATGAAGTGGACATCCAGTGGGTATAAGAGTGGCCAAACTATGCTTTTGTAAAAAAGTGCTTTTTGTTTTGAAAATCATATATTTTTTAATTTTCTTAAAAAAGATCTTAAATTTAGAAGGAATTTCATAGTACTGTAATGGTTATAACAATTTTTTTGTTTGTTTCCTAAGATTTTAAATTATGTAATGTGATTTTGTTGAGTTTATTTTCTAACACTGTTTTTCAGGTACCTTGGCAAGTGGGGGCAAGTGTTTCTTCTTCCATTTCAAGAAAAGAAAGTTAATTCTGGGATTCCAGTCTGACTGAATAAAGATGGACAGCTTAGAAAAGGTGTGTATGGAAAGGTGACTTAGGTTTACAGTATAAAGATGGGGGCAGGTGATGAAAGAGTAACTCTTCTTGAGTAACAGGCCTATTTCTACCACTTCACCCTTTTTTACCCTCTCTTTTCTTTCAGACTCACATCTAATTTTTTGGAAACACACACACATGCCTTGGTTACATTTATCCCTTGATCAAGATGGGAACAGAGGTCCTTAAACCAGATAAGGCAAAGAAAGATCTAAATTTCATAGAATAGAATTTGGTCATTAAGTTGCTCCTCCATCATCCCCAGATTTTTCTACTCCAAATCCACTGATCCCCAATCCTCATCTTTGTATAAACATTTATATGTATGTATGTTTACACACACACACACACACACACACACACACACACACACATTTCTCTATACATAATATATAGAAACATATGTACATGTCTGTGTATATTTTTCTCTGTCTAGAGAGAGAAGAGAGAGATAATATCTGCAATATGAATGGTACATCACTGAACCTCACATTAAATTCCATGGGATTAATGGATCATGGGGTCAAGAAATGTACAGCACTTTAAGATGGACAAAGACTAAGGAATCAAATAGTACATGTTTATTAAATAATATACGTACTATATTGCCATCCATTCTCGTAGAAATGCTCAACTGCTAGGAAGCACAGTACTCTCCACAATACACAACACAGCCCATACCGTGCATTTTGAACTTCCATGTTTAAGCCAGTTGTCATTCACCCCAAACCCCCCAAGTCCAAAAAAGTCAGCATTCACAGCAGTCCTTCTCTTAACTCTCCTCTCTTAACTCATTTGCTATCCTATTCCAGCCCTTTTGGACTTTAGGATTCCCTGTGGGATTTTCAGCTCCTGCTAGTTCTCTGCAAGGATTCTGCTTTGATTTAGCCCCATCAGATCTTTTTACTTTGAACTACCTTATGTAGTAGTGAAACTACTACCTTATGTAATAGTGAAACTGCTCTAATCAACTCCATAGGAACCATGTGACCTGACTCATTTTGTGCCACTAAGAGCAGTTCCAGGATAGATGAGGAGCCACAGCAAAAGTCCCCAAGAACTCTGTCTTAAATTATCTTAGTTATAGATGGAGGAATAAAGCAGTGGCATAATTTAGAAATGGACATAATGTAAGAGAGAGAGAGAGAGAGAGAGAGAGAGAGAGAGAGAGAGATCACTAAATGATTGAAGTCCAAAATAGCTGCATAATAAACTGGATAGCATCTATTCTATTTTCTGTTCTGTACTAGGTACTTAGCACATAGTAGGTGCTCAAAAGATATTTGTTGAACAAATGAATGTGAATGAATAAACTCTACTGAGGGCAGACTTAAAATAATTACACTTAAAATATAATTAGTAATCAATTAAGCATCATCAAGAATTTTCCTAGTACTTAGTCACTGAAGGATCATTTTCCTGGGAATAGTCTCCAAAGTGGGGAACGAATTCTTGTCTGACTGAAATAGTTTTAAGATATGAAGTTATTGGAATGGAATTAGCTACTAAAATACAATGGTCCTCACAAGAAAAATAAAATTTATAAATTCTACAAAGGATGAAGAAATTAATTTGAGATCAATCTTTGAAATTTAAAAAATTTTACTTTTGCTCAGCTTCCCACTCATTCTTGCCTTGTTTCTTCTCCAGTTGGATGTTTCGCTGAGATAAAATTTGGTTCTGGAAAACTTTTGGAAAAGTCACTTAACCTCTCTTGGTCTTACTCTCCTTATCTGAAAAGTGAGAAATTTGTAGATGATCCCCACGGCCCCTTCCATTTCCAAAGTCCTTGGGGAGTCCACTTGTTCCCCTTCTTAAGAGTTCTTTCTGAAGGCTATGGCTATGTTTCTGTCATAGGTTGTCAATTATTCACATTTTCTGACATACTTCAATCCATATGTTCCCATTGCTCCGAAGACTACACTCTGTGACTTAACTCTTTATCTTCACTCAGATTTGTTCTCCTTTCTCATGACTTGGTTTAACTTCTTTTTTTTTTTTTTGCCTTTCTCATCATGCTCCCCCACTCTTTGTCCCTGATCCCCCATCCTTTGTCGATCTGTTGATTTTCTTGTTTCAAATGACCAACCTCTGGATCCCCAGAATTTTAACAAATTGCTCCTATAATGTCTTCCTTGAAAACACACACTTTCTTTCTCTTCTATCCCCTTCCTCCCTGCCCCCACCCTGGCCTTCCCCCACTGCCAGCAAAGCTCACAGCCCTTCCCCCACAACCTCCCTTTCCTGTTCCACTACCTTATCCTCTTCATAAACTCCGTTTCCCCTTTATTTAATGTGAGTTAACGTGGAGAAATGAAGGAGAGCAAAAAGAATAAGTTTTATCCGTCCTGTTATGAATGTTTAAATTCCTGCCATCTTTTGGAGAATTAACTCTGAAAAGAAACAGCAGACAAGACTCAGTCTGAATGACCCTCCTTGATCTTCACTCCCTCCCTCTGCCCCTGAAACACCATGGCAACTGCCACCTGAAAGAGGCCAGGCGGAAATCATCTAATAAGACCAGGGACTGTTTGTCAGTGTTTTCTTAGTAAAGTTTTGCAAAGGGTACTTGTCCCTTACTCTTTATTGCTTTACTCTCTTAATGTTAGCAAGACAAAAAACACGTAGTAGTATATATTATAAGAAACATAATTTATTGTAGATATTAACTGAAGGTCTTCAAATTTTCTTTGGAAGTTGAAAGTTTAAGTCATCCTCCAGGTCAGCAGCCGAAAAGCGAGGCCTATAACAGAAGCAGTAATCATCAGGATGGCAATAAAGTGCCGCATTGTGGTGGAAAAACAAAACAAAACAAAACAAAACAAAACAAAACAAAACAAAACAAAACACAGCCAGTCCAATCAAGCATTGTTTGGGCAAATTTCAATCAGTTGTTTATGGGCTATGAGACCTTGAGCAAGAAAGTTATTTTGCTTCTCTAAGCTTCAGTTTCCTCATTTGTAAAATGGGGTGTTAGATGTTCTGCATGTCTAAGTTGGGAATCATATAATGCTTTCTTTGCAAAGTTATTTTAAGGATTAAATGAGATCTCATATTTAAAGGGCATGGCACACAGAATGCACCTAAACTGTGATGACTGTTACATCCAGTACATGCATTTCTGGAATCCTGGTTTACTTCTTACAATTAAAATCAAATTTCTAATAGGATTCTAACTCTTTGGGAGGTAGAGCAAATGCCTCCATAATCCCTGCTCTTCTATAAACTAGCAAAAGAGGAATACTAAGAACAGAGTATGAGAGAAGAGACCTTGAATAAAATGCCAAAAAATGTTCTGTACCCCACATTACTGTAGCTGTATTTTCAGGGCAAAAGCCACTATGAGTTTAGAAACTCTTTAAATGAGTTAAAAGTATATGAATTTGAACATTGACAAACATTTGGCCAACAGTAGTATATACATTTGAGAGGCATGTTATATATTTGGGGCACACACCAGGTTCCCTTCCTGTGCACATGATTCCCAGGAAAAACACTGCAGTGCCCTAAGAGTCTAGAGTCCATGGTTTGGAAACCACAAGTCAAGTAAGTACAACTGTCTCAAACTAAACTCTGTGAAAGAATCATTGAAGAGGTTGTTTGAAGATCTTAGGTCCCACCCCCAGAGATTCTGATTAAATCAATCTGGGGTGGAGGCCAGGAATGTGAATTCTGGATAAAATTTCCCATGTGATTACTGTGAGTCCAGAAGTGTGTATAGAGATCTGAGAATTAGCCTTCCTGACTAGCTCCAAATCTTTGTCTTTCAAGGATCTCATTCCAACCACCTTCTCTTTGTTCCCAACAGTTCTGGGCCTCTTTACGTGGAGTGATGTGCTGACATCACCGCACAGGGAGTAGGAAAATCTCTGAAAGTCAAACATAATTGACTGGCTTTCTTTAAAAAGCAACAGCATGTCTTTGCTTTTTTTTTTTTTTATTTAAAAATGTTTAATCTTTTTTTAAGTTTATTGGGTAACTGGTTGATACAATTATGTAATTTTCAGGTGTACATTATAATTTGACATCTATATATTCTATTGAGTGATTACCACTCAAAATTCAGTTTCTTTCAGCTACCATATATTTGATCCCCTTTATTCACTTCACCCT
This sequence comes from Cynopterus sphinx, assembly GCA_030015415.1. Taxonomy (NCBI): domain Eukaryota; kingdom Metazoa; phylum Chordata; class Mammalia; order Chiroptera; family Pteropodidae; genus Cynopterus; species Cynopterus sphinx. The sequence goes on from CM057384.1 coordinate 79,056,670, forward strand.
CCCCCTACTCCCCTATATTTGACTTCCTTTACCCCATCTACCTCTCCCCTCATCCCCTACCTCTTACCCTCTGGTAACCACTAGTCCATTGTCCGTGTCTCTGAGTCTCTGTTTGTCCTGTTCATTTGCTGCTTTTAGGTTTATATCCCACATAAAAGTGATGCCATGTGATTTTCAATTTTTTTCTGTCTGGCTTATTTTGTTTAACATGATTATCTCGAGGTCCATCCATGTTGTCACAAATGGCAGTATTTCATCTCTTCTTATGGCTGAGTAATATTCCATTGTGTATATGTTTCACAGCATCTTTAGCCAACCATTTATAGTATGACACTTCGATTGCTTCCATGTCCTGGCCACTGTGAATAATGCATATCTTTGCTTTTTAAGAACTTAATTTTGACACACAAAAAAATACCTTACCATTCATTTTTAACTAATTCAGAGGCAACCTGTGCTCACAAATGAAGGATACAGAGATTATGCTCAAGTGGTCTGGCTTGAAAACTGGCTCCATGACGTAAAAAAATTTCAACAGTACTTTAAGCTATTCCTGAAGAGAGAACATTATTATTAGGCCACTAGCCAATATGAAAGCCAAAACAGAAATTTTTGTTAAAATTAGAAAATATAAGAAGAGCCCATCTTTACCACCACTCAGAATATTTTTCCTAGAGCCTCTCATGTTCTCAAATGTGGGAGGAAACTAGGAGTAGGGTGCAAGGATAAGTCCCTTTTTCCTATCTTTTATAATCTTCAATGCCCTTGAGTACCTCTCCATTTAAAAGGTCAAAAGACCATAGAACATTTTCCAAAAATTAAAAATTCAATCACTAAATTACCAATTAAGCAAAAAAAAATGTCGTTTTAATATTCTCTTCTGCTATTTTCTCTCCCTCTTTCCCCCTCTCCCCTTCTTTCATTTTCTCACTCTTTTTCCCTCCCATCCTTTCTCCCTCACCCTTCCTCTCTCTCCTTCCCCTTCCCTCTCCACTTCACCACACACAGAAACCCCTTTTCAAAGGGCTTTTTTCCAACTCAGTGGAGTAAAGTCTTTGCCCCTTTGTGGGGAAGGCTCATTAACATTCCCACAGCAGCATCTCTTCAAGGATTTTACTTTTGTAACTCTGTGGAGAGGTCAAGAGGCCACAGTGGAGAGAGGTAAAAGGGGGAGAAATGGTAAATGGGGGAGGGCAGAAGAAAGAAGAGGAGGGGAAAGAGCCCTTCCTTTCACAATAAGGCCAGCAAGAAGGAGAGTAGGGAAAAAAAAGAAAAGACAAGATAGACAAGACGCAGTAAAGAGACGGATATTGTACCCCCAAATCTACCCCCTGGAGATTTCATAGACTCCTGAGAAAAACAGAAAGCTATATTTTTCCCTCTCCTTTCTATTCCTCAAAAAGGAAGTAAACGGTGGAAATAGTAGGATGAAAAAGTGACAGGACCCAGTCTACCCCACTGAGAAATCAGAAGTTTTCCTGGCCCCGGTGTTCCCACTTTTTCTACAATAACAGCCCAGTGATAACTGCACTGTCTGCCGCAGAGGAGTTAACAGGGTGAGTTAGACTATGTTAGCAAGAGCTCCAAGGGTGGAATGTGAGGGAGCCACCCAGGGTCCTGACCCCAAAGGACTGGGAAAATAATGGAGATTCAGTGAACTCCAAAGCAAAGATCAGAGTGCTTCCCAAATCGCTTCAGATGTAGGTACCTGCTTCATTTATCACCAGCAACCCTCCCGCCATCTGTTCTCTCTCTCTCCCTTTCTTAGTATTGCCAGACTAGCCTGGACTTATATAAAGGAAGAAATGAAAGTAACTTCAAGTTTGCACTCAACACTGTCACTGAACTATGCCTTGCTTTTCTCTGAAGACGTAGCCATCAGGGATTTACTTCATTAAACTCTAAAGGGGAAAATAATTCCCACTTTCCTAACTAATGGTGTTTCGGATGCTCTCTCATCTCAGCCAGAAGAATAAAGGGTAAATAAGGTTAAAGGAAAAAAACCTAGGCATTATAGCTAGAACATAGGGCATATCTGGATATTCTATGCCAAGTAGCACGCAGTATTACTCAAATTCATGTAGGAATAGCATGACCAGAAGTTAAAAAAAAAAAAAAAATGAATCACCTTGAAGTGTGGAGACTGAGCTGGAGAGACCTGGTTGTTTACCAAATGTTGTATTCTAGAGATGGAGGATATTCTTAAAGGTCAAGCTTCGTATCTAAAAGAACATTCTTTCCACAGAATCCTTGACAATTGTTTCTAGCCTTGTGAGGATATATTAACAGAGAGCCCACGAATTCCCTGGAGAGTCCATCACATTATTAGAAAGTTCCTTTAGCGTGAGCTCTAAGTGCCTCCTTGTAGCTTCTACTCTGGAGGGCCCCGGAACTCAACTACATCATCTTCTCAGGGGTGGTGGCCCTTCAACCCTGAGAAATGGACAGGAATGGTAGAGACAGAAAAGCCACTGACCTGCTGCTATTTTAAATGAGATTCCTTAAGTCAATCACTTTTTTTTTTTCCTGCTTAGAAGACTCGTAGCATATTGTACCTTTAACCACATAGAGGAGCAGGGGAAATACTGGAGAGCCAGATGCACCTGGCTTCCAGGCCTGTCTCTGTTACATCATAGCTGTGCAACTTGGATAGGTTACTTAACTGCACTGAGCCTTTCAGTTCATCTGTAAAGAGATTCATCCCTAAATGTGAGTGGTAAAACCTGCCATGCTAACCTCAGAGTTGTAACATGCAAAATATGTCGTGTACCTGAAAAAAGTCTATAAATTATAAACAGCTCTACATACATTAAGTTGCTATCATACTGACTGTTCATCTTTACTGTCATTTTGCCAACCTTTCACATCCCCATTTTCAACTGGAGATAGCAGACTTTTTGGCCTTATTATCAGGATTTACCAAAAAGTTCTTATTTCAGCTTATACCCCAGAAGCAGTCACATTATCAAACGAGGAGGCATAGAATCATGAAAGAACCACAAAACACTGAGAAGATCTTCGAAGAGTTAGAAAAACATGTGAGGGACATTTTCTGAACAGACAGCACAGGGAGAGAGAGGCCCGGAGTCCTGGCAGGGAGGAGAGGGTTAAATCCTTTCCTCTGCAGTACAAAAGAAAAGAGTGTGCGGAAAGATTAGGATTTTTGCTTTTACAATGGGAGCTGCAGAAGCGTAGGGAAGAAGCTGAAGAAAAAAAAAGGGGGCGTCTCCCCTTTAAAGACTTGCAGAGATTGAGAGAGAAAGAGAGAGAGAGTCAGGGACAGAGAATCAGAGAGAGAGAGAGAGAGGGCGCACAAGTCTGTCTGTCTGTCTCTGGAAAGAGAACATCTCTGCTTCACAGTGATTTGCACTGGGGGAGAGGCATCAGTTGGCTTCACATCCAAAGGGGAGACCTGAGCAGGTCATCCCGGTTAAGACTAAGTGAGCGTTGCCCCTCCCTCTCCCATCTCTCTCTCTCTCTACCCGGGAATGTCTCGGCGAAAGCAGCGGAAACCCCAACAGTTAATCTCGGACTGCGAAGGTCCCAGTGCGTCTGAGAACGGTGGGTGCATGAGGAGGGGTGGGGGAGCCCTGAATCCGAGCTTGTGTGGGTCAGGCCAGGGCAAGGGGAGGGCACCCGGGCCATGGGCGAAAGCAGGGGGACGACATGGTCACCGGGGGTTTGAAGGAGTTGAGATGCAGGGAGTAAGGAGATGACCTGTGCTGGGGAGAAGCCCTGCTTGACTTTTCTCAGGATTGATTCTGTTTGTGTTTTCCTTGTTGTTTTTTTCTGGATGAAATGGAGTTTTCAAACTGGCTCTGTCTCCCCACCCAAGAGTTTTCTCCCCAGGTCCCCCTTTGCTCACTGGTCTTTGTGCCGTTGCTAAGTAACGTCCTCAGACCTGAAGACAGTCTCTTAGGGGTGGGATTCCGCACCCCCCCCCTTTTTATTTTCTAGAGAGTTGGGTTGCAAGAGAATGAATTGGATAAACGTGAAGGTTCCCTTGAGGGAGAAGAGAAAAAAGTTTCTCATTGTTGGGCTGAGCTGAGAGCAGATCAGAGCTCCCAGAGGGACACGGCTAATGTCGGTCAGATGCGGCCTGGTTTGGGGTGTGTATCCGTGTCACCTGGGGTAGAGCCCGGAGGACAGGTCTGGATGGGGCTTAGGTTTGGGCTTCAAGGGAGGCCAAGCTAAGAAAACATGCGTGAGTTAACATACTTCTTAATACACACATACCGTTTTATGAGGATATTATCACCTGTTTTTAAGTAACAGATTTTCTTTATGGGGGTAGGGGTGGAATTTCATGTTTTTAACATTCCAAAGAGGCATTAGACAATAGAGCAACTAGGGTATTAAGAAGTGACATTGCCCAAAGTTTCAGAAACAGAGGCAAAGTCAGGACAAAAACTTAGGTTTCCTGATGCCCAGGGCTGGTGGTGCCCACTCTACTAAATGAGGGTTTTCCACACTTGCTTGATTGTGGGTAAATCTGGGCTAGAGTCTCAGAATCTATATTTCTGCAAATATGCAGGTAATTCTTAGGATCAAACAAGTTTTGGACATAGTGGTCAGTGGGATGAATACATATGTTCACACTGTGACAGTTTGGAATCCTGGCTCAGAGAGAAACTGGTTATTTGCAAACAGTTGATTCACCCAGCAAGGTAGTATAGGATTAAGCACAAAAGGCTCTGAAGCCAGACTTTCAGGATTCAAGTCCTGGCTCCACCACTCAGCGGTATAACTTCAATTGGTTTACTTTGACACCCTATGCCTCAGTCTCCTCATCTGTAAAATGGGGATGAATATACTAGCTACCTCATTAGGTTATTGTGAGAATGGAAACGAGTTAATACATTTAAAGGACCCTAAAAGATAACTAGCATAAATAAGTACTTAACTCATGTAAGTAATGTTATTATCCTTATATGTAAGGATAGTTGGCACTTCCTGCAAGTGCTGAAATATGACCAAAGTTCAGGAATCTCTTGGTGAACTTCAGCATTTCTTTATAAGATGTGTGCCATGAAAAGCTCTAGCAGAATGTATTTGCAGTGACTAAAACTAAATCGTGGATTTGTTTTTCCACTTGTAAAAAAAAAATGACTTGATCAGGTTCAGTGATCCATATGCTATGGAACAACCTTAACAGATATTGTGTTTTGGGTAGAACACATCCTCCTCAAATCATGGCTTTGCTGGGATCCCACTGTGCCCATATTTAGAGGCTCTTCGTGGAGGCATCCTTCCCTCCTGGGGCACGTTAGCCCTTCTTAATGCCTATGCAGGCCGGATGTTTCCTCTTGTTCTATAGACTTCCCTGAAGACCCTCAAAAACTCCCAGTCCTGCTCCCCTGCTGGCTCGATTGTGGAACAATGCTGACTACTCCCCAACTCAAGAGACATCCTCTCACCTCTCCCAAGTCTGCTCACCCATTCTCCATACCACAGCTCTGGAAAAATCTGTGAGGGCATCAAAAGGAATCTTTAGCAATTTAGCAACTACCCTGACTGGATTCTCAAGCCCCTTGAGCTACAGCTTCCGCTTGGGGCTGTGAACACTTGGGGGCATGGAAATGCTGCTCCAAAGCCATCCTCATAGAAATAGTGTAAGCTTGAACCTAATGTCAGCAATTAATTTCTTTTGAAATATTGCCTTTGAGCCGTGAAAGTCAGAAACATAAATGTAAGGAGCAAGAAAGCAGTAATGACCTCTTAAGATCTGCCTTAGAAAGCTTAAGGGTTTTCTGATCAGAATTCTCCTGAAAGCAAAAGATCCTGTGTTACTTACATGACTTGGGGTGTCACTGGGTCTCATCTGTGGTGTGTGATGGCCATATTTGATGAAACCTAAAATTACTTCCTGCTCTTTTAAGATGTATACATTTCTCATCCCCTCCTTCTCCATAGATAGGGTTTCTATTTGCTTTTGTGGTCTTCAGACTCTTGACTTTTCCTCCTACCTCAGAGACACTTTCTTGTTCTGCATGCCCCAAAATTAGGTAGGGAAGGCTCTTATTTGGTGTAGCTGTGAAACTATAGGAATCATCCTGAGCAACAGCAGACATTTATTTAGCAGCTTAGGGTGCCACTAGGGTTTTCAGCAGTCTTTGCATCATTTTAAGCAATGTTGACTCTATGTGACAAGCAAATGCTGAACTGAGCCTTTGTTGCACATTTTAAAAGCCTCATCTCTGTAGTGACCTAAGATGTTACCAAGAAACAGTCTGTGAAACCTGTTTTTCAGCCCTGTTTTTGCTCAGCTTCTTTGACCAGAACACTAAAACCTAACAGAATAGTTATTGCACATAAGTGATGAGAAGGAAATAATAGTCTATTTACTTCAAAACTCTGGAGACAAAAAAAACCAAAAAACAAAAACATCTCTCTCCCCTACAGAGTCTAGAAATCTGGATTAGAGAACATAAGGGATGCGAATAGGGAAAATGTAAACTAGTACATCTGGGAAATAAAGGAAATGATCAGAAACCCAGATATTTAGTGAGAAGGAGAAACCAGGACAACAGCCAAACAGATCTAGAGGGAGAAATGGAAGCTGGCAGAGAGCAAGAGCAGCAAAAGGGGAAAGAAGGTAAAAGCATAGTTTTAAGGGCTCTGTTCTCTTAATAGCTAGAAGTAGGGAGCATCATCATTCAGGCTATTAAGTCCTGAACCTTTCTGCCCTAGACTCGTGAGTCAAAAAGAGAACATTTCTGTGTGGACAGAAGTAACTCAAGTATGGTGGGACAGAGTACTGGTTTTCAATCTAGCCTGGACTTTGAAGCTGTCTGACCTTGGGCAAGTCCCTTCTTCCCCCAGGGATTCAGCCTTTAAATAAGAACACTTATCACTAATATTTGTGGAGCATTTACTATTTGTCAGGCACTATGCTAGGGCCTTTATGTATTTCCTCTTGTTTATTCCTCCTAACTCTATGATTACCTCCATTTTCTTTAAAAAACAAACAAAACAAAACCAAAAAAAACCCCAAAAACCTTTTTTATAGTGGTAAAATATACACAACAAAATTACCATTTTAACTAGTTTAAGTGTAAAATTCAGTAGCCTTAAGTATACTAAAAATATTGTACAATAATCACCACTATCCATCTCCAGAACTCTTTCATCTTGCAAAATTGAAACTCTGTACCCATTAAACAATAACCCCCCATTCCTCCCTCTCCTTAGGCCCAGCCAACCATCATTCTATTTTCTGTCTCTATGAATCTACCAATTCTAGGTACCACATATAATGGAAGCTTATTTCACTAGTATAATATTTTCAAGGTGCATCCATGTTGTACCATGTGTCAGAATTTCATTCCTTTTAACAGATATATCTCCATTTTAAAGAAGAGAAATCCAAACCTGAGATAGATTAAGAAGTTTTCCCAAACTCATAAAGATTAGAAAGTGATAGAAAAGAGACCTTAACTCAGGTCTGTTTGATTCAGAGCTGTCACTCTCAATCACTAAGTTCACCCAGTGAAGCGGCTTGATCTCTAAGGTCCCTTCCAGTTCCAGAATGGTATGAATTCCATGGTACGTTCTTAATCCTTTGATGTAAAAAAAGTCCATTAAAAAAACTTTTTTATGTTTGATCTAAGGTATTCGAATTCTGGAAATGAATATATTTTTGTCATTTAGCACTAGATGTACAAATCATTGTGTCTTTGTCTACTGTGCTGCACAGGCCATGGTACATTAGTAGATGTGGGTGGCAAAGGAGTATGTGCATTTGGGAGAAGAAGAGTGAAGAGAAGAATACAGGACATTATCCCTTAGAAACAGTCTATAGCAACAGTTACAAAATCAATTCATAATTATGGACACTACCAATTAGTGTTGTTCCAATGGTAACAGTAAGTTTAGGCAGGTGTTTAAAAGTGTGTTTTGTTTCTTCAATGGCTGGACGATGCTTGAACTCTATGTAAAGCAAAGCCTTTCATCTTGCAATTAGAAATATGGCTCAACATGCACACTGGTAAAAGCAATACAGTCCCCTAAAGTCATAGTCGGGTATAAATCATTAAAGTCTATGTATGGAAGCAGGATACAAGAGAGCTAAAGTATAGCTATGGACAGAGTAGAGAGGAGCCTGACAGGAAGATTCAGCCACGAACGGCTCATCTTGCTTATGTCTTAATTTTGGTCAGACTGAGCAGAGGAGCAGGGTGGAAGGTTTGATCGGGAGGACAGTACTCTGATAGGTACTGTGGGTCTCACTCTTGGTTGGACAGTGGAATCACCAACGGAGCTTCCCATACTGATGCCTGGGTCCTACCCTGGGGGATTCTGAGTGAATTGGTCTGGGGTGTGGCCTGGCCATGGATTTTTTAAAAGCCCTCCCAGTAATTCTAATGGGCAGCAAAGTTTGCCAACCACTGCTCAACTAGACCACCCTGGTGTGCACAACCCACCTCTTTTTCTCTTTGCTCAACCCAGCCATTCTCTCCCTAGCCTAAAGCAGCATGGGCCACCAGGTTTTGAGAGCCACGTAGTTTCCTTTTTTCTTTTCATTTCAGCACTTTATAAATTTAAACGAGCATGTCCAGGTCTTAGTCCTACATCCATCCCAGATTTTGCATGTGACCCCGGGAAGCTTACTTCACCTTATCTGCTATCTAGGCACACCATTACCGGTTTAGTTTATACCAATGTTTTTGACTTCATTTTTGTCTGCCTAAGAATCCTGCCCCCCTTTTCAGGGTAGGCAGTGCGTGCAAAGTGCTGAGAAATAGAGGGTTCTTCTTACAGGTGGCTGTTGATCCGTCACCTTTCACCAGGGACTAAATTTACCTTAAAGAAGAGTGCAGATCAAATTACGCATCAGAAAGCAAGTTTCATTAAAGAGTAAGAAAGGGAACAGTGTTTCCCAGGAGAAGATGAAAAGAAAAGGATTTCTTTTCTTATTGGAAGACTTGACAAAACAGCAACTTGATATCAAATGTTCAATGCTAATTAACAAATGCTCAGTAGAAAACTTCCATCTGATTTTGCTCTCTTACTGAGGCCAGAGAGCAAATGGCAGGTAAGAGCCACACAGAGCCCTTTCTCTAACATTCGGGAAGCTGCACAATGTTGATGTGCTTCAGAAAGCACAGGATAGGAGTCAAAATTCTAAATGCTTCTTTCACTGAATTGCTGTGTGGACTTGGAAGAATCACTCAACCTCTCCAAGTTTGAATTTCCTTATGTGTAAAAAGTAAACAACATTACACTAACCTGTGACTTGCCATACTTACAACAGTCTCCACTCCTTCATTGTAAGGGTCAGGCCTGGAAGCTCATAGTTCGTCTGTTTCAGAACCATCATTCACAATGTTAAGATCCTTATGATTACCTGAAGTTTCAAAGCCTAACTCAGTAAAATGTTTCAATTTAAAAAGATAGCAAAATTTATGTTGAAAAATGGATGTTATTAATATTAGGTTGTTTCAGCTCCCTCCATAAAACTCCCTACCCTTGATATTTTCCAATTATATTAGCCAACATCTTACCTTAAAAATTAATAAGATAAGCAACATGACAAATGGACCTAATTTTAGTACATGTATATTTGTTTATTTTGAATATCTTGCCACTGACAATGTAAATTCTCTAAATTCATATTTGGTAATCCCCCACAAATTTAAAGTCCCATGTGTACATACTGTCAAGAGTTTTTCAAGTTTTTGTTCCTATAATACTTCTTTGAGGAAGACAGCACAGCCACAATATTATCATTTTACACAAAAGGGAAATGGCATAGTGTCCCTTGACTGATCACCATGCCTCAACTTACCAGCCCGGCAAGAATAGAACTGAGATTAGAACAATATGGGTTTACTGGTGCCCAGGCAAATCACCAAACCAAGGACCCATGGTCACCTTCTTGAAAGATATTCTTTGAGGAAACGAGAAATCCATCAGGATTTCAAGGTAGAAAGGGAATACAGAGTACCTGGTATCTGAATAGGAGGTGGGTTCCGTAGCAGTGAGCACGTATTAAGTCACTTCCAAGCATTCAAACCAGGTCGACCTGAAAGGGGCGTTAGACACAGCCTGCCTAGTGGCTCCTGCTGCATTTTTTCCGGTTGTTTCAGGGGACGCTCCCCTCCCCCAAGGTTAGAGCTAGGTGGGCCTCTGGAGGCCTCTGGAGGCTAGTATCTCCCCAAGCCCAATCATCCTTAATAATGACAGTGTTGCAAGAGAACAGTGAAGTACGAAGGTAAGAGGCTGCTAACTAGAAAATGTCTCCTTAAATAAGCATGAATTCTATGTTATGTGTGGGACGGATGATCTGTGCAATAACTTGCATTTAGCTATTCTGGAAAAGGGGCACAGAGTAAAGGGACTTGCAGGGTGGAGTCCTAAAATGACTTCCTTGGAAATTCTACCATGCAGTCTCCCAACCTGAGAGACTACTTTTGCGAAGGGGTGGTGCGGGTAGGGCCAGAATGGAGGTGATGAAGACAGGACAAAATTTGGGGTATTTTGAAGTGCCGATTGAAGGGTATATGTTCTGGGCCCCCCCTCCCGCTCTGGCCTCTGAGGCTCATCTGAGGCGATCAGACCACCCTCTGGAGTCCACGTTTTCCAGGCTCAGCGGATCCTTTATCCAAAGAAAAATAGGAGAAGCCAGTCGCTTTGCTCTATTGAGCAGAGTTGTGTTTCCCACTGTGCCCCCTTGAGCTTGCTGGGGGTGGGGGCAGGTCTGGGCAAGGACACCTGGAGATGGGGGGATCCAGCAGAGGGCAAGGAGAGGTAGACCCCCACCATGGCCCACAACACCTGTCACTGAGCCTCCGGAAACCCCCCAACGCTCTGGGCTCCCGCCCCCACGCCCCCACCTGGGCTCCGGTTCCCTCCTCTTCCACCTCCCGCCTCCCTCCCCAGCGGCTCCACCCCACAGACTCCCCTCCGCAGCAGCTCCTCCCCCACCTCCCCTCTCCCAGCTTTCTCGCTCTTGCTCCTCCCTCCTCCGCCTCCTCGCTCCCCTCCCCCTCCCCCGCGGCTCCCTGCCCCCGCTGCCTCCGCGAATCTGCATCTCTGCAGTCTGGGCCACTGGGTGCGGAGGCTGCCGCAGCCCCGGGGGCCGCCGCTGCCTCCCCCAATCCCGATACCCATTGTCTCCCACTCCACCCAGCCCTCCACCTCCCCCACAACCATGGCGCAAGAAGCCGTGAGAAGCTCTCTTCTCGGGGTACCCTGCGGGGAGCCAGCGGAGCTTGGAGGTGCGGTAGGGCCCGGCCAGGGCAGGGGTGGGGGCAGAAGGGACGTGCCTGGGGGAGGGGAGGAAGGCCTCTCGGTGGACGCGATCAAACGCACGGGTCTCTGCATAGGCCCTTGTCCTCACACCCACCCATTCTTGCCTCGCGCCCGCGGGAGGACGGGGGTGGAGGTGGGGGTGCAGAGGAAGGCAGTAGCTTGCGCGTGCCTCTTCCCCCCATGCTGGGGTTCTCGTATCCAGGAGGGTCAGGCTGAGCTCTAGCCTTCTGCTTGGCCTGACGGTGAGCTCATCTCCCCACCCCCAACTAGCGGTTACCCGGCTCCTTGTTAATGAGAGCCTCAGTATACTCATTCCAATCGCACCACCCACGCTCTCTCCTTGTCTTCTCCCCAGGTGATGCTAGCGAGGAAGACCACCCCCAAGTCTGTGCGAAGTGTTGCGCACAATTCACTGACCCAACTGAATTCCTCGCCCACCAGAATGCATGTACTACTGATCCTCCTGTAATGGTGATAATTGGGGGCCAGGAGAACCCCAACAACTCTTCGACCTCTTCTGAACCCCGGCCTGAGGGCCACAGTAGTCCCCAGGTCATGGAGGCAGAGCATGGCAACCCCTCAGATTCTGGGTCATCAGTGTCCACAGATCCCAACTGGGGCCCAGAGCGGAGAGGAGAGGAGTCTGCGGGGCATTTTCTGGTCGCTGCCACAGGTACAGCAGCTGGGGGAGGTGGGGGCCTAATCTTGGCCAGTCCCAAGCTGGGAGCAACTCCATTACCTCCAGAATCCACCCCTGCCCCCCCTCCTCCTCCACCTCCACCCCCGCCCCCAGGTGTAGGCAGCAGCCAATTGAACATCCCTCTGATCTTGGAAGAGCTCCGGGTACTGCAGCAGAGGCAGATCCATCAGATGCAGATGACTGAGCAAATCTGCCGGCAGGTACTGCTACTTGGCTCCTTAGGCCAGACCGTGGGCGCCCCAGCAAGTCCTTCAGAGTTACCTGGGACAGGGACTGCCTCCTCCACCAAACCCCTGCTTCCCCTCTTCAGCCCCATCAAGCCTGTCCAAACTGGCAAGACACTGGCACCTTCTTCTTCCACCTCCTCCTCCTCCTCAGGGGCAGAAACACCCAAGCAGGCTTTCTTCCACCTTTACCATCCACTGGGGTCACAGCACCCTTTTTCTGCTGGAGGGGTTGGGCGAAGCCACAAACCCACACCTGCTGCCTCTCCAGCTCTGCCAGGCAGCACAGATCAGCTGATTGCTTCACCTCACCTGGCATTCTCAGGCACCACGGGACTACTGGCAGCACAGTGTCTTGGGGCAGCCCGAGGCCTTGAGGCCACTGCCTCCCCCGGGCTTCTGAAGCCAAAGAATGGAAGTGGTGAGCTGGGCTATGGGGAAGTGATGGGTCCTTTAGAGAAGCCTGGTGGACGGCACAAATGCCGCTTCTGTGCCAAAGTGTTTGGCAGTGACAGCGCCCTGCAGATACACCTGCGCTCACACACAGGTGAAAGGCCCTACAAGTGTAATGTCTGTGGCAACCGCTTTACCACCCGTGGCAATCTCAAAGTGCATTTCCACCGGCACCGTGAGAAGTACCCGCATGTGCAGATGAACCCTCACCCAGTGCCAGAGCACCTAGATTACGTCATCACCAGCAGCGGCCTGCCTTATGGTATGTCTGTGCCACCAGAGAAGGCTGAAGAGGAGGCGGCTATGCCAGGTGGAGGTGTGGAACGCAAGCCTCTGGTGGCCTCCACCACAGCGCTCAGTGCCACAGAGAGCCTGACCCTACTCTCCACCGGTGCAGGCACAGCCTCGGCTCCTGTGCTGCCTGCTTTCAATAAGTTTGTGCTCATGAAAGCAGTAGAGCCAAAGAGTAAAGCTGATGAAAATACCCCTCCAGGAACTGAGGCCTCCACCGTTACAGGGGTGGCAGAAAGTGGCACAGCAACCCGCATGCAGCTAAGTAAGCTGGTGACTTCATTACCTAGCTGGGCACTGCTTACCAACCACTTTAAGTCCACTGGGAGCTTCCCCTTCCCTTATGTGCTAGAGCCCTTGGGGACCTCACCCTCCGAGACATCGAAGCTGCAGCAACTGGTAGAAAAGATTGACCGGCAGGGAGCCGTGGCAGTGGCCTCTACTGCCTCAGGAGCCCCCACCACCTCTGCCCCTGCTGCTTTATCCTCAGCCTCATCTGGACCGAACCAGTGTGTCATCTGCCTCCGGGTTCTGAGCTGTCCTCGAGCACTGCGCCTGCATTACGGCCAGCATGGAGGTGAGCGGCCCTTCAAATGCAAAGTGTGTGGCAGAGCCTTCTCCACCCGGGGCAATCTGCGTGCACATTTTGTGGGCCACAAGGCCAGTCCAGCTGCCCGAGCCCAGAACTCCTGCCCTATCTGCCAGAAGAAGTTCACCAATGCGGTTACTCTACAGCAGCATGTTCGGATGCACCTGGGAGGCCAGATTCCCAACGGTAGTACTACGCTCCCTGAGGGTGGTGGAGCTGCCCAGGAGAATGGCTCTGAGCAGTCTACAGTGTCTGGGGCAGTGAGCTTCCCCCAGCAGCCATCCCAGCAGCCCTCTCCAGAAGAAGAGTTATCTGAAGATGAGGATGAGGATGAGGAAGATGAAGAAGATGTGACTGATGAAGATTCTCTGGCAGGAAGAGGCTCAGAGAGTGGAGGTGAGAAGGCAATATCAGTGCGAGGTGATTCGGAAGAGGCATCTGGGGCAGAGGAGGAAATGGGGACTGTGGTGGCAGTAGCCGCAGTAGGGAAGGAGATGGACAGTAATGAGAAAGCAGTTCAGCCACCACCGCCGCCACCACCACCTGACAGCATGAATCAAACACAGTCAATGGATCAGGGAGGCAGTGATGTTGTAGGAGGCATCGAAGAGGGGGGCAAACCTCAGAGGAGCTCAAGCCCACCGTCAACACTCACCCTTGAAGAGGAAGGCAGCAGCACCACCTTGGTGGAGGAGCTGAACATGCAAGAAGCAATGAGAAAGGAGCCAGGAGAGAGCAGCAACAGAAAGGCCTGTGAGGTGTGTGGCCAGACCTTTCCTAGCCAGGCAGCTCTGGAAGAACATCAGAAGACCCATCCCAAGGAGGGGCCGTTCCTCACTTGTGTTTTCTGCAGGCAGGGTTTTCTCGAGCGGGCTACCCTCAAGAAGCATATGCTGTTGGCTCACCACCAGGTACAGCCCTTTGCCCCCCATGGCCCTCAGAATATTGCTGCTCTTTCCTTGGTCCCAGGCTGTTCACCCTCCATCACTTCCCCAGGGCTCTCCCCCTTTCCCCGAAAAGATGACCCTACAATCCCATGATCCTGTTTTTCTGTGCCTGCTACCCTGGGACCCAGGTTGCAGAAACTGAGAGCTCTGTAGAAGGACTTCCTAGATTTATGAGCCCTTATTTGTTTTTTCTCTGAGTTATTACATGGTATGTCCCAAGTGGCTTTTATCTAGTCCCTGAGTTTGGAAATTGTGCTTACAGGGGATGGCCCCCGGAGGAATTTTTCTTCCCTCTTCATTGATTTTACCTAAGGAAAATGGATTCTCTACAGCTTTTACATTCCCAAGAGAAACCCTCCCCAGCTTCCCTGGGGTGACCATTTTCCCCTCTCCTTCCTTTCCTTTCCCCTTTCCTTTTGGCAGGTGCATCTGAGCACCCACATTTGGAATTGCAGCCCAGCCCGAAGGGGCCGGCAGCTGTCCCTGGAGGGCCCACTGCCACTCCTCTCTGGTGACTTGGTCAACCTGCAGGACCCCCCAGCTGGTGAGGGTGGGTCCCCTGTCTCTGTGGAACCAGTACACATCTTTCCTGTCAAGTGACCTGCCCACCAAGCCCAGGAGTTCCAGATCTTCTGCCACTTCAGGCCTGGCACCACCAGTGCTATTTGGCCTAGGAAGTGTGGCTGGGAGGTGCCCCTCCAGCAATAGAGTCCAGAGAGGCCAAGGAGAAGAGAGCCCCGCCCCTTTAGTTTTAGTCTCCTGCATCCAGGGCAGTGCCTGAGAAACCAATCATAAAGAGAAGTAACAGCATGTTACTGTACTTCCACCTGTTCCAGAAGGTGCCAGCCATGAAGCTGCAGCAATATCTGTATCTGTGGCTCAGCCTAGGGGGTAGGAAGAAGTGAAGGGCATAGGACACTCTTCGCATGAAATCCTTGATAGTCACATGAAGGCAAAGGTATTGTCTGGTCGATATGCCATGACATCTCCAGCTTCTCATATTCTTTTGTCATTGCCTCTCAAAGTTAAGGAACAAGTGGATTATTTGCCAAGAGGTCGCCTTGGAATATATTGAGAAATGTGAAGTTTATACCTTTAACAAATGTTGGTGAGGGTAGTTGCAGAAGTAATGATGGAGAGTTGAGAGTGTTGCTAAAGTATAGGGATTTATGCTGGGAACCTGTGTGATTAAGAAAGGGCCATGATGTAAGGGAGCGGACCTTGAATTCTTGATTGAGTGAATCTCATGAATGTTCTTTGGGGGACTAATGGTGACCTGGTGTATAGCAGTGCACCACAGATCATAGAGGATTCCCTAGCACTAGTGTGCTTCTAGTTTTAGATAACTGTCTTATTCCCTGGCCCCTTGTATTTCCCTGATACTCCTCTCTCGAAGCCCATTTCCTCCCCATTTTGCCTGTCCATGGACTGGGGTTTATATCTTTGCTACTGTCTGGTTCTTAAGAGTCCCAGACTTTGAAAAATGAGCTCCAGGTGGTCCCTGCCTCTCTGTCTTGTAATGAGATGTAGTATTTACTCTTAACATAGAATCATTTGGAACAGGAGTTCTGAGGAGGAGAGAGTGTTGGTTCTGCTGTTGACTGACTTGAATGATGTCTTCTCCGAAGGTATAGGCTCCAGAGCTTCCTAACATAGTAAAATGTGAAGAGCAGTCAAGGGATATGTTAGTGTTTTTCCCTTTTCATTAAAGGTGTTTTAACCAAATATTTGTGTGTTTTCTTTATTTCATGACTAAGTAGCCAGCTGGGGTGTGATATGGGCATTCCTTAGCGTTGAGATTCCCTTCCCACCTACATCTCCTGCCAAAAGCCGAACATATGGTGTTGAAATATTTATTCAGCCTTGTCCTAAAACAGCCTCCAGTGAATGCAGTTTTCCTGTGGAAATCGAGTTTGTGTTCTCAAAAGGTAGGGGATTTGTCCACTGTGTGCAGTTTTTCTTTAGATTTTCTCTTTGCCACCGGGCTTTTCTGTTTTATTCTTTTGTTTGTTTGTTTTGTTTTTAAAGGTTGGAAGCTATTTATCAGTCTTTCTTGAACCCTAGGCAACCCTGGCTGACATCAGTTAATCTGCAGAACCAAGATGAGTTAATCTTTATGATCCTTGAGATCTGATGTTATAAACAGAAAGGGAAAAATAAAACAACATAATTTGACCCTAATAATTTCTTCTAACAAGACAATATGAAGGAGGATTCTTAGCAGAGGAAGACATTGGGGATAGGAGCATGAAATGAAATGTGTGTGTGTGTGTGTGTGTGTGTGTATGTATATGTATATATATGGAGAGAGAGACATCTCTTTACAACATGGTAAGCTTCAGATTTTTCATTGACACTTTGGTTTCATAAAAAGAACATTCTCCAGAATTTTTTAAGACTATATATAGTATCACTGAATCTTAGTGCAAAAGAGATTGAACTGGTAAAATGATTTGCCCAGAGGCACTTGGCCAGTTAGTAGCAGGGTTGGATTAAGAACCCAGGTGGACAGAAGTGCTGTCTCAGTTTTACCAGCAGTGGGCAGGGATGCCTTCCTGCTACTTCGTCAAGGACTCCTGATAATAGGCTGGCTCAAAGACAGAAGAAGGAGGTGAGTAAACTTATTCTTGCCTCAATTCAGGTTAAAAAATGATGCTTGATTCTAGTTGCCCCACCAGAGCAGTACAGGTTCCTTTAAAAGATACCAGTGAGTGGGAACACATGCGAATCTTGTGAACTCGATTTGGAAAAGAAACAGTTCCTGTCTCTTTAATACCTGGCAAAGCTTTAAAAAAAAAAAAAATCTGGTTTTCCTTTTAGCCTATGGAAGGAGGTCAGTCACCAATCCTATTTTCTTTACCTCCCATGCCCTCATTGGACATGGAGAATGCCATTTAACTAATTAAACTAGACTTGCCTTCTCTTTAGATGCCAGTTTCCATTATGGTAACAGCTGTCAGTGAGGCTTCTACTGATGGACGTTTCCTTGGGCAGGTCAGCACTGAGCCTGACTCCCTGCCCCCTCATTCTGTCTCCTTTTCATTCTTTTTCCTTCCTGCCCTGTATTTTCTTCTTCCGTTGAATTTATCTGACAGCTTTGTTTCTTTTTCTTTTCTCTCTTCACCTTAAATTTATTCTTTGTCTTAGAGCCTTTAGTCTCTTCCTTCTAGCAGCACCTCCCGGTCTCTATTCAACCCCACCATTTCTTGCTCTCAGTCACTTTTCCTTTGGTCATCTTTTTTGGAAGGTGAGTTAACTAACCTGTTGGAACGAATATAAATAAATGCAGCTTGCAAAACACTTTACCTGAAATAAACAGTGGAACCAGTTCATACTAGATGGATAAAAAGGATCACTTAGAAGGAAAAGACAGATTTTTTGCCTGGTAAACATATTTTTACATGTTGGTGGTAACTTCTATGATAGACAGCAATGTCCTGTGGGTTCCCAAGGGAGGCAAATAACTAACTCAATGCAAAGATGGAGAACGGGAGGGAGCATACAATTCTCTTGAATTCAGCATCATAATAAACACTCTTAAAATACACTAACTCAATCCATACAACAACCTAAGCCAATGCAGTTACGCCAAAGCAGTTACCATTTCAGAACCTACGTAAGATACACTGAGTCTTTTGGGGCAGATACAGAGATCTGCTGCTTCAGAGATGTCCCTTCAAAAACTGGCTACCTATGTGCAAGAAGTCTGGTTAGCTAACAGCTTCCAGGTTTCTCATCAGCCCCTGGCCAACAACTGAGGCCCCTAGCTATTTCCATGGAACAGGGACTCAAATGAGTAGTTTTTGCTCTGGAAATCCCCTTTGGGCTGGCAGAGGCTTTGTCAGGTCTGCATCATGTGTGACATCTCTCCCTGCCCAGTGACACCTTTCCCCCCTTTTCCTTTTTGTGTTACTCTCTAAGAAAACTTGGACTCCTAACTGTCTCAGCATCTGCTTCTTGGAAATTTCAACCTGTGTCACCTCTGAGAAGGCCTAGATTCTACTGGCACATTTTCATCTCACAAATTCTTGCTCCTGCGACTCCGGTATCCATCCCGGGAACTTAGTAAACCAAGCAACATCTGTCTCCTGATTTGCAAAACAGACCTCACTAGTGTTAGTCTCAATTAGACCAAACTTACATGTCCTTGTCTTTTCTAAAGTTTAATAACAGATTGACTAGCCCCAGTGGACATTTTGCCTTAGATCATAAAATGAAAAACAGGACAAAAACTTAACCAAAAAACCATTTAGCCAAAGAACTTTTGGTTAGTACTGTGGATGTTTCAGTAATCCATTGTTGTGTAACAAACTATCCCAAAACTTAGGGTCTTAATAACTACGTATTTGCTGTGATTCCATGGTTGTCTGGGCAGGTTTCAGCAAGGATGGCTCCTCTATGTTCCATGTTGTTAAAAGCTGAATTCACTCTCTCCATATGGCTTTGGGCTAGAGGATCAAAGATGGCTTTACTCACTTCTGGCTCCTCAGCTGAATGGCTGGAATGTTGGAGCTTCTCTCCGTACAGTCTTTCATCCTCCAGAGCCTTTTGCCCTTCAAAATCTTTCAGTTTCTAGGATATCTCTCTCTCCAGCTGGTTTGTCATTTAGGATAACTGGACTTCCATGATGGCCCAGGTCTCTAAGAAGACAAAAGCAGACACTGCAAGGCCTTTTAAGGCCTAGGTCTGAAACTCAGTATCACTTCTGCCACAGTCTGATAGCCAAAGCTAGTCAGAAAGCCAGCTCAGATTCAAGAATAGGGGAAATATGCTTTTCCTGTTAACAGTGGCAGAGTCACACTGCATAAGTGCATGTGGGATGGGAGCCATTGTTGGTGATAACTTTGGAAACAGTTTATCTCAACAGATACGAAGAATAAAAATGTAGTCCATGCAGCACTCATCTCTGCTCACAGCCAGGCTTACACTCTGTTTTGACTGTTAAGAGATCTGGGTGAGGTTCCTTCCTCTCTACACTGCTCAGTGTTGAACGTAGACTAAGAATGGCAGACAAGCACTGGCTTTCTTTTCAACAGAAAACTGATCATGAGCAGAAAACTGAAAACTTTTTAGAAAACTAGAATCTCTAAGCAGATTATGCTAAGTTGCCTCCCTGTGCTCCTAAAATTTGGCCATTTACTACTTTAATAATTTACCCGAAGTGAATGTGAAAGCAAAGACTTCTGGGAGCTGTCGTTGCTTTGGATGATTTTCAGAAGTACCTGTGCTACTACTTCTAGGTCAGAGGAGACAATCCAGGCCTTAAGAATCCTGAATTCTACCAGAGACTCTTCCACTAGAAAATTCTTCCTTTCCTAGACAAAAATGCTTATTCTGTTTAGGGGTTGGCCTGCAGAATCCTAGCTTTAAGATGAGTCAACCCCCTTTATCTTCTGCAAAGCTATATCCAGAACTCTCTCCCCTGACTATTTAGTTTTACTACTCTATCATGTCTGTATATTTCATTTCTATATGTTGAGGACCTTGAAAGAAACAGTGATCTTATAAAGAGAGGGATTCAAATTTGTGAACAATTAACTTTTTTTTGGGGGGGGGGATTTTTATGAGTTTATTTCAGCCAAATTGATGAAATATGCCAGAGAGCAAGATCTCAAGTATTCTCTGTGAACAATTAACTGTTAATTTAACAGTTCTATAATATAGCAATAATGGGGCTATCTTACTTTAGTAATAATATATATGTCTAAGCTTAAAGCTACACAGGATACATCCCAAATGGAAGTACAAAAGCATCTCTTATTAACTTTCTTGAGGGAAGTTTCTAGAACAAAGTTATTAAAGGAAGCAAAATCCCTCAGGTAGAGCAGTCACCTTAAGCAGTCTTCCATGATCTCACTCAGCCAACTTTCCCAAGCGTATTTCTGCTGAGGAAGATAGCATTTTTGCTTCTCAACATGTGTAATCCTGAAAATTAAATGTCCAGAGATGCTCATGTGAATGCATATTTATTTCTGTCTTCTACTTCTAGGCTCATATACAAAGTTACACATCTCAAGACAATGTAAATTACCCACTAAGTAAATTAAATTCAGAAAATGAGGTGGAAATGAATAATTTGTTTACTAAATCTTTACAGTACCTAGCACATAGTAGTCACTCAATATTTGCTGAATGGATGAAACTGCCACATCCTAATACACATACATTTCTTCTCAAAGTCCCCCTCTATTCACCCCTTCCTTTCCATTACTATGGATAACCAGTTTCCAAGTTAATTAAAGGTCCTGTCATCAAACACTTAGTTACAATAAACTAACCATTTCCCTTTCTCCAAACTCCTCCCCATCTCGATCCAACTAGAACACCAGATCAATCTTAAAAACACTCCTTATTCACAAACCCTAAATTATTCTGTGTTGTATTCTGAATAAATTGCAAGTTCTTTACTCAGGTAATGTACTTTTTGCAATCTGGCCTCAAATATGGAAATGTAATTAACTTTCCAAATCCCCAAATATAATTCTTCATGTTCTAGTGAACTAATCAGAATTAGCAGGACACACATTATGCTTTCCTCGTTCTGGTCTAGACCTTTGCTTTTATCATGTCCTTGGCCTAGAATTATCTCCTATAGCTTCACCTACTGACGACCTAGCTGTCACTTCAAGCCTGAACCTTGATGTCACCATCTTTCCAATGCCTTTCTGAGCCATCTGGGCCATCTTTGCAATCACATGTACTTTTCAGAATCTATGCTTATGCTGCCCTGTGTGTAAAGATGGTTCAATATTAATAAACCGGGTCTTAGCTCCTTTACCAGGCTAGAAACTCTGAAAACAGGAGCCATGCCTTTTCAAGCGTTTCTTTCAGACTGTTTGGCGTCATGCTGACATTTGATAATTCAGTGGTTTCTAAATGCTCCCATTCAGAGGACTCCTTAAAAATAAAAACCTTTTGTATTTTTTACTACACATAGAGACGTGCACATACCAAAATGTTTGGTTCAATTAATTCTCATAAACGACATACTGATGCAACCAACAGCCAGAATAAGAAACACAATGCAGCTTGAAACCCTGAAGTACCCTTGTGAGAATGTGCATTTGTAGACTCCTTACATCCCTGATCCATCAGTCTTCTTTCTCAGAGAAGTTCCTCTCATCCTCAAATTAGGAACTAATGTAATAGTGATCTTTGTAATTGAATGCATGGAAACATCCACTTATAACACCTTCAAGGGAAAAAGGTATATATCAAACTGTTAAGGGGAAGCCTTCATTTCAGATATCTGTAGTAGTACACGTACTGCTCGACGAGCGCTCCCTTAACGTCAGCTCTCAGGGTTCTTGTCCTTCTATTCAATATGGCCGCATGCGCGCCTGTAACAACATGGCGGCGCTGGCAGGCACCAACATGGCAACCAGAGCCTCGTTGCGCCCGGAAGCACGAGAGAGCGCCCATAGCAAACATGTCCGTCATCCTGCCAACACGTAAGATGGCTCGTTTGTCAGCTTCAAAGCGAGCGCGACACCGGAAATGACGTTTCCGCCCAGCGCGTTTCCCGGGATCTCCTTCCGGTTAGCTGGAGGGCGTCCGCGTGAGAACTGGCTATTTCCTGGCACTCGGGCTGGGAGGTCCTGGTCCGCCGCGCGTGATTCGAGAACTTGTTCAAGCTGGGGGACCAGGATGTCGGACACGTGGAGTTCCATCCAGGCCCACAAAAAGCAGCTGGACTCGCTGCGGGAGAGGCTGCAGCGGAGGCGGAAGCAGGACTCGGGGCACTTGGGTGAGGCGCGAGGCTGTCTCGGCCGATGCGAAGCCGAGATGGGCGGGAGGGAAGCCTGGAGGAAGAGACAGCTCTCGAGTCGGCGGCCTTCTCCAAGCCTAGGACACTGACACTCTCTTTCGCCCCGCAGTATCACTGACACGTCGCCCTCCTGCAGTAGTCGAGGTTCCTTCCCACCCCGTGCTTTGATTCCTTCAGTTCGCTCTCCCGGGACTGACGCCAGAGCCCCACCTTCGCCCCCGGGCCGATGCCCCTTAAGTCTGTAAGAACGTCTCGTTTGCTAGGCCTCTCAGCCCCGTCCCTCGAAGCACCAAGTCCCCTGTTTTGGTTGCCCCCTTGGCGCTTTGTTCTCCCCTCGGTTATAGCGACCGTTTTGTAGTGGTGGTTTCTCTGTGACCGGGCAAGCACCGAGCCTTGATATTCACGGGGCCCGTTTCAGTGGCCCTCACTGAGTTGCACTTGCTGTTGCTAAATGAGTAGAGGAACTGGTACTGTTACAGCCATTTCCATGCCGAGCAGGAATCTGAAAACATTTTTTTAAAAACTTTTTCTCCCCTCCCGTTGCCCCTTGTGTCAGTCATAAAACGAAAGAACCCCAAAAGATTTTCAGTCCTACCTATCACCTGTTCCCAACACGAGCCCTGAATTATTTAAGGTCAGTCTTGTCTTGATACATATCTGGTCCATGCACACATATTTTGGTCCCTGAAACTAGCAGATTCCCTGGCAGGACATTAACACCATAATAAATAAATAAACAAACAAACATCGATTGAGTTTCTACAGCGTGCGTGAGTCTAGTTAGACAAAAATAAGTATGACATTGATCCTGCCCTCAAAGAGTTTGAAATTTAGTTAGGGATAAAGGATTGAGGCTTATAAAAAGTCAGATGCAATATTTTACATGTTAAATACCAAATAAATGATTGCACAATGAATACAGTGAAAAGAGAAGTTAGGAATGAGGTGGTTTGGTGAGTGAAGGCATCATGGAGGAGTTGGCACTTGGAATTTGGTTTTGACGACTATATGGGACTTATTAGAAGTTAAGAGGGCAGGGTGAGTAGAGGAAGAAGTGCAAGACACATGATCAGGAATTATTAGGCAGGCATTGGAATAGTTACTGAATTACCCAAGAGGTAAAATATTTTCTTTTAATTCCTTTGACCTCTGGTCGTTGATCCAGTTTTCTCTATTTTCTCAATTTTAGACAATATAACAGTTACATAACTATCACATAGACACCTGACCCAACTGCTTCTTATTTTATCATAGACTCTTACTGGGCTTAAGTATCTCAGCTTTTTCAAAAACAGCATTTTGGAAGGAAATGATTAGAGGCATATCTGTTACATATATGTGTATGTTCTTGAAAAACCTTACTTTCTGCAAAAGCCTGCATTTAAGATACAGGGCTTATAGAAGAAATAAGTTTCGAAGTAATCTACTCCAAACCTATGTAACTTTGTTAGTAGAATCCTTACAGTATTCTACTAAAATTACTAGCATAGTTAAATTTCCACTGGTGTCTTAACCTGTAATGAAAGTCATTCCATCTTATACTCTGGGATTCCTACTTTTCCTTCCAAACATTAGTCTGTTTTTGTTTAACCAAGGGAAATAACTTTATAGTTTCTTCATTTGGACTTGCAGCTTCCAAGATAGCTTAACATAGTGCAAAGTGTAGCACTTCTTGAAGCCACCAAAGCAGCCATATATTTATATTTAAAGGCATTTCTGTAGGATTCTAATCTTTTTTTCTTAACATATTCATGTACTGCCAAAGATTTTTCTGTGAGAATATTTGCCCATCACCACTTCAAAACATTAACATGATGAGAAAATCTTTGGGAACCAAGTTTTTCATGTTATTCTGATACTTTTTTACCAATGGCATATGAATACATTGAATAAATACATTGTAGCAAAACAGATTGTACTTGGATTTGAGAGAAGTCAGAGGAACTTTTGTTTAATGGAGCCTCTTTTTGAGGTCCATGGAGTGGCCATTTAGAAAGCAGCAGTGGATGTAGGCCCTCTGGGTAAGTTGCTCAATCAGTAGAAAAGAAGAGGGGATGATGGTTCTATTCTTTTGTACTTAGAAACTCAACAGTTACTACATTTGGACACTAGGTTAATCAACTTCATTATGTGTATTTCAATAAAAGGTAATGTATATAGCCTTGTTCTGTCCCCACCCTATATTCTTCACATGGATAGTCTATCACTTTGTTTTAGTCTTCTGGGACTCTTGCAGTGTAGAAAGATGTGACAGCCTTGGATGTGTGCATTTCTTCTAGGGATTTTTTTTGTGGGGGGCAGGGGGAGTTTTTATTTAATTTTAGTATGGAATAATTTGTTTTCGTTCAGCAGTGGCAAGTTAAAAAGGGGACTTGAAGATTCAAGTGGTTGTTTCCTTTAACAAAGTGATTCACAAAATTAATTTTTAAAAAACCATATCACTATACTACATCTTTGACTACTTTGTGTTCAGCTATGTCTTTGTCATTCTTGTGAGAGGTGACATCTATATGTAGTTTTGTTTATTTTTTGGTTATACGTAGCATACTTTACACTTATCCATTTCTAAATTCATATTCTTAGTTGGATGATCTATTGTTCTTGGCCATTTTAAGTTCCACTTCACTTTTTCATGGTTTTAACCTAAATTTACTTTGGTATTAACCAAACTTGGTGCATATGCAAACCTAACCACTAGAGCCTCAATACTTTATTCAGGTCCTTGCTAAGCATGTTTAATAATTTTGACAAGATTGTAGTCGTCTTTGAATCCAAGTATTGTTTTTGGTTATAACTATCTCTTAACTTGTATGTCTACCTAATAATATATGGTTAAGACTCCTAGTTCATCCACCTAATGATATGATTAAGACTCCTATAAAAGTATTTTTGAGGTTGTGACTAAATATATGTTGTCTTGTGTCTTAAGGCTTTGTGAGGCCCTAGGTACGGCAGGAATAGGTAGAGATGAATCATACAAATTAATCCAGCTGGTTACTGTTTTTTCAATTATTTTGATTTTTCCAAAAAGATATTTCTTTGAATGTTAAGAGTCTTAGGAAAATATTGTGAAACACTAGTTTATTTATCAGATTGGTATGTAAGATATAACAAAAGACTTTGTTAAAGTTATATCACATTTTTTTTTTCTCACAGGAAATAAAAATTTTCATACCAAACCTTGATTTTTATAGCGTTATTGAAATCTGATATTTAATTGTTTACTACTGACCTCAGTGTTAGAAGACAAGGATATTAAATTAATGAATGCAAAATAGTATGGACAAAGAATCTGTTGGGAGCTCTAGGCATTTTTAAAGTACAACTTTTTAAAAAACTGTGTCAAAGTATGCTACATAAAACTTACCACTTTAACCATTTGTAAGTATACAGTTCAGTAATGTGAATTGCATTCACATTGTTGGGCAACCAATCTTCAGAACTTTTTCATCTTGCAAAACTGAAACTCTACCTGTTAAACGTTTCCATGTCCTCCTTTCCCCCCAGTTCCTGGCAACCACCATTCTTTCTGTTTCTTTGAGTTGATTACTAGATATCCCATAGAAATGGAATCCTAATAAAGCCTTTGTCTTTATGACTGGTTTATTTCACTTAGCATAATGTCCTCAAGGGTCATCCATGTTGTAGCATTTGTCAGAATTTCTTTTTTAAGGCTGAATATTCTGTTGTATATCTATATCACATTTTGTTCATCCATTTATTCATCAGTGGACATTTGGGTTTCTACCTCTTAACTATTGTGAATAATGCTGCTGTCAACATGGGTGTACAAATATCTATTTGAGACCCTGCTTTCAAAAATTTTAGATAGTATACCTAGAAGCAAAAATGCTGGATCATATGGCTCAGGTTTCCTCCCCACTATCCAAAAATAGAGTGTTCTTATGAAACTTTTTGTAAGCTGAAATGGCATAAAGCAAAGAAGCAGTTGCCTTAGGATACATCACGCTCTGCTTGTCACCTTTTCTTCATAAAAGCAAAAACCTTTGAATTTCTTTTATTTAGCAATAATAGGTATGACGGAAGGTCTTTTGGTAGAAGCAAAGTAGTCTAAAGCGAACTTTCAAAAAGCAAGGGATTTGTGTAATTCTATTTTCAATTTTTTGAGGAACCAGCAAACTTTTCAATAAAGTACAGCTTTTTGTAATAAAGATTATTACCTTAAATAAATCTTTATTTTAATTGAAACAAAATAGATTTGGCCAAGTCTAGCACATGGTAAATATGTGAACTACTCAATGTATTTCATCTGTGAGACCGAAGATGTGCATATAGATGTTAATGTATTGTGAGGGTCAGCAAATTAGTAAGCTGGCCATATTTTTATATCTTCAAGCTAATATTTTGTTTATGTGCAGTGGAGTGCTTAATTAAAGAATAAACTCAAGTATTATGTATTACTTTGCTAAACCAAACACATATATAATTTTTATTAGGTTAGAAACAGTGTCAGCATTGTTATCAGCATAGTGTAAGTAGTCAGTAAATGTACTGAATTAATAAGTGAACAAATACTTTCTGAAGGAGTTGGAACCCAGTTGTTCTTAATCCTTTTCAGGACAATAGGCCATATTAAGAATGATAAAACATTGGCATCTTTTCCCAAAATATGTGTGTATATATTATTATTCATAAGTAAAGATTTGCATGTGACTTTAGGGAATTCAGAGTGGCTAAAGCCCATTCATAATTAAGTTACATTAGTTAGCTGTTAATTTTCCCCAGAACATTAAACATGAACCCCTTCCTTCCAATATCCTTAAAAGAGGTATCTTTAGCTCCAGTGTCCTGATTGTCATGAAAAGAAAATTCCCAGGAGGTGTTACTAACATAAAGATTCATGACCAGAATCACATCACCAGGTTGTGTTTTTAAAAAGCAGTATTAAAACAAGTGATTAGTCAAATTGCCAAAGAGAAAAAAAATATCTAGTTCTAGACATTGAATATGTATGTTAAAGTGGTTCCTTTTATATAAACTTACTTTAAGAAAAATTATAAATTACTCAAAGATCATCTAAATTCTGTTATTAGCTGCAGAAAACGAAGTGTTCATATGATTACATTCTTGATAGTATCAATAGGTTGATTGTAAAAAGCCCACTTTCTTGAGCCACAATGAAGTATACAGATGTTGTCTTATCAAGTTGTACACCTGAAGCTTACATAATTTTATTAACCAGTGTTACCCCAATATATTTAATTTTTTAAAAAGCACATTTCAGTTTATTGACACTAAAATTGGAGCAAAATCAGTCTTTTTCTCAGAGATAATGTCTGATAGAGTGTATAAAGTTTAGATTAAAAAAGTCTTTTAGAAATAGCAAATAACATGAGAAGTTGGTAGGAAAGAAATCAAGAGCATTACTTAACATGTAACCAAATTTATATATTGTTATTTTAAATATGATAATAGATGTAACTGTCAAGTGGTTTTTTTTTTATTGAACTGTTAGCTCCTCAGTTTTATTTAAAATAAACTCAGAGAAAATGTTTTTCAAAAAAATAATGTGATATTGCATATTTAAGCCAAGTGTCTCAAGAACCAATTTTGTGTGTGTGTGACAGTGAATAAGTATATTCCCAAACATAGTTTGGATTAGATTACATTAATGAGAATGTTTCTGAAGTACTAATTGAAAATTTGAAATCATGGAAGAAAATGCTCAGTGATTTGACATTTATTTTAATGACAGCACTCATTTTCTTGTAAGCTATGTGGGCAAGAAATGAGCAAAATATGCAAAATCAAGATGTAATAGGTCTCCAGAGAAGACATGTAGATAACTAGCTGGTATATGAAAAGGTGTTTAACATTGCCCATCATCAGGAAAATGCAAATCGAAGTCATAAAGAGATATTAACTTCACACTTGTAAGGATGGCTATTATTAAAAAATTAAAAGATAATGTGTTGGTAAAGAGAATAGCCATTATGGAAGACAGTATAATATGGAGGTTCCTCAAAAACTGAAAAATAGAATTGCCATATGATCCAGCAATCAAGCTTCTGTATACTCAAAAGAATCAAAATCAGGATACCTGCACACCCATGTTCACTGCAGCATTACTCCCAATAGCCAAGATATGTAAACAACCTAAATGTTCATCAGTGGATGAATGGATAAAGAAAATGTGGAATATATACCCAATGGAATGTTATTCAGCCATAAAAAGGATCCTGCCAGGGTGGACCTAGAAGACATTATACTAAGTGAAATAGACAAAGACAAATACTGTATAATCTGACTTTGATGATATTTGAGATGTAGAATCCAAAATAGATGTGGAGATGGGGTTGGGGGTAAATGGAGAGGTGATGGTCAAAGGGTACATAGTTCGTTATGTGAAATAAGTTCTAGAGATCTACTATATAGCATAATGTCTATAGTTAACAATATATATTTAAAAATTTTCTCACATTAAGTGAGCTTAGTACACATGCAAGTAATAATAAAGGCAGCAGAAGGAAACTTTGGGAGGTGATGTATTTATGGCCTTGATGGTGGTGATTGGTTTCATGGGTTTGTATACTTTTCTCCAAAGTCATTGAATTGTATACATTAAATATATACAGCTTTTTACATGTCAGTCATACGTCAAAGTAGTTAAAAAAAAAGATGTAATAGGGAGCTTAGTCCTTTATTAATAAAATAAAACTCATACTATGGACAACAGCATATTACAAGGCACCTGGCACTAAATTTGAACATAAGTGTGGGGGATGGGTAATTTATGACTTATCTAAAAGATTTAAAATTTCAAAGCTACACAACAGAGTATGCTAAGTATTGACTTAAAACTTGTAGATAAATCTACATCTTCCTTTAGCCTGTTTCTGTTATCAGAATCTTTAGATAAATAGCTTACATAATTTACTCCCTTTGACATGCTTTATGAGTGTCATTATATAATGTATAAAACAATTTGTGGATATAATGCCTGAAATCTTCATTTTAGAATATCTTGTGTTTTTCTGACTTATTAATGATGTTTATCATTGATTGTGCTTAGGTTATTTAATGAAATAAATTTGTTTACTTCAAAAAATTTAAAACTTGACTAATAGTGTAAATTGTAATTGGGGTATTTTAGCTTACATTTATTAGACTTGTAGAATCTCTGAATTGCAAGGGACTTCTGTAATCACCAGATCAGTCCTGTTCAGTGCAAGAATTTTGCCTGTAGTCTTGCAAGTAAGGTAACTGTCACTCATATTTCTTACATAATTCTCTTACTTTAGGTCAGTTGCTCTCAAACTCTTTCTCATTTAGACCTTCAAAGTGCTTCTGTGACCCGTCCATGTATACAACACCTTTGCCAAAATGAAACAAGGAACTTTTTTCAGTTCATCTGGCAAAGGTTCTAGTCTCAGCAAATAAAGGAATCACAAGTAAGCAAGGTGAAGAAAATTATATCAATTATATAACATTTCCAGCTAATATGGAGTTTATTTTCCAAATAGTACATAACTTATTTTTATAAAATTTAACTGTTCAGCAAGGTTTTTGGTGTAGATCAGGTCCATTGTCCTGGGAATTTCTGAGTTAAATTTCATTAAAGTCAGTTCCATTAGAATGGAAATTTCTAAGTAACCAAAATATTTCTAAATATAAAATAATGGCTCACTTGTAATATTTAATTTAGCAGAATTTCAGGATAGGTCCTGAGAATTTAATTTTTTATTTGTATTTTAACTAAATAATCACAGATATTAAGCTTTCCCAAAGGTCATACTTTGTCCTAATTTTCACTTCTTATGTCTTATTAAGGTTGTGTTGGCTATTCAGTTTGTGAAGCAGTAGAGTAGGTAATAAAAATAGGAAGTATCATCTAGTGACCACGGCTTCAGCAAAGTGTTTAAGATTTTTTGTGTTTGATGTTAAAAGTCACATCATTCTAACCTCCAACATTTCCATTTTGATGTCCAGTGGCCTTATTTCATAAAATTAACACTCCATTCCTCAAAAAGATCTGATCACAGCTTAGGTTGTTGAAAATATTTTTGGCTTTTAAATTCAGGTTGATTATACTAATGTCATTTAGAGTGATTTGAATGGAGGTGGTATAGACACTTCTATTTACAATACTGCTAATTTATTTCCTTTGAAGCACAGCAAGGACAATGAATTAGGAAAACACCTCTTATTCAATTGAAAAAAAGGTAAGTCGTTCCTAGAAAACTGAGGGTTATCTTGGCAAAGCAGTGAATACTTGAGTATGATTGAGGAAAAGTTATCTAGTGCTAAATGTGGTCAGAGGATTTCCTGCATGAAATGAAAGAACTGTCCTGTGAATGCTGGAGAATTTGACTTCTGAGGAATATATAAACTGACAGTGGTTGCCCTTTTGCGTTTTCACTTCTCTTCACTCCTAGATCTACGGAATCCAGAGGCAGCACTGTCTCCAACCTTCCGCAGTGACAGCCCAGTGCCTGCTGCACCCACTTCTGGTAGCTCTAAGCCCAGCACAGCTTCAGCAGTTCCTGAATTAGCTACAGACCCTGAATTAGAGAAGAAGTTGCTACACCACCTCTCTGATCTAGCCCTGACATTGCCCACTGATGCTGTGTCCATCCGTCTTGCCATCTCCACGGTAATGGCCTGATAAGTCAGGGTTGGCATCTACCACTTCTTTTCTTCAGTTCATGGTCAGTGTCTTATTCCCTCCCCTCCTTCTCTAGCCAGATGCCCCTGCTACTCAAGATGGGGTGGAAAGCCTCCTACAGAAGTTTGCAGCTCAGGAGTTGATAGAGGTAAAGCGAGGTCTCCTACAAGATGATGCACATCCCACTCTTGTGACCTATGCTGATCATTCCAAACTTTCTGCCATGATGGGCGCTGTGGCAGAAAAGAAGGGCCCTGGGGAGGTAACAGGGACTATCACAGGGCAGAAGCGGCGTGCAGAACAGGACTCAACCACAGTAGCTGCCTTTGCTGGCTCTTTGGCCTCTGGTCTGGCCTCTTCAGCATCAGAAGCAGCCAAGGAGCCAACCAAGAAATCAAGGAAACATGCTGCATCAGATGTTGATCTAGAGATAGAAAGCCTTCTGAATCAACAGTCTACTAAAGAACAACAGAGCAAGAAGGTAAGGGCAGATGGAAATGCTTTTACACATATATTTTGAATTCTACCTCGGGTTGAGAGAAATTTACCCTTATGGCAAGAAGCAGTTCTTAGAATTGAAGGTTTAGAGCAGTGGTTCTTAACTAGGGATGATTTTGCCCCCCTACCTCCTGCAGAGGACATTTGGCAATGTCTGAAGATGTTTCTGGTTGTCACACGGGAGTGCTACAGACATCTAGTGGGTAGAGGCAAAGGATGCTGCTAAGCATCCTACAATCCTAGTAGGGCAGCCCCTACACAACAAAGGATTATCCAGCCTAAAATGTCAGTAATGCCAATGTCAAAAAAATAATTTAGAGAATCTTTATCATTGAATCTGTTTGGAAGAATCATGTGATCAAAAGAAGAGTTATCCAAATAACAGAAATAGAGGGAAATGAATGGAGATGAATACTGTATGATAGTCATGGACCAGTAATTATGGAAATTGATTAAACAATGTGAATTGACAGTACAGCAGGTCCTCAAGTAATGTTTTGTTTAAAGTCATTTAGTTATAAGAATGAGACGCTGTAGGAACTTAACACTTTATATCAATTGGCCTGTGGTGAAATTGGTTTCTTTACACATCATTGTGCTTAAAGTTACAAATCCTATTGATGACGTTGAGAGAACTTATATGGTTGAGTATAAATATTGGACAGACCTGAGTTCTCATTCATTTGCTACTTCTAGCTGTGTGATTTTGAACAAGTTAATTAACTTCTCTTGAGCCTTAGTCTTCTCATCTTTAATGCAAGGAAAACTAGAGTACCCCCTCGCCCCTTATAGAATTGTTGCATGGACTCTGAGCTAAATAGTAAAGTGCTTGCGCTGTTCCTTTGTTTGGTACCTAATAAATATAAGTGATTTTGGTGGGCATTATTGTCAAGTGGAATTTATAGAGGTGGTTTAAGGGCTAATTTTACCTACAGACCCTTTTAAGTCCAAGGATTCTTCTGTCACAGGTCAGTCAGGAGATCCTAGAGCTATTAAATACTACAACAGCCAAGGAGCAATCCATTGTTGAAAAGTTTCGGTCACGAGGTCGGGCCCAAGTGCAAGAGTTTTGTGACTATGGAACCAAGGAGGAGTGCATGAAAGCCAGTGATGCTGATCGGCCATGTCGCAAGCTGCACTTCAGGTCTCTTGGGAGGGGGAGCGGGGGTTATGAATCTCCAAGAAGCTGCCATTCCTTTTCTGCACATTCCTCCTAGTCTGTGGGGTTATATCTTTAATCCGGTTATTTAATGGTTTTAATATGGTCTAAGATCTCCAGACTCTGAAGGTATACTTTTAGAAGTAGGGTTCTGTGGGAGGGCGTACTCCCAAATAGATGCGAGTTTTTTTGTTTGTTTATTTGTTAATGCCCCTTTCTTTTTGCAATAGCAAGGCATCTCTGTCTCTGAACCCCAGTGAATGTGCGAGGAGGAGGATAGGAGAAATAGGACCCAGGGCTCTTAGGCCAGTGTTTCATACTGCTACGACCAGCAAGCTTTCTTCCTTCCTGTCATAAGATAAGGAAGTTATGTCTTTGCTCAGAGAGGAATTAAAACTCCTTTAGTGTGATTTATGGATTTCCATGTCACCTGCCTCCCCCTTCTCTGAAAACTCTTGGAAACTCTGTTAAAGTTAGTAGAGGGTCAAAGACAGGAAATTTTGTAACAGTTTAGACCTTGAACTGTGGGATCTAACTCTGGAATATCATCTGATTCTGATTCTCCCTTTTTATTTCCCCAGGCGAATTATCAATAAACACACTGATGAGTCATTGGGTGACTGCTCTTTCCTTAACACATGTTTCCACATGGATACCTGCAAATATGTTCACTATGAAATTGATGCTTGCATGGATTCTGAGGCTCCTGGGAGCAAAGATCATACACCAAGCCAGGAGCTTGCTCTTACACAGAGTGTTGGAGGTGACTCCAGTGCAGATCGACTTTTCCCACCTCAGGTACCTGTCAGCTCAGAAAACTTTTCTCAGTTTAGTATTTATATCTGAGTAGGGCAGCCATACAGATAGGAAAGCAGGGCATGATTAGTAATTTGTGTTGCTGATTGAGAATGGAGTGGGATAGATATGCTCATGAGGGAGTAGGAAAATCAAATGGAAAAGAGGGAATGGGGCCATGAATCTGAGAGTGAGGGAAGGAACATGACCAAATACCACCTCATGCAGTGGATCTGTTGTGATATCCGCTACCTGGACGTCAGTATCTTGGGCAAGTTTGCAGTTGTGATGGCTGACCCACCCTGGGATATTCACATGGAGCTGCCCTATGGGACCCTGACAGATGATGAGATGCGCAGGCTCAACATTCCAGTACTGCAGGATGATGGCTTTCTCTTCCTCTGGGTCACAGGCAGGTAATGCAGTTCAAAGATAGATATGTAGTTATGGGCAGATACAGTACAGAGTGAATACTGGGTGGTGATAAAATCCTGGGTTTTCCTAGCCATGCTATTAAATATATAATTGAGTGAGCTTTTTTTTCTACTGACACCTAAAGCCCGTTTATAACAGAAATTATACCTTGAATTCTATTTAAAGGTAAGGCCACTGGGGATACATTTTCTTTCCATTCTTAGATCCACCTTGTTGCCCAAATGGTGTCTTGCGTGTAAATGTTCACTGAATGTCTACTGAAAACACCACTTAGCTATCTTGAAGGGAGGAAAAAAAATATGGACATAGAAATATCTCTTTATCCCTTATTTCTAGGGCCATGGAGTTGGGCAGAGAATGTCTGAATCTCTGGGGGTAAGTAGCAATCGTGTTGCTTTCTTTTAAGTAAATATGTAATTGCTATATTGAGATGTGTGTCCTGTTCTTCCAGAATATTCCTTTTGATTCCTTGCCTCCGTAGATGGTACTGTTCATAAACTGTGAAAGCTTAATTAAGCTCTAGTTCTCTTTTTCATGCCCCACAGTTATGAACGAGTAGATGAAATTATCTGGGTGAAGACAAATCAACTGCAGCGCATCATTCGGACAGGCCGTACAGGTCATTGGTTGAACCATGGGAAGGAACACTGCTTGGTGAGCAGCAGTGGGGCTCAGTTCATTAGGTGGAAAAGACAAATTGTTTAATTTTTTTATTGAGAAAAAAGTTCACATGCTGGGGATTCATAAGGTAATTTGTTCTCTGTGGTGAGCAGGTTGGTGTTAAAGGAAATCCCCAAGGCTTCAACCAGGGCCTGGATTGTGATGTGATCGTAGCTGAGGTATGTGTTTTCTCAGGCATCCAAGGTTTTCACATTTTAATTGGTATCAGTTATTCATGTCAGGTATATTCTTATCCCATTTGGATAAGTTCTCTCATTTGGATCATAAACATAAATGGAAAGGGCTAGAATTGCAGTCTTGGGTAACTTAAAAGCAGCTAGAGCCTTTATTTCCTAGGTTCGTTCCACTAGTCATAAACCAGATGAAATCTATGGCATGATTGAGAGACTATCCCCTGGCACTCGCAAGATTGAGTTATTTGGACGACCACACAATGTGCAGCCCAATTGGTAAGGTGATCAGAGACCATGCTTGCCTCAAGGCCAAAACTGTTTATAGTCAAGGAAAGAAGTTAGTACAGCTTTACCCCATATTCTAGTAGTCTGTTAGTGGGATTCATAAGCCACCTAAGTTTATATTTAAACTGTTTTACAGGGTTCTGCAACAATGGAAACACAACAGGTTTTAGGACTAAAACTACTGCTCTCTAGGGTTTCTACTCAAGCAACCTAAAGAGCTTCCTCAGTTATTCTAGTGATGTTTTGAATCTGCCCCCTTGTGGTTTAAGAATCTGTTAAATCTGTCAACAATTTTAATATATTTCATCCTGTTAGCAGAGCTTTAAAAGACATGCTACTAGCATTTAGTTATCCTAAGAATACTCACTGGCACCAACAACTTTGTGAAGTAGGCCTGGTTAGCATCAGATCAACACTTAAGTAATATACAGATCCTGCCTGTTTTAACTCCAGAATCTGTGCTCAATTCCTAACCAGTTATGCTACCAATATACGATACTAATAGTAAAGTCTTTTAAAATTAATTGGCATGAATATTCAATGAGACAATAGGCAGTCTTAATAAAAGGTATGCATCATTTAACAATATTAAGCCTTTTAATTCCAGGAGTTTTGGTTTGCCCCATCTTTCCCCTTCAGGATCACCCTTGGAAACCAACTGGATGGGATCCACCTACTAGACCCAGATGTGGTTGCCCGGTTCAAGCAAAGGTATCCAGATGGTATCATCTCTAAACCTAAAAATCTCTAGAAGCACTTTGTCACAGAGATAAGCATCCATAGCCAGGGCTATGCAGGCAGCACCTGAAGAGTAATATTTGTACAATAGTTTTTTTTCCTTATTTAAATAAAATTTTATATTGTAATTCGGATTTCGGGGTCAAATTTTGGCTTTGTCACTTAACAGTATGTAACCTTTGTAACTCAATTCTCAGTATGATTCTTGATACATAAACTGGGAATATTATTCACCCCATGGGTTGATTAAGGATTCAAATTAAATGAATACAAGGAAAGCATTAACATGTTAATTATATAGTACAGGATCAAAGTGATTAGCAGTTAGTACTATATAAACATGGCAATCAAGAAAGGGGTTCTCTGGGACAGCATTTCTCAAAGTGTGATTTGCGTTTCACTTAAGGTCAGCATCACTAGGACTATCATGTTCTAAACATTTGCTTATTCTGTTACACTATGTGGCTTCACTAGTCTTTTATTCTTTAGCTTGTTTCCAAGAAAAAGGAAATAAGTACATTTTAGATTAAATAAGTACCTAGGATGTGCAGAGAATTAGCATATACATATTATGTATGTGAAAATACCTCTGGTTTATCTTTTAGAAGATAGTTCATCAAACAGAAGTGAACACATCTTTAGACTTTGGTGAAACCTTATATTTTAAAAATGTTGAGTTCTGCCTTTTATTCTCATGAACTGTGATAACTGAAATAAGGAGGGACAGTGACTACAGAAATGACATTTGTAAAGAGGAAGAAATAAGAAACACCTAGGTGATGTTATTTTCCCTACAGCCCAGTGTGCCTGTGTTGAAAATCTTTGTTCTCAAAGCAGTGTGTGTAGACATGATAGCAATAGCTCTGTTTAAGAGATAACTTTTAATTCAACCTTTCATCCCCTTAAAAATGGATGCTCACAGTGGTAGTAGGCTCAAAGCTGATGTGTACTCTCCCATAATTTTAATAATCTTTTAGGCAAGTCCTATGACAATTATACCAACAAGTTTCCTTAAACAATTCCACCACCACCACCACCCATTTTGCTTGTCCATATTCCCTTCACCCTTTGCTCTGCTGTCATCACTGGCATCTCTGCTTATACTTGAAAGTAAAAAGCAATTCCAGATTAAACTCAATGGCCTTGATCTATAGCCTGGCCCCTTATAGAAGGAAACAAAAGGGGAGAAGCATGAAGGACCATCATGCACTGAGATCAGGCACTACCAGAAGCCCAGCTTGAGTTTTACAAACAGGATCTTGGACATGTTCCTGGCAGATAAATCTTCACTGGCTTGGAGAACAGGAAGGACTATTTTACAAACACCACTGCGTTTGAATTTCTAGAGGCTACCCAGGCCAAGAAGACATCCCTAAGAGAGAAAAAGACATGCACGAACTTAGAATTAAAGCTTAGACAATATCACTCAATAGGAGTATCAGGGCAGTAAGGACAGGCAATCCTACTTTACTTAAGAGGATTTGAGACAGGGAATACCAATGCCTCGTTTTATGGATGTGGGAAAATCCAAGGAAAATTTGGGAGGGGGCAAAATCTTCAGGACCTCTCCCCTACTCCTTCCACACTTAGCACATTTGCTACGTGCCACTTACTCATTCCTCCTCAAATTCTAATTCCCTAAGAGGTCTAATTTGCACTAAGGAGATAAGCTAATATATTCAGTCACAAACTACTTAATGTGTTATACACTTAAAAACTGTATATATAGAGTTAATCATGAACTGAACATCATGAACTGCTAATTATGTCATCTTTGTCTATGTGGCAAATGTAAGCTCTTTTTAATCATAGGAACTTTTCTAGTATCTTCTACAATCAGACATACATATAGTGACCTGTTCTAAGGTAATAATGATATGCTTAGGGTTACCATGTTTTCCAACAGTTAATTCAGCAATACCTGAATTATAAGAGAAGCTAAAACTCACCTGCAGT
The DNA here is from genome assembly GCA_030015415.1 of Cynopterus sphinx. Lineage (NCBI taxonomy): Eukaryota > Metazoa > Chordata > Mammalia > Chiroptera > Pteropodidae > Cynopterus > Cynopterus sphinx. The sequence continues at coordinate 79,094,241 of CM057384.1, forward strand.
GCTTCACCACACACTCATTGCTGCAGTACTCATTGTCCCAGTCCTTACTCACAACGGGAGGGTTTTCACAGCCAGACCTCACACATCGAGGCTGGGGTGAGAGTGTCATAGGAGACCCACTCACCAATTCAACATCCATTTGAGAAGGAGACTCAACCTGTGAGAGGATGAGAGCACCAAAGATGGGTAAGATTTGCTACCTATTTCATCAGCCACTAGTCAAATTAACTCTGGGAGCCAATGGAGCAACAGGTATTAAAATCCTTCACATTAGGGGGGTAATGTTCTGAAAGAAGGTGAGTTCTTGGTCTTCCCTCCATATCCAGCTTTAGTACTTTGCCAAACATACTGACATGAAAATTCTTATCATCAGGAATGCTGGCCATATGCTAGTACACTAGTTGACTCTAACAACTCAGGTTTGAACTGCAGGGGTCCACTCATATATTGCAGTTCAAGGGTCAACTGTATTTTCAATCTGTTGTTGGGAATCAATCTAAGTGGAAATCCAACTAGTAGTTTTGCAGTGCGGTGGACCACTGCATCCTAATTTTAATCTTACCCATCACTGACTTTATTCCACATTTAATACTCCCCTGAAAATATCATATCAAAAGTAGGACATGAGTAGAGGTTGTGTCACCCTAACTTAAATTGTGAGGGCTTAAAGAAGACAAAATGAGCCATTAGAAAAACAGGAAGAACTTAGAGATCCAGTTTCCTCCTGATAGCAGTATTATTTTTCTTTATAAAGTATTGATTCATTAATTGTGGAACTGGTCTCAGTAGACCAATATTTAAAATGAGCATTGGTCATATACAAGTTAAAACTAGGGTAGCTGGCATCTGTTTATGTCACTCTGGATTCACTGATATGAACCAACTGAATTTTTATAGCTATATCGCCTATCCATCCTCCCACTAAAAACATCAAGCCAACCTTCCAGATATGAGAGAAATGGAAGGACTTCTATCTCCAAAGTTAGGATCCTTAGGTAGATAGCGTCAAAAAATAACTGGGCTTCAGCTGTATCCTCTCTAGTCGAACTACAGTATTCTGCATGGATGAACACTACAGAGTATTGTGGGTGGGACAAGTCACAGAGAACTGTCTTTTATAGGATGTTTCATACTGCTGGTTGCTGCCAGGCATTAAAACTAGGATAGCAATCCCCATTTTTATTGGCTCAACCAAAAATTCTCTAATACATTCCTACCGATCTAGAAGAAAGACTTGAAAACAGAGCTCACCTCAGGAACTACATCCGTGATCATCTCACAGATTGTCTCAGGAGAGGTTTCCTCCACTGTATGGACCTCAGGGCTGTTGTTAATGGGCCGCTCAGGACTGCTTTCCACAACCGGTGGGACTAATGTAGTCTGCATTTTCAGAGTGGGTCCAGGCACGATCTTGATCTGCAGAGGTGGTGGCTGTTGCTGTAAATTGATTCGAGCTTTCTGAGGTGGAGGCTGTTGCATGGCCTGGAGTGGGGGAGGCTGCTGCAGAATGGTTACTTGCTGCTGAGTGGGGGGCTGAGGCATCTGTTGCAATGGAGGGGGTTGTAGTCGGGGTGGAGGCAGTTGCATAGAAGCAGCAGCAGCTGCTGCTGCTTGTAAAACTGACCGAGTGACAATCTGGGCTTGTTGACTGGGCTGGATGGTAGCTGTGCTGCTTTGGCCTAGTTGGATCCCCCGGGAGGTCACCACTGTGGCTGGGATAACAGTAACCATCCCTCCCTGAGACATGGTAATAGATGAGGGCAACATTTGTTTGGTAATAATCAACTTGGTGATATTAGGCTGACCCCCAGCCCCAGAAGTTGCCTGGTTTGCCACATAGGATGAAAGAGTAGAGTTAACAACAATGGAAGGGGACAGGGCAGGAGGCTCTGTTGAAGCTGGTGCTGGAGATGCTGGGTCAACGGTAGCCACAGGAGGTGGTGAAGGAGTTTGTGATGGTGGCACGGGATCCAACTCCACTGTTTCCACAGTGGCCTAAAAAGTCCAAAAAAGAAAAAATGATATTGGGAAATTTACTCTCTTTATCAGGACATAGTTACTCTAATTATTTCCCAAAAGATACATTACAGACTAGAAAGATAAATAAAAAGAAAGGAAAAGAGGCTCCACAGGATTTTAGTGATATTTACTTATAACTGCTAAGAAACAGTTCAAAAATCTTTTTATTGGTTTAAATAAATATCCACCTACCCTAACCCTCTTACCTGACACTCTTGATTGTCTTTATAAGCAGCCAGAGCTTTCAGATACTCTTTCTTGGCAGCCTCAGTTTTCCTTTTATATACCTGCAGGAAAAAGACTGTTTAAAAAAAGTTCCCATACTCCTAGAAAAAACTGATAATTCTGTTATTCATTAATGAATGACAGTTAGTCTCAAACACTGACAACTCCTTTTCATGAATACACTTCTGAAAGCTAGTAATCAGGACAGTGTCCATGGAAGACTTTCTTGTGACCATGCAACCAAAAGCCAGCCAATCAATAAGAGTTGTGCAGGAATAACTACTCTTCTAAAGCTAACACTAATCCATGCCTACTTGTATTACCAAAACAAAGCCCTACTCAAAAACTACAGAAGATCAGTAGCCTGTTTAGCTTGGGATCATGTTGAACCAATATACTCTCCCTTAAGGAATGGGTTAAATTGTTTGCAATGATGGCCACAAGATTTCTTCTCATCTTGCATGCCTCTTCATCAAGAGCTGAAATCTATTTCTTTGAATCTGGGATAGCTCTATGAGTTGCTCTGACCATTAAAATGAGGCTGAAGTGACACAAAGAGACCTTGGGGCATTAGCTTTTGTTCTCTTGGTATATTGCTCTAAGTCTGCCATACTGTAAAGAAGCCAGTCTAGCCTATTTGGAGGATGAGAGGCCATGTGAAGGAGAACCAAAGCATCTCAGCCAACAGGTAACACCAACTGCCAGACATGGGAACAAAGTCACCTTTGCCAGCCAGACCAGCTGTCATTTGACAACCACAGGAATGAGCCCAAGCAAGGACACTAGGGAAACCACCAAATCAATTTTCAGACTCATGAGAAATAATAAATACATAGCCATTGTTTTTAGTTATCTGTGGTGCTTTGTTGAGCAGTAACAATCTATACAAGGTTAACTATAATAAACTCACCTTTTTGTTTCAAATATTAAATAGCAGACTCACTTTGACACAAGACCTGGGTAGTTTGCAGTAATGATAATTATAGCCATCTTCAATTTCAACTGTATCTTATCTAGTATCACAATTTTAATTTCCTTGAAATCGATTAAATTTTGGGACATTAGCTACAGTGCTCAAATTTAAAGTAGACCAATGAGTTTATGACCATGCCACCCTGAACAAGCCCAATCCCGTCTGATCTCAAAAGCTAAGCAGGGTCAGTCCTGGTTAGTACGTGGTTGGGAGACCACCTAGGAAGACTAGATGCTGTAGGCATAAAAAATAATAAAAAAAATAAGAGATTGTAAGCTGACAAGGTCCTTGCAATCTGTGAGGTCAACCAAGGGTTGCCTTGCCTAAAAGAAAAATAAAGTAGACCAATGAGAAAATCCTAAACATTTCTAAATCCAAACTCAGTAGTGGATTTTAGCATTAGCCACAGCATGCAGCTTAACAAAAAATAACCTAATATAACAGTGGAAAAAAAATGAGGTTTAGAAAAGTTAGACTGTGTTTTTATAGTAATTATTAATTTTTATGTGAGTACTCTGAACTCAGTTCACAGTTACAGCTTCCAAGACAAAGGGTAATCTGTGAACATTAACAAAAACTGATATTAAATAAGAACATGTAAGAAAATTAAAAGAAAACTTATTTTATCCCCTTACTTAAAAACTTCTAGACATTCACTACCCACTAGCTCCTCATTTGCTCACCTGTTTTTGCTCCTCTCCAAGACTGTCCCACATGGAAGCCACAATTTTTGAAACTTCCCCAAAAGTGGCATTGGGATTCTGTCCCTTGATGGCAGCCTGTGTATCACGAAAGAATAAAGCATATGCTGAAACTGGTTTCTGAGGTTCATTAGGATCTTTCTTTTTTCTCTTCTTTGGGGTCTTCTGCTTTTTCCCTGCTTCCACCACAACTGTCTTCTGGCTGGGAAGTTGCTGTAGGGAAGAAAAGAGAGAATTACAAAAAGGAAGAAGGGAAGTATGTCTACACAACTGTAAAAAAAGGACTTTTATATGGGGGAAATGATCTACCCACATAGAAAGAATGTTCAGAAGTGCTAAAAATAGAGGCAAGAGGATTAAGACATTAGTAAAGTATGTGTGAGGACCAATAAGAATGGAGACTGAGAGGAGCATTATAAACTGTAAGTTGAGAGGCAGGACCCCATACCCAGAAAAGAGCAGAGGAGATGGCAGGGCATGAATAAAGATATGAAGTAGTGCTGTGTGCCAAGAATTTTATCCCAGAATATCATGGCAGATTTGATTTTTGTCAGGGAATGCCTCACCCTCCGGAAATCCTCAACACCATCCTCATGAAGTGAACTAGTAGGTGAAGGGGTGGTTGAAAGACGATCCTCAGGTGACTGGGCAGGTGGCAAGATGGTGCCACCCCCTAAGCTTAAACCAAGTTGAGAACTCAGTTCTGACTGATCAATGGTGGTCAACTGGCTATGCCCCATCAAGCCAGATGTCATGTCTGTCATTGGTACATCAATTGTAACAGGTGGGTTGGCACTATACTGAGTTCCTATAGAATGATCCAAGTCCTGAGAGAAGAAGACGGACTAATTAAACACTAAATATAAAAACACCACTATTCCCCCATCCCCGAATTCAGGACCCTCTGCTCACCCACATTTTATCATTGTTTAAACTCTAAACATCAAATATTTTATCTATATATAAAACCTAATAAAGTACAGAAATTAGTAAAGTCACTTGTTTGTACTCAAAGGCCTATTCCAAAATAATTAAAAATAACCGAAGAATTCTAAATTTTTGACAAATTAACTTAAAGAGCAAATAAATTACTTGGTGATCTGGAGGTAGTGATGACACACAGGGTGAACAAAAACTTTCTCCCTGTACCCTCCTAAAATAATGGCTTTTAAAGCTGCAATACACAGGCAATCAAAGTAAACAAGGCCAATGGTAGAGATGTTTGGCAACGAATATAATGTATAGAGATGTGTTACTGATGAGAGGTGCTAGGAGCCCGATTCAATGATTTATAACATACTAATTCATAATACATTTGGTTTAGACTGTTTTTGAATAAATCTCTCAATGTGCCAGCTATCAACACTCAATTTAATCCTAGGATGTGAAGGCCATATTAAAAGGGTAAAAAAAAAAACAAAACTGTTCCCTTTTTCAAAAATCACAATAAATCATTTTCATTTCAGGGTTAACATTAGACTTATCACAATTTTAGACCATTTTCAAGTAAAATTGATTCGGCTGATAAATTTCATTCAGGGGGAAATTGAGTCTTTGTTGGGAGCCTTTAGCCACAAGAATGACAAACCAGTCACGTATAGTAATGAGTAGAGAGTCGCTATTTTCTCCCCTAACACCGTGCCCATGAGCTTGGTTGAGCTTGAAAATGTCTTGCCCCTTACCATGGTCAAGCCCCCACTCAGGAGCCCCCCTCCCTGCTCCATCAAGCCATGGGTCATGCCCACAGGCATGTCCAATGTCTGGACCCCATATTGAGCTGAAAAGCTGCCATCCTGAGAGGAGGAAGGGTCTGCCAGGTCATCAAAGTGGCCAACCACATCTGAGACAGCCAGTGAGGGGTCAGAATCCAAGGAGATAGGTGGGATTTCAAATTCCTCATCACCCAAGCTTGGTGTATGGAATGTCTGTAGGGGGAAAAATGGGAAAAAGAATTAGAGGAAAGAGGAAGAACTGCATACTGCTAAGTTAACTGCATACCTCTTTCCAGCCTGGATCTTAATTTTGTTATCCATTTCTTAGGACCTATTTAATTTTACAAATAAATCCTTTGTTTTCCTCATACTTTTGGTCATAGCACATACAAAGCTACCAACATTGATCACAGATTTCAATACTTTTACTTCTTTTCTACCTTCACCATCTGGTTATGCTAAACTATTATGCCTATTGTTCTAATGAATCATTCTTTCATCATCATTACTTAAGGACACAGACTGTATAACCTGTTTAGCTACGATGCTTAAAATATCTCTAAAAAAAAAAATCTTTCTAAAGATTCTGATAGCAGTTACTTCAAGACTACACCTTAGTTATTAGACCACAGATATTAGACCACAGAAATTCATTGTCAACCACACAACACTTGGCTGTTCTAAGTTCCCTTGAAGCAGATCCTAAAAATTACTGTCATGGGAACCTTATCCCCCTCTAAAATGTATGCACTTATTCCCTACTTCTTTTCCATTTTAGAAATCATGATATTTAAAACAAATAAGATTCCTATTTGTACAAGATTTTCAGAAAACCCAACACTGCCAAGACAGAAATGATAGTGAGGAGAAAAGCCTTCATAAGAGGTACTGCCAAAAGGCAAAGTGGTTTTCCAACAGTTCCTAAATACATTCCTAGTCTTGATCTGATCAAGCAAGGACGAAAAAGACTGCTCCAGCTGGCTGGCTAATGACTCAATCCTTTCTTCTGAGTCCAACTACAATAATAATTTACTCTTTTTATTCTGAATGGGGCCACCATTCATGGGGCTAACTACGTAAGATACATTAAATACTATGGATACTTTTTGACACTAAAAACTTAAAATGGTACCTACAGCAACTGAGCAAGAGACATTGGTGTCAGAAAGGACTAGGTTCAAGTCCCAGCTCTGCCATGTATTATGAGTTTTTCTCATCTATAAAATGGGTGTTGTAATGTAATCTTATATTTTTCTTATGTGAATTAATGGAATTTAGTACACAAAAGCTTATCACATTGCCTGATATATATGTGTGTGTGTATATATATTTATTAGCTTAACTATTATTAACCATTGTTATTAAGGATATTAACATCCTAATTATTAACTTGCCACCTACCCCAACTAATTATCATAGATAGTTGAAATTTTAGAAATGGTCAATTCTGTTAATCTGTCACATGACATAGAAACCATCACCTGATTCAGATCAAATTCAACAGGTACTCATATTTTCTTTTCATGATTAAACAATGCCTTATAAGAGTCATTCAAAGTTTTTCTAGACCCAGAAAGGGTCTCACTATATTATCATTTTTATTTTAATGAAGACATTGCTAGAAAGAATACTTCCAGCTAGTAGAAACTACGTGGGACAAAATATATCTGTGAAATGCCCAATCTTCTGAATCTCACTGGCAAACAGAAATAAGTTTCCTAGAAACAAAAAGATAAAGATATATATATATATCTATCTGTCTTCATTTTCACATTTTCTTCCTCCAAGATTCTTACTATTTTATATTTTACTTAACACGGTAAAAAATTTCATAGTTGTCTGGGCTATAACATGACAGTAGCATAGGAACATAGGAGCAGGCAGTTTTTGATGGGAAACTTTCCCATCAAAAATCTAACCAAGAACTGAACTTTTCTCAGTACACAACTCATAATTTTTGCTATTGAGTTGAAGTACTTAACTGCAGGTCCATGACTCTGAAATTTCAGTTTAGGTTCAGATAAGCATTTTTCAGGAAGTGGGTTCAAAGATTTTTTTTTTTTTTAAACAAATTCTCATGCAAACAAAAAGCTACAGGGACAGGAAAAAGGATCAGGGGAAACATTTATTGTTCTAGATTAATAGTTACATAAGAGTGGCTTTCAATTTTTTTTAAAGACAGATTGCTTTGGCAAAGCAAAACATGCCTATCCTTTTCTGCTTACCACAACAATAAAAAATGCAATTCTGCTGAGACATGAAAATAATACTATCTGTTAATAAGAACTGCAAAAAAAAAAGTTAATATCCAAAACAAGAGACCAATGTCCTACAAAGGACAAACCTCTCACAAACTATCCGGAGTGCTCTTGAGAACTACACTAAAAAGCCAGACATGCAGAGATTCTACTGTATTGAATTAACAAGGCATTCTTTATATGCACCACTCCCTGGAAACAGCTTTGTCATTCAGTATTCATGGTTTAATGGTATTGGGGGGGGGGGGGGGAAGCTGTTTCATTTTTGTTTCATCCTTTAAATAAGAAAAGTAAAATAATGGCAATGATTATGAATACAGAAGGGTGAACCACATATTAGAATAAAAGTAAAGAGTCATTCTAAATCTCTTACTATCACAAATCTGTAAGATTATGGGTAAAATTCATTAATGAAAATCTAAAGTTATCTTAGTGGGGACCTACTACATAACTAGATCATACACTAGACTCTCAAATACAAAACAAAACTGTAGCAAATATCAAAATAAAAATAAATGATGTGGCTACAGAAGGAGAAAATAGGAACTTCATGCTGCTACCTTCTCACTCAGCTTTCTTTTCCTTCTCTGTTAAATTCCTGGGCCTTGTGGCGGGGAGATGAAGCAGTCTGGAAATTACGGTTTATAAACAAAAATGCTTATCTACTGATAGAACCAAAAAATAAAAATTCCATTTCCCTGCCATTCTACATTCCCCCATAACAAAACAAACAATACAATATTCCTTTAGTTTCTTATGTAGATCATTCATTTTAAATAACTTTATTTTAATCCAACACCTATTTACTCAATTGTACACTGGTACTATGTTGTTTTTAAAACCTGATATAATAATGAAAATTTTAACTATTCAGCCTGAAATCATTAACTAGTTCTAATATTAGAAATACTTTTCCTAATTAAAGATAGGTATAGTTATGACTTATTATTCCCCAAGTGCTCAAGGCACAATAACATTATATGAGCCAATCTGAATGAAACAAAGATTGAAACTCCCTTCAGATTACAGAGCTTTCCTATTTCAAGCAATGCTGTAACAAATATGAAGTCTACCCCGCTCTAGACACCTACTCTTTAAAAATTATTATCTTATTTTATTGCGATATATGTACACAAATTTAAGTGTATAGCTCAATGAATTTTTACATATGTAAACATCCAATTAACCACCACCCAGATTAAAGAGACAGGATATTTCCACCACTCTAAAAGATTTTCTCATGCTCTTTCCCAGTCAATACTTTCTCCCTTCTACAACAGATAGCACTATTCTGATTTCTATCACCATGGTTTAGTGTTGTGTATCTTGGTCTTCATTAAAAAATGCACTCATATAGTGTCTAATTTTATGTCTAGCTTTTGCTACTCAACAATATATTTTTAAATATTCCTTTTCCACAAATGTACCAGTTTACAGACATTTGGGTTGTTTCCAATTTTTAGCTATTGTGAATAAATTTGCTGTGAACATTCATGTTTTTGGAGAATATATGCATGTATATATCAAGGAGTACAATTACTGGGTCACAGGTTAGGTCTGTTTATCTTTAGTAGATACTGCCAGTTTTCCAAAGTGCTTGAATCGATTTACACTCTCACCATCAAGGATTAAGACTTATCTACAACGTTGTCTACTCTGGGAATTGTCAGTCTTTTTAATTTTAACCATTCTGGTGCGTGTGCAATGGTATCTTATTCTGATTTTATTTCCCTGGTGAGTGATGATGACACTTTTTCACATGCCTAATGACAATTTGGATACCCCCTTTTGTGAAGTACATGTTCAAACCTTTTGCCCATACTAAACATATTGAGGTGATCACTTCATAAGTTATATAAATGTATAATCACTATGTCGTACACCTGAAACTAATATAACATTGTATGTAAACTGCAACTGAAAAAAGAAAAACTCTAGTTGACAAAAATAGAAAAATAGTAAGAAAAAAAGATGGGATATAAACAGAGGTCACTCCATCACTGTGCACTGACTCTCATCAGGGCATATTTTCAAAGAATTCAGCACCCAGAAAGTACTCAATAAATAATCTTTAACATCGACCAAAAAAAAAAAAATCTTTTGCCCATTTAAAAATTCCATTCTTTCTTTCATTTTGAAGTGTTTGATATATTCTGAATATGTCATATATATATTAAACTATTTTCCAATAGTCTGTGGAATGTCTAATTACTTAATACCTTTGGATGAAAAGACATTTCCTATTTTCAATGAAATCCAACTTTTCAATTTTTTTTAATGGTTAGTACACTTTTGGGGACATCTTTTTCTAGCAAGAAAACTCTAACAATTACTCTTCTAAAAGAAAAATTTAAAAATATTACCTTTACCTAGTTCTAAGTGGCTCATAGTACAACCAGATACAACAAAACCACGACTCAATTAAAAAAAAAAAAAAACGGAAGGGAAGGTGAAGAAATTGTAATGAGAAGAACTGTTCACAACGACATAGAGTCCTAGGCTAAAGGAAGCCACTGAAATTTAGTTTTGAGCTTTTGGACAAAATAGTTTTTAAATTTCTCTTAAAGTCATAAAGCAAAATCAAAGGATCGACTCAAACCTGGAAAATTTCTTGAAGCCAATGTGAAATTTACAACATTCTAAATAAATTTAAATTGTGGAGACCTGATTTAGAAGAAATTGGCAATGATGCACTTTCACGTGGATGAGGCCAATGTGAGATTTACAACACTCCCAATGATGAAATTAAACCATGGAGATATCACTCAGAAGAAACTGGCAATGAGACTTCGAAGTATCAGATTTTAGTTTTTTATCATTTCTAATTTTGCTGGTCATTTGACTGAAAATTTCCCCTGCTTAGTGGAATAATAATAGTAATAAAGATGTTAAAAACTAGCAACTGCCCTGTGTCAATCTGATTCTTATCCATAAAAACGTCAAGATTATAGGATAAGCCCATTCAACAGCAACTGAGAATTCTTGATACAAAAAAGTTGATGTAAATGGTTCCCATTACTTTTGAAAAAAAAAAATTAGTCTTCAAGAGATAGTAGTAGAAAGCCTGACTTCAATTTATCAAAGATCAGCTAATTTATTGACTGTTCCATCTTTCTCTTTTGCTTTGCCTAAGCGATACATATCTATTATTATGACAATATTTCAACCAAAACTTTTCCACAAATACTAAAGGACCTCCTCATAACTATTACTTCTACTTTATAACATCACAAGAAACTATTATTACAGCCATTTAACAGCTGGGGAAACTGACAAACAAAGGTTCAGTAACCTCCCCAAACTGAGTCACTGGCAAACAGAAAACACATGTTCTACTCAACTCCCTTCATGTTTTCCGGCAGCTATTTCCTTTTATCCTGTCACTAGCAAAACAAGTTAATATCATGAACGTAAACATTACTATTAACTTTTTTCTTTTATCACAGAGGAAGAAATTTAAATGAAACAATACCCACTTGAACAGAGCTCGCTTCAAGAATGAACACATGCCCACAAATAACCCCCGTTGGGTAAACAGCTTCTCTCACCCCAATTTAAGCTGAAACATTCTCTTCCCTCTGCGATCTCCCAAGACTGTTGCAGTTATTTCTCCCCAAGGAAAGGAGACAGTTCTACTCTGTCTTCCAATCTAGAATCAATCACTATGAAATAGGTTAGCTCTTTCCAACGCCCTGCATTCTGATGACAGCAGCTTCCCGGACCTTCCCCTTAGTCCTCATAGGCTCTAGAAGCAGCTGCCACTTTTCCCTAAACACCAATCACGGCCCCTGGTTCCCGGCCCCGGTCCTCGGCGTTCTCTCTCCCCCACCCACCTACCCCACCGCCGCCTCAAGCCCACCCCCACCCCCACCCTCAGAATCAGCAGATCATGCTCACCTCGGCCCCCGACAAGAAGGGGTGCGAGGGCCCTGTGATCGTCAGGTAATTGTCATTTCCTCCGGGAAACTGGAAACCAAAAAGAAAGCGGCAGCAGGGATAAGTCAGGGGGAGCAGGGAGTTAGCACAGAGGGACGGATTCCGACCCCGACGTTCTGACATTTCCCAAACCCCGCTCTCTCTCCCGTCCCCCCCGCATCCCCAGCCGCCTCTCCGCCCGGCTTCCCGCCTGTGCTTCGTTCGACCCGGTCGACCACACTCTCTCGTCAGCCTTCTCAGCGCTCGGGCTCCTACCTCCATCTTCACACAACGGCTACCGCCGTCTCAGCGCCCGCATCGCTCCCACCGCCCCCGCAGGACTCGGAGCTGCCGTCACTTCCGCACGGACTGGCGTCGCTCCCCGCTGATGGGAAGGAGCGCCGTCGGGCTGTGAGGAGGCAGGCCCGGGAAGGCCCAGCGGACGGAAGGGCTAGCTAGCTATCGCCCCCTGGCGCTTGGCGGGATCATGGCACGCAGGACTGTGCGACGCGGCCCCGGAGGCGGTGTCTGGCTCTGACCGTCGCTCCGACCCAGACTGGATGTTTGGGCAGAGCAATAGAGACGTGATCCGGGCTAGAGGGGCCGGAGCGCCGCCGATCGAGTGGCTAGAGAGGCCGGAGGTAAGTGGCTGTGGAAGTCGGGCGGACCCGGAATCCAGAGGAAACAGGACCATGACTTATGCTTATCTCTTCAAGTACATCATCATCGGGGACACAGGTAACCCGCGGGAGACTGCCTTCGCGACCGGGGCGGGGATCTGAAGCTCCCAAATCGGGCCGTGGGGGCGGGGCTCGTTGAGTGGGCTGGGCGATTCAGCGGAGAGCGGCCGGGGCGGGGCGGCCAGGGGCGGGGCTCGGGGCTCTCCTGCCTCTGTCCCGGGCGCTCACACCCGGGACTGCTCCTGGGCCGCGTGACTCCTGCAACGCGCGTCCTCTTCTTTCAGGTGTGGGGAAGTCATGTCTCCTCCTGCAGTTTACAGACAAGCGGTTCCAGCCTGTTCACGACCTCACAATAGGTAACTGCATCTACCTGTCCCTGAACAGATAAGGAAGCCTGACGAAAGTGGAAAGTTAGCAGCTTTCAGGGTTCGAAGTTAGCTCTCCCTACTTTTAAACTAGTCCAAAGTTAGGTTAAATGAAGAGTGACCAGTCTAATGCTGTAAGTGGGGAGCAGTGTGATGGGGAGTAAATAATTGAAAGATAACTTTAGAGATAAGCGTGAGGTGTGGATTAATTGCCGGCTGTTGGATTCCCCCCCCCCCCCGCCCAAATACAATGTGTTTATGGGAAATCCCACGAAAACTACTTATTCAGAAACTCACCATGCTTTGCAGTAAATTAGTGCTAGCCTCACATATATTTTTAGAAATAATTACCAATATATAGATTGTTTCGTGTGTAGGAGAGGAAAAAGCAAATTGGAGAGCTATTCTAGACTTAAAAGGTAGATGAAACTAATAACTTTTAAAGAAAAGAGTATGATAGAGTTCCAAAAACACACTGTTGATTCTGGTGAGTATAAACATCCCCCACATATTTGTGATAAGGCATGGCCTGCTGGGGATTTGTCAAGTCCTTCCCCATTATCTCCACATCAGCCCAAATAAAGACTATAAATGAAACTAGCTTTCTTATGATATCCATGCAATTTCTGAATAAAATCTCTGGCTCCCATTCTTACTGCATTGCCACCTCTAGTCCCACCTTCTAGAAATCTGAAGCTACTACTGCGCCCAATGGACTTATTCAGAGCCTAATAATGACATTAGGAAAGGATGTAGAGCAGCGGTCCCTAATCTTTTTGGCACCAGGGACTAGTGCTATGAGAATCTAAGGCCCAGTGATCTGAGATGAAGCTGAGGTGGTGATGCTAGCCCTGGGTAGCAGCTGCAGATAGAGATGAAGCTTTGCTCACTTGCCCACCACTCACCCCCTGTTATGTAGCCTGTTTCTGAACAGCCCATGGACTGTTATCGGTCCATGGCTGGGGGTTTGGGGACCCCTGATTTATAGGACAGTATCAACAGGAAAATATTTTTGGAAATGAATATTAAGTGGACACCCACACTGTGATAGGTGTTAATGACAACAGTGCTTAATAAGGGAAACATTGTGCTGCTCCTACGTAGCTTCCAGTCTTCTAAGGTAGGAAGTGGGGTTGGAGGTAAATACAGTGCAGTGAAAGTAAAAGGGGAGGAGAGGCTGCTACCTCTATCAGAAAAGGCTGGATGTGAGGGCGACTTGGCTGCGATATCTGTCACCCCATTGATCACCAGGGTTGATTTGGCTGATCTGGCTGACTGGGCGGATGTTTCCTTCTTTACTCATGGCTCCATGTGCGTGCCTCCCAAAGCTGTGTGCTAGGTTGAAGAGGATAACCTTCCTCGATAGAGGAGAGCACCGTTCTTAGGTCAAGGGTATACAAGTAGCTGCGCTTCAGGCTACAACCCTCAAACAAGTTATCAGGAAAGGCTGAAGAATAAGCAGAAGTTAGCCAGCCAAAGGGATTGTAGAGATGAGGGAAAAGTAATCAGGACAAGAGGGAATAAAGGCTTAGGAATGACAGAGATCAGGCTACCTTTGGAAAACAAAGTAATTTAACATAGCTGGAGCATGCAGATTAAAATGGAGAGTGGCAAAAAATTAAGCTAGAGAATAAAATAGGAAGGTAATGGGAGTAAATGACAGGTTTTAAAGTGGAGGAATGACATGATTAAGTTTTTTTCAGAGTCCAATATAGGCTCTATTTCTTTCTGAATTCAGTCCTCTTAAACAAGGTAGTTGTATAGAAAATATGTGCAAAATATAAGGGTCTCTGAGTGTAACCAGAGAAGGTTGTACGAAGGGAGACAAAGTTTTATTTTTTTAATTTTTCGTTGAAATTCCATTCCTATTCAGGAAATAAATTAGTGACTTTTTACAGTAGCTATCACTGTTCTTGATGAAACAGTCTAGAGTAGTAAGAAATATTTTTTTGTCTTATCAACTGCAGCACCCTAAAGTGGAGAGAGATACTCTCAATGTATTATATGTGGGACTACTGAACAGGCACATATGAGCTCATTAGCAGAAGCTAGATTAGTGCTCTTTCTTACTTGGAAATCAAAATTCCTTGCGTAAAGTACTGTATAAAATAGAACATAGGACAAATTGATCAAGTATTTTTAATGTAAGTGGCCCTTGAATTTTAAATTTTGTCCTATTACCTTGAAAGAAGTTGAATGCCAGGTAAACTGAAACCTTTGTTGAGACTGTCAGTTTCCATACTCCTATGAGGAGGGCTATTTTCCAGTGAACTCTGGGAATTTATTAGAGATCTGAACTGTATTATTGAGAATTTATTTCTTAGGTAAGCTCTTATTTACAAAAAATATTGTTTCCTATATAAGTCTAGAGAGTGACTTTGAGAAAATACTGGGAAATATTTTTTAGAAATGTTTTAAAAATTTACAAAATTGAACATTACCTAATTAAATTAAATGTAAGTGATAACTAACATTGCTAAAATATTTTTCACCTTTTCTATATGACTTCTTAATTCATTTTATCCCAATGTTTGCTTTTTGGTTACATTTCTGAGGTCATTATCCCTTAGAACCCAGTTTTTAATTCTAGGGAAGAAATGAACTTCAAGGAACACAGAACTAATTGGAACAACTAGGCAGTGGTAATGCGCTTAGTGGCACTGAGTGCAGACAGAGGAGGGGTCATTAGCATATTGAAGAAAGCATGAACCTCTCACTCAGCATTAAAATCACATTCTTTCTCTTGGTCTTCACTGACAGGTGTGGAGTTTGGGGCCCGTATGGTCAACATTGATGGAAAACAAATCAAACTGCAAATCTGGGATACGGTGAGAGAGGATAAAACATTTAATACCTGACCAAGATCCGAATATGATACTAAAGGCCAATGAAAGGGAAAAGGGCTAGGAGGGTGGGTTAATGGTGGAAATGAGAGTAGGGGAAGAGTGAAATCAAAGAGATAGGAAAGCTTTCTCTTCCCTCTGTTGCAGTTACAAATATAAATATTATAATTTTAATTTTTGTTTTAATATATGAGTTTGTTTTAGTAAAAATAAAAGCAAACAGTATAAATGTATAGAGTAAAAAGTGAATGTCCACTTTACACACATGAACCTCTCTTCTTCCCAGTCCTGGTGTCTGCTTGACCAGAGCAAAACACTATTAAAGATTTAGACTTTTTCTCTGTATTTAGATTCATAAATAGAAACAAGTGTGTGGTAATGATTTTGTTTTTGTTGGTTTTTAGAATTGTGGCAAAGTAGACCTAGCTTCCTGACTTAAATTTCTGGGTTTTGTAGACTTTCCCATGTCAATATAAATAGATCTACCTCATTTCTTTTTATTTTTTAATTTTATTTTTTATTATTTTTATTATGGTGACAGGTTAACGAAATCAAATAAGTTTCAGGTGTACAATTCAACAGTAAACCTCATTTCTTTTAATCATCATTTATTTAACCATCTTCCCATTGATGGAAATTTAGGTTGATTCCAATTTTTTTTATCATTGCAAAGTTTCTTTGATTACTCTTATTTACTACATCTTTATGCAGATATTTGAGAATTTTTATGGGATGCCTGCTCACAAATGGAAATTCTGGGTCAAAGTTATGCATATTTTAAAATTTGACAAATGTAATACTGCTAAAATTTAGCTTGGCTTAGTGTAATTTTGCTTTATCCAGATAAATTTATTCCATGTACATTATCTCAGTTTGGTTTATACTTTTGATTTCTCTGATAAAAATAATATTCTAGTCTCTATGTTAAATTAGCACATAAGGGAGCTAGCACATATTCCTTCTATTCAACTAAAATCTTTTCCTGTTTTTCATTTACTACTTATTATTTGATTCTGTTCCTTCTCAGAACTGAGAGTTGAATCACTTAACATCTCCAAGCTGATCACAAGTGATTGTTCCTTTTCCTTTCTCCCTTTACTCTTTTTCCACCCGCCATCCCCCAACATAGGCAGGTGTCTGTCTTAAAAGTAGTTACTTGGTGCTGCTCTAGACCCTTTTTGTGCAGTGTCCTTTTCTGGTGGTCTCCAAGGTTGTTACCACATTTGCATGTACTGATTGATCAGCTGCTTTTAACATGGATGATATTCTTCTGTATATTTGTTGGTTGTGTTTGTAAGCATTTTCATAATCTTTGCCCTTCTGATCAGATTTTTTATCTTACCATATTGGCTTGTCCTAATTATAGGAATATTAATCATTTCACATCTCAGATAGTGGTAGCAGTAGCCAGATACCTCTAAAACTTCCAAACGTGCATCTTTTGGCCAATTTTGTCTTTAGTCTTTTCCTCCCAATAAAGCCTAAAAGTTATTACTCTGTATCTGTTGCCAAGGTTAAATTCATATATGTTCTAAACAGCTGCCACTTATTCCCTCCCTTCTCTTTTTATTATTGGGCTCACGGGTTCTTTTTCACTATTAATTCAAGTAAGTATTTCAACTCTCCTCTTATTATCCCCTAGTTTTTGTATATCCCACAGATATATATTTGGCCCCCTAAAGAGGCCACAGGACAAAATTTTTGAAGTGACAAAGAAGTGAAGCCTATAGGTGTTAAGACTGGTATAACTATATTCTGCCTTCTTAACTTAAACCTCTGTCATTTCCAAAACTGGATCTTTTGATGCCAGGAGACCCAAGAGCTCCCAGTTAGTGGTATGATCATGGTTATGAGAGTGAGCATTGACTTGCTAATTTTTTTCCCCTTAAGTGATAATATGAATCATGGTAGATCATAAAATAAGAAAGTTGAGAGCCACTGCTCTGTTGACAGGGTCCTGAAGAACCACATGGCCACTTGTGATGCAGTTGACCTAATTTTTTCCTACTCCCTTTTAGTAATTGTTTTGAGATTAATCTTTGTTGAGTCATAAAAAAAATACTAGATTTCAGAATACTGGGATTTTCTATTTATTTTGAAAATTTTAAGAGATTCCTATTTATAATGTGTTTGTCTCCTCTGCCACTCTCTGGGTAAGCCTGGCATATCTCTCTTGTCTTCCCAGATCTCCTGTCCATTGTTTACCCACCTTGGCTTCCCACTTTGTTGACCCCATTCCCTCACTTACTCCCAAAGCCTTCCTATAGCAAATGTCTAGGGATTATCATGAAGGGTTATTTTTAAAGAGATCAGGTTACCCAGAGTTTTTTGTTTTCACTGTTCTGATTATTGAGAAGGATTTAGAGAGCCAGGTTACTTTTTTGCCTTTCTTCATTTTGTATCTATAGTTGCCTGAACAACTGTACTAAATGAAGAGACACTATACTGTAGCTAATATAAAATATTGATTATATAACCCCAAAATCATTTGTATTTTAATTTGGAATGCATTTTGATTCTTAGGGAATGAGCATATGACATTGTAGGAATTGATCTTCCAACTATGTATCTTGAAATTACAATATGATGCTTCCTCTTGGGAGAAAATAGAAAACTTAATTTTCTATCAAACCTCCATCCTAGTCTTTGCTCTTCATATTTTTTTTTCCTGGGGATAGACAAAGGCACCTCAGACTGATGCTGACCAGCCCAAATTGAATCGCTCACTCTTTCTAGCTTGTTGGCTTACAAACTTGGCTTATGTACTGGACTAAGATGAAGAAGTGATTTGATTTTAAAAGGCATTTTTCTGATGATCCATGGAAAGTATTTTCAGCTGTTAATTTTGCCCTTTTATTCAACCATCACATGAGCTTCCCTCCAACTTTCCTTTTAGTTCCTAGCAAGCCACAGGGAAGGAGGGGGCTTTCAATAGCAGAAGAGGAGAAAAAGTCAGTAAGAGATAAAAACAAAACAGGATTCAATTTAAGACATGTAACAATTGGGGAATAAATAAAACTTTGAGTTCTTGGAGGGAAAAAGTACATTTTAAATCTTAAAGTATTACTAATATTACCAACAAATCTTAAAGAAAGTGACTCTTGTGTTGGAAAAGTAACCTTAGAACTAGCGTATTGTAATTCTCTTCTCACTTTCAAACCCAGGTTTAGATTATATGACATAATGGCAAAGAGAAAAAACTTTTGTGCTAGGAAGTACTAAGATGCTAAGTTTAATTTATAGATCTAGCATTTATAGTCTTTATAACTTTTGACCAGTTACTGAACTTATCCTGTTGAGCCTCATTTTTCCCATTTGTATTGTTAATTAGTGTTATCACTATTATTATTATTATACTATGATAAAGCCATTTATTTTCCCATGTCCACATTTTAATTTTCCTATCTTTAAAATATGAACAGTAGTCTTCCTTTCCAACCTTTATGTAGGGATATGCAGATAAATGATTTCAAGAATGCAAATTGGATAGATTCAATGCCCAGTTTATTCATATTATTATTTAAAAGATGCTTTTTGCTTCTCTAAGGGTTAAAAAAAAATGCCTATTCCATAAGGAAAGCAAAGTACCTAGTATGTAGGGGCATTAATAAATTGCTCAGTTCTTAAAAAAACAACAGCCTAACCCCAACTGGAAATGAGATTAGAGTGTGAATAGTTGAATTTTTTTTTAAAGAAAACTCTGTCCTGGGTTCTGGGCTTCTTTTCCAGTTCCTTAGTACTATTTACCATGACAAGATCCCAGCAAGGAACATTTTGATTGTCCTGCCTTTATTAGTAGTACACTGAAGGTCTTATTTTCATATTCCCAATTATTTGCATATTCCCAATTATTTGCATATTCCCAATTTTAGTGCTTGGTATCTGACTAATTTTCTACATTGATATATTGAAATGAAACTCTGTTAGGGTATTGGTATTCTAAGATGATTTTCTTTTTTATAGCTAAAGAAATAGAAACAGAAAGGAAAGGTTAATGTGACTTGTTCAGCATCATGTTTTGGATTGACAATGCAATACACTCTGAGTTTCTAGTCCTATTTCCATTTTTTCTCTCCTAGGGAATATTGGGAAATGTATGGAAATGTCTGATTGCCACACTGACCGTGGTGTGCTACTGGCACTTAATGCCTAGGAACCAGGGATGTTAAGTCAGCAATTTGATAGGTGGTCTCACAGGAAGAACTAACCCAGAATATCAATTGCATTCCCTTTGAAAAATATTGACTTTCCACCTGGTTTTCTTTCTGGGCATTCACGTTTCTTTTCCCTAATTTTCTTTTCTTAAAAGAAATTATTTTTAAAAATTAAGTCCTGTGTGTTAGAGTAGCATACGATCAAATTATTTCTCTGGAAATAACCCGGTTTTGTTGGGATTTTTTTGTTGCCACATTGGTGGATAAGGCTGGGCAAGAATCCTTCCGTTCTATCACCCGTTCATACTACAGGGGAGCAGCTGGAGCACTGCTGGTATATGACATTACAAGGTAAGTCAGAACTTGTGGGTGGGAGGGAGGCTGTTCCCTATGTTCTCTATCTTTTTCTTCTCTATCTACTGATTCTAGTGAGAATGGTAAAGAGGAATGGCCTCTATTATATTTTTCTTTACACGTGTAGCTTTTCTCCTTTTCTCATACATTTGGAATTTCTTTGGCATTTTGAAATGGACCTCATACCCACTTTCTAAACTTTTTTGCTGTAGGCGTGAAACCTTCAACCACCTGACCTCATGGTTAGAGGATGCCCGGCAGCACTCTAGCTCCAACATGGTTATTATGCTGATTGGGAATAAGAGGTAAAATTTTATTTGAATAAATAATAGGTACTAATAGTCATCTAGGCATTCTGTGGACATTGAATCACTTGGTCCCCAAACATTTTTAGTTTATGAAGCTCTCAATAGCTCAGTAAAAAGAAATATTGTGGTGAAATACATAACAAAATTTACTGTTTTAGTCCTTTTTTTTTTCTTTTATTTTGGTGGGGAGGGCGCGAGGCAATGCTTGGTTGACCTCACAGGTTGCAAGGACCTTATCAGCTTACAATCCCTTATTTTTTAATATTTTTTTATGCCTACAGCACCTGGTCTTTCTAGGTGGTCTCCCATCCAAGTACTAACCAGGCCCAACCCTGCTTGGCTTCCGAGATTAGATGGGATTGGCCTTGTTCAGGGTGACATGGCTGTAGACTGGTTTTAATCACTGCTGAGTGCAATGATTTCATCATTCTGTGGTACTAAATATGTTCACGTTGTTCTACAACAGTTACCACCATCCATCTTCAGAACTTTTCATCTTCCCACACTGAAACTCTGTTCCCATAAAACACTTATGTACATTCTCCATCCCACCACTCTTAGCAACTACTCTTTTACTTTCTGTCTCCATGAGGTTGACTATTTTATGCTCCTCATACAAGGGAAATCATATGGTATTTATCCTTTCGTGACTGGCTTCTTTCACTTAGCATATGTCAGAAATTTCTTCATTTTTTAAGGCCGAAAAGTATTCCTTTGAATGTATTTTCCACATTTTGTTTATCTCTTCATCTACTGGTAGACACGTGGGTTGCTTCCATGTTTTGGCTATTGTGAATAATGCTGTTGTGAACATGTGTATACGAATATCTGCTTTTGATTCTTTTGGGTATATACCCAGGAGTGGAATTGCTGAATCTTATGGTAATTCTAAGTTTAATTTTTTGAGATTTCACCATACTGTTTTCCACAGTGGCTACACCATTTTACATTTCTACCAGCAGTGCACCAAGAGTTCTAGTTTCTCCACATCTTCCCCAACACCTTTTATTCTTAGTAAATTTTCTATGGTGCTAATAAGCCAAGAGAAATAATAGTTTTGTTATTAAATAGTTAGATCTAAACAACATAAGTATTTTTGTCATAACAACTTAGTAACTGAAAAATATAAAGCATAAATTAAAAGTTTTTAAAATTTTATTCCTTTTTTTTGTCTTTAATAAAAAGTGAAATGGCTCTTTGCTTTTACAACAAACCTGACCATTAAAAATTTTATTCTTAAATAGCCATAATTACACTAATGACCTATGGGTACCTGCATGGCTTCTTAAACTTTAGAATCAGGATTAGATACTTTCCTTTTCTGTCCTAAAATGATTTTTGTACAATACTTGCTTTTTATCAGAGCAGCTGCCAGCAACTCAGCTCCACAAAGATATGAAGATATTAAATGGCATCTGTTACAATCTGATGTTGACACTGAACTATCTTAAGCTTGTCATTCATGTGATGTTCTTATGTTGAGTGTTGCTGTGTTTCCCTTGAAAATTTAAATTGTCCTGTGGCACCCTTGTGAGTTTGTAGTACTGTGTGAAACTGTGGCCACAGACTAATTGTACTCATTTATTAGGTCATCCAGTTTCATGGAAGACTTACTATGTCCTAGACACTGTGCCAGACTTTGAGTGTGCAAGGTGTATGAATAAACACTCATGCCCCTGTTCCCATGGAACTTACATTTACATTATAAATGTAAATACAGTGAAGGAAAAAAGGGTTGCTATGAAAGAGCAGTAACAAGATACCTGTTTTTGATTAAGAGTGATATTTAAGCTGGAATCTGAAGGATAAGTGAGAGTTCGGTGAGCAAAGACTTAAAAAACAAACTGTATGAAAGCCTTGAACTGTGAATAAGTGAGCAAGTTATGGTATTGAAAGAAACCTGGTATGGTTGGACTGAATCAAGGGGGAATGGTGCAAGATGAGGTTGCAGAGTAGGCAGGAGCCAGATCTCGTAGCACTTACAGGTCTTAGTAAGAAGTTGCAATTTTATTCTAACCACAGTAGGAAACATTTAAGTCTTATGCAGAGAAGTGGTTTGATGAGATTTTAAAAGATCTCTTGGGGAGGGGGGAGCAAGAGTTGAAGTGGGATCCCAGTTGCAGTACACCAGGCAAGAGAGAACAATGGCTTGGACTAGGGTGATGATGTTGGAGAGGAAGGGTGATTTCATGGTACATTTTGGAAATAACTGTGTGTTGGGCATTCAGAGTGAAAGAGGGGGAAGGGTGTTAATAATGACTTCTTAGTTTTGGGTTTGTGCTATTTATTGAGATGTGGAAGCCTGAGGCAGAAGCAGGTTGGGAGGACAAGATCAAGTTCCATTTTGATGTAAATTTGAGGTGCCTTTTACAGGGCAGAGTGGAAATGAAAAAAGGCAAATGGACAAAGATCTGGAGCTAAAAGGAGCATCTGAGCTAGAAGTACAAATTTAGGAGTGTTGATATTTAGATGGGTAGTTCTTCCCTGGTCTTTACACAGCTAATAATAAATATACATATTGTAGATTTGTTTTTTTTAATAGACTTACTCCTTGATTATTTTTTTCATGATTGTAAAATTGGAAACCTCCTAAATGAAATTTCTAATTCAAAAAGTGAAACAGTCCATCATTACTTATTCTGTAGCCTTCTATCCTATCTTTGATAAAGTCTTTCCTTGCAACTTTATTCCCTTTCTCAGTCCTTGGCTTTATCTTTTTTCCTTTGTATCACCTAATATTATTGTTTTCTCTGAATCCTTCATTTCCATGATGTCAAGCTGTTGTTATACACATTCAAAATGAGACTAGTGAGAATTAAGGCAACTGCGTTCTTATACCTGGCTTTCTCTCTTGTGGATTGATTCCAGCAAGAGAGGAGGACACTCTTCACTCTGGAATGGGACATGTATCACTTTTCTCCTAACAAATAGAATTTCTCTTTTACCTTCTTTCTTTTGCTTTTACTGGATCACATTTGAAAACAAAGTATAGGGCATAAGCCTTGAGTAACTATGGGGCTTGCCTGCTACTTTACAAACCCTTCTCTCTGTAATAGAGTAAGTGTTATCCTCAACCATGCAGCAGCTGTCACGGATTTGAAGAGTATTTTCCCTGAGGCTATAGAAATTATTAACCCTGTATAAGAGAATATCATCTAGGAGTTACATTCTTTATGGATTAACTGACAGTTGAAACAGCTATGGGATTCTTTTAGAACAGAGTTTCTTCTTTCATTGGGCTCTTACTTTAGTTTTCTCCCCAATTAATCTCTTGCAGTGACTTAGAGTCTCGCAGGGATGTAAAGAGAGAAGAAGGAGAGGCCTTTGCTCGGGAGCATGGACTTATATTCATGGAAACTTCAGCCAAAACAGCCTGCAATGTTGAAGAGGTACTATTTGGGGAAAAGTAGGGAAAACTTTTCAGAGAGTACACCATATCTTGGTCCTTTTATTCAGAATTCTATAAGACATGGGTAAGGAAAGAATGTCCATTGGTCATAGTGATCATATGTCTCTTTTTAAGGGAACTGTTCCATTTCTTTTACCTTGATTTCTAAAGTTTGCCTTTACTTTGGATAACATTTTTAAGTGTGAGTTAACCCCACTGTTACTTGTAAATATGTTAGTTGGAGGGTTTGATGGATTCCTACTGTAGTAATTCCTTCAGTAACTTAATTGAGAAGAGAGTCTGTTCTATATGAAGAGAGTGTCAACCTAGGAACCTTATGGACATCTTGGGTCAGTACCTAAATACTATGTAATTCTTTTTTTCTATTTGAAACCACTCTCAATGGCTTTTACAAGGACTTCGGAGGACCTTTTGTATTTTTACTCCATTCTTCTAATGGTTTCTAATTCACCTTAGAAATCCAAATAGGAATAATATTTATATTCTCTTTTCCTAATTTCTCTACCCGAATAATGAGCCTAATAATATGATTTATGTCTCCTTTAGGCCTTCATTAACACAGCCAAAGAAATATATAGGAAGATCCAGCAGGGTTTATTTGATGTCCACAATGAGGTGAGAAAGAGTGGGAGACTGACTGACAATTAACTTTGCTTTGTCTTAAACAGGACAGGAAGGTCCCTAGAACATTAGGGCCCTAGCATCTAACATCATACTGTTTGAAGCTGTGCCAATTCATACTTGTTTATTTTATGTAGCTACACAAAAACCTATCATCATTTTCTGTTTGTTTGTTTTATTTTTCACAAGTCTGAAACCCAGAATGCTTAAAGCAATTTTTAGTTGGTAATCTAAAAGACATACGATATGGGAGGTTTTCTTTCCAACCTCAATATTTTACTCGTCCAGAACATGGGGGAGGTAAGATTCTTAATTGCTCAGCAGGGCCATTTCTATTAAGCAAATTCTGGGGCAAAACAAAAAAGAATTATGTGTTAATATGCTATATCTACTCTTTTGCATGCTCACACTTTTACCTAATCACATTGTGATTCAGCACAAAGCTATGAAAATTAAGTATAACAGTAACCTTAAAAATGGGCACAAAAGTCACTTATAGTCATCTGTAATACTTATACCAAAGCCAGTTGTCTCATTTTTATTGTCACAGATTATTGTTTTACAACAGTGTAGCTACAGTACATGGATACATGCCAAGGTCATATCTGCTTATAGAAAATGTAATTTATGATTTCCTTTTCTTCCCCTTTTGCTCCCATTTACTTTAGCACTTGAAGTAAGAACTATTGTTTCTTTTCTTTTACAGGCAAATGGCATCAAGATCGGTCCCCAACAGTGTATTTCAACATCAGTGGGATCCAGTGCCTCCCAGAGGAACTCTGGTGATGTGGAGTCCAACTCTGGCTGCTGCTGAACATCTGGCCTGGACTCTCTTTTTTTTCCTGGAACAGCTTCAGATCAATAAGCTTAAAGAAAGAGGTCTTACTTGTTTTGGCTGAGAAAAGCTTCTTTCAAGATGTGATGTTTTGCCTTTCCACTTAAAGACTAAGGGAGAATTTGGGCCCTTACTGACCTGTCCTTCTTCAGGGACGTGAGCTTTCTCTATAGAGTAGAGCTCTTCTCATCTTCCTATTTTAATTTCTAAAATGTTAGAAGCAAATTTGATTGTTATGGTAGTTCAAAAATAAATGCTTTTATAAGTATGCACAATCTGCTTCCCATCAAGAATTAGTAACTAGGGTCTGGGACATTCTGCTTGAGCACTTGAGATTACCAGGATATGGCTGGCCTTTAGACAATAGATCCTTTCTAGGACTTTCATTGTGTTTTTTCACTTGCCACTTAATAAGAGTTCTTGCAGAAGGCAGTTCCTTCTACCTAAACTTCTCTACCATCCTATTACTTGTTTCTCTGTCTTAGAGTAACTATGAAATTTTTGAGAGCAGTGGAGTTGCTCCTGGACCAGTGTCCACTTTTCTTTACCTAAAGAAAACATCTTTCCCTTTTCCTTTTGTTTTAGGGATAAGACCTAACATTGCAGTGTCTCTCACCAAACAGACCCCTACTGTTTCATCACAGTCACTTCTTAATGGACCTATTTAGACTTTTTTACTCTATAATCAAGCTAATCTGCTTACTTACTTGGTATGACATATTTACTTCACTTCTATGCCTTTGCACATGCCCCACTCTCTGCTAACATTACACTCAGAGTCCAAAAAGTTTTCCTTTAGAAAGCATTTGACTGACCTAGGGACTTTTAAACAATTATTGATACAGTACCCTTTAGTTTTCATATGTTCTTTATTCATATATATATTTGTATTTATGGTACTTTGTAAATATGTTTTATAGTTGTTTTGTGTGTGGAATTTGTCTTCTGATATAGGTTGTAAGCTCCTTGAGAGCAGGGACCATATTATCTTTTTATTTTTGTAAACCACTCTCTCCACCATTTCTTCACAGTGCCTAGTACTGTTTATGTGATCATTGAATTTAACTGACATACTTAAAGACTTGGAACAGGTCTATTTTAGACTGCAGAGGAAACAAAAGGCCTTAGAGTCATCTGTTTGTAACTTTATCTCAGTCTCTTCCATCTGCTTACCCTGAATTCTATATTGATCTTCTCCCTCTCCTTTCTCCCTTCCCTGGCTCTTTGCCTCCATTCCGTGTAGTGTACACTAAGGCTGCCTGCTTCTAAGTCAAGAGCACATAATACTATCCTAGTCAAATTTGCCTTAATTTGCCTCATCTTACAGCTTTGCAGTTCAGTTGCTTTATCTTTTTTCCTTGCTGTCCTATTCTCTTCCACAGCACCATGGTCTCATGAATTTTTCTAACTTTGTTGTTGTTTGTTTCATTATTAAATATATGCATGTATCCAAGCTGCTCATATTTCATGTGTCATTTCTGATAGTATCCCAAATATAAGTAGATATTCTTCTAAGGAATTGTATCAAAGATATTAGAAGACTCCTTCAGATACATTCATTTTGTACTGGATTCTGCCCCGATTAGTAGTAGTAATTAATACTGCACTACAGTTGGAAGACTTTTGGGGTGTTGCTTTGATTATGCTTTTGTTTTGCTTTTAAAGACCTTGTTCCAAAAAGGATTTGATATTGTTGAATTTGTGGTTAGCCTGCACCCTCACACTAGGGACAAAACTGAAGTAACTATAAAGTTTTAATTTCTGTATGGTTTTTCTTTACCAACCAAAGTAATCTTTAGTGATTGGGAGGTATCAGCTTTGATCAAAGATAGCATTCTGCCTAGAGCTGCTACTTTCAGTCATTGAAGGATACCATTTTGGTATTTTGGAGAGTACCTTTTTAGTCCAAAATCACACATCTGGTCTATTATCTAAACTATTCATAGCTTTCTATACTTGGGCATTTTGCTAATTGTAAGGGAAGTGTGAGAAAAGCATCTGGGCAAATTCATGATCTGTGTTGATCATCGCCAATGTTCTGAATGAAGTGGTCATGAATTATCATAGGAAGTAGATTTCCCCACCACCATGTGAAGAATGGTAGTTTTGAGATACTACAGGTATCGATTGGTTTTTAAGTCCAGAATCATTGAAAACCATATTTATGGACATATAAGTCACAGTATTTATAAATCATTGCAAATAGGAGGAATTAGACCAGGCACACCCTTTCCCCTTTCTATGTTTATAACTGGTTCTTTTGATAGCAAGTTTATTTTGTATCATAAGCAGAGGGATAACAGGTTCTCATTCTATAAACTATTTACATGTGCATTTACAGACAAACACATTGTTCTGGTAAATCCTAATACCTCAAATTTGATATAATGATACCAGTTGCCAGGGGAGAATTTGGACAGCAGACTTTGTTAAATATACAGTGAAATGTAGTTGGCCACGTCTTAATCACTTCTGTGATTAATTAGTTCCTTAAGGTCTCTGAGATACAATGTGGAACCATGCAAATAAGTTATTTCTTGGGAAATGCCTTTAATGATCTGGAAAGACTGCTCACGAATTAAAACTTGTAAGTAGGAATTTAGACTAGGAAACAGGAAAATCTCATTGAGCACAAGAGAACTAAAGTCACAATAAAGTTATTTTTTTTTTCCTATTTAAATGCAGTTAGACAATTACTTTCAGCAGCCGGGGTTTTTAAGGCCTTAAAGGCCCTCCTTACATACAATTTCTCCTTCGAGGCTTCTTTAGTTTGTTATATTTGTAATCAAAAGTAGTTTGGGCCTATAGATGAACTTATATTTAAAAAATAAAATAAAATTCTTCCCCCAAACCAGTTCATTTCCAACTGACTCCCAGTCCTCTGTACTGCCTGTCAGAGCACGAGAAAACTTTTTTTAAGTTTTCGAAGCACAAAGACTAGAAGCATCTAGAATAGATACATAACCTGTTTGTCTTATGCTGATACACTGAGTGAGGTACCCTATGAAGGATTATTCTAGGAACTGGGAAAATCCACTGTCATTTTAAGAATTCATTTTTGCCTCTTGGGTTTGGTAAGATTGCCTCACTTCTATGCAAGGGAGGTGGTTGCCTCGAAGCACATTCAGCATTATTCCAGAGTTTCTCCCCATCATGACTGAGGAACATCCTAATTACATGAAGGAGAGGATGTTGGACCTGGACCTAAGTAGTCTGGAAGAACGCCGGAAAAAAGCTTCCAGTTCTTTAAAGCACTCCTTCCTCCTTCCCCTCCCCAAGGCACCAGCCCGACCCAAGATGGCTTCCCAGAAACAGGTAACTAAATGTTTTAGTTTAGAGCGCCCCCAACGGCGGGGGTCAACACACACACACACACACACATACACACACTCCAAGAGGCCTGAACACCTGTGAACTGCGCACGCAGAGACGAGCTACCGCCAGCTTCTCTTTTCCGTCAGGCACATCTGTGGTTGCCTACGTACCCTTCTCAGCCTGTTAGGCCCGCCCACTGCCGAGGGACTTCCGGGACGGCGCTCGCACTACCCTGCTGGAAGAGGCCCCGCCATTGGTGGGGGCAGCGCGGGCGGGCGGGGCCGAGCGAGCGTGGACTACGAGCAAGCTCGATTGAGCCGGGGGCTGGCCACGCTCCGCCGGAAGGCGCCTTGTTCTCCGAAAGGGTGAGTTGAAGCGCTGGCTGGAAAGGGAGCCCCAGGACGGGTTCAGGTAGGTTTCCCGCTCGCTCTTGCTTCTCGGTGCTGGCCCGAGGGCCTTTGCCAAAGCCACGGCTCTGCGAATTGGTTTTAACAACTCATTCTCCTCCTTGCTCCCCCGCCCCCTGCTCGCCCGCCAGTTGTTGCGGGATCAGGTGCTGAGTGATGCTCTGGACTGAACCATTCTCCTTTGTGAGAGGCCGGGGGAGCGGCCGGCTGCCCGGGCGCGGGGCCCCAGCCGCAGCGAGCCGCGAAGGAACCTGCCCCCGCCGCGGAGCAGTTTCAGGGCTTGTCATTGCATTACTGGGCGTGGTGTAGACTTGAGGCAGCTTCTTGTTCTCCTTACCCCTTCAGGGAATGGACAACTCCCCGGTTCCTCTTGGTTACTCCATACTTTGGACTCGGAAGTGGGAGGTTAGGGTTTTTGCGGGTTTTTTTTTTCTTTTTCTTTTTGTGTATTTTAATAATAAAGGTGGGTAGGGACGCATGGGGCGATCGTGTGCAAATTGTGATACATTTTTAGGTGTAATTTCTGTTGGTCTTCGAAAGAACAGAGCAGGCTTTTAGAGACTGTTTAGAGATGGTGGGAAGAGAGGGACTCCAGCCTCGCATCTCCATTGACAGGTCGGCAGAGCTTACTGGTTTTCTCTTGCATTATGTAAACACTTGACTAGCAGGAGACCCCTCCCCCTGCCTCGGAGCGAATGCAGTTTCTTTATTTACCTGTCTCTGGTGTCGCAGGAAAATTTCCCTGCCGTCGCAGCAGCTGTGAAAATGCAGCAGCTTCTATCTTTAAAAGTGCAGTCCTGCAGAGGTGAAGGTCTTCAAAGAAGAGGTGTATAGTGGAGGTGTATAAATGTGTAATGGACCACTCTCTTCTCAATGACTGAGCATAGTGAGCCAAAAAAGTCAAACTTAAAATTGGATCTTTTTCTTTTCAAGAACAGCCATAGTGGAATGTCCCAAACTCAAGCCAAAAGAGATGTATTATCGGTGTTTTCTGTATCCTACCGTTACACCAGCAGCCACAAATTGTTTATTTACTCTTCCTGTTGTTCTGAGCCTATCAGTTAAGTCAGGGATTCTCTGACTGGCTTATCTTTAGCATCAGCTGGGACACTTTAGATACTAGAAGGTGAGTTTGTGTTGTGGATAATGCCCTCTATTAGTGAATTAGATGTTTTCTGCTTAAGAATTTCTTTTGTATTGGTCACCCCATAGGTTTCAGAACAAGTGTCGTCAACCTCTTAGGGCCAGAATGTGGAAAGCTTGTCATTACAAGTATTGTGGAATTATCTCGCTCCTTAAAAGAAAAGAAGAGTTATAATAAGGAAAACAAGAGTGCAAGAGAGGGTAGGCATGTGTGAAGAGACGGACTTGTGGGGAGGTTTAAAACTGAAGTACCAGGGGAGTAATGGATTTGAATCAAAGATTTGATTGAGCAATTTATGGGTGCTTGCATAGTTCCCACCTCTCCCATGTGTGATCTATCCCGTGCCTCTGGTTTTTTGATTTTGTCAATTCCTAAATTGACAAAATCCATTTAGATTTGGATAGAAAATGATAGAAATCTGCTGAGCTGATTGTGAATCACTAGGAAACACAGATCTTGTATTTCCCAGGACAGCCTTCTCTGCAGCACTGCTGGGTGTTGGGTTGGAAGAATCCTGGCATTGTGGTAATGCTGCAGAGTTTTGGTTGTAACAGGAAGAATTTGATATGTGAAGGGTCGAGTTTCTGATAGGTAAGTTGTAGGATGGTGAGGAGGATCAGTCTTTAAAGGAAACCGTAGTACGCATCTCCTTTGAAAGGGTGAGATTTTTCTAAGCAAAACTACCACGTAAGATCAATTTATGGGTGCCAAGAACTGTGCTTGCTTACTAAAAGTATGAGATTTAATATTCTCATCTGTTGAAAGACTAACATTTTCAGAGCCTTCAGATGGGTGCTAAAAGCTTTAAAAATGCTTTTTGTCCACAGCCCTGCAAGAGTTAAGCTATCTTCTGAGCTTACACTGAGCCTAGTGCCATGAGGATAAACAGAAGACAAATATTTTTCTGGACCTTCCACCCTCAGTCCTCTTCTGGGCTTGCATTTGAGCAAGTCCCTAGTCTTCAGGACTTTGCCTGACCTACCCTTGCACTACTGTGCTGTATTTACAATTTTACCTTTAACATTCAGTTCTTTGATAGACTATCATTTCATATCTTACTCAGTTTTTTATATACCTCCTCTTTAGTTAATTATTTTTTTCCTGACTAAGTTTGTAGTCTTCCTTTCATTGTCCTGTTAGGATTTTGTTCACTTTGCTTTTAGTTTTTATTCACTGTCATTGTGCCGTTTTGCTTCTTGCTGAAGAATTTTAAGGGATGTAATGAAACTCTAATTTTCAAGATAGGGTTCTTTTGGTACTCAGTACCCAAGTAGCAGTTCTATTTCTATATAAAGCTGTTGTATGAACTGTCTACCATTGCCTAAAAGTTTATTTACCTGTTTATTACATTCTAAATTTTATCCTGAATAACCTTTCTTTCTCTTAACTTCTCAGTTTTGTCTTAATGTGTGCACATGTATGAAGTTGTAATTTAGTTCTTTGTGTGTTTTCTTTTTACTTTTTTTTTTTTTCCTGAGGAGTAATTTGGATTCATTTACTTTGTGTGTTTTTTGTTTCACATTGCCTGTAAGATTTTCATTATATTTGTACTGCAGAATAACTCCACCTCTTTATAGTTAGTGGATGTTTTAAATTTAAACTACAAAGTATGTTAGTCTCTAAGATATCTAATTAAGCTATTCTGTAGGTATTTTTTTCCCTTTTACTATCTGTAACTTTCTGTCCTTCACTAGGCTCTTGATTGTTTAATGTCATGTGAAGCAAAATGATCACATTTAAAATAACTTAGTTCTTGCCTTCAGATTGCAGGAGGAGGCTTTTAATAATAAAACACTTAATTTCTACCCACTAACATACATTACGTGATAATCAGAAATCCACCAGGTGTAAACAGAAGCTAGACTGGCATAGATAAATGCTCTACATTTGTTTTCAGCAGAGATGGGTTCAGGAATATATACTCCAAGCAGTAGAGCCGTGTGGGGAACCTAGATAATGCTCCAGCCTCTTCAATTTCAGGCTAAATATATTCTTATTAGTTCGTTTGTAAAAAGTTCTCAGAATATCAGACTCATTCCTATTGAAATAAAAGTACACGAAAATTTCAAAGACAAGCCAAGGATTTTAAAAATTACTTAAGCATAATTATTAAGAAAAGATTGGGTTTGTCATTGAAAGAATGAAATATCCCTGATTTTATTTTCTCTGTACATTTTCAGAGAAATTTGTTGTGTATGGCCTCCTTTTATTTGGCATTTTCAGACTTCATTTCACTCTAAAAAGATAAATAAATGAAATATTACTGAAATTAGGAGGTAATAATAGGACTGTGCTTCTTTTCTCCCCTGTATGTCAGCACGTTAAGTGTGATAATTCTAATCCTTTTAATAATGTCCCAATATTCCAGTAGTTAGTAATTCTGTAGTAATACCTTTTTGTTTTGAGAGCCTATAGTTCTCCTAAAACTGTCAGTACTTTTCTAAGAAGGAATACACATTAACTTAAATCTTGATTTCATCTGAAAGGAAAGATATTAAAGAGCTATAAAATCTTTCAGGTCTCTCAAATTGTCCTTTTGGTCATTTTAAAACCTTTGGAATATCCTACTTTCATTTTTCCTTCCGCTACATTCTTGAGAGTCCACTACATCTTTGGGAATTGTTTCTTTGGGACTTGGGTGTTAAGACGTGCATAGTCCCATTGCTGATATGTGAGTTTCTTTTTAGTTGGTTCTGGAAGAAACCAGTGATTTCAGTAGTTTGGCTGCCTATTTAGAGTCGAAATCATAGCAGGATTTTGTAGTAGAACATGATTTTATCAGATATATGTCTGCCCAAGTAAACTGAATAGGAAAATTTTTCTGGATTTTTGAATAAGGGCTACCAGGTTGCATGAACCCTCGGCTTTCATTCAGTGGTCTACTTTTCTGCTCAGTACTCGTTCTCTTTTTTTTTTACCCCTTGTCTGGGGAGTGGAGCACATCACTCAGCTCTTTGTTTATTAACATATCAATTCTCCTGTAAATGTAGTTCTTTTGCCTCTTTTTCAGGTATGCCTTCTGGTGGGGCATCCTTTTTTCATGAGGGCTTAGATAGATAGAGGTAATGATCACTTCCATTCACTGCTTTCCTGAAAGTCGTGGGAGTCAAAGGTTGAGGCAGCTGGAACTAGCATGTGAACTACCAAGGGACAGCCCAGTCAGTTGGAGAACTAACTGTAAGTTCCCGCAAGCAGGCACTGTGAAGTAAATGGAGTACTTATGAGACAGACTGTGGCTTCATCCCTACAAACACGAACTTGATTAATTGAATTATCTGGATGTTGCCCTAGACACCAGTGCAGGTTAAAGTCTTTTTCGTGGGTTTGAGGTTAAAGGGTTGTACTGCTTTCTCAGCACAGCTGTACTAGAGTCCTTTCATCCTGCCCAGCAGTCCTGCTATTCTAATTGTGAAACGTTTAAATCTATTTCAGTATCCCACCATTCTGCTTATCAGATAAGCTCAGCCAAGTTTCTAAGTAATTTTGCTTTGAGAGAAACCTTTAGTGGTACTATTTTAAATTATTGGACAGGGAATAATACTTTTTTATTTGCCTACTGTGTGCTAAGCATTGTATATTATCTTTTAATCTTCAGAATAATCCTGAAATATATGTGATGTTAGCTTCTTTTTACAGAAGAGAAAAAATAAGAGTTAGGGAGGATAGGTAACTTAACTAGGAGTAGGATTGTGGTCTGTTGGATGGACTTCAGAGCCTCATTCATTATCTAGTCTTTCTCTATTTAAAAGTTCAGGGCTGTCCCCTGTGAGAGAATTGTCTTTGAGCACAACTTAGGCAAGTAGGCACCCCTGGAGCCTGTTAACCCTGTACCTTTAGCAGTTGTAGAACCTTGAGAATGTAACATTTCTTTGTATCTCTGCTTGCTAACAGGAAAAAGAATAGTTTGTTTCTTCTATTTAGCTTAGTTATTTTTAAGATAAGATTATGTGAAATACTTTAAGCTGTTCAGAGAAAAATCACTTGGTCAGTCTTGGAAATAACTCCATTTTTTAGCCAATGCAAGTGAAACTAGCACATTAAATTTTCATTAGTCCCATGTCACTGGGGTCATTTTTTGCACCTGGAGGCACAAGAGCCTTAATAACAGTGCTTTATAATGTGTCCCCCACCTCCCTGCACTCACCTTTTAAACATAAGTGTTGCAGTGAAAACAATCATTTGTAAATTAAGTAAATATTTATATTTTCCTGTTAGGCTGAAGAAATGTATGTATACTTGGCCCAGTTAAAGTAGGGCATGTAGGAGTAGTATGGGGGAGCATAAAACAAGCCATAATCTCTGTTTTTAAATTATATATAGATATAGATAGTTACTTATGCTGGGTGCCCAAAAAAGTGGCATCAATCAAGGTGGATATATTCATCTGGAATCCAGAATATTGTTTTCACTTTGGTGGCCATGTGCCAGTGAAAAAGAACTTCTCTAGATCCAGTCTAACCTGACCTGAGGGCAGCGATCCTTAAAGATTAAGATCTTATTTATGTCTTTATACTTAGGCCAAAACCCCAGGGTTTTACTGGGAAAAAAATCTGTAATGAGGCTGATTTAAAAATGAATGTGCCCCATTTTTGAGCCATATTGGTATGGTGTGATCTATTTGTTTCTTGCCACAGCTTTAAATTGACTGCCACTGAGGCTTTATGGTCCCAAGCCTCAAAGAGATAACTAAAATTTCATTACTTTCAACAGTGGTTATCACACTATAGAAAGTCTTTAATGTGTACTGCATGCAGCCCCTTTTTCTATATGTAAGAGCTGTTTTGCTTCAGGTCCTAAAAAAGTGAAGATGTTTATGATTTTATAATGCCTTTTATGAATGTTTTTGGCAGGAACCCCTCCGATGCCCATTAATTGGTTACTATCTCTGCAGTCTGAGGGAAACCCTTGCTTTTGCTCAGAAACCTCACCATTATATCTCTTCATAGCCCTATTCTTAAACACCTTTGGCTGGAAGTTGAAAATGCATTCATTTGACAAAAGGATATCAAATACCCATGACTACCTGCAAAGGGAGTGTTGTAAAGAACAAGTTGTACACAGCCCTTGCCCTTGTGGAACTTGTATTCTAATATGGGATGGTGGTGGGTATCAAACAATTAACTATGTAATCAGTTGTTCAATCTCTACCACAGAAAAGAAGTTATGGATGTTACAAGAGAATTTATAATAGGGGCATGTAACTTAGAGCATAGTATAGTAGAGAGGTTAAGATTGTGATTTCTCAAGCCACTCTGTCTGAATTTGAATTTGGCACAGCTTTTTATTAGTTGTGGAATACTAATATCTTTGTGCTTCAGTTTCTTCATCTGTAAAATAAAGACAGTTATGTCAGGCTTAAGAAAATGAAATAGATGCATACACTTTCATTGTTTAGGAGTGCCTGGCATGTGATATACACTGTATAAATCTGGCTGTTTTTTATCTGGGAGGTCAGGGAAAGCTTTTTTTTTTTTTTAAGTTGAAATGAGCTTTGAAGAATAAGTAAGAATTAAATAGGCAGAACAGAGGGGAATCAGTTAAAAGGCAGTTACAATAGTTTAGGAAAGTGAGCATGGTAAATTGATCCAGAATGGCAACAGAGGCAGAAATGGATGGATTTGAGGGATATTTGAGAGATAAAGGTAGGATTTACAAATATTGCATATGGATAGTAAGGAAAAAAGAGGGTTTTTGTGGTTTTTACAGCCACGACAATAAGAGATGCTGGAGGATGATTACTGTCTGTGTGTGTGTGTGTGTGCGTGCGCATGTGTGCACATGTGCATACATTCACGGTGGTAGGGTTGGAGGAGACTAAACAGACTACTAAGGAATCAGTGTCCTTGAGGTCATAAGCCTCTTACAGGGAGAGCTCGACAAGTGGGTCAGTCAACGAGACTGGAGAAACTATCAAGAGCTATTGAGTAAGCAAGTAGATATACTTGCTGGAGTTCAGAGTTGACATCTTGCCCAGAGATATAAATGAAAGACATGAGCATATAGATAATTAACTTGAAAAATTAATAATAATTGAGGCTATGTATGTGAATTAGATATTATTTAAAAAAAAGTATAGAATAAGAAGAAAAGAGGGCTCTAGGACCAAAGATTAGTGAACTTCAACAATTAAAGGCTGGTAGAGGAGAATAGCAAAGGGGAAGTGGTAGAGGAGGTAGAAGGAAAACCAGAAAAGTGTGATGTCCTGGACATCATCTAGTAAAAATGTTTGAGGGTGGGACTGGTTTTTCCAAAGTCTTTGTGACACTTCTTGGGATCCCTGAGAGTCTTAGATCTCTCGTAACTCAAAGTTGGATACTAGTGATCTAGAACCTATGTAGCAGGTTTAAGCTGACTGAAGCAGTTAGTTAAACATGATCTTCAGACTCTAAAATCTAAAGTATAGTTATTTCTGTTTGCCTTAAATTAGATTTAATATAGAGAAAGAGAGCTCACAGGTATTAGCCTGCTGAAATTAATGCATTATTTTGGAGGCTATTGATATGAGTGGTGATTCCCTCTAAGGCTGATTATCATCTTTGAGGTAGGTAGACTCACTGGCAAAAACAAATTTTTTCCCAACTATATATCCAGCAACATTCTTTGAGTACCTCCTAGGACAGTGGTTACATGCCAAATGCTGTGTTTCATTAATCCTCATTAGTAGCCCTGTAACTTGATCCACGCTTTGTAGAGAGGAATGAACTAGACTCAGAAAGTTAATTTACTTGGTGGGACATAAATTTGAACTTGGATCCCTCTGACTTCAAAACTCATACCTCCATGTACAAATATAAATAAAATAACAAAGTAGAAGATAATTATCCTAAAAAAGTGCTTAACAAAAATGCTATGAAAGCTCGTATGGGACTGATTTCTTTTTGCCTAGCAAAGAAAAGTAGGGATCAAGAAGGCTTTCAATTATTAAATTCAATGGACAGTTTAAAAGTTCTTATATTATTGGATGTTTTTGTTTTGTCAATATAATCACTTTCCCCCGTAATACTTTACTCTTTGCTTCTGTGATATTATACTCTCTGCTTCTCTAGCTTTTCCTTCTCTACCTGCTTGGTAGGTATAGCTTAGTCTGATTCTTAAGTCCTGATGTTCTGGATTTTTCTTTAGCTTTTCTCACTCTACACCAAAAATCTCAATAATTGAGTTTCCAGCTAAGCATTTTGTTTAGCCTGTATAGTGTTTAAAACATTTTTTAAAAAATTGGTTATCTACATTTGAAACAGTTTATCTAAAACTTTGTATTTCTGGCTTTTGAAAATCCTGAAGTTCTCCCTACCTTGGATATGCATTTCCATATGACAGCACTTAAGTAGAAGTGAATAGTAGCCGCTCTCTTTGGAATGGACATGGGTTCTCCAGTTCTTCATGGACTCCAACATTCTTTATTGTCTCTCTACCAGTATTGGTGCAGTTTTTCATATACTAGCTTGCTCTTCACTCCCTGGGTAATCTTCACTCTTAAAACTACCATTTAGATACTGATAACTCTTTCCCAAAGACAACTTTTAGATTTATACATCCAACCTCCTGTTGAATGTCACTACTTAGCATACTACAGGTGACTCAGACTCAGATGGTTCATCTTTGCCTCTCAACTCTTGGTTCTACCAATTTTTATCTCCTAAGTATTACCCAGCTTTGTCCTTCCTTCCCATTGTTACCTTTTGAACCACTTGCTGTGATTCAGGCCCTAACCATCTTGTTAGGATTCTTTGCAAACAACAAAAAAAATCTTTAGCTAACTTAAGCAGAAAGGCAATTTATTGGAAGGATATTGTGTGGCTCACAAAATCAATGGGGATACTAGAGAATCTGCTTTAGAAAATGATATGAAACCAGGTAAGGATAGAGACATAGAGAACATGGCTAAGGTTACACAACTGAACAGTCTGTTTAGGATGCTACAGTAGGACTCTGGTGTCTGCTGTTGCTGAATATTGTTTAACTGGTTGGTTTTGGGTATCTGCATTAATTCTTCAGAGTCAAAATTCCTCATAGGAGTGTCTGCTTGAACTAGCCTAGGTCCTGTGTGTACTTTGTGCCCGGAAGAGGAGGTAAGATTTACCTCCCCCCCACTCCACCCCCAGCTCTTTAGTTGGAAGTAATATTCAGCCTCCTATTGGACTCCTATTTTGAGCTATTCCTCCAATATAGGGAGGGGGCTTTTGGTTGCTGGACAGAAAGAAAAAATCGGCAAATAGCCCCACTATACAACCTTTTCCGTACTACCACAGCAGCCTCCTAACTGCTTCTGCATCCTCTGTTTATTCATTCCCCCAAATCTATTCTCTATCCAATAGCCAGAGTTAGCTAACTAAAATGCAGTTCTGATCATGTCATTCCAAGTTTCTGTGGCTCATCTTCCACCTATAAGAAAATGCCCTAACGTGGTATTCAAGGCTCTCTTTGCAGAGTCTGGCCCTTACTTATCCCTTCAATCTCACCTGCCTCTAATTTCTTTGTGACTTACACTTTGGCAAGACTGAATTACAGAACTACTTAGAGTTTTTGCTGCATGTCTCATGTTGTTTCTCATTGTTCTGCTTTGTTTTGCTTTTCCTTTTACTGTTCTGCTACCTGAATACCCATTTCTTGTAGCCCACTTACCTTCCCTAGTTAACTCTTCCTCACCTTTCCTCCTAAGCTACTAGGTAGGTCCCTTTCATCTGTGTTCCTGTAGTAGCCCCCTGCTATTTCATTACATATATCGGCTTGTATTATAATTGTCTACATTTGTCACTATTGTCATACTCCCTACTCTTCACCTCTTCTCACATATATATATGAATATACTCCTACATGATGTGAGTTCTTGAGGGTAGAAATCATGTCTTATTCATTTTTGGTTCTCTAATAGTAGTACCACATTACTTAGTATATTATCTTTTCAATAAATGTTGAGATAGTGAAGAGGTATTTGATGTAGATCTTAGATCATAAGTAAGATTTTGGTAAGACTCAGAAATGAAATAAGGATGGCGTATATTTTGAACACAATAGCATTAGCTAGGCCCAGATGAGAAAAAAAAATGACAACGGTAAGTTGTCTTTTTTTGTTAGCATGGAAGTGTACATGTAGAAAAATAGTGGGAAATAAGACTGGAAAGACAAAACGTGGTCTTAAGATTTATGTCTTAAGTAACAGGAAACCTTTGAAAGTTTTTAAGCAGGAGACTGATTTGTCCATAGTGTGTTTTACGAAATCGGTAGCAGAATAGATTAGTAAAGGGGGAGACCAGTTATGAGATGCTTATACAAGCAACTGCATAATTAAAGAGGTGGCAATAGAAATAGAGTCAGATATATGAATCCTAAATTTGCCACTTAATTTCATAGTTGAATCACTCAACTCTCTCTGTTTTCTCATCTGTACAAGAGAGCTGACTTGATATAATTACCAGTCTTTGTCAGTCCCGAAATCTGTCTGTGATACATTGTAAGAGTCAATGGGACTTGGCAAATGATTGAATGGTGGATACAGGAGGTTTCAGAGATACCTTTGAGGTTTTGAGCCTGAGTGAATGGGAAAACAGTACTGCTATTTACATGAGTATTAAATGAGTGTTCATAGCAATAGTGGAAAATGCTAGAATACAGCCAAGTTGATCTTCATTTTTGTCCTAGAGTACTGGAAAGTAGGATTTCAGTTTTCGAGGATAGTTATATTTTAGGGAGAACTAGTGGTTAGGAGGTAAACAACCATTTTAAATAACAGTTTACTTAAGTTTGCATACCATCATTCTGGGGTTGACTAGTCTGGTTGTGAGGGAATTAGAGTGGTCTCAAGAGGCATTGCAAAATGGACACTGGCGGATATATCAAAGGGGTTGAATTTCAACAGAAATGAGGTGGGGTGGGAGACCAGGTTTGGGGTGAAGAGTGGGTGTGTGCTTTGGCGGGGAGGGGCCTGGGACTTAATAGAGAGCCCCTGGGATTGCCTTCTAGAAAGAGATACTGTGTCCAAGAGTTGGAGTGTCAATGCAAACTAGCATTTTAGGTTGTGGCAGAAAGAGTGCTTTATCTTTTAAGGGTAAACTGAGGCTCCCATATTCCAGCATCTGGACTGACTGACTCCCATGATGGAGGGAAGCTGTGGCTCCGTTTGATGGGTAGGGGGGATAAAGTACGGTCACTACAAGCATAGGGGTTGACAGAGCTGCTTGTAGGCAGGGGATTCAGAGGGAGGCAAAGTTGGCCTAGTGGAGAACCCTCTCTCCCGAATTTATGCTCTTTGGCGTGCAGATTACAGTGTAGGTGGTAGAGAATTTAATCCTGAGGACTAGTTTCTCGTAGCATGAGACCGGTCCTCTGGACAGGCCCCCTTTTTTTCAAGCAAGCTGCAGGCTTCGCCTCGGCCCTAGAAACCGGATAGGCCTCTCCGTGCGCTCTCAACCTAACCAGCTGTGGCGGGGGAGGGGGAAGGTTTTCCAAGTCCCACCCTTTGATCTGGTTTGCGTCTTTGCGCCTCCAGTGAGTG
This sequence comes from Cynopterus sphinx, assembly GCA_030015415.1. Lineage (NCBI taxonomy): Eukaryota > Metazoa > Chordata > Mammalia > Chiroptera > Pteropodidae > Cynopterus > Cynopterus sphinx. Next base: position 79,134,971 of record CM057384.1, read on the forward strand.
GCAGCGTAGTTTAGCCAATGAGGGCGCGGGGCGGGCAGCGGCATCAAGTTGGGTTGCGCAGGAGGAGGGGGAACTGGTGCTGGAGAGACAGCGAGAGGGGCGAACCGGCCCCCCACGCCGCTGCAGGTAAAGGCACCTCTTCCCCCAGTGGGATGAGGCACAGCTCCTTTTCTCTTTCAAGGCAAGTCCGGCCTTCCGGCCTACAGCTTCCGCTCTAACATTGCTCCGACCTGGGCATCCACACCCCACCTTTCCCCCGCATCTTCCCGTCTTGGCCATCCCCACTTTGGAGGGCACCCCGCTAGTTCCCTCCTTCAAGTGCATGTACTTCATCTCCATTTTGGGGGCTCCAGTTGCCATAAATTCCCCGCCTCTGCTCTGTGGGCCTTACTGGCACCAACCCCGGCAGTATGAGCAGGTAATGTACCCGGTCCCCGCCACCCCCACCCCCAGTCGTGTTTCCCTGTTCATCAACCTCTGACTTCCTTACCTTGCCTCTTCCCTTCTCTCATTTGAACACATAATTTCTGTAGTTTCTTCTTTATTCTCTGAACATACGTACATGCTTTCTAGCTTTCATAGTTGCCTATTTTGCTTTTCTTAATTATTCAGGAGGGCTCACTTTATCAGCCATGTTTGCCCCCAAATATCCATTACCCCTGATTGAAGTGTGGGTGCTTTTTTCCTTAAAGAACTGGGGGAAACAAAAACAGAGTAGCCACATTTAGCAGTGAGAATGGTGAAGATAGAAGAAATGGCCAAGGATCTGGATCTTAAGAAAATATCCTGAGTGTCTTCAAGTTAAAAGCTCCATTTTTTATGGTCTATGTACGTCCATCCTGATCCCTTGTTGACCCTACATTGTGATTACATTTACCTTGGGTATTTATTTCCGGGTTTCCCAACTTGTTCACGGTATAGGTTTTAAATTCTTTTAAAATTATGTTGGTGATTTTCATTTTACGCCTTCTGCTTATTATATTTGCAAGGGATTTCTCATTTAAGCTGCTTCTGCCCATCTTGTATTTCAGTAACATGTGTTTATGTCTGTCTCCTGCTGATCCTGTGAAAAGGATACAGTTTCCGATAACAAGAGCTATACTTTGAAGTAAAATAGTTTGTTCTTTTATGAATCTTTGAGCAGTTAGAGGTTAAGCAGGCATGGGTGGTATTTTGTAAAGTGCATAATACCAAAAAGGGTCAGCATTTGTCATTATAGCATTCGTTCATTATCTTCTAAGAGGATGGGCAGTACGGAGAAATCTGTAAATGAAGAATAGATGTCTGTAGTTCATTTTATGTAATTTTATTTATTATACAATTGGACTGATCTCCAGCAGTGTTTCTCATCCATCATAAACAATAACTATGATAAACTCCCTTATAGAGAGACCGTAAGAAATCTTATCTTACCACAGAAGTATTAATAACCCTTCAAAGCTAGGCATGTTTCTATCTCTGCAACCCCCACCCCCACCCCAATGGTCTTTTTCAGATCCTCACTAACCAAGATTTTGTCCAGTTTTACTGAATGAAAACAACATGATGTATTATTCTTTTCCATTTGATAAATATAAAATTATAATATTGAATACACATTTTCAAACTTCACATACCTTCTATCCCCTAGTTGACAATCACTGCTTTGTTGAAAAGTAAGGAGATATTGAAATGGAAAAGTATAGAGTAGAATTAAAACAAACTCCTTTGTGATCAGACAAGTTATTGCTGAAATGGGTGAGGGTGAGGAGACATATAAAATAAAAACAGGAGAGTGGGAACCCAAGAACTATATTAAAGGCGATAAAGCTGCAAAACAGCAGTTTATACTTACATCAAGGGGAAAAAATAGTTACCCCTTGAAGAAGAGGGGGTAAGATGAAGAGCTTTATATAAAGTATTTCTTAGTATTAACTGGCTTGTTATTTGGAGAATATAGATGGATGGTCTTGGATTTTAACCTAAACTGGCTAGCTTGTTCCACTTCTCTCCAACTTCCCCTTTCAAGTTGTCTGTCATTACTCTGGTAATTAGTTTGGAATTATTAATTACAACCATTAACCTCTCCTTTTGAGAATATACATGTTTCTCTTCTGGGCAGTGGTAGGTCAAGACTGGCTTTGCATTCTCAATATGATAAAGCCTGATATGATTTCTTTATTTAGGCAGTTGCTTTACTTGGGATATCCAAGTGCTTCATATACTAGAATGCTTAATAACTATTTTTACTACCAGTGTTTGAACCATGGAAAGAGAAGTTATGGGATAGATGAACTTGGTAGGGTAAGCCAGATGTGGATACAGCCAGGATGACCCACAAATAGGAGTAGAAGGAGTGGGTAAAAAAGTTGGAGGTATGTTGGGAGAGCTTTAATCTTTTGAGAGTCAAGGGCAACTTAAAGATGAGAGTTAGAAAAGAAGCAGGAGACTAGGATTTAAAAATATGTCCGAGATAAATTAGGTCGGTAGAGGTGAGTTGATGGGCTGGGACTGAGAAGCAGTGAAACTTTGTGGTGTGACATTATGTCCGTGGTGAGGTTTTTAAATTATTGGACCCTGACTGAACCAGGAGAAGCTGAAATTTGGCCCCAAAATTGGGAAAGGAGATAAATGATAAATCCCTTAATCTTGAGAAAGTTATTTTTGAATTTTATGGAGGTAAGGAAATATTTCAGAAACTGTTAGCCTTGTTTCTCCCATTAAAAAAATAAGATCTTTCTCTGAGTCTGAACTGCTGTCAAAGGAAGGAACATTTAGATGAATAAATAGCAAGGAGTTGTGGAAAAACCAAAATACCCCATGGAAGAAAAGGCAGATTATAAACTATTGTTAGCATAAACTTCTAGTTAGTGGAAACTTTCATCATAGTTTTCATATGACACCTGTTAGACATTTAGTATAACTTCTCTTAGATATTTAGTGTAACTTCTCTGACAGTGAATAAGAGTTAAAAGATAATAGGTAGCAAAGTAAGGGCATAACTAGGAAAAAGTTGACAACTAGTAGTTTTGAAGAAATGTATAAAATTATTGAGTAGATTTTCATTATATCAAACGTTGATAACTTCTGATGGCCATTTTAAGTAACTTTGGGGGCAGATATTAGATAGGAGAGGCTAGAATGAGCTGGTGGAATAGTTTAGCCAGGAGTAGGAAGTGATAGGGATCCTGGGTGAGATGTGAAGGGTATATATTACTGAAGCAAGGAAGATCTTGTTGAAAATTAGTGGAGATGCCATGTATACTTTGTAATTTTGACTGATGTGCCAACTACTGATGAGTGTTCTTTTTATCTATGTCTGAGTTTCTGGGACATTTGCCCACATTACTGTATTGTTTAATAAGGATAACTAAAATGAGTTAAGGAAGGGAAAAAATAGTTTGGGGGTTGTGTGGAAAAGCCTTCTTTAGTCAAGTCTATACTGTGTCACTGACAAATTTCTTCTTTCATGTCTTCTAAAAAATAGAAATAGTCTTTCCCTTATCAAATACGATGTCATCATACACCAAAAACATATAATTTTTTAATACAGTTTAGTTATTGGTGATGACCTTAACTGTTCCTTGTCTTAGATTTCCCTTTTTCCATCATTTTTATGAACTTGAAGTCCCAGACATGGATTAGTAAACATACTTTCAGTTATTTGTAGAATAGTTTTTCAAAATGGGATGCTTTCTACTGTCTCATCTTAGAATTAGGAATACCATTTTGTTTCTGCAAGGACTGAATATTTCATTCCAGATAACTGCAAGCAAATATATTCAATAAATATTTTTTGAGTAGCTATTGTATATCTGATATCGTGCTGGTTCTTTAGGGATCCACAGATAAATAAGATTTGGTTCCTATCATCCAGGAACTTTTTTGTTTCTTGGGGAAAGAGCTGGGCCACCATGCAGGATTGTGCCAGGCTGTGCATTGAAAATTCATTATCATCATCGATGATATGATTAGTATGACAATTTTCCAGCAGATGGCAGACAAGCATCTTGAGGAGCAGGCAGATTTTTATAATTTACACGAAGAAATCATTTGGGCCTTCAGAGGGTATGGACAAGAGACTCAGCATTTTAGTAAAATATTGAATAAAAATGCTTTCAATAAGGCGCAAACAGCACTGTGGTATTTAAATGAAGAGAAGGACCAAGCCCTCACAAATTACTATTGTTAAAGCGACAGAGGTTCAGGGCTCACCTTGTAGAGTAGAAGACCTTTGATAGTGGAAAAGATTTCAGCTGGGAGAGGTGTTTGGGGGGGGGGGGGTGTTCCAGGCAGAAGTTACAGCATAATAGGCAGAGAAAGACATTCAAATAGGAATCACGTTAAGGCAACTGTGTAGTCTTGTTGGACTGGAATATAGGAAGTGATGCAAGGAAAGTTGGGAATATAAACTGGAACTAAAATGTAGGATTCTTTGAATTCTTTGCAAAGGAAGTTTTTATCTTAAATATGAAAAAGGGGAAGGGATTCAGAACAGAAATCCTATGTATAGATTGATATGTTAATTGGCATAAAATTTATAAAATTTCCTGGGTAAAATTATACCATAAGCTTAGCAAAATTGTACTGAGCTTGAGTAAAGGTGTTACTTTTGCCGGTAAGTAAAAGTATCCAAAATACAAGGGAAATTTACCCAGAAATTTATATATTCAGAAACCTTTATCACTGAAATTCTGCTTGTATATTGTTAAGTTCTTTCAAATAAAGAACCCTAAATAGAAGATGAATGACTGTTAAATTTCCTAATCTCTACCCCAGAATGACAATTGTAAAAAAAAAAAAAGAGAGAGACAGCTGAATAACCTTGAAAGAAGCTTCAATGTGTGTAGTATAAGTCGGAAAAGGGGGTTGTTGATTTTGTTTGTTTGTTTATTTATTTATTTATTTATTTTGGTTTCAGTTTTGAAGCAGAAATTTGGGTGTTACTTCTGTTTTGTCTCTGTTCTCAGATGACCTCTCACTTCCTTCTCTTACTATTTTGATGTGATTGGATATTAAGGGTAGTTAGTATCTAAGAAAGAGAGATTTTTTTCTGAGGTCACCTACTTTGCTTATCTTCATTTGTCTTCCCACAGCAAGAGTTCTACCATCTTCCTCTGAAGACCTAGCCATCTTGCTCCATGAAGGTCAGGACAATCTGACATGCACTTTTTTCTTGCCTCTTTACCTGAAGAGTAATCTTCTTCCATTGTGTACATTTTTTTCTTAACAGGGGAGGGGAGGGGAGATCCAGTTCCCCCCCTCCCCTTCCCTACCTAGACCTTGGGGGGAAGTACCCTCCATTGCTTTCCCAAGATGGCAGACCCCATCATGGATCTGTTTGATGACCCAAATTTGTTTGGCCTGGACTCTCTGACTGATGACAGCTTCAACCAGGTCACACAAGACCCCATTGAGGAAGCCCTTGGACTGCCAAGCTCTCTGGACTCCTTGGATCAGATGAACCAGGACGGTGGAGGTGGTGATGTGGGGAATCCGACAGCAAGTGACCTGGTTGCCCCACCAGAGGAAACAGCCCCCACAGAACTTCCCAAAGACTCAACAGCTCCAGCTCCAGAATCTTTAACCTTGCATGATTATACCACTCAGCCCATCAGCCAAGAGCAGCCAGCCCAACCTGTCTTACAGACACCGACGCCAACATCAGGACTTTTGCAGGTCTCCAAGAGCCAGGAGATCCTGAGCCAAGGGAATCCTTTCATGGGTGTCTCTGCCACCGCCGTGTCCTCCAGTAGTTCTGGAGGACAACCACCTCAGTCAGCCCCTAAGATTGTTATCCTTAAAGCCCCACCAAGCTCCTCAGTCACTGGTGCCCATGTGGCACAAATTCAGGCCCAAGGTATCACCAGCACAGCCCAGCCTCTGGTGGCTGGCACAGCCAATGGTGGAAAAGTCACTTTTACCAAAGTGCTAACCGGCACTCCCCTTCGACCAGGTGTTTCCATTGTCTCTGGTAATACAGTGTTGGCCGCCAAGGTCCCTGGGAACCAGGCTACTACTGTTCAGCGCATTGTCCAGCCCAGCCGACCAGTAAAGCAGCTGGTCCTACAGCCAGTTAAGGGTTCAGCTCCTGCTGGAAACCCTGGGGCCACAGGGCCCCCACTGAAGCCTGCAGTTACACTGACCTCTACACCTACCCAGGTGACTTGAGTGAAAGGGGGAGGTGAATTTTGGTTTAGTGGAGGGCCCAGCAAGTGTCTGAGAGAGCACACAAGAGTTAGCTCTAGGAAATCCTGTTTAAATTCCATCTTTACTTTTTATCAGTTAGTGTTGACAGCACGTACTTACTACTTATCAGGTGGAAGCAGTTAGTGTTAACATTTTTTGAGCTCATACTACTTGTTTACACTGCCTAGTTGGTGCTGAACAAGACAGCCACAGTCCTTATTACAGAGCTCACAGTCTTCCAGGAAAGAGACATGTAGACAAGAATTCACAATGTGTGATATAAACTTTTATAAGAAATATAGTATGCTATGAGAACAAAGAATCATTTTTTTAAAAATGTATTTATGTTTGTAAGACTTATAGAAGCATTGTATATCTTTCTTCTGTTCTTAGTACTAAGGTTCTCCTCCTCTTTGCCCAGTGAAAAGGCTCATTTCTATTGTAAGAAAGTAGAGGTTCTTACATCTCAATAGAGGACCAAAAGAGTTTGAGGGGGAGCGCTTAAGTAGTATTAAGTGGTATTAATTAGGACCAGTGTAAAGAAACTATAAGAAGGCAGATTTCAGTTCAATATAAAGACTTTTGTTCTAATAGATTTGCAAAAACAATGGAACTGACTGCCTTAGAAGGTAGCCTCTTGTCAGTTTTTCAAAAATCAGCTTGATACCCACTGGGCAGAGGTGTTACAGAAAAGATTCTATCAGTACAGACAGGAAGATTAACAAAATTAATTATACTCTTTTCTTACCCTCAGTTTTGATGATTCTAGGATGAGGAAAACTAGTGTAAATATTTAAGCATATACCATTCTTAAATATTGTACCTCTTGTGATTTCTTTAGGGTGAATCGAAACGCATCACCCTGGTCCTCCAGCAGCCACAGTCTGGAGGTCCCCAAGGACACCGGCATGTTGTGCTAGGGAGTCTACCAGGCAAGATAGTGTTACAGGGCAACCAGCTAGCAGCCCTCACTCAAGCCAAGAATGCCCAGGGGCAGCCTGCCAAAGTAGTAACTATCCAGCTGCAGGTACAGCAACCACAGCAGAAAATCCAGATTGTACCACAGCCTCCATCCTCACAGCCGCAGCCCCAGCAGCCACCCTCAACACAGCCAGTGACTCTCTCCTCTGTGCAGCAGGCTCAGATAATGGGACCAGGACAGAGCCCTGGACAAAGACTTTCTGTACCACTCAAGGTGGTGCTGCAGCCACAGGTGAGACTCACACGGGAAGGAAAAATAGACTTCTCAGTCCCTTACTATTACCCTAGGCAACCACTCATTGTTGAATGTGGGGCCAATCTAGATTGATAACTTTGAACTGAGATGTAGACTTTTATTTCATTTGCCTATGGAAACCTTGTTTCAATTATATCATGAAAAGACTTGAGAGTTATTGTTGGGTTTGTGATAAGAGATGATTTATATAGTATATGTCTTTGAGCTGTTCATTTATCATCTTTCCCTAATGTTCTTATGAAATAAAAGTGGTTTGAAATATCCTCTCACTTGAAAGATAGAGAAATAGTCTTAAAGAGGTTAAGTGATTATCACACCTCCCACCTCCTAGGGAGATAAAGAGGAGGTAGAATTTGAGGGTTTTAATTGTTTTTCTTTTTTTTTTTTTTTACTTTTAGCCCAGAAACCAGTATTGGCTGTATTGTTTGAAAATTTTCTGGAACAGGGGACATTGGTATTGACATTAGGAGCATGGCTAAAGGATTTTGAAGTTTAGTTTGACACATCTCTTGCCTTTTCTCACCCCCTTTTCACCTAAAACCTTTTTTTTTTTTTTAAATCTAGGTTTTGTGTGGCTTAGTCTGAACCTGATTCTTGAGGAATTAGAGAACTAAATTTTCTAACCTACTTGCTTCAGAGCTGAGGTTTTTGTTTTGTTTTGTTTTAGGCCATTTAGCTATAAGCATGTTGAAATTTTAGTCTCTTCTTTTCTATAGGCTGGCTCTTCCCAAGGGGCCTCTTCTGGACTTTCTGTAGTTAAAGTCCTAAGTGCCAGTGAAGTGGCAGCTCTGTCCTCACCAGCAAACTCTGCTCCTCATACTGGGGGTAAGACAGGAATGGAGGAAAACCGCAGGCTGGAGCACCAGAAGAAGCAAGAGAAGGCAAATCGGATTGTAGCAGAGGCCATTGCAAGGGCCCGTGCCCGGGGTGAGCAGAACATACCTCGAGTCCTAAATGAGGATGAGTTGCCCAGTGTTCGGCCTGAGGAGGAAGGTGAAAAGAAACGCAGGAAAAAGAGCAGTGGTGAAAGGCTCAAGGAAGAAAAACCAAAGAAGAGCAAAACATCTGGTACCTCCAAAACCAAGGGCAAGAGTAAGCTGAAGTGAGTGCCACCTTTTGCTATTCTAATGAGACATTTGAGGGCAGTGCACTTATTTTTAAATTAGTTTTGAAAGGAAATTCTTGTATTTAGTAGCAATAAAATTCAAGGTGATATGTCTGTCAGAGGAGATAGTAAGGCCTTTTTTTTCTTTGTCCTAATGCTTATATTATTTGTTAAACAGAAATTTGTAAATTAGCATATTTTGAAAGGGAAACACTAAGGCACAGATCATTGTGTTAGAGGTTAAAAAAGCTGTGACTGTGTTTTTATATATTCCTGATCTGGTATCACTGTAGTGTGGAAGATTTCTCACTACCCCCTTACTCCCACCCACACTGGTATAAGAGAGCTGCTGGAGACATAGCTGCCCTGTTCTTGCATCTCATCTATGAACTAGATAAGAGATTTCAGCAAACACTGTCAGTCTTAAGCAGTGTGACATAACGATGGCTTACTATATAATTCTTGTCACAATTGAATGTCTTCTCTTTCCCTTTCAGGTTTTGTAGCTTCATTCCTTTATCCTTAGCCTGGGATTCTTTGGGCTATATGGTGGAATTATAATAATGCTTTATATTTGTATAGGATTTTTCAGCTTTTTAAAAACAAGTTTTATATCTGTCCTTATTTGATCATCAACAACTGTCAGGCCAGGTATCATCAATGTTTATAAATAAAGAAACTAATATCCAACTGAGACTAAAATAAGACCTTCTTAGTCCAGTATCCATTCTGCTATCTTATGCTACCTTCCTTCGGTATTTGTGAATACACTGGTAGCAAGGATTTGTCAAATCTGATATAAAGGACAGCCAGTGGTTTTAAGAAACCTCAGTATCTTTTTTCCCCCAAAAAAACACCCTACTCGGTAACTGTATGACCCACAAACTGAAGATTTAGACACTTCAGTCTGGAAGCTTAATCTGTAATGGTTTAAATTAATTATATTTTCTTACTCCTAAATTTTCCTTGCTGTTATTGAAAATGATTTTTTTTTTCTATTTTAGCACCATCACTCCTGTAGTGGGTAAGAAGAGAAAGCGTAATACCTCATCTGATAATTCAGATGTTGAAGTCATGCCTGCACAATCACCCCGGGAAGATGAAGAAAGCAGCATTCAGGTAAAAATATTCCTAAAGAACTTAGTAGGAAAATCATGTTTAGTTCTGACAACACAGGAATAGATACAGAGAGACTAGAAGCCTATAAACATTTCAACAGATTTTCCATACAAGAGGAAGGACCCGGTCATGGTAATGTCTTTTAAATTTTTTTATCTTTTTAGGTAAAAAGCATATTAATATAATATAAAAATAGCAATACTCGTTTTCTCAAATTCTAGTGTTTCAAAACCTGAGCAAATATGAAATCATGCTACATAATAGTTGTTATGGCTATATCAGTTCTTTGGTTTACTTAGCATTGTTTGGCTATCCCTTTTGTCTTACCTTTTCTATACTTCAGGGTTCTGACTCTGAACTGGAGTGCTTAAGCACAGTGTTTTTTCCTGCCTTTTGAGGATGAGAGACATTAGAAGAGAATAAAAGAAGCTGGACCAGAACTTTAGTTCCCAGTCTCTGATTGTTGCCTTATAGTGACATCTTTGGCTATATCTTCCAACTATAGAAAGAACCTGGTATTAAGATTCAGGAGACTCATGGTACTTCTAAGGAGCTCTATGGACCTGGCTCATTTACTCAGCTGTGTCTGAGTTCCTCATCTGCAAATGGAGGTTTGGGCTAAACAAACCTTAAGTGCCTCTCTAGCTATTAATATTTATAAATGACTTCCCTCTTGCTTAATATACATTCAGTACATTGACAAACTGATGCTTGGGGTCTTCTGGGAGAAATAAACATATGCAAATAACCAAGACATTTTTGAAAAGGAAATTGAGGCAAAAAACTTGATTTAATAGATATTATGAGTTTTCAGTTAGAGAAAAAATAACATTCATAAAAGATTAATAGAGTCTAGAAATAGATTCATGGTTATGAGAGTTCGTATATGAATTAAAATGCCATTTTAAATTAACGGGGAGAAAAATTTAATAAATTATATCAGGACAACTGGCTACCCACTTAGGAACAATAAATAAAACTGGATTTCTGTGTCACTCTTTAAACAAAGACAAATTGTAGCTTAATTGAAACTTAAGTATAAAAATTGAAATGATAAACTTTCTATAAGACATGAATTTCTTTATAATTTTCCAGTGGGGTAGATCTTTACAAGGGATTTTAAATTCAGAGGTCAAAGAAAAGAATACATTCAACTATAAAAATTATGCATGTATGACAACAGAATTTCATAAACAGTAGTTTGGTTGACAGTGCAGACTCTGGAGCAAAATTTCTTGGGTTCTCATCTTTACTATTTACTAACGTAGTCACTTCAGGCAAGTTTGCTTAACTTCCTGCTGCCTCAATTTCTTTATCTCTAATATGCAGACAATACCTACCAAGTAAGGTTGTTTAGAAAATCAAATGTAAACATTTATAAAGTACTTAGAAGAATACTTAGCTTGTGCTAAGAAAGTATAAGCATTATATATAAATAAAGTGTTCAGTAAAGTGGTAATCAAAAAACAAACTGATGGCAAATCTTTAATACTAGAATTACAAAGATTAGTAAAATTTAAAAAGCAGTTTATTAGTCTATTAGCACTGCCGTAACAACAGTCTGGTGGCTCAAACAACAGAAATTTATTTTCTCACACTTCTGAAGGCTGGAAGTTCGAAATCAAGGTGTTGACAGGTTTGGTTTTTCTTGAGGCCTCTCTTCTTGACTTGCAGATGGCCACCTTCTTGTGTCTCTATGTGGTCTTTTCTCCCTGCATACATCTCTGGTGTCTTTCTATGTGACCAAATTTCCTCTTTGTATAAGGACACCAATCAAATTGAATTAGGGCCCACCCTAATAGCCTCATTTTAATCAGCTCTTCAAAGATCGTGTTTCCAAATACAATTGCATTCTGAAGTGCTAAGAGTTACGGGACACATTCACCCCATAACAAGCGGTAATACCAGTGTTGGCAGTGAAGTTCAGGAACAGACACGTAGTTGATGGGAGAGTTGAGGTAATCTTTTCAGCAAGTCAGTATGTAACAAAATTGAAAATGTTAATACCCTTTGACTCAGTGATTCTGTACCTACTTAACTACTTTATGAAGAAATTCAAAGTATGCTGTGATGTATGTATTGTAGTAATATCTACAATAGCAAAAATATCCAAATTAAATGTCCATTGGTAAAGAAATAATTAAATTCTTAAAATCCATTTAGTACACTGCTGCATGGCAATTAAAAACAATGAAGTACAATAGAGTGTGCTAATGTGGAATACTCTACATGTTAAGTGAAAAAAGCTCAGTGTAGAGTAGCGTATGAAACACAGGCGTACCTTGTTTTATTGCGCTTCGCTTTATTGCACTTCACAGATACTGTGTTTTTTACAAATTGAAGATAAGGCCCTCCATTAGCCGAAAGATTATGACTTACTGACGGCCAAGATGATGGTTAGCATTTTATAGCAATAAAGATTTTTTTCATTAAGATATATACATTTTTTAGACTTGTTGCTGTCATGCACTGTATTACAGTATAGTGTAAAGAACTTTTATATGCACTGGGAAACCATAAAATTCATGTGACTCACTTTATTGTGATACTTTCTTTAATGCGGTGGTCTGGAACCGAACCTGCAGTATATCTCAGATATGCTTATATCTCTTTAATAACTTTTAAAGAGAGAGACAGACTACATACATGTATGTGTGGCCATTTTTTTTTCTGAAGGATACACAAGAAATTTAATTTTAAGAATATATATCTTTGAGGAGAGGAGTTGAAGGGTAAGTGGGTCATAATTACTGTACTTTCAATTTTGTCCTTTGGTCTTGTGAGGGTTTTTTTTTTTTTAATACCTTGACTATTTACCATTTTGTTTCTTAGGTTAAAAAAAAGTCCACATATCTAAGTCTGTCTATATATTTGTGTGTGTGTATGAATGAAAGAAAAATTACAACAGTGAAAAAAAAGTAGATACTATGAAAGTCTCAATCTAAATCTCAACCTCACATTCCCCCAATTCCCCAGAGGTAATCTCTATTACCATTGTTTTTGTGTATCCTTATATTTATGTTCATGAGCACTCTACACTTCTTCTTCTACTTAATATTAGTATTCCATATTTATTATTCTATACTGTGCTTCCCCCCTCCCAACAATACATTTTGGATGTTGTTCTTTATCAGAAAAGATAGATCTAGCCCATTCTTCCCTCCCCCTTCATTTTATTATGAAAATGACTATTTAATGAAGTTCCATGTTCTATCACCCCAGAAAGTTCCCTTGTATTTTCTTCTAGTCAGTCCACCCCCTTCATAGGCTACCATTGTTCTGATTTCTATCACCATAGATTAACTTAGCCTGTTCTTAAACTTCATGTAAATCATATGGTTTATACTCTTGAGTTTCACTTCTTTGAGCAGAATGTTTTTGAGATTGATTCATGTTGTTGAATGTAGGAGTAGCTCATTTTTTTTTTCTGAGAAAGATTTATGAATATACCACAATGTTTATCCATTCTCCTATTGTTGTTTCCATTTGGGGGCTGTTATGAATAGGGTCTCCATGAACAATCTTAGTGCATGTGAATAGAGGTTTTCATATCTCAGAGCTAAATACCCAGGAATGGAATTGATAGACAGGAAGTTAGTTAAACATAGAAACATGTAACTTTAAAGACTCTGCCAGCTTCCAAAGTGATTGTATCATTTTACACTTCTATCAGTAATAAGAGTTCCAGTTCCACATCTTCAACATTTGGCATTGTCAATGTACCCCATTCTTTTAAAATATTTCTATAGTATTTCACTTTTTGACTTTATCGTATTTTGTTTAACCAGCCCTTATTGCTGGGCTTTTAGATTTTTTCTCTGGTTTTCTACTACAAGTAATGTTAGAGAGGTTTGCACACATATAAAATTATCTGTAGGATAATATCTTTGAAGTAGAATTGCTGGATCAAAGGATATTGTAACATTTTCTTCTGTAGAGGTCGTGCCCATGTGTACTCTCAAAAACATTGTATGAGTTCCTGTTTCAGGTATTTGATCAGACTTTATGATTTTTGCAAGTCTTTTTTATGCAAAAAAAAAAAAGTATCACTTTAGGTTGCAGTTGTAATTTTATTATAAGTATAACTTTTATTATGAGTATCTCATTACATTTAAAAACATTTGTGTTTTTCTCTTAACTGTCTGTTCATGTTATTTGCCCATATTTCTGTTATGTTGTTGATCTTTTTCTTAGTTCAAAAAAATTCTTTATTCTTTAATATATTTCTCAACTTTATTTATAATGAATTATATTATGTAGGGTGAAATCAGTTTATTTATTAGAAACACCTTCCCTACTCCACGATTATAAAAAATCCATGTTTTTTCTTTTAGAAATGTTATGTTTCTATTTTACTTTTAAATCTTTAGTCCTTTTATAATTTTATTTCTTTCATCCTCTAGATGGCTAACTCTTTGTTTTCAATTTCATTTACAGAATATCTGCTTTTTCCTTACTGATTAGAAGTGCTATTTTTATCATGTTCTAAATCCACATAAGGATTTTAGTCTATATTTGGACACTATTTCATTGACCTGTTTATCTCTCCTTGGAGAGGTACCAAGCTGTGTCAATTAGTATAGCTTTATGTTGTCCTTGGTATCTGGTAAGGCCCACTATTCTTTTTCATATTTTTCCTGGTTATTCTTAGATGTTTATTTCCCCATTTGGATTTTAGAATCAGCTTATCTAATTAAAAATTTTGTTTTGTCAAATTTATATAATTAGGAAGAATTGTATTTTTATTCCAGAATTGTATATATTGGTATTTATTGTTCTTTAAGTCATCCTATAATGTTTTAAAGTTTTCTTAATATAGATTTTATATATTTCTTAATAAATTTAATCCTTTCAGTAATTTTTGTTTTTGTAAATAGACTTTTTTTTTCCTTATATTTTCTTGCTTTGTCTACATTAGAATACTGTTGATTTTTTAAAATTCATTATGCTAAGCAAGTTTGCTCAATTCCAGCAGTTCTGCTTCTGATAACTTATTTGATTCTTTTGGGTTTGTCAGTAATATAATCATGATTGAAGAATAATTTTCTCTCCAGTTTTTAAATCATGAGCTGCAAGTATTGCTTAAGTTACTTAATTAAAAAAATATTTTATTCAATCACTGGAAAAAATAAGGTAGATCTAAAATGTATTGGTATAGAAAACATCCAAGAAGTACTGTTAACTAAAAAAGTAAGCAGCAAAACAATATTCTGTTTATTAAAACAAAATTTTAGAACTAAAAGAAACAGAGTTAGAAATGAAATGTTCTCGGATCTTTGCACTACAGAGATGCTCCTGCTGGTGTGAAGTACATTACACCCTGCAGGCTAAGAGTCCTGTTTTATTTCCAAAAATTTGCCAGTGGTACCCTGTTTTTTTTCAGGTGGATTCTGGTTCTTTGATAAAAACAGTTCAGCAAATTAATATCTTCATTACATAGAACAAATTACATGGGTTGACATATAATTTGATAAATAAACTTTTTAAGTTGTTTTTTTTTTTTCATAGTGATTTTGGAGTAAAATCTAAGTATATGACAATAGGCAAATAGTTTTAAAGGTCTTCTCTCAGAGGCTAAGCAGTTATTTTAACCATTTTTACCTTTACAGAAGAGACGCTCAAATCGTCAAGTTAAGCGAAAAAAATATACAGAGGATCTAGACATAAAGATCACAGATGATGAGGAAGAAGAAGAAGTGGATGTAACTGGTCCAATAAAAACTGAGCCTATCCTCCCTGAACCAGTGCAGGAACCAGATGGCGAGACTTTACCTTCCATGCAGTTCTTTGTGGTAAGCTGAGAACTTAAGCAATTTGAGAGGTTCATTCTGCTGCTCACAATCTCTGTTGACTGACTGCATCTTTTGCTACAGGAGAATCCCAGTGAAGAAGATGCAGCTATTGTTGACAAAGTGCTTTCTATGCGGATTGTGAAGAAGGAGGTGAGGCCTCTTATCTTATGTTAGCCCATAATGCTACATTCACAGGCTTTATTTAATGAGCAACTTTGGGTGTGAGGATATATTGCCAGTATAATTACAAGAGATAATGGAAAATTAGCTAAAAAATAGGAACTGTCTTGTTGCCCTTTTTGCTTATCTGTTTAAAATCGGTAAAGACTTGTTTTCTCCAATTATCAGGCCTTTAGTATTGAAGTACCAGATTAGTTCTTTAATCCCTCAGTCAATTTTAGGAGCATTGGTGTGAAGCTCTACCAAATATGGTTAAAATTAAAGGTTTGTTCTTTAACAAAGAGAGTATTAGTAACTGTAATTTCTTTCTTCTCAGCTTCCTTCTGGACAATATACTGAAGCAGAAGAATTCTTTGTCAAGTACAAGAACTAGTATGTGACCTATACAAAAAGCTTTTCACCCCAAATTCTACAGGGTTGTAAAAAGTTCTCCTGTAAAGTCTACCCTGGGTGGGAATGTGTCCCTTTTTTATAGTCTCCTCACTCCAATTGTTGTTTTCATCAAAGAAAATAGCTATTCAGAGAGATGATTAGAAATTGACATGACTCTTAACTTTTTCCTTGTGGGAAGGTAAAATCCCTTGTGGTCATCTATACCTTAGTCTGGCATTAAAATCTTGATACTCAAAGTGTGATCTGTGGACTAGTAGAATTAGCAGCATTTGGGTGCTTGTCAGAAATGTGTCCTTTTAAGCCCACCCCAGACCAGGTGGCTTGTGCTCAAATTCAAGTTAAGAGGCACCGACTTAAAAGACTGTCTCCCCAATTTAGCATTCACTCATTATGTCTGTTTTTGGCTAATCCCCAAATCTCAACACCAGCCTACCAGTTCCCCTTTCTCACACCATGCCTATTTCCATCTCTTTCAGCTCCTATCTGCACTGTGAATGGGCTACCATCTCCCAATTAGAGAAGGATAAGAGGATCCATCAAAAACTAAAACGCTTCAAAACAAAAATGGCTCAGATGAGACACTTCTTCCACGAGGTAATTAGGAATAGGTATTGCCTTTCTATTACAATAGAAACCTAAATTACTAGGGTTATCAGACTTGATTCTTCAAAAGACTTAACAGTTGTTTTGTATATATGGATGTAAAGTTTTAACTTTGATCATTGCACTTTCCTTAATTTCCCTATGCTTGGTTTTCCCAGGTCTAAATATGGTCTTTTTATGAACTGTAGGGTATTTTGATATTGACTTACTCAATATTCATGAAGTATTTTCCAAATAGATGATAAATCTTTCTGGTCTAGTTTAGGCATTCTTCTTCCTCTGTCAGTCTTTAGCAATTGATGATGTCTATAGCCATAAGCAACCATATCATTGAGAAAATTTTTTTCTCAAATTTCTAATCCAACATAACTGGAAATAGTGATAAAGGAGTTTTAATTTCCCACATCCAGTGTTACTGCTAAACACTGGAGCATGCATAAGGGTCTTTTGAGCCAGATTTACCCTCTGTTTTGGTTTGAAAGCTTTGTATACATAATCTTTTGCCAAACTGAGTTTTTTATCTTTATTTTATATATAGTACTAGGTGCCTTGAGAAAGGAGGTTTATTTTTCAAAGCTTCTTAGAGCTAAAGGGGAAAACGCCTAGTAAAAAAGGTTGACAGAAGGAATAATGTGTAGCTTCAGCAAAAATAATAATAATAATAATAAAAACAATTTTGTCTGAATACGTCTGATAAAGCTAACTTTATACCACCAGAGTTGCCAATAAATGAATTATTTTTCACGTTACTTGGAGAGGGCAAGTAGGACCATATAGGTTTATAATTTCTTCGTATATGAAAATGATAATGGGTTTGTTTTTCCATCTATGTCCCTTGAAAGCCTAATTTATGAAATGTACAGTGAAACTATAATCCTGTTCTAACTGGTATTAGATGTACAATTTGTGACCATTGAATCAACTTTTGCTAACTCTAACTCGCCAATTTCATCTGCCTTTATACATAGGCACTTAACCAAATTTATCATTCGTTTATTCATTATTTATTATATGCTAATCACTGTGGTAGCCAAACCAGACATGGTCCCTGTTTTCTTGCAGCTCATTGTCTAATTGAGGAGGGAGAGAGAGAGAGACTAAAAAATAATTCAAACTGTGGTAAGCGCCAGGAAAGAAAGAGCACCAGGAGAAAGAAGGAAAATAAATACTTACTTTACTTGAAAATGAAAGTTAAGGAAGACTCCTCTGAGAATTGAATCATTAATAAGAGTTAGCAAGGGCATGGACACACATAAATAGATTCCCTGGCCCAGGGAAATAACACATGTAAAGCCCTGAGACAGGATTAAGAACTAAAAGGACAGTGCAATTGGTGGACAGTAGAGGGTGAATGGCCCAAAATAAGATCAGAAATTTAGGCAAGTAGGTGCAGTTTGATTTTAGTATTGGTTTTTTTCTGAGTGCAAAGGGTTTATTGGACAGTGTTCTTTTGATCTTCTTGTTGGATTTCATAACTCCTCTAGGATGAAGAGCCCTTCAATCCAGACTATGTAGAGGTGGATAGGATATTGGATGAGTCTCACAGTATTGACAAGGACAATGGAGAGGTGAGTTGGTTCATGGTTCAGGAGCATGAAAGGCCTTTTATAGATTTCTACTGGTCTGCTTACTCTTCCTGTATTTTTTTCGATATGGCTGAAAAACCCCTTGGACTGTAAAGGTATTTTTGAACTTTTCTGAGAGATCCTTAGAATGAAACTAGGAAGATAAGGGAGTAGGAAGACAGGCTAAAAGGAAAGATTACCATAAAGTTAAACATGTTGGAATTATATATATAAGTACTGGGAGCTAATATTGACAAGTACTTATTCACCTTGGTCTCATTTTCTCACAGATTTTATAAGGGAGACCCTTGACATTCACTTGGTGGTGAGAAGTGGAGAGAAGAAAAGGGATACTTCACAAATCTCCAGACTTAGGAATGTAAAAATGCTTGTACAGACTCTTAGCTTTCTCTATGTTTTGTTGACAGTTATTTATTTCTCAAGCTTACTATCAGTTAAATGCAATTTTATTCGTTATTATTACAGATCTACTGCATTCAGATCTGTACTTTTAAACAGGTAGTGGGGTCCCACCCCCACAGATTCAGATTCAGTAGGTCTAGGGATCCAGAGATCTGTATTTTAAGTTCGTTCTCCAGGGCATTCTCATGTATATAGTATGATTTGGTAATCACTGCACTAAAACTTTCTTAAGATTGGGAGCAGATTAGATATATGCTAAAATACTTCCTGATACAGCTTCATAAGTCACTTTTTTTATTTTCCAAATAAGAATTATATAGATTTAAGCCACCAGTGAATTCAGCATTCTCCCATTTAAATTCATTGCAAACTGACTTAGGTGTGATCACTTTAGAATTCTTAACTTTCTTTTCACTTTCAGTAATAGTTAGTTTAGCTTTGCAGGGTCATATTTCATAAAGTTTTTATCAATTCTGACAGTTACTGATTACACAATGATGAATTGAAAACAACAGAATCTTGTTAAGATGTCAGTGCTGGATGGTAAACTGGACTCACTTATGAGCTAAGTGACTTGCTTTCATGTATCATCCTTATAGGACCTAAGAGTCAAAGTCTTTCCTCTGTAAAATCTAAAGTTTACTCTGTTTTATAAGCCATCAAGGTCAGTCAGATAGGGTCTTAGATGTCTAAGGCCAGTTAAAATTCAGTGTTTTCAAATCCTAACAAGCATGTGTCATAATATTTATTCTGCTTTTTGGGTTAGGGGTGGTAGTTCATTTGTGGGAGGTAAGTGAGAATGGGTGAGTTATTAGTCAAGATAAGGTAGTTACTATAAAATTCTTTCTTATTTTCAGGATCTCATCCTTGTTCTGCCACCATACCTACCCTTCCAAAAGTGATTCACTTTTGAGTAGGTCTCTTTGGATGTGTCGCAACTAGCATGACAAGTGAAAATGTTTTAGTACACTGGTACTATAGTTTATGCTCCCCGTATTGGATAATAACATTCTTGTACCCATTTTACGTCTCTCCAAACTGAGTTTAATTTGTCTTTTTACATAACTTAATTACAGAAATACATATAATAAATATTAAAGTCCTTGGGAAAGTAAGTTATGATGTTGGAAATGTGTGACTTGGACAAATGGCTTTATGTAGAAAGTGACATGAGTCATTACAATAAAGGAAAAGATACAAGACTAACTAGATTAATTCTGGGGATTTCTTGATATGTGACTCTGCAGACTTCTTGCTGGCTGTTAAGGAATGTTCTCTGATTGATAGTTAGAGACTCCTTTTGATTACACTAGGCCCAGTCTAATCCTTCTTGCTTCATATAAGCCAACAATGTTAATGAGGTTCGTGTGATGATCATCTTGAGTAGTGAGAATAGGAGCCATTTACCATTGGTCACGGGCCTTTTTCTTACAGTGGAATGCCCACATAGAGCATAGTATTATAGTTGGAGCTTCTGCAGTTCTTCCTTTTCACTCTTGTTCCCTCTCTTCAGTGACACCTCTTAGAGTTATCTCCTGGCTTTCCAAGGCTCACAAAGAAATCTCCTTACCACCATATGATTGCTCTTTGAAGTAGCATTTGCACTCAGAGCTCCAGATGCGCAGAAGCCCGGTGATTTCAGCCCTGCTGGACTCCTATGCAGTTAACTTGTTCTTCACTTCTAAAAGTAGCCTGGCTTCCACTGTATCAAATATAGTGCCAGGAGAGTATTATGGAATAGAGCCGTATCTTTTAATTTCAGCCTAATTCAACACAATATAGGAAAATAAGTTTTTGCATCTTCTTGGTTGATGAGCATCCTGTTTCAGTGCTTACTGTTCTAAAAACTACTGGTTAGAAATTTCACTTTTAGAACAGATTCTGATAAATTGTCTGGAAAAATAAAGCCATGAATAGTATAGTTAATGCATCAGCAGGTGAGACTGGTTGGCATTTGCAGCCTCCCTTCTTCAGCACCTTTTTTAGGTATTGACATTTTGCGATCTGATTCTGTAGTCAAATTTTTATCCTTTAACCATAGCGTAGAACACAGAATCAGTTTATAAAGGTTTTGGCTTCTTCTTTTCTAGCCTGTAATTTATTACCTGGTGAAATGGTGCTCTCTGCCCTATGAGGATAGTACATGGGAGCTGAAAGAAGATGTTGATGAGGGCAAGATTCGAGAATTTAAACGGATCCAGTCAAGGCACCCAGAACTCAAAAGGGTGGTAAGTACATTGGCATTTAGAGGATAAAGTCCATATAGGCAATGACTTAGTTTTTTCCCCATAGAAGTTTATGATATTGTTTTAGTTTTTTATTATGGAAATTCTCAAGCATATTACAATTATTGAAAAAGTAGTGTGATGTACCCATCACTCAACTTTAACAATGAACATATAGCCAATCTTTTTTCATGTATTTCTCTAACCATTTATTTTCCTGTTTCCCAGAGTGTTTTAAAGCAAATTCCAGATTCCTTTATTTCATCTTTACAGATATTTTAGTGTTTATATCTAAAAACAAATAATACCATATATAGCTGAAAATTTTTAACCATTCCTAAGTGTTATCAAATAAGCAGCCACTGTATATATTTTGCTGATTCTCCTCTAATTTTTGTTTAAGTTGTTTGAATTGGATCCTAAATAATGTCCATATATTGCTATTGGTTAATATGTCTCAAATCTCTTAGTTTCCCTTGATTTCCTCTCCCTCCTTTGTCATTTTCCCTTGAAGAAACCAGGTGATTTGTCCTCTGGGATTTTCCATAATCTGAGGGGCCAGTTGCATTCCCCTTGGAACCTTTCAACATGTTCTATGTCCCTTATATTTCACGTAGTGGTTAGAGGTAGAGCAGCGCTAAACATTAGAACTTTTTAGAGCTCTGATATCCAACATGTAGCCCCTAGTCACATTTAAATTCTCAATAGTTAACATGTGGCTAATTGTAAAACATTTTTTATCACTGTAGACAGTTCTAATAGATAACACTGTTCTAGAGGCTTGATTAGATCGGGTAGGGAGACCACTAAAGCTGCTTCGTAGGTGGTTATAACCATTGTCTTTTGTGATATTATCTGCTGTTTATCATCATCATCTAGATCTATTTTTTAAGGATTTAAAATGGTGATATTTTAATTCTGTCATTTTTTTAAAAATTTATTAGCCAGAATTTTCTCTAAAAAGAAATATGTTTTACTTATTATTTAGTTACCTTGGGGTACAGATGATATAGGAAAGGGGACAAGAGCTTTATTCTTTGCATTATTTCCTAGTTTTCAAAATAATGAAGTAGTTTCCTGGAATTTTCCACAAGTGACCAGTGGGTTTTTCCTCTTTTTTCCATTTTTTTAAAAAGTGTCTTTATAAACTCATGAATTTGAATATATTTAACATTTTAATCCAAGCAATAATGTTTTTGAGTTAACTTCAACTACTAGAACTGCCTAGTAAGTTTGCCTAATTTTGTTAATGTCTTTACCCTATTTATTCTAATTTCCTATTTTTTAGAATCGTCCACAGGCAAATGCCTGGAAGAAGTTGGAGCTGTCACATGAGTATAAAAACAGAAATCAGTTACGAGAATATCAGTTGGAAGGGGTCAATTGGCTGCTCTTTAATTGGTATAACAGGTAAAGAAGAGAATGGGCTCATATATACAGGCTTATTTAGTCCTGGATTATTTTTATTCATCTTCTGTTTAAACAGTTTTTATGTTCTTTTTAAAAGATGTTACATTTGACATGCTTTTCATTTTCTATGATCAATCTGCAGGCAGAACTGCATCCTGGCTGATGAAATGGGATTGGGCAAAACTATTCAGTCCATTGCCTTCCTACAGGAGGTATATAATGTAGGCATCCATGGCCCCTTCCTGGTCATTGCCCCACTATCCACAATTACTAACTGGGAGCGAGAATTTAATACATGGACAGAGATGAACACTATTGTGTACCATGGCAGTCTGGCCAGCCGGCAGATGATTCAGCAATATGAAATGTACTGCAAAGATTCACGGGTGAGTTGTATGTCACGTGAATGGATGGTTTAGAGAAGGGGCCAAGGTATCTGGTATGTTAGAGTCTTTAATATGAATTAAAAATTTTACTGAGGTTCTCTGTCTTAAGGCAGTTTTATCTGGATTGTGCACAAAGTGTTTTTTGACTTTGCTCTTTTGATCCAAGGGCCATTTTGATCCAGTGAAAGTTCTGACTCTTATGAATACATACATTTTAAATAGAATTTTACCAGAATTGATGACTTTTCATGAAGAAAGTATTTTCCAGAAAAATTCATTTAGCCACTTCAATTTTTTGATCCATATGGTGGTGAACCTTAAGCCATCTCCTTTTTTTTATTTTTTTAAAGTCTTTAAATTTTTATCAAGATCAGTTCCTTCTACGTAAATTTGAAAATAGAAATTTGAATTATCCATTTTTTCTTAACATCAGATTTTATTGTTTTCCTACCATTAGTTTACTATGGTTTTTATTTCTGCCAAACCAAATTTATTCATGTTATATTGTGCTTCTCTTAATTTTGTTAAGGTGATTCAGTTTTTCTGTCCATTTTTAGACAGTAACCAGTATTACCATATACTATATTAGTGACTTTCCCTTTTAGTTTCGTCTTATATGTTTCAGCAAGACTTAACATTTGTGGATTTCACTGTTAACCAACAAACAATCTAGGGCCGAAATACATGAGCTAAGCATTCTATAGAGTCAAAAATGTCTAGCTTTATTCAGTGAGATCTGTCATTTTCCCAAGAAGCTGAATATGTTGAGGAGACATGTATCTTACATTGAATGATGTGGCACTGTTTATCAGGAGGAAAAACAGCAGATGAAGAGGGTGGTGGTGCAGTTTGTATTTCCTGCTAGGCTTCCCTGAATATAGAAAAGGACTGTGTAGTTCGGAAAAGCTCCTCATTTAAGTACATTTCAGGCCTTTTCTGACTTTACTGTCTTCATGTTTAGGGTCGCCTCATCCCAGGTGCGTACAAGTTTGATGCTCTGATCACCACTTTTGAGATGATTTTGTCAGACTGTCCTGAGCTTCGTGAGATTGAATGGCGTTGTGTCATCATTGATGAGGCCCATCGACTAAAGAACCGTAATTGCAAGCTGCTTGATAGTCTCAAGCACATGGACCTGGTGAGTTCCTCTCGTAAGCAGAGGCACTTGGAATTAAAATAACTGATATTCCCTGTGGAATTAATACAATCCTAATAGAGCAGAGAAGAAAATAGAATGAAAATCTTGGTATTGTGTGGTAGTTATGGCCTATCGGAATGTCACCTGAAAGTCTTTAAACAGTTGTAAATTTTAGAATTAGAAGACAACTGTAGGTTAGTGGTTCTCAACCAGGTGGAGAAGTGAGAAATTATATTAGTTACCTAATGCTGCATATCAAACTACTCTAAAACTTAGCATCTTAAAACAACAAATGTATTTTTTATGTTTTTTTAGCTCAGCGACTTAGGCTGGGCTCAGCGAGGCCTTTCTTTTGCTGGTCTCATCTGGAGTCAGTAATGCAGCTAGCAGCTGGTGCTGGTTGTTGGCTGGGATGCCTGGGTCATCTTCCATATGGCCTGTCTTCCTCTAGTAGGCCAGACTTTGGTCGAGTCAGGGCAGTGTTCCAAGAGGGCAAAGGTGGAAGCTGCAAGGCCTTTGAGCTATAGGCTCTGAAACTCACACAGTATCACTTCTGCTACATTCTCTTTGTCAGAGCAAGTCACAAGGCAAGCCCAGATTCAAGGGGTGAACCTTATTGAAGGAACTACAAAGAATTAATGGCCATATTTAATCCAGCACAGGTACATTCCCTAGAGGGGGACATATTAGGATATCTATGGGGAGTTGAATGTGGAGAAGCACATGTAATTAGAAAAAAACATTCTGAATATTTTTCTTTGTTTATAACTTTTAAATTAATTTAATATGTTAAATAATAACAGCGGTTTTCTGGAATGTTTTGTGTTTATCAAAAGAGGGAGCGAGTGAAAGAAAAGACAGTAATCTGGTTCATTCCCATAATTTTATAAAGAAAAGAAAGCTAAAGTTATATACTTGATAGAAAACCCTAGAAGTCCTTTGTGTTTTTTAATTTTCTCATTCTGTTTTTTCCATTTATAGGAACACAAAGTTCTACTCACAGGAACACCATTGCAAAATACTGTGGAGGAGCTTTTTAGCTTGCTTCATTTCTTGGAACCATCACAGTTTCCCTCAGAGTCAGAGTTCCTCAAGGACTTTGGGGATCTTAAGACAGAGGAACAGGTAGGAAATTTGTTTCTGATCAAGTACTAACCCTAAACAAAAATGGTGTAGTTTGTACTAGATACACAGCTATTGCCATAGGCATTAAGGGTTTTTCTGAACTTCGTATAACCTTGTGCCGACATCATTTGTGGCATTGTCCAAAATCTGTATTTTTTTGATACTAGAAAACTCATTGTATTTCTCCATGTTTCCATGTAATGTGGAATGTTTGTCCTCATGTTATTGATTTCTTTTCTCTCCCTATTAGGTGCAGAAGCTACAAGCCATTCTCAAGCCAATGATGCTGAGAAGACTCAAAGAGGATGTTGAAAAAAACCTGGCACCCAAACAGGAAACTATAATTGAAGTAGAGCTGACCAACATCCAGAAGAAATACTACAGGGCTATTTTGGAGAAGAATTTCTCCTTTCTTTCCAAAGGGGCAGGTCATACTAACATGCCTAATCTACTCAACACAATGATGGAGTTGCGCAAATGCTGCAACCACCCATATCTTATTAATGGTGAGAGACTTTCTGGAAAATACCTGCCCTTTCTGTATTATCTGTTTACTTTGTAAATGATATTCTTCAGGAACAATAAGTGCATTGACTGATCCAGCCTAATTTGGGTGAAGGTGGGGTTCTTTTGAAACAATTCTCATATGCAATATCTTTCTCTATTCTTTCTAACCCATTAAACCTGCATAATCTACAAAATTAAATAGGATTTGCTGTTGAGAATTTTATGAATAACAAGTCATTCTGTGCTCTGGACAAATGTTCTCATTGATACTCCATTTGTTCTGTTTTGGATCAATAGAGTAGTTATAGTAGTTTGCATGTCTTTCTCCACATATTTACATACTCTTTACCCAATTACAATCTTAAACCTTACTTGGATATTTTGTATAACAAATTGAAGATTTAAGATTTTGGGGGTGCTGAAATTCTGTGTGTGTGATAAGGTGATCTTAAGTCAAATCACTTTGTTGTTGTTGTTGTTGTTGTTGTTGTTTTAATTTTATTCCTTATCACAGTTAAATAAACTGTATCCTTAGTATGTTTTTCTGAATTTCACCATCCCATTTGATTTTTCTTTTGGCAGGTGCAGAAGAAAAAATCCTAACAGAATTTCGAGAAGCTTGCCATATTATACCTCATGACTTCCACTTGCAGGCCATGGTTCGTTCAGCTGGCAAATTGGTTCTCATTGACAAGTTACTTCCAAAACTTAAAGCGGGTGGCCATAAAGTTCTGATCTTCTCCCAGATGGTACGCTGCCTAGATATCCTAGAGGATTATCTGATCCAGAGAAGGTGAGAAAAGGGTGATTCCTTGCCTTGTGTTTACTGTATCCTGCAAAAAGAGGGCCCAGGATAAGAGAAGTATTTAAGACTCTCGTTCTCAACTTTGTAATAAGGTTTTTGGTCAACTAGAGATAGGGAGGTACTGGTATTGATCCTAGTCTGCTGTTGTGGTCTCTATTTCTACTCAGCTGATTAACTTTTTTTTTTCTATGACTCCTGTACAGGTACTTATATGAGCGTATTGATGGGCGAGTTAGAGGTAACCTTCGACAGGCTGCAATTGACCGCTTCAGCAAGCCTGACTCGGACCGCTTTGTCTTTTTGCTATGCACCCGGGCTGGTGGACTTGGTATTAATCTCACAGCTGCTGATACCTGCATCATTTTTGATTCAGATTGGAATCCCCAAAATGACCTGCAGGTAAAAGAAATTGTCTTCAGGACTAACTACCTAATGTAGGACGTTTTCAGCAGGATCAGGGTCTCAGAAAGGATTGTCCTACAGAGAGTATGGAATTGTTGACTAGTGGTGGCAGTCTAGATCAGAGGTCAGCAAACTCTTTTCAGAAAGGACCACAGACAATAAATGATTTAGGCGTTGTGGATTATACAATCTCTGTTGTAACTCCTCACCTCTGCTCTTGTAGCACAAAAGCAGCCTTAGACAATATGTAAATGAATGGGTGGGGCTATGGTCTAGTAAATTTTATTTTCAGAAACAGGTGGCCATGCAGACCATAGATTGCTAACACCTGGTCTATATGATGGGACAGTGATTTCATTTTGAAATTTTGAAATTGACTTTTGGTTTTGAGTTGATGTCGTGACTGCTTCATAGATATGAATTGTACTTTGAGTGCCTCCTATCTTCTGTCCTCCCTTACCAATTTTATGTTATCTTTGCTGTTTCCTACCATTGTTTGATTTTTATTTAGGCCCAGGCACGGTGTCATCGAATTGGACAGAGCAAAGCTGTGAAGGTGTACCGTCTCATCACTCGGAATTCTTATGAGAGAGAGATGTTTGATAAGGCTAGTCTGAAGCTGGGATTGGATAAGGCTGTCCTTCAGTCCATGAGCGGTCGGGATGGCAACATTACTGGAGTGAGTCCTTTTGGTCTATAGATAATATTCGTAGCATAGCAGGTCCTGTTGACAGTGGGAGACAGCTATTTTTGCACAGGAATATGACCACCTTGTTTTGAATCTCAATTTTTATTATAAAAAACTAAGATATTATAGTATGGTTAGATAATAAGCTCATGGTCGTCTTTTCATCTTTCTATTGGATTTTGTAGATCCAACAGTTCTCCAAGAAAGAGATTGAAGATCTCTTACGAAAAGGAGCATATGCAGCCATAATGGAGGAGGATGATGAGGGCTCCAAGTTTTGTGAAGAGGATATTGATCAGATCTTGTTAAGACGAACCACAACAATCACCATTGAGTCTGAAGGAAAGGGCTCTACCTTTGCCAAGGTATGTTCTATCTGTGCCAGATGCTAGAGAAGTAGAGATAGAGACAGGAATTTCTAAAATTTAAATATATCGTTTAAATGTTTATACCGAATTCCCATTGCTCAGAAAAGTGTTACAGTCCACTTTATTCTGTTCCTTCGTTCCTCATTAGGCAAGCTTTGTTGCTTCTGAAAACAGGACAGATATTTCTCTGGATGACCCCAACTTTTGGCAAAAGTGGGCCAAAAAGGCTGACTTGGACATGGATCTACTCAATAGCAAGGTATACTTCCTTTTTCTTTGGGGAGGAAATATGGTAGAAGACATAGTTCTTTCAGGAGTTTTTTTAGCTGCTCTGATTCTTAGATGCTGATTTTGGTTTATTATGGTTTATTATATACAAGGGCTTTTATAAAAACCCTACTTAGTAGACTCCAGAAACTGCTTAGATATCTGCCACTTAATCTTGCTTCTCGAGTCCCCTATTTTGCATTTCCTAAAAACTCTCTCAGTGTCTATAAATATTACTTGCAAGGCTGGCAAGGCTGTTTCAATTGTCTTAATTTCTTTCTCATGATCATATGTTGAAGAAAGTTACTTATTCTTCTGTTCTTTGCATAGAATAATTTGGTGATTGACACACCTAGAGTACGCAAACAGACCCGCCACTTCAGCACTCTGAAAGATGATGACCTGGTGGAATTCTCTGATTTGGAAAGTGAAGACGACGAGCGGCCACGCTCTCGCCGACATGACCGTCATCATACCTATGGGCGCACTGACTGCTTTCGGGTGGAAAAGCACCTATTAGTATATGGGTAGGAACCCACTTTACCAACAGAGGTAGTACATCTCAATTCTGAGAGACACCCTGTTGCCTTTCAAATAAGATTTCAAAGAGGAGATAATGGGAAAAATTTGATTCTACTTTCTCTGTTACCATATTTTCCCAAGATCTGTTTTTCTCCCACCTTTTGGGATATATAATTCTGGGAGACTGGAGAATATCATTGAATTAGAGTCCCCAGGAAAAGAGTAATATAATTTCCTTTTCTGTTTTTCTAGTTGGGGACGGTGGCGAGATATCTTGTCTCATGGACGCTTCAAGCGACGCATGACTGAACGAGATGTGGAGACAATTTGCAGGGCCATCCTCGTTTACTGTCTTCTACATTATCGTGGGGATGAAAATATCAAAGGCTTTATCTGGGACTTGATTAGCCCTGCTGAAAATGGCAAGACAAAAGAATTGCAGAATCATTCAGGTAATTATCAGCTTTTTACTTTTCATCTTTCTGTAGGTTATCTAATCCTTTTCAGGTCCAAGGGGTTTTCTCAATCCAAGTCTTTAATGTCTCCCCTTTCCCAGGTCTATCTATTCCCGTGCCACGTGGACGCAAAGGGAAAAAGGTAAAGTCACAAAGTACTTTCGATATCCATAAAGCAGATTGGATCCGGAAATATAATCCTGATACTCTGTTCCAAGATGAAAGTTATAAGAAGCACTTGAAACATCAGTGTAACAAGTAAGGATGAAATTTACCAAAGACTAAAGTATTTTCCACATCAAACTTTCTATGCTAAATTGAGCCAGCTCTTCTTCTCTCCCATCTAGGGTGCTGTTACGGGTACGAATGCTGTACTATCTGAGACAGGAGGTGATTGGAGACCAGGCAGAGAAGGTGTTAGGGGGTGCTATTGCCAGGTAAATTTATGCTGTATTTTTTTTTCATGCCCTACCTTATTTAAGAAAAGATTAGCTTATTTTATGCTATCTTTGGTATACTTGATAATTAAAATTTATATATTAGGTCTTTAATTCTACACTTGATACCAGTGGAAGGAAATAGGCAACTGTGTGAGCATTTAAATTAATAGATAAAAGAAGATAATTGTAATAATTTGCCAAGGATTATCATTTTAATTTCCTTCTTTACTGTGGTGACTCCTTTTATACTTTTAGCGAGATTGACATATGGTTCCCAGTAGTCGATCAGCTGGAGGTTCCAACAACATGGTGGGACAGTGAGGCTGATAAGTCCCTGCTCATTGGCGTCTTTAAGCATGGTAAGTACCTTCTCTTAATCTATTCCTTTCCTGGTGTAGATCTGTCTACAGATGGAACATTTATCAAAATGCTCAAGACCAATAACTGAGTTCTCTGATTAATCTTCACTAAGCTTATGTTTGAATGGAAACTGGTTCTTAAATATCCAGAGCAGATCAGTTCATTCCTATAAATAGATGCTCAAGAAAGACCAGATGGGTAGTTAAATCTCGAGGTAGGGAGTCTCCCATCTGTTCTCTAATAACTATTACCAATCTGTATTTTGTGGCATCTAAGTTAAGGTTCTAGAATCAGGGAGATAATTAACATATGCTCACTCCTATTAATCATGTTTGATTTGTATGACTTTCCTGAAAGAGTTCTATTTGTATAACATCCCATTTGTCTGAATGTTCAGCAGTCACTCTGATATAGGTATGAAAAACAGTGTTTAAATGTGAAACAAATGGTATAATAAGGGAGAATACTTCCTTTTCAATCTTGCCTAATAAATCTCAAGTGTTAAGAGCAGTGAGCACTAAATTCCAGCTCACTAATTTAGTGAATTGGAATATGAATTCTTTTTTTAAAATATTTTTGTTTAGCTCTTTAAAATATAAGTAATAGCACTGATCCACATGTTTTTGCTAAGTTTAGTGGGACAAGAAAAACCATTAGCATGTGTGATCTTAGTTGTACTTGTGAGGAAGAGGTTTAGAAGAGTCCAAACATCCTTAAGTGTTCGTTCATTCATTCACCATTCATCAAAAGTTCAGTGTTTGTCTGTTTGCAGGTACAGTTTTTTTATCCTTCATTTGAAATGTGTGACCGATTCCTAAATAATTTTTAGTTTCTCTATTTGTGTGGTAAGAATGATGATAATAATAGAAAGATTACTATTTAACTGGCTATGTAAATCCATTGTCATTTTATTTAAATAGTATTTTGCATTGTGAGCAAAGTAGCGCATATTCTCTAATTACTCCAGCAGCATACAAAGTATGCATAAAGGCAAAAATGAATCCATGATTCTCTTCAATTTATGGCTTTTTCTCTAGGCTATGAAAAGTATAATACTATGAGGGCAGACCCAGCCTTATGCTTCCTAGAAAAGGCTGGCAGACCAGATGACAAAGCTATTGCAGCAGAACATCGAGTGTTGGATAATTTCTCTGACATAGTAGAAGGGTAAGCATTGGCGTTCAGTTCTTTTAAAGTTCCGAGTTCTCCCTGAGAAGGTTGTTAGTTGCTTGTGCTAAGATATAACACTAGCCTCGATTGAACCACTGAGCTTCTTAATGCTGGTTATACACATGAATGATAAATTCTTAACAAAGAGTAGGACTAGCAGAAAAGACTCCATAAATTGGCCTTAAACCGTATGTTGCTATAAGATGTAACTATGGGTGAAAATTAATGCTACTCCTAAATGGTTTACTTGATGTTTTATTCAGTTTTCTTTGCAATGCTTTTCAGTACAGCCATAGTAGCAGAGAGGATAACTGGTCCTCTTGAAAGGTAATAGTCATGTCGTTCTTCCATGCCACTGTGGGGTAGAGACTAGGAAAATTTAGCTCTGGTTTATCATCTCTCGATAGTGGCTGACCCATAAAGGCATTTACTCTGCCTGGATACATGCCTCGATGATGAGTTGCCATGCTAATACTGAGCCACCAGGTAGGGCAGTATTGCCCTGGTTTGGGTGTCAGTGAGTTTAACAAAACTTCTCACATGGAAACCTGAGGGGCATGTCAAAGAGTTGGCTTAGTTCATGAATACCCACCCACTCCTTTGCAATTGAGAGGTTTCTCTTTGATGACCACAGCTTCACTTTGCGTAGTGATAGACCCTCAAAGGATATTGGGTCATTTATTCATTTTAAACAAATCATTTATTGTATTATCCTTCTCAGTAGAGCAAAGTGATAAAAATAAGTAGGCGTGGACCATTCAAAAAGTAATAAAAGTAAATAGTTGGGAAAGAGAAGGATAATAGGTTAAAAATAAAAGGGGCTGTCAAGAGAAAGGAAGTGTGCTGGACCATGTTCATTTCAAATTAAAACAATTTAGAGTAGCACTTTCTTTAGAGTGTCAATTTCTCCCAGCTCTTTGTTCTGTTGGATGCTGTACCTAACTTTTTCAAAACTTAGCACCTGGCCTGTCATTCGTTCTAGTATAAAAGAAAAAGCTGTTTCATGCTGGATTGTATGTCTGGCCTTGTCTTCATCCTAGGTTCCTCTTAGTGAAAGAAGATATATTGTTAACGTTTTCTCATACTTTGATAATTTTAGGGTTGACTTTGATAAGGATTGTGAAGATCCTGAATATAAACCACTCCAGGGTCCCCCAAAGGACCAAGATGATGAGGTGAGGAATCCTCATTTAAGTTTATTTTCTGTTACTAAATAGCTAAATGTTTTCCCATTCCCTGAATCCTGAAGTATATTGATGAACTTAGAAATTGGAAAGTAATTACCATTTGGGAATATAAAGTACTAATGGAAAAGATTGTAATGCCAGCTGGAAATCAGGGATGCCTTTGTGGAGGAGGTGGGACCCAAGGTGGACGGTGAAGTATATTATTTGACTACTAAATTCCTGAGTCCTGTTATCTTTAAGTCATTAATAAAAATAGACTCTGTAGGTTCTACTTTCTTATTCTTTTAGTTGGTTGCTTCTAATTTTTTTGTAAGCGTTCCTTTCATTGGAGATTTTTCTTGATCCCTTGGTGCCATAGAAGGACACACATGAGAAACTGATTTCAGAGTACCAACTCCCCCTCCTTTCCCTTTTTCCTCCATCCTGTGGGGTGGATCTCCTTCTTTAGGGTGATCCCTTGATGATGATGGATGAGGAGATCTCAGTGATTGATGGAGATGAAGGTAAATTTCTAGGTCAACTAGTACAATTTGGGGTGCTGGGTTGGGGAATTATTAACTGAATTCTATCCAATCCTGGGATTTCTGAGAGCTTTGCCTTTGGGTGGGTTGAAATATCAGTATTATTATCTCTACTGCCTTTCCTGTACTTCCTGGTCATACTGCTTTGCTTCCCCCACAGCCCAGGTGACCCAACAGCCTGGCCATCTATTCTGGCCTCCAGGCTCTGCTCTGACAGCGAGGCTTCGGCGCCTAGTAACAGCCTATCAGCGCAGCTACAAGAGAGAACAGATGAAGATAGAGGCTGCAGAACGTGGGGACCGGAGACGGCGGCGTTGTGAGGCAGCCTTCAAGCTAAAAGAAATTGCACGGCGGGAGAAACAGCAACGGTAAAATATAGCTGGGAATTCAAGTTGAGCTGTAAGATTGTCTTCACATACAGGCCCTATTGAAAAGTATCTTAGGAAGAATTTATTTGGAATTCCCTACAGAGGGACCATCTTGTTCACCATGATTGTTATACCTCTCCATGTAAACCTCAGTTGTGTGCATACTCATCTCTTAGGGAAGATCTATGTAGCCATTCTCATTAAGTTATTTGTATCATTTTCCCTCTTAGCTGGCTGATTTTTAAATTCTTACATCTTACAGAGTACATCTTATAACTATCTCTTCTGCTATCTTCTGTGCTTCCCCGCCACTACTTTGTTTTTGTGTATTCACATATTCTAAGCCACGCTAAGAAATAACCAGTTTCCCGGTGTTTTTCTGATCACTGTTACCTGATCCTGTCGCCTGATTCCTCTTCCTTTTATAGATGGACAAGACGTGAACAAACTGATTTCTATCGAGTCGTGTCTACCTTTGGTGTGGAGTATGACCCTGACACCTTGCAGTTCCATTGGGATCGCTTTCGTACTTTTGCTCGGCTGGACAAAAAAACAGATGAAAGCCTTACCAAGTACTTCCATGGCTTTGTGGCCATGTGCCGTCAAGTATGCCGCCTTCCCCCGGCAGCTGGAGATGGTAAGTGAAACTGTAGAATCTTGGACGAGCAGGGATGGATGGCAGCAGAGCAAGCTCTTGGTTCATTTTTTTTTCTACCTGTCTCTTGCAGAGCCCCCGGATCCGAATCTGTTTATTGAGCCCATCACTGAGGAGAGGGCATCACGGACTCTCTACCGTATCGAATTGCTTCGACGCTTACGGGAACAAGTTTTATGCCACCCCCTTTTGGAAGATCGACTGGCATTATGTCAGCCTCCAGGTCCTGAATTACCCAAATGGTGGGAGCCTATTCGTCATGATGGGGAGCTTCTACGAGGGGCAGCCCGCCATGGGGTGAGCCAAACAGACTGCAACATCATGCAGGACCCAGACTTCTCTTTTCTGGCTGCCCGTATGAATTATATGCAGAACCATCAGGCAGGAGCACCAGCTCCATCCCTGTCACGCTGCTCTACTCCACTGCTACATCAGCAGTATACCTCGCGCACTGCCTCACCGTTATCCCTACGCCCAGATGCTCCTGTTGAAAAGCCACCTGAGGAGACAGCTGCCCAAGTTCCCAGTCTGGAGAGTCTGACTTTAAAGCTAGAGCATGAGGTGGTGGCCAGAAGCCGACCAACCCCACAAGACTATGAGATTCGAGTAGCCCCCTCTGATCCTTCTCCTCTGGTTTCCCGGAGTGTTCCACCAGTCAAACTGGAGGATGAGGATGATTCAGACTCTGAGCTGGACTTGAGTAAGCTGTCACCATCATCCTCTTCTTCCTCATCCTCATCCAGCTCAAGCTCCAGCACTGATGAGAGTGAGGACGAGAAGGAAGAGAAGCTAAGTGAGTGCATGTGGCTATTGGCCTTCTTCCCTGTTTTACCCCTACCTGCTCTTTCTTTTTTTTAAACGCATTCTCTGAGAGAGATTTGGATTTTAATTTTATGTACTATCACAACAAACCTGCTATTCTTTGAGTCTTTTTTTAAAACCCATATAATACCATTGCTATATAACATTACTAATTTCTTCTTTGCTCGCACATCCTGTATGATCTCTAGCTGCTGACCGGTCTCACTCAAAGCTCTATGATGAAGAGAGTCTCCTGTCCCTCCCTATGTCCCAAGATGGATTCCCAAATGAAGATGGAGAACAAATGACCCCTGAGCTTCTGCTGCTACAAGAAAGACAAAGAGCCTCTGAGTGGCCCAAGGTAACAGCCTCATTCCTGGACATGTAGAGTCTAGAAATACAGAGTAATATATACAGGGAACAAGGAACAGATGGTTCTGGTTTTCTTTGATTGTGTTTAGTGTTAAACGTTTTTTCATGAAACTCTTTGCAGTTGACTTAGGAATCTGATACCTTTACCTCCCTCCTTTGTACTTTATGATTTTATCCATCCTGATAATGATGGCACTATTATTTTTCACAGGATTACATAGCTAGTATTCAGTCCTTAAAACCAGTACTTATTTCTTTTTTCCCCACTCAGGATCGTGTCCTGATAAACCGTATTGACCTCGTCTGCCAAGCTGTACTCTCAGGGAAGTGGCCTTCTAGCCGCCGGAGCCAGGAAATGGTAACAGGAGGAATTTTGGGGCCAAGCAACCACTTGCTAGACAGTCCCTCATTGACTCCAGGAGAATATGGTGACTCTCCAGTCCCCACACCACGGAGTAGCAGTGCAGCTTCCATGGCAGAGGAGGAAGTGTCTGCAGTCACCACAGCAGCAGCTCAGTTCACCAAACTTCGCCGAGGCATGGATGAGAAAGAGTTTACAGTTCAGATCAAAGATGTAAGCTCAGCATTTAGGCTATGAGCAGTGGGGAAGGTGGCTATAGATCTTGCTAACTAGTTTCACTGACAGGATACTAAACTCATTTGGTTAGCCCACTTTAAAAATGAGAGGAGGAAAAAAATTGGAGCTCACAAAGATTCATTTAAGAAAAGTCATTGCTGTAGAGGAAGGGGTCTTTTATCTCCTGAGACTAGTTAAAAGAAACCATATTTTGGAAAGAGATTTAAATGACATAAAGCTTTTGGGTGGCTTGTTTCTAGATTCTAGAAACCTAATTTTTAAAAATTGAAATCAAATTGTGAGAAAGCTGTTAAAATGACACCTCACCAAAGTATTATGGGCCTTAATTAAGTTAAGGAGTTCAGTGTTATATATTTTATAGATGGAAATTTTTATTTTTCCTGAAATTTTTCATATTGAAACTATTAGCTAACCATTAAGTACTCAATGAGAAAATTTTCTTCAATTAGTATGTGATGGGAATATCAAGATTTTTGCCCCTGTGATGAGATGCCATGCTAATACTGAAACACCAGATAAGGGGGTTTTACCCTATGTCGGGTGTTATTGAGAAAAATTCTACTTCTCTTAAAGATACCTGAGGGGCACTAGGCTGAGAAATGAAATCTTTCTAAAGAAATAGTATTTAAGTTTTGTTACAT
Organism: Cynopterus sphinx; assembly: GCA_030015415.1. NCBI lineage: Eukaryota > Metazoa > Chordata > Mammalia > Chiroptera > Pteropodidae > Cynopterus > Cynopterus sphinx. The sequence continues at coordinate 79,170,967 of CM057384.1, forward strand.
TTCTAATTTCTACCCTTTAGTTAGGTGGCCTTCTCAGTATCATTGAGCCAAAGGACGACCCTTACCCCAAGCCACCCAAAGCTTAAACTTTACCATAAAAACATGTGCCATGTGACGTCTTGGGTGGGTGGGTTGTCTTCCTAGGAGGAAGGATTGAAGTTAACATTCCAGAAGCACAAATTGATGGCTAATGGAGTAATGGGAGATGGACATCCTCTGTTTCATAAGAAGAAGGGGAATAGAAAGAAGCTAGTCGAGGTGAGTGGTAGAGAAAGTCTTTAAAATGATTAGGTAAGATCTTTTTATTCCCAGTAATTGATGAAGGCAGTTGGGTTGAGGGACTAGAAGATGTTATTTTATGGTTACCATTGGCTCTGCTCCCCCTCTCTCCTTGCCCCAAAGGAGAGTATGTGCTCATGGGGGTGGATTCTGGGTTTGCAGCTGGAGGTGGAATGCATGGAAGAGCCTAATCACCTTGATGTGGACCTGGAGACCCGGATCCCTGTCATCAATAAGGTGGATGGTACTTTGCTGGTGGGTGAGGATGCCCCTCGCCGGGCTGAACTGGAGATGTGGTTACAGGGTCATCCAGAGTTCGCTGTCGATCCCCGATTTCTAGCGGTGAGTGGCACTTCCATCCAGCAAGATTTAAAGTCATTCCCTTGGTTTTTAACCTGTGTGAGAGGAAGGAAGCATGCCATGTTAAGTCATTTTTTCTGCATCTGCAAAACAAAAATTCTTGTACCCAGTCATCCTACCTCGGAGTTGTAAAGATCAAAATAAAATACTGTCATAAGTACTTTTTAAACTAAATGCTAAGCAAATATTTACTATTAAACTATTACATAAACACCTAAATTTTTTGGAGAGATCTGCTTAATGGCAGTTTTCCACTTACCCACACAATAAGCATTTACTGTCAGACTAGACACTAGTATCATAATAAATACTCCAGAGAAGTTTTTTATTTCTCTAGGGTAACTGATATTTTTCTGTTGCAGTATATGGAGGATCGCAGAAAACAGAAGTGGCAGAGATGTAAAAAAAATAATAAGGCAGAATTGAACTGTTTGGGAATGGAACCAGTACAGACTGCTAACTCTAGGAATGGAAAAAAGGTGAGACAGGCTGAGGCATTGCTGCTCTGTTCCCACACTAGATGTGACTGGAGAAATTATTTAATATTCTTTACTTTTTTCCAGTATATGTTTGCAAAACTTCTTTTTAGTTCACCAATAAGGAAATTAGAGTATTTTTATTGATATTTTTATTGTCTTGTGGCATCGTTATCTCTAGAAGAACATAAAATTCTAAATACTAATTTCAGCACTGTAAGCATATTAAAATATAAAAATTAGTAAAATGTGTGAGAACATTCAAGGCCTTATCCTGTTCTTCTACTAGCTGAAAGATTTTTAGCAAATCCTTTAACCTTTTCAGTTTTCTCATCCTTAAAAGTGAGAGGTTTGAAGTAGATAATCTCAAAAAGTTTTGTGATTCTGTGTGTGTTTTAGAAATGATGTGGAGGCCTACTAAGGTAAATAGTCATGGAGTCTCCCAACATATAAGAGGGTGAAAATTACTAATAATATTCCATTAATGGAAAAAGGACAGGAAACCACATTTTATATCTTACAACAATTTTGTCAGTAGGTTATTTTATTTTCAAATATTTCTGTTTTATTATGGTTATAGGGCATTTGGTAGATTAAGTACCCATAATCCTTTCCACCAAAATATAACTGCAAAAGTTTCTTTTGGCTGTGTTTGTCTTACTTTGGGCAATAGTTGTATTTTTTAAACATATAAATCATAGTTTGATTTGGTAAGCATTCATTTAAAAACGGATTAGCACTTTCCTAAACCCATTTTATCTAATCATTTCCCATTTGATCTTTTATTTACACCCCTTTATACATGTGATACATATAAAACTATGTAGTTTCTTTCCAAATGAACAATACCTATCTTTTGAATTTAATAAATTCTGAGAATATTATTTTGCACGTAATATATATTTGTGATATGAATTTATGAGTTTTATTTTATATTGGTGAATGTATTTTCATATAAACATTGCTTCTGTAGAATGTTTTAATTTTCTCTCTTAGATCCATGAAACCAAGAGTATAATAAGCAGAATGACTGATATTAGAGGCTAATGGCAAGAAGACTGATACCCTCTCTGTCTCAAATTTAACATTATAGAGCAGCCTATAAAAAAGGCTTTTCCTTCTTTAATCCTAAAAGTAGTATTACCTGTTTTTATCTCAAGTACTTTTGCTACTTCTTTATAGTAAGTTTTCTTCTAAAGAAGAAAGGATCATAGGAAATCAGAAAAAATCATAATATATGACTCGTACAGAATATTTAATGGGGTATCTAGCATTACGTGCTTTACTACTGAGGCCTGCAGGAGTGTAGGTGCTATTATAATATTTTTAAAGTGTATACATAGAGTTTTGAGATGTTTATTTTTCCAAGTCAGAAAGGTGTATTCTCATGTTATGTGTCAGGCTTAGGTAGTTGCCTCACAACTATACTGGTATGTATAATCCTATCCTTCATTATTGCATTAGAGTGGGGTAAATTCAAGAGAGGTCAAAAAGATTGTGGCTAGATCCTTACCAAATTAATGTTAAGTTTTTCACATTTGATGATTTCACATCAAATTTACATGTCTGCTGAATTTTAAATTACCTCTTCTGAATGTTCTGACTCTAAATTTTGGTTAAGTTCACTGAGGCTGGGAATTATTCCTTCTAGTGCCCCTGCTTTGCTAGACCTAAGTGCAATACTGGGTAAACTGGCATTAAACTCAGACAATTGGTACCTCATGAACAAAGGTAAGCATTTGTGAAGGGGTTGGTCAGAGTAATCATATATTATAGTTATGGATAAAAGCAAAACTCTGAATTTTACATGTGTATCAGTACCAAACAATCAACCGTGTCCAGCATTTGCTCCTCCCCATTTATCAGGCCTCCTCTATCATTGTTTTGCCTGTCTAAAGATAGATTTAGTGAAAAATGCATATGCAAGCTAGGACTCTGTTGACTTCTGTTTTATTTTTTTCCCTTTCTTTCTACTATCTTTTTCTGTTCCTTCTTCCCAGGGTCACCATGCTGAAACTGTATTCAACCGGGTTTTGCCAGGGCCTATTGCTCCAGATAACAGCAAGAAGCGAACCCGTAGGATGCGACCAGACCTTTCTAAGATGATGGCCCTGATGCAGGGTGGAGGCACTGGGTCCCTATCTCTGCATAATACCTTCCAGCACAGCAGTAGTGGCCTGCAGTCTGTGTCGTCTTTGGGTCACAGCAGTGCCACTTCTGCATCTTTGCCTTTTATGCCGTTTGTGATGGGTGGTGCAGCATCATCCCCTCATGTAGACTCCAGCTCCATACTTCATCACCACCACCACCACCCCCACCCCCACCATCACCACCATCACCATCCAGGCCTGAGAGCCACTGGCTACCCTTCTTCACCAGCCACTACCACCTCTGCTACTGCCTTGAGGTTGTCACCACTGCAACCTGAGGAGGACGAGGACGATGAGGATGAAGATGATGATGATTTATCTCAGGGCTATGATAGCTCAGAAAGGGACTTCTCACTCATTGATGATCCTATGATGCCAGCCAACTCAGACTCCAGCGAAGATGCTGATGACTGAAGCCCCAGCATGGTCCCCATTACTTGGGTGGCTGCTGTATTTTCATTTACTCTGGCCCTTGGACTATGGAAAAGTGGGAGGGGCAGGGGAGATGTGGGGAAACCCAGGACTCCAGGAGGTGAAAAGGAAAAAGAAAATTTGTACCTGATTGCTTCCAAATTTGAGCAGATTGGGTTGGCAGGGGAACTCCTAAAATAATACATGACTACTTCCTCATTTCTGGGGAAGGAAAGGAGACTAGAGCAGCTGAGGCGCTCACCCCTCCCTAGACACCTCCATTAACCACAGACCATGTAGCGCTGGCCCTGGCCTCTGGCAGAGCCTGTTCCTGGCCGAACTGTGGATACAGCTGGAGTGTCAGGAACTGTTACCTTCCTTCCCTTGGCATTAATAAATTTAAGTTAATCCTTTTCCACTCTTCCTCGTTCTATAGTTCAAATCCAATATCAGTGTTAATTTTAGGAGTTGATATTCGTGTTGGGCAATTTCAACACCACTCTCTGAAAGTTGATTACTGTTAGTGCAAAGTTAACTGGAAAAGGCAGAGAAATCATCTGTACTCCATTAAAGGACTGTGTAGGCTGTTCAGTTTGCTCAAGGCAAAGGAATGATTTAAGCTAAATAGGAGGCAAAACATTGTTTCAAATTCAAACTCAAGTTCTCAGAAAAAATGAGAAGAACTTTGGCAAGAACCAGGTACATTTTGTTTCAAATTAACTGAAGCCATAAGTGGTGTCACTTCATGAACTGCTGCAAGACTGGAAAGGGCCATCACAACTTGGGCCCCTGGTACTGGGTTGTGTGAATCCTCAAGCCATTTGTTTCCTACAGCCCTTCCCCTAACATCCCAGCGCTCAGATGAAGCCTGGACATTTCGTTTCCCTTTCCTAGGTGAAGTACTTCCCCTATAGGGGATAGTTTTATCAGGAGGGTGTGCTTCCTCTCCCTAGTTTGAGCTGTGTCCGTGCGGAGGCCTAGCCCAGCATCCTGGAATCGAGGATCCTTCCAGCCCTGGAGCGACAGGCTTTTGCTTCCCTACCATCTCTAGGAGGGAAACGTACCCAGTTACGCTGTGGTCTTCCTATCCCATCGCACGCCACATACCCCTCATGTTTTCCTTTCCTGTGCGGACGGGTGGGGGTCATTCCACCCGCGCGCGGCAGTTTGTGAGGGGCGGGGCTGGCTCGACAGGCCTCCCGCCTCAGCATTGGCCAGGCGCAGCGTTTCGGGCCAAACGGAGCTCCTGGAAACTGCGGCCCAGCAGAGAGGGCGGGGACAGAGCGTCACGTGATGACGTCAACTCGCCTGCGGTTGTTGCTAAATTGACAAAACCCCGCGAAAATCTAGATTCTTTGCACATTTTGTTGATTCCTGCACTCTCTTCCTCCTTCTAATCTCACGAAAGAGGTTTAAAAAAAAAAGAGCGCTGTCGGGGCCCGGAAGCGGAAAGGGCATCGTTGAGGTCGATACTTCCGGGTCACTGGGAGAGTGCGGGATTCCGGGGCCGAGAGCTGGTGGCGGAGCCGGGACCTCGCGTGATTCTCGGGACCCGAGGAGTAGCGGCGTCTGTGGCTATGGCTGTGACTCTGGACAAAGACGCTTATTACCGGAGAGTGAAGAGACTGTACAGCAATTGGCGGGTGAGAGAGATCCCGTAATTTTCCCTAGGGAGCCCCTCTCTTCCATCCCATAATAACCCCGTTTCTCGGCGCCCTTTTTTCCCTTTCCGTCGGGGATTCCCGGGTTCACTGTCGCGCCCCTTTAGTTGCTCCAGGATTGTTCACCGCGGTGGTTCCGAGCGCCCCCGTCCCCGTAACAGGGGATCCCCTGCAATCACCCTGCCCTACGGTCACCACCATCTTCCGCGCGTGCCGGCCCCCGTCATGCATAACAGCTACCTTTCGTAGTCTCTTCCCGCCCTAGAGGAGGCATCATCTTTCTCCCACTCCGCGATCGCGTCTTGCTGCCCGCTCCTGCAGTGTTCACACACACCCACGCACTCGCTCTGTCCTTCCAGAAGCAGAGTATTGCGCCCCGGTCCCGCCAGAATTAAACTATCTAAGTAAAGGATGGACGGAGGGGCTAAGAGGATGTGAATCGAGCTCGTTGCATTAATTCTTTGCGGCGCTTTTGCTGGAGTTAAAAAAAGATACTGCTCACGCGCAACTGCCTCACGTCCTAGGCCCTGCTGTGGGTAACACAGAAACCTAACCCTGAAAACCTGCAGGCATTAGTAATACAAAAAACGATGAGATGCCTAAAACCCCATTAGTTTTTCTCCTTGATAGAGTATCGGGGCACGTGTTCAGAAAAAGAGCTATTGCAGTTTCCAGTTTTTTAAAGATGGGCAGTTTTGCTGCTTGAAAAACGTCCACAATTAAAATTTATTTTTATTATAGTAGTTTATCAATTAAAACATTTGGTTGTATCCTCTGGTACAGCCTGAGTGAGCTGTGTAGCTTAAGTCTGGCCTCTGAACCCTGTCATCCAGGGAAGATAAAGCTAATAAAGACTTTTTAAAACCTGGAAAATGTCCTGACAAAAATGTTTAATTCTGATTTCAGCATTGTAAATTGCTTTTCAAGTTGATTCTGTACGAAAACCAAGCTATTAAAATTGGTGATTTCTCTGCCATTCACATTAAAGGTTCCTGTGCATGTTTCTTCTTTTGGGGATAAATGCATTAGATAATTGAAAGTAAAGCGGATTCTCGGTTGCATTTTATGAAAAGCAAAAATAAGGATTCTATGCTAGACAAGTGCTGAACATAAATTTTATTTTTAAAAACTTTTATTAGTTTTTGTCAAATGTTTTTACAGCTCTCACTGTCACATGTTTAAGTTGAATATGATCCATGTTAGAAAAACTCTAAAAGCCCTGAAATGTTCTAAAGATTGTTAAGGACTAGTGTGCCAGTAATCAAAAGCCCCCTCTGCCACCCATAGACCGTGAAAGTGTATACCCCTTTGATGTGGAGCTTGTTTCTAGTCTCAGTGATTCAGAGTTTATCAAATTATTCTTTATCCTTTCTAAACTATGAAAGCTAAGAGTTAGAGCCCTGCATAATAATTAAGTACAAGCATGAAACTAGGAAAAACTTGCGGCCTGAGACAGATTGGCAGACTTAATTTCAAATGATGGTCTTTAAATCCATAAGAGTTATGTTATGCCCCCCCCCCCTTTTTTCCCCTCAAAAATTATCAAAGTTTATCTTGGCCCTCCTGTTTAACTTAATGACCTCATGTAAAGGGAGAATTAGATGTTGATAAGACCCTGGCGTTATAAAGTTTGAGCCAAGTCAATATAAAAATTACTCATTAGCAAAATTTGTGATTCATTATTATATAAATCTTACTGGAATGGACTTTCTGCTTTTTTATAGCTAAATTTTAATAACTATGCCCAGAACCCACCTGTAGAATTTATGTAGTCTTTCTAGATTATAGTACTTTCATACTGATCTACTTAAGCAGAGATCATAGTTTTCTCAGATAAGTTCTGGTTGACTATCATCTTAGCTGTACCAGAAAGATAGTGAAATATATAGGTATGAGCTATACTTGTATTTCTTTTACACCTTTTCCTTTTTTAATAAGAAAACTGGCATTGACATGAGAAAATAACGTGCAGTTAATTGTTTATGAATCCCAAGCATTTGTTGTCAGCTTCCATCTTCAAAGAAATCTGTTATGACAAAAATTAACCAACAATTAATTTGGGCTCCACACCCACTTTTTAGTTTTAGATACCCTTAAGCATAAGCCTTTTAGAACTGTGATTGTCCAAGGTAGCTCCAACTTTCTTCAACTATATAGAATTGGGAAAAACTGAAGAACTACTAAACTTTTTTTAATAAGAGTGGAAGCTAATTTAGCTCCTAATTTCATCTGTAAGATGAGTTTGGGTTAGATAGATACTGTGGGGCTAGTGCAAATAAGATGTATTATTTCTTCATTACAATTTTCATAACATCCTAAAAACAATTGCAGTAACACACACTTTTAACAGTTTGAGTAGAAATTTCTAAAACAAACCATATACCAGAATAAGTAGTATCATTTTAGAGATGAGAAAATAAGCTCAGAAATCAAACAGGAGCTCTGCAGTGACAGTATTGTAGCCAATCAAGTTTTATCTGAGGCGCAATTACTGCTAATTGAAAAAACAGGCAACCTCCATAGTGGCTAGAACTTATTAACCGTTTTATGGCTCTTGGATTTTGAATCTAGTCCAGTCCTACTTCTTATTTAAGTTAGAACAAAAAGGGTTTGCAGTACCAAGTAATACAATTAGTACTGCTTGGGGTATGAAGGGGGCAGTTACCCACCATTCTGGGTTGCCAGCTGTTTTGAGAGCTGAGGGATACATTATCAAGGCACACCTATGACTCACTTAAGACCTGCCCGTTAGGACCTATTGCTGAGTGAACATTAACTACAGTCACATCTGCCTTTTATCCAAAAAGAATCCCATAAAATATCAAAATAGCAGCAGTTTGTCAAAGGAATGCCGATCCAATGCATTCATTCATGTGGCTCTACCAGTCACATTTGAGGTGGTGGCTGGTTCCAACCCTAAAAAGAAAATTTGTGCCCATGGAGAAACTGTAAGCTGTAGTGTCAGTGCTTCTCTTGACTGCCACTTTCTGGCTCTTTGCTGATTTTTGTCATGGACAGATTTCTTCTGGATTGCTTTCCAGACTAGACAGTTATCTTCTGTGGCTTAGGAAGTCTTTGAAATGCAGGCAATTCCCATACTACTTTCAGCAAGATAATGGGCATCTCAGTACTTTATGACTCCTTTATCTCTGGAAGGAGATAGAGAAAGATTTAAATAATGGTTTGGTCTCTTGAGTAAAGAAGAGTGAAGATGGAAGTAAAGCCTGGACAGGTAGGATTCACTTGTTCACTCAACTGTATAGTATTTATTTTTTACCCCAGTTACCAAGTGTAATGAGTGCCTGGCATGTCATAGCCACCCAGTGAATGATGGTGATGATTTCTGAGCTTTCTAGATTTGAAGACATTTCTATCCAGCCTGTACTTAGAGTGACTGTAAGTCCTGCCTTTCCTCAAACTGTTCACCTGTTCCTATGTAAAATGACGTGTCTTTTTATTCTCAAAATTATTTTGTTCAGATTATAAATTATATGGTTATTCTAGCTATAATTAGAGACTTTAAAAATGTTTCAATTAATGCAATGCCCATTTGGTTTTTTCAAAGGAAGATAATTGTTCCTGTGTTGCAGGATTTCCCTAGCTTTTATCATTCAGATACCACCTTCACAATTTTTGCTGATTCCTTTCCACCTATACTATTTATTTTGCACTTGAAGAAATTATTTGTAATTAAGTAATACATACACAGGTTTTTAAAAATCAAGTAGTTCTAAAAGCCTTAAAACAAAAAAACAGCCACCTGCCCAAGAAGCAACCACTTTTAGTTCTTTCATATTTTGAAGTAATATCTGTATACTGCTGATTCTTGATTTCTCAGTTTTTTTGATATTAACTTGTTTTGGTAAATTAGGATTTAAACTTAACTTTTTTATACTATCACACTCATTCCAACTTCTCTGCCTCCTGATACTTTTTAAATTTCTTCTTTTGACAGATTATTTTGAAAAATGTTAAACATACAGAAAGGTGAAGAATTTTACAGTGAATAATCATGTACCCACCACCTAGATTATACAGTTAATATTTTATTAGACTTGTTTGGTCACTTTCATCTCTCGATAAGTTCCCCCATACACACACAACTTTTAGTAAAATCAGTAGTTTACATTGTTAATGCTCATGTAAATGTTTTCACTATTGGATGAAGTAATAGAGTATAATTACCTTTTTCTCTAGACTTTTTATTTTTCTTGGCATTTATGATTGCCTTGGTTTTTCTCCCTTTTTGATTAACCTTACCCCTAACTTTTTCCTGCAGGTCTGTCATAATCTTATCAATGTTTTTTTTTTTTTAATTCTCAGACTCTTCAGATATTTTATTCTCTTTATTTTTTAAACACCACCTTTCCACATCCCCTCCAACCTTACATTATAGTTAAACTGCTGTATCTGTATAGATTACTCAGACCTGTTTGAACCTTCCATTGTTTGGTCCCTTATATCCTACAGACCATGTATTGATTTTTTTCGTTTTGTTAAAGCATTTTCTCTAAGAACTCTTAAGAAAGGATACAGAAAATATGTATTTCTTGAGCCTTTGTATGACTCAAAAGTTTTATCCTATCTTCACTGTTAGTTAATAACACAGTTCAGTGTGTATTCGAGGCTGAAAATACCTCAGAATTCTGCTCAGAATTTTGAAGCTATTAGTCTTCAAGATTACAGTATTACTTTTGAGAAGTCTGATATAATTTCTCTTTTCTGTTCCAAAATATCAGGCCTATACTCTCAGAAACATTTAGAATCACCTTTTCATTTCTTATATTTTGGATTTCATAGCATTGAGGTGGGGGTGGGGGGACTTTTTAGTCTCAAGACTTACATCCTGCAGTGCTGGAATCTGTCGGGGGAGTTTTTTGATGGTTTTCTCTCCTCCACTTCCTCAGTGATTACTCCCTCGCTTGCTCGCGCTCTTTTTTTTTTTTTTTTTTTTTTTACCTGAAATTCCTATTCAGTAAGGTTTAAACATCTTGGCTTAAATTTATTTGTTCTCTTTCATTTTCTGTATTTTTATTTTGTACTTTCATATACTGTTTCTTAATGTTTTTCCAAGAGTTTATTGAATTTTTTAAAATTTCAACTATTTTTGATTTCTAAGAGTTCCTGTCCTCTGTTCTTTTCTTGTTTCAGGGATGTACTTTATTTCTCCTGTGGAGCTGTTTCATTTAATTTCTATTTTCTCTCCTCTGCCTTGTATCCTCTGGGTTTGTTTGCTTTCTGACATATTGGAGACTTCACAAAAATCAAAATGAGGCTTGTCTATACCCATCTATATTGAGAATGAGACAATAAAAACTGATTGGAAGCCCTGTATGAATATGAATGGGGCTTCTCAACTAGTAGGGGTTACATTAAAGTGACTAGGCTGGCTCATTCCATGGATGACCCCTAAATGTTGGTATCTGAAGTGTTTTCTCTGAATTCATTGAAGATGTGCAAAGAAAAATCCTCTAATTCTTTTCTTTGTGGCATTTGTTCCCAATTGTCATTCAAAATACAGACTTTATTTAACTCCCCAACATATAGCACTTGCCTTCTCCTGGACCTAATAGCTGAGTCCGTTTCTCTAGAGAATAAGTCAAGTGTTTTTATGGAGGGGTTATGAATTGTCTCAGGGCTTCGAGGAACTGGGGGTTCCATCTCTTATGCTTGAGAACTAGACCTGTTTTCAGTCCTTAACTGATTCATGTACAATATACCCCATTCTGCTTCGTTGATACTTGTTGCCTCCTGAGTTCTGAACCCTTTGTGGCTCTCTGAGCTACGCATGCTTATCTTTCATCAGTTGAAAAGTATGTAACTTTTTTGCTCTGTGATTGAATATTTAAAGCCATATGTGGAATCACCTAAAATCTTTATGGGTTGTGCACTTTCAAAAAGTCTGTTCTACTATACATATTCTGTACTGATGATGTAATCAGCTGTTCTTTGACATCAGTAACAGTAGTGATGTGGTACACAGTAAATTTTTAACAAATAGTCATATCAGTCTTTAATAATGATGGCAAACACATAGTAGTTACTGTGAGCTAAGCACTATTCTAAGCACTTTATACACACTTCTGATCAAGATTAGCACAGAGAAGTTAGGACATAATAAGGGGTAGGGAATAGAATTCAAACCCAGGCAGTCTGGCTTCAGGGTGAGCCCTTACCCAGTAGGCATACTGTCTCTCTAAATCCAGGAGACAGACTTTGTTACATTTTGCTTTCAGTTACTGAAAGAAATTTCTGGTAAATTTAAGTCACTAATATTAACATCTTACCTGAAAAGAAGGTCAAATGATCCTAAGTTTCCTTAGAGATAAAAGTTGCAGACCTTCCAAAGAAATTTATTTTTCTTTTTAGGACCCTAATGAAAGTGTTCCCTCATCTGATTTGTTAACTGAGAGTGAGAAATTGTAGAAAATGTATAACTTTACCTGTTATTACTTGCTAGTTGTATCTTAAGGAAAAATATTTTAAACTTAATGCGTGCATCTAAAAAGGAAGGACTTTTAGCCCCCCCCCCCTTTTTAAACCTAAATCAATGTAAGAACTCTGTATATTTTTGTGGAACTTTTTGGTGTTTTGTAACTTGATTTTTGAGATTTTGAATATAATGGTGCATGCTGCACTTAAAGTCTTATTTTGAGGATTACAGATAATAAATGCAAGAAGGCACATAGAAGTGGCTACTCAGTATATACTAGTATTTCCATCTGAAACACCTATTTGAACAAGACTTGGGTGTCGAGTCTACCAGACAAAATAGAAGGTGGCGGAATTTGGGACAGAAAGAGTGTGGTAGATGTTGAGAGTCCATGCATACCAGGGGTCACTGCTACAAGAGAATTCATCTAGAAAAGGGAGCACAGAGATCCGAAGTCCAGATTTGGCAAGGGTTCCAGAGTTGGAAGACCCACCCAAGCAGAAGAGATCAAGTAGGAACTGGAACCTTTTAAGCAGCACAGTCTGTCCCAAGCCACCTCTCATAGTCAGGCTGGCGCTTTGAGCTGTTCCTGAGGCAGGAGCTGCTAGCCTTGGGGCATTTTTTTTTTAAAGCTAGCTCCTTCCACACTAGTATTCATTCCCAAACATATCTTAGACATAATCTAATCAAAACATTTTAGTATTTTATATATATGTAAGTTTTACAAGCAAATCATTAAAAATCTCCCATAGTTTCAAAAGACTATTTTCAGATGTGATCTGTATAAGACTCTTAGACTCTTCATAAGGTTTGAATACAAAATAGTGTCTTCAATTTTGCTGTCAAAATATTTGGTTTTATTATAATCCTTTACACTGAATCACATTTTAAGAAAAATTTAATCCAAATTTATTATCTTCAGATATCTTAAATTATATTATTACATTTCTTCTGGGGTTAGAGCCCATCGGATTTTCTAAAGAAATAATATTCTATAAAATGGTCAGAGCAGCTGGGTGCCAAGAGAAATTAGGATTCATCCTCTCACCCTTTTGATCAGCAGTGGGAAAGTGGACATTTTATATGAATTAAAATCCCTGAGATTAGGTGGGTTTGTGCCTGAATGTGCCTCTTTTTTTCTCTATTTTCAATTGTATTGAGAGACCTTTGGATAATTTTCCCATATCATTAATGATTAAGTTACATGATTATACTCTGTATTTTGAATTTTTTGTTCATGTTGATACCTTTTTCTTTGTTAAAAAGCTGATTTGACCAAGATTTTAAATAGCCAAAAAATGCTAAAGGGGACTTCTTGGTTAGTTTCAGTCGTGTTTTTTGTAGACAAATGTTTAGGAGAATATTTTACCTATATCCAGAACACATAGTAATTTTGGGAGGTTATTGAGTTAGCAGTAATATCACTGACAAAAAATTCATGTTTATTGAAGAATTAAAGTGTATGTGGCAAAATTTGGAAAGTGTTGATATAAGAATTATACAGCACAGTGATTCTCAAACTCTGATATCAGGTTCCTTTACATTTTTAAATTATTTAAGACCCCAAAGAGCCTTTTTTTGTATAGGTTGTATCAAGTATATAGAAAAAAATCTGGTCCCATACATACATGAAGCTGGAAAAGGGCATTTTTTAATAACCTTTTTAGATAATTATGGATATTCTTTGTTACTACACTAAAACTCAAGAAGTGGTAGTCTCTCAAAAATTAGTTGTAATGTAGAATGTGGAACTACAGTGGTGAATTTTTCATATTCAAGTTATGGCTCTGTTTTGCACCTTGGATTCTTTCCCCATGGATGGTTTCATAACATCACACAGTGCTTGTTTGGAAAATACTGATTCTCGGTTGTACAGTTCTTTTAAATGTTACACATTTCATTATACAGTATGGAAGAATCACATGTTAATATCACTGATCTCATCGAAAAGCCTTAAATAGGGAAGTTGTCAAGTTCACAGTGGTGGGTACAGGTTTTTCAAGATTTTAATTTCTTGCTTGAAAACTCAAATTGTACTGTTGGCAAACATGCTATTTATGTTCATTGAAGTGACAGGCTTACATCATTCATTTTAAAGAAAACGTATGCCAGATACCCAAGTCTGGTTAAGTGGTTAGTTTAGCTTGTTACTCAATTGTACAAGTGCTTTTCCTTCACACAACCATCGTACTTCAGTGTGCACACAAAAGTGCTTTGTGTGTACTCATATCTTTACACAGAATATTAAAAAGACATATACTTAAGGATTGGAATTTTATAATACTAATTATTGTTTCTGCATCAAGGATATTCTTTAGTGAAACTAGCTTTTATCCTCTTTTCGTGAATGTGTGGTAGTAAAGAATTAGTTTGGTGCCACTGCCTTGATTCATGCTAAGGCACTAGCAATTTTAAACTACAATTACTTTTGTATCATCAGTGAGAACTCATAATAAAACTTTACCAACCCTAAGGAAAAAAATTTCTCACTGAAAATCAGTGGGCAAATATATACCCTTTCTATGTAGTAACTTCTTCGGGTTATGTGTTTTGTTGTGGTAGAGAAATTCAACAGAACCCTCAATTGCTAACATATTTGGTTTATTGGCAGCCAGACCCTTAAAATGTAGAAGAGGATTTTAGGTGTTTTTCTTGACTTTATGGGGAAAGTCAGAGATTTGACCTTACAGCCCACAATTATTAATCCTTTGGTCTTAACAGAGCGTTCAAAAGTATTTAATCATACTCCAGTTTCAAAACTTACTACAAAGCTGTAGTAATCAAAACAATATGGTACTAGTGTAAGGCTAGACATGCAGATCAATGAAATAGTATTGAGAATCCAGAAATAAACCTTCATGTTTACATCATTCGATTTTTGACAGTTGTGCCAAGACAATTCAGTAGAGAAAGAATAGTCTTTCAACAAATAGTGCTAGAACAACTGGACATGCACATGTAGCAGAATGAAGTTAGACCCCTTTTTCCACCATACACGAAATTAACTCAAAATGAATTATAGATCTAAATATGAGAACCAAAACTATGAAACTGTTGTAGAGGAAAGCATAGGTAAATCTTTGACTTTTAGTTAGGTTAAACCTTATTAGATATGCCATCAAAAGCACAATAATTTGGACTTCCTCAAAATTAAAAACTTATGCTTTAAATGACATCATTAAGAAAGTGAAAAGACAACTCACTGAATGGGGTTGTAAATTTGCAAATCATATCTGATAAAAATCTAGAATATGAAAAGAACTCTAACAGCTTAATAAAGCAATAAGCCAGTTACAGAATGCTCAAAGGCTGTGTCTGCCTAGACGTATCCAAAAAAAGGTATACAGATGGTCAGTTATCATGTGAAAAGTTGCCCAACATTAGTTATCCAAGAATGGCAAATCAAAACCACAGTAAGATACTATTTCACGTCTATGGATGGCTATAATAAAAAAAGATAAGTGTTGGTTAGCATGTGGCGAAATTGGTACCCTCATACATTGCTGTTAGTAATGTAACATGGTGCAGTCACTTTGGAAAAAAACAGCCTGTGGTTCCTCAAAAAATTAAACATATAGTTACTATTAGACTTCGCAATTCCTCACCTAGATATATACTGGAGGAATATCTCTACACAGAAACTTGCATGAATGTTTATAGCAGCATTATTCATAATAGCCAAAACTGAAAATAACACAAATGTCCAGCACTCAATGAATGGATACAATGTGGCATATACATATAATGGAATATTATTCAACAATAAAAAGTATACAGTTCTGATGCATGTTACAATATGGACGAACCTTGAGAGCTTGTTAAGTAAAAGAAGCTAGATAGAAGGGCCACATGTTATATTATTCCATTTATATGAAATATCCAGAATAGATAAATTCATGGAAACAAATCAGATTAGTTGTCTAGGGCAGGGGGGAGATGGATAATGATTGCTAATGGGTTTCTTTTTGATGAAAGTGTTCTAAATTGTGACAGATGTGACTCTGAATACACTAGAAACCATTGAGTTACACATTTTAAATGGATGAATTATATGTGAATTCTATCTCAATAAAGTTTTTTTAAAAAATAAAGTAACCAGTGGTGGCTCCATAGTGTAGTGGTTAGCACGTCTGCTTTACACACAGAAGGTCCTGGGCTCACGCCCCAGGTGGAGCTATGGACTGTACCCCACTACATGCCAGGAGTGCCCCAAGCTTGTGGGAGGAGACACACCCCACCTTCAGAGATGCAGTTCTTAAGGAGAAACGGCAATATCCATAGGTCAGGGGTGGAACTGCCAGGGAGGGGGAATTAAAGAGGGGGGAAAAAAAAATAGAGTAACTAATGGCTATGAGCTTGCCAAGCAAACCTTAAACTTGGAATTTCTTTTAGGAAAAAATTATATATATTCTGAGTAACTACTAGAATCTATTTTTAAATTGCTTGTGTTAAAAGAAAATGACCAAATTATCTACTTTATTTTTCAGAAAGGAGAAGATGAATATGCCAACGTTGATGCCATTGTTGTATCAGTGGGTGTTGATGAAGAAATTGTTTATGCCAAATCAACTGCCTTACAGGTGAGGGGTTTATAGCAGTGCTGAACCCTCAGAGTCATTGAATCATCTGTTTTACCATTCAATCTAGAGCCACTAGCCACATTAAATTTTTAATTTCTTGGTCCAAAATCTCAAGTACTCTATACCGGCTATCATATTAGAGCAGATACAGAATATTTTCATCTTTACAAAAAGTTCAGTAGACAGCACTGATTTAGAACATAATTTTTTTTATCTGTAAGTACTGTTGTCACTATTGTCTTTTCCCGTAGACATGGCTCTTTGGTTATGAACTGACTGATACTATCATGGTCTTCTGTGATGACAAAATCATTTTTATGGCCAGCAAGAAAAAAGTGGAGTTCTTGAAACAAATTGCCAACACTAAGGGCAATGAGAATGCTAATGGAGCCCCTGCCATCACATTGCTGATACGAGAAAAGGTCAGAACTAATAAAGAAGGTGTCATAAATGTGAAAGAATGTCTAAAAGTGGTAAAAAGAAATGCCTTCTAGGAATTTAAAAGAATAAAAAGAGAATTTAGCTGACTTGCGATTGTAATGTCAGTTTTGTTGCATCTTCATTGTTAGGAAGAAAAGAGTTCAGTACCCTAGAAGTTCTGCGACAAAACAAATGGGCTGTGAAATTCTGGTGAACACTAACTTTATCCTCCATTCTCGAGGACGCTGTCAATTTTGGTTTTCATCTGGGTACCTTAATTGGAACAAAGAACCTTCAGTATTCCTAGGGAAGCTTAGATATACCTCATTTCCAGTTTTTCTCAAAAGTGATCTTTTTTTTGGTCATACTGCCCACCTGACAGATTTTTTTCTCAGGGTATTGTTCACCTATTGTTCAGCTATTTCTGGAGAAAAAGAATATTTTTGTCAACTTATATGGCACTTCACTTAAGCACATAAAAATATCCAAAGAAACTTTGTGTTAACTTTTGTTGTGTTGTGGTCTGAGAGAAAGAAGTAGGTAAGGCATGGGGCTATGATTTAATTCTTTCTGGGATTTAGAATGTTTGTCTTTGTTTGTTACTAGTAAACATACATGTCTAATTCTAAAACTAATTGACAAATCTCTCTTCTTCCCTGTGGCACTGATAGAATGAAAGTAATAAGAGCAGCTTTGACAAAATGATTGAAGCCATTAAAGAAAGCAAGAATGGCAAGAAGATTGGTGTGTTCAGCAAAGACAAATTCCCTGGAGAGTTCATGAAGAGCTGGAATGACTGCCTGAACAAAGAGGGCTTTGACAAAGTAAGAATACTCCAGAAGCAAGCAGGTTGGGAACTGAGTAGGCCAAAGTGTTAGGGGTTTCCATAACAAATAATGCAGAGAATATGTTTTAGGAAAACCATACATTTGTTCGCATTTCCATTTTCATTCCCTTTGGTGGAACAGTCAGCCAGTTTTACTTTTCAATCAGGAGTGAGGCATTCAGGAGAGAGTTCAACTACTTCAGAGGGAAACACAAAAGTATCTTATCTAAAAAAATGTTTGTTTTTCTTTTTCCCCTATTCTCCTGCCTGTCTTTCTAGAGAGGGGTGCTTACATGTACATTTTAAGTGGTATATTACTTTAACACCTCTTAGAATACACACTGTAGCCTGGAAAAGAGGAATTTTAAATGTTTATTCAGTCTAAGAAAAGAATATTTAGATATTCTTCAAGATACTGATGAATAGTTTGCTAAATCTGATGTCACTGATAATATTCACATTGGGAAGGATGCGTTTCTTTAGCAGTTCTATATTTGCATGTTAGAGAAACTCTTACCACTTTTGACTGCAGATAGATATCAGTGCAGTTGTGGCCTATACCATTGCTGTAAAGGAGGATGGGGAGCTCAACCTGATGAAGAAAGCAGCCAGCATCACCTCTGAGGTCTTCAACAAATTCTTCAAGGAAAGAGTCATGGAAATAGTTGATGCAGATGAGGTAAATGGAGAGGGAAAAGTCTTTTTGCTGTTTTAATGAAGCAGAAATAAATCTCCACAATGCAGTGTTTTGGTATGTGTTCAGCTTCCTTTGAAATTAAGCCTTTGATACTTAAGTTGGTGGTGTGTAATTGTGCCAGCTCTCTTTCAAAATAACTATAAATGCACTGTAGTTTCTTGAGGTTTCTGGTGCTTTACTTGAGAATTCCTTGAATAGCTGTAAATTCCACATACTGTTATTTAATTTGCTTTGCATGTATGCCAGTATGTTATCTGCTGTACAACCTGTTTCATAAGACTTTCATAGCATCCTAAACGATGTCAAGATATATGTTGTCTCCTAATGATAACATCCAAAAACGCAACACTCCTCTTTGCCACCATCTAGTAAGTATTGTTTCATTTCTGGATATACTTACAGAAAGTTCGACACAGCAAACTGGCTGAGTCTGTGGAAAAGGCGATTGAAGAGAAAAAATACCTAGCTGGGGCAGACCCCTCTACTGTGGAAATGTGTTATCCTCCTATCATTCAGAGTGGTGGCAACTATAATCTCAAGTTCAGTGTGGTGAGGTAAGTATGAGGACTTCAAAATAAACTAACAGCCAGAGCATTTCGACCTTTAGCCTGTTTTTCCTTTGACTCATTCCGGAATTCAGAAACATTGGAGGAGACAGAATAACTATTAGTCTGCTTTCTACATTTTCTTCTTGTCCTACTCTATTCATATTTTTATTTTATTTCATATAATTACTCATTTTTTGTAAACATTTTTCCAGATGATTAAAAATGCTGGGAGGGACATGCAAAACATGCTCCGCAGAAAACATTAAAATCTTATTTGATATACTATAATGTAATTCCTCTTCTAATTTTTAAAAAATAAATGTATTTAACTAGTTTCAAGTGTACAGTACATTGGTTAGACATTTATATAGTACATAAAATAGTCCCTCTAATTGCTCCTCCTCTCCTCTAGTTTTCCACCTAGCCAATATATTAATTCTAATAGCACTCCCTATGCCGTGTTCCCCATCCCTGTGACCATCTATCAACTACTAATTTGTACTTCTTTAACCCTTCACCCCATCCTCCCAGCCCTCCAAACCCCCTTCCCCTTCTAATTTTTAAAAATATTGTGAATAATGCTTTTTACCTGGTCAGTCCGAAGGTACTAAAGCAGAGTGAATACTGTATTTCATAGTAAACTGGTAACTTCTCAACACCATACTATTAGACTATAGTAAATAAAATTCAGTATATTCTTTGCATATTTAGGATACAACTCAACTTTTCACTGAAATTTTAAAAGTTTTGGTCACTTATTTTATTTTAGACCCTTATTATAAATGGTTTATTATTTTTTTTTAATGTGTAGGTCCTTATTCTGCTTCAGCTTTGGAATATAGCAGAGAGAGGTAGTAATTACAAATGTTATGTGCCAGCGTGATACTGAGGACTTTCCTAGATTGGGTAATGAATGAAATGCTTTCTTCCTTTGGTCTCTAGTGACAAGAATCACATGCATTTTGGGGCCATCACTTGTGCCATGGGTATTCGCTTCAAATCTTACTGCTCCAACCTTGTTCGTACTTTGATGGTTGACCCTTCTCAGGAAGTTCAAGAAAATTACAACTTTTTGCTCCAGCTTCAAGAGGAGCTGCTAAAGGAATTAAGACATGGTGAGGTGCCGTAGAAAAAGTTTGGAAATCATGTAACAAAAATGTTATTAGTGTTTATGTGAGTTTATATTCCTGAGGTGCTCATACTAAAAATATAATTAGATTTTACTAACCTATCATCTTTTCACTTAGTCCTTGAATCTACTTTTCTTTTAGGCATGAGTTACTGTCATTTTACATTGATTTTTACAAAAACCTCACTTCTGTGTCCAGATCTTCATAAAATACTGTGGCTTTGTTTCTCTTCGCTAGAAGTTTAGAAAGTTTGGGTTTTTTTTTTTTTTGAGGCATAATCACATAAAATTTTATTAGTTTCAGGTGTATAATATAATGGGTCAATACTTATACATATTGCAAAATAATCACAGGTCTAGTTACATTTTTTTTTCTTGTGATGAGAACTTTTAAGGTTTATTCTCAGCAACTTTTCATATATGCAGTACAGCAGGGGACCCCAAACCGCAGGCTGTGGACCAGTACTGGCCTGTGGCCTGTTAGGAACTGGGCCACATAGCAGGTGGTGAGCTTCAGGTGAGCGATTGAAGCTTCATTTGTCTTTGCAGTCATTTCCCAGCACTAGCATCACTGCCTCTGCTCCACCTCAGATCATTAGGCATTAGATTCTTATAGAAGCACTGGTCCCTGGTACCAAAAAAGTTGGGGATCACTGCAATACAGTTTAACTATAGTTGTCATGTTGCACATTACATCCTTATGACTTATTTATTTTATAACTAGAAGTTTGTACTTTTTGATGCTCTTCACCCATTTCACCCACCCACACACCCCCTGCCTCTGTCCACCACCAATCTATTCTCTGTGAGCTTGCTTAGTTGGTTGGTTTGGTTGTTTGGTTGGTCGGTCGGTTGGTCGGTCAGAGTCCACTCATATGGTATTTGTAGCTCTAATTTATTTCACTTAATGTAATGCCCTAAGTCTTCCTGTGTTGTTGCAGATGGCAAGATTTCTTTTTTTATGGCTGACTAATATTTCTCTGTGTGTGTGTGTGTGTGTGTGTGTGTGTGTGTGTGTGTGTGTGTGTGTTTAACCCTTGAACAGCATGAGGTTTAGGGACACTGACTTCCCACGAAGTCGAAAATTTGTGTATAACTATTACCAAAAACTTTGCTGATAGCCTCCAGTTAACTACCAGAAGCCTAACCAATAAATAAACTGTCAGTTAACATATTTTGTATGTTGTGTGTATTATATACTGTACTTTTGCATTAAATTAAGCTAGGGAAAATAAAATTATGAAGAAAATCATAAGGAAGAGGAAATACATTTGTAGTATTCATTGAAAAAAGTCCACGTAAAGCTAAAGGTCAGCCGTATCACATTTTCTTTATCCATTCATCTATTAAACTGTTTCCATATCTTGATTATTATAAATAATGTTGCAGTGAAACTGGGGATGCATATATCTTTTCAAGTTTGTGTTTTCGTTTTCTTCAGATAAATACCCCAAAGTGGAATTGCTGGATCATATATGGCAGTTCTGTTTCCAATTTGGGGGAACCTCCATACTGTTCCATAGCGGCTGCGGCAGTGTACATTCCCACCAGCAGTGCACAAGGGTTTCTTTTTCTCCGCATTTTGCCACCACTTGTTATTTCTTATCTTTTTATGATAGCCATTCATTCCTATGAAGTGATACCTTATTTTGGTTTTTGATTTGCATTTTCTGGATAATTAGTGATATCGAATATATTTCCATGTACCTGTTGGCCATCTCTGTTTTCTTTGGGAAAATGCTTATTCAGATTCTCTGCCTATTTTGTAATCAGATTGTTTTTTTGCTATTGAGTTGTATGAATTCTTTGTATATTTTGGATATTAACTCTTACTAGATATGTGATTTGCAAATATCTTATCTCATTCAGTTGGTTGCCTTTTCATTTTATTGATGGTTTCTTTTGCTGTGCAGAAGCTTTTTAGTTTGATGATTCTTGCTTTTGTTGCCTTTGATATGAAGTCCCACTTACTGATTTTGGCGTCAGATCTGAAAAAATCATTGCCAAAAATGATGTCAGGGAGCTTATTGCCTATTTTTTCTTCTAGGAGTTTTATGTTTTTGGGGGTCTTATTTCAGGTCTGTAGTCCATTTTGAGTTAATTTTTGTGTAAGTAAGTGTAAGGTAATGGTCTAGTTTCATTCTTTTTGAGTGTGGCTATCCAGTTTTCCTAATGCCCTTTATTAAAGAGATTGTTCTTTCTCCATTGTATATTCTTAACTCCTTTATCATCAATTATAACAACATACTGTTTTGTTTACTGTAGCTTTGTAATGTAGTTTGAAATCAGGGCACATGACACCTCCAGCTTTGTTCTTTTTTCTCAGAATTGCTTTGGCTATTCGGGGTCTTTTATGGTTCCATACAAAGTTTAGAATTGTTCATTCTATTTCCATATAAAATGCTATTGGAATTTTGATAGAGATTGCATTGAATTTGTAGATTCTTTGGGTTGTATGGACATTTTTCCAATTCGTAAGCGTGGAATATGACTTCATTTATATCTTTAGTTTCTTCATCAATACCTTATAATTTCAGGTCTTTTACATCCTTAGTTAAATATATTCCTGAGTATTCTTTTTTATGCGATTATAAATTAGATTTTTTTCTTAATTAGGATAGCTCTTAGTAATATAAAAATTCAACAGATTTCTGTATATTGATTTTGTATCCTGCAACTTTACTGAATTTATTAGTTCTAACGTTTTTGAGTTTTCTGTATATAATATGTAATCTGCAAATAGGGATAATTTCACTTCTTCCTTTCCAGTTTGGATGCCTTTTATTTTTTTTTGCCTAATTGCTTTATCTAGAAATTTTAATACATGTTGAATGAAAGTGGGGAGACAGGGCATCTTTGTCTTGTTCTTGTTCCTTATCTTAGAGGAAAAGTTTTCATCTTTTCACCATTAAGTATGTAAGATGTGGGTTTCTCATTTATGGCCTTTATTATGTTGAGGTATGTTTCTCTATTTCCTTTTTTTTGGAGTTTTTATATTTGGATGTTGAATTTTGTCTAATGCTTTTTCTGCGTCTATTGAGATGATTATATGATTTTTATCTTTCATTTTGTTAATGTAGTGTGTCATGTTGAATTGTGAGTATTGAATTATCTTTGCATCCCTGAAATAAATTCCACTTGATCATGGTGTATGACCCTTTTAATATATTTTTTAATTTGGAAGAACTTTAGAAAGTTATGAAAACTATTATCTCTACCAGCTGAATGTATAATGTTACATTGAATGGATAAGATTAATCTTAGTGTAAGAGCAGAACTAATAAGAACTCTGCTAAACAAGAAATCACTTGTTTTTTTGTTTTTTTGTTTTTTGACTTGAGCCTGTATACTCCCAAATGGCTAAATAGGACTTTATATTTACCACCTTTAGACCATTTTGTAAGCCAACCCATGTTGCCCAGAGCTTCTGGGCACCATTTCTTCATGATATCTCAAGTTGATTTTGAGAAATCCTATTGGAAATCATGGTAATCAGTAGTTTAATGAGGATAAAGATCCTTCTAAGGCTACATATATGGACTGCTCTGGCTTGAAATATCTATATTCTATATCCTGAAAATTAAGGGCAGAGTCCTTCTAACAGTAATTCACCCCTTCAGTAGTCCTGTTTTTCAAAATGTGTAATAACTATCATGTGTTGCCATTTATCAACACTTAAAAAGTTATTTCACATAGACAAACTGATGTTTCACAGTCTCCCGGGTTAGTGTTTCTCAAATTGTATAATTAAGAATGACAGAGTGCTGTTTAAAAAAATACAAATTTCTAGGCCCTGCTACTCCCACAAGGAACTGTATTCCTTAGTTCAGGGGTTCCCATTCCCCAGGCTACAGACTGGTACCAGTACATAGCTAGTTAGGAAACGGGCCACACAGCAGGAGGTAAGCAGCAGATGAGCGAGCAAAGCTTGCTTCTTCTTTATTTGCAGCCACTCCCCAGTGGTAGCATCACTGCCTCAGCTCCACCTCAGATCATCAGGCATTAGATTCTCAAAGGAGCACTGGTCTGTGGTGCCAAAAAGGTTGAAGACCACTGTTCTTAGTTCATATTTTGAGAAACCCTGCTTTGGGAGACTTAATAGGTGAGGAAAATATTTATTGAGAAATGTGGTTTTGTTTTTAGTTTTCTGGAAAATATTTAATGTTCCCTTTCTGTCTTGTCATTAGGTGTAAAGATATGTGACGTGTACAGTGCTGTCATGGACGTAGTTAAAAAGCAGAAGCCAGAACTGCTAAACAAAATTACCAAAAATCTAGGGTAAGATGCTGTGGATCTACATTGTCACTCTGAATGAATTTTCATGACTGGCCTTGGTCACCAGAATATTCTTAGACTGATTTAACCCACATTTATGGGCAATTAACTGTGTGCCAGACATATAATGTTATCAGAGAACATAAGAAAGATTTAAGTTCCTCTCCTAGGAGTAGGGTGGAGATTTTTCTAGACTGGTATAATAGATGCCAGTAGTAGGTATTCCAAGCTTAAATTGCAAATGTTAGGGAACATTACATGCTATATTACCTCTCTTAGAGGAGCTCGGCTCACATTTAAATACTCTGAGATGTCCTGTTGTATAAAAAAAATTGTTTGAGTTTTTATTTAATCCAATGTTTTTCAAATGTATTTGACCATTGAACACCTAGAAATACCTAATAACATCTTAACAGAATCGAAGACATTTTGGGAAACAGAAGTTCTAGGCATTCTCCTTAGATGGAAACCATTCTGGGGTTTACACTTACTTACTGCACTGATCTAATGGACAAGAGGAGATATATTGAACTAATACCAATTAAGTCTTGGTCGGTGACTTCATGAACCTAGTTATCAACCTTCCACTAAAAACTGCCTTTCTTAATCCACTTATTACTGTCTTGATAATGTGCTACTTGATAGTCTCTGCTAAGCTTATAGGAAAACTCACTTGATTTCATGGTAGGAAATTAAAATTTAAATGTATATGAATAAGCTAAAATAAAGAATGCTTAATAGCATCCATGCCACCCTGAACAAGCCCGATCCTGTCTGGTCTCGGAAGCTAAGCAGGGTTGGGCCTGGTTAGCACTTGGATGAGAGGCCACCTAGGAAGACCAGGTGCTATAGGCGTAAAAAATTAAAAATAAGGGATTGTAAGCTGATGATGTCCTCACAATCTGTGAGGTCAATTAAGGGTTGCCACGCCTTAAAAAAACTGCTTTTCATAATAAATGTTGCACGAGGTACTTAATTATTATATTGTTTTCAGTATATTAAGAGCCCTAAGACTACCCTGATTCTCTTTCATAACTGACTGATAAGTAGCAGCAAATCACTCAACATGTTTGCTTGCTTTATCTTGAAAATTGAAATGGGATGTATTATACTTGACATATGTGTGAGATCTTTTAGCCTATTGCTAAAGTACCTCTTCCTTTCATTTTTAGATTTGGAATGGGAATTGAATTCCGTGAAGGCTCTTTAGTAATTAATAGTAAAAATCAATACAAACTGAAGAAAGGTAAGTTTTACATGCATGCAGTAGGAAAATACTATTTTAAATAATTTCATTTAGCTTCATCTCCCTCGTACGTGTAAAATCTACATTTCTCCATCCTTTCACAGTCATAGACTTATTTTCTATTTTGCTATTTTAGGGATGGTATTCAGCATCAATTTGGGATTCTCAGACCTGACTAACAAGGAAGGAAAGAAACCAGAAGAGAAAACCTATGCCCTATTCCTTGGTGACACAGTGCTTGTGGATGAGGTATATATTGCATCTTAAATTTTTGAGTGCTCATGAACTGATTTTTGAGGCGCATTTTGTACTCTGTAGTTTTGTTTTGTTTTGTTTTTTATTAAAGGTTTGTTAAATGCTAGCCAAGGGCAGAAATTCATGTGAGAGCCTGACCTAATATAGCTAGGAACAGAGATTGTAGTCCAAGTACAGGAAATGATTTAAACCAAACTATTTGTCATGTTGTGGCTTGAACCTTGATAATGGTAATATCCAGAATTGATTCTAATAATAGAACTGATTTTTTTAAGTAATGGCTTTATTGAGTTTCATTTTACATACCATACCATTCACCCACTTTAAGTGTAAACTTCAGTGATTTTTTAGTTTATTAAGAGTTGTGCAATCATTACCACAATCTAATTTTCATCACTTGTACCTGGTAGAAGTCATTCCACTTTCCCCACAAGTACCCTAGGCTTAGACATTGACTAAACTGCTTTCTGTCTGTAAGGATTTGTCCATTCTGTGCATTTGTGGTCTTTTGTGACTGGTTTCTCTCACTTAGCAGAAACTGATTCAGGATGATAATGGTAATGATAGCAAATATCTTCAGTGTTCTTATTATAAGCTAAGCACTTTTACTCATTAATTCATTGATTGAATTCTTAAAGTAACTATTACTTAGGTATTCTTATCCTCTTCATATACAGAAAAATAAACTGAGGCACAGAAGTTTAAGTAACTTGCCATGTGTTACACAGACAGTGTTTCGGCCAGGTTTCAAATCAAGCCTGTATACTTAACCGTTATCTTAGTGTTGCCTCCCACATTATAGTTACTGAGAGACTGGAACCTAAGAACTGTATTTATTCATTGTCAAGGATTATAGAGTCCAGAGGTTGAAAGCATTACCCAACTACAAACTAAGTTAGAAAGTGAAAGTGTTTCATTTAAATGTTTTTATAGATTTCTGACTTCTCCCTTTTTATTCTAGGATGGCCCAGCCACAGTTCTCACTTCTGTGAAGAAGAAAGTAAAGAATGTGGGGATCTTTCTAAAGGTAGGAAGAGGAAAAATGAGTGATAAAAGAATTTGGGCACAGTAAAGATGATAAACAATTTCAGCTAAAAAACAGTAACTCAAATTTCTGATTATGACTTTTTCCTTATAGAATGAAGATGAAGAAGAAGAGGAGGAGGAAAAAGATGAGGCCGAGGACCTATTAGGAAGGGGTTCTCGGGCAGCATTACTTACAGAAAGAACACGAGTGGGTTTACTGTTTTATACTACATTGATCTCATGTCTGTCACATGGCTCATGTGTTCTGATTGCCTGGGTCTGTCTTTAGAATGAGATGACTGCAGAAGAGAAACGAAGAGCACATCAAAAAGAACTGGCAGCTCAACTCAATGAGGAAGCAAAGAGGCGACTGACTGAACAGAAAGGAGAACAGCAGATTCAGAAGTAAGAGTTTGCATTGACCAGTGAAATTGTGTTAGGGTTCTGTGAGATTTGCAGAAATTCCTCAAAAAATTTTTTCTCCTCACTCCAGAGCTCGCAAATCTAATGTGTCCTATAAAAACCCATCTTTGATGCCTAAGGAACCACATATTCGGGAAATGAAGATCTATATTGATAAGAAATATGAGACTGTAATAATGCCTGTGTTTGGCATAGCAACACCTTTTCACATTGCCACGATCAAGGTACTAACATTGACTCCAGTTCCATCCAAATTATTTCTTAAAATAGTAATTGTGCTTACCATAGATTACTGTTTTGTACTCCCCATCTTCTCAGACTCTGCCTGTCTCACTTTACATACTTCCCTCTCTCTCCCTTACCTCCTGCTAGCAATTTCCTCCCTTTCCGGTGTTCACTTTGTAGAAAGTTAAATGATCTATTTTAGAAACATAATTTGCCTCTCCTTGAACTTTTTTTGGGCATTTTTTAGCCTGTAGTTGTACACATGGCACAAGGTACTAGGAGAACTCAGTGATTTTTTTGGAAACACACTCAGTCACATAGAAAGATCAGCTAAATATGTAGATTATTAGATTTAGATTAAGGTTGACAGGCTAGGTTTAATAGTTAGCTTGTAACTCCTAACTTAATTTTACCATCTCTATAACTCCTAATCTTTGTCAAGGGAAGAATTCTATGTATTTGTCTGTTTTTTTTAATACTTTTTCTTATTTTGAACAGAATATAAGTATGTCGGTGGAAGGAGATTATACTTACTTGCGGATCAACTTCTATTGTCCAGGCAGTGCTCTGGGCAGGAATGAGGGCAACATCTTTCCTAACCCAGAAGCCACTTTTGTCAAGGAAATGTGAGTCCCCAGGAAAATAACCATCCCCAAATCTCTGCTAGCTGATGTGACACTCTCAAAAACATTTTATTCTGTGTGGTACATCCTTCCCAATCTAGTGAATGGTAAAGCCTCCTTCAGTGGCACTTATTTAGGATCACCTTGTAAGCTTTGTACTATTTTGAGGATAAAACATACTCTAGAATTCTAATGAAAATATATTATCCTTACTGCACGTGTTTTGCAATAGAATCTGAAGGAAATGTGTGCCACGTTGGAGTCTATTCCTTAGTGGTACACAATGGAATAATTTGGGAGGTTATGCCAGATTTGAAGAATAAGTATGATTGCCCCATCCAGTGACTTAGCCATTTTTAACATTCTTTGTTTAAGAGACAAGAAAGTTTTTTTATTTTTGCTTTCCAGATGTTGTCTCAACATTCAGTGGTACTGTTTTCTTCTGAAAGATATTAAGCCAGTTATAAAATATAGTAATGAGTGCAGGTTACCTGGCCTGATGAAAAAACTTATATAATTTCCCCTTTCTACAGTACATACCGAGCTTCAAATATGAAGGCACCTGGAGAACAGACAGTACCAGCCTTGAACCTTCAGAATGCTTTTCGAATTATAAAAGAAGTACAGAAGCGTTATAAGACTCGAGAAGCAGAAGAAAAAGAGAAGGAGGTGAGCCTGAACACAGACAAAAGCACCTCTCTGCAAAAGGACACATGAGGGTTTGGGGGATGTATAAAGATATATGAGGATTTACATCAATTTTCATTGTGCTTTAGGGCATTGTGAAACAAGACTCCCTGGTGATTAACCTAAACCGGAGTAACCCCAAACTGAAAGATCTGTACATTCGCCCAAACATTGCCCAAAAGAGGATGCAAGGTTCACTGGAGGCCCATGTCAATGGTTTGGATGATCTCTCTTTTTTGGGTGGGGGTGTGTGTGTGCATGTGTGTGTGAAATTGCATGAGTACAACAAGTGAGTGCATGTAATGCCTTTTGTTTTCAGTAGTGTTTCATAAAGTCATCACATCTTAGACTCAAATGGAGTTTTGGTTTCTGACTATCAAATGCCACATGCTACTTTACCTGTGTGAGGAGACATGGAGTGGGGAAGGGCTTTGTCTTCTAGGGCACATTTGTAGGAATGATAGATCAGATAATATAGCCTGACAAGGAAATACTGAGGGGAATCTGCTTACATCTCTATGGCCAGAAGGAAAGGAAACCTCTGCATAATTGTTGACATGTATTCTGACCCTATCCAAATGAACCAGGAAAGATGCAGTGTCTTTTGGCCTAACCTAATGATGCTGGTTGGTAATTAGCCACTTCTTCCCTCCGCCATCAAGGTTTCCGCTTCACATCTGTTCGAGGAGACAAAGTAGATATTCTGTACAATAACATTAAGCATGCACTGTTCCAGCCCTGTGATGGAGAAATGATTATTGTCTTGCACTTTCACCTCAAGGTATATCTTTCTACTTATTAGCTGTGAGATCTTGAGCAAGATCCTTTTGTCACCTTCTTTACATTAAAATGATGATGAAAAATGTCACTGATCACATAAGGTCATTAAGAAAATTGAATAAAATTATGTTTATAAAGTCCACTGTGACTGACATATAGAAGGTGCTAAGCATGTTTGTTCTTTGGTGTGATATATAATGACCACCAAAACATGAAAGCTCTCTAAATCCTTTCTGAAATAGAAAGTTTTTGCTTTAGACACAATTATCAACATAATCTCCAGAGTTCATAGGAGTACGTTTTAAAACTTACACTCTTTTACATTCCCAAATGTCATTATTTATGATGAGGCTATAGCTTAACTATTTTTACATAAATGCTGTCATTTCTAGCATAGGTATTTTTTATATTTTTAAATTTGTTTATGGTATCTTGCCTTTTTGTTGTGTAGCCTGAGTTTTCTGAGTTCTTTCTTGTTCTTTCTGCTTTATTCCTTTAGAATGCCATCATGTTTGGCAAGAAGCGGCACACAGATGTGCAGTTCTACACAGAAGTGGGAGAGATCACCACGGACTTGGGGAAGCATCAGCATATGCATGACCGAGATGACCTCTATGCTGAGCAGGTCTGAAGTTTCTTTTAGCATTTTATTTTCAGGGTAGGATGTGTTCCACATCTGAGCGCTGTAATTGTTGTATTTTATAAATAACTCCTAAATCTCTCTGCAGAATAACTCAAGTATCTACTGAGCTGGTGTAGTGCGGTAGCTTTGGGTTAGACTTAGTTTGCAGACTCAGCTCTGCAGTTAATAGTATGGTGGCCTTCGATTAGATATACATATTAGTATCATTAGTAACTATAGTATCATTAGTAACTATAAAAACCCTTCACACTTTTTGAAGGAATGCACTATTAAGTATTGTAACAGCTATCGTTAACATTTTTTTCTTCAACAGATGGAACGAGAAATGAGACACAAACTGAAAACAGCCTTTAAAAACTTCATTGAGAAAGTAGAGGCTCTAACCAAGGAGGAACTGGAATTTGAAGTGCCTTTTAGAGACTTGGGGTAACATCTCATTTTTTTTTTTTTTTTGCCCTGAAGTTTCACTGGTCTACCTTTTGAAAAACTGGTTATAATTTAATGTATCATGTCTTTTTTCATATAACTGAAAACCTTTGAGACATCCATTCCCTCTTGAAAATTTTTAAAGGCCAGAGTGAGTGGCAAAGAATGAGAGGCTTCCTCTGGAAAGGCGTCTCTACTTAGTATGCTGGAGTTGTTGGAAATGGGGAAAGGAAAGAAGTTTATATGGCACCAGCAGTTTCTTTGCAATGAGTTTAGTTTCTTATTCTCTTTCAGATTTAATGGAGCTCCCTATAGGAGTACCTGCCTCCTTCAGCCCACTAGTAGTGCGCTGGTAAATGCTACAGAATGGGTGAGTATTTTTTACCTACTTTTAATAAGAAAATTGTTAGAGAAAAAGCAGGAGGTAGGTATTTTGAAAACTAGATTCTGTCTACAGCCATGCTACCCTGAATAAGCTTGATCCTATCTGATCTTGTAGGATAAGCAGGATTGGGTCTGGTTAGTATGTGGATGAGAGACCACCTAGGAAGACCAGGTGCTGTAGGCGTAAAAAAATATATAAAAAATAAGGGACTGTAAGCTGACAAGGTCTTTGCAATCTATGAGTTCAACCAAGGATTGCCTCGCCTGGAAAAAAAAAGAAAGAAAAGGAAAACTTGGTCCTTGTTTTTCTTATGATTTTCAGTTTTGATGTTTTTTTATTTATCTTAGACATAAAACTTATTAAACGTTCCCTAAAAGCCTCTTTAAATAGTTTTTTTCATATTTTCTTCACATAGTTTTCTTAAATTTATTCTTAAGGAAAGACTTTGATTTTGCAAATCCTTTTGCAGGGCCTCCTTAATATGTTGTACTGCTATAAGTCTTTCCAAAAAAAAAAAAAAAAATTCCAAAACAGTTCATTTATCCTTTCTGTAATGATTTAGATTCTGAAAGTATTTGAAAATTGCCAGTGTTTGGGGGAAATATTTATACGATAATGAACCACTTCCTTCCTGACAGCCACCTTTTGTGGTAACATTGGATGAAGTGGAGCTGATTCACTTTGAGCGGGTCCAGTTTCACCTGAAGAACTTTGATATGGTAATCGTCTACAAGGACTACAGCAAGAAAGTGACGATGATCAATGCCATTCCGGTAGCCTCTCTTGACCCCATCAAGGAATGGTTGAAGTAAGTAAATCTGCCAGCAATCTTCCATTTACTTCATGAACCCTGTATTATAGAATGTAAGTATGATGTGTTGTACATAAAAATCCATGGCGAAACTGCATTTGGGTTGAGTTATGGACCAGGACTTAAAAATTTGGGATCTGTTAGAACTATTCACTTTTTTCTGAATATTCCAACAATAGCTTATGGATACATACACAAGGAAAATCAAAGTCTGAGATCTTTTTTGACTGTCTTTGATATATGTATAAAAAGATTTATATATACGTGTGTAATATTTACAAAAAGGGGCATATTTCTTGTTCTTTATACTGAAAGATGAGACAATAAATTTCTTATTTTACCCTCTGGCATCCATATACTTATACTTCTACTAAAAGTATTTCTCGGGGAAGTACCAGAATCCCTGGTAAACAGGGAGATGTCACTCCGTACATAAAGGGTGAAGCTTGAGCTGCCATAAATATAGTTTGCTTCGCCTCCCCTCCCCTATCTCAGCCCCCCATTTCCTGGGAAGGGGAGGTACTATAAATGTAATCTCCTTTTAAGAAATGTATTGAGAGCTTAATAATAAACTGAGAAAAATACAGATTTATGGTTTCCAAGAGGATTTTTCTAAGAAACATGTTACAGATAGGTGATATAGGATCACATACATTATGTATTAATGTATATGACTTTTTCAGATCAACTTTATTGAGGTACAATTTCCATGTAATAAAAATTCACCAGTTTATAATTTGATGGGTTCTAACAAATGTATGCAATCTTATATCTATCATCTAGCATCACTTATCTAACATTTCCTTCACTCCTAGAAGTTCTCATATACCTTTACATATAGTCAGTCCCCTCAATCCCATCCCTGGTTTCTGTCACTATACATTTCGCTTCTTCTAGAATTCTACATAAAGGGAATCATACTGGATATCATCTTCTGTATCTTGCATCTTTTACAAGTTCTTATGTACCGGTACTACATTCTTTTTTATTACTGAGGAATATTTCGCTGTATGGAGAATTGTTATTTTATTTACCCTTTACCAGTTAATAGACATTTGAGTTGTTATTTGGCGTCTATTATGAATAGGTGCTGTAAACACGTATAGGTCTTTGTATACCTGTTTTTATTCCTTTTGCATAAATGATCTAAGGCTGGGATTGCTGGGTAATATTGTTAAGTTTATGTTTAACTTTATAAGTAACTATGAAATCATTTTCCAAAGTGGCTGGACTGTTGTGGAGACGGTTTGGAAGAAGAGTCGGAGTCTGGAAATGTATTTACTAACATGGATAAGGGAGAGGAGGAATGGCAAGAAAAGGCAATGCTAGCATTCCCCACCCCTGTTTCCATGGCTTTTTATTCTTCCTTACGATGTTTGCTTTGCAGTTTAGTATTAGCTACTATCAAGTTAGTATATACAAACTACAGCCGGTTCCCACATTCAACCTCAAGGCCACCACCGTGTTTTCAACTATCTCTTCTCAAATATGCTTTTCCCATCCTCCTCCCTAAAACAGAAAGTCTCAAAATTGGTCAGACATTTACGCCCTCCCTACAATGTGTTCTTGTATCCAAGTCCACACCTGCTTCTGATGACCTTGTTACTCCAAACACCAGACATCCCGCCAAGACAACAGACATCTCTTACAACACTGGACTACCTGCAATATGTGAGAATTGTAGTTGTTCACATCCTCACCAGCACTTGATGGTCTTAGTCTTTTTAATATTAGCTATTATAGTGGGTGTATCTCATTGTAGTTTCTGTTTGCATTTCATGTTGACTAATGATGTTGATATGCATATGTGTCATTTTCTACCTTTATGGAATATCTTCATAATTTTTGACCATGTTAAAATTCTATTACTAATTTGTAAGAATGTTTTGGGCTAGATACAAATCCTTCATCAAATATAGGTTTTGCATATGTTTTCTTTCTTTAGGAGAGTCTTTGCCTTTTCATTTCTTTAATATCTGTTAAAGATCAGAAAAGTATAAACTTTTCATGAAATCTGTTTAGTCGGCTTTTTCTTTTGCAATTTGTGCTCTTATGGTTGTTTGGTTTTCTGTTGTTGTTGTTTTTTTTTTTTTATCATTTTATTTTCTAACATTTTAATTTTTAATTTTTTCCCCCTTTCCCCTTCTCCCTCCACTCTGGTAAACTAGTCCATTGTCCGTGTCCATGAGTCTCTGTTTGTTTGCCCTGTTCATTTGTTGCTGTTAGGTTTATATCCCACAAACAAGTGATATCATGTGATTTTCAACTTTTTCTGTCTGGCTTAGTTCGCTTAGTATGATTGTCTTGAGCTCCATCCGTGTTGTCACAAATGACAGTATTTCATCTCTTCTTATGGCTGAGTAATATGCCATTGTATACATGTACCGCAGTTTCTTTAGCCAATCATCTGTCGTAGGATACTTCAATTACTTTCATGTCCTGGCCACTGTGAATAATACTGCTATGACCATCAGTGTGCAAATATCGTTTTGGATATGAGTTTCCAAGTCTTTGGGGTAAATACCCAGTAGAGGGTTTGCTGGATCATATGGTAGATCAATTTTTAGTGTTTTGAGGAACCTCCATACTGTTTTCCATAGTGGCTGTACCAATTTGCAGTCCCACCAGCAGTGTATGAGGGTTCCTATTTCTCTGCATCCTTACCAGCATTTGTTTTTAAATGTCCTGTTGATTATAGCTATTCTAACAGGTGTGAGATGGTATCTCATTGTGGTTTTGATTTGCATTTCCTTAATAGCTAGAAATGTTGAACATCTTTTCATATATTTGTTGGCCATTTCTATGTTCTCTAGGGAGAAGTGTCTGTTCAGGTCCTCTGCCCGGTTTTTGAATGGATCTTTTGTGGTTGTTGTTGTTGTTGTTGTTGAATTGTATGAGTTCTTTGTATATTTTGGATATTAGGCCATTATCTGAGATGTTGCTTGCAAATGTACTTTACCATTTAGTTGGTTGTCTCTTTGCCTTGTTGACAGTTTCTTTTACTGAGTGGAAGCTTTTCAGTTTGATGTAGTCCCATTCATTTATTTTTGCTTTGACTTCCCTTGCCTTTGAGGTCAAAATCATAAAATCCTATTTAAGTCCAAGGTCCTTGAGATTCGTTCCTATGTTTTCTTCTGTGTATATTATTGTTTTGTGTCTTATATTCAGGTTCTTAATCCATTTTGAGTTAATTTTGTTGTGGTGATAGACCACAGTCTAGTTTTATTCTTTTGCAGGTGGCTTTCTAGTTTTCCCAGCACTATTTATTGAACAGGCTTTCCTTTCTCCACTGTATGTTTTTGGCTTTTTTGTCAAAAATTATTTGCCCATATAACATGGGTTTACTTCTGGACTCTTGATTCTGTTCCACTGGTCTGTGTGTCTGTTTTTCTGCCAATACCATGTTGTTTTGATTACTGTCGCTTTGTAGTATAATTCGAAGTCGGGCAGCTCAGTGCCTCCAGCCTCATTCTTTTTGTTTTAGCTTTGAAACAGTTATGTTATCTTTAAACTTACAAAGTGAGAGGAAAAGTCTTTTATATTTATTCACTCATATTTACCATTCCTGGTGCTTTCCATTCTACTATTTCCAGCCTTCCATTTGTTTAATTTTCCTTCACCTCATAAACCTCTACCATTTGAAGTATAGGTTTTCTGGAGACAGATTCTCTCACCTATTTCTGGAAAGTGTTTCACTTTCATTTCAGAAAGGTATTCTTTTGCTAGATATAGAATTCTAAATTGACAGTCTTTTCTTTGAATATTTAAGATGTTGCTCTATTGTCTTCCAGCATTCAGGGGTCTGAGGAGATATCTACTGTCATTCTATTACTGTGTACATATTGTCTTTTTTCTTCAAGTTGCTTTAAGATTTTTCTGTTTATCGTTGTTTTTCAGCAGTTTGACTAGGTGCTTTAGTATGGTTTTCTTTATAATTATTCTACTTGGTGTGCATTGAGCTTTGTAGAACTGTGGGCTTTATCGTTTTCATCATATTCAGAACTATCAAATATATTTACTCTTTCTTTAGTCCCCTCCTTTTTTCTGAGAGTTATTTTACAAATTTTATTTTTTCATATCATCTTCAATTTTCTCTCTTCTTTCTTATACATGTGGAGCATATTTATAATAGCTTTTGTAACATCATTATATGCTACTTCATTCCTTATTTTTATGTTTTCTGGATCTGTTCTGTTGGTCGATTTTTCTCCTGCTTCATTGAGTGTCTGATAATATGTGATTGGTTGCCAAACATTTGACTACAGATTTTGGGGTGCTAAGTTTTATTATTTTTAATTTTCTAGATTTTATTCGAAGGTACAGTTAATTTACCTGGATTCCTTTTGGAATTTCAAGACTTGTTCTCAAATGTCATGCATGCTGGTTCAGAATAGCCTTTAGTCCGGGGCTAATTGGCCCCGCTGGTCAGGCAGCACTCTTCTGAGGACTCTACCTGATTCCCTGTGTGTTATGGGGTCTTTGCACTGAAGTTGGTAGGAACAGAGATTATTTCCAGCTCTGAGATCTAGGAATTATGTGGCCTACTGCTTTCCCATGCTTTTTTGCCTAGTTCTACTTAGTTTCCTCTCACATGGGTTCAGATCAATCCTCAGCTAAGGAATCGAGGAAATCCTGCTACAAATCTCTAGAGCTTTCTCCTGTTACTCTATCTTCTAGTACTCTAGCTGTCTCAGCCTCCCCAAATTTTACTCTTTCAACACCAGAGACTACCAGGTTTTGGTTGGGTTCTCCCTTGAAGAAAATGGAAAAGAGAGTGATGTGCTGAGACTGATGGACAGGGCTGGCTTTGGTTGGAAGGCTGCTTTGATATGAGGGCTGGTGCTCTGGAACACCAGATTTCAGCCCTTTGGGCATACTTTGGTTGCACAGTGCAAAAAATACCTGCTCCCATACATTTGAGAAAAGATTATCTGCTCTTCAGAGATGCTAATCACCAATTTGACACTGGATATTCTCAGAAAATATAATAGACAATCGATTTTGACATTGGTAATATTATTTCCCTCAGTTCCTGTGACCTAAAGTATACAGAAGGAGTACAATCCCTCAACTGGACTAAAATCATGAAGACCATTGTTGATGACCCGGAGGGCTTCTTCGAACAAGGTGGCTGGTCATTCCTGGAGCCTGAGGGTGAGGTGCGTGAGTGTGGAGTTTCTTTTCTGCTACATAGTTTCTTATTATTTGGGCAGTTAGGTGAAGGCTGTATAAGTAGCACATAAGGGAACAGACCAAATGGGAAAATTTCTGAACACATCTTGGTATTATTGTTTCTCCAAATTAGTTTCACAGGTAAATGATAAACTAATTGGGCATTGGTAGCCACTGATAAGATTTCCTCAAAATTTAAGAAATTCTTTCAATGAATGTTTTAGTTCTTGGAAAAAATTAAGGGAATTTTGCAAAAATATGTTTTCCAGAAACTGATTTCCCACCTTTGCATAATGCATTATTACCAAAAGTATTTCTGAAGTTAATATTCCTGGGTAAGGAAGGATGAAGTCAATTTTTAAGAAATACAAATTAGGGAAGCATTGGAGATCTTGTTCTCTGGCATATATCGTCAGTTTGGCTCAAATAAACTCTTACT
This sequence comes from Cynopterus sphinx, assembly GCA_030015415.1. Classification (NCBI taxonomy): domain Eukaryota; kingdom Metazoa; phylum Chordata; class Mammalia; order Chiroptera; family Pteropodidae; genus Cynopterus; species Cynopterus sphinx. The sequence goes on from CM057384.1 coordinate 79,208,353, forward strand.
AAAAAAAAATATATATGAATTAGGGTATCTAATAATTACTGATAATTTTTAATAAGTCATTTTATTTCTTGGTCACTCAGGTTTTGGTTTTGGGGTTTTTTATGTAAATTATGCTGGTGTGCTGAGTTGGTTGAATTCATTATATTAAAAAAGTGAATATTTTTTTTTTTTTAATTTTAAGTAAATAGTATTTTCTAACTCAACAGGGGAGTGATGCTGAGGAAGGGGATTCAGAGTCTGAAATCGAAGATGAGACTTTTAATCCTTCAGAAGATGACTATGAAGAAGAGGAAGAAGATAGTGATGAAGATTATTCATCAGAAGCTGAAGAATCAGGTTAGTCTTTATAAGGAAAAGTTTCTGTGTCTTCCTGATCTATTATCATTTATGGAAACTACTTTTGTAGAAGGGAAGAATTCTGTCCTCATTCCATTCCTATCTAATGACTAAAGCATAATCAATTTTATTCCAGACTATTCCAAGGAATCATTGGGCAGTGAAGAAGAGAGTGGGAAGGATTGGGATGAACTGGAGGAAGAAGCCCGAAAAGGTAAATTTTTTGATGCCTTTTTTTTTTTAGGCACAGATTTCTAAGAGATTTCAATCAATAATCCACAGCAAGAACAAGGTCTTGAATGAGTATTCTCCCAGAGGTGTGACTCTGCCTAATAGATGAGTTTTCATCTGCTGGAAGCCCCCAAGTGGGCTCATAGCCATGATAGCCATATAGTCTTACAAGGCTCCAGAATTAGGGTATTCAGTTTCCAAATCAAAATCCTGTGATAGTCTAACTTTTCTGGGCCTTTTCCAGGTTAGGAATGTTTTTATAGTGCCAGTTTAATTACTCTGGAACCAAACACCACATTTAAATTAAAGATGAAATATTATCTCTTGTATCTTAAGTACTGTGATAGATACTTTGCATAGATTACCTTATCCAAAAACACTTTTTCATTTTATAAACAAATCAGGGGTCACAAAGGTTAAGTATTTGAACAGGATCACTAGTGACTGAGTTAAAATTAAAGCTTAGGTCTGACTTCAAACTACATTCTCTGTTCCATGCTACCCGGTAACATTAGGGGTACCTAAAACTAACCTGTAGCTGACTGATAACACCTCTTCTATTTAGCGGACCGTGAAAGTCGTTATGAGGAAGAAGAAGAACAGAGTCGAAGTATGAGCCGGAAAAGGAAGGCATCTGTGCACAGTTCAGGCCGTGGCTCTAACCGTGGTTCCAGACAAAGCTCCGCACCCCCCAAGAAAAAGAGGAAGTAACTTCTGAACTTTGGCCCTCAGTTCCATTCTTCCTCCAGCCAACCCCTGAAAATTTTACATGACAGAAACTGTATTTTTCCTTTTTTTCTTTTGAAGTTTTGCCATTTGTGTTTATGGGTTAAGGGGGCCATTTGTGTGGACCAATCTACTCGGGGAATTCCAGGCCCACCAGGAGGACACGTGCCAATGGCCCCATCCAGGTGGCAGGGCAGGAGGTGTTCTTGAAGAAGGGCAGAGGCTTCCGCTGTTAATAAATATCGTTTCATTCCTCTCTCTTCCTGTCACCTTCTGCCAAGACATTGATGGCTTCTGACATCTTATTCTTTGATGTCTCAAAGCTGTATTTCCAAGACATTGGTACAAGATGACCCTTAACTAACTATACCATGGTTCTTGACCAGCAGATTCGATCCTCCATTTTACCCTACTGTCATGACCTTCCTTCCTCACATCTCTTTAAGTTCCATCTTTGCAGTACTCAAGAACAGGTTCTTGGAATTTGCTAATGATTGTGACAAACTATACAACTTGGGTTAGTGAGGCAGTTCGGACTGGTACCTCCATCTGAGTTTTCCTGCTTCCTTGTCTTGTGCAGATTGAGGTATTTCTGCTGCCTTGGAAGACATAAGAAGCAATGACACTCCCTAACTTGGTTTCATTCTCCTTTCAAATTCACACATGGTACATTGGTAGAAACAATTACCACTGGCTCTTTACTGGTATATCTGAATAAGAATGGTTGTGCCTCATATACTGCTTCTGGTGAGATCCAGGAGGAGGCTCAAAGTAGTCAACAGTTAGATCTGGATGCTGCAAGAGTCATTCATGCCTTGGGCCTAGAATACCCTGATGAGAGAAGAGGAAGGGAGGCCACATCTACAACACAGCCTCTCATCACTGCTGCTCCTTATTTTTACTTGTCTTGCATTGTCCTGTATTTATCACAGTTTCTGTTGAACGGCTTTTTAAGTATTTGGGGAGTTTATCTTGCCATCCCTCCCCTCCTGGTTCTCTGCACCCACCTGTCCCACTACAGTTCATTCTGTGTTCTGTGACTTTAAGAGAAGAGGGGGGAGGGTTCTTGGATTTTGTTTGTTTGTTTTTTTCTCCTTAGCAGTAGGACTTGATATTTTCAATTTTGGAAGAACTAAAAGATAAATAAACTGTGGTTTTTTTTGTTGTTGTTTTGTTTTTTTAAATTCAACTTTTGTGACAGTTCTTTTGGCAGTTCCTGAAAGCAGACCTGCTTCTTGCCTGGTAAAGCGCTAAGGCATCAGAAAAGAATGCCTTTATACAGCTAGTGTGACAAAAATAAACATTCATATTCTAAGCTTTCGTCACTAGGCTGAGAGATGCTAGACATCACAGTAAACCAAATTCATGATATAGCAAGTTACTTTATAAGAGACTTTACTATGGTGCCCTCACAGAGTTTAGAATGAAATAGCGCTCGTTTCATCACAAAAATCTTCAGTCATCTCCTTGTAAATAGCATGGAAGGCAGCAGCAGCTTGAAGGGACACCTTCAGAATTCCTATTGAGGTTTCCTGATCTTCAGGGCTAATAACTGTTGAGAAAGAAAAAAGGTGTGTCAGGCAGCAGCAGCATTCAATTAAAAAACACAAGTACCTGGTATTTGCCATGTTAGGTGCTGGGAATACTAAAACAGCACTGCTTCATTTTTTAGGGGCATTTGGTCTAGTGGAAGAGAAAGGAAAACGTGATGGTGGATGCTGTGATGAAAATTCAAGGTGCTTTGGGAACAGAGCAGCAGCACTTAACCCAGAATGGAGGAACTGGAAAAGGCTTTCTGGAGATAATCCCTGAGCTGAATCTTCAAAAAGTAAAAGATATTCTAAGCATGTGCCAAGACAAGAGAACATGTCAAGTTTGGAAAACTGCCAAGGAGTGGCAGAAAGGAAGCTATGCATATAAGCAAGGGCCAGGTGTAAAGGGCTGTATTTGTCTTCTAAGGAGTTTAGTTTTAACTGAAGGTATTAGAAGTGATGGTTTTTATTTGTGTTTTAGAAAATTGACTTCATTATTGGGAATATATTCAAAGGGAGAATGAGTAGATCAGGAAAGATACTTATGAGTCTTAACAGTAATTCAGGAGAGAAATGAAAGGCTCTGACATATAATGGTGGAGATGTGAGGACAGATCAAGAACATTTAAAGAGGTAAAATTAATAGTATTTTGGGATGTGAGTGTGAAGATTGAAATCAAGGATGCCTGTTCTAATTTGGATAGCAAGATGGATAGTGGCTAAAAGAAAACAAGGTTTTAGTGTGTGGGGGAGGTACCAAGGAGACAGAAGTAGTGACTTAATTTGCTCTAAGTTTTATTAAAAGTGTGGTCTAGAAACAGATATGATATCATTAATAGGTTATAATTAAAATCCTGAAAGTAGATGCAGACACTCAGGAAAAGTGGGTATATGGAGGAAGAAAGGCCAAGAATTGAACCAAGGGAACCCAACATTTAAACCCAGGAAGAAGAACCTGCAAAGGAAACAAGGACCCCCTTCCCCCAGAGTGATACAGATGTAATAGCTTAAAAACCAAGGGAGAACAGTTTTAAAAACAGAATGAGCAATGGTATTAGAGATTTCAAAAGGTCAGGTAGGATGAGTAAGAAAGCCAAATTAAAGTGACAGGAAAATGGGTAACAATTTTCAAAACTCAATCTTAATTGAAGAGTATAAGAGGTGCCAAATATTACTGTGGACTGACCATTCAGCAAATATATCTGGGAACTGAGTTTGAAAGTGATAGATAGCTGCAGCAGGGCCAGAAAGAGTTTGGCTTTAAAAATCAGACACATGTTTAAATCCTAAATGGAAGGGAGACCATAATAAAGTTACTATAAATTTTTCTTTTGAAGAATCAAAATTGAGAAGCATTTATTGGTTTTAGGGATTTCTGAGGTCATTAGAAAAGGTTTAAGGGCATTTCCCTTATTTATAAAGAGCAAGGAGGTCTGGAAAGGCATGGCACATTTAGAGAACGGGGACAGGAATAGAAATTGGGAGTGAGAGTTGGAAAATGGCTACCAGAGATGGCATTTGTCATGTGCCAAGCACTATCCCCTAAGCATTTTAATCCTTCACTTAGGTACTTCCTTAATCCCTATGACAACCCTATGAGATAGGAACTGCTATTATTCTCCTCTTACAGTTGAGGAAACATGCACAGAGAAGTTAAATAACTTGCCCAATATCGCAGGAAAGGTACAAGAGAAATAATGAAGGGGTAACTCTTGGTCTGAAGAGTTTTCTTCAAATTTTTAGAATTGTAATCAGTACAAATTTTATATCATGACTCAGTAAACATGTACATGTCAAGTTTCACAAAATATTTATGCAAGGTACTCTGATATTGTCTAAAATTTTTATCCCTCATTTAATTTCACCACCCGCTAATGGGTTATGACTGGAAGTTGGAAAATCATTGGTCTAATGGATGATCTTAAATGCCTACTACAGCCTAACAGCTCAGGTAAATGTCTGCAGTCCCAGATGTGTAAGGACAGGACAGAGCAGACCCACCTAAAGGCATTTAAATGCAAGTATTTTTTTAAACATGTTGGTCTTATAGCAATCTTTAAAACATTCAAGAGGAATGCGGTGATCAAATGTATAGAAACATTATAGTAGGTGGAAATGGGGGTGGAAGGAACCAGAGGCAGAGAGACCAGTTCAGAAAACTAGTACAGCAGTGGGGATGTAGTCAAGACACTTATGAAGTAGAATGCATAAGACTTGGAAGAAGAGAGGTGGTGTCTATTTAAGAGGCTACATGACAATGCAGCAAGACAATGCATTAAGAGAGTAGGGGTATTAGCTGCCTTTACAAACCTTATGGGTTTAAGAGAGGTCGGAAATGCTGGTGTTTAAATCTGAAATTAAAATGACTTGTTTTTTCAGGTGGGATTTGTAATAGATTCTAGTTGTCATGAGGTAGATCGGCTAAAGTAGACAACTACTTTCATGCTGGATCTGAAAATAAATAGAGCTGTAGGGATTTCAATCCAGTTTACGTCTCATCAACTTTATAGCAGTAATTATGTACTGTAAGTAAAACAGGAAAAGTATTTATTATTAGGATGATTAGAAATAAGTAGAATTGAGAAGCACAAAAATTTTTTACTTACTATCTAGCTCTTGCTCTAGAATGTCTCTTCCGGACTCCATAATCTGCCACAGTTCCAGATATGCATATCCTACTTCTTGACATTCATTATTTTCATCATCCATAGGATCACTTACCACTGTAAACTTTAAACTAAAGGGGGAAAAAATTCATTTAACTCAGCACTCTTGATAACTTTAGGCTTTGAAAGAAAACCTAAGGGGGAGGAGCAGTAAAAGTAATCATAAATTACACAGTGTCTTCCCTGAAGTACTTTCCCTGTCTCCATTTTCTTAAGGTTCTGCAAAAGAATGAGGAATTATTATAATTCAAAGTAACAACAGGTCTTGAGGGAGCTAAGACTTGAGATAATATAACTAATCAAGTTGTCTCAAAGCTGTTGAGATATATATATAATACATTGTAAGAAGGTTTACAGTTTTGATGAAAGATTTGATATGGGCAGTGGAGGTATTGCACGAAAAACAGTAATACAGGAAATTAGAAGAGGTTTTAAATTTCTAAATAAAAGTTGGGTACCAAGCCTGAGCAGGGTAAGGGAAACAGAAGGAAAACAGAATTGCAAAAGGAATATAAAAGTGAGATCCTTTGAGCACACAGTACAATGCCTCAAACACTGAGCAGTCAACAGCAATTATTATCTTGACTGAGCCCAGCAAAAAATAATGTGAAATACCAGAAACTGGTACCTATTAAATGTTTTGAGATAAGACTCACACCCCATAAATTCATTATTTTAACCATTTTAAAGAGTTTTTCAGTATCATCACAATGTTGTGCAGCTGTCGTCACTATCTAATTCCAGATCATGTTCCATCACTCCCCTCTCCAAATTCTACACCCATTAAGCAGTTATTCTCCATTCTCCTCTCCCTCAGCTCCTGGTGACCACTGATCTACTTTCTGTCTCTCAGTTTGCCTGTTCTGGACATTTCGTAATCCTATTAATTTTTAAAAAGCAAACATTGGTGGCTAATAGTGTGCTAAGGGAGCAATAACAGAACTATAAATCCAAGCTCTTAAAATCACAGCTAAAGATGATTAAGCTGAAATAAATTCTGAAAATGATATATTCTTAGCCCATTAAACAATATTCATTTGTGATTATGTTTCTATATCATTACTGAGAACTTCAACAGTGCAAAGGGTTAATACTGACTCACTCACCCCAATTTTCCCAGGAAAAGGATAGTAACTACCGTGACTATAGCTGGACACAACATCAAGTGCGTTAGGTAAACTACGTTATTTCAATTTTATCCTCCTGGGAGCCTGCAAATTAAGTAACAACTCAGAGATCATAGAGCTAGTAAATGGAAGAGTCAGGATTTAAAATCAGGTTTGTCTGATCACGAAGACAATGTTAGTATGTTCAGTGTAGCGTACTGGCAAAAAGAAAGTCAAAGATAAAATCTATTGAAATCTAAAATTGAGTAGAAGTTTACAAAAAGAGAAAAAAACAGTTACCACTGTAAGTGAATGAAGGACTAGAGTTTTAGGAATGCTGACAGAAAAAAAGGAAAGAGAAAGCTAAATTTAACATTAATGCAGAAGGGAAACAACCAAAGTACTTTTCATTTCCAAAAGTTACCAGTAAGAATCTATTGGTTTAAAAAGTCCACAGTGATACTGACATTAGATTCACTTGAGTACTGACTCCTTTTTCAGTTCTTTCTACAACTAACTGGAGATAAAATGCAAATTAAATACATTGGGCTTTTAGAAAAGTAATAGATTAAAACACTAGCTCTATATCATTTCTTACCCACACAAAGAAAGGAGGTGGGGTTGCCAGATTTTACAAAACAAAAACAAAAACAAAACCCAAAACAGATGCTCATTTTAATTTGAATGTCAAATTTCAGCTAAACAATGAATTTTTTTTTTAAATATAAGTATACCCCATGTGTTTCACCTAGAACCTCTAAAACGAAGCCTCTTCAGATTACAGGAATATGGACCATTCACTTTCCTAAAACTTACAGTAGACCTAGAATTTCCTTTAATTATATCAAAGTCAAAGTATTTCCTTTAGAGAAATAATTTTTAAAATCTAAATATAAAATTAATATTATAAAGTCATAATGTTCAGTAACCTAGCAATAGTACTGTATTTGTAATTAACTGAATCAAATCATCTTAAATGTCAAAACATTTTGTCCATTCCGTATAGGGCACTGTCAGTACTCAAGTAAGTTTCTGCCTCAAAAAAAGCAAAGCACTTATCAGGGGCTGGTATGGGTGAGAAATGAACTAAACCTATGAGATATATTTTATCAGGTAGTCAGTCGGTCACAAACAAATTAGACTCAAGTGATGAGAAATTCATTAAGAGTGAATTAATATAAAAGTTGTTCAAATATTCAATATCAGCACAAAACCAAACTAAAACCCCCAGATTCCCGTGTGAATGTCTCCTTTCTTTCAAAATGGGAGCAGATGCTTACCATCCTTGCTCAGGACCTTGTCCATTCAGCATGGCAAACAGAAATTGCCTTCGGCCTTTTTGCTCCAGTGGGTCCAGGTCTATCACTATAATAAGAGTAGGAGGGGGAAAAAAGCAAAGAATCATACACTTTGGCTATTTGTGCACTAAGACTTTCTTAGTGGTATATATAAAACAGAGGTTGGAAATTTAGGGTCCATGGCTGGCCACCTGTTTTCATAAATGAAGTTTTATTGAACATGGCCAGTGCATGTTTATTTGCCTGTTACCTAAGTCTGCTTTCCAACTGCAATGATATAGCTAAATAGTCATAATAGAGACTGGCCCACAAAGCTTAAAATATTTATCATCTGGCCCTTTAAGAAAACGTTTTGTAAACCCCTGATGTAAAGGAAGCTCTACAATCCACATTGAAAGCTATTCTGCCATATGCAAAGATAAATGTACTCCCACCACTTTCACAACTAAGAATTCTAGGAGACTGATTTTTTTAGGGCCACCTAGAGAATTAGGTTTTGTGGCAAGTTGGACTCAAGGTACTTGTCACAACATTCATTTCCCCTTCCTCCTCATTTTTTATATGGGAATGTTGTAGCCTCCAGTAAGTTAGCCTATGTTGTCCAGCCTCCACTTTCACTAGGTTGGCCACTTGAAGAAGTTCTAGCTATTGTGTAGTGAGAAACCTGCCTAACAGGCTCAGCAGGAAGGCAGTCTTCCTTTCCTTAGCAGCCACTAAAGACCACTGGGGTAATCGAAAAGATGGAGGACAGGCACTTTGAAGATGGGAAGGCAATACAGAAGTTTGGATCCCAGTGGTGTCACATATCCTCAGCCCCGAACTGCCCACCTCTTAACTAGTTATACACAAATGAGAACTAATATAAGGACAGGATACATACTAAACACACACACACACACACACACACACACACACACACACACACGAAACAACTCTTAGAAATTTAAAATCTTCAGTCAGTGACTGGAAGGTAAAATTAAGAAAATCTCCCCCAAAAAATGAAAAATAAGAAAGACAGAGGTAGAATTATAGAAGGAAAAATGATAAAATTAGAGAATCAGTTTGGAGGATCCAAATTCCACTAAGAAAATAAAAAAAAAAAAAATGTTGGGGATAGAATTATCAAAGAAATTCAATAATATTTTCCAGAACTAAAAACCATGAGCTTCCAGATTGAAATTGTCCACTGAACGGCCAGAAAAGTTAAAGGAAAAATATGTACATTACACTGAAATTTAACAACACCGGAGATAAAGAGAAGATCATCAAGTCTTCTGGTGAGGAATGGGATAGAGTTCATATAAAGGTTATACACCTGGCCAGGATCTAGAAAAATCATGGGCCAACTGCTTTGAAATTCTAAAAAAAAAAAGTATTTTCATTCAACACAAGTTTTTATACTTGGTCTAATTATCAGTTAAATGTATGGGTAGAATAAAGAGATTTCAAGCATGACTATCTCAAATATTTACTTTGAATGTATTCTTTCTTTAAAAGCCACTGGAAAATATGATCCATTAAATAATGAGAACATCAGATAAATCAAACAGAATGACACAAAACACAGGAGACAGAAAATCTAGCATAGGAGAAAATTAAATAAAATTATCCAGATAGTACAGTGGGATAACAGCTAAACCACGGGCTAGAAAGGAACAAAAAAAATGAAGAAAAGTCTTCAGGAAAAAAATAGACATTATTTGACAGTTTTGATTATTAGAAAAAGTGGAAAGAAGAATGAAAAAGAATTACAGTAGGTATAATAAAAATAAAGCAATTGAAAAATTGAGGCAAGCAAAATAATAAACAAAAAAAGAAATATAATCATGGCATACTCCTTGGCCCTGTAAGAATTTATATTTACATATCCATAATAGATGCAATTAATATTGGAATAAAAATCATGATCCAACTATGTGGGAGGAAGGGAACACAGGTGTAGTATAAAAGAGAAATATTATGTTCCAAGGTAGGAAATCAGCAGATAATCTCTAAAACTGGTGAGCCAAGAAATTGCAATAGAAACATTATTCAGAAATATGAAGTTAAATAACAGAAGAAATAGTGAAAAGTGGCATGGTGGACTGAGTGGGGAACAGGAGGAATGCGAGAGAATGGCTTGTGGAACAGGAGGGAAAAGGACTGCTTAATTTTAATTTAAAACCTTTTAAAGCCTCTTTGTTGTTTTTAACCCATGTACATGTATTATTTTGACAAACAAAAGAAAATAAAAGGATTGGATCCACCCCTTAAGAAATCCAGAGTAGTTCTGACCCCTTGGTCTAAAAGAAGGTTGGCCTCCTCTCTCCACCGACCACAGGGGATGCCTCACCCTTGCTAAAGTGGAAGTGGATCTCTTCTCCTGCCCTCGGCTTCCGCAGGGATACCGGAGTCTCCGTCTCTGACAAGGGTAGATCATAGAACTTGTACTCCACATACACCTGTTCTACGTTCTCATCAAACATCACGTCCGATTCTGGGTAGAAGGACAGGCTGACAATTTCAATGCATATCTTCTCTGAACTCTGGTAAGAAAAAAAGTCATTTATTTCCCATAGATCAGTGGTGCTCCAAGTATATGTACTCCACTTAATCAGCACATTACTCAATGAATCAAGCATAGGCGTATTCCATCTAGCATATTACTCCTTGAGAATCAAGTTTTAAGTAAAACTGGCACCAAGAGACAACTTGACTAAATAGTCCCAGCTAATGTGTGGGAAATTTGTTCTGACTCCTGGTCCAGTGAATCATTTCTCCAGACCGGTCTTTCTCAGCTACCTCCACATGCAGAAAGACTCAAATAACTTTCCAAGCAGACAGCTTTTCTATAACTTTCTTGGTGAAAATCAATCCAGCATTTTCCTGAGGTTAGCTCGTAAAAGGCATGCTGATTGATATTAGATATTTAATAGCTGTTTTAGTCACTGTAGCAGACAGCTACCCATTGTTTCCTGTGCCCACCTGAGTGTAAGCCACAGAGCAGGACATCAGACCGTGCTGCCCTCTCACAGCAACTTGAGTACTTTCAGCTCCACTTCAGAGTCACTGCCATCACCACTGCCCTCTCTTTTGATTGTTACTGTGTCTAATTTTCATATTAGCGATACCAGGAAGGGAGCTGACATCTCTCTAGTTTCAGGAAGTGAACTGAGGCCAACATAATAAGTCTCTTCCTTCCACAGTGTTGCAGTAAGTGTCATAGCATTAGTGAGGAATCAGTCCAGGATGGCCTTCTAACCAGCCACAGTTCTCCCTATTGTGTGCAAGTACCCTCTGGCTGCTTCTCCCCTCTAGGTTGCCAGACCAGTGCCCTCACTTCTACAAAGATCTGTTCCCACGCCCTTTTCTTTTCTTAGGAAACAAGTGGAACCTCTGTGCCTTCTCTGAGGAAGCTCAGGATACTATATTTCTGAACAAATGAGCAAAACAATCTGGGTGCCTCTTAAAAATAAAGATACTTGGTGTTTCCCTATCAATCGTCCCCATGCAACCGTTCTCAACACCCATTGTGAAAAACCATTGATTCTATGCAGTGTTTTCCAAAATGTGGGTTTTCGCACTTATGGGTCAGCTTGGTGGTTTCACTAGCATTTTTTAAAATAAAAGAATAAAATAAGATAGGCTAGGATAGGTCAGGATAGAACAGAATAGAATAGACCAGATACTAGGTGATTCTAAATGCCATGAAGGAAATAAACGGGATGATAACAACAGAAAATGATGGGAGGAATTGAGTTAGGTAAGGCAGTGAGGAAAGACTTAAGGAGACAATAAATGTGATGTAGTCTGCAAATGATCAGAAATCCATGTTTATGCAGACTACCTAAAATTTAACTCAGCTTCTCTTTTATCACCTTATTTATATGTTTTTCCTCAGTAGGATATAAGATTCATGAGGGAAGGAAACAATTCTTTCTTATTCACCATTTTGTGTGCATAGAATCTGGCAAAAACTAAGACAGGCACTCCATGATGACTTATGGAAGGAGCAAAGAACTCAGGGGTGCTGTGAAGTCAATGACTATCAAACACATAGTGTAAAAGCTCAACCAGTGTTGCCCACTGAGGTCTAAGTGAAAGGTCATATATTATTTGATCACAGTTGAGAAATTAACTAGAAAAAGCTGTATGTATTGACATGAGTGGACTATCAAAACATTAGTGATTGAAAAATGCACATTTCAGAATATGTATCAAAAAAGAAAACAGGGGAAACTTAGTAACGAGCACATGGCAGCTCTCAGTACATTTTTTGCAACCGTTTACAAATCTATAATTATTTCAAAATAAAATGTCTTTTAAAAAGACTATGTACAGTTTAACATCATTTACTTGAAAGCAAAAAAGACAAATACAAATGACATAAATGCTAGTTTTTTTTGTTTTTTTTTTTTAGGATCTATAAAGATATACCACAAAATTCAAAACAATGGTTTTCTTGGGGTGGGGAAAAGAGGTAGCAGAAATTTTGGGCAGTGGTCAATAGAGATCTAGCTTTATAATATTCTAGTTTTTAAAAGAAAAAATGTATTCTTACATCACTTACAAAATTTAATTTAAAAAAATTTAAACTTGAAGCAAATGATCAGAAATCTACATTTATGCAGACTACATCAGATTTATTCTGATAACAAAGATGAATTAGGAGGACAAATAAAGTTAACATTTGAGCAAGGTACACATGCAGGCTGTAGGCTGAACCATATGAAACTAACAATAGTCTACTATTTTTTATCTATAAAAGTGATCATTTCATATGGTTTGTTATGGACTAGATGTTTGTGGTCCCCCTCAAAGTTCACATATGGACACCCTAACCCCAGTGTGATGGTATTTGGAGGTGGGGCCTTTGGGAGGAAATGAGGTCCTGAACGGGATTAGCACACTTAAAAGAAGAGGTCAGAACTGGCTCTTTCTCTTTCTGTCGTTTGAGGATAGATACAACGAGAAGCTGGCAGTCTGCAGCCTGAAAGGGGTCCTCACCAGAATCTGACCGTGCTAGCACCCTGACCTCGGACCTCCAGCCTTGAGAACTGTGAGAAATAAATCGCTACTGTTTATAAGCCACCCAGTGTCTGGTCCTTTGCTATACCAGCCCAAACTGACTAAGATACGGTTTGATATTTTAATTTGAAACAGAATCCTTTACATGAGCTAGTTTCATTAAATAATTTTATTGGGACTGAACAGCAAAAACAAAACAAAACAAAAAGTATGCAATCAATAATACGAAACCACATTAACCACTGTATATACCAACTCATTTGAACTTGCTGGCAGAAACCCTAAGGGCAGTTAGTATCACAGCATTAGTGCCAGAGACAGTTCCCTTTGGCTTATTAGTTAGATGTGCTAGCTAATTTGGCTGGGGCGGGTGCAGAGTTGCTAAAATTAATTAGCTAGCATATATAAGGGGTCAGGACATCCTTGACACCTGAAATTAAGAGTACAAGAAAAGAGAATAAACTTTGAGGTGCTCGATACATACTATGGCTAAAAGACAGTAAGTAACCTGAGGCCGTAGAGCGAATGGAAATGATTGCTCTCTTCTCATTGGTAGCTGTTAAGAAGGGGAGGGAAAAGTTTTCTATAGCCCACTCAGAATGGAAGATCAATTCCTGGGACCAGGAATGGGACTTCTTCATCTGGAGGAAGCCAGGTTTGGGTTGAGATTGTTTCTTGGGGATTCTTAGGGGGAAGATAAGTACAGAAGGGCCTTAGGAACCTTGCACTGATAAATAGGGCCTCCTGAGGAATAGCCCCATACACATCCCATCAACACAAGGAACTGTCCTAATTCTGGACTCAAAGATAGGCTGTTAAAATCTTCATCTGTATTGAATTGTTTCACTTTTTTTAGCAATATAAAGGAAAGGCATTTATTTTGGAAGGGTCTTCTTTATGTTGTACTGTTCAACCTCTTCAATTGACCTGGCAGGCGGAAGAGAAATGACACCCCTCTTTTTTAATCCCCTCCTCTTAGGGCCTGGTCTTTCTTTGTAGGGGTCACCATGAGATTATAGAAGCTTGATCCTGAAAACTAGAATATTTCATCATCATCATCACTATCATTTAAGTGCTTAACTTGTCTCAGGCTTTTTACTGAATCCTAAGCACACATTACCTTATTTAAATCATGCCTTATCATTATAAGTTGAGCATTATTAGCACTTTCTAGATGAGAAAACAAAGCCTGATAAAGGTTAAATAACACCCCCAAAACTGCATAGCCAGTAAGCAGCAGAGCCAGGATCTAAACCACTTCCGCCTGAACAAAATCTCTGTGCTTTTAACCATTATACTCTCTTGCCTCCTCCAAATTATCAAGTCTAATTTGATAGCAACACTAAATTTTTTGCTAAGTAGGCTCAGTTTTCATATTTAGTTTCTCAAGTAACATTTTTAAGTACAGAACGGTTTTCTAAAAGGAGATCTTATTCAGTAGCCTTTAACATAGAGTAATATTTTTAATGTGAGGTGTCTACTTCGCAGTTCAAAAATTTGCCAGCCAGCTGGCTGCTTTTTGCTTTGATCTGAAGCAGCATGATTTAGAAATCTTGACTGGAGCTCCAGCTCATTCACTAACTAGCTCTGTAATCCTGGACACATTATTTAATCATTTTCACCTTTATGTGTTTCTGTCTAGTTCTAACATTCAATGGCTCTGATCAGCCTTATATAAATGTTTCTCAAGACACAAATGTCTAAAAAAGATATGACAGATAAAAATTCAGAGAAAATGTAACTGTTTGCCATATTAAATGTTTAAGTCTACTGATTTCAATTGTTTCTCCGCACTCCAATATCCTTTATTTTCCTGCAAATCCTCAATATAATTTCTAACTTTCAAGGAAAGCAGCAATAATTTCCCTTTTCTGAATTCTTACAAATCTTAGAATTTACATCACATAATGCACTTGGCTCTAGCTCAATTATACTTTTATTGTTTCTAATAAAGTTCATAATCCTCAATTAGATTTTAATATTTCATTCAGTCCCTCATTCGACAAATATTTACTGAGTACCTACAAATGTGCCAGGGGGCAGTCTATTGGCTCAAGAGAGTGATTGTTTTCTACCTCATTTATAAACCCATGAGATTCTAATGCAATGATTGTTGAATGTATCTGTGGATATTTATTCATATATGTGTGTGTGTGCACGTGTATCTTCAATTAGTTCCATAAGAGAGTTGAGAATGAAGTGTTTAATAAATAATTGTAATGATAGGTTTTAAAGGTTGGGTCAAAAACTTCCGAAACCGAATGATTCCTCTGAGCCCTCCCAGGAAGAATCCCTTCCTCCTTTCCAGCCTCCACCTCCCAAAGTCAACCAGCTCTACTCAGATGAATTTAAAGGAAGGGGCATCACTCAGGTTAAGGATGGATCAAAATGAAGAAGGCAGACAAAGGATCCAAACAAGAGAGAGAAATGTTGAAGCAAGTCCTTGTTTACACCACATCAAGCAAATGATTCTTTCATCTGACTGCATCAACACACTTCCATTCACTCGCATATTTACCTAACTTGAATTTCCCACCAGGTTCATTAAAACTGGATTTGAACTTCACAAACAAGGCCATTAAGCACAGTAACTGTCATTATTTACAATCTTGTCTCACACTCGATTACTGCAGAGTACTTACTGGCTTGGGACATTTCTGAGATACAGGCGTTACTATGTCATCACTGTCTGTAGTTTGTGCTTCACTGACTTCAGAAGCTTGTTCGCAGGATTCTTCATCTGCTAGAGAAGAGGCTGGAGTTACAGAACTGTCTCAGAGCACCCTGTCTAGCTCAAGAAGAGATCCAGTACCTACATCATAAACTGATCACTAATTCTGAGAACCTAGATTTTGGCTGCATTTATTAAGAATCAAACACTCTTTTAAAGATTTACTGATTCAGAAGCTTGCCAAATACACAGGGTTCACTTCTGATATAAAAAAAAGAATAAGAAGGAAGATAAGAAAGGAATTTTGTCCTTTTCTAGGGGCTGGAGAAAATGACCAAGCCAAGGAAAAACAGTGCAACTAGGGAGTGGCAGATTGCATTTCTGGTCTCAAGCATTACCTCTCATCCCACATGTTCTCTTTACAATGTGACCTTGACACATTTTATGGAACATTCAAGTTTCCTTTCTATAGGGTGCCTTTCAAATCTTTTGCTCATTTTTCTATTAGGTTGTCTTTTCCTTATTGATGTGTGGGAGTTCTGTATGTATTTTCTAAATCTGAGCCCTTTGATGGTTATGCGTGTTAAAAATGTCTTTTCCACTCAGTAGCCTGCTGAACAGAAATCCTTACTTTTAAGGTAGTCAACTTTATCAATATTTTTCTTAAGATTAGTACATTTGTTTCTTATTAAATCTTTACTTATTCTGAATGATAAATAATGCTGTTATGAGTATTTGTGTACAAGTCATTGGGTAAAGAAATATTTTCATTTCTCTTTTGTAGCTACCTAGAGTAGAACTGCTGGGTTGTAAACGATACATTTAACTTTAAGGAACAGTCAAATATTTTTTCAAAGTGGCTGTACTATTTTACATCCCCAGAAATAATGTATGAGGTTCTAAGTTTTTCACACTCTCACTAACACTTGGTACAACAAGCCTCTGGAACATATCAATTCTAGTTGGTGTATACTGGTATCTCATTAGGGTTTTATTTCGTATTTTTTCCAATGACTAATGATGTTGAACATCTTTTTGTATGTTTATTAGCTATCCATATATCTTCTTTAGTAAAAGTCTATTAGAATCTGTTGACCATTTGAAATTAAGTTGTCTTATTATTGAGTTTCAAGAGTACTTTATAGATATAAGTTCTTTATCAGAACATTATTTGCAAGTATTTTCTCTTAGTCTATAGCTTATCTTTTTGCTTTCCTAATATGTCCTTTGAAGGGAAGATGTTTTTTATTTTGCAGAAGTCTAGTTTATCAATTTTTTATTTTATGGATCATGCTTGTGGTGTCATACCTAAAAAATCTTTGTCTAAAGTCAAATATTTTATACTATATTTTCTATTAGAAATGTTATAGTTTTTGGTTCTAATATTTAGATTTATGATCTATTTTGGTTAATTTAGTATATAATGTGAAATAGGGTCTAATTCTTTTTTTTTTTTTCCTGTATGTGTCTTTATGGTTGTCTTAGCACCCTGTGGTTGAAAGATTAGATTTCCCCATTGAATTGCCGTAGAAAATTTGTTGGAAAATCAATTGACCATAACTATGAGGATTTATTTCTGGATTTGCCATTTTTTCACTCATCTATAAGTGTATCTATTTGCTAATATCACACTGTTTGCATTATTGTTGCTTTATAGTAAGTTTTTAAATTACGTAGTACAAAAATTTTAACTTTGTTCTTCTTTTACACTATTGTTTTGGCTATTCCAGGTTCTTTGCAATTCCATATAAATTTTGGGAAAAATAGCCCTTATTGACAATTATGAGTCCAATTTATAAACATTACTCCATTTGTTTGAATCTTCCTTAATTTCTTTCAGGAGCTTTTGTAGTTTTTAGTATAGAGGTATTACATTTCTTTTGTTAAAGTTATTCCTGAATATTTTATTCTTTTTTAAATGTGGACAATATTGTGAAAAAAATTGTTTTCTTGATTTAATATTTAGATTGTTCATTGAGAGTATACTTTGCCTTCCTGGAATAAATCCCACTTGATCATGGTGTACAATCTTCTTAATATGTTTATATTTTTGTGGATTTGTTTGCTAACATTTCCTTCAGGATATTGCATCTGTATGCATTATGGATATTGGTTTGTAGTTGATTTTTTTAAAAAAATGTCTTTGGCTTGCTTTGGTATCAAGATAATACCAGCTTTATAATTGAATGAGTTAGGAGGTTTCCCTCACACTATGACTTTCTCAA
This sequence comes from Cynopterus sphinx, assembly GCA_030015415.1. Lineage (NCBI taxonomy): Eukaryota > Metazoa > Chordata > Mammalia > Chiroptera > Pteropodidae > Cynopterus > Cynopterus sphinx. The sequence continues at coordinate 79,226,151 of CM057384.1, forward strand.
AGAGACTATGAGGAATCAGCATTGTTTCTTCCTCAAATATTGATAGAATTTATTGATGAAGCCACCTGGACCTAGACTTTTTCATATGGAAAGAGTTTAAATTACTAATTCACTGTCTTCACTTTTTATAGCTCAATATTGATCTCTAGTTCTTTTTGAGTCATTTTTGGTAATTCGTATCTTTCTAGGAATTTTTTCTTTTCCATGTAAATTACATAAAGTTGTTCATAATATTCTGTAATAATCATTTTATTAATGACCCTAAATTCATTTCTGATTTAGCTAACTAATGTCTTTGCTCTTTTTTCTTGAACAGCATGCCAGTTCCTAATTTGTTGCTTTCCAGCTCAATATAAAAACTTCACTGTCTGCTCTGCAATAATGGAGCTGGACCCTGTAAATTTTTATCAGTTGGCACTATGTTAAATTGTCAGTAGAGGGTATTGGTTGATCACAGGAAGAGAAAAATATTTCCCTTCTGGTTCTAGTGTACTCATTTAGGCAGGCTCTTACAGCAGAACTGGACTCTGCAGACCAAGCTCCTGCAATTTAGGGCCTAGCTCCAGCATACACATGGCTTCCTGCAGAAGAGCAGTCCCCAAACTCCAGTCTGCAGACAGATACCAGTCTGTGGCCTGTTAGAAACTGGGCTGCACAGCAGGAGGTGAGCAGTGGGTGAGCTAGTGAAGCTTTATCTGTATTTGCAGCTGCTCCCCAGTGCTACAATCAACTTCGGATGATCAGGCATTAGATTCTCATAGGAGCACCAGTCCCTGAAACCAAAAACGAGGGGGACAATTGCTGCAGCACATAACTGTGGTAGCATAGGGCAGGGCTTCTGCGATATCAAATTCCAGCAACTCCCAGTGGCCAGTAGCACATGGCACCTCCCCAAGGACAGTTTCCCTGCTACCCTCTAGAGTGGTTTGCAGTGAAATGCCACTGGCTTGGCAACTCTTTGTGAATGTTTATGGCCAACATTACAGAGGGCAACTTCACAATTCCTCTGAGCCTTGATATGCAGCCACAGCAAATTTGTGTGTCATTCAGTAAAACATATTTCACTCTCTCTAATGAGGTCTGGATTTCAGCCCTGAAGAGGGTTGTTCACCAGATCTATATCTTTTTTGGGTGCTCTGTCTCAGTTCTAGTAATTTGTGGATGCTCTTTAAATCTGGTATTCTTGTGTCCTTTAGAATTCTCTTCTTACTATTCAATCCTCGTCCACTCAGATCAACTCCCTGTTGTGTAATAATTCTTTATATTGAACTTTTCCTGTCTTAATTATTACATAGTCTCTGTCTCATGGTTGGATCTTAATTGGTGTGGTCCTTCTAGATAAAGGCCTATCCATTTGCTGACTTTTCAAACAGCTTCTGGCTCCATTTATTTTCTCTATTCTTTTTCCTTTTTTCTGTTATCACTGATTTCTGCTCTGATCTTTATTATTGTCTTCTTTGGGTTTGATTTTGTTTTCTTTTTCTAGCTTCTTGAAGTAGAAGCTTAGGTTGTTGACTATAGACTTTTATTCTTTTCTAATTACAAGCATATAAAGCTATAAAAATTACATTAGGAGCATTGCTTTAGCTAAAACCCATAAATTGTGATAAGTTTTCATTTTCAGTCAATCCAATATATTTTCTAATTTTCCTTAGGAGTTCTTTGATGTGTTATTTAGAAAGTATCGGTTAATTACTAAATATTTGTTATTGCCTGAATTAGTTTTCTATGGCTACTATTACAAAATACTACAAATTTGGTCAGTTAAAATAACAGAAATATAAGAGCAACTTTGGGCTTGGAGCTAGCAAAAATGTCCATATTGTCACTCAGAGATATGAGATGCTGATTCAATTCTGTAATCCTAAAGTTCCTGTAGGGCCATTTGCACACCTGGTGGTGCTGTACAGTCCTGCAGGCACTGGAAAAACCACACTGGCAAAGAAGCTGATGCTGGACTGGATGCGAGACAATGTCACAAAGACATTCAGTCTGTCTTCTATCTCAGCTGCAAAGGACTTGACCACCAGCACCTTTGTAGAGCTGGTCTCCAAGAGCTAGCCCAAACTGCAGGATGCCATTCCAGAGATCCTAGCCCATGTACAGAAAATCCTTTTCATTATCAATGGTTTCAATGAGTTGAGAGTCCTCTTGGGGAAACTTATGACACATGTGGTTACTAGAAGAAGCAGAAGCTGGTACCTGTCCTCTTGGGTAGTGTGCTGAAGAGAAAGTTGCTACCCAAGAACACTTAACTCATCATCATGTGACCCAGGGCTCTGAGAGAGTCTGACTCTTGAACAACCCCTCGTCATAGAAATAGAGGGGTTCTTAGTAGAGCTGGACAGGAAGGTACATTTCTTGAAATCCTTTGAAGATGAGGATTAAGGGCTATGAGCTTTCAACTGGATGAGCAATGCAACCTTGTTCCGTGTAGGCTCGGCTCTTGCCAAGTACTGGATTGTCCACAGCTGTCTAAAACTGCAGATAAAAAAAGGAAAGGATCCCGCCCTGACTTGCCAAACCAACGCATCACTGTTCCTGTGTTTCCTTTGCAGTCAGTTCATGCAGGCACCCAGCAGCTGTCCCAATCGATACCTTCAAGCTGCACTGAAGTCTGTGTCTCCCAGCTGCTGAAGGCTGTGAACACAGACATCTGTGTTTGATGAAGAAGACCTGGGGAAACTTGAGTCAAAGGAATCTGACCTATGTCCTTTATTGGACAGAATACCCTCCAGAAGAGCAAAGACCGTGAGGGCTGCAACTCCTTTGTCCACCTCAGTGTCCAGCAGCTTCTTACCACCATATTGTATGTTCTGGAGAGTGAGGAGGAGGAAAATAGGGGTAGCTTCAGGTGAGACACTGGGATGTGCAGGAGCTGCTCTCCAAGGAAGAAATGGTAATGAATCCCAACCTGACTCAAGTGGAGTACTTCCTATTCAGCCTCTTGAACAAAAAGAGAGCCAAGATGCTGGAGACAGCTTTTGACTGCCAAATGTCAACGAAGATCAAGGGATTTACTGAAATAAAAAGCAGAGTCTGATGAAAACAAACCCTTCTCCTTGATGATGGACATAAAGGTGGTTTTGCACAGTCTTTACAAATCTCAGGAGTAGCAGCTTGTGAAGGATGTGATGACCTATGTCAAGGAAATGTCTCTGTATTTGAAAAATAAAATAGACATTGTACACTTGTCCTGCCTCAAGCATTGTTAAAACTTGTAGACAATTTTGTTGCAGGTAGAAAAGGGGATAGCCCTGGAGAATGATACAGTAGCAGAATCAGATGCTCAGGTTGAGAGTCTTTATTTCTGGACATCAGCCAAAAGCTTCCTTTAATACCTCATCAGTGAGGATTCAGTAGTGTCATTTCCATTGATTAATTCCCAAATTCGCAATATATTTTGCAAACATTTTGTAATCAATTCAGGAAAAAAAGCTATACTTTGATGCCAAAAGTATTAGGTGAAATCTGATGAAGAACAAGATATTTATATAGTCTTAAAATATCTTTTCTTAGGTTACTTAAATAATTAAAAAAGGGGAAAATGATAACTTTATGATGGAAAACCCTAGCATATGCTTTCTTAACCAAGTGACCAAAGTTAACATCACAATAGCAGGACAAACTAAAATCACATACTTCTTAATGTGATGCAGTGAAGACACAATATCACTTCTGTGATATTCCTGTAAAAAATTGATGACCTGAATCTAATTATAAAAAAAATCAGACAAATCCAAACTGAGAAAGAATGCTTTACTGAATAGCTCATCTATATTCTCCAAAAATATCAGTATCATGAAAGATAAAGAAAAGATGAGGAACTGTTCCAGATTAATGGAAACTAAAGAGACATGACTAAATGCAATGTATAATACTGTGTTAGATAAGGGGGGCAAAGCCTGCTAAAATGGACATTATTGGGATAGTTGGAAAATTCTGAAAATGGACTGGATATTAGGTAATAATGTACCCATGTTAAATTTGCAAACTTGATCATTATACTGTGATTATATAATTTCTTTTTTTTCACTGAAATGTTTATCAGTAAGGGGGTATAATGTTTGCAACTTATTCTCAAAAGCTTCAGAAAAAAAATGACAAAGCAAAGAGTAGAAAAATGTTAAAATTTGATGAATTTGTGTGAAGGGTTTATGTGAATTTTTTGTCCTATCCATGTAGGTTTTACATAAATTTGAAATTATTTTAAAATAAAATGTTTTTTTTTTACTTTTAAAATTATTTTATTTATTTTTTATTTTTAATATTTTTTATTTTTTTAATTGAAGAAATGATTATTAAAATTTTTTTCCACATCTAATTTTCCCTCCTCCCCTCCCCCCTCCTCTCTGGTAACCACTAGTCCATTGTCCATGTCCATGAGTCTCTGTTTGTCCTGTTGATTTTTTGCTTTTAGGTTTATATCCCACATATAAGTGATATCATGTGATTTTCAACATTTTTTGTCTGGTTTATTTATAAAATGTTTTTTAAAACTTACAATATCAGTTTTCATAGCTCCAGAGCTTTGCTGACATTGTAAAGGTCAGCTTTTATCTCCATGAAGCTAGTAAACACAGCTATTATGCAGGTTGTGTGTTATAACTCCAACATCTGGAGCCCTGGTACGTATTGGGTCAGCCCGTGTTCCTCGAGTCCTGCAAATGCCCATAGCACCATTCTGCCTCTGAGAGTAGAAATGTCTCAGAATGATGCTGGCTTCAGGGTCCCAGACCAGAAGGGGAAGTTCTGTCCTGGAGAGATACACTTTCCTACTCTGGGCAAACACCAGAATCAGGCTGCATCCCATTTCCCCACTCTAGAAGTCCACCAAAAGCATGTGCTATCTCTCCCTCACTTCCTCCAGACCAGCAATGTCCCATGGCTGAAGCAGTTTCAGCCCATCCTTATCTGGGTTTGGTAATTCTTCTTTCTCTTATTGCCTCTTTAATGCTTTTAAGAACATGTAGATTTTTAAAAACTATATTAACTTTAACTTTTTAGTTGTCATCAATGGGAGAGTTGGTCTGAATGACCTAGTTTTCCATAACTATAACTTGAACTCATGTCTGCTTCTCAGTGTAACACAAAAGCCTTGCCATAATTTAAAAGAAATTTGGATTAATATTCCAAATGAGTCAATTACACTCCACCTCCTATTTCTTGCAACCATAATTCACAAGGCATGGGAATGAATTAACAGTTTATTATTTATAGCTATGTTTAAATAATAAAATGCTACTTTCTTTGAGAATTCCAGCCTTAATTGGCCTAATCAGCATACTGTAACGTAAAAAATGAGACTAGGGTCTTCAGTATTAATTTTCCCTGAAAAGTCTAACAATGCAAGATGAACAAAAAAAGTAACTAACTGTCTTGATAAAATAATTCTATAACTAAATAAGAAAATTAGACTTTAAAAAGACAATACCATTTACAGAATGTAGGGTTTCCTTCTGTATCAGTGCTGAAGGGGATGTCATTTCCTCTTCCTTTTGCTGACTCTTAAAATCATCATCGATGGAGATCTTAAGACCTGAGAACTTCCATTCAGTGTAGTTCACCTGCTTCAGAATGAAAACATTTTTACATATAATTACATATAACATACATAATTATATAGAACTATATTATATAATTATGATAACTTAATCAAATTAATCAAATTATATGTTAATATGATTATATGATTAATATAATTATAATAATGTAAAATATTACATATAAGTATATGATTGTATAATAATACAGATTTATAATCTTATATATATATATATTTTTAGGTGTAACAGTAACTTTAATTCAGTTTCTTATAAAGGCAGTATCAAACACATAGTAAGTACTCAACAAATATTTGTTTTTAATTTATTTTAATTACACTTGAAGTGGACTGGTTAAAACTGCGGTACTAAAGTTCTAAGCATAAAATGCAGAGTTCGTAATCTGTTGAATTAAATTACATTGAAATGAACAATCCAGAGGCTTATTAAACTACTTGTGTTTGTGCAAACACATATTAGCCACAAAAAGCCATGATTATTGTTTATCTTCTGTGTCTGCTTCTGCTTCTACCTCTGAGAATAATATATCTGGGGACACCGCAACCCATGTTTTAGTTCTTCAGGGTTTCTAAGGCCTTACCTGTAGTGTATTCCCATTTAAGATGTTACGACTAAGATACTCCATCCTGTTCTTTCCTTGGTTGCCTATTCTTTTGCCATGTTTTCTTCTTGAGTAGCTTGCAACCTGGTGTTCCCTTTCCTTCCTTTCTCCCAGCTGAGGAGGTTTTCTCTTAGCTGGATACTGACCAGCTTCAATGGGAATCTCAGTAGATACCACTTGGTCCTAAATAGAAGGAGCAGAGAAGCCACAGAGGATGATAGTTTAACAGCAATGATACTCAAGAAAGGAATTTGTAAGCTATTTCTCTCCTGCCACAGAGCTGAGAGATGCCATCTCTCTCTCTCCACCCTACAGTAAAACCCTGGAGGTTTGCTGTATGAATGGCCTCATGGCATTCTGAAGGATGCAGATTAGATTAGCAGAACATATGATGTTCATAGAAAGAACTTCTTTTCCTCAAATTTTAATACTATCTTCTTCAAATATGCTCTACAGGATTGGTGGAAGTATCTTACCTGGGGAGAAAAGACAGCCTTTTCCTCTTCAGATGGGATCTCTAAACCATCCTCAGTGTCCTTCTCCTCAGTCTGAGCTTCCAGTTTTAGGAAGCTCTCTGGAGGTAGGTAAGAAGACTTCCAATCCAGCTGCACCTGCACAGATCCATTGGGTTTTCCCACAGGGTCAATGAGGTCAAAATCACCTGAGAGGCACACAGATATTAATAAGATCTGATCATATGAAACAGTCCAGTGAGCATTTACCAGCACCTCATCTATTACCCCATTTTGAATTTCACTACATTTTAATTAATCATGAAAATATATGCAGAAGTAATACAGAATGGCAGTAAATATTTACATTCCCTTAGAATATCTACTTCTAATATTTCCTTCGAATATTTATAGGTGAAGATGGGTATCTCTAGGTTTTAGGAAGGGATAGTCAAAAGACATATGGAGAGGTATAGCTTGCTTGTCTTCAGTCACCCAGCCAATAAACAAAATTGCATTATCATTTCTATTACCAATGCTTGCTATGCCCTAGCTATACAAAGAAAACCATTATCTATGCTCAAGTGGTCCCTATGTCTAAAATAACAAAAGTCAAAAAAACTTAAGCAAAATGACTTTTTCCAAACGCCAGACTTTTGATGTGTGACACTGATTAATTTAACAGATGACTCACATTGTCTTTCTTTGGCAAAGGATAAGTTGCAAGCGGAAGTGTCAGACTTTTTTTCTTTAAAGCACTTGTGCTATTGAAAGGAGGGAGGACACACACACTTTCTGGTACATCCAGATGCTTCTTAAACATGGTTGGTATACTGCCTGTACCCATCCACACTTCCAATTGAGGGTACAGATACCTCCACCACACACTCCAGGCACTGCAATCAGAAAGTTGACCCTGTCTAGGAGCACCTCACAACACTGAGTATGAAGGTAAGGTAAGGTGGTATGGTTAAGCTCCATATTATGGAGGAAAATTTTCAAGAAATTTCCCTGAGTAATGGTGTGACATGGTAGACTTGCTAACTTGTGTCTAATGTTTAAAAGAAGTGTTAAGGACACAGCTTATAATCTGATATCTTAGTCATATGCTAAGAAAAAATAGGCCTCAAGTAAAGACAAATGCTGGGAAGCATGACTGAATTGGAAAATGTTTATTCAGAGAAAAAGGCATGGACTTCAGGTTGGCGGGTCTACCCACTTGGGAATCTTGCTTTTGTTGTTGAAAAGCAGCAGCAGATGCCAATGTTTCCATGGGATTAGCGAGGCTCTAAGTCTGCTCTGTTGCTCTTGCCAATATCCTAAAATCTTTTCAGTAGGTTTTAAGAGAGACTGATCCAAGCAAGAAATCAAAGAAAAGTAAAATTAGGAAAAGGAGACAACACTGAGAAGAGATCATAAAGATGCAATAACCCTGAACTCCCACCTTTAATGGATTTGTTTTGTGCGAGAGGCAGCAAGGGCACTTGGACTTTGCCAAGGTACAAGCCAGGCTCTGAGTCTTCATCATCAAAAACATACACGGACAGGGCCTCCCGCCTCAGATACTGATCCAGGTCAGAAGTCACAAGCACTGGGAATCGAGCCTGGTCTCTAAAGTAGGGATTATTACTGGCTGGAACGATGACAGTGTCGTGGTCAGAAAAGGTGAAGAAGCGGTACATGGCATATGGACTGGGTTGGGTTCCCAGCCATCGACTCCGGAGGCCACAGCATCTGGTGATTTCCACCCGCAGTTCATTCTGATGCTTCCAAGTCTCTGATCTGGACTGGAGAAATGTTGGTCTTGGATGGAGGAAAAGGGCAACCTGAGAGAGCTGTTGTAGGTGAAGCCTAGTACCTTTGATGAGCAAGAGCTATGACTTAAAGAACTGTCAAATCTTGACTGAGTCACAGAGAAACCTAATGACTTTCACCTGCCTGCAAACTGGCTCTGGCAGATGGTTATCTGAGGGAGGTGTTGGCACTGAGGCCTTACCTTATCTTAGAGAATGGAATACAGAAGCTATTTTGTTCACAGCAGGGAGGAGTAGCTAGCTCCAAGGGCATGGTTTCATTTCATACTCAGTCTTGACCAAGAGAAGAATCTGAACTAGCTGTGATGTGACCATTTTTTTCTTTCATTCACATTCAACAAACATTTATTGAGAATGGAAGACTGAGTTGTTCTCATGAGCTGCTTTGCTGAGGCTCCTTTGAGATGCAAGGGCATATCCTTTTTCTCACCTCATCCTTCTGGGCCTCCCAGGCTCCATGCACATTGGCTGACAGGTATGCCTGGGCTTTCTTTTGTTTATTGAATGCCTGTAGGCTGGATCTTATGGGGAACTGCAGCCTCATCCAGTATTCTAGCACACCAAAGTCTTCTCCACCAGCTCCTGGTAGCAGAAAGTATGAAGGGCATGGAGGATATGGATGGTATGGTGAGGATCAAGAATAAAGGCAGAGGAAGAAAAAGAGAAACCACCAGAAGATCAACTATAGACTTTGAGAGATTCTGTATTAATTCTGAGAACTACAAGAGTCCAACAGCACTTACCAGTAAGAGTGGCAGAGCCAGAGACTTTCTCTACAGTCTCCAGCACCCTGTCAAAGCAAATCCATCCAGCTGCAAGGGTGTGATGCTCACTGGCTAGAGCCTGGTGTAGATCAAGCCGGGCTGAAGCCCTCTGAAGGTAGTGCAAAAATAAGGAATCTGTCTCTACTACATACTGGGAGGTGAAGTCATACAGTGGCTGTGGTCCCACAGCTAGTGGGGTACAGTGGGTTTCAAAATCATAGAAGGAATAAGTGCAGAAAGTGGTAGGTTGAGGATCTTCAGCCTGAGCCAGGGCAGCAGATGTCAGGAAGGCCTGGTGGATGTGCAGCTCAAAAAGATTCTCACTCTGATGCAGCTGAGAAATGTCCACTTTATCCTCATCTCTATGGGCTGGCAGCATTTCCAGACATAATGACATCTGTCGGGTACCATAAGCCACATCTTTGAGCTGTTCTAGAGAGGAAAGAAAACTGCCCATCCATTAAAGGGTAGGGAGTTCTTCCTTAGGATAAAGGAAAGTGGACAGAAGAAGAATAAAAATCATGGTGGAAGTCCAAGTTGTGATTATTTCAAGAAATCATGTGGTTCCAAAGGAAAAGCAGCAGAATGACAACTAAGAGTTTTGAATTCTGATGGCCACATAATCCAATGTCTCTCCTTGAGAGAGAAGGTTCAAAATGAGTGACTGGAAAGTAAACACTAAGCTCAGGAAAACACTAGAGGCACAGTTTAATCTATAAATGACATTGTTTTGGCTTACAGCAAGGTCCTATGAATTAATTGGTAAATCCATCAGAAAAGCACAAGAAACAGAAAATATAAATATTTCCTAAAGTTTGGGATATTGGTCATGGAAAGACTAGCAGGTTGTAGTCACAGTGTCAATTACATGACATTGGGTTCTCACCAAGAAATGATTCCCTTCTCCAGCCAGATCAGTCTCAAGACTCTTCACACTGATAAGATTTGGTTTCATCATAAGAAGGCAAAAAATCCACTTTAAGTTAAAGAGTAATGGAGTAAAAAGTGGAGGAGGGCACTTACTGGAAAGAGGTTGAAAATATTGGCAATGGAATGCAAAGGTATGTAAGACGGTCTACCAGAACTGTGCGTTACCTCCCATGTTCAACCAGTCAGAAACTTTGACATGCTGTGTGCTTCAAATCGGGGAATATTTGAGTCATCATAGTATGTTGATAGTGAAGGTCCTATTTTAAGAGTTAAAGGAGCAGAATAAAAATATTTAGATACATCAGAATTTCTTCCTGCCCAAAATAAGTGGAATACAAAGATTGACCAATGATTTCTTATTCATAGCATAACTCAAAATATATTTAAAACTTTGCATTACATGACGCAGGGTTAACAATCTTAGCATATAAAGAACTACAAATCAATTAAATACTATTAAGAAACAGGTAAAGGACAGAAACAGGCAATTCTCAAAAGAAATAACACAAATAACTGGTAAACATAGGAAAAACTCTTAAGCTTTACCAGTAATGAAAAAACTATTAAGTTAAAGCAAATGAATCTTCAGAAGTAAATAAGAGTATTTACCCTGCACGGAACCGGGAGAAAGACCCTGAACCTGAAAGACATGAGAATTTCAATCCAAGGGAGGGATTTCCTTTGTTATATGGCAGTCACCTTCGAACAGACTCACTCTGCATAAATAAATCATGCCAAGAAGGAACCACGTCTTTTTACTCTAGTTCCATGATCACTAAGTAACCTGCTTACTGATTCTGTTTTCCAGAGAAAGGGCTGCCCTGAACAGCAACTCCAAATCTTCTCATGGCTCCAAACATTCTCATGACAACAACTAAACTGCCACTCTCATAAAACAACAAATGAACATTCTGGCTTAAAAATCAGTTTTTTGGTTAATTTTGGTTAGTGTAAGTAAAGGTCTCTCACCACTGGGTATAATACGAAAGCCAGGTTTGTTGATGTGCAAGGTTGAGACCAGATCCCAGTCAACCGGGACATCCTTAAATCGCAACAAAGAATTGGGAGACTTTTAGAGAGAAATCACAGCAGAGGATGATGAGAGATGAGTGACGAAGCTCGACTACCCCACCAAAACTGCTAGAGGCCTGGGTTGAAGAAACAATCTTCAGAGAGGGAGTGTTTATGGCACCCTGAAGGCCAACAGTGATACTCTCTCATTCTCAAAATAGATTCAGCAATTGCTGAACCCTGTTGAAACTCTCCAGAGAACTCAGAGAAAGATGCTGACGTGATGGAGAAAAAGAAGCTGTTAACCACGTGTTAAAACGATGACGACAATGGGATAAAGAACAGGAGGGATAAGTCATACACTGAGAACATAAGAAGTGGCCTTCTAGACAGGTACACAGGGAGCACAGGCATTAGCCGTGTGACGGGTCCCAAGGTGAGGAGAACAAAGTACTAAGACTTGCCGGATATTGGAAGGCCATGGCTTCTTAAAATACCTTCCAGCTGCTTGATACGATTGTTCTTGAGGTCTAGGAGTTGATTCAACCTGTCCAGTTTTTCTTTGTGATCTTTATTTTCATTATCGGCTTTTGTCACCATCGCCTCCAGTTCCTCCTGAAACAAAATAATGTCTGAACTTTTCTATCACACTGGCCCAGAACAAAAAAGCCCAGATAAAAAGGTGGTACTCTCTGGGTAAAGGGGACTCTGCCATCTCCTTGGCAAGGCAGATTATCCACTAGGGAAAAAACTGGATTCCTCACAGACCCCTCTGAGACCAGTAGTGCTGCTAGTGCCATAAGATAGTGTTTTCTTGGGAAGATTTGAACTCAGAACGTTCACACCTGCCATTTTCATTAGCTGGCCCCTTCACTGGATTCTACCGCCAAGGTGCCATAGACATGTGTGCGTCCTCAAGTTCTTCAAAGGACAGAACCTTCTGTGCTTGCACAGGACAGCATATCACCTTGCATTAGCCCCAGAAACTCAGGTCTTGCTTCATTCCCAGTCTTGTAAATTGTTCTCATGTGCCTATTTATCTATCCCCTTCCTAGACTATCTTTTCTTGCACCTGATAACACACGTTGATTTTGCGCTGCAGAATAAGCATGTCTCTGGTCTTTTCTAGTTCCAGCGTGGTCTCTGCATTTGATACTTGCAACTCACTTAACATCTGGGACAGCTTATTTTCTTCTTGGTTTTTCGGTTCACAGGGCTATAGAGAAAAAAGCATTAGTAAAAAAGAGTATAAATATAATAGGCACAGTAAGAACTAGTCTCCATAAAGCAATTGTTGGTAATAGTAAAATAATGGCAGCAGAATCTACCCCAAAATGTAAAAGAGGACAATGTAAATTTACAAGTGCTATCTCCCCTACTTCCTCATGTTCAGTAGCAGCGGAGAGGAAGTTATACAGCCTCTAATGGCTGTTTGTCCTCAGTGGATCATTTCAAGTCCTCATCTGGAAAAGATAAAAAACTTTTTGAGCTGTAAAAGGTAGAAAAAGTGTGTGAAACCCATGAAGCTATTTCTCAGTCTGTTCATATCCTTTCAAATACTGTCCTCAACCAGTACAAAATATTATTCAGTTAGTGTTCTAATCCCTTTATCTTTTCTAGGGATATTTTCTAGAGATCCCTTTGTTGAGGGGACCCGCTTGATTAAAGACGCACATACCTCTATCAGAGTGGACTCTTGGAATAGAGCTGGAAGAATGGCGGGTTCAGATTGCCTGTCAGAAGATTGGAAAATTGTGTCTTCATTTTGGAGGATCTCTACTTCCTGTTTATCCTTCTGAAGCAGGTGAGTGACTTCAAGCTTCAGATCCTTGTTTTGAGCTGAGGGAAAAGTAATCTAGAAGTGTGAAACTCTGCAGTTATCAGAAACCATGGTTAAAGCTGGACCAAGAGTGAATTGGATTTTCTCAATAGTGTTTAATTCACTCATAAATTTGACCTTAGATAAGCTGTTTTCTCTTACTTCTACAAGGGGTTCTAGCTTGTTGACCCAGTAAACTGAGTTGAACTTGGAACTCCAAAAACAAAGCAAAAACACCTACCTGTAGAATAGAAAGGAGAACAATAACAATAAACAAAAATAGCCACTTGACTGACTGGGACCAGTCCAAACTTTTGACAGCACCATCCAAGCCAGTATCTCAAAAACTCCTTTCCAACTCCATTCTGACTTCTATGCTATTGACTCTTTGTGCACCCACTCTATACCCAGCCTGAGGAAGGTTGGGCATTTGGGAATGTGTGTGTGTGTGTGTGTGTGTGTGTGTGTGTGTGTGTGTGTGTGTGTGTGTTTCAGGGAAAGAAGGTGATCAGTGTTTAGTGTGATCATTTCATTATGCATTAAACAGGGGGTTAGATTAGATTGCCCTGAGGTCTTTATGAGACTTCACTTGTACTTCATACCTATCACAAGGACCTCAGCATGTGCCCTTAAGACCCTTTTATGGTTCCTGCCTTTATTTTTCTTGATGTCATATTTCTTTTCCTTCACTCTCCTATATGGCTATACTAAAATATGATGAAATATAAGTTTTGATAAGACTAAATATCGAGGTCTAGGCTAGTAAAAAGAAGTGAGACAAACATTGATAGTATTTAAAAATCTTTTTTTTAAATTTATATTTGTTTCACCTGTTGATTAGCTGGCATATGTTAATATATGCTGCAGTAACACAGATGTGCTACATCTTCATGACTTAACACAACAAAGTTAAAGTATTTTTTCAAGAAGTCAAGTATAGATCAAGAGGCTCTTTCATTTTGAGTCTTGAGAATTAATCAGCTTCAATTCTGTTGGATCTAATATTTTGACATGTGGCCTCCAATGCAGCTTGTATAAACTAAGTAACTAAAAGAATTTAGCCAAAAGGAGGGGGTGTGGCATCACCACCTTGTCTGCTGATTGCTTCCTCAGACAGGAATGCCAGAATATGCTGCTCTCAAAGTGGTGAGCCCCTAAAAATCTTTGGAATAACTATCTACTGTGATCCAAGTTGGCACAGAGGGAAATGGTAATGGTAACCAAAAACAGCAATTTGCTTCTCAATTTCAGGTATCAAGGGCTAAAAAAGGGGTTTGGGGCTCTCCATCACCTCTAAAATAACTGATTAGACTAAAAGGCAGAGACAATCATTTTCAATACATTCAAGAAATAAAATAAATGTTTAAATACATAATAAATTAAGAACTGGCATCCTCTCAAATGAAAAGTCATTACATAGGAAAAAGTATATGTATAAAGTAGGTGTCATGCTTTCTGGGTTGTAAATCTGATCTGATTGCCAGTGTTCTTAATCTATTATCCATGACCAAGTGAGGGATTGGATAAATCCTGGCCCAAGTTCCCTTCTCCTAAAACAGATATAGAGAATGCCTCATTTGAAAATGCTTTTTAAGGCCAGACCTACCTTTCTCTCTTGACAGCTGAAGTACGACTTCTCTCTTCTCCTCCAGCTCAGCATCCAGCTGATCCTGCAACTGACAGACTTTCTGCTGTAGCTGATCTCCTACAAGCTCATTGTTCCAGAGAGGCTGATTACTGCTGTCTAGCATGCTGCAAATGGTAAGCATAGAAGGAGGAAAGAGGGAGTTATCAGGTGGATACTGAAAGGTGTGTAATAGGACGTCTTTATTACACAGTTTCAGCATCTTCTGGGCTTAGCTCATCATTTGTTCCCCTTCATGTTTTTTCTGCCCCTGCTTTCTCTGTAACTGTCATTTATCAACTGCCTTGGAATTTTGGGGTCTTATTGAGTTCTTTAGTATCACACTGAGCAAACAACTCAAGTCATATCTATTTCCCAAGGAAATTCCCCTGCATGATAGATTTGTTTAGGCAGAGAACTGTGAACAAGACATTCTCAGGTCTGCCAGATTAAAAATTAGGAACAAAATACTCCTCTTTTTTTTACTTCATTCCTCTATTCTACCATCACCAATGGCTTATTTAGAGAATATGTGCCTTTGAACCAGATTATAAATTACTACACTTGAAAGGCAGGAACTAAACTTTTCAGTGACCATACCCTGCGCATCAGTGTATCTAGCTGTCAGATTATATTATGATAAAATACAAGTTTGATAAGACTAAATATCAAGGTCAGACTGATTTTGAGAGTAAAACACACATGGCCAGTCCTTGATTGTTTACACAAGTGAAGTGACATTGATAATCACACTATTATTTCTGCCTATGTCTTTTTTTGTATTTATCATTTTAATAAATGTGATCTAAAAACAACTTGCTTAAATGAGTATTAAGAGTTCTCGGAAGTTTCTGACTATATATTACATAACAATCGAAGAAATGAATGTTCTGAATGATGAAGGAAAGAAGCCAATAAGTGTGTGTCACAGGGACTCTTCCAAGTGGATAATTCCCACACTACTTCATTTCACTGAATTGAAAAGCGTCAGCTGTTGTCAGAATGCTCCCATTCAATCTCCCAAATCTACCTTTTGCTGCCTACACCTGAGTCAAAAGGGACATTTAATTGTTTTCCTTCTGAGAATTTTTAATTTCAAAGTTGATACTTGAATATATATAAGTTATGAAAAATTAAAATGATGTGAAAGTAGGTAGAATAAAATTGGAAGTGCCTCTTTGCCCTACTCCAATCCTTTTAAGGTCAGAGTTAGCATATTCTTTTACAATTTGATTTTTCTTTTAACAATGTATTTTAGGCATACAGGTCTACCTCATTTTTAAAAGCTTTATAGTATTTTATTGTGGGAATGCAACATGATTTATTTGGTCAACCCCTAACAAAGAAATTTGGATGATTTCCAATTTTTTTTCTATTACTAACAATATAGTAATTAACATTCTTATTATACAATATCTTTGTACATATATAAGGGATTTCTTTAGTTTTGATTCCCCCCAAAATGGAATTGTTGGCACAAATGATATGCAAATGTTTAACATTTTGACAGTGTCAAATTCTCTTCCAAAAAAACTGTGACAAGCTATATTCTCACTAACAGTATTGAGTACCAGTTTCCCATATCCTTATTAACATTATGTATTATTTTTAAAAATCGGTAAAGCACTTTTCTACAATTGTCTTTTATAACAAACAATGTTTTGGGACCCAAACTCGGTACTCACTTTTCTAAGAGTTTGTCATAATTGTCATTCAGCAATTTTCGTTCTTTTTCCAAATCTTCAACTCTTTCTTGAAACTAAGAATGATAGTAGAATGATTGAGATAAAATTTAAAAATCCATTGCCTTATACAAGATTTCTCTTTTCTGCTGTAGGTGGGGCTTGGATGGGAGGTTTTCTATGTTCATCTTCCATGTCTATGAGGAGCCATTCAACTAGGAAAATCTTGAACCAGTTAAAGGTGGAATAATAAACTTTTAATGGAGTTAATGAAGATTCTCTGAAGTAAATCATGGTGTCTGCGTTTCTACTAGCAGGGAAGCAGCAGCACACTATAATACAGCAAAGACCTTGGATAACAAATGTAAGTATTTATCCCAGCTCCCCGCAAAAGTATAATCTTGAGCAAATTATTTAACCACAGGAAGCCTCAGTTTTCTCATTTGAAAAAAGTAAAATACCCATAGCGTTGCTAAGATACACTTTTTAACATCGCTAAAATTGGAACATAACTTCCTACTGATGGTATCTTTCCATTATCATTGTTATTTACCTCCTTCAGTGTTATTTGCAGGATGGACATATCTTCCAGTTGGCTCTTCAAGCTCACAGCCTTCTTGCTCTCCTCCTTCAGCTCTGCTCTGAGCTCATTCACTTGGCTGAAGAGGGCATCATGGGTTGCACTCAGGATTCCCTGATTCTGGGGCAAAAGGAAAATTGCTCTGGGAATGGTCATATCATTTACCATGAGAGGAGGTCTCAAGATACCAGCAACCCTAGCATTCCCTAGTGAATGTCACAAAAAATGGCTTTGATTAATAGCATGTTGAATTTACATCACGAATTGACCTTGTCTTTCACCCCATAATTTTTCAGGAAGTATTATTTCTCTGTTAGTGAGGATTTCACACTCTGAGAAATTATAAATTCAAAATTCAAATTAATTCTTAATTACCCTAATACTCAAATTAAACCCTGGCTCTAAGTGAAATGACGCCTTTCACAGTTGCCTTTATTTTCTAAGCTATTCAATAATTTTTATGATAATAAAAGTGACGTGTCAGCTCTGGAAGTTAAGTGTGCATTTTCCTGGTGGACAACTCTGGTGAGGAACAGTTCTGTCTGCTCATGCTGGGAACTCTGTCTTAGTGACTCTGAATCGTGGACATTCACACAGCTTCACAAGCATCCACTCACAGGGAGAAATAGGGCCAAAGATTTAATAACACCAGAGAAGATTTGCAATGACTTTGTTATATCTCACCACCTCGTACATGCTAGAATAATAGACTTAGGAATTTTTGAGCAAATGCTGTAATTCTTTCTAGCAATAGGTTGAAAAATACTATTTCAAATATATCTCAAATCACATCTCATATTTCAGTTTTTATGAAAACAGTGCATTAAGTATCTTCTGATTATATTAGCAGTATCACTTATCTTAATAGAAATTACATATGACATAGTAACTGATTTAGTTGACTAAATTCTGGTGTTATGTTATTAAAGATGACTCTGAATTTCTTTGGATTTCATTATTCTGATTACTCAGAAACAGAATCAAGGAATCTTTATTGACTACCTTCTGGAGCAGAGTTTCATATGCCTGCAAGAAAAAAATAAGTATTATTATACTGATACAGCAACTTGATGTTTTTGTTTATCTCTATATCATAAATGTTTAAATATTTATTTTAAAAGACGTTATTAAAAATTCCCATAAATCAAGTCAGCTTGTGTACCTGTTTACTAATTGCTGCTGCTTTTCCCCTGCCCTAGCTTGCCAGCTAGTCTCTGAACGCAATAGATCACACCATTTCTTTTAAAAAGATGAAGGGTATTTATCTACATCTGCATTGCATTTGGTGGATTATCCAAGAAAAATATTGATTTTTCAAACTAAGCACTATCTACTAAGCATACTTCAGAAAGGTCTCTTTCCAGTTTAAAAAGAGAAAAAACATCAACAACCAAACTAACAACAGCTAATATTGGCAGTTTGTGTGTGTTATATGTTACTATGTAATTCATTATGTTACAGAATGATCATTAAATTGTTTCACATACATTATCCCATATAATCCTTCCAGCAAATCTGAGAGGTAAGGATTATTGCTTAACCTTAAAAATGAAAACCTCAAAGCTTAGAAAGCTAAGTCACTTGCTTAGACTCGAGTCTAAGCTATTGACCATCATATTTTACTCCTAAGGTAGTAAGAAAATGCAAACTTACTTTAGTATATGTGTAAGAAAGCATGATGAAAAGGTAACTTGCTAAAGAAAAACAACTTGTAAAACCTACATTTAAAAAATTGTGGATGGTATTCACCATTTTAGGTGATCTTTACCACTACCAATGACATGGGTAAAGACATTCAAGTTAGAATGGCTTTCTTCCTTTTTTCCTTTAATGCAATGGAGGAATTAATACTATTTTTTTTTAAAGTCTAATCCCACAAATACAGGTATCCTTTGCTTTTCAAAAATTCACATAACACCGCCTCACTTTTATGAAAGCCCCACATTAGTACCTATTTTCACTAACTGAAAAAAAAATCCAAAAAGGATTTTCACTTTTACCAAAAAAAAAGAAAAAGTGAAAAATAAAAATTGCATTTTATGTTTCTTTTGCAGTGGATCTGCACACCCAGAGCAGAGCAGTGAGAGCGATACCACCAAACTCCTTCCTAGGAACTAAATTCAGCATCTCAGCATCAAGCCTCCAGAGCTTTAAATTGTGTCTGTGAGCATCTATGCTTCATCTATATTTTGTGGGTGCATTAGCAAGATGTGTCCTAAGGTATCAGAAAAGCCTAAGAGAGCTCATAAAGTTGTTACACAGCATAAAAGTGGATGTAATTTAAGTGTTTCAATCATGCATGTGTTGAACTTGCCTGCGGCCACCATTTGTAATATTTACACAGAGAGGAAGAATCTCGAAAGCTGCAAAAATTACTTTTGGTTCTGCTAGCAGCAAAGTGGTCTCTATTACTCAGTATCTAGTAACAGACAGAGTGGAAAGTCTATTGCTTGAGTGGATTGATGGATATACAAAGTGTGATGTGTATTTATTATATCATTCCTGTTTTTATATATGTTAGAATTATGTTAAATTTCATTTATTATTTGGTATGATTTGGTGAGTTATTTTTTGGGTCTGGGAACTCTCCAGAATGTTTCCATATAAACTAATGGTGAATGCTTCCTTCCCATTTTGGCTTTCAAAAGGCCTCATAGGAATGTTCTACTTTCAGAGAGTGCGTGGGCGTGTGTGTGAGGGGAGGGACTGTATAGCTATTTACACATAACAATTTTAAATTATCTTCCTTCTCATATTGCCACATCTTTATGTGCTACCAAAATTAACCAGATCAAAGGAATACAAGCAGACACCTGGTTTTCTACAAAACATAGATTTGAAGGTTGGCCTTGTAAAGATGCCTTTAGTCTCATCAGAACAGACATAGAAAGGGCAGTCCTAACTGCAGCCAGTCTGAAGGAACAGCACCACCATCATCTAATTACCCAAGCTAGAGACCCAGGAGTCATCTTTTATTTCTCTTTTTCCCTTACTCACTCCTCCTTGGTAATGAAGTCCTTTCTTTTACTTCCTGAACCTCTCCCAATACAGTTCTTTCTCTGAAAGTCTCTCTCACTGCCTGGTGATTGGGATCCTCATCCTGTCTCTCTTGAACCACTGCAGAAATCATGTAAATCTTTTACATGATTTCTTTGCCTACAGTCTTACCACTCTGCTACCAGATAATATTTCCTTGTAGTTCTGTAATTTTTGAGAAGTTGAAATTTTCAGAAGAGTATAATAACAGTCATCTCTAATTATAGTGCTTTATAATAGTGTTTTTAAAGTATTGTTTCTTTATTAAAATGTATAAAATATTCAAAAATATTTCAGACATTTGAAAAAGGCAAAGTGATCTTTTTTGGGGGGGAAAAGTTGATTATGTTATCAATTTGCTTAAAATCTTTCTGTAGCTCTCCACCGTCTATAGGACAAAGTCCAAATTCCTGACAAGGCCTTCATGGCCCATTGCCTAACATTTCTCACCTCTGTGCCTTGGCTTCCATCTCTCCTCTGATGGAAACCCCTCCCCTCTCTTGCACACTTATTAATACCTGCTAATCTTTCAGTATCCCAGTATTTGACTTGTAAATATACTCCTTTAAAAATCTTTTTAGGATACTGCACCCCATCCTCTGGCGGATCTGACTATTCTCTCTTTTATGTCCACCCATATCCTGGATGTGGATAGTTGGTACTTGTTTATTTGTTATTCTCTCACTCCTATAAATTCCTTAAAGGCAGGAGGTGTTTACTCATCTGTGTAATCTTTGTAGCCCAGTGTTTTGCACAGTTCCTGATACTCAGTAAATATTTATTCAATAACAGAATAATGCCAATCTATCACTTAGACCTTTACGCCCTATTTCCACCTTTCATTTCTGAGTTTCTATAGTGCGGTAATAAGAAAAGAGCATGAGCCATGGTGCCAGATAAACCTGAGTTCAAAGTCTGTTCTGACCCTTACAATTTTTATTTCTATTTATTTATTTATTTATTTATTTACTTACTTACTTACTTACTTGCTTATTTATTTTAAATTTTTATTATGGTGACATTAGTTTAAAAAAGTCTAGTTTTATACACACACACACACACATATATATGCAGATATATGTGTGTGTGTGTGTGTGTATTTCATTGTGTGTTTCCCCTTAACTATTTTTATGACTTGAGCAAGTTATTTAAATTCTTTGAGGCTCAGCTCCCTCATCCATGAAATGCACTTACCTTGTGGGCAGTCATCAGGCTTAAATGAGATCGGCACTGTAAGCACCTAGCCCAGAGTCTAGCATACAGAGGGTACTCAGTAAAAGCTACTTTCCTTCTCTTCCCCTGTGACTGCTCTTGGCCTCTTCTGAACATAAGTACATTCTGCTTGTGGCCTTTTGCTAGAACCTTAACCCTAACACAAATGAATCCCACTTAATTCCACCTTAGTGGGCAGGGCTTGAGCCTTCTTCCTAATAGACAATTGAAAGTATTAGAAAAAGAACAGACTCTGAGTTTCAAGGCTTGGATTTGAATATTACCTATAAATTGTGTGACCTTAGATAAGTAACTTAGTTTTTCTCAGTTGTGGTC
This sequence comes from Cynopterus sphinx, assembly GCA_030015415.1. Lineage (NCBI taxonomy): Eukaryota > Metazoa > Chordata > Mammalia > Chiroptera > Pteropodidae > Cynopterus > Cynopterus sphinx. The sequence continues at coordinate 79,247,576 of CM057384.1, forward strand.
TCCCATGTGTAAAAGGGAGAAAATAATACTCATTTCTTAACTAACCAGTTTTCCCCATAAAAAAGCACAGCTGATGATGGCAACTCACATTTTGAACTTCTGTCAATTGTGCTTTTGTGGCTCCCAATGAGATGTTCCTTTCATGTAAGAGCTTCTTAAGTCGAATCAGCTCTATGTTCTCCTTAATGGAAGTTCTGGAGAAAGAAGACAGTGCTAAAATATTCTGTCTGAGAATTGACAAAGTTAAGCACCTTCTCCCCCTGAATCTGCACCAAGAAGAACTTCTTCCTTTTACCTCTTGCCTGCCTATTTTCCCCACAACATCCCCCAAATAGGAAGTATATACACACTCCCATAATAATCTCCTTTCTCCCTTTTCCCCTCACACCAGCTGAGAGTTGATAGAGAGGCTACCAACCTTCAATTCTGTATCCTGAGAAAACATAATTGCAATTTTTAAAAAATTATGTTGTTCACAGTTTCCCATAAACCTTGCAAAGACCTGCTATATCTGAGTTTTGCTTCCTTAGACAAACCAGAAATGTGTGGCTATGAGGGGACCCTGAGGGAGATTATTTTTTTTGAACTCAGAAGATTGTTTTCTTTATCATTTGAAAAGTACTGGGGAGGATTTGGGTTCAGTAGATTCTATCTCAGTGATTCCCAGGTCCACCTGCTTATTAAAATCATCTGGAGAGATCTTTAAAATTACACTACCTGGAGTCTACCCCTAGTAATTGAAAGAGAATCTCTGGGTGGGGCCCCGGCATTTCCAGTTTAAAAAAGGCCTCCAGGTTGAAAACTTTGTCCACACAAAAACCTGCACTTAGATGTTTACTGCAGTTTAATTCATAATTGCCAAATTTTGGAAGAAACCAAGATGTCCTTTGATAAGTGAATGGATAAATAAATAGTGGTACATCAAGATAATGAGACATTATTTAGAGCTAAAAAGAAAAGAATTATTAACCAATGTCACCACAATAAATTTAATGGGAAAAAAAACTGAGCTATCAAACCATGAAAAGATATGGAGAAAACTTAAATGTATTATTGCTAAGTGAAAGAAGTCAATCTAAAAAGGCTACATACTATATGATTCCAACTATATGACATTCTGGAGGCAATAAAATCATGGAGGCAATAAAAAGTTCAGTGGCACAAGGGGTAAGGAGATGGTGAGGGATGAATGGCAGAGCACAGAGGATTTTTAGGGCAGTAAAACTATTGTGTATGGTACCATAATGATGGATACATATCGTTATACATCTAAACCCATAGAATGTACTGATGCACAGTGAAGGCTAAGAATTCACATCTGATGATAAGGATGAAATGGTTTTCCTTTTATGAAGTGAGGCAGCAAATCTTCTATTTATACATAAGAATCCCCTTTAGGCTAATTTATTTCTTAACCTGCTTGGGACTCCAGATCTCCTCAGACTGAATTTAAGCCCAAGCATCCTCTTTTCCTCTGAGATGGAGGAAAGGTGAAAACAGGAATCTTCTGCTTTTTCAGCTCATTATGGCTTGAGGCGTGGAATGCCACACTCTTACCGAAGCTCTGTGGCCTTCTGAGTACAATCCAAAGAGCTTTTCTGTTCAAAATCTTCATCTTTGGACCACATTTTCTCAGGAGACTTGGGTGGTTCTTCCATTTGCATTGTATTTCTAGTCACAATGTGGGCACTGTTAAGCATGCATAGACCCATTAGTTTAGTCATGATTATGACTTTGCTAAAAGAAATTATGCTGTTAGAAAGAACATTAAACACAAAAGAAGAAATAGAAACTGCTGTTATAGAGACTGAGATTGGGCTCTAACAAATATAAAAAGAAGAGTAGTTAGTAATCTTGATAGGTGTAAAAAATAATGTTAAAAATATAGCTTTTAAGTGTCAAACAGAAATATAAATGAATTATGACCTAAGGGATAAAAATATATTGGGAAAAAGAGGGGAATACCTTCAATTAAGGAAAGGGCCTTTATTCTTTTTTCCTTGGAAGACAGACAGTTGCTTATTTTCCATTTTTAAGCAATGAAGTTAGAATTTGACCTAGGGTTGACTTTCATCTTCTCTGATTATGCTGGAAAGACTCAAAAATACCAATATATACTTGTTTCCTAAATGACATATTTTCAATGAAAGCTGAAAGAGTAACAGTGCAGGATAAGTGAAAAGAACTCACAGTTCACTGGGTTCGCTGGATATTTCACCTCTGGTTTTTTCATTTGCCTCACGTTCCTTGAATGTGGGAGGAGCTGTGTAGCTCAGCCTGAGCCTTGGCTCTGAAAGTTGAGACAGAAGATATGACTCTGGGTGGCAACAGCTTTCTCCAGAACACCAAGCGATAAAACTAGAACAGCAAGTGGTGGACGTAGAGAGCCTTGAGACCTGGCGAAAATCCTTACATGACCATGGACTGATCCAGAGAAGAAATTCTCCGTCTTCGCCCTTGCATAGATATGCAAGTACAGATTTTTAAGTCGACAGGACTACAGATACTCAAGTAAGTGAGTGTAAATGGGAAGAAGAAAGATGCAAGCTTATCCAAGGACAGGGACTGTATTTCTAACTCTATTATATCTTTATTTCTAGCACCTGGTATATAATTGGTAATAATGCTGAAGTTAAACTGAACTGAAATTTAGATTTATTTACTTTTTCTACTTCTGGCTGTTTTTGCAAAGATGTGATAGGCTCAAGTAGGAAGCTTGAAAATAGAGGAGCATACTAAACAAACCTAACACTGAATCCCTAGGGTAAAGACACTCCATTCCCATGAATCTAAATCAGGGCTTAGTAGGCTAGGTGAAGGAAATTTACATACAAAATTTTCCTTAATTCAATGTTGGGTCTCGTTGTAGTCAGAGACTCTTAGCCACTTGGAATACAGGAAAAGTAGAAATTGCAACACTTCACTCACAGCCTAACTTCTAAGTCTAGACTTCAAGGAACAGGCTTTGGGAATCTCTGAACTCACGGAATTGTATGCAAAGTTTTGTCTATGTGCCTTGTACTTTTCTTGGAAGGAGGCCTCACTTTGATCTTGGTTTTAAAGGAATCCACTTCCCTAAAAAGGCTAAGAACCCCATTTTAGAGACACAGCCACTCAGTCCTAAGTCCCAGTAGAGGGACCTGTTTTAGGATTACTGCCCCTCACCCCTGAGAAGGACATCAACGTAATCTCTGTGTCTGTTTTCTAGACCTGCTGCAGAACGTGACCAGAAAATTCCCGTTTCAATTGTCTGATTGGTCTCTTAGCAGTACTTAATGGAGAATTTTGAACCTGACATCCCATTCAGGGGAGAGAAAAAGAAAAGCTGTTTAGGGAGATGGAAAAGATTGAGAACAAGAGAAGAAAAGAAAAAAATAGGATGGTGGGAGGAACAAAGCAATGAAGAGGAAAATGTTCCTGGCAAATCAATCCCTCCCAGGGTTTTAGTCCTGTCAGGGACTCGGCCCTGAGTCTCACCCCTCTTGGGTTTCTGGGACACAGGAGCACCGGCAGAGTGGAGCTGTCTTTGTGTCACGTGGACGCGAGGCTGGATGCTGCGAGGAACAAGGGGGCCCATGCGCTGGAGCTGCTGCTGTGGCCGCAGCATCGGGGGGCGCTGCTGCTTCGGGGGTCGTTGCTGCCACCCCGCATTTCGCCGACGCCGAGAGGACTCCGAGAGCTGCTCCCGGGCAGCCGCCTCTACCCTCAGGTCCCTGCCCGCAGCGGTCAATCGCAGCAAGGCTGTCCTCATCCTATTGACAAAAATAGAGCTGGTCGCACGTGACTTCTATGTGACAGTTATTTCTACAGTTCATTTGGTGGCAAATCACCTGAGTTAATCTGCAAAATAAATATATCTACTGTAATCCATTATTTACACTTAAAAAATTAATTTTCTGTCCCTAATCCACTGTAACTCTTTGAGGGTGGGGACATTGTGTCCACCTTTGTCCATTCTGTTGCAGTGATCACACATTCATCTTAGTAAAAAATGTTTGGACACTCAATATATTTGTGTGTATATTTATTTTTAAATTATATACATTTACTTCTAACAAATTATGCTCAGTGTAAAACAAACAAAAATACTAATTTTTAAAGGGGAGATAATTAAATATAAGTAGAAATTTTAATATTTACTTTTCCCATCCCAGTTGTGCACACACTGCTGTATATGTGCCCAACCTTAAGGATGAGTCTTCTACAGCTGTTGGTATACACTAAGCCTTACCTAGAGTGGACAGTCGATCACTACTTATTGTTTTGACCTAAAATCATGCTTTCTACTATTACCATCAGATTCTATGGTCCCATTCCTGCCAGTTGTGACATTTACTATGTAGCCTTAGGCATGTAATTAACCTTTTATGTTCAGTTTCCTCATCTATGAATAATGATAAAAATAGTACTGGGCCCACTAGGTTGTTATGAGGATTAAATAAATTAATATATATAAAGTATTTAGGACACTGATGGTGCATTGTAAGCACTGTGTGAGTTAGTTATTATTACTAACTGTTATATCCAGATAAAGAAATCAAGGCATAAAATTTCTAGGTAACTTGCCCAGAGACAGAGATGGGGGACAGAATCCAATTTAACCACTTAGTAACTATAATCTCAAGTACTTTGTGGTTATCAACCAAGAAGCAAGACTTTTTGTCTCACTCAACCTTCTGACTTCAAATTCTTGAGTTCTCCACAACATAAAAGAATCTACAACTCTGAAGAGTGCTGGCATACAGTGGAAGCCTACAATCCTGTAGATTCTAAATGAAGCTTTGAACTACTCCTCGGGATTACCAATGAGAAAGCAAAAGGTGCTCCTGACACGGGGAATTGGTCTGACATAGTTAGTACTAGGTGTTGTTTGAAGTTGGCCTGGTGCTCATAACCAGGCCATGCTATTATCCTGTTGAACATATCCCACAGAGCACCAACAACAGAAAAGGTCAGTCTGAGACCATGACCAAAGGATATAAAACGAGTCCACTGCATAGTCCTGTCTAAGCACAGATAAAATGCAAGGTTACTGTGTCACCACAAATTACCAAACATCCTCCTCTCCTGGCCATTGTTGAGTGACTGCTACTTCTTCACAATTACAGCTTTAGCCTCACTCTAGTCTATCCTTCCTGTAAGTAAGACTTTTTGAGATATCCAAACATAGAAGTGTCCATGCTTTCTGACAGTACCAAATCTGGAGCAAATTCCTGTTACCTTGGACATTCCCCAAATCATCCAACTGAAGCTCAAATCTTGTAAGTTTCTTTCTAACATATTTTTACTGAGATGCCTTCATTCCTCCTCATGGTGTACATTTTCTCTAGCTGCAATGAGTAATAAACCCAGCTTGCTCAACTACAGGTGTGTTCCTGGTGGTCTTTGGCTGGAAGGCAATTTCTTCAAAATACTTCCTAGAGATAAACCTGGAACTTTCAGAAATACCATTTTTCTGATATGTTTATCTACCCATATCCCATATCTCAGATTCCTCTCCAGGCTCTCACCCAAGCCATTGACTTTTGAAAGGCAATACCCTAAGGTCACTATACATAGATTTTGGAGTTAAGAGCTTTCAGCTCTGCCACTCACTAGCTGTGACTTCAAGCAAGTTACTTAACCTCTTCATGCTTCCTTTTCCTCTTAGTAATATGTCATTCAGAGTATTAAATAAGTTAATAGCACTTATATTAACTTAGCTAATATATATAAAGCATTTACAACATACCTCCAATAGTAAATGATCAACATAAGTTTTAGTCCTGTTTTATAAAAAAACCCCAAAGACCCTTTTTCTTACTTGCTCCTACTGCCTTTGTTAACCTGAGATTTTTCCCATCTCCATCCCCTCTTTAGTGACTAGGGCAGGAGCCTTCCCAGTCTCTTGCTACAAAAATTATTTTTGGAGTTAACCATTCTTGACATTTAAATTGTTTTCTGGTGTACACATCTCAGGAAAACATATTCCTTTTGATTTATTGTGTTGTAGGCCTAGTGTGGAGATAGCTTTTAAAGACTTGAAGAGAATTCTAGGTACCTTTTGATTTCATCCTTTTGCTTCCAAGAAAGTTCCTTCAGCAACATGTGCTCTTCACGAAGACGAAACAAACTGTCCTCCAATTCTTCTCGGCTCATCTTGCTCAAAGTTGGTTGAGTTTTTATATTCTTACCTAAAGTCCCAGGAGAGTGTAAATTGAAATTAGTTTTACATGCAATTTTTTAAACCCATGAGGTCTCTCATCACATTTTGACCAGAGGGCTTGAATCTATCTTGAGTTAAGAGTTTAAGAGGAAATAAAGAAGTATGTAACATATGTACTAATAGACCTCTTTATCATTCTGTATCACTCCTGGATAAGGAATGTCATTCCATATTATTCCAGCATAAGGTATGACTCAATTTCCTGTCTAGAAAGTACATTCTCTTTTTTTTTTTAACATCAAATGAAGTTGTTAGTCTACTTACTTTTTCTTTTTAATTTCCTTTTCTATTTTTCCCCTTTATTAGATAATTTGGACCTAGACAAAGATTGTGCCGACAACCATCTTCAAATTCTCCATAAGGAAAAGGTAGAATATTTTCTTGATTACCAAGAGTCATCTCATCTGTTTTTGTGGTCTGGAGAAATTGTCCCCAAAGCTGCCTCCTTGGAACAGAGCCTCTCTGTTTGATCTAAGCAAAGGAAACTAGAGCACACTTTTCAGTGTGTGAGTATTCACTGAACCAGGGTCATTTCTGATCTAATGGGAACCATTCTAAAACCCCAGAGCTGGGGTTTTCCCTGGAAGAAAGATAGCGCAGAACTTTAATCTCAAAATCATCACTATCACCTTTCTGATCTATTCTTTGGAGATGACACAGTTTTTTTCTTCCATAATAGAGATTTTATTGGTTGTTTTGAGGACAAGTACACAGACATTTTAATTTGTACATAATTTTTAACATATATACCAAACACTTAAAAAGTCATAGAGTTGTAATTCTTTCCTAAACAGTTATTCCAGTGACTTTCTAGTTTAAAACTTGGAGGCTGATTTTCCTTAATTGAATATCAAGTATCAAATCTTCAAATGTTAATATGCTGTTACATCAAAGTCCCACTGATTCATAATTTAATATCATGTACACTTTATAATCAAATTTTCAACCTTACAAGCACATAAACAAAGTTACTAGGAAAACTGTACTATTACAACCAAAAATATGACAGAGTGCATAAAATTCTGACAGGGAGAGGCAAGACCAAGGACTGGTTTTCTTTAGGAAACAGTTCTGCCAAAAACATAGAAATAGAAGTAATTTAAAATGTTCAAGACATATTAAATGAACAACTGACTCCAAATTTCCATTTAGTATGCTTTACACTATAGGATATAAAAATTACCCCATCTATGGAATGTTAAGCTGACACCCAAGACAGTCAAAGTCTCCCATATTCAATATCCCACGGTTTTCTGGTTGTACCAAAAAATAAACAAACAGCAAATAATTTAACCTCTTTAAAAAGAGCATTTACACTTAAAAATGGGATAAGGTGGAATTCCTTCCTTCTTAAAAATGTTTCTAGAGCTACTACAAAGCTGGCATTTACAAAATAGCTGCTAAAAGTATCCCTCTGGATTGTACAAGAAGGGAGACAGGGACCACTGATAAGACATGGTGTGTGATGTTAACCAGGCGTGGCTTCTCTCCTGCCTTCCGCCCTCCCCCACCGTCTCTCCTGCCTTTATCAGAGGCTGGACTCCTGCTTTTAGTTTCTCCGTCCTCTGCCAGTTAATCTTCTTTAGTGCCTTGGTTAGCCACTTCCGCCTGTTTTCCCTTTGCTCCCTTTTCCTCTTTGGTTTGCACTTCTTTGTCTGCAGATTTATCCTTTCCTGACACCTTTTTCGGCTTGCTTTCTACTTTTGCAGGAGCAGGTGTAGCTGACTACCTCACAGATCTCATCTTGGGCCCCTCCTTCGTCGCTCCCGGCCGGGAGCTCACCTTATTCTTGGGCATCACGGCCGGTTCGCAGGTTATTGAGTTCGGGAATCTGGGCTGCTTGGAGCTACCCCTCCTCCCCGCCACCAGGGCTGCTGGGACCCACGACTGGGGCCATGACAAATATTTTTTTTTAAACAGCCTTTTTGAAGTATAATTAACATGTAATACACTGGATATATTTAAAGTGTAAAATTAGATTAACTTTTACATATGTATATAACTGTGAAACCATCACAGTAAAGATACAAACACATTAAATCTATTTCTATATACTGGAAACCGCGAGTTCACTCTGATATCTTCATTGAAAATCCAGAATTATATGGTTTATTCTAGCCTTCTCCCTTTCCACATTTGCATCTCTCTTCTCAGTGGGAAACCAGCGCCCACCACCCTCAACATTTTTATATATTTGCTCAATCCCTTTGAAGGAGACTAGTCTCCCAACTATATGAGCTATCATCTCCTTATCCATGAGAGTATCACACTGACCTGTGCTAGCTGAGGCACCTGCCCTACCCAGCCAGGTGGCCCACCGAGTCATACCTGTCTGCAGTGGCAGAGAAGTAGCCTCTCAGCCCTGGTGGTACACCTACGAAGAGGTGTGTGTATGTGTGTGAGTGTGTGTGCACGCGCGTGCTTCACATTATATTGTTATGTTCTCTTTTTTGTTTTGTTTTTATCTTATAATGTCAACATTCCTCCCCACACACAGCACCAGGTCTTCCAAGGTGGTCTCCCATCCAAGTACTAACCAGTCCCCATCCTGCCTCGCTTCCGAGATCAGACGGGATCCTGCGTGAACACTTTTAGTAATACAATTAAATCTGATAAACTTTATCACAAAACATGATTATTTCTCTTTGGAATGATGAAATTAGAAAAAATATATTAAAATTAATTTTTGAAAATATACTAGAAAAATTTTTCCTTGATATATCTTTGGCCATGACACCCTAAACATGCCAGACCTCATCTCATCTCGGAAGCTAAACAGGGTTGGTCCTAGTTAGTACTTGGATGGGAAACCACCTAGGAAGACCAGGTGCTGTAGGCATTTAAAATTAAATAAATAAATAAATAAATAAATAAATAAATAAATAAATATTTCCTTGATGTGGTCTTATCTGTTTATGACTTCAAAATTTTTCTCCCTTCAAAGCAAAGTTTCTAAGATAAATTCAAGATTGCTTAGACTGTAAAGAAAAAAAAAAAGATACAACTTCCAAAACCATGAACTGACAAAATGATACAGCTGCTTGCTAGACACACTTAGCTTAACAGGAAAGTATGGTCACTAAGAAGAAAATCTGTAACATGACCAAAAACCTTTATGAAAATCTTCACTTACAAGTAATTTTCTTAGTTTATATTTAAGTATTTAATAAATAATAGAAGGGGAATTGGACACAGTTTATAATAAAACTTACAGAAAGTTTTTTTCCACAAAGTAAGTGTATAAATCTTCCACTTTGGCATCTTTTTTTATACATCCTTTACTGTGCTGAAAAACTACTGAGTTCTTTTACATTTGGGGTTGTGTTGATAGCTTGCAAACTGATTAGACTCTCCAGGTGTTTAGTTCCTGGAAGGGTCTTCCTAACACTTGTTCTATAACTTTTCCAATTTGAAAGCTCTCTCAGCCAGTTCATGTTTCATGAGATTTGTTTGTGGAACAGTTAAAGCTTTGAGAAGCACAAAATCCCCATCTATACACTGCTAGAGAGAATCACGAACACAGATTATTCGCTTATTAAAATATTATGATCCATTTAGCATCAGAAATTGAACAAGCTCTAGACATCACATGGCTTTGGCTACCTCCCAGCTTGACTAGGTCCCACCATGAATCTTTCTTCTCCTCCTCCTCCTCCTCCTCCTCTTCCTCTTCCTCCTCCTCCTTTTTCTCCTTCTTCTTCTTCCTCTTCCCCTCTTTCCTCTTCCCCTACTCCTCCTTCTCTTCCTCCTCCTCCTTCTTTTTTTTTTATGAAACAGGTATTGTTGTTAATATATTATATCAATGAAAGCAAAAACCAAAACTTATCAGATGCAGCTAAAGCAGGAATAACAGGAAAATCTGTAGCTGTTAATGCTATGTCAAAAGGAAAGAAAGATCTCAAATCAATTGCCTAACTTTTCACCTTAAGAAATTTGAAAAAGAAGAGAAACTAAACTCAAAGCAAGGAAAAGAAAGGAAGGATAAGGATAAAGATTGGAGCAGAAATAAATAAACTAGAGAATAAAAAAATAATAGGAGTAATTAACAAAAGCAAAGTTGGTTCTTTAAAAGATCGACAAAATTGGCAAAACTTTAGCTAAACTGACCAAGAAAAAAGAGAAGACTCAAATTACTAAAATCAGGAATGATTGAGAAGACATCACTAACAACTTTAAAGAAATAAAAAGATTGGTAAGAGAATACTACCAACAATTGTATGTCAACAAATTAGATAACCTAGGTAAAGTGGATAAATTCCTAGAAAAATGCAATCTTCTAAAGCTGACTCAGGAGGTAATAAAAACTCTGAATTGATTTATATGAAGAGATTGAATTTCATCTTCCGTCCAAGTACAAACCAAGCCTGACCCTGCTTAGCTTCCGGGGATCTGATGAGATAGGGCGTGTTCAGAGTGGCATGGCCATAGACTGAAGAGACTGAATTTGTAATGAAAACTTTTTACATACACAAACAAAAAAATCACAACCTCTGATGATTTCACTGATAAATTCTACCAAATGTTTAAAGAATTAACATCAATCCTTCATGAACTCTTCAAAAAAAAAAAAAAAAAAGAGAAAAGAAAAACAAGAGGGAACACTTCCCAACTTATTACAAGAGGCCAAAACCAAAGATGTCACAAGGAGGAAAATACTATAGATTAATATCCTTTATTACTGTAGACACAAAATCCTCAACAAAATAATGGCAAATTGAATTAGCAGTATATAAAAAGGATTATGCACCATAACCAAATGGAATGTATTCTAGGAATGCAAGATTGGTTTATCATATGAAAATCAAAAATCTAACATACCATATTAATAAAATAAAGGACAAAGCCACATGACCATATCAATAGACACTGAAAAAACATTTGACAAATCCAACATTCTGCATAATAAAAACACTCAACCAACTACTAATAGAAGGAAACTTTCTCAACCTGATAAAGATCATCTACAAAAAACTCGTAGCTAAAATTATGATATAGTAAAAGACTTGAAAACTTTCCCCCTGAGATGAGGAAAAAGACAAGGAAATTAGGCTTGAGAAAAAAGAAAAAGGCATCCAAATTAGAAGGGAAGAAGTAAAACTATCTCTATTCACAGGTTATATAAACTTATATACAGAAAATCCCTAAGGAATGCACTAAAAAAAACTATTAGAATGAATAAATAAATTCAATAAGGTTTCAGGGTACAAGATCAATATAAAGAATCAATGGTATTCCTATATATTAGCCATGAACAATCTGAAAATTAAATTAAGATAACAATTCCATTTACAATATCATTGAAGAGGATAAAATACATAGGAAAAAATTTAACAAAGAGGTGCAAAACTTGTACACTGAAAAACATGAAGAATGTTTAAATAAATGGAAAGACATGCCATATTCACGGACTTGAAGACTTAACATTGGTAAAATGGCAATACTTCCAAAATTCATCCACAGATCCAATGCAATCTCTATCAAAATTCCAGTTGGCTTTTTTTTGCGTGTGTATGTGCAGACACTGACAAGCTAATTCTAAAATTCATATGGAAATGCATGGGACCCAGTACAGCTAAAATAATCTTGAAAAAGAACAAAGTTGGAGGACTCACACATCCTGATTTCAAAACTTACCACAAAGCTACAATAAACAAGATAGCATGGTACTGGCATAGGATAGGCATGTAGATCATTGGAATAAAATTGGAAGTCCAAAAGTAAACCTTTTCATTTATGGTTAACTGATTTTTTGACAAGCATGCCAAGAAAATTCAATAGGGAAAAATAGTTTTTTCAACAAATGGTGCCGGGACAACTGGATAGATATATGCAAAAAAAATGAAGTTGTGTCATTACCTCATACCAGATAAAAAATTAACTCAAAATGAATCATAGACCTAAATATAACCTCTAAAACTATAAAATTCTTAGAAGAAAACATAAAAGTAAATCTTTGTGATCTTGTATTAGGCAATGTCAGATGTGACACTATGAAGTCAGACATGAAATTAAAAACACAAATGACAAAAAAAAAGATAAATTAGACTGCATCAGAATACATTTCTGTGCTTCAAAGTACACTATTAAGAAAATGAAAAGACAATCCACAAAATGGGGAAAATTCTTGCAAATCAAATATTCGATAAGAGATTTGTATTCAAAATATATAAGGAACTCTTACAACCAGCAATATGAAGGCAAATAACTCAATTTAAAAAGGGTAAAAAAATCTGAGAAGACATATTTCCAAATAAGTTTTACAAACAGGCAATAAACTCAAGAAAGATGTTCAACGTGATTATTCATTAGGGAACTGCAAATCAAAACCATGAAAAGGATAAATTTTAAAAAACACAAGTTATCACATCAATAACAAGTGTCATTGAGGATATGAAGAAATTTGAACCCATATATTGCTGGTAGGAATGTAAAAGGGAGCAACTGCTTTAGAAAATAGTTTGACAATTTCTTAAAATGTTAAACATAGTGCTCCCGTATGACCCAAAAATTCCACTGCTAGGTTTATACCTAAGAGAAATGAAAACATATGTACACACAAAAACTTGTACACAGACACTCATACCAGCATTATTCAAAAATTGAGAACAACCCAAATATCCATCAACTGATCAATGTATAAACAAAATGTGGCATGCTCATATAATGAAGTATTATTCAGCAATAAAAAGGACTGAAGTATCGATAAGTGTTACAACATAGATGAACTTTAAAAACATTATGCTAAATGATGGCATAAGGAATGCAGTTAGCATTAATATGATGGAAGGCCAGGGGTGGAAGGGAACAATTGGAAGAATTGTTTTATGAACTATATAGATGTCTAACCAATGTATTGTATACTGGAAACTAACTTAATAAATAAATCTCAAATAAAGAAAATTAAACTTATAAATTTTGTAAAATATAAAATAAAACAACATTTTGCTAAATGAACGAAACTAGACACAAAAAACCATATGTTATATGGCTCCAATTATAAAAAGTGTTCAGAATAGACAGATAAAAAAAATCCATAGAGACCAAAAGCAGAGTAGTGATTATCAGTGGCAGGGCATGAAGACATTGGGAATGTCTGCTCCATGGTTTCTTTAGGGAGTAATTAAATGTCCTAAAATTAGATAGTGGGGATGCTGTATAACTCTGTGACTATAGTAAAAATTACTGATTTGCACACATTTACATTATGGTATATAAATTATATTCCAATAAAATTGCTATGTATTATATACAATGTAAATTACATAGACAGATATCACATATACAAATGAGGAAATAAAACATATACAGACAGTTTGAAGAATAACTAAGAGTACACAAACATACATACCAGCTTAAGAAACAGAACATTATTAGTAGACTAAGAACTCTCTGAGCAAATTACTCACCCATATTATTTCCTTTTTCCCCCAGAGGTGACCACCATCTTGAATGTTGTACTAATAACTGCTTTATATTTCTTTATAATTTTATAAATAAATTTAAATTTATTTACTTATTTAATACAAATAAAATAAATTTATTCTTTTATTGTATGAATATATACCAATGTACATTTATTTTTTGATGAATGAACACTTGTACCATTTTCAATTTTTATGATTATGAATAATGCTGTTATGAAGATTCTGGTATATGTCTGGTACACATATGCAAATATTTCTGCAAATTTTATACCCATTAGTAAAGTTGTATATTCAAGATGTCTCACAACAACAGACTGAAAGTTATTTTAATTCTAAAAGGCATCCATCCTTAAGCACTGAATTTACCTTTCAATGTTGGCACCATTAGAGGTATTGAATTTATGTCTCTAACAAGTTCTTTAATGTATTGTCCACCAGAAGATGTGATGTATCAGTTCCCAAGCTGTAAGAGATCCCAGAGGACACTGAAATAAAAAATGAAAAAGTCCAGCCAATTACACACAATTTTAGGATGCCTTCCACAGGCTGTAGCAGAAATTTCTCAACTCTTCCACGATGGTATATGACTCATCATAATCTGTTTAGTGGTAGAATGGGACCACTCTATATACTAAAGAGTAAGACCAAGCATTTAATAATAATGATGTTATTTTTAAAAAATATCATTTTAGATTATTTTTTAGGTGTCTCCTTAGAATGGAAGCCAACGACCACCTCTTTTCTCTGAAAAATGAGCTCCTGACACTGCCTCCCTCACCTCTATTCACCGGAACTGAGCCCCTGATGACCAGTTTATACTCTATGATCCAGTCCCCACAGCCATTGTTCATTTGACTATAGGTAGAAAACCAGTTGGATTCTCTTCCCCAGGTGGTTGGAAATAGGACTAAGAGAGTTAAATTAGCCTCTGTGGATAGCTAGAATTATTATGTATGGTCACATTCAGCTTTGTAGCCTGAATAACTAGGGAAATCCTATCTGACCGTCACCTCACACTTTGGTCAACACTCTTTTTCTGAATTATAGTATCCAATCTCTTGGCTTTAAATGCTCTATATCTGCATATCTACATATTATTACTTCCAAAATTTTCAGCTCTAGCCCTGACCTTCAGATTTGTACATCTTCCTGTCTTTTAAACATTTCTGCTTGCATGACTACTAGGTATCTCAAACTCACCTGTCTGTCTCACATGGGAATTTTAGTTTTTCTCTCAAACGTGATCTCCCAGTCTTTTTCTATCTCCATAAATAGCATTATTGTTCTACCAGTTCCCAGCTGATTTCTTCTTTTCTATCATTCATTACTAAAATCCTCCAGGTACTTCTTTAAAAATATCACCCTGTTTCCATAGCTACCACTATAATTGAAGGCATCTGATTCTCTTACCTTAACTACCACGTTTTACTAATGCTCTCCCCATTTTCCTCTCCCTATCCCTTTCTCATCAATTCTCTCTGAAACATCCAGAGTGATCTTTATAAAAGCACCAGGTCATAGCATTTCCCGCCTAAAATTCTACAATGGCTTTACTTTACATTTTAAATAAAATTTAAACTTCTTACCATGGCCTACAAAGCCCTCCATGATCTGACTTTTCTCTTTTTTCTCAGATCATACCTGATACTGCTCCCCCTCTAGCCTACAACACTCCATGGCCACTGGCCTCCTTTCTGTTTCCCCCAACCTTCAAGCTCTTTTTTTTGCATCAGGACCTTTGTACTTTGTTGGAATGTTCTTTCCTTGCTCTTTACAGGGCTGGTTTAGTTTCTTCTTCCAAAAGGACTTTCTCTGACCTTCATAACTGAAGTGATCATTTCTTCAGTTTTACTCTGTTGTGTTGCCCCATTTATTTCCCTTGTTACACCATGCTCAGAAACTACCTTCACTTTTTTACACTTGTTTATTGTCTGTCTCCTCTCACTAAAATATAAGGACATTTGAGGCAGAAAATTGGTTTACATTTTTAATCTTTATCTCCTAGTACCTAGATAGCTCCTAGAACATGTTAGGCACCTAAAAAATATGTATTGAATAAATGAATAGATTAATGAATAAACAAATCAAGAGAGAGAATGACCTGAAGTGGCTGATATGAGTCAAAAAGTCCTGAAAGCTTTCTGTTTCTGATTTTGGTCTTTTCTAAGGCCTGTCTCTGTTTCTGTCCTTAGGTTCTATAATAGAGACTTCTGTCCTGTACAACAAATACCCTCTTTTTGCTGAAGCTAGCTTGACTTGTCAACTAAAAATACTTGTTCCCAAGCTTGTTTTAAACAGAGAAATATAAAAAAGAAAGTAAAAAACATGATACAGAAATTCTATCACTGAGAGAGCACATCAACATTTCATGGATCTACTTTCTAGACAATTTAACTTGAATTGGGTCATTCCTATTCTGTTCTGTAATGTTTCATTTTTTTAAACCTCAGTAAGTGGAGAACATCTTTCCAATGACATAATTTTAAATGGGTCTACACAGATTTCATAACATGCCTATTTTAAGGAAGCTGAACAATCACACAAAAGTTGATTGTACTTCCATGTTAGACTATATTCCTAAGATTAGAACAGAATGGAAGTAACTAAGAAAAGCACTTTGTTTTAAAGTAAATCTCACATTTAAGGTAGCTTTTGCAGGTTTGCTAAGTTATCCCATCTTCTCAGCCTCCTTCAATAGAGAAGTAACATGAAAGTGAAAGGAGAGGTGATTGCATCATGGGCCCGGTTTTCTGGACGTGAAGCCATTTGCAAAAATGGAGCTGTAGTGAAAGAAGAGATGCTGTGGTACTTTAATATCTGGGCCCAGAGAAGATTGATTTGGTTATGACCATTCAAAAACACACCATTAAAGCTGTATAACATTGTGAAGTAACTGAAAAATACCACAAAAACTGAAGTCAAGAAGCTCTAAGAATAAAATGGAGGTTATCAGAATGTCAGAAAAGAAAACTCAGGAGACACTGTCAATGAAGGTGTGTAAAGGAACATTCAAAATCTAATAAGGCGGCCAAATTTACTCTCTCAGGAAAAAAAAGAACGGAGAATAGATGTAAGGAATGAGGTTTTATCAATCATTTTAACTCAATTGAATAAAAGACTTAAAAAATTCCTTTGCAATGCACTGGGGCAATGGGAAGAGAGTGAGGACATCTTTCCTTTGCTGTGTGACCATGGATGGGTTACATAATTACTCTGTTTAATTTTCTTATCTATAAAATAGGAAAGAAATACCTTATATTAGGGATCCCCAACCCCCAGTCCACAGGTCAGTGCCTGTCCATGACCTGTTAAGAGCTGGACTGCACAGCAGGAGGTTACCAGTGGGCCAGCAAGTGAAGCTTCATCTATATTTGCAACTGCTCCCCAGCGCTAGCATCACTGTCTCAGCTCCACCTCAGATAATCAGGCATTAGAATCTTATAGGAGCATTGGTCCCTGGTGCCAAAAAGGTTGGGGACCACTATCTCTTCACTAGTCTGTAAGCTCTTTTGAGGATATCTTTGTATATATAGTGTCTAGCACAGTACCTGGTACCAGCAGATGTATAATAATTTTTCAGCAGGTGTATTATGGTGACATTGAACTGTGACAGAAATTGTTTTTATTTTTGTAATTGCTTTTAATGATTTTACAAAGTTTTGTATTAATCACCCCCACTCCCAAGAACACTGTGAAATGAGAGCCATAATGGTATGACATATTTGAGTAGGAGGAGGAAGAAAAAAAATTCAAGTCAGATGACAAATCTGTTTAAAGGAACGTCAGTAACATTTCAATAGACTATAGAAAATAATGCTGCAAAAATATTCCTATCCTTTAAAAATTAAGAGATTGAGTAGGTCTGTGTGACAAAATATATAAGTAAAGTTTTAACATTTCAAATTTAATATGAATTAGATTTTCAAATCTTTCTGTAAAAGAAATTAACTTTAACAGTCCAAATAAATACTCAAGTCCGTGAAAGGGGAGCTGCATTTGGGTTTCTTTGAGTTAAAGATCTGGGAGAGGAAAGGGACAAATTATGAAGAGATCCTTAAAGAAAAGGTTTTCCAGAAAGTTAGCAAATCCAAAAGGAGTTGATCTTATGTAAGAGGATAGAAGCAAATGAAATGTAAGCATTGAGAAAGAATTCTTGGCACAGAGCTGAAAAGAAGTCGTGAAGAAAAGCAATTGTAGCATTTGTTGTATGAATGCTCATAAAAGATAATAGGAACTCCCAGAATTTAGATTGAACTAAATTTGACAATTGTTACTATGTGCCCATTTTGTTCAGTTGCTACAGGATAAAAAAATAAAGCCCTTGCTCTTAGGAAGTAAATAATTAAGATGGGAATTGAGAAAAGCACACTCTTAATTCTAAGGTAAAATATAAAAAGTCAATCAGAGAAGAACAAAGCAAAGTAAGAGTAAAATGGAAAACTGAGATTCACATTCACTTGAAGGATCAGATAAAGCTTTTGGAGGGAGGGTTGTTGGAGTCTGGGAGAGATTATGGCAGGTAGAAATACAGAGTGTCCCATATAAAGGATAGTTTGAATGAAGTCAGGAATGGGCAAAGAGCAGTGTAGTCTTGCAGCATAGCAGATAAGCATGAAGAGTTTGAGAGAATTGTGGATATTTAAGTGAAATGGAGCATATTTTGAAAGACGTTGATTTTAAGATAGAGGAGTTTTATTTATTCTATCAACAACGGCCAGCAATTCATACATTCTGAGCACAGGAGCATTAAAGTTAGAACAGTGGAGGAGCTTTAGGAAGCTTCATCAGCTATTAGTGAGTTAGAAACACTGGCAGAAAGGAGTGCTGAGGGGATAATGCCATGGTTTAGGCAAGAGGTTTTGAACCCACAGTGGGATGAATCACAAAGACCCCCCCAAGGAAGGAGAATCAACAAAAGACTTGACAACTAGTTGGATGGGAGATGTAGTAAAGAGGGTGACAGGATTAAAGATGACCTAGTAATGTGCCTGATGTCTGGGAGACGGGTGGTACAATACAAAATGAATAAACTTCTCTAAAACAGCTCATGAAAAGAAACAGGAGACCATAAATATGTATTAGATATAAACTTACAATTTTTGCTTCCTCCAGGGCGCTCTGTCTAATTCTTTCCTCTGACTTTGTGGCGTCTTCTGGTACTCTAGAATCCTCTTGTCTGTCTGGCTTGTTAAGATAAGAGTTAATACAGTTATGTTTAGCTCTTAAGATGTTAACTCTTTGTAGATCAGAGCTTGGAGGCTGTGTTTTTCTCTATGCATGTTGTAGTTGGAGAAAGAGCAACTAAAAGACTCCTTAACATACCAACTTCTAAACTAAAATTAAAGCTGAAAACATACTAATTTGATTTGAGATTAATAAAAAATTGTTGATTTCAGGAGAATGATCTTTAAATCTCTCTCTCCCTCTCTCTCTCTGAAGGGCAACAACAGGGGGAGATTTTTCTGGAGCCCTGAGATCTCTTTGAAGAGAACAGACCCTGCCCCATTAGGAATCAATGTGCCTACTCAATCCACGTGTGCCAGAACTCTCTCAAGAAAACACTGAATATCTATTTCACTGTGACTATAGTTTCCAAACCAAACATTGCTATATAATTATGCAACAATAGGACTTCATATTTGAAAATTAGGTGTTCTTAGTGTCAACATAAGAAACATACAAACCAGTAGAAAATTTTTATGAGTTTATTTTTGCCAAACTGACAATAATTGTTGGGAAACAAAATCTCAACAGATTGAGAAAACATTCCAGAGAATGGCATCTTTATAGCTTATTTTATACATTGGAGTCAAAGGAGGAAATAGACGGGAGTTACATGAAATTCACTGGTGGTAGTTTAGGGAGGTGGGAGAAAGCAAAGCAGGGAAATCTCTGAGACTGGATAAAAAGTGAAACTGAGAAACACATATGAGAAACACATACTTCTTTTACATTGGTGAATACAAGATAGTTAATTAACATTTACAGCCCTTAGAGATGGCATGTGGGTAACAAGATAACAGTGAGGTGTTCTGTGTCTTCTGCTCCGGAGGGAGGTTGTGCCATGAGGGGTCTGGATAAAGATTACTCTGACATTTCAAAGGTATGTTATCTTAGATGCAAAAAGACAATGGATAGACTCACTTAACATAAAGGTGAACCTTTGTCAAGGAAGCTAAGGGCCATGACTTGCTTTTAGTTAAAAATTTTTATGTTCAAATCATTCTATGTGGATACTTTTGGTCTTTGAGTTTGTAAGGCTCACGATGAAGACCTCTCCTGAGCTTGTCAGATTTAGTATGTGGTTCCTTTTTTGTCCACATTAAAAATTCTGCATGGCTAGTCATTGTATTCATATTATATTTTAAGTGGAAAGTGATTTCAATTGTTATGTGAAATCCTCTCTTTTATACACTCATAAAATTTGCTGCCGTGAAGTGCAGGGATTCCCAGGAGGGTGAGCAAATATTTAATGGTCCTTGTGTGACTTCCCTATATCCTTTTAAATAATAAAAAAAAAAAAAAAGCGGAAGAGACAATTAGAAATCATCCTGAACACAAATTTCCCAGTAAAAACTAGGAAAACATAATATTTTCCCAGGCCTAAGTGATAGTTATAAAAATTGGACTTTTCTGCACTTAAGATTGCTTCTCGTCTAACCTATTTCACAATAAATCTTGGGTCTTCTTTCCTTTGTTGGATGACCTAAGCACAGATAGTGCTGGCCAAAATTTTGAAGTAGGCCATGTTCGTGTTTGGTAATCTTGCTCTCTTTTCTGAATGTGATTTTTGTTTATTTTTTAAACATTTTCTCCCATCCCTTTTAGGCCGTTACCTCTTGTTTTTTTCCTTTGACATCCTCATTACATCTTAGAGTGAATATAGACCATTTCACATTTTTTTTCGATAGGCTTAATGTACTTTATAGGGAAACAAAATTTGCCATCCAAAAATATGTCTCTCTGGCATGAAGATTATTTTATTGTCAAAAAACAAAAGACTCAGGAAGAATCATTGTGCTTACCCCAAACGGCCTAAAAGAATTTAAGATAAAAGGCCTGTCCCAGGAAGAACCATAATAAATAACCAGAGTATAATATGAACTAGGTGGGGTAGACAGGGAGGAAGTTAGTAGGCCCTTTGTGATCAAAATTCCCTCAGTAACCCATTGTCTCAAGATGATCCAGGAAACATTTGTTTACTAAACATTAACTCTTTTCAAATTCCTGTGAATTGCCTTATTTCCCTTTGAAGTCCTGTACTGTTATCTCCTTCTCCGTAGTCTAGACTGACACACAATGCCTCATTTTGCCTTAATATTTGGAATTTTCATGCCTATGTGAATTCCCTGTGTATATATATTAAAACTTGATTTTCTCCTGTTAATATGCCTTTTGTCATTTTAATTATTCTACCAGCTATAAGAACCAAGATAGGAAGAGGGAGAATGTCCCCTTCCCCCACAACTTCTGAATGTGGAAGGTAAGACTTTGTTCCATGTTAAAGGAATTTCAGTCATCATCAAGGAGTTGGAGATATAACATTTTTCTGATTACAAAAGTAATACATGTTCATGGTAGACATGTGAGGGTTCAGAACCAGCCACCTTAAGATGTGTTTCAGTGGTATGCAGATTATTTTAAGCTAAAGGCAACTTCATTTGCAGGCTCTAGAGAAACTTCTGCCCCTCCCTTTACCTAAAAGAATTTGAATAAAAAGCTTTACCCACAATAAGCTGTTATCAAAGATGACTTCTTTTAACTTATCTATAGAGCAGGGCAAACTTCTATTTACAAAACATCTATTCTTCTGTATCATTTTTATAATGATCCTTTGAAGGTGCATTACCTCATCTCTAGCTCAAGAGGTCTTATATTTCTGAATCCTTCTTGCAAGTGGGGTCTTTGATTTGGTTATTTTCTCTTGCTAAAATCTGTCTCATGTCTATTTTATTATTAGCCCAGCCAGAAGAACCTTGAGGGTAGAGGAAAGTTTGCTCTTTTTTAATTTTTTAAAAATTTGTTTTAAATAGTGGTAAAATATCTATAACATAAATTTACTATCTTAACCATATTAAGTGTACAGTTCAATAGTGTTAAGTATATTCACATTATTATACCACCAATTTCCAGAACTTTTTCATCTTACCTCTATACCCACTAAACAATTACTCCCCATCTCTCCCTCCCTCCAGTCCCTAGCAACTACCATTTTATTTTTCATTTCTATGGGTTTAATTATTTTAGATCATGAATTTTTTTTAAAGTCTTTATTTTTAACTGATACAGAAGAAAAAATGAATATTTAAAAATATTAGGTGTGGCTCCATTGTGTAGTGGTTAGCATGTCTGCTTTACATGCAGAAAGCCCTGGTTTGTGCCCCAGGTGGAGCCATGAACCACGCCTCGGGTGTGCCAAGGCCCCCACCCCCAGTGCAATGGGGGTGCCAGGCCCCAGTGCAGTCATTGAGCCTGTGTGAGGAGACTCCCTGCCTTCAGAGATCCAATTCTTAAGGGTGGATGGCAACATCTGTAGGTCAAGGGTGGAAGTGGGGGTGGGGGAATTAAAGAGGGGGGGAAAATTAAATATTCTACCACATAATTTCAAATGGCTACTTAATGTTCTATTCTACAAACATATCACAACTTATTTAATCAATTTCCTATTGATAGGCATTGAGATAGTTTCAGTTTTTGTTTTTTTTGTTTTTTTTTTTTGTTTTTACCATTATAACTACATTGCTTTAAAAATACTCATAGTCGACCTTGGAATCAGTTCAATTTCTAAGTCAGACCCAGCCTGACTCCAGCAGATTCTAGACCCTGTCTGGAAAAAGAAATGTTCCAATAAAGTTTGGAAATTCATAATGCAAAAGCTGCAGAGCTACAAGGGTCTTACCCACCCCCTCCTGTGGCAGTGAGAAAACTGCAAGCTCAAGGGCTCAGAAGCCCTCCATAGATACGTGACTTTCCAAAAGCTGTTTTAGTTAAGAGGTAAGAAGGAGAAGCTGCACACCTGAAAAGAAGATGACCCAGGTACAGATGGACGGTGGAACTCCACAGTATAAGAATAAGAAGATGGCAGAGATCAAGGCCTCAGATATGGTTAGAGTTAGCCAAGAGAGGAATTTGTATGAGATTGGAAGATGGAAATATAGCAGAAGCCATTGCTCTCAGAAGTTTCTGGCTTTCAGAAAAATATACATACCAGAAGGGAGGGGGGCTAGGGGAATGGGGAAAATAAAGAATAAAATGTTAAAGTAAAATAAGAAAAACATACTGATGCCTGGCATTCTCTAACTTCCAGATCATCTTCCCCAGTACCAATCTAGTCAAACAACAGTGGCCTCAAGCACTAGAGTACATTTTCTATAGGAGATTACAGATTTCAAAGGGGGTCCATTCTAGCAGCCAGAAAAATTACAGCTGCAGAAATTTTCCTGCAAGCTCTGAGTTGCCCAATGGAGTCAACATGCTCACTGTGATGGAAAGTAACTTTCTTTATTTCTCAAATTCCTATCACCCAGACCTAAACTTCTCTAGCAATAATTTCCCCTTTCTCCATAATGGTTTTAACTCTCTCTTTTCCTGACTAGACATTGACTGTATAATTAGTATTTTAATAATATATAATGATACTAGATTTATTATATATGCTGCTATGCTATGAAGTAATTTCTATATGAACCATCATCATCGTGTACCCATGAAATGCAATAGATAATAAAGCTGTGCCCTAAAAGCGGTCACCAATCAAAAATGCACTTGTCAGCAAATAGAAAAATATATCGTTAATGTCAATTATATCTATATTTTATAGATTATAATTTTCTTAGTGACATCCTGCAAATATGAACTACATTATTAACGATTGATATTTAAAAATTCACTAGTAAACCTTTTACTACTTTTACAAATGCTATATAATTCCAGAATTTTTTTCTAGTTATATGAAAGGTATATCAGTTTGAAGGTAAAATTTTCTCTTCCAAGGTTGTGAATTATGATAAAATTCAATGGTAGATTTTACTTACTCATAAGTTCTATTTCCAATTCTTTTGAATGTTTGAAAATCACCCTACCACCACCATCTGACTATTCAATAGAAGAGTCACTAAAAAAAGAAAAGCATTAACTATTTCTGCAATTAACAAATAGGGAAACAAATAAAAAAAATCTTCAGAGAAATCCTGCTTACATTCATAATTATTTTTCTTTTTCTAAGATGAATTACTAGAAGTAGAATTACTGAGTCAGAGAATGCCCATTTTTAAGGTCTGTGTTACTTATTTCCAAATTGCCCAACCAAACTATAGAAAAGTTTTATCAGTTTATATTACCAGTAGTATCCATTTTTTTTCTCATCTTAACATTAGGAGCATTTTTTAAAAAATATCTATTTTATATATAAAAATAGTAATTTACTGTCCTTTTAATTTGCATTTCTTTTATTGCTATTTGCCTCAAGCTTCAAAATATTATAGTATTTTTCTTTTAAGAGTCCTTGGTGTATTGAGAATATTGAATGTTTTCATGTTTTCTGTTTTGTTTGTTATATATGTTGTGAGAATTTTGAAACAGATTTAAGAAAATATTTTTTTAACAGCATGGAAAAGTTTTATGAAATAGACCTATGTTGTCCAAAGCAGTAGACACTAGCCACATTAAATTTAGGCACTTGAAATGTAGCTAATATAACTAAGGGATGGAATTCTTAATCTTATTTCCTTTTAAATTTTTCTTGCAGTTTAAAAAACTTTATTGAGGTATATTTTACATATGCCCGTTTCAGGTGTAAAATACAATATATATATGTATATTTTTTTTATTTTTTTTATTTTTTATTTATTTATTATTTTTTTTTGGTAACTTCACTGACTATTGCAAACATCTCCATCCCCATAAGTCAGTGTTAGGACATTTTCATGCCTCGATTTTATTTGCTTTAAATTTAAATTTGAAAACTGATATTTGATTCAGTTATTGGAAATCTTTACTTACACAAGCTTAATATGGCTTTCTTTTGGCTTTTTGGGATTTATTAAAAGGGAAGGGACTTAAATTGTCTCTCATTGTTTGAATCTGCCAATTCAAATGTACGCTACTATGTAACTTACATTTTTTTGTGATATTATTGTTCCTAATTCATTATTTGCTCACATTCCACAAATTTACCATTCTTCGACCCCCTGCTGCTATTCTGTTTTTACCACTTCCCAGAAGAGAATGGTACTCAGGGTTCTTTGGACAATAAGGAAGTGAACAAGAGAGTAAATTATGAGGTTTTAAGTTTCTGAATATAAATTGAGATGACTAAAAGGCAACATTCTGGTATAGAGTTGTGGAATAAGTTAACAAAAGGTAAGAGGAACTCTAATGGAAATGTTCCTCAGACATTAAGAGAAGTTTCCAAAGTTGCATATAAAAAAGGCCCTGAGTAAATTGTATAATGATCAGTCATGTGAAAGAAAATTACTACATGAAATATAATTTCATATTTGAAAGAATCTGGGCCAGTCAGGCCATATAATATTTTTATTACATTTAGAGATTTGCTCAAAAAGTCAATTTCTACTATAATAGTAAATAAACACTAATTATGAAATGTAAGACTTGTCAACTGAAAAGCATTTTGTAACTTGTACAAAGATTAGCATAATAAAAAAATTACCACAGGATTAAATCTTACATTTCAGAGCCAGAAGGAGAACAGATAATAAGTGTGTTAAAGAAGGCTTAACCTATAAGAAACCAGATTTAGGTCATTGCTAAGATGAAAATTAGAAAAGAGGCAAAAAATACAAAGAAAAAGGTGTAGAAAAATATTTTATAGGAAGGGGAAAAAAAAGAAATTGAGGAAATAAGAAATAAGAAATCTTTTTAATTAAGTCACTTATTTTCACAATATCTCTTTGAAGGGGCTGAGGCCTATATTATATAGACCTCAAAACACTGTATATTATTTTTAGTAGCACTTAATATAATTTATTAAACAATTAATGGAGTAACTATTTATTTAATACTTAACTCTGTTCTGAAGGTCAGGGACCATGTCTATTTTGTTTACTTCTATGGTCTTGTAACCTGGCATAGTACTTGGTACAATGCTCAACATATAGCATGTACCTCATAAATATTTAATAAATGGGTAGGATTTTTCCACCTGGGCAAACCTTATATTATTAGTAACTGTGTAATGGGTACATGTACACACTCTAAAATCAGACCTTATAATGTCAGAATATTAGCTCCATCAAGAACCACCTTAGGCAAATTACTTCATTGTGCTTTAGTTTCCTCATTTTTAAAATGAAGATAATAAAATACCTAATGAACTAAATAGTTTTTAAGCTCCACGTTTTGGTTATTAAGAAAAAGAGATGAATGCCAGTATTGTCCAAAGCTCTTATGCCCTGCTGAAGACTGTATTGTGAAATTTTGGTAACATCTAGTCAATTTTTAGCATTCCCAGGTACAACTATACAGGACATGCATAGGTCACTGGCCCCAAACTATTGATTGATAGGAATATTTAATACTTCCAGAAAGAAGTCTACTTTTCCATTTAAGAGTCATTGAAATGGTTAAAAAACAAAATTCAACTGAGTAAATCTGAAGATCTAATTGGCTTTGTTAAGCAATTCATGAATTGGGCAGCATCCCATCTAACAACTAAACGGGAACAGGGAGGAGTTGTACAAAATGGAAGTTTTTTATAGTAAGAAGGGTGGGCAAAGGAGTTATTAATCAAAAGAAAATATTTAGGCCAAACATCTTTTCTTTAGAAGAAGAGAGGGAAGGGTTTTTATCATGCATCTTTTCTCTTCTTTCCATGGGGGATGGAGAAGAACCATGTGACATATTACCTTACTGGTGCTTGACTAGGAAATTCCATACTGGTTGATTGATACCATGTTTCTAGGAGAGGTTGAAATTGCAATTAGATCAGGTATTAAATCTAAGTTTGCTATCATGGGCTTTTAGCATAAGTGATACCATTTTGGGGCCTGTGGATTTCTCTGTAACAAGATATAATCCTGAAAAGCCAGAAACAGCCTCAATGTCCACGAACAGAGGATTGGTTTTTAAAAATTATCTTGTCCATAGATTTTGATGCTGTTATAAATCAGAATGAGGTTGATCTTCACATATTAATATAGACAAAAATGTACTATATAACTAACTTTAAAGATTATAGATTATGATACTATTTAGCTAAAAATAAGTCCCTATATATATATTTTTAAAATCTGTAAAGACCTATACCAAAGTGTTATGAATAAGCATTTTTAAAGGAGGGCTCACCCAAAAACTTTCAGTTTTTCTGTATTTCAAATTTTTATAATAATCACCTTATCAGGAAAAAATGTGAATGGGATATTTCTATTTGGAAAGCTTTAAAATAATGAGAGGAGAAAAACAGAAAAAAACACTGGAAAGTCTATATCCAACAAAAGTGACCAATACATTTATTAGCAGCAGTATGTAAAATATACTTCGGAGAATTTGTACTCTAGAAAACCAAATTATCAATAATCTATTGACTGGACTCTATACTCCAAATTCCCTTACTATTTTAACAACTGCCACGGCTTTGGGGGATGAAAAGAGAAATGGTATCATAAAATATTATGTCAGTTAGCTAGTCAAACAATCTATCAAATGTTGTGATTCACACACATACACCAAACTCAAAACAGTGTCCATAAATAAAAGGATTACAGAATAAAACAGTGCTATATCGTTTTAGAGCCAATAATGACTATGAAATGAGTTTGAGAAAGAATGTGAAGCTTCAGGCCTCCAACAGTTTTGTGTTTAGGTCAGTGTCTTGAGTATACAAATCACTTAAAGTGTATGTTGATTGAATAAGCAATTGAATGAAGCATCATATATATTCCTTCAAAGAATTAATTGGGACTTGAGTTGGATTTTAAAGAATGGTCGGACTATAGGGAAAGAACAACAGTGTGTGGCCTGTTGGAGTGAGGACTACAGGGGTGACTAAGTGTAGGGTCTTGTAAAGGGGCCAGTCAGAAAAGAGGTGTGAATGAAACAAAGAAAAAGTGAAATAGAGAGATATTTTAGTATTTTTTTGTGGGAGTCACACAATAAAAATGAATGCTTTCAGATGATTACCATAACAGCAGTTTGCAAGATCAGCTTGAGGGGAAGACTAAATGTGGGAGAAACAGGATGCAGTAAAAGTGTAAGGGCCTTGAAAGCGGTGTGTATGTAATATCATTATCATGTTATTGTCCAGGTAGAATATAGTTGCCTGTAGGAGATACATAGTAAACAATCAGAAAGGTATCCAAATTAGCGTAAAGAAGTATAGTGTTGGGTAAATTCTAGAGCTCTGTGAGGTTTTAACTGTTTTGTCTGGTTTCATCAGAGACCACCTCCTCACACTTCAGTGGAAGGTGCTGATGTCATCCTTAGATGATGGAGGATGCAGAGAGAGAGAGAAAGGTGATGATGATTGTACTGGTAAAAAGTCCTATTTGACTTGTTGAATGAATTAAGTAGATGGCTAGGTAGGCTGAGGTTAAGTAGGGTGGTAGATATTGAAGGCAGTATTCAGCTAATAATTTAGGTAAAAAGTAAATGAGGCATTTCACAGCTGTTAACTGCTTTTTTTCTTCTCATTTTTAACAGATGGTTTGGATTTGGGAGGAGGTAAGGTAGCGGGGGACATATTATCCCCAAAATACCTCCAAGAAGTATTACTCCTTGAATTAGAAACTAAAGTTCAGTTTTGTTGTTTTCAGTTTTTCTTTGTTTAGCCTTAGGTAAGGAGTTTCCTTAACTCTTCTCCCACTCTTCCTCCATTACTGGAGTCTGACTCATGGTTTTCTGATAATACACAGCCACCCAATAGAAATATTCAACTTTAAAACTGCAAGGTTGTTTAAAGTAGGAAGAAGAAATCAAGGGAACATCCTACTCTCCATCTCATCCACTAAAGGCTATAGAACCTTAAAACCAGATAATCATAAATGTTTATCATCAACTTGCTACTTAGTATTCTGATTTGTACTGTGATATTTCTGCTCTGGTTTTCTCATCTTGGGTAAGTTTTAATTTCCTTGATGGAGGAACTGGTTGTTAATTCTTGTATCCTCCACCTCCATCCCAGTTAACATAGGGGTGAACCTATTGAAAACATAAATAAGTAGTTCATTACAAAGATCATGCAATTAAACTGATTTCTGGTAAAATGAAAATAAGTTGTTTTCATTAACATTTTATAGACTTTTTTCTATGAGAATGAGTAATAAAACATTTGAGGTGTTTATTGCTGTTTACTTAAGTCAAGAATTATAGGTCAACCAAGCCTCTGGGTTCCTCTAAGTGCTATATAAAACACATAATAAGGAAAAGACAGTCTACTCATTTGTCCTGAGAAAATAGTAATTTCCCCTATAAATAAATTAATGATTAATTTAATACAAAAGATATTTTCTGTTAAGGCCCTGTGATATGTAGTAAGCAAGGGGAATACTGAGAGGAAAAAGAATGAAACTCTGCCATCAAAAAACTTACCGCCCAAGAGAGAGAAGAGATGAGTATAAAATAACCACAGTGCTATGAGGTAGTTTTAAATAAATCGTAATGTGGCAACTGAGCTGAGCTTTAAGCTCATAGAGGATGTTTTCCCTCTGATTACTTGTTCAAAGGTGACAATTTTGAAATATAGAAAAATACAAGGAAGTGGAGGGGGGAAGCCCATGCCCCACAAGGAGAGAACCACTATTAACATTTTTGTATATTTCTTCTTACATGCTTTTCATTTTTGCTTTTTAAATTAGTCTAAAGCAACACATGCATGCATACGGCAAAAAATTCAGTGTAGAAAGGCATACTATTGAAAAAGGTTGTCAACCACAGTTCTCTGGCTGTAATCCAATGGCAACAGGAGTCCCCAGTTTGAGGTCTGGTAAAGAGAGACTTTATTCAAGTGAAGCAGCTCAAGTGTTACACCTCAGATATTATAGCTCAAACAGGGGAAAAGCAGCTGAAAGTGTAAACCTCACCAAGACTCAGGGGAGGCTGGTTTATATAAAGAGGTTCCTGCCCCTAGTCCCTCTTGGTCCATTTCTATGCAAATGAGAACTCCAAATCCAAATTGTTTGATTGGCTCAATCAGCACTGTACTGATTTGTTGGAATTACCCATTCTGATTGGTCATTATGGAGCTGCTTTAACTAGTCTGTAAAGATGAAAATGAGAGTATAGCTATGTAGCTCTGATTGGACAGAGAAAATCTCAGTCATTGGTCTAAATACAATACCAGGAGCTTCTTTATAAGAGTGAACTCATATGGCAGGAGCACAGTGCAGGAGACTTGACAGCTCAGACTGCGGCTTTTCTATGAAATGCAGTGTGCATGAGAGGCCCCCAGAAAATAATGGCTACTAGACTCTTATTATAAACTTGGGCCCAGTTAACCATAACGAGTCCCTTTCAATAGGTGTATTCCTTCTTGGGGTCAACATAGTAAAAGTTTCACTCCCCAAATGTATGTTGAAATAAATATCTAGGCTCCAGATAGAACCGCTCCTGCCAGGTGAACTGAACTTCCATGTTCCTGTGAAAGCTCTGCTTCACTAGAACCGCAGTATGTCCAGTCATCCAATTACCAAAAGCCTTGCCAACTCTGGGCTCTACACTTCCTTCCTTATTCCTTGATCTTTCTAAATAAGGTCAGGTAACCACCCCCAGGCAATCATGCTGTTTCTGCTTTGCTGTTTCAAACACTGTAAAAGTCTTTCTTGCCGGAAATCTCTCAAGAAGAATGCTCCACTACCTGTGACGCACTATCCTCCTCCAATCCATGGATTGTTTTCCCTCGGACATCAAACTCATTAAGAAATAGTTTAAGTTTTGTCATTTGACAGGTAACTGCATGCTTCCTTGTGAATCTGTAATTCAGAACTAATTTAAAACTAATGCATAAGCCCACATTCACATATACATACAGCATCACATTAGATGGTATTCTGCACCTTGATTTCCCTAACAGCACAGAGAAATTTCCCTCATTGTCAGTATAGCTGGTCCTATTCCCGTTGAGCGCACGGCTGCTGTAATATAACCAGAAGGACTGGCATGCGATGATGTGAGTGAATAGGTTCAAGAGCCATTTCAGGATGAGGAGAATTAAGGGGCTAGATTGAGGTGGGGAGAGGGGGAGGCAGACGAGTAGGCCAATTCGGTTGGAATGCATAGGGTCTTAGAAAGTGAGGTGACTTGGAGCCTTAGGATGGGTATTTTAGGTCAGCACTTTAGTTTTCGTTTACTTTTTGTAGTTAAGAAAAATAGGGAGGTCTGGATAAAATACAGGTGGTCTAAAATAGGATTGACAGGCTAAGAATAGTTGTCCAGGAGGAAACTGACATTGGCACGTGGTAATGAGAAGGGATTTATGGTTGGAAAACACTGCAGGGCTAGTTTCCACACGCGGCTTAGTCTTCACTGTTCCCTCTCCATTCTAAGTCCTTTCTTTCATCCACAGCGCACAATGGAGGAGTCATTGGCGCGTCTCCTTTTTCCTAGGCTTGGGGGTAGGGTAGATCCTTCCTCAGCCCGCTACCTACCCAACCCCCGCCCTTCCTCCCTCCCCCACGCGCCGCGGGAATTCCAAGATTCAGGCGGTCCTTCCATCAGGCGCCCTAAGGAAATAGGACATGGCGGCCGCCAATCAGACCACCCGGATACCCGGATGTGAAGCGGTGCGCGATACAAAGGCGAGTGTCTACCCAGCGCTTCGTCAGGTACAGTGGCCAATAAGTGTTTCTCAGGGGATGAGTGACAGGAAAAGTAACCAGTTACAAACTAGCTTTTCCCACGCATGTGGAAATTCTTTGGCTTAGTCTAGCCCACTGCTGGTGATGATTGGTCAGAAATGTGAAGAGCGGTAGAATAGTCCAATTAGAAACGGGAGCGAGAAAAATCTCAGCCAATAGGAAGATGCCCAGGAATGGGGCGGGGGATAGGCCTTCGCCTCGGCGGCAGAGGAGATACGGGGGCCATTTTGTGAAGAGACCGGGGCTGAGCGGTTGCGGCCGCGTTGCCCACCTCGAGCAGCAGTCGGCTTCTCCACGTAGAACCTGGGAGTAGGAGATTCAGAATCGAATCTCTTCTCCCTTCCCCCTCCGGGTAAGTGGAGGAGGCGGAAGCAGGGGAGGCGCTGGGTTCCTCCGGGAGCGCGAGGGGGTGTGGGAGAGAAGACGAGGGAACCCTCCCCTCGGTAGAATAACCAGGCCCCCCATTATCCTGTTTTGCACTGGGGTATTAGGGCTTATGCGGAGAGAGTTTATAGGCCTCAGCCCTTGCGGAGATTTAATCTACTGCCTTCTAGGCCATGATCGTCAGGGAAAATGTCTTTTTCTGTGTTAACGGCTGCTTTCCTTTCATTTTCTACGACCACGAGGACTCGGAGAGAGAATGAAAGGGAAGATCGAGGTGCTGGTTAATGTAGTTGAAGTTAACGTGGTGCCGTGCCTCCTGTATGATTTTAAGATTGGGCGGGGGGTGGGGAAGGGTTACCAAGTAGACATTGTACCGCAGGACATAAAAACGATAAATACTGCAACAGTAGGTTTAGTATTTTACTGATTACTTTTTATTTTATTTTTATGAGAAAATGATGGACCTGGAATGGAAGTCTTTTCAGTTTTATAAAATTGTAATCCACTTACATATTAACAGTAATTAAATCTGGCTTTTCATCTGCAGGTTACAAATCATTTGAAATTTATAAGTTAGTGGAACTTTGCTTGAGGTAGGTATTACTATTTTTCTCAGAAAGAAACACATAATAATGTTGGTTGTCAGGGTCTTCCTAGCTATTGGCGTACTAGGCACTAAAAGCACTATATTTGAATCTTTAAAGGAACTTAATTATAGCAACCGTAGCAATAACTGGAAATTCTCAACTGCACTTGGGAAAGAAATTTAATTGCGAGAATTGCATTTGTTATTGCTATAACATCCAAAGGTAATAAAGTTTAGTTGTCAAGCTATTCTGGAATTAATTTTCCAGACCATCTTGGCAAGAAGAATGCATAACTTCACACCTTTTATTAAGCAAGTATTACATACCTACTATTTGCGAGGTCCTGAAACATTAAAGATTTTTGCCAAGTTTATGATCTTAGGTTTTTAAAATTTCTTTAAGTGGTGTCAAATTCCTTTATCCAAGAAATAGCTTTTTTTATCCTCGTGTAAGATTTAATTGTTTGTAATGTCCGTAATGTTAATCTTATAAAAATAATGTTATTTACCAGTACTGCAGGGGAAATTTATCCTTTAAGAAACCTATTTGATAGGAAATACTCTTTTTCTAGATTGCCAAGCATTTGTTGATTCTTCATGTAGATAATATGAATTGAAAATACCACCTTTTTAATAAAATCCTAAACATGTCTATCATATGAGCTTAAAACTAAGGTCATTGTGAAGAATTGTAAGAAATGAGATAAGGGCAGTAATTGATGAATTTCGGAAATCCTTTACCTAGTTAAAAATACTGTTGGCAAAGAAATCTAGGAATTATATTTTAAAACAATTGGCGAGTTGAAATTAATCGAAGGGCGTTTTTCTTGCTTTGAGTGTTAGAAATATGGCTTCCTTGGTATCAACATGTACCAAGGTAAACAATTCTTTTAATGTTCATCTGGAATGATTTGGCCCTGGAATTAATATCTGAAACAGTTTTAGATGTGTTTTCAAATAGGTATCATTAGGAACATTTGCTTGTTGGCTGGAGGATGGAAGGATTTAAGAAGGATGACTTAGTTTGCACGTTTTCTCAACTTGTTTCCTATGCTCATCTCACGGGAATGCTTGGTGGTTGCTATTCCTTCTGAAGAGAATTTAAACAGCTTATATTTGTAATTAGGTCTCTAGAGGGTTTCACATAGTATGTGACCTTGTTTTGGATGAAATTTCTGTTAGAAACTCCAAAATAGCCATTCTAATCTCAAAGGTTAACTATTTTAAGTGGTGAATGTGTGAAATGTTAAAGGGAGTGTAACAGTTAAAGGAATCTAGGCCTAAAAGTTAAAGAACTGCATTTTGTTCTCTCCATGCTGATTATTAGCTGTTTCAGGCAAGTCAAACATTTGATTTCTGTAACGCATTTGTTGCCAGAAGACTGGAAAGGGTAGATAAAGTTTTGCTATCAAAAGCAGCTTCTGTATATTATCAATTAATGTTAACTGTCTTTATTAATAATAGTATTTCATCTTGAAGTAATTTTATTAGTACTTGTTTTTGGGACACATTTGTACTTAATATGTATACTCATTCATTCTCATTGGAGTCAGAGAAGATTTGTTTTGTACATAATTAGATTTATTAACGAATTGACTGGTGAGAACCAGAACTATTCGATGTAGCATAACTGCATGTGTTTTTGTAGATACTGGAAAGGTGGAAAGGATTACTATAGGGTTCTTTTAATAATTTTCTTGAATTTACTTAATATACTGTCAGGATGAGGCACTTTATAAAGGTCTTAACTAGAGGACAGAGATTCCTCATTAAACTCAACAGAGAAGCTGACATCAGACTCAAGAGGGCTAGTTAAAACATTGCTGGGCTCTCCACCACCAGAGTTTTTAATTAAGTCAGTCAGGGGTGGGCCTTCATAATTTGCATTTCTCACAAGTGCTGTGTGATTCTGGTTGGCAGACTTCCCTTTGAGAATATCCCTTTAGAAGAAGAAATCCTAATCTCCCAGAGGATTGACAAAGTAGTGTAATCTAGGTATACTATTATTAAAAAGCATTAGAATTACATGCCGAAGTAGTTTGGTCTTTATTTTTATGAGTGCTTATAACGTATCAGTGTTTAAAATCTTGGGAGACATCTTCAATTTGAAAGATGTAAATGCTTTCTATTAACTGCTTCTTTAAGCTTGTCTTGTGTGGTACATGCAAAGGCTTTGTTAGGTGAGCCACAAAGTTAATATAACCTGAAAATTTTAAGTGCCGTATTCAGGCTATGACTGCAAGAGAGAAATCAATGTTTCACCATTACTGTACACACCAAACAGTAACTCAAAGGAGGTAACATTCAAAAGAATACATTTTCTGTACTTTTTTTATAATTTATACATTGTGCAATTTAATTTAACACATCAAGTATAAAAACTTAGGTATCATGCCTAAACTTCTGTGCTACTTTTATAAAAATTTTCGAGTTGTACCTGTTCTGTTTATTCATACGTAATTGACTAACGAAACACTTAAAAATGCAGCTTAAAATTTTTTAGTTTACTGATATTTGGAGATGAGTAAAAACCTCATAGCTAAATATCGAAATGCTAGTGCAACCGGTTCACATTTGCCCAAAGACCTACAGTCTAATTGCAGATCTTGTTTTCGCTGATAAGACAGTCTGTCATGTATGTTTGTAGTGTTATGTATCAGATTCTTAGAATTCCTGTCTTGGTATTAACTACATATACTAGGTTGTAAGTAGTGGGACCACAGAAGCAAATTCCTTAAGGACCATTAATTTATTTTTCATCTGTTTTATGACATTAAATATTCAGTAGCCATAATCTTTTTTTCCTTTATCTGTTTTTCTTTCGTTCAGTCTGTGAGTGGAATAATGTGCTCCTTATTTAAAGCATCTTTACCCTTTATTGTAGAACTAATCAGGTCTTGTGGTTAGATCACTCCTTGGTTTTGAGAAATGATGCCATCTCCTATTATGTATCTTCATGGTAGAACATTCTCCTTCAGTCTGTATTGTAGGAAAAACTTCATGGACTTAAAATTTAAAAATCCATGAATTCATTTCATAATCTCGATATTTGACATTTGCTCACTTCTTTATCTCTGCTGGGCCGGCTTTTCTCTATTTTCCTTGCCCAGACTGCTGGTTATCAAGATGAATGTTTGAATTTAGACCTTTTTTTTGAGACCCTTAAGGGAATACAAGCACGTATTTTGTTAATTTTAGTTACCTACTTAATGTTGAATTGTGAAGACAGTCACTGGTCAAAGTGATTGTGTAGAGGCTCTCCCCATCCCCGTGGAATGTTATGCTTTACCAAAATGTGTTAGATGCAATGGACAGATGTTTCTGTCTTGGGGGTTTATGGCACAACATTTCTGAGGAACTCTGACTCAATCTGTCCCTTCTCCTTTCACAGGGCAGCAAGGCGAACCCCATCCCTCCTCACTGGAGCTCAGCTTTGATTTTTAACCTCCCTTCCCCACCCCTCCAGAACACACACATTCCCATTCCAAAACTGATTTTATAAAGACATTTTAAACATAATGATGCAACTTGGTGTGCACTACGGCAAATTTACAGGTGTTTTTTTTTAATCGTTTCCAAAAACGGGACTTGGATTTAAGATGTAATTTTTAAAATTTCTATTTCTATTTTTTCTGCAGCAGTTGGGTTAGAGGAGGAGGAGCCTTTTAGCCTCTCATAAACTGACCTCTCTATTTCCTCGTGTATTTTTAAGATTGATTGATGATGTGGAAAGGGCTTTGCTTGTCTGCTACTGAGAACTTTACCCTTGCGGTTTTTGTGGAAACTGCTTTTGGAAAGAGAAAAGAAATGAACTTTACTGACTTGACATTTTTGCACCTCCCGTTTTTCTAATCTGGGCTATTTTTATTTTTGTTTTTTTACAGTGAGATTTTTTTGATCTTCAGCTACAGTAAGTTATTCCAATTTTTTTTTTACATTTTTCCTGACTTTCCGCTGATTTCCTTTTTATTGTTGTTACTAGTTACTATTATTTATTATTATACTTATGATGGTGATGATGATGATGATAATGACACTGATGATTTTTAACCGGATTAAAATCGAGTTTTTCTGAATGTTCATAAGAATTTCTCCGGCCTCCTAATTGACTTTGGAGTTTTGCATCTTGGGAGAGAAAGTGAAGGCAATAGCATTTTTAAGTGGATTGATCACATAAACCTTTTCTCTCCCAACCCCCCCTTGCCCTCATCCCCTTCCCCGCTCGAAAGAATTTTACTGGCTGTTAAGTCTGTGACCTTATTTTTCCTGATCTTTAACTTAACTGTTTTAGAGCATCTCTGGACGTCTGTATTTTTAATTTTTTTATTTTTGTTTTTTTTATTTTTAATCTTTCATTTGTTAAATTTTTAAGCTGTGCTGCAATAAAATGTGTGTGGTACTACTTAACACCTATGATGATGGTGGCATTTTCCCAAAAAGCCATCTTCCTCCTGTTTTCCCTTGAAATCCCATCCTGCTTTTCCTGTACACTACCCCTCACAAACCACAAGCTGCAGCAACATGGATGCCCAGCCTGGAGCAGCGGCAGCCAGGATGACCTGGAGCCAGGGGGGCCTTCGGAACAGATGCACACCCTTCCTGGGTGATGGTAAGAGGTGTGAGGTCCACTGGTTTCATTGCAAAGACTAGGAAATAACACCAGTTAAAGTTCAGTTGATGAGAGATGTAGGAGATAGCTTCTGGAAGTGCTAGGGTTAATCCTTTTCGTGTATCTTAGATGTTACACAAGGGAGGCCACTTCAGATTTTTGTAAACTTATGGAATTAGTACCTAATTAACTTGGGCTGAGAATTTTTGGTAATTGAAAAAAGCATCTGAAGTTTACATATACTTTAGAGTGAAAATGGCTTGTTTTAATGGTTAGCAACAAAGGTGGTCTTTTTTCTTACTACTGCAAATTAGTAAAAATTTTCTGTCATTTGGAGTAGTCTTGCGTTTGTGACAATTTTGTATTCTAGACTTTAATACTGAAAAAGACTCAAACCACAAGCTTACTGTAGTATAAAAATGCTGTCTCACTGGAAAGTTTTAAAAAAAAAGGTTTGGTAGGCTTTTAACCTCACAAAGCAGGGAAATCTGCTTTAATCCTTTGTGTGCAAATCTGGGAAGATCTTGGGTTGACTTCTTTCAATGACTTATGGCCCAGCTAGATACTGGAAAATCCAGTGTGTTTCTAAGGGCCCTATGAAGGAATGAATCTGCTCTATTCACAATAAAGCAAAATTAATAAGGATGTGGATAGTCAAATAGTTAAGACTTCTGCAGTTTGTAGTATTTTATTCACAACAGTGAAATATCTTAACTCGTGTTAGAGTTACTTTAATAGATTTTGAGCTGGGGCAAAAAAAAATTAATTTTAAAGGCATATTCAGTGCTGTGGTACTAGGATAAATCACATACTTGACCCCTTATTGACACTGAAATGGTAAAACCTAGTTAAAGTGAAACTGAAAGCAGCTTCAGAAGAAAACAGTGGGCAAGTTAAAATGTTCCGAGGTTATTTGGGAGAGGAATGAAAAATTTTATAGGACCAAGTTCTATTGATTCCCTCTAGTCTATGAAATCTATTTCTACTATGTTGCACTCTGTTATTGTGGAGCTGCTGTTCACTATAGGTTGTTTAATTCCTTACAAATTTATTATTTGATGGATCTTATTCTGGTTTTGGGGAAGCAAAAAAATACAGTAGTTCTTCAGGGATTTAGCCTCATGAGGGAGACAGTTGAATGAGATTGTGTCATGTGAGTAGAAGTATGCACAGAATGTGTAGAAGCAATGCAGTTCTACAGGTACCTATAGACTCTTGTAAGAGGTCGGGAAATGCTTCTAAGGGAAAGGGAGCCAAAGTGAATCTTAGGTAAGTCCGGATTATAAAAATTTTAATGCCATGCTGAGGAGTTTGTATTTTATTCAGAAACCAGTGGTGAGCTATTGATTCTAAA
This sequence comes from Cynopterus sphinx, assembly GCA_030015415.1. Lineage (NCBI taxonomy): Eukaryota > Metazoa > Chordata > Mammalia > Chiroptera > Pteropodidae > Cynopterus > Cynopterus sphinx. Next base: position 79,285,948 of record CM057384.1, read on the forward strand.
CTGGATAGTGATGTCAGACTTTCCTTTTTAGAGATGTCTTTCTGATAACAGTGTAGAGATGGCTTTGGAGGAGATTAAGATTGGAAGTAGGTGATAAATAAGGAAGACACTAAAATACAGGGAAGACTATGACCTGACCTCATTAAAAGTAATGGTATTGGGATTATAGAAGAAGAGGGTAAATTTAGGAGGATCTGGTGGTGGCTGTGGTATGAAGAGTAAGGGATTTAGTATGACCCCCTAGGTTTCTAGCTTCAGAGACGGGAGTACATGGGTAAACAAAAAGTTAGGGTTGAGAGTAGGAGAACTATTTGCTCATGGAACATTCAAGTGGAGATGTTCATTAAACATTTGAGTGCTTATTCTCAAATGACCATTAAGCTTGGGTATGAACAACTCACTGTCCCCTGCCATCTTGAGTATTATAAACCATTGAGGGGAGAAATAAAGTGAGCAAATTGCACTTTCGCAATCTAGATCCATGAAATAGAACAGGATGAGATGTTAGGGGAACCAAATTTAGACTATGGAGGTAGAGTGCTGCCAGTGAAAAGACATGGGAACTGACGTCAAAATTGAGATCTGTAAATTGTATCTGAAAGCATTTACTGAGGGAAATAAAACTAGGTCTGGGAGCAAGAAATAATACTGGAGAGTAGTCATTAAGAATGCATAGGAAATGATATAAATGTGAAAGGCAGGCACATACTAAGCATGGTATCTAGGTCCTTGTAGGGGGCCATGTTTAAGATTATCTATTGAAGGACTTGGGAGAATAGAAAGATTTGATTTTCTCTGGAATTTCCTTCTGGCTGTTTTGTGAGGAACTGAAGTACAAGTAGGACAATAAACGAGAAGCTCTATTAGAGTAGGTCACTAACTGTTAATCTCTTGTAAAAAAGGAGTAATCCTAAGCCTGAGGGTACTTGCCCTGGTTTTTCAAAGGAGCTTGTGTGTATTGAGTGTTTAAAAACTAACATAATTAGTTTGTGAAGGAAATTACTGGTTATTTCTCTAACATAGATATAATACCTTTCCTATTTGACAGGAAAAATGGGGTAGAGCCTGAATTCCTTTTGGATGTAATAATCTGGACACTACCATGTGTTTACTATTAAAGTTCTTGTTATTTAATCATTATAACTTTGTGTAAATAATAAAATGCATGTTTTGGAGATACGAATATTGAAGCACAGAATTTAAATAATATGCTTAAAGTTAGATATACCTAATAAATGGTGAAACATGGATGCAGCCCAGGTAGTTAAGCCTATAATTTCAGCTCTTTAATTAATTTGGTTAAAGTACAAAAAATGCTTTGGACTTTTGAGTTTTTAAAAATATATTTTGAAAGGGCTTTAAACTAAATGTTATATTTTTAATTCACAGCACTTTAAATGGCATGAAGAAGTATCCAGGGTAGTAAGTAGATTATTTAGGTAGATGGGGTTTTGTGGTATAATGTGACAGTGTCTGTTTAGGGAGTAAAAACATTTTTAAAAAGTAATGGTATTTAAAGTAATTGAGTTTAAAAAAATGTACACCCCAGAAGGATATTGCTAAATTCATCAGTCCTTTTTCAGTCCTCATCACACTTGATCTACTTGTGAATTTAACCAGTCAAGCCACTTTCCTCCTTTTTTACTTTCAGGTTTTCTGGTTCATCCTTCACCCAGTTGGAGTGCTCTGTGGTTCTTCCACTTTTCTGTTCACACTTGCTGTGTCACTTCATTTAGTCACATGATTTTATATACCATCTATAAGTTGGTGGTATAACTTATATAACATTTATAAGTTATCACCAGCCTGGACTTCTTTTGAATGACACCTATCTATCTATCCAGCTACCCACATGACAACTCCCTTGCATGTTAAGTATTAGAAGTCCAGAGCTGGGACTCCTGCTGTTTTTTCTTCAGACCAGTTTCTTCTGCATTGTCCATTTCATTTAATGAAACTCCAGTTTTTTCCTGTCATTTAGGCCAGACTTTGGTCTTGTAGAAAATCTCGTCAGCTTTTTCTTTAAAATATAACAAGAATTCACCACCTGTACTGCCATAGCTTGTTCCAGTTTCAAGCCATGGTTGTCCCTTGTACATTATTGCAATAGATTTGTTTTCCTCCTCCCCATAAGTGTAAGGCAGCTAGAATAGAGCATTTTGAAATGTATGTAATACTAGAAAATGTTGTTGCTTTTCTGTTTAAAACTCACCTAATAGCTGCCATTCAGCATTGAAGTTAAATTTCTCATTGTGATTTACAAAACACCCCATATGATTTGTTGTGCCCCTCCCTAATATATTCTCCAGCCACACTGGCCTCTCCTTAGTGTGTCTTGAACACTCTAGCTAGATGTTTCTACCTCAAACCCTTTTCTTAGAATTTAATTCCCTCAGACATTCATGAGGTTAGGTTTCCAGCTCACTGAGGTTCTTCTTGACCTCAGTAATATTTTCCCACACACCCCTTCAAGCTCTTCCCCCCTTAAATACTCTAGCTCTTTCACTAGCTCACCTGTTATAGAACTTAATGTAAAGGCATAGAGAGAAATATTTGAAAAGATACGTATGAAACAACATTGATTACCTCTGAGCAAGTAAGGGATTTAGGGTAGAAGAGAACTAGGTCTGTGTGCAAAAAGACAGTATAATGAACAACACTGTATTTTGATTCTAATTAAAAAACTTAAAATTCCTTCTTGTAGATATATTTCAACTTTAAAAGGTAGCCATTAACAGATTAGAGGACATTAGACTTTTCTTCCTTTCTAATCTGAATCAATTTCACCAATCTTTTAAATAGTCTTCCTATTTCCCATTTAGACTAACCTATATGGCTTTTGAGTTGATTTTAGAACTGATATAACTTTGAGAGTTAATTGAACCAGTCTTGGGCATTTTTTTGGAGAATCTGGAAAACATTTACGAATAGTCTACTGGAATACATGTTAAGTGGAATTTTCCCCTATCCTTTTTACTAAATTCTGTATTCTGAAAATTATGTAATCATTCATAGTGCAGGATCATTCCTGATATTAATCCTTTAAATATAATCATCTTCACCTAAATGATTTTGGTTTAACTTTAAAAACTAAGGCTAAATTTGATTTAAGAAAGTGTGCTTTCCAAAGAAGTAGATTTTGTCCTTGAAGTTGGTTGGCGTCTTAAATGGGAATTATGCATTTGTGCTTTGTTTATGATGTAGTTTTACTGAAATAAAATACTAATCAAATGACTCATGATTGCTGTGGGTTAAGATATTCTATCTTTATTTTACCTTTAATCCAAATTAAGTAAGCAGTGCATGCCCATATAACATTTAGAAAATGCAAACCAGCCCCCCTTCCCAAAAGACATATGTCAACCAGTCAAAATGATTTTGGTGTGTCCGTCTAGGCTTTTCATAAATACAGCACATAGATTTAAGGAGTAATTTTTTTACTTAACAGGAACATAACATTAACATGAGATAGATGTTAAGTAGGTAAAGATCTAAAAGTTTTAATAGCTACACAGTATTTTGCATACTGGTATAATATTTTACTTAATCAAAAGTCTATTGTTGGGCCCTTAGGGTTTTCCCCACCTTTCCCTTTTATAGTTTCATAAGCATTTGAAGCTTTAAAACTGAAATTTTGTAAATGCCATTATTTATTTAGGATTAGCCCCTAGAAATATAATTGTCCAAGGGTATGCATGTTTTAAAAACTCTTCGATATAGGTTGGTCTCCAAAAAGGTAACAACAATTTATCTGCTTATTGACATTTAAGTGACTGCTAATAATTTCTTGTTCTGTGATTTACCTGGGTTTTTTGCTAATATTATAGTTAAGCTTTGGACACTGAATTTCAGTGTTTATAGTATTTGATAAGTATAAATTGAATAAGAATGTTTATAAAGTTACAGATTTGCTGAGTGAAAAATTGCTATCATGTTGAGTATATTTCTGTGTATAGTTTGAGGTTCATAAGTAAATTTTCTCGTGTATGTGCATATTTGGTACTGTCTTTAATTTTGTTGTGAAAAAATTGCAAATAAACACAAAAGAGAACTTTACCATGCTTTACCAGTCCTTGAGTAATCTTGCTTCATCTATACCTGCATCCACTGTCGTCCTCATTTATTTTGAAGGAAATCCTTGATCCATTTCATCTATATTTCAGTATTTCAAAATGTATTTATAACATTTAAGGACTTAGAAAAACCACAATCATCATCACACCAGAAACAGTAAATATATTTTAAAACCCTAAAATGCTTTTTGGAGGACTAAGGCATTCTCCAATTGTTTTATTTCTGCAGGAGTAAAAGAGATTGTATGATTGTTTTTGCTTACATGTTTTTCACTTCATCCTCTCTGGAATTTGGGAGGGAGGTTCTGTTTTCTAGAGATGAGTTTCTTTAAAAATTGAGGGAATCTTGGCGTAGTTATCTTTATAGTGGTGATAAAGTCAAGTTTGGGATAACAAAAGATGGGATTCCACTATATATGTATTTTATTTTCAAAATTTAGGGTATAATGTTTTATCTAGTTTGGCCTGAGTGATGGAAAACATTAAAATTTTTTTGCTTATTAATATTTTTGCCTACTGGTCCCTAATCTTTTATTCACAATTCTGAAATGTAAATATATATGACAATTTTTTTTATTAATTTGGCAGATTCATTTGGTGACAAAACCTGATATCAGTAGTGACTATGCATATGTATTACTACAGAAATATTAATGTATCTGATTTGATAGCTAAATGCTTCCCCAGATCTCATTGGGGTGTACAGCCAAAAAGCACAATATGCCTTTGTAAAATCTGAAAAATTGTGATATTCCAAATACATGCCTCCAAGGGGCTTTGAAAAGTATACTTTGTTGGAACTCAGTGCTTTTTGAGTTTACAGATAGAATTGAAGCTTTCTACAAGACTGTAAATAAATAAAATTAACTCCTGCTATTCAGAATATATTTTGTGTTGCATCAGCAGCAGTAGCAGCTGGAAGCTTCATAGAAAAACAATTCCATTCCCTATCCTAGAACTATCGTTGGCACATTTAAAAGAGAAGCACTGTTCTGTATCACTTTATTCCTTTTTATTGCTTGGGAATTAGAAATTTTGGTGAGCTTCCTGGCAAGAGTGTTTTTGATGTTTGGGTCGGGGAAGGTGATCATAGTGTAACTGTATTTTGTATAAATTATAAATACAGTATTTAAAATGACTATATGCAGATTTTGAACCCATGACTCCTCAAATCCCAAATCAAATTAAGAATCAAGTAGTTTCAAGCAGGCAGGCTGGATAAATGCTGATGCTATTTAAGCTAGTAATTAGAACTACATGTCATCCTAAAATATGTATACGTTGAATGATCTATGCTCTTAGGCACATACCTGGGTAATGTTATCAATCTGTAATTCTTGGTTGTAAACAATAGCAAATGTTGATTTAAGACAAAGACCCTGTAAATTCTTAAGCATGAATCCCTTAAGTACAGAGATACTCTCCTGAATAGGGGTTTATACACTAACCATTTTGTGAATCTCCATTCACAGAGGTTTTTATTTAAATCAGAAATAGTAAGTCCTTTGTATAGTTTTGCTTACTTACTATTTTTATATATTGACTGCACCCTGCATGCTTTGTTTCCCAGTCCAGATTTATTGGCCTAACTGAAGTAATTTTGAAATACTGATTTTAGTTTTTTTTTCCTGCTGTGAGAAGCATTTTTTAAACATATTTTCTAATGCTTATTTGATACAAAATTCAGGAACCTCTTTTTTTCAGGTGGCTTGAATGTTCCAAGAGTAAATAGCTGCTTGCTGATGGGGAATTTTACTGTGTGTAGAAGCTGCTCTAAAGGATATGTTTGATGAGTTCTAAAAGCTGAGTGGAGGGGTTTTCTTAAGTCTAATGCAACACTCATAGAAACAGACAATTCATGTTTAATAATAGTACAGTTGATTGTGAAGGTAGAAATATCTATATCCTTTGTGACTTTCAATGACTGAGACCCTAAATAATCCAACACAGTATTCAGTGATAATTTTGGTGCTTTGGAGATGCCCATTTCCTTTTTTTTTCTGTAGTTCTGAATTGCTCTTGAGGAAGGAAGTGATCAACTTTTCCAACTTCTGTTTAAGAGTTTATAGAAAAGCTTTGCTGTCTTTAGGCCAAGCTGTATATTATAATCTTTACATTCCAGGGTAGCATTAAGCTATCCTTGCAGAATGAAAAAATTATAAAGATGTTATTAAAGAAAAAAATTACTTAAAAACCTCACAATCTGTCTACGGTCATGCCACCTTGAACAGTCCCAATCATCTGATTTTGAAAGCTAAACAGGGTCGGGCCAAGTTAGTACTTGGATGGGGGACCAACTAGGAAGACCAGGTGCAATAGGTATAAAAAAAAAGGGATTATAAACTGCTGACAAGGTCCTTGTAATCTGTGAGGTCAACCAAGGGTTGCCTTGACAAAAACAAAAACAAAAACCCTCACAATCCTACCACATCCTGAGATTCTGTCACTTTAGTGTGTACTCATCTAGATAACCTGGGTATTCTATATACTTTGTAACATCTTGAACATATGTGTTAATACATCATTTTAAAATAGTTGTTGCTGCTTGTATTCAGATGTACTGAGATTCATTTAGCCAGTCTCATTGTCATGTACTTATTTTTTCATTTTTTACTGTTAATATGTCTATATCCTTTTCCTTCAGATGAGCTCTCAAAAGATGATTGGATTTAAAGAATGCATAGTCCTAAAGCTTTTGATAAAGTAGTTCATTTGTCCTCTGAAAATATAGTAACTTCATAATGTCAGATAATGTGTGAAAAGGATTGTTTTGATTAAAAAAACTTTTTGGTAGGTAAAAATGGTATTTGGGTTAATTTATATTTCCTTTATAGTGATACTGAGTTTATCTCCCCTCCTCCCAATGTCTAGAAGTGCCTGGCACGAGCCCACTGAACCTGTCTGTGTTCACTGTTCTGGGCAAGGCTTTAAGGTGCTCTGGTCCACAAGTGAAACCTGACAATCCACAGTCTGGCAGGGATTAGGATAGACAAGATTTGAATTTTTTAAATCTCCGTAAACCTTTAATATTATTAATCACCTGGTTTTGTCATATGTACCAATAATAGTAAATGATGTTGTAGGAGCTGTAGCTATAGCAGCAACACTTGAATACGCCAGGCACAATGTCAATGTTTTTTTTTAACCTTCCTTCATTTAGATCTCATACCTACCCATGAGACAGATACTAATAATAATATTCATTTTGTAGTTGAAACTGCTTTTTGTTGCGATTGGCTTCCTGAAGGGAAGCGCATACATGAAATTGAAACAGGTCTATCTGACCCCAAAACCTGTGAACCCTTAACCATTCAGGTGTATTTATCTATTTTCATTTTAATATACAGTAATAAGGGCTTAAATTGTGGACAAATGTGTTGCAGACATTCACCAGTTCCTTAGGGTATATTTAATGGAAATATTTTGTATTATGTCTATTTAGGAACTTCTCATCTCAAGGTTAGTTACTATTTTAAATGAAATTTGGTCATGATGGACATGGCTTGAATTTGTGGGCATAGGTATTTTGTATCTACCTTTTCAGTTTAATTATTTTTAACAGGCTTTACCTAAACTTTTGATTTACAGTTTTTAAAGTATTAACCTGGGCCCTGCTCAAAACTACACCAGGGTAGATCTTTTCAGTGTATAGAAAATAGGCAGAAAGGCTTCTCATTTGAGATCGACAATAGTAATTATTGTTCAAAAAGTGAGCTATAACCTGAAAAAGTCTTATGCTTTTGAAGGAAAAATGTGTTGACTTTAGAGACTCCTCAGGATATATTGAACAGATTATGATGGATATATAATTGGCAGTGAGTGTTAATATGTCACAACAAAATCAAAGTCTGAAATTTTCTTCAGACTGGAACTAAGTATAAGAGGATGAAATAGTATATGAAATGTAAAGCCTAATGCTCGATGTAGTTGTTCAAATACAGGAAGTTAGGATTATATTAATAAGAATTTGGGCTTTTAGTAATAGTGAATTCTGCATGTGTCGACAATGCCAGCTAGCAGAAATAATAGTGTCTGGGTGGCAGGCAAAGTGTGTCCCAGTCTCGAAAGAGCAACCATATTTGGACTACTGTGTTCAGATGGACATTGACAGATTAAGTTGTATCTGCTGTAAGGCACAATTTTTTAATTTCATAAAAGATGGTCAGGATAGTGAAAAATTTGCATAAGAGGTTTTAAATCAAGAAGTGATCTGATTGCTAATGAATGATTGAAGAGAAGAGTTAAGGAAGGAATTAAGAGCCATTTAAGTTTTAGAATTGAATATCTTCAGGTTGTGAAATCTAGTGTCATCATTGGTGAGTGAACAACCATGTTGCAGAGGAATTTTAATGTTCTTGGCATTAAGCTACATGATTGATTTTTCCATCATGGAGATCCTGGGAGTGTTTTCTTAAAGACCTTCATTTAGAAACTTCATTTTTGTTGGCATTACGTTACCCATTTATACTTTGACAAGAGAATTTTTTTTATTATAAAATGCTTATTGAAGAAAACACAGGAACATCATACAGATAAAATATTATGGCTGATGAAATATTACAGCATCAGCCCTCAAAGATAAATACTGTTAATATTTTGATGTTTTGGTCTGTTCTTTGTCTCATGGCTATAGGTTATATATTTTTTTATTTTTGTGATATATTTTATAATATATTTTACCAATATGGAGTCATTACCATATATAGTTTTAGAACTGTATTATAAATATTTTCCATTTAGTTTTCTGCAATGTTTTTAAATGGCTTTCTAATATTTCTTGTCATGGGTTTATAAAACTTACAGATGGTCAAAGTTTTTTTTTCATTTCTAAACATAGGGTGGCCTGAAATTTAACATTGATCATTAAAATTTAATGGTTGCTTAATTAATACAAGTATGTAGAATTACCCATTACTTGGCACTTAAGAAACTTTCAAATGAACCTCCAGAAGCTTAGTGGTAAACTTAGAGCAGTGGAAGTGCTCCAGTGAGATTGTCATTCTTTTATTACTAAATTTGACAGGGAAAAAAAATGTCATTTTGCTTTTTCTAAAAACTTGTTACATTGTGTGACTTGGCATATATATATATCATTTTTCAATTTGCTATAATAGAATCTTAAAAAAACTTTTAACAGGTAATAATGTACATGTAGATAATACATGTACATGTACCATGCCTGCTTCAACCTCTCCATTCTGGTAGCAACTGTCTAGATTGTTATGTTTTGTCCATATGTGCTTTTTTCCCCTCCTGAATGAATTTGAAGTTAGAGGCGTGATACTTAAGAATAAGAACTTCAGCATGGCTGCATCCTCTAAGAATAAAGCTAATGTTATCAAAACAAGGAAAATGAACAATTCAATATTATTTTGTATAGTCTCATTAAAATTCTCTAGTCACAATATCTCTAATCCACAATCCAGTCATAATTCCAAATTCTGCTTTCTTAATCTAGAAAGGACCCCCTAGTTTCATTTTTGAGGTATTTTAACCAGTTGTATAATGTCCCCACAAACTTGAAGTGTGATTGTTTTCCTTTGTGTATATTATATTCCAGGCAAATAATTTACCAGGGATATTGCATAGGTGGTGTATGTTATTTGGTCATGTCAGGAGACACGTAATGTTAGATACTGGGTTTAGGTGAAGACTTTCATGTCTCTATTGTAAAGGTGTATTTTCCTCTTTATAATCATAGAGTAACCTATTGGGTAAGACTTGAAGAAGACCATATAATTTGTTGCCTACCCAAAAAGCTTTCCCTCTGTTTTTAGCTTACACTGGCATTTGTCTGAATCAGTTATTACTGATGTAATCTTTACCAAACAGTTTTAAAAAGTGGTATCTTTGAGTTTTAATATCCTGTTTTCATGTTTATAGTCATATTTTTTGGGACTGCTGAGTTTTGTCTTAGGTTTTGACAATTGCATATGTAATTTTTTACACTAAAATTTTGATCCATCTATAATTTTGATGTACAGCATGAGATTGGTCCCCAATTTTTGTTTTTAGATGTGCTACCATTTATTATTGAATTGGGCCTGTATTTATGATGAGTGTTGTCTTATTTTTAACTCTTAGAATTAGTTAGCATCGGTTATCTAGAATGGCCAGTTTTGTTTACTTGTGGCCTGAAAATGTCCTAAAAATACTACCATGTGCTATTTTCTCATGCTAATAGTCTTTACATGATAGTCTTTATCTTGATCATGTCTGTATTTTGATAAAGCAAGTTAAAGTACCCTGTTTTGTAGACACTTGGGCACTTCATTGTTGGCCTTTGTGAAGAGTCTAGCAGAAATAGTCGATAAATGCAATAAAGAGATATATAGGATATAACAAAACAAAGACTGGGCCAGGTTGAGTAATAAAGTAGTGTGGGAAAGATTTTGTACCAAAAAGGATGAAGGGGCAAAATAGGAGCTTTTAAGTGTGTTAAAGGAAAAAACAGACAAGATGGTGATGCTCTAAGTAGACAGAGAAATCATAGTATCCAAAAGGTACTGAGAAACCATTGACAAGAAATTGTGAAAGACAGTGTAAAATAGAAATTTTTGGACTTGAAGATTGTTGTTATTTTAAAAAATTGCCAACTCATTGCTGCCATCTAGTGACACTGTCTTTGAATTCTTCAAAGACAGGAAATAGCATAATTTTAAGCATGACAGTTGCCTCAAACTTGAATATAGAACTAGTTTAGGTTTTAAGGGATAATAATAAAATTCTAAGGTAGGATTCTTAATTTCTTTGAGGTAAGTTATTTCCCTTGTTCTGTAGTTAGTATGATTTTAACATCTGCTAAGCCATACTTGGTGACATCTTTAATTCTTTTGTTGTTTCCTGGGTGTTGTTTTTTTTTTTCACCAGATAATGTGATAAGAGTATAATGTGATTAACCTATGTGAATAGGGTGAACAGGGTAGAGGACTTGCTGAAATGCCTACTAGAAACATCTTGTGACTGGTTTACTTACATTCCCCTACCCTGTGCCCACCTTTCTTTTGCAGAAAACATGCCTTGATATAGTCCTGAACACACTCTGAGGGGTGCTATTTTGTCAAGTATTTATCTTCCATCCCCTCAATTTCTTTACACTAAAGATAGTGTGCTAGAGGCCAGGACATAAAGGCAAGGGAGACTGAGGCTCGATTCAATTGTAAATTCATTTTGGCCCAGTTCTCAGCAAATTCCAGGACCTTCGTAACCTGTGTTTTTGGACCATTTGAACCTTGTATTTCTTATAATTGTCAGTATAGTCTGCCTTTACTACCTTGCTATTTCTCTTCACAGCAGAATTGTTTTGAGATTTAATGTAAACTTAAGAGAAATGGACTAGATGCAAACACTTCCCAGTTTTTTAGCTAGATTGTCAATGCAAGATAGGTTGACTCCTAAGGGGAGGGGGAATAGTCATGATAGGACAACCTTTAGAATGAACAGTTGGAAATTGACAATTTGCTTGCATCCCAATGAGATGTAGATTTTATTTTAGTTTTAAGACATGACTGGAATGATAGAAGTAGGAATCGAAACATGTTTATCTGCGAATCTTAAGCAGTTCTTTCGTACTGCCAGTAAAATCTCAAATTGGCATTTATTGGTTCACCATAAAACATATGATCAAACAGACGCATAGACCATTTGGTGTAATAAAGAGGTAGAGGTAACTCAATATTCCTGGTTTTGACTTTTACTCACCTGGTAAGACAAGCTTTAGTGATCCTTTGATGATAAAAATCATGGGAATAAGAACCTGGGATGAAAAAATACGCACAGACACATGGTGTGCACATGGAGTACTGCTGCCCAGTAACCTGTAGGGAAAATTTTTGTTTTTCTCCCCTTTCTGTTGTCTGTTCTCTGGTGGAATTCTGCCCCCCCCGCCACCGCCCCTCCCCGAACAGATCACTAGGGAATGAAATAGGATGCAGAATTATAAGGCAACATAAATCATTTCAGAAATCTTCCCTATTGGTTCTACTCTGAAGCCAGTTTTAGGGAAGAAATTGATTGTTTTTTAATTCTGTTTACTTTTATATAGATCTTTTGTAGCATTCAGTATTGAGTTTAAGAAACAGTGAATTTGTCTTAATGAATTTGACTTCAAAATGATTCTGCTGAGAAAACTTATGAAGGCTGTGATTATAGTGCTTTCATCTTTGAGGAATTACAGAATATTTAGGATGTGTGCTGGCAACTTCTGATTTTCAGAAAAAGAAATTAGAATTTGTAAACTAGATCAGCGAACTGGGCATTGTTCTTCATCAAGATACTAGACAAGGTTATTCACGTTAAAACTAGTTCATGTAGATTAACATCACTTTGTTATTTAACAGCATTATTAAGGCTCTAAGTATGTATAATAGTACATTGATGCTCTCAAAACATTGGAGTGGTTTTATAAAACACTTTTAACACCCGGATTAACCAAAAATAGAGTACTTGCAGAACAACATTACAAAATATTTCTGCCCTATCTTTTCTAAGCACACAATTTATATAGTTTATACATAATTCATGTTATGTATTATACAACTATGTGTACCACTTTTTGGCTTAAACATTTTATAATTCCCACATCATCTTGAGTGATTTGTAAATTTTCTAAGGACTACGATTGATGATAATTAGAATGTGGAGCGGTTAAAAGACTACTTTTTAAAAAATGTATGTAGAAAATAACCAAATGCTACAGGTCTGCATGAGGTAAACAGCAAAAATAGCCCCATTCCTTTTGCACCTTTTACACTTAAAATCTGATGTATTTCTTGGAGACTGTATACCATTTGGAGTGGATTTTTAAGCTCTTTGGAACAGTCTCTCATTTCTTCCTTCTCTAGTACTTTAAAAGGTTAAGAGAAATTGACCTGTGTTATGAAAGATTATTCCCAAGTATAAACTTTTATGAAATCCATGAGGCAGCCTCAAATCACTTGTTTAGATCTGTTCCATTTCTATTAGTCTTTTTTTTTTTTTTTTTTTAAATAACTAGTGAGTTATAAAGCAGAACCCTTGTAATTACTCATTCGGGAAAAATAGAACTTTGCCAGCAAGTTTTATAGCTTAGAACAATCCTGTGACAGTCCAGAAATGAATGGCATGGAATATTTAAAGAAAGAAAATGTGATTCGATGGTTTTATACCCAGCAAAACTGACTTAACAAATATAAAGAGCACAAGCAAACTGTTAATAACATGCAAGAGCTAAGAAATTATTCTCATTTCTTTCTAAGTAATATATTAGAGATAAACTTGGAACATCCTATAATAACTATAGATATAAGATAGAATTTAAACATTAGGAACATCTCAAAAAGACAAGGCCACCTACATATGGTCTTGGAATAGTATCACTGACACAGGAATCTAATCAAGTCTTTGGTCCCAGTTTCTAATTTCTGGAAATACAGAAGACAGAGGAACATCTGGAATTGTACTAAGAGTATGAAATTTCAGAAAATCCAAACTGGGAAACTGCAGGTCAAATGCCCTGGATTCTTCACTGGTGGAACGGGAACTTATCTAAAAAGAGCCTTAAAAGATACCAAATTTGTTTTAATTGGTAAGTCTTGTACAATGATAGAATTATTTTAAAAGGAAGAAAGCTATTTTTATAGAATAAGTATACTTTTATGGGGAGTAAAAAAATTAAGAATGAAGTGGTATACATGGCACCTCTGAGTTTTGAGATTTTAAAGAGACTAAACTGTTCTAGCACCTTCAGACCTTTATACCATAGTACCTTACACTGCCCACTGTTGGACCACGTAAAACCCTTTCTGTTTCATCTGCTTTTCTTTGGTTTCCAGTAAATGCTAGCTAGATGTTTTGGGATTCTTCAGTACCTAGATCTTTTAGACTTTTGTTTGCTTCTTCCCAAGTTATACCATGTGTGCTGGCTGTTGGTTTGCCTTTACTTAAACAACTGCATTTTGGGAGTTTGAGATAACCTTGACATCAAGTTTTGTTGTAAATGTTGTCCATGGGATTTTGGCTTTACTATCTAGTTGCTTTTATGTGAGGATTCAAGATTCCCCTTGAACCGGGATTCCACTGGTATGGTAACTTCCAGCAGGGTGGTGTGTTGTGACCTGGAGATCATTTGATTATTTCTAAAACTTTGGAAAGTTTTCCTTCCTAAATTAATTTTAAATAGTACCATTAGACTCATATCTATCCCTGTTTGCCCCCTAAAGTATCCCTGGTTCTCAGTACTTAGCAGATATTCAGGAAAATATTCAGTGAAGAAGTGTATTAATTTGTAGTAACTGTTAATGCTGTTTAAGAGGATGTGTTTCTAGGAGTGAGATTAATGGATGGATCTTCATGGGTTCACCTGTCTTGACAGTTGCTCATACCTTAATTAAATATTTAAAGTATGGGCATTGAAAGCTATTCAGTTGACCTTTAGCCAAACTTTTGAAGCTGGGGTCATCATATTATTTCTCTGTTAAAAATTCATGATTTTTTCTATTATATTTAGAACCACACATAATAAAAGAAAATGAGAAAATCATATTCTTAAACTCAGGTGACATGATATTTCTCTACCAGTCTTTTCAAATGGGGTTCCTCGAGAGAAGCCTTCTTTGTATGTAGTGAATTCTGTGTATATAGATTGGAATTGGCTATGTGTCATCCTTGTGAAAATTGAGAAAATAGTCATTTAAATCCATTTCTATTCTGTGGGTCAAAGGAGTATATGTGAAAGGGAAATTAGTTTAATGTCTATTTGATGTATTTACTTCATGTTCAGTATGCTGGTGATATGTAGAAAACTATCCTTGTTTTCCCCCCATAGGTAATTTCTTCCTCTTAAACCCAGTGTTTCACATGTTGTTTGTGAAAAACATTTCTTAAAAACTGGCTTATGTCCACACTTACATTAATAGCAAGCCTTAATAGCCAGCAGTAATTTTTAAAATCAGAGGTTTTAGTAGGTTTATGTTTTAATTCTTCCTGGTGTTCTAAGGATTTCTGGCATTCACACTTATAATTGAAAGGCTGTCAGTGATGCTCAGTGGCTACTGTTCTTAAAGATATGATCTAGAAACCAAACCACCAACAGCATTTTTGAATTTCAGAAAGGCTAGGCAGGAAAAGCAGTTACATGTTTAAAATTGGTACTGCTTATGCAATGATGACGGCAGTGGTCACACATAAATGAGGTGTCCTACCAGTTTTATTGCATATATGTATATATGTGACATTTTAACATCGAGAGAACAATTTTGACATTCTCTTGTCATGAAACATGCTAAACAGTTATATCAAAGGGATGAATGGGAAATCATAAAAATGTTACTCTAAATCATAACTTTAAGTTTGGCAGTTGGAATGGCAAGGGGCAGTAAGCAGATAAAAAAGCTAAAAGAATGTCAAAATATTTTTACTTAGAAAAGACCTAAGATATCATGAATCTCTATGTAAATGTTAAAATAGGATTCTCTCCCGTATACATACAGAAAGATCACTTTTGTTTCAAAATAGTCTGAGGAAAATTGTGTCTTTTCCTCTTTTCATGCAGTGTTCTACCTGCTAGTTTTATCATCATCACCATCCAGTATTATTAAATGTCCCACCTATATTTTGTAGGTTATCACATAAAAAGGAAGTAAAGAGTCATTGCACTTTGTAAAAAGATAGTGTTAAATTTAAGGTATCTTGCATATTATAAATCAGTTGAAGGACCTGGGAATAGATATTTCCAGAGTGAAATGAATTGGTTCTATCTGTTGCTTTTGATTTAAAAGGGTAATTATACTTGAAGGGGGGCGGGCACAGTGTTAGTTGTCCACATTAATCTAGCTAAAAGAATGATTTGTGGACAGAATTTGGAGTTTTTGTGTATCTTTGGGGGAACGAGTGAGACTCATTTTAGTAAAAGTGCAAGAAGGTGCAATTGATAGATGGCTAGCAGTGGTTGGGTTAGCACAACTGAAAGGGTGAAAAATGAGAAATTGGTAGTAGAGAGCTTAAGGGGTTCTAACTTGCTTGAGGAGTTTAAAATGGGTCACTCGGAATGTTTGAGAGTATTGTGTTGCCAGTAGTCTGCCAAGATTATTTTTCCCCTTGAAATGATAGTTTAGTACTGTTGGAATAGACTAGAGAAGAGGAAATTGAATTTATAAGGATATATCCAGAGCCTCTGATCTCTTGCACCTGTTGAGATCTGTTTTAACTTGGCTGATATTACCACTCAAGGTAGCTAAAATGGTTCAAAGTAAGAGTAGAAAAAGTTTTATCAAGGAATAAATGCTGTTTTAGCATTTTTTTCACATGAGTTCCTTTTTCTCTTCCAGTTTTTTGGCTTTTGAGGAACCTTATCATCAAAGACAATGGCCAGCAATGTTACCAACAAGACAGATCCTCGCTCCATGAACTCCCGTGTATTCATTGGGAATCTCAATACTCTTGTGGTCAAGAAATCTGATGTGGAAGCGATCTTCTCAAAATACGGCAAAATCGTGGGTTGCTCTGTTCATAAGGGCTTTGCCTTCGTTCAGTATGTTAATGAGAGAAATGCCCGGGCTGCTGTGGCAGGAGAGGATGGCAGAATGATTGCTGGCCAGGTTTTAGGTAAGGTCTGGGTTGGGTTAATTTTTTTCATTGATTATGAGAATTTTTTTTCTTTTAATGTTTCTTTCTCTCCCTCTCTCCATTAAGCTATTAGTAAGTAGTCTGAGATTTTCTGGGTGTTGTAACTGACTTCAACCTAATAAAAATGTTAGATTTATAGATGTAATAGGCAAAATAAGGATTTTATTTATTATTCTGTATTGTGTAGTTGAGACTGGATAACCCTCATTTGGCAGTCTTGAGCAAAATTGAGGGAGAGGTAGGAATGATATTTCATAAGGTACAATTGCTGCCTGAATGGCAGTGCTAAGTTCACAGTGGACTGGGGGAAGACAATATAGCCTAGACACATGTGGGCTTTAAAATCAGATAGCTTGGCTCCTTATTGGGACTTCACATTTGTGTGTGTTGGGCAGCTTGCTGAGCCTTAAATTCTCTCACTTGTTAAAATGATAATAGTACTTAGGGTTGTCAATAGAATTTAGTTAAATTGAGAATCGAGATGATTCATGAAAAGCTTCTAGAAGTTCATCCAGCATGTTATACTCAATAAAATGAACTTACTAAATATTTTAGCAGCGTGAGCTCTGGTTATGTTGGTTTAGGCATTAGTTCTAATAGAGGTCTTTTCTGTGATCTAGCATGTTTAAATGTTGAGAAATAAGATCT
Source organism: Cynopterus sphinx (assembly GCA_030015415.1). Taxonomy (NCBI): domain Eukaryota; kingdom Metazoa; phylum Chordata; class Mammalia; order Chiroptera; family Pteropodidae; genus Cynopterus; species Cynopterus sphinx. The sequence continues at coordinate 79,303,272 of CM057384.1, forward strand.
GATTGAGCTCTGCTCAAATAAGGGTTTATATTCTGGACTTCAGGATATCTCATTACATATTGTATTAAGACTATTAAAGCTCTTAAGCATGTTTCTGATTGCAGAATGTAATTTTCGTGAATAGTTTTATAATTGCTTGTCGGTTTCTAAGATTTGCTGTCGGGCGTGTAATTTGATTCAGCATATATTTTCTGAGCTGTGAATATTATGGAATCTGAAAGGTTTATAGGACATCCATTTCTTTTTTTACTTTTTTATGAGTAAAAATGAATGAGTACACAGATGTCTTGAATGCCAAGAATGCCTAGTTCTGTTGTTAATACATTGCTTACCAGTTGAACAAGGTATTTTAGATTTATAAGCATTTCAGAACTGAATGAATTTTTAAAATTTTTAAAATATTCCTTTGGCTTAAATTCTTTTCAACATTTTCAGGAGTTTGTATTTTGTTTTTTTAAATGTATAATGGTACAACAGATTTGAAAGTGAATTTTTTTCCCCTTGATTCCATATTGGTGTTTCCCTATAATACAACTCAGAACTTTAGCTTTTCATGATTATGACATTTACATAAATGTTTACAGCAAAAAAGTAAAGTTTCAACAGCTTTTGAGACCATTTTTGATATTTGGTTGAGGTTTCCCAGTGATTATTTCATTATAGCTCTTTCATTCTAGAATAAAAATTTTGTGTAATTTACATTTTTTTCATTTATGAGCCATTTATGTGATTCTAAATTTGTCATAGCCATATTAAAAGAAGTAAAAAATGGGTGAAATTACTTTTAATATATTTAACTAATATAAGCAAAATACTGTCGCTTCAATAGTAATCATAAAAATATGATTGGGGTATTTTACATCTTTTTTGTACATAGTTTGAAATCCAGTGTATGTGCTTCACTTAAAACGTACTTGATTTTCAGACTCAATGCATTTAAAATGCTCAGTAGCCACTTAGGGCTTGCAGCTTACTGTCTTGGACTGTGCGGATCTGAAGACTTGATCCAATTCAGAGTTTATTTACTTTGATGAAAGTATTCTATAGATAGTGTTACTGTTATTCCATTATATGTCCAAAAGTTGTTGTCCCATTTTTAGTGGTATTTTTGTGGATTTCTTATTCCTTCTGCACTTACTAACTATAATTTTTCTAAAATGAACTTCTCATTAATATTTTTTTCCCCGAAATAACTTGTTCACTTTGGAAAAGCATAATAAATCTTTTACAAATTTTGGTCTAATTAATTTATCCTAGGAACCTTTAATTCTTTTTCTGTTTGAGAGTACTCTCTATCAGCACTTGGCAGCTACAGCATTTACCCCAAGAAAACTCATGATTACAGTCCTAACACCTTACCCCCCAAAGTTTGCCATGAAATATCTTGCTTTTATTATTTTCATTGTTGTAGTATATCAATAGTCTTTAGAAACAAATGACATTCTATCAGTAGCATTCTGTTTTTAATAGTGTTATTTCCATTTACAAATAGAATAATTCTTGATCACTGAAAATGTCATCCTAGAAAATGTAGCGTTCCTATGCATGATGCTAAATGAACACTGGTAGCAAGCTTTGGACTTTTTTTTCCTAAATGGAAAAAGGGTTAAATATAATCTTTGCTTAATTTTAAACTGGTGTTTTTAGTCCATTGCAAATCATTTTTTAGAGGTCAAAATAATTAATCTTTAGCCTGTCAATCACCTTCAACTTGATTCCTGTATCCTGAGACCTTCCTAATGAATATACTGTTTCCTTGCTTTTTGATACCACAAGGTGTCCCAGGTCATTTGGTATATATCTTGATCTAAACCTGGAATTTGCCACTTTTTCCTAAGAGCCCTCGCTTCTTTTAATGGGGTTTGTTTGTTTGGCGAGATAACCCTTGTTTACCTCACAGACTGCAAGGACCTTGTCAGCTTACAATCTTATTTTTTATGCCTAAGGCACCTGGTCTTCCTAGGTGGTTTCCCATCCAAGTACTAACCAGGCCTGACCCTGCTTGGCTTCCGAGATCAGACAGGATTGGGCTTGTTCAGGGTGGCATGGCTATAGACCATTAATGGAATTATTTAGAAACCACTATTTGTATATGTGGAGGGAGGGTTTATTTAATTTTGATTGCTTCTATCTAGTTTCAAGGGGCAGAATAGGTGGCACTTATTTTTTTTTAAGGTAACAGTTTTATGTGTGCTTTTGTCATAGTTTCAAAATAATCATACCTGTATTTTTACTACAATGAAATTTTATCAATGTATATTCTGTTCTGGGTTTTAAATTCAGTCTTATAAAATCATGCAGTAACCCAAGTGTAATCAATTTTGATATAGTTTCGTTCTATCGTTCATACGTTTTAAAAATGCTTTTTAAAAAATTCTTTCTAAAAGTTTCCTAAAAGTTTATGATTCCAAAGTCAAAACTAAAAAGCAAGATTGTTAAAACATTAGATGTTAAGTATTAGAAATAAATTTAGTTAGAACCCAAAGATTATTCATAGATGTAACGGTTTTTAGTAAATAGACAATGTACTAAAAGTTTTGTTTTTCAATTGCTCATTTGGTGAACTGAGTTTTGGAGGGCTAGCCTTTGGTTTTTGACACATGGGCTCTTATAAGAGAACATATGGACTGTTGGTAGGCAATGGTAAATGGTAATGGTCAGGATAAGTGGCTGACCACTGGAATAAGTGTTTTAAAAGTTAATGTAAATGGAAACTACAGGATTTTTTTCCCTTTGCTCCTTTATTTCCCTTTTCTTGGTGTGTGTTTGTGTATGTACAAAAAAGGTTGTTTACTTAAGAAACTCACAGTCTGCACAGTATTAACACACTTTTTATATGCACCTTTACAGCTGATTCTATATGTAAGGGGAATAAAAATTTGCCTTTGTGGGAAATTTAAAGGCATCATACTGCAACCATATTACTTCATAAATTGTATGTTTTTATTTCTGGGGTCACTCACTCATTTCTAATATATTTGTCTGTGCTAATTTAAAATACACAGAATCATTCCTGGAAAGACAGCCTTTTAGTCAGTGGTACTTCTTTGATATTAACTGAATGAGCAGAATGGGTACTCTGAATGCTAAGAGTTTCATTGAAGTGGGAGTGGAGGGTAGAAGGTACTAAAGACAAACCCCATGTTTTCTATATAATGAACACTTTTGAGTACAGAACAGAGGACAAAAAGAATGGAAGATTAAGTTCTTCCTAGCCTTTTAAAAATTCTTGAGCCTTTTTATATGAGGAAAGATGAGATATGGTGTTAGACCTTTGTTGATTTACATGATTATGTACACTTTTAAAAGTTTGAAATTTCACTCCTACCCCCAACAGAATTGTCCCTAAAATTTTTGTTTTGTTTTGTTTTGTTTTGTTTTTTTTTCAGATATTAATCTGGCTGCAGAGCCAAAAGTGAATCGAGGAAAAGCAGGTGTGAAACGATCTGCAGCGGAGATGTACGGGTCAGTACCAGAACACCCTTCTCCGTCCCCTCTACTCAGGTCCGGAACTTTATTATTTATAACTGCATTGTGTCCATCAGTGGGCATCTTCTCTGTTTTCTGGATGTGGGGAGGGTTAACTGTAGTATGTTTTATCTGTGTAAGGATTAATACTTTATTAATTTTGTATTGATATACTGCTTTTGTGTCTGTTTCCCAGAGAATTATTAGAATTTTCTGAGATATTTACTATTAAATGATAGTATGGTATTTATAGCATAAATTGAAATCTTTCAAGAGTTGTTGTTTAGCTTTTAAGAAGCTGGGGTGTAAGATAGGGAAGGAGGGCAACATAAAAAATGTTTAGTGTACTGTTGTAATTTTCAGTGCTCTTATTTTAGCCATTACATTGTATGTTGAAATTTTAGCAAACTTTTTGCCACTGCATGCTCAGTGGCCTAAGGTGCTTGAATTTTATTGCTCTGTTGTTTGAACGACTGAGGATTATTCTGTTTATCTATTTGTAGTGGTTTATTTGGCATGGGTTTTGGGGGCTTTTTCCCCATATGTTTTTGTGAGTTAACATTAACAGCTCCAAATTAATGCTTTTTGGTATTTATTTTTCAGCTCTTCTTTTGACTTGGACTATGACTTTCAACGGGATTATTATGACAGGTATGTTGTTTTGTCTTTTCTGGTAAAAAGCTATCTAGTGAGAACCATTTTGTTTTGTGGTGATGAGCATTCCATTTTGTAGAAATGAACAACAACAAATTCCCCCATTTCTGCCAATACAAAATGAAAAATACTTTCCTGCAAGTTGTCAGGGGTAGATTAGGTAAGGTGACATTTCTGTTATTTTCAAAGAATCAGTTTATATATCATTAGGGCATTTGAGGGCATAGTCAATATTTTCTGGAGTAATAAGTGATGGTTTTTCTTGAGACAAGTCACAAGTCAGTTTTCTCTTTATTTTAATATTTGTATGCTAAATAAAAGGGCTGACTTGCCTAATGATGAAATGGGGCTTAATTTGCAGTTCTGTGGTCTATTTATTTCCCTATTGTATACTTCCTACTTGACCGCATTTTATGGGATTACAACAAAACTAAGAAATGATGTTTAACCTAAAAAGTCCTAGTCACCTTTAAGCAAACCAGCTAATACAAAATAGAATAGAGAGGGTTGTGGCATAGTTCTAAAAAGCAAGGAGGTTGGAATAATGATTATGATTTCCTCTTGTGCCATCAGAAATGAGTCTGTTTTGGAGAGTTTTGAGAAATAAAATGGAAAGGTGTGTGGATAGGAATGGCTTTAAATTTTGGATTTAGAGCTCATGTAGGAACTAGTCATTGGTGAATGGAATGATATGCAGAAAGTATTAGTATCACGTTGGCATTCTGATAGTATTCATGAATGTTAAGGAAACCTTAGGTCTGTTTGGTTAGCTACATTTTAAATTATGCATTATATGGAAGTATTTGAGCATATTCATACATTGGACTTGAGAAATCAATATAAATTTTTGCTGTTTTTCATCTTATAATTCTAGTATTCCAGTCATTAGTATTTTTATGTTAATATATGTAAGAATTCCAGTTAGATCAACCCTGCTTTTGCAATAAAAACAATTATCCTTCTTGATTTGAGAATTTCCACAGAAGAGAAACATTTGGACTTAGTTGATGAATTATGCAAAGGCAGCTGAGTAAAGGAATGAAGTTAGCCAGTAGGAAGTATGAGTGAAGACCTAAACATGTACATTGTGTTTAGACTATGGTAGCTAGTAATTAAAAGGCCAAAAGAGTAAGACTGGAAAAAATAGTTCTGCATTGTAAAAATCCTTGAATGCTATAACATAATATAAAGTTTCGTGATTTGAGTATCTTTCATACATCATCAAAATGGCTATTTGTACTTGGAGATTTTTTCAGATACTATTTGAAGACATTTTGAAAACATTTTTATACTTTGAAAATATTAAAATATAAAAATGGCAGACTGTAAAGAGTTGAGAGAATAGATCTGGGAAAACTTGGTCACTGGTTGAGTGACTTGAAGGCCCTGAAACCTAGTGAGTTTGTTTGAAGTAACTGTCCTTTACTTGTTCTGCACATGGGAATCTCTTGGCCACATTTAAAAGATATTTATGCCTAACTACACCTATAGAGGTTTTTAATACAATTGGTCTAGATAGGCTTGTAAGTGCTCGTTTGTTTTATTTTTTTTAGGTGAGTCAACCCTTGGTTGACCTCACACACTGCAGGGACCTTGTCAATTTACAATCCCTTAATTTTCACATGTACAGCACCTGGTCTTCTTAAGTGGTCTCCCATCCAAGTACTGACCAGCCCCCTACCCTGCTTAGCTTCCGAGATCAGATGGGATTGGGCTTGTTCAGGGTGCCCTGGTCGGAGATGGTATATTTTTATAAAGCCTCCCAAGGAATTCTAATGTCCAAGTAGGGTTGAGAATCTTGATAACAAAGAAGTAGTTTTATTTCTGTGATTTTTATCCTGTTTCTTTGTTATGACTCCTTTTAAAAAAGTTTTAAGATAGTTTCTTGGATATAATTTCTGGGATATCATGGACTCTAGCATAAACTTCTATTTTATGTATAGAAACATTAATAGTGTATAATTCTACCTTCATGAGAGTAGTTCTCTAAAACTTTTAGTTGTCTTAGTGAGGCAGCAAAACTTTGACCATCACTATTCTCGCTATAAATATTTTTGGAAAAAATCGTTTTAAGTGAGGAATTTTGCAGGGCTAAATTGATAAGAGATACAGACAGCAAGGAATAGTGGAAAAAATTAGATGTTTGCAGAACAGGCTCTCTTTTTAATAGTTCAACTATTTTAACTGTATTATGAACATTTCAAATGTATATAAAGAATAGTATATTAGTAAAAGACATAGTGCTTTTATAAACATAACCATAATACTATTTATACATAAAATAATAGAATTCCTTAATTTCATCAGTTTTTGCAGACTTGGTTTTGTGGGTTGTATTTTGTGTTCTTTAGCATGTTTCTCTGCCAGCTATATTTCCTGTGTATTGGTAGGTAGATTAGAAGGATTGATTGGAGGATTCAGGTTCTTTTTTATCTTTCTTTTTTTCTTCTTTTTTTTTTTCTATGATTGGGTAGGAGATAGACCAGACTTTTCACTAAAAGGTATGCATTTGAAACATGATTAGCTTGACTTGACAGATTTTAAGAATGTTAAGTAGGCATGGTGTGTTTTACCAGCAGAAACATTTCAACTCTCAGGAAGTAGATGACTGACAATGTTTTGTTAGGATTAAGTGATTTGTATTTTTGCTTGGGTATTAATGGGTGTTAGTGATCAAGTCCCACAGATTGTAAATACTCTACCTTTAAAACTGGAGGATAATCAAATGATAAAAACTGAGTCACTTATATGTTAATACATTGTCTTCTGAGAAGAAGACAACAGATGATTCCATTCTGTGGCCTTAATGCTGCTGCCTCCACTGCAGTAAGGTTACTGACTTTCAGGTGGGGTGGGGTTGGGTGGGGAAGAGTTAAAAACTGTTAACCTGTAACCCGTAAGTCATTGCTTTAGTTGGGAAGAATTTTTTTATGCAAGTTTTTGCTGTTGCCATTTTGTTGTAGAATTTTGGATTCTATTTGTAAGTCCATTCCTGATATTAAAGGTGTGGAAGTTCGTAGATGAATTAACATAAATTGTCCGTGTATGTGAAACCACTATTTTAGATAATTTATTAATATCTGACACTGATACACTGTTAACTCTATTTCAGATATACTGTAAACTCTATCATACATGGTTTATGATTACTCAAGATTCCTTAACGAACTTTTTTTTCTGGTAGGAAAACAAGCTCCAAAGTCGATTTATCTTTTAAGATGAATGTTTATGCAGTGTCTTTTTATAAAACTAGGGGACTACATAAGTTACTCTTGTGTGCATAACATATTCTTTATTAATGATGAAAGTTTGATAAACCTATAAGCTCCTGACAAAGATGCAGTTCCATTTGAGTTCTCTTGAGAATCTTGTTGCTTCTAGGAAAATTGTTTCTGGAGCTGTTCTTTGTAATGATTTATTTTTCAAATTCTAAAATTTCTGTAATTTATTTAAAATCTCTTTCCACATTGGTTTTCATTCATTCACTTTTGAAATCATTATTAGATGGTAGTATAATGGGGGTAGTATGGAGTTAAGTAAATATGCCAGCACACCATGATTAAGGAATGAAGTGCATCCACTCACCGAACAAATACAACTAGTATATGACAATATAGTGTACAGCGAAGAAAGTGCTGTGAAATTAACGGTTTTCTGTGTGTCCTGCACTGTACAAAATTTGCTCTTAGATGAATTGTGTTGCCCTTGGGGGGGACTCTAAGTTCCATCTTTAAGATTTAAAGAATCCCATTTTGTTTCACAAAGGGCTGCATTTTAACTTGTCTTTGATAATAAGTAGGTTTTTAGGCAGATAAAGGGAACTGCTCTAATGAAGATGCAGGGTTGCAAGTATCTCTGGTGTGTTTTAGGAAGCTATCAGCTGTAATTGGAAAGATAGTTGATTGTAAGGGGCTTTGTATGGCACATTAAGGGATTTTGTCATGTACACAGAGAAAGCTTAGAAACAGCTCCATGGCTAGAAAAGAGAAACTGAAGGGGCAAAAAGATATAAGTAGTTACCATTGTGTGAATGTTGGAATAGAGAGGTAGTCAGGGCTTGGTGTGACTTGTTAAAGTTAGGAAAGTAGGTGCTTTGTGGGAAGAGAAGAATCCAGTATTGCTGAGATTTTATCTTTCTTTTTTTTAATGACTATAGCACCTGATATTCCTAGGTGAGATTTTATCTTTTTTGACTAGAATTATGCATTTAAAAGTCGAAATGAAGAGAAATTAGAAGTTTGAGATGAGTTTTGGGAAACAAGCACTTTCGTGTTGATTTCCTATTCTACACATCTTTTCCAGGAAAGTATGCTGCTCAGTAGTAAAGGAAAATAGTTTGATGTGTACAGTGGTGGCAGTCTATCATATGTTCAGTATTTGAGCCATTTTGTTCTAGGCACATGAAAATTTAGGTTTTGGGTAACAAATCAAAAAATATAAAATGTAGTTTGAAGAACACCCTACCTTATAGGGGTTATAGGAGTTGTCATTTTGTTTCCCTCCTTTTCTTCCATTTTCCTCATATTCCTGAGCAGTGCTAGACCTGAGATGGGCTTTGTATATGTGTGTAAAGGGACATTATATGAAATAATCAGGTTTAGGAGAATTGGTTAGGTTGTTTGCATTGAAATAGCATGTGGTTCAGAGAGAGCAAGTTGTTCTGGGCTATTGGAAAAGCTAAGAGATGCCTCTTTAGGTGTCACCTAAAGTGACATATTAGTTGTCATTTTAGGCGTGAGGTGAGATTTTGCATTTGCTCAGAGCCCCCTTGTATTGGTTGTATTTTTCTTGTGGAAACCTGACTTGTGTTATAGTTGCCAGGAGGATATTGGATGAGGGTATAGACGAGTAAAAATATAAAAAATATACTTTAAATATAAACTTGATTGTTAGTAGACTTAAAATATTTATTTTACTTAGCAGGGCTATTTTCTTGTTTCCTGACCTCTTGTTGAGTATGTTGGGAGATACTTTTTTTGAAGGATAAAGAAACTTTTGAACCTGGATCAGAGAATGCCATATGGCTCTGAATTAAGTGGTGTCTGCTGTTTCAGCAATCTACTTCTGGACATTCTTTAATTCAGGTCAACGTTATCCCCCCCCCCCCATTAAAAAACTGAGCTTTATTGAGATAAAATTCACATACTCAAATTCATTACAAAGTGTGCAGTTCAGTTTAGTACATTCAGAGTTGTACAACCATGATCATGATTTTAATTTCAGAACATTTCATCACTCCCCAAATAAATTTTACCTTATTAGCAATCATTCTCTATTACTTTGTCCCCAAACCCAGCACCGAGAAATTTATTTTCTCGCTGTAGGTGTGCCTATTCTGGACATTTTATATCAGTGGAATCACACAATATGTGTCTTGTGACTGATTTCTTCCAGTTAGAGTAATATTTCACAGTGATCCATTTTGTACCATGTAGTAGTGCTACATTCCTTTTTATTGCTGACATATGTTTTGTAGTATGGATACCACCACATTTTGTTTATTCATTCATTGGTTGTTGGACATTTGAGATGTTTCCACATCTTAAGTAACAGTGCTATGAACATTTGTATACATGTATGCATGGACATATATTTTTGTTTCTCTTGGGTATATACCTAGGAGTGTATTGCCATTCTGTCTTGCAGTGCAGCTGTACCATTTTTAAATTCATATCAGCCATGTATGAGGGTTTCAATTTCTCCACATCCTTGTCAACATTTGTTTTATTTTTTTATTTAAGCCATTTGAGAGGATTAGTAATGCTATATATGCCCTTGTGGTTTTTGTTTGCCTTTGCTGAACTTAATGTTGAACATTAATGTGCTCATTGGCTGTTTATCTTCAGAAAAATGTTCGTTGCCCATTTTTAATGGAGTTTTTCATCATTGTTGAGTTGTAAGTTTTCTTTGTGTGTTCCGGATATGTTTCTAGATACATGTGAAATGGACAATTGAAGTTTATTACTGTTTTGTTTTTTATAGTCTTGCCATTCTGTTTTGTGGTAATAACTGTATTATAAATTTACTAAGGACATGTAACGTAAGGATTATGGTTTTGGTATAAACTGAAAAATAGAATTCTAGGCTCTCTTTGGAAATTTTTTATAGGAAGTAGATAGATGTATGTAGAAGCTACAAAGCAAAACAATGCTATCCAAAAAAACTTTTCTGTGGTAGTATAAAAATTCTATATCTACACTGTTAGTATGGAAGATATTATCCACTTTTGGCTGGTTAGCATTTGAAACGTGGCTAGTAGAACGGAGGAACTGAATTTTCAGTTTAACTGCATATGGCTAGTGAGTTCACCGAGTTGGACAGTGCAGGTGTAGAATGCTGCAAAGTTAGTCTTGCTGGGGTGAATGAATTTTGCAGTGTTCAGTATGGAAATGCTAATAACTAAAGGCTGTTCTTAGGCAAGAAGTTAGAGAACCTGGATGTAGTTTTGAACTAAGCTAACAAGGACTATTGACAGAATATTCAGGAAACTTATTTTTCAGTGAAAGAAACAGCAGGTATGGTTTTTTGATAAATAGGATGAGTTTACATTTTGATACCCTTTTCATAGCTAATCCAAGGAATAAGAAACAAAGTCCATTGCATAGAATTTGACTTGTTCAGGCAGATAAACCTTTTTTTCAGGACCTTATTATTTTATAGTGAGCAATGTGTTATTACTGTGAGATTATTGGAGTGTTCAGCAAGGGGAACAAATTATTAGAGTACAAAAATATACAAGCAGGAGAAACTCAAAGAAATTTGTGTTTTTGATTTCCTCACAGGGGAGCATGACATAATAGTTAGAAACCACATTTGTTATAGGCACAAGATTTGGAGTTTATTTTGTGATAAATAGCTTGAAAACAATTCAGTTTTTGGTAGATTATTAAAATTTTGTCTGATTTTCTTGGGCTAAAACTCCCAATAGATTTTACAATAGAAAGAGGCAGACCAATCCTGATTTTCCAGCTACAAGGGTAGTTTTTTTGGCTTTTTATCTGTTGTTGGTAATGTGATTTATGATAAATTTTTTCCTAGAAGCCAGTTTAGGAAAGTCACTTATATTCTCGACAAATATTTGTTAAGAACTTACTGTGAGATGTTGTTGTGTATACCAGGGATACTATAGTAGAAAATAGGTGGCTTAAAAGAAGATGGTTGGATTGAACACATCACACAGCATGTTAAGGCATTGCATATCTTTAGCATTTACTCTGAATGAGGTGGGAAGCCATTGAAGAGTTTTGAGCATTGGATGAGGATCTTGTTTGTATTTTATTAAAATTACTCTGGAAATAGAATAGTGGCCAGTGAAATTATATACACAAGCATCATTTGGGGAAGGACCTGGGAACTGGGAGTGGGAGTGGTGAGAAGTGTTTGAGTTTTGAAGTTAATTGCAGATAGATTTGCTTTACATTTCCGTGTGAGGGCTGAGAAGAGCAATCAAAGATGTCACCAAAGTTTTGGCCTGGACAACTAGAGAGTTGGTATTTATAGACACTGGCTATGGAAGAACATTGGAGGAACTAGGGCGAAGGGTAGATCAGTGTGGACATATGCCAATTTAAGCTCCTTATACACATCTACTTTGAGAGATGTTAAGTAGTAGGCAGTTGTTTCTGCTTACAAGTCATAAAATCATGACTAGATGAGTGGAAATAGAAAAGGGAGATTACTGGAGCACAGCAATGTATAATAAAGACCTGGGAGATGAGGAATGAGCAAAGATGATAGAGAATGCTGTAAAGAAAACATTAGAGAGAAACCAGAAGCATGAAGTATCCTGGATACCGAATGTCAAAAGGGTAGAGGGATGAACTGACAAATATTGATAGTTTAATAAATGAATGTTTAGAAATGTCCGTTTGATTTATCAATGTGGAGAACATTGACTTTGACAGAGGTTTTGATAATGGTGGAGGCATACACTTAAAAGGAGATTCAAGAGAAGAGAATAGAAAGGTAGAAATTGGAGACAGCATAGAAAACTTTTGCCTTCGGTGTACAATTTTGACATGAATAGCCATGTGCCTACTGGAACAGTTAAAATACAGATGGTTCTATATCTCCCAAAAATTCACCATTAAGTTCCATTGTTGTAGTCAGTTTACCTCCCTCCACCCTGTCTCCTAGCAACCACAAATCTGTTTTCTCAGACAGCACCCTAAAATAAATTTTATCGTAAGTGAAACGAGAAGTGTGTGAAAATATAGGAATGAATGGGCTTACAAATTCTTAATGTATGGTCTATAAGCAATATTCCTCATAAATATCATTTCAATAATTTGAGCTTTTTAAAATGAAAAATCAGACCACACTGACAATTTAAGACATCTTCAAAAAAGATCTGAAGTGTGATATTTTGGAGCACGTGTTGAGAAAACATCATGACAAATCATTAATGTGTTATAAATCTTGGTGAGGAGTCTAGAGGAGATTATCACCTGAATGGAAAGCTTTATAAACAGAAGCAAAGTCAGATTAAAAATCATGCTTCTTAACATAGTCTTGGATCCAGTCCTGTTACTGAAAAGATTGAAAGATTGATCCAAGACTCAAAGCAGCCTATTGCTCAGATTTCTTTCTTATTAAGAAGGTTTTTGGGTGAATTTTCAAACTGTCTTCCAGTGAAACATTTAGTTTCGTATTAACATAGTTTCCCAATGAATCCATCAAGACACATCACTGTCTTAATTTTAAGATGCAGTTTTCATATTTTAAAATTTGTAAAGTTGCATACATTTTAAAATGACTATGCATACTTAATTATTTCCCCCTTAGAAAGCTGTTGAAAAAATAAATCAGTGGGGTGATTTTCAATCCAAAATGTCCTTGAATTTGTAAAAATACCCCTCAATACTAATATTCTTGCTGAAAAACTGCAAAACTCATTGTTAATGAGCACCTTTGATGCTACATATACAGGGGCTATTGATTCCTCTTCGTGAAGGAATACATGTGGTGTATCTCAGTCTTGATCATTGTTCTTTGGGTAAGGTTCCTAAACATGCCAAGGATAGTAATAACTGTTTTCTTAATTTTCTTTCCTTTCTTTGTTACAAAATTGTTTTTTGTCCCCTTGTAGTTTATTATAAATGTATATTGAATGATCCTGTATATTATACTGGTTTATCATGCTGATTGAGCAGTGTTTGCTGTTTTAAATTTAACTGTTATACAGCTATCTATTTCCTTAATGGATCATTGGATAAAAGCAACAGGAAGAAAGTTATACACTTTTACCTTGGTAATTGGCACTCCATCTATAAACTACTTGAGCCAAACAAGTGTCAGTTATTCCATCCAGTTTGGCTTCTCCCAGACTTAAACCAAGACAGCATATTTGTGGAGAGCCTGCAAATAACATTAGAGACAGACAAAAATTATAAAAATTTAGCTACTTGATTTATTTTTAAACTGAAAACAAGAATACAACTACATCATGAAAATGGGGGATTGGGGGCCTTTTTTACATGTAATTTCATATTCACATTTTAACATACACAAAAGTTATACATTACATAGTCATTTTTAGGACTTTTTTCTTACATAATTAAAGTCAGTAATCTACTCAATATTTTGACATTTAAAGAAATACATATAAAAATTACAGTAGCTAGAACTTAAATTTCTGGCTTTTATTAGGTATTTGTCTATATGTTGAATTTTATTTCATAATCCTTGATAATAACATTTAAGATAATTTCATTTAATTAGTCAACTATGTTAAAACATAAGATTTTAAAAGTCTACTGAGGGATTGTGCCATCATCTATGCAGTTAGTGGGAAATGTTTTGGTTGTTTTTAAAAGATAGTAGAAAATAATTAATCTAAATCATTCCAACATAGTTTCACAGAACCTTTAATGAAGACTAGGAAATAAATATTTAGCAATGTATTTTATAATGTTTAAAGATATCAGTTATTGAAGGCCTTAATTCTTGAACAGTTTTAGAAATTCTGATTCTCATGAATCAGTAGCCGATACTCTGTTCATGCAATATAACTGCTTAGCTTAAATCCACACAAGGCCAAAGATAAAACAAATTTTGTAAAGTCCTTTTTTATAATGTGTATAGAGTATGTTTTGAAGGTTTACTCTGGTGCCATGTTGGGAAACCTATAATTGAAGTTGTAGATTGTCACAGGTTAGAGCACACTGGTAGGAATTAAACTTTTATAAAACAAATAATGTCAGAAGATCTTTGCTCAGTGCTTTAGTTCAATTTTAACTTTTTAAGTGATTTTAGTTAAAGTATAGCTATAGAATTTGAGGCAGGGATCTATTATTAATTGGGAATTTAATTACTGGAGCTATGTTGACTCTTACAGTTTGTAATTTTTACAATTGTCATGTTTTTTATGGTTCTTTGTATGTGTCCCACAAATGAGATTTTACTGATTTTTATTCATTGGGATCTTGTTCGTCACTTTCTTAAAATCATCTTTTGACTCTTAGGGATTTGTACCTATTTTCCTCTGTATTTTTCTCATAATATTCTAGATTTAGTCCTGATTAGTTCACATAGAGGGGAATATTCCTTTTGTTTCTAAATCAGTGGTTTTTAACTTTTTACGAATGGGTACATTCATGGAATGTTAGCAGTTTCAGGGATTCTCAGACATTCTAAAGCCCAATTACTATAGTAGCTTGTAAAATGAGTCTCTTCTAGGAAAATCAAAGGCAAGCAAGAATAAAATTCATCTTGAAATTTTTCATTGTAGATAAAAAAGAATGAAGTGGAAGGAAATGATAACCTCCTGACACTTTACTGAAATTATAATGAGATTGCATATTTAAACTGAATTTGATAAATCAATATTGTACTGGGGGGAGGTGATTTTACTATAATGCTCTTACCTTTAAATTATGTCATGTTTTGTGTGTGTGTGTGTGTGTGTGTGGGCAACAATATCTGACAACTAGTTGGTTAACAAGTTACCTTTTTGGTAATTGATATGCTTTAAAATATTTTTAGTCCTTTTTAAGACAGGAAACATATAGTGCGTTAAATAAATGGATTCAGGAAAATGTAGATTTTTACTAATGTATTAATTCTAGTTGCTTCTACTTTGGTAGTGATTGAAATGTTTTAAAACTTTTTTAGAGGGGTTTTATTATTTTCTATTAGAGTTGGCATTCAATATTTTATTAGCTTCATTTATATGACGTAGTTCTTTGACATATAATTTATTAAGCAACTCTTCTGATTAATCAAGTACCCACCTGCTACTCTACATACTTAATACAATATTAAGACTAGATTCCCTATACCTGGTTCTTCACATCCCATGACTGTTTTGTAATTATCAGTTTGTAGGGCTGTGGCATGAGCTCTTTCATGCCCAAAGAAAGATACAGATAACTCGCCTTTATTTACTTAAAAAATTATTTAAAAAATATCACGTGTCATCTTGCACAGAAGAGAGTAGTTTCTGAACACTGATATTTAGGAAAATTTGAGGCCAAAAGAGGAAGAATTTTGTGTAAAAATGGAAAATAGTGGTAATAAAAAGTATCTTTTTCATGTTAATTTCCATAAATGAGTTAAATATAACAGAAAGTAACAGTTTGGTTAATAACTTGTCTACTGAGAAGAGACCACTATAGAAGTGCCAAGGCCTTCCTGATTTTGAATGATAAATTTTATTTTCTGGGGCTCAAACTTCAGAGTGTTCTTATTGTAGCTTAGAAAAAAGACACAAAGCTTTACTAAGTAGTACAACACCATTCATTGATTCTTTGGCATGTGGCAGTTAAACATTTCAAAGGGAAAAGTTATAGGTGACCAGTGACTAAAAACTGCTTCCCTAAATATTAGTCATTCCCCATTTTGTTTGGCAGTATGTGTATATGCGCTTTCTTAATTTAGGAAAATTTTTCTATCATGGGGAAAGATAAAAAATATCTTCTTAAAAATAAGATAAAAACATTTAGGTTAAGTTTGGTTGAGCAGAATTATTATCTGTGAGAGCCTGTAAAATCAGTGCTTTCACTACTTAGGAGGATGGGGGGGACTATTGCAAACTCAGAGAAGACTAGCCATTAATGGATGATACATAAAAATGGAAGATAACATCACATTATATATGAATTATAAGATTTCAAAGCTGTTTAATACTAATTCCTTAAAACCTTTGAACTAAGACAGAGCAGCATTTAGGTGGTTCTTTATAGAAGACTACCTGGGCCTTGGAGTTCAGTTGGTTGCTAGAAAGGTACAGATCTAGAATTTTAAGATTTTTTCCCCCTACCAGACTACTGGTGTGTCTTACACTGCCACAGGTTTTTATTTAAAAAAAAAAAAAAAAATAGCAGCATGGAATATAGAGTCTTTCTAGAACTGATGTCTGTGTGTAAGGAGTTTTTGTTTGTATTTGGAATTTTTTCTTTGCCTTACCTATCTTTAGCATTCACTGGGACACTTAATCCAGTGGAAGCAGCAGTTGATCAACCAGTTATTTTTGAGAGCTGAATGTGTACTGAGAAGTGGATGTAAGCACTAGTTAATATTGAGCAAAATAGATAATATTCTCTGTCCTATTGGAGCTCTGAGTAGAGCTTATGCATAAATGTTAGAATTGGTCATGGTATTTTATACACAGCTAACACATGAAGTGGCTGTTTGTTTTTATAGGCCTAACATGGTTAATATTGGCAAGTTTATGTGGTTCAACCTAGTAATCACTAACTAGTAGTGATGATTTCGTATGCTTCTGTAGGTGAAAAAATCTGGATTTAGCTAACAATGAATATTTCTATTAGCAGACTCAATTAAATGCAATTCCTTTTTGTGATTTTTTTTTTGGTTTATATGAATTGTGTATAATAGCACATATATAAAAAGAATAAGGTCAAGATAAAAGCCATTCATTATAAAAAATACTGTTTACCATAGTTTATAGGAACCTTTTAGTCCATTGCTTAAGGCCAGCCAACCCTATCATTGGATGTGTTTGTGTATATGTAGTATTTTCTTGAAGAAAAGTGGCAGGCTTAAAATTTTCAAAGAATGAAAATTTTTACTGGCTTTTTGAACGGAATTGGAAAATAAGAAATGATTAAGAAACTGGACATTATTATTTTATAAAGTCACTGTTGTTTGGATCTTGCTGACTTTATTTTAGTGTGAAGGAATTCTGTTTTCTTATCTATAGGATGTACAGTTATCCAGCACGTGTTCCTCCTCCTCCTCCTATTGCTCGGGCTGTAGTTCCCTCCAAACGCCAGCGTGTGTCAGGAAACACCTCACGAAGGGGCAAAAGTGGCTTCAATTCAAAGAGTGGACAACGAGGATCTTCTTCCAAATCTGGAAAATGTATGTGTTATTGCAGTTTTGTGATTCTGATATATCTTGTGTGTTGAAATAGGGAAATTAATACAGTTAATAATGTTCAGTTTTTGTATAAATGCCTTTGTATAATCAAAATAATGAAAGAGAAGAAGATAGGGATTAAGGGATGAACTCTAGACTGTCTTCTGTCCTTAAGACCTTGGTAATTTGCATAAAGTTGTTAGACTTCAGAGAGTTGAGGTACCTGTTAAATTTTTGAAATACATATCAGTAAATCCGTACAGAAAGTGCTTTATAAAGGAACTCAGGTCTTTATCAGGCCTACAAAAGTCAATGCTACTGCTAATTGAGTAGGCACATTAGGTTCAGTTTTCAGCTACCAACCAAAAGATCAAAAGTCCCCATTACTAGGACAACCTATTATTGGCTCCATTTCTTCCTGTGGCTACTAGTATAGAGTCTACTAGGAATATATTTGGTAACTGGAAGCTTCTGGTAGGTACATTTCATTCTCATATAGGCTTTTGTTTATATTAAAAGTGAAAGGAGATGACCTTCAGACCATTAAGAAGGAATTGACGCAGATAAAACAAAAAGTGGATTCTCTACTGGAAAGCCTGGAAAAAATTGAAAAGGAACAGAGCAAACAAGGAGGTAAATAGTCTTGCTGCTTGTTGTGTGTATAGTTTTGGGTTAGTTACCTAAGATAGTTGGAAATATTTGTTGGACTAGTGGGATATAAAGCCACTGGTTATGGGAGTTTGAATTGGGAAGGTCATTTGTGTGGGAGGATTTAGACTTGTGCTGCAGTTCTACAATTATTAGTGGGGACTGTCTACATCCTGTGGACATTACTTGCCCCTAGACAGACTTGTCCTTCTCATCCCCAGTAGAGATGAAGAATGATAAGTCAGAAGAGGAGCAGAGCAGCAGCTCCCTGAAGAAAGATGAGACTAATGTGAAGATGGAGTCTGAGGGGGGTGCAGATGACTCTGCTGAGGAGGGGGACCTACTGGATGATGATGATAATGAAGATCGGGGGGATGACCAGGTGAAAACCACGGGAAAGGAAAGAAAGAGGTGGTGGAGGGGGGATCAGGGACACATGGAGTGCCTCTAACTCCATCCTATTTGTGTCTGTTTCTCACAGCTGGAGTTGATCAAGGATGATGAAAAAGAGGCTGAGGAAGGAGAGGATGACAGAGACAGCGCCAATGGCGAGGATGACTCTTAAGCACATAGTGGGGTTTAGAAATCTTGTCCCATTATTTCTTTACCTAGGCGCTTGTCTAAGATCAAAATTTTCACCAGATCCTCTCCCCTAGTATCTTCAGCACATACTCACTGTTTTCCCCGTCCTGTCCTTCCCATGTTCATTAATTCATATTGCCCCGCGCCTAGTCCCATTTCACTTCCTTTGATGCTCCTAGTAGTTATGTTAAGTCTTACCCTGTAATTTTTGCTTTTAATTTTGATACCTCTTTATGACTTAACAATAAAAAGGATGTATGGTTTTTATCAACTGTCTCCAAAATAATCTCTTATTAATACAGGGAGTACAGTTCTTTCCATTCATACATGAGTTCAGTAGTTGCTTCCCTAACTGCAAAGGCAGTCTCATTAGTTGAGTAGTACCTGAGAGCAGCTTTGAGTTAGAGGTGTGTGTGTTATATCCCACATAAGATTGCTATGTGGGGCTGTTCAACACAAATGTTAACAATGTATTTTTGTGAATGAGAGTTGGCATGTCAAGTGCATCCTCTGGGAAAATAATTAGTGTAATAGTCTTAAGATTTGTTTTCTAAAGTTGATACTGTGGGTTATTTTTGTGAACAGCCTGATGTTTGGGACCTTTTTTTCTCAAAATAAACACATCCTTATTAAACCAGGAATTTGAAGAAAAGAACCCTGGTTTTTTATTTTTGTATTTTATAATTATTTCAAATTTTTCGTTTCACAGCGGCCTCCACAAAACACTTAAAATGTACTATGTATATATTTATCTGCGTCATAATCATCATACATACCAACATACACTACTCAAATTACATTTCATTAGGATAGGTATTGAATTAAGGAGACAAGTAACTTTGTGGAGTGGAGAATCCTTCATATCCTAATGAAAACATTTGGGAAATACATTAAGCCTTTTCATCAATGTTTTATGGTCTACTTGGCACCCTTTTTGAGATTGTTGTTTTGTCCATATATAGAAAAGGCTCAAACATGTCAAGATTTTAGGAAAATTGAAACAACTGGATAATGAAACCTGTTTTCCATTTTGTCTTTTTAATTGTTATTTATAGACTCAGCTACCTTCTGGATTCTGAGTCTGTACCTCATTGTTATCAAAAATAGCTTTTTCCTGGTCTTCTATAGTCTGTGCCTTCCCAGATAACTGATAACATAGTAAAGGTTATTATACATTCATTTTACTTTGTTAGTTTAAGCCATATAAACTATTTTTTAGGGCACACACTCCTTGATTAATTGCAATGATTTTAGCCATAGATAGCACCTAAAATTCTAAGGATGGGTTTATTAAATAGCTCCCAGATTTATGATGGCTTGCCTAGTCCTGGAAGGTCCAATTTATTTGTTTTATACCTTAGTGTTTCCAGCAGAGCAGGACAAAAATACAGTTATTTTGGACTGTTACCGTTCACACAAACTTTGGATTCCCTGGAAAGTTGCTATTTATTTCATTGCTTTCAGCAAAGGCATTTTTACATCCAACCTAAAATGAGCAGAACTCACGTCTTATTTATAAGGATCTCATACACCATCTTATATAACAGGCGACAGTAAAAAGAGGTTGAACTATGGTTTACCCTTGGATCTCAGATCAAGAGTATAAAAGTAGCTATTGTGTGTTAATTTGGTCAAATTCTTCTATCCACCCTGTTTTCTAATCACATGATGTTTCCTATGCTACAAACTCACTTTAAGCACATAACTTATGATAAAATAAACTTGATGCTTTAGAATAAAGGGTCAGAGTTCTAAGATGCTAATAAAATCTAAGATTACAGTGTTAGCCATCAGTAAAAAGATAATACTAGACCACTTAATCTAGGCATGAAAATGTCTACTTTTAATTTCATATGAAATCAAGTATTGACAGACTTGAGAAAAAGCCCTTTTTAATAACTAGAGAAATGATCATACATCTTAGAAAACTGTACTTATACAGGATTATTGATAAAATACTAAAATGTCTCTTGATAGGAAAGAACTTTTAAACTCTAGATCTCAGGCTACTAATGAATTAAAAATGTGCTTATGTAATTTAGAACAAACTAGGTTTGTATAATCACAGGTTTATTTCTTTAGTACTTTGAAATTTAGTGTCCTAGGTCATAACTGTAAAGGAAACAATGAAATAGCATGTTTATATATTTTTCTGAAATCTGATCAAATGCAGATATTACAGGCATTTTCTTGAGAAGCTAGTGTGTTAAAAGACCAGTGATCAGATGTTAAGCTTATAGTCACACATTATGTGACCCTGAGCCCCAGGAAATAAGATTAGAGTATATTCAATAGAAATTATAGAGGCACAAGAGTAGGTTTGACAGTTTTAGAGTAAGCTAATTTTTATAAAGGGAATTCTAGGTAATGACAATCTCAGTGACTACCTTACCCTCACTGTTCAGTGGAAGTAAGATTTTAAGTAAAATACAGTGATGAACTTGTTGGATATAAAATTCAGAACAAGGGATTTCTCAATTTGCAATGAAATCTAAGAAAATTCTGTGGAAGCTTTTAAAAATGCAGTGTCCAGCCTTGGTTGGAAAGCAAGAGAAAAGGTGAATAATTTAAAAAGGAATTCCTCTGAAACATTTCTGTTGCTACATCATTTTTCATTGGGAAACTTTAGAGCTCACTAGGTTACTTTCTAATATGTTGCTAACTTATCAGAATGGAATGGATGATAAATTTGGAATGCTGGAAAAGATTCCTGGTAGATTTCAGTTCAGATGTTACCCCAAAACCTGAAACCCGCAGGATTATAAGATTAGTGCTAGTGTGTGTTTTAAAGCCCTTAAAGAAGGAGCTAGGTTAACAGAAAAGAAAAATAATGCAAATAGGAGCAATTAGATGGTAAATTGGAAGGGAATAAGTCCAGTGAGGATTGAGAATGTAATGGAAGAAGTGAAGAAAAAATAGCCATTGTTCGAGCCATACTGGAACCATAAAATACCAATAAAGCAATCTGCTAGACAACTTTAACAGCAGTGTGTTCAAAAGAATAAGTAGCTACAGGGAAACAAAGCCCAAGGGTATAATACGGAAAGTAAAGAAACAGAACAGGTGACAAACTATACTTCACAAATACTCGTGTATTTAGGTAACATGAAATGATGGGGGTGTGTTAACGGAAGTAGGGAATAAGAAATAGCTGTATAATGAAATCAGTTGAGAGAGACGTAATTCTGAGAATATGTGGCTATCCTGTGATGGCATTGATGGGCCACTGATACACTAAATTTTATTTTCAGGAGAGTGCCAGGAAGCATCGTTATTGACTGGCCTGGGAGAATGAAGGACTTGGCCACAAACTTTCCTATTGACACTTGACCTTTTTATTTAATGTGAGGAAAATTTAGCTATACCAATGTCAAGGGGTTTGAACCCTAGTTCAGATCACCTTGAGCAAGAAAATGCATTTCAGTTGAATTTAGAGGGATAAAAGAATAAGCACCCTAAATATTCAAGAAAACCAGAAAACTAGTAAAACAGCTACATAGCTATAACAAATAATAGTAACCAGTAAATAAGTTACATGTAACGTGCAGAGTATGAACTAAGTAACTTAAAAACTGCACTTTATCAATACTCTACTTCACAGGGAACAGGTATCATTTGTACTATGGTGTTTGTTTGACTAATAAGAGGCACTGTGTTGGAGAAATTTTAGTGTTATAAAAGCTTGGGACAAAGTAGAAATTTAAGCTGGTTATAGATATATACCTGACTGATGAATTACTAGTTTTAGGAGACAAATTAGGGGTGTTAGAAAATTCTAATTATGTATTGTTAAATTAATCCTAATGAAGTAAAGTAAATCAAGGAGAAGGCCTCAAGACAATGCAGTGGCATTAATAACTCAGGTTTATAAAATATGTTTTCCCCATTTATGGAAAACAGACCTCTTTAAAGTGTGGTAGTCCTGTTGTCTATGCTGGGACTCTTCCCCCTCTAAACTAGAAGTACAAAATAGGAAGAGAGAAGAGAAGACAAGATAGTTAAGATGGAGTTGAAGCCTAAGAAGAATGGGGGGATAAGGCATGTGTCTCTCAGTTCCAGTCCTAAGCATGTTAGACTATTTTTAAGGTGTCACACAGGAATCTAAGCTTGAGAGGAAATAAGATGTTCTGAAGGTTTGACAAAATTTTACTCGTGCAAAAATAACTCCAACAGGTCTTTCACTAAAGTCATTAGAATGTTAGGTCAGTTGAATGGTTCTTAACATTGGTTGTATGATAAAATTGCCAAGGAAGCTTTAAAATCCTGTTTTTTAGGTGTGTGTGCCAAACCAATTAAATCTCAGCCATTGGGACTCTGGCATCAACATTTCTCAAGATGCTATAATTTCCATTTGCTACTATATGGGGAGCCCACAGTACCAAGAGGCCAAAAGTGCCCTTTATGTGGTAAAGTGAAAGGAAAGGATTAGGAAAAGATGGGGCTTTCAGAGAGTGTCTCTGGGTGGGTGACTGGCAAATAAATTAGTAAAAGAATGCTCATGTAATAGATTGAATGGGTTAAGACAAGTGCTTGAATTAATTTAATAAAACTGGTGAAATGGTACCTGAATTGAAAGCTATGGTCAACGTGTAGACATCACTGAGGGAGGCATCTGGATAGAATTAAAAGGTGAGAAAAGCTAGTGTTGAGTGAGGAAGAGACAAATTCTTATTCTCTGAGGTTGCAGGAAAACGTTGTTAGGTAAGCCCAACTTGATTGGCTCTCTACTTAAAACTACAGTGTTGAGTAGGATTTTCTATGATGGACATGTTTCATAATGCATTGGCCAATATAGTGTCCCCGTGGCTAGTGTGACTGAGGGATGGGATTTTAAATTTTAATTTAAATAACCACATGTAGTATGTAGCTTACCTTAGTGTACTAGAGAATACTGAACAGTTTCTATGTGCAGATACTGATTACTAATTCAAACTTAAATGAATAACTGTGATGGTTTACAAGATAATTTAGGTGCTGAGTTCATAGAACATAACATTTCTAGGCCCTGGACCCTAACATTGAAGATTTCCTTAGTATGAGAACATCTGTAACTGTAGACCTAGTACATGTTGGTCACACCTTTATTTAACAATGCCCCTTGCAGGATAAAAAATATTTTTATTGGGAATCCATCTTGTTATTTGGGTGTCTGAAGGCCAAGGCAGAAAACTATTTACAGAAGGTTTTATACACATCTAGCATGATGCTGCACAAGCATTTAACTAATGGACATATACTCTCAATTCTCACACTACATGTCCTACTACATGTGTGTGAAAATAGTAATTCATATGTTTTGAAGAGTTTCAGGGATGTGTAGTCTCTTGTTTAAAGCCCCATAGTTATTAAATGAAAAAGCCAACATTTCAACCTGCGATCTGACGTCCGTGGATTTTGGACCCTAGGAGAGGAAGCGGTCTCTTTGAACCCATATTCTGAATCCTAGAAAATGACAAAATGATTTCCAAACTATGGTAACAGACTAAGATCCCAGCACCTTCTCAAAATTGACAGGAAAGATTATCACCATTTTTCTCCATTCTTTACTAGAATGGTTTGTAGACTTAAGAATTGCAAAAGCACATTACTGAAAATTGCCTCCCTAAGAGTTGAAAAGCTGTTTCATACAACATTGGGCTTCATAACTAGCAAAAATACAGAGAATACTGTCCTAAGACCCCTATTTTAAACCATTTTTTTTCGCTTCAAACAACAAGCTTTCCAAATATTTTGTAAAAATCACTGTCAGGACAATGATTGTAGACAACTTTGGCCATGTACCTAGATGCCTGCTTGGGCCATTAGAATTACCTGGTAGTGTCATTGCAAGTGCTTCCTAAAAAAAAGACTGGTTTTACCAAAAGGATTAATGTGAAAGGGACTCAGTGATACAGATTGAATTACCTTTGCATACCCACACAAGCCATAATAAGAAATTTCTGGTGTGAATTTAAGACAAAAAAAATGGGAAAGCAAAAAAAAAAGGTGAGCCTGGAAATTACCATCCATCCAGACTTAAAATCTTCCTAAAGAAGAAGTCATGTATTTTTTTTTTTTTTTTTTTGACTGTCTTGTCCTTGCCCTAGAGGATACTTGCTCCAGAGAAGTATGCATGAGATACTTCAAAGCCTCTCTTAGCCCTGCTGGGAGAAATTACCCCAACCAGAGGACTTATACCTTGATGGGACCAAGTAATCTGCTAGGGCGCTAGCTAGAGCCAACTGCCGGCCCAGCCTGACCCACAATATTTCTTCTCTCCCTACTTGGAACTTGTGTTGTTACTTTTAGTTTCCTCATCCAGCCAAATCTCACCTTTTCCAGAACTTTGTGCACTCTTCACAAAAGTTGTCCTGTAGCAGCACCCAGGTCATTCCCACAATCCCAGGAGCCTCTGGGGTTTAGTTGCCAGAAAATTGTTTGCATAAGTGCTGGAAATACTTTGGTGATTTTGTCTTTTCCAGGTCCCCCATCCTGAACAGACCTTAGTGATTTTCCAGCTAGAGGTGTTCTAGCCCTCTGCTTTAGGTGGAGAAGTAGCCCTTGGTAGAATCTACTCCCCCAGGGGAAGTCTAGAAGCATCCTCACTTTTTTAAAATCCCTCTCACCTAGACATATAATCCTGACTGATACTTGTGGGGTCCAGCAACTACCTGGGTACATACACTGGGCTCTACTATCAGGCACATGGCAGCACTCTGAAGTTTAAGCACCCACCTGAGTGTAAGGATATACATCTGTCTTCAAAACAATACACAGTCCTCATCAGAGTTCCCCATTTTGCCAAAAAGTCTACAGTCTTCACACAGATGACTTGAAGGATCATTTTCCCTAGATCTCTACAGACCTTGGAAAGCACTTAGCTTTGGTATATCTAAGGAGTCCTGTTCACCTTTTTAATACCAAAATGGCAGCCTCCTGCCTGCCCTTTGTACACTGGTTTTTCATTTTGCCTTCCTCGCAATGCCCTTTGGGTGTTGTTTTCTTCACTGGTGGTTCCCTAGCCACGATCCTACCCCCGTTTTAAGATACAACTTTATGGCAATTTACAATTCTGTCCCTTAGCAATTTAACACTTAGCGGCTTAAGAACATCCCAGACAGATTCAGTTGCAACATGGCCACACACCATTTTCCTAAGAAAAAATGTGCTAGTGAAACAAGACTGAAACCAAGGTTAACAAAATGTGTTCTCCTGTATCTAGCTGATATAAACATGACTATATTTGCTCAGATCAGGAATAAAGACTGTACCATATTTTATAGCTACGGTTAAAGCTTGTGTGGCTCTTAACTATCTGTTCAATTGTTCTATTTCTTTCCATCTTGACTGCCACCAGTCCAGTCCAAGCTACCATCACCTTCCCCCTGGCTTGCTGCAGTAGCCTCCTGCATACCTCCATGTACTGTAACGCTTTTCTAGTCACTTCACACAACTGTAGTGATCTTTTCAAAACACATATAATCTCTGCCTAAAAGCCTTCCACATTTACTTGCCTGTTAGGATAATGACAAAACTTTTTAACACAATTTACACAGCCATAAATGGCATCCCTTGCCCATCTGTCCAGCGTCTCTGGCAGGCGCACACACACACACGCACATGCACACACATACACATGCACACACGCACGCATGCACTCATCAAGAGTTGAGCTCAAGTGCCGCTTCCTCCAGGAAGCCTACCCTGCCTCTCTTAAATAAGCCAATAGGTTCTCTTAGAACCAGGAATCTTGTCTGTAGCACTAATTACAGTCACACATCAATTTGTATGATTATTTGATTAATAGGTTTATTAGAGTAGAACTCAGAGCAGGAACCACATCTATTACTGTTCATCAATATATCCCAAGCAATTAACAATAGTGTCCAAAACAAATATATGTTGAATGAATGGGAAAGGAAAAGGAAGAAATTGAAAAAGGTTAATCCTGGCCGAGGCCATTTTGGAAATGGGCAGCAAGAATGCCAAGAAAGACTGAAGAAATGACTTTTCACAACACACCTGGAGAAGTGTTTTAATGCCTTGTGCCTGTCTCAAGGGCATGCATTCTTACAGGTGAGTGTCAGGGGCCATACTTTTACTATAGTGTAATTTCATAATCTTCCCCCAATGTCAGCCTCCAACAAATCCCTCAATAATCTGTGTGTGGTGCCAAGGGTGAGAGAAAAGGCATTATCCAAAAAAAGATGGATGTGCTCTTTGCAAATAACCTGTCTTTCAATACCTTTCAGTCCAACTTCCTTTACAACACCCACTCTCCCCTTAGCAGCTCTCCTACCTCTCAACTCCTGCAGTCTTTAATTTTTAAAATTCAAGTATACATATACACCTAAAATGCATGTTTTAAGCATACAACTTGGTGATTTAAGAAGTGATCATGCCTGTTTAAACACCATCCTGTTCAGGATATGGTACACAACCAGTATCCGTGCCCCCTCCAATCATTACCCCACTAGGTAACCAATACTCTGACTTCTATCACCATAGATAGGTTTGGCCTGTTTTTGAGCTCTATGTAGATGGAATAGTATTCGTATTGTTGAAGTTTAGGCATCCCTTGAGAGAAACACTTGGATACACTAGGATGATTCTAGGAGATAGGAGTGAGAAAATGGGAAGAGTGAGACAGTTAAGGAGGAAAAGCCAATATAAGGGTTTGTTATCCAAGAGATTGGATAATGTTTCCCAGAATTATCTGAAGGATGGGAGAACTGGAGGCTGGAATATTTAATCTATTAGCTATTTCCCATTGACTGGTGGAAGCCACAAGCAGGTTAACTTTCCTGCAATTTAGGGCTGTAACTGATCTCTGGGCAGCACAGAAGGACATTTGGATTGTTTTCAGTTTGGGATAATACTGCTAAGAACATTCTTGTGCATGTCTTTTGAGAACATGTATACACATTTCTGTTAGGTATATTATAATCAGATGGAATTGTTGGTTTATATGGTGTGCATATATTTAGCTTTAATAGATATTGCCAAGCACTTTCCCAAAGTGGTTGTACTAATGTGTAGTTTCACCAGCTGTAAATGAAATTTTAAGTTGCTCCACATCCTTGCCAGTATTATTGTCAGTCCTTTTAATTTTAGGTTTTTTTTAATGGGTGTATAGTGGTATCTCATTTTGTTTCTATTTGCTTTTGGTGAAAATTTTATGGCAATATAATTTACATAGAGAAAAGTACATAAATCTAGTGTAGCTGTTGCTTTTCACACATTGAACACACAAAAACAAGAAATCGAGTATTGGAAAATCACCAGCACTACAGGAGCCCCATGCATGTATGCCCTCTTCCTACCACTATGCCACCATACCAACATCTCCATAGATTCACTTGTTTTTGAACTTCAAATAAATGGAGTATCTGACTTTTTAAATTTAAAATGATGTCTATGCAGTTCATATTTTTTGTTGCATGTTGTAGTTTGTTCAGCCATACTATTATATAATATTACATTGTATAAATATACTGCAACTTATTTATCCTGTGAATAGGCATTTGGACTTTTCGATTTTGGCTAATGAATAAAGCTGCTATGAACATTCGTGTCTTTTTTTGAACTTAGATATTTCTGCTGGGTATAAGACAGAATGAAATTTTTGGGACATTCCCCCACACTCTCACCTACCTTCTATTTTCTCTCTAATTTTAGCCATTCTGGTAGGTGTGTAGTGGTGTCACATTTAAAAAACAAATGCTTCACTTTCTTTTCTTAAATAAGCTTTTAATGTTGGGATAATGTTAGGTTTACAGAAAAGTTGCAAAGACAGTAGAGAGAGCTCCTTGTATACCCATCATGTACATTTGTCAAAATTGAGAAACCAACATTGATAAATTAAATTCCAGCCCTTAGATTTCACCAGTTTTTATGTGTGTGTGTGTGTAGTCCTGCACAATTTTATCACATGTATGTATTCATGTAGCCACCACTACAACCAATATACAGAACTTTTCCATTGCCACAAAGGAACCCTTGTGCTATTTATTGTTATACTACATCCCCCATCCCCTCACTACTGTCCCTAACCCCTGGAAACCGTTAATCTGCTCTTCATCTCTGTAATTTTGCCATTTCCATAAGTTATATAAATGGCATCATCTAGTATGCAACCTTTTGAGAATGGCTCTCCCCCACCCCCACAGCATAATGCCCTTGAATTTCATCCACATTGTTACATGTATTGATAGTGTGTTCCTTTTTATTGCTGTGGGTGTACCAGTTTATTTAAGCATTCATTTGTTGAAAGACATTTTGGATGTTTCCATTTTGAGCTATTACAAATAAAGATGCTATGAATATTTTTGTATCAGTTTTTGTGGAGATAAGTTTTCTCTGGATTAAATGCCCATTAAGTGTGGTGATTGATGAGTAGTATATATATTTAGTTTTATAAGAAACTACTGAATGGTTTCCCAGAGTTGCTCTAATTATTTTACATTCTCACCAACAGTATTTTTATTTAAGATATTCCATTTTTCCACATTCTCATCAGGATTTGGGATTGCCATTAGTTTTTATTTTCACTTTTCTAATAGGTAATTTTGCTTTGTTTTGTTTTGTTTTTGTAGTTTTTGTTTGCTTGTTTGCATTTCCCTAATGGTGTCATTTCTAAGAACTCTTTACCAAGACCTGCATTCTGATAATTTTCTCCTATGTTTTCTCTAAGAAGTGTTATAGTTTTACAGCTTATATTTAAATCTATAATCCATTTAAAGTTAGTTTTTGTATAAAATTTCAGGTAAAGATTGAGGGTTTTTGTTTTGTTTTTACCTATGGTTATTTAATTGCACCATTTGTTGGAAAGAATAACCTTCCTCCACTGAATGGCTTTGGATTTTTTTTCAAAATTCAATCGAGCATACCTGTGTGGTTCTATTTCTGGATTTTCTATTTTGTTTTGTTGATCAATGTATTTATCCATCTGTCCATGCCATACTTTGTTAACTGTAGCTATATAAAAAAGTCTCATGGGTAGAATGATTTATTGTATTTTTTTCTTTATTTTTTAAAACTTGTTTTAGTTATTTCCATATAAATTTTAGAATATGCTTGCCTATATGTAAAAAAAAATCTTAATTGGATTATGATAGGAAATCTTAAATCTATCAATCACTTTGAGGAGAATTGACGTCTTTATCACGTCGCATCCTCCAGCCCATCAACATGAATATCTTTCCATTTATTTAGATCTTTTATTTCTTTCATCAATATTTTGTCATTTTGAGCAGAGTCTGTATAGATTTTTTTAGATTGATACCCAAGTATTTAGGAGCAATCGCAAATGGTATCGTGTTTTAATTTTAGTTTTTACATGGTAATTGCCAGTATGTAGAAATAGAATTTATTTTTATATCTTGATGTTGTAACTTTACTGAACTCTCTTCTGATTTTCTTTTTTCTTTTTTTTCATAGCTTCATTGAAAATAAATTTTCTCTGTTTGTTGAGGATTTTGTAGATTCAGCTACTTAAACAGTCATGTCACCTGCAAATAGGGATAGTTATATTTCTTCCTTTCCGATATGTGTGCCTTTTAGTTTCCTTTTCTTGTATTATTACACTGGCTAGGATTTCCAAGACTATGATACATAGGGTGATACAATCAGATATCCTTGCTTTGTTCCTGATTTTAGGGAGGAAAGTATTCAGTGTTTGATTATAAGTATGATTTTTTTTTCAGATGCTCTTTTTTTTTTTAATGTTCTCTAGCCCAGAAGCTCTTTGAACCCTGTTATTTAGAGATTTTTTTATGGGGGTTTAATTATGTATATATAATTGATTAGGTCATTGGCCACTGATGGTTGAATTCAATCTTTAACCCCTTTCCTTTTCCCCAGGGTTAGGTGTAGGCTGAAAGTGCTAATCTTCTCAACACTTTGTTAATTTTTCTGCTGCCTCCCATGAGTCATCACATTTGAATATAAGAGGTACTCTTTTCCATGGGTTTTAGGAGCTCTGTGCCAGGAAGTAGGACAAAGACCAAATATTTCTTTTTATATCAAATATATATGCACATACTACATTTTGTTTATCTGTTCATCAGTCGATGGACCTGTGTTGCTTCACTTATTGACTTGTGAATAATGCTACTATGAAGATGGGTGTACATATTTAAGTTTTTGCTCCTATTTCTTTTGGGTTAATACTTTAAAATAGACTTGCTCAATCATATGATAATTCTGTTTCATTTTTTGAGGAATTGACACCCCATTTTCCATAATTATTGCACCATTTAAATTCTCATGAACAATACACAAAGGTTCAAATTTCTTCACATCCTCAACATTTATTTCCTTTTATTTCTCCTCCTTCTCCCTCTCATTCTTTTTTGAGAATAACCATTCTATTAGATGTGGAGTGACATTTCAATGTGGTTTTGATTTGATCTTTTCTTGGGCTTAATAGCCATTTGTATATTTTCTTTGGAGTCATATCTATTCAACCCTTTTGCCCATTTTATAAATTGGATAATTTATTATATTTTTGCTAGATTATAGGAGTTGTTTTTTTTTTTTTTAATGTTGACATAGGAGGCTTTCACAATAGCTGTTATTTATTTATTTAGGTGAGGCAACCCTTGGTTGACCTCATAGATTTCAAGGACCTTGTCAGCTTACAATCCTTTATTTTTTTTATTTTTTATGCCTATAGCACCTGGTCTTACTATGTGGTCTCCCATCCAAGTATTAACCAGGCTCAACCCTGCTTAGCTTCTGAGATCATCGAGGATTGGGCTTGTTCAGGGTAGCATGATCATAGGACATTGGTTAACATAATCCAATAAGTTTCAGCTGTACATTTTAACAGTAAGGCATATATATAGTTACACTGTGTATTCACCTCTCATAGTTAGATTTCTTTGTCACCACATATTTGACTGCTTTTACCTCATCTACCTCCTCCCCCCAAATTATAGGAGTTTTTATATATTTTGGATATTAAATTATTATGAGCTATGTGATTTTCAAATATTTTCTTCTATTTCATGGGATGTGTTTTCACTCTGTTGAAGTATTCTATAATGTTTTTTAGTGTATCTTTTGTTATAGTTGTTTTTAGTTGCTCTTAATATTACATTATATACAAAATTTTGAAAACTACCTTATTGAGATAACTTTACCCTCCTCCATAATATAATTGTCTTAAATATTCTTTCTACCTAGAGAACCAAATCAGACAATTTTATTTTTGCTTCAACTATCAAACAGATCTTTTAAACAACTCAAGAAGAGGATATGTTATTATATTTAACCATTGTCCTTTTTTCATTACTAAAGGATTTCTTACTTTATTATTTTCTTTCTGTTCCAAGAACTTCTTTTAGCCATCCTCTTTTTGGGTAGCTTAACTGGCAAAAATTCTTAGTTTTCCTTCATTTGAAAATGTCTTTATGTACCTTTCCTTCTTGAGGGATATTTTCCTTGTATATAGAATTCAAGGTTGACCAATCTTTCAGCACTTGAAAAATGTGCCATTTCTTCCTGGCCTCCATGATTTCTCATGAGAAGGTTCCTGTCATTTGAATTGTTGTTCCCCTATAGGTAATGCATTTTTCTTTCTAGCTGCTTTTAAGATGTTTTCTTCATTCTTAGTTTTCAGAAGTTTACTTATAATGTTCTGGGTATAGATTTCTTTGGATTCATTTTTCTAGGTATTTACTAGGCTTCTTAAATCTGTAGATGTATGCCTGTCACCAAATTTTGAGGAAATTTAGCCCTTATTTAAAAAATTATTTTTTTAAATTTTCATCTTATTTCTGTTATCCTTTTGGTACTCTGATCATACAAATATTACATCTTTTGTTATTGTCACACAAGTACCTGAAAATTATTTTCAGTCTTTTTTTCTTCCTGTCTTTTGTCCAAATAAGGTAATTTCTGTGTTTTTGTAAAATATTCTATTCTCATATTCTTTCCTCTCTCATCTCCTTTATACTATTTGGTCTATCCAGTTAGTTTTAACTTTTTAAAGTTCTAATATTTCCATTTGGTTCTTATTTATGTCTTCTTTTTCTTTGCTGAGATTTTCTATTCTTTCACTTGTTTTAAGCATATTTATAATTTCTCATTGAAGCATTTTTATGATGGCTGCTTTAAAGTCTTTGTCAGATAATTCTAATATTTGTGTCATTTTGGTGTTCACATCTGTTGTGTCATTGAAGTTGAGGTTTTTCTTGGTTGTTGGTATGACAAGTGATTTTTCTACTGTATCCTGAACATACTGGGTATTATTTTATGATTTTCTGGATCTTATTTAAATTTTGTATTAAGCAGGCCTCCACTGACACCTTGCTGGTGGAGAAAGAGGAAGGACACCCCCTTTTACCACTGGGTGGGGGGTGGAAGTCCATTGTCCCCACTCAGACTGACTTGGAGTGATACTTCATTATTGCTAGATAGGGGTAGAAATTTAGATTCCTGATTCAGCCTCCAGGAACACCATAGATACACAGAGGAGATACTTTGTTACTGTCAGGCAAGAACAGAAGTCTAGACTCTCCATTCAGCTTCTGCTGACAGAGCAGAGAGAGGGAAAATGGTGCCTCATTACTGCTAGAAGGGATGGAAATTTAGGCTCCTCATTCAGCTCTGCTGATTGCAGTTTTTGATGATGTTTTGCTGGAGTGGTGTGAATATTGTCAATTTTTTTCTATCCTATTAGGCTACCCTTTGCCAGTCCTTTGGCTAAAGAGAGGATTTTTGGAGGGCCTGCCCTTTTTTTTTAATCTGCCATATAATTTTTAAATCAGTTTGCTATTTCCAAAAACAAACTATTGTGATTTTGAGTGGTTCCGAATTGGGATCTATAGATCAAAATGGAATGAACTTTTATAATTTTGAGTCTTCTAATCTATGAAAATAATATTATTCTTCATTTATTTAGGTATTTTCTAATTGTTTTAATATTATTTAGTTTCAGCATAAAAATCTTTCACATCTTTAAATAGAATTCATTTATTTTTTTTGGATAGTGAAATAAATGTTATCATTTAAGATGCTTCATATTCTACTTTCCAAGTTATTTATTTTTTAATGTATTGGCTTTGTATTCAGGTCCTTACTAAATTTACTTATTAATTCTGTAGATTCATCTTGGATTTTCTATGTATGCGATCATGTTGCCTGTGAATGATGAAAATTTTATTCTTTTTCAATACCTATATATTTCTTCATCTTGCCTTATTACACACTGTTGAATAAAAAATATCCAGTTTAATATTAAGTCAAAATAGCAATAGAGGACAACATTGCTCCATCCCTGATTTCAGGGAAAAACTTTTACTATTTTTTGGCATTTAGTGTAGACAATAAATATAATGTTTTCTATAAGGATTTTTTTAGTTTTTGTTAGATTAAGAAAATTCTTTTTTATCACTGGTTTGAAAAGATTTTCAAAAATCATGAGTGAGTATGAAATTTTATCAAATGCTTACTCTCCATCACTTGTGACATTTATATTTTTTATTCTTTATTTCAAATGTTAAATCAACTTCTCATTCCTGAAAAAAAAACTGAACTCAATGTAACATTTACACTTTTATATATTGTCAGATTTATTTTGCTAATATTTTATTTAGGATTTTTATGTCTATATTCATGAGAGAAATTGACCTGTAGAATCTTTTCTTATAGTGTTGTTTCTAGGTTTGGGTATTGAGGTTATGCTGGTCTCTTATAATGAACTGGACAGTATTTTTTTTTTTCCTATCCCATGGAAGTTTTTTTGTAATATAGATGTTATTTCTTTCTTTAAATGCCTGGAAAATTTTCCTGATAGAACCACCTGGGCCTAGAGTTTTCTTTGTATAAAATTCTTTTTAAATAGATCTAAATTTGTATTAGTTATAGGACTAATTCAGATTGTTCCCTCTTTGTTTTTAGAACTCAAAAAATTATATTACAAATTTATTTAATGTGCTTTTATCTTTTTAATCTTTATAGTGCCTCATTACTATTGTGATTTCTTTTTTGACTTAGTTATATGAGATCTATTGTTTAATTTCTAAGAAGGATTTTGTAGTTATCTTTTTATTATTTTACAGCTCAATCCCATAGCATTCAGAGAACATACTCTATACAATTTTAATCCTTAAAGGTTGGTGAGACTTACTTTATTGCCAGGTATAGGTTTTATTTGGGTAAATATCTAAATATGCTTGAAAAGAATGTATATTCTGTGGTGTTTGGATGCAGTGTTCTGTATATGTCAATTATGTCAATTTTATTAGTTGTTTATTCATATCCTTGTTGATTTTTTGGTCAGATTGTTCTATCTATCATTTGTTGAGAGATGTGTTAAAATTTCCAACTATGATTCTAATTTTATCTATTAATCCTTTATGTTCTGTCATATTTTGCTTTATATATTTTTGAAGTTGTGTTATTAAATCCATATGATTTTAGGATTTTTACTTCCTGCTGTTGGTATTGGCCCTTTTATCATTATGAAACATTCCTAGTTTCTAATAATGACCTTCCCGTTAGTGTCTACTTCAACTAATATTAATGTAGCAAAATCAGCTTTCTTTTGGTTAAAGTATGCATAGTATATACATTTTTCATTCTTTTACTTTCAACTTTTCTTTGTCCTTATATTTTAGATGCAATTTACATAGGAAATGCAGGATAAACACTTGATTCTTTTTATTTGTTAGTTTTTAAGATACTGAAAATTGACTCCTGTTTATCTTCCAAATCTGACTGACAGCCATTCCCCAGGGACCCTCACCAGAGTTGATCTGGGTAACCAATAAGATATCGTGAAAATAATAGTGTGCATTTTCTGAAACTCCCAAGATATTAAAACACATTGTGGCTTCCTTCTTGCACCATCTTTGTTCACTTCCTTTGCAGGGAGCCCATCACCCTGTCATGAGGATGCCCAAACAGTCCTGCAGGAATATTCATATGTAGAAGAACTGAGGCTTCCAGCTAACTGTTAGCATCAACACCAGCCACGCCAGTGAATTATCTTGTAAACAAATCCTCCAAGCCTTCCGTTAATAGCAGCCCCAGTTGACATCTTAACTGCAGCTCCATGAGAGAGCCAAGTTATCCCAAAATTGTAAAAAATATTAACTTAAATGTTTTTTTGAAGCTGATTAATTTTAATGCAGTTTGTCACACAGCAATAGATAATTAATATAGATTTTGGTTTGTGGAAGTAAGATCTTAAGCTAACAAAAACTTAAAAAGTTGGAGTGGCTTTGACAGTGGGAGGAAGCTGTTAGAACTTTGGGGAAAACACCAGTGAAAGCCTAGAATTCTTGAAGAAACTGTTAGCAAAATTCTGATAGCCTTTGAGAAGGCTACCAGTGTGGATTTAAAGAAATGTGAGGACTGTGATTCTGGAAACTGGAGATCTTTCTTATGTAGTG
Organism: Cynopterus sphinx; assembly: GCA_030015415.1. Lineage (NCBI taxonomy): Eukaryota > Metazoa > Chordata > Mammalia > Chiroptera > Pteropodidae > Cynopterus > Cynopterus sphinx. Next base: position 79,339,325 of record CM057384.1, read on the forward strand.
GCAGAAACTTTAGCAACACTGTTGCCTGCGGTAATGTAGAAGATAGAAAATGGGTGATCTATTTAAGGAGATTTTCAGGAAGAGTGTTAAAAGTGCTGCTTAATTTCTTCTAGCTTCTTAGAGTAGAATGTGAGAAGAGAGAGATAAGCTTTAGGAAAGGAGAAGCAAGAATTCGCAGCCTTTGGAAGCACATATCATGCTTATAATAGAAAGAAGTAACATTGTTAAAATGTCCATACTACCCAAAGCAAACGATAGATTCAGGGCAATCCCTATCAAAATACCAATGGAATTTTTCACAGAACTAGAATAAATAATCTTAAATTTTATGTAGAACCACAAAGACCCCAAAGAGCCACAGCAATTTTGAGAAGGAACAGAGTCAGAGGTATCATGCTACCTGATATCAAACTACATTACAAGGCTATAGCAATCAAAACAGTGCTAGCATAAAAACAGACACATAGTCAGTGAAACAGAACAGAGATACCAGAAATAAACCCACACCTATATGGTCATTTAATCTATGAGAAAAGAAGCAAGTACAGTTGGGGTAAAGACAATCTATTCAATAAGTGATGTTGGGAAAACTAGACAGATACACATAAAAAAAAAAAAGAAAGAAAGAAAGCTGGATGACCTTCTTACACACTATACAATAAACTCAAAATGGATCAAAGACTTAAATGTAGGATGTGAAACTATAAAACTCCTAGAAGAAAACATAGTCAGTAACCTCTCTGACATTGCTCTTACTAATATTTTTTGATATATCTCTTCGGGCAAGGGAAACAAAAGAAAAAAATAAACAAATGGACTACATCAAACTGAAACATTTTTGCACAGCAAAGGAAACCATCAACAAAACAGACAACCTACCGAATGGGAGAAAATATTTGCCAACAATACATCCAATAAGAGGTTAATATCTAAAAATACATAAAGAACTCATACAACTCAACACCAAAAACAATCCAATTTAAAAATAGGCAGTTGCTGGAGAGCGGAGATCCTCTCCTGGCACGTTATCCAGGTTCTTGATGTCTTGAACAAAGAAATGAGCAAGACACCAAAATACAATAGAGAAGAAAAGCTTTATTAGAAGAGAAAGTACACTTCCAGAGGTAGAAGCAGGCCTGAGCAAGAGAAATGTGGCTCAAAAAGGCTTGGCAACAAAGCCTTTGGTGTTTTTATCCCTATTTGCTGTGGGTAGTCACTTTTCTTAGAGGAATTGGCTTCCTTGATTGACATTGAGATTGACAGGACCCAGTGATTCATCATTTGCTTTCTGCACATGTCATTCCCAGAATTCAGTCTGTTACAATGATATTGTAACAGGGCATATGCATCATATTATAATAGTGGTGTAATGAGGCTCAGGTGAGTTGAAGGTCATTGAGTCTTCATTACGGAGGTGTGAGTGACTGGCTAAAACTGGTACCCAATTTTATGCCTCATTGTTTCCTGGTATGTGTTACTTTTAGCCCAAAAATGACTTCTGGCTTGCTTAATTGTGGGCGGGCTGGGGTGGACCCTTCCTAGAATAGGATAACTTCAGTGTCTTTGCAGGCAGACCCAAAGCCCCCTATCTAATTTTCCTGCCTTTTTTCTAAGAGCCATGATCCTCCTTATTATTAATATGAATGTTGAGGGACAAGAGATCTCCTCTGTATCTACTTTCTGCAGAGAAAAGTCATCATCCCTGCCTATTGGGGTTTCATGGAGCTCTTTCCCCTTTTACCTTAGTCAGGGCGGAGTCTTGGGTTTCCTGTTAAAGTGCCACCACAGTCCCTAGACAAGAAAAAGAAGATACAACTTGTTACTTAAATCATATATATTAATTTCTATTATTGATTTGCCTATAACGCAAGTAAAGGAAAACAGGCTTAGTTAATATATTTCTTAAAGAATAAAAAACTTTTGGCCTAAAGTTCCCTCTGCTCTCAAACTCTAAGGACCCTGCCTGGCCTAGGGCTGTTTCAGCATGATGGTCCAATAATCAAAAGCTGGAGGACCTGAGTTATCAGTTTCAGAGTCATTATCTGGATTTAAGTGAGAGGGCCTTTTTCCTAAAAAAAAGAAAGAAGAAAACTAGGTTTATGGGGAAAAAAATTAAGAACTCTGCAAAAGATGTCTCATATAATTTCCCACTAAAAGATCAAGAATTTTACAATGATGTCTCTCCCATATCAGGCAGAGGATCTGAATAGACATTTCTCAAAAGAAGACATACAGATGTCCAGTAGACATATGAAAAGATACTCAACGTCACTAATCATCAGAGAAATGCAAATTAAAACCACAACAAGATATCGCCTCATACCTGTCAGAATGGCCATTGTCAATAAATCAACAAACAAGTATTGGTGAGGATGTGAAGAAAAGAGAATCCTTATGCACTGTTGGTGGGATTGCAAATTGGTACAGCCACTACAGAAAACAGTAGGGAGCTTCCTCAAAAAATTAAAAATAGAACTACCATATAACCAGCAATTCATTTCTGAGTATTTACCCAAAGAAATCCAAAACATTAATTCAAAAAGATATATGTATTCATGGCAGCTTATGTGCCCATCAATAGACAACTGGATTAAGAAGTGGTACCTATATACAATGAGACATAAAAAAATAATTAAATCTTACCATTTGTGACAACATGAATGGATCTAGAGGGTATTATGCTAAGTGACATAAGTCAGACAGAGAAAGGTGAATACTATATGATCTCACTTATATGTGAAATCTAAAAAACAAAATAATAATTAAAAAAAATAAGAGAAACAAACAGTCACAGAGAACAAACTGATGGTTGGCAGATGAGAGGGGGGTTGGGAAGCTGGGTAAAAAACGGTGAAGAGATTAAGAAGTACTAATTGTTAGTTACAAAATAGTCATGAGAAGTAAACTACAGCATACGGAATATAGTCAATGATATTGTAATAACTCTGTATAGTGCCAGGTGGGCACTGGAGTAATTGAGAGATAACTTCGTAAATTGTACAGATGTTTAGCCACTGTGCTGTACTCCTGAAATTAATATAAAAGAACACTGAGTATTAAGTGTAATTGAAAAAAAAAGGAAAAAAAATCCCAGTTGTTTCAAATGACAAATAAAGCTAATACTAACAAATGGCAAATGGAAAAGATCAAATTTAGAAAAAGATCAACCTTTAGGAAAACATAGTTTAAAGATGAAGCTGAGGATGAAAGTTAAATCTTTTGTTAAGTCCTTAAAAAGATCCAAGATGATACCTCAAAGAATAGTTCAGTCAAACAATAGGATTCTAGGAAGCTTGAGTGTTATCCCTTACCATTGTCAGCAGAGGCTCAAGGTACAGAGTTGTCTCAAAGAGAAGTCTTAAAGTGACTTTTTTCTAGTGGAAAAATCCTGGTAAGATTCATAGAAGACTCTGAACGTGGCAGAGCCACCACCAGTTTAAATTGTAAGACAGTAGAAGATGAAGCTTTTCGATCTCCAAACTTCTTTAAAAAGAAAACGAGCTGAGAAGACTACTCGGCTACAAACACATGCTAGCTTTCATATAAAATGGATAGTTCATTTCAGTGGGCAGATTTCAGAGGTGGAGCCAAGAGCTATAATTATTCCCAGGACTTGAATCCTAATCAAAGAATTGCCAACAAGTATTCTAGATTTCAAAATTTCTATGACTCAATGACTCTTGTGTGCCTGCATCCCCCTCCCCCACCCCCTTATTTTCCCATAGTGTTCAATTTATACCTATCCTGGTATTCTTTGTATGTGTGTAGAAGCCACATGTAACTGTGTGTTTAGCTCACCAGTTTTATGATTGAGTGGAATTGTACTTGAGAAACTCAATGTAAGGAACCACATCTGATGAACTTTATCCATACCTGTACCTGATTTAGATGGTTGATTACTGTAATGGGGTGTGACTTTTGGGGGTCTTGGGACAGGGTGAGTATATCTTACATGGAAGGTGGATGTGAACAAGTGAGGGCCAGAGGGCGGACTATGATAACTGGTCTTCAAGATAGCCCCATGGCATTGATGTCCTTGAGTAGCCCACTTCCACAGTGAATAGGGCTGGCCTATGTAACCAATAGGATATTGTAGGAATTACAGTATGTCACTTCCACCAAGTATGAGATAGTGTTATTGGTTTATACTGCTAAATTTGGGGATAATTTGTTGTGTGGTGAAGGCAACCAAGGTGTTGCCACCCCGAAGCTGCTTTTTGGGATATTGATTTTAAAATGTTTATTAAGAAACAAAAGACTCAGAAAGAACCTTTGACCCGCCTACATTTCCTGTCCAAGAGATTAAGACAAAATTCTGCTTCAGGAAGGAAACTTAGGAAGTTTGCGTTAGCCTGAATAGCCTAATTTGAACAAAATATGGTAAATAGAAGGGCTTCAGGCAGGGGCCTTTTAGCTAAAATACCTCCTGTGTGCCATGGTTTCTGAGTTGCAAGAATTTTCCTGCTGTATATGATCTCAACTACTTGTAAATCACCTAACTCACTTTGGAAATCTAATGACTCCATCCTCCCTTTTTCTCCTTTGTCCAACAAACATGTCATATATACACAATGTTGCCTCACTGTCTTTGGAATTTTCATGCTTATGTGAATTTCCCATGTGCATGTATTAAAAATTTGATTTTTCTCCTGATAATCTGTCTTTGTTAATTTGATCATTAGCCCAGCTAGAACTTAGAAGGGCAGAGGAAAAATGTTGTTTTTTGCTCCTACAGTGGCAATAGATAACGAATGCAATTAATTTATTTAAATCTCATTATAAACTTATGGGTTTAAGCATATTTGATAGATTTTGTTAAATCAAATATGATCATTAAATACTTAAGGATAGCTATTAATAGAGAGGAGTCGGTAGAAGGAAAAAATGTTCATTGAAAAGCAAAGAAAACTTAATTCAAAAGGAAAAAGGAACAAGTTCAGAAAATGAGGGAGGGAAGCAAATTATAACAAATATGATAAATGGAAAAATCAAAGTGAGATGTAAAAATAAATTTAATATATCAGAAAGCCCTGAGATTGTAACAAAGAAAAAGAAGAGGAAGAAGGAGAAGAGAAAGAAGGAGAAGAGAAAGGAAAAGAAAATAAAAAGAAAAAAGAAAAAGAGAAGAAAGTCAAAGCCCCCCAAATTCTTACCTGTAAAAACAGAGATTTCTGATTGGTTAAAAGAGAAAATTTCAGATATATGCTGTTTACAAAAGCCACGCCTGAAACTTTGAGTGTTAATTCCCAAGGTGACTTTATTGTGAAATAAGCTAACAGACACAAATAATGAACACAAATTCCTGTGCTGTAAGTAAAGATCATGCAGAATTAACCAAATAAATATAGTACCTGCATAGGAAGAAGACACAGCAGCACTTTATCAAGGTAACAGTTATCCCTTGCTTTCAGAGCTACACTAAGGCATCCAGCTGACTATCACACCACCTGATTGGGGTGAGGATCCCATCTCATTCTTCTCAAAGTTGCCTTTCATGAGTTTTGTTTGATTTCTGCGTAGCCCATGCCAGCTCTTCTGATAAAGTCTCAAAATACTCCTGAATGTTTACACCATGACAAGGTACATCTGATATCAATTTTCCAGGTGTATCATTATCCTAGAAGACCCAGATTTCAGGTCTGCTTGGGGAAATTCTGCAAACAAAATGGCAAAGAAAAGTTGAAAACAAAGGGTGAACAGTAAAGAGATGGGAAAAGATATATTGTGTTAAAAGTATTAAAAATAAAGCTTTAGTGACAGTATTAATATGAAACAAAGTATATTTCAGATCAAAAAAGATTAGCAGGCATAAAGAAGGTCACTTTACAATGATAAGTGGGTAAATTTATCAAAAGGACTGACAAGAAAAAAAAATCTGAGATGTTCTAAATTAAAATTACAGTGGCTGGAGAGTGAGAGAAAGAGACAGAACGGTTAGTCTGCTAGTAGCTGTGTGGACCAGCTCTGACCAAAGGCTGTGGTATGTATCTGTAGGAATTTAGAATTACCTTCCAGTTGGCTATTTCTGTGATTATCCAAAAGAGAGAATAAATAGCCAAAGGCCATAAAACTCCATGACAGATATATAGCCTCCATTTCTTATTTACACAGGAGCTTTCCAATCTGCTGCCCACAGCTAATCCACAGGATTGGACACTTCTTTCTTGTAGACTCTGCTGCACTGATCCCAGAACTAGCCCCTCTTTACCTTCTCCCATCCCCTTTGTCTGTAGCTAATGTAGATTCTTTTCACAAGTGCTTACATTTTTCTCCCCCACACCATGCCTGATTCATAAAAACACTTGCAAAACTCCCAGACAATAGACATGTTTGTCTTCTGCCTAGCCATGCTCCAGGTGGTCTAGACTCTGTGCTCCAAGACCAGTCTTTTTTGGAAGCAATGGCTTGTGAAAAGACTTTCAGCCATGAAAGTTAAAATTTTTTGTTTAACATGACACAACAATCTTAAATGTTTATGTACCTGATAACAAAAATTTAAAATACACAAAGCAAAGACCAAAGAACTACAAGGAGAATCAAACAAATTCACAGTTATAGCTAGAGATTTCAATATATTCCCCCTTTCAATGTTTGCTAGAACAAGTAGGCAGATCATTAGAAAGAATATGATAGATATGAACACTATGAAGCAACTTGACCTAATTAACAGTTATAGACCATGCCACATGACAACAGCAGAATATACATTCTTCTCAAGTGGATATAGAACATTCACCAATATTCTGGGCCATAAAACAAGTTCTAATAACTTTGAAAGCATTCAAGTAATACAAAACATGTTCTCTGACCACGTACTATTAAATTGGAAATCAATAACAGAAAAATCCCTAGAAAATCCTCAAATATTTGGAAATGAAATCACATACCTCTAATTTTATTGTGATCTGATGAGCGGAGAGGCCCTCAGGTATAATCTAGGTCACACTATATATTGGGCAACTAGGAGAGAAGAAAGAAAAACTAAAAACTTGGTTTTCCAGTGTAGAGGAAATATAGATAATAATCATCTAAGAAGTAAGTTTGGAGTTAAGGTGGAGCAGCCCTTTGGGGCTAATAAATCAGCATATTAGCGAGGATCTGGTGTGGACCCATTTCCTTCACTCCCAGTTTCCCATCACCTTATTCCTCAGAGGTAGAGACTCTTGGGGATGCTAATAACTTTGCAAACACATTAATGGGTCTATAAGGGGCCAATTATTCTTACTTCCTCACCTCCAATGTACCCATTGTCTCCACCCCCAGCTGTGCGCTGAGGGGCTGCCCAGGGGAAAAGATGACTCTGGGTGTCTCCTGCCCAGATGGGATCAGTTATGAAGACCACAGGGAGTGGGGCTACCTCACACCTCTCACCATGTGAGAGGTAAAGTCAGTAGCAGGCTCTGATTCCAAGACTCAGTCCGTGGACCCAATGAGTCTAGCTCTGTCTTCACTGTTTTTCTACTGAAAGCTTGTGTTCTGACCCCCAGAGCAACAGCTCTACCATCAAGTAATGTGCTGCCCTAGAATTAAATGTTTTGCTTGAGAACATCTCAAGCAACCTTGAAGGAAGAAATTTGATTATCATCAGGTTATACTCAGATTTCTGGAAATTGTTAACTACTGACACATATTCTGGAAGGAAGAAAATGTCCAGGACAACCATTCTACCTATAGATGGATTGTCCAGGGCATGCAGAATTCTAGCAAGTTGACAGAAGATATTTATATGTGGCTCATGAAGATCTATGTGCTCCTGCAGGTACCCTACGGGTTAGTGTTTCTCAAAGTGTGGTTCAGAGACCACCTGTTTCAGAATCACCTGATTTGGGGGACCTAGCTCAAGATCTATTTGAGTAAATTTTCTGAAATTGGGACCTGGAATTTGCACATATAACAAGCTTCTTCAGTGAACTTTGGACAGGGCACCTTAATGTTTAAAACCATTATTTGGGATCCCTGTTGCTCCAAGTGACACTAGCTACTTCCTCTGGCTCCCTGATTTCCATATGCACCCTCACTCTATCTCAGGGAGGAAAAGAATAGGCAGGTATAAATAAAGTCCCCTGCCTACTCTTCTCTCATCTATAGGCCCCAAGGATCTACTCTTACTCCTAGACACTCCACTACCCAATCCATTTTCATATGAGACCTTAAGTTTTCTTCTAAGTTTTTATTCACAGGTACAAACTGCAGCCAACAGAAATAGTAGTTATTCCAGCATCTTTTGAAAAACTGTGAAAAATGTCAGTTTCTCTACAATTCCTTGTTTGACTAACTCTCTAATCCTGAATAATTTTGAATTTTGTACAGAACGGAGAAGAGAGATGAGAGAGGAAAGGAGAAGAGAAGGGAAAGATTGGATTTAAAGCGAGTAATAAATCTAGAGGCCCTGATCAGCTATCCACTGTATTACCTGCCACCCTATCCTATCCTATCCCACCTCCTCACCTCATCTTCACTATCTTGAGCATTGGCCACATTCCTTCTTTTCTCTGCTTTTGTCCATTCCATTAATCAGAGAGATACTAGCAGACCCATTGTCCACATTGAAACAGCTTGTTGAGGAAAGAAGATATGAAACTGGATCTGAAGAAGTTCTACTCTACTCTTATCTGTTTGTCAACTTCGTTGAAGTTTCTGTAAGTTATTCCATACTGGGATTTTTATAGTCATTTCTCTAAAGTCCTTATAATTTGCCTTGAAGCTGATTTGGCTTTTGACATCATTAGGGCCAATGTGCAACCCAAATCTAGAGCTGTCTACATCCCTGCAATAATGGGGTTTATTATAAGCCAAGCAGCTGTCAGGTTACAAATACAGAATAATATATCTCAGGGACATCAAATAAATCATGAACTTAAGCTCCCTGTGCTCTAAAAGAAGTTACCAATGCCCTGTGTTCAAATTTACCCTCATGTTTAACCCTCTGGGCATTAGAATGCTTTTTTCTTGCCATTCAATGTTCTAGCAATAGCCATAGTGCCTTCATTACCTACTTGACAGCTAAATTTGGTTATCCATACGTGCAATATTTTCTTGACCCGGCAGTTTGCTGATTCTGGAAACTCTGCCAGTGGTATCCGTTAAGCTAGCACCGTTGTCTCTTTGATATAACTTTCTTCTCTGGAATCCTCCTAGCATCTTTCACAGCTGTGTGATTCATTTACTCTTATCAGGGCAAGAGGAAGGTGCTCGCTTTTGCCCTTTTCCATTCTACCTCAGTCACATCTGCTGACTTCAAAGCCTTCACAATTGAGGGTCCTCACCAAAGAGCACAGTGTACTTCAGCGGTCCCCAAACCCCAGGGCCGCAGACTGTTTCTGGTCAGTGGCCTGTTAGGAGCCAGCCATACAGCAGGAGGTGCTGTTCCAGAATCCAGGGGTAATTCAGGAACTTGGGTGACAGACAGCAAATGGAACAGAGGGAAGTGTGGTGCTTAGGTGATGCAACCATGACCTTGTTCATTTCCTGAAGAGGCATTTTTACAAATCCCCAGTCCAGGGGCAGGGCTGTTCCCCTCTGGCCCCAGTGGCACTTGAGTCCAGAGTGATTCCATTCATTGGAAATGACCAGTACTTTCATGAAGAAACGGCAGGCTTCTTACACCTTGGCTGATGCTCCTGAGTTCAAGGTCTGTTTGCTCTTTACAACCCTACTCTATCCCCATCTCTCCACACCCCCAGCCCTCATCACCTTTTGAACTCACAGTAGTGCTGGATTTGTGCCAAGTTCACAGAGCAATTTTATTGCTGAGGCAATGAACTACCTTCAACTCCTCCAGAACATTCAGGATCCTGTGAAGGCCCATTTAGTCACTCTTGCTTAGTACATGTCTCTGTATTGTTTGATGATACATTGCTTCAAAATTGTGTTGCTGTTTCATTTTATTGATCATGTTTAGTCTCTTTCTCCAACAAGAATAATCAAAGTCGACATTCTCTGAGATTTCTCAGTGTGCCAGGCTTTGTTCGAGAGCTTTAAATGGATTAACTCGTTAAATTTTTACAGTCTTTTGAGATAAATGCTCTTATCCCTATTTTACAGATGAGAAAACTGAAACTCAGAAAGATCAAGTAATATTCCCCAGGTTTCACAATGAGTTAGTGGTGAGATCCCATCTTGGAAGCTTGGCAGTCCGATACCAGAGCCTGTGTCCTTAAACACGTGATATACCATCTCTGGAATATAAACTTTCCGAGGTCAGACACTCTCGAATTCCTGATGGGGGAAGACACAGCTAAGCCTATGGAAGACTGTCAATATATATCTGGCAAGTAACTGTTTCATTATTAGAATCATTTAAGATCCTCGAGAAACCAAATTCTGTATGTTTCTTTTATATTTTCCATTGCTGCTCAAGTAATGCTTCCTAAGTGACTAATCAGCCAAGTAGAGAAGACTTCTCTGTGACAGAGTTCCATCCACAAAGCCAGACTTCCTCAGCCCGACCAATCTTCAGAAGGCTGTCCTCAGGGCAAAATCAAACCCCAGGATAGCTCCCCCCGCTGTTCCACCTCACTTCCTGTGACCCCTGTTTCCACACCCAGAGCTGGAGGAATATGGAAGGGGCTAACCTGAGCCAACGGACTGAATTTGAGCTCTTGGGCCTTACCAGTGATCCTCAGCTCCAGACACTGCTCTTTGTGGTGTTCCTGGGCATGTACGCCATCATCCTGTTGGGGAATCTGATCATGTTCCTTCTGATCCACGTGAGTGTCACTCTGCACACACCCATGTACACCCTCCTGAAGAGCCTCTCCTTCTTGGATTTCTGCTACTCCTCCACAGTTGTCCCCCACACACTGGTGAACTTCTTAGCCAAGAGGAAGGTGATCTCTTATTTTGGCTGCATGGCCCAGATGTTCTTCTATGCAGGTTTTGCCACCAGTGAGTGCTATCTCATTGCTGCCATGGCCTACGACCGCTATGCTGCTATCTGTAACCCCTTGCTCTATGCTGTGACCATGTCTCCTAAGGTCTGTCTCTCTCTGATTGTGGTGTCCTACAGTGTAGGTTTCCTCAATTCTCTTATCCACACAAGCTGTATCTTCAGTCTGAAATTCTGTGGCACTCACGTGGTCACTCACTTCTTCTGTGATGGACCGCCTATCTTGTCTCTATCTTGTGTGGACACCTCACTGTGTGAGATCCTACTCTTCATTTTTGCTGGTTTCAATCTTTTAAGCTGCACCCTCACCATCTTGATCTCCTATCTCTTAATTCTCATCACCATACTGAGAATGAACTCAGCCCAGAGCCGGTTCAAGGCCTTTTCCACCTGTGCTTCCCACCTCACTGTCGTGTGCCTCTTCTATGGCACAACACTGTTTACGTACCTGCGGCCCAGGTCCAGGTACTCCCTGGCCCAAGACCGCAGGGTTGCTGTGATCTATACGGTGGTGATCCCAGTGCTGAACCCCCTCATCTACTCTTTGAGAAACAAGGATGTGAAGGAAGCTTTAAGAAAGATTTGGGAGAAGAGAATAAGGGAATGATCTTTTCAATCAGTACCACATATCTTAGGAAGCCAAGGGAAATTTACCTTCTGCGGTGCTAACTTGAGCACATTCCCATGCTCACCTGGTGAACAAGCACGCTCTCTGGTCTGCAGGCGCCTCTGCACCAACCTGCCAAACTGCCGTAGAAAGAGTTGGTGGCATCATGGAGACTAGAAAGAAGTGAGAAGGGAGTTTCTGCTTGTTATGTAATTGGACCCATTGGCGAGATTTAGTCATGCCTTTGTTCAGATGTTCATTTCTATCTCCATGTTTGTGAATATTTTGTTCTATTATTAGAAACTGACATTTATATTCTTTATAATAAAGTTCTCCCCTTAACTAAATTGAAAACTCAACTGCTTGGGGAAATCCTCCCCATTCTTTACAATCTCTTCTTTATAAAAACTGACTCATTGGTTAAAAAAAAGTTTCTTTGATTGTTTAATTATTTGAATGATAATATAAAAACAACTTCAAAAGTTCACATGATGTTTTCTTGTCTTTGTTGACTTTTTCCCTGGCCAAATAGCCACTTGGTCACTTTCAAACTGGATAAACTTGGGCACATACTTAACTTTTTCTGAGTCACAGATGTTTCATCTTTTAACTGGTGTGAGTTTTAAATTAAGTACTCAGTTAGATATTGCAGGTAAATTGCTCAGTGTGTAGTAGCCATTTGTATGTTCCCTCACCTTTTCTTTTATTCCAGCACCTCTAAGTTCTCTCACAAAGTGAGAGAGAGGAGGACATATTCTACCTTTCTCAAAGATTTGCTGTTCCTGTTACTCTTCTCTTCTTGGTAATTTGTAAGTTGAGATCGAATTAAATTAAACATTTTTAAATAAGAAGAATCATATAGAAGGAACTCAATCAAGCATGATACTCCTGTACTCTCTTTCCTCAGGTTTATCAAGTTGATAAACTTGAGGAAAATAAACCAGGCATGCTCGACTAGTCCCCTCACAAGGGAAGTCATGCCCCAGCTCAGTGAATCCATGACTGGGTCAGCAAAGTCTGCCTAACTCTGGAGTTTGGTGTCATAAAGACCATTTTCCCACAAATACAACTCATATGTTCTAATCTAGCCTTTAATCGTAACACAATTGATATTTTATCTTATTGCTTTGCCCTTTTCCTAAATTGTTCAGAATCAGGATGGGAAAGAATGGCGCTACATAGCAACACACCCACACAATGATCCCAATATTAAACTTAGTGCTGAATTTTAATGGAAATTTCTCCTTTTATTACAGTTTACTGTTAGCCTTTAATAATTAGTGTTGATCATATTTAAGTATAGTGGTTTCTCCTTTGGTACTGATTAGAGATTATAGCTGATAAGGATGTGAACGCTAGAGCTATACTACCTTGATTCAAATTCTGGCTCCATTATTTCCTGTATGTGTGATATTATATAGCCTCTCTGATTTTCAGTTTTCTCTTTTGTAGAATAGGGATAGTAATAATGATAGCAATACAGTTGTTGCTAGGAGCATTAAGTAAGTTAAGGAAAGCAAAAACACTTAGAACAAATGCCTGGCACATAGCAAGCACTTAATAAACACTAACTGTTATTATTGGAAATGGCTACTGACTCTATCAAATGTCTTTTCAATAACTCAGTATAATCATGTGATCTTTATAATGTTCCCATGGTAAATTGAAGACATAGGTTTCCTAATGTTAAAACATTTTTGTTTCCTGGAATCCTATCTGGTCACGAAATGATTTTTCTTTGAATAGGCTGTTGGATTTGATTTGCAAGGACTTTATTTAGAGTCTTGGCATCTATAGTCAAAGATGAAGTTGGCCTGTGATCTTTTTGTATGATTTTTATTGTGTTTTAATATTAAGGATGAACTAGTTTTATAGAATGTATTTAAGTTCTTTCTTTTTCTATAGTGTAGAATAATTTAAATAAAGTAGAAATATCTGTCCTTTTAAAATGCTATAAAGCCATCTGAGACTGATTCCTTTTTAGAAGGTAGTTCTTTAATTACCTTTCCAAGTTCTTGTATGATTTTGGTTTCATTTTAGTTTTGTCTCCCTGCTTCTTAAGTCAATTTAATCATTTGTATTTTGCTAAAAAAAATTATTTTCTCCCTCTAGACTTTCAAATTTATTGCCATGAGTTACACATAATATTCTCTTATAATTTTTGTATTTGTTCTCTAGGTCAGCACCATCTGCACTGGGACTCCTCTAGGCCTCTCCAAATAGTTCATTTCATTTTTAGGGAAATGTAAAAAAAATATATCCTCTTTCATAAAATGAGGGAGATAGATTAAGTGGTTTGTAAGGATCTTCTGGACTCTAACATTTTATGAGTTGAGCATTTGAAGAAAGGCAGTGTTGAAGAATGATTTAACACGCATACTAAAGTGCTAGACTGCCTAGATTCCAGTCCCAGCTCTGTCACTGGCTATGTAACCTTCTTTTACCTCTCTGTGCTATAGCTTTTTTTCATCTGTGAAATAGAGATAACAATAAAACCTTTCTCATGTGTGGAAATGTTGTGAAAATTAAATGACATGATATCTAAAACAGTGCCTGACACATAGTAACTCTTTTGTATTAGCTACTTTTATTTCTTTTGTTTGTGTCTGTAATTATAATTGTCTTGTACATTCTTCATATTTTTGTTTTGTTTTCCTTAGTAGTGCTTGACAGAGGACTTTATCAATCTTTTAAAATTTTCTAGTTTTTGGGTTTTCTTATTTCTATAATGTATCAGTTTTCCATTTTAAAACATTTATAATTTTTTAAACTTAAGGATTGTTCATTTCTGAAATTTTCCATTTAATGTTTTTAGACCATTGATAACTGAAATCACTGGAAGCCAAACCAAATAAGGGGGGGCCTACTGTACTGAATCCATGCTAACTACTATTTAACTGTATTAACACCACACCAATGTAAAAATATTTTAAGACAAATTTAAAACACATGCATTTAGCTTTATTTGTCATTGTCATTTAAAGCTTGATTTTATAAAACACAAAAGGACATTTTTAAGAGTTCTATGTCACAGGAATTTAAACAGAAATATTGATATCTTCATAGTTTGGTTATATAAATTAAAATCAAATAATTGGAAATTTTTTAATATGGAAATTATACAAATGAAATAAATGACAAAAAAACTTAACAGCAGTACTTCATTATTTATAGATTATCATTTTAGGACCTAAACAAAGATTTTGAATATTTAGACATTTTTGCTGTGTTTTATATTTAAATGTTTCCCTACCTATATTCTGAGTCAAACTACTGGAACAAATAGTCTAATTTAGGAAGGTATTTAGCTTTATAGTGAAAATTTTTCAGTCTATAGTTACCACCTTCAAAGGAATTGATATTGCAGTGCTGATTTAATCTTCCGGTTCCTTTTTGAACAGTGTGCAATAAATTATGTCAATCCTATGTAAGCCAAACAGGTACCAAAAAATGGAACACTTATGTGCAGTTCAGTAAAGTATAATGTTAAGTTTTCCTCATCTAAAAATTAACCAGAGAAATAAAGCATATCAATTATAGTTGACTTGGTTTCAGGAAAACCACATTTGAGAATTACATTATTGTTCTCATCTCTTCCAGTCATCGACAGGGATTTTGTAGGCCACCATGTTATTTACTTTGTGGATTATAGTAATGAATGAAAGAAGAAGGATTTCCTAAGAACTGGTAATGAACAATTTTTCACGTGCGACCAAATCTTTGTATAAATCAGTAGATCAAATGAACAAGAAACTGACAACAGTGGCAGAAATGTCACGTAGTTGTGTTCTCTCTGATCACCTGAAGGATTTCATCTTGGATAGCTTCTTGAGACTTCTCTCTGGGTGTACTGCCTCTTTGGCAGTCTTGTCACACTCAGTGTCAAACTGGAATCTTTCAAGGACCTCACCACCTTCGATATTTGAGACGACTCCCTCGTTTTCTGAACTGAACACGTGTATAAGCAATCTCTTAGTAGTTCCACTACATTATTTAGTTATTTTATGAACTCGGGATCAGTAGTCACAAGCAAGGTGAGTTCATGTTTCTGCCCTCAAGCACTGGTTTCAGATGGTTATATGCCGCACTGATACAGAACGCTGTTGATGCCAGATGAGCAGAACTCAGCAAGCTTCTTGGCTTCCCGCTCAGGGTGGTCCCATGCTCCCCAGAGAGGTGCAGCACCACGGCCTGGAACGAGAAACGGGAAGGGGCGCGCACCACTCACTCGTGGCGACAGCAGGGGCTCCAAGACAACTGCCTGCCACTGGTTTCAAAAGTAACGAGGAAGCACCGGTTTCCCATTTTATTAACTTCAGACTTTCTTTACTGATTCCTTCTTTCTTAAGTTGCTATTAAATACTGAAAATCTACAAAAGAGTCTTTTTCACGTAATTCCGTCTGTCAGCCGGTCGATTGATCGATCTATCAATCATGTATCTATCATCCATCGCATAACGATTAAAAAGATAATGCAACCACCCACAATTCAGCTAAAGAGACAATATTATTAATCCACCAGAGCTGTTTTGGTTTTATTTTCTAGGGGTGCTTGTTCGTAATTCATGTCTTTTTGCTTTTTATTTGTATTCTTTTTAATGTTGCAAAGTAATCTTTTGTTGCTTAAATATGTGGCAAACATTTTCTCATAGTTACATATTTTTAAAAATATAAATTATTTTATTTATTAGGCTTTTTAAGTTCCATGAAAAACCTTTTTGGAATTTTGATTGGCATCATACTGAATGCATATATAAGTTTGGGAGAATTCAAATCTTTATGATATGTCTGGGAAGCTATTTCCACTTTTTCCTTCTAAAGTCCTCATTCTCTCATCCTCGAAGTCCTTTTGGAACTTTGGCTAGCCCTTGTTGTCTGTCTTAGCTTAAGTGGTCATTTTGGAATTTGTATTACTATCTGAGTTGATAGTTTTGTGTGTGTTTTTTTTAAGGAAAATAAATGTAAATAGTGCATCAAATTGGTTATGACTTTTGTCAACCTTTCCTTTTGGTTCTTGTAAAATTTCCTATATAGAAAAATGTCATAATGTGAGAATCCTAATGACAGTGTTTGTGGTATGGCTCTCTAGCAGACTCAAAACTTGATATTGATTGGAAACACTCCCCTCACCTGAATGACCATTTCCACCTAATGTACATGGAAACTTGCCTTCAGGTTAGCTTTGACTTGGTATCTATTTTGCTTTCTGTAGTCACAGAGGTCTTTATACATGGTGATCATTTTCATTTCCCAAGTGTTCTCTTTAGGCTAAACAACCATTAGACCAGTGTTTTTCAGTATGTGATTATTGGATCTTTTGCTTCAGAACCAACTTAACACTTTTACAAGAGAGAAAATTCCTGAGTCTCATCCCCTAAAAAATGAGTCTGCGACTCTCAGGGTGGAGCCCCAGAAATTTCACTTTTAATTAGTTTACCAGGGGATCCCCTGGTATGCACACTTATGTTTTTGGACCATTGAACTAAACTCAAAGAGTCAAGGGACCATGTCACTCTTGTCCATCATTATAATCCTCACACTTGTAGTGTTCAGTAATACTTGAATGAATGAATGAATGAATGAACTCTGGCAATCAGTTTTGATTATTCCCTTAGAAATCATGTCCCCTTTACCTTAGGGCAGTGCTGTTCAAACCTTTTAGTCTCAGGACGCCAAAGAAGGTGCCTTAGAAAATTCTAAAAAACACAAAACTATACAAATACATTTTCTATAACACAAGACCATACAAACACATCAGCCATTAAAGTCATCATACTTCTTACAGCCTCTGGCAAACTCCTCTGTATATTCATCAGAGAATGAGAATGAAAAAAGGGGCATAAATTTTAACATTATGAAAATAATTTTGACCTCTCGAACTTCCTGAAAGGACTGCCCTTTGTGAATCATCGCTTAAGGGGTTGTTTTGGCCACAGAGGTGGCATGCCATAGTGGTTAAGCGCATGAACTCTAGGGTAAGAGTTTCAGGATATGAATCAGCTCTTTCACTTACTAGCTGTGTGATATTAATGTGCAACATTACTTAACCTTCCTGTGCTTCATTTCCCATATCTGTAGCACGGGGATAAGAGTGCCTGCTTTTTAGAAATGTGTAAGGGCTCCCTTTTCTTCGTATCTTCTCCAACACTTGTTATTTCTTGTCTTTTTGATAATAGCCATTCTAACAGGTATGAGGTGGTATCTCATTGTGGTTTTGATTTGTATTTCCCTTATAATTATATGTCATATATGTGTTGGCCCTTTTTTATGAAAACAAGCCACATTTGCAGTCCATCTATCCTTCAGGCCAGTGGCCAGCTATAGTCAGAGGTCACAGGTTTGGACAGTGGTTTTCTAATTCCTTCCCTGAATTTTAAAAAACTTCTCTGGTACTGTTTGTTACAATCTATTACAAAATCAGCTTCTAGTCTGTACCTCTTAATATGATTTTGTTGCATCCTCATTTTCTTTTCTTTGCTTGCCTTTCCCTTTTTGAAAGGTACTTCTCCCCTACAGTATATCTTTGACTCACTTATCTATGCAAGAGATTTTTTTCTTTCTAAGAACATGCTTACTTGTCTCTCAAAATATTCTCTTCCTTCTTCATTTTAATAGTTTCCATATTCTCTTTTTTTTTTTATAGGGCACAGCTCATTTGATTTATTAATTTGCTTTTTGCCATGGGTCTTATCCTTATTATAATGCCCACACACTCCCATCTGTCTCCTTTCTCCCATCGGCTACCACCAGCACCCTACCTCCCAGTTTCTAGATTCTTTGGTGTTATTTACTTTTAAAACTCTATCTTCCGATTTTTTCCTCAACTAAAGATTCCATTTTACAAGTAAAAAGAGTTTTGGGTTCAATATAAGGAAAACCTTTAAAAAATATTTAAAACCCAGATTAGAAAGTTAACATATAGTTAATATATAAAAAGAAAAATTTTGAAAAAATATATTTAAAAAAATAAATAAAATTCAGTTATAATCACTCCCACTGAAATATAATCATTAATATGTTGGCATATATACTTCTAGTAGGTTTTGTTTTCTTTTCAATAGATATATTTTTACAATGAAATTGGAATAATTTAAACACACTGTTTAATAATATACAAATATATGATGAATAATCTTTTATTTCATTAAATGTTATTCTACAGCATGTTTTAAAAAGGACTCAAGTAATCCAGGATTATTGCAGTATAATTAGAACATTAGTCCTAAATGACCACCCATTGATAACCAGAATAATTTTATATGTATCCTTCTACACCTTCTTCTAGGCTTGTTTCTAGAAAAAACAAAATCAAGTATACCTACTATTTTGCAGTGCGCTTTTAAAAAATTGTGATAAAATTCACATAATGTAAAATTCTAACCATTTTAACTATTTTAAAGTTTATAATTTGGTGACATTTAGTATATTCACGATGGTGTGCAACCATCACAATACATTCTAGAACATTTTCAGCATTGCAAAAGGAAATGGCATAGCTATTAAAGCAGTCACTCCCTATTCTCTCCTTACCCTGGCCCCTGGTAACACTAATATGCTTTCTGTTTCTATGGACTTGCCTATTCTGAATATTTCAGATAAGTGAAATCATACAACATGTAGCTTTTGTGTCTGATTTCACCTAAGTGAAAGGGTTCTTCCATGTTGAAGCATGGTGGAATAAGAAATATTCCATCATATTAATATATACCACATTTTGTTTATCCATTCCTGTGTCAATGGGCATTTGAGTTGCTTTTACCTTTTGGCAACTGTGAATTAGTGCTGCTATGAACATTAATTTGCAATTTTTTGTTTGAACACCTATTTGTTATATACCTATGAATGGGAATGTTGGATCATATGGTATTTCTATGTTTAGCCTATTGAGGAAACTGCAAGTTATTTTCCACAGTGGCATTTTACATTCTTTCCAGCAATACCTGAGAGTTTCAGTTTTTCTGCATCCTTGCAAATACTTGTTATTTTCTGTTTGTTGTTGTTTTTATAGTCATCCTAGTAGGTAATGGCATGTGGTATCTCATTGTGTTTTCCAATTGCATTTTCATGTGTTTATTGGTCATTTGTAAATATTCTTTGGGAAAATGTTAATTCAAGTGTTTTGCCCATTTTTAATTGGATGTAATGTGCTTTATTTTTCACTTAGAAATATACCATGGACATCTTTTACTCTATCATTTTTAAGCCAGTGTAATGTATTATGATATTTCATTTTCTAGGTTTATTATACTTTAAAAATCAATTACATTACTGTTATTTAGACTGTACTTTTAAACTTTTTAAGTTAATGCCATAATAAACATTTTAATAGGTAACTCCTTACACATATCCAAGAGTGTTCCTGAAAAATTTTTTGAAGCAGAATTGCTGAGCCAATTCTTAACTTATTGATACAAATGATAAATTGCTTTCCAGTATGGTTGTACCAATTTAAAGTTCTATCAGAGGTATTAGAATGTTATTATTTCTTTGCATACTCATCAACCATGGGTTTTATGCAGTAAAAACATTAATAATGTGTTGGCACAAAATGACATCTTTTTAAAATTGCATTTACTTAATTACTATAAATATAAATCATCTTAATAGGTTTATTGGCCATTTAAATTTATTTCTTTCTGGTAAATTGGCTACTTTGTCTTTATCAATATTTCCACTTTTTAAAAATATTAATACTAACAATCTTTTAGCTCTAAATTACTCTCTGTCATCCTTAACTTTTCATCTGAACTTTACCATTATTTGTTGTGATTTTTTATGAATAGAAAGTTTAAATTTTTCAATGTAAAACAAAAATTTTTTTAGTCTCTGCCAGTAGCGTTATACTTAGAAAGATCTCATCTGCCCCAGATTACATAAATATTTACCTAATTTCTTCTCATATTTTTATGGTTTTGATTTCTTAAATTTAAGTCTTTATGTAGAATTAATTTTGGTGTTTGATGTATGTTAGAAGTTTAACTTAATTTATTTGCAAATAGTTAAACAGTTGTTCCAACATCATTTATTCAGAAAAAAATCAATATATGCAATGGAATATTACTCAGCCATAAAAAGGATGAAATCTTGCCATTTGTGACAACATGGATGGACCTGCAAGGTATTATGCTAAGTGAAATAAGTCAAACATAGAAAACAAATACTTGATAATCTTACTTATATGTGAAATCTAAAGAATGAA
The DNA here is from genome assembly GCA_030015415.1 of Cynopterus sphinx. Taxonomy (NCBI): domain Eukaryota; kingdom Metazoa; phylum Chordata; class Mammalia; order Chiroptera; family Pteropodidae; genus Cynopterus; species Cynopterus sphinx. The sequence continues at coordinate 79,360,019 of CM057384.1, forward strand.
ATAAATGAATAAAACAGAAACAGACTCAGATATAGAGAACAAACTTATGGTTGCTGGATGGGGGGAGCTGGGTGGAAAATTTGAAGAAATTATGAAGTATAAATTGGAAGTTACAAAATAGTTAAGGGGACATAAGGTACAGCATAGAATACAGCAAATAATATTGTAATGATTATGCATAGTGCCAGATAGGTACTAGACTTATCAGGGGGGTTACTTCATAAGTTATATAAATGTCTTCTCACTATGCTGTACACCTGAAACTAATATAAAATAATATTAAATGTCAACCACAATTGGAAGAAATAGTCACAAGGATATAATGTAAAGCATAGGGAATATAGTCAATAATATTATAATAACTATGTATGGTGTCGGATGGGTGTACTAGAGTTATCCAGGTGATCATTTCATAAGTTATATAAAAGTCTAATCACTATGTCATACACCTCAAACTAATGTAATTTTGTATGTCAACTGTAATTTAAAAATAAAAAAGATTTCAAAGAAAAAGATCAGTTAACAATTAACTGACTAATAAAAAATAATGACATTAAAATTTTAAATCTTTGTATATATTCGATCTTTTTTTTTGACTCTTTATTCTATTCCATTCATCTGTCTATTCTGATGCCAATACCACAATTTTAATTTTTTATCTTTATAATATATATCAATATCTGATAGATCAAGTCTCACCTTATTACTCTTCTTTTAGAGGCTCTTTTTTCCCTTCCTTTCTTCCTTCCTTCCTTCCTTCCTTCCTTCCTTCCTTCCTTCCTTCCCTACCTTCTTTCTTCTCCCTCTCTTTCTCCCCCCCCTCTCGTTATCATTCATTTATCCTTCCAGATGCACTTTAGAATAACTACTGAGAAGGTAAAAAACATAAAGTGGCTGCAGAAATCGAGAATTGCCAATAGTAGTATTACAGTTCAGCTTTTAGGATCTAGTTGCAGTTTGAAATCATAAATTTGTTGTGTCATTGCTTGCCATGTTTGAGTGATTTTTCTCACTCAGTGGTATTTTTCTCAGTGGCACCAATATTGATAACATTTGGGCAGAGAGGAGTGACTATTAGAATGTTACACAGGAGTTTCTATGTTGAGTAGAATGCCCCCAAAAGGCTCCTTCTAACATAGCCTATTCATTCATTCAGTAAACATTTATTCAATGTCTCCTGTATGCCATCCACTTAGCCAGGTCTGGGGTTATAAGGATGTATAAAACAAAGTTCTTGTTTCAAAGGTGGACACAAAAATAATCATTTCAATTGTAAGGAGGAAAAATAACTTTATCCTCGTAGGTTTAGTAGCTAGAGCTTGCAAATCGACAAAAGCCAAATTAACAGGAGAAAAGGCATACAAATTTTATTTGGTGTTAATATTTGAATTTTTATGTACAGAGAGGACCTTCATAGAAAATAAATGAAAACCCAAAGAGGTGATTAGACGCACAGAATTTTAATAAAAGGGTGAGACAAAGAAAAGGGGTTTGGGCTTCTAGGGGTGGTAAATCGTGGGAAAGTAAATATGTAGGGGAAATTCATAGAAGATAGGGGTGATTTTAGTAAGGTTTGTTTGTGCAGAACCATCAGAGTACTGACTTTCTGTCTGCAGTGATAACAATAGCTTTTCTTCCCTCCTCTATGGAAGAGGAGAGGCAGAAGACCTCAGGAAAGCTTCCTAACATAGGTGAGTACTGAGCTGAGTCTGAAAGGATCAGTAGCAGAGAGCAACATGAAGGGCCAGTATGGGGTTAGCACTAGATACCACCACTTGAATTAGGCACGGAAGTAAGAAATATATGTACCAAAGTGAAATGTTTTGACTTAGCTATTTTGATAATGGCTTCAACTTCCCACTAGTGTTCTGTTTTGACTTTTCACTACTGTGCGTAACAAACAGCCCTGACCCACATCCAGCCCATCATTGAGTCAGTGCTGTCATCATCATCATCCTTGAGCTAATCAAAAAGAAAAAAAAAAGGAGAGGGTGAAACTCAAAGATGGGATGGAAATGTTTATCATACATATTTATTAATAATTTAAAAAAATTAAAGGCTGCATGCCAATGCCACCTCCCTCAGATTGCTGTCACTAAAGAGTGAAGTCCAAGGGAGTGGATGTGGGAAATGACACTGGAAAGGCAGGTAGGAGCCAGATCACAGGGGTCATCGCACCATTTTAAAAAGCTTGGACTTGATCTTATAGGTGATAAGGATGACTGAAAGGCTTTTAAGCTGGGAAGCTAGTGGTTACATTTATGTTACTAATATGGAAAATGTATCTGAGGAAGAGAAGCCTAGAGGCATATAAACTATTTGGGAATCTTTTTCTGTGAGAGGTGATGATGAGGAGAAGAGGACTGATGAAGAGCAGGAGGGACGTCTATAGAATGTGGTTAGTGTTCGGATTACAGGAAATGAGAGAGAGGAGTTGGCATTCAGCTTGTGTGACCAAATGATGGAAGACAGACAATTCAGAAGGGGGAGTAAGGGGCAGACATGAGGGAAGGATTTCAGAGTTTGGATGTATAATATGGTTCTTGTAGATATTTTAGGTGTCTTTTGAAATACAAGAGAAATTAGACATTAAGTTCTTGAAATCTTTATCATATCTCTCTAAGGTACTGGTTTTTAAGGAGGGGGGCTATCTAGTCTCACAGGAGACATTTAGCAATGTCTGGTGATTTTTGGTTATCACAGCTGGGGAGAGGCTATGCTGCTGGTATCTAGTGTTTAAAGGCCAATGGTTGGGAAAGCCTTCTACAACAAAGAGTTATCAGGCGCATACAAAGAACATACTGGCAATTGCCAGATGGAAGGGGGATTGGGGAGCTGGGTGAAAAAGGCAAAGGGATAAAGTACAAATCGATAGTTACAAAATAGTCATGGGGATGTGAAGTACAGCATAGGGAATACAGTCAATAATATTGTAATATCCATATATAGTGCCAGGTGGGTACTAGACTAACCAGGGGCAGGGGACGTCACTTTGTAAATTATATAAATATCTAACTCCTACATAGTACACCTGAAGCTATTATAAAATAAATTAAATGTCGACTCTAATTGAAAAATTAAAATAAAAAAAGAATTATCTGGCCCAAATGTCAATCGTGTCATGGTTGATAAACTGTTCTAGTGACTAGAGGAATAGAAATTAAAGATCATCTATTTCAACCATTCAAGCTGATATTCGAATACTTGCTTCAATAACCTATCAGTGCATAAGTGCATTGCATGAAACACCTAACATATTCCAAGGTTCAGAGCCCAACTTCAAAGCACGCATCTTTAAAAAGGTGTTTCGTTTCTTCTCTTTTTGGTCTAAAATCGACCTCTCTATACCAAGTAACCATTAGACCCAGTTTTACTTATTAGGCTCACAAAGAACAGTTTCTCATCATAACTGTTTTTGAGATGTATAAAAATATCAATTCTGTTTCTTCTACCATAACTGTGAGTCCTCTCGCTTTACCTAAAGCATAAGAGTGGGTGCATTGCATTTTCTTTTTTTAAAAAAATAATTAATTATTTTTATGGTGACATTGGTTAACGAAATCCAGTAAGTTTCAGCTATATATACACTGCATTTTCTTTATGCATAAAGGGAACACATAATTATAAAGAAGCAAAACAAATTAAATGATACCTTGGGATCTGGAACTTGGGGAAAAACATTTTAAACAAGAATTTAAAATTTCATTTACCAAATTTACAAAGGCAAAGTAAAATAGACAAAAATCAATGAAGACAACTGATTAACTGGATAGGACATAGGAAAAGTTTCTGATAAGAAAAATAAACCAAAGATTCACACGATAAGTAGAATCGGGAATAATATGAAATAATATAAATGAAACAAAGCAGAAAAAAAATGTAGTCAAGGAAGGAAAAACAAAAGGAATAGAAGATAATTCACATTAAGTAAATGGCATCTGAATTTTAAAGAGATGCAACACGCAGCTGCTTAGTAAAGGCTGTCCTGGCCTGATGCCCTAGGAAATTAAACAAGGAGGCTTTTTGCCCCGGAATTTTTATACCAGGGAAAGCAGGTTAAAATACCAAAGGCAGCGGTTTCCACTTCCCTTCTCCCTCCTCTCCCCTCCCGTTCCTTTCCTCCTCCTCCTTTCCTCCCACCCCACCTCGTTCTTCTCCTCTTCCGGGGTTAGGGTGATGGTAGAGTCGGGGCTCTCCATAAACAAATGGAAAGTGTACAGGCAGGGTTAACAGGAGAGACAGTCCTACAGATTTGCTTTAGCACTGAAAAACTTTTAACACATTATTATTATAGGGAAAACAAAATTAGCATTAAGTTTTCCTGTCCTCTTATCCAGTGCTGAGTCACTGCGCAGTCACCTGCGGCCCAGCTCAGCACGGTGTCCCAGATTCCCTCCACTCTGGAGAGGGACCTCTGCTAACTTAAGCGCAGCGATCCTGTCACATGCACAGGAAACATTGTCTCCGCTGTTCTGCTCAAGCCATCAAATCTCGAACTTGAGGCAGCAACAGCTGAGCAAGCCAAAATGAAGGGCGTGGACACAAAGCAATACAAAATGGGCCTAGACAGAAAAAAAAAAAGAAAAGAAAAAACTCCAGAAACCCGACGGGCAATTGTTCTTCTCACTGAGACCGAGAACATCCTCGCCCCAGGTGGTGAGCGGGGAGCGGATACGGAGCATTCACCAGGCCAAGCAGGCGAGGTCAGCTCGGATTCCCCCGGGCGGATGAGCGCACCGACTCCGGCGGCTCGCGTCCAGCGTTGCGTAACGGACAGAGGCCCAAGGCGGTCAGCACGACCCGGAAGGGCCCTGCGCCGCCCGCCTGCTCGCGCCGCGCAGCTCCCACGCCTGGCCGCGCGAGCAGCTGCCCTGGTGAACTTATTGCAGGGGAGGGGTTTGGGGAGCCCCTCGCAGCTTGCATTGATTCTTTCTCCAGCTAAGCCACTGCCGCACGCCATAACCTTGCGGAAAGCTCTTTGTGAGACCGCGACTGGGACAGCCGAGAGGCCACGAGATGGCAGCAGAGGACATAGCCCGGGGCACAAAACCTGAGCCATCTGCAAAAGCAGACATTTCATTTGGGAAATATCTTTGGTTATCTATAGTCATGAATTCAAGGCCAGAATAAATGACTGAATAGCAAAGAAATGGAGGTAACATTTTATGAGTGACTTCCACAAATGCTGCCAAATTGATGAAGGGGCAGATACAGTGGTTGCTGGGAGCACTGCAGCAAAGCAGAAGGCTTTCAAGGAGTCCCTAGTACAAGGGACTCTAGTACTAGGCATTGTGGAGGGGGGAATAATGAGGATCACAGGACGAATCTCAGTCTTCCCTTGCAACTGGTAGAGGATAATGCACAGGAAAGGGGAATTAGTAGCACTGGGACTAAATCTCGGATCTGACTTCTCGTCTAAAGCTCTTTTCCTTACATAGCTGCCCCTCCTCCAGTTCTTACTATCAAAAGTCACCAGACATTGCCAAATAACCACTATTTGGTGGGGGGAGGGGGAAACTTCTCATGGAGTGAACTTGAGAACCAATGCCATAAGAGATCTGATTAAAATGTTTTAAGAACATAATGTTCAACCTCTTCAGGATTTGAATTTCAAAAGAGGCCTTGAAGGCCTACAAATTGGCCATCATTGCACATCTAAAACCTGCATTCCTACCAAATGTTTGTATAACAGACTATAATTGAAGGACTATAATCTGAATCTTATCCTCAATTAAAAAGATTAGTTATTAACATTTTAATATCGGGAGATTTCACATTTAAAAGTTAGAACTTCTTTTATAAGACAATTGTAACTGTGGCAATACCAGGCCCATAGTCCCATATGACAATAATTGGATGGAGTTGAAGAGGGGTCAAGTCGTTAAATAAAATGTGTGCTCTCTAGTTTGCGATAGTCCCCACCAATCTTTATTACTTCATACCCCATCTGGTTCACTCATTTACACTATTCCTCATCCCAAAGGCAATTTATTTTCAACTTCTGAAGTGCTTCAGTTTTAAATTATCTTTCCACGTGTGGTATTCTTTTAGTCTTGATACTCCAGTAAGGTAGAAATGATAAATACTATGATTATAATCTGTGTAAGCAAAATGTAGTTCAGAGAGGATTAACTTGCTCCACTTTACACAACAAAACCAGAATCTAGATTTCCTGACCCTCAATTCTATTATTTTGGGGGGGAGAAATTTTCTATTAAGAACTTCATTTAGTGGTTCATGGAACAAAACTAAAGTAGAGATGGGCATGACTGCTAGAACAGGTGAGTTCCAACTGCTAAACCGTTCAAGAATCACTGCAAATGATTAACTCTTTTAGTATGTCTGCTTCCTTTCTCCTTCCAGGAATATGAAAAGATTGCCCTTCTCGCTATCTTGAAGTTGGGTGTGACTATATGACTTGCTTTGGCCAACGAAATATGAGTGGAAATGATATGTGTCCCCTTGAGGAAGGAGCATTTAAGAGCCCATGAAGAATTCATCATCTTTTGGGGGGAGGGGAAATGTGACTCTGAGCCTCGGGAGGGCATGGTAGGATCTCAAAATGGAGCTGCTTCTGCTTGGGTACCTGAATAACACAATGAGCAGAGGCCCCTTCTAGACAACTCTAGACACGCAGAGATTAACCTTTGTGGTTTTAAGCCATTGAGATTTTGACATTTACTACAGCACAACCTAGCCTACCTTGACTAATACAAGGTTCATTTGCATGATCTTTGAACTTCTCTAAGAACTAGAATGCAATGCCTAGACTTCTGATCATACCACTGAGAGTTGTTGCTATATCCGGAAGACAGAGTGAATTGTTGATTTTTACCCCTAGCTCCCTTTCCTTATTCACCACCACCGTCTGATATGGAAATCAGTTTCTGAGTACTTCACACATGAGCTCTCCATTATTCTGACAGTTAGACTGGGAGGAGAAAGGGGGAGGCAGCTCTTGTTTTCTCCATCCCAGAACTGTCCCCACCCACTAGCACTCACACAACCTTGTCATAGGGCGACTATTACCACTCCCAAGGTGTCACGAACAGAAAGGAGTTGCCGCTGGCACCACTGCAATGTTAGAGCAAGGCAGCTAGGCTGCGCTCTTTCCTCACTGGTGTCTGGGCTTGGCTAAGCCAGAAGCAGCATTCTCTTAAGGGAAAGAAGCCTTCTCAAGTGGGAACAAAAATGAGTGTGAGGCGCACACCCATCCTGGGCACTATGTGAATTTGGGGTGAGTTCTTTTAGTACTCCAGCTCTAGTCAATCTCTAGTTTCTCTAGCGGCTAGGAGGCTGCCCGGCTTAGGACGACCGGGCCACCCAGTTTTCTTTGGCTTTTCTCGAGCTCACCTGAGCTTCTCATCTTTGCACACTTGTAAAGGTCATAAACGGTGGGGGCTGAGCGCAAGCAGTTTCAGCAACCGGACCGCCGCTGGGATCAAAGGTCGGCGCGGCTGCCGAGAGGCTGAGCCTGCGCAGTCCTGCTCCCTTTTGGAAAGAAGGGGTGGCGGCAACGCGGGCTCGTTCCACCCGCGTGCTCGCAAGAGGCGGGAAACTCTTAGGTTGGGTCGCCGCGTCCCTCCCTCTTCCTGCCCCGGCCCCCCGTCTGCCCCGCGAGCCGGTGCTCCTCAGGCGCCCAGGCCCGGGGGGAGGGGGACGAGAAGAGCGCCGGGCTTCTGACTCATCATCTCCAACCCCTTTCTCGCGCGCGCTCCAAGTCTCAGGACTTTCGACCTGGGCACTGTGGGAGGGGGCGCGGCGACAGCATCTGGGGAACCCCAGCTCTGCCCAGGGCCAGCCTTCAGCGCCGGCCTATCTCCGAAGCTGGCAGAAGGAGGGGTGTGGACCCGCAGTCAGCTCTCAGTTGCCGGGGGTGGCGTGGCGGGGTCCCCGCGCAGGACAAGCCGCCCGGCTCCTCCCTGAACGTGGGGCCAGTGGTCGCGTCCGAGTAAACTCGGCTAGACTCCGACTTCCAGCGCCTCGCGTCGCTCAGCAGATGCACAGCACCCCCACCGCAGAGAAAAGGCTCTTTATTTCCCGGCAGGCCGCGAGGTCGTGGGGCATCCTGGGACTTGTAGTCTCTGCTAGAGTAGAAAGGAAACGGATCTGAGGGAGAAACACTAAAGCACCTATGAATTGATTTCGGCGAGTGGGCAGGCACGGGAACCCGGGCTTGGAGTGAATGGGATTGTGAATGGTGGAAAGAGGATCACTAGTGAGATGAGGTAGTTGTTAAGCTGTATGGGGAGTCCGTGGGGGAGGAGGGTAAGGATGGGAGAGAGGAAGTGGGTATAGGTGGAAGGTGGCTTAAGGATGTCCTGCTGGTGGGCAGCTTTTCAGGACAGCGGGGTGAGGAAAGACTCTGGTCTACGTATACTTTCCGCTAGAAGAGAAAGGGGCCTAGTTTGAACGAGAACTGAAAGTATTCCACCGGACTCGTGTAGGTCTCAAGGGACTCCATCTAGCTTCTGGGTTCAGTGGGGTGGGGTGCTGGAGGGTCTGGAGAATGCTCCCATGGGGTAGGAGAGCAGCACCTGCCTGCTTCCCTTGCCAGCTCACTCATTTGATCCGTTCGCTCTGCTAGGCCTCTTGGGATCATTCTCCAAATTAGGAATTTCCTCCAACTCAGAGAGACCCTGAAAACCAGACAGAGATGTGAGGAGAGTAAACTATAGGGGTGAGAAAGGAATCCCAGACAGAAGCAACTTCCTCCTCCTCCTCTCTCAGTTTTTCTCGTGTTCTCATAGCCATTCCAATATTTAAGCAGCTTTCTAATGTTCCCCCACATTTCTAGCCCTAACTCTTTAGATACCCAATTCCCTCTGACCCACCACTAAGGGAGAATTATCTAAAGCCAGAAAACCAGTCACTTTCAGTCTAGGACCCCTTCTTTTCCTCCCTGCCCCACTGTTTTCCCTTAAGTGCCATTGAACAAGATAGCCAGTGAAAAAATGAGCTGTTAGCTAGCTGCTCCATACTTTCTTTTCTGCCCTCAGTACCTCCTGCAGCTCCTGGTAGTGCAGACTCTGGCTCTTGCAGCATCCTGCCTTCCTCTGGCTCAGCAGGAATAGGGAGTATGCTGAAACCAATACTTCCCCTAGGGTGAAGGCCTCAGTGCTGAGCTCCAGCACCAGCAAGCTGTCCAACTGCAGGTAAACAGGGTTGAGGATGCTGCCAGGGACCCAGCACCTGTTTGTCCCTGCCCTTTCCCCTCTCCATCTCCTTTTAACTCCTCATCCTCCCACCTTCTTTATTCACCCATACCTGGGAGGGGACAGTTGGGGCAGGTCCCAAGGCTGTCTTCATTACCTCCACCACCACCACGATGAAGCCAAAGATCAGACTGAAGATGTTGAGTATCATCATGGCCTGCACCTGCCAGTGAGCCAGCTCAGCCTTGCCTAGCGTAGGCAACTCATTGCAACCCCAAGCCCCACTTGCACATAGCCAGAAACAAAATTCAGCTCTTATTCCTCCACCTTCCAACAGGGCCATCAGCCCTGTAACCTTTTTGCTTTCCCTCCTCATCTTTTAGGCCAGTTAGGGGAAGAGAGCTGATAAGATTAGTCAACATTTAGAGAGCCACTTCCTGGGCTGAGGGGTGTGTGTGTGTGTGTGTGTGTGTGTGTGTGTGTGTGTGTGTGTGTGTGTTGGGGGGTGGGCAGAGTAGTATTGCATTATCTTCCCCTTTCACCTTCCAGAAGCGGGGCGCTCTGCGCAGCTCAAGGGTAACAGTCCCAGTGAGGATACCCTGAATGGTGAGAAAGGCAAGTCTGAGCTCTGGCCTCATTAGTGAAGGGCCCCCAGGACCTTCCTTTTACTCTCCCTTGTGGTGGGTCTTACCAATGCTCCAGGTCCAAGCGGGAGTGCTGTGGCCATGTGACAAGAAGAGTTAAGGCAAGCAACTGAGACAGCAGAAGGTACCACAGCCACTGCCAGCCATAGCTGGCTCACCTGGAGGCCAGATGCAGGGTGTTTGAAGAGGAACTATCAGGAATTCCCTCCTTCCAATCCCTGCTTCTTCTAGAGATCAGCAATTGTAGGAATGCATAGTGGTGGAAAGCAGTCAATCAAGGGAAGTGGAGGAAGGGTGGTATTTAATTTATTCTACCTCAGCTTGTAGTTTACTTACGTACCTATGTGTTTTCCTCATCTGATGGAAGCCACTTGGAGATTACGGGTCTTGCCTTGTTTATCCTATGCATCCTCCCCCTCCTCCCACTCAGAGCCTAGCAGTTTTAAACACACGGTAGGTGCTCACAAAGTGTGGATGGGATTGAATTGGGGTACAAGTAACATGCTGAAGCTTGGGGTGGGGCATCCTGGCCTCACCGCCAGCACCAAGAGATGCCCACTCTGCCTGTGCCTTGCCCAGTGCTGTAGCTTTTCCAGATGAAGGCTGGATCTCTCCGGCTCTCGCTGACCAGCTCTGTCCTCCATGGCTCCCTTGACCACAGAAGCTCAGTGCTTTCCTGGGAAAAAGTTTTGTATTATGGCACCTATCTGGAGGCAGGACATGCAGAAATGTCTTTCAGCTGCCCCTCTGACTGCTTCTAATATCCAAGAAGTTGGGGCTCCAGGCCTCTCACCTACCTAGTCTGAAGCAGCTACTCCGAAGGGATGAGACCCAGCTTGGCCTGGAGCTCCTGGCAGGGCCTGTAGCTCAGAGTAGACAACAAACTTGTCCTGGCAGAGACAGGTTGTCAGGCCTGGGGTGTGGTGGGGCGAAGGTCTCTATGAGAGTCTAAGGATCCAGGAAGTGGCCCTGGGTAGACATCAGCTTCATTTGACTCCACAAGATGCCCAGGCCAGCTTTACTTTGTTCCCATTTCCAGAGATGGGCCCTCATCTCTGCCTATCCTGGGTTCCTCTAATGATCGATCACTCAGCCTGGGTCCCAGTTTCCCCCCATTTTTATATAATCTCTCTCTCTCTCTCTCTCTCTTTTTTTTTTTTTTTTTTTGATTTCTTTGAATTACTTGCTGTTCCCTAGGGAAATTGCACATTACTGTCTAGATTGGTCCTGTCATTACTGCTTGTAGCTTTGTCCCAAGACCTGGCAAGGTTTAATTCTCCTGGCTTCCTGTCTTTCACTCTCTGGATGATTTCTCCTCTCCTGTATTTCTTGAAGAATTTAGTCTGGATGGGACATTGACTAAGTGGATAGGGCCCCCTATTTATAGCGGGGATTGTTTTTGACTCAGCGATAATAACCTGCAGCTAGACATGTACAGAAGATAGTCCCCAGTTGATCAGTCTTGGGAAGGATGGTATTGAAACAATATTTTTGAGAGAGACAAGTTGCCTTGCAGCCAGGCCAACCTGGACTAACATCTCAGCTCTTCCAATTTCCTAGCTGTGTGACCCTGGATACATTATTCTACCTAGTTGAACCTCAGTTTGTTCAAACTGAGTGATAAAACACAGTGTGTGTGTGTGTGTGTGTGTGTGTGTGTGTGTGTGTGTGTGAGAGAGAGAGAGAGAGAGAGAGAGAGAGAGAGAGAGAATAATATGAGTGTGAAGAGTTGTTGATGCCTGGTGGGTGCTTAGTAACCATTAGTGGTGCTGATGAGGTCATACTTTTGTGCCCGATGCCCATATACTAAAGGGCTTATTCAGAAGCTAAGCTGGGGACGTTTATTTCTACAGTAAGAAGCAGAAGCAGCTGGGCTCAAATATATACTCTAGAGATCAAAATAGGAAAGGTCCATCTTGGTGCAGAGCCTGAGGTCCGGAGGCAACCAGATCTATGTTCAAATTCCAGATCTACCTGGATGACCTTGTGCAAGTTGCTTAATCTATTTCCTATAAAGGGATGTTAATAATAGCACAGGGTTGCCTTGAGTACCAAAAGAGAAAATGCAGATGAACTAGCTCAGCCCAGCACCTGGCACATAGTGCTCAATAAATGTTAGTGGCTATTATTATTGATGATGATAGGAAGAGGACTGAGCCAGGAGACCCCTGAGAGTTAGTACCAGGAGATAGAGTCCTGAGAGGCAAGTGGCCTTTTTTTTTGTAAGCCACTTCTGCCCTACTCAGTGCTGGGCCAACACTCATTGGAGCATTGTGCCCTCTTCTTTCCTGGGGAGTGGGAAAGAACAAAGTGTCACATTTAAAGAGACCTGAATTGTTGTGCATCTAACTCCCTCCTCCATCTCCATGTGTATTATTTATTTTTTTTTTTTAGTGGCGATGGCCTAACAGAATGTGAGACATTGGGCTTGCACTTAGGATCCCTGAGCTGGCAGGCCAGTGGAAAGAGAATCGTTAGTCCCATTTGCCTTACCTGTAAATGCAGACTAATTTTATTTCAGAGTGTTATTTTAAGGATTATATACTATTAAATGTGAACAGGCATCCAGTAAATATTGATTAATTCTGAGTATCCCACTTACAAATTTGCAGCCCCTGTTTAGATTACAATCTCAAGGGAGGGTAACTACATTCCCCGCCTCATCTGTTCATCCCCCACAGCGCCGAGCATAGCGCCTGGTACTCAGTAAGCACTCAGTAAATATTTGTTGTATGAAGAGCCATTAAAGCGACTTAAGAAATGGAAAACAGAATTCGAGAGGAAGGCGCAGGAATTGTTTATCAAGAACAGAAAGGACCGAAGAGTAACTTTAATAATGTTTCTCCTACGGCAGACGTTTACTATCTCTATCATCGCCCCTCCTCCTCCCCAAAAAGAGAGACAGAAATTGTAAGGGAGAGGCTTTGAGATAAAACCCCAGGAAGAACTTCCCCAGTCTGTGCATGTTGGGGCAGAAAGAGCGGCAGAGCCAACTCCTTCCCTGGTATGTCCGGGTTCGGGGTGGGAGGGGCAGAGCTGCTTGGAGGCTGGGGGAAGGACGAGATGACCTTTCAGAATCTCTTCCAGTCCCCACTAGGAATCGTCGGTGCGCCCCACCCCCCTCCTGCCCTCCCACCCTCCGACAGCGCCCCCCGTCTCCAGGCCGCCCGCACCCCGCCCCTGGCGGCCGCCTCTCGCGGCTGCCGGGGTCCCCAGCTCCCTGTCCCCGGAGCCGGAGCCTCGCTCCCGCTCCCGCTCCCGCTCCCGCGCGGCTCCCAGCGCCGCCGCGCCGCCCCCCGCATGCTAATGGCCGGGCCGCCTCCCGCCGCACACAATGCGGGCCAGGGCCGGGGGCGGGGGACCGGGGAGGGGGCGGGGGCCGGGCCGGGGGCGGGGGGGCCGGGGCCCGGCGCATCTCCCCCGGCCCCACGTAACGCTGACGCCCGCGCCGCCGGCCCGCCGCCCGCCGCCGCCGCCGCCGCCCGCGCCGCCGCCGCCCGCCCGGGGCTCGTGAGTAGCCGCTCCCCCCACTCCCGGCCCCCCCTCCGCCGCCCGGCCCCCGCCCCCGGCCCCCTCCCCCCCTCCCGGAGGGGGGGCCGCTCCGCGCGCCGGGCTCGGAGCAGGTGCAGGGGGCGGGGGCGGGGGAGGGGCGCCGGCTCGGCCCCGAGCAAACTTCGCCCAGAGCTCCTGGGGGGGGCGGGGTGGGGGCGGCGGCCTCGGAAGCCTGGAGAGCTAGGGGGGCCTCGAGGGAGGGGGGGCAAGGTGGGGGATCCGGGAAAGCGGACACCGAAGGGGAAAGGCCAGCGCTGGTGGGGGGGGACGGGGACGGGCGTCTTTGTAGGGGCCCGAAGGCAGGGCGCGAGGGGCCTGGGGGTGTGGGGCGGCCGAGCGGTGATCCAGAGTGGAGGAGAGCCCCCAGGCCCAGGTAGGGCTGATGGAAGCGGGGGAAGGGACCCAAACTCCCTGGGAGCAGGAGTGGGGGAGGGGAGTGGATGGGGGGTGCTTCCCTCTCTGCGTCCCAAACAAAGTGTCACAAAGAGCTCGGCCGGCGGCAGCAGCGGAGGCGGCTGCAACTCAGCTTTTGTTCTCCCGGCCTGGGTAGCTGAGCCCTGGCCTTCCAGTCTCCCAACCCTGCCCCCCATCATCCTTCTGTCTTATCTAACCCGGGAAGGGTCTGGGGTGCTGCCGGAAGAACCTCTTGTGCAGGATCACAGGTCCTGCCCTACTTGCCAACCTACCTCTGGGAAGTGGATTTTCCCAGATGCTCTCTGCCCACCCCCACCCCCTAATCCCAGGACTGAGGCCCATATGGATGCTAAGACTGACCTTTCTAGGGTCAGCTCCCGCTAAGGGGACTTAGGGCTGGCTCCACGCCCTCTCCCCCAAATCCAGGTCCTCCACAACTTTCAGAAGAGGGGTCAAGTTGGGACATGCCTCTGGAATAGGATTCACAATGTTGGGATGGCAGTAGGTGAGCAGGTGTACCTTCCCCTCACCTTCTGCTGTGTATTTGGAGTCTAGACTGAGATTCCGTGTCCCCAACCCAGGTTGGTGAGGATGGAGGAAAGGAGGCTTTACCAAGAACTCACTGTAAAAGCTGTAGTTTGGGGTCAGTTTGGAGGAGCTACCTGAGCAGTGAGGTTCAGAGGACCATGGAGAAGAGACCATAAAAGTGAGCTATTGAGATGTCTGTGTGATAAAGGAGGTCCTGACTCGAGACCACCAACGAAGCTCCCTCTCCTTTTAGCCCCATCTAAAGCAATAATCATAATTGTTAGAGGACTTGGGAGGTGTAGGATTCTCAACAGATGGGAAAACATCAAGAATTAGAAATGACTCGTGACAGAGGCCTATTCACAACCACACCTCAGTAGTCCTGAACTCTTGCCCCTTACACTTTGACCCTGAAAACTTTTGAACCACGTGGCTTGAGGGACAATCTGAGTGGTCCTCCAGCCAGCATATGTTTTTATGTACCTGTCCCTGTTGTTTCTCAATCTTCTCACCAACCTCTGCATCCTTCCCTCAGTAAGGTTTGATGGTCCACACCCCCTTCCCCATCAGCACTCCCAGCACATAAAAATAAGTGGCCTGTCGCTTTGGAAGGATTTCTGATCCCTACCCCTGGCCTTGCATCCTTATAGAACTCAAATAAGGGCAAGATACCCCCTGATTCCCAGTAGGGGTGGAAAGTAGGTCAGTGCTACTGTCTTGGCTGTCTTGTGGATGGCATTGAGGGCCTATTAAAAAAAACTTGATTATTGCCCATGGGCAGTACATGCATGACCTGGGTTCCAAGACCGTTAACAGAATCTTGAGCCTTGTTAATGCTTTCTCCTATTGAGAAAAACTCCTAGGATCAGGTGCCTGGTTTGGAGTAGAGGTGATTCAGAATCTTTTGACTTGGACTAGGAGGGTCTCTCAGTGGGTTCTGTTGACCTGAGGCCACCATCTGGGGAAACTTGCCCACCTTGGGAATATAGCTCTAATTTGAGTCTTCTTGTGTATCACTGCATTTCCATCCTAGAAATTGCTGTGTGCACAGCAGGTTTTTTTGTTTTGTTTCGGGGGAGGGAGCTTTGCCTTATTTCTGCGTTACTTGCCTCAGATATGAGGTCAACTTCCCGTTAGTTAATTTTGCTTGCTATTCTACAGGCAGTTTCAGGGGCCCTAGAATCTTCTCAGAATCAGAGTATGTGCCCATAGGTTAGTCAGCTATGACCATGCAGTATTCCCAGCCTTCTCCCTCCTCCCCCACCATCTGCTTCCTCTGAATATACCAGATTGGCTGTACACCAGGATGTTCCGGGAATCCCCAGGAGAGCAGCAGAATGTGATGGACCCAAATACGATGCCTCACTCATTCTGGGATGTACAAACTGTAACTGTCAGGACACTCCTTATAGCTAATTAAAATTCTTCTAGTTACATCTATTTTCTATTACGTCTACCTATTTTCGGTGTTATCCAAAAGGCAAAAATAATCCCCCTGGTACCACTGTTCTCTCCTTCCCTTCCCCCATGGCTCCCAGATAGGAATTAAAAAAAAAAAATCCTCTAGCTTTTCTCAGCTGTAACTGTGGTGCTAAAATGGCAAACGTAGCCCCTCTAGCACTTCATAGCCCTGTCTATTGTACTTAGGTAGCCAAAGTGGTTCCTCTGGTAGCCCACTGCACTCTCCATGGTACTGAAGAGATGACCATTTGTTTTAACTTCTTTCTGGGGTCCAGAAGAGTCCTGTGACTCAGAAATACAAAACTTTCAAGCTGGAAGGGACCATCAATATAAATTAGTCCATCCCCCTTATTTAACAGATGAGTAAACTGGGAGGATAAGTGATATACTGAAGGTTGCAGGGCTATTAATGGTCAAACTGGGCCCACAATAGCCTTGTACCACTCAATCCTACTCTAATTCACCTTTCATGATACTATTTAGTGAGCCTGGCTAGGCTCTTGGACCCAGGAAAGGGATTTATTTGGAGAATCCCAATGGTGAGGGTGGATGCTCTAGTTTGGTGCTACAAAAATACAAATATTTAGTGGTGGAGGTTGTTTAGTGACCCTTGGACAAGGACACTTTGTTAATTTCCTGTTAATAAAATTCTCATAACCTAGATTCCACATGTAACAGGTACCTGCCTGTTATGGTGTCTTATCACATTCACTAAATACCAAAAATTAAAGAAGCCTCAGACCTCCAGAGCCTCTTCTCTTTGCTGATAAGTAAATTGGGCTGACTCCTGGCCCAATTCTCTTCCATTAATGATCCTTAAGCAAAGTAATGCTTGAGTCCTTTGTCAGTAACCCATTTCAGTTTCATAATGTCTATTGTAAGGAAGTTCTTTATTTTGTATCAAATATTCTTTCTAAGGAAAAAAAAAATAAAAAAAAGGTTAGGCCCACATTTGTCTAGCCTTGACCAGAAAAAATTCTACATGTAAGCAGGAAGGTATACCGACCGATTTCTGGTCATCCTCCCAGGCCTATTTCCATGAATCTTAATTCTGGGATTGCTTCTAAGTCCTAATGCTAACCTCCTCTGCAGCTGAGAATCAGGAGACCCCCCCCCCCCATCCTCTTCTCAGTGCTCTTCTTCCTCAGAACTGGAGCTCTGCACATCCCAGGCCCAGGGAATTTTAGCCTGGAGAATTTTAACCCTTTCTTGCTCAGAGCATGTGCTGAGCCCCTATCTGTGCAGATGGCCCAGCCCCGCCCCCCGTCCCTCACTCCAGCCTCTTGAGCTCAGAGCCAGTGTAATCCTCCTCTTGTGTGAGGGAGCCTCTCCCCTGCAGAGAGGAGGAAAGCCTGCTTCGGAACAGCCCTGGACAAAGGGGCTGAGATGCCCCATCAAACTGCAGGCTCAAAGGTTTGAAACATGGGGATGAATCCTATCTGGTATTTGCAGTTTTTAACCCCTTCTACAGACCAGCAGCGCCCCTGAACTTCCACTCCTCCCCCCAACTCTCTCTTCATTCCCTCTCCCTCTGGCTCTCTCCCCCTTCGTGCCCCTCCCCCTCTGTCTGTCTCCAGACTCTCTGCTGCTGGGAGGTGTTTCTCTCCCATGCATGAATGAGTCTCTGTAATGAATGGAAATGAATGGATCAGGAATCCAAGCGGAGGGAGGGAGAATGAGGGGGAACGACAGAAAGACAGGGTAAAGGCAGAAGGAAGGACTGTGGAGCCCGGAGGCATGTTTGGCTGGCTGGTTAGTTAGGGCTCTGAGAGCAACTAGTCCCATTTGGATCACTGGAGAGCATGGCAAGCCCACCCCAATGGCTCATCCAGCAGCACAGCCCAAACTAAATGAGAAGGTTATACTGTGATGGTCTCCCTCCACCACCAGGGATGGTGGTGGTAGCTGTCCTGGACCAGGCATTTAAAACCTATTTGGGGGAAGAAGTATGTTATCAGGGAGCTTTGTGAGCTTGGCAAATCAAGGAGTACAAGTTTTGAAGACAGCAGCCCCCTCCTGCCTCAGGATGCAAGGAGGGAGAAGGGATAGGTTTCAGTAAAACAAGGTGCTAAGATTGTGGGGTTGGGGGTGACACTTCCTATTGCTGAAAATCAGGACTCATCTTTTACTCCAAATCTGTCTCTCTTGCTTTAGCTCTTCAGCACCTGTTGCCTTCACTAGCAGCTTTTCCTCCTCCTTCTCTGCACTCCCCAGAACCAAAGAATGTGAAGGGGGTCCATGGAGGTGAGTGAAGCTCTGGCCTGAACCTGCAAGTACCTACAACTAGACTCCCTCCCCTCCCTACCTCTCTCTTCTGGCCTGCCGTTATTAGAAGTTATCTCTGTGGCACCAACAGCTCAATTTACATTCTTCCCCAAATTCCCCAAGGCGAGTGGGTAGGGAACCCAGGGTGTAGTGTACCTGGTTGAGGCCCCAACCCACCTTCCCTCGGGTTCTTCTGGCCCTCCATGCCCTTGCTTACCCCACAACTCTCCTTTCCCCACCCTTTGCTCTATATTCCTCTTTCTCCACAGGGCTCACGTCCCCGTGCCCCGGGTGGCCACTTAGCGCCGTCACCGCCGGCCTTCGACGGCGAACTGGATCTGCAGCGCTACTCTAACGGGCCAGGAGTGAGCGTGGGGTCTTCAGTAATGGGCGCGGTGGGCTGGGCTGAGAGTCGCGCTGGCGAAAGACGCTTTCCCTGCCCTGTATGCGGGAAGCGCTTCCGTTTCAACTCCATCCTGGCTCTGCACCTGAGGGCACATCCAGGTGCCCAGGCCTTCCAGTGCCCGCACTGCGGCCACCGGGCAGCGCAGCGGGCACTCCTGCGCTCGCACCTGCGCACGCACCAGCCTGAGCGCCCGCGCAGCCCCGCCGCGCGCCTACTGCTGGAGCTGGAGGAGCGTGCGCTGCTGCGCGAGGCCCGGCTGGGGAGACCGCGAAGCTCGGGGGGCGTGCAGGCCATCCCAGCCCCTGAGGGCCTGGCGCGCGCCCAGGCTCCGTCGTCGGCCGCCTTCCGCTGCCCCTTCTGCAAAGGCAAGTTCCGCACCGCGGCGGAGCGCGAACGCCACTTGCACATCCTGCACAGGCCCTGGAAGTGCGGCCTGTGCAGTTTCGGCTCCAGCCAGGAGGAGGAGCTGCTGCACCACAGCCTGACGGCCCACGGAGCGCCCGAGCGCCCCCTGGCGGCCGCCTCGACTGCGCCCCAGCCTCAGCCCCCGCCACAGCCCGAACCCAGGTCGGCCCCCAAGCCGGAGCCGGAGCTGGAGCCTGACCCGGAGCCTGAACGTGCGGCAACCCCTGTCCCTGCCCCCGCCGCCCCCGAGGAGCCCCCCGCGCCTCCAGAGTTCCGTTGTCAAGTGTGTGGCCAGAGCTTTACGCAGTCCTGGTTTCTCAAGGGCCACATGCGCAAGCACAAGGCCTCCTTCGATCACGCGTGCCCGGTGTGTGGCCGATGTTTCAAGGAGCCCTGGTTCCTTAAGAACCACATGAAAGTGCACGCCAGCAAGCTGGGCCCGCTGCGTGCCCCGGGGCCTGGCTCGGGGCCTGCCCGGGCCCCCCAGCCTCCCGACCTGGGTCTGCTGGCCTACGAGCCCCTGGGCCCTGCGCTCCTTTTGGCCCCAGCACCTTCCCCAGCTGAGCGCCGTGAGCCCGCGAGCCTCCTAGGCTACCTGAGCCTGCGAGCTGGCGAAGCCCGGCCCAATGGCGAGGGCGCCGAGCCTGGGGCTGGCCGCGGCTTCGGAGGGTTCCGCCCGCTGCCTTCTGCTCTCCCAGCCCGGGCTCGGCGACACCGTGCCGAGGAGCCTGAAGAGGAAGAGGAGGTGGTGGAGGCCGAGGAGGAGACCTGGGCCCGGAACAGGGCACTGGGCCCTCTGGCTTCACTGCACCCACGCCCAGGGGAGGGGCCGGGGCACTCTGCACAGGCCGTGGGGGCCACGGCCAGACCTCCTGCCGCACAGGGTACGTAAGGGGCTTCTCCGAGATGTTCCAAATCCTGGGCCTCTCTGACACCACCACACTCCTCCTGTACTCTCCTTTAAAAAAGGGCCTGCTTATTTCTCACTCCCCCGTCCCCCCCAGCCTTTACCACCTTCTGAGACCACCAACTCAACTCACAGCAAATCCAACTCATTCCCCAGAGCATGCTGTTTCCTCCCGGGCCCAAAAGAGAAGCAGTCTTCTGGGGTCCTTGTGGGGTGTGTGGCTCTTATCAGATTAGGGCAGAGGTACTCTCTGACTTGCTTTAATGCTTGTGTTGCAGAAGAGAATGGGCTGTTAATTGGAGGGACCCGGCCTGAAGGGGGCCGAGGGGCCACTGGCAAGGATTGTCCCTTCTGCGGAAAATCTTTCCGCTCAGCGCATCACCTCAAAGTGCACCTGCGAGTGCACACAGGTAAGAGGGCAGCCTTCAGGGTGGGGAAAACACTGGAGGGCAGGAAGAGAGGTGAGAGGGCCACTAGAGATGACATTCTAGTGGCCCTCATCTGAAGATGAGCCTTCAGACTGTCCAGATGAGGACGTTGGGCAGTCCTTTATTAAATCAGAGGGGTAGAGAGGCAGTATTTTTTTTCCTGGTCCAGAGATCTGTACACTGAGCGAAATGCAGGTGGGGTGGGCAGTGGTCATTACTGTGACCTTGTCGCACGCTCCTCTCCCCAGGTGAGCGCCCCTACAAGTGTCCGCACTGCGACTACGCAGGCACCCAGTCCGGCTCGCTCAAGTATCACCTGCAGCGC
Organism: Cynopterus sphinx; assembly: GCA_030015415.1. Taxonomy (NCBI): domain Eukaryota; kingdom Metazoa; phylum Chordata; class Mammalia; order Chiroptera; family Pteropodidae; genus Cynopterus; species Cynopterus sphinx. The sequence goes on from CM057384.1 coordinate 79,380,509, forward strand.
CATCACCGGGAGCAGAGGAGTGGGGCCGGCCCTGGGCCACCCCCAGAGCCGCCACCCCCTTCGCAGCGGGGTTCGGCCCAGACGCCCGGAGCCAAGGCAGCTCCGCAGCCTGCGACCTGGATGGAGGGCGCCACTAGTCCCCGGCCTTCCAGTGGTGCTGGGCCGGGCTCCCGTCGAAAGCCCGCCAGCCCTGGGAGGACCCTGCGCAACGGGCGAGGCGGTGAGGCCGAACCCCTGGACCTGTCCCTGCGGGCGGGGCCGGGAGGCGAGGCCGGGCCGGGGGGTGCCCTCCACCGTTGCCTCTTCTGCCCTTTCGCCACTGGAGCCCCTGAGCTCATGGCCTTGCATCTGCAAGTGCACCACAGCCGTCGGGCTCGGGGCCGCCGGCCGCCCCAGGCTGATACATCTCAGCCCTATGTCCGAGCACCGTCAGGAGAGACCCCTCCCAGCCCTCCGCAGGAAAGGGAGGAGGGCCCCGGGCTGTCGAGATCTGGAGAGGTGGGGCTGGGGGGCCAGGAACGGTAGGGAGCCCTCTTAGGGGCGGTTAGCGTAGTGAGCTTACCCCGCCGGAGCGGGGAAGCGCTAGAGGTAGTTGGGTAGAGCAGCCAGCAGGGGGCAGCATGGGACCCATATCCCAGCCCCAGGTGGACCAGAAGTGAAGGTTGTGGAGGGCATAGGAGAGTGGGCGGGAAGCACCCACCCAGCCCAGGGGAGTCACAGTGCCTTAGAAGTGGCAGGGGTGAGGATCAAAGAACGGGGTCCCAGGGCTGGCAGAGAGGGTTGCGCCCCTACTGAGGAGCCGCTCTGCCAGTCCTTGCTGGTCCATAGGCGTGAGAGTTTATTTTTGTACAATGGGTGGGGGTGGGGGGGCACTGTACCCTTCTAAGCCCCTTCCGGGGCCCTGTAGACGTCGCTATTTTTGGTACGATTCCTGTCATCCCTGTCGCAGAGTTGTGTCCCCAATAAACAGGTGTCTTAAGGCACAGGATGCTGTGTCTGTCTATGTCCTGTCCTTTTTGGGCCAGTCTGTCCAGGAAAGTCACCTCTTGAGGCATTTATCACCCAATGAGCTTGATAACAAAAGTGGAATCTTGGGTTTACCCCCAGGCTTTGGCTCCGGTAGCTCTGGGGTGGGGCCCAGGAATTAGCATTTAGCAAGTAGCTCAGAGGATTCTCATGTACTGTGTGATCTGAGGACCTCATTTTGAGGTCTGCTGGACTGTGCCGAATCCCAGCTTGGCAGTGACTAGCTCAACTTCAACAAGTGGTGCAAGTGTGAGAGGAAGAGCTTCAAAGGGTGCATTGAGCCTCTGGGAGCCACTGTAGAGGAAGCACATTTTCCCATATCCAGCTTTGGGCGAGGAAGGGGGGTACAGGGTATCTTGTAGCCTTGGTTTTATTTTCTGTGTTCTAGTTAATGGTTGAGGGGAAGTGTTGAAGTTTAGTATCACCTCAACCCAGAGGACTGCTGTCTAGCTCTTCGGACACAAAGTGTGAGTAAATACATTTAATAAAACAATAGTATTGTAATAACAGTAATTACATATATAAAGTTTGCAGTTCCCCGCCTCACCCTCATAAAATGGCTTGCATAGCTGTTTCTTGTGACACCCCAGAATGGAGTCACCAGGAATTACAGTTGACCTGGCAAAGATGAGTCTTCTCAGGGAGACCCAGAAGGTGGGAAAAAGAGGAAAACTCTGGCTGTCTGGGGAAGCCTGACATGGGGGCGGTGCCCTGGGAGGATGGCCCAGGATGGGGAAGGTCTGCACCAGGGATAATTTCCCCGCCTCCAGGGTATGAAGGCAAGCAAGTATTGCCACTCTGGTTCCTGAGGGAAGGCACCCAGCTGGGGAGAGCTATAGAGATAGCGGTAGCAGGGAAAGACGCTGGTCCTTTGACCTCTCTGTCCAGGAAGCAGAGGGAAGGAAGTCAGTGCTCTTCCAGTCCTTCACTATGTCCTACTGCCATCCCAGACCAAAATGTGCTGAGAGGAGGGACTGTAGCCAAGTTCTGAATTTTCTCTAGAAGCCAGAAGAGAAGAGGGAGATGGGTTGGGAAAAGGAAGAGGCTGACTCCCAAGGAGCTGGGGGGAGGAAGGATGGAACATGCAAGTGGGAAAGGGTGGTGTATGTGGTAGAAAAGGGGTACCAACTCACCCAGGTCACAGAGGTGTGGTGGGGTCACTCAAGGCTCGAGCATGACTCTTAGAAGAGAGAAACTTCAATGAATTGAAAGGATAAGAAATGACCTCTTTCCTATATCCCCCTTCTCTCTCCCCTAAGCCTGTCAGTTCACCTCTTTCCTCCCCAGAGTTTCTGAATTTGCTGATTTAATCCAAGTCCAAACCAGGCTGTTGGCATTCTCCCCTTTCCATCTAATTTTGCATTATGCTACTTATTAAAGAATCATTTTCACTTCTGACCTTACTGCCTTTCAGCCAGGCCTGGATGAGAAGAGAAAGGCAGACTGGACAATACATCCAACCTGTAGCCTCTCTGGGAGCACAGGCTCACTGGCTCCCCCTGCCTTCTGTAGGTTGAAAGATCAGAAGAGCCCACCCAGAAAGTGGCTGAAGAGGTCACCCATTCCCAGCCCTACTGCAGGGACTTACCTGCCGGGATAGCCCTAAGATCCCTCCACTGGCCAGAGTGGGAGTGCTGCTCCCAGGGTGGGGGGGTTGCAGGCTGGGGCTGTTTCTTGGTCCTGGGGACACATCTCCAGAAGAGTCAAGTGTTTCTGGGGCTGGAGGGGAAGCTACGGTGAGAGCAGGGTATAGAACCCTTCTAGATTACCTTAAGCAACCAAGCTGCTCCATCAGGGAAGAAAAAGCTCCATAGTAACAGGAAGCTGTGAGTCACTATAGCAATCCACTTGCAAGAGAAACCCCCTACCAAGAGGCAGGAAATGTCAGCAGCATCATTAGAGCAACCAGGGAAGAAGCGACAGGAAACTATAAGGATTGCCGTGGTGAACCAGGAGGGTACAACAGGAAGCTGAGGCAGTTTCCACAGAAACCCAAGGAGAGCTAGAGAGAGAGGTACAGAAGTGCTTCTTAGCAACAGGCTGCTGTAAGTATTACCCTAGCAACCAGATGGAAGGCTCTTTTAGCAATTGGGAAGCTGTAAATAGTTGTCATGGCAACTGGGCTACTTGGCTAGAAAGAGGAATTGCTCAGCAGCAAGCAGCCTGAACATCACATAATGACCCAGCTGTTGGGAGCCACCCCTTGAGAGGTGCCTCACCCAGGGAAATTTGCTTGACGTCCAGATCCCAGGCCTCCTCCTCGACGCGGGCAGGTAGGGAGCAGGCTCCCGGCGAGAGGCCGGGAAGGGAAGGGCCGGCATGCTCAAAGGATGACACGGCCACCGACGCCCGGGTGCGGGCAGCTGCAGAGAGTGGGGGGTGGGGAGGGTGGGGTGCTGGTGTGGAAAAGCCCTCCTGGCTACCTGAAAAGACCCTCTGTCTCATAGAGGGCCTCTCAGTCAGTCCCACAATTTCTGGGAAGACATATCCATTCACTACCCTTTCTCACTTTCTACTTTGTCTCCCCACTCACTGTGCCCTCACTGTCAAGATCTTGACTTCTGGGGGCCAACCCCCAGCACTGTGGCCCTCACCTCTTCCAGTGAGTAGGGCACTCAGCGTCCGCTCTCCAAGGGCCTTGATGTCCAGGAAGGGTTTATTTCCAATGCCCATGGAGACCATCTGCTGCACTCGGAGCTCTAGGGAACAGAGACCCTGTTACCAACCTTTTGCCCCTTCTGTGCTCCAGCCCTAGCATCATCTTGGTCCACTCTTCCTTTTGCTCCTTTCCAACTCTCATCCCTCTCTCTCTCATTCCCCTGGTATCCCATTACTCTTCCTGTTGACTGTCACAACATGGATGGAGACAGTGGTCCTCGACTTCTTCCCCACATGTCTCTCCTTTCCTGTATGTTGCATCCTGTCCATTTACCATTCCAGCTGCCCAACTCCTTCCCTTTATTTTGGGTGTTGACAGTGAAACATTTTTACGTACGTTTACAGTTAATCAAGTGCTTTCATCTATAACACCTTATTTAATTCTCCCTATCACACCAAAACGTAGATATTACTTTTCATCTTTTTCAGAAGAGTAGAATGAGGTTCAGAGAAGTCAAAACAAAACAAAAACCAGCAAAACCCCAAAAACCAGGCCATACAGCAAGTAAAACCTGGAACCCAAATCCAGGGAACATTTTCTAACTCTTTTTGCCCAGCAATTTGCTTTTGCTTCCCTGAAATTTTTAGATTCCTCTTTCCTTTTGGAATACCTGAGATGAATTTCTATCTCATCAATCTCTCTCTAATCATATCTTGAATCTTCTCATAAGTAATTCCTTCTCCATCCTACACCCTGTTGTCCCAAGTGGTCTTCACACTCTCCAGCTAACCTCCTGCGAAAACCTTGACCCCCAAGCACACCCTCCCCACTGGCTTTGCCTGGTACCCTTGTTGTGGGCTGCTTGTCTCCACAGCAACTGGGCAATCGAACTTGTCCACTTGAGTTTGATCTCTGGTGAGGCTGCCTGCAGAGTATATGCCTCTCGTGCACGCCGCCGCCGAAACCACAGCTCAAAGCAGAGCCCGCTGTCCCCGATGTTTTCTGTTAGCCCCATGTCAGCAGTCTGAGAAAGAGCAGAGGAGAGGGGTGAGGAGGAAGTGAGTCCCAGATAGATGGTACCACATGGAAAAGCATTACACTTAGCCTGGCATCTGGTAGACGTTCAGTAAATGTTTGCCCAACACCTACCATGGGCCAAGTGCTCGACATTTAGTCTCCATAGCAACCGTAATTTACAGAAGGGGAATGCCCAGAGACATGAAACAACTTGCCTAAGAGCTTATCATAGCTTATTAGAAAAAGAAGGTTCAAACCCATGTCTGTTATTCCACACCTAAGCTTTATTTTTCTCTACACTCTACTCCCCCCTGAAGGGCTGGAGCTAGTGAGGGGGACAAAGTCTAGAAAACCTTAGAATCATGCCACACAGCCTGATCTAGGACCATAGGTCATTACCTATGTTTACCTGGATACCAGGGCTGTTTTCCTAAAGCAAGGCCTGCCTCTTGGCTTCTTAGTTTCCATCAGGTTAAGCCATATATATGGTGTCCTTTCTCCTTATCCCCCTGACCACCTCTGACTGAAAAGGCATGTGTGTTCTTAATGGGAAGGGTCATCCTCCTCTCTGACTTGGAATGCCTCATGAGTCTCCTTCATGAACTGTGAAGAAAACTCCAAGGAGTAGACCTATGACAGGGATTTCTATCACCCCGACACCCTAACTGATGGTTGGTTACAGGCCAAAGCCTGTTCTAGACGACGGAGATTCTGAACCTCGGTTGGGGTTGAAGTTCCAAAATATCCCGAGTTCTTGAGAAGATCATGACTTCCTGTCTCATTCCCCACCATCCCTTTTTTTCTGGCAGGCACTGTACCTTAAAGGCCTGCTTGTAAACAAAGGTCTCCGACCCCGCCTCAGAGCCCTTGAGCTTGCTGAACAGGAGGAGATGCTCAAAGAGAAAGACATGGCGAAGGCACTTTTTTCGGCCACAGATGACAGTGAAGGGGTCCCGGTGTAGGAGCTGTCCCTGTTCCTTCAGATCTGTCTGGAGGAAAGAAAAGAAAAGGTCGTTGGCCCTGGAGGCTTTTGTGTATATTTTATGGGGAGTAAAAATGGGATTTATAGGGCAAGGGCCTAATGACTAATTCTCAGGGAGATTCAGGAAATTAAGGAAGCCTTAATTTGGCCTGGAATCCACCTAATGGTCACTACGCACAGAATACCTGGCTTAGTAGCTCAACCCGCTTCTGAAAACGAAAGGTACGTTGCATGGTAGGGTTTACCGCCCCCACTATGGGAACCTTTGAATGTTGGAGGGGAAAGCACAGTTTTGCCTCAGGAAGAGAAATGGCAAAGAATCAATGGGAAAGAGGTCTATCCCAGAGGAGGTAGGTTTCCTACCTGTTCTGGAACCTGTTCTGGGCTGGAAAGAGACTAGGTAGAGAATAAGGTATGTGTTAAGTGCTGAGATGCAGGAGGGAGTGCAGGAAGATAATTCTTATCTTAAGGAAAGATAAGGATTCTGAAAGGAATAGGAAAGGACAGGCAGATGTAGAATCATGGTATGATGGGCAGGACATAACTTCTTTATCTATAGCTGAACCTGAGGCCCAGTGAAGTTCAGTGACTTGACTATGGCCATCCAACTGGTTAGAAATTACAGCCTGGGGCCCTCTAACTTTGAGTCTAGTTTTCTTTTCAGCAGCCCAGACTGTTTCAGAGGCCACAGAGCTAGGCAGTTTGAACTATAGTGACTGGGGCTCTGGCCTCACCTCGCAGCCACGCACGGCATCCACGGCCAGCAGGTCTCTGCCACGGGTCTCTTGTTCCCGGAGCAGCTGCACAGCGGCCCCAAGAGCCTGGCGCTCGGAACTCAGTTCAGGCCCTGCTTCCCTCAGGAGCTCCTCCAGGAGCCGCCCATACCGAGCCAGCTGTTCCAAGGGCTGTTGCAGGGCCCGGGGCAGGTGAGGACCACCCTCCATGGAGCCCTAGGTTAGAGAGGAGACAGACAGGCTCACCTGGCTCCCAGTCCAGTGCCGGTCTCAGCAATTCTGGGAGATTATTGATAGGTGATGTTCCTGGGCACATCCAGGAAAACATTTTTTTTTCCTGAGGGACTTTGAATTTGGGTGGGCTTTCCATCTTCCTGGCCCAATCCCTTCTCATGAAGGCTGAAGAAAAGGTTACCTTGGTTGGGGGGCCGAGTGCAGCCAGACCATTCTCCAATTTGTGTCGGTGCTTCACGTACTGGGCGTAAAGGCTGAACTGGTCTCCCTGCGCCAATAGATAAGTCAGCCATCCCCGCAGAGAAGCCCCTCCCTTTCCTCCTCTACATCCTCATTGCAGCCCAAAGGAAAGGCAGGCCACCAGGGAGCACTCATTCTGCCTAGGGAATGACACTTCCGTAGAGAAGGCCAGGCAGCACTTTAGGACAGGGACACAGAGGCTGAGTAGGTCTAGAGGGGTCCAGGGAATAGCACTAGCCCCAGCATATTGGATCGTACATTTTGGTGGGGAGAGTGGGGGGAACAGATACCAAGAAGCAAGACCAAGTGGGTAGGTCTGAAATATCTGAAGGAAGAGGACCTGGAAGAAGTTTTAGAGGGTCACTCACGTGGCGGAGGAAACAGGCCCCGATGCGCAGAGGGTGGGTGGCGCACCCTTGAAGCTCCCGCAGAAAGTGTGTCCGATGGAAGCTTCGAAGCTTCTCCCATACACTCAGAGCAGCAGCCCAGGTGCTGCGAAGTTCAGGGGTCAGCTCAGACCCAGGGTGTGGTACTGGCTCACTCAGAGTGGCCACGTACTCCTGTTCACAGGCAATCAGCTCAGACACCAGACGCTGCTGGGCACTGCAGGTACAAGGAGTGGCAGAGGAGGCTAGGACATGGGAGGGAATCACCACCCCCCACAATGTCATTTTCTTTTCCTGCTGGGCAGTCGGGCCTGCCTCTCGGGCACCAGTTGGGTGGGGCTCTCACCTGATGCTTCGCTTGCGCTCCATCCGGGGGGTGCCTACTCCCCAGGGCCCATCTGGCCCTCCGGCCCGGCCCAGCAGTACATGCTCCCGGGGTGAGCACGTTCTGTCTACCACCTCAGTACTGGTGACCTCCAGGCCTCGTATCAGCACGGTCCTTGGTGGCCTGCCCTCTGCTTCTGGAGCCAGTTCAGGGCCCTCCTCCTCACAGTCCTCCCCACAGGGGGCCAGAGAGCAGTGGGATGGGGCTGCCCGTGGCCCAGGGCTGCTGGGGAGCAGCAGGGAGCTGAGGCTGGGTGAGGGGCTATGGGGGCCCCGCTGGGCCCCTCCACTGCTGGCACTGTCTGCCCGTCGTCGCCGGTGGCCTTGTGGACTAGCCTCCTCTCCCAGCTGTTGCTGAATCCTCCTCTCCAGCTCTTGACAACGGGCCCGGCAGCGGCCCCATTCTCGCAGGGCTGCTGGGCTCCCCAGGTCCAGGGCCAGGGCCCGCATCTCCTGGAAAGTGCCAGCGCTAGGCTCTGGGGCCCGCCGAAGGGCCAGGGCTGCCAGCACTGCCTCTCGACCTGGTCCTGCTCCTGCCAGCCTGGCGGAACCTTCATCCACCCATTCATGTGCCTGCAGGGCCAAAGGGGTTAGGAATGGGGAGAGGATGGAATGAGGTCCTGTGCTGCTCGCATGTGCTGTGGATGACAATTCCTGTGCTTTTTAGCTGATCACCTTCCCAGTCCTCTCAGAACACATCCCCTCACTATTCTGGCATCACTGCCTGACCATGCCACTCCGAGCTGGTATGGAGACAGCACTAGATGAAAGAATATGCACCACTTCTATAAGTTTATTAGTGGCAGACTCTGCACTAAGTGTTTCTTTTATATATTGCTTATATAATCCTCATAGCAGTCCTGCAAGATGGGTGCCTGTAGAGGCACACTCAGGTTTGATATCTTATCCCAGGTAGTAGGTGGCAGACCAATAGTTAAAGCCAAGGAGATGGCCTCCTGAGTCCTTGCTTTTGACAACGATCCAATCAGCCTCTCCAGGCAAAAGAAAGACAATGGTGGGCAGAGAAGAAAGAGGCTGTGCACTCACCTGCTGGAAGAAGCGCTGTAACCGCAGTGCCCGGTGGAGGCCACTCTCAACCTGCTCTAGCCGCTGTTCAAAAATATCCAGAACTTTCTGGGAGGTGGTGTCCTCCTCCAGGTCCAGGGCCTCCCGTGCTTGGGCCAGGCGCTCCTAGAGAAGGGAGGCTGTGCTCAGACGTGGTCCTGAGTCCCACTCGGTCTCCCACTTTCTCCTGCATGTCTCCTCTCACCTGCCCCTCTCCCCCTTCTCACCTGAACTTCAGCACTGAAAGCCCGGAACTGGAGCTCTGTCTCTTGCAGGGCAGACAGGGATTCTCCGGGTGCAGTGAAACTCACCAGCTGCTCCTCCCCTGGGCCTGAAAGCCACTGCAGCACCTGGGGCAGATGGGGTGGGAGAGAGGGCTATGAGGGAGGAGGAGGCTGTGTAGCAAGAAGGAAGAAGAAAGCTGAGATCCAGCTCCAACCCCACCACTTGATCCACAGAACCTTGGGTGGACCATTTCATCTCAGCTGTGAAGTGGGAATAATAACAGTGAATGGTAGTAGTTTCCACATGGCCAAGTGAGAAAGTGAGTAAGAGATTTCTGTAAAGCACCAGATGAAGGGGAAGCTGGGCTGGCAGGATGCACTGAGGCAAGTGCGTTAGGGCTCCAGGACTATGCCTAGAGGTGGAATAGATAAAATGGGTGTTAGCCTGAGGCAGGATGAAGGGATGAGGACCGAAAGGAGAACCGGGAGAAATTTCACATTCACCAAACCAATGATGGGTGGGCGGGGGGCCCAGTGACCAGCCTTGGAGAGATGGCCCAAGAGGGAAGGGTGTGTGTGTGTGCACGTGGGTGCGCACAAACAACCTGCTCTAGTTGCAGATTATGGGCTCTAGGGACTCACGTTGGTTCTGGGATATTTGATCAAAAAGGTCAACTTTCCCTCTGAAGAAAGGCTGGAAGCTGAGTGAGACAGTCTGAGGATGAGAATTCAGAATGTTCCTAATAACCAGAGCCAACAATGAACACTGCTATAATCTTTTGCTGAATTCATTTGGTCATCCTAACCCCCCTGTAAGTGTTATCATCATCCCCATTCCATAGACGAGGACTTGGGAACTCAGAGATGCTTCAAGACTTGTCCAACGTCTCACTCCTAGCAGAGCTAGAACTTAAGCTGAGCACTTTAGACTCCACATTCTGTGTGCTAATGGTTTTAAAACAGTGGAGGAAAACAGCTAGCAAGCAAGCACATAAGCAGTAGGGAAACCTTGGAAACTGGGATGGAGGGAGTCAATGTGCAGAAATCCCAGGAAACAGAGAGCCCTGCCACCCCATCCTCTTCCCTGCCTTTCGACATTGGCCCTGAGATGACCCTTCCCTGAGGTGTTCACTCACCACGCTTGGGGTTAGGGAGAAACAATCAGATTTTGAAACCCCTTTTACCCACATGGTAGGATGGAGAGCAAATCGTTATGGGGCTCTTAACCACAGGAGAGAAGAACCAAGACTGAGAGAAACCAGCCTTATCCCTGAATCTTCCCCACAAAGAGGCCTTGGGTTCCCAAGGCATTTAGGGCTTTCATTGCCCTCTCCTTCCAAGGTGGAAGGAGGTGGAAACCTTTCGAGCCTCAGGTTTGGGGGATGACATTGTATAAGAAATGGAGGGAGCATGAGTGGCAGTGAGCTGAAGAGCTGGTATTAGTAGATGTTTATTAATTTTGCACTAAGGAGGCAGGCACTCCAGTCAATCAGCTCTTCCCAGACCCAGAGCATTTCACAATCACTAAAGATTCTTGATCAAACATAAACAGTGGGGAGAGGGAGATCTAACCTTTCTTCTTTGCTGGTCCTGAGATTCTATCTCCCTCTTAACTCTCACACTGACCATAACCAACCTCCAAGGGAGGTGAGGAGAGAGGGAGGGCCAGTCAACCAAGACAGGTTAGAACACCATCAACTCTAAGTATCAGCGGAAAAGGGGTTGCTGGAAGTCAGGACCCTAAGCCGAGAAAGAAGGTCCCAGAGGTCCTGTCTCACCTGCTGGAGTCGGTGCAGGCGTTGCCGCTGCTCCTGTTGTTGGACGTGCAGGTTGGAGAGACGCACGAGTTGGTGAATGGCTTCGTCCACCTCCTGATACAGTGTAGCTGGGCCTGGGCCCTCCAGCCTGGGGAAGGTGGGGCGGGGGGGGAGAATGAACCACTGTCTTTGTAACCCCACCCTTCCATCCTTGCATCCCAACATGAGAGGTGGCATAACATTGTGGGTCAGAGTATGGCCCTAAATTTGAATCCCAATTCTTCCATTTACTGATTAACCTTGGCCAAGGCATTTAACATTCCCGATCCTCCAAATCCCCATTTTTAATTCTAACCAGCAGTAGGAACCTTGTGAGGATTATGGGATAATTAGTGGGAAATCATATCTTGTCATATAAGCTCAGTAAGAATGGTTTGGCGGCTAAGATTTATTGGCAGCCCTCTACTGTGCCTCCATTTGCCATGTCCACTTGCCCACACCACACCCGCCTCATACTTGCTGCTGTGGGTGGAGCGCAGCCTCATCAGGATGGCACCACCGTCTCTCTGCAGCTCTGTCAGCCGGGGATCTGCCAGCACCTTCTGTAGGGGCTCAGGCATTCCTACTGTCTCCTGGGAACAGGGAGCGGTTGATGGTTTAGGTTCCATCAGAGTCCACACCCCACACCCTTTTGTCCTATCTCATTTCATACCTCTCCCTCTGGCTCTGTTGCTCCCTCCAGCTCCGCAATGGCTTGCCGTACAGAGCCCAGCACACCTTGGCACAGGCGGCACAGCCTTGCCACCTCCTGAAACACGCACATAAGGATGGAGTCCAGGGAGAGAAATTAAAATACGGAGCCTCAGCCGAAGGGTGTAAGTGGGCAGTTCCAGAGACTTTTATGGAGGCAATGCTGGCTTCAGCTGCTGAATTTGTTGCTTACTAATTGGATAACCTTGGGCAGGTTATACAATTAGTAAATCTCAGGTTCCTTAACTGTAAAGTCCAGATAAGACACACCAGATTTTGTGAGGTTTAAAGAGATGCTGCTGTGTAAACGCCTAGCATGGGCCTGGCACACTGTGCAGCTTAGTAAACGTGAGTCTCCTTCCCTCTATCTGCACTGGGTCTTCACCCTATAAAACCCTTCTCTCGGCCTTTTCAGATCCACGTCCCCTTTGATACATGGCTTAGAGACCATATTACAGACTCTCTTTAATGCTCAGTTCAGATCATATTTATATCTCTTTTTTTCTTTCTGATATTCCAAGGTGGTCTCCCATCCAAGTACTAACCAGGCCCAACCCTGCTTAGCTTGAGATCAGACGAAATCTGGCATGTTCAGGGTGGCATGGCCGTAGACTTTTACCTCTTTTCTTGAATACTCACAGCACTTAGCTTCATAGAGTCAGATTATATCGCAATTGCTGTACTATGTGGGCAGGAATCTTGAGGTTTGGCTGCTGGTGCACAGAACAGGTACAGATAGGCACCACCTCCAGAAGTGAGGTACAATAACTTAGCCAAGGTCACACGGAACCAGAACCAGCCTTCCTGATTCTCAGCTCTTTCCAGAACCCTAGTGACACATTTTGTACTATTCTCTAGTTGTTTCTGTCCTATCTCCCACCAAAAATCATATGCAGTTTAATGTCATATTAAGAATTTATGTAATACACTCCTCTAGTCTCTTCAGTAGCCTATGGTTTGTGAGTCATAAATACTTATTAAATTGAATGGAAGGGAAATCAGTTTTTCCCAACTCCTTGGGCATGTCTCAGATCTGCTTCTTCTCTTAGAATGTCCTCAGCTGGTTTAGTCCTGGCTTCCGGTGTTCTGGGGTGGGAAAGGCGAAGCTTACCTGGTGTGTCTCTACCCAGTGGCTAGGAGAGGGCTCCCTGTGACCTCCCAAGTCCCACTGCAGCTCCTCTGGCTTGACCACTCTTTTCAGATCATTCTCTGACAGCAGCTCAGCACCCTGTAGTCATATGAAGGCAAGAGGTTTCTCACCTGGGCACTCAGGGGTTCAGGGACCACCCTGGGGCTCCAGCCAGCCTTTTCTCCACTCTCCACTACTAAGGGGGACGAGGTGGGAGTGAAGAGCTCAAACCTGAAGTCCACAGAACTCAGTGGGAAGGTCATCGTTACTGAGAAGCAGCAGCCGCTGAACGAGGGGAGGGTCACTTGAGTCCTGAGCAGGGAAGAATAATCCTAAACTGTAGGCAAATGGAAGGCCTGGGATGGCTACCAGGGAAGAGTTTGGATCAGGAGAAGTACCTGACTCAAAGGGTTGGTTTCCTGAAGTTGACCCAGGACAGGAATGAGTGCTGGAGGCAGGTGAGGTGCCTTGCGAAGGTCTAGCAGGATGGACAGCCCCAATATCTGCAGATCGGGCCTGTGAGGGCAGGAAGATCCAGGGAGGCAGTGGTGTGTGTGTGAGAGAGAGAGAGACAGAGAGAGACAGAGAGAAAGACAGACAGACAGAGAGAGACAGAGAGAAACAGAGGTATAGGGCCTGGCTTTAGTGTTACTAGTTCACAGGAGAAGTTAGTTCCCGGTATGTTTGGGAGACAATGGGCCAATGGCCAAAGTCTGGGATGTGTGTCTAAGAGGTGGTAACCCCGTAATCAGGAGTCTATATTCACATGGCTACTAGGTCACAGGATCAGGGTCCAGAAAATTAAGAATTCCATGCTCTTGAGAGTATAAATTCAATGCCAGCATGTAGCATGGTCCCTATAGGTTCTTGGTGCTCAATAAATAGCTGTTGAATGACTGAATCCCTGTCCTGATAATCCAGCTAGTGTCTCCGGATATCGAAGTCAGCAATGTTGATTTTGAGGATTGAAGTAGATATCCTGGAGGGCAGGGGATCAGTAAAGTCAGAGGTTAATGACTTGAAAACACGAGGGTTGAAGAAGTAGGTGTCCTAGATGTCAGGTTGTCAGTGTTCTGGAAAGAAAGATCTAGGTCCTCATGACTCAGGAGGTTAGAGTGCAGGGCCTTGGTTACCTGAGTAGTGAGTGGAGGTAATGAAGAGCAGCGTTCAGCATGTCTTGGGATGGTGGGGGCTCCTCAGGAGAGCACGGTGGGGTAATAGTCAGCAGAGCTCGCCCACTCTGGTCCACCCCTCCTGAGGACACAAAATAGCCAGGCTGTCCTGGCTGCAGGCAGGCCTTGGCTACCTCCCACCCACCCTGCCTCCCTCTGCACCCCGCAACCACTGATGCCCACTGACCAGTCAAGATGAGAAATCCAGATGCCATCAAGTCCCAAGCTATGTCAGGGTCATCAGAAATGGAGACTGGAGGAGCCTCTTCTGAGATACTGTTCCCTTTCACTTCCTGCACAGTCTCCAGGGGTAGTGTTGGGGCGTCTGAAAGAAGCCCTTCAGGACCTGTGGGTCCTGCAGAGACATAGGCGGAGCTATGGGCCTGAAGTGAGGCTGGGAGTGGCTGTTCTGCTCCCAGCCTCACCTCCGCTCCTCCTCCAGCCCCCTTCTGGTGGCCTAACATACACAGGCTGGCCCTTGTCCCACTGGTCTCAGTGTCATCTCACCTGCCATGCACACGAGGCTTGGCCCCTCCTGCTCTTTCTCTCTGGCCCCTTCTTCTACAGGCCCACAAGCTTCTGGGGACTGAGGCTCTTTTCCGTCTGTTTGTTTGAGTTCCTCTTTCGGCCCAGACTCTGGCTTCCTTGAGCCTTCATGTTCCTCCATAACCAGGCTGCCTCCTGGAAGCTCATGCTCATTTGGCAAAGGCAGATTGATGAGGACTTCCTGTTGGCTGGTCTCTTCCTTGTCCCCAGGGATCAGTGGGACACTGTCCCCTGCTCGGCTAAGAGCCGCTTTGCCTGCAGCTCGCTTCTTTCTCCTGTTTCCTTTGCCTGTCCTCCGAGGGGTGCCAGGTGGTCCTTCACCTCCCTGGCTCACTCCTCCTCCAACTTCCCCTGGCCTCAGGGGGCAGGATTCTGAGGTTTCCCCCAGTGCCTCTGCTGGGGGCTCAGATACCTCCAGGGCTGGTGCTTCTGGAAGCGCCTCAGCTCCAGGGGGAGAGCTGGGGGAGGGTCCGCTGCTGCTCCCCTCACCAGGCGGGCGCGCCCCATCCTGGTCCCGAGGGCCTGGACCCTTCTGGTGCATCCACGCTCGGTGTCTCCGGTGTCTGCCCTTCCCTCCAGCACCCTTGCGGGTGGGTACTGTCCTGGTCCTGGAAAGGCCTGAGGAGCCCTCAGCATCCATGGGGCTCCCCCTCACAGGCAGTGTCACCTCCAGTAGCTCCACATACTCGCCCTCAGGTCCTTCAGCAGGGGCATTATGCCCATCCCCAGGACTCCTGGTGCCCAGGGCTTCCTCAGGGAGTGGAGGGCTGGGGAGCACTGGGGTTCCAGAGGGCAGCTCTGGGGGCGGCGTGCTTGGCTGATGTCCTACCACGAGGCCTCCTTTGTGCACAAACCGGGGGCAGATGAGCTCAGCCCAGGGTAGCCGCTGAATCCCAGAGGGTGAGGAGAGCAGGCAGGTACTGAGGCGACCTGCTGACCGGTCCTTATTGATGCCCTGTAGCCACTCAGGTGTGAACAGGTAGGCACAGGCCTCACTGGGCACAGGCAGCTCCTGTACGCGCCCACCCCCAGGGGCCAGGCACTTAAGTACCAGGCGGGGTGCTTGGGCTGCTGAGGGCACCACTTGCAGGTAGAAGTCCCCTGGGTGCAGCAGCTGCCAGGGCAGGGCTGCTAGCTGTACCACCACCTGCTCATGCAAGCACAGGGGCCAGCCCTCATGGAAGAAGAGGAAACCGCTGTACTGGGCCTGGAGAGAGAGATGGGAGGCTGTGCTCAGGCCTCTGCAGATGAAACCAACAGGAGGGGGCAGTTAGAATGGGATCATCTTAGGCAGGAGTGGCTTTATGCCTCGTGGGTTATAACTCCAGTGGAACAAGAAGGGATATCTTGTCGTGTTCATATGGCAGAGGACAGGCTTGGGACTGGTCAGTTTTCTGGTGGTAGGAAGCTAGTTCTGTGTGTGGGAGGGTAAGAACTGAGTCATTTCAAAGACATGGTCAGCAGATGCCATTGTCTTGGAGGAGTCCAAGACTTTGGAAATCTTTATTTCTGTAAAGGATCTCTGTTGAGCCATGTCTGGGGAAGTTAGTATCCTGAGTAATCAATATGAGAGAAAATATGTCTGGAATTGGACCTGAAGGGTCAGGGATCTTTGGGAGCTGATGTTTCTTAAGGTGTCAATATTTGGGGAAGATGAGCGTGTATGTGTGTGTGTGTGCTAGCATCTGAGGGGCAGTGCCTCTCGGAGATCAGTATGGGAAGGTAGCGTCTCTGGGTAGAAAGAATTTTGTTGGTCTGGCTACTCTCTGGAGGAAGGCAGAGGATCTCAGGGGAGATAAGAGGGAAGCACAGCCACTCACACAGGCTTCCTGTTGGACCTTGGCAAGCAGGTGCTTGGCGGGCACCAGGAAGTCCAGAGTGTACCTCAGCGCATCTTCCCGATAAGTCCTCTCCACCACCTGGAACACCTGGCCCAACAGTGTGGGGGCTGTCGCCTCGAAGGGTGGGTACAGGGCAGCAAGTGTGCTCTGCACACAGTCCTCCACTGGTTCGGGCTCCTGGAAGAGACAAGATCAGGCTGCAGATTCCTAGAGATTACCCAAGCTTGGCTCCTTAGGACCCATCGTGTACACAGTGTATGCACAGAGAGGGCCCTCAGGAAATGCTGGCTGATTCAGCCCAAGATGGGAGTGGGGCTGGGCCAAGACAGAGAGTCCAGGCCTCACAGTGCACTCCATGCGAGAGCTCTGAGATCTCGGCTTTGGAGATCAAGAATTTGCTGTGAATGTCTCTGTTCAGGGCAGTCCCTGGTTCTTATGAATCAGGGCAATTGCACAGGAACTACCCAGGAGGGAAGAGACAGGATCCTGGGATGTCGGGGGACTTACTGATGGCTGAGAGCTCTGGAGGGTGGAGGCTTTCAAACAGCCACCCTCCTCACAGGTCCCTCCTCACAGGATCTACCGTCTGGATATCCCTATCTTAAATGGCAGTGCCATCGCCCAAGAACAATCATATGCTAGAGATGGTCATTGGATAAGAAGGAGGGCTGTTTTTCTGGAGTTTTTCTAGCACCCCTCTTCCCCCTCCCAGAATGGCTATGAAGCAATCATCCATTCCCAGAGCATGTGGGATTTGGTTTCAAAGAACTGGGTGGGGACAGTTAAAAGAGAAAAAAGTCACTAAAGGAACACGTTGGGAAAGGAAGAGCGGGCCTTGATGGTATGTATTGGAGATGAAATCTTTTCTGGTTCCAGCAAGACTTCTCTGCCAGCCTCTCTACCTTGAGCCACTGTCTCAAAAGACTAGGCCCTGCTTTCTCCAGACTTTATTCCCTAAGTGAATCCAATGGGTTATCTTTCTCCATCCCACACTCTATAAACAACTACCCCTCAGGCTATTCTTTGCAAACTTATTTCTCTTTTAAGATGGCTTTGAAGTTCCTTTTATCGGATTTCCTTGCAGTAAATGAGCAAGAAGATGCTCACTGCTTGCTGAATTTTTTCTGGTTCTTTACCTTACCCCGCCCAGCACTCCCACCCCTGCTTTTGCCCTGAAGACAAAACTGCATACTCTTTTACTTTGAGTCTCTTCAGGCAGAGGTGCCTGCCTGTCCCCACCGTGAGAAGCTAGGGCAAGCACTCCAGAGCGGGACATTCAGTGCGTCACATAGAGACCCGGCCCCACTGTGTGTGGGCGAGCAGACAGACCCCCCAGTGTTCCGGGGACCCGGCCAGTGCAGTAAGCGTGGGTGGGGGGGTGGGGGAGGGTGGAGATGGGCGGTGGTAGGCTGAGTGGGCCGTGCGCCCCGAGGCCAGGAGGGGGGAGCTAGGGCTGGAGCTGCGAGGCAGCTGCAACCCATTAGGGGCGGTGAGCTCATGGCTGAGCGAGAGTCTCAGCCACAGGAAACGGCCGCGGCGGGAGGGGAGGAGGGGTCTGGGGTGGGAGGCGGCGGGCAGGAGCACAGACACCGGGCCTCCAGTCGGTCGGGACCAAAGAGGAGACCAGAGAGACTGAGTCAGCTCTCCCTGGCCCAGTTCCTCTTCTTGCTCTAGCCTCCCTGCCAGGGGGTGCCCTTCCTTCGGTAAAGCCGCCCCGGTACTGCTCCTCCCCCTCCCTACTCACCGCAGGGAGCGCCCCCTGGCAGGGCCTCTCCCCCTCCTCCACTCTGCAGTGAGCACCCCTAGGCTGTGTCCTCCCACCCCACCCCGCAGCGGGCGCTCCCTGGCAGCGCCCACTCCCGCAGCGAGTACTTCTGGAGTTAAAGTTCACAGTATAGTGTCCACTCCTGTTGGTATGGGCTTCCCCTTGTAACTATGCCCTCCGGCTTCCTGTGCCCCAAATTGCTGCTGCCAGGGTCCCCTACCCCCTGCAGGGAGCTCCGCCAGTGCCTTCTCCCCTCTGCGGCGGGAATATTCTGAGGCTGCGTCTGCTCCCTGCAGCGTGAGCTCGGGGGCACTCTCCCGACACCCCACAACTCCATCTCTCGTCCGTTCTGGCAGCGTCACGCCCCCTGGCCCTGTGAGCCCCCTTCCCCATTCTGTCCTCGATCCCGGGGCAGCCTCTCTTCTCCGCAGGAATTTCCCTCTTTGGCAATGTCCCTGGCCCCAGCCCAGCCCCAGCTGTGGCCGGTCCCCCAGGGCCGGATGGGTGGGTCCGGCTCACCGGGCTGGGGACCGGGGTGGAAAATGGTGGTTCCAGCAGGTCAGTTCTCATGACCCGAGGCCGGCCCCCTTCCAGGGCCGCTGCAGCACCCAGCCCCCAGGGGTCTCCCGCGGGTAGGGAGCTGAGGCCAGGAGGGGGAGGGAAGATCCTGCAAAGGAAGGCACAGGTCAGGACAGAGGACGGCCAGGGGAGGTGTGTGGATTGGGGGGGAGACTAACAGGAGGATGGGGGAAGGGGCGGAGGAGAGGAGGAAGAAAGAAAGGGAGAGGGCAATGCCCACTGGGGACAGAGCCAGACGGCGGGGCAGGCAGACAGATCAAAGAAAAGAAGGGGGGATGGGAGGGAGGAGCGTCCCAGGAGCGCTCAACAGCCCGAAGCGGGCGCAGGAGGCACCAGGCTGGGGGCTGGCGGCCCGAAGCGGGCTGCGCGGAGGCGGCGGGGACCCGGGGTGGCGACGCGGGACTCACCATGGCTGGACGCGGGGTCGCGTCCGACGCTTGGGCGGGCGGGGCCGAGCGCGCCGCCGCCTCCCTCCCGCCGCTCGCGTCTCGCCGGCTCTGGCTGGGGGACAGCTCCGGCCGCGGTGGCGGCTCGGCCGGCTCGGGCTCCCAGGCCGCGGGGCCCCGCCAGGGAGGGCCGAGACGGCCGCCCCTCCCGCCCCTCCCCTCCCCGCCCCTCCCCGCCCTTCAGCGCCCGCCTCCGCGCCGGACCCCCGCGGGACTCCCCCTGCCCGGACGCCCTCTCCGCCGCTTCCCCCCCCGGAGCCGCGCCGCCCGGCCCTCCCGCACCCCGCTTCCTCCTCCGCTCCGCCCTCGAGCGGGGAGCAGAGACCCCGACCCTCGGAGGTCCGCCCCGCCGAGGATGCCTTCTTTCCCGCCACCACCTCGCGGAGGCTGAGGCGTCCGTGAATTCCTTAGGGTTCCCAGCCCAGCACCGGGGTCGTTGGGCGGCCGGAGCCTCCCTTCTCCAGCTCGCCCGAGGACCTCTCCCCTCTTCGGTTGCCAGACTTGGGCAGAACCTGGGGCTCAGAAGAGACCCCGACCCGGGCCCCTGCCGGTCTCGGGTTGAGCAGAGGGCAGGGAAGTCAGGGGATTCCTTCCACCCTGCAGGGGCTCGCCTGCTCCCCCTTCTCCCCCATCCCCCTTCTCCGGCCTCGAGCATTCGGGCTCTGACAATGGGCTCCTCTGTGCGGCCTGGCGAGGGCGGAGGCGGCGGGGTGGATTAGGGAGCTGGGAAGGCTTGGGGTGGGCATCATGGCTGAAGGGGGGCAGGGTCCCGGAATCAGGATCCTCCTGATGTAGGGGGGATGTGTGCTGCCACTAACATTTTCTGAGTTCCTAGGTCGCTGTCCTGTTTCCCCACCGCATCCTCTCATCTCTCCCATTTTTGGCTAGCGGAGAGAAGGCACCAGAACCCCAATCAGACTCCATGATTTGATACTGGATGCCAGATCCTTCCTCCTTGTGGGATGGCGATAGAGGGGCTCCCAGAATCGCTAGGGCTCACAGCGGAGGGGATGGCCATCTGACGCGGTGGACAAAGGAGAGTAGACTAGTTAAGAAAGTTCTAGCGTCACCCATTCTCCCCCGCCTCTGCATGGGAAATGAAGGCCGGGCGAGGTCCCCCAGGCGGCTTAGGCATGGCAAGGCGATACCTTGACTCTTCTCTGAGCTAGCACCGAGAAGCCCTTCATGGGTTGGGGAGAGAGGTGCATGTAGGGGGGTGGTGGTGAGCTGTGGTGAGGTAAGTGATGCTTCCAAAGGGTGGGCATTTGAGAGATCAGAAAGCCAAATTGTCCCCAGAGAGGGGTGTGAAGGCATGTGCCACTGGGCTGAGAGATGACATTCGGTAACCGTCTTGCCAGTGAATGCAGCTCCTGTGAGGCCAGGAGGCCAGAGATGGGCAGTCGTTGGAACAGCGAGAGAGGAGGGCATCATTTAGGTGGTGAGCTCTTCTCTTACCTCTTCAGAATGCTAAACTCCACCCTTTCTCCACTCCGCTGGGTCTGGAAAAGAAGAGAAAAATGTTCTTTGGAGGCAAGATCCCTCTGCCCCTTGGCGTCTGAAGAATAATCTAGGACAGCAAACCCTAGTGACCATCTTCCCAGCAGTGTTAGAAGCAGGGAGCTGGAGCTCTTTTCTATCTAGGGGTTATGAGGCCTTGAGTCCCGGAGATTTTCCAGTTTCCTTAAGATTAGTGCCAGGGAGCAGGGAGAGTGAGATTTTGCTACCCCCTGGTGTCCACTAGTAAATGCTGCCCCATAGCCAGTTACAGAGGCCAGTACTTATGAAAATTTCTTAGAGGATATACAGTTGAACCTTGAACAACAAGCGGCCCAATGCAGGCACAGTCAAAACTCTATGTATAACTTTTGACTCACCCTAAAATTAAATTTCAGTATCTATGGGGATTGGTTCCAGGATGCTAAAGTCTCCTAATGGCAAAACAATGAATGCAGGACTCTGTAGATTCCCAACCATAGATAGAAAACAGTGCAGGTGTTTGTTGAAAAAAATCTGAGTATAAGTGGACACAGGTAGTTCAAACTGGTGTTGCTCTAGAGTCAACCATACTGAACTTTATCCACTTGTTTCTAATGCAGCTCACCTATTCCCAGTGTTGAGGAAGTCAGAACCTTTGCTTATCTGGCCTTACATTCCTTATACTCAAACAAATTGTTTGGAAAACAGTTGGTAGAATCTAAGGTTTCTACAATTAGAAAGTGGAATATAAATTAAGTTGGCTGTGGGAGTTCATGACTCCTAGAAAAAAAGAAGTGGATCATTTTTTTCCATGGAAAAAGGAGAGTCATTGAAAGTTTTTGAATTTGTAGCATGAGGAAGTTTGGATGCAGAATCTGGAGTCCAGTGACTCCTTTCCAGGAGTTGTTTTAGTCTGTTAAATTAGAAAGCTTATTCTATTAAGTAAGGTGACACATACTTGTGCTTATAATACCACTTTCTCCAAGAATGTGAGCTCCTACCTAAGCGTATGTGTATGTGTGTGGTATGTGTTTATGTGTATAGTAGAGTGTGTGTTGATGTATATGTTTTTGGGAAATATGAAGGGGAAAGCTTATAATGGAGAGATTAGAGGCAGGGAATAGACAAGGCTTAGAAGCCTTCTCCTGCATTCACAAACAGTTCTCACCATATTTCACCAATTTCAGATTCTTTGAGGATTATCAGATTCCCATTTTGCAGATGAAATTCAGCTTATTGAAGTTAAATAACTTGCTGTAAGCTACACAGTTTTTTGGAGAAGCCAGGATTTGAACCCAAGCAATCTAACTCCAGAGCTTTCACTCTCAACCACTAAGTTGTAGGGCTTCATTAAAGCTGTCAAAGCCCATAAAAGAAACATGTTGAACACCATATTACCTTTCCCACCACCTAGCTAGCCACCACGGTAAAAGATATCAACTTTATTTTTGTAGTAGCCTGTCCTGAAGGAGTTTCTAAAAGTGATAGACATGTCCCTGCAGATCAGAGACTAAAAGCCATTCCCCCCCTGCCTGGCTTATTCTAGAGTAAGTCATAGTTAAAATAGTCCCCAAGAAATTTCCATTGTGATTCTTATGGGGAAGGAGTGTTATCCTAACATGAGGGAAGGCAGAAGAAACATTTGTGTCTTCATTGTTTATTACCTGACTTAAACCTGGATCTTACCAAGAGATGTAGCTGTTAGTTTACAGAATGTTGAGGCTTTAGGCTGCTAACTGTCCACTTGGAGAATAGCAGTGACTTGGGCTTTGCTTCAGTTCCATGCCTCAAGGTAAGGGGTAATTAATGAAAGACCACGGAGAGAAATTTTAGGGACAGGAAGGGACAGACTTGAGAGAACATCTTGTTACCTGTGCCTTCCAAAGAAACTAGGGGCTGAAACTTGGTTATCTTAAGATAAGAAATTTGTGTTGTGTGTGTGTGTGTATACACACTAATTTTATTTTTTATTTAATTTCCCCTGAATTTTTGTTTTATTTTATTGGCAATATTACTTTTAAAATTTACAACTTGTCTTCGGCCATGGCATGCTGAACAAGCCCGATCCCGTCTGATCTTGGAAGCTAAGCAGGGTTGGGCCTGGTTAGTACTTGGATGGGAGACCACCTAGAAAGACCAGGTCTGTAGGTGTAAAAAAAAAAATAAGGAATTGTAAACTGACAAGGTCCTTGCAATCTGTGAGGTCAACCAAGGGTTGCCTGGCCTTAAAAAAAAAAATTTACAACTCGTCTTCTCTGAACTAGGTGTTGCTAAAGTCCACACCACCAACATCTTGCCTGTGCTAGTGCATTAGTTTCCATACCAGTCTACCTCTTACCTCGTTTGCTACACCCTTGCCAGAGTGATCTTCTAAAAATCTCAATGAGATCACATCAACTCTTTTCAATGGCTTCCCATTTTCATCATGGCTCCTTTCCTGCCTATCTCTCCAGCTTCATTCCTCACCACTCCCCTAGTGGGAAGCCACTAGTGACACTCTAGCCACAGTGGCCTCCTTTCAGTTCTTCACACATGTCTTGCTTATGTGTAATTTGGGGAAGTTTTACTCTCTTTTCCTTCTGCCTGGAGGCCTCTTTTCACAATTCTAGTGGCTGACTCTCATCCTTCAGGCTAACTAAAGTGTTATATTCTCAAACGTCTTCCCTGACCACCAGCCTGACCACCCATTGTACCTCCCAATAATTTTATTTTGTTTTGTTTTGTTTTTCATAGCACTTATTTCTGTTTGATTAAGTATTTATTTATTTCCTGTTTCTCATAATAAGCCCACCTCCACCACTACTTATTGTTTTTAAGTAAGCTCCATGAACTCAGGGACCTGGTCTATTTTGTCACTGCTGTATCCTAGACAGTATCTGACTAGGTCCCAAGAGAAATCACCTCTCCAGGTGAAGGCCATAGGGGGACAGAAAGCTTCACAGAACAAGACTGGTGGTGGCAGCAAGTGAAAGTGAAAACTGGGATGGAGTGGGGAGGCTGAGCTTGGGGTCTGCTGCTTAGCTTTTTTTCTTCCCAGAATTAGTCCTCACACGTTCTTCTTTGACTGTTGTTCGATATTTGCAAATAGAAGACACACAGGACAGAATTAAAAGAAAATGTGTAACAGCTTCTGGGTCAGATGTAGTTTCACTGGGTTGGGAGAGACTGGAAGAAGCATAGTTTGGAGAGTTCTAGAAGGGCTCCACATTCACTTATGAACTTCGCTGATGTATAAACCCAGAGACCTATATAGTTGTAACTCAATGAAAATATAGTTTTATATCGTTTATGTTCTGTGGCATAGTCCAATACTAGTTCCATGCATCGTATAATTTCTGTGTGTCTTCAGTTAAGGTGATAAAGTGATGCTTCAGTTAAAGTGTCCAATAGTTCCCCCATCTTTTTTTAGTCACTCTCAATTTTGGGGAATTCGTATTATTTCTAACTCTTCTCTGTTACACAATGGAAAGTATAAACAGATTTGTACAAATTTACTCCTCACTGAGTTACTTTCATTTCGCCTATTTTAGCAAGTGGAATTATTAGATCAAATAGTAAGAGCCATTTTATAGCTCTTGCTATTAACTGATTAAGTAATATTTGGAGGGCATGGGTCATGAAACTCTTAAATTTTAAAAAAATATTTAAAAGGTTGAGTGTGAAGAGGAATTGAATTTGTTTTGAATGTCTCACAGTGATGGGACATCAAGAATTGCTGCAGTGATAGAGATATAGATTAGGTTCTGTTACACAGGGGAATTTTTAATATTTAGAGCTGCTTGAAAATAGCACAGACTGTCTTCGTAGGTGGTAAATTCTCCCTCTCTGGAAAATTTTAAGCATAATGAAAGCTTTTAAAAAGAAATTGTTTTATAAACTTTCCAGGTTTGTGATCTGTGTATTTTCCTAGCCTTGTTCCTTTGCTCTGAAAACAAATTTTGTTAAACATTTAGGAAGATATGACATGTGCTAGGTATAACTTGCAGACTCCCAGCAGAATCTCCAGGAGCAGGCAAGGCAGTCTGGGAATTACAACAGCATGAGTCATACTTTCACCTCCATCCCAAACACCCAATCTTCAGAATTGCTTAGCCGGTGGATACAGATCTGTCTCTAGTTTCTTAACATCCTCTTTTCTGGGCTCATTGTCCACTTCCAGGTCTCTGCTCATATTCCACCTATTCCTGAGACCTTTGTTACAAAACTTTCAGTATATACTGTGCCAGCCTCCAAGTGCCACCCCAAGCCAAACCCAGTACCTAACTGATTGATTCCAAGTAATTGCTACATTAACTTGTGTTTTTTTTTTATTTATTTCTGCCAAAAGATATTTTTCTTCAAATGAGGAGTTTTGGTACCCAAAGAATCTATAATTGGTGGAATATAGCATTCCTAATTCCACGAATATAATTTTACCCCCTTACCATGAACACACTTGTTTACTCTCTTTCTCAGGCAAGCAGCCTGATGTATTGAAGGAACCAGTCGCTTAACAATCTGCTATATTTTGTTTTTGTTTTTTAAAGCCACTTTACTTGGTAAAATGCGGTCTCAAAAATCCAAGCTTGGCCAAGGAGGAAAAGCCCCCATTGAGGATGGAGACTAAAGCACAGTCTCTGAGTTTTAGTTTTTCTTGGAGTATATTTTGCCAAATTCCTCTGCCTCTACCACACTGGTCTTAGGGAAGCCCTTCTCCCTTTCTCAGTTTCTCCAGAATGCAATGGGAAGTCCTTCTCAAGTCAGCAGAGTGACCCACCTGGCTGTGGTACAGTGCAGGGGAAGGAGGGCGCTGAGGAGAGCTAGATGCAGTTCTGGGTTCAATTCCCATGCCACTGCTGCCAGCTGTATGCTTTGCGTGTGGGATATTGCATCATCTGTGGCCACCCTCCCTCCTAAAAGCTCAGCAGAAGAAACAGACATGGGATCGCCAACAAATACAATCACCAAAGCTAACTGCATTATGTAGATGAAAACAACACAGAAAATGGACTGGTCTTGCAGTGTCAATGTGAGTTTTTATTATGTCCCTTTTGTGCCCAGAAAAGGATTTTCAGAGGGTCACTCTGGCTTTTTAAATTTTATGTTCCCTATATTAAACATGCAAATCAGAAGTCCAGTTCTTCCTTAAGTTTTTATATTTAACTTTTGAACAAGTACATTTTAATAATCTCTTTAAAGGGTTGTATTTGATGACTATTTGCTAGCATTTATAAATGTAATTCATAAGACTCATTTAAACAAATTTAAGAAATATTTTATAAATTTAACATATTCCATACCTTTATAAAGTAATTTGATCTTCTGAGACAAGTAACAGGATATTCCTAAACCGCTACCTCCCCAGAAAAAAACCCTCTTGCAAAACTAACAATTTATAAATGTGGTAGTTTGATTTTTATGTTTCAAAACTATTTTTAAAGGGAAGTCTATTTCAAATCACACGTTTAAACCAGTTATACCTTTTAAATTAGAATTGCAAGGCCAATTTGTTACTGTAATAGACTCAATTCTCTTAAACCCTGAAAATACCTAAAGTACCAAATATGCACAAATTCCTTAATACAAACATATTGATGCTATGTGTTTGCTTCTCTAAAATATTTCCTTAGTTTAAAATTTTCTAGATATTAAAACAAACTTACCCACTAGGACATAATTATGTCATCTTAAATGGTTGGGGTGCTCCTTCCCAAGTGACTTTTTTGGAAACTGGTCCTCAGTGGCCCAGAGAGCATAATCAGCAGAGATTTGTCCCAAGGCTTTCATGCAGCTCTTTTCAGGCCCCCAACTGTCCCACTGAGCCCAGTTTTATGGATACTGTGTTATTACCCTGTGAAAGAGTCAGTTTCACAGTCAAAGCCCCTAGATTCAAGTTACACTTTGTCTAATTCTTCAGCCTACACACGGAAGTCAGAAACTCCTACCCAGGTTGCTCTGCCACTTGTTTGGATATAATTAACCTATTTAAAGATTCACCCTATTCTGAATTCTTTCCATATTCTTTCCAGCTTCTAGGGCCACAACTTCTTTCAGATATTGAATGACTGAATTTCTCCTGGTGTTGCTAACTCTGGTCACAGACGTAATGTTACACCAGAGACATATAACAGGAAGATTAACTTGTAAGAGATAAACAGGTTTTGGATTAGGATGAATGGAACCCAGGGAGACATGGGAGAAAAATGTTACAGGATCCATTGATTCATTAGACTCTTCTGTTACTGTTTGATATGTTTTAAAGGTATTATTTTTACCTGCCTCTGAAGCTAGATAGTGAATCATTGATTGCAACAATTTGTGTGTGTTTGTCTAGCTTTACATGGCAGCACATTTTAGAAACCCAGTGACATGGAAAAAAGAAAACCCAAGAACTTTTGTGCTCTCAAGTCAGTACTTGGAATAGATGGGGGAGTATGGAGAAGCAAACAAACAAAAATGAATGAGTAGACACAGGTGTCACTTAGATTAGGACCTTGAATGATTGGGTATGATGTTCCACTCACCTAGACTGAGATCGCAGGATCGGGGCAAATTTGGAAGCCTGGAAAACACGAGTGTTTTTCCATTAAGGTGCCTGGGAGGACTAGTAACAGTAGGTAGATGGAGATGTGATGTGTGCCTGGAATTTGGGAAATTGGGGCTGGAGATATGCTTTTGGGAGCAAGTAAGTGGTGGTTGAAGTGGTGGAAGTGTACCAAGTCACTCAAGAGAGTGCAGAGTGGGCTAAGAATAAAGACCTAAAAATAGGAGTCTGAGAAACACCATCATTTAAGGTACAGACAGAGGAAGTGGAGCCTGCCCATGACACTAGGGTGAAGCCAGAGGCGTAGAAGACAGTTGTTTTTTTCTGTCCCTTCCAGTCTGCCTTCCTTGATCAGAAGCACAGGGGTGGGCAAAATAGCAGTGATAGTGGTGGGCAGATCATGGTATGGCTGGACTGATTGGATGCTGTGGGGAAGCTATAACTGGGGTGCGTAGTGTGCATGTGGCAGGGAGCAGAGAGCTCTGCCTCAGATCTCTTTTTCTAAAAAACAGGGAAGGGGATTGGGAGTCAGAATTTTTGGATTCTCTGCTTGCTCTACCAGGTCGCTTTTCACCAATCATTCTTTCCTTAGTCTTTGTAGGAAAATCATTCTAAATACGAAAAGGGCAGTGTATGGAGGAAGCAGAGTTGGTAGAGGGAAGGAGAGGGGGTGCCTTATTGTTGAATGTGTGCCTATGTGTGTGTGTTTGTTGTGCACACAAGTACGCATATGTGAGTACATGTTCCTGAGTATGTATGTTTATGTGTATGGGTGTGTATGTCTTATGTTGACATTTATGTGGGTGTGTGTGTATAATATGTGTATATTTTTCTCTGTGTGAGTATCTATCCAGATAGGTATAGAAATTGAGAGGAAGCATTGAGAAACTTTTATGCCAATTTGATAGAGTGACTTTATGTTAATTGAATTTAATAACCCAAAGTTTGGCCTTGTGTTTTCCGAATCTGCATGTTCTATTTCATTTTCCTAGTAATTTATTTCATTGTATTTTATGAAATTATTGATCTGTGGCAGACTGCATGTAAAACTGTTTCTTTGCTACAGTTAGAGAAGCCCTCATTAGGGCCAGATCAAGATTCTTGGAAGGTTCTGATTCTGAAATTACCAAGGAAGAGAAATTCGCTTGAGAAGTCTGGGGTTCTTGCTCTGGGTCATACCCATGAGGCGTAAGATCAGCTTGAGCACTTGAGCACAAGCAAGGGGGTCAGACCTTAGATCTGACTGGCATCCCAGGTCTCAGCCTGCTTTTCCTCTCCGTCATGAGGGATGGGACCACCTGGCAGTTCTCAAGAGGGCAGATGGCAGAGTCCAGGCTGCTCCTCCAAGCCGAGCCTGCTCAGGGTGCTGCCCTCCCTCCTGTCTGCCACTTAAGTGAAGTTGATGTCTCACAGAGATAGGAAGGAGTTTTTGAACCTCCATACTTCACGTCCCCCACCCCCACCACGCCCCAGACAGTAACAAACGCTCAATCAGGAAGAGCAGTCCTTTACCGAAGCAAAATAAGACACATTCCTTTGTCTGACTTAGTGAACTCAGCGCAGATTCTTCTGCCCTCCTTCCTTAGATAATCTCCTCCACCTAGGATCTCTCCAAATTGTCTAACCACAGCCCTTCAAAAGTCTTGACCTTTGTTCGCTTTTGTGATTTTACATTTTTCTTCTTTAAGACAGTCTCTAAAATATTATGTGCCATAGGCCCCACAAAACCTGGACCCACCCTTGCCAAGATCCTTAGTGCTTGAAGGGCCACATGATATCACATACTCAGAAAGCAATGTATTCAGCAACAAAAATTTTAAAAAGAATCACCTCTCTTCCCTCATCATTTCAAGCATCCATAAAACCCCCTCTGGAATTAAGAGTATGTGAACTTAGGTATACAGGAGAGAAGTGGTATTTGCAAAGAGGATAAGGATTAGTAAATAACTCAAGGAGGGGGAGGATACAGCAGCTTCAGGAGTCTGTAGAGGTTGGGGTGAGGGGAACACCTGGCTTTAGACATCAAGCGTACAGGAACCAGCAGGTACCTTAGGTCATCCTTCTGTTGTGGAGGGCCACAGGCCATGATGTAAGGAGCACCTGGTTGCTTTTTTAACCTGCAGTCTGGGTGCTTCCCCATGTTCAGGGACGTGGGTTTCTGGCTCAGGTGACAGCTTTTATGGCTGTTCTTGTAGGCTGTGGTGGGGGTCTTGCAGGTGGTGACCACACTGTAGGAGGATTTTTGCAGAAAAATATTGAGGTCTTTGCAGTGTTTCGTATACTTGTTGGCATTGCCTGTTGCCGTGTTGCATCACTGGGGCTGGGCTGCTTGTTCCAGAGTTTCAAACCCTTGTGCTTAGGTCATGTGTTTGGACTTGGCACTGAATGGGATCTGGGCCACCTAGAGGCAGGCAGCAGGAGCAGCAGCAGGGGGCAGAACCCTGCTCTGGCAGGTGCCTAAGGGGGACAATGCCACAGAGGAAGAGGTAAGTGGGTGAGTAGATCACCAGATTAAGGGCCCTGCTAGCCCTTCTAAGAATTTCATACCCTAAGTCAATCATTGCAGGGCTCCTGCAGCCTCGAATATTTAAGAAAACCATTGGCATTTTATTGTTCAGTCCCAGCAGATCATGTGCCTTTTTATGCCCCCAATAAATACTTATAGTGTTTATCCCTCAAAAGAGTTTTATGAAGTGAGTACGATTAGTTTTCTTTATATATGAGCCAACTGAGACTCAGAAGAGTTAAGGAAATTGCCCATTATTACACAGCTAGAAAGTGTCAAACACAGGATTTTAATCAATGCCTCTTGGCTTCCAAAGCTCCGATTCGCTACACCTGCCCGTGTTTTTTGCATGAAACTCTGAGAAGTCAGACTACAAAAGGAAACTAATCTTGGAAGAAAAATAAGCCATGGGTTCATATCTCACTCTCCTAGGCTAACTGAGGCATTCCTGAAAGAGGCAATATTAAGGTTGTGGAGTCAGGCTGATTCCCATCTGTTCTGAAGCCCAGTTTCTCATTCTCAGTAATGGAATCACTGTTCCAGCAAGCAAAACGGCATAGTGAGTTAAATTCCTTCCATGGCCAATGGCTTTCCCTATTGGAGAAAGTTTTGGAATGATAGAGGGTCAGAGCTGGAAGAGTCCTTAGAGGTCATCTCAATAACCTCCCTATTTTACAGATGAAGGAACTAGAGGTCTCGAAAGATCAGTGTCCTTCTTGAGTCCACCAAATGAATGGCAGAGCTGGGGCCAGGAGCTCCTTGACTTTCAATCCACCCCTTTGGTCTAGTGCCAGGCTGGGAAATGAAGAAGAAAGTGTTTTTCACAGAGGCAGACCATAGCGAGTGTTTCTCTGTTTGTGGTTTAAGTGGTGCATAAACATTGCCTTCAATAATTCTTTTCTAATCCTTCTGATAACATTTAGGGAAAAGTCTCCTCTTACAGAAAGAAGGTCAATTCTTTGTTTCTCTTCCCTTTTCAACAGACCTCAGGCTGAGTCTTCAGCTGAGAATAATCTCTTGGTAGAATTTTTAAACAGTAGATGATAGTCATTATATTTATTTTTACTACTGCTTATTAGGTGGTACTCATTCTTTGAAATATGGTGTTACACAGTTTTGTTTTCAAAGTATTATTTGAATTAAATGAGTACATACATATGGAGTAAATTATGAATTAGTGGCAGTAAGTGGATATTGCCACAGTTGTCAAGGGAGGAAGCAAATGACTTAAGTTGGGGAACTTGCTCTGGGTATAGTCTCTTAGATCTGTGTCAGTGTGTTGAACCCTACCCAGTATCTTCACCTCTGGGATCTGTGTGACTTCACTGTCCTTTAGATAAAATGCTCCTCACAGTGGCTAAAATCACTTAACCAACTAGGATCTACATTGCCAGATAGGAATCTTCTGAGACATTTGTCCCTCTGCCTTTAAGGTGGAGCCTGGGTCACTAGTGTAGCTCACCCCTTTCATGGTGGGTCTCCATTCATGTACTCCTCCCACAAAGCTAACAAAACATTGATTCTTGAACCCAGGAGAAAATTCTCCAGCAAGCAGTTGACTTGGGTCCCAGGGAGCAAATATGTGTATGTATTTATCCAGGAAGTCATTTTTCTTTTACAGGCCCTCAGCAGAGCCTCTTTCATTGGGATGGAAGAATTACTAAGCGATTATTCATTAACAGTTGCAGACCCAAGCTTCTGGCTTTGGAGTGAGAGTGTGGGAATAGCAGCAGGAGTCTAGGACTGGCAGAAACATTTCATGCCTACGGAGATGACAGACCACAAACTTTGCATCTGAATCAAATTAAGTTGCAAACATGCTTTCCCTCAAGTAGGTGCTGACCCTGCACCTGGCCAGCCCCACTGAAGGAGGCCTGGGAAAGGGGTTCCTTTGATTGTGTACTTGATCTGGGTCATACATTACAAGTTTTCCCAACTGCTACCATCTCAAGGCTGTGTTATCTGTTAAGCACTAGAGGCTCAGTGCCTATGGTGTAGGAAGTTTTCAAGGACCTACAATATTTGAGACTGGAGAAACAAATATATTAGCTTCAATACAAGAGAAGTCAACTGTAAAATCAAATTTAAAATAGTTACTTTGGTTTTATTTGAAATTTGGCATGTATAAAATGTTGATTACATTAGAAAACAATCTTAGGTTAGATTTTCTCATTTTATAGGAATTCTGAAGTACCATGATTGTAGAAAAAACAATGCCAATTACAAATTCCCTATAGTCAAATAATTTCAGAAGTAAAAATTATTAAAATTGCTTCAGATACACTTCTGTAAGAATTATATTGAATGAGGAATGTATATTTGATATATTCGATGTGGTGTGATGAAATGTTAGAGTGCCTGGTATGGTCTAGTGGCATTAAATATGGCCCTAGGCATTCTAGGGCCAGTTGCCTTGAGTGTAATATTTATTCTGCTTTACTAAAGGCAGCCAGGGTAATACAAATCACACTACTTAACGGTCAGGTCAGCGTAGGGCTGTACAATAGCAATAGGAGGACGGAAATACTACTAACCACCATTTATGAACATCTAATATGTGCTTAGCACAGTGCTAGTTGATAGCTATCACTTAAAAAGATGCTTACCGTGTCAAAGTGTTATACTTTCTATAGGACTTTATATGCAAAACAATAGTATGTCTTTCATGTTATTATCCCCATTTTACAGAAAAGGAAATAGGCTTGGAGAGGTTCAGGTAATAGATTTAGTAAGTGGGAGGGCCAGGACTGAAAATGAGGTCTGGCTCTAAAATTGTGTTATCCCTCTATGCCACACTACTTTCCTGCTTATGGATTGAGTCACCTTGTGTCCAGATTCTATTCTAATAGGCTGGTCTTCATTTTGTCTCCTAGATGTGCTTTACTCCCTCCAACTTGACTTCTTTTTCTTCCTCTTACCTGAGAGCCCTCCCTCAAATATTATCGACCTGTCAGAGCTTAGCTGTGTCATAGCATCTTGATCATGGTCACATGTATAAAGCTTCCTATATAAGTCTACCTCAGACTAATCCCTCTGGAACATAACCTCCTTTAGCATTAACTCCTGGTGCCACTCATTTGGGCACTTAGTTGTACTCTACCTGTTTTGTTACTTAGCTCTTACATGTGTATCCAGTTTTCCCAACTAGACAGTAAACTCACGGGTCAAGCAGGAGTCCAGTCCTTTCATGCTTCTCTGTCTCCAGGCACACTGATAGCTCAGGAGGATGCTCAGTGACTATGTTAGACTGAATCTCCTCTCAATCTCTTCATCATTTGTAATATGAAGAGTTTCAGTGTAGTAATTTCTAAAATGCCCCCTGGTTGTAACACTCTATGAAACAAGAAGAAACTTCAAAGTGCTAGTAGCTAGACTAGAACGTGAGGAGAAGACCTACAGGAAGACCCCAAAGGTAGCTCAAAAGATGGGCGGTAGAGAATAGGCATTGATCCCCTAAGGAGCAGTTTTTTTCATGAACAGTGGGTGAGAGTGCCACAAAATTCCACTTGGATTGCTGGCCTGAAGTCCAGCAGCACCAAGAGATAGTCTTTGAACTACCAGTGCCACCCCCAGTGTAGGTGTCAGGCTTCAAATTGCAAACAGCCTCCTGGTGGTGAGAGGCAGACTCTTCAGGAAGAAGGGGGTTCTGGAGGAGCAGGTCAGTGCAGGAGGGGCCAGGTCCACTGCCTCTGACCAGAATGGCTAAGGGGAGAATGTTCTGAACCTTGGCTTGTGTTCTGTATGACAACCCTCCAGCCGCAGACTGGAACTGGTCCATGGCCTGTTAAGAACGAGGCCGCACAACAGGAGGAGAGCAACGGACAAGCTCGTGCAGCTTAATCTGTATTTGCAACTGCTCCCCAGCGCTAGCATCACCACTTCAGCTGCACCTAAAATCATCAGGCTTAGATTCTCATGAGAGCAGTGGTCCCTTGTGCCAAAAAGGTTGGGGACCGCAGCTGTAAGAGATTGTCCAGACAGGTTCCTGGTCCCTCAGTCGAGGGCAATGATGGATCAGTTCGCAGAGGTTTGTATGAGGACAGGTGCAGCTGTGACCAACCAGCTGGAAGCTACGCTGCTCTGATAAGGTGCTCATGTCAGGGTGTGAGAAGAACTGTTGCTGGTGCTGCTTTTCCGAGATGCCAAGGCTGAGCTGAGCTAGGATGTAGAAGCCTTGAAGTAAAATGCACTGAGAGACAAGGCGGACGAAGGTATAACATTGGCTTCAGGAGGCAAGTGGCTGTTGATAGTACTCTGTTTCTCTAGGCACAGCATAAAACATTTTTAGCTTACTTAATGCCAAACAGCTTATACGTCTATGGTGGACCATCTGGGACCAGGACAGGTGGCTGGAAGGAGCACTTAACTCCTAATATAGATTACTCTGACATATGGGCATTTGACTAGCTCTGGCTGTGAAACATTATTGGAAAATGAGATCGAGATTGTGAATATTTAGATCCCCAGTTACTTGTGAGTGTATATAGCAATATCCCTGGGAGAGAGAGAAGAGAGGGAAAAAGGGAATAGTGCAAACAGAATAAAAGTCTAGGAAGCTGGATAGAAGTGAGCTCAGGCTGGCAAAGCCCAGAGGGATAAAGGAAGGATGAGAGGGCCGCAAGGCAGCATCCTACCCCTGAGCAGCTGTGGAGAACAACAGGGCTACCTTGCCCCAGCTTCTCTGAAAGTCCTCCTTGGTCTATTTGTTGGGATTGTGGTGTTGGCAATGAGTCAACAACTGGGGCAGGGGAACTGGGTTGGTCTCAGATTGAGGCAGGAGCCTTGTCAGAAGCTTTCGCAGGGAATCTCTCCAAGAGGGATCCCTGGCTCTGAAGGCCCATAGCTATGAGAGGTCCTGGATCCTGGTTTCTGAACTCTGAGCCTTGGAACCCTGTCACATGAAATCCAGTTACCACACTCCTGGGCAACCTGACTCTGTTCCTTGGTCAATTTTTTTTTACTGTGTAGCTCTTTGGAGCCTTCTCAGGGAGCCGGTACCCCTGTGACCTTGCCTCAGTGGGTAGATTGTTTCCTTTTGTTCTTGATGGAAGGATCTCTCCTCAGGAAAAGGATGTGGTCTTCACCCCAACCAGAGGTGAGGCATGTGGCTCCCCTCACATGGGTTTTGTGGCCTTTAGCTCACTACAAGCCTGTGTGCAGCATTTGGACCTCCCAGGGTTGACAATGACGACTGTGATAAAAGCAGTCATAGCTAACTTGACTAGGTTTCTATGTTCTAGCCACTGTTCCAAGTGGTCTGTGTCTATTCTCTCTCTCTCTCTCTCTCTCTCTCTCTCTCTCTCTCTCTCTCTCTCTCTCTGATTCAGCATGGAAGGACTTTCTATTGTCCTGGCCCCATGATTATCTAATCTTCCTCACCCAATTCTTTAAGAGAATTACTAGTCAAAGACACAAACTCATGGAAAGAAAGGAAAACCTCATCAAGGCCAGTGTATTCCTGCTCTAGGCTGAATGCAGATGTGTGCCAAGAGTACATAGACCACAAAATAAATGTCTTCTTTCCAAATTTTACTAAAACTATTTTGGGGGGGAGAGGAAGTAAAGCATTATTTTTATATAAAATAAAACTATATGATGGAGTATATTAAAAAATTCAAATAAATCGCATTTAAGAAATAATTTAAAAATGTTTTCATCTGACCTTGAGCCTTTATCTACTCTTGGCTAGGAGCTTTTATTTATTTATTTATTTTGGCAAGGGGAGGCTGAGGAGGAGTTTGGTCTCCTTTGTTTAAATTCCTTTTTTCTTCTGTCACAAAAGTCTGGCCTACTCCATCCATCACAGGTTTGGCCACTTAACCCTTGACACCACAGTAATAAATATAAATGATCTCAAATTTTTTCTGCATGCAAGCCACTGTACTAAGAGCTGTATATATATTGTCACATTTAATCTCTATACTATTCCTATGAATTAGGTTACCTTTATATAGATGAGGAAATTCCCATCTCCCTAAGACTAGAGGACTTTCTAGCATAGTATGTATTTTCAATATGTATAGACATTTTTCCTTTCCTCCCCTCTTGTAAACTGTGGACTTCCTATGAGACCTCTTTAGTCATGTTTTCTCATGGTCCTGTGGCTTCATGGATGCTTCCACGCTTGCTGGCTTTGGAGTCTTGCACGGGTAAACATCCTGCTAAGAGCTGTAACTGCTCTTTCTACCCCTCCATGGTGGGATGGGGGTAGGAGGAGGGCTTTAAAACAGTGAGAATCTTGAAGCCCTTTTGGAGGGCTCTAGTTGTGCAGGAGCAGAGGAGAAAAATGATGAAATGTGCTAAGGCTCTCTTCAGAGAGAAGGCTTCCTGAATGTTGCTGCTACTGGTATGTTTTCTGCTGCCATAGCTCTAGGGTTACTCCCTAGAACCATAGACACTATGATGAGGGCCAACTGAATCAATGTGAGGAGAAGTGTCCTGATATCAAGGGTATTTCCTTCCTCCTAAACTCTGCCCTTGAGATCAGGACCCTTCTCCTCACATTAACTCAGTTGTCCCTCTTTATAGAATCTACAGGTCATTTACTCCAGAGTGTGGAGACGTTGGGGAACCAGCATCAAGTAAAAAAGTCTCCTGCATAATCTACCTCAGTCTCACTCCTAGGAAAGCTAACTCACTCCAGCTCCAGATCTTGAGTTAATTTCTTTACTGTATTCCATTTCTGTTCCTTAGGTCCAGATTGGAACAATTCTTTAACATCATCTACACAAGGCTGCACAATCCTTCCTTGGACACCCTCCTACCCATTCCAAGCTCTCACCCCCAGGAACAGAAATGTCTCATGACTTATCAGTCTCCTCTCCTATTTTTCAGATTTCAAATAGGCATACATCAAGTTTAGCTTGACTTGGTATTAGCCCAAACATGTTATTGATTTTAGACCTCAGCTTTGACCTTTGGAAGGCTGAATAGTAAAATGCCTATTTTAACATTATTCCTGGCACCCCTAAACTTGACTGTGATCAAGATCATGTGAAGGAATAGGGAACTGTCAGACCAAATCAGCGAAACCATCAGTAATGAGAACAAAGCAGGTCATTTCCATTTATTATTAAGTATCTGAAGAATCACTTTCAAATAGTGGTGAGCATTCTATACGAAACTTGGAGTGGAATTTTCCTTATGAACTTTTTAAATGTTAAAATTTCATCCGTCAGAGGAAGTATAAATGTATATTTATTATTTTAAGAAAAATGCTATAATAATTAATGGTTATGAAAACATGTTATACATGAAACAATTATTAAGAATTTTCACATAGTTAAAAATAGAAAAATTAGTTGACAGTTAATATAAATAATAGGAGAGCGTGTATTAGTGGGATAATTTTAGAAAGAACTTTGTAAGCTTTTTGAGCTCAAAGTATTTGTATAAATAGTAGAAACACTATTTAATTTAACAGTATAAAGCAGAACAATAAAAATTAGATTATGTTGTAATTCTATTTATGATTTCATTATATCATAAGCTTTGAAGAATTGATTAGTATATTAGCATTTTCATGTTAAATAAAACAATCCTTAAGAACTATACTTTTGGGGAAGTAGGGAAAAAATTTAAATAATTTTTTCCATTAAAAAATATAAATAAAGAAAGAAATAAAGAACTATACTTTTTAGGAAGATATTTTTATTGAGATATTATTTGCATACAGTGAGTACACAGATCTTAAGTGTACAGCTCAATGAGTTTGACGAAGTAAATATTTTCAGGTGAGAAAGAACATGTCCACCTTACCTCTCACCCCTTGCCAGGTAGTACTCTCCAAGGTGGTTTCTACCTCTATTCCCACAGATTACTTTTGGATTATGTTTAATTTTCAGTTATTTAATACTATTTAGGTCAGAAGTCTTTCAAGAAAAAGTCCTATTTGGAAATTCTTCTCATTTTGAGAGGATACATCAAAAGCATAACTTTAGCCACTTCAAAATTTTATGAGGAGAATGTCTTCAAGACCATAATATCACATAAGGAAAATCATCAATAAAGAATGTATAAAGAATTGGGAAAAAAGAATAAAGTGAAGAGAAAAGTCAGCTATGCCCAAGTATCTTGCACGTCAGTTGAAAATCTGTTTAGAATGATAAGTGTCTAGCATAGTGACCACAGGACGTAGATTTTACACTCAGCCATTTGGTCACAACGGATACTTTGTGTACCTCTTATTTCAAGCCTCTATGATGTATTTAGTGCATCTCTACTTTCAAGACTTATCAACTTATTGGCCTTCACTCCGCTTGAATTTTTCAATGTTCTCTTCTCCTTTCTTTTGATTATCCCTTCTTTACCCTCTCACTTGTCATCTCAAACCACCAATCCCACCCAATAGGACTCTCTGTCTGCAGACTTGTCTTCTAACTGACTCATGTACAAGGTAGTCGCAGAAGAAAACCCTCAAGGCAAACTGAGTAGGGTATTGGTCTGCATGTTTGCCAAAGGTGGATATGACCAGACAGAGATATTTCTAATACTACTGCCATTACTAGTTGTCATTATTGAATGACAGTGCCTGGGGCTGACTAAGGCTCCATAAATGTTATTTCTAAATCTCCCCATAATCCTGTTGGGTAGGTAGTATTACTCCCATTTTGCTATATGGAATCACAGCTACAGAGAGGTTTAGTCTTTTCCTGGAGGTCACGTAGCCGGCAACTGCTGAACCAAGATTTACACCAATTCTGTCTGGCTCCAAAGCTTCCTTTGACTCCAGTAAGAAGTAAAGGAGAGCTAGAATTGTTGGACATGATAGCCAGAGAGTAGACTCCCCAGCTGGGAAGGGAAGGTCTAACTACTTAGCTGGGTGCTGAAGGAGGGCAGGTGGGATGGGTGTAGGATGGGGTGTGGTGCAGTTTGTCTGGGACTGAGATAAAGGAAATGGGAAGGGGCAGGTGAGGGTCAGCGGCAGGCAACATGGGAGGGGCTATTAGGACCACAGCAACAGAAGGCCATAGCTTCTCCAGCTCTGCTCACTGGAGAGAGAGAATGGTATCTGTGGCCCGGGGGAACAGGGAGGTGTCATTTCCATATCTCAACCTCAATGGCCTGGGAAGAGTGCCAGAGTAGAGAGTCAGGGAAGCACCGAGGCAGAAGAGATGATTATCAGGAGGAAGGAAGCTCTGGCAGCTCCCTCCAGCCTGTTTGTGACAAGCAGGCTCTGGGTCAAGGAGGTCTCTTGAGGTCAGGGGAAATGTGACCTGGAGCAGGGGGGAAAGCTGGGACACTCCCCTTACCCTATGCCTTCAGGCCAAGGGGATCTAGCCAGAGCCAGGCCCAGGTCCCACCCAGGTTTGAAAAGCAGTGGGCTGGAGAAGAGGGGTGGCAGTTAGAGAGGCAGAGAGACTGAGAAAGCAAGAGAGGGTAAATTAAAATCCACGAAGGACCTTATAAACAGTCTTTTGGCTAAGAGGCAATGACCTTTTTGCAGTCAACACAGAGTAACTGGCTCTTCAGGGCTCACAGGGTACATTTCTTCATGGGTAAACTTGTACCTAGTTCTCCTCTTGTCCCTGTAGAGGTCTCTCCTTTTGCCCAGTGGTAAAGTAGAAAGAGCACCAAATGTAGAATGAGGAGACAAGGTTCAAGTCCAGGTGCTGCTACTAACCAACTTCACAAGCTCTTTAATTAATTAAGCTTTATGAAATCGCAATTTTCTCATCCTTAAAAAAAGTGTCTTTAAATCTATTTCACAAGGGACTCGTGGCTATACCATGGAAAGCATGAAATGCTATATAAATATGAAATGACACTTTGTCTTCTTTCATTCCAGCGCCTCTCTGCACAGAGACCACCTCACTAACACGTCAGAGTTGGGGAAGATTTCTAGTTTAGGAAAAGGAACAGCTCTGTTCATAAACCCCATAAAACTCTTACATCTATTTTCTCCTCTCGTCATGCTGCCGTGATAAGATGGGGCAGCAGAAAGATGTACAAAGTTGCCCTCACCCCTGCAGTCCCTTTCTTGTGGGGATATGTTTCTAGGAATAGAGCAACAAAAGTGAAAGACCCTTCTGGAGCTTAGCCCACTGAGGTATTGACCTCAGCTTCCCCTCAGCCGTTCAGAAAAGTCTGAGCTAGGAAGGCCCCCAAGAGATGAAGGGAAGAGAACCTTCTGTGCATATGAGGAGGGAGGAGTGGTGGAGAGGCTTGGAGGAGAAATTAAAGCACAGCCCCAGAGAAAGGAAGGCTGGAAACCTAAAGGATTCTTTCAAAGTGCACAGGAACCAGGGATTTATCAGAGTCCCTTTTCTGGGGAGGGTCACAGGCAATAACGTAGGAAGCGGTCTTTTTTGTCCCTTGGTACTTGCAGTTCGGGTACTTCCCCGAGATGTGCTGACATATGGTTAGGGACACAGGACCTTTGCTCTGGTGGCAGTTTTTACGGCCATTCTTGCAGTCTATGGTGGAGGTCTGACAGGTGGCAGCCACACTGGAGAAAGACTCATGCAGGAAGGTGTTGAAGCCTTTGCAGTGTTCTTTGTGCTTGTTGATCTTGCCCATCGCTTCACTGCAGCTCTTGGGGTTGAGTTGCACGTGCTGAGTTTCAAACCACTGAGCTGAGGTCATGTGTTTGGGCTTGGCACTGACTGGAACATCAGCCAGCCAGAGCCCCAGCAGCAGGAGCAGCAGCAGAAGGTAGCATCCTGTTCCGGCTGGTGCCATCTCTCTTACGGGGAACAGTCAGAATGAAGAGCTGGAGACACTGGGGACAGAGAGGAGGTGGTGTTCAGTTGAGAAATGAGCCTTCCTATCCCTGCTCCTTCTAGCTAACCACCACCTCCCTCCTCTCTTTCACCCTGGGTCTCATTCCTTCCTCCCCATCTTGTGCCATACCCACTGTGACCCCAGCACTAAACCTTAGGCCCCATCTCCTTTACCTGTCTTCTTTCATTCTGTCCTTCTTGCTTCGGTTCTAGTTCCTCTCGGTTCTATCTCCTCTCCTTCAAGTCCCATGTTTGTGACCACATGTTCCTATCCCTTTCTCTGTGTCTCATCCCCTCCATGACCCCATAACCGTCTCCTCAGTATCCCCATTTCATGCCTCCATGCCCTCAGCATCACTCTCCTCTCTCCCCTATATTTGTCCTCATCCACTCTACACTGAGTCCCTTCCTTTGTCCATCTTATCGCTCACCTGGGAGTACCCTTAATTAGTCAGAACCTATCTCTTCTCTGTCCTGTCTCATCATTCATGTCCTGTCACCCGCCTCACCTCCTCACAGAGTCCTTGCGATGCCCACTCCTGCTCAGCGGTCTGAGGGTGCACCTTCCACCGCTGGGTCTCAGCTCTCTGAGGGCCTCTTCTGTCTGCCTGACTCCTTAAGAGCTGGCCCGCGCTATGTTGCTTCTGTTTGGGGGCGGGCCGGGGAGCAGTCCTGGAACAGGAAATGATTCAGGTTCATGCCTCTCCACTCACATGTCCCAAATAGCCAATACCTGTAGAGCTAGTGGACCTGCCTAAACATGTTTGGCAATGAGGGAGCTTGAATCCTCACACTCAAAGACTAGATCTGGTCCTTGGCCACATGATCTTAATGACTCTAATAAAGCACCTGACCTAGGTGTCAACCCAAAAGAAATTTTAGAGAGAGTTGTCATTTATCTCCTCCTACTTACGTCTCTGGTTCATGATTCTGGGAAGAGTCAGTCACTGTGGTGATAAGGACTGCTTTTTCTCTGACCTGAGATTCAGATAAAATAGCCTGGAAATTTTCTTTGTATGGTTTCTTGTCACCAGGATTTACTGCTTATCTTACAGAGGAGATAGAGAAGACAGTAACAGTAGAGAGGCCACGTAAACCATCTTGATGACGAGGTTTGTGTTCTTGCCCAGAAGTTAGGGTTTTCAGTTGGGAAGGTTTGGGTGTTTATTGTGAGGCCAATGGGACATCTGTTTAGTAGATACCACAGCTGTGGGTCAAGATGAAGGATCTTTGGGAAAAAATGATGTTGGATACTGGAAGCACCAT
Organism: Cynopterus sphinx; assembly: GCA_030015415.1. Lineage (NCBI taxonomy): Eukaryota > Metazoa > Chordata > Mammalia > Chiroptera > Pteropodidae > Cynopterus > Cynopterus sphinx. Next base: position 79,421,877 of record CM057384.1, read on the forward strand.
TAGATGGCATCAGAGAGCCAGGAACAAGTTCACACAGGCCTCCAGCTTTTCTGGCTCACCCTCAGTGAGGCCTTCCTTGGCTGTGGGAACAGCATTCACTGCTTTGTTAAGGTGCCTCAGTCCATGCAGTTTTAACTTCTGGATGGAGAATTATGCCTCCCATGCTGTAGGAATGCAAATGTGTGGAGATAAAATTCATGGTTTAAAGCAGATTGTGGATAGAATGCAGATCAGCACAGGCCAGTCCAGCCCTGGACTGGAGGTGGGGTAAGATGAGGGGGTGGGAGGCCAAGAGCTCATTTGAATTCCTAGCCCAGACTTCTCACTTCTCATTATTCTAGAGTGAGATGTTTCCAAACCACGGCTTGCACTGACTCTTGTGTTTTCCTGTCAATTTAATTCTAGTTTGCTCTTCAACTCCATTAGGCTGGGTTCTCCAGAAGGCTGCCTTAGTGCTATGTGAAAATAAAATATCCACAGCTCTGTTGTCTCAGGTCAAAGGAAAGGCAGAGTAAAGGTTTACGTTTGCACACAAAATTTGAGGCGTTGAAACTACCATTTGCACAGTTCAAGCTAAAACGCTTACTTTGCCTCAATTTGGATAAGGCAGGTGATTTTATTTATTTGCTTAAATTATCCAGCTTCCAAGATCTGCTTCACTTTGCACTTGATGATTTTTTTTTTTTTTACATGTTTGGGGCAATAGGAAAAGATAATGGGATGGGTAGACAAGGTTAGGGAGAACAAAAGGAGTCAGACGGAAGGCCAAAGACTGGTGTGGGACTCTGGAAGAAGAGAGAAGAGAAAATTTAGAGAAAGGAGAGCAGAAGACAAAATGGTATGAGAGAAGATGGGAGGAAAGAAAACCCCTCACACAAGCAACCTCTATCCAGGGATATGAAGTCATTATTCTTCTCATTATTAGATTACCACAGTCATTGCTCTTGGCCCACCTTCTTCCCAGGCCGCTGGGTGTGTGTGTGTGTGTGTGTGTGTGTGTGTGTGTGTGTGTGTGTGTGTTTAAATTCATTGGGGTGGGTGTTATGAAAATCCCAGCAGTGCCAGGTGGACCTCTGCCTGTCTTCTCCACAAGACAACAGCTGCTGCTTCCTCTAGCCTGTACTGAGTAGGGATGAGGGGGGCTGGGCCTGGATTGGTGCCCACCCTTCAGAGCCCAGCTTGTCTCTTTTCCGAAGTTCCACACAGCCTTTGGATACTGATGGAAAGCCCATGAGAGTTTCCCTTGAAGAAGGAGCAGATATGAGCTCTGCTATCCTAATTTTGTTGCTCCTAGGATAAATAAAGGTAATGGGCTCATTTTTGTAGAATGGGGAAAGTGAAACAAACAGCAAGTTGGGATCAGATGTGGAACTTGCTTTGGGTCTTTGAATTCTCATGACCTTTTCTGAAACAGCTGTGGGTCTGGAGACAGCACTGACAGAAGGTTGAAATACTTGGCTCTGAGACCAATGTCTATAGGCAAGCTAGGATGTAGAAGAGGGGAACTTGTTTTGGGTCTGAGACCTCCCTTATGAGAGGTCTCATAAGCCATGTCAGCTCCCCAGTTATCAACAGAATAAAACATAACTTCCTTAGCCTGATATTCAGGATCTGCCATAGTTTGACTAAAATGTCTTTCCAACTTCATTACTGACTCTTCTCCCACTGAGTGCCTCAACCTTAGCCAGGCTGGTTGTCTCTCTCTTTTCAAACATACCTTTCATAATTCTCTTTATCTCTACTTGGTTTCCAAGGTCCCAGGATGGCTCCTGCCCCCACAAACTTACTGTGATTCTCCCAATTCATAGGGATCTTTCTCACCTCTAAATTCCTACATTTGCTGTCTTTAAGACATATGATTTTCTGCTTTAAACCATTGGTTATTTATTCATATGTATTTATCATTTTCCTCCAATTTAGACTGTCAATTCTCAGAGGATAAGGACTATCCGTTACACTTCTTTTGTACCTCCCACAGGACACAGTATAGTGTCTTGCAGATAAGTGACCTTAACTGATTCAGCTTCTGGTTTAGAGGCATTCACTTTACCTCCAAATGACCCCAGCCCCAGGTAGGACCATGACCAGCCCATGGTGTTGGTTAGTAAATCTAGGAACTGACAATGCAGCTCCTAGACTTCAACCCTGGGCTTGAGGTGAAGCTCTGAGAAGTTAAGATGTCTGAAGCAATCTTTTGGGTTCAAGGACAATCCAGGAACTATTCGTGACACAGTATGCTGTTTGAGTAATTTGAGTTGGATGGGGCAAAAAGTGATGCCACTGAGATTGAGGTGAGCTCACTCAGGGAAAAGTCTCAGGGTTTCCCTCAATCATAGAAAATCACCCATGCACCTGCCACTCTAGCCAGCTATTCTAGAAAAAGCTTACCCTTGGGGAGGGGAGGAGAGAGAATGTATAGATAACTATCTGCAGAGGGTCAGCTTTTTGTAAAAAGAACTCAAAATTGTTTCAGTGGTGAACTATCAGTACTCCTTTTGCTGATAGAAAAACCATTACCATTGTAAGCAAAATCTAACAAACAGGTTTCTAAGTCCTGGATATTTACCAGTCTTTTCAAATATATAAGGTATGAGTAAGTCTACATTTGTTTGGAAATCTGATTCATTGGAGCAGTGTTTCTCAGTCTCAGTGCTATTTACATTTTAGTGTGGATGATTCCCTGTTGTGGGAGCCATCTTGTGCAATGTGGGATGTTTAGCAGTATCTCTGGCCTCTACCCACTAGATGCCAGTAGCACCTCCTAGTTGTGACAACCAAAAATATCTCCAGATATGACCCAATTGTTGCCCCCACCCCCCCGAGAACCACTGAATTAGACTTATGACCTTTAGCAAGCTGCTGTCCCTCTCTAAAACTTAGTTTCTTCATCCCTAGGGTAATTTTTTGTGTGTGTTAAGTTCATTGTAATGGGGTAACACTTCCACAAATCTCAGGCTTAGGGAGCAGATGAAACCATGGCAAGGATGTCAGAATGGAAGAAGCAGTGATGTGGATCAATACCTCTAGGATAGGAATTTAAAGGCCAGACCACCAGGGTGGCAGTTTGAAAACCAAAGGCTCATGGCACAGTCAGCCTTTGTCTTGGCCCTGAGTTCATGACTTCATAACATATATTCATATGGTGTGTCATCCTACTGCACTATAAATTGAATCTGGACTGGAACTGTCTTATTTACTTTTGTATTTCCCCCCCCCCCAAATTTGTCATAGTGCTTTTCAATAATATTTAAAAATTAATTTTTATAATATATTTTAGAATAATCAAAATGGGGTATGGGTAACAACAGAAAGCTTTGCAAAGATGAATTTTAAGTCAAGTATTAGAGGTGGCTCTAAATTGGCAGAGTGGGGGTGAAAAAGGTCACTTGGCTCATTGGGGGAGTGAAAGAAGCTCTGCGGTGAATTGAGGGGAAAAGTGAGTTTGTGTAGAACCCAGTTATCCATTTGTATATTATTTAATGGTTAAAAGGCACTTTCATGCTGACCATCTCATTTTATTCTTATAGCCTTATGAGGTAAGGAAGGTTTTAATCCCATTTTATAGAACAGATACTCAGTAGGTTATCCTATATCAAGTCCTGAACTGTTTATAATGTGCTCTTCCATTTCTGTAATTGTGTGTGCGGAGGTGAGTGGAGGTGGGTGGGTAGCGAATGAAGGAAGAGGGAGACCAAGAGGCATGAAGGGCCCCTTTTTCTTTTCAGGGAAGCTGCTGCCTTGAGCATATAGAGAAGAGGTGGTACATGCTTTGAGGTGGAGACCACACAGTAGTAAACTTCCTTTAAACAAAGACTTGAATCAGCCAGGCTCAGGCACAACCCTGCACGAGCTCCCACTCGGTGTTGGCTTGTAAACTAGCCTGAAGGTCACAGATGAGCCACCTGCTTGTGCAGGCTTTACTCTCACTTGCTTGGCTGTGCACACTTCCCTGGGGAGGGCTTCCATCCAAGCAGAGACTTCTTATACAGGATCTCTGGGCTGAGTCTCTACTGAGCTAACTCAGTGGACTTGATGGGGGCAAGAGCAGAAAAGGGCACATTTAGGGTAGAGGTGATGACATGAACAAGGACAGGGAGGTGGAGTTGGTGGTCAATGGGGGAAGCAGGCAGGCATGGAGTTGCAGGTGGAGACGTGGTGGGGACAGGTCATGGAAGGTCTTATATCCTCCGAGGCACAGAGTCTTAACCAGAGTTGGAGTGTGTGTGTTGTCCAGGAAGGAGAGAGCCTAAGCAGGAAAAGAAAAAGAAATGGAAGAAATGGGTTTAGGAAAAGCTTAGGTAAGATTGCCATGGCTGAATAACTTCTGAACTCATGCTCATACTCAGTCTCATCATGCGCCAGGCACTGGGCTAAAGGCGCTTGACATACACCTTAAGGAATTCTGATACTGCCACAAGGTATATATTACTTTCATTGGCAGATGAAGAAATTAAAGTTTATAGTATTTTAGTAAACTTAGATTGATGGTGTACAGCCTATAAACAGCAGAGCCAGGGTTCAATTTCTGGTCTGTTTTACTTAAAGCCTTGCTCTCATCCATCATGTAGATGCTGCCTCCCCCACAGACAGGATTAGGGAGAGGACAGGCTCTAGGATCACTCTCAGATTTCTTGTGTAGGTAACTGAGGAAGCTGAGATAGACAACACCAGAGGAGAAGCAAACTGTGGGAAGGATGGGTTCAGTGTTGGACTTACTTGAGCTGTCAGAAAGAGCAAGTTAGGGGAGCTGTGAATGAGGAACACCAGTCCGTCTCTCTGTACCCCCACCTGATTTACATGTTGGTCTCGGAGCACTCAGGATTCTGCAGTCTGACTCCCCACTCCAGCTCTCCAGGGAGACTGGTAGGCTCTGCTGAGAGGAAGCCCACAACCTGGATCATACCCTGCAGGGAGAGCAGGCCGAGAAGCCTGTGGAAGTCAAGGATGGTGGCTGGCAGGCTCTAGGGACCTGGCTCTTTGCTTGTGATGAAGGGGCAGGTGTTGACAAAAAAGAAAGTTGGGAGCCCAGCCCTTTCCCAACATGACCAACAGCAGCAAAAGTCTGATTCATTGAGCTCAATTGGCCCACACCCTGCTCAAAGTCAAGGCTATGCTGTCTAATAACCTGACTAGTTTGAGGCTTCAGGGTCAGCATGCAAAAATTTCCGGGTGTGTTCTCACTCCAAAAGGGCCTGAGGATAATTACAGATGAGGGAATTGTGTGACTGTGTTATTGTGATTGTTGTGAAGTAGATGTTAGGGACTGTGGGGTCCGTAAGACCATATCTTGGATTCTCAGTGCAGCACTCTGGTGGGAGGTCCTTGCGTGTGCTTGGCCTCCTGGGCTCCTGTGGGTGGGACAAGAGTGTGGCAGATGCTCTGCTCTCTAAGGGTCAGGAACAAGCAGCACTTTGTTCCTCAGAAACATGAGGAACTGCTTTTCTTCTTACCTCTTTGTAGGAGAAGGCCCATGGACCAGAAAAAACATTAAAGCCCAAGAATTAGGGACTTCTGGCAAGTAGGTTGGAACTAGGTGTTCTTATGACACCAGAAAGGAAGAGACCATATAGCAATGTCTCTTTCCTCCCTCCTATTATTCAACCCCCTCAGCGCAGAAACTTCTCAAATTCAGGGGACATTCCCTCCTCCCAGACTGGTGTTTAACCAGAAACCTATCCAACCTCTTCTCACCTTTGGGCAGTCTTTAACTTCAGGCAAGAAGAAACCCTGACCCTGATGTGCTCATCTTCCAGCTCCTCTCCTTCCAGAGCAATCAGAGAATCATTGCTCAGCCTGTTCCTTCTATTACCTCTGCATTTTTTACCAGAAGGGTTGACTGGGGCCAGAGATCATTGAGAAGAGTTGCTCACCCAAAGGACCATTTGGACCTCTTATTCTGTAAGTATTGCAACTGATGAACTGGGTGAGGCTGAGACCATAGGTGGACTAAGGGAGGGGGTGGGGAATTGCTGAAGGTGGCTGACCGGCTGGGTGACCTTAGGCAAGTGTCTCCTCTCTCTGGGGATGAGATCTAGGGCTGGATGATCTATGAGATACAGTCCAGCTCTTACGGTGTAGGAGAAGGCACACAGGAAAGGCTGGGGGAATGCTGGAGGCTCCGGGAAGGGGCAGACAGCTACTGTGGGCCCACCTCTGCCCATAACACTGTAACTCTACCTGCAGGAAGAATGGCTCCAGCTGCGGCCTGGCTCCTGTTACTCCAGCTTATTCTAGAGCCAGCTTTGGTCATGAACATCGAGCTCCAGATGGCCATCAGAAACTTCCGCGACTTAAACATCGACTATCCCAAGGTTAACTACCCAGCGGATTTCCAAGGCTACTGTAATGGTATGATGGCCTATGTGCGGGGCAAAAAGCAAAACTGGTATTGCCCACAGACTCATTATGTGATACATGTCCCCTGGAAAACTATCCGGAAGCTCTGCAAGCACTGTGAGAACTTCTGTGATAATTACAATCAATATTGTACAGTCTCACAGGACTCCATACCCCTCACAATCTGTTCTCGGGTCACCAAACAGCCGCCCCCCAGCTGCCGCTACAATGACACCCTAACCAACCAAAGGCTCTATCTGCTCTGTTCCCGAAAGAATGAGGGTGAACCCATAGATGTCATTGGCACCTACTAGGAAAAAGAGGGTTTGATCCTGAACCACCCTTCATTGCTACCACAGACCAGCCTGTCCCCTTTGCCAAAATCCTGATTTTTCGTACAAGGCTTTCTCCCTGACTTTGAATGCAGGCAGGGTCCCCTCCCAAGAGACCAGGGAGGTGAGAAAAATGTCCAGAGCTTTGGTCACCATGTAAAGTTATACTGTCTTTTGGCTTTTTCCAACTTGTTTATGCCCCTCCCCACCCCCCGCCCCACCATTCTCCTTTTCCCACAGACAGTTTTACCCACCCAAGAAGCTGTGTCCATTTGGCAGTGACTGTCTATCCGCTAGGCCAGATCTTGATTTCTGGATGGAGGCCCTGAGCCTCAGCTCACACCATGGCAACAGGCACTCAGCTCTATGTCTCAACTCCCCACACCTACCACCCTTCCCTTCTCAGTCTTCCTTATTTCCTTATGATTCCCTCCACTCACTCACCCATATGATGGGTGTCTCTTTCTATAGGAATATCCCTGAAAACCTTAGGTTCATTTTAGATTCAGTCCCTCAGAACCCCCCTCAGTTCCCAGTCTGCTTCTCACTATGAAATCATTGATCTTTTCTTCATGTTTTTAACTCCCTCCTTCTACCATAGAGCCCAGTGCAGTCTCTCCTCAACACTCCCAGGCTCCTTTAGTCACCTATCTTCTCCAACCTCTTTCCCTTCTACCATTCTCATCTGGCTCACTGGAGTTTTAAGTTAATCTTCTTTGACCTATTCCCCCAAAGATTCCTGCATCCTATTTCTTCCCCAAACTCCTAATGTCTCCCAAACTCTAGGATCTGCCACCAATAAGATGGGTGAGATGGCCTAGTTGTAGTCACAGAAGGTTTGAAAAACACATCTGAGTTATGTATCACCATTGGATGAACGTGGGTGAAGGGTACCGGAACCCCTCTGTACTATTTTTGCATCTTCCTATGAATCTATAATCATTAAAAACGAAAAAGGTAAAAAGCACATCTGACTCAGTTCTGATTTCATTTTTTCCCCTTCAGTGCACTAGAACTCTTATTCTCGGAGTCCTGGAGTCCACCCACCTCCGGCCATCTTTCTGGTCTACTTTTAGCAGTCAGTAGCACGTTCTGTTCCATGTGAACCATGATGGAGTTGTGGTGGGGTGAAACTCACTTCCAGCTGGGTGTTGAAAATGTATTCTCCCTTTTCTCAGCTCTAGAACAAACTTGTAATCGAGTTCAGGATAAGTAGATCCTTGGACGACCTGACGTGACTTTTATTTCTCTCCCCATAAAACCTGGATTGCAACAGATGAGGAAGGGGTCTGGTTGGTGGCATCTGGGTCATCCCCAGGGTCATCCCTGGGTCAAATCCAGAGTGGCTACTTCCCTTTGGCAGGTAGAGCAGGGTGGATAACAGTAATGTGAATTCAAATGGCAAGTACTTTTGCTTCCACATCTAGTTCACCTTTTAGCTCCAAATATATTCCTCAGCCCTGATCTTAGAAGCAGTTGTTGAAGGGAATGCTAACTTATGGCTCGGAGGTATCGGGGTAAGTAAGACAAAAGATGGTGAGCTAGAAACCCTGACTCCTTGGGCTTTCTCTTCTCTCCTCTCTCTCTACAGCAACGGGTCCATCCATCTCTCACCCTGGTGGAAGACAGAGCTCATTAGCTGCTGCACACACAGATGTTTATTGTTCCCCAAGCTCCCTGGTGTTAAAGATGCAGGGTCAAGGGCTGGCAGGGTAAGATGAGGCTACTCCTTAGTGGTCCTTCTTATCATAGGTGCCAGCACCCTTGTAGCCACTCACATAACCTTTGTTGTCGGTCATCTCTTCCCGTCCTGCGATGCCTTTGCCCTTGCCACTCTCATCAAAGCGCTCCTTGTGAGTGCCGGTATACTTGCTGGTATCCGTCAGCCGGCTCACTCCACCAACGGTTGTTGCTTTCTGTAAGCCAAAGGATTGTGGGTCTGATCCCTCTCCCTTCTCCTCCACTATCACATCCTTTCTCTAAAGATGGCCTTTGATTCTGCTGGTGCTCAGAGCCCTTGTTCTACCCATGGCATGGTGCTGCTTTCTCAGGGCCCAGATGTGGCTATGTGCAGGAACTGTGGCAAGAGCCACCCACTTGTGAGGGAGGAAAAGTCTGGTGTGTGGGAGTGAGTGGAAGGTGTGTAGATTTTTCTGCTTCCAGAGGAGTTATTTTGACCAGGCTTCAGCCAGAAGACTTCAACCCCAGACCCAATATGCAAAGTCCCTCCCACTGGGCAGGTCCTATTTGAAACCTAGAGTAGAAAGAGCTTTTAGTAGAGAGGGAATAAATAGAGAACAGAAAGTAGGTGAGAGGCAAGAAGTCAGAAATTAGACCTTCCACAAGAGCAGGAAGAAGAATGGGGATCAGGTACCAAGTCCTCTGCACTCTGTGTCCACCAGGCCCTAGTTGGTTGGCTCAGATACTGGACTCTTGGGAATGAGTCTAAATTTTACTATTAAAAGAGCTGTGGGCCTTGGGCAAGTCACTTCTCCTCTCCGGGCCACAGTTTCCTCATCTCTGAAATGACTAAATGATCTCTAAAGTCTGTTCCAGTACCAACAATGCCTCAGAAACTTTTTGCCCTGCCTCCCTATGTATCACTAGGCAGGTGTCAGGGTCATCAGAGGGTGGGAGAGGAGGTGGGAGTAGCAGAGCTTTAAGAAAGCAGGGTTAAGTATTAAGGATGAAGAACGTCACTCACAGTAACACCAGTGGTGGCTGGATCCTTGCCTTCCATGAGTTTATAAACGTTCCCCAAGGCTTCATCTGGGTTCTTCTCTTTGAACCGCTTCTGGCCCAGTTCCTTCACTGCCTCCTGGAACTGTTGAAATGTGATGGTTCGGGCATTCTTGGCCCTGGTCAGACAAATCCAGGGACTCTGGAATATGAGCTCATTAACTTCTAAGGTCCAAACCTCCCTTTACTCAGACTTAACCACGTAATGTCTTGAGGACAGGGAATAGACAGTGCCAGCTACCTGGTAAGTGCTCAGTAGACCTGTTAGGAATGTTCCATCACGTGAACCCTTCCATGTCCCACTACTTCGCTTGTTCTACTCACCACCCGCACTCCCATCTTTGCTCCCTTACTTGACTTTGCTGAATACGATGTCCACATCAGTGGAGGTGACTAATTTGCCATCCATGATGCCACAGTCTTTACACAGCTTGGAGAAGTTTTTGTTGTTCATTTCAGTGCCACTACTTGATGATTCTCCAAAGACAGCAAACCGCTGGAATGTTTTTTCTGCTTCTGATGCCATGGTCACCTGGAGGTGAGGGAGGAGAGTAGTGAGGGGAGACTTGGGGGTGTGGTAGGGGAAGGGAGGACTGAAGGGAGAGGAATAAGGACTGGGGTTAAGATAAAATTTCAATCAGCAACAGGAACAAACTCTTACGTCCTGTCCCTCTCACTCCCATTCTACTCACTGTTCTCAGCACTAGGGGTACTAATGTGAATCTTGCATTCTGAGTAATCACCACCACCACCCACGTCCCCACCACTTTTGGTACCTAGGAGTGTCTGGATGGTGTCTGCCTTACTTTGTATGCAAGTGTGTGTAGATATGTGGGAGCCTCCTGGCTGGGGAGACTGTGATAATGAGGAGACAGATAGGGGAGGAGATGGAAGGTTCTATGACCTCAGTAGTGTTTATGTGACATCACCTCAGCTATAGCCCTGGTTTTAAGAAGAGGGGTGTTTTCGTTTTCCTACCAGATGTGCAAGTTGCCGACCTTCTGATCTCTCTAGATGATCAGACTTCCCTCATCATCCCAGCCCAGCTTGATCAAGCCTGCTGGGTCCCAGTCAAATAGCCTTATGCTCTGCCCCTCAACAAAGGTTGAGGAGAGCCCAGAGAAGGGGTTAATAAAAACTGTTGGCATCAGTTCAACATTGCTTTCCTTTCTCGTCTTCAGGCCCAGGCCAACATGGAGAATTCCACTGGCTTTGGCAGACCAACCTCAACGGGAACTTTAAATGGTGTCTAATATTGGGCCCAGTGTGGAAAGGGCATGGGTCTTGGAGTATAACAGATCTGCGTGAGTCAGGGTGAAATAGGTCAGGGCGAGCCTGAGTCTCAGACTCTGAAAGTCTTCCAGATAAGTTTCTGTGCAGGTCAAGAATGTTCCTCAGGGGTTCCTCTTTGGCTTTTTCTCTAGCCAGAAACAGTATAGATGGATAAACTTCAGGGACCTTACAGTAGAGCAACTAGATTGGTGACTTCTTCTTCTTTCTGTCTAAGCAGTCACTAGTTCCTATGTTTTTTCCTTGTCTTATGCATCCATTCCTTTTTTTTTTTTTTTTCATTGCTATTACACTTTTTGAAGTCCTTGTCCATCTAGGTGATTACACTGGCTTCTAAATAATTTCCTAAGTTGAATGCTGTATCCTCACCTACCCCATGATTCATCTCTATTAACTCCTCCAACAGATTACTTTTCACAAAACTATTTTTTATTCACTACTGCTCAAGAACACTCTGTGGATCTTTGGTGTCAAACCTTTTTTTCCTGTCATTCAAGGACCTTCATACGTGGCTCCAATCTATTTTACTAAACAACACCAACCTCTTATCAGTATCATTTATTCTTCATCTGGGGCCATAATGGCCTAATCACTACATACTTGTGAGGCTACCTCATAGTGGAAAGAACATACCCTTGGAGTGGAATGAATCTGCGTTAGGATTTGAGTCCAGGATTTGTCATTTATTAGTTGGTTGGCCTTGGATAAGTCACTAAACATCTCTGAGCTTTAGTTTTCTCATCTGTACAGGAAGGACAATAATATTTAAACTGTGATATTGGGGGATAATACGTGTGAAGTATTTTGCACAAAACAACTACTATTCCATTCTTCAAAATAACTTTCCCTCATGCTCTCTCTTCCTGGACAGAATACCCCTCTCTCCTATTTAAATACTCCATGGCTGCACTTGTCATAGGGTGGTTCACCCTAGGAACAAACCCCTTTTCTTCCTCTGAATTATACTAAGACAAGGTTCCGAGTCTGTGGGCCACAGCCTCTTGGGGTGAGGATTTCTGGATTATTGCAAGGGCCCTTGGAATCAATAATATGCCTTGTGCATATAAGTATTACTATAGGCAAAGATACCGTGATTATCAGAACACTATACAAACTCACTTGAAATTATTGCTAAATTCATGGTTTGTCTTTATCAGAATATTACAACCATCATGTGGGAATGGAAATCTCTGATCTCTCACTTGAGAAGCATGGGAAACTTGCCATAGGACTTATTGTTTAAACAATTCATCTTATATATAGGCCATTTTTTCTTAACTTTTTCTCTCTTTATACCTTCTCTCAACTATTTCATCATAAGCTTCTAGAGAGATATGACTAGACTTCACACTTCTTTGAATTCCATCTATACAGTGGCTTCTCATAGCAGATACTTAAAACTGTTGCTTAGTTGAAGGTAGTTTTAAGCCACTTCTGGCCCAAGAGAAGGAAGTTAGCTTGAGAGGTTATCTTTATTGGGCCATTTATACAAGGCTTGGCTGGGACCTGCCCTGACAAAGAGTAACCCTGTCTTAGAGCTGAAGCAGCCTCACTTCTGCCTGCAGCAGGCCGAGACCCTAGCACCTAGGACGCGAACAGATCTCAGTGGAAATTTCCCATCTCCTGCCCGCCCCACGCCCCTGCCTAGGCCCCTTATCAGGTTCCCCCTGAGTCATCCTGACCCAGAGACGAATTTAGATGCTGGAACCTCCAGGTCCTTCCCTCCCCCACTCCAAGTAAGTCTACTTTAGACACATCAGAAAAGGCAGCAAACAAAAAGTTCTCCCTCTAGACATTCTTTCTCCCCCAGTTCCAGGAGGGCTGGTGAGATTTCTCTCCTGTCCTAGGCATCTTTATGAACGATCCAATTCCAGGAGCTTTTCCTTGTTCAGGAGTGTTAAACTAGCATCCAGAGGGAAGAGGAGGCTAAGTGAGGAGCTAGGGTGCCCAGCTTCTGTGCCAGTTTCTGGGGAAACAGTTATGAAGGGAGTGGGGAAAAGGAATATAGGAAAACTTGAGTGCTCCAAATTAGGAAATTGAGGGGGGGCTCTTTAGATTTGGGGTTGTTGAAAGCTGGGTTTTATCCTGACTGGTTCTCTTACTCTGGGTCACCTCCTCCCTATCCACCCCTCCTTCTTTCCAATAGACCCTGCCAAGTGGGGATGAAAGGGGCATTGATGTTCCTTGGATGGGAGGGGACTTGTGGGTGGTGAGGGGGGTTATGGGGGGGTGGTTCCCAGGCAGGAGTGGGGAGGGCTATTTGGGGGTCTTGAGGGGGGCAGTCTGTGCTGGTGTTGCAGTTGGCAGCTTCAGTTCCATTGGCCATTGTTCGCAACTGGCCTGGTGCCCAGCCCCCTAAATGGCAACTCAGGAACGAGGCTGAAGGAGGATGGGGTGGGGACCCTGGGGGGAGGGGAGCTGGAAGGGGTGCAGGTGGGAAGAAATTCAATCTGGTTTCCTTTTGCCTTAGCCACATAACTATTCCATTCCAGGTGGCTTTCCTCTTAGGGGCACAGGGAGGGTGCGTCTAGGTGTGGGAAGGGCAGGGCCTGCAGGAGTCTAGGACAGTAAGCCCTCCCAGGCCCCGAGGGAGACGCAGCATTCCCTGAGAAACCTTCGCCTGGGCATTGAGAGTCAGTCGGGCCGAGCGGGTCTCACCCTCCTTCTCTGGGCCGGACTAGGAGGGGCTAGCTCCGATGCCACAGGGTCTCTTGGGTACCGGCCCGGGACACTGCGTCCTCCTCAAGCCCCCACTCCACCCCCGCAGTATTAACTCCGCCTTCGCGCCTGTTTATCCGAGAGTCAGAGCCCCTGGGGGTCCCTGGCCCCTCCTTCGCCCCCCTTTGGGGCCTTGACCCTGGAGTCCCAGTTGGCCATCCTCTTCCCCCTCTTGCGATCTCCCTCTATTTATAGCGCCCCCCCTCGCATTCCCCGCCCCCTCCCCGCCTTGTTTTCCAACTTCACTAGGAGCAGCCAGCCGGACAGCAGGCGTCGGGACGCAGTCAAGAGAGGAGGTACCAGGACCCTGGGCGTCCCGGAGCTGGGACTCCTGCGCCCTCGAGGGCCCCCTGCCCCAAGTCGGCGCTAGCACCTGCCCCTCCCGGAGGGCGAGACCCCCGCCGGCTCAGCTGCGCTCCCCGCCCACTTTCTCCTTCCTGAGCCAGGCTCTCGGTTTCCGGGCGGGCGGGGTCGAATCGTAGGGTGTCAGCACCCTGGGTTCGCCTCCCCTTCCCCGTCCCTGCCACTGGGTCTGGGGGCTCAGGAAGGAGCCACGGTGGGGGCAGCGCTGAGGGCGGGCGGGGGGTCCCCTGCAGGGCTGGAGGCTGCCCGCACACCCGCAGCCGCCCGGCTGCCGGGGATGTGGCGGGAGCGCCACAGGAGCCCGGAAGCACCCACAGTTTGCTTTCCTTAGGGCCCCCCTGCGGACCCCCGGGGCCCAGGCCGCCGGGAGCGGCGGGCGGCCGGGCCGGGGCAAAGGGGGGGCGTGTTTACGGGGGGTCCGGGGCGGCCCCGGGGGCGCTGCCGGCCCATGGGCGGGCGGGGGCGGGCCGGGGGCGGGTCTGCGGGGAGCCTCCGCCGGGGCTGGCCGCCGAGTCAAAGGCAAGTGAAGGTGGAAGCGGCCGCGGCGGCAGCAGGTAGGGGGAGGGGCGGGCGCGGGGCCCGGCCGGGGGGCGGCTTGACCCCAGCCTCTGCGCGCGGGAAGGGCCGGCCCGAAGCGGGTCCCGGGCCGCGTCGCACAAAGCTGAGGCTGGGCGAGCCGCGGGGCTGCGCGCGGGGTCCGGGGCGCTGCGAGGGGGTCGGTCGCCACGCGCAGGGCCAGCGTCCGCCCTGGTCGGGACCGGTCCCGCGGGCCGGCCCGTCTCTGCTCCCCATCCTTCCCGGCCGGCGCTCGGCCCTGCGGGCCGCCTGTCCGGGGGCGGCTGGGAGGAGACTGTGGGACCGCCCCCCTCGCTCTTCTCCGCTCGCGGGACCCACACCAAGCCTGGGTGGAGGAGAGAGGCGAAGGCACGAGGCTTTCCACATTCTTTTGTGTTTTCTTTTTCCTTTTTTTTTTTATAATGGCGGAGGGAAACAGCCATGCTCTGCTACCCTGGTGTCGCTCGAGAGCTGTCAAAAATTTGGGGGGTCCCCTAGTCCCCACCTCTAGTTTGCAAATAGGAAATTGCGGCCCAGAGCAGTACTGACTGGACCAAGGTCATGCCAGTAGCGGCAGAGCCAGGGACTAGAATCCAGAGGTTCTGACACAAGCCACCCTCCTTCCTCCACATCAGCACTTCCTCCTCTCCTCCCCGTAGCCTGGACTGATAGCTGCTCACTGTGTTGTCCCGAAGGCCCCTCCAACCTGTGTTGGTTCTAGTCGAAGCCTAGAGAAGGTGTGTTCACTGGACTCAGGGTTACAGGTTGGGGAGGGTTAGTGACCTGGGGAGCGATGGTGACTTCGGTAGCCCAGGTCTCGGCTGAGGCTTTCTGTCCCTAAAAGACCCAGGGACTGTCTCCCGTGTCATTCACCTCATTGCCTTGTTTTCTCAGACCCCAGAGCCAGGAGCAGTGAGAACCCTGAACCCTAACCTCACTGCACCCAGCCAATAGGAGCCCAGTAAGTGACCCCACCCCCAGGCTGCAGGCTCTTTACTGTGCTGGTCTGCAAGCCTGCTCTGCTCCTCACGGGCCCCACTAATGTTGGGTGTATGCTGATTTATTCACAATGGGGAAGGAGAGTCTTGGAAGAGAGACTTTGGGTCAGTTGGACACAGATGTCCCTTGTCCCTCTCTTGGTCATGTTACTCAGGTCATTTTTAGCCCCTTTTTGAGCTGCTGACCTTGGGGCTTTAGTTGAAGGTTACAGTCAGTTGTGAGTTCTCACTACCAGTCCCTTAGTATCTTTGGAGTACCCGGTCACTGAGCCACGAGTTTCACCCCCTACCTAACTGGGAGTATGGGGTGGCCCCTAAATATAGCCTGGGAAACCTGAGCTGCCCTGCTGCCCCACCCTGGTATTTCCATCCAGGATAGGGGAGGAGGGTCCAGAGGTGTGGGTGTTGAGGGGAGCAGCGAGGATGGCCAATCTGAAGAGAAGTGCTGTCCCGGATCTTCTTCCACAACCCCTCCCCCCAGTGGCTTTGGACATGGAGCTGGGCAGGAAAGGCTCTCTGTGTCCTGGAGTCCTCTTCAGCTCCTGAGGCCCCCTGCACTCTGTACTGTCCTGCCCTGAGAGAGGAAGCAGATATTCAAGGAGATGTCGGGGTTTAGGGGCAACCTCTCCAGTCTTGATGTTTCTTTACCCTTCCAGGCCACCATGGCAGAGCTGCAGGAGGTGCAGATCACGGAAGAGAAGCCACTGTTGCCAGGGCAGACACCCGAGATGGCCAAGGTTATTAGAGACCCTCTGACTCCCAGACCTGAATTCCAGACCTCCAAGCCCCCCCATCTCCTACCTTTCCAAATCCAGAATCTCATTTTAACCCACACCCCTACTTTCTCCACCTCTACCGATGCTTCTGGCCCCATATACCACAATTTGGAGTCCAGGCCTTTGTCATGTCACTATACTAATCTTCATCCTCTCCATGTCTCTTTTTGTCACCTCTTTCTGTTTTGGTCTCTGTTATCTCTTTACCTATCTGTCTTTATCTATGTCTGTCTCTCCATCTGTAACTCTTCATGGCTATGTGTTTCTGTGTGGATCTCTGTGTGTGTGTCTCTCTCCAGGAGGCTGAGATAGCTGCCCGAATCCTCCTGGACCGGGGACAGGTAACAGCGTGGGGCAGTCCCAGGGTGGGAGGAGGAGGGGCTCTCCTCTCCCCTAGGAGAGAGAGGCACCCTTACCTGGCTCTCCTCTTTGCTTCCTTTCCCTCTATTTCTTTCCTTCCCCATCCCCATCCCTCCCCTTTCCTTCTCTTCTGCCTTCTCAAAGTTCCTTGGTGCTCGTCAATCTTTCATTATTCTTCTTCATTCTCAAAAATCATCTTCCACTGTCATATTTACCTAAACTAAATTCTTGTTGATCTTATTTCCAGTACTTTGATCCTGTCTCCTCTTTTTGCCCCTCCCCTGCATCAACTCCTCAACTTTTATAGAGGTCCTGCTCCTGCCTCTTTTCTTCTCAGCCTAACTCCTACCTGATGGTGACCTATTTTCCTGCAGACTCACTCTGTGGAGACACCTTATGGCTCTGTCACTTTTACTGTCTATGGCACCCCGAAACCCAAACGCCCAGCAATCCTCACCTACCATGATGTGGGACTCAACTGTAAGGACTTTCGCTTCCGCTCCCATTCCTTTCTGGGAAGAGCCTGGGGGGAGGGGTAAAACCCCAGTTTAAGGGGACGGGTCCACATGGGCAGGAAGGGAGCCATGTGGCATGTCAAGGAGACATTCTCTCCTAGTCTGACTGTAGCATGAAAGAAAGAGTGAGTTCTGACTTGGGGACACTTTTCCCTGCCTGATTCTACTGTTTGGGTGCTGGGGATTCTCTTTAGATAAATCTTGCTTCCAGTCGCTGTTTCAATTCGGGGATATGCAGGAAATCATTCAGAACTTCGTGCGGGTTCATGTGGATGCCCCTGGGATGGAAGAGGGGGCTCCTGTGTTCCCTCTGGGGTGAGAATTAGCTCCCTTCCTCCTCATCAGACTTTGAGGCACAGGGCAAGTGTGGGGAAGATTGAACCAGGGGAGGAGGAAAGGGAGGGCAGTGGTGATTTTTTGACAGGATGAGTAGGACACCCTGAGGTGGGGGCAATGGGGGCAGGTTGGTATTTTCCTTAAATTCTTCTCTTCCCCAGATATCAGTACCCATCTCTGGACCAGCTTGCAGACATGATCCCTTGCATCCTGCAGTACTTAAAGTGAGAAGCCTGGGGATCCCTCCAAACCAGAGTTCTCTTTCCAGTGCAAGGTGGCCCTTAAGCTGTTATGCCCACCATGGTTCCTGGGCTAGTTTTGGTCTCTGGCCTAGATATATCCCTCCTCCTCCATGCTCTCAATTGATTTTTGAGAGGGGGCAGGGTGGGTGGGTTTGGAAAACTGACTTAAGTCATTGGAGTAGCCCTAATGGATGGAGGAAAGGAAAAAGGAGGGACTATGCTCAGCCCTGCATCAGGCTGAGGAGGGATCAGGAAGCTAGAGTGGAAAAGGAGAGGGTGACAATCCCTGAGGAACCAGATAGACCTGTCTCTGTTCCTCTTACTCCCCCTCCTCCATAAACACACCTGGAAACTGGGAGTCTTGTGTGTAAGGGAGAGGGGAAAAAGGAGGAGGAAGACAGGCAAGGCCTCCTTCATAAGCACATGGGGCACCTCCGTCCTTGGCTTGGCTTTTCCTGGATACCAGGGGACCAGGCAGCTCTGGTTCACCCCTTTGGCTGTTTAACCCCTTTCTTCCTGTTGTTTTTTTATCTTTATATCCTGCCTCAAATTTCCTTCTAAGTTCCTCTAGAGGAATCAGGAACTAAAATGGAACAAGTTTAACTCGCTCCTCAAAACTGAAAATGGACACAGTGCTACCTAGGAAAATAGTTGGTTGGTGGATGCCTCTTTCTTTTCAGGACACTAGTTCTCCAAGAAGGAGCTGGGGAAACATTTCAGGGTCCTACACTGATTACCAGTGTTAGCTTTTAGCTCCTTGGCAGGTCCCTTTCTTTCCTTCTGTGTGCCGGTGGCCTTAGGAAGGAGGATGAAGAATTTGGAAAGCCAAAGTTTTAGACACCAGGGTTCATTACACATATATTTCCCTTCACAGTTTCTCCTCAATAATTGGAATTGGTGTTGGAGCTGGAGCCTACATCCTATCGCGATATGCTGTAAGAAGTAAAAATTCCCAGTGAGAGAAAGGGAGGTCCAAGGCCTAGGCAGACTGATTAAGAGAGTCTCGTTTGCTAGTGTGGGTTTGATGGGAGGACATGGGTCTGAGGATGGGGTGGGAGGCCCTGTGGGAGCCTAAGATGGGTGAAACTCTGGGGAAGGAATAAGGCCAGTGCCTTGCCTCTGATTGCTCTTCCTTCTTCTGCCCTTTAGCTTAACCACCAGGATACAGTTGAGGGTCTTGTCCTGATCAACATTGATCCCAATGCCAAGGGTTGGATGGACTGGGCAGCCCATAAGGTTGGCAGGGGCCTGTGTGCTGAGATCTAGGGTGGGGGTTCTCTTGAATGGGTCCAGTTAAGCTCTACCAGTATAAACCATTAGCATGTGAACTTCATAGAGCAAGAAAGAAGCTGTGTCACTTTGTCTGTGTTTCTTCTCTCTATAATATCCTGAGCTTTCTCACCTTCCCTTTCCTCATAGCTAACAGGTCTCACCTCTTCCATTTCGGAGATGATCCTTGGACATCTTTTCAGCCAAGTAAGTGGTTGTGGAAAATGGGGGAAGAAGAGGGACCAACAGGGACTTGAATGCTTGGGGAGGAAAAAAAGCTTGCCTCTTTGCATCCAGTAGTGATGGCTTCTCTTTCCTACTCTGATTTTCATCCCTCTTCTTTCCTTCAGGAAGAACTGTCTGGAAATTCTGAGTTGATACAAAAGTATAGAAATATCATTACACATGCGCCCAACCTGGACAACATTGAACTATACTGGAACAGCTACAACAAGTGAGTGGGCAGTGCGTGTGTGTGTGCATGTGAAAGCAAGGTAGAAGCAAGTGACTAGGGGTGATGGAGAGGCAAAGAGGAGGAGAGGGAAGTCCAGAAAGTACAACGTGTGCAAGGAGGGAGGGGTTTGATGTGTAACTGGAGCAGCTGCAGACAGACCCAGTGGGAAGAATTGTGAGATTCCCCCTTTCTCCTGTTTACTTCCCTTGAAGTTTCGGATTCCCAGATGATGATGATCTGTCCTTGTGCCTTTCCTCCCTGTTTGCTACCATCTGACCAGGGACCTAGGGCACAGTGGCTGTAGGGTCTGTGCTTGAGGCCTGCCTACCACCTTCCCCTTCGATTCCCACTTTTAATCCCCAATATTTGACTGCAGTTTTTAAGAGGAAGATAGATTCCTAATGGGGGAGTTTCTATCTGGATGGATAGCATTGCCTGCCTAAAATTTCTGCTCCTCTTAACCTTTCTCTAGCCGCCGAGACCTGAACTTTGAGCGTGGAGGAGATATCACCCTCAAGTAAGACTCTAAGAGAGATAGCTTTGCCTCTCTCCCTGGATCTTCCCTTGGTGCTTATATCCTTTAGAAGAAGAATCTTTGCCAGGGAATTTTCTCGTCACCTCCCATTCCGTCCCATTTAGCAAATCACCACTCTCTTAGCTCCAGGTCTTCTGCCTTTGAATCCTCTGGGTGGGATCAATGGGGCTTAGGAGGCTGTTTCCTCTTTAGAGTCCGACATTTTCCAGCTGCTCTTCTGTTAAGGGGTGAGTAAGGGAGTGTCAGGTGCTCATTGCCTTCTCCCCGACACTGTGCCTCTAGGTGCCCTGTGATGTTGGTGGTAGGAGACCAAGCACCCCATGAAGATGCAGTGGTCAGTAGGGAATTTGGAGTGGGCATGTGAGGGTTGGAGTCCTGGGCTGGTGGTCAGAGGGGTATCTTGCCAAGAGGGAAGCTCAGTTAGGGACAGGAAGAGTGACTATGGTGCGTAAGAGGTTGATTCCTGGTAGGAAGGAAATGGGTAGGGAGCTGATAGGAGAGGAATTGGGGTCTGGATCCCTGGGTGCCTTGGATGGGAGGGATCATAAGGTGACCTCCTTCATTCAGCCTCCTCCTTACTTCAGGTGGAATGTAACTCAAAACTGGACCCCACCCAGACCTCTTTTCTCAAGGTCAGTAACCCTCCTTCATGCCCAGCCTGGTCCCCTGTCCAGAGCCCTATATCCTGAATCTTAGATTCAACTTCTAGGTCTCCAGGGTCCTGCCTGGGAGCAAGTGGAGTGGATGGAATAAAAAATAAATAAAACGAAACACATACATACACACAGAAACAAAACAAAACAACAACAAAACAAAACCCCTAAGGGCCTGGAGTGGGGAAGCAGGGAAGGGAGACCCTTTTCTGCTTCTTGGCCTGGCTCACTTTTTTCATGTGTGTGTCACTTTTTCTGGGTGGCTTTCTCCTGAGCAGATGGCCGACTCTGGAGGTCAGCCCCAGCTGACGCAGGTGAGTACCCCTGCCATCCCTGGGATGGAGTATTAATGGCACTGAACTATACCCTTTGCCTGACAGCCCATCCCCAACCTGCCACAACCTTGGGCTCCTGCTCAGCTTCTAACCTCATTTGTCTTCTTGCCTCATCTTACTTCCACAGCCAGGCAAGCTGACCGAGGCCATCAAGTACTTCCTGCAAGGCATGGGCTACAGTGAGTATGGAATCATGCGGATGAGGGATGCTGCACAGGAGGAGGGATGGCCACTGAGGGGAGAAAGCATTTTAGGCTAATTCCTGGACTTACCATCATCTGCCATATCGAGCTCATGGAGCCCCTGTCCCCATTCGTAACTCTTGTCTCCACCCAAGCACCCAACTCCGAGTTGCCTACCTCCTCTCTGACTGCCTGCTTATCCTTCTGTCTCCACAGTGGCCTCATCCTGCATGACTCGCCTGTCCCGTTCTCGCACAGCCTCTCTGACCAGTGCAGCATCCATTGATGGCAGCCGGTCCCGCTCTCGCACCATGTCCCAGAGCAGCGAGTCTGGGACTCTCTCTTCAGGGCCCCCGGGGCACACCATGGAGGTCTCCTGTTGAATGGCCCTTTTGGGCTGGTGTGGGGCCCAGCCCTCACCTCCCCCAACACTAACCTGGGAGGTGCAAAGGGCACTGGGCCAGAGTAAACAAGGGAAGCTGGGCAGATCACATGTGGAGATGACCTTGATATTTGATTGCTACCCTAACCTTGACCTCTAACCTGTGATTCCCCTCAGCTCCTGGGAGAGATGTCCTAATATATCTTAGGGCACCCAGTCCCCTAAATGATCCCTCTCCCTCATTCTGGTGTTAGTGGGGAGAGGGGATGTGTCCACTTTCTGTTATCTAGGTATCTAGATGGGGGAAAAGAGGTCGTTGCTGTTGTCCATGGTGCCTCCCCCAGACTATCCCTACTCATCCCATTGCAAGGGTAGGGACTTGGGGCTGGGGCTCCACTCACCAAAACTGATATGATGTCTCATTAACTCTTCAGCTCTCTGAAGGGTATGGGCCTAAATGAATGTGTGAGGGGAAGGCTTGCTGGTGGATTAGTGGTCCTTAGGATGTGATAGAAACATCCAGTGTGTGAATGAAAGTTTGAATGGGAGGTGGTGGGCAATGAACAAGTTTGAGGGAAGGATTGGAGCTGGAGCAATAAGAAGGGGCCTGGGGCCATTGGCTGCACTAACTTTGGTAGCTGTCTAGACAGTGTGTGTCTAGAGTGGGGGGGGGGTGGGAGCCAGGCTGGGGCAGGGTTGCTTGGGACTTGGCATAGAGGTGGGAAGGGTTACCTTGGGGCTCTGACCACAGTGTGTTATGTGTGGAAGGTGCTCTCCTGTCTCCCACAACTTCTGCTGTAACAATAAACTGTAGAGAAATCTGAGCACCATTATTCTTTGAGTATGCCTGCGTCATGCCCCTTTCCTACCCTCTCCTTGCCCAGCTCCCATATTCTCTTCTCAAAGTGATAAACCGTGGAAGGGGGCTTGTATAGCATAGGCACTTCACAAAATGTGACTATATAGTCTCTGGCCCCTGTTCAATAGGTTGGTATTGGCCTAGGTATTGATAGTATCTTCACGTTTGGGGAGAGGAGCTACTTCGCTCTCAGAAGACTTTCTTATCATTTATTGAGAAATGCGGTAGGATTTCAGAGATGTCACCAACATCATGATCTTAAAGGAAGAAGTACAGAAAGCTGACTGAAGTGTCCAAGGACATCTTGTGACCCATCTTTCTGCAGGATCCTCCCTGAGATCACCTAGGTTTCACTTTAGGTGGTTCAGCACAGTCAGCAGACTGGGTCTCATGTAGTTTCTAGTGGGGTCATTGGGTTGCTCATAGTAGATCCCAATCTGAAGACTCTTCCAGGTGAGTCATGGTAGCAAAGAAGAGTCCTCCCAGGAATTCCTCCTCCACATGAACCCAGGAGCTCAGGGAGTTAGATCATGGTTATGGCTTTCTGAGAAGCCTTTCAACAAGTATGAACAACAATCATCAAGAAGACTTCAGATATTCTGTGGCTGTTGCAGCTGATTTATGAGCTTTTGAGGCACAAGAAGTAAAAATGAGAAGGCACTCCACAGCATTATTGACCAGAGCACTGTGGTTGAAATATTTCGAGATCACATGCTAGATGACTGTATAGAACTCCTTAGGTAATTATACACTTTCCTCAGTGACGACAAATGCAGTCGATATCTATCTAGTGCTGACAAACCGATGTGGAAATGGGGCATGGGGCATGTTTGTGATTCTTGAGCATTTCATCACTGCCTCATAGGACTGAGTCTATTGTAAATGCAATAGCCAGGATCAGAAGGGGCAGGGTGTTGAGTGACCACACGCAGGTCAGGCAGTAGGTGCTTGCTTGCTGCACTACAGAAACCATATAATTGAAATCATTGGTCCAACTAGCTCCTATGTAAACAAAATATGAGGAAAAGGCAAAGAACTCCAACCAGCATCAGCCTTGACTGGCAATAGCTGCTGCTGTGCATTATGGAAGGGAAGGAAGCTCTTGTCAGCACAGTCACTTACACAGGTAACACTTATGTTTGCCGGACAATCTTGGGAAGAGGGGGAAAATCTCATTTCTGTGTACATATGTGAGTGCATGTGTGTTTGTACCTATCACGAAAGTGGGTGGTGTTCATGTGTGTCCCCTCATAAGAAATTCAAGAGTTAGGTGGAAGGAGAGATGCTCTCTGCTGGGAGCAAGGGAGAGGGGTTTGCTGTCCTTGACTGATCTCTACTTTGTTGGTCCTAGACATTCCAGGCCAGCCCATGGGGACGCAGTGCCCCCCTGTGGTTGCCATGGTTCTTTCTAACTGCCCAGTTCCAAGTTCCCATCCTGTTTCCTGTTTTTCGTGATCCTCCGCAGTAGCTGCATAGGAAGGGCCGATACTGTGTCTGTGGTTCCTGCCCATCCTCAAGATCAGAGTTCAGAGGCTCAGAAGAGGTGAGGTATCTTCATAGAAACCGAGCCACAAACTCTCTACTTCTGGTCTCAGTTTCAGGCGTAGGACTCCTTTTTCTTCTTCTCATTCTCAAGGAATGTGTTTCCCTGACTTTAGGGATAGAAGTTCAAAATAGCTAAGAGAGTTCAATGGGAAAGAGAATAAAACTGAAGAATACAGTGATAAGAGCCTTGTGGCGTCAGCTTGAAAGCTGTGGAACTCATGAAGAGATTTTAAAGAGTAATTCTCTGAAGGTACACAAAGGAAGGATGGATAAATATATAGTAAAAGTATAACGCATGTGTATTAGACATTCAATGAATCTAGTAACTCAGAACAAACTTGAAATAAAAAAGAAATAATCAAAACTGGTGTCTTTGAGCACTACCATAGACTGGGGCCTGAGAGTGTAACCATTTTCTGTACTCGTTTTGCTTCACCTTTGCTAGTGGCCATGGGCTCTTCCCTTAGGTCACTTGGTTGTGAGGGTATCTGGCTGGTTGGCACATCAACATGTACCAACTTATATCAATTCTGGCTGCCAGTCCTTGTATTCTATCAACCAGACCCAGGAGTGAGGAACTCTGGCCTATGTTGAGGGAGGCAAGACCCTGGGAAACTGCCTTCAAGGGAGGGGTGAAGTGGAACAAATTATCTCATAAGAAGTTCATCTGGACCTCTTCAGGTTTTGTTTCTAGGTGTCTCTTGTTCTCTGACTGACCTCCTGCCCTGCTCTAGGATATTTGCTAAACTCTGGTTTCTCTTTGATATTGTTCCCCATCTCCTTGTCTTCATAAATTATAACCTTACAACTGCAATATGCAAACCCAACCTCAGCTTATAAGAAGAGGAAAGGTGGGGGAGGGAGAGCCATTTACTGGCGCAAAAATGGAAACCTGGTGGGAGGGCAGTCAGAGGTTTCATTCTTCTGATTTCATTTTTTCCTGTTTAGATATATAAAAAGTACATGTATGTGGATGGAGAAAGGGGTGGGGAAGGGACACAGGGGTTGAGGAGACTTGAAAATTGTTCCACATAAATTCTCTTGTGACTATTCCAACTAGCTTCTTCTCCTTTTTCCCATCTTACATATCTTCCCTCCTATTTTTATTTTTCAACTCTCATAATTTTAATTTCCTTCAGTTACAACCTGTCTCTCAAGGATGAATCAAGGTTCACTACTAATTCTGGCTTCTAGTCACCCTGCCCCAGCTAACTCAGCTCTCCCTCCTGTCCTGTGGTTCTCATGCCTGTTCTTAATTCCATCCTTCCTTGTTTCAATCTCATTTTAAATCACGTTCATCTTCTGCTCCCTTAGCGCCCTCTCCGGCTTCTTGCTGGGATCCACATCTTTTGAAAATGATCAAGATTGTTCCCTTGTCTGATCCTGCTGTTCTGTCTATGGAGCCATGCTCTAGCTTTATTCCAGCTTTTGATACAATAGAGTTCGAACTAAAGATGTTTTTGGTTCTGGTTGGTAAGGATGTTAGGAAAGGGAAAGGAAATGGTCGTAGGGAGGAAAGAAAGCATTGATGGCTGGAAGTAGAGGCAGCTAAAGGGAAATCAAAGGGCTCCTGGGTTGGGAGGAGGCAAAAAGCATGATTCACCTGTGCTTGAAATTCCCTGACCTCTGCTCATTTACCTCAAATGCTGATAGCATCAGTGACCGAGAAACACATGAAGAGCCTCGGAGTCTACTGTACTTCTCAAGTCTCCTTTCCATAGTCATACAAATTCTCTATACCAGAAGCAGCTCTCTAACATCCACATAATCATGTCCCTTCCCATGCACCCTTCTGAAATCCTCGCAAGATCACTTAAGTTGAAAGTAGCAGGGTTTGATGGCATGCTGGATGTTTTTCATTGGCTCCTCCAGATTTGTTTCTGAGCTGTGCTTCCTGAAGCCAATCTACCTGCAATGTACCACCAGACATTTTCGTCCTTTGCCTCCTGTTTGGGCATGATCACTGAGAGACATGGCAATAGATCCAAGAGTATAAAAGTAAAAGTATTCCTCTGGCTTCTTGTGGAGTCCTTGCATGCTGGTTGTCACCCTCAAACAAAGGCCATAGCTCTTAGTGGATGGCCCTCTCCAGTATCAGGTGACAGTATTGTTATGACTCAGCCCCAGGCTGTTGCACCATGTTTGTTGCTCTGTCCTAACGCTGTCCACACCTTCTGCACCCTCCCTATATTAAACTTTCCTCAGTGATTCAGTGTGCTCTCTGCTTTTTCTTGAGACCTAACATATAAGATGAGAGGTACAGGTAAGGTAAAGGTGGGGAAGGTAAAGGTAAGGAGAAGAGAATCCACATATCAATCTTTTCTTAGAAACACAGAAACATGGGTTTGCGATCAAGTTATTTAACTTTCCTGAGTGCATGTCCCTGGACTTACAAGGGGTATGATATCTACCTGGCAGTGTGGAAAGGTGAGAAAATATGTGTGGAGGAGGATGACATCTACCTGTCAGGGTTGGAAAAGTGAGAAAATATGCGTGGAAGCAACAGCACAGTGCCTGGCACAAGCAGGTGCTCAGTGTGGAAACTATTATTATCATTACAACATACTAGGTGTTGTTCTGAGCATGTTACGTGTGAGTGCATTTAGTACTGAAGGGAAACAGAATAGGATGGTGCTTCAGGGAAATGATTTCCTGTGTCAGATATTT
This sequence comes from Cynopterus sphinx, assembly GCA_030015415.1. Lineage (NCBI taxonomy): Eukaryota > Metazoa > Chordata > Mammalia > Chiroptera > Pteropodidae > Cynopterus > Cynopterus sphinx. The sequence continues at coordinate 79,448,318 of CM057384.1, forward strand.
TACTTAGTTTTGCCTTTAGTTTTGCTTCTCACTGATCATCCCTGGGTATGTAAGCTGGGCTCGTGAAGAGGTTTATATATCTTAATTTGTGGGGAGGAGAATGGGATGGACAGGAGACAAAAATGAATTGAGATGAGAATGAAACTCAGGAGACCTCGCTCATGTTAAGGCTTGGATTTCCACATTGAAAATATTCGAAGGGGCATACTGGTGAGGGTGTGTGAGCTCACAGGGCATACTCCTTTCCCTGTTTCTCTACCAAGTTTGAGATATTCCTCCATCAGGGGCTGGGCAGCAGGCCTTCTCCTCCTCAAGTCTAAAGGATGTTTTTGTATTTGTGCAGTTTTGAAGAGAAGCAACACATTGTAGGAGTTGCTCAACTGAAAGACACATGGTCAGGTGGGGAGGGGCCAAAGGCATAGTGGCAGGGAGGGCAGGCAGAAGGAAAGCCACCATGTGATAGCACCAAGTAATCACCCTCGGCATTTTTCTGGCGCCTTTCTCCCTTTCCAAACACACTGCTTCTTAATCCCTCAGCACAAGGCAGCTGGAAGGAGACAGAGGCTCAAAGAACAATCATACCCCAAAGGCCACACAGGGCTCAATGAGAAAAATAGGAACCAGATGGAAGTAGGCTCCATCGAGCTTGATCTCAAGAGTCTGTTGGACATGTTTCGGGTGGCTGATAATAGGTACTGGGAGTGGGGTGGGTGTGGTTATTGTAGGAAAAACATCTAGATCCCCACGGTTTCTGTTTTTAAACCTCTTTTCTCTAAATGCCGAAAACTCTGGCTTATATCTAAACTTTTGTGACTAACATTCGAATTTCAACAATGCTCCCATGTCTGGCAGGCAGAGCTGCAATTACCAAAATGGCAGGAGGCCCTAATTCCAGAAGAAGAGTGCATCTCACCCTCCCCACTCTCTATTCCACCAGGCAGCTCTTAGGAAACCTGAAGAAATGAAGTACAGCATGGTTGAAGGGGAAGGGTAAAATGGACATTTTATTACATATGGTAGCAAAAATGGGATGAGTCAAATCTGGAGTGATGGTCTTTATATCAAGTCTCCACTATATAGGCCCTCAACCTAAATAAACATCTTTTTCTCAGTCTTGGATAAGCAATGGGATCTCATGTAGGAAAAGCTGGGGCCCAGTTCATGGGGGATGGTGTCTAGTGAATGCCACTTGGTCTCACTGGAGATGTCTGAGGGCCAAAGCCATTTGGGAGGTGGCTCCTGGGGCTAGGGAGGGCATTCTAGAGGAGTCTGTCAGAGAAGTCGGGAATCCCTCAGGCCCACAATGCAATAAGGGCCATGAAGGCGAAACCAGCGGCTACACAGCCCCACTTGGCCAGAGGGGCTTCGGGACCAGCCAGCTCCCTGGGCAGAATTTCTAGGAAGGTGACATACAGGAAGGTGCCAGCTGCCACACCCTCTAACACGGCCTGGGCTAGGCCTCGTGCGCCCTCGGAGTCTCCTCCAGCCACAGCCAGCCCTAGGGCTAGGCCCAGGGGGGACATGAGCGCGAACAGCAGGATGGAGAACACCGCCCATCGGGGCTCGGTGCCCGTCTGCACCAGCCGCAGTCCCACGCCGAACACCACGAGCCCCTTGTGAGCCAGGACGGCGAGACAGAGCTGCACGGTGGCTGCCACTGTCGTCTGCAGCCCCACGGCTAGCCCTTCGAACACCGAGTGGAAGGAGAGCGAGAGCAGGAGGAGGAGGGCTCGGAAGGGGCTGCGCGCGGGCGAGGCCGGCGGCCCGTGGCTGTGGAATCCGAGCACCTGGGCCCCGCCGCACGCCTCCTCCTGCACTTTGGATCCTCCGGCGGCTCCAGGACAGCACTGCAGTGCCAGCGACTCCATAAAGAAGACCAAGAAGAAGCCCAGGGAGATGACGAGCTCGCCGTAGGGATAGTCCATCTGGGAACAGAGAGAGGGGCCGTGAGTCGGGAAAGGAAGGAAGGAAGGAGGTGCAATGGATGGGCTGAGGAGAATGGGAAATGTGGGACTAGAGCATAGAAAAGGGTCGGGAACGAAGCCCAGAGGAGATATGGACACGCGACAACAAGGTACCAGAGGACCAAGGGAGACAGGGTCAGTAGGATTAGAAATATGGGAAAATGATGTGCAGTAGACCAAAGGGTGCAGAGAACAGAATGCAAGAGTAAAGCAAGGGCTCGGTCTGGGGGTCCATAAACCCAAAAGGATGGGTTGGCTCCTCCTACAGTGTCCGAGCCGAGGAGCAGAGGATTCTGGGATTCCTCACTTTCTCCCCTCCAAAGGTTCTGGGGGTGAGAGGAGTCTGGTTCCCCTCACCCTCCAGGTAGGGGCTGCTGGGAGATACTTACGTGAGCTGAATCAGCATCACCAGAAAAATTTCCCTCACTTTCTGTCCTGTTCTGTGGAAGAAAAAGCAGAAATTAGATGGAGGATGGAGCAGCTCAGTTTCCTGTCCTGTCCCTTTGGCTCTACTGCTTTCTTTAAAGCCAAGTCTGACCTCTTGTCATCATTCCACACAACACAGGAGCTGTCATCTTCTCTGTTGTTCCACCCAGAAGACATGTCTGTGGTTCCATCACTTTCTCCTCTTTCTTCCCTTGGTTTTGTTCATCATTCTGGACTCCCAGCCCTGATACTCAGCTGCTCACCTGCATCTCAAATTTCTGGATTTCCGATTCCATTCCCTCCAGGGCTTCAGCGGTCATGTGCATGAGCCCTGCTCCTAAGAAAACACCGGCAGAAATGCAGCCCAGGAGGCTGAGGATCCGGCGGTGACGACCTAATGAAAAGCAGGAGTTACAATCCAGTTGGCGATGAGGAGATGGACAAAGGTGACTAAAGAGCAACATGCAGCACCCAACATCCCAAGCTTGGGGATGGCGAGAGAATCAGAGCAAGGTGTCAGGATAAGGTGACAGGGTTGAAGCCAGACCTGCGTTATGCGGACAAAGATACAGAAGGGCTATACCTGTGGCCGCCTCGATGTGGAACCATTTGAAGAAGATGGGAATAAGGCCACAGACCAGGGTGAGAGCCAGCAGGGCAAACAGGCAGCCAATTTTCACTCCTAGTAGTGGCTCCATCTTTGGGCCTCAGAATGACAAATGGAGCTACAAGCTTTGAAGCAAGAGTGATGCCTTAGGTGGTCAAAGCTGCAGTGTCCACTCCTTCGATTGAGGAAGCTGTTGGGATCCTCTCTGTTCTGTGCTGCCACTGCTTACGCAGTCTTGCATAGCTGAGGCCCTGCCCGAGCTTCCCGCCCTCCCCCTACATGAAGGCCCCTCCCCTGGCTCACAATGAAACCAGAAACTCCAGACTCCCTCCCTGTCAGGCACAGCCCTGTGCTGTCTTCTCTTCTTCAAACCATGACTAATCCAAGGGCTGTGGACTGTCTTGGTTCATGCCCAGGGCTGGTCTAATCCAAAATGGGACAGCCTATGGTAGCTACTTTTCAGATGTTTCATGCTGGGGACTAACTGGTCCTGCCTCACTTGGGACATTTGATCTAAGCCTTCCATGTTCTCTGCACCCTAACCCAAGTTTTACAGGTTGCTATGCTGATACCTGAACCATACACTTTCAAAGGGGATTTGGGGCCATCTGGGGGTAGAGGAGGTGGAGCAGAGGGCCGGTCCTGCCACCACTCTGTGGGAACTAGTAGATGAGGGGACTCCCCTTTTCTGTAACCCCAGAAAAGTAGCTCCAGGTATGGAAATTTCCAGTATTACAATGTTGTTACTGGTACAACTTCTGACTGTGCCTGTTTCCTGATATATACTGTGGGAGAACGACTAAGAGTTTTAATACAAAAATAGTTGCTTTAACTCTGAAAACAGCAAGGCTTATTGGAAAACTGAGAAATGAACCAAGTAAACTAAGGGATCCTGGACATACATGGGTGGAATGGAAGATGTAGTTCTGATGGGGATTAACTCTTGAGGAAAATATATAAAGAAAACTCTGAGGGAACCGACGAACCCTGAGAAAGACGAAAAAAAAAAAGGAGAGAAAAAACTAGAGGCTAGGTAGCTGCTGGTTACCTATTCAGGTGGCCTAACAACCCCGAGACCCGTTGAGCCAGTTCTCAGAGTGCTGGGGGCGGCTTTCCCCACTACACTGATTACCTCCCTCGGAATCCAGGTCTCTGGTGGAAGCAGCAGTATTTTTACAGCAGAGGGCGAGCTTGAGATTTATGTGAGAAGAAGATAAGATAGGCATGGAAATCATTTTGGTATAGGCCAAGCCATGATGACCCACCTCTATACCTTTGAAGAATCACAAGGTCCATTTCCATTCTTTGAAAACTTTTATTATTAAAACCTCAAAGACATATATATAGGGGTCCCAGCACTCCCACCCTGGATACCAGGTAGCTTTAGCCTTGGCAAATACGATAGAAGAAAACTCTTGTTACACATCCTTATCAGCTCTCAGGTGGATCTTCAGCAGAGGATGGAGGAAGCTCAGATGGTGTGGTCACAGGTAAAAGATCTCCCCAGGAGCTGACACGGGCACAGCGATACAAATCCCTATGGGACAGAAGTCAACGTGGGCTGCAGGTTCCTGACACCTCCCACTAATTTTGATCACAACTTCTGTACCTGCCATGGCGACGGGCTGTGATCACAGCATGCTGCATATGCCCATCTGGACAACACAGATGACAATGCACATGGCGTGGCCGTTTAAGGACAGGCTGAGTGATCCGGGGCCAGTGATTAGCCTCCTCTGGAGACCCCCGGGCAAGGATCACCATTGAAAACTTTTCCTCCTTTGGCTGCTTATTCTAAGATAAGGATAGAGAGACTGTTTGGAGGGAAAAGATATAGGAAAAAGAAAATCTGACTCCCATTCCTGCAGCCCATTTAATGTTCTCTATCATACACATTGAGGCCCTAAAATTTGCAAGCTATTGTCTAATTTATTGTCTAATTTCCCAACTCCTCCCACCTGATTCTTTTCTATCCTGCTATCCCAGGCTATTTTCTCTCTGCCACAATACCCCAGGGTACATACCCAGCTGAAGGGGATGGGATGGTAAGCCTGGGAAAAGCTACAGGCCAGAGGCTTAGAGGCTGTCAACTGGGGACAAGGAAGTTCATGGGGACACTGTAAATACACATAAAAGACATGAGGTAAGATAAAAGAACCATTGAAAAACAGAGTTAAATGTTCAGGAAGGGCTAGGCATAAGGGAGCATAGGAGCAGGGAGTAGGAAGAGCAGTGCAACCACTAAGAAATTAAATTGGGCCACAAAGCAGTGGAGGGTGGGTGGCTTAGTTTTGTACTCTCACTTGTCCTGGCTACAGTTGAGATTAGACTTTTGAGAGCTGGGAAAGGTAGAATACTCACTGGGGCAAAGACAAAACCAGGTTGAGGGTCCAGAGGTGACTTCTCCTTTCCCTGAAATCAAAGATAATCAAAAAATTAAGCTGAGGGGTCTATACCCACAAGTCAATCTCTGCACTCAGTCAATTAAGGATTCCTTTAACAGTCAATTCTGGGAATTATTAACCATGTTCTTTTAATTAAGTTGGCAGTTTTTCTAATACTTTAAACAAAAAGCTTTCTCTTTGCACCAAGAAAGACAGGAACTTGGCACCTAAGATGGTGCTTTCCTCGTCAGCAACTCTGCTCTCAAAAAATATCCTGCCCCAAGACAACTACATTTTCGATTATACACTGACTCATACCATCCCAGAGCGATAAGGTCTTTGGCTCAGCGATGTCCCAGATCAGGGTCAGCAAACTTTTTTTAAAAGGCCCAGACAGTGGGCAAAATATGCTTCTGTCCTAGCTATTCAACTGCCATTTGTACTGTGAAAATAGCCATACACAACAGACACTCGAATAAGCCTGGCTCATACAAGCACAGGTAGAAGGCCAGATTTGATCCACGGGCCCTAGTTTGCCAACCACTACCCTATAACATAATGACTTTACATGTCTACTATCCTGAGTCACCCTTACCATTGTATGACAGTCTTTTCAGTTTTCAAGGTTTTCAAGGGAGTACCAGTAATTGGTGACAGATGTGGTGGTGGTGGTTGGGCGTGGGTGAGGAGGAAGGGTTGGGGAAGAGGGAGAAGGGAAAGACTCTTACCTTAAGGACCAGGTCCCTGGCTTCCATGAGAAGGCGGTGCCCAGCTTTTGTACCATTTTCCACCAGTATCTGCTCACAAAGAGGAAAACAAGCAGAAGTCCTGAACCACATGAAAACATAAATGTCAGTAGCTCTGTAAGAACATTCAGATGGAAAAGTAATCTTAAAGGAAAAGGCATTATATATAAGTTGGGGATGAAGACCCTAAAAGAACAAAGGAATCTATGCCAAAGAGAAATGGATGAAGACAAACTCCAATGAAGAGAAGGAAAGACATACAACTCATGAAGCTGTTTTAAAGTTTGAAGGGAAAAAGGAATTTCAACTCACTAGAAAATCACTTGTCTTGCGCCACAAGGTTTGGACTACTTCAGTACGGTCTGCTTTGCTGGGCAGCTCACTTAGGGAAAAGGCTGATACAACCACATTGAACTGTACCTGAGGACCAAGACAAGGAACATGACAGACCTGACATATCCCCCTTCTAAAATAAAAGAAAGTTCTATCTTCCTAAATTTCTTCTGCTGTCTTTTATCTTCTAACACTTGCAGAGCTGAGGTCAAAGTTTTCTATCTGGCAAATTCCACATTTAGCATACTCTATACATTGCCACTTGCCTTGGGTGATACAGGTAGAAATTGTCTGAAAAAGACACCTGGAACATAAGGCTCCCCCGATTCTGAACCACCTGTGGAGGAAAGGAGAGATGTGGCAACTATGAGTATAGATATAAACTGAAGTGATATCCTGATAATATGGCCCTGAGAATTAAAAAAATACAAGGTGAGAGTGAGATGCAAAAAGGTAAGCAATCATTAATAAGAACCGGAAGAATATTGGGTCACCTGTCCTGTTAATCTTACCCAATGCATCCACGGTCCAGCAAAGGCCTCCACCACCCTCTGCTTAACCATAATAATGGAAGAAGACCACACTCATCTTTAACTTTTTGTCTTCTCCTTTATTCTCGAATAAAACACCCCTTCTAGTACTTCCTTTGCTTTCTTAACTACTTCAGCATTGGACAGCTCTTTCTTATACCTTGTTCTCACCTTTCAGTAGCTTTTCTGCCAAATCCAACATGGCAGCTGAACTGTCCACACACATATATTCACGTAGGCTCTGGCCCCAAATACTATGAGCGGCCCTAAGATGGCAAAATATAAATCACCAATTCTCATGACAAAGAGTCATTCCTATAAGAGACTCCTTTACCCTTAACTTTGCCACTGGCAAAAATGAGTGTCATGTTAAAATAGTTGAAAAAACAAACAATGTTATTTTCTTATTTAATTTACAACTCCTTAAAAAGTGGACTCAAAAAAAACAACTTGTAGGCAAAAATATTTTGATGATATGTAAAACTTATGCCCTAAATTTTTACCTTTATCTTTCTAAAAATGGGTCTATTCCTTTTCAGATGACATTTCAGTTTTGGCCCTAATCCATATACCTTCTCATGCCTCACCTAATCTGAGAGAGAAAACATTCTTGTTCTCAACTTTCCTTTTCTTCCTCTGGTTCCCTAGTCTCTTGAGAATGGCATAAGCATGGCTCTCTAGAGCTAGAATGGATGGAGACAGAGAGATACTTACCAGGTGACAGAACCAGTACCTGACCCAAAGTCCATCAAGGTTTGTGGTTGGAACTCTGGAATTCTATTCTGGATCTGAAGAAATAATACAATATCACACAGTAGGATAAGCAGACTCTTATTTAGGACCTTGGTAAATATGAATTAGGAGACCATCACAGAGTAGATGTGAATGGCTTTTGATAGTGTAAATGCTTTATAGAACAGAAAGCTTCTAAACATTTCTTGGGTCACAAAATCCTTTCAGAGGATAAAGAGAGCCTCTGAGAAAAATGCACAGGTAATATCCCAAGAATCCTACTCCAAAAGACTACTTTATTGAATAAGGGAACTGGTAAAAGGGTTCAGGTGGGAAGCTGAGGGACTTTCACCTCATGGAATGCCCTGGAGACTGCTGCAAAGCCACCATCCAGTCTTGCTGCCATATACACCAGGCTGAGTCCCTCATTGTAGCTGCCAAAAAAATTACAGAGTCATATCCACTGGGAAATAACGTCTATCCCATAGCTGCCTCTAGATTTTTAGGAAATGAAATCTTTGAAAAGACTCTTCTACATCTGTACTTTCACTCCTTATCACAGAATAGTCCTGTGGAGCCTTACAAACCTGGTAGCTTTTTCACATAAAAAATTGTGTCATTGTACTTCTCCAACTCTCCTCTGAAAGTCAAACTTTTCTTTTTTTCTGCAGCCCTTCTACTCCCCCTTACCTCAGTTCTTGCCAATGGTAGGTAGCTTTACGCAAGGCATGCAGCACTGCTTTACGAAGTTTCTCTTCTGTCTGAGATAAGTCTGGAGTGAGAACAAGGACTGGAAGTGAGGACCTAGGAAGAATAGGGCTCAGATCCAATATTTGAATTTACTGCCTGCCCATTTCTCCCCAACCCCGATCTGGGAAAAGCCTCAAAGCTTAAGGTAGAAGCCAAACCTAGAGAAAGACTTCAGGTAACAATAACTACCAACATCACTATCAATGGAGTGTATCAGATAGTATTTTGCCTCTAAGAGTAGTTTATTCAATTCAACCCACCCTATCCCATAGCTTTTGTTCTATATTAAAGGGAAGTGTGGTCAAGATTTAAAAATAAAATAAGGACAGTATTTTGTGGATTTCCTTATTCCCTCAAAACTTAAGTTATGAAATCTCCAGTGTTCCTATAGGGAGAAAAAGAGCTTGGAAATCTTAAGACTGATGACAGTGTTCAGTTCAGTACTATTTTACCTACTGAGTGCCTACTATGAGCCAGGCACTGTGGGAAGCACAGGGAATACAAGATAAATAAGAGGCAGGTCTGTAATATGAAGAAGCTCACAATCATGAAACAACTTGATAAATTATACTTATTCTCCGATCCCTGAAAAAAGTTAAATACTGGACAGGGGGCCATACAAGGGCTTTATTTCAGTTGAACAAAAACTTAAGACGGTCCTAATCCAGTGGATTTGTGGAAACAAAATGGTCTAGACTTCAGCACAATACTAAACAATTGTTGACCTTAACTAAAACCCCAAGGGCAACATCTGAAATTACTTATCTTCTCTTAGTTATTATTGTAATAGTTGGTCTGTCCAGAAAGTCAAATAAGAAACTGTAGTACCTATTTGAGAAACTAAGATTATTTTTTACTTTTCGTTTCCCATTGATATTTCAATTTGACCCAGTCTTTAATTATTCTTAAACCCTACCTGCGTTTTCCAGGAATTTTTTCTCAAGATGTACAGCCCGTCTTTGTAACTCCTCTGACTCTATGGGTAAATGTCGGCTCCAGAGATAATTGGTCAGTGTTTGCACCTGCTTCTCCACATTGGGCACTGAGCATTCTATGGACCAAAGATGAAAGCGGCATCAGTTGCTTGCGGGCCCAGTTGCCGCTTCTTCGGCCAACCGTCACTCACCGAGCAGCAGTAACTGAGCGGCGTCAGTCAGTGCTTGGGGCAGCCGCAAGCGCGGCAGCTGCATGATGCCAGGGTGCCGGCGATGGGGCCTCTTCCCCAGAAAACCAGACCTGTTATCCACCTGGGATACGCCGGGCACAAGGGCGGCGAGAGCCTGCAGGCGGGGAAAGGAAAGCTGACTGAGGGGCAGAAAGTAAAGTGGGGGCGCTCGCCAAGCGAGAGGAGCTCCTCCTCCGAATAGAGATTTCGCAGATCCAGTGTCTCTCCGAGAGCAGAAATAGCAGACACTCACCCGGGACGGGGGAGCTACACCAAGGCCGCGGCGCCATCTGCCTAAAGTCCATAGACGGCTCGGTCCGCTAGTGGTCGCCATGGCGCCAGAGACGAACCGGAAACGGAAATGCAGGTGCCTGTGACCCTCAGCCTCACTCGCCGCGGCGAACATCCAGCCAGACTGTCGGCGTGGGGCAGTATCAGCCAATGAGGAGAGCGAGTGCACGCTAGCAGCCAATAAACAGTTGCTATGTAAATTACTCGAAGCGTGAGCGTGCGTGGATGAGACGTGGCGCTCAGTTCCGACGTACCCAGCCGGAAGCGGGGTGCGCACAAGACGTCTTTGGGACGGTCTCGGCGTCCAGAAAGCAAAGGGTGGGCGGATCCTTTCCGGGGTCTCTAGAATGTTCGGTAGACAGGCAGACAGTTTTCTGGATCTGTTAGTCGCTTGCGTTCCCTTGATTTTCTTTCTGGAGAACGCTGAAGTCTTGGGTTTTATCCCCCTTGTATGAAAAGGGGTGGGGGCGGGGGAAATGCAGTAACCGAAAATGAGATAAAAACCAGATCTAGGCGACTGGAGAGAATGAAAATTAATAGTTATTAGATTCAATGTTTTTTACGTTTTAGTGTCTTCATATTAAAGCGGTTTTCTTAGATATTTGGCTAACACACAGAACATTATGTGCCAGGTACTGTGGCAAGCACTTCTACATATTACTTCATTTAATCCCCACAATCCTGTAAGATAGGTTCTGTTAGCCCCATTTTGCAGTTGAGGAAAGTTTAGTCTTAAGGTGGTTAAATGCCATGCACAAGATCACGAAGTTCTTTAGGTGAAAACCAGCTTCAAACTTAGCCTCGCTCTTAAGCTCCACCTTTAAGCATGTGCCCTATTGCCTATTGTTGGTACCTGGAATGCAGGTTAGCAAATTAAGAACAATGTGCTAAATGTTCTGAAATGTTAAATTAACATATAGCATTAAAATGAATTCACTGTGCTGTAACCTCTTGATTCCTATAGCAAACATGTTAGTTAACTGTGGTTTATCTTAATCTGGTGACTGGATGGGTAAAAGTATTGAATTTACTGTAACTTCAAGAGGCCAAGTATGATAATTACAGGGTAAAATATGGGGAAGTATATTAGTTGGAGAGTTAAACTTCAGGTTTGCATTTAGAGTATTAAGCTTTGATTTTAATAAAGGAGGCCTTTGCTTTATAATCTCAATGCTCTGGAGAGAGGCTTGAGGGATGCTTAAGACAGCTGTTGTAAATTCCCCACTCACTGCTCTCCCCTCTTTCAGGTTTACCATCCCCCCACCTCAGCGTGCCCCACTTTGATTCACACTGCCACGTTTAGCTTCATCTCTTGCAACACTTTGCTTTTACTTTAAGTTACTGGCTCAAGTACAGTTGTCCCCCAGTATCCATAGGGAATTGGTCCCAGGACCACCGTGGATACTAAAATTCTTCATGCTCAAGGCCCTTATATCAAAATGATTTATTTACATATAATCTAGGCATAGTCTCCTGTTTACTTTATCTCTAGATTACTTATAATACCTAATACAATGTAAATGCTATATAAGTAGTTCCTGAACTGTATTGTTTAGGGATTAACTTTTTGAAAAATTTTTTCAAATATTTTTGATTTTTGCTTGGTCAAACCCACAGTTGTGGAAACCATGGATGTGGAGGACTGATATTAGCGAAATAAAATATCCTTGTCACTGTAGGTTAGCTGGAGCATAAGATTGGCTATGTCATTTTTTGTTATAGAGAGATAGAACATAGGCATAAGATATGTGGCATCTGAAATTCAGCAGTCTGGATTTGAATTCTAGAGCAGCAAGATAATAATAGTTGCTACCTCAAGTGTTTATTGAAGTGAAGGTTTAATGAGATAATGTCTGGGCCAAAGCAAACAATATGCTTATAACATTATCAAATATATATTACATGTATTTAGGAACCTGAAGGGCTATAATCACTTTTATTTTGATTATGAATTCATGTCTTATTTATAGGACAGACTTGAAAGTGGGGCTAGCTATTTGGGGCCAAGTAAGACTGAGCACTTGAGACTGAGAAGTAAGAAAGTGGAGACCTTGGTAGTGCCTCTAAATATCCCTCCTGTTTTTTAAAATTTATTTTTATTTTATTTTTTATCAAACTTCCAACACAGATATGGCTTCCTTCATTCTGACACTGGTCTAATTAAGATAGTTCCCTTCTTTCAGGGATACATCTCAAAAGCTATCTTAGTCCTAAATATATGTCTTTGTTCTTAATCCAAAGTATTGTTTGTAAAAACAAAACAAAAACCTCTACATGAGGCGAGGGTGTCCATAAGACAGCTAAAACAGCAAACATGATTCATTGTACATTGAAAACGCTTAATCAGTATTCATTGATGATGCTGATAAAGTGATCACTCTGTGTTTCCAATTCCTTGGAAAAGCCCAGGATAGACTGGGTTGAGGATCTCAGTCTAATTGACCAGGTCACAATCTCCCCAAAGAACAGATGAGCCCATTTCATGCCTGATCCATGAATTTTGCTATATTAATACTAGTCATACTTTGACCTGGGTAATATTTCCAATTATTGGCTTTACATTAAAAAAAAGTTGTCAGTGCGGAGAAACTAGACAATATTAAAGAGAAATACTCCAACCCCAAAATTAAGCACAGGAAAATAAAAAAGATTCTCTGAGGAAGGTTTGGATAATACGGTTGGAGATGGATAAGGACCAACTGGTCTTCTCCACTAGTTTATGAGAAAGAGAGATAGCTAATAATTAGATTTAGAGATACCCTCAACAGTAAGGGTGTGAAGCAACTGGAATAAGCTTATTGGGAAATTAAAGAAATTATGCCATCAAAGATCCCAAATAGCACCCTTTTAAAAACCTCTTTCTTCATTTCTTTTAGTTGTTGTTGTTGTTCATCTCCAATTCTCTTAAGGAATCATTCGTTGTGTTTATATGCATTTATGTGCCTTTTAGATTAGTCTTTATCTTTTAAATTATTTTATTTTTATTGTAACTTCCTATGTCACATTTCCTCTTAGTTTTTATAATTGTGGTACATACTGTTCTTTCATATCTTGGATTATTTTATTAGTTTATTTTGAAATCATGGATTACAGCTTTAATCTGTTTTGTGGACACATCAGTGTTAGTATAGGTTCTTGGCAAAGTAGATATTAAGATGGGATTAGATTTGTAATAGATTTATTGGGAGAAATGCCTGTGAGGGGGTAAGGAAAAGGAAACCAAAAGAGGCAGGAAGAGCTGTTAGACTGTAATGAGAAAAGGAAAATGGATTGGATAGGAACAGCCAAGCCTGATGGAGAGTATTTGAGCCCAATGTAGCTACCAGAGGAGTCTTGCATCTTGTAGAAATGGGCCTGATTTAGTATCACTGCTGTAAACTCAGTTGTTTGATAGTAGGCCATAGGAAGCATAGCAGATTCAGAGTGTGGCAGTTGGGGCTATGGGTCATTTATGGTTCCCACAGCTTCCCTAGAGCTATACAGATCTACTTCTCCAGATAGGTTCAAGAGACAATTCCTTCAAGTTTTGTGTAGGCTTTCAAGGATTCAGAAGGCCAAGAATTACAAGAAGAAAGGGTATGTGTTTTATTTTGAGTAAAAACTCAACTTTAAATGTAAAATCCTTAGTTCAAGTTTCAAAATATAAGGAATAATGAGAGAAAATATCTATGACACATACACATACACTTGAATAATGCAACATTATTTCTGTCAATTAGCTGAGCAGGGAGCAAGCAAATGTGTGGAGTAGACCAATAGGGACAGATACACATCATCTTAACAAGAACTGTCAGTGTCTCAGTGCTAGGCTGCTGCTGATGGCCCAGTGACTGATGTTCATCAGTGACCTCCACCTGTAGGATTTTCTTCCCTGTTTCTGCACAAAGAGGCTAGATTTCCCTCAAAGACTGGAGGTCATGGTCTGCAGAAAAACAAATTTAACTTCCCCAGTACAAGTACAGGAAGATTGGTGCTTGATGCTCAAGGTTCTGTGATGGTCTGGCTGTCCCAGCTTTTACGCTAAAATTCTTATGAGGTGTTGAGGATTACAGGAGCCAGGAGTCTGAACCTAGATCCTCATCAGTTCTTCCACAGACTTCCTTCCCAAAACAAACAACATGTTTACATTACTTATTTTTCAAATACAAACACTTATCTAAAAACAAGAGTTAAATAAAAATGTTTAGGAGGCTTTTAAAAGAACAATATGATTATACTTTGACAAGGTGAGGTGAAAACCCTTTGTCAAAACAAACTCACTTCAGGATCAGACATCCTTTAAAAATACTTAAACAAATTACACAGATCACAGTATATATCCAATATAAGTTGACTGTGATCCCTTTGATATGTCTCCATGTGACTTAGAGCTATAAGCAGTTTTCTATCATGACTCAGTCTTTCCATCAACTGAGGACTACAGCCTAGGCTGGCCAGATTCTATCCCTGGCTCCATGTCACCAACCTTAAGGTGATAGAGTATGCATGGCTTAGGGCAGAACTTCACCAATAGGGAAAAAGAAGTTGATAAGCACTCACTTCTGTTGGCGCCTACAATAACATCTCTGCACTGGAGGGCATCACTTTCCGTGTTAAATGCGCTGTCATCTCTGAAATCTGGCAGAAAGTGGAAATAATGACTATTTTTATAAAATAAGCAAAGGAAACTTCCAAACAGTACATCCATTTTGTTGTATATTCATGTGCAAAAAATTTCAGAAGAATGAAATAGTTAAGGAAAGTCAAGCAAAACTTCATAAATCTGGGATTATTCTTGCTCCATCCTGTATTTTCAGTTTTTCATCTATAAAATACCAACAGTCATTTAGGCTGGTCCAGATACCCCTGTGTGGGTTGATAAATAAGGTTTTTTGGTTAGAAGAACATGCAATTTTGTTTTGCCAACAGTGATATATGTTGTTAACATTTTAAATTGGAACAGATAACAAGATTTTTTTTTTAATGATCCACTGGAGATAAACACAGACTGCTCTTAGCTGGAGGCAACTAGCCTGGGAGCTTGGCCACCTTGAGCCTAATCATCCTTGGAGGGCAGAGGGCATCAGAAATAAAGAATAAGAAGTTTAATGAGAACAAGTCCCCACTATGATAATCACATACATTTGAAATGGCTCATTTGGAAAGGTCATCACCATTGAGGTCAAATTTTAAACACAGTTTTCAGCTCTCAGTCTGTCATAGGGAAAATAGCTGAAATAAAAGGAAAGTTAAATTGGTGATGGTACATCTCTAGGATGAAAAACTATGTGCCACATGTTACACACTGGGAAAAAGTTTATGGGGATAGGAAAACATTCCCTTCATACTGTCAAGCAAAAACGCGGAACCATGAGATGATGTACTAAATTACACATTTTAGTTTTAAATATAACCAGAAAAAAGTGCTGGTAGGAAATCTGTAAATATGTTGTCTTTGCTGAGATTGGAATTATTATTATTATTTTCATTTGTAAGTTTTTTAGTTTTCAAAACTTTCAGTATTGAATATGTGTTACTTCCCTAAAAAGAAAAAATAAATTATACTTTCTGAGGTCCTTTTTAGACATACAAGACTCCTCTTCTTGGTATAGCAGGGACCACACACTTGCCTAGAATTTTGGATTCCTCCTCTAGGTGGGTAATACTGATAGAGGAATGATTTCTATGAGGGTCAATACATTTCCTTTACCCAAGTACTCCTCAAAAAAAGTGCTTCAGACCCTCTGCATATTTGAAATTTGCTCATTATTATCTTTCAGAAGGCTGATTGATAACACACACATACCACCCAGAGAACCTCTACTTTTGTTACAAGAATGTTTTTCCTCAAGATGAATCAGCACTGACTTCTCTCTTGGTCTCCTGCCATTCTTTCTTATGAAGGCAAAGCTTGGTGTCAGGAAGAACATATGAGCTTAGTATGAGGACAGATAGCATATCAGTAAAAGTCCTGATATTTTTAAGCTATGGTAAAACATGAGGAAAAGGCAAAGAACTCCAACCAGCATCAGCCTTGATTGGCAATAGCTGCTGCTGTGCATTATGGAAGGAAGCTCTTGTTAGCGCAGTCACCTGCACAGATAATACTATTGTGTTAGCAGGGTAAACTTCGGAAGAGGGAGAAAATCTCATTTTTGTGTACACATGTGAGTGCGTGTGTATGTGCCTGTCATAGAGGTGATGTGTGAAATGGGTGGTATTCATGTGTGTCTCTCTCCCACAGACGTCCCTGCATAAGAAACTCAAGAGTTAGGTGGAAAGAGAGATGCTTTCTGCTGAGAGCAAGGGAGAGGGGTTTACTGTCCTTGACTGACCTCTACTTTCTTGGTCCTAGACATTCCAGGTGAGCCCATGGGGATGCAGTGTCCCCTCTGTAGTTGCCACTATTCTTAACTTTCCCAAGTTCTCAGTTCTCTTCCTACGTCACTCCTGATTCTGGCTTCTGTCACCCTGCCCCAGCTAACTCAGCTCTCCCTCCTGTCCTGTGGTTCTCATGCCTGTTCTTAATTCCATCCTTCCTTGTTTCAATCTCATTTTAAATCACGTTCATCTTCTGCTCCCTTAGCGCCCTCTCCGGCTTCTTGCTGGGATCCACATCTTTTGAAAATGATCAAGATTGTTCCCTTGTCTGATCCTGCTGTTCTGTCTATGGAGCCATGCTCTAGCTTTATTCCAGCTTTTGATACAATAGAGTTCGAACTAAAGATGTTTTTGGTTCTGGTTGGTAAGGATGTTAGGAAAGGGAAAGGAAATGGTCGTAGGGAGGAAAGAAAGCATTGATGGCTGGAAGTAGAGGCAGCTAAAGGGAAATCAAAGGGCTCCTGGGTTGGGAGGAGGCAAAAAGCATGATTCACCTGTGCTTGAAATTCCCTGACCTCTGCTCATTTACCTCAAATGCTGATAGCATCAGTGACCGAGAAACACATGAAGAGCCTCGGAGTCTACTGTACTTCTCAAGTCTCCTTTCCATAGTCATACAAATTCTCTATACCAGAAGCAGCTCTCTAACATCCACACAATCATGTCCCTTCCCATGCATCCTTCTGAAATCCTCACAAGACCACTTAAGCTGAAAGCAACAGAGAATTGATGGTATGCTGAATGTTTTCTGTTCAAAGGAAGAGAGGCAAACAGACTGGCCTTCAAAGGCATAGCAGAAAATTTTTTTTTTGCATCCATTGTAGCAAAATCACTGTTGTTACAGTCTGTATTTTCAATAATTTATGTTCTTCTGACAGAAATGAAAAGTCAAATTAGCCAATCTCTCTTGAATCATTATAGTTACTAGATAGGTTTTTTAAAAAAATAATTTCAATTTGTAGATATTTTGCTCTGTTAAGGCCATAGCACCTGGTATTGTCAATACAATTCTTAAAGCAATACTAAGATTTGAAAATGAATTGTGAGTTTTACATATCATTCTAACATTATAATTGGATTGCATATGTTAAATTAATACGATCACAGTAAATATTATGGATCATTTTATCATATAAAATTCTATAACTTACGTTGCAGTTTTTACCACTTCTTAAAGCAATAGCTTGATACATAGGGTATAGTAAAGAATTATTATCCAGTTTCACACATGTTGTCCAAATCCATATATAAAGAAATTGTTGAATTTTGCAAAATGTACCTCAGCTGTTATGGGCAACTTTGGGAATATTGTGCTAATTTGTAAATACCTTCCGAGCTGTGAATTGGAACAAAAAGAGAAAGAAGAAAAAAGATGCTTGGGCCCTGATACATCATAATATAAAAATACATCACACTCATGCTACCTGAGAGGAAGAATTAGACAAGGTAGTCTTTTCTTTTATCAATATGTTTTTGCTACCCAAATCCTTCCAATACTTGGAATCAGTGTCTGTGTCTGTCCTGGCAGAGGCACAATCTGCAAGCAATCTTGTTGATTGGATGTAGTCACCTTTTAAAGATTTGAGCCAGAGATAGGGAAACATGTTTCCCTTGGATTAGAGCCATGTCAGCCATGAAAGCAGAGATTAGGATTATGGGATGCACTGGATCCCAAGTGGCAGAGGCACCTCTGTGTCCTTTAATAAATTTATTATTTTATATGTTAGTGTTAGTTACATGTGGGGCTTTTTTAAATGTGAGGCCGAGGGAAGGGACCCCTCTTTCCTGGATCTAAGGGCAGTCTGGCTGTATCTTCAGGATTTAGGTAAAGTCTGGTCGTCATGGTAGGTTCCTGATAAGTATTTGAGCTCTCTGGATGTCATATAATTGATGAATTTTAAGATGTTCTGTAGAGTACAGATTGAGGTGTGGCTTTCAGATATGAGTTTAGAATTTTGAGAACATGAAGAGACCAACATTTTGAAATGTTTTCCAGACAAAATACAGATAAACTCTTAATTTGCCTTTGTATAGACATAGAGAGGGTGGTTTCTACTTTAGCTATGAAGCTTGGGCCCAGAGTTCAGATTGTAAGAATGCTGCTTCTTCAGAAATCAAGGGATAAATAGTTCTGGCCTGAAATGGAGATTGGCAGTACCTGTGAACTTTGAAATGAACTAGAGCAGGCTTCAAAGCCTGAGTGGTGAGTGAGACTGTGCCAAGCCAAACTGTGTAGCATAAGATAGTATTTATAAATTTTCCCTAATGCCATGTGGTATGTACTGTGAAAAGTCATTATCGCTGTGGTGAAATAATACACATTCTTTACATAACTGTCCATCAGAGGAAATAAGGATAGAATAGGATCTCAGGCCACATGTTTTAGAGAAAAAAATTTTATCTTTCAAATTTATGTCACAACAACTTAACCAACTAACTGCAAAGCTGGCTAAGAAGTTCTTAGTGTGGATATGTCCTTGAGCTATGCTTTTTCAGTACCACTTGCCTCCTACTCCTGCTTTCACTTTTCATCTAGAGGTTTAAAGGGAGAAGTTCTAGAGAGTAGACTTGGCAAATTTTAAGAGATAGGAGAGAAGGATCATTTTTATAGACTTGCACTTTTCCAGAATTTTTAGGTATCTGTTGAAAACTGTCACAATATTTCTTATCTGTAGCTCCTACCAAGAAAATAGTATCTGTAATGTAGAAAATCTTAACTGCTGTAAGCCTTGTAGCAAACTTAAGTTGTAAATTGTCTTCTGGACTACATCGATATGGATCTACAGAGCTCAGGAAAACGTCCTCCATTCAACCATTTGCTTAGGGGAAGAAAGAAATTTGGCTGTAGCCTTGGCAAGCTATTAGAAAATGATTACTGGGATATAGAGACAATTCACAATAGAGGATTCCAATTAGTGAAATGAATTTTGAGAAAACTATTTAACCTCACTAGTAAAGAAATACATGTTAAAATATTAAGACACAGTTTCTTCTAATAAAAAAGCAAGATTGAAATGAAAATTCTATTCTATGCATAGCAGATGGCTTTATAAATAGGTGTGAACTTTTGGGGGTGGCAATTTGCAATATGTTAAGAGCTAAAAGGCTGTTAGTGTCCTTTGATCCATGGATCCCCTTTTTGTTATTCTATAAACATTTACAGAGTCCCTTCCATATAACAGATTGCATTCTAGGCAGACATCAATGACTGATATCGTAGATTGTGCTCTTCAGGAACTGACAATCAGCTGGGGGAAAACATACCTATAATTAGATAACAATACAAAAGTGAGCAGGGAAGATGGGAAGCTAACTACAGGTCTAGCGAGTGTGTGGCAGGGAATGGGAGGTTTCTTCCAAGGGATGACACCAAACTGAATCTGGAAGGTTAAATAATGATGTCCCTAGAAGACCAGGTGGGGATGAATGTTGCAGGCAGAGCCAGAAGAAAACCTGGAGGTGACTATTCATGGTTTGGCATGGCTAGGAAATAAGCTTGGAAGGGATCTCAGGAATATATTCAACAATTCCCCAGGATGACTTTAGAAAACTATTTCACACATTTAGTTTCTTTCCTTTGACTCTGGTTTTTATTTTCTGCCTATAAGTATAAAGTCATTCCTTCTGTTCCCTGGGATAGGCATTGGTAAACCGTGCTACCTTGGCCACAAACTCCCCTGTGGTAGCAACTGGCAAGCATAAGCCATATTCCATTGTTTCCTTTAGCATCAGTGCAGGACCTCATGATCCCTTAGCCCTAAATAAAAAGCAGAGGGTCTCTTCTTGGGTGGAAGAGACTGGCAGCTGGAGTCACAGGTACAAGACAAGCAGTACCTGATGACACCTTCCCTTTTCTGTGGCATCTTCATGACGCAAGGGACCCTTGGTGCTTTGGCAGAGGGTAAAGTTAGGCCATAGTACAGGAGGAAGCATTGGGGACATACAATAAGTATCTCCAGAGAAGAATGGACTTATTTCTGCTTATTGGCATTGCCGACAATGAGGTGGAAGGAACTTTTAGAAGAGCCAGAGAGGGTTAGCTGACATGACTGATAGCTTAGGAATTGTAACCTAAAGGAAAAGTTAAAAGAAAGGCCTTGGGGAAGGAAGAGTTTTGCAACACCAATGAAAGTCAACATATAGTTGATTTTTATATTTAATCTCTTCCAAAAACAGAACAAGCTGAATGGGGTCATAAGGCTAGTGAGTCATTTAGAGAGCTGTTTCAGTATGTGAACTGTGGCAAAAGATCTTAAGCACCGGCTATGGTGGTGGAAAAAGAGTACTAGGGGGGTCAAGGTTTTTCTTAATGGAAGCTGGAAGGGCATGAGAGACAGGGGTGACCATGTCAGCAGCACCAGTTCTTTTTAGATCTCAGCTCCTGCTCCTCTTCCTTACTTCCCACCCAAGGCCCCTCAGGTCCTCTTCCCTTCCTTCCAGCCAACTTTCAGTGGCCCTTCCCTCACTGGGAAACCATGACAATTATTTTCTCCATGCTGTTTTATTTCCTGGCTTCAAGTTAGAGAGCCTCAGGGCTGCTTAAGGGGAGCAGGGCTTGGGGACACCAGTCAGGGTGGAGGCTGTTGTAGGAATTACGCTTTCAACTTAAACTCTGTAGCAGTAGCTAAGGAGGAACAATAGGGTCCTTTCCTTATAGGATCTACATCAAAAAAGAGGCAGAGAGAGTGGAGACAGTTATTTGGGGAATCCAGGAGTTGGGGGCTGGATTTGCTTCTCTTCACTCTCCAGGCCCTGCAGAGGTCTGCTTTCCAAGAACCACTGGGCTCCTGCTTTCCTGTCTCCCCACACATTGCTTGAGGTCCTATTTGAGTGTCATGACTGAAAGTCTCACAGATAACTCAGCCCCATCACATACAGTCCCTCCCTACAGCTGGGCACTGTAACAATGCACCTTGGGAGGAGGGACACTCAACACCTCCCCAGCACCAGAAACCCCAACTTTGAGTCTGGGGGAACCCTCTGCCCTAAAAGGAGCCTCACCCATGAGATCAAGACTGTGAATGTGAGGCTTCTCGCTGGAGGAGTAGAGGTAGCTTTGGCGACCCTTCCGTGGTCCCAGGAAGAAGAGTGGGAAGGCAGGAGTGGGTAAGAGGCCAAGTGAGGTAGTTATAAATTAGGTACAGTTATTGCAAGAGGAAGAGGAGGCTGGTGATGCTTCTTTAGTTTGTAGCGTGAAGCGGGTTTCTCATAGCGGGAGACTTTATTATTTTTTTTATGGATAAATTGAAGGGCTTGCCATTATTCTCGGCTGCTTCTCACTTTGCTATCTGGCTTTGGGCAGGTCATTGAAACTTCCCGAGAGTCAGTTACCTCTTTAGAAGCTGGGATTGTAAAAACACTTGCCTTCACTCACAACGTTGTGCTGAGAATCAGATTACAAAAAAGAAAAAAAAGTTTTGTCATCCTTAAAGCACTTTACAGATAGAAGTTATGGCAATCACGGAGGAGCAATTTAGATGAGAACCAAACATTCTTTTGGATAAGATGGGATCTCTGCGCTGGGTCTAGAGAAGGTGGACGGCGGGAGAAGAGCCACTCTGTGTCCACTACGCTTAACGCCCTTCCTGGTGGATGAGTGCGGGGCTCCCTGCGACATGCTAGGCTGACTCGCCTGTTTTCCAGCATTTCCCTAGTCCCTCTTGCACCTGAGGGGAGCATCCACCTCGTGAAGTGCGCGGGCGTAGAATGGCAGTGTAAGGGCGGGGGAGCATCTACTTCAGGGAGCCTTAACCCCACGCTGCGGCGATGCTCCCTGAGTTAAGGAGACGGTTTGTTAACGAGCTGCTGCTCTAAGAAAGCCCCACGAGACGGTCACCCCGACCCTCGCGGGCCGACCTGACGGCTCCACCTCCTTCTCCCGGCAGGGGGCGCTATGCTGCTCGCTCCGCTGAGCCCGGAGGGCGCCAGCTCTTCCTTCTCCCTTGGCTCTGCTTAGGAAGGCTGAGCCCGGCCTTGTCTTTTAAAGCCTTTCTGAGCCCCAAGGAGACAGACGGGAAACAGACACATAGGATTTAAATATCCGAAACAGCTAGCGATATTGTAGGATAGTTGTATTTTATAGAAATCTCTTAAAAAATTTAATGTGCTAAACACTTAACCCAAGATAGCCTATATTAGCTTACAATAAGTACTTTGCTTTTCTATATTGACTCACTCTAATGATTAAGCCTCTATTTCAAAAGTATTTTAAATTTCGAGAGGGATTAAAATGGGATTTTTATTGCTTAAAAAAAAAAGACATGAAGGAGGATGAGGGGAGTAGTGTATGAGCAGAGCTCTTTGCTTTTCCTCTCCAAAAGCAAGCTTTTTTTTTTTTTTTTTTTTTTTTTCCTGTAAGGAGCACACACTTATGGTCAAAATACAAACCCAAACATTAGGAAAGTATATACAGTGAATAGGTTATCTTTCTCTAATCTTTGTTTTTTTAGGCCCCAGTTTCTTTTCTAAAAGCAAAAACTCTTTAGTTTCTTTGTATTATTTCACAATTTGTACAAAATATAAAAGCTTATACACATATGCAAGCTTACTGGCATGTATTTGTGTGTGTGTGTGTGTGTGTGTGTGTGTGTGTGTGTGTGTGTGTGTATCTCTTCCATTTTACTCTACATATAGATTCTACTGAATCCTCCACACACTGTCCTGCACCTTATCTTTTTGTTACTACAGTATAGTTTGGCAAACAATGTACCTCACTCTAGTTAATGGCTGCATGGTATTCTATTCTTTGGTTATTTAATCATTTCTTTACCCAGTCCCTTATTCAGGGGCATACAATTTGTTCCAGTCTTTTACTATTGTAAACAAGTTGGAATGTTGGACCCAGATAGCAACAATAAGCCCTGTGTATTCAGCTGGTGACAAACTCACTCCCATGCCCTGGGGGAGCTGTGGGTAGACAACACCAAATCTTCCAGGTGCACATATGTGTCACTGGCCTGGAGGAAGCCTGGGAGACTGTTAGTTTTCAGAATATAATAACATGGCCAACAGAATGTTTTCTTGTAGGGAGAGCCCAGTAACATCTCAACACTTAGAAGACCAGTCAGTTCTGGTCTTTCAATACTAGAGAGAGCGAAGGTAACACTTGTTTACATATATTAGATAAACTTAGATATGTGTTAGATAAACTTAGATATAAGTAAGGACAACTATTTTAGTTTAGAAAAAATAGAAAATTTTAAAGAAAATTGCAAGCTCTCATTTTCAAGCAACTTCTGTGGGGGTAAGCCCTTAAATTGACTCACTTAACCCTCATGATGACCCGACCCACAAGTTGAATATTATTATCTTCATTTTAAAGATGAGCAAACAGAGGCCCACATAGTTAACAGATAGTAGTAACAGAACTAGCAATATCTCCCATTGAGAGTGTTCCCATTTATTCTGGGCTGCCTCTTAAGGGGAGCTGGGGTGAACAGTATGTTTAGGGCAAATCTTTTTCTTTTCCTTGCCTCTGTTTCATCATTCATAAAATAGGAACAGTCATCCAGGATAACTTATCTGTATTATCAGGTTTATTTTCTAGGTAATAATGTTATCTCCACAATAAAACATGTATTCTACAATGTGAGATCTGGAAGCAGGTTTCCATTCTGGTGGCTCTCGTCTGTTATATCCTCAAGGACCCCTGTCATTATCAATGCCTGTGAATCACATATTTAGAACATACTGAGTAAACTAGTATGTTTACTTTTGGCCATTTTAATTGATCGCTTTGCTTTACCATTTTGTTTTGGGGAATTCCTTAATTCCTTTGGTTAGTAAGCAAGATTTTTTCATATCTATGCTGTTGAGGCATTTTTATAGGTGCTGAGGATGTAAAAATAATTTAAGATAGTGTAGTCTCTCTGTGATGCATATAGTTTCCATAGATAGAGTTGTACTTAAGTGTTTGTAACATGAGGCAAAAACCACATACTGCAGTCTTAGCATGTATATTCGACCCAAGACCTGCTCTGATTGGCTTATTCAGTGGGTTTTCAAATTCGTTGTTTGTTTTTAAAATAATTTTTGGAGTTGGTGACAACCTTTCAGAACAGAGGTTTTCACGTAGAAAATCTGGATTCTTGCCTTGCCTTAAAATAGCCCAAAATGTGGTTACATTATCTCAATGTAACTATCAGCTAGAGCTGAGCAGAAGCTACCTTTTCTTAAATGGACATTAGCTCAGGGGGTCCTCACTGACTCTTCTCCTCCCTCCTGACTCCCAGCCTGTCTGTTTACTCAGTGCTGACTCCTTGGCTCCTGTAGATTTTTGTATTATGACCAATCAGACTTGTTAAGTGTCTTGTGAGAGAGGTCTAGATAATACCTAATCTTTGACCATTCTCTTTTGAATTATGTTCAGAGCACATCCCCGTATTATTTGATAGTTTCTAAAATAGGTTCCCTTTGTAAATTTTAAACTGCCCTCCATTGCCTCCAAACTAAATCCAAATGTTCTAATTGACAGGAAAGATCTTGGGCTGAGGACCTGTTTATTTGAAACAGAAATCGATACAAACCCATGTTAACAAAAATACACTGAATTCTCAGCAAGATTTTGTCTTTAGTATCAAAAGGCTGCTAAATATGAGTCTGTTCTGTTATTTCATTTGTTTAATCACCGCATGGGTGTTACAGCAGCCACTGAATTATTGGCTAATTTTATCATGCCGCTATTTGTAATCGGGGGACATCGTAAGATATAGTCTCAGCAAAAAGTCTTCTGCATTGTGGCAAAAACAACTGTTGGCCACAGGGTTGCTCAAAGCCATCTCTATGTTCAGCACTTGAAATTTCTCCAGCAAGATTACTCTTGCAACGTCTGTCCTTAACCTGCTGATAAGGCTATGTCAATGGTCAATACATCCCTTCACAGGGCTTTCACAACACAGTGGTTGTCTATGGGAATGACAACACACACTGCTTAAAGCACTGTTGTGATAACATGGTGCAGGTTAATTTTGTTGCTATGAATGGAGGGAGATAAGTAACATGAGCTCAAATGATAATTGGTATATGGTCCCTCCCTAGTCTCTTGGGGTCAGCAAGATGGCCCTAGGACTGCCTTCTTCTTGTATGGGGCCTCCTACATATTCCCTGTGAAGGCTATTGGATGAAAGCAGATCTTGATCCCTTTGATCAAGTTTCTGGAATGAAATAAGAAAGTACAGGAAAGACTGCAGTGATGCATTTGAGGTAATTGCTTCTTGAGGGGTGCTCTGAACATATCACCCTACCATTGGTACAGACATGGAAGGTGGAGTGGGTCAGTAGCTGGGCCTCAATGAAGAGGGCTGTTGCAGGGGAGGCCTTGTAGAGACTTCCTGTGGATTTCTCTTACCAGTTTTTCATCATTCAAGAGGGAATGGAAAGGAACTAACTTCACTGTTACAGGGCCTATTGTTTGTGTGATTCATTTTGGTCTCAAAAAATTCTATGATGCTGACATATCTTTGTGCATCATAATTTCCTGTGAGCTTCCAGTCTTGTGACTGGAGCTCTAAAGGATACAAATTCCTTGTTCACATTTGCATTTTCAGTGCCTAGAAGAGGGCCAGGCGCATCAGAAAACTTGGAAAGTGTATGTTGAATGAATGATTAAACATTGTTAGAATCCTTTAAAAATAAACAAAGACTTATGAAATCAAATATACACGACTAGGATGTGAGGATGTGGCTAAAACGCATTCTGAGCTGTTCCTATTTAATCAGATAATGGTACAGGACAAGTAATTTTACACAAATTTTTATTATAGTTTCAGACCAGCTATTTTCAGTGATGTTGAGTCTTCAAAAGTTTTAGAGGTATTTTTGGTAACTATAATGATTGGGGAGGGGGCTAGTACTGGTATTTAATGGGCAAGGGCTAGCTGTGCTCAGTGTATAATAATAATATGTAGGAAATTCCTGCAAAAAGAAGAATTAGTGCATGTCCTACAACTTATGACTCTCCTCTTGAATGTGGGTGAATAAATAGTTTATAATTATCTGAGCCTCTAACCAACACCTTTATGTTTTTCATAATTTTGAAACACAGGGAATTTGCTGGAAATATAACTACCATGGGTATTGACAAAATTTTTACTTCTTCCTAGATCTTTGCCAGCTCTGATATACTGGGGATGGACAGTGAGCTAAGGTTGCCCAAAAGGGTTTCATCTCCTTCCTTTTCATCATGTCCTGCTAAAGGGCACTTGAAATGGGTCGGTCATTCACCATTATTTCTCAGGGACCTCTGCTAAAACTAAGTCTGAATTGATGAGTTTTTTAACATTCTATTTTATTCATGGAATCAGAGCAAACAAACATAAATGGTCACAATAATTATTTCTTTTATTGACTCCATAAAAAAAAAAAGAGGAACTGTCCCAGTAAGCAATTACAAACACTTGCACGATGATGAGAATGTAGAGCCTGCTTGGTTTAGACTTTCTTTTGAACAGAATTGGGTAAATATGACCAAATATTTGGCCTTGTACTGCATTTTTTCTACTGTTCTAGGGTCTTTTATTCTTCTGTGAAAGCAATTTTCCAAGTAGAATTTTTCAAGTTAAAGCTTTGCAAAAGTCTGAAATGTGTATAACTGGTGAGAAGTGAGATGACTGATGTCAGGGAGTACACAGAATTGTTGAAAGTGTTCATTGTTACATGTTTATTTTATGTGAAAGAATAATCAATATAACAAATCTGTGACTTCCTATGTATTATTGATTAGAACAAAACTGTGTGAAAAACTGAGTTGATTAAAAAGAAATAGTAGTACAGGTGGAATGGAACTATGGTGAAGGATGAGTGATGTCTTTGATATACTGAGGTTAACAGTCAGACTCACTTGGGTCTATGCCCTAATTGTCTGGTTTCTCAGTATGAGCTATTCCACTTGTTTCCCAACAATAGTCATTACTGCTTATATGTTTAGTAGTTGGGGCTTTCCCTTTGATGCCTTTCAGAGGAATCCTTGGCCTCTTAATTGTTAAGGTATGTCCTTCCTCCAAAGCCAGGGTATTTTCCTGCATGGAGCATCATCCCTTATTCCATCTCAGTCACCTACTTGCCTCACATTTTCCTTGTAGAGGAACAGGCTTGATTGCCTGCTAACATGCATGAGCATTTAAAAAAGACAGATCAGGGTTTGACTCACAGTTTTGCTATTCACCAACCACGTGACCTCAGACAAGGAGCTTGCCTTTTCTTTTCTACCAGAGAAACAGTAAAACTCCTTACTATACCCAGACATAATAAGTCTGATGGTGGGTCACTTAGGATCCTGAGCACAGGTGAAAAGACTAGAAAGTATAGAGAGTACTATCTACTGGATAGCATTATTGTGAGGCTTCATTGCAAATGTCTTGTATGAAATAGGTACACCAAAGAGGTGGTGGCTTCCTTGTTCATTTCCAAAACTCTTGCATTTCTTTTCAAAACTCCACAGGCTTTAAAAATTATGAATGATGCTGAGATAGTTTAGGCTGTATAGAACCTATTAAAGCTTCCTCTTAGATTTAATGAGTTTTAGACCATTAATTAATTAATTAATTAATTAATAAACCAGAGGTTGGTAAATCTTTTTGGAGATACCAAGGACAGGAACTACTGACTTCTATACCCCAGTGCATTAACCAGTTAGCCAGTCTTCAAACCTAGACAGTCTTAGAGGCATAAGATCATCCTGTAGTCTTCTGTGCTGATCTTTCCTCTTGCTCAGTTGAAAAATAGCCCTGAGGAAAAGGGATTTGTGTGTTGCCTGCAATAGTTAAATGTTTTTCTTATAGTCTTAAAGTAACAACAACAATAAAAATATACATACTGTATAGTCACATTTCTCCAGAGAAACAGAACCAAATACACATACACACACACACACACACGTAAAGAAATTTATTATAAGAATTGATTGATGCAATAATGAAGGCTGGTAAGCTGAAGACTCAGGAGAGCTGATGGTGTAGTTAAGTCTGAAGGCTAGCAGTCTTGAGACCCATTAAGAGCTGATCACTTAGATGCTTGTGGGGTTGGTGGTGATCATGTGTGTGAATGATGCTCTCACCTCTTGAGGTTCCTTGTAAAGCACAGGGGATGCCACTCCTGGACCTTGGATGAAGGGGAGCTTGGAGGTAGACAGTGAGGACTTGAATTGTGCATAATTAAGGGGAGGGCCTGGATTGAACTTGGGAAGTGGATGGTGTGTATTTGACGTTCAGTTATCAGTAGTAAATTGCCAAGAATATTAGTAGCTATGGTACTATCTATCTGTAATGGCATATCGTCCCTAAAATAGCTTTTGAGAAAACAGTAAATAGAAACATATTGTTGAGTCCTATGAAATTGACTATTTTGTAGGTCAAAATAACACAGTATCGACAGTTTCATATGGTTCAACCTATAGAATCTTCTGATATATGTGTGTTATGTCTCCACAGGTCTAATGTTCAAAACAGCTTGTCCTGGTATTTACTAACTGAGAAACAGGAACTAGAAAAATGGACTGGCCTACCTTGGGGTGCAGGGAGTGATAGGAATGAGATAGATATGGGGCCTCTGTCCTGACTTCAGGCTTTAATTCAGTTATCGTGGGTAATAAAAATCTGATAATAAAAGGAAAAATATGTGGTAGATGACCTTGAGGAGTTTGTTGTAGTCAGGGAAGACTCAAGCCAGTAATTGAATTAACCAGATCAGAGGTTTGGTGAAATCTGTGTGAGAACAAATGGGAGGGTTACTCTTGTACTGTAGGCAGAGTGGGGATCGCTGAAGATATCCTCAACCTTCTGATCAGTCAATGCAAGGAAAGTTAACAACAATGAATCAAACTTTATTTCTGAGTTGTGAAATAGCCATGCAGATTTTAAATTATTTTAAAGAGGGATTCCAACTTTTTAGGAGATTTGTAGAGCAATGCCACTCAACTTGAATACGCATGAAATCACTTGGCAGGTCCTTTTAAAATGCAGATTAAAATTGATCAGGTTTGCTGTGACAGTTAATTTTGTGTGTCAACTTGGAGAGTGTTTTTGGATGAGTTTACCATTTAAACCAGTGAATTCTGGGTAAAGCAGATTGCTCTCCATAATGTAGGTAGACCTTATTCAATCAAAGGCCTGACTAGAACAAAAAGGCCAACTCCCTGAGCAAGGGAGCATCATCTAGCAGACTACTTTCAGACTTCATTTGTACTACAAGCTCTCCTGGGACTCCATGCTGCTGGCCCACATTGCCCAGATTTGGACTTGCCAGCCTTCATATTTACATGAACTAATTCCTTATAATGATTCTTTTTATACACCCACATTGTATTGATTATTTCTCTGGAAACCCTGACTGGTACATTGGGGATGGGCCTGAGATTCTGTATTGCTAACAAGCTCACAGGTGACCACAGTTGGAATGGCTGAGTTATAGAGGACTTGGACCAGGGAATAAAGTTTCCAATAGATTTGACAGATTTCAAAGGAAACTTAGGGAAGAAGACTGCAGAGGTAAAGTATCATTCTCATCATATAATTGCAAGGGAATGTGAAGTCCATGTAACTCATCACTGATGATTATCAGTGGTGACATGAAACTTCATCACATGCCTGAGATAGTGTCAGGGTTACCCTCCTGTAAAGTCATGCTTTTCCCCCCTTCCCTTTATCCATATTTTAATCTTTGGAAGGAAATCAGTATGTGCAGCCTGCATTTAAGGAGTGGGGAGTTATGCTTCACCTCTTTGAGGGGCAGAATTCTTTTGTACGGGAGATTTGTCTATTCTCCCCCATTTATTTATTTAATCCTGTATTAATAGTAAAAAAAAAAAAAAAAAAAAGCTGATCACCTAGTCTGAGAGAGCATTTCTTGCCATCGGGATTACTATGTGCAAGTTTTGGACCTAGATTCCCTGCTTCTGCCTTTGATCTCACACACATCAGCCCAAGTAATCCTGTCAAAACATATCTCAGATCATATCACTCTACTCAGAATCCTCAGTGCCTCTTCATTTCACTCAGTAAAAGTCCTTATACTCTTAAATGATCTGTCCTCCCACATCCTTACCTTTTGGAGCAAATCTCTTGCCATTTATTCTCCCTCTTACTTCCTCTTCTATAGTATCTGGCCTCTTTGCTGTCCCTTTAAGACATTCCCCCTAGATATATGCAAAGCTAACACCATACCACCTTTGAGTCTTTGCTTAAATATCACCTTACCAAGGAGGCTTACTTTTAAAATTTACATTTAAAAATGCTACCTATAGTTCCCCCCATTCTCCTTCCTGCTATATTTTCCCCACGGAGCTTACCACTATAAAAGTCTATACTATACGATTCACATATTTATTTCGTCTAATGTCTTTTTTTTGTGTGTGTGTGGGGGGGAGGCTGTTGTATTCTGATAACTCTCATATACCTCTAACAGTGCTTGCCATATACGTACTCAAGAAGTATGTGCTGAGTAAGGCTCCTCAAATCCAGCGCCCAACTGCCATTACACAAGATTCCTGAGATGTCAAGGTCACTGACTGATCTGGGCTCCAGGCCAGGCCTTACCAGTTCCTTGTGCTACTGAATCTCCTCCATCCTAGTCATCTATGAGGCCTAATGGGGGGGCTGGTGTAGCCACCCCATTCTCCCGTGCTCTTCTAACTCCTTCTTTACCTGTGAGGAATTTCAGTTCGTTCTTCTAATGATGCTGCCTCTCCTGAATCGGCACCCCTTGCTGACCCCAGCCGACTTCCTTCCTCGCAGCCCCTCCAGCGGCCGAGGCCGCTCGGTGGCCAGGCGGAGGCGGAGCTGGCCGTCCTGTGTCCATGCTGCTTTCCGCCAGCAGAGGGCAGGAGCCACCAGTTTTCCGGCCTGGTTCCCGCGCCCTCGCGGACGCCCGACTTCTTTCCGGGGGCGACGCGGGAGGACGAGGGCGCCGGGAGTCGGGGCGCGCGTGCGCGGCGCTGTGGGCTGCTGCGCGTCCGTCCGGGAGCGCGGCGCTCTCGCCCCGGATGGCACCATGCGGGCTCGCGGGCCGCTCTCACAAAGCTGCGACGGCGCTGACCTTGGGCCCCTAGGGACCCGTCCTACAGTGGCGTTCGTCAGACCCGCAGAGGCTCCATCCCCGCGGAGGCGCGTCCCGGGCTCCCGGGGAGGGGGAGTCTGAGGGGACTCCCGCTTCCTGCATAGCAGCCACCCCCACCCCGCGGACGCAGCCCGCAGCGAGGGCGCGGAGATGGGGGGACCCCCTGCTCGCTCTCAGCCCCGCCTCCCGCTCCGGCCCCTTCCCGCGGTGGCCGCCGTCCTGGCCGGCAGGGGGCGCTGCGGCGGCCGGAGCCTCCGGGCCGAGAGGGACCAGACTGGGGCCGCTGGGCTCTTCCCAGAGATGCCTTCGAACCTTCCGAAGCCCCTTTTGATCACTGAGGAAAACCACAGGAAAATAACAAACGGGCTTCAACTCGTGGGTGCTTACTGTGTGCCACGAACTCTCGTTACGAAGGTGATGGAAGGCGGAGGCGTCGGCAGCGTTCGGCTGCTCTGCTGTGGGGTGAGGGGCCGGGGCTGCCGAGGCCAACTTCATGCTCCACCGCCTCGGTAGTTTTAAGTTTTATTTCATAACTTCATCGTCCGAACTTTCTATTACCAGGGACCCTTCCTTACCCAGCTGAGAAAGGGCTATAGTGAAGTACCCTGACTTTTCCCTTTAAATACGGCAAACATTAAGAAAGCAAATCTGGTAAAAAAAGATACCTTCCTCGGGTCCTTATCTATTCGGCTCCGACTTTCTTTCCCAGGTGTCATACTTATTTAGTTTTCTATATCCTTTTATAGTTTTTATATATCTATGTATTTCACACGCATAAGCTTGTTGGTGTGTATATAGATGCATGTATTTATCTCCCTTCCCCCTACCCCCGATAGTAGCATTTCATACACAGCG
Source organism: Cynopterus sphinx (assembly GCA_030015415.1). Taxonomy (NCBI): domain Eukaryota; kingdom Metazoa; phylum Chordata; class Mammalia; order Chiroptera; family Pteropodidae; genus Cynopterus; species Cynopterus sphinx. The sequence continues at coordinate 79,480,509 of CM057384.1, forward strand.
CTCTAGACCATTACACCTTTCTCACGAACAACATATTCTGGACATATTCCATGCCAGTAGCAAGAGTGTACCTTATTCTATGTAATGGCTGCATAGTAGTCTGTTGTAAAGATATACTATTGTATTTTAACTAGTCCCATATTTAGGATATCCTGTTTATTTCCAAACTTTTACTAGTATAAACAAACTGGAATGAATATATTGGAACAAAGCAACAACATCAAGCCTCAGGTATTTATCTATAATGTATGTGCCCTTGATAAGTCTCTCTATGTACTCTCAGGCTTCCTAGCACCAGATGTTCTAAAGCTACTGCATGAGTGTATGGTGCGCGGAGCTGTGGGTTATTAATAAAAAATTTTTCCAGATGCACCCGGTGTCGCTGGACCTAATGAAGCCTGGGGAAAGTGAACTTTTTTGGCACTACTCAGTTTTTTCTTGTAATAGGAACTTGGAAGTCAGTATCAGTTGGATCAGCCTTCGGTCATTTAATACCGGAGAGGAATTTAAAAATAACCCTTTTATATATGGTGGACAAACTAAGATGCCAGGGTGGACAACTAATTTATTTTTATATTCACATTGATCATATTCTAGGGCAAATTCAAAGTTCCCATTTGTAAAACTATTTAAGTGGATTCATTTGACTCTGAGTAGTATATAGGGCTGGAATGACGATCTGCATTTTAGAGAGTATACTAATGCCCAGATAGTGACATAATAGGTAGTAGCAGAACCTCAAGTGTCTCTCTCAAAGCTTGAGTGTTTTCCTTCAGGGTGGGCTGCTTCTCAGAGGAAGGCAGCATGCACAGTAGGTTTAAGGTACGTTCTAGCCATTCAGGTTGCTTCTGATTCTAATTTCTAAGAAGTGCATACCATCTAGGCTGAAGAAACTGCTTTATCAGGTTTTTCTTCCTAGGTAATAATGTTTCCTTAATAAAATATATTTATAGTATGTGAGAGATGAACTAGTTTTCATTCTAATGGTTTTCTACCTTTTACACCTACAAAGACCTTTGTCATTCTTCCTTCATGTGAAAGTTGTTTATAAACACAAGTAGTAAAATTACTTTTTGTTATTTAATTGATTATATACACATAAATATATGTAAGTGTTACATGATACTTCGGAGCACCTGAGTTAAGTAGTTTTACCACAGCACAGACCCTTGATGTTTGTTAGCTTCCCTATTTATCCTTAATATGTGTGTTTCTTTCTGGGTGTTTATGGTAGGAGGGGCAGAGATGCAGAACAGGCTTGTCCCACACCTGTGTGAGGCGGTTAAAAATCAGGTGGGATATCTTGGCTTCAGAAGTCCCCCTGGAGAGAGGAGCCCAAGTCCCAAATGAAGCTCCCCAGCCCAGGATTTCAGTGCCAGGAGGAGAAGTCCCCACAACTTATGGCTGTGAAAACCAGCAGAGATTGTGGCTGAGATGGAGGGCCACTGGAGTCACAGGCGTTTTACTTAAAGGGTCTACCCACTAATTTATCACTAAAGGACTCACTTGCTCTGAGCTCCAGCACTGGGACAGCAGCTTGAAAGGTTCCAGGTACATACCAGGAGGAAATGAATTGTCTGGCTTCAGGGTGAGTTCTAGAGGAGCAGCTTTCTCCCAGACAGAAATGCTGACCAATTCTATTGTTCCTTTATTGAGCCCTCCCTATTCCCAGCATGCAGACACAGGCAGCTGCCATATCTGTGTTTCTGTCAACCTGGTTAACACCATTGGCCCTGCTCTGGTGATTTCCTGAGACTGTGCCCCACCCAACTTGCTTGGTGACTTTTGCTAGGGTCCTTCCACAGGCTGCAGTCGAACTTGGCCTGTGGTGGGAAACTTACCAGGAGGCCCTAGGGCCACATGCCTGGTGGCCAGTTTTGGATCCATCTGGAACAACACCCAGGGATGCATCAGAAGACAATACACCCAAAGAGCAGAATGGATAGGGATCACAGCCCTGCTAAAGTGAATCATGCTCTGTAGAGTCAGCCCCTCACCAGCTAGTCCTCATAACCAATCAGCCTGGGGGGCAATTTCTTGGTTGCAAACAGCAACCAAGGCTCAACTATATTAGGAGGGCACACACACCCTTTTAAGAGACACACCTGGAGCACTGGGCTCAGGTGACCAGAGAGATTGTACTACTGGGCCCCATAGGACACCTACTATATAAGGCCTCTATACTAGCATCAGGAGACTTAGCAGCCCTACCTAATACATAGAAACAAACACAGGGAGGCAGCCAAAATGAGGAAACAAAAAACAGAACAAAGCTCTAGAAAAAGAATTAAAGAAGATGGAGACAAGCAATTTATCAGGTGTGGAGTTCAAAACACTGGTCATAAGGATGCTCAATGAACTTAGGGGAAGAGCAAATTTTTAAGAAAATCTACTGAGAATTTTAACAGTGAGAATTTAAACAAAGAGATAGGAAACATAAAAATAGATATAGAAAACAAAAAGAACCAGTCAGAAATAAAGACTACAATTACTGAATACCTTAGAAAGAATCAGCAGTAGATTAGATGGAGCAGAGGATTTAATCAACGATTTAGAAGATAAGGTAACAGAAAACACCCAATCAGAACAGCAAGAAAAAAATAATCTAAAGATATGAGGATAGTTTAAGGGGCCTCTGGGACAACGTCAAACATACCAACATCCACATCATAGGGGCACTAGAAGTAGAAAAGAGAGAGCAAGGAATTGAAAACCTATTTCAAGAAATAATGAAGGAAAACTTTCCTAACCTGGCAAAGGAAATAGACCAGAAAACACAGAGAGTCTCGAACAAGATGAACGCAGAGAGGTCCACACCAAGGCACATCATAATTAAAATGCCGAAGGTTAAAAAAAAGAACTCAGAAGCAGCAAGAGAAAAGCAGTTACCTACAATGGAGCTCCCATAAGACTTTCAGCTGATAGAAACTTTGCAGGCAGAAAGGATTGTCATGAACTATTCAAAGCGATGAAAAATACCTACAACCAAGATTACTCTACCGAGCAAAGCTATCATTTAGAATCAAAGGACAGACAAGGAGCTTCCCAGATAAGAAAAAACTAAAGAACTGTTCATCAGTAACAAACCAGCATTATAAGAAATCTTTTTAAAAAATTTTAAATTAAGTGTATTGGGGTAACATTGGTTAATACAATCATACAATTTTCAGGTGTACATTATTATTTGACATCAATATATTCTATTGTGCATTTACCACCCAAAATCCAGTTTCCTTCGGCTACCATATATTTGACCCCCTTTACCCATTTCACCCTCCCCCAAACCCTGTTTTGCCCCCTTTACTTTGTCTACCTCCTCTCTCCTCCCCCCACCCCACTAGTAACCACTAGTTTACGGACCTCTGCTAACCACTAGCCTGTAGTTCATGTTCATGAGTCTCTGTCCTGCTTATTTGTTGCTTTTAGGTTTATATCCCACATATGTGTGATATCATGTGATTTTCAACTTTTTCTGTCTGGCTTATTTTGCTTAGCGTAATTATCTCGAGGTCCATCCATGTTGTCACAAATGGCAGTATTTCATCTCTTCTTATGGCTGAGTAATATTCCATTGTATATAGGTACCACAGTTTCTTTAGCTAATCGTCTATTGTAGGACACTTTCATGTCCTAGCCACTGTGAATAATGTTGATATGGATATTGGTGTGTAAATATCTTTTTGGATAAGGGTTTTCAAGTCTTTCAGTAGAGGGATTACTGGATCATATGGTAGATCAATTCTTAGTTTTTTGAGGAACTTCAATACTGTTTTCCATAGTGTCTGTACCAACTTTTAGTCCCACCAGCAGTGTATGAGGGGTCATTTTTCTCCTCAGCCTCTCCAACATTTTTTACTACTTGTCCTGTTGATTATAGCTATTCTAACAGATGCGAGATGGTATCTCATTGTGGTTTTGATTTGCATTTCCTTAATAGCTAGTGATGTTGAGTATCTTTTCATATATTTGTTGACCATTATTTGTATGTCTTCTAGGGAGAAGTGTCTTTTTAGGTCCTCTGCCCATTTTTTGACTAGATCATTTGTTTTTCTGTTGTTATTGAGTCATATGAGTTCTTTGTATATTTTGGACATTAGGCCCTTATCAGAGGTGTTGCTTGCAAATATATTTTCCCATTTGGATGGATGTCTGTTTATCTTGTTGATGATTTCTTTTGCTGAGCAGAAGCTTTTTAGTTTGATGTAGTCCCATTCATTTATTTTAGCTTTTACTTCCCTTGCCTTTGAGGTCAAATTCATAAAATCCTCTTTTAGAGCAAGGTCCTTGAGTTTCATTCCTATTTTTTCTTCTATGCATTTTATTATTTCAGGTCTTATATTCACATCCTTAATCCATTTTGAGTTAATTTTGGTGTGTGGTGATAGACAACAGTCTAGTTTCATTCTTTTGCAGGTGGCCTTCCAATTTTCCCAGTACCATTTATTGAAGAGGCTTTCCTTTCTCCACTGTATGTTTTCGGCTTCTTTGTTGAAAATTATTTGCATATATATATATATATATATATATATATATATATATATTTTTTTTTTTTTATGGATTTACTTTTGTACTCTCATTTCTGTTCCACTGGTCTGTGTGTCTGTTTTGCTGCCAATACCATGCCATTTTGATTACTGTCTCTTCATAGTATAATGTGAAGTCAGGCAGAGTGATGCCTCCAGCCTTGTCTTTTTTCTCAGGATGGTTTTGGCAACCTGGGGTCTTTGGTACTTCTTTACAAAACTGATGATTTTTTTGTTCTATTTCTTTAAAAAATGATGATATTTTGATGGAGATTGCATTAAATCTGTATAATGCTTTAGGTAATATGGTCATTTTAACTATGTTGATTCTTCCAATCCCAGTACATGGCATATCTTTTCATTTCTTTGTATCTTCTTTCATTTCTTTTAACAGAGTTTTATAGTTTTCATCATGTAGATCCTTCAGTTGTTTTGTTAAATTAATTCCTAGGTATTTTTGTTGCAATTGTAAAAGAACTTATTTTTTCACTTCTTTTTCTGATACTTCATTATCACAGTATACGAACACTATGGATTTTTGAACGTTGATTTTGTATTCAGAGACTACTGTATTTGCTGATTGTTTCTAGTAGTGTTCTTGTGGAGTCTTTAGGGTTTTCTAAATAGAGAATCATGTCATCTGCAAATAGTGACAGTTTGACTTCTTCATTTCCTATTCGAATGCCTTTTATATCTCTCTCTTTTCTGATTGCACTTGCTAGGACCTTCAATGTTATATTGAACAAGTGTAGCAGTAGTGGACAGTCTTGCCTTGTTCCTGATCTTAGAGAGAAGGTTTTTAGTTTTCACCATGAAGTGTAATGGTGACTGAAGGTTTGTCATAGATGGCTTTTATTATGTTAAGGTACTTTCCTTCTATACCGATTTTGTTAAGTGTTTTGATCATAAATGGCTTTTTCTGCATCTACTGATATGATCATATGATTCTTTTTAATTTGTTTATGTGGTGTATCACATTAATTGATTTGTATATGTTGAACCCTGTGCCTCTGGGATGAAGCCCACTTGATCATGGTGTATAATCTTTTTCATCTATTGCTGTATTTGGGTTGTTAGTATCTTATTTAGGATTTTTGCATCTGTGTTTATGAGGGATATCGGTTTGTAGTTTTCTTTTTTTGTGTTAACTTTACCAGGTTTTGGTATCAAAGTAATATTGACTTCACAAAATACATTGAGAGTAGTGCTTCCTCTTCAATTCTTTGGAAGAGTTTGAGGAGAACAGGTATTAAATCTTCTTTGAATGTTTGGTAGAATTTGCTGGTGAAGCCATCTGGTCCTGGATTTTTACTTTTTGGTAGGTTTTTGATGAGTGTTTCAATTTTCATTCTGCTAATCAGTCTATTTAGATTTTCCACTTCTTCTTGATTCAGTCTAGAAAGGTTATATTTTTCTAAGTACTGGTCCATCTTGTCTAGGTTATTAAATTTGGTGTTATATACTTGTTCATAGTATTATTATATGATCCTTTGTATTTCTGTGATGTCAGTCATAATTTCTCCTCTTTCATGCCTCATTTGTTTATTTGTGTCCTTTCTCTTTTTTCTTCAGTGAGTCTAGCCAGGAGGTTTGTCAAATTTATTAACCTTCTCAAAGAACCAACTCTTTGTTGCATTTATTTTTTCTATCATTTTTGTTTGTTTTCAATTTCATTTATTTCTGCTCTAATTTTGATTATTTTCTTCTGCTGATTTTAGGCTTCATTTTTTCTTCCTTTTCTAATTTTTAAAGATGAAACATTGGATTGTTTATTTGTGCTCATTCTTGTTTTTGGAGATAGGCCTGTAATGATATGAACTTTCCTCTTCTGACCTTTTTGCTGTGTCCCAAAAATTTGATATGTCATACAAATCATTACCATTTCTTTTTATGTATCTCTTGATCTCTCTTTTTATTTCTTTTCTGACCCAGTTATTCTTCAGTAGCATGTTGTTTAATCACCATGTATTTGTGGTTCTTCCTGATTTCTTTCTGCAGTTGATCTTTAGTTTCAAAGCATTATGATCAGGGAATATGGTGGTATAATTTCAACCCTCTTATATTTGTTGAAGCTACCTCTGTGTTCCAGTATGTGGTCGATTCTTGAGAATGTTCCATGTGAACTAGAGAAGAATGTAAGAGCAGCTGTTTTGGGATGGAAGGCTCTGTAAATGTCAATTATGTCCAGTTGGTCTAATGTGTCATTTAATGTGTTATTTCCTTATTGATTTTCTGTTTGGATGATCTGTCCATAACTGACAGTGAGGTATTTAGGTCTCCTGCTATGATAGTGTTTTGGTCTGTTTCTCCCTTTAGTTCTCTTAGTAATTCCTTTATATATTTTTGGGCTCCCTGATTGGGGGCATAGATATTAGTAAGTATTATGTCTTCTTGGTGCATGATTCCTTTTATCATTATGAAGTGTCTCTCAGTATCTTTCTTTACTTTTTTAAATTTTGAAGTCTATTTCATCTGATATTAGTACCGCTACTTCCACTTTTCTCTGAATGCCATTTGCTTGAAATATCATTTTCCACCCTTTCACTTTGAGTCTATATATTTGTCTTTGGAGCAGAGATGTGTCTCCTGAAGGTAGCATATGACTGGGTTTTGTTTTTTGATCCATTCTGCGACTCTGTGGCTTTTTATTGGTGAGTTCAATCCTTTTGCATTTAGGTTGATTATCTTACAGTCATTTTATCTTTTGCTTTCTGGTAGCTCGGTGTTTCCATTGCTTCCTTGTCCTTGTGCTTCTGTTTTTGTTATTTTGGTTGGCTTTTGTGGGTTTTCCTTCTTGTTTTATGTTATATACAATGATTCTGAACCTTTGGTGTGTGGTTACCATTATGAATATATGTACAGTCATCCATTTTCTTCCCTGAGTGCCTTATCTTCATTACCCTTTGTGAATTTGGATCTTTGAATTTCCCCTTTTCAGTCATTGTATTGTTATCTATTTGTTCCTATGTACGTTGAACGTTGAACGTTCACTGCTATCTTGTTATAACAATTCTCTTCTTATTATTTAAGCTTATAATGCCCTGTTCTTAGTAAGTGTTGTATTCTTCTGCTTCTCTTTGCCTGATAGTCACTTTAGTCCTAATTATGTATTGTTTTTGTCATTTTGTTTTTGTTAAACTGTCCTCTTTCAGTATTTTCTGTATTGCAGGCCTCGTAGTGGAGAATTCCATCAATTTTTGTATGTCTGGAAAGGTCTTAATTTCTCCTTTGTATCTAAAGGAGAGCTTTGCTGGATATATTATTGTAGACTGGTAGTTCCTTTCATTTAATAGCTTTAAATATTTGATTCCATTCCTTTCTGGCTTGTAAGATTTGTGCTGAGAAGTCCGAGGATAATCTAATGAGTTTTTCTTTATAGGTTACCATATTTTTTCTCCCTGGCTGCCTTGAGAATTCTGTCTTTGTCATTGATTTTTGATAATTTCAATACAATGTGTCTTGGTGAAAGCCTTTTTGGTTTGAGATGATTGGGTGTTCTATTGACTTCTTGAACTCCATGTTCCAGCTCATTTCTTAGATTTGGGAAATTCTCAACTATTTGTCTGAAAATGCTTTCTAATCCCTGTTCCTTTTTCTCACCTTTGATAATGCCCATTGTTCTTATGTTTCCTCTCCTGATAGTGTCAGGTAGTTCTTGAATTTCTCTTTCATTATTTTTCATTCTTCAGTTTATCTCTTCTTCCTTCTGATTTATTTCTAGATTTCTGTGTTCGATATCACTAATCCTTTCCTCCATTTGGTCGATTCTATTCCCCAAACTTGCTATTTCACTTTTTCAACTCTTGCAATGTGTTCTTCATCTTCAGAAATTCTTTATGATTCTTTTGGAGGCTTTCAGTCTCCTTGCTCTGCTCATATAGTTTTCTCTATTCCTGAAATTGTTGATTTCAGTTGCTTTGGATCTCATTGGGTTCTTTTTTAGAAATACTACCCTGAATTCTCAGTCATTTACTTTGCATATTTCTATGTCTGTAAGCTTGTTTTCTGGAGATTTTTCTCCTTCTTTCTGAGATACCTTGTCACCTTGGTTGTTTATGGTGTTTAATGGACTATTTCTCCACCTGGGTATTAATGGAAGTGTATTCTGCTGTTTTACCAGAAAGAAAATTTATTATATGAAAGTCTCTCTTTAGCCTGTTGTAAAGAAGGTGCTTTTCTTTTGGTTTCCAGTAGGTAGGGTCTAAGCCTCTTGGGTCCCTGCTTTATATATAGTCTTAAAAATGCTTTTAAAATTTTCTTGTAGATATTTAATCACATTCCCTACTCTCAGTTTCAGTCCCTGTCAGTGTCAGCGACAGTCTCAGCAGCATTTGCTCAGATTCCCCTTGGGCTCTGCAGTGATGGGTCTCAGAGGGTATGGGGGGCGGAGCCCTATGGGTTAGGGCTTGGGGGCTGTGGCTCAGCCTTGGTTTTTCAACCATGGCCAGCAAAACTCAGCTGTTGTTCCTTTGTGGTCCCATCCTGCTTCTCTGCTTTCTGCCCTGATGACTAGGCCCTGCAGCCAGCCAGCCATGGAGAGCTCACAGCTATCCCAGGCAAGAATGTTCAGGGAATTTGCTCCATGAACTTGCCACTCTTTCTACCCTCCCTGTCCCCCTGAAGGGAGCTCTGGTGGCTGTGAAATGCAGCTTCTTTATTATTCCCAGTCCACTGCCTGACTCCCAGGGTTCTGACCTGCGGTAGCTTTTATGCACAGATCCCAAGCTTAGACGTGCTGGTTTGGGTGTTTTTTATTGAGGTTTAGATGTTCAGCTTATTGTTGTTTCAAGGGGAGAGATCTGGGGACATCTCTCACTCTGCAATGTTTCCCCTGGATTTCTATAAGAAATCTTAGAGAGACTTTTTTAAAAGAAGGAAAAAAATATAAAAAATATAAATAATAAAATGACAGTAACTATATATCTATTAACAATTACTTTAAATGTAAATAGATTAAATGCTCCAATCAAAAGATAAGATGGCTAAATGGATAAGAAAGCAAGACCCTTACATATGCTGCCTACAAAAGACTCACTTCAGATTGAGAGACACACTGACACTGAATGTAAAAGGTTGGAAAAAGATATTTCATGAAAATGAATACTAACCAACCAAAAAAGCTAGGGTAGCAATACTTATACTGGACAAAATAGACTTTTAAACAAAGAGACAAAGAAGGTTTATCTGAAAAAAAAACCCCACAAAATACTACTTCAAAGGGACATGTAAATTCATATGTGCATTGCAGCATTATTGAAATTAGACAAGGTATGGAGGCAACGTGGGTGTCCATCAATAGATGAATGACTAAAGAAGAGGTGGTACATATACAGAATGGAATATTAGTGATAAGAAAGAATGAAATCTTGCCATCTGCAACAGCATGGATAGACTTAGAGGGTATTGTGCCAAATGGAGTAAGTCAGAGAGTGACAAATAAATGCCACTTGATTTCACTTATGTGTGGATAAAAAACAAAATAAACAAACAAAACAGAAACAAACTCATAGATACAGAAAACATTTTGATGATTTCCATATGGGAGAGGGCTTGAGGTAGTGGGTAAAAAAGGGACAGGGTTAAGGAGCACAAATTGGTAGTTACAAGATAATCATGGGGATGTAAAGTATAGCATTAGGGATATAGACAGTAATATTGTAATAGCTATGTATGGTGTCAGATGGGTACTAGATTTATTGGGGTGATCACTTTGTAAGTCATATAAATGTCTAATAACCATTTTGTACACCTGAAGGTAATGTAATATTTTATGTCAACTGTACTTGAAAAATAAAAATATTATTAAAAATATGATATCGATGTCAATAATTTATGGGTTTGTGAATATTTTAAAATGAATTAATGAGTAAATATTAAAAGTTTTCTCAGTGTTAAGTTTATAATATGGTAAATATAAATAGGTATAACCCAAAAAATTTTATTGGAAACCTCACTAAATATTAAGAGTGTAAAGGGGAATCAGGAACAGAAAAATCTGACTCCTGGTGCTCTATAGTATTGGGTAGAGGCTTGGAGTGTGTGGAGAAAGTGAGGTTGTCTCCCTTCTAAGCTGCCATGGTGTGACAGGGATTGTGGAGAAGACATTGTTGACATCCTCCAGTAGCTGAATGTGGCTTCTTGTTAACAACCAAGAAGAGAATAGGCTCTCTGTCATACAGTTTAAAAGAAATAAATTCTGCCAATAATCTGAACGAACTTGGGAATAGAGTTTCCCTTAATTGAGCCTGTAGATGAGAATACAACTTGGCCAACGTCTTGACTGTAGCCTTGTGAGACCCTGAGCAGAGGACCCAGATAAGCTGTGCTTAGATTTCTGGCCCACAAAAACTGTGAGATAATAATTGAATGTTGTTTTTAAGCTGATATGTTTGTGACAATTTATTATGCAACAATAAAAATTAATTCAATCTATGTCTCTTTATTCATTCAAAAAATTTATTAAACATCTGCTTGGTGCCCTGTACATTCTAGGCACATGTGATATAGCAATTTTGTCTATGTAGACCATCTAAGCCAAAACCTTCAGCCACTTTTCCTTTTATTTAAGGGGAAAATGTCTCAGTGACAGGCAGGTCAGTTTTATGAACTCAGATGCTAATCAGATCAAGTTGACAAAGTCATACCCTAGGATTAGAAGTGTTTAAATCTGATATTATCTTAAGATCCCAAGGCAAATGGTACCTCCACTTCCTCTCATCTTGGAATGGCCTCTGTACTTAGACATTACCAATTTCCATTATAGCCTTCTGAAGTCAGGGTCAGATAAAAGTAGGTCCCAAATGATAGGCTGGGAACAGGTTATGTCAGAACCACCCGAAGAAAGATTTGGAAGTGCTAAATCCTGAGCTCCACATCCAGCCATCTGTCAGTATATCTGGAGAATAGCCCAAGAATCTATAGTGTGAAAAGTTCCCCAGGTGATTTTAATAGAAACTATTTGGTCATAGAAAGTTTTTCACATGTGGCATTCCACAAGTATATTGGCAGAAAGAGCTAAGCATGGGTTTATTTAGAATGTTTGACCATATAATTTACTGTTAAGAAAGTTGGCTATTGGTTCTAAAGAATTGTTCTAAAATATTGTAATGAGACAGATTGAGTAAACTGAGTGTGGAACTCTACACATCACCACTCATCCATGGCTTCTTTTTAAGATAAACAATGTTTGCCTTCTTGCCTTTCTACTAGACTAGATGCAGTTGAAAGCAAGAAGAAAAGGCCTTCTTGTCCCAGGGATATCTGCTAAATTTGCAATTGGTGAGTGACTGATCTCTCCAGGTTATTCACAATTCCACTAACCCAGATGGTCTCACTATCTCTTATTTCTAGGTATTTCTGAGATAACCCCTTAAGCTTTTGTGTTAGTTTTTGATCTCACCCAAATTCATAGTTAGTTCTGTGTTTCAGACCAAAATAGCTTCCCTACTGAAAATCTATTTAAGTTTTACTGTGGAGTTTAAAGTAATAGTAAACTATTCACACACAATTATTTAGTTTTAATTAGTCATGACTTTTCTATCAAACTCATAAACATTACAGGAAAAATCCAATTTAAATCATCAAACAAAATTTACAAATGTCTACCCCAAATACTGCATATACACCTCTGCAATAACATAGACATCTACACACAGAGAATTATTCCTCATTTATAGACTCAAAGGACTGAAAAGTATCTGAGCTGGAAGACCATTTAATACAAATCCATCATTTGTAGATCTATAATACTATGTTGGGATACACTTTCAAAAACTCCATACCCAGTTGGTGGAAAATCTGGACTAAATCTCACAGCTCCTTGCCCTGAGAATTCTATTCCTTTCATTGAGGTCATGTCATGACTCAATACTACATTTATAAATATGGATACACACTGTGTGTTCTGAAATAATGTCATAAAATTTCTTGTAGGCAATTTGTGATTCCAACGGAATCACTATTTCTCCTGTGCTTTCATTATGGCTCACCATCCAACTACTTGTGTAGGGTCTTTCCACAATATCTATGCTTCAGGATAAGAGAGGGAGGGAAAGGGGGTGTTTCACTTCTGTCGTGAATATCTATAACTAGGAGGATAAACCTTTCAAATATAACCTGTCTGGGACTCTCAGTCATTTTTATTTTCCCTGAAGCTATAGGGGTCATCTTGACTTTATCCCTGCATTCCCAAAGCCTCACTCTGCTCTGAGGTTGTAATAGGAGCTTGATGTTTACTGAAGTGACTGTGTGTGACCTATAGATGTCTGTGAGTCTACTATACACTCCCTTCCTCCATTGGACCACCAGTGGGACCAATGAGAAACTAGATCAAAGCACGAAGATGAGAAACTTGGTGGGTAGCCATCCAATTTAGGACCATGTGCACTAGGAAATACATATAGTGATGAATTGTTCTTATGGAGGAATTTAAAATGTGTTCCTGGGTTAGAGTTATAAAAGGTAAGGCTTAAGATTTTACTCATGTAAACTCTAAATATTTATATTTTCAACTGTAAAACTCTAAGTAATGATGTAAATGTGAGATTAGAACACACCTATACAGAATAAGTTGTATTATTAGTCAATCCACCTCTTCCTTCTAACTAAGATAAGATAAAGACTGTTCTATGTCAAAAACCAAAAGGAAGTGTATGGTAGAGTCGAGAAGCACTCATGGAGAACAATGGGCTCAGGCAGGAGAACAGTCACTAAAGAAGAGTGGAGAGCTCCTTTCTCCACCTTTGATTTCCAACATTCTCTCTGGAGGATGGTGGGACTGTTGCTCAGTTAGGACTTTTTATGACCATGTTTCAAAACCTTTTAATCAAATCTAATCAAAATGGAATACAATAGGTATAGACACAAAATCCCTATATTTTAGAGAAGTATATGTTGTTATAAGGATCCAAGGAAGGTCAGGATTCTTTAGAGAAATCAGGAAGAGACAGAGTCCAGATCTGAACTCCATAACAAGCTACATCCCAGGGAAGAGGTGAGAAAATATTCATTTTTAGGACAGCAGTCAAATTAATCTCACGTCACTTTAATTCACTACACATTCTACTTGATCATGAGTTCTAAACCCCTATCTACCCAGGTCTCTTCAGCTCTGAAGTGTTTGAATCTTATCACCTCCATTATTAACTCTCATGATTATTAATGCTCTTGTTATACTAGACTAGACTTTTATTTTTCCAACATGCAAAACCTGTGTTTATCTTAGGGCTTTTGAACATGCTCTTCTTTATGCCAGAGTGATTCTCCTCTTGGTCACTGCCCAGTTGCTTCTCATCTTGTTCAGATTTTTTTCCCTTGGAGGGATCTTGCCTGACTACGCTCTGCTGTTGCTTCCATGACACATCCAAACTGTGTCCATCATATTGCTTTCTGACTTATTTTTTTTTTTACTGAAACTTATCACTAGGAAAAATAACCTTATGTGACTAGAACTAAGCCTCAGGAGAATGTGGCACCATAAGAGCAAAAACCTGTCTTTGTTCACTGTGCAACACTAGTACCTCAAATAGTATCTGGAACACAATACATGCTCAATTGATATGTACTGGATAAATGAAGAATAGACTGGGAGATCATCTGAGGTGTGAAAGATGCTGGTCCTGGACTGGGAGGAGTTATAAGAATGGGTGACTAAAGTGACCACATCCTAACAAGACAGTGATTTCATCTTTGCTGTGTCCAATCTCCACCTTCTGCTGTTCTGTGTCTATATAAAGAATGAACATGCTTATGCAATGACATTTTTTTTTTTTAACCTAAAGTCAGTGGCTTCTGTTCAGCATGGCAATTTTCCAAACCCAGGGTCCCTGTGCAATATGTTCAGTCAACAACAAGCATGAAGGTGCAAAATCACTAATGGCTTCTTCAGAGGAGATGCTCAAATGCAGTTGCTGTCTGTAGTACTAATAAGAGCAAGATTAAGTCAAGTGAGTAGTATTTGGAATAAAAACACTATGTCTGATGGCCTTGAAAAAAAAGGTCAGGATTCCCAAACCAAAAACAGAAGTGCAGATTTTATGACATGCCACTTCTGCTCTGGAGTGAGTCAGCTACTCCTGTCACCCAAACGATCGCTTGAATGCTACTACTGATGACATTTTTCAAGAGGCTTTCCCTTTCTGTTTCTATTGATTCTTAATAAAGATGGCATAGGAGAGTTCATGATTTACCCCTTCTTTTTGTAGCTCTGCAGCTCCTTAATTCTGGAGCCTATGTCCTTTTTTGACCTGAGTGTGAATGAGCCACTGACTCCCGCTTGGGGACAGCTGTGAGGCCAGAATGGGCAAAAGCCACCTCACCCTGTTGAGATCCGAGTTCCATGCCTCCTCCCTGACCTTCCAGCACCACAAGACCAGCTGCTCTCTTCTCCAGGACATAGTTCATGCCAGGAAAGATTTTGCCTTTCCCCAGGCAGTACCAGAAGCTGCCATGTACAATTGATTTCATTCTACATTTGACTCAGACCCTGGTTGATACGCTCCTTACAGAAAGTATCTATGAGGTTAAAATTTTTTTTAATCTCATCACATAATGTGCATTTTTTTCTTTTCCTTTCTTTTATTTTTTTATTAAAAAAGTTCACATTTATAAAAATAGTGTATAATTTATTAATCAGATAGAATTGAAGACATTTTCTTCCCACTTACGCAGCTGGGCTCCTTTACCTCTTTGGATGGAAATATTCAGATACCATTTGAAGCATCAGGTTTTCAACTTAAGTCAGAGAGACAAGTCTGCGTCTCTTCATTTTATCAAGAACCTCCTATCCTCTTGTCTATATTTTATTCTAATCTCATATTAGAGAAAGGGAAAAATTCTATAGACTAGATTGTATGTACATGACAGCAGAGAGGCCCACACAGACACACAGAGACTTGTAAGTGATTCTGCAAAGTAGTTTATTGCAAGGACACAGGGGCTTCAGCTCAGCAAAGTTTAAAGAAGGTTGGGAGCTGGCAGTGAGGACTGATGCTGATATATAGGGTGGATAGTGAGATGCAACAGTAGCTGTGACTATGGGGCTTGGCACTTGAGCTTGACCAGGACTTAGAAGGTCCTATCCAAGTGAACTGGAACCCGAGTGTAGGTAAAATTGTCTCGTGGATTTCTGAATTTACAGGCAACAGTGTAGAACTTCATTGCCTGGGATCGACTATATCTGCAGTTCATATAATTTGCTGAAGGTCCTGTGAGGTTGCAGAAGGTTACGCTGACTTGAACTGAGCTGTTATAACAATTTCTAGATTTGCCGTCACGGCAGGTTCCGTTTCTGGTGGTACAAACATTAGCTACAGCAGCAAACGTTGTGTTGAGGAAACTATTGAAGGGTTTGCATCCTATTCCAGAAGAATTAAGATATCTGTTAATCAGCTGCATTGCGATGTCGCATTGACTGTTAGTCATGTTTATGTGCTGAACTTCAAACCATTGAGCTGGGGTTAGATTACCGGGTGCGCAATGGAATGCGATCACCACTCCCAAGAGCCCCAGCAGCAGGAGACAAAGCCGGAATCCTGTGTTGGAACCATGTTTGCTGTAAAAAGAGAGGAATCTCCTGTATCCTAGCCAGGTAGAGACACCCCCTCTCCTCCCTCATCCCACAGGGGCTCCTGACCTCACCAAAGTTCTATTTCCTTTCCTGTCAGCCCTCTCAAGTCTGTCAAGTGCCAGGCACTACCTATAGTTCAGTCCTCCCATAGTGGCTGTCCCATATCTGGCCCTCCTTTCCCAGCTCCTGGGGCCATTGTCTTACCCAAGTGTCTGTGCTGTGGTTGCCATGAGAGAAGATCCAGCTGGTTGTCCCAAGGCTCAGGGGAAGCTGGTCTCCCCTGTTTGGGGGACCCAGATATATATCAGGCCCTGTAGGTGGGCCCAGCAGAGCCAGGAGGGGTCTGATTCTAAGACTGAAAGAACCAACTGATTGGCACATGGCCCACTTGTGCAATGAGCCTCTCATTTTGTCATTTGCTATTTCACTGTATACCAGCGACAGACCACTGCTGCTCTTGTGGTCCAACTCTAATTGCAGGCATAGATCTGTCAGTGGGTCTGGTCTCCATTGATGAAAACTACACATGGGATGAAGAATGGCCACAGAGTTGGTAACTCCACTGGGACAGGCACTGACGGCCTGAAGTACAGAAGGGCTGGCCCAGTGCTCAGAACAAACAGAACCTGGAGGGCTGTCTGCACAGGTGGATCCCAGTCCCCTTCATTTTAGTGATCTTCTGGGTTCCCTCATACCTGAACATTCTCCATTTCATCACCTCCCTGTGCCATAAACTTGAGTCTGAGTTTCCAGCTGCTCAAAATCCTGAAGGTACATAGTGGTTTCTTATGTATCTTTGAGGTTTGTTTTTTCTGTTCCTCTTGTCTTGGATTCGTTTCTCTTGGTTAAGTCTTGGCCTGACCAATGCCTTCATCTCATATCAAGTAACAATAGATATATAACCATTTCTACCCAAAGAAAAGCCCTTTTGTAAAATTTGCTACAGAATAAACTAGTGGTGTTATTTAAATCATGAGCAATAGATTAGTGCTTACCAGAGGGTAGGGATGAGGGGTGACAGGGGTTGTAGATGGGGTAAAAAGGGTCAAATTTGTGGTAACAGAACGAAATCTAACTATGGACTATGAACACACAATGTAATATATGTGTTACTATGCCTACATATACATATGCCTTACTTTTGAATTGTACACCTGAAATTTACTGGATTTTACTGAAATTTACTGAACATTAACCAATGTCACCATAAAAAATAAAACAAACAACCAAACAAACAAATAAATAGTGCAGAGTTGGGACCCATATCCCAGTAGCACAGGCCTCAAATTAAGAGGTGTTAAATTTCTAGTTCACCTTCTAAGTTGGAAAACTGGGTTAGACTCTTACATTATATCATAAAACCTTTATTTAAAAAAAATTAATTAGTTAATTTTTTTATGATGACATTGGTTAGTGAAATCCAATAAGTTTTAGCTATACACTTTAACAGTAAGGCATATATATATATTTACACTGTGTTCACCTCCCATAGTTAGATTTCTTTCTGTCACCATGTATTTAGCCCCCTTTACTCTATCTATCTTCCCCCTCCCCACTACCTTCTGGTAACCACTAGTCTGTTGTCCATGTCCATGAGTCTCTTTTTGTACTGTTCATTTGTTGCTTTTAGGTTTATATCCCACATATAAGTGATATCATATAACCTTTCAACAAAACTAAATACATCATTTTACTACCTTTCTCTATTCCTGTCATCTGGAAATGCAATAATTTCACTGCAGACATCCTTATTTCATCATGGACATAGCGGCGATCTTGTCAGGACCTAGTAGTATTGTGCCATAAAATCCCGTTTTTGCTGAAATTCATTAATACCTTTAATTATGAAGCAAGTGGTTATTTTAAATGTAGTTTTGTGGAAATTATTTTTATAGGTGGGGAGGATGTAAAAATGAATTGGATGTAGTGTCATTTTTCTGAGTTGCTGAAGGCCATACTGGGTACAAGGACCTGTACTTAAGTGTCTATTACGAGGTAAAAAACACACTGCAGTCACAGGAGATGTATGTGGTCAAAACCTGTTTTGATAAGAATAGTATTACTTCAAAATTGGGTTTTGTTTTTTAATTTTTCATATTGGGATAGTTCACACAATGATTTGCATTTCTTATTTTTAAAATCCAGGAGGGAGGGGAAAAATGCCATAGATGAGAGAGGTTCTGTTCTTCCCTCTGGTGACCAAATCGAAGTTGTGACAGAAACAAGGAGCAAACAGCAAGGAAAAATCATTTGAAATCTAGATGAACAAGCCATACAACTAGGGAGAAATCTAAGAAATCACCCTACAACGGCAGAAGGTAGGATGGGCAAGGACACTGGGCTGCCAGGTCTCAAGTGGCTGAATGAGCTGGAGGCTATGGCAGTGGCAGCTGCAGACACCTCTTAAAGGGGCCACATCCATGACCGGAGTTTTGCAGTGATGGACTTGCTCGCTCTGAGCACCAGTGCTGGTTCAGCTGTGCAGGGGTCACCAGAATCTTATAGGGGGACACTGAATTGTTGGAGTGAGGGCTTAGGTGAGACTTGCTTTGTATAGAGGTGTGGGCAGTATCCATTGTTCCTAGGTTGAGCCCTTCCTCCTCACAGTGTGTGGACACAGCACTGCTGTAGTTGTAACATCATCAAACTCAATAACAGAGGTTGCTCTGCCCAGAGAATTCCCTGAAACTCTGCCTCCTCCAACTCCCGGCTCCATCCAAGCCACATTCAGGTGTATTCTCAGCGAGTCAGGTGCTCCTCATGGAGCAGTGCCAAGATTCACACTGGTGGCAGTTTGCTACAGTTTCTGATGTGTTTTTTTGAGGCAACTATAAGCACAGCATCTGTGAATTGCTTCCTGAATCTTAACAGGTGGCACTGGAGGGGCACAGGCTTGGGCTAAATTTGCCTTGCAGCTGAACCCCTCTCAGGACTGTGCCACTGGACACCTACTACACAAATCCACACTAGTAAGACTGGGAGACTTAGGAGCTTTGATTAGTACATAGAAAGGCAGCCAAAATGGGAAGACAAAGAAGCAGAAGCCATATGAGAGAACAGAACAGAGACTCAGAAATAATGGAGTCAAGCAATCTAACAGACGCAGAGTTCAAAGTACTGGATATAAAGATGCTCAGTGAACTTATGGGAAGTGTAGATTAATTCAGTGAGAACTTCAACAAAGAGATAAAAAAAACATAAAAATGGAAGTGAAAATTATAAAAGGGAACCAGTCAGAAATGAAGAACACATTATGTAAAGTATATTAAATGGAATAAACAAAGTGAATAAAGAAGAGGATTGAATGACCTATATAGAGGATGGAAAAGCCAAGAATACTCAATTAGAATGGCAAGAAAAAAGATGCCAAGACTATAAAAATAATTTAAGGAGCCTATAGGACATTATTAAAGGTAAAAATATCCATGTCATAGGGATACCTGAAGGAAAACAAGATGTTGAAGAGATATTTGAAGAAAAAATGATAAAAAACTTCCCTAACCTGGTGAAGGAAATAGACATAAAATTTCAGGAAGCTCAGAGAGTCCCAAAACCCAGGAACTCAAAGAGGTCCATACCAAGACACATCATAATTAAAATTACAAAGGTTATATATAAAGAGAGAATCTTAAAAGCAGCAAATGAAAAACAGTTACCTACCTACAAGTAACTTATGGGAGCACTCATAAGCTTGGCAGCTGATTTCTCAAAAGAAACTATGCAGGAGAGAAGGGCTTGGCACAAAATATTCAACGTGATGAAAAACTAAGGTCTACAACCAAGAATACTTTATCCAGCATAGCTATCATTTTGAGTTGAGGGACAGATAAAGAGCTTCTCAGACAAAAATAAGCTAAAGGAATTTATCATCACCAATATTACCTGTAATACTGTTGGAGGGACTTCTTTAAGAAGATAAAACATGTATCAAAAACAAGAATAAAGAATGGTAACAACTACATTCCCGTCAACAAGTACTTCAAATGGAAAAGAATTAAATGCTCCTACTAAAAGATAGAGTGCCTGAATGAATAAGAAAACAAGACCACTACATATACTGCCTACAAGAGATTTGTTTTATATTAAAAGACACACACAGACTAAAAGGAAGGGGATGGAAAAAGATATTTTCTTGATAGACCCAGAGGATATTGTACTGAATAAAATGGGTTGGATAGAGAAAGACAAATATCACATGAAATCTAAAGAACAAAATCAACAACAACAAAACAACAACAACAAAAGCAGAAATAAACTTATAGATACAGAGAATATTTAGAAGGATACTAGATGGGAAGGGGGCTGGAGGGGACAAAAAAAAGGCAAAGGGTTTAAGAGGAACAAATGAATAGTTGTGTAATAGACATGGAGATGTAGAGTGTAGCATGAGGAAGATGGTTAATAATGTTGCAATAAATATGTAAGGGGAAGTGGAGTACAAGATTTAGTGGGATGATCACTTTACAAGTTATGTGGATCTCTGATCACTATGCTATACAGCTAAAACTGGTATATTATTGTATGCCAATTATAATAAAAAAACTGAATTATACAATGTAACTACAAAGCAACTATTTATCTATTATGTTTAATTAAGGACAAAAAAATTCAGAAGATGTTAATTGGTGCACTGAGTCTCCATTACTATAAGGGATCAATTACCATTGAGCAGCTGTTGAAGGGGGTCTCTACTGACTCGGCTCCTCCCTAACTGATTTACATCTTGTCTGTTCATTCAGTGACTGGCACCTGCGTGGGTCCCGTAGACAATGTGTTTATGATATGTCAGGCTTGTTACAAGTGTCCTGAGGAGCAATTCACATAACTCCCTGCCCAGTTTGCACCATGTCTTTCCTTAAAAATTGTATCCAAAGCACACCTTCTAAGATTTTCTGATTGTTTCATCTGTAGCTTTCCTCTATACATTTTAAACTGCCCTTCTTTTTCTCCAGGGTTAGTACAAATGATCTAGTTTGATATTTAAGATACTTTGTAGAGGACTTCTTTATAAAAAGCAGAGATAAATATAAGCTGTGTTAATGAAAATACACTGTAACTTAGATGTAATTTTGTTCTTAATAGACAAATTTTCATTGCTCTTTTTGTTTTCTCATTAGCACAACCTCCCTTGCCAAAGACCAATTTAGTGCATATATCTCTACCAGATCCATACTGCCACTGAGAAGAATAGCCAGAATTATGCCCTAATTTTATTCAGTCATTTTTTTGAAATCTAGAAACATTATAAGATACTATGCCAAGAAAAGACTTCTGTGTTTGTGTTTGTGGTAAAAACCACTGTTGAGAACAACTGCTGAGAACATTGGCCTCAGCATTTCTCAATGTCCTCTTTAACAAGGACCGGTGTACAAAAATGTGATGTTCAATGCTTGCTATTTCATCAGCCTGGGGTAGCCTTGCAATATCTACCCTTAACCTGCTTATAGTGAGACGTTAACTGTCAATACCTTTCTGCACGTAGCTTTCCTAATGCAAGAGCTATGTGTGGGAACAACAATGCACAGTGCTTGTTGGTACCTCTTGAAGGGCTGTCCTGATAATATGGTGCAAGCTAATTAAATTTCTGCAAATGGAGAGAGATTTAACTAAGTCTAAGCTCAAAAGACATTAGAAATTCTGGGCTCTCCATGGTCTTTCAGAGTCAGCAAGGTGGTCCCAGGCCTCTCTCCTTTATGTGTAAGTGCTCCTACCTATCCTCTCTGAAGACTGTTGAACAAAAGCATAACTTGACCTCTTTGATTAGGTTTCTTGAATGACATAGACAAAGAATGACACTTTCTTATTTTCCTCAACTAAAAAATGTTTTGACCCTCCCTGGAGAGGGGAGAAAAAGAACTCAAATGGAATTATGAACAGGTATGTCCAAAGAGGGATAATACAAAGTGTTTTCCTAGAAAATTGGAAAGTTACATTCAAGTGAAATTCACCCATTGCATATTGAGTACATGGAGGCATTAACTGAGAACTCAGGGCTCACAGAAATTTATTAATTACATATGTAGTTTGGCATCTTTGTAAATAAAATGATTATATACGTTATGTGGTACAGCGATTAAGAGTATAGATTTTGAATATCCTTGTCCCGTTTCCAGTCCTGACTCTTCCTACTGAAACTTATACTATAAGACGTGGTGAGTTACTATTTCTCTCTATGACTGTGTCTTCTAAACTGCAAAGTACCGATAACAATAATCCATGAGTAACTGCTTTGTAGGGGAAATTTAATGTAGAATATGTGTGTGTATTTAAAACACATAGCATAGAACATTATACTAGGCTAAAAACATATCTATCTTAAAGGAATGTCAACTCTGTTCATCAAGGTGTCAATGTGGTATCCAGTACTGCTCTAACCCCTTGATGATGTTTATGATGAACCAAAACATGTTGCCTTGTTTTCTTACTCCCAAAGGTGAGGGCATTAGAACTAGAATTCAGGATTTCATCTCTTTTTGGCCAAGTCATGCTTAGTGGACAGCAACTCATCTTGGAAACTCGCTACTTTTTAGGACCCTTACTCAAACTGAAAGAAAAAAAAATCACCTTTTAATATCTTGCTTTACTCATGAAAAAAGAGCAAAGAGAAATAGGTGACCACAAGAACTACATTTTTTATCAGCTCAGTTATCAGTTTGAGAAACTGTCTGAGGTAACAATTAGAGCACACTTTCATAAAAACAATTAGAGTACCTCCCTGCATGAATTAGTCTCTTTTGTGTAGAATATGATAAATATGACCAAATCATTGACCCTGGGCTTCATTTTGTCATTAGGTCCTTTATTCTTCCATGAAAACATTTTTTCTAGGTAGTATTTTTTGAGTTACAGCTCTAGATACAGCTGTATACATATTATGAAATATGTACAGCAGATGTGAAATGAGATTACGGATGTTAGAGGGTAAACAGATATTTAAAAGTGTTTACTGCCATGTGTTAAGTGAGAAATTAACACACACTAGTCCATAATTTTATGTATATTATTGCTTAGTACCAAGATGTATAAAAGTAATTGATAAAATGGATAATATTAACTAATAGCACAAGTGAAATGGAGCTGTGGTCAGGGATGGCTGACTTCTAGAAAACCCTGAGATACACCTTTGGCTTTCTCTAGGTCTACATTCCAAATTTCTGTTTGTGCTAATCCACTTATTTTTCAACTATAGTCATCATTGCTGATATTTTTAGTAGATGGAGCCTTTTTTTCAAAGGGATCCTTGGCCTCTTACATTGTCAAGGTGCATTCTTCCTCCAAAGCCAGGATATTTTCCTGCACGGAGCATCATTGCTTACTCCATATTGGTCTCCTACTTGCCTAACATCCAGAAAGACAGATGTTAAGGCTTAAAAAGATAAAAAAAATAAAATAAAATGGCAAATCAGAGTTTGATTTGTAGTTCTGCTAGTCACAAACCATGTAACCTCAGACAAGGAGCTTGCCTTTTCTATTAGGGAACAGTAAAATTCCTAATAATACACAGACATAATGAGTCGGATGATGGGTTACTCTGGGGCCTGAGCACATATACAAGTCTATATCATGGAGGAGAAATGAGTGGAGGAGGTTTATTTACAGGACAGCATTGTTGTGAGGCTTACTAAAAATGTTTAGAATAAAATATGTACAACCATGCGATGAAAAGTGTCATGAAATCAGTCCTGGTGCCTCCTTCATTTCCAATGCCCAATGGAAAATTATAATGTATATAAATGATGAGTGAAGCCAAGATGTCTCAGGATAAATAGCACTTGTCAAACAGAGTTTCCTATTTGGTCTAATAAGTTTTAGGACTCTTGATTGACTATTAAACCAAAGATAGGTGAAGGAAACAAGTCTTATCAGAGATGGTTAAGGAGGAAACTACAAACAATATTGATGTCTGCTGACTGAGAGGTGTCTTCCAGTTATTGACCAGTCCTCTGAGCTAGTCTCGAGGCTTTAAATCACCCTATAGTCTTTTGTGCAGATCTTTTTTCTTGCTAATTAAATGAAAGTTCTGAGCAACAGTACTTATCATCCTCCCTACAATGAAACCAGTTTGAAAATTGTTTGCATAGTCTTAAAATAATGATGTAACCTGTATATAAGAACAATTTTATTTCAGATAATCATACCTTTTTTGTCTAAATTCATAGTGATTAAGGAAAATCAGATTTACATAGACAATGCATAAATGTCAACCAAAGTTCCTATATACCTTCACACACACACACACACACACACACACACACACACACACACACACATGCACACACACACACGCATGCACAAACACACATCCCTACACTCCCTAATCAGGGTATTAGATTTATGAATAGAATCTGAGCTGGAAATAACTCCTCAAGACAATTATACAAATTCCCTCAATTCCCATTGAAAAACAGTCTAGGTAGGGTGATATGTCAACCACATTTTAAAAAATTAATGATAGAACTGGGTGTTAAAAATCATGTCTTCTTGCTTTGAGGATTCTATTAATACTTTGTGGCAATCCTAATATAAGGTGGATATATCTGTAATCTATAGAGATCTCCAAGGGACCCTGCTGGTCCTGGGCAGTGAGATGGGAAGGAGAAATAGAAAGGGGGAGGTAGAGATTGATGTGTGAGAAGGAAGGAGGATGTAATGAAGTAAGTCTCTCAGATGAGTATTTAGAGGATGAGGAGAGATGGAGACAGCACAGATAATGTGAAGTACTGAGAATCTGGGGGTATGGTTAAGGAGAGAACAGTATCTAGGTGGAAATAAATGCAGATGTACTTCTTACTGTGTCTTCATTTCCTCCTCTAGAACAAGAACATCTCAGGTGTGGATTGTCTTCCTACTTGTCTCTTGAAAAAGACTGTCTTTCTAGACCCAGAAATTTGGACATCTCTTCACTTAATTCCCCAGACTCCTCAGCTCCATCAACAAGAGTTATGGAGGAAGCCCTTGTATTTGGAATAAGGAGTAACTCAGATCATGCAACTCTGCTTAAAATTCCCATGCACACACAGTCTGATAAGGTTGATTTTCTGTGCTCAACAGCATTCGGCAGAGTTAATCACACCTGGCTCATTGATGAGAGTGACCTGAGAAAGAGCTTTTTGCTACAGAAACAGGTATGAAAAGCAGTGTGAGATTAGTCTTGTTGCCCTTAAGACAGACAGCAGCAACAAGGATGTGTGTTGGCTTATAGCACACGATTCTCTCTTGATTTTTTTCCTCCCTACATCACTGAACTCTTAGTCTCCTTTATCAGGTCTTCCTCTTCTCCCTGAACTCTTGATGGAGATTTCTAAGAAAAGTTATCCTTTCTCTTCTATTTCTACAGGCACTCCCCTTCATGTTCTCGTCTAGTCTCATGGTTTTAAACATCACCAGCTTTCTGACAATGTCCAAATCTTCATTTCAGCTCTCTCTCTTGAACCCTGAACTTGTCAATCAACTTTCTACTCAACATTTCCTCTTGGATGTCTTATTAGTAAGTATATCAAATCTGACACATTCCCAGTGGAAATACTGATCATGTCTCCTACACTTTTTCTCAATCTGGTCATTTCAGTTGAAGGTAGCTCCATCTTCCCTAATTTTTGGATAGTCTTTTTTCTTTTATAGCCAAACTGTCAGTGGAGTCTGTTTTTTCTACCTTCAAAATATGCAGAATCTTACCATCTCTCACTGACTTCATTGCTACCCCCAATCTGAGCCATCATCAGCTCTCACTGGGGTTATTGGGCTTCTTACTTCCACCCTTGACCCCAAGAAGCAGCCAGAGTAACACTTTTAAAATGTAACTCAGATCATGCAACTCTGTTCAAAATTCTCTAGAGTTTCTTCATTTTATTTTGAGCGAAAGTTAAAATCCTTACCAAAGCTCATGTGCTCTTACATGATCTAGTTTCCCAAATCTGTTATTTTTCAGAATGAATCTCCTACTATTCTTCCTCCACTCAGTCTTCTATTGTTCCCTGGTCTCTTTGCCATTCCTTGAAGATACCAGGCATGTCACCACCTTAGGGCCACTCCAGCCCCTCTCCACTCCATTCTAATTTCTCACTCCCTTTAAGTCTTTGCTTAAAAGTCATATTTTAAGGAGACCTACTTTGACTATTTTACTTAAAAATGTTACCCCTGCAAAAATAAATAAATATTTAGGTTTATTCTGAAAATATTTCTAATCTAAAATTTCTATAATATTCTTTCAGCCATTTAAAGTCACTCAAACCCCTTTCCTTCAAGTACTTGGTCTTTCTGATGTCCTAAGAAGCTGAATATATGTTTAAATTGTACTAAGCAATAAAGAATAGGTATGGCTTAATGAGCAGTTTATCAGTACTCAGATGATGAAAACAGAACCCAGTTTATTCATTTTTTTATGTTCCTCTTTCCTCCATCATAGTTCTACTATCAGGCAGAAATTCCTTATTTGTAAGATAGCTGCAGCAACTTTAGACCTTACCATTCTCTTAAAAAAAGTCTAGCAGAAAAAAAAGTACATGCCTTCATACCCTAATATTTATAGGAATGTCTCTAACTGGGTCGAGTGCCCATCTAAAAAGCAATCATTGTGTCCTGATAAACGAGATACAAGCATTAATTAGCTCATCACTGCAGCAGTGGTAGAGCCAGTTCATCCAAACCACAGACTGGGGGCAGAGTGGAAGGTTAGTTCACCCGAAAACAACCAATATTCCCCACCCTGCTGTTTATGTACTTGGACCATCCTCCAGTGGGTTACAGCTCTTTGCCCTACTTTATACCTGCTATCCTTCTCCTCTGGTTCCAGGACCACTGGACTGAAAATTCCTGAGAGAAAGGGGCTATATCTTGGTTATCTTTTTGTCACAACTTCCAGGTCTTTGTTAAGCACAGATCAGGTTTCCATAAATGTGTGTTCCTGTAGTATTTCTACACTGTCCTTTGTGATACATGGTCTTCTGGTACTCAGTCTCTTTTGAGCAACCAGGACCCAATTATTCAATTATCACAGGCTTTCTAGGACTCATTCCTAATTCCCCATATCCCACTTCTCTGTTCTATATTCCTAAATATGATATTGTAGGGTAGTGTTTTTAATGTTATTGTTATTTTCTAATGAGAAAATAAACCGTTTTAAGTCCAGTTTTCTGGTTGACTTTTTTTTTTTCTCGATAAGAGTTTGTGAAAATTTTTGGATTTTTATTTAACTCATTAAAAAAAACCTTTTGCTAGCTCTCTCTCTCTATTCTTTTATATAGTTGTTGACAATTTTATAAAGCAGCTAGAAGTTAGAGAAAATGAAATCTAGGTATTAGATCTCAACTCAGTTTCTTGACAGAGATCAGTCAGCTTTTCCCTGTTGCCTAATTAGACAAAAGGCTTTTGAGACCTATCTGTCCAGAAGACCTATCCAGACATCCCAAATCTACTTACATGACAACTTAATGATTGACTACGTACCCCACCCATCACTTTCATTAGCAAATTCCCTAATTTAGTTGATCTTGCAGTTCCATAAAAGCATATGTACTGATTTCTCTCCTTGCCTTACTGAAATGGAGACCCAAGTCTCAGGTAGCTTCTTTCATAATAAGAACATTCAATTTTAATTGTGGAAACAAAACAAATGCAATCTTTACAAAAAAGTAGTTACTTTTTTTGGGGGGGGTCTAAATGCACAAACTGCTTTTAAGAAAAATTAGACTTAATTGGATTAACGATTCTCAAATAGAAACCCAATAAGCAAGCAAAATAGTTCTCTTTTTCTGGACATGGATAAACTAATATGCAACACATACACACATACACAACCACACACAAACTCACACCCAATAATTTGTAAGTGGGGAGTGAAAGACAGAGAATGACACAGCTGAAAGAGCTTTTCAGTTTTAACCTTCAGTTTAGAGACGAGGAGTAGAGGATGAAGTGATTTGCAGACAGACCTCCAATAGCAAGCTTGTGACAGACAAACACCAACTGCAGATTTCTTTCTTCATATTTGTAGTGATATCCTAGGCACTGTGTGTGATGCTGGAAAACACTCTAGATGTGAAATGATAATCATTAAATTAGTCCTACCAGGCAATCTGCTTAAGATTGTTGACAGGCTCAAGAGTTTTTCATACAGCTGTCACCCTAAGATCTGGGAAGAAAATATCTACAATATGATTTCAACAGGATTAGAGGAAGGAGAGAGGCAATGAAATTTCCATTTGTGTAAGGAATAGCCACCACTGGGAGGGACACATCTATCTCTGCAGCTATTATCTGCTCTGTAAAAACCCTGCCCTGATACCCAGTCATTACTCAAAAATCTTGAGCACAAGTTGGGAAGTTTCCTGAAGATGGACCCTATACATGGAAGAGTTGGGAATCATTACTCTGAGTTGCAGAAACATGTGCAAGAAACATGAAGTCTAATCCCTTAGTATTGAAATGCTCATATTTTCTTTTTCACTGTATTTGGAATAAGCATGTGTTTTTAAGGAAGTGGGACTGTTTTCTAAGATGAGAGTCATGTGTATCTGGCAATTTCCTTCTGAGCTCTCCCTTGTTAAAAAGAGTTGGCAGTGACACCCACCTCTCTCTCAGGCTGTGGTATTGGTGGCTGACAGATGCAAACACTGGAGAGATGGAATCTTTGGATTAACCAATCTGTTCAAATAAAGGGAAAGAGTCACTTGAGTTTATAAATAACCTTGAAGAGAGAGGCAAGAGGGTGGTAAGCACCTCCTTTACTGACAAGCCCTTCTCTCTCTCCTCACCTCATACCCAGAGAAAAAATGGAGTATGAGTTGGAAGGAGGATGTGCAAACAGTAGTTGCCCTGAGTACAAGAATAATAAATGGAGACAAGCACAGGGGGAGAGATTTTACATTAAGTGTTTGGGCCACAAATTCTTAGAAATATGTATTTAGAGAAAGGGACCATAGCCTGGTCTCTGACCTGACTCTTGCTTGACCTGCTTTCTCAGAGAATGTGAAACACGGAAAACATGTGGACCTCTTTTCCTCTTCTTGGAACAAAATGTCTTCACTCCAGCCCTGCTCTTCTTAACACAACATATAAACAACCCCAGGTCATGAGTTCTTGGTGGACATCACTGATACTATAATGTGATAATGAGGCGACAGTGGCTGATCCATAGGGGGAAATACAAGCAAATCAACACCTGAATTCATGAGGATATGGCCACTATAGCAGAAGAGAATTTCTTCTCTTCAGATGTGCAAAACCCCATCTGTGCCCTGGACCAACAGCCACTCTGTGCACAACTGTCACAACAGTACTCGGGATGTCAGAGTCACTGAGTGCTTTGCCAGAGCAATGACCAGAACTTCCACCCCACACCACCACCACCACACTGTCACTACCATAACAGTCTCTACCAGGCCCATTAGTGTGGCCTATGAGAAGGGTGACCCCGTTCACCTGGATGGCTAGACCCCTTCCAGACCTGATTTAGGAAGCTGAGTAACTTGCATCCTTCACCTCTGAATATTCGAAATCCTGCCAGTCTTCCTTGTAAATGCTTCTTCTTTTGCATACATATTCCTCATTGTTCCCAGTCACAAGCTCCTGCACCTAACAGCTTTTCCTTCCAAACCCAACTTAACATCTCACCCCACACGCCTATCACTGTGCCCTGTTCTTTTCAGTGCAGGACCAGATGGGGGTGGGCCGCGGGTCGGGGGAGGGAGCACGCTTCATGTCATCCGCTCTGGAAAAGCCATGCTCCCACCGGGCGACTTACACAAGCCCGGCTTGGCCGGGCTGACTTGCCCATGAGCCGCTCTGGCCCGGGACAGCCCTGAGTGTCCGGGCTCGCGGGGTCCTTCTGCCAGACCGTCAGCTCCCTTCTACCCAGGTCTCTCTTGCGGAGGGACCCAGGAGAGGAAAACCCGCTTCCTCTATTGAAACAAACCCTGGTCCCGGGGCCAAGCACCGGAGGGAGCCGTTACTATTACCGGGAAGAGGAGGCGAACCGGGGGACGCCACGCGGCCGCCCTTGGCGTCTCCCGCAGGTGCCCGCGGCCCTCGCACCGCCCTACTGCGGGCGCTGCGCCTCCTGAGTCTCGCGGGCCAAGCGGAGACCAGAATTTCTTCTCTTCAGACGGCAAAAGATGAATTGGAAGTTTTTTGGTACTTACACAAGGCTAGAGGATAGTAGATGAATAAACAGAAAACTCAGACAGCATGAGTACAGCCTAACTTTCAAAGAACAGACTTGGGAGTTTATCACAACTGACATGCTCTCTGCTCGTTAATATTTAGATGGACACTCTAGAGCCGCATTTTTGTTTGGCCAGCAGTGCGGCATGCTGTTAACACTCTCAATTCAAAGAAACAACAAGAACTTTAAGAACAAGTCCCTGTCCTGGTAATCGCATGCACTTGAAACAGCCCATCAGAAAAGACTGCCCCTGAGGGCGAAATTTCACACGGTTATCAGCTCTCAGGCTGTCGTCCTGAGTAGGGAAGATAACTGAAATACTCGATCATGAGGAGACCAATCTAGAATAGAAAACTATGTTGCCATTGTAAGTTATGGGAAGGAAAACATACATTTTATATTGCTAAGCAAGAAAAACAGAACATAATATTTATTACATCACATTT
Organism: Cynopterus sphinx; assembly: GCA_030015415.1. Taxonomy (NCBI): domain Eukaryota; kingdom Metazoa; phylum Chordata; class Mammalia; order Chiroptera; family Pteropodidae; genus Cynopterus; species Cynopterus sphinx. The sequence continues at coordinate 79,511,205 of CM057384.1, forward strand.
TAGTTTTAAATTCAATTGGGAAAAACAGTTGGAAATCTGTAAGTACAAATTATTTATCTTTGATTGTTGAGATTAATGCTATTTTTTTTAGATTTGTGTTCTTTCCAAATATTGTAATGTTTCCGTTTTGAATATTTGTTTCTAGTCTATTTTAAAAGCATTTAAAAAATGTTACTTAAAATACTGACTCCTTAAATCAGACATTCTGAGGTCCTTTTCAGCATCACAAGACCCCTCTTCTCTCCTAGAACTTTGGGCTCCTCCTCCAAGCAGGTGATACTGATAGAGGAATATTTAGAATTCAAGGGTCTGCTCAGAGATTTCTTGACTAATTTTTATGGGTCTGTTAACCTAAAAACAAAAGGTTAAATTGAGAGGGAACATGTGCTTATTTCAGATTCAAAAGAATAGCTATTTGGATTTGTCCTGGATAGCCTTCCTGTGTTTGTTGTCTTTGTAAATGAGTTGCCTAAGCCAGAATTCCTAGAGTCATCACTTCCCAGGACTTCTGCACCCCCCTCTCTTGTTGGATATGCCATTAGTAACAAAGGAGGATCTGGAAGACACTTCACTAGCTCCTTTGTTATAACCTGTCATTAAAATGCCAATGATTTTGGACATCTATGAACATCAGTGGACAAAAAACTGAAAATTCAGAAAATAAGATAGAGTCATAAACTTTTAAGGTCAAAAAGGAATTGGTATTAAAAAATCATTCCTTATTTATGTCTTATACCTGATATGTGAAAATAAATGCCCAGTTCATTGTATTTTAGTTCATCTGGGTTTAAATATCAAACCTATTACTTTCTAGCCTTAACTCTGCCAAGTTATTTAACTTCTTTGAGTTTGCACATCCATAAAGGAGATATAATAAGAGCACTAATAAGCCGGAAACATGAGACTTACTCCAAATTTCATAGATGTGTCTAAAGCTCTGGGAGCACAATAGATACAGTTACTCCTTTTCCTTCTTCTTTGGGGTCTACTACAGAGTAGGCACATCAAGGTAATTGGTGAATTGACCAAGGGGCCTGAAGGCCAGTTAGCTACTACAAGATCAGAAACCTTGACTTTTGTAAGCTAGACACTTTTATTCCCATGATATTTTCTATGTTTATTACCATGCTGTACCAGTCTTTGGAAAGGTTTAGCCCTTGTTCAGGCTTGCTAAGAAAAATCAGGAGTAAAGGTTCTGGTCCCCTCCTGGCTCTCGGGTCCAGGCAGTGCAGTGCCACCTGTTGGCCAGCATGATGGCATCCTTGGGAATTGTTCTGAGCCCAGGAAGGTAGGGGAGTGAGTGTATGCTTCCCTACCAGTAGTGGCGCCTTCCCACAATGTTTTGCTTCCCTTCCCCAACCCACCTGGTTTGTTCGTTTTTCCAGCTGCTCTTTTAGAATTCCTGCTTATCACCAGTCTTTTTTTTTTTTTTTTTTTTGCCTACATTTTTGTGTAGCCTCCTAGTGGAAACCTAGAAACCTCTGGCATGTGGGAGTTAAGCATATGGAGCTCTTCAAAGTGAGATGCCAAACTCATTCCAGAACTCTGGATCAGAAGTGGTCAGAACTTGGACATGATATAAGCAATGGCTATAAAATAAACGACAAAAAAAATTCATAGAAAAATGAATTCTATACCTTCCCTCCCCTGCTCCACCCACACACTTCCTGGAAATCCCCAGACATTAAAAACCTTTCTCCTGCTGTACATTTTGAGAGGTGGGATATTTACACAAACCAGGACCAAATGCAGTACTTTATGACTTTTTTTTTTTTCTGAGGATGATATAAATGGTTTGTTAGTAATCCAAGCAGGAATCTTCCTTCGTTCTGTAAGTTACCTTATAGTCTACCCTTAGGGTTGATCAGCACACTGCAGTACCTGAATATAGGTTCAGTTAACATTTAGTTCTCATGTCTCCTCCTTGCATTAAAAAATCTTTTTTCATTTAAACCTGTTTTCAGTATTTTCTTCCATTAAACACTGCAGCTTCTACTTCTAGTGTCACAAAGTCTTGAATGGTCTTGAGGGGAAATTAAGAATCCTGCCCTGCTGTGATAAGACACACTAAATAAGGAACTCACTTTTCTCTCACTTGAAGACTCAGGTTCACTAGAACTTTGGTGAGATCTTTCCTCCTATGCCCAGGTAGCTCTATATATATGGGAAATTTGCTTATCTTCATGCATACAGATTCAGAGAATTACAGAATAAATGAGCTGTAAGATAATTAGTGATAATCTATACCAACATCCTCATTTTGTTAATTATTTTATTCCCTCTCTCATTTTACACATGAGGAAATTAAGGGGTAAATTAAGGTGGTTGAAAAGGTTTTCCAATCCTGGCTGAACATTTGAATTATCAGGAGAGATTGAAAAATAATGATTATTAATTCTACCAAAGACTGACTGTATCTGAATCTCTGGTGGTGGAATCCAGGTATTAGTATTTTTAAAAAGTGTCCAAAGAGGTTTACTGAAAAGTCCTATCAAGTTAGAAGTGGCAGAGCTGAGGGGAAAAAATACTTTTTTTCTGACTATCTATGTTACCTGAGGTGTTGAAGAGGAATTTTCCACTCAAATGGCTAAGAACAGATGTATTGCCTTTGCTTGCTAAGCTCTATAAAAGTAAGGTTACCCCTGAGCTTGGGGCCCAGATCTTTGGAGCACTAGTTCTTCTGAGACTGCCAGCGTAATAAACTTGAGTTCTACAACTCCCCGAGCGCTGCTTGGTTTCTTGCTGGTCTTGTTTCACAACATTTCTGCAACATTTCTAAAGACCCCAGCAAGATTCCAACCACACTGGCCTTTTGAGCAGCCCAACTGGTGGCTCGCCAGATTGGGGTGGAGGGGCTCTGAGACAGACGAGGAGGCACGCCATTTGATGGTATTCCAGGTTCTCTTGGAATGGTGCCCCAACTCCCAGAATGGCTGAGCCCCCGACCCGACTCATAGGAGGGACAGACCAACTCCCTAGGAATGGCCACAGGATGAGGTAAGGCCCTGGGGCTCAGGCCCCTAGTCAGGTCCTGTCTCTGGACGGAAGATCATGTCCTAATCTTCAGTTAGAAGACACAGGTCAGGATCTTCCCAGCGGGAGAAGGCATCAAGATCTTCTCAAACTGGGGGAAGACATTGGTCAGGGCATTCCAAAAGAGGGGAGGCAATGTTTTAAACTGGTGTGTGAATGAGTGAATGAAGGAGTGGTCTGGATGACTTGATTTGGTCCGGTAAGAATTTGTGGCTCCACACCCTTAAGCTTCTCTAAAGGCTATGGAGTCCAAGTGGGCTCATCTGTGGCTCTGTAGTGTACAAAGTTGAGTCCATTATGGCCAAGTGTCACTTAAGCTCCTTTGGGACACAGCCAGATGAGCACCTGAGTGGTTTCCTCTTTGGAGGAGGTGCCAACCCTTGTTTGTATTTGTGTCACTGACACAGGGTGGGATACATGGGTGGTGGGCAATTAATTACTAATTCAGCTTAAGAATTGTCTAACTATGAGAAGCTTAGAACCATTACTCAAGAAAAAGATGAGAACCTGGCCAGCTTTTTAGCCAGCTGGAAGAATCCTTTAGGAGGTATACTAATGTAGACCTCACTTCCCCTGCATGGTTAGCTTTGTTAGGCCAGCATTTTATTAGCCAGTCAGTCTCTGATATCAGATGCAAGCTTCAAAAGCTACAAATGAGGCTATAGAATAACCAAAATCAATTACTAGATATGACCTTTATGGTGTATAACAATTGAGATCTTGAAGAGAGAAAAAGAGAACAGAATAAAGAAAAACAACAAGCCAGAATTATGACTGTAGCAATTGGCCAGGCCCTTGGTACTTGACAAGCATTCCTTAAGAGACCAGGGATTACAGAGACATTGAGTTCTTGCTTTAAATGCAAGAAAGTAGGACATTGGGCAAAGGACTATACCGAAAAGCCCCCAGCCCCTGGAACAGATGCATAGAAACCAGTACTAATCCCTGGCACTGGAGAGTTGACTGTCCACACTCCCAGAGAGGAGGGCGGCCAGTCAACACCCTTGTAGACCATGTCTGGGAACTACGTGACTGAAGAGGCCCAGGGCCATCCTTGCCGCCCCTATCTGGGAATGTGGCCATCACTACCAAGGAACCCCCGGTAACTCTGGACATAATGGGTAAGCAAATTCAGTTTCTTTTAGATACAGGAGTAATCTATTCTGTTCTCCCTGCATATGCAGGGAAACCCTCTTCATGAACTACGATTATCATAGGAGTAATAGAAGGCAAGGTCAACCATTTTACTCCACCACTGACTTGCCAATTTGAAGATTAGATCTTTCAGCAGGAGTTTTTAAAAGTTCCAAGCCACCCCGCTCCCTTGTTAGGATGGGATATTTTAACTAAATTAAGAGTGACGTTACAATTTGGGTGTAGACTCCCCAGTCTTTTAATGCATTGACCAACAAGTTAATCGAGCCACGTGGTATAATGGCAAGTCTAGGCAAGCAAGGACTGCTGCATCAGTAAAAGTCCTTCCCCAAGACCCAGACTTATTAGCTGGCCCAGTGATAGGAGTGCCTTCCCAGAGATCTCGGTAATCAGGAACTTTCTCCCCTTTCATCCTTGGACTCTGAGATGGAAATGAGTTCTCTTGGGACCCTATCTATTTTACCGCTCCCTGATGAAACTAGATATGCACCCTTGGGGAAGTTACAAATACTGATGATGGGGAAATAAGAGTATGTGCATGACCTCTGATCTATATTTGTCTGTGTTATATGTAACATGGTGGTTCAGTTAAAATTTTAATGATGATAGAAAGGAAAAAGTTTTTGGTAACAGAAGGTATAAAGTATGGGGATTTATTTTGAAGGGAATTGAAGGAAAGGTGTTTGTCTTAAAGTTGATTATTTCTGAATGAGTGGGAAGAGGCAAACTGAAGTAATGAGGCAAGTGGTAGAGTAGAGGTTTGTGAAGAGAAATCCTGAGAGGAAATTTAGACTATTGGTTTGCTACTGATGTTATAGAAAAGTTTTCTGAGTAGAAAACAAGGATTCCGTGCTTAATCAAAATAATTTCTGTGTTTTATGTTGCCTTAACAAGTTTCCTGAGACTTTTTAACATTGGCCCAAAGTCTGAGGGCCAGGCATTCCTGGCTATACATTTCAAAACTTGTTCTGTGCCCAATATTCAAAGGAAGCTTCAAAAGTTGGAGCCTAGACCCAAACTCCATAGGCTGACTTGATGCCAGTCCAATAACTGGGACAGGGCAGAAAAGGAAGTTCCTTATCTACAGCCTGAGGCAGAACTTCGGCAGGAAACCCAAGACACCACCCTGATTTCTTAATCTACCAACAATTAAATGAGTCATGGGGGTCCTGGTCCAGAATATGGAGTGTGGGATCCTGGCTTCTCCCATTTGCATGTCCTCTCTTCATGCTCTTCATAGTCTTATTTGGTCTCTGTATCCTGAACTGTCTCCTCATGCTTAGACCGATGGTTGTAGCATCCGGACCACCCTTATACCAGTCCCTAGGCCAGGAAGATCAGAAGGTTGATGCCCTATAAGAATTTAAAGGGCATCAAAAGGGGGGAATGAAGAGGAATTTTCTACTCAAATGGCTAAGAACAGATGTATTGCCTTTGCTTGTTAAGCCCTATAAAAGTAAGGTTATCATAAGAGTAGGAGAGCTCAGAGTAGCCCTCTGAGCTCAGGGCCCAGATCTTCAGAGTGCTAGCTCTTCTGGGACCACCAGTGTAATAAACCTGAGTTCTCCATCTCTCCAAGTGGTGCTTGGTTTCTTGCTGGTCTTGTTTCGCAACATTTTTGTCACAGTGTATCTACTACACCATTTCTGTTTTTGATAATTTTACCTCTCTATAGTGGCAACTACTCATTGTTGCCTCTTGTCGGAGAACTGGGGTTTTCATTTATTCTTTTTCAGATGACGTTATGAATATCAAGTATCATGAAACCTTCCTCCTCATTGAAAAAGCCATTCCATTCCTTCAGGATGACGTTTTAATTGCATGGTTATGGCAGGTCTTTTATACGGTGTTCTCTCTCTCGTCAGTCTATCTCTTGTGACTCCCTAGCCCTCTACAATGAGACATCAATCCATTTAACATGTATTTATTGGCATAAGATCAGGAGATATATATGTGAATAAGATATGGTATCTGCCCTTGAAACACACAGTATAATGGAGGAAAATGAGAAAAAGGAATTCCCATTGAACTTGAGAAGAGATAGAAGTGCTGTGGAATCACAGATAAAAGAGCAGGCAAGGTCACCACAGAACATGTAATATACCATTGAAATATTGATAACCTTTGAAGAGGACAATTGATACTATTTAAAGCCTCATCAAAAGTGCATGCCCTCTGAACATATCTAGAAATTTGTAGAGAGCCTGAGCCGGTCAGAAGCATTGGCAAAGCCATGTTTGACTATGTTGCAATCTGCCAAGGGCAGAGAAGCAAACAAAGAACAGATGGCTGCTTGTGGTTTAGCACAGATATCCGGGGACAGATGGGCCTTCAGGAGATTATCATTGCCAGCAAGTTTCAAGTTCCCAGAAGACTTCCTCTCCTTCCTTGACCTTCAAGTGTATATAATAAATGGGCGGAACTTGCCTTGGAGTCACTGAATATCCATCAGAGTGCAGTGTCCCACTGGGCCCCAGCTTTTCCTATATTGTGTCTCTGTGTTTTTCTTAATTCTCTGGTGCAGCCCCTCCCCGCACCACTCAGGTTAATCCTCTAGTCGTGCAGGTAGTGGCAGGAATTTATGCTAAGGAAGTAATAGGGCAAGGTGTAATAGATGTTGCAATGTGTGATTCCCCCACTTCAGGCTTCAGGACCAAGACACTCATCCCCGCTCCCCCCCACTACTGGAGTGGTGGTGACAGCTCTCAACTGAGTCCCTTTCAGGGAATTGCCCACAGTGGTGGAAAATCATCCTGCTTATGGTAAAGCTTCCTGCCCCTGTGGCAATTCACATGTAGTGAATGGACAATGAGGGGTATAAGGTCTGGGCCCTTTACCTTAATTAGGACAACTCAAGTCATTTCAGCACTAGAGCTTCCTGTGGGATTGGCTGAGACCTTTGTTGTGACTGCATCAAAGTTTAACCTATCATTTTGTCCAGTCAGGTTTTCTTTACTCTCTCTATAAGAACTGATCCCAAGACTACTCCAAATAAACTTTCTAAATGCAAATCTTTATCTCAGTTTCTGTTTGCTAGGGAACCTGACTTGTGACACAAAAGGATAAATGCAAATTAGGCAGATTTTATTTTAGAATGTGTACATGTGAAGAGTAAATGTTATGAATGTCCAACAATAGGGAATTTGTTTAACGGATCATGATATTTTTATAACAGGAAATATTATAGAACCATTCAGAATAATGTAGATATTTGTTGACTTGAAATAAGCTTTTTGTAGTTGTTGTTGAAATGTAACATACTAATTATAATTATAAACAAATTATAAGTATAGAACTCAATAAGTTCCTCCTAAGTGAATATATCTTTGTTCACCACTATCTAGGTTAAGAAACTGAATTTCACCAGGATCTCAGATACAGTTTAGGAGAAAAAGTAGAATTGGAAGCAGCATATATAGTATCCCATATTTTATGAAAACACATACATAGCATAAACAAAAGTGTGGAGAATTACACGCTAAAATGTTAATAATGTTTTGGGTGATGAAAATACAAGTAACATATTTCTATTTGTTTATCAAGAATTTTTATACTTTGTATCTTTTTTCATTCTTACCTTCCTGACTATTGCCTTGTTCCTAAAATTCATTAATGAGTAGTTCTGCATTATGAACTCTATTTCTAGATATAGCTCTAATTTCTGGGTCTCTGAAACACTGTAATCCTGAAACTTTTTATTTACCCAATGAATTGATAATGGAACTACAGACAGGCCACCATTGTTTTCTTCTACTATAGAAATCAACATATAATAAATTAGTATGTTAAATTTTATGCTTATTCTTTATGCCACCTCAGCTATACAGTTAAAGTTTTGAACTTCTTCAAATGCGAACACATTATAGACATTAAAAAAATTTAAATACAAAGATGGAAGTTTGTGCATTTTATTTAATGTGAAGATACTCAAAACCCATATTAGGATGAAAATCTATTTCTTGCTGATCTCTTGACAGGAATTCCGCAGTGTGGGCTGGAAGGTAGGTGAAAACTTTTCTTCTCCCTTTTTGTGTATATGTGTTTCTGTGTGCGTGAGTTTGTTTTTTAGTTAAACCAAAGGCAATTAATTGGTGAATATAGCCACAAAGTAACTTTGGCTCTCTGAAAAGCATTAAAGTCTTAAGGAAATGATCTTATATTAAGATCCAATCTTTCTTCTGGGGAAGTATTGAGAGAAAGATTATTAGAAGAAACACTGAAAAAATCCAAAATGTTTTAACTGGGAGAGATTTTAGAAATCATCTTTCTTCACTCTTTCATTTCTCAGAAAACATTACCAAGGCTCAGCGAAATCTTGCATGACTTAGCCACATGACCTACTGACAGAGGTCCAGCTGAGGGGGCCTGAGTTGCCTGGCAACCACAGTTGTCCTCACACACAGTGCATGCTGACAGGGGGATACCTTCTTCTGCTCACATAAACAACAACGGTATTGCTGAGATTTGCTTTTCTATCTCTTCTATGAGATATAAAATGGCTAAAAGAAAAATAAAATTAGATTTGAGTTTGGGACAGAACCAGAAAAACAGAGAGGGATTAAGGATTAGCCTTTCTGGAGAAGTGAGTTGAGAACCATATTCTATTCAGGCAGAGGAAACTCCAGCCTGATCAGATTGCAAGAGAGAAAGGGTCAGGACGGTTTAATCCAAAACTCAAAGCAGGTAAGCCAGTGGGGTTAGGAGGCTGGACTTAGTGACTCAGTAAAGGCTGCTCTTAAGTAGATGTGAGACTCTTTCCCTAAAATGGATAAGGCTGAACTCTCTTCACTTGATCTGCCTGCATGGACTTCCCTGTCCACATGGTTTCTCCCTTACCAATATTTCCCAGCTCTGGAAAAAGAAGCACTGTTGTGTTCATTGTAACTTTCTTAATAGTTAACACCAGGAGGAAAGCACAAAAGATGTGAGACCCAAAATGTTTCAAAGCAAATGACTTCTCTCAAAACTTTGCTTTCTTGAGGGAGACAGCATGTGAGGCCTCTCAAAGAGAAAGATGAATGCTGCTTGGAGTAGTTAAACTCCTGGGGGCCTTTTCCTCCTAAAACAATTCTCCTTACTTCAGGGTTTCCAGAGGTATCAACAAATGAGCCCTAGGGACTGGAGAGATTGGAGCCCTGACCACTTATGTCTTTCCTGCCTTTTCTTCCCTCACCCCAGCCGTTCCAATGGAAGTGCCTGAGTCCCCAGTCTCCCTAACTCCACAGGTGGGGGCAGCCAGCAAAGCCATCCCTGCCTTCTTCCATGACACTTCACAGCAAGAGGAGAGGTGGGAGAACAGGTGGGGAAATCCAGAGTTAGAAGACATCAATTTCACAGCGTGATATTGCAGCCCTTTAGGTGTGTAGCCATTTCAGTGCACATCCCGGGTGCATACCAGGCAGCGTAGTGTAGTGAGGACATTGCTCTGAAAGTCAGGGACCCTAGGCTGGTTTCTGTTTCTGCTGCCAAGGGCTATATGACCTCAGGACACTCTGGCCCTCAGTCTTTTCGTGTGTATAAAGATAAGACTGGAAGAAGGTCTCTTACGTGGCTTTTGTCCTTGTATTCCTTGAGTTCAAGGTAACTGTCTATATCTTTTACATATTGAAGTCTTTTGCATGGCATTCAAGATACTTCTACTGCCTATATTTTTTCTCTGTGCCATTCCCTCACCTCCTCCCAGTTACATGGAGAAACTCACTATTTTCTAAATACACAGCCCTCCACTACCTGTGTCTACTTCACTATCTGGACTTTTTTTTCTGTGTGAATTGCCCTTCCTTTACCCCAATTAAAAAAAACAAAAACAAAACTGTTCTTAAAAGATCTCCCCAAGGCAATCTTTGGTCTGACATGTCTATGATTCCCTCTATTCTACTCTTTCTCCCATTGCTTCCTAATAACCTTGTCTTCACCTGTACCAGAGCTCAGAGTTCTTTTCAAGGTGTGGTTTGTATTACAACTCTAGGGGCTGCTTCTGTCGTGGAGTAATCTCAGCTCTTGGGTCTAAATCACAGTCCTTGATTTAATTACTTAGCTCAGGGGTATCCAACCCCTGGGTCATGAATTGGTACAGGTCTGTGGCCTGTTAAGAATTGGGCCGCACAAAAGGAAGTGAGCAGCAGGCAAGCAAGCGAAGCTTCATCTGTGTTTGCAGCCACCCCCAGCACATCACCGCCTCAGCTCCACCTCAGATCATTAGATTCTCATAGAAGCATTTGTTTCTGGTGCCAGAAATGTTGAGGACTTCAGGCCTAGCTCTTCTTAGGAGGAGACAAGATCTGTGGAGACAAGATCAGGCCTGGCTCTTCTCAGGAGGAGACAAGATTCTGGTGGAGAATGCAGATTGCAGGCTCCCTGATCCCTTAGGTTCTCTGCCTTCCTCTTTTATCAGCTGTTTTCTTTCACACAGGAGTCCTGGTCAATAATTAATGCCACTGTGATAAGCTATCAGAAGAGCTGGCACAAATGGGCTACCCGTAGGTAAGGGAAAGGGGCACTGGTTCTAGCCCTAGAAGGGAAGGGTGGGGGAAGAATCCTAAAATGAATGAAACCCAAAGACCACTGAACCACAGAGTTGAAAAGTAATTAGGTTCTTTCCTATTAGGAACCGCAGACATGCAAGTCTCAATATTTCCTCAGACACCCTCAGCAGTATCTGATCTCCATTTAAGAAGACCCAGGGCTTGAACTTGGAGTGGAAAAGGACATAGAGAGCACGTGTTCTGTCCTTTGGGCCTAGAAGAACAGTTACTGTGTCAAGAGGCTAGGAGGGGAAGATGGGAGACTAGGGCCCTTCTCTGTGTGTTCTGGAAATCAAGCTGTTGACTACATCTGGTGGTACCCACACAAATCAGAGCTGCCCTCTGGGAAAGTGCATTAGAGGGACTTTTTTCTTGAATTTAAAACAATACTCATTTATTATCTCACAGTTCCGTAGGCAAAACGTTCAGCACAGTGTGGCTGGATTCAGTAAGGGTCACAATGGGATGCAGGATCCTATTTCAAACTCACTGGTTGTTGGAAGAATTCTTTTCAGGCTTCGTGCATTGCCTCCTCCTCCATCGTCAAGCCAACAACTGCATATTGAGTGGCTATGCTTTGGTTTCTTCTGGTCTTTTCTTTTACTTTTCTGGCTTTTAAAGGACTCATGTGATTGCATTGAGCCCACTCAGAAAATTCAAGATAATCTTTCTACTTTGAAATCAGCTTATTAATAACCTTAATTATATCTGCAAAGTCCCTTCAGTACCTACGTTAGTGTTTGATTGAATAACCAGGGAATGGAATACATGGTTACATCTTTAGAATTCTGTTTCCAACAAAATCTAAAAAAGTACAGGCTAAAAACATTAACATGTAGCGAAGTAATATTCAAACTTGTTTTAAGCAACTATAGAGAGAAGGTGAAACATATTTATCAAAAAAAAAAAAAAAGAGTTAAAACAAACTTCTAGCCTTGAATTTTTTGCCTTGATTCTAGTTTAAAAAAAAAAAAAACTTGGGTGATGGACTGAAGGTAGGTTAGGAAGAGAATTTAGGTCTGGAAACTTTTAACTGGTGATACTGATGCAGGTAATTTAATCCCTGAGACTCAGATAAAAAGTGAATATTATTAATGCATTATAGGATTGTTATGAGAATCAAGAGAGTTAATTTCTGGAAAGTTTTTTTTAGCATTATATTTTGTTTTATTATTAGTTTCAAGTATACAGTACATTGGTTAGACATTTATATAGTTTATGAAATGATCTCCCTGATTACTCTATCATCCATCTGACTCTACACATAGACATTACTTTACTGCTGACTGCATTCCCTATGCTGTGTTCCCCATCCCCGTGACCACCTATTAACTTCTAATTAGTACTTCTTTAACCCTTCACCCCTTTCCCCCAGCTCCCCAAATACCCTACCCTCTGGCTGTCTCCAGATTGTCCTTTGTATTTGTGAGTCTGTTTTTGATTAGTTTGTTTTTTTTGTTTCTTAGATTGCACATATAAGTGAAATCATATGGTATTTATCTTTCTCTGTCTGACTTATTTTGCTCAGCATAACCACCTCTAAGTCCATCCATGTCATTGCAAATGGTAGTATTTCACTTTTTTATGAGTAATATTCTATTGTATATATGAACGATAACTTCTTTTGGTTTGTTGATGGGCATTTAGGTTGCTTCCAGATCTTGGCTATTGTGAATTGTGCTGCCATGAACATAAGGATGCATAGATCTTTATGAATTATTGTTTTGCTTTTCTTTGGATAAGTACCCAGAAGTACAATTGCTGGGTCAAAAGTAGATCCATTTTAATTTAGAGGTACTTTTGATAGTAATCTTCACTTAAAGGGCACCAAAATTGTCACCCAACAACAACAGATCTTGTTCTAGGAGGGAATTCTGCTGCTAAGAAATTTGATGTTCTCTATTTTTTTCTCCAAAAGGAACTTGAGGTTTTGGTTATCTTAAGTTTGGTTACTCAACTCTGACCTACAAAATGAATGGTCACTGTAGATAAGAACTGTCACCCAATCACCTTCAGCACCTCAGGAGTGTCGAGGTGGCCAGAACTGGGTGAAATCAAGTAGAGGTTTACTTGGGTCAGTCTGTTCAGACACACTACCTCTCCTTCTCCAGATCTGAGAAACTTCCACCTGGAGACAGCCACTCCAGGACTCCTGGGGAGAGAGAAGACCTCCCTTTCCTTCCCTCTCCAGTGATCTCAAGTTATGTGCCCTTTGCTAACTTCCAATGGCTTTTTGGTGAAAATGGCCCCCAAAGAGATAATAAGGACTTGGTTGGGGTTCAAGCGTCAGTGTGATAGTGGCTTTCTCTGCTGCCCCTTGTGAACATGCAGAGAGAGGTGATTCACGTGGCAAGAAAGGCTCCTGTAGGCAAAGACCCAGCAACCCTGAAAAGAGATAATTCCCCACTACTTCTTCACAATGCCCTTGTTTTCCTCTGGACTGAAACCAAGATGCTCCTCCCACCCTTTTTTTTCTTGAAAGCCAAGCCCCTTTGTAATCTACATAAGGCCCACACCCTAGAGATCTAGTGACTGTAGAAACTGGCCTCCAGTTTACTTTCTCCCACAGTCCAATACAGAGACCCCGGTAAGTGGCCCAAGAGGTGGATGCAGGAGCTGCTTTTGCTTGAGGGTTGGAAAGGAGGGAGCCAGGGTTGGTGAGGATAGTGCAGAGAAAGCTTGGGCTAGGCAAACATCAGCTGAGAGCAGACCTGGGGTTGGTCTGAAGCACTCGGCCTGCAGAGAACCCATGGGGTTGGAGAAGGAGCAGACCCACATTGGGAAAGGCGAGCATCTCTCTTTGGAATACAATGGCATCCCTTTATGATGCTAGTGTCAGGTACTGGGGTAGAGCTTCTTTTGTATTGTAGGACAACGGGGCTCTGTCTGCCAGGATCTTGGATGTCATGGTGGTATCAGGGATATAATTTGGCTCATGATTTACTCAAAATGATCTTCTATTGAGCTACTAGAGCACTGGGTACGAATACATTTTATTTTTCAAATGTATTTTAGATCAAAAAGCCTCCGGTAAACAAAGACAGGACTGCCAAGATTTTAGGTCACTTCCAAAGTCACCACCCAGAGAGGAAGACCTCTTTGCTGTAGCTAGTGGGAGTCAAATGCTCTCAGAGAAGAGTATATGTGAGTGTCTCATTAACTGGAAAATCTCACAGAAATAGGGATGTCTTTCTGGCTGACCTGAAGGGAGATTGTAACACAGGGAGGCCACAGGTGGGAGCTGGGGCTTTCTCTCTAGAGTGTTGCTTTTCCTCCTTTTTCCCTTTGTTGTGGCCAGTATAGAATAGACCAAACCAAGTATGCTCTCAAAGGCTGTTTATTAGCCGGAGGCTATCCTTGCCAGGAGCAGCCCCGAAATGTAGAGGTACAAGGTTTTTAAGCCCTACATCCCATTCTTCATTCTGTCTGAACGCAAAGATCTACTTTTCTTTTATCACTACCTGTCAACCTACTGGCCAGGTGTGCAAGCAGGGGTACAGAAGCAGAATGCTTATTGTTTAGAATGTTATGTTCCTATAGTTAATAGCCTATGTTCCCATGATGGTAGCCAAGCAATAATTTCCAGCTTATATACAATTGATTGTTTCTCATGCCACGCAGGTAAGCAGGGTCACTCAGGCAGATAGCGTATGAGCTCATTGTTACAAGTTTCATGATTAACAGAATGCAGGTAAGGGTTCCAGGAACTAGGCCTAAGGTATAGACTTCCTTTGTCTAGTTTTAGGTTTTAATTAACTTTTATCTTTATCACATTTCAGCAGGCTGTCACACTTTTCCTGGCTAGGTTCCTCCAGGGGAGTAAGGCCACCATGGCTCAGAAGAGGTCCCAGATCTTGTTCCCACTGCTACTCCTAGTGCTGCTGGCACTGGAGTGGGTTGAGCCTTTCCTGGTCAGGGAATCACAGGCCGAGAAGTTCATTCGGCAGCACATGGACCCGGACAGCTACCCTAACATTAGCTTCAGCTACTGCAACCAGATGATGAGGCGCCGGAACATGACGAAAGGAAGGTGCAAGCCGAAGAACACCTTTGTGCATGAGCCCTTGGTTGATGTCCAGGCTGTTTGCTTCCAGAAAAATGTCCCCTGTAAGGATGGGCAGTCTAACTGCCACCAGAGCTACTCCAGTATGAGCATCACAGACTGCCGCCTGACAGCTGGCTCCAAATACCCCAATTGTGCATACCGAACCAGCCCCAAAAAGAGGCACATTATCATGGCCTGTAGTGGGAACCCATACGTGCCGGTCCACTTTGACGCTTCAGTAGAGGTCTCCACCTGAGACCTTAGCTGTGAGGTGCCACACCTCATTGTGTCACCTGCTTCTCTCCTTTTCTTCCTTGCCCTGAGGGGAATAACTCTAGTTAGTGCTCCTATCCAACACAAACATGCTTCCCTGGCCTGAGGCTCGCCCCTGAGTGGTTTGGGGGGTGAGAAGTGGGTTGTGAGGTGGGCCCTATGTCAACCACTTCACTGCTTCTTTCAATAAAACTAAACTGCAACTACCTGGATTCCTGAAGCTGTTCCTGTCCAGGTTACTGTTAATGTGATTGCTTTCCTGCCAGGAGTGAGAACTGTAAATCGGGTTCACTTTGGTGAGTTGCAAATAGAATCATTAAATGCCTTGTCTTCTTACTCTTGGCTTTTAGAAACCTGAGATTGTTCTTTTCATTGCATTCTTTGCCAAGTATAAATTTTTAAGTGTTTTAGAGGAGACACTGTTTCATGATGTGACGCCTGTCTGATCCTGGAGCTTGACCTGGACCAGAACAGAGGTTGCTTCCCTCAAACCCCTCTTAGGGACTAATCATAATTGATGTTCATTCCGATCATAATAAATGTTTATGCTAACATAAATCAGGACCCCTCACCTGCCTTCTTTTACTTACTAGTTCCTGGAATAGTCTGTTGTCCTGACCTGGTCAAGCAAGTAAAGTAATTTCTGTACCTGATGGCATTCACATGCTAATCCATGACTATCTTCACCTTGTACCTTACGTAATTCTTTGGCACCTGTCAAGTGCCTTAGGGATCTATTCTGTCTTGCAGCTGCCCAAGACATACCTTACATGTTAGTTTCTCTTTCTATTAATTACCAGACTGGAGTGGCCAGACTCTTTCTTTGTTTTTTCCCTGCCTTCCCCTTAGTGAGGTAGATTTTCAGTCCCAGGACCTTTTCCCGAGTCTGGATGTACTAACAAGTGTGGGCTGTTTCAGATAACAGGAAACTATAGAGAACACTGTCATGCTGGGTAAACTGACAGAAGGTGAAGCTTGAATTCTACTATCTCTGACAGGGAAGAAAGAACAATAGGACCTCAGGAAGACCCTGCTCTGCCTCAGGGTGGAAAAGAAGAGTATATGAAATTGTGATCCTAATTTTCATTTTTTTTGAAGGAGTTATTACTACATCAGAAAAATGATTATCTCTTGCTTTGAAAGTTGGAACCTTCAATTTAGAAGCTAAAAGGGACTTTAGAGGGAAAATAACTAGATTTCAGCTTGTATACCAACCCTAATTGGAGGTACCTGCCTAGGCTGCTGTAGTAAAACTTCTAAAAAGTGATGTGGTAACAGTAGTCTTTATCAAAAGCATGAGAAAGGTAAAGGTGTATGTGCCACTCATTTGCCACCCTTAACCTAATGTAACCCTGCCTTTTACAGAGGAACAACCTGAATCTCAGAAAAGTTAAGTGACTTGTTCATGGCTGCTGCTAGTTAGTGGCACACCTGGGAGTAGAGCCCAAGGCTCCTTCTTTCTGCCCCTGGAGTATACTCAAAAAAAAAAAAAAAAAAAATTCTCTAGTCTCTGCTTTGCAACATGCTGTGGAGTCGTGGCTCTCTCTCCCTGAGCTCACTGACAGGTCTCACAGTTTCCTAGACTAACTGGCCTGTGGATTTACTCAGTTATTGGCAGCTCTTCCTTACAGCCATTAAAAAGATTAGACTCGACTTCGTTCATCTCGTAATCATTTCATTTGATTTTCTGACTATAGTTGCATCTGGCTCTAGACAGGTGACAGGAAGAGAGAGGCCTTTCTGCCAATCAGTTTGATCAGTTCTGTCATTGTCTTTACATACTACAGTTTTAAATGCTGGAAGTTTATAAAGTAAATTCTTAGCCCTGGAGTCTTCTGTATCAAGAGGAAGATGTTGATGTAAGTAATGTCCAAACACGTAGTTTATGAGTTTATTTGAACCAAACTGATGACAACTGATGGGAAGCAAAATCTCAACAAATTGAGAAAATGCTCTGGAGAATGTCAGTTTTGCAGTTTATTTTATATATTAGAATTAAAAGAGGAGATGTACGGAGGGTTATAAGACATCTATTGGTGGTTGAGTAAGGGGGTGGAAGGAAGTGACACAAGGAAATCTTTGAGATTGAATAAAAAGTGAAACAGATGCGTACTTTTACATTGGTGGGTACAAGAGAGTTAATAATTAACATTTACAGCACATAGAGGTGGTATGCAGGGTGAGGCAGGGTAGATTGCCCAGGCATGCCCCCTTGACCTTCAGGATATGGTTCCAGAAATTTCCTTTCTTCAGAGCTCCATCTGTTTTAGCCCAAGCAAGGGGAGATAAGCCCAAACCAGTCTTTTCCAGCTTACATATCTTTGGCTAAGCCATGACCTTTGGCTAAGTATATCGTTATAAAGTAATCTGCATTACAGATACTGTGGCTCCCATCATGCACCTGACTCCATGACAGTTCTGGAAACACCATGTAAGGAAGAAAGAGCAGAAAACTGAGCTCCCCACCTTCTGGGAGGAGACAACGAAACTTTATCAGTACCATATTTCTGGGCTCTACCTCCAAGAAGTCCAGAATGGAGACATCCTCACATGACTCTCTCTTTCTCCCTGAGTTTGCCCACATTCTCCCCTTGAGTGTATACTTTCCCTTTAAAAAACCTTGTGCTTTCCTGATTGCTATTCATCTTGCCTCTGAATTCTTTCTTGGGCATAAGATAAGAACTCTAAGCTCTCCAGCAACAAGCGAACAAGATAACAATGAGGTGTTCTGTGGTCTTGTGTTCTGGTGCTATGGGTGTGCTATGAGAGGTCTGGAAAATGAGATTACTCTGACATTTCAAAGGTATGCCATCTTAAATGCAAAAAGACAATAAGCAGGCT
Organism: Cynopterus sphinx; assembly: GCA_030015415.1. NCBI lineage: Eukaryota > Metazoa > Chordata > Mammalia > Chiroptera > Pteropodidae > Cynopterus > Cynopterus sphinx. The sequence continues at coordinate 79,529,076 of CM057384.1, forward strand.
CACTTAACATAAAAATTGACCTTGATCAAGGAAGCTAAAGGTCTAGGATGTGAATACTCACCATGATCTGCTTTTAGTTAGGAATTTTTATGTTCAGGCCATCCTATATAATTACTTTTGCTCTCTGAGTTTGTAGGACCCACCATGCTGGCCTCCCTGAGCTTTTCAGGTTTAGTATGTGGCCCCTTTTTTTATCCACAAAGGCCTGCAAGTGAGAGGGGCCAGACCCCTGCATTTCTAGGGTAATGGGAATCTCACTCCTTACCAGCAGTGAGGATGGAGGAGGAAAAAAAGAAAACTAGATTTCTAGATATCTTTCTGATAGCCAGAATTTTCTTAAGTTCATCTCACCCTGTTCCCAAGGCCACAGATCCTCATTTTCTCTCCTGCTAGTGCTAAGAAAACACTTCAGTGGAGCTTTTACAAATGCTTACTTGGAGTTTTGCTGCATCTATATCAGCACATTCACCAGCTCTGGCTTCTGGCTCCTGGCACTGACTGGGTGTTAACCTAAAAATAAAAAGCAAAAATGAGAAGCTAGCATTTATTTGAGATCCCAAACAATTGCAATTCAGAAGAACAAATTCAGGCAAAACCTCAAATAGTGTTCACCTTTTGCAGGAGAGGGGCTCAGGGTTTACATGGGAAAAGGGGAGGAAGATAAGGTAAGTTGTATTAAAAAAGAGTTCATTGGTGCCAGATGAGATAGGGTTAGATTTGTCCTTCATGGATTGGGTTGAGATTCAACTAGAATTGTGTTTCATTGATTGGTTAGTAGTTTGGGCATGGGCAAAGCTCAATTTCATCAGTCTTTAGAAATAAGATATTCTCATTCCTACTGACTTCTTGGAATGATGATGATTTGGTCCAGTTTGGAAGATAAAGTAAAATAAGACATGCTGGGCAATTTCTCTAAAATAGCTACTCCAGTTCTATTTTAATATTCATGTTATCTTTCATACTGTCCATGGGACAAGTGGGGGCCTCTATCTGGGGAATAAAGTGATAGGTGACAACAAGTGGTCTTGGTGCAGACTTGCACAGCTAGGGAACCAGTGGGGAGGGAAAGTGCTCTGAATAGGAGGATAGTGGGAAAGGAAAGATGGAGTTCTGTTCTGGAGGGGATCAGGAATAATCAGGGAGAGGAACAGTCATCTGTAGACAAATCAGAGGTCTCTGCTCTGTAGGGAGACTATTGCCACCCCACAAATAAAGCAGTGCTAACCCCTCCCAGGAGAATAACCTAGGCAGACTAATTATAAAATGGAGGTACTAACACGTTAAGATGGTTATCTGTTGAAGGCAGAAATGGCCATATCCAGTGACTTGAGGATTCCTGTTGGTGTTGAATTGAAACCAATGACAATTAGTTTACATGAGCTTTCTAACTGTGAAAAAAAAACCTGCTTCCAATCCTTATTCTTGCCTTTTTAGACTGATTCAGAACTCACAGTAAAAATGGGAACACTAGAGGTTCTGAATATGTTTGTCCGTGACAGAAAGCACTTCAGTATTGCTTTTGGGAATTGATCATGAATGTGGACAGCCCTCCATATGCATGTTTCATGCTTTATGATGGAGGTCCTGCATACAAGATACAGAATGAAAGTGTATTTCTCCAAAACTAGACAGTGGCACACTTGGAAGCATCTCAACACTATGTCCCAAGAACCACTTTCTAGGGGTCAAATTGCATAGTACCTCTGCAAATGATTTGACAACTTCACATATACTTTGAGTTTTTTTATTACTTGTAGTGAGTGTAGGTGAGAAGGTGTTTTCTCGCCTTTCCCCGTTCATGCTTATCTCCTTTTCCACTCTCTTATTGTCTTCTTAATTACAATAAAGAAGGCATCATTCATCTGAATGGACAGTCTCACAGGGCATGTTTTATTTATGAGTGTGGTGACTGTACTTTAAAGCTCATCATGGCTATATGTCATTCTCTAGTTTCTTCTTGCTACATGTCTGGGCAGGGCCTACATGCTGGGTTAGTTTCCTTTCTTTTCCACATTTCCTGAGTATGCGGCTGGCTAGATAATTGCTCAATATTTTTATTGTGCTGGTTCTTTTTATAGGTGTATAGATATGTCTAACTTATCAGATTGCAAGTTAAAATATGTATATTTTACCATATGTTAATTATATCTCAATAAATCTATTTTTGAAAAGTGCTTCCATACCCCCATCACTTCAAAGAAAAAAAATTGTGTCCTCTATGTGAATCTAGATCTTTTATAGTTGCCCACAGTGCAAAAGTAGAACTTATAATGAATAAGAGAAAATCAAGCAAAAAAAATTATTTAGAAGAAACTTATTAAACATTCTTTCTTGGTTATTACAGCAGTTTTTGTAAAGGCAAGGTAGCTCAATCTCTTGAAGAGGGATGAATTCATGACTACTAACCATAGTTTTTCTTCTTCCTTCCTTCTGATATAGGGAAGAGGCATGAGAACTATACAAATTGACAAAGTATTAAACCAAGTTGTATTCAGAGCCTGCAACATGCTGCTTAGACACAGAACCTGGTTGACCAGCCATAAGGCCAGAGTAGGAAGAACTTATGAAATAAAGAAAGATTTTTGCAGATATTACTCACAACTCTTTACCCATACCACTAATGGTTACCCATACCATAAAAGGAAAATAGGAAAACAAACAAAGTCTTTAACCCATACCCTACACAAAATAAACCCACCATTCATTCCATTCTTTATTCCCTAAGGCCAGACCATGGGGAAACTACAAAAAAGGAAGATTCCTGCTGAAATTACTACTTACTCATACTTTTAATTCTGCATACCCATATCATGAAAACAAAAACAAACAAAAACAAAATAAAACAAAAAGTATATATAAACTCAGTCTCACCGATACTCAGGAGTCTAGTCTCTGATTCTGAGGGGACACCACACTCTGTCTATGGAACATTATTCCTTTTCTAATAAACTTTTGCCCCCAACTCTGGCTCGCTCTTGAATTCTTTTAGGAGCCAAGAACCTTCCCACTCTTGCTGTAGAGTCTGAGTCCCCATTCAGGGGGATTTGCCCCATCCTGCATCACTTCCTGATGATTCTGGCTGGCTCCTCACTCTGACTCCTTGCTGGCCACACCAGACCCAGTGTTGTTGCTGTTCAATTCTCAGTTCAAAATATAGTGCAGAAATGGCTGTGCCTATATGCCACAAAGCACACTGATTTGCAGCCAGCATCAGGGCACTGACTGTTTTCTGATTCCTTTAGAAGGGTGTCAATCAATTATTGCAACATCCATATTTAATGCACATCTACTGAAGGACTGCTGGGGCAGGTCACTGTCTCAGGGTGAAAGACAAAACTGAGAGCTGGCTACAAAGAGGGCTATTTGAGAATGTCTTGTTTTAGAGGACTGAAACAACTTTCCTTGAGGTTTGTGGTCATTCAAAGGGGAAAGGGAATTAACTTTATGGTATACCAGGAATTTTATTAAGCCTATTTTTATTAATTTAATTTAATTCTTGAAACCACCCTGAAGATTAACACGAGTCACTCTTCATTAAAAACTCCAGTCTTGTTGTTTGTCTCTCCCACTAAATTAGAGGCAGAAACGAGGTCTTTTTAACTTTGTATGGCTGGTGATTTGCAAGGTGCCAGACAAAGTAGAGTTTAGTAAATTTTATAAATTTAAGTGAGTATAATTCCTGTACTTAATGAGGCAACTGATTATCTGCAAAGTTAAATAACTCACACGGATAGTAAATGTCTCGTGGTGGGGAAAAGGTGTAATGGTCACTACAACAAGAAGATATCTTCAGACTGAGGAAAGATGCAGGCAACTCCATAGAATATAACAGAATTTATTATAGGGTAATTTACTTACAGGGATATAGAATCGTAGTGGACAGATGACCTAGCAGTTCCACGCAAATAATTCTCTGCTAACAGACTCTTGTTACAGTACTTTTAAAATCATACAACACAAGTACTAATGATTAATAAGACAAAAGGACAAAGAATGTAGTCAGGGGCCATACCTCCTGGTGTGTTGTGATAGATGATTGTTTATAATTGATATTATTACCAGTTTGACATTTACCTCAGTTGTCATTCCAGCTATTATTAACAAAAATATTTATGGCTACATGTTAAGGAACACAGATAATCATCAACCAGAAGGCTTTGGTATGCTTTACTAAGGACAATAAAGTCGGTCAAAAGTCACAGCATGAAAACTTAAAGAAATCCAGCACACACAGCTGGAGCTGGTTTTGTTCACATCTACATCTACACAATAAATGACTGTGCTGAAATTGTTTTTTTTACTTTTTATTTTGAAATAATTTCAGAGGTACAGAGCAGTTGAAAAAATTGTACAAAAATTTTCTTTATATCTTTCAAATAGATATGTAATTATTTTTTCTGAATGTGTGAGAACAAGTTATGGACATGTTGTTTCTTTATCCATAAATACTTCAGTAGCTGTTTCCTAAAAATATGAACAGGAGTTTTGAGCACGCTTCTCTTGCTCAGGCCCGCTTCCATATCTGCAAGTGTACTTTCCCTTCTAATAAGCTTTTCTTTTCTGCTATAAACAAACAAACAAACAAACAAACAAATAAAACATGGACATGCTTTTCACAAAGACTTAATATATTTATTAAAATAAAAAAATTTGCATTGAAACTATACTAATATCTAATCTACAGACTATATCTAACTTTTATCAATTACCTCATTAACATCCTTTATAACAACAGAACACAATTTTTGTCTGTCTCGGGATCCCCATCAGGATCATACGAGGCATTTAGTCACATCTCCTTAATCTCTTTTAATCTGAGTACCCTTTAATTTAGTCTTTGTCTTTCATAATTGTGACATTTTTAACACATATAGGTCTGTTACTTTATAACATGTTCATAAATTTGGACTTGTCTGATTTTTCCCCTCATGACTAGATTTGGTTATGTGTTTTAGCATCATTTATGTACAAAAATGATGTGTATCCTTCTCAATGCATTCTATCATGAAGAACATGATAACTGTCTCATTACTGGTGATGTCAAAACTTGATCATTTGGTTAAGATGGTGTTTATTAGGTTTTTCCACTATAATTTTTAAATTTTCCATTTGTAATTAATTTTCTCATAGATGTGCTGAATTCTTTCTGTTTGTTAATAGTAGGGGAAACTGAGGGGGAAGAGAAAATATATGTGAACACTGAATTTTTGCTCAATTTTTCTATTAACCTAAAAAGACTCCAAAAATAAACTTTATTTTTTTTATTAGTTTCAAGTATATGGTACATTGGTTAGACATTTATATAGTTTATGAAATGATCTCCCTGATTACTCTGTCTTCACTCTGGCTCTACATAAAGCCGTTACCTTACTGCTGTCTGCCTTGCTTATGCTGTGCTCTCCAGCCTCATGACCTTCTAATTTGTACTTCTTTAAACCTTCATTACTTTCTCTCAACCCCACTTCCCCTTCCCCTCTGGCTGTCACTGGATTGTCCTCTATGTTTGTGGGTCTGTTTTGATTCATTTGTCCTTTTTGTTTCTTAGATTCTACATATAAGTGAAATTATATGGTATTTATCTTTTTCTGACTTATTTTGCTCAGCATAATCACTCTAGGTACATCCATGTGGTTACAAATGATAGGATTTCATTTTTTATGGCTGAGTAATATTCCATTGTGTATATAAGCCATAACTTTTTTATCCAATCATTTGTTGATGGGCCCTTAAGCTGCTTCCATATCTTGGCTATTGTGAATAGCCTATGAACATAGGGGTGCATGGACCTTTATGAATTAGTGTTTTGGTTTTATTTGGATAAATATCTAGAAGTGCAATTGTTGGGTCAAAAGATAGATCCATTTTTAACTTTTTGAGGAACATTCAGACTGTTTTCCATAATGGCTATACTAATTTGCAATTCCACCAACAGTATATAAGGGTTTCCATTTCAGAGTGTTGAAATTTTTACCATTATAATACTATATTGTCTTAAAATTTTATTTCCATACTTGAATTTTCTCTATCCTTATAGACTCTTATTATGTGATAATGTGACCTGTATGCCACTGATGTCCTCCCCCAAGTAAAAAATAAAAATATTGACTTGAGCAAGCCCAATAGTAGAGACTATACCAGAGATGTCCCCATGCCTCCTTCCTGGAATTCATTAGTTTTTTCATACATTGAACAAGCTTTTATTGTATGATCATTATAAGAAATACATTTATTTATATGTGATGCCAATACAAAAATAAATTAAACACAATCTAATCCCCCAAGTACTTTGTCTAATTGGAAAGATGTATATGAAAGCACCTTTAGTACAAATGCTCTGAAAGGTTTCTAAAGATAAGTGAAGACAAGACCTAGTTCAGTCATGAGCTTTTTATTTCTACCAAATGAGTATATCTTCATCTTTTTTTCTTATCATTTCCTCAAGAATCCTCTTTAGGTATTTTTTTATTAATCACATTCCCTTCCCCAGGAAACAAAAAATAAGGTATAAGACTTTTGTCAAGTAGGGTTGAATTTGAAGGGCCAGAAACCACAGTAATATTTAAGATTTTTTTGTTCCTCAAGAACTAATTTTTGTTTCCTTTGGGAAAGTATGCACTTCAAACTCCACTTCCAAGATGTTCTTGATTATTCCTACTGTATATCTTTTCAGTGCAATGGTCAACCATTCCCCCTTGTCTACAGAAGAAACTTTGCATGCCTAGGCCTAACAATTAATGACAATTTGAAAGAATTTGGTTTTAAAATATAACAATTATATTTTGCAAAATACCTGACCAGTTCTCGACAAAACTGTCATGGCTATCAAAAACAAGGATAATTTGAGAAACTGTCATAGTCAAGAGGAGCCCAAGGACACGTAAGTATCCTGGATGAAACTCTGGAACAGGAAAAAGATATTAGCAAAAACTAAAAAAATCTGAATAAAGTATAGACTGTAGTTGATAACAATAGTGAAGAACACTCTGGGACTCCTGTGTGGTGAGCCCTTTTGTTTAAAACTGAAACTGAAATACATTAGTGAAATTCTAGACAGTGAGCAGCAGCCTGCACTATCTCAGCAAATGTTTATTTTAAAACTGTTGTTAGTTAGCTATCTTTAAGAGGGTGCTATAAGCAGCTGTCCCCAAGCTTTTTGGCACCAGGGACCGGTGCTCCTATAAGGATCTAATGCTTGATGGTCTGAGGTGGAGCTGAGGTGGTGATGCTACTAGCTCTGGGGAGTGGCTGTAAATACAGATGAAGTTTTGCTTGCTTGCCCTCTGTTTATCTCTCGCTGTGTGGCCCAGTTCATAAGAGGCCATGGTACCAGTCTGAAGCCCAAGGGTTGGGGACCCCTTCATAAAGCATAGCTATGGAAGGGAAAAGAAGAGAACATTTTTACATTTGTGGGGAAAAAAGGGGGCCATACACTGTTATATTGCTCAATATTTTCCATTAAAGATTTATGTGAGAAGTTGTCCTTCCTTGGGTTTGTGTGTGTGTATGTGTGTGTGTGTGTGTGTGTGTGTGTGTGTGTGTGTGTGTGTGATAAATGAAGTAAAATTTTAGTTTTAATTCAACCATATCTGGTTTCAAATTATAGGTCTACCCTTTACTAGTTTAGTAATTTGGGTGAATTTCTTTCTGAACCTGTTTCTTCATGTATAAACTGCCTTGTGATTAATCATGTCTCAAATCAAGTAGCATCAGTTTTTCAGGGAAGTCATCCTTGACTTCTTATATTTACTCAAAATCCTTATTCACAGAGACTTATAACAGAGTATACATGACATGGCAATTCCAAATTTATGTATACCTTGGTAAAATTTTTCTACATGTGCACACAGAAAAATTTACAAAGACGTTTGTTGTAACACTGTTTGTAAGAGTGCAAATTTGGAAATGTTCCAAATATCCATTAATAGAAGATTGATAAATGAATCATGGTTTATCAATACAAAGGAAAAAATAATATAGCAGTAAAAATAAAGGAACATGAAATACACATTTTAATACTGATGAGTCTTAAAAACATTGTTGAGTGAAAAAAAATACAAGTTGCTGAATGATTTATACTATATGATAGTATTAATATAAATTTATTCTAAAATTACACATAGAAACATCCATTATGAATATATTATATATGATGTAAAAGTGTAAAAATAGGACTGGATACACTTCAAATTTATAACTGACCAATTGGCTACAAACCTAAATTTCTGTGACCCCTTCTTGGGTTGGTTACTTTGCTAGAGCAGCTCACAGAACTCAAGGAAACATTTATTTACATTTACCAGTTTATATATTCATGAAGGATATGACAAAGGAGACACATGTGCAGCCAGAAAAAGATATACATAGATCTGGGAGAGTCCAGAGCTTAGGAACTTCTGTGTCTCTGGAGTTGGGGCCCATCACTTTCCCAATATGTGGATGTGTTTCATCACCCGGAAGCTCTCTGAATCCCAGCTTTTGGATTTTATGGAGGCTTCCTTGTGTAGGCATGATCAACTATTAACTCCATTTCAGCCTCTCTCTCCTCTTTGGGAAATGAGGGGTGAGGGGTTGGGGCTGAAATTTTTAATCTTCTAATCATGGCTTGGTCTTTTTGGTGACTAGCGCCATCCAGGTATCCCACCCAGAGTCACCTTGTTAGAACAATAGATGTTCCTAGTGCTCTTACCACTTAGGAATTTTCAAGACTTCCAGGAGCTTTGTGCCAGGAACCAGGTTGGGGGTAGAAACCAATATATATTTTATTTTTTCTCACAGGGATCTAGTCATTATTATTTTTCTAAAAGCTCCTAGGTGAATTTAATATAAAGCCAGAGTTGAGAGTTGCCAGAACATTTGCTGAATTTGTTTCTAAGCTTTGCTTATATTTGGATCATTCTATGTCTGTCAGGTTATTTAAGTTGATTTAGGGATACAGATAAATGAACTTCTGATTTAGTCAATTATCTTAACTTTCCCACAGTACATAATTGCATCTAGAAAAGAAAACAAATCTGGGATTGTTTCCATCTCAGACTAGTCCATTTATTTCAAACTAATACTTTCTAAGAGTTTGAGCTTAAAAGTTTGTTTCAGAGATACCCTCATTCTTACTCCATCCTGGATTGGAGACAAAAAGGGACTACAACTGTTAGTGGGTGGGAAGGGATGACTTGGGGAGGGGAGAGGAGGATTAGATGTTGCTGTATATTTCTAAAAGATGGCATTTGTATTTTGTTTTTAATTTTTGTTGCAAGATATTTTCAGTACTTTTAAGATGACAGAAAAAAATAAAATAGAATATACAGCCACACTTAATTTTTCTATTTTTAAGTCATATTTCATGTTATCTAATGTTTCTAACAGTTTAAAATTTCTGTAGCAGTATTTCTTCAACTGACAAGTTTCTTTTAATATATAAAAAATAAGAATGTAATTGAATTGTTCAGCGAAAGGGAGTTCAGTCTTTTGCTAGTTTACTTTTACTAGGCTACTTCCAAAGAATCTCTGGAAATGTCTAGGTAATGTTTCTATGGTGCAGAAATTCATTCTGATTACCACTCAGGTCACCACATGCCATCTGAAGACCCTTTTCCCTGAGGATGCTGCTATTCTACACTGGTTCACACCAAACATGAGCATAGATCCTTTCCACTACTCCCCACAGAATTTACTTGAAGACTCTGAAATTATGAAATGCAAATGCAGCACAGCTTAAAGGTGAATACTATTGAGAGCTGCTTTAAGTTGGAGAACTCAAGTCCCACCACAGCGTTCCACTTACTAGGTACCCACCTTCTCAGGTGTCAGAATGCCTTGGTATGCTTAACTCTCCCTTTAATGTTCATCACCCTTGGAATCCAGGCTCCTGAAACCTGAAAGGTAGTATTCCATTCTTTGTTCCTAAGACATGACATAAATGTGTGGCATAAAGGAAGATCAGCTCAATTGGCACACCTATTAAAGGAATGGGATGCTTTGGAAAGAACCATTCTGTAGCAATCGACACTCATAACTTCTTCAATATGTGGCCTTTCCAATGTGCATTATCTTTGGCTGCTACTCAAAGACTAATCACTCTACAAAGCAGTTTGACTTACGTAGGCCTTCTAACTCTAGAGGTTAGTGGCCGATAACTCTAGGAGTTGACAAAGAAACAAACTCCCTCTATGAAAGCAACCTATGAAGGGGAGCAGAATATACCACCCCAAAATATGCCTCTTTGCCATAAGGATTATTTTGAGTTGACTATTTTCAGGAACTGCAGACATAAGAGAAGTTCTAAAAACAGAGTGGACTTTATCCTTTTATAAGAGAAATTTATATTATAAAGGGGGCCTGTACCAGGAAAAAGGCCTTTATCAGAGATCACTTTTTCATCCCAGAGACTTATCTATATGGCAAGGCAACCTTTGTTTATCATACATTTACTCTTCTCACCTACCTGTGAATTGCCTTCCGCCCCTTTTAAGCCCCAGACTCTTTCCTATTCCTTAGCTCAGGATAATATATAAGGCTCAATCCTCTGGCCACTTTTTGAGACTCATATCTTTGTGGGGTTCCCATATGTACAGAAATAATTAAAATATTTTTCTATTAATCTATCTTTTTATTACAGATGTGTTCTCAGCCAAGAACCTAAAAGGATAGAGGAAAAATTATTTTTTCTACCCTGCACCTAAGGCCAAGATAGTTCTCCTTGGAATACTGGTAAAAGCAGCTAGATCTCTCTAGTCTAGCAAGTGTAAAAGGGATCTCAAACACTCATACACTCATTAGAATGCAGCAGAAAGTGGTTTTATTGTTGTGAACACACTGCAACAAAGGTTGGCAGAAGTTCCAAGATTAAGAATATAGAGATCTGAACCCTTCTTTGTTCTCTTTCCTATTGTCTTTCCTTGAAATACATAGAGCTCCAAAGAAAAAAAGAATCTTTTCCAACTCTGATTTGGGGTATCCTTGGCACTCTAATTCTCCAAATACTGTCATTTCTTCTATGGGAATGAGGGAAATCAACAAAAGAAAAGAACAGGCAGAAGAACTCATAAGAGAACCTGTACCAAGTGAGAGGAAAAGTGATGGAAACTTTAAATAATCTTATCTAAGTGTACAGGAACCAATTGATAGGGAGGGTCACTTTTTTGAGGAGGGTCACAGGCAATAATGAAGAACTTGGGTAGGTTAGCATCTTTGTAGCGGCAGGCAGGATACTTCCCTGCAGTGAGATGGCAGTTGGTCATATACACACGCTTTGCACTCTGGTGGCAATTGTTCTGACCATTCTTGCAGTAGATGTTAGGCAACTCACAGGCAGCAGCCACATTCTGGAAGGAGTCATGCAGAAAGGTGTTTTGAGGCTTACAGTGCTGAGTATAATTATTGACACCACTCATTGCCATGTTACATTGGAGAGGACGTAGCTGTATATGCTGAATTTCAAACCAGTGAGCCTTAGTGAGGTTCTTAGGCAAAGCATAAAGTGGACACATTGGCCCCCGTAGTCCCAGCAGCAATAGGAGAAGAAATAAACGTTCCAGGAGATCGAGCATCATCTTTTCTGTGTAGGAAGAGGAAAGATAATGGTAGTAATAGAAGCAATAGGAGAAAAATTGTTATCTATAATTGTTTAAAATTTTTTTATTGTACCTTTTAAAATTTTATCGCACTTTTTCCCTATCTTTTATCTCACTCAAGTCTCACAACTCTGTGATGAACCTGAAGCCCAGTGAGGATGAATATGAGGTGAGAATAATTAATATAGGGAGGAGGCAAGAGAATTAAAAATGTTAAGCCAAAATCAGAGACTGCAATATGCTGGTCAGCTCTTCAACCAGGCTAGGAAGATACCTTCAGAAAAAAGGAAGATTTCTACTGGGATAGCTAACAACCCATTTCCCACACCAGTGAAGGGAAAACAGGAACCAAGAGTCATTCCTTATGGCTAAACCATGGGGAAACTATGGATTAAAGGCTGGGAGCTGCCAGCAGTTCTTTCACTCTACATATTTTTACCTTTTCTGGCTACATATTCTTCTCTTCCTCCCTGTATGTCTATATCAAAGGAAATGGAAACTAAAGAATGACATATAAACTAAATTCCTTGAACACTCAGGGTCCCTCTCAGTGCCTTTACTCTGTCTGTAGAGGGTTACCTCTTTTGTAACAAACTTTCCTTTTCACTTTAACTTTGGCGTGTGTGTTGAATTCTTTCCACACTTTGCCAAAGGACTCTCTTCTTCTCTTGGTGCAGGGCTTGGTCTCCCCACTACTACGGGAAATTAGTCCTGTCCTGCAACAAGAAGACTTTTCCTGTGATTGGCAGATTCCAATCTTCTCTTTATTCTGTACTTGTGTGTTTGATGGCTCTCATGTCAGAAACCTTTGTTTCTTCCCTCTTATCTTCTGAAATATCTATTCTCCATCAATTTGACCTGGACCTCCCAGCCATCTTCACTGTTCTAGTCACCCCAGCCCTGAGGTGTCTCTTACCAGGTCTCCACACTGGTGCTCCGCTGAGAACAGAAGCAGTAGTTAGTTATAGGCTGAGACTTTTGTGGGCTGTTACTCTTCTAGGCAGGCCAGAGCTGCCTGCTTGATGCAAAGGAGGACCTTAAGAAAGAAAAATTTAGGGCTTGCAAGATGATCCTCTTGTGCACCGCGTGAATGAGATGCTTAGACTTTCAAACTTGCTGTTTAAAATAGTATCACTATTACTGTAGAAACAGGAAGAGTAAGCTTACATAAAGAAAGTGACTCAAAGCTCACAGTTTTGAGGAACTGATCACTTCCTGATATGGGTTGGACACTTCCTTCCTGAGCTGAAGCTTCCTGTTTTTAAAGCTCTATTGATGCAGGACAGGGAGAATGCCCTGGAGTGGGGACTCAAGTTCTGCACCAGGAGAAGGAGGGTTCTTGATTGTGTAAAGGAAAGAATTCAAGCGCTCGGCCAGAGTTAGAGTCAAAATGAAAGTTTATCAGAGAAGGAACAGACAGAGACGTGGTCTCCTCTCAAAGACAGAATGAGGGAGATGGAACAGGACTGAGAGGGACAATGAGAGGCTCCAATAATCTATAGTATAAAAATGATGTCTGTTTATAGCCAAGCTTCAGTATACAAGGTCAATATACCAAAATCAACTGCTTTCTTATATACCAGCAATGAACAATTGGAATTTGAAATTTAAAACACACATACACAAACATTTACTTTAGCACCAAAATATGTACAAAATCAATATGAGGAAAGCTATCAAACTCTGATAAAATAAATCAAAGAGGGTCTAAAGAAATAGAAAGACATTCCATGTTCATGCTGAAAGAAACCAGAATGTGTCACTCCAAAATATGGGTCTTTGACATAAAAATTATTTTGCAACGAAGGCAATTAAGAATCAGTAAAAACTCCTCCTTTTTAGCCTCAAAGCAGGAAATAAATTCTCCTTTTACTAAAAACAGACTCTTAACAGCCCAGAGAGGGCACCAGAGTAGTCTGCAAACAAACCTTGCTAAACTAACAATTATCTTCCCAGTTACTTTTTTTTGAAAAAAAGCCATTTACTACCAATAACCAAACCCCTGTCTTGTCAGTTCTTCACAAATTTGTTTGTCTGAAAGGTATTGTTGTGGTCACAAAGCCAATGTACTCAGCACATCAAATATTTAATATTCAATTGATCAGAGTTTGGAACAGGGAAAGGTTTTATTTGTCAAAATGGCACTTGTTTTTATAGACACCTTTTCAGGATGGGTAGAGGCCTTTCCCACCAGGAAAGAGACTGCCTTAATAGTTTCTAAGAAACTTCTACAAAAAATCCTCCCTTGATTTGGTCTCACCAGAACTTTATGATTGGATAACGGGCCAGTCTTTGTAGCAAAGGTATCACAACAATTGGCTAGCTACTTAAATTTGGCATGAAAACTCCACTGTGCCTACCGGTCCCACAGTTCAGGCCAAGTAGAGCAAATGAATCGGACCCTAAAAGAGACATTAGTCAAGTTAGGATTAGAAACTGGTGGGACCTGGGTAGAACTTCTCCCCTTCACTCTTCTCTGAGCTGGGTGTACTCCATATATTAATGGATTTACCCTATTTGAAAATTTCTTTGGAAAACCCCCACCTTTAGTACCCAGAATGGAAAATGATAGTAAGGCAGAACTACGTAACCTTGTCTTACTTAAGTCTTTATAGGCCCTTCAAAGTGTGTAGAAGGACATTTGGTCCCGGGTTCTTGCTGCCCACTCAGCCCTGGGGGATGGACTTCCCCATTAGTTTCAGCCTGGGGCTTTGTGTGGATCTGGAAGTTCACTTCCAAGGGACTAGAACCAAAATGAAACGGACCCTTCGCTGTCTACCTGATGATACCCACTGCAGTTAAAGTAGACAGCATCTCATCATGGATTCATCACTCCCACGTGAAGGCAGCATGAGAGCAGACAGCTCAGGAAGATGGGCCCTTACGACTAAGACTAAAGCATACAGAAGTCTAAACCTCCGTTTCTTCCTTTTTTCCTCTTTAGCCCAGGCATACAGAAACATACATCGGCCTGGAGTATAGGGCCTTATAGTAACTGAGACCAGTGAAATCATGGCCCAGAACATCACCAGCCACAGTACTCCAGAGATCCAGATAAACTTGTGCTGGCTTGCCAGACATCCCCTCGCCATTGCAATGGCTGGACACCACCTTGGATCGGGATCCTTCCTACTCAGAGGAACATACTTAGGCTACAAGGGGGGACCCAGCGTGATACAGCTGTAGCATATTATCAGCTGAGAAAAGCCTCTTAGAGATAGGACTCTATATTTGTCCTCAAGGACATTACCCAGGGATATCTAGCCACATAGGTAATATGGGACTTGGATGTGAAGGCCAAGGCCCATTTTCTTGTGCTAACTGGGGTTGTGAAATTATCTCCACTATAGATAATTATAAAAACAGAATTATGATCCTATTAGATTAATAAGAGGACCAAACCCCTCCACATGCTCTCTTGGGTCTTGCAATCCTATCATAATCACCATCAAAACTGGTAGGCCTGGGGGACAACACTACAGGACAGACACAGGGTATCAGATTACATAAAACTGGGTATGATTCAGGATTATATTTTACTATGTAGGTTAAGGACCCTCCCAGGAAGGCTAACCCTATAGGACCCAACAAACCACTAGTTCCAGGACTACTCCAAAGTCTTACACCTAAGGAAACTTCTGTTTCTGGAACAACTCCAACTCCAGCTCTAGCTCCTCCAAGTAGTAGCCTAATAGCTATTAAACCCCAGGGATTTGACCAGCCACAACCAGAACCAGAAGGAGCATTAATAACTATGCTAATGACAATACAAAAGGTCTTAAATAAGACCACCCTGGACATAGGACAAGATTTCTGGTTGTGCCTAAACCCAAAACCCCCTTACTATGTCCCCCTAAACTTAACTGAGCCCAGCAGGCTAGAACTTCAAGTCAATTCACTAGCAGAAGTAGTCCTCCAAAAGAGAAGAGGTTTAAATTTATTATTCTTAAAACAAGACAGATTATGTATGGCTCTAGAGTTATTGCTTTTGTGCCAATAACTCTAGAATAATTAGAGAAAGCTTACTACTAGTACAGAGAAATTTAGATGCCAGGAAAAAACAAAGACTAGAATCAGATAACTGGTTTCATAGGATGTTCAATTGGTCGCCATGGCTAACAACCCTTCTATCTGCTATAGCTGGACTTTTTATCCTCTTCCTCCTCTTATTAACTTTTGGCCCATGTTTCCTCAATTTCTTGTTTACATATGTAAGAAAGAATTAATTCTATTAAACTAGTAGTAATAAAAAATAGAGGCTATAAGCAAATTACACATGAAGAATCAAAGATTTGATTTTTTCACTAAAGCCAGTGGAGAATGTGCTAGCTGGAAAATCACTATTTGGCTATCGCCCATGGAAACATAATGCTCTAACAATAAGCTTTCTGCTTCTGTACCCTGCTTGCACAACCTACCTGTGGGCTGACAGTTAGTAAAATGAAAAATAGACTTGTGTGTTTAAATAGGATGAAGAATAGGGGTTTATGGCTTAAAAACCTCTACGTTTCAGGGCTGCTTAATTTGGGGCCTGTGTACCCCTGACAGACCCAGCTGGCTGAATAAAGAGTGTGTTTCTTATAACTCACTGATTTCTGGTGTTTCTGGTGGTCTATGTGTCTATTGGGGGCTGACAGCTAAAACATCTGAAGGCGGAGCATCTCCTCCTATACGCTTGAGGCATGTACCTGAGGTCTGGGACACCCGGGGGTATGGTCCGTGGCTCCGCCTGGGGCGAAAACCCAAGATCTTCTGCGTGTACAGCAGACATACTAATCACTACACTATGGAGCCATCCCCGTTCTTATACTATTCTGAATCACCATATTTTAATTCTTTAATAAAAGCAACTTTTAAAGAGTTTTTTAAATGAGTTACGTGTGTGTCATGGCCAAGCTCATTGTGTCAGCTATGCCAAGTATCAGCAGTATTGCTAATCAAGATGGGAAAGTTCAATGGTAGATGCCCAGTGGGAAGAATGCACAAGAGGCTGACATGAGAATGAAACTGCAGGCACCAACTTTATTATGCAGAGCACACTTTTGTTGGGAAGTGCAGCTCTTTTGGGTGGAGCACGGTAATGCATGCACTTCTTCTGCTTTCTTTTCTTGTGTTCCCCTTCTGCTCTTCAGGGGACCACATGCCTCTACACATAGCAGAGTACAATAATGGCCTTCAGACACACATACAATAAACTGAATTATATTTATGGATTTTAGTCGCAGCTGCCTGACTACACTAATGCTAAATCTAGGGCCCTATTCCTAGCCTTGGGCCTGGATCACAGCCAGACCATGGATCACAGCCAGACCTTGGGCCAGTCAGGCCCGGAATCCACATGTGTGGAAACTTATATTGGAGGCCAGAATAGACCACATTAAAATATGAATATTTGACCCCAAAATATGTTACTACATTTTGAAGCAGCATTTATCAAGTGAGAAAAACAATTAGCATTATCCATATTTAAATTGATTACCAATGAAGAACTACTGGTTTAACACTAACTTCTTATGAGTTTGATGGGTATAGGTCATCATCTCCCAGGTGCACTGAAAAATTGCAAAGTTGAGGAGCTGTCCTTGGAACATGATGACCAAGCGAGGCTCATTGGCTACTCATTGAGGCCCGGGTTCTAGGAAGGTGAGCAGTCACCTAATTGAACATGTTGACACTGTGACCTTTTCTCTAATTGTTTCAAGGCCGGAATCATTCAACAATGCAGGGTTCTGAAGAACACAAAGTACTGCACTTTAATGTTTGGTATTTCTCCTCCCCATACCTGCCCTAGGCAAAATTATTTGAAGTAAACATTTCTCTTACCGTGGATCTCTCTCCCACACTTAGCAAACAGAATTCTAGTGGACTCTACTTACTTGTGTCCTCAACATTTCCTCCTTCAACTAACTTCCTGTTTCACACACACACACAAAATTTAAATCTTAAGCCCTATTCTTAAGAAACATTGCATTTAAAGTCCTCTAACACCACCCTATTACTCTGCTAAGTAAAAATGATTATTATCGGATAAATTCGATTGTGCTAAAATGTTCTATGTTACATATTATTTTTCAGGAAACATAATGCCCTAACCCATCTAAAATGCACTAGCCTCCTTAAAGACATTCTTAACAAATGAATCCAGTAAAGACCTCTGTCATTCTATGGCTAATGAAGAAGGTCATTTATAATCCTGGGAATAGCTTTTATTCAGATGATGGCCTATAGTATTTTTGTATTAGAAATCTTTATCTCCTGGAGCCAGGGAAAGGAGATGATTGATGGGAGCTTGTAATGTTGGTTTTATCAATGTCAAAATTAAAGTACAAAGTGAAAAGATAGGAAAGGAAGAAAAGCAATGTCAAATGAGTACCTACTCTGAGCCAGAACCATGCTACAATTTTTATATCCAATTGCCTCTGTCCATACCACCCAATGTAGGTAGAACTCAGCATGTCAACACAATCAATGCCTAGGTCACACCTATTCTCCGTCTTAGCACGTAAACATTTACACTCTCTTCATACACATAAACATATTAACACATAACATACACCTTAAACCTACACACAGCACAAATCACATCTAAGCATAATCTGTATCACACACACCTCTAACACTTATACCAATCACACAACACATAATCTGAACATATAACATTATAAATGTCACATACAGTGGAATAATGTAATTTATTTAGGGAACAGAAGACCATCCAACTTGGGTACGTATAAGGAATCAACATCAGGAAAATTCTCAGGATAGTTAAAAAGAGATGCCATATGAGCTGAATCTTAGAAAAAAAAATAGATGTAAATCAGGTGTATTCCAGGCAGAGAACAAGCACAAGCAAATTTATGATATCAAGAATCCTTGTGATACATAACACTAAGTAGTTGGAAAACATTGGCACATATATGCAAAGTTGGGAGCAGCAAGGGCTATTGACGTAGGCGGGGGCCACCACTTGGGAAGCACCGAACACTACTAAAACGTGGGGGTAGGGTAGACTTTCTAGCTGCTGATCCCTTCTAACAATCGGATGTCCTCTATGCTATCAACAAACCCACTCATGCCACAATGGAATTCAACGTAGCTGTAGCTCCTGTGCTCTTTATAGCTCTTTTTGTTATTTGCCAGGTCACACTTGAGTACTTTGAAGGGATATGGGGCCCATATATATACATTTCTGTAGCGATCTCTCCAGTTCCTGATGCACATATGCTCAATGTGGTGCCATAAAGTATAGATGAAGATGTGATAATCCTTGTCTTTTGGAGCTTCTCTTTCCCTCATGAGATTATTGCATCTATAGTCATTGAATTCCCAGCTTGTACTCAGGTGATGCTGTTTCATGAATTCCCTCCAGGAAAGGTTCTGGCTGTCTGCAAGGAGTCCACATAGGGGAAACAGCAGGACCAAGAGAGGGCCTAGGACCTTTAGCGAAGATGACATCTCAGTCACCAGAGCCACCTGTGGGTCTACTGGGAGGAGAGAGGAAAGCATTATTGCAACACTGCCCTAAGAGCTGAGCTCCACCTTAAAACTCCTTTCCCTGCTAATATAGACGTGTAAGCCCAATATTACTGCTTGGTTCCCAGACTAGATTAGTCTCATTGGACAATAAAACTTATAAGTATTGAAAACATGCTAAAGCCTACGTGAAGTTAAAAGCACAAAATTGAAAGAAATAAGTGAAGTTTATTTTGAGAATTCCAAACATCTCCTGTCTAACCTCTCTTCCACCCAAACTGAGGCACTAATCATCCTCTAGCTAGCTCTGTTTTATAGTCCAGATTGGTTCTCAGAAAGGCATGTGTTCAAAAGAGAATGGTATTTTAAGCTTCGTGTCTATGATGTAGAAAGGGTTGTCACCCTTTAAGGGAATGTAAAAGATAAGTAAAGACTTGAGAGATATTTTCCAAGTAGAAAGGCTTTGGTTCCCTGAAATTCCAGGCTGCGATTAAACAACCAACTCTGCAGATGGTGCTTATTTAATCTTGACTTCCTTATAACACTTCCCCAAAGCCTATGTGGAACATGTTATTACTTTTGACTACACACTTCCCTTTTCAGAGATTATTTCCCTAATCATGATAAATAGTCTTTATTTGTCCTTAAGAATATTACCATAAAAGGAACTCCAGTTTTGAAATATTGTTCTAATCAATTAAGTAACAAGACTGAAACAACCCTCACAGGAAGAACGCTAGTCAAAATCAGGGCCTAGAGATTTTTGAAAAGGTCTCGCCTTTAAATCAGCTCTCTGTCCTCAGTTACCATGAGGAAGTCCCTATAGAACCTCTAACCTTATAACAGAGTGAAATGCTCTCTCTCCCTACTTGACACAGGCTAATAGCTCCTATAGCATATCTAGAGAACTCTGCTTGAGGCTTGAGTATTTTGCCTGAACATCAGCCTTTTGTCAGAAAGGCCCTCCCCTGAGGAGTTTGGAAGTGTGTACAGAATAGTGACTTTATAAAAGATTTATAAAGGAGCCTCAGGGCTAACTCAGATCAGCAGAAGTCAACAAAGAGATTCAGAGGTTTTGCAGTCTTCCTAGGTGCCTAGCTGTCTAGAGCTTTCACCTACCTCTTGCTCCACTTCTTGGACATAAAGGACACTGGACTTTGGGGCGCTCTGAAGATGGATTTGAGGAACTATTGAGAGCTCCCATCTTTTCAGTTGGTGCTTTCTCAATCAATAAACCTCTCCTTACTTCAGTCTCTGATCTACTGAATAGTGGCATTTTGAAACATAGGGGACACAGACCTTGAATCAGTAGCAACTTGATTCTCAGGTCTCTCGGCACTAATGTCTTCAAATAGGCCTATTATAATAATAGGTCCTTCACAGACCTGTGAGAGTTTAATGAGATTTGTGTGAGAGCACTTCTGAGGATGTCAGGCACAGAACAAGGGATAAGCAATTTCTCCTTTGTGGCCCCCTATCCCTGGCTCAAATTGGCCTAATTGGGATTAGAAGACTAGGATTCAAGCTGGTTCGAAGTATTAAGCTTAGAAAGGTTCGGGGAGGAAGAGGGGATGTATCAGTGAGATTAATGCTGAGTTGAATTCAGGTCTTTGCTTCTTATAAGTTGGATCACTTTCCATTCTTAAGTCTACCTTCTAGACATGCAATCATGCCCCTTCCAGTGTTTTTGAGCCTTTTCCTGCAAGCATCCTTAGTACCAAATCTTCTAACTCTAACTCACCTTATTTAGATCCAGTACTCACGTCACTTGTAATAGCAGGAATCAGTATGTTGATATAAAGAGTAGAGGTTCTGTGTCCTTCCTCTTTTTGCAGCACCAAGAAGTCTTGAGGCGGTAAATAAAGGAATAGGTATGGGAGGTACAGAACTCCCAAATGGTGGTGAGAGAGAGGGGACAGCCTTAGTATGTGAACCTGTTTCTTTATCTTTTCATCTAGAACAGTTGGGTTCACTCTGAGAATAGCCTGAAGCCAAAGTGTCAGACATCAAAGACTGACTTCTGGGTACAAATAAATCATAAGGCCCTGGGAACAGATGTTAGAGAACAAAATTCAAACAAGTAAGTTTGAAGATCTAAGTGGCTTTATTAAGCAATTCATGAATATGGTAGTATCCCATCTAGCAACTAGAAGGATGCTCAGAGGAGTTGAACAAAATGGAAGATTTTTATAGGCAGAAAGGGGGCGGGACTAAGAAGTTAAAAGAAGAGTGGATTATTTCAAGCAAAGACACCTTCTCTTAGGGAAAGGCAGGGGATCTTACAAAGCAGATTACCTTAGATCTGGAAATTCCAGGCTGATTGGTTTAAAAATCCACTTCTGGGAGAAGCTAAAAATTTTATTTATGATTTTTTATACTTGTGATTTTTTTGACTTTCAGGTGGTGTGAAAGCCTTGTGCAATCAGTAGAAACTGGCTGGGTTAAACTACAGTGTTCAGTAGTGTTAAAAAAAGAAACAACAGTACAAAATGGAGTCACTTTTGGTACCCATATTAGCTTGATTGTTGTAATTATTTCACATTGCATATGTACATATATTAAATAAGGTTGTACATCTTAAAAACAAATAATATATATCTGCTGTAATTCAAGTATTTTCAGTTTAATCCTTTCATGCACATGTGTACACACACATTCACAAACGCACCTTCCTTCTTTAGCTGCTAGTGTCTTCATACATCTCTGTTCCCAATTTGTTTCTAAATATTCAAAAGGAGAAGGGAGGGGTGTGAGAATTGCCTTTGAGAAGAATCAATCACTTTAGAGTAAATTAAACAGTTTCTGTGATGTGGTCATCCATCTAATAGGCTTTAGTCTTCACCCAGTTTATGAGGGTATTAAGGTATATGCATGTTTATAAACTAGAGAAGAATTAAAAGAGGACAGAAAAAAATAAATAACCCCCCATGCAAGAACCATAGCACAGTCTTCACACATACCTGCAGTTTGAGTTCTTTATTGTAAGGAAAACATGAACAATCTTTCAGTCAGTGATTCGAAAGTTCGGGAAGAACAAAAGAGAATTTCTTGTATCATTTCTTGATCTTATTAGATCCAAACATAACACACTTGCCAAATTATACAGATAGAGCTCCCATTTTGCCAGTATATATTTCCAAGTTTTTAATGCTTCCCCCAACAGTTGACCTTCGAGAATAACAAAAAGCAGATCCCTTTAAAACACTCCTTGTGATGAAATAAAAAAGCCTTAAATTAATAGCCAATTAAAGTGGATTTTTGTCTCAGCTTCTCCACTAACTTCATGGTCTTCAGCAAATCCCTTAACTTTGGGCTCCTATGTATAACAACATCAGTATCACAAGGGTGTTGTGGTAGTAAAATGAAATAACTGAGATGAAAGAATTTTGAAATGCTTGAAATGCTATACACACACACATGCACACACACACACCATGTTTTATGTGTGTGTGTGTGTGTGTGTGTGTGTGTGTATAAATAAAATGACTAAATTGCAGAGGTGAGGATCTGAGGGAGCTAAGCCGACCAGTATTATAAAAGGAAGCAGAAGAATTTACAGAAAAGTTTATTACAGAAAACAAAATGGGTTATATAGAGAAAAAATTAAAAATAAGCAGAAGAGACAGCCTGGCACTGCTCAAATGCATTACTCATTGTTATTCAAGCAGAAAGTTAAAGGCTGACCATGGGGCCGACCTTGCAGGGTGGCATCTATCTGGCAAAGTGCACAGGCAGCGCTGGATTACCGTCACAGGCAATGACAACATGTCTAGTACCAGTCATGGCCCGATATCTGCACTTGGGGGCTTTGGAACCTGCTATCAGCCTGCAGTCTGTGGCATTCACTACACTCTCATGACAGTTCATTTCACCATTCCTGCACTGGATATTGGTGGTGCTGCAGATATTAGTAATTTTCCAGATGTCTTCATGGATGAAGGTGTTGAAGTACTTGCAATAACGCGAAGTCATCTTTCGTCTTTGCATCAACCAGTCACAGTAGCTATCATTGCGATTTGTCACCTTAGGGTCCACATGTTGCCTCAGGAATTGTTGGTACCTGAGATCCTGGCCATAGGAGGGCTGCAGCAGTCCCAGCCCTAGGAGGGTCAGCAACAAGAGCAGAAGCAACAAAAGGGTCCTCTGGAGAGCCATCACTACCTTGGAGGTGCCTAGAGAGAAACAAAGGGGCAGGAAAAAGGAAGGTAACAATTGGGCACCAGAGAGAGGTGTTAAGAATGGCAAGATAACACTTCCTCGACTCTACAGTGTCTTCATTTCTCCTTGCTATATGTACCATCTCCCTACTCTTCTCTGCTCACAAATTCTCTCGACACTGCTTCCCCAAGAGTGAACAATTTTTAAACACAATCTTCTCTGAAAGCGAGAGCCTTTCTCTTGTAGAGAGAAGTTGCTGTAGCCAGTACGATGACTCAGGGTAGAGACTGACTGGGTGACTCTCGAGGTGCATTTAGCCTGGATGGTCAGGGTGTGAAAAGGGAGAAAAGGCAGATCTAAACCAAACTGGAAATGTCTGTCTCTTGAGGGACTTCTCCAGTCATATGCTCTTTAGATTGTTTGGCTCCCTGAAGGCTCTGATTCCCAAGAGTTTGGATAGATTCAAAATATCTCAAAGAAAATGAAGTGATTTTTATTCCTGACATCTGGGAATTGAGGAATGTGCATAAAAAAGAATAGAGTAACATTTAGGTTTAGCCTTTCTGTTCCAAGTTGTTAGCGGCGGGGGGGGGGGGGGGGCGGGGGAGCAGGGTGGGGAGGGCCAGCCAGATGCCTGCCTGGAGACTCCTCAGCTTGATACCTAGAAACCAGACCTTCTGAATAGGGCTCAACCTAAAGCCCTAGGCACCACCACCCTAATCCGGAGGCTCAATTAGCATTTGATTAATGTTCCCCACCCTATACCCCTACCCCCACATAACCCCATAAAAGCTGCACCCTCACACCCCGGGGCGTGACTTCTCTGGCCCCTCTCCTCTCAGGACCAGAGAACCTCACCCGGGAGCCTTCTCTCAATAAATGCTTGCTTTGAAAACTTCTCTCGGTGTGTTACACATTTACCTTACAAATGTGTCTATTGTTTTTTAATTAAAAAAATTGTTTTAGGTAATAAAATGTTCTAAAATTTAAAAAAAATTTTCTTCAATTAAAGTTGACATATAATATCAGTTTCAGGTATACAAAATAGTGATTAGACATTTAGGTACCTTATGAAGTGATCACCCCAATAAGTCTAGTACCCATCTGGCACCATACATAGTTAATGCAATATTATTGACTATATTTCCTATGCTGTAATTTTACATGCCTGTGACTATTTCTATGACTGGCAATTTGTACTTTTTTTTTTTAATTTTAAAATATTTTATTTTTAAAACAGGTCAGAACACTAAGCTCCTGGCCCATTCAATTTGTATTTCTTAATTCCTTCACCTTTTTCACACATGTGGCTATTCTTCTAATGATATTAAAATCAGGCCCTTTTGGACATCTTGTTAAAACTATTTTAAAAAGGTCAAAAACTGATTATCCAGCCACAGTGCTTTCAAGAGAGTAAATATTGGTTGAATGAACTAATAAATAAAATGAACGAGCTAATGAACAAATAAAACGAAGTGGGTATAGAGAATGAAAGTGTTTTCCAGGCTTGTGGAACTGACTGATAAGAAAAGCTATGAAACATTTCAAATATAAATCTAAACAGCACAATCACCACAAAAGAGGACTCGGATGGTGTCCTCCTTGCTGCTTCTATGTACAACCTAAAAAACTAGGCCCTGGTGATAAATTCCATTCCCATGTATGTATGTATGTATGTATTTATTTTAATTAGTTTCAAGTATACAGTACATTGGTTAGACATCTATATAGTTGGTAAATGATCCCCTCTATTGCTCCCTCCCTCCCCTGACCCACCACCTAGCTAATGTATTAATGCTAACTGCATTCCCTATGCCTTGTTCCCCATCCCAATGACCATGTATCAACTACTAATTTGTACTTCTTTAACCCTTCACCCCATTCTCCCAGCCCCCCCATATCACCCTCCTCTCTGTCCGTCACCAAATTGTCCACTATATATGTGAGTTTGTTTTGGATTAGTTTGTTCTTTTTATTCCTTAGATTCTGCATATAAGTGAAATCATATAGTGTTTATCTTTCTGTCTGACTTAAATACCTTCTAGGTCCATCAAACCAATATCTTTTTCCATCCCTTTCATTTTAGTCTGTGTGTGTCTTTTAATTTGAAGTGAGTCTTTTGTATTTTTTCTTCTTAAAGAGTCCCTCCAACATTTCCTATAATACTGGCTTGGTGGTGATAAATTTCTTTAGCTTATTTTTGTCTGGGAAGCTCTTTATCGGTCCTTCAACTCTAAATGATAGCTTTGCTGGATAAAATATCCTGGGTCTTCATCCTGTCAAATATTTTTTGCTAAGCCCTTCTGTCCTGCATAGTTTCTTTTGAGAAATCAGCTGCCAGTCTTATGGGTGTTCCCTTATAAGTAATTATCTTTTATTGCTGCTTTTAGTATTCTTTCTTTGCATTTAAACTTTGGTATTTTAATTATGATGAGTCTTGGTGTGGGCCTCTTTAAATCCCTGATTTTTGAAATTCTTTGAGCTTCCTGGGACTTTATGTCCATTTCTTTCACCAGGTTAGGGAAGTTTTCCATCATTATTTCTTCAAATATCTCTTTAACATCTTGTTTTCCTTTAGATATCCCTATGACACGGATATTTTTACCTTTAATAGTGTCCGATGTGCTCCTTAAGTCTTGGTATCTTATCTCTTGCCATTCTGATTGTGTGTCCTTGGCTTCCCCATCCTCTATATAGGGCATTCGATCTGCTTCTTTATTCATTTCATTTATTCCATTTAATATACTTCTCATCTCAGATAATGTGTTTTTCATTTCTGACTGGTTCTCTTCTATAATTTCCATTTTTATGTTTTTTTTTATCTCTTTGTTGAAGTTCTCACTGAATTAATCTACACTTCCTATAAGTTTACTGTGCATCTTTATAACCAGTATTTTGATTGCTTGACTCCATTATTTCTTGATCTCTGTTTTGTTCTCTCATATGGTTTCTGCTTCTTTGTTTTCCCCTTTTGGCTGCCTTTCTGTGTCTGTTTCTACGTACTAAGCAAAGCTCCTAAGTCTCCCGGTCTCTCTGGTCTGTAGTACGTGTCCATTGACACAGTTCTGAGAGGGGTTCAGCTGCAGGCCAAAGTTAGCCCCAGCCTCTACCCATCTGGGGTCACCAGTTAAGATTCAGCAAGCAATCCACAGATGCTGTGCTTGTAGTTGCCTCAAAAGGCCACAGCAAAAAATGAGGCCAGCTGTCTCCAATGGGAGTCTAGGCGTTGCTCAGCAAGGAGCACCTGACTCCGTGAGAATACACCTGATGAGACTTGGGTGGGGCCCTGAGTTGGGGGAGGTGAAGTTTCAGGGAATCCTCTGGGCAGAGCAACCTGTTATCCAGTTTGATGATGACAGGGCTAGGCGCTGAGTCTGGCGCCCGTTGGTATGTGGGAGAGTGCAACAGGGAGCAATGAATATCACCGGTACTTCTTGACAGAGCAAGTCTCACTTCAGCCCTCATTCTAACAATGTCTCTCTGTAAATCCCTGGTGCAAATCCCTGGCACGCAGCCGAATTGTCACTGGTGCTCAGAGCAAGCAGGTCCATCACCATGAAAATCCACTCATAGATGCGGCCCCTTTAAGAGGCTTCTACTGCTACCACAGCCTCTGTCTCACTCAACCACTGGAGACCTGGCAGCCCCATGTCCTTGCCCTGTCCTACCTTCTGCTGTTGCAGGGTGCTTTCTTGGATTTCTCCCTAATTGTATGGCTTCTTCATCTAGATCCCAGGCAATTTTTCCTTGCTGCTGCTTCTTGTTTCTGTCACAATTTGATTTGATTGCCAGAGGGATGAATGGAACTTCTATTATCTATCCCATTTTTCCCCCTCTCTATCATGATGCTCCTCTGTCTTGTCAATATCTGATGGTGGTTGTCTTCTCTAGATGCAGAATCATTTCGTGGACACTTTTGGCAGTGGAAAATAAATATGTGTTTTACAAAGTTAAAAAATAAATACAAACCTCCTGAGGCACAACAAAGAAAGCATTGCCATGTAGTTTCAGAGCCTTGATTTTGTTGGCTGAGTAAAGAAAGAAACCCAGACCTATCTGACTCTAAAATCTGTGCTCTTTCCACATCCTCGACTACTTTCTTATTTCACTCCCCAAATTTCCAGCACATTAAAGACCTTTGTTTTCGAGTTGCTTCTTTCTAGCAATAGTTTAATTGCAGTAGAACATGGTGGGAATCACTCACCAACACTGACTAGCCAGATGCTGCCATCTGGACGTCATTCCTGGAATTGGCATGAACTCATAAACTGAATCTACTTGACCCTGGCAGTGAGGCAGGGCTGACTCACTAGTGCAAAGAAAAATCATCTCTGATTCAACAGAAAGTGATCAATCCAAAATAAAAAGGGCAATTTTTTTGAGAGTCAGACAGGCGCATTTCTACACGTGCAACCAAAAGGCTGGCCTTAGCTGACCTCCTAGTTTGGTGTGTGTGGGTACCATTGTTCTTCATTTTCAAAGATTTTGCTTCATAATGGTAGATTACATTGAGTGACTGATATAGCTGATGAGAGACCTGCATACGAGTATCAAACATAATTTCATTCTTTTGAATGCTACTTCTTATATTCACAGACTTTTGCTTGTGAACAGAAAGATAGAAAGCTCCATGTTACATTCCAGTGTCAGCAGTTGTAGATATGAGATATGAAATTAGGAAGAGAGAGAGCAAATGAGTTGTGGGAAGAATAGCAGTGAGAAATGATACTTGATTTATTCCTCACCCCAAGACAAATGAATACAAATTCTGAAGGTATAATTAGCACTTAGGAAATAACTTCATCACAACAATGTACTTTGAGATGTTTTCCCCAAAACTAATCTTTCATGGTTAATCTTATACCTCTAGTTTTGTATGATTCTACTTTTTCTCATTCTGCTTCTTTGTGTCCAAGAACATGGTTTAGAAAGACAACTGGCTACAGATTATTAACGTGAGAGCAAACCTATGGCCTCAGCTGCACTAACCAACTGATATAATAAGACATGGAAAAATATTTGCAAAATAGAATTTCAATGTAAACATCAGTGGGTGTATTTCAAGGCTCTAGCTATAATAGAAGATGAAATGATCCCCCAATTATCCCAAAAATACTTTTTGATCAGACCTTGCTCCAAAGGCTTTCTCCACTGCACCACATTGAGTCTCAATAAGAACTTCTTTTGATAGTGTGATCTCAAAGACCTATATCTGCCATCCTAATTATATGAACTTGGGGAAATTATTTAACCTCGCTTAGCATATTTCCTCATACATGAGTATAATAATAATACCTTTTAGAGATATTATAAAGAACAAATGATAAAGTCAAGGTTAAGTGCTATCGCAATGCCTAGCACATGGTAAATACTCAGTAAATGTTGGCATTTTTACGATTTCCATTTTTTTTGGTTTCCTTTGCTTCCTTCAATCTGGATAAAATAACAAATAACTATACTAAGTTTGATGTATTATTGACCCTTTCCCTTCACTTTGTAGAGACCTGTATTCCCTCCAAATTAAAAGGTTGTTTTTTAAGCTGAACTATCTTAGCTCCTAGAATTTATGCTGTGTTCCTAGAGAAAAATTTCCCCTCCACATTGCATGGAATTGTCTCCTTTCCATGTCACCATTCTTTGAAGAACTAGACATTTTGAAGTTTTTCTTCTCTTTTCCTTGCAAAGTACAGCTGATGAGGACTTTAATTCCATTCCTCAAATGGAATGGAATTCCATTCCATTCCTTTGCTTGAGATAAAGACTGATGTGCTTGTCACTTGACATTTTATTTTAAACAGGTTTTGGTTGTGAGAGAACAAGAGACCCAGAGCAAAAAGTACTAAGATCAAGTACTAAGTACTCAGCTGCTGCCTTTTTCATCAGGTCAGGAAGCACCCCCATCCCATTGCCATGTGATTTCCTAGCAAAGTCATTTGCCCTGACACCAGAGCAAGGTATGCAATGAGTATCTAAGCAGATGTTGGGAGAAGCCATGAATTTTCTCAGCTATGGCATACTCAATATAATAATGGCCCATGCTTTGACCTTCCCCATCACGACCTTGAGTGGGGCAATGGTCTCTATGGAAGTCACCTTGCCTCCAATCAAGGAGTTGGTACTGGTTGAATAATTTGAGAACAGGGTCCAGATATTCTACCAAACAAACAAACAAACAAACAAACAAAAAACCTACCTTTCTCACTTCCTAAAGGCTTTTGAGATTTTACAGTAAGGCAAATTTTCTAGTAAGAGAGGTCTGGAAAACTCTTCTCCCAACTTTCTTAGGAAATGACAGTGATTTCAGTTTTGAAATAGATTAACTCAAGGTGGAGAGATTCGTGTGACGAGTATGCACCAGTTAACTTACTTCCCCATCCCTTCCTCCATAAATTTAAATTCTTTCAGTGAGGCCAGGCTTTTCCAGGTGGCACCTGGACACTGATTTATAACTTGAATATTGAGGAGTCCTGGCTTTTGAGCCATTTTAGGGCAATGTAGGCAGCAGGAGAGACCACCATTGGGAATACCGTGACCACTACGTCATCTATTCAAAGACAGCAAAACCAATGCTTTATAAATGTAATGTATTTTTTTTTTGTTATTTAGACACTACTTTATTAGTTTCTGTAAGTATATCTGTAATTTGTTAACAACTACTTTCTAAATAAAATATCCAGGCACCTATTGATAGAAACTAGGTAACAGGAAGTTAACCACTAAACCTGTGAATTGATTAGTATATTTTACAAAAAAAGTGTCTTTACCTAAGTTTGTGTTTACTTGAAAACAAATCTAGTTGAAGAAGAATAAGGGACGAACTGGGCTCTTTCTATGAATTCCCTAAGACCTCACAGTAGCCAGATATCAGTTGATAAAGTAGAAGATTCAAGAGAAAATAGCATAATCAAATTTTTTGGTCTTTATATGTAATAGCCATGAGAATATTTGGGGAGCATTTCTATTTAACACAACATCAATATTACCTCCTGCTTAAGACAAGAAGTGGTTACCAGGAATAAATTTTGGTATTCATGCAGGATTGTGTGTGTGGGGGGGGGGGGGAGAAAGAGAGAGAGAGAGAGAGAGAGAGAAAGAGAGAGAAAGGAAGGAAGTTTAATTAATCTGTTGGTATTTATTCCTAAACTCTTCTCAAGTTTGAACATTTGTTATGAAAGTAATACTGGCTTATTTGACAGCAAAAACAACTTGCTCCTCCCCAAAATTCTGCATAGCAGCCATGAGCCCTAAAATTTTCCCTGCTCTTTGTAAGATGAATTGAACATCCCTTCACAGAAAGGTAAAGTCCACCTCCCTACTGACTGAGAAAGGACTAATTCATATGGAAAAAACAAGTTTTATTCCATCCAATCCTCTCACTGAGGATTGAAGCTACTGAGTAGAGAAAACAGGGAAAAGTCAACAGGCCAAAAATCGCTGAGAAGACTTTGATGCATACTAATTTCAGAGACATTTTTATTTATTAAACATAACATAAAACAGAAAACAAAAGATCCAGGCAGCTCATTTTCTGTGCCCTTGGCAATGAATGTCGTCATCACTCTTCTGGAGTATGCAGGGGCAAATGCAAGGAAAAGAGTGCAAAGCCACTCTGGGCCAGTGGCCTGCTAGTTATGGACGGTAGAAGGACTCATCAAAGTGGACAGGCAAGCCATTTTCACAGGCAACAACAATGTCTCTGGACCCTGATGTGGCTTTGTAATAGCAGGGAGGCCGGGGGGATCCTCCTGTATGCTTGCAAATGGTGACCTGGAAGGGAGACTTGCTTTTTCTGAATGCTCCATTGTAAGGTGTTCCATTCTTATCTTCACAGACAGCCTTGATCTTGTTTTTGGTGCCATGAATAAAGGTGTTGCGATCTTTGCAGGGTGTAGTCAGACCTCGTTTCACCATCATGCTTTCACAGTATTGCTTATCCCGGCCACTTGGCTTGGCATCATAGTGCTGGGTCAGGAAGTGTTTGTACCTGTGGTTATTTTGAGCCAGGGTGGGCAGGATTAGACCCAGACCCATCATGAAGACCAATAATAGGGGTCTTAGGCCCATCACCATCTCTTCCAACAAAGGCTCCTGCCAAGGGCAAAAGGAGGTGTGGTTGGGCAAATTAGGCAAAAAGGACAGGGATTTTTCTCTCTGACAAGGCATCATGAGCCAGCTATCTTCAATTACCTAATTATAAAATTGATCTCAAATTTCTTGTCAACCCATTCCTTTAGAAAGTCAACCTAAATTTTCTGAACATGACTTCTAGCCTCAACCATTTTTTCCTATCCGTTAAGGATCACCGAGTACTTACCTTTCTATCAGTTACAACATTAAAAAATCCATTCACATTCTTTAATTCATTGATCAATTAACTTAATAACAAACATTACATAAGCCCTTACTGGGTGCAACAAGGCACTGCATTAGGTCCTGGAACACACGGACCATTAAGACATACCAAATGCCTCCCTCCAGAAAGATGTAGCATCTGCGGGGAAAGGATGGGAACTCCAGTTCACTGAGATGAGACAGTAAGATAGTAGGTGAGAGCTATGAAAAAGGGTAACTTTTAGAGAACCCTGAGAAGTGTCAATCAGAGGACTGTTAAAGACAGGATTTTAGGTACCCAAGTCAATAAGTCAGCTGGCTATGAGAAGAGAGCAGCTGAGAGTTTTACCCTGAGGTGAAGGGAGACAGACCTAATTTCCCAAGACAGGTGGTTCATGGCCAAAGGTTGAAATATTGTTCTATATATATAAATAAATATATAAATATAAATATATATATGTATGTATATGTATATATAAACAAAACAGAAGCATGGAAAGAAAGATCCATGTAATTTTGGAAATGCGTCTGGGGTCAACTTTTACAGAGGACTGGAGGAAGAGGAATTTGAGCTTATTCTTAGAAACTTTTTGCAATGGGAACAATGCAGATTATTCTTAGAGAATATTTTCTATTTTTCCTGCAAATGTACATAGACTGTTATACGAAAGGCAAATGATGCGATCATTTGGTAAATCCCTGCCCCCAAACTCCTTAGATCTTTCCAACAAATCAAAGGCCTTACAATTTGCTATCATAATTTCTTAACACCTTCCTCAAAAGAAGAAGAAAAAATATAAGAAGACTGCTGCCATCATCTATCAGTCTCAAACTGTAGCACTCACACATCCCAGGGGTGGTATATCACAGACACTTAAACACACCCATAATGTCAATATGGTGCTTCTTCCTGGAACATGATTTTAACTCAATGATAGGTAGTTTAAAAATAGAATTAAACAAATATAGATTATAATAAAATAGAAAACAAATTTCTTATGAACTTTTAAGATATTTCTTAAGAAATTTGAAGATTTGAGAATTGAAAAATATTTGGTGTTTGTAGCAGGTAGTTTCTGACTATGCTTTTAGTTCTTTGGAGACAATTTTGAAGAATATTTGAGCCTGTAAAAATCATCATAATCTGACCCTAAATTATATCAAATACATGTAAATGTTCCCACATCCAATAATAAAAATAAATTTTCATCATGAATTTGAAACTGATTTTTATAATTTTGTTTTTCAAATCATCTATGAGCAACTCATTTACTTTATGATTGGCTATGATTTCTTGGCAATATCATACATACTAAGAAGTTTTTACAATGAAAGGAAAATCTGACCCAAATTATTCTTATATGTAATATAATTCATATAAATCCTAAATTTAAAAACAGATGGTACTTTCATAGACATTATTAAATATGATTTTGTGTGTTTCTTGTATGTCAATAAACAGTATTTTCATGCCAAATTTTTTATAGTCCTTAAAGATGCCACAGGTCCTAGCACTAAGCCTGTAGGGTTACTAAACAGCTCTGTTACTCTAGAAAGAGGAGGGAATCCAGGATTCTGATGGTTACATGAGAAGGCCTGTGACAGAATGAGCAAAGTGAGCTCTCCTTCGCATCAGCATTTGACACTGATCCACTTTGTCTGTTTCATGATAACCAATGACAAATTTGGTACACTTCTGAAGAATATCAAATTACACATGAAGAAAATTTTGGGCCATTCCACAATAATGAAATAAATAACAGCTGAAAAAAAGTTTCCATTAAGCATAGATTATAATTTGTAATAGAATCAAGTGAAAACGTGGTTTTGGGAGTTTACCAAGAAAGTGGTACATGATTGCAGAGGGGACAGCCACCATTAAAATAATAACCAGTATTCATAGATGACCACTGCTTCAGCACAGCTGCTGGCCTGCCACGCTCCCCATTTGCCAAGCTCGTTACATTTACATTGTGCTTTTCAGTCTTCTGAATGTGTTTTCTCTTTCCAGTTTTTGGAAAGACCTCATCAGAATCTTATTGATTTGGATTCAATTCTGTAGTGGATAAATATTGCCTTCTAACATCAAAGGTAATTGTTGAATCAGACAGGCTTCTAAGATAGAACAGGACCCTAGAGGTCACAGTCAATACCTCTCTGCCTGGAGCCAGAATCTCACTGCTTAAAATCAGGAAGTAGAACCAGAGCTGGTAGCACCCAAAAGAGTCATTAGGTGGCAGTGGTGGATAGAAATGCTGCCAATGTCTTCTGTGCTGTGGTGGAGACTCTGGGTCTTTGTAGGAGGTACCAATGCAATGCAGTTGTGGGGATATTGTTGTTCACAGAAAGGAGTCTGAGCTGGCAGGCCTGTCTAGAGTCTATTCAAACACTTTATGCTTTAGATACGAAGACCAAGACCACCCACTGGATATGTGTCAAAGCAAAAAGTCACAAAGCTCTCTAGATCTGCCCACAAGGATATAGCAAAATAAAGATATACCTTTTGTTCGTTTTCATGGGTTCCATTTCCAAGCTTTTATTTATGTACTCTTGGACTAACAATTACCTGTTTACTTGTCAGTGTTTCTTACTGGTGTACAAGCTACAGAAGGGCAGAGCCCATATTATATACCTTGAAGCACACACAGTGCCTGCCTCATAGCAGACCCTCAATATCTTTTTTTTTAATGATTGACGTCATTTTCCTTTTCAGGCCTAAATTTGTTCATCTGTAAAATGAGAGAGTTGTTAACTCTAAAGCCTGAAAATTCCATGGTTCTCATTAAGCATAAGAGAATGTTTTCTAGTTTCTTTAGCAAAAGTAGAGTGACTGTGGAGTTACAGAGGCAAGTTTATATAAGTGTAGACAGTGGCACAAAGCACTAGGTGGAAGAGATAGATGATAGGATGACCTGTGGCCCAATCTCACTGAGATGCAACATTTCTTAAGGTTCAGTATGCGAGCCAAGTCCACAGATCACCTCGAGTTGAGGCACTGGACTAACTATCACAGGGGCTTCACATCCTACAAAGCCACTTGCTGGTTGGAGGTTGAAGGCCTCACATCCCAGTCTGGAGAGGTAAAGGAGAATCTTTGTTTCTAATTTGCAGAATTTGCACATTCATTCTGTAACAACTCAGCTAAATTTTGCTCAGGATTTTGTAATCTCAACTCCCTAAAACATCCAGAAACCAAATCCCAGCCAGTACTTACAGTGACCACCAGTATCTAACATCTGCTCACCCACTCATAACATCCTCACTCATATATTCAATTCTTAATTTCCCCAAAGAGGTAAAATGGTACTGAAAGAAAACAAGTACAAGATAGATTACTTGTTGTAAGAAGTGTATCTGCCTAGGCCGAGTGTGCACAGCCTCACACCTACTGGTCAAACTCATTCACACATATCTTGCCATACCCAAGCACAGAACTGTAAGTATGTTTTTATCTGTGGAATATGTCCCAACTGTTCTTTAGATTAACTTTATCCTCTGCCTCAAACCAATCCCTTAGTCTTCATGAGGATTAATATTCTCTTGTCTCTGGCAATGTTTTATATTCAAGAGATCCATCCATTTTTATGCACCAGGAAGTTAGCCTGACAGTCAGTCTATGATGAGTAACTGTGGTTATAATTTCTATAGATTCATAACACCCAAAGCATATTCCTCCCTTTATCTCCTTTCCTTCTTTCTTCTCTTTGACTTGCCAGTGTATTTGTGAAGACTTATAGAAAACTGGTTTAATTTGAGATAAATATACTCAGTTGTTGATTCCTTGTAAGTTGACAGTAGTTGGAAACTTAACAAAACTTTGTAAGGTCCTTTTTGTTTGCCTTGAGGGCTATTTATTCCTGTCACTGTGCAGTTAGCATTAGAGAGAGGCCTATGGGGATGGGTCAGGACAGAGTAGATAGCTCTAGTATCTAGTAAATACTCAGTTTTCCCTTACTGCCATGTCAAGGGTGACCTGAGGTTCTATTGTTGTGATCATGGTGGATTTTTCTAGGACTAGAATTCACAAGTGCTTGGACCTCCATTGTTGGAGACAGCAGCCTCTTCATGAGAGTCTTGCTATGTGAGGCGGCGGCTTATGGGGTCCACCCCTCCCGGGCTTCACAGGGCTGGATGGACACTTGGCCTTCCAGCGCCCTTCCTTCTGCAGTTTGCACATTGATTATTCCTCAGTCCCGACAATGCCACTCATGGTCAACCAAGATTGAGGCCTGCAAGGTTTTTATTGGCTAGGGTCACCTCGAGATTGTCCCTGTATTATGGCAACTAAAATGTGCATCCTTTTTGTACTTTGCTTCCTTCTCTGCCCAGTCCCAATTATTGGATACCTTAAAGACCACTGGCACCAAGCAGCCTGCGGGGCTGGCGTTTAGGCCCCAACTTTGGGAACTTCCTTTGAATATTAGGCACAGACCGAGTTATGAAATGTATAGCTAGAAGTTTCTGGCCTTCAGATTTTGGGCTAATGTTACTATATTCTCTAAAGCCTCAGAAAACTGGTTAAGGCAACATAAAACACAGAAATTACTTTGACTAAGCATGTAGTCCTTGTTTTCTACTTAGAAAACTTTTCCATAACATCAGTAGCTGACTAATAGTCTAAGAAACATTCAAATACAACTTTAATTTTGCATTAGTTTACTTTTGACATTTAAATTTCCAATCTTTTTTAGCTTAATCATGTAAAATTTGTTCTCAGGATTTCTCTTCACAAACCTACTATTTTCCTCATTCCTTCAGTTTGCCTCTTTCACTCATTTAGAAATAACTAACCTTAAGACAAACACCTTTCTTTTAATCTCCTTTATAATAAATCTCTATACTTTATTCCTTCTGTTACCAAAACCATACATTTTCCTTTCCATCATAATTAGAATTCTTAACTGAACCACCATATTACATACACCACAGACAAATATAGATCAGAGGTCATGCACATATTCATATTTCTCATCATCAGTATTTATGACTTCCCTGGGGTTGCCAACTAAGCCGGTTAAAGTACACATCTGAGTGTCCTCTCCTCCGCTAGCCTGCTGATCTCTGCAAGCCTTCCTCTCTATTTCTTGCTCATATTCAGGAGGCAATGGTGGCTGAGGAGCAGAAGGCAGTGGAGGAGTAAGAAGGTCCTCATACCTCTCCAAAGTCCTTTGCAGTGCAGTAAACAACTCTTCACCACCAGCCCCCAGGAGTCGCTGATCCTCTCGGGTAATATCAAGACAATTTCTTATTAGAGACTATAGAGAAAATGTAATGGGGATTGTATCTGGCCCTTCAGAGGTATAAGGCCCTTGTAATTGCTTCCCAGTCTTCTCCCAGGTCTGAGTATTTACAGTTCCCTCCTCTGGGAACCAAGGACAAGTTTCTTGCACAAAATGTAAAAACTCAGTTAATGCTCTCCTTTCACTTTATAGCCTCTAGCTCTAAACCTAGCCTTAAGCATTTGTACATAAATATGTTGCTCCTTTGACCTCTGCTGTCCTATGTTTTACTCCTGATTATATACTCGCTTCCCCAAGGGCATCTCCTCATTTACCCCTTTCGCGTCTTCCGTACTCAGGTCCCTGTTGGGGTGTCAGTTGCCCGTCCAGCGCAGCCCGGGAGAAAAACCTGAGTGGTAAGGGTGAGGGATTAAGAAAAGACAAGAGACAGAAAGTTGAGATCAGGAGGTCCACTGTCCACAGATGATGGAGCAGTGGCGTAGTTTTATTTTTGCAAGTTGCTTTTATACAAGAACATACAATTGCTGGCATGAGCAGTTTTCCTTAGGCAAAGCAGCACTTTCTTCTACTTCCCCAAAGCCACATCCTGTCATGACCTTCAGCTTGTTTGTCCGCCTTTGGCTTTGTTTGTACTTCCTTCTTCTCAGAAAGAATTTGGCGATGCAAGGCAACCCTTGGCTGCCCTTGCAGACTGCAAGGACCTTGTCAGCTTACAGTCCACTCTCCATAGACTCACTTTATCCTCTGTCTCAAACCAATCCCTTAGTCTTCACGAGAATAAATATTCTCTTCTTGTCTTCATTGGCAATGTTTTGTATTCAAGAGATCCGTCCAATTTTACACAACAGGGAGTTAGCTTGACAGTCTATGATGAGTAACTGTGGTTATAATTTCCATAAATGTAGCTTCACACTTTTATATATACTAGGATGAAAGTGAAAGCATATTCCTCCCTTTATCTATTTTCCTTCTTTCTTCCATTTGACCCGCCAATGTACCTTCTTTTAATCTTGGGATGTGTTCCACTTTGCTCTCAAAGAGCAATCAAACTTTTTTAAGGAGAAAAAAATTAGTGGGGAAGGTTGGAAGAAAACAGAGCTAAAAGCATACTTTCTGTTTTTTTCCTTGTTCTACCAAAATGCTTGTATGGGAGTGGGATGGGGTGGGGACTCAATATGTCCTTCAGCAAATGGCTTCCCCAGGTCTTTGGAGATTTTATCACAATTCAGGAATCTCTCCACTTGCTCCTGGTCTCACTAATTTCCCTTTATCCACATATAGGATATCCCCAAAGAAATCTGTTTTCATTTAAAATTTTAGAATCTGATGCCTTTTCTCTTTAATTCATGAGTTTGCACCCAGAGGCTTTAAAGGGGGAGAAAATGGTTTCACTGAAATGGATAGATGGCTAGAAATAGTATATATAGATAAACAAATAGAATAATAGATTACCCAGGGGTAAGAATCTTACAAAAATCTGGAAATTGCCCTCCAACTGAAGGCAGCTTCTGGCTGCTTATTCCTGGAGATGGGTTCCAGCTGTCTGGACCCAGAGGCTGCTCTGGTTCTGATTTAGAGTGATCAGATGAACTGGCTGGGGAGACTAATTCCAAAGATCCTCGATCCTGGCAGAGATGTGAAAACCAAGGACACTGCTCTTAGACAAACAAGAAGAGTCATTCACCACTTCCCTGGGCATGACTGGGCCAAATATTAACCCACTGGAAAAGATTAGAGATTTGTTCTGGGATGCAAAGTTTGATATGGATAAACATGGCCCTTTGTCCCAAAGCTCCCTTTTTTCTAATGTCTGTGATTCTTATAACTGCCCATGACAGGACCAAAGTTTCATTGTTCACATGCAATGATCTAGATCCAGAAGATGTTGTTTCTGATTTATGCGCCAACTCCAAGAACTGCCTTGGAAGAAGCCCAGAGTAAATGTGGTCTCCCAGCAGAAGGCTCTTCATTGTACTTTCTATTTACACACGTAATTTGGTTTCACTAAAGGATGCTATGCCAATAAGTAGGTTATTCCATAGATTTCACATAACCAGGAAAGCACTTCTAGAAAGGGTAATGTGACAGCTATTAGTAGCCTGTCCCTGACCTCAATCTCTCAGCTACGAACCCTCAGAAGTATTCTTGCCATATTTCCTGGGCTTCTCCTTCCTTTCATTCTAAATTGTCAGAGATCAACCCTGAGTACTCGATCTTCTGTTCCTTATAGCAGAGTTGCAAAACTGATTATCTCTGGGTACAAGAGATTAACCTCGAGTACTCAATCTTCTGTTCCTTGCAGCACAGTGCAAAACTGATTATCTCTGAGAACTAGCGATTAACCCTGAGTACTCAATATTCTGTTCCTCCTTGCAGCACAGTGCAAAACTGATTATCTCTGAGAACTAGAGATTAACCTGAGTACTCGATATTCTGTTCCTTATAGCACAGTGCAAAACTGATGATCTCCACCATGTTGAAACACTGATAACCATCACTCCTTTGATGGTTAATTAATCTCCTTTAGATAGAATCCTTTGAGACAAGAATAATTATCTTACTCATCTCTACAATCTTAGTTTCGAAAACAGAGACCGAATCCAAGGCATCAAGTACTTTTTGTTATCCCTCATGGTCTAGAAATGCCCTCTCTGATCTCACGTTGTATACTACAACTGTGCAATCTCTCCTGGCTTTTCTGAAGGTTCATCAACACAGCTGGGTTTGGTAGCAGTTACCAAACAAGGCAGGCCTAATTCCCAGGTAAAACAGGAAGGCTTCCAAGGGTCCCAGGAAAGCTCTGCTTCTACCTTACTGATAAATCCTGAGAGTCCACTGAAATACCTTCATTTCTGAGGTATTGGTCCCCATTCCAATGCAAAAATCCCTAGGAGAGATTAATTCTTCAAATAGCCGTCAATGAGTTACACGTTCTTGGGCATGCGTTCTGGAGCATACCATAAGAACAGTTTTTGGTAAGTGGAAGGGCCTCAGGATTTGAGGAGGAAGAAAAGTGGGTAGCATGGAGAACTTGAAAAAGGACAAACTTTACCTGCTTTTCTCTTACGTTGGGACACAGTCCTGCCTGAGCTTTTCTTACTTCTGTTCTCTCCCTTCTTTCCTGCATCCCCAATCAAATCCCGAGCTAAAAGGAAAAAAGCTGGGGGTAGTGAGAAGAGGACCAAGCAAAGTGCCACAAACTGCCTCTCTCTCTGTACCTGGTGCCCCAGAGTTACTGAAGTTTATGGAAAGGAAGGGACAGACACGTTTCTAACCATTTGTTCTGCCAACTCTCACAGCCTGTGGGTATCAGGATGATTTGATTAACACAACCCTTCTCTGATAAATCAGCTAAAAGCAGAGTAAAGTACCCCATTCAACATTACACACACACACACACACACACACACACACACACACACACAGTCCCATGGCCTGAAACACCAGTTCAATCATCAATTCACACAAAAGGATCAGCCTTTGATTTTAGAGTTATGAACTGGTCCTGGGGAGCAGCTAGCAGCCTCTGAACATAGCTGCATCCCATCTCTGCCTCTAGGGTTTCACTGGACAACTTTGGGAGAATTCTCAACCCGCCTACATTTTGACAATGCTAAGAGTCAGGTGAATAGTGAATGGCTGCTTTCATACTATTTGTTGTTGTTGTGTTCTTTTTTTTTTTTTTCAGGCGAGGCAACCCTTGGTTGACCTCACAGAAAGCAAGAAAGACCTTGTCAGCTTACAATCCCTTATTTTTTTTTTATTTTTTATGCCTACAGCACATCGTCTTCCTAGGCAGTCTCCCATCCAAGTACTAACTAGGCCTTACCCTGCTTAGCTTCTGAAATTAGACGGGATTGGGATTGTTCAGGGTGGCATGGCCATACACTAATTGTTTTTATTTTCAGCTTGGCACAATGAGTTTATCATGAAACAGGCTTAAGAGGAGAAATTTATGATTTCATTAAAATGCATCTAAATGCTTACTTATTTGTGTTTCAAAATACAAGGAATTGTAGTCTATGATTAATGAAAATTATATCTTTGTCAGTGATTTTAATGGTGTGAAGCAACTGCCAATTGAAAAACATATATTTAAAAAATGTTCTGACAGCTTGAACTTGGAAGTTAGTTCCCTTCTGAAATGTTTATCTTTATCTCTTCTTCAAGCCAATAGATACCCTGCACATAAACACAGAAAGCATGGGTTCTCTTCTAAGGACTCCAGTGCCAGTATACTTTCCCTCCTTATGCAAAGTACGTTTAATTCTGTCCTTAAGGCTAATTGTAAAATTAGGTGATAGAGGGAAGGGGTTAATCTCTAATTTCCTTTATAATTCTTACGTATTTTAGGCCTATAAGCATGAAACTTATTGACAGACTAGTTAAAAGAGGATCAAGCCATACATAAAATGAAGGATCATGCCTCCATCTCCAGGAAGGAGAGACAATACTGAGAGAGGGAGAATGGGAACAAGGTTCTGCTGACATCTCAATATTTCCAAACAGACAAAATTAATCATTTCGCTTTTCAACAAACTCTGGGCTTTGTACTCATTCTCTCTTTCCCAGATATTTCAAGGTATTCTGCGAATAACTGTTTATAGAGATTGCTCTTCGTTTGAATACAGTATAATAAAATCTACTAAAGAGGCGTTTCGCTGGCCTGCTTTGGTCCACTTTCTTAGCCACCTACTTTATGAATTATATTAGTAAGTGCTTCCAACAATAACTTGACAATCCTCTTACCTTTGCCTGCTCAAACCTAGCATCTGCACTTTCAACAGTAGTTAGAGCCATTCCTCTTTTCCTGGAATGATTTTCCCCATCCTCTCTATTCATAATAAGTTCTTTTCTTCATTACTGGCATGCTTTCTTCTTCTTTTTTAAATGAGAGTCCTTTTACAATACCTGGCCACCCTATGCAGTCACAGAATAAGAAAGAGAGGTACCTTGGAGTTCATCTGTTAACTCATTTTACAGATGAGGAAACTGAGGAACAGAAAGAGAACATGTATTGGCCAAAGAACATGTCGTGTTTCTAGAACTGGAAGCTTTCCAATACACCACCACACAGCTTTCATACTCTATACTAGTAATTTCTAGAAAACCAAGGCTAATTTTAAAGGTGTCCATGAAAGTTGCTGTTTAAGGGAAAACTACTTTGAATATTTCCATAAATTCCAAAATATTTTACTCCCCTTTATCTGTAAAAAAGTTGCTTGAAATAAAGTGTCTATAACACAATTATCTTTCTGCACTAACTAACTAGTTAGTAGCTGTGTAGTTAAGTAGCTCTTTGAATGCCTCAGGCTACTTCTGGGAAGTTGGCCGTGTGCTGTTTTGATAATTATATCAGTTGGGTTTCTAGTGATTACATTTCTGACTTCATTTTAAGGTTCCTGATGACACAGAGGGAAGGTCTTGGCTCATTTGAGATTTCCTTAGTCCCCAGAATGGTGCTGAAACTGTTTTTACTGTCCTTCCTAAATAAAGATGTCCTGTTATGTCCATATGCTGTCATGGTTTGATGTGCTCTCAGAGTAATAGATCTCAGGAAGAACGCTCCAGTAAGAAAGCTTAAAGAAGAGGCTGTTGGCAGTGGCTCCAAGAATTTCACAGCACTGGGTGAGGGTTGACTAAGGGTGAGGAGACAGAGGTGAGCAAAAGGAAAACCCAAACACCAGTCCGCATGTCCGTTTCGCTTGCAAAAACAACAACAACAACAACAACAACAACAACAACAAAAACAACAACAAAAAAACGAGACAAAGCTTGCTTCATAAATCTGACAATCAACCTGGGTACCAAACAAAGAAGCCTTCGATGGCTCAAGGTCAGGCCTCCCCGGGCCGCCCTGGGTTTCTCCGACGCAACCATCTCCTCGAAGCCCACGTTCTAAGCGACAGGAATTCACACTCCTCCCGGAGGGGCGCCCCAAGGCTTATGCTAAGGAGGGACTCTCCTGACCAAAACGGCCCTGGCAAAGCACCGACAGGGAGGAGCAGGAGGGGCAGGAGTGTGCGCCAGCCGGGCCTAGGAGCGGAGCTGCAGAAACGGGCAGCACCGTGCAAAGAGACGTTTCTAGTTCTCACCCGCTTCTTCCTCCTGCGTGCGACGATGAGGAGCTGGTAGGAAACGCAGGGCGTTTTGACTGCGGCCTTGGATCTGCGTGGGTCAGCGAGCGGGTGTGTGCGCGGATGCTGGGGAGCGGCGCGGGGAGCAGGGCTGGTCAGGGAGCCCCTGCTGCGGGGACCGCGCTCTGCTTCTCGGAGGAGGCCCCTCGCGTCTGGGCTTTTCTGGGGAGGAGGCGCCACGGCAGCCCCCGCCCCGGGCGCGTGGGGAGGTTCCCTGCCTGGGCGGGGAGAGCCCCTGGAGGTCTGGGTCCGAGATGCTGAGGCCTCGGGGACGGCCCCGCGCAGGCTCTGCTTCCAGAGAAGTCTCGGAAGCCGGGCATTTTCGCCCCGCGCAGGTCATCGGCCCCATCTGCCACGGGCTCGTTTGGTGCATCCTTTGCAGAACAGGGCGGAGCACGAGAAAGTTTGTACAGGACAGAACTGTCTTTCGGAAGTTCTCCGAAGTAGGAGGGGAAATAAAAAAAAAACAAAAACAAAAAAAATAGGGCTCGTCCGGGATTTGAACCCGGGACCTCTCGCACCCAAAGCGAGAATCATACCCCTAGACCAACGAGCCACAGTGGCGCCCCTCTGTCGCTGTTTTCCCTGAGTTTTTCTTTTCCATCGGTACTTGGCTGCCAGGCTACGCCGGAGTTTTGTTCTTCGCTGTAAAAGTTACCTGTTGCTTCGCTTAGTTTTCCCTCCCATTTTCGTCCTTTTACGTCCGATTCTGGCCCCAGGCTAGTTTATTCTCCCGGATCCACGTCCTGAACCCTTCCAGACGCCAGGTGGCGCGAGGAGACACAGCGTTTCGGACTTCAGGCCACTTTCCTGAGCTCCGCTGAGCCCCGCCCGAGACGGCTCTGGCTACGAGCTGGAGCCTGGAGGGAACTGGGTGGGAGCCCGAGGGCACGAGCTACAAGGCCGTGCGGCCCTGAGCCCCCTCCAGGACAGGCACGCGGGAACCGCATCTGTCGCTCTGCGACCACCTCGCAGGAGCGTTAAACCGAGGCCAGGACTGTGGGCCTCAAAACACGGGGAGCCGGAGGAGTAGGTCGGAGGTGAAGCGGTCCGGCGCGTGTTGAGAGACTCAAGTCCCCGCGCTGCTTCCCGGAATGAACATCGCGTTTTCCCTCTCCCCAACTTCGCTTTAATTGTCCCCTCGGTCTGGAATGCTCTCTCCAGTCTCATCCCAGTTCACGTCCAGTTCTATCCCCTATACCCGCTCCAGCTCAAAATCTTCTCGTGGAGCTGTAAAAATATACTAAGTACATGAGAAGGACCTCTTTCTCCTTGGATGAGTGTATAGCGTGGGGTCAGCCACGCAGCTTGAAGGTCACAGTGAAGGGATTTGTTCCGCAAATCAGTTCCGAGGGCCGCAGAACACCTACATTCATCTATACATTACCCTGTACACGCGGGCGGCCTTGGGTCTGCGACCTTTGGACCTCAAGCAGCAACCTAAGACCAGCCAGAAGCAAAAAGAAAGACCATCTGAGAGGAAGATCAGAAACTTCCCGGCTGGTTGGAAGTTCCGGTGCACACTCCCTCTCCGCACTGCCATTGGCCGGATGAGATGCGCGAAATTCAAGTTGCAGCGACCAAGCTAAGTGTTTTGGGGGGGACCGCGGGAAGGTCTGAAGAAAGGGACTCCCAAAGCTGAAGAACGGAAGAAACGGAGGGCAGCGGCGGCCCAAAACGTTAGCCCCTCCTTCGAGCCGGAATCGAACCAGCGACCTAAGGATGACAACACGGGAAGATGCTACAGTCCTCCGCTCTACCAGCTGAGCTATCGAAGGGAGCGTCGAATCCAGTTTTCGGGAGTCTCCAGCTCAGAGAACATGGTAAAATAGACGGGACGGGGAGAAGCTTCTAGCTCCTGGCGGGTGGACACAGCGAAGTAACTATCTAGTGAGAACGTCCTACACCCTCAGTTCCGGGGAGAACCCTCCTAGGGTTGGGTTCCCCTGTTTCACTGAGGGGCTCTTTACAGGCGCCCCCAGAGCCCGTGAATCCCGAGGCCGCCCGCGGAGGGTGGGGCACCT
Organism: Cynopterus sphinx; assembly: GCA_030015415.1. Taxonomy (NCBI): domain Eukaryota; kingdom Metazoa; phylum Chordata; class Mammalia; order Chiroptera; family Pteropodidae; genus Cynopterus; species Cynopterus sphinx. Next base: position 79,574,009 of record CM057384.1, read on the forward strand.
GTCGCTGGAAAGGCCCCGGGTCGTGGCGTGGCGCGCGGGCCCGGGGCCCCCAGGGCATGATGCGTGACTAGAGTAGAGCGGCCCCCGGGCGCCGGAGCGCTAGGGCCCGGGGCGGTGGGACACACAGTTCTGACCGCGCAACTTCGAGTCGGGGAAACGGGCGCGGGCCTCGGGGCTGCCTCCCGCCTGGGCCTCCCCTGTCCCCCTCAGTTCCTGCGCTCCCGTCCGAAGCCGCGCGCGTCGGCACAGACCGGCTGCGGCTGTCCTCCTCGGTTCACACGTCCGCACACTGCGGGAAGCAGGGGATGTGGGACTGAGTGCGCAGACGCAGCGTTTCTGGAAGAACTGACTCTGGATGAAAATATTTTACGGTTTTCCAACGAGGAAGCCACAGGGTCAATAACAAACGTAGCGACGACCCAGGTCTCGGCCTGAATCGTCTCCTCCGAGATTCTGACGTGTTCGAAAGCCCGCCGAATCCTGGCACCTCGCCAGACTGCCCGCGTCCTCCCGCACGCCTAAGCCGCGCGGCCGACACAGGCAGGGGCGCGTTCCGGGGTGCGGGCCTGCCCGGAGCGGCTGTCCAGGCCTCGGTCCCGGTCTCCTCTCCCACCGCCCTCCTCCCCGCTGGGCTTCCAGCCGCCCTCCGCGGTCCCACAGCGCGCAGGTCCGCGCACGCCTGCAGCGCTCTCCGCGTGGCGCGATGAGTTCCGCTACCAGCCGGGCCCGGCAGCGAAACTGCACTTAGGCGCGGGCACAGCAACCCCAGAGGGAGAGGTTCTGCTCACTGGTGTTTATTCCGGAGGGCGGCGGGGAGATAGACTGAGCCGAATGTCCGCAGGGGTCAAGGTCAAGGTCACCGGAGGCAGGGAGTCGACAGGTAAGAAGGGGAATAATAGACACCCCGCAGGCCCCAGCGAGATTTGAACTCGCGACCCCTAATTTACAAGACCAGTGCTCTAACCCCTGAGCTTTAGGGCCTTAAACTTCGCTTGTCGGGGTCTTTCGTGGAAAGAAATGCGTTTCTGCCGGGCTTGTGTTAGCGCTTCCGAATTTCGATGGCAAACACCCCGAATGTTTCTTCAATGTGTTTCCCGATTACTGGAATTCAGTCTGCAGATTCTCGCTGCGGATAGAGCCGCGTGGTGGTCGATTAACAGAGACCACCACTACGTTCAGACTAGAGAAATCTGCCTAACCCAATACAGTCTGAGACAACGAAAGTCTCTGCCCCTGCCTCTAGGTCTCTTGGCTGAAACTGGGACATCGGCACTCTCTTTGCTCCTCGACGGAGGACGTCGCCGACCTGCAACCGTTGCCCGCCTCAAGTTTCTTAGACGTAGGGCTCTTTCTCACAGGTTGTGCGTCTCAGCGCCAGAGCAGGCATTCATCATTAACTCGCTATTTAATTCATCCCTTTGTTCAGCAAACACTGAATTCCAATTTTGTGCGAGGCTCTGCACTAGGAGCAAGGCATCCAGATATGGCCTTTACCTTGAAGTCACTGTCACGGTTCTGTGGAATGAAAGAACTTTAGTTTTCACGAAGGAGAACAAAAGTAGCTGTGCCCCGTGTGAAGGGGCGGTGGACAATGCCAAGGTTCACGAAATTACAGCGTGAACCACCAGAGATGCAGGCCTTCAGGAGGGCATGGGCTTGAGCAGCACTTTAGAGGGAGGTTAAGATTGACACAAGTTTGAGAGCGGGGTGATCTCTGGTAGAAGAAAAGTTAGGAGTGAAGTTTCAGAGAAAGACAACCACCCAAGGGGCCCAGGCACTAGGGGAGATACCCACCCTCTTTCCTGAAAGTGAGGGAAGCTAAAACAGATTAGTAAGAGACAGAGAGATTTCTGGAATGAAGTTATGCCCTTTTATTTTATTATTAGTTTCAAGTATACAGTACATTGGTTAGACGTTTACATAGTTTATGAAATGATCCTCCTGATTAGCACCCATTGCTGACTGCATTCCCTATACTGTGCTCACCATCCCCGTGACAATCTCTACTAATTTGTGCTTCTTTAACCCTTCACCCCTTTCTCCTGTCCTCCAACTCGCCTCTGCTCTGGCCATCACCAAATTGTCCTCTGTATTTGTGACTCTGTTTTCGATTTGTTTGTTCTTTTTGTTCCTTAGATTCCTCATATAAGTGAAATCATATGGTTATTTATCTTTCTCTCTGACTTATTTTTCTCAGCATGATAACCCCCTTGGTCTACCTACATCATTGCAAATAATAGGATTTCATTTTTTTTTAATGGCTGAGTAATATTTTATTGTATGTATGTACCACAACTTCTTTATCCAATTGTCTATTGATGGACGTTTAGGTTGTTTCCATATCTTGGTTATTGTGAATAGCGCTGCTGTGAACATAGGGGTGCATAGATTTTTACAGATTAGTGTTTTGGTTTTCTTTGGATAAATACCCAGAAGTGCAGTTGCTGGGTCAAAAGGTAGATCCATTTTTAATTTTTTGAGGAACCTCCAGACTTTTCCACAGTGGCTATACCAATTTGCAATCCCACCAACAGTGTGTGAAGGTTCCGTTTTCTCCACATCTTCACCAGCACTTGTTTTTTTGCTTCATCAATGGTAGCCATTCTGACAGGTGTGAGGTGATATCTCATCATTGTGTTAGCTTGCATTTCTCTGATGATTAGTGATCTTGAGCATCTTTTTATATATCTATTTGACCATCTGTATTTCCTCTTTGGAGAAATATCAAGTTATGCCCTTTTAAAAAATGGATAATGGAAACTCACTAGGCATGGGTCTGCAGCATGAACTGAAGAGAAGAGAATCTAAAGTCAAGGGAACACCAGAGACTGGCATGGTGTAAATGCTCAAACAAGAGGGTAACAGCTATGGACTGGAAAGGAAAAAATGAATGAAGGAGATATAGGGAAGACAGATTCCACTGAAGTTAGATGTGAATAGAGAGAAAATAAGAGACAATAAAGAAGGATGAGTCAGGAGGACTCTCAAATATTATACCTTGAAGAAGCAAGATGATAGCTGCAGGAAAAAAAAGATCCAAAGGAGACATAGGTATCTGGAGAGGGCAAAGGGGTGCTAGCATTTAGGTAGCCTGAATTTGTGGTAAGGATGGAGGAGTTTATGGGAATTGTGCAATAGAGTACTCTTGTGCCTAGAGTTCCATAGTTTGGTAGGTCAAGGTTAGCTCAAATTACACAGACCATCCATTGAGTTAGAACCTCTGAGTTGTATATTCTTTAAGGAGAAGTGTATAAAGGAAAAACAGGCGAGGCATAAATACGAGCTTTCTGAATAGCCCTGTTGCATGCATTTGTCATATAAGTGGGTATCTAACATTTTTTAAACATTCTCCTTACATTTGGTAATTTCACATATTCTAAATGACTCTGTCCTAGAAAATTTGCTTTCCCAACTGGCAGCTGAGGGTAGACATGTGACCTAGGGTCCACCAGTCAGATGCATCCAGGGGAAGTTTCACTTTAGAAGTATAAAACAGGATCTTAGATATAGCAGGTTTTTCCAATGGTATAGGTGTCACATTCTTGGGTATGAGATTTCTTAAATCTGTAAATTTTTGTCCTCTCCGGTTCTGGAAAATTCTTAGCCATTATCTTTTTAAATGTTGTTTTTGCTCTATTTTTTGTTCTCCACTTATAAAAGCTGAAATTAATCATATATTATACCTTCACACCTTGTCCTCCATTTCTTTTAATTTCTCCCATATTTTCTGTCTTTTTGTCTTTCCATGTTACATTCTGGATTACACGTTCTTACTCATAATCCATTAATTCTCTCTACAGCTGGGTTTAATCAGCTGTTAAGTCTACCTGCAGAGTCAATTGTAATTATAAATTGTAGTTTTCAGTTCTAGAAGTTCAATCTGATTCTTTTTCAAAACTACTATGCCAAATTTTTTTCCAGTTTTGATATATAATTGACATACATTGCTATATAAGTTTTAAATGTACAGCATAATGGTTTGACTTACATTTTTAAGAGAGAGCAAAACACAGAACATGAACATATAAAACTTCTTTGTTTAAAACCTATTTGTGGAAATTTGTTCTCAAATATTCTTAATTTTATCAAATGAAGGATATGATAGGATGTCACCGGGGAACCAGAATTTCTGCCCTTTTGAGGCAGGAACCCCTCCTATCCCTCCACATATTTCTTCCTGGTTATTGTTCTGTTACCCTTTAATGTATACTGACCATTTATAAAAAGAAAAAAAACATTAAACCTTTCTTTAGACTTCCTCCTGTTTTAGCCCCAGCAAGGGGGTTTAAGCCAAAACAAGTCTTTTCCAGCTTAGACACCATCTTTGGCTGAAGCATGACTGTTGGCTAATTATAATATCATCTGCCTTGCAAATTATGCAGTTCCTATCATACATCTGATGCCATGACAATTCCCAAAACACCATAAAGAAGAAAGGGATGGGGGGAGGAACTGAGCTTCCTGCCTACTAAGAGGAGACAAGGAGGCTACCTCAGTACCACTTTTCAACCAGACAAAGCTTGTGCTTTTCTGCTTGCTGTTCATCTTTCCCTTTAAGTCTTTCTTGAGGAATAAGATAAGAGGCTGATCATTAGAGGACCCAAAACTCTCCTGCAGCACTTAGTAGGTAGAAAACTGGCCTAAACATCCTTCAGACTATTGTTGAGAGAGTCATCTATTTTTCTCCACAAGTCAAGTCAATAGTTGTAAGTTAAATCCTCTGCTACTGTCACACACTAGCAAAGGAGACATATTTCAGAATATTGGCTGTTCTGTGGTTTCTACTTCTTTGTAATCAGAAGCAAGAGTTCCTTTGCACGTAGGAACCATAAAAATCTGAGTATGGTGAACCCTAAGATAGAAGCTCTAATGTTTAAGGTTTGGCTCAAACTGAAGTATGGCTACTCTTCCCTGTGTAAAGCAGAATGGCAGTGTGAATCCATTTTTCTTTCCTATTGGGGCCTGCTTCCAGGCTTCTGACCCGAGGACTGTAGGCTTGGGCAGCAGGGGAAGATGAGGAGCAAAGCATGCCAAGTTCTCTGGCATTGGAACACCAGCCTAGGCTCAAAATCTAGGCTTCTTTTCTAGGGAAGGTGGGTGCGGGTGTCTCCCACCATCTGCTTCCACAGTTGCCAGTAACAGTAGCCTCCATGTGGCATCTGCTTGTCTGCAACTGCTTAGGGGAAAGGGGTTCTCACTGTGAGATGCAGATTTATGTTTCAAAGAAAGGGACCAGAGGCTTCTGGCAGCAGGAACAGATCCAATCTGAAAGGCACTCAGAATTAGGGGAGGAGAACTGCAGACTCCACTTAGGCCTGGACTGGAAGAGATCATGGATTAGTGCCTGTTACCTGCCTGTTGGGTCTCAGAGAGCAAAAGGGAACTAGGAGAGAAAACTTTTTCTTGGTTCTTGAACGAAAGGTCTACACCTTCTGGAGACTTGAAGACTCCTCTCCTGGCTTCAGAATGGAAAAGTATCCAACTCAAAAATTAGCAAAAACTGAAGCTGTGACACGAGATAGTTGGAGAAAGACACCTTTGCTGTTCTTTACTGCATCGCCGCCACCACCCTCCAGCAATCTGGAGTCTAAATCAAGGGGTTCACTGGTCCATTCCATTAATAAATAAACCGTCGGGCGCTAACTGGATGTCAGGTGAAGCTGACATGACCCCTGCCTCCCGGGAGCTATTATGTTTTAGGTCCCAAGAGCTTTGCTTCCAGAGTGGATAGTTTGTTTTGAAGATCTTTCCTGGAGTAAGAAAAGTTGTTCAGGGTGAGTGGATAGATTTGAGCACTAGCAGAGCGGAAGAGGGAGGGAATAACTTATTTAGTGTTCTTTGTTGATATTTAGAGTGTGGGTTTAGGGTGAGAAATAGTGAAGATGCTGTAAAAAGGGGAAGAAAGGTACAATTAGTAATCATAGGTAGAACTGTGTTAATGGGTTTATAGTATGTCAAAGAGGTCTAAAGTGGTGGGCTTATGCTCTCATCTCTCAGAAGAGGGTAGGTTCAAATGCTACCATTGCTAGGGTTTTGTTTCTTAACCAAGGGATCACTGCTGGTGTCCTCACTCTGGTTAAACATTCTGAAAATCCTTGCAAAGGGTATACTAATATCCGAATTTTCTGAACACTGAGAATTGGATTGGGGAAATGGGACCAGTGAATGAATAGTTCACAGCTTCCCCTCAAGATGCTCACAGGTCAGTGTGATACTCAGACCACTAAAACACCCACTCCTTCGGTTTTTGCCTTTTGTTCAGAAGGGATCCCATAAGGCCTTGCCAAAGAGATGGCATTTAAGCTGAGGCCTTTAAATCAAGGGAGAAGAGGTAAGAGAGTCTAGGAACCTTGAAAATGTATGGTATGTCTTGTAAAGTGGGGCATGGAGAGGAGCAACAGTGAAGTGAGCCTTTGTCTCATCATTTTCTCCTAAGTGTTAACTTGGAAAAATTCGAACAGACACACACAGAGTTGAAGAACAAATTGGGGCGGTAGCACAGAGCACCAAAACTGTCCCTGTGGTCCCTGCTGCTAACTGTCTCTCGAACTCCTACACTCCTACTGCATTTCTCAAAGAATGTTCTCTAACTTCTCCACCTGCCTCTGATCAAACCACAGCAAAGACACCTCCTCTGTTACCCGCCCTCTCTCTTTTTGTCTCTTTCTCCAATCCCACCATTAGGACAATAAAGGAGATGGTTAATTAGAAAGTGCATCATCAAGGAAGGCAACTGCTCACCAGCTAAGGGAAGTGACTCAACTTCCAGACTTGAGCAAGCCAGGAACACCATTCTGACTCCCACCTAGACCACAAACAGTCCTAGGATGGGTTCTGAGTCTAAATTTGAACTCTTTAAGGAATGTTTTCACTTTCTGACCTTTGAGGGCGGTGCCTTTCCTGACCCATGTGCATGGCCTTTGGTACCCAGAGGGTATATTGGGCTCCACTGCACCCAGATTTTAATCCAGACATTGTCCCTTCCTCAAGGCTTTGAGGAGTCACAAGCTAATTTTAATAGGTGGTGATGGAACCTGACCTAAAAAAGGCAAGAGATATTTGTTCATGTAGCTGGTTACTCTAGTGAACCTTGACAATACTAATATTTTGTACTGCATAATTTTTTACTGTCAGGGTCTGGCATGTGTATTAAAAGGTGTTTAGCAGCATTTCTGGTCTTTACCCACTAGATACCAGTAGTACTATGCCAGTCGTGACAACCAAAAATGTCTTTAGTTGTTGTCAAATGTCCCCATAGGATGCAAAACTGAGGGTTCAACTAATCTCCTATGTGTAGCTTGTCTTTTCAGTCTCTTAACAGGGTCTTCTGAAGGGCAGAGAGTCTTAATTTTGATGAAATTTAATTAAGCATGTATTTCTTTTATGAATCACACTTTTGGGGTTGCATCTAAGAAATCTTTCCCCAACACACCTTGACAAAGATTTAATTCTAAATATTTTATTTTTGGTTTATGATTCATTTTGAGTTAATGTTTGTATATGGTGTGACAAACAGAGGGACCTAAAAGGACTAAGGAAGAGCCCTTCCTATATATGGTACCTCATTTTAATCTATGAACAACCTCACTCTATTCTGGTACACCATCCTTTTCAATCTGCGTGTTGTGGTTCGTTTTCTGGAAATGGCAGCCCAAGTAGCTTTTGGTGACTGCCATCCAGGCATTAACCACACACTGACCTTTCTTGGCTGAGTCACAGCAGTCATACAGAAAAACAATCACTGGGTCAAGCAGGTTTTGAAGTGATAAAGCAGGACAAATAAGATGCTCTTAAAAGAAATAGAATGACTTACTGGAGTTTACTTGGGCACTGGAAGATATGTTGGCTGCACTTGGGAAACGACAAAATATTGATGCTCTCATAAAACCCATAGTAGTTCCGATGTCATTGGTCTAGGGTTCAGCCTAGACATTAGAATTTTAAAAAGTTCCATGTGTGATTCTGATGAACAGCCAGGGCTGAGAACTACTGCTTAGGGAAATTATTATTATTTTGGATGTGATGTGCCAGGTTAAAAGCCTGACCAAGCCTTAATTTTCTTTTGAAAAAATAGTGTCAGCCATCATATGAAGGATATTGGTAAGGGAGGACATACTATTCTTCAATAGTAAAAATTGCCTGATGGGAGAGGGTAGCTTCAGGGATCAGAAGCCCTAGTCTGGCCTCTGTATAGCTGCAGAACTTCCTCCTATCACTCTTCACCAAAACATTTTTCTTGGGAAAATGAGCACATTATATCACTGGGCTAGGAGGAAGGTCTAGAGTTGGTGCACTTTCCAGGTTCCTGGGCACAGCTTTGTGGGGCTATTTGATGGGCCTTCCCCCCAGGGAAAAGCAGAGTTTGTTCACCTGGACATTTCCTCGGAAAGTCCCTGAGCAATAAGAGCAGACTCAGAGGGTATATTTGCAATGTTGAGATGACCTGGGAGACCCCTAAACCATCAAATCCAAATGGCATTAACATGTGCTCTCTCCCTTTGTGAGAGCAGGAAGAAAACATCACCAAGTGTCCTAGGAACATGTGAAAGGCTTCTCCTTCTCTGAAGAAATAATTTGGTAGAGCCTGTGTGCACCCTTTGCTATCTCAGCTGGTAAAAGGAGAACTATAGAGTTCGATTGGTTAGATTCCAGCTCTAAGTAGGTGCTCAATCATTTGATAAGTCATGCTCCCTCCAAGCTAGGATTTTGTGACCATAATTGGCTTTGACCTTCATGTATCTTTCTATTTGTGGCAAGACTGAGAAGAAGTCAACAAGAATAAAACATAATCAACACCTGCAAAAGGCCCACAGTCCAATGTGTGATCCAGATTTCATTCACTCATTAAAATATTTCCTTTGAAGCCCTAGGTGGAAGATGAACAATCCAGAACGGATGGGGAAGAGAAGATTTTTGTAGTAAACTTTGCTGTGCCTTCAGCCAGTTCCTTTTAGATGATATTTGAGTTTGAGAAGAGTCAAAAACAAACAACAACAACAACAACAACAACAACAACAACAACAACAACAACAACAACCGCCGCCGCCGCCGCCGCCGCCGCCGCCGCCGCCGCCGCCGCCGCCGCCGCCGCCGCCGCCGCCGCCGCTGTGGCCGAGAGGTCTAAGGTGCTGGATTAAGGCTCCAGTCTGTCCGGGGACGTGGGTTCAAATCCCACCACTGCCAGCCTCCCTCTCTATTACCAGTTGCAGAACTAAATTCAAAGGATTGAAAATCATTAATAAATGAAGACCGTTATACGAATGCCGTTAAGAAACCAGCGCTATACTGGGACTGAGATAAGTAGTACGTGTGCGAGGGACCTTTCAAGGCAATGGGCCCCTATTTCTGGCCATATAGCACTCGGAAAAATTCTGCCGATTAGTAACGTCGCAATAAGTCTTCAAAGATGAAGTTCACCAGGAAAATAGGGGACGGGAAGAAACAAGTTTTAAGACCTGGTGTTGGCAGGTATGACCCCAAAAGAAGCTGCCACCTAAGGCAGGAGGATTGATATAAGGGCAGGGAGTGTTTTCTTGTTCGTTTGGGTTTTGGAGGTTCTATCTATCTATCATCTATCTATCTATCTATCTATCTATCTATCTATCTATCATCTATCTATCATCTATCTATCTTTATCTTCATAAATGGAAACTCAGAGGCTTTGCGGGCAGTTTTTGAGAGAATTTCAAGGCGCAATTTTTTCGGCAAGAAGGAGACCCTTGAGTCTGTCTGGACGGTCTCCCGTGCCCATCAGTGACAGTAAGAGCAGACTCTTCGAGTCCTCCTCGGCTCACCATTGTCCTATCTGAGCTGAGACGATTCTGCCTCCCCACTCCCATGCTCTGTTTCTGGTCTCCCAATGCAGCGTCTCCCCCTCCCCCCTGGGTCTTCCTCTGTCAATAAGCGAGAAGGGAGGAGAGGGTCTAAGTGAACCTTTCCGGAGCTGTGACTCACCAAGAAGGCAGTATCACGGGAGGAGGGAGGTGTTACAATTCTTGTAGACTTGAGTAAAGGGTCTTTGACAACCAACTTGGAAAATTAATTCATTGCCCTGCACACTGCTATCAGAGAGCCCAGAATGTTTCGACTCATAATCTGAACTGGTACACATTTTCACCTCTTGAACTGTTTTGATGCCAACATCATACTGTTTTAATTTCTATAGCTTTGTAATATAGTTTGTAATATAGTTTAAAATCAAAGAGTGTAGTGCCTCCAGGTTTTACCTTCTTTCTCAGGATTGCTTTGCCATTGAGTGTCATTTATGCTTCCATACAAATTTTGGATTCTTTATTCTATTTCTATCACCTGGTTTGAGGGTCCTGGAGAGTGGATGGGTGGAATTTGGTGTCCACTGCAACCCAGGTTGAATCTAAGTGTTATCTTTTTCTTAGCGTCTCTTTGGGGAGGTAATGAAGGAGGGAGCGTCTTTAGGCTAAGAAGAGAAACCTCATTTCAGGAGGTAGTAAAAGAATGGAGGGTGGCCCATGTCCTTAAAAGAAGCATTAAGAGAACCTTCAAGTTCATGGCTGGTTTCTTGATCTAGAGGTCTGGAGATGGTTGTCCCTCTTTTGCTAACGCGGACTCACATAATAAAACTAATCTACAATTAAAGAAAGCATTTAGCCCCTGCATTCACCTACCTGAGCTATCACAGAGAGAAACACAATGATGCTGACCTGGTCTCAATTTAAATTTATGACAGTAATCTTAGGTGCATGTGCGTGACTATCTTACAATTTTACTCATTCCCTTCACTGTAGCACTCTTAAAAACTGCTCTTTCCTCCCTTCTCGTGTATCCTCAAAACAGCCAATACCTCCTCAGACATTCTCACTTTTATCTTTCTGTTTCATTAAGAGAACAGAAGCAGTCCCAGGAGAATTTCTACCTGCATCTGAGTGCCTTTGTCACCTTTGGGGCCAGTCAGAGTTCGCTGTCACCCCAATGGTAGGGGAGAGGGAGAGGGATAATGACAGGCGCAGACATGTAGTTAGCATTTTTCCTCTGTTTTCTCAAATGAATGCAGTGAAGAACCACAGGTCATTGAGATTTAATAGTTTTATTAAAAATATATTTTAGAAAGACAAAGAATGCCCCAAGGAGGCACATGGAGAAAAACAAAATATTTCCCAAGAGGGCATGTGGTCCTAGATCTGTAGCAAAAATGGCTACGAAAGGGCAAAACACACACACACACACACACACACACACACACACACACACACACACAAAAGGACCAAAAAAAGATAGAGAGAGCCCAGAAGGGTAAAAAGGGGAGCCCGGAAGGGCAAAAAGGGTGTATGTCTGTCTTATATTTTGGCCTGTGATGGGTGGTTCCAAAGGTATTCCTAGCTGGTTGGCAAGTGAGGTCATTTTGATTGAAACTTGGCTGCTATATCGCTTGGCTTAGTGTGCATGTGCATACCCAGAATTCCACCACAATTGGGGTGTTCTTTGGGCGATCTTTAGGCTGGTCCCCTATCCTTTGTCCCCCTTGTTGCTCATGCCTGACTAGCTACCTAACACTTTTATGCCTCCTGTTACAGTGGATGACCTATCAGAGATCCTGCCTAAGGCCATCATTCCCTCTACTGTGCACTAGGTGCCATTCTTGATTGCTCATCCAAGAACACTCTTTACAACAGTTGCTTCTCTCTACTACAGGATCATTTCCAGCAGCCTACTTGTATGGTGCTATTATCCCATTATCAAATAAAAATCATAGGTTCTGGGAGCAAGAAGGGGAGCAGATACAAGGCTTACCTTACACCCATGGTTACTCCAAGGCTCTTCATAGCTCCTTCTAGATCTTCGAGTATCATGATAACAAATTGTGCAAAGAGCTGAAGTTTTGATGCATGGGTGTCATTGGGGTGCTGAAGTTTCCCTTCTTACCTCCTTCTTCTCCGAGGCTTGAAGGAGGTGATGTAGATCAAGATGTATGTCCCTTCTGAAACTAATAATAAAAATAAAAGAAAATGCTAAAAAAAAAAATGATGTATGCCCTTTCAACAAATCAGTGGGTGCCTGTTATTTGCCAAGAACTGAGCTTGGACCTAGAAGGCAAGGCTAAGTCTTCAGGAAGTTCAATTCCTAGAATGCAAAAAACTTTTCTCAAGCAATAACAGTCAATCCATCGATCTTCTATGAGGTCTACAAAATTTGAAGAAAGTAATTTAGGAAGGTTTAAGCTGTGAGCTGGTATGGTTGAAGGATTCAGGCTTTGACTCCAGGGTTTTGGGGTTCATGGGTTTGAATCCTACCACTCTCAATGGTTTGATGTTTGTTTAAATAATGATAAAAATATTCACCCTTTAAATTTCTCCAATGTATTAAAAGTGGGTACAAAAAACTGTGATCAATAATAGGTGTATGATTGATGAGAGAGAACCTCACAATCTAGCTGGGTATATATGTTACTGATACCCTAGTGTGAGGACATGTAATTATTTCCTATAATTTAGAGAAGAAAGGCAATTACTACTCTCTTGTGAAATCACTGAAATATTGTAGTCTCTAAAAATCATTTTGATTAAAAAGAACCAGGTCTTCTTAGAGAAGTAGCTGATTTTAAATTTGGGGCAGGAAACATGAAAAGCTGGCAAGAAAGCAAAAGTTTTTGCAAACTACTGGCTCAAAAGTTCACAGGAACCAACAAGTTTTCATTGGCTGAAGACAGAAGAAACTGATGACTAAAAGGAATACTTATGGTAAGTAATTGCAATACATGGAATATAAGAACATATAATGATCTTTAAAATGCAGGGAGAAAACATATTGATCACCCATGGAAATAACTAGAGAGCAAATTATTTACTCTGAAATTTGGCAATTAATGGATAAGAATCAAGCATCATCCTTATGTATTACATGGGAATTTTATTTAAGATAACCAAGTAGTTCTAGTTGGTGAATAAAAGTTTAGAAAGTATTTCTAGCCAGTAAATATGGAAGAAATATAGAATTAGAAATCACAATTTAGCAAGTCGTGAAAAAAATGATTCAAGAGGCGATGACATTGATTCAAATATCATTTAACGATAGGCTGACGTGGGAATTTACAATGGAGCAGAGGACTGTATATATGTAAATCCGCCGATCAATGGTAGTATTTAATGTTGAAACGCGCCTCCTGATATGATGCTCCATGGATGAAGTACGTAGGACTGTGAACTCTTACTTTTGTAAGAATGGTCATCTAAAGTCAAGTCTGCTTGATTGGGGTGGGGATGCGTCAGAATAGGGGCGGGTCGGCGATGGTGACGTGTGGGGCGAGGCGCTTCGGTGCGGCGCTCCTGGAGGGCCCTCCACCCGACCCAGCTAACTCCCCGCCAGTACCCCACCCCAGTGGATTCTCCTCCTCTCTTTTCCCGCAGGTTCTCCGCTACCCTGACACGCATTTGTTTCGCTGACGCCCCTCCTGTCACCGCTTACCTGCTTTCTGGGCACTGACGATGGCTGTCTCTGCTCCCGCCATGGAAAGGGTCGCGGGCAGAGGGAACGCCGCAGTGGCTGAGAGCCTCCCGGGGACCCCGCGCCGCTCCCAAGTCCGGGCGCACGCACGACTCCGTCGGATGGGGCTTCTAGACAACCCGAAGCATAGCGGACTCGGGGCCCTCCAATGTCGCGACCTCCGTGGTTTCCACAGAGAGGAACAGCCTGGCCCCACCGGCGGCTCTCCTTCGATAGCTCAGCTGGTAGAGCGGAGGACTGTAGGCTTCGTCGCGTGTAGGCATCCTTAGGTCGCTGGTTCGATTCCGGCTCGAAGGAAGCTCTGTCCCCTTTTGCGACCCTGAGTCGCAAAGTGCAAAACCGGGAAATCTCCGGAACGCGTACCAACGGTGTGCTGTCCTGTCGCCGGGGACCACACCTGCCTCTTCCTCCTGCAGAGCTCACACGCACACCCTTCAGAACGAAAACAGTCCCCCCTGCTCTCCGCCCTTCTCCTGCAGCCACAGCCAGCCGGGCCCCACGGTATCCCGCGCCGAGCGCTGCTCTGCCATCCCCTCTTTGCTCACCATCGACAGCTCCCTGACGACTAGGTGGGCAAACAGGAGCGGCGGACAGCAAGCCCTGGGAGCCAACAAGCATACAGGCCACCACACGGGTCACAGACAGCCATGACAGCCTTCCTGTAAACTTTCCCTGTCATACTCTGTATCTGTCTGCATCCTTCTCACTCCATCTTTTTCTGTCTTTTTTTTCCTCCTTTACTCTGATGCCGAATGAATACATTGACCTGGAGAGACAGAAGACGCTCAACCTGCCTGCTTAGTCTAGTGTTTGTACAGCATTGCCCTTGGAGACTTTTAATTGCTAATTCTGTACTGCACTTTAGGAAATTTGTAGAATGAAAAGGCAGCCATTTTATCAATGTAGTTTGAGGTGCGATTATATCTCCTAGTGGCCTGTTTAGGTGGCCCTTCAATCTGGTGTCTGGATTGTTGCTCCTGAAAACTCAGATTTTGTCTTGACATTTGTTCTTGTTTGCCTCTGAAGCTTTTTGGCTCTTGTAAGAGCAATATTCTCTCCCTACTTTGTTCACACCATTCAGCACAGGCAGGTCAACTGCACGAGGATTCTATGGCTTTGTTTCCACAAAGAAACCCTAGCCTTGAATGTTAACATATGCAGAAATTGATCTAATGAGAATGATGGAATCTTAGGCCTTTTCTGTATATTCTAGAATTTTACCTCTTCATGCAATGGGCTAATGCTTCCACAATCATGTTTAGTTTTCCCCCCCACTATCTACTAAAAAATATGGCCTTAGAGTTTTGAACAACGGCAGGTATAGTCTAGGATTATACCTCTTATCCTTTATCTTTAAAAGACTCTGACACTTACCTACATTTCCTTTACTCATTATCGATTGAAAATATGTTCCATTTTGGATCGGGTCTTATGACTTAGTAAGGGGTCTAGTAAGTCCTGCATCTTTTTCTTAGCTCATGATCCCAGGTCGTGTTGACTTAAAAGAGCTCCTGCTCCTTAGGATTGGAATTCAGATATGTTTTGTTTACGTACCATTTAACAACACCTAATCTGCTTCTGGTATTGTGCTTCTGCCAGGGATATAGAGATTAAAATATATGTCTTGCCCTAAAATATTGTAGTTTCTGTAGGGGACACAGACATGGAAGCAGACATAATATGATGTGCTGAAAACTCCAATAGAGATAAATAGAACATTTCATGTAAATATAAAACAAAATTAATCTTGGGAAGTTTTAATTCAGGCTGGTTTGGAGGGCAAAGTAGAAAATGTGGGAAGTGTTCAGGTAGAGCCAATATACTGGAGTCAACTGAGTTTTGGAACAAGAGTAGTAGATCTGTAATCAGTCAGTAGAATGAACACAGAACAATTTTAGAAAGTAAACAGAAACCCAGAGAGTGCTGGTTTTGTAACTATATATGGTACCACTAGAGCATATATACAAGTCCAGGACTAGCAGGAAACAAAGATACAAATAATTGTGCATGAAATTTTATCCTATCTCATCATATCCCTGGGGTTTTAACTGCTGTGCACCCCAAAAGCAAAGGGAAGATTCCTCAACTTCCCTTGTGAGCCTTCATAAAGAAGTCACCATGATATGTATGTTTATTCAACCAGAATGACCAGCAAAAGAAAAGTCAATGTTTGTGTACTTCCACATTCATCTCCACTCCATCAATTTCCACTCCTATTGTCATTTTCTCTGTACATACCTTTTTTTTTTTTTTTTTGCAGCTGCCTGGCTTGCATTAACTGACAGATGAAGGCAGAAACATTGTTGATGCCAAGAAAGAAAAATCTTATATGTTGAATGAAGGGTTTGCCTCTTTTTCAGATTTGGCAGGAATGGGGAATTTGAAAATTTCCATTCAAGATTTCTTGAATTTGTCTTCTCTTTCTCAAACTTCATCATCTCATCTCTTTACATGGGTAGCCTTTCTCAGCAGGTACTGCCCAGTAGGGTTCCTGATGCCTAGATCAAAATAGTCCTCTAGGCTGGCCATCCCCAGTGGTAAATAAATGGTTGAAAATAGGTTATAAATGAAACGTCTACTTTTCAATGATGGTATTAATGAGAAACTGAAACTTTTGTCACTCTCCTTCATCTCTGCACTGAAGCTAATACCAACAATCAAGAAAGATGTGGTCCAAGACTGGTAAAATGACTATTCACATGTAAATCCATAAGCAAGAAACATAAGACCTAGCTTCAAATGGAATATTTTTTTAATAAGTAGTGGGTAAAGGGAGTGTGGGTAAGTGTCAGAGTCTTTTCAAGATGGAGAAGGAGAGGTATAATCCTTTCAGGTCTACCTTTGCCAGCCAGTCTCATATTTGTTATACAGACTGAAATATCTTTAGGTATTTTGTAGCAAAGTCCCATAATTTAAATATCATTGTCTGCTCAAGCCAAAATCATTGAGCACTTTGCAGATAAAGAAAACTCTTTAAAAGAGGGGAGGGTGGTGTCCTAGAGGCTGATAATCACAATAAATAACATGGTGACTCAGCCTCTTCAAAATCAGAAGGCACCTCCCTCTCGACACACCTCCACTTTTTTTTTTTTACAAGGCAGAACAGCATATGAGATGCCATGCCTGGGAGGAAAGCCTAGAAAACAAGCAATTTCTTACTAGGCAAGACTCCTTCTTTTCTCATATGTTTTTTGTATTGTTGCAGCCTAATTGTCTCTCTGTGTATTTAAGATAATAAGAGAATTCTCAGTTACAAAAAGGGAAAGTGAATTCCTGCCTCTCTGTCCTGTAGCATGACTGACCCTCAATTGCAGGAATTGAAAAAACTGCTAAATAAGTAGAATGAGTTCTTTAGAAAGGAGACTGAATCCCTCAAAAAGAACTGAATAGGTCTTCTGGAGATAAAAAAACACACCGCAAAAGCTGAAAAATGAAATAGCAAGCTTGAGAAATAGAGTCGACCAAATGGAGGAAAAAATTAGTAATATCAAACACAGAAATATAGAAATAAATCAGAAGGAAGAAAAGAGCAACTGAAGAATGAAAAATAACAAAAGAGAAATTCAACAATTAGCTGATACCATCAGAAGAGGAAACATAAGAATAATGGGAATATTCAAAGGAGAGGAAAAGGAGCAGGAATTACACAGCCTTTTCAGACAAATAGTTGATAGAAATTTCCCAAATCTAAGGAATGAGCTAGAGCTTGAAATTCAAAAAGTCAACAGAACTCAATTGTCTCAACCCAAAAAGGCCATCTCCAAGACATATTACATTAAAATTATCAAAAATCAGTGACAAAGATTGAATTCTCAGGGCAGGCATAGAAAAGAAGATGGCAACCTATAAAGGAAAACCCATTAAATTATCCTTGAACTTCCCAGCACAAACCTTACAAACCAGAAAGAAGTAGAATCAAATATTTAAACTATTAAATGAAAGGAAGTACTAGCCAGGAATAATGTATCCAGCTAAGCTCTACTTTAGATATAAAGGAGAAATTAAGACTTTTCCAGACATACAAAAATTGAGGGAATTCTCAACTATGAGGCTTGCACTACAGGAAATACTGAAAGAGGTCAGCTCACCTAAAACAAAATGACCAAAAAAATACATAATTAAGAATAAGGTGACTAGCAGGCTGACAGAAGCAGAGGATTGCAACCTTTACTAGGAATAGGGCATTATAAGCTTAAAAATAAGAAGAGATTTCCTATGGCAAGACAGTAATGAATGTTCAGCATACATAGGTACAAATTGAGACAATGATGACTGAAAAGGGGAGGATTCAAAGATTGAAATTCGCAAAGGGGAATGGAGATTAGGCGAGCGCAGAAGAAAAGGGTAGACTGTAAGTGTGTGTGTGTGTGTGTGTGTGTGTGTGTGTAACTATTCTTTATATATTCATAATGGTAAACATACACCAAAGATTCAGAACTGAAGGACCAGAGGAAAAACCCATAAAAGCCAACCAAAATAAAGAAAACAGAAACATTGGACAAAACAAAACAAAACAAAACAATGAAATGAAAACACTGAGCTACCAGAAAGCAAAAGATATAATGGCTATAAGAAGACTTCATATTTCAATAATCACCCTAAATGTAAATGAATTGAACTCACCAATAAAAAGGTACAGAGTTGCAGAATGGATCAAAAAACAAAACCCAACCATATGCTACCTTCAGGAGACACATCTCTGCTCCAAAGACAAATATATAGACTCAGAGTGAAAAGGTGGAAAATGATATTTCAAGCAAATGACATTCAGAAAAAAGTGGAATTAGTGGTACTAATGTTGGACGAATTAGACTTCAAAACAAAAAAATGTAAAGAAAGATACCGAGGGACACTTCATAATGATAAAGGGAATCATACACCAGGAAGACATATCACTTACTAATATCTATGCTCCCAATTAGGGAGCTCAGAAATATGTAAAGCAATTACTAACAGAACTAAAGGGAGAAACAGACCAAAACACTATCGTAACAGGGGACCTAAATACCCCGCTATTGGATGTGGACAGAAAATCAATAAGGAAATAACTTCCTTAAATGACACATTGGACCAACTAGACATAATTGACATATACAGAGCCTTTCATTCCAAAACAGCTGCTATACATTCTACTCTAGTGTACAAGGAACATTTTAAAGAACTGACTACATACTGGGACACAAAGATGGCTTCAACAAATATAAGAGGGTTGAAATCATAGCAAACATATTCTCTGATCATAATACTTTGAAACTAGAGATCAACTGCAAAAAGCAGAAAGAACCACAAATGCATGAAGATTACAGAACACACTACTGAAGAATAACTTGGTTGGAGAAGAAATAAAAAAAGATCAAGAGATACATAGAAACAAATGTTAATAGTTTGTACAAAATATTAAAACTTTGGGGACATGACAAAAGCGGGCATAAGAGGAAATTTCTTATCATTACAGGTCTATCTCCAAAAACAAGAATGAGCTCAAATAAACCTAACGCTTCATCATAAAAAAAAAAAAACTAGAAAAGAAAGAACAAATAAACCCTAAAGTCAGCAGAAGAAAAGAAATAATCAATATGAGAGTAGAAATAAAGAAAAATGAAAACAAACAAACAAAATGATAGAAAAAATAAATACAAGAAAGAGCTGGTTCTTTGAGAAGATTAATAAAATTGACAAACCCCTGGCTAGATTCACTAAAGAAAAAAGAGAAAGGACACATATAAACAAAATCAGGGATGAAAGTGGGGAAATTATGACAGACACTGAAGAAATACAGAGGATCATACAAGAATACTATGAAAAGATATATCACATCAAATTTAATAACCTAGAAGAAATGGACCAGTCCTTAGCAAAATACAAACTTCCTAGACTGAATGAAGAACTGGAAAATCTAAATAGACTGATCAGTAGTATGGAAATTAAAACAATTATCAGAAACCTACCAAAAAATAAAAGTCCAGGACCAGATGGCTTCACCAGTGAATTCTAACAAACATTCAAAGAAGATTTAATACCTGTTCTCCTCAAACTCTTGCAAAAAATCAAAAAAGAGGCAGTACTTCCCAACTAACTTTAAGGTTAATATCACCCTAATACCAAAACCTGGTAAAGATAACACAAAAAAAGAGAAAACTACAGGCCAATATCTCTCACGAACACAGATGCAAAAGTCCTAAATAAGATACTAACAAACTGAATACAGCAACATACAAAAAAGATTATACACCAAGATCAAGTGGGCTTCATCCCAGGGGCACAGAGATGGTTCAACATATGCAAATTAATTAATGTGATACACCACATAAACAAATTAAAAAATAAGAATCATATGATCATATCAATAGATGTGGAAAAAGCCTTTGACAAGATACAGCAACGATTTATGATCAAAACACTTCACTAAATCGGTATAGAAGGCAAATACCTTAACATAATAAAGGCCTATAGGACAAACCTTCAGTCAATATTATACTTCATGGTAAAAAACTGAAAACCTTCCCTCTAAGATCAGGAACAAGGCAAGGCTGTCAACTATCACCACTCTTATTCAATATAACATTGGAGATCCTAGCAAGTGCAATCAGGCAAGAGAAAGATATAAAAGGCATCCAAATAGAAAACGAAGATTCAAACTGTCACTATTTGTGGATGATGTGATTTTCTATACAGAAAACCCTAAAGACTCCACAAGAACACTATTAGAAACAATATGCAAATACAGTAATGTTTCTGGATACAAAATCGATGTTCAAAAATCCATAGTGTTCCTATATTCTAACAACGAAGTGTCAGAAAAAAAAAGTGAAAAAAAAATAATTCCGTTCACAATTGCAAGAAAAAGAATAAAATACCTAGGAATAAATTTAATGAAACATGTGAAGGACCTATATAATAAAACTATAAGACCCTATTAAAATAAATCAAAGAAGATACAAAGAAATGGAAAGATATTCCATGTCCTTAGACTGGAAGAATCAACATAGTTAAAAAACACCTTATTACCTAAAGCATTATATGGATTTAATGCAATCCCCATCAAAATCTCTTTGGTATTCTTAAGAGAAATGGAACAAAAAAAATCATTAGATTTGTATGGAAGCACAAAAGATACTGAATTACCAAAACTATCCTGAGAACAAAGAAAGAGGCTGGAGGTATCATTCTGCCCAACTTCAAATTATACTACATAGCAACAGTAACCAAAATGGCATGGTATTGGCAGAAAAACAGTGGAACAGAATTGAGAGTCCAGAAGTAAACCCATGTTTACATGGGAAAATAATTTTAAACAAAAAAGCCAAAAACATACAGTGGAGAAAGGAAAGCCTCTTTAATGAATGGTGCTGGGAAAATTGGAAGACCATCTGCAAAAAGATAAAACTAGACTGTCGTCTATCTTCACACACCAAAATTAACTCAAAATGAATTGAAGACCTGAATATAAACCTGAAACAATAAAATGCATAGAAAAAACATAGGAACTAAACTCAAGGACTTTGGACTTAAAGAGGTTAAATTCTCTTTTGAATAGCTATAATTCACAGGACAAAAAAATAACAAATGCTTGAGAGGATGCAGAGAAATAGGAACCTTCATACACTGCTGATGGGATTGCAAATGGATACAGCTACTGTGGAAAACAGTATGAAGATTCCTCAAAAAATTAAGAATTGATCTACCATATGATCCAGCAATTCCTCTACTAGGTGTTTACCAAAGACTTGAAAACCCGTATCTGAAAAAGACATTTGCACACTGATGTTCATAGCAGATTTATTCACAGTGGCCAGGACATGGAAGCAACTGAAGTGTCCTATGATAGATGATAGGCTAAAGAAGCTGTGACATATGTATGTGTATATGTATGTATATGTACACACATATATGCACACACATACACACGCACACACAATGGAATATTACTCAGCTAGAAGAAGAGATTAAATATGCTATTTGGAACAACAAGGATGAACCTTGAAATATTCGTACTAAGCAAAATAAGCCAGACAGAAAAAGTTGAAAATCACATGATATCACTTATATGTGGGATATAAACCTAAAAGCAACAAATGAACAGGATAAACAAACAGAGATTCATGCACGTGGACAATGGGCTAGTGATTACCAGGGGGTAGGAGGAAGTGTGGAGGGGGAAGGTAGTCAGACAAAAAAAAATTTAAATAATTTCTTCAATTAAAAAAAAAAAGAAACAAAAAAGAGTATACAAAGTAAGAAGACTGTTGACACTATTTGTAAATAGTGATATTTGATAATAAATTAACTATTTGATAATAAATTAACTTCTAGGTGTTTGTTCCTCTTAGTGGGTTAGATGGCTTTGGATGATCATAGTGATGATCTCAAGCACCATCTCTTCTCCCTCATCTCTACAGTGAGGCTATTAGGGCTCACCAATGCCATGCCCCCACCCCTTTCAGTTAGGCTATCAGGTGATCAGTCCTGGCCTAAGATATGTGAGTGCAAGTATTGTAAGTGTCCAGGTAAGCATGTCTAATGCTCTTCTCCATTACTGCAGCCCACAGGACTGTCATATAAATGAGAAATAAATATTTAATGTATAAAGCCCCTCCACAAAACACTACAGTATATTACTGGAAATAAGTGGTTTTAATAAATGTGTAGTATCAAAAGTCAATCAGTATTTGAAGATTATGTACCTTTCTGTATGCTATCATCAACAGTGAAATACCTGGAAACACATTTTATTTTTTTATTTTTGTTTTTTTCATTATTTAGAGAATATTTTATTAGTTTCTGTAATCGAACCCATGTAGATAAGACTTTACATATTTAATACATTGTGTTATCCCTGTACAAGTGTAAAAAATTACATTTAATATGCCTAGACCAATATGGCTGTTAATTTATGTACAATGATAACCCAACAGAGTATAACTGGGCCACTTTTTCTGAAGTTGACAGCACAGCTAACGTTTCCAAAAATTCAAATTATATATAGATATGCATACATATATTTATTTATACAAAAAAAGACCAATAGCAGTATGTTATGCATCAATAGCATCAACAATTTTCCAAGCTCTACAATCATCTGCACGAAATAACAGATATCTACTACATAAAACACAGCTTTTAAAATGTGCAAAATGTCAAGACACAAAGTATAAAATATCATTGGAGAATTGAAGAAAAACTACATAAATGAAAAACTCAATATTGTAAAAATGTCAAATCTCTTCAAGATCATTTACGATCTTAAAAATCCAATAAAAATTCTACAGTTGGGCAGAATGACTTGACAAGATAATTCTAAAGTATATATGGGCCTACAAAGAATCAAAACTAGTTAACAGACTCTTGGAAAGGACAAATAGAGAGGATTTGCTATACCAGATATTATAAATTATTATAAAGACACAATAATTTAGTCAGAGTGGTAGTGATTGATATAGGATAGGTATATATACCAATTGGCCTAGAAATAGACCAATACTTGGCCACTGATTTATGACAAAGATTGCACTGCAATATAGGGGAGAGAACTATTTTTCCAATAAATGGTGATGGATCAATACGTTTACTGCATATATCGGATCCACAGCAGGAAAATGTTGTGAAGAAGGTGTAAGCACCGGGCAGTTTATGCACAGTTCAGCCCTAAAGGCTCCTTGAAATTGAAACTTGTGATCCCTGATTTACAGTGCATTCACTCTTGAGCAGGCAGCCTTACTATTGGCACCATTTGGGAGAGGTTGTAAATTGAAAGGTTCACAAAAAATTATTAGGATAGATCCAACCTGGAGACTTGCCTACCATGTGCAAACAATTGCAACTTCAGATTTAGAGCACAGAGAGACTTCTGGGTCTGAGAGAAGCCTGGACCTGCTAGGCAAGACTACCATGTGATACTCTGAATCAGCAGGTCACAAGGATCCTCTTTCCCTCTGGGAATGCAAGGTTTATAGGGGGCCAACTTTGCAAGTAGGATTTCAGAGGACTGCCTTGAACCGACCACACCTGTCCCGGGAATCCTTGCTGCACACACCCATCCACATCTCCAAATACTGGCTTAGAGAACAGACAATTTGCCTAGTTATGGAGTCTTCACTCTTCCATTATCTATAGTTCCTATGTGGGAAACTAAGGAGGTCCAACCTCGACTACAGAGACCAAGTTGGCCTATGTAGATCAAAGAGAGAATCTGCACATTCATGAAAGTCATGGCCCTTCCTTGGATGAAGTATTCACAAGCATTTCTGCTTCTAAATGTAAAAGCTTCAGGTAAGGCAGTGGGGGTTCTTGCTACTATTAGGAATGATCATTGCAGACCATAGAGCAGATATGATCATCAGAAGAAGCTGAGGCCTCACGACTAGCAAAGTGGATTCAAAAACAAAGAGCGAAGGTGAGTGCAACTCTGAAGTGTAGAAGAAAGAAGTGGGGGGTGGAGTGGGGGGTGGGGTAGGGGTTGGGTGGAGTATGGAGCCCAAAGGCAGAGCTGACTCCTGAAGAAGCAGGCTGATTTCCTTTTTGTAGGTTTATGGTCAATAATTCTCGGGTTGGATGTGAAAAGGCCCAGGTCAAATCCTGAGAGAGCATAGTTTTAAGACTGAAGGAAAGCAGAAAGAGAAGGCAATACAGGAAAAACATCTTTACAGGCAGCCTCAGAGCTCAGAGTGCTTTGGCTTGTGGGTCTTGCAGGAACAGGAGAACCCGCCTATGACCTCCAAGAGAGGGCACCACTGGAGATCCAAGAGAAACTGCCACTGGTCAGGGGTTCTTGATGTCACTGACAGGACCAGTGGGTGCCTTAAAAGTAATAAATACGGCAGCTTTGTCAGGCGGTTGTTGATGTGGGTGCTTTCTGGCTCAGGATGCCAAAAGACCCGAGGGGTTTAAACTCCAGGACATTTTACAAAACACCTTCTGGGCCAAATCAACAAATCCCACCACTATTATCCTCTCCACCTAGGAATCCAGGTTTCCATCTTAATCACTCTTTTGAGGCCCATTAAATTTGGACTCACTGCGAGAAGCAGAGACACCTCCTGCAGAAAGCTGAGTGGCGGATGAGCCTGCAGGGTAGGAGCAGGACTGCGGTGGGGATCGCAGCCAAATGCAGGACTTTGACCTGAGCTGGCCTTAGCAAACAGCTCCTCTCTTCCTTCAGGGCTGAAGGTTGTTTTCTTGGTCATTTTCACCAAGTCAAAACAATATAAGCAGAGAGAGAGGAAGCAGCATTAGGTGAAGACTATTGAGAAGGCATGGCTGCTGCAATTAAGCTGTTGCCTTCTAGAGCACACTGCTGCTAAGCGATGACTGTAGCCATGAGCTCATAGAGTTCGGCCTCTCCGGGACCTTTTCTGCCGCTGTCAAGAGCTCTTCAAATCTAGAGTAGAGTCTCTCTGAAAAATGTCATTCTTCACCTCTTTGGGTGTCTGATGATCATAGAGAAGCCTCACTGTAGGACACAAAGGGCTCTGGTGTCTGTAGCCCTCTAGGCATGTGAGATGAAGGCCTTTTCATATATCTTTTCCAAAAAGGTTCCTGCCTTTGGTGAACAAAAAATTTCCCAAAAGTTGCAAGCGCATCCTTTGGTAGCTCAGCTGGTAGAGCTGAGTACTGTAATTTATACTCTCCAGGAATCCTTAGGTTGCTGCTTTGTTTGAGGGTTGAATGAGTTGTAGAGTCTTGCTTCTTGCACACTGAGCTACCACAAAGCAGATTAGAACCGGAAAGCGATAGGAACCAATCAGCCTGTCAGCAAATTTTTGCTAGTTCCCAGCAGTGTGAAAGAGTGGGTTGGGGGTCTGACTGGAAGCACAGAGAACTATGGACCAGGAGAGAATGGATGAAGTCTCTGAACTGGGTCAGTACAACAGAATGTGTACACACCACTGGGTGAGAAGTGAGAGGATGAAGGGAGAATCTGAAAAGGACCTGGTACAGCCACTGGTGCTGCCATTCACGAAGATGGATAACATGTGAAAAGCAGCAGGTTAATTGTGGAAAGGGTGGTGTGTTCCCTTTGGGACAAGTTGAGTATGCAGTGTTCAAGGAACCAGTGGGTTAGATGTCCACAGAGGTTGAATTCAGGTTGAGGAGCTGGGACTGTAAATAGTGGTTTGAAAGTCATTCTACTACTAAGCCTATGGTGTCCCAAGTTGGAGATGAGGAGGCTTCTTGCTTCTGCCAGGAACCTGGTCAAGATCATGGCTTCTTATGCTTTTCAGATGGAGCTGAGATACTGGAGATTCACATAATGAAAACGAGAAAAATTGCTAGGGAAAGTGTGTCCTGGTTGGTACTGGATTTTTAAGGACAGCTGTTGTGCTAGAGGTTAGAAAGCAACGGCTACCTAGGCGCAGGCCCCATTTCCCAATGGAGTCCCGCTCCCAACTATACCTGAAGGAAAGGACAGTCCTCACAGGCCCTGCCCCTCAGCCAAGCCTCTGGGCTTCCTCTCAAGTTTGTGGGAAAGACAGTGCCCAGGGTGACGCAGGTTTTAGTGATTGTGAGATGGGTGTTGCCGCCTGGCTTTCAAGAGAGCTAGTCATGAGGGCAGCAGCGTCCCTTCACCCCTGGGCCAGCTCCAAGACCCACCAATTCAGGTGCGGGTCTTTCGAGCAGGAACAGCTAAAGGAAGGAAGAGAGTCATAACAGGTACCCTGAAGCCCCTACTCTGGTACCCACAAAGCACCTCTGGGTCGATCACCTGAAAATGGCCCTTGAATGGGACCTGTTTAGAATCTCTGAACAATATGATATATAGTTATATAGTTATAGATATATAGATATAGTTATATAGTTATAGATATACTTAATTCCCCAGGTGATTCTAAGGCTGAGTTTGGACTTCAAATTCTGAGTTTTCAGAACTTCCAAGATACCATTTGCACCATCACAAGGTTGAGAACAACAGCTTACTTTCCATGTGGTTCCACAAACTCGAAAGTTCCACTTTCTTCACTTTGTCTTCTAAAATAAAATGCCTTTTTTAGTGTTTATGTCTCCAGTAAGAAGAAGCTTATAGTCAATTAATGTGCCCTCTAATATCTCTGGTAGAGTGGAAGACATCTGAGAGCAACAGTTTGATTCCTGCTCAAGGGAGCTTGTTCACATTTTCTGTTCATCAGTGGTATTCAACCATGGGTGATTTTACCTGCTCCTTTCTCAAGAGGAGAGAAATAGCAAGTCATAACGTATTGGAAATCATCCCTGCTTAGGACTTCTCAATAGCAACTCTGGAAACCAGAAGACAAGGAAGAAAATGGTTCAAAATATTGAAGGAAAATGTTTTCTAACAAAGACTTCTATAACCAAACTATGAGTTAAGTAGTAGTGTAGAATATATTTTCAGACATTCTACAAGGTCTTCAGGTTTCAAAAATTTTTTGGTAAAAATTACAAAAAAATTACCACAAAAATGATAAGTTCTCAAAAATGTATATCCTACACAATGCTCATAAAATTAGTGACTGATCCTAAACAAAAAGATAGAAAATGAAGGGATAATACACTTCAATATAGGAAACAGATGAACAGAAAAACTGCAAAAAATTAAACTATTTTCCTTCTCTTTCAAAAAAAGACGAGGAACCCTTTCTCTGAATCTTCTGTTCAGTCTGAGAATTTGACTTTGAGCCAGTGTCTGATAGAGGACACGAGATTTACTGATATGCCCCTAGGAAAGTCCTGGATTTTTCATATTTAGAGGAAATTCATCAATATTTTATTGTACTTTGCAATTTTTTACGTATATGAGGAAGCTTATTCTACTTGACAAGTATAAATAGCAAGAACAAAACTCATTTCTTTTCAGTTGAAAATGAAATTTAGTATGCTTATCTCAAGTTTGACTCATAATTGAGTACTATGCAGCAAACTCAAGTACAGGTTTCATGTTTAAAGTTAAATTTCATTATTTTTAGTTTCAAAAATTACATGTAAAAACCTAATATATTTATGGTAATTTTGTAATTGTTGGAGCTGTATTTGAACCTGATATGTCATTCAATAAGAAAAATATTTTCAAAGTGTTGTATAAAATCATACCAGTTAAAATGTGCGAATTAAGGACTATAGAGTAGATACCTCCTATTTGTATTCTAGATTTGCATTGTATTTCTCTGTTCTTTTTAATTAAGTTCTGTCTGCCATTTTTTTTTCCTCCTGGAATTTTCTTTTACATAAAGACTTGGTAGTGGCTCTCTGTCTTGTTTTTCTATGTCATGTACTTACCATTTTAAAACATGAAAAGAATTAAAGGGGAAAGAAATATTTTTTATTTTAAGGAATTTGTCATAATGAAAAAGAGAGGCTTTTGCAGCCACTGTATCATTTTAATCCCAGTTCCTTATTTAGAACTGTGACTCTGTTTATCTGCATTTCTGTATTGTCTCCACTACTTTCAGATCAGAAAGCAGGTTGTTGCTGAGATGGCTGAATTCCTCTCAGAATTGATAGTTCATTATAGTTTTACATTTTCTGGCTCTGAGTAGCCCACATGATATTTGACATTCCTCAATGGCTGGTTAATTTTGTGGAATTAGAGTTGCCATCTTTAGGGAAGTATTCTAAAGTTCATTAAATTTTATTGAAGACACCGTGTATTCCTAAAAACATAAGGGGTTTTAAATAGATATCTGATTGTTACTACATATTTTTGAGGCTTTTTTATTATGAAAAATTTCAAACATTCTAAAAATAAAGAGGATAGTATTATAAATTACAGTGTAACTAATTCATACTTTCATGAATTACCAATGCATGGCCAAGCTAATTTTGTCTATACCCTACTCACTTTATTTTGAAGCAACTCCCCGATATTATACCATTTTGCTATAACTTGTTTTACTTACAAATTGATAATATGTTGGTGTGATTTCTACCACAAAAGGTTTTTTACTAAGGAAAACTGAAATCAAAGAGATGCAAAGAATGATTAATGCAGAAGTATAATCCAAGAATGTTACAATTCATTCACTCAACAGTTAGTCAAGTTAGTCTCCTTAGTTTAAATATTTTCCTTCTTCTCTCTATGTACAGACAGGAAAAGTTTTTAGGTATCTAGAAAGCAAGAAACAAGGTGCAGAACAGCATAAGAAAGTCATGGGTAAGTAAATGTGTTTTGACATTTGTTTATACACACACACACACACACACACACATCACTGGAAAGATACAAAATTAATAATGAAAATGATTAATCAGGGAGGGGATGTGGTGTGGATGGGGGTTTAGAAATTTTTAATCTGTGATTTACTATGTTTTTATTTTTGGGCCATGTATGTTTTATATTTAAAACTAAAATATTTTCTTCTAACATATTCTATTTCATGCAAAAACTAGGATATTCCTTTTGATCAAGTCCATTTGAAAGTATTATGAGCTGAATATCAAAACAGTTGTCAATTTGACAAATAGCTATACAATTTTTTTTAACTACCTGACTTTCATCTCATCTCACTGCTGTAACTTTAATCCTTGTAGTTCAACTGAAACTTTTAAAAACATTCTTTTATTTTTAAAAAATTTATTTAAACCAACATCAAAAAACAGATCCTCCATTTTTTCCACTCTAACCCCCACCTCTGGCACTTACCAATCTATTCTCTGTATCTATGAGCTACATTATTTATTTTAGATTCCACATATAAGAAAAATTAAATGGTATTTGTCTTTCTCTGTCTGATTTATTTATCTTAGCATAATGCCCTCAAGTTCCATTCATGTTGTCACAAATGGTAAGATTTCATTCTTTTTTATAGCCAAATAATATAGCCAAATAATAATATACAACTTAGGTTTATCCATTCAACCATTGATGAACACTTAGGCTGTTTCCATATACTGGCTATTGTAAATAATGCTGCAATGAACATAGAGGTGCATATATCTTTTCGAGTTAGCTGTCTGTTTTCTTCAGGTAAATATCCAGAAGTGGAATTGCTGGGTCAAAAGGTAATCTACTTTTAATTTTTTTGAGGAAATGCCAATTTTTAAAGGAAATTCCACTTTTAATTTTTTTGAGGTACTCTACTTTTAATTTTTTTGAGGAAATATAGTTTTCCATATGGCTGCACAAATTTACACTACCACTAACAGTGTGCAAGTGTTCCCTTTTCTCTACATCCTCACCAACACTTGTTATTTTTAGTTCTTCTTTTTTATAATAGTCATTGTAAAAGGCATGAAGTGATATCTCGTTGTGGTTTTGATTTGCATTTCCTAGATGATTAATGTTAAAGAGCATCTTTTCATGTACCTGTTGGCCATCTGTATGTCTTATTTGGAAAAAATGTTTATTCATATCTTCTGCCCATTTTTAAATCAAATGGTTTGTCTTTTTGGTATTGAGTTGTATGAGTTCTTTATATATTTTGGATATTAGCCCCTATCAACTATATGATTTGCAAATATTTTCTCCATTCAATAGGTTGCCTTCTCATCTTGTAGATGTTCTCCTTTGCTGTATAGAAGCTTTGATATAATATGATATAGTCCTACTTGTTGATTTTTGCTTTTGTTACTTTTCTTTTGGTGTCAGATTAAAAAACTTATCACCAAGACCTATGTCAAGAAGCTTGCCACCTATGTTTTCATCTAGGACTTTTATGGTTTCAGGTCTTATGTTCAAGTCTTTAATCTATTTTGAGTTAATTTTTGTGTATGGTATAAAATAGTGGTCCTGTTTTATTCTTTTGTGTGTGGATGTACAATTTTCCCAGCACCATTTATTGAAGAGACTGCCTTTTTCCCATTATATGTTCTTGGTTTCTTTGTTTTAATTAATTGACTATATATGCATAGATTTATTTCTGGGCTCTACATTCTGTTTCAGTGATCATAGTATCTGTTTTTATGCCAATATCATACTGTTTTAATTTCTATAGCTTTGTAATATAGTTTGTAATAAAGTTTAAAATAAAAAAGTGTAGTGCCTCCAGGTTTTACCTTCTTTCTCAGGATTGCTTTGCCATTGGGTGTCATTTATGCTTCCATACAAATTTTGAATTCTTTATTATATTTCTGTGAAAAATGCCATCAAAATTTTGAAAAGGATTGTTTCAAATCTTTATATTACTTTGGGCATTATGGAATTTTAACAATACCAATTCTTCCAATCACTGAACATGAAATATCTTTTTATTTATTTGTGTCTTTAATCATTTTATAAGTATCTTCTAGTTTTCAATAAATAGGAATTTCACTCCCTTGATCAAATTTATTTCTAAGTATTTTATTCTTCGGATGTAATAGTTAATAGGATTGTTTCTTAATTTCTCTGAGAGTTCGTTATTAATGTATAAAAAAACAACTAATTTTTGTTTATTGATTTTTTATTCTGTAACTTTACTTAATTTATTAGTTTTAACAGTTTTTTTAATGAAGCCTTTAGGGATTTCTGTATATAATATCATGTTATCTGAAAATAGTGACAATTTTACTTCTTTCTTTCTAATCTGGTTATTTTTGTTTTTGTTTATTTTTCTTGCCTAATTGCTCTAGCTAGAACTTCCAATACTATGTTGAATAAAAGTGGTGAGAGTGGGCAGCCTCGTCTTTCTCCTGATAAAAGCTTTCAGTTTTTAACCATTGAGTGTGTTGTTAGCTGTGGGCTTTTCACTTATTGCATTTTTTTATGTTGAGGTATGTTCCCTCTAAACCTGCTTTGTTGAGAGTTTCTATCATAAATGAATGTTGAATTTTGTCAAATGGCTTTTTTTTTACATCTATTGAGATGACCATATTTTATCCTTTATTTTGTTAATACAGTGTATCACATTGACTGATTTATAGATTTTGAACCATCCCTGCATGCCTAGAACAAATCCCACTTGTTCGTAGTGTTCAATCTTTTTAATGTATTGTCGAATTGGTTGGGTAATATTGTGTTGAGGAATTTTATATCTATTTTCATTAGGGATATTGGCCTATAATTTTCTTGTGGCTTCTTTGTCTGGTTTTGATATCAGGGCAGTGCTGGCCTTATAAAATTAATTTGAAAGAGTTCCCTCCTCTTCAATTTTTTTGAAAGAGTGTGAGAAGAATTTGTATTAACTCTTCTTAGAATATTTGGTAAATTCACCAGTGAAATCATCTGGTCCTGGTGTTTTGTTTGCTGGGAGATTTTTGGCAACTGATTTGATCTTTTTACTCTTAATTGGTCTACTCAGACTTTCTATTTTATCATGATTCAGTCTTGATAGTTTGTATGTTTCTAGAAATCTATTCTTTCTAAGTTGTCTGATTTTGGGTGTTTAATTGTTCATGTTCATACGATCCTTCGTACTGTGGTGGTACCAGTTGTAGCATCTCTGATTTCTGATTTTATTTGTTTAGGTTCTTTTTCTTGGTGAGTCTAGCTAAAAGTTTATCAATTTTGTTTATCTTTTCAAAGAACCAGCTTTTAGTTTCACTGGTCTTTTTTACTGCCTTATTGATCTCTATTTTATTTATTTCTACTCTATTCTTTGTTATCTCTTTTCTTCTACTAACATGGGGCTTTATCTATTATTTTTCTAGTTCTCTGAGTTGTAATATTAGGTTGTTTATTTGGAACTTTTCTTGTTTTTTTTTGTTTTGTTTTGTTTTTTGTTTGTTTTTTTTTTTTTGAGGTAACCATTTATCTCTATGAACTTGCCTTTTGAACTGCTTTGCTGGATTTTGCTTTAAAATTTAAAAACATGTATGGCTTAAATGTGATTTATTTAATAGCTCTCTTTTTGCTTAGACCTCTTCTTCCCACAGCTTGACAAACAAGAGCTCTGGATTCTAGTTTAGTTTTTATTTTTATTTTTTTCCAGCTTAGCTCATCCAATTCTATGTCTTTGCTCCTATTTCTTCCTCAGTACCTAAAGTGATGATACTTCTTATGCCTTATTTCTGCTTACATTTAGGTATTTTCTTTTCTCTAAAAAAAAGAGTATGTCTAGAAAGGATGGCATTCAGCCAAACTGAGTTCCAGGGGCACTTGTGCACTCTTCCTCTCAGCTCAAGATTTAACTATTTTCATCTCACAGTAGCAGCTGTTCCTTAAGTCTAGGGTTCAGAGTATTTTTATTCACATAATTTATTAAGCAGCTAATGTATTTCAGGCACTGTGCTTTGTGCTGGAAGTACAGAGATAAAAATATAATTCCTGCTCTAGGAGTTCAGGGTCTAACAGGGGACAGAGATGAAAATACAGAGCTACAATACAATGGATTAAGTATCGAGACTGAGATCAGCAGAATGTGTCAAAGTTAAAGATGGACAATGGTAAAAATTGTGGGATTGAGGGAGTGTGGGTAAAGAAAGGTACTCAGAAGAAATTATATACAACAGAGTAAGTTGAGTTTGAATAGGAGCTAGTCAAGTATTTAGTCACAGGCATATAGTGAGCACAAAATGAAAAATGTAAACAATGGCTCAGAATTCTAAATAAAGTTTTGGGTATGTATATGGTATCTAGCATCACTAGAAGATAAAGTATAAGGCTGGGAGAAACAGAGGAAACTAGAGATGATGCAGGGAATCTCCCCAATCTTAGCACACCCTTGGGGCTTTTATCAATTCCCAGCCTAGAAGCCAGGCAAGAAATTCCCAATATCATTTTAAGTCTTCAGGGAGAAGACACTATGTCTCTGGTACTTGGAAAATAAACATTTCTTCTGAGTGCCATGCAGGAGAAAGTTGGATAATGACTGCAGCCTTCTATAGCTGGTCATTCCTACTTTATCTCCCCACTACTTTTGCAAGGGCCTGGCTTGAGGTATTTGTCTTATGAAGGCAGAAACATTCTGAGTCATCCCTTGCTGAATGAAGGGTCAGTCTCCTTTTCAGATTTATCAGGCAAGGAGTCTGAGAAACTTCCACTGATTTGCTAATCTCCCTTGGGTCTTTCAAGAATTTTTTCTCTTTGTCTTTCTTACTCTCTTATGGTTTTATCTCTTCACAATTTTTTCTAGTAGGCACTACTGCTAGCTGTGCTCCTAATGTCTGGATGAACCAATCCATATTGGTTGGAGCATCTCCATTAGAAACTAAAGTTATGCATGAAGTTATTTATCCTTCAATAGAGAGACTGGTTAGAAGCCATTGACTTCTTTGGCCTTCTTTTTTCCTGTACTCAGGCTAATGCCAGGAGCCAGGGAAGATGGGGTCTAAAACAGGAAAACTGAGTTTGTACATAAAACGCATCAACAAAAAAGTGAAGATCTAGCTTTAAATGGAACATTTTCCAACCATTAGAGACAAAAAAAAGCTATAGGTAAGTGCATTAAGTCTTTTCATAGATAGATCAATTGTTTAACTCCTCTCTATCCACCCCTCGCCTTTCAGTCCTATGTGGTTCTTGTAGTGACATACCTTGAAACATAGTGAAATCATTTTCCTGAACTTGAAGTGTTCTTATTCAAGCCTAAGGCAATGGTCACATTGCAGAAAACACTATTTCCACATAGAGAGAAGTGTGGGTCCTGATGGCTAACTTGCTCATGACCATAAAAAGGGACAGTGTGATGCAGCCTTCTTAGAAACAGAAAGCCCCTTTGTTTATAAGGCAAAATAACAGTTCCTGAGGAATCATACTCGAGAAGAATCAGATTATCCAACTGCTGCCTGTTTTCCTGAGTGCTTTGCCCATACTCAGAAACTCCAAAGATATCAGACTATTGTCAGTCTCACAGCATTGGGTATGGGAAGGACTCTAGGATGGAGCAGGAGATTGAGTCATGAAAAGAGAAAGAAGATTCTTGCAGAGTGATCCCCACCCTCATGGAGACATTAAGAAGATTCAGGAGTAGATAAAATTTGAGGCTGGAACTCATCTTCCTCTCACTTAAGATATAGTTAGGTTTAGTTCAGTGGAAGTATTTTCACAGAGAGACACAGAACTATTTTTTTGAGGTGACCAGTCCTATCTCATTCCACTTTGCTTATATTCTATGCTTCTGCCAAATGTACTCTGTTCACATGCTGCTCCTTTCCATTAAAAACCCTCTCTTCTCCTATATCAAATTTATACTCGTTTTTTTAGTACATTTTTTAGGCATCACCTTTCTCCAGATACTTCTTGTCTCTCTAAGTTTCAGTTTAGTTCCCTTTCTATGTGTCCCTCTTAGACCCTATGCTTAACTGTGACATTCTATCAATGACATGTGTTAATTTTTCTGTCATTTTCATTAGGTACTGAGCTATATCAGGGTAGCAACAGTAACTCCCTTATTTCTGAATTACCAAATACAACACCTGATAAATAATCAACAGAGGAAAAGGTGAATAATTTTACTGACAGTAGGCAATTTCTATAAAAACTGGAGAGTGATGAGGTGCTGAATGGAACCACTAGGGAGAAAGACCATAGAGTTGCTTTATTCTAGAAAAAGGCACAATTTTGTTCCTACTTAGTTGGAATCCACATGTGAGAAAATGTAAGTAAAGAGGTTAATGTTGGCTGGGAACAAAGACTGTTGGGGTGCCCTACAGAACAATAGGGCTGACAGAGAACCAAAGCCTTAATAACTGAGGCATTTGTAAAACAAAGTTTCAGATATCATCGATTTAGTTATTAGAACTGATAGTCTTTAAAAATGGTGGTCTTCAGAACTGGAAGGACTTGGATCAAATGGAAAGGACTTCATTTCTTATTTTTTAGTAATTACCAGGAATTCATAGTTCAGTCTCTGGCAAGTCATCTGATAGAGCCCAGGTTTGTGAAGGGGCTTTGAATTGGTATCATGGACTGAAAAGCTTAAGAAACTCATCTTAATATTCCTCAGAATACTGAGCTTGAAGTTGACATTAAATATACAGATGTGGCTACCTGACAAAATCAATGTAGTTTATCTCTCTTCTCTCTTTTAAATATGACATGATTTGCTTTAGATAGGCAAGCATTTTGTGACAAGCTGAGTTCAGTTGGACCCTTGGATTGCTGGAGAAATTCTCCCCAAAAGGGGTAATTTCATGTAATAGATATACTAATGGCCTAGTTTCCTATGACTCATTCTATAGATGAGCAATTGAAGAACAAATGGGTTGGATGCACTGATAATCTCTCAAGGGATGTGGAAAGGCAAGCTGAATCTGGTGCCCTAAATTACAGTCCAAGGCTTTCTCTACCACATTGTTTGTCAGTTAAGTGCTGGACATTCTTTTAAATCTTTTGTGCTATTATTTTACTTGCTCCTTACAAGTTTTCAAGGCTACTCAGCTAGTAAGTGGAGACGCTGGAATTCAAAGCTCGGCAATCTGGTGCAGGTTCTGATCCTGGTTGAATGGGAATCAGATTCTTCACCAAATCATTTCTCTGATATTTTTGCCCGACTCGCATGCTCAATGATATAGTTTTATAATAATGAAATATCACCATTTAACATCTGAGAATAAGAGATGTGAAGATAGAGGCTTTTGATATTTTCATACCTGTTTTAACTACCCTTTATGAAAAATCTTCACCAGCTCTAACTTTAATTGGATGAAGACCTCAGGTCCTTCAAATCTTACCAGGATCTGTGATTGGAGAAAGTGAGGATATGTGTGCCATATCATAATAAAATAGGTTTCAGGATTGTTCTGGAGAACATCTGTGCTCACCAGGACTATGTTCACGCTGTTGCACAGGTGAGACAGGTAATGGCTCCTGGCGGGAACCAGAGCAGTGGTGTGACAGAGTTTATCCTGGCGGGTGTTCCGAATCTCAACAGCACAAAAGGAGAACTGTTTTCTGTCTTCCTTCTTGTCTATCTGCTGACTCTAACAGGCAACATGTTGATTGTTGGGGTAGTAGGAGCTGATACTCGCCTACAGACTCCCATGTACTTCTTTCTGGGTAACCTGTCCTGCCTAGAGATCCTGCTCACTTCTGTCATCATTCCCAAGATGCTGAGCAATTTCCTCTCAAGACAGCACACTATTTCCTTTGCTGCATGTATCACCCAATTCTATTTCTACTTCTTTCTTGGGGCCTCTGAGTTCTTGCTGTTGGCCGTCATGTCTGTGGATCGCTACCTGGCCATCTGTTACCCTCTTCACTACCCCTTGCTCATGAACGGTACTGTGTGCTTTTGGGTGGCCTTGTCCTGCTGGATGGGGGGACTTCTCCCTGTGCTTGGCCCCACAGTGGCTGTGTCCTTGCTTCCTTTCTGTGAACAGGATGCTGTGGTGCAGCACTTCTTCTGTGACAGTGGCCCACTGCTCCGCCTGGCATGTACCAACACCAAGAAGCTGGAGGAAACAGACTTTGTTCTGGCTTCTCTTGTCATTGTATCCTCCCTGATGATTACTGCTGTATCCTATGGCCACATTGTCCTGGCTGTCCTGCGTGTACCCTCTGCTTCAGGCCGTCAGAAGGCCTTCTCTACCTGTACCTCCCACTTGATGGTGGTGACTCTCTTCTATGGAAGTGCCATTTTTCTCTATGTACGGCCATCACAGAGTGATGCGGTGGATACTAATTGGGCAGTGACAGTGGTAACGACATTTGTGACACCACTCCTGAATCCATTCATCTATGCCTTGCGCAATGAACGAGTCAAGGAAGCTTTGAAGGATATGTTTAGGAAGGTGGTAGCAGGCCTTTGGGGGGATCTTTTACTTGTGAAGAATTTCCACAAGAAAACAGTGAGGTCAAAGTGAGATAATGTAACAACTTGTCTTAAGTCTAGTTCTTCTCCATTGTCACTCTCTTTCCTACTATCATCGTGGACATTACCAAGTGACTGAATTCTGGAACTTCTATAGAATTCCAGAGTCATAAAGTCTATCTTGCTCTTTCAGGCAAAATTCATTGATTTGATCTCATATGTGAATCCATATTATTATTGATATATCATAATCAATATTATCATAACATCATAAGACTCTCCAACCTGTGAGATTTTAACCTAAGGGTCTATGGTCACCAGGAAATCTAAGAATGGGCTTCAGAAAATTTATAGGCCCTATCAGTATGTAAATTTTATATGTTTGAGCTTATATATATTTGTCTGGGAAGAGGACCTAAAGCTTTAATCCAGTTATTAGAGGGGTCTACATGTGACCTTTGCCAAAGTTAAAAAAATTAAAATTCTCAGTAGAGTCTTCCAATTATTTATGTAAACCAAGAATTAAAAAAAATTCTGTTAATAAAAAATAAGTAAAAATAAAATATATAGATAATCTGGATATTTTTGTATATACTTTCCAAAAAATTACATTTACTGTCAAGTGGAAAAAAAGTAAAACAAATATTAATAAGTGATTTATCTACTTCTCCATGGAAATCCAAGGTGCCTTTGGAAAAGCAGATTGAAGAGAAATTTCATGAATAATAGCATTTCATGTGTTTTTTCTAATTTGCACTTTATTACAAAGATGAATTAAAGACATTTCCACTCATTTGACATGGGATTGTGTTTCTTTCATTTGTCCATCTTTTTACATTTTATGTCTGCTGTTGCCAGTCTTCTTTTGTTTTTAGCAAAATTGGGATTGGGATGAAGACCGTTAATATTAAAGATTTTAAAAAAGCAACTATTTTACTACTACCAAGAACCAGACTCCAAGGTATATTTACCTACTTCATTTGATATTTGAAAGGGAATGGAGATTTCTACATGTGGTGCCCTTGGACATCTTGAACAAATATTCATTCATTCATTCATTCATTCATTCATTCATTAACAAAAGTCTATAAGCATGTGCTAATATATACTAAGGTGAACAAGAAATGGTTCCTAACCTCAAGCAGTTTGATTTTATACAGTCAAATGCTCTACCACTGAGCTACACCTCCAAGCAGCTTTGATTTCAGAAGGGAAGACTAAGAGACAAATAAAAATTCAAAGGGATGGGGTTGATAAGGGGGTTTACAAAATGACATTGCAGATCATATGAAAATTAATTTACTCTTTCTAGTATTATCTTGTTAGAAAAGTTTTTAGAGTCTATTTTTCATTAAACTTGGTTTCATGCTGGCATGTGTTTCTGTACATAGAGGCAATATGTGTGTGTGTGTTTGTGTGTGTATCTATCTATCTATCTATCTATCTATAATATAGATATTTTATATGTACACATATATATGATATATGTTATAATATATAATATATAATATATATAATATATTTATATATTTATTATATATTATATAGTATATAATATATACTATATAGTATATAATATATACTATATAATGCATAATACATTATACATGTTATATATTATATATTATATAATATATAATATATTATATTATATATCATACATGTTATATATTATATTTTATATGTTATATAATATTATATATATATTATATATATATATATATATATCAAGGTATGAGCAACATGTCAACCTCAAAATAGTGCTGCAAAATTGCCAAACTGAGCATTAGCATGCAAAGAGATGGCAATAAAACTTCAGTGGGCACTGGAAATAATAATGGTTTTTATCTAATTTTATCAGTATCACACACGAACACACACTAAATGTTTCTTTCCCGAAAGATTTATGAGTTAGATTAAAGGAACGGAAGAAATGACCAGTGATTTGAGAAGGGGGAAAGTAATGTTCTAGAGTGATCTAGAAGTGTTGCTCAGAGAGCAGGTGATATAATTTTTTAAAAATTTCATGGAGCATAAAAACCTGAAGTCAATGTCAGACACTGGCCAAAGAGAGGAATTTATATAACAGTTTATAGCATTTCTTGAAGTAATCACCTGCTCATGCTGGCAATAAAGCTTGTTAAACTATTGTTTCAAAGTTATTTTATTGTTGGGAATTACTTTGGACTCAGTTTAATTCAATAAAAATGTATTGAATACCATGTTCTAGAAAATAAGTTAGTATGGAGAGACACGAATACCTGGTCCCTGCCATCAGGGAATTCACAGAATCTTGGGTGATATCCACCTATCTATCTGTCTATCTGTCTGTCTGTATATCCATAATGTTGGTCAAAATGTAATAAGAATGTTGTAAAATTTAAAACTTGGTCTGGCAAGATAACATTTTACTCATAAAGCATAAGAGAAATATTGGGTAATTGAATGTGACTTTACAGTAGAAATATTACAATAAAACTGTACCAGGAAGCAATCTCTGATTTTATTTTTTTAATCTTATTTTACAAATTCCTGTTCTATAAGGTATTTTTAGCTTTTCACCTTGAACTCAGCAACACTTGACACAAGTGATCTTGGCCTCTATTTTAAATAGTCTTTTCTCTGGCTTCTCTGGGACCAGACTTGTCTAATTTTTACATTTCCAGTTGCTCTTTTTTGTTTGTTTTATGTTTTGTTTTGTTTTTCAGGTGTATCATCTTCAATAAAGGTTTTATTTTTTATTTTATTTTCTTATTAGGTTTATTGGGATAATAATGGTTAATACAATTACATAATTTTCAGGTGTACATTATAATTTGACATCTATATATTCTATTGTGTGATTACCACCCAAAGTCCACTTTCCTTCATCTACCATATATTTGATCCCCTTTACCCACTTCACCCTACCCCTACCTCCCTATATTTGACTCCCTTTACCCTGTCTACTTCTCCCCTCCTCGCCCACCCCCTATCTTCTGGTAACCACTAATCCATTGCCCATGTCTCTGAGTCTCTGTTTGTTTTTCCTGTTAATTTGTTGCTTTTAGGTTTA
This sequence comes from Cynopterus sphinx, assembly GCA_030015415.1. NCBI lineage: Eukaryota > Metazoa > Chordata > Mammalia > Chiroptera > Pteropodidae > Cynopterus > Cynopterus sphinx. Next base: position 79,614,098 of record CM057384.1, read on the forward strand.
TATCTCACATATAAGTGATATCATGTGATTTTTAACTTTTTCTGTCTGGCTTATTTCGCTTAGCATGATTATCTTGAGGTCCATCCATGTTGTTGCAAAATGGCAGTATTTCATCTCTTCTCATACCTGAGTAATATATTATTGTATACATGTACCACAGCTTCTTTAGCCAACCATCTATCATAGGACACTTTGGTTGCTTCCATGTTCTGGCCACTGAATAATGTTGCTATGAACATTGGTGTGTAAATATCTTGTTAGATATGTGTTTTCAAGTCTTTGTGGTAAATATCCAGTAGTGAACTTGCTGGGTCATATGGTAGGTTAATTCTTAATTTTTTGAGGAACCCCACACTGTTTTCCATAGTGGCTGTATCAATTTTCAGTCCCACCAGCAGTGTATGAGGGTTCCTTTTTCTCCACATCCTCTCCAACATTTGTTATTACTTGTCCTGTTGATTAGAGCTATTCTAACAGGTGTGAGATGGTATCTCATTGTGGTTTTGATTTGCATTTCTCTAACAGCTAGTGATATTGAGCATCTTTTCATATATTTGTTGGTCATTTGTCCTCCAGGGAGAAGTTTCTGTTCAGGTCCTCTGCCCATTTTTTGATTGGATCATTTGTTTTTTTGTTGTTATTGAGTTGTATGAGTTCTTTGCATATTTTGGATATTAGGCCCTTATTGGAGGGGTTGATTGAAGATATATTTTCCCATTGGGATGTTTGTCTCTTTGCCTTGTTTACAGTTTCTTTTGCTGGGCAGAAACTTTTTAATTTGATGTAGTCCTGTTCATTTATTTTAGCTTTTACTTCCTTTACTTTTGAGGTCAAATTCATAAAATCCTCTTGAAAGCCAAGGTCCTTGAGCTTAGTTCTTATGTTTTCTTCTATGCATTTTATTATTTCAGGTCTTATATTCAGGTCCTTAATCCATTTTGAGTTAATTTTGGTGTGTGGTGATAGACAACAGTCTAGTTTCATTCTTTTGCAGGTGGCCTTACAGTGTTCCCAGCGCCATTTATTGAAGAGGCTTTCCTTTCTCTACTGTATAATTTTGGATTTTTTTGTTGAAAATTATTTGCCCAAATAAATATGAGTTTATTTTCCGCTGGTGCATGTGCCAATACCATGCTGTTTTGATTACTGTCGCTTTGTAGTATAATTTGAAGTTGGGCAGAGTGATGCCTTCAACCTCATTATTTTTTCTCAGAATGGCTTTGGTAATTCAGGGTCTTTTGTGCTTCTATACAAATCTGATGAGTTTTTGTTCTATTTTTTTTTAAACAATAAAGCATTTAAATATTAGCTTAGTTGTCCAGAAAATAAAGATGACAAATTAAAAGGAAGCTCAAAATAAGAATGTATTTCAAATACCTAGATCAGAGCCTGGTACATAGAAGGTACCCAAGAACTATTTGTTGAATGAGTGAAAGATTGATGAGCAGATAATAGCCACTGTTGTGAGAGATGTCGTTAGACTCAAGTATCCAGCAGCTTGAGTGTTAGTAATAATTTCCACATGAGGCCTACTCCAGCAACCATTTGAAAGTGAACTCCCACATACAGCTAAAATAGAGTGCTATTGTCAGTGAAAACATAGACCAGAAAGAATTTCCCTTGCAGCAAGGAAGACATTCCAGTTTTTCAAGTCAAGAAAAAGTCATTATTGAGAATTCTTAATTGACACTCTGCCTACACACACAAAATTTGTGTCATTTGAGAAACCCCAACCTGATAAACACTGTTCCTATCGATAATAGCCATAGGCAGAATGAATATAAACTCTCTCAGGAGGGTCTTACCCTCGACACAAATAGCACAAAATTCTTTTAGACAAAGATTTTTGGAACATGAGCTCACAATCCAAAATATAAACATAGACAAGGGACTTCATTAAAATAAAAACTTTTGTGCTTCAAGGAATACTATCAAGACAGAAAAAAAGACAGAATGGTAGGTAATATTTGCAAATCATATATATGATAAGGAACTGATATCTAGAATATAAAAGAACACCTATATCTCAATCATACAAGAAAATAACTCAAGTGAAAAACAGGCGAACAGTCTAAACAGACTTTTCTCCAGAGAAGTTAAACAAATAGTCAATAAGCACATGATGTTCAACATCATAGTCATCAGGGAAGTCAAATCAAACCACAATGAGATATCACTTCACACCTACTTAAAAAGACAGATAATAACAAATATTAATGAAAATGTGAAGGAACTGAAATCCTCATACACTGCTAGTGAGAATGTAAAATGGTGCATTCACTTTAGAAAACAATCTTCCAGTTTCTCAAAAATTAAACATAGACTCACCATATGACCCATAAATTTCACTTCTAGTCATATACCCAAGAGAATAAAAACATTTGTGTCCCCACAAAAACATGAACACATGTTTGTAGCAACTTTATAATGCCAAAAAGTGGCTCAAATGACCATCAATTGATGATTAGATAAAAAAATGTTGTATATTTGGTCAACAGAATATTATTTGGCAATACAAAAGAATAAAATATCAATTCATGCTACAACATGAATCTTAAAAAACACTAAGTGAAATAAATCACAAACGACCATATGTTGTATGATTCCACTTACATGAAATAGCAAGAACAGGCAAACCTATACATTTAGAAATGAGATTTGTGGTTACCCAGGGCTTCAGGAGAGGGAAGGAAAAGAGAAGTGACTTTTAATGGGGCACAGGGTTTATATGGGAGTAATAAATATGTTCAAAAACTGATTGTAGTGATGGTTGTACAACTCTGTGAATATACTAAAAGCCATTTAAATGTACACTTTAAATGAGTGAATTATATCAATAAAGCTGTTATATTACAATAAAACTCACCAGCAATCAGGACTCTAAGAACAAGAGTCAGCAGATATATAATAAAAAGCAGACAGTCCATAAGAACTTCAGATAATATAGCTATTAGATATTAGATATAGATTATAAATTAAGAATGTTTAAAATGTTTAAAGAAATAAAAAAGGATCAATAACATTCCAGAAATAGAAAGTCTAAAATAGAAAATATTGAAATTAAAGACTGTCTTACACAGAAGTTTAGAAAGGCAAAGTATTTAGTAAACTATCCTGGATCTTAAGAAAATATACAAAATGCAGCACAAAAAGAAAAAGATGTAGGAAATGTGAAAAGAGGCTAAGAGATTCTCCAAGTTTTATAAGGAGAGAATAGAAAAAAGAACAGATCAAGTGCTGACTTTGTACTGTCAATTTATCTAAGCTGGAACTACTTTTTCCAGAATTTTATTTTCGGTAAAGATCTAAATTTTCTATACAAATATGGAGAAATTTATAGTGAGATTTGGAAATCAAAAGTGAACAAGCAGCTACTGTGTTCTGAAGACTAGCATAGAATGCCAGGCTCTTTTGCAGCTTGTACTTGTTAGCTAGTCTGCTCTCCCACTTATTGGCATGGGGCCTCAGTTAGGCCCACAACTCCTCTGGCACCGATGGATCTCCTCTTTCAGCCCATCCAATTCCTGGACCAACTGTACGGGTAGTTCTATGATAAAGGGTGCCAGCTCCTCCTGCAGGTCCCCCACATTAACAAGGGTTGAAAACAGTGAGAGACTGATGTAAATTCCAGTTTGCCTTTTTGATTCCAGTTTGTAGATTTTATAGTTTCAATTTCACTTGCTGCCCTCACTTTGTGTACAGCTGTTCTTCTCAACTGCTCACCCTGCTGAGCTACAGAGACTTCAAGCCTCCCACTAACCATTGAGTCAAGAACCTTGCACAGACTTCCTCATCGGCTCTCACCATTATGTAATGCTAATTCCTATCATAAATCTCTTATTCTTCATCACTGATAGTGGCTCCACTTCTCTGACTGAATCTGAAATGATGTTTCCTCGCAATAATAAGCCACACAATTTTCTTTGTTTCCTTATTATTTTTCAAATACCTGATTTTGTTTTCATGTTTCCAGAAGAGTCCCTGGTAATGTGGAACAGCAAAATCTCATTATATTGTTATTTTGAAGGACAAATGACATAAAGCATGAGAAGGAGTGTCCCTGGTGATTTGCTGGGGACACTTTTGCGTGATTCAAATGGGAGAGGGCCATATTATAATAATGGAGAGTATCAGGCCTGCATTGACAAAGAAATATCATAGTTTTTGCCCAGGATATGAGGAAGTCACAATCTACTAGTCCTAGATGAGATTGTACAGGCCCTGCCTTTACTGGCTGATGTACTAGGTAGGGCCCGGAATAGATTAGTTCAGTAGTTATACACAGTTAAATTCTTTCTTAAAATCCTTATTCCAAGAAAACTATGACTTTGTGAAACTTTGCATATGGAAGTCTCCATTGGGCCCCCCTTTTTTTTGCATTGCAGATATCTCAAACATTTTAAGATCTGATAAAAAAAAAAAAGAAAGAAAGAAAGAAAGAAATTAAGGACTTTAGCAAACGTTCAATTTTTCCAGGGCCCAGACTTTCTCTGTGCCCCTTTTATGTTCCCTGGTCAATGAAGATGAACAGGTGGTTCTCCATCCCTAATATTAACAAAATTACTTGTCAGAAGTGTTAGCAGCACAACAAACTCTGACTCAGACTCATAGCTATGGAAACTGGTGCTGCTTCTTTCAGGTAGAGCCCAGAAAATCAAATCCCAACTCATGCCACTAAAGAAAAGCAATGCCTGATGAATCTTCAGCCAGATGTCCCTTTTCTGGTTCATGATGGACATAATTTCCTTAAAGTTCAAAAGATCTTATTTTGGGTTTTGAAACCCCACCTCTCTCCCACATAAAATGATTCTAGACCTATTTCTGCATTTCAGAACAAGTTTTTCTTCTTTCACTTCCTTCCTCAAAACACAAGATACTCTCTTTAATGTCCTCCTCTGTGTTTTTGTTCAAGTGCTGCTAAGTTATTTTGGTCTTGATTGTGGAGCCCAGCCAGTATCTCTGTTTCTACTATGGTAGTAGAAGGAGCAATGGTACCACTTTCACCTGTGGTGGTGATAAAAGTCTTTAAGTGTGAGAACATACTTAGGCCCAGGAGCTCACTCTTGGTAATCCAACATACTTTTGTCCAGGTTTCAGGGCAGGGAAAGAAAAACCTCACTAAATAATCCTAGAACTACCCTAGGACCTCAGAATAAACGTGTACTGTCCAGGTCCCCCCATCACAGGCAAGCTCCTAAAAAGGAATGATTTACCTATGTTCCACACCTTCTCCTTATTCTTCAACCTATCCAGTGCTATCATCGTCTCGAAATTTTCTACTTAAATGCTAGCAAAGATTATCATCAGTGCTTGAGTAACTAAATCAGCCATTAAGGCAAGTGACTGCCATGAAGTTTCTTTCTCCAATTCCATCACTCATTGGTATTCTGTTCTCAACGTTTTAAACACTGGTGATCACCAGGGTCTGCCTTAAATCCTTTCTCTCTCTATGAATGCTCTTCTCTGTGTGTTCTTAGCCCAAACAGTGTTAACTAATCACTGTCCTGTGTTTTCCATTCTTAAAATTCCTATTGTTAGTTTGGATCTCAGTCCTCAAAAATTTATATCCAGCTTCCTACTGTGCATCTTCACCAGAGGTCCTTCAGCAAACAAATCAAAGCCCAGGCTAGATAAGTCACCTTTCTAATGGGACAACCAACCTGGAAGTCAGAACATCCTGGCAGATTCTCCCCTCTCTCCCTTCCTTTCCTCCAGTCACCCAAATCACACTATTCTTGCCTAGCCACATAATTTTTCCAAGAGAGGAACCTCAAAAGGAGAAATATAATCGGGTCAGACAAATCTTGTCAAAAATCCCGGTGTACAAGCAGGTTAGGAAGATAAACAAGCGCGAAGGCCTCTTATTCCAGCGGTTCATAAACTTGGGCAACTTCTAGAAACCGGAATCAACCACACTCTTTGGTTACCGGTAGACACTAGACATTACAGCCCGCTGGTTTTCCAGGTGAGCAGTGGAAGAACATCAAAAGTCTCGTAGATTCTTGCTAGAACCGGTGGGTTCTTGCCAGAACAGCTGTCACTGCACTGTATTGCGTTTTGTAAAAGGATACCTGGAAACAGTTCCACTGCGCTCCCTTAGGACGGGATGGGTGTCTGCGCCGTTGGAGCCAGAGGCCTCCCTGGGCTGAAACTTCGCTTTAGGAAGACTGCCACAGCCCTTGTGGTTGTAGAGTAGACAGATCAGGGCCTCAGGCAGAGGGTTCTGTCCCAGCATTGCAACCCCAAAGCGCTCCAGGTAGCAGGGTGAGTGAGAACTGCCGGAACAAGGACAAGGGACCTCTGCTAGATGAGAGGTCCGGAACTCCAACGAGGCCCTTGACCCACGGTGGCACTTTCATTGTCCCTGAATCGGTCTACAGAAGAGAACGACTTACAAGCCGATTCTGTGGAGGAGGTCGGGAACAACTTGAGTGGACCTAAGCTTGGGGGTGTTGACCTTATTGGCTTTTATGGTGGGATGAAAAAACGAACAAACCCGGGGCTCGTCCGGGATTTGAACCCGGGACCTCTCGCACCCAAAGCGAGAATCATACCACTAGACCAACGAGCCAACACCTATATGCACATTTTTCCCTAAGAATACACATTTATCCTGTTAGTTGCATCGTAAACTCCAAGGATTTTTTTTTTTAAATTATTACTATTTCTCTCCTAAGCTCAGTGATTTTTCTCCAGACTCGAGGAGCAGCAGAGGGCGGAACCTGAGAAACATGAGTCATAACGTGCCAGAGCTAAGAATGTTCAGTAAAGGACTCAGGGTGATCTGTCAGTCTGTCTTGGACCCTCCTGAGAGAGTCTGGGTACGTAAGAGGGTGAGGACCACAACCGTAGCAAACGGCCTGCGTTTAGAGGACCAAGGGAAAATTAGAACCATCGATTTCACCAAGAGGCAGAAGTGACCACCCTCAAGGACCCGCTGCGGAGGAACTGGATGCTACACCTGGCTGAGGTCAAACTACTGCCTTAGGCTGCTTGGCTAAGCCATCTCACATCGTGAACGCTCCCTCCGCCCCAAGCTTTATTCAATGCATTTTGTACTGCGGATCTGGATTTAGAGCAACCCTCTAGGGTGCGCAGTAGGTAGCATCGAAGGAGTTGCCTGTTTCCAAAATCCTCTTCTGCAGAAACCTGCATCTGCCTGCTTCTCTGTCACCCAGAAGGTGGTGGGTGCAATGGGAACCGAGGCCGTTTTCCTTACTCTGCAGTTTCTTATCTTTGGAGAACGAAGTTTCTGGGCTCTAGCTTGTCTGCCTTGGTCACACTGTTTACCCAGCGCCGAGCACGTTAGGGGACAAACTCGGTAAATAGCTGTTCAACGTTTGGCTGAATTGGGCGAGCTGAGAACGGAGGAGAGAAAAAGGAAAGAGGAGCGCTCCCCTCCCAATCCTGCTCTGCATCACCACTTTCTATTTATTCTGAGCTTCAGGTTGGGCATTGAGAAGAGTCCTGGGGTCCAGAGAGAGGAAGCTCCCTCTCGGACTTCGAAATGTTAGCAGAAGGCGTTAACGGACCAAGGAAAGAATCAGTCCCCCTTCTAGTAAGCTTCTGCTTCAGGAAACCGGCGGGTGTCTCAGGGCCAGATTGGCCGTGCCTGAGCCTGACTCTGCTAGGAGGCCGGGGGGAAACCTAGACGCCTTCTCGCCCTCATTGTCCCTCAATTTCTGAGGGTTCAAGCGGTACGACCTGTGCTTGGAGAAAGCCGCCTCCCTTTAAAAACAACAACACAACCACCACCACCACCACCACCACCACCACCACCACCACCACCACCACCACCACCACCACAACAACAACAACAACAACAACGAAAACACAAGCCCGGTCTTAGTTTACAAGAGCTGGATCACTTTTATAATAATCCAAGCAGATTGGTGACAATGACGCTAATGACAGGTCTTGCATCCTTCTCTTCTGTCAGGCACCCTTGCCCTACTCCACTTTACCCCAGGGCCCCACTGTGGCCCCGGTGTTGCCTGAGCTCAGTGACTTTTCAGACCCGAGGCTGAGGAGCAGATACTGTGGGCGCTAGCTTTCCAGAGACGTACATTCCAGTTTGGGCTTGGTCAAGAATGTTTCTTTCTTATATATAAAGAGATTCTTTTTTTAAAAAAAACGATTTTTAAAATATTTAATGATTTGTTGCATTGCATTTAGACAGAAATTCTCTTTGACGTTTTTAAATATGAGGTATTCGACATTACACAGAAGCTGGCAGGATGGCTCTCTGGCTCAGGAGTCAGGACTCTGGTCTTCAATCTAGAGTTAGCGAGGTAGAGGTGATCTCTTAATTTCCTCCACGTTTACAAAGAGAAGAGCTCTTTAGTTTGGTCAACGGGTTGAAACAGTTTTGAAGAAAGGAAGCACCGTGTGATCTTTCCAGGAAAATCAGATCCGGGAAAAATCCAAATCTGGAGATTTGGGATGAAAGATCGTGGACTCGGGGCTCCTATGATCCTGGATAAAAAGGCAAGTGTTTGTGTCCTTCGGTAAATAGGAGACAAAATACATAACTCAGATATCTCCGAGAGGACTTCTCTGTTTGGTGGAGTCCACACACACCTCTGCGAGAGAGACCCAATTAGCCTCAGCCTACTGATAGCCACTAGCGATCCCCACTCCGAGGGGCCACAGGAGCGTGGAGTCCTCCGCACTTTGCTGCTTTGCAGCCTACCTGTCAGGTTCTCCTGTGCTTCTGGAGCGAGAACTAGCTCTCACATTACTCTAGGGCAGCCTAGTCTCAAGGTGAGACCCAAGCCAGGTGGTCTCTCTTCCTCCCCTCCTCCTCCCCTTCCTCCTCTTTCTCTCCAACTTCCCTTCCTCCTCTTTTTTTATTTTTATTTTTTATCTTTTTTTTAATTTTTAGAGTCAAAAGGAAAGTGTGTTAGTAAAGAAGTAACAGAGTGTGGTCTCGCAGAGGCAGAGGGTGGAGAGACAGTGAAAGAGGGACGGTGAGAGAGAGACAGAGGAAACGCACTCTCTCCTCTGCTTCTGTCCTCACTTCCTCAGACCCTGACTCCACATTCCGTGCTCCAGGCTGCTCCCGAGATTCGATTATCATAGTCTCGGCTCTGGAGATTTCTTGAACTTCAATCTGAGTGTGAACCTCGAACACAAAGAGGCCAGGCCACGCCTTCACTTACTTACACACAAAAGTCTACTGTAAGGCGTGGCTTACGCGCCCTTCGGTAGCTCAGCTGGTAGAGCGGAGGACTGTAGAGTTAGGTCCCTACGGGCATCCTTAGGCCGCTGGTTCGATTCCGGCTCGAAGGAAGCGTTGCGGTTTTGCTGCACACCCTGCTCATCTTCCAGAAGGCCCTATTAACCTCCTAATCCAACGCCTGGGAGACATGGAATTCGATTCTCACGCAACAAGAGAACAGCTTTTTGCCGGCTATGAAAATTAATTCGGCCTGTCGTCCTTGTGATCATACAGATATCGTTTGGTTTGCTAAGGAGATGAGAATTAATGGCGTTCATTTTATATCTGAATGTTAATTCCAATCTTTAAGACCAGCTATCGTTGACTGAATATTGGCTCACATCTCTCAACCCTAGCTCCGTCCATCCACTTTTTCGTTACCGTGAATAATTCATACTGGGCAATTCAAGGTTTAAAGAGAAATACTGTAGAAAGACCTGCCGTTGGAAAGAATGTGAGCAACAATGCAGATAATAAGCAACACAAAAGACCAAATATGGAATGTTCTTTCATTAACAGGAAAGAAGTACTTAGTAGAACAAGGGGCAATTATTTCATCACCAAATTATAAAATGTTAATATTTAATACTGATGAGGATGAAGTTAGGACATTGTTGTAGAATGTCATTACCTTCTGGAGGACAGTTGGGCCTTAAAAATCAAGAAACTTCAAGAGACATTGTGTTTGATTAATTTTTCTATTTCTACTATTAGAAATTTACTATTCATATATAAAAACAGAATATATGGCATGTATTAATCTGTGAGTAATTTGTATTCTTTATACTCATGTATTTTTAAAAAATATATGCCATGTATACACATTAGAAAAACAAGTGTTTTAAACTGACAAAGTGAAGTTAAAAAAAAAAAACAAAAAACCCTGTGCCACTATGGAAGACATTTTGGCACTTTCTTGCAAAACTAAACATTTTCTTACCATAAAATCTTGAAATCGTGTACCTACATACTTACCCAAATGAGTTGAAAACTTATATCCACACAAAAACCTGCCCATTAATGTTTATATGTAAGCAGCCTTACATGTAATTGCTAAAACTTAATAGCAATAACAATGTTCTTCAGTAGGTGACTAGAAAAATAAACTGTGGTAAAGCCATACGATGGAATATTATTCAGCACTAAGAAAAGATAGCAAGTCATAAAATGATACGGAGGAACTTGAAATGCATGTTACTAAGTGAAGAAGCCAATCTGAAAAGGCTATACACTGTATGATTCCAAATATATGACATTCTGGAAAAGCCAAACTATGGAGACGGTAAAAAGATCAGTGATTGGGTGTGAGATAGAGGGAAGGGGAGGAAGTATTGGCAAAGCGCCGTTAATTTTTAGGGCAGTAAAACTATTCTGTAAGATACTATAATGATGGATGTTTGTTTTTAGACATTTGTCAAAACCCGCAGAATGTACAACACAGAGTAAACCCTAATGTAAACTATGGACTTCGGTTGATAATGATTTATCAATGCTTGTTCATTGATTGTAACAAATGTATGACACTAGTACAGATGTTGATGGTAGGGAGGCGATGGGGAGGGGAAGGAGGAGAGTGGGTATGTAGGGACTCTGTACTTTTCATGCACTTTTGCTGTAAACCTAAAACTGCTTGTCTCCATTGGTTCAGGTTGCTATAACAAAAATACCAAAGACCGGGGGGAGGTTAAACCAAACATTTATTTCTCATGATTCCAGAAGCTGCGAAGTCCAAGATCAAGGTGCCAGCAGATTCAGTGTCTAGAGCCCATTTCCTAGATTGTAGATACCTGTTTTCTCTCTGTATCCTCACTTGGCTCAGAGAGAAATCTCTCTCATCTCTTCTTGTAAGGGTACTAATCCCATTCATGAGGGCTCTACCCTTATGGCCTAATTACCTCCCAAAGGTCCCACGTGCAAATACAAATACTATTACATTGGGGATTAAAGCTTCAACATATGAATCTTTGGAGAGGGGTACATAAAATTTTAGTCCACGGCACTGCTCTAAAAAAAAGGTCTATTAATTAAAACAAAAACAAAAACAAAAACAACCAATGACTTAGTAATTTACAGGTTAGCTGAAGGAACAAAATAGATAATGCTGTGTTGCTATATTGATTCTATTCATCAGCATGTACAAAATAATACGGGAGCACATTCAGCACACTGAAAAGGGGTGATCAGAATGGAGAGACAAGACTAAACAAAGAGAACTTTCTTAAGTTGAATTTTGAGCTAGAATTTGATGGAAATATTGATGGAGTGAGGGTGCTTTTAGGTATGTATGTGTGGTGGAATAATGAAAAAAGTTAGCAAAAGTGGCAGATATGCCAAGAGGAGTGGCAGGAAGAGCACTAGAAAAGAGTGGGGAAGGAGGTATGGCATGTGTGGCAGAGAGTGGCTGGAGGAATGGCAAAGGATCTCCAGAGAAATTGGAGGAAGGATGACAAGGGGACAGAGGAAAAATGGCAAAAAAATGGCCGGAGGAATTAGAGGAGGGATGTGACAAGGTGATGGAAGGCAGTTTTGGTGGCCACAGAGGTGATGGGGCAGAAAAGGGATAGGGGTGACCTGAGTAAATGGGAATAGAAGCAGTGTCTTTCCATCAAAAAGGAGATGGAATTGACTGAAACTAAGGGCCAGTGAAGGAGCTAAAGGTAAAAGAGGCAAAAGAGTAAAACAACACAAATGAAAACCCTCCAAGGTGGAGCTCTAGAAAACCCAGGAAATGCTAGTGTCGTTGATGAATGTGGAGGATGCTGGAAATGTTTTGGATGGAGGTGATGGCCTAATCGGAGACATTCTCTAGGTAGTGGAAAGTACACAACTTGAGAGATTAGGTTTCTGGAAACAGGCGAGTTTTAAGCAGAAAGCCAGAGTGACTTGATATACAGAGAAAAAGGCCGCGAAAGGAAATTTTGAATGGGAGGAAGGATTTCAAGGGTCTTTAATATATACTAACCCTAAAATGCCCTTTCAACTAGAAGTCTAGAATTCAAGTTTTGTGGGTAGACCAAAACAGCCCTCTGGCAGTGGTGGGATTCGAACCCACGCCCCCGAAGAGACTGGAGCCTAAATCCAGCGCCTTAGACCGCTCGGCCACACTACCACGACAACACGCGTTTTCTCATCCCTAAACTATTTTTTTTTTCTCAACGCGCAGACCCAAATTTCTGACTTTTCTCCACGGATAGTAGCGTTTCCATTCATTCATTCCTAGAAATCTGAGCAAACTCGCGAGAGGAGGGATCATCGCGTTCTCACGCGTCAGGGAAGCGTGCTAGAAAGCAATGTCCCAGAAGACTTCGGCGTGTTCTTTAACCGGGCAATTAGAAGCAGAAAGAAAAATAATCCCACTGGCTACTTAGTGCAAGGGATTAGAGAAGACTGAATAGGGAGCTTCCAGATACTGCGTCGCTGATCTGTGGCTGCGCATCTCATCCGGAGGGTCGGAGTTCAGGTCCAATGTGAGGCGCCCTTTCGTTCACAGATCCAACAGGTCTGGCCCACCTGTCGCCGTGTTCCAAGGACACTCCCGGCTCGTCTCCTCCAGCGGGTCCAGTCAGAATGGAGAGGGTGGCTCTGATGGCTGGCCCTCGTGGCGAGTAACTGAGAAAGAAGCACTCTCGGGCAGACAGACTCACACCTGAGCCATTTCCCTTACATGCAGGCATCAAAGTGACTCCCGGAGGGAGGCGACATTCCAACAGCGTCCCCTGCCCAGAAAAGGGTGAGGCCCTGGCTCCTCTCGGGTCCTGGCGCCACCAGCTCCATTGTTTCTTTCGAAGGGAGTAGAGAGAAAGCTAGGGAAGTTTCAGAAGTGACACCCCGGTGTCTCCAGCACCCAAAGTGGGCGCAAAGCCCGGGGTGGGTATGTTGTTTATACTCCGCGCTGTTCCTGATCGGCTATTCCCGGGTCTCTGGGTCCAGGCATTCTTGCAGGAGTCTAACTGAAGTTTCCGCTCCTCCTCTCCGCCTGGAGCGCTCCAAACACCACATTCCCCTCTTGCCTGCCCTTGTCCAAGGGCTCTCCGAAGTCTTTCCGCAGGTCCTGAGGGGTCAGGGTCGGGGCTGCGGAGAGACAAAGTTGTCCTTCGCTGGATCTTCAGCGGGCGAACGTGCCGCTCGTTCCGCGTCATCGCTGACCAACGGAATTTCTAGAAAACCTGCTGGGAAACAGGGATAGGGCGGGCGTCCGGGGTGAATGCAGACCGCGGCGGGGAAGCGGGGCCTGAGAAGGCTGGCGTCAGCGGGGAGAGGGGCGGACCCCTCCCGCGCCCCACCGGCACCGCACCCCGGCCAGCCTCCGCCGCCCGCGGGGCCACCTCCCCTCCACCCATGACTTCATCTCACGCGGAACCCAGTCCCTCCCCCCCTCCCCACCCTGGCGACACCGTGGTGGAGGCTCCCTGGTCGCTCCTCGTCACCTTCTGGTTTCCTCCCTCCAGTCCCAGTTCACCCGGGGAGCTCCTACCAAGATCTGCTACCAAGTTCTCGTCCTCCCCAGGAGCTAGCGGGGTCAAGAGGGAAGGCCAGCTGGCGCCGCTGCCTCGCGGAAAGGTCAAGATGTGGCTTCTATTTCTGTGTTACCGGAGCCGGAGGGACTCAAACGCTTGGCTCTAGCCCCTTCGGCTGAAGGGTATAACTGCTCAGAGACTTCACTTGGTGCTTTCACCCTTTTTGAGGATCCTCAGAAAAAAGTAAGCGTATTGCCTTCGCTGTACATGCAAGCCTTTGACACACGCCACAGCACTGGGAAGACTGATGTTAATCTCAAGCTGAGAACCTAGAAATCAGGTGCAACCTCTACCTTAGTGTGTAAGATGAAGAGGCGTTGGTCCGAAAGAGAAAAGACCCTGGGACTCTATTACTTGATAGTATGTGGGAAGTGAATGAGAAGGAAGAGAACAAACATTTTAAAATGTCTATTGGACAATTAGGCCTAGTATATGCCTAGTACTATATGCCCACTATGTGCCACATACTTAACTATTATGCAAAGGACTCATGGTCCATGGTTCAGACTTCTTGAAAAGTCTCACATGAGGCTTTTGATGAGATCTTCAAAGGAGATTAGTCACATTTACATTTGTGTGTGTTAGTGCTAATTTGGTAAACATTCCCATTTAAATAAACCACAGTTTCTGTAGCTGTGTTTTGACTCCTTCTATAAAATTGGAAATTGTCATGAGATGGAAGTGACTGGAGCCCTTCTTGATTCTTTTTGGTACTAAATCAGGCAATAAAAGGAACCAGTCAACCAGAAAAAACTAGGTCATTACAGTAGTGATCCTGAGGTGCTTTATGTTCAGGTTCCCCAAACTGAAAGACTTCAAAGCATGTTCTTATTAGGAGAGAAAGGACAAAACTCCAATGTCACTCGTGGAAGTTCCTTTACTAACCTAACCAGTGGGCATAGCTTCTCTTATTCAATCGCAGGTGTATGAGCACTCAGTATCTTTCTGCCTTGAACTCACTGGTTCCTTCAGTGGAGGGAGGAGTCTTGGTCTATTCTCTATCACCTGTTGGATTGCACAGGTCAAAGAAGTGCCCTGACACCCGCAAGCCCTGTGTCTCAGATTTCCTACTGGAGCGGTAATACTGCCAAATACTTAATTGTCCAGTAACCTAAACAAATAGATAACCACCCCTTTGGAAAGATGCCTAATACACTTAAATGCAATATGTTGTCTGGCACATGCCTATTTCCTTCAGATTCCTTCAGTATTACAGGTTTCGGCATTCTGGAACCTAAATATTGCTGGGGAATTTAATCTTGGATTTCCTGCTCTCCATACTGTTTTAACAGTTCAGATGCAGAAAATTTACTTTAAAGCCTTGACACCCAAAATATAGTCAAGAGACCAGCAGCATCAGCATCTCCTGGTAACTTATTAGAAATGCAGAATGATAGGCTTATGGAATCAGAATCTTAACAAGCTCCTCAAAGGTTAGTGAAATTTGAGATGTACTCTGTGTTCCAATCTACATACCAAATGTTTTATGTTCAATTTAGGGCATTTGAAAATTCCCATCAAAATCTTTCTGGATCAACAGAAGTCTTGCACTACGTCGTTCCGAGCTCCGGTAGAGAGCCATTCATGTATTGGCCTGAGGCCACCATCTGCATGTGCTATAAAACTTTTGCTGAAAATTAAATACTAGTAAATTATATGTTCCTTTTGATAGATGTATCATATAGCCCTCTCAGCACTTATTAAGCACCTATTTAAATATTTAGCTCCTATATGGTCTCATATGTTTATCACATTGATCTTTATAGTAATGCAAAATAATGTGTTGTATTGATACTTATGAATTTTCTGAAGTAAATGTTCAAAAAACATTTCTTGGTTCAAATCTTGGTCAGCTTCTCAATGAGCACACAAGAGTGTTTATAGTGGATTGAGGCACTTAGGCTGAGGCTAGTGGGGAGTATCTATTGGGAGGCCTTTGGAACCTGAAAGTAATAACAATAATAAAGATGATAATAACAGTTAACCCTCATTTCTCAAACTAGGAAACTGCAACTCTGCAAGGTTAAAGAATTGGCCTAGGTTTTCTAGCCACTGCACTGTGTAACACATCACCTGTGATTCAGTTTGTTTTGATTTAATTTCTTGCCCCAGAAAAAAAGTCAGGTGCCCAGCCACTTCCTTAAGAATTATAATGCCTGTTTGTAGGTCCAAAGAGATTACCATGCTGATTACTTTCGTGATTTCCTCCAGTGAAATGCCTCATGTAGGCAAATGGAGTATAGAGACATAATTCTTGATTCTTGTAGGCATAGCAGTCACTTGAAAAAAGTCTTATAGTTGTCTTGGAACTTACTGCCTGGTGTGGAAAGACTGAGGGTTGAATACAAGGGAGTATTAATTATGAAATACAGCTCTTGTCAAGCCACAGAAGATCCTATTACCTTGCCCTGGGCAGTTGTACATGCTCATTGCACCTTAGGACAACATTGTGAGGCTTCTCCGTGACTCGTCCCTGAACCAGGAATATCAGTCATTAATACCTTTGTTTGCCTGTTTAAGTAGAGAATTTCTCTTCCTTAAAATTGTATAGTCAGTGGCACTATGTTTTACATTTACACAAGGGAAATTAAGGGACATAATGTTCATAAGCTTACAGATTTCTTACCTGATCATGGGCAAATGAAAGCATCAAAAAGTTGTGGGTAAAAGATCAGGTCAGTGGTCACAGGGTCCAAATCTTACTCAGTAGAATTGTTTCATTTCTTCTTGGAGTTGCATGAATCAGTACTCTCCCCCACTCCCACCCATACTCTCATCTATGGCTATATTTGCAGGAAGAAACAAGTACAAGATCTTTCTTAGTTAAATAAATTTCTAGTTCTTGTGTACTAGCTTATATAAACAAGATTTCTAAAAAGTGAAAACACAGTCCCCCCCCTTTTTAAATTGCTATATCATACCAAAGATATATGTAAATCTATATATGTCTTTAAGGAAGAGTTAAACTCTTCCTCCCCAACATCTCTTTTTTTTTTGCTTGCTTCCATCTCTGGACCGTCAAGAGAGGGGCATTAATTCCAAAATAAGCTTAAGGATTTGGGACTCTGGAGTTTAGAAAGGACAAAACCACGGCAAATCTCTTCGAAACTTCTCCCTTGGATCTTACCACGTATTATTATTATTAATTATTATTATTATTATTATTATTATTATTTTATTATTAATTTCTTACATATCCTGTTCCCATCGTGGAATTGCCTTTCTTCCTCTTCCTCCCATTGTAAATATACGCCGAAGGCAACTTATTTGGTTACTACTGAGGTGGTGGGTGGGCCGGGGTACTGGCTGGAAAGAAGCACAAAGGGACTTTTTATGCAATGAGGTGATTTCTATCTTGATTGGGGTGGTATTTACATGGATGTATGCATTTGTCGAATTCATTAAACTATAGTACAATTTATACAGTTTATTTAAATTTTTTTATAATGGTAAATAACGAGAAAAAATCATTTCGAAGCATCATTTTCTGTTAAGTTTTCCCCGAGTCCCATTTCTAACACAAACCGATTTAGATACCTCTCTGGTCGCCCCCAAAAATCTAATACTTCTGTCACAGAACCTGACTTATTCCACTGTACACACACAACTGTTGGATTTATCTGTCTCTCTTGCCAGAATAAAGCTTTAAAGGGCAAACACCACGTCTTAGTTTTATTTCCCTAGCACCTCCTGCACCTTTGTGGCATCTCCTGCACCACAAAAAGCATCACCGTATTACGAGAAAGGAGAGCACTATTTGGTCCCTGCCCATCAGACACCCTCTTTACGGGCTTCTTACTTCTCAAATAGGTCTCTCTTATACCCAAATATCTGGAATTCTGGTATCTACATCCTTCATGGGCACTATAGGTACTGGAGGCAATGTCTCAGGAGGGTATCAAAAGAGGGACTAGAATGCAGTCTGGTAATGGCTCTGCTCAAAGTCTTTTTGAAGGACTGAGAAGACACGAAAAGATTCTAATTTCGTAGCAGGATCTTTGCTTGCGTTAAGATTCTGCTTGATGCCTCGAGAGGCCAGCCTTACTGTGTGTATCTATAAGGAGAAACCTAGAGGGCCTGCTGCTCAGTCAGGGCTCCATAGCTCAGGGGTTAGAGCACTGGTCTTGTAAACCAGGGGTCGCGAGTTCAAATCTCGCTGGGGCCTGCGATGTTTTTATTTTTTTCCACCTTCAGCTTTGGCGGGGCGGTGCGACTGTGCTCGGCATATCTCCCTGATCCTCGGCCGCGCCTGAGGAAAGGTTCAGGCAACGCTAAGGTACTTTCCCACATGTTCTGGGGGTCTGGATCCACAAGGACTGGGAAATGATTTGCTTCGTGAAGCTTATGACTCTGGTTAAACAGGCGAACATCCCTGTCAATAGGAGGAACTCAAATACGTTTCAAGAGACCACCGGTGATAATAATGTGCTCTGAGGGAAACGTTAAAAAGTCCTCGCGGCACACGGCTCGTTGGTCTAGGGGTATGATTCTCGCTTAGGGTGCGAGAGGTCCCGGGTTCAAATCCCGGACGAGCCCTCTTTTTGTTTCTAATAACCGTTTCTACCTAATTAAAAAAATATATCTATATGTCTGTTATTGCATTTTGTTCCCTCGACTCTGCTTTGAAACGTTCTGCCACCAAAGTTCCCATAGGGATGTGAAATAGGCAAGTAGAGACAGCCCCAAGTTCTCTTTTGAATCGCGCCCGCGGCGTTTGCCTGCGGCGCCCAGCGAGCCGGCTGGCGGGACAGGTCCGAGAGCGAGCGCTACCGGCCTCTGACGCATGCGCGGTGAAACCGAAGCCGCAGCTCGTCGCCTTCGCCCGCCGCCTCCGGGGATCCTGGTCACTTAAATGAAATAGCCTACGAGGAACCGCGTGGAAACACGGGCAGCTGGTTCCCCTTCTGGGAAGGAGCCGGAAGCGGATGCAGACGGCTGTCTATTATCTGCATTTTACGTGTGTAACGTGTTTTTCTTCACCTGCACAATGATGTCTTTCTCATGTGTCAAGACTTTTCTGTAGCGGTTCCAGCTGCTTGGCCAGTTCGGTCTGAGAGCTTCCCGCGTGGGCAGGCATGATGTTTTATTCGTCTTCGCCGTACGCAGCAGTGGAACAGGGCCCACCAACAGCGAGGGCTCCAACGACGCTTGTGGGCTGAGTGAAGAAGGGCCAAGCAAAACTCACGGGTTCATGGTATCACAGTCCAGCGTTTTGCCTCAGGGAAGTCATGGCTACAGTGACATCCTCTATCAAGTGGAGGCGACGGTTAGTTGGGCGTGAAAGGGAAGGTGAAAGCCGAGTCTCTCCGCGCGAGCAAAAGTCATGGCAGCGGTGGGATTCGAACCCACGCCCCCGAAGAGACTGGAGCCTTAATCCAGCGCCTTAGACCGCTCGGCCACGCTACCGCTTACGATGCAGTTCGAACAATATCCTGTTCCCTTCGCTTTCCGCGCCACCATGATTCACTTCCGTGTGGTTTTGTGGGGCTCATCGTCTCTCTTTTCTCCCATTTCCCCCGCCCCCTGGCGAGTTTTGTTTCCTTTCCTCTTTTCAGCCACAATGGCCGAGACTGGCGGGAAGAGCGGAACCCGTCTCGCACAGTGTCCAGAGAGACAGGACGACCTCTGCTTTAGGTTTAGCGTGTTCGGAGCGCCTGCCTTGGGCCGAGGACAGGCTGGTCCCCCGGGAGGGTCGAGGCTCTGTCCTGCCCGGGCGGCTCCCCGTGGAGGTGGCCACGAGGCGAGAGTATGAAGTAGGACCAGGCCGAGCGCAGGGACCGGCCAGTCTCCTGCTGAGGCCGGAAGACGTCTTCCCACCCGGCCCCCACGGACAAAGCGGTCGCTGCGGGCCAAGGAGACGCCCTCCCGGGAAGCCAGGTCTTCTTCCCTCTCCACGGCCTGCGAAGGACTCCGCAGCCCGCGACCATCCCGGATACGACTGCCTCTCTCCATTTCCGCAGCATCGTTGGCCCGCTCGGGAGCGAAAACGTCCAGAGAAATTGTTCTCGTGGATCCCGAGTTTTTTTTTCCGAAAAAGAGATTTGTAGTTTAAGGGCATCGTTTTCCCATATTTGGGAAAAGGAGACCGCAGTGATTAACTCGTCCAGTAGGCGGCACTCTACGCCCGTAATCATGGAAAGAAACTACACACGGACGACCGTGAACGTGACTAAAACTTTCTCTCCCAAAGTCTCAAAGCACACAAAGTGGCTCGTGGGTGGCTCGTTGGTCTAGGGGTATGATTCTCGCTTAGGGTGCGAGAGGTCCCGGGTTCAAATCCCGGACGAGCCCTCTTTTTGACAGTTGTCATCCTCCCATTCTCACGAAAACAGCCGATCTATGGGTGCGAAGCACCGCCACACGAGGCGGGCACCCATAGTAGCTGATATTATTGTATGAGCACCATTTTATACTCCACCATTTCAGGTTTGCACACTTAATCCTCAGACAAATGCTCTTTATGTTGTTAAACCACCAGTATAAACACCAGACATTATTACCCATAATGCATGTACTTGTTATACAAAATCATGATTTCTAAAATTAACCATCATTTATCTTTTGTACTTTTGGGTTATCCAGAAATTATTCATTCAGGATTTAGGGAGGCGAATTTTACATTCAATAGGTTCCTTAACCTTCAATTTTCCTCCATTGTAAGCACTGGTGATGCCCTTTGGGTGCCTGGACTTCCTGTGGTCAGCAAATGCAGCAGATGTCTTATAAAGCCTGGATTCCCTACCTCATGCAAGCCTAACATTCCAGGGCCTCTGTGTGTGTGTGTGTGTGCGCGCGTGTGTGTGCGTGCGTGTGTGTGTGTGTGTGTGTGTGTGTGTGTGTGTGTGTGTGTGTGTGTGTGTGTTGGGGGAAGGTCTCAGGTAGTGTAGCACCTTCGGAATGAAGTTTTCATCAGGGATGCTCAAAACTGCCTTCATATTAGACTCAACCTTTGAAGCTTTTTAATCATTCACTGTGGGATCTAATCCCAGAGCCATTAAATTTAATTCTTTGAAGATGGAGCATCACAAGATTAGTTTTGAAAGGCTCCCCAGGTATAATTAAGTTTGGCCTGGGGGTTACAGATGCTGCCCAGTTGCATTACAGGCCACAGCTGGAGACCATACTAGTATCCCAGTCACTTTAGGTAGTATATCCCAATCGACCCTCCTCAGCATCACACCCTTCCAGCTGCTACTTCATTTTCCCTAGTTTATTTCTGGGTAGAACCATGTGCCAAACTTAGCTTCTGCCTGCTATCCTCCTTGCTTCCCCAAGCCACAGAAACAGATTATGCTGAGAGAAGGAAATCCAAGAGAAAAGAGACAGCCTAGTGGTCCAGCCTGCTAAAAGGGTGTGTGTGTGTGTGCATATACGTGTAGATATGTGCATGGAGTGGGTGCCTTTCACTTCCTACACAGGACTAGGCCCTCAGATCACGCTCTCCACCCCCATACCCTCCCTCCCTGCTGGGTATTCAGTGTTCACATTCTTCTCTTTCCATCAGATGTGCTGAGACTCATCTGATGAAAAAGGGCCAGAAACCAGTGAGGTATTTTTCACCTCACTCTGAGTAGTTATGTTGCTGAGCATTGAACTTCTAGTACTTCTTCAGATATTTAGAAGAACTGTGAAACAAATGACCTTAGAATCATTCTTTAGTTCTCTCACTCTCTTGCAACCCACATTCAATGCTTTAAAACAATGTTTTCAGAATATTTCCAAAATCCAAACACTTATCACCTCCACCATCACTGCTGTAGTCAGAGTCACCGCCATTTCTCACCTGCCTCATTGCAGTAGCCCCTTAGCAGATCTCCCCGGTTGGCCCTTTTACCCCTTCAGTCTATCCTCTACAGAGAAGACAGAATGGTTGTTAAACCTAGGTCAGAGCTGATCATGCTTCTGCTTAAAACCTTCTGTGCATTTCCATTTCATTCACCATAAAATTGAAACTCTTTGCCATGGCTTTAAAAATCCCTACGCGATTTTGCCACTTCTTGGATTCCCCTCACTTCTTTGACCTCATCTCTTACCACCATCTCCCTTTGCTGGCTGCATTCCAACTGCATTAGCCTCTAGGGCTCCTCGGAAATTCCTCCCTCAGTGCTTTTGTACAAGCTCTTCTTGCTGCTTTGAGTCTTAGCTCCCTCATAGCAGCATGGCTCGATCCCTCACTCCTTTTAAGATTCCTACTCAGATGTAATCTATCAGAGAGGGCTTCTCTGACGACTCTATGTGAAGTAGCACCCACTCCCTTTGCTCTCTATTCCCTTTATTTTAATTTCCTTCTTTGTGCATAACACCACCTGACTTTGCTGCTGCTGCTGCTGCTGCTGCTGCTGCTGCTGCTGCTGCTGCTGCTGCTGCTGCTATTTTTATTAACTTTCCCTCCTCCACTACCAGGTTAGAAGCACTATAAGAATAGAGGGGTTTTACTGCCAAAGTCTCAGAGTC
Source organism: Cynopterus sphinx (assembly GCA_030015415.1). Classification (NCBI taxonomy): domain Eukaryota; kingdom Metazoa; phylum Chordata; class Mammalia; order Chiroptera; family Pteropodidae; genus Cynopterus; species Cynopterus sphinx. The sequence goes on from CM057384.1 coordinate 79,636,289, forward strand.
TGAAACTGCACCTTATAGATATTCAGTAAATAGTCAATGAATTGTGTGAAATGTTTTAAATCAAAGAGTTATACAAGCTTTTTAGGAATACTAGATCCTGGGGGAGATAAAGAGCATGGAAGTATTAGAGGATTGACTAGAGGGCTCTTGCAGTGTGGGGAATGTCCCATTCTCTGGGAAAGGCTGAGGGAGCCATGTCTGAAAAATATTCTGTGGTAGCTCCCCCTCTGGGCCACAGTATGGTCCTATAAATGTCTTAAAGAAACATTGCAAGGTTCTTTCAACTGAACATGAAGTAAGGCACCAAGTAAACTCTCAGAAGCTTTAAACTGAGCATCGGTGCCATTTGCTTCCTTGCAAACTTGCTTCAGGCACAGATCCTTAAGTACAGGGCTGCTTCAGGCTTTTATGGCTTTGAGCAAATTCTGAACCATATAGTATTTTGAGGTCACATTGTAGGATTGTACATAGCAGAGCCATTCTATAAGGGTCTGTAAATTAATTGAATAAATAAGCTGAGGAACAAAAAAGTCCACAATTGGGAGACAAAAGAGAAAAAGGAAAAGGAAAACTGAGGTTAAGGAAGGACCTGTATAACCAACAAGACTTCATCAGCCTCACTTGACCAGGTTTTGTGAGAAAGGATCACTGTGAGTATGAGCCCTTAGCCTAGGGCAACACTGTTGCCATGTGGGCAGAACGCCTAGACGATGATATGGAACAACAGGTGAGAACCTCTGCTGGTCACCAAACATTCGTGACTAGGCAGTGCCTCTGTTTTCAGAAGCTATGGGGGCAAACTGCACCAATGTGGACAAATCAAGTATTGTCATGGATTTTTTTTTTTTTTTTTTACCTTCAGGGTGTTACTGAGAGATTATAGATTACAAGTTGATTTCTAGGGACTCTATCACCTGTGTGCATGATAGGGATGTGGAACTTAATAGGGGAGAGAGCTGTGTTATTGTCCAGGGAGATGGTGTTTATGGATTAAGTTGAACTACTTATTAAGTTAGATGGCATCCCGCAGACATGAAGAGAAAGTAGAAAACACCCACTAGAAAAACTCTTGAGTTTGTCTTTTACAGCTGAAGTGAGGAGTTCAGAGGGACAATCATAGATTTAAGGCCTTGAGTAGTAATTAGAGAAGAATCAACACTTTTCTTTCATTGATCTTTCTGATCTTATGTTTTCATGGCGCTACAAAGTCCCACCAAAGTAACCTTTTATAAAGGAGTTCAGAGTTTTACAAAGAATTGCTCTTTGATACCATGGTTAAAGAGCAAAATATAGTTTTTTTAGGTCATTCACTTATTTGTTCTTCCATTCAATTAATATTTACTAAATATTTGTTGAGCAAACATTTGTTGAACATCTATTATATTCCAGGCACTGTGCTTGGAACAGAGATTACTGCAGGGAACCAGGCAGATGCGGTTTCTGCCATCATGAAACAATCAGATCACTTTTTAAAACCAAGAAATACAGTGAATTTATTATGCTATTGATAGGGGCCAGCCATGAAAGAAAAGTACAGAATATTATGTGCGTAAAACAGGCTGTTCACTTCCTCTGGGGGTTCTGGGAAGGCCCATCTGAAAAAAAGAGGAACATTAAGATTTAACCCAACAGAATGGGGAGTGGTAAGTGAGGAAGGAACATTCTGTAATGAGAGAACTAGATGTTAAAAATCTTTAGCTGGAAGGAAGCCTGAGTTCAGGGAACTGAAAAGAGGAGGGAACTGAAGTGAGGATCTCTATGCAAGGCTTGATGGGCAGCTATAAGAACTGTCGTCATTATTTTAAGACTTGTGAAAAGCCACTGACACATTTTAGGTGGGGATGGGAGTGAACAGTACAGGCACCGAACTAGATGTGTGTTTTAAAAAGATTACTCTGGTACAGCATGGTTGACAAAAAGCCATGGGGAACCCCATTTCAGCTTTCTGATAAGCAAGCACAGGGCCTGCATCAGGGGTCGTTTTATCAACCCTTTATTGTTACTTGTTTTTGCCTGGTACATTCCACCAACTCTGCCAGCTCCCAGCCACTTGTAAAGGAGGTCAGTGAGGCCCATGGAACTAAGCTCAGGGTCACAGAGATAGTAGCAGAGCCAGTGCCAAAACAGGAACCCAGCTTTCACCACTACCAGGCTGCTGTTTCATTCTGCACTGGCTTGGCACTTTCAATTAAAGGGAGGGTTTTATTTTGTTTTTAATACACCTAGATTATTTAGGGTCTCTATGATTATTTGGGGCCAGGGGACAACTGTTTATCTTCTTTCAAAAAATCTTATCTATCAGAGAAGCTGAAACTGGGCCAGAGAGGAGAGCAGAGCCTGGGAGTGGTATGAAAGATCTGCACGACTTTGCAGGAGAAGGCCAGGTTAGTGGTCCCTCCTCAGGAGGATTCAAAGGAAGCTGTTGAGGACTTAGACTGAGGACACACACAAAAAACCAGATATGTTATGATCAAAGCTTTCTCAGAAGTGGAAAACTGAAGGGACAGGGTCCTACCAAGTAAAAGACAGGCTTAGGGCAACCTCCCCTCAACCTGTCCTCCCCTAGGCTATCACCTGGTGGCAGTCATTTCAGAGATACAAGAGAAGTTACAAAAAGAGCAATGGCTTCGTGTACCCCCAAGGGAGAACAGGACCTCCCATGTTCATAGCCTGGGGCTGTAGCTGCAAGGCTGAGATTGATAGCCTCTGATCTGATGCTGAACATGTTCTGACCAAATCAGAAACAGCTTGTTCTTGGATATACGCACGCTCCAATCTGTCCACCTCACCTGGACAAAGGGACAGGTCGTGAGGTCGTGGGATGGCATTGGGAGAGTGTTCAGAGGCTTGAAGGTGTTGCATGAATCCTGTAGTTAATTAATAGCTTGTTGAGAAAACAGCTCTGTGGTTGCCAAAGGTAGCCAGTGAAACACTTCAGAGGAGAGGTGCTTAATGTCCCCCCCTTTTCCAATAGCAGCTGTTCCTGATTTAGGGAGGTGTCCCTTTGACCAGAATGCCACTTCCTTAGGCTACGTCATCCACAATCGTGACGCCCCCCTACCCCTAGCCCAGGCGGCCCCCAGAGGCAGGCGCCCTACTCCCCCAGTGTGGGGGGAAACAGAAGTGATAACCAGAAAACTATCATCTTAAGGGGAGAGCCATTGGAGTCACTTTAATTTAGTTGAGAACCTTAGTTTGTGACAGCAGAAAGGGACATTATAGATAGTCTAATTTTTCCTCTTTATTCTTTTACCACTTCCATTTTAGAGATGAAGAAACTGAGACTCCAATCAGTGATAAGGCTTTCTAAAATCACACAGCTAGTTAGTGGCAGAAGAACAAGATCTGAAGTCTTTCATCCACTCTTCAAACATTCTCCTGTGAAATACCAGGCAGTGTGCTACAGCAAACAAAGACATTGTCCTGGCTCTCCAGACACCCAGAGCACATGCAAGGGAAAGCCAAATAGGCCCTTTGTTGCACAGCATAGTAATTGTTAAGATGAAGTTGTGTACAGGGAGCATGGAGGTCTTTTTATGGAATCTCAAAAAGGAGATGGAGATGGTTAATTTAAAGAAGGATTCCTGGAGGAGTTGATAAAGCTTCATGCCCTTTGCCCTGCTCTTAGAGATATTTCTTGGCATGTATGCTTTCTCTGGGTGCCTGAAAGTCTGTGGGAACCAACACAGACTTCCCCCTGGGCAAGGCCCACTTCCAAGGTTAGAAAGAAACTTGAGATATCATCTGACTGTTCTTCACACAAGGGTGGTAGGTGACAATGGTTTGGGAGGGCTCCTTAGTGCAAATAAACAGGAGGAAAGAAACAGATTTCAACTCAGAAGTACTTCCAACCTTTTAGCTGTTAAGACAAGTGCTAAAATGTGGCATCTGGGTGATAGAGAAGTCAAAAGAGGTTAGAGAACCGTGGGGGGTGAACACCTTCTGCTTTAAATGACCTTCCTGAATCCAATGTGTTTCTAGCTTTTTCACTGCCAGTCATCCCTTCTTTGACCCTGCTTCCTACCCATAGACATGTTCTCACTTCCCCACCTGACGGCCCCACTTCCCCGTGGCCCTGCAACCTCTCTCTCTGGTGCAACCTAGATCACTCCACTCATCTCTAGGATCCCCTATGAACTGTTTTCCAGAATTGTTGAAAGAACACAGTTAATTAAAAACTGTAGCTAAGAAATACAGACCAATCCTTCCTCCTTCCAGAGGTATGTTTGGAGGCAGGCCCTCCCAGTGTCTGGGGAGGGAGCACTCTGAGGAGCTGCTTTAGTCAAGTGGTATGAGGCAACTGGCTGCAATGTGCCTTGTGGAAGCTCTGAACCAGGGCAGCCATTCAGAATAGAGGTTTCACTTTGAGATATTGAGTATTCCCTAAAATAATGCAAAAGTCAATTTTGTCATGGGGTGGGTGCAAAACTTTAGAATTATTATGGTGTGAGCCAATTCAGGGTTGATCTATTACGGTGATCCCTAAATGTCAGTGTGCATTATAATCACCAAAGTTGGGCTACTAGTTATAAACATAGGTTCTAGGGCTTCACCCCCCCCCCCAGTTTTTGATTCAAAGTTCTGGGGTAACAAATAGGTTTTTGTATTTTTAGTTAGTAGCCAAGAGACTTTTGGTGAATTTCACTTAGAAACCATCTCCCCTAATCTTAAAAAAAAAAAAAAGAAATTTTTCGAAACATGGTGGATTGAAAGATGTCCCCAGATCTCTCTCCTTGAAGCAACAATAAATTAAACATCTAAAACTCAACAAAAAACACTCAAGCTGCACACCAGCACATCTGTCGGGTGTTTTGTGTGGGTGGTGGACTAGGAGAAATAAAGAAGCTACCTCTTGCAGCAGTGAGGGTTGTGAGCGTGATTAAATATCTACAAGAAAATTTAAAAAGTGTTTTTAAGACTTTATGTAAAGCAGGAATCCAAGAGGCTTAGATGCCACCTACTGGAAACCAAAAGAAAATCGCCTTCTTTGCAACAGGCTAAAGAGAGACCTTTATATAATAAATCCTTCCAGAAAAATGCCAGAATACACTTCCATTAATGTTCAGGCAGAGAAATAGTCCATTAAACACCATGAACAACCAAAGTGACAAAGCATCTCAAAAAGAAAGAGAAAAATCTTCAGAAAATAAGCTTACAGACATAAAAATATGCAACTTAAATGACAGAGATTTCGGGATGGTACTTCTGAAAAAACTCAATGAGATCCAAAACAACTCAAATCAACAATTTCAGAAACTGAAAAGACAACTAGATGAGCAGAGCAAGGAGACTGATACCCTCAAAAGGAACCAAACAGAACTTCTGGAGATGAAGAACAAACTGTGAAAGCTGAAAAATGAAATAGCAAGCTTGTGAAAAAGAACTGACAAAATAGAGGAAAGGATCAGTGATATTGAAGACAGAAATCTAGAAATAAATCAGAAGGAAAAAGAGAGAAACCGAATAATGAAAAATAATGAAAGAGAAATTCAAGAACTAGCTGGTACCATCAGGAGAGGAAAAATAAGAATAATGGGCATTATCGAAGGCAAGGAAAAGGAATAGGAATTAGAAAACATTTTCAGATAGATAGTTGATGAGAATTTTTCAAATCTAAGGAATGAGCTGAAGCTTAAAATTCAAGAAGTCAACAGAACGTCCAATTATCTCAACCCAAAAAGGCCTTCACCAAGACACCTTGTATTAAAATTATCAAAAATTAACAACAAAGATAGAATTCTCAAGGCAGCCAGGAAGAAAAAAATCAGTAGCTTATAAAGATGAACCCATTAGATTATCATTGGACTTCTCAGCACAAACCTTACAAACCAGAAAGGAATAGAATCAAATATTTAAACTATTAAGTGAAAGGAACTACCAATCTAGAATAATGTATCTGGACTTACAAAAATTGGGGGAATTCTCTACTACAAGTCCTGCACTACAGGAAATACTGAAAGGGGTCAGTTCACCTAAAACAAAATGACAAAAACAAAAACAAAAACAAAAAAACATAATTAGAAGCAAAGGAGTGCAACCTGTACTAAGAACAGGGCTTTATAAGCTTAAATAATAAGAAGAGAATTTTTCTAACAAGATAGTAATGAACATTCAGCATACATAGGAACAAATTGAGATAACAGTGACTGAAAAAGCAGGGGATTCAAAAATTCAAATTTGCATCGGGGAATGGAGATAAAGCAAGTGCAGAAGAAAAGGGGTGACTGTATGTATGTATGTATGTATGTATGTATGTATGTATGTGTGTGTGTGTGTGTGTGTGTAAACTATCTTTTACATATTCATAATGGTAACCACAGGCCAAAGATTCAGAACCTTTGTATGTAACATAAAGCAAGAAGGACCAGAGGGAAAACTCACAAAAGCCAACCAAAATAAAAACAGAATCACAAGGACAAGAAAGCAATGGAAACACCGAGCTACCAGAAAGCAAAAGATAAAATGGCTATAAGAAGGCCTCATGTTTAAATAATCTCCCTAAATGTAAATGAATTGAACTCACCAATAAAAAGGTACAGAGTTGCAGAATGGATCAAAAAACAAAACCCAACCACATGCTGCCTTTAGAAGACACATTTCAGCTCCAAAGACAAATACGGTCTCAAAATGAAAGGGTGGAAAATCATATTTCAAGCAAATGGCATTCTGAGAAAAGGAAGAGTAGCGGAACTAATATCAGATGAAATAGACTTCAAAATAAAAAAGGTAATGAAAGATACTGATAATGATAATGATATCATAATGATAAAGGGAATCATACACCAGGAAGACATAACACTTATTAATACCTATGCTCCCAATCAGGGAGCCCTGAAATATGCAAAGTAATTATAAACAGGACTAAAGGGAGAAACAGACCAAAACACTATTGTAGTAGGGGACCTAAATACCGCACTGTCAGATATGGACAGATCATCCAAACAGAAAATCAATAAGAAAATAACATCCTTAAATGACACATTAGAGCAATTGGATGTAATTAACATTTACAGAGCATTCCATCCCAAAACAGCTGCTTATACATTCTTCTCTAGTGCACATGGAACATTCTCAAGAACCAACCACATACCGGGTCACAGAGATAGCCTCACAAATATAAGAGGGCTGAAATCATACCAAACATATTATCTGACCATAATGCTTTGAAACTAGAGAATAACTACAGAAAAAAATCAGGAAGAACCACAAATACATGGCGATTAAACAACATGCTACTGAAGAATAACTGGGTCAGAGAAGAAATAAAAAGAGAGATCAAGAGATACATAGAAACAAATGGTAATGATTTTTATGACATTTCAAACTTTTGGGACAAGGCAAAAAAGGTCATAAGAAGAAAGTTCATATCATTAAGGCCTATCTCCAAAAACAAGAATGAGCACAAATAAACAATTTGTTTCATCTTAAAAAACTAGAAAAAGAAGAAAAAGTAAAGCCTACAGTCAGAAGAAGGAAAGAAATAATCAAAAGTAGAGCAGAAATAAATGAAATTGAAAATAATCAAAAGAAAAGAAATGCAACAGAGTTGGTTCTTTGAGAAGGTTAATAAAATTGACAAGAAAAAAGAGGACACCAACAAAATCAGAGATGAAAGAAGGGAAATTATGACTGACCACAGAAATACAAAGGATCATACAAGAATATTATGAAAAAGTATATAAAACCAAATTTAATAACTAGAAAAAGTGGATCAATACTTAGAGAAATACAACCTTCCTAGACTAAATCAAGAAGTGGAAAATCTAAAGAAACTGATCAGCAGTATGGAAATTGAAACAATCATCAAAAATCTACCAAAAAGTAAATGTCTAGGAGCAGATAGCTTCACCAGTGAATTCTAACAAACATTCAAAGAAGATTTAATAACTATTCTCCTTAAACTCTTCCAAAAAATTGTAGAGGAGGCAATACTTAACCAACTCATTTTATGAGGCCAGTATTACTCTGATACCAAAACCTGGTAAAGACAACACACACACACACACACACACACACACACACACACACACACACACACACATTACAGGTCAATATCTCTTATGAACACAGATGCAAAACTCCTAAATAAGATACTAGCAAACCAAATACAGCCACATATTAAAAAGATTATACACCATGATCAAGTGGGCTTCATTTGAGAGGTACAGGGATGGTTCAACATACACAAATTGATTAATGTGATGCACCACATAAACAAATTAAAAAAGTAAGAATCATATGATCATATCAATAGATGCAGAAAAAGCCTTCTAGAAGATACAGCATCTATTTATGATCAAAACACTTCACAAAATTGGTATAGAAGAAAAATATAAGGTATTAAGGCCATATATGACAAGCCCTCAGCCAACATTATACTTAATAGTGAAAAGTAAAAATTTTACCTCTAAGATCAGGAACGAGGCAAGGCTGTCCACTATCACCATTGTTATTCAATATAACATTGGAGGTCCTACAAGTGCAGTCAGGCAAGAGAAAGATATAAAAGGAATCCAAATAGGAAACAAATAAATCAAACTGTCACTATTTTGGGGTGACATGATTTTCTATACAGAAAACCCTAAAGACTCCACAAGAATACTACTAGAAACAATAAGCAAATGCAGTAATCTTTCTGAATGCAAAATCAATGTTCAAAAATCCATAGCATTTCTATACTTTAATAATGAAATGTCAGGAAAAGAAGTTGAAAAAATAATTCCGTTCATAATTGCAAGAAAAAGAATAAAATACCTAGGAATAAATTTAATGAAACAAGTGAAAGACCTATGTAATGAAAACTACAAGACCCTATTAAAAGAAATAGAAGAAGATACAAAGAAATGGAAAGATATTCTGTATCCTTGGATTGGAAGAATCAACATAGTTAAAATGACCATGTTACCTAAAGCAACATACAGATTCAATGCCATCCCCATCAAAATCACATAAGCATTTTTAAAGAAATAGAGCAAAAAATTATCAGATTTGTATGGAAGCACAAAAGATCCCAAATTGCCAAAGCCATCCTGAGAAAAAAGAACGAGGCTGAAGGCATCACTCTGCCCAACTTCAAATTATACTACAAAATGATAGTAATCAAAACGGCCTGGTATTGGCAGAAAAACAGACACATGGACTAGTGGAACAGAATCGAGAGTCTAGAAGTAAACCCATATTTATATGGGCAAATAATTTTTAACAAAGAAGCCAAAATCATACAGTGGAGAAAGAAAAACCTCTTCAATAAATGTTGCTGGAAAAAAACTGGAAGGCTACCTACAAAAGAATGAAACTAGACTTTTTCTATCACCACACACCAAAATTTACTCAAAATGGGTTAAGACCTGAAACAATACAATTCATAGAAGAAAACATAGGAATTAAACTCAAGGACCTTGGACTTCAAGAGGATTTTATGAATTTGATCTCAAAAGCAAGGGAAGTAAAAGCTAAAATAAATGAATAGGACTACATCAAACTAAAAAGGTTCTGCTCAGCAAAAGAAATGTCAGCAAAGCAAAGAGACAACCACCCAAATGGAAAACTATATTTATAATTAACACCTCCGATAGGGCCTAATATCCAAAATATACAAAGACTCTCATAAAACTCATAAAACTCAACAACAACAATAACCACAAATGATCCAATTAAAAAATGGGCAGAAGACCTGAACAGAAACTTCTCCCTAGAGGACATACAAATGGCCAACAAATATATAAAAAGATGCTCAACGTTGCTAGATATTAGGGAAATGCAAATCAAAATCACAATGAGATACCATCTCGCATCAGTTAGAATAGCTATCATCAACAGGACAAATAATAAGAAATGTTGGTGAGGATGCGGAGAAAAATGAACCCTCATACGCTGCTGGTTGGACTACAAATTGGAAAACAGTATGGAGGTTCCTAAAAAAACTAAGAATTGATCTACCATATGATCTAGCAAATTCTCTACTGGGTATTTACCCCAAAGACTTGAAAACTCATATCCAAAAAGATATTTTCACATCATTGTTCATAGCAGCATTATTCACAGTGGCCAGGACATGGATGCAACTGAAGTGTCCATGATAGATGATTGGCTAAAGAAGCTGTGGTACATACATACAATGGAATATTATTCAGCCATAAGAAGAGATGAAATACTGCCATTTGTGACAACATGGATGGACCTCGAGATAATCATGTTAAGTCAAATTAAGCCTGAAAGGGACTTCGTTTCAGCTGCTGTGACCCCTTGCTGACCCTTAGTTAAAGGTAAAAATGCCTTCAGCTGCTGTGACCCCTTGCTGACCCTTAGTTAAAGGTAAAAATGCCTTCAGCTGTTGTGACCCCTTGCTGAAAGGAAAAAAAAATAAACAATCAACCCCTACCTAACCTCACACCACCCTAGATAAAGCCAATCAGGTAGGGACAAGTCTGGAATTTCCACGCCTGCTCTGTATAAATACCTGCTTCCCCAGAGTTCGGGCCTCTCATTCCAACAGTGCTGCATCAGTGTCAGTTGAGAGTCCGAACTCGAGTCTGAATAAAAACCTTCATATGACTGCATCGGTGTTGGCTTCTTGGTGGTCTTCTGGGATTCACAACTTTGGGCACAACAAGCCAATCTGAAAAAGTTGAAAATCATGATATTACTTATATATGGGATATAAGCCAAAAACAACAAATAAGGAGGACAAACAAACAGAGATTCATGGACATGGACATGGTTACCAGAGGGCTATAGAGTAGTGGTTACTAGTGGGGTGGGGGAGGAGAGGAGAGGTAGATGGGGTAAACGGCATCAAATATAGTTGAAGGAAACTGGACTTTGGGTGGTAAACACATAATAGAATATACAGATATCAAATTATAATGTACACCTGAAAACTATATAACTATATAACCAATGCTATCCCAATAGACTTAATTAAAAAATATCTGTGGGGGCCAGGCAGTGGCAGATTGAGTGGCTGAGGGATTGTGGTGGGGTCATTTGTTCTCCTCAATGCCCTCTACAATCTCCTTCCATTCCTATGATTTGATGTGGGCAATTCGTGTTTCCTCAGATGTGTGCAAGGCACTCAGAAAGTACATCTTCAAGCAGAGTGCCCTTAGCTTGGTCTTGTGACATAATCATCTCTTGAGGAAGAAATATAAAGCAGGGGAAGATAAGGAGAATAAATATACCCCACATCAAAATGGCCTAGGTAAGGGACAATTAGAAAGGGTATCTTTGTGAAAGGCCTGCTCGTGGTGGCCAGGAGTAGTAAATACGTGAGTCAGTGTTAAGATTTCTTCTCTTCTGTAATTAAAAATTTCCAGAAAGTTTGTTAAACCACATAGCCTGTGTTTAGTGTGCATTAGAGTATTCAGGTTTTAGAGGAGCAGGAAGCAGGTGGGAGGTAGCCACGCAGGGAGGAGAAGCACTGATGAGAAGCCAGGGTGTGCAGAGGGAGACTTCAGGGTCCTTTGCCAACAAGAGCTAAAAAGCACTTCTCAGGGAGAATCTGAAAGATTTAAGAAGAAGAACTAGAATTCTAATAATAATGAAGGATGGGCTCGAATTGTCATTAAGTGGGAACAAGCCCCAAATTCACAAATCTGGGGCTATTTAGGTTCTGTTCCCTTCTGCTTACTGTTTTCTTTATCCCCATTCGATGCCCGGAACCAAGGATTCCTTCTATGGCTCCCAGTCACTGGGAACCTTTCCCAAGCTGATGTTCCACAGAACACTGTTCCTTGGGTATGTTCATAGTTGTGTCCCTCAAATGCAGTTCCATGCTCAAATCAGTTTATAAAATTCTGAATTTAATGAAATCAGTCAAACTTCTCTGTTGCTGGGTTTCTCGGCATCTTGTGCTATATGGATCTTGTGACTCTACAAAGGAAGAATTAAAATCAACAGTGTTTTTCAAACTTTTGATGATGAAACTCTTTTCCTTGAAGCACACCCATTAACATTTTCCAGAACAATGTTTGCCTGAAGGCAAGTACGAGAAAGGCTGTCAGTCGTCCTCCAGTGTTTCTTCTTCTTTTTTAATCTTGTAATTGGAAACCAGAATTTCAACTGGGCACATGCCCACCCAGAATAAACCAATGTTTCTCTGTGTCTCTTGCAGTTAAATATGGCTATGTGACCAAAAGCTTTCCGGTGAGATATAAGTGGAAATAAATACTATGTGAAATTTTGGGACGTATCCTTAGAAGGCAGTGCCATGCCCTTTCTGTGCTTTTTTTCTCCCTGCTGGCTGGAATGCAGATATGATGGCTAGGGTTGGAGCAGTCAACTGGACTGTGACGTGGAAGACACACGAGATGGAAGAAGTCAGCACCTTGAAGCATCTCACCAATCCTGAATTAAATACCCCAAACTTTCTTTTAGATGAAAAATAAACTGCCATCTTCTTTAGATTACTGTTGTTAGTTTTCTGTCATTAGTAGCTACTTAGGAAATGTGTAATGATAATCTCTTTAAATAGATCTCTCTTTATACAATGAAAATGTTTCTGGAAGATGGTGTGCAAACTGAAATTTCTTAATTGGAAAATTCATTGACAATTAATTATGTACTTACATCTTTATGGCATTGCTCAACACATATCCAAAACAGGTCAGTTTGAACTCTGCAAGGACATCCAGAATGAATATATACTTTGGGAAGTATATAATAACCTCTTAGCTGTTCATTTTTATGGGCTGGGATTATGCTTTCTTTATGTAGAAAGAGACACATTATTTGAACCCTTTTCCAGTATTCTCTGTCTTTTCAAGACCATTTTCGTCCCAAAATATTTTTCTTTTTATCAGTTAGAAAGACACAGATATGTACAGAGGAGACTATGAAGTGAGTTGTCTTTCTTAAAGAGAAATCATTTCAGGGCAAGAAATGGTAAGATTTAGTGTTTTCCCATTCCTATATCAAATGACCAGGAGATGATAGCAACAAAAATAATTCTATTGTCTCAATACCTTGATCTTTTATCAATACCTCATTCACTATTTTTCCGTGTAGGTTTCCAAAGTATACCATAGTTCAGTGATTCCAAAATTTTGCTGCATATTAGAATAATTCCCAAACTCAGGTCTCACCCAATACCAATGAAAACAGAATGTCTCAAAGTGACATTCAAAAATGCCCAGATAATGCCAGTGTTTGGTAGAGTTTGGGAACCATAGTCATACTCTCCAGGGCTTTAGCAACACTAATAATGATAATGTCAGGGAATTGTTTCTGCCCTGTCCTGGATACCACATGGGAATAAAAGTTGCTGAAACTGGAGTTTCAAACATTGAGAAGTTGAGACTAGTCTTACTCTTGTCATTTCCCATCTCCACCTTAACTGTTCTGCAATTAATTTCTTCATTAATGAAATGGAGAGAATCGCTGCTTCACAGATTTTCAGTACAGACTGGCTGCAAATTTGAAAAACAGATAGTACTGTGTCTGGCATGCATCAGGACGTCAATAAATGTTTTTGAAAAGTCCATGCTTGTTTAATGAGGACACATTTAGAACCTTACCCAACTCTCTCCCTGAAAGTAAAGTCTGTCTCTACCTTCTCAGTGGCACCAAATCACACTCCCTTACAAGCCCCTCCCTTTCTGCTCTTTCCACTCTGGCCCTCCCCACAGTCAATTGGCTCCCTAGGAGTTATTGTCAGGCAAACAGCGAGACATAAAGGACTTTCTCAGACCCATGATCACAAGGATATGATACTTGTGAGAGCTGCAGCAAAAAGGAAAGGTAAGAGGAGCTAGCCCAGAGCCAAGTAGCATCGACAGGAGAGATTGCAAAAAAAATTGAAAAGAACAGATTAGAAGACAGTGCTAAAGGGATGTGCAATTGGGCAGAATCAGGGTTGAGACAATTAGGGGAAGGAAGGCATTCAACAATAGGAATGAAACAGTCAGCCATGGGTACTTTTGAACACCTCTTTATGTTCAGCTCTGTGTTAAGCACTCTGACAGATTCAGAGCTAGGAGATCAGATACTTGCTTGCTATCAAGGAGCTTATGGAAGCAAAAGAAAATGAGAATAACTGGGGAACTGAGAGCTGAAATGGTCAGAAAGGGCTTTCTTGAAGAGCTGTTCCTCCAGCTGGTTCTTACAGGACTAGCATGATTTTAACTAGCAGAGTGAAAAAGAATATATTTCCAAAGGATAGACGAGCAAAGTTAGGGAATGGGGCTGGAGGATTCTCATTACCCTCTGCTACCTTCTGTCTTCTCTTACTCTGTAGGAATTAAAGCAAAAGATGCAAAGGGACTCATACCCCTGATGATAATAATGGTGCTGATTTTCCTGTTGTTTCTATTCTGGGAAAATGAGTTGTATGAGGAAACGATGGTGTCAACCATGGAGCACTTGCATGTGGACTACCCTCGGAGTGACTTTCCTGTAAGATACTGCAACCACATGATCTTACAAAGAATCATCAAGGAACCTGACAACACCTGCAAAAAGGAGCATGTCTTCATCCATGAGAGGCCTCGAAAAATCAATAGTGTTTGCACTTCTCCCCAGAAGATGGCTTGCCCAAATCATTCCACCATTTTATGCTTCCAGAGTGAGACAAGGTTCAAAATGACAGTCTGTAAACTCATTGAAGGTATCAGATATCCTTCCTGCAGGTACCACGTTTCCCCCACAGAGGAGTTTATTCTTGTAGGTTGTGATGACATGGGGCCAATTAATGTTCAGAGATATACTGCATAACTCGAGACCAGCACCTGCATCTGAGATCCTCTGTCCTCTCTGTCAGAGGCACTGGTGCTTGTTCTCCCTGATGCATACCTGAACTGTGGACATGGGGTAATGCTTTGAATGATATGGGTAGCCATTGGTAATTTATCTATCCTTCCAGTATTTCTTAGCTGGAATATTTTTGTCCTGCTTCAATAAAAAAAATCTGTTAAAGGAAACCATAAACTATGCATGTGTTTCAATTTATTGTCCCTTTTCTTTGAGTCATTTAATGAGAGCCAAGAGCGAATCCTATGCAGGACTGGGATTAGGATAAGGTGGGTAAGGCACTCACTTCACGTGCAAAATTTTAGAGGCACCAAAAAAAACCCTGGTAATCTAGATAAATAATATTTTCAAAACAGCAAAGTTATTGCAAAAAGCCCTGGTGAGCAAAATACTTGACTTTTAAATCAAGAGTTGAATTTAGGATGAGGCGAGTTACGTCAGATGTTGTTATTTAAAATTTTAATATTTGTTCATCAGGGATTGTTCCGAATTAAATCTACTTTTAAATGTTGCATTAAATTAATATTTATCTTGATTACTGGCTTTTTGGTACCCCCTTGAATTTTGTACCTGGAGGAAGTACCCCATTTATTTCACCCTAATCGCATACTTGACCCTTGATATAGAGGCAATTGAGGTCATATTTTCGGTTTTTCTCTAAAGGTGATATATATAACTCAAGCTGCATTTGCTCCTGTTCAGCAGCTTCCTCTGCACCTTGAAAGAAAGAGAAAAAGAGATTGAATGGAATCTGGCTGGTCAGAAACCATTTCCCTGGAAGACTGGAGAGAAACAGACAAGGGAGAGATTGAGACTTTCAGAGCTCAGTGTACCTCCTCTTTGTATTCCCAGAGGAAACAGAAGAGACTTTGCCTCAGACAACTGACTCTTTTACCTTTTTAGTTCTTACACTTGAACTGGTCATTAGTTCTTTCACATTCGACTATGGGCAGAGAATCTTTAGAGATAGAGGGCCAAGGAAGAGAAGAAAGGGAAAGAGAGGCTCCTAATTCTGGGACTCTGATCAAGTCCTGTTCCTCTCAGAGCCTTAGTTTTCACACCTGTAAAGTGAGAACTTGAAATAAATAATCTTTGAGGTCCTTTCCAGGCCAATTATGCCACAGTTCTCTTTCTTAGTTATATTGTATAGACATGGGCCTTGTTGGAGGGAAGGGTTGTTAGTACTGGGGAGCAATAAGAAATAAGAGGTGCCCGATTATGGGGTCACTAATTCTGAGTTATGACATTTCAATCCTGCAAGTGAGAGCCAGAAATTCATACAGTGAGCTAGAGTAGGCACTAGCGATGCATGAGCTTCAAAGGGCCCTTTCTGTTCTAACCTTTTCAGTTGAGAGACTTCAACTATTGCATTCTTTATTTGTACTTAATTCAAGGTCAGATCAAAAAGGAGGTACACCTATGCTAGTTGTTAACTTCGTCTTTTATAAGTATCAAGTTCTAACAGATTGATTAGATTTAAGGAAGAAGAAGGGTGACACTTTTCAATCTTGTAAGTGGGCAAGGTTCACCCATCTGGGGTGGCCTTTTCACAGCTGAGTTTCATTACCTATTTCTCTGTAGGAATCCCATTGTCACTATTGTCTTCTTGGAAGTTTGAATGTCACCAAGGAATCAGAGCTCTCAGCATTCAAATAGATGCTAAGCAGAAACAGGTGGCTCCTAAGGCATAACTTGTTGGGTACTGGTAGCAGCATCATTTCCTGGGCAAAACTTTAAAGTAGCTGAAAAGTGTTTCTATGTTCTAAATTCTGAATCTTTCCTACTCCTCTCCCTAGACTTTTTTGTCCTTTCTTTCCTTCCCAATGACTTTTCTTCCCTTCCTCACCTGACCTCCATCCTTCTAATTAAAAGCAAAATCTTGCAGATAAATGCATTCCCAATGAAGTGTCAGTAGGTAACTGAGAATGTCCAGTGGAATCTGTCCTCAGAGTATTTTCATTCAATAGTGATCAAAGCCCAATTCAAATGAATTGTGATGTTTTTGACATTTGTAGTTTGGGTTTGTTTGTTTTTCCTTTAATGGGCACCCAGCAGCCCAAATCAAACCTAGGTAGCTACACATTCTGCCCACTTGAAATATATGTTTCAGAAAAACTGGGAATATCTGCACTACTCTTCTTGTTTATTTTTCTCCTTATTGTCTTTCTGTTTTCTTATTATCACCTCACTATTGATGTTGATGGCAGAGGATGTTTAGAAACCAATCTAAATTCTTTCCTCCTCCCTTAGACCCATACCAAGACTATGCTCAAGGCACACACATGAACATATTGATTTAATTCTTAATAATCTATTGATAATCAAGCAATCCAATTATTCAGGCTTATATACTCTTAGTATTGGGTCTTTGCTCTAATTTTACGCATCGGACATTTAAAAATTAAATATAATTTTAAAAATACAAGTTTATGTATACTGATGTCAAATGAGCAGTATAAGAAGTGAGTATAAGAAGTTCAGAGAAATGAGAAATGGATTTGAGAGACTTAAGTGAGAAAATGTGTCAGTGAAAGGATGGGACCTAAATTGGGCTTTGAAGGATTTCAAGAGGCAGAAAAGAATAGGCATTCAAGAAAGGAGCAAAAATGGAGAGATGGAATAGGGCATATTCAGAAAGAGGGGGTCACTCTTATTTGACTAGAGCAGGTTTGCATACCAAGATAATGGTAAATAAACCTTGAAAATCAGGTTGATATTAGATCAAGTAGAGCCTTGACTAAGTGGCCTCAGAGGATTAGATTACCTTGTGTAGGCAGTGAGGAATATTTCAAGGTTTCTGAAGTAGTGTTATTACAAGTGGTGTTTCTAGAAGATGTGTATTAAAGGAATTGGAGGGGCAAGGAATGGTGATTAGAAGGTAAATAAGTGTGATAATACAGGAGATATAAGCACAAGGGAAGGGAGCTCTTAGAGATGGTAGAGAAAAAAAGAGAAAAAAATGAGATCTTTCTAGAGTAAGAGAAAAAATTATCACCCTGAGTAACTATTTTCTCCAGGATTCTCATGAACTTTCCAGCATGAGAAATCCTAACCTCAAGTTTAGGATTTTCTGCATTAGTCAAGCCATACTGATGTTGCTAAAACAAATTCATTGAGAAACTTGTATATACCCAGTTTGGTGCTTGATTCTGTAGAGAATTTAAAAAAGCAGAAATTATGCTCCAGACTCAAGGAATTTTTAGCTTTAATAAGAGGAGAAAAAACTAACATGTATCAACTAAATTAAAAAAAAGAGAGATAAAATGAAGTGCAATAAAATCTATGCTGCAGGATTTCAAAGAAGAAAAATAAAAACCATTTTGGGTTAAAGTACAAATAGACAAGGAAGATTTCCCAGAAGAGGAAGCACTTGGTGCTGCCTAGGTCACTGGGATTCTGACAGCTAAATGGACATTTTGTTCAGTCTTGAGCAACCTTGTTCCACGTTGTCTCCTCTGATCTCATACAAGTCAACCTACCCCCTTTTTGCCCCTCCTTCTCTCACTTAGACCCAATAACAGCAACTCACAGGAAACAAATATAATTTTACTTCTTGCCCTGCAACAAGCTGGAAGCTTTTTCTACAGGATCAGCTTGCCAAAGGAACAGGTAAAGACAGATATCCTACAACTGGGAATCAATTGGGGGAAAAGAATGAGAGAGGGAAAAAATAACATTGTGGGTTTTTTCAAGTGGCTGCTATGTGCCAAGCACTGTGTGAGTCTGTAGGAGATATAGCAATAATGAGAAATGTGTTGGGTGAGATTCTAGGAAGATTATAGATCCTTCCAATGAGATTGTAGACAAGGAGTAAAGGAAGAAAAATTCTATATAATTCTCACATTTCCCCCTTTTATTTTTCACAGAGGGAAACTGAGGTTAGACAAGGTAAATTTTTAATGGATAAGCAGGGATTTGAAGATGGTCCACAGCTGATTGATTGTCTTTTCACTGCATGGTACTGCCATTAACAGATGTTGGGGTCTTAAGTTACATGGTTGGGTCTATCCTGGGGATTGTCATAAAGAAAAGAGAGATGATTATTTTTTACTTTTTATTTTTACTGCAGAACAGATTACCCTAAGTCTGAGATGGAGACCTCTCTGCTGCTACTTGGCCTGGGATTGATTCTTGTAGGATCTTCAGGAAACAAAATGGAGATGATTAAAGAAAAATTTTCAGAGGAAAAGATGCAATATGACATGGCAAAAAATAACCAAGTAAAACAGACCATTGAGGTATTAACGAACTTGACTCTGTTATGCCATGATTTTGGCCTTAGCATGTCCAGAGACATTATGTCTTCCTCATTATTGACATTTGGAAGATTACAGTGTGGCTTCTCTAAGAGAAACAGTCCAGGTAATAACAAAGAGTATTGCAATAACACGGTGGACTGGAGAACAGTTTCAGAAGTCAATGGGTCATGCATATTAAACAATAACTTTATTCTTGGCTCCATGGAAGTGATCCGCAGGGTCCCCAAGGCCCACAGCTACAAGTGTGGAGAAAATCTTGGGATAAACTGCTCTGACAGCTCAGGACTGGATACCACTATGCTTACTATGGGCAAAGGATTCCCCAGGTGCCAGTACCACAGTGTTACATCACTAAAGAGAATATTAGCAGTGTTAACAGGTCATTCTCTGATGAGTTTGTTAGTTAGTGGTTCTAACTTGTAAATCCTACAGGCTGTGAGACTACAATTTAAGAAAGACATACCCATTATTGTTTATTGCTTTCTATTAACAACATATACCCTTTCAGCACTATAGTAAACTTGATTATTTATACTAACTGGAGGAATGAAATATCCAAAATTGTGGATAACTTGATTAAAATTTATAACTGATTTTGGAATGGAGATTCTCTCTCTCTCTCTCTCTCTCTCTCTCTCTCTCTCTCTCTCTCTCACACACACACACACACACACACTTTCTCTGAACTAAACTAACTTCCATCTTAGATCAGCTATAAAGCCAAGAAGTAGAGTTTACCCAACTTGACAGAATTAAGGTGAAAAGGCCCCAAACCAATATAGATAATTGGAAATTAATTGTACTGCCACAAGATTATTCAGAGGAATAGTAAATGGGCATAGGGGATATTATTATCACTGATTCTCTTCAAAGAAATGTTTGCATTAATGTGTGCACTCAAATGTGAGCACCCACCTATGCAACCAGAAGCCTGCTCGTCCTCCAGAAGATGCCGGTGTAAAAAGATCTTTTGCCTTAGCTACTGCCCTCAGTCAATACCTCCAGTCCTATGTAATCTTCATTCCTCTGTCCTTATCCCTATCTATGTCACAGATTGCCAAGGGGGAAGAAATAAAATGTTTATTGCAATTTCTACTCAAGCACAGTCTTGATTCCCTGGGGGAGAGGAATGGCAAGCCAAGGAAGAATAAAGGAGATAGAAAGATAGAAAATAGTAAATTTATGCCAAATGCTAGGCAAAATTAGTCTTTAACCTTATTTTCTGATGTTTTAGTGAACTTTTTTCATTACCAATTATTTATTTGTAAACCTTATGGTTCAAAGCTCTGCATAAAGCATGGGCAGTTATCTTCATTAATGTGGACCTATGTATTCTTGTTTTCTCGTATTACATCCCCCCTCCATCCTGAGACCATTCTTTTTTGATGTCTTACTTTTAAATAAAGGCATGTAAATGAATGTCACACCACTGAAATGCTTTTGTTGTTGTGTATTACTCTTCAAATATCAATTTTCCTAATGTTTTTCACATTTGGTTCAGAATTTTCATTATATCAAAACTACAAAACTCTGACAATCAACCAACATGCAGCATTACGACAGATATTTTTGTATCTTTTAGTTGGGTTTTCCTTATCAGTGTGGTGGCTGCTTAAGTAGTCACTATGGGCTTGGCCAAATAGGTATGTGATAAAAGCACTCAATTTGCTTTTGGCAGCTGTAGCAGAAAGTGGTAGACGGAAATGCCTGGGGCCAAAAGTTCTCTTCTCTGTAGGAGGTAAACCCAGGGTCCGGGATGGGAGAGGTGCTCTCTGGGTTCCATTCTAAAGAGAGTTCCAAGTGGTGAGGCTGGTCCTAGCACCCCTTCACCAGACATGGTGGTGTTGGTGGGTGTTCTATCCATTGCAGAGCAGTCTAATCTCTTTGTTCAAATTGGAGTAACTTCTTTTCCACAGTATAATCCTCTGTAAAGTCCAGCTCTGAGTAATAGTCATGTCAGCCCCAAAGAAAATAACTATTCAGGCTCTGGAATGAGTGTTTTAGTAATATGTAAGAAGCAAATCCAGCTTAGTTCAGAATTTAGTAAAGGTTTCTTCCTTTACCAGGACAGAAGAACAAAGACCCAGGATACCTCTTTCTAGGCCAGACGCTTCCTCTAAAGAGTCTTAATTAAGATCAAACCTTTCCATTCTCTGAAGAAATTGGGAGTCTGGGTTCCTAGCCTTTGGTACCCTGATCTCCCAGTATCTATCTAACCATCATACTATGAAGTCTGAAAGATGTTGAATGTGGAGGTGTCATAGAAAAGCAGGGTTCCTGAGTGTTAGTGCTTCTTCCCCTCAAGTCTCTGTCACCCCTTTGACATAATGTGCATCTTAAGGTCCCTCATGATGACAGTAAGCAGGGGATTTCCAATTTTAAAACATTAAGTTTTCATAATGTTCTTTTTCTGCTCCCAAACTACAGAGGGCTCCTTTGTCTCATAGCTTTACCCGTAAAATTTTCATTGTGGCTCTCAAGGCCACTAATATTTCATTCTCTTCTTTCCTAACCTGTCTCCAGCACCTACCCTATCCAGTCTGTGTTGTTTTGAGGCCGCTCTCTTCACAGTCAACAGAACTCGTTTTTGTCCTTGTCTTCACTCCTATGATAGGCTGATCTTGATGCCCTTCCTCCTCCCTTTCTTACTCTACCATTTTTGCCCATTCAGTCTCACAAGCTTCACTTCTACTTGTCACTTGTACTTCTTAGAAAAATAACTGAGGGGCAGATATGTGTCATATTCCTGTAGCTGAAAGGAAACATTAGAGGGAATGAAATGAGGTAATAAAAGAGACCAATCTGATCATAAGGATGATGGAAGGAAGAGTCAGGTTGGGAAAGAAAATTGAAATGAAGTGTTAGAGAGGTGTGAGGAATGAATACTGAGAGGGGTTATTTAGCATAGAGAAGGGTCCTTCTTATCTCTAATCATTCTCTTTCTTTTCTCAACATGAAGGGCACTTAGTTTCTTTAACTAACAGTCCTGAAGTGAAACAAGTTCCTGGCCTCAGGTGCCCAGAATGATGCAAACGTAAAGAGGGAGATTTTGCAACATCATAGGTAAATCCTCATATGTTTTATGGCATAGAGATAGAGGGCCAGTAAAATGACTAAAAAGTAATTTCACATCACTAGAATTCAATTTTCCTTATCTACACAATGTAGAAGTTGGATTAGATGTGAGTTCTCAGACTTAGATAGGCATCTAGATCACTGTGGTGAAGCTTTCATGTTGCTCACCTGAAACCACCCTACTTGCTCTCAAGACAAAGAGGTACACCAAAGTACAGGGCTGCCCAGCCAGATGTTCTTTCCCAGGTTCTCTGAGCAGAAGTGATAAATGCCACTTCTAGGTCCAGGTCTTATGACATTGGACCAGCCTCATCTGTGATTTTTTTCTTCCCAACAGCTAGATCCCCAAAATGTACATGAGTGTGACTTAATCATGTAGATGAAGATAATGTCCTGGGAATGACCTGACAGCAAAAGGGAAGGAAGCCACATGCCTGAATAACTGTGGAGCACAGTTATTTTGTCAATCTGGACTACTTATCTTGGGAATGTTATATGACAGAGAAGTGAATATGCATATTTCAATATCCACTATACTATGAGATTTCTTTCCATTAATTTAGTCTTACCCTGACAAATGTAATAACTTCAGGAGCTATTATTACAAATTCCTGGGCCCTAAGCCGAAAGATTTAGTTCTATAGATTAGAGAAAGGACTATTCCATGTGGGTTTTTACAAGAGTGTTAGGTTTGCTGATATGTTCCAAAGTTTGAACACCACTAGATTAGATGAACTAAAAGCTTTCTTTCTAGTTAAAGAACATCTAATTCTAGTCCCAATTAGGAAAAAAATAAAAATTAAAAGTTTGCTGCTTATGTATTCAGAGTTTTCAGGGACAACACTGAGGCAAAATAAGTCAATTTAACTGAAAGAACATCTACCCCCTACACAGTGTTCCAGAACTATCAAGGCAGGGATTTTACTCCTAAACTCTCTAAGCATGGATACATCTAAGAACAAACACAAGGGCACCGTTAGTGGGACTCAGATTTCCAAAACAGTGGTTGAGAGATTGTAAAAGGTGTCACACATATGAAATGTGTTCCTTTTACTCTAGCAACTAGAGAAGTGGCAGGTTTGAGATAAGATGACTGTTAAAATCCCTAAACCTTCATGTTTATAAAGATGTTAAACTTTTTCAAGATCACATCTCATTACCACAAGGATGATTAATAGGTAATAACAATAATTAATAACAACAATTGAGCTCTTATGATGTGTTAGGCACTGGTCAAAAACATATATATATATAATTCTTAAAACAACCTCCATGAGGTAGATTATTATTGTCTCTACCTCAGTGATGAAGAAAATGAAGCACAAACCTTTAGGTGATGTACAGTCACACTGTACAGTCACACACATAATAATAAGTGGTTCCCTCAGGAAGAAACAAGGACAGTCTGACTCTGTAGGTCATGTTTTTAGCCATTCGTCTTTATTTGATAGGAAAAAGCAAACTTGCCCATAACTGTAAAGAAAGATAATGGTGGAACAGTCTTGCCAGTTTATTTTCCCAGGAGGAGCACATTAGAATATCCCCTTTCCTGTACCTATGCCAGCACTATGTTATATTTTAAATCTTATTTCTACTGATTCTACCTCATAGGATTGTTTTCAGAGTTAAATGGTAGTGGTCATTACTTTCATTGTGATTACATTAAGGCACAGTCTTAAGCACACAATTGAAGAAAAACATTTGCAATATGTATGGCTAACAAAGGATTGATATCTTTGGTATATAAATAGATCTGTCAATCTAATAAGATAAAAATGAACATACCTACAGAGAAGTAAGCAATGGACACAAACAGAAGATTAACAAAAGAGAAATAAAAAGTCATTAAACATTTGGAAATTTTTTCTTTCCCACTAAAGGTAATATATATAAAAACAACGCAATATCATTTTTACCTGCCTGATCAGCAGAAATAAGATTTAAAATATAACATAGTGCTGACATAGGTGCAGCAAAAGGGGTATTCTTATGTGTTTCTCCTGGGAAAACAAATTGGTAAATTTGCTGTCTGTCTGGGTAGCAATTTGAACTAAGCCCCATTCTGGTTTTCAGAGCCCTGCACCTTGGATTTTCCCCTCCCTCCTCAAATATATCCTTTAGATAAGAAACTCAGCTCAGTCAATTTTGGGCCTGATGACTCCTTGAGTTTGGGACCTCACTGAAAGGCCTGGATAGGCCCTGGGGTTTGTCTTGCATGAGGTCAAGAGCATAGCTACATGAGCTGGAAGAGCCTGGTCCAGTGAGAGCAGCAGGCTATGCTGCTTGTGTGTGCTCTCCTTGCTGTCTTCAGCTCAAGCTCTTCCAAGAACCCCATGTTCTCGCTTACAGGAATGTGGGCTGAGCTCTCGAGCCTGTCGCATGAAATACCTTTCAGAAAGAGCTCTCCTGGGCATAGGAGACAGGCCTGCTAAAGGAGGAATTGACAGCAGGGAGCAAGGTTGGGCAGACAGGTTCTTGAAATATGCCCACACAAAGAGTGAACACTCTTATTTCTCCCTTTCTGCCACCTGTCCCCTTCTATGCCTTTCTATTCCTTCTTCATCTAGCTTTCATGTTTTCTTCTCCTTATCAAATTGTACCCTCAACGCACATCTCCCTTCTGCACTTTGCACGGCTTTTGCTTTCTATTTCCCGGCCAGGCTTTGCACCACTTGGCTTGATGTTTTGTTTTTTTTTTTTCTGTGTGTCTGCATTAGAACTCACTATTCAGCTATAGAGTGACAAGATGGACAGATTACTGGAGCCAGGTCACCCATAAAACTTTTACTCAAAGACTAGTATTCTATCTGCCCTGGTTTCAGCCCCCGTGGGGCAGCCTGTTCATCCAGGTATCATGGAACACATGGCCCTGAGCTACTCAGGTGGAAAAGAACAAGAACGGCACGGATTGCTGGGCTTATCCTGGAAATATGTCAAGCCCTTTAGGGGGGTACCTCTGAGCAGCTCCACAGTCTGCTAAATTCCCTTTTGTCTTCCTTTAGAAAATTATAGAATTGCTCAGCTGTCTTCATAAAAACCATACTCATTATAACCATTTTAATGAAAAGGCATACATTAAAAAAATATACCCTCACTATGCAAGGTATTGGATACAAGAAAATAATATACTATCTTAAGAGAGAAAGATATCTCTGTTGTCTGGAGTGATCAGTATAGGCACCTGTAAAAGAACTAACATGTTGAACTTGATAGATAGTCCATTAAAATAGCTAAAATTTGAAAGAAGAAGAAAAAGGGGCTGGGAATGAAAAAAAAGACACATGAATAGGAGTAGACAAAAATACAGTTGATATTGCCATAGCTACTCCAGCTTTCTTTTGACTAGCATTAGCATGGTATATGATTTCACATCCTTTACTGTTAACCTCTTTGTGTCTTCGAAAAAGTGCATTTCTTATAGACAGTGTATAGTGAGGAATTCTTTAAGTTTCACAATCTGAGAATGTTATTATTTTGCCTTAATGTTTTAAAGATATTTTTGCCAGATATAGAATTTCTACATTGACAGTTTTCTAACTTTGAGTACTTTAATATTTTCCAACTGTATTCTTACTTATATTGTTTCCGATGAGAAATCTAATATCAATTTTATCTTTATTTCTCTGCTGCAGCATGTCTATAGTATTGCTGGTTTTCTTGTCATTGTTATTTTTTCTTCCCAATTTGACTGTGAATTGCTTTGGTATAACTCTCTTCATGTTTTTGTGTTTGGTGTTTTTTGAGGGTTTTTGGATGTGTGAATTAAACTTTTCATCAAGTTTTAAAAGTTTGGGGTTATTATTTCTTCCAGTTTTTTTCCATCCACCTGCTGTTCTTCTCCAGGGATTTAAATTGTCCTTGAATTCATTCTACAGTTTACTGTTCTCTTTCTACTTTTTTGTTTTCTTTTTCGGTGTTTCATTTGGATCATTTCTATTGCTTGTAAATTCACTAATTGTTCTTCTACAATGTCTAATCTGCCATTAACCCCATCTACTGTATTTTTTATCTCATACATTGTAGTTTTCATCTTTAAATTTTTGAATTTTTTTCTATTATCCATGAATCTATTTAACTTTTTGCACATAAAGAACAGTTATAATAGTGGTTTTAATGTCTTTATTCTGTGGCTGTTCTGGGTCAATTTCTATTTTCTTTTGGGGCAATTTCAAATGATTATTCTCATTATGATTTGTGTGTTCTGCTTCTTTTTATGCTTAGTAATTTTTGATTGGATGCCGAACATTGTGAATTTTACCCTGTTTGTTTACTTTGTACGAATGATTTTGCATTCTTATAAATCTTCTTGAACTTTTTTCTGGAATAATGTAAGTAAGCTATTTGGAATCACGTGGATCCTTTTGATTTGCTGGGCAGGTCCAGAAAGCAAACATCTAGAGCTAATTATTCCCCACTATTGAAGCAAGTCCTTCCTGAGTAACTAATGCTCCATGAATTTTGGCTTTTTTTCAGTCTAGCTAGTGGGAGTAGGCACTATTCTCTCTGATCCTTTCAGATGGTTCTTTACCCAGTTTCAAGTGGTTTTCTCCCACATATGTGACAAATAGCACTCTGCAGAATACTTGAGGAGAATCCTTTGCATATCTCCAAGTTTCTGTCTTGAGGTAGCTCTCTCCATTTTGGTACTTTGTTCTATGGGTTCAAGTTGCTTCAGTCTCCTCATTTCCTCAATTTTATCTCCTCAACTCAGGTAGTTTTCAGGCTCTTCCAAAGTCACCCTTTCTTCACTTTTGCCTGATATCTCTGTCAAGATAGCAAGCTAAGAGAATTGTAGGGCTCAGTTTGTTTGTTTCTTGTGCCTCAAAAACAAATGTGTTTTGTTGCCTGTTGTTACATGTCTTGAAAATAATTTTTCTAGCATTTTTTCTGTTTTTAAAATTGTTTCAGGTGGAAGGGCAAATTAGGTTCATGTTATTCATTCTTTCCTGGAAGATGATATTAGTCCCTTTTTTGTTTTCATTTTAAAATCAAGTCAAAAGTATTTTTATTTAAACAGGCTTCTTACAAATTTTTGGAGCTAAATGACCTCTCCTTGTTTTTCTAGAGGGAAAGTAGATACACATGGCAGAGTTGCACTCATAATGAGCATCTGCAGTTAGTGATGCAAAAGCCAAGAAATACATGGGTTTAGGGGAAATAATGCTTTGTCAAGGCATAAGTTGGCATTTTGTCTTTATAGCTGTAGAATGTTGAGAAAAGGACAAAAGTTCTTTATTTTTATAAGGAATCCTACTTTTAGTGTTGACAGTTTAGAGAGACTGTTAATGGCTTTTATGTTAAATTTAAACATTTTTAGCTATCTAAAAGGTGAGAAAAAAACAACATAATGTTCAATATTAAGATGATTTAAAACAGAAAGAGAAACTGATGATGCCAAGCCATACCCACATAGGAAAAACTGAACTTTCTGTTTTCTTAGGACAAACTTAGATGCTTTGATTTTTCTAATCGTGCAGAAAGGTGGAAGACACTTAAAATAATAATTGAAATAAATTTTGCTTCCACCATTGACAATTGTGATTTGAGGGCAGATATGTTGGATTTAGAAAAGAAATTCACACTTTTATTGCACCTAAGTTTGAGAACCAATTTCACACCGCACATGTTCTGAAAGTATTTTTTTTTCAATCTGTAGTTGGTTTTTGAAATTTAATTTTGGTGACTTTTTCCATTAAAGGTTATTATTATGTTATTTGTTTTTGGTGACATTTTCTGTCTACTTGTGTAATGGTATGTAATTCAGTCTATGTTTATTTAGTCCAGTGTATGCCTGTGCTCCTGTTTTGTTTAATAAAGACATCCCATACTAGCTCCAAAATTATGAAAAAATATTCTAGTATGTATACTTGCATCAATGTTCTTATCTAATTTAACTAAGAGATACTTTTAAAATATCACTTTGATCTCTATTCCATCAAACATTGAAGACTGTTCATATGTGTGTGTGTGGTATGAACACTGGAATCTATGTTATTTTTTCTTGATGTAGACTCCATTATCTTACTGAATTTATTCTCCTTCATAAGTAAAATCTCAGATCTGTTCTATTCTCAAATAGCCTGTACTTCTATTTTTCTGCTATTCCTGATCTCTGAGAAGAACCAAATTATGAAATCAAACCAAACAAGTAGCCATATCTTGGTCTATACCTTCTAAACTCACACTGACAGTATAGAAAAAATAGCAGATATCAGTATAACTAATTTTTAAAAATTGTATAGACTCATGCAACAAAAAGTTAAATAGGGCAGGAGAAAAAATAAATTTGCAGAAAATTGCAATTAATTGTGAAACAATTTCTGTCATCCTAGAGCTGGCTTGACTTCATTTTTGCAAAATAAGATGTCAAAATTACATTTGTGCTCTGAAGGTTGATTTTTCAATTATTAAGTAACACTTATTTGTGTATGTCTATTCTGTGTGCCTTTGTAAGCTCAAATACTCAAGTCTTTACAGTGGCTCTAAGGCGAAGAAATGTTTTTAGGTGAGCAAAAGATGTGTCAGCAAACTAATTGATCCTCTCATGACTCACAAGGATCATACTTTTTTCTAAATTTTCTGACACCATTCCTATTTGGTTATGGGTGTGGCAATCTGGAGCATAAATATTGCCTAAAAATGTTTGTATACGTTTGAAGCTTTAAAGCCTACATTTTTCTTATCTAATTTAACTAAGAGATACTTTGAGATTTACTTACAAAGGTAAGTCTAATTCTGATAAAAGTAAAAGTTCACTAATTTCAAAATGTGGCCTTCTGAGAACTTGGTACTTAATATTTCAGAATATGCTCAAACCAGATCTTAAAAACTTAATATTTCAGAATATGCTCAAGAGATCTTAAAAATTCATTTTTAAGTGATGCTTTTTAAAATTACTTATTTTAAGTTTGAAAGAGAGTCATCTTTAAAGATAATCAAGAATCAACTGTTCAGAAATAAGTTTATTAAGGTTTTGTTTTTGTCTTCCCTCTCCCATCATGTTTTCTATATTTCCATTAATTGAGATCATGTTAGATATATTTCAGTGTTTTGATTTTTCCTCATCCATTCATAATGCACATTTGTTGCTTTTGTATTTGGTCTTCATTCCTTTTTTGTGTTGTGGGGAACAATCATTCTGTCAGCAATTGGAATTCTGTTAGAGTTTTGTTTGGTTTTGTCTTTACTTCTCAAAGAAAGACATAAGCTTCAGGTTGGCCAGTCAGAGGACTCCACATGCCTGGATTTATTCATGTGACAGAAACCAGGTCAATCAGAAAAGTTATTTTCCTTGGATAAAAGTAGAAGAAAATCACACTTCTTACTGTGACCCTAAATATAAACTATAAAGGTGAAATGAGTTTCGCTGCCATTGCATGGAGAGACAGACCCCTGCATGAGAGTGAGTTAAGGTAGACAGCAGTAGAGGTAGAGAGAGAGAAAACAAGAGTCTAGTGAGAGATTTAATTTTTTCATCCTGCTGTGTCTCTTGGACTTCTGTCTTCTGTGAGTCAATATAGTTCTTCCTCTCTTTAAGTGAATTTGTTTGGTATTTCTGTCCTTGTACCCAGACAGTCTTACTACTGTAATATTAAAAATATTTCACATCTCTAAAATTTTGTTTATTAATATATTTATAAATTCTGGAAAGTAATCTATTTTAAAAATATATAATTCTGTGAACATAGACTACTCTTTCAAATATTAGTTCTTGTTGCAATAGTTGCTATCGTATTTTTTTCTGCCATTTCCTTTTTTATGCGTTTATTTCTTTTTCATACTATATATATATTTTTTTTTAATTTTATTTTTTAATTATACCCTTCCCCTCTTTCCCCTTTCTTCTGGTAACCACTAGTCCATTTTCCATGTCCATTAATCTCTGTTTGTCCTGTTCATTTGTTGCTTTTAAGTTTATATCCCACATATAAGTGATATCATGTAATTTTCAACCTTTTCTATCTGGCTTATTTCGCTTAGTATGATTATCTCGGGGTCCATCCATGTTGTCACAAATGACGGTATTTTATCTCTTCTTATGGCTGAGTAATATTCTATTGTATATATGTCTACAGCTTCTTTATCCAATCATCTATTGTAGGACACTTTGGTTGCTTTTATGTCCTGGCCACTGTGAATGATGCTGCTATGAACATTGGTGTGCAAATATCTTTTCTGATATGGTTCTTAATAATTCAATAATTCTTAATATTTTGAGGAACCTCCATACTGTTTTCCATAGTGACTGTATCAATTTGCTGTCTCAGCAGCAGTGTATTAGGGTTCCCTTTTCCCCCACCACCTCTCCAACACTTGTTATTATTTGCCCTGTTGATAACAGCTATTCTAACAGGTGTGAGATGATAACTCATTGTGGAAGGTAACTTTTAAATTAAGAGTGGGAGAATGTAATTTATTCCACAAGTGTTTTATTCCACTGGGATTATGTATAAACCATGTGAGAAAAAAAAAAAACACTCTCACCATACTTCAAAGTAAATTTCAGATGGATGGAAAGCCTAAATGAAAAAATTCATAAAAGTAATAAAATATAGCATGTGTGAAAATGCATATACTTTTGCATGAGAAAGGGTTTTGAGAAGTATGAAACTACAAGTTGAATTTATAAAGGATTAAGAAGTTTGAGGATATAAAAAATGAAGAGGTGGCCTTGTAGGCCCTGGTACATGTCCTCAGCAGGTTGCACGGGCCACAGGAGCTGAACTCTGCTGTCTCGTTCTCTCCAGCTCAAGGTGTCACTAAGGTGCCAGGTTGTCCTTAATGGAAATGTGTGCTGAACTCCCTGACTGTCACAATGGGGTTATGCCTCTGAAGAGATTCCCTGGGGAGACTAATGAGAATGTGAAAGGAAAGAGGGGAGGAATGGCTGATAAAAATGGTTACACCAAGAGTGCCCACTCACATCCCCATATTTTATACCATTTTTTTCCTTTCCTGTTCCATTCTCAGGTCTCCTATCTTCAATTTTCCTATTCTTTACACTTTCTGATGTGTGCTCCCAACATCTACCTTTCTTTAACTCCACCGTTCTCTGATCTTTTCTACTCAAATAGACACAGACACAGATCTAACTTGAAATCTGATGCTCTTTGTCTCCAGCTCTATCTTCATATAGTTAAGGGTCTTTGGGTTACCAATAATGGAGAATTTTCAGATTGTCTTAAGAAGGGACTTCTCTTACACCAAAAGCATATGGAGTAAGAAAACCCAGGAAACTGCTTCTGCAACAGCATAGCTAAGCTTCACAGAATGTGGGCTAGTTTATCACAGCACTCTAGCGGCTCAAAGGAAATCCTAGTACTGTCCATTTTGGTGGTCTCTCTGCTTCTGTTAGTCTCTCTTCATAGAGTTACAAAGACAGCCTCAAAAAGGAAGTACAGTCTAGCCTCAGGAAGGGTCATTAGATTGATGGTGAATAGCAGTTAAGAACAGAGGTGTGGAAAGCAGACAGACTTGTGACCTGGGCTTGAACCAGGATGCTGCCAGACTTGACATAAGATTTTTAAACAACCTCCTTTCTCAAAAATATGCTAATTATAGTAAAAACAAAAAGTTTCCAGAAGCACATCATAATTTATCCTGGATGATCATTATATGATCAAAACTACTGTAATAGTGAAACAAAGAGAAAAAATGTTCACAACAGGTTTTACCGTAAGAAAGAACATTTCTTCCTCCAAGTAGCATATGAAGAGTTGCAAAAGGTGAGTCATGATATATTTGTGGCATGTAAGAATGGAGTCAGGAAATGTCATGGAGCAAGAAACTAATTGAAGGAATGTATTGTAATTTAACAGATGGAATCATGACATCAGACTGTGAATACTAATCTGTTTATAAGAAGAGATATACCCTTATCACTCGTTGATGGCAGAATGATATCCAAGAAATTATTCCTGATAATGTAAATGATATTTTGGAAATATCTGGCAAGCAGTAAAGCATCAGCCATCAGGAAGATATCTTCCTTCCACCATTCTAGAAGAATAGTCTGTATGAGGTTAGTGTGAGAGGATATATCCCACTCCATGTTGATTCTTATAGGTCAAAATTAAGAATAATAATTTTGATCTATTCATTTTAATCATCCACTTCCTCTGTTATTCCCCTAATACCAAGCACAGGCAACATGGGCTAGGTTCATGATAGTGCTCTGAGATGTGGTTTCAAACAGGTCATGTTATTTAGCCCACTTTGAATGCATTATGAGAATGAATGCCTGCAATGAAAGGATGACTAGCACCAAGAAGAACACAAAATGGTTGCCTAAAGTGTGCTCCAAAGTTGTATCCATATGAATCTCTAGTTCACTAGAAATAATAAAGTATATTGACTTAGTTAAGTGTCTCTGGTATGGTTATGTGGGGTTTTTAAGTTTGTAATTAACTTTCTCTGTGACACAATTTGTAACAAAAAGATCTTGAAGCCCTTTGAAAAACTGTGTAATTCATCTTTCTAGTGCTATATTTGTAGAAATTTCACTTGTTCTGTTCTTTCCATACAACACAATATTCATGGGGAATGAAGGTGTAGATTCTAATAGGAGATATCTCAGGATAAATACCTCACTATTCATGATAGCAAACTCCACAAAGTACTTTTCAATTGTCCAATGCTACTTTTGTGGATTCCATATTTTTGATTTAGGTTAGATATCACTATTCACAAAACTACAAACAATCATCACTTTCTGATATAGTCACATTTATTCATAATTTCTTTCCTCACTTTACATAGATGTGGCTTTATCTGAGAATATTTTCTCTTCCAAAAAAACCTGAAGAATCACTATGATAAAAAAAATCTGTCCAGTTTAGGTGATAATTTCTCTCCTTTTGTCTGTGAAAGTTCTTAATATCTTTTTATCATTATTGCCTATGACTAACTTGTGAAAAATGAGATAAGGAGTAGTGATGAGGGTTGGTAGAGAGAGTGTCTATTGCTCTTGCACATTTCACAGCAATCCAATCTGCTCATATTTTTCCATTCTCTATCTTTGTCTTCAGACTCAGAGATAGGGTCCTAATTCATTTGATAGTTGATGTAAATAAGGGCCTTTGGCCACAGGTTGCCAGACCCTATATCAGCGGCTAAGGAAAAGACCAAAAAATCAAACCTCAAGACAACACTCTTCACCTGGAAGCTTGTGGCTTTTAATTGTGATGTCTGACTGAATTAGAATCCTATCAAACTTTTGGGAATCTCCATGACACACTCTAAAAACCAACCAATCTGCTGAATAAGTTTAGTACATAAGCTACCCTGGATGTGTGCTATGGACCATCTCCTCTGGGCCATGTTCATTTCATCTATCTTGGTGTGATACAAAATACAAAATATTTAGGAGAGTATTGTATAGTATAATAAGTAAGCCCTGAAATAATCATAATAATATGTTTTTCAGGTAAGTGATCTGATTCATACACATTGTAGAATAAAAGACATGGAAATAAAATGAGGATTATTTCTCTCACCCAATATTGCATAGGAAATCTGGATTCTGGTCTCTACCCTAGATACCCTGAGATAGGTCAAAACTATAATTTTTAGCTTCATCCATTGTAAGATTTCAAAATATTATTGTTCAGTCTCCATTAGCACTCTCTCCTCAATAATACCAACTTAGATAAATTTTTCTCATAACTTTGACTCATGTAACAGTTTATTCTTCATGTTAGAATCTATTGAGATGATACAACATTAAATTTTTAAATTGTGATAAAATATGAATAGCATAAAATTTATCATTTTAGCCATTTTTAAGTGTGAAGCTCAATGGCATTCAGTGCATTCACATGGTTATGCAACTATCACCACCAATGATTCCCAGATATTGTTTATCTTACAAAACAAAACTCTGTGCCTGTTAAATGATAACTCCCCATTTATTCATTCCCTTAGCCCCTGGCAACCATCATTTTACTTTCTGTCTATAAATTTGACTGTGTTAGGTGCCTCATATTAAGTGGAAGCACACAGTATTTGTCCTTTTGTGACTGGCTTATTTCACTTAGTAAAATGTCCTCAAGTTTCAACCACGTCATAGTATGTATCAGAATTTACTTCTTTTTTAAAGCTGAATAATATTCCTTTAAATGTATATACTATATGCCATTTATACATTTATTGATAGACACTGAGTTTGCTTTTACTATTTGACTATTGTGAATAATGCTGCTATGAACATGGCTGTACAAATATCTATTCGAGTCCCTGCTTTTAATCTTTTTGAATATATACTCAAAAATGAAATTGCTGAGTCACACAGTAATCCTATTTTTAATACTCTGAGGAACCACCACACTCTATTCCACAGCAGCTACACCATTTTACATTCCCACCTGTAGTGTACTAAGGCTCCAATTTCTTGAATCTGTACCAACACTTGCTAGTTTCTTTTGTTTTTTGAAATAGCCAGTCTAA
Organism: Cynopterus sphinx; assembly: GCA_030015415.1. NCBI lineage: Eukaryota > Metazoa > Chordata > Mammalia > Chiroptera > Pteropodidae > Cynopterus > Cynopterus sphinx. Next base: position 79,670,812 of record CM057384.1, read on the forward strand.
TGGGTATGAAATAGCAGCAACATTAATTTTAAATTTTAATTATTCAGTGAAAAATGGAGGCAACAGCATTCTCAAGAGTAAGAAAGAAAGTCTCATAGATTATTGATGAGAATATAAATTGATACAATTATTTCTTGAGAAAAATTGGCAAGATATGTCTGATGTTTTGACAACCTGAGACACAATTTTATTTTCAGAAATTTGCCCTAAGGAGGTTTTTTTGCAAGTGCACAAAGATATATGCACCAAGATGTTTACTGCCGCTCTAGTCCCGGGAAGCACACAGGGAGCAGCTGCATTAATTGGGACCAATTCTAATCCCTTAAAAATGCTTGCTTTTTACTCTGTAGGCAGCACATGAGAAAAGAGTTTTCAAAAGGCAGAAGATGCTACCAGGTGGGGCATAAACAAAAGCTGCTGAGGCTCAGAGATATAAGATTATAAGATCAGATCTAGAGTACTAAAGAGAGGATAGATTGGAACAAAAGTTAGGCCTTGCTTTTTCAGTTCTATAGGACTCTCTATTGAAGAACGTGAAAGGCGACAGATTTTTCAGAAATTAAACAATAAGACCTTAAAGAATTTGACACAATTTTGGATCATTTATGTTTTCCAGCCACTACAAAGTACTTTCCATGATAATTTCACAGTTGATTCAATTTTCTCCTATAGCATTATGAGTCCCTACTCTTCCCAAGATATCCTCCCAGAAAAAGGTGTCCTACTCACAGCTGCTAATCTCAGTACACTCAGTCACACTGGCAGTTTCAAAATGTACTTCCTTTTCTCCCCCATAAAGTGTTACTGCATTGTAACTCCCTGAATTCCAAAGGAATACAGGAATATTATCACCTCACTGCTGGTGACCCCAGAACCTTCATGAGAAATAGTGCTCACAGCCTGCAATCTGATTGGAAATGGGAGGTAAAGAACTTGAATTAAAGTTGAATTTGCATAGTTTGAAAGTAAAATTCTCACCAAATGCATAGCAAGCACATGTCAAAGCATTATTTTACTTTTTAATGTGAGAACCAGCAGAGAAGATAAAAAACTCTGGTTTCTTATATTTTGGAAAGGAGAAATAAATGCAGTTAGTAAAAGAAATTCCTAAAAAAACAGGTTGGATACAATCCAGTTTGCTATCTAATGGGCGAAAGAAGACAAGTTTTGGAGTTAATCTTTCTTCGGGATATAAAGTCATAAGACCTTATTGGATTCTGAATTTAACCTCTGAACTTAGGAGCAGTAACCCATCTATGTTTCCATCTGTTGTGATTATCAAACGTACTGTACCAGATAGGGTCCGGAGTGCAAGTGTGGGTTGATTAATTGGTGAATGGTAGATCCTGCTCTTATTGAAGCAGACTTACTAGAAAATACTCTAGAATGATATAAAAAATAAGAAATTGTTATTCTGTTTCCCCAAATTGAAGATGATTTATCTTCCTCATTAAGAAGTATGTTATTCCATTTTATGCTTTGACTTGGATTATGTTTGTTTTGGAATGGCAGCAGTGCTCTGGCTGAGATAATGAGGGAGGCAAACCCCTTCATTCTCCATGGTGTTGCCAGCATTCCTCTCTGACCCTACTTAAACATACATTCATTCATTTATTAAACAAGTGTTTGTTTAGTGTCTATGCATGCCAGTCACTTTGCCAACTATTGGGCCCACAAAGTGAATATGACTATCTGGTTACAGGTTAACACCAGAATTTAAACAGATTCAGATATACCTGGTTACCTGGTGAGGCAGTGTTTATGAGGATTCTAGTTATATGAGAATTGCTGCAGAGGAAGAATTCTGCATGATAGAAAAGACAATGATAACTGGGGTAGAAAAGCAAGAATGGTGTTTTATTTCTATTGACCTTCCCATCCCTGCTCCACAGACACACTATCCTACACCTGGCCTTTTTGACCAGAGTTTGAACACTATGGAGAGAAAAGCTTTGAGTAGAATATGATAGAGCTGTTTTGAGGGGAGACTCTAAGAGACTGAGGAACAAACATACTCTTTTGGCCCTCAAGGGATGAAGAGTAACACAGAGCTATAAAGGCATAATCTCTCCATTTCCCCCAAGGAAAACCACACACACCTCTAAAATCTGCCTAAATAGTTTTGGTGCTGTTAGAAGAAAGCACATTTTGGTATAGAAGCCAAGTGTCATGGAGGCACCAGCAGCCATGACATACATCACTCAAGCTCTCACATGTGTCCCTTACGGTAAAGAACACCACCAAGAAGGATTGGAGTAGAAGAAAGAAAGATACCACTTGATAACGTATGACCTACCGGTCTAGGAGCATTTTGAGATTTCTCCTGGAGAATTATAGATATGACATATATGAAATGAATAAGATTTAAGAACATCTAGAGGGCTTATAGCTGTGCAGACACTACCATTGTCTCTCAATATTTGTAATCCTTTTCTTCATGTGGGGGTTGTACTAAGAAATTCAAATTTTACCTGAGCTTGTAGCCACCCAAAATAAAAGAGATACTTCCCAGTATTCTTTGCAAGTAAAACTAACCACGTGACTAATTTATAAACAATGGGATGTCTATGGAAAATAAGTGAAATGAGTGAAACTTCTAGGACATATCCCTGAAGGAAATAGGAATCTCTTAGTTTTCCTTCTCTTTTTCCTAATGTTATCTTGGCCCTGATGTGGAAGCCATGTGTTAGGTTTGGCAGAGCAACAAAATAGAAAGAACCTGGATATCTGACCCCATGGAGCATCATACCAGACCTGAACTGACTATCTCCGCACTTTAGAAAAAGAAATGTGGGAGAGAAACAAACACCTCTCTTGTTTCAACCATTGCTATTTGAAGTTTTGGTCACTGTCAAATCAATTCTAATTAACACATACATGAATTGGGGAGGGGTAGCAAAGTCACGTGAGATATAGGTGGTTACTGTTAAAAGACTCAAACTGAGATTCCCGCTGCTGTGCATCCTCCATTTCCATCTCATGCTTTACAACAACAAGTCACAAACAGCTTTGTGAGATACCCATAATGCAATCAAGTATCTTCTGAATCTATGAATTAAAGAATAAAATATGCAAATTAAATTTAAAAGCTTAAGGAAGAACTTTGAATTTTATATTTTAACCAAATTAATTTTTATTATTAAAAACCTCTCAATAAGTGTTCTGGAAACCTTTACACTTTCTGTTCTTTAATAGCCTGATAGTAGTGACATGTCCTTGGTTCTGCTCAGTGCATAGTGTACAGCAAAATTCTGATGCAAGGCCTGGAGCCTGCCCTAGGCCTTCTGTTTCTGGCTGAGAACCAAAATAGGTAGACTGATGACCTTTCTGGGAGACACTCAGGGCACAGCTTGGACATGATCAAAGGACAGAGTTGATGGTTTAAAAAATAATGTCGGAGATATGAAACATTCTGATGTATGTAGTCCATGCACACATTGACCTCATTATTCTGAATATATCAGAGGTCAACTGTTCTCTCTAAGTGGGAACAGGTACTGATTTTCTCTTATTTCAAACACAATGATAAAAATCACGAAAGCAAAGTATCCAGGCTTTGATAACCTTATAAGTATAAAATAAGGCTACACATCCATTAAAACACAAATTTTAAAGACTTCAAATGCCCATGTCCCTTATCAGGAATGTAATCTCTCTTTAATGTCCTTAGATAACTTCTGAATCTCTAGGGGGTGCTGACTTCACTCAGTCTCACAGGTACTACACGTCCTTCCCACTGCTCTCTCTGTCGGGGGGTTGTATCCACCTACTGTCCTGTCAGAGGATGTCACAGGCCTGTCTCTACACTGGTTATGTTGTGTCCAGCACTGCCTCAGCTTCAGGGTAGAGATTGCTGCTCCTCCTTTATTTTAGATTCCAAGATATGCTATTCTCTTAATTATCTAGAGCAGTGCTGCGATTAGATAGAAACATCTTTAAAATTAAATGTTAAGGAAACTGGAATAAAAAAAATTCAAACAGTAATAAAATTTGCAAAAGTCAACATCTTTGTATAAACCTTTTTGTTTGCCTTTCAGCAGATTTCCAAAGAATAGAGCCTGCATGTAAACTTCATGGGTAACATGAGTATTTGATTTGTGATTATACTATAATGTACATTTACGTTTTGCATACTTTTCTATAACTGTGTTATGCTTTAATTTTAGTATGTTTAAATTTTTTATAAATCAAAGCACAATTACATTTTTAAAATTCAAGTTATGTTGATAAATTCTCTCCCCAAAAGCTATACCAACACATACACAGTGTTTCTCTATCCCTTCTAACATTATTATTAGATATATCATATCACATGCTAATAGATAAAAAATTCTGATTCCGTTTGTCTTGTTATTAATGAGATTAAACATCTCAAATATTTACTGTTAATTTATTCTTTTGTGTGTCAATTTCTTATTCATATTTTCTGCATATTTTTCCACTGGGTTGTTTATTGATTTTAGCAATACTTCATACAACGGATATTAATACTTCTAGTATATGCTGCAAATAGTTTTTTTTATTTAGATATTTCTTTTAAAAAATTGTTTATATCTTTTGTCATCCAGAGGTTTTTAATTTGTGTACTGAATTACAACTGATGATTTGTATATCCTTTAACATTATAAATCTATTTTCTTATATTTTCTGCTCATGTGTTTATAATGTGATTTTTAAATGTCTTACATTTAAAATATTTAATTCATATGTGACCTTTTTTAGTGTATGATGTGAAGTAGAAATCCTATTCTGCTGACTTTCAAAAGGTAGTCCAATGTATCTCCACTACTTTGAAATTCTACTGTTTCAGCTTTGCTTGATAGACTAACTCATTCCACATCAACGCCTTGCTAAAATAATTGAAAGAGCTGAACAAAAAAACCTTCAGATCTCTTGGAAGGCATCAGAGAGTGCCAAGTTAGTGATGAATTGTGGGGCCAAGTTTCAGGAGAGGAGATAGCTGAGCCTGGCATTTGAGATCACTTTCCCCCTCAAGACAATGTCAATTTCAAAAAAAAATAGCTTATGAGAAGCTGAAACAAGCTTTACTTAGATTCATAGGCTGAAGGAAATAAAAATTAAAATTTAAGACCCCAGAATAAGGAGACACTGGTAGTATCTAAGACTTTAGTTAGAATATTGAGATATTCCAGGAGTAAGAAGGAAACATAATTAGACCTACCCTCACATAGACTAAATCTCAGCCTTAAAGCACTTAAAACTGATGGAACTAGTTATAGGATTGCTAATAGTTAATTACTACTTCTGCAAACAAACAAACAAACAAACAAACAAAAACAATTGTTTCCTTATGAAGGGAAATAGCATTTTCCAGAGCCTCAATGTATCTTTCCACTTACTCATATACCATATTCAGCATATAATGAAAAATAACCAACATGCAAGAAGATAAGCCATGATAGTAAACCCAAGAACAAGAGACTGGGAAAATAGACAATATCCACATAATTAAGAAAATGGAGTTATTAGACAAGAATTTTTATATAACTAATATGTCCAAATACATGCAAATATGTCTATACACAAATACAGTGTAGTAGTCTTGTTCTAATACTACAAGATGACCTCCAAGATTTCTTCCCTCCCCATGTTGTACATGCCCCACATTATCTCCTCTCCTTGAGTATAGCAGGACTTGTGAATATGATGGGTTAGTTGCCTCATGATGTTTTAGTTTATGGAGCAGTTGACTTGAAGAAAGGGAGATTATCCTCAGTGGGCTCGATTTGATTAGGTGGACTAATAAAAGAGATTTGAAGTTTTGGAAGGAGTTGATATGAGGGGAATTTTCCACTGCCGGGTTTAAGATGGAGGGGCAACATGACAGGGAATAGAAGGTGGCTCCTGGATGCTGAAAGTGACTCTCGGTCAACAGCCAGCTAAAAGACAAGGACCTCAGTCCTACAACCAAAAGATACTGGATTCAGCTGATCTCATGGATGAGTTTGGAAGTGAATTCTTCCCCAAAGTCTCCAAGCGTGAAGCTTGGACGACTACTGGAGTGTGACACATGGATGGAGAACCCAGCTGAGCCAAAATTCAGACATACAGAACTACGAGATTAGAAATAGGTATTGTTTTAAGCCACTAAGTTTGTAGTATTTTGTTATATAGCAATAAAATAAGTAATACAATACAATTGAGGTTTTGGGGAGGCAACAATAAATAATGCCAAAGAAATAAATAGAATACCAAAACTAAAAACTACTATTGAAATAAAAACCTAATGCATGGGTTTAAAAGTAGATAGACACAAGTGGGCCCTGCATTGTAGGTGGGTTCCAATTTCTTCACATCCTCAATTCTTTCTATTTTTATAGTTTTTTGATGGTGGATAAATGAATTTTGGTACATGCATATAATGGAATGTTATTCAACCATAAAAAAGAAAGAAGTACTAATACATGCCACAATTTGAACAAACCTGGAAAACATTATGCTAAGTGAAAGAAGCCACACATAAAATGTCAATCTTGTATGATTTCATTTATGTGAAATATCCAGAAGAGATAAATCCATAGAGATGGAAAGCAGGTTGCTGTTCGCCAGGGGGTGAAGAGAGGGAAGAATCAGGGTGACTGCTTAATGGATAAGAGGTTTTCTTTCAGGATGTGGATGTTTGGGATCTATATAGAGGTGGTGGTTTCATAACATTGTGAATGTACTAAATGCCACTAAATTGTACCTTTTAAGTGTTAATAGTATCTGAATTTTACTTCAACAAAAAAAATCAATGCATTGGTAATTGCCAGCAAGGACATTTTAAAAATTAAAAAAAAAATAACATTATTAAGACAGTGAATTATGAATAAAGTCTTTGGATAATATTATTATAGCATATTAATATTCTGATTTTGGTAATTATGGATATTTAATTGAATGCCCTGGTCCTAAAAATTTATGGAAATAATATAGTGATAGAAAGGCATCATGTCTGAAACTTAATTTCAAATAGTTCCCCCAAAATGATTGATGTAAAAACAAATGTGGTAAACTTACCAATTGGGGAAACTGGATTAAAGGTATATAGAAGTTTATTTTACTATTTTTGTAAATTTTCTCTAAGTCTGATATAAACTAGTAGTAATATAAACGGGAATTAAGCATTTGAAAGACGCTCAATCTCACTGGGCATATGAACAATGTAAACTAGTATGACAATGAAATATAATTGCATATGTATCATAATTTGGAATTCTGTCAAGTGTCTACTCTAAATAAACACCCATACAAGTGAAGAAAGATGCACAAGAAAGTTTATTAAAGTGTTATTTGTATAATAAATATTTGGCAACTTAAATGTCCACTTACAAAGGAAAAAATAACCCACTATAGTTAAAATATGAAATATAACAGCAAAAATCAATAAACAGGATCTACACATACTAGTGTTGATAATCTTAATAACAATGTTACTTGTTAAGCTCAAGTAACAAAAGGCTATGCACAGCATGAGGTAATTTGTGTATATTTTAAAAAGATACTCTACTATATGTATATATATATTGTTTATGGTATATGCAGAAATAATAAAAGCATAAAAACATCCATAGGGAGAATAGTCACCAACATTTGTTTAATGGTTACTTCTGGGGAATGAGGAGAAAAACATGGGGGAGTAACACTTCTTCAAAAAATAATAAAAATATTCAAACCAAATATGATCAAACATTTACATTTTAAAATATTGACAGAAGTGTCTGGGTGTGTTTTATTTTTACTTTTATTCTTTTTCTGTTTTTGATTTATATTATTATTTTAAAACATAAATCAAAGAGAATTATAGTGTTCTAAAATGTGGAGGTGGGAGACAGAGATGAGGAGAGTGTCTAATTTTTTTTAAAGGGGATTAGATGAGAAGGAATGTTCTGATAAGTCTGTTTATGAGATTAGCTTCGGCATAATTTAAAACACTGACAGGAAAATAATCAAAGAGTCACTAAATTGGACCTATATGGTAAGTTCTTTCCCTCACAAATGTTAAGAGCTATATGTAGTAACACGATGCTGAAAATCAACTGTTTTACAGAGATACATCATTTTGATTTTTATCACTAGAATAATGCATATCAATTGTTGAACACAGAGAGTGTTATTCAAAAACTAACTGTATTCCAACGTCCAAATCTTAATGATTACTTATTGGTATATAATACCCCAGATTTTTAATAAATAGTGCTGGAATATTCAAATTTATTATGAAAGTTTGAGACATACCAAAAGTCAAGAACTCACTTTACAGTTCTAATCATGAGACTAGTGCACTGGTGCCATCTGGTGGCGTACCTCACACACATGGTAGCAACTGGAGGTTTTGTTATTTTTGAGAAATACCATAAAAGAACAATTAAAACCACCATAAATTCAGCACCTACCATTTGCCTAGTATCATAAAAACAAGCACGCACACTACACGTACACATGTGTATATACACATGCATATATCCTTTTAACAACATTGAATTCTTTATTTTAAAGAGAAATTTATTTACCTAAAGCTACAAAATTAGTTTTGTTTGCAAAGTCCATTCCCTTTACACACCGAATTGCTTCCATATCTCTTTGAAGACAGCACTTACAAAACGTGAAGTGAAGGCAAAAATCACAAAGCAGATACTACTAGAGGATAGAGTCATAATATTTAATAATTAAATGTTATTAAAGACCTCATAATCTATTCTAAGTATTTCATTCATAAAACAAAAACCAGGATGCTCCAAAAGAGTTACAAAAAAATAAATAAACACTGGAAAAATAAATATATAAATGTCAGGGCGGAAAAGAGTAAGTATTAAGGTCAAAAGATAAAGTCAATGAAACTTTCAAGAAATTAGTTCCAAAAACACGACAAAAGCATAGAAGAAAGAATAATATAGAAGAGAAATGAAAGAGATTCAATATTTGACTCTTAGCATTCTTGAAAGGGGAGAGAAAAAGAAAACAAAATTTAATGAAGTCAATTTCCCAGACCCCAAAATTTGAGAGTCTAGATGAAACCCTACCATCACCACAACAACTCCTCCCCAGTGCAAGATACAGTGACCTAAACACACACACACATTAATATAAAAATTGAGAAAACAGGTATTAAAAGGTCCAAAAAGCTTGTTAACGCAAGTAAAAAGGCTGTTTACAAAGACCCATATAATGGCACAAGACAATAATAGCAATGATGGAAATATATTTATTAGTTACAAAAGAAAAAAAATAGTTGCTTCAGCAGAGAAACCTGAGAAATTCCACCTTAACCAAGTGAGTGATGTAAATACCATTGGTAATGGATCAAATTAGAAATGAATGGAAAGTGCTAGAATGCACTGGGAAGGATGTGCACCATTTCTTTGACATCTCTGCCAAAGATGCAGAATCTGAATCGAATTAGGACAAACCCACATTGAGGGACATTCTGCAAAGTACCTGGCCTATAATCTTCAAAAGAGTCAAAGTCATGAATGAAAGAAAGCCTGCTTGACTATATCAGACTCAAGGAATATGACCACTAAAAGAAGCATGCGACTCTAAATTGGGTCTTTTTGTTATAAAGGGCATTATTGGGACAAACAATAAAATTTAAATAAAGTCTGAGTTAGATGGCACCATAATGAGAACATTAATGTCCTGGTTTTGATTATTGTATTGTGATTATGCATGTGAATATCCTTGTTTGTAAGAAAGACACACTGAAGTGTTTGGGTAAAGAACTCAGCAAGTTACTTTCAAATAGTTCAAGAAAAAAAGTTCTTTGTATGGTACATGCACCTTTTCTATGAGTTTGATGTTATTTCAGACATTTTAAAATATATTTTAAAAGTGTAATACAAAACTGCATATAATATTTGACTCTAATTTTGCTTTTAAAGATCTTTATGTTTGTATTTACATTTGCACATAAAAAGCTAAAAGTATAAGCACCAAAATATTAAGTGATTAACTTTGAGTAATTTGAGCATGACTTTTCTGTATTTTTCTAATTTTCTACAATGAATTTTGTTGCCTTTTTTATTCATTAAATCACTAGCAGAAAAAACTATAAAATATTAAACAAAAATAAAATTAACTAGAATTGACCTAAATCTCATTATTAAAAGTTAACCACCGATGATATTTTGATATATATCTTTCAGGATTTTTAAAATACAAATAGAATCATAAAGGATTTTTTTTACAAAACATGCATATTTTCATAAAATTGATAATAATAACCCCATTATAAACTTATTTTCACTGAACATATTTACCTTCTTCTATGTTAATAAATGTAGATTTTTATTATCACTTTAAGGAGCAGAATACTGTTTCACTGTTAGACTATTGTTATTTATTTGAATAATCTCTGTTGTTGGACATTTAGGATTTTCCACTTTTTACTATTACAAACCATGCTACTGTTGTCTCAGAAGCAGCATGCCATCACTTTGATCACATTCTGTTCATTAGAAGTGAATCACCAAGTTCAGCCCACACTCAAGGATAGGTGGATTAAGCTTGCCTTTTGAAAGGAAGAATATTAATAAATATGTGGGTGTTAAAGCCACTGTGATAACTGAAGATCATGAAACTTTTATCAAGTAACCTCTGTAAGTCTTTGATATTGGTGAGAGATGGCTGACTGTCCCCAGATCAAGAAAGTTGGAAATATAGTATAGTGGTAACACTATTGTTTTAAAGGCCAGGAGATCTAGTTCATCTTTCTTTTGAGTGGTATTGACTATATGTATAAAAGGAGGATCAGAACACATTAGCCAATGTTTGAGAAAGGGCATGCAAAAAATGAGTTTAATTTAATACATATACATTGAACACCTAAAGCGGACAAAGCATTCTATTAGTTCTCCTCAGGATATTCCTCATTTACTGATAACAAGAATCAGAGAGTTCACTTATCCAGGATCAGCTAGCAAATGTTAAAATTAGCATCTGAACATAGTATGTGAAGTTCTAGATTCCATGTGCTTAACTATTATGCCACACTAACATTTTACAGTCTACACTGCCTGCCTACAATGACCTTCAACCTGGGCACTTGCCCTTCAGCTCCTTGAAGACTCCAAAGTCAAATAAGTTATTTATCTCTTCCTTAGAATATGTATATCCTAAAGAAGTAGCTTCTGTCTGGGCTTGCCCTTAGCAAAGGTATTAGGTCAGGTGACTTAAAAGCAGAGCCTAAGATGACCATTCTTGAGCTAGTGATTCACTGAGGGAGTGCTTTCAGGAGAAAACTGTAAGGACGTCAAAGAAACAGGATAAGGCAGAAGAAAAAGCTAAACAAAGATGTGATTTTCACTTCAAGTCTACCATATAAAATTAAGGCAAGAAGTCCAAGTTCTTGTAAATGTATTTGTATCAATCAGTCATTGGCTATAGGCCACACTTTGGGGAAGAACATAACCTCTTAGGCATTGCCAAGGAGGAGGCCCCCTCAGGCTGGAGGTGATTCTCCAGAAAGAGTGCACTGTGAATTCTCAGCATGCTCACAGCAGCTGGGGAATGGCTGCACCTCTCTTCTCTGGTAAAGGACATTTTTCTTTATCAGTTAACCCTTTGGGTGCTCTTTCCTTCACTTTGGAAATACAGTCTCCTAACACAGCTGCTTGCTGTGTGTTGGCCTTTTGCCAGACCTGCTTTCCAGAGCAGTGCCAAGTGCTGGATCTAATCACATTACCTTCCTTACTTCTATCATAACATCCCCTATGGATCTCCTTTGTGGATGTGCTGCAAGCACAGATACAACCAGTTTTAGTTTTTTTTTGTTGTGGTTGATGTGTTGTTGTTGTTTTTAAAGGATGGATACCCAGTAATTTGCACACTACAAACTTCCACAGAATAAGTGCTGTTTTGCATTTTGCTTTTCTTGTTGTCACCTATAAAGGTGCTGACAATCCCATTCATTCTTTGAAGTTAAAAATTTTATATCCTAGTGCATATGGATACACGATAAGCTTATAAAGATATAATTCCCCACACTAGCCTCATGCTAATGCTAGGGAGCTAATATTTTCCAACAGTGGTGCATCTCAGGGCCTATATAGATAATTCTATATAGATAGCTTAGGTTATTATGCCTCACTGTGAGCACTCGCGTTTCCCTTATAGCCTTCTGTTTAGGCTTAATAGCATCATTTTCCTCTTCCCCTTTATTCTTCTCCTAAATCCAACTTTTACCTGGTTTCTAAATTATAATTCTAATAAAGCCCCAGCCCAACTGCTTCTAGAGTTGACATTGCTGTGATTTGAATCACTTTCCGGGAATGAACTAAAGCCCAGTTTGCACATGTGAAGAGGAGAGAGCAGGCCCATGGGCAAGGACAGGAACAGCAGAAAATTACCTACTAAATCAAAGTATTGCTAAAAATAGCGACAACTCTGTCCCTTGGAGTCTTTCCATTCCACTGGGAGTGAATCTCTCTGCCTAATGATGTAGATTTATAACCTTGGGAAGGATAGAAATGAAAAGGGCCACCTCATTCTACACTGCCTGCCAAGAGTGAGCACTTGAAGGATCTGAGGAGAGTGTATGTCAGGAGCCCAACGAGGACATGATACATAAGACATTATCTTGGATTTGGCTACAAGCAGATGTGCCTCTTAAGTGTGTGTGGCCCTGGCCAAATGGGCAGCGGAGAGAGAGTATAGGGTCCCTATCTACATAAACAATGTGATTTTGAAATATATTATAAAATTCATGGGCCCTAGTGGAGTATAGTGACTTAACAATGGTTATTTAGAATTAAGGGTAGAGAAAAGATACTTACACATCTGTTTATGTCCAATCAGTACACATGCAGATTCTTTGTAGGGTCCAGGTTCTATCTCTTTCTATTAGACCTAGGAACCATTTCTTCGTGTTCTTTATAGTTAAATGTATCATTCTTGGATAATTTCATATCTTCTATCCCAAGAAAAAGGTAGTACAATGTCACAGCTCTCCAAAATCTGTCCAAATTGAAGCAACATAGATCTTCTTGCCTCTGAAGTTTCCTAATGCTATTTACATAATACTGGCTATATCATGGCTCATGATACTGAATCATCCACTGTCTGCCTGTGAATACTAGCTTCCAGTGACTCTCCCAAAAGTTACTTTGTTACTTTACATGGTTGACAATGACCACAGACACAAGTCCTACCTAGAGCCATAGTCTGTTTTGGCTACTAGAACAAACCATAGCAGATCAGGCTTCCTATAAACAACAGAAATCTCACAGTTTTGGAGGCAGAAAGTCCAAGATCAAGGTGTCAACATGGTCTGGTAGAGGCCCTCTCCTGGGCTGCAGACTTCTTATAAGTTCCTCAGATGGCAGAAGAGGTTAGGGAGCTCTGCAGGATCTCTTTTATAAAGCCTTAATCTAATTCATGAGGGGTCCATGACCCAATACCCTCCCAAAGGCCCTACCTTCTAACGCCCTCACATTGGGCATTAGGATTCCAACATGTAAATTTGCCAGGGGCCAGGGTGACACACATTTAGACCTTAGCTTCCAGAGTAGGCGGGAAAACGAGAAAGATAATTCATTTCTTTGCCATGGGATATTTGCCATTTGGAATTTTATAGTGTAAACATAGAACAATACATCTTCCAACCATATGTCCTCTTGAATTCTTTAGGTCATAATCACTATATTTCTACAATGTGACCACTTTTGTAACTGATCATACCACACTCTTACCTTTCACACATTGCCACCAGCCAGGAAGAGAGGCAAAGGGCCCACTTGCAGAGTGAAAAAAGAAGTCCTGTTTACACAAGGAATGACACTCTTTCATTTTGCACAGATTAAAACCAGCCCAAGAGAGTATGCCATCACTCGTCAACCAGAGGTGAGACAACACTGATCAAAAGTGCCCTATTGGCACTCCACAGCAATAGTCTCAAAGTTCTTTGAAGAGACAGGAGCAGCCACCCTATATTTCCACACAGCCTGCAAAGTGATGGAGCAGCCACCCTGGGTGCCAGCAGTAGGAGGCTCACTGGAAAAGGAACATGTGCTGCTACCCCTGCCACCTTCAAGTGCTATAGACCAGAAGCAACAATAGGAACATGGATGGATGAATGCCAGCCACACGTGTGCACAAGTTTAAGAATTAGTATGGACCACTGGTGACCCAGGGTCCTACATTCATATTGTGTCTAGGATGTGTTTAAGTCACCCCAAATCAATATACCAGTGCCATTCTGGTGGCTCACTGTCATGTGATCCCACAAAAGAAATACCATACCAGTCAGAAAGGGCCATCCACTTACTGGCCACCTTCCTTACACCAGGGCTGGCTTCAGAGCCCTAAGATGACCCTGTAGGTGCAAGTCTCAGAACTCTTCAAGGACAGCTGGCTAACACCACATACGGGGTAGGGTAAAAGTGCCCTGAAGGGGAGTAATAAAACTTAGGCCCACATGCCCCAGTTCATCTGGGACCCAGATGGCACTACTGGTCCCAATCAGTTCTAAAAAGTAGAGGGCAACTTCCTGTGTGAAAGGCAGTTCAAAGTGTAGGGACCCCTGAAGGGATAGGTTCAGAGCAGGGGCCTGGTTTACTCAGGTCTAAAGACTGCACTGGCTTCAAGTATATCAACGTTGTGGTCACCCAAAGAATAGAATTTGATGAGTTTTACAAGACCTCACATATCCACATACTAGCCAATGTGCCTAAAACTGAAATTCATGTTAATGGTATTGTTCTCATATCATAGTACTGCTTCCAGAAGGATGCCGTCAAAATGCTTACTGCTCTTTATGATCAGCGAGTCTGATGACAAAACCGCCAAATGCAGCTGCCATTCACTGAGCCATACTATGGGCCATTTAGTCTCCTATAATCCTCATAACAACCCTACACAGTAGGTACGAGTGTTATCTCATTTAACAAATAAGGAACTTGAGGTTCTGAGAACCAAGAGTTATATCCATGGTCACACCGTTTTTAAGGGGAAAGCTTCAGTTTTATTCCAGGTCTATCTGATTCCCAAGAAGTGGTTCTTTTCTCCTATAGCATATCACATGAGATTACTTGGTAATCCGGGTATAGATTATTCTATAATCTCATCTAGATGTCAGTCTTTAAGGTGGGCCCCATGATAACTGTATTAGGTGAAAAACCCCAGATGAAAGGCTTTAAGAAAGTCTAGAATAAATTTTTTCCAACTAGAACCACTAGTTCTAGAAATTAATTAAGTGACTAAGGAGAAGGGGAGGAATTTCACAGTAAAGTCAATTCAGAAATGCTGAATATGCTCTCTGCCTCTTAGAGAGTCACAAGTATGTTAATATTAAAGGTTCTGAGATCTGTATTTTTTTTTTAAAAAAAAAAAAACCTACTTAATGCTTTTTAACTTGGCATCTCCCAAATCATTTTAACATCCCTGTCAATAGTCTTTGAAATATCAGTTTACAGAAAAATTGCCATAGGGAGAATAGTAATGAAAGCCCCAAGATGCCTAGACTCCACTTGATGCCCAAGTCCCAATCCAGACTAAATAAATCAATATCTCTGGAAGAAGAGTCCTGGGATTGTACTTACTGTATTTTTTAAGCTCCCCAAGGTGTTTCTAATGAGCAGTCAGGGTTAAGAAAGACTTGTGTAGAGTATTCTGAAGACAATATTTGAGTGTCTTGCAAATAAATAGTAAAGGAGTCATTTTTCTGGCCTCGATTCCTCCTTCCCAGTCACATTTCTGTGCTACGTTACCCAATGTTAGCAAAGCAAAAGCAAAAAGAGAGAATAATAATGACAGCAAGGGGACTGATTTGAGGGTGGGAAAATGTTGTTCTATATATTTTTTAAAGGATTAAAGTACACATCCTAATAAAAATCTAAACTTTGTTAAACTTTCTTACACATACTATGGGTTTGGGGGGGAGGTTAAATATTATGTTAGGGAGCATCCATAATCATCCAGATACTGGGCCTCTAAAGTAGTCCTCTGGTCCTGTGCTTACAACCTGAGAGGACTCAGAACCTAGAGATTCCCTCCTGCATCTGCTCCTGCTCATACTTGGGCTCTTGCTCATTTTCCTATAGTACCTGGTGCATATGTGCTCAGGACTATAAATGTTTTTTTGACTGATATGAAGACAAAAAATCTAGAATCCAGATCTAAAACTTAGAGTTGAATCTCATCCTTGGGGATGCAGGTGAGCAAACTGACTAGTACCTTAAATTGGGAAGCAGCAAATAGAAGGAAAGTCAGGAATCCTCCATTTGAATTACAGATCAGGCATTTGTGAGTTGGGTGATCTTGGTTGAGGTAAACTTGGTCTTTCTGAGCCTGTTACTTATCATCTGTAAAACATACTAATATAATATCACTTCCTTATCGGGATTACATAAAACCAAATATGTGACAGCCTCTTGTTAAGTGCCCAACATTCAATTATAATTTTTTCCTGCTTGCCTTGAAAAGACCTCTGAAATGAAGATTAGGCTACTTTTTTTGTTAGACTGTGCAGTATCTGATAGGAGTCAAAAAACTTGCTCCCCTTAAGTGACTGTTTCATATGATTTTTAACTTCTGAGGAGGTTCTGGATAATCAATAAACAGGTAATCATTGATCAAATGTGTTGAAGAATAAGAAGAAACATAGTTACTTCCACAAAAATGTTATGGCCTAACTAGAGTCATATACTGTATATTCAAATTAATTGAGGGCTAATTAAATAGCATATATAGTTCCATGATTCCTTACCTGAAACTTTTGGGGCCAATGCATTTTGAAATTTAGAATTTTTCAGATTTCAAATTTAGAAATTTCAGATTTCAATATTATGTGACTCGTGTGTGTGTGTGTGTGTGTGTGTGTGTGTGAGAGAGAGAGAGAGAGAGAGAGAGAGAGAGAGAGAGAGAGAGAGAGAGAGAGAGAGAGAGAGAGAGAGATTACTTAAACACCCCTAGAAGAAGAGTCTCTCTGAGGCAGTATTCATAATCAAACACATTGATATTCCCTCAGTGAAATGTGTAATGGACATATAGCATGAATAAAGATAATAAATAGTCTTGCATCTTCAAGTCAGATTTTGCATCTAAATAAGTTTTAGAGTCTTTGAAAGAAAACTTTTTTTCAGAGCTTTGGAGATTTAGGAATAGTGGATAAGGAATTGAAAACCTGTTATATGGCCTAAAGCATGTATACTAGAAGTGCAGAGAGAAAGCTGCATTAAAGCTGCAAGAGTCGGTAAAAGTTTTGTAAATGAGGTAGCATTTGGGTTACAATGAATTAATTTTTTATTCCTGGTGAGTAAGGAGTCCAGGTCTTGTCACCGTATGGTGTTTTCCTGCTCACCCTCAGAGTGTTTTGTAGGTTGCTTTCCTGAGATTGTCTTCACAGCCTAATAAAAGCCTGACTACTGACATTTGTCCAAAGTGAAGACTAGAAGGTGTAGCTAGAGTGACAATGTAGAGACTCTTAAAAAGAAAAATTGGTGGGAACCTATAAGAGGATGTTGTCTCATCTGTGAATGAGAGAATATATGCTTCAAATCTTTACCAATTCTAGTTTCTTAATAGTTTACCCCATACAAAGGACCCTTTGGTTTTTGATTAAGAGGAAGTCAGACTTTCACATTCCCAGTCCTAAATGCCTTTGGTTTACCTACTAGAAAATTTCTAACATGACTGATTTTCTCTGACATCTACGCTTCTTTCCTCTCTTTCTACCTCACTTTTCATGTTCTCCCTTGCCTTAGACAATCTTTTGTCTGTTCCTCCTGGAAAGGGTTCACCATCAGGAAGAGTAGGAATCTGCTTTGACCAAGTCCTCACTTCCCACCACTCCCTCACTGACCTCTAAATTGTCAGGGCAGCCCATAGATGCAGACACGCTTCCTGACCAACAATGCTGTTTCTAAGAAGTCATTGCCAGGAGAGATGAGCCAGAAGTATAAAGGGAAATATTAAATTTACAAAGTCTGAGAGGCTACTAGAATCAACACATTTAGGTTGTTGCCTGCCTGCGAGAATAGAAATGATAAAGGAAAATGAGGAATAAATAAGGAAAGAACAGGAAAGTAAAAGGCAGGTCAGAGTAAGCCAAAATTTTTTTCCCTTCAGGTTCTCACTTATGTATGTCCTTGACTCTTGCATATGTTATAGTCTGGAAGGGTAAAACAGAGAAAAACCCTAGGAAGAGGATCTCAAAATCACTATAGCAGATCCTTAGAGCTATTTTCTTAGATTCCTTCCTGCACCCATGCATGTCTTACTATGCTATTACTTGATCAAGTTGAATTCAGAGGAAATAGGCTGAGGGTATCTACTTACATCCTCTATATACTCAACCCCATAGCCTTTTTCCTCCTTGAATAGATGCAAACCCTCTCTGTTGAAATTATTCTTTCACCAACGTTCTTATCCTTCAGAGCAAAAAAGGGGAAGAGGTGCTGAATGACAATGAGAGTCCCTCTGATCTCATTTATTCTATGTCTGTTGAGCACCTAATGTGAGTGCCCAGTTCTGGAACTAATTTGGAAAAATGGTGCTCTTTATGGTTTCTCTCTCCTCATCAGTCTTGACCCACCACCTTCTCACCCTCATGCCAGACTCACTCTTTGACTATAGGACCAACATCTTCTTACCTGTCATTGCAAAAGTGAATACATTTCTAAAAGAATCTGAAGGAAGAACAGGGAGAGCCCCAAAAGAAGAGAAAAAGGAAGACAGAGGGAAGACAGGGCACAAAGAAGTAAAGCAAAGAAGAGAAGTAAAAGATGGGAGGAAAGAGATAAGGATAGAGGAGAATCAAGAAAAAGAGAGCTGTCCTTGTCCCAGCACAAGTTCTATTTTGATATGCACCACCATAGCACCTGACTAGCAGATCCCTATATCTAGGTCGCATTTTGGGGGGACTTAGAAAAAAAACAACCTGTTTTTCAATGTTATCCAGATGTAGTTATAGATACAATCACTTTAATTTGCATTTGCAGTGGATAAGTGCTATGTGGAAAGTCCAGGAGGCTTATGTGATTGTCCTAGGGTAGGCTCAGGGTAGCAGGAAAGGACATGGGTAAAGGATACATTAAACTCTTGTAGTCTATACCCGAAAGCAAAAAGACCAGGGAACAGACTGATGACCAGGACCACAGGAAGAGCGTAGAGCAGTTCTTCATTTATCTCTTTCAAGGGGAGGAGATAGGGTTGAGAAAGAGAAAAACCTAGAGATTCTAGATATTATTAACTATTCTGCCACTTCTAATACCAGAAACAAAATGCAAGTCAGGCGAACTTGCAGGCAAAGAATTATATTTTCAGGGGAGAATGATAAAGGTTCTCTTCTCAAAAACTTTTTTGCAGAATACCTAGAAGGAGGAAAACATCTTGAGAAAGAGGAAGAGGAGAAGGTAGAAAGGACAAGTTGCTTCATCATTCAGACATGACCTGGACCTTCATGTCACTACAGGATATAATAATGAACTTTTCAAAAATGAAAGTTAGGTAATTGCAGTGAGGAGTGACTTGGCCTGGTTTGGATAATTTGCAAAATGTCAAATCGAAAGGACGGGAACTTTTGTGACATTTGTGTCCCTTGAGCTCACAATCAACAACAGGCCCATTACAGACAGCTTTGACTGTCTCTAGCTCTTCATGAATAAATGTGTACTGGGTTATACATGTACGGTTGTGCTCCTTTATCCTGTGGGCCATCATGGCATTGCACTCCCGGCCCGTCAGGTCAAGCCTGGAATAGTCTTTGTTGCTCTGAAAGAGAGCCTCAGCTCTGAGCATCTTGTTTCCTCCAACTTCATCTTCACTGAGAATGCTCTCTTCTGGCCAGCCAGGTTGCACCAGTCCTTTGTTGCTAAGCAGCAGGGTTTCTGTTGTTCGGGAGCCCTCTCCCTCCTTAGTGGCCTCCGCCGTGTCCTTTGAGTCACTGTACCAAAACTCATTCAGTGACTGATCGCTATCCTCCAAGAGTGCTGCAGCCATCTGAAGCCCCAATCCTAGGCCCATCCCCAGGCCTAGCAACAGAAGCAACATCATGAAAAAGATCTGCACCAGAGTCAGCTTCATTTTGCCTGGATGGGAGGAGAGAAAGGACTTTGAGATGACACTTGGCTCCAGTAGAGACCCTATGCCCTAAACCCTGACAGCATAGTCTCTGGGGTCCCCTCTTCTTTCTCTATGTTATTCCATCTCCCTCAAGGCAGAGATACTTTCTTGTTCTTTTCTTATTTCTCCTATCCCTCCTGTCCCTCATATCACATTCCCTATTCCTGTGTAATGCCCTGTGGATCCTGCAGAACTAAAAAAAAAAACAAAACAAAACAAAAAAAAAAAAAACAGGCAAAACAGTTCTGAAATTGGTTCAAGTGGGCATCAGAGGGAGAAAGCTGACATCAACTGTCTCTTAAACAGAAATTAGTTCCATGTAACCCAATAAGATGGTTGAGAAGACAAGCAAATACAGTGTCACGCTTACCTTGAGAGAAATTCTTATAGAAAGCCTTATTCTCAGTAAAAGACTGGAATTACTATAGGACATCATCCCTATTTTTACCCCAAATTTACTTTTGCTTGGTCAATTATTTATTACTCTCTTTGCTACCCACCATGGCCCCCAAAACCAAAAGAAACAGAAAAAGTACTACAATGCATTCTTAATCCTAACATGAGACAGGAAGATTGTGTGTGTGTGTGTGTGTGTGTGTGTGTCCAGTTTCACATCTCAAGATCCTGCTAAAACTACACCTTGGCAAGCCAGATCCCTCCTACTACTAATGATTTCTTAGCACTTAGGTATTTCCTGCTGATTCTTTTTGTACTCTTAGGGAAGGCTGTAATAAGAATGAAAACAAAGAAAACTAAACAACTACCCAAGCTCCTCTACCAATAATGCTAATGAGAGCTGAGAGAAGGGGTACACATCTTTGTCCTGTTAGTCTAGTCTCAGCCCCCTATCAAAGAGAGACCTTCCTTATCAGAAAAAAAATCGTTATAGTCTGTTGAGTAGGTAGCGGTATTATATCAAAGCTCAATATACTGAATTTGAAAATTGTACTATAATTATTTATGAGAATGTCTTTGTTCTTAAGAAACAAATCCTGAATTATTAAGGAGCAAAAGAGCATGGTATATGCAAACTATTCTCAAACCCCAAATGGTTCAAAATTAGATCATATGTATGTGTATACATGTGTGTTTAGAGAGGAAGATAGAAAATAATTTTTAAAAAATGAAAAAGTTTTATTTTTTCTTTTTGAAATAATATATCTGATGAAGGATATTCTTTGTATTATTTTTATAACTTTTCTTTAAAGTTGAAATTACTTCAAAATTTTTTAATTTTTTAAAAAGAGAGCATAGCTTATGTTGTTCTCCAGGGCACCCAGTGATGCTGTGACTTACCTACACACTTAAGTAGCTTCAAATAGTCTTGTTTCCTCTTGTTTAACAAGTTTTTCCCTCCCAGGGTTTTCTTCCTTATGGGAAGTGCTCTGGATGCTGGTCTTCAGAAAAATGGTTATCCCCTTGTGGTCCATGTGCTCTTAAACCCAGGCTTGTTCCTATGCCCTCCCCCTCCCACTTCTCCAACCTAGCACTGAATAAACACACCCATCCAATTCTCCTTTCTTCTCCCACAAACACTTTGAAGTAAGGCTATTGAGACAGACCCAGACATCTAAGACAGGAAATGTCTCAGCCTGCAGAACTGCAGACAGTTTTATTTTGCCAATAAATTTTTCCACTCCTGAGTTACACCCACTCTCCTGAGGTACAAAGCAGCCTGATCTTGCCCATGAATTTCAAACCAAGTCAATTCCTTATATTCTTCATATGTACTTCCTTTAACCCTTTCCTGTTGCTTCTAAAATGTTAGGATTTTTGGCTTTTATTTGCAACATGGTTATTTTGCTTTTCATATTTTAGAACTGTGTCATGACTTTGCTTGAAGATTTAGAGTATTTGAATCAATTATGAATTGACATCTTTCCTATGAAGCCGATCCCACCTTTCCACTCTCTCCCCCCTCTTTTTAACCCTCAGCCAATAGCCACGTTCCCATGAGAATATCCAGCAGCATCACTATCAGTGCCTATAGCCTGGGTGGGTAAAACCGGAGGGGTTATAGTGTTGATTCTAGTCACTTTAGCTGAAAGTGATATCATGAGATAATATTTTTAAAGGCACTTTAGAAATTACTGGAGCATTCTAAAAACTCTCTATAAACATAAGACTGTCTCTTATAAGAAGATGTGTTGTTTTGTCATTCTGGCCTTAGTTTTCAAATGATGGTCTATCTGGGGAGCCGCTCATTTGTAAAGTCTATCAGGCTGATCATTTGTGGTGCTGATGTTGATAATTACAACAACAATAATAACAACAACTAATGAATGTTGAGTGCTTACTTAATGCCAGGCACTTACTGAGTTTCACTGTTACAATTTGCTTTTGCCATCCCTCTTTGGTTTCCATTTTGCCCATTCACTCTGATGAGGTCTGTTTGCAACTTGAAGAGAAAATAAAGACTCCTCTGCTGAACCCAGTAGCTATAGTGATAAGACACATTACCCACTTTTTTTTTATAATCTGGGTGTTTTTGTTACTATTAGAGATTGTTTGACATTAATCCTTGACTAAATATGAAGAAAAGACCTATATATGTGGTCTCAGTATAAACTTTAGACTAGACAAGTTTCTATTTTTGTTTTTCTCTCTTCTAGGCTACAGTTTTCTCATCTTTTAAACTTGAATAATAATAGTTCTTACTTCATATGGATGTTGTGAATATTATATAAGACACTACAGGTAAAAAGATAAACGTATTAGCTATTATTGTAGTTATCATTATTGCTATTACATAGCAATTACAAACAGATGCTCATTATGCTAGAAATGTCATTTTTCTATCTAGAAATAACACACACTAAGGACTGCAGCTATCAGCATTGCTCATTACCTCTAGAAGTCAAACAATATCCTAAAATCTCAGAGTAGGCATTAAGGCTCATGTAGTCTGATGCTCATTTTACAAATAAAGAAAGTGACTCAAAGAGTTTAATGTCTCAGATGCCATAGATAAATAATGGCAGTTCTGATAGTAGAACTCCTGACTTCTAGTTAAGCAAAATTTATGAAAATTAGATAGATAGATAGATAGACAGACAGATAGACAGATAGATAGATATAGAGGTAGAGACAGAACAGATTCTCTGATTAGAAGACTGACAATGAAGCCATTTAAGACTTAGACTTTAAGCATAAGCAATATTTCTCAGTGTAAATTTCTCTAAAATATAGACTTCCACTGTGGTCAAGATGAAATAACAGCAACTGGATTTTTCCTAGAACTCCTGTAAAAATGAACAAATTATATGAAACAATAGATTTTTAAGACATTAGACAACATGCAATGAAGGATGGCGATTGCTGAGAGATGGGAAACAAACAAGATGGGCTTATGCCTTGTGACACAGAAAGAGGAAACCCAGGCAGAGTCTATCTGTCTCCCTCAGTTAAGGAAGTAGATGGGGAGTTCAAGGAGGCCAACACAACTAGAGGGGGTTTACAGAGCAGAGCACAAGAGGGGACAAGACTACAGAGGGAGAACTTCAGATATCTGTAGTAGAGAGATATCACTAAACATTCATCAGAAAGGTTAATATTTAAAAAAACGTGACAATACCAAACACTGGCAAGGATGCAGAGAAACTGGATCTCTCAAGCATTACAGGTGGGAATTTAAAATGATACAGTCATCTTAGAAAATAGGTTGGAAGATTCTTAAAATACTAAATATACGCTTATTGTACAATCTAGCAATTATACTCCTGTGTGTTTATCCAAGAGAAACAAAAATGTAAGTACACACAAAAGTCTATGCGTGAATGTTAATAGAAGTTTTATTCATATTAGCCCCAAACTAGAAACAGCCCAAATATCCTTCAAAAGGTGAAGAGCTAAACAAACAGTGGTGCCTGTATACTATGATATATCACTCAGCAACAAAGAAGAGTGACCTACTGATGCACAAAACAACATGGATGGATCCCAAGGGCATTATGCTAAATAAAATGATAGTAACAACAAATGTACTATATGACTCCATTTCTATGACACAGAGAACACAGTAATTGTTGCCAAGGGTTAGGATGGTGGAGCTAGGGATACAGGTTTGACCATAAAGAAGCAACACAAATGTCATTTTTGTGGTAATGAAGTAATTCTTTGTCTTGATTGCTGTGGTGGTGACATGAATCTACATATGAAATAAAATGGCACAGTACTACACACTTACATGCACACACAAACACATGATGCAGATGTCAGTTTCCTGGTTTTATTATTATTCTGTATGTAGGTAACACACGATCACTAGGGAAACCAGGTGAAAGATACATAGAACTTCTGTGCATTATCTTTGCATCTTCCTCTGAATCAATAATTATTTCAAAATAATAAAGTTTTTTAAGTGTTAATGCTCCTTATAGAAGTTATACTTAATAGTATAGAGAAACACACAAATATACATACACAATGCCTTCATTAAGATTGTCATCTACATTTTGGTGTATATCTTTTCAGTCTTCTCCCACCCCACCCCACCCTGTGCTGATGTGAAGTTCAACATGTCTACTAAAACTTCAAGTTGAGATGTCAAAAGGCAATTAAATAGAGTGAATACAGGAGCCTGGGCAGAGACACAGATTCGGGAGACACCAGCATACGACTATGTATCTAAAGTCATGAGAAGGAATGAGAATGAGTGTCAAAAGAAGGTTGCTTTTTTACCTTTTTGGTAAGATGGGAAAAATAACAACTTGTTTACTGATCATAAAGATCAAATAGAAAGGAAAAATGGATAGTGCAGAAGAGAATTGTTGAAGCAATGGTTTTAAGTGTTTGAACTGGAAATGGATTGTCTGGGTTTGTGTGTGAAAATGTGTTATTTTATCTATGAAGTACGCTCAAAATAATAAAAAGGACATATAACATGTTAGCTGTGAAAGGTTGACTCTCGTGACGTGGGTGAGAACTACTGGTTTAAAAGAATTTGTAATGGTCAGGGGTCTTGCTACACTGTGCACATAGGGGAAGTAGTTGCAATTGCTTCTGCACAGTGACTGTTGACTGGCTATAAGCATCCAGCTCAGCCTTGGGCTGAGGCTCTCCAGCTATGAAGAGTTCCTTAGCATGGGAGACATGGAAACCAAAAAAAGGCAAAGATGCTGAACAATGTTTTATTAATAAGGAATCCAACTCTGCCGTGGGTTCCAAATAAGCCATTTGCCTTTTTTCCAGCGTTTTCGTCACTCACATGTCCACCAGATACAAAAATGTCCAGGACAGGGGCAGCTGGGGGCAGTGGGGAGACATTTTTTTTTTCAGATATGGGCATGACATTTGAGATAACCCAATGTGTAAACTGACCCCCATTAGGATACCAGAGTGCTCAGCTGTATGCAGAACATAGCATCAGGTAACCCTGACCCACCAAATTCAAAGGGATCTAGCCTATTAAAGACATTCAGCAAACATCTTGATACTGAATGCTTCCTTATGGTATTACATAGTCCAACTCTGCAGCTCTGCTTGCAGAGATAGTTCTGAGGGCTTTGCACTCTGCTCAAGCATGATCAGCGAAGGGGGTGAGGAGAGAACATGGGGGGTAACCCATGCTCTGCTCCCCAAATTATATGAACTAGCACAGAGTTGACCCCACCCTCAGAAAGGGGCTTTTCTTCCAATCCATACCAAGGTGTTATTTAGGCTTCCTAGGGACCTAAATAGATGGCTTTACATTATAGTTCATTTTCACATAAATGACCTTATATGGCTCTTACAACTGCTCCACCATGTAAGAAGAACTAGAATTATTTCTCCTGTTTTACCATAAAATTGAGAGCTAAGTGACTATATAAAGGCCAGAACAAGAATGGGACCCTGACTTACTGACTATCATTCCTTCTATTACACTCTCTGCCTTGTCCCTGATAGTTTGTTCAGTTGAGGTAATTTGCTCATAGATCTAGAGAACAATGGTTACCATTGATGCCAAAAACAATCTTGTATATCTAAGATGGATATTTTAAGTTATTATTAAGAATCACAACAATTCACATTCGTAAAAGGAACTCACACAAACATGCTTGCAATCCACAGAATCCAACATTTCTAACCTCTGCCAGATCTTTCGCTGTTACAATCCTTTTATCCCCTTTTACCAGTTCAGGCCCTGCATAGCCCAGGGTCCACCTGGTAGATGACCACCTGGGGGAGTTGTTGTACTACATTTTGTTGTTTCTAACAGAGATTTTGGCAGCTTCTGTAAAGTTGGAGTTTTGTTCATAAGATGTGAGCGATAAAAGAGACCACAATCATCCCACACATTCCAACAGGAACTTCCAGAACCAACCAAGTCTGCAGAAGAAGTTCCCCCAAATCACATGTAACCTATAAACACTTTTGCCAAGTTCTCGGTCTTCTCACAGCCTACACCTCTGTTAGAAAAGGTGCCAGCTCACTGCCATTCTGTATTGTATCCTCTGTAAAAGTTATGTTCATCCATTTCTATGAATCAGTATAAGTAACATTCGCTGACTTCTTTGAAACAGGCTTAATAACTATCTTTAGAGATGTTTTGTTTAAAAATGCTTTTGAAATGACTTACTTGGCTGGTTTTATATGCCAAAGAAACAACCAAATTTCCCTGTTAGTTGCCTTAGTCTTATTATGAATCTTCACAGTCTTTTAAATTTGACACTTACCAGATATAAATTAAGACTCCATCACCTACACGGTTTTCATTTCACTCTAATGTTTGCTTAAAGTCTCTGCTATAAACTACAGGCCAGAATTTATGTCTTGGACAAAGAAGAGCAATCTGACAATCCCATGAAAAAAGACTGCACTACATACTTTAAATGACTGATGGTAGCCAGCATAAACTCCTCAGTACAGGCTCTGAGCTAATATTACTGAGACAACTGTCATTCCAGACCAGTGGACTGAGTCGAGATCTCCAAAACTCTTTTTAATCAGAAAGCAGACAGCTTCATGAAATTGCTAACTCAAGGTCCAGCCTGACAAGAATTAGTTATATAGGACTACATAAACTGATGAGGAAAACTTGTGGCTATTTGTTTGAAATATTGTTTTCGTGTTCTATTTTAATGCTTTAACATCCTATCGTGAATATATAAAAAAGATTTTTTTCTTTCTCTTTCAACTCCCTGTAATCTATAACAAATTACTAGGCTCCATTTTTTTTTTTTGTAGCTGAAATAAACATTTTTACATGATATCAGATTCCCACTGACCCACACACTCCTGCCAAAAATTCAGAAACTGACCAAGTCTCCTTACTTTTCATTGTAATAATTACTTGCATAGGTTCAGTAAGAATGTTCTCCCTTATACCAGAATATAATAGAAAAATTAGTTATACAAACAAGGCCTTCCCTAGAATGTCATTTTTGAGAATGTTATTCATTTAATCCTGTGTGACAACATATTTCTACAAAGTCCTCTTAGAAAAACTTGCCTCTAACCTGGCTTACAGAGTCTCAGCTCTGCAGGCAGTGAGGAAGATCACTTTCTGGCAGGCCAGGAACTTTAGGAAATTCTGGGGACTTTGAGAAGAAAGGAATTCATTCAAAGTTATAGGTATTATGGGTGAAATCAGGTGGAAAATGTTTGGCTTGGTTTTTCTAAATTCAAAATAGCAAATAATAAAGGCTTTTAAAAGGCCAACATAAAATTCCTTAAAAATAAACTTTTAGAAAGAAGTTAATTCTGTGGCCTCGTCAATAATATAGGACTCTGTATTTAAAGCAGACATAAGGAGGCCTATATGGTAAATTAACACTCTCAACATACCTGTATAAATAATTAAGTCACACAAACAGTATTGCTCTTTTGCTGTTTTTCTACCCCATTAAATTGAGAGTTTCTTATCCTAGCTCTCTTCTTATCCTCAGTGCTTAGCACAGTTTCTGGCATAAAGAAGGTAGTCAACATTATTTATCAGAAGAATAAATGTCAGGCTATGGAATTGTATTTGCACCCAATTCTGTTTGTGAGACAATGATGGGGAGCTAGGGGCTGAACTCACCAAGCTTCGTTTCCTCTGCCCAACTCTCAGCTTTAAACTTGGGGGAGAGGCAGAATTCATTAATAATAAACTCAAAACTCATTTTCAAAATACTCTAGGAATAAATGAACATATAAATAAAAATTAAAAATAGGGAAGAGAAATGAAACAAGATGGGCAAAATGTTGATTATTGTTGAAGTTGGTGGGCCCGTGGGGATTAATTACACTCTTCTCTCTGTTTTGGTGCATGTTTGAAAATTTTCATGATAAAAAGTTTAAAAAATCACCTTGAAGAAGAAGGAAATTACAAAAAGGAAGTCTGAGGGCTTTGCGAGGAAGGAATTAAAGGATGAGTGAGTTCTGGCAGGTTTTTTTTTGTTTGTTTTATCTTTCAGATTTTGCATCTAGTTGTTCAGATCACTTCTTGACCCACCTCTGCTTTCCTCGTGCCACAGTCCAGTTCTGAGAGAATTTGAAAAGCAGTTGAAGTTTCGAGGAAGCATGAGCCTAGGAAGGGTAGTGTTCGAATGGCACTGTCTCAGCCCCTAGTGGTAGCCAGCCTTATCCCACACACTGGTCCTGATACTGAGCCACAGCAAGTCTGAGACTGGTAGCAGCCAACTATTGCTGTCCGCCAAGCATATGTGAATCAGGAGACTTCAACCAAATACAACCAGAAACACAACTAAGCAATACCCAGAGTGCTCTGAAGAAGAAAGAACAGCTGAGAGGTTCTTATAGTAAGAAGTTCATTCTTGAGAAGAATCAGTCCTGCATTCTTAGCCTCTAAATTGGTCTGAGATGATAATCTTCCAGATGTCTGGTGTTCTGGATAATGAATGTCAGTGGGTTTGAACACATGAATATTTTCTTCTAAGTACTTCAGGGGGTAATCAGAGGGCTATCTACAGGATATATAGAATCTCCAGGCATAATGGGAGAGTTCAAAAGGTTAAGTTCCCAAGCTAATTAGAACAAGAGTAGAATCTTTTCATGCTTCAGCCTACTCGATTTTAGTAATTGATTGATTGATTGATTTTTAATTTTAGTAACTTAGTAGCTTGACTATGGTGACTCATTCTATTCACTCTATTGTCATGAGTAGAATAGGAATGGAATTCTCTAAGAGCTGAGGAAGAGTAGGAGAGGAGTGTGTGTATGTGGGGGGAATCAGTACTGGAGACCAGGGGACAGATTTTGTCTATGGAAGATGAGAAGTACTGCCCCTTCATCTGTCCTTTTCAACTGCCAACAATGACTCTGGAGGGAATCAGGATCAAATGGAGTCAACCTGACTCTGGGAAAGAGGAAGGAGAGAGAATTGAAGCTGCTCATTTGCATTAAACTGCAAATGTTCCTTCAGGTCATCTTCAGGTCTCCAAGGCTGCACATGGGATAAACACAGGATAAAAATTACTTAATATCATGATTCTTGAGGGTTCTTTCTATTGTGCTAAAAAAAAAAAAATTCTCATCTAGCTATTCTTACACTATGTAAGATTTCACTATTTGAGACATTCATTTAACATCAATCTTCTTCCCTTGACTTTATTTTTAATAAAATTACCCCCAAAAGCATTGACACATTAAATACTAACTTAGTGAGATTTCCTATAATGAAATGCATTGCCTCTGGGAGATAAAAAGAAATAAAAACTATCATTTATAAAGTTCTGATTAAGTGCCAGGGAATTGTGTTAAGCATTTTATTTACATTATCTCATCTCACACTGTGAGGTAACTGATACTCTATCCCCATTTCATAAATGTGGAAACAAAGCATCAAAAACGTTCAGTGAAATACCCAAGATCATATAGCTAGTAAATAACAAAGGCAGAATTTGAATTCAGATCTGTCTGATTAAAAACTATGGTCTTGGAAGTTACAATGTAAACAGGAAAAGGTATGGCACAATGAACATAGAGTGTCGGGGGAGCTCCACAGTGGGAATTCTTGTCAATCCTTGATGTGCAGGATGATACTAGACACTAGAGTGAGAAGGAAAGAACACTAGTAAAGAAGTGTGTGTGTGTGTGTGTGTGTGTGTGTGTGTGTGTGTGTGTGTGTGTTAGAAGGAAGATGAGCATTTGTGAAATGGTTGACAGGTAATAGTAACACAACTCTTGAAGGATGGCCACGAAATACTAAAACAATGAACTTCACAATTGTCACTATGTTATACTTTTATTTGAGGTAGCTGTCAAACAACTTTTAGTGAAACCACACTTAACTGTCAAAAATCTCTGAAATCAAAAAAATATATATTAGCTACACTGGTGGCTCCTAATCTTTTAATCTCTAATGACACTTTATTATTCACAGTCTCATGGGTCTCTATAAGCTACATTTGTTAAGTTAAAACTATTTCTCTTGCTTAAACTAAGATGAGATAAGAAAGGCATCCAGAAAGGCCAGATGGCCACCTAGGAGGAGATTCAGAAAGCAGAAGCATCAAAATTACCCAAGACACACTGGGTTTGTACAGTCAGTCCCACATATTCTCTCCCTGAATTATGTGGGAGACCAAACCATAAAGATGTTTGCTTTGTGAGCAGGTCTGGTGAGTACTGCTAATTCAAAACAGGATGAGGGTGGGGCGACATTTCTTACTCAGAATCAGGGACTGAGCCAGCATTTTACCCTGGAACAGTTGTAGTTTACAAGGAAGCAATTTTCCCAAAATTTAGAATTTCCCTTTTTAATCTCCAAGCTCCCTAATCTCCTTCTTAAAATATATTAGCATGCTTTTGGGTTTGTATTCTTTCATACCCCACCTTGTTCCAAGATAGGATTAAAGGGAGCTTGCAAAACTATCTACAACAAATGATGACAGAAATCAAATTGAGGTTAAGAGAAAAGAGTCAAGTTTCAGTTTGATTGACTGTATTTTAGTTGTGAGGATACTAAAATCACTATACTGCCTGTATTTTGGTTCCCCATACTGGAATCTATAGATTTTAAGTCACCTCTTCCCCATGCCACACTGTGGTGATAGATTAGGAGTTTGAATGGTCTGATTTTACAAATAAATGGTGGCTACTATTTTCCAAATGCTGATCTGACCTGATTTAATCCTCAGTACCAAAAATTTCAAACTTTGAGAAAATTTTGCTATTATACTTGTGAATCATCACAATTTAATTTTCTCATTTGTAATAATAATAATAATAATAATAATAATAATAATAATAATAATAATAAACGTATAAGACTGGGATAACCAAGGTTGACAGAATGGGTTGATAAAATTCAAATAAACTTAGTTTTGGTTAGCATGTTGTAGTCTTATTCAGAGTAAATGTGTGGTTTTCATTAAGATTCCTGAAATGTTAAAATTAGCTCACAGATCTCCAAGTTTCCATTCTTACATCTAGGCACAATCTTGAAAGAATAGCCACCAACTGCCTCAAACAAAAATCAAGCAAGCAGGCAAGCAAGCAAGCAGGTAAGCAAGCAAGCTTATGGCAAGAAAGTAGACACAGGTGCTTCTCAGTTTGCAAATCAGATATTTTCCTGCTCAAAAGTCATTGCATAGGAGAGCAATTAGCTAAACTTTCAAGGTAAAGGGGATTGTTTTCTCTTTATGAAACTGCATCTGGTGCTCTGGTCGGGTAATGATGACAGAGCAACTAGCTGTCTAAGGAGCAGTGGTTTTTGTTTTTTTTTTTTTCTTTTTTTTCTGTGAGAAAGCCCATATACCCTGGCAAGGTCACCAGATGGACAAGCCAGCCATATGGGCATGATTCCCCTAAAGGCAGGTTACAGAGCCAAGAAAAGAACCCACTCACCAAGGAGAAATTCTGTGCTTTTTTGAGATCAGAGGCTAAGTTCATTTGGGTCAGCAGACCCTGGTACAGAAGTTAGCATTCTGTGAAGTACAAATAAGATTTGGTGAAGGAGAAAGGAACTGAGGGAAGGTGAGCAAGAAAAAGGGAGGTAGGGACAGATGGAAAAACAAAGCTGTAGCCCATAGCCTGGAGGAGAGCAGTTTAGATGAGCTCAGGGGGAAAGAAAGAGTCCTGGACTCTAAGAGATGCCCTTCTGACAGACTTCTAGGTCCCCATGGCCAGCCTCTTTTTTACCTCCCCCAGTATACAGTTGTTTTTGTCTAGCTGGCCAGATAAATGATTGCAGATCTGCTTTCAAAGATGAGAGCTGGAGAAATAAGAAAAGGGAAAGCTCTTAGAATCTGTAGTAAAACATATTGATAAATAAGACATATACAGATCTTACTGAATTAATATTAGTCTTCTTAAGTAAGATAATAGTATTGTTATTATGTGGAAGGTCCTTATTCTTAGAGATGCATGCCAATGTGTTTAAAAATGAACTGTTGTGATGTCTGCAACAACTTTCTTTCAAACGGCTCAGGAAGAAAAAAGGAAGTGTGTATGTGGCAAAATGTTAACAATTGATGACTTAGGTAGAAGGTATGTTTACTAGTGTTCATCACACTATTCTCTCAACTTTTCTATAGGCTTGAAATTTTTCAAAGTAAATAGTTGGGGACAAGAAGACATTAAAAATTTCCAAAAAATATATCAAATCCATAGTGAGTACACCAAACTGGGAACAGTGAGGGAACAAAGGGGGTCTTTCTTTGTTGTTCTTTTTTTTATTTTTTGTTCTTTATGTTGTCCAATTGTTTTACATTAATATGTATGGTTTTATAATCATATAAGATTTTTATTTAAAGTTTTAAATATATATATTTCTTATTTAAAGGCCAAGCAAGGACTCTTCCTTCCGCCCCTGTGGCCTCTCTCACTCTACCAAACACCACCACCACCCTGCCCACCACAGCCCCAGCAAAACAAGCCACCTACAAACCAAAGTTCTCAACAAATGCTCTGATGCATGTCACTAGCCACATATCCCTCTCCCTGACAAACACTTTCTTCATAACCTACTGCCCACACAAAACATATTCTCTCTAAACTACTCTCCCTGAACAAAAAACTTCTTTCACCTTTGACTAAACCTCTGTGCAAGGCTTCTACCCATAAACCAGTCCTTCCCAAAGTTCCTGTGTAATTCTTCCCCCTCCCATCTTCTCTGAGACATTATCTCAATCTCCTGGTGAATTCCACCTGGTATGCTGCTACAGATTTCTCAACTGTTGAACTAAATGGTTGCCCTTCCTTGTCTGATGAAACAGTGAATTGCTCCCACTTTTGTCTGGGATCAGTCATAGTTCCCTACTCTTCTAATCTAACCACCCTTCTCCCCCCACCCCCTCCCCATTCCCAACTCCTCCCCTGCATTGGTCTATATTTGGATGTGAAATTAGTGCAATATGAAGTACAGTGTAACACCCTTCCTTCCTTTCCCCCTTCCTTCCTTATAAATTAGTGTTGGAGAACTGTACTATTGTTATCCAGACTTTTGCAAACAAGCCCTAATGTTTCAGGCAGCTTGATTTGAACAGAATTTTAGCGATTATAAAGTCAAAGATTTCCCTCTATAGCTGTGCCAAAAATTTATCTAGTCCCTGCTTCAACACTTCAAGAAGGTAACTCAACTATTTATATTTATTTTTTGTGGAGCTCTTCCTAATAATGAGTCGACTCTGTCTGCCCATTTAAGTTCAACTCTTCAAAGTTGCATAGAATAAATTTGCTTTTGTTTTATATCCATAATCCTTTTAAAATAATAGAAAACAGTTCCTCACTACCACATTTCATCTCCACTGTTCCACCAAATTTAACACCCCTTCATATTCAGCTTAAACATGTGATGCGTTTTCATACTTTATCCACCAAATCACTTTCTGTAGATTCAATGATATGAAGACAAAAGTCTGGAATCTGAGTCCTGGTTTAGCTGTTCTTTTGCTTCATGTGATGGTGGAAAAATTAGGTAAATTTTCTGTATGCCTCTCTTTTTTCATCTGAAAAATGAAAATGAGAATAATATTGATGATACTCAATGATCTCTATGAATATCGAAACTGAAATGGACAAAGAATGTAAAAACTGTAATGCACTGTATACATGTTACATCTGTGGTTATTCACATGAAAGTTCCAATTACAGCAGGAGTGTCTTCCTCCCTTCCATCACAGAGTAAGTCCTTATCTAGTTGACTTTTTTGGTAAAATTCTCCACAGACTTTGGGATTCAGCATCAATGGCTCTTTTGAAATTATAATGATAGTGATAACTCCAGGGAAATCAGTCTAATTATAACATCAATGATCCAACCTCATTGTTCTTTACATGCTTCAACAAAATAGCTACAACTTCTGTCTGTACTAGCCATCCCTCCATACTCAATCAGCTTTATAATTGCTTCCTTCCCTCCAGATCTCAAAGCCCGGCCACATCATCCAAATATGTCACAAAGTATGTAGCCTCTAGGATCTCTAAGCTAGGTTTTAGCATTCAAGTTCTGGGAAAGAAGGACCACATTCCCTCTATTATCTTTGAAGAGTATATATAGCAGAGTCATTGCCCTGCAGGGACCAGCTTGCAGAGCAATTTCTCTATTTCCTACCTAGCTCTGCTGCCCTCATTTGGACCACTATCAAGTTAAAGCTAAGCTCCCATAGGGGACTCATATCATTTCATTATCAAGGATCCCTATTGCACAGCACAGTTGTAACTGTACTATAAGCAAGTCATGGAGTACTGTATCAATATCAATTACACTTCTCTCTTCTCTCCTCCTTTATATCATAGCCAAGTCCTAGTTGGTTTCTTTCTATTTCAAAATATTTTTCATCAAAAAGTAAAATTAAAAGTCCCTTCCCTTAACCTTACATCCTTCCTCCAGCCATTGCTCCCTATATAGCAAAATTTCTCAAAGCTGTTGTTTGTACATCCTCTCCTTACTTCCTCATTTCTCATTTCTCTGGTGTCCACTTCAATCAAGGTGCATCCTTGTTGCTCTACTAAGACTACCGGTTAAGGTCAGCAGTGACTTTGACAACTCTCTTCACTTGCCCTCAAAGACATTCTACTTCCTGATTTTTCTTCTGCCTCACTAACGGTACATTCTTACAACTTTTTGCTAGATCCTTCTCATCCTGATTTCTGTTCCTAGATGATATCCAGATCAGTTGTTTGGATGTCATCTACATGCTTATTACTTCCACATTTATATATCTAGCTTAAATCTCTTTTCTTTGACTTGAGACTCATTTCCCCAACTGCATACTCCACATGTCCATCTGGAAGTCTAGACTTTCCAAACTTAACCGCTATAAAAGCAGACTCTTGATCATCTGCCCAAATTGCTCCGCTCTTAAGGGTCTCATCTCAAGAAATGGCAACTCCATTTACCTGATATATTAGGCTAAAAACTTAGAAAATATTCTTGATTTTTCTCTTTTTCTCATTCCTTATTTCTAAGTCATGTCTACTCTTCCTTCAAAATATATCCAGAATCTGACCTCTTCTTACCATCTCCATCACCAACCATCACTGGTCCAAGCCCAAACCAACTTTCAATCTGGTCTACCACAGTGGTCTCCTATCGGATCCCCTATTTCCATTTTTTGCCTAATACCTTTATTTTACTTTACTACAAAGTAGCCAGTAAGATTTTTTTTAAGGTTACTAATTTAAAAATTCTTTCAGTATCTTTCTTTTATGCTCAAAATAAAACCCAAACTTCTTACAGTGACCTACATCACCTGCCTACATCTCCAGCCTTATCTCCCACCACTGTTCCTGGTGTTCACTCTAACAACATTGGTCTTCTCGCTGTGGCTGAATTGCTAAATTTCCTCAGCACCTTTACCCTAGCAGTGCCTTCTGCTTGAACACTCTTCCCTAAGCATTGCATTGCTCATTTCCTCATTTCGTTAGGCCTATGTTCAAATGTCAGCTCCTCAGGAAGGAAGGCCTTCCCTGACAGCCTATTTGAAATCACTCACTCATTTATTGCTTTCTTTTTAATAGTATTACTGAGGTATATTTTACATATCAAAACTTCACTCGTTTCAAGTGTAGAATTAAATAATTTTTAGTAACTTTTAGTCAGTGTCACAACCATCACCATAAATTGGTTTGGGAACATTTTCACCCCCAATTAAGATCCCTTACACCCATTTACATTAATTTCCATTTGTGCTCTGAGCATTAGGAAACCTTTCATCTACTTTCTATAAGTCTTCCTTTTCTGCACATTTCATGTAAATAGAATTATAGGATACATATTTTTTTGTATCTGGATTATTTTACTTATAGAATGTTTTTGAACTTTGGGGTTAATCCAGGATGTAGCGTGTGTCAGGAGTTTGTTCCCTTGTGTTGCTGAATAGTGTTCCCTGCTGAATAGATAGATATACATTCATCTACCCATTCACCAGGTGTTTCCAGTTTTGAACTACTATGATTAATATTGCTGTAAACATTTGTGTGTAAGTGTTTGTGGGGGTATGTTTTTATTTCTCAGTAAGTACTTAGAAGAGAAATTACTGGGTCATATGGTAGTATAGTGTTTAACTTTTTGAGAAACCACTAGTTTTCCAAAGTGGCTATACCATTTTACATTCCCACTAGCAGTATATGAAAGTTCTTGTTCCCCTGCATCCTTGTCAACATTTGTTAATATGTCTTATCTATTATAGACATTCCACTGAGAGTGAAATAGTACCTCATTATAGTTTTAACTTGCCTTTCCTTCCTCTGTTACTTTCAATCCCTTTACTTTGATTATATTTTTCTTAACACTATTACCTTAGATTTTCTTTACATTTATATTTATTTATAGTCTGACTCCCCCAATTTAATGTAAACCCCATGAAGGCAGGAATATTGTCCTGTTCTTTTCTATATCCCCAATCCCTAGAATATTTGTTAAGTAAATAGATAAACATACTCCCTTCATATGCTCATGTCTCTCTGCTCAGCAGCCAAGAAAGATAAACTTGACAGGTGCCTTATTTGAGATATTGAAAAGATTCAAGCTTCCTCAAGGTTTCCTAGGCAGACAAGAGTTTATAAGCTGATTTTTTAAAATTTTGCATTGTGTATGTATACGCACACGTACACACATACACACACATACCAGCATTTCTATGTATGGCTTAATACATCTAATTATCAAAAGGACAAAATTCAAAATAAATGGAGAAAAAATGGACACACATAAATGCAATACAAAGTTATCAAGTAAATGTTATGGTAATCCAAGTGGCCACTGTATTCAAAAACATTAATATTAGGTACAGATTGATGGCAAGACCTAACACATCACTTGAATAAATCAAACAGGGTTATTTATCCAAAAGCAAACAGGTTTATTTATCAGAATTAACTCAGTTAATTCAGAGGGATAAACAAATTTTCCACAGACAGAAGTACAAATATCCTGACTCTAACACCTTCTCCAGAAGGGTACATTGTCACTGAAAACTCTAAGTAAGTGACTGTCATGTTAGACTCCATGGAAATATAACAGTGTCTCTCTTTCTACCCTAGTTGTACTCATAAGCAGATGTAAACATGCCCAGACCTCCTCTAGTTTGTAAGGGTTACACTATGAACAATACGAGGTACAGTTAGGTTCTCTAAGACATCTCTTTAAGACTCCACCCTAGTATATTCTGGTCTGAGAACATTCCTGAAGTCAGTATTATGGAAACATAACAAAGATCAGTTTCCTGGATCCTTGGGATACTTGCTAACAAACCCTTAGGCCAGCCATAGAACTATTTACAAGTGAAGAGCCAGTAGATAGAAAACATTTTAGAAGCTGTACAGCCACAAAGAATGGAAGATTCACATAAAAAAAGGAAAATTGGCAGAAAATATCTAAAATTACCCTACCATAATTCCATCTTTATTTTTTTCAGTGAGTGGTTTCTATTCATTTGTGAGGGAGGAAGGAAAGTTGGTGGAATTAGCATTCAACGAAACTTAATAACTTTCTCCTTTCCCCTCCTCTTAATTCAGGCACACACATAATCTTACAATTCAGAAGTTTCACAGGATCCCTAATATCTTATCAATGAATGTCCTGAATGAGAACCTTCCTACCTCCAAAACAAGCATATCAAAAATAACCACTGTGCCAAATATCACTTTGATGAATTTGGAGGCATGCTAACAATTGTGGTAGCTATGTTATTATTTGAGGGGAGTTGTGAGGATTGATATTGTGAGCTGGAATTGACCTTAGACAACCTTTGGTGGGTAAAAGAAATAGTTGACAGAATTAGAATGGATTGAGCTACACATAAAGTAGTAGTATATTCCTACTAATCTTTTATTATAAAATTATAGCATGAGTACAAGTAGAAACAGTGCAAAATAAAATAAAAAAGACTAAGGTTAAAATCAAATAGCTGACAAGCAAAATGACATAAATAACAGAAGAGAAACAGGACAAGAAGAAAAGAGAGACTGGCAAGTGAGACAGACTAAGCTTTCTATAATGAACAAACTCAGAATGGAAGTGAAAGTGAAAACCAGATGGACAGTGGGGGCAGGGTTTGACCCCAAAACAAGAAAACAAAGGCAAGTCAATTGCAAACAATATCAAATCTAATTTAGCCTGCAATTTTAAATAAGGAAAAAAGAAAATTAAAGATAGAAATATTTTTATTTTTATTAAAGTACAAATTTACAATGACAGAAAACCAGGCAGATAGTCAATATTTGTTCAAAGGTATGCTTAGCAACAAAAAGTAATTATGAAAAGCAGAGACCTATTTACAAGGAAAAAGTCAGTGCAAATCTAATCCAAGTCAATTTAGACAGAAAGCACAGCACAGAATGAATGGTTCCATTCTCTCTATCTTGCTGTAAAGGGGCAGCAAGTGCCATCATCTCTTTGTCTCTATTCCTATTAATAATCAGCAAACAAACTGGGAAATGGCTAAAAAGATTTTTAAGATCATGTTCTTTGTTGCTTCTAAAATATCCTAAGTGACAAACCTGTATTTTTGACAGCATTGACCTAATTCATTAAAAAATCACACTAAATTATTGATGTGAACAGATCTCCAAGATATATTAAGATAAAATAAAATAACAAGATGCAGAACAGTACATATAGCATGCTAACTTCTGTGTATAGTAATAAAAGGAGAAAAAAATAATATGAATTTTTATTTTTTTATATTTCTATAAATGCTGGAAGAATACACAAGAAACTAATAAAAGTGATTACCAGTGGGGTAGGGAATAAAGGGCAGATGGGGAACAGGATGAAGGTAAAATTTTTCACTGTGTACATTTAATGTTGCTTCATTTTTTAACTATGTGATTATATCACCTATTCAAAATTTTATCTAAAAAAACTACTAATTTGATTTAATTGTATATTTTCATTTTTAAATTCTCCTGTTTCACCCTTACATTTTAATTTATCTTTATTTTTACTTTATATATTTACAGTATATTCTTTTAAACACTACAAAAGACCTCAATCTGATTAAAAATTGAATAATTACACCATCAATTATGCTATTCTATACAGCTATTTGGGGGCCTGAAA
Source organism: Cynopterus sphinx (assembly GCA_030015415.1). NCBI lineage: Eukaryota > Metazoa > Chordata > Mammalia > Chiroptera > Pteropodidae > Cynopterus > Cynopterus sphinx. The sequence goes on from CM057384.1 coordinate 79,710,301, forward strand.
GTAATTCTACCGTCAAAAAAAGGCTTTCTACTTCTAATTCAGTCCATCAAAATACTACAGTGTGATTTTCACCTAACAGTTCTTGCTTTAAAAGCCTTCAGTGGCTGGCTATCTTGCCTCAAGAATATGGTTCTTATACTTCAGCCTGAAATCAAAGCCCTAAACTATCTAGTCACCCCCCCCCCACTTTATCTTCTACTGCTCTCATTTATAATTTCAATTTAACCATTTCAATCTGTTAAATGATTAAAAATTCTTGAATTTGTTTACATGTAGTGCCTTCTGCTACTTCCTCTTCATCTATCACCTCCATAAGACCTAACACAGTCCCCACCAATTCCTTTCCCACTCCCTATCCCCAGTATTGGTTCTCTCCCCTGTATTCCTGTAGTACAAGCCATCACTGGCACTTAGTATATGCTACTTTTCACATATTTTTGCATTATCTTATTCAAAGTTCTGCAGAGAAAACTGATTCTAAAAAATGACAATAGAACATATCAAAAGACTAAAAGTAGGTAGAAGGCACAACTAATTCAGCCTCATTTTCGTGCACATACCTTGTCTCCTGTCTAGATTGCAAGCACTTTAATATTATTACTAATACCTAGTATGGTTTTTAGGACAATGTTCTATTCAAAGTATATGGTACATGATTAGTAAAGAGTATTGATATTGATAAAGATAATCATGACAGGGCCAGGGAAGAAAGCCTAACATGATGGAGAGTGTGTTTAGACGTCTATCATGATGTTGCAATGTTGCAAAATCAGACCTGGGAGAAACCAAGCACAACTGGGAGTTGAAAGCTCAGGTTTCTTACACAGGCAGTTCCAGAAGAGCTAGTGCTCTGAAGATCTGGGCCCCCAGCTCAGAGGCAATCTTGTTTTAATAGGGCTTATCTATGTTGTTTGGTGGATTTTTCCTCAGGTGGCTACAGACTGCAGGAGTTACTATGGGTTACTAAGGGCAGTTATAGAGCACGAGATTTTCAAATAGGAACTTAGACAATACATCTGTTATCTACACAGAGCAATCAAAAGGGAGGGTGAGTCTACAGTCATGCTACCCTAAACAAGCCTGATCCCATCTGATCTTGGAAGTTAAGCAGGGCCGGGCCTGGTGTTATTACTTGGATGGGAGACCACCTAAGACCAGGTGCTGTAGGCAAAAAAAATAAAAATAAGGGATTGTAAATTGACAAGGTCCTTGCAATCTGTGAGATCAATCAAAGGTTGCCTGGCCTAAACAAACAAACAAACAAACAAAAAATAACAAAGGGATGGTGAGTCTTTAGTTGATCTCAAGATCACTCTGCCCTTTGGCTTATGCAGCAAACATGTCTACAGAAGCAGAACAAAGCTGATTACAAGGTTAACCATTTGAGTGGAAAATTCCTCTTCAATGAGATTCAGGAAAAAAACCAAACAATTCATTCTGCAGGCATCCTGCAGGCCCTTCTGAGGTAGAATAGTATCACCAGGCTTTTTCAAGAATAACCTTTTTCTAGGTAGCCTTCCCAGACCTATCTCCCTTGACTTTGTGTTTTTATTCTCTTGTTCACCAAAACTGAGACATTTAATTTGAGCTGAGTTATTTGGCACTTTGAAATTGAACATATTTGATAAATGAAATGTGGTATATCCATACAATGGACTATTATTTGGTCATAAAAAGGAAGTACTAAGGCATGTTACAAGTTGAATGAAACTTGAAAACATTATGCTAAGTTAAAGAAGCCAGTCACAAAAGTACACATGATTCTGTCACTGTTGGGGTTGATGGGAGTTTGGTGTTGCCCCAATGGTAGGAGGGAGAGGGATAACAATGGCACAGAAGAGTAGTTAGCTACACTTCTTTTCCTTGGTTCTTCCTCAAATGACACAATGAAGAATCACAGATCATTGAGATTTAATAGTTTTATTAAAAATGTTTTAGAAAGACAAAGAATGCCCCAAGGAGGCACATGGAGAAAGACAAAATATGCTGTAAGGAGGCACATGTGCCCAATGCTGTAAACAAAACAAAGGGGCCAAAATGTCTACAAAAGGATGAAAGGCCACAAAAGGCCACCAAAAAGGGAAGAGAGCCCAGAAGGGCAAAAAAGGGCCCAGAAGTAGGAATGTCTGCCTTGTATTTGTGCCATGATGGGTGGTTCCAAGACATTCTTGGTGATTAGCAAGTGGTCATTTTGACTGACATCTAATTGACACTAGGCAACGATTTTGCCTAGTGTGTACGTGTGTGCTCAGAATTCAGTCTATTATAGATTCATGAACTTCTAGGCATAGTCACAATATTATGATAGTATAATAAAGCTGAAGTTATGGGGAGTACTTTCTGTGCACGTGTTTGCGTCTGGTTTTATGGCCTCCCTACTCTAGGATTTGGGGTAATTTATAACTCTAAAAGGGAGAAATTTCTGGGAGGTCCTTAAAGGTCTTAAAGTTTCTATGGTTACAGAACTGGGCCCCTATCCCTTTGTTCCCCTCTCACTTGTTTCTGACCAGCTACCTAACAATTCCGGCTGTTATTCTATTTATATGAAAGCCCAAAATAGTTTAATCTATAGGACAGAAGGTAGATTAGTGATTGCTTAAGCTGGGGGGTTAGGTGGGCACAGAATGATAGCTAAAAGGTACAAAATTTCCTTTTGAGGTCATGAAAATGTTCTGAAATGTACTGTGGTGGTGATTGCACTTACCTGTGAATGTGCTAAAAACCATCAAGCTATATACTTTCAGTAGAATTTATTATATGTGCATTATATCTCAAGCAAGCTGTTTTAAAAAAGAAATTAAAGACACTTCGTGTTCATGTTTTCTCTCCCCATCCCATACCCCTTTAAACCTAGAATTCTAGTGAATTAACTTTGAATTAATTCAATTAATTCAATTCAATTAATGAATTTATTACCTATAATTAAATGACTATTATTTGCCTGTAGCTACTTTCCTTCTTATCTCTTAGTCTGCATTATAAAGAATATACAATTTTGTTTTCTGCCCCCACTGGGGTATATTTAATGCCTTAATATGAATATAGTAATATATGTACTTGGTAGATTTATATACACATAAAGTAGGTGAGTCCTACTTTTTGTATTTTAATTTAGAACTAAAGAATTAAACTCTTGAAATAGGACATTAACGCACAATCTTCTTGAATCTAGTATTTATGCAACTCGACACTCGCTACAGGGTAAATGTGTGAATTCATTCACTAAATCTAAAAAGCTAGAAATTCTCTTAAATATTCTACTCGAGTCTCTCTCAGACACATTTTCAGGCAGCACCATTCTGGTTCCTGATCCATCTCACCAAGAGGCAGATCAGGGTTAAGAAAGCCAAGTACCAAATGCAGCTCCCCTCTGACCTCTAAATACCTGTCTGCCCAAAGTCACTAGAGCCCTGAGTATCCTCTATTCTAGTCACAACTTTTGTGATGACACATGAACATGCTTAGCACTTTTCACAGTTCTGTGCTTTTCTCACTTGGGTGTGAAATCCTCTTCCTTCCAGCCTTTAAGACTAAGCTCAAGGTTTTCTATAAAACTTTCCCTAAACAAACAATCCTCATGGTCCAATGTATACAACTGGTCTGTCCTTTGGGCTCCCAGCACATGTGACTTGCACCTATTTTATACTGTCTCATATTAACAGTTAATGGTTTTACGAATGTATTCAACCTTAAGATTGTAAGGCACTTGAAGACCATTTTTAGATTCTTAATTTAACATTACGTTAACCAAGAGTGTTATACAGAGATATTTAATAATTTGATTAAAACGTTAATAAACCATTTGATTAGATGAACAAGTTAGAGTTGTACATAAATCTAAAGGATGCACAGTACTTACCCTCTGCACCAGCTCTCAAAGACAAAATGACAGGTGCTAGCAGACTGCCTAAATGTCCAGGTAGATTTTAGAGCTGGGTGAAGGTGCAGGAACTGATGAAAGAGAGTGGTGACAGGGCCACTCCAGGATGCTTTTTCTTTGTGCTGGGCTCAGCTAAGTAGGTCAGTTACCAGACAAAGGATGATTTGAAAGTTTTCAAATGCTTTCTGTCCAAAATGCCTCTTGCATATTATACTAATTGAAACATCACCACAATTAGAGGCTCACCCAGCACTATCCTTTCTTGAAAGGCAAGTAGGCCTGAGAAGGTAGTATGCTGTCCAAGCACACCAGCCTGCTGAATGCAAGTTGATAAGCAAGTAGTGCAATGAGCTAACAAAGGGCCATGCCCGACTGCTGCATCATGGGGAGGTTCTGATGAAGCAAAGTGAAGAAAAAGACTAGAGTCAGAATGGAAATAATAGGAGAAAAGGAAATGCTTAAAGAGAAGCTGAATATGAGCTAACTTCACAGGTTGCCAGGGCTTGGCAGGACTCTAATTAGTAGTGAAGTGGATGGCAGTGGATAAAGGGACATTTGCCATTGCATCAGAACGGAGTGAAGGAGAATATCGTTGCCGTTAATTATGGAAGATGTCAGAGCAACAAGGAGAGGGAAATCAGAGGGAATATAATGAGCTCCACCATGTGAGGAGACCAGGAAGAGGGTCTTCACCAGACCCTGACCATGCTGGCACCCTAATCGCAGACTTTCAGCCTCTGGAACTATAATAAATGTTTTTAACATTAATAACAAAAACCAAAACAATATCCAGGTAATATATATTATTGAGCTGTACACCTGAAACCTATAATTTTATTGACAAATCTCACCCCAATAAATTTAATAAAAAATAAAAATAAAAATAATCAAAAAAGGAGGAAATATAATTAGGGCTTAACAAGGAACTGGCAACAGTGGAAGAGAAAGAAAACAGTGGAGATGGTGAACTAATTCAGATATTTATAAGAGTAGATAGGAAGCAAAACAAGAATGCAAGGGACAGAGGCAAGACTGGTCTTAGGGAAGTGGCTATGATATCCCAGAAGTTAGCCTTTACTCCCTTATCATCTTCCAATATATCTTTCATCATCTTGCCTTTTATTCACCCTTCTCTGCATTCACATAGCACCTCACCTCAGTTCTTAGCTACCTGTCTAGAAAGCAAATAGTCATAATAACACATGTGGTCTCACAGCCTTTCAAGCCCATCTTAGACTGTGCCCCAGCCTAATTCCAATTGTACAAAAATGAAGAAGTTATTTCATCTTTCTCTTTATTTTCAAAATATAATAGTATTAAAAGTATAAGAGGCATTGGGCTGGTCCCTGTGTGGTTCCCAGTACTTTGGGGGAGGCAGAACTGAGTCCTAAGGAATGTGAGAACATCATCCCAAAAAGCTAGCATCAACTACTACTGTGTCAAGTTCAACAGCCAACATCAAATCCTGAGAATATCCATGGATGCGTAGTAGGGCTTGGTTTGAGCTCCAACTCTTGTGAAAGAATAGAGGTGGATACTGTTTTGAGAAGACAATTGAGCAAAAGAGGACCCAGCACCAGAAGAATCTGGTGGGAGAAGTGGGGAAGGGACTTTTCTGCTACAGCTTAAGGACAGAGGCATGTGACCCCAGCAAAGTAAGTAGCAACTACTTAGATACTATAAGGGAGAAGCCAGACCACCCCAGGGCTAGTTAACTAGCACAGTCAGGCAGTGGAATGCTAGTCATAAGAATGGAGACAAACTGTTCCAATTTCTGCGCAGCTTGTTTCCCAGTCTTTAGTACTTCCTCATGGTTTGCTTTCTCAAGGCTTTCATAATCCATGATGACCTTGTTCGTGATGAGTGAGAAGCCAAAGACTCGAAGTCCACAGTGCCTTGCAACTATAACTTCTGGCACTGTGCTCATGCCTAATGAGGAGAAAGAAAAACCAAGTTTCAGGGTCCTCAAATGACTCTTTTCCTCATCCATTATTCATTAACCTCTATTCATTACCTCATTGACAATTTAACATCTCAAAAAACAACCAAAGAAGCAGCTAAATTAGTGTTGAGCTTAGGCTGTTCTGTGTGGCTTAAATGAAGAAGGCTTCAGAGGACCTTACACATTTCTTACAAATGTTACCATTACGATGCTTTTTTTCTACAACTGTCTCTGAAAATTTTGAAGTCGGTTCTAATGACGTAGTTCCATTCTCCAGTCAGAGGTAAAGAAGGTGGCTATGACATTTGTTAAAATATTTCTTAGAAGTAGCTATCAAATCATGGATAGGTCTTTAGCATTACAGCTGTTAAACTCGATGCTGTCTGTGTAGGGAGGTTTGATGCTACCACACATCAAATCTCACCACCTTAATATATTTCTGGAAATCAGTTTTAATTTAATCTTCCCATAAGTCAGATCCTCTCTCCATCTATCAAGTCTATAATCTTTTACTCCTCCCCCTCTCTATTTTATCAAGTCTCCAGCCAAGTTCCCCTTCTTACCAACAGCATCTGCACCCAGGTTCTGCAGCAGACGAGACTCTGCCACAGTCTCAAAGCTGGGACCCGTCACCATAACGTAGGTGCCTTCCTGTAGCTCTCTCTGCTCTCCCATTTGTTTCCAGGTACTATGAGCCTTCTGCCTCATCTCCCGGTCATAGGCATCAGACATGGCAGGAAAACGAACTCCATGCCTAGGACGTAGGTTGGATATGTGAAATATAGTGAGCTCTCCCCTAATTCCCAGATAGGTCCTTAAACTCTCCCATCTACAAACAAGGAACGAAACACATACCTTTCATCATTGGGCCCTATGAGAGGGTTCTCACCGCAAAAACCAGGTAGGTTGATGTGATCGCGGATTAGCATGATGTCTCCAACCTCAAACCTGGGGTTGAGCCCTCCCGCTGCATTGGTGACCACTAGGGTGTCAACACCCAGAAGCTGGAAAACCCTCACTGGGAATGTCACCTTAGAAAAAAATATAAAAGATCAGAAAGTGTTCTTTAAAATTTCACCCACCATGCAGATATGCATGATATACATCATGAAAGAAGAAAACTAAAAATTTACCTCGCCCAGCTAGTTAGACAATAAAGCAGAACTCTCTCCTCCTCCCGGATCCTACCAGGCTTATGACCCTGATTTACCTTCCAGAGCGGGTAGCCTTCATACAGGTGGAACCTGCCTTGCATCATCACACAGGCTCTGCCATTCAGGAACCCAAACACCAGTCGACCAGCATGACCTTGCACTGAAAGGGAAATGAATGAGATGGTGTTTTCATACAATGCATATCCATTTAGCACCTACTGTGAGCCAACTCACTGTGCTCAACATGTGAGGATATAATTAAGCAAATGAAGATATTATTATCTCCACTTTTAGAAAGTTTAAGTCTGGTAGAGACAGAGATTAATCATAAGTTACATATAAGTAAATAAATACATCCTGAGATTAGACCTATGAGGGTAAAGATGTTCAAATGAACATATATCAAGGAAAAGGCTTTTTAAAGAAATTTCAAAAGAATGAGAAAGCCATACTTCAAGAGAATAAAAGTGAACAACAAAAAAGAATAAGTGGGTAATCATAAATGCAGCGAACACAGTTATAAACATCTTTTCCAAAATTTCCAAAATTCTCAAAAATGCATATTATTATTTATTACTCTAACTAAACTATATGTATCCTTACTCCTGGAAGGGAGCTTATGGTATATTCTGCTTCCAAAAGAGGCTACTGAACAGGGAAAGGTGCTGAGCTAGAACTCATGTGAGTCTCCATTATGACACACAATTTCCTGTAGGAATACATATCCATGATGCAGCATGCAAAGATAACTCCCCACACAGATATAATATCCATTATTACCATTTTCCTTATTTGGCATTTCTCCTCTAATGAACATGGTCAACCTGTCCTTTAAGTAACGAATGGTCTGAGAGAGAGACCAAAACCAAGAGGAAGAGTTGAGAGATACTTAAAGATAAAGGAGTTTATTTAAAATAAAAAAATTACCAATAATTGAGCAGGGCTGACACAGTTAGAAAAACCCAAGTAGAGTATAAGTCGATAGTTTTAAAAAATTAATTCACTTATCACTTAATGGAGCGCCCTTCTCACTATGTGTAAGAGTGGCAGGTTGATCCAATGTCATTGTTATCTCCCTTAGAAATTTCTGCTTTCCCTATCCCTTTAGTGTTTCCGTCTCCAATGCCCATTCCCACCTCCCTGCTCTGACCTCCCAGTCTTGCTCCAGGGAAAAGAAGGGTGAAATCCAAAAAAGTATTAAATTAACCAAGGCAAGTTAGTTATCTGAGAAATTAATAAGTAAACCAAATAAACAACCCTTGTCCTTTATCGCCCTTATTTCATCTGGACCTTTCCCAAGCTTTAGCTGTAACACTTTCCAGCTGCTATTAAGAGGCTGGATACATTTATCCTCAGGTCCCGAGCTCTACTGTGCACTGGGAACATCTGCCCTTTTCCCTCTCCAAAATGTCAGTGAGTCAGGTTTTATGTATTTATATATTATCTGTGTATTTGTCTACAAAAACATGGTAGTCTTGTGTGTTCATTTGTTGCTGTGCAGAAGGACATAGGACAGGGCAAGCTCAACTTTGTCATGGGAGGTTACCGACACTGCTTTTTCCATGTAAGCTGCAGAATGATAGGAATGAGATGGGTGTGTGAACATGTGGTGACCATGGTATGTATGGGGATGGTGCTGTAGAGGTTTAAGGAGCTCTGAGTCATTAAAGCATAGGAAATGTGTTATATATTACCATTAACACACACATACCCTATTATGAAATTTCTACTAGGGGAATTTCCTTCTAAAGTCATTCTGATTCATGGTGGCCTTTTTTCCTCTCTTACAACAGTTGTCTTTAGTCCAATGATATAGAGGATAACCAGGTCTGGACAGAAGCATTGCCCTACCATCAGAATCCCATCAATCTACCTTGTCCCATAACCTCTCTCTTTGCCAGCCAGTACCTGTACTTTGGGGGAAGTTTGGTATCTCACTGTAGTCAAAGGTCTGGGTCTGAGTTAATTTATCAGTCAGGCCTCCTAATCCGGAACCACAGATCACTGCCACTTGAGGTCGGTGCTTGGTGTGGGACAGAAGCCATTCCGCAGTTTTCTGACAATCTTCATATGTGAGTCTAGGAAAAAAGAAAAATCAGGGTGATTTTTGCTCCCATCTGAAGGGCATTATAGTGCCCTTTAGTGCAGAAAGGCTGGCAGGTATACTGAGGTGGTGGGGGACAGAGAAGTTGACTGAAGAGCTGACCTCTCTCAGGAGAGGCCACACTACGAGTACCCACCCATGCACTCCTCTTTCTGAATCAGACCCACTGAAACTCTGATATGAAATTCATTTCAGACCCTGACAAAAGTTAATGATATCTATGTTTCCATCACCAGCCCCAACTCCAATTTTGCTACCACTGTCAGGTTTTATAGCTCTCCTTATGACAGAGATTCAGAGAGGAAAGGGTCACAGTGTCTACAGAAGTAGCTGAAATAATCAATTCATGGAGGGTAAAGAGCTCCACCTATCCTACAGGATCGGTTTAAAAATTAAGCAAAACTTGCTACTAATAAGCTCCAAAGATCTATGACCCATAGCTAAAGGTTCAGCTCCATAACTCTTGAATATTTCTTCTATTTTCCTCTCTGCTCTGTTCTCTTCCTTGCCTTCTCCCATCTTTTCTTCTCTTCGATAAGCTTCTTTGCCCTTCAGAGACTTAAGGACACACACTTACCCAGAACTCATACGTGACCAAAAAAATCAACCTAAATTTTTTCTCAGAACTCCAGTCCAATTCTCTCACATCCGTCTGGAAAGACCAAAGACTGAAGGGAAAAAAGTGAATCTGAACTGAAGTGACTGAGCCTCTAGAGGAAACTCCTTCCTTAAAATCAATACACTATACAATACACCAGGCTGTCCTCAGGGAAGCAGCTGGGTAAAGGACAAGGGTGGAGGCTGGAGGCAATCGAGCTGGGCCACAGGATGGAGAAGAGAAGCAATAAAAAGATAAAATGATAATAACATCAACAGGGAGAGGAAATGAAAGAAATGTGAACACCTAGCATATCTAGCCACAGTTTACAGGACTTCCCCATTGGCCATCAGTCCCACAAGAACACCCTGGGTCCCTGGGCATCCAAAAGCTAGTGCTCCCTAACGCTGCAGACGTGGACTGGGACTTCCAGGCCCAAAGCAGAGAGGAGGCTTTTCCAAGGTGTGGGTTTGGGGGAGAGGGCAGAGTCTGCTGCTCAGCCCCCTGAATAAGGATTTTCTTCTCTCCGTAGAGAGTCCATCCCCAATTTAATTGGACCGCCGATGTGGGGGGAAGGGGGTGCTGGCGAGGGACGCGAGCAAGCTCTCTGTTGGGACTCTAGATATGGGTCCTCGCGGCTGTACCTGGACTCTGGAATGGGAATGTGAGAAGGGCACATGCGCGAGACCTTTTATATTTGGGGGGTGGGTAGGGGGTACGCCTCTCCCGGCTCCCCACACACGTGCACCCCAAACGCGCGCAGACACCGGCCGCCTTTTTGAGGTTTCCCGGTACGACGCGTCCCCTCCCTGCTCCAGGGCGCCTCTCCGCCTCGGGGCCCGCGTGCGCCCTGTCGGCGCGGGCTGCCCCGGCTCCGCCGCCCCGTCCCGGACCCCGGCGCCGCGCCAGGCCTCTGGGCACCGCCCGGGCCGCGCTCCCTCTCCCGGGCCCCCCCAGAGAGCCAGGCGTCCAGGTCTCCGCGACGGCCATTGCTCCCCCACCCCCACGGCTTCCCCGGCCCGGGGCCCGCCTCACCGCCTCTCCATGTCCCCGCTGACGCCCTCGAGTGCGCCCGCCGCCTCCGCTCGGCTCCGCTGAACTTGAACGCGCGGGCCGGGCCCGCCGAGCGCCGGCTTATATCTCCCCCCCCCCCGGGGAGTGCCCGGCCAATGGCCGCGGAGCTCGCGGGTCGGCCCCCCTCCACGCTGACACACCCCGATCTCATCTCCCGAGGCCGCGCCGTTCACCTCCTCCTAGCTCTTCTCAGCGCTGGCCCCTTCTCACGCCCGCCCCACCCCCACGACCCCGGCTGGGCAGCCGAACGGAAGGGCATTCGCATTTCATCCCTGCGCCCCTTCTGGGCCGCAAAGCTTGGTTTTCCCGCAAGGAAGCCTACGCGGGAAGAGGGCTAGAAGCCAGAGAGGGCATCCCCTAACACCCCTCCCCCATCTCTCTGCACCCCCATCCCTAGTTGTGTCTGCAGCAAACCGTGAGAGATTTTAAAAGAAAAAAAGTTATACCTTAGACCGTGCAACCCCAGAATAAATTAAGCCTGTGTTTGAGTTGTTTCCTGGACAAAGGCAGCAAGGTCGACCCTAGCAACATTGCTGACCTGGAGGTTACAGAATTGCGGAGAGCGTATCAGGGGTCTAAATCTAGGCCCAGACCAGGAGAAGAAAAAAGTTCTAGGCGAAAGAATTCCTGGATCTTCTGCACAAACAAGGAGAGGAGATAAGACCGGAAAACGCAGACAACCTCTTGATTTAACACAATACTGGATCCAAGCAATACGGATACCTGGAGAACGACTCCTCTCAAGAGGAAAATTCCAGTAAAAGAACTGGACAATATAACCTCTTTGTAAGAATTCAGCTATTTCCTCTCCCCACTTTTATAAGTTTAACTAGCTTCACATAAAATCACAAATTTCAATGGCCCTTACTTATTATCTATTGGAATCCTTCACATGTTTCCACTCTCCTAAACTCTAATCTTTCCTGCTTGCCATTTTTCCCAGCACCATGGTCCAAGCCACTGTTTCTCAGCCCTGTTTCTCTCATTCGTGTAAGAAATATTTATTGAACATCTATTATGTACCAGAACTGTTCTAGTGCTAAGGACATAGGAGTAAATACAATATATATATAAAGAAAAATTATATATATAAAATATTATTATTATTACTATCTTTATTCACCCATAATTTTAATGACAATAATAGGACATTCTAAAGTAAATATTAGTGATCTTAATAATGACACTATAAGGTATTGAAATATTCAAAGCACGATTTTAAATGATGGGTAAGAACTGTCTCAGGTAAAAACCAGCTTAAGGAAGTATCTATCCAATTTGATTGCTAAAAGGTATTTTTTATTCATCATCCCAAATCCAAACCAGCTTACACAAAAGATATTATGTTTGAGAAAGTGCAAACTTAATCGATTTCAATGGACTCTGTTTAAAGTAAGTGTATGTGAACCCCAAAATGATAATCTGCAATATACCTACAAAAGGAAAATTGGGGGACAGGCTCAATCTTCTTCGTGTTTCTCCAACATGACATGAGGAAGAGTCTGCAGTATATGTAAATATTCCCATCACCAAAGAAATATTCTGTTTCTTTGTACTGTGACAGGCAAGGACAATTTACCAGACCCTACCTTGACCAGGGTGATGTATCCTTCAGAACTACACAACAAACTTTATTCTGAATTCAAGTTCAGCAACCAAGATTCTGCATAATCACTTGAGCACCCAGTCTCTTTAATTTCAGATTCACCAATGGCCCAGACAGAGTCTACTTTCTGAGGCCTCCTCAGACCACATATTTATCTTGTGATCTAGTCCACAAGTGGGCCCAGGCTCTTGGTTGCATCAAACCCTACTTGAGTCCTGTCCTACCCCTAACTTTGGTTTACATCTCTTTTTGCTTCCCTCACAGGCTTTGACCTTTAAAGTATACAGACAGAATCAAGTGGTGTGTGCGTGCGCGTGCGCGTGTGCATCTGCTGCACTGCGAATACTGGTATACAGTAGATACTTTATGGTTGAAAATATAAAATGCCTGTTAAATGTTTATTATATCTGTTTAAGTCATATTAACCTAAAAATAAAAAAGCCAAAGTGAGAGGCAAACAAGTGTTTATTTGAGTTTCAAAAGAAGAGCTATTCAGGAAGCAGTCACTGATTCAGGCAGAAACCCAAACAGAAAGTGAAATGAAGAGGTATTTATGAAAAAAGGAATGGGAACAATTACTTGCTTAGAAGGAATTTCTATAGGTGTAGATAAGCTAATACAGTGATGCTAATTTTAAAGAATGTTTTTAATTTTCAGTCCTATAGTCACAATATCTTCTTTCTTGTTATCTTTGGAAACAGTTGTTTGGAAGACAGTGCTACTTTAGGCCCAAATGTTATTTTGCCCAGTTTTAACATTTCAAGGATTTAAGGAATAAAACATGCAAGGCTGTTTTTCTGCGATGATAGCTGCATTTTAAAGAGGCTTCGTTTATATTATCTTTTACAGTCATCTCAAGCCAAGTTCCCATACTCTATTCCTTTATGACCATTTTGATTTACTTTAGCACCCCAATCTAACTGTTCTCAATTTCTTAATTTATAGTGTGGTTAGTATCTCAGCAATTATTTACAGCACTCCTTGGTCAAAAGAAACAGCTAACAGTTTTGCTATTTAAGTGGTTGGTTCCTAATGGCTTAGTAACCATTTTTTTAAAAGCTACAAATCAGAAGAAAAAATTACTTTTTTCTTAAAAAGTCCATAAATAGTTACTAATGTAATGTATATGCCTGTTGGGCACTGCACAACTTCTCAAACCGTGTAATACAACACTGCTATCCCCATTTCCTGTTCTGTGCTGATTTTCACACAGTACTTACTTTTTTAATCAGAGGGATGTCCTAAAACCCAGCTTCACAAAGATATTTTGAAATCAAAAGGAAGAGCACAATCTAATGTTCAAATTGTGAATTACCTCAAGCTAAGTAGTTTGCATGGTATACAAGAAATGTTAATTATTGCTGTATTTCCTTTAAAATTTTTAAATATCCCATGACAGGTGCCAGTATGAATTTGTACCTTGGCACAGGGTTTGGGAACTATGGTCCTAGTCATTCTATGCCACCTCATTATCTTGAATCTATGTCGTGTAAATGAGTGGACTCTGTAATCAGACTACCTGTGTATGAGTTCTGTCTCCACTCCTTATTTACCAGCTGTGTGATCCAAGGCAAGTAAAATTCCCACTGTGCCTGCTTTCTTGTCTGTAAAATGGTAATAATAATAGCACCTACTGTTGTTTCAAGGATTATATAAAATGCTTGTTAAGTGTTTACATAAATGCCTAGAATTGTAGTAAGCACAGAGTAAATATTGGCTAATATGATTATTCTCCATCATCCCTTTTTCTTTTCTATTTCTCTAGACCCACCTAACTATGAATCGTATCAGAAGAAAAACTAGAGCCTATAAATAGCAATTCTAATTCTGCACTGATTATAGCCCATTGCTGCCTTATTACCCTTTCTTCTATCTTCTTATCGTCCTCTTCTTCTAACTTCTAATTGACTCCCATCCAGGAACATACTGAGCAACACACCTATCCCCCACCCTCAAGGCAGAGGAAACTGAAGAAAAGATGCAACAGGTTTTAAGTCACTCAGCATTGCCTTATGCAGCAGGGAGATGTCTCCAGTGACTCCCAACATCAACACTTATAGAAACAGGCTCAGGCTCTCAAAATAACTTAGGAGAGAAACTATTTTGTTTATCTTCTCTGGACTGAGATCTCTCATTCTGTCAAGACCGCAAGACATTCTTGTTTATAAATACCTACCCCTCCTCACCACCAAGAATCTTTGACCCTCCATTTTCTCTAATTCCTGAAATTAAAATATAATTTTATTTTAGTTCTTTTTCCTGTTAAAAGGATCACTTTTATTTCTTCTCTCTAAGAGTTAGATCCCTATCTTGTCTCACTCAGTGGCAGGAACAGAGTGGACATAAAAAGACGAACTTAACACCTATAATTCCAAGACTTTTACTTCCAGTCCACAATTGAAAGGAAAGGCAAAGAACTGGGTACAGGAAGGGCATGGAACAAAACGGAGCAAAGGTTTACTGTAATTAGTAGAAATTAATCCTTTAAAACTAGATCATACCCTACCCTGTTTCATCCAACCCACATACTACCCCTCATCTTGGTTAACTCACTCTGTAAATTACCAAAATATCATTTGCCCTGGATATGGAGTAAGGGACTATGTTGTTTTTATACAGGTAGTCAACTACCACTTCAGGGAAGGGAAAAGAAGAAATAGGGTATGTGGGGGAAAAAAAAGAAAGAAAATTGAGACAATGTTAGCCACATAAGCCAAGAGATGTTTTCCACCTCATTCTCTGCCCATTCACACATGTGGTAGTTACCACTTGGTTGGAAGCCTGAAGAAAAAAGGCTTCTAAATCTTTAGAGGTATTTTCTTTACAGCCTCATGTTGTGGACTGTTATGAACTGTATCCTCAAAATTCATATTATAAAACCCTCATCCCGATGTGGCTGTATTTGAAGATAGGGCCTTTTAAAAGGTAATTAAAGTTAAATGAGGTCATAAGGGGCCCTAATTCAATATGACTGATGTCCTTATAAGAAATAGAAGAGACAGCGGAGATATGTGCCCACAGAGAAAAGACCATCTGAGGACACAGAGGAGAAAGTGGCTATCTTCAAACAAAGGAGAGAGGCATGCTGACACCTTGATCTTGGACTTTAAGCCTCCAGAACTGTGAGAAAATAAATTTCTGTTGTTTAAGCCACCCAGTCATGGCAGACCTAGCAAACCAACAGATTTCAATAGACTGATTTTTCTCAACCTAAGTGAGAAGACCCCACCCAATAAATAAGATACCTAGTACCAGTGGTAATATTGAAGTCATTTACCTATATAGTCCAGGTACCAACCAATCAAAAACACCACCAGCCATAAACAACTGATGCCAGTTGCACTGGAGAGCCCCAACTGAATATCCACCCTACTTGGGTGTTGGGAGCCGTTTGCCTGATGGCTGCCCTTGGGGCAGATAAAAGATTATTTATTCAACAGGATGTCTGCATAGCTGGCAAATACTTTGTTAATCTTATCATCAGAAAAGCACCTTTGTGGCTTCAGGGAGTGAGCTGATTGTTTTAAGGAGGAAGACAGGATCAGCAACAGGTTTCTTATGCAAATGTAAGCAATTGTTTGTGTATACTTGGAATCTTTGGATTAGGGATTTTCAGATTCCCTCGGTGGGATCCCTGCCTAGTCATGAGGTATAAATATGGTGTGCTGAGTAAACTCGGACTGCAGTATTGACTGTCAGTCCTCCCCACTCTCTCTTCTTCTTTTTTCCTTATTCCTCACTCCTCCTCTCAGGACTGTTCGATCTTTGCCGGCGGGCTCCGGCACTTGGGACTGCAGCTAACAATATTACTTAATACAAATTTCCTCAAGATGGGACTTAAGTTAATTAATTGATTGATTGCCATTTGTCAAGCAACTTCTCCATCTCAGGCATTGAGCATAAAAAGACTGTCTAAATACTGTGCATTCTACCACTGCTGTGCTTCTGCCCTTTTTAATCTTTCTAGCAGATGATATGAGTATAATAGCATTAAACCATAGTTGGAAGACCTGGATTTTTAGTCCCATTTCAATCTCTCACTTAGCCTCATTTTTCATATCTATAAAATATAGTCTTGTCTTTTCTGTCCATTTATAGGGCTTTTGAAATAAATGAATATAGATATAACTGTTTTATTAACTGTAAGAAAATTACAAATATTAGCATTACTTTTTTGAAATTTTCTGCCAATTGACCTCAAGACAGAGCTCAACTTGAAGTTATTATCAAACAACAATATAATAATCCTTTATATTTTGAAAGTTTTCCCTGTCTGCTCTGGCTAGAAGAGATTCATTCTTTCCCTGAACTTATAGAATATTGTTTAATTCATTTGTTATAAAGCATGTGTTGAATCATGAATTTCTAGTAGTTTTTTTTCATGTAATAAAAGATTACTAGTGCCGATATTTTATACTATGATTTTTTACATTATGTCTCCCTACCCAGAGTCTAAGTTTCTTAAGGTGTGTCCTTCACAAATAATAGATATTTAACAAATATTTGTAGAAGTAGTGATTGCTGAAATTCTACCATTTACAGTAGGTTAAAAAACATGGCCACAATATTTTGCAGCTCCTCCCACCGAGATTTGAAGTCCAGTTCTCCACACCTTGAATCTGTGTGTCTTGAAGCCTTGTGACTTGCTCTAGAATGTGGTAGGAATGATGGTTTAAAAATGACTTTCAGTTTTTCCTTTCACTCTCTTGGACCATCATCATTCTAAGTACCACCATGCTATAAAGAAGCTCAGCCAGTGCCGCACATACAACTACCAGACATGTGAGTGCGATCATCTTGTTCCACTGAGTTTTTCCCAGTTACCTCTGACTGCACTCTCATGAATGAACCGAGGGGAGACCAGTAAAATAATCACTCAGACAACTCACAGAATCAGGAGGAAAAAACACATCATTTTGTGTGGGTGTTGTTCATTATGCAGAAATAGATAACTAAAGATCAGAAGAAGTATTCCTCTCCTCCCTGCTGATAGGGTTTTTTTTTTTTCTCTACTTCTTTTATGGCCCTTCTCACAATTACCTTGCTTTCTGGACATGTATCTTCTGACCACTGCCAGATTATAATGTCCCTGAGGATGAGACAGAATTTATTGATCTTAACTCTCTCCTAAATTACTGTGTCCAAACTATAGGTAGTGGGTAATGAGTCCATTTGCAGAATAAGCAATGGCTCTTTCCAAATGAATCTTGGAACGTAAGTCCCAAAAGAATTTATTAAATTACAATATAATATAAACAAATATGTTATTTATTATAAGACAATTTTATCATTAGAGTACTTTAGAAAGCCATTGTCTTTCCCTTAACCCTGTCCCACACTTGG
This sequence comes from Cynopterus sphinx, assembly GCA_030015415.1. Lineage (NCBI taxonomy): Eukaryota > Metazoa > Chordata > Mammalia > Chiroptera > Pteropodidae > Cynopterus > Cynopterus sphinx. The sequence continues at coordinate 79,728,002 of CM057384.1, forward strand.
ATGGGCAGAGGTTAGTTTGGCATTAAAAGAGATCTTTAACAGGACATATTCAGGGATTATTCCACCACATCTTTCCTTCAGTGCCTCACATAGTTGTTACAAAGAACATTCATTCTATTGGTTAAGGTTTACTTCTCCATTTACCTCTCTAGCCACACATCCCTATATTTCACCTACAAGAGCCCAAACTACTAAAAAAGTAAGCCATTCTACACACCTGCCTCTAGAGGATCCTTCATACTGTATTCAGTTCTCCATCTCTCCTGCATTTTTATACAGATAAAACTGGATTTAAATGAACATCGATATGGCTTTTGTAAGTGTGAGGACAGTCACAAAAGGACAAGTTTTGGAATGTATGTGTAACCAAGGTGCAAATGATGAACTTACTCTACCCCAGAGTGAACACTTGAGCATCTGGATGCCAAATACAACAAAAAAGAGCAGAAAGGACAGCAGACTGGCCTGTCCCCCAGTAGACATACAACCCCTTTCTCATTTTGTATACAGAGGTTTCTTAGTTGTTTAAATGTCTGTGGAACCTAATTAGTGGAAGGATTCTTGCATCTATGGAGAAGTTGACCTGGGAAGGGTGTGTCTAAACATGGAACCCAGGTGAAGTCTCTAGCCCCTGTAGCAGCCATAATGGCTGGAACAGCAGCAGTGCCTTTATTATTAAATATTTGGGGTGGGTTGCACTTTCCTCAATATTAGGTTCAGTGGAGAGGCTCCTAGCTAAACTGGTCCTGGTCCTTAAAAGTTGATTTTTCAATTCCTTGTTGCCTTTCTGATGTAAGACAATCTAAGACCCACAATTTGGGCTATGACACGGGGGGAAACCCAGGTTCAGATTCCCATAAAGGCCAAGGAGTGGGTTCAGTGGTACTGATAGACTTTCAGTGTTCTGCTTTGGTTTCTGGTAAGGGTAAGAGAGGACCCTCATCTGAGGGGTTTTTTAGAAAAAGGCAGCCATCCTAGCATTATTCTCAGTCAAGGAGCCTCCTACATTCAACAGGCCTGAACTATAATATTCTCATTCGGAGCAATCAGATATTCCCAAAAGCTGGAACCATCTCCGTTTGACCTCCCAGTACTCTCTTCTATGACAATGGGGCCCTTCCCATACTGTACTGGCTTAACCAAAAGAAATTACTTCAGTAACACTATAAAACAAAGATTCTCTTGAGTCCTTTTTACTCTATCATTCGCTATTAATCCCAGAATAGCCTCATCCTATGCTTAGAGAAATCCTCCTAAGTTATTCTTTCCATAACAAAAACCCGTTCACCTAGATTGATTGTCCCTGCTCTACCCTGAAACACCCAACAAAGTTGAAACAACGAAGAAAAAAGTTTCTTTCAACTGGGGGATGGGGGACCTATACATTTCATTTCTGTCTGGGCACCTATTTAGCAGAGCACCTTAGTAGGCTTGAAAAGTAGTCTTGGTTGCTGTACAACATGAGTGTGGATGAATACGTATAAACAGGAGAGTGGGTATGTGGATTGGCTGTACGTTTAAATGCCTGAGCTGCTTCATAGGGTCTTTCCAATACTTGTCAGAGCAACCTTCATTGCAGTCTCATGGCTGGGGTAAGGTCGAGTCTTTACAAAGTCTAAAGACCGTTTTATCTGCCAAACAAGGTGAGATAAAAATATCCTTGGACTAGATTAACTCAATCAAAAAGCCATTTATTGTGTTTATGTGTTTGGGGGGTGTGGGGTCACAAAATTGAGTAAAACACTGAGATCTCCTTAAAAGATAATTTCACAATCTAATCAGGGAAAGGGGTAGGATGAAACTGCAGGGCTGCTTCCTGAAGAAGCCAGTCTCGTATCCTGTTCCAGGAGAGACTCCAGGAAGAAAGAGTAGAGTAATTAATAATCTTAATATTTTAACCCATTTCCACTTAGTGCAGCTTTTCTCTGACTTTTTACACGGGTTTCTTTGAGTGTCTGAGGGTTCTCTGCCGTTCCGCCTCCCACTGCTCAAACTGCCCAGGCTCGGGCACTCTCTCGCTTGCGGGCTCTTTGAGCCACGCCCCCTGAGTTCTGGCGCTAATTTCGGGCCAATAAAGCTGCACCCCAAGGATCACAGGATGAGGGAAAGGAAGCTTCCAGCCAATGGGAGGCCGACTTTCACTGCAAAAGGGGGAGAAAACCCTTTCAGTGGTCTTTGGACCAATAAGGAGTGATGGTTATGCGCCCGCTCCAGACGCAGGGCAGAGGATGCCCGGCTTCCTGCGACACGTGACCAGGTGGCCGGCAGCCCGGCCCCCGCCTGGCCTGCAGGTAGCGCGACGGGCCGCACTTCCAATGGTTTGCGGAACCTGCCGTCACGTGCAGTTCGTGCAAGCCCAGCGGCCTTCCGGAAGGCCACGTGACAGCTGACGTCACCGGGACGCTCCCCAATGGGAACGAGGAGCTGCCTTCACAGGACGGGAATTGGTCGCTCTCCACGCACGGCGGCCCCGCGGGGGCAAAGATGTCCTATCACGTGCTGCGGGACGGACCGAGGCGGGGCGGGCCACTGGTTGCGGGGCGAGCCGGGCGCGAGGCGCGCAGGCGCCTTGGGGACCCGGTAGCGGCGGTGGCGGTGGCTGCGGCGACGGGAACCTTGGCCGAGACTGAAGGCGGCGGCGGCGGCGGCCATGGCGGCCGATGGAGAGCGCTCCCCGCTGCTCTCCGAGCCCATCGACGGCGGCGCTGGCGGCAACGGATTAGTGGGACCAGGCGGGAGTGGGGCTGGGCCCGGGGGAGGCCTGACCCCCTCCGCACCGCCGTACGGAGCCGGTAAACATGCCCCGCCCCAGGGTAAGCCGGGGCGGGTCCGAGGCGTTCCCCCGGGGGAATCCAAGAGGTGGGAGGGGCGGGGCCGCGGGCGGAGACAGGGCCCAAGCACCAGGTGCAGAGCTTCTGCACCCGCGACAGAGTGAGGCTTCCCGCTCTCCGCAATTGGGACCGGAGCTTGGGGACCGAAGGGGATTCTGAGGAAATGATCGAAGCACGCATTATAAGGAGCCCGCCGAGTTTGGTCGGAGGGTTGAGGACCAGAAAGAGTTCCATGACCCCGTGGAGCATCAGTGGGCCTTTCTGCTAGTGATGACAGACCTTCTTTTTACCTTCCTCTTCAGCATTTCCCCCATTCCCTGAGGGACACCCAGCCGTGCTGCCTGGGGAGGACCCACCCCCCTACTCACCCTTGACCAGCCCGGACAGTGGGAATGCACCCATGATCACCTGCCGAGTCTGCCAGTCTCTCATCAACGTGGAAGGCAAGATGCATCAGCATGTAGTCAAATGTGGCGTCTGCAATGAAGCCACTGTGAGTTGCACATACCAATGAAACGGGCCCTTTGTCCTGGATCCGTTTCTGATTCCTTGATTCTAGACCTTGACCGTCAGCTAAGCACTCTTCATGAAACACAGGTTTCAGTTCCAGGAGTCTCACACAGTCATTTCCCCAGAAGCTAACGTTTACCATCCCTTACCTTCATACCTATACCAGATACTTAAGCCTAGTTTTCATTTTCCAGTCACATGCTGTATGCTTTTCTTTCAGTTCTGTTTCCTGACTCAGACCTTGTCTATCTGATCTCTGAAGGAGTTTTGGAGGAAATAAAAGGGATTGGGAATAGACGTTTGCTTACCAATATCCTCATTATTCTCTAGCCAATCAAGAATGCACCCCCAGGGAAAAAATATGTCCGATGCCCTTGTAACTGTCTCCTTATCTGCAAAGTAACTTCCCAGCGGATTGCCTGTCCTCGACCCTACTGGTAAGAGGCATAGGTGGGAAAGGCATCAGTGGGGAAATTGGAAAGCCAAAAAAAGATGAATATTTTAGTGACTGTCAAGGTGAGAGAGCCAGGGCTTACCTAGAAGGAGAAAAAGCTAAGAACTATTGTGCCTCTAGAATATTACAGTCATCTTTCTCATTTGTTAATAAAAAAATTAGGATGGACTGGTGTCCTTTAGAATGGAGAGTTTTGAACACTCAATATCCTGAGATAAAAGGGAAATTAGAGACCTATAGTTTAAGCAGAGTATCTTAAATGTACAGATATGTAGAAGAACTTAGGCAGGGATTGGGGGGTATGAAGGAGGGATAGTGTAGGGATCTTTAGGATTAAAAACTTTTTAAACATAGTCTTTTCCTTGTACAGCAAAAGAATCATCAACCTGGGGCCTGTGCACCCAGGACCTCTGAGTCCAGAACAACAACCTGTAGGTGTCAGGGTCATCTGTGGACATTGCAAGAATACTTTTCTGGTGAGGAGGAGTATTGGGAAGCCTGGCAAAACAAAACAAAACAAAAATAAAAAAACGGGGGTGGTGGGGAATCGTGAATATATTTCCAGTTTATGATAATGAATCCTGAACAGGTCTGTTCTATGAGGACCCATTTCCCATCCTCCCCTGCCCCAGGACTCTCATTGAAGATGACCTTGCTTATACTATTAATTGATTTTTTCCTTTTTCTTTCTCAATAGTGGACAGAGTTCACAGACCGAACCTTGGCCCGTTGCCCTCACTGCAGGAAAGTGTAAGTGATTAGAGAGTGGCATCATAGAGCTGGTTGGTAATCAGGTAGTGTGTAGAGTAAATATTACAGGGCCACTGGAAGCATCCATTTCTGTTTGTTCCCCACAGGTCATCTATTGGGCGCAGATATCCACGAAAGAGGTGTATCTGCTGCTTCTTGCTTGGCTTACTATTGGCAGTCACTGCCACTGGCCTTGCCGTGAGTAACCATGATCCAGCCCCTTTCATTCTCTAGTCTCTTCTCTGTAGACTAAGATTTGGGAATGGGTACCCTAAAAAATGTGAAAGAAATCAAGGGATTTTCTTTTGTGGTTTAATGTATAGATGAAGTTGAAGGTTAATTGATAAAGTTTTTATTGTTCTATAAGAGTAAAAAACAACCATCTTCTTTATGCAGAGGGTAAGACAGTAGAGAAATGGCTTAAATTAGGAGTTGCTCTTAGAAAACCTAGTGCAATTGTGAGAATTAAGAAAAAATGACGGATGTTTGAGATTGTATGAATATTTTCCTGCGTAAGGGTGAAGGGAGCTGAACTGGGCCTTTAAGTAGGTCCCTGAAGGTGACTACACATTGATAAGCAACAGGGACTGAAGTTTGCATTTTTTATTACTGTTACTAGGGATTCTAGAAAGTGGTGAGAGATCAGGAGTAACCCCATCTTTCTTTTTCTTCATCAGTTTGGGACATGGAAGCATGCACAGCAATATGGAGGCATCTATGCTGCCTGGGCATTTGTGATCCTGTTGGCTGTGCTGTGTTTGGGGCGGGCCTTCTATTGGGCCTGTATGAAGGTCAGCCACCCTGTCCAGAACTTCTCCTGAGCCCCATGATCACCCACAGACTGTGCCTGGCCCCTTCCTGGTGGGGACAGTGACACTACAAAGGGAACCATAATCAAAGGCTCCCTGGGCTTCTATAATGGAAGCCAAGCAGCTGCCTTCCTTTTCCCTGGCGAGAGGTAGGAAGGGACCAGGCCCTCACCTAGGTTTGGAGGGGTAGAAAAGACCACTGCTGGCCTGGCCACCTGCTTTCCTCCAAGAGTTGCTATGTTTAGGGTGAAGTAGGTGAAATGTTGCCCCTAAACCTGGGTCATAAAAGATGGTTCTAGCCATGTCCTTTCTATGTGCTCCCTGAGAGCCATTCCTGTTCCTTACACATTCCAGGGCAGGGTGGGGGTGGGTAGCCCTGGGGGTTTCCCTCCCTCTTGTGTACCATTAGGACCTTGCTGCTGCTATTGCACTTCACCAGGGGCTGGCTCTGGCCTCAGTACCCTCAGTCTCCTCCCCCCATTCCATGTCCTATGGGGGTGGGGTCAGCCGCTGCTCTGTACAGAACACAGGAACTGATATGTATATAACTATTTAATATGGGGAATGTCCCCCTAGTCCTGTTTCCCTTTAATTCCTCCTTCCAACCTTACCCCAGTGTATTTAACTGGGCTGGGTAGGGTTGCTTTGTCGTGGGGGAGGTTAGGGATTCATCCTGTGCTTGTAAATAAATAAGGTTGTGACTCTACCCTTTTCCAGTTGTTAATCTGTATGTGCAAAAAAAGGGGAATGTATGGCACCACAGAAGGGTAGAATACAAAGACAGCAGGGTTGAAATTATGGCTCTTTATTTTCACGCGAATTCAAAGGAAGTCATCAGTAGCTTTTGTTGAACATAAAAAACAAGCATACACACAAACCAATACCTTGGGCTTAAAGAAAACCTGTCACTAGGAGCCTGGTTGAAGGATTTATATTTTTAGAAGGGAAATGCAGTGCAGAGTTTTTTAGAGAGCAGTTTTTAAAGAAGTTTGGCAGAAGGTGGGGGAGGGGGAGCAAGGAGTTTTTTAAAGCTTTAGTTTTAGAGGCTTACTTCCTAGGCTCAAAGTGATTTGGGAGAGGTATCACAGTGCTAGGTATAGGGTGATGGGACAGTGGTCACTGCCCAGGGCCTTGGAGCGGATCTTGCTGTCACACAATGCAGGTAACAGTGAGTGAGACACCAAAAAGTAATCAAGGCGCCAACCAACGTTTTTGGATCGAGCATTCATCATGTAGGTCCAAAAGGTGTAGGCATAGGCTGTGTCAGGGTAGAGGTGCCGAAAACTGTCAGCCAGTGGCACAGCCTGCAGCAGTTCCCCAAAGCCTTGACGTTCTTGTGGAGTGAAGCCAGCATTCTTTTTGTTTCCCTTGGGGTTTCGAAGATCAATTTCTTCATGAGCCACATTGAGGTCTCCACATAGCACAAGAGGCTTGCGGGAAGCCAAGCCTTTCAGAAATTTGCGAAAGGCTTCATCCCAGCGCTGCCGGTACTCAAGGCGCACCAGACCTCGGCCTGCATTAGGTACATAGGCTGTTACCAGCACAAACGCATCAAATTCAGCCACAATCACTCGGCCTTCCTGGTCATGTTCCTCTTCACCTACAAAAATGGTAAAACAGTAACAGCTTTAAGTATAAGAAAAGGAGAGAAGGAATCAAGAACTGAGGCAGGGGTGGGGTATAATCAATTGGATTTGAAGACCTCAGGCATAAGCAATCAAGGGTCTCACCAATGCCATAGGAGACTTTGAGTGGGCACTGGCGGGAGAGTAGGCCCACACCACTGTACCCTTCCTTGTCCGAAGGAGCTGACCAGTACTGATGGGATAGACCAGGCAGATCTTGAAGTTCAGCAGGTAGTTTATTCTCTGAACATTTGGTCTCTTGCAAGCACAGGATATCTGGGGCTTCTTCCTTTACCCACTGTGAGTGAAATAAAAGGTATAAAAAGTAGTATCAATTCAGCAGACATTGAGGCATCTGTGCCAAGTACTAGATATACAGAGGTGAAACAGTCCCAGCGCATACTATGTGTATAGCCTAGCAACATGGTATTTAAAGTTATAAGTGGTAACTAATGGAAGGCAATAAGTCTTATGTGCAACACTGAGATTTTTCTTTTTTTTCCTCTATAGATAATGGGTAGGCAAGACTTTTTGAGCATTAGATATTTCTAAAATTTTATTAAATGTATTGAGGTGACACTGGTTAATAGGATTATGTTTCTATAATACATCTTTATACTGCATTGTGTAAACATAGTTATTTAAATAGAGAATATGTTGGGATAAAATGGAATAAGTCCATTAACAACGTTTTTTCAACTTGCCGGAAAGAGATGAGGACATTAAACATTTAAGACAATGGCAAAAGAATTGAAGGAATAGTTATGCAGCAAACAGCTGATCTGACTTGGTGAAGCCCCTCCTTGTACATCTCCCACTAGAAAACTACAAAGGAAAAAAACCCCACATGCTGGAGACTAAAATGTGAAAAGGTGATTAAACCTCAAGATCGTTCAATACTAAAGAATGTCTCTTCCCCTCCTTGAATTCCACTCACATCTAAACCTTTCTTCTTAATCCAGGCTCGAAGTCCATCCACATTCCAGGAGCAGATCTTGAGTGTGGCTGATTTGCCACTGGGTGAGGTTTTCTGATCTGGGGGGTCCTCATACAGGGCTGGACCCTCTCCTGCTCCCTCTTTTTCGTTTTTCTTTGCTCCTACTCCCACTTTACTCTTCTTGGCCTCTGGCTCTATAAAATGAGTAATACACAATGATAAAAGTTGACGGTATCCAACTTTCATCCGGAGTTAACTATAAACCCACTGAGAGCCTACAATTGCCGCTACTTCTTCACAAACTGCAAAAGTGCAGTGTGTCGGTCCCGTTTATCCATGAAATTAGAAGGATCCCCATCGCAGCCTCTAGAGAAAGGAGCTCATTTATTCTCTTACCAGTCTTGGGCTCTTCCCCGTCTTCTGCCACCGCTCCCTTTTTCCCACGCTTCGGCATCACTATAACGAACGCCCTCCTGCACCACGTTGCCCAGCGAAGCAGTATGTTTACCGCGTTGCCTACAGACACAAATGAGCGGTGAAACCAGCTAATACTGTGCAGAAGCCTCGCTCGCGCGGCCCTGTTATTATCTCTGAATCCTTTCCCCGCCTCCGAGCGCCATAGGCCCTTCAGCCCCTCACCCACAACACTAGATCATTTCACAGTGCCGTGTGCCCTCCTCGCGAGATCTCTCCTCAGGCCAATCGAGGGCCTTGACTAAAGGTCCCGGCTACAGCAAGGGGATCGGACGTCCAGACAGGCCCCCTCCGATGGGCAAAAGAACAGCAACCTTGTATCTGCCCCACTCGAGTCCCATCCTGCCTCCTTACCCGAGCACAAAGAGCAGACCACGCTGTGCCCCCACGTGGGTCACTGGCGTGGTCACGTGACCTGAGGCATTCGCCACATGGCGGAGACTGCCGGTGATTCGTCGGTCTGGCACCACGTGACGGAGAACCTCCGTCGTCCCTCCCCCCTCCGATGCCTCTAGGGGGACTAAGGCCCCATCTCGCCATTCTCGGACTGTTTCTCGGCGTGCCCGATACAAGTCTCCTGCTGCCACTCTGACCGAAGATCGCAACGCGTGCAAGAGGGAAAACAGTCCGTGGAGAAGGCTGGGCTGGATCATAGGATAGAGGAAAGGAACGGAAGAAATGTGAGGAGGAGACGTCGGCTCCGCGTCCCTGGCAGTTAGGAAGACAGGTCCTTGACGGGGCCTTGGCCGGTCGCCGTGACGACGGGGGCGGGGTCGGCGCAGGCGCAGCGCGCGCGGGGGTTCGGGGGTGGTCTTGCCTCGCGCTGTCCCGGTAACAGTTCCTGGCTCGGCCTCTTCCTTTGGGCTCTGGTCTCTCGGCTCAGCACTGGCGAGGAGTCCACGGCTGCAGTGGCAGCGAGGAGCCCTGCCGGTGTTTACTCCCAGCCTCGGCCATGCCGACGGTCCTGGGCTTTGAAGGCAGCGCCAACAAGGTTGGCGTGGGAGTGGTGCGGGATGGGGTGGTGCTGGCGAACCCGCGGCGGACTTACATCACGCCTCCGGGCACAGGTGAGTAGGAACCTTGTAGTTTAAGGTGCACTTCTTCACACAGCATCCCCTTCTGTCTTCCTAGACACTAGTGAAGTAGGAGCGCATTGTCGCCTCATAGAGTGTTTTGATCCGAGACTCAAATTCTGTGGCAGTATTAACGTCACAAGGCTGGTGGATAGAAGAGTCACAGACCTTTGAACTTGGATCTTCAGGGTTCGTTCAGCTTTTATTGAATGAAAATATGAAAAATTCAGTTCAATTTTCTGAATTTTTATGTGTTAATCGTCAGCTGGATATAAAAATATATATTTTGAGCCTGCTATAGAATTGGACGTGTAAACCATTTTACATTATACATAACACAAAAGATACAATCAAAATATTCTAGAATGAGCAATATAAAGACTCCCAGCTTAGGTGTTAGAACTGGCTGGCTTTGCAGTACTCATTCAGTATTTGTTTTTGGACTTTACTTTTAAAATGAGAATAATAATACCTGCATCATTGAGCTTGATAATTATATAAAACTACTAGACACATTACAACTTTTAATAAATGCTATGTGTAAGTTATGATGTTATATCTTACCCTCCCCTAAAACACCTGTGTGAGTGGGCAGTTGATTTGCATATTCCTGAAATATGCAAGTGACATTTTGACAAGTTACTTATTAGAAATATATGTATGTTTAGCATTTTGGCTCCAGGAATACAAAGATGAATAAAATAGCCAGTGTCTTGAGATGCTCATGGTTAAATTGGGAAAACTACAGATAATTATGCTATAATTGTTACATATTAAATACGGTTCTAGGTATTTTTTGCCGCATACATTTCTAATTTTAAGATAATTTCATTATAAAAGATAAAATAACCGGTTGACAATTTGCTTTACATTTGGCAGACTTAATGTATTTAATAAGCTAGTTCACAGTTTGGTTTCATTTCTCTACTGAGGATGTTCTTGCAATTATTCCCATTTTTTGTATTATGTAAATAATAGCTCTTATAATTGTTTCTACAGTGATGAATAGACATGGTGGTCTGAAATAGTGGATGATAACAATTATGTATAAAGCCAGATTACATACTATACTAACAAATAATAACATATCAGTTTGCAAATCCTCATCTGTCAAAACCAAAAGTTTACCAAGCTATGGCAAATACGAAAGAGGTGGTTACTAATTCACAGCAGTGTCTGAGAGCATGAATTATCAATTTTTTAGTTGAAATTGATACCTCTTTTACCAAAGAAAGAAATTATAGCAAAAAAGGAAAGGTGATGCTGATCAGGGAGATAAATCAACAAAAAATACTGTGAACAAAAGACCTCGAGACAGTTTATTTTAAATTTTCACAAGTTTTTAAAGTTCTGTTAATTTTTCATATCTCAATGTCCCTGTTTTATTTCCCATTATTTTATCTTTTGCTGTGAAATTGCCTTAAGGCCAATTAGTTGTGCTATGAAAAATGCTTGTGGAGAAAATGCTTAACGCAAAGAGGCTTATGACAAAACTACTAGATATCGTTAAATAAGCATGTTAAATACAGTGATGTGATCATGCACAGGGTTTGTAGGGTCATAGAGAATATCACCAAAGGATATGTAGGAGGTAGGTATCATTTGACGAGTCCTGAAGACTGAAAAGTTGGGTATAAAGAAGGGCATTTCTGAGGGGCTCTCCAGTCTTCTGAACAGGCTGGAGATAATGTATCTGAGCACCTGAAAGACAAAATGCTTAAGAATGAAAGGGACTCTTCCTATACTACTAGAAAACTACCTATCTTTGCTACAGAAAAACCCTGTGTTTATCTTTTTAGGATTTCTTCCAAGCGATACAGCCAGGCACCACCGAGCTGTTATCTTGGATCTACTTCAGGAGGCATTAACTGAGTCTGGATTAACCTACCTGGATGTTGACTGCATTGCCTACACCAAAGGTATGGCTCGGTGAGTGGTTGAATATACTTGGAGCTTGGCTATGTCAAAATGGCCTGCAACTTGCCTCTGCTACCATCACTAACCTGACCCTACCTCTCACGTCCCCTACGTCTCCCAGCTCTTTTTTCCAATCTCTATAGAATTCTAACTCCTATTTCTATTTCCTTAGGCCCTGGCATGGGTGCCCCACTGGCTTCTGTGGCTGTTGTGGCCCGTACTGTGGCCCAACTGTGGGATAAGCCATTGGTGGGTGTGAACCACTGTATAGGTCACATAGAGATGGGCCGTCTCATCACTGGAGCCACCAGCCCAACTGTGCTCTATGTGAGCGGAGGCAATACACAGGTATTAAGAGTACTCCACCATTCCTTCTCAATTTCTAAGGCACCATGCTGGCAATTTTCATGTTCTACCTGAGTGGCAGAAATTGCAAGAACAGTGCTGGGCTCATCTGAACTAAAATGTGATACACTAGAAAATCCACAACAAAGTTTGTAATATTGCAGATTTGAGCATGATGATTAGAACATTAAATATCTTTTATGTATGTAGTTATAAAAATGAGGAGTTTCCGATTTAGAAAATGTAAGAATGGGTAAGGATTGAAGCCTTCAAAATAATGAAAGCATTTGCACTTTAATTATTTCAAAGCTTATTTTTTTCTCTGAATCTTAGCAATTACAACTAAGGGGTACTACCTAATTTCTTGACAGTAATTACATGTTTGTTTTATATTACTTGTGATAAATATGTAGAAGTTTTTATTCTAAGTATGTGAAAATGTAAATAATTTTTAAAGCACTCTGTAAATGATAGTAGGTATTTTAAGTCTCTAGGTGAAGCCATAGTTTGGCATACCATATAAGATCTTTTTAGGTTGGGGCTAGAGAACATTAGCCTTCCTTTCCCACAGAACACATGGTGGAGTTATTGCCGGAAATAGTCATTGTCCCCTCCCTATGAAAGGATCATGTGCTAAAACTTCATTGTGTGATATAATTATTGAAGATGAAGCACACATTTCCGTGAAAACCGTGTGGTAACTTTTTAACAGGTAGAGGGCAAGTAGCTGGTTGAAGCCTAAAAGATGGCATACAAAGTTAGACTTGGAGTGTGGAATGTGGCAGTGGAGGCTTACAAGAGTTAAGAGGAGCAGTGATGCAGTCTCCTCTTTTGAAGCCTGCTTTAGTGTAAACAACAGGGAAGATGATTGGGTGGAGAGGAGTAGAGATGATAGAAGAAAGACAGGAGTTTTTCCTTCCACTTTTGTCATCAGCCTTTTCATGATAGTGTAAGAGCTATATCAGAAAACCCTAACAGCACCAGGAAGGGAAAGGGACCTCTGTGGTCCCTAGGAAGCACTCATTGTCAGAAGTATGGGACATATGTGTCAGTGGATGATAAATATTCTCTGTCAGACCGTTAGTATGACCCAAAATGGGATTTTTTAAAATTTATTTTTATTTTTTTTAAGTTTTTCAACTCTACTTCTTCTCTTGTTTACAAACACTACTGCCCTGGTAAGATATTCTAAAAGGACCCTGGTTTCCTGCCTCCAAACACTGTCAAGACTGATTTTAAGGGACTATATCAGGAATCTCCAAGCTAGAAAAACGTTTTTAAAATGATAGTTTGTTTCTGCCCTAACCTAGACTGTCTTCTGTAGATTAGGAATCTGTTCTGGGAATCCTCAAGGTATATGTGAGCTTCTTCTCAGATAAGACCTATAAAAATACCCACTCAGGATTGGGCAGAGTACTTTTTTTTCCCATTTCCTGTTGGGATGTTCTAGTGGCCATGTTGACCCTCTGCTGTATTCTTCCCCAAAGTCAAGTACTTCTCTTTAAAGACTAGAGGTTTCATGGACATCCTCATTATCCTTAGGTGATTGCATATTCCAAACGTCGTTATCGCATCTTTGGGGAAACCATCGATATTGCTGTGGGTAATTGTCTGGATCGTTTTGCTAGAGTGCTGAAGGTAAGCCATTGGGTTGCAGAGAACATAAGATGTGGATTAATTTCTGTGGAGCCATGGAAATGGAGGGAGAAAGTAGTAAATTGGTTTCTTATGCTTCCTAAATATTTGACTTCATCCTCTTTTCGTATCTGTTAGATTTCCAATGACCCAAGTCCAGGCTACAACATTGAACAGATGGCAAAGCGGTAAGGGGACATTAGGTAGAAGGAGGCTAACTGGTGTGACTCCAGAGATTTTCCTGTATATATATTAATGCGGTTTGGGGGAGGGGCTATGGAAGGTGAGCAGCCAGCAAACTACAAGCTTAGTGCCTCATATACTCACTCCCACATAGAGGCAAGAAGCTAGTTGAGCTGCCATACACTGTAAAGGGGATGGATGTCTCATTCTCTGGGATCCTGTCTTTCATTGAGGTGAGTGTGGGAGAGGTGAGGAGATGGCACTTGCATGCTTTTTAATGAAGCATATTTGTCTTGCTCACCGTTGTATTTTCTGCATATAGCACAGTATTGGCCCATAGTAGATACTGAATATATTCATTTAGGGAATATTTCTTGAATACTTTCTGTGTGCCAGGCACTGTCCTGGCAATAGTGATATAGCATGGAGCAAAATAAAAATGCCTGCCTACTTGGAGCTTGCATCCTAAGGGGGAGAAAGATAAATAACCTCCTATCCTCCCAAAAAAGGGGAAGAAAAAGGGGGAAATAATCTAATATTAAAGCTTAGATGGTGATAAGTGCTATGAAGAAAAATTTAGTAGGGTAAGGGGTGGGGGCATGCCAGGGCAGACATTTTATAATTCTTGAATCTTAATTAATGCTGCCCATTTTATAGTTTGGTTCCAGTGAAGGGCAAAGTGTGATACAGGATGTGCTGGTCAGCTGATTTTTGGTCTCATGGCATCTCCAAACCACTATTTATTGTTTTATCTGTTCGTTTTCCCTTTTATAGGATGTAGCCAAGCGGATGCTGGTCTCAGGCGAGTGTACTCCTGAGGATCTGTGTTTCTCCCTGCAGGTAGTGGAGTGAAAAACTGGGACAGAAAGTTCGGGCTAGAGGAGCTTTTACATATTAGAACTAAGGATGGGTCCCCCTAATGTTTTCGCCTTATTTGTCCCCCACAGGAGACTGTGTTTGCAATGCTGGTGGAGATCACAGAGCGGGCCATGGCACACTGTGGCTCTGAGGAGGCCCTCATCGTGGGCGGTGTGGGGTGTATGTATCATTGGACTGTGCTCCAATTTTTTGTTCTTGGGCATATGCATCTTCCTCCTGACAGTCTAAATCTCTAAGGGTTTGAGGAAATTACTCATTTCATTTCTTGTTCTGTGCTTCCTAGTCCTTGCTCCCTTGGATCCCTACTTCATTTTCCTAAGTAAATGCACATGAGGTATAAAGCTAGATGGTGGAGAAATGGCTCAGAGTAAGCTAATCCTACCCCCTGCCTCATTGTAGGTAATTTGAGGCTGCAGGAAATGATGGAGACAATGTGCCAAGAACGCGGAGCTAAGCTTTTTGCCACAGATGAAAGGTAAAGGCCCTTTTTCTTTCTTGATTTTCTTTTCCTCCCATTTTTCTAATTATTATGATTTTCCACACTTAGATCCCAAATTTCATATCTCTTTTTTTTCCCCCAGATTCTGCATTGACAATGGAGCCATGATAGCCCAGGCTGGCTGGGAGATGTTTCGGTCTGGACACAGGACACCCCTCAGTGATTCTGGAATCAGACAGAGGTGAGTACTCTTTTTGGAGGGGATAGCTAGGACTGTATGGGAGGTAGGCAGAAATAAGCAGGGAAGAGGGTTCAGAATCATGAGGGCAGATAAAAATGGAAGATGCTAAGGGATAGCCAAACACCAAGTTTCTCCTATTTTTTTCACAGGTATCGGACAGATGAAGTAGAAGTGACCTGGAGGGACTGACAAGTTAACAGGATCAGAGTAGATAGTGCCCTAAGTGGAGCCCATAATCCCTGTCCTAACATGGGGATCTTGGCAAGGCTGTGGACTCCCCCTCCCATCATTTGAACCTCAAGATGACTCAGCAATAAAATATTTTTGGTTTTCTAAATTGATAATCAGTTTGTGTTGTTCAGGAACAATATAGAGATGTTGGAAGGGTGATGGATAAAGAAGGCAGGGGTCAGAGCACTGCCCTGGCTTTCTGTGCAGGTAACCTTGAGGGTTGTTGCTTTGGAGCTGAGACTGAGGGGATATCGCAGGTATGCTTCTAACATCCCTTTACAATGGTGGTATAACCCACATTATTTTAGTATCAAGCCTTGTGCTAAAACTGCTTTACATTCATCATCTCATTTAAAATTTTTGAAGTAGGTACTAAGGACTTGTCTTAAAATAGTCTGGAGCAAGGTCAAATTTCATACTAATTTGCAACTCAAGAATAAAACTGTTACTCCTCCATGCACTTCTATGGGCAGACTTGAAGGGGGTGCCCCAGATACACATTCCTCTTCCACACCCACCAGAATTAATCTCATTATGCCCTTTATCCTGTTTATGTCAATCACTTCAAGAAGTCCCAAACTACCAAGTCACCTCTCATCTTTTACATGCTAATAACCATTACCTCCACTCCCTTTTTTGTCCCCATCTACTTCCTCTTCCAACTCCTGGAATTCTTTTGTGCTCTTTGCAACTAATGACCAGTCATTAGCAAAATTCCCTAGATATTTACCCACTTCTCTGAATGTTCCCTTTACATTCCTGCCCTGGTTTCCCCTGAGGACTCTGCTTTTGCTACCACCTCTAGTGATGGTGTTTTCTGTCACACCCTTGGTACCACTGAGCCTAGCGGCAGTGCAGATTTTCTGAGTTTTCCATATACTATTTTTAGACAATTCTCTCTCTTCCCTAACACATGTCAGCTTTGAAACACATATCATTAGATTATACCATGCCAATACCACTCCTATCATAAATCTTGATGATTTCAATATCCATGTAGATTAACCTTCTAATACTCTGGTATCTTGTTTCTGTGCTTCTTCAGTAATCTTGTCCTCCACCCCCACCTCAGTCATTCATTCCTTTGGTCATATTCTGGATCTACAACTACTCCATATCTCATTCTCAAACATCCCACTCTCCCACATTACCTCCTATCTTTTTAGTTCATTCTTTAGAGTGCACTGAATCCAATAACTCATTTCTTCACCAGGTCCTTCCTTTGATCTTCTTTCCATTGACCTCATTTCCTTCCCTCAATGCCTTCATTTTCCTCCTCTAGCTAAATTGTAATCACAAGCACTTTGTTACAAACTCATCTCCCTTGCCTCTCTCGTCATACCAAACTCTTCACCTACTTTATGCCTAGACCCATGCCACTGAAAGGGCCAGCAAAAAAACAGCCAGGCTGACTTGTCTTTCTTTAAACTCGTCACCATGGAACTTAAGTGGGTCCTTTATGCTACCTAGCAATAATCCTTAGTCCTTTCACTTGCCTTCTTTTCTGATAACTTTCTGATACTTTGTGACCCCTTAAAACTTCAACATCTCCCCCCATTGCTACTCTTACTTCTATAGTGAGAAAATAGAAACAATCAGAAGCTCCCACCACTATATCTAACTATCCTCAAGCATTTATAGCTATCTACTCTGCTTTCCCTCCTGTTACTGTTTGCCAGAGGTTCTCAACTGGGACTGACTTTGCTCCCCAAAGGACATTTGGTTGTCACAACTGAGAGGCAATGCTACTTTCCAGAGGCCAGGGATGCTACAAAATATCTTACAATGCACAGAACAACCCACTACGACTAGGAATGGACTAAAATGTCATTGCTGTCAAGGTTGAGAAACTGCTATAAACAAAGTATCCATGCTCCTGTGTGGTTGAGCCCATCTTCCAGCTTTAAGGACATCTCAACAATTTCCCCTCCTTTTCTGTAGCGTTGGTATTTTCCTTCTTTCCTGAATCTTCCTATCTAAATATAAATAGGCTACCATTTTTCTCATCTTACAAATATGAACCCTCTGACTTCATTTCTACTTCCAATTCCCATTTTTCTGTTTCATTTTACAGCAAAACTATTAATTTTATTATGGTGACATTGGTTAATGAAATCCGATAAGTTTCAGGTGTACAATTCAACAGTAAGGCATATCTATATCAATCCAATCTATCTATCATCTATCTATCTATCTATCTATCTATCTATCATCATCATCTATCTATATCTATCTATCTATCTATCTATCTATCTATCTACCTATCTATAGATACAGCATTGTGTGTTCACTGCCCATAGATTTCTTGCTGTCACATATAGCAAAACATTTTTAAGAGTCTCCAGTTCCTCTTTACCAATTCCCTATTTAGTCCACTTCACTAAGACTTCAGTCACGAATGACTTGTACAAACCTAAACCTTAATGGCATTTTCTGCTTCATCCTACATAGGCTGTCAGCAGCATTTGATACTCCCTCTTTGAAATATTTTCTTTACTTGGCTTTAGGACATTTTCTCTGATTTGTCTCTTAGCTAACTCACTGCTCTTTGTTAGTCTCCTTTGCTCGTTTCTACTCACCTCTACAACCTGTTAACTCTTTAGAGTTCAATCCTTGGACTGTTTCTCTATTTACACACATGCCTGCAGTGATCTCATCTTATACGTTAAAACTATTTTGATGTGGATGACTCCCAGTTGTTTAGCTCCAACCTGGACTTCTGTGCTTACTATCTAGCTGCCCATTGACATTTGGACTTGGGTGGTATCTCAAATTTATCATATACAAAATTGAACTTATTTTACAGTGTTTTTTTTTTCAATTAGTGAGTTCTGTTCTAGATGTTCATGTCATATCACCTTGATATTACCTTTGATACCTCTCTTTCAGCTCCAATTTATCAATTTTTGTTGACTTTACCTTGAGGATATATTCAGAATCTCATTTCTCCTTGCTTTACCAGCTGCCACCCTAGACTGAGCCAGAATGATCTCTACAAGATTATTGCAGTAGCTGGTCTATCTTCTTCTACCATTGCCCACTTATAGTCAAGTTCTCAACACAGCAGCCAGAATGCACAGTGTTTACATAGAAGCCATATTATGTCACTCTTCTCCTCAAAACCCTCTGTGTTTTCCTACATTTGAGTAAAAACCAGAGTCCTTTAAAGGCCTGTGAGACCCTCCATGAGCTGTCCCAACCTTACCACTTACTACTTTGACCTCATTTCTTGCTACTTACCTCCTTGTTCACTCTGCTCCAGCAACATTGGCCTTACTCTCTGAAGGTATGCCGACCCCTTCAAGGTCTTTATACTTGTTGTTCCCTCTGCCTGGAAAGCTTTTCTCCATGTATAGCTCATTCTGTCATAGTCTTTAAGTCTTTGCTCAACTTTTTTTCTATTTCTTTTTGGTGAAATATTCCTGACGATCCTACTTAGAATTGCATTCCTCCAGCACTTCCTAGCCCCTTCCCTATTTTTTTTCTCTTCACAGCAGTTATCTTCTAATCTAATAGTTTTATTTATGATCATTATCTGTTTCCTCCCATTAAAATATAAACTCTCAGGGTGATCACTTCATAAGGTAAATGTTTAATCACTATTTTGTACACCTGAAACTAATGTAATATTGTATGTCAACTATAATTGAAAAATAAATTTTAAAAAAGGATATAAACTCCAAGAAAAGAAAGAATTTTTATCTTGTTATATTTATCGCCATATCTCCCAGGACTTAGAATAGGATTTGGCACACAGCGGACATTCAGTCAGTATTTGCTGAATGAATGAATAAGTTGATGGGGAGTAAACCAAAGAGATAATCAAAGGACTATAAAATAAGACTTGGGCCAAAAGATGAAAAGAATTAGGATTTTTTGAGTTTCAGAAAAGAGTAAGTTTTGGATTACTAAGTAGAAAATAGTGATAAACACTTTTTCATTTATAAAGGATAGACAAATGTGTTGAAAATGCGCTAAGACATGGAAGTTCAAAATCAAAAACGAATCAAATATGTGGTGACGGAAGAAAATTTAATTTTCAGTGGTGAACGCAATGCAACATACATGTGACATATCGAATTATACACTTGAAACCTATACAATTTTATTAACCAGTGTCACCCCAATAAATATAATTTATTTAAGAACAGGCTGGCAAGTGAGGCAATTGTCCCAGAGGAGGAACTGTCAGTGGTGCTCACCTTGTTGGAAACTTTGGAAGGGAAGATAGTGTTTGGGATGCAAGTAGAAAACAAGATAAATTTCTCTTGGATATGTTTAAGAACAGGAATGATCCCTGCCCCTCTAGGCTTGGACAGTTAATTTTATACATGAGAATCAAGTATGTTATCATACATTAGCCTCAGGTATTTATTTGAAGCTTTTAACATTACGTGGAACGGATTTCAAAGGGAGGACCTTCCTTGTTGATGTAGACCCTGTTGGTATTGCTGATTAGGGGAATCCCTTCCTGAACGAGTTTTGGGCTCTTCCCTGAGGCTTCCCAAGGATAGACTCAGTTGGTGGAGCCAAGAGACTGAAATCATGGCTTCATGAGTCTTAAATTGTGGGCTCCTCCTCCTTTCTCAGTCTCCTGAGTCTCTCATAGCATCGGCTGATTTCCACATGTGAAGGCAGTGGGGGATGTTAGATCCCTGGATAGCATCTCCAGCCAGGTTATGTATAGGACCCCAGGGCAGACTGACCAAGGGATCACAGGTCGGCTCCTGTGAGGAATGGAACGTGTTCTTCAGCTTATCTAGCCACTGGACTAGCCCCACATCTGGCATCTATGCTCTGAAGTTTGGAATTTTCCCAGACTCACGTAACTGTGAGGACAGCATCCTGGGAATATTGCCATAGGACTTCATGAAGATACATATGCCATTCCCACTGCATGGTTAGGAAGAATTAGCAGAGAACAAGGTGAGCGCCATTGTCAGTTCCTACTCTGGGACAATTGCCCCACTTGCCAGCCCTGTTCCTATATACATACTGTTGGTTTGCCTGCAGGTCCTGCTCAGAGATGTCACCTGAAAGAGCAAGAGTATTGAGAGAGGTAGATTCCAGGTCCCCCTTTGGTGGTGGCTTCTGCAACTGGTGTAAAGCCACCAAGTCTTCAAAAGCCTTTTGGCTGCAGAAAAAAGAAACCTCAGATTTAGCAAGGAGCAGAGAGTATATGTTGTCTGATGAAATTTCTGTTCTTGGGGTTTTAAGAATAATAGGGCTTCTTTACTCTTCAGTTTTGCTGCCTAAACTTGCATTTCTTACAAGATGGAAACCATAAACCCGTTCAGATGTAGGTAGTGACGACAGCTACTTTTTCCCCAGAGCTAGTACTTCCACTACAGTCCTCTCATCAGATTTCAGCTCCCTCTATCCTCTTGCTTACTGGAATATTTAGTTAAGTTATAGCTTGTCTGACACTTGCTCTGTGAGGTTCTTAGCTGTGAAGAAGGAAGAGAGACATGCAAGGAAGTGTATGGGTTAAGGAGGTTGGTTCTGACCTCATCTCTTGAGATTTGCCCTCAAGGTAAATCTCAGGTAGTAGTCACATGTTAGAAGCCGAGTCTGAACCTTCTGAGGGGAGAACGTATCCTAAGGCAGGACGAGAGAAACTGGACATTTTGCCTACATTTCCCAGCCCCTTTTCCTCTCCCTCCATCTGTAACAAGTGGCTTAGTACCCTCCCCTCCCCTTCCTGTCTTCTGCATGTTAGGCCATAACCTTGGGTTTTCACGTTCTGCTTATTATTCTTTGTGTTACTCCTCCAGCTTCCCAGGGGGACTGCTCACAAAATTTACAGCATATCAAGCCCATTTTTATCTTGCATGTCAGTAGATAGGGGGTGAGCATAGGCAGCCCTGTGAGGATAAGAGGGGAGCAGATGAGCAGCTTCCCTGCCTGCCTTCTCTTAGGGGCAAAAGAGCAAATTGTGAATGCCTCTGAGGTGGGAGGAGGGCAGTGTGTGCTTTGTAAATACAGAGTTTGTTCTCAGGTCCTCCCTGTTCTTTATTTCCCTATCCTCCCTTCCCTGTTCTCCTCTGGAACTTGGAGAGGAGTTGGAGCTTTTTAGGGAGACATAGAGTCCCTACCTCCATCCTCGCTGAGCTAGTTCACATCCACTGTCCATCAGCCCTGCTTGCATTGAAACAGGGTTTGAGGCTGCCAAGATATGACCCCAAAAGAGAGCAGAAAAGAATGAGAGACATTCCTTGTCCCGTTGTGTACTTGCTTCCAACTCAAAGTCATACCTTCCCTCTCCCAAAAGAAAATTTTTGCCATTCCAGGGACATGTCATGTGGTTTCTTTCTTCATTGACTAACTCCACTCCCTTTTGTGTTTTATGCTCCTCTTTCCCACTCTCCAAATCTACTTCCCTTAAAACAGGATTTGTTTTAGGATTGATTTCTCCTTTCTGAGTGTCCATACCTGTGGTGTCCAAAAACCTTAGATTTACTGAAAAGGTAGGAATATAACACAAAAGATTGTTGTCTTTTTGCATCTTTCTTCGATCCCACCCAGTCAATGACACCCAAGTGTTTGCTAGTTAAGCTGTGTGCTATTATTAGAATTGGAGTAGTTCCAGAAACCCTGCTCTGGAGTTGGGCCATACCCCCTCCTGACCACACTCCAGCTCAGCCTTCAACCTGCTACTTTGTATCTCTTTGTCCACATTTCTATCACCTGAATTGTGAAGACAACTTTCAAGCTTTCCCCTACCCCCTGAGGTATCAGGAGAACTTAACATACAGGGAGGGTCCTCAAAGCAAAATTCAATTTTTCTCTTATCCTGATGCCTGATTCTATTCAGTCTCAACCTTTGGCAACTAAATAAGTCCACTTATTTAGTAACTCTAAATTAGTACACTGTGACTGTCTTTGACAGCCAATTTCTATACTTCCCACATCTTACCCTTCTCTTAGGCCTATGCCATTTTGGCTCACTTTAAGCTTGATATTAGTTAGGTAGCCAGGTTTGATCCCAGTGACATTCTTAAGGGGTAGACACCATGTCTTATAGTTAAAGGCATCGCTTTATGGGGGACAAAGAGGAGATTAAGAGTAAGAATTGAAGATAAGGAAGCTCCTGCTCCTGTTCCTGGGGACACAGGTACTGCTAGGCAGCTGGAGGGAACACGGCTTCACTATAATTATATTTCCTCTTCCACTGGTTCCTGACCATTTCTAAGCCCATCTTCACCTCCCTAACCCCTTTACCTGCCACTTATTGTAGAATGCCCACATACCTCCATATTAGATATCAGCACCTCCTGCTAATTTTGCTTATATCTCAAGACCAGCACATTTGTGATTCAGCTGGCCCAAATCTGTAACCAGAAAGGAAGGGCAATGAGGAAAGAAGGAAGTACAGTACACTGGGCAAGACGGTGACAAGAAGGGATGCAGTTTGGGAGGCTGAACTGCAGGAGGCTCTGGGCCCCAGAGCGTAGCCTGGGGGCAAATATGACTCTAGAATGAATGAATCTTTCAGAGGTTAAGCAGTTGACATGATTCTCAGACTCTTGAATGGTTTGAGGCTCCTCAGTGGGAGGCAGAAATGTAGGCTAGGACTGCCCCTCCCTTAAAGCATCCTTCTGTCTGACTCTCACTACTCTCCAAATTTTCCAAGCTCACTCACTGGCCTGTTGATCTCCCCACCCTTTTCTTCCCTCTATTCTACAGCCTCCAGCCTCAGTTCCTTCCCACTGAGAGACCATTCCCATATTTCTTACTAAGACTACATTTCCACAAATCATTGGACTCATGTTTTTGGTGAAGGAACCCATGAAATCCACCAGGGCTGGCTGCTGACTATAGAGGCTAGTTAGTACCAGGCACTGTGGCCTGTGGAAATGAAGGCAGAGATAGTGTTCAGAGAAGTGGTCAGCTCTTCCCACTAGAGGATTTTAGAGAAGATTTTAGGAAGAAATCCAGAGTGTTAGAGAGGCTTCTCCATATCACAGCATGATGAGGGAAACTGGTTCCTATGGTCTTTGTCCTGCCATGGAGCACCCCCTCTTCAGGAAACCCTGCTTTCTCTACCCCACTAGAATTCTGTTCCTTTCTTTTTCCTCCTACTTCTCTTCCTAGGTTTTAGGAAACTAGTTTCCTTTTGTGTCTAGGGCAGAGATTGAAAACTCAAGCCTGCGAGAATCAGTCATATAATAATCAAAAATTAAAGTGGACCAGGTGGGAACTGCGGCAAAGTGAAGAGTATCTGCCTTGTCCCATGGGACAGCAGCGATTTGACTCCAGCTAGTGTGCCATGTAGGATGGAGGCCCAGCACTACTAGATGCAGGTTAAATGTTGGCAATTATTATTATTTTTTTAGAATTGTAAACACTCTGCAATCTGAACTAAATGTATTTGCAGGTAAGAGCTAATTCAGAGGTCACCAGTTTTCAACTTCTGGTCTAGAGACCCCTCACCAGAATTTCTTGACACAATCCTGCATGTTGGACAGGCTTCCTGAGGAGGATGGTGCCTTGTGGTAAGTGCCCAGATGAACCAAGGAGCCCAGTTTACATCTGTGCAGTGGAAGAGGTGGTGTAGAGTGATCAGAGGTGAGGCCTCACTTGTCAGGAAGAAGAGGAAATGGAGATTTACTATTAGTAGTTCTGGGTTTTTTATGGGGGTCAGCCTCTTGCTGTTTCTCATTCCCTCACTCCTTTACCCATCTGACTTTACTCGACAGGTTTCTTACAGAATGGAGAGAGCAGCAGCGGAAGGATAACACAGCAATAAGCACTGTCTACCAAGTGAAGATGAACATGAGCAGGGAAAGCAGACAGCCCTGCGGTGAGAGCCAGGAACTGTACCATCAGAAGGAAGGGTGCCAGCTTGCAGGGATGAGTGAATGCAGCCTATCCCTTGTCCAAGCCTCAGTATCACCCCCTCTTGTACCCCAAAGATGCTCCTTCAACTCTCTTAGGTCCTCCAAGCCCTGGGCCTGACCCCAATACCTGCCCATACTGGCCAGGCGACTGGCTCAGGGAGGCTTAGAAACAGCCCAAGTTGATGAGGGCATAGGAGCAGAGGAAAAAGTAAGAGAAAATGGGAGTAATGGTGTTCAGAACAGCTTTAGGAGAGGTAAAAGGTAAGGGAGTCAGTCTGCAAACTGGAGTCTTGGGATCTGGGTCTGGAGAGTCAAGAGCATTATTATCTTCTGGCTTCCCTTTCCCCATACTCCCTATTCCCTACTCCTCTCTTCACCTTCTATACACTCCACCCTCACTACCACCAATGTAGCAGACTTCATCTACTTTCAGGACTAGAGAGAGAGAAAAGAGGCTTTGGGTCAGGCCCTAAAAGCTAGAAGTAGGGCAATGGGGCGGGGCATGAGGAGAAAGGTGATTAATGAAGCCGGGTGTGAGAGTTAGATGAATACTCACCAGTAAGGGTGGAATCAACAGCAGTGAGGAAGGTGAACAGATAGACTCACACAAGTTCATTTTTCTTGCCTTCGCCTTTCCCTTAAAAGCCAGTGACTGGGTACAGTTTGTCCTGGCACAGCTACTAAAAGAAAGAATGGTGATTATCAGGGGAGGGTCCCAGGAAGAGAGAGAATGATAGCTTCCTCCTCCTCTAAAGAGGCAGGAAAGAATGGGGAACACAGAGGCAAGAGCTGAGAGAGCTTAGAGATCTTAACAGGAAGAAAGGATTGAAGGCGTAGAGTGCAGTAAGATCTCTGGGAATGTGCAATGGGAAAAAGAGAGAAGAACGACAGAAGAGTGATGCCCTCCCCAAATTTTGCCTTGATTTATGGGCAGACTTTTAATTTTGTTATGTGAGCTTGGATTGTCTTTTAAACATCAGGCAACCACAGTCATCACCATCTAACTCGTGGTTGCTGAGAATGAGCCCTCATTTGCTCCTCCTCAAAAGGTTAGTCTCTTGGGCTGTCCTGGTCTACTTACATTCTCTCCTTTCTACCATAAGCCTCTTGCTAAAGTACCAACTAACCTAGAAGATTTTGGGGGCTGAAACAAAGCAGGAAAGGCAGACAACAGGGCGACACTGAAAATTCCTGCAGACATCATGAAACTGAAAGCAGGCACCATGCTCATGGCCTAAGGAGAAGATTAGGCAGAGGCAGACATCAATGTATTCTGGAAGCAATGCATTCCACCCATATTTTCACCTTCTAACTTTTCCAGAAGTTGAAGGGAATATTCAATTTTATCTCATCTTTGAAGGTTTTACCCCACCCACATGCATCCACTTAAGCATATACTAGTTTCGGAGCATCTGCTCTATGCCCAGTAGTAGACAAGGTAGGATTTATCTCTCAAATCTCCCCTCTGGTTCACTCACCTGGTAGTGATTAGAGAGCACATAGAAGCAGGACCCTTGCCCTCAACAACTGCTGAAATCCCAGCCATACTGGCACTCTGGCCCCAGGCAGCTCTTATTGTACAACTCATGCCAGTCCTATTTCCTGAAATATCTCTAGTCATATAGGAGCCTATACTCTACCACCTCAGAGACGTAGAAACCAGGGCTCCGGGTCATTCTGCACAGAAGAGAGGAGTGGCAGAGATGTCCAGTTAGGAAAGTGTGGTTCCTGTGATGGCAAAGAGGGTTCTTTTGGGGATAGCTGTGGCAGCGTCCTGGAAACAAAAGTCGTACCATTAGTGGAGAGAGAAGAGGGGTTAGAGTGTGCACTCTGTGCCTGGATATCCTCACCTTGAGGTCTCCAGAGATAGTGGTCCCAGTGTATACCCCAGTGGCTGAAGAGAAGATGGAAAACATACCAAAGCAACTGCCCTCTGGCCCACACCACTGCGGGACCACATTTTCTAAGAAAATATTCCCACATAAAAGAATAGAGAGAAAAGGTAAGGTCTTTAGGAGGACCTCCTGGCTTCCCTCCATCCAGCCAAGATCATTACCCCTCTACTCAGTTTAGTGCCAGTGACTTAGATGAGGCTGGAAAGAATAAGAGAATGCCCAGGCATTTATAGGACTCAGAGTGGTCTGATAGTCAGTGACACAGAATCAGAGGTCAAGGGGTCTTTTCTGAGGAGGTTTGGGCTAATGTGACGTTCTGAGGCACTCATGCCCTCTAACACATTTCTCGTCCAGCTTCCCACTGTCTCACTAGGTACCCAAGGAAGCCAGTGTGTTTCGGCTGGGGGTTGTGGGGAGGAATGCCTCAAGGAGGTAGTTGATAAAAGAGAGAAAGATCAGGAAGAAGAAGAATTTGGTCCTGGAATACCATAGGTTATCCCACCTCAAAAAAGGAGACACGTGAATCAAAGGGGAGGAATAAATACTACTCTACTTCCTCTCATTGTCTCATCTTCACTCTCCTCTCCAATCCTCCAATATCCTTTTCCTCCAGCCTCTTTCTATAAAAGAGTGTGGCTAAATTTCCTTCTCGCCCCAAACTGCAAAATGTCCCTTCCTATGCCAGAGAAATGAACCTCAAAATTGTAAATATCCGGGAGCAGAAAACAGCATTTCTCATCTAGTAGTCTTGACTGGTGCGCATCCCAATACCCTCAGAATGAGTCCTTCTTACTTTTACCTTAAAGAATTGACATGTGCAATCTCTCCAGGCAAAACCATCTAATTTCAGGTCTGAGTCGCTGGAAATCTGCTCTGCCAGCTACACACACATACACAAAATCCCATAGCTCCCCACATTCGGCCCCTCTCTGATCTGTCCAGCTCTCACAATCATCCCCTCGGCCTTCTCACTCCCATCTCTATTTCCCCTTGCCTGCCTAAGACTTCCACTGCACGGAGGGGGTTCTGTGTTGAGCTACTCACCTTCCCGCCCTCTTTCAACTAATGCCACCCCTCTTACCCAAGTCTTAAAGGACAATCTTGCTTGGCTCCCCAGTTAAGTCAGGTTGTCAGGTTAATCTATCCATTCTGGACCAGCCTTTATATAGGACAGGGAATCCAGGCCCAGTAGCCTTTGGCCTGTCCTATCTCTCTGGTAGAGGGGAAGGAAGGGTGATTGCTGCCCTCTTCTCTAAATTTCTTCCGGAGGATACCTGGAACTGCAGGGGAAAGTACTTGCCTGGATTTAGAGGTCTCGGCATGAGAAGGGTGTTGTCCCAGGCAGAGGGCGTGGCTGTTATTGTCCTGCCTCAAACAGAATGCTTACCTGCCCCTACTCCACTGAAGTCCAGGACTCCAGTCCAGGCAGGAGCCAAGATCAACCCTGCATTCCACTTTCTGGTGTCATCCCAGCGACCAAGGTGAGCGGTAGACTCCAGCAGAATCTTCTGATGACACGAAGTTGGGTTTTGCTATCTCACCACCTACCTCACATGGACATGGAGGAAACCCCACTGGTGGTAGTGGGTCACCTAGGGTGGGCTGTTCTGACCCCTGCAGCTTCACCTCTCCCACCCCTCCCCCCTCACGGACCCCGTCCTGTGCGATTGTGTTTCCTGTCATTACTGTGCTCCAAGAGTCCCAGCTTTATCATGCACAAAAAAATCAGTAGTCAAAGCCCCCAAAACAACCCAATGCATGCTCCACTCCTCTCGCCCCACATTCCCGCGGGTCTGCACAGCCCAGATTCTTGCCCACTCTCTTCACCCTGTCGGATGAATGGAGACTTTGAGGCCTAACTCACTCCACCCGATCTCCCTTCATTGGCAACCCAATTTGCCTCGCTCAGCACCAGGACATGACCTACAGGTGGAAGGGGAAGGGGGTTATTTCAGGACGGGGCCCAGGGGATTGGGTGTCAGAGCTCGGGCACCCTGAGCCGAGGCCCAAGCCTGTCAGCACCGGCTATAATTAGCCGGGTGCAGCCGCTGACGGGGATGCTGGGCGAGTTCCCTCTGCCACGGGCCAAAACAGAGCAGGATCAAGTGAGAGGGCAAAACAGACCTCTGGTATCTCGGCAGAGTGACCCAGATGGGGGCAAGACGGGCGGGGTATGGACCCCGGTAGTGAATCTTTACCTATGCCTCTTGCACGCTTTGCTGTACCTCGTGAATCGCATAGTTGCATGGGATAGGCTGACCTTCTTGCCTTGGAGTGGAGTGCCAGGGAGGACAAGGGGCGGTGATTTGAAGGGTTTGAAGGAGAGGGACTGAAACGGGCCGGTCTGGAAGCGGGGGTTCCGCCAGCCTCTCTGGGGCTAGTTCTGCCCCCCTCCTCTCTTTCCTCTGCGCACCTGTAGCAATCCCGCGAACTTAAGCTATGAGCGTCTCCGGCTCCCAGCATCGTCCAGGGAGCGGCTCCCTTCCAGTCCAGAAGGATGGCCTTGGCTTCCCGTTGCCCAGCCGGAGAACCCCCTCTTGGCCTCAGACCCCGGACGAAGATTCTGGTTTGCCCCGCTTTCCTCTGGAAGAGCCTGGCCTCAGGTCTATGGCACCAGGGAACCTTCCCTCTCCAGCCTTGTCCCTAGAGGGGAAAGAGGATGAAGATGAAGAAGACTCTACGGAGCCCGAGGAACTGCGCAGCGAGGAGCATCCCAGCCAGTTTTTTGCGGAGGCACAGCGGCTGCGGGAGCAGAGGTTGTTGCTGGATGAAGAGGTGTTAGTTGCCGGGCGAGTATACGGGGTGCATCGGGTGATCTTGGCCGCAGTTAGCAGCCTCTTTCGAGGCAGGCTGCAGGGCATCAGAGGTCTGCAACCTCCTTTCAGCCTCGACGTGACCCCCGGGGCCTGGGAGGCTGTGCTGACTTTTGCCTATGAGGGGGTGCTGGGTTCCACCCCACCTAGGGATGTGCTGGTTGCTGCTGAGGCCCTGGGAGCGCCACGGGTGAAGGCTGTGGCCCAGGGAAAAGGCAAGAGGTCTGGACGCGCCCAGGATGATGAAAAACAGCCCAGCCAGGCAGAGGAGCTGAGGGAGAATCTGCGCGGCATCGAGCTCCTATACCAAGAAGGCATTGGGTGTGACCTGGAGCTGGAGGCAGGCGGCTGCCGGCTGCAGGGTGAGGGCCTGTTGGGCATTAAATTACTGCAGGTGCAAATGCTACTGGAATGGTTGGTGTGTGCAAGCAGCAAATGGTTTGATCCCTACCATAGTGGTGGTTTTGATCCCTGCTGCAGAATTTCCCTGGGGTGGCCTATGGTGAGTCTCCTGGCCCACTGGGAGTGGGGCATGCGCAGTTGAGTTGTTTTCCTAGGAGTTGTGACAGATTTTAAATTGAGCCATGCTGTGGCTCTTCCTGTGCCCAGTAACAAGGAATTTTCAGCCAATTGGCTGAAGCTAAGGGTGCAGCCCACGCCAGTAGAACAAGCAGAAGTGATTGACTCAAACAGGGATTAACCAAAAGCCCTTCTTGGAGTTTTCTATTTAGGACTCAGGGAAAGCCAGAGGAATGTGGTGTTAAAACTCAGTGTGTGTCCTTTTACCTAAGTGTGCTTGACACTATGGCAGATGTGGTTCTACAGCTGATGAGCAAGGTCTGGTACAGTTTTGCTAGAATCTGGAGGCTACCCAGCATAACAGTTTGAAGTTAACTCTGCTCGTCACCAAGAAAGCTAAGGAGGGCTGAATAAATTGAATATTATTTAGATTCTGCTAACATACAGTGAAGTATTAGGTTCTACAAATTGTTATATGTGCCATCTTTTTAAATTCCCACTGAAAACTAGTGAGGTAGGTACTGTTATCCCTAGGTGCAGTTAAAGAACATTAAACTCAAAGGATTTAACTTGTGAAAATCAGGTTATAAGCCCATATCCACTAGCCTACTCTGCTTTCACTAGGCCATGCACTACATTCTGTGCAGCCAAATCAAAGGCACATAGGAACTGGCAAATGGGGTTGGGATGTAGACTCATAACATTTTAAATTAAAAAGAATTAGTTTGGAGATGATCTGGTTAAGCTCTTATACTTTATTGATTTTAAAAAAAGTGAACTTCAAGAAAGGTCTAAAGTCACATAGTTATTGCTCATTAAAGGAAGGACTGGGACCAAAAGTGCTTCTGGGACTCCCAGAAGGAAAAGCATCCTGTCTTAGTCAGCTTGAGCTTCTATAATAAAAATACCATAGACTGGGTAATTAAACAGCAGACATTTATTTTCTATAGTTCTGGAGACTAGAGGTCCAAGATTAGGGTGCCAGCCTGGTCAGTGTCTGGTTAGGGCCCTCTTCCTGTTTTGTAGAGGGCCACTGTGTCATTGTATTTTCACATGGCAGAGATTGAGGGGGGGAGAGGGAGAGAAGGGGGGCAAACTGAGAGAGAGAGAGAGAGAGAGAGAGAGAGAGAGAGAGAGAGAGAGAGAATGAATCTCTTTCATGTCTCTATAAGTGCATTATTCCCATTCATGAAGGTTCCACTCATACCTAATTACCTCCCAAAGGTACCATCTACAAATTTACAAATAACACACTGGGGATTCAACATATGTGTTTTGGGGGACACAAACATTCAGTTTATAGCAGATCTCTAAAGTGTTTGTTATCATTTCTGATAGCACTGGATGGAGGGAGAATTTAAAATTTCATAGTTATAAAAGTCTCACTAGGGTTTGTAACTTAAAATATTTATGTCACTGTTTTTATTTCCCTAAGAAACATTCCATCTTAATGGTGGAAAACTTTTACTTAAAATTCTAGGGACCAATGATGAATAAGAGTGGGATACAGGTGGTTGTGAGCCTTTTCACAGTTGAGCTATAGGTTGATAGATGGTATAGAAGATGAAATGGCTTACCTGCTTTGAGGAATGCAGATTTTCTCAGTCAATATATGTTTATAAGCTATCACTGAAATTTACCACTTGACAAGCACCGAGCCACTACCTACAACTTACAAAGGCAATAGAAAGTCATATCAATATCACCTGCCTGTTGAGAGAGGTGAATGTGCCACAAATGGTCAAAGTAACTTGAGGTTCATAAGCCTCACTGGGAGCTTGGTCCTATGTCACCTGCCTGAGAGGACTTCTAGCATCATTCTCCCCTTTATTATGAAGCATTTTTAACACACAGCAAAGTAAAAAGAATATTAAAATGACACTCAAACACCCATTGTTCACACTTAACAATTAACATTTTAATATATTTGTTCCATCTCTTTATCTTTTGCTGAAGTTTAAAGTAAATCTGTGACATTTTACTCATAAATACTTGGGTATAGTCTCTTTAAAAGAGGACATTTTCTTGTTTAATTATGATACCTTTATCATTTCTAACAAAATTAATAATAATTCCTTAATATCACCAATCCATGTTAAAGTTTTCTCTCTTGTCCAAAAAATGTCTTTTAGAGCTGGTTTGTTCAACCCAAGAGCCAATCAAGGACTGTGCTATATACTCAGATGTACATCTCTCTCTCTCTCTCTCTTTTTTTAAATGCCTAGAGCATCTGGTATTCCTTGGTGGTCTCCCACTCAAGTACTAACCAGGTCCAACCCTGCTTAGCTTCTGATATCAGCTGGGATCAGGCACGTTCAGGGTGGTATGCCCATAGACAGATGTACATCTCTTAAGGTTCCTTTACTCTTGTACAATCCTCTTTCTCTATTTTATGACTTGACTTACTGAAGAAACAAGATAAGTTATCTTATAAAATGCTCCATTTTTATGTGTTTTCCATCATGGTTTTGTTTAACTTGTTCTTTTAGCTTCTTCTTAATTTCCTATAAACTTGAATTTAGATATAAAGGCTTGATTAGATTAGGTTAACTATTTCTGTCAGAATACTCCATAGGTAATGCCAAGCATGCACATGAGTTACATTAAGAAGCATATGAAATATATAGTTGTTTAGCAGAATTTGTTAATAGGACAGAT
Source organism: Cynopterus sphinx (assembly GCA_030015415.1). Classification (NCBI taxonomy): domain Eukaryota; kingdom Metazoa; phylum Chordata; class Mammalia; order Chiroptera; family Pteropodidae; genus Cynopterus; species Cynopterus sphinx. The sequence continues at coordinate 79,760,060 of CM057384.1, forward strand.
TCAGTGTCATGAGGGCCAAGAAGTAGGGTATCAATACACAAGTATGCTCATTGTAGCAGTTTTCTTAAAAGGAACAAGTGAACTTGATGGTGTTGAAAGTTGCCAGTTTAAAATCTCATAATTTCATGAATTATGCCAAGATAAGGAGGGCTATGTGCAGAAGAAAGCTAAAATATATGTGAGATCTTGGGCAAGAGGAGATGGTAGTCGGAGTAGGTTGGGTCACGGTCATTCTTGAGTATGATAAAATCTAACAGAATGGCTGATATCAGTGGCTCTCAAAATTATAAAGGAAAGAACTTTATTCTGTGCATAATTTAGAGAGACCTATATAATTTGCATATCAGTCTTTGCAGCTTATTTTGTGCCCTCTTTCAGAAAATGTTGCCTATAGCATCTTCTCAACATGATCCATCAAGACTCATTCTAATTGATGTGGATCAAAAAGACTAAAGCAATATTTATCAAAGTATCTTCAACCACTAACATGAGAATCATGCAGGGTGCTTGAAAATGTTAAAATACAAAATCCTAGGATCTCCATCCAGACCTATGGAATCAGAATCTTAGGAGGCGGGTTCTGAAACCTGCATTTTAACAATGGTATTCCATCGTTAAACACCATCTCATGGTATTCTGGTGCACACCACAGTTTGGCCTGAGGCCTTGGGTGGTTGGTCCAAAACTGGGGTTGTGAAGATGGGATACTGCCTAGCAGTTTGCAGTACTCTGAATCTCTCCATGCTTCTCTCTCTTACAGTGCACCGAGCAGCGCTAGCCTGTGGCAGCGAGTTCTTTGGGGCCATGCTCCTGAGTGGGATGAGAGAATCCCAGGGCGCAAAAGTGTCCCTGCATACCATCTCTGCCCAGGACCTGCGACTCCTTGTCTCTTTTGCCTACTCCGGGATTGTACGGGAAAAGTGGCCAGGACTGCTGAGGGCTGCCCAGGCTGCTCTGCAGTACCAGAGCTCCTCCTGCCTGGCTCTGTGTCAGAGGGCCTTGGCACGGGGCCTCAGCCCTGCACGCTGCCTGGCCCTGTTCTCCATGTCTGAAGCCCCTGGGTTGGAGAGGCTCTGGAGAAAAGCCCGTCACTACCTCCTCACCCACCTGCCTGTGGTGGCTTTGTGCCCCACTTTCCCTTCTTTACCAGCCGCCTGCCTCGCTGAGCTCCTGGACAGCGATGAGCTACATATGCAGGAGGAGTTAGAGGCCTTTGTGGCTGCTCGGTGTTGGCTAGCTGCCAACCCTGAGACCCAGGAGTCAGAGGCCAAGGCCCTGCTTCGATGTGTTCGTTTTGGCCGTATGTCCACCAGGGAGCTGCGGAGAGTACGGGCAGAAGGGCTCCCTCCACCCCTGCCTCAGGACTTGCTGCATCAGCTGATGGTGGAGGCTGAGGTTCCAGGTAAAGTGAGGCGGAGGGAGCCTGATCAGGCTCTGGTAGTGATTGGTGGGGATGGGCTCAGATCAGACATGGCCGTAAGACAACCATCCCGAAGAGTGTGGTGGGCCCGGGCCTTCTGCTGCGGCGTGGGACTGGTGAGAACTGTGGAGTGGGGACGGTTACCTGCCCTGCCTGCCCCAGGGCGCTTCCGGCATGGAGCTGCGAGCCTGGCGGGAAGTGAACTCTACGTGTGTGGGGGACAGGATTTCTACAGCCATTCCAACACCCTGGCTTCGACTCTCAGGTATGGCACCCCTCTCCTGCCCCCTGCCCCAAGAGTGGGAGGCTCTAAGTGGGCAGCTGAGGGACATTGCTAACCCAGCCAACCACATGCTCCCAGGGTCACTCTTCCCATCTCTTGTCACACTGTGTCTAGGTGGGACCCCAGTCAAGAGGACTGGGAGGAGATGGCACCTTTGTGCCAGGCTCGAAGTTTTTTTCCCCTGGTGGCACTGGATGGACTGCTTTACGCCCTGGGCGGACGCGCCGATGGTGTTGCCCTCAAGTCTGTGGAGACTTATAACCCCGAGCTTAATGTCTGGAGGTGAGCAAAGAAGGGGCGTTGCTAGGCATCAAAGAGAGACTAGGAGACTTGGTGATGGAAAGTTGAGGATGATTGTGTGCTGATCATGTGCTCTGTTCTCCCTTAGGCCAGCACCTGCACTTCCAGCACCACGCTTTGCCCATGCAGCTGCTATTTTGGAAGGTCGATTGTACATGAGTGGTGGCTGCAACGGGACTGGCCAATGCCTGGCCTCATTGTTGCACTATGATCCCAAACTTGAGGAGCCAGGGACACTTCTGAGTCCTATGAAGGAACCTAGAGCTGGCCATGTCATGGCTGCTCTCGGTGGGCGGTTGTATGTAGCAGGTGGGCTAAGTGAGACTGGGGACCTGCTGAGCTTTGAGGCCTATGAACCAAGGACTAATAGCTGGACTCACCTGGCACCCCTGCCTTCCCCCCATGTGGGAGCTGCAGGTGCTGTGCTGGAGGGGGAGCTCCTGGTGCTGGGGGGCTACAGCCACCGTACTTATGCCATCTCCCACCTTATCCATGCTTACTGTCCTGGCCTGGGCCGATGGCTCTGCCTAGGAACTCTGCCAAGGCCTCGGGCTGAGATGCCTGCCTGTCTCCTGACAGTGCCTACTCTGCAGCACATAGCTTTGGATCCCAAACAGCACCAAACCAAATCTGCTGGGTGAGGGAGGGAGCAGCAGCGAATGGGGGGAGGAAGGGATAAGGCACATCCTAAGAGAAGAACAGAAATTCTAGGGGAAGAAAGAGAAGGCTTTATTCAAGAGAGAATTTTATTCTCATACAGTGCTTACAACTCATAAACTGCTTTTGAATATGATCTTCATTTTGAATGATCTTCATTGAGGAAAAGGGGGTTCCAAAATTTCTAGGGAAAGAGCATAGGGGAAGGGGAGGCAGCTGAATATCTGGGTAAGGAGAGGAGACCCAGGAGCAAATATACAAGGATTAGGGACCCTGGTACAAAGTACTAGGGGAAAGTGCCTCTAGCTGGGAAGACAGTTGAGAATCTCCAGTAGCCAAGGTGTAGGGGCTATAAGAGGACAGTTGAGAAAATGATGATTCTGGCCTGTGGATCAAGGAGAAAACTGTGAAAAGGCCAGTTTCAAGAGTGGAGGGCAGAGAGAGGACTGTAGTTGTTGAACCCTTCTCTTTTCTAAGACTTGCTCCTTTCTACTCTTCAATCCCTGGGGCACGTGAACCCTCTGGACAATAGTCTTTCTCAGGTAACTTGCAGACCCAATTTAGTGTTTCCTCAGCCTAGACACTGAAGGCTACCCCAAAGAGCCTCTTGGTTTTCAGTCTAAGGTAGAAGTTCCCGTCCAGACTTGGCACAACACAGGGGCCTAAGAAGCCAGGACAATAAGGTGGGAGTGCTGCATGTGTGGAAGATGAGGGCAGAGGCAAAGGAATTATACAAAATTTGAAGGAATGAGATGGAATAAGTCAGAAGCCTGACTGGCTGCTTTCCTTCTCTTTGGGGTGAATTGAGGGATCAGGAGTGAAAAAAGGACAGGTGTAAGGTTATAAGATGAAGTGGTAGAGAGAAGAATGAAAGGCAGAGAAGACGTGGAAAACGGGTTTTCTCCTTTTCTGTCCCTTTCCTCCATAGTTTTTTGAGTCTATTTCCCTTTTTTGTAGCTGGAGAACCTTGAATCAGATGCTTCCTCTCTCCCTTCCTCCATCTTGCTCTTCCTTTATTCTTTCCTTCCTTCCTTCCTTCCTTCCTTCCTTCCTTCCTTCCTTCCTTCCTTCCTTCCTTCCTTCCCTCCCTCCCCCTCTCTCTCTCAACTCCTCCCCTCTTCTCTCACTCCTTTTCTTTCTTTTCTCCTTTTTCTCTCACAGTTATTAAGTTACCAACTATGTGCCAGGCACTATATAAGACACTAAAGCTACAAAGGTCAGAGAACTCCTGGCCAGCAGACAGACTTGTAAATAAATACAAGTTTTGCAGTGGACTTAGATTTGTGGATACTTACATCATACATTTCATAGCTGATATTTAGAGGTATGAGAGCCCAGAGTATGGAGGAGTGAACTCTGCCAAGGGGTCTTCTGTTAGGGAAGGCATCATCATCAGATGGGTGTAGTTTGAGCTGGATCTTGAAGGCTGCCTGACTCACCAGACAGAGAAAGGAAGCAAATAAGGCATGTAGTGCCCTGTGTCTACAGCAGAGGGGAAGTCAGAATTCCAGTGGTTCTTCAGAGAATGCTGCTGCTGTGGCCAGCCTATTTTCTCCTCTAGAGCCTTTCCGAAGATAATGGTTTTCACTTAATTTTTTCCTCCTTCTGTGACTCCCCTAAATCTTTCCTCTCTGGTATTTTCATCTCTGACCCTTGAGCAGCTTGGGGCAAAAAAAGGCCAGTTATTTGCATAGATAAATTTTCTATTACCATTGTTTAAGATTCTCATGTTCTTAAGGGTGAGATGAAGGAGTCTCCCTTACATCTTTTTTCATCCTCACCCTGGAGGCACTTGACATGTTTCTGCCGGGTTTTTTATTTCATTATTTCATTTAAGTTTTTTTCTATATTTCTGTTTAGGAACATAGTTAAAATGAGGAGGGATACGTAGAATACATAAGAAAAAAGAAAGTTTGAAGAAGACAGGGAAGAAGGAAATGGGAAATATTGAGAAACTACAAGAATTGAGTCTTTAGCGTGAATGTCTGTGAACACATTATGATTTGTATGCAAATACAGGCTCAAATAAAGTTTTCTCATGATCGAATCATTCTTGTCTGAGTTTCTTTATTATGAAAAGCATTCAAAATTTCCTGTAATTTAGCTTTTATCTCCATCACACTACTGAAACCATCACCCTTCTTCATTGTCACCATGAGCTACTTCTCACCAAATCAAACAATCTCCTTCCATCCTTCTGCGGGAGTTGACAGTCTTGAAAACTGGCTCTTACACTAAAAATTTTTCCTCTCCTGGCTCCAGAGATAACACACTTTCCTGGGCTTTCTCTTATTTTTCCAATCCGAAGAGGTGATGGAAAGTCAAATTATAGTGACCAAGAGGGCCAGGTAGAACTGGCAGCCATGGGCCCCAAAGTGTACTGATGGGAATAGTTAGAGGCTGAAGTTTCTAGCTTTCATTATTAATTTTAAATTGAGGTTAGAGTGAGAAGAAAGGAGGAGAGCTTTGATTTGAAATAGGACCCTGGTCAATAGTCCACTCTGATGAGAGAGACCTGATATGGGCCAGGTAACAGTTGGGGCCCTCATCAAGTGGACTGAGATTCAGGTTAGTATTTCAATCCCAGAAGGCAAGTGCAGTGAGAATCAGGAATTGGGACAGAATGATAATACAGACTGTGAAATCCTGGCAACTTAAGGATTAGGCTACAGTTTGGTGAATGTGTAATGGCCCAGGGTTCTTGTCTTTGATAAATTACACAATGAACCAAGGCATTTTAGATACTTGCCTCCTGGATCCCCTACACACCTCCTTCAATCTCTTTTGTTGATGAGGGTAGAATTTCTGTTTCTGCTCCTGTCTTTCCAAGATTGACTTAAGGAACTGGATAGATGGGGCATGCAGGTTTTTGTTTAGTACCGATAAGTGTGTTGGACAACATGGGTCCTTTGTCTCCTGTGCCTAATTCTACGTTGTCCATCTTCTTCTACCTTACTTTATGTTCTTCTGAATGCTCACTTCTCCTCTATCTCAAGCCTTAATGACTCATCTAGGTTGCAAATCTGATTTTTTCAGCAGCCCTCACCTCCACTTGGATGTACTACTATCATAAGTGCAGACTCAGAAAAAATACAAATGCAACAAAGAGCTGGTTCTTTGAGAAGGTTAATAAAATAGACATACCCATGGCTGGACTCACTAAAGAAAAAAGAGAAAGGACAAAAATAAAATGAGAGATGAAAGGGGAAAGTATAACAGACACTGCAGAAATACAAAGGATCATACAAGAATACTATGAAAAAGTATATAACACCAAATTTAATAACCTAGAAGAAATGGACCAGAACTGAGAAAAATACAACCTTTCTAGACTGAATGAAGAAGAACTGGAAAATCTAAATAGAGTGATCAGCAGTATGAAAATCGAAACAATTATCAAAAACCTATCAAAAAGTAAATGTCCAGAACCAGATGGCTTCACCAGTGAATTCTACCAAACATTCAAAAAAGATTTAATACTTATTCTCCTCCAACTCTTCCAAAAAATTGAAGAGGAGGCAATACTTCGTAACTCATATTATGAGGCCAATATCACCCTGGTACCAAATCCTGGCAAAGATAACACACACACACACAAAACTATAGACCAATATTCTTCTTGACCACACATGCAAAAATCCTAAATAAAACACTAGTGAACCAAATATAGCAACATATTAAAAGGGTTATACACCAAGATCAAGTGGGCTTCATCCCAGAAGCACAAGGATGGTTCAATATATGCAAGTCGATTAATGTGATACACCACATAAACAAATTAAAAATATGAATCATATGATCATATCAATAGATGTGGAAAAAGCCTTCAACAAGATATAACATCCATTTATGATCAAAATGCTTCATAAAATCGGTATAGAAGACCGTCTATGACAAACCCTCAGTCCACATTATACTTACTGGTGAAAACTAAAAACCTTCCCTCTAAGATCAGGAATGAGGCAAGGCTGTCCACCATCACCATTGTTATTCAATATAACATTGGAGGTCCTACAAGTGCAGTCAGGCAAGAGAAAGATATAAAAGGCATCCAAACAGGAAACAAAAAAGTGACAAACAAAAACTGTCACTATTTGTGGATGACCTTAAAGACTCCATGGGAACACTACTAGAAACAATAAGCAAATACAGTAATGTTTCTGGATACAAAATCAATGTTCAAAAATCCATAGTGTTCCTATACTCTAATAACGAAGTATCAGAAAAAGAAGTGGAAAAAATAATTCCTTTTGCAATTGTAACAAAAAGAATAAAATACCTAGGAATAAATCTAACAAAACATGTGAAGGAGTTATACAATGAAAACTGCATGACTCTATTAAAAGAAATTGAAGAAAATACAAAGAAATTGAAAGATATTCTGTGTCCTTGGATTGGAAGACTCTACATAGTTAAAATAACCATATTACCTAAAGCATTATATAGATTTAATGCAATCCCCATCAAAATCCCATCAGCATTTTTTAAAGAAATAGAACAAAAAGTGATCAGATTTATATGGAAGCACAAAAGACCCCAACTTGCCAAAGCCATTCTGAGAAAAAAGAACAAGACTGGAGGCATCACTCTGCCCGACTTCAAATTATACTACAAAGCGATAGTAATCAAAACAGCATGGTATTGCAGAAAAACAGACACACAGACCAGTGGAACAGAATTGAGATTTCAGAAGTAAACCCATATTTATATGGGCAAATAATTTTTGAAAAAGAAGCCAAAATCATACAGTGGAGAAAAAAATTGTCTTTAATAAATGGTGCTGGGAAAACTGGAAAGCCACCTGCACAAGAATGAAACTAGACTGTTATCACCACACAGCAAAATTTACTCAAAATGGATTAAGGACCTGAAAATAAGACCTGAAACAATAAAATGCGTAGAAGAAAACATGAAAACTGAACTTAAGGATCTTGGACATAAAGAGGATTTTATCAATTTGACCTCAAAGGCAAGGGAAATAACAGCAAAAATAAATGAATCAGACTACATCAAACTAAAAAGCTTCTGTTCAGCAAAAGAAATTATCAATAAGGCAAAGAAACAACCATCTAAATGAGAAAATATATTTGCAATCGATACCTCTGATAAGGGCCTAATATCCAAAATATACAAAGAACTCATATAACTCAATAACAATAAAAATACAAATGATCCAATCAAAAAATGGGCAGAGGACCTGAACAGACACTTCTCCCTAGAGGACATACAAATGGCCAACAAATATATGAAAAGATTTTCAATATCGCTCACTATTAGGGAAATGCAAATCAAAAACACAATGAACTACCATCTCACACCTGTTAAAATAGCTGTAATCAACAGGACAGATAATAACAAATGCTGGAGAGGATGTGGAGAAAAAGGAGCCCTCATATACTGCTGGTGGGACTGCAGACTGGTACAGCCACTATGGAAAACAGCATGGAGGTTCCTCAAAAAACTAAGAATTGATCTACCATATGATCCAGCAATGCCTCTAATGGGTATTTACCCCAAAGATTTGGAAATCCTTATCCAAAAAAGATATTGGTGTGCCGATGTTCATAGCAGCATTATTCACAGTGGTCAGGACATGGAAGCAACTGAAGTGTCCTATGATAGATGATTGCCTAAAGAAGCAGTGGTAGATATATCTGATGAACTATTACTCAGCCATAGGAAGAGATGAAATACTGCCATCTTGAGCTTCTTTTCTCCATATCTTTTTCTTCTCTTAACTAGTGCAATTCTGAACTACTGAAATAGAAAACTAATTTATCTCTTCTCCCAATATTTTTCTGTTAAATTCATTATACATATGATGCCCTGGACACCTGAAAAATTGATATTAAGAAAGGCTTAAAAATAATTTTTAAAAGGAGGGTAAAAAATAGTCACATGAAAATCCTACTAGCTACAAAACCATTTTTACCCAGTCTGGCCTGTAGGAGCAACAATGTCCAATGAAAATAGTAAAAACTATACAAATTGTTTAATAGAAGCATGGAATAAAGATATTTTAGAGATCATGTAATTCAAACCCTTTTTATACAGTATAGGAAGCCAAGGTATGTGGCACAGTCTGAATAATGCAAAAGAAGGCTTTTCATGAGAGCAGTCTTTGGGTAACATATTTGTTCATAAGGACCTAGAGGCTGACTGGGACAAACATTGCAGTTTAGGGCTATTGGCAGGACTGTCATAATCACTCTTTCAGGGCCACAGAATACATTCCAAATCCTGGATAACCCTTGAAATAAAAGGGTCAGAGGTAGAAATGTGTGAATTTATCACAACTCCTGTATAGTAAGATAACTATAATATATATATAATATATATATGCTATATATATTATATATATAGATAGACACACATGAATATATGTATATGCCATTAGTAGTGAAATTATAGTCTTTTTTGCTCTGATAAAAAAAAAGATGTTCATGGTATATTTTAACTGTTGATTGAAGATATAATAACCTATATTTCTGATTAGAATAATTTTTAAAAAGTATGTGTAGCTTGAAAATGTGCTGAATTAGAATCAGTAACTTGGGTTTAAGCCCCCCAAACAACTGCTGTTTTGATAATGACAAGTAAATCCATTAATCACTTTGAATGCCAGTATCTTATAATCAATAAAACAAGGATAATACCTGTACTATAAACAGTCATGAGCCCCAGAGCTTGGCATAGTCCTAAGCATCTCTAGACACATTTGGAAATGTGCCCCAGTGGTTTGTAAATCAAGTTCACAGGCCACATCCTTTAGATCAGTGAGCTAGATGATGCCAAACAAGGTGACCAGTGTGCTATAGTGACAGCTCCTAAAACCATGAGGGCCATGCAGAGGGTTACAAGGTTTATCTCCAACTACTCCAGCCTCATATTGCTCCTGAGATAGGAACATGTGTTCATCTGGACTCCAGCTGTGGTAAGGCATTTAGGAGGCTAGAGGTCTTCTAAGTCTTCTTTGACTCATCACCATAGGCAATCTGAGTACCAATGAATATTTTTCAAGCAAACTGAAAAAGCCTACTCTCTCATAAGAGTTGGAACTGCTTGTTTTAGGTAATAGCTAACATTGTTTGAGTGCTTGCTGTGTGCTAGGCAGTATGCTAATTACTTTATATAGATTATTTTATTTAAATGCCAATACAACCTATAAAAAGTAGATGCTATTATTATCCTCATTTTACAGATAAGAAAACTGAAGCTTAGAGGAGTGCATTTGCTCCCCTAAGGTCACACAGTTTATAAATGTTAAGCAATATTTAAACTTCAGAGCCTGCTTTCCTTACTATGCCATTTCACTAGTGTAGATATACTTCTATGAATGGCAGGCTTTATTTGTGAAACTCATACTTGGAAACTCATACAAGTGAGAGCAATTAAAGGGTATAAAGGGCATTGGAGACTTAGAGACATCTAAGAGGAATCTAACACCCAACTACTATAACATACCACCTGTGAATTGCAGAGATACTCAGCCAGAGTAAGAGATTCTTCCTTTCAACAGTTTGTTTCATTTATTAGGATGTGTTGAGCCAGAGAATGTTATGAGTATGATACACAAGATGAAAATTTTCAAATAAAAGACTTCTACTGGCCCTTTTACCATAACAGCATCACTGGATCTTACTGCAGACTCAGGGACCAGTCTCTTGCTCCATTCAGGGTTTATGAGATTATTTACCTTATTTTCTTCTGCAGTTTAGGTTTATAGCTCCTTCATAACAGAGCAGGATTTAAAAACACATCTGTCGGACTCCAGAGTAAATGTTTAATAACTATGCTGTATTATACCACCTCCACCCCCATCTTAGATTAGCATGGTGGCCAAGTATTCCAGTCTTCCTGGGACTATACTAATCCTCATATTTTGTTTCATTATTACTACAAGCCATTAAAATGTTTTCCCAAGTCCACTATTTTGACATAAAAAATTTACTTTGAAATACCCTAACCACTTAGAGGTAGAACTCAAATCCTAATGAGATTAGGTATTCTGATGTTTTTAATATGATTATTTTTTGACATGGGTATGTATTCCTCAGGTAGGCCCTATCTTCCAACACGTGTGAACTGCTGACATACTCTTTTAATGCCTTCATGAAAAAGTCCTCCTGGCAATAGTTCATTTTAACAGGTAGCCTTCTGTAGGCAATCATGCTAAAAATAATGTCTATGGGAGCAAGCGTTATTGTGGCCAAGCACTGGACTGGGAATCAAGAGACTTGTGTTCTAGTCCTCGCTCTGTCTCTCACCGGTTGTTCAACCTGGGCAAGTCATTTGAACCCTTTGGACTAACTGTCCAATGAAAAATGAATGAGCAATTACAAAAGTGATAACAGCTGTTTGTCTCTAACTTTGAAAATGTGGCTAGAAAGCTACAGGTAAGGTTGTTCAGGCTCTGTTTAGAGCCTCTAGGATCATTAGTCCACAGCATTGTAATATATGTTTTAGTTCCTTCCCTATACACTGGATGGGTCTGCTTTTTCTCTTTATGGATTTGCTAAAAGCTAAAGTAACAACACCAGCCCTTCATCACCTATCTGGCCACACAGGTCCATTAGGTCTCACAGCAGCCTCCAGAATATGCCTAAGAAAGGTAGCTCAGAGGCTAGGGCTCTGTCAGTAAGGATGGCTAGGGTGCCTGGCCATAGTAATTCATATGGGAAACTAATTTGGGTAAATTTCTATTGTGGCTACAAGTCTAAAATGTTGCCACCCAAAATGGCTTCTGATCACTTTGTTCACACACCTGTTTGCTAATGAGCAAGTGCTAAAGTTGACTGAGTTTTAGATAGCAGGGGTTATTAAGCACTAGCACTCTTTAACAAATGTTCTCAGAGGGAATGGAAGTTGATATTAGATTTCTACGCAAAAGGGTAGAAGAATATATGGGAACAATATATTAAATCAATTAATTATCTTGCGTCAAGACCTCTGTAGGCTGAGAAACAGGGCCATTTCTCTGATTACAATGACCAGATACTAGAGTACAAGGGTGAGAGGAAGTACTAAACCTTATAGGTTACCACAGTGTTTCTTTGTATTTCTTGACCCTAACCTGGGGTTCTTCAGCTATTAGGGAAATGTCACTTCACTGTATACACCCCAGAAGTTGGTTTGGATGTTGATTAATTTGATACCAATTAATAAATATTTGTTGAATGAATGATGAGGGACTGTAACCAATCCCATGGATTTGAGTCTCTTTGTCCCAGAAGATATATTTGCTGCAGAGGTCAGCATCTGCTTCAGCTAACCAACCTCCCAAGATGAGCAATTTGACTATGTGGAACTATTGCACACTTCAAATGTGTTAAGAATTAGGTATTTAAAAATATTTAAGGAAAGTAGGATGACAACAGTGTAATCTAGCCTTACACATTGCAGGTCTAATGTTCCACTTATCTAACGCTGCATAACAAACTGCCCTAAAACTTAGTGACACAAAACAACAACCATTTTTACTGTTTCTCATAATATTATGTGTTGTTGCTTTCACTTAAATTTAGGCAGGATTCAGCTAGATGATTCTTTTGTTTCATGTTCATTGATGGAAAATACTTGGTTGTATTCAAGTGGTAGATAGGATAGTTTATAGGGCCCAAGACAGCTTTGTTCGCATGCCTGGTGCCCTCGTGGGAATGGCTGGAAAGCTGAACTCAGCTGAGGCTGTTAACTGAAACACCTGTATGTGGCCTTTTCAGGACGGCAGTCTAAGGGTAGTTTGACTTACTTGACAGCTCAGGGCTCCCAGAGGGAGTATTTTAGAACCCTGAATGAAAGGTTCGAGAAGGTTCCTTTGACCTAACCTCAGATGACCTAAACTGTCATTTCTGCCACATATATTAGTAAAGCAAGTCACTAGGTCAGTCCAGATTAAAGAAATTAGAAATTGGATTTCACTTCTCAATGGGAGGAAGAGCAAAGAATTTGTGGCCTAGTTTAATCTATCATGCCTGGCAACAATGACTAGTAAGGGAAGGATGGCTCACAGAAATAGCACTTGAAAGAAGGTGAAAAAACATGTTAGTTAAATGTCAATAGGCCAGAGACCGAGGGCACAGTTGTTCTGAGTCAGAGGGGTCAGAAGGGAGAAGACTCTGAAGTTCATGTAACTTGTAGATTGACTTCTGTGTCTTTCAGATGGCCCAGAAAGGCTCCTCTGGGATGTCAAGGACTATGGTAGAGTTAGTACTTATACATATATTACAACTTGTGCGATGCTTTAAAGTTGGCAGTGGTTTGACTGAATAGAAACACAAGCTGTCAATTTAAAGGTAGTTAATCACAAAGGAGAAAAATATCTGATTGGAACCAATGGTTTTTATATTCTCCAGGCTCTCACTCCCTTTTTCACTTCTTATCAGAGGCCTGGCCTTTCCAGTTCAAAGTCTATTCCCTCCAGGAAGTTGGTCAAGGTCCCTCTCTCATACAACCATGCAGTTTGTCTTTTAGTATTTTTGTGACTTCTGAACATGTCTTTCTCCTTTCTGAGACTGTGAAGCCTACAGGAGGCACTGTCCTTCACACTTCCTTCACACTTCATAGGTGCTTAAAAAATGTCAAATTAAAGTGGGGGATGGGACGAGAAGTGTGCAATAAAACTGACTAGAAGAGGTGAGCAATTTTAATATGTGGTAGGGCCTTTAATAAAGGAGCTGCTAAGAGCTGAGGGGATGGCATTCTTTCAACCCAGAAAGATATCAGTCTGGACACTAAACTCATCAGTTGAACAATTCAGCTCAATATCACTGATCAACAATTAGAGGTGTAGACTGTATGTGGAGAGGAAAGTGAGTCATCCTTTATGTACTTGGAAATAAAAAAAATAAGACAGCTCCATGAGAGTTAATCCAGTGGGGAATGGGATGCCTTCTCAGCTCTGGTACAGTCATCTGATTGGCAAGACTCCCTGATTTGATCAATCACAATAATCTGAAGGAAAATTTCTTCAACTCAAGAGTGGCTAGTTTAGAAAAGCAGGACTCGAAGGAACAAATATTTGCAATACTCATTTAGCACCGTCCATGGGAAAGAAAGCTGAATTTGAATTTTGTAAACATCTTGCCATTGAGAGAGTTTTCCTGTTGCAAGGCAGAGGTAGGTTATCTGGCTCCTTCAAAAATCTAACTGAAATATACTTTAGAGATATCAATGTAAGAAGCCCAAACCTGTAAAGAATTTTTATAAGATTTTATTTGAGACAAACTGATGACAATGCCAGGGAGCAAGATCTCAACTCAAATGCTCTTGAGAATGACAGTTTTGCAGTTTCTTTTTTTACATTTGGAATTAAGGAGGAAATATAAGGAAAATAACATGAAAGTGGGAAAAAACAAAGTACAGAATACTTAAGATTATGGGCTTTTTTGAGCGTAATTATGCTCTGATGGGTCTAAATAAGAGGATTAATTCCAGCATTTCAATGGTGTGTTAACCTAGATACACAATAGACAGGGCTTGCTTAAGGCAACAATAAACCTTTTACTAAAGAAGTTATATGCTTGGGCCGTGATTACCCACCATGATTTTCCCAGTTAGACATTTATCATCAGATCACCCTGTGAGGTTACATATATATAGTATAAAATGCATATAAGTATATATATACTTATGTATGTATGTACATGTGTGTATATATATACACACACATGCATATATGTGTGTGTATATATGTGTGTGTGTATGTGTGTGTGTGTGTGTGTGTGTGTGTGTGTGTGTGTATGCGTAAACAAAATTCACATGTGGCAGGGACATTTCTTATTAAGCTGCCTGCAGTGGAGGTAGGTAGTTACTGTCTGGGGACTCAATCTAGACCAGTGGTTTTCAAAATGTCCCTGGATCAGAGATCAGGATCACCATTACCTGAGAATGTGTTAGCAATGCGATTTATTGGGTTCTATCTCAGGTCTCCTGAATCAGACATTTTCAAGTGGGGTGGGGTGAGCAACAATCCTAATTTTAATTAGATGTTCTTAAACTTTAGCACTATCAAAATTGCCTGGAGAGCTTGTTAAATTAGCACAGACTACTGGGCCTCACCCTTAGAGTTTGAAAATGTAGACTCTCAGGCTTCACTCCTTATCTAGACCAGTACTTCTCAAAGTTTAATGTGAGAATAACCTGGGAATCTTGGTAAATCACTGACTCTGATTCAGTAGGTGGGGTGGGGCCTGAGAGTCTGCATTTCGAACAAGGTGATGCTGACAGTGCTGGTACACAGCCCATTTTGATTAGCAAGATCCTAGGATAGAGGTCCCCAAACTTATCTGTACAATAGCATCATCTGGAGAGCTTAAAAAAACTACTGATATCTGAGTCCTACCCTGGAGATTGAAATTTAATTGGTCTGGGGTATGCCCTGGGTTTTGGAATATTTTAAAGATCTTTAGTGATTCTGGTGCACAAGTCTTGCTGGATTTGAATTTCTTTAATGCTATGGCTAACCAGAAAGTAAACTCTAGTTCTTCTGGGTCAATCAGGAAGCCTTGGTCACCAGTTCTTATTCTTCTTGCATCACCAGTGTAAACACAAGGCATTTTATGCAGAGTTTTATATACACTGAGCTTTCCAGAAATGCAACCACAATGAATATTATGGACTGATCATACCTTGTTTTGTTTGAAAATCTGCCAAAAATTATTCATCATTTTGGAAAATCCCGCCATATGAGCAACTCTATTCATGGTATTTTAATCACCATCCCAACACCCCTGTATCATACTGCATTTGTATCTGTTACATTCAAGGCAATTCTCTATGGAGAGGCATGCATCTGAGTACCACATTGTGTCTTTTTGAATGTAGTGCCCAAATATTTACATTTCTTAACACATAGTATTTTATAATAAATCACCTTTCTTCTCCTATTCCTTCTTATCTCCTTAGGATATTTTATTAAATTTTAAAGTTGTGTGTAGGTAAATTATATTTATAAATTGTAGTTCAGTAGGATAAAGGGGACATAAAATATTTGCTATAAAAAGGGAGTGTTGGGACTGATGGGTGGGTGGTAACAGTGGCAATCTAAGGAAGAAGGTGTGATCCGGCTCAATAAATTGAGAAGACAGGATGCTCCAGTTCTGAGCTGAAGCTCAGTTGTTACCTGAGAAGGAAGGGTACCTACCTAAGGAAGTGATATTTTTCAGAAGATAAATAACCTGTTTTACTCAAGGTGAACTTATTTCTCCAGCTACTACCTGTTTGGCCCGGCTCTTCAAGAAAGAACACTATCATTTCCGTGCTAAAGGTCACACGTCTCTTCCCTGAGCCTGGTCCCACCTTCTGGGAAATGGTACTGTCGTAGCCCTTCGGAATGGCTCCAGATTCTTTGAATCCATGGATTTTCCCCAGAAGCATATTGGCTGCTCTCAGTTCACACTGCCTTATTAATTATGCCTTATCTGCACCTGGTTACAGGCTATACCTTTAGACTTTCTGTCTTCTTATAAGTCTATTTTCACAAATTAACTTTTGGATGATGCATTAAGAGTCCAGCTATCTTTGACACCAGGAAAAAAAGGTGTCCAGGTGTGTTGGCTGGAGAATTACTGTTTGAAAATTAACTACTTGCTGGAAATTACTGCTTGGCTACCGTCATAGGAACATAGGCTATTAACTATAGGAATATAGCATTCTAATAATAAGCTTTCTGCTTCTGTACCCCGCTTGCACACCTGACCAGTGGGTTGACAGGTAACGAAGAGAA
The DNA here is from genome assembly GCA_030015415.1 of Cynopterus sphinx. Lineage (NCBI taxonomy): Eukaryota > Metazoa > Chordata > Mammalia > Chiroptera > Pteropodidae > Cynopterus > Cynopterus sphinx. Next base: position 79,776,443 of record CM057384.1, read on the forward strand.
GAAAAATCGACCTCTGTGTTCAGACAGAATGAAGAATGGGATTTTGGGCTTAAAAACTCTGTACCTCTACATTTCAGGGCTGCTTAATTTGGGGTCTGCGTACCCCTGGTAGACCCAGCTGGCTGAATAAAGAGTGTGATTCCTATGACTCACTGAGTTCTGGTGGTCCGTGTGTCTTTCGGGGGCTGGCGGCCACAACACAGGTAGGCAGTGAACCTACCAAATTTTTTTCCAGAGCCGGTGTTTGAAGATACAACAGGAGAAAGGAGTGGAAATTTAGCAAAACAGGGGACTTTCGTGGAGAGGAAGCCGGAGGGACAAGAGGAAGGAGGACCCGGAGAAGGCAAACAGGCGGGTACCAAACTCACGCCCCGTGAACTCCCTCTACAGTGGCACCGCGACCGGGATCCCGCGACCCGCGCAGCCACCGCGGCCCCGCCCGCCGCGCAGTCCCCGCCCCGCGCCCTGGCCGGCTCCTCCTCCTGCTCCCGCGGCTCTTCCCACCAGCGCCCGCCCCAGTCCGCCTCCTGCCTCCTGCCTCCTGCTGCCGGGTGGCTCCGGGAGACTCTGAGCGCAGGTAGAAGCAGGTAGAAGCCGCCCGGCCCGGGGTCCTGGGGCGGGGGCTGCGCGGCCAGGAGTCGGTGGGGAGGGGCCCAGGCGCTGGAGGGCTCTGTCTGCCCGGCAGGGATGGGGTGGGATGTGGGTGTGGGTGTGTGTGTGTGTGTGTGTGTGTGTGTGTGTGTGTGTGTGTGTGTGTGTGTGTGGGATGGGGGTGGTGTGTGTAAGGGCAAGTGAGAAGGGCAGATGAGGACGCCTGCGGAGAAGAGGGAGGGCCGAGGAGGCGTTGGGTGTGGAAAGACCACGGACCAGGAAGAAGAAATCAAGTGCGTCTCTCTCAGCTCCCCTGGTCGGGAGGAGAGCGTAGCTGCCGCAGACGGTGGTGTTTTGAGCGCCGTTTGGAATAATCGAAACCCGGGCTGAGCGCAGTAAACAGGATAGGATATCATATAGCCAACTTAAAAGGGAGGTGCGTATTCATGTGTCAACATGGCAAGGTCTCCGAGACATACCCGATGTAGGATAATGTCTGAAGTACGATCCTCTGTGTGTAGTGCAAAGGAAAAAAAAAGGGTGGTGGTGAGGGTGGAGGAGGCGTATACGTAAATTTGTATGTGCATAGAAAGTGTCTGAAACTGTTCATATAAAACTGTCAGCGGTGGTTATCCCTGGAGAAGGAACTGGAGATGGGGAATGGGGACTTTTCCTTTATAGCCCACAGCTGAATCTCTTTTCACAAACTCCAGAATGCAAAAACTATTTAACTGTATTTTTCTGTTCACTTTTGAGACTTTTTTTTTTTTAACCTTGAGTTAATTTTGAGATTTCCATTCCTTCCCCTGGAAGCTTATATAGTGCAAAGGCATGAGGGAACTGTACAGGATGCAGAGGCCATCATTCTTGTAATTTGCCCACACTGATGTCCAGTGAGATATCCATTTTCCCTTCTGGTCCTGGATTGTCAGTCCATTTATGTTTTCTTGGAAGTATTCTATGTTCCTGTTTATAAGCTCTTGCATTTAAGATTTAAGTGATTGACTTAACATACGTATTCCTGAAACACTTAAATGTAAATAGGAGATAAGCATTTGTCCAAATAAGTAAATATATTCCTAATGATATAGGTAAAGCATTCTGTCAGATTCTTAATTTGCAGTTAATGGAGACTCTAAAGAGGGCCACAGATGGACTCCCTGAAAATTGAATGCGAAATACTGATGTTTTTCTGAGAAAAAGCTCCATAGCTTTCACTAGATTTGCAAAAGCCTCTGAAACTCACTGACTAGGGCATTGTAGAAACAGTTGTGGACAAGGCTAAAAGGGTCCCTGTCCTCAGGAATTTATAGTTTGATGAGGTGAAAGGCAAATAAACAGGCAATTATAATACAGAGGATGTGTTCTATGATAGGAGAGGTATGGTGTAATGAGAATATAGGGCCACCTAAACTAAACTGGTACTGGGTGTCAATAAAGGCTCCTTGAAGGAACTGACATTTAAATTGAGGCCTGCAGAGTGAGAGGATAGTAGAATTTGGCCTGGTAAAGGAAGGTTTGGGTAAGGGGGTGGTTTTGGTAGAAGGAAGAGTATTCTAGGCATCTACCTATGGAAAGATCCAGAATCAAGAGATAACCTTGGCAGTTCATAAACTGAAAAGAATTTGTATGGTTGAAGATTAGAGTTAGATGGGAGATGATCAGAAGCCAGGTTATGTGTGTGATGCTGAGCATACAGAGGGAAACAAGACCAAGGAGTCCTGACGCTCAGGGAGTTCTATTTCAGTAAGGGGAAACAATGAACAAGTAGGCAAACAAGTGAGCAAGATAATTTTTTATCATGATAAAGTAAATAAGATAATGTAGGAAATGGTGGTTGGGGTATGTATTGGATAGCGCCGTTAGACAGATCTACATACTGTGTGCCACATGCATTGGAAGGTTTCAGGAGAGGTGATGGCAGGCAGATTAGAGAGAATTAGATAGATGTGAGAGACATTGAGGGAGTAGAATCAATAGGATTTGGTAGTTTATTGGGTGATAATAACAAATTACCATAGATTCCATTTATTGAATACTTACTAACCACCAGGCACTGCTTTAAGGGCTTAATATATTTTTCTCATGTATTCCTATAGCAACTCTGTGGGGAGGCATTTATCTCAATTTTGTAAATGAACTGAGGCACACAGAGTTTAAGTAACTAGATCAAGGTCCCAAGAAGATTTAAGGTCCTATAAGGATTTAAACTCAAGTCTATTTTACTCCAAATCCCTGTAAGCAGAAAGGGCAAAGAAAAGGGGATGAATTTGGGGAAGATGTAGGAGTGGGATCTATGGAGTTTGTACCTTTATGTCATCTAAAAGGACATGTCCAATGGGTAAATGGGTAAATGAGTATGAAGCTCAGATGAAATTTAGGTCAAGGAATAAATTTGTGAGTTGTCAGCCATAGAAATGTTACCTGGAGTCACAGAATAGGTGAGATCATACTGGGAAGGTATATAGAATGATTAGAATAGAACTATAAGGAGCATTAATATTCAAGGAATAACAGAGAAGGAAACCTCAACAAGGTGTGGTCAGAGTTAAGAGGGAAACCAGGACAGTAGCTGGTTAAACTTTTGGTTAAGCTCTTAATCTTCTGCCTTACCTTTCTCTATTTCTCTCTCTTAGAGTACCCCCTGTATTCTCACTGAAGAAAAGTAGTCCCCAACCTTTTTGGCACTGGGGACTGGTGCTCCTATGAGAATCTAATGCTTATAATCTGAGGTGGAGCTGAGGCGATGATGCTAGCACTGGGGAATGGCTGCAGATAGACGAAGCTTTGCTCACTGGCCCACCGCTCACCTTCTGCTGAGTGGCCCAGTTCTGGAGGTTGGGGACCCCTGCTGTATGACACTCCCTGAATACATTCTTACAATGAATCCAGTCCTGGCAAAAGAAATATTGGTTATTCTCTGCCTGCGGGTCACTAATATTACCAGGAGGGCTATGGGAAAGATATATTCCCAGTGCAAATGCACTTCCAGTGTAACTAGGTGCTCATCATCTTTTCTCCTTTCAGAATATATTGGTTGGGCTCCAGCCATGGACAAGCTCCATGGGCATGTGTCTGTCCACTCGGACATTCTCTCTTTGGAGAACCAGTGCCTGGCCACACTTCCTGACCTGAAGACCATGGAGAAACCACACGGTCATGCGTCTGCCCATGTGGACATCCTCTCCTTGGAGAACAAGTGCTTTGCCACACTTCCGGACCTGAAGACTTTGGAGAAACCACACGGTCATGTGTCTGCCCACCCAGACATTCTCTCTTTGGAGAACCGGTGCCTGGCCATGCTCCCTGACCTGAAGGCCATGGAGAAACCACATGGGCATGTGTCCGCCCACCCGGATATTCTCTCCTTGGAGAACCGGTGCCTGGCCATGCTCCCCATTCTAAAGAGCACTGTGTCTGCCAGCCCTGTGCCCCAGGGTCCCCAGGGTCTGGTGCAAGCTGATCTGTGTAGCCTGAACACCAGCAACCATCTGTTCTCTGAGCCTCCAGACTGGAGGGCTGAGTGCCCCTCTGATGGACTAGGCCTTCTGACCCACTCCAGGGCCCTGAAATCCATATCTGTCACAGAGAGAACTCAGGAAACAGCTTTGGTAATAGCTCCAGATGCTCTTCTTGACTCTTGTCATGTCTGTTGGATGCTCTAGTTCTTGCTTACCTTGTCATAGTGTCTCTGTATTGCTCTGTGTCTGTGTACCTTTTTTCTTCAGAGCCTCTTCCTGAGGTGTCTTTTACCCCAGGGCTATCTTTATCAGCATCATTACCCTTATTGCATATCTAGTTCAGAGATTTTGGACATTAGAGCAAAAACAGGCCTTGTTCTTAGAAAACCTCTGCTCAGGAGGAGAACCAGCATGATATTGCGGTAGTAGAGTTAAATCAAGTGCTTTCGAGATCTTATCTCAGGCATGAGACACATCTGCTATACCCTTCCCACCTTCTTGTACGTGCACGTACAAACACATGTCCACTTGTACATATATGTGAGCATTTAGTATACATGTCAGAATCAGACAAACACACATTCTTCTCCAAATCCTTGAGATTAGGACAGAAGGAAAGGTTAATCTGATCCCTATACTGTCTCTGCTAATTACAAGCCATACAACCTTGGGCAAAATTCTTAACCTTTTGAAGCTTTAATTTCCTCACCTTTAAAATGAGGTCTTTGAAAATCTGCCTCACAGGGTCATTGTTAGGATGACAACTACTGCCATCTTAACATTTATTTAGGGCTTTGCAACTTGCTGGAAGTCATATACACAGTATCCCATTTCATCTACTAGTGGCCCCATCAGGTAGGTGGTAGGAAATAAGGAAGCTGAGGTTCAAAGTTTAAGCAGTTCAAGGTTGCTAGGGGATTGACCTTGGATGTGGACCTTTTTATTCTGACTCCAGAATACTTCAATAGTATCATAGGAGGCATACGTGTGTGTGTGTGTGTGTGTGTGTATGTGTGTATGTGTAGGGGGCGCGCTGGTAGTGTGGTCAGGCTCTGGGCTGTGACATCAGTAAGATGAAAGGAAGGGGAAAGATCATGAGGCATCTGAGCAAATTCTCAGAAGATTTAGTTGTGGAAGGTGGTATGTTTGACAGTAAGATGTCTAAACTAGACAGGACAGATCAGTACTGGGTGTGAAGGGAAAGGAGTTGGGACTAGAGGATAGATGCAGACTCTTCCTGTCCCTGGGAGCTGCCTTCAAATTGCTCCATGTTTGAGGGGTTGTGGGTGCATGCTGTAATTAATAACTGCCACCGTCCCCAGGGTCACTGGTCCTCTTCAGGAGAGAAGTTAGAAGAGAAGGAAAGGGCAGAGGCTCAAATGCCTTTTTATAGTCTAAGCTTGGGAGAAGGGGAAGAAGTGGAGGAGCTGGCCCTGAAGCTCACCCCTGGGGACTCTGAATCTCATCCTGAGCCCACAGACCAGGACCTTCAGGAAAAGAAGGTAAAAGTTTCATAATGGGAGAGGTTGATGGTAGTGGAGGGAAAGGTGTGGGATGGGTGGGAGGAGTGGTGCCCTAAAGCTGAACCAGATCTCCACAGGTGGAAAGGGAAGGAAGGGCAGTGCCCAGCTCTTATTTCTCACTTTCTAATCCCCTTTTCTAACCTCTGGGTTGAACAAATATATTCCTGAATCTAGGGTCCATTCTCTCTGTCCTTGATTTTGTAAGTTGGCCTGAGTGGATGCTGAAGTTGTTCCTCATTTTCTCTTTCCTTCCCTCTCCTTCCCAATTCCCAGATGGCTCTAATGAGCTTGCTGTGCTCCACTGTGGCATCAAATGTAAAGATGAAAGGTGCAGCCGACCCTACCAAGGCTTTCCTTTTTGAAGTCTGTAGTAAACTTGCTCCTTTGGAGCCCGAATTTATCCTCAAGGTACAAAGGAGGGGAGGGGTGTGGAAAGCTGGGAGCTAGAAACAAGCTTATGGTGTGTGAGGGGGATAGTTACCAGCGTCATGCTGCAGGTGGAAGGTGCTTTACTTAGGAAGGTAGTAGAGTCTTTGGGTGAGTCAGAGGTCTGGTCCCTGGGGTTCTCTGAGGAGTGGGGCAGGTGGGATTGGGAAGGAGTATATGAGAGTTCATTTGTTTAGCAAGTACACAGGCTAAGTACATAGTACTGGGCCTTGAGAGTCATACCAATAGATAGAATGAAACATGATTTGGCTCTTAAGGAGCTTATAGTGGCAAAACACTTCCAAATATTATGTAAATGCAAATGGCATAGTAGATAGTGAATGTTTCAGCAGAGAAGAGGGGACAAATGTTTCCTATGAGGCTTTGGAAGATGGCAAGTTTAATCAGCACTTGAACACTGGGTAAGTCTTTGATAGATGCTGGTGTGGGAGGTCTTCCAAAGAGGGAAGTGCCTGGATGACTCGGGAGGAGAAGATATGTTGCAAAGGTGGATATAAGCTAGATTATGGATTAGATTATATATTAGATTATAGACAATATGGAGGGCTCGGTAAAGGTTTTATGCAGGTTGATTAGATGAGCAAGTTAGTTTAAGGCATAAAGCTCTGGAGAAGTGGCTGAAATGCTTCCCCTCACCATTCTGTGCCCTAGGCATCTCTGTATGCCAGGCAGCAGCTGAATGTACGGGATATAGCCAACGAAGTCTTAGCCATTGCTGCCTTCTTGCCTGTCTGCCGCCCCCACCTGCGACGGTATTTCTGTGCCATTGTTCAACTTCCTTCTGATTGGATCCAGGTAGCTGAGTTCTACCAGGTATGATGTTCACCTTCCTGAGCCTTGGCCCTCTATTGGTTCCCTCTCCTTTGCTCCCTGCATCCCTAGAGAAAATTTCAGACAGTTTGGCTTCTCCTGAGCTGTCTTCAACCTTGATGTCCAGACAGGACAACATCTCCTGGTAACAGGCTGAGATGCCCAAGAGGGAGAATACGATTGAGAAGGGCTGGACAACAGTTAAAAAAATTGGCTTATTCTGGACCTTGTATTTACAGTGAAGAAAATGAGAAATATTGAAGTCTGCTGACTAGCCCAGTACCACACAAATTGTAATTTTAGAGCTGGAGTTGGGAACTCGCTCCCTATCCTGTGCTCTCATTTAACCCCGTGAAGGGTCTTGTTTTGTTTTGGAGGATTTGTTTGGGGCTCACTCCTGATAGTCTCTTCTCTCTCTCTGACAGAGCCTGGCAGAAAGAGAGGAGAATAAGCTGGTGCCTCTTCCTGCCTGCCTGCGTGCTGCTATGAAGGACAAATTTGCCCAGTTTGATGAGTACCAGCTGGCCAAGTACAACCCCCGGAAGCACCGGGCTAAGAGACGTTCCCGCAGACCCCCGCACCCTCCAGTCAGTCCCTGCCTCAACCCTGGTCATTCATAGCCCAGGTCCCTTTTCTCTCGAAAGCGAGGGATGAAGGAACATGCTGACCCTGGGGGATCCCACACTAAGCATCTGACGTGTTCCTACCACCAGGAGCAAATGGAGTCAGAGAAATGCAGAGGAGCCCAGTAGAGCTTGAGGCAGAGGGCAGAGCCTGCATCTATCCTAGCTGGCTTCCTCTTTTGGTAGAGATGGGCTATTGCAATGGGTCTCTCTAGGGCCAACTCCCTTTCTCTTTTGGAAACTGCTCCTCTTGTCCCTACAGAAGACAGAGCATCCACTTTCTAAGACACAGAAGTATTTGCTAAAGTACTTTCAGCAGCAGCTTAAGAATAAACAGAAGAAGGTACGTGCCTTGTTCTGTGATTCTGTATCTGCGTGTATAGTCTTTTCTCATCTTAGAAATTGAATCCCATTTGGTTTAGAGATATAATAATGGGTGTGGTAGGCACATGCCAATCTCCTACCTGGGGAATCTCAGCCTGACTGTGGGGTTAGGTTTTGAGAGCACTGGGAAAAGCTTTGTTTATTTCCTCATTTCACTCTTCTGGGTATTATACTTTACTGATGGATCTCATGTCCAGCTGGATAAATTAGTTAAGGACATGAAATATCTACCCTACATAGAAAGTTTAAAACTCAAATCAAACAAATTGTTTTTGCATGAATGACAACGCATTGCACTTAGTGGTTAAGAGCATAGAATATGGATTCTGAGCACCTGGCTTTGAATCCCAACACTGCCAGCACTTGAGGGCCATGTAACTTTGGCTAAATGACTTCCTCTCTCTTGCCTCACTTTCCTCAGGTATAAATGAGGATGATAATAGTACCTACTTCATTGGGTTTTGTGAGGATTAAATCAGTTATTGTATTTCAAATATTTCTAACAATACCTGCCACTGAATAAGTGTTATCTATCACCATCATCATCGTTAAAACAGATTATTAGGCAAATACATATTAGCATTACAAGAAAACACATTCTCAGGTGGTCACCTGATCTTTTCTCTTCATCCTATTAATATATCCCAAATTTAGCTCTTCTACCATAGAAGATTCTGAAAGCCTGCTTCTTTCAGTTTTTTAACTCCTTACAGCCTGCATTGTTTTATTGCCTCCGTTTCCCTGTTCTAAGTCTCAGTGATTTAAATAAGAGCTACTTTTCCCTATCCTCCCTCTAAGAACTAGGTATTCTCTGTTCATTCTATCCCCATCTTGTTTTTCATAAGTCAGTCATCCCATTTTACCACTGATAGTTCAGTCTTGTGTAAATGAAACACAGTGACCCCAAAACACTACTATCTTATGCTTGCCATAAGAGCTCTTGTTGCTAGAGTTTTTTATTCTCAATTCCCACTCTGCCCAAATCTACTTTGGGGAAAGAAATGACCTCATATGTATAGGATGGTCTTAGGTTCTACTTTCTGAAGAAAATGACCATGGTTATAGATTAAATGACCCTTGTGGGATTTGGGGATATTTCCACAGTTTGAGGAGACCTGCAATGCAGTACCAGAGGAAAAAAATCAACCAAGGTTCACTCTAAAGAAGTTGGTACAGCGACTGCATATCCAGGAGCCTGCCCAGCATGTCCACGCCCTGCTGGGCTACAAGTGAGAAAACATACCCTGAATATACATTCCATTTGGGTAACTCTATGACTTTTCAACATTGATTTAGGCAAACATGGCCTATAAATTAGATTGACTGGCTTTGAGTGGCTCTCCTCTTTTGAGTTATTTTCATCTGGCTTTGAAATGATAAGCTATTTCTCCTCTGTTCCAGATACCCCTCCAACCTACAGGCCTTTTCTCGAAGTCGCCTCCCTGGACCATGGGATCGTAGCAGAGCTGGGAAGCGGATGAAACTGGCTAGGCCAGAGACCTGGGAGCGGGAGCTGAGCTTGCAGGGAAACAAAGCTTCTGTCTGGGAGGAACTCATTGGTAGGGGAACCCTGATCATCACACTCCCTTCCTCTCTTCCTCATTTATGCCTATCTATTTTGGACCCTGACTAGAAGATTTCCATGGCAGGATGCTGTTATCTTCTTGCTTGGTAGTTGCATCACTGAAAATGTTTGGACTTATGTCTGCCACTGACCACACCTAAGTGGACAGTAGTGCCAGAGTAGCACTGGCATCATAGGTAGGTAATTATTTTAGATGTGGTTAGGTGACATGTAAGCCTTTATCAACACTTGACAAAAGCGGCACCTTCCCTCTGATCTCACTAGTATCAGTATCTGTCTAACTCATCCAAACAAGGTAGAACTAACTGGTACAAGGCACAGTGGAATCTCCACAGAAATTCATATTCAGGACATGACATTTAAGGTAATTTGCCCACATCGATTAAACCAAATTCGGATTGGGGAGGACTAACTTACTTTCAGTCTTTCTTTCTGTTTTGTTTTTTTTTTTTTTTCCCGTTGTTGTTAGTTTATTTTTAATTACAGAAGACTTTCGTTTTGTTTTACTTCCTCTTTTATCTTTGAAACTTTTAAGTCAACTTCTTTCTTTTGAGAAATATCTAATTGTAGGCCCTTTGACTATATGAGTTTTATAGACTATATTTTGGACCTTCAGAAGCCCTAGATGGCTTTTGCCTTATTTCTCTATGACTGCCATTTTTATATTGTACTTAAGTCAGCCTGAGTTGCTCAGTTGCTTAGCACTCCTCTCACTTTGTGGTTGTCACTGGTGGTATACGCATCAGAATCACATGGGCATTTTAATACACACACATGCACACAGATGTCCGACAACCTCTTCCTCAATATTGATTCAACTTTGGGTGGTGTAGCATAAAAAGGCTTGGGTGGCAGCCAATATGTGTAGATGACCTTAGTATACATCATCTCTACATCTTCCCTCTGCCCCTGAATACTAAAAATCTGTTTCCTGGCTGAGATAAATGCCCATAGTCTAACCCAGTGGTTTCCAAGGTTTTTTGGTCAAAAATTTTTGTAATACACTGGAATATATATACATGTATTTTAAAAAATTGTGTACATGTACTAATAAATTATGAACTTTAATACATAATATAATTATATAAACAGATAAGAAAGTAAACAGCAATACATAACAGAAAATATTATAATATATAGACATAAGTATAAAATATAAGGTAACATGTAATTAGATATACAGATCCTTCGTTGGAGAGACTGCAATTTTTTGGAATGAAATCAGTGAATTTCTCAATCTATTGGATAAATACTCTTGTTATTTTCTAGTATCATAAATATGATATTGGACTTAAATTCTTACCAAAATGATCTAGAAACACTTTCATACATGGCAACAATTGAGAGAAACTTGTGACTTCACGAAAGATACAATAGTTCATTAGATGTCACACATCACTCATACTGTGTACACAACCTAATTTTTCTATTCTCTTGTTGAAAGCTGCTGATAGTGCAGGGTATTGCCTGGGATGTGGGTATAGGGGCTGACAGATCTGGTCTCTAAAGTGGTCTGAATGCACCTAGGGTACCCAGCAAAAATATCAAGCCTCCTACTTATGTTTACCTTTATATAAAACAGCAGTCCCCAACCTTTTTGGCACCAGAGACCAGTGTTCCTATGAGAATCTAATGCCTGATGATCTGAGGTGGGGCTGAGGCAGTGATGCTAGCGCTGGGGAACAGCTGCAAATACAGATGAAGCTTTGCGCACTGCCCAACGCTCACCTCCTGCTCTGTGACCTGGTTCCTAACAGGCCACGGACCAGTACTGTTCTGCAGCCCAGGGGCTGGGGACTCCTGATCTAAAATATAGAATGCATTTTTCTAATATTTACTATATCGATTAAATCCCTATAGTCACTTAGTCCACATGATATATGATTATGTGATTACATGTCACTTATGACAGCTGAGGTTTATTGAGGAAGAGTTCCATAATATGAGGACATTAATGGTGCTCCCTCACCTTTTCTGGTTTCTACGTAATGTGACATCACAACTTATCTTTGAGCCATAAATGGATTTAGAATTAGTATTCAGTATTAATCAAACCAACCCTCTAAAACTGACATAAGCCTTAAAAAGATTTCGATTGGGAAACTATGACTTGAAGATAATACTAATATCACAGGGACGAGTGAACAGTAAGAAAGTGACAGGTGAAATTCTTGTTCATTACAAGTCTTTTTCACCTGTACTTAAATGAAAAATAATGACTATTTTATCAGATCTCATAACAAGTTTGCTAGAAAAATTAAAAAGTATCAAGAATACTATTTGGAAGGGATTTATGGTCACTATTATTAATCGTGAACCTTACCTTAGATGTACATCGTGCCTTGAAATGTTGACTAATGAATGTACTACATGTACACAATGTATAAATAAATAAACTAGGAAATTTTACTTTTATTTATCTGAAAAGTTTGGAAATCATTACTCTGCATTAGAGAATATATTTTGCCAGCTGAGCCCATTCTCAGGGCTGGACCCAACAGACAAAGGGATAAACATAGGTTGTTTATCAAAACAGCCATCCCATAAATAGTGTTGTATAAATTTTGCTCCCAACTTCAGGCCAACCTTATTTTTTTCTTTCCAGACCTTTAAACATTTTGAGTAGGATAGGTTATATGTTAGGACCTCATTCCCTACATCCTGAAATTTCTACATGGCCTCTGAACTCCTTTCTCTGGTCTCTGACCTCTTTCACTCATCCTTTACTTGCTTTTCTTACCTTATTCCTGATCTTTTGCAGACAGTGGGAAGCTTCCTTTCATGGCCATGCTACGGAATCTGTGCAACCTGCTGCGGGTTGGAATCAGTGCCCGCCACCATGAGCTGGTACTCCAGAGACTCCAGGACGCGGTATGTGTGTGGGGCAGGGAGCTGTGTGCCTCAGCGTCTATTGATTTACTAAATCTCTACAGTAAATATTAGAGGTGGGTGTGGAGATGCTGCTGCAGGCTTTTCTTTGTATCTAGGGAAGGTCATGGCCACCAGGCTATTTCCATGTGGGCTGTTAATAAATCTGGAGATACAGATAGATTGGGGGAGATAGATCTGGGGGTTCATTGACACTGAGAAATTAGAGTATAAGAATTTTTCTTTATTTTTCTGAGATTAATGATTTACCAGGAAGAGGCACTTCTGTGATTTAACTTATTTTGGAGGGAGTCTGACAGATGAGAAACAGGCTCCTTCTTTTTCTTCCTCACCTTTCTTCTTTACCTCTTCTCATATTCTCACATGATGACTTTCTCTTTTCTTTAATATTTTCTTCCTTTCTCTATCCCTCTTTTCTGATATCCATCTTGTCTTTCCTCACCTTTCCACATATCTGGAGTGATTATCTCATATTCCTGGTCACCGAGGCCTCTAATGCCCCACATACTTATGACCCCTTCCTTGCTTTCCAGAAATCCGTGATCCACAGTCGGCAGTTTCCATTCAGATTCCTTAATGCCCATGATTCCATCAATGACCTTGAGGGTCAACTAAAAAATAAAGGTATTATTTCTTTTCTTCCTACTCTTGTTTGTCTCTCATGTCTGAGAGTAGACAAGGCAACATTACTGGTAATTTTCAGCCTCTTGCCTTCTAGTCTCAGGGTGTGAGGTGGGCAGAGGTCAGATGCGTGCCAGCCCCAAGGGTTGTGGCACAAGACAGGTTGATGGGAAAGCAAGATGAGGGAATAGAAACTGCCTGACTCAAAATATTTACCTGTTGCCACACAGAATTACCACTTCCTTCCAACACACAACTGATGAAGCAGATTATGATTAGAAACTTAAGAAATGGCAAGAGGCATGCCTATGAGAGCCAGCCTTGCCTCTTAAGTCGTCGGAAACTTCGGGCAGCAATGGCGATACCTGTGATATATGAGCAACTCAAGCGGGAGAAGCTGAAAATACACAGGACCAGGTGTGTGTGTGTGTGTGTGTGTGCACATGCATGAACACATGTGCTATCTGGGAGCAAAGGGTGGGCAAAAAGAGGTACCCTGGCAGGACTTGGGAGTCACCTGGGAAACTCAACTTTTATTCTGTAAACATATGCTTGTCAGTCATCCCAATGACTTAGACTTGCTTGGTTCCAATCATTTCTTGCACAGAAAACCTTGTCTTCAACATTGTCTTATAGAGAGATCATGAAACAAAATCTGTGTTTAGGTCTCTGCTGTATCCTCTGTGACTATTTTATTGGTTTCTGTGGATTCCATGAGTCTGTGTAGCATCTCCCTTTCTCTTTGTGCATGCTAGTGTCTTCTCTGCTCCTGCTCTGCTTCATGTTTTTTTTCCCTTTTTCTTCTTTGTGATATTCTTTTTTCTTTTTGTTTCTCTCGCTCTGTTTTCTGACCCATTCACTTTTCTTTTTCTTTTGACACATATGTAGTTATCAATCAGGTTCAAACACAGACATAAAACCTATTCTGTAAGCTCGATGAAGTCCCAGCACCCTGTCCTTTCAGATGTTTCGACAGTATCTTTATACAATTTCATTCAAGGCAAAGGTAGAGCTCATCTAACCTTCTGGTAGAACTCAGTCACCAGGAATGTCTTGAACCAGTGATCAGTGTCTGAACACAGGGCTGTTAAGAATCAAACTTAGGGTATAGTCCAAACAGTATGCCTTTGCTGGTCAGTGAGGTAGCCACTAGTCACATGTGGCTATTAAGCACTTGAAATGTGACTAGTCATGACTGAAATATGCTGGATTTTAAGAATAGTATGAAAAAATATGTAAAATATTCATAATTTTAGTATTAATTGCATGTTAAAATGAAAATATCTTTATATCTTAGGTTAAATGTAATATTAATTTCTTCCATTTATTTTGAATGTGGCTACTAGAAAATTTTAAATTACATGTGTAATTTTAATTTCATTAATTATATTTTAATTCTATTGGATAGCACTGATAAAAATTACTGAATTCTATAGATTAAAAAATTATGAAAAATTTTAAACATGCATATAACAAGAATAGTATAATGGACTCCCATAAAACTGTTACCCATATTCCATGGTTATATACATTTTACCACACTTTCTTTCCTGACCCTTTTTTTTTTTCCCAAAAGACGTTTTTTTTAAAAACAAATATCAAATAATATGACACGTTTTATTTCATCCCTCCATACTTCTTATGTCTTTAAAACAGACATTTTCTAATATAATCAGAATGTCAATATACTTAACAAAACTGAAAAAAAATATCCTTGGGATTATGGATTATCGCTTATTATATAGTCCATATTAAAATTGTTCATTTGTCTCAAAAATATTATTTCACAGTTGTGTTCAAATCAAAATCCAAATAAGGCATACATATTACATTTAGTTATTAAGTCTCTTAAATCTCTTTTAATCTTTTAATTGTTTTCATATCATTGACTTGCTGTGGAAACCAGGTTCAGGGACCCCACAGGATGTTCTACATTCTGGGTTTGCCTGCTTCCCTGTGTTGTCATCTAACTTGTATCTCTGTTCCATGATCTGTAGGGCATTAACTCGAAAGGCTTGAATAATTTAGATTTAACTTTTTTTCTTACAAGAATGTTTTATATGTAATCCTTGGTACACAGTGAGTGAGAGCATCACATTTTTTTGCTTCCTGATACAGGATCAAGAGGCATAAAGTCTAGTGGTCTCAGTCATAGTGATGCTAAGATTGATCAGTGCTCTTTGGTGATGATAACTAGATCTCTCGCCTGTAAAGTTAATGGTTCATCCAATGATGATCTTTGCCTGAACCAATTGTTTCATTAGCAGTTACAAAATGGGGATTTTTTAAATCATTCCTCTTATTAACTATAATTTTCAAAAGAACCTCCCTTATTAACTAAAGCTATTAAATTATCCTGTAATAGAGATCGTATTAAAAAGGTGAGATGAATGATCTTTAATCATCTCACCTTTAATTTCTAGTTTTCAAAGTAAGGAAGTAGTCTTTGGTCTTTAAAATACTATTTAAATATATGTAACAGTTAAATCTTGCCTCATGAAGCAAGTATTGACTGATGTGTTAAGCATGGGAAGTGATTTCAGAGAGTGGGTCTACAGAGGACTTCTCTCCTGCAATGAGAATGGATTAAGAAGAGTCCTGCGGAATGGGGAAGAGCTGTCAGTGTCCTCTATGGCCATTGGAGGCAGGCTCTGGGAGGCGGGGGGCAAAGACTCTATTTGAGTGGCAAGTTCTTATCTTCTCATCTACCTCACTTGAGCCTCTCTGTCTGTGTCTTTACTGCCTGCAGACAGTGGAAATATGACTGTGAGATACTGGCTCAGTATCGACAGGCCCTGGAGACAGCCGTGGACCTCTCTGTGAAGCACAGCCTGCCCCCGCTGCCAGGCCGCACCCTCTTGGCCTATGTGACAGACACTGATGCAGACAACTGTTATCCCAAGAGCAACCCACAAGGGGTAAAAAAATAAAAAGTGGGGGTTGGTGAGATACTTGGGATCCTGAGAGGTATCATGTTTGTAGACCTGGTTTTCATAAGCACGCATACACAAGCAAGCAAGCAACTGAAATAAATGACATACATTTGCTTCCTGGTATGAGACCTTGTTTGGTCCCTAATGACAATTCCTAGTATGTGTTCTCAAGCCTATTCAAAGATTATAATATTAACATTTCACATTTGGCTGACACTTAATCTTCTCAAAATTTATGTCACCAAAATAGTCACTTTTACCTACCTTTATCCCAGTGCTGAATTTGGGCCAGATTCTCGGCCCCCTCCACCTCCTACCCTGGCAGTTCTTCCCAAGGGCTGCTGAAGTTGTCCTCTCCTAACTGGGGATTTTTTCCCCTTTTCCACAATCAGTGGAAGTATTGAGCCTTCAGGGCTGGATGGGCAAGAGTGAATTCGAAAGTAGGGGAGCCTTACTTCATACTAATGCTTGCCCAATCAGCCCCCACTGAACTATGTGCTGCTGTTGATTGGAATGATGATTGCACGGGCAGAGCACGCAGATCTCTTGCTGTGTAAGAGCGGTGCTCTGAAGACTGCTGTGATTAAAGCAGAAGAAGGTATCCTGAAGACAGCCATGGAACTCCAGGCTCAAGTCCAGGTCAGTCACCCACCCCTACCATGAAAACTATGTGAATAGACATGGGCCTGGGAACGGCCTGCATAGTCAAGAAAGGCTTGGGTATACACTGAAGCAGGCTGTGGTATTTGTTGCTTACTATCTCCCAGGAAACCATATAACATGAGCCTCTTTCCTTTCAGGAGTTGAATGAAAATCATGAATGGTCCCCACATAATTTTGGGAAGTACCTGCTGACTCTGGCTTCCCAAAGAGTTCCTGTGAGTACTGCCAGTCCCCAAGAAACCCTCTCATCCCCCCATTTTCCTCCACAACTGATGTATCTCATTTCTCAAAGCTAAGCTTTCAAACTAGCTAGTACCTAGATGAGTTCCCTGCTGGCTGCAACCCCTTACCAAATACTACGCTGGTGAATGTTGTAACAACCAACAATCTGGGAAAATAAGTTTTGGTTGATAGCATTTACTAATTTCCATGGTGTAAAACTCCTTCCATGTCTGCTTTCAAGCTGATTTCATGATGTTAGGAACACAAAGTTGGGAAGAGATGCTCCATATCACATCATTGTATAGTCTTTTCATGATATAGATAAGGTAGATGTAGGTAAGATCAAGACTAGATAATGGTAAAATATTATAAAATAATTAGGAAGTAATGAGTTTTGAGTATTAATTACCTTTGTTTTTAATATAATTTATTTAATTGTAAGTTTATACAATTTAATATTTAATAGGGGCCATGTTTAACCACTAGCTCATAGAATTCCTAAAAATTTGACAGTCAGCTAGCTCTTGGGAGTCTGAACATGGTACAGAACACCATTCGAATCAGGTGCGATGATTGCCTTGTCCCAAGTGCTCTCAGGAGGGGCAGTTTCCAACCTGCTCAGCATTCTCCTGATCCCGTAATCTTCAGAGTTCTCTTCTCTTGATGTCCTGAGCTCTTTAATGTCTCTTCTATCTCTTTATTTGTCTGTCTCAGCTCCTCCCCTTTTATCTTACAGGTGGACAGGGTCATCATTTTTGGCCAAACTATGAATGGGAAACTGGTAAATAAAGCAAAACAGCTTTTCTGGCAGCATGTGAATTCCAAATGCCTCTTCGTTGGTGTTCTCCTGAGAAAGACATGCTACATGTAAGGATGCTCACAATGCTCGCCTGGTGCCAGAATTTAGTGGTCCATATTTCCTCTCTACACAGGTAGAGCTTGGGACCCTCTTGCTCACTAGGAACCTCCTCATCTTGGCCTCTTACATCTATTGCACTTCAGGTGCTAGACACTTCTGTGAAGTCTGCAGCTTAGCTCATACCCCTTTGTGAAAGTTCATCCTAACCCCAGCCTCGCACCTAACTGTATTAAAAGTGCAGAGGTGGGGGTGTCCATCCTAGGGTGTTCGGGGGCAGTGACTCTGTGTTTCTGGCCCTGTCCCTGATGGGTATCGGCTTCTTCCTTTGCCAGGTTACGGGATTTGAATCCCAATGACGTGACACTCTCAGGCTGTACTGACGGGATACTGAAGTAAGTACAGGATGGGCACTGAAGGGATTGGGGGCTTTATTAGAGCATTTCTCAGAGATTATCTGTGGTCTCTACTCCATTTACTTCTTTTTTAAAGCAAGATAGACATTTATTCCTCTTTTACAGCTCTCTAGGCTAAGCAGCAACACAGTATTAGAGAGACCCAGGCACCTTCTATCTTATTACTCCACAATTATCAAATACTCAGCTTCCACTACTTGGTTTAAAATGGCTGCTCCAGCTCCAGCCATCCTTTTTGTATTACATCTAGTAGGAAAGAGGAAAAGGGGACTTGGAGATTGCAGTGTTTGCTTTTAAGTGAACAATTTAAGAGTTGGTCATATCACTTCTACTAGTTCTATTCTTGATCCCATGCTAAATATATTTATTTAAGCTGAATTTATAGAAATCCTTTTACTTTGTCTTTTTCTCCATATTTAACCTTCTCATTTACGTGATTTCTCCCCTTTCCTTTCCTTTCCTTTCCTTTGGATGCCACCCATTGCTTCAACTCCTATTAGGAAGCCTCATGTACATTTGTCCTTCTCTAGGGAGCTTTCATGACTGATACTGAGCTGATCAAGCCCAAACTGGGATGGCCTTTAATCATTATCCCTTCACCCAGCTGCTTTTCCCCTGGCCCAACAGAAAGTCTGTGATAACCATGCACAATCAGGAGGGGCTAGAACTGGGTTCTTCTCTTTTCCTTCATTCCTTCAACCCTTATTTGTTTTAAGTCTACATTCACTGCTTATGGTCATCTTCTTAAAGAGCTTCAGTTAACTGGGTAACCAGACCTAGCCATATTTTTGTCCCCTGCCCCCTTAGAAGACCTTCCTGATTCTGACCCTGGAATTCTGCTCTCATTTATTTTGTCACTACTTGTCAGATTCATTGCAGAACGTGGGGCCTCCCGTCTCCTAGAACATGTGGGCCAAATGGACAAAATATTCAAGATTCCACCACCCCCTGGAAAGACAGGAGCCTCGTCTCTCCGGCCACTGGAAGAGAATATTCCAAGCCCCTTGGCTTCCATTTCCCAGCCTGGGTCAGTCTATGTTTCTGTGCTTTTGTGAATTGGGAGGGGCTGCCATCAAAACCTGGAGAAACTCAAGGTGACTGAAATTCCGGCTGTTGAAATGCTGCTTGCTCTATTCACTGAGGTGTACTTCTGCTTTTCCAGGTAGGGGTTTCTCTAACACAGGAAATTGTCCGATTGTGAGCTTGCATGCCCCTTTCTCTACAGGAGAAAGGGGGTCAGACTGTGAGGTGGACAGCATACAGCCAGGGCTCAGGCAGAGGGCTTGGGAGCATGCCTTTGGCTTTCTCATCCTGGCTTTGACTTGGGCTTGTTGCTTCATTCCTTCAGCTGTAGGTTCTTGATTAGTAAAATGGAGATAGTGATTGGGCTTACCTCACAATGTTGTTCTGAGTCTTCCATAGGCAGATAGTAAGTACATAATAATTATAAGCTGACAGAGGAGGGGTGCATGAGAATTGGCATTTGGAGTTTAATTTCCAGGGCTCTGCAGTTGGGGCTACAAACAAGTTATTCTCTGGAGACCTGCTGGACACCTTGCTGTTGTCTGTTGTACCAGACCTATGCTCAATCCTAAAGGGTGATCACAGCCATGCCTGTGCAGTTTGAGTTATGGGACTGATCCCTAGTCTGAGCCCAGCTCTCTGCTTACCCTTAGATGGCGCAGCATCAGGCTTTTCATTTCCTCCACTTTCCGGGACATGCATGGGGAACGGGACCTGTTGCTGAGGTCTGTGCTGCCAGCATTGCAGGCCCTAGCGGGCCCCCATCGCATCAGCCTTCGTGCCATTGACCTGCGCTGGGGCATCACTGAGGAGGAGACTGGAAGGAACAGGTGTGGGGGCCACAGAGAAGGGGGGCTGGGTATGGGCTTGAGTTGTGGAATTGAGGTGGGCAGGCTTGGGGCTGTGAAGACGACTGAGGGCTGAGGGCTGAGGGCAGTGGAGTGCCCCTTGAATGCTAACAAGAGCAACCTGCCTTCACACTGCTTAGTTATGAGCCAGACTCTGGCTCCCCATTTGTCATGTTCCCTGATACCATACCCATAACCATGCCTGCAGACAACTGGAAGTGTGCCTTGGGGAGGTGGAGAACTCGCATCTGTTTGTGGGGATTCTGGGCTCCCGCTATGGCTATGTTCCCCCCACCTACAACCTTCCTGACCATCCTCACTTCCGCTGGGTAAGGCTGACAAGGTTGGAGCAGGATCTAGGGTGGGAACGAAAGTTGGGGTAGGAGTGGGGAAAAGCCATGGTTTGTCAAGAACCGTGGGACTATGCATAGGCAGGTCCTTGAGACTTGAAGTGAAATGCAGACAGAAGATTCTGTGAGCGGCCAAATCCAGATGAAGGAATTCCTTTAAGAAGTACCTCCGGGTTGACCAAGGGATATGAGAGTTTAGAGGGCAGGTCTGTTTAGTTTTACCATCAGGTAGATCTGGTTCTGACTTCCTTTCTGTCATGGTGTGGCTTAGTGGGAAATAGCTTATTCTAATCTAGCTTCAGTTTCCCCCATATACTAAAGAGAAATGGTGACATTTCCATTGCAAGGTTATTATGAAGATTAGAAATCTATAAAAATGCTCAACACATGACAGGCATTCAGTAAATGTTAGCTGTAAGCTATATTTTATTGGGAGGGAGGAATGTTATTGAGATGAAGGAGCCCTGGGGTCTTGGCAGGTCTCATGTGAGGGGCTAGTGTGACATAGAACTAAACCCACCTATTCTCTGTGCTCTCCCTCAGGCTCAGAAGTACCCTTCAGGTCGCTCTGTGACAGAGATGGAGGTGATGCAGTTCCTGAATCGGGGTCTCCGTCTGCAGCCCTCTGCCCAAGCACTCATCTACTTCCGAGATTCCAGCTTCCTCAGGTACCTTCTGTGGCCTCTGGGCCTCAGTCTCCACAGAAGACTAGATAGGCCTAGTGGCCATGTCTTCTTTCCTTATAGTCAGAGTATGGGAGAGGGAGCTAGAAGAGAGAAATAGAGCTTTGTCAGCTTTTGCCTTTGCAGCACCAGATTAGCCTTGGAGCTGAGGTCAGGAGATCTCTGCTTGAGATGTTTCAGGGAACCACAGCCAGGTCTGACAGTTTGGGGTGGAGAGAGGCTGGGGTCTGAGTTCAGCATCATTCTCGGTATCTTTGGTGGTCAGCTCTGTGCCAGATGCCTGGAGGCCTGACTTTATTCCTGAGTCTGAAGAAGCTGTACATCGGATCTCAGAACTGAAGAGCTACTTGAACAAACAGAAAGGGATTACCTGTCGCAGGTGAACTGGGAGAGGTAGAGAGCCCCTGCATGGAGAGATGTGATGAGGGAAGCCAGGTCTGCTGACTCTGCT
This sequence comes from Cynopterus sphinx, assembly GCA_030015415.1. Lineage (NCBI taxonomy): Eukaryota > Metazoa > Chordata > Mammalia > Chiroptera > Pteropodidae > Cynopterus > Cynopterus sphinx. The sequence continues at coordinate 79,797,822 of CM057384.1, forward strand.
TGTGCTTGCTCTGCCCACAGGTACTCCTGTGAGTGGGGGGGTGTGGCAGCTGGCCGGCCCTATGTCGGGGGGCTGGAGGAGTTTGGGCAGTTGGTTCTGCAGGATGTATGGAATATGATTCAGAAGCTTTACTTACAGGTCAGTGGGGGCATTGGTGGCCATGGAAATGGAGAGGGAGTAGGGTGGTCTGGGTACTCCTGGGTGGGAAGTAATGGGTGGGAGCTCCATGAGTTTTAGGCCTACAGTCCTGAGGACACTGGAAATGTAGATAGTCACTACCCCATGTGCCCTCAGCCTGGAGTCCAGCTGGAGCAGTCAGTGTCTATCCCAGATGATGATGTGGTCCAGGCCACCTTTCAGCAGCTGCACAACCCACCGAGTCCTGCCCGACCTCGCCTTCTTCAGGACATAGTTCAGCAGCTGCTGCTGCACCGAGGGAGGCTGAGCCTGGTGACTGGACAGTCGGGACAGGGCAAGACTGCCTTCATGGTACAGAGTTTCAGAGACCTAGGCAGGAGGATGGGAGGAAGGGCTATGTGCGCTAAGGAAGGATGAGGAGATGGGGGGCACGAGAGCTTGTGCATGTAAAATGTGACCATGTTTCCTGTTCCCTTTCCATACAGGCATCCCTTGTTTCAGCCCTGCAGGCTCCTGATGGGGCCAAGGTGGCCCCTTTAGTTTTCTTCCACTTTTCAGGGGCCCGCCCTGACCAGGGTCTTGCTCTTACCCTACTCAGACGCCTCTGTGCCTATCTGCACAGCCAGTTGCAAGAGCCTGGTCCCCTCCCCAGATCTTACCGGTGTGTATTCTCACCATTAGCCTTGCTTCATTGATGCCTCATGATGCCACCCCTGTGTCTCCCTCTCTGCTGATTCTGGTCCTTCCCCTCCATGTATAGAAGCCTGGTATGGGAGCTGCAGCAGAGGCTGTTGCCCAAGTCTGCTCAGTCCTTGCAATCTGGCCAGACCCTGGTGCTGATCATTGATGGGGCTGACCGGTTGGTGGATCAGCATGGGCAGCTGATCTCAGATTGGATACCAAAGACCCTTCCCCGGGTGAGTGGGAGAAGGGGGTGGGGGTGGGATGCAGTAGGGTAGAGAGGGACCTCTCCAATGTGGTCCTCCTTTTCTTTCCTTTTGCCCAAATATCACAGTGGGTGAACCTGGTGCTGAGCATGTCTAGTGACGTAAGCCTGGGGGAGACTCTTGAGCAGAGCCAAGGTGCCCATGTGGTGGCCCTGGGGCCTCTGGCACCGTCTGCCCGGGCCCAGCTGGTGAGAGAGGAGCTGGCTTTGTATGGGAAGCGGCTGGAAGAATCGCCTTTCAACAACCAGGTTGGATTGAGTCCAGGGCTGGTGCTTGTGTGGGGTGAATCTGGGAGCCAAGGCTACCAGCTGCCCCACACGGACCAGCTGCTTCTTTGTTTTCTCAGAAACTCTGTACCAGGGGAAGTTGTTAATAAGATAACTGTGATTCCTTATCATATTACCCAGCCTTTTCCCTTGGTGAATGGCCTCTCTGGGGCCCACCCTGATGGTGAGGGGAATAAAGCTGTGGTTATCAGATGGGATAGACTGAGCCATAGGAGAATCCCTGAAAAGTGGCTAGCTGGGCAGAGAAGCATAGGAAAGGGATGGCTGTGCCCCAAGGTACTGCAATGTCCATTGCTGGGGACTCTCAGAGGAGGAAGTACCTTGCAGTGGGCGGCATGCTAGACCGGAGGGTAGGGGGTGGAGGGCCGGCTGTGGACAGGCACTCTGGCCCCCATGCTGAGCCCTCTGAGTCTCGCCAGATGCAGCTGCTGCTGGTGAAGCGGGGGTCAGCCTCGCCGCTCTATCTTCGCTTGGTCACCGATCACCTGCGGCTTTTCACACTCTACGAACAGGTTGGTTGAAGATATAAATCCCCACTCATCTTCTGAGTCCTAATCTCACCTCTCAGTCTCCATTCAGCTTCTTGCATCCCCATCCCTCACCTTTTACCACCCTTGTCTTTTGCCATCTTTGATCACTCATTCCCCATCCTCACTTCATCCCCAACTTCACCCATTTCTCTTTCCTTTTTATTCCTGTCCCCTCTTTTTCTCACAACTGAATCTGCCTCTTCCTCTCCCCCCACTGATTGAAGCCCGTCTCTCTTCTCCTAGGTGTCTGAGAGACTGCGGACCCTTCCTGCCACTGTTCCCCTGTTGCTGCAGCACATCCTGGGCACCCTTGAGCAAGAGCATGGCCTCGATGTCCTTCCCCAAGCCTTGGCCACCCTTGAAGTCACACGTAGTGGTCAGTGCTTGGGGTGGGTTGAGAAGCTGAGGGCTCAGGGGTTGGATTACCTTGGTTCAGCCGGAGTCTCAGTGAGCAAGGCAAGGAAGAACTATGTCCTGGGGATGGGTACACTGTGTGGTTTGGTGAGGGCCTCAGAGAGCTTGCGTTTTCAGGTCTGACTGTGGACCAGCTGCATGGAGTGCTGAGTGCATGGCGGATACTTCCCAGGGGGCCCAAGACCTGGGAAGAAGCTGTTGCTGCTGGTAGCAGTGGAGATCCCTACCCCATGGGCCCGTTTGCCTACCTCGTCCAGAGTCTGCGCAGGTACAAGTGCCTCCAAATGAGTTCCTGCTGACCTCCTGTCTTCCCATTTTTGAGCCAGGGCTCCATATGATCCTTTCTTCACCCTATCCTTCCCTTGGCATAGCCCCTGACCCCTGTCTCTCAGACTCTATATGGTTGCCACTCAAGTTACCACTATTTGAGGTGGGAATGGGAGCCTATAACTGTGCCAAGATGCTCACCGACGGACCTCCTCCCCCTCTTTTCCTTCCTTCTTTCCCTCACATGAGGACAGTTTGCTGGGGGAGGGCCCCCTGGAGCGGCCTGGTGCTTGGCTCTGCCTCACTGATGGGCCCCTGAGAACAGCAGCAAAATGTCGCTATAGGAAGAGGCTGGAGCTTGAGAGCACGGCACACTTCCTCATCGCAGGTAATTGTAGCCCAAGTGAACTTGGGGCAGTAAATATGGGGCCTGGGCCTGCAGGCCAGGATCATTCGCTGGTGCTCCCCATTGGCTGGCCCCCTCACCTGCCACTCGAATGGGTGGATGGCTTGATATATATAGTCTGAGCGATGTGATCTGTGAAGATGCTTCTGGGCTGAGCCCATCTCAATGTCTGTTCCTGTGACCCATACCTGCAGCTCAGCTCTGGAAGACTTGTGACCCTGATGCCTCAGGCACCTTCCGAAGTTGTCCTCCTGAGGCTCTGGGAGACCTGCCTTACCACCTGGTTAGTCCTCATATACCATAGGCACCTTCTCCCAAGCAATTGCTCTGGCTTTTCTAAGACCTCTCTCCACCTTGACCACCACTCCCATCACCACTGCCATTACCCATCCCAAACTCCCTCTATCTTTCTCCTTTTGGTTTTCTTGCTCGTCTCCTTCAGGTCTTTTGTCCCAGCTCCTAGGAATAGGTTCCAGCTTCATAGGCCGGTCGAAGACTGGACTGTTCCTCTTCACCAGCCTCTTCGTATCCCTAATGAATTCACTCTGGCCCTTCCAGCTCCAGAGCGGGAACCGTGGTCGTCTTGCAGACTTCCTCACCAGTCTCCATGTGGTGGCTGCGCACCTGGAACTGGGTCTACTTCCTCGGCTCCTGGAGGCCCATGCACTCTATGGTGAGATGCGTCACTAGGTGACTTCTCTGAAATATGAGGTTCCTGGGTGTGTTCATGGGAAGGCCTGCTCAGAGAGAGGTGTCATGGAAAAAACAATCCAATTTCCATTCCAAATTGAAAATGTGAGGATAAGCAAGTGAGTCTCAGGAGACCTTTTGCCTAGATCTCTTAAACCAGAGGTTCTCAAACTTTATTTAGTGAGTGTATAGTAACCTGGAAAACTTGTTTTGATTGAAGATCTCTAGGTCCACAGATTCTGGTTGCCTAGGTCTATCATGGGGCCCAAAGACTTGTACTTTTAATAGATGTTGCTGATGTGGGGCCCGAAAGACACACTTTGAGACTTAACATTTTAGACACACCTATGATAGATTATATTTTGTGCTTGGGTTCTTGGGGGTTTAGGCTGGCTTCCAGTGACCCTCTCCATCTCTTCCATAGCTTCCTCAGTCCCTGAAGAAGAACAAAAGCTTTCTGAGGCTGACATTGCTGTATTTCACACCTTTCTGAAGCAACAAGCTTCAGTCCTCAGTCAGTACCCCCTGCTCCTGCCCCAGCAGGCAGCCAACCAGCCTCTGGACTCACCTATTTGCCACCAGGCCCCCCAGCTCTCTCAGCGATGGCACCACCAGCGCATACTACGATGGCTTAATAAACCCAGTACCGTGGGGGGCCAGCAAAGGTAAGAACCTTGACCCCAGACCCCAGTGACCCCACCAAAGAGCAAGCTGCTTCCCTTTCTGAAACTGGAGAATAAAGGACAGACCAGAGTCACTGTGGGAAGGGGGATTCAGGCACAGAAATGCAGAGATGAATTCCCATTTGCTTCCTTCCTCTCATTCCTCATTTATTCCCTTTCTTCCTGCTCTTTATCTAGCTCTAGTCTGTCCCTGGCTGTTTCCTCATCTCCCACAGCTGCGGCCATCTCCCCCAGTGGGCAAAGAGCTGCTGTGGGCACTGCCAATGGGACGGTGTATCTGTTGGACCTGAGAACCTGGCAGGTATGACACTCAAGGTGGGACAGTTTACCTTCAGAAAATCCTCACAGACTGCCCTTGGGCCCTAGACAAGACAAGCCTACCTGCTATCACCCCGTTTGATTCAGCAACTTTACTTTCCTCACATCAGATCAAAAGGGCTTGGTCAAAAATCAATCACACAGCAAATATTTGCTGTACACCTTTCACTCAAAGCATTTTACTAAGCATTACAAGGAACAGAAGGCTTAAGACATTGTCTTTGCCTACCAAGTGGTCAGTTTGTTGAAAGATAACACATAGAAAGAAAAAAGAAACCAAATATAACCTTGTCACATAGATCAGAGCTGAGTGAGTGGTACAGTGACTGGAGGATATAGGACCGTGAAGGACAGGCCTTTGGGTTGAGTGAGGAGCCTATGCAAAGACATGGGGGGAGAATAGTTCCTGTAAATTTCTGGGAATGATTATAGCAGAGGATGCTTATTGAAGGAGGGCAACGTAAGGTTAGGCTGGAGAGGTAGATCTCTCCTCTTCCTATCCGTTCCATTCCCATCGTGTGCCTGTGTGTAATGTCATTCCCTCTTCAAACCCATTCTAAGTCTTCTGTGATTTGGGGATATGTATAGGATTTGGGGTTGGGGAGAAGATGTGACTCCACTTGAATTATGAGGCCTCACTTGGACATGAGTTCGGCCTAGGTCTGGAATGGGACCAAATCTTTGTACTTTGGCCCCACATCAGGAATTCCTGTTAAAAGGGGTCCACACTTTAAGACTTATGTAAAGAATGCAGAGAGCCAAGGGCTCCAGCCCTTCTTAATGTAACCTCCTCTTTGGTTGGGGCTTGGAGTGGCTTACCATGGGGGGTCCCGGGAGTGTCCTGAGCATCCTGCTCACTGTCTGTCACAGGAGGAAAAGTCTGTGGTGAGTGGCTGTGATGGGGTCTCCTCCTGTTCATTTCTCTCGGACAATGCCCTCTTTGTTACTGCCTTTGATGGGCTTCTGGAGCTTTGGGACCTGCAGCATGGTTGTCGGTAAGGGTCCCCCATGTCTTAGAGTGAGGGCCTTCCCTGTTTGTGGGAAACCTAAGGGGAGGGAAATGAGGAGGGAGCCTGTGGCCAGAGGGCCTTAGGACTGACTCTTTCTTCATGGGATAGGGTGCTCCAGACCAAGGCTCACCAGTACCAAATCACTGGCTGCTGCCTGAGCCCAGACTACCGGTTGCTGGCTACTGTGTGCCTGGGGGGATGCCTAAAGGTAAATACCAGGAGCTGTGGCCCTGAATGTTGAGTCTGGCTATGAGGTTGTTCTTTCAGTGTGGCAGAGCTGCTGACGGCTTGGCCTGAGGAGGTTTCCCTGCTGAGGGTGGGGGATTGGACAAGGTTCCTGGGGTTCTAGGATTAAGGAGCTCGGGCCTCTGTATTCAGCACCTGATTCTTGCCCTTCTCTCTCCTCCAGCTGTGGGACACAGTCCGTGGGCAGCTAGCCTTCCAGCACACCTGTCCCAAGCCCCTGAACTGCATTGCTTTTCACCCAGAGGGGCAGGTAATAGCCATAGGCAGCTGGGCTGGCAGCTTCAGCTTCTTCCAAGTGGATGGGCTTAAAGTCATTAAGGTGAGAAGATCCTGGGTAGCCCTAGGGAAGAGATGTAGAAGCCTGGGAATGGAAGGTGGGGAATGATGGATGCCTACATTTTGTGTCTCTTTGGGCCTGTATTGAGATTTCAATTTCTGTCTCCCCATATAGGAACTGGGGGCCCCAGGAGCCTCTGTCCGTACCTTGGCTTTCAGTGCATCTGGGCAAGTTGTGGCTGTGGGCCGGCTGGATAGTATGGTGGAGCTGTGGGCTTGGCAGGAAGGGGCACGGCTGGCTGCCTTCCCTGCCCACCACGGCTTTGTAGTTGCTGCCCTTTTCCTGCGTGCTGGTTGCCAGTTATTGACGGCCGGAGAAGATGGCAAGGTCAGGTTACAGAGGGCTGATGATGGGTTATAGGGCGCATGTAGCAAAGGCAAGGAATATTTGGATGAGGGTGGGATTTTATTGAGGAGACTGGAGAAGCTTGGTTGGAGTGAGCTTCAGGGAGATTGGTGTGGGAGTGCATACGGGCAGCTCTCAGGAGCAGTCTCTGGAAGGAGGACTTTAACAGGGTGGCTGTAACTCAGGTGGGAGTGGGGTATCTTTAAGTTTTTTTTTTCTTGGCCCTCAGGTTCAGGTGTGGTCCGGATCTCTGGGTCGGCCCTGTGGATGCCTAGGTTCCCTTTCTCTCTCTCCTGCCCTCTCTGTGGCTCTCAGCCCAGATAGTGATTGGGTGGCTGTTGGGCACCGAGCGGATGGCATCAGGATCTACAAAATTTCTTCAGGTACCAAATGGAGAAGGGATGGGGTGTTCGAGCCTTTGGAAAGAGTCCCCACCCACACCCTGACTTCCTTTCCAAGTGTCTTCCTCTCTTTTCTCTCATTTTCTAGGTTCCCAGAGGGTTCAGTGTCAAGCACTAGATGTGGCGGTCTCTGCACTGGCCTGGCTGAGCCCTAAGGTGTTGGTGAGTGGTGCAGAAGATGGGTCTCTACAGGGCTGGGCACTCAAGAAAAGCTCCCTTCAGTCCCTGTGGCTCCTGTCCAGACACCGGAAGCCTGTACTGGGACTGGCCACTTCCCAGGAACTCTTGGCTTCTGCCTCAGGTACTACTGGACTGTGGGTAGAGTTGTACATTCTTGTTCTTCTTAAATATGCTAATACTGTCTATACACACACACACACACACACACACACACACACACACACATAAAATGGAAGTACTCACAAATACAAATATTTTTAACAACTTTTAAAGTGCTTTTAAATGCATTTATCTTGCATGATCCATCTAGACTGTTTGTTCTTGTTCTTTACCCTTGATTCTGGGACCTCTTTCCAGTCCCTGTGATCTTTTGAGTTTCTGCCCAGTGGGTGACTTTGCTGTGTAAATGGATGGTTTCCCTAAGGAGGAATGTGGAGGTGAAAATGCAGAGTAGCCTTAGTCCTCTCTAGGTAGGAGGCTTAGTCCAGGTGACACTGGACACTTGAGACAAGGAGGGTCTGGAGGTGTGGTAGGGAGTTAGAGAGGGAGACAGCCACAGAGCCAGTGCTGGGAATGCCTGGCCTCCTGTCCTGGCTACTTACATAATGCCTGACCAGGGCCTTGCCACAGCCTGTGACTCACTGAGTCCCTCCCTTGGAACTGCACCCTCAGATGTCACCCTCAGCCCCCACGATTGGTATTGTCTTTGGCCTCCAGACCTGTGTTGCTTCCTCTTTCAGGGAATCTTCCTCTCTCCCTATTTTCAATACAGAGGATTTCATAGTGCGGCTATGGCCAAGGCAGTTGCTGACACTACCACAAAAGGCAGAAGACTTTCCCTGTGGTACTGAACTCCAGGGACACAAGGGCCCGGTTAACTGCTGTAGCTTCAGCACTGATGGAGGCAGACTGGCCACTGGGGGCAGAGACCGCGTGAGTCATGGAAGGACACAACCCTTGGGCCCCCTCCCCCCTGAACCCCCAGGTCCCCTAGGCCCCACAGCCCCTCTGGTTCCTGGATTCCTGAAGAGCCCAATTCCTGTTGCTTCCTCTAGCTTTTGCTTTGCCAAACTTACGCTGGATCTTCCCACTCTCTGGAGCTTCCCTCTTTCCTTGAAAATTCTTGCCTGAAATGGTCCTCATGTTCCTACCTCCTTCCTATGGTCCTAACTGCTCCATCTTTTGGGACCTATCCAGAGTCTCCTTTGCTGGGATGTGAGGACACCCACAGCCCCTGTTCTGATTTGCTCCTTCTCTGCTTGTCACCGTGACTGGGTCACTGGCTGTGCCTGGACCAAAGACAACCTACTGGTGAGTGAAGGGTAGGAGTGGTGCAAAGCTCAGGAGGGCTCCTGGGAGAGGACAACACTCCCCCACACCATCCTTTTCTGACACTCATTTATAGTAGTAATAGCTAACATCTATTGAACACTTAGTATGTGCCAGGTCACCGGACTAAGTGCTTTGCATATATTGCTTCATTTAATCTTTACAGTGCTCTGTAAAGTAAATACTACTATTGTCTCTATTTCACAGACAAAGATATTGAACTTAGGTAGATTAAAGACATTTCTGAGACCACGTAAGTGATGAAGCTGAGCCAGGATACTTTCTGATTAGAAAGCTTGTACTCTTAACAAGAACACAAAACTGTCTCCCCAAGGGCTTGGGATGCCCTGTCCTTGCAGGTAAAGGGTACTGTTGTCCTAAGGCAAAAATGAATCTCAAATTATGCACTCAGGGTTGGTGAAGCCTCATTTTCCAATGTAGAGTTGTGTTTTCAAAGAGATCAGAAAGGAATGTCAGTTGAATAGACTTGTCATAGTCTGTCATATCCCTGCCAGATCTGTCCATGGCAATACAGACTTTTAGCCTTTGGGTTTGTTGACTGACATGTCAATAACAAGGATAATAGCTACTATTTATTCAGTGCTCACTATGTACCAGGCAGTATGCTAAGTCCTTTATATAAATGCATTGGCCCCATGGCAACCATATCAGGTAGGTGCACTGTCATTATGCTGGCTGAATAGATGAGAAACCTAAGGCTCAGAGAGGTGAACTTGCCCTGGTCACAAAGCAACAAATGGTGGAGTTAGGATTTGAACCCAGGATAGTCCATGCTCTTATTCACAAGACTCCCTCCCTCCACCAGACATCATAAGCATACAAAAATGTGGGTGGCATGCTGATAACCCCACTCCTCTGACCTCTGACTCTGCAGATCTCCTGCTCCAGTGATGGCTCTTTGGGGCTGTGGGACCCAGAATCAGGACGGCGGCTTGGTCATTTCCTGGGTCATCAGAGTGCCGTGAGCGCGGTGGTAGCTGTGGTGAGAAGGCAATGCAGAGTTCACTGGGGATCTCTGGGAAGGCTAAGGGGGCTTTGGGAGACAGGATGCATTGTGTATCTAATCCCAAAGGGAAAGAAGTATAAAGAATGAGATGCTTGGGCCTGGATTAGACCAAGATTAGGATGTTGAAGCTGAGGGTTGCTGTGAGGGGAGGGAGAACGTAAAATATAGCATCTTAGATTCATGGCCTTGTGGGAGGGTTGTGGTCCTGAGTGCCCCAGCCTCATGTCCCGAGTTCTCCTCACTCTTTGACATTTTTTAAGCCCTTAATGCTCAGCCCCCACCTCTTTGGTGGGAGTCATATTTCTCATGTCTTGCTCAGTGTGACTTTTCTCTGATATTGTGCTCTGGGACAGGAAGAGCACATTGTGTCTGTGGGCCGGGATGGGACCTTGAAAGTGTGGGATCATCAGGGTGTGGAGCTGACCAGCATCCCTGCTCACTCAGGACCCATCAGCCACTGTGCAGCTGCCCTGGAGCCTTGTGCAGGTAATGAAATGTTAGCCACTTTCCCCTCCCCACTGCCTCTTCCCTTCTCTGCTTCTCTCCTTCTTCTCACTCAGTTTCTATGTCTTATCAGCTGGCCAGCCTGGGTCAGAGCTTCTGGTGGTGACAGTTGGACTGGATGGGGTCACACGTTTATGGCATCCGCTCTTGGTGAGTTTCCTGAATGGACTGAGGTGGGGCGAGGTAGAAAAGATATAATGACATAACTTTCTGTGTCAACTCCCCTATTGTCCCATCTTTATCCTTCCTAGGTGTTTCAAACACATACCCTCCTGGGACACAGTGGCCCAATCAGTGCGGCTGCTATTTCAGAGGCCTCAGGCCTCCTGCTAACCACCTCAGAGGATGGTTCCATACGGCTCTGGCAGGTACCTAAGGAAGCAGGTGAGTGAGGCATGGAGAGAGAGAAGCAAGGTATGAAAGAGGTGTGTGTAATTGGGACGAAGAAGGCCTAGGATAGCCCGATACCTCCTCTTGTATCCCTGTAATGGTCCAGCTCCTAATGAATCACCTCTGTTTTCTCCAGATAAGACAAATATACCCAGGAGTCCTGCAGCCATCACTGCTGTGGCCTGGGCCCCAGATGGTTCTATGGCAGTATCTGGGAATCAAGCTGGGGAACTAACCTTATGGCAGGAAGCTAAGGCTATGGCTACAGCACAGGTGAGTTAGGGCAACCTCAATTCTTTGTGTAAATTCTGTCCTGACTATGTATTTAATGGTACATGCAGAGGTTGGAAGTTGCATAGATGCCTGGGAGAGGAAAGAGGGTTTCTCAGAAATACTGAAATGAACTTGTTGTATACCCTAGGCTCCAGGCCACATCAGTGCTCTAATCTGGAACTCATCAAACACCTTGATTGTTGTCAGTGCTGATGAAAAAGTCAGCGAGTGGCAAGTGGAACTACAGGATTCAACACCCAGAAATTTCAGGTGAAATGTGATAGGAATAGTAGTTTCCTTACATTGAGAGTTTTACTCAAATCACTCCACCTCTAATTCTGACTAGGTCAATAGGATGCTAGTTATTAGGCAGAAAGAAGCCCCTATGAAACTGTTTTCTACTTCTGGTCATGTCAATTTAAATAATAATCATCAAGTGCCTACTTTATGCTAAGCTCTGGGCCAGGCAGTTTGAACCAGATCGGAATTTATTTTTTAATTAAGAAAGCTCACAGTAGAGAAATGTACATATAAGTAAACTATCAACAATAATCAGAGTGATTAGCTCCAGATATATAATATCTGGGGCTGCAGAATTTGAGAAATTTACAGTATACAAAAGAGCTGCTATTTGTGTTTGAGCTTAAAGGATGAAAAGTTTTCTGGACCAGTAAAGGAAGGCAATGGTATAGTAAGAGAAAGTAGCATTAATAAAAGTCATGAGGTGTGAGAGTACATTCTGGTGAATTCTGATTATGTATAGCCAAGTTTCTGGGGTTCTTGTTGGGAATTGGTGGTGCAGGGGGCAGGGGGAGCAGGTTGCTGCTAGATTAAGTAGATAAACTGGCCAGGGTATAGGGGCACAGTGTTAAGAATTTTGAGCATAATAATTATCTGAATTTTTGAAAGAGAACTCGGGTAGCAGTATAGAAGATGGATAGCAATAGATGGATGTTAAAGGTAGGGACCACTTATAAAGCTGTTGCTGTAGTCCAGGGAAGATATAACATGGGCCCTGACCTGGGCAGTGAGGATAAGAAGGAGAGATACAGATTTAAGCATGTGTTGCATGTAGAATCCGCAATGCTTATTGATCAGTTGGAGTTCAGAAGGATAGGAAAAGACGAGAATGTTAGAGATTCCTAGTTTGAGCAAGTAAGGGGTGGTGATGAGGAATACTGGTATAAGAAAAACAGAAGGAACAGAATTTGTAGGGAAGATGATATATTTTGTCTTATACTTCATTTCCAAGAATTCATGGGGGAACTGATTAGCCTGAGAGAGGTGGACTAAAGTAGGATTTTTCTCCATCTGTGTGCCTTTTTTGAGCTACAGTTTTCACTTGAACCGAGTTCTACAGGAGGACTTAGGATTCCTGGCAGGTGTGGGCCTGGCCCCTGATGGTCATTCCCTCATCTTGGCCAATGCAGATCTGCAGGTACTGCACATGAAGCCAGGGGATGCTCCCTCTATAATCTGGTAAGAACCAAATGCTGTTTCCTCTTGGGTTAGAGAAAGAGGCGGAGTGGGTTAGCGGTTACTCTGAGTTTGGGTCTAACTTAGAACAAACACTGGGGTCTTACCAAGAGGTGTTCGTAGTCTCAACCTCTTTATTTCTTATAAACCAGGGACAGCCATATCCTGGAGAATCCTATTTTAGTGTCTACCCACCAGGAGTATGGTGTGTTTGTCCTGCAGCCAGTGGACCCTGACATTCTTTCTGTCTTGGTAAGTCATGTTAGGGTGTCTGTTAAAACAGACATTTGTTCAGAACCATCACTTTAAAATTTGAGAGGCCTGGTGGAGGATAAGAAGAAGGGAAAGGCAGCTGGTTACAAATCCCCTTCTCTTCCTTTGACTGAAGCTGCTCTGTTTAAAAACATTATAGTTTGGGTTTCCCGCTAATATTTCATTTATACAAAAAAGGATTCTAGGGTTTAAAGAAATCACGAGAAACCATAAATCTAGGAGTCTTCTTAGCTGCAATTTTTTTTTCATGTCTCTTTTCCTGCCACTGTGAGTATGAGCAATATCTGGTACAATACAGACACACTTCATAGGTATTATGTTGGGTGAAAGGAGCCAGACACAAAAGAGTACTTATTACATGAATTCCATTACATGAAGTTCAAGAACAAGCCAAATGAATTTATAGTGACAGAAGTCAGAATTTTGCTAGCTCTGGGGTTGTGGTGCCCTGAGATTGACTGGGGAGGGGCATGAAGGCAACTTTCCATGGTGATGGAAATGCTCTACATCTTGATTTGGGTGGTGATAACATGGGTGTAATTACATGTGGAAAAATTCATTGAGGTGTATGTTTAAGATTTGTGTACTTTACTGCAGTGGTCCCCAACCTTTTTGGCATGAGATTCTCATAAGAGAATCTAATGTCTGATCTGAGGTGAAGCTGAGGCGATAATGCTGGCACTGGGGAGTGGCTGCAAATACAGATGAAGCTTTGCTCCCCCACTTGCCGTTGCTCACCTCCTGCTGTGTGACCCAGTTCCTAACAGGCCATGGACCTGTACAGTCTGTGCTTCAGGGGTTGAGGACCCCTGGTTTACTGTATCTAGGTTACATTTAAAAAAATGCAGAAGATAGTTGATTTGTCTGGGCAGGGTTAAGTGATATGAGTAGGCTAAACAAAATGATCTGTCCTTTCACAGAGACAAAAGGAATCTGGAGAGTTTGAAGTATACCTGAACTTTGAACTGAACTTAGAGAATCCTAGTGGGACCCTAATATCAGTAACTCAGGTCAAACCTGAATCTGGTGAGTGGTGATGGGAGTACCCAAGGGGTCCAGAGGTGGCCTAGGGGAAGATGGTGGATCTTTTGCAGCCTGAGACCTAACTCTGACTGCTCTTGAAATGGCAGAATCCTCACTTTTGTGTGCCAGCTCTGATGGAGTGCTTTGGAAACTAGCCAAATGTACCCTTGAAGGAGAATGGACCACAGGTAACATCTGGCAGAAAACAGTAAAAATGCCTGAAACCCAAACTCTAGGGACAGACCTATTTATAGATAATGACGTGGATAGCTGGCCAACAAACATACCTCTAAAGACGTGGCAGCGTAGAAAGGTGAGTTTTAGGGAAGGGTCACAAATATAGGGGAAGAAGTGCTGGGTCTGACCCATCAAATTGTTTTTTTGACTGAGGAGGGCCCACTGAGAACTCACCACATGCTTCCCCTTTCTCTCTGAGATTCACTCGGGCTCTGTCACAGCCCTCCATGTGCTTCCTGAGTTGCTGGTGACAGCTTCAAAGGACAAGGATGTTAAGCTGTGGGAGAGACCTAGTATGCAACTGGTAAGTGTATGTGTATGTATGCGCATGTGTGTGTTCTTGCATGCAAGGAGGGCAGAAAAATTGTCACAAGAGAGCAAATTTGTGATAGGAAAGTATAAAACATCAAAATTCTGTTTTCTTCTGTCCTTGTTGCAATAATGTGCTACTTACCTGTTCTAAATAAATGTGAGAGAAAACGTTAATAGATATTGCATTAATGTGAGAGAAAAATGAGTTAATAAGGAGGCCCTAGGCTTGTGGCCCTCATCTCCTGTTTTTGTACCCATTGCAGCTGGGCTTGTTCCGGTGCGAAGGGTCAGTGAGCTGCCTGGAACCTTGGCTGGGGCCTAATTCTACCCTGCAGCTCGCAGTGGGAGACATACAGGGCAACGTTTACTTTCTGTCTTGGGAATGAAGATGTACTGCTCAGGTCAAAGATATCATTTGTCCTAGAGATGCAAAGCCTGAAGACATCAGTGGCAACTTTCTTAATAAAATTGTAAAAATAAAGTGTCATAAAATCTCAAGTGCAGTCCTGCCTGTTTCTTATGTGCATTTGGACCAACAGTGAAGAAAATGGACGTTATGTTTCTTTTCTGATTTCACATTAATTTTTACTGGAATTGCAAGAAAATTATCAGATGTTTAGTTGACTCTTTGAAACTAGGCATTGGGAATCTTGTATCATTTGCTGGGCCCAGGATCCTAGGATAACCATTTGTGTTAGGAGGAAGATTGAAAGTGATATTGGCCAGAACTTAGTTTGAATAGAGCTGGAGACCTCTCACTAGGTCAAGAAAGAATAAGAGAAGGAAGAGTCAGTTAATAGTGTCCTGAGTAAGGACATTTAGAAAGAACTGAGATAGAACTAGGACACTAGGTTCCTCTTACAGAAACAGCCCCATCTACTCAAGGGCTAACTGCCCTAATGGGAGGTGAGAAGCCAGGACAGTGAAAGCAGACTGCACCTCCTGGCTTTCACAACCTCTGACAGAGCAGCAGCAGCCACTTGACTTGGAAGCATGTCAATATAGTCATTTTCATTCTTGGAGATCACAAAACTCAATCTCTTTCAAACTAAGTTCACAAAGATTAAAATTGAAAGGTGGTGCAATCTCACCTATAGACTTACTAAGGTCTGAGATCTTAAGTAAAAGTTCTCGAGCCTTCTTATTTTTCTGTAATTCTACCTTATGGGAGAGGAAGATATCTGAGGCCCTTTCTTTCTAAGGGTAAAGGGTCTTCTGTGTCCAAGAATTCAAGGATGTATATGTGATAAGTCAGGGCTATTACAGGATGTTGGTAGAGTTCTTTCAGAAATACCACTGCAGTCTGGTCTAGAATTGAGTTTTGAGGATTTGGGGAGTTGAAATGTACTGAGTTTTGTTCTTACTTTGCCCTAATTCCAGATTTTACATGGAGAAAGCACCTGCGGGACTTTTTCTTCTTTGTACCAATGCTTCCTGGTCTCCCAGCGATAGAGGATAAAGACAAGGAATGAAATCAGCTGATAAAAGTCTTAATCATAGGTCATACTTCTTTTTTTTTTTCATGTGCCTCATGCAAGGACTCTAAATATACCTTCCACACTACCTCTTCCACATGTACCTGGTGACTGGAAGTCCCAGTTAAGGTAATTTAAAATTTATGATTTACAATTCTATCCAGAAATGCAACAGTGAATCATGGCATGGCATCATCCTAAAAGTTGCTGGTTTTAGTCTTTTGCCTTTTGCTCCCTTGGAAGTATGGGACAAAGATAGGAGGAAGCCCTAGATGTTTGTCTTTCATGCTCTAAAATTTTATAAAAACACCCCAGCTAAGGCTGGGAGAATGTGGATGGAGAAAATTAAGCAAGACTAATTTGCTCAATAGACTCAGACTTCTCAGCCAGGTCCATTTGAAAGGTTTTCTCTTTCTTATCTTGGAGACAATACAGCCAGGTCATAGTGTAATTGCTGTGAGTGAAGATAAGACATGACTCTAGGTAAACAACAATATGTACCCAAGGGAGTTGAAGGGAAAATCAATTTAGGTTTTACATTAGACATCTTCTGAGTTCTTATCATTAAATAGAATTTCAGTGTCTCCTAGTACCTGGATGAGTTCCATAATAATAGCCACTGGACTGCAAGATATCATGACATTGGAACAATCTTGTCTTCTCCTACCCATCCACAAAGGTGTGTTTTTCATCTGCTAAAATTTTATATGTGTTTTTATACATGTTTTTGAAATCAAGAGCAGAGCTACTGAAGTTTGGTTTGTGGACGAATGCCAGTCCAGTAGTTATTAATGGATCACAATGAGATAAGTGTAAAAGTTGAGAGGAAGGACTTAGAAAGTTTTAGGAGTTTGAAAAGTGAACTTATATCTGAAAAATTTAATAATAAAAATGGAGGCCTGTATTTTATATGATTTTTATTACATTTTCCTAGTAACTCATTTTTATAATATTTTACAAAAGTATTGGTCCATGACAGATCAGAAATTAAAGAAACAAAGAACTGGTCCTTCATTACAGAAGGCTTGGGAAGAGCTAAAGAGACTGGGCAAAAAAGTGACTAAAAGCAGGGACTTGGAACACAACTGCTGGCCAAGTTCATGCTTTCCTTTTCCATCTGCAAAACAGGCACAATAATGGTGCCTACTTTATGGGGATGTTGTGAGGATTAAATGAGTTAAGATGTGTAAAACACTTAGAACACTAGCTGACACTGGTCTGCAATTGATAAACAGGGGGAAAGGCAGGTGAGATGGATTGGAAAAAAAGGACCAATTCAGCCTTTGCTGCTTCTACCTTTCCTGTAATAACCAACAAATTCCAGTTTGTGGAAAAATTGAATTAAATGGAAAAAAGCATTAGCTTCAATTAGTATTCCTCAATGCATAGAGACTATTCTGCTGTGAAAGAACAGGATTCCACAGGGATGTAACATATAACATAGGAAACAGTCAACAGTATCATGATAACTGTATGGTGACAGATTTATTATGATTACTTCATAAAATATATAACATGGAATAACTATGTTGTACATTTGAAACTCATAATGTTGTATGTATGTCAACTGTACTTTAATATAAAACCAACCAACCAACCAACCAACCCCAGGATCCTGAGTAACCTGCAGGTAGCTGTGGGATACACAGAAAAATTATACCTTCTGTCCCAGAAATGAAGATACAATAATATTAAAAGAAATATGTGCTCGCAGAAGTAAAGCCCAAAGAAGCCAATGGTAGGTCTGTACTATTTTTATTACATAAAATGAGAACATTCAAAAGTACAACATTGACTATTTTCTTGCTTGAAGATCATATCTTCTTTGGTTTATTTAATATCAACATTACCACAGTTGCAGAAAATTAAATCGAACCTTTAGAAGGTATCGCATACGGACCTGGTTGGGATTATAGACGATAAATTCATTGTAGTTGAGGGTATAACCCTCTGGATTCAGAGTCCCTGTGTCATGTGCTGGTCCTAAGGGCACCGTACTCCCATTCCTGCCAAATGGAAAACAGTTTGTCAACATCTGCCTCTGGTTTAGAAGTTGGAATAGAGAAAGCAGAGAGTTTTATCTGGCCAAAGAGTTTTCTGGCCTTCCAGGCTCTGGATACTTACAGGGTGATGGCGCTTGCAGGATTGGGAGCCATCTTGCCCAGCCCCTTGGTGCTGTGTTTTCCCTGAAGTAATTCTTCTGCCTCTGGATTGGCCTCTAGTAACTCATTACACTGACCTAGTGCTACCTGCAAAGCAAACAACCTTTAAATGCCCACATCCTACTGAGAATTGGATGGCCCCTAAAACCAAGAGAAAATTCCACCAGTACTTCCTTCCCATACTTCAGCAGAAGAATCCAATGCAATGAAAATAGTACTTGGCTCCCCTCAAGTTCTCCCAGGTGAACCTCTTGGTTCTGTGATCAAACTTTTCTTTGGAAAAACAGGAACAATAGAGATCATGTGTTCCTGCCTTACCTCTGATAGGAGCAGTAGTCCAGTATCCTTTAGGCGAGAGGCAAAGCAATAATTGGCACTCTTGGAAGACATGTCAGCAAAGTAGATTCCTTTTCCAAACTGGAATATATAAACACCATGGTCAACTGTTTAACCCATTATGTTCGAAGGGAGGCTCATACCACTGACCCTGTGTTCCTACCATCTTAGACACAATAGAGAGACTTTTCTATTTCCCCTGACAATGAAGTTCTAGAGAAGCTAGAAGCAGTGGTGAATCTCTGCTTTTGGAGAGAAAGGATGGGTATATTTAGGAATTAAATAAGGATATAAAAAAGTGAGCTGGTTTAATGCTTGTCAAGGGACAACCTAATCCAATTATGGGGGGAGGAAGAGGGAAGGGAAAAAAAAGGACTGAGAAAATTACTGTATCCTTTTCCTTTGTGCCTCCTTCCAGGGTCCAATTTCTACTCACCATGTAACCTGTGATGGGAGCCTCAGGAGGTGCAATTCGAAGTCCATGGCTCAGGATTCCCACCCAGTTACTCAGCCTGGAACCATGCCATAGCAGCATCCTAAGGAAAAGCCGTTATTATTGTATTCTCTGTTGCTCCCCTGCAAACACAGGTCATAAGCATAAAAAGGCCAACAGCTATATCTGCCATCCTCTTAAGTTCCATAACTGCACTTTAGGCAAGTGAATGTCTTCCCCAAATCAAAGCTAAACTGAAACCTGTTATGCAAGTCCTCTCTGAAGGCTTCTTTCTCACCCTCCTTCTCTACTTCAAAAACATCCAGCAAAGTCATGGTATAGTCACTGTGTGTGGGAGCATGGGTAGACTGCAGGTACTGGTAAATCACCTGTGATAAAGAATGAAAAAAATGAATGATGTGGACTCTTATAAGGCCAGGCTGAGCTGAAGAACTTCAGAGCCTCTGGTATAAATTGGCAGATGTTTCTGCTCTCAAATAGTCTCACAAGGTAGAAAGAAAGAGCTCTATCTTCCCAAATTCTAGTAAATAGAAATTCTGAACTATATAAATGTTTGCTCTTAACCTAAAGTAGCCAGAGAACAGTGGGGTTGGAAAAGGTGGGTCTTAAAAGTATGAAAATACATGATCATTTCTCTTACTTTGAACTCATAGCTTTCATGGTCTAAAGGGCGCAAGGCACAATGTAGTTTTCTATAGTGTTGGTCCAGTGGGTGTTCTGGGCTTTGCAGCTCAGTCTTCACCAGCTTCATGGCAATTTCAATGTCTCCCAAAGCCTGACAAGATGAGATATAGAGTCAATGTGGGAGAAAGCCAGGAAAAGACATTTAATACTTCCAAGTCCATACATCTTTTACCTCTAGCAGTAGTATTTTGTCTGACAGTTCTTTCTCTGTCTGGATTAATGGAGGAGTACGGAGTCTAAGGAAAGATATATAATCCATAATAAGTCTCTGATGAGTGGCACATGACTAAACCTAACAGAGTAAAGATAAGTCCTTTAGAAAAAAGGTATAAGAAACTGGGGTTTTCCATTTGAGAGAGAGAAAGAATATGCTCTATAAAGAGATTTTAACTTCCAAATACATAGAGATATGATGTATATGCTCTGAGAATAAAACAAACGAACTATATAGATTTTGACATTTGAGACTAGAATTGAAATTCTTTTTTATGAGATCCTTCTTTTTTAAAATAAGATATTTCACCATCAATAAGGAATAGTTTGAATGAATATAATCCTATCTAGAAACAGTAGTATATCACTCAGGGTTATTTCTAGGTCACAGAGCTCTATAAAGCAATAAAATAAGCACAAAAATATACAATCAACACAGATAAATGTATTTTATATAACTAATATCATTTGAGTTCACATAGCGTTACTGTGGTTACAGTCACCTTAAAGAATAGGAAATAGGGGTTGATATGCCTGAAGGTGTTTTACTTGTTGGTTGGATAGCTAAACTCATTCTTTCTTGGGTTGGTAACTTCCACTTGGCCTGAGAATATGGTTGTAATCAGGTCAGGAGACTGCATCCCATACTTGGAAGCTGATTAATCAGGCTATCTATAAATTATTTTGGCTCTGCATCTATTCAAGATGACCGCTTCCTTAGAAATGAAAGATTAAAAAGATTATAGTTGCTGGAGTAATGTAGGGGATGTGGTTGGGTAGAAGACTAAAGTGAAGTAGCAGCACAGGCCTTACCCGAAGTCATGTGGGATCCTGGTGTAGAATTCATTGCATGCTTCCGTCAGAGCTCGTCCACGCTGGCCAGCCCTAATACAATCCTCAATCTTCTTAAGAGACTGGTAACCTGCCTTGATTTGTGCCACTGTCAGCTTCCCTGCAGGTCCAGCCAGAGATCAGACTCCACAACTATAAACTGTATTTATGTCCCTGCCCAACAAAGACTCTCACCTTTCAACTTTCAAAATAGTCCCACTTCCCTTCACAACTTATCATCCCAAATCTCTTCTTCTTCATTAATATCAATCAGCAAGCTTTCAACCATGATGGTGATGAAACACCCCATCAAAGAAACAAGGAAATATAAAGACAGAATGTAGGACAGAATCTGAAGTCCTACCAAGTGGGGCTTTCTTTGTATCATACTTCATTTCTACCATCATCTCTTCCATGGCCTGGACATTACAGATCAACTTTATCAGCTCCTGTACACAAAGATCTAGTTGTGATTTGGGTTTCAAGGAAGATTTAAGAGATTCCTCTTTTTTTGTTTCCTCTTCATTCTATAGCAAAAAAAAAAAAAAAAAGAAAAAAAGAAAAAAAGAAAAAAAAAGAAAAAAATCATAAAAATCTCTCTACTGATCCATAACATTAAGCTTTCAGAAACAGGACCTAAGATTTTATAAGAACCTTAGTAAATAACAGACTAGAAAAGCACATTCCATCCTCATTCTATAGTCCCTTTAAGATTACAAAGATGAGTGAAAATTACCCCTGAGGGAACCATCATCTTTTCTTAGGTGGGAAACAGCAAGATTCAAGATACCCCTGGCCTGTGATGGCCTAGGACCTGATCTAGGTCACTCTGCTAGACTTCACCCTAGTTAAGAGGAAATAGTTTATCCCCTAAATGTATGGTCAGTGTTTACCTGAGTATTGGTGCTGTAGTCCATTTGTAGCATATCATATTTCCCAGGAACCTTCTCAAACTTCTCCCGATCCTCCCAATTGTTTTTTGTTTTGTCAAGGAATCTGTAGAGTCCAAAGCATTGAGAAAATCTTATAAATAAAGGTCTAATGACATGGATGGGCTTACAGTTGTTTCCTTAGACAGAACATCTCCAAACTTCATTTCCCACAACAGAACTCTTTTACACATCAATTGGATTCTAAATTAGGACCCTGAATAAACAGTAAAGCTCTTAAGACAAAAGGAACAAACATGAGAAAAAAGAACGCTTAGGCTTCCCAATGGCCCCCTAACACCATAAATGTCATTGAGATTTTAGACAAAAATCCATATCCAGTCCCTTTCAGAGAAATGGTCCCAGAGAGTCCAGAAGTTCTTCGTCCATAGTTTAGTAAAATAATTTTTTAACTTTAGCTGGATATTCTCATTCCTTTTCCCCAAATTTCCTAAATTGCTGGTCATGTGCTAAATATGTTAAATCTTCTGTTTTCAGTCAATTTCAAGGTTCCAGGTGACTCAATAGCTAACTAAGGATGCAGTTTGGTATTCTAGTCACAGAATGTCATAGTGGAGAGACATTAACATTTAGGTCAAATCACACTTATAGAATACTTAAAGAAAATACATCCAAGAATAAGGGTATTTTTTATACTCATTTTTTAGCACTTACTTTTTCTGAAAGATTTCCTTGGCTTTGTTGAGGTCCCCTGAACAAGGCACCAAGTTGTGCTGCCCCATTTTTCCAACTGCAAAGTAAATGCCACATATAGGGTAGTTCCCTGCCCCATAATCCAAGAAGAGTTTTCTAATAGTAACAAGCCAGCTCTCTAAGGCCTCTGCTTAGCATCTGACAAATGCACAGGAAAAGAAAAAAGAGAAGAAAGGGCTTAGGGAACTGATTCTGTTGATGTTACCTGCTAACCACCCTGCTCTATGAGCGATATTGTCAGACTAATCACAGAGCTTTGTCACTCTGCTCATAGTTTTTACAATGGAAACTTCCTAATGAGGATGCCTACCATACCCAATTTCAAAAAGCACAAGTTGACTCCTAAGCCCCTCTCAGGTTACAGAGCTTCCAGTCCACCAATTTAAATGCAGAGGATCCTATGGCCACTAAATGGCTTCTAGCTTCTGAATGATAACTCTGAAAATCCACATTAAATGTCATTACCTCGGCCCCATCTCATCCAAACACTGAAGTTTCTCTGGGTATCATCTTCCAATAGCTGAATCAGATAGTACTTGTTGTTATTGAACTGGAGATTGGTCTATGAGAGACAAATATGAACATAAAAGAACAGAGGTTTGCAAAAAGAATCTGCATAAACCAATAACTCTTCCTTGGTCAGAGGTGCCAGTAATCTTGATAAAGAAAAGGGTAGCTTTGGGCAAGAAAATCAGATACCTAAGAGTAAGGATTTAAGGAAGGATTAGGGGTCCTATAACAAACTTTGGATTCCTAGGAATTAAAGCTAGAGCCTGGAAGTTTCCTAAAACTTCCTACTCAACCTCAAATATCCTACAGTGATTAGTTCCTTCTGTTTTTTTCCTGTCTTCCCTCCCTCCATAAGTACTTCCTAGGCACTATGTGTTTTCCAGCTCCCAATCCACTCCTAACAATTATTTTTCAAATGAAAACAATTTGATGCCCCAAAGTATGTAACTATTATGCTTATTTTAGACAACTTACTCTTTAATAGTTCTAATTACAGCTTTGTTTTATCAGCAGCAGCAATATGACAATGAGCTGAGAGCAGGACAATGTTAAGAGGGGATAGAGGACAGGCAGAACAACTGCCACATCTGTCCCATACCTTTCCTGACCTGATTAAGAGGCAGTCACAGAGAATGTGACTAGTATCTTAAAAGAGGTAAGTAATTTGAAGTGAAGAGCGGGAGTAGTCCATGATAAGGAGGAGCAGCTTTTGCTGTAAGGTCGAGTCCTGGTTATCCAGGTACTCTTCTTTGTTAAGTGTGTTGCCACTTCCTACCTCCTGCCTGCTTACATAATAAAGTCATAGGATGTTAGAACAAAAAGAGGCCTTAAAATCTTTTTTATCTGCTCATAAAATTTTAAGTGAAAAAAGCGGTAACAAAAGAATACTAGGTAGCTGTTAAAATTATACATGACGTATCAATAAGTTCAAATATGAAGAGATATTCAAGATATATATTAAACAGGCAAATGTATTACATATTTGAAACAATTAAAAAATAAAGACAAAAAGGTAAAACAGAAAAAAATATAAATTTAGCATAAACATTTTTAACTTCAATAAAGGCAAAGTATATCTTAAAAAAATATCAAAAGGCTAATGACAAATTTGGAAAACATATAAGCAATTTATATTATAGATGAAAGGCTATTCCCCATTAATTATATAAAATTCCTTGAATCCAGTATGAAAAATATCAACAATCTCTTAGAAAATGAGCAAAATGATATCAACAGAGTTCATAGGTTCAATAAAAGACAAGAAATCTACAAAAGATCCACTTCTTACTTAGGATTCTACTATCAGGTAGACTACACTAGGACTGGACAGTGGCTAATATAGGGACTCCAGAATTAAAGATCTGGGCATTGGGACACTGTCATCAATAATTATCAAGAAGAAATTCTCATAAATAGAATGGCTCCTTCACTTACCTGATTTAGCATGACATCATACACATCATTCCCTTCATGATAAACATGGGCCTACAAAGAAAAGAAAAACATTGACATTTGTATAGTCTCAGCCTTGACAAGGCTCTAAATTTTCTTATCCCTCAAGGTATCATTTTCTGGCACTACCAACAACCATCTTCTAGAGAAAGAAATGGAAAAGTATGTTCTTTCACTCATAATCTGTCATTCCTGACAAGAAAACACGTTGCCTTTTTGTGGTAACAGAAACAAATGATTCTAACTCAGTTAAAGGAAACCTGCACCACAGGAAGCCTTTTAGGTTCTTTAAATCCTGTTTCCATTCATCAGTAACTCATGACATACCAGGGCACAGTTTCTCATTTCTTCTTTGATAACATAATTTTCTAACTGAGAAAGAGAATGAGGTGTGGAAAGCCGATGACAACGCTAGAAGTTAACCATGTTAAAATCATCCCAGTTATTAACCCCAAACCTCACCATTCCCATCTCTTGGCCTTGGAGAAAATTAATCACTAGTAATATTTTGGAGAGTATTCGTGAAACATTTAGCAATGTTCCAGATGGGAATCCCAATGACAACAGAACACTGCTCTCTGAGGAGTCAATGGGCTGAGGAGTCTCTCACCTTGCCCACCTTGGAGGTGCACTCTGGGTCCACCGGAGCTTTGCCCTTTAACAGCAAGGTCTTCACAGAGTCTGAGGAAAGACAGAATTGTACTACTTGTATGGGAATCAAACAGCTGTCATGGTTTGACAGAAACCTGTCCAATTAACTGCTTTTCCTAAACAATCCTGATCTGCTCAGGCCTCAATCCGTCTCAAATCTATTAAACGGAAGCTCCCAAGAAAGTAGATTAGTCCTGTGGTATGTCCAAAAAGATAGAAAATTTATTATTATATCTTCAGGAATAAGAGATGAAAGAACAAGATATCCTCCACCTTCACCTCCCATAGACCTGGCTGGCCCGTGTCTCCCCTGGCATACCACACCAAGCTGACCTTGCTTATCTCCTGTTTTGCCTTTATCAGCTTTTCCTCCAGCCACAGGCTCCTTTCTCACCCCCTGCCTTTGGCATCTTCTAGTTTTCTTGGCAGGAGGGTCTTCTGTAGCTGCGCTGCCATTATGAACTCTCGGAGTTTCATTGGATGCTGCTATAGAAGCTAAGGGCGAGCAGAATTGGCAAAGACACAAAAGAAAGAACAAGTACACAGTGAATACGACCCTTCTTTAAAATCACCATCTTTTTAAAGAAGTGGTTTGGGATACCTTTGCAAGCTTACAAAGAAGCAATAACAATTCTTGATTACAGTCTGGTAAGTGTTTCTTACCTCGCTATTCTAGCCAAATGAAATAAAACAAAACTATTGGCGCTACGTTACGTTCTCGTAATCCCCACAGCTCTGAGAACCGAAATCCCAAAGCCATTCGGTAGCCGAAGGCAGGTCAGAGGGGGACGGGGCGAGAGTGGAGGCCGCCGCGCCTTCCCGACCCCCCGCCTCCCCGCGTTCCGCCCCCCGAACTCCGAACCTGGCGCGCCGCTGCGGCTGGCGCCCCGACGCCGGGCGGCCATGGAGCGGGAAAGCGGACGATGTGACGTCATCACCCCCCTCCCCGACTCGCCAGTTCAGCCGCGAGGCGGGAAGGCGCAGCGGAGGCACGCCCACTGTATTTGCATGTCGCTGTGCCTTGTGGGAAATCACCCTAGCGGTAAAATGTCCTCAGATGGGGGAGCCTTATATAGTCTCCGCAAGGCCGGCTTCCCTCATAGGGCGGAGGGAAGCTCATCGGTGGGGCCACGAGCTGAGTGCGCCGCGTCACTCTACCCCATGTCCCTTGGGAAGGTCTGAGACTAGGGCCAAAGGCGGCCCCAACAGGGCCCTCCCTGAGCTGCGGGGAGGTGAGTTCCCAGAGAACGGGGCTCCGCGCGAGGGCAGACTGGGCAGGAGATGCCACGGACCCCGCCCGCGGGGCCTGGCGGATGCCTCCTTCGCCGGAGCTTGGAACAGACTCACGGCCAGCTGAGCGAGTTCAATGGCTGAGGTGAGGTACCCCGTCCGCCCGTCCGGGGGGGCCTCATAACCCAATTCAGACTACTCTCCCCCGTCCTCCTTTTGAAAAAGTGACTGCTGTTTGGCGGAAGCTTGGGGGAAAGTTAGGCTTGGCTAGGGAAGAAGGGGGCAGGAAACTGCGGAGCCCCTTCCCGTAAAAGAGTCGAAGGAAAGGGAAGTTGGAGGATGCATATGTACCTCGGGAGTCCTCGAAGGCTCTGGAGTGGTGGCCTCAGGCCAGAGGCTCTCAAATGCGTGAGTGTTACCTGCCACCTCAGGGAGGGCTGGGGCCGCGCGTTTAACGAGGTCTCTGAGTCCCTAGACCCCTGGAATAAAAGACGGAGACTGTGTTTTTAACAAGAGCGGTAGGTTACTTTGATGTTAGTGGTTTTCATGAAGTAGATGTAGACGTGTATATTCATTGCAAATATTTCTTGGACATCGTGCTGGGGCTTGGGGACACAACAGTCTAGCCTAAATAGACATAGTTCACATTTTCATGGAGTGCACAGGCCAGTTGGAGACAGACATTAGTCAAGTAACCACAGAAGCAGAAGTCAAGTTCTAACAAGTGCTATAATGAGAAGCAGATAGTGTGGACTAAGGTAGGGAGGAGGCAAGGTAACTTAAGTGTTAAATTGAGCTATATTCAGAGATAACAATATGCTGATCAGCCCTGCAGCCAGATTATGAGGAAATCCCAGAAAAAAAGGAAGGTATGTGTTGGGTTTGCTAACCTATTTTCCTCACGCCTGAAGGGAAAGCAGGAAAAACAAGAGTCTTTGTTCCTTGTGGCTAAAACCGTAGGGAACCTATGAATTAAAGGCCAGGAACTGCCAGTAGCCCTTTCATGCTACATATTCTTACCTTTTCATGCTACATACTCTTATCCGGCCTCACTATATGTCCATATCAAAGGAAAATGGGTAAACAAAGTCTTTAAACTGCAACTCACAGGAACTAAAGATTGATACATAAACTGAATTCCCTGAATACTTGGGGTCCCTCACAGTCCCTCTTAGCAAAACTCTCTGTCTGTCCTTGTCTCTCTTGTCTCTGTCACTTGGAGTCTCTGTTAGGCTCTGTCACTCTGCCTCTGAGAGGAGAGACCACACTGTCTATGGAGTGTTACCCCTGCCTTTTGACACTAACTTTGGTGTATGTTTGAATTCTTTCTTATGCTCTACCAAGAACCCTCTTCTCTCAGTGCAGGGTTTGAGTCTCTGCCTACTCAGAAATTTTCCCTGTCCTGCATCACGAAGGGCAGTTCTAATGGGAAAGCAAATTGGGGAATTCATCACTAAGGGAATAACAGTTGAGCTGTAACGAAGAATCAGTAAATGAAGTGGGGAGACTGGCTACAGTAGCCATGAGGGCAA
This sequence comes from Cynopterus sphinx, assembly GCA_030015415.1. NCBI lineage: Eukaryota > Metazoa > Chordata > Mammalia > Chiroptera > Pteropodidae > Cynopterus > Cynopterus sphinx. Next base: position 79,825,038 of record CM057384.1, read on the forward strand.
CAGGATGTGTGGTGTAGGATGAGCTAGACAGGCAGCCAGTGCCTGCAGCAAGCCATGCTTTCCAGGCCAGGGATAAAAGCTATGATTTGTCCTGATGTGCGTATATGAACTACACAGATGGATTAAGGACTGACATGCAAAAATAAAATTTGAAAATTCTTAGGCAGAAAATACACATATTTTAGAGCTTGAGGTAGGGAACAGGATTCTTAAGAAACAAAAGTCATCGAGTGTAAGAGAAAATATTGATAATTTCGATTATATTAAAAACAAAAAAATTTTGTTCATTAAAACAGTTTAGAACGAAGAAAACAAAATTCTCATTATTTGCATGATATTTGATTATGAATGTAAAAAGTCCAGAAGAAACTACAGAATAAGTTTTTTAACTTAATAGGAAAGATTAGCAAGGCTGATGAAAAATAACATATAAGATAAATTGCTTATAAGAGTTTCAAATAAGTAGAAATAAAGTTTTTAGAAAAGATTTATAATAACATCAAAGTATAACAAGTATTTAGGAATAAATCTGATAAAATGTAGGTCCTCAAGGAATGTTTGTTGGCTTGTATCGGATTGGTTGATCTGTTTCAATGGAAATTCAAAGCCTGTTGCTTTTGACAATTATGGCACAAATAAATTAGACTGATCTAAAAATCATTAATTGGAGATAAGAAAATATAATAAAAAATTTATTAAAAATATTTAGTAGAGCTTTCTTGTGTACTAGACACTGAGCTAAGTGCTTTACATGCATTACTTTATTTATCATCATAATGTTGTGGCCGCCAGCCCCCCAAAGACACACGGACCACCAGAACTCTCAGTGAGCTATTGGAATCACAATCTTTATTCAGCCAGCTGGGTCTGCCAGGGGTACACAGACCCCAAATCAAGCAGGCCCGAAATGTAGAGGTACAGGGTTTTTAAGCCCAAAATCCTATTCTTCATTCTGTCTGAACACAAAGGTCTATTTTTCTTCTCTTCATTACCTGTCAACCCCCTGGTCAGGTGTGCAAGCAGGGGTACAGAAACAGAAAGTTTGTTAGAATGTTATATTTCCTTAGTTAGTAGCCTATGTTCCTATGGCAATAGCCAAACAGTAATTTCCAGCAAGTAATTAATTTTTAAACAGTAATTCTCCAGCTAACACAATAATAATAGCTAGAATTTATTTAATGCTTACTATATTAATTCTCATGACACCCCATAGAGGGTTGGTATTATTATTATCCCCATTTTACATCTGTGGAAATGGAGCTTTAAAAACTTTAAGTAACTTATTCAAGGTCACACATTGTATTATTAGTTTGCTGCCATAACGAAGTATTACCAACCGGGTGGCTCAAACAATAGAAATTATCTTCTCACTTACCTTTACCTAAAGGCTAGATGTCTAAGATAAAGGTATCAGTAGGGTTGGTATTTTCCTAAGACCTCTCTGCTTGAATTGTAGATAGCTGTCTTCTTCCCCTATGTTCCCTCTGTGTGCGTCTGTGCTCCAATCCTCTTCCTATAAGGACATTACTAATATTGAATTAGGGTCCACTTATGTGACCTATTGTACATTAATTATTTCTTTAAAGACATAACTTCTAAATATGGTCACCTTCTGAAGTACTAGGGGTCAAAACTTCAACATATGCATTTTGAAGGGCACAGTTCAGCCCATAACACAATTCGTAAGAGAAAGAGTCAGATCTGGGTAGCTCCAAGCTTTATTTTTCTCCACTAGGCTAATGTATTCTTCAGTTTCACAACAGTAATTATCATCCCACACACATTTTAAAAACTTTACCTTTTAGTTTTTGTTTATTTTTTTTCTTCTCTTTAGTTATTTTTTTATGGTGGTCAATGAGAATTAATGAAAATGTATTTTGAAGATATGACTTTTTAATAGTCAGGTACAAAATAAGTATAACTAAAATAGTATTAAAACATATCAACTTCCAGAAAGAACTATTTAACAAATGTATAATGAATGATAATTTTCTTAGGTTTTGAACAAACCAAGAAAACAGAGGAAAGTATATTTGACTATTTATTCTTAAAAAAGAAAGTGAAAGAATTTGAGAAAAAGCCTAAAGGAAAGCTGTGGGGTGTTCAAAAGTTGAATTAAATGTGTTTAACAGATAAAGTGCTATCTCAAAGTTATAAGAAAAAAAAAATCAAAACCTCTGTAGCTAGGTAGACAGAAGATATGAATAATTTTCATTATGATAAGAAAGTACATAGAAAAATGTTCAGGGTAACATGGCATAAAAATACAAGTTCATATTTTGGAGGATATCTGTCCTACTCCCTTTAATAAGTTATTGTTATAAGAAAAAAATAATATGGATTGCACTGTTTTAGATTAAAAGAGACTTTTACAATTACAACCAAAGAGTAGCTGTCACAGGAGTTGCGTAAAGAGGGAGATGACAAGGGAAGTTTTCTGAAAGGGTGTTTTTTGGAGGAAATTTTGTTTGCTTTCTTTTGTTTGTGTTTTTGTTTATAATGGTCTCATCAACCATTGGGGATAATGAGCTAAATCTTTGTGATAATGTATAATGTTTATATCATTTGGTAACATAGATAAATAAAATAAATTCTTCCACAAATTCAGGTGTGTGTGGTGGGTGGGGAGATTGTTGTTTCCCAACACTTTGCTAAGAACATACCCTTTTCTTCCCCTGAATTGTCTAAGAATATTTAGGCCCATGGTTGAGGGAGAGGCAGCCCAAATCCTGAATGCATCTTAAAACACAAGAACTTGTTTGACTCCCTGTCACTTGATATGGTCACTATACTATGGTCCTGGAATGACCATCTTGTTCTAGTAGATCATTGCATAGGTCAGTCAGCAAGGTTCTTTGAGGGCCAATGATCCCTCTTGTTTAGTTAGTGCTAAGCATGGTGAAAAATGTTTCACTTAGAGCCACTCAAGGCTCCATAGTCTGAATGACCCCTATAGGACTGTAGAGTCAACTAATTTTAGCATTTGCAATCGGATGGATTCAGGACCTGGATACTTTTTTAATTTCCCTCTTTAGGAATCCACTTTAGAGACTGGGCATCTTCTTCTTAATCCTTAAAACACATAGGGTCTCTGAATCTCTGTGAATCTTGGTATTCCAAAACTCTTTACTAAAGTAGTTCTCCCATAGCGATTTCAGAGAGCTTTCTGTTCATCCTTCTGGGATTCCAAAATGATCCACTGGCATATCTCATTGGAGAAGAAGAAAATCTACAAAGTAATCTTGCCAGTGTTAAAGTAGAAAATTATGGGTGAGTGTAGTAGGTCTGTGACCACATAGAATTTAGGAGTGAAGCCTGATTTCCATTGCTTTACTTTTATACGAAAAGAATTGTATGATGTGTGTTAAGGGTGGAAAATTTTCAAGTGAGCCACTTCTGCTTACCTATTTGATGTTAATCAGGGTGTGGTAATCTGCTCAAAGATATGCTAATGGACAAACCAGGGTGTGGTAATCCACTCAAAAATATGCTAATGGCCAATTTCTGCTTCTGTAATCTGCTTGCTTGTTTGTGGTTCTAGGCTTTATAAGCTTCCTCTTTTGGGAACTCGGGGCTGATCTCCTCTAACCCCGCGAGGTAGAGAGTCAGTTGCCAGCTGCCTAATAAAGGCTCACAATTCATCTCAATTGGATCTGTGGGTCTTAAATTTGATCACACCACAACAATGTGTAAGCAAATAGACTAGCATAAGCAAACTCCTGCAAGAGTCACTTTTTCACTCCCTTCAATTATAAGAATTGGGGAATAGCAAGGAAGGAGGGTGTGAATTGAGCATGTACTATAGGCTAGTCGTTATGCTAGACTCTTTTGTATATTTCCATATATGATAAAGAAATAGGTATTACTATCTGCATGATACAGAGGAGAAAAATTGAGTCTCAGAGAGTTTAAGAAATATATTACAGATTATGCAGCTAGAAAGTATCCTGTAAATGATTGAAATTTATGTGAAACATCCCAGAATATCCTTGTGCAGCACCTTGAAATAGAAATTTTCATTTGCCATTATAAGGGAGAAAAAAGTTTTCTTCAGTCCTTTTAGGGTCTGTGGCTGGGTCTGAAACAAAAATTAAATCGATAAAGACAAATCAACAGGAGAAAAGCATACAAATTATATTGTATTTTTAAATGGCCATGGGAGACTTCACAAGAGAACAAAGACCCAAAGAAGTGTCTCGAGCGGGAGCTTTTATACCTTATAGTCAAAGAAACAATAAATTTGTAAAAAATTGACAAATCAAAGGGGTGTGAGCTAAAGGTAGGAAATGGTAAAAAATATAGCTGGAAAGAAAAGGTTTAGTTTAACAAGGTTTGTTTATACATCTAAGTTGTACTTCAAAGCCTAAGCCTTTACCCACCCATTTTTTATCCACTAAGCCTGTTAAGTTGAATATTACCCTGAAAGTAAGTTTTAATTTGAACAGATCTAGACTGTTTCTAATGAAACCTTGCATAAATTAACCATGTTGAGATCACAAAAGATAGGATATTACCCTAAAGGAATGAAAATTTTTCCGCAGTAGGTGCATCTAAACAATGATGTATTTAAACAGCCTGAATTAGCCTCTGTTTGCTTGTGCTAAGTACACTGACTCAAAAGGAAACTTTGTTTAAAAAAAACTGACCTAAAACAGGTAGCCTTACTGGTTCATAAAGTGATAAGTAGATGAAGAAGGGGGTTGTGTCATTTCAGCACCTTTTAAGGTAAAGGAGGAGGGAATTTGCCTTTAATTCATTAGCCAGTCAGACTCAGAGGCGACTTCTTAAAACCACTTCCTGTCTCTCCACTTTCTTTCTCTCCGGTTTGTGGTGGGCTGGTGAGTGTGCACTTAATCTTGTTCCCTAATTGTTTTGAATTTCTCTTCCATTCAAGCCATGTATCCTGGTGGCAGGCATTTATTTCAAGCCAGCATTGAAGTGTATGTGTGTGCCTTGTTAGGCACTAAATTCGGCTGGTGGAGATTGGAGGTAGGCAGTGAGATGCTCTGTCTGGCTTGTATACATGTGGGCTCCTGCAGTACTGGGTCTGCCTTCCTTCCCCTAGAACAGGTGACCTTGTAACAATAGACTGTGCTTCATATATAGAGTACATGTGTTCTTGGAAAATGCCTGGACTCATTTTGCTGGAGGGTATAATTATCCCAGTGCTGTTTTGTCTTATATATCCCTAAGTGAGAGGGTAGGTCTTGGGAGGAAGGAATTCATACCAGCACATTTTAATTCTTCTGTGTCTGCAGGTCCAGGTCCTTGCTTGGTTTGTGTGAACTGCAGTGGACGTTATCTTTGCCCTGGTCTTTGCCCTGGTCTTTGCTCGGAGACTTTCAGTTTTCTTAGACTAAGCAGCAAATTGAAGTCAGTGAGCCCTAAGAGAAGCTCCCAATTTTAATGTCACCCTTGTGAAGAGGGTCCCCTAAAAAGCTTAAATATACTAAATATGATGGGGAGCCTTAGCTTAGTGCAAGCTAAATCAAGTTCCAGTGTCACAGTTTACTATTCCAGTGACCTCTCGTGAGTCAGTGAACCATTCTGAGGCTCAGGTTTTGAGGATCAAAATATATGAAGGCCAGGCATTAGCTGGTGTGTAATGTTAGGTAACTTCTAGAAGTGAGCATTACATTTATTATCTTTTTTTTTTAATAAAAAGTTTTGCCTAGTTACCTTGAGTGTAATTTCACCAGATTCCCAAATTCCCGTTTTCCTTTTGATATACATTAATGTGAATAAAATGTATGTATTGGTTATCCTTAAGACAGAAGACGTAAGAAAAACTATTACGTGGAATGTAGTAATAGCCGGTTTTAGCCTTCCTATAGTCCTTAAAATTCTCAAGCTTTATTGTTAATATTTTTTGAATAGGTAATAACATTCATATGATTCAAAATCCAAAAGTAATCAAAGTATGTAAAACAAAGTCGCTCAAACTAGCTGATTTCCCTGCCCCATAAGTGTTAACAGTTTCTGGTGTCTGTTTTCCTGAGATATTTCATGCAGATATTAGCAAATATATATACTTACGTTGTCCCTTTTCTATATAATACTCTACCATGTATCTTACTTTTCCCCATCTAAGATTTCCAAATGAGAAAATAAAGATCACCCACATTTTTTAGAATGGTTAAAAAGTAATCTAATGCATGAATCTACCATAATTTATTCAACCTTTATTGTCGGACATTTAGGTAGCTTACAGTCTTATTTCCTTTACATGTGACATTTCAGCTGGATTTTGATAAATTCTTGTTTATAAGGACTCAATATGCAGTGTGTCCTGTTATTTATATTTATTTTGTGCACATAGTGATGACTAGAAACCATCCATCACCATAAATATCTTGATTGAGTGATAAAAAGATTCTATTAAAAGCAACACCATGCTGGTTTTAATGTGAGTACTCTTTTGGCCACTTCAGTTTAAAGGATGTAATGTTGAGAAAGAATGACAACATCAACCAGAGAAACCACATGGTCTTTATATTCACAAGGGCAGAAGGGGCATGCTTGCAGTGTTTACTTAGCATAATGTGTGCTGGATATTTTCCTGAAATTATGATGTTGACATATGGGTAAACTTATATTTTAGCATTAAGTTAGGAAAAACTGAAATTTCGGGAGGGATGTAAACATGCAAAATAAAAAAGAAAGCCTTTGGGAATTCCTTCAAAGCTATTTTAAAAAGTCTAAAAAGGCTAAAAACATGTTTTGTGAAATGTCTGGTTTTATAGTTAAAAGACTTTGCCAATTGGGGAAAAATTAGTTTCTTTCCAATGGAAGTATACTTTTGTTGTTGAGTATATAGAATGTATTGGAGTCTTCGCTGTTAAGTAGGAAATGAGAGGAAGGGAGAAGTAAACTCTTGGAATTGGAAGGGCTCTTATGAGTATATGAGTGATTTTCTTGACTTCAAGATTATTATGAAAAGTGAAATTTTTAGGCTGAATATTTGCATTCCTACTTAGTAGGTGATTGAGTTTACTTAATAGAAACATATTAAATATTAAAGTATTTTATGTTTCTTTTACCTCATTTATTCTTCACAGTAGTTCTAAGAGGTAGTGGTATTTGTCCTCATTGGGAATCTGAGGCTTAGAGAGGCTACATAACTTGCCCAAGGTCACAGCAAATATGTAAGGGTGTCATGTTCAAATCTAGTTCTGTGCAAATTCAAAATCCATTACCTTAAACACTAAGCTAAATTGCCTGCCATTTATAATCTCTAAATCTTGCTTGCAAATCTGTAAAATAGAGATGACATAGTACTTGCAAAATGAGGTAATATATGAAAAGTGGTTTATATATCTACTATAGGCTAATTATTATGAAATAGATAAAATATCAAGGTAGAAGGTTTTACTTTCTCTTGCATTGATTTCAAGTCATTCCTTCCTGCTGTTTTGATCTGAAGTCCTCAGGTTCTATATTTACGTTCCATTTTTATTCGCTCCACCAGCAATGGGACTGGGCGAAACGGTGGTCTCTTGGGACAAACTGCTTGGTTAATCATGTTTTTTATCTCACGACTTTTATTTCACATGTGCTCTGAGTGGATTCCTCCTGTACTAAAAAGTTAAAACAATTACTGTTTTGGGCTAAAACAGCTGACAGCGAATAGGGTACAAGTCTTGGGAGTCTGTTCCAATTGCAGTGCCCTACAGAGCTATCTCTAAAAGAACTGTGCCAAGCAATCAATTTAGCATATACTTCATTTACAAAGTTTTGTATTTTCCATTGCTTCAGGTTAAAGATGGAATCTATTAAGGAAGGCAGACCTGGGTCTCAGCACCCTGGGTACCAGCTAAGAAGTGGCACTGCGAAAACCTCTATAACATCTGCTGTGGACCCCATAAAAAACAAGCGAGCTTGGATTTGGACATTCTCATTAGGAATAGTTATAGGTTGGTGAGACCATAAAGGCAAGTACTTGGACTTTGACCAAGATATGATGCCTTAGATTGTTCTCTGTGTCACAAGTACATGTTTTTTTTTTTTAATTGAAAAAAGGTAGGAAGTTTTTTGAGTTACTGTTGTATCCCGAATTGCTAGACACACAGTAGGGACTGAGAAAAACTCAATAAAACAGAAGCATCAGTTAATTTAGTATTACCGAGTTTTAGTTTGTCTCAGGCTTCCATGAAGTGTCTGTTCACATATATAAAATGAACCTTTTGGCTGTGAGCAGCAATATAATTATTCTCCTATAAGAAGAATACCTGGATCATGGAGTTTTGAGGTAGCCATTATTAAAACTATAGAAACCTCTGACTTCATGTCTTATTTCTTATCAATGGTCCCTTATTTAATCTGAAATGCTGCTGATCTGAAAACATTTTTCATAATTAAAGCATTCAAGTATAGGACAGAAAAAGTAAAACAAAACTTTCATTATATCTCTGAGGTACTTAAAACACCTGCTTCTTTCCAACCTACTGAGCCAGTATGTTATTCTCACTATATTCTGAAGCAAACCATCTTCTGTAGCTCTGCTTCTTATGGAGATAGTGGCATATTGAAATGAAAATAGGCAGTTTTGACAGAACTGGATTTAAAATCCTAGCTCTTAACAGCTAGGTGACCTTAAGGAATTTATTTAACTTCTCTGAGCCTTAAATTTCTTTGTAAATATTGGTTTGTTGTAAAGTTTGGTAAAACAATTTTCTACAGTTCTGTCAGCTTATTTTAGTCCTACCTATCCTCCAAGTCGCTGCTGTCCAACAGAACTTTCAGTGTTGGAAATGTCCTATATTTGTAACGTCCAGTGTGGTGCTTATAAGCCAAATGTGGATATTAAGCAACAGAAAGTGACTGGTGTGCCTGAGGAATTTTAAAAATAAATTTTATTTACATGGCTGCGTGTGGTATTAATTATTGGACAATGCAATTTTGAAGAATTCAGACATATGACAATATTAGTTTTGGGTGTAAAACATAATGATTTGATATTTGTATGTATTGCAAGATAATTACAATAAGTCCGGGTAAGATCGATCCATCACTACCCCTAGTTACAATTTTCATTTTTTTTCTTTTTATGTGATGAGACCTTGCAAGATCTACTCTTAGCAACTTTCAAATATACAATACTGTATTTTAAGTGCAACTTTAAAGCCCATTCAAGACCTGCTTTTATCTTCATGAAGCCTTCCTTGACCAATGATTTCGTTCTTAACATTACTTGCCCTCTCTACCACTTATTTGGTACTTAGCATGGACATTAATTTCATGAGTCTTGTTTTTCAGCTAGATTGTATTTGAGGTTATGAATTTTTAAATCTCCATATTGCCGCATGAAAAGCAACATGATACAAATATAATTGAAATATTTTTCATTAATAAGTTTTAAATGATCATTAAATGTAAGAGAAAAAATTTTCTAGTTAGTAATTAGGGGAAGAATAGGGAATAGTGTGAAGGTTCCCTGCAGTGATGAAATCTGTGTCCAGTCTGTTTCACCTGAATATACATACAGTCAAGCTCTGGAAGAGGAAATGAAAGTTTCTTACATTGCCATCTTGTGGCTGACTTGGACTCCAAGCAATGTGAATTCAATTTTGCTGTCAAGGGAAAGTTTTCTTTTTTGTGTAAAAAGTTTACCAAGAGTATAAGTTAAATAGAATCAGTATTGGCTCAAATGAAATTGAAACATGCTTTGAAAAAAAAAAAACTTTTGGATTATGTTCTCATTTATCTAAATCTTAGCTTTTTTTTTTTTTTTTTTAAGGATTTTGTGAATTTAATGACTATTTACATGTGTTCTGCAGTCACACACCCCCATAGAGTAGAAACTGGCAGTAACCCATTGTCCCGACCCGCGGGACCTAGTTATTCGCGGGCTCGAAGAGGGTCCAGCCTGAAAGAGAAACGGGCGAGAAAAAGGAGCGGAGGCAAGACAGTATTCTGATCAAGCCTCAAATTTTTAATTTTAGAGCGGGTATATTTATACAGAAGAACAAAGGGGGGCAGGACTGACTAGGCAGGGGGATACTTGTTACAATTTCATTGGTCCTTGGTTGATGGGGTTAGGGAGTACAAAGGTTAGAAGTGAAGAGGAACAAGGAGGAGAGGGGCTCCTTGGGCAGGTCCACAGCCATTCAGTAGGTCCTTCCTTATCCGGCGGGTATGTTAATACATTCTGTGGTTAACTATTCCCTGGGACATTGTCTGCTCCTGCATTCTTTAGATAGCATACAGGTTTGTTAACGGCCAGGTTCTATGCCGGGGGGGCTGGGCGGTCAGGATGAGGGCCTTTTGGCTCCCAACAACCCATGCTATTTATGCCTCATCTCCCTGCATTTGTTCCTGTGGCTGCCAAGCTCTGGTTGATACCAGCACTTGGCTCGGCTAATTCCTTTTACATACCTGTTCTCTTACTGTGAGTCTGTTGACTTATAATCGTTCAGAGATTGATTAGTTACTATACAGTTTTACCCAAACTTTTAAATTTATACAGCGAGCTGAGGTTGTGTAGAAGTCCTGTCCTAATCTGATACTAAATTTAGGTATTTGACATTCTACAAATAGATGGGTCAGTTTATATTACTGAATGGAGATTAAAATAGAAAATGAGCAGTTTTCCTTGAGGTTAATTTTTCTTGAGGCTATATGGGTATGATATGGTATGGAGTAGGCTGGTATGCATTCAAGTCTTAAAATCATAATCTTTCTGTATTTTTTTTTATTTTTCAGAGATGACACTAGGTAGATTCTATAGTTCAACTTCATTCCTAGATAGAAGCTGAATTCATATGATACCAGAGGTAAGCGTGAAAGAAAAATCTTCATTTTTACTTCATTTGGATTTCTAATCACCTAGCAAGTTTTGGGGCTCAGTTTTCATAGTAGCTGAGATTTAGTAGTTGAAAAGCTTTGGTTCTAACCTTAATAGGGTTTTCCTGGTTTAGGGATGAGGAGCTGGTGGTGGTTTGCCCTTCACCAGTCATTTATAGTTTGCCATGATGAAATGCATGTTAAGTCCGTGTTTCAGCTGATCATTCTGATTAAATACATGCTCTGAGCAGACTAAAGCTAGGGCAAACACTTGGAATTAAATTCTGCTTCTTGGAATACTCACTGGGATCTAGCCTGTGATCCCAAGTAATTCTTAAATCTTTATGCATTTTATACTAAAACACTTTATAGTGCTTTGATCTTTTGATCAAAAGATCTCTTTGAGATAGCTAGAGCTAGGGTAGAGAATCTTTAATATCTTTAATCTAAAAATTGAAACAGTTCAGAAAAAGCACTGATATTTGATATAATTCTAACAACCATTTAACTTGGCAGTTTTTAACTAATCACTCTTTTATTAGTCTATATATAAGATTAAGAGAATCCCAGAGCTGGTTAAATCAGTTTTGTCAAGATCATATAATGCAATACCATACAGTGTTGTTTAAAAATTATGTTTACCTTCCTTGAAATGAAAAGGTATTCATGATACATTAAGTTAAAAACAAGTTACAGAGCCATACACAATCTTTTTTTTCTGCTTAAACATTTTTATGACTTATTTACTTAAATCATCTGAAGGGATATATACCAATATTTGGGATTATTGTCTCTAGAATTGCGTTCTATGGGTGATCTTGTTAACCTGAATATTCTGACTTTATTATATTTATGTGTTATATAATTTAAAATTATTTTTAAGTAACCTAGATGGGACAGGCTTGTATTCTTTATCTGTGCCTGCATGAGAGAATCGGGTACATGATACAGCAGAGAATTGGGTACATGTGAGGGTAAGGTATAGGAAATATAAATAATTCAAAGTAACATCAACACTTGAAGTACTTTTTTAGCTTTTGGCTATTTTTGGCAGAAATGAAATTTCAGGAGACTGAAATCTGAGTTTGTTTCTAGAAACTTCTTTCCCAACCTTGGAACTCTTGGGTGCTGTAAGTCCTGGATGTACAGTAGATGATGATAACATTTTTCTTTTATGGTAAGTCTTATGATGAAATTGAGAAGCTTTGACATACATGTAAATCTTTGAAAATTCAGCTTTGTGACATGGCTAGAAGCTATGGTGCTACAAATTTTATTTCTTCAAAAGGCAATTAAAGATGTTATTTATTATCTAGTTTCTCATTTTGTCTATATAGCTGGACCAGTTGATATTTAATGGTTCTTTTAGTTCTTGACTGACCCCAAAAATTTAGATGTAGTGATTCCTATGAGTCAATTGATGTCTTAATTATTAATAAATAGTTTTTACAACATTTATTAACATTTTTATTAAAATGATTGGAGATAAAATTTGATGGCTGTTCCTCTCACTCCTTGGAGCCTTAGGTAGTGGGATTTTAGACCATCATATATCTAAGCTGACTTGTATTAACTCAGAGTTATGGTAGGGATGGGTTGGCTGTCCATTAGTGCCTTCTTATTTTTGTCAAGTCAAACAATTACAAAGCAGGTTGTAATTCTAGATTTAAAAAATGTACCTATGATTTAAAAAAATTAAATACAAAAACTAAACTTAAAATAGGATATAGTTTATAGAATATACGATATAGAACCCTTTGCAATAGTATTTGGATAGCATTGATATAAGGCTTTGAAAGAAAGAACTCTAGTGAATTGATTGTGGGAGTTACTGAAACATTATACTACTCTGAAGTCATTTATGTTTAAATTTTAAATGGTTTACTCAGTTTGCTATTGAGTAATTGCTCACATACTCAGGGCAATATTAAAAATATCTTTATTTGCAGTATGAAGTTAGATGGTTCTTCAGATTAAAGATGGACGCTGACTTTTTTCACCAGAAATGGTTTATAACATCCACCTGCAAAAATGTAAGAAGAGGCAGCAGAAGAAAGAATAAAATACTTTACCAGTCTTACATTCTTTGCTAGATTGTGAACTCCACGAAGCAGGACATCTTCCTTATCCTTAATGCTTGGCCCAGATGAGATACTCCAAAAATATTGGAAGCAATTTAAAATCTCCACTGATTTTATTTTATAAGTCTCTGGAAAATGGCGACCATTTTTATGAGATTTCAGCAAAACATTTACATGGAATAACTGGGACTTAAAATTTTGACTATGATGTAAAATGTATCTATAGGTACGTTAAACTATCTGGTATCAATGAGTCTACTTAAAATTCTTAATATCTGTTTATGATATTTGATCCTTTAAGAGGCAATAAAGAATGGTTGTGAAAACAACTTATGTATGTGAGGAACAGATGAATAATAGCTTACTGATATATATTAGGAAATCTTTTATTATGAACATTTTATGGTCTTATTGGATATTTATAATTGGTTTAAAATGCACATACCACTCAAGTATGGTTAAAAATGTTTTTGCTTTATATTTAATGTTGAAATATTCTCAGTTGTTTTGGCTTAATTATATTACAGGGAATTTTTTGCCCTATAGATTGTACTTATATCCATGTGGGTGCATTTAACATGCAAAGGGTATAAAATAAATATCTAAATATTGGATGTTTGATATACTTAATTGTGTTTTGGAATGAAATTTAATACTCATTTTTATATCAGAATCACACAAATGGTATCTAATTATAATAACTTCTGTTACAATATGAAACCTATTCTTTTGATTAAGATTATTCTATTAAAGTTTCAACTTAGATTTAGAGTATATGGTGCTAACGGTCTAAAATTTAAAGATAATGGGAAGGAAAATTACTATCTTTGAAGCTCTTAGAGAAATGTGATACATAAATACTCATGATGAAGCTGATAGATACTTAGGATATCTATATAAGATAAAAAATCAAACTTTTTGGTAAAAATATTTTGGAAGGTGAAAGTAACCTCTAATGAAAGAGTATAAGTGATGTGTAAGCGTAAATTGTGCTTTCAGTTTATTCAGACTCCATGTATTAGGAAGAATGGATTAAAGATCATAAATGAAAAGGAGAGATTTAAACATACAGAAAAGCAGAGAATATGCCATTGGAGTAGACATAAGCACAAAAAGGAAATATTGATAAATTTGTGTACAGTAAAATTCAAACATGTTTGTATGTCATGTAACTAACTAGCAAAGGATTCCATATAAATCAAGGAAATGATCAAAGGATATGAATGGCCAGTTCACAGATAAGGACTCCTGAATAGTCATTCACAAAAAAAGATGCTTAATCTCACTAGGAATCAAAGAATTCCACATTAAAAACAACATTGAGATACCATTTCACCATCATCAGATGGGCAAAAATAAAATAACAAAAAAACTTGATATTTTCACATGTTGCTGGGTCTGGAACAATGGGCTCATTTTTTCTGGTGGCATTAAAATTTAAGTCATACTTTGGACAGTGGTTTGGCAACAAGTAGTTTACTTGAAGATGCTTATACACTAACCAATCACTGGATATTATATCCTACAGGAGTTCTTGGCATGTGTACTCAAGGAGACATGTACAGAAAGTTCATTACAGTATTGTTTTAATTTTAAAAACTGGGAACCAGTGTCTATTAGAAAATGGATAAATTGTGGTATATTTGTAGTATTTGATTGTTAAAATGAAGGAATACAGAGTATGTTTATTAACTACATCTCAAAAACAATGAGTTAAAATGACCAAGGGATATGTGCTATAAGATTTAGTAGTTTTAGAACATGTAAAACAAAGACTTGTATAAAAGTTTAAAAGCAAGTATGAGAATGATAAATACCAAAATTTGTCTTATCTCAGGAGAGGTAGGAGGAAAATGGGATTGAGGTGTGCACAGGGGAGGCATTAATTGTATCTGTAATGTGTTACTTCATTAAAAAATATCACATGAGAAAGGTTTGGGTTTATTAAAACTGAATGATGGTTGTTCACATTTTTGATACACTTGATATTTAATAACAAATATTTTAAAAAGATTTTTTTGGTAGATGAGTCTCTGTTTCTCAGCCTTGATTGATTTCAGTAGTCTCATCTCTAGGAGCACCCAAGAAACAACCCAGTAAAGGGTTGTCTATGCCATGAGAACAAGATAATGACATGAAGAAGCAGGTTAATTCCTGGTGGTCCAGGCTACTGGGATAGTAAGACTTTGTAGCTTCCCTTGTATGTAGCCAATTGAGTTGGAAACTAATTTAGAGAAAATGGTGTGGGGAATACTAGGTTTGGAGAATCAAAAAGATGATCTTAATGAAGAAGCAGGAAGGGATCATACTGTAGAACAAAGGTAACTTGGCTAGGATCACAATCTTAGATACTTGTGCTGGTGGAAATTGAATGCTTTGTGTTTTATGACTTTAAATGACATTGTACCCTTTTATGGTACTTTATACATTTGGCATAGTCAAAACCAGAAAATGCACAAAAGGCTCAGATAGCCAAAATATGTTAGGGATTACATGTTTAGACACAAACCTCCAATTTTTCTGAATCTAATTTGTACCAAGAATAAGTTACAACTCTAAATTCTCAGAAGATAGACATTTAAAAAACAAAGGCCAGGGACACCCTTTCTAATTACTGTGAATGAGTTGTAAATAGACAAACTAGCAGAAAGTTGTTTCACTAGGATAGGTTTTTGTTTGAAGGAGAAAAGTCTAGTGTTACAGATTCACAACCCATAAACAGTTTGCATTGTGTTGCTGACTCATTGGATTCTGTCAAAAATTCAAACTGGGTCCCATCATCTGGAAACCTGGCTACAAAAGACAGCATTAAGGCTTATATAGCAAGGACCCCTCAAGTCCTCAAATTAATTTCTAATATGAATTCTAATAGGCTCATATACGCCGAGCAAAAAACCATACAGCTGTTAGAGAATAGGAAAAAAAGTGAACAGGTAACAGCGTTAGGGTCAAATGGGTACAAACATTTAATCCATAACAAGCAAGTCCAGAAGAACACAGGCAGATGACCTCAGAAAAGCCGTGGCGCCTGATTCTATTAATTTCAAGCACTGCTGAGTGCATTGTTGTAAGGCAGACTGTCAGTCAAGGAAAGTTCTATTTTCTTTAAATCTATAAAGAATGTGTAAAAGCTGGAAAGATGCCATTTCGAGGTGGAGAAAAAAAATGTCAGAATCTGCCTCAACATGGAGGTGATAGCTGTCCAACTATAGGCATCACACAATTTCAGGGAATTTTCCATCAAACTAGAGAGCCTCTGCTCCCCAGCGGGTACTCCCCACACTTTTCCTGGACAAAGACCTGCATGTATTCTTGTTACCTTTGCAACTGCCCCCCTCTACGGTTCCTTTTGGAAGACTGACCCCAAATGTTATCCCCATTTAAACTAGGCTGGTACTCTTATGCTGGTTGAAGCCAGCAAAGGATCAAATATCATAAACAGATATTAAGAATTTTAAGTAGACTCATTGGTACCCAGATAGTTTAACGTACCTATAGATACATTTTACATCATAGTCAAAATTTTAAGTTCCAGTTATTCCGTGTAAATGTTTTGCTGAAATCTCATTTTCCAGAGACTTATAAAATAAAATCAGTGGAGATTTTAAATCGCTTCCAATATTTTTGGAGTATCTCATCTGGGCCAAGCATTAAGGATAAGGAAGATGTCCTGCTTCGTGGAGTTCACAATCTAGCAAAGAATGTAAGACTGGTAAAGTATTTTATTCTTTCTTCTGCTGCCTCTTCTTACATTTTTGCAGGTTGATGCTATAAACCATTTCTGGTGAAAAAAGTCAGCGTCCATCTTTAAGCTGAAGAACTAACTTCTAACCTCATACTGCAGAGGTTCAGTAGCACTGGCTCACTCGCCGCGGCTGAGATGCACCTGCCCGCACCGGCACAGCGGGAGGCTCCCAGCATCCTCAGCGACCAGCGCCCACCTGCCCGCACCGGCACAGCGGGAGGCTCCCAGCATCCCGAGCGGCCGGCGCCCGGCAGGCTCCGGGGCGGCTCTGCGCATGCGCTCCGCGTCGTGTTGGCGACGCGCGCAGAGCATCCGGCCGTCCTTGTGGTGGGGTGGCCGAGGTAACGGTGCTTTCCCGCGCTTTTTCTTGGCGCCTCGGGTCGGGCATTGCGTTAGTATCACTGCTGTTTTCTCTACCAAGCGCAGAAAGCAGCCTGAGGACCTCAGAGCGAAGTGTCCGTGAGTCTAACTCTCAAAAACTTGGCCCTCGATTACTCGGACAGTTCGCGAAATTGTCACTTTCTCCCACCTCGTGGACAGTTTGGAATTAGGGGCACCTCTCGCTCTAAGCGTCTCAGGTTCAAAACTCTCCGCAGGTCCGCCTCCTCTGTGCCCATTAATTACCCTGCTGGAGGTAAAATAGACCTCGTAACTCCTGCTGCAGGTGCTAGGTACCCGTGGCGATACTTGGGATAAAGGTGCCAGTGCCCTTGTTGACCTCTATGACCTAGGCAACATTCTGACACAATTTGTCAGTGATAAACGTGAACATTTTTTTTTTCTTGGTATTTAATTGGTGTGTCACATTAAAAAAATAAAAAAACAACAATATATGACTTATTGGCGTTTTGGTGTATCCAGAAGATGGCTGCTCGGTATGGGTCAGTGAAATTCCAGGGAGAGTGGACACTATATTGAAAAGTGACCTAAGGGTGTTTAGTTTTACAAGTGTCTTAAATAAAAGCATAGCATTGAATATTATTTATATTAACTGGTGAATTGTTGATCTGATGATTTGAAAAAATCTGCTTTTATACAGATTTTCAGGCTCCATAAGGGCCAATTACTTGGATGAATTAGGTTAGTTTCCATTTAATACTATTAGGTTAGTACTCTTTCAGTCAACACAAGTAAAGAATTTGAGAAATCAGCATACATGGAAAATTTTAAAATACTTTGCTCTAAATAAGGGCTAAAATCAGTGCCTGGACTTTTATATTTGCCAAGTGTGAGAAGTAATATTAAAATATAGCAAACAATGAATGGGTAATAAATATAGATTTTTGTTTAGGTATTTGAGGAATGGCAAAAAGCACAAGTTTAAGTTTTATTTGTACTTTGTAAGTGTTACTAAACATTTTTTCCTCATTTTTGATTTTAGTAACATTTGGAACCACCTATGTTTTTAACTTTTTCCTTAAAAATTTTTTTCAAGGCCTTTGTATGGTTTGCACAAAGGAGCACAATTAATATTGTTGAGTAACTGAAATCAATATAATAAATATAATAATATAATATAATATATAAATAATAAATATAATAAAATAAATTATAAAACAATGAATGTCCATTATTTTATCATAAAATGAAAACATGCTTTGTTTATTTGTTATTTATTTCATTTTTACTGCAATTTCACTTATCTGACCTTTTCACTTATCCCTTACTAGGATTCTTTTCAGCATCTAGGGACCTCACTATCATGTCCTTGTGTGAAGACATGCTGCTTTGCAATTATCGAAAATGTCGCATCAAACTCTCTGGTTATGCATGGGTCACTGCCTGCTCTCACATTTTCTGTGATCAGCATGGCAGCGGTGAGTTTAGTCGTTCACCAGCTATCTGCCCTGCCTGCAACAGTACTCTTTCTGGAAAGCTGGATATTGTCCGAACAGAACTCAGTCCACCAGAAGAATATAAAGCCATGGTACTGGCAGGACTTCGACCAGAGATTGTGTTGGACATTAGCTCCCGAGCACTGGCCTTCTGGACATACCAGGTTAGTGCTTAGACTAGGTTAGGAGAGTCTGATTTGAGGCATATGTGAAAGTTTTTGATGTTTTTCATTTATTGTGTTTATTTTTTGTGAATATATGGAACTTTTTAATAGTTTTCTTCAAAAGTAATGTTTATTGTTGAAAATCTAAATGGGAGAAAATTAAAAAACTCATTATTCTGTCACTCAGAGATAATAACCATTGTTGATATTTTGTGTACTACTAGACTTTTTCTGTGCATATTTATTTTCTATGTATAAGTATATATTTTTGTCTTTATGAAAATAGGATAATAGCACACATCACATACTGTTTTTGTGGCCAGTTAAAGTTGACAATATGTAAAGTCTATGAGTAGATTTGTTTTGACCTCAGTATTTTGCTGGCTCTTGCTCAGGGGGTGCTCTCTATTACTTGCCACGTGGCCTTTCAGCATGGTTGCTTGTTTCTACAAAGCCAGCAAGAGAGAATGTACACTAGTAAGACAGATCTTATATTCTTATGTAATGTACTCATGAAGTGATTGATAGCTTATCATTTTTCCTGTATTTGAGTCACAGGTCTTACCCATATTCAAGGTGAGAATATAAGTACCAGGAGGCCGGGATAATTGAGGGCTATACTATAATCTCTTCTCCACACTGTGGGTTACTTGAATCATGGGATTATATTTTTTAAAAACTTTTGGACTACATGTCATTTATTAAGGTTAGACAAATACTCACTTCTTCTGTTGGTGTAATGGTAGTGTTCTGAGAGTGATTTGAGAGTATTCCTCTAGATTTCTTTCTATGCATTTAATGATTTTTCTAAAATAATCATCCTATTGTACAACCTGATTGCTTCTTAATCTGGTTCTAGATGTTAATAACACCTCAGTATAAGCATATTTCCTTTCTGTGTTTGTATAAAGTTTTACACTATATAACTTTTATATTTATTACCTTTAAATTATTATTTTTTCTCTCTTGGGACAGGTCCATCAGGAGCGTCTCTATCAAGAATACAAATTCAGCAAAGCTGAAGGCCATCTGAAGCAGATGGAGAAGATATATACTCAGCAAATACAAAGCAAGGATGTAGAATTGACCTCTATGAAAGGGGAGGTCACTTCCATGAAGAAAGTGCTAGAAGAATACAAGAAAAAATTCAGTGATATCTCTGAGAAACTTATGGAGAGAAATCGTCAGTATCAAAAGCTCCAAGGTCTCTATGATAGCCTTAGGCTACGAAACATCACTATTGCTAGTCAAGAAGGTACCCTTGAGCCATCTATGATTTCACAGTCTGGTATTTTTGGCTTCCCATTAGGTAAGGAATGATATGTAATATCCAGTATCTATTCTTTAAACCAGTGGTTTTTCACACTATGTTCTGTACAGTTCCAGGTAGTCAGTGGAGATGTTAAAAGCCTTGAGTGGTGGTAGGCTCTATGTTCTTCATCCATGCCTTAAACTGTATATCACTGCTTTTATCTGTTTCATTTGCTTATATTTAAATTACTTCTTCAATATGGACATTATTTGAATGCAAATTGAACATATTGCAACATTAAATGAAAAGCTATTTATTTCCAATAATAATAATAATAATAATAATAATAATAATAAAAATAAAAATAGCTGCCATTTATTGATTCCTTACCAGGTGCTAGGCACTGTTATAAATTTACAGGTATTCATGTTATTTTTAAAACTTTATAAGGTAAGTGTTGTTATCTCTGTTTTACAGATGAGAAGACTGAGGTATAGAAAGTTGAAGTAAATTGGTCAGGGTCACAGAACTATCTTCAGAGCCCACACTTTTAACCATTTGCTATTCTCCAGGAAGGCCATGTTTCACTTTTTTTTTTCACATGGCAATACTGAGTGCACAGTTCTTAAGCTATTGTGGGTTGTTGGTTTGGTTGGTTCTTTATTTAGTTGTTTGTCCATTTATAAAGTATTTATGAAGCATGTTTCATGTACCAGTTGCTAGGCATAATCCTAGGGAATGAAGATATAACTATGCAGATAGGATTCCTGCTTTTTAGAAATACACGATTTGAATGATACTTTTCTGCTTGTTTGGTTCCTTGGCAGATGCAGTGAATCAAGTGTCATCACGTATTGGGCATTTGTAGATGTTCTTATTTTTTCCTTGTCTCGATCCACACTTACTTTGATTTCTTTCACATTCATCAATCTTTCCTGTTCTTTTTGTGTATATTTACCCTTTTTACTTTTACTTCTTGCTATCATTTCTGGCTCGAAGCAGATACAGTCAGCATTCTCCTTTAGTTATGTGTTTCCTTTAAAACTTGTAGAAGCCCAAGAAGGGTTCAGTGGAAGTTGTTAACCCATTTCCCATTTGTCCGAGAATACTCACTGGTGGCACTTGTGGCTGCAGCCTTTACTCTGAGGTAACTCGCAGATTACAGTCCTAACCTTATCCCCAAAGTTTGCTGCAAAGTATCTTACTTTTTTTATTTTATATTGCTCTAGTATTCAGTAGTCTTTGGAAACAAATGACATTGTTCCATTTATAGCATTCTGTTTTTAGTATTGGTATATCCATTTACAAAATATAGTAATTTTTGATTGCTGAAAATGTTAGAAAACATAGTATTCTTATCTGTGATGTTAAATTTAAGGCTGTTCTAATTGATCTGATTATAAATATGTGTTAGTTTTTCATAGTTGTCATATGTTTTTTGGAGTGTTTATGGCAATGTTTAAAAAATTATTCTAAAAGAACTTGGGACAAGTTTAAGCCACCCAAATATATACGATAATCCTTTGAAGTAGATAACATGAATAAAATGATGATATTGTAAATTCTAGCTCTACCAAAAACATATGTTTAAATTACTTTGGTAATGACGTCATGGCTGTCATTGGAAACTGCTTCACAGGAGACGGTACAGTATATACTGTGATTGGGGGAAGGGGTGGGGCCACTGTAGTCCTTTTCTTTATCCAACATTAATTTTATATTTTATCTGTCTTGTATGAATTGAGTTCTGTAAAAATATTTGTTGAATTAGTTTTGTCTTTTTGGCCCTAAAGGTCAATAAGTAAATAGATGTTTAAGTTTTTCCCTTGTTTTTTTCCTAGGGAACAACTCCAAGTTTCCTTTGGACAATACACCAGTTCAAAATCGGGGTGGTGGAGATGGAGATT
The DNA here is from genome assembly GCA_030015415.1 of Cynopterus sphinx. Taxonomy (NCBI): domain Eukaryota; kingdom Metazoa; phylum Chordata; class Mammalia; order Chiroptera; family Pteropodidae; genus Cynopterus; species Cynopterus sphinx. The sequence continues at coordinate 79,846,804 of CM057384.1, forward strand.
TTCAATTCAGACCATTTTTTATGGGTTCTCCCACTGCACCTGAACCTAGCAATAACTTTTTTAGTTTTGCTTCCCCAAATCGTGAATTAGAGCAGCAACAAGTCTCTAACAGGGCCTTTAAAGTAAAAAGAATTTAGCTCACTTCACAGAATGTTTCTGTTTATTTCTACTGATTTCATTTAATGAATAATTCTTATTCTAGATGGGGGTTACCAACCTCCCTATGCCATTAAGTCTTTGAAGTGTCTTCACAGTTTCAGTTTTTAAGAAACTCATTGGAAGCGAGGGATGGCTTTAGAATCTGGTTTCTTTTGATATTTCCATTATTTAAAGCATGAACATTTTATTAAACTCAATTTCATTGTCAACTGTTGAGTTTTTACCACTAGTGAAAGGTTACAATGTTATTGGGTGTTTTGTAGATCACTGTCTCTCTCTGGGCTATTTCTGACTGAACTATGTGTTTATGCATATATATTAAAGCACTTCTTTCATATGTCTAAATGTTACTTTAGGTTTAGGTATTTATACATATGTGTATATGTGCATTCTTTTATATGGCTATTTTGCTGTATTTGCCGGTATATTTATGTGAAGATTTTGGTCTCAGGAAATGGTGGGTGTGTCTGTAGTTTGTTACTTGGGTGTGTACATTTATTTCTATATGTATTAGCCTTTGTATTAATAACTTGTTTGGAGTGTTTGTGCTCATGTCAGTGAGTAAGAGTACAATTTAATGCACATCTGATCAGTCCCTTTTTCTATTTAATAATAATTTACATTGAGAGTTTTTTGTAAAGTTGATTTTTACTGTTTATTTAAAATAAAATTACTCTTTCTTAACTGTTTTGCCAGCTGTTGCCTTGAGTTTACTTTAGGAATGTACTTCTACTGCAGAAAACTTAAAATATGTTATTGATCTTGAGAAATTATATTAATTAAAGTACCTTTGAATATTTATTCCATGTTTTCCTTTATTAAATAGTAAGCATTTCTGACTACTATCAGAGATAACTTATTTAAAGCATAGAGTAAAGAAAGAAATTTGAAGGACACTTTCAGTAACTTTACATCCTAGTAGAAGCAAGACTAGAAATCATACTGGTTGGGGAGACAGAAAATCTAGGTTCAAAATATGGCTTTCTTGGTTGTCCAAGTTTGAATTTAAACTTTCTGGGTGATCATTTGACAAGATACAGCAACAATTTATGATCAAAACACTTAACAAAATTGGTATAGAAGGAAAATACTTTAATATAATAAAGGCCATAAATGACAAACCCTCAGCCAGCATTATACTTAATTGTGAAAAACTAAAAACCTTCACTGCAAGATCAGGAACAAGCCAAGGCTGTTCACTATTGTCATTGTCATTCAATATAACATTGGAGGTCCTAGTGAGTGCCATCAGACAAGAGAAAGATATAAAAAGCATCCAAATAAGAAATGAAGAAGTCAAACTTTCACTATTTATGGATGACATGGTTCTCTATGTAGAAAACCCTAAAGATTCCACAAGAACACTACTAGAAACAATAAGCAAATACAGTAAAATTTCTGGATAACAAAATCAATGTTCAAAAGTTCATAGCATTCCTATACTCTAATAATGAAGTGTCAGAAAAAGAATTGGAAAAATGATTCCTTTTGCAATTGCAAAAAAAGAATGAAATACTTAGGAATAAATACCTAGGACCTGTATGTAAGACCTGAAACAATAAAATGCAAACCATAGAAATGAAAACATAGGAAGAAAACATAGGAATGAAACTCAAGGACCTTGGACTTAAAGAGGATTTTATGAATTTGACCTCAAAAACAAGGGAAGTAAAGGCAAAAATAAAGGTATGGGACTATATCAAATTAGAAAGCTTCTGCTCAGCAAAAAAAACTGTCAGCAAGATAGACAACCATCTGAATGGGAAAATATATTTGCAAGTAATGCCTCCGATAAGGACCTAATATCCAAAATATACAAAGAACTCATACAACTCAATAACAAAAAAATGAATGATCCAATCAAAAAATGGACAGAGGACCCAAACAGACACTTCTTTGAGGACATACAAATGGCCAACAAATATATGAAAAGATGCTCAATATCGCTAGCTATTAGGAAAATGCAAATCAAAACCACAATGAGATACCATCTCATACCTGTTAGAATGGCTACAATCAATAGAACACGTAATAAATGTTGGAGAGGATGTGGAGAAATAGGAACTCTCATACACTGCTGGTGGGTATGTAAATTGGTGCAGCCTATAGAAAACAGTATGGAGGTTATTTAAAAAATTAAGAACTGATCTACCATGGTATCCAGCAATCCCTCTACTGGGTATTTACCCCAAAGACTTGAAAACTCATACCTGAAAAGATACTTGCATACTGATGTTCGTAGCAGCATTATTCACAGTGGCCAGGACATGGAAGCAACCAAAATGTCCTATGATAGGTGATTGGCTAAAGAAGGAGTGGTACATATATACAATGGAATATTACTCAGCCTTAAGAATAGATGAAAAACTGCCATTTGCAACAACATGGATGGACCTTGAAATAATTATACGAAGTGATATAAGCCAGACAGAAAAGGCTGAAAATCATAAGATACCACTTATATGTGAGATACAAACCTAAAAGCAGCAAATGAGCAGGCAGGACAAACAAACATAGACTCATGGACATGGACAATGGACTAGTGGTTAACACAGGGGAGGGGGTGGAGGAGGGGGAAATAAAAAAATAAAATGTTAAAGTGCATTTTATAAACAAACAAAAAAAAGAAAAAAACTTTCAGGCCTTTTGTTCCTATATTTGTAAAATGAGGGATTGAATAAATTACCCTGTAAATCTTTTGTAATTCTTAAATTTTATGATTTACTGATTTGAGAAGAATTACAAAGGACTTAATCCTAAATGCCAGCTCCCATTGTTTTTTAGGTAATAAGGTCATACTGAAATAATTTGAGGATATTTCATATTTAGTCATTGTAGAAAGGCATTGAATACCCTATTGGAGTATAGAATATACAATCTCTTCAAAAATATTTAATTATATTTTAAAATTCTATTAAAGTGTAGTTGGCATACAGTATTATATTAGTTTCAGATGTATTGCAGTGATTTGACATATATGTTATGGTGTGCTCACCATGCTGTCTAGTAATCACCTGTCACTGTGAAAAGTTATCACACTATTATTGACTACATTCCTCTTCACCTTTTAACCTATCCCTTCATTTCCCTAACCCAAAGTTAAAATTGTGTTGGAGAAAGATGAAAAATCTTGATGTAAAAGTTTTAAAACATTCCTCCCTATTTCATAGCTAATCACACAGATTTTATAGATTACAGTATAAAGTATTTTTCTTCCTTATACAGTTTTAAATTTTGTTGGATGATGCTTTGAGAAAATAATTTTAGGTAGAGTCATGACTTCTACCTTAAACTTTGCTTTTTCAAGTTCACAAAATCAGTTTGAAGTACAAGTAAGCTATAATTAAAACTAAAAGTAAAGAGAAACTTTGTTAGGATTGTTACTTGATACTTTAAAAAATTTACTTCTTATTGAAAAGTTTAATACAGTCACATGGTACAAATTCAAAAGATACAGAAAAGGCATCCAGCGAAGTCTCCCTTTCAGAAAGAAAAAGTCTCCTGCTTTCTGAAAGAAATTACTGTTGTCAGTATTTTGTGTCTCTTTCAGAGATAGTCTATCTGGAAACACTTTTTACTTAAAAATTATACTTATTTTGAATAGCTAATACATGTACATGGAAAAAATTGAAATGTGTACACTGTGAAAAGAATTTGGAGATGGAGGTTTTTCAATTTATACCATTTTTTGTGGGTTCTCCCACAGCACTTGAACCCAGCAATATTTTTTTTAGGGCAATACATAAATATATAGAAATGCATACATAGTAAAAATAATTATTACTTAAAAATTACACTTATATTTGAATAACTAATACATGTACATGATAAATTAAAATGTGTACGCAGTTAAAAGAATTTTCTTTGACCACCCACAATTCTCAGTTACTTTGTTTCCCTCTCCAGAGACAGTCATTGTTTCTTAGGTATCCTGGATGTAGTCTAAAAATAAGCGTAATTAGTGTACTAATATACTATTAGTGTATTAGTGATAGCTTTTATAATACCATCTCAAGTGTAGTAGATTTATTAGGATAATGTGTTCAAAATAAAATTCCTCATTTACAGAAAGTCACTAAGGTTTGGAAAATTTTCAGACAAGTTACCTGACCACGTTCTGTACCTTTTCTTCAAATTTGAAACTCGTGGCACTGACTTAACCCGTCTCCTTTTTGCGGGGTAAAAATAAGGAGGAAGACATGAAACAAAAACATAGGTGCAGCTAAGCTGAGAACATTTTATTTACAGGATCTGAGAAAGAAACAAGTGGATGAACTCAAAAATGGTTGGAGAACGTCTCCTTCGAGCTTCAAGCGTTGGGTTAAGTCGGTTTGGAGTGCGGCCCTTCGAAAACCAGCTCCTTTTCCCAAATGCCGCTGAGCCTCCGGAGGCCTAGGTGTCGCTGTGGCCGCGGGATGAGGGCGGCGTGAGTCTGCGGTCACGCAGCTGCGGGCGGAGGAGCCGAGAGGGCCGGGGAATGATGGCTGATGAAGAGGAGGAAGACAAGCAGATCTTGCAGAAATTGCAGGTGGGGCAGAGGGCTAGGACCTACATGCACCTTCGTACCGGGAAGCAGCAGGGAACCAGGCTTACGCGGCACCTGCGAGCTCCTCAGCACACGGCGCCGCACGTGTGGGCGTCGTCTCCGGAACGACTTCCCGAGGCGCAGCCCGGGGAGGCGAGCCCCTGCTCTGGCCTGCCTGCCTGTAATTTCAGTCCTGCGGGGACGAGGACTTCTTGCCCCTCACTTTATCCCTGCGCATTCTGGTGAAGGGCCTTTTTCGGGATTCGCCCGCCACAAATGGCACTCACGCCGGAACGGCCGGTCTCCGGGAGCTGGTACCGAGGCCGTGTCTTCGGTCCTTTCCTGCCTTGAAGTTGCTCACAGCCACAGCACTTAATGCCTTGCACCGCATGTGTCCTGGTTACTTCCTGTAGCACCTAACAGTTGTTGTCTAGCACTCTGCTCCGCTCCCGGTTTGGGGTCGGATGCAGAGGGGTCCAGACTCCACCCAGTCCACAGGTGACTGCGGTTTTGACCAGGACTAGTTCTTTGTACTTGGTACGTGGGAGCTTACGAGTTGCTTGGCTCTTTATCTTTCTTTTAATGAACCAAGATTTTTTCTTTTTCCTTTTTCTTAAAAAAAAAAAAAATTATTATTGCTTTCAAGAATACAGTACATACAAGATTTTTCTTAAACCTTAGAAACTCAGTTCTTTGTGTTCTAAGACAGCCTGGAATTTAAACGTTAGACCTGTGACAGGCTTGTAACTTGCTTAAAAGCTTCTAATGAAAAAGTTTAAATATTAGTGATATTTTGATTTTTGAACAGATTTAAATCATATTTTTTAGAGGGTGAGCTTTGTCTCCCTTCCGGTTGGTTATCTTGAATTAGCTTAATTTTATTCCTAAGTGTGATTTGCTGAAATCATATTCTGAACCCTGGCTCCATATTAGAAATATTGTTATTGTATATATGTTTTTGTATGTGTAGAAAAAATATACTAAACAGTGGTTATCCCTGAGGTGGTTGGGAATGATGAGGAATTTTTTACTTTGTAGTTTTTACATATACCTATTTGAATTTTAACAACTTATATGTATATTGATTATGCCATGAGAAAAAAGTTATTAAAATGTTCAGTCCAACAAAACACATCACAACAAAACCAAACAATGCCTTGCATGTTTGTTTACTAACTAAAAACAAACAAACAATAAGACTAAAATTCCTAATTTACAGCCATGCTGATTGCAGGGTGAAAAGAAATGGGTTGTAATTTTTTATGAGAAATAGGTTGTAATTTTTTCTGAGAACTGCCTTTTCCTGTGCTCATTTTTGGTAAATGCACTAAGCATCTGGGGTATCTTGGGGTGAATGGGGAAGGTGCAGGGTTAGAATAGAGGAATGTAGTAGAGGAGAGGAACAAGATAGTGATGTTGCTATTCATGAGAATAGTGGTAAGCTTTGATTTCATCTTAAAGACATCTTAAGATAGAAGGAATGTATAAAAGGATATTTCTCAAAGTGTATTTTACAGACCTTTTTTATTACAGTCATCTAGGGTACTTGTTAAAATGCAGAATTTTGAGTTTTGCTAAAACTAGTGAAATCAGAATCTCTGCAGGCTGGGTCTCAGAAATAATACACACTAATAAAATTTGAAAACCATGGCTGGAGAGGGTGCTAGTCCATTCCCTTTGTTCTTGGTTAGGTTTTAAGTTCAGTATAGCAGGGGTCCCCAACCTCTGGACCATGACCTGTTAGGAACTGGGCCACACAGCAGGAGGTGAGCAATGGGCAAGTGAGTGATCTTCATCGGTATTTGTAGTGGCTCATCAGCACTGGCATCATCACTGCCTCAGCTCTACCTCAGATCGTCAGGCATTAGATTCTCATAGGAACACCTGTCCCTGGTGCCAAAACGGTTGGGGACCGCTGAAGTATGGGACACAGTACTTGTTATATAGACAGGGATGATTCATGAACTCAATCAGTATACTTAATGAGAGCCTATGATGTTCCAGGCCCTCTAGTAGTGCTCTGGTATATCTCCAAACAAAGACAGATAAGTCCCTCCCATCATGGAGCTTACATTCCAGTGGTAGTGACAGATAGTAGACAGTTGATGAATAGGCTGCATAATTTCAAATGATAAGTTCTATGAAGAAAAATAAGTGTAGTTTAACAGTGGCCAGAGGAGGAAGAGGTTACTTTACTTTGCATAGTCATGGAAAGCCTGTCTGAGAAGTTGATATTTGAACTGAGATCTAAATGATGATGAGAAATGAGCCATGCAGAGATCTAGGGAAAGAGTATCTAGGCAGAGGGAAAGGCATGTATAAAGACCCCAAGGCAGGATTGAACATGGTGGATTTGAGAAAACGTGGATTTGAATAAAAGCCAGTATGGCTTGAGTATTGTAGGAGGGAGAGTGGTAGGTAGTAAAGTTTGTGGCAAGATCAGTAGTGGGAGGTCAGATCATATAATCTCCTAGGCTACAGTAAAATTTTATTCTACCTATAGTGGGAAACTATCTGAGGGTTTGTGATATGATGTATGTTTTTGTAAGGTCACTTTCACTATAGTGAAGAGAATGGGAGAGTAGAAGTAAGATGACCTAGTAAGAAGTTCTTGTAATAATCCAGGCAAATAATGATGCTGATTTAGTGCAGCATAGTCATAGTGGGATGGAGACAGGCAGATGGATTTAGGATGTGCTGTGGAGGTAGTTAAGACTTGATAGAATAGTATTATATATTTCTGTTGTTTGGTTTCAGGAAAGAATAGATAATGGAAAACCTAGTGGTGTCGCAGGAAGACTCAAAGATAGAGGAAAGAGCGTATTTACTTGGAAAGAATGCAAGGGAGCTGGAAATTGACTTGACAAAAACAAAACAAAACAAAAATCCTCAAAATACAAATATTTCATAAAACAAAATCCTGTAAAAATACCAAGGTTATCAAACTTAAATTGGTATGTCATTGGAATATAACTCTCAGATGTTATCATATTCACAAAGGTCATGTATTTTTAGATACCAGCATAGGAAAAATCAGGGATAAGATTGTTTTTGTTAGGAAGTCCAGTTTTGAGGATTAATTTCAAAGTTTTATACTTGGGGGACCAGTATCAGGTAGGATTATCTTATTAACTTTTATTTTATCTCAAGATGCAAAGTGGTAAGTGAAGTGCTTAGTTATATGAGAAGCCCTATTGGGGCTGGAAGACAGAGAACTATCATCATAGTACAGAGACTGGCATGGGACACTGGTCACTTTCCCTCATGATCTGTGGCATTTTGGTAGCCATGTCTGCTTGCCTCTTGTGTTATTCCTAGGTGAGTTCTCGCCAGTTGCAAATTTTCTGTTCTGGTGTTCTCTCCAATTAATGGTACCATCCTTATATTTTTTAGGAACTGGTGGATCAACTATATTCATTTCGAGAGTGCTATTTTGAGACACATAGTGTTGAGGATGCTGGTAGGAAGCAACAGGATGTACGGGAGGAAATGGAGAAGACTCTGCAACAGATGGAGGAAGTAGTGGGTATGAGTCCCAAAAAAGCATGCAACCCCTGTCCTTCCCTGAAATGTGATAGAGTTTTGCTCCTTTTCTGTAGACTCTTTGGTATCCTATTTGTAGCTACTATAGCATGGTACAACAGAATATTTTTTCTAAGGGCCCCTGTGTAGGATGGCAGCCTTTTAGTCCTCTAAACTAATTTTCTTAAAGTTCAATTATAGCAAATGCCATGAACATACTTGTTGCTTGAACTGTTGCAGTGATCTTATTAACCGACTTTTCTGCCTCTAGTTTTTTACTTCCAAATCAGCTTATATAATGACCATGGCCATTATCTTTCTAAATTATTATTTTATGCAATTAATCTTATCCTTTTGTCTGCCTCTTTGCTCAAGTATCTTCAGATTCATACTGTTGAGTGGTTGAAGTCTAAACCCCTTAACCTGGTATTCATGTTTCCTTTTTTTGACTTTTTTCCTGCTCTTATCTCTGACTACTTACAAGAGAAATTTTTGTTTCATTCAGGTTGGAACATGCATTCTCCCATGAACATATCATGTGTATTTCTGTCTCTGTCTTTGTCTTCATCATTTTTCTACTTGGAGGGTGGTGTTCTTTTTCCTTTTCACCTTTTAAAGCTCATTCATTGGCTATATGCATATACTCCTTTTCATTGTGGTTTTAATTGCCCCTGTTTATACTTTGTCCTCTCCACTTGATTGTAAGCCACTCAAAGGTAGGGATAATGCTTTCTTTGTTATTTCATTCCATGTTACTCTGCATATGGCAGATTTCCAATAAGTGGTTTGTTCATATAGATTTTCTTCAAGTATTTAATTTCTAGAGTTGGCATAGAGTTATTCCTAGAGAAAAAGTGTCCGGGTCTTATCTGTAAGACTGCCAGTGTCTTTCCATGTGACTTTATCTTTTCTCCTTCCAGGTTCTGTCCAGGGCAAGGCACAGGTTCTGATGCTGACTGGGAAGGCACTGAATGTGACTCCTGACTATAGCTCTAAGGCTGAGGAGCTTCTGTCAAAGGCTGTCAAGCTGGAGCCCAAGCTGGTGGAAGCCTGGAACCAGCTGGGTGAGGTGTTTTGGAAGAAAGGGGATGTTGCAGCTGCCCACACCTGCTTCTCAGGAGCCCTCACTCACGTGAGCCACCCACTATCATCTAGAAAACACAGTTGAGAAGGATGGGATTCCTTTGGTTCTATGAATTTCCCTAGGATCTGAATACCAGAGTAGAACTACATTGGAACAAGGAGAACAGAATGAGAAGGGAGAAAGGATGGGGGAACAGACTTGGATAAAGAAAACAGGGACAGGGAACTGAGAAAATAAGATGATGGGATAAGGTTCAGGGGTAGATGAGAAGTGAAGAAAAGTTAGCAACCAAGTTGATTCTTGTAAATGTCGGTCTGAAATACAGATGGCTGTAAGAATTAAGATGACAAATTAAATTTAGAAGAAGATGGAGATAGAATAGATCTGGAAAGGGGAACGAGGAAACTTTCATATATATAGATCTTCTCCATTTGCAGTGTAAGAACAAAGTCTCCCTTCAAAATCTGTCGATGGTGCTTCGCCAGCTGCGGACTGACTCTGGAGATGAACATTCTCGCCATGTCATGGACAGTGTCCGGCAGGCTAAATTGGCTGTGCAGATGGATATCCATGATGGCCGCTCTTGGTGTGAGTACTCCTAAAAGATCTCCAACCAGTTTATAGAGCAGTGGTTCTCAAACATGGTTGCATATCAGAACCATCTGGAACTCATCTGTTGAGTCTGACTCTAAGTGTGAAGCCAGGGTACTTTTGCTTTGAAGAAGCCCAAAAATGTGTTTTGATAAACCACTATTCTAGGAACTCTTGAATCTTTTCATTCAGGGAGAGGATGCTTATAAGCAAGGCAAGGCTTATTGTAGTGTGTTAAATTTTCTCCTTCAGGTCCATGTTTGCCTCTTTATCCCCGTGGAGTGTGGAGTATATTAAATGTAGTGTCATCACTGGTTTGTGTCAGATGTGAGGCCTTTCAGATAGACTTTAGAGGGTGACCAAAATAGGTCAGCTCTTGAACTTGGACTCTAATATCATCTACCACTGTTTTAGTATTTTTCTCCTTCCTTAGATTGAACAAGATGGCTAGAGTGGGTGTTTCCCTTCTTTAGGTCAGTTAGGCTCACGTTAACTAGTTTTCCCTGAGGGCATGCCTTATTAAGTCTTGTTAAGAACAGATGGCTCTAGCATAGTTCAAAATGGCTCCTTTTACCCCTACCCTTGCTGGAAGTAGGAGGGATTTTTTCTTTGATATTTGATGTGGGAATCTGGTCGAGCTACTAGTGGTGAATCTCATGGTATTGTGGGGCCCCCCTTTTGACTGGGACCCCTGTAGTTTTTAGCTCTCACACTTGTCCATGTTGAGCCTCTAGTTATTCATCAATTATAGTTCAGTTTTTTTGTATCCCAGCACTGCTTCCCGTGGCAACTTGTGAGTTTCTGCTCCGATAGGCCATTAATCCCTATATTTGCCTGTCTGTTTCTCCAATTTTGGGGGTAGGAATTTGCCCTATGTTGTCCTCAGTTCATCCAAGAAGAGTTGTAGCTTTTTCAGTCTGTTCAGCTTTTACCTGTTAGAATGAAGTGGTGACTTCTAACCTCCTTACATGGGGAACTATAAGCCCTGTGTTTCTCTTTCAGATATTCTGGGGAATGCATACCTTTCTCTTTACTTCAATACTGGCCAGAACCCTAAGATCTCCCAGCAAGCCCTTAGTGCCTATGCCCAAGCAGTAAGTATTCATGGTCACCCAGGCCACACGAACAGATGCAGCAGCAGAAACAAGAGTATCATTAAGTCTTCCTGTGGCTCTTTAGCAAGCAGGATGGGCAGTGTTTGTTGGCATCCGATGTGTTTGGTTTTGCAAAGATGTGTCTGCAGAAGTAACATTTCTTCTTATAACTTGAGTATTACTAATCACTTGCAGTGTGGTGCCTCAGTGTTAGATAGCTTCCTTGAGCTGTCTAGGTTTCTTATAAGGCATATATAACCAGATCCCATCTCAACATATTCTTTTTTTTTTTTAAATGGGAAAAAAGTCTTTATTAAAATAATGCTGATTAATATTTGTGTTCATATTTTAAAAAAACTGAAAACTCTAATACTTAAGTATGAGTCAAGTGCTATCCTCAGAATAACCGTTAATATTGCTCTGGAATTCCCACAAGTGAAAATAGAAAACAGCATGTAACCCATTCTATATCACTTCTTAGGCATTGTTTGACCGGAGTTCATGCTTTGCTTAGGCTTTCAGGCCATTCTTATCCTGATAGCCACTTGCATGGGGGTTTCCTTCATGCTTTGAGGGCCTGATTACTCATGATTGGAAGGTTCCCATTGGCCTTCTGAGCACTTTTTATTTAGACCTTAGATTTACATTTCTTCATTTGCTTTCTGCTCTTGACATAGAGAATTGCTTTTTAACTTGCCATCACTTTCTTTGCTCTGTGCAGCAGAATAAAGACTACAGTTACCTCCTTTTTTCAATCAGGAACTTTTAGGCAGAAGATTTTTATTTTACTCTAATTTCTTAATTTTGTTAATGTTTATATTGTAAAGAATAATATAGTATACTCCTTTAAAAGTTTATATTTGGCCTCTGCTAACCAGTTACTTTTAACTCTTCTTTAATCACACTTGTATTTTAAAACATATGTGAACCAACCATTTAAACAATTTTAATTCATGTTGTCTGTGCTTTTGCAATGTGCCAGGCAATGACCTGAGTTTAAAAAGTAAAATGAACATAGCCATGAATGTTGCCAGCAGTTTGTTCACAGCACATTTGTCTGTACTGTCGTGTGTTTCTGGCCATCTACACAAACTAGAGAATCAGAATTTGACTTTCTATGAGTGATTTAAGGAGACTTGGGTATGGAAACATGATTCTACCTGTGCCTGGAGCTCTTCTCATAGGCAGAGGAAATGTATTACATTGATATCATTTCTTTCCTCATTTCCCTCACTTATACCATCATCTCACTCTTACATGTTCTTTTTTTGTCAGAATGCTTTTACATATTTGTTCATCTTTACACCAGTGCATGATTAAATTATTATCATATTTTTAAAGTTTCACACACATAACAGAAACCCTTCCATCCTTGAGTTTTCAGGGACTGCGTAATATAGTACACAAACAATGGCTGTATAGCAGTGTGGGTATAGGTAACATTATGACAAGGAAGAATCTTGAATTTTTTCAGGGACATGGCCATCCTTAAAATTGAGGCGAGATGCACTGATGATCTTTTTATCCCACTGCAGGAGAAGGTTGACAGGACAGCTTCCAGCAATCCTGATCTTCATCTGAACAGGGCAACGGTGAGACCTGTTGGGTAGTGGTCATCTGCAAGTCAAATAAATAACATATCCAGGTCTAAGCTCGTGAGGATAATTGAATGTTCGTAGAGACAAGGTTGGGTACAAGCTGCAAGAGAAAAGTCAAATTATTTCTAGGAAGAACTAGCTCAGTTTGACTTCAGTATCTGGTGGAGTCACTGGAGAGCAAGGATAAGAGGTTGTGGAAGTGGGAGGGGGTATGTGAGGATGGAGGAGACAGAAGATTTTTCTGAAATGTTCATTATGAATATAAAAGAATGACCCAATATATGCAACTTAACTGTTTTAGAGTTTAGAAGTTAGCTTTTTTGAAATGACTCCATCTTTGGGGTTGTGATCACCCTGACCGGGAAGAAGGATGTTAAGATGTTACCATCTCTTCAGGATGTGTGTTATAGGAAAACAGCTGAGTAGGAAAACATTTATTTCTCTAGAGTCCTAGTTCATGGTGCCATTACTTCCCGCCTGGCATAGTTTGTGTTAAATATACGTATAATTGGGAGGTTTTGGCTCCTTTTTGTGCAGTTACATAAATATGAAGAAAATTATGGAGAGGCCCTGGAAGGCTTCTCTCAGGCTGCAGCACTGGACCCTTCCTGGTTAGAGCCCCAGCAGCGAGAGCAACAACTCTTGGAATTCCTGAACAAATTGTCCAGTCTCCTTGAGAGCAAGGTAAAAATGTCTAAATACTGAATCATTCTTTTTTATTCTGCTGCAGGTAAATAAGTCAGAATAGAATAAGCCTTGATAGTAGTGACCCTATAGAAGTGGGTAGGCGGGAGGGAAGGACAAGACTCTCAAGAAGAGTGACTAGTTCTCAGCTTGGTGTCTGTTTTCCCTTCCTGTGCAGGGAAAGATGAAGACGAAAAAGTTGCAAAGCATGCTGGGAAGCTTGCGCCCAGCCCATCTCGGCCCTTGTGGTAACGGGCACTATCAGTCAGCCTGTGGGCAGAAGGTGACCCTGGAGCTCAAGCCACTGAGTGTGCTGCAGCCTGGTGTGAACAGTGGTGTTGTGGTCCTGGGAAAGGTGGTGTTCAGCCTTACCACAGAGGAGAAGGTCCCCTTGTGAGTTTCTCTTTGTCTTTTTTCTTTTTCACCCTTTGGAACTAGTGTTCTCACATCTGGCCTTTCTCTGGCAGTAGAGGCATTGTTAGTGGTCACAGATAAGTGAGTTTTGCTTTGTTTCTGTGACTGTACAATGAGCCAGTAGTGTGTGGGCACTGTCTAATGATGTAGATTGTATTACCACCTATTTCCCCCTCTATTTCAACAAATGTTTATCAAGCATCTGCTATGTGTGTTATTGGGAGTAAAAAGGAAAAAAAACATAAAGGACTCAAGTGAAGCTTGCTTATAGTCTAGCAGAGGAAATGAGTTATGAATTTTCATTTAGAAAATTTTAATTCTTGAAAAATTAGAGTTTAATCAGTACTATCACTCCTGGGTCCTCCACTCACTTCCAGGAAGTTTTCTTGCATTCCTCTCAGTCAGTCCCTATTCTTGTTCCTTAATTAGGATTGCTTTTATTTTTTAACCTAGCTAAATTTCCATTCTTTTAAGATTCAGTTTCAGGGTCTCTTTAAGGAAACCTTCCCTGCTTTTTGACTTAAACATTTCTCCTTTGGGTTTCCACACCCAGCTTTTGGCTTTACTGAATTTAGCACAAAGGAAAAGTTATTCTGGCACCTATTACAGTTGTACTGTAAGTAATAGTTTAACTGTCTGACTCCTGCAGGACTGTAAGCTCACTCGTTTGCTGGGTTGGTGTCTTACCGCTCAGCACAATGCTTGACACATATGGGTATTTGGTGAAAGTTTTTAGAATTATTTTAAATTCATGGAGAGTTGGATGAAGGTCATGATAGTTAAATTGATAGACCAGGAATAATGTTTCAGCGGTAACATTTTGAGCTAGTTCATTATTAATATTTGTTGAATGGTCTCAGTGTGCATGTGTCCTAAGGTCTTGGTGAAGTGACAGATTGATGAGTCTTATGCATATTCTCTAAAGATACTATATCTAGGACAAATGAGGTCTCAAATGTTTGTGTTGGATGATGGTACTTGTCATAGGTTTTCTAATAAGCACCTAAGAAAGCCCTTGTTTATTTTACTGGTATTTTAAAACTGCTGTTTCTGTTCTTTCCTGCCTACTTCCCCTTAACCCATCATAACCTGGCAGCACCTTTGGCCTGGTAGATTCAGACGGACCTTGCTATGCAGTGATGGTGTACAACATGGTGCAGAGTTGGGGAGTGCTCATTGGGGACTCTGTAGCCATTCCTGAGCCTAACCTTCGGCTTCACCAGATTCAGCACAAGGGAAAGGTGAGTCATAGCTAGGATTTCTCAACTTATGGGCTCTGAAAGGGGGACCAAGTTTATCTTTTGAAAAATATATACAGCAATGCATGTATATGTGTGTGTGTGTGTGTATGATATCAAATATACACATATGTAATTTTTACTAAAAAGGGAAACTACTAGTAAACCAAAAAAATTAACATAACGGACTGAACAAAGACAAATACTATATGATATCACTTATATGTGGAAAACAGAAGGATGGTGATCACTGCATGGTGGGGGAATTTGGGTGATGTCATTTAAGGGTACAAACTTGCAACCAGTAGATAAATAAGTCCTGTAGATCTAATGCACAGCACAAGGGATATAGACAAAAATATGGTGTATACTTCATGTATACTTCAAATTTGCTAAGAGACAGGATCTTAATTGTTCTTACCGCAAAATAGAAATAATAATTATGTGATGTGATAGAGGTGTTAGCAAACACCAGGGTGATAATCATGTTATAATATAGAAATGTGTCAAATCAACATGCTGTATACACATTAAACTTACACAATGTTACATATCAATTATCTCAATAAAAGTATATTAATAAAAGTAAATTAAAATGGACTGAAGTATTATCACAGACGTTACTGTTTACAGTTTGATATGTATACTTCCAGTCTTTTTCCTTTTCATATGAATTTTTAACCATAAGCAAATATTTATGAGCTTTTCTTGTGCTTTTACATATTCTGCAACATCGTTCTGAATTTACATAGATATGGTGATAATTAAAATTTACTGAACATTAACTGACTTATAGATGTTGTGCGAAGAACTCTACTGTCTGTACTGGCTCATTTAATCTTCATAAAAACTCTGAGAGTAGGTATTTAACCTTCTTTTTTCTGTTTAGTTCAGGGTTCAGCAAACTATAGCCTATTGACCACATCTGGGTCACTGTCTGTTTTTGTATGGCCTGTTAGTTAAGAATGGTTTCTCTATTTTTAAATGTTTGTGATAACATGAAAATGGTTAGGAAATTCAAATTTCAGCATTTAGAATCGAAGTTTTGAGAAAATGTCACACTCATTTGTTTCCTATTATCTGTGGCTGCTTTTGCACTACACTGTCAGTTGAAATGTTCTGTGACAGAAATGATCTGACCCACAAACCTAAAATATTTGTTATTTGTCCCTTTACAGAAAAATCTGCTGATTCCAGATCTAGATAATTTCCAGTTTTTCCTGTTAAAAAAGCACTGTAGTAAATATTTTTATATCTGCCCATATCCATGATTACTTCTATAAATGAATTTCTAATGTAGAGTAATGGCTTTAGAGGGTATACAGAATTCTAACATTTTTGCTACATATTGCCAAATTCTTTTTTTTGAAGGTTGTACCAGTTATTACCAAGGTAGATAACCAAGAGTAGATATGAATAAAGTGAACTGATATCTTTTCTGTTATTAGAACATCTAAACCACACATTCTGTTTCTTCCTCTTGGAATAAAAGGAGAAGTAACTTTATATCTGGCAGGTTAACTTAGGGCCCTACAAACACTTGGACTAAGCATTTCCCAGAATTTCCACCAGCTCTGTCTGGCTGCTATGTGTATCGAGTTATAATTGTCAGCAAACACTGTAGGAAGGGAAGATTCTGTGAAAGCACCTTTTTACTAGGCAGTTCCAAGAACCTGTCTTCTTTGAATCAGAGAATTGTCTCATTCTTGTAGTGACACTGCTGGCACCCTACCTGCCCCAGATTTTTCTTCTGAAGATTGACAACTTTGGGGGAATTACATCCTCTTTGTTAGCTCAATTCTGTTGATTGTGAGATGGAGGTAAGGGTGTATATACTGAGAAGGGAGAGGGGCAGAGAAAGTCACAGGTGGTATATCCCCTTGCTCAAGTTTGTTCCATCTTAGGATCTATAATGAACCTCTGTTTGTTTGTCTTTTCTAGGACTATTCCTTTTCCAGTGTTCGCGTGGAGACACCCCTCCTGCTGGTGGTGAATGGGAAACCTCAGGGCTCTAGCAGTCAGGCTGCTGCTACAGTGGCATCTCGGCCACAGTGTGAATGACCTTACTTAACTTGCATGTTAAAGAGGGAGTGGAGGCGAGGAGATAAACTCAAGGGGCATCCATCAGCTGGACCAGCCACATCCAGTGACTTAATAGAAATGGGGGGATGTTTTAGGTGACTCCTTTCCTTTGCCCTGCCGGATGCTTTGTGTCCTTTCTTTCCTGTTATCAGGTTCTAGGTACCACTGGGGCCACACAAGTCCCTTGGTTTATCTCTCCTGCCTCTTTCATTGCTCTTCTGTGTCTTAGGCAAAGAGCATGGAATGAATCGGTAGCAGTGTTGGGATGCTGCCACGGGACAAAGTTCCCAAGGTTTCTGTTCTTGCCTCCTTCCTGAGCCTCATGTGTATATATCATTTCAGTATTTATTGCGAAGGGAGGGGGCTTAATCTTCCATTGGCTTGGTTTTTGAGCAATTTTTATTTTTATTTTTAAAATTGAGGTTTAATCCCTTCTTTGGGGATGGAACAGAATTAAATTTGTTTGGGAAAAAAGGACTACCGTGTAATTTGGCCTGCTTCATTCTCTCCTGGCTTAGATTCTTGGTTTTTAGGATCACTTCAGTTTATTAGGGTAATACCCTCCCCACTCTTTTCCCCCTTTTATACACAATAGTTTATTTCTCTCCCAGTTAAAATAGTTTTGGCGATGGGCACCCAGGTCAGGAATGGCAATGTACAAAGTTGCTGGGAACTGGCTGCCTTCCATTTCCTCATTCTGTCATCCCTAGGGGTGGTCAAGATCACGGTCCAAGATGACAGCAATACTATTCTAATGACGTTACTAGGCTGAAAGACCTGAGAGAGCTAGATGTTTGGTTTCTTTAGGTTCTAGTGTTACATGTTATAACAGCTTCACTTAATACTGTTGTTGAAAAATGACAAAATGTGAGAGAGGATTAATAAACAACTGAATGGTTATAACCAGAGAGTACATTATTGTATACACTATCCTTAGGAAGACTTCTAGAGATATGGCTCAGGTCTTTGTCCTTGGTTCAGTCTTGTTTCACTCTTGATCAGTGACTTGAATGTCATTGACTACTCATTCAATTTATAAAGAATGTCAAGTAGAGTGGACTCTTTAGAGAATGGATGATAGAATAAGCATGTGTCTGAAGAGGGTATAAAGGCCGAATCTAAGATAAAATTTGAAGTCCATTCTTTTTGGTCTAAAAAGGCCAACTTTAAGAGGTATCTTCAACGTTACCTATGAAAAAGTACTAGGAGTTTTAGTAAATAAGATAAAGTCAGTCTGAGGAACCAGTATGATACAGTTGCAGAAACACTCTAAATTATAACAATGAATTTATAGGCAGGGATTTTTTAATACAGCATCTGTCAGATTGCAGGTGGAGTCTTGTATTCAGTTCCAGTAGTCTTGGGAGATTGATCAGGAACTTGAGTGGGGTGTAACACATCTTGAGATATGTTGAATGCAGCCGATGTGTGTGTGTGTGTGGGGTGTGATGTACGTCATTAGAGTCAGTAGAGAGACGAGATCTAGTAACTGTTCCCCTTTTGCTCAGGTCCTGAGATGATTTGGCATTCTTTGTTGGACTAGGCAATAGAAAAATGGCTAGTGGCGGGTAGAGAGAAGCAGAACTTAAAAGATTATGTGGTGAAATGTATGTACAAATGAGTATGCAAAATATGTGTGTACAGTTTAAAGAGCAATTAGAATACCTGTGAAAATGTCTCCCTGGCTTAAAACTGGAACATTACATCTTAAAAGGTACTGTGTGCCTCTGTATGATCTTATTTGTTTTCACTGCTGTATAATATCATTGTATGGTTATGCCACAGTTTATTCATCCTACCATGAAAGGATATATATGTATATTTTCCTATCAAGGTAATACATTATTAATGTTTCGTACATGTCCTGGAGTGTAAGTACAAGAGTTCCTTTTATAGCAGGGGTTCTCAAAGAGTGGCAGAAGTACCACCTGGAACTTCTTAGATATGCAAATTTTCATGCCCCAGTTCTTGAATTAGACTCTGGTGTAGAGTCCAACAGATCGTCCCAGTGATTCTGATGCACACTAATGTGTGAGAATCACTGTTTCAGAGTATGGGAACAAGTATGGAATTTCTGGGTTCTAGAGTATGCGAATCCATAACATTTATGAGAAATACCAAACGGTTCCGAACTGGTCTTACCAATTTATATCTCTAGTATCAGTGGATGAGTCTTTCCAATGCTCCTCATCCTCTTCTATGTTCAGTGTTGTGTTACTTTTTTAGGGGTTGCAAATCTAGGAGGTTAGAACAATATCTCCCTGTGGCCTTAATTTACATTTCTTTCACTAGTTAATGGGCCTGAGCACCTTTTATGTATTTATAAGCCACTAATATTTTCTCATGGTAAAAGACTATTTGTGTCTTTCCTACTTCTGTGTTGGATTTCAAATTGACGTCTAGACTTATTTATGTCCATTTATCATTTTATGTGCTGTAAACATCTAATCGTTTTTAGTTTGTCTTATTACTCAGATCTTTTGTTGATCAGAGTTCTTAATTTCAGTGTTATCAAATTTATTAATCTTTTATGGTTATTGCTACTTAATCTTAAGAAGTCCTTCTCTATACTGAAGTCACAAAGACTTTTCCTCTCATTGTTTTATGAAGTTTTATCATTTTGTTCTTTTCTTTTGTTATGACTTTTATTGATGTTGTGATATAGATATATATTTTCATAATGAATAATTAACTGACCCGACACCTTTTATGGAAGAATCCATTCTTTAATCAGAGGTCTTTACTGCCCAGTCTGTCTTAAACCAACTTTCTGTACATAGGTGGGACTGTTTCTGAGTCCTCTATTCCAATTTATTCTAGTCTGTTTGTTGTTTTCTCTCCCATCACCACATTGTCTCAAAGTTTTATAAAAAGTCAATATCTGCTCAGACAAGTTTTTTTGTGTTGTTCTTAACAGGTGGCCCATTTACATTTTATAATCATCTGGGAGTTTGGGGTGCATTCAATTTGTAAATCAGTTTAGGAGTAGTAGACATCTTTCTAACTCAGACTTCTTATCCATGATTTTCTTCATTTATTTAGGAATCCTTCAATGTATTTTAATATAATTACTTTTCTCCAATAAGTCTCATGTATCTTTTATTGGATTTATTCCTAGACACTGTATTGTTTTTGAAGCTGTTGTAAATCATATAATTTTAAAAATTACATTTGCTAACTGTATTTGGGAATATAAGTACAATTGTCTATTTTATATATTTTTTGTAGCTGTGAACTTTTAAGTATTCTCATTCTAATACTTTGTTGATTCTTTTGAGTTTTCTGTGTGGAAAGTGAATTTATTGTGTCCTTTTCGGTCCTTTTATATTTTCTTTACTCGTTAGTACCTCTACTTGCTGAATACAAGTGATGATAGCAAGTATCCTTGTCTTATTCTTGTAATTAATAGAAATAGCTTTAATATTTCAATATCAAATAAGATTGTTATATCCTCTTACATTCAAGCATGATTTGAGTTTTCATCATGAAATGGATTTAAATTTTATCTAATGCTTTTTCTGCATTATTAGTGGTAGCAAATGATTTTTCTTCTTTACTTTGGTGAATTAGAATACTCAACCTTTAATTAACAAACCAAACTAGCATTATTGGTACAAACTTATTTGATTGGAATATTATTTTTTATATACATTGCTGGATTCACTTGTATAGTATTTAGGATTTGTATCTGTGGTTCACAATTGATATTTATTTACAAGTGTATACTTTGTATTTCTTAATCTTTTCCAGTTTGGTTATGGTATCAAAATTATGCTAGCCTCATACAATGAGTAAAGAGTGTTTCTTTTGTTTTTATATAATATCGCTTCATCTTTTTCTTGGTACTATTTGCCTATAGAGACATCATTTACCTGTCATTTTCTTTATGGAAAGATTAACTACTGATTTAAATTCTTTAATGATTATTGGATTGAATGATTCTATCTTTCTCTTGATTCAATTTTTATATTTTGTACTTTTAAATAATTTATTCATTTTATTTAAGGTTTCAATTATTTGCGATATGTTCCTTATTTATTCTCTGTATTTTGTTCCCTTTTATGTATTTTTTTATTGATAATTGTTTATTTGTACCTTATCTCTTTCCTTTCATCACTTTGTCTCATAAGTTTTCAAAGAACTTGACTTTGTTTAAAACTCTTAACTTTTGTATGTATTTTTTTCCATTTTAGAATTTTGAATTTTTATATCCTTTTTCCTCTTCCCACACATCATAAGGAGTGCCCATTCATTAGCTGACATATAGTTTTTATATCTGATAGGCAACATGCTACTTCATTGTTTTAAATTTGCATTTTATTTGTGATATTGAGCATCTTTTAATAAAATACTTGTTAGTTACTTATGAATTTGATATGAAATGTAAAAGTGGGCATTTATATCTGAGGAAACTGTATTAAAGGGAAAAATTAGGGAGATATGTTTAGGGAATAATACATTCCCTAATAGAATTGTATATTCTCTATTATGTAGCACATGTTTTATTATATTCTGATTATTTGATTATTCTGATTGATTACTTGTTTGGAATTCTTTAAGGACAGACACTAATTCATACATATTTGAGTTCTAGGTATCACATACATCTGTGAGTGTTAGACATTGCTTGACTAAATAACAAATGGCTGACTACATAGATTATGAGTTAGAAAAATAGGATATATTAGCCCAATATAGAAGGCATTGGTACCTTGTATGCAGAATAATAATGATTTGAAACTTTATTCTATTGACTTGAAGAGCATATAGAATAGGGTTCTTGTTCTGATTATTGCTCCTGTTGTAGGTCAGTGAGGTCTCTCTCTTTTCAGAGAAACAGTGGAAATTGTGCTATTCTTCATCAAAATAGGAAGCATGGAGGTCAGAATTAGGAAACGGGATGGAATATATCAATCATTGTTCAGTCAGGGGAACAGAATCTTTATGACTTATGGGAACAGAATCTATATGACTTATTATACAAATTGAACATGCACTTGCCAGAGGAGCTGGAGAAATGAAGGTCTGGTAGGGAGTTAGGAATCACCAGCCAGTCAATCTGAGACAGCAAGCCTATGGACTATTTGACTCATATCATGTGTTCAATTACGAAAGTAAATATCAGTTCCCTAAATCTGTCTTTCCAGATCTGTTTCTTTAGCATTAGTGGTAAATTTACATCAGTCTATTAGGCTGTAGTACCATAGAAACTTTAAATTCAACATGTCTAAAACAGAACTCTATCTCTAGCAACCACCTCTGTTATCTCCATATTAGCTACTGACCTCACTATGTATTCAGTTGTCTAAACCTGGGAAGTCATCTCTTCATTTTCAGTATCTAGTCTGTCATTTGATATGTTGATCACATCTCCTAAATATCTCTACATTTATTTTTTTTTCCATTCATACGGTTGGTCTGCTTATCTATATTTTCTTATTTCTGCCCTCATAATACCAGTGCACAGAAATCTCAACATTTTTAACATGGAAATTTCTACACTCTTTCATACCTCAATACTTTTGCATAGGCTCGCTCTTCTACTTGAAATGTGTTGCCCTCCCTCCTGGAGAGCTCCTAATTGTCCTTTGAGATTCAGCTCAAATGCTACCTCTTGGAAATCCTTCCTGAGCATACTCGAGGTAGATTTTGATGTGTCTTTCTCTCAGAGTACCTATGACATGTGTTTTAACGATCTGCCAGTTTCCTGTAGGCTATGAGTTTTTGGGGGAATTCATCTTTGCAGTCTCAGATCCTAGCTCAGTACCTGACATACATGCACAATAAATTTACGTGGAACTAATGAATTTACTTTAAAGGATATATAAACCAGGACTATTCCATGGTAGTCCTGGTTTAGTCCATAGTTAAGATAGGCCCTTGTGTCAGGATTCTGTTAGCACTTTCTCATTTATCACTCTACTTATATCTATGATTTGTAGAGTCACAGACTGTTGGTGTTGATAGTGACCCAAGAGACAATTTCTTCCAATGCTTTTATCAATTTAATTTTATATATTTTATCTCTAGATGTGTGTAGCCGCATTCCCCATTGTATAATAATATATCCCCTCACCTTTCTTCTTGGGGGAGCCTGACTTTCTGTATCAGGCCAAGAAATCAACATCAATACACAGGAAGGGAAGTTCTTTCCTTTCTGTCAGTTTGTTGAGTATTGTGGAACCACAGTCCCTCGTCATGGCAGATTTTGTGGCTTTTTCCCCCCTAATCCTAATCCTTTATGCTGAAGTGTTAGTTTACTTTTGTCTTTTATTAAAATATCTGGACAAAAATGCTATTTCTTGTAAATGAAACTTTTTGTTAAATATATAAAAATCAGAATATATGTAAATCAAAATCCCATTTTCAACATCTGTTATGACAAGGTTGATTTTCAGCACATTCTCAGCTCCTGGCAGATCTGCATAGAGCAAGCAATCATGGGAAAGTTCTTAGAGAAAGTTGTATGTGTATGTGTCTATGTGCATGGAGGGCGATGGATTGGGGAATAAATGGGTAGATACAGGAGAAACAAAAATGCTCTGGCTTCTTACCAGCATGGGAACCGGCCTGATACAGTAGGAAGGAGAATCAGACTTTGGTTTTCTGTTCCCTAAATATAACTTTTCCATTTAGTGTAAGAATGTTAACTATACAGTAATGTAAAATTGAAAAGATACCAAAAAAGTAACAGAAAAGAAAGTTTCATTTTCACATTTCCACTCTTGATCCCTAAATTTCTTGCTGTAGTAGCTACTCTAATTTCTTACATTTTTTTCTGAATATATATTGTGTATATATAAGCATAGTGGCATATCACTTAAATATATACAAATAACACTGGCCATGTGATGTTAGGCAAATTTCTTGAACTTCAGTTTTAACTTTTTTTTTTAATGAAAAATTATTGGGGTGGTGTTGACTAATAAAATTAAATAAGTGTCAAGTATTTTTGCAACAGCCAATGAGATAGTGTTTGTGTACATGCTTTGAACTTCAGCAGGTCCTTTACAGTAGAGGATGGATGGGTGGGCAGTAGAAGTAGAATTGTTGTTCACCAAGAATGATGAGTCACAAGTGATCTGATTTGACAGTAGCCATACTGAATCAGTAGCAAGGCCATTGTGTCAGTCGCCTAACTCTGTTGGGTGTGTTTTCCAGCCTGCAGGTTCTTTCTCTCTCATGGCATGTTCCTGGGGTTTTCTACATGACTAACCAAGAGATACTTTTTGTACCTTAATTGTCATGTGTGTATGCACTTGGGGAAATAAGTAGACCCAGGCTTCCCCTTTGCTCCCTCTTCAAGTTCAGGGAGTTGGTATTGGAACTTGGCTGATGCAACAGTTTAAATCACTGTTCCTTGGTGCTGTGGGATCTGTTCACCTTTAATTGGTAGTTGTTGAAATCATTTCTCATTCCCTCAACCTGACTTCCTCTTGTAATTGGCTCTCAGGGGCCTCCAAGACTTGCTTTAATCAACCAAGGCAGAGCTACTGCAGAGAGTCTCAACCTGGCACCTGGGGACCCATTTTCTTTTGCTATGATTCTGCTTCTTCAAGTTTCTTTACCAGTCTGTTAAAACAACTTTGTTTTTGGATTAGGCCTGGGGGATAGAGATCCTTTGGGCATTGTTTTCACAGAGGCAGCTCAAGTGGTGCCTACTTCTTCTAGACTCCGCCAACTACTGTTTGGCCTGAAGCATCTTGTACCTGGTAGTAGAGAGAGAAGAAAAAAAAAAAAAGCTATCAACCAGATGTGTCCAAATGGGCCTAGTGAAAGATGGGAGAAACGAGTAGACGAAAAGAATTATCATTTGAAGAATGTGAACCTTGTTTTGTTGGTCTGTAAACTACTTCTCTATTAGCACAGAGCCTTGTGGCAAACTTACTTTGTCTGCTTTTGTTTGTCACTGCCAAGAGAAGAGTAATCACTATGAACTTACACTGACACATCATCACCCAAAGCCCATAGTTTACATTAGGTTTCACTCAGTTTTTATTAAGAGATCTCAGAGGGTATGTTTATCAGGTAGGCTTCACTCTTGATGTACATTCTGTAGGTTTTGACAAGTATATCTTGAGTTGTATCCACCATTATAATATCATACAGAATAGTTTCATATCCCTGTGAATCCTCTGTGCTCCACACATTCATTCTTCTTTTCTCCCCTTGCCCCAAGTAGCTCTGTCCTTTTCCCTCTCTCTGTAGATTTGCCTTTTCCACAATGATCTGTAGTTGGAATCATAGAGTACATAGTCTTTTCAGGTTGGCTTCCTGGTGATAGTTTTAAATGACATTTAAACATAATTTTTAGCATGATTTTAAAGCTATGATAGAGAGTAAATATATCTCATAGCATAAAAAAGCACAGCACATTTGTACGACTTCTTTTGTAGAAATGGGTACTGCTAAAGGATATTGTCCTGGTACCAGCTCACCCTTGGAGAAGCAATGCAGTAGGCTTCACTTTTAGTGCTTTGTTCCCTATGGTCTTTGGCCAGGCCACGTTCAGTGTACATGGTGGAAAACACCTATTTGAATATTGAATTGTGACCTTTACATTGAATGATAGGGTAGTTATTAGCCTGCAGATAAAATTGCTTAGTGAGCTACGGCCTAGATCAAACCAAGAAAGACACGGAAATCTTTGTACCGTGTCATGAGTGTTCGTTGAGAACTGCATTCTAGATGAAGTAATATCATGTATGTATTTTTTATTACTATAAAAAATCTCTGATTTATTAATATTATAAAATTCTTCCAAGAGATTGGATCTCTTTTAGGTAGGAAAGGTGTCTTTCTAAAACGTGTCCATAACTCTAGCCTAGTGTCTAGTTGTAGTACACACTCAACAAATGTTGAAAGAATAAACATTCTGTTCTTGATTACAAATGTCAGAATACATGTTATTCTATTCTTGGTTACCTTAGATTTAGAAAATAAGGTTTCACATTTTTAAAACGTATTTTACATGTTTATGTTGACAGAGAAGGTGAAGAAATGTCTGCATGGTCTTGTTTATCTTTGCTCAGAGCAGGATGGCTGTGGAAGAGATGAATGCAAAAGTAGATCCCAGGTGCCAGGATTTTAGGGCATGGCCCACCAGATGAGAGAGCGCATGCTTTACCAGTGTGGTCAAGGATAATGCTTCTCTGGTGATAAGGAATCCCATGAGTATCTCAGCCTCCCAGTCTCTTTGCCCCATCTGTCTTTGCTTCTCTTTGTGCTCCTTTCCTGGCCCAGACATTTCCTCTTTGCCCTGGTTGAGCAGCTGGTAGAGAGGACTGTTCTTTCCTTTTATCTGCTTGCCTGTTGCTGTAGGCCAATTCATAAGCTGGAGCAAGGAGGAGACCTCTTTCACTTCCTCACTGGTTCCTCCTAGACTCAGTTTCTGAATAAATTTATAAATGTTAGATTGAGCACCTCCTTTAGTATTGGATATAGCAGTGTAAGAGTTTTAAATTGAATAAGGTGATATAACTGGTGAGTGATAAGCCTGGGCTTAAAGCTAGGTCTCCTGTATCAATTGCAGTGCTTTTGACGCTATACGGCATGCTGTTTTGTGGTGTTTTGTGTGAAAGTAAGAAAGTGACAGAAGTGTGTTTTTATTTAAACCCGTGACATGACAATGCAGGAAGGAGTAAAATTCTAATAGTCAAGATTAATGTGTATAGCACCTAATTCTCCTTAGGTGTTTAGATTTAATTTGTAAATTTAGTTTTCTGTATATTTAATGTTTATACTTGCCTGTTTTATAAAAAAAATGTAAAAATGAAAATAAAACCATGTTGATGCAGCCTTTAAATAACCAACTCTGTTGGATGGCCTGCTGCCCATATACAAGGACATAACCAGTGTGATGATGTATCTTGATGTTAATTATCTTCCAAGTCTCTAGGAAGAAGTAAGCAGCCTAAGTGAAATCTCCAAATGCTAGAGAATGTTATTCTAAAAAGGTGAGGAAAAATCTTATTAAATCAAGAAGGGCATTGAGTTGGCGTTTGCAGTATGTACTCTTGTGAAGGCTAGAGATGGCTTTTTGGTGACAGTGTGTTTGGAGATCTGAGAGGAGAAAAGAATCAGCATAATTTTGACAAGCTGTATAGATGTAGAATCAATCTCCCAAGAGTTCCTAAAGTCTTAAAGCAATAGATGCTTGTATGTTCGAGTACAATTCTGGGAGGAAGAACTGCATTAGAATAACATAATTTCCCCAAGGTATTGTAGAGACTTACTGACAAAAGAGATTTGCCGTCCCATAAGTCAATGCTTAGTAAATGGTACACCAAGAAGATGATGTTTGTCTGATATAGAGGAATAAATTTGAAGGAATTTGGAGGCATCGCTATAGAATTTGGTGAAAAATGAATAATTTTTTACGTTTTCACCAAAAGTTTACATGCTATTAACAATGTATAACATAAATTAAAATGCAAAATGGTACAGTTTGCGCGTTAAGGCATTAGTTACGTGGACATATGTGTATGTATTATTTGGCAACAAAGGTTTGCGTAATGAGCATAATGAAAACCCAATAGAATAATCAGTAAATTATCCATGGTCAGATTTGGAAGATAGGAAGGAGAGGGGTACAAATAGGTGCTGAGACTCCCCTGTGTGTCTTTTACTGTGGTATGGTTCTCACATGTTGTTTCATTTAATCCTTATGACACTGTTACAAGATATTATCTTATATATTCATTTTATAAACCAAGTCCTTAAGATTCTAAGTGTTAAATGTCTTTCTCAAGTTCATAGCAGAAGATGAAGTGAGGCTCTCCAGGAATAAAGACCAGCTAAAGCAAAGGAGTGGAGATGATGCAGAGTGGAGTAGTTAAGTAACTAGCCTGACTAGAATTGAGAGTTGATACTGGGAAGAAATGGAAAACAAAGTAGGTTTAAAGGGGCAAGTAATGAGGGTGTTAAATGTCAGTCAGGAATTCAAATATGTTGACTCGACTCTGAGGAGCAGGGTGAAGGATTGATGGAGATAAGAGTGAGGATGGGAAATTCATCATGTTTATACACTTCTTCATTGCTAGACTTTGTTACAACTTCATATTATTTTTGTAAGTAAAAAAATTAAGATGGATTTATCAAATATTTGGAGTTCTTACTACATGCTAAATAATTTACTACTGTTTATTCCTGATTATGCAGAGACCATCAGGAACACATCTATAGTTGAATAAAGATGGGTTCTTTGGCTTCTTGCAATGAGGGAAGACATATACTATGAGGAAAAGGAGCATCTCAGTAGAAAGATATCGGAGAGAATTTATTGTCCCCGCCCGCGGGACGTTCAACCAAGGCCCTAGAAACCAAGAAAAGAAGGGAGACAAGAGATGCAAAGAATGGAGACAAGACAGGCTTTCTGATCAAGTCTCATTTATTGAGGGCTCAAGCAGTTACTTATATAGGGCTGGACTTGGAGGAAGGGTTTTTTTTTTGCGAAAGCAGGGTTGCTATGGTGACCTAACTGCAAGTTGAGTCTTATCCTTATCTTTCTGGTGGCAGCTGTAAAGGCTCTTCTCTTTATCTATACTTTCCAGGTGGCAGCTGTAAAGGCTCTTGCCGGACAGCAGCTTCAAAGGTTAGAAGTACAAAGGTTAGATTAGAAGTAGGGCCTGGGCTGAGCTCTGGGAGACAACTCACATCTTTGCTCTCATGTCATTCTTCTGTCCATAAGCTTTTTCTTACGAACGGCTCCCCACAATTTATTATATGATTTGGGCTTGTGTTAGTTAGTTTTGGGGAAAATTTAATGAAGTATTGATTTTCTCTAGATGCTGTGAAAGTGGATGAAAATTCTGTGATTGAGTATCTTAATTTTTATCTAGAAGGCAGTTGGGCTAAAGCTATCCTTTGTCAAGAGGCAGCATTCATTTATATTAGCCTAAAGAGTAGAATGTTTGGTTATTTTTGTAGTTGGAACAGTGTTCCTAATTTTGTGCTCAGATGTGATTGTAGAGTGTTCTTGTTTTGTCTTGATCCATCCTGCTCACATAGTGGCTTGGTCTGTTGTTGGCATTCTGTGAAATTGCTGATATTCATCAGAATTACATCAGGGCCTGTCTGGGTGTGCCAGGCCAGCATCTGGCAACACGAATACATAACTGATAGTGCCAGGCCAGTTCCCAGCTTCCAAGGACTGCTTTTCTCTCTGTAAGTGTGTACTGAGGATCCAGAAATGAAAACGGCAATTTATGGTCTCAAGAAGCTCCCTCAGGGGAAGTACGTGTAAATGAATAAATTAAACTACAGTGTGGTATTAGTAACAATGGAAGCCTTAAAAGCAAACTCGACAAATTATTATTTAGCATGTATTCAAATTTTATTTCAAAATTACCACAAATAAACCATATCTTTAAGAATATTTTTTGAAAGAGTTCCTTCTGGTCAAGAGAGGTTTTTTTAATTTTTATTTTTTTCTCTTAATAGAGAGTAAATGTGCTTAGATAATGCTGTTAGACTCGGTATAAGAAAGGTATGTCTGTTAAAAATTATAGAAAGGTGTCTTGGCTAGTTAAGAGTCACTACACCTTCAATATGTGTTAAAAATGGGCCGTCTTTTTGTATATCAATCATACCTAAATAAAACTGTTTTAGAAAAAGTGAGAGGATTTTAATTGCAGGTATTCCCCGGTTTTCGAAAGTTTTGATACTCCATTTCGCTTTTATGAAAGATCCATGTTAGACCAGTTTTTTCTAACCGAAAGAAATCTGAAGAGAATTTTTGCTTTTAGATTAATGGTGATCGCTTCTTCTCTTTACACCATATTGGCTTATTAAGGTTTTCATGGGAATACTCTATTTTTGGATAGTAGGGATACTTATATTTGGTAAAGGTCATTAGACTTATCCTTAAACTAATGATACATCTTTCAGGATAGTCTAACTTTCCTCTTATAGGAATCTCATTTTATCATTGCAATAAGTACAACTTTCAAAAACTTTCACTTCATGTTAAAGTCCATGGAATTAAGGCTTTAATAGTGAGTATAATTTAAGTTAGGTATATTCCAGGGGAAAAAAGTGTGTTCTCTAACCACTCAGAGTTAGGGCTGAAAGACCATTGGAAGTACTTATACTTCCCCACCTTATTCTTTATTAGAACCTAGAAGCATGGCATATCATTGATTCACAAATTTTGACTAATTCTTATTCTGAACAGGACACTTCTCAGAGCAAGTTTCATGTCCTTATTACGAAGACTATAGATGAGGGGATTAAAGAGAGGAGTCATTACTGAATATACCAGTGTGAGGATCTTCTGCATCAGAGTAGTGATGCCATATGTAGGGCTCACATACATTATCATGACTGTCCCATAGAAAAGACACACTACAACTAAATGAGAACCACAGGTGGAAAAGGCCTTCCTCCGGCCAGCCACAGAAGGGACCTGCAAAACAGCTCTGAGCAACAGGGTATAGGATCGAAGAATGTACATAATAGTGAAAAAGAGGAAAAGGGAGCTCTCAGTGTGGAAAATAAGTTCAGTAATGGGAGCTGGAGCACAGGACAGAGCCATCAGTGGGTCCATGTCACAGAGGAAGTGATCAATGATATTGGGTCCACAGAAGGGGAGTTGGGAGATGAAGAAAATAGGGATTGGGTAGCCAAGGAATCCAGTGAGCCAGCAGAGAGACACCAGCATTCTACAGAGATACACTGTCATGATGGTGGGGTAGTGTAGTGGGTGACAGATGGCCAGGTACCGATCGTAAGCCATGATTGCTAGGAAGAGACATTCAGTTGTGCCGAGGGAAAAGAAGAAGTAGAACTGGAGGAAGCAGCCATACAATGATATAGCCTTGGTTTTGGAGAGAATGTTGGCTAGCATGTTTGGAACTGTGGAGGAAACATACCAGATCTCAAGAAAGGCAAAGTTCCCCAGCAGAAAGTACATGGGTGTGTGCAGTCGAGGGTCCCATCTCACTGCACAGATAATGGCTGCATTCCCCAGCAAGGTCAAGATATAAATAACCAAAAAGAGTGCGAAGAGGAAAATCTGTATCTCCCAGCAACCAGGGAATCCAAGGAGAACAAACTCAGTCACAAAGTGTGTTGCTGACCTGTTCATGGGTCTTAAATCTACAAAGAAGAAAGACATGAGTGTAAGCCAAGTTGCTTGGCTTCCTAAATCTCTCAAGGACTTTATTGAGAAGGAAACTTAAGCTTTATAAGAAATTATAAAATGTATTTTGTGAACAGGTGGGAATAGTTCCCACCTTATTTTGAATGGATCATGGTTCTAAATCTCAGTATTATTTTGCTAGGATTCAATGCAGGAAGAACTTTTCACACCAATGGTACAAACAAACAAACAAACAAATATCTTTGTTTTTGCCTTGATCCTTATGAAGACCTTTTCTGATTTTGGTTTGTTTTCCCAAAGTACATTAAGGGTCTTCATGCACAAACTCATCCACTTTCTCTGATTCAGCTTACATTTTTAAAAAAGTATGCAATTTGGTTAAACCTTTGGCAGTAGAAGAGACTTAGTTGAATAACACATGGAGATACAACTTATCAGGACTCTGGGTTTTTGCAATAGTCTAATCAACTGAATCGATTATCATAGATATCACTATGCTCAAGACTCAAGACTGTTCTTAAATTTTCCTTGAAAGAGATTCTTTTAAAGTCACTTTAAATATCACCTTTGAGAGACACCAAAATAATAATAATAATAATAATAATAATAATAATAATAATAAAAATGTAAAAAAGACCCAGCATGTTAAAACATCTTTGCTCTAAAGAAGTAAGAAAATTATGTTTGAATATCTCAATTTGCAAGAGTTTATTTTCATGTTCCTTATACCTAATAAAGAAAAATGAACTATCTTATTTTCATGTTCAGAATCTGCCTAAATAAAATAAAGAAATGATGTTTTCAAGTCAGGTGTATTTAATAAGTATGTTTACATGATATAAACAGATCTAAGTCAAATGGGGTTTATCTGCAATATTATAGAATTAATTTTGTTCTTAAAAGGGAAGAGAGGACATTTTCAAATATTTGTAAAGGCAGGTACTATTTAGTCTAATTGAAGATTTTGTATTTAATAGTTGTCAAAATATACAAATTTTGTGTTTAAACATCAGAGTAATCTTGCAGTTGATTAATATTAAAAAGCATTGATTAAGAGCCTTAAAATGTTAGTTTTGCTATTGAGTTTTCTTGTTAAGTTCAGATTTCTTGTTTTGTATGTTAGAGTTCATCAGTCCTAACTTTGTCTGGAATGGAAGATAGATTTGAAAGGCAAAGAAAAAAGAGAAGAAACCAAATATCACTAGTTCCCACTTGATGGTTTTTATAGAAGCACAAAAAAGGAGCATCCACATTCTAAAGTTGTCTAGTTTTCCAGTCAATGTTGAATTCAGAAGACATTGTTTACCATCTTCCCCAATTAAGGTGTTTAATAGAGGATTTCTAGCCTGTCATGACTCTTATTTACAACGTCTAAATAAATCACTTTCCCTGCTGCAGGTCAGGAACTAAATGCAGGCTCAGAGAATTAAACCAGGACCCACATTCATGAAATCTGTGTTTCCTGTTCTTTCTGAAAAAGTGGAACATGCATGTTTAATGTGAATAACAGTTTAGGATACTCTACATTGTAGATTGACAGCTTCACACTTTTATCTATCTATCTATCTATCTATCTGTCTGTCTGTCTGTCTGTCTGTCTATCAATCATCTATCTATCATCTATCATCTATGTATCATCTATCTATCTATCTACCTATCTATCTATCATCTATCTGATCTATCTATACACAGATACATACATGTTACCATGCCCTGTAAGATTTATTAGCTGCAATATTATTTTTTTCTGTAGCCTTTAATGAAAGTATAGATAATAAGATTATCACAGGATGAGGAGCTAAATGATAAGGCCAGAGTAATAAATTATCATTTCAAGCATTGATAGAATGAACCGACCCCATTAAGGTCTGCATAACTCCACCCTCTGAAGCCTTTAAAATGGCTTGCTGGGAATAGTTAGGGTATTAGAATGGAACATTCACCATTTTATGCCATAAGCATACTGTTTTTCATACTTTTTGCATTCAGAAATCATTACACAAACTACCAGACTTGGGAACCATCTCTTTCATACACTCCTTTCTAATGCAAGACAGCAACTAATTAACTAATCAACTCACCAGTCTCACCAGTTTACCCACCTCAAGAATGATAGCTTGATTAAATAGCCTCCTTCCAAATGTGCCTCAATTGGTATAATGTCTTCTCAGGTAGTCTGAGAGAAGAGTATACCACCTTATTACTTCTGAAAAGTGAGATTGTTTCAGAAAGATGGTCTCTAATAATTATAAAATCATAGAATTGGGAAAGATGGTGCAGCTGATCTAACTATTCGTTTCATGGATGGGCGACCCAGAGGGAGCATGACTTTTCACCCAATGAACATTAAGTGTCCCGTATTCACATATGAAACATTTATGCTCTACTACTACAGAGGAACAATGACTAATCAGGTTTATAAAGTAAAAGGCACTCAGTATGTCACTGCAGTAGATGTAATATGAACAATTAGTCCTTTTTCTCTTACATATGATGATGGTTTTCCTGACTCACCTTGGAGAGAGGGCTGGATTCAGTGGTGCTGAACATAAAGGCATCTCCTCTTCATTGGCTCCAATGAGGAAAATTCCAGGTGAGGATATCATGTGTGGTTTCCTGGACTACCTTCATTTCTGGAGGTTCCAGAGGCTTGTTTTCTAGAAGTTTGCTGAGATATTTAACACATGAAGCAGTGTTTAAGATGTTTTCTCTCAGGGATTACTCTAAAACTCCATGTTTCTCCCCAAGTGGTGTCAGTGGCATACTCAAGTTTCCCCTGGAGTGCATCTGCTTTCTAATCTTTGGGGCTCATTCAGTAGATTGGTTTGCAGGGAATGGCCAGAGTCAAGGAAATGGAGAATGCAGGGGAAGGATGGGGTAGATTTCAGGAGGCTTTCTATTGCAGAGCTTGCGTTCCATTAAGGAACACCCTCTGTGGAGATCAGTGAGATAAATGGAAGTTGTGCCCATTACTCTAATTATGAAACAAACATGTTTGTGAACATTTTCTATCTAGCTTAAACAAAATGCTGTAACAGCGAAACAGGAAACTATATTGTGTTGGTCGCTGTAAAATTAAATTCGCTGAATTTTCCTGGAGTGTCACTGTAACGACCAGGTGTTTGGTATTGGGTAGGAACTGTTTGTGTGATCTGATCATGATGTGGAGAGATGTTAATTGATGAGGAAGGATTTCCAAAATGGTAGAAGGCACTTAATTGACTAATCTAATCAAATGATCCATTTGCATTCTGATTTTACTTTCAAAGAGTGAGGAATTTAAAACCAGTGCAAATGTGAGAAGAGATTTTTGCCATCGGTGTTTTATTTATCTTCTTAAGAAACTGGGAATTCTTCCTAGGGTGCTCTTAAATGATTTCATTGAAATATGACTCCTCGGTTCCCCAGGAGTGAGGTAACAGTGAGGATCAATAAGAAAACCTTCACTGGGGTATGCGGCGTAGGGGGTGGTACTGGGGCAGCTTGTAAGTGAACCTGATATTCAGAGATGCTCTGTGCCATTTCTCCATTGGCTTTCTTGTCAAATACTAGTAGATGATATATATGAGTGTCTATATTGGGCTTTCAATTCTGGTCTATTGGTGTATGTGTCTCTTCTTATGGCAGTACCATAGTATTTTGAGTACTATAGCTTGGTGGTATTTATTGCTTGAAATCAGGAAGTCTGATGCCCCCAGCTTTGTTCTTCTTTCTCTGGATTACTTTGACTATTTAAAGTCTTTTGTGGTTTCACATGAATTTTAGTGTTTTTTTTTTCTTGCTGTGAAAAATGCTGTTGGAATTTTGATAGGAATTGCATTGAATCAACGATAACTAGGTAGTATGGACATTTTTTACAATATTAGTTCTATCTCATGAGTGTGGATCATCTTTTCATTTCTTAGTGTCCTCTTCAATTCCTTTCATTAAAATCTTATAGTTTTAAATCTTCAGTACACAGAACTTTACCCATCTTGGTTAAATTTAGTAGTAAGTATTTTATTGTTTTTTGATGCTACTGTGAATGGGATTGGTTTCTTTATTTCTTTTTCAGATATTTCATAGTTAGTGTATATAAATTCAACTGATTTTTGCATACTGAGTTTGTACCTGAAACTTTACTGAATTTGTTAATAGTTCTAACAGTTTTTTTTTGTGGCGCTGTTAGAATTTTTGTATATAATATTTAATCTGCATACAAAGAGGTTTATCTTCTTCATTTTTTCTATTTAGATGTCTCATTTATTTTGCTCGACTGATTACTGTGGCTAGGACTTCAAGTACTATGTTGAATAGAAGTGGTGACTGTGGACACTCTTGTCTTGTTTCTAATCTAAGAGGAAAACCTTTTGACCTTTCACCGTAGAGTAGGATATTAGCTACGGGGTAATCACATATGGCTTTATTACACTGAGGTATGTTCTTTCTAAAGCCATTTAAGAGTTTTACAACACATGAACTATTAACTATTATTTGGAGTTAGACTTTGATTAAATACATATATTAAACCCTAGGACAACCATTTAAAATTTTAAAAATGAGATTCAAATGATAAGGCAATAACAATGTTAAATGGAGTCATAAAAAATAACCCAGAAGAGGGCATAAAATGAGGGAAAAAATGAATAGATGGAAAAATAGAATGCAGTTAGCCAAATGGTAGATTTTAATCCAAGCACATCAGAAATTGGATGAACTATAAATGGCCTAAAGAAGCAATTAAAAGACTGAGAATGTAAATTGAGAGAAAAAAAGCAAGACTCAGCAATATACTGTATATAAGAAGTCCACTTTAAAAAAAATTAATGGACTAAATAGAAAATCCAAAATAAAAAAGAAAAGAAAGGAAAAAAAAAGGTAAGTAAACCATAGAACCATTAACAAAAAGTAAATTGGAGTCACTCTATTATTATCAAGGTAGACTTCAGAATGAGGACCAATACCAAGAATAGAGAAGTACGTTACATGACTCGAAAGGAGTCTTTTCTCCAGGAAGATATGATAATTCCATTTGGTTTCATTTTAACATTTCAGCCTCTTTGGTAAAGTGCTTCTTTTGTTCATCGATTCTATTTCTGAGTTCATGCAAGTGCCTATCTGAGTTTTCCTGTATCTTGTTAAGTTTTTCCAGAATCGCAGTCTTGAATTGAATTCCCTGACATTTAAATCATGTATTTCTATGTCCTTAAGTTTATTTTCTGGAGATTTTGCCTTTTCTACCAGAACTTTCTTGTTACCTTGGTTATTCATGATATTTGATGGATCATTTCTCTGCCTAGGCATTTATGGAACAAAATCTGGTGTTTTGAAGGAGCGACACTTTTCTGTCAAGTAGGTTGATAAGCAAAGGTCTTCCTTTTGTTTTCCAGGATGTAGTGTCAAAGCACAACTTTAACAATTTTGTCTTGCATTGCTCAGGCTTCTTGGTCTTCTGACCAGAGTGGAAAAATGCCCTGTACTCCCTGAGGAGGAGGATGTCTTTCTGTGACCAGGTTGCCTCCATCTCAGGGCATCACTCCTGTGGGGGATGTGGTGGGAGATATAGTGCATGATGAGGTTCTGTGCTTGTGAAATGCCAGTAGTGCTCCCTACAATGAGAGACTGACTTCCTGAGGTGTGGCAGATGTCCCCTTTGGGATCAGCAGTCATGGATGAGGTCAGAGTGATATGGGAGAGGTTGGCTTGTTCATTCATGGTTTTATCTTCTTCTCAGTCATGGCAAGAGCCAGACCTTAGGTGCCTCACCTCTGTATCTCTACCCTTGTCACTGGATTCAGCCATAGCATGCATCTGCTGCTCAGGGAGGAATGATTCTATCACACATTTTTCAGTGCTGCAGAGAATGTGCTCTATAACCAGATCCTCATTGCTACTGCTTCTTCGGGATCCTCATCTAGCTCTGGGAGAGTGGAGGGAGGCAGTTATGTGCCGTGAATTTGGTTTCTTTCTGGCAATGGTGGCTGCTAGAGCACTGTTGCCACACTTCCGTGTTATGTCCCAGCTGAGTCCCTGGGTTCAGTTGCAGCATGTGCTGGCCACTCAGGCAGCAATGCTCATTCTACTTTTCATTTCCTCAGGGTTGCAGAGAGTGCACCCTGCAAACTGATTTCTCTTCTCTCCTGAGACCAGCAATGAACTCTAGGCTGCATCAGTGGCCCCCATCACTGCCATTCTGCCTCCCCTCTTCCTCTGTTTGTTCAGATTCACTCATCTTCAGATGTTTCAATGTGCAGATCTCTTAAATGTGTCTGTGTGTTGAGGAGGGAATTCTTTGTTGAATTATAGTTGTTCAACATGTTGTAATTTTAAGGGGAGAGCCCAGGGAGGCCATTTAGGCTGTCATGGTCTTGACATTACTCATGAATTCTCAATGTAGGATGTAGCTAACAAAAAGAGAGCTTCAGAATATCTAAGCAAAAATTGATCAAATTGAATCTAATTCAAGGAGTGAATTTTACTCTATGTAAAAATAAAAAAATTAAAAATGTAATATATTGAATCTAATTCCTTTCATGTAAATTTCAAAAAAAAAAATTTCAGTAGAATTTATTGGGGTTACATTGGCTGATATAATTATATAGGTTTCAAGTGTACAATTTAATAATATGTCATATCTTTATTGCATAGTGTTTTCACCACCAAAGTTAAATTTTACTCTATCTACCTTTCCCTCTCTCTCCTTCCCTCTGGTAACCACTAAACTATTCGTGTCCAGGAATGTCTGTTTGACTTGTTCATTTGTTGTTTTCAGGCTTATATCCCACATATAAGTGATAATCAAAACAGCATGGTATTGGCAGAAGAACAGACATATAATCAATGAAAAAAATTTGAGAGCCCTGAAATAAATCCCCATATATATGGGCAAATAATTATTGACAAAGGAGCCAAAAACAAACAATGAAGAAAGTAAAGCCTCTTCAAGCAGTGGTGCTGGGATAAGCCATATGTAAAATTTTAAAGCAGGTAAATTTATTTCATAGTAGAGAAATAAAAATTATAAAGGAAAAAATTTCATGATGGAAGTTAAAGGGAGAAATAGGCATGATCAAGAACAAACTTCCAGATTTCTTGCAATGCTGTATTTCTTATCTTTGCTAGTGGCTATCAGAAATTTGCTTTAGAATGATTCATTATACTTATTTTAATTTGCGTACTTGTTTTATGCATTTTCACCCCTGGATTCTGGTGACTCACTCCATATAGACTCACTTTTGAGGTTGCCTTCCTTCACCAAATCCCTTTCAAGATGGTCTGAATTGGTTACCTTCCATGAGCTCTAATTAGGCCAAATGTGGGTATTCTATATTTGCTCTACTGCTAGTGGGAATTCAGTTTGCTCCTGTTGTAGTGCATTTCTTCTTGCTCTGTTCTCAGAACCATCAGCTCTTCTGTAGTGTTTACACATTTTTTTCTGGTATGAATCAGGGATAGTGCAGGTGTCCTTCATACTTCAGGGTCAAGCCCTATGAGGGTTTCTCCTGATGTGAGCCTCATTTTCCTTATGGGGACTGCATACTAACAACTCACCAAACATATTTTTCCTCATGGCTTCTATCAAACTTCCAGCCTCCCTTGTATACCGTTGATGAGGATGATGAGCTAAGGATTGTGAAACTGGCTTTAGTATCACCTAGTTTCTGCCAAAAATTCAGAACAACGGACATTTTATGCACTATGTCATTTTAATAAAATTTTGGATGGCCATGAAAGCAAATAACCAATTAGATTAATTTCTGATAAGAAAGTTGTGTGGGCAGAGATTGAACATTAAAAATGTCAAAATCTTCCTAGAAGTAAATATTGAGGTTTTGAGAATGATATTTACCATGTGTCTCATGGCAATCTTCTCATAAACATTTATAAAACTCAAATCATGTCAGAAAGTGGTCAAATACATGATGAATTTTGCTTAGCATAAAAGGACTGTGATGGTTATGATTAAAGCCAAGTCACTTGGGATGAGAGAAGAGGATTATCCTTTCACTTGCATAAAGAGAGTCATGGGGTTTCACAAAACCTATTCACAAGGTCTGGGTAATTCTCTTTACACAAAGGGCCTGATGGAAGGTGAATTTCATGTTCCTGTTGAGCAGGCTGTAGATGATAGGATTTAAGACTGGTGTCACTACAGAGTATATCAGTGTAATGATCTTATGCATAGTAACTGGGTTACCAGATGTGGGACTTACCTACATCACCATTATGATTCCACAGAACAGAGACACCACAACTAAGTGGAATCCACAGGTAGAGGGCTTTTTCCTGCCGAGCTGAAGAAGGGTCCTGAAGGCGCAGCTCTGAGCACCAGCGTATATGACCCTGGGATGTAGCACATGGTGAGAATGAGGTTACGAGAGCTCACAGAATGAAGTACATGCTCGATGATGGGTATAGGTGCATTGGACAATGCAATGAGTGGGTCCACATCACAAAGAATGTGATCAATGACGTTGGGACCACTGAAGGGTAGTTGAGAATAAAGAAAATAGAAGTTGAATGTCCAAGGAAAGTAACGATGTAACAGAGAGACATGAGAATGGCACAGAGCTGTTCAGTTATGACTGAGGGTTAGTGCAGTGGATGGCAGATGGCTAGGTATTGATCATAAGCCATGACACAGAGGAAGAAGCATTTAATTGTGCCCAGGGGGAAGAAGCAGCAGAAATGAGTGAAGCAAGCAGAGAATGATATGGTCTTGGTTTTGGAAAGAAAATTAACCAGCATGTTGGGGACTGTGCAGGTCACATTACCAGATCTCTAGGAAGGAGAAGTTGGCCAGGAGCACATACATAAGGGTGTGAAGTTGGTTGTCCCACAAAACTGCATAAATGATGGCCATATTCCCAGAAAGAGTCAAGATGTAGACCAACAAAATCATTGAGAAAAGGATGATTTTCACTTTTTAGGGACCAGGAGAGCCCAACAAGACAAACTGTCACAGTCGATATCCCTGACTTAGTCATTGTCCCCAGACTGTGGAGAGAAGAGGAAAGCTAATGACAAGTTACTCTACCACTGAGGCATTTGAAACTTAGGACAGGGAGTTTGATTCATATGGGGAAATGTATTGAATATTCTAAAACAAGTCTTGAATTAATTGTGTCCTATTCTGTATGAGCCCTTTGACCTTGATTCTTAATAAATGTACAGTTCTAGGCTGCTTGAACTTTTTTTTCAGTGGACAAAATCAGGTAAATTTCATCTTCTTTTTGATGTAAGGAAATCGTGAAATGGAGGCAAAATGCTTTGTCTTACATCTAATTTTTTTTTTTTCAGTGAAAGGTGTTCATATATAACAATTAATGCTTTTCACTTCCAAATGTGAGGACATGTGAGCTATCTTTAAAAACAGATTTGAATCTGACACTTTTTACAGATTTAAGTGGTATTAGTTTTGACACTATTTCAGATTCCATTCCCCTCTTAATCGATTTTCATTAGGAGAATTTAATTTCTCTCATTTCTTTCATGATACCAGAAGAAAATCAACAAGAATATTTGGATAATAAATAATTTATACATTTTTCTATTTTCCATTTAAAGACATTTATATTGCACACTAGCTCATTTATAATTTGTTATTTAATCTTTTGTTTTTGTCAATAAAATTCACTGTTATTCACTTCATGATGGTTAATTCCCATGGTGATTTATCACGCTTCATGT
Source organism: Cynopterus sphinx (assembly GCA_030015415.1). Taxonomy (NCBI): domain Eukaryota; kingdom Metazoa; phylum Chordata; class Mammalia; order Chiroptera; family Pteropodidae; genus Cynopterus; species Cynopterus sphinx. The sequence goes on from CM057384.1 coordinate 79,887,565, forward strand.
ACATTTAGTTTTTATATTTCATTTTTTTATTTGCTTGGTTGATTTTTTATTTATTTATTTTGCCAAACTATAGAAAAGCAAGACACATATACCATCTGAAATATGTGAGTATCTTCTAATGATAAGACTTTTCACCTATATAGTCACAATATTGTTATACTAAGAACATTAACATTCATTAAGTAATACCATTTATTTCTTTTTCTTTTTTAAAAAATTAATTAATATTTTTAATTGAATAAATGATTTAAATATTTTTTCCCCATTGACCTCCAGACTCCTACCTCCTTCCTCCCCTATGGTAACTACTAGTCCATTGTCCACGTCTATGAGTCTCTGTTTGTTTGTCCTGCTCATTTGTTGCCTTTAGGTTTATATCCCACATATAAGTGATTGCATGTGAATTGACTTTTTCTGTCTGGCTTATTTCACTTAGCATGATTATCTCCAGTTGCATCCATGTTGCAAAGGGCAGTATTTCAGTTCTTTTGGCTGAGTAATATTCCATTGTATATATTACTGAAACTTCTTTAGGCAATCATCTATCCTGGGACACTTTGGTTGCTTCCTGGCCACTGTGAATAATGCTGCTATGAACATTGGTGTGCAAATATCTTTTCAGGTATGAGTTTTCACATCTTTGGGGTAAATACTCAGTAGAGGGATTGCTGGGTCATATGGTAGATCAATTCTTAGTGTTTTGAAGAACGTCCATCCTGTTTTCCATAGTGGTTTACCAATTTGCAGTCCTACTAGCAGTGTATAAGGGTTCCTATTTCTCCACATCCTCTCCAACATTTGTTATTACTTGTCCTGTTGACTATAGCTATTCTAAGAAGTATGAGATGGTATCTCATTGTGGTTTTGATTTGCATTTCCCTAATAGCTAGTGATGCTGAGCATCTTTTCCTATGATTGTAGGCAATTTGTATGTCCTCTAGGGAGAAGTGTCTGTTCAGGTCCCCTGCCCATTTTTTGACTGGATCGTTTGTTTTTTGTTGTTATTGAGTTGTATGAGTTCTTTGTATATTTTGCATATTAGGCCCTTGCAAATATATTTTCCCATTTGGATGGATGTCTCTTTGTTGACAATTTCTTTGGCTGAGCAGAAGCTTTTTAGTTTAATGTAGTCTCATTCATTTATTTTAATGTTTACTTCCCTTGCCTTTGAGGTCAAATTCATAAAATCCTCTAGAAGTCCAAGGTCCTTGAATTTACTTCCTGTGTTTTCTTCTACGCATTTTATTGTTTCAGGTCTTATATTCAGGTCTTAATCCATTTTGAGTTAATTTAGGTGTGTGGTGATAGACAATAGTCTATTTTCATTGTTTTATAGGTAGCTTTCCAGTTTCCCAGCACCATTTTTGAAGATGCTCTTTTTCCTCCACTTTATGTTTTTGGCTTTTTGGTTGAAAATTATTGGCCCATAGAAACATGGATTTACTTCTGGACTCTCGATTCTGTTCTACAGGTCTGTGCGTCTGTTTTCCTGAAATACCATGCTGTTTTGACTTCTGTGGTTTTGTAGCATAATTTGAAGTTGGGCTGAGTGATGGCTCCAGTCTCATTTTTTTTTCCCCCTCAGGATGGCTTTGGCAATTTGGGATCTTTAGTGCTTCCAAACAAATCTGATGATTTTTTTGTTCCATTTCTTTAAAAGAATGCCAATGGGATTTTGATGGGGATTGCATTAAATCTGTATAATGCTTTAGGTAATATGGTCATTTTCAACTATGTTGAGTCTTCCAATCCAAGAGCATTGAGTATCTTTCCATTTCTTTGTATCTTCTTCAATTTCTTTTAACAGAGTCTTATAGTTTTCATTATATAGGTCCTTCATATGTTTTGTTAGATTTATTTCTAGGCAATTTATTTATTTGTTGTTACAATTGCAAAAGGAATTATTTTTTCCACTTTTTTTCCCCAATACCTTGTTGTTAGAGTACAGGAACACTATGGATCTTTGAAGGTTCATTTTGTATTCAGAGACTTTACTGTATTTGCTTATTGTTTCTAGTAGTGTTATTGTGGAGTTTTTAGGGTTTTTCTATATAGAGAATCATGTCATCTGCAAGCAGTGACAGTTTGACTTCTTCATTTCCTATTTGGATGTCTATTGTATTTTTCTCTTGTCTGATTGCACTCTCTAGGACCCTCAATGTTATATTGAATACCGGTGGAGATAGTGGACAGCCTTGCCTTGTCCCTGATCTTAGAGTGAAGGTTTTTAGTTTTTCACCATTAAGTATAATGTTGGCTGAGGGTTTGTCATATATGGCCTTTATTATGGCAAGGTACTTTCCTCCTATACTGATTTTGTTAAGTGTTTTGATCATAAATGGGTGCTGTAACTTGTCAAAGGCTCTTTCTGCATCTATTAATATGATCCTATGATTCTTATTTTTTAATTTGTTTATGTGGTGTATCACATAGATCGGTTTGTGTATGTTGACCCATTTCTGTTCCCTGGGATGAAGCCCACTTGATGATGGTGTATAATCTTTTTAATATGTTGCTGTATTCGGTTTGCTGGTATCTTATTTAGGATTTTTGCATTTGTGTTCATGAGAGATATTGGTCTGTAGTTTTCTTTATTTTGTGTTATTTTTACCTGGATTTGTTATCAGAGTGATATTGGCCTCATAAAATTAGTTGGAAAGTATTGCCTCCTCTTTGATGTTTTGGAAGAGTTTGAGGAAAATAGGTATTAAACTTTGAATGTTTGGTAGAATTCACTGGTGAAGCCATCTGGTCTTGGACTTTTACTTTTTGGTAGTTTTTTGATGATTGTTTCAATTTCCATACTGCTGATCGGTCTCTTTAGATTTTCCAGTTCTTGTGATTCAGTCTAGGAAGGTTGTATTTTTCTAAGTACTAGTCCATTTCTTCTAGGTTATTAAATTAGGTGTTATATACATTTTCATAGTATTCTTGTATGATCCTTTGTACTTTTGCTGTGTCTGAATTAATTTCTGCCCTTTTCGTCCGTGATGTTTAATCTGTGTCCTTTCTCTTTTTTCTTTAGTGAGTCTAGCCAGGAGTTTGCCAATTTTACTATCCTTCTCAAAGAAAAAACTCTGATGCATTTTTCTCTATTTTTTTTTTTCAATTTAATTTATTTCTGCTCTAATTTTGATTATTTTTATTCCTTCTGCTGGTTTTAGGCTTTATTTGTTCTTCCTTTTCTAGTTTTTTAAGATGAAGCATTAGGTTATTTACTTGGGCTTGTTCTTTTTTTGGAGATAGGCCTGAAATGTTATGAAATTTCCTCTTATGACTGCTTTTGCCGTGTCTCAAAAATTTTGATCTGTACATATATATACAGTCCCCCTTTTCTTCTGCGCGTGCCTTATCTTCATTCCCCTTTTTGAATCTGGATCTTTGAATCCTTCCCTTTTCAGACATTGTTGTCTCAATTTGTTTCTACGTATGCTGAATGCTCATTACTATGTTATAGCAAATCTCTTCTCATTTTAAGTTAATATGCCCTATTTCTAGTGAGGGTTGGAATCCTTTGCTTCTCCCAGCCTGCTCGTCACCTTACTCCTAATTATGTATTTTTTGTCATTTTGTTTTAGGCGAGTTGACCTCTTTCAATATTTCCTGTAGTGCAGGCCTTGTAGTGGAGAATTCTGTCAATTTTTGTATGTCTGGAAAGGTCTTAATTTCTCCTTCATGTCTATAGGAGAGTTTAGCCCTATACGTTATCCTTGGCTGGTAGGTCCTTTCATTTAATATTTTGAATATTTGATTCTGGCTTGTAAGTTTTGTGCTGAGAAGTCCGATGATAATCTAATGAGATTGTAGGTAGAGATTACCGTCTTCTTTTCCCTGGCTGCCCTGAGAATTCTGTCTTTGTTGTCGATTTTTGATAATTTTGGTAATTTTGATACAATGTCTTGGTGAAGACCTTGTTGAGTTGAGATAATTGGGTGTTCTGTTGACTTCATGAATTCCAAGCTCCAGCTCATTCGTTAGGTTTGGGAAATTCTAGTCAACTGTTTGTGTGAAAAGGCTTTCTAATCCCTGTTCCTTTTCCTCTGCTTTGAATATTCCCATTACTTTTATGTTTCCTCTACTGATAGAATCAGCTAGTTTCTGTATTTCTTTTTCATTATTTTTTATTCTTCAATTTTCTCTTCTTCCTTCTGATTCATTTCTAGATTTCTATCTTTGATATCATTGATCCTTTTCACCATTTGTTCAGCTCTATTTCTCATATTTCTCAAATTTCTTATTTCATGTTTCAACTCTTGCAGTGTGTGTGTGTGTGTGTGTGTGTGTGTGTGTGTGTGTGTGTGTGTTTAATGCCTATAGCACCTGAATTTCTTAGGGTGTCTCCCTAGGGTGTCTCCCATCCAAGTATTAACCAAACCTGAGCCTGCTTAGGTTCTGTGCTCAGACAAGATCAGGGATGTTTAGGGTTGCATGGCTGTAGATAATGCAGTGTGCTTTTTGTATCCAGAACGTCTATTTTTTTTTTGAGGGTTTCAGTCTCCTTGCTAAAGAGCTCATTCTGCTCATCAAGTTGTTTTTTTCATTTTTTTGAAATTGTTGATATGATTTGTTTTGAATCTCATTGAGTTTTTTTCAGAAGTACCATCCTGAATTCTCTGTCATTTAAATCGCATATTTCTACATCTGTAAGCTTATTTTCTGGAGATTTTTCTCTTTCTTTCTGAGATGCTTTGTCACCTTGCCTTGGTTGTTCATGGTGTTTAATGGACTACTTCTGTGCCTGGCATTAATGGAAGTTTATTCTGATTTTTTTTTCCAGAAAGAAGATTTATTATATAATGGTCTCTAGCCTGTTGCAAGGAAGGTGTTTTTCTTTTGGTTTCTAGTAGGTGGTGTCTAAGCCTCTTTGATCTCTGTTTTATATAAAGTCTTAATAATGTCTTTTTTTCCCGTATAGATGTTTAATAATGCTTGCTATTCTCAGTCTGAGTTTCTGGCAGTGTTAGCAATAGTTTTGGTAGCATTTGCTCAGATTCTCCTGGGGCTCTGTGGTGATCAGTCTTGGAGGGTATAGAGGGAAGGACCCTTTAGGTTAGGGGTTAAGGGCTATGGCTCAGTGTCAATTTTGTAGTTGTGGTTGGTAAAAATCAAATGTTGTTTGTCTGTCATCCCCACTTTTCTGCCATCCCTGTTTCTCTGCATCTGCCATGATGACTAGGCACTGCTGCCAGCCATATGGAGCTCACAGCACTTCCAGGCTGGTCTGTTAAGGGAACTTGTAGCTCTTTCTCCCCTCCCTCTCTTCCTATAGGGAGCTCTGGGGGTGAGAGAGAGGCAGCTTTTTTGTTTCTTTACACCCGGACTTCTGACCTATGGTCGCTCTTCATACAGATCCCACGCTTAGACATGCTAGTGTGTAGTTTGGGTGTTTTTTTTGTTGAGTTTTAGATGTTTAGCTTATTGTTGCTTTAAGGGGAGAGATCTGGGGGATGTCTCCTACTCTTCCATGTTTCTGACATCTCTTTTAATATATCTTCATGTACATTTAAAACATATGTCATTAAAGATGAATACAACATATGAGATGTATGGAAGAAGAAAATTAAAATCACCAGGTGATTCTCTTCTAAAGCTCTCTTCACTGGTGCCTCACGTTACCCTCAAAATTTACTATTGAATTTTCTTGGAAGGTAAAATTTACTATTGGAAGATATTACTTTAGTCTATTAAAAAATAGCCACCCAGTTTTCAAAATAAAAGAAAAAAAAGGAAACAAAGCTGTTTCAAAAGTAATTATTCACTCATCTTTCAAAATTTACCCTTATTCCCTTTAGAAGCTCATTACCAAGGTAAATGTCTTTTAAAGAATCAAATACAACTCAGAGAAAAGAGCCCAATGATATGTTGTGACACGTTGGAATCTCCAGAGTTTTTAACAAGATACTTTTAATTTTTTGACTGATAAGAGAATTTTCCCTAATAATAATTTTGATAGAAGTGGTATTAATAATATATTTAGAGTACTCACTGGACACAATCAAATAGGAAAATAAAACCCCCTTCTATTCAATGAGGTTATATTCAATAAGAAAAATACATGTATAATGATGTAGCAGTTGTGGGCTCAGTAAGTTAGTATAGCATAAAGTGAACCATGAACCTGCTTGTTTAGAAGCAATCATAGGTTTTCTGTTGAGCTGGTTATATTATATCAGAGCAGGTTGTTGTTTTGTGGAGAAGAAACCAAAAAGAGAAAGAAGCTGAAAGATGAGGTTAAGTTCCTTTATTGTTTTAAACTAGAATGATTATGAAGAGCTAAACTAACCTGCATTGATGATCATTGTGGTGAGAAAAAATGACTCCCCATGATGGAAACTCTGTACTTTCTAAGTAAGACATCTTTCTTCAACAAGACAAGAACAGAGCAATGCAGAGAGCAGCCACTGACCTATGCAGCATCAACAATAATGACTTGAACTCAGGTTCACAGGCTTTGACTGAAAATCAAAATGCACAAGACTTAGCTCCATGTATTTGAGATGTAGACTATTCTATGTGACAGTAGAAAAACAACAACAACAAAAAGTCCCCACAGAAAAACTATTAGTCAACTGTAGGGAAGGCCTGGTAAATGAATTTCATGGATATTTCGAAAATAATTGTAGGATGCAGTTCCTAATATATTCACCATTAAATCCTATGTGAATCTTTGTCCTCATACACACTGATTTGTTTTCGTTTTTACCATCATTATTGTTTTTTTAATGTCTTGAAGATGCCCATGAGTAATGGGATGCACAAAGAGGGGAGAGCTGAAAACTGAGCTCCCTCTGCCATATTCTTGTTTTCTCTTAATGTTTAATTCAGTGGATAGAGCTAGTTCCATACTGTCATTGTAGCCCCCAGCCTCCAATAGACACACGGACCACCAGAAATCAGTGAGTTGTAGGAAAGCACTCTTATTCAGCCAGCTGGGTCTGCCAGGGGTACGTAGACCCCAAACCGAGAAGCCCTGAAATGTAGAGATACCAGGTTTTTAAGCCCTAAACCCTATTCTTCATCCTGTTTGAACACACAAGTCCATTTTTCTTCTTTTTACTAACTGTCAACCCATAGGTCAGTTGTGCAAGCGTAGGGTACAGAAGCAGAAAGCTTGTTGTTAGAACGTTATGTTCCCATGGGCGATAGCCAAACAGTAATTTTCCAGCCAGCACACTGTTTTATTCAAAATACCTATAAACGTCACACTATTTCTGGTGCCCCCAACATTTTTGAGAAGGGGGAAACCTGTGATGACTTTGGCACCATTTAGGGAACTTATTTTGGAGAGTGTGGGTTCCATGGTGATATAGTTACTCTGAGAGATTTAAAAAAATTTTTGTGTTTGAGCTGAAAGAGAAACAAATATTTTTGATGCTCAATCACTTGAGCATATTGAATGAACAAAGGTATGGAGGAATAGGCCCACCTGTGGTGTATAATACAGCAATGCCCATCAAAGAAGATGTTTCCTATGGCCTATGAAGCTTTACAAGGAGGTCATGAAGATTCTCTTTTACTGGCTTTAATGTGGAATCACTGTGCGAGAGCTTCAGGCATGGCTTATTTTACTTCTTTTGCACCATAAAATTCTAGTGACTTATTTCCTACAGAGTGTTTAGAAACTATGTGCTAGTTTTAATTTATGTGTCATTTTTAGCCACTACTGAGAATTCTCAGACATCTCTTCATGTGATCTTATAACTTTCCATACTTCCTTTAGAAACCTTCTTACTTCTTGCTTGTGGATTTCATTACTATTTCTGAAAGTTGGCCCCTAGGGATTATTAAAAATAATGTGCAGCATTTCCTCTAGGGGAACCCCTTGGTCTCGTTAAGCTTGTGTTTCTCAAAGAGGATGTGTAATTTTTTTTGCCAGGAGATACGCAAAAGTGCAAATTAAATTCCTTTCTGAAGGACAGTTTCACTCAAAGAAGGTAATTTTGTATAATACCAAATATTTATGTATTATGGAGCATAAAATTTAGCTTGTGATAAATAAATGGGACTATATCAAAAGAAAATGTTTTTGCACAACAAAGGAAACAGTCAACAAAATGAAAAGACAACCTACTAAAGAGAAGATATTTGTTTATGATATACCTAATAAGGGGTTAATATCTAAACTCTGTCAAGAACTCATACAATTCAACACAAAAAAACCCCAAAAAATCTTATTAAAAATTGGGCAGAAGACCTGATTAGATATTCTTCAAAAAGGAAATACAGATGGCCAAAGACATATGAAAAGATAACTCAAGATAGTCACCAGAGAAATGCAAATCAAAACCACAATGAGATATCACCTCATACTTGTTGAAATGGCTATTACCAAGAAATCAAAAAAGGAAAAGTGTTTACAAGCGTGTGGACAAAAGGGAACCCTCTGTTTGGACTGGTGGATCCTCAAAAAATTAAAACTGGGTCTACCTTTTGACTTAGCAATTGTACTTCTTGGTATTTATCCAAAGAAAACCAAAACAGAAATTCGTAAACATCCATACATCCCTGTATTCATGGACACACTATTCACAATAGCCAAGATATCGAAGCAACCTAAATGCCCATCAGCAGATGATTGGATAAAGAAGTTATGGTTCATATATACAATAGAATATTAGTCAAGAATAAAATGAAGTCCTACCATTTGCAATGATATGAGTGGACCTAGAGGTTATTATGCTGAGCAAACTAAGATAAAGATAAATACCATGTGTTTTCACTTATATGTGGAATCTAAGGAAAAAAAAGAACAAACTAATTGAAAACAGACTCATAAATATAGAGGAAAATCTGGTGATGGCCATAGGAGTGGGCCCTATGGGTGAAAAAGTTGGGGTATGGGTGAAAAAGGTAGAGGGTTAAAGAAGTACAAATTAGTAGTTGATAGGTCATAGGGATGGGGAGAGTGGTATAGGGAAAGTAGTCAGCAGTAATGGCTGTGTAGGGTCAGAGGTGTGATAGAGTAATCGGGGCATTGTTCATAAACTACATAAATGTCTAACCAATGTACTGTATACTTGAAACTAATAATAAAATAAAATGCTAAACAAACAAGCAAGCAAACAAACAAACATACTTTAGAGTTTAGAACAAATTTACAGAAGACCACGCTGATGCTTGGGTTAGAATCATCAGCTATGGGAAAATTAAAAAACATTGAATTTCAAAGAAATATTGTCCCTAAATGCCCCATGTTTTCTGACCACTGTTGTCAACATGATTTAATGGTGGAAAGGTTTGAAAAATACAGTACTAGATTATTTCTTCAATTAGCATTAGCAGTCCTATCCTTCTGGCACACCTCTCAGTATGGCCATAACTCAGAGTATACACTCATTTTAAGTAGATTGGCCTCAGATGATGGCTTTCCTATTTCAGCGTGGAGTTTGGCACGAAAATGGAATTTGTTCTTGAATAATTTTCTGATTTTGTCCTTCAGCTTTCTGAGAGGCATAAAATTATGTTTAGGGCATTGTTATTCCATTTAAAAAAGAAGTATTGGGGTTGTTTCAATTGATTAAGGGAGGAAGCACTGTGAGTAAAAATGCCTACTTGGGAGAAAATGCATTTAAGGTAAAATAACAAATTTGATCAATGTAAAGTTTAGGGCTTAGTGTATCAGTACAAGAGAAGACAGCATGGAGCAGTTTATTGAGTGAAAACTTTGAAAGGCAGCAAGAGGAGTTTATACTTTTTCTCCAAGTGATAGAGGTATGGGACATACTCTGTTTTTGGTGTGAAAGCCTCAAACAACGGAAAATATCTATTACTGTTTTTTTTTTTAAATAGATAGTAACCATTGTCTTTAAAAATATTTGGTTTTTGAATTTTGAAGACTGTACCCTCTCTTGAAAGGCACCAGATACACATGCATCGCATTATCCTACCAGCTAGCATTAAACAAGGAAAGATATCCCAGAGAAATATATACATGATAACACCATAGAATTTACTCAGTGAGGTCATAATTGTTTAAAATGTTTTATTGAACATTTACTATGAATAAGATGAACTTAAACTTTAAAGAACGATGAAAAATAAGTCTCTCCCTCTAATTAACTGGGAGTCAGAAGATGATTTATCAAAGCTACTCTCTAATGTTGTTACAAGCAATTAAGGTCAGAAGTGACACATTCTCCCTCTCTTTCGAAAGATGTCTCAGTTTAGGTTAATTCCTAATCCCAGAACTCTTCTTAGGGCATCTTTCATGTCTTTGTTTCGGAGGCTATATATAAGGGGATTTAAGAGCGGAGTCACAACTGAGTATACTAAAGTGATGATCTTCTGCATTCCTGCTGGATTCTCTGATGTTGGCCTCACATACATCACCATAAGGGTTCCATAGAACAGGGACACCACCATTAGGTGAGACCCACATGTGGAGAAAGCTTTAGTTCGACCAGCACCAGATGGAACACGAAACACAGCTCTGAGAACCAGAGTATAAGATCCCAAGATAAAAAGGAATGGTCCAAATATGATTACTGAGTTTAAGATGTAGCAGATAAGCTCAGTAGAAGGAGCAGGGATGCAGGCCAGTGCGAACAATGGGCCTGGGTCACACACAAAGTGGTCGATGGTGTTGGGTCCACAGAAGGAAAGTTGGGAGATAAGGACAATGGGGATTGGATAGCAGAGAAATCCACTCACCCAGCAAACACAGACCAGGATCAGACAGAACTTCCCAGTCATGATGGAGGGGTAATGGAGTGGGCGGCAGATGGCCAGGTACCTATCATAAGCCATAACTGATAAGAAGAAACACTCTGCTGTGCCCAGTGAAAAAAAGAAATAGAATTGAAGGAAGCAGCCTGTGAAGGAGATGGTCTTGGTATCAGAGAGGATGTTAGCCAACATGTTTGGAACAGTGGTGGACACATACCACATCTCTAGGAAGGCAAAGTTTCCCAAGAAGAGGTACATGGGCATGTGGAGCTGCCTGTCCCATTTGACGGCACAGACAATAGCCCCATTCCCCAGCAGTGTCAGCAGATATATTACCAGAATGAGTGAGAAGAAGAAGTTCTGCATCTCCCTTGGACCAGGGAAACCCAGGAGGACAAACTCAGTCACAAAATGTGTTGTTGTGTTCTGGGATCCCAAAACTGTTAGAGAGGCACAGAAGCAATTAAGGAGTGAATGGTAATGAACATTTGTAGGTTTTACTAACGACTTGCTTGAGAAAGTACATTTTGTCTTCCTCATGACACTTTGAGCTATAGGGTGTGTGATTTATCTCTCTCTTTTGCAGATAATGAAACTGATGATCAGAGAGACTTGAGGGTTTTATATAAAAGTGCAAAGCCAGTAACTCCTAGATACATTGGCCCATTTGGAGACTGGTTTGGAACAATCCTCATTTCATTTCAAAAATTCTATACCCCCCAGTCTCACTGTCAACTTTGGATATATCCTTTTACTTTGAAGCACAGTTGAGTATAAATCCGACACAAAAATAGCTGCAAAGTTGCCTCAATAGTCAGAGTTTCGTACGTAGAAGTCCAATAAAAATCAGGTAAGAATAACTGTGGGTGAGAGTCTCAAACCCCTTTGCTTTTCTGCTCTGAGAAAGCAGCTTCAGAACTCTCAGGGTTTTGTAAAATGGTTTGAAAACCCTCTATCTACCTCCTTGCAGATTACATTCTGCTAGGTGGCATCTGGATTTGCTGAACAATTCAGTCCATTTCCATCTTGAGGAGCTCTGCTTCTCTCTAAGTACTTCTTCAAGTTGAGCAAAATCTGTTTCCTTTTTTACTTATATGCATTGATCCTGGACTTGTCCATTTTATTGAAGCTATACAAAGTAAGTCTAATATTTCTTCCATGATGCTGATGGTGGTAGTGGTGGTAGTGGGCTTTAGTAACTGATGTTAGCTACTATGTCCTCTGTACATGATTTCTTTTGGAGGCCACCATTTTCAGTGGCTCGTGTTCCCCAATGCTGTACCAAAACCATGTGCCTTTGTTATTCTTTGATACTCCTCTTTAATTCCCTCCCCACCTCTACTTCCACTCCTGACCTTGGACTTGCCATTTCCCCTCAAGAATTGAATCTCTAATGGTGGGCTGTCTCCTCCCACATGCTTGCGATGTGCACCTGAGGTCTGGCGCACCAGAACTGTGGTGCACCGAGGACCTGGCACACCTATGTCTGGCCCATTGTCCGTGGCTCCACCTGGGATGGAAGCCAGGACCTTCTGCGTGTAAAGCAGACACACTAATCACTACACTATGGAGCCACCCCATGCCTTCATTTTTGATGGAATTAAGCACTAAAGGGCATAAATTGTTTATTCATCATCTTCCACTTTCCTAAATTAAATAATGGTTAGAGTTAAAGTTCAAGATATTTTGCTGGGTAAAGCCACATCAACATTTTAAATATAATAATATATTGACTACAAAAGTAGGTTAATTGACCATATTATTCAGTAATGACACTGTTGAGATACTCACAAAATTGCATCCTCATGCTGTGTGTCCAATGTTCAGAGAGCAAGTGGCCTGTTTCTTAGTATTTGATGAAACCTAAAGTAAGGACAGGATGTTTTATTGCCAAGAAAACTTTGAGTATTTGCATTTTTAACAATATTTTTAGAATGATTATAAAAAAGATTTGCTATAATAAACACATTTTTTATGAAAATCTAAATTTTGTCCAAGCAATTTACTTCAATGGACTAAATTATGATGACCATATGTACCAAGATTTCTATTAGAGTTATAACTTCAAAGATACTTTCCATAACCATACCTGTGTTTGCCAGGCCAAATGGTATCATTTTGGGGTAGGAAAATATAGTTAATGTTTTTTTTTTGGTATGGTTTTAGTTTCAAGCATATAGTACATTGGCTAGAGATTTATATAGTTTATGAAACCATTCCTCTGATTGCTCTTTCTCTCCTTTGGTTCCACACCTAGCCATTACATTAATGCAGACTGCATTCCTCTTGCTGTGCTCCCCATACTCTTGATTGTCAAACTGGCTTTTAATTAAAAAAAAATTGAATGTTAAATTTAAATTGTAGCACGTTTTCCACTTACTTATTCATTTAGGCATTTAACAAATGTTCATTCACCATTTACATTTCTAGAACTGTGCTAGGTTCTTTGGTACAATGATAAACGTGAAAAATGAAAGTTCTTTATTTTTGAAACCTATCATTGAAAACAATTAAGATGGCCAACTACATCTGCAGAGTCAAGACTCTATGTGACTGGGGCTTCTGTGGACTGTTTTTCACAGCGTGCCCAACTATTAGTTGTGGGCCTGAAAAAAGATACTGATTCCAATTAGGAATAATTTTGATAAATGCATGTAGTGAGTGTAGTTGATTAGTAGCAAACTGGATTTGACATGAAGGAGATATTTGGGGCCTTGCAAGACAGTAGACAGAGACATGAGACCTGAATTGACTTTCTATACTCACAAGCCAGGAAGCCCTTGGCAGCAAGAAGAGAAGTATATCTGATTCACGGGTTTTGACCTGGAACCAGACCTCATAAGTCTTAACTCCCACCTGGTTTCTTGACTTAATAATGTCCAAGACCTTTTGACATTTGTGGTGCAGTGAAATTTTAGTTCACTGTGGAATATGGAATCAGAGAAAGATAGAAAAATGAATGTCACAGACGATTTGATATCTCACTGCATCTATTTCTACTGCCCCCCACTTCCAAAGTACATCTATTGATATTTCAAATGGTGAATCTATATCCTCATTTTTCATCTATCTATTTACTTCAGGTGATAGAATAAAGAACCGTTTGGAGAAAAGATGAGGAATAAGGAGCTTGGACAATTCTTTTCATAGGAACTGATACGGGAGCCAGTTCCTTCTCCTTAAGCCCCACTGCTTGCTGGGGATTTAAGCCACTTATCCAGGGAAGAGTGCTTTTAAAATCGTAAGTGCAGGGATTCTTCTTCCTTTAAATATTTGTATTTTGAAGGTTAATCTAAAGATGAATCCAAAGGACAAGAGAGTCTGCTCGCCTGCTTCTTTGTCAATATTCATTTGTCATTTTCCAACAACACTGAAAAAATAACAGCCTGCATTAATTGCTTTGCTGAAGGGTAGTAGTCAATCAAAACTTCACTCACTAATATTAGATAGTAAGTGATACAAGACTCAGGCTGCATTCTAACTGAAGGAAATTTCATGCTCCTCAACCCCCATAAATATCCAAGACATTTGAGCCCCATTTTCCCTAAGTGACTTGTATAGTGTGAACTCTGTGATACCAGAGTGATCCCTTACTGTTAATATATCACCCTGAGCTCTTGTCAGGAGTAGGTTGGAGAAATGCAGGGCCTTACAAAGAACAAAGGATCCAATAATGAATGGACTTACGGAAGAACCGGCATGCTCTTAGCTTCTGACAAAAGTAAATTTCCAGGAGCAGTGGTGCAGTGAGGCATCTGACATACCTGATGGTGTTTCTGACTCTAAGAGGAAGATGTGAGAGAAATTTTAGTCATAAGACTGTTCTCATTACACAATCTAAAAGCTCATTCAGTGATGGAGAGCAGTATTGGTGGCTCCAGTAAATTACTTCCTTTAGTATTGTAAAATAAATAAAATGCAATTTTCCTGTCAGTGGTGAAGAGTTTACAAGTCTCCCCTGAATGTATTTGTAGTTCCCTAGTGTGCTCTTTGGGAGGCATCTATTTCCCTATGCATGTATCTCTGTGTGTGCATCTAATCTTACCTATTTGTGTATATTTCCCCTAGTGGTTTGAGTAGTGAGACAGAAAAGTCACAATAAAAATCCAAGAGACACTGAGAAAATTGTCCTTTTTGTGGAGATATCCTTTCTCTAAGGAACTGATCTACCTGGATTGGGGAGTGCAGGAAAGGAGGGGATTGGACAAGTTAATGGGAAAGGAGAGAAAGAGAAAATAATATGTGTGCCTGTAAAGGTGCACGTGTGTATGTATGTGTGCGTGAGATCATCTCATCAAAGTAGACCTGCTTGTTTTGGTCCCAAACTTATAAGTACTTAAAAAAATTCTTTGTCCATAGTTTACTGAAGTTTGTTATATTCAATGTAAGGTAAAGAATCTAATTTTTCTATTTCAAGTTTAAGTATAGCTTGAAACATTTGTTTGAAAAAATTTAGTCTTCTGTAGAGGCATATATGATTTGTATTGTTGTTGACTTACATGATACAATACTAATGAAAATGAATGTTTAGCTCTGTAAATGGCTCAGAGGTGGGAAGTATGAATTCTTTTATTGATATCAAGGGAAGGAGAACAAAGGAGAGGAGGCACAGAACCTGAGGGATAGATGAATTCAATCATATTCAGAGCTCAAGTAGAGAACACTACCGAGTTTTGGAGTGAGGCTGTGTAAGGACAGAGCAGGTTCTCAAACATGTAGTCAGATCAACAGCATTAACATCACTGGAGAACTTGTTAGAATGCAAGTTCTCAGGACCTGCCCAGCACTTGTGAGTCAGAAACTGGGAGTGTGGGGCCCAGCAACACATTTTGACAAAACTTTCCATGCACATCTGATGCATGCTGATGTGTGATAACCACTATGAGGTTCATGAGGGTGTTAGATTTCGAGTTAAGGATGGGCATGTTTGACATGTATTTTTATTTATTTTATTATTATTATTATTTATGCTTACAGTGCCTGATCTTCCTAGGTGGTCTCCCATCCAAGTATTAATAAGGCTGAACCCTGCTTAGCTTCCGAGATCAGACATCAGGCTAGTTCAGGGTGGCATGGCCATAGACCATGAATGGGTATGTTTGAAACAGCTTCTAAGTTTGAGATTGATTTCTGTAGGATCAGGAATTAATTTAGCATGTTATGGTGAAAGGGTTAAGGGTGACAACAAGGATGAATCTTAAGATTATTATGCTAAGTGAAATAAATCAGAAATTTTGAGAACCATATGATTTCACTTATATGTGGTATATATATTTGAGAGGAACAAACAAAGAAGACAAAAATTCATAGAAGAGATGACATTTAAATAAATAGACATTTAAATAAAAACCTGTTTAGTGGCTGCAAGAGGGAAAGAGGGGAGAGGGAGGGTAGATAGAGTAAAAGGGGTCAAATATGTGATGACGAAAGGATATTTCTTCACTGCAATATGCAATATGCATAAACATACTATTGAATTGTACCCTTGAAACCTATACAATTTTTTCCCCCTCTTTAATTCTCGCCTCCCCACTTCTACTCCTGACCTATGGATGTTACCGTTTCCCCTTTTGAACTGGATATGTGAAGGCAGGGCGTCTCCTTCCTCATGCTCAGTTGTACATCCGGGGTGCTAGGGCCTGTTGCACCTGGGGTCAGTGCCCTCGGGGTATGGTTTGTTGCTCCCCCTGGGGCACAAACCCAGGACCTTCTGCGTGTAAAGCAGATGTGATAACCACTATACTGTGGAGCAACCCTGAAACCGATATAATTCTATTAATGGCAGCCCAATAAGTTTAATAAAGAAGAATGATTCTAGTAGGGATAATTGGCACTTGAAGCTTAGTTATCGGTGATGTATCTGGAAAAGCAGGGTTGGAGTTAGGCATCTGAGAAGGTTTTGAAAGAGGCCTGGCATGGGCTGGGAAACAATGAAGGAGATTATGTAGGCATCACATGAGAGGGAGTACCTGGGATAAAAAGTGGGCACTGGGTGGAACACGGTTGAAACCAAAGAGAGGTGAGGGGTAATAGACATCTAGAACACAGAAAATCTAGGTCCTTTCCTGAGTGTTTTCAATGAGCTGGAAGAATTTGGTAAGCTGATTTCTTTAAACATTAGGTACATGCTCATGTTTCTTGTGTACCCCATCAGGCTGATATAAGAATGAAGTGATATATAGATATGACAATATTTTATAAATGTCTGTATAATTATAATAAGATTAAGGAGTGGATTCCTTTCCATTATCTCTTAAGATTGTCATGAAAACATTGCAGAAGTGGAATTTGCTTCTTTAGGGTCTAGGAAGATTTTCCATTGCTCTTGAGAAAACGAGCTCCCTGGTTTTTCCCCCTTTCCAAAGGTATATTCTCAAGGACGGGTTACAGATACAAATTCCTTTAAAAAGAAAGAAAACATTTTATTTGACATCTCAAAATAAGAGTTTTAAAAATGCCCATGCTTTTCTCTCACCTTTTGCCAATGAAACTACTATGGGATGACCCTTTTAAAATAGACAGAATTATGTTACTCCTCTGCTCAGAACTCTCCAAAGGCTTTCCACCTCATGCAGAACTGAAAGTTCTGACAGTGGCTTACAGTGTCCTGCACGATCTGGCCTTCTGTTCACTCTGACATCATCTCCAACACTTTCCCCCTTACCTCTTGACTCCAGCCCAACCACCCTCCTTGCTGTTACTTGAACACAATCTTGCCTTAGTATCTTATAGAGAAATTTCTTCCCTCTGCCTTGAATGTTCTTTCCTACGTTGTCTACTAAGCTCATTCTGTCATCTCTTTCAAGCTTTTGCTGTAGTGATGCTTCTCAGTGTGGCATTGCTGATCATCCTATCTAAAATTTTAGCCCTTTGTCTCATACTTCCTGTCTTCTTTCCCCCTATTCTATCGAGGTCTGTTATGCTCTGCATTATATATATAGTCAGACCCCATTGGAAAGTAAACTCCATGTGGATAATGGTTTTTGATCATTTTGTTACAGGGACATCTAAAAGAGTCCCTAGAACATAATAAATGTCAATAACTTTTTGTTGAAAAAATTTTTACTATTTCATTGATGTTAAAACATGTATCTGGGGGAGGAGAGAAGAGGTAGATAGAGTGAAGGAGGTGAAATATAGGGGGATTGGAAGAGGGTGAAGTGGGTAAAGGGATCACACATATGGTAGCTGAAGGAAACTGGACTCTGGGTGGTAATCATACAATAGAATATATAGATGTCAAATTATAATGTACACCTCAAAATTATATAATTGTATTAACCACAGTTATTCCAATAAACTTAAAAAACAAACAAACAAACAAACAAAAAAATGTATCATTTATATAAGCAAGGAAATTCAGTCTGTCCCTAACCTGGAAGACTCTCCACAGTGAAGAAATATGGGGATATGGCAGCTTTTCTGTTACTACATCCTTAGGCGTTTATCCATTAGACATTTAAATTTGATTATTTATTCACTTTTAAAATTAGGGGACAGTCTTGAGAAATGCCTTGAGTATTCCAATAATGATTCACCTTGGATAAGTGCTCTTGTTCTCCATTCCACACCAACTCCTAATAATCAAAGCTAAAACAGCATGAAATAGCACTGATACAATGCGCACATATCACTATTTACTGGAGTTATCCATGATGAAAATATTGTTACAATCGGAATGTAACACGAATCAACTATTGTTTAGCTCTTCCAGAGAAGTAAAATACTGAGGGACCCTGCTAGAAATATGTCCTTTAAAATGTGTGTTGGAGAAGTAGCAGCAGTAAATCAAACCTTTTAAATTTAAAATTATTCTTTGATGCCCAGACAATGGTGTGCTTATTCTCAAGTAGATTAGTTTATGTTCATTTTATCCTCAGGACTTTCTTCAGAGCAGCCTTTGTCTCCTTATCTTATAAGCTGTAAATGAGGAGGTTTAAGATAGGAGTTACTATGGAATAGAACAGTCATAGTCTTCTGAATTTCAGATGGGTTATCAGCTGTGAGGCTCATGTGCATTGTCAAAAGACCCCCAAGGAATAAGCACACCACTGTCAGATGTGATGCTCAGGTGAAGAAGGCCTTCTGCTGGCCAGCTGCTGAAGGAACTGTTAATATAGCTATCACTGCAAGAGAGCAGGAGGCCAAGAATGTACTGAAGAGTGAGGATGATAATGAGAGAGCTCAGAACGTAGGAGACGATCTCAGTGACAGGAGTCGGGGTGAGGGACTGAGCCATCAGAGGGACTATGTCATGCACCAAGCGATCAATGGTGTTGGGCCCACAGAAAAGCAATTGAAAGAGATGTACTCTGGGGACAGAGCAACTAAGGAACCCAAATGTCTGGCAAAGACAGCAGATTTATTGGGTTATGACAGTTGTGTAGTGCAATGGGTGGTAGATACCGTTCTACCGATCACATGCAGTGATGTGGAGGAAATATGCCTCAGTTGTACCATGGGAAGTAAAAACATATAACTTGAGGAGACAGCCAGCAAAAGTGATAGTTTTTGTCTCTGTGGTGAAATTTATTGGCCTCCTGGGCATAGTGGAGATAATGTGCCAGTTTTAAAGGAAAGCAAAATTCTCTAACAAAATAAAAATTGGGGTATGAAGCCATTAGTCACACCTCACAGCAAAGACAATGGTCCCATTTCCCATGATTGTAAATATATAGACCCCAAAGAACAGTGAGAAGAGGAAACAGCAGCTCTTGACAAGGGTGGCCAGGAGGACGAACTCAGTCCCAGTACTTTTTGCTGAATTGTTCATTCATCTCAGGGCTGCAGAGAAGATGGTGTGCTGGCTGGAAAATTATTGTTTGTCTATTGCCCATGGGAACATAACGCTCTAACAACTGACCTGTAGGTTGACAGTTAGTAAAAAGAGGAAAAATAGACTTGCGTGTTCAAGTGGAATGAAGAATGAATGGGCTTTAGGGCTTAAAAACGCTGTACCTCTACATTTCGGGGCTGCTTAATTTGAGGTCTGCGTACCCCTGGTAGACCCAGCTGGCTGAATAAAGAGCATGTTTCCTATAACTCACTGAGTTCTGGTGGTCCGTGTGTCTATCGGGGGTAGAAGCTACAACAATGGGAAGCACTGTTTTAAGACTTTTTTTTTTTATTTCTTGAAAAACTTATAGGAAACCTTGAGGACTACACTCTATGAAAGACAAAAAAGTGGTTATCAGTTTTGATTTCTTTTTCCCTCTCATAGTTAATTATTTCTAATAGAACAGCTTTTAGTCTGAGTTAATTTTTAAACCAAGAATTAGGAGTGAAATAGCTTTTTTCTGACCTCTCTCCCCAAGTGGAAAGTACTTGACATACTTCCCAGATAACTCTCGACTTGTGCATATCCATTGTGCACTCTGAGCTTTTTATTAATGCTATAGTGTTCAAAATTTATTTTACCAAAATAAAAATAATTTTTAGAAAAGTAATTAAAAACATGAATAATATAGAAACAGGCAAAAATAATTCCAGTTTCTAGAGCAAATAAGGTTAATTCTTTGGAGATCTGCATTCCTTCTTTAAGAGTTAAAATGAGATTTTCAAAATATGCTGTTTTCTAACCCATTTTTTAATAAGATATTTTAATATTTTTCTTGTCAAAAGTTTACTTCTACATCATCAATTCCATGGCTGCATTTTTTTGATGTTTTGTTTTGTTTTGTTTTTATAGATTTAACTAACTCTCTGGTAATAGAATTAGGTTGTAGCAAAATCACACCTAACCTGTGGCACACTAATCCCAATGTCTCTAATCACCTCTGTCACATTTGAAAATCTATTTTACATACAACCCTCCTAGTCCGTTATCCTCTTTTATATTTTGAAGTCTTATTCACCATGTTGATCATGGCTCCCTCCCCATTTTGTATTTGCTTCTTGGTAATGGAACCACACTCTTCACTCAAGAGGCCGTTTAGCATTTACTAAGCCACAAACTTGAGAGTCATTCTAGGCAGTTTCTAATTCTGTCATCTACCATATGCAATCAATCACAAATCCTACTGATTTTCCCTCCCAAATGTTTTTACCATCTGTCCTGGGCACATAGAAGATCAATGTATATGCTTTCTTTGTTTGGATAGTCCAGTGGAGGAATAAAGCAGGCACACATTTAACCTGGAAAGAAAAATCGGACATTCTCAGTCCTTACAAGTTTAGAGAGGACGGAAGCGAACAGCCACTATGTGGTAACATACCGCAGCTGGATCTGGTTTACAACTGATTGACCCAATCCAGTATTATACTTAAGTTGACAATCCCATTATATCACGGTGCTTAAAGGAAAATAGATGATAATGTCATGATTTGGTTTCAATACTGTATGACATATTGCATGCTTTTGGGCAAGTTAACACTTCTTTTTTAGGGCTCTTGTGAAAATACTTTTGAATACATATATTTAGCACAGTTCCTGGAATGTACTGGGATTGTTCCTGGAATATACTGGAAAAATTTATAGCTGCTGTTGTTAATAATAATACTGCCAACAAATATGATTAAAGAGTAATTAGAGTGAATTTTTTAGCATAATCATTTAGAAACCTAAATGAAAAAAAAAATTTAAGTGAACCTAAAACGCTAGATTAAAAATTAACTCAGTTCTAATGTATCACACAGCAAAGCTATGTCCAGCACTTTTTGGTTCCTCAGATTTATTTTATTAACCTCCTTGTATGTTATGGCACTTAAAAATATACAGCTTGGTCTGATATAAAGGAAGAAAACATTAAAACATAGTAGTGTTAATAATTCAAGACACAGAAAGTAAATGGTTAAACAAAGGGTATTACATTACCTATGTGATGTACATAAGAATTGGGAATAAGTTTTATTTAATCGAGGGCATTGTAGAAATCATTAACTGCTCATGGCACCGAATATTCTTCTAGTACCAAATTATGTAATTTATCAAATTTCTGAACAATGAATTTTTTCGTGAATCATTACGCAAGAAAGTTTCAGGGCTTGTTAAACAGATGGAGATCTGAGGAATGAGGTGCGGGAGTCCACAGTTCGTATAACATAAGATTATTATATTACTGGAGATACTGTGGATGAAACCAAATATCCAGAAACATGAACCCACAAAAGTTTGCAAAATATATTATTATAAAAATGATATACCACTGAAGCTAATATCCATTTTAGATGTCATCAAAGAAAATGCAGTCATGCCTAGACAGGGAGAAAAGTTACTTGAAGCTCATAACAAGGCTAAGTGGGGACAAAGCAGGGAACAAACAATGGATCTCTGTCTTATCTCTGATGGTTCTCTTTCATTTACATGGAATCAAAACCCAGGGGTCTGACCCTGAGTAGCTTAGGATACACAGAATTAGAACACTGAAATTCCCTTTTCTTCCTTCCCGACATGCTCTAAAAGAAATGGTTATAGCAATTGAGTTTTGCTATTGGAAGATATGACAGCCAGTGGAAAAAAGCACAGCACCATAGTCAATCCTTGAGGTGTGGTTCTCATTTGACATTTTGATATATTGGTATTTTCATCAAGTGCTATCGAAGAAACCTCAGCCACCCCCAGGCACCCCGATATTTCACTTATCGCACCTAGCAGAGAAAATTCAACAGATGAGTTTTGTATATTGGTTACTTTTGTAGAGTCGTTGCAAGGAATACAGTAAGAACCTCATGAGGAGATTTCAGAAAAGGGGGTGCAGGTGAATGAAGGGGAGGCATATATTGCTGACACTCTCAAGGGCACATTAAAGTTTCGTCTTAGGTTATTGTGAAGTCTTTAGTGTCCCATGGGGCTGGTTTATGACTCCTTCAAGGCTCTTTGGTGTAACATCCTTAGTTTTCATGTAGTTTAGGTTAGATTGGCTCTCAGAGCAAAGACAGGAATAATGTCTTAAAGGCAATGGTGGGATGTCTGTTTGAGTTTCCATAGGACTTTTTGTTTTCAGGAAAAGCTTTTTTCACAGTGAGATATATGGAATGCTCACTATGAGTGTGTTTTCTTCACACACTTGCCATCTGTGAATTTTTGCTTCTAGTCCTTATCTACTGATATGTAGATGACTTGTTCTCTTTTTGTCCTATTTTTATTTCTTTATTTCTTTTATTCTTTTGGATTCTTCAAGTATTTTTATTAGTTTATTTTTCTCTATTACCTTTTTGATGGCTTAAATGTATATTTTTTATTCTGGTAAACTGTATATAACATAGAAATGATCATTTTAATTTAAGAGTACAGTTCTGTGGCAGTACATGCACATTGTTTTGCAACCATCACCACCAGTCACTTCCAGAACTTGTTCATCATTCCAAACTGAAACTCAGAACCCATTAAACAATACCTTCCCACAGCATTCTCCCCAGTGCCTGGCAACCACCAAGCTACTTTCTGTCTCTATAAATTTACTACTCTAGGTATCTCATAGAAATGGAATCACACACATTTTGTCATTTTGGGATAGTCTTATTTTCACCAAGGTGCATCCATGTGGTAGCATGTGTCAGAATGGCCTTCCATTTTAAAGCAACATAATATTCCTTGTTTGTATATATAGCATTTTGTTTATCCATTCACCTGTTAAAGGTCCCTTGGATTGCTTCCACTTTTTGGCTATTGTGAATAAAGCTGCTGTGAACACAGGTGTACAAATATCTCTGATTTCCTTTTGGGTATATACCTAGAAGTGAAACTGCTGGATCATATAATATTTCCATGTTTAATATTTTGAGGAATTGCCATACCATTTTCTATAGTTCCTACCCCATTTCATTTCATCAACTAAACATGTTCCTTTTTTTAAAAAAAGAAAAAACGTCTGTATTAATATTAGGTTGATTAATATTTATGTTTATATTTTAAGAAGGATAAACACTCTAATACTTTAGTATGAGTCTAATGCTATGTTCAGATTAACCATTAGTATGGCACTGGATTCCCCACAAGTGAAAATAGAAAACAGCATGTTACCCATTCTGCATTCCTTCCTAGGAATTGTTCACTGGAGCTCATACTTTGCTTTTTAACTTTGCTTTTTAAATTGCTTTTTAACTTGCCATCACTTTCTTGGCTCTGTGTGGCAGAATAAAGACCATAGTTACCTTAGAGTTAAATTTGCAGTCAAGGGACTGTCCTTTTTTCAATCAGGAACTTTTAGGTGGAGGATTTATATTTTACTCTAATTTCTTAATTTTGTTAATGTTTATATTGTAAAGAATAATGTGGTATACTCCTTTAAAAATTTATATCTGGCCTCTGCTAAATAGTTGCTTTTAACTCTTCTTCAATCATGCTCGTATTTTTAAACATATGTGAACCAACCATTTAAACAATTTTAATTCATGTTTTCTGTGCTTTTGCAATGTGCGAGGCAATGACCTGAGTTTAAAAAGTAAAATGAACATAGCCATGAACGTTCCCAGCAGTTTGTTCATAGCACGTTTGTCTGCACTGTCATGTGTTTCTGGCCATCTACACAAACTAGAGAATCAGAATTTGACTTTCTATGAGTGATTTAAGAAGACTTGGGTATGGAAACATGATTCTACTTGTGCCTGGAGCTCTTCTCGTAGGCAGAGGAAATGTATTACATTGATATCATTTCTTTCCTCATTTCCCTCACTTATACCATCATCTCACTGTTACGTTTTCTTTTTTGTCATAATGCTTTCACATATTTCTCCATTTTAATACCAGTGCATGATTAAATTATAATCATATTTTTAAAGTTTCACACATATAAAAGAAACCCTTCCATCCTTGAGATTTCAGGGACTACGTAATATAGCACAAAATGAAAGGCTGTATAACGGTGTGGGTATAGGTAACATTTGACAAGGAAGAAACTTGAATTTTTTCAGGAGAGGTGGCCTCGGATGGGTTGGGCATGGCCATCCTCAAGACTGAGGTGAGATGCACTGATGATCTTTTTATCCCACTGCAGGAGAAGGTTGACAGGCCAGCTTCCAGCAATCCTGACCTTCAACTGAATAGGACAATAGAGAGACTGTGGGGTGATGGTCATCGGCAAGTCAAATAAATAACACTCCAAGGGGGATAATATTTTTTGAATGAAGATCTTTTAACAAAAATATGGTTTACAACTTGAAATACTTTAGAAAAAATAAAGCACTTAGAAAAATATGAATAAATACTGGATATTTGATGACAAAATAATTACATTTGAGCTTATATCTTTTCTGTTATTAGGAGAATGTTTAGATCACATATTCTATTTCTTCCTCTTGCAATAAAGGAAATTTACAACTGGCAAACACTTGGACTAAGCATTTCCCATATTTTCCACCAGCTCTGTCTGGCTGCTATGTGTATCGAGTTATAATTGTCAGCAAACACTGTGGGAAGGGAAGATTCTGTGAAAGCACCTTTTTACTAGGCAGTTCCAAGAACCTGTCTTCTTTGAATCAGAGAATTGTCTCATTCTTGTAGTGACACTGCTGGCACCCTACCTGCCCCAGATTTTTCTTCTGAAGATTGACAACTTTGGGGGAATTACATCCTCTTTGTTAGCTCAGTTCTGTTGAATGTGAGATGGAGGTAAGGGTGTATATACTGAGAAGGGAGAGGGGCAGAGAAAGTCACAGGTGGTATATCCCCTTGCTCAAGTTTGTTCCATCTTAGGATCTATAACGAACCTCTGTTTGTTTGTCTTTTCTAGGACTATTCCTTTTCCAGTGTTCGCGTGGAGACACCCCTCCTGCTGGTGGTGAATGGGAAACCTCAGGGCTCTAGCAGTCAGGCTGCTGCTACAGTGGCATCTCGGCCACAGTGTGAATGACCTTACTTAACTTGCATGTTAAAGAGGGAGTGGAGGCGAGGAGATAAACTCAAGGGGCATCCATCAGCTGGACCAGCCACATCCAGTGACTTAATAGAAATGGGGGGATGTTTTAGGTGACTCCTTTCCTTTGCCCTGCCGGATGCTTTGTGTCCTTTCTTTCCTGTTATCAGGTTCTAGGTACCACTGGGGCCACACAAGTCCCTTGGTTTATCTCTCCTGCCTCTTTCATTGCTCTTCTGTGTCTTAGGCAAAGAGCATGGAATGAATCGGTAGCAGTGTTGGGATGCTGCCACGGGACAAAGTTCCCAAGGTTTCTGTTCTTGCCTCCTTCCTGAGCCTCATGTGTATATATCATTTCAGTATTTATTGCGAAGGGAGGGGGCTTAATCTTCCATTGGCTTGGTTTTTGAGCAATTTTTATTTTTATTTTTAAAATTGAGGTTTAATCCCTTCTTTGGGGATGGAACAGAATTAAATTTGTTTGGGAAAAAAGGACTACCGTGTAATTTGGCCTGCTTCATTCTCTCCTGGCTTAGATTCTTGGTTTTTAGGATCACTTCAGTTTATTAGGGTAATACCCTCCCCACTCTTTTCCCTCTTTTATACACAATAGTTTATTTCTCTCCCAGTTAAAATAGTTTTGGCGATGGGCACCCAGGTCAGGAATGGCAACGTACAAAGTTGCTGGGAACTGGCTGCCTTCCATTTCCTCATTCTGTCATCCCTAGGGGTGGACAAGATCACGGTCCAAGATGACAGCAATACTATTCTAATGACGTTACTAGGCTGAAAGACCTGAGAGAGCTAGATGTTTGGTTTCTTTAGGTTCTAGTGTTACATGTTATAACAGCTTCACTTAATACTGTTGTTGAAAAATGACAAAATGTGAGAGAGGATTAATAAACAACTGAATGGTTATAACCAGAGAGTACATTATTGTATACACTATCCTTAGGAAGACTTCTAGAGATATGGCTCAGGTCTTTGTCCTTGGTTCAGTCTTGTTTCACTCTTGATCAGTGACTTGAATGTCATTGACTACTCATTCAATTTATAAAGAATGTCAAGTAGAGTGGACTCTTTAGAGAATGGATGATAGAATAAGCATGTGTCTGAAGAGGGTATAAAGGCCGAATCTAAGATAAAATTTGAAGTCCATTCTTTTTGGTCTAAAAAGGCCAACTTTAGGAGGTATCTTCAACGTTACCTATGAAAAAGTACTAGGAGTTTTAGTAAATAAGATAAAGTCAGTCTGAGGGACCAGTATGATACAGTTGCAGAAACACTCTAAATTATAACAATGAATTTATAGGCAGGGATTTTTTAATACAGCATCTGTCAGATTGCAGGTGGAGTCTTGTATTCAGTTCCAGTAGTCTTGGGAGATTGATCAGGAACTTGAGTGGGGTGTAACACATCTTGAGATATGTTGAATGCAGCCGATGTGTGTGTGTGTGTGGGGTGTGATGTACGTCATTAGAGTCAGTAGAGAGACGAGATCTAGTAACTGTTCCCCTTTTGCTCAGGTCCTGAGATGATTTGGCATTCTTTGTTGGACTAGGCAATAGAAAAATGGCTAGTGGCGGGTAGAGAGAAGCAGAACTTAAAAGATTATGTGGTGAAATGTATGTACAAATGAGTATGCAAAATATGTGTGTACAGTTTAAAGAGCAATTAGAATACCTGTGAAAATGTCTCCCTGGCTTAAAACTGGAACATTACATCTTAAAAGGTACTGTGTGCCTCTGTATGATCTTATTTGTTTTCACTGCTGTATAATATCATTGTATGGTTATGCCACAGTTTATTCTTCCTACCATGAAAATAATATATATATATATAAATATATATATTTCTATTTCTATTTATTTATATACATATTTATTTATATATTATATTTTTATATTATATTTTGATATTATATATATATTTCCTTTCATTACAGGATGAATAAACTGTGGCATAATCATACAATGGTTTATATATATATATTTATATATATATATTTTTCCTATCAAGGCAATGAGTTATTAATGTTCTTTGCATGTCCTGGAGTGTAAGTGCAAGAGTTCCTTATACAGCAGTGGTTCTCAAAGAGTCTCATGAGCACCATCTGGAACTTAGAAATGCAAGTTTCCATGCCCCAGTCTCTGAATGAGACTCTGGTGAAGAGTCCAGCAATCTGTATTTTACAGATCTTACCAGTGATTCTGATGTATACCAATATGTGAGAACTATTATTTCAGAGTATGGGCACAAGTATGGAATTTCTGGGTTCTAGATTATACCCATGATTAACTTTTCTGAGAAATACCAAACCTTTCCGAAGTGGTCGTACCAATTTGTATCTCTACTATCAGTGGATGGGTCTTCCCAATGCTCCTCATCCTCTTCTATGTTCAGTGTTGTGTTACTTTTTTAGGGATCGCAAATCTAGGAGGTTAGAACAATATCACCCTGTGGCCTTAATTTACATTTCTCTCACTAATTATTGGGCTTGAACACGTTTTTGTGTAGTTACAAGCCACTAATATTTTCTCATGGTAAAAAACTATTTGTGTCTTTCCCACTTCTGTATTGGATTTCAAGTTAATTCCTGGACTTATTTATGTATCCCTGTACTAGTCTTTTGTCATTTCATGTGCTGCAAATATCTAATAGTTTTTTAGCTTATCTTATTACTCTCTTAGATCTTTTGTTGATCGGAGTTCTTAATTTCAGTGTTATCAAATTTATTAATCTTTTATGGTTATTGCTACTTAATCTTAAGAAGTCTTTCTCTATACTGAAGTCACAAAAACTTTTCCTCTCATTGTCTCATTATCATTTTGTTCTTTTCTTTTGTTATGACTTATTAATGTTGTGATATAGATATATATTTTCATAATGAATAATTAACTGACCTGGCACCTTTTATGAAAGAATCTATTCTTTAACCATAGGTCTTTACTGCCCAGTCTGTCTTAAACCAACTTTCTGTACATAGGTAGGACTGTTTCTGAGTCCTCTATTCCAATTTATTCTAGTCTGTTTGTTCATTTCTCTGCCATCACCACATTGTCTCATAGTATTATAAAAAGTTAATATCTGCTCAGACAAGTTTTTTTGTGTTGTTCTTAACAGGTAGCCCATTTACATTTTAGAATTTGTAAATTTTCATGAAAAACTCTTCTGTGATTTTGATTGGAGTTGCATTCAGTCTAGAAAAAGTAGATATTTTTCTAACTTTGAGTCTTCTTATCCATGATTTTCTTCATTTATTTAGGGATTTTTCAATGTGTTTTCATATAATTACTTTCCCCTAATAAGTCTTATGTATCTTTTATTAGATTTATTTCTAGATGTTGTATCTATGATGCTATTGTAAATCATATAATTTTAAAAATTAATTTGCTATCTGTACTTGGGAATATAGTACAATTGTCTATTTTATATATATTTTGTAGCTGTGACCTTTTTAGTATTCTCATTCTAATACTTTGTCGATTCTTTTGGGTTTTCTGTGTGGAAAGTGAATTTTTTGTGTCCTTTTTGATTCTTTTGCCTTTCCTTTGGTGTACTTGTTAGTACCTCTACTTGCTGAATTCAAATGTTGAGAGCAAGTATCTGTGTCTTATTTCTGTATTAATGGAAATATTTTCAATATCAAATAAAATTATTATATGATCTTACATTCAATCATGATTTGAGTTTTCATCATGCAATGGATTTAAATTTTATCTAATGCTTTTCTTCATTATTAGTGGTGGCAAATGATTTTTCTTCTTAAATTTGGTAGTGTGATGAATTACTCAACCTTTGATTAACAAAACAAACTAGCATTATTAGAAACTTTAAAAAGTTTGTATTAGTACAAACTTTCCTTGGCCAGGACATTATATATTTGGTCTCATTTGAAGTATTTAGAATTGTGTATCTGTGTGTCACAATGGATATTCATTTATGAGTTTATGCTTTTTATTTCCAGTTGGGTTTTGGTATTGAAATTATGCTAGACTCATACAATGAGTAGAGAGTGTTTCTTTTATGTGTTTATATAATATCGGTTCATCTTTTTCTTGGTAGAATTTGCCTACAGAGACATCAGTACCTGGCATTTTCTTTATGGAAAGATTAACTACTGATTTCAATTCTCTAATGTTTATTGGATTGAATGATTCCAGCTTTCTCGTGATTAAGTTTTTATGTTTTGTATTTTTAAATAATTTATTCATTTCATCTAAATTTTCAATTATTTATAATATGTTCCTAATCTATTCTCTGTATTTTGTTCTTTTTTGTGTAATTTTGGTCTCTCATTCTCTACTGATAATTGTTTATTAGAATCTTATCTTTTTTCTTTCATCAGTTTGTCTCATAAGTTTTCAAAGAACTTGACTTTGTTTAAAATTCTTATCTTTTGTATGTTTTTCCTTTCTCGAAATTTTTTATTTTTATATCATCCCCCCTTCTCTATCATTATAAGGAGTGCCCATTCATAAGCTGGCATATAGTTTTTGTATCTGATAGGCAACATGATACTTCATTGTTTTAAATTTGCATTCCTTTATTTGTGATGTTGAGCATCTTCTAATAAAATAGTTGTTAGTTACCTATGAATTTGATGTTAAATGTAAAAGAGGGCATTTAAGTCTGAGGAAAGTGTATTAAAGGAAAAAATTAGGGAGGTATGTTTAGGAAATAATATAGCATTTTGTACATTCTATATTATGTAGCACATGTTTTATTATATTGATTATTTGATTACATGTTTGGAACTCTTTAAGGACAGACATTAATTTATACTTATTTAAGTTCTAGATATCACATACATCTGAGTGTTAGACATTGCTTGACTCAATAACAAATGGCTACATAGATTATGAGTTAAGAAAATAGGATATATTAGACCAATATAGAGGGCATTGATATCTTATATGCAGAATAATAATGATTTGAAACTTTATTCTATTGACTTGAAGAAAATATAGAACAGGGCTCTTGTTCTAATAGTTGCTCCTATTGTAGGTCAACATGGTCTCCCTCTTTTCAGAGAAACAGTGGAAATTGTGCTATTCTTTATCAGAATATGAAGCATGGAGGTCAGAATTAGGAAACAGGAGGGAATCTATCAGTCAAGGTTCTATCAGGGGAAGATAACCTTTATGACTTATGAGATGAGGGATTTATTATACCAATTGAACATGAAATTGCCAGAGGAGCTGGAGAAATGAAGGTCTGGTAGGGAGTTAGGAGTTATCAGCCAGTCAATCTGAGATGGCAAGCAAATGCAACCACTGCAGTGGGACTGCTGAGGCAGGGCTTGTGTGGAGGCTGTGGGAGGCTAAACCCTGTTTAAACACAGCCTCCATGGGTTTGCTGCCAAATGTCTGTGGTAGGCCTGGAACCAGTGTTGGCCAGTCAGATCAACAATAAAGAAGAGCGGGACAGAGTGGCAGAGAGTGAGGACAAGCTGGAACTCTTGGCACCTCTTTGTCACTATCTCAATGACTTTCAGATTAATGGCTACTGATTCATTTCCACTTTTCAGGTCTTGTGACTTCTTTTTTTCTGGCCAACTCTAAACCAGAACTGCATAGGAAGAGGATTCTCGGAAATGGATTTCCATCTTAGCAGGCTGACAAGCACATACCTGATAGATAGACCTCCTAGGATACTCCAAAAGTAGAGCGGAAGTTGAGGGTTATAACTGGGATCAACAAGGGGAGGAAAAACGTGACTAGTGGAAGAAGTGAAGGGAGGAATGTTTACAGTGTGGAACCAAAGAGGGTAACCATAAATTTAGTGACCCCAGGTAAATGCCAAACCACAGACTGTTTCTAATCAGGACCCGCACATAGCCCTAGTGAGAAAGACAGAATCCTCTTGAGTTTTTCTTTCTATATGGACACTTCCCGATCCCTCCTTTCAGTGATAGTTGTTTTAGGAGTTCTACTCATGGCCTACTGCTTTTCGTCCTCAAAATATTTTCCTTGAATCATTTCACTTATACCATGTATTCAATTGCCAAACTTAATACTACTTTTCTAAATCTGTATTTCCAGATTTGTTTCCTGAGAACTAGTGGTAAATTTACACCAGTCTACTAGGCTGTATGTGCCATAGACATTTTACATTATGTCTAAAACAGAACTCTATTACTAGCAACCACCTCTGTTGTCTCCATATTAGCTGCTGACAACATCATATATTCAGTTATCCAAGCCAGGTACCTGGGAAGTTACCTCTTCTTCATTTTCAACATCTAGTCTCTCCTTCAATATGTTGATCACATCTCCTAAATATTTCTACATTTTTATTTTTTTCATTCATACAGTCTTAGTTTAGTAGTTTAGTATATCTTGCCTGACCCTTGCTATGATATTCTCTTTGTTTTATCTAGAGCTGAAATTTTTCCACTTGTTGTAATAATGATTATAATATTTGTATTGTCCAAGTTTATAAGCTAGTAAGTGGCAGGGCCAGGATGTGAAATCATACTTATTTTTCAGCTTTAAAAGTTGTGGGCAAGTTTTTAACCTGTTTACTTGTGAGAATTAAATGAGCTAACACATAACCTTCATGTGATATAGGACAAGCAGAGAAAAGCAGAACAACACTCAGTTATTGCTGGAATTCCAGCTGTATTAGAGCTGGAATTTGAACCCTGTCATCCCGAATCTAAGCCTGTTTTGCTAATATGCCCTGCTATTTCAGAAGAGGGAAATGATGCCAACAGTTTCATCTTTCCAAAACACAAATCTGATCATATTATTTCCTTGTTTGAAAACCCTTAGCAATTAGATAATTTCTTCATTCTTCACATGAGCCACAACCTTTATCTGTTGGTCTGCTTATCTATTTACCTTATTGTAGTCCTCTTGCAATACTAGTGCACTGAAACCTCAATATACTTTTGACATGTGAAAATTTCTATGATCTTTTGTATCTCAGTTGTTTTGCACAGGCTCTTTCTTCTGCTTGAAATGTGTTGTCCTCTCTCCTGGAGAGCATCTAATTGTCTTTTGAGATTCAGCTCAAATGTTACCTCTTGGAAAACCTTCATGAGCATACTCAAGGTAGATTTTGATGTGTCTGTCTCTCAGAGTACCTATGACACTGTGTTTTGATTATCTACCAGTTTCCTATAGGCTATGAGCTTTTGGTGGTACACATCTTTGCATTCTTAGATCCTAGCTCACTATTGACATACATAAACAATAAATTCATGTGGAAATAATGAATGAACTTTAAAGGATATTCATCCAGTTCCCATGGTAGTCTCCCAGTTTAGTACATGGTAATGACTATCCCTAGTGTCAGGATTCTGTTAGTACTTCTCATTTACTAATCTTCCCTTATCTATGATTTGTGGAGTCACAGAGCATCAGTGAAAGTGACCCGAGAGGCAATTTCTTTCAATATTCTATCAATTTAATTTTACATGTTTTATTTCTAGATATGTGTAGCCGCATTTCCCATTGTGTCATATATCCTTTCACCTTTTTTCTTGGGGGAGCCTGACTTTCTGTATCAGGCCAAGAAGTTAACTTTAATATTTAGGAAAGGAAGTTCTTTTCTTTCTGTCAGTTTGTTGAGAATTGTGGAACAGAGTACCTGGTTATGGCAGGTTTTGTGGCTTTTTATCTTATCCTACTACATTATGCTGAGGTGTTAGCTGACTTTTGTCTTCTCTTAAAAGGTCTGGACAAAATTGATATATTTCTGCAAATAAAACTTTTTGTTAAAATAAATATATAAAAATCAGAATACATGTAAACCCAAATCCCATTTTCAACATTCTTTACCACATGGTTGATTTTCAGCACATTCCCAGCTCCTGGCAGATCTGCATAGAGCAAGCAATCATGGGAAAGTTCTCATAGAAAGTTGTATGTGTATGTGTCTATATGCATGGAGGACGATGGATTGGGGAATAAGTGGGACAATACAGGAGAAAAAAAATGCTCTAGCTTCATGGGAACCTGCCTGATATAATAGGAAGGAGAATCAAACTTTGGTTTTCTGTTCCCTAAATATAAGTTTTTTTTCCATTTAGTTTCAGAATTTTAACTATACAGTAATGTAAAATTGAAAAGATACCAAAAAAGTAACAGAAAAGAAAGTTTAATTTCCACTCCTGACCCTTAGGTCCCTTGCTGTAGTAGCCACTTTATTCTCTTACATTTTCTTCTGTATATATGGTGTATATATATAAGTGGCATGTCACTTAAAAATATACAAATAACACTGGCCGTGTGATGTTAGGCAAATCTCCTGAATTTCAGCATTAACTTCAATTTTTTAAAATTAAAAATCATTGGGATTGCATCAATTAATAAAATCAAATAAATTTAAAATGTTTTTTCAACATCCATTGAAGTAGTGTGTGTGAATATGCTTTGAAAACCAGCAGTACAGGATGGAGGAGAGGGCAGTCCAGGAAGAAGAATTGTTGTTCACCAAGAAAGATGAGTCACATGTGATCTGATTTGACAGTAGCCATACTGAATCAGTAGCAAGGCCATTGTGTCAGTCGCCTAACTCTGTTGGGTGTGTTTCCCAGCCTGCAGGTTCTTTCTCTCTCACGGCATGTTCCTGGGGTTTTCTGCATGGCTAACCAAGAGATACTTTTTGTACCTTAATTGTCAGGTGTGTATGCACTTGGGAAAGTAAGTAGACCCTTGCCAGAATATGGGTCACATTTCCCTCTCTCCCTCAGGCTTCCCCTTTGCTCCCTCTTCATGTTCAGGGAGTTGATTTTGGAATTCGGCTGATGCAACAGTTTAAATCACTGTTCCTTGATGCTGTGGGATCTGTTCACCTTTAATTGGTAGTTGTTGAAATCATTTCTCATTCCCTCAACCTGACTTCCTCTTGTAATTGGCTCTCAGGGGCCTCCAAGACTTGCTTTAATCAACCAAGCCAGAGCTACTGCAGAGAGTCTCAACCTGGCACCTGGGGACTCATTTTTTTTTTGCTATGATTCTGCTTCTTCAAGTTTCTTTACCAGTTTGTTAAAACAACTTTGTTTTTGGATTAGGCCTGGGGGATAGAGATCCTTTGGGCATTGCTTTCACAGAGGCAGCTCAAGTGGTGCCTACTTCTTCTAGACTCCGCCAACTACTCTTTGGCCTGAAGCACCTTGTACCTGGTAGTAGAGAGAGAAGAAAAAAAAAAGCTATCAACCAGATGTGTCCAAATGGGCCTAGTGAAAGATTGGAGAAACGAGTAGATGAAAAGGCTTATCATTTGAAGAAAGTGAACCTTGTTTTGTTGGTCTGTAAACTACTTCTCTATTAGCACAGAGCCTTGTGGCAAACTTACTTTGTCAGCTTTTGTTTGTCACTGCCAAGAGAAGAGTAATCACTATGAACTTACACTGACACATCATCACCCAAAGCCCATAGTTTACATTAGGTTTCACTCAGTTTTTATTAAGAGATCTCAGAGGGTCTGTTTATCAGGTAGGCTTCACTCTTGATGTACATTCTGTAGGTTTTGACAAGTATATCTTGAGTTGTATCCACCATTATAATATCATACAGAATAGTTTCATATCCCTGTGAATCCTCTGTGCTCCACACATTCATTCTTCTTTTCTCCCCTTGCCCCAAGTAGCTCTGACCTTTTTCCTCTCTCTGTAGATTTGCCTTTTCCACAATGATCTGTAGTTGGAATCATAGAGTACATAGTCTTTTCAGGTTGGCTTCCTGGTGATAGTTTTAAATGACATTTAAACATAATTTTTAGCATGATTTTACAGCTATGATAGAGAATAAATATATCTCATAGCATAAAAAAGCACAGCACATTTGCATGACTTCTTTTGTAGAAATGGGTACTGCTAAAGGATATTGTCCTGGTACCAGCTCACCCTTGGAGAAGCAATGCAGTAGGCTTCACTTTGAGTGCCTTGTTCCCTATGCTCTTTAGCCAGGCCACGTTCAGTGTACATGGTGGAAAACACCTGTTTGAATATTGAATTGTGACCTTTACATTGAATGATAGGGTAGTTATTAGCCTGCAGATAAAATC
Source organism: Cynopterus sphinx (assembly GCA_030015415.1). Taxonomy (NCBI): domain Eukaryota; kingdom Metazoa; phylum Chordata; class Mammalia; order Chiroptera; family Pteropodidae; genus Cynopterus; species Cynopterus sphinx. The sequence goes on from CM057384.1 coordinate 79,923,039, forward strand.
GCTTAGTGAGCTACGGCCTAGATCAAACCAAGAAAGACACGGAAATCTTTGTACCGTGTCATGAGTGTTCGTTGAGAACTGCATTCTAGATGAAGTAATATCATGTATGTATTTTTTATTACTATAAAAAATCTCAGTGATTTATTAATATTATAAAATTCTCCCAAGAGATTGGATCTCTTTTAGGTAGGAAAGATGTCTTTCTAAAATGTGTCCATAACTCTAGCCTAGTGTCTAGTTGTAGTACACACTCAACAAATGTTGAAAGAATAAATATTCTGTTCTTGATTAAAAATGTCAGAACACATGTTATTCTATTCTTGGTTACCTTAGATTTAGAAAATCAGGTTTTCACATTTTTAAAATGTATTTTACATGTTTATGTTGACAGAGAAGGTAAATAAATGTCTGCATGGTCTTGTTTATCTTTGCTCAGAGCAGGATGGCTGTGGAAGAGATGAATGCAAAAGTAGATCCCAGATGCCAGGATTTTAGGGCATGGCCCACCAGATGAGAGAGCGCATGCTTTACCAGTGTGGTCAAGGATAATGCTTCTCTGGTGATAAGGAATCCCATGAGTATCTCAGCCTCCCAGTCTCTTTGCCCCATCTGTCTTTGCTTCTCTTTGTGCTCCTTTCCTGGCCCAGACATTTCCTCTTTGCCCTGGTTGAGCAGCTGGTAGAGAGGACTGTTCCTTCCTTTTATCTACTTGCCTGTTGCTGTAGGCCAATTCATAAGCTGGAGCAAGGAGGAGACCTCTTTCACTTCCTCACTGGTTCCTCCTAGACTCAGTTTCTGAATAAATTTATAAATGTTAGATTGAGCACCTCCTTTAGTATTGGATATAGCAGTGTAAGAGTTTTAAATTGAATAAGGTGATATAACTGGTGAGTGATAAGCCTGGGCTTAAAGCTAGGTCTCCTGTATCAATTGCAGTGCTTTTGACACTATACGGCATGCTGTTTTGTGGTGTTTTGTGTGAAAGTAAGAAAGTGACAGAAGTGTGTTTTTATTTAAACCCGTGACATGACAATGCAGGAAGGAGTAAAATTCTAATAGTCAAGATTAATGTGTATAGCACCTAATTCTCCTTAGGTGTTTAGATTTAATTTGTAAATTTAGTTTTCTGTATATTTAATGTTTATACTTGCCTGTTTTACAGAAAAATGTAAAAATGAAAATAAAACCATGTTGATGCAGCCTTTAAATAACCACCTCTGTTGGATGGCCTGTTGCCCATATACAAGGACATAACCAGTGTGATGGTGTATCTTGATGTTAATTATCTTCCAAGTCTCTAGGAAGAAGTAAGCAGCCTAAGTGAAATCTCCAAATGCTAGAGAATGTTATTCTAAAAAGGTGAGGAAAAATCTTATTAAATCAAGAAGGGCATTGAGTTGGCGTTTGCAGTATGTACTCTTGTGAAGGGTAGAGATGGCTTTTTGGTGACAGTGTATTTGGCGATCTGAGAGGAGAAAAGAATCAGCATAATTTTGACAAGCTGTATAGATGTAGAATCAATCTCCCAAGAGTTCCTAAAGCTTTAAAGCAGTAGATGCTTGTATGTTCGAGTACTATTCTGGGAGGAAGAACTGCATTAGAATAACGTAATTTCCCCAAGGTATTGTAGAGACTTACTGACAAAAGAGATTTGCCGTCCCATAAGTCAATGCTTAGTAAATGGTACACCAAGAAGATGATGTTTGTCTGATATAGAGGAATAAATTTGAAGGAATTTGGAGGCATCGCTATAGAATTTGGTGAAAAATGAATAATTTTTTACGTTTTCACCAAAAGTTTACATGCTATTAACAACGTATAACATAAATTAAAATGCAAAATGGTACAGTTTGCGCGTTAAGGCATTAGTTACGTGGACATATGTGTATGTATTATTTGGCAACAAAGGTTTGCGTAATGAGCATAATGAAAACCCAATAGAATAATCAGTAAATTATCCATGGTCAGATTTGGAAGATAGGAAGGAGAGGGGTACAAATAGGTGCTGAGACTCCCCTGTGTGTCTTTTACTGTGGTATGGTTCTCACATGTTGTTTCATTTAATCCTTATGACACTGTTACAAGATATTATCTTATATATTCATTTTATAAACCAAGTCCTTAAGATTCTAAGTGTTAAATGTCTTTCTCAAGTTCATAGCAGAAGATGAAGTGAGGCTCTCCAGGAATAAAGACCAGCTAAAGCAAAGGAGTGGAGATGATGCAGAGTGGAGTAGTTAAGTAACTAGCCTGACTAGAATTGAGAGTTGATACTGGGAAGAAATGGAAAAGAAAGTAGGTTTAAAGGGGCAAGTAATGAGGGTGTTAAATGTCAGTCAGGAATTCAAATATGTTGACTCGACTCTGAGGAGCAGGGTGAAGGATTGATGGAGATAAGAGTGAGGATGGGAAATTCATCATGTTTATACACTTCTTCATTGCTAGACTTTGTTACAACTTCATATTATTTTTGTAAGTAAAAAAATTAAGATGGATTTATCAAATATTTGGAGATCTTACTACATGCTAAATAATTTACTACTGTTTATTCCTGATTATGCAGAGACCATCAGGAACACATCTATAGTTGAATAAAGATGGGTTCTTTGGCTTCTTGCAATGAGGGAAGACATATACTATGAGGAAAAGGAGCATCTCAGTAGAAAGATATCGGAGAGAATTTATTGTCCCCGCCCGCGGGACGTTCAACCAAGGCCCTAGAAACCAAGAAAAGAAGGGAGACAAGAGATGCAAAGAATGGAGACAAGACAGGCTTTCTGATCAAGTCTCATTTATTGAGGGTTCAAGCAGTTACTTATATAGGGCTGGACTTGGAGGAAGGGTTTTTTTTTTGCGAAAGCAGGGTGGCTATGGTGACCTAACTGCAAGTTGAGTCTTATCCTTATCTTTCTGGTGGCAGCTGTAAAGGCTCTTCTCTTTATCTATACTTTCCAGGTGGCAGCTGTAAAGGCTCTTGCTGGACAGCAGCTTCAAAGGTTAGAAGTACAAAGGTTAGATTAGAAGTAGGGCCTGGGCTGAGCTCTGGGAGACAACTCACATCTTTGCTCTCATGTCATTCTTCTGTCCATAAGCTTTTTCTTACGAATGGCTCCCCACAATTTATTATATGATTTGGGCTTGTGTTAGTTAGTTTTGGGGAAAATTTAATGAAGTATTGATTTTCTCTAGATGCTGTGAAAGTGGATGAAAATTATGTGATCGAGTATCTTAATTTTTATCTAGAAGGCAGTTGGGCTAAAGCTATCCTTTGTCAAGAGGCAGCATTCATTTATATTAGCCTAAAGAGTAGAATGTTTGGTTATTTTTGTAGTTGGAACAGTGTTCCTAATTTTGTGCTCAGATGTGATTGTAGAGTGTTCTTGTTTTGTCTTGATCCATCCTGCTCACATAGTGGCTTGGTCTGTTGTTGGCATTCTGTGAAATTGCTGATATTCATCAGAATTACATCAGGGCCTGTCTGGGTGTGCCAGGCCAGCATCTGGCAACACGAATACATAACTGATAGTGCCAGGCGAGTTCCCAGCTTCCAAGGACTGCTTTTCTCTCTGTAAGTGTGTGCTGAGGATCCAGAAATGAAAACGGCAATTTATGGTCTCAAGAAGCTCCCTCAGGGGAAGTACGTGTAAATGAATAAATTAAACTACAGTGTGGTATTAGTAACAATGGAAGCCTTAAAAGCAAACTCGACAAATTATTATTTAGCATGTATTCAAATTTTATTTCAAAATTACCACAAATAAACCATATCTCTAAGAATATTTTTTGAAAGAGTTCCTTCTGGTCAAGAGAGGTTTTTTTAATTTTTATTTTTTTCTCTTAATAGAGAGTAAATGTGCTTAGATAATGCTGTTAGACTCGGTATAAGAAAGGTATGTCTGTTAAAAATTATAGAAAGGTGTCTTGGCTAGTTAAGAGTCACTACACCTTCAATATGTGTTAAAAATGGGCCGTCTTTTTGTATATCAATCATACCTAAATAAAACTGTTTTAGAAAAAGTGAGAGGATTTTAATTGCAGGTATTCCCCGGTTTTCGAAAGTTTTGATACTCCATTTCGCTTTTATGAAAGATCCATGTTAGACCAGTTTTTTCTAACCGAAAGAAATCTGAAGAGAATTTTTGCTTTTAGATTAATGGTGATCGCTTCTTCTCTTTACACCATATTGGCTTATTAAGGTTTTCATGGGAATACTCTATTTTTGGATAGTAGGGGATACTTATATTTGGTAAAGGTCATTAGACTTATCCTTAAACTAATGATACATCTTTCAGGATAGTCTAACTTTCCTCTTATAGGAATCTCATTTTATCATTGCAATAAGTACAACTTTCAAAAACTTTCACTTCATGTTAAAGTCCATGGAATTAAGGCTTTAATAGTGAGTATAATTTAAGTTAGGTATATTCCAGGGGAAAAAAGTGTGTTCTCTAACCACTCAGAGTTAGGGCTAAAAGACCATTGGAAGTACTTATACTTCCCCACCTTATTCTTTATTAGAACCTAGAAGCATGGCATATCATTGATTCACAAATTTTGACTAATTCTTATTCTGAACAGGACACTTCTCAGAGCAAGTTTCATGTCCTTATTACGAAGACTATAGATGAGGGGATTAAAGAGAGGAGTCATTACTGAATATACCAGTGTGAGGATCTTCTGCATCAGAGTAGTGATGCCATATGTAGGGCTCACATACATTATCATGACTGTCCCATAGAAAAGACACACTACAACTAAATGAGAACCACAGGTGGAAAAGGCCTTCCTCCGGCCAGCCACAGAAGGGACCTGCAAAACAGCTCTGAGCAACAGGGTATAGGATCGAAGAATGTACATAATAGTGAAAAAGAGGAAAAGGGAGCTCTCAGTGTGGAAAATAAGTTCAGTAATGGGAGCTGGAGCACAGGACAGAGCCATCAGTGGGTCCATGTCACAGAGGAAGTGATCAATGATATTGGGTCCACAGAAGGGGAGTTGGGAGATGAAGAAAATAGGGATTGGGTAGCCAAGGAATCCAGTGAGCCAGCAGAGAGACACCAGCATTCTACAGAGCTTCCCGGTCATGATGGTGGGGTAGTGTAGTGGGTGACAGATGGCCAGGTACCGATCGTAAGCCATGATTGCCAGGAAGAGACATTCAGTTGTGCCAAGGGAAAAGAAGAAGTAGAACTGGAGGAAGCAGCCATACAATGATATAGCCTTGGTTTTGGAGAGAATGTTGGCTAGCATGTTTGGAACTGTGGAGGAAACATACCAGATCTCAAGAAAGGCAAAGTTCCCCAGCAGAAAGTACATGGGTGTGTGCAGTCGAGGGTCCCATCTCACTGCACAGATAATGGCTGCATTCCCCAGCAAGGTCAAGATATAAATAACCAAAAAGAGTGCGAAGAGGAAAATCTGTATCTCCCAGCAACCAGGGAATCCAAGGAGAACAAACTCAGTCACAAAGTGTGTTGCTGACCTGTTCATGGGTCTTAAATCTACAAAGAAGAAAGACATGAGTGTAAGCCAAGTTGCTTGGCTTCCTAAATCTCTCAAGGACTTTATTGAGAAGGAAACTTAAGCTTTATAAGAAATTATAAAATGTATTTTGTGAACAGGTGGGAATAGTTCCCACCTTATTTTGAATGGATCATGGTTCTAAATCTCAGTATTATTTTGCTAGGATTCAATGCAGGAAGAACTTTTCACACCAATGGTACAAACAAACAAACAAACAAACAAATGTCTTTGTTTTTGCTTTGATCCTTATGAAGACCTTTTCTGATTTTGGTTTGTTTTCCTAAAGTTCATTAAGGGTCTTCATGCACAAACTCATCCACTTTCTCTGATTCAGCTTACGTTTTTAAAAAAGTATGCAATTTGGTTAAACCTTTGGCAGTAGAAGAGACTTAGTTGAATAACACATGGAGATACAACTTACTTCAGGACTCTGGGTTTTTGCAATAGTCTAATCAACTGAATCGATTATCATAGATATCACTATGCTCAAGACTCAAGACTGTTCTTAAATTTTCCTTGAAAGAGATTCTTTTAAAGTCACTTTAAATATCACCTTTGAGAGACACAATAATAATAATAATAATAATAATAATAATAATAATAATAATAAAAATGTAAAAAAGACCCAGCATGTTAAAACATCTTTGCTCTAAAGAAGTAAGAAAATTATGTTTGAATATCTCAATTTGCAAGAGTTTATTTTCATGTTTCTTATACCTAGTAAAGAAAAATGAACTATCTTATTTTCATGTTCAGAATCTGCCTAAATAAAATAAAGAAATGATGTTTTCAAGTCAGGTGTATTTAGTAAGTATGTTTACATGATATAAACAGATCTAAGTCAAATGGGGTTTATCTGCAATATTATAGAATTAATTTTGTTCTTAAAAGGGAAGAGAGGACATTTTCAAATATTTGTAAAGGCAGGTACTATTTAGTCTAATTGAAGAATTTGTATTTAATAGTTGTCAAAATATACAAATTTTGTGTTTAAACATCAGAGTAATCTTGCAATTGATTAATATTAAAAAGCATTGATTAAGAGCCTTAAAATGTTAGTTTTGCTATTGAGTTTTCTTGTTAAGTTCAGATTTCTTGTTTTGTATGTTAGAGTTCATCAGTCCTAACTTTGTCTGGAATGGAAGATAGATTTGAAAGGCAAAGAAAAAAAGAGAAGAAACCAAATATCACTAGTTCCCACTTGATGGTTTTTATAGAAGCACAAAAAAGGAGCATCCACATTCTAAAGTTGTCTAGTTTTCCAGTCAATGTTGAATTCAGAAGACATTGTTTACCATCTTCCCCAATTAAGGTGTTTAATAGAGGATTTCTAGCCTGTCATGACTCTTATTTACAACGTCTAAATAAATCACTTTCCCTGCTGCAGGTCAGGAACTAAATGCAGGCTCAGAGAATTAAACCAGGACCCACATTCATGAAATCTGTGTTTCCTGTTCTTTCTGAAAAAGTGGAACATGCATGTTTAATGTGAATAACAGTTTAGGATACTCTACGTTGTATATTGACAGCTTCACACTTTTATCTATCTATCTATCTATCTATCTATCTATCTGTCTGTCTGTCTGTCTGTCTGTCTGTCTGTCTGTCTATCAATCATCTATCTATCATCTATTATCTATGTATCATCTATCTATCTATCTACCTATCTATCTATCATCTATCTGATCTATCTATACACAGATACATACATATTACCATGCCCTGTAAGATTTATTAGCTGCAATATTATTTTTTTCTGTAGCCTTTAATGAAAGTATAGATAATAAGATCATCACAGGATGAGGAGCTAAATGATAAGGCCAGAGTAATAAATTATCATTTCAAGCATTGATAGAATGAACCGACCCCATTAAGGTCTGCATAACTCCACCCTCTGAAGCCTTTAAAATGGCTTGCTGGGAATAGTTAGGGTATTAGAATGGAACATTCACCATTTTATGCCATAAGCATACTGTTTTTCATACTTTTTGCATTCAGAAATCATTACACAAACTACCAGACTTGGGAACCATCTCTTTCATACACTCCTTTCCAATGCAAGACAGCAACTAATTAACTAATCAACTCACCAGTCTCACCAGTTTACCCACCTCGAGAATGATAGCTTGATTAAATAGCCTCCTTCCAAATGTGCCTCAATTGGTATACTGTCTTCTCAGGTAGTCTGAGAGAAGAGTATACCACCTTATTACTTCTGAAAAGTGAGATTGTTTCAGAAAGATGGTCTCTAATAATTATAAAATCATAGAATTGGGAAAAATGGTGCAGCTGATCTAACTATTCGTTTCATGGATAGGCGACCCAGAGGGAGCATGACTTTTCACCCAATGAACATTAAGTGTCCCGTATTCACATATGAAACATTTATGTTCTACTACTACAGAGGAACAATGACTAATCAGGTTTATAAAGTAAAAGGCACTCAGTATGTCACTGCAGTAGATGTAATATGAACAATTAGTCCTTTTCTCTTACAGATGATGATGGTTTTCCTGACTCAGCTTGGAGAGAGGGCTGGATTCAGTGGTGCTGAACATAAAGGCATCTCCTCTTCATTGGCTCCAATGAGGAAAATTCCAGGTGAGGGTATCATGCGTGGTTTCCTGGACTACCTTCACTTCTGGAGGTTCAAGAAGCTTGTTTTCTAGAAGTTTTCTGAGATATTTAACACATGAAGCAGTGTTTAAGATGTTTCCTCTCAGGGATTACTCTAAAACTCCATGTTTCTCCCCAGGTGGTCTCAGTGGCATACTCAAGTTTCCCCTGGAGTGCATCTACTTTCTAATCTTTGGGGCTCATTCAGTAGATTGGTTTGCAGGGAGTGGTTAGAGTCAAGGAAATGGAGAACCCAGGGGAAGGATGGGGTAGATTTCAGGAGGCTTTCTATTGCAGAGCTTGCATTCCATTAAGGAACACTCTCCGTGGAGATCAGTGAGATAAATGGAAGTTGTGCCCATGACTCTAATTATGAAACAGACATATTTGTGAACATTTTCTATCTAGCTTAAACAAAATGCTATAAACTCAGCAAAACAGGAAACTGTATTGTGTTGGTCACTGTAAAATTAAATTCACTGAATTTTCCTGGAGTGTCACTGTAACGACCAGGTGTTTGGTATTGGGTAGGAACTGTTTGTGTGATCTGATCATGATGTGGAGAGATGTTAATTGATGAGGAAGGATTTCCAAAATGGTAGAAGGCACTTAATTGACTAATCTAATCAAATGATCCATTTGCATTCTGATTTCACTTTCAAAGAGTGAGGAATTTAAAACCAGTGCAAATGTGAGAAGAGATTTTTGCCATCGGTATTTTATTTATCTTCTTAAGAAATTGGGGATTCTTCCTAGGGTCCTCTTAAATGGTTTCATTGAAATATGACTCCTCGGTTCCCCAGGAGTGAGGTAACAGTGAGGATCAATAAGAAAACCTTCACTGGGGTATGCGGCGTAGGGGGTGGTACTGGGGCAGCTTGTAAGTGAACCTGATATTCAGAGATGCTCTGTGCCATTTCTCCATTGGCTTTCTTGTCAAATACTAGTAGATGATATATATGAGTGTCTATATTGGGCTTTCAATTCTGGTCTATTGGTCTATGTCTGTGTTCTTATGCCAGTACCATAGTATTTTGAGTACTATAGCTTGGTGGTATTTATTGCTTGAAATCAGGAAGTCTGATGCCCCCAGCTTTGTTCTTCTTTCTCTGGATTACTTTGACTATTTAAAGTCTTTTGTGGTTTCACATGGATTTTATTGTTTTTTTTTTTCTTGCTGTGAAAATGCTGTTGGAATTTTGATAGGAATTGCATTGAACCAACGATAACTGGGTAGTATGGACATTTTTTACAATATTAGTTCTATCTCATGAGTGTGGATTATCTTTTCATTTCTTAGAGTCCTCTTCAATTCCTTTCATTAAAATCTTATAGTTTTAAATCTTCAGTACACAGAACTTTACCCATCTTGGTTAAATTTAATAGTAAGTATTTTATTGTTTTTTGATGCTACTGTGAATGGGATTGGTTTCATTTCTTTTTCAGATATTTCATAGTTAGTGTATATAAATTCAACTGATTTTTGTATACTGAGTTTGTACCTGAAACATTATTGAATTTGTTAATAGTTCTAACAGTTTCTTTGTGGCGCTGTAAGAATTTTTGTATATAATATTTAATCTGCATACAAAGAGATTTATCTTCTTCATTTTTTCTATTTAGATGTCACAGTTATTTTGCTCGACTGATTGCTGTGGCTAGACTTCAAGTACTATGTTGAATAGAAGTGGTGACTGTGGACACTCTTGTCTTGTTTCTAATCTAAGAGGAAAACCTTTTGACCTTTCACCATTGAGTAGGATGTTAGGTATGGGGTAATCACATATGGCTTTATTACACTGAGGTATGTTCTTTCTAAAGCCATTTAAGAGTTTTACAACACATGAACTATTAACTATTATTTGGAGTTAGACTTTGATTAAATACATATATTAAACCCTAGGACAACCATTTAAAAATTTTAAAAATGAGATTCAAATGATAAGGCAATAGCAATGTTAAATGGAGTCATAAAAAATAACCCAGAAGAAGGCATAAAATGAGGGAAAAAATGAATAGATGGAAAAATAGAATGCAGTTAGCCAAATGGTAGATTTTAATCCAAACATTCAGAAATTGGATGAACTATAAATGGCCTAAAGAAGCAATTAAAAGACTGAGAATGTAAATTGGGAGAAAAAAAGCAAGACTCAGCAATATACTGTATACAAGAAGTCCACTTTAAAAAATTAATGGACTAAATAGAAAATCTAAAATAAAAAAGAAAAGAAAAAAAAAAGGTACATAAACCATAGAACCATTAACCAAAAGTAAATTGGAGTCACTCTATTATTATCAAGGTAGACTTCAGAATGAGGACTAATACTAAAAATAGAGAAGTACGTTACATGATTCGAAAGGAGTCTTTTCTCCAGGAAGATATGATAATTCCATTTGGTTTCATTTTAATATTTTCAGCCTCTTTAGTAAAGTGCTTCTTTTGTTCATTGATTCTATTTCCGGGTTCATGCAAGTGCCTATCTGAGTTTTCCTGTATCTTGTTGAGTTTTTCCAGAATCGCAGTCTTGAATTGAATTCCCTGTCATTTAAATCATGTATTTCTATGTCCTTAAGTTTATTTTCTGGAGAATTTGCCTTTTCTATCAGAACTTTCTTGTTACCTTGGTTATTCATGATATTTGATGGATCATTTCTCTGCCTAGGCATTTATGGAACAAAATCTGGTGTTTTGAAGGAGCGACACTTTTCTGTCTAGTAGGTTGATAAGCAGAGGTCTTCCTTTTGTTTTCCAGGATGTAGCGTCAAAGCACAACTTTAACAATTTTGTCTTGCATTGCTCAGGCTTCTTGGTCTTCTGACCAGAGTGGAAAAATGCCCTGTACTCCCTGAGGAGGAGGATGTCTTTCTGTGACCAGGTCGCCTCCATCTCAGGGCATCACTCCTGTGGGGGATGTGGTGGGAGATATAGTGCATGATGAGGTTCTGTGCTTGTGAAATGCCAGTAGTGCTCCCTACAACGAGAGACTGACTTCCTGAGGTGTGGCAGATGTCCCCTTTGGGATCAGCAGTCATGGATGAGGTCAGAGTGATATGGGAGAGGTTGGCTTGTTCATTCATGGTTTTATCTTCTTTCCAGTCATGGCAAGAGGCAGATCTTACGTGCCTCACCTCTGTATCTCTACCCTTGTCACTGGATTCAGCCATAGCATGCATCTGCTGCTCAGGGAGGAATGATTCTATCATACTCCATTTTTCAGTGCTGCAGAGAATGTGCTCTATAACCAGATCCTCATTGCTACTGCTTCTTCGGGATCCTCATCCAGCTCTGGGAGAGTGGAGGGAGGCAGGTATGTGCCGTGTCTTTGGCTTCTTTCTGGCAATGGTGGCTGCTAGAGCACTGTTGCCACACTTCCATGTTATGTCCCAGCTGAGTCCCTGGGTTCAATTGCAGCATGTGCTGGCCACTCAGGCAGCAATGCTCATTCTACTTTTCATTTTCTCAGGGTTGCAGAGAGTACACCCTGCAAACTGATTTCTCTTCTCTCCTGAGACCAGCAATGAATTCTAGGCTGCATCAGTGGCCCCCATCACTGCCATTCTGCCTCCCCTCTTCCTCTGTTTGTTCAGATTCACTCATCTTCAGATGTTTCAATGTGCAGATCTCTTAAATGTGTCTGTGTGTTGAGCAGGGAATTCTTTGTTGAATTATAATTGTTCAACATGTTGTAATTTTAAGGGGAGAGCCCAGGGAGGCCATTTAGGCTGTCATGGTCTTGACATTACTCATGAATTCTCAATGTAGGATGTAGCTAACAAAAAGAGAGCTTCAGAATATCTAAGCAAAAATTGATCAAGTTGAATCTAATTCAAGGAGTGAATTTTACTATATGTAAAAATAAAAAAATTAAAAATGTAATATATTGAATCTAATTCCTTTCATGTAAATTTCAAAAAAAAATTTCAGTAGAATTTATTGGGCTTACATTGGCTGATATATTTATATAGGTTTCAAGTGTACAATTTAATAATATGTCATATCTTTATTACATAGTGTTTTCACCACCCAAAGTTAAATTTTACTCTATCTACCTTTCCCTCTTTCTCCTTCCCTCTGGTAACCACTAAACTATTCGTGTTCATGAATGTCTGTTTGACTTGTTCATTTGTTGTTTTCAGGCTTATATCCCACATATAAGTGATAATCAAAACAGCATGGTATTGGCAGAAGAACAGACATATAATCAATGAAAAAAATTTGAGAGCCCTGAAATAAATCCCCATATATATGGGCAAATAATTATTGACAAAGGAGCCAAAAACATACAATGAAGAAAGTATAGCCTCTTCAAGCAGTGGTGCTGGGATAAGCCATATGCAAAATTTTAAAGCAGGTAAATTTATTTCATAGTAGAGAAATAAAAATTATAAAGCAAAAATTTCATGATGGATGTTAAAGGGAGAAATAGGCATGATCAAGAACAAACTTCCAGATTTCTTGCAATGCTGTATTTCTTATCTTTGCTAGTGGCTATCAGAAATTTGCTTTAGAATGATTCATTATACTTATTTTAATTTGCGTACTTGTTTTATGCATTTTCACCCCTGGATTCTGGTGACTCACTCCATATAGACTCACTTTTGAGGTTGCCTTCCTTCACCAAATCCCTTTCAAGATGGCCTGAATTGGTTACCTTCCATGAGCTCTAATTAGGCCAAATGTGGGTATTCTATATTTGCTCTACTGCTAGTAGGAATTCAGTTTGCTCCTGTTGTAGTGCATTTCTTCTTGCTCTGTTCTCAGAACCAGCAGCTCTTCTGTAGTGTTTACACATTTTTTTCTGGTATGAATCAGGGATAGTGCAGGTGTCCTTCATACTTCAGGGTCAAGCCCTATGAGGGTTTCTCCTGATGTGAGCCTCATTTTACTTATGGGGACTGCATACTAACAACTCACCAAACATATTTTTCCTCATGGCTTCTATCAAACTTCCAGCTTCCCTTGTATACCGTTGATGAAGATGATGAGCTAAGGATTGTGAAACTGGCTTTAGTATCACCTAGTTTCTGCCAAAAATTCAGAACAACGGACATTTTATGCACTATGTCATTTTAATAAAATTTTGGATGGCCATGAAAGCAAATAACCAATTAGATTAATTTCTGATAAGAAAGTTGTGTGGGCAGAGATTGAACATTAAAAATGTCAAAATCTTCCTAGAAGTAAATATTGAGGTTTTGAGAATGATATTTACCATGTGTCTCATGGCAATCTTCTCATAAACATTTATAAAACTCAAATCATGTCAAAAAGTGGTCAAATACATGATGAATTTTGCTTAGCATAAAAGGACTGTGATGGTTATGATTAAAGCCAAGTCACTTGGGATGAGAGAAGAGGATTATCCTTCCACTTGCATAAAGAGAGTCATGGGGTTTCACAAAACCTATTCACAAGGTCTGGGTAATTCTCTTTACACAAAGGGCCTGATGGAAGGTGAATTTCATGTTCCTGTTGAGCAGGCTGTAGATGATAGGATTTAAGACTGGTGTCACTACAGAGTATATCAGTGTAATGATCTTATGCATAGTAACTGGGTTACCAGATGTGGGACTTACCTACATCACCATTATGATTCCACAGAACAGAGACACCACAACTAAGTGGAATCCACAGGTAGAGAAGGCCTTTTCCTGCCCAGCTGAAGAAGGGTCCTGAAGGTGCAGCTCTGAGCACCAGCGTATATGACCCTGGGATGTAGCACATGGTGAGAATGAGGTTACGAGAGCTCACAGAATGAAGTACATGCTCGATGATGGGTATAGGTGCATTGGACAATGCAACGAGTGGGTCCACATCACAAAGAATGTGATCAGTGACGTTGGGACCACTGAAGGGTAGTTGAGAATAAAGAAAATAGAAATTGAATGTCCAAGGAAAGTAACGATGTAACAGAGAGACATGAGAATGGCACAGAGCTGTTCAGTTATGACTGAGGGTTAGTGCAGTGGATGGCAGATGGCTAGGTATTGATCATAAGCCATGACACAGAGGAAGAAGCATTTAATTGTGCCCAGGAGGAAGAAGAAGCAGAAATGAGTGAAGCAAGCAGAGAAAGATATGGTCTTGGTTTTGGAAAGAAAATTAACCAGCATGTTGGGGACTGTGCAGGTCACATTACCAGATCTCTAGGAAGGAGAAGTTGGCCAGGAGCACATACATAAGGGTGTGAAGTTGGTTGTCCCACAAAACTGCATAAATGATGGCCATATTCCCAGAAAGAGTCAAGATGTAGACCAACAAAATCATTGAGAAAAGGATGATTTTCACTTTTTAGGGACCAGGAGAGCCCAACAAGACAAACTGTCACAGTCGATATCCCTGACTTAGTCATTGCCCCCAGACTGTGGAGAGAAGAGGAAAGCTATGACAAGCTACTCTACCACTGAGGCATTTGAAACTTAGGACAGGGAGTTTGATTCATATGGGGAAATGTATTGAATATTCTAAAACAAGTCTTGAATTAATTGTGTCCTATTCTGTATGAGCCCTTTGACCTTGATTCTTAATAAATGTACAGTTCTAGGCTGCTTGAACTTTTTTGTCAGTGGACAAAATCAGGTAAATTTCATCTTCTTTTTGATGTAAGGAAATCATGAAATGGAGGCAAAATGCTTTGTCTTACATCTAATTTTTTTTTTCAGTGAAAGGTGTTCATATATAACAATTAGTGCTTTTCACTTCCAAATGTGAGGACATGTGAGCTATCTTTAAAAACAGATTTGAATCTGACATTTTTTACAGATTTAAGTGGTATTAGTTTTGACACTATTTCAGATTCCATTCCCCTCTTAATCGATTTTCATTAGGAGAATTTAATTTCTCTCATTTCTTTCATGATACCAGAAGAAAATCAACAAGAATATTTGGATAATAAATAATTTATACATTTTTCTATTTTCCATTTAAAGACATTTATATTGCACACTAGCTCATTTATAATTTGTTATTAATCTTTTGTTTTTGTCAATAAAAATCAGTTATTCACTTCATGATGGTTAATTCCCATGGTGATTTATCACGCTTCATGTACATTTAGTTTTTATATTTCATTTTTTTATTTGCTTGGTTGATTTTTTATTTATTTATTTTGCCAAACTATAGAAAAGCAAGACACATATACCATCTGAAATATGTGAGTATCTTCTAATGATAAGACTTTTCACCTATATAGTCACAATATTGTTATACTAAGAACATTAACATTCATTAAGTAATACCATTTATTTCTTTTTCTTTTTTTAAAAAATTAATTAATATTTTTAATTGAATAAATGATTTAAATATTTTTTCCCCATTGACCTCCAGACTCCTACCTCCTTCCTCCCCTATGGTAACTACTAGTCCATTGTCCACGTCCATGAGTCTCTGTTTGTTTGTCCTGCTCATTTGTTGCCTTTAGATTTATATCCCACATATAAGTGATCGCATGTGAATTTTGACTTTTTCTGTCTGGCTTAGTTCACTTAGCATGATTATCTCTAGTTGCATCCATGTTGCAAAGGGCAGTATTTCAGTTCTTTTGGCTGAGTAATATTCCATTGTATATATTACTGAAACTTCTTTAGGCAATCATCTATCCTGGGACACTTTGGCTGCTTCCTGGCCACTGTGAATAATGCTGCTATGAACATTGGTGTGCAAATATCTTTTCAGGTATGAGTTTTCACATCTTTGGGGTAAATACTCCAAAAAAAGAACAAGGGATTGCTGGGTCATATGGTAGATCAATTCTTAGTGTTTTGAAGAACGTCCATCCTGTTTTCCATAGTGGTTTACCAATTTGCAGTCCTACTAGCAGTGTATAAGGGTTCCTATTTCTCCACATCCTCTCCAATATTTGTTATTACTTGTCCTGTTGACTATAGCTATTCTAAGAAGTATGAGATGGTATCTCATTGTGGTTTTGATTTGCATTTCCCTAATAGCTAGTGATGCTGAGCATCTTTTCCTATGATTGTAGGCTATTTGTATGTCCTCTAGGGAGAAGTGTCTGTTCAGGTCCCCTGCCCATTTTTTGACTGGATCGTTTGTTTTTTTTTTTTGTTGTTATTGAGTTGTTCAATATTTTGTATATTTTGTATATTTTGCATATTAGACCCTTGCAAATATATTTTCCCATTTGGATGGATGTCTCTTTACCTTGTTGACAATTTCTTTTGCTGAGCAGAAGCTTTTTAGTTTAATGTAGTCTCATTCATTTATTTTAATGTTTACTTCCCTTGCCTTTGAAGTCAAATTCATAAAATCCTCTAGAAGTCTAAGGTCCTTGAGTTTAGTTCCTATGTTTTCTGTATGCATTTTATTGTTTCAGGTCTTATATTCAGGTCTTAATCCATTTTGAGTTAATTTAGGTGTGTGGTGATAGACAACAGTCTATTTTCATTGTTTTATAGGTAGTTTTCCAGTTTCCCAGCACCATTTTTACAGAGGCTCTTTTTCCTCCACTTTATGTTTTTGGCATTTTGGTTGAAAATTGTTGGCCCATAGAAACATGGATTTACTTCAGGACTCTCGATTCTGTTCCACAGGTCTGTGCATCTGTTTTCCTGAAATACCATGCTGTTTTGACTTCTTTGGCTTTGTAGCATAATTTGAAGTTGGGCTGAGTGATGGCTCCAGTCTCATTTTTTGTTTTCCTCAGGATGGCTTTGGCAATTCGGGATCTTTAGTGCTTCCAAACAAATCTGATGATTTTTTGTTCCATTTCTTTAAAAGAATGCCAATGGGATTTTGATGGGGATTGCATTAAATCTGTATAATGCTTTTGGTAATATGGTCATTTTTAACTACGTTGAGTCTTCCAATCCAAGAACATGGAGTATCTTTCCATTTCTTTGTATCTTCTTCAATTTCTTTTAACAGAGTCTTATAGTTTTCATTACATAGGTCCTTCCCATGTTTTGTTAGATTTATTTCTAGGCATTTTATTTATTTGTTGTTACAATTGCAAAAGGAATTATTTTTTACACTTCTTTTTCCAATACCTTGTTGTTAGAGTACAGGAACACTGGATTTTTGAAGGTTCATTTTGTATTCAGAGACTTTACTGTATTTGCTTATTGTTTCTAGTAGTGTTCTTGTGGAGTTTTTAGGGTTTTTCTATATAGAGAATCATGTCGTCCGCAAACAGTGACAGTTTGACTTCTTCATTTCCTATTTGGATGTCTATTGTATTTTTCTCTTGTCTGATTGCACTCTCTAGGACCCTCAATGTTATATTGAATACCGGTGGAGATAGTGGACAGCCTTGCCTTGTCCCTGATCTTAGAGTGAAGGTTTTTAGTTTTTCACCATTAAGTATAATGTTGGCTGAGGGTTTGTCATATATGGCCTTTATTATGGCAAGGTACTTTCCTCCTATACTGATTTTGTTAAATGTTTTGATCATAAATGGGTGCTGTATCTTGTCAAAGGCTCTTTCTGCATCTATTAATATGATCCTATGATTCTTATTTTTTAATTTGTTTATGTGGTGTATCACATAGATCGGTTTGTGTATGTTGACCCATTTCTGTTCCCTGGGATGAAGCCCACTTGATGATGGTGTATAATCTTTTTAATATGTTGCTGTATTCGGTTTGCTGGTATCTTATTTAGGATTTTTGCATTTGTGTTCATGAGAGATATTGGTCTGTAGTTTTCTTTATTTTGTGTTATTTTTACCTGGATTTGTTATCAGAGTGATATTGGCCTCATAAAATTAGTTGGAAAGTATTGCCTCCTCTTTGATGTTTTGGAAGAGTTTGAGGAAAATAGGTATTAAACTTTGAATGCTTGGTAGAATTCACTGGTGAAGCCATCTGGTCTTGGACTTTTACTTTTTGGTAGTTTTTTGATGATTGTTTCAATTTTCATACTGCTGATCGGTCTCTTTAGATTTTCCAGTTCTTGTGATTCAGTCTAGGAAGGTTGTATTTTTCTAAGTACTAGTCCATTTCTTCTAGGTTATTAAATTAGGTGTTATATACATTTTCATGGTATTCTTGTAAGATCCTTTGTACTTCTGCTGTGTCTGAATTAATTTCTGCCCTTTTCGTCCGTGATTTTTAATTTTTGTCCTTTCTCCCTTTTCTTTAGTGCGTCTAGCCAGGAGTTTGCCAATTTTACTATCCTTCTCAAAGAAAAAACTCTGATGCATTTTTTTCTCTATTTTTTTTGTTTTCAATTTAATTTATTTCTGCTCTAATTTTGATTATTTTTATTCCTTCTGCTGGTTTTAGGCTTTATTTGTTCTTCCTTTTCTAGTTTTTTAAGATGAAGCATTAGATTATTTATTTGGGCTTGTTCTTTTTTTGGATATAGGCCTGAAATGTTATGAAATTTCCTCTTATGGCTGCTTTTGCCGTGTCTCAAAAATTTTGATCTGTACATATATATATATACAGTCCCCCTTTTCTTCTGCGCGTGCCTTATCTTCATTCCCCTTTTTGAATCTGGATCTTTGAATCCTTCCCTTTTCAGACATTGTTGTCTCAATTTGTTTCTACTTATGCTGAATGCTCATTACTATGTTATAGCAAATCTCTTCTCATTTTAAGTTAATATGCCCTATTTCTAGTGAGGGTTGCAATCCTTTGCTTCTCCCAGCCTGCTCGTCACCTTACTCCTAATTATGTATTTTTTGTCATTTTGTTTTAGGCGAGTTGACCCCTTTCAATATTTCCTGTAGTGCAGGGCTTGTAGTGGAGAATTCTGTCAATTTTTGTATGTCTGGAAAGGTCTTAATTTCTCCTTCATGTCTAAAGGAGAGTTTAGCCCTATACGTTATCCTTGGCTGGTAGGTCCTTTCATTTAATATTTTGAATAGTTGATTCTGGCTTGTAAGTTTTGTGCTGAGAAGTCCCATGATAATCTAATGAGATTTTAGGTAGAGATTACCGTCTTCTTTTCCCTGGCTGCCCTGAGAATTCTGTCTTTGTTGTCGATTTTTGATAATTTTGGTAATTTTGATACAATGTCTTGGTGAAGGCCTTGTTGAGTTGAGATAATTGGGTGTTCTGTTGACTTCATGAATTCCAAGCTCCAGCTCATTCGTTAGGTTTGGGAAATTCTAGTCAACTGTTTGTGTGAAAAGGCTTTCTAATCCCTGTTCCTTTTCCTCTGCTTTGAATATTCCCATTACTTTTGTGTTTTCTCTACTGATGGAATCAGCTAGTTTCTGTAATTCTTTTTCATTATTTTTTATTCTTCAATTTTCTCTTCTTCCTTCTGATTCATTTCTAGATTTCTATCTTTGATATCATTGATCCTTTTCACCATTTGTTCAGCTCTATTTCTCATATTTCTCAAATTTCTTATTTCATGTTTCAACTCTTGCAGTGTGTGTGTGTGTGTGTGTGTGTGTGTGTGTGTGTGTGTGTGTGTTTAATGCCTATAGCACCTGAATTTCTTAGGGTGTCTCCCTAGGGTGTCTCCCATCCAAGTATTAACCAAACCTGAGCCTGCTTAGGTTCTGTGCTCAGACAAGATCAGGGATGTTTAGGGTTGCATGGGTGTAGATAATGCAGTGTGCTTTTTGTATCCAGAACGTCTATTTTTTTTTTGAGGGTTTCAGTCTCCTTGCTAAAGAGCTCATTCTGCTCATCAAGTTGTTTTTTCATTTTTTGAAATTGTTGATATGATTTGTTTTGAATCTCATTGAGTTTTTTCAGAAGTACCATTCTGAATTCTCTGTCATTTAAATCGCATATTTCTACATCTGTATATTTCTACAAGCTTATTTTCTGGAGATTTTTCTCTTTCTTTCTGAGATGCCTTGTCACCTTGCCTTAGTTGTTCATGGTGTTTAATGGACTACTTCTGTGCCTGGCATTAATGGAAGTTTATTCTGATTTTTTTTTCCAGAAAGAAGATTTATTATATAATGGTCTCTAGCCTGTTGCAAGGAAGGTGTTTTTCTTTTGGTTTCTAGTAGGTGGTGTCTAAGCCTCTTTGATCTCTGTTTTATATAAAGTCTTAATAATGTCTTTTTTTCCTGTATAGATGTTTAATAATGCTTGCTATTCTCAGTCTGAGTTTCTGGCAGTGTTAGCAACAGTTTTGGTAGCATTTGCTCAGATTCTCCTGGGGCTCTGTGGTGATCAGTCTTGGAGGGTATAGAGGGAAGGACCCTTTAGGTTAGGGGTTAAGGGCTATGGCTCAGCGTCAATTTTGTAGTTGTGGTTGGTAAAAATCAAATGTTGTTTGTCTGTCATCCCTACTTTTCTGTCATCCCTGTTTCTCTGCATCTGCCATGATGACTAGGCACTGCTGCCAGCCATATTAAGCTCACAGCACTTCCAGGCTGTTCTGTTAAGGGAACTTGCAGCTCTTTCTCCCCTCCCTCTCTTCCTATAGAGAACTCTGAGGGTGAGAGAGAGGCAGCTTTTTTGTTTCTTTACACCTGCACTTCTGACCTATGGTCGCTCTTCATACAGATCCCATGCTTAGACATGCTAGTGTGTAGTTTGGGTATTTTTTTGTTGAGTTTTAGATGTTTAGCTTATTGTTGCTTTAAGGGGAGAGATCTGGGGGATGTCTCCTACTCTGCCATGTTTCTGACATCTCTTTTAATATATCTTAATTTACATTTAAAACATATGTCATTAAAGATGAATACAACATATGAGATGTATGGAAGAAGAAAATTAAAATCACCAGGTGATTCTCTTCTAAAGCTCTCTTCACTGGTGCCTCACGTTACCCTCAAAATTTACTATTGAATTTTCTTGGAAGGTAAAATTTACTATTGGAAGATATTACTTTAGTCTATTAAAAAAATAGCCACCCAGTTTTCAAAATAAAAGAAGAAAAGGAAACAAAGCTGTTTCAAAAGTAATTATTCGCTCATCTTTCAAAATTTACCCTTATTCCCTTTAGAAGCTCATTACCAAGGTAAATGTCTTTTAAAGAATCAAATACAACTCAGAGAAAATAGCCCAATGATATATTGTGACATATTGGAATCTCCAGAGTTTTTCACAAGATACTTTTAATTTTTTGACTGATAAGAGAATTTTCCCTAATAATAATTTTGATAGAAGTGGTATTAATAATATATTTAGAGTACTCACTGGACACAATCAAATAGGAAAATAAAACCCTCTTCTATTCAATGAGGTTATATTCAATAAGAAAAATACATGTATAATGATGTAGCAGTTGTGGGCTCAGTAAGTTAGTATAGCATAAAGTGAACCATGAACCTGCTTGTTTAGAAGCAATCATAGGTTTTCTGTTGAGCTGGTTATATTATATCAGAGCAGGTTGTTGTTTTGTGGAGAAGAAACCAAAAAGAGAAAGAAGCTGAAAGATGAGGTTAAGTTCCTTTATTGTTTTAAACTAGAATGATTATGAAGAGCTAAACTAACCTGCATTGATGATCATTGTGGTGAGAAAAAATGACTCCCCATGATGGAAACTCTGTACTTTCTAAATAAGACACCTTTCCTCAACAAGACAAGAACAGAGCGATGCAGAGAGCAGCCACTGACCTATGCAGCATCAACAATAATGACTTGAACTCAGGTTCACAGGCTTTGACTGAAAATCAAAATGCACAAGACTTAGCTCCATGTATTTGAGATGTAGACTATTCTATGTGACAGTAGAAAAACAACAACAACAAAAAGTCCCCACAGAAAAACTATTAGTCAGCTGTAGGGAAGGCCTGGTAAATGAATTTCATGGATATTTCGAAAATAATTGTAGGATGCAGTTCCTAATATATTCACCATTAAATCCTATGTGAATCTTTGTCCTCATACACACTGATTTGTTTTCGTTTTTACCATCATTATTGTTTTTTTAATGTCTTGAAGATGCCCATGAGTAATGGGAACATCTGGTGATGGCCAGAGGAGTGGGGTTTGGGGTATGGGTGAAAAAGGTGGAGGGTTAAAGAAGTACAAGTTAGTAGTTGATAGGTCATGGGGATGGGATGGGGAGCGTGGTATAAGGAAAGTAGTCAGCAGTATTGTAATGGCTGTGTAGGGTCAGAGGGTTGATAGAGTAATCGGGGGATTGTTCATAAACTACATAAATATCTATCCAATGTACTGTATACTTGAAACTAATAATAAAATAATATGCTAAACAAGCAAGCAAGCAAGCAAACAAACAAACAAACAAACATACTTTAGGGTTTAGAACAAATTTACAGAAGACCACGCTGATGCTTGGGTTAGAATCATCAGCTATGGGAGAATTAAAAAATGTTGAATTTCAAAGAGATATTGTCCCTAAATGCCCCATGTTTTCTGACCAGTGTTGCCAACATGATTTGATGGTGGAAAGGTTTGAGAAATACAGTACTAGATTATTTCTTTAATTAGCACTAGCAGGCCTATCTTTCTGGCACACCTCTCAGTATGGCCAAAACTCAGAGTATACACTCATTTTAAGTAGATTGGCCTCAGATGATGGCTTTCCTATTTCAGCGTGGAGTTTGGCACGAAAATGGAATTTGTTCTTGAATAATTTTCTGACTTTGCCCTTCAGCTTTCTGAGAGGCATAAAGTTAAGTCTGGGCATTGTTATTCCATTTAAAAAAGAAGTATTGGGGTTGTTTCAATTGATTAAGGGAGGAAGCACTGTGAGTAAAAATGCCTACTTGGGAGAAAATGCATTTAAGGTAAAATAACAAATTTGATCAATGTAAAGTTTAGGGCTTAGTGTATCAGTACAAGAGAAGACAGCATGGAGCAGTTTATTGAGTGAAAACTTTGAAAGGCAGCAAGAGGAGTTTATACTTTTTCTCCAAGTGATAGAGGTATGGGACATACTCTGTTTTTGGTGTGAAAGCCTCAAACAACGGAAAATATCTATTACTGTTTTTTTTTTAAATAGATAGTAACCATTGTCTTTAAAAATATTTGGTTTTTGAATTTTGAAGACTGTACCCTCCCTTGAAAGGCACCAGATACACATGCATCGCATTATCCTACCAGCTAGCATTAAACAAGGAAAGATATCCCAGAGAAATATATACATGATAACACCATAGAATTTACTCAGTGAGGTCATAATTGTTTAAAATGTTTTATTGAACATTTACTATGAATAAGATGAACTTGAACTTTAAAGAACGTTGAAAAATAAGTCTCTCCCTCTAATTAACTGGGAGTCAGAACATGATTTATCAAAGCTACTCTCTAATGTTGTTACAAGCATTTAAGGTCAGAAGTGACACATTCTCCCTCTCTTTCGAAAGGTGTCTCAGTTTAGGTTAATTCCTAATCCCAGAACTCTTCTTAGGGCATCTTTCATGTCTTTGTTTCGGAGGCTATATATAAGGGGATTTAAGAGCGGAGTCACAACTGAGTATACTAAAGTGATGATCTTCTGCATTCCTGCTGGGTTCTCTGATGTTGGCCTCACATACATCACCATAAGGGTTCCGTAGAACAGGGACACCACCATTAGGTGAGACCCACATGTGGAGAAAGCTTTAGTTCGACCAGCACCAGATGGAACACGAAACACAGCTCTGAGAACCAGAGTATAAGACCCTAAGATAAAAAGGAACGGTCCAAAGATGTTCATTGAGGTGACAGTGTAGCAGATAAGCTCAGTAGAAGGAGCAGGGATGCAGGCCAGTGCGAACAATGGGCCTGGGTCACACACAAAGTGGTCGATGATGTTGGGTCCACAGAAGGAAAGTTGGGAGATAAGGACAATGGGGATTGGATAGCAGAGAAATCCACTCACCCAGCAAACACAGACCAGGATCAGACAGAACTTCCCAGTCATGATGGAGGGGTAATGGAGTGGGCGGCAGATGGCCAGGTACCTATCATAAGCCATAACTGATAAGAAGAAACACTCTGCTGTGCCCAGTGAAAAAAAGAAATAGAATTGAAGGAAGCAGCCTGTGAAGGAGATGGTCTTGGTATCAGAGAGGATGTTAGCCAACATGTTTGGAACAGTGGTGGACACATACCACATCTCTAGGAAGGCAAAGTTTCCCAAGAAGAGGTACATGGGCATGTGGAGCTGCCTGTCCCATTTGACGGCACAGACAATAGCCCCATTCCCCAGCAGTGTCAGCAGATATATTACCAGAATGAGTGAGAAGAAGAAGTTCTGCATCTCCCTTGGACCAGGGAAACCCAGGAGGACAAACTCAGTCACAAAATGTGTTGTTGTGTTCTGGGATCCCAAAACTGTTAGAGACACAGAAGCAATTAAGGAGTGAATGGTAATGAACATTTGTAGGTTTTACTAACGACTTGCTTGAGAAAGTACATTTTGTCTTCCTCATGACACTTTGAGCTATAGTGTGTGTGATTTATCTCTCTCTTTTGCAGATGATGAATCTGATGATCAGAGAGACTTGAGGGTTTTATATAAAAGTGCAAAGCCAGTAACTCCTAGATACATGGGCCCATTTGGAGACTTGTTTGGAACAATCCTCATTTCATTTCAAAAATTTCTATACCCCCCAGTCTCACTGTCAACTTTGGATATATCCTTTTACTTTGAAGCACAGTTGAGTATAAATCCGACACAAAAATAGCTGCAAAGTTGCCTCAATAGTCAGAGTTTCGTACGTAGAAGTCCAATAAAAATCAGGTAAGAATAACTGTGGGTGAGAGTCTCAAACCCCTTTGCTTTTCTGCTCTGAGAAAGTAGCTTCAGAACTCTCAGGGTTTTGTAAGATGGTTTGAAAATCCTCTATCTACTTCCTTGCAGATTACATTCTGCTAGGTGGCATCTGGATTTGCTGAACAATTCAGTCCATTTCCATCTTGAGGAGCTCTGCTTCTCTCTAAGTACTTCTTCAAGTTGAACAAAATCTGTCTCCTTTTTTACTTATATGCATTGATTCTGGACTCGTCCATTTTGTTGAAGCTATACAAAGTAAGTCTAATATTTCTTCCATGATGCTGATGGTGGTGGTGTTGGTAGTGGGCTTTAGTAACTGATGTTAGTTACTACGTGCCCTGTATGTGATTTTTTTTGGAGGCCACCATTTTCAGTGGCTCCTGTTCCTTGATGCTGCATCAACACCATGTGCCTTTGTTATTCTTTGATACTCCTCTTTAATTCCCTCCTCACCTCTACTTCCACCCCTGACCATGGACTTGCGGTTTCCCCTCAAGAATTGGATCTCTGAAGGTGGGCCGTCTCCTCCCACATGCTTGTGATATACACCTTAGGCCTGGCGCACCCGAGCCGTGGTGCACCGAGGACCTGGCACACCTATGTCTGGCGCACTGGAGTTGTCTGTGGCTCCACCTGGGATGGAAGCCAGGACCTTCTGCGTGTAAAGCGGACGTGCTAATCACTACACTATGGAGCCACCCCATGCCTTCATTTTTGATGGAATTAAGCACTAAAGGGCATAAATTGTTTATTCATCATCTTCCACTTTCCTAATATAATAATGGATAGAGTTAAAGTTCAAGATATTTTGCTGGGTAAAGCCACATCAACATTTTAAATATAGTAATATATTGACTACAAAAGTAGGTTAATTGATCATATTATTCAGTAATGACACTGTTAGATACTCACAAAATTGCATCCTCATGCTGTGTGTCCAATGTTCAGAGAGCAAATGGCCTGTTTCTCAGTATTTGACGAAACCTAAAGTAAAGACTGGATGTTTTATTGCCAAGAAAACTTTGGGCATTTGCATTTTTAACAATATTTCTAGAATGATTATAAAATAGATTTGCTATAATAAACACATTTTTTATGAAAATCTAAATTTTGTCCAAGCAATTTAGTTCAATGGACTAAAAATGATGACCATATGTACCAAGATTTCTAATAGAGTTATAACTTCAAAGATACTTTCCATAACCATACCTGTGTTTGCCAGGCCAAATGGTATCATTTTGGGGTAGGACAATATAGTTAATGCTTTTTTTTTTTGTTTGTTTTTAGTTTCAAGTATATAGTACATTGGCTAGAGATTTATATAGTTTATGAAACCTTTCCTCTGATTGCTCTTTCCCTCCTTGGTTCCACACCTAGCCATTACATTAATGCTGACTGCATTCTGTTTGCTGTGCTCCCCATACTCTTGATTGTCAAACTGGCTTTTAATTTTAAAAAAAAAATGAATGTTAAATTTAAATTGTAGCACGTTTTCCACTTACTTATTCATTTAGGCATTTAACAAATGTTCATTCACCATTTACATTTCTAGAACTGTGCTAGGTTCTTGGGTACAATGATAAACGTGAAAAATGAAAGTTCTTTTCTTTTGGAAGCTATCACTGAAAGCAATTAAGATGGCCAACTACATCTGCAGAGTCAAGTCTCTGCAGTGACTGGGGGCTTCTGTGGACTGTTTTTCACAGCGTGCCCATCTATTAGCAGTGGGCCTGAAAAAAGATACTGATTCCAATTAGGAATAATTTTGATAAATTCATGTAGTGAGTGTAGTTGATTAGTAGCAAACTTGATTTGACATGAAGGAGATATTTGGGGCCTTACAAGACAGTAGGCAGGGACATGAGACCTGAATTGACTTACTGTACTCACAAGCCAGGAAGTCCTTGGCAGCAAGAAGAGAAGTATATCTGATTCACGGGTTTTGAGCTGGAACCAGACCTCATAAGTCTTAACTCCCTCCTGGCTATTTGACTTAATAATGTCCAAGACCTTTTGACCTTTGTGCTGCAGTGAAATTTTAGTTCACTGTGGAATATGGAATCAGAGAAAGATAGAAAAATGAATGTCACAGACGATTTGAGATCTCACTGCATCTATTTCTACTGCCCCCACTTCCAAAGTACATCTATTGATAGTTCAAATGGTGAATCTATATCCTCATTTTTCATCTATCTATTTACTTCAGGTGATAGAATAAAGAACCGTTTGGAGAGAAGAGGAGGAATAAAAAGCTTGGACAATTCTTTTCATAGGAACTGATACGGGAGCCAGTTCCTTCTCCTTAAACCCCACTGCTTGCTGGGAATTTAAGCCACTTATTCAGGGAAGAGTGCTTTTAGAATTGTAAGTGCAGGGATTCTTCTTCCTTTAAATATTTGTAGTTTGAAGGTTAATCTAGAGATGAATCCAAAGGACAAGAGAGTCTGCTTGCCTGCTTCTTTGTCAATATTAATTTGTCATTTTCCAACAACACTGAAAAAATAACAGCCTGCATTAATTGCTTTGCTGAAGGGTAGTAGTCAATCGAAACTTCACTCACTAATATTAGATACTAAGTGATACAAGACTCAGGTTGCATTCTAACTGAAGGAAATTTCATGCTCCTCAACCCCCATGAATATCCAAGACATTTGAGCCCCATTTTCCCTAAGTAACTTGTATAGTGTGAACTCCTGGATACCAGAGTGATCCCTTATTATTAATATATCACCCTGAGCTCTTGTCAGGAGTAGGTTGGAGAAATGCAGGGCTTTACAAAGAACAAAGGATCCAATAATGAATGGACTTACGGAAGAACCGGCATGCTCTTAGTTTCTGGCAAAAGTAAATTTCCAGGAGTAGTGGTGCAGTGAGGCATCTGACATACCTGATGGTGTTTCTGACTCTAAGAGGAAGATGTGAGAGAAACTCTAGTCATAAGACTGTTCTCATTACACAATCTAAAAGCTCATTCATAGATGGAGAGTAGTATTTGTGGCTCCAGAAAACTGCTTCCTTTAGTATTGTGAAATAAATAAAATGCAATTTTCCTGTCAGTGGTTAAGAGTTTACAAGTCTCCCCTGAATGTATTTGTAGTTCCCTAGTGTGCTCTTTGGGAGGCATCTATTTCCCTATGCATGTATCTCTGTGTGTGCATCTAATTCTACCTATTTGTGTATATTTTCCCTAGTGGTTTTAGTAATGAGACAGAAAAGTCACAATAAAAATCCAAGAGACACTGAGAAAATTGTCCTTTTTGTGGAGATATCCTTTCTCTAAGGAACTGATCTACCTGGATTGTGGAGTGTAGGAAAGGAGAAGGTTGGACAAGTTAATGGGAAAGGAGAGAGAAAGAAAATAATATGTGTGCCTGTAAAGGTGCACGTGTGTATGTATGTGTGTGTGAAATCATCTCATCAAAGTAGACCTGCTTGTTTTGGTCCCAAACTTATAAGTACTTAAAAAAATTCTTTGTCCATAGTTTACTGAAGTTTGTTATATTCAATGTAAGGTAAAGAATCTAATTTTTCTATTTCAAGTTTAAGTATAGTTCGAAATATTTGTTTGAAAAATTTAGTCTTGTGTAGAGGCATATATGATTTGTATTGTTGTTGACTTACATGATACAATACTAATGAAAATAAATGTTTAATTCTGTAAATGGCTCAGAGGTGGGAAGTATGAATTTTTTTGTTGCTATCAAGGGAAGGAGAACAAAGGAGAGGAGGCACAGAACCTGAGGGATAGATGAATTCAATCATATTCAGAGCTCAAGTAGAGAACACTACCGAGTTTTGGAGTGAGGCTGTGTAAGGACAGAGCAGGTTCTCAAACATGTAGTCAGATCAGCAGCATTAACATCACTGGAGAACTCATTAAATTGCAAGTTCTCAGGACCTGCCCAACACTTGTGAGCCAGAAACTCGGAGTGTGGGGCCCAGCAACACATTTTAACAAACTTTTCATGCACATCTGATGCATACTGATGTGTGAGAACCACTCTGAGGTTCATGAGGGTGTTAGATTTTGAGTTAAGGATGGGCATGTTTGACATGTATTTTTATTTATTTTATTATTATTATTTATGCTTACAGTGCCTGGTCTTCCTGGGTGGTCTCCCATCCAAATATTAACAAGGCTGAACCCTGCTTAGCTTCCGAGATCAGACATCAGGCTAGTTCAGGGTGGCATGGCCATAGACCATGAATGGGTATGTTTGAAACAGCTTCTAAGTTTGAGATTGATTTCTGTAGGATCAGGAATTAATTTAGCATGTTTTGGTGAAAGGGTTAAGGGTGACAACAAGGATGAATCTTAAGATTATTATGCTAAGTGAAATAAATCAGAAATTTTGAGAACCATATGATTTCACTTATATGTGGTACATAAATTTGAGAGGAACAAAGAAGATGAAAACTCATAGAAGAGATGACATTTAAATAAATAGACATTTAAATAAAAACCTGTTTAGTGGCTGCAAGAGGGAAAGAGGGGAGAGGGAGGGTAGATAGAGTAAAAGGGGTCAAATATGTGATGACGAAAGGATATTTCTTCACTGCAATATGCAATATACATAAACATACTATTGAATTGTACCCTTGAAACCTATACAATTTTTTCCCCCTCTTTAATTCTCGCCTCCCCACTTTTACTCCTGACCTATGGATGTTACCGTTTACCCTTTTGAACTGGATATGTGAAGGCAGGGCGTCTCCTTTCTCATGCTCAGGGTGTACATCCGGGGTGCTGGGCCTGTTGCGTGTAAAGCAGATGTGATAACCACTATACTGTGGAGCAACCCTGAAACCGATATAATTCTATTAATGGCAGCCCAATAAGTTTAATAAAGAAGAATGATTCTAGTAGGGATAATTGGCACTTGAAGCTTAGTTATCGGTGATGTATCTGGAAAAGCAGGGTTGGAGTTAGGCATCTGAGAAGGTTTTGAAAGAGGCCTGGCATGGGCTGGGAAACAATGAAGGAGATTATGTAGGCTTCACGTGAGAGGGTGTACCTGGGATAAAAAGTGGGCACTGGGTGGAACACGGTTGAAACCAAAGAGAGGTGAGGGGTAATAGACATCTAGAACACAGAAAATCTAGGTCCTTTCCTGAGTGTTTTCAATGAGCTGGAAGAATTTGTTAAGCTGATTTCTTTAAACATTAGATACATGCTCATGTTTCTTGTGTACCCCATCAGGCTGATATAAGAATGAAGTGAGATATAGATATGACAATATTTTATAAATGTCTGTATAATTATAATAAGATTAAGGAGTGGATTCCTTACTTTCCATTATCTCTTAAGATTGTCATGAAAACATTGCAGAAATGGAATTTGCTTCTGTAGGGTCTAGGAAGATTTTCCATTGCTCTTGAGAAAACGAGCTCCCTGGTTTTTCCCCCTTTCCAAAGGTATATTCTCAAGGACAGGTTATAGATACAAATTCCTTTAAAAAGAAAGAAAACATTTAATTTGACATCTCAAAATAAGAGTTTTAAAAATGCCCATGCTTTTCTCTCACCTTTTGCCAATGAAACTACTATGGGATGACTCTTTTAAAATAGACAGAATTATGTTACTCCTCTGCTCAGAACTCTCCAAAGGCTTCCCACCTCATGCAGAACTGAAAGTTCTGACAGTGGCTTACAGTGTCCTGCACGATCTGGCCTTCTGTTCACTCTGACATCATCTCCAACACTTTCCCCCTTACCTCTTGACTCCAGCCCAACCACCCTCCTTGCTGTTACTTGAACACAATCTTGCCTTAGTATCTTACAGAGAAATTTCTTCCCTCTGCCTCGAATGTTCTTTCCTACATTGTCTACTAAGCTCATTCTGTCATCTCTTTCAAGCTTTTGCTGTAGTGATGCTTCTCAGTGTGGCATTGCTGATCATCCTATCTAAAATTTTAGCTCTTTGTCTCATACTTCCTGTCTTCTTTCCCCCTATTCTATCGAGGTCTGTTATGCTCTGCATTATATATATAGTCAGACCCCATTGGATAGTAAACTCCATGTGGATAATGGTTTTTGATCATTTTGTTACAGGGACATCTAAAAGAGTCCCTAGAACATAATAAATGTCAATAACTTTTTGTTGAAAAAATTTTTACTATTTCATTGATGTTAAAACATGTATCTGGGGGAGGAGAGAAGAGGTAGATAGAGTGAAGGAGGTGAAATATAGGGGGATTGGAAGAGGGTGAAGTGGGTAAAGGGATCACACATATGGTAGCTGAAGGAAACTGGACTCTGGGTGGTAATCATACAATAGAATATATAGATGTCAAATTATAATGTACACCTCAAAATTATATAATTGTATTAACTACAGTTATTCCAATAAACTTAAAAAACAAACAAACAAACAAACAAACAAACAAAATGTATCATTTATATAAGCAAGGAAATTCAGTCTGTCCCTAACCTGGAAGACTCTCCACAGTGAAGAAATATGGGGATATGGCAGCTTTTCTGTTACTACATCCTTAGGCGTTTATCCATTAGACATTTAAATTTGATTATTTATTCACTTTTAAAATTAGGGGACAGTCTTGAGAAATGCCTTGAGTATTCCAATAATGATTCACCTTGGATAAGTGCTCTTGTTCTCCATTCCACACCAACTCCTAATAATCAAAGCTAAAACAGCATGAAATAGCACTGATACAATGCGCACATATCACTATTTACTGGAGTTATCCATGATGAAAATATTGTTACAATCGGAATGTAACACGAATCAACTATTGTTTAGCTCTTCCAGAGAAGTAAAATACTGAGGGACCCTGCTAGAAATATGTCCTTTAAAATGTGTGTTGGAGAAGTAGCAGCAGTAAATCAAACCTTTTAAATTTAAAATTATTCTTTGATGCCCAGACAATGGTGTGCTTATTCTCAAGTAGATTAGTTTATGTTCATTTTATCCTCAGGACTTTCTTCAGAGCAGCCTTTGTCTCCTTATCTTATAAGCTGTAAATGAGGAGGTTTAAGATAGGAGTTACTATGGAATAGAACAGTCATAGTCTTCTGAATTTCAGATGGGTTATCAGCTGTGAGGCTCATGTGCATTGTCAAAAGACCCCCAAGGAATAAGCACACCACTGTCAGATGTGATGCTCAGGTGAAGAAGGCCTTCTGCTGGCCAGCTGCTGAAGGAACTGTTAATATAGCTATCACTGCAAGAGAGCAGGAGGCCAAGAATGTACTGAAGAGTGAGGATGATAATGAGAGAGCTCAGAACGTAGGAGACGATCTCAGTGACAGGAGTCGGGGTGAGGGACTGAGCCATCAGAGGGACTATGTCATGCACCAAGCGATCAATGGTGTTGGGCCCACAGAAAAGCAATTGAAAGAGATGTACTCTGGGGACAGAGCAACTAAGGAACCCAAATGTCTGGCAAAGACAGCAGATTTATTGGGTTATGACAGTTGTGTAGTGCAATGGGTGGTAGATACCGTTCTACCGATCACATGCAGTGATGTGGAGGAAATATGCCTCAGTTGTACCATGGGAAGTAAAAACATATAACTTGAGGAGACAGCCAGCAAAAGTGATAGTTTTTGTCTCTGTGGTGAAATTTATTGGCCTCCTGGGCATAGTGAAGGTAATGTACCAGTTTTAAAGGAAAGCAAAATTCTCTAACAAAATAAAAATTGGGGTATGAAGCCATTAGTCACACCTCACAGCAAAGACAATGGTCTCATTTCCCATGATTGTAAATATATAGACCCCAAAGAACAGTGAGAAGAGGAAACAGCAGCTCTTGACAAGGGTGGCCAGGAGGACGAACTCAGTCCCAGTACTTTTTGCTGAATTGTTCATTCATCTCAGGGCTGCAGAGAAGATGGTGTGCTGGCTGGAAAATTATTGTTTGTCTATTGCCCATGGGAACATAACGCTCTAACAACTGACCTGTAGGTTGACAGTTAGTAAAAAGAGGAAAAATAGACTTGCGTGTTCAAGTGGAATGAAGAATGAATGGGCTTTAGGGCTTAAAAACCCTGTACCTCTACATTTTGGGGCTGCTTAATTTGAGGTCTGCGTATCCCTGGTAGACCCAGCTGGCTGAATAAAGAGCATGTTTCCTATAACTCACTGAGTTCTGGTGGTCCGTGTGTCTATCGGGGGCTACAATCTACAACAATGGGAAGCACTGTTTTAAGACTTTTTTTTTTTATTTCTTGAAAAACTTATAGGAAACCTTGAGGACTACACTCTATGAAAGACAAAAAAGTGGTTATCAGTTTTGATTTCTTTTTCCCTCTCATAGTTAATTATTTCTAATAGAACAGCTTTTAGTCTGAGTTAATTTTTAAACCAAGAATTAGGAGTGAAATAGCTTTTTTCTGACCTCATTCCCCAAGTGGAAAGTACTTGACATACTTCTCAGATAACTCTCGACTTGTGCATATCCATTGTGCACTCTGAGCTTTTTATTAATGCTATAGTGTTCAAAATTTATTTTACCAAAATAAAAATAATTTTTAGAAAAGTAATTAAAACATGAATAATATAGAAACAGGCAAAAATAATTCCAGTTTCTAGAGCAAATAAGGTTAATTCTTTGGAGATCTGCATTCCTTCTTTAAGAGTTAAAATGAGATTTTCAAAATATGCTGTTTTCTAACCCATTTTTTAATAAGATATTTTAATATTTTTCTAGTCAAAAGTTTACTTCTACATCATCAATTCCATGGCTGCATTTTTTTGATGTTTTGTTTTGTTTTGTTTTTATAGATTTAACTAACTCTCTGGTAATAGAATTAGGTTGTAGCAAAATCACACCTAACCTGTGGCAGACTAATCCCGAATATCTCTAATCGCCTTTGTCACATTTGAAAATCCATTTTACATACAACCCTCCTAGTCCGTTATCCTCTTTTATATTTTAAAGTCTATGATCACCACACATTCATTCTTCTTTTCTCCCCCTTGCCCCAAGTAGCTCTGACCTTTTTCCTCTCTCTGTAGATTTGCCTTTTCCACAATGATCTGTAGTTGGAATCATAGAGTACATAGTCTTTTCAGGTTGGCTTCTTGGGTGACAGTTTTAAATGACATTTAAACATAATTTTTAGCATGATTTTAAAGCTATGATAGTAAATATATCTCATAGCATAAAAAGGCACAGCACATTTGCACTACTTCTTTTGTAGAAATGGATACTGCTAAAGGACATTGTCCTGGTACCAGCTCACCCTTGGAGAAGCAATGCAGTAGGCTTCACTTTGAGTGCCTTGTTCCCTATGGTCTTTGGCCAGGCCACGTTCAGTGTACATGGTGGAAAACACCTGTTTGAATATTGAATTGTGACCTTTTCATTGAATGATAGGGTAGTTATTAGCCTGCAGATAAAATCGCTTAGTGAGCTACAGCTTAGATCAAACCAAGAAAGACACGGAAATCTTTGTACCGTGTCATGAGTTTTCGTTGAGAACTGCATTCTAGATGAAGTAATATCATGTATGTATTTTTTATTACTATAAAAAATCTCAGTGATTTATTAATATTATAAAATTCTCCCAAGAGATTGGATCTCTTTTAGGTAGGAAAGGTGTCTTTCTAAAATGTGTCCATAACTCTAGCCTAGTGTCTAGTTGTAGTACACACTCAACAAATGTTGAAAGAATAAATATTCTGTTCTTGATTACAAATGTCAGAATACATGTTATTCTATTCTTGGTTACCTTAGATTTAGAAAATCAGGTTTTCACATTTTTAAAACATATTTTACATGTTTATGTTGACAGAGAAGGTAAATAAATGTCTGCATGGTCTTGTTTATCTTTGCTCAGAGCAGGATGGCTGTGGAAGAGATGAATGCAAAAGTAGATCCCAGGTGCCAGGATTTTAGGGCATGGCCCACCAGATGAGAGAGCGCATGCTTTACCAGTGTGGTCAAGGATAATGCTTCTCTGGTGATAAGGAATCCCATGAGTATCTCAGCCTCCCAGTCTCTTTGCCCCATCTGTCTTTGCTTCTCTTTGTGCTCCTTTCCTGGCCCAGACATTTCCTCTTTGCCCTGGTTGAGCAGCTGGTAGAGAGGACTGTTCCTTCCTTTTATCTACTTGCCTGTTGCTGTAGGCCAATTCATAAGCTGGAGCAAGGAGGAGACCTCTTTCACTTCCTCACTGGTTCCTCCTAGACTCAGTTTCTGAATAAATTTATAAATGTTAGATTGAGCACCTCCTTTAGTATTGGATATAGCAGTGTAAGAGTTTTAAATTGAATAAGGTGATATAACTGGTGAGTGATAAGCCTGGGCTTAAAGCTAGGTCTCCTGTATCAATTGCAGTGTTTTTGATGCTATACGGCATGCTGTTTTGTGGTGTTTTGTGTGAAAGTAAGAAAGTGACAGAAGTGTGTTTTTATTTAAACCCGTGACATGACAATGCAGGAAGGAGTAAAATTCTAATAGTCAAGATTAATGTGTATAGCACCTAATTCTCCTTAGGTGTTTAGATTTAATTTGTAAATTTAGTTTTCTGTATATTTAATGTTTATACTTGCCTGTTTTACAGAAAAATGTAAAAATGAAAATAAAACCATGTTGATGCAGCCTTTAAATAACCACCTCTGTTGGATGGCCTGTTGCCCATATACAAGGACATAACCAGTGTGATGGTGTATCTTGATGTTAATTATCTTCCAAGTCTCTAGGAAGAAGTAAGCAGCCTAAGTGAAATCTCCAAATGCTAGAGAATGTTATTCTAAAAAGGTGAGGAAAAATCTTATTAAATCAAGAAGGGCATTGAGTTGGCGTTTGCAGTATGTACTCTTGTGAAGGCTAGAGATGGCTTTTTGGTGACAGTGTGTTTGGAGATCTGAGAGGAGAAAAGAATCAGCATAATTTTGACAAGCTGTATAGATGTAGAATCAATCTCCCAAGAGTTCCTAAAGGTTTAAAGCAATAGATGCTTTTATGTTCGAGTACTATTCTGGGAGGAAGAACTGCATTAGAATAACGTAATTTCCCCAAGGTATTGTAGAGGCTTACTGACAAAAGAGATTTGCCGTCCCATAAGTCAATGCTTAGTAAATGGTACACCAAGAAGATGATGTTTGACTGATATAGAGGAATAAATTTGAAGGAATTTGGAGGCATTGCTACAGAATTTGGTGAAAAATGAATAATTTTTTATGTTTTCACCAAAAGTTTACATGCTATTAACAATGTATAACATAAATTAAAATGCAAAATGGTACAGTTTGCGCGTTAAGGCATTAGTTACGTGGACATATGTGTATGTATTATTTGGCAACAAAGGTTTGCGTAATGAGCATAATGAAAACCCAATAGAATAATCAGTAAATTATCCATGGTCAGATTTGGAAGATAGGAAGGAGAGGGGTACAAATAGGTGCTGAGACTCCCCTGTGTGTCTTTTACTGTGGTATGGTTCTCACATGTTGTTTCATTTAATCCTTATGACACTGTTACAAGATATTATCTTATATATTCATTTTACAAACCAAGTCCTTAAGATTCTAAGTGTTAAATGTCTTTCTCAAGTTCATAGCAGAAGATGAAGTGAGGCTCTCCAGGAATAAAGACTAGCCAAAGCAAAGGAGTGGAGATGATGCAGAGTGGAGTAGTTAAGTAACTAGCCTGCCTAGAATTGAGAGTTGATACTGGGAAGAAGTGGAAAACAAAGTAGGTTTAAAGGGGCAAGTAATGAGGGTGTTAAATGTCAGTCAGGAATTCAAATATGTTGACTCTGAGGAGCAGGGTGAAGGATTGATGTAGATAAGAGAGGATGAAAAATTCATCATGTTTATACACTTCTTCATTGCTAGACTTTGTTACAACTTCATATTATTTTTGTAAGTAAAAAAATTAAGATGGATTTATCAAATATTTGGAGATCTTACTACATGCTAAATAATTTACTACTGTTTATTCCTGATTATGCAAAGACCATCAGGAACATATCTGTAGTGGAATAATGATGGGTTTTTTTGGCTTCTTGCAATGAGGGAAGACATATATCTTGAGGAAAAGGGACATCTCAGTAGAAAGATATCGGAGAGCATTTATTATGTGATTTGGGCTTGTATTAGTCAGTTTTGGGGAAAAATTAAGGAAGTATTGATTTTCTCTAGATGCTGTCAAAGTGGATGGATTTTCTGTGTTTGGGTACCTTAATTTTTTATCTAGAAGGCAGTTGGGCTCCAACTATTCTTTGTCAAGAGGCAGCATTCATTTATAATAGCCTAAAGAGTAGAATGTTTGGTTATTTTTATGGTTGGAACAGTGTTCCTAATTTTGTGCTCAGATGTGATTGTAGAGTGTTCTTGTTTTGTCTTGATCCTTCCTGCTCACATAGTGGCTTGGTCTGTTGTTGGCATTCTGTGAAATTGCTGATATTCAACAAGATTACACCAGGGCCTGTCTGGGTGTGCCAGGCCAGCATCTGGCAACACAAATACGTAACTGATAGTGCCAGGGCAGTTCCCCGCTTTCAAGGACTGCTTTTCTCTCTGTAAGTGTGTGCTGAAGATCCAGAAAGGAAAAAGGCAATTTATGGTCTCAAGGAGCTCCCTCAGGGGAAGTACGTGTAAATGAATAAATTAAACTACAGTTTGGTCTTTGTAATAATGAAAGTGTTAAAAACAACCTCAACAAATTATTATTTAGCATGTATTCAAATGTTGTTTCAAACTTACCTCAAAGGAACTATATCTCTAAGGATATTTTTTTGAAAGAGTTCCTTCTGGTCAAGAGAGGTTTTTTTAATTTTTATTTTTTTCTCTTAATAGAGAGTAAATGTGCTTAGATAATGCTGTTAGACTCGGTATAAGAAAGGTATGTCTGTTAAAAATTATAGAAAGGTGTCCTGGCTAGTTAAGAGTCACTACACCTTCAATATGTGTTAAAAATGGGCCGTCTTTTTGTATATCAATCATACCTAAATAAAACTGTTTTAGAAAAAGTGACAGGATTTTAGTTGCAGGTATTCCCCGGTTTTCAAAAGTTTTGATACTCCATTTTGCTTTAATGAAAGATCCATGTTACACCAGTTTTTCCTAACCGAAAGAAATCTGAAGAGAATTTTTGCTTTTAGATTAATGGTGATCGCTTCTTCTCTTTACACCATATTGGCTTATTAAGGTTTTCATGAGAATATTCTTCTTTTGGATAGTAGGGGATACTTATATTTGGTAAAGGTCATTAGACTTATCCTTAAACTAATGATACATATTTCAGGATAGTCTAACTTTCCTCTTATAGGAATCTCATTTTATCATTGCAATAAGTACAACTTTCAAAAACTTTCACTTCATGTTAAAGTCCATGGAATTAAGGCTTTAGTAGTGAGTATCATTTAAGTTAGGTATACTTCCAGGGGAAAAAAGTGTGTTCTCTAACCACTCAGAGTTAGGGCTAAAAGACCATTGGAAGTACTTATACTTCCCCACCTTATTCTTTATTAGAACCTAGAAGCATGGCATATCATTGATTCACAAATTTTGACTAATTCTTATTCTGAACAGGACACTTCTCAGAGCAAGTTTCATGTCCTTATTACGAAGACTATAGATGAGGGGATTAAAGAGAGGAGTCATTACTGAATATATCAGTGTGAGGATCTTCTGCATCAGAGTAGTGATGCCATATGTAGGGCTCACATACATTATCATGACTGTCCCATAGAAAAGACACACCACAGCTAAATGAGAACCACAGGTGGAAAAAGCCTTCCTCCGGCCAGCCACAGAAGGGACCTGCAAAACAGCTCTGAGCAACAGGGTATAGGATCGAAGAATGTACATAATAGTGAAAAAGAGGACAAGGGAGCTCTCAGTATAAAAAATAAGTTCAGTAATGGGAGCTGGAGCACAGGACAGAGCCATCAGTGGGTCCATGTCACAGAGGAAGTGATCAATGATATTGGGTCCACAGAAGGGGAGTTGGGAGATGAAGAAAATAGGGATTGGGTAGCCAAGGAATCCAGTGAGCCAGCAGAGAGACACCAGCATTCTACAGAGCTTCCCGGTCATGATGGTGGGGTAGTGTAGTGGGTGACAGATGGCCAGGTACCGGTCGTAAGCCATGATTGCCAGGAAGAGACATTCAGTTGTGCCGAGGGAAAAGAAGAAGTAGAACTGGAGGAAGCAGCCATACAATGATATAGCCTTGGTTTTGGAGAGAATGTTGGCTAGCATGTTTGGAACTGTGGAGGAAACATACCAGATCTCAAGAAAGGCAAAGTTCCCCAGCAGAAAGTACATGGGTGTGTGCAGTCGAGGGTCCCATCTCACTGCACAGATAATGGCTGCATTCCCTAGCAAGGTCAATATATAAAAAACCAAAAAGAGTGCGAAGAGGAAAATTTGTATCTCCCAGCAACCAGGGAATCCAAGGAGAACAAACTCAGTCACAAAGTGTGTTGCTGACCTGTTCATGGTCTTAAATCTACAAAGAAGAAAGACATGAGTGTAAGCCAAGTTGCTTGGCTTCCTAAATCTCTCAAGGACTTTATTGAGAAGGAAACTTAAGCTTTACAAGAAATTATAAAATGTATTTTGAGACCAGGTGGGAATAGATTGTTTTTCTAAATCTCAGTATTATTTTGCTAGGATTCAATGCAGCAAGATCTTTTCACGCCAATGATACAAACAAACAAACAAACAAACAAATGTCTTTGTTTTTGCTTTGATCCTTATGAAGACCTTTTCTGATTTTGGTTTGTTTTTCTAAAGTTCATTAAGGGTCTTCATGCACAAACTCATCCAGTTTCTCTGATTCAACTTTGTTAAAAAATGTATGGAGATAAAACTTATTCCAGGACACTAGCTTTTCACAGTAGTCTAATCAACTGAATTGATTGTCACAGACATCTCTATGGTCAAGAATCAAGGCTGGTCTTAAATTTTCTTGAGAGATATTCTTTTAAAGTCACTTTAAATATCACCTTTGAGAGACACCAAAATAATAATAATAATAATAATAATAATAATAATAATAATAATAAAAATGTACAAAACCTCAGCATGTTAAACATGCTCTAAAGAAGAATTGAGAATATTATTTTTTGAATATCGCAATTCATGAGTTTATTTTCATGTTTTTTTTTTACCATAATAAAGAAATTGAACTACCTAGTTTTTCATATTCAGAATTTGCCTAAATAAAATAAAGAAATGATGTTTACAAGACAGGTTTATTTAATAAGTATTTTGGGTGATAAAAACAAAGGGATCTGAAATCCAGTCGGATTTTATCTCCAATTTTGTTTTATAGAATTAATTTTGTTCTTTACAAAAGAGAGGACGTTTTCAAATATTTGGAGAGGCAGCTACTCTTCAGTCATATTTAAGAATTTATATATAAGAATCATCAAAAATATACTATTTTTTGTGTTTTAACAACAGTCATCTTGCAATTGATTAATATTAGAAAGTATTGATTAAGAGTTTTATAATGTTAGTTTTGCTATAGAGTTTTCTTGTTAAGTTCAGATTTCTTGTTTTGTATGTTAGGGTTCATCAGTTACTACTTTGTCTGGAATGAAAGACAAGGAAATTTGAAAGGCAAAGAAGAAAAGGGGAGAAAACAAGATTTGGGCTTCAATATCATTAGTCCCCAGTTGATGATTTTTAAAAAAGTGCAAAAAAGGATGCAGAGCATCAAATTTCTAAAGTTGTCTAGTTTTCCAATCAATGTTGAATTCAAAGGCATTTGTTTACCAACTTACCTGAATAAGGTGTTCAATAGAGGATTCCTAGACTGTTAGGACTGTTATTTACAAAGTCTAAATAAACCACTTTCCCTGCTGCGGGTCAGGAACTAAATGCAGGCTCAGAGATTTAAAACAGAATACATATTCATGGTGCTTTCTGTCCTTTCTGAAAAAGTGAGCCTAGCCTGTTTAATGTGAATAACTTTTCAGGACACTGTCCATTGTACATTGACAGCTTCACACATTTGTCTATCTATCTATCTGTCTGTCTGTCTGTCTGTCTGTCTGTCTGTCTATCTATCAATCATCTATCTATCATCTATCATCTATGTATCATCTATCTATCTATCTACCTATCTATCTATCATCTATCTGATCTATCTATACACAGATACATACATATAACAATGCCATGTAAGAATTATTAGCTGCAATATTATTTTTTTCTGTAGCCTTTAATGAAAGTATAGATAATATGATCATCAAAGGATGAGGCGCTAAATGAAAAGGCCAGAGTAATAAATTTTCATTTCAAGTATTGATAGAATGAACCAACCCCATTAAGGTCTGCATAACTCCACCCTCTGAAGCCTTTAAAATGGCTTGCTGGGAATAGTTAGGGTATTAGAATGGAACATTCACCATTTTATGCCATAAGCATACTGTTTTTCATGCTTTTGGCATTCATAAATCATTACACAAACTACCAGGGTTGGGAACCATCTCTTTCATACACTCCTTTCTAATGCAAGACAGCAACTAATTAACGAATCAACTCACCAGTCTCACCAGTTTACCCACCTCAAGAATGATAGCTTGATTAAATAGCCTCCTTCCAAATGTGCCTCAATTGGTATAATGTCTTCTCAGGTAGTCTGAGAGAAGAGTATACCACCTTATTACTTCTGAAAAGTGAGATTGTTTCAGAAAGATGGTCTCTAATAATTATAAAATCATAGAATTGGGAAAAATGGTGCAGCTGATCTAACTATTCATTTCATCGATAGGGTACCCAGAGGGAGCATGACTTTTCACCCAATGAACATTAAGTGTCCCGTATTCACATATGAAACATTTATGTTCTACTACTACAGAGGAACAATGACTAATTAGGTTTATAAAGTAAAAGGCACTCAGTATGTCACTGCAGTAGATGTAATATGAACAATTAGTCCTTTTTCTCTTACAGACGATGATGGTTTTCCTGACTCAGCTTGGAGAGAGGGGTGGGTTCAGAGGTGCTGAAAATAAAGGCATCTCCTCTTCATTGGCTCTAATGGGGAAAATTCCAGATGAGGGTATCATGCGTGGTTTCCTGGACTGCCTTCACTTCTGGAGGTTCCAGAGGCTTGCTTTCTAGAAGTTTTCTGAGATATTTAACACATGAAGCAGTGTTTAAGATGTTTCCTCTCAGGGATTACTCTAAAACTCCATGTTTCTCCCCAAGTGGTCTCAGTGGCATACTCAAGTTTCCCCTGGAGTGCATCTGCTTTCTAATCTTTGGGGCTCATTCAGTAGATTGGTTTGCAGGGAGTGGTTAGAGTCAAGGAAATGGAGAACCCAGGGGAAGGATGGGGTAGATTTCAGGAGGCTTTCTATTGCAGAGCTTGCATTCCATTAAGGAACACTCTCCGTGGAGATCAGTGAGATAAATGGAAGTTGTGCCCATGACTCTAATTATGAAACAGACATATTTGTGAACATTTTCTATCTAGCTTAAACAAAATGCTATAAACTCAGCAAAACAGGAAACTATATTGTGTTGGTCACTGTAAAATTAAATTCACTGAATTTTCCTGGAGTCTCACTGTAATGACCAGGTGTTTGGTATTGGGTAGGAACTGTTTGTGTGATCTGATCATGATGTGGAGAGATGTTAATTGATGAGGAAGGATTTCCAAAATGGTAGAAGGCACTTAATTGACTAATCTAATCAAATGATCCATTTGCATTCTGATTTCACTTTCAAAGAGTGAGGAATTTAAAACCAGTGCAAATGTGAGAAGAGATTTTTGCCATCGGTATTTTATTTATCTTCTTAAGAAATTGGGGATTCTTCCTAGGGTCCTCTTAAATGATTTCATTGAAATATGACTCCTTGGTTCCCCAGGAGTGAGGTAACAGTGAGGATCAATAAGAAAATCTTCACTGGGGTATGCGGCGTAGGGGGTGGTACTGGGGCAGCTTGTAAGTGAACCTGATATTCAGAGATGCTCTGTGCCATTTCTCCATTGGCTTTCTTGTCAAATACTAGTAGATGATATATATGAGTGTCTATATTGGGCTTTCAATTCTGGTCTATTGGTCTATGTCTGTGTTCTTATGCCAGTACCATAGTATTTTGAGTACTATAGCTTGGTGGTATTTATTGCTTGAAATCAGGAAGTCTGATGCCCCCAGCTTTGTTCTTCTTTCTCTGGATTACTTTGACTATTTAAAGTCTTTTGTGGTTTCACATGAATTTTAGTGTTTTTTTTTTTTTCTTGCTGTGAAAAATGCTGTTGGAATTTTGATAGGAATTGCATTGAATCAACGATAACTGGGTAGTATGGACATTTTTTACAATATTAGTTCTATCTCATGAGTGTGGATTATCTTTTCATTTCTTAGTGTCCTCTTCAATTCCTTTCATTAAAATCTTATAGTTTTAAATCTTCAGTACACAGAACTTTGCCCATCTTGGTTAAATTTAATAGTAAGTATTTTTTTTATGCTACTGTAAATGAGATTGGTTTCTTTATTTCTTTTTCAGATATTTCATAGTTAGTGTATATAAATTCAACTGATTTTGTATACTGAATTTGTACCTGAAACTTTACTGAATTTG
This sequence comes from Cynopterus sphinx, assembly GCA_030015415.1. Taxonomy (NCBI): domain Eukaryota; kingdom Metazoa; phylum Chordata; class Mammalia; order Chiroptera; family Pteropodidae; genus Cynopterus; species Cynopterus sphinx. The sequence continues at coordinate 79,966,301 of CM057384.1, forward strand.
TTAATAGTTCTAACAGTTTTTTTTGTGGCGCTGTTAGAATTTTGTGTATATAATATCATTTAATCTGTATACAAAGAGATTTATCTTCTTCATTTTTTCTATTTAGATGTCACAGTTATTTTGCTCGACTGGTTGCTGTGGCTAGGACTTCAAATACTATGTTGAATAGAAGTGGTGACTGTGGACACTCTTGTCTTGTTTCTAATCTAAGAGGAAAACCTTTTGACCTTTCACCATTGAGTAGGATGTTAGGTATGGGGTAATCACATATGGCTTTATTACACTGAGGTATGTTCTTTCTAAAGCCATTTAAGAGTTTTACAACACATGAACTATTAACTATTATTTGGAGTTAGACTTTGATTAAATACATATATTAAACCCTAGGACAACCATTTAAAAATTTTAAAAATGAGATTCAAATGATAAGGCAATAGCAATGTTAAATGGAGTCATAAAAAATAACCCAGAAGAAGGCATAAAATGAGGGAAAAAATGAATAGATGGAAAAATAGAATGCAGTTAGCCAAATGGTAGATTTTAATCCAAACATTCAGAAATTGGATGAACTATAAATGGCCTAAAGAAGCAATTAAAAGACTGAGAATGTAAATTGGGAGAAAAAAAGCAAGACTCAGCAATATACTGTATACAAGAAGTCCACTTTAAAAAAATTAATGGACTAAATAGAAAATCTAAAATAAAAAAGAAAAGAAAAAAAAAAGGTAAATAAACCATAGAACCATTAACCAAAAGTAAATTGGAGTCACTCTATTATTATCAAGGTAGGCTTCAGAATGAGAATAGAGAAGTACGTTACATGATTCGAAAGGAGTCTTTTCTCCGGGAAGATATAATAATTCCATTTGGTTTCATTTTAATATTTCAGCCTCTTTAGTAAAGTGCTTCTTTTGTTCATTGATTCTATTTCCAGGTTCATGCAAGTGCCTATCTGAGTTTTCCTGTATCTTGTTGAGTTTTTTCAGAATTGCAGTCTTGAATTCCCTGACATTTAAATCATGTATTTCTATGTCCTTAAGTTTATTTTCTGGAGATTTTGCCTTTTCTACCAGAACTTTCTTGTTACCTTGGTTATTCATGATATTTGATGGATCATTTCTCTGCCTAGGCATTTATGGAACGAAATCTGGTGTTTTGAAGGAGTGACACTTTTCTGTCAAGGAGGTTGATAAGCAAAGGTCTTCCTTTTGTTTTCCAAGATGTAGCGTCAAAGCACAACTTTAAAAATTTTGTCTTGCATTGCTCAGGCTTCTTGGTCTTCTGACCAGAGTGGAAAAATGCCCTGTTCTCCCTGAGGAGGAGAACGTCTTTCTGTGACCAGGTCGCCTCCATCTCAGGGCATCACTCCTGTGGGGGATGTGGTGGGAGATATAGTGCGTGATGAGGTTCTGCGCTTGTGAAATGCCAGTAGTGCTCCCTACAATGAGAGACTGACTTCCTGAGGTGTGGCAGATGTCCCCTTTGGGATCAGCAGTCATGGGTGGGGTCAGGGTGGTATTGGAGAGGCTGGCTTGTTCATTCATGGTTTTATCTTCTTCCCAGTCATGGCAAGAGCCAGACCTTAGGTGCCTCACCTCTGTATCTCTACCCTTGTCACTGGATTCAGCCATAGCATGCATCTGCTTCTCAGGGTGGAATGATTCTATCTCTCTTCATTTCTCAGGGCTGCAGAGGAGGTGCTCTACAACCAGATACTAATTGCTACTGCTTCTTCTAGGATCCTCATCTAGTTCTGGGAGAGCGAAAGAGGCAGGCAGGCCCCGTGGCTCTACTTTCTGCCTGGCAATACTGGCTGCTAAACCACAGCTGCCACACCTCCATGTTCTGTCCTTACTCCAGTCTCTGGGGTTAGCGGCATTGCTTGTATCTACTTTTCTGCTTCTTAGAGCTGAAGAGAGTGCATGTTGCATACTGATTTCTCTCCTCTCCAGAGACCCACAGTGAGTTCCAGGCTGCATCAGAGGGTCCCGTTTCTGGCCTTCTGCCTTTCCTCTTCCCTGTTTGTTCCCATTCATCTACTTTCAGATTTTTCAATGTGCAGATCTTTTAGACATGTTTGTGTACTGAGCAGGGAATTCTTTGTTCAAGTATAGCTGTTCAGCTTGTAAATTTAAGGAGCGAGACCAGGGAGACCCCTCACTCTGTTATGCTCCTGTAGAATGTACCTAACAAAAGAGCTTCAAAATATATGCAAAAACTGATGAAAGCAAAGCTAATTAAAGGAGTGAATTTTACTGTATATAAAAATAATTAAAAACATAATATATAAAATATTTCTTTAATGTAAAATTTTAAAATTATTTCAATTACATTATTGTGGTGACATTGGTTAATAAAATCATATAAGTTTCAAGTATACAGTTTAAAAATATGTCACATGTTTATTGCACAGTGTGTTCGCCATCCAAAGTTAAATGTCTTTCTGTTACCATATATTTGACCCTTTTACCCTATATACATTCTCCTCTCTCTCCTTCCCTCTGGTAACCACTAAACTATTGTTCGTGTCCATGAGTGTCTGTCTGTCTTGTTCGTCTGCTGTTTTCAGGCTTATATCCTACATATAGGTGAAAATCAAAACAGCATAGAAAAACAGAGAGACGACAATTGAAAAGAATTGGCAGCCCAGAATTAAATCCCTGTATATGTGGGCCAATAATTATTGATGAAGGAACCAAAAACATATAATGGAGAAAGGAAAGCCATACATAAAGTTTTAAAGCAGGTAAATTTAAATTATTTTTTAGTGGAGAAATAAAAATTATAAAGCAAAGAAGTTTACAACAGAAGTGAAGAAATAGGCATAATCAAAAACAAAAGAAACTCCCAGATTTCTTGAAATGTTCTACTTGTTGTCTTTGCTAGTGGCTATTAGATGTTTGCTCAAGAATGATTCAGTATACTTATTATAAGGTGTATAATTTTTTATGCCTATTCACCCCTGGATTCTGGTGAATAACTTCAAATAGATTCACTTTTGGGTTGCCTTACTTCACCAAGTAGTACTTTTGGGTGAAATTTTTTTCAAGATGGTCCAAATTGGTTACCTTCCATGAGCTCTAACTAGGCCAAATGAGGTTTTTCTATATTTGCTCTACTGCTAGCGGGAATTCAGTTTGCTCCTGTTGTAGTGCATGTCTTCCTGCTCTGCTCTCAGAGCCAGCAGTTCTTCTGTAGTTTACAAATTTTTCAGGTGTGAATCAGGGGCAGTGCAGGTGTCCTTTATACTCCAGGGGACAAAGTCAAGCCTTCTGAGTGGTTCTCCTGGTGCAATCCTCATTTTCCTTACGGGAACTGCATACTGACAACTCACCCAACATATTTTTACTCATGGCTTCAATCAAACTTCCAGCCTCCTCATACACTGTTGATGAGGATGATGAGCTAAGTGTTGTAAAATGGCTTTACAGTCTCTTAGTGTATCCAACATTGATGTGTGGGGTTTGTTAAAAATTCATGATGATGTGCATTTCATTTTGTCCTCTTTTTCCCCCAGCTTTATTAAAATATAATAGATGATTAGTTGTTTATATTTACATTGTATAATTCAGTGAGTTTTTAAAATTATAGATGGCTTAAAAAATGTACCAGTTTCAGTTGTAAAACATAGTGACCAGAGATCCACACAACTGGCAAAGTGACCACCCCACTAAATCTAGTACCCCTGTCCCCTGTACATATCTATTATATTATTAACCATCTTCCCCATGCTACACTCTACATCTCCAAGTCTAGTCTGCAACTATCAATTTGTACCTCTTAATCGCTTTGCCTTTTTTTGCAGTTCCCTCAACTCCCCTTTCATCTAGTATCCCTTTAAATATTCTCTATATCTATGAGTTTATTTTTGCTTTTTGTTGTTGTTGTTGTTTTATTTTTCTTTTGATTCCACATGTACATGAAAGCACATGTATTTGTCTTTATTTATTCAACCCATTTCATTCAGTGCAATACCCTCTAGGTCCATCAAGGCAATATCTTTTTCCATTTTCTTCTTTTTAGTCTGTGTGTGCCTTTTAATCTGAAGTGAGTCTCTGGTAGACAGCATATGACAGGGTCTTTTTTTCTTCTTCATTCAGCCACTCTATCTTTTGGTTGGAAAACTCAAATCTTTTCCATTTGAGGTACTTGTTTATAGAAATGTAGTTATTACCATTCTTTATTTTTGTTTTTTGATACATGTTTTTTCTTCTTAAGGAAGTTCTTCCAACATTCCTGTAATGCAGGCTTTGTGTTGATAAATTCCTTTAGCTTATTTTTGTCTGGGAAGCTCTTTATCTGTCCTTTCATTTTAAATGATAGCTTAGCTGAATAAAGTATTCTTGGTTGTAGATCCTGGGTTTTCAACACTTTTAACATTGTGTGCCAAGCCCTTCTGTTCTGCAGAGTTTATTCATGATTATTATTTCACATGGTGATTTATTATGCTTCATATACATTTAAAAACATATGTCATTAAAAATGAATATAACATCTGATACATACGGGAGAAGAAAAGTAAAATCATCCAGAGATTCTCTTCTAAAATTCTTCTTTATGGTGCCTTAAGTTTCCCTTAAAATTCACTGTTTGTAAGATTTTACTTTAGTTTACTGAATGAACAAAGTTATAGAAAAATAGGCCCACCTGTGGTGTATCATAGCAGCAGTGTCCATCAGAGAAAACATCTACTGTAGATCAGAAAGCTTTACAAGGAGGTCATGAAGATTCTCTTTTACTGGCTTTAAAGTGGGATCCCTGTGTGAGAACTTCATGTATGACTTATTTTACTTCTTTTGAATCACAAAATTCTAGTGGCCTATTTCCTATAGGGTCTGTTGAAACTATGTGCTAGTTTTAATTTATGTGTCATTTTTAGCCATTGCTGAGCATTCTTGGGTATCTTTTTATGAGATGTATAACTTTTTCATGCTTCCAAGAAGGTTCCAGGAAACTTCTTCTTGCTTGTGGGGTACATTAATATTTCTGAAAAGTTGGCCCATTCAGATTATTAAAAATAATGTCCAGCTTTGACTCTGAAGGGACCCGCTGGTCTCCTTAAGCTGGTGTTTCTTAAACAGGATAGGTAAATTTTTTTTTGCTATGAAATGCACAATGGCCCAAGTTAAATTCCTTTCTGAAGGACAATTTTACTCAAGAGAAGATAATTTTGTATTATACCAAATATATATGTATGTGGAGTAGAAAATATAGTTTGTGATAAACAAATAGAACTATAGTAAACTAAAATGTTTTTGTATAACAAAGGATACGACCGAAAAAATGAAAAGACATTTTACTAAATAGAATTATTCATTTATGATATATATGATAAGGGGTTCATATCCAAAATATGTAAAAAACTCATACAACTCAACCCCCTAAAAACAAACAATCCAATTAAAAAATGGGCAGAAGACCTGCATAGATATTTCTTCTAAAAGGAAAGACAGATGGCCAAAAGACATATGAAAAGATGCTCAAGGTAATTAGTTATCAGAGAAATGCAAATCAAAATCACAATGAACTATCACTTCACACCTGTCATAATAGCTATTACAAATAAATCAAAAACAACAAGTGTTGGCAAACATGTGTAGAAAAAAGAACCCTCCGGAAGTGTTGGTGAAATTGCAAATTGGTGCAGCCATTATGGAAAACAGTCTGGAGGTTCCTCAGAAATTAAAAATGGATCTACCTTTTGACCCAGCAATGGCACTTCTGGGTATTTATCTAAAGAAAACCAAAACAATAATTTGTAAAGATCTATATGTCCCTGCATTCATGGATGCACTATTCATAATAGGCAAGGTATGGAATTAACCTAAATGCCCATCAACAGATGATTGGATAAAGAAGTTATGGTTTATATACACAATAAAATATTGCTCATCCATAAAAAAAAAAGAAATCCTACCATTTGCAACAACATGAATGTACCTAGAGGTTATTATGCTGAGTGAACTAAGTTAGATAAAGATAAATACCATATATTTTCACTTATATGTGGTATCTAAGGAACAAAAAGAACAAACTAATTAGAAAGTGACTCACAAAAATAGAAGACAATCTGATGAGGGTCAGAGTGGTGGAGGTTGGGGGCTTGCATGAAAAAGGTTAAGGGTTAAAGAAGTACAAATTAGTAGTTGATAGGTCATGGGGATGGGAAGCACAGCATAGGGAATGTTGTCAGCAGTAATGTAATGGCTATGTAGAGGGCCAGAGGGGTGATAGAATAATCAGGAGATTGTTTCATAAACTATGTAAATTTCTAACTAATATACTGTATACCTAAAACAAATAAAAAAATGAAATGCAGAAAAAAACATATTTAGAATTTAAAACAAATCTACAGAAGACCACACTGATGCTTGGGTTAAAATCACCAGTTATGGCAAAAAAAAAAAAAAAAAGGAAAATTTACACACACACACACACACACACACAAAAGATAGATGATAGATAGATAGATTAGATAGATAGATAGATAGATAGATAGATAGATAGATAGATAGATAGATAAAACTATGAATTTCAAAGAAATATTGTACCCAAATGCCCCATGTTTTCTGACCATTTTTGGTGGTGGAAAGGTTTGAGAAATACTGTATTAGAGTATTTCCTCATCTAGCAACAGCAGGCCTATCCTTTTGGCCCACCTCTCAGAACAGCCATAACTCAAAGGATATACACTCATTTTAAATAGATTGGTCTCTTACCTGACGGCTTCCCTGTTTCAGCATGGTATTTGGGCAAAAGAATGGAATTTGTTTTTGGTATAATTTCTCTGAATACTTTTCTGACTTTGCCGTACAGCTTTCTGAGAGCAGCAAAAATTTGTATAGGGAATTGCTATTCCATATTACAAGAAGGATTGGGGTTGTCACATCTGATTTGAGAGGGAGCACTAAGAGTAAAAAGGCCTGTTTGAGAGAAAATGCATTTAAGGTAAAATAACAAGATTGAGCATTGTGAAGTACAGGGCTTAGACAGTAGATCAGTATGAGAGAAGACAGCATGGAGCAATTTATGGAGCAAAGACTTTTAAAGGCAGAAAGAGGAATTTGTACTTTGTCTCCAAGTGATAGAGGTATGAGACATACTCTATTTTTGGTGTGAAACCCTCAAAGAATAGAAAATGTCCATTACTGGTTAATTTATTTATTTATTTTTTGTGGCCCTGGTCTTTTACAAATATTTGGTTTCTGAATTTAGAGGAGAGTACGCTCTCTTGAAAAACTTCAAGTATACATGCTTTTCATTTTTTTCCCACCAGATATTATTAAACCAGGAAATATACATCACAGAAAAATATATACATATAACACCATATAGTTTACTCAGTGAGGTCATACTTGTTTAAAATGTTTTATTGAGCAATTATCATGAATAAGTTTAAATCAAACTGCTATGAACTATGAAAAATAAGTTGCTCTCTGTGCTTATGTGTGAGCTAGAACATGATTTATCGAAGCTATTCTCTATTGATGTTATAAATTATTAAGGTCAGAAGTGACACATTCTCCCTCTCTTTCAAAAGATGTCTCAGTTTTGTTTAATTCCTAATCCCAGAACTCTTCTTAGGGCATCTTTCATGTCTTTGTTTCGGAGGCTATAGATAAGGGGATTTAAGAGCGGAGTCACAACTGAGTATGCCAAAGTGATAACCTTCTGCATTCCTGCTGGGTTCTCTGATGTTGGCCCCACATACATCACCATAAGGGTTCCATAGAACAGGGACACCACCATTAGGTGGGACCCGCATGTGGAGAAAGCTTTAGTTCGACCAGCACCAGATGGAACACGAAACACAGCTTTGAGTATCAGAGTATAAGAACCCAATATGAAAAAAAAGGGTCCAAAGAGGTTTATTGAGTTTAAGATGTAGCAGATAAGCTCAGTAGAAGGAGCAGGGATGCAGGCCAGTGCGAACAATGGGCCTGGGTCACACAAAAAGTGATCGATGATGTTGGGTCCACAGAAGGAAAGTTGGGAGATAAGGACAATGGGGATTGGATAGCAGAGAAATCCACTCACCCAGCAAACACAGACCAGGATCAGACAGAACTTCCCAGTCATGATGGAGGGGTAATGGAGTGGGCGGCAGATGGCCAGGTACCTATCATAAGCCATAACAGCTAAGAAGAAACACTCTGCTGTGCCCAGTGAACAAAAGAAATAGAATTGAAGGAAGCAGCCTGTGAAGGAGATGGTCTTGGTATCAGAGAGGATGTTAGCCAACATGTTTGGAACAGTGGAGGAAACATACCACATCTCTAGGAAGGCAAAGTTTCCCAAGAAGAGGTACATGGGCATGTGGAGCTGCCTGTCCCATTTGACGGCACAGACAATAGCCCCATTCCCCAGCAGTGTCAGCAGATATATTACCAGAATGAGTGAGAAGAAGAAGTTCTGCATCTCCCTTGGACCAGGGAAACCCAGGAGGACAAACTCAGTCACAAAATGTGTTGTTGTGTTCTGGGATCCCAAAACTGTTAGAGACACAGAAGCAATTAAGGAGTGAATGGTAATGAACATTTGTAGGTTTTACTAACGACTTGCTTGAGAAAGTACATTTTGTCTTCCTCATGACACTTTGAGCTATAGGGTGTGTGATTTATCTCTCTCTTTTGCAGATGATGAAACTGATGATCAGAGAGACTTGAGGGTTTTATATAAAAGTGCAAAGCCAGTAACTCCTAGATACATGGGCTCATTTGGAGACTGGTTTGGAACAATCCTCATTTCATTTCAAAAATTTCTATACCCCCCAGTCTCACTGTCAACTTTGGATATATCCTTTTACTTTGAAGCACAGTTGAGTATAAATCCGACACAAAAATAGCTGCAAAGTTGCCTCAATAGTCAGAGTTTCGTACGTAGAAGTCCAATAAAAATCAGGTAATAATAACTGTGGGTGAGAGTCTCAAACCCCTTTGCTTTTCTGCTTTGAGAAAGCAGCTGCAGAACTCTCAGGGTTTTGTAAAATGGTTTGAAAACCCTCTATCTACCTCCTTGCAGATTACATTCTGCTAGGTGGCATCTGGATTTGCTGAACAATTCAGTCCATTTCCATCTTGAGGAGCTCTGCTTCTCTCTAAGTACTTCTTCAAGTTGAGCAAAATCTGTCTCCTTTTTTACTTATATGCATTGATTCTGGACTCGTCCATTTTGTTGAAGCTATACAAAGTAAGTCTAATATTTCTTCCATGATGCTGATGGTGGTGGTGGTGGTAGTGGGACTTTAGCAAATGATGTTAGCTACTATGTCCCCTGTACATGATTTCTTTTGGAGGCCACCATTTTCAGTGGCTCGTGTTCCCTGACACTGCCATCATGGCTGAAGTTTTGAGGTACTTTGCAGCTGATATGTCCACTTTTTTAGTATATAAAACCATGTGCCTTTGTTATTCTTTGATACTCCTCTTTAATTCCCTCCCCACCTCTACTTCCACCCCTGACCTTGGACTTGCCATTTCCCCTGAAGAATTGGATCGCTGAAGGCAGGCCGTCTCCTCCCACATGCTTGTGTTGTGCACCTGAGGCCTGGCGAACCAGGGGCTTGGCCAACAGAGGGCCTGGCACACCTATGTCTGGTGCAATTGGGGTATTATCCGTGTCTCCACCTGGGATGGAAGCCAGGACCTTCTCCGTGTAAAGCAGATGTGCTAATCACTACATTATGGAGCCACCCCATGCCTTTATTTTTGATGGAATTAAGCACTAAAGGGCATAAATTGTTTATTTATCATCTTCCACTTTCCTAAATTAAATAATGAATAGAGTTAAAGTTCAAGATATTTTGCTGAGTAAGGCCCCTTCAACATTTTAAATATAGTAATATACTGTCTACAAAAGTAGGTTAATTGACCATATTATTCAGTAATGACACTGTTAAGATACTCACAAAATTGCATCCTTATGCTATGTGTCCAATGTTCAGAGAGCAAGTGGCCTGTTTCTCAGTATTTGACGAAACCTAAAGTAAAGACAGGATGTTTTATTGCCAAGAATACTTTGAGTATTTGCATTTTTAACAATATTTCTAGAATGATTATAAAATAAATTCGCTATAATAAACACATTTTTAATGAAAATCTAAATTTTGTCCAAGCAATTTAGTTCAATGGACTAAATTATGATGACCATATGTACCAAGATTTCTAATAGAGTTATAACTTCAAAGATACTTTCCATAACCATACCTGTGTTTGCCAGGCCAAATGGTATCATTTTGGGGTAGGAAAATATAGTTAATGTTTTTTTTTGTTTGTTTTTAGTTTCAAGTATATAGTACATTGGCTAGAGATTTATATAGTTTATGAAACCATCCCTCTGATTGTTCTTTCCCTCCTTTGGTTCCACACCTAGCCATTACATTAATGCTGACTGCATTCCCTTTGCTGTGCTCCCCATACTCTTGACTGTCAAACTGGCTTTTAATTAAAAAAAATTGAATGTTAAATTTAAATTGTAGCACGTTTTCCACTTACTTATTCATTTAGGCATTTAACAAATGTTCATTCACCATTTACATTCCTAGAACTGTGCTAGGTTCTTGGGTACAATGACAAACGTGAAAAATGAAAGTTCTTTTCTTTTGGAAGCTATCACTGAAAACAATTGAGATGGCCAACTACATCTGCAGAGTCAAGTCTCTGCAGTGACTGGGGGCTTCTGTGGACTGTTTTTCACAGCGTGCCCATCTATTAGCAGTGGGCCTGAAAAAAGATACTGATTCCAATTATTTTGATAAATTCATGTAGTGAGTGTAGTTGATTAGTAGCAAACTTGATTTGACATGAAGGAGATATTTGGGGCCTTACAAGACAGTAGGCAGGGACATGAGACCTGAATTGACTTACTGTACTCACAAGCCAGGAAGTCCTTGGCAGCAAGAAGAGAAGTATAATTCCGATTCATGGGTTTTGACCTGGAACCAGACCTCATAAGTCTTAACTCCCTCCTGGCTATTTGACTTAATAATGTCCAAGACCTTTTGACATTTGTGCTGCAGTGAAATTTTAGTTCACTGTGGAATATGGAATCAGAGAAAGATAGAAAAATGAATGTCACAGACGATTTGAGATCTCACTGCGTCTATTTCTACTGCCCCCCACTTCCAAAGTACATCTATTGATAGTTAAAATGGTGAATCTATATCCTCATTTTTCATCTATCTATTTACTTCAGGTGATAGAATAAAGAACCGTTTGGAGAGAAGAGGAGGAATAAAAAGCTTGGACAATTCTTTTCATAGGAACTGATACGGGAGCCAGTTCCTTCTCCTTAAGCCCCACTGCTTGCTGGGAATTTAAGCCACTTATTCAGGGAAGAGTGCTTTTAGAATTGTAAGTGCAGGGATTCTTCTTCCTTTAAATATTTGTATTTTGAAGGTTAATCTAGAGATGAATCCAAAGGACAAGAGAGTCTGCTTGCCTGCTTCTTTGTCAATATTAGTCATTTTCCAACAACACTGAAAAAATAACAGCCTGCATTAATTGCTTTGCTGAAGGGTAGTAGTCAATCGAAACTTCACTCACTAATATTAGATAGTAAGTGATACAAGACTCAGGTTGCATTCTAACTGAAGGAAATTTCATGCTCCTCAACCCCCATGAATATCCAAGACATTTGAGCCCCATTTTCCCTAAGTAACTTGTATAGTGTGAACTCCTGGATACCAGAGTGTTCCCTTATTATTAATATATCACCCTGAGCTCTTGTCAGGAGTAGGTTGGAGAAATGCAGGGCTTTACAAAGAACAAAGGATCCAATAATGAATGGACTTACGGAAGAACCGGCATGCTCTTAGTTTCTGGCAAAAGTAAATTTCCAGGAGTAGTGGTGCAGTGAGGCATCTGACATACCTGATGGTGTTTCTGACTCTAAGAGGAAGATGTGAGAGAAACTCTAGTCATAAGACTGTTCTCATTACACAATCTAAAAGCTCATTCAGTGATGGAGAGTAGTATTGGTGGCTCCAGAAAACTGCTTCCTTTAGTATTGTGAAATAAATAAAATGCAATTTTCCTGTCAGTGGTTAAGAGTTTACAAGTCTCCCCTGAATGTATTTGTAGTTCCCTAGTGTGCTCTTTGGGAGGCATCTATTTCCCTATGCATGTATCTCTGTGTGTGCATCTAATCCTACCTATTTGAGTATATTTCCCCTAGTGGTTTTAGTAATGAGACAGAAAAGTCACAATAAAAATCCATGTGCCTGTAAAGGTGCACGTGTGTATGTATGTGTGTGTGAGATCATCTCATCAAAGTAGACCTGCTTGTTTTGTTCCCAAACTTATAAGTACTTAAAAAAAATTTTTGTCCATAGTTTACTTAAGTTTGTTATATTCAATGTAAGGTAAAGAATCCAATTTTTTTATTTCAAGTTTAAGTATAGCTCGAAACATTTGTTTGAAAAAATTTAGTCTTCTGTAGAGGCATATATGATTTGTAATGTTGTTGACTTACATGATACAATAATAATGAAAATGAATGTTTAGCTTTGTAAATGGCTCAGAGGTCAGAAGTATGAATTCTTTTATTGATATCAAGGGAAGGAGAACAAAGGAGAGAAGGCGCAGAGCCTGAGGGATAGATGAATTCAATCATATTCAGAGCTCAAGTAGAGAACACTACCGAGTTTTGGAGTGAGGCTGTGTAAGGACAGAGCAGGTTCTCAAACATGCAGTCAGATCAGCAGCATTAACATCACTGGAGAACTCATTAAAATGCAAGTTTTCAGGACCTGCTCAGCCTTGTGAGTCAGAAACTGGGAGTGTGGGACCCAGCAATACATTTTAACAAACTTTCCATGCACCATGCTGAAGTGTGAGAACCACTCTGAGGTTCATGAGGGTGTTAGAGTTTGAGTCAAGGATGGGTGTGTTTGACATGTATTTTTATTTATTTTATTATTATTATTTATGCTTACAGTGCCTGGTCTTCCTAGGTGGTCTCCCATCCAAGTATTAATGAGGCCGAACCCTGCTTACCTTCTGAGATCAGACATCAGGCTAGTTCAGGGTGGCATGGCCATAGACCATGAATGGGTATGTTTGAAACAGCTTCTAAGTTTGAGATTGATTTCTGTAGGATCAGGAATTAATTGAGCATGGTTTGGTGAAAGGGTTAAGAATGACAACAAGGATGAATCTTATTATTATGCTAAGGGAAGTAAATTAGACAAACATTGAGAACCATATGATTTCACTCATAAGTGGCATAGAAACTTGAAAGCAACAAATAAGACAAACAAAAACTCATAGAAGAGATGACATTTAAATAAATAGACTTTTAAATAAAAACCTGTTTAGTGGTTGCAAGAAAGAAAGAAGTTAGATGAAGGGGGTCAAAGATATGGTGACAGAAAAAAAATTAACTTTGGGTGTTGAACACAATGCAATGTACATAAATGTATTATTAAATTGTATACTTGAAACCTATATAATTCTATTAACCAATGGCAGCCCAATAAATTTAATAAAAAAAGAATGATTCTAGTAGGGATAATTGGCACTTAAAGCTTAGTTATAGGTGATGTATCTGGAAAAGCAGGGTTGGAGTTAGGCATCTAGGAAGCTTTTGAAAGAGGCCTGGCATGGGTTGGGAATCAATGGGTTGGGAATCAGGGGATTATGCAGGCATCATATGAGAGGGAGTGACCTGAGATAAAAGGTGAGCCCTGGGTGGAACACAGTTGAAACCAAAGAGCTGAGGGGTAATAGAAATCTAGGACATAGAAAATCTACGTCCTTACCTGAGCATTTTCAATGAGCTGGAAGAACATGGTAAGCTGATTTCTTTAAACATTAGGTACATGCTCACTTCTCTTGTGTACTCCATAGAGCTGATATAGAATGACATAGATATGAAAATCTTTTGTAAATGTTTGCATAATCTTAATATGTTTAAGTGTGGTTCAGGAGACTCAGGAGTGGATTTTTTAATTCCACGATTTCTTAAGATTGTCATGAAAACATTACAGAAGTCGTATTTGCTTCTGTAGAATCTGGAAGATTTTCCCTTGCTCTTTGGAACACGAGCCCCATCACTTTTCCCCCTTTCCAATGACATATTCTCAAGGACAAGTTACGGATGCAAATCCTTAAAAAAGAAACAATTTTTTAAATTTGACAACTCAGAATAAGAATTTTAAAATATCCATGCCATTCTCCAATCTTTTGCCAATAAAACTAATTTGGGGGTAATACTTTTATTCATTTTTTAAGTCTATTATTATTTTTATTAAGTTTATTGCAGACATTGAATAATACAATTATATAATTTTCAGGCGTATATTATAATTTGATATCTATATAGTCTATTATGTGTTTACCACCCAAAGTCCTGTTTCCTTCAGCTACCATGTATTTTATCCCCATTATCTACTTCGCCCTATCCATAACCCTCTTTATTTGATTCCCTTTACGCTACCTATCTTCCTGCTCTTCCCTCACCCCACTAGTAACCACTACTCTATAGTCCTCTGGTAACCACTAACCTATAGTCCATGTCCATGAGTTCCTGTTTGTTTGTCCTGCTCATTCGTTGCTTTTAGATTTATATCTCACATATAAGTGATATCATATACTTTTCAACTTTTTCAGTCTGGTTTATTTTGCTCAGCATGACTATCTTGAGGTCCATCTATGTTGTCATAAATGGCACTATTTCATCTCTTCTTATGGCTGAGTAATATTCCATTGTAGTTATGCACCAAAGATTCTTCAGGCAATCATCTATCATAGGACACTTCAGTTGCTTCCTTGTCCTGGCCACTGTGAACAATGCTGTTAGAAACATTGGTGTGCAAATGTCTTTTTGGATATGGGTTTTCAAGTCTTTGCGGGTAAAGACTTGAAAGATTGCAGAAGGATTGCTGGATCATACGGTCGATCAATTCTTAGTATTTTTGAGGAATCTTCATACTGTTTTTTATAGCGGCTGTACAAGTAACATGAATTCATAGAACATTTTGGTGTGTGGTGATAGACAACAATCTATTTTCATTGTTTTGCAGGTGGCTTTCCAGTATTTATTTTCAGCACCATTTTTGAAGATGCTGTCTTTTTTCCGCTGTATGTATTAGGCTTTTTTGTCAAAAATTATTTGCCAATGTAAATATGGACTCTTGATTCTGTTTCACTGGTCTTTTTTTCCTGTTGTTTTCAATTTCATGTATTTCTGCTCTAATTTTGATTATTTTTTTCTTCTGCTGACTTTAGGCTTCATTTGTTTTTCTTTTACTAGTTTTTTTAAGATGAAGAGTTAGGTTGTTTATTTGACCTTATTCTTGTTTTTGGAGATAGGCCTGTAATTATATGAATTTTCCTCTTATAACTGCTTTTGCCATGTTCCAAAAGTTTTGATATGTTGTACTATCATTATCATTTCTCTGTGTATCTCTTGATCTCTCTTTTTATATCTTCTCTCACCAGTTATTCTTCAGTAGCATGTTGTTTAATCTCCATGTATTTGTGTTTTTTCCTAATTTATTTTTGCAGTTGATCTCTAGTTTCAAAGCATTATGATCAGAGAATATGGTTGGTATGATTTCAACCTTCTTATATTCGTTGAGGCTATATCTGTGTCCCAAAATGTGTCTGATTCTCGAAAATGTCCCATGTGCACTAGAGAGGAATATATAAGCAGTTGTTTTGGGATGGAAGGCTCTAAATGTCAATTATGCCTAGTTGGTCACGGTGATAAGACAGCTTTCCTGTACTAAATCGTTAGGTGTATAACCATTAGGCATTTAAATTAGATTATTTATTCGCTGTTTAAAATATTAGACAGTTTTAATAAATGCCTTTGAGTACACTAATAATGATTCACCTGGAATAAGTTCTCTTCTATATTCCATTCTAACTTCTAATAATCAAAGCTAAAGCAGCATGAAATAGCATTGATACAATGCACACAGATCACCATTCACTGGAGTTATTCGTGATGAAAATATTGTTGTTACGCTTGGTATGTAATATGAATCAACTATACTTTAGCTCTTCCAGACTAGTTGAAGAATAAAATACTGAGGGACCCCACTAGAAATATGTCCTTTAAAATGTGTGTTGGAGAAGTAGCACCAGAAATCAAACTTTTTAAAATTAGTCTTTGATGCCTAGACAATGGTAGCTTGGTCTAGTGTAGTTTAGTTTATGCTCATTTTATCCTCAGGACTTTGTTCAGAGCAGCCTTTATCTCCATTTCTTACATGCTGTAAATGAGGGGGTATAAGAAAGGAGTTACTGTGGAATAGAACAGTCATAAGCTTCGAATATCAGGTGGGTTATCATATGGGGCTTATCATGTGGGGCTCATGTGCATTGTGAAAAGACCTCCAAGGAATAAGCACACCACTGCACAGGTAGAAAAGGCCTTCTGCTGGCCAGCTACTGAAGGAACTTTTAACACAGCTATCACTAACAGGGGATAGGGGCCAAGAATGTACTGGGGTGAGGATGATGATGAGAGAGGTCAGAACGTAGTAGATGATCTCAGTGACAGGAGCAGGGGCACAGGACTGAGCCATCAGAGGAACTATGTCACGCATAAAATGATCGATGACGTTGGGCCAGAAGAAAAGCAATTGAGAGAGTTGTACACTGGAGAGAGAGTAAGTAAGGAACCCAAATGCCTGGTAAAGAGACAGCATATTTGTTGGGTTATGACAGTTTGTCTAGTGCAATGGGTAGTAGATACCGTTCTACTGACCACATGCAATGATGCGGAAGAAATATGCCTCTGTTGCACCAAGTGAAGTAAAAAAATATAACTAGAAGAGACAGCGAACAAAAGAGATGTTTTTTGTCTTTGAGATGAAATTGACTAGCTTCCTGGGCGTAGTAGAGGTAATGTGCCATATCTGAAGAAAAGCAAAATTCTGTAGAAAAATAAATATTGTGGTATGAAGCCTTTAGTCACCCCTCACAGCAAAGATAATGGTCCCATTTTCCATGATGTTAAATATATAGACCCCGAAGAAAAGTGAGAAAAAGAAACTGCAACTCCTGTCAACCAGTGTGGCCAGGAGTTGGAACTCAGTCCTATTGGTTTTTGCTGAAATGTTCATGAATCTCAGGACTGCAGAGAAGATGGAAAACACCATTATACAACTTGTTTTGTTTCTTGAAAAACTTATAGGAAACCTTTTCAAGGTACATACATACGCTGGCTATTTGGCAATTACTTTGGAATGACCCATCTGCTAAGTACTAGCTTTTATTTAAAAGCCACCAATCAACAATACTGCTCATTCCATTTCACTTAAATTGGGTTCATAACACTAGATCTTCACATTACTTGGACATAAATGACATATACAGGGCCTTCCATCCCCAAACAGCTGCTTATACATTCTTCTATAGTACACATGGAACATTCTCAAGAGTCAACCATATACTGGGAAAGAGATAGCCTCAACAAATATAAGAGGTTTGAAATCATCCCAACTATATTCCCTGATCATAGTACTTTGAAATTAGAGATCAACTGAAAGAAGAAATCAGGAAGAATGACAAACACATGGAGATTAAATAACATGCTACTGAAAAATAAGTGATTCAGGGAACAAATAAAAAGATAGATCAAGAGATACATAGAAAGAAATGATAATGATAGTACAACATATCAAAACTTTTGGAACACAGCAAAAGCAGGCATAAGAGGAAAGGTATTATCATTACAGACCTATCTCCAAAAACAAGAATGAGCCAAAATAAAAAAACTAACCCTTCATCTTTAAAAAGTAGAAATGGAAGAACAAATAAAACCTCCAGTAAGAAAAAGAAAAGAAATATAATCAAAATTGGAGCAGAAAAAATAAAATTAAAAACAAAATAAAAATCAATAGATAAAATAAATGTAACAGAGACTTTGTTCTTTGAGAAGAATAATAAAATTGACAAACTCCTGGCTAGACTCACTAAAGAAAAGAGAATAGGACACAAATTAAAAAAATCATGGATGAAAGGAGCAGAAATTAATTCAGACAGTACAGAAGTACAAAGAATCTTATAAGAATACTATGAAAATGTATATAACACCTAATTTAATAACCTAGAAGAAATGGACTAGTACTTAGAAAAATACAACCTTCCTAGACTGAATCACAAGAACTGGAAAATCTAAAGAGACCGATCAGCAGTATGGAAATTGAAACAATCATCAAAAAACTACCAGAAAGAAAAAGTCCAAGACCAGATGGCTTCACCAATGAATTCTACCAAACATTCAAAGATTTAATACCTATTTTCCTCAAACTCTTCCAAAAAATCAAAGAAGAGGCAATACTTCCCAAATCATTTTATGAGGCCAATATGCATCTGATAGTAAAACTTAGTAAAGATAATGAAAAGAAAAGAAAAGAAAAGAAAAGTAAATCACACTGATATCTCTCATGAATACAGATGGAAGAATCCTAAATAAGATACTAGTGCACTGAATACAGCAACATATTAAAAAGATTACACACCATGATCAAGTGAGCTTTATCCCAGGGGCACAGGGATGGTTCAACATACACAAATTGATTAATGTGAACACCACATAAACAAATAAAAAATAAGGATCATATGATTATATCAATAGATGCAGAAAAACCTTTGACAAGATATAGCACACATTTATCATCAAAACACTTAATGAAATTGGTATAAAATAAAAGTACCTTAGCATAATAAAGGCCATCTATGACAAACTCTCAGCCAACATTATACTGAATGGTGAAAAACTAAAAACCTTCCATCCAAGATCAGGAACAAGGTAAGAGTGTCCACTATCACCACTGTTATTCAATAATAACATTGGAGGTCCTAGCAAGTGCAATCAAGCAGGAGAAAGATACAAAAGGCTTCTATATAGGAAATGAAGAAGTCATACTGTCACTATTTGTGGATGACATGATTCTTTACATAAAAACTCTAAAGACTCTACAAGGACACAACTAGAAACAATAAACAATTACAGTATAGTTTCTGGATACAAAATCAATGTTCAAAAGTCTATTGCCTTCCTATACTCTAATAACAAAGTGTGTGAATAAGAAGTGGAAAAAATAATTCCTTTTGCAAATGCAACAAAAAGAATAAAATACCTAGGAATAAATTTAATGAAACATGTGAAGGACCTATTTAATGAAAACTACAAGTCTGTATTAAAAGAAATTGAATAAGATACAAAGAAAAGGAAAGATATTTCATGTTCTTGGATTAGAAGAATCAACATAGTTAAAATGACCATATTACCTAAAGCATTATACATATTTTATGCAACCTTTATCAAAATCCCATTGACATATTTTAAAGAAGTAGAACAAAAAATTATCAGATTTGTATGGAAGCACAAAGACCCCAAATCGCCAAAGCCATCCTGAGAAAAATAAAGGAGCCTGGATGCATCACTCTGCCCAACTTCAAATTATACTATAAATTGACATTAATCAAAATGGCATGGTATTGGCAGCGAAACAGACACATGAACCAGTGGAACAGAATTGAGAATCCAGGAGTAAACCCATATTTATGTGGGAAAATAATAGTCACAAAAAATTAAAAAACATTCGTGGAGAAAAGAAAGTCTCTTCAATAAATAGTGCTGGAAAAACTGGAAAGCTATCTGCAGAACAATGAACCTAGACTGTTTATCACCACACACCATAATTAAGTCAAAGTGCATTACAGACCTGAATATGAGACTGAAAACAATAAAATGCATAGAAGAAAACATAGGAGCTAAACTCAAGGACCTTGGACTTAAAGAGAATTTTATGACTTCAACCTCGAAAGGAAGGGAAGTAAAAGCAAAAAGAAATGAACAGGACTACCTCAAACTAAAAAGCTCCTGCTCAGCAAAAGAAACTGTCAACAAGGCAAAGAGACAGCCATCCCAATGGGAAAATATATTTGCAAACAACACTTCTGATAAGGGCCTAATTTCCAAACTGTACAAAGAACTTATACAACTCAATAACAACAATTATCAAATGATGCAATGAATAAATGGGCCAAGGACCTGCACAGACACTTCTCCCTAGAGGACATACAAATGGCCAACAAATATTTGAAAACATGCTCAACTTCGCTAGCTATTAGAAAAATGCAAATCAAAAGCACAATGAGATACCATCTCACACATGTTAGAAAGGCTACAATCAACAGTCCATATAAAATGTTGGAGAGGATGAAGAGTAAAAAGAACCCTCATACACTGCTAGTGGGACTGCAAATTGGTAAACCACTATGGAAAACAGTATGGACGTTCTTCAAAAATCTGAGAATTGATATACCGTATGATCCAACAATATTTCTGCTGGATTTTTACCCCAAAGACTTGAAAACTCATATCTGTAATAATTATTGTACACTGATGTTCATAGTAGCACTATTCACAGTGGCCTGAACATGGAAGCAACCAAAGTGTCTGATGTTAGATGGTTGGCTAAAGAAGCTGTGGTACATATATACAATGGAATATTACTCAGCCATAAGAAGAGGTGAAATACTGTCTTTTGCAACCACACGGATAGACCTCAAGATAATCATGCTAAGCACAATAGGCCAGACTGAAAATGTTGAAAATCACTTGATATCACTTATCTGTGGGATATAAACCTAAAAGTAACAAATGAGCAGGATATACAAAGACTCATGGACACTATAGTCTACTGGTTACCAGAAGGTAGGAGGAGGGGAGGAGTGGGGACTTAGACGGAGTAAAGGGTTAAATAATAGGATAGTGGGAGGGTTAAGTGTGTAAAGGGGATCAAATATACAGTAGTTGAAAGAAACTGGACTTTGAGGGAGTAAACACACAATGAATATAGAGATGTCAATGTATAATGTACACCTGAAAATTATGTAATTGTATTAACCAATGTTACCAGTATAAACTTAATAATAAAAAAAAAGAAATCTAACTATGGGAGGTGAACACAGTAAATATATATATGCATTAATGTTAAAAAGTACAGTGAAATTGTTGGATTTTGTTAAGCAATGCCACCATATTTTTTAAAAATTATTACTATCATGCATGCTACAGTGGTGATATTTACATATTAGTCTGCTTTAATGAAAGACGAGGTGGTCAGAGAGGGTAAATCTGAATAAATGAGAAAAAGTTTGCCAAACAGAGAACAGGTTGGAAAAAGATATTCTTGGGAAAATAAAGAGTTGTGCTATGTAAAAAAAGAAGAGATGAAGTACCTCAATTTTTAGTACCTCAAGATCACTTTTAGAATTGAAGAGGAATTTTCACTCAGAAATCTAACCTTATAATCAGCTCTTTGTTAAGCTTCTGTAGATATGCTTGCTGTACAAACTGTGGGGCAGGGTGAATTCAAAATTAAGTGAAGATTCATCATCTCTTTTATTTGTTCTGAGTAAACAACAAATGTAATTGCCTATAACCCATAGCAACTCCTGTGCTTCGTAACCGTCAGGACAAATTGAACAATCAGCCATGTCATCTAAGCCCTATAAAGGCAAAGTTGCCCCTGAGCTTGGAGCCCATTTTTAGAGCGCTAGCTCCTCTGAGAATGCCGGTGTAATAAACCTCAGTTCTTCAACTCTCTGAGTGCTGCTTGGTTTCTCGCCAGTCTGACTTTTGCAACATTTCTGCAACAGAATAAATTCTTATTCTGTTGTTCTTTTCTCTTTTCTTTTGCAATAATTCAAATTTATAAAGTCATAGAAAAATTAGTTCAAAGAATTTCTATGTATTCTGCAGAGAGGATAAATAACTTGTCCAGGTGACACAGAGGCTGTCTGGCTTAAGAGCCCAAGATCTTGACCGGTTACTTTGCTATTTTGCTTCTATTTAAAGTTGTATGTAATTCTAAGGAAGGTCAAGATGTATGGACATGGACACAAAACAAATGAACTATAGAGCACTGATATATATCACAAAGATTCTTTGTTTTATCAAATAAATCTCCACAGTATGTATTTAAACTTCCCAACTGAACTACAAAGTATAAAACTTCCATTCACCAACAAATCGCTTATGCAAAAACGAAGTACTTAAATAGTAGCCCTTCCTGAAATCTGAAAATTCCCATCATGTCTTCTTTCATGATATGTGTTTTTAGCTGGCGCCTATTTATATGCATTTACTACAAAGGCTGTTTTAAAGCATAGGACTTTTAAAAAAGTCTAGGTTAAGATTGTTTCTATAAAGTGTTTTCATGAGCAGTAAATTTATTATATTGTTCATAGTTTTGGTGGAGATACAGATTCTGTGTTGTCTCCTTCTATGTGTCAAAGGAAGCGTAGTCTTCTTGTGGTGTCATTGTATGTACCCTACATATTATAAGAAAATTGTTTGCATTCATTGAATGTCCAAATCATCTTTCACATCAACCACCTGTACTTAATAGAAGCAATGTGGAAAAAACGTCTCCTGTATTAATTCTTTCACAGCCAGAAGGCTGTGGTATCAAGACATCGTCCATTGGCAAACAGAATTATTCACGGCGGAAGACGAAGCATGTGTGCAGAGTTTCCAGGTAAAGGAATAATGGATTCATCTGGTACATCACTGATTCTGTCTCTTGATTGATTCTTTCTCTGCATTGATTATTAGCAATAAGCTTTTTCATAGTAGAGAAGAGGTTTCATAAGGTAATAAACCTACTGAGGGCATAGCTTGGTCGACACTCTCCACTACTAAGAAGAATACAGCTACCACTTCTCCGAGAAGAACCACAAAGATTACTCTGCTGTGTACATTTTCTACTACTATTCAGTGGCAGAGATGTCTCAGCTATAAAACCATTTTCTTGTAGGGCAAGTGCAGGAGACCTGATTCTGCAGCTAAGCTGATTGCTGGCAAGCTTTCAAGCAGGTTGTTATAGGCTCTCTTCCTAGAATGTGTATGTTGCTGGTTAGTTCAAGACTGCCAGTATCTATGGAATGATACCAACTATTTTTCATATTCCCTTCTGGTACCATATTCCCCATCATCATTTTCTGGTTTTAAATCCTATTTTTGTTGGTTTGACTAAATCTTCTTCCCTTCCTCTTCTGAATGGAAATTGCCAAGATAAAGCCTTTTGTCTCAAGGAAACTACAGTGGAGGCCATAAAGATGTTTACCTGATGACCACATCATGTACAACATGTTCTTCCCACATGGAAACAAGACCATCTATTTTTTTTTTTTACCTTGGAAGGGGCCAGTTTGTCTCATCCATCAGTACCCTTTATTTACATAACAAACCTAATCTAATTAATCTCTGTTAATATAACCAGCATTCTTAATGAAGACCTAAATGGGAACAGCATTTGTAGCTTTTTGTCTTTATTAACCATGCCTTTCTTTTTTCTCTTTGGAGCACAATTTGAGTTGCTTCATGCATATGTGTCTCCAGGATTGCAATCCCTCCTTTGCTTAAATAAATGCTTCTTTTCTTTATTATAGCCAAAATCTTCTTTTTGGAGTGGGGGGGTGGGGGCTAACACTGTTTTGGTTATACAACATCTCACCATTCAATATTTATCTCTTTCTAGACTGTCAGCTTTGTGAGAGACTGAAACATGACTTATTTTCTTTATCTGATTTATTTTCTAGCTCTGTACCTTATGATATCCATTAAGTGTTTTTAAAATGAATGAGTCAACAATAAACAAAGAAATATAATAGTTCTGAAAAGAGACTAATTATAACTTTGACACATTTTATTTTCTCTCACAAAGACAAAGTAATTTCCCACATTCTCCCTTGAGTAGCAAATTATCTGAATGAATGAATGTCTATTGGGTCTTAGATCCTGACTTCTTTGTTTGTCCCGGAAGGCAACCTACTTCATTGATATCCCAAGGAACACAGGGATTTGGGCTGGCTGTTTTTTGGGTCAAATTCTCAGACAATTTGCCAGTAGAGATGTCGTTGTCGATGTCATCATCATTATCATCGTAATCATCTATTACAGAATTTTGTATTAAAGATACCACAGGCTACAAAATGAAAATGTCTTTTTAATTCTCTTATATCCAAGACATCCTCTTTTCCCTAATGCAAGGAGTTCGGTTTCTTATCTGTCCTTTGATATTATATTCTTTCCTTTTTAAAACACACACACAAAGTTATAATTTTATGCACAAATGAGTTACATATAAATAGCTTACATACTATTCATCATTTATTCACTCAACAATATAACTTGGAGGTGGTTCCATTTCTGTACGTCTAAAACTCCCTCATTTAGAAAACGCTACATTGTATTTCATTGCACGGACATATAATTTATGTAAATAGTTCTCAATGCATAGGCAGTTAAATAATTTCTAAAAATTGGCTACTACAAAAATCGCTGCTATGAATTTTTTTGTAGATACCTATTTTCCAATATGCATGATGATTTGTATAGGCCAAGTATCTAGGGGGACGTGAAACTTTTGGGTTAATGAATATGGGCATTTGAAATTTTGATAAGCTGCTTCCAATTTGTCCTAAGTAGAGGTTGTTTCAGTTTCCACTTTTGTTGGTCATGTATGCATCTTTTCCAATCTTCAGATGAATGAATATTTGATGGTTAAACATATGAATGACAAAACATGATACTTTCTTACATGTTATTATGTATTTTTCTCTTTATGAGTGAAACAATAGTTTTTTAAACAATGAGTAAGATTTTTCTGTGGGATCATAAAATTGTAACCGGAACAATTCACCCCAAATTTCCATTCTCCATCTTCTTCATCCACAAAGTGAGAGAGTTGCACAAGGTCTCTGAGTCTTTTCTTGCACTAACAATTCTCAGAAAAGTACGAAGATCCATGATCAATAGGTTCAGTATTAAAAAGAATAATTCTTGGAATGCTACTAATTATTTACTTAATTTTGTTACCTGAAAAAGTATGAAGATATTCCAGTTGCCTAATGATTGTTTTTGTTCAAGGTTCAAATTTTTATGCTCTCAGAAATTTTTGCAGGGCATGTTTCCTATCTTCGTTCTTCAACTACAGATCACAGGATTAATGAGTGGGGTTCT
The DNA here is from genome assembly GCA_030015415.1 of Cynopterus sphinx. Classification (NCBI taxonomy): domain Eukaryota; kingdom Metazoa; phylum Chordata; class Mammalia; order Chiroptera; family Pteropodidae; genus Cynopterus; species Cynopterus sphinx. The sequence goes on from CM057384.1 coordinate 79,991,294, forward strand.
CACAGAAAAGAACAGAGTTATAATTTTCTGCATTCCAGCTTCATGCTCATATGTTCGGCTCAGGTACACAACCATCGCTGAACCATAGAAGAGTGAAACTACAGCAAATGGGACCCACAGGTGGAGAAAGGCTTTCTTTAGCCAGCTGGTGAAGGCACCCTCAACACAGTTCTCATGACAAGAGCATCAGACCCCATGATATAAAGGAAAAGAATAAATAAGAATAGAGAACTTATGATTGTCCTATAATACTCCGTTGTTGGGGCTCTGAACAGATGCATGCTAATAGACATTTTGCAAATATTTTACAATAAGTTAAATACATTTTTTTGCTCTAATTGCCCATGAGGCCTACTGATTAACAGTATTTATATCCCCAGAAATTTCCGGAGGGCCTGTTTCATATCTTTGTTCCTAAGACTGTATATTACAGGGTTAAGAAGTGGGGTCACAACAGAATAAAACAGAGTCACAATCTTCTGTATTCCAGCTTTATGCTCAGATTTCTGGCTCCCATACATGACCATCACTGAACCATAGAACAGTGAAACCACAGATAGATGAGCCCCACATGTGGAGAAAGCCTTTCTTCGTCCAGCGGCTGAAGGGACTTTCAATACAGCTCTTAGTACCAGAGCATAGGACCCCATGATGAAGAGAAAGAGAATGATGAGGGGTAAAAGAGTTAAATTGGAAAAGACCAGCTGTACCACAGGAGCTTTTTTGCAAGTGAGTGCTAGAAGAGGACCTGTGTCACATAGGAAATGATCAATAATTCTGGAGCCACAGAAGGACATTTGAGAGATGAGGATGACAGGAAAGAAAAACCAGAGAAAACCAAGTACCCAGCAGCTGACCACAAGATGGGTGCACAGACGTGCAGTCATAACGGTGGGGTAATGTAGAGGCTGGCAGATGGCAAGGTATCGATCAAATGCCATGAGAGCCAAAAAAAAGCATTCTGTAGAACCCAACGAGAAGAAAAAGTAGAACTGGAGAAAGCACCCAGAGAAGGAGATGACCTTGGTGTCAGAGAGGAAATTGGCCAACATGTTGGGGACAGTGGAGGTGACATACCAGATCTCCAAGAAGGAGAAGTTGGCAAGCAGGATGTACATGGGTGTGTGGAGTCTCTGATCCCAGTGCACAGCACAGATGATGGAACCATTGCCCATGAGGGTCAGGAGGTAGACAGCAGAGAAGAGCACGAAGAGAAGGATCTGCCCCTCTTTAGGGCAAGGGAAGCCCAAGAGGATAAAGCCAGTGATGGTGCTGGAGTTGTCGTAGGGTTTCATGAGTCTTTGAGCTGTGAAAGCACCAGCAAATATCAAATGATTGGTTATAGATGGACAAGGACTGAGATTTATACCTTAACTCTCTTGGGAAAGAAAATGAAGACTTAGATATCTTTACTAATTTTTTTTTAAACTGAAACATTGACTTGGGCTGCTTCTTTATTCTCATTCATGTTTTCACTGGAGACTCAGAAAACTTTTGGTCAGAATTGTTAAGCTCTTGAAAGAGAATGTTGTAGAGATATTTGAAGATTGTATTAGATGTTGCACTTTATATATTCTCCGTTAACTATCTGTTCTCACAAACAAGGAATTTCTTCCACTTTGAGCAGAGGTGACATCAATCATAGTTGTGACAGAAGCTGTGTAGCCACATAACATGAATTCATAGAACACTTTGAATTATTTCTTTTACATGTTTTCTGAAACTGGCCTTATTTCAAACAAAATGATGAATGCTAATTTAGTAATATTACACACCAGTTTCATATGTAAAAATGTAAAATCAGATAGAGGATACTAGCCTTAGTTTCCGTTGAGTTAAAATAGCAAAGCTAGTCACCCATAGTTGACCAAGCTGAAAATATTAATGGGCCATGTTGAAACAGGTTTGTGGTACTTGGAAATAAGATATGCATTTTCCCAGTCTTCTGTTATATACATAAAATTCTATTTTCATTGTACAAACTGAGGATATTGATCATAACATGAAATTCTAAATAGCAGTGGATTTGTAGTGTATGAAAAGCTAAAACTTTCTTCATTCTCCAGTAACTACTTGGACGCTTCTCTGGGCAGAGTGTCGTTGACAGATTGAATATCTATATAATGAATATTTTTGGTCTGTTTTAAATGAGTTAGAATATCTGTGTTAAAAAATCATGCAATCAGGCTTGGCAACAATAGAACTCTCTGTAAATAAATATATAAATGAGCAACTTAAAAAACCTCTGTGTTCCCAAACTTTTTTTCTATGATAAATCCATGATTTGCTCTTTGAAATTTGACATGAAACCTAAGGAGTCTAACAATTTCTTACTGTAAGAGTCTAGAAACTTCTAGGACCCAGAGTAAAAGGCCATGGCAACAAAATGAGGCCCCTTCTCCAGTGTAGGTGTGAGTGCTCAGAACGCTTTGTTGGGAGAGGAATGTAATTGTTGGGGGTGGGGGTAGGAGCCAGAAGGGTCATTTTAAACTTAAGATTCTGATTCTTATTGCATGAGGTTTGCTCGGGGCCAATATAATCTCCACAGATCTAACAGACTCTACTTTAATGTATATACCTGGAATATGATTTGATGATGTGAGAAGGGTGAGCTAGGCTTTTATATTTGTACCATGAACATCTATTTTATGTCTTTTTCTTATCTGCTTTAAAAGTCATTTGTATAGGGGCCAAATGCATTTCTGTGACCACATAATTATCTTTTTTAAGGGGGAGTTGAAAGCAGACAGCAAAAGAGTCTAACATTATTAAAACAGCACTCTGAACCAGCCATGGACATTGAGCATTAGGCATTTGCAGCATACCCTGGCCTTTGTAGTATGTTTCCAAAGATCTGTTGCAGTCACGTGATACCACTGATGAATAGAAACAGGGACACAAGAAATGAATTCTGCTATGTGTAAAGGTCTTTGATGTATTCTAAAAATGATTAGGTCTGTAAGTCTAGTACTAATTCAGAGGAAGGTAACGTTATTATGATTAATTAAAAACAGTTCTCATGAATAATGATTAGGTATTTTTCATCAAGGTTGTTTTGCTGGTGTTCCTGAAATTTCATTTTAGGAGTAAGAATCTGCTCCTGAATAATTGACCCCTTGGATTAAATGTTTAACACCTTTTTTATTTTCTGGTTGAATTTATTTCAGTGTAGTATTTTCTCCTTTTCTTTGATCTTAATATCGAATTCACTGGCAATTTCTGAAAGTCTGCCTCCATAATAGGTCTCATATCACTTTACTTCTCTCTAGTTCATCACCTTTTTGTCCCTAGACCACTGTGATTCTGTCCTGACTGGCTTTCTGTTTCTACCTTCGCCTCTCTGCAAGTGTTATGTATACCACAGCCAGGGTCACTGTTTAAAAATGAAAATCATATCATTCTCTTTTCTTGCACACAGACTTCAATTAGCCTCCTAGTGTACTTAGAATAAAATAAAACTCCCAGACTGGGTCTTTAAAATGTCCAAGTTCATCTCATGATTATATTAACCAAACCCATTCTCTCATCTCTCTCTCTCTCTCTCTCTCTCTCTCTCTCTCTCTCTCTCTCTCTCCCTCTCTCTCTCATTCTCCCTGTCTCACACACACATGCACACATGTGAACGCTCTGTTGTGCAAAAAGGTACACACACACACACTCCACTAACATAAGCACAGCAAATATAAATTAGGGTTTAACAAGCAGAGGTGAAGCAGGGAGTAGGCTTGTGGGGCCAGCTTTCAGCTAAATTGCAAAAATATGTTTCTGAAGCCATGAAGGTCTAGATTAAGCTCTTCATCTCCAACCCTGGCTCTCATGAATGCACACCTTCCCTCCTTCACACAATACTTCAGTAACATAACATTGGCCTTCTTTCAGTTTCTAGAAACAGCCATGAACTTTCCTGACACAGGGTCTTGGCTTTTGTTGTCTTTCATGTTCACTTTTCATCCCCAGTGCCCAGTCAGAGGAAGAGAATAGGAATTTGTAAATGTTTGTCAACAAAATGATTGTCTAGACTGTTACAAGTATAGAGAACATAGTTAATGAAAGTTTACCAATTATTTCACTTGAACTTCAAAAACCCTGTGAGACGAAATTTCAGGAAATGAAAGGTACAAGAAAGGCTCCAAATGACCTGGGGCTACCAGAGTGTGGGCCCAGATAGAGAGGAATTCCACTCCAAGGAAGCGATGGGAGATCGAATGTTCTGGGTGGTAGAACACATCCTGCTCCAGATGGTTACCTCTCTGACTGCAAAAGATAATCATGGTCCACAGCTCTGGGTACTGAGGTAGGAAAGGGAGCAGGATGGCAATTCTAGAAAGAGCATCACAACAAATTAGATTAGTGGCTCTAGTGGAGTCTTTAAGTCTCTATAAACCTTTGTTTTCTTTGTGTGAAAAGAGAATAGGCTTATACGATTTTCAATCACTTTTCATTATAAAATGCTTACTCCTATTGCAAATATATCACCAGTTACATGATATCAAGGGTTTATAGATCTAGAGGTATTATTTTAGTTATATTTATCTCTCAGATGAAAAAAGTCAGGTGGATAGTTTGTAATTTATACATGAAGCTGTTCAATCCAAGCCTGCTGGCTTGCAGCAATTCTCCAGTTGGAGAGTCTGACAAAGCTGCCCTAGGACAAAAGAAGGGTGTCAAAAATGATCATCTATGTGCCATCACCATTTCATGCTGGACCTAACTAAATCTACTGTGGGTGCAAAAATACAATTTCTAACAGGTATTGTTACTTAGTTGAATTAGTTAGCTCCTGTGTACAGAGAGCAGTAGTAGTGTTTACCTGGCATGGACAAGCTGCGTCTGTTCAAAGTGGCAGTTCTGAATCCGTTGTAGAAAGCAAGCACTGTGGCAGAATGCGAAAATGTATACGATGGCGTCAAAACTGTGTTTGTGTCTACAGGAGTTTTGGACTGAGTTAATTAATAAAGCCAAATGAAACAAAGCACATTCTCACCTTCTTAATCTTGGAAAGATTGGGATAGACCCAAGGTAGGTTAGTCTGCTCCTGAACTATAATATGCAAGGTGGGAGAAAGATATTTCTCAGATATTTTACTTTATTCCTAAGGCTAGTTCAGAAAGTGCAATGGTATGATTGGCCTGCTCTCACAGCAGCATATCTGTCTGCTCCTTTTGGTCTGGACAGGTGATTTTCAGACCTGTCCCATTTCTGCAAAGCCTTTGAAAATAAAACAATTTTTCCAGTTATGAGAAGCGTTAGGCAGCTAAGACATAGTAGAAAAACAAAGAATTGGGAGTAAGGAGCATAGAGGTTGAATTCTAACTCATACTTTGCCAGTTGTGGAAAGTTGGTCAAGTCAATTATATAAGCTATTTCTCAGTTCCTTCAGCTGTGATTTGGCACAGTATCACCTTCACCAAAGGACTGAGGACTCTGCATAACATACGTGGAAGTATTTGTCTAGGGCCTAACACACAGTAATGCTTAGGCATTTTTAGCCATATAATATACAGCAGGACAAACGTGAAGGGCACCTTTATTTAGAGTAGTAGTTTTTCTAGCTCTTTACCATGTATTTTCTCCATTAAGCATTACACCGTCTCCTTGCATGGACATGAGGAGAATCCAAACCTGAAGTTACTCTGATGGTGTCTGATCTTCTCGGGAGGAGAGGTGGTCTCTGCAATAGCCATAAAGGAGTGAAGGAGTAGATACAGGTGAAGATCTCTCAGCGTTTGCTGGAGGATGGAGGGATTATAAACAGAGCCTCCAGGGAGTGAACCATGCTCCATGACGACCATTTTACCACTTCTAGAAGAAGGAGAGTGTCAGGAGGCAGTTCTGTGTGAGTTCTTCCTTTCCCTGGAGCCTATCTTCTCTGGAGACCGTGATGTCAGCTGCCTTTGTGTTCTGGCAGAGTAGAAAATATTACCATTTTCAGCCGCAAACATCTCAGGGACAGCATGAGATCTAATCACATTCCAAGATGACTCAGAGTACCTCCTAGGTGTCCAAGGGAAAGTCTGTTAAAGTAACTGCCACCCGAAAATATTTCTGTCTGGCATGAGAATTATTTTATTTTTAAGAAACAGAGTCTCATGAAGAACTTTGCTCTTCCCTCAAACTACCTAAAGGAATTCAATAGAAGTACTGTTCTAGAAGAGATACCATCCCTGATTGCCATAGTATAATATGAACCATTTATGATAGACAGGGAAGAACCTAGCAAGGCCTTTTTGATTAAAGTCCTCTCTGCGACCCACTGTCTCCATATGGCGCAGTCAACATTTATGTACTAAACATAAACTGTTTTCATCTCTCCGTGAATTTCCTTACTTACCTTTGAAGTCCTAGGCCCCTACCTCCTCCTCTTTAGTTCAGAATGACATACATACTCATTTTGTCTACTGTCTTTGAAATTTTCACGCTTATGTGAATTCCCTGTGTGTGAGTATTAACACCTAATTTTTTCCTGTTAGTCTTCCTTATAACATTTAAATTGTTTGACCAGCAATATGAACGAAGAGGAGAAGTAGGAGGAATTTTCCCTTTCTTCACGTAACACAGGGTGTGGTGGCTGCAACACAGGAAGCTATTTACTGGGCCTCTAGTGTGTGGTGCTAATTGTGAGTTTTGGGGCAGACCTCCTCGGATTTTCCAGAAAGACGAGATGGGATGGAAGTATGATGAGATCTCAGGCATAGAGGGCTCTACAGTGTTAGCAGGTTTCAATCTCCTTTCAGGACCACTTTGGCTTTCTTGAAATCTTCTTGTTTGTGGTGGCAATGTCAGTCTCAAGCAGCTCTGGGCACAATTTTTAGGTCCAAGAGAGGCCAGAATAGGGCATTGGGTTCTTTGCCTTCTTCATACCTGATGGAGATGTAGGTCTTTTAGCACAACTCATTTTGTGTGTCTCCAACTGTGGATAAAGTATCATTTCATAGACTTACCCATCTATTTTACTTCCTTGTTTGAATCACTTTGATGTCTTCCTGTGTCCACAACATAAAGTCGTAAAGGTAAACAAGGATCCCTGCAATTCAGCTCAAAGATGCTATTATCATTACTTTTGTTATTGTTGTCATTGTTTTACCTTTTTACAATATTTCTTGTCAATGTCCTTGTGTCAGAGGCAGTTCATGTTACTTAGGCACACAGTGGAAGACTGTATAATATTTTTTGTTGAGGAAATAATTTTACCCTCTGAGAAACAGACAAAAAGTGCACAAAGATGATGGGCAGTGGAAAGAGAAGTCATGTGAAGTGAGAAACCCAGGGAGATTTATTTATTCACATGGAAGTGGAGAGGTAATTTATGAAGTGTCTTCTTTCCCTTTCTTTCTCTCTTCTCTCCTCTCCTCTTCTCTTCTCTCTCTTCTCTTCTCTCTCTTCTCTTCTCTCTCTCTTTTCTTCCTCTTTTTCCTCCTCCTCCTCCTCCTCCTCCTCCTCCTCCTCCCGCTCTTCTTCTCCTTCTCCTTCTCCTTCTCCTTCTCCTCCTCCTCCTCCTCCTCCTCCTTCCTCCTCCTCTTCCTTCTCCTCCTCCTCCTCCTCCTCTTCTTCCCTCCCTCCCCCCCGTCTCTCTCTTGTCTTCTCATTGTTCCCCTCAGCCCAGATATTTTCTCTCAGAATTCTTGGAAGTAGTGTTAGTACAGAAGGTATTTGTTCCCTGTCCATATCCCCTCTGTATTTCCTTCTTCTTTATACTGCAGTACAACTTCTAGCATCTGCATTTATTTTCCTGTCCCCCCGCCCTCATTTCCCTCCCTGACTTGGAAACCTGCTTTGCCTTCCTGTTCTTTTTCCTCCCAGCCAAAAGTGCTGAGAAGTTAATGATCTCCTCACTCCCCAGAAGCACTCAACAATGGACAGATGGGATTTAGGATATCAATAACCCAGCTCCCTTGCCCTCAGTGCAGGATAACCCTGAGATGTCTGTATGACGCCCAAGCATTCTCCAGAGAGTTTAGCTCCAGTTACCTAGTGGTAGTTGGCTTGACAATGCACCCTTTCCTGGAAGACTTCCTTTGCTTATTTCATTTTTTCTCTACCAATGTTCCCTTCATTACCCAAAAAACCCACTTGCACTGGTTTCAGGATTTTCTTCCAGGGAGACCAAAAAAGACACAGGGGCAGGTATATAAAGGGCACGATTTAGGAGAGAAAATCTGTTTCAAGTTTCAAATAACCAGTTAAATTTGTTTTCCAATTAAACTTTGAACAACTTAAAAATAGATTTTGTCAGATAGGTGCTATTTGTTATAATGTTATTTTTTTTTAAAGAGTACTACTTACTTTGTTTGGAATGGTGAATAATGAAACTTTGTGAAACAGAAACATCAACAATTTAGCCCTTTAAAAATGTCTGTAAATACCTTATCTATACACATTCTTCATATTTTCTATCCCACCACTTTTTAAGATAAAGTACAACACGTTTTTGCTTTACCTAATTCTGCTGTCTTCTTTTCATTGGTCATAATAGCTGGAAAAGATTATATTCTGTGTAACTTTTCTGTTTTCCTTTGTGGCAAGTGTGAAATTAACAGTTTAGTGTTCATTAGTAAACTCTGGGTAACACCTGAAATAATTTGTTTTATTCTTCTTATAATAATAAACATACAAAAATCTTTGGGTGGACTCATGAGTATTTGGCCTTTTGGATTAAGTTTCTTACTTTGTTCTGCTATTCATTTATGCTCCATAGCAGCAGTTTCATTTTCAGATGTTAAAGTTATTTTAATGTAGAAATTTACCTTTTTGTAGAATTCTAATGGTTTTATAAGTTCTTGAAGTTGGGATTTGGCTTTTAGAAAACTACTTTAAACCTCAAATTTGTCATGTTATAATCACAGGAAAGCCTATTTGACATAAAAAATGTCAGATTACTTATCTTATCAAGAGATTAAGAATGAGAGGGTAGGGGTAATGGTGGAAAGGGGTGATAAGTGAGGTAAAGACGCTCAAATGTGTGATGAAAAAAAGTCTAACTAGGGATTTTGGGAAACATTGTGAAGTGAGAGACATGCTTCAGTCTCTCTCCTTGAAACAATAAGCTGAACATCTAAAACTCAACAAACACACCCAAACTTCACACCAGCACGTTTGAGCATGTGATTTGCACATAAGAGCTACCACACGTCAGAAACCCATCTATCAGGAGGCAGACTGGGAGAAATAAAGGAGCTGCCTCTTCCAGCCTCCAGAGCTTCCTTCAGGAGGAGAGAGAGGGGAGAAGGTGCAGCAACTTCTTAGAACAATCCTGCTTGGGAGCATTGTGAGTTCTTGCAGTCAGTGACAGGGCCCTGTCATCAGGGCAGAGCAGAGAAGCAGAACAGAACTATGAAAAAACAACAGTTAAGTTTTACCAGCACAGATTGCAAAACTGAGACTGAGCCACAGTCCTCAACTCCCAATCTAGAGGGCCCCTTCCCCATACCCTTCAAGACCCAACACTGCTGAGTCCCAGGGGAATCTGAGCAAACACTGCTGAGACTGTCTCTGACACTGACATGGGCTGAAACTGAGGGTGGCAAGTGTGATTACATATATACAAGAAAATAAGAAAGTCATTATTAAGGCTTTATAGAAAGCAGAGATCCACCTACTGGAGATCAAAAGAAAAGCGCATTCTTTGCAGCAGACTAAAGAGAGACCTTTATATAATAAATCTCCTTTCTGGAAAAACAGCAGAAATCACTTTTATTATTGGTCAGGCAGATAAATAGTCTATTAAATGCCATGAACAAACAGGTGACAAGGTGTCTCAGAAAAAAGAGAAAAATCTCCAGAAAATAAGCTTTCAGACATAGAAATATGCAATTTAAATGACAGAGATTTCAGGATGGTACTTCTGAAAAAACTCAGTGAGTTCCAAAACAAGTCACATCAACAGTTTCAGAAACTGAAAAAACAACTAGATGAGCAGAGCAAGGAGATTGAAACCCTCAAAAAGAACAGAGTAGATCATCTGGAGATAAACAAAACAAAACAAAACAAAACAAAACAAAACTGCACAGCAAGAGTTGAAAAATAAAATAGCAAACTTGGGAAATAGAGTTGACCAAAAGGAGGAAAGGAACCATGATATCAAAGACAGAAATCTAGAAATAAATCAGAAGAGAGAAGAGAGAAGTCAAAGAATGAAAAATAATAAAAGAGAAATTTAAGAACTACCTGATACCATTAGGTAGGGACACATAAGAATAATAGGCATTATTGAAGGTGAAGAAAAGGAACAGGAACTAGAAAGCATTTTCAGATAAAGAGTTGATGAAAACTTCCTAAATCTAAAGAATGAGCTGAAGCTTGGAATTGAAGAAGTCAACAGAACACCCAATTATCTCAACCCTGAAAGGCCTTCACTAAAACACATTGTATTAAAGTTATCAAAAATCAATGACAAAGAGAATTTTCAGGGCAGCCAGGGAGAAGAAAATGGTAACTTCTAAAGGAAAACCCATTAGATTATCCTAGAACTTCTCAGCACAAACTTTATAAGCCAGAAAGGAGTAGAATCAAATATTGAAAAGATTAAGTGAAAGGAACTACCAGCCCAGAATAATGTATCCAGCTAAGGTCTCCTTTAGATATGAAGGAGAAATTAAGACTTTTCCAGATGTACGAAAATCGAGGTAATTCTCCACTATGATGCCCACACTAGAGGAAAGAAGTCAAACTGTCACTATTTGTGGATGACCCTAAAGACTCCATAAGAACACTACTAGAAACAATAAGCAAATACAGTAAAGCATATGGATACAAAATCATTGTTCAAAAATCCATAGCCTTCCTATACTCCAATAACGAAGTGTCAGAAAAAGAAGTGGAAAAAATAATTCCTTTTGCAATTGCAACAAAAAGAATAAAATACCTAGGAGTGAATTTAATGAAACATGTGAAGGACCTATTCAATGAAAACTACAAGACCGTATTAAAAGAAATTGAAGAAGATACAAAGAAAAGGAAAGATATTTCGTGTTCTTGGATTGGAATCAATACAGTTAAAATGACCGTATTACCTAAGGCATTATACAGATTTTATGCAATCCCCATCAAAACTCCATCGGCTTTTAAAGAAAAGAAATAGAACAAAAAAGCATCAGATTTGTATGGAAGCACAAAAGACCTCAAATTGCCAAAGCTATCCAGAGGGGGAAAAAACAAACAAACAAACAAAAACAAAACTGAGGCTGGAGACATCACTCTGCCTGACTTTATACTACAAAGTGACAGTAATCAAAATGGCATGGTATTGGCCGCAAAATTACACACGAACCAGTGGAACAGAATTGAGAATCCAGAAGTAAACCCATATTTATATGGGCAAATAATATTTGAAAACAAAGCCAAAAACATACAGTGGGGAAAAGAAAGCCTCTACAAAAATGATGCTGGGAAACTGGAAAGCCACTTGCAAAACAATGAAGCTAGACTGTCGTCTATCACCACAAACAAAAATTAACTCAAAATGGATTAAGGACCTGAATATAAGATGGGAAACAACAAAATGCATAGAAGAAAACATAGGAGCTAAACTCAAAACCTTGGACTTACAGAGAATTTTATGAATTCAACCTCACAAGGAAGGGAAGCAAAAGCAAAAATAAATAAATGGGACTACATCAGCAAAAAAAAACTGTCAACAATGTAAAGAAGCAATCATCCCAATGGGAAAATATATTTGCAAGCAACACCTCTGATAAGGACCTAATTTCCAAAATACACAAAGAACTCATACACTCAGTAACAACAAATGATCCAATGATCCAATGGAAAAATGGGCAGAGGACCTGAACAGACACTTCTCCCTAGAGGACATATGAATGGCCAAAAATATTTGAAAACATGCTCAACATCGCTAGCTATTAGGGATATGCAAATCAAAAGCACAATGAGATACCATCTCACACCTGTTAGAACAGCTATAATCAACAGGACAGGTAATCACAAATTTTCGAAAGAATGCAGAGGAAAAGGAACCCTCATACACTGCTGGAGGTTCTGCAAATTGATACAGCCACTAAAGAAAACAGTATGGAGGTTCCTCAAAAACTAAGAATTGGTCTACCATATGATCCAGCACTCCCTCTACTGGATTTTTACCCCAAAGACTTGAAAACTCAGGTCCGTCATGATATTTGCACAGCAATGTCCATAGCACCATTATTCACAGTGGCCAGGACATGGAAACATCCAAAGTGTCCCATGATATATGATTGGCTAAAGAAGCTTTGGTACATATATACTCAGCCACAAGAAGAGATGAAATGCTGCCATTTGCGACAACATAAATGGACCTCAAGAAAATCATGGTAAGCACAATAAGCCAGACAAAAAAGTTGAAAATCACTTGATATCATTTATATGTGGGATATAATCCTAAAAGGAACAAATGAATAGAATAAACAAACAGAGACTCATGGACATGAACTATAGACTAGTGGTTACCAGAAGGTAGGGGATTGTGAAGGATGGGGTAGGGAGACGGAGTAAAGGGGGTCAAATATAGGAAGATAGTGGGAGGGTGAAGTGTGTAAAGGGCATCAAATACACAGCAGCTGAAAAAACCGCACTTTGGGGGGTAAACACACAATAGACTATAGATGTCAAAGTATAATATGCCCCTGAAAATTACATAATTGTATTAACCAACTTAACTCCAATAAGCTTAATAATAAAAAAGAAAACTAACTATGGTAGGCAAACACACAGTGTAAAATTATGTATGCCTTACTGTTAAGATGTGCTGCTGAAATTGTTGTAGTTCATTAAGCAATGTCTCCATAAAATTTTTAAAAAATAATTATTACTATAATGCATACTATATTTAGTGGTGATATACTATATTTAGTATATTATAGTGGTGATATTTACACACTAATCTACTTTAATGAAAGACGAGGTGGCCAGAGAAGGGTAAGTGTGACTGAGTAAGAAAGACTTTGCCAAGCAGAAAACAGGTTGCAAAAGAACATTCTTAGGAAAATAAACAGTTGCACTAATTAAAAGAAAACAGATGAAGTGTCTTAATTTTTAGTGTCTAAAGATCACTTTTAGAATTGAAGAGGAATTTTCACTCATAAACCTAACCTAATAATCAGCTCTTTGTACAGCTTCTGTGGATATGCTTGCCACACAGGACATGGGCAAGGTGACCTAAAATTACTAAAGACTCATTCTCTCTTTTGCATTTTCTGGCTAAACAACAAACGTAACTGCCTATAACCCATAGCAACTTCTTTGCTTTGTAACCGTCAGCAAAATTAACCAATCAGCGCATGCCATCTAAGCCGTATAAAGGTAAAGTTGCCCCTGAGCTCAGATTTTCAGAGCGCTAGCTCCTCTGAGATTGCCCATGTAATAAACCTCAGTTCTTCAACTCTGAGTGCTGCTCGGTTTCTCGCCAGTCTGACTTTTGCAACATTTCTGCAACAGAATAAGTTCTTATTCTGTTGTTCTTTTCTTTTTGCTTTTGCAATAATTCCAGTTTATAAAGTCAGAAAAATTAATACAAAGAATTTCTATGTATTCTGCAGAGAGGATAAATAACTTGTCCAGGTGACACAGAGGCTGTCTGGCTTTAGAGCCCAAGATCTTGACCGGTTACTTTGCTATTTTGCTTCTATTTAAAGTTGTATGTAATTCTAAGGAATGTCAAGATGTATGAACATGGACACGGAACAAATGCATTATGGAGCACTGATATATATCACAAAAATTCTTTGTTTTATCAAATAAATCTCCACAGTATGTATTTAAACTTCCCAACTGAACTACAAAGTATAAAACTTCCATTCACCAACAAATCACTTATGCAAAAGAGAAGTATGTAAATAGTAGCCCTTCCTGAAATCTGAAAATTCCCATCATGTCTTCTTTCATGATATGTGTCTTTAGCTGGCGCCTATTTATATGCATTTACTACAAAGGCTGTTTTAAAGCATAGGACTTTAAAAAAAGTCTAGGTTAAGATTTTTTCTATAAAGTGTTTTCATGAACAGTAAGTTGAAAATATATTGTTCATAGTTTTGGCACGCTTTAATGTCAAGCAGACCTTAGAATTATTGCTGTTCATTTAACAGAGAATGGAAGAACTTTGACTTCTGTTGACCTCCTTCCACAGATATAAAAGACACAAGTACATCCAAGAAATTCTGAAAAAAGAAAGGAGAAGTTTGGATTTGTTAGAGAAACAATTTATTGAAGTTTTATAGCTTAAAAGCTTATGTAATTTTAAAGGCATGTAAGAGATGATTATTAAAAAAACATCAATATACCCTTCAATAGTAAAATTAGGAAATGCATTTTAGAGTTTAAATTTCAAGCGATATTATTTCACACATATTACCTTCTCATCCCAATATTGTCATAGGAAAAACCTCACATGGTAATACACACACCAGCATCATGTCTTCAAATCGAAGCAGATTTGCACAGCAATGTCCATAGCACCATTATTCATACACGGCACTATTTTACACATCCTCAAGAAAGAAAAATCTGCCACTGAAACTATGACATATCATGAATTACAAGCTACATCTAACTCTTAGTGATATTAAAAAGGTAAACATGTGCTTATTTGTCTAATAAAATAAGTTATCCTATAGAGTTCCGTAGAAACCCGTACAGTGCTCCTTTACTTGTGATATATAATGCCCCACGTTGTCACAATTGTATCTTCCATTTCTTCACCTCTTATACTTAACAAGCATAATTACATAGAAATCCAGGCATTTATCCAAAAAGGGTGTTTGATTTAAGCTTTTGGTAACACTAACACTGATAAGGAGTGGTAACGTTTAAGCAATTTCAATCTTAATTTAAAAATATAAGCTGCAGAATTTTAAAATGGCAGTGTGGGTAGATAAAACTGAACAGATCATTTAGTTGTGGCAAAAGAGAAAGCTAAGTAAAATGGAAGTTGAGAACACAAATACTGGTGTTCTGTAGTTGTATCATTCCTAAGCAAGAAGGAGGGATCCCGATAAAACTGAGGTGGAGATACAGATCCTGTGTTGTCTCCTTCTATGTATCAAAGGAAGCGTAGTCTTCTTGTACCCTACATATTATAAGAAAATTGTTTTGCATTCATTTAATTTCCAAATCATCTTTTGCATCAACCACCTGTACTTAATAGAAGCAATGTGGAAAAAACACCTCCTGTATTAATTCTTTCACAGCCAGAAGGCTGTGATATCAACACATTGACCATCTGCAAGCAAAACTATTCACTGTGGAAGATGAAGCATGTGTGCAGAGTTTCCAGGTAAAGGAATAATGGATTCATCTGGTACATCACTGATTCTTTCTCTTGATTGATTCTTTCTCTGCATTGATTATTAGCAATAAGCTTTTTCATAGTAGGGAAGAAGTTTCAGAAGGTAATAAACCTACTGAGGGCATAGCTTGGTCGACACTCTCCACTACTGGGAAGAACACAGCTACTACTTCTCCGAGAAGGAGAACCGCAAAGATTACTCTGCTGTGTACATTTTCTACTACTATTCAGTGGCAGAGATGTCTCAGCTATAAAACCATTTTCTTGTAGGGCAAGTGCAGGAGACCTGATTCTGCAGCTAAGCTGATTGCTGGTGAGCTTTCAAGCAGGTTGTTATAGGCTCTCTTCCTAGAATGTGTATGTTGCTGGTTAGTTCAAGACTGCCAGCATCTATAAAATGATACCAACTATTTTTCATATTCCCTTCTAGTACCATATTCCCCATTATCATTTTTTGGTTTTAAATCCCATTTTTGTTGGTTTGACTAAATCTTCTTACCTTCCTCTTCTGAATGGAAATTGCCAAAATAAAGCCTTTTGTCTCAAGGAAACTACAGTGGAGGCCATAAAGATGTTTACCTGATGACCACATCATGTACAACATATTCTTCCCACATGGAAACAAGACCATCTATTTTTTTTTTTACCTTGGTAGGGGCCAGTTTGTCTCAGTACCCTTTATTTACATAACAAACCTAATCTAATTAATCTCTGTTAATATAACCAGCATTCTTAATGAAGACCTAAATGGGAACAGCATTTGTAGCTTTTTGTCTTTATTAACCATGCCTTTCTTTTTTCTCTTTGGAGCACAATTTGAGTTGCTTCATGCATATGTGTCTCCAGGATTGCAATCCCTCCTTTGCTTAAATAAATGCTTCTTTTCTTTATTATAGCCAAAATCTTCTTTTTGGAGTGGGGGGGTGGGGGCTAACACTGTTTTGGTTATACAACATCTCACCATTCAATATTTATCTCTTTCTAGACGGTCAGTTTGTGAGAGACTGAAACATGACTTATTCTCTTTATCTGATTTATTTTCTAGCTCTGTACCTTATGATATCCATTAAGTGTTTTTAAAATGAATGAGTCAACAATAAACAAAGAAATATAATAGTTCTGAAAAGAGACTAATTATAACTTTGACACATTTTATTTTCTCTCACAAATCCTCAGAAGACAAAGTAATTTCCCACATTCTCCCTTGAGTAGCAAATTATCTGAATGAATGGATGTCTATTGGGTCTTAGATCCTGACTTCTTTGTTTGTCCCGGAAGGCAGCCTACTTCATTGATATCCCAAGGAACACAGGGATTTGGGCTGGCTGCTTTTTCGGGTCAAATTCTCAGACAATTTGCCAGTAGAGATGTCGTCGTCGATGTCATCATCATTATCATCGTAATCATCTATTACAGAATTTTGTATTAAAGATACCACAGGCTACAAAATGAAAATGTCTTTTTCATTCTCTTATATCCAAGACACCCTCTTTTCCCAAATGCAACGAGTTTGGTTTCTTATCTGTCCTTTGAAATTATATTTTTTCCTTTTTAAAACACACACACAGTTATAATTTTACACATAAATGAGTTACATATAAATAGCTTACATACTATTCATCATTTATTCACTCAACAATATAACTTGGAGGTGGTTCCATTTCTGTACGTCTAAAACTCCCTCATTTAGAAAACGCTACATTATATTTCATTGCACGGACATATAATTTATGTAAATAGTTCTCAATGCATAGGCATTTAAATAATTTCTAAAAATTGGCTACTACAAAAATCGCTGCAATGAATTTTTTTATAAATACCTATTTTCTATATGCATGATGATTTGTATAGGCCAAGTATCTAGGGGGACGTGAAACTTTTGGGTTAATGAATATGGGCATTTGAAATTTTGATAAGCTGCTTCCAATTTGTCCTAAGTAGAGGTTGTTTCAGTTTCCATTTTTGTTGGTCATGTATGCATCTTTTCCAATCTTCAGATGAATGAATGTTTGATGGTTAAACATATGAATGAGAAAACATAATACTTTCTTACATGTTATTATATATTTTTCTCTTTATGAGTGAAACAACAGTTTTTTAAACAATGAGTAAGATTTTTCTGTGGGATCATAAAATTGTAACCGGAACAATTCACCCCAAATTTCCATTCTCCATCTTCTTCATCCACAAAGTGAGAGAGTTGCATAAAGTCTCTGAGTCTTTTCTTGCACTAACAATACTCAGAAAAGTATGAAGATCCATGATCAATAGGTTCAGTAATAAGAAGAAATATTCTTGGAATGCTACTAATTATTTACTTAATTTTATTACCAAAAAAGTATGAAGATATTCTAGTTGCCTAAAGATTGTTTTGTCCAATGTTCTGATTCTTATACTCTCAGAAATTTCTGCAGGGCATATTTTATATCTTCATTCCTCAACTGTAGATCACAGGATTAATGAGTGGGGTTTCACAGAAAAAAATCAGAGTTATAATTTTCTGCATTCCAGCTTCATGCTCACATGTTCGGCTCAGGTACACGACCATCGCTGAACCATAGAAGAGTGAAACTACAGCAAATGGGACCCACAGGTGGAGAAAGGTTTTCTTTAGCCAGCTGGTGAAGGCACCCTCAACACAGTTCTCATGACAAGAGCATCAGACCCCATGATGCAAAGGAAAAGAATAAATAAGAACAGAGAACTTATGATAGTCCTAAAACACACCATTGTTGGGGCTCTGAACAGATGCCTGCAAGTAGACATTTTGTAAATATCTTAAAATAAGTTAAATACATTTTTTTTTGCTCTAATTGCCCATGAGGCCTACTGATTAACAGTTTTTATATCCCCAGAAATTTTCGGAGGGCCTGTTTCATATCTTTGTTCCTAAGACTGTATATTACAGGGTTAAGAAGTGGGGTCACAACAGAGTAAAACAGAGTCACAATCTTCTGTATTCCAGCTTTATGCTCAGATGTCTGGCTCCCATACATGACCATCACTGAGCCATAGAACAGTGAAACCACAGATAGATGAGCCCCACATGTGGAGAAAGCCTTTCTTCTTCCAGCGGCTGAAGGGACTTTCAGTACAGCTCTTAGTACCAGAGCATAGGACCCCATGATGAAGAGAAGGAGAATGATGAGGGGTAAAAGAGTTAAATTGGAAAAGACCAGCTGTACCACAGGAGCTTTTTTGCAAATGAGTGCTAGAAGAGGACCTGTGTCACACAGAAAATGGTCAATAATTCTGGAGCCACAGAAGGACATTTTGGAGATGAGGATGATAGGAATCAAGAACCAGAAAAAACCAAGTACCCAGCAGCTGACCACAAAATGTGTACAGAGTTGTGCATTCATAATGGTGGGGTAATGTAGAGGCCGGCAGATGGCAAGATATCGATCAAATGCCATAACAGCTATGAAAAAGCACTCTGTAGTACCAAACGAGAAGAAAAAGTAGAACTGGAGAAAGCACCCAGAGAAGGAGATGATCTTGGTGTCAGAGAGGAAATTGGCCAACATGTTGGGGACAGTGGAGGTGACATACCAGATCTCCAAGAAGGAGAAGTTGGCAAGCAGGATGTACATGGGTGTGTGGAGTCTCTGATCCCAGTGCACAGCACAGATGATGGAACCATTGCCCATGAGGGTCAGGAGGTAGACAGCAGAGAAGAGCACGAAGAGAAGGATCTGCCCCTCTTTAGAGCAAGGGAAGCCCAGGAGGATAAAGCCAGTGATGGTGCTGGAGTTGTCGTAGGGTTTCATGAGTCTTTGAGCTGTGAAAGCACCAGAAAATATCAAATGATTGGTTATAGATGGATGAGGACTGAGATTTATACTTTAACTATCTTGGGAAAGAAAATGAAGACTTAGATATCTTTACTGATATATTTTTTTAAACTGAAACATTGACTTGGGCTGCTTCTTTATTCTCATCCATGTTTTCACTGGAGACTCAGAAAACTTTTGGTCAGAATTGCTAAGCTATTGAAAGAGAATGTTGTAGAGATATTTGAAGATGCTACACTTAATACAGTCTCCATTCACTATCTGTTCTCAGAAGAAATAAATTTCCTCCACTTTTAGAAGAATTGATATCAATCATAGTTGTGACAGAAGCTGTGTAGCCACATAACATGAATTCATAGAACACTTTGAATTACTTCCTGTACATGTTTTTTGAAACTGGCCTTATTTCAAATAAAATGGTGAACATTAATTTAGTAATATTACACACCGTTTTCATGTGTAATACAGTGCAATCAACTAGTGGATACTAGGCTTAGTTTCCGTTGAGTTAAAAGCAAACTTAGTCATCCACAGTCAATCAAGCTGAAAGAATTATTAATAGGCCATGTTGAAACAGGTCTGTGCTTACTTGGAAAAAAGATATAAATTTTCCCAGTTTTCAGTTGTATATATAATTATATTTTTATTGTATAAACTACAGATATTATTAATAACAAGGTATGAAAAGCTAAAACTTTCTTCATCTCCCAGTAACTACTTGGGAGCATCTCAGGAAAGAGTGGCTTTGAAAGATTAAATATCTGCATAATGACTTTCTTTTGTTCTAAATGAGTTAGAATATTTGGATGTGGAAACAATTAGAATGCTCTGTAAATAAATATTAAATGAGCAACATAAAGTAAGTCTGTGTTTCCCAACCCTTCTCCTATGTTAAATTCATGTTTTGCTCTTTGAAGTCTGACATGGGGTCCCAGGGAGTCTAATAATTTTTTACTCAAAACATTCAATTTTTAGAAACTTCTAAGACCCACAATAAAAGGTGGTGGTAGCAAAGTGATATTCCTTCTCCAGTGTAGTTGTGAGTGTTCTGAATGTTGGTGTGGGTTAGGAACGAGGGGGAGTATTTATAATACCACAGATAGTATTTAAAAACCCTCTCTGGGTCATTTAAATTCAAGCTTCTCTAACTCCTATTGATCAAGGATTTCTGTGGACCAAAAAATCTTCACAGATCGATCAGACTCTAATTTAATGTATATACCTGGAATAAAATTTAATGGTGGGAAGAGGGTGAGCCAGACTCTTGTATTTGCACCATGAGCTTCTATTTTCTATCTTTTTCCTATTTGTATTTAAAGTCTTTTGTATGGGGGACCAATACTTTTCTGTGACCACATATTTGTTTTTTATTAAAGGGAGTTGAAAGCAGACAGTAAAAGAGTCTAACATTATTAAAACAGCACTCTGAACCAGCCATGGACATTGAGCATTAAGCTATTTGCAGCATACCCTGGCCTTTGTAGTATGTTTTCAAAGATCTGTTGCAGTCACGTGATACCACTGATTGCTAATGAATAGAAACAGGGACACAAGAAATGAATTCTGCTATGTGTAAAGGTCCTTGATATATTCTAAAAATGATTAGGTCTGTAAGTCTAGTACCAATTCAGAGGAAGGTAACGTTATTATGATTAATTAAAAAACAGTTCTTATGAATAATGATTAGGTGTTTTTGATCAAGGTTGTTTTGCTGGTGTTCTTGAAATTTCATGTTAGGAGTAAATATCTGCTCCTGAATAATTGACCCCTTGGATTAAATGTTTAACACCTTTTTTATTTTCTGGTTGAATTTATTTCAATGTAGTATTTCCTCCTTTTCTTTGATCTTAATATCGAATTCGCTGGCAATTTCTGAAAGTCTGCCTCCATAATAGGTCTCATATCACTATACTTCTCTCTAGTTAATCACCTTTTTGTCCCTAGACCACTGTGATTCTGTCCTGGCTTTCTGTTTCTACCCTCGCCTCTCTGCAAGTGTTATGTATACCACAGCCAGGGTCACTGTTTAAAAATGAAAATCACATTATTCTCTTTTCTTGAACACAGACTTCAGTGAGCTTCCAGGTGCTCTTAGAATAAAATGGTACTCCCATATTGGGGTCATAACATATCCAACTTTACCTCATGATTCTATTAATCAAACTCTCTATCTCATTCTCTCTGACTCGCATGCGCATGGCACACATAGTCTCTGTTGTGCAAAGGAGGCACACACACATTTCCCTAACACACACACAACACATAAAAGATAGTTTAACAAACAGAGGTGAAACAGGGTGTAACCCAACCCCTCCACTCCCACTTCCCAACATGCCCTCCTGATCCCACTGGAAGTATGTGTATTTGGATTACACCTACATTAGTCAGCATGTCAGTACAAAGGGGCCCACTCTTGTAATACTCTGAGGGGTCAAGAAACTTTTAGACACTATTTTAGGCTTACTGACTATAGTCTCTGTCACAACTACTCACCCCTGCTATTGTGTGAAAGCAGCCATAGACAATACCTAAAGAAAAACATGTGACTGTTATTCAGTAAAACTTCATGTCTACTGAAATAAGACTCTCATTAACTTACATGTGTGGCAGAATGATATTCTCATTCTTATTTTTAAATTTAAGCATAAAATGTAAAAATTCTTAGCTCGCTGGTCATACAAAAACAGAAAACAGGCCAGATTTGGCCCATTGGTCATAGTTTGCCAAAGACCATCCATTTGATCATGGAACAATGGAAGCTCCTTGGTCTAACAAGTGATCTTATTAGAAGGAAGGACACCTCTAGAGGTCAGCAGCTGATATGAGCCTGTTCTGATGAGCTAACAGACATGTTGGTCCAACTTCAGCTAAATTGAAAAATATATTTCCCAAGCCATGAAGATATAGAGTTACCTGTTTCTCTCACTGTCTTCTATCCAATCCCATTTCATGAATGCACACCTTCCCTCCTCCACACAATACTTCAGTAATATAACATTGGGCTTCTTTCAATTTCTAGAAATAGCCAAGAACTTTCCTGACTCAGGATTGTTGCTTTTGTTGTTCTTCATGTTTACTTTTCATCCCCAGGGCCCAGTCAAAGGAAGAGAGAAGAAATTTTGTAAATATTTGTCAAAGAAGTGATTGTCTACATTGTTACAAGCATAGAGAATATAGATAGATAATGAAAGTTTACCAAATACTTCATTTGAACTTGAAAACTCTGTGAGATAAAATTTTAGGAGATAAAAGGTACAAGAAAGGCTCTAAATGACCTGGGGCTACCAGAGTGTGAGCCCAGAAAGAGAGGAATTCCACTCAAAGGAAGTAATGGGGGATTGAATGTTCTGAGTGGTAGAACACTTCCTACCCAGATGGTTACCTCTCTGACTGCGAAAGGTAGTTGTGGTCCCATAGCTCTGGGTACTGAGGTAGGAAAGGGAGCAGGATGGCAATTCTAGAAAGAGCATCACAACAAATTAGATTAGTGGCTCTAGTGGAGTCTTTAAGTCTCTATAAACCTTTGTTTTCTTTGAGTGAAAAGAGAATAGACTTATACGATTTTCAATCACTTTTCAATATAAAATGCTTACTCCTATTGCAAATATATCACCAGTTACATGATATCAAGGGTTTATAGATCTAGAGGTATTATTTTAGTTATATTTATCTCTCAGATGAAAAAAGTCAGGTGGATAGTTTGTAATTTGTACATGAAGCTGTTCAATCCAAGCCTGTTGCTTGCAGCAGTTCTCCAGTTGGAGAGTCTGACAAAGCTGCCCTAGGACAAAAGAAGGGTGTCAAAAATGATCATCTATGTGCCATCACCATTTCATGCTGGACCTAACTAAATCTACTGTGGGTGCAAAAATACAATTTCCAACAGGTATTGTTACTTAGTTGAATTAGTTGGCTCCTGTGTACAGAGAACAGTAGTAGTGTTTACCTGGCACGAGACAAGCTGCGTCTGTTCAAAGTGGCAGTTCTGAATCCGTTGTAGAAAGCAAGCACTGTGGCAGAATGCGAAAATGTATACGATGGTGTCAAAACTGTGTTCGTGTCTACAGGAGTTTTAAACTGAGTTAATTAACAAAGCCAAATGAAACAAAGCACATTCTCACCTTCTTAATCTTGGAAAGATTGGGATATACCCAAGGTAGGTTAGTCTGCTCCTGAACTATAATATGCAAGGTGAGAGAAAGATATTTCTCAGATATTTTACTTTATTCCTAAGGCTAGTTCAGAAAGTGCAATGGTATGATTGGCCTGCTCTCACAGCAGCATATCTGTCTGCTCCTTTTGGTCTGGACAGGTGATTTTCAGACCTGTCCCATTTCTGCAAAGCCTTTGAAAATAAAACAATTTTTCCAGTTATGAGAAGCGTTAGGCAGCTAAGACATAGTAGAAAAACAAAGAATTGGGAGTAAGGAGCATAGAGGTTGAATTCTAACTCATACTTTGCCAGTTGTGGAAAGTTGGTCAAGTCAATTATATAAGCTATTTCTCAGTTCCTTCAGCTGTGATTTGGCACAGTATCACCTTCACCAAAGGACTGAGGACTCTGCATGACATACGTGGAAGTATTTGTCTAGGGCCTAACACACAGTAATGCTTAGGCATTTTTAGCCATATAATATACAGCAGGACAAACGTGAAGGGCACCTTTATTTAGAGTAGTACTTTTTCTAGCTCTTTACCATATATTTTCTCCATTAAGCATTACACCGTCTCCTTGCATGGACATGAGGAGAATCCAAACCTGAAGGTATTCTGATGGTGTCTGGTCTTCTCGGGAGGAGAGGTGGTCTCTGCAATAGCCATAAAGGAGTGAAGGAGTAGATACAGGTGAAGATCTCTCAGCGTTTGCTGGAGGATGGAGGGATTATAAACAGTGCCTCCAGGGAGTGAACCATGCTCCATGACGACCATTTTACCACTTCTAGAAGAAGGAGAGTGTCAGGAGGCAGTTCTGTGTGAGTTCTTCCTTTCCCTGGAGCCTATCTTCTCTGGAGACCGTGATGTCAGCTGCCTTTGTGTTCTGGCAGAGTAGAAAATATTACCATTTTCAGCCGCAAACATCTCAGGGACAGCATGAGATCTAATCACATTCCAAGATGACTCAGAGTACCTCCTAGGTGTCCAAGGGAAAGTCTAGTAAAGTAACTGCCACCCGAAAATATTTCTGTCTGGCATGAGAATTATTTTATTTTTAAGAAACAAAGACTCATGAAGAACTTTGCTCTTCCCTCAAACTACCTAAAGGAATTCAATAGAAGTACTGTTCTAGAAGAGATACCATCCCTGATTGCCATAGTATAATATGAACCATTTATGATAGACAGGGAAGAACCTAGTAAGGCCTTTTTGATTAAAGTCCTCTCTGCGGCCCACTGTCTCCATATGGCGCAGTCAACATTTATGTACTAAACATGAACTGTTTTCATTTCTCCGTGAATTTCCTTACTTACCTTTGAAGTCCTAGGCCCCTACCTCCTCCTCCT
Organism: Cynopterus sphinx; assembly: GCA_030015415.1. NCBI lineage: Eukaryota > Metazoa > Chordata > Mammalia > Chiroptera > Pteropodidae > Cynopterus > Cynopterus sphinx. The sequence continues at coordinate 80,015,860 of CM057384.1, forward strand.
TAGTTCAGAATGACATACATACTCATTTTGTCTACTGTCTTTGAAATTTTCACGCTTATGTGAATTCCCTGTGTGTGAGTATTAACACCTAATTTTTTCCTGTTAGTCTTCCTTATAATATTTAAATTGTTTGACCAGTGATATGAACGAAGAGGAGAAGTAGGAGGAATTTTTTCGTTCTTCACGTAACACAGGGTGTGGTGGCTGCAACACAGGAAGCTATTTACTGGGCCTCTAGTGTGTGGTGTTAATTGTGAGTTTTGGGGCAGACCTCCTCGGATTTTCCAGAAAGACGAGATGGGATGGAAGTATGATGAGATCTCAGGCATAGAGGGCTCTACAGTGTTAGCAGGTTTCAATCTCCTTTCAGGACCACTTTGGCTTTCTTGAAATCTTCTTGTTTGTGGTGGCAATGAGAGTCTTAAGTAGCTAAGAGCACACTTCCCAGTTTCAAGAGAGACTAGAACAAGGCATTCCATAGCTCCCCTCCCCCCACACTGCCCTCTTGGATTTGGGCTCTTTGCCTCCCTCATACCTGATGAAAGATGAATGTCTTTTAGCATAACTCATTTTCTCTCTGTCTCCAGCTGTGGAAGTAGTATCATCTCAAAGACTTACCAGTCTATTTTACTTCCTCATTTGAACAGTTTTGATAGTTTCCTCTGTCCACAACATAACATTGCAGAGGTAAACAAGGACTCCTGCAATTCAGCTTTAAGCCATTATTAGCATTACTATCATTGTCGTTGTCATTGTTTTACCTCTTCCCACCATTTCTTGTTGATGTCTTGTGCCACATCATGTCACTTAAGCACATAGTGGAAGATTGTATATTTTTGTTGAGTGAATAATTTTATCCTCTGAAAAATAGACAAAAAGTGTGCACTGACGATTGGCAGTGGGAATAGAAGCCATGTGAAGTGAGGAAACCAGGGAGATTTATTTTTTCACGTGGATGTAGAGAGCTAACTTATGAAGTGTCTTCTTTGCCTTCCTCTCTCCCTCCCCCCTTCTCTCCATTTTTCTCTCTCTTTCTCTCTCCCTTTCTTTCCATTGCTCCCCTCAGCCCAGATATTTTCTCTCAGAATTCTTGGAAGCAGTGTTAGTACTGAAGGGATTTGTTCCCTGTCCATATCCACTCTGTATTTCCTTCTTTACACTTCAGTACATCTTCTAGCAACAGCATTTATTTCCCTGTTATTTTTGTCTTTCAAGTAAAACTGCTTTGTCTTCCTATTCTTCATTCTTCCATGCCAGAGGTGCACTCAACAATGAACAGATGGGAATTGGCATATCAACATCCCGGGTCCCTTGTTCTCAGAGCAGGATAACCCTGGGATGTCTATGCGACTCCCAAGCATTCTCCAGAGAGATTAGCTCCAGTTACCCAGTGGTAGGTAGTTGGCTTGACAATGCACCCTTTCTTGGAAGACTTCTTTTGCTCATTTCATTTTTCTCTATCAATGTTTCCTTCATTACCCAAAAAACCCACTTGCACTTGATTTCAGGATTTACCTCTGAGGAGACCAGAAAAGACACAGGGGCAGCTATATAATGGGCATAATTTAGGGGCGAAAATCAGTTTAAAGTTTCAAATAACCAATTAAATTTATTTTCCAGTTAAACTTTGAACAGCTTAAATATTGATGTCAGGTAGGTGTTATTTGTTATAATGTTTTGTTTGTTTGTTTTTAAGGAGTACTACTCATTTTGTTTGGAATAGTGAATTGAGAAAACTTGTGAAACAGAAACATCAACAGTTTAGCCCTTTAAAATGTTTGTACAAAAAGGGGAAATATAGGGGCGTAGGGAAGGGTGATTTGGTAAAAGGGGTTGAATATATGGTAGCTAAAGGAAACTGGATTGGGGTGGTAAACACATAATAGAATATACAGATGTGAAAGTACAATGTACTCCTGAATGTTATATAATAGTATTATTTAATGTTACCCAATATACCTAATAAAAAATAAATTAAGATAAAAACAATATTTTTAAATGACTGTAATTACATTAGAGTAATAATTTAAAAAATTTCTTTATGGTGACATTGATTAACAAAATCCAAGTTTTAGCTGTATATTTTAATAGTAAGGCCTATATATATTTACACTGTGTGTTCACCTCCCATAGTTAGATTTCTTTTTTTTTTTTAATGAAGTTTATTGGGGTAGCATTGGTTAATACAAATACATAATTTTCAGGTGTATATTATACTAATTTTCTTTAGCTACCATATATTTGTCCCCTTTACCCACTTCACCCTCTCCATAACTCTCTATATTTGATCTCCTTCACCCTGTCTACCACCCCTTCCTTTTCCATCCCCTACCCACTGGCAATCACTAATGTATAGTCCATGTCCACGAGTCTCTGTTTGTTTGTCCTGCTCATTTGTTGCTTTTAGGTTTATATCCTACGTATACGTGATATTATGTGATTGTCAAACTTTTTCCATCTGGCTTCTTTCGCATAGCATGATTATCTTGTTGTCCCAAATGGCAGCATTTCATCTCTTTTTATGGCTGAGTAATATTCCATCGTACATATGTACCAAAGCTTCTTTAGCCAGTCATCTATCATAAGACACTTCGGTTGCTTCCATGTCCTGGCTGCTGTGAATTGTCTGTTATGAACAATGGGTTTTCAAGTCTTTGGGGTAAATAGCCAGTAGAGGAATTGTTGGATCAAATGGTAGATCAATTCTTAGTTTTTTGAGGAAACTTCATACCGTTTTCCATAGTGGCTGTTTCAATTTGCAGACCCACCAGCAGTGTATGAGGGTCCTTTTTCTCCACATCCTCTCCAGAATTGATCATTGCTTATCCTGTCGATTATAGCTATTCTAACAGATATGAAATGGTATCTCATTGTGGTTTTGATTTGCATTTCTCTAATAGCTAGAGACGTTGAGTATCTTTTCAAATATTTGTTGGCCATTTGTATGTCCTTAGGGGGAGTTGTCTGTTCAGGTCCTCTGCCCATTCTTCGCCTGGATCATTTGTTTTTGTTGTTGTTGTTGTTGTTGTTGTTGTTGTTGTTGTTATTGAGTCATATGAGTTCTTTTTGTATTTTGGATATTAGGTCCTTATCAAAGTTGTTGTTTGCAAATATATTTTCCCATTTGGAATGTTGTCTGTTTACCTTGTTGATGATGTCTTTTGCTGAGCAGAATCTTTTTTTTTTTTTTTTTCATGTACTCCCATTCACTTCTTTTTGCTTTTATATCCCTTGCCCTTGAGGTCAAATTCATAAAATCCTCTTTAAGTCCAAGGACCTTGAGTTTAGCTCCAATGTTTTCTTCTATGTATTTTATTGTTTCAGGACTTATATTCAGATCCTTAATATCTTTTGAGTTAATTTTTATGTGTGGTGATAGACAACGGTCTAGCTTCATTGTTTTGCAAGTGGCTTTCCAGTTTCCCAGCAGCATTTTTGAAGAGGCTTTCCTTTCTCCACTGTATGTTTTTGGCTTTGTTTTCAAATATTATTTGCACATATAAATATGGGTTTACTTCTGGACTCTCGATTCTGTTCCACTGGTCTCTGTATCTGCTTTGCTGCCAATACCATGTCATTGTGATTACTGTCGCTTTGTAGTATAATTTGAAGTCAGGCAGAGTGATGCCTCCTGCCTTGTTTTTTTTTTTTTTTTCAGTATGCTTTGGCAATTTGGGTCTTCTGTGCTTCCATTCAAATCTCATGATTTCTTTATTCTATTTATTTAAAAAATGCTGATGGGATTTTGATGGGAATTGTATTAAATCTGTATAATGCTTTAGGTAATATGGTCATTTTATCTATATGTTGATTCTTCCAATTCAAGAACACAAAATATCTTTCCATCTTTGTACCTTCTTCAATTTCTTTTAATAAAGTCTTGTAGTTTTCATTAAATGGGTCCTTCACATGTTTCGTTAAATTTATTTCTAGGTATTTTATCCTTTTTGTTGAAACTGCAAAAGGAATTATTTTTCCCACCTTTTTTTTCTGTCACTTCATTATTAGAGTATAAGAATGTTAAGGATTTTCGAACATTGTTTTTTGTATCCAAAAAATTTACTCTATTTCTTTATTGTTTCTAGTATTGTTCGTGTGGAATATATATATATATATATATATATATATATATATATATATATATCGAGAGAGAGAGAGAGAGAGAGAATTATATCATCTGCAAATACTAACAGTTTGACTTCTTTGTTTCCTATTTGGATGCCTTTTAAATCTTTCTTATGCCTGATCACACTCTCTAGGACTTCTAATTTTATATTGAATAAGAGTGGCGATAGTGGACAGTCTTGCCTTGTTCTTGATCTTAGAGGGAAGGTTTTTAGTTTTTCGCCATGAAGTATAATGTTGGCTGAGAGTTGGTCATAGATGGCCTTTATTATGTTAAGGTACTTTCCTTCCATACCTATTGCATTAAGTGTTTTGATCATAAATGGGTGCTGTAGCTCGTCGAAGACTTTTTCTGCATTTATTGATATGATTGTATGATTCTTATGTTTTAATATGTTCACGTGGTGTATCAGATTAATCAGTTTGTGTATGTTGAACCATTCTTGTGCCCTGGGATGAAGCCCACTAGATCATGGCGTATAATCTTTTTAATATGTTGCTGTATTCGGTTCGCTTGTATCTTACTTAGGATTTTTGCATCTGTGTTCATGAGAGATATTATTCTGTAGTTTTCTTATTTTTGTATGTTATTTTTACCAGGTTTTGGTATCAGAGTGATATTGACATCATAAAATGAGTTAGGAAGTATTGCTTCCTCTTTGATGTTTTAGAAGAGTTTTTGGAGAATAGGTATTAAATCATTAAATATTTGTTAGAATTCACTGGTAAAGCCATCTGCTCCTGGACTTTTACTTTTTGATAGGTTTTTGATGATTGTTTCAATTTCCATACTGCTGACAGTCTATTTACATTTTTCAGTTGTTTTTGATTCAGTCTGAAAAGGTTATATATTTCTAAGTATTGGTCCATTTCTTGTAGGTTATTAAATTTGGTGTTATACCCTTTTTTATAGTATTCTTGTATGATCTTTTTTATTTTTGCAATTGCAATAGTAATTTCCCCTCTTTCATCTCTGACATTGTATATTTGTGTTCTTTCTCTTTTTTCTTTAGTGAATGCAGCCAGGGGTTTGTCAATGTTATTAATCTTTTCAAAGAACCAGCTCTTTTTTGCATTTATTTTTTCTATCGTTTTTTTGTTTGTATGTTTTGTTTTCAATATTATATATTTCTGGTCTAATTTTGATTATATCTTTCCTTCTGCTGATTTTAAACTTCATTTGTTCTCCCTTTTCCAGTTTTTTTTTTTTAAGATGAAGAGTTAGGACATTTATTTAGTCTTGTTCTTGTTTTTGGAGATAGGCCTGTGATTATATGCACTTTCCTCTTATAATTGCTTTTGCTGTGTTCCAAAAGTTTTGATATGTTGTACTATCATTATCATTCCTCTGTGTATGCCTTGATCTCACTTTTTATTTCTTCTCTCGTCCAGTTATTCTTCATTGGCATGTTGTTTAATCTCCATGTATTTGTGTTTCTACCTAATTTATTTTTGTAGTTGATCTCTAGTTTCAAAGCATCATGATCAGAGAATATGGTTGGTATGATTTCAACCTTCTTATATTCGTTGAGGCTATATCTGTGTCCCAATATGTGTTTGATTCTCGAAAATGTCCCATGTGCACTAGAGAGGAATGTATAAGTAGTTGTTTTGGGATGGAAGACTCTGCAAATGTCAATTATGTCTAGTTGGTCATGGTGATAAGACAGCTTTTCTGTTACTAAATCCTTAGGTGTGTAACCATTAGGCATTTAAATTAGATTATTTATTCACTGTTTAAAATATGGGACAGTTTTAATAAATGCCTTTGAGTCCACTAATAATAATTCACCTGGGATAAGTGCTCTTGTTCTACATTCCATGCTAGCTTCTAATAATCAAAGCTAAGACAGCATGAAATAGCATTGATACAATGCACACAGATCACCATTCACTGGAGTTATTTGTGATGAAAATGTTGTTATGCTTGGTATGTAATATGAATCAACTATACTTTAGCTCTTCCAGACTAGTTGAAGCATAAAATACTGAGGGACCCCTCTAGAAATATGTCCTTTAAAATGTGTGTTGGAGAAGTAGCACCAGAAATCAAACTTTTTAAAATTAGTCTTTGATGCCTAGACAATGGTAGCTTGGTCTAGTGTAGTTTAGTTTATGCTCATTTTATCCTCAGGACTTTGTTCAGAGCAGCCTTTATCTACTTTTCTTACATGCTGTAAATGAGGGGATGTAAGAAGGGAGTTAGAATGGTCATAGGCTTCTGAATTTCATGTGGGTTATCACCTGTGGGGCTCATGTGAATTGTGAAAAAGTCCCCAAGGAATAAGCACACCACTGACAAATGTGATGCACAGGTAGAAAAGGCCTTCTGCTGGCCAGCTGCTGAAGGAACTTTTAACACAGCTATCACTAACAGGGAATAGGGGCCAAGAATGTACCTGAGTGAGGATGATAATGAGGGAGGTCTTGACGTAGAAGACGATCTCAGTGACAGGAGCTGGGGCACAGGACTGAGCCATCAGAGGGACGATGTCACACACAAAGTGATCAAAAGGCAATTGAGAGAGTGGTACACTGGAGACAGAGTAACTAAGGAACCCAAAAGCCCAGTAAAGAGACAAAGCAGAATATTTGGTTTATGACAGTTGACTAGTGCAATGGGTGGCAGATAATGTTCTACCCAATCGCATGCAATGATGAGGAGCAAATATGCCTCTATTGCAACAAGGGAAGTAAAAAAAAAAAATAACACTAGAAGAGATAGCCAACAAAAAAGATGTTTCTTGTCTCTGAGATGAAATTGACTAGCCTCCTGGGCATAGTAAGGGTAAGGTGCTAGATTTCAAAAAAAGCAAAGGTTTCTAGGAATATAAAAATTGGAGTGTGAAGCTGTTAGTTACCCCTCACAGCAAAGATAATGGTCCCATTTTTCATGATGTTAAATATATAGACCCAAAAGAACAGTGAGAAGAGGAAGCTGCAACTCCTGTTAACCAGTATGGCCCGGAGTTGGAACCCAGTCCCATTGCTTTTTGCTGAAATGTTTATGAATCCCAGACTGCAGAGAAGATGGAAAACACTGTTACGCAATTTCTTGTGTTTCTTGAATAACTTGTAGGAAACCTATTCAAGGTACATACGCTGGCTAATTGGCAATTACTTTGGAAAGACCCATCCATTACCTACTAGCTTTTATTTTAAAACCACCAATCAACAATACTGCTCATTCCATTTCACTTAAATTGGGTTCATAATACTAGATCTTCATATTACTTGGGTAGTCTGTATCGATGGGGTAGGTTAAAAAATTCCTCTCTTCTCTTTGAAATTTTGGAATCTCAGAAGGACTACATTTTATGAAAGACAAAAAAGTGGTTATCAGTTTTGATTTCTTTATCCCTCTTATAGTTAATTATTTCTAATAGAACAGCTATTGGTCTGAGTTAATTTTAAAACCAAGAATTAGGAGTGAAACAGCTATTTTTTGACCTCTTTCTTCAAGTGGAAAGTACTTGACACACTTCTCAGATAAGTCCTGGCCTGTGAATGTCCATTGTGTACTCTGAGCTTTTTATTTTTATTTGATTTGATATTTATTTATTTATTTATTTATTTATTTATTTATTTATTTTGGTGATGCTAACCTTGGTTGACCTCACAGATTGCAAGGACCATATCAGCTTACAATTCCTTATATTTTAAAAATTTATGTGATGTGCATAAGAAGTGAGAATAAGTTTCATTTAATTGGGGCATTGTAGAAAATCAGTAACTGAGCATGACACTGAACAGTCTTCTAGTAACAAATTATCTAATTTATCAAATTCATGAACAATGAGGCATTCCTTTGTGAATCTTTAGACAAGAAAATTTTAGGGCTAGTTAAACTGATGGAGATCTGAGGGATGGGGTGCTGGAGTCAAAAGTTCATATAACAAGATTATTATATTACTCGAGATGCTGTGGATGAAACCTAATATCCAGAAACACGAAACCCACAAAAGTTTGCAAAATATATTATTATTAAATGATATTCCATACATTTGTAGATGTCATCAAAGAAAATATAGTCATGCCTAGACAAGGAGAAAAGTTTCTTGAAGTTTATAACAGGACTGAGTGTGGACAAAGCTGGAAATAAACACTGAATCTCTATATTCTCAAGGATAGTTCTCTTTCCTTACATGGAATCAAAACCCAAGGGCCTGGCCCTGAGAAACCTAGGATACACAGAATTAAATCATTGAAACTCCCTTTTCTCCCTTCCTGAGGTGCTCAAAAAGAAATGGTTATAGCAAAGGGATATTTCTGTTGGGAGATATGACAGCCAGTGAAAAGAAGCACAGCACCATAGTCAATCCTTGAGGTGTGGTTCTCATTTTACCTATTGATATTTTCCTCAAGGGCTGTATAAAAGACCTCAACCACCCGCAGGCACCCAGATATTTCACTCTCTCACCCCGCAGAGAAATTTCAACAGATGAGTTTTATATATTGTTTACTTTTGCTATAGTGTAGTTACAAGAAATACTTCATGAAGAACTTCATGAAGATATTTTAGAAAAGGGGGTGCAGGTGAATGAAGGGGAAGAATGTATTGCCGAGACTCTCAAGGGTGCAATTAAAGTTTCATCTTAAGTTATTGTGAAGTCTTCTGTCTCCCATGAGGCTGCTTCACGACTTCCTCAAAGCTTCTTGGTATAACACCTTTTAGTTTTTATATAGTTTAGGTTAGATTTGCTAACAGAGCAAAGGCAGGAATAATGTTTTAAAGGCAATGGTGAGATGTCTGTTTGGGTTTCCAAAGAACTTCTTTTTGTTTTCAAGAAAAGCCTTTTTCACTGTGAGATATAGGGAATGTTCACAATGTACATTGTTTATACTCTCTAGGAGTATGTTTTATTCACACACTTGCCATTTGTGAATTTTTGCTTCCAGTTCTTATCTACTGATATGTAGATGACTTGTTTTCTTTTTATCTTGTCTGTTTTTGTTTCCTTATTTCTTTTTTTCTTAATTTCTTTTGGATTCTTCAAGCACTCTTATTAGTTCATTTTTATCTATTGCCTTTTTGATGGTTTAAATTGTATTTTTTTATTTTGGTAAACTATACATTACATAGAAATGATCATTTTAATTTAAGTGTACAATTCTGTGGCAGTAAGTACATGCACATTGTTGTGCAACCATCACCACCAGTCACTTCCAGAATTTGTTCGTCATTCCAAACTGAAACTCAGTACCCATTAAACAATACCTTCCCATTGCACACTTCTGAGCCCCTGGCAACCACCATGCTACTTTCTGTCTCTATAAATTTACCTCTCTAGGTACCTCATATAAAGATCTCACAAATTTTGTTCTTTTTTGATGGGCTTATTTCACCAAGGTGCATCCATGTTGTAGCATGTGTCAGAATGGCTTTCCATATCAAGGCTGAATAATCCTCCTTGTTTCTATATATAGCATTTTGTTTATCTGTTCTTCTGTTAAAGGTCTCCTGGATGGCTTCCACTCTGGCTATTGTGAATAACACTTCTATAACCAGAGTGAACATCAAATATCTCTTTGATTTCCTGTATTTAGTGCTTTTAGATATACACCTACCAGTGTAATTGCTGGATCATATGATAATTCTACGTTTAATTTTTTGAGGAATTGCCATACTAATATCTATAGTGTCAGCACCGTTTAACATTTCCACCAGCAATGTGTTAGTCTCCAATTTTTCCACATTCTCTCTATTGCTTTCTTTCTTTTAAAGATATTTTTAAATGGCATCTAATTGTAGTTTTCATTTGTATTTTCTTAATATTTAGTGAGGTTGAGCACCTTTTCATGTCTTTATTGGCCATTTGTATATCTCCTTTAGAGAAATAGTGTTTTGTCTTCTGTAATTCCTTTGTCAATTTAAAAAAAAATTGTTGCTGTGTTTAAGATTTCTTTATGTATTCTGGATATGAACCCTATTTCAGATATATGATTTGCAAATATTTTCACCCATTTCATGGGTTGTGTTTTTATTCTGTTGATAGTGTCCTTTGATGGATAAAAGCTTTAAATTTTAATGCAGTCTATTTATCTATTTTTTGTTGTTGCTTCTCGTGTTATATGCAAGAAGTCATTGCCAATCAATGTCACGTAGCTTTTCTGCTGTTTCTTTTAAGTTTTGTAGCATTAGTTCTTATTGTAGGCCTTTGATTCATTTTAAATTAATTTTTGCATATGATAGAAGCTAAAATACAGTTTCATTATTATGCATGTAGATACTCAGTTTTCCTAGTATCATTTGCTGAGAAGACTACCCTTTCTCAACTGAATGGTATTGTCAGCCTTGTCAAAAATAATTTGACCATTATGCATGAGGGTTTTGTTGGGGGATCTCTATTCTATTTTATTGGTTTATTGTCTGTGTTTATGCCAGCACCACATTGTTTTGATTGCTATGACTCTGTAGTAAGTTATGAATTCAGAAAGTGTGAGATCCCTTACTTTGTTCTTTTTCAAAATTGTTTTGGCTTTTTGAGGTCCCTCAAGATTCAATACAAATTTTAGGCTAGGTTTTTCTATTTCTACAAAAAACACCATTGGGATTTGATAGGTATCACATTGAATTTGTAAGCCTTGTTGGGTGGTATTGACATCTTAAGAATATTAAGTCTTGCAGTCCATGAACGTGGTCTGTCTTTTCATTTATTTGTGTCATCTTTAATTTTTTTCACCAATATTCTGTACTTTTCAGTGTACAAGTCTTTTGCCTACTTGGTTAAGTTTATTCCTAAGTACCATTCTTTTTGATGCTATTATAAATTAAACTGTTTTCTTAATTTGATTTTTGGTTTTTCATTGTTAGTGTATAAAGGGGCAACTAATTTTTGTTTGTTGATTTTGTATCCATAACTTTGCTACATTTGTTTACAGGTTCTAAGAGTTTTCTTTTTTGTGTGTGTTTTCCTACTTATAAAATCACATCACATGTGAAAAGAGATAATTTTACGGTTTTCTTTCCTATTTAGATACCTTTTATTCCTTTTTCTTACCTAATTGCTCTGCTTAGGACTTCAATACTACATTGAATAGAAGTGGTGACACTGGCCATCTTTGTCTTGTTCCTTATCTCAAGAAACTCAGTTTTTGTTTGCTTTTTTCAAACCATTGAGTATGATGTTCATTGTGGGTTTTTCTTATGTGACCTTTATTATGTTGAGGTAGTTTCTTTCTAATTCTTGTTTGTCAAATGTTTCTATCATGGGAGGGTGTTGAATTTTGTCAATTGCCTTTTATGCATCAATTGAGATGATTACATGAATTTTCTTTCTTTGTCAATGATGATGTATCGCAGTGATTGATTTTCATATATTGAACCATGCAGGAATAAACCCCTCTTGGTCATGGTGTATAATTCTTTAAATATGCTGCTGAATTTGCTTTGCCAGTATTTTTTTTTTTGAGGATTTTTGCCTATATTTATAAGGAATATTAGTCTGTAGTTTCTTATTTCTTATATTGTCTTTGGCTTCATATAAGAGTAATGCTTGCTTCATACTCAGCCATATGAAAAGTGAAACACTGCCATTTGTGACAACAAGACGGATCTTGAGATTATCATGCTTTCATGATTTCACTTATATACAGGATATAATACTGAGAGCATCCAATGAACAAGACAAACAGCGACTCATAAACACAAACAACTGTATAGTGATTGTCAAAGGAAAAGGGGGGAGAAGAGACATAAATAAGGGTACAGGGGGTAAAATATAAAATGATTGAAAGAAACTTAACATTTTTTGGTGAACACATAATGCAATATACATATAATGTATTCTTGATCTGTGTAGTTCAAACCAATAAAAATTTATTAACTATTGTCAGGCCAATAAATTAAATTAAAATATGTTAAGACTTTTTTCTGGCCTAACATATGGTTTACCCTGGAGAATGAAAATGTTAAGAACAGTATTGTGAGGGGTGTGTGTATGTCAGTAAGTGTGTCCATTCACGAAGAGAGACCAAGGGAAGGGAATGACAGAGTCTCTAGGGGAAAATTAAATACCTTTGAACCAAAAGAAGGCAACATACTGGGAAAATTGTAGAAAACTGTGTGTCTAAATCAAAGCAACAGTTGAATTATGGCCACAAATTTCCAGGGATGTTGAATTTTAATTTTCCTTCTGAGTGGTGTCAGGTTTAGTTCTTGTTCATACTTACTTGAGGACAAAGACCAAGCTTCATGTGAGGCCTCTCTTCTTCATTATAGGTCAGCGCTCTCTGAATCTAAATGACTTTAGGCGTTCACCACTCAGACTTTCATAAAAACTTTGACTTATGATTTTCCATTTTTTATTTAGGTTGTCGTTTTATTATTTTCTTTTATTTCTCATTTTTCTTGATTCTTAACAGGATGGTAGGTCAAACTAACATGGCTTTTAATTACTACAACCAATGTGTTCTTAAAATTTTAAAATCATACTTTTGTTTGGACTTTAATGTATATTTAATTTTATAGTCACACTTATTTTGGGAACTTATTAATAATTTCTGGGAGTGGTTCGTTATGTGGTGGCCTATAGACAATTTTTAGAAGTAGTTCTATTCTGTAACCTGAGGTATACTTGCAAAAAGGCAGTGCCCTTTAATTAGCTATGTTTGAGTCCTTTTTCACACGAGACAGAACCGTGCTTTCATATAAGCTACTTTGCATGACCTCTCTTAGTATTTAGTCTTTCCTCACTTTTTGCAGTCGTAGCATTTAATAAAAAGAAAACCCTTGGAATTTTACTGTACGTTTCTACCATGAGACTGCAAGGGAAGAAAATGCGTCTTATATACTTTGGTAACAAATTTATTCTTAGCTCAATGTCTGGTATTATAGGTGCTCAACAACAATGATAAACAACAACAACAAAAATTGAATGATGAAGGAGAATGCATATATACATAAATATGATAAAGTAGTTAGAGTTTATAACAGTGTAATTATACAAGACTAAGAAGAGAATGACATTTGTCATATTTTCTCTAAAATACCAAAAAGTTTGAGTGGAATAGTGGTAAGGTGTTCTTAGAACCCTGTTTCAACTTTTCTGTAAATGACTAGGCTCCTATGGAAACCTAGAATAGTGGGGAGATAATAAGTTTCTAGATCTAATTATCAGAAAATTCCTCTAGAAAGTTATTCTTTGTTCAAAAACAACTGTATTATTGTTACTTATTTTCAAACAAGTGATATAGGCACATGGCAAAGAATTTTAAAACGTTCAAAAGTGGGTGTGAAGAAAATGAGTCTCCTTTACTCTTTTGTTCTTCAGACACCAAATTCTACTCACCTGAAGCAAGCCCTATTTCAATTTCTAGGTCTTCACCAGGAGCCAGTCTAACATTTACATAAAAGGTAGCTACACTCTGCTACTTACCTTGTTTTTTCCACTCAACAATATATATTAGAGAGATTACGTAATATCACATATCACATATAGAATTTCTTCATGTTTTATAAAATCGAAGACATATTATTCCATCACACGACTGAATTATAGCTTATTTAATTAGTCTCCTCGTAATGGAAACTGATATTTTCTTGACATTTTGCTATTACAATACTGCAGTGAATAGTCTTGTACTTTCACCATTTCTCACATCTATGAGAATATTTACAGGCTAAGTACCTTAGAAGCAGAGTTTTTTGACTACAGGGTATATGCCATCTAAATTTTCATAGAAGTTGCATAATTGTCCTATATAGTTTGTATATACTCCCATACAGTGTGTTATCAAACTGTTTGATCTTTGTCACTCCAAAGGGTTAAAAATGAAATACTATTAGAAGCTTGTTCTACATTATCTATTTATAAATGAATGATCACTCTTTCCATATGTTTAAGAACCTTTTCTGATATTATATGTTTATATCCTTTTGCTTAATTTCCAATTGGGATCTTGTTCTGTTTCATTACTGTTTACAGAGTTTTATAAACATTAAGGAAACACACATTGTTTAACTGGCAAATGATTGAAAAGTCCTAAATTATTGACAAGGAAATCATTGAGAACTCCTAAACATAGATATATAAGATTAGTTAGTAAAGCGAAGGCACCTTAGTGTAAAAGGGATGGTGGATAGGAACTTTTTTTTTTTTTTACCAATGAAATTATTATCCTCAGCAAATCACTCCTCATTCCTAATTCTTATTTTCTTCATCTACAGGATAAGGTAGCTGAATTGGTAAAGACACTTCAATAATAGGATGACTTTTCATTCAAGGCCTAGGAGAGAGTTCAAGGAGAACTAGCCCAAGTTACTAATGCAAATCCTAAGTGAATCTTTTTATTCATCAATAATTTGTGAGCACCTCCCACTAAAAAAAAAAAAAAAAAAAAAAAAATATATATATATATATATATATATATATATATATATATATATATATATATCCTAAATCTGTTCTCTGTGGTTCTGGTTTTCTCTCTCATTTTATTTTAAGCACCCAGACTCCTCCACCCTCCTTCTTGTTCACAGGGGTGAAATGCCGTGGAATCTGGAGTTGATTGCAATGAAAAAAAAGCAGGCCTACAGACCAGACTTGTGTTTATACCAGTCCCTATATGCATTTGTCTCTGATTTGTGGGTCTTGAATGGTTATAAGATAATCTTCTGAAAGTGAAGGAATAAATAAGAATATATGGCATTTCAATATAATAGAAAATAATTTCTGGCAATGGTTATGGTTAGCAGATTGTATTAAACTAACCTTTCTGCCAAAGGTAGCTATAAAATCTGGACAAAATACACAAAATAATCATTTGAAGGCACTGGAGAGCAACCAACACAGGCAAGACTTCAAGGGCTATAATTCCAAGATGGGAGGGGCAAGCAGATGAGTTCTACATTCACTTTGGTGTTTTTCCTTGAGGACATGATGATTTACAATGTAGGGAGAGTGTGGGATATGGAGGCATGCAGGAAGAATGGGAGGAAGGAAGAATAAAGGTCTCAGCAGAAAGCAGTAGTTTCACCGAACTAAGGAGATAAAGGACTTGGTGTTTGTGGTTGCCAAATCAGCTGGAGTTTGGGAAACTGTAGAGAGAGAAATATCACAGAAAAGTGAGGCACAAAATATGATGTAATCTCTTTTCAAAGCGCTTTTGGATTTCTAAGCCCTTTCTGTGCAAGATGAGCTTTCAAGAAATCTAGTGTAAAGAAGAAACTAGGATTCTAAAGTGCTGAGCAGAGGTTTCAGAAGCTGTGAGGTTCATGGAGTACAGAAATGGGAAGTCAGGGCCTGCTGAGGGGGAGGAGTCCTGAAAACAGTCCAGGCTTACAGTATGAGATCTCAGAAAGCTATATTCCTGCAGTACGGTTACAACCCAGAAGCAAGAGCAAAACTGGAATAGACTATTTTTATAATACTTAAACATAGTTCTTAAATGAGATCAAAATCATCTGCCTCTATCTACTGCTAGAAGGAAACTTTAACTTTTGTTGAGTTACTATACACATTGTCAATAATTTTTAAAATGTAGTTTGATATTTAGTTAAAACATTGAGGCACACTAAGAAACAGGAAAAAATGATAAAAAAAAAAACTAAGAGAAGACATAAAAAAACCAGACATATGCTCATAAATGACCGAGGTTTTGATCATAAGTAGGATGAACAATTATCTGAATAAAACCATTTTTAACCTGAAAATGAGTTAAATGCAAGTTTTGAAAATGTTTTTAAATAAGTTAAAAGCAGTTTGAGCTCTAATTGCCCACAAGCCCTACTTATTAACATGTTTTATATCCCCAGAAATTTCCGCAGGGCCTTTTTCATATCTTTGTTCCTAAGACTGTATATCACAGGGTTAAGAAGTGGGGTCACAACAGAGTAAAACAGAGTCACAATCTTCTGCATTCCAGCTTCATGCTCAGATGTCGGCCTCCCATACATGACCATCACTGAGCCATAGAACAGTGAAACCACAGAGAGATGAGCCCCACACGTGGAGAAAGCCTTTCTTCGTCCAGCGGCTGAAGGAACTTTCAATACAGCTCTTAGTACCAGAACATAGGACCCCATGATGAAGAGAAAGGGAATGATGAGGGGCAAAGGACTTAAAGTGGAGAAGACAAGCTCTACCACAGGAGCTTTTTTGCACGTGAGTGTTAAAAGAGGACCTGGGTCACATAGGAAATGGTCAATAATTCTGGAGCCACAGAAGGACATTTTGGAGATGAGGATGATAGGAATCAAGAACCAAAGAAAGCCAAGTACCCAGCAGCTGACCACAAGATGGGTGCAGAGACGTGCAGTCATAGTGGTGGGGTAATGTAGAGGCCGGCAGATGGCAAGATATCGATCAAATGCCATAATAGCCAAGAAAAAGCATTCTGTAGAACCCAACGAGAAGAAAAAGTAGAACTGGAGAAAGCACCCAGAGAAGGAGATGACCTTGGTTTCAGAGAGGAAGTTGGCCAACATGTTGGGGACAGTGGAAGTGACATACCAGATCTCTAGGAAGGAGAAGTTGGCAAGTAGGGTGTACATGGGCGTGTGGAGTCTCTGCTCCCAGTGCACAGCACAGATGATAGAACCATTGCCCATGAGTGTCAGGAGGTAGACAGCAGAGAAGAGCACGAAGAGGAGGACCTGCCCCTCCCTGGGACAAGGGAAGCCCAGGAGGATGAAGCCAGTGATAGTGCTGGAATTGCTGGAGGGTTTCATGAGTTTCTCAGCTGTGGAGAGACCCATAATTACTGAATATCTCTGGACTAGCACAAGGAGTTCATTTTCTCTTCGAAACATGAAACAAATTTGTTTATTTGTCATTATTCATTCAATAGTTATTGAGTGTTTAGTTTTTACTAGGTATATTTTTCTAGATGCTGGGGATATTAAAGTGAAAAAATTAAAATCCTTACTTCACAAATCTTACCACAGGGAAGAGAAAGCAAAATAGACTTAGATTACATTGTATAATTCTCTTTATCTCTCCTCTTAAACTAAATATACTGTGTTACCACTCTTGGCCAATTTCTTTTTAAGAGGAGGCTGAGGTTTATGTTATATCAAACAGCAGTGTCATACTTGTGACTGGGAGACACATGATCCTTGCTTCTAGAAATGTTTCTATAATTTTTTTTTGTGTGTAAATGGTCATGTGGATTTCCTAATTTTCCATGAGCAGTCACCTAATGCTGCTACTTGTAGGCAGCTGTCATATTAGAAAGAAAAATAATGTGGAACTTTTGATGTCACTTAAAAATTATTTGACAGTTGAGTCTATTTCAACTTAACCTGTTGATTCATTCTCTCTAATACCATTACCTACCAATTTTATGTGTAAATCCATCAAATTTGCTGGAGAAAACTACCTGAAAAAATAGCACATAGCATAGAAGACCACCTCAGTAGATATTCTGAAAGATAATGTTAACATCACTAATCTCATAATACTGATATAGTAACATTTCTAAGTTTTCATTTCTTAAATGTAAAATTAGAGTTCTACCACATATTTCTTAATTCTGCTCACCCCTAGATATTTGCTGTTATTCTAGGAAACTCAGGACTACAAAAGATAGCTAGACTTTCACATCTAAAAGTGATATATAATTCTGGAATGAAAACCCTTGCTGTTTATTTGACTAATTATATATGAAGGTACAGGATTTGAGACAGTTTCTTTCTAGGATAGTTTTTGAAAGTATGAGCCTGATAAAAGTGTTCTGGAAAGTTAAAATGTGTAAAAATGTTTTATGCTAAACCTAATAAAATTAAGTGTGGGTAAAGGAAGAGATATTTCCACTAAGCTGTTCTGTCACTCATCATTTGTCACTTAGCTCCTAAGCATAGAAAGCAGCTGTTGTATTAATGGCCAAAGTTTGGCCAGGTCCCCCTGAACTGGCTGCAGAGGTGCTGTGGCCAAGGGAGTGAGAACATGAGCACAGGAGCCTTGAAGGCTGTGTCTGTGCCCTCAGACTGCTAGGACAGAGGATTAAGAAAACAAAGCAGACAAGCTTCACTTTTTAACTTGTGAAATTAGTATCCAGAAGATAGATTCTATGTGTGCATTTCCATTTTTCACTTATGGATGCTAATTTAACAATCTGCATTTTTCATGGTTACTTTATTTTTTGTAAAGCTGGTAGCAGAAACTACAGAGGAGTAGAAGTCTTGGTATGTCCTAACTAATTTCTCTGAGCAGCCAGTTTAGAGAATTACCTTATGGGCATAACGCTCTGCCATCTTGCCTGGAGAGGCTGCTCCACAAAGGAACACAGCTTCCAGGGCTCTTGACCCTCTGGGTTCAAATCCTGCTTCCACCACTTCCTAGCTGTAGCTGATAGACAATTATTAACCTCGCTAAGCTTTGGTTCCTTTTCTGTAAGATGACGAGAATAAGAATACTGACTACAGAAGGTGTTTTGAGGGTTAAATAAATATTTCTTTAAATGCCTGGTAGCACTTTTGTGCTATATCACCCTCTGCTACATTGTATACGCTTTCTTGAAAGCCCTCTAAATTAAGTGTACTTACTCATTCAGTGCTAATAAGTGGTAGGCTATTGTGACATACTAGAAGTGGACTGGATTTGAATACGAGAGCCCAGGATTTGAATTCCAGCACTTGCATTGTTGTGGGAAATTCTACAAGTCAATTATTTCTTGTCTCTTAGTTTCTTCAAATATCAAATGGAGACAATAATGCCTTCTTCAAAGAGTTGTTATAAAGATTATTGAATGACATAATGATTCAAGAGGGTGGAAGCACCTTGTCAATATCTGACACATAATAAATATTAAACGTTTTGGGTGAAACTGTAGTAGAGTTATCAGGAGACTTTTTTTAAGACATGTAGATTCTACATCTGCATTTAAGTTTTTTTTTTCTCCTATAAGTACTAAATTACCTTTTTTCCTGAAACAAGAAAGGAAATCTCAACTGAAGTCTCAGTCACTTTCTTGGAGGCTTTACCGAGAATAAAGGTAGTTGTGTTTGTAGTAATGAGCTTGGAGAGGAGGTGAAAAAAATAGGTTGAGAGAAAGATCAGTAAATGTATGTGCTGTAGGATCCAAGGATTATAAGCAGAGCTTGTCTTTTGCTCCTTGAGGATTTATTTACTATCTCTAGAAGGAGTACAGTGTCAGGGGACAGATCTCTGCTAGTTATTCCCCCTGCTCACTCTCTGTCTTCTCTGGTGACCCTTGTGCCTTTATGTCTGCCTTCATTATCCCCAGTGGCGGAGGCTGTAAGACCTCTACCAGGGTCTAAATCTCTTAGAGATGGCCACAGATGCAATCAGTGTTCATCAATCCCTTACTAAACCTGTTCAAATTATCTGTCTTATGCTCAAGGAAAATTGTTAAATGAAACCCAAGATAAGATATCTGTATTGGAGTTTATTTTTTGGTCTCCTTTTAAATCAATGTCAATTGTGAGCTCAGGAGGCAGATCCCCATCTTTCTATTAGAAAGAGATCAGTTGGGGGAGTAAAGGACCTCAGACAAGGGGACAAATCTCTCTCTTCGTAAGACCACCATGGCCTCCTCAGTGATCTTTCTCTCTCTTTTTTTCAGTTAGATCTTCTGAGTCATAGCAGTTCCACTCAAGAAATTTGCCTCTCAAGGGACACTTACCAGGCCCAAGGGACCACGTAGCAGGGTCATTGTGAAGCAACATGCAGAAAAGCTGCATCTGTCAGTGGGACCTCAGGTTTTTTCAACCTAACAAAGAAGCAGTTCTTTCAGTGCAACTCACTGACTGTGTCTTCACGTTCCTTGAAGGAGTTTTCATCTTGTAAACATCTCACATCTTGTTTAAGCACCTTTGATGTTTCTGCTATCCACAGTATAAAACTCAAAGTTCATAGGCTGATCTGTAGGGCCTTTGCAACACAGCCCTGTCTGATCTTTCATGTCTTGCCTCTTAGAGTTTTCTGTGCTTTCCCCTCCCCCTATCCTCCATGCACAAACCTCCAGCCAAATATTTGTTAAGTGAGTCATTTTACCCTCTGAAAGGCATGAAAGAACATCTTTGACTCTGAAAGGAGAAGACCCAACCTGTGTAGTGCTACACCCAAAGAGCTGAATGCACATATTCAGGTGTAGCAGTATTATAAATCGATTGCATGCAAGAATACCCATGTGTTGCTATCCTTATTTTTCTTTCTTTCTACTTGCCTTTACTATCCCTCTTGGTATCTGTAATTAGCTCTTAGAACACATTGATACTTGAGCAGGTACATTATGGGTTGAACAGGATATCATGTGCTGACTTAGGCACTTAATCATCATTTATAACGTTTGATGGCAAAAAAAAAAAGGAAACTGTTGTAGACTTCAGTAAGTCTTTGATTGAATTTATATTTCTAACAATGATTACTTTAAAAGAACTTACTTCATATGGGAAACTTGTCCCAAAGCAAAAACATCAATGATAACTAAATCCTCAGAAGAGTTGATGTTTTATTTACACAATATTCTTTCCTTTCTTTCACATTTCCAGTCAACTACTTTTAAGGATAAAGTTCAAGATATTTGTGCATGATATTCCGTTAGTAATAGTAGGCAAAGATTGAGCTGTAACTAAATTCTGCTTCTCTTTATGTTAACAGTTTATACAAGCCCAGTAGCTCAATTTAGTGCTTATGATGAGCTTAGAGTAACAACAAGAATAATCTAAAATTTTTTTTACCTATAGAAAATTATGCCTAGAAATCTTGTATAGACACTGGTAAGCATTTATGATTTAGGATTCAATGGTTCTTATTCCATTCTATTTATTTATGCTATGAAGCAGTTACTTTAATTTTCAAATATGGAAGTTTAACTTTGAAGAAAAATTTCATAGAATTCTCTAGAAAGAATGATGCTTTTAGAAGTCTTCTTTAGAACCTTGAACTTTTCACTAATTGACTGGATACTCATTTGATTTTTAAAATGATTAATTTTTCATCAATTTAATTTAATTTAATTTAATATTCATTTCAGGTATACAGTACAATGGCTAGACATTTATATAAAGTATGAAGTGATCCTCCTGATTACTCTATAGTACCTATCTGGTACTACACACAGCCATTACAATAATATTGACTATTTTTCCTATGCTGTACTCTACATCCCTGTGACTATTTTGCAACTACTAATTTGAACTTTCTCATCCTTTCACAAAAAAATAATCAGTCTGTAAGCTTGATTGGCTCTTAGGACAAAAAAAATTTCCTCCACCTTCCACTATAAGAGATATCAATTAGAATAATTGGGAAAATAACAGAACAAGATTGTAAATTAGATAGTAGTATTATATCAATATAAATTATACTGTTGTTATGTAAGAAAAAATTGCTTGTTTCTAGAAAATACACACTGAAACACTTAGGTACAAAGGAGCAAGAGTAAGTCTGCAACTTACCCTCAAAAGGTATGTGCATTGAGAAAGGCTGACAGAAGGACAGAGAAATAGAGAAAGAAAGACAAAAAAGGCAGGCAAAGAGGGAATAATAAAGCAATTGTGGTAAAGTTTTCACAATTTGGAACCTGTGTAAAGGACATGTAGAAATTCCATCTTTTACTATTTTTGTAAATTTTTTATAAAACTGAAATTATTTCAAAATAAAAAAGTCACAAAAAATAATCAGATCATTTGTATTTATCCACTTGTATTCATCAAGTATGTCTGTTTTCTTCCTTTTTTTCTTTTTCTTTCTTCTTTTGTCTCAGAGTCATATTTGGAAACATGGTCTTTTTAAATGTTTGCAAACAAATCCAATTTAATTGAATCCTAAGTAAGATAACAGTAAGGAGTGAAAAAATGCAAAAATATGGAGAAAAGCTTTAGGGAATTATTTTAGCTGCAGTGATGTATAAATTGGCAGAGGAAATTTGCTCTTGCTGCAGGTCTTTTGTGATTTATCCTCATCTGAGCTCACGAGTTCCAGAAATCCATCAACAGCTGCTTAATCAACATTTACTATGTACTTACCACTCTTCTGGATTGTGAATGGATGAGGTTTAGAAAAGTAGAGAAATGCAAAGAACTGTAAAAGATTGTCCTCACTTATAAGATATTTATCATGGGGAAATATTCCAGAAAGAAATGTGAAAAAGATGCCATGGGTAAGATATTTTATAAAATTATTTAATGAGTTAAGAAGGTTAGAGCTCTAAAGGACATTTATTTGCAATAGGAAAAGAATTATATTCTAAATATGAAGGTCCAATTGTGACCCAAAACATATTTCACATTCACATGGACCTATCATTGAAGCAAAATGAGAAAACTTCTTCAGTAATATATTTCATGATTCTTTTTGTGACTTATTTTTCATATTTTCTCACATATACACATGGATATACATTTATACTTCTATATGTGTTTATCTGTATTTAAATAAACTGGGTTTTAAATTATGATTTGTATCATAATTTACAGTCCTACTTTGTTCTAGTTCATTTATACTTGTAAGATAAATCACTTTAAATAGTAACGAAATATAAGCAGTCTGCCAACTTTGTAGAGATACATTAACCCAGGAAGACAAGGCATAAGACACTGTACCACGTGACTGATAACAATCTTCAGGTTGAAATATTGCTAGCATGATTTTACCACAATTTATATCTTCTCAGCTGATATCAGAGTCAAGAAAGTTTTCCTGTTCTCACAGCACAGTACCAATGAAACTGACTGAAATGAAGCTGGATGGGTCAACAGGCCTTTTTCTTCTATATACTAAGTGCTTACTTCAGCTTTCCTTCTCCCACCCCCCATCTTCTCAAGGGACTTAGTGGTTCTCTCTTAATGTGATGCTGAGAAATTTAAGAAAATACTTTTTTAAAGTTACAATATAAGCTTTGTCAGAAAAAGTAAGGGACAGCATGGTTAGTGAGGTTTTATGTAGATGAATACTCTAGGTGTATGCCAATTCTTTTAAACTGGAAAACTCTGAGCTAGAGCTACCATTATTATTATAAAAAATAACTTATTATGGAATAAAAAAATCTTTAATGTATTATTACTTGATATAGAAGCATTTAAAAATAAAGCATAAAATTGAAAAAAACTCAGAAAAAAAGACCTCCGTTATATTACCCAAATATTGTCATTTAAAAGATTTTGGTATACTTCCCCCTGGTAATTTTTTCCAAAGACCAGATTTTATTTTTTTCTGCACATAGGAGCCGGATCGTATTTACACTATTATACTATGCTTATTCACTAAGCTCTTATCAGCCATTTCACATAGTTTCTAATAGCTGAATATTATTTCACCTTTAGTGTCACATAGAGAATTTTTCCAATTTTTCAATAATATATATCACCTTGCCATGTTATTTTAGTAGTGATGAACATGAGCTTTGGACTCAGAGAAACCTGGTTGAGTCCTAGCTTTCCTAGTTATTATTAGACTATACTATGGGCAAGTAGATATCTATTCTCTCTAAACCTTGGCTTTCTATTATGTAAAATATGTGAAATAGTAATGGTTCCTGTAATGTTGTCATGAGGTCTGAAAGAAATAGTGCTTAGTTCAGGAGCTCACATGATAATCGAACAGAATACAGGATAACATAACCGTGGTTTCTGGAGGCATGATTCTTTCATTCTTCTTCCATCGCTCACTGTTTAGCCTGAGGCAACTTGTTGAATCAATTTAGGCTTTAGTTACTTCATTTGTAAAATGAAGACATCAACAGAATGCCTGAGGTTGCACAATTCTTAAATTGTTATTGAGTGGAAGTTAAACTGAGATACATTGTAAGCTTGCGAGTGTAGCTATCATGATTTTTAAATTTATTTGTGGTCTCCAACATACTGGACAATTTTCTTTCTAAAACCAAGGCCATTTAATAGTCAGGTTGTTTCACTCAGTTCTACACCTTTGTTCTAGGCACGACTGCATGGTTCTTCTACTCTGTAATGGAAAAAAGTCAGCAATTGGCCATCTGCCATCCACTCTACTACCCCAACATGATGACAAGGTCTGTAATAGGCTGATGTGTCTCTCTTGGCTCATCGATTTCCTCAAACAGGAAACATGTTTCTAAGAAACACGGTGTTGTATGTTGGGTTCCCTGGAAACAGATGCTAAGATTTCATGCAGTTCTGTTGTTGTGAAGTTCTCTTGGAAACAACAGCTGTACAGGAGTGAGAAAAGTCGGTCTAGGGCAGAAATTGAACCGTGATAAAGTTGAAACAAAAGTCTCAGCTGATGCCATGTGGAACTCTAGAACTGGGATGGCTGGCTGTTCAGACTTGTCACTGATTGAGGCAGGAGTGCAAGGATTGAGCAATCATTGAATGTGAGCCAATCCTGGCCAGGGGAGATAATCATAGAAAAGGCTAGACCCTTTAGCTTAAAGCAAGGGCTTCAGCTGTGAGCCAGTCATCAGTATGCTAGACTTCTATTATCTGGGGAAACGAGTGCCTCAGTCCTAAATGAAAGATCTAAATAGCATATTGCATCATCTACCACAGATCGGCCATGTCCTATAACTATGCCACATCAGAACACATACTATGTTCTTATCAGCATTCTCACAATTTTAAATATCTTTGGGCCATATACATTGGTGCTGAGAGCTACCAGGTGATTTCATCAGCTGATCATCAAAATGCCTTCTTTTAATGTGGGTCTCACTCGGTGGTGGTGTTTCTGTTCTAGGAAACCATAATGGATGATTGCAAAACCCACGTCTGGCTATTTAGGAGAAATTACAATAAACCACATCATCATAATGATATCTTTTATAAAGACTCAAGTCTTAAAACTTCTCAATGACAGCCTACTCAATAATGACATAAAAACTGTTCTCAGTCATGTCTTTTATGGAATTGATACTAGCCAAGGTCATGAAGACTTCTTCCATTGAAGGATATTGTTTAATGACTCTGGTTTTATTAGTTATATATCTCTAGTCCACCGTATAAATGGAAATATTTCATAGACCTAATATTACTTTGGAGATATTTGCATATTATAAGGCCAGATGAAAAAGGAGTATAATTAGAAGTCTATTTAATATGATTTGACTTTTACCACATTAAGAACCCTGATGTACTATTATGAACATTTTTATGTAATTAAGAGCATGATGAATGGTATGAAGCATATGTACAAGGTTTATCTAGTAGAGATGGGAGGTAGTGGAGTAAAAAGTAGGCTGAGGAAGAAGAGGTGGTTGTAGGGAGTAGTAAGGAAAAAAATAAAAGAGTCTGCCATAAAAACATGCACAATAGTCCACTCATGTAAAGCTGATAAATGTGAGTGCATGTTTATGTCTAAAAGAATGTGGAAAAATTGTTTTCTAAAATATTAATGGTGGTTACCTCAAGAGTAGTGGGGTTTTAGGTAACTCAAAATGTCTTTATACTTTTCTCTATTGTTTGAAAATTATTACAATGACAATTTATTATTATAGTAAAAAGAGCATGCTATTTTAAAAATTATGGAATGAAGAACCATTGTATTAAAAACTCTGTCCTGAAGAGACATAAATGTCAGTGTGTTTCTTGGAGTTAAAAAAAAAAAGGCTAAATATTGAATTCATAAAAGTAAGTCAAATGCACAAAGCTCATTCCAGCTTATGTGATTCTGGCTCAGCGGTTACATTTTGAGTGTGAATGAAATATTTTAAATATAAGTATAATGCACTTTGAAGTCCTTTAAAGATTGATTTTTATATTTCAACACACAGACATCATGTTTCTTTATCCCTTTCTGTGTATCTTTTTGCATCTATATATCTATCTATCATCTATCTATCTATCTATCTATCTATCATCTATCTATCTATCTATCATCTATTTATCTATCTATCTATCATCATCTATCTATCTATATCTATCTATCTATCTATCTATCATCTATCTATCTATCTATCTATCTATCTATCTATCTATCTATCATCTATCATCTATCTATCTATCATCATCTATCTATCATCTATCTATCTATCTATCTATCTATCATCTATCTATCTATCTATCTATCTATCTATCTATCTATCTATCTATCTATCTATCTATCTATCTAACTATCTATCTATCTATCTGTGTATCATGTATCATCTATCTATCATCTATCTATCATCTATCTATCTATCTATCATCTATCTATCTATCTATCTATCTATCTATCTATCTATCTATCTATCATCTATCTATCATCTATCTTCTATCATCTATCTACCTATCCATCATCTATCTGTATCTATTTAATTGTTTGTTGAATTGTGAATTACATCTTGGAGCCATACTTATTTTGATTAAAGATGCTAATTAATATATTAATAGGTGTAGCTAATTATAAATCATGATGGCTAGTAAATGCCCTATGGACAATACTTTTAGAAACACTTCTTTTTTGTATACTGTGAAATACATGTAAACAGAAGGTAATCTGTGAATAAGTTTACTCATTTTTCAGAACTTGCCATTTTTCACCCTTTACTACTCCTGGCTTTTATATGTACTGTTTTTTCATTTGCTTGCATGGAAAATTCAGATTCCCTTGTTTATAGTACATTTTGCTCCATGTATTGATGAACCTCACACAAGAGGAGAAAATATGTCTTACTTACTTTTGTATTCACTTCTAGCTCAGAGTCTTGCATACTGAATGAATTCGATGGTTTTAACAAAAAAGTGACATTAGAGGAAGATGGTAGGACAATTTAAAATATTGCCAAATTGTCACTTTCAATTTTTATACTTTATTTGCTCTCCTAGGTCCTCAGAGAGGAAAACATTTTCTACTTTGTTCCCACAGAGCCAAAGAATTTTAGTAAGATGATATCAAGTGTTATGAGTTTTGTTCTTTTTGTTTTTCATCAATAATCAGCTCTCTAGATTCCCAAGGAATCAAAGAATTGTGAAAAAATTCTTCCCTGGTTTTCCTTTTGTAGTGAAATAGTTTTAATGTCTATCATTTATTTATTTATTTATTTATTTATTTATTTATTTATTCATTCATTCATTTATTTATTTATTTAAATTAAGTTTATTGAGATAACATTGGTTAATAGAATTAGATATTAGGCTCTCATAGGAGGCACTGCTTGCAAGTCTATTTTTCACATTGGGACAGTTGTCTGTTTACTATGTTGATGGTTTCTTTTGCTGAGCAGAAGCTTTAAGTTTAATTTTTAATTTTTAAATTAAGTTTAATTTTTAATGTTAAAATTACATGTTGTTTAAATATAAATTAAATAGCAATACATGCGTCTTGAACAAAAGGTCTCCTACTCTCTGTCCCCAGATACCCCATTCTCTATAACAAAAGCAGTCAGTCACTAGTTTCTCTTTTCTCCTTCAAGAAGCATATAACATATTTATGAACATAAACATATACTTATCTCTATAGCCCTATATACAGATCTCTTTCATCTGGCTTTTTATTTAATGATATATTTGAGGATATTTTTATATCAATAGGTATGTCAAATCTTTATTTTTAATAGTTAGACAATATATTTACCTAATTAGTTCTTCATTAGTGGGAATTTAGATTGTTCCAATCTTTGTTGTTAGAAACACTAAATATTCTTGTACATATGACATTATTCTTGTGTGTGAGTGTACTACTCAGATAAATATCTAGGAGTGGAATTGCTGAGCCAAAGGGAAGCCCTTTAAATTTTGATTGTTTTGGGGAAAATGTCATTCATAAAGGCTGTACCAATATATGCTCTACTAGCAAAGGATGAGATACTATTTTTCACAACATAATCTTTGATCTTTGTCAAATTGTCACATTGTCTTTGTGTTTTTCTAATTTTGAATAAAATAGAATGTCTTTTCAGATATTTAAAAACCTTTGCTGTTTACTTTTTTCATATATTTGACACCTTTTAAAAATTGTGCTAATGCTATTTTTCTTATTAATCGGAAGATATAGATATGTTATATAAATCTTTGGCATGTGTATATAAGAATATTGCAATCTTTAGTTGATGCTACCATGACTGATATTCTGAAGAACTGTACTATAAACAGTTTATTTTTGTTGAAAGGGTAATAGAAAACTTTAGGTTTTGCTCTATGGTTATAACCTTGAGTAATTTGTAAAGGTGAATACAAAAAAAAAGTGGCTTCATAATCTCTGTTGAAAATAAAGAGACTTTTTCCTCTTCCTTTAGTTATTTACTTTAGAAAACTTGTAATTAATTCTTTGTTTTTGAACTGCATGTAACTCTTTCTGAAAGCTAAAGAAGGCTCTTTCCAGCTTTATGATAGAAATGTCTTTGTCCAGGGCCTGAAATTTTTTTTGAAATGTAATCATTAAAGTAGATAGTACCTCAGTCTCCCAGTTTCTGTGGCACAGTAGGAGCGTGATTTTGGTGGCCGAACTTCTAAGCTCCCAACTACCTCTTGTTGTATATATGTGTTTATTTTTCTTTTTTAAGAGCCAATTAGAAAATACAAATAGCCATAACAGGTGAATTACCAGGTGAATCAAGGATGAATTGTGTGAGTAATGACGCTGTCAAGTCCTTTCATGACTAGTTATTGTTTATCTTGAAAGCATGTATGTAATGGACTGTATTTGCCTGGCCATGTAAAGGGATTAGATTTCTTTTCGTCTGTGCCATCTCTTAGAGGATTGCCTGTGATGCGCATATTCCATTGATTTAATATTTATTTAATAATAAAACTTTTATTCTTTTCTACCTTTTGGAGAGGTTTTCTGGGCTGGCAGGAAATTTAATTTTAATTATATTTTCCCAACAAACTTATCTCAGTTTTTCAGTCTGTACTCTGTCACTTGTAAAATTAGGGAGGTGGAGTACATCTTAGAGATCCCTTGTAGCTCTATGAATTCTAGGAAATAATAAAAAAAAACCACTATGGTGTATAAAGTTCAAAGAAAATATCAATAATTTTCTGAGTGATGTCCATCAGTCTTTTTAACCAAGATTTAACAACAAATTAAGTCCCTCAAAATCATTTAAACCAAAACATTTATGTTCCCAATAATTTTTTTATAGCACGTATCATATCTTTGTTCCTCAGACTATATATTACAGGGTTAATGAGCGGAGTAACTACAGAATAAAACAAAGTCACTATCTTCTGCATTCCAGTTTTATGCTCTGATGTTGGGCTCCCATACATGACCATCACTGAGCCATAGAAAAGAGAAACCACAGCCAGATGGGATCCACAGGTGGAGAAAGCCTTTTTTTGTCCAGCTGCTGAAGGGACCCTCAACACAGCTCGTAGGACCAGAGCATAGGACACCATGATGAAAAGAAAGGGAATTAGTAAGAGCAGAGAACTTAAGGTAGAGCTAGTTAACTCTATTGCAGGAGCTCTGGTACAGGTGAGGGCAAACAGAGGACCAGGATCACACAAAAAGTGGTCAATGATCCTGGGGCCACAGAAGGACATCTGGGAAATGATGATGATAGGAATCAAGAACCAGAGAAAGCCAAGTACCCAGCAGCTGACCACGAGATTAGTGCAGGTATATCCAGTCATAACAATGGGGTAATGTAGAGGCCGGCAGATGGCAAGGTATCGATCAAATGCCATAATAGCCAAGAAAAAGCATTCTGTAGAACCCAACGAGAAGAAAAAGTAGAACTGGAGAAAGCACCCAGAGAAGGAGATGACCTTGGTGTCGGAGAGGAAGTTGGCCAACATGCTGGGGACAGTGGAGGTGACATACCAGATCTCTAGGAAGGAGAAGTTGGCGAGCAGGATGTACATGGGCGTGTGGAGTCTCTGCTCCCAGTGCACAGCACAGATGATAGAACCATTGCCCATGAGAGTCAGTAAGTAGATAGCAGAGAAGAGCACAAAGAGGAGGACCTGCCCTTCCCTGGGGCAAGGGAAGCCCAGGAGGATGAAGCCAGTGATGGTGCTGGAATTGCTGGAGTGTTTCATGGGTCTATGAGCTGCGAAAGGACCAGCAAATTATTTAATGAATGTGTAGAGATAGATGGGGACCCAAGTATGTATTGAAGCTACCGTGGGGAAAGCAATAAATCCTTATTTAACGACCACTGCTATTTTTGTCTTATCCCGAAATACAATCCTTCCTTTGTTGTTGGACTAAAAAAACACTAGAATTAGTGAAGATCAATAGTTAAACAGAGATGTAAACATGTTTAACATATAAATATGTAGCTTATTAAATAATTGTGAATAAAACTCCAGAGTAATTAGCATTGAGATCAAGAAATAGAATATCACTTGTATCCTAGAATCTCCTCTCATTATTCATCCCAATCAGTATCCTCCGCCTCTCTGTTACTCCAGATTATAAAATTCTCCTTTCCTTTTGGTAACTAACTCATTGCTTTTCATTATATTAGTAACCAAGTATGCAATTCTAAGTATTTAGTTTTGCTTGTGTTTGTATTTTCATGTAAATGAAATCACATTTTATATAGTACTTTTGGATTGCTTCTTTTGTTCAATAGTAAGTTTGTAAAATTCATGTTGTTCTATGTCTCTTTAGTGTGTCTAGTTTTACTGCTCTGTACCTTTGCATTCTATAAATAAATGGATTGTTTAGTCTTTCCACTATAGATGAATATTTTGATTATTTCCAGTTTGAAATAATCACTATTTCTTAGTTCACATGAGCATGCACTTTTTTTAGGCTGTATTATAGGGTGTGTGTCTCTTCAGTTTTAGTAGGTTACATTGAACAGTGTTTCATCATTGTTGGTCTACTTTCCACTCCCAATAACAATATATGGGAGCTCTGACTGTCAACACCTTTTTCTTGTTAAGTTCTGTATTTACCAGAGCCTAAGAAATGACATATAAACTGCATTTTAACAGTCTCTCTCTCTCTCTCTCTCTCTCTCTCTCTCTCTCTCTCTCTCTCTCTCTCTCTCTCTCTCCTGATTATATCAGACTGGGTAGTTCTCTTCCTAGCAGTAGTTTTTTCTTTTTTTTAAATTTCAGAGTAGGTAAGTTATACTAGAACCCTTTGGTTCTCAAGGGAGAGTATTCTGGAAGTAAGGAACTGTCCTCAAACCTGGAGTAGGAGAACATTTTATACCTGATGCAATTTATAACCATTCTGGGAAGTTCATTATCCATGTTTTATGAGTTCAGATATTGTGATCAGCCTTGTGATTTAAACAAGGTGTTTCTTTATTTACCTCCTAATTAACTATATGCATCTTCCAAGAGAGAATTCTTTGAAGTGTCTCGGGAGCATTTTCCAGAGCAGCAAGTTTCACACAGAACTTGTCATAGGCTCACAAGCAGTCTGTCTGAGAAGCTGCTCTATCAGAATTAATTTGTAATTAACATAATGCTTCACACTTAGCTTTAAACAAATATTTGTAAAATGAATGAATAAATGCACTTCTTTTAGTTCTCAGAAGGAGATTATACCCACACAGCTACTTGTGGGCAAAGCTGACTTAGATTGCGTGGCCAGGGAACAGGAGATCCTTGGGGCTATTGGTATCACTTTCCTCTTTTGAGATAGTTAACTAACTCGATGATTCTGTTTTGTGTTACAATCTATCAAATTCTGGAGTAAAACATTCAAATTAATTTTAGAAAATGGCTGCTGCTCACCTCTGTTGATACAGTTTCTCAGTCATCCAGGGTAGCTACAGCTGAGGTATAAGATCAGCATTAATCTGGTCTTGTCAAAATAGGTCTCTGATGGTCTGGGTTGGAAATATGATGCTGAAAAGTCCATGTAAACTATGGAAACTGATATTACTGATCTAATGTTAAGGTACATGCAGCAGAAAACTCGTAAAGAAAACTAAATTTCTCCCTCCCAATCACTTCTAGGGAGCATCTCAAAACATGATGATTTTAGATGGTTCTACATTTGCATAACGGCTTTATGTTTTCCTGGGTTAAGAAAACACCAACCTTTGTTAAATAATCCTGCACCAAAACCGTGGTCTTGGTTGCTCTCGCCTCTGTGAATAAGGCATGAAAAACAAACATTTTCCATTATCTGGAAGATAGCATCAATCAATCATAAATTATTTTTGAGAGCTGGCATAGTTACCTAAGGAGCCTGCCAATGGTCTCTTTTAAATATTCAATAACAGTAAGACCTCCCCGGATAAATGGCAGAAGGTGTCAGGGAAGAACTGGTTGATTACAACGTATTTTTGTTTTGTTTTTGGAGAGAAAGAAAATTTGTGCCAGGGGGCTAGCAAACTGACTAATATTTTGGAACTTATAATGTATATACAAAGCTTCTTTCTCTGAGTCAGATCTAATTCTCAATTTTGTATTTCCATGACATAGGGGACTCATGTGGCCAATAAAATTTCTCAAGATCTTGCTAGTTTATGTCTTAACTTATATTACCTTAGGTCTTTTAGTTCCTGAGCTGTGGGATGAGCAGGTTCTGGTTCTTGTACCATAAACTTACACTTTCTAAATGCCCTTTCCTCTCTTATTTTAAGAATGTATGACTAGAGACAAATTAAATTTCAGATACAAAGTATTCTCTTCTTTTTGGAAGTGAAATTAAACCAGACATAAAGTATCTAATATATATTTGCATTACTTTAACCAAGTCTTATTCAACATAAAACATTCAGAATGTGGTGTTTCTAAAGGAATTGTTGTTCCAAATTCTCCGTTCTCTGAATGGGGCCATTAACAAATGTTGGAGATATGAGAACACATTAACTAATGAATTGTAGAAGTGACTCAAAAGAAAATTTGCTATCACATGTGAAGGTCGCTTATGGACTTTAAATCTCATAAAGTTAAAAAAAAAAGTTCTTTCTAGACCTATAGGTTTAATACC
Source organism: Cynopterus sphinx (assembly GCA_030015415.1). Lineage (NCBI taxonomy): Eukaryota > Metazoa > Chordata > Mammalia > Chiroptera > Pteropodidae > Cynopterus > Cynopterus sphinx. The sequence goes on from CM057384.1 coordinate 80,048,691, forward strand.
AACTTAGAGAAAAATCCCTCATTTTTCAATAGGTCAAAATAATTTGTTACTAATTGTGGTTTGGTCATCTTTAATCAAAGTGTTTTACAGAATGTTTCTTTTTCTTTTTTTTGTAGGATTTTTCTTAAAGGTTATTTTGTGTGATAATCACTTTGTCCATCATCTCAAAACATTCTCAGTATTTTGAATGGTTTACTTAATGTTAGGAAACTTACTTTTCCTGGTCTAGGCTATTTTAAAGTTACATCTCTTCCTTTCTCTTACTCCTCACATCCAGCTCATCAGCAATATGCTTCTGTTTCTAAAATATGACTCATATACGCACATTTCTTTGACTTCATTTTCATGACCCAAGTTCAAATTATTATCCTTTCTTCCTAGAACTTCTGCAGGAGCATCCTTGGTGGCACTTCGCCTCTACTTTTGCTCCTCTACCCTCCATTTTCCACACAGCAGCAGAGTACTCTTTGAAAACAGAAAAACCGATCATGTTAGACTTTTGAGTAAAACCATTTCCTCTTAGAACAGTTCTGTATCAGGAAGTCTTACAAAGCTGTTCTGGAAAACAGGAAAGTATTTTAGAAAACACGAATGGCCATACCATTTTGTGCTCAATCTAATATATTTAAACAGACTGTATTTTTACTCACATTTTATTACTTGGCTTCACTGTATGGTAGAACTATAATGTTCACCTGCCACAAGTCTGAGCTGGAGCTATCAAAAAGAAAGTGTGTGTGTTGGGGGATGGTTGAATCATCCTGTATCAACAAGAGACAGAGAGCCTGTGAACATGTGTGCAGTCTGTGTTTATGTACTTGGGCCTGTTGGACTGAGTTAGTTAACAGCAATTACCCTTTTATGGTTTACTTATTAAATCAGCCAACCCAGGAAAGGCTGAGATAGTGTGAGGAAGACATTCCCTGATACTGTAAACTTTGTCAAAGCTCAGTATAGTAGAAGCCTTGATACATCTATTTGTTGAGCCTTATTCCCTAGCCAGTCCAGACATGTCTCCTGCCAACTTAATTCCGTCCTTTTGCTCGTCTGTATAGTTTCAGTGAGGGGGCTGCTGCATTGGTTACACTGGGTAACCTGTTTCTGGAGAATACATCAAAGTAAAGTTCATTAGATTGGGATAGGTGGTAGGCAGCGTTGTATAATAGAGAAAGCATTGAATTGAGTAAGAACTTTTTAAAACTAGTCATAGGAAGTAAATACTCAGTTTTCTTAGCAATAAAATGGATATAATTATGACTTCGTTAAAGGGCTGTCACAAAGATTATTGAATGACGTAAATGTCTGTGGAAGTATCTTGACCATTGCCTGACCAATAAGAGCTTAAGAAATATTGGTTGTATGTGTATGGCCATAGCAAATACAAAAAGAGCGGTGGGTAAAATCTAGTTGGTTATGATTTTTTTACCTTTCCAAACACTATGTAACTTTATTACCTGGATCAACAAATGGAATCCCAAACTGAATCTTCTCAAAGTTTTTTTTTTTTTCTCATTGATGAAATAGATAGTCTTCTTGGCAATGAACAGAAAGGAGAAAATAGGTGGAAACTGTTACGATAAGAATTCTTGATCGTGTTTGCTGAAAGATGGTGGAGTTATAAGCAGAGCGTACCAGGAAGTAAACCCTGCTTTTCCTGATCCTTGAGGATCCATTTACTGTTTCTAAAATATAAACAGTGCTTATTATTCACTTCCCTTGGGGCCTGCTTTAATTTCTGTTGTTGCAAGTTGAAATATTATTATGAAACATGTTTTTTTTCAGTGCAAGTTGTAATATGTTTTTATGCTTTAAACCTTTCATAGGTAGAATGAAATATTAACAAATCAGTTGATTGATTGTTTGATGAATAATCAACTAATGAGTCTACCTCTAACTCCCTTAAGTATTCATACCATGGGTCCAACAAGGAATTTTACAAACTTGAGGGAAATAAAAACAGCTTTAGATGTCCATAACTGATCTGAAATTCATACCTAGACCTAAAGTTATTATAAGATGGTCTGATGCTCTCGCTAGGTCATCCTGTTCTGTTATTGGACGTAACAATTTTACAAAATACCATGTATGAGACCATGAGAAAATGAAACCAAATAAGGCTGCTTGATAATTTTGTCTGAACACAGAAAAAAAAAAGTCACTGAATGACCCCCAAAATACCTGTTCTAGGCTTAAATTTGTCTGTTCTAGGCTTAAATGAGTGACTGCTAGTTTGTTTTTTTTAAAGCCAATTATAGCTTTATCTTCCTTCTTGGCTGTCCTTTCTATAGATTAGATTAGCTGAGATACCTAGTCTACAATTGCCCTTGCTTTGACAACATCCAGTTTGGAGCAAACCACCACTTTGTTAGATCCTCCTCCAAATCTCTCAGCCAAGCACCAACCCTTCAATAGGTTCTTTCTAACATTGTCTTACTGAGACAGTTCATAGTTCTCCCATGGTATAAGGTTATCTTTTGCAGTTATGAGTAATAAATCCAACTCATTCATCTACAGGTATTCCTGAGGTCTCTGGCCAAAGGGCATTGACTGACCTAACACATCATCAGTTGGCTGTGAAGCAGGAAGTGTTTTCTTGAGACATATTTTATGCAGATATCCTAAGAAGACAGCTACATCTAGGGACACTTTCCAGGCTAAGGTCAGTCAGAGCAGGATCATTCTGAAGCTTCCTTCTGACCAAGTGCAATTGGGAGGTGGACTCTAAGGCTTACTTATCTTCAACAGAGGAGTGGATCTTTTAACTCAGATGATCTCCAAGCTCTCCATTTTTCCTACTGTAGAAGAAATTTTTGTCTAAGACACTGGCAAGGTTAGCTCACTTCTGGGCTTGGCCACAATTTATATTCATATATTTCAAAGTCTTCATCCCATCAAACAAGGCACTCTGCAGTGCAGCCTCATTCACTTTTCTTGCCCTACTTCCCACATTTTTCTTCAGGAGTCTCAATGCCTTGGTAAAACCAAAGCATCTAGGCACACAGTAGAAGCTCAAAAAATATGTGTTGAAGGAGTAATTTTAACCTCTGGAAGATGTAAAAGAGCAGCCAGTGTGATTAATTTGAGGTGGGAGAGTTAAGCCCTGTGGAGAAAACGACCTCTAAATGCAGGCATGAGGGTTGATCAATTAACAGTGTTCAGGGGTATCTGTAGTATTCTTTGCCTCTTTTCCATCCATTTTATATTCCTTCCCAATCTCTGGGTTGGATCTGAAAATACTCTTTTATTTTTAAAAAGTTTTATGGTGATACAAACTATATATAAAGTGTGTAATTTGATAAACTTTCATACACGCACACATAATACACACCTGTGAAATCATTTTTATAATCAAGATAGCAAATGTAATTGTAAACTCCAATCACCATGGCTATTTGCAGTCTCTTCTTCCTATCATTCCTTGACCTTACTCCCTAGGAAATCACTGATCACCCTCTTACTATAGATCAATTTGCATTTTCTACAGCTCCATATTAGCTTTCAAACCAGCAGCCTTGCAACCATGGTATCTGTGAAAATCAGGAGAATAGCAGCCACTGGATAGGGAAGGCAAGATTTGAAGCTCCTCAAAAACCCCATTCTTAGAGAACTCTTACTATTTGACCTGTTATATAGCTCCCTGGAAAAACTTCCTTATTTGCAGGGCTTGTTATTTGGCCTAAATCAGAGCCTGTTCAAAGGGAAAATCCCTGTCTCAAGGATATTGTTGAAAACAGTCAAGAGCAGTTGTTTACTATTGCAGCTGCCTGAAGCAATGACGTCAGTTCAAACACATGGGAGGCTAGACAAAAAACTTAAAAGGAAGATCTGGGGAATGAGATGTCCATAGTGGTTTTTGAAATGTTCAAATATATTCCTAGAGATCTAGAAAGCCACAAACCTGTGTAGGACTGCACTTTTTAAAAGAAGACTTAAGATTACCCTAATGTTTACTTATGACTGTAATTTAGGTCCTACAAGAAGTAGAAAAAGAAGACTAAGGTGGAGTTATAAATTGCTAGAGCACAAAACAGAGAAAGAATAACTCTTAGTTAAAGGAATTTAAGGAAATCTCTGTGCAATCATGATCTGACCACTAAAGCTAACCAAGCAGAGACTTCAGCAACTAAACATCACAAGTGATATAGACTTCACAGAATTAGTAAAAAAGAGTCATTAAAAAAATAAACAGTGACATACTTTCTGGGAAACATGGAGGAGTGAGAGACGTCCTCAGATATCTCCCCTTGAAAGAACAATAAGCTGAACATCTAAAATTCAACAAAAAAAAAAACACCCAAATTGCACACCAGCATATCTGAGTGTGAGATATGTGCATAAGAGCTACCAGAAGACAGAATCCCAGGTGTTGGGTGGTGGACTGGGAGAAATAAAGAAGCTGCTTCTTGCAACCACCTGAGTTTCCTGAAGAAGCAGGGGTGGGGGTAGGGTAAAGGTGAAGGTGCCACGAGTTCCCCGAACAGGCCAGATTGGGAAAGCTGTGAGCTTTCTACGGCTGGCCAGTGGCAGGGCCCAGTCATCAGGGCAGAAGGCAGAGAAGCAGGATGAGACTGCAGAGAAACAATAGAAATAAAGGGCAAGAAGATCAAAACACTGTCATAGTAGGGTACTTAAATACCCCACTGTTGATTATGGACAGATCATCCAAACAGAAAATCAATAAGAAAATATTATCTTTAAATGACATATTAGACCAAGCATACATAATTGATATTTACAGAGCCCTCCATTCCAAAACAGCTGTTTATATATTCTTCTCTAGTACACATAAAGCATTCTCAAAAATCGACCACCTACTGGGTCACAGAGATAGCCTTAACAAATATAAGAGAAATGAAATCATGCCAACCATATTTTCTGATCATAATGCTTTGAAATGAGAGATCAGCTGCAGAAAGAAATCAGGAAGAACCACAAATACATGGAAGAATATCTGCGTCAGAGAAGAAATGAAAAGAGAGGTCAAGAGCTACATGGAAATGAATGATAATGATAGTACAACATATCAAAATTTTTGGGACATGGCAAAAGTGGCCATAAGAGGAAAGTTCATATCATTTCAGGCCTATCTCTACAAACAAGAACAAGCCCAAATAACCTAAAAAAAAAAAAACTAGAAAAAGAAGAACAAATGACACCTAAAGTCAGCGGAAGGAAAGAAATAATCAAAATTAGAGCAGAAATAAATGAAGCTGAAAACAAACAAACAGAAAAAAAAAACAAAGAATAAAGAAACACAACAAAAAGTTGGTGTTTTCAGGTTAATAAAATAGACAAAACCCCCAAGTAGACTCACTAAAGGAAAAGAGAAATGGCACAAATAAAATCAAGTATGAAAGAGAGGCAATTATGACTGATATCACAGAAATACAAAGAATCATGCAAGAATACTAAGAAGAAGGATATAATACCACATTTAATAACTTAGAAGAAATGAACCAGTACTTAGAAAATACAATCTTGCTGGACTGAATCAAGAAGAACTGGAAAACCTAAATAGACCAATCAGCACTATGGAAATAAAAACAACCATCAAAAACCTACCAAAAAGTAAAAGTCTATGAATAGATGGTGTCCCCAGTGAGTTCTGCCAAACATTCAAAGAATATGTATTACCTATTCTCCTCAGTGTCTTACAAAAAAAAATCAAATAAGAGGCAATACTTCCCAAGTCACTTAATAAGGCCAATATTGATCTGATATAAAGATCTAGTAAGAATAACACACACAAAAAGGAAACTATAGACCAATATCTCTCATGAACACAGATGCAAAAGTTCTAAATAAAACACTAGTGAACCAAATGCAGCAACATATTATAAAGATTATATGCCATGATCAAGTGGACTTCATCTCAGGGCCACAGCAATGGTTCACCATATGCAAATCGATTACTGTGATACACCAAATGAACATATTTAAAAATAAGAATCATATGATCATATCAGAAAAAGGCTTCGACAAGATACAGCGTCCTTTTATAATCAAAACACCTCACAAAATTGGTATAGAAGGAATGTACCTTAACATAATAAAAGCCATCTATGACAAACCCTTAGCCAACACTATACTTAATGTTGGAAAATTAAAAACCTTCCCTCCAAGATCAGGAACAAGGTAAGGCTGTCCACTATCACCACTGTTATTCAATATAACATTGGAGGTCCTAGTGATTGAAATCAAGCAAGAGAAAGATATAAAAGGCATTCAAATAGGAAACAAAGAAGTCAAACTGTCACTATTTGTGGATGACCCTAACTAACGACTCCATAAGAACACTACTAGAAACAATAAGCAAATACAGTAAAACATCTGGATACAAAATCAATGTTCAAAAAACCATAGCTTTCCTATACTCTAATAACAAAGTGTCAGAAAAAAATGAAACAAATAATTCCTTTTGCGATTGCAACAGAAAGATTTAAATACCTAGGAATAAATTTAACAAAACATGTGAAGGACCTACAAACCCTATTAAAAGAAATTGAAGAAGTTACAAGGAAATGAAAAGATATTCCATGTTCTTGAATTGGGAGAATCAGCATAGCTAAAAATGACCATGTTTCCTAAAGCATTATACAGATTTAATGCAATTCCCATCAAAATGTCATTGACTTTTTAAAAAGAAACTTGATTATCACAAAATTATCAGTATGGAAGCACAAAAGACCCTGAATTGCTAAAGACATCCTGAGGAAAAAGAATGAGGCTGGAGGCATCTCTCTGCCTGATTTCAAATTATACTACAAGGTGACAGTAATCAAAACAGCATGGTATTGATAGAAAAATAGACACAAAACCAGTGGAACAGAATCGATAGTCCAGAAGTAAATCAATATTATATGGGCAAATAATTTTGACGAAAAATCCAAAAACATACAGTGGAGAAAGGAAAGGCTCTTTAATAAATGGTGCTGGGAAAACTGGAAAGCCACCCACAAAACAATGAAACTAGACTGTTGTCTATCACCACACACCAAAATTACCTCAAAATGGATCAAGGACCTGAATATAAGGCCTGAAACAATAAAATGCAGAGAATAAAACATAGGAACTAAACTCAAGGACCTTGGACTTAAAGAGAATTTTATGAATTCAACCTCAAAAGGAAGAGAAGTAAAAGCAAAAAAAAAATAAATGGGGCTACGCCAAATTATAAAGCTTCTGCTCAGCAAAAGAAACTGTCATCAAGGTAAAGAGACATCATCCCAATGGGAAAATATATTTGCAAGCAACACCTCTAATAAGGCCTAAAATCCAAAATATACAAAGAACTCATACACTCAAGAACAACAAATATCAAATGATCCAATGGAAAAATGGGCAGAGGACCTGAACAGATACTTCTCCCTAGAGGACATACGAATGGCCCACACATATTTGAAAACATGCTCAATGTTGCTAGCCATTAGGAAAATGCAAATCAAAAGCACAATGAGATATCATCTCACACCTGTAAGAATAGCTATAATCAACAGGACAGGCAATAACAAATTTTCAAAAGAATACAGAGGAAAAGGTATCCTCATACACTGCTGGTGGGTCTGCAAATTGATACAGCCAGTATAGAAAACAGTATGGAGGTTCCTCAAAAAACTAAGAATTGGTCTACCATATGATCCAGAAATCCCTCTACTGGGTATTTACTCCAATGACTTGAAAACCCATATCTAAAAAGATATTTGCACACCAATGTTCTTAGCAGCATTATTCACAGTGGCCAGCACATGGAAGCAACTGAAGTGTCCTACAATAGATGATTGGCTAAAGAAGCTGTGGTACATATATGGAATATTACTCAGCCATAAGAAGATATGAAATACTGCCATTTGCAACAACATGGATGGACCTTGAAATAATCATCCTAAGCAAAATAAGCCAAACAGAAAAGGTTGAAAACCACATGATATCACTTATATGTGGGATACAAATCTAAAAGCAACAAACGAGCAGGACAAACAGAGGCTCATGGACATAGACAATGGACTAGTGGGTACCAGAATGGAGAGGGGAGGCAGAAGGGGGAAAATAAAAAAATTATGCATATAGTATGAAAAAATAAACTGGCATTAAAAAAATAATAACAATAAACCCTTTTAAAATTACAAGTCCTGCCCCATTTACAATTCATTTCATTCTTATGCTTCATTTTTCTCAAATGAAAAAAAAATTATAATTCAGTTATTTGTTGTCTTTGTTTATTTTTCCTTGCTCCCCACCCCACTTTTGCAATGCCTAGTTAGCAGAAGCACAAGAGAAGAAAAGAACTTAGTTCTGTAAGTGCATTATTCCTCAGGGAAATGCAGGGCTTGAGATTTCATCATAAATACAATTTTTTTAAAAAATGCTTTCTGTTTTTTGCATTTATATGGTCTCATATGTTGGAAAAAATATTTTAAAAATTTCAGGGGAGAGAGTCCCAAATCTCAAAAGGGCATGATGCCAGGAAATAAATAGGGATAATACCTTCATCTGGGCTTTCATTTTGAAAATAAATAAACTTTAAAGCTGGAGAGAAAATTTTTTTTTTAATTTACTCTCTGCAACTCATGGCAGTTTACAAGCTGGATCATCCAAATCTCCAGACGTCCATCATATGCTTTTCACTTTGTGGGCTAATATTTTATTCCCCAACTCTGACTTTTCTCCTTGGCACATATCCAAAGAGTGAGTAAAATTTTGCCTGCTCTATTACAAATGCTGAATTTTCTGCATAAATGAATTTATTGATATGTACTTTCGTCTTGCTCTGAAAATGTAAATATCTAGTTAAAATAAAATGTGTACAATAAAATTGAAAATATTAATTTTTCTTTTCTTTTCTCCAAGTATTTGGAAGTATATTTATCTAGTTTTTTTATCCTTTTTAAGTAGTATTGTTTACAAAATGGCTTAGGAATTTTGTATGAAAATGTGTAAATTTCTGAAGGTGGATTTATCATCAGTATTATGATCAATTTTATTTCTCAGTAGAGAAAATATGACAAATCTCTGATTCCATTCATATCTTTCAAAGCTATTTATTGCTCTGTTTCACTAGTTTAATATATCTTGGTTTTATGTGAAATAACTTTTCCTTAAATGATAAAACCATTTAGCATCTGTGTGCCTTCTGTTTCTTGTATTTATAGAATTTTCTTTGGATTGTGACTTTATACAGTTTGTATTCCCAAGAAAAACTGTTACAGGAAACCCAAACAAGGTGAGTATTGACACTGATTTGATATACCATGGTTAGGGTCTCATTAACAGTGAAAATGATTAATTAAGATAGTTAAGAGTAGAGTACAAAAATATCAGAACACAGGTCAAAGAATAAAAGACAAAAAGTAAAAGAGTTTAAAGAAATCAGTCAAATTAATTATGGAGATAACCACTAAAACCTGTGTGGCAGCTAAGTGAGATGCTTTAGATTTTTTTTTTTTTTCAATAAAAGTGGCAGAATAATTTTTGGGCATTCTATAGTTTGGGATATTTTTGAAACATTCATATTATATCAATTGCCTCATATTAATATTAAGATTATTTTTCTCTCTTTTTTCCTGTATGTTTTGTACCCACTATATATACTTAAGTACTCTTTAAATATTTTTAAGTTTAAGACACTGTTTTTTTCATTTCTAGTGAATGGCCAAGATTCACTGGCTCCATAGCCTGCTATTATCTCTAAACAAGATGACATTTATTCTTTATCAGATATTATACAACAGATTCAGCTGAGAAAATTATACAATTATTCAGAATAAAAATCCTAAATAATTTTTTAAAAGTAAACTTACTACATAATCACAGCAGATCAAGGCAGAATTTGTCTTCCAGAACAAATTTTAAAAACCTCTTATAATTTCAGAAACCTGGTACCTACCCTACTTTGCCACCTGATATAATGTGATCGCTATGGGAAACAAATAGACTGAACCACCAAGTTGCATTCAGACTTGATACAAACTATATTGCCCTGTGCACAATGAGAATAAATAAACAGTAGTTCTTCCACTTTAGGTGTAAAACGTGGTAGCCAAGAGCAGGCTTCTGAGGAAACAAGACATATAAAAGATTTGATTCAGTAACAAAAAAAAAAAAATGAAGAGAGCAAGAATTAGTGAAGCACGGTATTCCATGTTTCAAGTTTGTCTCAAAAGAAAATATCAAGAATGGATATAAAAATGTGTAAAAAAGAGAAAAAAAACAAGCATAGAAAGCAGTTATAAAAGTAATATAGAAATGCAATGCACACAAATCAAAAAAATTTTCTCTACTTTACATTTTTTCGCAACAAAATTGCCTAACCCTAGTCACATTCACAAGTTCAGTCACTCAAGCAGTTAATCTCCCTAAATCAGGTGCCCCAAGTGGCAATTTAGTTCTCACATTCACAACACGGTATATCAAAATTTTTCAGCCAGTGAATTTTAAGAGCCAAAGTGTAGGATTCTTCCCCAAGCTGTGGAGCTGAATCTGACTAGCTAGATAGAGAGAAAACACTCCTTATATACCAACATATGTTAGATATAGTCGCATAATATACTATCTGTGCTGGACCCAGAGAGGCCCTTTGGGTCATCACTCAGCCATAAGAAAAGATAAATACTTCCATTTGCAGCAACATGAATGGATCTTGAGATAATCATGCTAAGTGAAATAAGTCAGAAAAAGTTGAGGACCATATAATTTCACTCATATATGGGATATAAAACCAAAAGCAACAAACAATGGACAACAGTTTAGCGATTACCAGAGGAAAAGGGGGCAGGGGGCAGGTCGATAAGGGTGAAATATATGGTGAAAGAAGGAAATTTAACTTTGTGTAATGAACACACAATGCAATATACATATTACATAATTTTGAATTGTACACTTGAAACCTATATAATTTTATTAACCAATTATTAACCAATTCTTTAGAGAAAAATTTCACATACACACATTTGTATGTACTCTATATGGCAAACATGTGAGGAAATACACAAATAAGGTTAAGCGACATATTCAAAATTATAAATTTTGCACTTCTTATGTGTAATCTAGTATCTTGATCTAGTTTAATGATTGCCCTCAAGCCATGTTTTTACTTATATTATTTGCATCTTATCAAAATGAAATCATACTCTTGGGGAGCAAGTTTTGATGATAACGGTTTGGTTGCTTTAATAGAAACTTCATTGTTTATGAAAAAATACTGTAAAGAAATTTGGTGGTTTCAAAAAGAACTAGCATATTCCATTAATGTGCAATGACCAATGTCTTCCAGACAAATGAATGTGTCTGGCAGAGAAACCTCCACCTCTGTGAGCCAGTTTATCCTCATAGGCTTTTCCTCAAGCCCCAAAATGCAGCTCCTCTACTTTGGGATCTTCACAGCAACCTATACCTTGACCTTGATGGGGAACGCAGCCATTGCCTGTGCTGTGCGGTGGGACCGGCATCTTCACACTCCTATGTACATCTTCTTAGGAAATTTCTCTCTCCTGGAAATATGCTATGTCACCACAACCACCCCTAACATGTTGGCCAACTTCCTCTCCACAAGCAAGTCCATCTCTTTTGTGAGTTGTTTCACACAGTTCTACTTTTTCTTCTCTTTTGGATGTGATGAGGGCTTCTTCCTTTGCATCATGGCCTTTGACAGGTACCTCGCCATCTGCCGTCCTCTGCATTACCCATGTATCATGACTAAACAACTGTACACTGGCCTCATCATCTTCGGATGGTCATGTGGGTTCATCCTTTTCCTGACCCCAGTTGTTCTCATTTCACAGTTGCCCTATTGTGGCCCAAACACCATCGACCATTTTATATGTGATCCTTTCCCACTGATGATGTTGTCCTGTTCTGAAGACACCACTACACAGTTTGTTTACTTTACTTTCAATGCTGTTTTCATGATTGGCACATTTCTCTTTATCCTTTGTTCCTATGCTCTGGTGATTCTGGCTATGCTACGAATGCCCTCAGCTGCAAGCAAACACAAGGCTTTCTCAACTTGTACTTCTCATCTGGCTATTGTAATCCTATTTTTTGGCTCTGTTATAGTGATGTATGTTAGTCCTGGATCGGGACACTCAGTGGAAATGCAGAAAATTGTGGCTTTGTTTTATTCTGTGATAACACCCCTCTGCAATCCTCTAATTTATAGCCTCAGAAACAGGGAGATGAAGACTGCACTAAAGAAAGTCTTTGGGACTAAAATACCTGTTCATAAAACAAGTCAGATGTGATAGTAAATAAAGTTTTATCATAACCTATCTTAATAAGATATAAACAAGATAGTTTTCTAGAGAGTTCAATAATTTTGGTAAGGGAACTGTTTCAATAAAACGCATTATCTTAAATATCATTCACAGTATGATGTGTTAGTCTTATTTAAGAAATAAAATTGTCTTAAGAACATTGAACTCTGTATACACTGAATTTCTAAAAGGAAGTTATTTATAATTGTATTTTATAATCATATTGGCTTTGTATTTTATAATTGGAGCTATATATAAGGATGTAACGTAGGTCATAAACTTGTTCGGGGAATAACACTATACACAAAGTCTCCTCTACTGATAATTATTGACTTAAAAAAAGGATTTCTGTATGAAATAAATACAGCCTTGCAGGAATGACCTTATTACCCAACCTCCAAAGAATGATACATGTTTTAACTCTAAGGATTTTAAAGAAACAAACTAATAGCTTTAGCTGGTTATTAAGTACAGCTGTCTCTTGGTATCAACAGAGAATTGATTTTAGGGCCCACCTTCTCCCCAGCACCCAACCCCTGTGCAGATACCAAATTTCATGGATGTTCAAGTCCCTTATGTAAAATGGTGTAGTATTTGCATATAACCTATACACATCCTCCCAAATACCTTAATTCATCTCTAGATTACTTATATCATGCACCTCATATTATTTCAGCAAACAATAAACTGCATATATGGTGGTGGTCCCATAAGATCATAATGGAGGTTTTCCACCAGAGTTGGGGTTGAATCCACAAGTGTGAAATCTGTAGACAGAAAGGGCTAACTATTCATTGAAAAATATATATATATATCCATGTAATAATGGACCCATGCAGTATAAACCCGCATTCTTCAAAAGTCAACTATACCAGGTAGAGGTGTCTGCCTAAATGATCTCTGGAAAGGGGATGTAAATCAAAACTCTCACCAACAAGCCATGAACAAAAAATGAAAAAATTCTGAGTGAAATAGGTCTGACAGAGAAAGATAAATACCATATGATTTCACTTATATGTGGAATCTAAGAAACAAAAATAATTAATTAAAAACAGATTCACAAATAGAGTGGACAATTTGGAGACAGACAGAGTGGAGGGTAGTTTGGGGTGCTGGGAGAATGAAGTGAAGTGTTAAAGAAATACTAATTAGTAGTTGATAGATGGTCACAGGGATGGGGAACACACATAGAGAACGCAGGTAGCATTAATATATTGGCTAGGTGGAAAACCAGAGAGAAGGAGCAATTAGGATGATCGTTTTATAAACTATATAATGTCTAACCAATGTACTGTATACTTGAAACTAATTGAAATAAATAATTTTTTAAAAAGAAAGAAAAAATGAGAAAATTTATTGCAGTAGTCTACAAGAAATGTCGAAGGAAGTGCTTCAAGCAGAGGAATATCATGGAGACGCTTTGATTCACGCAAATAAATGAAGAGCACAGGAAATGGCAAATATAAAGATTTTAAAATTATTTTACCTGGGGCCTGACACTAGAATAAAATATTAGAAATGTCAAATTGATTTAGTGACAGAAACTTATCTCCATCATTGGCAGCTGAATCAGGTTCCCCAGAACCTTCTGTATACAGATTTGTTCTCCAGAATCATGCAGCTATAGTTTGACAATCAGAAATAAATTTCAGTGAAACAAAGAAAATGACTCTTGGGAGCTGAGGACTGAAAATCCTCTAATTATGTGGCACAGACAATGGATGCAAGTTACCTCTGAGTTTGCAGGTTATAACATCAAGGATCACAGTGCAGCTCCATACAAACAAAAGGCATTCATTCAACCAATAGGAAGTTGACCATGCAAAGGGGTTTCAGAGGAATTACCCACAAATAGATTCTTATTACAAAACAATTGTATGTGTTGCAGAGAAGAGGAAAATTTGGACACAGATATGCACAGAGAAATGACCATGTGACTACAAAAGCAGAGAACTGGAATCATGCTGTTACAAGCCAAGGAATAATAAAGATTGAAGGCTGCCTCCAGAAGCAAGGAAGACACAGGAAGGATTCTACCCAGAGTGACAGAGGGAGCATGGCCCTCAGGACAGCTTGATATTGGACTTCTAGCCTCCAGAACCATGAGAGTATAATTTTTTGTTGTTTTAAGTGACCCAGTTTGTGGTAATTTGTGATAGCAGTCCTAAGAAACTAATATACTACTTAACTTACATAGCATTACAAGGTTGAAAAATGATCATATTTATAAAAAATGTTCTGACATCAATTATGTCAGGATAAATTGCTATAGAAACATAAAGATTAACTTGACTTTTAAAATATCGGGATATATTTAAAATGAACTCTAAAGAGGTGTCAGGAAAAGGCTATATGTAAAACTGTTAGAAATGTTTTTTATTATTAAAAATAGTTTATAACAGATTTTAGTCTTAAAAAATTATCTCTAATAAAAGCCTGAAAATTCAACAGTTTATAAACATTCTTCAACCATTATAAAAGATTATAATGAAGCTGAAAAATACCTATCGCCTAGTGACATTGTAGCCATCACAATGTTGTAGCATACACGTTATTCATGTTTATGGTGATCCTGGTGTAAACAAATCTACTGTGCTGCCAGTCATATAAGAGGACAGCACATATAATTATGCAAGTACATAATACTTGATAATGATAATCATTTCTTTAGAGTGTACTCTTTTTACTTACAAAAATTTTGCTCTAAAACAGTATACTGTGTTATTCTGGCAGCAGCCTCATACATGTCATGTTTACCATAACTCTTGATTTAACCATTTTCTCTTGTGGTTGATTTAATCTAATGTTGTTTTGTTTAGGAACAAGCTGTATAGGCTTGTAGCCTGGGATCAATGGGTTATAACCTATAGTTTAGGTGTGTAGTAGGCTAGACTATCTAGGTTTGTGTAAGTGTGCTCTATGATGTTCACACAACAAAAAAATTGCCTAATGATGCATTTCTCAGAATGTATCCCATCATTAAGTGGCATATGACTGCAATACCTAATAGAATGTAAATGCTATGTAAATCATTTTATACTGTATTGTTTATAAAATAATGACAAGAAAAAAAGTCTATACTTGTTCAGTACAGATGCAATAGCCTAACTATAATAGTACACACCAGTAACAACATAGCTTTTTTCCCAAATATTTTTGATCTGTGATTGGTTGAATTCACAGATACCTAACCTGCAGCTACAGAGGGCTGACTTTAGTAGCTGTATTAAATAATTTCATGTGAATGTTAACTCATATCAACAGTGTCCCAAATGAAAAGCACCATATATCTTTCCAATTTCTGCTTCAGGGGTTCTCAGAAGCTACCAGAGCCCCCACAGTCAATGTTAGGTACAGCCCTGAAGTGTTATGGGATCAGTACAGATGGATGAATACATCAAACATTTATCTTTCTGGGAGACATTCCCAATACATTTCAGAGACCCTAAAATCAAGTCTCCTGCTACAGTGGCTTTTCCTCCTCTCCCACTTACTCCTTCTTCTCCTCCTTCCTTTCTAAGATAACTTTTCATATGTATCAACTACATCCAAGTCCTAGTCTCTGGCTCTGCTTTCAGGAGAGCCCATATGAACCAAAGTAATAATATAAATGGCCCTAGAAATATGGCCCTCAGTATGAGATCCTGGAAAGATAGCAGCAAAGACCCTATTGCAGGGAATAAGTCAAATAGTGATAACCCCAGTATAGAAGAACATTTTATTTCCATGACTTTAACCTGTGACAAATTAGGAAGAGGCACAGGCAAAAGGTAAAGCACTATAGATACAAAAGCTCTAGCACTACAATGAATGGAGACAGCGATAATTATAGAAGCTGTAGAATTGGGTGTTTTTTTAATTTCCTTGACATGTTTAAGAAAGAATGACAAATTCAATCAACCAATTATCAAGTTGAGGTATATTTCGTCTATAATAAAAGACAGGATGTTGTATTTTGTAACCTCTGCTACTAAAAGACACGGGACTTGGTGGGGTTTGTGATATTTAGGAGGCAGATAAAACCAAATTTGTTGAATACATCTCTGACACATTTTGTCAAATATTGCTCTGATACATTTATCAAGTGATTGCCTTGGAAGACTGCTGGTTTTGAGTAGGACCTGGAGCAAAAAGAAACCTCTACAATAGGTTCAGGCTTCTGTCCATATTTCCCTGCTGTTCAGGCTATATAGTATAATGTGATAAGCATCATTAGACTTCTAGAGTGTTCCCTAGACTCCTAGAACAAAGCCATTTTTCTATTGCATAGAACTTCTCATTGTTTGAAAAACATATCTTGATATTCATTTGGCAGGGGCTTGAGTGGGAGGTGGGGGACTGAGCATCTTACAATGGGAAATCAAGTGGTTAAGCAAACAGTTTCCCATGCAAGCTGGATACTGTGACATCCACAAGTCATAAATTCAGTCAAGAGCAGAAGCAAGTCACGATGCATTAGAAATGGTAAATACATGAATGTGTCCAGGCAGGTTCAGAAGACACATCACCTACCTCTACTATACCAACACGTAGTTTACACCTATGGCCTCATTAGAGGTTCACAACAACCATCCCAATTTATGTATGAGTTGATTTATGTATTTATGTAAGCCAACAATAGATGGTTGCTGCATTCAACCTAACTTAGAAGTTGACTCTAAATGATGATGGTGAACTCAAGTTCTTTCAATATACCAATGAAAGCAGTAAACTTAATTGTCTAGTTTTAAGATGGAAAAAAAGAGGCTAAGGTAAGAATATACATGGGAACTTAGGCTGTAGTAAGTGGCTTATCTAGTCAGTTAAGAATCTGGAAGAAGCAAGATTGGAAAATTAGAAAAGATGGGAAGGAGGCATGTGGAAGGAACTGTGAAAGTGGAAACAAAATGTACAAATCTTGGTGTTTCAGAGCAATGTCCACTACAGTAGATGAACTTGAAAGCAAAGTGAATAGAATGATTTATACTGCATGCTGGGCAGCTTCTGTCACCTGTCATCCAGGTGTTTGTACAATATGTTCACAAATGAAAGAACCATAGTAGTAGGATTGAAACTCTGCATGAGACCCAAAACATGAGCCTCTTATCAAGACTAATCTAGTTATTATAACTAATTAATTACCAGCAAACCAGTAGCAGAGACTTACGCTGAGCCATCAATATGATACCATTCATTGAGAAAGACAGCTAGTCACACGGTGGCAAGTTGATTACATCAACCCATTCCTCTAAGGATAAGTAATGATTTACTTTTTCTGAAACTGCCATTTACCCTAGGGACAGGTTTTCCTTCCTTTTTAATAACTGTACACATTTTCTATTCACAAATAGAGATATTTTCACCTCTACACTTTACATGTTATAAATATATAATCTCAAGGTGTGGATATAATCCTAAACATAAAATGAAAGTATAAACCATAAAGAGAAAGAGTGACAAATATGACTAAATTAAAAATAACTTTGGTTTAAAAAGTTGCTATACATATATTAAAAATCCTCAAAATTAAATTAATGCATTTTCCTTAGAAATTCATTATTTAATATATAGAACATGTTTGGAGAAAACAAAAGAGAAAGCATGAAAAAATTAGGCAATATCTATACCTACTCCAAAAGTTTGGATATCATTGATCTAAAGTCAGTATGAAATGACCAAGTATATATATTTGACCACTTTCTCTTCTGCCCATATTCCACAGAGGACACAGCAGCCCTACAAGCCCTTTACACATGGCCTGGGAAAGACTGTACAAAGACAGAGACCTGGATGTCCTGAGACATATGGCCTGAAGCAGAGCTTGGCCTAACATAACCTTTAGGGGTTAGGTACCACACCTTCTACAACAACCTGCCTGACAGAAAGAGGATCTGAGAAGGTCAGAGTTACCTTAGGTGCATGACTTCCTGCCCATGGCTTTTAGGCTCAGTGCTGATTTCTTCCCAGAGTTTGAATCTAAAAATCTAATCAGGACTTGGTTTCCCTTGGTTACTCCTAACTTAACAATGACTTCCAGGCCCAACGAACATGTTCTCTTTAGCAGTAAAATGTCCTGTTCAGCTTAAGCTTAGCATTGCCCTGTAATATCCAAATTGACTTGGTTAGGACACCTACAGAGTGAGCTATATGAGCTCAGCCACCCACTGACAGGTTGTGTGGGAGAAAAGAGGCAATGAGATCACTGGTGACATTACAGAGCCTCAGTTGCCATGGCATCAATTCAATGCATCTTATGTATATTTCATTATGAGTTCACCACCCAATGTTAAATTTCCTTCTGTCACCATATAGTTAACCCTTTTTACCCTTATCTAGCTCCCCCACCCTATTTCCTCTGATAATCACTAAGCTGTTGTCTGTGTCTATGAGTTTTTGTCTTGTTCATTTGTTGCTTTCAATTTTATACTCCACATATAAGTGAAATCACATTCTCAACTTTTTCTGTCTGACTTATTTTGCTTTGCATGATATTCTCAAGATCAATTCATGTTGTAGCAAATGGCAGTATTTCATCATTTCTTATGGCTGAGTAACTTCCATTGTATGTATGTACAATTTCTTTATACATCTATTGAAGGGCATTTTTATTGTTTCCATGTCTAACAATGAAATTTCAGAAAAAGAAATGAAAAAAAAAACTTCTTTTTGCAATTGCAATAAAAATAAACTCTATTCCTAGAGTTTATATCTTGGAATAAACTCTACCTTCTTAATGCCAACAACGATCCTTTTGTTTCAAAGATCTATTTCCTGAAATGCCCAAAGTACTCTACTCACTTGTTTTCCCCACAGGAAATATTTTTACGCTTAATCAGTATCCATGTAAAAGAATTCTGACATCTGACAAATCTTCAAACAACCCACCAAAATTAAAATCCATCTTGAGTTTGTTGAACTTGTCAATGGTATATTTTCAGATGTACTTTTGATCCCAAATATTCTTGCCTTTCTTAATTACAACCATTATATTTTGGCTAATGAAAAATACATGGTAAAATGTTTTCACACTCAGTTGATGATTGTTTGCCTTCTAGCTTATTTAAAACATAAAATGGCCAAAATAGAACTCTCTTACTGTCTTTAGGTCTCATCTAAAAATTCAGCATAAATGAAACCTCAGACTATCTTATTTAAAAGGGTATCTCCTACTCCCATTTTATCTATTCCCTTCCCCTGCTTCATTTTTCCTCAATTTATCACCATCAGAAATATTGTGTACTATATATTTATTTCTCTATTTCTTTAATTCTGTCTCCTCACTCTAGAACATGAACTTCCTAAGAGCTAATTATTATTATTATTATATCTCTAATGCCCAAAGTAATACCTAACACATAGTAGTAGCTCAATGAATGTTTGTTTAATGGATTTGTTAATTAAATAAAGAATTAATTAAGTTCCTCCCATTGAGGAAGTATCCTTGCCTTCAACAAACTTACAATGTAATTGGCAGAAAAGTAAAAACTAACACAAACAGTGCTGTAACAGATACCCGAAGGCAACCCAGTCATGAGTAAATGTCTGGCAAAACTAAAAAAAAAATGCTATAAATTTAGAAAAAAAATATTTTGATAAGTATAATGGGCAAAGAAAGTGTCGAGAAGAGCATAACCAGTGTCTAAAAATGGATATAACAATTTTAAGCTCAGATCATAAAACCAAGATTGTACTATATTAATTGGGAAAGCAAGTCAAATAGGAGTAATGGAACATATGTTTAGTAAGGTAGAAATAAAGTTTGAGGACTGGTTGAAGGGAGCTTTGAATTACATACAAACTAAAAAGTTTGGACACAACTAACTACATGTGACATTTGTAAGTGTAAATTTGTTTGACTGCTAATCCTCTCTCTCTAGGGCAACACTTCTCATAGGCGCTGGTCAGACTCACAGTCTTCATGCTTTTGTGGCATCCTTCATGCTTTTGTGATGTCCTTTCACATTGTTTTTTTTTTCTTGGTGGCCACTTGGTTTTTCTCCCTTGTTCTCATGTTTCACATCTTCTCCACCTCACCATGTGTTAAGATAATTATGACAGGATAAAAATTTTCCACCCTTTTTACAAATAGTCATGTGTTAGTGCTATTCCTGCTGTTTTCTATGCACTCCACACATCTAGAGGTTCTATTACTCCACATTTGTCTTTAATGTCTTAGGCTTGTTTTTTGTTTTGAGTTCTTGTGCTATTTTAAAAGGCTGGGTTTTCTTTTGAATAACCTATACTTAAGCATTCTGAAACTGCTAAGACAATGGCTTTTTAAACTTTTTTGACCACAACCCACAGAAATTCATTTTACATTGTGCCCAGTACACACATACATACATAACTGAAACATAAGTGTCTTAGAACAATACCACCATTATTACAAATGATACATTATTCCCTTTTCTTCCCTTCTCTTCACTTTTCTCTCTTCTCTTCTCTTCTTTTCTCTTCTTTCTCTTCTCTCCTCTCCTCTCCTCTCCTCTCCTCTCCTCTCCTCTCCTCTCCTCTCCTCTCCTCTCCTCTCCTCTTCTCTTCTATGTTGTTCTGTTCTCTTCTGTTCTGTTTTATTCCATTTCATTTCTAAGGACACATCTCATAAAGCAGCAAGATGAATGACTGGCTGGGTGATATTATTTCCTCTTGGTAGGATGACAATCTTTATGGTCTCTGTAATAACTGACTCCTTTCTAATCATCAGACTGAACGGGATTATATATTCCTTGGGAAAAGGTGGTTAAATTAGTTACAGACATGGTTCTGAAGACAGTATTCACAGAAAACTAGGACTCAAACAACTTTTTCGCTTTAGCAATTTCTCTTCAAAATTGTTTTCCTCACCATTGAACTCATAGATTCCCTTTTATACTGCAACACTATTTGCTCAATATTATTCTGATCAACATTAGAACAGCTTATTACTATTCAAATTTAGTTATAACAGTTGTTTAAAGGACTATTATTACACAAACAAACAAAAACTCATAGACACAGACAACAGTTTAGTGTTTACCAGAGGGAAAAAAGGGAGGGAGGAGGTAGATAAGGGTAAAGGGGGTCAAATATAAGGTAACAAAAGGAGGTTTGACTTTGGGTGGTGAACTCACAGTGCAATATACAGATGATATATTATTGAATTGTACACTTGAAACACTATATAATTTTATTAACCAATGTCACCTCAATAAATTGAATTTTTAAAAAAAATCATTATAATGAAAAATGATTTCAAGCGGTTAGTCAACAAACAATTCTCAGTTCTATTGGCCTCTAGTCAGATTATAAAAGTGATAGCTTCTTGGAAATTTGTAAGCTTTTCTTCTTCAACTTTTTCATACTTGTCAAAGGTTAATGTTATCAATTGTTTCAGTTTCTTTACATCTAAGGTAATTAGAGAAACTCTCCAGATCTCTCTATGGTAGGAACTGCTATTGCCCACCATAGTGTATCCCATTTTTCCTTTGAAAAGAATCCTGATTTCGTTCAGATTAGCAATAAGTCCAGCTGAAAACTCTGGCTTCTTCTGCTTGTCTCTAGCTTGGCCATGTATGTTATAGTTCTGGCCAACAAGACATGAATTGAGGATTTTGGGAAAGGTTTTTGCTTTCCTGAAATAGGAACTACTTCTTCATTCTCTTCCAAACTGGAACAGAAAAATAGCTGGACATTTAGCAACTATCTTGCAACCACAAGATAATAAACATGAGTATAAGGATCTACAAGCTAAATGTCACAGATCCAGGACAGAGCAGTAGCTATGGATAAGCCACTTGCAGATTTCTGGTTATGTGAAGAAAATGTAAATATATATTATATTTATTTTTATATAAAAATATAAAAATATTATATTTAAATATATAAAACATATTCTATTTATATTATATATAAATATGTTTAGTTGTTTTAGATTTTAATTTTTAGAGCAGTGATTTTTGGTTTACGATGATTCCTCATATGCCACCTAACCCCACACATGTGTAGCCTCCCTCATTATCAACATTCCCAACAGAATAGTACATTTGTTACACTGATGAACTACATTGACACATTATCATCACCTAGAGTCCATAATTTACTTTAGGGTTTACTCTTGGTGCTGTATATTCATTCTACGGGCTTGAACAAATTTATAATGATAAATACCAACACCAAAAAAAAGAAAAAGAAAGAAAAAGATTTTGGTATTCCTCCCACAAAAAAAAGAAAAAATCTATGTAAGTGGAGTGGAAATAAGTGTAGGGACTGATGGAAAGGAGGTTTAAAAAGATGATTTGACATGCAAGCTATCAGAGACAGGAAGGCCACTTACGAAGTTATTATGCCTTCACAGGTAAAATGGAGTACAAATAACTGGACAAAAATAATGAGTAAAGATGACAAATGATTACAAGGGAGATGCCATGTAATTTAATAACATTAGTACTGGATATGAGAAAATGAGAAATTGTAAACATTAAGATTTTAAGTTCAGGTCATAGATGAGTAGAGCCATTGGAAAATAAGAATGGCTAGAGCTAATTTAAAAGGAGATTACAAAATTTAGGATTAAATATATGAATTTGAAGTGAAAATATCCAGCAGAAGGATGCAAATGTTTGACTAAGGTTTAGAAATAAAGTTAGTGATGGAGTTACCCCAGAAGAAAGTTTTGGCCTAAGGTTTCCTCCTGAAGTGTAATACTATAATTAAATTGCTACTCTAGAAAATAAATTACAGGGTAGAAATTACCTCTGAGGGACTTATATCCAGAATTTTACAGAGAACTACATGAAAATAAGTTTACTTTGGGCCTGGATAGTACTGATCTCACAAAGTTTAGTTCTTTGTTTTACAGTAAGTATTAACTAAATTTTATGTGTCTTAATATGAAAGATTTGGACCTACTTCCTAAAGTGACAGCATTAGTAAAATGTGGAGAGTCAATCAAGTCAATGTAACCTCACTGAGGATCTTTTGGTTCCCAAAAGTATATTTGGAATTATGGAATATACAAAAGTAGTGCTTAAATTTGTCCCTGAGACTGAAGGTTGTTTTGTTTTTTAAATCTGGTTAACTGAAGGGTTGTTGGTTAACCATTTGTGGGTTTGCAATACATTCAACATTTGTTATGTTCTAGTAAAGGACAACTGGCTTGAAGGAAGGCAGAATTTGAGAATATTGAAATACATCGAGCTGTATATAATAAAAACCAAAAGAGAAACTAGAAACTCAATTATAAATACATGAAAATCTTAAGTTGGATTTTAAAATAAAATATTCTATCTAAGGTACAGTTACATATGGAACAAGACAATAATAACTTTCTAAGACAAATCATAAGTCAAATGAATGTTTAAAAATTATCTTTCTAATATATGAAAATAAAATGAAGGGGGAAAACACAATATCATTTGTCTAATGATCTTCTATCCTCCTAAACATTAACAATGCATTGTATTAAATTTGACTTTTGAGGCCTTAGAGATTTTTCACAACACACTCAGAATTTTCTTTAGTGCATCCTTCATATCTTTGTTTTGAAAGTTGTAGATAAAGGGGTTGAAGAGTGGGGTTGCCAGTGCATAGAACAAAGTCACAAATTTCTGCATACCAGGATAGTCCGCAGAACCTGGGCTAACATACATCACCATGACCGAGCCATAGAACAGAGAGACCACAGCAAGGTGGGATGTACAGGTAGAGAAAGCCTTATACCTTCTTGAGCCAGAAGGCACCTGTAGCACCACACTTAGGACACAGAAGTAAGTGCCAAGGATGTATAGGAAGGTGAGAAAGATGATGAGAGAGCTAGCTAATGATACCACAGATGAGAGTGATTCCAGATACTGGGGCACAGGACAATGCCAGCAAAGGTGCCAGATCACAGAGAAAATGGTCAATGATATTTGGACCACAGAAGGGTACCTGAGATATTAGAGTCAAGGGAGTCAGTAACCAGAGAAAGCCACCTGCCCAGCAGAGGACCACTAACCTAGCACACAGCTGATAGGTCATGATAGCAGGGTAGTGCAAAGGTCTACAAATGGCAAGAAATCGATCAAAAGACATCGCTGACAAAAATAAGCCCTCAGTGGCACACATGGAGAAGAAGAAGTAAAACTGGAGCAGGCAACCAGCATAGGAGATGCTCTTGGTCTGGGATATGATATTAGCCAACATTTTGGGGACATCAGAACTGACATAGCAGATCTCCAGGAAGGAGAAGTTAGCTAGGAGGATGTACATCGGGGTGTGGAGTTTCCTGTTTGACCACACAGCACAGATGATGGATGTGTTTCCCAGGAGGGTCAGAACATAAACGAAGGAGAAGAGCACAAAGAGGAGGATCTGGATGTCTCTGTTACAGGGAAAGCCCAGGAGAATGAACTCACTCACAAACCCAGAGTTATTAGTAGGCTCCAGGGTCCTCATTAGTCTTACCTGTAGAAGGGACAGAGACAGTATGAGACACAGAAATATTTACTCTATTTTTTTCTTCCTGATGAAGAAATATGCTTATTTTCTTCATTTGGGGTTTGTGTTATTACTATCTTTCTTTAAGAAGATAAGTTATTTTTTTCTCTTTGTCTCCTTTCCTTCTGCATTTACTCAATAAACATTTTTTGCACATATTATTGCCAGGCACTGATCTAGGAGATAAGGAAAGAACAATAAATAAAAAAGCAGAGTTTCTACTCTTTGTAGCTCATGTCAAATATCTTTTGTTCAAAGCAACTTCAAACAATACATTCCTGGCTCTAAATTTTTTATCTAGAGGGAGCTTAGGAGCTTAAATTTGATTGAAAGAGATTTAACATTTATCTTGGAAACTCATTTTCCTAGAAAGGAAACTATTTTTGCTTAGATTGTATGTTTATCTGTGACAATTTCATGAGGAGCTGATACAGAATATTGTGTGGATGTTAGTATCCCTCCACCCATATGGTGGTGCTGCCACTGACATGGTAATGACAGAATATGACAAATCAAAACAAAATGTTGTTCTCATGTGAGACATGAAGATTATACTCAATTGGAAAAAATAGTAAAAGGCTTTTGAGAGGGTAAAGAACCTTGGCAAAAGACAGAATTTTCCAAGGGCCAATGATAGAAGCAGAAGCTAAATTGCATATGATAATAATGTGAAAAGATTTGGATGTAAGACATTATGTTCAGAGAAGAGCCCTAAAGAGTAAAAGTCAGAGTACTTGTAAAAGAATGGTGAGATATACAATGTAAAAATGGGGCCATATCACAGCGATCTCATTGCCAGTCTGACTAGTTCAGGCTTAATTTGCTAGTCTATGGAAAACAAGAGCTGGTTTAGTAAAAGGGTAAAATAATCAAAATTTTATGGAAGCTGTATTTGCAAGACAATTTGCCAGACAACTACAGGGCAATGAAATTAGCAGGAAATTACTGGAAAGTTATTTTAGTAGTCCTAGGAAGAAGCACAAAGAGCCTGACCTAGGGTAATATATAAACAAAAAGATACCAGGGATGGATTCATGGGATGCATAGAAACCTAATCTCATGGGTCCTGAAAACCAACAGAGGTAATTAAATGCTGCTCAAGGAGCAGAGGAGAAAGATACAGAAAAGAGAGGCCTCACTTTCTATTTGCCATAGTCATATTCTTCAGCTCTCTTATGATTATCTTCTCACCTAGGATGACTCACAGGGGAGAGCCACTCTCAGCCAATAGTCCCATTCCAAGGGCTTTTCTGTTCCTGTAAGTCAACGTACGGAAAAGTAGGTTCCTTCGCCTTTGGGTATCTCTTAGACCCCATTTGATTCCCCAGTCTTCTACTTTTTTTTGACTGGAATCTTAAGTATTATATTTCATTAAATAAATTAGCTTTTACTTACCAAGTTTTCCTCTCCTACAAGTCACACACAATGGGTATTGATTTGCTATGCTGTCATCTTTGTGAAAGAGAATACTAAACAAAGTCATCTAAATTATTGCCAGTCTTAAAGAAAAAATTTTTCCATTTGCTTGTCAGCTAAGAATACAATTCTTTTGAAGATGACCTGCAAAGACAAAATGATAATTTGATAAAGAACATTTCCTTAATTAGATGTCTAATGAGGTTTTTATAATAAAAATAGTGTTTGTAAAGAAAAATAATCATGAAAATGTATTACTTTTTTACATTAATACATAAGACAAAATGGGCATTCAGACATAGAAAAGAAGTTACTATTCCATGTGCCCATACATGTGCCCAGGAGTCTGAGATGTCATCTCTTTGGTAAAACACCTTTTGGTTCCTTTCCTCACAAGGATCCCTTTCAAGTTTTACTCAGAAAATAGAACATGCCACAGACCTCTCCATTTACCATTACTTATCCCTTCCAGACTCTGAAGCCTGTCTCTGGAGATCTCAATCCCAGGAGCAATGAAGTTAATTAACATGCATCATACACACTTGAGTATTTCATCTTCAGTGATTATCATATGAAATGTGACATTAGATCAAAACTATATGAATGTGCACATACTCATATGTACACCCACACTCAAATACAGGCACATGCATGCACATGCATACATATTCAAGCCTACAACAGTATTCTTCCCTTCAGAGTTGCGTCTCCTGTCGTCTACTATATCCAGAATGAGCCTATTTTTGGACATCCACAGAACTACCTATCGCTATTGTTCACAAACTTCTTATCTCTACATATAGATCAAACAAGATATGTATTAGTCAGTCAAGAAGTTAAGACATTGTGTGACAGAGATAAATCCATTTTCTCTTCAAAATTACATTTTTTTCTAAGCCTTTCTTCCAGTTAGATGTGCTCATGCAACTAAGTTGTAGTCAGTAGAATGTAATTAAAACTGATGTGAAACACTCCCTGCCATACTCATGCATGATCCTTGATGATCTTTGGTGTAATTGAGTATGTTGACCCTGGGAGCTAAGTTCTGAAGATGACGAAGGCAAAGATTGAGAAAACCTGAGTTCCAAAATCATTTGAAGAACAATCACCTGTCAATCAGAAACATCCATTTGGATATTAAGTGAAAAGTAAATAAATGTTTCATGTCTTTCATATTTCATCCACTGAAAAAGAATCTTGTTAGAGAAAAATAATGTGACTAATTGAATCAAATATTTACATTTTGATAAATGCATAAAGAAAACAATCTGTAGGTGACTATGTCAAAATTTATATATTTGCAGGCTTATTTTTTTCAATTTTCTAATTCTAAAACAACAGAAAGAAATTAAGGAAACAATGTTTATGAAGGACAAATCCTGAAAAATGAAAATTTTGAGTCGTGGAGTGAGTGCATTTTAAATTTTGGTCCATGTGGCCACATTTTCCTCCAAACAGGTTTCAGAGCTTTCTTCTTTACCATTACTTTTATTTTTATCTTTAGCACCAAGGCCAAGCTTTTCATACTGTGCTGCTGGCCTAGCTCTTTCAATAGGACTCATAAATGAATGTAGCACACAATCTTACATCTCCATTTTTATAATAAATGTCAGTGTCAATTGAGAGGACGTGGAACAATCCTTAAGTTTAATACTCTCTTTTCATCCAAGGTGACACAGTGCCTACCTTTCTGACCTACAATCTACATCATCAAGAACACAAAATTTAATGAACACACTAAATAAAGACCTACGGAGCTTCATTAACTACCTGCAAGCCATTATAGACCAATCTAGATCTCCCGCTGTTTCAATATGTACACATGAGGAATATATAATTCTTCAGAACTCACCAGATCTGTTGCTAAACCAAGTTACTACCCTTAGAACTCTCACACATCTTAAGAATTACACATTTATTGGAGAATTTTTGTATTCTAATTTTTTAAGATGGCCTCCATATTCTAGCAACTGGTTTTTTAACCTCTTAACTAAACACTGAGAAGTTTTCTCTGGCTCGTAAGAGCTATATAACATTTAATAGAGACTTTGTCACACATTCTATATGCACTAGCAAAAAAACCTTCATAGAAATATGCTACAGAGGGTTTGACGTAATGTGAGGGAGTTCTTGTTGTTATTTTTAAATTGTTCTCAGATGCCAAATATGTGATAGAAGCCCCAGGATTATTCTTCTGTTTAGAATCTAAGGTATGTGAAAGGCTCAGAATTTCTGTTTGGGCACTTTCAGTTAGAAATAATATACAGTTTTAATTGAATACTTACCCTACCCTACACAACTGAAATATCAAGCTACTAATCTTAAACTCTGACAATGTTAATTTAAAACAAAATTCCTGACTTGATTTGTAAGACTCGAGATATCAGCAGTATTTTCAAGGGAAAATATGAAATTCTCAAAAGACTGAGAAAATATGATTAATTTGAATTTATCTTCTCCTTAAAGCTGATTGGATAACTTAAAACACATGTGATGAGAGAAGGAGCTATATTGTGGTATTAAACAGCACAGACTTTAGACTTAAAGACACCAACATTTTAAAATACAAATCTGATAGTATCACTTCCTTGCTTTAAATATTTCCTTCTCAACTGCAGAATCAAGTTCAACTCTTTAGTATCTAAGTTTCTATATCTCTAAGTTCATCTCATTTCAGGACTCCTATATTCACTCTGCACTCAGTCATTCATTTATCAGGACTGACCTGTAATCCATTTTTCCTGCATGTGACATCATCATCCACCCTCCCTCTCTTCCTTCCATCTAGAAAACCTCCAACTTATAATTCAAGACTCAGATGAAATATTGACCTCTCTGTGAACCCTTCTCTGACATTTTTTCTACCTATGGTTCCCAAAGCTATACTCTTAATCCAACACTTTTCTGTGCTCTTCTGGCACCATATGCATTCCTCTCCTTTAGCATTTTTTTTTACTGAAATTGTTAACACATCTGTGCCACCATAAGTCAAGAGTTCCTCTGGAATATGAATCCTATCATATGCATCTATGTATCATCAATATCAAATATACTACCTAAAACATGATTAGAGTTTAAGAAGCCTTTGCAAGTCTCAGAGTTCCATGCACATCCTCAGGCCTATATACCATCAGCAGCAAGACTAAAGAGATGGGTGCAAAGCTAAAGTTACACTTCTCTTCATCCCTACCAACCTTTCTACAATCACCTATGGTGGACTGCATCAGTACAGATTCCACTGTGCTCTTTTCCCCAAAAAGGCCCTGATCCGACTCCTCTGGTAACAAAAAGGGGGTCTTCCTTGTTTATTTTGCTGCTTTTAGATTTTTATCCCTTGCTTTTCTCTAAAAGCCATTTTTTGAAGTTTCATATCCATTTAGAGGAAGAAGATAAAGGTGAAGGGAGAGAGAGTAAAGAAAACACAATATGTCATCTATCTAAAGTTACTTATGAAAGCTTCTAATCTACCAACGCTAACTCATTCCATTCCCACCCATTCTTATTACAAAGAAGAACATAAGAAGTCATAGAGCTGCACTATCTGATATGGTAACCCCTAGCTACGCATGGCTGCTGAACACTCAGATGTGACTGGTCCAAAATCAGATATGCTAAAAGTATAAAATTCAGCCAGTTTATAAAACTTAGTATGAAAAAAAAAGAATGCAAAATACCTACTTAATAATTTTACATTGATTACATGTTAAAATGATAAAATTTTTATTCTAGACTAATAATAGATTACTAAAGTTAATTACACTTTTTAAAAATATTTATATAGTAATTAGAAAATGTTACATTATACATGTTCTTTACATGTATGGCTCATATATTTCTATTGGACAGCACTGTCTTAGCCTTAGATGTCCTTAGAATAGAGGCTAAGGATGAGCTCTCCTGATCCCTGAACTCAGGGACCTCAAAAATGTTGCTCACAATAGAGGAGGCTTTTGACCCATGACAGAATCCAGTCAAGTCAGCTAGGAAGATTTCTGAGCTCCAGAAGAGGCTCTGCCAGACAATTAAAGAGTAGGCAACATTGGGCAGCCTCAGAGTAAATTTTCAGGTGCCAAGAGTCTGCACACCTTGAGTGGTATTGATCTTACATATACTAGTCACAGAACCAAAATGATTTCTTTCTTTATTTTTATCTCTGGTGAAAATGCAATTTCTAACAATTATGTGCACCTTGGTGAAAAAAAAAACTCGCTGAGATGGAAGTCTGCCTTTGGAAAAGAGTGAGTGCCTGTCTCCTTGAGACCGCTCTCTGTCATTGAAGAGCAAAGCAAAGGGGCACCTTGGAAGGCAGAGCATTGCTGAAGCTGGGGAATGGAGAAATATTTGTGATTTGAAGGAAAAGACCTTACCCTCTGTAGCTTTTATTACTGAGAAAAAGCTATTACAGTAACACCACAGAGAAAAAGAAGACTAGATTACAGTTGCAAGAGCATCTGGAAAAGAGTACAGTGGAAATGCTAACATGATAATCAAAATAAATAATTGACACTGGTGGTATGCTTTGCATTTTCAATTTTTTTTAATTGTAGAAAATGCATATAGCATGACATTTACCCTCTTAACCATTTTTTAAGTGTACATTTCTGTGACATGCAGTATATTTACATGGTTAAGCAACTATCACCACCCAACTCCATAACTATTTCCATCTTCCAAAACTGAAAATTTGTATTCATTAAACAATAATTCCCCATTCTCTTCCCCCACAACTCGATTCTGGAAACCATCATCCTACTTTCCGTATAAATCTGATTGTTCTAGAAACCTTATAAAAGTGGAATCATACAGTATTTGTTATTTTGCGATTGGTTGGTTTATTCATGTTTCAACATGTTTCTAGGGATGAAAGTTTCGATTTGCTAACATTGTGTGGGAATGTAGCAAAAATAACTCTTGTTTTGATTTGATTCCTTTTGAAAATCAAAAACTTTTTCCTTAAAAATGGACCTTTTTTATATAAATATAGTAGGATTATCATTTAAAAGTCTGAGGTAAAGAAACTGCTGAAACTTATACCTGACAATAATAGCTAATGATAATAAATTTTGGTACAATTATTATTGATAATAATATATTACATAATATTATAATATAATTAACATAATAATATTCTTATCACCACTGAGCAGACACATTTTTTCTAACTTAAAAAAAAAAAGTTTTCCCATTTCCCCAAGTGCACTGATAGTGAAAACACGAGGGACAGAAGTCTGAGATACAGAAGAAATGAAGAGCAGAGGAAGGTTTATCTGCAGACACCGTTTCCTAGTTCCAATCAGTGCCTGAATCAACTCCTTCAACAAAGGGCAGATGCCTATATTCCGTGAAAGTGAAACAGAGAAAAATATGTGTTATATTTTGAGTGTGGAAATGTAAGTATGAGAATGTACCTTTCTACATTTCTAGTTGAAAAAGAATCCATCACTTTCAAATTTTGTCAATTTAAACGGGAAAAAAAAAGATAACTGTATTGCCTTCATTTCATTTTTTCTATAGCCACAGTTTTTGTGAACTGTATTATAAACTACAGCATTTTTCTTAAAATAAAATTTACTGAAGAAAAGTAAAACCCAAACTAAAAACTAATATTTTTCTTTTTGTTTCTTTTAGGGAAGAAAAGTAAACTGAGGGTAAGATATAACTCCTTCCAGTAGGAAAGGAGTAACGACACAAAACCTCTCCAGAAGCTAATGACTATAATTTCTCATAAGATTGCATTCAGATTTTTAAATTTAACTACTAATCCCAGCCCTAAGCTTATGAAATGGTATTGGTCATATTATTTCATATCAATACAGCCTTCAAGATGCCCTGTTGGGAATTTTCTCTTTCTGCTCAACCTTGACACAGGCTGACATTATTGGCTTGAAATCCAAGTAGCGAGTGAAGGAGAGATGATCTTCTGCATTATAAGTCAAATATGACACAAATAGTGGGCTTCCTACTGCCTTAGAACATTGAAGAAATAGTAAAGATAACAAAAAGTGCTTATGGAAGGTAGGAGATCCAGAAGAAGTAAGTACTTTCAAAAACAACATTTAAAAAATTTTTTTCATATTATAAAGGTAATGTATGTTACTTATAGAAATTTTAAGAAATATAGACATATTTTAAGAAGAAAATTATATAACCTATCATCTGACCTTAGAAAACTTACCACTATTAATCTTAAGCTTTATTTATTTCCAGGAATTTTTTTTATTTCCTTGTATTTTCTTGTTCAACAGAAATGTATATAAAGAACTACATAAACCTTTCCTGCACCAAAAAAAAAAAAAACAATTCTATTTCATATAAAGAACTTTATAAATCTTTACTACTCAAAATATCAGCAGTCTTATTGCTTATTAGAAACTTAGAATCCCAAGCCCCACCCATTCATTTTGAGTCAGAATCTGTATTTTAACATAATCTGTGAAAATTCTTGTAAATTGCTATTATGAACTTGTTTATAATTAATTTTTCTATGCTTATGATTATTATTTAATGAATGTAAATATTTTAAAAGCTCTGTGTATTTATGAACTGCCTGTCAGAAAAAAAATTTACAAGTTTATGTTCCCTCCAACAGTTTTTCTGAGTGTCATTTCACTGTACATTCACCAACTCTGGTATCATGATTATCCATCTATGCTAATTTGAAAAACAAAAGAAAAATTATACTTTTCATATTTAAATTAACAATCTTCCTCTAGAAATGTGAGGTTTAGATTTGACAATTTATACTGAAATTTCGTATTCATTTTTTATAAATGCCCCTTAATTTTATTGAAAAGAATATTTCTTATTGTTAAGACATTTTACCATTTAAGAATATATGTTCTAAAACATCCCTTGCATTGAAAAGTATACAAGAATACAGTAGGCACTCTGTAAACTTTCATTGAGTTTTTTAAATGGTGTAAGCCAGTAATCAGCTCTAAAGCCAAATGAGTTTAGAAGTAAACTTAAAAAATTGTACCTACCATATAAGTGTTCAATAAATGGTAGCAAAGTGAAAGTTAGTAGAAAATGACTATATTTCAAAATGAACAGCAACAAAAAAATTAAGGCTGTTATTTTTAAATATTTTACTGAAAAAATGTTATGATATGATATATTGTTCTTTACTTATACAAGACCTAAAACTATATAAGATGGGTAGTATTGTAGCTAGTTTTTTAACTTTCCAGGGTCAGAAATCCCAAGTCATATTGTCATTTTAGAAGTAACTCTAAGGGAAAAAAATCAATGGAGAAAAAAAGACAGACAGAAATATACAAAGAAATTAGTGAAATAAAGTGGTTATAAAGAAAAAATGAGTTTCTCTAAGAAATTTAGTGAGCTTTTCACTATATTAATACCTAAACAAGGTCCTTCTAATATCAACTGATAGTATTCTGTTGGGAGGGTCTCCTTAATTACAAAGTTTATGAGATGAAAGGAAAAGACTGGGCCTCTGGACAGAAAAACAAATGGGACCCATCAATCTAAATTAGAGTATGGACAGCTTCAAAAGATGATCTCCTTTTTAAAAGGAAGACAAATGTATAAAATAGAATTGACATAAAAATGAAGTAAAACAGTACTCAATTATTTTAAATAAGCTTAAATTCTTAGACATAGGCAAATTATATCCCAGGGTGCAGGAAATAGTACAGATGTGATTTCAAAACCCCTAATGCCTGTCAGAAAGGGTATCATAAATAAATCAAAAAACAGCAAGTATTGGCGAAGATGTGGAGAAAAGGGAACCTTCATACATTGTTGTTAGGATTGCAAATTAGTACAGCTGTTATAAAAAACAGTATGGAGGTTTCTCAAAAAATTAAAAGTGAATATACCTTTGACCCAGGTCTTCTGGGGATTTATCCAAAGAAAACCAAAACAATAATTTGTAAAGATCTATACACTCTAATATGGCAGCACAATTTACAATAGCCAAGATATGTAAAAAAACCTAAATGCCCATCAACAGATGATTGGATAAAGACATTATGGTTCATATATACAATGGAATATTACTCAGCCATTAAAAAAAATAAAATCCTACTATTTGCAGTGACATGGATGGGCCTAAAGGCTATTATACTGAGTAAAATAAGTCAGACAGAGAAAGATAAATACCATATGATTTCACTTATATGTGGAATCTAAGGAAAAAAGAACAAACTAATCAAAAACAAACACACAAATATACTGGACAATTTGGTGACAGACAGAAGGGAGAAGGATTGGGGTTTAGGAGTACATTAGTAGTTAATAGTTGGGCACG
This sequence comes from Cynopterus sphinx, assembly GCA_030015415.1. Classification (NCBI taxonomy): domain Eukaryota; kingdom Metazoa; phylum Chordata; class Mammalia; order Chiroptera; family Pteropodidae; genus Cynopterus; species Cynopterus sphinx. Next base: position 80,083,062 of record CM057384.1, read on the forward strand.
AGAATGGGGAGCACAGCACAGGGAATGCAGTTAACATTAATATGATGTTTAAGTGGAGGGCCAGGGGAAGGAGAGAGCAATTGGGAAAATCATTTTATGAACAATATAGATGTCTAACCAATGTACAATGTACTTGAAACTAATTTAAATAAATAAATTTACTTAAACTTAAAAACAAACAAACAAACAAACAAAAACACCCTAATGATGTCTTTCAAGAATTCTGGAGAATGAAAATAAACATTTTTTTAATAAAATTGAACAAAGCTACCAGTTTAAAGTCCAAAAGTTGTTTCAAATTTTTTATATAAACCATTTGTTTAATAATATATACTCAAATGTTTTCCAGAGGTGAAAGGCCATTTTCATCACTTTTGTATTATTTATTTTTAGTTTAGCCATCTATCTACAATTGTTTTAATAATAAGTAGCAATCTAGAAAAAGTTTTGAATGATCTGAAAAAGCATTTTCTGATGTTCTATATAACATTTTAATTAAAAATATCGATTAAACTCACAAGAAATTTTATCAAATTTATAGGCAATAATAATAGAAATGAAAGCTCATATTTGAAAGTTTTAAAATCTTAATAGACTGAAATAACTGGTGAAATTGAGTAATTAACCTACCTCACTTTAAAATCTCAATGACACAAACATCAAATTGGGCCAATGTGGTTTTAAAGAAATTCTTGTGAAGAAACTCAAAGGGCTTTGATAAAATTAAAACTCAATAAAAATCAAAAGTGTAAAGTCATTGCCTAAATAAGCTAATGTCAATTTAAGTGCATGAGTTTCTAGAGCAAAAGAGATTACTATAGTAGCACTGTGCTTTGAGTTACACAGTATGAGGATTATTGTGTTCAGTTTTAGTAAGATCATATCTTCGAAAAGGTATGAACAATCAAAAGAAGGCAACCAGGATGATGAGCACTCTGGAAATGATGTAATATTCAGTTGAAGAAACCAAGAATGCTTAGTGTAAATCAAGAAGATTCAAAGAACACATGAGCACCTTCCTCAAATATTTTTAAGTGTTGCTGTGTAGACCTATTCTGAGATAATGTAGTTGAAAGAACACAGATCTGCCCAGCACTGCCACTTACTGCCTACCCATGACTCAATGATCACTTCCATAGTTGTTGGAAGAATAAGAAAGATAAAGCATGTTCAAAATTCTAACAGAGTATATGCTTATGATGGGCACATAATAAGTGTTAACCTCCCTTCCCTGAGGGAGAAATAAGACCAAGAGGATAAATCAAGATGGCAAAAGTTACCCAAGAATGTAAGAGAGAACAAGGAAGTTTATTACAGCTTCTAAAAATGAATTATTCCAGCAGAGGCTAGATCACCAACTAGCAAGAAAGTAAAAGAGAAAGGCCCTTACTGCTGGTAGAGGAGAGGCTGGAGAACTCCTGGAATCTCTTTCTACTCAAGATTCGGTGAGCTCAGATCAATAAGAAAATGTGATTTTGTAGATTTCATTCTTATCCATGGTATCTCTGAGGCCAGTGAATATAAGCAATACATTATTATGAAATATAGAAGGCTAGACTTGACAGTTTTTTTTTTCTCTAGAGTACAAGTGGAAACAGATGAACATGGAACAGAATTCAGCTATTTCCTTCAGTAAGTTCCTAAGGTACACTGAATCAAATGTGCTTCATGCTATAAAAACAGCTGGAAAATAGAGTCTCAGACAGGCAGTGGTAGAAATGGGATAAAAGAAATTACATGTTCCAACAAACAGAATTGTACAACACCCCAAAATGTCTCCTCAGTGTCTATCATTGCTGCTTAGTATTCTCTCTTTTTTTTAATTTTTTTTCTTTTTACTTCTTTAAGTTAATTAATTATATTTATTTTGTATAAATGGATGAGCGGTGATCTGCCTCAGGTTATGGATAACTTGCAGAGCTAAATATTGCAGATCACGAAAGTCAGGTAAAAGTAAAATAACTCTACAAATAACTATCTGCTCTGACCTCACTTCAATTTGTTTGATAGGGATCACATCCTTTTTTTTTTAAACTACTGCTATGAAATAACACCCAAAACATTTCATTTTCAGTGTCTAGTTGATGCTATTTATGGCCACATTTGATGATACATTAAATTCAACTTCTGAAGTTGAACTGTGTTATATGGTATTTTAGTGCTTTTTAATTATTGTTATTACAAAAAATAATAAAGCTTTATAACATTTTTTAAAAGAGAAAAAAACATAATTCTACCTAAGAGGTATGATTTGATGGCTACTGGGAAGAACATACCACCTTGCCCTCAGATGATGTAGTGAAGTCTATAGCACCAACAGTTACTCATTTTATTAATCTGATTCATTTTATTCCATGATATGGGTGACATTTTTGATACATTTCTGCTGGCAGGCTCCTAAAATGGTGAAAAAACAAAAGTAAATTAGGAGCCAAGAAGCATAGAATCTTCTTCTGACCCTGTCACTTACTGGTTTGGGACTTCAGGCATTTAACCTCTTTGTCTTTATCTCCTCATATATGAAACAGAAGAAATAATCCTAGCTATGGCTCCCTTGTAGAGTAACTTAAGAAAGCCTCTCTAAAAAATTACATACTAGGCATAAGGGTTAACTTGTTCAAAACTAATCCTTTTCAAACTACCTCCTGTGAACCTCCATGGACATGAGGCAGCTGTTGCCCAGTGCTTACAGCCATTACTTTCTCTATCACATGGCTGATGTAAAGAATCCTGATATTATATTAGCTTGCCATTTTCTACAATTGCATCTGCAAACTGCAGGCCCTAATCACACCAGAAGAGTTGATACCCCTTTCTCCCAGCCACAAACTCCGAGCTTAAGAAAAAGTCACAGTTCAAAGATTGGGATGCTCTCTTGGAATGGAATGTCTTAGATTTCCGTGTGCATTTGTAATTACAATGAGCAAAAGAGATGCATGCCTGTGATTCACCCAGGTCTACAAGTTTCCCCCCAGTAAATGCTGCTCCAATGAGTGTGCGTGACATCTGGTCACATGCTCATGTGTACATAGCATGGTAAATGAAAACTGCTGAAATCTTCATAGATGTTGAGTTTATGTTTATGCATGAGTTTGTTGAATTATTTTTCCCCAGAGAACTGGCATTGTTAAGAAGAGGTGAAAAGAGAATTTTAACTCTAAGCTTCTAAAATGAAAAAAAAAAAGGGGAGAAAAAAATAGGTGAAACAGAGTTAATAGACCTATATGGCAAACTTCTTCTTGGTTGAATTTTGCCTAAGTCAAGGCCTAAAATTTAAATAAACTTTTGTTCTATTCCCTTATATTCAAAAAATAGCCAGGCTCTCTCTGGGGCGGGGGGCGGGGGAGCACAAAATAAAAAAATACCAGAGAGAAAGTTTTCACCAAAAACCTGATTTTCTTAAGGCTGCCTGTTTTAAAATAGTATTTGTTGGTCCTCCTCTGTTATGGTCATTTGAGTGCAGTCTGATCCTCATTTCCCAGGAAATCCCACAGTTGAATAGGTGCGGGAGTCGGGGGCAGCATGGGAAGGGATCACTCAGAAAGGTTCATAGTATCAAAACTAGGTGACCTTAATTCAAACTACAGTGTTAGGAAAATTATCCTATCACTTATGACTGTAGTGATATCCCTACTAGGGAAGAAAGTCTATAAAGAAGAAAATGAGTGCCTGGTATGTTTAATAGGCAAAAAAATGATCTTAAAAGGAAACTTATTAAGAAGTTGTACCTGCTGTGGTCTGAGAGGACTGAGGAGTGCTCTCCCATTCATACACACACAGGCACACATACACACGCACACAAGCACACATACTTACCTTATCATGTGGCTAAAATTCCATAGGCAAAAATATTCTTTGGCATTTTTTGTTTGTTTGTTTAATTTTTTATGGTGACATTGGTTAACAAAATTCATTGCAGCTATATGTTTTGAAAGTAAGGCATGTACATATTTACATTGTGTGTTCATCTCCCATAGTTAGATTTCTTTCTGTCAGCAAATATTTGACCCTTTTTATCCCATCTACCTCCTCTCTCCCCACCTTTGGCATTTTGAAGACAGTTTAATTTATAAAGATTAATAAGGAAGTATAACATCTAGCATAATAATCTCCAAACAGTCTCTAATAGCTTATATGTCTGTAGCATTTCATAATTTGTAAATGACTTTTGCATATATTATTTTATGCAATTCTCATGTCATCCTATCTATGGAGGTATTATTATTCATATTTTACACATTGTTTCAGAGATTAAATCCTTCCCTGAGTAAATACTCTTCAGAAAGTGGTGGATCCAAGATTTGTAATTCCAAAACCCATGCTCTACCACAATAGGGGATTCCAAACCTGAGCTGAAACCCAGAAATCTACATCTTTCAAAGGCTCCCCCATACAATTCCGATAATATCAAAGCCTGGAGTTTATGTACTGCACCATCTCACATAGAGAGAATAGATACAAATAGTGGTCTATTGATGGTCAGTCAGTTAATGTAGCTCAACCGTACCTTGCTTAAAGTCACTCTGTGGTTATTTCACATCTGGCTTCAAAGGCTTATATTCTCTTTTATGTCACTTAACTAATATTACAGTACATCTACCAATTCTAACTTTTTTATGATTGAATCATTAGTGTCAAAGTTTGCATCTCCACTTAGCTTTAGCCAGCTACCTATCTGTATTGTGTACACCAATGGTCTCCAAAGTTGGGTTCACCAGGCAACACAATGAGGGATGCAGAAAGGAGATAGATGAATTTCTATTATTCTTTTAATTCTAAGAAAGCTTTTTTTCAAAATCTTCACCAATATTAGTAAATATTAATTGACTGTGGTTTGTATATTGTTTAAATAGTCATATATAAAAGAGTATATTCAACTACTATATTGTTGGGGTACCCAATCAAAAATTGAAATTACTGCTCTAGATTCCCTCCCCCTCTCCCTGCCCTTCAAGTAGGAAAACGTGTTCATGTGTTCACTCTCCTAGGGATGACTCAGAAGGCATAATTTTCTTTGAATATGTAATTTCTGCTGCAATCCTCACAGGATGGAAGGAAATGACCTCAGAGGCCAGAAATATTTCCTACACTGTGAGTGAGTTCATCCTCTTGGGCTTCCCTTGCCGCTGGGAAATAGAAATCTTCTTTTTTTTCATATTCTTTGTGACTTATATCCTGACCCTTCTTGGAAACATGGCCATTGTGTGTGCGGTGCGTTGGGACCGGCAGCTCCACAGTCCAATGTACATTCTGCTGGCCAACTTCTCCTTTCTGGAGATCTGCTATGTCAACTCTGACGTGCCCAACATGCTGGCCAACTTCCTCTCCCATACGAAAACCATCTCCTTCGCTCATTGTCTGCTCCAGTTGTACTTCTTCTTCTCACTGGGCACAACTGAGTGCTTATTTCTCTCCATCATGGCCTATGACCGGTTCCTGGCAATCTGCCGCCCCCTACACTACCCTACGATCATGACTATTAAGTTCTGCAGCAGCCTGGTCATCTTCTGCTGGGTGTATGGTTTCCTCTGGTTTCTGATCCCAGTGATACTTGTTACCCAGCTACCATTTTGTGGCCCAAATGTGATTGATGACTTTCTGTGCGACCTGGGCCCTCTACTGGCCCTGGCTTCAGCCTGTGTTCCAATTCCTGGGACTATTCTCATATGCAGTACCATGAGCTCTCTCCTTATTTTTGCCACCTTTTTCTACATTATTGGCTCCTACACCCTGCTGTTGAAGGCCGTAATGCAGGTGCCCTCAGTTGCTGGCCGGAAGAAGGCCTTCTCCACCTGTTCCTCACATCTGGCCGTTGTCTTTCTATTCTATGGTTCTGTCATGATGACATATGTGAGCCCAGGGTCAGGGCAAGCAGAAGGCATGCAGAAGTTCACAACTTTGTTCTACTCAGTTTTAACCCCTTTTTTCAACCCCATGATCTACAGCCTTCGGAATAAAGAAATGAAGACTGCCTTGAAGAAAGTTCTAGGAGGTTCCTAAAATTGGTCTGTGATGTTAGTGAGTTATTCCCACATAAGTTCAGATTCTGAGCCTCCTATTAGTAAAGAGCTGAGAAACTGGAAAGTAGGCGTGAACTTTTTGAAGGAGGCATTTCAAAATTCTAAATGTCAGGTAATTAACAAAGCCTTTCCCCAGGCAAAATTAATTCCCTTCCATAATACATTACTTGTACTTATATTCAATGTGTCCCTCATCCTTTCTTATATTACTGTCAGTTATTCACAGATCTGTCTCCACACATCTTCCGATCTTATTAGATTGTGAATTATTTAAGAGTAAAACCTATATGTTATTAACTTCTGTAATTCTGGAACCCAATGTAGTGCTTAGCACAAAAGTGTCAACAGTGCTCATTTAAATAAAAAAAACATATTATTAATATTTTCTCACTAAATTCTATCATTCTTGACATTTAGGACAATATCTAAAGAAACTATACAACTCTGTAACAATCTAATTTTATATGTCCTGTGGATGAGGTAAAAAAGAACTTTGCTAAAAAAAATGTGAGATCAGTCTAAACAGGATGGACCAATCATTAAATGATAATCAAATCAATGGAATAGTCTCATCAGATGAAAGTTAAGGTCTAAGAAATTACCTGCCTCCTACCCTCCATGAATTCCTTCATCTAATAACATAACTGCTTTATTTCATATTCTTTTTATAACCACGCTTCCACTCTCACATATTTTAAAACATATAAACACTTACCACTGAAAATGTGGTTTTGGGATCATCAGCTGAGCATTTTAGTAGGCAGGATCTCAGGGTGCCATCTCAGGTCTGTTGATGCAGGATCTGCATTTTATCTTCAGTGGATTACTGTGCACATTAAAGTTGGAAAACCACTGACCTGCAACAAATTCTCTGAACTGCTCATAATAGTCACATCACAAATAGGACTTTCTATTGATGCCTACCTCCACCTGAATGGTGGTTCTCAACTAACTGACTCAGAATTAGGGGTGAGGACTAGGCAGAGATATTTTGAAAATTTCTCCCGGAGACTATAATACACTGAGAGGGTTAGGGTTGAGACCCACTGCATTCAAATTTAAGAATTTCTGAACTCTATAATAATACAGAAAAAGACCACACCCATATTCCTTTTCTTTTCAAAAGCCACCTTAGTGCAAATCAAATAAATTGAATATTAGAGAACAATAAGACATGTTATAATGTAAGCATAATAAACATTGCTTTGCCAAAAAAAAATTTATATCCAAAATAGATGTCTTTTTTGAATGATTTTCACATGTGTATATCTGGGAGATTGCACATAATAAAAAAAAGGGAATATGAAAATCTCTCCTGTCATTGTACCAGCCTTTGGGTGACTCATATTAGAAATATTTCTTTCCTGTTCTCAGAGAAACCACAAGTCAGTGATGAAAATAAACTTTCTAATTATTACCTTGTTTGTTTGTTTTGTAACAACTTGATTAAAATATAATTCATATATCATAAAATTCACCCATTTAAAAGTGAGCAATTCCATACTTTTTAGTTTATTCGCCTAACTATGCAACCTTCACCAGTAAAAAATTTTAGAATATTTTCATCACTGAGAAAAAAGTCCCATACCAATTAGCTGTCACTTCATACTTCACCCTTCTTTCAACCCCTGGCAACAAGTTATCTACTTCCTGTTCCTATGAATTTTGCCTGTTGCAGGCATTTCATATTAAATGAAATTATATAATGTGTGGTATCTGTGGCTGGCTTTTCTCACTTAGCATAATGTTCATCCATGAACAATTGACCAGTAGTAGCACATGTGAGTACTTTATTCCTTTTTATTGTCAAATAATATTCCATTGCGTGGATATACAACAATTTGTTTATTCATTCACTAATTTATAGACAATCTATTGACTGATGGTTTGTTCCCATACTTTTATGTTCCTTTCTATGTCACATTACTTTGTACTTAAAACTGGACATTTTAAATAATATAATGTGGCAACTTTAAAAATTAAATTTCCCCCACTTTTCCAGGTTTCATTGTTATTGCTCCTTCCCATGACTGTTGTTCTTGTTGCTGCTGATACTGCTGGGGTTTTTTTTTTAATTAAATTTATTGGTGTAACATTGGTATATATAATTATTATAATTTGACATCTATATGTTTTATTGTGTGTTTACCACCCAAAGTCCCATCTCTTTCAGCTGCCATATATTAGATCCCCTTAACCCATTTCACCCTCCCCCTACCTCTCTATATTAGATGCCCTTTAGTCATCTAACTCCTCCCTCCCCCGCCTCACTCCTACCCTCTGGTAACCACTAGTCTATAGTCCGTATCTATGAGTCTTTGGAGTCTCTGTTTGTTTGTCCTGTTCATTTCGTGCTTTTAGGTTTATATCACACATATAACTGACATTATGTGATATTCAACTTTTCCTGTCTGGTTTATTTCACTCAGCATGATTATCTCAAGGTCCATCCATGTTGTTGCAAATGGCAGTATTTCATATCTTCTTATGGCTGAATAATATTCCATTGAATATATATACCAAAGCTTCTTTAGCCAATCATCTATCGTAGGACACTTCAGTTGCTTCCATGTGCTGGCCACTGTGAATAATGCTGCTAAGAACATTGGTGTGCAAATATCTTTTTAGATATGGGTTTTCAAGTCATTGGAGTAAATACCCAGTAGAGGGATTTCTGGATCATATGGTAGACCAATTCTTAGTTTTTTGAGGAACCTCCATTCTGTTTTCTATACTGGCTGTATCAATTTGCAGACCCACCAGCAGTGTATGAGGATACCTTTTCCTCTGCATTCTTTTGAAAATTTGTTATTGCCTGTCCTGTTGATTATAGCTATTCTTACAGGTGTGAGATGGTATCTCATTGTGCTTTTGATTTGCATTTTCCTAATGGCTAGCGATGTTGAGCATGTTTTCAAATATTTGTGGGCCATTCGTATGTCCTCTAGGGAAAAGTCTCTGTTCAGGTCCTCTGCCCATTTTTCCATTGGATCATTTGATATTTGTTGTTCTTGAGTGTATGAGTTCTTTGTATATTTTGGATTTTAGGCCCCTATCAGAGGTGTTGCTTGCAAATATATTTTCCCATTGGGATGATGTCTCTTTACCTTGATGACAGTTTCTTTTGCTGAGCAGAAGCTTTTTAATTTGATGTAGCCCCATTTATTTATTTTTGCTTTTACTTCTCTTCCTTTTGAGGTTGAATTCATAAAATTCTCTTTAAGTCCAAGGTCCTTGAGTTTAGTTCCTATGTTTTCTTCTCTGCATTTTATTGTTTCAGGCCTTATATTCAGGTCCTTGATCCATTTTGAGGTAATTTTGGTGTGTGGTGATAGACAGCAGTCTAGTTTCATTGTTTTGTGGGTGGCTTTCCAGTTTTCCCAGCACCATTTATTAAAGAGCCTTTCCTTTCTCCACTGTATGTTTTTGGCTTTTTCGTCAAAATTATTTGCCCATATAATATTGATTTACTTCTGGACTATCGATTCTGTTCCACTGGTTTTGTGTCTATTTTTCTACCAATACCATGCTGTTTTGATTACAGTCACCTTGTAGTATAATTTGAAATCAGGCAGAGAGATGCCTCCAGCCTCATTCTTTTTCCTCAGGATGTCTTTAGCAATTCAGGGTCTTTTGTGCTTCCGTACTGATAATTTTGTGATAATCAAATTTCTTTTTAAAAAGTCGATGACATTTTGATGGGAATTGCATTAAATCTGTATAATGCTTTAGGAAACATGGTCATTTTTAGCTATGCTGATTCTTCCAATTCAAGAACATGGAATATCTTTTCATTTCCTTGTAACTTCTTCAGTTTCTTTTAATAGGGTTTGTAGGTCCTTCACATGTTTTGTTAAATTTATTCCTAGGTATTTAAATCTTTCTGTTGCAATCGCAAAAGGAATTATTTGTTTCATTTTTTTCTGACACTTTGTTATTAGAGTATAGGAAAGCTATGGTTTTTTGAACATTGATTTTGTATCCAGATGTTTTACTGTATTTGCTTATTGTTACTAGTAGTGTTCTTATGGAGTCGTTAGTTAGGGTCATCCACAAATAGTGACAGTTTGACTTCTTTGTTTCCTATTTGAATGCCTTTTATGTCTTTCTCTTGCTTGATTTCAATCACTAGGACCTCCAATGTTATATTGAATAACAATGGTGATAGTGGACAGCCTTACCTTGTTCCTGATCTTGGAGGGAAGGTTTTTAATTTTCCAACATTAAGTATAGTGTTGGCTGAGGGTTTGTCATAGATGGCCTTTATTATGTTAAGGTACATTCCTTCTATACCAATTTTGTGAGGTGTTTTGATTATAAAAGGACGCTGTATCTTGTCGAAGCCTTTTTCTGATATGATCATATGATTCTTATTTTTAAATATGTTCATTTGGTGTATCACAGTAATCGATTTGCATATGGTGAACCATTGCTGTGGCCCTGAGATGAAGTCCACTTGATCATGGCATATAATCTTTATAATATGTTGCTGCATTTGGTTCACTAGTGTTTTATTTAGAACTTTTGCATCTGTGTTCATGAGAGATATTGGTCTATAGTTTCCTTTTTGTGTGTGTTATTCTTACTAGATCTTTATATCAGATCAATATTGGCCTTATTAAGTGACTTGGGAAGTATTGCCTCTTATTTGATTTTTTTTGTAAGACGCTGAGTAGAATAGGTAATACATATTCTTTGAATGTGTGGGAGAACTCACGGGGGACACCATCTATTCATAGACTTTTGCTTTTTGGTAGGTTTTTGATGATTGTTTTTATTTCCATAGTGCTGATTGGTCTATTTAGGTTTTCCAGTTCTTCTTGATTCAGTCCAGCAAGATTGTATTTTCTAAGTACTGGTTCATTTCTTCTAAGTTATTAAATGTGGTATTATATCCTTCTTCTTAGTATTCTTGCATGATTCTTTGTATTTCTGTGATATCAGTCATAATTGCCTCTTTTTCATACTGGATTTTATTTGTGCCATTTCTCTTTTCCTTTAGTGAGTCTACTCGGGGGTTTTGTCTATTTCATTAACCTGAAAACACCAACTTATTGTTGTGTTTCTTTTTTCTTTGTTTTTTTTTTCTGTTTGTTTGTTTTCAGTTTCATTTATTTCTGCTCTAATTTTGATTATTTCTTTCCTTCCGCTGACTTTAGGTGTCATTTGTTCTTCTTTTTCTAGTTTTTTTTTTTTAGGTTATTTGGGCTTGTTCTTGTTTGTAGAGATAGACCTGTAATGATATGAACTTTCCTTTTATGACCACTTTTGCCATGTCCCAAAAGTTTTGATATGTTGTACTATCATTATTATTCATTTCTATGTAGCTCTTGACCTCTCTTTTCATTTCTTCTCTGACCCAGATATTCTTCCATGTATCTGTGGTTCTTCCTGATTTCTTTCTGCAGCTGATCTCTCGTTTCAAAGCATTATGATCAGAAAATATGGTTGGCATGATTTTATTTCTCTTATATTTGGTAAGGCTATCTCAGTGACCCAGTATGTGGTCAATTCTTGAGAATGTTTTATGTGTACTAGAGAAGAATGTATAAACAGCTGTTTTGGAATGGAGGGCTCTGTAAATATCAATTATGTATGCTTGGTCTAATGTGTCATTTAAAGATATTATTTTCTTATTGCTTTTCTGTTTGGATGATCTGTCCATATCCAACAGTGGGGTATTTAAGTACCCTACTATGACAGTGTTTTGATCTTCTTGCCCTTTATTTCTATTGTTTCTCTGCAGTCTCATCCTGCTTCTCTGCCTTCTGCCCTGATGACTGGGCCCTGCCACTGGCCAGCCGTAGAAAGCTCACAGCTTTCCCAAGCTGGCCTGTTCAGGGAACTCATGGCACCTTCACCATTCCCCTACCCCCCACTCCCCTTCTTCAGGAAACTCAGAAGCAGCTTCTTTATTTCTCCCAGTCCACCACCCAACACCTGGGATTCTGTCTTGTGGTAGCTCTTATGCACATATCTCACACTCAGATATGCTGGTGTGCAACTTGGATGTTTTTTTGTTGAATTTTAGATGTTCAGCTTATTGTTCTTTCGAGGGGAGAAATCTGAGGACATCTCTCACTCCTCCATGTTTCCCAGAATGTATGTCACTGTTTATTTTTTTAATGACTCTTTTTTACTAATTCTGTGAAGTCTATACCACTTGTGATGTGTAGTTGCTGAAGTCTCTGCTTGGTTAGCTTTAGTGGTCAGATCATGACCACTTTAGTGGTCAGAGATTTCCTTAAATTTCTTTAACTAAGAGTTATTCTTTCTCTGCTGAGGGGCTCCCTTTTTTGTGCTCTAGCAGTTTATAACTACACCTTAGTCTTCTTTTTCTACTTCTTGCAGGACCTCAAATTCAATCATAAGTAAACATTAGGGTAATCTTAAGTCTTCTTTTAAAAAGTGCAGTCCTACACAGGTTTGTGGCTTTCTAGATCTCCAGGAATATATTTGAACATTTCAAAAATCACTATGGACATCTCATTCCCCAGATCTTCCTTTTAAGTTTTTTGTCTAGCCTCCCATGTGTTTGAACTGACGTCATTGCTTCAGGCAGCTGCAATAGTAAACAACTGCTCTTGACTGTTTTCAACAATATCCTTGAGACAGGGATTTTCCCTTTGAACAGGCTCTGATTTAGGCCAAATAACAAGCCCTGCAAATAAGGAAGTTTTTCCAGGGAGCTATATAACAGGTCAAATAGTAAGAGTTCTCTAAGAATGGGGCTTTTTGAGGAGCTTCAAATCCTGCCTTCCCTCTCCAGTGGCTGCTATTCTCCTGATTTTCACAGATACCATGGTTGCAAGGCTGCTGGTTTGAAAGCTAATATGGAGCTGTAGAAAATGCAAATTGATCTATAGTAAGAGGGTGATCAGTGGTTTCCTAGGGAGTAAGGTCAAGGAATGATAGGAAGGAGAGACGGCAAATAGCCATGGTGATTGGAGTTTACAATTATATTTGCTATCTTGATTATAAAAATGATTTCACAGGTGTGTATTATGTGTGCGTGTATGAAAGTTTATCAAATTACACACTTTATATATAGTTTGTATCACCATAAAACTTTTTAAAAATAAAAGAGTATTCTCAGATCCAACCCAGAGATGGGGAAGGAATATAAAATGGATGGAAAAGAGGCAAAGAATACTACAGAAACCCCTGAACACTGTTAATTGATCAACCCTCATGCCTGCATTTAGAGGTCGTTTTCTCCACAGGGCTTAACTCTCCCACCTCAAATTAATCACACTGGCTGCTCTTTTACATCTTCCAGAGGTTAAAATTACTCCTTCAACACATATTTTTTGAGCTTCTACTGTGTGCCTAGATGCTTTGGTTTTACCAAGGCATTGAGACTCCTGAAGAAAAATGTGGGAAGTAGGGCAAGAAAAGTGAATGAGGCTGCACTGCAGAGTGCCTTGTTTGATGGGATGAAGACTTTGAAATATATGAATATAAATTGTGGCCAAGCCCAGAAGTGAGCTAACCTTGCCAGTGTCTTAGACAAAAATTTCTTCTACAGTAGGAAAAATGGAGAGCTTGGAGATCATCTGAGTTAAAAGATCCACTCCTCTGTTGAAGATAAGTAAGCCTTAGAGTCCACCTCCCAATTGCACTTGGTCAGAAGGAAGCTTCAGAATGATCCTGCTCTGACTGACCTTAGCCTGGAAATTGTCCCTAGATGTAGCTGTCTTCTTAGGATATCTGCATAAAATATGTCTCAAGAAAACACTTCCTGCTTCACAGCCAACTGATGATGTGTTAGGTCAGTCAATGCCCTTTGGCCAGAGACCTCAGGAATACCTGTAGATGAATGAGTTGGATTTATTACTCATAACTGCAAAAGATAACCTTATACCATGGGAGAACTATGAACTGTCTCAGTAAGACAGTGTTAGAAAGAACCTATTGAAGGGTTGGTGCTTGGCTGAGAGATTTGGAGGAGGATCTAACAAAGTGGTGGTTTGCTCCAAACTGGATGTTGTCAAAGCAAGGGCAATTGTAGACTAGGTATCTCAGCTAATCTAATCTATAGAAAGGACAGCCAAGAAGGAAGATAAAGCTATAATTGGCTTTAAAAAAAAAAAGCTAGCAGTCACTCATTTAAGCCTAGAACAGACAAATTTAAGCCTAGAACAGGTATTTTGGGGGTCATTCAGTGACTTCTTTTTTCTGTGTTCAGACAAAATTATCAAGCAGCCTTATTTGGTTTCATTTTCTCATGGTCTCATACATGGTATTTTGTAAAATTGTTATGTCCAATAACAGAACAGGATGACCTAGCGAGAGCATCAGACCATCTTATAATAACTTTAGGTCTAGGTATGAATTTCAGATCAGTTATGGACATCTAAAGCTGTTTTTATTTCCCTCAAGTTTGTAAAATTCCTTGTTGGACCCATGGTATGAATACTTAAGGGAGTTAGAGGTAGACTCATTAGTTGATTATTCATCAAACAATCAATCAACTGATTTGTTAATATTTCATTCTACCTATGAAAGGTTTAAAGCATAAAAACATATTACAACTTGCACTGAAAAAAAACATGTTTCATAATAATATTTCAACTTGCAACAACAGAAATTAAGGCAGGCCCCAAGGGAAGTGAATAATAAGCACTGTTTATATTTTAGAAACAGTAAATGGATCCTCAAGGATCAGGAAAAGCAGGGTTTACTTCCTGGTACGCTCTGCTTATAACTCCACCATCTTTCAGCAAACACGATCAAGAATTCTTATCGTAACAGTTTCCACCTATTTTCTCCTTTCTGTTCATTGCCAAGAAGACTATCTATTTCATCAATGAGAAAAAAAAAAAACAAACTTTGAGAAGATTCAGTTTGGGATTCCATTTGTTGATCCAGGTAATAAAGTTACATAGTGTTTGGAAAGGTAAAAAGATCATAACCAACTAGATTTTACCCACCGCTCTTTTTGTATTTGCTATGGCCATACACATACAACCAATATTTCTTAAGCTCTTATTGGTCAGGCAATGGTCAAGATACTTCCACAGACATTTACCTCATTCAATAATCTTTGTGACAGCCCTTTAAAGAAGTCATAATTATGTCCATTTTATTGCTAAGAAAACTGAGTATTTACTTCCTATGACTAGTTTTAAAAAGTTCTTACTCAATTCAAAGCTTTCTCTATTATACAACGCTGCCTACCACCTATCCCAATCTAATGAACTTTACTTTGAAGTATTCTCCAGAAACAGGTTACCCAGTGTAACCAATGCAGCAGCCCCCTCACTGAAACTATGCAGACTAGCAAAAGGACGGAATTGAGTTGGCAGGAGACATGTCTGGACTGGCTAGGGAATAAGGGTCAACAAATAGATGTATCAAGGCTTCTATTATACTGAGCTTTGGCAAAGATTACAGTATCAGGGAATGTCTTCCTCACACTATCTCAGCCTTTCCTGGGTTGGCTGATTTAATAAGTAAACCATAAAAGGGTAATTGCTGTTAACTAACTCAGTCCAACAGGCCCAAGTACATAAACACAGACTGTACACATGTTCACAGGCTCTCTGTCTCTTGTTGATACAGGATGATTCAACCATCCCCCAACACACACACTTTCTTTTTGATAGCTCCAGCTCAGACTTGTGGCAGGTGAACATTATAGTTCTACCATACAGTGAAGCCAAGTAATAAAATGTGAGTAAAAATACAGTCTGTTTAAATATATTAGATTGAGCACAAAATGGTATGGCCATTCGTGTCTTCTAGAATACTTTCCTGTTTTCCAGAACAGCTTTGTAAGACTTCTTGATATAGAACTGTTCTAAGAGGAAATGGTTTTACTCAAAAGTCTAACATGATCGGTTTTTCTGTTTTCAAAGAGTACTCTGTTGCTGTGTGGAAAATGGAGGGTAGAGGAGCAAAAGTAGAGGCGAAGTGCCACCAAGGATGCTCCTGCAGAAGTTCTAGGAAGAAAGGATAATAATTTGAACTTGGGTCATGAAAATGAAGTCAAAGAAATGTGCGTATATGAGTCATATTTTAGAAACAGAAGCATATTGCTGATGAGCTGGATGTGAGGAGTAAGAGAAAGGAAGAGATGTAACTTTAAAATAGCCTAGACCAGGAAAAGTAAGTTTCCTAACATTAAGTAAACCATTCAAAATACTGAGAATGTTTTGAGATGATGGACAAAGTGATTATCACACAAAATAACCTTTAAGAAAAATCCTACAAAAAAAAGAAAAAGAAACATTCTGTAAAACACTTTGATTAAAGATGACCAAACCACAATTAGTAACAAATTATTTTGACCTATTGAAAAATGAGGGATTTTTCTCTAAGTTGGTATTAAACCTATAGGTCTAGAAAGGACTTTTTTTTTTTAACTTTATGAGATTTAAAGTCCATGAGCGACCTTCACATGTGATAACAAATTTTCTTTTGAGTCACTTCTACAATTCATTAGTTAATGTGTTCTCATATCTCAAACATTTGTTAATGGCCCCATTCAAAGAACGGAGAATTTGGAACAACTATTCCCTCAGAAAAGACCACATTCTGAATGTTTTCATGTTGAATAAGACTTGGTTAAAGTAATGCAAATATATATTAGATACTATATGTCTGGTTTAATTTCATTTCCAAAAAAAAAAAAGAATACTTTGTATCTGAAATTTAATTTGTCTCTAGTCATACATTCTTAAAATAAGAGAGGAAAGGGAATTTAGAAAGTGTAAGTTTATGGTACACGAACCAGAACCTGTTCATCCCACAGCTCAGGAACTAAAAGACCTAAGGTAATATAAGTTAAGACATAAACTAGCAAGATCTTGAGAAATTTTATTGGCTACATGAGTCCCCTATGTCATGGAAATACAAAATTGAGAATTAGATCTGACTCAGAGAAAGAAGCTTTGTATATATAATTATAAGTTCCAAAATATTAGTCAGTTTGCTAGCCCCCTGGCACAAATTTTCTTTCTCTCCAAAAACAAAACAAAAATACGTTGTAATCAACCAGTTCTTCCCTGACACCTTCTGCCATTTATCCGGGGAGGTCTTACTGTTATTGAATATTTAAAAGAGACCATTGGCAGGCTCCTTAGGTAACTATGCCAGCTCTCAAAAATAATTTATGATTGATTGATGCTATCTTCCAGATAATGGAAAATGTATGTTTTTCATGCCTTATTCACAGAGGCTAGAGCAACCAAGACCACGGTTTTGGTGCAGGATTATTTAACAAAGGTTGGTGTTTTCTTAACCCAGGAAAACATAAAGCCGTTATGCAAATGTAGAACCATCCAAAATCATCATGTTTTGAGATGCTCCCTAGAAGTGATTGGGAGGGAGAAATTTAGTTTTCTTTACGAGTTTTCTGCTGCATGTACCTTAACATTAGATCAGTAATATCAGTTTCCATAGTTTACATGGACTTTTCAGCATCATATTTCCAACCCAGACCATCAGAGACCTATTTTGACAAGACCAGATTAATGCTGATCTTATACCTCAGCTGTAGCTACCCTGGATGACTGAGAAACTGTATCAACAGAGGTGAGCAGCAGCCATTTTCTAAAATTAATTTGAATGTTTTACTCCAGAATTTGATAGATTGTAACACAAAACAGAATCATCGAGTTAGTTAACTATCTCAAAAGAGGAAAGTGATACCAATAGCCCCAAGGATCTCCTGTTCCCTGGCCACGCAATCTAAGTCAGCTTTGCCCACAAGTAGCTGTGTGGGTATAATCTCCTTCTGAGAACTAAAAGAAGTGCATTTATTCATTCATTTTACAAATATTTGTTTAAAGCTAAGTGTGAAGCATTATGTTAATTACAAATTAATTCTGATAGAGCAGCTTCTCAGACAGACTGCTTGTGAGCCTATGACAAGTTCTGTTTGAAACTTGCTGCTCTGGAAAATGCTCCCGAGACACTTCAAAGAATTCTCTCTTGGAAGATGCATATAGTTAATTAGGAGGTAAATAAAGAAACACCTTGTTTAAATCACAAGGCTGATCACAATATCTGAACTCATAAAACATGGATAATGAACTTCCCGGAAATGGTTATAAATTGCATCAGGTATAAAATGTTCTCCTACTCCAGGTTTGAGGACAGTTCCTTACTTCCAGAATACTCTCCCTTGAGAACCAAAGGGTTCTGGTATAACTACCTACTCTGAAATTTAAAAAAAAGAAAAAAATACTGCTAGGAAGAGAACTACCCAGTCTGACATAATCAGGAGAGAGAGAGAGAGAGAGAGAGAGAGAGAGAGAGAGAGAGAGAGAGAGAGAGACTGTTAAAATGCAGTTTATATGTCATTTCTTAGGCTCTGGTAAATACAGAACTTAACAAGAAAAAGGTGTTGACAGTCAGAGCTCCCATATATTGTTATTGGGAGTGGAAAGTAGACCAACAATGATGAAACACTGTTCAATGTAACCTACTAAAACTGAAGAGACACACACCCTATAATACAGCCTAAAAAAAGTGCATGCTCATGTGAACTAAGAAATAGTGATTATTTCAAACTGGAAATAATCAAAATATTCATCTATAGTGGAAAGACTAAACAATCCATTTATTTATAGAATGCAAAGGTACAGAGCAGTAAAACTAGACACACTAAAGAGACATAGAACAACATGAATTTTACAAACTTACTATTGAACAAAAGAAGCAATCCAAAAGTACTATATAAAATGTGATTTCATTTACATGAAAATACAAACACAAGCAAAACTAAATACTTAGAATTGCATACTTGGTTACTAATATAATGAAAAGCAATGAGTTAGTTACTAAAAGGAAAGGAGAATTTTATAATCTGGAGTAACAGAGAGGCGGAGGATACTGATTGGGATGAATAATGAGAGGAGATTCTAGGATACAAGTGATATTCTATTTCTTGATCTCAATGCTAATTACTCTGGAGTTTTATTCACAATTATTTAATAAGCTACATATTTATATGTTAAACATGTTTACATCTCTGTTTAACTATTGATCTTCACTAATTCTAGTATTTTTTTAGTCCAACAACAAAGGAAGGATTGTATTTTGGGGTTAGACAAAAATAGCAGTGGTTGTTAAATAAGGATTTATTGCTTTCCCCACGGTAGCTTCAATACATACTTGGGTCCCCATCTATCTCTACACATTCATTAAATAATTTGCTGGTCCTTTCGCAGCTCATAGACCCATGAAACCCTCTAACAACTCCAGCACCATCACTGGCTTCATCCTCCTGGGCTTCCCTTGTCCCAGGGAAGGGCAGGTCCTCCTCTTTGTGCTCTTCTCTGCTGTCTACCTACTGACCCTCATGGGCAATGGTTCTATCATCTGTGCTGTGCACTGGGAGCAGAGACTCCACACACCCATGTACATCCTGCTCGCCAACTTCTCCTTCCTAGAGATCTGGTATGTCACCTCCACTGTCCCCAACATGTTGGCCAACTTCCTCTCCGACACCAAGGTCATCTCCTTCTCTGGGTGCTTTCTCCAGTTCTACTTTTTCTTCTCGTTGGGTTCTACAGAATGCTTTCTCTTGGCTATAATGGCATTTGATCGATACCTTGCCATCTGCCGGCCTCTACATTACCCCATTGTTATGACTGGATATACCTGCACTAATCTCGTGGTCAGCTGCTGGGTACTTGGCTTTCTCTGGTTCTTGATTCCTATCATCATCATTTCCCAGATGTCCTTCTGTGGCCCCAGGATCATTGACCACTTTTTGTGTGATCCTGGTCCTCTGTTTGCCCTCACCTGTACCAGAGCTCCTGCAATAGAGTTAACTAGCTCTACCTTAAGTTCTCTGCTCTTACTAATTCCCTTTCTTTTCATCATGGTGTCCTATGCTCTGGTCCTACGAGCTGTGTTGAGGGTCCCTTCAGCAGCTGGACAAAAAAAGGCTTTCTCCACCTGTGGATCCCATCTGGCTGTGGTTTCTCTTTTCTATGGCTCAGTGATGGTCATGTATGGGAGCCCAACATCAGAGCATAAAACTGGAATGCAGAAGATAGTGACTTTGTTTTATTCTGTAGTTACTCCGCTCATTAACCCTGTAATATATAGTCTGAGGAACAAAGATATGATACGTGCTATAAAAAAATTATTGGGAACATAAATGTTTTGGTTTAAATGATTTTGAGGGACTTAATTTGTTGTTAAATCTTGGTTAAAAAGACTGATGGACATCACTCAGAAAATTATTGATATTTTCTTTGAACTTTATACACCATAGTGTTTTTTTTTAATTATTTCCTAGAATTCATAGAGCTACAAGGGATCTCTAAGATGTACTCCACCTCCCTAATTTTACAAGTGACAGAGTACAGACTGAAAAACTGAGATAAGTTTGTTGGGAAAATATAATTAAAATTAAATTTCCTGCCAGCCCAGAAAACCTCTCCAAAAGGTAGAAAAGAATAAAACAGTTTTATTATTAAATAAATATTAAATCAATGGAATATGCGCATCACAGGCAATCCTCTAAGAGATGGCAAAGACGAAAAGAAATCTAATCCCTTTACATGGCCAGGCAAATACAGTCCATTACATACATGCTTTCAAGATAAACAATAACTAGTCATGAAAAGACTTGACAGCGTCATTACTCACACAATTCATCCTTGATTCACCTGGTAATTCACCTGTTATGGCTATTTGTATTTTCTAATTGGCTCTTAAAAAAGAAAAATAAACACATATATACAACAAGAGGTAGTTGGGAGCTTAGAAGTTCGGCCACCAAAATTACGCTCCTACTGTGCCACAGAAACTGGGAGACTGAGGTACTATCTACTTTGATGATTACATTTCAAAAAGATTTTTCAGGTCATTGACAAAGACATTTCTATCATAAAGCTGGCAAGAGCCTTCTTTAGCTTTCAGAAAAAGTTACATGCAGTTCAAAAACAAAGAATTAATTACAAGTTTTCTAAAGTAAATAACTAAAGGAAGAGGAAAAAGTCTATTTTCAACGGAGATTATGAAGCCACTTATTTTTTTTTTGTATTCACCTTTACAAATTACTCAAGGTTATAACCATAGAGCAAAACCTAAAGTTTTCTATTACCCTTTCAACAAAAATAAACTGTTTATAGTACAGTTCTTCAGAATATCAGTCATGGTAGCATCAGCTAAAGATTGCAATATTCTTATATACACATGTCAAAGATTTATATAACATATCTATATCTTCCGATTAATAAGAAAAATAGCATTAGCACAATTTTTAAAAGGTGTCAAATATATGAAAAAAGTAAACAGCAAAGGTTTTTAAATATCTGAAAAGACATTCTATTTTATTCAGAATTAGAAAAACACAAAGACAATGTGACAATTTGACAAAGATCAAAGATTATGTTGTGAAAAATAGTATCTCATCCTTTGCTAGTAGAGCATATATTGGTACAGCCTTTATGAATGACATTTTCCCAAAAACAATCAAAATTTAAAGGGCTTCCCTTTGGCTCAGCAATTCCACTCCTAGATATTTATCTGAGTAGTACACTCACACACAAGAATAATGTCATATGTGCAAGAATATTTAGTGTTTCTAACAACAAAGATTGGAACAATCTAAATTCCCACTAATGAAGAACTAATTAGGTAAATATATTGTCTAACTATTAAAAATAAAGATTTGACATACCTATTGATATAAAAATATCCTCAAATATATCATTAAATAAAAAGCCAGATGAAAGAGATCTGTATATAGGGCTATAGAGATAAGTATATGTTTATGTTCATAAATATGTTATATGCTTCTTGAAGGAGAAAAGAGAAACTAGTGACTGACTGCTTTTGTTATAGAGAATGGGGTATCTGGGGACAGAGAGTAGGAGACCTTTTGTTCAAGACGCATGTATTGCTATTTAATTTATATTTAAACAACATGTAATTTTAACATTAAAAATTAAACTTAAAGCTTCTGCTCAGCAAAAGAAACCATCAACATAGTAAACAGACAACTGTCCCAATGTGAAAAATAGACTTGCAAGCAGTGCCTCCTATAAGAGCCTAATATCTAATTCTATTAACCAATGTTATCTCAATAAACTTAATTTAAATAAATAAATGAATGAATGAATGAATGAATGAATAAATAAATAAATAAATGATAGACATTAAAACTATTTCACTACAAAAGGAAAATCAGGGAAGAATTTTTTCACAATTCTTTGATTCCTTGGGAATCTAGAGAGCTGATTATTGATGAAAAACAAAAAGAACAAAACTCATAACACTTGATATCATCTTACTAAAATTATTTGGCTCTTTGGGAACAAAGTAGAAAATGTTTTCCTCTCTGAGGACCTAGGAGAGCAAATAAAGTATAAAAATTGAAAGTGACAATTTGACAATATTTTAAATTGTCCTACCATCTTCCTCTAATGTCACTTTTTTTGTTAAAACCATCGAATTCATTCAGTATGCAAGACTCTGAGCTAGAAGTGAATACAAAAGTAAGTAAGACACATTTTCTCCTCTTGTGTGAGGTTCATAAATACGTGGAGCAAAATGTACTATAAACAAGGGAATCTAAATTTTCCATGCAAGCAAATGAAAAAACAGTACGTATAAAAGCCAGGAGTAGTAAAGGGTGAAAAATGGCCAGTTCTGAAAAATGAGTATACTTATTCACAGATTACCTTCTGTTTACATGTATTTCACAGTATACAAAAAAGAAGTGTTTCTAAAAGTATTGTCCATAGGGCATTTACTAGCCATCATGATTTATAATTAGCTACACCTATTAATATATTAATTAGCATCTTTAATCAAAATAAGTATGGCTCCAAGATGTAATTCACAATTCAACAAACAATTAAATAGATACAGATAGATGATGGATAGGTAGATAGATGATAGAAGATAGATGATAGATAGATGATAGATAGATAGATAGATAGATAGATAGATAGATAGATGATAGATAGATAGATAGATGATAGATAGATGATACATGATACACAGATAGATAGATAGATAGATAGATAGATAGATAGATAGATAGATAGATAGATGATAGATAGATAGATAGATAGATAGATAGATAGATAGATGATAGATAGATGATGATAGATAGATAGATAGATGATAGATAGATAGATAGATGATAGATAGATGATAGATAGATAGATAGATAGATAGATAGATAGATAGATAGATGATAGATAGATAGATATAGATAGATAGATAGATATAGATAGATAGATGATGATAGATGATAGATAGATAGATAGATAGATAGATAGATGATAGATAGATAGATAGATAGATAGATGATAGATAGATATATAGATGCAAAAAGATACACAGAAAGGGATAAAGAAACATGATGTCTGTGTGTTGAAATATAAAAATCAATCTTTAAAGGACTTCAAAGTGCATTATACTTATATTTAAAATATTTCATTCACACTCAAAATGTAACCGCTGAGCCAGAATCACATAAGCTGGAATGAGCTTTGTGCATTTGACTTACTTTTATGAATTCAATATTTAGCCTTTTTTTTTTAACTCCAAGAAACACACTGACATTTATGTCTCTTCAGGACAGAGTTTTTAATACAATGGTTCTTCATTCCATAATTTTTAAAATAGCATGCTCTTTTTACTATAATAATAAATTGTCATTGTAATAATTTTCAAACAATGGAGAAAAGTATAAAGACATTTTGAGTTACCTAAAACCCCACTACTCTTGAGGTAACCACCATTCATATTTTAGAAAACAATTTTTCCACATTCTTTTAGACATAAACATGCACTCACATTTATCAGCTTTACATGAGTGGACTATTGTGCATGTTTTTATGGCAGACTCTTTTATTTTTTTCCTTACTACTCCCTACAACCACCTCTGCTTCCTCAGCCTACTTTTTACTCCACTACCTCACATCTCTACTAGATAAACCTTGTACATATGCTTCATACCATTCATCATGCTCTTAATTACATAAAAATGTTCATAATAGTACATCAGGGTTCTTAATGTGGTAAAAGTCAAATCATATTAAATAGACTTCTAATTATACTCCTTTTTCATCTGGCCTTATAATATGCAAATATCTCCAAAGTAATATTAGGTCTATGAAATATTTCCATTTATACAGTGGACTAGAGATATATAACTAATAAAACCAGAGTCATTAAACAATATCCTTCAATGGAAGAAGTCTTCATGACCTTGGCTAGTATCAATTCCATAAAAGACATGACTGAGAACAGTTTTTATGTCATTATTGAGTAGGCTGTCATTGAGAAGTTTTAAGACTTGAGTCTTTATAAAAGATATCATTATGATGATGTGGTTTATTGTCATTTCTCCTAAATAGCCAGACGTGGGTTTCGCAATCATCCATTATGGTTTCCTAGAACAGAAACACCACCACCGAGTGAGACCCACATTAAAAGAAGGCATTTTGATGATCAGCTGATGAAATCACCTGGTAGCTCTCAGCACCAATGTATATGGTCCAAAGATATTTAAAATTGTGAGAATGCTGATAAGAACATAGTATGTGTTCTGATGTGGCATAGTTATAGGACATGGCCAATCTGTGGTAGATGATGCAATATGCTATTTAGATCTTTCATTTAGGACTGAGGCACTCGTTTCCCCAGATAATAGAAGTCTAGCATACTGATGACTGGCTCACAGCTGAAGCCCTTGCTTTAAGCTAAAGGGTCTAGCCTTTTCTATGATTATCTCCCCTGGCCAGGATCGGCTCACATTCAATGATTGCTCAATCCTGGTGTACAAAGGCCTGGCACTCCTGCCTCAATCAGTGACAAGTCTGAACAGCCAGCCATCCCAGTTCTAGAGTTCCACATGGCATCAGCTGAGACTTTTGTTTCAACTTTATCACGGTTCAGTTTCTGCCCTAGACCTACTTTTCTCACTCCTGTATAGCTGTTGTTTCCAAGAGAACTTCACAACAACAGAACTGCATGAAATCTTAGCATCTGTTTCCAGGGAGCCCAACATACAACACCATGTTTCTTAGAAACATGTTTTCTGTTGGAGGAAATCGATGAGCTAAGAGAGACACATCAGCCTATTACAGATCCTGTCATCATGTTGGGGTAGTAGAGTGGATGGCAGATGGCCAATTGCTGACTTTTTTCCATTACAGAGTAGAAGAACCATGCAGTCATGGCTAGAACAAAGGTGTAGAACTGAGTGAAACAACCAGACTATTAAATGGCCTTGGTTTTAGAAAGAAAATTGTCCAGTATGTTGGAGACCACAAATAAATTTAAAAATCATGATAGCTACACTCGCAAGCTTACAATGTATCTCAGTTTAACTTCCACTCAATAACAATTTAAGAATTGTGCAACCTCAGGCATTCTGTTGATGTCTTCATTTTACAAATGAAGTAACTAAAGCCTAAATTGATTCAACAAGTTGCCTCAGGCTAAACAGTGAGCGATGGAAGAAGAATGAAAGAATCATGCCTCCAGAAACCACGGTTATGTTATCCTGTATTCTGTTCAATTATCATGTGAGCTCCTGAACTAAGCACTATTTCTTTCAGACCTCATGACAACATTACAGGAACCATTACTATTTCACATATTTTACATAATAGAAAGCCAAGGTTTAGAGAGAATAGATATCTACTTGCCCATAGTATAGTCTAATAATAACTAGGAAAGTTAGGACTCAACCAGGTTTCTCTGAGTCCAAAGCTCATGTTCATCACTACTAAAATAACATGGCAAGGTGATATATATTATTGAAAAATTGGAAAAATTCTCTATGTGACACTAAAGGTGAAATAATATTCAGCTATTAGAAACTATGTGAAATGGCTGATAAGAGCTTAGTGAATAAGCATAGTATAATATTGTAAATACGATCCGGCTCCTATGTGCAGAAAAAAATAAAATCTGGTCTTTGGAAAAAATTACCAGGGGGAAGTATACCAAAATCTTTTAAATGACAGTATTTGGATAATATGACGAAGGTCTTTTTTTCTGAGTTTTTTTTTCAATTTTATGCTTTATTTTTAAATGCTTCTATATCAAGTAATAATACATTAAAGATTTTTTATTCCATAATAAGTTATTTTTTATAATAATAATGGTAGCTCTAGCTCAGAGTTTTCCAGTTTAAAAGAATTGGCATACACCTAGAGTATTCATCTACATAAAACCTCACTAACCATGCTGTCCCTTACTTTTTCTGACAAAGCTTATATTGTAACTTTAAAAAAGTATTTTCTTAAATTTCTCAGCATCACATTAAGAGAGAACCACTAAGTCCCTTGAGAAGATGGGGGGTGGGAGAAGGAAAGCTGAAGTAAGCACTTAGTATATAGAAGAAGAGAAAAGGCCTGTTGACCCATCCAGCTTCATTTCAGTCAGTTTCATTGGTACTGTGCTGTGAGAACAGGAAAACTTTCTTGACTCTGATATCAGCTGATAAGATATAAATTGTGGTAAAATCATGCTAGCAATATTTCAAGCTGAAGATTGTTATCAGTCACGTGGTACAGTTTCTTATGTCTTGTCTTCCTGAGTTAATGTATCTCTACAAAGTTGGCAGACTGCTTATATTTCGTTACTATTTAAAGTGATTTATCTTACAAGTATAAATGAACTAGAACAAAGTAGGACTGTAAATTATGATACAAATCATAATTTAAAACCCAGTTTATTTAAATACAGATAAACACATATAGAAGTATAAATGTATATCCATGTGTATATATGAGAAAATATGAAAAATAAGTCACAAAAAGAATCATGAAATATAAATATATTACTGAAGAAGTTTTCTCATTTTACTTCAATGATAGGTACATGTGAAATATGTTTTGGGTCACAATTGGACCTTCATATTTAGAATATAATTCTTTTCCTATCGCAAATAAATGTCCTTTAGAGCTCCAACCTTCTTAACTCATTAAATAATTTTATAAAATATCTTACCCATGGCATCTTTTTCACATTTCTTTCTGGAATATTTCCCCCGTGATAAATATCTTATAAGTGAGGACAATCTTTTACAGTTCTTTGCATTTCTCTACTTTTCTAATCCTCATCCATTCACAATCCAGAAGAGTGGTAAGTACATAGTAAATGTTGATTAAGCAGCTGTTGATGGATTTCTGGAACTCGTGAGCTCAGATGAGGATAAACCACAAAAGACCTGCAGCAAGAGCAAATTTCCTCTGCCAATTTATACATCACTGCAGCTAAAATAATTCCCTAAAGCTTTTCTCCATATTTTTGCATTTTTTTATTCCTTACTGTTATCTTACTTAGGATTCAATTAAATCATAAGTAAAATTGGATTTATTTGCAAACGTTTAAAAAGACCATGTTTCCAAATATGACTCTGAGACAAAAGAAGAAAGAAAGAAAAAGAAAGGAAGAAAACACACGTACTTGATAAATACAAGTGGATAAATACAAGTGATCTGATTATTTTTTGTGATTTTTTTATTTTGAAATAATTTGTTTTATAAAAAATTTACAAAAATAGTAAAAGATGGAATTTCTACATGTCCTTTACACAGGTTCCAAATTGTGAAAACATTACCACAACTGCTTTATTATTCCCTTTTTGTCTGCCTTTTTTGTCTTTCTTTCTCTATTTCTCTGTCCTTCTGTCAGCCTTTCTCAATGCAAATACCTTTTGAGAGTAAGTTGCAGACTTACTCTTGCTCCTTTGTACCTAAGTGTTTCAGTGTGTATTTTCTAGAAACAAGCAATATTTTCTTACATAACAACAGTATAATTTATATTGATATAATACTACTATCTAATTTACAATCTTATTCTGTTATTTTCCCAATTATTCTAATTGATATCTCTTATAGTGGAATGTGGAAGAAATTTTTTTTTGTCCTATGAGCCAATCAAGGTTTCAAACTGATCATTTTTTTGTGAAAGGATGAGAAAGTTCAAATTAGTAGTTGCAAAATAGTCACAGGGATGTAGAGTACAGCATAGCAAAAATAGTCAATATTATTGTAATGGCTGTGTGTAGTACCAGATAGGTACTATAGAGTAATCAGGAGGATCACTTCATACTTTATATAAATGTCTAGCCATTGTACTGTATACCTGAAATGAATATAAAATTAAATTAAATTAAATTAATGAAAAATTAATCATTTTTAAAATCAAATGCGTATCCAGTAAACTAGTGAAAAGTTCAAGGTTCTAAAGAAGACTTCTAAAAGTATCATTCTTTCTAGAGAATTCTATGAAATTTTTTCTTCAAAGTTAAACTTCCATATTTGAAAATTCAAGTAACTGCTTCATAGCATAAATAAATAGAATGGAATAAGAACCATTGAATCCTAAATCATAAATGCTTACCAGTGTCTATACAAGATTTCTAGGCATTGTTTTCTATAGGCAAAAAAAATTTTAGATTATTCTTGTTGTTACTCTAAGCTCATCATAAGCACTAAATTGAGCTATTGGGCTTGTATAAACTCTTAATTAACATAAAGAGAAGCAGAATTTAGTTACAGCTCAATCTTTGCCTACTATTACTAATGGAATATTATGCACAAATATCTTGAACTTTATCCTTAAAAGTAGTTGACTGGAAATGTGAAAGAAAGGAAAGAATATCGTGTAAATAAAACATCAACTCTTCTGAGGATTTAGTTATCATTGATGTTTTTGCTTTGGGACAAGTTTCCCATATGAAGTAAGTTCTTTTAAAGTAATCATTGTTAGAAATATAAATTCAATTGAAGACGTACTGAAGTCTCCAACAGTTTTTTTTTTTTGCCATGAAACGTTATAAATGATGATTAAGTGCCTAAGTCAGCACATGATATCCTGTTCAACCCATAATGTACCTGCTCAAGTATCAATGTGTTCTAAGAGCTAATTACAGATACCAAGAGGGATAGTAAAGGCAAGTAGAAAGAAAGAAAAATAAGGATAGCAACACATGGGTATTCTTGCATGCAATCGATCTATAATACTGCTACACCTGAATATGTGCATTCAGCTCTTTGGGTGTAGCACTACACAGGTTGGGTCTTCTCCTTTCAGAGTCAAAGATGTTCTTTCATGCCTTTCAGAGGGTAAAATGACTCACTTAACAAATATTTGGCTGGAGGTTTGTGCATGGAGGATGGGGGAGGGGAAAGCATAGAAAACTCTAAGAGGCAAGACATGAAAGATCAGACAGGGCTGTGTTGCAAAGGCCCTACAGATCAGCCTATGAACTCTGAGTTTTATACTGTGGATAGCAGAAACATCAAAGGTGCTTAAACAAGATGTGAGATGTTTACAAGATGAAAACTCCTACAAGGAACGTGAAGACACAGTCAGTGAGTTGCACTGAAAGAACTGCTTCTTTGTTAGGTTGAAAAAACCTGAGGTCCCACTGACAGATGCAGCTTTTCTGCATGTTGCTTCACAATGACCCTGCTATGTGGTCCCTTGGCCAAGAGTATCTTTGGGCCTGGTAAGTGTCCCTTGAGAGGCAAATTTCTTGAGTGGAACTGCTATGACTCAGAAGATCTAACTGAAAAAAAGAGAGAGAAAGATCATTGAGGAGGCCATGGTGGTCTTACGAAGAGAGAGATTTGTCCCCTTGTCTGAGGTCCTTTACTCCCCCAACTGATCTCTTTCTAATAGAAAGATGGGGATCTGCCTCCTGAGCTCACAATTGACATTGATTTAAAAGGAGACCAAAAAATAAACTCCAATACAGTTATCTTATCTTGGGTTTCATCTAACAATGTCCCTTGAGCATAAGACAGATAATTTGAACAGGTTTAGTAAGGGATTGATGAATCACTGATTGCATCTATGTCCATCTCTAAGAGATTTAGACCCTGGAAGAGGTCTTACACCCTCCGCCACTGGGGATAATGAAGGCAGACATAAAGGCACAAGGGTCACCAGAGAAGACAGAGAGTGAGCAGGGGGAATAACTAGCAGAGATCTGTCTCCTGACACTGTACTCCTTCTAGAGATGGTAAATAAATCCTCAAGGAGCAAAAGACAAGCTCTGCTTATAATCCCTGGATCCTACAGCACATACATTTACTGATTTTTCTCTCAACCTATTTTTTTCACCTCCTCTCCAAGCTCATTACTACAAACACAACTACCTTTACTCTTGGTAAAGCCTCCAAGAAAGTGACTGAGACTTCAGTTGAGATTTCTTTTCTTGCTTCAGGAAAGAAGGTAATGTACTACTTATAGGAAAAAAAAAACTTAAATGCAGATGTAGAATCTACATGTCTTAAAAAAAAGTCTCCTGATAACTCTACTACAGTTTCACCCAAAACGTTTAATATTTATTATGTGTCAGATATTGACAAGGTGTTTCCATCCTCTTGAATCATTATGTCATTCAATAATCTTTATAACAACTCTTTGAAGAAGGCATTATTGTCTCCATTTGATATTTGAAGAAACTAAGAGACAAGAAATAATTGACTTGTAGAATTTCCCACAACAATGCAAGTGCTGGAATTCAAATCCTGGGCTCTCGTATTCAAATCCAGTCCACTTCTAGTATGTCACAATAGCCTACCACTTATTAGCACTGAATGAGTAAGTACACTTAATTTAGAGGGCTTTCAAGAAAGCGTATACAACGTAGCAGAGGGTGATATAGCACAAAAGTGCTACCAGGCATTTAAAGAAATATTTATTTAACCCTCAAAACACCTTCTGTAGTCAGTATTCTTATTCTCATCATCTTACAGAAAAGGAACCAAAGCTTAGCGAGGTTAATAATTGTCTATCAGCTACAGCTAGGAAGTGGTGGAAGCAGGATTTGAACCCAGAGGGTCAAGAGCCCTGGAAGCTGTGTTCCTTTGTGGAGCAGCCTCTCCAGGCAAGATGGCAGGGCGTTATGCCCATAAAGTAATTCTCTAAACTGGCTGCTCAGAGAAATTTAGTTAGGACATACCAAGACTTCTACTCCTCTGTGGTTTCTGCTACCAGCTTTACAAAAAATAAAGTAACCATGAAAAATGCAGATTGTTAAATTAGCATCCATAAGTGAAAAATGGAAATGCACACACAGAATCTATCTTCTGGATACTAATTTCACAAGTTAAAAAGTGAAGCTTGTCTGCTTTGTTTTCTTAATCCTCTGTCCCAGCAGTCTGAGGGCAGAGACACAGCCTTCAAGGCTCCTGTGCTCATGTTCTCACTCCCTTGGCCACAGCACCTCTGCAGCCAGTTCAGGGGGACCTGGCCAAACTTTGGCCATTAATATAACAGCTGCTTTCTATGCTTAGGAGCTAAATGACAAATGATGAGTGACAAAACAGCTTAGTGGAAATATCTCTTCCTTTACCCACACTTAATTTTATTAGGTTTAGCATAAAACATTTTTATACATTTCAACTTTCCAGAACATTTTTATCAGGCTCATACTTTGGAAAACTATCCTAAAAAGAAACTGTCTCAAATCCTGTACCTTCATATATAAACAGCAAGGGTTTTCATTCCAGGATCATGTATCACTTCTAGTGTGCAAGTCTAGCTATCCTGTGTAGTCAGGGCTTTCTTGGATTAACAGTAAACATCTAGAAGTGAATGGTTTAAGAATTGTGTGATACAATTCCCATTTTACATTTAAGAAATGAAAACTTAGAAATGTTACTATTTCAGTATGGTGAGATTATTGATGTTAACATTATCTTTCAAGATATCTGCTGAAGTGGCCTTATGTGCTATGTGCTATTTTTTCTGGTAGTCTTCTTCAGCAAACTTGATGGATTTACACATAAATTTGAAAGCTAATGGTATTAGAGAGAATGAATCAATAAGTTAAGTTGAAACAGACTCAACTGTCAAATATTTTTTAAGTGACATCAAAAGTCCCACATTTTTTCTCTTCTAGAATCACACGACCTAATAAGACACCTGCCTACAGTAGCCCCATTAGGTGACTGCCCATGGAGCACTTAGGAAATGCACATAAAAATTTGCACATACAAAAAAACATTATGGAAACACTCCTAGATGCAAGAATCATGTGTCTTCAGTCAACTCGTTGTCAGTGCTGTTTGACATAACAGAAAAGCCAGCCTACTCTTAAAAAATGTTTGTCAAGAAGAAGCTAACCAAGTATATTTATTTTAAGAGAGTCCACATTGCTTTCTCCTGCCTGGGATAAGATATATGAGGCAGAGACTTTAATTTTTTTTTCAATTCTATATTCCCCACATCTAGAAAAATTATGCTTACTAGATGCTAGCACTCAATAAATATTGAATGAATAATGAACAAATAAATCTGTTTCTTGTTTTGAAGAAAAAATGAACTCCCTGTGCTATTCCAGAGATATTCAGTAATTATGGGTCTTTCCACAGCTGACAGACTCATGAAACCCTCTAACAACTCCAGCACCATCACTGGCTTCATCCTCCTGGGCTTCCCTTGTCCCAGGGAAGGGCAGGTCCTCCTCTTTGTGCTCTTCTCTGCTGTCTACCTACTGACCCTCATGGGCAATGGTTCTATCATCTGTGCTGTGCACTGGGAGCAGAGACTCCACACGCCCATGTACATCCTGCTCGCCAACTTCTCCTTCCTAGAGATCTGGTATGTCACCTCCACTGTCCCCAACATGTTGGCCAACTTCCTCTCTGAAACCAAGGTCATCTCCTTCTCTGGGTGCTTTCTCCAGTTCTACTTTTTCTTCTCATTTGGTGCTACAGAATGTTTTTTCTTGGCTATTATGGCATTTGATCGATACCTCGCCATCTGCCAGCCTCTACATTACCCCACCATTATGACTGCACGACTCTGCACCCATCTTGTGGTCAGCTGCTGGGTACTTGGTTTTCTCTGGTTCTTCATTCCTATCATCCTCATCTCCAAAATGTCTTTCTGTGGCTCCAGAATTATTGACCATTTCCTGTGTGACCCAGGTCCTCTTTTAACACTCACTTGCATAAAAGCTCCTCTGGTAGAGCTTGCCTTTTCCAATTTAACTCTTTTACCCATCATCATTCTCTTTCTCTTCATCATGGGGTCCTATGCTTTGGTACTAAGAGCTGTATTGAAAGTCCCTTCAGCTGCTGGACGAAGAAAAGCTTTCTCCACGTGTGGGGCTCATCTCTCTGTGGTTTCACTGTTCTATGGCTCAGTGATGGTCATGTATGGGAGCCCGACATCTGAGCATGAAGCTGGAATGCAGAAGATTGTGACTCTGTTTTACTCTGTTGTGACCCCACTTCTTAACCCTGTGATATACAGTCTTAGGAACAAAGATATGAAAAAGGCCCTGCAGAAATTCCTGGGGTTATAAAACATGTTAATCAGTAGGGCTTGTGGGCAATTAGAGCTCAAACTGTTTTTAACTTTTTAAAAACTTTTTCAAAACTTGCATTTAACTCATTTTCAGGTTAAAAATGGTTTTATTCAGATAATTGTTCATCCAACTTATGATCAAAACCTCGGTCATTTATGAGCATATGTCTGGTTTTTTTATGTCTTCTCTTAGTTTTTTTTTTTTTTTTTATCATTTTTTTCGGTTTCTTAGTGTGCCTCAATGTTTTAACTAAATATCAAACTACATTTTAAAAATTATAGACAATGTGTATAGTAACTCAACAAAAGTTAAAGTTTCCTTCTAGCAGTAGATAGAGGCAGATGATTTTGATCTCATTTAAGAACTATGTTTAAGTATTATAAAAATAGTCTATTCCAGTTTTGCTCTTGCTTCTGGGTTGTAACCATACTGCAGGAATATAGCTTTCTGAGATCTCATACTGTAAGCCTGGACTGTTTTCAGGACTCCTCCCCCTCAGCAGGCCCTGACTTCCCATTTCTGTACTCCATGAACCTCACAGCTTCTGAAACCTCTGCTCAGCACTTTAGAATCCTAGTTTCTGCTTTACACTAGATTTCTTGAAAGCTCATCTTGCACAGAAAGGGCTTAGAAATCCAAAAACGCTTTGAAAAGAGATTACATCATATTTTGTGCCTCACTTTTCTGTGATCTTTCTCTCTCTACAGTTTGTTTCCCAAACTCCAGCTGATTTGGCAACCACAAACACCAAGTCCTTTATCTTTTTAGTTCGGTGAAACTACTGCTTTCTGCTGAGACCTTTATTCTTCCTTCCTCCCATTCTTCCTGCATGCCTCCATATCCCACACTCTCCCTACATTGTAAATCATCATGTCTTCAAGGAAAAACAGCAAAGTGAATGTAGAACTCATCTGCTTGCCCCTCCCATCTTGGAATTATAGCCCTTGAAATCTTGCCTGTGTTGGTTGCTCTCCAGTGCCTTCAAATGATTGTTTTGTGTATTTTGTCCAGATTTTATAGCTACCTTTGGCAGAAAGGTTAGTTTAATACAATCTGCTAACCATAACCATTGCCAGAAATTATTTTCTATTATATTGAAATGCCATATATTCTTATTTAATCCTTCACTTTCAGAAGATTATCTTATAACCATTCAAGAAACACAAATCAGAGACAAATGCATATAGGGACTGGTATAAACACAAGTCTGGTCTGTAGGCCTGCTTTTTTTTCATTGCAATCAACTCCAGATTCCACGGCATTTCACCCCTGTGAACAAGAAGGAGGGTGGAGGAGTCTGGGCGCTTAAAATAAAATGAGAGAGAAAACCAGAACCACAGAGAACAGATTTAGGCTATATATATATATATATATATATATATATATATATATATATATATTTAGTGGGAGGTGCTCACAAATTATAGATCAATAAAAAGATTCACTTAGGATTTGCACTAGTAACTTGGGCTAGTTCTCCTTGATCTCTCTCCTAGGCCTTGAATGAAAGGTCATCCTATTATTGAAGTGTCTTTACCAATTCAGCTACCTTATCCTGTAGATGAAGAAAATAAGAATTAGGAATGAGGAGTGATTTGCTGAGGATAATAATTTCATTGGTAAAAAAAAAAATTCCTATCCACCACCCCTTTTACTCCAAGTTTTCTTTGCTTTGCTAACTAATCTTATATATCTATGTTTAGAAGTTCTCAATGATTTCCTTGTCAGTAATTTAGGATTTTTCAATCATTTGCCAGTTAAACAACGTGTGTTTCCTTATCGTATATAAAACTCTGTAAACAGTAATGAAACAGAACAAGATCCCAATTGGAAATTAAGCAAAAGGATATAAACATATAATATCAGAAAAGGTTCTTAAACATATGGAAAGAGTGATCATTCATTTATAAATAGATAATGTAGAACAAGCTTCTAATAGTATTTCATTTTTAACCCTTTGGAGTGACAAAGATCAAACAGTTTGATAACACACTGTATGGGAGTATATACAAACTATATAGGACAATTATGCAACTTCTATGAAAATTTAGATGGCATATACCCTGTAGTCAAAAAACTCTGCTTCTAAGGTACTTAGCCTGTAAATATTCTCATAGATGTGAGAAATGGTGAAAGTACAAGACTATTCACTGCAGTATTGTAATAGCAAAATGTCGAGAAAATATCAGTTTCCATTACGAGGAGACTAATTAAATAAGCTATAATTCAGTCGTGTGATGGAATAATATGTCTTCGATTTTATAAAACATGAAGAAATTCTATATGTGATATGTGATATTA
The DNA here is from genome assembly GCA_030015415.1 of Cynopterus sphinx. Taxonomy (NCBI): domain Eukaryota; kingdom Metazoa; phylum Chordata; class Mammalia; order Chiroptera; family Pteropodidae; genus Cynopterus; species Cynopterus sphinx. Next base: position 80,118,651 of record CM057384.1, read on the forward strand.
CGTAATCTCTCTAATATATATTGTTGAGTGGAAAAAAACAAGGTAAGTAGCAGAGTGTAGCTACCTTTTATGTAAATGTTAGACTGGCTCCTGGTGAAGACCTAGAAATTGAAATAGGGCTTGCTTCAGGTGAGTAGAATTTGGTGTCTGAAGAACAAAAGAGTAAAGGAGACTCATTTTCTTCAAACCCACTTTTGAACGTTTTAAAATTCTTTGCCATGTGCCTATATCACTTGTTTGAAAATAAGTAATAATAATACAGTTGTTTTTGAACAAAGAATAACTTTCTAGAGGAATTTTCTGATAATTAGATCTAGAAACTTATTATCTCCCCACTATTCTAGGTTTCCATAGGAGCCTAGTCATTTACAGAAAAGTTGAAACAGGGTTCTAAGAACACCTTACCACTATTCCACTCAAACTTTTTGGTATTTTAGAGAAAATATGACAAATGTCATTCTCTTCTTAGTCTTGTACAATTACACTGTCATAAACTCTAACTACGTTATCACATTTATGTATATATGCATTCTCCTTCATCATTCAATTTTTCTTGTTGTTGTTTATCATTGTTGTTGAACACCTATAATACCAGACATTGAGCTAAGAATAAGTTTGTTACCAAAGTATATAAGACGCATTTTCTTCCCTCGCAGTCTCATGGTAGAAACGTACAGTAAAATTCCAAGGGTTTTCTTTTTATTAAATGGTACGACTGCAAAAAGTGAGGAAAGACTAAATACTAAGAGAGGTCATGCAAAGTAGCATATATGAAAGCACAGTTCTGTCTAGTGTGAAAAAGGACTCAAACATAGCTAATTAAAGGGCACTGCCTTTTTGCAAGTATACCTCAGGTTACACAATACGACTACTTCTAGAATTGTCTATAGGCCACCACATAACGAACCACTCCCAGAAATTATTAATAAGTTCCCAAAATAAGTGTGACTATAAAATTAAATATACATTTAATTCCAAACAAAAGTATGATTTTAAAATTTTAAGAAAACATTGGTTGTAGTAATTAAAAGTCATGTTACTTTGACCTACCATCCTGTTAACAATCAAGAAAAATGAGAAATAAAAAAGAAAATAATAAAACGACAACCTAAATAAAAAATGGAAAATCGTAAGTCAAAATTTTTATGAAATTCTGAGTGGTGAACGCCTAAAGTCATTTAGATTCAGAGAGCACTGACCTATAATGAAGAAGAGAGGCCTCACATGAAGCTCGGACTCCGTCCTCAAGTAAGTATGAACAAGAACTAAACCTGACACCACTCAGAAGGAAAATTAAAATTCAACATCTCTGGAAATTTGTGGCCATAATTCAACTGTTGCTTCGATTTAGACACAGTTTTCTACAATTTTCCCAGTATGTTGCCTTCTTTTGGTTCAAAGGTATTTAATTTTCCCCTAGATATCTGTCATTCCCTTCCCTTGGTCTCTCTTCATGAATGGACACACTTACTGACATATACACACCCCTCACAATACCGTTCTTAACAAAATTTTAAATATTTTCAACTCCAGGTTAAACCATATGTTAGGCCAGAAAAAAGTCTTAACATATTTTAATTTAATATATTGGCATGGCAATGGTTAATAAATTTTTATTGGTTTGAACTACACAGTTCAAGAATACATTATATGTATATTGCATTATGTGTTCACCAAAAAATGTTAAGTTTCTTTCAATCATTTTATATTTTACCCCTGTCCCCTTATTTACTTCCTTTCTCTCCTTTTTTCCTTTGGCAACCACTATACTGTTGTTTGTGCTTATGAGTTAGTTGATCTTGTTCATTTGTTGCTCTCAGTTTTATATCTTATATATAAGTGAAATCATGAAACCACGATAATTTCAAGATCCATCTATGTTGTCGCAAATGGCAGTGTTTCATCTTTTCATATGACTGAGTATGAGCAAAGCATTACTCTTATATTAAAGCCAAAGACAGTATAAGAAATAAGAAACTACAGACTAATATCCCTTATAAACATAGGCAAAAATCCTCAAAAAAAATACTAGCAAACCAAATTCAGCAGCATATTTAAAGAATTATACACCATGACCAAGAGGGGTTTATTCCTGCATGGTTCAATATATGAAAATCAATCACTGCGATACATCATCATTGACAAAGAAAGAAAATTCATGTAATCATCTCAATTGATGCATAAAAGGCAATTGACAAAATTCAACACCCTCCCATGATAGAAACACTTGACAAACAAGAATTAGAAGAAAACTACCTCAACATAATAAAGGTCACATAAGAAAAACCCACAATGAACATCATACTCAATGGTTTGAAAAAAGCAAACAAAAACTGAGTTTCTTGAGATAAGGAACAAGACAAAGATGGCCAGTGTCACCACTTCTATTCAATGTAGTATTGAAGTCCTAAGCAGAGCAATTAGGTAAGAAAAAGGAATAAAAGGTATCTAAATAGGAAAGAAAACCGTAAAATTATCTCTTTTCACATGTGATGTGATTTTATAAGTAGGAAAACACACACAAAAAAGAAAACTCTTAGAACCTGTAAACAAATGTAGCAAAGGTATGGATACAAAATCAACAAACAAAAATTAGTTGCCCCTTTATACACTAACAATGAAAAACTCAAAAATCAAATTAAGAAAACAGTTTAATTTATAATAGCATCAAAAAGAATGATACTTAGGAATAAACTTAACCAAGTAGGCAAAAGACTTGTACACTGAAAAGTACAGAATATTGGTGAAAAAAATTAAAGATGACACAAATAAATGAAAAGACAGACCACGTTCATGAATTGCAAAGCTTAATATTGTTAAGTTGTCAATACCACCCAACATGGCTTACAAATTCAATGTGATACCTATCAAATCCCAATGGTGTTTTTTGTAGAAATAGAAAAACCTAGCCTAAAATTCATATTGAATCTTGGGGGACCTCAAAAAGCCAAAACAATTTTGAAAAAGAACAAAGTAAGGGATCTCACACTTTCTGATTTCATAACTTACTACAGAGTCATAGCAATCAAAACAATGTGGTGCTGGCATAAACACAGACATGTAAACCAAAAAAATAGAATAGAGATCCCCTAACAAAACCCTCATGCATAATGGTCAAATTATTTTTGACAAGGCTGACAATACCATTCAGTTGAGAAAGGGTAGTCTTTTCAGCAAATGATACTAGGAAAACTGAATATCTACATGCATAATAATGAAACTGTATTTTAGCTTCTATCATATGCAAAAATTAATTTAAAATGAATCAAAGGCCTACAATAAGACCTAATGCTGCAAAACTTAAAAGAAACAGCAGAAAAGCTACGTGACATTGATTGGCAATGACTTCTTGCATATGACACGAGAAACACAAGCAACAACAAAAAATAGATAAATAGACGGCATCAAAATTTAAAACTTTTATCCATCAAAGGACACTATCAACAGAATGAAAACACAACCCATGAAATGGGTGAAAATATTTGCAAATCATATATCTGAAATAGGGTTCATTTCCAGAATACATAAAGAACTCTTAAACACAGCAACAATATTTTTTTTAAATTGACAAAGGAATTACAGAAGACAAAACACTATTTCTCTAAAGGAGATATACAAATGGCCAATAAAGACATGAAAAGGTGCTCAACCTCACTAATTATTAAGAAAATACAAATGAAAACTACAATTAGATGCCATTTAAAAATATCTTTAAAAGAAAGAAAGCAATAGAGAGAATGTGGAAAAATTGGAGACTAACACATTGCTGATGGAAATGTTAAATGGCGCTGACACTATAGATATTAGTATGGCAATTCCTCAAAAAATTAAACGTAGAATTATCATATGATCCAGCAATTACACTGGTATGTGTATATCTAAAAGCACTAAATACAGGAAATCAAAGAGATATTTGATGCTCACTCTGGTTATAGAAGTGTTATTCACAATAGCCAAGTGGAAGCCATCCAGGAGACCTTTAACAGAAGAACAGATAAACAAAATGCTATATATAGAAACAAGGAGGATTATTCAGCCTTGATATGGAAAGCCATTCTGACACATGCTACAACACGGATGCACCTTGGTGAAATAAGCCCATCAAAAAAGAACAAAATTTGTGTGATCTTTATATGAGGTACCTAGAGAGGTAAATTTATAGAGACAGAAAGTAGCATGGTGGTTGCCAGGGGCTCAGAAGTGTGCAATGGGAAGGTATTGTTTAATGGGTACTGAGTTTCAGTTTGGAATGACGAACAAATTCTGGAAGTGACTGGTGGTGATGGTTGCACAACAATGTGCATGTACTTACTGCCACAGAATTGTACACTTAAATTAAAATGATCATTTCTATGTAATGTATAGTTTACCAAAATAAAAAAATACAATTTAAACCATCAAAAAGGCAATAGATAAAAATGAACTAATAAGAGTGCTTGAAGAATCCAAAAGAAATTAAGAAAAAAAGAAATAAGGAAACAAAAACAGACAAGACAAAAAGAAAACAAGTCATCTACATATCAGTAGATAAGAACTGGAAGCAAAAATTCACAAATGGCAAGTGTGTGAATAAAACATACTTTTAGAGAGTATAAATAATGTACATTGTGAACATTCCCTATATCTCACAGTGAAAAAGGCTTTTCTTGAAAACAAAAAGAAGTTCTTTGGAAACCCAAACAGACATCTCACCATTGCCTTTAAAACATTATTCCTGCCTTTGCTCTGTTAGCAAATCTAACCTAAACTATATAAAAGCTAAAAGATGTTATACCAAGAAGCTTTGAGGAAGTTGTGAAGCAGCCTCATGGGAGACAGAAGACTTCACAATAACTTAAGATGAAACTTTAATTGCACCCTTGAGAGTCTCGGCAATACATTCTTCCCCTTCATTCACCTGCACCCCCTTTTCTAAAATATCTTCATGAAGTTCTTCATGAAGTATTTCTTGCAACTACACTATAGCAAAAGTAAACAATATATAAAACTCATCTGTTGAAATTTCTCTGCAGGGTGAGAGAGTGAAATATCTGGGTGCCTGCGGGTGGTTGAGGTCTTTTATACAGCCCTTGAGGAAAATATCAATAGGTAAAATGAGAACCACACCTCAAGGATTGACTATGGTGCTGTGCTTCTTTTCACTGGCTGTCATATCTCCCAACAGAAATATCCCTTTGCTATAACTATTTCTTTTTGAGCACCGCAGGAAGGGAGAAAAGGGAGTTTCAATGATTTAATTCTGTGTATCCTAGGTTTCTCAGGGCCAGGCCCTTGGGTTTTGATTCCATGTAAGGAAAGAGAACTATCCTTGAGAATATAGAGATTCAGTGTTTATTTCCAGCTTTGTCCACACTCAGTCCTGTTATAAACTTCAAGAAACTTTTCTCCTTGTCTAGGCATGACTATATTTTCTTTGATGACATCTACAAATGTATGGAATATCATTTAATAATAATATATTTTGCAAACTTTTGTGGGTTTCGTGTTTCTGGATATTAGGTTTCATCCACAGCATCTCGAGTAATATAATAATCTTGTTATATGAACTTTTGACTCCAGCACCCCATTCCTCAGATCTCCATCAGTTTAACTAGCCCTAAAATTTTCTTGTCTAAAGATTCACAAAGGAATGCCTCATTGTTCATGAATTTGATAAATCAGATAATTTGTTACTAGAAGACTGTTCAGTGTCATGCTCAGTTACTGATTTTCTACAATGCCCCAATTAAATAAAACTTATTCTCACTTCTTATGCACATCACATAAATTTTTAAAATATAAGGAATTGTAAGCTGATATGGTCCTTGCAATCTGTGAGGTCAACCAACGTTAGCATCACCAAAATAAATAAATAAATAAATAAATAAATAAATAAATAAATGATAAATAAATAAATAAATAAATAAATATCAAATCAAATAAAAATAAAAAGCTCAGAGTACACAATGGACATTCACAGGCCAGGACTTATCTGAGAAGTGTGTCAAGTACTTTCCACTTGAAGAAAGAGGTCAAGAAATAGCTGTTTCACTCCTAATTCTTGGCTTTAAAATTAACTCAGACCAAAAGCTGTTCTATTAGAAATAATTAACTATAAGAGGGATAAAGAAATCAAAACTGATAACCACTTTTTTGTCTTTCATAAAATGTAGTCCTTCTGAGATTCCAAAATTTCAAAGAGAGGAATTTTTTAACCTACCCCATCGACACAGACTACCTAAGTAATATGAAGATCTAGTGTTATGAACCCAATTTAAGTGAAATGGAATGAGCAGTATTGTTGATTGGTGGTTTTTAAATAAAAGCTAGTAGGTAATGGATGGGTCATTCCAAAGTAATTGCCAATTAGCCAGCGTATGTACCTTGAATAGGTTTCCTACAAGTTTTTCAAGAAACAAAAGAAATTGTGTAACAGTGTTTTCCATCTTCTCTGCAGTCCTGGGATTCATAAACATTTCAGCAAAAAGCAATGGGACTGAGTTCCAACTCCTGGCCATACTGGTTAACAGGAGTTGCAGTTTCCTCTTCTCACTGTTCTTTTGGGTCTATATATTTAACATCATGGAAAATGGGACCATTATCTTTGCTGTGAGGGGTAACTAACAGCTTCACACCCCAATTTTTATTTTCCTAGAAACCTTTGCTTTTTTTGAAATCTAGCACCTTACCCTTACTATGCCCAGGAGGCTAGTCAATTTCATCTCAGAGACAAGAAACATCTCTTTTGTTGGCTGTCTCTTCTAGCGTTACTTTTTTTTTACTTCCCTTGTTGCAACAGAGGCATATTTGCTCCTCATCATTGCATGCGATTGGGTAGAACATTATCTGCCACCCATTGCTCTAGTCAACTGTCATAAACCAAATATTCTGCTTTGTCTCTTTACTGGGCTTTTGGGTTCCTTAGTTACTCTGTCTCCAGTGTACAACTCTCTCAATTGCCTTTCAATCACTTTGTGTGTGACATCGTCCCTCTGATGGCTCAGTCCTGTGCCCCAGCTCCTGTCACTGAGATCGTCTTCTACGTCAAGACCTCCCTCATTATCATCCTCACTCAGGTACATTCTTGGCCCCTATTCCCTGTTAGTGATAGCTGTGTTAAAAGTTCCTTCAGCAGCTGGCCAGCAGAAGGCCTTTTCTACCTGTGCATCACATTTGTCAGTGGTGTGCTTATTCCATGGGGACTTTTTCACAATTCACATGAGCCCCACAGGTGATAACCCACATGAAATTCAGAAGCCTATGACCATTCTAACTCCCTTCTTAAACCCCCTCATTTACAACATGTAAGAAAAGTAGATAAAGGCTGCTCTGAACAAAGTCCTGAGGATAAAATGAGCATAAACTAAACTACACTAGACCAAGCTACCATTGTCTAGGCATCAAAGACTAATTTTAAAAAGTTTGATTTCTGGTGCTACTTCTCCAACACACATTTTAAAGGACATATTTCTAGTGGGGTTCCTCAGTATTTTATTCTTCAACTAGTCTGGAAGAGCTAAAGTATAGTTGATTCATATTTCATACCAAGGGTAACAACAATATTTTCATCACGAATAACTCCAGTGAATGGTGATCTGTGTGCATTATATCAATGCTATTTCATGCTGTTTTAGCTTTGATTATTAGAAGCTAGCATGGAATGTAGAACAAGAGCACTTATCCCAGGTGAATCATTATTAGTGTACTCAAAGGCATTTATTCAAACTGTCCTATATTTTAAAAAGTGAATAAATAATCTAATTTAAATGCCTAATGGTTACACACCTAAGAATTTAGTAACAGAAAAGCTGTCTTATCACCATGACCAACTAGACATAATTGACATTTGCAGAGCCTTCCATCCCAAAACAACTGCTTATACATTCCTCTCTAGTGCACATGGGACATTTTCGAGAATCAAACACATTTTGGGACACAGATATAGCCTCAATGAATATAAGAAGGTTGAAATCATACCAACCATATTCTCTGATCATAATGCTTTGAAACTAGAGATCAACTGCAAAAATAAATTAGGAAGAAACACAAATACATGGAGATTAAACAACATGCCAATGAAGAATAACTGGACGAGAGAAGAAATAAAAAGTGAGATCAAGGCATACACAGAGGAATGATAATGATAGTACAACATATCAAAACTTTTGGAACATGGCAAAAGCAGTTGTAAGAGGAAAGTGCATATAATCACAGGCCTATTCAAAAACAAGAACAAGACTAAATAAATGTCCTAACTCTTCATCTTAAAAAAAAAAAAACTGGAAAAGGGAGAACAAATGAAGTTTAAATTCAGCAGAAGGAAAGATATAATCAAAATTAGACCAGAAATACATAATATTGAAAACAAAACATACAAACAAAAATCGATAGAAAAAATAAATGCAAAAAAGAGCTGGTTCTTTGAAAAGATTAATAACATTGACAAACCCCTGGCTGCATTCACTAAAGAAAAAAGAGAAAGAACACAAATATACAATGTCAGAGATGAAAGAGGGGAAATTACTATCGATATTGCAAAAATAAAAAAGATCATACAAGAATACTATAAAAAAGGGTATAACACCAAATTTAATAACCTACAAGAAATGGACCAGTACTTAGAAACATATAACCTTTTCAGACTGAATCAAAAACAACTGAAAAATGTAAATAGACTGATCAGCAGTATGGAAATTGAAACAATCATCAATAACCTATCAAAAAGTAAAAGTCCAGGAGCAGATGGCTTTACCAGTGAATTCTAACAAACATTTAATGATTTAATACCTATTCTCCAAAAACTCTTCTAAAACATCAAAGAGGAAGCAATACTTCCTAACTCATTTTATGATGCCAATATCACTCTGATACCAAAACCTGGTAAAAATAAAATACAAAAATAAGAAAACTACAGAATAATATCTCTCATGAACACAGATGCAAAAATCCTAAATATGATACAAGCGAACTGAATACAGCAACATATTAAAAAGATTATATGCCATGATCTAGTGGGCTTCATCCCAGGGCACAAGAATGGTTCAACATACACAAACTGATTAATCTGATACACCACGTGAACATATTAAAGCATAAGAATCATACAATCATATCAATAAATGCAGAAAAAGTCTTTGACGAGCTACAGCACCCATTTATGATCAAAACACTTAATGCAATAGGTATGGAAGGAAAGTACCTTAACATAATAAAGGCCATCTATGACCAACTCTCAGCCAACATTATACTTCATGGCGAAAAACTAAAAACCTTCCCTCTAAGATCAAGAACAAGGCAAGACTGTCCACTATCGCCACTCTTATTCAATATAAAATTAGAAGTCCTAGAGAGTGTGATCAGGCATAAGAAAGATTTAAAAGGCATCCAAATAGGAAACAAAGAAGTCAAACTGTTAGTATTTGCAGATGATATAATTCTCTCTCTCTCTCTCTCTCTCTCTCGATATATATATATATATGTATGTATACATACATATATATATATATATAAACTTAAGATTCCACACGAACAATACTAGAAACAATAAAGAAATAGAGTAAATTTTTTGGATACAAAAAACAATGTTCGAAAATCCTTAACATTCTTATACTCTAATAATGAAGTGACAGAAAAAAAAGGTGGGAAAAATAATTCCTTTTGCAGTTTCAACAAAAAGGATAAAATACCTAGAAATAAATTTAATGAAACATGTGAAGGACCCATTTAATGAAAACTACAAGACTTTATTAAAAGAAATTGAAGAAGGTACAAAGATGGAAAGATATTTTGTGTTCTTGAATTGGAAGAATCAACATATAGATAAAATGACCATATTACCTAAAGCATTATACAGATTTAATACAATTCCCATCAAAATCCCATCAGCATTTTTTAAATAAATAGAATAAAAAAATCATGAGATTTGTATGGAAGCACAGAAGACCCAAATTGCCAAAGCATGCTGAGAGAAAATAAGGCAGGAGGCATCACTCTGCCTGACTTCAAATTATACTACAAAGCGACAGTAATCACAATGACATGGTATTGGCAGCAAAACAGATACAGAGACCAGTGGAACAGAATCGAAGAGTCCAGAAGTAAACCCATATTTGTATGAGCAAATAATATTTGAAAACAAAGCCAAAAACATACAGTGGAGAAAGGAAAGCCTCTTCAAAAATGATGCTGGGAAACTGGAAAGCCACTTGCAAAACAATGAAGCTAGACCGTTGTCTATCACCACACATAAAAAGATATTAAGGATCTGAATATAAGTCCTGAAACAATAAAATACATAGAAGAAAACATTGGAGCTAAACTCAAGGTCCTTGGACTTAAAGAGGATTTTATGAATTTGACCTCAAGGGCAAGGGATATAAAAGCAAAAAGAAGTGAATGGGAGTACATGAAAAAAAAAAAAAAAAAAAAAGATTCTGCTCAGCAAAAGACATCATCAACAAGGTAAACAGACAACATTCCAAATGGGAAAATATATTTGCAAACAACAACTTTGATAAGGACCTAATATCCAAAATACAAAAAGAACTCATATGACTCAATAACAACAACAACAACAACAACAAATGGTCCAGTCGAAGAATGGGCAGAGGACCTGAACAGACAACTCCCCCTAGAGGACATACAAATGGCCAACAAATATTTGAAAAGATACTCAACGTCTCTAGCTATTAGAGAAATGCAAATCAAAACCACAATGAGATACCATTTCATACCTGTTAGAATAGCTATAATCGACAGGATAAGCAATGATCAATTCTGGAGAGGATGTGGAGAAAAAGGACCCTCATACACTGCTGGTGGGTCTGCAAATTGAAACAGCCACTATGGAAAACGGTATGAAGTTTCCTCAAAAAACTAAGAATTGATCTACCATTTGATCCAACAATTCCTCTACTGGCTATTTACCCCAAAGACTTGAAAACCCATTGTTCATAACAGACAATTCACAGCAGCCAGGACATGGAAGCAACCGAAGTGTCTTATGATAGATGACTGGCTAAAGAAGCTTTGGTACATATGTACAATGGAATATTACTCAGCCATAAAAAGAGATGAAATGCTGCCATTTGGGACAACAAGATAATCATGCTATGCGAAAGAAGCCAGATGGAAAAAGTTTGACAATCACATAATATCACGTATACGTAGGATATAAACCTAAAAGCAACAAATGAGCAGGACAAACAAACAGAGACTCGTGGACATGGACTATACATTAGTGATTACCAGTGGGTAGGGGATGGAAGAGGAAGGGGTGGTAGACAGGGTGAAGGAGATCAAATATAGAGAGTTATGGAGAGGGTGAAGTGGGTAAAGGGGACAAATATATGGTAGCTAAAGAAAATTAGTATAATATACACCTGAAAATTATGTATTTGTATTAACCAATGCTACCCCAATAAACTTCATTAAAAAAAAAAAGAAATCTAACTATGGGAGGTGAACACACAGTGTAAATATATATAGGCCTTACTATTAAAATATACAGCTAAAACTTGGATTTTGTTAATCAATGTCACCATAAAGAAATTTTTTAAATTATTACTATAATGTAATTACAGTCATTTAAAAATATTGTTTTTATCTTAATTTATTTTTTATTAGGTATATTGGGTAACATTAAATAATACTATTATATAACATTCAGGAGTACATTGTACTTTCACATCTGTATATTCTATTATGTGTTTACCACCCCAATCCAGTTTCCTTTAGCTACCATATATTCAACCCCTTTTACCAAATCACCCTTCCCTACGCCCTATATTTCCCCTTTTTGTACAAACATTTTAAAGGGCTAAACTGTTGATGTTTCTGTTTCACAAGTTTTCTCAATTCACTATTCCAAACAAAATGAGTAGTACTCCTTAAAAACAAACTCCTTAAAAACATTATAACAAATAACACCTACCTGACATCAATATTTAAGCTGTTCAAAGTTTAACTGGAAAATAAATTTAATTGGTTATTTGAAACTTTAAACTGATTTTCGCCCCTAAATTATGCCCATTATATAGCTGCCCCTGTGTCTTTTCTGGTCTCCTCGGAAGTAAATCCTGAAATCAAGTGCAAGTGGGTTTTTTTGGGTAATGAAGGAAACATTGATAGAGAAAAATGAAATGAGCAAAAGAAGTCTTCCAAGAAAGGGTGCATTGTCAAGCCAACTACCTACCACTGGGTAACTGGAGCTAATCTCTCTGGAGAATGCTTGGGAGTCGCATAGACATCCCAGGGTTATCCTGCTCTGAGAACAAGGGACCCGGGATGTTGATATGCCAATTCCCATCTGTTCATTGTTGAGTGCACCTCTGGCATGGAAGAATGAAGAATAAGAAGACAAAGCAGTTTTACTTGAAAGACAAAAATAACAGGGAAATAAATGCTGTTGCTAGAAGATGTATTGAAGTGTAAAGAAGGAAATACAGAGTGGATATGGACAGGGAACAAATCCCTTCAGTACTAACACTGCTTCCAAGAATTCTGAGAGAAAATATCTGGGCTGAGGGGAGCAATGGAAAGAGAGGGAGAGAGAAAGAGAGAGAAAAATGGAGAGAAGCGGGGAGGGAGAGAGGAAGGCAAAGAAGACACTTCATAAGTTAGCTTTCTACATCCACGTGAAAAATTAAATCTCCCTGGTTTCCTCACTTCACATGGCTTCTATTCCCACTGCCAATCGTCAGTGCACACTTTTTGTCTATTTTTCAGAGGATAAAATTATTCACTCAACAAAAATATACAATCTTCCACTATGTGCTTAAGTGACATGATGTGGCACAAGACATCAACAAGAAATGGTGGGAAGAGGTAAAACAATGACAACGACAATGATAGTAATGCTAATAATGGCTTAAAGCTGAATTGCAGGAGTCCTTGTTTACCTCTGCAATGTTATGTTGTGGACAGAGGAAACTATCAAAACTGTTCAAATGAGGAAGTAAAATAGACTGGTAAGTCTTTGAGATGATACTACTTCCACAGCTGGAGACAGAGAGAAAATGAGTTATGCTAAAAGACATTCATCTTTCATCAGGTATGAGGGAGGCAAAGAGCCCAAATCCAAGAGGGCAGTGTGGGGGGAGGGGAGCTATGGAATGCCTTGTTCTAGTCTCTCTTGAAACTGGGAAGTGTGCTCTTAGCTACTTAAGACTCTCATTGCCACCACAAACAAGAAGATTTCAAGAAAGCCAAAGTGGTCCTGAAAGGAGATTGAAACCTGCTAACACTGTAGAGCCCTCTATGCCTGAGATCTCATCATACTTCCATCCCATCTCGTCTTTCTGGAAAATCCGAGGAGGTCTGCCCCAAAACTCACAATTAACACCACACACTAGAGGCCCAGTAAATAGCTTCCTGTGTTGCAGCCACCACACCCTGTGTTACGTGAAGAACGAAAAAATTCCTCCTACTTCTCCTCTTCGTTCATATCACTGGTCAAACAATTTAAATATTATAAGGAAGACTAACAGGAAAAAATTAGGTGTTAATACTCACACACAGGGAATTCACATAAGCGTGAAAATTTCAAAGACAGTAGACAAAATGAGTATGTATGTCATTCTGAACTAAGGAGGAGGAGGTAGGGGCCTAGGACTTCAAAGGTAAGTAAGGAAATTCACGGAGAAATGAAAACAGTTCATGTTTAGTACCAAAATGTTGACTGCACCATATGAAGACAGTGGGCCGCAGAGAGGACTTTAATCAAAAAGGCCTTGCTAGGTCCTTCCCTGTCTATCATGAATTGTTCATATTATACTATGGCAATCAGGGATGGTATCTCTTCTAGAACAGTACTTCTATTGAATTCCTTTAGGTAGTTTGAGGGAAGAGCAAAAGTTCTTCATGAGTCTCTGTTTCTTAAAAATAAAATAATTCTCATGCCAAAAAGGAATATTTTCGGGTGGCAGTTACTTTAATAAACTTTCCCTTGGACACCTAGGAGGTACTCTGAGTCATCTTGGAATGTGATTAGATCTCATGCTGTCCCTGAGATGTTTGCGGCTGAAAATGGTAATATTTTCTACTCTGCCAGAACACAAAGGCAGCAGGCATCTCGGTCCCCAGGGAAGATAGGCTCCAGGGAAAAGGAAGAACTCACACAGAACTGTCTCCTGACACTCTCCTTCTTCTAGAAGTGGTAAAATGGTTGTCATGGAGCATGGTTCACTCCCTGGAGGCTCTGTTTATAATCCCTCCATCCTCCAGCAAACGCTGAGAGATCTGCATCTGTATCTACTCCTTCACTCCTTTATGGCTATTGCAGAGGAGACCACCTCTCCTCCCGAGAAGATCAGACACCATCAGAGTACCTTCAGGTTTGGATTCTCCCCATGTCCATGCAAGGAGACGGTGTAATGCTTAATGGAGAAAATACATGGTAAAGAGCTAGAAAAACTACTACTCTAAATAAAGGTGCCTTTCACATTTGTCTTGCTGTATATTATATGGCTAAAAATGCCTAAGCATTACTGTGTGTTAGGCCCTAGACAAATACTTCCACGTATGTTATGCAGAGTCCTCAGTCCTTTGGTGAAGGTGATACTGTGCCAAATCACAGCTGAAGGAACTGAGAAATAGCTTATATAATTGACTTGACCAACTTTCCACAACTGGCAAAGTATGAGTTATAATTCAACCTCTATGCTCCTTACTCCCAATTCTTTGTTTTTCTACTATGTCTTAGCTGCCTAACGCTTCTCATAACTGGAAAAATTGTTTTATTTTCAAAGGCTTTGCAGAAATGGGACAGGTCTGAAAATCACCTGTCCAGACCAAAAGGAGCAGACAGATATGCTGCTGTGAGAGCAGGCCAATCATACCATTGCACTTTCTGAACTAGCCTTAGGAATAAAGTAAAATATCTGAGAAATATCTTTCTCCCACCTTGCATATTATAGTTCAGGTGCAGACTAACCTACCTTGGGTCTATCCCAATCTTTCCAAGATTAAGAAGGTGAGAATGTGCTTTGTTTCATTTGGCTTTGTTAATTAACTCAGTTTAAAACTCCTATAGACACGAACACAGTTTTAACACCATCGTATAAATTTTCGCATTCTGCCACAGTGCTTGCTTTCTACAACGGATTCAGAACTGCCACTTTGAACAGACGCAGCTTGTCTCGTGCCAGGTAAACACTACTACTGTTCTCTGTACACAGGAGCCAACTAATTCAACTAAGTAACAATTCCTGTTAGAAATTGTATTTTTGCACCCACAGTAGATTCAGTTAGGTCCAGCATGAAATGGTGATGGCACATAGATGATCATTTTTGACACCCTTCTTTTGTCCTAGGGCAGCTTTGTCAGACTCTCCAACTGGAGAACTGCTGCAAGCAACAGGCTTGGATTGAACAGCTTCATGTACAAATTACAAACTATCCACCTGACTTTTTTCATCTGAGAGATAAATATAGCTAAATTAATACCTTTAGATCTATAAACTCTTGATATCATGTAATAGGTGACATATTTGCAATAGGAGTCAGCATTTAGTAATGAAAAGTGATTGAAAATCGTATAAGCTTATTCTCTTTTCACACAAAGAAAACAAAGGTTTATAGAGACTTAAAGACTCCACTAGAGCCACTAATCTAATTTGTTGTGATGCTCTTTCTAGAATTGCCATTCTCCTCCCTTTCCTACCTCAGTATCCAGAGCTATGGGACCATAACTACCTTTCGCAGTCAGAGAGGTAACCATCTGGGTAGGAAGTATTCTACCACTCAGAACATTCAATCCCCCATTACTTCCTTTGAGTGGAATTCCTCTCTTTCTGGGCTCACACTCTGGTAGCCCCAGGTCATTTAGAGCCTTTCTTGTACCTTTTATCTCCTAAAATTTTATCTCACAGAGTTTTCAAGTTCAAATGAAATATTTGGTAAACTTTCCTTATCTATCTATATTCTCTATGCTTGTAACAATGTAGACAATCACTTCTTTGACAAATATTTACAAAATTTCTTCTCTCTTCCTTTGACTGGGCCCTGGGGATGAAAAGTAAACATGAAGAACAACAAAAGCAACAATCCTGAGTCAGGAAAGTTCTTGGCTATTTCTAGAAATTGAAAGAAGCCCAATGTTATATTACTGAAGTATTGTGTGGAGGAGGGAAGGTGTGCATTCATGAAATGGGATTGAAGACAGTGAGAGAAACAGGTAACTCTATATCTTCATGGCTTGAGAAATATATTTTTCAATTTAGCTTAATTTGGACCAATATGTCTGTTAGCTCATCAGAACAGGCTCATTTCAGCTGCTGACCTCTAGAGGTGTCCTCCCTTCTAATAAGATCACTTGTTAGACCAAGGAGCTTCCATCGTTCCATGATCAAATGGATGGTCTTTGGCGAACTATGACCAATGGGCCAAATCTGGCCTGTTCCCTGTTTTTGTAAGACCAACGAGCTAAGAATTTTTACATTTCATGTTTAAATTTAAAAATAAGAATGAGAATATCATTCTGCCACACATATAAGTTAATGAGAGTCTTATTTCAGTAGACATGAAGTTTTACTGAATAACATCCACATGTATTTCTTTAGGTATTGTCTATGGCTGCTTTCACACAATAGCAGGGGTGAGTAGTTAGAGACTATAGTCAGTAAGCCTAAAATAGTGTCTAAAAGTTTCTTGACCCCTCAGAGTATTACAAGAGTGGGCCCCTTTGTACTGACATGCTGACTAATGTAGGTGTAATCCAAATACACATACTTCCAGTGGGATCAGGAGGGCATGTTGGGAAGTGGGAGTGGAGGGGTTGGGTTACACCCTC
The DNA here is from genome assembly GCA_030015415.1 of Cynopterus sphinx. Lineage (NCBI taxonomy): Eukaryota > Metazoa > Chordata > Mammalia > Chiroptera > Pteropodidae > Cynopterus > Cynopterus sphinx. Next base: position 80,135,419 of record CM057384.1, read on the forward strand.
TTTCACCTCTGTTTGTTAAACTATCTTTTATGCGTTGTGTGTGTGTTAGGGAAATGTGTGTGTGCCTCCTTTGCACAACAGAGACTATGTGTGCCATGTGCATGCGAGTCAGAGAGAATGAGATAGAGAGTTTGATTAATAGAATCATGAGGTAAAGTTGGATATGTTATGACCCCAATATGGGAGTACCATTTTATTCTAAGAGCACCTGGAAGCTAACTGAAGTCTGTGTTCAAGAAAAGAGAATAATGTGATTTTCATTTTTAAACAGTGACCCTGGTTGCGGTATACATAGCACATTGTAGAGAGGCGAGGGTGAAAATAGGAAGCCAGTTAGGACAGAATTGCAGTGGTCCACAGACAAAAAGGTGCTGAACTAGAGAGAAGTGTATTAATATTAGACTTATTATGGAGTAAACTTTCAAAAATTGGCAATAAATTCAACCAGAAATAAAAAATGTATTAAACATTTAACCCAAAAGGTCAATTATTTAGGAAATGATACTTACTCCTAAAATGAAATTTCAGGAACACCAGCAAAACAACCTTGATCAAAATTACCTAATCGTTATTAGTAAGAACTGTTTTTAATTAATCATAATAAAGTTACCTTCCTCTGAACTGATATAGAATTACAGATCCAATCTTTTTCATGATCCACCAAACATCTTTACACATAGCAGAATTCATCTCTTGTGTCCCTGTCTCTATTCATTAGCAATCAGTGGTATCATGTGACTCTAAAAGAAAACACTCTATAAAGGCCAGGCTATGCTGCAAAAGGGCTTAATGCTCAATGTCCATAGCTGGTTCAGAGTGATGTTTTAAAAATGTTAGACTCTTTTGCTGTCTGCTTTCAACTCCCCTTTAAAAAAGGTAAATATGTGGTCACATAAATGCATTGGGCCCCTATACAAAGGACTTTAAAAACAAATAAGAAAAAGACAGAAAATAGAAGTTCATGGTGCAAATACAAGAGACTAGCTCACCCTCCTCACAGCATCAAACACTATTCCAGGTATATTCATTACATTAGAGTCTGATAGATCTGTGGAGATTTTTTTGGCCCCAAGCAACCCTCGTGCAATAGGAATCAGAGAATCTTGAGTTTAAAATGACCCCAAAAGGGTTTAAACATTATGTTTGTGTTATAATCACTCCCTCTTGTTCCTATTCCACTCCAGCAAAGTTGTATTTCTCCTCCACCTCAACATTCAGAACACTCACACCTACCCTGGAGAAGGGATATCACTTTGCTGCCATCACCTTTTGTTCTAAGTCCTAAAGGTTTCTAGAAATTGAACATTTTGAGTAAAGAATTATTAAACTTCCTGTGGTCCCATGTCAGATTTCAAAGAGCAAAACATGGGTTTAACATAAAAGAAAAAGTGGGGGACACAGACTTTCTTTATGTTGCTCATTTATACATTTATTTACAAAAGGTTCTAATTATTTCCAAGCCTGATTTCATAATTATTTAACACTGGTATTCTAACTTATTTAAAACAACAACAACAAAAACAAAAATCACTCTACAAATATTCAATCTTTCAAAGCCATTCTGCCCTGAGATGCTCTCAAGTAGTTACTGAGAGATGAAGAAAGCTTTAGCTTTTTATACCCTATGAATCCACTGCTATTTAAAATTCCATGTTATATAACTGAAGACGGGGTAAATTCATTTTTTCCAGTTAGTGCAGACTTATTTCAACATGGCCCATTAATAATTCTTTCAGTTTGATTGACTGTGGATGACTAAGATTGCCATTTTAACTCAACAAAAACTAAGGCTAGTTTTACACATGAAACTGGTATTTATTATTACTAAATTAATGTTTGGCATTTTGTGTGAAATGCTAGTTTCAAAAAACATGTAAAGGAAGTAATTCAAAAAGTTCTATGAATTTATGTTACCTGGCTACACAGCTTCTGCTACAACGGCAATTGATGTCAATTCTTCTGAAAGTGGAGGAAATTTCTTTTTTCGAGAACTGGTAGTGAATGGAGACTGTATTAAGTGTAGCATCTTCAAACAACTCTACAACATTCTCTTTCAAGAGCTTAGCACTTCCGACCAAAAGTTTCCTGAGTCTCCAGTGAAAATATGAATGAGAATAAAGAAGCAGCCCAAGTCAATATTTCAATTTTAATAGAAACAAAATGTAGCTATTGATATATGTCTTCATTTTCTTCACCAAAATAGTTAAAATACAAATCTTAGCCCCATCTAACTATACCAGGTCATGTAATATTTACTATTGCTTTCACAGTTCACAGACTCATGAAACCCTCCAGCAATTCCAGCACCATCACTGGCTTCATCCTCCTGGGCTTTCCTTACCCCAGGAAGTGGCAGATCCTCCTCTTTGTGCTCTTCTCTGCTATCTACCTACTGACCCTCATGGGCAATGGATCTATCATCTGTGCTGTGCACTGGGAGCAGAGACTCCACACGCCCATGTACATCCTACTTGCCAACTTCTCCTTCCTAGAGATCTGGTATGTCACTTCCTCTGTCCCCAACATGTTGGCCAACTTCCTCTCTGAAACCAAGGTCATCTCCTTCTCTGGGTGCTTTCTCCAGTTCTACTTTTTCTTCTCGTTGGGTGCTACAGAAAGCTTTTTCTTGGCTATTATGGCATTTGATCGATACCTTGCCATCTGCCGGCCTCTACATTACACCACCATTATGACTGCACGTCTCTGCACCCAACTCGTGGTCAGCTGCTGGGTACTTGGCTTTCTCTGGTTCTTGATTCCTATCATCCTCATCTCCAAAATGTCCTTCTGTGGCTCCAGAATTATTGACCATTTCCTGTGTGACAAGGGTCCTCTTCTAGCACTCACTTGCACAAAAGATACTGTGGTAGAACTTGCCTTTTCCACTTTAACTCTTTTATCTCTTATCATTCTCTTTCTCTTCATCATGGGGTCCTATGCTTTGGTACTAAGAGCTGTATTGAAAGTCCCTTCAGCTGCTGGACGAAGAAAAGCTTTCTCCACGTGTGGGGCTCATCTATCTGTGGTTTCACTGTTCTATGGTTCAGTGACGGTCATGTATGGGATCCCAAAGTCTGAGCATGAAGCTGAAATGCAGAAGACAGTGACTCTGTTTTACTCTGTTGTGACCCCACTTCTTAACCCTGTGATATACAGTCTTAGGAACAAAGATATGAAAAAGGCCCTGCAGAAATTTCTGGGGATATAAAAAATGTTAATCAGTAGGGCCCATGGGCAATTAGAGCTTAAAACTGTATTTAACATACTTAAAAATATCTACAAAATGTCTATGAGCACTCACCTGTACCAGCCCACAACAATGGGTAGTTGAGTTTTGGGGGGGTTTTGGGGAGTGGTTTTTTTTTTTTTTTTTGACAATATTAACTCCTCTATTCTTATTTATTTCTTTCCTCTGCATCATGGGTTTTTATGCTCTTATCCTGAGAACTGTGTTGAGGGTGCCTTCCTTCACCAGCTGGCTAAAGAAAACCTTTCTCCACTTGTGGGTCCTGTTTGGCTGTAGTATTACTCTTCTATGATTCAGTGATGGTCATGAATTTGAGCCCAAGGACTGAGCATGAAGTTAGAATGTAGAAGCTTGTAACTCTGTTTTTTTTCCTTTTTCTTTCTTTTCTTTTTTTTTTCTGTGAGAACCACAATTTATAATCCTGTGATCTATAGTCTGGTAGCTCAAGAAAAGACTCAGATACCTTATACAAGTCTCTCACTTTGTGGATGAAGAAGATGGAGAATGGAAATTTGGGGTTGAATTGTTCCAGTTACAATTTTATGATCCCACAGAAAAATCTTACTCATTGCTTAAAAAACTGTTAATTCACTCATAAAAAGAAAAATACATAATAACATGTAAGAAAGTATCATGTTTTGTCATTCATATGTTTAACCATCAAATATTCATTCATCTGAAGATGGGAAAATATACACACATTACTAACCATAGTGGAAACTGACACAAACTCTACTTAGGACAAATTGGAAGCAGCTTATCAAAATTTCAAATGCAAATATTCATTAACTCAAAAGTTTCACGTCCCCCTAGATACTTGGCCTATACAAATCATCATGCATATTGGAAAATAGGTATCTATAAAAAAATTCATTGCAGTGATTTTTGTAGTAGCCAATTTTTAGAAACCATTTAAATGCCCATGTATTGAAAACTATTTACATGAATTTTATGTTCGTGCAATGAAATACAACGTAGCATTTTCTAAATGAGGGAGTTTTAGACGTACAGAAATGGAACCGCCTCCAAGTTATATTGTTGAGTGAATAAATGATTAATAGTATGTAAGTTATTTATATGTAACTCATTTATGCATAAACTTATTACTTTGTGTGTGTGTTTTAGAAAGGAAAGAATATAATTTCAAAGGACAGATAAGAAACCGAACTCGTTGCATTTGGGAAAAGAGGATGTCTTGGATATAGAGAATGAAAAAGACATTTTCATTTTGTAGCCTGTGGTATCTTTAACACAAAATTCTGTAAAAGATTATTACGATGATAATGATGATGACATCGACGACGACATCTCTACTGGCAAATTGTCTGAGAATTTGACCCGAAAAAGCAGCCAGCCCAAATCCCTGTGTTCCTTGGGATATCAATGAAGTAGGCTGCCTTCCGGGACAAACAAAGAAGTCAGGATCTAAGACCCAATAGACATGCATTCATTCAGATAATTTGCTACTCAAGGGAGAATGTGGGAAATTATTTTGTCTTCTGAGGATTTGTGAGAGAAAATAAACTGTGTCAAAGTTATAATTAGTCTCTTTTCAGAACTATTATATTTCTTTATTGTTGACTCATTCATTTTAAAAACACTTAATGGATACCATAAGGTACAGAGCTAGAAAATAAATCAGATAAAGAGAATAAGTCATGTTTCAGTCTCTCACAAAGCTAACAGTCTAGAAAGAGATAAATATTGAATGGTCAAGATGTTGTGAACCAAAACAGTGTTAGCCGCCCCCCCCTCCAAAAAAAAAAGGAGATTTTGGCTGTAATAAAGAAAAAAAAGCATTTATTTAAGCAAAGGAGAGATTGCAATCCTGGAGACACATATGCATGAAGCAACTCAAATTGTGCTCCAAAGAGAAAAAAGAAAGGCATGGTTAATAAAGACAAAAAGCTACAAATGCTGTTCCCATTTAGGTCTTCATTAAGGATGCTGGTTATATTAACAGAGATTAATTAGATTAGGTTTGTTATGTAAATAAAGGGTACTGATGGATGAGACAAACTGGCCCCTTCCAAGGTAAAAAAAAAAATGGTCTTGTTTCCATGTGGGAAGAACATGTTGTACATGATGTGGTCATCAGGTAAACATCTTTATGGCCTCCACTGTAGTTTCCTTGAGACAAAAGGCTTTATCTTGGCAATTTCCATTCAGAAGAGGAAGGGAAGAAGATTTAGTCAAACTAACAAAAATGGGATTTAAAACCAGAAAATGATGATGGGGAATATGGTACCAGAAGGGAATATGAAAAATAGTTGGTATCATTTTATAGATGCTGGCAGTCTTGAACTAACCAGCAACATACACATTCTAGGAAGAGAGCCTATAACAACCTGCTTGAAAGCTCGCCAGCAATCAGCTTAGCTGCAGAATCAGGTCTCCTGCACTTGCCCTACAAGAAAATGGTTTTATAGCTGAGACATCTCTGCCACTGAATAGTAGTAGAAAATGTACACAGCAGAGTAATCTTTGTGGTTCTCCTTCTCGGAGAAGTGGTAGCTGTATTCTTCCCAGTAGTGGAGAGTGTTAACCAAGCTATGCCCTCAGTAGGTTTATTACCTTATGAAACCTCTTCTCTACTATGAAAAAGCTTATTGCTAATAATCAATGCAGAGAAAGAATCAATCAAGAGAAAGAATCAGTGATGTACCAGATGAATCCATTATTCCTTTACCTGGAAACTCTGCACACATGCTTCATCTTCCACAGTGAATAATAGTTCTGCTTGCAGATGGACAATGTCTTGATATCACAGCCTTCTGGCTGTGAAAGAATTAATACAGGAGGTGTTTTTTTCACATTGCTTCTATAAAGTACAGGTGGTTGATGCGAAAGATGAATAGGAAATTAAATGAATGCAAAACAATTTTCTTATAATATGTAGGGTACATACAATGACACCACAAGAAGACTACGTTTCCTTTGACACATAGAAGGAGACAACACAGGATCTGTATCTCCACCTCAGTTTTATCGGGATCCCTCCTTCTCGCTTAGGAATGATGCAACTACAGAACACCAGTATTTGTGTTCTCAACTTCCATTTTACTTAGCTTTCCCTTTTGCCACAACAAAACGATCTGTTCAGTTTTATCTACCCACACTGCCATTTTAAAATTCTGCAGCTTATATTTTTAAATTAAGATTGAAATTGCTTAAACATTACCACTCCTTATCAGTGTTAGAGTTAACAAAAGCTTAAATCAAACATCCTTTTTGAATAAATGCCTGATTTCTATGTAATTATGCTTGTTAAGTATAAGAGGTGAAGAAATGGAAGATACAATTGTGACAACGTGGGGCATTATAAATCACAAGTAAAGGAACACTGTACGGGTTCCTACAGAACTCTCTAGGATAACTTATTTTACTAGACGAATAAGCACATGTTTACCTCTTTAATATCTCTAAGAGTTAGATGTAGCTTGTAATTCATGATGTGTCATAGTTTCAGTGGCAGATTTTTCTTTCTTGAGGATGTGTAAAATAGTGCCGTGTGTTACAACTGAATCTGCTTCGATTTGAAGACATGCTGCTGGTGTGTTTATTACCATGTGAGGTTTTTCCTATGACAATATTGGGATGAGAAGGTAATATGTGTGAAATAATATCGCTTGAAATTTAAACTCTAAAATGCATTTCCTAATTTTACTATTGAAGGGTATATTGATGTTTTTTTTTTTAATAATCATCTCTTACATGCCTTTAAAATTACATAAGCTTTTAAGCTATAAAACTTCAATAAATTGTTTCTCTAACAAATCCAAACTTCTCCTTTCTTTTTTCAGAATTTCTTGGATGTACATGTGTCCTTTATATCTGTGGAAGGAGGTCAACAGAAGTCAAAGTTCTTCCATTCTCTGTTGAATGAACAGCAATAATTCTAAGGTCTGCTTGACATTAAAGCGTGCCAAAACTATGAACAATATATTTTCAACTTACTGTTCATGAAAACACTTTATAGAAAAAATCTTAACCTAGACTTTTTTTAAAGTCCTATGCTTTAAAACAGCCTTTGTAGTAAATGCATATAAATAGGCTCCAGCTAAAGACACATATCATAAAAGAAGACATTCAGATTTCAGGAAGGGCTACTATTTAAGTACTTTGTTTTTGCATAAGCGATTTGTTGGTGAATGGAAGTTTTATACTTTGTAGTTCAGTTGGGAAGTTTAAATACATACTGTGGAGATTTATTTGATAAAACAAAGAATTTTTGTGATATATATCAGTGCTCCATAATGCATTTGTTTTGTGTCCATGTTCATACATCTTGACGCTCCTTAGAATTACATACAACTTTAAATAGAAGCAAAATAGCAAAGTAAACGGTCAAGATCTTGGGCTCTAAAGCCAGACAGCCTCTGTGTCACCTGGATGAATTATTTATCTTCTCTGCAGAATACATAGAAATTCTTTGAACTAACTTTTCTATGACTTGATAAACTGGAATTATTGCAAAAGCAAAAAGAAAAGAACAGCAGAATAAGAACTCATTCTGTTGCAGAAATGTTGCAAAAGTCAGACTGGTGAGAAACTGAGCAGCACTTAGAGTTGAAGAACTGAGGTTTATTACATAGGCAATCTCAGAGGAGCTAGTGCTCTGAAAATCTGGGCCCTGAGCTCAGGGGCAAGTTTGCCTTTATACGGCTTGGATGGCATGCGCTGATTGGTTAATTTTGCCGATGGTTACGAAGCAAAGAAGTTGCTATGGTTAATAGGCAGTTACATTTGTTGTTTAGCCGGAACAAGCAAAAGAGAGATTGAGTCTTCAGTTATTTTAGGTCACCTTGCCCCATGTCCTGTGTGGCAAGCATATCTACAGAAGCTGTACAAAGAGCTGATTATTAGGTTAGGTTTATGAGTGAAAATTCCTCTTCAATTCTAAAAGTGATCTTTAGACAATAAAAATTAAGACACTTCATCTGTTTTCTTTTAATTAGTGCAACTGTTTATTTTCCTAAGAATGTTCTTTTGCAACCTGTTTTCTGCTTGGCAAAGTCTTTCTTACTCAGTCACACTTACCCTTCTCTGACCACCTCGTCTTTCATTAAAGTAGATTAGTGTGTAAATATCACCACTATAACATGCATTATAGCAATAATTATTTTTTAAAAATTTTATGGAGACATTGCTTAATGAACAACAATTTCAGCAGCACATTTTAACAGTAAGGCATACATGATTTTACACTGTGTGTTTGCCTACCATAGTTAGATTTCTTTTTTTATTATTAAGCTTATTGGAGTTAAGTTGGTTAATACAATTATGTAATTTTCAGGGGCATATTATACTTTGACATCTATAGTCTATTGTGTGTTTACCCCCCAAAGTGTGGTTATTTCAGCTACTGTATATTTGATGCCCTTTACACACTTCACCCTCCCACTATCCTCTTATATTAGACCCCCTTTACTCCGACTCCCTTCCCTCTCCTCCACAATCCCCTACCTTCTGGTAACCACTAGTCTATAGTTCATGTCCATGAGTCTCTGTTTGTTTATTCTATTCATTTGTTCCTTTTAGGTTTATATCCCACATATAAGTGATATCAAGTGATTTTCAACATTTTTGTCTGGCTTATTGTGCTTACCATGATTTTCTTGAGGTCCATTTATGTTGTCGCAAATGGCAGCATTTCATCTCTTCTTGTGGCTGAGTATATATGTACCAAAGCTTCTTTAGCCAATCATCTATCATGGGACACTTTGGATACTTCCATGTCCTGGCCACTGTGAATAATGGTGCTATGGACATTGCTGTGCAAATATCATGACGGACCTGAGTTTTCAAGTCTTTGGGGTAAAAATCCAGTAGAGGGAGTGCTGGATCATATGGTAGACCAATTCTTAGTTTTTGAGGAACCTCCATACTGTTTTCTTTAGTGGCTGTATCAATTTGCAGAACCACCAGCAGTGTATGAGAGTTCCTTTTCCTCTGCATTCTTTCAAAAATTTGTGATTACCTGTCCTGTTGATTATAGCTATTCTAACAGGTGTGAGATGGTATCTCATTATGCTTTTGATTTGCATTTCCCTAATAGCTAGCGATGTTGAGCATGTTTTCAAATATTTGTTGGCCATTCATATGTCCTCTAGGGAGAAGTGCCTGTTCAGGTTCTCTGCCCATTTTTCCATTGGATCATTGGATCATTTGTTGTTATTGAGTGTATGAGTTCTTTGTGTATTTTGGAAATTAGGCCCTTATCAGAGGTGTTGCTTGCAAATATATCTTCCCATTGGGATGATTGCTTCTTTACCTTGTTGACAGTTTCTTTTGCTGAGCAGAAGCTTTTTAGTTTGGTGTAGTCCCATTCATTTATTTTTGCTTTTACTTCCCTTGCCTTTGAGGTCAAATTCATAAAATTCTCTTTAAGTCCAAGATCCTTGAGTTTAGTTCCTATGTTTTCTTCTATGCATTTTATTATTTCAGTCTTATATTCAGATCCTTAATCCGTTTTGAGGTAATTTTGGTGTGTGGTGATAGACAGCAGTCTAGTTTCATTGTTTTGCAGGTGGCTTTCTATTTTTCCCAGGACCATTTATTGGAGAGCCTTTCCTTTCTCCACTGTATGTTTTTGGATTGTTTTTGAAAATTATTTGCCCATGTAAGTATGAATTTATTTCAGGACTCTCGATTCTGTTCCACTTGTCTGTGTGTCTTTTTTCTTCCAATACCATGCTGTTTTGTCACTTTGTAGTATAATTGAAGTAAGGCTGAGGGATGCCACCAGCCTCTTTCTTATTTCTCAAGATGGCTTTGTCAATTCTGGGTCATTTGTTTTTCCATACAAATATGATGATACTTTTTCTATTTCTTTAAAAAATGTCAATGGAATTTTGATGGGGATTGCATTAAATTTGTTGTATAATGCTTTAAGTGATATGGTCTTTTAACTATGTTGATTTTTCCAATAAAGAACATGCAATATCTTTCCATTTCTTTCTATCTCCTTTGATTTCTTTTAATAGGGTCTTATAGTTTTCATTATATAATTTTTTATATTATGTTTCATTAGATTTATTCCTAGGTATTTGTTGTTGTTGTTGCAATTGCAAAAGGAATTATTTTGTCCACTTTTTCTGTCACTTCATTATTAGAGTATAGGAATGCTATTAATTTTTGAATGTTGATTTTGTATCTAGACACTTTACTGTATTTGCTTTTTGTTCTAGTACTATTCTGTGGAGTCTCTAGGGTTTTCTACATAGAGAATCATGTCATTCACAAATAGTGACATTTTGACTTTTTTGTTTCCTATTTGGATGCCTTTTATATTTTTTCTTGTCTGCTGGCACTTGCTAGGATCTCCAATGCTATATTGAATAACAGTGGCAATAGTGGACAGCCCTGCCTTATTCCTGATCTTGGAAGGTTTTTAGTTTTTTACCATTAAGTTCAATGTTAGCTGAGGGCTTGTCATATGGTCTTTATTAGGTTAAGGTACTTTCCATCTATGCCAATTTTGTTAAGTATTTTGATCATAAATGGATGCTGTATCTTAAAGAAGGCTTTTTCTGCATCTATTGATATGATTATATGATTCTAATTTTTTGATTTGTTTATGTGGTTGGTGTATCACATTAATTGATTTGTGTATGTCGAATCATTCCTGTGCCCCTGGGATGAATCTCACTTGATCGTGGTTTATAATCTTTTAAATATGTTACTGTATTCGGTTCACTAGTATCTTATTTAGTATTTTTGCACCTGTGTTCATGAGAGATTTTGGTTTGTATTCTTCTTTTTGTGTGTTATCTGTACCAGGTTTTGGTATCAGAGTGATATTGGCCTCATAAAATGAGTTGGGAAGTGTTGCCTCCTCCTTAATTTTTTGGAAGAGTTTAAGGAGAATAGGTATGAAATTTTCTTTGAATGTTTGTTAGAATTCACTGGTGAAGCCACCTGGTCCTGAACTTTTACTTTTTGGTACATTTTTGATAATTTTTTCAGTTTCCATACTGCTGATCCATCTATTTAGATTTTTCAGTTTGTCTTGATTCAGTCTAGTTTATTGAATTTGGTTATATATTTTTTCATAGTATTCTTTTATGATCCTTTGTATTTATGCAGTGTCTGTCATAATTCCCCTCTTTCATCCGATTTTGTTTGTGTTCTTTCTCGTTTTCTTTTAGTGAGTCTAGCCAGAGGTTTGTTGATTTTATTAACCTTTTCAAAGAACCAGCTCTTTGTTGCATTTATTTTTTCTATTGTTTTTTTTTTGTTTGGTTTGTTTTCAATTTCATGTATTTCTGCTCTAATTCTGGTTATTTCTTTCTTCTGTAGACATTAGGCATCATTTGTTCTTCCTTTTCTAATTTTTTAAAATGAAGCGTTGTTTATTTGGGCTCATTCTTGCTTTTGAAGATAGGCCTATAATGATATGAACTTTCTTCTCATGATCGCTTTTATGATTTCCCCAAAATTTTGATATGTTGTACTATCATTATAATTCATTTCTATGTATATCTTGATCTTTTTAAAAAATTTTTTTATGACCCAGTTATTCTTCAGTAGTATATAGTTTAATTTCCATGTATTTGTGACTCTTCCCACTTTCTTTTTATAGTTGATCTCTACTTTCAAAACATTATGATCAGAGAATATGGTCGGTATAATTTCAACTCTCTTATATTGGTTGTGGTTGTCTCTGTGTCCTAGTATGTGGTCAATCCTTGAAAATGTTCCGTGTGTACTAGAGAAGAATGTATATGCAGCTGTTTTGAGATGGAAGGCTCTGTAAATGTTAATTATGTCCATTTGGTCTAATATATCATTTAAGAACGTTATTTCCTTATTAATTTTATGTTTGGAGGATCTGTTTATACCCAACAGAGGGATATTTAGGTTTCCTATGACAATAGTGTTTTGGTCTGTTTCTCCCTTTGGTTCTGTTAGTACTTGCTTTACATATTTCGGGGCTCCCCAATTGGGAGTATGAATATTAAAAGTGTTATGTCTTCCTGGTGCATTATGAAGTGTCCCTCAGTATCTTTCTTTACCTTTTTTATTTAGAAGTCTCTTTTGTCCAATATTAGTACTGCTACTCTTTTTTTTTTTTTTTTCTGAATGCCATTTGTTTGAAACATCATTTTCCACCCTTTCACTTTGAGTCTTCATTTGTCTTTGGAGCTGAGATGTGTCTCCTGGAGGGAGCATATGTTTGGATTTTGTTTTATGATCCAATCTGCAACTCTGTGCCTTTTTATTGGCGAGTTCAGTCCATTTACATTTAGGTGGTTATTGAAATATGAGGTCTTCTTATATATATATTTTATCTTTTGTTTTCTGGTAGCTCAGTGTTTCCATTGCTTTTTGTCCTTGTGTTTGTTTGTTTGTTTGTTTGTTTGTTTTTGCTTGGCTTTTGTGGTTTTTCATTCTGGTTCTTCTTGTTTTATGTTATATACTTCAGTTCTGAATCTTTGGCATGTGGTTACTATTATGAATATGTAAAGGATAGTTACTATATAACTATATAACTAAACTATATATGTATATACATACATACATACATACATACATACATACATGCATAAATATAAACACACACACACACACACAGTCATTCATTTTATTCTGCATGTGCCTTATCTCCGTTTCCCTTTGTGAATCTGGATATTCAAATTCTTTCATTTTCAGTCATTGTTGTCTCAATTTGTCCTTATGTATGGTGAGCATTCTTTACTATCGTGCAATAGCAAATATCTTCTTATTTTTAAGCTTATAATGCCCTATTTCTAGTAAGGGTCAAACTCCTCTGCTTCTATTAACCTGCTAGTCACCTTACTACTAAATATGCATTTTTTTTTCATTTTCTTTCAGTATTTCTGTATTGTGGGACTTGTGTGGGAAATTCTCTTAATTTTTGTATGCCTGGAAGGGTCTTTATTTCTCCTTCATATCTAAAGAAGAGTTGGGTACATTAATCTTGGCTGGTAGTTCCTTTCATTTAAGAGTTTGGATATTTGATTGCACTCTTTTCTAGCTTGTAAGGTTTGTGCTGAGAAGTCCAATGATAATCTAATGAATTTTTTTCTATAGTTTCTGTCCTCTTTTCCCTGGCTACCCTAAGAAATTTCTCTTTGTAGTTGATTTTTGATAACTTTAATACAATGTGTCTTGGTGATGGCCTTTTTGTGTTGAGGTAATTGGGTGTTCAGTTGACTTTTTGAATTCCAAGCTCCAGCTCATTCCTTAGATTTGGGAAATTCTGGTTAACTATTTGTCTGAAAATGCTTTCTAATCCTTGCTCCTTTCCCTCCCTTTAGAGAATTCCTATTATTCTTATGTTTCTTCTCTTGATTGTATCAGCTAGTTTTTGTATTTCCCTTTCATATTTTTCATCTTTGGTTTCTCTGTTCTTCCTTCTGATTTATTTCTAAATTTCTGTCTTCGATATCACTGACCTTTCCTCCATTTTGTGACTTTATTTCCTAAGCTTGCTATTTCATTTTTCAGCTCTTGAGTGTGTGTTTTTTTTTTTTATTTCTAGAACATCTATTTAGTTCTTTATGAGGGTTTCAATCTCCTTGCTTAAAGAACTCATTCTGTTTATATAGTTGTTTTTTCAATTCCTGAAATTGTTGATATGAATTGTTCTGGATCTCACTGAGTTTTTTCAGAAAACCCATTCTAAATTTTCTGTCATTTAAGTCACATATTTTTATTTCTGTAAGCTTATTTTCTGGAGATAATTTTTTTCTTTCTGAGATGGCTTTTCATTTTGGTTGTTCATGGTGTTTAATGGACTATTTATCCACCTGGGCATTAATGGAAGTGTATTCTGCTGTTTTTCCAGAAAGAAGATTTATTATATAAAGGTCTCTCTTTAGCTTGTTGCAAAAAAAGGCATTTTTTTTTTTTTTGGTTTCCCATAAGTGGCCTCTGTGCCTCTCAGATCCCTGCTTTATGTAAAGCCTAATGATGCCTTTTTTTCTTATAGATGTTTAATCACATTCACTATCCTCAGTCTTAGTCCCTGTCATGTTAGCAACAGTTTCGATAGTGTTTGCTCAGTATCCCCTGGGGCTCCGTGGTGTTAAGTCTTAGAAGATATGGGAGGAGAGGCTCTCTGGATTGGTGGATGGGGGCTGCAGCTCAGCCTCAGTTTTGCAACCATGGCTAGTAAAAATCAATTGTTGTTTCTCTGCCGTCCTAATTCTTTTTTTCTGTCATTATGACTGGGCACTGGTGCCAGCCACGTGGAGCCCACTGCTCTCTCAAACAGGGCTGTTCAGGGAACTCACCACATCTTCTCCCTTCCCTCCTTTTTCCACATGGATCTCTGGCTGCAAGAGGCAGCTTCTTTGTTTCTCCCAGTTCACCACCCAACACCCAAGATTCTGACCTGTGGTATTTCTTATGTGTAGATATCATGCTCAGATGTGCTGGTGTGCAGTTTGGGTGTTTTTCTTTCTGTTGATTTTTAGATTTTCAGGTTATTGTGGTTTCAAAGGGAGAGATCTGATGACGTCTCCTACTCTACCATATTTCTGTAGTCACTCTGAACAGTATTTAAAGAAAACCTAACAGAGAGTTTAACATTTGAACAGAGAATTGAAAAAGTGAGGGAACAAAACAAGAGAATACCAAGATGTTTTAGGCAGAAGGAAGAGCTAATGTTAGGAACAAGAGGTAAGAGTATGATTAGCATGACAGGAAAAGAGTAGGGAGGTTTCTTGTGCTGGAGTAGTGAAAACTGGGAAGAATGGCCCTTTTCTCGCACCTATTCCTATTATTTCCATTTCTTTTTTGTTTAGCATCTGTACTTCATTGTACTCTTATTTTTTATATATAAACATATAAAATATAAATATATAAATAAATTATGTTATTATTAGAATCAAGTATAGAGTACATTAGCTAGACATTTATGTAGTTTACGAGATGACCCCCCTGATTATTATCTATCTGGCTCTACACATATCCATTACATTACTACTGACTGCATTCTCTATGCCATACTCCCTATCTCTACTTCTTAACCCTTCACTCCTTTTTCCCAACACCACCAATATCCCTTCCCTCTGGCTGTCACCATACTGTCCTCTTTATCTTTGAGTCTGTTTTGGTTTAGTTCTTTTTATTCTTTAGGTTTTGCATATAAGTGAAATCATATGGTATTTATCTTTGTCTGACTTATTTCACTCAGGATAATAAACTGTAGGTCCATCCATGTCATTGAAAATGATAAGATTACATTTTTTATGACTGAGTAATATTTCATTGTACATACAAAGCATAACTTCTTTATATACTCTTTTTAAAAAATTATCTAGATTTATTGAGATATAATTGGCATATAACAATGTGTGGGTTTAATGTGAACAGTGCATTTGATACACATATATTGTAAAATGACTACCACTATAGCATTAGCTAATACCTGCCTCACCTCACAGGATTACTAGTTTTATTTTGTGGTGAGAACATTGAAGATCTACTCCCTTATCCATTTTAAGTATATAATACAGTTTTGTTGATAATAATCACCATGATGTATTAGATCCCCCAAACTTATTCATTTTATAACTGTTTATATTTATTGACAAACATCTCCTCATTTTCCCGTAACCCACACCCTCTACAACCTCAAATTCATTCTGTTTCCATGAGTTCAACTTTTTAAGATTCTACATACAAGTGTTATAATACAATATGTTTTTCTCTGCCTGATTTATTTCACTTAGCATAAGCCCTTAGGGTCCATCTGCATTGTCACGAATGGCAGACTGTTTTCTTTTTTGTGGTTGAATAATATTCTGTTATATATATGTACCACATCTTCTTTATCCATTCATCTGTAAGCTGTTTTCATATTGTTTTCTCAATTTACACTCTTACTAGCAGTGTATGAGGGTTTCTTTTCCCCCAGAACTTCTCCAGCACTTGTCATTACTTGTCTTGTTGATAAAAGTATGGCTACACCCACTTTTCTCTGGATGTCATTGCCTGACCACCATTTTCCAACCTTTCACTTTGAGTCTGTATTTGTTCTTATAACTGAGATGTGTCTCTTGAAGACAGCCTATGGTTGGGTTTTTCTTTTTTATTCAATCTGCTACTTTGTGCCTTTTTATTGGTGAATTCAGTCTATTTACATTTAGGGTAATTATTAATATATGAGGTTTTCCTATAGCCATTTTATCTTTTGTTTTCTGGTATCTCAGTATTTTCATTGTTTCTTTGCCCTTGTGTTTCTATCTTATTTTAGTTTGGTGGTTTTCTATACTTTCTTTCTGTCCCCTCTTTTTTTTTATGTTATATGTCTCAATTCTGGATTTTTTTGGTATGTGGTAACCATTAAGTTTGTATCAAAGAAAGTTTTATATGTACAGTAGTCCTTTTTCTTCTGCATACATCTTATCTCCATCCCCTTTTTGTAAATTCAGCCCTTTCCACTGCATACACCCCTTTTCTGTTTTTGTTGTCTCAGATTATCTCCATTTATGCTGCAAGTTTATTTCTGAGTTGCAGTAGCTATTATCTTCTTTTAAAAATGTTTTTACCTCCTTTAACTATTATGTAATATTTAAATGTATAATACCCTTTTCAGAATAAAGGTTGCAATTTCCTTTTTCTATTTGCCTGTTAGTCATCTTACTCACAGTTTTGTATATTTCTGTCTTTTTGTTTCAGGTAGAATAACCCTTTTTAGTATTTCCTGCAATGTAGGCCTTGGGTAGAATATTCCCTCAAATTCTGTATGTTTGAAAAGGTCTTTATTTCTCTTTCATATCTAAAGAAGTTCTCTGTTGGATATATTATTCTTGGCTGGTAATTTTTTTCTTTCAATAATTTGAATATTTGATTCCACTTCTTCCTAGTTTGTAAAGTTTCTGCTTAAAAATCTGATGATAATCTAATGGGGCTTCCTTTATAGATAATAGTATTTTTTTCCCCTGTGGCTGCCTTGAGAATTTTTCTTTGTGATTAACTTTTGTTAGTTTTAATGTAATGTATCTTGAAGAGTGTCTTTTTGCATTGTGATAACTAAGTGTGCTGTTGGCTTCTTGAATTTGAAGGTCCAGTTCTGTAGGTTTGAGAAGTTCTTGTTCATTATTTGGTCGAATAGGCTTTCTGTTTCCTTCTTTCTCTCTTTCCATTCTTATATTATTCTCTTCCATTATTTCTATATTGCTCTTTCAAATGGAGTCAGATAGTTCTTGTAGAGTTCTTTTAATTTATTTAATTTTCAATTCTCTCTTCTTACACCTTAGTCATTTCTAGATTTCTATCTTGAGCTTGCTAATTCTTTTTTTTTATCTGGTCTGCTTAGTTTGCAGTGCTCTCTAATTCATTCTTCATCTAATTTATTGAATTCTCCAGCTTCAGAATTTTTTTTTTATAGTTTTAATCTTTTTGATAAAATCTACTTTTGTTCACTGATTTTATTCCTGAGCTCATTGAACTGCCTTTTTAAGTTTTATTGTATCTTGTTGAAGTTTTTGTTTGTTTGTTTGTTTGTTTGTTTTATAATTACAATCTTAAATTCTCCGTCATTTAAATAACAGTATTTAATATCTTTGAGTTTGGTTTTGAAGATTTTTTATTTTCTCTCTAAATTACCTTGTTACTACATTGGTTATTTACGGTATTTGATGGCTTGCTTCTCTGTCTGGGCATTTGAGGTAGTGAACTTTTATTATTTTTTTTAAGTACTCTTTTGCTCTTAACAACTCAGCAGGTTGATAAGTAATGATTTTTGTTTTATTTTCCAGTAGATTGTGGTATAGGGCAAATTTTTTATTTTTCTTACGTGCACTACTGGCACTTCTGGTATCTTGGTGGTACCTCAGTCACGGTATTCTCCAAGGTAGTGGGCGTCTTCTCAGTGTCTAGGTTGCCTAGGTCCATGATGCCACCCCCATGGTGGGATGTGGTGAGTGACGGGGCTCTGGATCTGTGAGTTCACAGAGTTGCCTTAAAACCAGAAGCTGCCAGTGATGCTGTGCTATCTAAGGTGTCTCTTCTGCCTCTACTGGGTTCTGTCTCTACCAGTTCCACCACAAAGGGTGGGAGAAGGGTAGGCATGGGGAGGCAGGTTCATGAGTTTGCAGGTTTGCCTCCTTGCTAGTAATGGTGGCTGCTAGTCCACAGTTAACACATCTCTGTGCTGTGCCTCTGCCAAACACAGTGTTGTCATAGGGTTTAGTTGCAATAGGCACCAGCTACTCAGGCTGTACTGTTTCTTCTGCCCCTTCTACTTTCTGAGGGCTACAACCCAACTCCCCCACCGCTACTGCTTCAGCTGGGGCTGGAGTGGGTGCTTCTGCCACACCTGTTTCTGCCCTTCCCTCTGTCTCACCTCCCCTGCTTATTCCAATATGCTTACTTTCAGATAGATGTTCAATTCATGAATCTCTCAGACATATCTGTGTGTCAAGCAGATCCTTTGTTAAATTACAGTTGTCCAACTTTTAACTTTAAAGAGAGAAGAAACAAAGGGGTCTTCTCACTCTGCCATGCTGTGTATGTCTGGGAGGTTTTGATTACTGTTTTAATCTCTATTTGTTACAAGTCTATTCATATTTATTTTTCTTTTTGAGTCAGTGTTGGTAGTTTGTGTGTTTTTAGAAATTTGTTCATTTCATCTAGGTTACACACACAATTGTTCATAGAACTTTTTTTATAATCTTTTATTTCTGTTAAGTTGATAGTAATGGCCTCATTTTTTTCTGATGTTAGTTATTAGAGTTTTTCTTTTCTTTCTTAGTTAATTTAGCTAAAATTCATCAATTTTTGGACACTTTCTATATTTTTTTTTAAAAATGACCTGTGATTCTTAGAATTTTTTCCTTTTTCTTTATAAGCAGGCCGTGATTTAAACATTTTGTAATTATTAACTCATAGTAGTCCTATAAGCAAATCTATTGATACTATTCTCATTTTAGATGGGAAAACAGGCACATAGAGATGGAATGAATTGCCTTACTGACATTGATACAAAGTGGCAGAGCTGGGACTTGACCTCAGGTGAACTGGCATTAGAGGCTATGCTCACAAGCACTACACCATTCTTTTCAGTGGGAACTTCATGTCTTAAAATTAAATTAGGTTTTCTAGATATTTTGAAAGAGCATGTTGAATAAGTCTCTCCTTGCAAGATATCTTGTCCTGTTCAAAATGCCCACTGAGACATTTGGTCCATGACAAAATGTCCTTGATATTTGGTCATATTTGGTTTTATCCAAAACCCTGTGGAGATATTTGTTCCGTGACGTAAAAAATGCTATGGGCTATTTGAACCCAAGGATGTTTTCTAAGTGTGAATATATATATATATATATATATATATATATATATATATATATATATATATATATATATATATATTGATAGAAGCGAATATCAAGAACCATTTGGCATGAACCAGATATGCCCATGCATGTTTTTGATAAAACCAAATTTAATGAACCGTTTGGTCCTAAAATATGGGTAAAGACATTTTACTAAGTATTTACATATGTCAGAAAATTACACACAACTTAAATGACTATTTTAGAAAGCAGAGCTAATAAATTGGCAAATAAAAAATATTTTTAAATTATTAACAACACTACTAGTCCATATAAATAAAATTGTTATTAATACCTTACTGCATTTTCCTCATTTTCTATTCCTAATATATTTGTAAGCATAACAATTTGAATCTTATTTTTTTCACTTAATAGCTTATCTTAAGTCGTTACCCATATTTTAGGACCATCTTTAAAACTATTTGAATGCTGGTAAAAAATTCTGTGTTGTATACATACTACAGTAGTCTTCACATTTTTTTTTAAATTGGGGGATGTTTAATTTATTTACAACTTTTCTGGGACTGATTTTCTGTAAGGAAGTATGAAGAATTGAGATAGGTAAGAGCAAATGTATATAATATAAAGGAGAGTTGGTTTGAGGAGGGAGCACAAAACCAAGAAGTAGAAACTTGGTCAACTTATGTGATGAGTTTACACCACTGGTGCTATTGGGAGGATGTGGATAAGGCCCTCTTAACAACAGATGCTTCAGTGACACAGAACCTTGTGTTCTACATAACCTCTAAGCAGCAAGTAAATTTTCAAAGGACATTTATAAGAAATATAAGATCTAACAAATCTGTTTGTTATGTGTGTATTTTATGTATGTGTTATTTTGTCCCCGAAGATCTAGATATATGTTCGGTATATTAATTCTGAACCAATTTTAGTTGTGGGTTAGGTTCTACCTCCCAAATTCTTTCCAGATTTTGGTGCTAATGGTTCTTCATTGGCTGCTTCAGCTAGCAGCATGTGGTCTTCAGATAATAGTTTCATTATATTGACTCAACTTTATTTCCTGAAGAAAGATTTCCTCATATACTCTGAGGCAAGAATTAGAAATAAAAAATAAGCCTTCTTAACACTGCCAAGATGAGATTTTTGAGTTAACATTTTATTTTAGTAAGAAAAAATAAGATTGCCACAGTAAACTGTGAAAACACCAAAAAGCAGGACAAAATCACTCATAATTTTACTACAAGAGTGCAACCATGACTTTTTTAATGTATTTCTTTCTTATATTTTCTTAATTATAATTTATATTAGTCTTTTTTATTTCAGAAAAACAAATTAACTTAGCATTATGTTGTTAACATTTTCCAAATCATAAAATATATTTCAAAACATGATTTTAAATATCTGTATTTTATAATTTGGATATATAATAATTCACCAAATTAATATCTAATTACTGAACATTTGGATAGTTATGATTTTGATATTATTATTTTACTTTTATTAAATTTATAAATTTATTAGGATGAAATGACAAATTTACTGATATTCAGAAGGATGGTAACTATCTCCATTTATTTGCATATCTATATATATTTTTCACTGTTTCAAGGTAAACAGTTTTCTTCACATATACTTCACTCCTGTTACTTGTTATGAATGACATTTTCCTTCCATTATATTTTCTTCATGATTATTACCTTGTGTATATTTACTTTGCATCTGGCCACCATTTTAAAGTTTCTTATTGATTTTAATTATTTTTTGAAATTAATTTTATGAGAATTCACATAGATTATTTACTAGTCTTTGGTGAAGACAAATAGGCAGAAAAATAAGTACTGAGATAAGAGTGACTTTCTGAGTTTCAGCTCAAAAGATAATTGATAGGTATTGGTGTGCTATGTTTAATTCCTATCTTTTCCCTTTTTTTAGAGGAGTTAGAGGGCTAAACATTTGTATTCTCCTTTCATTCAATACTTCTAGTGAGAGAATATGGGGAGCTGAGCTGTGTGTGGCTCATTTCTTCCCTCTCCTGCCAAAGAATATTGTTTAAGGCTCTGCAGGTTGTTCTTGACATAAGGGAACCTGTCCAATAGAAGGAATGGTGACTGCTACATAGCTAGTGCCCTGAGAACAGAAATGTGCTCCATGATGTATGTTAAGGACACTCCTGAAGAAGAAGTGAATAAAGGTACTTCTGATCAAGACTTGAAGCTGAAGGGCCTCTGATATTTTTGTTATTTATGCAAAGGGCTCAAAAATTAGATTTGGCCTTGCATCCAAGCTTTGAGTCATGCTATCACCTTACATAGAACCTGACTTCATCTCCTTTGAATAACTAAAATAAGATAGACTGGTGAATTTGGTCTTTTGTGCTTTCAAGAAACTGAGCACAATTTCACTAGAAGATGATATGCCCTCTCAGAGTAAGATTTATTTGCTAAAATGCAATATAATGATTCTAGGCTACTTTGAAAGTTAACTGGACAGTATTAAACATCATTTTGGATAATGGCCATACTATCTTATTTCTGTTCTCAGACACACACACTATCTATCCTTTCTGATATCCTAATGATAAAGTACTTAAAATATGAATTATTGTTTCATTAAGTTTTTTTCCAGGTAATCTTATTTCTGGGTCTCACTTCTGTTTCAGTAGATTTATTCTTTTGCATTGAGTGCTTCCAGGTGGTACTAAGATAAAGACAACTTATCAAGTTACAAAAACCTAAAAATGAAACCAGTTAGAGAAAACTATTTTCACAAATTTCTGTTGAAGAATTGTTTGCTAAGAAGAAATTATTTGACAAGCCCACTTAAAGAATCTCAAAATCTCAAATGACTTACATATGGACAAAATTATTCTGAACAAACAAGAGAAATATGTTCTGGCCACTCTTGTGTGTGGTGAGAAGAGGATGAGGAAGGTAGGGGAAAAGGCAACACTAGATGTTAAAGCTTGAGTGGGTGTTCAGCAAAGTGGCCCTTCCTCTGACTCTCCCTAACCTCAGCCTGTAATCAGATGAATAAACCTACACAAAGCTGGAATGAGTTTGGTTTTGGATAAAATGTTGAAGGAAATGAGTTTAACATCCAGATTGATGTGATCAAAACAAGACAACGGGTGGATTCAGGAATGTGAGAAGAAGCACACATGAACATATTTCTATGATGTGTGTGTGTGTGTGTGTGTGTGTGTGTGTGTAGATAGTGACTTTTTTTTCCTTTCAAAAATGTCTAAGGATATCTGGGATTTTCCTGTTTCCAGGAATGCATAGAGGAATATCAATACAATAAAGCCTAGTACAAATAAATGATTTATTCAAGTTCTGGTAAGATCTTATTTGTTATTTGTTTCATTGAAATGCATTCCTAAATATATTCCAGGAAATACAGAAAACATATTTGTCTCTCAAATTTAATTAAGACCATTAACCTTCTATAACTTTATATCACTATACGTCCGACTCATATATGGATTCTAATTCTTGATAGGCTGTCTCTGACCAAATTTCATAATCCTCAACAGTTTCCTCAGGGCCTCCTTCATCTCCTTATTCCGGAGACTGTAGATCAAGGGATTGCAAAATGGAGTTAACATAGAATAAAATAAAGTCATAATTTTTTGAATCCCTGATGGGTTATCTGCTGTTGGGCTCACATACATGACCATGATAGAGCCATAGAACAGGGACAACACTAGTAGGTGAGAGCCACATGTGGAGAAGGCCTTATGCCGGCCTTTTGCTGAGGGGACCCTCAGCACAGCTCTGATCACCTGAGTGTAGGAGCCGATAATAAAGAGGAGGGTAGAGAAAATGAGAACTGAGTTAAAAATGGAACAGGTGATCTCAGTGGTGGGAGCTGGCACACAGGACAACTTTATAAGGGGTCCTGGGTCACATAAAAAATGATCAATAGTATTGGGGCCACAAAAAGGAAGCTGAGAAATAAGATAAACTGGGAGGAGAAAATAGGAGAAGCCACATGCCCAACAGCAAGCTTCTATTCTCATGCAGCATTGAACTGTCATAACAGTGGGGTAGTGCAGGGGCCTGCAAATAGCAAGGTACCTGTCAAAGGCCATGGCAGACAAGAAGAAAGTCTCAGTGCAGCCCATGGAGAAGAAGAAGTAGAACTGAAGGAAGCAGCCAGAGAAAGAGATGGTGTTGGTCTCAGAAAGTTGGCTAGCATATTAGGGATGGTAGAAGTGACATACCAGATCTCCAGGAATGAAAAACTGGCCAGCAGGATGTACATGGGTGTGTGGAGATGGTGGTCCCACCACACTGCACAGATAATGCAGAGGTTTCCAATTAGTGTCAGGACATAAATCACAAAGAAGAGTGAGAACAGGAGAATCTGAATCTTCCAGGTACAAGGGAATCCAAGAAGAATGAATTCACTCACAGAGTTAGAGTGATTATTCCTTCCTGGGTTTTTCATTCTTTTCTTCTAAAACTGCAATAACAAAAGTGAAAATAACAAAAGAATAAGGCAAGCAAAAACTCATAGATGCAGACAACAGGAGGGAAAAGGAGAATAGGATGAGATAAAGGTAAAGGGGTTCAGATACATAGTGACAGAAGGAAATTCAACTTGGGGTGGTGAACACATAATACAATATGTATGTGACATATTATTGAATTGTACACTTGAAACCTATATAATGTTATTAGCCAATGTCACCCCAATAAATTTAATTGAAAAATTTATAAAGAAAAAAGACACCACCATGTTACAAATTACAGATGTTTTCTCATTAAAATGTTCTATGAATTTCTTTATAATTCAATTAGAAGCTTAGTTTTAGATTACTTCAGGATTTTCAGCATTCTTTGTTTCGGTGTGATACTGGAAAACATAAGGAACTTGAGTGTGTGGGTGCTTATTACAGCCTTACCATGGTGGTCACCATGCTCATTATGGTCTTAAATACCTGCCTCTGTTTAGCGTCCTCACAGCTACATAAAACAGGTTAGATGCTCTCTTGCCAGTCAGAGGCTTTCAACTTAGTTCAGAAACATCAACTTGGGCCAAACATATATAAGGACATATGCAGGTTTAAGCAATTGTACAGTTCAAAATCTGTATAAAGAAAAAACACTGCAAGAATGTATAGCCACGAAGCAAGATTTTGCTGACAATTGTAATCTTTCATAACAGCACATGCATAGTTTCAGATGGGTTTTATTTTTTCATATAGTATTGGGAGCATTGGAAAAAAGATGAGGAAAATGACTTTTAAACAATGATTGCTTATAGCAAGGTCAGTTTTGACATTTGTGTGCCTTCTTTTTAAAAAAAATCTCTGGGTAAGAAATTCCACAATTTGCATTGTCAATTTCTCCAGTGTTTATAGAGATATGTACAATTCTCCAAAGTACACTTTACTTTTCCTTGGTCCTCTTTGCAGTTAAAAATTTGTTGCTGAAGAGGATTATGCTTCATGCATTGTCACCTTGAAAAAATATTTTAAATGATATTGGTATGAATAAAAGAATTTCAGACTATAAACTAACATGATTCTCTTTTAACTGAAATTCACCCTAAGTACAGTACACAGGTTTCAGTCCTCAGGTGAAATTTATCAGATGTTGGAAGAGTACCTCATGATGGTATTCTCTATGTATTTTGTCATATAGAGCAAAAATAATTGCAGTGTTATATCTTTGAAAGCACTCTGAGATTTTAAATTAATTGAGAATCTGTGCATAGACTATTCATTCTCATTGCTCCCTTATTACTCTTCCTTCTCCTAAGCCCCTTCCATCCAGCTGATACTTGACTATTTCAAGTGTGGCCTATATAGAGGCCTGGAACGTGCTCCCCACCCCCCGCCACTCCCAGTCAGCTAATATTCACATGCCTTAATTTATTTCATATAGAGTTTTGGTAAAAATCAGAGACTCAAACAGAGCTTCCTTAATTTAGCCCATCTTTGCTACTCTGTTTCCCATTCCTGTTTTAGTTATATTCAAAGCACACTTTAGTATGTCTTTTCTGTCTCAATAATCTGAAAATAAGAGGATGACATTATTTTTCTCATTAACATATTCCCAAATTCTAGGACAGTGTCCTGTATATTATAGGTGCTCGTTAATATTTGTGGTCTCAATTAGTGAACATGCCCTAATAGTAATCAATTAGAAAAACAATTGCTTGTAGTCAGAAAAAATAAATTAAAAAGGACACCCAAACTGGAATCTCCAGTTTGCTAAAATCAGAAGTCAGGCAATGAGGACTTCATTTGTTATGGAGATACACCCTCAGCATAAATAAACAAGAGGATGTTCATGATAGGAGCCCATTTAAGACAATCCCATTGATGCTATCTCCCTCAAATCACTTCATCTTTGTGTCCCCTTTATCCACTCTGCTTTGTGCTCTGTTTCTTATTGTTGCTACATTAAAATCTGTGTGTGTGCACACTTTTTGCTGTCTTCTCTCTCAATCTTTTTTTATCTGATTATCCATAAAATATTTTTATTGAATGGTTTTTGTAATCTTATTCTCTTATTTTTAATAGAATAATGGAATCTAGAATAGTGTACTTTTCTAGATTTTTCATTTTTAAAGAAATTGTACTAATAGTTTGTTACTGATATATTCCTCTGTGGTTAGCCAATGAGCTTTAATAGAAAAATATTCTTCTCTTATTGCCTGATATTTTCTTCTGTCCCATATTTAGGATCAGGAAATTTGATATATGTGACTTAAATGAGAAATAAGGTATAGAATAAAGTTGCCATTCCACAATCTTTTCCTCATCTATGTGGTTTTGTGGTTCAATTAACATCTCAATTTAAGTAAAAATTGTTATTTTTGTTAAATATATTTACTTATATATTTATAAATAAAATACATTAGCCTAACATTTATCTAAGCCAGCTTTGATGCTAGAGGCTATATTATACAGTTGAGAATCTAACCAATGTTCATTAGAGGAAATTATTCTAATTTACATTTTCAGTGTCAGAGAAAGTGAAAAAGATATTGTAAAAAAAAATCTTGAGCAGTGCCTTACTTGAAGCTGTTGTGTGAGAATTATAGAATCCAGTAAAGAGCAGACATCCAAATTTGGGTTTCTCTGTCAAAGAATCTGCAGTCAGCCTTCATCTCCTCAGTTAGCATCAACCTCAGAGCACAAAGTGTGTAGCAAAGCCAAACAAGGTGGTGCTTGCATCCAAGTTTCTTATAAGGCTTCCAAAAGGGGGTGAGTCGTGGAAGGTAATACCAGGTAAAGCGATTACTTGAAACCCACATAATCACCATATTGCTTAAATAACTTGGAAAGGTGGTTACATGCAGTTGAAAAGGGCATTGTAGACTTTCCTGATTTTGGAAGAACCAATTACACCACTGCCTCTAAAGGAAAATAGGCAGCAAACACATTCGGAGCTGTAGCTATTCTGTCCTTGACAGCCCATCTTGGAGTGGAGGTGTTCCAGAAGACTCTGTGTGTTTACTAAGGCATTACCACTGAGCTCCAAGCCCCCGCACACCTTTTAACATGCCAAGGTTTATTTCTGACCCTCCTGGATCACCCAACTTTTCCCAGTGGCCTGATCTAGGGATGACAGTGCCAAAATTTTGGCCAGACCTCAGAAAGTATTTCTTCAACTGAACTCTAAATTGGTCTGACCTTCAGGGAAAAAGGGAAAGATGATGAAGCCAGAGTCTAACCTGGAAAATGAGTTGGCTTTACCCCTTGGATCAGAATAGTAACTGTAACCAGAAACATCTGTATATACTTATAGAAATGCAGATATGTTTTCCCACAAAAAGAGATGATACTGGATTTAGGAATAAAAATGAGAAAGCAAAGGAGTTCCAAGAAGCCAAAGAATATAAAGACAGAAATTAGTTAATGCAAAGAGTTTACAAAACACTTTAAAGGCTTACCCTATCTATTCCATTCTTTTCATAATTCTACACATGTAACAGCCCCAAGGATGCTGGGGGTAATGAAATTTGGGGATTATAGCAATGGTTTCATTAGTACATGACTGTAAACAGTTGCCTCACTTGTTCTGTGAACTTGTCCTTTTAATCTTACTTTATCCAGAGGAAAGTAAATTAAACATTTAAGTCAACATATTGCCACAACTTAGAATGTGACTTCAGAATGTATAAATGGAGAGAATGATCTAATTCTGTTTGATTTTACAGAGATCAAATATAGAGCCCTTCATAAGTTCTGAGTCTCACAAGAAGTGTGGAAAATGAGTGAGTGGAAGAAAAGATATTTAAATTGGGGAACAAAAGACTATTGAAACAAAGAAAAGCTGATCATTTTTAAATGTTTCATTTGCTTTTTAAAATTTATTTTTTAATTACAGTTGACATATATTAGTTTCAGGTGTACCACATAGTGATTAGGTATTTACCTTATGAATTGAAAGGGAGATCATTTAACAGAGCAACTCAATTTGTCCCATTTAATCCCCAGAGTACAAAATTAAAATAATAGTTAAAAATTATAGAAAAATACATTGTAATTCAATATGGAAAATAATTTTATAACAGAGAAACCTATCTAATGATGAGACAAACTGCTTCAGAAGACTACTTTATGTTATGAATTTATTCAGATACAGGATGGGAAAGTGATACAGGGGACTTGAGCATCAGAAACAGCGTTCTTTCAATTCTAAAATACCATGATGCACAACTAAGATGTGTCAAGAAAAGGAAAAACTGTCCAGGTAACCTAAATAACATTTAAAAAAAATGTGTAATGGAAAATATTATGTTAATGAGAACTTGAGGTCTTCATCAACACTGACAAAAACAAATTGAGTTTTCCAAGGTCATTAGCTGACAGCAAAGGGAGGAAAAAGGAATTCTGAATTATTGTT
This sequence comes from Cynopterus sphinx, assembly GCA_030015415.1. NCBI lineage: Eukaryota > Metazoa > Chordata > Mammalia > Chiroptera > Pteropodidae > Cynopterus > Cynopterus sphinx. The sequence continues at coordinate 80,163,804 of CM057384.1, forward strand.
TGGTGAACAATGATCAAAGTTATGCTACGAGACTACAACTAGTTCTCCTCTTTTAATTGAAGAAATTTCTGTTTCTTTCTGAAAAAAAAAATCTGGGTGAAATTCTTTCACTCTCTGAGCCAATACTGAATGTCTCCTTAGTTTGACCAAATATGGTTCTGCAAGGATTGTGCAGGTCTGGGTTTGAGTCCTTTCCAGGCTGAACAAGGAAAAAAAGATATGACCACAAGGTGGCAGTAGCGTATATACAAGTTTTATTTGGTGACATTGACAGATTTGCATGCAGGGAAAGACATTTGCCACATTTTTGACTATTTTAACTTTGTGGCAAGGTAAGTTGTCATTGGTTAGAAGTAACTAAAAGAAAGTAGTGTGGAAAACATAAGAGCGCTGGGTTGTGACTCATAAGAACTGGGGCCAGATCCAAACTTCATGATACAAGAGCTGAGCCATGGTGGCAAATCAATCTTTGTGTGCTTAAGTTTCCCAAGTGTTGTGTAGGATCAAAACTGTTGTTCTCCCTCCATGTAATACTGTTATTGTGAGAACTTCATGAGTTAGGAAAACCCTCTGAATTTTGGGGACCTTTGAGAATTGCAAACATGGTTTTACTCTAGCTGCAGTGCACTGACACATACCTCATTGATTCTTGCCCCTTTCTACTATAATAAAGTAGATTTTTTACCAAACAAGTATATACATTGCTTTCATCAGGCAGAATGAATTCATTATAAGAAATGCAGGTCGAGAATATTTTTGTGTATTTGTTTTTAGGGCATTCCTTGGGCTGAGAGTATTAACAGGTATCAGAACTGTTTTTTGAATGAATATCTTGTTTCCAAGAACTTTCTAATATGTTATCCAGTTGGTATTTGGTTTCTTCATGTATCATTTTTAGTGTGAAAAGTGGGTTTGAACTGGGCATTGACTACAGACTGCCTTTGGGCAATTGGCTTCTGGGGTGCTGTGCTTACCCAGTTTCGACCATCAAACATGAAATATCGTCTAGAGGTAGTGAAGCCAGGGCCATTGAGGGCAGCCAATCAATGAAAGGAAGGTAAGCAGGAACACCAGAATGAAGCTTGTTAGAAAGCCCTGAAACTCAGGATAATGTTAGCAGTGACCAGAAAGAAAGGAGAGCAATGGTCTTTTGGAGCAATTCACATTGCAGTGGATTTCTCCAGCTACTATTCAAGAGGTTTCACACTGGCAGGTAAGAGTGATATCCAAGAAATAAACATATGAAAGCACTTGGGGTATTAGTTCTTGGAGGCTGCTCTTCAGCTCCAGGTCCATTTGGATTTGAGCAGCAGCAGTAGCAGCAGTAGCAGCAGCAGCAGCAGCCAAAGGAGGCCTAAACCCCTGAAGTTGGAGATGGAGAGATTCCTGAGGTTGAAGCTGCTCAATGCCAACCCCTGTAACTGAGGAAGCTCCTTCACTTGTATCTCCAGCTTCACCGATCTTGGCTCATAGAAGAAATCCGACTACCGCAGCTCCAGCACTAGCAGCCTGGACATCGCAAATAGATGTAGATATTTTGAACCCTCATGATCAGACCGGAAGCTCAAGCGCTTTAAGAAAAGGAGCTGTGGAAAGATTCTCCAGGATTGATGACTAGAGGAAATGTAGTTGCTGCACACTTGCAGAATAAAGACATGCAGGGAGGGAAGTGGACTGTGGTGTTGTCCAGATACAGCCACATATAGGTAGTTTGTAAGGTAAGGTTCTCTAAGAACAAAATGTGTTCTCCACTGAGGACCCTAATCTCAATGGAAGTGGTTGATCACACTTCCAAGCTGAGCAGTGCTAGAGGTCAGGGAGCATAGCTCTACAGCATTTTAGAAGAACTCAGCTGTAGATGGCTCAGTTTCTGGGGACCCTGGAGATGCTTGCCTGTGGTATTCTCTAAATGGGTGTTCAGGAGATTCAGTGAGGTGAGGGCAGGAAGAGAGGAGAGCTAGCCTGTCTTCAGCACCTTAATTTGGTTCCAAATCTGCTCTAGGGTCTTCAGCCACCTCAGTCCCTCCAGGCTCTCCCCAGACATGGCAAATTTCCCTGAGTGGAGTGGTGGTAGTTGAGGGGGAGGGTTGGCAGGGAGGGAGACCAAGCCCTGTATAGAGAGAAGAGGAGAGCCCTTTGACAGAGAATATAGAAAGAATTCAGCATACATGCCAAAATTAGAGTCAAAAAGAAAGTTTATTAGAAAAAAGGTAACACCACAGAGTGTCGTCTCCTCTCTGAGGCAGAGTGAGAAGGACTGAGAGAGACAAAGTAAAGGCACTGAGAGGGACCAGAGGAATTTAATTTATATAACATTCTTTAGTTTCTGTGAGTTATAGATTAATAGACTTTGCTAACCCATTTTCTTTGATATAGACATACAATGAAGAAGGGGAAGAGTATGTAGCCTTAAGCACTTCCCAGCCTATAATCCTTAGGTTCTCCATGGTATTTGCCATAGGGAATGACTCTGTTGTTTTCTGTTTCTTCTTCACAGGTATGGAGAATGGGCTGTTAGTAATCCCAGCAGAAATTTTCCTTTGTTCTGAAGGTGTTCTTCTGGCCTGGCTGTAGGGCCAATCAGCACATAGCAGTCTCTGAATGTATCTTGATTAACAGTTAATTCTCTTGTCTCCTCCCTACATTAGTTTCTAAGACAGAATACGCAGCACAGCAGAATTCTTAGTGATACTGAAGTCAGTTGTTCATTTATTCATGTTACCTTGGACAACATTGCTGTTTTCTTTGGGTCTCATCTGTGATATGAGTATGAGAATATCCACCCTAACTACGTTATAGAATAATAAAAGCCAGTGGCTGAACAAGAGAAGGATGTTCACTTTCACCACTTTTATTCAACATAGTACTGGAAGTCTGAGCCACAACACCCAGATAAGGAAAAAAACAAACAAACAACAACAACAAAAAAAAAAACAGTAGGCATCCAAATTGGAAGGAAAAAGTAAAACTAATTATTTGCAGATGACATGATCCTATGTAGAGAGGACCCTAAAGATATCTACCAAAAAACTGTTAGAAATGATCACTGCATCCAGTAAAATAACTGAATACAGAATTAATATTCAGAAATTGGTTGTATCTTTATATACCAAAAATGAACTATTAGAAGTAAAAATTAAGAAAACAATCCCAATTACAATTGCATCACGAAAAAGAAAACACCTGTGAATAAATTTAACCAAGGAAGTAAAAGACCTGCACTCAAAAAATTATTAGATTTTGAAGAAAGAAACCGAATAAGATACAAATAAATAGCATATACTATACTCATGGATAGGAAGAATTCAATCATTAAAGTTTCCATATCACCCAAGGTAATCTATAGATTCAGTGCAACCCCATCAAAAGACCGGTAGCATTTTTTACAGAACTAGAACAAATAATCCAAAATTTTATATGGAGCGACAAGACTTTAAATAGCCACAGCAATCTTGAGAAAGAATAACAAAAGTTGGAGGTATCATAAAACCTGATATCAAACTATACTGCAAGGCTATAGTAATCAAAACAACATAGTATTGGCATAAAAACAGACACATAGATCAAGGGGACAGACTAGAGCCCAGAAAATAAATTCACACCTATATGGTCATTTAATTTATGTCAAAGAAGGCAAGAATATACAATGGGGGTAAAGACAGTCTATTCAATAAATGGTGTTGGGAAAACTGGACAGATATATGAAACTGGGCCACCTTCTTACACTATATACAAAAATAAAATAAAAAAGGATTAAAGACTTAAATGTAAGACCTGAAATCACAAAACTCTTAGAATAAAGTTTAAGTAGTAAACTCTCTGACAATGCTTTCAGTAATTTTTTTTCTGATATAACTCCTTTGGCAAAGTAAACAAAAGAAAAAATAAGCAAATGGGACATGATCAAACTAAAAAGTTTTTCTCACAGCAAAGGAAACCATCAATAAAGCAAAAACAGAACCTATTGAGTGGGAGAAGGTATTTACCAATGAGACATTTGTTAAGGAGTCAATTCAAAATTTAAAGAATTCATACAAGTCAACACCAAGAAACAAACAATCCAATTAAAAAATGAGCAGAATACCTGAATAAAGATTTCTCCAAAGATGACATTCAGATGGCTAATAGACACATGAAAAGAAGCTCAAAGTCAGTGAAGTATAAATGAAAACCACAGTGAGATATCACCTCACTCCTGTCAGAATGTTTATTATCAATAAATCAATAAACAAGTGTTGGCGAGGATGTGGAGAAAAGGAAACACTTGTGCTCTGTTGGTGTGGTTGTAAATTGGTGCAGCCGCTATGAAAAGCAGTATGAAGGGTCTTCAAAAAATTAAAAAGAGAACTACCTTATGACTCAGGAATTTTACTTGTAGGTACTTATCCCAAAAAATCCAAAACACTAATTAGAAATGATACATGCACCCCTGTATATAATTATTGTGAATAATCATTTACAATAGCTAAGGTGTGAAACCAATCTAAATGTCCACTGATAAGACAAATGAATAAAGAATTTGTGGTATGTGTATGCAATGGAATATTACTCGGACATAAAAAAAGAATGAAATCTTACCATTTGCAACAACTTGAATGGACCTAGAGGGTATTTTGCTAAGTTAAATAAGTTATAAATATCATATATCTCTTTATAGGTGTCATATAAAGAACAGAATAAATGAACATAGAAAACATAAACAAACTCATAGATACAGAGAACAAACTGGTGATTACCAGATATGAGAAGGGTTGGGGCACTGGGTGTAAAGGTGAAGGAATTAAGAAGTACAAATTGGTAGTTACAAAATAGTCACAGGGATGTAAAATATATCATAGGGAATATAGTCAATATTATTGTAATAACTATGTATAGTGCCAGGTGGGTACTAGAATAATTGGGTGTATTACTTCGTAAAGTATATAAATGTGTAACCACTATGCTGTACACCTGAAACTAATATAAAATAATGTTGAATGCCAACTGTAATTGAAAAAAAAGAAAAGAAAAAGAAAAGACAGTGGCTACACAAACATACTAATGCAATAACCCAAAGTAGGGAATTCTGACACTATGACTACTTATTCTTGAGTCCTTTGCTTATCTGATATCAGGAAACTTAAAGGTCATGTACCCTGGGAAAGGGTATAGTTAAAAGACATCTTTAGTGGTTAGATAAGTGAGAGATATATGGAAGCATTATGGTAAGTTGATTGACTAAGGAGCTTGACAACTTCTCACATTAAAGGGTTAAAAACTAGAAAAAGCAAGGATGTGGGTTCTCTTCTAGAGCCTCCTTAGTGCACCCTGCCTACACCTTGATTTTTAGCCCAGTGAGACTTTGCAAACTTCCAACTTACAGAACTGAAAAATTTATTTGTTAAAACCAGCAATTTGTGGTAAATTGTTACATTACAGTGGCAATAAAAAAGTAATAGTTATCTTTCGCTTTGTCTGTTTGTTGCCCTTGAAAAGTTGTTTGTGGAGATTCTCTAAGATCTAGGAGGGAAGTGCCTTCCTCCACAGAGGGCCTGGGTTTGGTCTGTCAGGCGCGTGAGGATACTATTTGTTAGGGATATCCCTAAGCAAAGGCAAGGTGTGAGATTCCCACATGTACACTAAAGTTGCTACCTTTGTGAGGGCCTCTCTGTGGCTGGCCCTAACTTCTTGAGGATTTTTTTCTCGTTTTTTTTTCTCCTCCTGTACTCATTGTCAAGGCAAACTTTTCTATAGCTCACTAGAATTGGGGTGGAAAACACGCTTAGTTCTGTTTTTCAATTATCTTGAAGATATAGCTCTTTGTATCCCAGCTTAAGAGGCAGACTATCTCCTGTAAGGCTCTCCATGTAGGGGAGGCCCTGGGTCTTAATTTTGTCTTCTTTGCAAAATTTCTGAAATGAATCCTAAATTTACCATGATTGAGAATGCTCTCAGGGAAAACGGAGGTTTGATACTGCAGTATTTTGCTCATTTCCCGGGTTCTGAATTACCCAAAGAATCCAGCATTATCCTTTCCTTCTATTTTGTTAGCTTTTTTGATGTATTTTGTCAGTCTTTTTTTCTGTTGGTAGTAAGTCTAAACAATTTACTTTTTCATTACTAGTAATTAAGGAAACTCCTGTCATTTCTACTTCTAAAAATGTCTTAGTTTGTCCATTTCTCTTCATTTCTGTGCTTTCTCACTAATCCATGCCTAAAAATGCCCAATCTCTTAAAAATGACTAATCTATCCATTTATGCCCATTTCCTTTGCCAGTATCCTAATGTAAGCTATTATTGATTCTTTTTTTTTGGAAGGCAGCCAGTTACCTGCTTTCCCCTATCTGATCCCTCCAGTGATAGAAAAAATATTTATGAAATAATTTTAGTTACTTTTTAAAAATATTTTCAAATTTTCCCAACTCTTCTTAGAATAAAGCCATGACTTAGAAGACTCTACAAGCTCTGACTTCTGGCTATCTATTCAAATTCATCTCATACTTCCCCTTGTTCACTGAATTTCAGTCACTTGTTCCCTATCACATTGCCCTGCTTTATTCATTCATAGCAGTTACCAAAATCTGCAATTATTTTGTGCATTGTCTGTCTTTCATGTAGCATATTTACTCTGTAAGAGACAGTACCTCTTCTACTCTGTTTAAAACCACGATCACTTCAGTCATTAGCACAGTGCCTGGCATATATTTATTTGCAGCGCAATACTATTTGTTGAATGAAAATATATATTCTTTTGAGCAAGTCTCTTTGGGATATTAATAGGCATTAATTAAAAGAGTTTGATGTTGAAATAAATGTAGTAAATACTAGTTTGAATAAAATGAAATTGGATCTGGTTTTCTATAAGGTGTCTCAGAGTGTTTGTTATGTTAAAATGCATGGTGAATTTTCTAAATGAGACAGTGTGGAGAAGCACTTCCCAATCTTATTTGAACCTAGAGGCTTTGTTCTATTTTCTATGTTTTTAAAACAATTCTCAGGTTTGGGGTTGAATGGAATACAATTTGGGAAATGCTCTTCCATAACTTAAGTTAGCATGTTACAAAATTGCCTTCTATTGTTTTTAATAGAATTTTCTTGTGTGTATCCTGTCTTCTTAGTTGCAATTAGAAAGTATGTGTCCTAAGTTTTTACATTTCTCACATAGAGGTTGCTCAATAACTATTTCCTGCAAACATTTACAAATATTACTATAATTACATATTACTATGTATAATTACAAATATTACTATAATTATATATTACTATATTAAGAAATATTATAAAAGACTTGAAAGCTAGACAAAAAAGATGAGAATGCCATGTTAAGGATAATATAAGAAGTTCATCTAGTGACACTGTCAAGATCTGCTTGTTTGAAAAATATTCACTGGATCCAAGAACAGACCTAGGATCTAGAAACATTACAAAAAGTGTGCTTTGAGATCCTTTGTGTCTCCTTAATTTGCCTGATTCCAGAGATTCTATAAATAATCAGAAAAGATTAGTGAGGTTTATTTTCAGAATTCTCGTGTGTCAAAGATTGCTGGCCATTTATCTGTGTAAAATGTCTTTAACTTTCAGAAGTTGTAAGTCAAGAATGATTGCTACTTAGAGAGTAGTAAGACCCAATTATCCTGGAAAGTATATATTTCAGACAAGAATCTGAAAGATCTGGCCTACTTTGGTGAGAAGGCATGGCAGCAATCTTGTCTCCAGGGCAAAACTCTGGCTGCCATTTGCCTCTCTGATTAAAGACTGGGATCTTATCCATAAGTCTAATGTTTGCACCTGAAAGTCTGTGCAAGCTTCAGAAAGTGAAGTAGAGCAGTAGTGAATTTGCGGACATCTCTCCTATGCCGAGGGCTCTGAATTCTAGAGTGAATAGAAAATAGAAGGGGCCAGAGCCATCTGGTCTATACATGCTCTACCGAACAATGGGTAAAGACCTAGTTTTAAAAAATTAGATAATGTACATTCCCAGGAGACTGCTTTCCTGCATTGTTCAATTTTGATTATTTTATTTTTCTATGTAGGTTTGTTAACATGTTATCTGTGTTCACATTTGTTTTTCACCTATGGCTGAATTTATAAACTAAAGTTTAAAGTCCTCTGGGTGTCTGTAAATGATGAAATATTTTATCTTTCTAGTATGAGCATCAAATATCTTCTTATTTCCAGAGAAAACTCATAAATTAGCTAATAAATCTTCAATTTAATGGAACTCTAATTCCAATTGATTATAGAAAATAATAAATATTTTTGTAAGTTAAAATAAAGAAATAAAATGTCCAGAGAATAAAAAAATTGAATTTTAATAATTTAAATATGCTAGCGTTTTAAAGAAAAAACTTTTAACTGGAAGAAACTGCTAGCTCAAAAGCATTTATGTTTAATAATCCAAAGTCAGGTATTCAGAATAAACCCTTGGACAAATTAGATTGGTTTAGTCATTTTAATTTAGAAAGAATTATATGTTTTCTCCCATCATTTTATAACAGGTTGGAATATAACAAATAAGCATTTTATTTTTTGCAAGACTGCTTTGTTTTTGCATAGAAAAACTCAGTAATCTGAAGCTAATAAACTTTTTCTACTGGTTTCACTAATCTCATAAACTAGCATTACTTCTGAAAACTTAGCATTATTAAAAATGTAAAATGATGTGTTCAATGATGTGTTGAATTTTATTTCTGATAAATGTAAAATGATGTGTTCAATGATGTGTTGAATTTTATTTCTGATAAATGTTTTTGTTATCAGCAGTAATTGTATTGCTTTGTAATGTGTCATCGTGTACACAATTTTTAATAACAAAGGATATTGATGCTAACTTTAAAACTTGGACTAATATAATTAACAATGCAAAATCATTGGATACTAGATAATTTTTTATAATGTAGAATGCAATAACATTGATTATAAGGCATAGTTTTAATTTGCTTCCTATTTTACATGTCATAAAATGTCAATCAGATAAATTTGATAGTGTCTTTAGCTACCTTTAGACCATGTCAAAGGAGCACATTTAGGCATTCATAAAGTGTGTGTTCATTACGGATCTGCTGAGATGCTTGTGTGTGATAGAAATTCTCAAGTATCAACTCCTATTTTTCTCTATGCTAATGAGGAAATAGAAGTTGGTTACTGTGTTAGTCCACCCGGGCTGCTATAACAAAAACACCATAGATTGCATGGCATATACACAACAGAAATTTATTTCTCACAGTTCTGGAGGCTGGAAAGTCCAAGGCCAAGGTGCTGGCAAATTTGGTGTCTGGTGAGAACTTGCTTCCTTGTTCATAGATATGGCCTCACATGCAGGAAGGAGTAAGGGAGCTCTCTGGGGTCTCTCTTAATCGTAGCACTAATCCCATTCATGAATACTGCACCCTTATGATGTAATCACTTCCCAAAGCCCTCACCTCCAAATACTATCACACTGGGGGTTAGGTTTCAATATGTGACTTTTATGGGCCTGAATCTTCTAAGCCAAGAAGGATCCTACACCCACCTGTATATATCTCGGCTTTTTGGAGGAGAAAGTTTAACTGGACTGCCAAGAGAACTCCTTCTTTATAAGAGAAATGTCTAATATTATCCTGTTGGTATGCTGTATTTCCTGTCTTTATCCTAAGTGAAATCCAAGTACAGTGTGACCTTTTAATGTCATGTTAAATATCATTTAACAGACATAGTTTAGAGTCATCTATCTCTAGGGGGATGAAATTTTGTTAAATTTAGTATTTACTGTTTATGGGATCTCAGATGTAACATAGTTACATAGATGTAACAAAAAACTGCCAAGTTGTGTTAATTACCATTTTAGTGTGATAGAAAAGATAAATCCCAAAGGTTAAGGTTATACTGCTCTGTAGGACATTAACTGGTTGACATATAACTTAGGAATTTTCAGTGTTCTTATTTATACTCTGATCATATAAAGTATTTTAGTATTCTCTTTTGAATTGGTTTTGCTATTCTACTGTTCTTCACTTAAGAATTAAGTGCAGGTTTTGACCTGTGTACATCATCTAGTTGAGAATTATGTTTTATAACATTAAAAATATCCACCAAGAGCAACAATTTATAAAAAAGTATTCCATTACTAATGAGAAAAGCTGTGTTTTCTGTGTAAGATCCATTCACAGGCACTAATTCGGTAAGCTGCTTGAGGTATCACCAAGAGACTCAGGTATTGTATTAAGGCTCTATAGTAACTTGAAGAGTGTTTCTGCTTCTACAGCTTCCAGTGATAACTTGCTATCTGTAATTCAGTCATACCCACTGCAGGAAGCCTGGTTGAAATAGAAACCAGTTTTATTCAGGTACAGACTGATGCATGGAAAATTGGTAGTGTATATAGTTGCCAAATTAATCAATCCAAGGTAGGTAAAAGAGATGGATTATGCTATGCAATAAAGTCTGACTGTTTCAGAGCCTGCAGTGCCGAAGGTCAGCTTTCTAGCAAGAACTGAAATTCAGACAACTCAAAGAGCAGCCTAGGGAATCCCAGGGCTCATTAGGCTGAGTAGTGGCAAAAGGACTATAAAAGCCTTGGATACAGCCAGAGAGCCCTAGGGACAACGGATCGTTCCAATCGGGACAGCCAGCCATCAATTAGGGCTTGGTTTATAATGAAGCAGTTAGGGCATAGACAGGGTAACTGTGATGGTCATCTAAGAATTTTTTATTTTGCTGGCCTGAAACAATGAAGAAGGGGTTGGTGGGCTGAAGAGCAGGGTAACATAATCCTCCTTTAAACTCACATAGTTTCATCATTGCGTAATGATGTAAGTTTTTCATATATATTTATTCAAAGCTCCAGTCACCTCCCATGCTCCTCTTTCTGTCTCTGAAACCAGTTTTATACCTCCTGTTGTATTTATTTTTTTCTATATATACTCTGACCATCATTTTTTAAATTTAAGAATTCTTTGGAGTTTTGTTGTTTTACACATTCACAGAACAGCAAAATTCCTATAGAATTAGGGAATTCTAGGACTGGTGGTATCTTGGAAGGTGGTTACAAGGTTTGGATAAGGTAGGATCAACTTTATACAATAGAAGGCACTGGATTCACATTATATAGCTTTTAGACTACTCAATTCTACAATAGTCCCTTCGAGATTCTATTTTCCATTTCTTAAGTTATTTCAGTTCCTTTTTGCTGAACCTTCTTCACTTCCTACAAATGCAGTATAAAATGCAACATTTCAAACAAAGCCAGAGAAGTTTACAACAGAAAGATTATGCCCTTCTCCATGGGAAACACTGTGATGAGTAGTAGCTCCAATAAATGGTGTCTATTTCTTGGTGTTTTATCAGAAAAATACAAATTTTGTCTCACTTAATATTTTGCCTAGAGCTAGTTCTATATTAAAAAATATTATAATCTGTTCATTCTTAACCACTTTAATGAAAAAATATCTCAATGTTTCCTAATTTTTTATTTGTAATCCAAGATTTCCCACCCAGTGTTGGGGTAGATGCAAGTGTAGAGCAAGAGAAATAGATAAAACAATATCTTTGTTTGTCCTTTTTTTCTCTTAAGAGTACTTATAGTTGTTGAAATGCCCAATAGCAGCATAATTATGATTTCTCTTATTATCCTTTCCTAAAAAATGAGTCATGGCGAGCCTCTTTTGTATATGCCTCAATATGGATATTGCCTTTGGTCTGTTCTTTTGGTAATTGTTAGTGTAATCCAGGCACTGGCCTATTCAACCTGAGATTGATTTTTCTCTAAATTTTCTCTAAATTTTTCTCTAAAGATTTATCTCTTCTTTTCAAATCTCTACAAACTTCCCAACCTCTCTGTTACCTGGATAATAAATAAAGACAAAGACCATGAGCTACTTTTCAATTCTTACTCAATAATTTTTTTTCTAACATATACATTTATTATAACTATTAACTTGTATACAATATAGCAATGCATGGCACAAAGCAGTCTTCCTTAATATGATAAATGATTATGTAATAAGCATTATGATCTAAGTACGAAGATGAATAAGAAATATGCCCTTACTTTGAGGGACTTAGTCTTTTTGTGTGTGGGTAAATGTATGTTGTTCATAGACAAATTGCATTTGACTTTTAAAATAGCTTTGGGAGATATTACTATCTCTATATTAGGTTGAATAAACAAAGAATAAAACTCAGGTTTAATACCTTGCCTGAAGTCACTCCATTGGTGAGTGGTTGAACTGGGCATTGAATACTTCATTTTAGAACTCTTGTCCTTAAAGCAGTGGTCCCTAACCTTGTTGGCACCAGAGACTGGTGCTTCTGTGAGAATCTACTGCCCAGTGATGATTTGAGGTGGAGCTGAGCCAGTGATGCTAGTGCTGGGGAGTGGCTGTGAATGCAGATGAAGCTTTGCTCACTTGGCTCACCTCCTGCTGTGAGGTCCAGTTCGTAACAGGCCAGGGACTGATACTGTTCCTCAGCCCAGGAGTTGGTGACCCCTGCTTTAAAGAATATAATTCTGTCTATTAAAAAATAAAATGATTCTCATGCTCTCATCATCTCATGCCCAGATCATTGTCTCCCTTCCTAATTTGTTTTAAATGCAATTTAAAAGCATTACAGGAATAAAAAGTTGGAAGGGATGCAAAAATGATCCTTTTTCTATTTATGCAAGAATGTACATTTCTTACCTTAAGTATTTTTCATCTTGGAATATAATTCTATAAACACCAGACTCAAAATCTGATGACTTTTTTTTTTTTGCCTTTTGTCTAACTTAAGTCTCTCTTGTTCCAATTTAAACCTTTTTCTAGGTCACTTGGTATTCTTGACTTGATGAAAAAAGAAAATGCTTCTAAGGTGACAGAATTTGTTCTTCTGGGCCTATCATCCTCTTGGGAGCGGCAGCTATTTCTCTTCTTAATATTTTTGTTGTCTTATATGGCTATTGTCCTGGGAAACCTCTTGATAGTGGTAACAGTGCAAGTTGATGCTCACCTACTCCAATCTCCTATGTACTATTTTTTGAGCCATCTGTCCTTCATTGATCTGTGCCTGAGCTGTGTCACTGTACCCAAGATGTTAGGGGATTTCCTACAGCAGGGCAAGACCATCTCTTTCTCAGGATGTCTGGCCCAGATTTACTTCCTGCACTTTCTGGGAGCCAGTGAGATGTTTCTGTTGACAGTCATGGCCTACGATAGGTATGTTGCCATATGTAATCCTCTTCACTACCTGATAGTCATGAATCGCCAGCTGTGCTTTCAGCTGGTTTTTGCCTGCTGGTGTGGGGGTTTCATCCACTCTATCACACAAGTCATACTGGTCATCCAAATGCCCTTCTGTGGCCCCAATGAATTGGACAACTTCTACTGTGATGTCCCACAGGTCATCAAGCTGGCCTGCATGGACACATATGTGGTAGAGGTGCTGATGGTCTCAAACAGTGGTCTGCTGTCTCTTGTCTGCTTCTTAGTCTTGCTATTTTCTTATGCCGTTATTCTCATCACCCTGAGAACTCGCTTCCGCCGGGGCCAGAGCAAGGCACTCTCTACCTGTGCCTCCCACTTAACGGTGGTCAGCCTGATTTTTGTACCATGTGTATTCATTTACCTGAGGCCTTTCTGCAGCTTCTCCGTAGATAAGGTTTTTTCTGTCTTTTACACGGTAGTCACACCTTTGTTAAATCCCCTCATCTACACACTCAGAAATAATGATATGAAGACAGCCATGAAGAAACTGAGGAAAAAGCATGTGGCATCCTGCTGCCATGTTAAAGGCTGAGCAGGAAGAGGTGATTTAGAAAACATACTCTTTCTTGGGAAACTTTTTCGTGCATGAAAACCAATTTGGTGATTTTGATATAAAAGAGAATCCAGCATATAAATTGTAATTGCATTGCTCTTGATTATAGTTGGGAGGCATAGGTAACTTTCTTAGATGTTAAACATTTAGCAGGGGACTCAGAAGTGTTTACTGGCCCACAATCACAACAGTCATTAATTGAGTAATAGAGTCAAGAGGATGCCTTGAAAGATCAACTCTTCTATCCTTTGTCTGTTAGTCTTCTTTTATTTTACTCATTTCTCTTTTAAACTCTATTCAAAAGAAAGATATTACATCTTTTTTGTGTCCTGCTTTGATGTCATGAAGTTCCTTCTCATGTCTCATCAGAGCCTCTTTGGAAGCAGTGTGACTCCATTTTGTCCTGTTTCTAATGAAGCCTAAAAATATCACTAACGACCCTGTGTCTTAGTGTTCATCCAGGAACTGTGTTCTGTGTTGTGCCAAATTTTAGAAATGCAGTCAAATAACTCACTTGAATGAACCCACGTTCTTAGAGAAGTTCATGTGTGAAGAAAAGGAAATCTGGGAGTCTGGATGATGAGAGCTTTTAGTATTCTGCTGTAGAGGCAGTTACAGGAAAGGTACCCTGTTTCTTTGAATGGTATTATAGTGGGGACAAGTTGATAAGCTGACTCTTCAACTGACTATAATGTTTAAGAGCTCTGAACTCTAAAGCAAAAGAGAGAGAAAGAAATGAGGTGTGTTTTAAAGCACTTCTCTACCCTATTCCTATCCTTGAGGTTCTCATAGCTATTATCTCTGAATATCAAAAGGGCTTTAAGAAGTAGAAAATTTTTTAAATTAAATTTATTGGGCTGACATTGGTTAATAAAATTGCATCGGTTTCAAGTGTACAATTCAGCAATATATCATATGTATATCGCATTGTGTTTATCACTCAAAGTTAAATTTCCTTCTGTCACCTTATATTTGACCCCCTTTATCCTCACCCTCTTTTCCTTTTGGTAATCACTAAACTGTTGTCTGTGTCCATGAGTCTGTTAGTTTTTTTCATTTGTTGCTTCCAGTTTTATATCCCACGAGGAATATTATTCAATTCATTTTTACAAATGAATACAGATTTGTTAAGTAACTTGCTCAAATCACTTAGAAAAAGTGTAATCAACCAAGGAAGCTGCTAAATTTACATAATTAAGATTAAGTTAATATTTTTTTCTCTACAGAAAGAGTATTTATCTCAGGTACATGGATTAATTGCTTAATTTCAACTATACAGCTCCAGAATCAGGATCACTTAAATGTTTGCATTTAAGATTATCTATTTCTGATATAAGGCTCTTTGTAACTTTATGGTTATAAAATTATTCACTTTATTTATTAAATAAAAACATAATGACGGACTTTTAGGAATACTTTTATATTTGTTTATTTCCTAATCTAGTGCTATGGAGAAAAACCTTTTTGATTGCTTAGCTGAAAAGCATACCTCAGGAAAAAAGATGTTTGAAATTCTACCTAATGCTAGGATATACTAGGAAATTTACAATACCCCTCATCACATGAGTTTTCTTTACATTGGAATAAAGAATGAATTTCTATTTTTGTGCTAGGAGTTAGTGACTTTATGTTCAAGAAGCCTTATGTATAGATGTATGTATATATGTATATGCATGTGTATGTATGTATGTATGTATGTATGTATGTATTGCTACAGAAGGACTCACAGATCAGGAGCAATACTATCACTTGGGTGATTTCTTAATAGAATGAGAGAGAGTGAGAGTGGCATCCCTAGTACAGATCACATTCCCCTCTTTCCTTTTCACTTCACATTTCCACAATGAACCATTGCCTGCAGTGAATATGCAGAAGAGCAGACAGGAGGAAACTGCCAGACAGAGAGAATCCTATGTGGGCTGACAAGAGGTAAATGGTGCTAAGTCAGCAAGGCAAGTTGCAGGAACATGAAGCTCCAGGCTTCCTTCTCACATCGGCTGGCTACAACATTCTCTTTTTCTAATGTTCCTCTTTCATAGGAAAATTTAAGGTCTTGGAAAATCATTTTAAATGCCCTGTTAATAGCTGCGATTAGTAGCATAATATTCAGAAAAGTAAGAATTTTGTATATTCCTTTTTGCATTTTCAGTACTTGCTTAAATTCACATTTGCAATACTTGCTTAATCAATTATCTATATTAAAATTATCTTTATTAATACTATACATGACTGATATCTACAGAGTTCCCTGCTCAAATGCCCTGAGCCCACTTCCAGGGTCTGCTTGAGCCTCTTACTTGGAGTCAGATAGCCTCATCGTAGTTCAGCTTCACCACTTATCAGATGGCAAGCGATTTAACCTTTCAATACCCCTTTGACTGTAAAATATGGACAGTAAGAGTATCTGCCTCATAGTATTCTCAGGAAAACTAAACAAAATAATGCTTATAAAGCTCTAATAAGCATGTCTACCTGTGGTCAGAACTCAATAAATATTGTCTGTTTATTTTATCATCAATGTTAATTTACCATTAAATAAAAGGGAAATAAAAATTGGAAAAAGGTTGTACAGTTTTTTGATATTAGAGAATCACAGGGCAGGAGAACAAGAGCTTTTGACTGTAGGCCCCTGCCAAAAAAAATCACTAATAACTTCTTTGTTCATATTGAAACCAGCCTCAATACAAGACATTTCATGTTAGATGATAATATATGCGTTCTCAAAATTATATTTAAAAAAAATCTCATTTTAAGTTTTTTTTTTTTCACCAAAAAAATGTTCTGGTTAACATCACACTTTCAAGGCTTTTATGCCATAATTTTAAACTTAAATAATGAAAACAAATTTTAAAATAGTTTTAAATTTATGAAAAAGTTGAAAAGATACTAGACAGTTTCTGTATATCTCACACCATTTCCGCTATCATTAACATCTTACATTACTTTGGCACATTTGTCACAATTAATGAATCAATACTGATATATTATTATTATGAACTAAATCTCATATTTTATTTATATTTTAATAGTTTTTTTAACAAATAGTTACCCAAGTTATTTTTAATATATTATCATGCTAGCTATTGATTTATTATCCTTATGCTCTTTATGTTCCTAAGAAGTTTTAGTTGCAATTATTTCATAAACAAACGCAAGCACCTTGTGAGCTTCTGTTACTTAGAGGAAATGCTAAAATCTATATGCAGTAAAATGTAAATACAGTGCAGTCTGGTTCCTACTTCTTAAATGAGTAACTGTTTGACTTCCTATCCTTAACCATCTCTTCCTTTTCTTCCTTCAAGTCTGTAGTTTCTCATCTGCAAGTTCTATCTTCCCCAGATTCTGATACAAATATTATTATGAAAGTCTGTAATAGTATGGAGTGTGAATGGAGATAAGAAAATCTGGAATAATACCTAAGAATCCCCACATTATTGACTTCACTAGAATACCACTCCAAACCGTGGGCCTAATTCTAGTGACAAAGCTTGTTCTGAGACCAAGTCTCAGTCCTAGTCTTCACTTATTGTCCCCGTCCTCTCCCATAATACAAACTTCTGAAGTATTTGCAGTTTTCTCATAGCTTTAGGCCTCTGACCATGTTGCTTTCTCTGCTGAAATTACCCACATTCCACCTTCAATATCAGATTAAGAGTATTAACTTCACCAGAATGTGAGGGGAGAGGAGAGGTAGATAGAAAAAATAAAAATTAAAATAATTTATTCAATTAAAAAAATAAATACAAAAAAAGAGTATTAACTTCTTGGAAGTTGTTTTGATCCTGTCTTTGTAGAGTTTTGTTAACTGATCCTTATATGAATTCTCACAGCATGCTATATTTATCTTTAGTCAGCATAGCATTTATCATATTTATTGCAATTTTCTTTTCACATACTGGACTGCACATTATTCAGTGGTCTTTGTTCAAGACTATCCAGCACAGTGCCCAAGAATAAATACTCATCATTTTTTAAATTGAGATATAATTTACATATAACATTGTGTAATTTTATGGTGTACAAAGTATTGATTTTATACATTTGTTTATTGCAATATGATTACTATCGTAGCTTTAACTAATACCTCTATCATGTCACGTAATTATCAGTTTATTTTGTGGTGAAAACGTTTAAGATCTAGTTTCTTAGGAACTTTGAAGTATATAATACAGTATTGTTGACTATAATCTCTATGCTGTGCATTAAATCTCCAGAACTTAATCACCTTCTATTTGCAAATTAGTACCCTTTAATAACATCTCCCCAATTCTCCTTTCTCCCAACTCCTGGTAACTATTCTTTTACTTACTGTTTCTATGAGTTTGGCTTTTCCTTTTCTTTCAATAATTATTTCAATTTTTATTTATTTATTTTTTATTCTTTTTAAAGAAAGTTATTGGGTGACACTGGTTAATAAAATTATATAAATTTTATGTGTACAATTCAATAATATGTCACAGGTATATTGCATTGTGCGTTGACCCCCTTGAACCTTATCTACCTCTTCCCTCTCTGCTTCCCTCTGGTAACCACTAATCCATTGTTTAAGTCCATGAGTTTCTGTTCATTTGTTGCTTTCAGTTTTATATTCCATATATGAGTGAAATCATACAGTTCTCAACTTTTTCTGACTTATTTCACTTAGCATGATAATTTCCAGATCCATCTGTGTTGTCACAATTGACAATATTCCATCCTTCCTTACAGCTGAGTAATATTCCATTGTATATATGTACCATATCATCTTTATTCAATCAACTATTGAAGGGCACTTTGGTTGTTTCCATGTCTTAGCCACTGTGAATAATAATGCTGCAATAAAATCAGGGAACATATATCTTTACGAATAAATGTTTTGAAAAATTTGGGGTAAATACACAGAAGAGGGACTGTTGGGTAATATGGTAATTGTATTCTTTTTTTGTGTGGAACTTCAATACTGTTTTTCAAAATAGCTATATCAATTTATATTCCCACCAGTAGTATACATGGGTTCCTTTATTCCCACAACCTCTCCAATACTTGTTAATACTTATCTTGTTGATGATAACCATTATTAGAGGTGTGAAGTGGTATTGCATTGTGGTTTTGATTTGCATTTCCCTAATAGCTAGGGAAATGGAGCATCTTTTCATATGTCTGTTGGATATTTATATGTCTTTTTGGGAGAAGTGTCTGTTCAGGTTCTCTGCCATTTTTTAATGGATTGTTCATTTTCATTGTTGTTGAGTTATAGAGTTTTTAAAATATTTGTTTTTTTAAATCAATAATCATTTTATTTTATTTTTTTAATAAAAAAATTTCATTATGGTGACATTGGTTAACAAAATCCAGTGTTTTAGGTGTACAATTTAACATGTATATGTATATGTATATATGTATATGTGTATATGTATATACACACATATATGCATATATATAAAATATACATACACACACACACATATATATATATAGAATTGTGTCAGTTTTTTATGTGTTTTGGATATTAATCCTTTGTCAGAGGCATTGTTTGCAAATATCTTCTTCCATTCATTTGGTTGTCTCTTTGTTTTGTTGATGGTTTCTTAAGCTGTGCAGAAGCTTTTTAGTTTGATATAGTACCATTCACTTACTTTTGCTTTTACTTCTCTTGCCTTTGAGGTAAATTCATAAAATCCTCTCTGAATCCAAAGTTCATGAGTTTAGTCCCTACTTTTTTTCTACGAAAGTTATTGTTTTAGTTCTTATATTTAGGTTTTTGATCCATTTTGAGTTAATTTTGGTATATGGTGACAGCAGTCTAGTTTCACTTCTTTACATGTGGCTTTTCAATTTTCCCCAGCACCATTTATTAAAATGCCTTTATTTTTTCTATTGTATGTTTTTGCTTCCTTGCTAGAAATTATCTGCACATACATATGAAGGTTTATATCTGGGCTCTCAATTCTGTTTTATTGGTCTGTGTGTCTGTTTTTCTGCCAATACCGTGTCATTTTGATTATTGTCACTTTTTAATAGAATTGCAGTGTGATACCTCCAACCTTGTTCTTTTTATCTCAGGATTGCTTTGGCTATTTCGGGTCTTTTGTGATTCCATTCAAACTTGGTGATTATTTATTCTGTTTCTTAAAAAAATACCATTTAAATTTTGATGGGTATTGCACTAAATCTGTATTTGCCTTGGGTAATATGGCCATTTTAACTATATTAATTTTTTCAATTCATAAACATGGAATATCTTTTCATTTCTTTGTGTCTTCTTCAATTTTTTTAAATAACATCTTGTAGTTTTTTGTATAGGTCCTTCAGATGCTTTGTTAAGTTTATTCTTAGATACTTTTCTTTTTGTTGCAAATGAAAACGGAAACTTTTTTCATTTTTTTATTCTGAAATTTTTTAGTTATTCTATAGGAATGCAATAATTTTTTGTACATTTATTTTGTATCCTGCAACATTACTGTATTAGTTTTCTGTTTCTAATAGTTTTTTGGTAGAGTCTTTAGGTTTTTTTATATAAAGAATCATGTTGTCTCCTCCATTCTACTCTCTTCTCTCCTCTCATTTTTCTCTTTCCTAATCTTTTCCCAGAAATATTGTATAATCTAGTAGGGGAAACAGATTCATAAACATAATACAATATAACAAATGCAGAAAATGCAGACATAGAAACATATACTGCATACTATGAAGGGGTTAATATAAACTGAAAAACTGACCAAAGGTTAAGGGAGGAAAATTTTACATATTTTGGTCTTGAGCAATATTTTTTCAGACCCTATTGGAGAATTTGAATACTCTTTATCACCCCAGCTTGCTATTTCATTTTTAACTCTTGCTGTGTGTTTTTCATCTCCAGATGTTTTATTTGGCTCCTTTTGAGGGTTTTAATCTCATTGCTCTGCTCATCCAGTTGTTTTTTCAATTCCTGAAATTGTTAATTTGAGTTATTTTGGATCTCATTGAGTTTTTTCAGAAGTACCATCCTGAAAATGATATAATTGTATTAACCAGTTATCTCAATAGACATAAGAATAAAATGAAATAAAAATCACACCAAAAATAATTGTTTTAAATTTTTTTTAAGACAAAATGAATTAAGCACTTCTTTGTGTGTTTTTAGTAAAGTTGGAGAGTAGCTGGATATTCTCAATTCTTCAGAAAAAAGTTTTTATTCTGAGAATCTTTTTAGGTCTTGTTTCATAACATACCTTTTAATAATTCTGCCATGTTATTATTCATCAGCACTGCATACCTAAAATATTCCTGTAAATATTTTATAAAATTGTATCAGACACTTAATTTTTTTATGTCACAGAGCTAGATACACAGTTGATACTTATGACAGAATCTACTGGTTGTACCCATTGTTCTTTTTACCTTAGTAACAGAGACTTGATATTGTTTAAGTGATTATGCTAAAATATTGCTTTTACCAGTCCATCATTTGAAGCTGGGAGTGGATAATTTGGT
Source organism: Cynopterus sphinx (assembly GCA_030015415.1). NCBI lineage: Eukaryota > Metazoa > Chordata > Mammalia > Chiroptera > Pteropodidae > Cynopterus > Cynopterus sphinx. Next base: position 80,185,008 of record CM057384.1, read on the forward strand.
CTTAACAGTAGCTGGTGATTGGGACTTTGAAATGGTTTCTCTGCACATCAGCTCTTCCATACATTATCACCATTTTGTTGCATTTCCTTATACTTATTTTTTTATATTTCCTTTTCTCTATAAAAACATTTTACTATGTAAATGCTTAATTTTTAAAAATTAAAATGGTAGATTGCATTAGTTTTTCTTTTTCCTTCAAGTAAAATAATAATGATGATAATAGTAATGATAACATCAATAGGGGAAAACATTTAGATTCACAAAAACAAAAGAACAGGATAGAAGTTAAATGCAGACAAAAGAGTCCAACAAATGTTGGAAAAAGAGAAAACAAAGGTGTGGTAATTGTTGGTAAAGTAGAGAAGGCTAACTCTAAAGTACCAACTGAGAGCAACATGAAGAGAAATACACAAATTTATCTCCCAGAACCCCTGACATGCTTGAGATGCCAGGACACCAGGTAAGGGAGATAGTATGGTTCATGGCTGGTAATAGGGGGATTAAAGAGAAATGAATGGTTTAATCTTCCATTCTTTCTTTTCACCCCTCACTCCCGGGTGTCACTCAGGTATACCTTCACAAACAGAATATTGGCATATTTGCATTAAGAAATTGAACGATACTATTTCTTAGAAGACATTTGGAAAAGAAAGGTTTCCCAGGTTCTCTGACTCAGGGAAACTGCCATAAATTCTTCACTTGGTCTCTGTCTCCTGAAGCAGTTCTAGGGCATGCCACATGCTGAAATCTACATAGATTTTGTTTTAAAAGTCATTCAGCATTATTTTCTTATTAAAAATGTTTATTCTCACTTTCATGAGAATAATATTTTTATTACCTAATTCTAATTTCTGCCCCTAATATACACTAGACTCTGTTTTAGGTATGTGACATATGTTTTTCAATTTTATTTCTTAAACAACTCTATATGCTCTTGACATCTCTAGTTCCCATATAAGAAAAATTAAGTTCTGAAAGGCAGGAACTTGCCCAAGTAAATGGAGTTAAGAAGCCTTCTAAATAAAAAAGCAGTTGTAAAGAGGCTCAGATTTTTCTATTTTTGTGATGATCAGTGGATTTATAACCTGACAATATCATTATTTGTGTGTCTCTATGTGCATTTAATAAAAATTTGGAGGAAACTGAAGTTTTTTAACCATTTAAAACTGAATATAGCTTAACTTTTAAAAAGTTTCTGTTTTTAACCAAACTCTCCAAAAAGACATATTTATTTTGACTTGAGCTTTGAGGCCATTCAAAACAAATTATAACTCCACTTTAAGTTCTGAATCTTTTCATCTTAATCTTAAACACAAGACTTCAGCAGTTTGTAAAAGAATACCTAAGACTTCCTGGATCACTGAGAATGCAATATTTGTAAATTAAAAGGTAATTTTCATTCTCACTTCATAAACATCAAGTACGCCATTGAGAGTATAATATGGACATAATTTTAGAGGGATAAATTTCTAAAAGATATGAGATGAAGATCAGACTGAGAATAAAATTGAAATGGACCTAATTTTATTTATCATAAAATATTTCTCGATGAGAGATACAGACAAGTATTTGTAGATTCATAGATGGAAGAGTAATTATAGGTTGATTTAGAAAAATAAAGACTATTTCTTGTTCATCATGTATGCCTGTGCCTAGAACAGTGTCTAACATGTAGTAATCATTAGGAACATATAGAAGACATTGAATAAAAGTTAGAAATATTGTGGAGTTATTACTTAAGGCCTCCATTATAAACATGTGTAAACTGTTTAAGTAATTTATTTAGTATTAATATTGAACTTGCACAGATTTCCATTTTTCTAAGAATCTAACATCTAAGTGACATAGTCCTTTGGAATAATAGAATTGTAAATGTACATCATACTTTAGAGGGTATATCACATAATATTTTCCACTCATAATCCAAGGAAATTAGCCATTTTTCTTTCTTATTCTGGGCAATTTCAATCTTTGGGTGAAGCACACATCAACTTTTAAATTATTCCCTCAGAGTTTTGAATCTTAGCTGGCTAGACCTGGCCTCCAGGGAAATGATATTCTTAGTCACAATCTGTGATGCTAGTTAGCTCACTGTTACATCAGGGAAGGAACTCATATATACCAAAATATAGAAAACAAAGTTTTCTGTGTGGATGTGGGACAAAGCACCTTCTACTCCCCCTATTGTCCCTGGCTATCCCAAGATGAACACCAGTAATAGGTAGGTGGAAGAATACTGTTATAATATTTACTTTAACCACTCTATTTTTGTAACAAAGGGAAGGCTAAAATGATGGGAATGACTACATAAAATACTAAAAAAATAGTAGTAAGAAGCAGAAAGTCTCCAGTAAGGAAAGGTGTGAGAAAAACATGGTGATCATATAGAGCAGATCTTAACCATGAAGTTGATAAACAACCTGTTTTTTTGCTTGACTCCCACAACTAAAACATTTAAACCCAAGGCTGGGAAAGGCTCTGAGAAGACACCTTGGTAATCTCATAATTACAGAATGAAATTCTGTAAATCTTATTCTTAAACAATCTCAGAGAAGTTTGTTTTGATTTATGGGTCTTCAGAGAGTGCCAAATCATTAACATAACCGTCTAAAATTTTAAATCTGTCACTCCTGAAATGAAGTCAGCAAAACCCCGACTTATGACTTCAGGATGGTCACTGTGAAGAAGATGGGAGAGATAAGACCTGAGATGTTTCATTTTGAAGAGATTGGTGTTGGTAGAAGCAACAATTTTGGCAGTGAATAAGAAAGAAAAAAAGAAACTTTAAAGCAAGGAGACTCTTGTTGAAATTAATGTAGGTAGAATGGGTATTTGATAAAGAGGATTCCCGGAAACAAAATCAGGAATCAGGAAGTAGAGTCACAAAACAGCGAATAAGTTATAAAACAATTAGATTTGGAAGCAATTGACAATTTTTTTCTACAAATCATTAATTTGTTTCCATAGAAATTCATTTTTTATTGCATTTATTTATTTTAATTAGTTCCAAGTATACAGTACATTGGTTAGACATTTATATAGTTTATAAAATGATCCCCCCAGTTGCTCTTTCTCTCCTCTGGTTTTCCACCTAGCCAATACAGTAATGCTAACTGCATTCCCTATGTCATGCTCCCTATCCCTGTGAGCATATATCAACTACTAATTTGTACTTCTTCAACCCTTCACCCCATTCTCCCAGCCCCCCAACCCACCCTCCCCTCCATCTGTCACCAAATTGTCCACTATTTGGTGAGTCTGTTTTTGATTAGTTTGTTATTTTTGTTCCTTATATTTATAAAAATTCATTTAATCAATTATTCATTCATTCATTCATTCATTCAATAAACTCACATTAAGAACCCTAGTGCCTATAGCTATCTTAGGTTCTAGATAGATATATAAATGAAATATGCTTTATGACCTCAAGGGGCTTAGAGTTTCTGTTGTATTTTGGCCAAAACATAAACTGAAAAATTACAATGCAATGAGTAAAGTTTTTATTGGACATGTGACCAGAGCACTACTATGAAAACCCAACTTTCTATGGTACTTTTTAAGAAATTATTCATGCAAAATTTTGGGCATATTGAAAAAAAGGCCTTTAGAGAGTAGCTGGAGGATTAATAATAGTGATTTATTAACAGTCACATAAGACTGTAGTTTTGAGAAGATGAGAGGGGATAGTAGTGTTTAGAAGTCATATGTTCTTGTCCTCTTCTCTGAGTTATTTCTTAGACTTATTCTTAGTCTTCCAGATCCAAAAATAGTAATAGAATAAAGTGGAGATAAAAAAGTATAGTTAGACATTAAAGGGGAGTATTGTGGAAATCATATATTAAAATGATAGTTTCTCTAGTAAATCTGTTGCTTTGCAAGGGAAAATAATAACAACAATAGTAATTAAAGTAAGTGTGCGCTATATACCAAGTATTTTTCTGAGCTTCACATGCATTATTAGCTGATTAATACAATAATATCATGAGGTAGGTATTATTATTACCTTCATTGCCCTGATGAGACGCATTAAAGCAAAGAGAAGCAAGTGAGTTGCTAAAGTTCACCCAGCTAGTAAGTGGTCAGCTGTGTTAGAACAAAGGCACTCACACTTTATATCAAGTCTATTATAAGAGAAATGCTCAATCAACAAATGATCCTCAAAACACTCGCATATTGAGATAAGCCCTTCTCTGATCCTAATGCTTTCTTCTTGCCTAATTTACTGTGGGCAAAAATGTATATGGGAAATCAAGAAAGTTATCACATCTTGGTATTTCTATTGTTGGTATATTTGTGAGACTCAAGGTCCCTGGTCTCCATACATGCATTTATATGGTGAAGATATTTTTGCACACTACCTCCTCACTATATAGAATAAGATAGCTGAGCTTGAAATATTAATAGAAAAAAATCAATTCAAGTCATTTCTTTTATGTGTTGTATATATCCACAATGATGATTATATTACTGTGCCTCTACATTGTCACCCATATTGTTCTTAATTTACCCTTCTGAGACCTTTACTGTAAATCCACTTTTATTTTCATAGAATCCTAGAATTATAGAGCTAGGAAGAAAAGCTGTAGAGGAAGGTTGAATAGTTTTCCCAATAGCACATAGATTTTGGTGGCTGAGCTATGATAAGAATCCAAGTGTCTCAAATGCTTGCTAAGTGCTCTGTATAGCTAACTGCCTCCCAATCTGGAATATAAGTCAGATAAATGTCCTACACTTTCTTAAATTCAATTCTTAGTGAAGATTTTGGAGAAATTTAAAAATATATTATGTGTGTATATGCAACATTCATAGAATAGTAAAGATAAAACAAAAGCCTTCAAATAATGACTTTGTTTATATGATTCTTTATCCCACTGTTACAAAAATATCTCCTTTGAATGTTGTGCTCTAACATGGACCTTACTGAGGTAGAATATTCTCTATAAATAAACTTCATAAATCTCTTTTATATATTTGGTACCTTCTTGTACTTAACCTTCATGCTCCCTGCTCCATCTAACCTGTCTTCATTTCTCAGCATTTCCTTTGCTTTTCCCATATCTTCACAGAGCTAAAGCTCTACTGCTTTCACCATATCCCCATGATCAACAAGTTTGAAAGGCTAAAGCACCTTCTCTTAAGAACAGTTTTCAATAAACCATCACTTGAATCTGCTTATAAACACTTTGCTTTTTTTTATATAAAACTATTTTTTTTTTTTTGCTTTTTCATTTAAATGAATATCTCCCTGGTGGCAATGTAATCCAGAAACATGGGCTGTTTTTATCCTCAGAAGAAATACAGTACTAATAACTTCTTTTACAGTTTTTTCCCTCTTCATCAATACAACTTCTTTCCTTCCATTTTTTGAGTCCCCCATTTTCAGCTTAATCCTTTTATCTGATGTTATTGTGTAATGTCTAAAAATATTTCTTTCAGTTGTGAGGTTTGTTTGTTTGTTCTGTTAGTTACTTCTTAAGAAGGGCTAGGATGAGTGACTTTTACTATGGGAGAAATTGGCTTTTTTCATTCACATCATCTAAGGAAAGAGAATGGACAATTGTTATAGATGATAGCTAATTTTTGAAAAGCCTCTTGTGTGAGTGTAACCCAGTATTTCTTGAGTCGTTAATTTTTCACTATTTCAAAATCTATGTGGTAGCCTTATCTCTCAAATTAGCAAGGTAAATATTCTCCATGTGGTTACTGAGAGCTTGGCTAGATACGTGGATGAACATTGCATTGTTAGTAAGGAAGAATTTCTGCACAGATTCTTGTTTTTTCCCAAAGCATTGGTTCCCTTGAGGAGAGTTCATAGTTCACTCACCTATAGGGAGTGCCTCTGTACTCCTAGGTATCTCTGTAGTCATCCTCTAGATACTACATCCCTGTAGATTAAGTACAGGATGAGGATTCACTAGATGTTAAAGAGGAGCAGGGTTTTTTAGATTCCACATTCAAATAAGACAATGCAGTGTTTTTTTTTCCTTGTCTATATTATTTCACTTAGCATGACACCCTCCAGGTTCATCCATGTTGTTGCAAATGGAAGGATCTCCTTTTTTAAAGGCTGAATTATATATCATATATATATATATATTTTATCCATTTAAGAGTAGAATGATGGTTACCAGGGATAGGAAGGAGGGAGAAATAGTGATATGTTGGTCAAATGTACACATTGCAGTTACATAGAATAAATGAATAAGTCTAGAGATTCACTATGCAGAATCATGACCGTAGTTAATACTGTATTGAAGACTGAAAATTTGCTATGAGAAGAAACTTCAGGTGCTCTCATCACATTAAAAGTGGTAACTATGTGAAGAGATGATATTTAATTAACTTGACATATTACTCATTTCACTACATATTTGAATATCAAATTATCATGTTAAATATATGCAATTTTTATTTTTAAAAAACAGCGAAAACACAAAGAGCAGTCCTGAATCCAGAAACTTGGAAGGTATAGGTAAATGAATGCAGGATGAAATAAAACCCTCTTGACCAACCGATACAGCAGCTCTAAGAGTAAACACCAATTTGGAATAGCTCTATCTCTTTCTAAATGGTAGTGTGGAAAGAAATACTCTACCTCAGTCTCCATGGACAGCTTATCTCCTAAGGTTTCCTCACAAATGCAATTCCTTGTTCTGGATTTTATTGGCATAATCCCAAGCTTTTCTTAGAATGTGGGAGGGCATTTCTAAATATTTATGGCGGATTCAGTCAAATTAAGAACCTGGAATATGCTAGTTGAACCTCATTTTAGACACAGAAGATTATATATACATATATACATAATTTGCCCTATGGTGTTCAAATTACAGCTGACTTTGGTAGTATAACAATAACAACATACAACCAACATTAAATTCTGCCAATTATGTCACTGAAATATTTTCTAAACATACAATTCTTTCTCCAAATAGCTGTTGATATATCTTTAGCTTAAGCCACTTCACCCCAAAACCTGTAATTCCATTTCAATTTATTTGCATAGCAACCAGAGTGACATTTTAAAATTGCAAGTCATGTTAAGCTGGTTTCTAGATTTTTTTTCAAAAATATATTGGAAGCTGTTAAAATCCAATTTCTTTATTTTAAACTATATTCCATGGTCTTCAATTATCTCTTTATTCTGTTCTTGTGCCTCAGTTTCAGCTCTTCTTCATTTCCTAGAAACTCTTCCCTGCCGTGAGGCTTTTGTATTTGCTGTTCTCTATTCTCAAAATGCTGTTTACCTACATTAGAAGTAGTTGAAATGTCATCAGTTCAGAAGATTTCTAAAAACGTTATCTCTGTACATTACCACCACATGCCACAACCATTTATTCTCTATCATAATACCCTTTTTCATTTCTTCACATCTCTTCTCAATAGTGGTAATTATTAATTTTATTTATATTTTATTCATTTTCCTATTATTCATTTACTAATTTATTGTCTGTCTGTATTTCTAAAATAGAAGTTCAATGAGGTAGAAATTAAGTTTTCATTGTTCCTTGTATTCTAAGCAATTAGGATTGTGGATATTTATTTATTTATTTATTTATTTATTTATTATAGTTATTTATTAACAGATAATTTATAGAAATGACACAGAAGATACATATATTTGGGATAGAGCTTTCAATAGCATGTGTAAAGTTTTGTTCTGACATGCATTAAATCATAAATGCAGGCCAGAATTGTTGTGGGTTTTATATTTCAGGCTATATTCATGTTTGTGTAGAGAATATATGTGTGTATTAGTCCTTCAGTGAGGAAGTGGTGTGGTTTAGTGTCATGATGTGTGTGTGTGTGTGTGTGCGCGCACACACACACATGCGCGCACATGTCTGTTGTGAATAGTGGCTGAGTATTGCTGACTTGAGGGATAGGGAGTTTGGTTGGCTGCCTGACTTTTGGATTGAGAAGTTTTCCCTTTCTAACTTGATGGTTGTGAAGAGTGAAGGAAAGAGACATTCAGCAAGAAGTGAGGAGGGATGAAGGTTCTATATTTTTTTCCTAGGGAATAAATTAGGTAAGTTATGGTTCTTTGTGCAAGTATACCTTATCAGCTTCTAATTTTATGTCATATCTTGGATATTGAGGTACCAAAGTAAATCTCTTTGGCACTTTTTCTGGTAAAATGATATTTTCTATTCCATAATACCTGTTTGCCTTTTCACAACATCAACACACATTCACCTAGATTTTGTTTTTCTATATTTTAAGTGCCATTTTCTCTTCCTCTTTGATGAGATGAGTACAGAACAGGACAGAAAAGGAAAAGTTAACTTGTGTAACAATAATTAGAATTATCATATCAGTATCCCTCGTGAAAATAAAAAGGTTAGGGTCTTATAATAGTGTTTACTGCATTGAAAATACTCATCTCCTTTCAGTCACAAAAGAACATTTATTTTATTAAGAACAAATAATCTAATCACTTCCACATGTTCCAAAAAGATACACATAATATAATAACAAAATATCCAAATAAACTCAGTAATCAAATTATTCTAAATGCTTTTCGTAGAGGTATTTTTTTTTTTTTGGACTCTAATAGTTAATTCATCGGGGAAATAAATGAACAGCATTCTTTGAGTGAACAATTACATACTTGCTGTTTTTTGTTGTGGAAACTGTGGGGCACCCTCTTCAGGTAAGTACAGTAAACTATTGCTATTTGGACTCCTAGGAAACATGTTATTCTGGATAATCACATTTTTAAGAAAGTTGGATTAAAAACTGATAGCATTAGCTTTCTTTTGACTAAAATCTTTCTAAATAGAATTTTAAAATTTTTTATTTTAATAAACATGATTAATTCATGGAGGCCCACACTGGGCTATTCGTAAGTGTGGGAATATTTAGCCATTTGCTAAATACTCCCACAATATCCAGTGTTTTTGTTATTCTGCCTTTTGTGTCATATTTCTGACAAATACTGGTATTTTTTTGTTGTATTTTCTTGTAGTGATCTAACTCTTCTTTGACATATGCTTTTATAACATATTAGATTTAGAAGTCACATGTCTGTTAAAATTATGCACAAATTGAGTCAGTAGTTTTCAAGGAAGAAACATTGAATTTCTTTAGTCAGTAATATTCACAGTGATTGGACATTGTCAAATCTTTTTGGCTTTATAGAGCTTTAGCATTATTTTGTCCATGCTTACCTCCTGAGGAGAGGCAATACTATAAATAGTACATTAGTAGACCAGAAGCAACTCTTTAATATTGACTGTTGTTTATAAGAAATACTTACATTGGTGTGGAAGTTTTTATATTACTTAAAAGAAGAAGGATATTTGGTAGCATGAATCATTATTTCATTTTTATATGAGAATTTTGTTCTATCTAGTGGTGTTAGATTTAATACCAGGTTTTAAGCAAAATTTTAGCAATAATCTTATTGCTAAATTATCACCTTGTCACTTGGAAATAGCAGACTGCATCAGTTTGGGTGGCAAGCAAACCCATTTCTCAGATCTTTTTCCTGCCTTCCTGAAGCAGCAAATAAAATCCATGGTCAATGGAATAATGGTATCTGGTCACAGCCAGAAGAATTTTCAAATAGAGCCATGTATTGTTGTATGTTGTGGCTGCTTAAGCACCAAGAATTAAGCTGTGTAGGCTTTGGTTAAGAAAAAAAGTCCACTCACTATGCATGAAGCCCTGGATCTCTCTGATAGACAAAAACTAAAATACTGTCAGACCTGTATACCAGATGTTAGATGAGAAGCCTATTTCCAAGTTGGCTGGATTTCTCAACAATAACAAAACAATCTAGAAAGAACAGGCTGAGTCTCTTGTTATAAGTCTAAAATTTAGCTAAACTAATAAGTTACTGAATATATTGCTTACTCAGGAAGATGTTTGGGGAAAGGATTAGTGCATTGCTGAATTGCATAAAAAATTAATAACAACAAGTTCAGATTTGGGTTTCAGATGTTACACACTTCATATGGTTTTGATGCTTCTAATTTTCAAGTCATCACTTACTCTTGCTGTATCTTGGTTTATCAGACATAAAATGGGCAACCGAAAATATCCTAATGCAACTTCTTAATGACAGAGAACATCTGATGATAACTCTAGTTAAATGCTATTTGGAGTAATTATAATTTCTTTATTTTCCATAGCCATATTATTTAAAAAGTGAAGAAATGGAACCTGCAAATTATACACGGGTGACAGAGTTTGTTCTCACTGGCCTATCCCAGACTCGGGAGGTGCAACTAATCCTATTTGTTATATTTCTATCTTTCTATTTGTTCATTCTTCCAGGAAATGTTCTTATTATTTGCACCATTAGGCTTGACCCCCACCTGACTTCACCTATGTATTTCCTGTTGGCTAATCTGGCCTTCCTTGACATTTGGTATTCCTCTATCACAGCCCCTAAAATGCTCGTAGACTTCTTTGCGGAAAGAAAGATAATTTCCTTTGGTGGGTGCATTGCACAGCTCTTCTTCTTGCACTTCGTTGGAGCCTCGGAGATGTTCCTGCTCACAGTAATGGCCTTTGACCGCTATGCTGCTATTTGCCGCCCACTCCACTATGCTACCATCATGAATAGACGTCTCTGCTGTATTCTGGTTGCTGTCTCCTGGATAGGAGGCTTCATTCATTCTATAATACAGGTGGCTCTCATTGTTCGACTTCCCTTCTGTGGGCCCAATGAGTTAGACAATTACTTCTGTGATATCACACAGGTTGTTCGGATTGCCTGTGCCAACACCTTCCCAGAGGAGTTAGTGATGATCTTTAGCAGTGGTCTGATCTCTGTGGTGTGTTTCATTGCTCTCTTGATGTCCTATGTCTTCCTCCTGGCCATGCTCAGGAAACATTCAGGCTCAGGTGAGAGTACCAGCCGGGCCCTATCCACCTGCTATTCCCACATCACCATTGTGGTACTAATGTTTGGGCCATCCATCTACATTTATGCCCGCCCATTTGATTCCTTTTCCCTAGATAAAGTGGTGTCTGTGTTCCATACTGTGATATTCCCTTTACTTAATCCCATCATCTACACATTGCGAAACAGGGAAGTGAAGATAGCCATGAGGAAGTTGGTCAACAGATATATTTTATGTAAAGAGAAGTAAAAAATAAATGGCATATTCTATAGTTCTCCTGAGGGTCATATCCTAAAGTAGGAAGAATTTGCAGTGGTAATAATACTGCTTTCACTACCTTCTTTCATCTGAGTTCTTAGAATCCCACTAGGCTTTTTCTCTATTTGGTGAAAAAACAAAGAAATAAAAATGGAAATAAATTTACTCACACTCTCCTTAAAATTTCTTCCAAATCGCTATTAAAATTTATAATATAATAATGGTCTACTAAAATACACATTTTTAGTAATTGTTTATTGGGTAACTTTTCTGGAGAGACTTTGTGAGGAGAATGTGTGTTGAGAAATAATTAAATAAATAAGACCTGGGAAACATGTCAACTATGAATATGAAGAAGCAATTGGCCTGTATATGAATATTATTAGTTACTTTAAGTGACCAAATTAAATATTGTTGTCATCTTTCAGTCTTACCCCAGTGGATTGGTGTTTGGTAAACCATCTTCCCGAGACTATGAATATTGGTTATTTTGTCCTTTAACTCTTCCTCTTGCCAGAGCTGATAATGGAAACTGAAAATTCATTCATATAGCTATTTTAACTGATATTTCAGATGGTAGCCACTTGACAATATTGCTGACATAACTCAAGATTATGTCACATCCTGGAAACAAATTTTATGGATTCAGAACATAGTGTGGTTATTATAAGAGACCCCTTCCTTTCCAGAAGAAGTCTCGAGTCAATCGGTAGTTTTTATAGCCAATCCCTACTAACATGTTTCAAAGTGAAAGGAGACTTGGAGGAAAAATCCTAGGTTAACTGAGATTGATAGACATCTAGCTGTGTGATTTTTATTTATTTTTTTCCTCTTTAATTTTTCCCCACCCCCTCCACCCTTACCCATGAATGTTTCTGTTTCCCTTTAAAAACTGGATCTCTGAAGACGGGGCATCTTCTCCCACAAACTCATGGCGCACCCAGGGTATGGCCCATGGCTCTACCTGGGTTGTTAACCCAGGACCTTCTATGTGAAAAGCAGACATGCTAACCAGTTTTTTTTTAAAGACTGTTATCACCTTTGCCATTTTTTGCATTTTCTGTATTTGCTAATTTTGCCTCTTGTATTAAAATTAAATTAACAGAGTGCTGCTTTTGTTAGTATTATAACTCAGAATTGTTTCCCATTAAACTACTTTGTCAGTGCATATAGAAGACACCTAGATATATTGGTTCCCATAATTGTCTAGTGAATTATTTATTAGTGATCAGTTTACTATTTCCTGACACTAAGATCCTAATAGCGACTGACTGTATTTCAGAGTGCAAAAATTAGATTAAAATATTTGAGTTCACACAAATTTATTTACTTAAATTAACTTTTCCATTTCAAAGTGGGGGTGTGTGTGTATGTCTATCCATCAAAGGTGAGAGAACTTTGTGTGCTTTGACCTTTAATGTTATAACTTATTTGTTAACATATTATGACTAGATTTTGAGGGAAGTAGATACCTGTCAGCATCAGGAATAAATATATGTGAATGAATGATAAAAATAATATCAGGGTTACTTTTTATCTATATTCTATTTATTAATTGAGGAGGTAATTTGTGCCAGACCCTGTGTACCTCAGGTAAATAGGATGGAATTGATGGTACATAAAGTTTGTTCTTTGTTTTGGGAATTTTTCCTCATGATGACCCTTTTTCGTCTTCAATGTTACAGTGATTTCTCTTCCAAAAACCAAAAAACATTGATTGAAAATATTATTTTTGAATTTTTAGTTGATTTTTCATTGTGTAGAAATGAATAAAACAGTAGACTTCTCTAATATTTTATAACAGAGCATGAAAAATATCTAACATACAAAAGATATGTACAAACACAATAAAAATAATGAGTTATGTTTCTAGATTTTGTTACCTTATTGTTTTTTCTCTATATCTGAACCAGCCAGACTTGCCTTCATTTTGTCACTTATTCTTCATTTAGCTAATATTAGTATTCTTGGAAAAGAGACAACTGACTTAATATGCTCTTCAGACACCTATATATTGCTACTACAGAAGGAAATTTGTGGAAAATATTGAAGCTAGGACTAAGAAGAAAAAAAATCAGAAATAGTAGTATAATAAAGGATTGCTTAGTTAGAAATGCTATCTGGAATTAATATTGATAGAGAAGTAGGAATTTTTTGGTATACTAGTGAGTAGCAATCTAGCGTGATTTATGGAGGACATGATTGGTATAAAGATTTTGATCAATAGTTCTTAACTGGGGTCAATTTCAACCTCTTGGAAACATTCAGCAATCTCTGGTGACATTTTTGGCAATCACAATTGGGAGATGTAATTGACATCTTGTATACAGAAGCCAGGGATGCTGATAAATATCCCCCAGCTAGCCCCCAGAAATTATCTGCCACTAAATGTAAATAGTGCCAAGATTTGAAATTCTGCCTTAGACAATGAACAGGGATATAAGGCAGTCAAGTGCAGGATAAAGTCAGTATTAATCTCATATCCAATATTTGCATGTGCACTGATGCCTCCAAACAACTCAGTACCCTCAATTATGTGGAAAGACTCCTTCGCCCCATGCAACTCTTCACTCTTTCCTCTATGTTACTTCTGTCTTTTAATCTTTTTTTTTTTTGTCTTTCATTCTCTTCTATTTCTCCTTCTAAAACCACTTTTGCACTTCGATTTTTAATATCACCAATATTTGGATTGAGTAAGTCAGTATCTTTAGCTCCAGATAATGATTATACTTTCAATTACTCAGTGATGAAATAATTTGATTATCTGTCAAAGAAAAAGATGGTGTAGAATATTGAGAATCTAAAATCAAATGAAATTGAGAACCCAGAGAAATATATGATGAATTAAAATTAGCTTTTACTGTGAGGACTTGTGTTCTGTTTTCAAGGCCACAGGTATTGGTGATAGGAACAGTGATGCTTAGGAGACATAGTCCAGTTCACCCAAGGATGTATTTTACAACAAGCAGAGGTCTCGAATATATTCTCAGGGTAGTGAATTTTTAAAAACTCACCACCCAAATGACTAAGAATTATGAATCATAAGTGAGCTCACACATATTTTTTTCAGTTTGAATTTATATGATTGAGTATGCTGAATCACTGCTACCTGATAGTTTTGTCCAGTTTCTAGTTCCAGAATTGTAATGCCTCCTGACAGAAGAAAATAAAAATATCCTTTATTCCAGGACTAAGTATTATACAGATAAACTTTGAAGAAATAAAAACTTGCAGTCCAATATCAATGAACATAAAGAAAGCAAGGTTCTGTGAGAGCCAGAAAACAAGAGAATGAATCAGAACCACGAGAAAACTACAGAATATAAATTAAGTATGTTTAGTATTTTTGGAGAAATAAAGAAAGAGTTGGAAATATGAATAAGAAGGATACTATAAAAATGAAAGGAGAATTATAAGGAAAACAAAGAGAACTTCAGATTAAGGATAGAAATTCAATAGATGTATTTAATTGCAAATTAGACACACCCAGAAAGAAACAGTAACCCAAAGCTTAGGAAATTATCAACAATGCAGGGCAGAGACAAATGGAACAGAAAGAATGAAAGAGAGTTTAAATGACATTGAGAACTGAATGAAAAGTTCTAATATATATATATATATATATATATATATTCATATACATATACACATATATACATATATACATATGTGTGTGTGTGTGTGTGTATCTCATTATGGTTTCAAAAGAGAAGATAGACAAAACTTGGCAGAGGAAATATTTGAAGAGATAATACTAAAAATTTTACAAAACTAATAAAAACACAAATCTTCATACACAGGAATTCCACTAAAATATTATCAGTAGGATAAATTTTTAAAAATGCACACATCATAATGGAGCTGCAGATTAATAAAGACAACTGAGCAGATGTTAAAAGTATCCAAATAGAAAAGCAGAGATTACCCTCCAGGGAAAGGTAGTGAGAATAACAGCTGACTTTAACAGCAAAAAAAAAAAAAAAAATGTAAACCAATGTTCAAAGAGAAAATAATCAACTCTGTGAAAATAAAATAAAACATAGTCAAGAAAACAAAAACAAATTTAGCTACTAGGAGACAATGGACTAAGATTATTCAAAGAGTATACTTGAAACAACAAGTGATTCCAGTTGAGAGGTTTGAGATGATAAAGAAGAATAGCAAGTATGTGGCTAAATCTAAATAATGTCTACTGTTTTAATGAGCAACAACATAGCTCTGAAGTTTAGAAAAAGTAAGAACTAAAGTACATGAAAATAACATTTTTATAACTGAGAAAACAACAAATGTTAGCAAGAATATGTAGAAAAGGGAATACTTGTACACTGTTGGTGAGACTACAAATTGGTACAGCCACTATGGAAAACAGTTTTGAGGTTCCTCAAAAAATTAAAAATAGAACTACCTTTGACCCAGCAATTGCACTTTTGAGTATTTATCCAAAGAAACCAAAACACTAGTTGTAAAGATCTATGCACCTCTATGTTCACAGCATCACTATTCACAATAGCCAAAATATGGAAGCAACCTAAGTGTTCATCAACAGACAGTTGTATAAAGAAATTGTAGTACATATATATATATATATATAATGGAATATTACTCAGCCATTAAAAAACTGAAATTCTACCATTTACAACAACATGGATTGACCTAGAGGGTATTATGTTGAATAAAATAAGTCAGACAGAGAAAAATAAATGCCATATGATTTTACTTACATGTGGAATCTAAGGAACAAAAGAAATGAACAAACTAAGTAAAAACAGACTCACAGGTATAGAGAACAACTGGTGATTGCCAGAGGGGAGGAGGTTGGGGGGCTGAGTGAAAAAGAATAAAGTTAGTGTTATTAGAGTTAAATGTACTGAATGAAGTCTATATTTTTCTAAAAGATGGTGAAAATATTGATTTACTGTTAACTTTGGTGATTATCAGTTTTGGTAAGTAATGCAACAGGTATAACACCAACATTTCAATAATTTTATATATCAAAAGTTTATTTCTCTGTTATACAAAGCCTATTGCAGGTTTGGGTGACTCTCTAGGACATTGAGGAAAAAAAGGTTAACATAAAAAATAGCAATAAATTAAAAAGAATATTACTTAAGTTAAATGAGTTAAGGTTCTTGTATAATTCTAGAGATGTTCTATCCAATAAAGTAGCTACATGTGACTTTTTAAATTTAAATTAATTAATTAAATTTAAAATTTATTTCCTCAGTTCATAGCCAATATCAAGTGCTCAATAGTCACATATGGCTGGTGGCTACCATGTTAAAAAGTTCATTTCTATAATTTATATTTATATCTTATATAATAAAATAATTTTGGGAATTTTTAGGAAAATTTATTAGGTCCATATTATGAGTAACAATAAAATTAATATATACCTTTCTTTTTCTTAATCCAGATTATAGTGATTAAAGTTATTATCTTAATTTTACCTTTACACTGTTTCTCCTGCTTATACTTTAATTATTTAATTATAGCTTTAATAATATGTCTTCTTCCTCTAGTACATTTAATAGGAAAAGCAGAAAAGTAGGAGTTTCCCAGTTAATGTATGTTTAAATCTGACTTCAGACTTGACAGCTTAACTTAATATAAAATATATAAAATGCTTGTAGTATATCCTTTAAGTGCTTTGAAAATATTGCTCTACTTAAAAAAAAAAAACTTTCTATGTTGCTGTTGAAGGAGGTCTGGTATTAACCTGCAAAGGAAAAACCCTTAGAGGTAATATATATGTACACACACACACACACACACACACACACACACACATTTTTGGTATGGAGGTCTATAAATTTTACTTTTAATGTCCTATAGATTTACTATGACATGTTACAGATTGAAGATCCTGGGACAATTTTTACTCAAACTTAGTTTATTTCAGGAAATATAGTACTTATAGTTTTGAATATTTTTTTCATAACTACTTTCATCTGATTTAGAATAGCAAAGAAGATGAAGAAGAGGTAGAGGACTTCTACTATCTTGTTTCAAGGTTTATTATAAAGCTACAGTAACCAAGAGAGTATAGTATTGATGTAAAGAAAAATAAATAGGCTGACTGATGGACCAAAATACCATTTACATGAGTCTGTGCAGAAACAGATTCACATAAATGGTAAACTCATAGACACAGACAACAATATGGTAGTTACCAGAGGGAAAGTGGGGAAGGGGAGAAGTTGAAGAGGGTAAAGGGGTCAAATATATGGTGACAGAAGGTTTAACTTTGAGTAATGAACACACAATGCAATAGACATATGATGTATATTGAATTGTACATTTGAAACATATAATTTTATTAACAACTGTCACCCCAATAATTTAATTTAAAAAAATCAAGTAGATATATTAGGGGTATGAAATATGAATTCCAAAAGAATGTAGATGAAAAAATTTTTAAAGGTTAGATAATAGAAATCCTCTGCTTATAACATCTCAAATAGAATAAAAGCCATTGGTCAATATCTGTCCCTTCCTATCTATCACAGCTTATACCTCTTTTCCCTATTTGTCTACTACTATCTTACCACACTGGCATTTCTGCTTTTTCTTCTCCTTTCTGTTTCTCAGTGCACCATCCCCTTCCTGCTTCATGGCCTTTTACCAGCTTTTTCTTCAGATCTTCTCACTGTGGACTTATTCTAGACATTCAGATCTCAGTTGAAATGCCACCTCAGAAAAGCTCTTTCTGTCCAGCTCACCTAGAACAGCAGTCACTTCTCCCATCTCTTTCTGGCATATCACTCTGCTATGTTTTTATCATAGTACTCATCATTATTAGACATTTTCTTTCTTGTGTGTTTGTTTAGTGTCTGTCGCCATGCATTAAATTATAAAAATCCCCAGAACAGGAACCTTTTTTGTCTAGTTCAATGCTGTATTCCTTACACTATAACACAGCCTACTTCATGATTTTAACCTTTGAAATCATCTAAAATGATAAATTTTTCCCGCCAGAATAAGAAGTTTCCATCTAAGGACTATTTTAGATCATCAGGTTAATTTTAAGTTTGTGACAAACTTTAGGAAGCAAGGTCCCTGATTACATCTATAGTTATGAACAAAAATCACATTCCAAAAGTCTTCAGTGGCAATAAAGACTGTAACATAGTTCAAGGTGGAATTTTTCTCCTCATATTTCATTTTATAAATAAGTGAACACACAATGCAATATATATGATGTATTGAACGACACACTTGAAAAACTGTATAATTTTTTAACTAATGTCATCCCAATAAACAATAAAATAAATAAATGTTTCTTTTATCAGGTGAATTTATTTACATATATGGTATAAAAGAATGTTCATTTCTATTCCTGTCTTTTCATGTTCATTTCCTATTTTCTTAATACAGTTCACATTTGTTTCTGTACTTTAATTTCCTCTTTTTTATCTATATTTTTATAACTGTTTATATCTCTCTCACCCTCTATATTTCCCATTTTTCACTTCTATTTCTCTTTCTCTGAACTGGACATAAATTAGAAAAAAATATGTTTGATTATGCATTGTATGTATTTGAAAACTTTTGTGTCAGATATTTTAATTTTTTAAATAGATCTCTTTAAAATAAAATAAAATCTACTAATATTCAAATTATGTTGCCTTCTACCATATGATTATTTGTTTTTGTTTAATCATCTTTAACTAAAAGAGAAATTAGTTCCTTATCATTGCTTTAGCTGAGCATAGGAGACAATTATTCCTAAAGTGTAAAATAGCAAATACCAAGACCACAATAATGTCTATTTAGGAGGACATCTTGTCTAGGGGAATCGTTAGTCTCATAGAGTGCAGTTCTTTTTTTTCTGCATAATATTATGCAAAGAAGACTTTATGAGCATCACTTATTTTCTTTATGCCTATCTCTTTGTCACTAGAATTATGTTTAATCTATTTACTACCCACTTGACCACAGTATTACCTTTTTTGATATTTCAGTGATTTCCTATCAATTATACTATTTTTTCTCTTTTTAAATTAAAGTATAAAATATAAAGTCTCCTCTTTTTGCTTTCACTCAAACCTAATAAACAGGCTTGCCATTCCATTATCTCTATCACTAATAGAATGTTGATTTAGAACCCGTTAGTGACACAGTGTCTTTTTAACTGATAGGTATTTGTGTATTTGTGCTTATCAAACATCACTAATCTAATTCTTTGATTATATCTTGTTGGCATTCTAATAATTCCCATTGAAATTGTTCTATGGTATTGTTAGCCTTTTAATTCCCAAAGCACAGTCTCCATTGCTTCATAAATTGGTTGTATATTTCAATATGTAAAAGGCTCCTCTGTGAAAAGAGATGCTTAAGAACAAAGGCAGGAAAAATCAGTAATTGTCTGTTCCATTAGGAAGTCATGTCTAATGTGTGAGAGTAGTGTTAGACCGATAGAGAGGTAAATTTTTTTTATTATTCATCATATTCATAAAGAATGAAAAGAAGAAGTAAATGATAACATCTTACAACTCCTCAGGTGGGAAATCTGCTGTTTTAGAATATGATAGTCAGAATTATGGTTGAAATAGACTAATACATGAGGTCTGAATTCAATAACATAGCAGCACCTTTTATCTGTTTTCAGTGTTATAGCTCTAGTTACATCTGATATTTAGAATTACTTTATTGGGAATATATAAAGCCTTTATTAAAATAATGATTGTCATGGGGATGTTAATATTTGGTCTTATATTTATATATCATATGTTAACTGTAAGAAGCAAGAGATGTTAGACTATAATGAATTCCATCTGTTAAAGAGTCAATAGAAGGACAGAAATGCAAGATAGGAAATAAAACACAAGGTACAGTTCAAGAGACTGCAACCTTTAATCTTAGAAGTTCTTAAAGTTTTCTTCTTCGTCTTAAAGATAACCCCAGTGTTTGAAAGAGTGTGAAATAATCAACAGTATAATAGTCTGCAAGATGTACACTACACTTAGGAATAATTAGTAAGGGACTCCTGACTTACTTTTGTAACAGCAGATTTTACACACAGAAAGAATGCCTAACTAAAGAATGAAGAAAGGAAGGAAAGAAAAAAGGAAGAAAGAAAGGAAGGAAGAAAATAAAAAAGGAAGGAAAAAGAGAGAAAGAGAAGAAAAGAGAACAAAAAAATGAAGAAAACACAAAACCTAATTTGGACGGTGTCATCTGTAAATTTTTATACTTCAGTTTTGCTTGAGAAACTATATGTGTGCTGGTCTGCGTGCACTCACACGCACATATTCATAACACATGTGTGCCTCTGTGATGTAAATTACCTTTTCATAATTTTCAATATTAATTATACAAGAAAACATTAATTAATATACTTGAGTTTAGACATATAAAAAGCAGATATTTTGATATTTTGACTAGATATGCCATTGTAAATATTTTATTGATTTGGAAATTGATTTTCTTTTCCTCTTTCATTTTCTTTCATTCTGTCTCTTCTCACAGTTAAAGTGAGTGAACCCTTTTCTCCCTCTTCTCTATACTTTGTGTTCTACAACAGTATTTAAAAACAGTGTGCTGTGTAACCAAAAGCATGTGAAATGTTTTATATCTCACTGTATTTGCTCTCATTCAAGATTCTCCATGCTTAAAATTTTTTCATCTCAACGAAAATCCATTTGAGCATGTAGAAACAATATATATATTATCTATATATTTTATTTTTAATTATATCATGATTCTATATAAACTATAAAACTTTTCAAAAATAAACTTCAAAGAATGGGACATAATAATATGTGTATAGAAATTCTACTACTATTCTTCTTACAACAGTAAATTATAATGTTTCGTGGGTAAGTACATCCCCAATTTGGAGACCACTGTGCAGATCAGCCTCAAACCTTAATTTCTCCAGAATGATCACAATTCTTTTTATTTAGACTAGATTGATGGGCTGATATTCTATAGAGAAATAATGTAAATACAGGTTTCCTTTTCAGCTTTTTAGGTCAACATTCCTAAGGTATAATTTACATGTAATAAATGTACTAATTTCTGTATAGTTTAGTAGATCAATAAATTTTGACAAATAAATAGACATTATACCATCACAGTCAAGGTATGGAACAAATCTGTCACCTTAAGAAGTTCTGTCATTTTTCTTTGTTGTGCATCCCCACCTCACACCCTATTCAAATAAAAACACAAAGAACTTGATAACTATGATTAAGTTTTTTTCATCAGAAAAATTTTTATATGTCTAATGCAAATATAAATCTAAGGCAAGGGCATTCCAACTCACACATGGGAGAACAGTTAAGTAGAAGCACAGGACTAAAGCAGAAAAAGAGTTTGGCTTTAAGACCAGAGTGTTTGACAGTTATAATGTAGAAAAATATAGTATAGAAAAGATTTTTCAGGCTTTAAGAAAGTGAGGATATGACATAGATGTGACATTCATTGCTGTTAGGAAGAATTATGATCTAGATGGAAGAGATGAAAATAAATTCTCTACTCCTTGATCTTCTGTAGGCAGAGGAGATGGAGATAGAAAATAGCACAGTGGTGAAGGAATTCATCCTCCTTGGTCTGACCCAGTCTCGAAATATTCAGCTCCTGGTCTTCGTGTTAGTTTTAATTTTCTACCTCATCATCCTCCCTGGAAATTTCCTCATCATCCTGACCATCAGATTAGACCCTGGCCTCACAGCCCCCCTCTACTTCTTTCTGGGTAACCTGGCCTTCCTGGATGCATCCTACTCCTTCATTGTGGCTCCCAGAACACTGGTGGACTTCCTCTCTGAGAATAAGGTAATCTCCTACAGGAACTGTATTGCTCAACTCTTTTTTTTGCACTTCCTTGGAGGAGGGGAGGGGTTACTGCTGGTTGTGATGGCCTTTGACCGCTACATTGCCATTTGCCGTCCTTTACACTATTCAACCGTCATGAACCCTAGGGCCTGCTATGCCTTGCTATTAGCTTTGTGGCTTGGGGGCTTTGTTCACTCCATTATCCAGGTGGCCCTCATACTCCACTTGCCCTTCTGTGGCCCAAACCAACTGGATAACTTCTTCTGTGATGTGCCACAGGTCATCAAGCTTGCCTGCACAGACACCTTTGTCGTAGAGCTTCTGATGGTCTTCAACAGTGGTCTGATGACCCTCCTGTGCTTCCTGGGGCTTTTGGCCTCCTATGCAGTCATCCTCTGCCATGTACGTGGGTCCTCCTCTGAGAGAAAGAACAAGGCCATGTCCACATGCACCACCCATATTATTATTATATTTCTTATGTTTGGGCCTAGCATCTTTATCTACACGCGACCCTTCAGGACCTTCCCAGCTGATAAAGTGGTTTCCTTTTTCCACACAGTGATCTTTCCTTTGTTGAATCCTGTGATTTATACCCTTCGCAACAAGGAAGTAAAAGCTTCCATGAGGAGGTTTTTAAATCAGCTCTTAGCCTGATAGAAGATGGGAGGGGATGAATATGAAAGTCAAAACTGGAGCATTTCATCTGAAATTAATTTATTCATTTTCCAAACACTACATCTCCCACTTGTCCAGACTATTCTAGGCAATGGAAGAAAGAGTTATTTATAAAATTGGTAAAGTCACAGCTCTATCTGGTAGGAACATATAGCCATTAAGATGGGAAATAAGTAGCATTGTTTTAGAAAGAGATATTGTCCTGAAAAAACTCAAAAGAATAGCAAAATGGTAGATAGTCTGAGGCAAGAGTAATAAATTTACTTTTCATTCTTCAAGAAGGGACTTCTTGAGGAAATGATAGATATTTTGGCTGATATAAACTGAAAGAGCCAACCATGCAAACATTTGCAGTCAAAGCATTCTAGGCAGAGAAAACAGTGAAAAAATCTGGACAGTAGTAATAAACTACATGTATTTAGAGAACACAACCAAGTTCAAATTGGGATATGATAAGTGAAAGTGAAAATGATTAAAGCTAAAGTTAGAAACACTGGTAGTGTACAACACATATATAGGTCTATGAAGTGAGTATGGGGTTTGATTTTTTTTTAATTACAATGAGCAGCCATTCTAAAGTTTTTAAGCAACAGTGATTTTTCTACTATAATTTCATAAGTGATTTAAGATTGTGTGCAAGTATCAAAAAGCTGAAAAATATCATTAAGAGAAAATTATCATGCTTGTACGTATATTTTAGAACAAATTAAACTAAAAAATTTCTTCATAATTAGACAGAGGAAGGCAAAAAAAAAAAAACACTGGCCATTTGCATGTGAAAAGATCATGGAAACATTTCACCTTCTTTTCTCCAGAACTTCACAATTATTCCTTGCAGATTTTGATGACTTGTAGCTGTTTGTTGATCTTATTCCTAATTGATTTCACACAGAGTATAATGATGATAGTTTTTTAATGGACTAGTCAGGTATCTTGCAAGAGTTATTTTAAATACAATATAATTTAATATATACAGTTATGTGCTTACAAAATAGTTGAAAAGTCCGGAAGAACATACTATAGGCTGGGCATCCAGAGATTACTTCCAGAACAACATAGGAGACTTAGGCTGTCAGGAGACTCTTTTGGTAATAACCTTTGCCATCTGTTGTCTGAAAATATCACCAAGTTAGCCATGGAAATAGGATCAAGATTGAGATTCAGAGCCACTGTGTACCTATCAGATCTCCCCTAGCAAAACAGAACCTCTGCTGCTACTGCATCTCTAATTAACTTAGTCAGATTCAAGTCTCATGAATACATTGAAAGGGCAGCATTTAATACAAATTTGTTACCCAAAATGCAAGGGATTCTTTTTTTTTAATATTTTATTTTCTAAAATAATCAAAATTAAAGTTTTCATAAATCATGTACATGGTAAAAATAGTCTGATGATAGAAAAAGTGTTCTTGTTTCTCAAATATCTCCTTTCCTTTCTATCCTCACTCTCAGCTTATCTCTTTCTTCCTATTTCACTGAGAAAAAAGGACAGAAGATAATTCTTCAAGCTCCTACTACTACATCTACCCTTACACTTGTATCTGGAACCATGCTCCCTTTCAACTCTCCTGAGATTGGGTGACCTGATATTGCTCCTGCAAAAGCCAACTCCTCTATCTGTACATCAGAATCCATTCCCTCTTTCCTCATATGGGCGATTACTTTGGTAATTCTCTTTCTCTCTTCTGCACCATGAACCTTTTTCTTCCTAGCAGATTTTTTTCGTTAGCATAAGACCACAACTCTTTCATCTTATAAAAAATCTCTTGGTCACCTTTCTTTTTCCACATATTGTCTCATTTCTCTCCTTCCTCTACAGTAAAGCTCTGCAAAAATTTTTAAAATTAAAAAATTTTATAGACCTTTTAAGAGCAATTTTAGCTTTTGGAAAAGTTAAGCATAAAATACAGAGTTCCTATATAATCTGCCCCATACTCTACATACATACTTTCCCCTTTTAATGTCTTACATTAGGGTGGTACATTTGTTACAATTGATGAACCAGTATTGATGCATTATGTTAAAATAAAGTTAATAGTTTGTAGTAGGGTTCACGTTGTGTGTACAGTTCTATGGATTTAAAATAATGCATGTCATCTATCCCCTCCACCAAACAATCAGTATCCTTACTTTTCTTTAAGTTTCCCCTTAGCTACCCAGTTCTTTCAGCTTACAATTCCAACTATACATATCTTTCTCATGAACTCTAAGCTCCTATTCCATATCCGGCAGTGGTTGCCAAGGCTACAGCTCTTATTTCATGTCTTAACATCACTTTACACATAATATTCCAGACTAACTTCTGATCTTCACCATCCCCTTCTCTGCACCTCACATCTAATTTTGATAAATTACAATTTCATCTTTCTAGTCTCTGGTCCAAAATCTTGAATTCATTTAGGAAATATTTTCTCTAATATTGCATGTCCAATCTGTTAACAGATATGGGTTAGCTCTGCCATCATGAAATTGCCAGATTAGATATTCTCTCCATGAAATTCTACCACCTAGTCATGAACCACCATTATCTCTTGCCTATGTTGTGGCTGTAACCTCTTTACTGTCTCATCTGTTCTTGTCCCATTTGTTTTTTCTTAGCTGAGCATCCAGAATGATCTGGTTAAAATATAGTCACATTATTTTCCTCCTCTTCTCAAAACCCTCAGTGATTTCCAACTTACTTAAAATAAGGGCTAAAGTCTGTCTTTATTATATATAAAGGTTCATACAACTTTGTCTACATGCCCCGACTCCTGCCCCTTTACTCTTCCTTATCTCTTTCCTACTACATCCCATCCCACTCTGTTCAGTCCTACTGGCCTCCTGATCCTAGAATGTGCTAAATTGCCCATGCCTTTCCAAGGACCTTTGACTTGCTGTTTCCTCTGTCTGGAATATGTTTTCCCAAGATATTGGCATGATTCCATAATTTCTTTTAGTTCTTTCATCGAATGTCACTTTCCATGTGAGACCTTTCTTAACCACCCTATTTAAAATTTACAACCCACACCCACAATATTCTATATCTCCCTTTCCTACATTATTGTTGTTCATAGTATTTATCAACTATTAACATGATCTATGTTTCATATATTTCTTTTATTGCCTGTCTTTTTTCACAATGTTATATAATATGAATATATAATATTCATAAAATCAGAGTTGTCTGTGTTTTGCTGCTGTCTACCACAAAGCAGGTACTCATAAATTTTATTAGATAAATGAATTAAGAAATAATGTGAAAGTTACATACAATTCCACCATTCATAAATATCTAATATTAAAATGTTTTACTTTTACATTTACAAATACATTATTTTTATAAAAATTGAGTCACGCTGTGTACATATAGTTTATAACTTGTTCTTTTCTCTTAATATTATGGGCATATTTTAAACAAGTAAATATAAACCACAATACTCTTAAATAATGATGGATTATTAAATTAACATCGAAATTATTATTTATTTAAATTACTGCTTGCTTTGTTTGTTTGTTTGTTTATCTATTTTATGGTGAAGCAACCCTGGGTGACCTCACAGATCGCAAGGACCTTGCCAGCTTACAATCACTTTTTATTTTTTATTTTTTATGCCTACAGCACCTATTCTTCCTAGGTGGTCTCCCATCCAAGTACTAACCAGGCCCGACCCTTCTTAGCTTCCGAGGTCAGACAAGATTGGACTTGTTCAGGGTGGCATGGCCGTAGTCTACTTTGTATATTTAGATTTTTGCCATGTAAATTAAGTTTTATGGATATTTGTTTATTTTCTGGGGATAAATTTTTAGGAGTACAATTACTAGATTACAATGTATGAACATTGATATATTGTAAAATTCTGTTAATTTAATTTTCCAGCAACAACATATGAATTTTTTTGTCCTATTTCCAAGAGTAATATTTTACTTCTTTTAAAGATTTGCTATTTGGAAAAGACAAAAATATTATATTTAATATAGTTTAATTCTGACTGTTGCAAACAATGTCTATTGATTAAATGAATTTTCACATATTCAATTTTTATGTGAATTGCTTACTCTTCAAAATCAAACTGTTCATTTTGATTTGATTTGTATCACCTATTGTCATATAAAGTAAATGAACTGTCATTTATGTCTAAAACTTTTATTAGTTCCTAAAATGAAACCAAGACTTCTGCTTCAGATAAGTGAGAATGACAGGAATTGAATTTTGCCTCCTGTTTGAAACAACAAATAACAGACAAAATCTACAGATTTCAAGACATTGAACTTCAAGTAACACATGATAAAAAACAAACAAACAAGCAAACAACACCCAAAAACAGAAACAATGGTTTCCCAACTAATTTCTCTGATAGGATTTCCGGGGCACAATGCAGGAAGAGGAAACTGGGAGGAACTGGCTGTGTTAAAGAGAAGAATTTGAGTTTCTGGGGTTCTAGATTCTAAGAAGCCCTGGTACTTTTTCTTGTAGAATGGTATTAGAAACCATGGTCCAAGTGTGTTTCTTGCTACTGGGGTGTCATTACTGTAGGCCTTCTCAGGTAACAGAATAAGGGAATATATGTGCTTGTACTAACCTTCACATGTACAAATACATAAAAGTCTTTCTATCTGTAATAATCTATATATTTATATTGAGCTAAATAAACATGAATTCATACTGCTGTTTCCAACTTTAATCCATTACTCATGGATCTTTATAACTTCTCTTCTTTATCTGTAGACTCCTCCAACAATGAGAAACTTGCCTGCCACCATTCACTATACATTTATTTAATTGTTCAATACCATTAGAAATGTATATTTCAGTATCAAAATTGTTAACCCATATCTCATGGGAAATAACTCTATCAACTAGAATATAGTAGTTAACTACAGTTACTTACAGATTCCACTAATTTCAAGTTATTTAAGCCAGGCCTTTGTTCCTACTATCCGACCCTTTTCAGTGAAGTAATTTTATATATATTTGTTACCTTTATTATTATTATTATTATTATTATTATTATTATTATTATTACAGTCTACATTCCATCCTGGGATCCCTCACCCTCTGTTGTAAGAGATGCCTGCAGTCCTGGCAGGATGCCTGGTGCTTGGAGCAACAAGGTCATCAGAAGCAGGTGTGGACTTGCACACAAGGACACATTGCAGGGAGGGCACAAATGCCTGACCAATTCTGAGACTTCTTGCTCTAGGGATGAAGATGGGAAAAGCATACTTGAGAAGAGATAGCTAAAAATACA
This sequence comes from Cynopterus sphinx, assembly GCA_030015415.1. Taxonomy (NCBI): domain Eukaryota; kingdom Metazoa; phylum Chordata; class Mammalia; order Chiroptera; family Pteropodidae; genus Cynopterus; species Cynopterus sphinx. Next base: position 80,212,798 of record CM057384.1, read on the forward strand.
GTGGTGGCCTTGAAGTTGAATGTGCCAAACAAACTTTAAAAGAGAGTGTTTCCACAAACAAAAACATGTGTTATTATTGCTCCACATCTTCAACAGCATTAAATATTGTCAGGGTTTTTTGATCTTTAGCTCTTCCAATATTTCATAGTTGCTTTAATTTGATGACAAATAATGTCAATCATCATTTAATATGTCTATTTGTCATTTGTTTATGTTCTTAGGAGATGTGTCTTTCAGATCTTTTTCTCTATTTTAAATTGTGTTTGTTTACTTATTGTTGAGTTTTAAGCGTTTTTCTGTATATCTTGGATTGACTTTTTATTAGACAAGTGTTTTTCAGATATTTTCTCCTTGTCTGTGGCTTGTCTTTTTATTAACTGTTTTCAATTAACTGTAGTTTTTCAATTTAGTAAAACATGATTATCATTTTTTTCATAGATCATTTTCAGTTTTACATCTAAGAACTCATGCTAAACTTAATGTCCCTTATATCTTCTCCTATATACTTTTTAGAAGTTTTATAATTTTTCATTTAGATCTGTGATCTATCTGTTGTGAAGACTATTCTTTCTTCACTGAATTACCTTTGCTCCTTTGTCAAAGATCATTAACTATACTTTGTGTGGGTCTATGTTTAGACCTTCATTGTGTTCCTTTGATCTGCATATCTATTTTTCATGCTGTTTTGATTAAAGTAGTATTATAGTATGCTTTAAAATTATTAGTGTGAGTATTGCCATTTTGTTCTTTTTCAGTACAGTGTTGGCAATTGTAGGATTTTTGCTTTCTTATATAAACTTTAGAATTACTTTGCTGATATGTACAAAATTCCTCTTTAATTTTTAAGGGCTCATGATTACACTGAGCCCACTAGAAAAATTATGGATGATCTCTTTATTCTAAGATTAGTTGATTAGCAACCTTAATTTTACCTGAAAAGTCCATTTTGCCAATTACAGTTATAATACTATAAATATAATATTGTAAATTTATATATAGTTTTTGATTTATATTTTTATTATATCATATCTTTTATTTTATTTTATTAAATGTATTGGGGTGACATTGGTTAATAAAATTATATAGGTTTCAATAATATAACATCTGTGTGCTCATCATTCATAGTCGAATCTCCCTGTCACCATATATTTGATTCCTTTTACCCTTATCTACTGCCCTTGCATCCCTCTTTCCCTCTGGTAATCCCTAAATTGTTTGTATCTATGAGGTTTTGTTTTTGTCTTGTTCATTTGTTGCTTTTATTTTTATATTCCACATATGAGTGAAATCATATAATTCTCAATTTCTTGTTTGAATAATTTTGCTTAGCATGATAACCTCAAGATCCACCCAGGATGTCACAAATGGCAGTATTTTATCTTTTCTTATGGCTGAGTAATATTCCACTGTATATATGTACCACTTCTTTATCCTATCATCTATTGAAGGACACTGAACTCTGTTCCCTTACATTAATATTTCAGTGTATTGTGTTTCTTTTATATTATTTAAATATTATGGTCTTATAACACTTTCATTATGAAAAATACTATTTCTAATTTTTGACTACTCTTACTTGATTTACTTCTAGAAAAATATTAAAAATTTGTTAAGTGAAAAAACTTAGATACTGAGGAAACATGATGGAGTGAAAGATGTCCCCAGATCTCTCCCCTTGAAACAACAACAAGCTGAACATCTAAAACTCAACAACAACAACAAAAAAAAAAAACGGTGCCAGAGCTCCCTGCAGGAGGAGGGGGAGGGGAGAAGCAGCAGCAAGTTCCTGCAGTGAGTTCCCTGAACATTCCTGCCTGGGATAGCTGTGAGATCCCTGTGGCCCGCTGGGTAGGGCCCAGTCATTAGGGCAAAAACCAGAGAAGAAGGATGGGACTGCAGAGGAACAACAGCTATTTGCCAGCTGGGGTTGCAAAACCGAGGCTGAGAGGCAGCCCCCAACCCCCAACTCAGGGGTTCCCTCCCCCCATACTCACGGAGACCAATTACCACAGAGCCCCAAGGGATTCTGAGCAAACACTGCCAAGACTGTTGCTGACACAGACAGAGACAAAAACCGAGGATAGAGAATATGATAAATATCTACAAGAAAACTTAAACAGCGTTTTAAGACTCTATGTAAAGCAAGGATCCAAGAGGCTTAGATGCCACCTACTGGAAACCAAAAGAAAATCGCCTTCTTTGCAACAGGCTAAAGAGGGATCTTTAATAAATCTTCTTTCTGGAAAAGCAGCAGAATACACTTCTATTAATGCCCAGGCAAAGAAATAGTCCATTAAACACCATGAACAATCAAAGTGACAAGTCATCTAAAAAAGAAAGAGAAAACTCTCCAGAAAATAAGCATTCATACATAGAAATATGCAACTTAAATGACAGAAAATTCAGGATGGTACTTCTGAAAAAGCTCAATGAGATCCAAAAAACTCAAATTAACAATTTCAGGAATTGAAAAAACAACTGGATGAGCAGAGCAATGAGATTAAAACCCCCCAAAGGAACCAAATAAAACATTTGGAGATGAAAAACATGGCAAAGTTAAAAAATGAAATAGCAAGCTTGGGAAGCAGAGTCAACCTAATGGAGGAAAGGATCAGGGATGTAAAAAACACAGATCTAGAAATAAATGAGAAGGAAGAAGAGAAAATCTAAAGAATGAAAAATAATGAAAGAGAAATACAAGAACTAGTTGATACCATCAGAAGAGGAAACAAGAATAATGAGCATTATTGAAGGTGAGGAAAAGGAACAGGGATTAGAAAGCATTTTCAGACAAATAGTTGATGAGAATTTCCCAAATTTAATGAATGAGCTGGAGCTTGTTATTCAAGAAGTCAACAGAACATTTAATTACCTCAAACCAAAAAGGCCCTCACCAAGACACATTGTATTAAATTTTCAAAATTCAACAACAAAGAGAATTCTCCAGGCAGCCAGGGAGAAGAAATGGTAATTTATAAAAGTAAACCCATTAGATTATCCTCAGATTTCTCAGCGCAAACCTTACAAGTCAGAAAGGAGTGGAATCAAACATTTAAACTATTAAGTGAAAGGAACTACCAGCCTAGAATAATGTATCCAGCAAAGCTTTCCTTTATATATGAAGGAGAAATTATGACCTATCTACACGTACAAAAACTGAGGGAATTCTCCACTATGAGGCCTGTACTACAGGAAATACTGAAAGGGGTCAGTTCACCTAAAACAAAATGGAAAATTAAAAAAAAAAACATAATTAGAAGTAAGGTGACTATCAGGCAAATAGAAGCAAGAAGTGCAGCACTTACTAAGAACAGAAAATTGCAAGCTTAAATAATAATGAGAGAATTGTAATAACAAGATAGTAATGAATGTTGAGCATGCATAAAAACAAACTGAGACAACAATGACTGAAAAAGGGGAATTCAAAGATCCAAATTTGTAAAAGGGAATGGAGATAAGTCATGTGCAGAAGAAAATGGATGACTGTATACATATATAACTATCTTTTACATATTCATAATGGTGACAACATGCCAAAGATTCATAACCATTGTATATAACTTAAAACAAGAAGGACCAGAGGGAAAATTCACAAAACCACACCAAAATAAAAAACTGACACACAAGGACAAAAAGCAATGGAAACACTGAGCTACCAGAAAGCAAATGATAAAATATCTATAAAAACTTTATATTTCAATAATCACCCTAAATGTAAATGGACTGAACTCACCAATAAAAATGCACAAAGTTGTAGATTGGATCAAAAAAAAATCTAATCATATGCTGCCTCCAGGAGACACATCTCAGCTCTAAAGACAAATATAGACTCAAAGTGAAAGGGTGGAAAATGATATTTCAAGTAAATGGCAATCAGAAAAAAGTGGAAGTAGTGGTACTAATATCGGATAAAATAGACTTCAATATAAAAAAGGTAAAGAAAGAGACTGAGGGACACTTTCGTATCCTGTACCAAGGAGACATAACATTTATTAACATCTATGCTCCAAATCAGAGAATCCCATAATATGTTAAAAAGTTACTAACAGAACTAAAGGGAGAAACAGACCACAACACTATCATAGTAAGAGACTTAAATATCCCACTGTCTCATGTGGACAGGTCATTTAAACAGAAAATCAATAAGAAAATAATATCCTTAAATGACAAATTAGACCAACTGGACATAATTGACATTTACAGAGCCTTTCATCCCAAAACAGCTGCTTATACTTTCTTCTCTAGTGCACATGGAACATTCTCAAGAATTAACCACATTCTTGGACACAGAGACAGCCTCATCAAATATAAGAGGGTTGAAATCATACCAACCATATACTCTGATCATAATGCTTTGAAACTAGAGAAAAACTACAGAAAGAAATCAGGAAGAACCACAAATACATGGCAATTAAACAACATGCTACTGAAGAATAACTGGGTCAGAGAAAAAATAAAAAGAGAGATCAAGAGATACATAAAATCAAATGATAATGATAGTACAACATATCAAAACTTTTGGGACATGGCAAAAACGGTCATAAGAGGAAAGTTCATATCATTATAGGTCTATTTCTAAAAACAAGAACAAGCCCAAATAAATGACCTAACACTCCATCTTAAAAAACTAGAAATAGAAGAACAAATGAAGCTTAAAGTCAGAAGAAGGATAAAAATAATCAAAATTAGAGCACAAATAAATGAAATTAAAAAACAAATAAACAAAAAAGATAGAAAAAATAAATGCAACAATGTTCTTTGAGAAGTTTAATAAAACTGACAAACCCCTGGCTGGACTCACTAAAGAAAAAAGAGAAGGACACAAATAAACAAAATCAGGGATGAAAGAGGAGGAAATTATGACTGACATCGCAGAAATACAAAGGATCATAAAAGAATACTATGAAAAATATATAACACCAAATTTAATAACCTAGAAGAAATAGACCAGTACTTAGAAAAATGCAACCTTCCTAGACTGAATCAAAAACTGGAAAATCTAAAGAGACCAATCGGCATTATGGAAATGAAAACAATCACCAAAAATTTACCAAAAAGTAAATGTCCAAGACCAGATGATTTCACCAGTGAATTCTACCAAACATTCAAAGATTTAATACCTATTCTACTCAAAATCTTCCAGAAAATCAAAGCAGAGGCAATACTTCCCAACACATTTTATGAGGCCTATATTACTCTGATACCAACACCTGGCAAAGATAGCACACACACAAAAAAACTGCAGACCAATATGTCTCATGAACACAGATGCAAAAATTCTAAATAAGACACTAGCGACCAAATACAGCAAACTATTAAAACGATTACACACCATGATCAAGTGGGCTTCATTACAGAGGCACAGGATACATTTAACATACATAAATAAATTAATGTGATATACCACATAAATTAAAAAATAAGAATCATATGATCATATTAATAGATGCAGAAAAAGCCTTCGACAAGATACAGCATCCATTTATGATCAAAAACACTTAACAAAATCGGTATATAAGGAAAGTACCTTAACATAATAAAGGCCATATATTACCTCAGCCAACATTATAATGAAAAACTAAAAATCTTCCCTTTAAGATCAGGAACAAGGCAAGGCTCTCCACTATTACCAATCTATTCAATATAACATTGGAAGTATTAGTGAGTGCAATCAGACAAGGGAAAGATATAAAATGCGTCCTAATAGGAAATGAAGTCAAACTGTCACTATTTGTGGATGACATGATTCTCTATATAGAAAATCCTAAAGACTCCATAAGAACACTACTAGAAACAATCAGCAAATACAGTAAAGTCTCTGAATACAAAATCAATGTTCAAAAATCCATAGCGTTTCTATACTCTAATAATGAAGCATCAGAAGAAGAAGTGGGAAAAATCATTTCTTTTCCAATTGCAATAAAAAGAATAAAATACCTAGGAATACATTTAACGAAACATGTGAAGAATCTATATAATGAAAACTACAAGAATCTATTAAAATAAATCGAAGAAGTTGCAAGGAAATGAATAGATATTCCATGTTCTTCGATTGGAAGAATCAACCTAGTTAAAATGTTTATATTACCTAAAGCATTATACAGATTTAATACAATCCCCATCAAAATCCCATCAGCACTTTTTAAAGAAATAGAACAAAAAATCATCAGATGTATGGAAGTGCAAGACTCTGAACTGCCAAAGCCGTCCTGAGGAAAAAGAACGAGGCTGGAAGCATTACTCTGCCACACTTGAAATTATACTACAAAGCAACACTAATCAAAACGTCATAGTATTGGCAGCAAAACAGACACATGAACCAGAGGAACAGAATAGAGAGTCCATATGTAAACCCATATCTATATGGTGAAATAATTTTTGACAAAAAAGTCAAAAACATAAAGTGGAGAAAGAAAAGTGTCTTTAATAAATGAAGCTGAGAAAACTGGAAAGCCACATGCAAAAGAATAAAACTAGACTGTTGTTTATCACCACACACCAAAATTAACTCAAAATGGATTATGAACCTGAATATAAGACCTGAAACAATAAAATGCATAGAAAAAAAAACATAGGAAGTAAACTCAAGTACCTTGGAGTTAAAGAGGATGTTATGAATTTGACCTCAAAAGCAAAGGAAGTAAAAGCTAAACTAAATGAATGGGACTACATCAAACTAAAAAGCTTCTACTCAGCAAAAGAAATCTTCAACAAGGTCAAGAAAGAATCATTTGAATGGGAAAATATATTTGCAAGTAACACCTTCGATAAAGGCCTAATATCCAAAATGTACAAAGAACTCATACAACTGAATAACAACAACAACCTGATCCAATCAAAAAATGAGCAGAGGACCTGAATAGACACTTCATACAAATGGAGGACATACAAATGGCCAACAAATAATTGAAAATATGCTCAACATCGCTAGCTATTAGGGAAATACAAATCAAAACCACAATAAGTTACCTTCTTATACTTGTTAGAATAGCTATAATAACAAATGTTGGAGAGGATACAGGGAAAAAGGAGCTCTCATACACTGATGGTGAGAGTGCAATTTGGTACAGCCACTATGGAAAACAGCATAGAGATTCCTCAAAAATCTAGGAATTGATCTACCATATGATCCAGCAATTCTTCTACTGAATATTTACCCCAAAGACCTGAAAACCCATATCCAAAAAGATATTTGCACACTGATGTTCACAGTAGCGTTATTCACAGTGGCCAGGACATGGAAGCAACTGAAGTGTCCTACGATAGATGACTGGCTAAAGAAGCTGGGTACATATATACAACTTAATATTATTCAGGCATAAGAGATGAAATGCTGCCATTTGCGACAACATGGATGGACCTCAAGATAATCATGCTAAGTGAAATAAGCCAGACAGAAAAAGTTGAAAATCATATGAAAGCACTCATATGTGGGATATAAACCTAAAAGCAACAAATGAGCAGTACAAACAAACAGAGACTCGTGGACATGGATTATAGGTTATTGGTTACCAGAGGACTATAGACTAGTTGTTACTATTGGGGTGGAAGAGGAAGGGGGAGGTAAATGGTGTAAACAGAGTCAAATACAAGATTTAGGTGGAGGGTGAAGTGGATAAAGGGGATCAAATATTTGGTAGCTGGTGGAAACTTGATTTGGGTGGTAAACATACAACAGAATATACATATGTCAAATGATAATGTACACCTAAAAATTATATAATTGTATTAACCAATGTTACCCCAATAAATTTAGTGAAATATTAAAAAAAGACAGAGGTCATTGGAATTTATGTGTTGAACATTATTGAGTTTCTTCATCTAATAATACAATAATTCAATTTATTCTAGTCAGTTTTTTCTTCTGTAGAGTAGCATTGCTTGTTGTAACATAAATACAACATTTTTTTGATTAAAATTATTTCTATTTATATATCTTATTATTTATCTGAATAGGCTGTATTTTTACTATATACTTTACAAGTAATTGGTTTATAAGAAAGCTGTTAGTTTCATTTATTTTGTAACTAAATATTCTACCCTATAAATTATCTGAAAGTAAAATTCATTTGAGTTTCTTTTGGTATGCAGTTCTATGAATTTTAGCACATGTATAAATCCATATTACCACCACCACAACCTAGATCTCAGACAGCTTCATAATGCCCCCAAACTCTTCCATACTCTCTCTCTGAATTATCTTCTATTAACATTTTTATGTTAATTCTTTTGCCTTTTCCATGATAACTCTAGTAATAATTATATACACTTACCTTTTGTTTTAAACCAGGGCAAATAAATTTTTAGTAAAGTTTTAGATTGATTAAATCTTTAAAGTATTGCATTGATTGGTTATTATTTTCTTTTTAGTCATTTCTTTTTTTTCTCTTTAACTGATGAGAATTTTTTAAAGAAAAACTTTAAAAACAAAGTTGGTTATTTTCTTATTTAAAGCCATAAAGAAATGTGGTTAGCTAGGGAGGTTGTTCATGGGCTCCATTGCTACTTCTGTGAGGAATGTAGGTTACATACAGTAGCTGTGAAGTGTTCACAATACTGAGGTATTTGGGTAAAAAGTTGTGTTTAGAGAGCAAGCCACAGATAAATGGTTGACCTTCAGGTAAATATGGCAAGACTTAAGATTGAGAAATTCACATCTAGAATCTTCCTAAATTATGTGTCATGAACATCGCAAAAACTAATGTCAATAGTTATAATTACCTCTGACATTTCTTCTACTATATTTTATTCAGCACTTTGTGCCAAGCATTGTGCTGAATGCTTTACATTTATTTGTGTAATTTAAGTCTTACACCATTCATCTAGGGTGCTTGCATAGTAACCCTTTATTTCTTCCAGTTACTTTGGGCTTTCCAACTTCCCCTTCTCCAGATTTCATGTACCTGTGGTGGCAGCTATCATTATACCTATTAGCCTGTACTAATTTTTAATGTCCTGTAAAAACTTTTCCTTTAAATGATTCTTTCAGTAAGCAAGAGTTTGCCTGGGCCCAAAAGAGTAATTTTCCAATTTTGGAACATAGAACAATGGGACAGAAAGGTGGCATACTTCCATATTCAAAGGAGCAATTCTTTGCTCCTTAAATGATTACTCAACCGTCTCCTCCTAGGCTAGTCCCAGTTGTGCTCTTTCTCTAATAAAAAGTTTCATCATGAATGTTCATCTTCACTTTAAATAGCAAAGACACAGCTTATAGTTCATGTTGCAAATTTAGGAAAAGTCAGCTCAACATTTTAGTAACTCCACTGCAAGTAGATTGCAGTGTCTAATCCCTAATCTCCTAAATGCCGCTGCTTTCTGGTGGCTTTTATATCAAGACTAGAGAAAATGGATATTCGTACACAAGACAGCTGATGCTTACTAAGGACCATGGTGATTTCAGTAAACTTGTCAATCTTGAAGGATATGGTGTTTTTGATTTCTGATGAATAGAAGGTAAGTTAAAACCTGTAAATAATATTAAGGTTCTCGAGAAGCAGTTGTAGTTTGTGTTCTTCAGGTAGCAAAAAAATTTTCATTTAATAATTGTATAAAGCAAAGATAATATAGGAGTATTAAAGAAAAAATATATAAATATATATAATCTCAAGACATAAAGATGGATGATTCTGTTAAATAGATATTAGAGATGTCCTTCTGGAGATGAAAAGAAAAAACCTGACACTATTCACTTACAATGAATATATAATATATTAATTATATGCATATACCTATGTAAATTAGGTATCAATAGTTTCCATGTTCTCATTAATAGTTACATTATTAAGTCAGGAAAATAGAAATATTTGAATATTTCTGAGAATTTCCAATGCATTTAATATATTAAAATACTTATTTGCACATGAAAAGAAGTAATTTAAGTTTAACAAGAAAAAATGATTTTGGAAGGACATATTTTTTTCTAAATCTTTGAATTGAAACTAAGATATTTTTGCTGTAATTGTTATTTTTATTAATGAAATATAATAGGCAAATTATTTTTTGAACTGTATTCTTAAATTTAGAATGTGAGACCCAGAGTGTTCTTGAATGTTACCCAGAAAATATCCTTTGTGCATTATATAGACCATATAATTTAATTCTCATAGGCAAATATGTCAAATCTTAGAGAGGCTACTAAGGTATGATCATGGTCACACAGCAGGTCAAGAACACCTTAACCCTCTTAACCACTTTGCCACAGTTCAGTTTTAAGATTTCTGGAATATTGTTCTTTGACAAATTTTAAAAATATTTATCAATATTGACAGAAAATTTTGAACATGTTTCAAGTAGTTGGGAATGGAACCAGATTTTTCTTCATATGAGAAAAACAGGAGGTGACTTGAATGAAACACTTCATAGTAGATATTTACAGAACTTGGAATGTGCAATAAATTGAAAACTCAATTTTGAAAAATGAGTCTGAGTCCTTAAAGCATCTTTTGTATTTTCTTAAGTTTGGCTCTGATATCACTTTGACATACCATCATTATTGTGGGTTTTTTTGTTTGCTGTTATTTTGTTTTGAGCATCTTAAATTCTGGTACTGCAAGATATCAAATGCTCATCTTGTATATTACCTGGTTCAGTCCAAGAATTGTTTTTTCTAGTCTAAAAAAAAAACAACTGTGTTTGAGTAGCATGAAAAAGAATAAAAATTTTTCTTTTTTAGAAAAATGTTTCTGTGAGATTATAAAGTAACAAAGTTGAGAATAACTCTCATATGTTACAAGTAAATCTTTTGGTCATCAGTAGTTTTATAAAATTAAGAAATTAAATTATTATTTATATGTTAATAGTTAAACGAGTACTTATCAATACTGATAAAACAATTTGAAAATGTGCAAGCAAAATGAGAATGAAATTGGATTTTACTGTACCTGAGAAAATGAGAAGCCATTTAAGTCAAAAGTCATTTACCACTCTCACAAAATGCTAAATAGGTCTTTTGAAATCAGTATGTTAAACTGCTAGTAAAAACTAGTGCTCAACAATAGTGCATTCAACAGAATTGTATTGTTTTGGTATAACAGAAAGCTTTGAGATTTCAATCCTTATTTAAATTTTTATTTACCTCATTTATTAAGTAAAATAAGGAGTTACATAATCCATATTTATAGAGGAAGATTATACTAAGGTAGTGTTACTACTTTATTTAGAACAGAAAAATTGTTTTATGGGTATATGATGAATATAACCTAATAAGTACTAATGCTGGTCAAAACCAAGAAGTTATCCAATTGAAGTGATTTCTGACAGCAATTGATAAATGGTTCCAAAAAGAAAAATCTTCTCTGACATAGTTAGTTAGATTTTAGGTAATCAATGTTCTAGTGAATTATTAACTGATATCAAACTCCTTTATATGTAATTGTCGAAGTATCACATTTTCTAGCTCCGTCATTTTGTTCCATTTTGTCATTATAGAGCAGAGTCTGAAAATTAATGGAGGGGTTCAACCATTCAAGAGTGTCCGAATTTGTGTTACTTGGACTTACTGATTCTCCTGAGCTCCAAATTTTCTTCTTTGCATTGTTTTTTATTTTCTATTTAATGACTATGTTGGGCAACTGCTTGATTTTACTAACTGTTATGTCCACCTCATACCTTCACTCCCCCATGTACTTCCTGCTCAGCAATCTGTCTCTCATTGACATGTGCCTGTCCTCCTTCGCCACTCCAAAGATGATCATGGACTTCTTTACTCAGTGCAAGACCATCTCTTTTGAGGGATGCATCTCTCAGATCTTCTTTTTGCACCTCTTCACTGGGACGGAGATTGTGCTGCTGATTTCCATGTCTTTTGACCGGTACATTGCCATATGCAAACCTCTCCATTATTCAACAATTATGAGCCAAAGAGTATGCATTGGGCTTGTGGTAACTTCTTGGATGGTGGGCTTCTTGCATACAATTAGCCAGTTAGCTTTTACTCTCTCTTTACCCTTCTGTGGTCCCAATGTCGTAGATAGTTTCTTCTGTGACCTTCCTTTGGTCATTCAGCTGGCTTGTACAGATATATATGTTCTTGGGATCTTCATGATTTCAACTAGTGGTGTGATTGCTCTTATAAGTTTTCTTCTTTTGCTTACTTCCTACATCATTGTTCTTGTTTCTATCAAAGAGCACTCCTCTACAGGATCTTCTAAGGCTTTTTCTACCTGCACTGCACATTTCATTGTTGTGTTAATGTTCTTTGGACCCTGCATTATTATCTACGTGTGGCCTTTCACAAACTTCCTGGTGGACAAAGTTCTCTCTGTATTCTATACCATATTCACCCCATTTTTGAATCCACTTGTCTATACTTTGAGAAACCAGGAAGTGAAGACAGCTTTGATGAAGAAACTAAGTAACCAATACTTAAATCTTAGGAAAACTACTCTGAGATATCCGATGCAATGAACAGGGATCTCCCCTCTGAGATTTAGTATCATCAGTTTTGTTCTCAGAGCAATAAAAAATTAAACTTAGAATATGCTTTTTGAGTATTTAGTCTAAATTCATGAAAATAAAAAGCCAGAATTGAGAGGTATGAAAGATAATGCCTAAAAGCTAGTGCAGTGTTTGCAATCCTTTTGAGATTACTAGTCCATTTAAAAATCTGTTTTAATCTATAGGCGATTTTCAAAAAAAAAATGCATATATCATCAAAATTGTGAACATAAACTCAGGGCCTCATAAACTCCAGAATCCTATAAACATACCTTAGATTAATATTACTTAGTGAAGCTCAAGATAAAATAACATTCACTTGTCTTCTAACTCAGACCATTCCCACTCAGCTGCACAGCCTTGTGGTGCTCTGATGGTATCCACTTGTAGAACTTTAATTAAGAATGTTGGGCATAAAATTATTTTCCCAATATCAATACAATATTTTCATGGAAAATTTTATATTGTGAAGAGATTATTTTGAATATTTTTGAATAATTTTGATCCAGTGCATCCAATTTCTTGAGTTCTGAGTCAACTTTAAATAAGAGAACAATTCAGAGGATCTTAAATTTAACAATAATGCTTTCCTAACAGGTGTGTGGGTTGCTATCACACTTGATAATTAATATAGCAAATAATTAATCAAATGGAAAAATTTAAAGTTTAAAACATAGAAAGCAAACTACTCAAATCTGATTTACTTTCAAAACCTAACTGAATATCACAGATATGATTAATTCTTTTAATACTGAGACTAAACATTTAGAAAATTATTAACTATTAAATTTATGACAAATTTTTTATTCCCAAAATTATTTTCAAAATATTATTAGTCTTAGTATTAGTTTTGGATCTCATTTTCAATATAATATAAACTATAGAAAGAAAAAATGAAATAATTTAAGAAACATATAAAGCAATTCTCCCTAATTTTTTATTGCTATGTTATATATATATACACATATATTTTATAAGACAGTCTTTGAAAAACTTTGAGTTGGCCAATCAATTTCTTTAATAGCTAAAGAACCTAAGGTCCAGAGAATTTATAAAGCCAGTTTGAGGCTGAATCACTATATAAAATACAAAAATCATTGTTCTAAACATATATGGACCTCAGAATTAAATCTTGGATCTGTCATTTCTTAGTTGTGTCATCCTGGGAGATCCACTTTACCTCTCTCTTCCTTTTTAATCTCTAATATGAGGAGAATAAAAGTGGATTTTTTGTTATGGCTATTATATATAAGGTGGAAAAAATAGATTCTAAAAATGTCATTTCCTTTTTCTTCCCTACCCATATAGATTTCTACCCAAAATCCATCTGATTTTTAAGTACTGTGCCTTTGAAAAATAAAGTCAAACTACTAGCACATAAAATTCAATATTTTAGTTTTAGGATATCTTTAAGACTGTGGCTTGTTAAGACATGGCAGAAAAAACATAGAACACTTTTCAGTTTTCTATTACAACAGGGTGGGAGGAGGTAGAAAAACTATATTGAATTACCGATACTTGGAGATTTCTATGAATAATAATACTGATAGGCTGCATCTTAGTATATGAAAAGAGTCCAGGAAACAATCTGTCATCGTGGATTTGACAGTTTGTGAATACTCTGAGAAAAACACAAGCCCCTGCTTTGCAAAGACAGGAATGGTATTAATATTTTTTAACATTTATCTTGGACTTTTAAGATCCCAGTGTGCTTCAGCACAAATAACTCCAAGCCAAATATTTAATATATGAAGTTAAATAATTTGCAGAAGTTTATGAAAAAAACTAGTGTTGGAATGCTAGTTTATTTTTTAAGTATTTTTTTTATTAAATTTTTTTAATTTAAGTATAGTGGTATACAATCTTATACTGATTATATTAGTTTCAGGTGTACAATTTACTGATTTGACATTTTTATACATTACACTGTAATGCCCTACTAATTCTAGTCATTATCACAATTTAAATTTATCACAATATTATTGACTATATTCTACTTCTCCCTTTTGCCTGTCTCCCCATGCTCTTCTCTTCTGATAACCATTTCTTAGGTCTCTGTTTCTATAAATCTGTCTTTGTTTTGTTTCTGTTTGGTTTAGATTCCACATATAAGTGAAACCATAAGATATTTGTTTTTCTCTGCCTGAGTTATTTTTCTTAACATGATACACTCTAGATTCATTCACATTGTCCAAATGGCAAAATTTTATTCTTTTTTATTGCTGTGTAATATTCCAGTGCATCTATATGTCTGAGTGAGTGTATTACATCTTCTGTGTCCATTCATCTATCAATGGACACACAGGTTTTTTCCTTATCTTGGCTATTGTAAATAATGCTACAGTGAACATATGGACACACACACACACACACACACACACACACACACACACATTTTAAATTAGTGTTTTTGTTTCTTTTGGATAAATACCCAGAAGTGGAAATGTTGGGTTGAATGGAATATTTATTTTTAGCTTTTTGTTTCCCATAGTGGCTGCTCCAGTTTGCAGTCCCATCAACAGTGCACAAGGGTTTCCTTTTCTCCTCATCCTTGCCGACATGTGATTTCTTGACTTTTTGGTAATAGCCATTTTGACCAGTGTGAGCTAGTGTCTCATTGTAATTTTAATTCACATTTCTCTGATGATTGGTGATGGTGAGCACCTTTTCACATGTCTGTTGTCCATCTGCATGTCTACTTTGGAGAAATATCTTTTCATGTTCTGCACCCATTTTCTGATCAGATTATTTTTTTGTTATTGAGTTGTATGAGTTTCTTATGTATTTTGGATATCAATATCATTTGCAAGTCTATTCTCCCACCCAGTAGGTTGCCTTTTCACTTTTTTGAAGGTTTCCTGTGCTGTGCAGAAGCTTTTTAGTTTGATATAGTTCCATTTGTTTATTTTTACTTTTGTTTCCCTTGCTCAAGGTGATGTATCCAAAAAGATAATAGACTGATGTCAAATAGTTTACTTTCTATGTTTTCTTGTAGGAGTTTTATGGTTTCAGGCCTTAGATTTAACACCAATTTTTGGGGTTTTTGTTGTTTGTTTGTTTTTTGGTATATGGTATAAAAGAGTGGTCCAGTTTTTTTGTTTTTTGTTTGTTTGTTTGTTTGTTTGCATATATCTGTTCAGTTTTTTCAATACTACTTGTTGAGAAGACTGTTGTTATTCTAGTGCATATTTTAACCTCTTTTGTATAGATTAGTTGACCATGTAAGTGAGGGCTTATTTCTGGACTCTCTTTTCTGTTCCATTAATCTGCGTCTGTTTTTGTACCAGTACCATGCTGTTTTGAT
The DNA here is from genome assembly GCA_030015415.1 of Cynopterus sphinx. Lineage (NCBI taxonomy): Eukaryota > Metazoa > Chordata > Mammalia > Chiroptera > Pteropodidae > Cynopterus > Cynopterus sphinx. The sequence goes on from CM057384.1 coordinate 80,228,540, forward strand.
GATTAAAAACTTGTAGCATAGTTTGAAATCAGGGAGTGTGATATCTCAAACTTATTCCTCTTTCTCAAGATTGCTTTGAATATTTGGGGTCTTTTGTGGTTCTATATAAATTTTAGAATTATTTTTCATTTTTAACCAAATCATAAAGTCTTCCTTCTTTCTTCAAAGTCAGTCAGATGAATAAAAAAAGGTTAAGGTGGAAGTGTACTTTTGCCTCATTCCCTTTCTTGAACAAAATTTATCATTTTTTATTTTAAAATAAAATCCCCATTTAAAAAATTTAATCTTTAGTCCAATAAATACTTATTGTACACCTTCTTTGTTTAAAGTTCTTACTGGGTGCTGGAGATCTGTTAAAGCACGAGATCTGTTTCTCTTTGAGGGACATATATTTAGCAATTAGATAAGATCAATCTGTTGCAGGTTGAATTCCAGTCCCATCACTTTCTCATTGTGCAACCTTGAGCAAGTATTTTTAACATTGCTAAGACTCAATTTCTTAACCTATAAAATGTGTACATAGTATTTAACCACTAGAGATGTTGTGAAAACTAAGCCAAAATACATGTAACAGAACTTGCAGTACTGGGCCCTCATTAAAGGTTTAATGAGTACTAATAATATTGTTGTTATTGTTGCTGTTTTAAATGTGTATAAAATCAAGGAGTTGTTGGAATGGAAAATGATGTGCTTACTTGAACTTTAAGGGCATGATCATAAGACTGCAAAAGAATGTGTCATTTTACCTAATGTTAACTAATGTTGAAATATTGGACTTGCACCAATTACTAATCTTTTGTGCATTTCTGTAGTTAATGTTGTTTTTTGTATGCCCGTGCTTTTCAAAATAAGTACTATATTTTAGAGGCTTCTTCCTCATTTTAAGTTAAAATATATTCTAAGATTGTATGAAAGGGGAAAAATAATAAATACACTATGCTAAATAGATCAGTGTCTTGTTTTATCATGATAACATTTTAAAATAAAGTTGCATCATTAAAAAGTGGTAAAATATTACTCACATATTTTGTCTCTTTTACCTATTCGAAATAGTAAAACACTTTAAATTCTTATATAACTGGATTTATTAGAAATATTAACGGAGAAATGAATGATCACAATTATCTATCCACTTTATACATAGCACATTAATAAACAAGTTTCAACTGTAGGCAAAAAGACTTTACTCAAATTTATGAAAATATAAAAATTATTTATTTGGAGACATGGCAGAAGTATAGTTCAGAAAATTGTTAAAATTGGAGCCATAACATTACAGCTTCAAGTCAGACATTCATCTGGCTAAGGTCTAGATAAAGATCAAATCTCTACCTGGGCATTTCCAGTGGACCCATTCCTGAGGACCCATTTCTTAACCTTTTCTGATAAACTCCAAACTATATGTCCTCTAGGCACAGTTTGATAACTATATTTGAGCTTTATTTGAGCTTCTAGGTATTTTATTTTGTGTGTTTGAAATATTATTCTCATAAAAAAACTTTAAGATTCACTAAACTTCCAAAGGGGTATGCAGTGTGTGTGTGTGTGTGTGTGTGTGTGTGTGTGTGTGTGTGTGTGTACAGTGCACATGCACACACTTGACGAAGAACTCCTGGAGTGAAGACTGTGAATATCACCACTGAAGCCAGAACTGCCTAATCTGAATTTAGCTGTGCATCACTTACGAGGCTTGTGATTTGCGACAAGTTAATTAAACCCTCTATCCTAGTTTTCTCATCATTTTTAAGCAGAGTTTGCAAGTCAGAACTGGCTACAAGTTGTAACTGCCTCTATTCCCACCATGTTTTGTCTTCCCCTCAAAGGTTTATAAAGAAATCAAACTAATTAATAAAATTAGATAGCAGGAGATTTCACAAGAAAATACAGGTTGATAGATTTTCTTGAAAAACAAAACAAATATAAACCCTTCAACATTGGGCCAGAATTCCAAGCAGAGCTTATAGGTCCATCTAGTACCAAAGATCATATCTCTGTTTTGTTTTGCACCAGGTCACTCCATTCATGTGTATTACCTTGACATTTTGTGATTTTTAATAAAGATAACTTAAAATGTGTAGTATTGCTTTACCATCACCATATCTTAACATAGTCCACTCTTGCCCCCAACTTTTGGTGGCTCACTCTTAATAAACAACATTTATTGAATCAACAGATAACATTGATATTCTTACAAATTATATCTGTATAAAGATTTAAGCCAAATCATAGTATAAAAAATCTGATATACTTCTGTCTTTTTGTTTTCTAATGCCTTTCCTGCTGTGTCTTAATTTGCTCTCCTTGACTACTCTCCAGTAGAAATCTGCTTTTAGTCATTTACATTTAATTATACACTGAAAAACTATGTTAGCTCTTCCAAGTGTACCTTTAATGTAGGAGAATAAAAATGAACTCTTGTTGAAGTTGTTCAGCATTAGTCAGTAGAGAGGAGATGACATTATTATAAGTAGGATTTTTATGCTTTTGTCAAACAAATTGCACCTAACTTTTTGGTAAAGATAATCCAAGAAATGCTTTTTGCCCCTTTTTACATAACAGATACTTCTATGTTTTTATGGGAACAAAAATAATAAGACATTAATCCTACCCTTAAAGAGATTATCTAATAAAAAGAAAGGTAATCATGATGCAGTGTTATAATTGCCATGATGTAAGTTTGCATATAGTAATATGGAATCTTAGGAAAGGCATGTCTAAATGTGCCTGCAGTGTCAGAGAAAGCTTCTCAGAGGTAGTGCTGAATCTGAGACTTGAAAGGCCAAGTTGAGGGAGAATATGCCAGAGGGAGGAAACAGCACGGGAAAAAGCAGAGAATTATAAAAATGCCTAGTGAGTGCAGGGGTTTCATGTGGCTTATTATTTTTAGAGACAAGATGTTAAATTAGTAATAGTGGAAAGAGATACTGTGCTGAAACAAAGTGGCCAGAGCATTGGAGCTAGATATATATTGCAGAGAAAATGGGGAGGTACTGAATAACTGAGGGAAGATTGTAAGCAACATGCCAGCTTTTATCCAGTTCCTGTTGTAAGAATTTTTTACAACCTTCTCAGGTAATCTGATGGAATTTTGGGCTTACATATTTTCTCTATGGTGAATAAAATGTGCTAAACAAATAATCTGCACTTTAAGGATATACTGGAGCTACAGAAGACAAGTTATCTTAGTTCTTCTTGTCCTTTTCCAATCTCTCCTATATAACCTTGAATTTGCAAACTTGACCAGCATAATGAACCCTGATGAGCTGACTTGCAAATGTTAGCTCAGCAATTTCTGGAAGTAGGGCTCCCTTTTGCCTTTTTTTTTTTTTTTTTTTTTTTGCCATCATCATGAGCATTGAAGCTATTTCCCAGAATCCTTTCTCTTTCTATACCCTAAAATGACCTTACTTGCTTACTGATGCCTGCTTCCATGAATGGTAGGTGGATAAATTTTTATTGGGGGATAGCATGAAAGTTGGTGAAAGCCTTCACATTAAGGTGAGAGAGAATATCTGGGGGTTGTGGGAGGAGCAGAAAGGTTTGCAGAAGAGACCCAGACATCCCTGGTGAGGCACATACTGCTCAGAACTTGTCTCTTCATGGGTAAAGTATTCTGATTTGATGCTGGTTTTGACATTGCTCATTCCATTGTTGATGAAGATCATATGTGCATTTATTCTCGAATATTTATTACTAAAACCGTATAATGTGACAAGCTTCATTTCTATGGATCGCAGAAAAAAATACCAATGTAGTCATAGAATATACAAAAATAAGTTATTACAGAGTATATTAAGACATGAATCATCTGGATCCTGCTTACCTCCTAAACCTATTTTGCATTTCTCTCCCTCTTGAACACTAATTTTTCTTTCCCTCCAATGTGTCAGGCTCAATTTTGTTGGAGACTTTGCACATGCTATTTTATCTGCTTAAATTCTGATGGCGGTACTTTACAGTGTGTCTCGGGGGGAGTAAAAGTGTAGAGTTTTTGTATGCAATTGAACTCAAGTTGTTATCAGCTCAAAATAGACTTTAGCAAACTGTATGGTAAACTACAAAGGAATAACCTATAGCAGATACAAGAAAAGAGAAAAAGAAAAGAAAGTATAATACTGTAAATAATCATCAATTGAAAAGGAAGATGACAAGCGAGGAAGAAAAGAACAAAATGACTCTCTAGAACCACGCTACTGACAGTTTCAATTAGGCTAATGACTCTTGGAGATGACATAACATTATAAAATATGGTTCACAATCCTGAAATAGTTTGCTAGGTTTATCTCTTACAATGAACTGTTGGGGCTCAGTGTTAGGCTTCTTCTTTACAGCAATGAGAATGAACTAGAAAAGAGAATGCACAAATAACTGATAGAGAATATGAAGCAGGAAGGGAGAGGACCCCATTGATAGAAGGTTTAGAATGGAGACTGCAATAGTCCTTTATTCACATTTTTTTTAGGTTGGTGCTTATGCCAACTAGACTTTGTGGGGTAAAATTCCCATGTTGCATTCCTAATGCTTGGAACCTTATTTTAGAGCACATACTAATTTTCATATAATGGACCCAGTGACAGTGTGGATGTTAGGATGCTAAAATGAAGAACAAAATTTGTATCCTGACATAGAAAAAAATATGCAACTTTCCTTACTCTGATCAGCCAACTGATCAGAATGAAAACGAACAACCCAACTTGGAAATTTCTTTTAACAGAATTGAGAGAGTGGGAGAAGAGATTTAAAATATTCAGGGAATCAAAAACAAACAAAGAATTCTAAAGGTATATTTTCACTAACATTATTTCATTAGATCTCCCTAATGGCTATTAAACACATTAGTAAATTGAACTGAATGCATTTCATCACAAAATAACATATTTAATAGTATATCTTTCAACTCTACCAAATTCAATAATTTTTCAATTTTAAACAAGTAACACATTGGATTTACAGTTATACAGATTCAATATACAGACTTAGACTATTGAGTCAATATATCAATCTGTATATTTATTTCTTTATGATTTTAAACATTTATCTATCATTTATCTATCTTTGTATATATGTAACTCTCTACCTCTATCAATTTAACATTTTACTTAAAACTGAGGACTGGAGTGTTGTGGTAACTTCACAAAACTAGTAACTAACTAGTAAGTGTCATGGCTCAAACTTAAATCTGCTTGGCTCTTAACCATATTCACTTTGCACTTTGCTCTTCTGCATAATGCTACAGTTCATGGATCCACAGCTGAAAGAATGGACATATACAAATATTCAACATAGAGAACTGTCTCTATATTGTAATGATAGAGATACTGTATCTCTATCTTGCCATCCATCCACCCACCCATTCATTCACTTATTCATCTATCTGCTCACCCATTTGCCTAATTAATGATTAATTTATCTTACTGTTCAACTCTTTAAAATATTTATTCTTTAGCTATCTATGTATACATCTGTCTTTATATAAACCCAAGTTAGTAAAATGTTACACAATACTATGTAAACTTTGACAATGCCATACAATTGGATAATTATTTGTGTTTATAATAGTTCCCTTTTATGCGTTAAACATTTCTCTTATGTGTAGCTCTCAGAATGACAATGACCAAAATGGTCTTGAAGATAACCTAGCCCTGTTCAAGTGGGGGAGAGAGAGAGCGAGACAGGAAGCATGATAAAGAGAGCAAGAAAGAGAGGGAGAGAGGGAATATCTGGGCGACACAGCCTTCAAGAGATGGTTTTGTGATCTTTGAAGAAATATGCAATTATTTTGATGGTAACAAATGAGGCCAGAGACATGTCAATGAAGGAGAGATTGCATAGCAATAAGTACATAGGAGAGTGAAGATATGGCTCTGAAAGATGGTGAGCACAGTAAGGAGGTTCCCCAGTACAATGGCTGCATAGACTATGAAGAAAAATAAGAAATAGAAGTTCTGGAATTCCCAAAAACTAGAGAGACTCTGTAATATAAATTCAGTTACAACTATTATTTCAAACCATTCACTCTGATTTCTAAAAAGACTCTAATGTTTTCAGATTGAAGAAGAAATAGGATAAAATACAGATAAAATACAGAGATCAAACTCGAAATGAGATTTTTTTTTTTTGCATGAAATAATTTAGTAGCAGTCCACCACAAGAGAGTTCCCTGTCGTATCAATCTACTGCTCACATGGGTCAAATATCTTCTGTGTGGACTTTCCGGATGTCATTCATAATTGATCCAATTCAACATTAATTCTTATGATTTAGCAATTTGCTTATAAGTAAGATGCAAATCTTCACACACACAAAAATAAAATTAAACTGTTTGAATATTTATCAATTTTTAAAAATTTCCCAGCTAGCTGCCAACAAGTTATTTGTCAGGGATAAATAAAAACTTTTTTTGGTCTTTAATAAAGTTAATGAGGTATAATTTACTTACAATAAATTTACCTATTTAAGTGAATCAGCTCAGTGAGTTTTGAAAAATATATACAGTCATGTTAACATTATTACAATCAAGATATAGAATACCTTCATCTTCCTCCCCCCAAAATTCCCTTCATTCTTTTGCAGTTGATACCCTCCTCCCACCTCCAGCCCCAAGAAATCAATGGTCTGCTTTCTTTCACCATATTTTTGCCTTGTCTAAAATTCCATAGGAGTTCAATCATATAATATGTAGGCTATTGGTCTGTCTTCTTCCACTCAGCGAATTGTTTTTGAAATTTATACAGGTTGTTACATGTAATGGTAGTTCATTCCCTTTCATTTCTGAGTAATATTTTAAGGTAGGGATATTTCACAATTTGTTTACTCATATACCAGTTGAGGGACATTTGTGTTGTTTACGGTTTTTTTACTATTATAAATAAAGCTGCTATGAAAAAATGAGTAGACTTGAGTAAATGCCTTTTATTTTGATAAATATCTGTTAGGGGGTGTTATTTTTAACTATAAGAGAATCTGAAGAGGCTATATCACTTTATTTTTTCACCAATAATGTTTGAGAATTTCAGATGTTCTCCAGCACTTGATATGATCAGCTTTTCAATTTTAGACCTGCAGTATGTATACCACAGTATCTCACTTTTAATTTACATTTCCCTAATAAGTATTGATGTTGAGTATCTTTTCATGGGCTTGCCTTTTTCATACATCTTCTCTGGTTTAGTTTGTGTTCAAATCTTTTATACAGTTTTATTTTGGTATTTTGTCCTCTTTGTATATAATTTCATGGAATGATGCTTTTGTTTCTACAAACTGATTCTAGAAAGCAAGATTTATGGGTCAAATGACATTGAGAAAAAGTATATTTTTAATTTTAGCAGTTATGTCCGGGTTTGGGGTGTTTGTTTTAAAAACAACAATCCGCACATTGACAGTTGAAAAGAATATCCCTTATTATTCTTTTAAATTTTGATCAATCTGATGGGCAAAATGGCATTAATTTTTATTATAATGTGCATTTCCCTGGCCATTAATGAGGTTAAATATATCTAATAGGTTTATTTTTTATTAAGTATAATTTATTCTAGTTATAATTAGTAAGTATAATTTATTAGGTTCTCTGGACAGATTTTGTGATATTCAACGTTTTTCTTATAAATTTACAGTAATTCTTTATATATTAGAGATATAAAAATTTTTGTTCATATGTATTGCGATATTTTCTTACCTATTATTTCCTTTTGATTTTGTGTCTGATTTTTTTCCTGCCAGGTCAAATCCATGACATTTTTTTTGTAAGAACACTTTCTTGATTAATTAAGTACATCATAAATTTTTCCTTATCTAAAATCCAGTTCACTCATTATCTCTGAGAATTGGTTGAGCACTTGATAAATCTGACCATATTTTTTTAAACAATTGTTTTATTGATGGGTGTTTAATAATCCTTAAAGAAACTATATATTACTTAAAGCAGAAGTGAATGTTTCCGGACTTTATTCTCTACTTCCTCTACAACAGGTGTAAATAACCAAAAGTGCTTTAATCAAATTTATTGATTTGACATTCATGCAACATTTTAAATTATGGCTTTCCCAACTTTGTTCCCTGAGTCCCTCAGGTCCAGGTGAAGCATCATTTTAAATTCTCAAAGGACTCTTGAAATATTTTCCTGTTGTGAACTAGATAATACCATCTTTGTTGTTTAATAAATCCCATTGCAAGACTATTTCTTGGTCAATTCCCAAATCCCTACCACAACCATCTTATCCACAGCTGCAAACAACTAATGGGTCAAGTAGGTCACTTATTTGTATTTAAAATTACCTTCTATTCACTCTCTGTCAGAGTCTACTTAACTCTCTGAATTAACTAAAAGCCTGATTCTGCTATAGATCTGGTAAGCAAAAGTGTTTTACCAGTGATTTCTATTGAAAGATTTTAAATGTCTGCCCTTCTTACTTCCATCTCCTAACCCCCACTCCATGAAGCTAAGATCGATAAAATGATTTGCATACGTTGGTATACACGAAGGGAGAATTCAAATAAGGGTGGGACTAAAGAGATTGATCTTGAATTCCTTACAATACAAATTATGTGATATAGCCTTTAGGACACAAGGTAAAATTTTAAGTCATAAAATTATAAATATTTGTAGGAGGAATAGATTTCTTTTTTAACAAAAAAGAAATTGAGAAGAAAAGCAATGCTATTCCCAGGGCTGTATGGCTGGCAATGTGGTAATAAACTAGTTAATAAAACATTCTGCTGCTGAATAAATACCAGCGAAACTATATTTTTCTGTGTTTCTGATCAGTTTTGAACACATAGCTTTTATCTGTGAACAGGTTAACAAGTCTTCTCTGTGAATTTATGAGTTCTGCCACTATTCATTGAAATTTTTCTATAGTGTTGTTTAAGAGCCCACATCACTTATATGTGATATAATTTTTATGTGTTCTTTCAGTAAGGATATTCTCATGAATGAATTAGAAATAATTAAATGTGTGTTTAATACATTGTCAGCCTAGAGTAAGTGTTTTCTTAATGTTAGCTATTATCTTTACAATTATATAGACAAATGGGTGGACAAATATGTACATAAATAGATTTGCTCAGGATGATATAATCTCAATTTAATTACTCATTAGTACCAGCAAGGAAAGTGTTATTTTCAACATCTATGACTTAAGTGGTATTGTACTACGATCCTTAATATTCTATAAATACCTTTCAAATCAATATACCAATTAAGGTTGTAAAGAATAGTAAAGATATGTTTTTATAGAAGAAAAAAATCTATGAAGATGAATTCTTGAAAATGAAGCCTTTGCTTTAATAGAATTATACTTTCTCTTGATTTTTTCCTTTTTCTTTCTTTCTTTTTCTTTTCTTTTTTTCTTTCTTCTCTTCTCTTCCTTTTCTTTTCTTTTCTTTCTCTTTTTTTTCTTTTTGGATACAGGATTCTACCTATTACTCAGGACAATGGATGTGGCCAATAAATCTACTGTTTCTGAATTTGTTTTGCTGGGACTCTCTGATTCCTGGGAACTGCAGATGTTTTTCTTTGTGGTGTTTTCATTATTTTATGTAGCAACAATAGTGGGTAATAGCCTTATAGTCATCACAGTTATAGCTGACTCTCACCTACACTCTCCTATGTATTTCCTGCTTACGAACCTTTCCATCATTGATATGTCTCTTGCTTCATTTGCCACCCCTAAAATGATTACAGACTATCTGACTGGACAAAAAACTATCTCCTTTGATGGCTGCATCACTCAGATATTTTTTCTACACCTTTTTACTGGTACAGAGATAATTTTACTTATGGCTATGTCCTTTGATAGATATATTGCTATATGTAAGCCTCTTCGCTATGCTTCAATCATAAGTCCCCAGGTGTGTATTGCCCTTGTGGCTGCCTCCTGGGTTGTGGGAGTTATGCATTCATTGAGCCAGGTTATATTTGCTCTCACATTACCTTTCTGTGGTTTTAATAATGTAGACAGCTTTTTCTGTGACCTTCCTGTGGTATTTCAGTTGGCTTGTGTTGATACTTATGTCCTAGGCCTCTTTATGATCTCAACAAGTGGCATAATTGCCTTGTCCTGTTTTATTCTTTTGTTCAATTCTTATGTTATTGTCCTGGTTACAATCCAGACTCATTCCTCAGGAGGATCATCTAAGGCCCTTTCTACCTGCACAGCTCATTTCATTGTTGTTTTCATGTTCTTTGGGCCATGTATCTTCATTTATATGTGGCCACAAAGCAGTTTTCTAATAGACAAGATCCTGTCTGTATTTTATACCATCTTTACTCCCATTATGAATCCAATAATCTATACTTTGAGGAATCAAGAAGTAAAGACAGCCATGAGGAAACTGAAAAATAGGCTTCTAAATTCCAACAAGGCAACTCCTTTGCATTATTTTTAGTTTTAACTTCTAGTTTTAATATCCTAGACATTAGGCACCACAGTTTTTGAGTACATAGCATAAGCTAAGGCTTATACATCTGGAGCTCTTATCAAATTGTAATTGTCAATATTTTTAGAAGTATAAGGTATGTTTATTAAAATTATTCTCATACATATGTTTAAAATACATTTTAAATTTCAAAAAAAGCAACTTGACAGAAGCAATTTCTTCCAGAAGCAAAGAATATCTATAAAAAATGCCAAAAGTGACTGTTTCAGGAAGGAAATTTAATATTAATATTCTATTCATTGGATAAAAGAACACAATTGAGAAGTATTGTGAACACAAAGGAGAACTAGGAGAAGTATAGATTAAAAGAACTAGGAGATACAACTAACAACTCAGTTAATCAGAGAGTTGTCTCTAAACTATGAAAAATTAGTAAGATTTTTACATCTATGAGCCTTAGAAACTCAATACTGCTAAAGGAGTAGCCTCTGACAGGTAGGCAATGATTTTCTACATGTATTTCTGAGTCATTTAACATTTAAACCAATTTGTGATCTCTTCTATTAAACAAAACCATGGATATATTTCATTACAAATGTTGATGAGTTCCAAATAAAATGTTGTAAGTAGAAGAATCTCCATGACTCACTTTTAGCTAGCAAAGAAAGAAATATAGCCATTCTTCTGATAATGCAGAATGAGTAAGGGGCCTAGAGAATCCAGCAAATTAAGAAATATTATAAAATGAGTTTCAAAGCAATATAATTTGTTTCATACAGAAACTATGGTAGCTGAATACTTGAGAAATTACAACTATTACTAAATTAGGAGATACAGTTTATGATAATAAATGAATTTATGGATAATATTACTTTACATTTTGAATAAATTACCTTTTCCTTTTAATATTCAGATGAAAAATAAAAGTTTTGTGTTTAGTAATACATTGTCAATGTAGTAAGCATGTGTCTGTTTATAAACAGGTATTTTTTTTTTTTACTGTTTTAAATAAGAATACTAAGTTCAAAATTAGCTTTAAGGTACACAAGGTATTACTACCAGCTTCTGGTTAATACTGGAATTGCAAGCATTGAGGATTATGACAAAGAATTTTCCTTGATGCCTCGCTCCACAAATAATTTTTAAATGATGGCAACCACTAAAGAATTAGGTGCTTTTTGGAATTTACTAAATGATATTTATGAAATATAGGTCAAGTATGTTATCCAACTTGTATCCACAAGAGAAAAGATCTGTTGCAACCATGGTATTTGATAAATATCAAATTGATATTCTTTTCTGGCATTATTGAGTAGAGAAAACCAATAATTATACATGCACTAATTATCATTGATAAAAAAGAAGAAAAGGAAATTTCTAACTTTTAAGACAGATGATTATAAAAATGTGTGTTTTCTTTATTAATGTGTTAAGCAAGCAAGCTGGTTATATTTGAAATTGTTTGATAAAATGTCTACAGTATTAAAATGTGAATAAAATGTGTTTATATCCTCAGAATAGGAGCATAATTCTTTTTGAAATAGTGATCCAAATGGACCAATTTAGGTTAAGCTTGTGAACTTTCCATCAGTTTCAGTTACGTTTGCAACTATGTTCAGGATCAAGAAACTCATTTATGTAGACAATGTCTAGCTATTGTGTTAGAAATGCCCAAAGTAATTCTTTCAAATAACATATTTATTTAACCAGAAAATATTTTTTAAATGAATTGGTTTATTTGCAATATAAAACTGTGGAGTCTTTTTTTAAAGGAGTAGCTTCAGTGCTTGTGTGGAAAATTCGAAAACTCAAAAATGATCAAAACCTTTGACGTGTAATTGATCAGCAGATGACTCTGTAAGCAAATCAATAATCAAATTAAGTAGTTAGGTTGATAGTAAGGGTCTTTAGCTGAGAATGAAAAGGACCATAGACGGCTTCTGGAGGACTTTCCTTTTAACATACAAGACAACTTTACACATTAAATAAACATTTACATTTTAATTAGAAAGCATAGATGGTAGATTTTATCACCGTGTCATCTCAACATGCTGCTGACACTCTTTTACCAAGGATAACTACAGTACCATGGCCATAGGCTCCTTAACAGTAGTAAAGATGGTGCCATTTGTCACTGGAGCATCCAGAGATAGAATAATGTTTCATAAAGCATGATAGATGAACAGAAATAAGCTAATGTAAACATAACAGGTCAAGGAAAGCTTTAAACAGTATAATTTTGAAGAAGTATTAAGATATTAAAAATTTACAAGAAGACTGTATTGATAAGCAACTTCAGCTTTATTTAGGTATTTTAGGAACTATGAAATTTGGTAATGCCAAACATAAACTTTTAAAAATTGTAAAAAAATTTTCTTGTAAAATTAAGCAGAATAATTGATACAGATAAGGAAAATTTCAAAAGACTCTACAATATAATGATGGTGGGTTGGGTTTACATTGAAACCTAAGTTTCATACCCACTCCTTTATATGGGTTTCTTCCAAAGCTGTGGAACGGGCTGTAATAACCTCTTATTCAATATTTTTATTCTTTTTTTTTCCTTAAAGAAGTTCTCTCAGAATTTGTAAAATTTAGGCTCTGCAGAACCTCAGTCCACCCTGAGTATAGGAGTAAAGTCTCAGACTCATGTTTTATACCAGTGTTTAAGGCCAGTTCTATAATTTTAGTGGTATTAACTTTGGTAAGACACTTAATGTCTCTTAGTCTCGGTTTCTACATCTTTAAATGAAGATAGTAATGGTATCTACACCTCAGAATTGTTTGACAAATAAAGTCATTCATATAAAGTGTGTAATATATGTTCAATAAATGTTATTTGTTTAAATACCATTTTGACAAACTCTGGACATTTTTTAAGGGGTTTGGTTTTCTCCTGAGCTAACAATTGACATGTTTAATTTGAAAGGTAATTTTTGATTTTATAAATTTTAAATATTTGTGCCTGCATGTATTTGCATAAAATTAATGTGTATTAAGATTAATTTGGACAATTAAAGTAACTTCCACTAAAAGACTACACTGGTTCTTATATTAATTTGAGTTTCTAGAAACTTGTTTTTCTCACTGCTTATAATTTTTATGAATCAAGAAAAATTCTAAATTGTTTATAATTAGAATGTGTTAACTTTCTTATAATGAGTATGAATTAATTGATTAATTGATTTATCAATTTATTGGTTGATTTTAGAATGGATTTTCACTATAATTTTGGTCAGAATAAGAATGATAATGTTTGATCTTCCATATTATTAAGGTGAAGACATAGGTAAATGCGTGGATAAGTTAATAGTTACTTAGATAAAATAAACGAAATTTTGTATCATATGAACTGCCTTATGTGAAGTCATTTTCTATATTGATAAAGGCCTGGGATAATGGGATTACTAAACTCTAGTGCCAAAGATATTCTTGGTAGATGCTATCATGTGAGCATATTCAGACTATTTAGAGAAAGGTTTTCAAACTTTTAAAAGTTACCAATGAAACCATGCTTTTCAAATGAAGTTTTAGGAAAAACAGTAATAGCAAAGTTGACAAGAGAGCTAGAATAAATCTCTTCTTTCCATGTGTATTTCTATTATTATTTTGCATGGTGAATTTAGGATATATGTATCTAGGTTGAAAAAACAAGGAAAACAGACATGAAAGTTTAATTCATGAGAATTTTTTTGCATGTCCTCTGACTCCAATGAAATACACTGAGCAATTTCATAGTCTCTCAGTTTATATACATCTGTCATGATAATTTTATAAAGTCGGGGTACTTTTTGTTGTCAATTTTTTTTGGTTTTTAAGGTAATATTCAATCTATTAAGGTCACAAAATCTTAAATAAGTCTTCCTTAAGTATATGGGTTCAGCTTAATAATTTTGTGATTCTATTTCTAAATTGGTACAACGAGAAATATGTTTTTCATTATTTTTAAATTTTATTAAGTTTATTGTGGTTAAAGTAAATTATTTTTAATACTATTGATTATATCTGTGAGGTAAATGTGTACAACTTATGCTGGAATTAGAAGGACCAATATCCAGGTAAGATTGGAACTGTAACTACGATCATGAGTTGATGTATTCTGTGAGGTTTCTGGTATAACTTAATTGACATTTTATCTTTTTTTTCTGATATTTTTGGTTAAATAAATAATTTCTAGTATCTAGCATGTACTAAAATATCAGATTTGCATTTTAATTTTCTTTATTCTGGTAATTTACATTGCCCAATATAGAAAGAAGATGTATACTTACTTACATTTAAGTAGCCCTGCATTCTGCAGCACAGAATTACGCAGTAGTTGAAAAACAAATCTTAGAATGCTATATGGGACCTTATCAAAGACTGAGTTCTTGATCATGGGTTATCAAGTGATGATGTAACTGCCACTGCTCATCAATTTTATTTTCAAATGTTCATATATATTTTTAATTAAACTTATTGAGGTGACTTTAATAAAATTAAATATGTTTCAAGTGTACAATTCAAGAATACATCAGATGTATATTGCATTGTGTGTTCACCACCCCAAATTAAATTTTCTTTCATCACCATATATTTGACCCCTGTATCCTTATCTATCTCTTCCCTTCCCCTTTCCCTCTGGTAAACACTAAACTGTTGTCTGTGTTTATGTTTGTTCGTCTTGTTTGTTTGCTGATTTCAGTTTTATATTTCATATATGAGTTGAAATCATGTGGTTCTCAACATTTTCTGCCTGTTATATTTCTCTTAGCATGATAATCTCAAGATTGATCCACATATTTTATCTTTTCTTATGGCTGAGTAATATTCCACTGCAATCTGTCACACAATGCACCAAAATTAACTCAAAATGGATCAAAGGCATAAATATAAGATCTGAAATAATAAATTGCATAGAAGAAAACATAGGTATTAAATTCATGTACCTTGGATTTAAACTGGATTTTATGATTTTGACCTCAAAAGTAAGGAAAGTAAAAGCAAAACTAAATGAATGCAGCTACATCAAACTAAAAACTGCACAGCAAAAGACACAGTCAACAAAGAGACAACCATTTGAATATAAAAATATATTTGAAAGCAATACCTCCAATAAGGGCCTAATATCCAACATATAAATGAACTCATAGAACAGAAAAACAAATAAGCCAATTTAAAAATGGGCAGATGACTTGAACAAAAACTTTTCCCAAGAAGACATACAAATGGCCAACAGACATGTAAAAAGATACTCAACTTCACTAGCGATTAGGAAAATGCAAATCAAAAACAATAAGATACCATCTCATACCTTTTAGAATGGCTATCATTAACAGGACTAGTAATAATGAGTGTTGGAGAGTTTTTGAGGGAAAAAGGAGCCCTCTTATATTGCTGGTGGGAATGTAAATTGGTACAGTCATTATGGAAAACAGTCTGGAGGTTCCTCAAAAAATGGAGGATAGAATTACCATATGACCCAGCAATCCCTCTTCTTGTTATCCACTCAAAAAATTTGAAAACGTTTATCCATAAAGATAAATGCACACCAATGTTCATAGCATTTTTCATGGAGGCCAAGACCTGCAAACCAAAGTGCTTTTCAATAGATGATTGAATAAAGAAGCTATGGCACATATATGCCATGGAATATTACTCAGCCATAAGTATTATCAAATTTAACAAGTCATAATTTCTTGCTTTCACAGTAAGCCATCATGTATTGGAAGTGATACACTTGGGACCAGGCTGAAGCAGATATCAAGGCACAGATAATCAGCAACAACAAGTAGTCCAGAACCCCATGTCACCTAATTCTGTTGCATCAATACCTTTGCTTCAGCTCAGTTTTAGAGCCTCATTGAAGGGCTTCAACTGTTCAATTGATGGCTTGATTCAATGTCATTGTGCAAGTGAAAAAGAAGAACTTCTGCATTGCAGCCTACTCTGATGACCCTAATAGACACTGATGAAGGGAAAATTCTATTACTGGAAAAAGTCATCAATATTTTACTTAGTTATCAAATTTTGATGGAGTATTGATCATAAGTAAAAATAAATATAAATTACTGAAAAGTGAAAAATGGCTTTGCTGGTTTGTTAGTGGTCCTGAAAAATCAAAATTTAAAAAAACCAGAGAGAAGTAGTCTGGCAGAGAAGAATGAAGATGGACTTATGTGAGTGGGCACGGAGTGTGTGGATTTTTGTATTTTACATATATGTCCGACTAAGACTGAAAGCACGGACTGCCATTTATCAGGTTGGTCTCATAACTGATCTTAACATTGATCAGCTGAAGGGACTGATGCTGAGAATTTCATATAGTACCATTTCCAAAGAGACCATAACCATTTAATGGCAAGTCAATCACATCACACCCCTTTCTCCATGCAGTGAGTAGTGATTTGTTTTCATTGCAATTGACTCCTACTCCAGATGTGGGTTTTCCTTCCCTGCCTGCAGTTCCTCTGCCAGGATATTATGCTAGGGCTTACAGAGTGTTGTCTGATTTATAGATATAAGATTCCATGAAGATTGCCTCCGGATTTACAGATACAAGTATTTACAGTGAAAGTGTAATTTATTGGATTTATGGTGAAGAGATGTGACAACAGCTACACCATCATGGGACCCGCTTTTCCGGGAAGCTTCCAGCCACAAAGAACTGTGGAATAGCCTACTAAAGGCCTAGATAAGATGCTAGCATTAGAATTACACCCAACTTGGTTGAGATGGAGAATCCAAGATATAAAATATGCATTGAATCAACAGTTAATTTCTTTTTCTGTGTTATCAATAACTAAAATACTCACATCCAGGAAAGAATAGAGATCGAGCCCTTGCTCTATATTCTCATTTGACACAGTTGTGGATTTTGTGCTCTCTGCCCCAGGAATTCTAAGCTGTACTATGATTCTACATTTCTTCTACTAACGGTGAATAAAACTTCTTGATTCTGTGGCTTGATATGTACTCCAAATCTGGAAAACTTTCAGCCAGGATTTCTTTAACTATTGCTTTAGTTTTGCTCTCTTGTTTTCTGTGACTTCAATTACACATTTATTAGACTTTTTCATGATGTTCCCTATGTCTCTAATGCATGACATTTCCTTTGTCATCTTGCCAATTTAACTAAAAATAAAAAGCTTGTTTTTCAAATTTCTCTTTTTTGATTATTTTGTGTTTCCTTAAATAATAATGAAAATATTTTTTAATTGGGCACTTCATTTTTTTAATTAAGAATATTGTGTTTTTTCTGCCTTAAATATATTCAATCATATATGAAATATATATGTTTCTAATTGACACTACTTGGCAATGAATAAAAAGTATATTTACCCTAAATCCACCATATTTTTTAAAAAATTGTTTATTTATTATTTTTCAATTACATTAACATATAATATGCATTGGTTTCAGATGTACAACATGTGGATTAGACATTCACATAACTTATAAGTGATCACCCTAATAAGTCTAGTACCCACCTGACACCATCCATAGTTGTTACAAAATTATTAACCATATTCTCAATGCTGTAGTTCACATCCCTGTGACTATTTTATAACTCCCAATTTGTACTTACACATCTTTTTATTTTTTGCACGTACTCTTCCAACCTCTCTACCACCAGGCAACCATTAATTTGTTCTCTATAGTTATGAGTTTGTTTCATTTATTTATTTTATTTTCATATTCCACATATAAGTGAAACCATATGGTATTAAATTTTCTCTGACTTATTTCACTTTGCAAAATACCCTCTAGTTCCATCCATGTTGTTGCAAAAAGCAATATTTCATTTTTTAAGACAATAATACTGAGACTGCTTCCATATCTTGGCTATTGCAAATAATGCTACAATCAACATAGAAATGCATATATTTTCTCAAATTAGTGTTTTAAATTTCTTTGAATAAATACCCAAAAGTAGAAATGCTAGGTCAGATAGTTCTATTTTTTTATATTTTAAGGAAACTCCATACTATTTTTCATAGTGGCTTTACCAGTTTGCAAACCCAAGAGTGCATAAGGGTTCCCTTTTCTCCACATCCTCACCAATATTTGTTGTTTGTTGACTTATCGACAATGGCCATTTTGACAGGTGTTAGGTGATAACTCATTGTGATGTTAATTTGCATTTCTCTGATGATTGGTGACAACGAGCATATTTTCATATGTTTATTGGCCATCTGTATGTCCTTTTTTGAGAAATTTTTTTTGATAGAGTGGTTTCTGATTATTTTTCTCTCGTAAATGTTTCTTGTCTATTCTCACTCAATTTCTTCTCCTAGTAACCTGTACAGATTACTTTAATAATATTTTTTTTACAAAAAAAAGAAACAAACTCTGACCAACCTAAGTCTAAAGTAACTATTAGAAGCATTTAACATTATACACATGTTTAATGGTAAGTTAATAGAAGCAGCCTCAGAGATGAGTAAAAACCATTAGAAGTTAGGTATCATGAAACACAGATGAGACCATGTTTGTCTGGTGAAAACAACTGTTTACTGACACTGGGTCTTTTCTAAACTACTACTTTTGAAATTCAACATTATGATGCTACTATAATAGTTTTTTAACTGTCCCTTTGTTATTTCAGATCTCCTGTAAGATTCAAAGTCCTGAGTAACACCATCCAATTGTGCATATATGCCCATATTTTGTTTGCCAGGATTTCAGGGAGCATTTTAAGTACCTTTGTTTCAACAAAGGATGCTTAACATATCTCACCACATAGACTCATACTGTGGAGAAAAAGGATTCAGAATACTACAGTTACCAAATAGCTAACCCAATAGCTATAGATATATACTGAAACATAATTTTGTCAACTTCTAACAATGCTATTTTCTGATAGAAGTTATATTATACTTATTTTTTATTTCAAGTTTGGAGAGATTTTTTCAAAACACTCAAATTAATAAAAACTACATGCTTCTCTATATTTTCATTCTTCTTTAATATTTTCAGCATTTTAAAATTTTCATCCCATAAGACCTGTATGTTTATGAGTAAACTTTGCCAGATAATTTATATTTTACCTTATTTTGTTTCTGTTGTGAATGAAAACTGTTTTTTCATTATATTTTCTTTATAATTTATAAAGTTTTTCCCTTTAAGATATATTACTTCTAACTTTTTAAAGATCATTTTTAATTGCAAATATTAAAGATATAGAAGCATAGGGAATAAAATCTTTAAATAAGCTTTTGTAAATTTACCATTATGTATAGAGTAAATATTGATATTTTTCCATAAATTAATTAGACAGTTAAAAATATATATGCAATATTATTGACTCAGTTTAAGTTCCTTTTATATACTCTTTTGACTTTTTTTTTATTCCTTCTTACATTGTTTAGAATTTGTACTAATTCTCTGCACATTTTTAAACTGTTTTTTATGAGTGTGTACATATTAGTTTGGTTTATAAAAATGTGCACATAATTATTTTACCTATCTTTAATTTTGTCTATTGACATCTTTTTAATCTTATACATATATATTGATATAAAAATATAACAATAATTTTAATCATGGAATGTATTTTATCACACTAAAATGTTATATTTCTTCATTCTTGAGTTTATAGATACTTAAGGGTTTTTTTTTTTTTTGGTAGTATCTCTCTCTTTCAATCAAGGCTGCTATATGTGCCATTGGTATGTGAATGTTTTACTAGAGGATATACATACACATAAATCTTATTTTTAATTTTCTTTAGAGATGACCATTTGAAAATTACATCCACATCAAAACATTTGAAATCTAGAAAACTTATATAAAATACAGTTGAAAAGATGGTTGATGTGTTTTAGGGGGTTAGTAGAATATTTGTCATGAAGAAGTGAGAGCACCTTTAAATATTTGAGGAATTATTATGTTAAAGTGGGAATGAATTTGTTCTATTAAATTTCAGATGGTAGAGTTAGTTGAGCACTTTATCAATAGATTAATCTGTTTCAGGAAGTAAAGGGCTCCTTATGATTGGTGGTAAACACCCTGAGGCTTTGATTATTTGTAGGACTATGTGATAGTTTTGCTGACAGAAAGTTAGGGGTCAAAAATTACTTTTCTAACTAGAAATCAAAGAAAATAAAATAATATTTTACTTTCACATGTACTAACTAGTTGGTAAAAATACTTCTATTTCTAAAAAAATTATTTTGTAAAATATAATTACTGTCACTGTTGGGTAACTCCAATCTCTAAAGGGTGGTTTCTCACTTCTCCAATGAAATCAGTTCTCTGTAATGAGGATGGAAAGCTTTATATTGCCTTACCTTAGGATATTGTATTTGGTCACAAGCAAGAAGAGCAGAACCCTTACTACCTCAGGGCAGAAATTGAGAGGCCTGCTTCTGTACAGCTTAGTGCAAAGAACAAGTTAAAAAGCATCAAGCCAAGAGTATATTGCAAATATTTTCAGTATAAAGACTCATAGTAGTAAGTGGGAAGCTTAAAAACAAAGTGAGGAACACAAAATTTGGAAAAAATAGGGAAGAACTGAAGAACTGGGAGAAATTATTAAAAGTGTAAGTATTATACATACATTTGAACATTTTTTGGACTGGACAAATAATTGGTAAATTACCTTCCAGGTGAAAAATTAGAAATAGAAGATAGCAAAGAAGACATTATTCTTATCTCAGTCAAATTGATAACTTCATCAGGAAGAGGCAAATTGCTGTTCTCTGCTTGTCTATATGAGTTTTCCATTGCATTGGCTTAGGAAAGCCCTGATAATAATAGGATCAGTATCTGATGAACAAAGGGAAGTATGCTATAGCCATTACCTACCTGTTCCTTCTCTTCCCATTTTATGTTTTCTATTCAGAGAATACTTAGCCATTTGTTAAACAAATACTTATCATCAAAATTTGCCTGGAATGAAGGAATAGCTATGTGAGGTAGAATAATGCTCAATAAGAACATTTTTTATTAATTTTTGTTGCTAGGCTTATTATAAGACAAACTAAAAATGATAAGTATGCCTGTTTATGGTTTTGGGGTTCAATTAACATATTTTAAAGTTGGATATTAGTGTAATGTCAACTTGTAAGTATCAAACATGGTTTTATGCCAAGAATAGAAAAATTCTTTTATGGTGTATTTTGTGAGTTGAAAACACTTTTATCTCTGATGTACACTGATGATGAAGAAATGAATGATTCATTAGTGAAGAGATTTTTAGATGTCCTGTGTATAGTCCAAGAAATTCTGAGTGACTTATAAATTCTATATGTTTTTGTAACATAACTGCCTCTGTACTTAAAATTTTATAGATGAAAAAAACTTGGGATAATCTAGTTTTATCTTCTAAGGTCAGTCAGATAGCCAGTAAGTGGCAAATATTATTTATCTTTACTAATGAATACCCATATTAATTATTAAGATAAAAATAAGATTTAACATTGAACCTGATCTTTTTCAGTTGGATTAAGAAATCATAGGAAATTAGTGTACAGAGGATTTTCTAGTAGTTTCCTATATTTTGAAAAAGAAAGATTGACAAACCTTATCACTTATTAGATATTATAAAGATAAAATTGGTAGAAAATTTGGATATTTTCAGAAAATCTTTTTTTTCAAAAATAAGATGATCTTTTAAAAAATGTATATCACTAACATTATCTAACATGTTAATCATTTTTTACTCCTACTCCTCCTCCTTTTCTTTCTCTCTTTCCCCCTCTCTCTTCTTATTCCTCTCCTCCTAACGTTATCCTATTAAATTGCCAAAATACTTGGCTGGCTTAACACAATGGATTAAATTCTATAAGAACTCTCTCATAGAGTTAAATTTTTTATCTTTTTAAAAATAATAAATGTATTTCTTTAGGATTTTTTTTTTTAGTTTTAGCAATGAAAATCTCTTTCCTTTCCAGTGTTTGCCTCCTTCTCTCCCCTGCCCATGTAAATACATGTTCAGGCAGGCCAGTATTGGCTCAAATCTTCCACAGAGAGATGAAAACTTTATGATGAACATTTGTACTGAGGTCACTTCATGCCTCATTGATCTGTTTATATTCTTGAGTAACTTAAGTTTTTGCATTCTTCTTAAAACTAGATACAATAACTTAAATGCAAAGAAATTCTACCCATGAAAGGATGGGATTTAGCACTTCAACAATCAGGTTAAAGTAACATAACAAAAGCTTATAAATAGTTTAAACATTTTTAATTGGTTAAATTATGGTTACTTGTACATGGTTTGCTGTAAAATTTTTTTTAAATATTTATTATATTAGTTATATCTAAATAACTTGGTCCTAACAAACCACTGAAGAATATAGGATATATAATCTTAATTAGTATAAGGACAAATAAATATTTGTCGTGCATTGTTAGGTACATAGGCTAAAGTAAAAAGTGTTCCCAGAATTGAAGGTTGTATAGATTTTTTTTTTTCTGAGATAAAGTGGCTACATCATGCTCAATGTGTCAGGCAAAATGTCAAAAAATAGTCAAAAGTCAATTTACACACTACTTAATTTTTCTCTTTTGGAAATCTATTATGTGTTCAAATTCACCATGTAAAGACTGTTTCTGAAAGGTGTTACAGATTTTGATAAATCCAGGTCTGTCAAGAGTGTTTAAGAATGGACATAAGGCAGAATCAGAAGAGACTGAAATCATATTGGCAGTTCACTCATAACTGGCAAGAAATCTGCCCTCTCATTACCACCTTTCCCCACTCCTGTGTGCCTCCCTCTTTGGATACACAGGAGGTGCCCACCAGGTTTCTCAGCATCATCTCACCTCTTCCCCTCTTCCTATTGCATCTATCAGCAGGAGGAGAGAGGATAAATGCTGATTAACTAACTGCTTATCTATTTAAAGGATGAAAGAAATTGTCTTGCTCTTTAAAAAAATTTTCAGAGTATTAATTACCATTGTCTCTTCTTTCCAGAATATAGCAAATTGCTTCTATTAAGCTCCTTAAAACACCATCAAGCACTATATGATTCTGTTTCAAGAACATAAATCTAGTCCACTTTGCCTTATATTCAAGGCTAATTATATTCACCATTCCTAATCTGTCATTCTCAACTTTATTTTTATTGCTCCTTAGCATGCCCGCTTCTCTAGGCAGGCCACTCAACTCACAGCTTCCTGAATAAGTCTTTTATATTTTTTCCTTTGTGTCTTTATTCTTGTAATTCCCCCTGCTTGAAATAGCCTTGTCCTTCAGTTTTAGTTAGCAAATTCCAAACTTTTAAAAAGTTTTAGTTTAAAATAATACCTGCTCCATGATTTATTTTACCACTTTGGCATAATTTCTTTCATCCTGATAGTATTTATGGCATTAAAGTATCATACATATTTCTTGTTTCTGATTGTATATTTTTATTTTTTAATATGTATATCTTTTTTTATTTTAAAAAATTAAATTTTGAGGGGTGACATTAATTAATAAACTTATATAGGTTTCAAGTGTACAATTCAATATGTCAAATGTATATTGCATTGTGTGTTCACCACCAAAAATGAAATTTCTTCCATCACCACATATTTGACCCCCTTTTTATGTTTCTAATTTTGATAAGATCCATATCTAATCTTATTTTATACTTCTTCCACTTTCACAATAGTCATAGGTGTCCATTTATTACTTATATAATTAGTAATTCATTACTTATTAGTAATCATAATTTATTACATAGCCAATTTATTACTTATATAATTTTATTAAATTTAATTGACTTTTAATTGATAGCTTGTCATATTTCTTTTGTATGTGTATGAGAGATAATGCCAATCATTGTGATATTTCCTTGATTTTCTTTTATTTAGGTAATTGTAGATTTCATAAATGGCTCACACAAATGAATCAGTAGTGTCTGAATTTGTGCTTCTGGGACTCTCTGATTCTTGGGAACTTCAGCTTTTCCTTTTTGCCATCTTCTCTGTAGTGTATGTGACATCAGTGCTTGGCAACATCCTGATTATTGTTATTATTTCCTCTGACTCTCATTTGAACTCTCCTATGTACTTCCTGCTCCGCAACCTTTCTTTCCTTGATATCTGCCAGTCTAACTTTGCCACCCCCAAGATGCTTTTGGATTTTTTTGTTGAACACAAGACTATCTCCTTTGAGGGTTGCATGGCCCAGATATTCCTTCTTCATAGTTTTGTTGGGAGTGAGATGATGTTGCTTGTTGCTATGGCATATGACAGATTTATAGCCATTTGTAAGCCACTACACTATAGTAAAATTATGAATCGAAGACTGTGTATAATCTTTGTGTTTATTTCCTGGGCTGTGGGTGTTCTTCATTCTGTCAGCCATTTGATTTTTACAGTGGATCTGCCATTCTGTGGCCCCAATGAGGTAGACAGCTTCTTTTGTGATCTTCCTCTGGTGATAGAGCTGGCTTGCATGGATACCTATGAAATGGAAATTATGACACTAACTAACAGTGGTCTGATATCTTTGAGCTGTTTTACGGCTTTACTTATTTCCTACACCATTATTTTGATCACAGTCTGGCGTCGGTCCTCCAGTGGGTCATCTAAGGCACTTTCTACATTAACTGCTCACATCACAGTAGTAATTCTTTTCTTTGGGCCTTGCATTTACTTCTACATATGGCCTTTTAGCAGACTTCCTGTAGATAAATTTCTTTCTGTGTTCTACACTGTATGTACACCTCTGTTGAACCCCATCATCTATTCTCTGAGGAATGAAGATGTTAAATCAGCCATGCGAAAGTTGAGAAACCGTCATGTGAACTCTTGGAAGAACTAGGGATCACCATGAAGAAACGTAATTCTGAATAATAATGAAGGGTTTCCACTGGATCACAGCATCATGGCAATTATTTTTGCTTAATGATATAGGTTACTGTGTTAGAGAATTGAATTTTTGTCATAAGCGCAAGGAAATTACATAAAATCAGTTCCCAGTTTAATATTTAAATAGAATTTTAATCAACTTTTAATTACTTATAATTTTAAAGTAAATAATCTATTTAAAATATTTAATAATCCTCTTAAATATTTTAAAGAATTTAGATATTCTAGTCTACACAAAATGCTATTTATGTTACTAAACTTGTGGTTCTCTTCAATTGAAGTCATACTTTTATACCTTAAAATCAAAATGTATAAGAAAATTGAGTTCCTGATATCTTCGTTCAACTTTTTCATAAGTTTTTCATATCCTGACATAATAAAAAAATATTGTGTTTCACAACATGAATTTTACCTCATTTGTGTACATTTATCACCTTACCTTTTCCTTGTGTATTGAATATTTAGTTATATATAAGTTAATTGTCATGCATTTGGTTATATATAATTTTCCCTATCTACTACTATGTTCCAATCAATTTTTTCAGTGTTCTTTTAAATTATTTGATATTCATTTGTACTCATTACAAACTTTAAAAAAATATTTGGTGCTAACAGCAGCATATATTTTTTCTAAGTCTACTTATTTTTAAGTAGGATAAATTGGTTATAATAAATTCTACATTAGTCATAGAAAATTACAAAATATCTTTAAATTGCTTGCAAATATGGTCGGTGTTGAATATTAAGTTTGGAGAAAAAGTCAAAGTTTTACAAATGTACAAAGTGTCAAAAAATTATATGCAACTGAAGATCAAATCTGAAAACTATTTTTCATCTTTTTTTTGAAAATAGAAGAGGGAAAGTTAAAATTCATGTACTTCTAATAATAAAGATGGAGTATTTATTATTTTTTTATTTGCTAGTCAAAATTTTATTATGTATCTTTGCCTGAGATTTGCATTATGAAAAAGATCCTATAACAGAGGGACTAAATGTATTCTAACAATGAAAAAAGGAATTGCTTAACAGAAAATAGAAAGCCTGCAATTATCACTCTGGATTCAGTATTTTAAGTATACTATAAAACATAAGTTAGTGTCTATTTGCATAGATCTTAACTCTGCATACCAAGTTCTAGTACAATTTTTAGATATATAAACACACTGTCTTCTTTAACTATTATATGACTTAGCTAAGGTTTCTCAAAACTTAGACTTTTGGTTAATGTCAATCATTAAACTTGACTACCTTTTATGTATTTTCATACAGTGCCAAAAACGTTCTAAATACACAATAAACATTGAAGCAGTCATGATATTGTTGGTAGTACTTTTTTTCCTTTAAACTCTGCCCTGCTGGTGACAATAGAGGTGTTGATAGTACTCTTGGAAAATAAAGTCATTTCGCTGCTCTGATTCTCAATATTCTCACACTGAATGAGAAGGGTAAGGATAACAAGGGGAAAATAAAGGGAGTGAGAAGAAGAGCAGCAGAAGAAAGAGGTGGGGAATGAGAATTTATAAGTGGCTATTTAATTTGCTCAATTCTTTATAGTGCTAGCGATACATTCTTTGACTTTCTAATTCTTACTTTATTGTTAGTCTATTTGGGTTTTAGTGATCAGGCATGCCATAACTTATTGTATTAAGTTTGGCAAAAAAAATCCAAAACAAAGTTAAAAAAAAAGTTGATATATCTGACTAGATAATTTTCCACAGAGATTTGTTGTTGTTGTTGTTTTAAAGCCTGCAACAAATAATTAAAAAAAAAAAAAAACCTAGGTGACAAATAGTATTATTCTTTGGGTAATATCTTTAATTTGTAAAGAGCTCTTATAAATCAATAAGCAAATTCCCAACAAGCCAGTAGAAAAATTAGCAAAATATATGAATAGGCAGTTTATTATTAATTTAATGCAAGTGACTCTTGAACTTATGAATAAATGCTAAAATTAACATGTAAGAAAGTGCAAGTCCTAATACAGTGAGATTCCTTTGTTCATCTTTATGACTGGTAAAGATCCAAAAGCCTGATAGTTCACTGTGTTGATAATGCTTTGATAAAATAGGAAACCTCAAACATTGTTATTAAATCTCTAAATTGGTATAATATATGAAGAAAAATTTCGATATCATTAACATTTTAAAACTTAGAATTAATAAATATACTTCTAGCTTTTTTTGTTCTCATTTCTTTTCATAAAATTGGTTGATAAAAATTATGTAGGTTTCAAGTGTACAATTCAACAACACTGCATTTTGTGTTCACCACCCAAAACCAATGGCCACTTTTGAGTCTCTAATAAGTACCAGTGACTTTTGATATCACAGTTGACATCAATCATAGTGGCATTGTATGGTAAGTAACACACCCTGTCTACATTGTATAAATGATGAAACTAAGAGACTGAGAACCAGTATTTTAATGCCTGAATGTATAACAGACATTTCCTATTTCTTACAGCACCATGACTGAAAACAGACTTAGAAACTAAGACCTTGCTCTCTTCTCTTAAATTTCTAAAGATTTGCTTTAAAATCAATGAAATTGTAGCAGTGATTAGAAATCCATAAGCCAGAAAATGCCTCTGAAAAGCTAGAATAAATATCATAAAGTTTAACCAATAAATCCCATTCTTTAGTACAGAGAACTAAAGATTGCTAGAATTTTCAGGTCACATTACTGGAAAAGAAAGATATATTGCTTCAGAAAGTTGCAGAGGGCTCTCATCAAACATTTGGCTACATATTCATCAGGTAGGGTCATGTGTCTTATTCTTGCCAAGAAAATGTAAAAAATAAAATAATTTTATCTAAGGTAGTGAATACTTGAGTATGCCTTAATAATTTAATCCCCCCTCTTACAAGTGGATGCAGAAAACTCTGAGTCCTTAAGGGGTGTTAGATCAAGAAGATGGAAGGAGCCTGGGTTGCTCAATCATGCATGGATGACAAGCCACAAGCTAGGAACACTACTGAGCAGAAACATAATTTTATAATTAAACACCATAATTATGTATATATGTATGCATGAGTGCGTGCATTTATTTATTTATATTAATGGTGACTTTGGTTAACAAAATCCAATAACTTTCAGCTGTACACTTTAACAATTAGGCATACATATATTTACTCTGTGTGTTCATCTCTCATAATTAGATTTCTTTCTGTCACCACATATTGGACCCCTTTTCTTCATCTACCTCATAGTTCCCCCGACCCACTACCATCTGGTAACCACTATTCTATAGTCCATGTCCATTACTCTCTGTTTGTTTGTCCTGTTCATTTGTTGCTTTTAGGTTTATATCCCACATATAAGTGATATTATGCAATTTTTAATTTTTTCTATCTGGCTTATTTTACTTAGCATGATTATCTCGAGGCCCATCCATGTCACAAATGGCAGTATTTCATCTCTTCTTATGGATAATAGTTCATTGTGTATATGTACCAAACCTTCTTTAGCCAATCATCTATCTTCAATTGTTTCCATGTGCTGGCCACTGTGAATAATGCTGCTATGAACATCGGTGTGAAATATATCTTCAGATATGTGTTTTCAAGTCTTTGGGGGTAAATACCCAGTAGAGGGATTGCTGGATAATATGGTAAGTCAATTCTTAGTTTTTTTGAGGAACCTCCATACCACTTTCTATAGTGGCTGAACTAATTTGCAGTCCCACCAGCAGTGTGTGAGGGTTCCTTTTTCCTGTATCCTTACCAACATTTGTTATTACTTGTCTTGTTCATTATAGCCATTCTAACAGGTGTGAGATGGTAATTCATTGTAGTTTTGATGTGTATTTCCCTAATATCTAGCAATGATAAGCATGTTTTCAAATATTTGTTGGCCATTTGTATGTCCTCTAAGGAGAAGTGTCTGTTCAGGTCCTCTGCCCATTTTTCCATTAGGTCATTTGATATTTGTTGTTCTTGAGTCTATGAGCTATTTGTATATTTTGGATATTAGGCCCTTATCAGAGGTGTTGCTTGCAAATATATCTTCCCATTGGGATGATTGCTTCTTTACCTTGTTGACAGTTTCTTTTGCTGAGCAGAAGCTTTTTAGTTTGGTGTAGTCCCATTCATTTATGTTTGCTTTTACTTCCCTTGCCTTTGAGGTTAAATTCATAAAATTCTCTTTAAGTCCAAGATCCTTGAGTTTAGTTCCTATGTTTCCTTCTATGCATTTTATTATTTCAGTCTTATGTTCAGATCCTTAATCCATTTTGAGGTAATTTTGGTGTGTGGTGATAGACAACAGTCTAGTTTCACTGTTTTGCAGGTGGCTTTCCAGTTTTCCCAGTACCATTTATTGAAGATCCTTTCCTTTTTCCACTGTATGTTTTTGCTTTTTTGTGAAAATTATTTGCCCATGTAAATATGGATTTATTTCATGACTCTCGATTCTGTTCCATTTGTCTGTGTGTCTTTTTTTCTGCCAATAACTATGCTGTTTTAATTACTGTCACTCTGTAGTATAACTGAAGTAGGGCTGAGTGATGCCACCAGCCTCTTTCTTATTTCTCAAGATGGCTTTGTCAATTCTGGGTCATTTGTTTTTCCATACAAATCTGATGATACTTTTTCTATTTCTTTAAAAAGTGTTAATGGAATTTTGATGGAGATTGCATTAAATTGTTTGTATAATGCTTTAAGTGATATGGTCTTTTAACTATGTTGATTTTTCCAATAAAGAACATGCAATATCTTTCCATTTCTTTGTATCTTCTTCGATTTCCTTTAATAGGGTCTTTCTTATAGTTTTCATTATATAGGTCCTTCAAATGTTTTGTTAGATTTATTCCTAGGAATTTTATTCTTTTTGTTGCAAATGCAGAAGAAATTATTTTTTCCACTTCTTTTTCTATCACTTTATTGTTAGAGTATAAGAACACTATAAAGTTTTTACATTGCTTTTGTATCCAGAAACTTTACTATATTTGATTATTGTTTCTAATAGTGTTCTTGTGTAGTCTTTAGGGTTTTCTATATAGAGAATCATGTCATCCACAAATAGTGACAAATCAACTTCTTATCCTATTTGGATGCCTTCTATGTCTTTCTCTTGTCTGATTGCACTTGCTAGAACCTCCAATGTCGTATTGAATAAGAGTGGTGTTAGTGGACAGCCTTTCCTTGTTCCTGATCTTTCAGTTTTACACCATGAAGTATAATGTTGGCTGAGGGTTTTTCATATATGGCCTTTGTTATGTTAAGGTACTTTCCTTCTATACCGATTTTATTAAGTATTTTTGATCATAAATGCTGTATCTTGATGAAGGCTTTTTCTGCTCCTATTTATATGATCATATGATTCTTATTTTTTAATTTGTTATGTAGTATATCACATTAATTGATTGGTGTATGTTAAACCTATCCTGTGCCTCTGTAATGAAGCCCACTTGATCACGGTGTATAATCTTTTTTATAGTTTGCTGTATTCGGTTTGCTAGTGTCTTATTTAAAATTTTTCCATCTGTGTTCATGAGACATATTAGTCTGTAGTTTTCTTTTCTTTGTTATCTTTTGGTATCCGGTTTTGGTATCAAAGTAATATTGGCCTCAGAAAATGAGTTGGGAAGTATTGCCTCCTGATCGATAATTGGAAGAGTTTCAGGAGAATAGGTATTAAATGTTCTTTGAATGTTTGGTAGAATGCACTGGTGAAGCCATCTGGTCCTGGAGTTTTACTTTTTCATAAGTTTTTTGATAACTGTTTCAATTTCCATACTGCTAATCAGTCTGTTTTGATTTTCCAGATCTTCTTAATTTAGTCAAGGAAGGTTGTATATTTCTAAATATCAGCTCATTTCTTCTGTGTTATTTAATTTGGTGTTATATGCTTTTTCATAGTATTCTTGTATGATCCTTTGTATTTCTGCCATGTTAGTCATAAGTTCCCTCTTTCATTACTGATTTGGTTTAGTTGTGTCTCATCACTTTTTTCTTTAGTGAGTCTAGCCAGAGGTATGTCAATTTTATTAACCTTCTCAAAGAACCAGCTCTTTGTTGCATTTTTTCTATTGTATTTTTTAAGATTTTATTTATTTCTGCTCTAATTTTGATTATTTCTTTTCTTTCTTTGACTTTAGACCTCAATTGTTCTTCCTTTTATAGTTTTTAAGGTATAAGATTATATGGGCTCATTCTCATTTTTGGAGATAAGCCTGTAATGATATGAACTCACCTCTCATGACCACCTTTGCCATGTCTCGAACATTTTGATATGTGTAACATCATTATTAGTCATTTCTATGTATCTCTTGATCTCTCTTTTTATTTCTTCTCTGACCTAGTTATTCTTCAGTAGCATGTTGTTTAATCTCCATGTATTTGTGGTTCTTCCTGATTTCTTTCTGCAGTCGATCTCTACTGTAAAAGCATTATGGTCAGAGAATGTGGTTGGTATAATTTCAACCCTCTTATATTTGTTGAAGCTATTTCTGTGTCCCAGTATGTGGTTGATTCTTGAGAATGTTCCATGTATACTAGAGAAGAATGTATAAGCAGCTGTTTTGGGATGGAAAGCTCTGTAAATGTCAATTATGTCCAATTGGTCTAATGTATCATTTAAGAGTGTTATTTCCCTATAGATTTACTGTTTGGATGATCGGCTCATGTCCGAAAGTGGGGTATTTAGGTCCCTTACTACAAGAGCATTTTGGTCTGTTTCTCCCTTTAGTTCTGTTATAATTGCTTTACATATTTTGAGGCTCCCTGATTGGGAGCATAGGTATTAATAAGTGTTATGTCTTCTTGGTGCATGATTCTCTTTATCACTATGAAGTGTTCCTCACTATCTTTCTTTACCTTCTTTATTTTGAAGACTATTTCATCTCCCGCTATTCTCTGAATACCATTTGCTTGAAATATCATTTTGACCCTTTCACTTTGAGTCTATGCTTTTCTTGGGAGCTGACATTTGTTTCATGGAGGCAGCACATGGTTGGGTTTTGTTTGTTGATCCAATCTACAATTCTGTGCCTTTTTATTGGTGAGTTCAATCCTTGTACATTTAAGGTGATTATATGAGGTCTTCTTCTAGCTGTTTTATCTTTTGCTTTCTGGTAGCTCGTGTTTCCATTGCTTCCTTGTACTTGTGCTTCTGTTTTCTTTATTTTGGTTGGCTTTTGTGAGGTTTCCCCCAGGTTTTTTTTTTTGCTTTATGTTATTTACTTAATTTGTGAATCATTGACATGTGGTTACCATTATGAATATGAAAAAAATTATATATATGTTCTTCTGCGCATGCCTTGTCTCCATTCCCCTTTGTGAATTTGGATCTCTGAATCCTCCCCTTTGCAGTCATTGTTGTCTCCATTTGTCTCTCTATGTATACTGAAAATTTATTAATCTTGCTACAGCTAATCTCTTCTTGTTGTTTAAGCTTATAATGTCCTGTTCTTAATAAGGGTTGCACTCCTCTGCTTCTATGTGCCTGATAGTCACCTTACTTCTATTTATGTTCATTTTTTTTTTCAATTACTTTTTGGTGACCCGACCCCTTTCTGTATTTCTTGTACTGCAGGTCTTGTCTTGGAGAATTCCCTCAATTTTTGTATGTCTGGAAAAGTCTTAATTTCTCCTTCATATCTAAAGGAGAGATTAGCAGAATACATTATTCTAGGCTGGTAGTCCCTTTCACTTAATATTTGAATATTTCATTCCATTTCTTTCTGGCTTGTAAGGTTTGTGCTGAGAAGTCCGACGATAATCTGATTGGTTTTCCTTGCATGTTACTGTTTTCTTCTCCCTGGCTGCCCTGATAATTCTGTCTTTGTCGTTGATTTTTGATCATTTTAATACAATGTGTCTTGTTGAAGGCCTTTTTGGGTTGATATAATTGGCTGTTCTACTGACTTCTTGAATTCCGAGCTCCAGCTCATTTCTTAGATCTGGGAAATTCTTGTCCACTATTTGTCTGAAAATCCTTTCTAGTCCCTGCTCCTTTTCCTCGCCTTCCACAATGCCCATTCTTCTTGTTTCCTCTCCTGATGGTGGCAGCTAGTTCTTGCATTTCTCTTGCATTATTTTTTATCCTTCGGTTTTGCTCTTCTTTCTGTCTTCTGTGTCACTGATCCTTTCATCCATTTGGCCAATTCTGTTTCCAAAGCTTGCTATTTCATTTTCAACTCTTGCTATGTGTGTTTTATATCCAGAAGATCTATTTTTTCTTTTCTTTTTGAGGGTTTCAATCTCCTTGCTAAAGAACTCTTTCTGCTCATCTATTTGTTTTTTCAGTTTCTGAAATTGTTGATACGACTTGTTTTGGAACTCACTGAGTTTTTCAGAAGTGCCATTCTGATTTCTCTGTCATTTAAGTCAAAATTTCTATGTCTTGTAAGCTGATTTTCTGACGATTTTTCTCTTTCTTTCTGAGATGCCTTGTAACCTTGGTTGTTCATGATGTTTAATGGACGATTTCTCCATCTGGGCATTAATAAAAGTGTATTCTGCTTTTTCTCCAGAAAGAAGATTTATTATGTAAAGGTCTCTCTTTAGCCTGTTGTAAAGAAGGCGCTTTTCTTTTGGTTTCCAGTAGGTGGTGTCTGAGCCTTTTGGGTCCCTGGTTTATATAAAGACTTCCTAATTCCTTTTTATTTTCCTTTTTATTTTGTTTAATCACTCTTGCTACCCTCAGCCTTAGTCCCTTTCAGTGTTAGCGACAATTTCTATAGCATTTGCTGAAATTCCCCTGGGCTCCACGGTGTTCGGTCTCAGAGCGTATGGAGGGAGAGCCCCTCTGGGTTGGGATTAGGGGGGCTGTGGCTCAGCCTTGGTTTTGCAACTACAGCTGGTAAAAATCAACTGCTGTTTTTTTGCTGTCCCTCTTCTCTACACTCTGCCCTGATGAGTGGACTCCGCCTTTGGCTGCATGGATCTCACAGCACTCCCAGGCAGGCCTATTCAGGGAAGTCCCTGCATCTTCTCCCCTCCCCCTCCTTCTACAGTGAGCTCCTGCGGCTCCAAGAGGCAGGTTCTCTATTTCTCCTAGTCCACCATCCAACACCCGGTGTTCTGACCTGCGGTGGCTCTTATGTGCAGATCCCACGCTCAGACATTCTTGTGTGAAACTTGGCTGTTGTTTTCGAGTTTTAGACGTTCAGCTTATTGTGGTTGCAAGGGGAGAGATCTGGAGACGTCTCTCACGCTGACATGTTTCTCCCAAATCCTTAAGTACCTTAATTTTTATATTTTGTTATAGATGCCACAGTTACCCAAACTAATACTAATAATAGGGAGACTTAGAAATAAGTCTAGGGAGAGAAATCAGTTTTAGAAAGACTTTGTCGAAAGGGCAATGGAAAGAATTTGAAGTGTGTTTGATCACTTAATATTATACATTTAGAATGATCAATCTGATTGATTAAAGAAAGTGGGTCAGAAATAGAAACCCATAAAAACAAAGAGATAAACTGGAAATCTATTATGCCAATCCAGTGTGAGGTGAGACTGGGCTACTTGAAGATGATGGCAGAATAGATAGAATTGAACCGATTCAGAGATATTTAAAAACAAGTCCTATTGATTAGTTTCATTTGAAGGTAGGGACAATGAAGAGTGGCTTTCAGGTTTTTTGTTTTGGGAACTAGAAAGTAGATACATACTCCAATAGGAGTTTATTCATTAATGTTTTAAAAACATTCATTATGTGTCAAATATGAGAAAGATGATATGTTAAGTATTGGACATATAGATGTGAAGTGGAGATGCTCAGTAAGTAATTAGATATATAGGAGAGAGAAAACATGCTATTTAAAAATTATAACTATCATTGGCACCTTCTTCTCACCAGAGAATGCTGTAATTCCTCTTGAGACCAGAGACCATTTTTTAGTGAAATATTTCGGCAGGCCACTTTTTTGCAGGTTTTGAACAGGCAGCTAAAATAAGAGATAGATAGATTTAATAGACTGCTGAGGTCCAAGAACAGATTAAAATGGGTCAAGAGGTATGTTAGTTAAGGTCACAGAAAGGAAGTGAAATTATGTTTGCAGAGATTTTGAATATTTATAAAAGTCTCGGCAGAGTAAAGCGAGGCATCCAGGACTAGCAGCAGCAAGAACCTCTATTACCCTCAGCTTGAAGGGACAAGAGAAAGGAATAAAACTGGCAAGATTTGGATCCATGAAGAAGACCACAAGATATTAAGTAGTCAAGTCAATAATTATTGCCAGAATTTTAATGATATGGGAGGAGGCAATGAAGAAATAGCCAGACCTCTCTCTCTTTTTCTTCTCTCTAATCTTTTGTCAGTTCCTTCCACTCTCCAGTTTCGATGAAAGCTAGAGGCAAAAAATCCCAGTTAATGTAGCCTACGGGAGTCAGCCAACAAGGGCACAGAACAGAAAAGGGCATAAAATGGAACAAATAGAGAAAAGAAAACAGCAAGAGAATTGAATGAGGCATAACGAAGTAGGGACAGTGATGGCAAGAATCTCTCAAGAACTTTGTGTATAAGTGGGAAGAGATATGTTTATACTTGGTAGTGGATACCTTAAGGAATCAAGGCACTTAATAAAGACAAAATGGAAGAAATCTAGACTTAGGATAATAGGATCATTTTAGATAGGAGATAACGGGTTTATTAAGTACAAACCATTTCTTAAAAACTCATGTAAAGAAAATCCAAATGTCCTGTTTTAGAAGGTAAGAATGATGATCAGTGCTATTTACTGCACTTCCCCACCTCCCCCCCATCATTATACAGACCCACAACAGTTAAATGTTGTCATTGACCAACTGTACAGGAAAGAATCTAATTTTTGTGAGGTTGAATTTTATTCATTTTCATGAAAGGGATCTGGCATAAAAAAATTTAATTAAAGAAAGTTTTGCCACCAGGTTCTAGGTATATGGGCTGATTTAAATGGTTTTGCCTTGAAGGAAGGTGGGGGGAGGGGGGGTAGGACACCTCTAAATCTCCATATTTCAAATATTTGGTTTTAGTTTGGAATTTGGGCTCAACTCTGACCACTAAAGTTAACATATTACAGAAAACTTTTGTAAAACTTTTATATTTATGTGTTTTTTTTTAAAGTCACAATAAAATATGATGGAGATTACAAAACAAGGAAATATCAGTTGGAATGGGAAGCCAATATCAACAGCTAATTGATATTTCTGGTGTTGCAACCTGTATTTTCAACTGCTTTAAATAAATAATTCAACTTTTACTAGAAATAAGACAACATACTGACTCAACTCTGTGAAAAAAAACATTCCACTGATTTTCTAGCTGTCTTGTAGGCTCAGTTTTCCAGGAACTGCTTATCATTTGTTTATACCATTTAAGACACCATTATGATGATTTGGAGTAAATTTATAGACGATTGTGTCTTATAGATTTTGCTCCATATCAAGCCACCTTAAAATGGATCGATTTAAAACAACCATTTTACATTTACTCACAAACCAGGTGGGTGTTTGCTCTGGTCCAGGCCAGAACATTTGATCTCTGCTGCACTGTGTGGTGGGTCTGGAAACTGGAAGAGTGACAACGACCTCACCCACAGATCTGGTGGTTGGCACATTGGCTACACAAGCTAGCTGACTATTGGCCAAGGTACCTCAGTTCCTTCCACGTGGCCTCTCCTCTGTGGTCGACTGATTGTTAAATTATCATGGATTTTGTAAGATGGTTGCTAAATTGTTGGTGGCTTGAAATCAACCATGGTAGTATTTACATCACAGACATTGGAAACCCTGGACTTTCCTAGTACCCCCCAAACCCCACCTAGAATCAGTTTTTAAATATTTGCCAGCACATTATTGCTTCTTCTCCCCGAGTGGACAAGCTTGGGCTCATTCACATGGTGGCCTCAGGATTTTAATAGTGTCATGAAAGGGCAACTCCAGTGAAAACTACTTTTGCGCTATTACCTTATTGGACAAAATAAGACACATGGCCAAGTCCAGAGATGGCATAGGATACTACTCAGCAATAAAAAGGGACCCAAATGTTTATTCACACAACATATTGGATGAATCTCAAAGACATGTTGGGTAAAAAAAGCTGGTAAAAAGAAGAAATATACTTTGTGATCTTATTTATATGATATTCTCAAAAAGACAAAGCTTTATATAACTTTTTAAAAATCAAAAGTAACCACCTCATAGCCACTTTTACATTCATTAAGTCACTGAATTAATAATGTTATTTGAGCACCTACCATTTATTAGGTTCTGTACTAGCAACAGCATGAATGAACCCGGAGGATATTATGCTAAGTGAAATAAGCCAAAGACAGGACAACTATTACATGGTATCACTAAATTTAAAATAGTCAAAATCTCTTATCAAGGGGATCACGGTATAAATTACATAAATGTCTAACAATTATGCTGTATACCCGAAACTAATATAATATTTAATGTCAAATGTAATTAAGAATAAAAATAAAATAGTCAAAATCATAGAAGCAGAGAGTTGAATGATGGTTACCAGGTGCTGGGAGGAGAAGAAAGCAAAGATATTTTTAATGTAGTCAAAAGTCACAAAGTCCCAGCTATAAGATACATATGGTCTGGACTTCTAATGTATATCGTGATGACTATGTTAACAACATTGCACCCAGTCAGATCAGATTTCCCAACTGATTTGAAAGCTAAATACACACAAGAACTTGAACAAAAATATCTATAGAACCTTTATTCATAATTATTTTTTAAAAATGGAAGCAACTCAAATGTCCTTAAATTAGATAAATGAAAAGTGGAGCTGAAGTACATAAATACAATGCAATACTATACCACAATTTAAAAAATGAGTTAATAATTCATACAACAACATAGATGAATCTTAAATGCATATGGCTAAATGAAAGAAGTCAGTTGAAAAGGCTACATACTATACACACTGAAAACACTGAACATGTGATGTTCTGGAAAAGGCAAACCTGTAGACCCAGAAAACACATAAGTGGTACTAATGGTTTGTGGAGGGGGATGTGGTCAGCTTTTTTATGTTGATGAAACTGTCTGATACTAGAGTCCAGAGTTTGGTGTTATGAACCCAGAGGTTCATACATGTTCAAATTTTTGATTTCAGTAATTTTACCTTCGAGAATTTATCTCCAAAAAGTAATTAGAAAATTTTAGGGTGATTTTTATACAAATTATTTTAAACACTAATTTCCAATGAAGAAAAAATATGTTTTTCTCCAATATGGGAATAATTATTTTATTATATTTGTAAATTCGAAAATAACGCAACTATTAAAAACCAAGTTTATAAGTTGTATATAACAACCAGGAGAAATGCTCATGATTCAACTTTAGAGGAAATAAGCATTAAAAGAACTACATAAACAGCGTGATACTATTTACTAATATACGTTTGGGAATTAGATACAGAAATACTAGAACAGACATCACAACATACTGATGACTTGAGCTCGGATCTTTTAGAAGATGATGATGAAATTAGCAAGCTAATATTTACTGTAAAGCAAAATTTAGAAAAAACACGTCAGTTTTAGAGATTAAATTTGTAGTTCAGTGGTATCTCACGACACTTTTTGGAACACCTTTAGAATTAAAGGCGTACGTTTAGGGCTCTTTCTTATAAACATGTAAAGTCATTTGAATGTATTAAATTGCCCAGCAAGAGATCCTAAGGAGAAAACAAACTCCAAATAACAGATTTTTAGAGACTATCTACATGAAAAGAGTAGTAGGAAAAAAAAAAAAAACAGGTAAAAAGGAAAGATATTGAGAATTATTGTTCAAAGAGACATATAGGAGTGCTCTAACTCATGTACTTAGGAACAGAGGGAGAACTGGCTTAGCTCTGATCATAAATTCAAAATGTTCCGATTTGTGGAAGACGCATTACTGTAGAATAGAAAGGCTACTAGACAAGGAGTTGGTTAGAAGGTATGTCTCTAAACTAGACAGTACAATCTGACCCAAGCAATTAATTCCTCAAGAGCTCATTCAGCCTATCTATAAATTTAGAATAGTAGACTAGTTGATTTCTAGTGTTCATATAGCATCAAAATTTTATGTGATAACAAGAATAAATCTCTCTTTTTATGCTTTTAATTCTTTTCTTGAATGTAGAACACCTTCCGAGAAAGAGAAAATTAGCGCTTCACTCAACAGCA
Source organism: Cynopterus sphinx (assembly GCA_030015415.1). Lineage (NCBI taxonomy): Eukaryota > Metazoa > Chordata > Mammalia > Chiroptera > Pteropodidae > Cynopterus > Cynopterus sphinx. The sequence continues at coordinate 80,267,817 of CM057384.1, forward strand.
CTTTTTCCCTAAAACTTTGAACTAAAAGTTTCAAAGTTTTGCACAATTACTTAAACTCCTTTCACCAGAATCTACTCTGTAGAATGCAGTGTTTCATTTGTGAAACAGATCTCTCTACCATAGCTTAAAATCCTTGCCTTAGAAACCAAGCACGTGGCTCTTCTAGAACTGTTAAAGTATCAAGATATTTGCACTGCTGTTTAATATGCAGAGACACAAAATGGCTCTACATCAACTTTTTTTCACACTCCCAGTGACCCTGTTCTATAGCTCTCCTGAAGCAGAAAGGACTAGCCAACAAAATTATTTATTGCTTTTTTCCCCCACCACATTACTTTTTCTCAAACAAACCAAAGCCTTTCCATTAGTCTTGCTGCTCTGTCCATTTGTGAAATCCTCAAGGTGATGCACTGTAATTCATGTGAGCAAACTTTCGTACATAATTAGCCCCAATGAAGGTGATTTCTGCTATCGAGACTGTCCTCTGGGCCTCTCGGTCACTACAATCCAATGACGTCAAATCACTAATTAACTTCTAACCACTATGATGGCTTTTCTTATATCTATGTGCTGAGGACAATGATACTTTTAAGTGTAAATCATAAAGGCTGAAGTCAGGGAACACATGGGTTCCCTACATTTGCTCCCCATCCAAAGGATCCTGAAGAATTTTCTTTCTCCTGGTAGGTTTGGATATTATGAGGCTAGGCAAGAAGAGTGCTGTTTTTCTTCAGTCTCTTAATTCAGTTAAAACAGAGAACAGAGAGACACAGTTATCCTCCAACCTTTCAATCAATCTTTAAGTATTCTATGTCCATTTTGCTTATTAATCATTGTCCAAATACTTCACTCTCTGAGAAGGAATGATGGGATTTGCTAAAATAAGAAGGGTTTACTCTTTTGATTGAATATGTTTTTATTTCAATGCAACTTTTTGTAATTACTTTTATAATTGAATCAATTGCCTTTGTTTTTTTTTTTTTGAATCATACTTTTAAAAGCCAGAGAGTTATAAAATACCAGAGATTAGAGAGGAGATGTCTTCTCTTTTGTTTTCTTGACCAGAAATGAAACACATTGAAGGGTATGTGATTTGTCTAAAATTATAAAGTTATTTAGTGAGAGGTGAAACTAGAACAGATATTTTCTATAGCACAGGCTACTACTTCTACTATAGTCCATTGTGTCTTTGGACATATCATTGATTTTGACTTCAGGCTATTTTAAAGTTTATAATTTAGAATGGTTTTTGCCAATTCACAAAAAAAGCTAATATAAATAACTTATGAAAATCAAAATATCCTTCTAGATATACATTCTACTTGTAGGGGAAAAAAATAGGATACCCCATATATGATTATTATCTTTTAGACTCTTATTACTGTTATAGTAAATTTATTATATTGTTATTGCACAAAATGTTTGATTCAATTATCTGATGATCATACATAACATAGCTCTGAGAATCAGGAAAAATTTTATTTGCACTAGAATCGAGAGAAAGTGAGATGAAAGAAAGAAAACACCTATATATTCCCTAAACATAATTTGATAAAAGAATGTGGTATTCCTGATACCTCAGTGTCTTTACGGACCCCAAATCATATAACAACCACTATAATTGCTGCTACTTTCTAAAAATACACTTGATAATTTCCAAAAGAAAGTCGTTGTAGATTAAGTTGGTGAGGTTTCCCCTGAGAACAATGTTTAAATAGCTGAAGAATTTTATTCATACTTCTGGACCTATCATATGAGGTTAGGTTGAAAGAAGTGTTTCCCTAGTATATGTGGATAAGTATCCTGTACTTGAAGTTGCAATGGAGACTAGGAAAAATCCTCTTCATGTGACCCCTAATAATATATGCTTGGTTTTAATTTCTAAAAATTTCTGAACTTATTTGTGATCACCTAGCTTACTGCTATTGAGGACAGAAGCAATAGAGCTGCAGTTGGTTTAAATTCTTTGGAAAATTGTGAAACAGGGATTTTGTTTTAGCATTTCTTCCTTTTATCTACTCTTTTGTCTCTTCCAGATTCCTGACTGATCCAAGTACATAGTCTCCCAGCTACTTGGAACCTATATTAGGATACAACATCCAGGCCTATCTCACCTCTTTCAAGACAGCTCATCCTGGCTAAAAACATCCTGGGTCTATTTCCTTCTTATTTAAAAGTAACCTTTATTATTCATCTCTCAGAACCAGGTCTGTTTCCTTAGGAGATGTGAAAGTAACAGCCACACTATTTACAAGCATTGATGACTATAGATTATAGGATATTTTCACACTTTCAATTTTATCTTAGGTAAGTGAAGTATTTTGTCAGTATCCTTCTGAAGACCATGCACCAGCATTTGTCTTCACATTAACTGTTATTTATCCAATCTGGATTATGGTGGTAGGTTAAACAGAGTGGCCATTTTGGAACGGTTGTCAAAGATGTTATCTTTGAACTAGCAGAGTTTGGTGGCCTCTGTAAGCTATACTCTGATTAACTTTACTTCATTCACCAGTCATATTATCTGGGGTAGAAGTGTCGGAGAAAGATTTATTTAATAGAATGTTAGATAGGAGGGACCTGAGGGTCACTTTGCACAACCTTATCTGCATGCATTAACTTGCCTTCCAATATTACAAGAAATAAAAAATCGGTCTTCATGTGACATCTATTTGGAAAGTCATTCTTGCACGACTCAGATCACACCTACTTTGAGTATGTAAAATTGTCAGAAAATAATTACTGATTCTGATCTGAAATAATGTATTATTAAGAACATTTACATATGTTTAGTCATTACAATTTATTAAATATTTCACACCTACATAATTATTTAAAAAACACTTTCAGTGTCTCCTTGAGAGTAATGTTATTCTCAATATTTAATACTTGAGGATAACGAGCCCTGAAAGGCTATATGACCTGCTTAGCATCATATGGCTGCCCTATGACAAAACTGTGATCTTTAACATAGAATTTTAAAAAATCTTATAGCTTATGTTTTCACTATATTAAAGTAATTTTATTTGGTGTAAAAAGACAGCTCATTTCACCTAAAAAAGAATGTGCTAAGGAGTGAGGAGAAATGAGGATCCATCAACTTCTCTAAATGAAGAAAGGATTATGAATATTAGTAAATGATCCTCAGGCAGGCAGTTTATAAACCTAGCTGCTGTATCACCACTGTCTAGCACAAAGCCTTGGGAAAAGCAGGCATTTACATATTTATAGAGTAAATGAACTAGAAAATAATGAATTTATATTAGAAGTAAAGGATTTACAGTTAAAGTATATTTAGCATTTCTGTTGCTCACCACTGTAATCTTTTATACTAAGAAATTCAACTTTTAATTTAACCCTCATGGAAAGTAGGGCCCTTTCTTTTGGGGGCACCCCAAGAAGCCAATGACAATGGAAGAGTACAGCTTAGCAGAAGACTCCTTGGGAGGACGGTTTTTGTGTTGCTTTTTTCACATAACTGTATTATATGTTTTATTCCTAAGACACCAGAACGTCTTTCTACTCACAAATGCCTCCTGCCACCTCTTTCTGCTCTAGCTCCAGAAAGTCTCCCTGAGTGACCCATTCCCAGTGCTTAAAGCTTTGCTCTTTCTGATAGGGCACAGTTGGTTTTGTTGGATATTACTTTCTTTCCTGTATCTGGGGGATTCAGCGTAGTATTCGTATCAAGGGTTCTAAGAGTCAGGATGTTTCCCAGGGAGGACAAGCCAAGGTGGGCACCTGGAGTTAACCTGGTAACGGGAGTCTCCTGAGAAATGACGAGGAGGGGAAAGACGAACTGAAGAGGATGTGGTAGCCCCTCAAAGACAAACTTTTTCCGTTGTATAATTTTATTTGCAACCTCTTCTGACTTCAGATTTCATTCTTAGCCTCTTCTGAGAATCACAGAGTCACAGGTATGATATAATCTATAATGATATGTGAATTAATTCTTTGGTCAGTTTTCTAGAGAATTGGAGATTTGAGATATAGGGGTGAGTCCCTGAATAAGGTTCTGGGGCATTAAAAATGTTCATCACATGCCCTGACCTTATGTGTAAATTCTCAAGCGGAACTAAGGAGACACTAGGGAATTTGTAAGTTATGATTTAAAAAGACATTAATATCAAAAACTTCAGATGAGTAGAAATCAGTAAAATAAAAGACACTCTCTCCTAAGGCCTGATTTAGACCTAGATAAAGATTCTTCAAAAGCACATGCTTCTTTATATTTCACCTTCCATTTTTCTTATTCACCGTATACTTTTTAAAGTTATAGGTAGCTTATAAAAGGTAAAAATAACATAAAAGGAAAAAAGGTCTGATAGAATAGAATGTAGATAACTGAGTAGTAAAGAAAAAATATTTTCTTCTTGTGGTCTGAATTCCTTACTATCCCCAATATAACTATAATTTTTAAAAGCCCCACCCAATCAAATAAAATATCAATCATAATTTAATAAAAATGCCTATGGTTGTTAATACCAATGGCTGAGTTTAAAGAAGCTTAATTTCTTCAGGAAATAATTGAAAGGAACAAATGCACTAGATTCTTTTACATGCTAGAACTCCATGCAGAGCCAAGTCACAGTTCTAGGAAGAGTTTTGGTAAACTCTGGACTTTTCAGTTTTTCTCTGATTTCGTATTTTAGCTTGTATAATTTGTGACTGGGTAGAGAAGGGGATAAGATTTGACTTTGGGTGGTGAACACGCAATGTAATATACAGATGATGTATTATTGAATTATACACTTGAAACCTATGTAATTTTATTAACCAATGTCACCTCAATACATTTAATTAAAAAAGAGCTAATCACTCAAGGCAGTGATTTGTTCTATGAACTCTCTCACACAATGTAATGCTGTCTCTTTATCTTCCATTTTAATTTTTATAAATACATAACATATACACAAAAACACACAGAGAAAAAGTATGCATCTTGGTAAGTTTTCAGAACGTGAACACTCTTATGTAAGTATCAATCACATCAAGAAACAGCATTACCAAGATTTCAAAAACCCCTTCCTGTCTCCTTCTATTCCTATTCCTCTTTAAGATAACAACTATTGCAGCTTTTTTAACACCGTAGGCTCACCTATTTTTGAACTTAATTTAAATTGGTTCATACAGTGTATGCTCTTCTGTGTCTAACTTTTTTGGTCAATATTAAGTTTGTGAAATCATCTTCCTCAATGTTAGCCATTCAAAAAAAATGTTTTATCATCATTCACTGTAGAAATAAATCATTTATATTTTGTCTCTGTAGATTCTTAGACTGGATTTCTTTCATGTCAAGGAAAACATTTCAGATATTCTATGTCATTTGTAAATTAGTTGATTACATTATTAAATTCGTGTGATTGCATGTACCAATTGGTTGAACACCTTGGCAACTCTCCCTTCCATTATTTAGTAGTGTTATGCTGTTTATGTAAATTTTAATGATACATGAAAACTCAGACACATAAATATAAGTAGAAATTTGAATCCTTACTGACCAAAGTGGAATGGGAAAATTAAACTCGTGATCAGTTCATTGATTTCTGTTTCTCTCCTATTCAGGTAACTGAAGATAAGTTTCTTCCAAAGTCAATGAATGAGACAAATCTTTCCTGGGTGACCGAATTTGTGTTGCTGGGACTTTCTAATTCCCAGGAGCTCCAGCCTTTCTTATTTCTCATATTTTCTCTACTTTACCTAGCAATACTACTGGGAAACTTCCTCATCATCCTCACTGTGACCTCAGATTCCCGCCTTCATACCCCCATGTACTTTCTGCTTGCAAACCTCTCTTTTATTGATATATGTGTCGCCTCTTTTGCTACTCCCAAAATGATTGCAGACTTTCTGGTTGAGCGCAAGGTGATTTCTTTTGATGCCTGCCTGGCCCAAATATTTTTTGTTCACCTTTTCACTGGCAGTGAAATGGTGATCCTTGTATCCATGGCTTATGACCGTTATGTTGCTATATGCAAACCTCTTCACTATATGACAATCATGAGCCGCCGTGTATGTATTGCTCTTGTTCTCTTCTCTTGGTTTGTGGGCTTCATCCATACTACTAGCCAGTTGGCATTTACTGTTAACTTGCCTTTTTGTGGTCCTAATCAGGTAGATAGTTTTTTCTGTGACCTCCCTCTAGTGACCAAGCTGGCCTGCATAGACACTTATGTTGTCAGCTTACTAATAGTTGCAGATAGTGGCTTTCTTTCTATGAGTTCCTTCCTCCTCTTGGTTGTTTCCTACACTGTAATACTTATTACAGTCAGGAATCGCTCCTCTGCTAGCATGAAAAAGGCCCGCTCCACATTGACTGCTCATATCACTGTGGTCATACTGTTCTTTGGACCATGCATCTTCATCTACGTGTGGCCCTTCAGCAGCTATTCAGTTGACAAAGTCCTTGCAGTGTTCTATACCATCTTTACCCCCATTTTAAACCCAGTTATCTATACTCTAAGGAATAAAGAAGTAAAGTCGGCTATGTCGAAACTGAAGAGTCGGTATCTGAAGCCTGGCCAGGTTTCTGCAGTCATAAGAAATGTTCTTTTCTTAGAAATGAAGTAAACTTACAGGACTGTTACCATGTAGCCTTGTGTCTAGAAACTTATAAACAGAATCATTGTGATGTTAAAGCAAATCTCACTGACCAGTGGGAAGGGTTGATCGAGTGACTTGAATTAAAGAGTAATGATGATAATAAAAAGCCACAGAATGAACCTTACTGATTATAATATACTCTTCCTCTAATGTGTGCTTTTGCTTTTTGCTTTTATTTCCTCTTTTTAATTTTTTATTTAAAACTTTTTAAGATATAGGCTTTGAGGACACTGAGCAATGACATTTACTTATAAGTGGTAAATAAACTGCATCTCTTCCTCTTAAAATAGTATTATTCAGATGCCAGTTATTGGAGTAATAAGTATACATCTCTATACCATAAATATTACATATATATATGTATATATAAAATATATGATATACCTAGATAGAGACATCTTTCACACATACTAGGTAAATGACAGCACATAGAGACAATTCTATGATTGGTGTTACTTTTATATAAAGTACAAAATGGCATGGCTATTCAAAAGAAAGCATTTATATTCAACACTTTCACAGATCATTCTTCGATGTAGCTGCTAAATATATATTATTCATGAAAAACAACTCACTGAATAAATTTATTCACTGGTGTTTTTTGTATGTGATTATGTTAATTTAAGTTTCATATGTATAAAATAATCTGGAGACTTTAAAAAATGAACTATAATTCTTTACCCCTTTTCATGATGATGGGACCCTGAATCTTAGAGTAAAACACTCTCTTCCCCACTACGTCTTCATGATTCCTGTCTTCCCAGATTGGGTAGTCTCACATATCAATACCTGGTAGAAGTAATTACTTTTTATGTGCAAGCTTTTTATCCAGTTAACATTTATTTTTATATTGCCTAATGCAGGTCCAGAAAAATGACAAAACCCTATTTCAAGATCTTTGGGATACTCATGAATTTATCCTCCATGACCATTAATGAGACCATAATATTCTAGGATTCCCCACTGTAGGTTATCTTAGGCTTTTCCTCTTTTATTGTAAGAAAAAAGTTTTGTGTGTGTGTGTGTGTGTGTGTGTGTGTGTGTGTGTGTGTGTGTGTTTGAGCCAGAGGGTACCAATTTATTACCAACCTAACAAAATGAAAATAAAAATAAATGTGCATGAGTGTCTAAATAAATATTTGTTTTCAAAGCTTTTAAAACAACACAAGGCTCCTAGAATCCTACATTACTTTTGCACACTTTTCTACATTTATGTTTAAAAAAAATGATGCATCGTTGCGCTCTTAATATTAATTACAATTTAATTGAACCTTTGGAATAAGACATGTAGTAAGATTTTTACATATTTGTTAAGCCTTAAAACATTTCTATGAGATATGTCTCCTGCTTATTTTATACATAATAAAAATAAGGCTAAGAAGGGGCAAGGATATTGAGCAAGTTTATACAGTTAGAAAGCGGTGAGTGGATTTCAGGCCCAGGTTTGTGTGCTGTGCTTTTTGCCTTAATGTTTGCCCAGAATGGAACACTTTTAGAATGTCCTACTGCCTAGTGTGGAGTAAGCTGTGACCTGTGCAGAAAATGTGACTCTCTGCTTACACTATCACACCTCTTTCCTACTCATAATATGGGAAAAAAATCTTAAAAGATGAGGACTTAGACTCAAGAGGGTGAGTTCCTCTCTAAGTCAGTCATATAGCAAGAACACAGGCTGAAACTACAATGTGTTATTGTACATTCAAATGATAAAAAAAAAACTAAGAGAAACAAAGCCAAAGTAATGTGCACAGATACAAAATAAACTAGGTATTAAGAACATACAAGACACGAAAAAAGAATTTCAAGACTGTTGTAAATAATATAAAAATCTGCCAGCCCTAGAACTTACTGTTCTGTAGACCTGATTTTATTTTGATGACAGCAGTCATCATAACAATACTTGCATAGAACCAAGCATGTTAGGCACTGGTTCTAAGTCCTGCTTTACATTCTTTACATACATTAACATATTTAATCCTCTCAAAATGAAGTAAGTATGATTATGCCCAGTTTTTCAAAGCAGGAGCTCGAAGCACAGAGAGAAGAAATAACCTGCCAAAGTCAGGCAGCTAGTGGTGGCAGAGTCAGAATTTAAATCCAAGCAGTTTGATTGCCAAGAATATTTGCTTAGCCACTATCCTACTCTGCCTCTAAATGTTATAGCATGAGTCTGAGGAAACAGTATAGCAGTATAGTCCTAACTTGCTCTTTTGTGGACAAAATTTTTATCAGAAGAAGAACAATTGGGGATACACAAACCAAGTTTTATTTTTCTTAATCACTTTGACACTTTATAAAAACTTGCTCAATATGAGCATTTTTTTTTTCTAAGAAGGAACAATGGAGACTCTGAAATTGTATGCTCAATCAACATTTATTTTTTAATTAAATAAACATTCCATAGAGTTATATTCTATCATGTTACATCATATTTTATAAAATTAAGTCATATCAGAAAGTATTAGGAACCTAAATCACAAAACCAAGAGAAAGAAAGGACAAGGGGAATGTTGACAAGGCGGCTGAGGTAGAAAACAAAATTATGTATTCTGGAGCCTTTGCACAGGGAGGATGAAGAAGGAAAAGATGTCGGCTGTTCAGGAGATAACTTTGCTTTCCTTTTAGGTAAACAATTGATAACATTATGAGACTCCTCTCAATAATGTAAAATGAAACCAGTTTATTTGACCTATAACATAGTTACAGTAAAATCTTATTCTTAAATTCAAAACTAATGGGATTAAGGTCAAAAAAGATAATCACCTCTGAAATTTATCTAAATTTTAAAAATCTATTACTTAACATATTTTCTGTAACATTTTAAAGTAAAATTTAAAATAAAGTTCTTAATTCCAAGGTGTTGGGGAAAGGGACTTTTTAAGAATTTGGTTCCAGATTTAGTTTCATGTTGCAATCTCTGTCCAACCAACCACTGATTAGCCATATTGTTTTGAGGTTATTAGATTATCTCTAACCTCAGAAAAACCCCAAATGGTTGTGAAGACTCATGCAATAGTGTAGGGAAAGCAATAAGGATATTGCTGGTACAGGGTCAGAGCTTAAAAATGTTGGAGATACACATTTCAATATGCTATGTACATCGAAACCATTTTACTTTTTATGTTAAAAAATAAATTATTGAGGTATAATTGGCAAACAAAAGTTGCACTCTTTAATGTGTAGAAGTTAATGTTTGTAATGTAAAAACTAATATAAACTGTTTTTTAATGTAATGGGATCTGCCGTTCCAGAGGAACTGCCTTGCATGTCTTATTCCTATAACTTTTGAAATGTTAAAACTGGGCAAAATAACCTTTGGACTGGACCTAAATCAACATTGTATTCCAAACTGACATCACTATGTTAGTTTATCTGCACTTATATAAGTGCCTTCCTTCTATTTATGAATTTGTTTCCTTGCCCTTTCTTATAAATACTCCTTGCCTTCACCTCCTACTGGAATATTATTTGGGTTTCTGTCTGAATTAGTGCTTCCTGATAACTATTTTTTGGATCTCTAATAAATGCTTGTTGCCTCTCATTTGGACTTTCATTTTTAGGTTGACAGGAAATAAGTCTACATTCATGAAACCTTTACCCCTTTATCCCAAGAGACATCCTCCTGGTGAAGGAGTGGAATGGGTAGCAGACCAGCTGCTATAATTTTTTCCTCTTACTGATTGATAACCATATTATTTGCTACACCATGGCCACCATCAAAAATAATCATAAGATTTTAAATTTACCAATTGATCACACATTAAAAAAAAAAACTATAACTAATACTTAGATTTAAAAAATAAACAATTAAAAAGACCCAGTAGAAGAAAATATCAATCAGACCAGCAAAAAAACAATATTTTTTTAAAAATGAGTGTAGGTTAAAGGACCACTGAGACAACATCAAACATACCAATATTCATATTATAGGGGTACCAGAAGAATAGAGAGAGCTAAAGGGATTGAAAAACTATTTTAAATAATAGTGACTGAAAACTTTTTTAACTTGGTAAAAGTAATAAGACATTCAAGTCCAGGAAGTACAGAGTCCAAAACAAGATGAATTCAAAGAAGCCAGTGTTAAAACACATCATAATTTAAGGCCAAAGGTTAAAAGCAAAGAGAGAATCTTAAAAGTAGCAAGAGAAAAAGAGTTATTTAAATATTAATAGAGTTCCCATAAGATTATCAGCTGATTCTTCCACAGAAATTTTTCAGGCCAGATGAGAATGGCATAGAACATACAAAATGATGAAAAGTAAGAACACACAACCAAATTACTTTACCTAGCAAGGCTATCACTTAGAACTGAAGGAGAGATGAAGAGTTTTGCAGACAAGAACAAGCTAAATAAGTTTATCACCACTAAAATAGTATTAAAAAAAGTTTAAAGGACTTCTTTAAGTAGAAAAGAAAATATCAAAATATGAATAAGACAATACAGGAGAGAAAAATATTCTCACTGACGAAGGCAGACACTTAAAATAAGCAGTGGGTTAAACAACTATAAAGCTAATACAAAGGTTAAAAGACAAAAGCAAAGATCATGTGTAATTATGACAATAAAGTAAGAAATACAACCACACGCACATACATGAAGTGAAAAAAAATGATAAAAACAAAAGCAAAAGGGGGAAATAAAAAACTGTAGTGATTTTAGAATTTATCTGAACTTAAGATACCATCAACTTAAAATAAACTACTATAAACATACAATCAGAAAATCATTAACAAAATGGCAATAACTATGTATCTATTAATAATCATTTTAAATGTATATAGACTGAATGATCCAATCACAAGACATATGATAAAAAGGAAAAAGGAAACAAAACCCATGTATATCCTGTCTATAAGAGACTCATTTCAAACTAAGGACACACACAGACTGAAAGTAAAGGGTTAGAAAAAGATATTTCATGCAAATGGAGATTTAAAAAAAAGCTGGAGTAGCAATACTAAGACAAAATAGACTTTAAAACAAATGCTATAACAAGAGACAAAGAAGAGCATTTCCTAATGATAAAAAGGTCAATCCAACAGTAGGATATAACTCTTGTAAACATTCTATGCATCCAACTTAGGAGCACCTAAATATATAAAACAAATATAGGAGGACCAAAAAGAAGAGTGCAACAATAATCTATAGGGGACAGTAATAGTAGGGGACTTTAACACCCAATTGACATCAATGGCTTAATCATTCAAACAGAAAATGAACAATGACAACAAAAATAGTAGCCTTCAATTATACATTAGATGGATTTAATTGATATTTTTAAAGCATTTCATCCCAAGTTCTTTTCAAATGCACATGGAACATTTTCCAAAATACACTACAAGTTAGGCAACAAAACAAGTCTCAGTAAATTTAAGAAGATTGAAATCATCAGACATCTCCAATAACAATGGTACAAAATGAGAAATCAATTCCAAGAAGAAAGTAAAACATGCAAACAAATGAAGGCAAAATAACATGCTACTAAACAGTGAATAAGTTAACAATGAGATCTAGAAAGAAATAGAAACACCTTGAAACAATTGAAAAATTCAAACACAACGACTGAAACTGTACAGGACTCAGCCAAACCAATGTGAAGAGGGAAATCCATAGCAATACAGCCCTACCTAAAGAAACAAGAAATAGCTCAAATAAACAATCTAACCTTATATCTAAAGGAAAGAGAAAAAGAAAAGAAAAAGCCCAAACTGAGTAGAAGAAAGGAAATAATAAAGATCAGAGTGGAAATGAATAAAATAGAGTCTAAAAGAATAAAAAAGATTGATGAAAGCAAGAGCTGGTTCTTTGAAAAGATAAAATTGATAAACGTTTAACCAGACTCATCAAAAAGAAAAAAAGACAGGACGCAAACAAAATTAGAAATTAAACAAAAGTGATAACCAACACCACAGAAATATAAATGTTTATAATGAAATACTACAAATTTAAACAACCCAGAAGAAGTGGATACATTCCTAGAAATATAAAATCTTACAAGATTGCATTAAGTAAAAACAAAGAATCTGAACAGACCAATAACTACTAACAAAATTGAATCAACAATCAAAAAATTCCCAACAAACAAAAGTCCTGTATAGATGGCTTCACAGAAATATTTTACCAAACATTCAAAAAAAAAATTAATACCTATTCTTCTCAAACTATTTCAAAAATTTCCAGAGGATGGAAAGCTCTCAAACTCATTTTACAAGGCCTGATTTCAAACCCAGACAAAGTACTATGAAAAAAAATTGTAAGCTAATATTCCTGATGAACATAGATAGATGCAAAAATCCTTTCTACTTATATTCAACATATTCAACACTATAATCAGACAAGTAGAAAAATAAACATCTAAATTGGATGTAACCAGGGCCTTCCATTTAATTTATTTATCTTCTGGTTCTATTGTGTCTAGAATGGTTGTATAGAGTTAGGGTGCCAGCCGTCTATGACTGCAGGACCTGAGAATTTACACTCTATAGGTAGAAGGTATGTAATATGACTTAAGACCTATCATACTGAAAGCTTTTATGCTCCTGTTATTTGTGCCCATTTGGGGGATCAGTATTTAATGGTAATTATGGTATTTTTCACTACAATATTATATCAATTATGTAAATCAAACAATGCATTTTAAAACAATTTTAACAATATATGAGTAGCTAACGTTAATAATGTTTGCTTCTTGGTATTGCTTTATTATTTCAGGGCTCCTTTACAAGGAGCGTAGGTATTAATAAATGTTATGTCTTCTTGGTGCATAATTCCCTTTATCGTTATGAAGTCTCCTTCAGTATCTTTATTTACCTTTTTTATTCATCTGATATCAGTACTGCTACTCCTGCTTTTCTTTGAATGCCAATTGCTTGATTATTATTTTTGACACTTTCACCTTGAATCTGTATTCGTTCTTGAAACTGAAAAGTGCCTTCTAGTGGCAGCATATGGCTGTGTTTTGTTTATAGATCCATTCTGCAGCTCTGTGCCTTTTTATTGGTGAGTTCAATACATTTACATTTTAGGTAATTGTACACATTAAAGAGTGCAACTTTTGTTTGCCAATTATACCTCAATAATTTATTTTTTAACTTAAAAAGTAAAATGGTTTCGATGTACATAGCATATTGAAATGTGTATCTCCAACATTTTTAAGCTCTGACCCTGTACCAGCAATATCCTTATTGCTTTCCCTACACTATTGCATGAGTCTTCACAACCATTTGGGATTTTTCTGAGGTTAGAGATAATCTAATAACCTCAAAACAATATGGCTAATCAGTGGTTGGTTGGACAGAGATTGCAACATGAAACTAAATCTGGAACCAAATTCTTAAAAAGTCCCTTTCCCCAACACCTTGGAATTAAGAACTTTATTTTAAATTTTACTTTAAAATGTTACAGAAAATATGTTAAGTAATAGATTTTTAAAATTTAGATAAATTTCAGAGGTGATTATCTTTTTTGACCTTAATCCCATTAGTTTTGAATTTAAGAATAAGATTTTACTGTAACTATGTTATATGTCTAATAAACTGGTTTCATTTTACATTATTGAGAGGAGTCTCATAATGTTATCAATTGTTTACCTATAAGGAAAGCAAAGTTATCTCCTGAACAGCCGACATCTTTTCCTTCTTCATCCTCCTGTGCAAAGGCTCCAGAATACATAATTTTGTTTTCTACCTCAGCCGCCTTGTCAACATTCCCCTTGTCCTTTCTTTCTCTTGGTTTTGTGATTTAGGTTCCTAATATTTTCTGATATGACTTAATTTTATAAAATATGATGTAACATGATAGAATATAACTCTATGGAATGTTTATTTAATTAAAAATAAATGTTGATTGAGCATACAATTTCAGAGTCTCCATTGTTCCTTCTTAGAAAAAAAAAATGCTCATATTGAGCAAGTTTTTATAAAGTGTCAAAGTGATTAAGAAAAATAAAACTTGGTTTGTGTATCCCCAATTGTTCTTCTTCTGATAAAAATTTTGTCCACAAAAGAGCAAGTTAGGACTATACTGCTATACTGTTTCCTCAGACTCATGCTATAACATTTAGAGGCAGAGTAGGATAGTGGCTAAGCAAATATTCTTGGCAATCAAACTGCTTGGATTTAAATTCTGACTCTGCCACCACTAGCTGCCTGACTTTGGCAGGTTATTTCTTCTCTCTGTGCTTCGAGCTCCTGCTTTGAAAAACTGGGCATAATCATACTTACTTCATTTTGAGAGGATTAAATATGTTAATGTATGTAAAGAATGTAAAGCAGGACTTAGAACCAGTGCCTAACATGCTTGGTTCTATGCAAGTATTGTTATGATGACTGCTGTCATCAAAATAAAATCAGGTCTACAGAACAGTAAGTTCTAGGGCTGGCAGATTTTTATATTATTTACAACAGTCTTGAAATTCTTTTTCGTGTCTTGTATGTTCTTAATACCTAGTTTATTTTGTATCTGTGCACATTACTTTGGCTTTGTTTCTCTTAGTTTTTTTATCATTTGAATGTACAATAACACATTGTAGTTTCAGCCTGTGTTCTTGCTATATGACTGACTTAGAGAGGAACTCACCCTCTTGAGTCTAAGTCCTCATCTTTTAAGATTTTTTCCCATATTATGAGTAGGAAAGAGGTGTGATAGTGTAAGCAGAGAGTCACATTTTCTGCACAGGTCACAGCTTACTCCACACTAGGCAGTAGGACATTCTAAAAGTGTTCCATTCTGGGCAAACATTAAGGCAAAAAGCACAGCACACAAACCTGGGCCTGAAATCCACTCACCGCTTTCTAACTGTATAAACTTGCTCAATATCCTTGCCCCTTCTTAGCCTTATTTTTATTATGTATAAAATAAGCAGGAGACATATCTCATAGAAATGTTTTAAGGCTTAACAAATATGTAAAAATCTTACTACATGTCTTATTCCAAAGGTTCAATTAAATTGTAATTAATATTAAGAGCGCAACGATGCATCATTTTTTTTAAACATAAATGTAGAAAAGTGTGCAAAAGTAATGTAGGATTCTAGGAGCCTTGTGTTGTTTTAAAAGCTTTGAAAACAAATATTTATTTAGACACTCATGCACATTTATTTTTATTTTCATTTTGTTAGGTTGGTAATAAATTGGTACCCTCTGGCTCAAACACACACACACACACACACACACACACACACACACACACACACACACAAAACTTTTTTCTTACAATAAAAGAGGAAAAGCCTAAGATAACCTACAGTGGGGAATCCTAGAATATTATGGTCTCATTAATGGTCATGGAGGATAAATTCATGAGTATCCCAAAGATCTTGAAATAGGGTTTTGTCATTTTTCTGGACCTGCATTAGGCAATATAAAAATAAATGTTAACTGGATAAAAAGCTTGCACATAAAAAGTAATTACTTCTACCAGGTATTGATATGTGAGACTACCCAATCTGGGAAGACAGGAATCATGAAGACGTAGTGGGGAAGAGAGTGTTTTACTCTAAGATTCAGGGTCCCATCATCATGAAAAGGGGTAAAGAATTATAGTTCATTTTTTAAAGTCTCCAGATTATTTTATACATATGAAACTTAAATTAACATAATCACATACAAAAAACACCAGTGAATAAATTTATTCAGTGAGTTGTTTTTCATGAATAATATATATTTAGCAGCTACATCGAAGAATGATCTGTGAAAGTGTTGAATATAAATGCTTTCTTTTGAATAGCCATGCCATTTTGTACTTTATATAAAAGTAACACCAATCATAGAATTGTCTCTATGTGCTGTCATTTACCTAGTATGTGTGAAAGATGTCTCTATCTAGGTATATCATATATTTTATATATACATATATATATGTAATATTTATGGTATAGAGATGTATACTTATTACTCCAATAACTGGCATCTGAATAATACTATTTTAAGAGGAAGAGATGCAGTTTATTTACCACTTATAAGTAAATGTCATTGCTCAGTGTCCTCAAAGCCTATATCTTAAAAAGTTTTAAATAAAAAATTAAAAGAGGAAATAAAAGCAAAAAGCAAAAGCACACATTAGAGGAAGAGTATATTATAATCAGTAAGGTTCATTCTGTGGCTTTTTATTATCATCATTACTCTTTAATTCAAGTCACTCGATCAACCCTTCCCACTGGTCAGTGAGATTTGCTTTAACATCACAATGATTCTGTTTATAAGTTTCTAGACACAAGGCTACATGGTAACAGTCCTGTAAGTTTACTTCATTTCTAAGAAAAGAACATTTCTTATGACTGCAGAAACCTGGCCAGGCTTCAGATACCGACTCTTCAGTTTCGACATAGCCGACTTTACTTCTTTATTCCTTAGAGTATAGATAACTGGGTTTAAAATGGGGGTAAAGATGGTATAGAACACTGCAAGGACTTTGTCAACTGAATAGCTGCTGAAGGGCCACGTAGATGAAGATGCATGGTCCAAAGAACAGTATGACCACAGTGATATGAGCAGTCAATGTGGAGCGGGCCTTTTTCATGCTAGCAGAGGAGCGATTCCTGACTGTAATAAGTATTACAGTGTAGGAAACAACCAAGAGGAGGAAGGAACTCATAGAAAGAAAGCCACTATCTGCAACTATTAGTAAGCTGACAACATAAGTGTCTATGCAGGCCAGCTTGGTCACTAGAGGGAGGTCACAGAAAAAACTATCTACCTGATTAGGACCACAAAAAGGCAAGTTAACAGTAAATGCCAACTGGCTAGTAGTATGGATGAAGCCCACAAACCAAGAGAAGAGAACAAGAGCAATACATACACGGCGGCTCATGATTGTCATATAGTGAAGAGGTTTGCATATAGCAACATAACGGTCATAAGCCATGGATACAAGGATCACCATTTCACTGCCAGTGAAAAGGTGAACAAAAAATATTTGGGCCAGGCAGGCATCAAAAGAAATCACCTTGCGCTCAACCAGAAAGTCTGCAATCATTTTGGGAGTAGCAAAAGAGGCGACACATATATCAATAAAAGAGAGGTTTGCAAGCAGAAAGTACATGGGGGTATGAAGGCGGGAATCTGAGGTCACAGTGAGGATGATGAGGAAGTTTCCCAGTAGTATTGCTAGGTAAAGTAGAGAAAATATGAGAAATAAGAAAGGCTGGAGCTCCTGGGAATTAGAAAGTCCCAGCAACACAAATTCGGTCACCCAGGAAAGATTTGTCTCATTCATTGACTTTGGAAGAAACTTATCTTCAGTTACCTGAATAGGAGAGAAACAGAAATCAATGAACTGATCACGAGTTTAATTTTCCCATTCCACTTTGGTCAGTAAGGATTCAAATTTCTACTTATATTTATGTGTCTGAGTTTTCATGTATCATTAAAATTTACATAAACAGCATAACACTACTAAATAATGGAAGGGAGAGTTGCCAAGGTGTTCAACCAATTGGTACATGCAATCACACGAATTTAATAATGTAATCAACTAATTTACAAATGACATAGAATATCTGAAATGTTTTCCTTGACATGAAAGAAATCCAGTCTAAGAATCTACAGAGACAAAATATAAATGATTTATTTCTACAGTGAATGATGATAAAACATTTTTTTTGAATGGCTAACATTGAGGAAGATGATTTCACAAACTTAATATTGACCAAAAAAGTTAGACACAGAAGAGCATACACTGTATGAACCAATTTAAATTAAGTTCAAAAATAGGTGAGCCTACGGTGTTAAAAAAGCTGCAATAGTTGTTATCTTAAAGAGGAATAGGAATAGAAGGAGACAGGAAGGGGTTTTTGAAATCTTGGTAATGCTGTTTCTTGATGTGATTGATACTTACATAAGAGTGTTCACGTTCTGAAAACTTACCAAGATGCATACTTTTTCTCTGTGTGTTTTTGTGTATATGTTATGTATTTATAAAAATTAAAATGGAAGATAAAGAGACAGCATTACATTGTGTGAGAGAGTTCATAGAACAAATCACTGCCTTGAGTGATTAGCTCTTTTTTAATTAAATGTATTGAGGTGACATTGGTTAATAAAATTACATAGGTTTCAAGTGTATAATTCAATAATACATCATCTGTATATTACATTGCGTGTTCACCACCCAAAGTCAAATCTTATCCCCTTCTCTACCCAGTCACAAATTATACAAGCTAAAATACGAAATCAGAGAAAAACTGAAAAGTCCAGAGTTTACCAAAACTCTTCCTAGAACTGTGACTTGGCTCTGCATGGAGTTCTAGCATGTAAAAGAATCTAGTGCATTTGTTCCTTTCAATTATTTCCTGAAGAAATTAAGCTTCTTTAAACTCAGCCATTGGTATTAACAACCATAGGCATTTTTATTAAATTATGATTGATATTTTATTTGATTGGGTGGGGCTTTTAAAAATTATAGTTATATTGGGGATAGTAAGGAATTCAGACCACAAGAAGAAAATATTTTTTCTTTACTACTCAGTTATCTACATTCTATTCTATCAGACCTTTTTTCCTTTTATGTTATTTTTACCTTTTATAAGCTACCTATAACTTTAAAAAGTATACGGTGAATAAGAAAAATGGAAGGTGAAATATAAAGAAGCATGTGCTTTTGAAGAATCTTTATCTAGGTCTAAATCAGGCCTTAGGAGAGAGTGTCTTTTATTTTACTGATTTCTACTCATCTGAAGTTTTTGATATTAATGTCTTTTTAAATCATAACTTACAAATTCCCTAGTGTCTCCTTAGTTCCGCTTGAGAATTTACACATAAGGTCAGGGCATGTGATGAACATTTTTAATGCCCCAGAACCTTATTCAGGGACTCACCCCTATATCTCAAATCTCCAATTCTCTAGAAAACTGACCAAAGAATTAATTCACATATCATTATAGATTATATCATACCTGTGACTCTGTGATTCTCAGAAGAGGCTAAGAATGAAATCTGAAGTCAGAAGAGGTTGCAAATAAAATTATACAACGGAAAAAGTTTGTCTTTGAGGGGCTACCACATCCTCTTCAGTTCGTCTTTCCCCTCCTCGTCATTTCTCAGGAGACTCCCGTTACCAGGTTAACTCCAGGTGCCCACCTTGGCTTGTCCTCCCTGGGAAACATCCTGACTCTTAGAACCCTTGATACGAATACTACGCTGAATCCCCCAGATACAGGAAAGAAAGTAATATCCAACAAAACCAACTGTGCCCTATCAGAAAGAGCAAAGCTTTAAGCACTGGGAATGGGTCACTCAGGGAGACTTTCTGGAGCTAGAGCAGAAAGAGGTGGCAGGAGGCATTTGTGAGTAGAAAGACGTTCTGGTGTCTTAGGAATAAAACATATAATACAGTTATGTGAAAAAGCAACACAAAAACCGTCCTCCCAAGGAGTCTTCTGCTAAGCTGTACTCTTCCATTGTCATTGGCTTCTTGGGGTGCCCCCAAAAGAAAGGGCCCTACTTTCCATGAGGGTTAAATTAAAAGTTGAATTTCTTAGTATAAAAGATTACAGTGGTGAGCAACAGAAATGCTAAATATACTTTAACTGTAAATCCTTTACTTCTAATATAAATTCATTATTTTCTAGTTCATTTACTCTATAAATATGTAAATGCCTGCTTTTCCCAAGGCTTTGTGCTAGACAGTGGTGATACAGCAGCTAGGTTTATAAACTGCCTGCCTGAGGATCATTTACTAATATTCATAATCCTTTCTTCATTTAGAGAAGTTGATGGATCCTCATTTCTCCTCACTCCTTAGCACATTCTTTTTTAGGTGAAATGAGCTGTCTTTTTACACCAAATAAAATTACTTTAATATAGTGAAAACATAAGCTATAAGATTTTTAAAATTCTATGTTAAAGATCACAGTTTTGTCATAGGGCAGCCATATGATGCTAAGCAGGTCATATAGCCTTTCAGGGCTCGTTATCCTCAAGTATTAAATATTGAGAATAACATTACTCTCAAGGAGACACTGAAAGTGTTTTTTAAATAATTATGTAGGTGTGAAATATTTAATAAATTGTAATGACTAAACATATGTAAATGTTCTTAATAATACATTATTTCAGATCAGAATCAGTAATTATTTTCTGACAATTTTACATACTCAAAGTAGGTGTGATCTGAGTCGTGCAAGAATGACTTTCCAAATAGATGTCACATGAAGACCGATTTTTTATTTCTTGTAATATTGGAAGGCAAGTTAATGCATGCAGATAAGGTTGTGCAAAGTGACCCTCAGGTCCCTCCTATCTAACATTCTATTAAATAAATCTTTCTCCGACACTTCTACCCCAGATAATATGACTGGTGAATGAAGTAAAGTTAATCAGAGTATAGCTTACAGAGGCCACCAAACTCTGCTAGTTCAAAGATAACATCTTTGACAACCGTTCCAAAATGGCCACTCTGTTTAACCTACCACCATAATCCAGATTGGATAAATAACAGTTAATGTGAAGACAAATGCTGGTGCATGGTCTTCAGAAGGATACTGACAAAATACTTCACTTACCTAAGATAAAATTGAAAGTGTGAAAATATCCTATAATCTATAGTCATCAATGCTTGTAAATAGTGTGGCTGTTACTTTCACATCTCCTAAGGAAACAGACCTGGTTCTGAGAGATGAATAATAAAGGTTACTTTTAAATAAGAAGGAAATAGACCCAGGATGTTTTTAGCCAGGATGAGCTGTCTTGAAAGAGGTGAGATAGGCCTGGATGTTGTATCCTAATATAGGTTCCAAGTAGCTGGGAGACTATGTACTTGGATCAGTCAGGAATCTGGAAGAGACAAAAGAGTAGATAAAAAGGAAGAAATGCTAAAACAAAATCCCCTGTTTCACAATTTTCCAAAGAATTTAAACCAACTGCAGCTCTATTGCTTCTGTCCTCAATAGCAGTAAGCTAGGTGATCACAAATAAGTTCAGAAATTTTTAGAAATTAAAACCAAGCATATATTATTAGGGGTCACATGAAGAGGATTTTTCCTAGTCTCCATTGCAACTTCAAGTACAGGATACTTATCCACATATACTAGGGAAACACTTCTTTCAACCTAACCTCATATGATAGGTCCAGAAGTATGAATAAAATTCTTCAGCTATTTAAACATTGTTCTCAGGGGAAACCTCACCAACTTAATCTACAACGACTTTCTTTTGGAAATTATCAAGTGTATTTTTAGAAAGTAGCAGCAATTATAGTGGTTGTTATATGATTTGGGGTCCGTAAAGACACTGAGGTATCAGGAATACCACATTCTTTTATCAAATTATGTTTAGGGAATATATAGGTGTTTTCTTTCTTTCATCTCACTTTCTCTCGATTCTAGTGCAAATAAAATTTTTCCTGATTCTCAGAGCTATGTTATGTATGATCATCAGATAATTGAATCAAACATTTTGTGCAATAACAATATAATAAATTTACTATAACAGTAATAAGAGTCTAAAAGATAATAATCATATATGGGGTATCCTATTTTTTCCCCTACAAGTAGAATGTATATCTAGAAGGATATTTTGATTTTCATAAGTTATTTATATTAGCTTTTTTTGTGAATTGGCAAAAACCATTCTAAATTATAAACTTTAAAATAGCCTGAAGTCAAAATCAATGATATGTCCAAAGACACAATGGACTATAGTAGAAGTAGTAGCCTGTGCTATAGAAAATATCTGTTCTAGTTTCACCTCTCACTAAATAACTTTATAATTTTAGACAAATCACATACCCTTCAATGTGTTTCATTTCTGGTCAAGAAAACAAAAGAGAAGACATCTCCTCTCTAATCTCTGGTATTTTATAACTCTCTGGCTTTTAAAAGTATGATTCAAAAAAAAAAAAACAAAGGCAATTGATTCAATTATAAAAGTAATTACAAAAAGTTGCATTGAAATAAAAACATATTCAATCAAAAGAGTAAACCCTTCTTATTTTAGCAAATCCCATCATTCCTTCTCAGAGAGTGAAGTATTTGGACAATGATTAATAAGCAAAATGGACATAGAATACTTAAAGATTGATTGAAAGGTTGGAGGATAACTGTGTCTCTCTGTTCTCTGTTTTAACTGAATTAAGAGACTGAAGAAAAACAGCACTCTTCTTGCCTAGCCTCATAATATCCAAACCTACCAGGAGAAAGAAAATTCTTCAGGATCCTTTGGATGGGGAGCAAATGTAGGGAACCCATGTGTTCCCTGACTTCAGCCTTTATGATTTACACTTAAAAGTATCATTGTCCTCAGCACATAGATATAAGAAAAGCCATCATAGTGGTTAGAAGTTAATTAGTGATTTGACGTCATTGGATTGTAGTGACCGAGAGGCCCAGAGGACAGTCTCGATAGCAGAAATCACCTTCATTGGGGCTAATTATGTACGAAAGTTTGCTCACATGAATTACAGTGCATCACCTTGAGGATTTCACAAATGGACAGAGCAGCAAGACTAATGGAAAGGCTTTGGTTTGTTTGAGAAAAAGTAATGTGGTGGGGGAAAAAAGCAATAAATAATTTTGTTGGCTAGTCCTTTCTGCTTCAGGAGAGCTATAGAACAGGGTCACTGGGAGTGTGAAAAAAAGTTGATGTAGAGCCATTTTGTGTCTCTGCATATTAAACAGCAGTGCAAATATCTTGATACTTTAACAGTTCTAGAAGAGCCACGTGCTTGGTTTCTAAGGCAAGGATTTTAAGCTATGGTAGAGAGATCTGTTTCACAAATGAAACACTGCATTCTACAGAGTAGATTCTGGTGAAAGGAGTTTAAGTAATTGTGCAAAACTTTGAAACTTTTAGTTCAAAGTTTTAGGGAAAAAGTGCTGTTGAGTGAAGCGCTAATTTTCTCTTTCTCGGAAGGTGTTCTACATTCAAGAAAAGAATTAAAAGCATAAAAAGAGAGATTTATTCTTGTTATCACATAAAATTTTGATGCTATATGAACACTAGAAATCAACTAGTCTACTATTCTAAATTTATAGATAGGCTGAATGAGCTCTTGAGGAATTAATTGCTTGGGTCAGATTGTACTGTCTAGTTTAGAGACATACCTTCTAACCAACTCCTTGTCTAGTAGCCTTTCTATTCTACAGTAATGCGTCTTCCACAAATCGGAACATTTTGAATTTATGATCAGAGCTAAGCCAGTTCTCCCTCTGTTCCTAAGTACATGAGTTAGAGCACTCCTATATGTCTCTTTGAACAATAATTCTCAATATCTTTCCTTTTTACCTGTTTTTTTTTTTTTTCCTACTACTCTTTTCATGTAGATAGTCTCTAAAAATCTGTTATTTGGAGTTTGTTTTCTCCTTAGGATCTCTTGCTGGGCAATTTAATACATTCAAATGACTTTACATGTTTATAAGAAAGAGCCCTAAACGTACGCCTTTAATTCTAAAGGTGTTCCAAAAAGTGTCGTGAGATACCACTGAACTACAAATTTAATCTCTAAAACTGACGTGTTTTTTCTAAATTTTGCTTTACAGTAAATATTAGCTTGCTAATTTCATCATCATCTTCTAAAAGATCCGAGCTCAAGTCATCAGTATGTTGTGATGTCTGTTCTAGTATTTCTGTATCTAATTCCCAAACGTATATTAGTAAATAGTATCACGCTGTTTATGTAGTTCTTTTAATGCTTATTTCCTCTAAAGTTGAATCATGAGCATTTCTCCTGGTTGTTATATACAACTTATAAACTTGGTTTTTAATAGTTGCGTTATTTTCGAATTTACAAATATAATAAAATAATTATTCCCATATTGGAGAAAAACATATTTTTCTTCATTGGAAATTAGTGTTTAAAATAATTTGTATAAAAATCACCCTAAAATTTTCTAATTACTTTTGGAGATAAATTCTCGAAGGTAAAATTACTGAAATCAAAAATTTGAACATGTATGAACCTCTGGGTTCATAACACCAAACTCTGGACTCTAGTATCAGACAGTTTCATCAACATAAAAAAGCTGACCACATCCCCCTCCACAAACCATTAGTACCACTTATGTGTTTTCTGGGTCTACAGGTTTGCCTTTTCCAGAACATCACATGTTCAGTGTTTTCAGTGTGTATAGTATGTAGCCTTTTCAACTGACTTCTTTCATTTAGCCATATGCATTTAAGATTCATCTATGTTGTTGTATGAATTATTAACTCATTTTTTAAATTGTGGTATAGTATTGCATTGTATTTATGTACTTCAGCTCCACTTTTCATTTATCTAATTTAAGGACATTTGAGTTGCTTCCATTTTTAAAAAATAATTATGAATAAAGGTTCTATAGATATTTTTGTTCAAGTTCTTGTGTGTATTTAGCTTTCAAATCAGTTGGGAAATCTGATCTGACTGGGTGCAATGTTGTTAACATAGTCATCACGATATACATTAGAAGTCCAGACCATATGTATCTTATAGCTGGGACTTTGTGACTTTTGACTACATTAAAAATATCTTTGCTTTCTTCTCCCTCCCAGCACCTGGTAACCATCATTCAACTCTCTGCTTCTATGATTTTGACTATTTTATTTTTATTCTTAATTACATTTGACATTAAATATTATATTAGTTTCGGGTATACAGCATAATTGTTAGACATTTATGTAATTTATACCGTGATCCCCTTGATAAGAGATTTTGACTATTTTAAATTTAGTGATACCATGTAATAGTTGTCCTGTCTTTGGCTTATTTCACTTAGCATAATATCCTCCGGGTTCATTCATGCTGTTGCTAGTACAGAACCTAATAAATGGTAGGTGCTCAAATAACATTATTAATTCAGTGACTTAATGAATGTAAAAGTGGCTATGAGGTGGTTACTTTTGATTTTTAAAAAGTTATATAAAGCTTTGTCTTTTTGAGAATATCATATAAATAAGATCACAAAGTATATTTCTTCTTTTTACCAGCTTTTTTTACCCAACATGTCTTTGAGATTCATCCAATATGTTGTGTGAATAAACATTTGGGTCCCTTTTTATTGCTGAGTAGTATCCTATGCCATCTCTGGACTTGGCCATGTGTCTTATTTTGTCCAATAAGGTAATAGCGCAAAAGTAGTTTTCACTGGAGTTGCCCTTTCATGACACTATTAAAATCCTGAGGCCACCATGTGAATGAGCCCAAGCTTGTCCACTCGGGGAGAAGAAGCAATAATGTGCTGGCAAATATTTAAAAACTGATTCTAGGTGGGGTTTGGGGGGTACTAGGAAAGTCCAGGGTTTCCAATGTCTGTGATGTAAATACTACCATGGTTGATTTCAAGCCACCAACAATTTAGCAACCATCTTACAAAATCCATGATAATTTAACAATCAGTCGACCACAGAGGAGAGGCCACGTGGAAGGAACTGAGGTACCTTGGCCAATAGTCAGCTAGCTTGTGTAGCCAATGTGCCAACCACCAGATCTGTGGGTGAGGTCGTTGTCACTCTTCCAGTTTCCAGACCCACCACACAGTGCAGCAGAGATCAAATGTTCTGGCCTGGACCAGAGCAAACACCCACCTGGTTTGTGAGTAAATGTAAAATGGTTGTTTTAAATCGATCCATTTTAAGGTGGCTTGATATGGAGCAAAATCTATAAGACACAATCGTCTATAAATTTACTCCAAATCATCATAATGGTGTCTTAAATGGTATAAACAAATGATAAGCAGTTCCTGGAAAACTGAGCCTACAAGACAGCTAGAAAATCAGTGGAATGTTTTTTTTCACAGAGTTGAGTCAGTATGTTGTCTTATTTCTAGTAAAAGTTGAATTATTTATTTAAAGCAGTTGAAAATACAGGTTGCAACACCAGAAATATCAATTAGCTGTTGATATTGGCTTCCCATTCCAACTGATATTTCCTTGTTTTGTAATCTCCATCATATTTTATTGTGACTTTAAAAAAAAACACATAAATATAAAAGTTTTACAAAAGTTTTCTGTAATATGTTAACTTTAGTGGTCAGAGTTGAGCCCAAATTCCAAACTAAAACCAAATATTTGAAATATGGAGATTTAGAGGTGTCCTACCCCCCCTCCCCCCACCTTCCTTCAAGGCAAAACCATTTAAATCAGCCCATATACCTAGAACCTGGTGGCAAAACTTTCTTTAATTAAATTTTTTTATGCCAGATCCCTTTCATGAAAATGAATAAAATTCAACCTCACAAAAATTAGATTCTTTCCTGTACAGTTGGTCAATGACAACATTTAACTGTTGTGGGTCTGTATAATGATGGGGGGGAGGTGGGGAAGTGCAGTAAATAGCACTGATCATCATTCTTACCTTCTAAAACAGGACATTTGGATTTTCTTTACATGAGTTTTTAAGAAATGGTTTGTACTTAATAAACCCGTTATCTCCTATCTAAAAATGATCCTATTATCCTAAGTCTAGATTTCTTCCATTTTGTCTTTATTAAGTGCCTTGATTCCTTAAGGTATCCACTACCAAGTATAAACATATCTCTTCCCACTTATACACAAAGTTCTTGAGAGATTCTTGCCATCACTGTCCCTACTTCGTTATGCCTCATTCAATTCTCTTGCTGTTTTCTCTTTTCTCTATTTGTTCCATTTTATGCCCTTTTCTGTTCTGTGCCCTTGTTGGCTGACTCCCGTAGGCTACATTAACTGGGATTTTTTGCCTCTAGCTTTCATCGAAACTGGAGAGTGGAAGGAACTGACAAAAGATTAGAGAGAAGAAAAAGAGAGAGAGGTCTGGCTATTTCTTCATTGCCTCCTCCCATATCATTAAAATTCTGGCAATAATTATTGACTTGACTACTTAATATCTTGTGGTCTTCTTCATGGATCCAAATCTTGCCAGTTTTTATTCCTTTCTCTTGTCCCTTCAAGCTGAGGGTAATAGAGGTTCTTGCTGCTGCTAGTCCTGGATGCCTCGCTTTACTCTGCCGAGACTTTTATAAATATTCAAAATCTCTGCAAACATAATTTCACTTCCTTTCTGTGACCTTAACTAACATACCTCTTGACCCATTTTAATCTGTTCTTGGACCTCAGCAGTCTATTAAATCTATCTATCTCTTATTTTAGCTGCCTGTTCAAAACCTGCAAAAAAGTGGCCTGCCGAAATATTTCACTAAAAAATGGTCTCTGGTCTCAAGAGGAATTACAGCATTCTCTGGTGAGAAGAAGGTGCCAATGATAGTTATAATTTTTAAATAGCATGTTTTCTCTCTCCTATATATCTAATTACTTACTGAGCATCTCCACTTCACATCTATATGTCCAATACTTAACATATCATCTTTCTCATATTTGACACATAATGAATGTTTTTAAAACATTAATGAATAAACTCCTATTGGAGTATGTATCTACTTTCTAGTTCCCAAAACAAAAAACCTGAAAGCCACTCTTCATTGTCCCTACCTTCAAATGAAACTAATCAATAGGACTTGTTTTTAAATATCTCTGAATCGGTTCAATTCTATCTATTCTGCCATCATCTTCAAGTAGCCCAGTCTCACCTCACACTGGATTGGCATAATAGATTTCCAGTTTATCTCTTTGTTTTTATGGGTTTCTATTTCTGACCCACTTTCTTTAATCAATCAGATTGATCATTCTAAATGTATAATATTAAGTGATCAAACACACTTCAAATTCTTTCCATTGCCCTTTCGACAAAGTCTTTCTAAAACTGATTTCTCTCCCTAGACTTATTTCTAAGTCTCCCTATTATTAGTATTAGTTTGGGTAACTGTGGCATCTATAACAAAATATAAAAATTAAGGTACTTAAGGATTTGGGAGAAACATGTCAGCGTGAGAGACGTCTCCAGATCTCTCCCCTTGCAACCACAATAAGCTGAACGTCTAAAACTCGAAAACAACAGCCAAGTTTCACACAAGAATGTCTGAGCGTGGGATCTGCACATAAGAGCCACCGCAGGTCAGAACACCGGGTGTTGGATGGTGGACTAGGAGAAATAGAGAACCTGCCTCTTGGAGCCGCAGGAGCTCACTGTAGAAGGAGGGGGAGGGGAGAAGATGCAGGGACTTCCCTGAATAGGCCTGCCTGGGAGTGCTGTGAGATCCATGCAGCCAAAGGCGGAGTCCACTCATCAGGGCAGAGTGTAGAGAAGAGGGACAGCAAAAAAACAGCAGTTGATTTTTACCAGCTGTAGTTGCAAAACCAAGGCTGAGCCACAGCCCCCCTAATCCCAACCCAGAGGGGCTCTCCCTCCATACGCTCTGAGACCGAACACCGTGGAGCCCAGGGGAATTTCAGCAAATGCTATAGAAATTGTCGCTAACACTGAAAGGGACTAAGGCTGAGGGTAGCAAGAGTGATTAAACAAAATAAAAAGGAAAATAAAAAGGAATTAGGAAGTCTTTATATAAACCAGGGACCCAAAAGGCTCAGACACCACCTACTGGAAACCAAAAGAAAAGCGCCTTCTTTACAACAGGCTAAAGAGAGACCTTTACATAATAAATCTTCTTTCTGGAGAAAAAGCAGAATACACTTTTATTAATGCCCAGATGGAGAAATCGTCCATTAAACATCATGAACAACCAAGGTTACAAGGCATCTCAGAAAGAAAGAGAAAAATCGTCAGAAAATCAGCTTACAAGACATAGAAATTTTGACTTAAATGACAGAGAAATCAGAATGGCACTTCTGA
Source organism: Cynopterus sphinx (assembly GCA_030015415.1). Classification (NCBI taxonomy): domain Eukaryota; kingdom Metazoa; phylum Chordata; class Mammalia; order Chiroptera; family Pteropodidae; genus Cynopterus; species Cynopterus sphinx. The sequence continues at coordinate 80,297,053 of CM057384.1, forward strand.
AAAACTCAGTGAGTTCCAAAACAAGTCGTATCAACAATTTCAGAAACTGAAAAAACAAATAGATGAGCAGAAAGAGTTCTTTAGCAAGGAGATTGAAACCCTCAAAAAGAAAAGAAAAAATAGATCTTCTGGATATAAAACACACATAGCAAGAGTTGAAAATGAAATAGCAAGCTTTGGAAACAGAATTGGCCAAATGGATGAAAGGATCAGTGACACAGAAGACAGAAAGAAGAGCAAAACCGAAGGATAAAAAATAATGCAAGAGAAATGCAAGAACTAGCTGCCACCATCAGGAGAGGAAACAAGAAGAATGGGCATTGTGGAAGGCGAGGAAAAGGAGCAGGGACTAGAAAGGATTTTCAGACAAATAGTGGACAAGAATTTCCCAGATCTAAGAAATGAGCTGGAGCTCGGAATTCAAGAAGTCAGTAGAACAGCCAATTATATCAACCCAAAAAGGCCTTCAACAAGACACATTGTATTAAAATGATCAAAAATCAACGACAAAGACAGAATTATCAGGGCAGCCAGGGAGAAGAAAACAGTAACATGCAAGGAAAACCAATCAGATTATCGTCGGACTTCTCAGCACAAACCTTACAAGCCAGAAAGAAATGGAATGAAATATTCAAATATTAAGTGAAAGGGACTACCAGCCTAGAATAATGTATTCTGCTAATCTCTCCTTTAGATATGAAGGAGAAATTAAGACTTTTTCAGACATACAAAAATTGAGGGAATTCTCCAAGACAAGACCTGCAGTACAAGAAATACAGAAAGGGGTCAGGTCACCAAAAAGTAATTGAAAAAAAAAATGAACATAAATAGAAGTAAGGTGACTATCAGGCACATAGAAGCAGAGGAGTGCAACCCTTATTAAGAACAGGACATTATAAGCTTAAACAACAAGAAGAGATTAGCTGTAGCAAGATTAATAAATTTTCAGTATACATAGAGAGACAAATGGAGACAACAATGACTGCAAAGGGGAGGATTCAGAGATCCAAATTCACAAAGGGGAATGGAGACAAGGCATGCGCAGAAGAACATATATATAATTTTTTTCATATTCATAATGGTAACCACATGTCAATGATTCACAAATTAAGTAAATAACATAAAGCAAAAAAAAAAACCTGGGGGAAACCTCACAAAAGCCAACCAAAATAAAGAAAACAGAAGCACAAATACAAGGAAGCAATGGAAACACGAGCTACCAGAAAGCAAAAGATAAAACAGCTAGAAGAAGACCTCATATAATCACCTTAAATGTACAAGGATTGAACTCACCAATAAAAAGGCACAGAATTGTAGATTGGATCAACAAACAAAACCCAACCATGTGCTGCCTCCATGAAACAAATGTCAGCTCCCAAGAAAAGCATAGACTCAAAGTGAAAGGGTCAAAAATGATATTTCAAGCAAATGGTATTCAGAGAATAGCGGGAGATGAAATAGTCTTCAAAATAAAGAAGGTAAAGAAAGATAGTGAGGAACACTTCATAGTGATAAAGAGAATCATGCACCAAGAAGACATAACACTTATTAATACCTATGCTCCCAATCAGGGAGCCTCAAAATATGTAAAGCAATTATAACAGAACTAAAGGGAGAAACAGACCAAAATGCTCTTGTAGTAAGGGACCTAAATACCCCACTTTCGGACATGAGCCGATCATCCAAACAGTAAATCTATAGGGAAATAACACTCTTAAATGATACATTAGACCAATTGGACATAATTGACATTTACAGAGCTTTCCATCCCAAAACAGCTGCTTATACATTCTTCTCTAGTATACATGGAACATTCTCAAGAATCAACCACATACTGGGACACAGAAATAGCTTCAACAAATATAAGAGGGTTGAAATTATACCAACCACATTCTCTGACCATAATGCTTTTACAGTAGAGATCGACTGCAGAAAGAAATCAGGAAGAACCACAAATACATGGAGATTAAACAACATGCTACTGAAGAATAACTAGGTCAGAGAAGAAATAAAAAGAGAGATCAAGAGATACATAGAAATGACTAATAATGATGTTACACATATCAAAATGTTCGAGACATGGCAAAGGTGGTCATGAGAGGTGAGTTCATATCATTACAGGCTTATCTCCAAAAATGAGAATGAGCCCATATAATCTTATACCTTAAAAACTATAAAAGGAAGAACAATTGAGGTCTAAAGTCAAAGAAAGAAAAGAAATAATCAAAATTAGAGCAGAAATAAATAAAATCTTAAAAAATACAATAGAAAAAATGCAACAAAGAGCTGGTTCTTTGAGAAGGTTAATAAAATTGACATACCTCTGGCTAGACTCACTAAAGAAAAATGATGAGACACAACTAAACCAAATCAGTAATGAAAGAGGGAACTTATGACTAACATGGCAGAAATACAAAGGATCATACAAGAATACTATGAAAAAGCATATAACACCAAATTAAATAACACAGAAGAAATGAGCTGATATTTAGAAATATACAACCTTCCTTGACTAAATTAAGAAGATCTGGAAAATCAAAACAGACTGATTAGCAGTATGGAAATTGAAACAGTTATCAAAAAACTTATGAAAAAGTAAAACTCCAGGACTAGATGTCTTCACTAGTGAGTTTTACCAAACATTCAAAGAACATTTAATACCAGTTCACCTATTCTCCTCAAACTCTTCTACATAATCGAAGAGGGGGAAATACTTCTCAACTTATTTTATGAGGTCAATATTACCCTGATACCAATACCTGGGGCAAATTGGTATTGCTGCTATGGAAAACAGTATGGAGTTTCCTCAAAAAACTAAAAATTGATTTACCATATGATCCTGTTTTCTCTCTACTGGGTATTTACCCCAAAGACTTGAAAACCCATATCAAAAAGATATTTTCACACCAATGTTCATAGCAGCATTATTCACAATGGCTTGGACATGGAAGCAACTGAAGTATCCTATGATAGATGATTGGCTAATGAAGCTTTGGTACATTTACACAATGGAATATTACTCATCAATAAGAAGAGATGAAATAGTGCCATTTAGGACAACATGGATGGACCGCAAAATAAGAATGCTATGTGAAAAAAAAAAAAAAACAGACAGAGAAAGATGAAAATCACATGACATCATTTATATGTGGGATATAAACCTAAAAGCAACAAATGAGCAGGACAAACAAACAGAGACTCATGAAAATGGACAATAGACTAGTGGTTACCAGAGGACTATAGACTAGTGGTTACTAGTGGGGTTGGAGAGGAGATAGAAGGTAGATGGGGTAAACAGGATCGAATGTAGGGCTTAAGGGGAGGGTGAAGTGGTTAAAGGGGATCAAATATAAGGTAGCTGAAGGAAACAACTTTGGGTAGCAAACACACAATGGAATATAAAAATGTCAAATGATAATATACATCTGAAAATTACATAATTGCATTAAACAATGTTATCCCAATAAATTTAATTAAAAATTTAAAAATAAAATAAATTTAGAAAAACTGGAAAAAATAAAATAAAATATATTTAAAAAACTAAGTCAGAGGCTTGTTTATTGCTTGCTGAGATTTTTAAATCAAAGTGAGGAAAATTAAATTGACCGTCGAATTTAGAACAAATTAGACACAAATAAAATGTGAAAGTTAAATATAAATGGACTATGGAGTATTTTATTTTTATAGCTTTTTAATGATTATAGAATCAATTTCTTCAACTAATTTGTGTGGCAGAGACAGAGCTAAAAATAGTAGGTAAATTCATTGAAGACTGAGGTTCTGTCTTTATTATCTTTACATTTCCAACACTTACTTTTTAAAATGCCTGAAAAAAGAATGAATTTCAGACTCCATAGAAATGTGTTGAATGAATGCAGGAGGCTTATATTTCTCTGATCAATGTGGTAATAATTAGGAGAGAAATATTTCAGAGCTGTTTTCTTTTCCTATACTTAAAAAGATGATATAAATTTTTCATTGAAACTTTGAAAACACTTTGAGAGATGTATGGAAGAAAGAACAGATCAAATTTTGTCAGAGCCTTTACAAGAAACATCAAAACACTTCTGAATACACCACAACTGTTGTCAGTGAAGTCAGATATCTGCATATTGAACAGATAATTAAGAATTCAGTTCATAACGCAAACAACTATAAATCGTGTGACTTTATAGACATTATTAGACTGTGGAATCAGAGAGGTCTATATTTGAATTCTCAGTCAGTACTTTAATATCAGTAGTGCCAACAGAGTACGTAATTGAGAATCAAAATTCAGCAGGATTGAGGCAATTAACCATAAAGACATAATCCAGTTGATTTTCACTACAGAATAATTTACAAAGGTTTTGTATTGATGCTAGACATTTCCCACTAACCAATGATATATGGAAAAAATGATGCTAAAAAAACTGTTCAGCAATTTGTAGTAAGAGAAGATATAAAATCAGTATTCTTAGGAAAAGTAAAATATAAGGAAACATATAAATATTAAACACTACAGACTAAATGATACATGTCTAAATAGAAATATAAATAAAGGTCTATAGATGTTCTCAAGAAAACAGAAATTGTTAACCATACTTGCAAAGAATGAATACTGCTATCTCGTGGCCATGCACCAAAATTAACACAAAATGGATCAAAGCCCTAAATATAAGACATAAAACAATAAATTACATAAAAGAAAACATAGGTACCAAACTCATGGACCTTGGATTTAGACAGAATTTTAATAATTTGACCTCAAACAAAGGAAGGTAAAAGCAAAAATAAATGGATGGGACTACATCAAACTAGAAAGTTTCTGCACAGCTAAAGAACCCATCAACAAAACAAAAGCAACCAACTGAATGGGAGAAGATATTTGTAAACAACACTTCTGATAAGGGGTTAATATCCAAAATATACAAAAAAAAAAACTCATACAACTCAATAACAACAAAAAAATCCAATTAAAAAAATGGACAGAGGACCTGAACAGACACTCCTCCCAAGAAAACATACAAATGGCCAACAGACATGAAAAGATGCTCAACTTCACTAGTGATTAGGTGAATGCAAATCAAATCACAATGAGATACTACTTCACACCTGTTAGAATGCTTTTCATCAGCAAGAAAAGTAATAACAAGTGTTGGAGAGGTTGTGAGGAAAAAGAAACCTTCATACACTACTGGGGCGAATGTAAATCAGTACAGCCACTATGGAAAACAGTATGGAGGTTCCTCAAAAAGTCAAGAATAGAATACCATATGACCTAACAATTTATCTGCAAAGATCTATGCACCCTGATGTTCACAGCCAAAATGGATCAAAGCCCTAAATATAAGACCTGAAACAATAAATTACATAGAAGAAATGGCCAAGAAATGAAAAAAATCAGTGTCTTACAATAAATGATTAGATAAAGATATGATACGTATAAACAATGGATTATTACTCAACCATAAGGAGATGAAATACCGCTATTTGCGACAATATGGATGGATCTTGAGATTATTATACTAAGAGAAATAATTCAGACAGAAAAAGTTGAGAAACATGATTTCACTTATATGTGGAATATAAATCTGAAAGCAACAAACAAGACAGAGACTCATAGACACAGACAACAGTTTAGTGGTTACAAGAGGGAAGCAGGGTAGAGGGAAACGTAGATAAGGGAAAGGGGGCCAAAGATATGGTGACGAAAGAAAATTCGAATTTGGATGGTGAATACTATGTGATATACAGATGACGTATTATCAAATTGTACACTTGAAACCTAGATAATTTTATTAATCAATATCACACCAACACTTTAATAAAAACATAATAAATAAAAGCATCCCAGATAATTTTAATATAGGCAGTCTTCAAATTACACTTTGAGAAACTCTGTATTCTGTATTTAACTTATCTTATTTCAAAATAGGAAAATGAGTTTTATAAATGCTTCCTCAAATTCAAAGAATTTCTTTTATTTGGAATCTGGCTTCCTATTAAAATGATGACAACAAATTTTCTGCAAAAGTCTACAGTTTGTGAAAAACAGAAACTGGTGAGTCCTCTCACTCAGGTTTTACTAATACATCAAGCAGCCATTTTTTATTCAGTCCAGAAAATTAAACCCCAGGATTTCTGCACCTAAACTTATAGTGCAATAGTTCACATCCATCTTCATGGATTTGACCACATCAAGATAGAGAATTGAGCAGAAATTAGAGATGAAACATGAGCTAAAAAGTCAGAAACACTTTGTAGAATCTAACAACTTTTGGGGCATTTGCTATGTGATTTGTTCTATGCTAAACATACCATGCTGTGTGTGTGTGTGTGTGTGTGTGTGTGTGTGTGTGTGTGTGTGTGTGTGTGTTAATAAGACAATACAGAATCCTAGGAAATCAGAGAAAATTTGAAGTCATAAAGAAAGTCTTTCCTAACCATTAGAACTGGGTTAGGTTTTCCTCTCACTTAGTCTTGGAGCATATCATGTTTATTTCTATTATAACTTTCATTTCAGAGTGCATTTTGTCTGTATACATGCTTTTATTCCACTAAACTAGGAATATGTGTTCTTAAATATTTTTTCTCCACTCCTAGCTCAGTGCATGGAATCTGAAATGTAGCAGGTGCTTGACAAACATTTATTAACTGAATAAATACCTGTGTAAATAGTATTTGTTATATTTTGATGATTAAAAGGACTATGTCCAAAGTCTATAAAGTCAACCATCAATATTACATTAATAAAAAAAAGTCCTAAATCTGATCTGGATTTCTTTTTAGGCTCTTTTAATGTTCACATATGTGAGTGTGAATGATCATAAAAATTTACTATGTCCAAAGTCTGTCAAGTCAAAATACAGTATTATAACAATAGCAAGCAAGGGGAAACTGGAGAAAGCATCCTAAGCCCGAAGTTGTTTTCTTTCTATATTCTTTTGGTATTTATGCATATGTGTGGGACTGCAGTCATAAGTGCAACCAGAAATATTCAGGAGCATGCTTTTGCTAATTGAAGACAATTTCCAAAATTATTGAAAGTTTCATCGTTACTCAAGTAACTCAATCATTACCCAATCCTAACCTTTGGTTTGATGTTTCAGAATCAACATAGAGGAAAATTGCTTAAATTCCTTGAGCATTAACTTAGTTAATATAAAATTTAACTCTTATGATTTTATTTTTAGGATCCAAAGACATTTAAAAACTAAATAAACTAAATATAAGATCTACATCTGTGGTATTCAAACACACCTCCTAATATGATTCTCCAAAGGACAGAATCAATTCAGTAAAATATAGTGTTTGTTTAAAATCTCTTGTGGTCTATGGCCATGCCCGATCCTATGTGATCTCAGTAAGGACAGACCTGGTTAGTACTTGGTTGGGAGACCACCTAGGAAGATCAGGTGTTGTAGGTATAAAACAAAAACAAAAACAAAAACAAACAAAAAAAGGGATTGTAAACTGACAAGGTCCTTAAAATCTGTGAGCTCAACTAAGGGTTACCTTTCCCAAAAAAAATAAAAATAAAAAAATAAAATCTGCTGTTGGTGAAAATCCATTAATTTAATAATCCAATGCATATTAAACAGTAACACTATAGCTTATGTTTATACCATGGGATATTTGGCCATAAAATATTGATTTTTTTCATCTTAAAATTAACTTCTGTAATTTAATATCACTGGCAAGCATTCGTTTTTCAAATAAAAAGATTACACATGATGCACAATCACAAAAGTATACTTTTTAAATCAATAGGATCTTGAAATGATGTTTGTTTGTTTGTTAGATTGTTTTTTCTCCTCTCAGGCTTTGGAAACCAGGACAAAGATTCACAGGGCACTTTTTACTCTCAGATTAGATTCCCTGTGCCAAATGTCTCATGTTTTACTGCCTATGAACTGACAGCCCTTACTGTGTTGGACTATAATTAGAAAATGAAAATTTATTTTTGTATCAATATTTTCGACAAAATAAATTTATAAAAGAAATTTGTTTGTTTGTTTGTTTTAAACAAAAAAAAATTGTCGGGTTAATTCCAAAGTGTATTGTGGGGTTGAACATATATAATAAAATTACATATATAATTTTATTGAAACCAATAATTATTTCTCTGCAATATGACACAATACAAATTATACCAATCTAGTGTCAGAATGGAATCTTTAAGCAAAATCATATTACAAAATGATATCTCCTGAGTGTGTAAGCACATGAAGCATTGTGGAAAGCTGAAAGTCAATGAAAAGTCACACATCGGTTCCACAGTTTCTTCATAGATGTTTTCATCTCCTTATTTCTCAATGTGTAGATAAGGGGGTTTAAGAGTGGAGTAAAAATGGTATAAAACACAGAGAGGAGCTTGTCCACAGAGAACTGACTGAAAGGCCACACATAAATGAAAATGCAGGGTCCGAAGAAGAGCGTGACTACCATTATATGTGCAGAGCAAGTAGAGAGTGCTTTGGCTATCCCACCAGCAGCATGCTTTTGCAGAGCGATGAGGATAACAGTGTAGGAGATGAAGAGGAGAAGAAAACAGCTCATGGAGAGCAACCCACTGTCTGAGATCATAAGGATACCCAAGACATAGGTGTCCATGCAAGCAAGCTTGATCACAAGAGGAAGGTCGCAGAAGAAGCTGTCCACCTCATTGGGGCCACAATAAGGTAAATTAATAGTAAAAGCTATTTGACTGATGGAGTGTACAAGTCCAATGACCCATGAAATGAACACAAGCCCGATGCAAGTCTGCCGACTCATCACACTCATGTAATGCAAAGGTTTGCATATGGCCACATATCTGTCATAAGCCATGGAAACCAGAAGTACCATCTCAGCCCCACCTATAAAGTGTAAGAAGAAGATTTGAGCCATACATCCTCCAAAGGAGATGAGCTTTCTATCACTAAGAAAATCCTTGATCATCTTGGGGGTGGCAAATGAGACCAACCATATGTCCAGGAAAGATAGATTCCCCAGCAGGAAGTACATAGGAGAAGTGTGCAAATGGGGGTCAGAAGTTACAGTAACAATAATGATGAAATTACCCAGTATGGTGGCCATGTAGATCCCAGAGAAAAAGAAAAAGAAAAAATTCTGCAGATACTGTGAAGTACAGAGTCCATGCAACACAAATTCTGACACCAAGGAATAATTCTGCAGGTCCATTATCTCAGGTTTCAGATTTTGTTCTGAATCTACATAAAGAAAAGAGATGTAAGTGCCAACTGCCAAGCACATAAAAGTGATCCACTATGTGTTATCTGAATATATCTTTTTAATTTGTAGGAGATTATTTAAAATACAATATATGGAACATTAAAACCAAGTTTATACAAATATGTATATTTACCTTTTCCAGGCTTCAGTGTTTTGTTACAGATAGTTGGATATCTGGGGAGACTCTAGCATAGGTGAGAATTGTAAGAACATTTTCTTTCTCACTTGCCTAATATTTGTCGATGGGAAAATGTGGACTCAATCAAGTATTGGATGTGAACCAAAAATCCTTAGGACTATTGATAATATAAATATTTTCTAAATGGTATTGTGTTCTCTCCATCAGTGTCAATGTCATCACTCAATGGGTGATTGCTTTTAAGCAGTAGACCTAAGACTTTAAATGAAAGCTCAGTTAATAAACAATGTCATCTTGTAAATCAAAGGCAATTGCATATACATTATCAAGTCTCTCTCTCTCTCCTTCTTCCTCTCCATTTACCCACAGAAACACAAGAGACAATCTTGCAAAAGCATTTTGGTATATGGAATGAATTTGAACACCAATAAGCATGTCTCTCTCCTGAAGCCAAAAGAAGTAAATTCATTCTTTGATGACAAAGTAAAAAAGAGAAAGATTTCTTTAAACTAAAAAAAAAAAAACAAAGATGTTCTGAGTGTAAAATATATTTGAGATGATGTATAAATGTAACATAGCTCCCAGATCATGAACTCAAGTTAACATATGTTTTTCAGTAATTTGGGGGTAATGACATTATTGGACTGTATGTAAGTCATAGAATGGCATTTATCATATTCTCAGATAAATTTCTTTTAGGAAAATTTGATCTAAATAACAGCACAGCTACATATAGTTTTAATCTAAAACATTCATCTATGCTATCAGAGAGAATAGCCTCTAGTTGAAGGCCACAGGACCCTTTCACCAACCTTGCCCTTCATCAACAACCGTAATAAAACATAATTAACAAATTTACAGATAACACAGATCTGATGGAGTTCACTTGTAAAATATTTCAAAAGCCTGGAAATATAAGCTATAATCAGCAAATTCTAGATATGGAGAAGAAAATAGTATAGACTGATAATAACTATGCTAACAGGGATGTAGAGTCGTATATTATTAATTTATTTCTTTGTGATTGTTGTGCTTTTTATTTATTATAATGAAAATATATTTTACTTTTTTTCAAGTGCATCATCAGGGTTTTTTTGCTAAATGTATTTTTTTAATTTATTTTTTACTTTTGATTTGAAAGTAAAAAAAACTATCTCAGAAAATCTTGTGGTATGAGATTTGTTATAATGTTTTGGATCAAATGAATTATAAGGAAGATTTGGTTCAGAATAATTGCATCTTATTTTCCAATTAATGTTTAGCTCAAGATATCGTATCCTAAAGAGCAATAGAGTTGAGGTTTCTCTCATGTTAAGTCTACTGGGAATCATATATATATATGACTTTTAGTGAATTTACCATTATGCATTCACCTCCATAAAGTTCTCTTTGGAATCTTGACAATCTTGCTTTCTTCCAGGACTTTTCTAGGCAGTAGTCAGGCTGTCTTCTCCTTCCTTACTCACTTGCTTTGTCACACGCTCACTCATTCAAACCATATACAAATAACACCAAGATGGATTTCTATCTCACTTAATTCAGTATAGAAACCAATCAGTATAAAGGGAAATCAATCAATTATTTATTATCACTCTCATCATTTTTTAATTAATTGAGTTTGAGATTAAAAAGCCAATGATCTACTCATTTGTAGATTTATTTATAAATTAACCACTTCTAAGAGGGTTTTAGGATGGCTTTCAGTGAAAGAGATATTTTTCAGGACCTCTCAATAAGGACTGGAACATAAAATCTACACAATAATTTTGGGGGGATGATAGGAGGCTCACAATTATACAGGAATTATTCAGAAATTCAGAAATTCAGCATTCAATTGAAAAATCTAGCGATGAGCCTCCAGAAGTAGAATGGAATGTCTGGGTCTTATTATTAGTTTATCACCAGAAATAAACTAGTTCTTCATTCTCTTCACTAAGAGGAAGATATCATATAAACCTTTTAGAAAAGACATTGAAAGTATTATTCAAGAGCAATTTCACAAAACATGCAAACTATCCTTCATGTGAGCTTTTATTATATTGACCCTTTATAAAAGTTGAAAGTACAACATGAAATAATGGTTTTATAAGGTTTTCTAAGAGTATTGAATTAACAAATTTTAGATCTGAAATATTCTAAAGTTGTGAATGGTATAGTGATAAACCACACACCACAACTAGGCTTTCATCAGGATAAGAATCAAAATTTTCTTTGATCTTCTCGAATTTTCATAAATACTTTACATTAAAAGATTTAATTACAATACTTTTTTTTTTTTGGTTATAGATGCTACCCTGTTTTAGACTGGGATTATAAATGTGTAGTTATATCCTGCTGCTTTCAAAATGAATATAATCACAATTCAGAAACTCTACATAAGTTTAGCTAGATTATCCTGACACTCATCTTAGCATATATATTACAGACTACAATGGCTGTACTTTTATTGTTTTTTTCTCTCTATGACCATGAAAAATTTCACATGTAAAAGTGAAACATAACTGTGTTTATCTTAGTGTTTTATACAGATTAAGTTAATGGAAAGTTGAAATAATCAAATAAAAAACTCAGGGAACAAAGATTTTAAAAAAACATTTAACTTGCTATTGAATCGAAGATGTTTCAAATTTAGATATAACTTTGTTTCATAACTCTGTAAATATACTAACAATTATTGATTTGTACACTTAAATTGAGTGAACTTTATTGTATTTAAATTACATATCAATAAATCTTTTAAAATGTATGTCAAAAGTGTGGAATAAAGTAGACTTGTATAAGGATGTAATTTCAAAGAACTATGATATGAAAAGCCTTTTTAAAGATTATTAAACAAATGAATTTGTAATCTGAAATAAACTAGCTTAATTTTGTACATCTATAAATGCTACTTACATAAATACAAAAACGACAAAATTTAATTGTAACTGATAAGTTAATATGCTTTACTTCAGTGACTTGATATACAAAATAATAGAATAAATTAGTCTCTATTTTACTTGCATTTTCAGACATATAGTCACTAAATATGTATCAAAGGCTCTTTACTAACCTGGAATTGTGCTGACACTGAAGATTCTTCACTTTGTATTTCGAATCTACTATACTTGAATAAAACTTTTGGAAACATGAATATTTTTATTCCAGGGAAGATTTAATCATCTTTTTCTCCTCTCTTTAAAAAAACAATACAGGAAAAGCATCCCTTTAACAAACTAGAGAACTTCAGATTTGAGTCTTCTTTGGATTTCATATATAAATATCTATGTTCTCTCTCTTATCAAATTAAGAAACCCTTAAAGATGGTCATTCATGGCCAATTACTATGACAGAGACTGGGGAGTAACCCATATTTTAATGGAAATTTGTGGTAATGAATCCTGTTTATTTCCCCAAGTGACAAATGAAGAAAAATTTTAATTATCTGTCAGATTATATTAAAATAACTGCAATTCTTTTAGTAATTCAAACAAAATATGTATCATTACCCAGTTAATAAGAGTGAAAAATGTTCTTTTTAAAAAAATAATCAAATTAACAAGTTACATTCTAAAAATATACTGAAAATATGCCAACAATGCACATTATTTAATGTAACTTTGAACAAGAATAACATTTTGGAGAAAGCTTACTCCTACCAGCAGCATCAGATTTATATGTGCCAAAATATTCACTTTCTCCAGATTCACATGGTTATGTATAATGAAATCTGATGTCTGGATCACTTTGTACATCATCTATAATTATTATCTTACTTACTTCCAAAAATTATTTGAAGTTAATTAGACTTCTGCTATTGATTGTATGCTGATTTCAAATATCCTCGAATGTTCTGATGAATGGTAATCACACTTACAACTATTTACATAACATCTGATTCCATATTAGATATATAAGCACAACCTAATTTATAAGGGATTTTACTTCTAAGACAATATCTGAAGGTAGTAAAAAATCTCAGGTTCTACTCAGCATTAAATAATTGTGTTTTACTTAAAAGGAATCACAAAACCTTTCTAAGTTTCTGTTTCTCTATTTAAAACACACAGAATTACTAAGCAGTGCAGAAGTAGGATACATGCATCAATGTCAATTGTTTTTGATTCAGAATCCTTATGCAGGTATGTATTATAGATAGCCATGAGTTACAGTTTATGACAACCAATAGAAGTGAATATGTGATGTGGAGGTAGGGGAGAATTTACTAAATGTAATGATTAATTTTATGTGTCAACATGAAGATTGTTTTTGGATGAGATTAACATTTACATTCGTGAACTTTAAATAAAGCTGATTGCCCTCCACATTATGGATGGGCCTTATCCAACCAGTTGAAGGCCTGTGTAAAACACAAAGACCATCTTTTCCAAGCAAGAAGGAATGCTCCACTGGACCATCTTTGACTTCATCTATACCATAAAATTTCTGGAACTACAACCTGGCAGCCCACACTGCAGATTCTGAACTTGTCAGTTTCTGAATCATGTGAGACATTCCTTATAATAAATCAGTCTCTGTCTCCTCTTCCTCTTCTCTCTCTCCTCATTCTCGGTAGAGTCTTGATTAATTCACTAAATATAAAGTCAACAATAGAAGAAATCAGAAAGTAAAAAATATAGAGACAAAAAATATTTAGGAAAAATTTTTAAATGTTGTATTTGAGAAAACTTCACAATAATATTAAAATCCAGCTACTAACTTGTTAACTATTTCCAATCTTGTGACACCCAAAGTTGCTACATAGACTTCTGTAGACTTTATCTCCTCAAGACCTACTGTCTAAAGGGTCTATGGGGACTGATGTCCAGTCCATGCTTTACCCATCCAACAAACTATACATCCTGACCAGGCCTGGATCTGCTAAAATAGAGGCACTTTTTTTCTAATCCATGCAAATTTCTAGAGTGGCTTTTGTAGCCCTGTTGATAAAGGCTTAATATTCTCAATACAGAAAAAAGTATTTACAAATTAATAAGTGAAGAAAACCTGAAATGAAAAATGAGCAAAGACTATAAGAAAATTATTTTTTAAAAGAAAGGGAAATAACAGGCTCATAAATATTAAAAAGTTTACCTTAATAAACATCAAACAAAAATTAACAAGAGATAACTGCATATCAAATTTAGAAAAAAATATATCCAACTCTTGGTCAGGAAGGATGAAAATGAATAATTTAATAATAAAAATAGCAATATAAATTTAAATAATACCTGATAACTATTGAGTGTTTACTCTATGCCAGCAGCTTAGCAAGCTGACTCTTTCAACTAATCATTACAAAAGTCTAATGAGAGAAACACAGTCAGTCTTACTTTACAAATGAGGGTACTGAGGCTGAAAGTATTTAGGCACAACAAATTCTCAGTAGCTGAGCTGAACATTCTTAAACTGGAGAACTGTTAGTTAGAATGTAAGTCAGTACAACTTTTGGACTTTGGAAATATAGATCAAGTCGCTTAAAAAATGTTTAATAGACATTAATCTAGTCATTGCTATGTTAAAATACATTTATTAAATAGTTGCAGATTAATATATCAAAATTATAAGCAATTTAAATTTGCCACAATAGTTGAAATCAAAAGACTCTGTGTGCTAAAAGATAATAAGACATGAAAAGTAATGTCTTAAAGAAATATTTCAATGTAGAGTTTTAGATTGGGTTTTAATTTTAAATAGAATGTCAAGAATAGGCCTCATTGAGCTAACTTTTAATCAAAGAAAAGATTTAGAGGAGGAGATGAGTTTAACCATGTATATCTAGGGAATGCAAAACACAGAAAGAACAGCCAATGCAAAGGCATTTAGATGGGGGTTGCCAGATATGTTCAAATAACTCCTGTAACTAAAATGAAATAAGATAGGAGATGCAGTCAGATAAGCAATTGTGGGTGGTGCATGGATCATGTGGATCCCTGTAAAATATTATCAGCACAGTGCCTTCTCTTCTGAGTAAAATGGAGAGCAATTGGTGAGTTTTGAGTAGAGTGGTAATATCTAACAGTTTTCAGAATAGCTCTAGCTATTCTGTTGGAGAAGGCAAGAATGGAAACTAGGAGGCTAAATACATAGCAAGTTCACCAATTCAGGCCATTGTGATGATATCTCACACCAGAAAGGAGCACTGGTGCTAGGAAGTAGTAGACTTTAGAATTTTTTTGAAATTAGGACCAAGAGAATTTCCTGAAGATTATTATGGGTTGTGAGTGTCATAGAAGAGTCAAGCATGCTTCCAAGTATCATAGCCTAAAAAATGGGAAGGATGATGTAGCTGTTAAATAAGATAATAAAAGCTATGTTTGCAGACAGTTTGGGAGGAAGATCAATAAGATAATTTTGAACATGCTAACTTTGAAATGCTAATTTTGAATCAAAACGGGGAGGTCAAATAGTTTCTTGGATGTACGAGTCTGGAGTTCAAGAGAGAAGTCTGGTCTGCATATATAAACTGGGAATTGTCATGGAGTAGCAGATTTTATAAGTATCTTGCCCTTATCTCTCCAGAATAAAACATTTTTTTACAGGCTGTCATTGAGTCCAAATGCCAGCACTTGCCAGCCTTTGTCAATAGCTCTCTGATTGAATCTGTTAAACCTTCATGTCAGTTAGGTAGAGAGGGCCAGGGAATTAATGCCACTGAAAACAATCTCCAACCAATTCCAATAAATACCCCAGCTTTCTCTCTCCACAGGCTACATAATTCTTAGATGTATGTTTTATACTATTTTACAGAATTCCACAGTGGGATTAAGCTTCAATTGCCAACAGTGGCATATTGCTTGACAATATACTGTTTATTGGCTTCTATTTCTCCTTTGTCTCACCTCTTCACTCTAACAGGAAGCTATCAGAATCACCTTCCACAGTAAAACTATTCATATTCAAATCTTGATCTGAGACTTTTAGTTAAATGCAAACTAGGACAGTTACTATTAGAAGTGGTCATATGCAACAAATGTTGAGAATGAAATTTTGAAATTGAATATCTCACAGGGCCAGTGGCAACAGTCAGGCCCCATTGTTGGTGGGAAGCGAGGTCTTGCTAACCATTTGCATACTGTAATATCATAATCACTAAGACTCTCATTGTGATAATTTAAGTTGGACTAGAGGTGGTGACTGTGCAATGATCTAGTGGGAATAGGAAAATAAGACATCATTGCAAGCTTCAGTGAGTAGTTTGGTAAGTGGTACTTGACAAAGCATTAAAAAATAAACAATTATACTTGGAATGAAACTGCCATGTATCATAGACAATGTGTACACAAAATAGAAGTTATAAATTCTAATGCAGGGGATCAGGTTTAGGCAAAAGCATCGCTGAGGACATAGAATCATCTGCTCAACTTCTTTTTATGTATTGAGTAATATTAACTATGTTCATGTAATATCGTTGAGTAACATTAGATTACATTAGTATGAGATCGATGGAGGAATGAGACAGTGAAAGACTTACATAGAGAAACTTCCTCTAATGTGACTGATAATAAATTCACTCAAATATTTCTGTCATCAACACTACATGGTTTTAGTATTCCTTGTACAGGTTTTACTAATAACAAATGTAGCATTTTCATCCACTTGTCACATAATGAGAAAATTTATTTTATATATTTATTTAGCAAACATTTAATTCCTACTATATCATAGACTTTTTTAGGCATTATGATTGAGTGGTGTTTTAGTTTGGGGTAATATCTATAGGACATTTTGTGCTATTGTTTTGAATATCTGTGCCAGGTTATCTCTGAGAGTAAATATTCAGGAGAGTTAAAAACATTTTTAATAATTAAAATGGACTTGAAAGTCCCACAATGAAATGGGAAATGGCCTGCCTTAGTAGTTGCTGCACTCTCCTTTCAGTGGAAGGTTATTTTTTCCTAGGACCTCAGAACTAGAATCCTTCCCAGATGTTGCCTTCACTTTGCTTCTTTGCTCGAAGGCACCAAGCACAGGAATCCATTTGCAATGAAATGTGGGAGTTCAGTACAAGCTCTATGCCTGACTTTCTGTGTGACCATCGGAAGTTGCTTAAGCTATCTGTGCTTCAATTTTGAGAGCCAGACGTAGGGTTGAGAGCAGTTCTCATCACAGTCATTTGCTTTGTACATATTGCTGTCTTTTATTGGTCTAGTGCCAAAGTAAAGGGAAGGGGAGACTTAAAGATTATATTATTTTAACTCAATTTGTTCTCCAAAACTTTATAAGGGACTTGAAAAGATCTCTGCAAAAAATCTTGAATTAAAGATGATTCTAATTATTAAAACTCCAGTAAATGATTATAAAATGGCAGAGTTGACAATTCTATACATAAAATGAACTCTTTGTCAGATAAATCACAAAGTAAAAGGAGTTATCAGAATTGACAAAAGGCTGGCTAAAAATTCAATCTAAATTATTAAGAAATATTATCTTACAATGAGAGTTTAATTACACTATAATTTATTATGTATTTTTTTAAACTTTTAATTAAATTTATTAGGGTAACATCAATTAATACAATTGTGTAATTATCAGGTGTATAATATCATTTAACATCTGTAGATTCTATTATAAATTTACCACCCAAAGTCCAGTTTCCTTCAGCTACCATGTATTTGATCCCATTTACCCACTTCGCCCTCCCCCTAAACCCTATATTTGAAATCATTTACCCCGTCTACCTCCCCCTTCCCCCCAAACCCACTTGTAACCACTAGTCTATAGTCCATGTGCATGAGTCTCTGTTTCTCCAGCTCATTTGTTGCCTTTTGATTTATATCCCACATGTAAGTGATATCATGTGATTTATAACTTTTTCTGTTTGGCTTATTTTGCTTAGCATGATTATCTTGTGGTCTATTCAGGTTGTCACAAATTGCAGTATTTCATCTTCTCTTATGGCTGAGTAATATTCCATTGTATATATGTACCAAAGCTTCTTTAGCTAATTATCTATCATAGAACATGGTTGCTTCCATGTCCAAGCCACTGTGAATAATGCTGTTATGAACACCAGTGTGCAAATATCTTTTCAAATATGAGTTTTCAAATTTTGGGGGTAAATACTCAGAGGAGGGACTACTGAATCATATGGTAGATCAATTCTTAGCTTTTTGAGGAAACACCAAACTGTTTTCCATAATGGCTGAACCAATTTGCAGTCCCTGCAGCAGTGTATGAGAGTTCCTTTTTCTCCACATCCTCTCCAACATTGTTGTTACATGTCCTGTTGATTATAGCTATTCTAACAGGTGTGGGGTGACATCTCATTGTGGTTTTGATTTGCATTTCCCTAATAGCTAGTGATGTTGAGCATGGTTTCAAATATTTTTTGGCCATTTGTATGTCCTCTAGAGGGAATTGTCATTTCAGATCCCCTGCCTAATTTTTGATTGGATCATTTGTTTTTCTTGTTGCTATTAAGTTGTATGAGTTCTTTGTATATTTTAGCTATTAGGCCCTTATCGGGGGTGTTGCTTGTAAGTATATTTTCTCATTCAGATGGTTCTCTCTTTACCTTGTTGACAATGTCTTTTGCTGAGCAGAAGCTTTTTAGTTTAATGAAGGCCCATTCATTTTTTTTTTTTTTTTAGCTTTTACTTCCCTTGCTTTTGATGTCAAATTCATAAAATCCTCTTTAAATTCAAGGTCTTTGAGTTTAGTTCTTATGTTTTCATCTATGCATTTTATATTTCAGTCTTATATTCAGATCCTTAATCCATTTTGAGTTAATTTTAGTGAATGATGATAGACAACAGTCTAGTTCCAATTCTTTACAGGTGGCTTTCCAGTTTTCCTAGCATCATTTATTAAAAAGGCATTTCCTTTTCATTGTGTGTTTTTGGCTTCTTTGTTGAAAATTATTTGCTCATAAAAATATGGGCTTACTTCTGGACTCTCTATTCTGTTCTGCTGGTCTGTGTGTCTTGTTTTCTGCCAATACCATGCAGTTTTTAATTACTGTCACTTTGTAGCACAATTTGAAGTCAGGCAGAGTGATGCTTCCAGTCTCACTTTTTTTTCCTCAGGATGGCTTTGGCAATTCTGGGTCTCTTGTGCTTCCATACAAATTTGATTATTTTTTTTTCTATTTCTTTAAAAAGTGCTGAGGAAATTTTGATGGGGATTGCATTAAATCTGTATAATGCTTTGGGTGATACGGTCATTTTAACTATGTTCATTCTTCTGATCCAAGAACACGAAATATTTTTCATTTCTTTGTATCTTGGATTTCTTTTAATAGGCTCCGGTAGTTTTCATCATGTAGGTCCTTCACATGTTTTGTTAAGTTTATTCCTAGGTATTTTATTCTTTTTATTACAATTGCAAAAGAAATTATTTTGTCCACTTCTTTTTCTGATGCTTTGTTATTAGAGTATAGGAACACTATTAATTTCTGAATATTGATTGTGTATACAGAGACTTTACTATATTTGCTTATTGTTTCTAGTGGTGTTTTGTGAAGTCTTTAGGGTTTTCTATAAAGAGAATCATATCATCTGCAAATAGTGACAGTCTGATTTCTTCATTTTCTATTCGGATGCTTTTTATATCTATCTCTTGCCTGATTGTACTCTCTAGGATCTCCAATGTTATGTTGAATAACAGTGGCAATAGTAGACAGCCTTGCCTTGTTCCTGACCATAGAGAGAAGATTTGTAGTTTTTCATCATTAAGTATAATATTGGCTGAGGGTTTGTCATAGATGGATTTTATTATATTAAGGTACTTTCCTACTATACCAATTTTATTATGTGCTTTGATCATAAATGGAGGCTGTATTTTGTCAAAGGCTTTCTCTGCATCTATTGATATGATTATATGACTTTAATTTTTAATTTGTCTATGAGATGTATGTATCACATTAATCGATTTGGCATGTTAAACCGTCCCTGTGCTCCTTGTATAAAGCCCCATTGATCATGGTGTATAATCTTTTTAATATGTTGCTGTATTTGGTTTGCTAGTATCCTATTTAGCATTTTTACATCTGTGTTCACGAGAGGTACTGGTCTGTAGTTTTCTTTTTTGTGTGTTATCTTTGCCAGTTTGGGTATCAGAATAATATTGGCTTCATAAAATTAGTTGGGAAGTTTTGTATCTTCTTTGATTTTTTGGAAGAATTTGAGGAGAATGGGTATTAAATCTTCTTTCAATGTTTGATAGAATTCACTAGTGAAGCCATCTGATCCTGGACTTTTACTGTTTAGTAGGTTTTTGATGATTGTTTCAATTTCCATACTGCTTATCGGTTTATTTAGATTTTTCAGTTATTCTTGATTCAGTCTGGGAAGGTTGTACTTTTCTAAATACTGGTCCATTTTTTTTTTCTAGGTTATTAAATTCGGTGTTATATAGTTTTTCATAATATTTTTGTACGATCCTTGTATTTCTGTGGTGTCTGTCATAATTTCTTCTCTTTCATCCCTGATTTTGTTTATTTGTGTTTCTTCTCTTTTTTCTTTAGTGACTCCAGCCAGGGATCTGTCAATGTCATTAACCTTCTCAAAGAATAAGCTCTTTGTTGCATTTATTTTTTCTATTGTTTATTATTTTTAATTTTTTTATTTTAGCTCTCATTTTATTTCTTTCCTTATACTGACTTAAGGCTTCATTTGTTCTTTTTATTCTAGTTTTTTAAGATAAAGCATCAGGTTGTTTATTTGGGCTCATTCTTGTTCTTGTAGATAGGCCTGTAATGGTATGAAATTTGCTCTAGGACCACTTTTGCCGTGTCCCAAAAGTTGTGATATGTTGTACCATCATTATTCGTTTCATGTATCTCTTGGTCTCTCTTTTTACTGCTTCTCTGTCCCAGTTATTCTTCAGTAGCATGTTATTTAATCTCATTTAGTCTCATTTATTGCTTTTTTTGCAGTTGATCTCTAGTTCAAAGCATTATGATCAGAGAATATAGTTTGTATGATTTCAACCCTCTTATATTTGTTGAGGCTATCTCTGTGTGCCGGTATACATTCAATCATTGAGATTGTTACGTGTGCTCTAGAGAAGAATGTATAAACAGCTGTTTTGGCAGTCATCCCCTACCTAGGTACGCAAGACACACTGTCTTCTGCTGGGACTAGAAATGACAATTTAGTCCTGAAATAGTTTTTCTTTTTTAAAAAATTAACTTAAGAAGTGTCTTAAAACTGTGCTTAATTTCTATCATTACCACTTATGTAACTGTACTCACCAGTTCTGTCTTTGACAAAAGGCACACTTTCAGGTGATACTCTCAATTCAGAGAAACTCAGAAATTAAAAGGGCCCAAAGGAATATAGTATTGCTTGGTTGATAATTTTCTACCCTAGAGGCTATTTTCTATGATGAATATATGACTCACACTCTCCCATGAACACTGGAAACCAACGAAAACGGTGTGGCTTGCTGAAATATGATTTTATTTCAGATTCTAGTTAGAATATGAACAATGCTTTATTCTCAAAGAAAAAATAAGGGTCATATCTGGTGTCTCTCTGGTAAGAAGATACAATATATACTCTGTAACTCTTAACGTCATCCTCAATTTCTTTTCTATATCACATTTAAGACCATTTCACAAGGCTTTAGTACCATGTTTTCCTACTACTAATTGGATAGTTTGCATAGATTGCAGAACTATCAAGGATTTCTTCCCCCAGCTACATCTTGGGACTTCTGGGCTTCCTACACCATCAAAAGATATGTTTTCTATATAGTCTACATGGTGCCCTAAATGTCCTGGCTGAGGATTTATTTATGTTCCCACAGTACCACAATCATCAGAATCTATTCAGGTTTTCCTGGATTAAGAGACTGTTCCAGGCACAGGTATATAACTATCATTAGCAGAAATTTCCAAACTTGAAGAAAAGTGATTCTTAATAATTTAGCTTGGAAAGAAACCTAATAGAAAACATGAAGGAAACTCTCTTTTAAGCTATACGGTCAGCAGTTACCACTGAAATGGAATTATGATCTTGAAATCGAACAGCATGAGGTGCAGAATAGTACCACAGAAGGACCGGAGTCAGATTACATTGGGTGTGCACCCCAGTCACACTGTTTCTCAGCTCTGAGACTTCCAACAGGTTACACACTGAAATGAGGTTACAACCTCAGAATACTAAGATGTAGTTCATGGCTTATTACGAAGATTAAGTTAGACAGTGTGAATGCTAGATTCTAGCACATGGGATGTATTCAGAGCAACAGAGAGACTTAATTTTCCCATGACCCAGACATTAGCAGCTCAAAAGGAAAAATGTAAATTGTCTCATTTTCTTATTTTTTGTTTCTTTTTTATTTTCTTAAGTTTTGATTATCCTTAGTGAGTTATGCTTTAAATTATTTTGTTTTACACTTACACTCGTGAAATCTGGAGATTTATCTCTTCCGCCTAGGACCTGCTTAAAATTAATCATACTTGTATTATTAATATGTATATTGATATAATTACATTAGCAGAAAATTTTGCTTTTGTAATTCAACTAAAATATGTTAGCAACTTTTAAAGCAGTATTAAGTGAGAAAACAAATACAGGATTTTATTTCTTTGATATAATCTATAGCACCTAAAGTCTAGTTCTTCTCGTTTACAATAAGTATGTGGTAAGTAGAGAAAATAGTCAATAAATTTGTTGACCATAGTAGAAAAAAATAAAAAATCCTCTTCTACCTCTACTACTTTCTAATTCTGTTATTTTTCATCCTTGATATCAGCTCACTGTAATGAATTTAAGCAACATCATGCTCCATTATAGAAAACAGTGAGGATAAGCCCAGACTAAATTAGAGGAAAACCTGAAGCAATTAGCACCAAGAGCAATAACAGAATTATTATAGATACAGAGACTATACTTCATACAGCTATTGGCCATTCATATTTCTTCTTATGTCACTGAACTTTTCATAGAACACTAATTCTTAGGAAGACTTTTATTAATTTTTCTTGGTCCATAGAAAGGCTATTTCTTCTCAGTCAGACTAAGCTCTTCTCTAAACCAACATTCCTTCCAAAATCTAATTCTAATAAGTCCTCTGTAAACTGTGTTATTTTGGGCATTTAGCTTCAGTTGACTTGGCTTTTCAAGCAGTAAAATGAGTATGATTGTTGTCACGGTTATGAAACAGTGATTAAAAGAAATCCAATCTGTTTGTATATGACATTTACTCTGTGAGCACAAGAGAAAGTCACTAGCCAAAGAGTGTTTGAGAGAATATATATTTCAAAAATCATGGCTTCTCAGGTTAAGGCATATGAGACAGAATGGAAGTAACTTTCTATACACATGTTGGAAATGGAGGACTTTGCTTAACTCTGAAAATGTCTAGCCATAGGCTCAGGGCCCAGGTACTTTCTCATTTGTACCACATAAAGCAATCTTTTCTGCAAGTAACTTGATGCATAGTTTCCCTCCTAGATTTTGGATCATTTTAGTCCATGCACAGATTCCCAGATTTTAGTATCTCTGAAGTCATCTTGTTTGACTCAGAAACTTAACACTACGTTGTGTATTCTACCATCTTAGATCACGTCTGGCAAAATGGGCTCTCAAACACACTTTAGAGTTCCGATAGTCAAGAAAAAACCTCAGGGTTCACTGTGGCTAAGGTGTAATTCAGGCATTGAGCAATTTCTTACAGTTTACAAAAGCTTTGAGTTTCATGAACAGAAAAACATTTCTTCCACATGCTCATTTATCCTTTATGCCTGGAACCTTTATTCTTTCACTGATCATGAATCATTGCCTCCTTGATTAGTTTATCTGCTCTTGTAGTGTAGTGAGTTAGTTAACTATCTTTGTTGGTGAAAAGATTTTTCCTTTTGGCAAGACTAGAATAAATACCTTTTTTTAAACTGATTCACTTATTTATTCATTAATGAAAAAATCAATAGCTTTCAATACAATAATGTGCTAATTATTATTTCAGTTTTGTCAAATTTAAATAAATTATTTTCTACCATACAATCCTAAAACAAAATGTCATTGAAAAATATTTTATTTCAGGTCCATAGTATTGAATTGATCATAATCTTAGATTTATAACATGCTCTCAACAATTCTCCATGCCCATTTTGTTTTCATTTCTTTACTAATGAAAGTGGACTTATGAAAACATGACCTGATACAAGATCTAAACAATTGAAAATATCATATAATGGCTCATGTGCTCATCTTTATGCTGACCGTTGGCCTTTCAACTTGAGGTTGTATCTTTTGCTTTATATCTTTTTGTGTACATGGTTTTAACATTTTATACAAGGTCCTGAAAAGTATATGGTTAATTTTCTATTGCTTTTTATTTTATTAAAATTATGCTGAGTTAATCCATATAAAACTTTTTTCCTTTTATTGTTATATTAAGATACATCTATATCATTATATGTAATAGTAATTTATTAGTCATGGTTCTGAAAAATATTTCATTGTTTTGTTAATGGACATTGTTATAAATTTCTTCTTATATACATATGCAAGAATTTATCTTGGGTGAGTAAATGAGAGTAGAATTGCTGGGTTATAGAATGTGTGAATGTTGAACTTTACAAGATAAGGTTAAATTATTTCCAAAGTGATTATTTTGGTATACTCTTTTATCAGCAATGTGTGAGAAATCCTTTAGATTCACATACCATTTATTCAGAAAGTCTAATCTCATGTTTTGTCTCCAGATGAATTTACAATATTTGAACAAAATGGAGGAAGTTAACCAGTCTGTGGTGTCTGAATTTATTCTTCTTGGGATTTGTGATTCATGGGAACTCCAGGCCATCCTCCTAGTGATTTTTTCTTTGCTTTATTTGATCACCATTTCAGGCAACATCTTCATTGTGCTGCTAATTATCTCTGACCTTCATCTCCACTCCCCTATGTACTTCCTGTTAGCCAATCTTTCCTTCATCGATTTATGCCTTTCTTCAGTCACTACCCCTAAAATGATCATGGACTTTCTCAAGAAAAAAAAGACCATCTCCTTTGGAGGTTGCATGTGTCAGGTTGTCTTTGTACATTTCTTTGGAGGAGGTGAAATGGTGCTACTTGTGTCAATGGCCTATGACCGGTATGTGGCCATCTGCAAGCCACTCCATTACTCCAGCATCATGACCAGACAAACATGCATCGGGTTAGTAATGACATCGTGGATCATTGGCTTTGTGCATTCAATAAGCCAACTTTTTATGATTATAAATCTACCCTTCTGTGGACCCAGGGAAATGGATAGCTTTTTCTGTGACATTCCATTGGTGATAAAGCTAGCTTGCATGGATACCTATATTCTAGAAATGTTAATTAATGCTGACAGTGGGGTACTGGTAACCACATGCTTCATTCTGTTGCTGATCTCTTATTCTTATATTCTGATTACTGTCTGCCTTCACTCAAAGGATGGGACATCTAAGGCTCTCTTCACTTGTACTGCCCACATCACAGTGGTGGTACTATTTTTTGGACCTTGCCTCTTCATCTATCTGTGGCCGCTTAGTATCACCTGGGTGGACAAGTTTCTTGCTGTATTTTATGCGGTCATCACGCCTCTCTTAAATCCAGCCATTTACACTCTAAGAAACAAAGAGATTAAAAATGCCATTAAGAGACTTCGATGATAGCATATAAATTTCTGTGGATATTTTGGAGTCTTATATTAATAGACTGTCCACTGTAAGGTCCCTAAATTAGCCACACCTGACCTGTTACATGGGACTGAGAAACATTCCCTAATTCACATATGGAAATCATGTATATCTCCAGATGTAAATTTTGTGTCAATTCTATTATATTCCACAATCATATATTTATCATTGAATGCAAAATGATTTGAGAAATTTGACCTGCATTTATAACTTTAATTTTGATAGTGCTCAAAAATGACTTAAAATTAATCATAATGTTAAAGTTACTTATTTCTATTGGTGCTGCTTTTCAACTCCCATCAACAAATCTTGAAATTTCTATTATGCTAAACATATTAGTGCAAAGCATTTCACAGAGACTCTCCCTAAATTTCTGTCATGTCAGTGCAGTGTATCGCTTTTTTTATTTTTACAAGAGAATGAATTATTTTCTCAATTATTTAATATTCTAGCCACCTATCTCTCTGAAGAGGAAGTATAATTAAGCATTTCCTATTATACTCAGAAAATTAATTGAATTATAATCATAATCTGGATAGCATGCCATTCCTTCGACTTCATGTTTTAGCCATTTGTGAAACAGTATGATGGTCTGTTGAAGATATATATTAAATTCAAAGATAGACGAACTAATAACCTTTGGGCATCTTGCTTCTCTTTCGGTTTATAAATGGGTTAGGCAATTATTAACCACACCAATAAAGTCCAGGTAAAGTGTTTTGAAAGTTAGGTCAAAAAGTCTAATTTTGGAATAAGCTATCCATTTAATTCACTGCAATGTTCAAGTGCCTGCAAGCAAATAAATTGTGTATAAAGTTTGTAAATTCTTTATTACTACTCATAACAATGCCTTCATATTCTTTCTGTTCTATGCCTCATTAGATGTACAAGTTTACATACCCTTATCTGAAATTCATGGAACCAATATACTTCAAATTTCGTATTGCTTTGTAGAGATAACATGGTCTTGTGAACTTTGTAACACTCCCAGTAGAGTCTAAGCATAAACCTTTAAATAAAATCATTACTATTTTTGTGTATATATGTATTTATCTGTCCTGATTTTTCAAATTATAATTTCTATACATTGATTTGAATAAAATCTATTGACGATCTTTGATTCTTTTGATCCTTTCTTCTGCTGTGTTCAGCCTTTTTTTGTCTATCAAGTTCACAATTTCATATACTTTTCAGTCTAAACTATAACTTGGTCCTTTCTTATATATTCCATTTCTCTATTGACATTCTTATTCAATTTTTTTGTTGTTGTTTTCAACATTTAGAAGTCTTTTTCATTTATTTGTTTATTTTTATGGTGACATTGGCTAAAAAACCCAGTTAAGTTTCAGCTGCACGCTTTAACAATAAGGCACAAACATATTTACACTATGTTTTCCTGACACAGTTAGATTTCTTTCTTCCACCTAGTATTGGACCCCCTTTATGCCACCTACCTTCCCTCTCCACCACCCTTACCCTCTGGTAACCACCAGTCTGTAGTCCATTTCCATGAGTCTCTGTGTCTTTTTTAAATATATGGGTTATTTTATACTCTTTGCTTATTCGACAATTAAGCCATTTGTGGTCAGCTTCAATTAACTATTTTCCTCTTAATTATGTCACATATTCCTGCTTCTTTGCATGTTTCATGATTATTTTATGTATTTTAGACTTTGTGTATAAAAAATCATATAGTTCTGACTTGATATATTCTACCAGAAGCTATTTACTTTTTCATCCCTGAGACATAAGAGATTAAAGTGTAATCACCCAATCCAATCAAATACTGAGCCTATTTAAATTTGGATTGTATTTTTTATAAGACTCGTACACTTCTCATTTGTGCCTACTCCTTGGATATGTTTCTTCCAGGTTTTGATTATGATTTGGATAGATCTTCCTCCTCAGTCTGAAAGATTTCAGGTTATTCATTTATGCTCTTCAGAATTTTTTAATTTAAAAATTTAATGTTCTTTTACTTTTACTGGTTTCAAAAGTTATAGCAAATCCTCAGTCAGAAAACTGGCTTTACATTTGTTTTTTCTATTTAATGTACTTAATAAGTATGATTTACAGATACAAATATTAGGCAATATAATAACTGTGCAAAGGAAAAAGAGAAAATATTACTGATCAAATAATCTAGAAAGAATTTTAGATCATAGATGCCAAGAGTCCTTTCATAGTTTAGCAATGGATTTGACTCTGTCTTCTAGTTATCAAAGTAAAGTATAAATTGAATAGTTTCACACTTTCCACATAGTATAATCACACACACATACACACACACACACACACACACATGTGTACACTTCGACCCATATCTTGAGCAAGAAAAGAGTTATACAAGTTACTAAAGAAAAATTGTCAGCAAACAGACACAGTAGTTTTTGGATAATAATAATAATAATAATACCAAAAGTAAAATGACCAGATCAACATACATTTGAGGTCTAAGAATAATTATTGATTGCTTGAGTCATAGACATTGAGTAACAATTTCAAAACTTGTGAAATAAACAATGTTTATATAAGTGTCCCTGCCCGAGACCAAATGAGATACCTTGAGTTCATTGAAATTGAGACAGGCAAGGGTGAGGGTAGCAGCCACAGGTGAAATACATGAAACATACTATTTCTGAAGCTCTTCTTCAAGTTTTCCTTCTTTCCTTACATCAATCTTTCCTTATTTCACTACATTATCCATTTTCTGCCTACTCTACTTTTTTCACTTTGTTCTTTTGCCTCCAGGTTTTAAATCTTCTCTTGCATATTTTTTGTCTTTCAGAAAAAATATAAATATGATTATTCATATACTGAATTTAAATTAGAATAGAGCTGTATATTTCATAGTTTCCTCAAAAGTTTGAGTATGTTAGTTAGCTCTAAGTTAACTTACTTGAATCCAGGCAACCTAATTTCTAAAGTCATACTTTTAACAGATATTAAATCTATTATCTATGCTTTCTCAGCAACTTCTCATAAACATTTTCTGGAACTTTAACTTCGTTGCAAAACAACTTATTTAAAACAAAGTTCATGTGATAATTCAATGTAATCTCATAATTAAATATCTACTAAATATTATAAAAGGGCAACTTTAGAAAAAACAGCCCCAATTTTTTATAATTATTTAAGTATTTGCATTACTTGAAGCCATTTGAAAATGCACAAAGTAATTTGTGCTCTTAGGAGTTACTTAGGAGAACTTCCTCAAATTCAGGAGTTGGCTACTTAGCGTTATCATTACCATTTTCATATCCTTGTTCCTCAATGTGTAGATAATAGGATTCAGAAGAGGCATAATCATGAAGTCCAAAATGTCAAGAAAATTATTCACTGGCACTGTGGGAAAAGGCCACATGTAAATAAAGATTTGTGGTCCAAAGAACAAAACCACCACAGTAATGTGAGCTGACAGAGTAGAAAAGACCTTAGACCAACCACCTGCAGAGCATTTCCATACAGTGGACAGGATGAAAATATAGGAGATAATCAACAAGAAGAAGGTCCCCACAGAAATGAACCTATTGTTGGTTAATGAAATCAAATAAGTTTCAGCTGTACACTATAACAGTAAAGCATATATATATTTACACTGTGTGTTCACCACCCATAATTATATTTCTTTCTGTCACCACACATTTGACCTCCTTTATCCTGTCTTCCTCCCCACTATCCCCAACCCATACCCTTTGGTAAACCACTAGTCTATAGTCCATGACCATGAGTCTCTGTTCATTTCTCCTGTTCATTTGTTGCTTTTAGGTTTATATCCAACAAATAAGTGATATCTTGTGATTTTCAACTTTTTCTGCCTGGCTTCTTTCACTTTGCAAGGTTATCTAGAAGTCTAACCATGTTGTTCCAAATGGCAATATTTCATCTCTTCCTATGGCTGAGTAATATACATTGTATATATGTACCACAGCTTCTTTAGCCAATCACCTATCATAGGACATTTTGGTTGCTTCCATATCCTGGCCACTGTGAATAATGCTGCTATGAACGTAGGTGTGCAAATATCTTTCAGATATGGGTCTTCAAGTCTTAGGGGTAAATACCCAGTAGAGAGATTGCTGGATCATATGATAAATCAATTCTTAGTTTTTTGAGGAACCTCTATACTGTTTTCCATATGAGCTGTCCCACCAGCAGGGCATGAGGGTTCCTTCTTCTCCACATCCTCTCCAACACTTGTTATTACTTGTCCTGTTGATTATAGCTATTCTAATAGATGTGAAATGGCATCATCATGGTTTTGATTTACATTTCCCTAATAGCTAGCAATGTTGAGCATATCTTCATATATTTGTTGGCCATTTGTATGTCCTCTTGGGAGAAGTGTCTGCCCATTCATTGATTGGACAATTTGTTTTTTGTTGCTATTGAGTCATATGAGTTCTTTGTGTATTTTAGATGTTAGGCCCTTATTAGAGGCATTGCTTGCAAATATATTCTCTCATTTGGGTGGTTGTCTCTTTACCTTGTTGATGGTTTCTTTTGCTGAGCAGAAGCTTTTCAATTTGTTGTGGTCTCATTCATTTATTTTTGCTTTTACTCCACTTGCCTTTGGGGTAAAATCTTAAAATCCCTTTTAAATTCAAGGTCCTTGAGTTTAGTTCTTATGTTTTCTTTTATGTATTTTATTGTTTAAAATCTTATATTCAAGTCCTTAATCCATTTTGAGTTAATTTGGGTGTGTGGTGATACACAGTAGTCTAATTTCATTCTTTAGCAGGTGGCATTCCAGGCTTCCAGATTTTCTTTCTCCAATGTGTGTTTTTGGCTTCTTTGTTGAAAATTATTTGCTCATAAAAATATGGGCTTACTTCTGGACTCTCTATTCTGTTCTGCTGGTCTGTGTGTTTTGTTTTCTGCCAATTCCATGCAGTTTTTGATTATTGTCACTTTGTAGCACAATTTGAAGTCAGGCAGAGTGATGCCTCCAGTCTCACTTTTTTTTCCTCAGGATGGCTTTGGCAATTCTGGGTCTCTTGTGCTTCCACACAAATTTGATTATTTTTTTTTCTATTTCTTTAAAAAGTGCTGAGGAAATTTTGATGGGGATTGCATTAAATCTGTATAATGCTTTAGGTAATACGGTCATTTTAACTATGTTCATTCTTCTGATCCAAGAACACGGAATATTTTTTCATTTCTTTGTATCTTGGATTTCTTTTAATAGGCTCCGGTAGTTTTCATTATGTAGGTCCTTCACATGTTTTGTTAAGTTTATTCCTAGGTATTTTATTCTTTTTATTACAATTGCAAAAGAAATTATTTTGTCCACTTCTTTTTCTGACGCTTCGTTATTAGAGTATAGGAACACTATTAATTTCTGAATATTGATTGTGTATACAGAGACTTTACTATATTTGCTTATTGTTTCTAGTGGTGTTTTGTGAAGTCTTTAGGGTTTTCTATAAAGAGAATCATATCATCTGCAAATAGTGACAGTCTGATTTCTTCATTTTCTATTCGGATGCTTTTTATATCTATCTCTTGCCTGATTGTACTCTCTAGGATCTCCAATGTTATGTTGAATAACAGTGGCAATAGTAGACAGCCTTGCCTTGTTCCTGACCATAGAGAGAAGATTTGTAGTTTTTCATCATTAAGTATAATA
Source organism: Cynopterus sphinx (assembly GCA_030015415.1). NCBI lineage: Eukaryota > Metazoa > Chordata > Mammalia > Chiroptera > Pteropodidae > Cynopterus > Cynopterus sphinx. The sequence continues at coordinate 80,328,634 of CM057384.1, forward strand.
TTGGCTGAGGGTTTGTCATAGATAGATTTTATTATATTAAGGTACTTTCCTACTATACCAATTTTATTATGTGTTTTGATCATAAATGGAGGCTGTATTTTGTCAAAGGCTTTCTCTGCATCTATTGATATGATTATATGACTTTAATTTTTAATTTGTCTATGAGATGTATGTATCACATTAATCGATTTGGCATGTTAAACCGTCCCTGTGCTCCTGGTATAAAGCCCCATTGATCATGGTGTATAATCTTTTTAATATGTTGCTGTATTTGGTTTGCTAGTATCCTATTTAGCATTTTTACATCTGTGTTCACGAGAGGTACTGGTCTGTAGTTTTCTTTTTTGTGTGTTATCTTTGCCAGTTTGGGTATCAGAATAATATTGGCTTCATAAAATTAGTTGGGAAGTTTTGTATCTTCTTTGATTTTTTGGAAGAATTTGAGGAGAATGGGTATTAAATCTTCTTTCAATGTTTGATAGAATTCACTAGTGAAGCCATCTGATCCTGGACTTTTACTGTTTAGTAGGTTTTTGATGATTGTTTCAATTTCCATACTGCTTATCGGTTTATTTAGATTTTTCAGTTATTCTTGATTCAGTCTGGGAAGGTTGTACTTTTCTAAATACTGGTCCATTTTTTTTCTAGGTTATTAAATTTGGTGTTATATAGTTTTTCATAATATTTTTGTACGATCCTTGTATTTCTGTGGTGTCTGTCATAATTTCTTCTCTTTCATCCCTGATTTTGTTTATTTGTGTTTCTTCTCTTTTTTCTTTAGTGACTCTAGCCAGGGATCTGTCAATGTCATTAACCTTCTCAAAGAATAAGCTCTTTGTTGCATTTATTTTTTCTATTGTTTATTATTTTTAATTTTTTTATTTTAGCTCTCATTTTATTTCTTTCCTTATACTGACTTAAGGCTTCATTTGTTCTTTTTATTCTAGTTTTTTAAGATAAAGCATCAGGTTGTTTATTTGGGCTCATTCTTGTTCTTGTAGATAGGCCTGTAATGGTATGAAATTTGCTCTAGGACCGCTTTTGCCATGTCCCAAAAGTTGTGATATGTTGTACCATCATTATTCGTTTCATGTATCTCTTGGTCTCTCTTTTTACTGCTTCTCTGTCCCAGTTATTCTTCAGTAGCATGTTATTTAATCTCATTTAATCTCATTTATTGCTTTTTTTGCAGTTGATCTCTAGTTCAAAGCATTATGATCAGAGAATATAGTTTGTATGATTTCAACCCTCTTATATTTGTTGAGGCTATCTCTGTGTGCCAGTATACGTTCAATCATTGAGATTGTTCCATGTGCTCTAGAGAAGAACGTATAAGCAGCTGTTTTGGAATGGAAGGCTCTGTAAATGTCAATTATGTGGAGTTGGCCTAATGTGTCATTTCAGGATGTTATTTCCTTATTGATTTTCTGTTTGGATGATCTGTCCACATCCAACAGTGCAGTATTTAGGTCCCCTACTACGATAGTGTTTTGGTTTGTTTCTCCCCTTAGTTCTGTTAGTAATTGCTTTACCTATTCCTGGGCTCCCTGATTGGGACTGTAAATATTAATATGTGTTATGTCTTTTTGGTGCATGATTCCCTTTATCATTACGAAGTTTCTCTCAATATCTTTATCTTTTTTAAAGTCTCTTTTGTCCAATATTAGTATCACTAATCCCACTTTTCTCAGAATGCCTATTGCTTAAATATAATTTTCGACCCTTTCACTTTGAATCTACATTTGTCTTTAGAGATGAGATTAGTTTCATGGAGGCAGCATATGGTTTTGTTTTGTTTTTTTGATGCATTCTGCAATTCTGTGGCTTTTTATTGATGAGTTCAGTCCATTTGCATTTATGATGACTATTGAAATGACTATAGCCATTTTATCTTTTGCTTTCTTGTATCTTGGTGTTTTCATTGCTTCTTTGACCCTGTGTTTCTGGGTTTCTGGGTTTGTTTGTTTGTTTTTTGTTTTGTTTTGTTTTGGTTGGCTTTTATGTGTTTTGCCTCTGTTTCTTCTTGTTTTATTTTATATACTTTATTTCTGAATCTTTGGTGTGTGTTTACCATTATAAATATGAAACGAATAGTTATATATATATATATATATATATATATATATATATATAATCGTCTCTCTTTTTTTTTTTTTTTTTGGCATGTGCCTTATCTCCATTCCTTTTTGTGAATTTGAACTTTGAATCTTTCCCTTTTCAGTCATTGTTGTCTCAATTTATTTCTATATATGCTGAACATTCATTACTATCTTGCTATAGCAAATTTATTCTTATTGTTTAGGTTTATAATGCCCTGTTCTTAATAAGGGTTGTATTCCTTTGCTTCTTTTTGCCTGACACCTTACCTCTAATTATGTTTTGATTGGTTTGGCTTGGTTTTATTGTCATTTACTTTTAGGTGAGCTGACCCCTTTCAGTATTCCCTGTAGTGTAGGTCTTATACTGGAGAATACCCTCAATTTTTGTATGTCCGGAGTGGTCTTAATTTCTCCTTCATATCTAAAGGAGAGCTCAGCTGAATACATTATTTTTGGTTGGTAGTTCCTTTCATTTAATATTTTGAATATTTGATTCCATTTCTTTCTGACTTGTAAGGTTTGAACTGAGAAGTCCAAGGTTAATCTAATGATTTTTCCTTTATAGGTTATTCTTTTCTTCTCCCTGGCTGTCCTGAGAATTCTCTTTGTTGTTGGTATTTGATTATTTTAATACAATGTGTCTTGGAGAAGCATTTTTGGGTTGAGGTAACTGAGTGACTATTGACTTTTTGAATTCCAAGCTCCAGCTAATTCATTAGATTAAGGAAATTCTCATCAACCATTTGTCTGAAAAATGCTTTCTAATTCCTGTTTCTTTTCCTCGTCTTTGATAATGCTCATTATTTTTATGTTTCCTCTCCTGTTGGTATCACCTAGTTTTTGTATTTCTCTTTTATTATTTTTTTATTCTTTGGTTTCTCTATTTGTCTTTCTGATTTGTTTCTAGATCTCTGTCTTCAATATCACTCACTGATCCTTTTCTCCATTTGGTTTACTCTATTTCCCAAGCTGCTATTTTGTTTATCACTCTTGCAGTGTGATTTTTTTTTACCTCTAGAACATCTATTCTGTTTTTCTTTTTTTGAGGTTTTCAATTTTCTTGCTAATAAACTCATTTCCCTCATCTAGTTGTTTTAACACTTCCTGAAATTGTTGATATGATTTTTGTCAGAACTCACTGAGTTTTTTCAGAAGTACCATCTTGAGTTTTTAAGTCAGTCACATATTTTTATGTCTGTAACTTATATTCTGGAGATTTTTCTCTTTCTTTCTGAGATGCCTTGTCATCTTGTTTGTTTGTGGTATTTATGGACTATTTCTCTGCCTGGGCATTAATGAAAATGTATTTGAATTTTTTTCCACAAAGAAGATTTATTATATAAAGGTCTCTCTTTAGCCTACTGCAAAGACGCTTTTCTCTTGTTTTCCAGTAGGTGGCATGTAAGACTTTTGGATCCTTGCTTTATATAAAGCCTTAAAAATGCCTTTTTTTTTTCTTTTTTTTTTCTTTTCTTTTCTTTTCTTTTTTTTTTTTTTCAGATGTTTGATCATATTTGATTCATTTAGTCTCAGTCCCTATCAGTATTAGCGACATTTTTGGTAGCATTCGCTCAGATTCCTCTGGGGCTCCGCAATGCCCCTCTTGGAGGATGTGGGCGGAGTTGCCCTCTGGTTTGGGGTTTGTGGGTTGCAGCTGAGCCTTGGTTTCACAACCCTGGTCTGTAAAAATCAGCTGTTTCTCTTCTGTCCTGCTTCCTTGCTCTCTGCTCTGATGACTGGGCACTGCCGCTGGCTCCACAGAGCTCACTGCCTTCCAGGCACCACTGTTCAGTGAACTCATCACACCTTCTCCCTCACTGTCACCCTACAGGGAGCTCTGGCACTGTGAAAGGCAGATTCTTTATTTCTCCCAGTCCATTGCCCATCACCCTGGCTTCTGATTTGTGGTAGCTCTTATGTGGAAATCTGACCCTCACGTTTGCTGGTGTATAGTTTGGGTGTTTTTTGTTGAGTTTTAGATGTTGTTATTTCAAGGGGAGAGATGTAAGGACGACTCTCACTCAACCATGTTTATCCCAACTAAGACTATTTTATTTTAACTCAATTTGTTTTTCAAAATTTTATAAGGGGCTTGAAAAGATGGCAGCAAATTAACCTTGGATTTAAGATGATTTTAACTGTGAAAACTCGTAAATGATTACAAAATGGCACAGTTGGCAATTCTATCCATCATATGAACTTTTTTCAGCTAAATCACAAAGTAAAAGTGCAATGAGTTATCAGAATTGATAATAAGCTGCCTATAAAAAAAACCATTCTAAACTATTAAGAACCATTATTTTACAATATGAGTTTATTTTCATTATTATTAACAGTGGACTTGTCAACCTACATCGTGCCTTGCTATTTTAGCTAGTTCCTATGATTAAGGAGATATTTAAAAAGTAAATATATAAAATATAAAATACTTTTTAAAATTTTATTTGCAATATTAATAGTCACATAATAACTGATGAAAGACTTTAAATTTTTAACTGATGCAATAAAATGTTTTTGAATGTTTCTCAAACAGTTAAAGGACAAAAGTCATATTCCATTGAGAAAAATACTTGCTTTCTACCACTGTAAAAATGGCAAAATGAGTATTATCGTGATTAATAAAATACATTTCTAATCAGCAAACTCTATTGAAAAGTACATAGAAACCATTTCTAATGATTTGCAAATCAAGTAATAGAATAAATTATGTCTTGTAAGAAAGAGTTTTGCCTTACAGAAAAGTATGACTGATGTTTGTATATAAAGAATTCGCATCAACTTCGATGACTCTTATAATAACAGCAATGTGTATAATAAAAATATACACTTAGTCATGGGTGAAGCGGTGAATTTGACTGAAATTAAACCAGGACTTGGAGGTAATTGACAGAGATGTCAACCAACTTGAAATTTTTTTATGACATCTTTTATTGGTAAATTATTGAAGCAGACTTGAACTCTGTGAGGCAAGGTACACCAGGGTCATCAATATGATTAATTTTTAGTCATCAATATAATTGAGCGACACCTTGTAAAACAAAAATTTATTTTAATATTTTATAATAAAAGGAGTTATGATTATGAATCTATTTTGTGCCATATAGGTTTTTCCTGAATCCCATAACAGGGTATTTAAATCAAAAAAATAATTTTTAATATTTTAGTGAGCACAAAATAGTTACTTATTCCATTAATGTGCATTGCATTTTTATTTATTTAACATAGTTTTCTTTATTTTAATTTTAACTTTAAATTTTCTACTTCCTGAATATGATCATGTTATAAGCATCAATATATGCTTATAACGTATTTAGATCAATTTCTTCATTAAGGCTGTGCTCAGAAAAGTTTGGAGATTATCAATCTTAAAAATTACCCACAAGTTGTTAGAAGGAAGGTAAGAGGATAGCTTCAGAGTAATGTGAGGGAAAGGAGGAGTCCATAAACTAAAAAATGTTTGCACTATAGTAGAGCAAATTTACTGACACTCTCTTGCATGTTTTAATCATGCCAGCACTCAGAGACAATAACAGCATATTACAGGGCCAGAAATTAAGTGTAAACATCTCTGCTGGTCATACTAGGGCAGGAGCCTCTGTTTTAATAACTCCCATTGAAATTTGGATTCCCAGAGCTCCAGCAATCTGCCTCCAAAGTTGTCTACATCTTTAAAAAAGAGAAAAAAATTGCATGCATAATCATATAGCGAGCATGACAGTGAAAAGTGGATTTTTTTATACTGAATAATCCCATGAACATGTTATGCCTCATACTGTGCTTTTAATACACGTAAGTGAAAATATTACAGTTAGCTAATTCATTAGAAGTAATGTGCTGAAAATGGTGCTTTGATTAATTTTGTGTTGGCTGGAAGAAAAAGGGTATGTTTTTTGAGACAAAAGCTCTCTCACTGGGAGATCTCATACCTCTGTCACAGTGAGCTATAACCAACAATTTCCATGAAAATTTAAAGGATATATGATCTCAAAATGACGTTGCAGAGTAATATCTGACAGTAGACGGTAAGTGATTAAGAACTATGAACAATATTAAGAAAAGTAAATTCTGAGTATCCAAATAACTCATGCCATCACTGAAAATAACTAGAAAGCTAGAAACTCATAATTTTTCTAGATCAGGGATATTTTTTTCTTCATCAAGTTTCAGGTGTTGATGAAACATGTAAACAAGCATATCAGAATGACAGTCTAAGGAGCTGGCACAGGAGAATGAGTGACCAGGACTAGATATTTAGCAAATCAGTGTATAAAACTTAACATTAGACCATAAATATAAATGACATCTTAAAGAAATGAAGAAGGAGAAATCCTTCCAAGATGCTAATATTCAAAAAAAAAAATGAAGGAAAATGTGAATAACTCAGAAAAATTATTGCTGTGGCCAACATTAAAAAGACCAAACCAGGTATGCTCTTAAAGGCTGTTTATTAGCCAGTGGCTGTTCTTGCCAGGAGAAGCCCCAAAATGTAGAGATACAAGGTTTTTTAAGCCCTAAATCCCATTCTTCATTCTGTCTGAACACAAAGATCTACTTCTATTCACTATCTGTTAACCCACTGGCCAGATGTGCAAGCGGGGGTACAGAAGCAGAATGCTTATTGTTAATAGCCTATGTTCCCATGACGGTAGCCAAGCAATAATTTCTAGCTTAAATACAATTAATTGTTTCTCATGCCACGCAAATAAGCAGGGTCACTTAGGTAGTTAGTGTATGAGCTCATTGTTAGAAGTTTCACGATTAACAGAATGCGGGAAAAGGTTCCAGGAACTAGGCCTTTGTCTAGTTTTAAGTTTTAATTAACCCTTACCCTTACCACATTCCAGCAGGCTGTCACATTATGAGTATTCTAAATAGTAGGAAAAGTACTAAGAAAATTAACACAGAGAATAGCAAGTTTTCAAATACATAAGGCAGTCAAAATATAAATTCAAATAGAGAACATTAAGAAATTTTCAACTAAATTGGTATGTCATTAATGGTTTTCTAGTGAAATATATTTGATAAAAGCAACTGGATGGTACCAGAAAGCTATTTTAAAATACTAAATTAGTATATTAAAGATAGTTTTAACTTAAGAGTAAAAGCAAAATATATATACATGTCCACAATCATATTTTAAATAATTTTCATTAATGCAAAAAGAAAACTCGTGCCTATTTGCACTCAGTCCCAAACTCAAGGTGACCACAATTATATTTTCTGTCTCTATGAATTTGTGTTTCTTAGACATTTTATATAAATGAAATTATACTGCATGTGGTCTTTTGTGTCTGGCTTCTTTTACTAAGCATGTTTTTGAGGTCCAGCTGTATTTTAGCTTAAGTATTTATAATTTTTGAAAAGCATAAAATCACTCAAGATTGAAATAATGTATATTTTCTTAAAATGCCTATAACATAAGGGGAAGAAAATATTTACTTGAGTCAATTATTTTTATATTAAGTAGTATGTATTTATACACATGAGCAAGAGTAGAAATGTTCATATCCAACTTCTTAATAAAACAAGTCTTGGTTCATTCCTTTCATAATAGAGATTTATATAGAAAATCTCAAAATTTTAATTTTGAATTTACATAAATAACTCAGATGTAATACATGCCCTCTGGCCAGGAACTTATACACATACTATCTCACCTAATATTCACCACATCTCTTTGGCACGGTCCTGCCTCTAAGACTTGGGAAGATTTACTTAATTATGTGAATCTTGAGTTTTAATTTTCTAAGTAGACATGGAAAATAAAGTTTACAAAGTTTCTTCTTAGCTCAATATTATTATTATCCATAGCACATTATAAATTGAGTAAAATTATAATAAAATATGCAATTGATTATTCAAAAGAAGAAAATTTACTTGACTAATAGAATTTTTGTGTTAGCTGTATAATAATTTCTTTACTTTCATTTTTATTGTGTTTGTATACTCACGATAAAAGAAAAGATAGATTAAGTGTAGAATTAAAGAAATAATCTTAGAAAGCTTGCTTGAGAATGGAAGGAGAAAAATAATAGAAACAAACTCTGAGGAGGTCATCAACATAAATGAATGCCAGGTTTCCCTCTGAAATAAAATAAAAGGGCAAAATAAAAGCTTTCCTAATCAATTTATGCTTAATCACATTAATTTCATATCCAAGTTTCTCTGCTGTTGTTGTATCATGGGACATACAATTTCATGCAGCAAAGGTATTTATTCTTAAATTATGAATGGCATAATCATTCTAGCTAATAATTATCAAGCCCTGTCATGTCTCCAAAGTGCATCTAATTTTTGCAATCGCTGTCACAAAAGTCTCAACAGCAAAATTCCTTCTCACTCACATGATAATCACGTCACTCTACCCTTCAAAGGAGACATGGTGTGATAGTGGTCTTCTGTACACTCCTTCGAGTCCACGGTCCATCATTCAGCACCCACCCCACCCTGTCTGTTCCTGGAGGCTGACCTACAGGAACTACACCATCTTCATCTTTATTTCCTCTAATTTGTAGGCACTATCTATTTCTTAAAAATATCTAAGATAGGAAAGCAATTGAGGGAATTAAGTTTAGATAGTGGTGATAGGACATTTTGGCAAGAGTCTGTATAGAAATGTAAACAAGGAGAGTATTACAGGTCATTGGAGGAAAAAGAACAGACACTTATGCATCTTCATATATTAATTCAGTCCCTTTTCTAAATAGGCCACTCTTATTCACTGCTGCTCTTAATTCTTTTCGTTTTATAAATCCTCACACATTCTCTAGCCTTGTCCATTTTTTTACTGAGCATGAAGATTGCTTTTACTTTTCAAGTGTTCTGAAGATAGTAACAACCAAGACTAAAGGCATATCTGAAGGTGTTGCTTGGAATTGGTCTCCATTCTTTTAAAATTCTTATACTATGTTGCATATACCCTGTACTAATTTTAATATTTTTCTACATAATTTATTGCTATGTTTGACAATTATTCTCTCTAGAGTATAAACTTTATATTTATTTACTTACTTACTTACTTACTTACTTATTTGAATCCCCCCCACACACACATCCACCCTTGACCTACAGTGTTGCTCTCTCCCTTTTAGAACTTGATCTCTAAAAGCAGGGTGTCTCCTCCCACGTGCTTGCAGCACACGCCTCAAGCTACAAGCACCCGGGGCCTGGCACACCCAGGGTATGGACTGTGGCTCCACTGGGGCTCAAATTCAGGACCTTCTGTGTGTAAAGCAGATGTGCTAATCACTACTCTATGAAATCACCCCTAGAGTGTAAACTTTTTAGACATACAGGAATTGATTCAATCTATAAAAACAACAGTACAATTCATTACAATATAGAAAGATTCCAATATACCTGTTAAAACATATCCTAAGGAATTTACATGGAACGTATGAATCCAATCAATACTTAATACCTTGAGCATAAATACACATTCCTTTTATTTTTTGAGACAATATGTTATTTTGGTATGAACCCAGATTCTGGTGGGAGACCAACTGAGCTTGATACCAGCTTTGATCCTTGTTAGCTGTGTAACCATGAGTGCGTCATTAAATGCTTCTATGCCATAGTTGCCTTTTTTGCAAAATGAGGATAATAATAATAATACTTGCAATTGTTATGAGCATTAAATGCATTAATGTATGTAAAACAATTAGAACAGAGCTTAGCACATAATAAATCACTTAATGGCTATTGATTATTTCTGCTCACTCCAGGTCTTGCAAACAATGTCAAAAAAGCTGAGTAAAGATGATTTAGTACAATATATTACAACCAAAGCAAAATCTACATGTTAGGATTGAAACATTTCACTATTTTAGACCACCACAATCGTACATTTACACACAACACACACACTCCTCATTGTGAATGATTGTAATACAAACACTTGAGAAAACAAACTCAAAAAGATCTGAGGCTAAGCCCATGTTTCCTGAAATTCTCAATGTACACAACAGATACTAAGATGCAAAATTATTTTTAATGAATTTGAAGACCCTCTTCCATGTGTAAGTTAGTACCTAATTTTATGTACATGTACAACTGTTTGTTTATTCATTTATTTTTGAACCATAGAATGACCTCTGTAAAATACCTCTGAGATATAGGACAATACAATTCCTCTGTCTCCCAAATCCTACATTTCTTATACATTGTGATAACACCGTCTCAATGTTGGACAGGTACAGAAAATAACAATAATAAATTAAAAGCAAAATAAATACTAACTTAACTACTTATCTAATTTTTCTACGTGAGCAAATTAGTGATGAAGTCAAGTCAGTTGATAAGAGTATCACTTGGTAGAATAAAGCAATAGAAAAATGAAATTTCTACACCTTCAAATGTTCTTTAATTACTTCATAACTATAAGAAAACTGTTTCAAAATGATGTGACTCAAAATAATCTCAAATTATAAACAATAATGTGCTGATATATTTTAAATTATATGCTTTCATATCACCAACCATTATTCATCAAATGGAAATAGAAAAACATTGGTGCTAACTGTGATTTTATTATTTTTTTATTCCCTTTGTTTAGAAGAAGTTCTGGGACTTTGCTGAGTTGAGTAAATGGATCATAAAAATGGATCTATAGTGACTGAGTTTATTTTACTAGGATTTTCCAAACAATGGAAACTTCAGATTTTTTTCTTTGTGACATTCTCCTTGGTCTATGGTGCTACTGTGTTGGGAAACATTCTCATTATGGTCACAGTAACATTTAGCTCCACCCTTCATTCTCCCATGTACTTCCTCCTTGGTAACCTCTCTTTTTTTGACTTGTGCCTCTCCACTGTCACTACACCCAAGATGATCACAGACTTGCTCACCGAACACAAGGCCATCTCCTTATGGGGCTGCATGGCCCAGATGTTCTTCATGCACTTGTTCGGGGGTGCTGAGATGACTCTTTTGATAGCCATGGCCTTTGATAGATATGTAGCCATATGTAAACCACTGCACTATGGGACAATCATGAGCCACAAGTTGCTGAATGGGGTTGTGATACTTTCATGGATAATTGGTTTTATACACACCATGAGCCAGATGGTATTAACTGTGAACTTGCCTTTCTGTGGCCCCAATGTCATAGATAATATATTTTGTGACCTTCCCCTTGTGATTAAGCTTGCTTGTATTGAAACATATACCCTGGAATTATTTGTCATTTCCGACAGTGGGCTGCTCTCACTTATATGTTTCATCCTCTTGCTTGTCTCTTACACTGTCATCCTGGTCACTGTATGGCAAAGATCATCCGGAGGGCTCTCCAAGGCTCTGTCCACGTTGTCTGCACACATCATTGTAGTCACTCTGTTCTTTGGACCTTGTATATTTATCTATGCCTGGCCATTCAGTAGCTTTTCAGGCAATAAAATTCTTTCTGTATTTTACACTGTTATCACACCCTTGCTGAATCCTATTATTTACACCCTGAGAAATCAGAAAATGCAAGAGGCTATGAGAAAATTATAGTTCCTACATGTTAGCTCCACACAACACTTCTAGATTTTAGCACTATATAATTAACACAACTTTAAAATGCTATGCTAAGGAAATTTGAACACACTACATGTAATGCTTCACTCTTAGGTTAAAACTGTAACCAGTGCTGAAAAATTTAAATGAGGTAACATTACACGTTATGATTGAAGTAATGTTATCAACAATGGGAAAATTATGATTGTAATCACTTGAACCAATGAGGCAAAAAAAAAGGATAAATAATTAAATTTGACAGTATAGTGCATATAAGACACTGAAATGAATATACGATACCACAGAGGAAAAAGCAATGAAATCAATACAATTTACTAAGAGGAGCCTAGAAACCAAATGCTCCCAGAAATGTTATCCGTATGCACAGTTGACTTTCAAACCTCCATAAACAAAAGTAAAAGCACACTTTTTGATTTTATGTAATATACCATGTAACTTTTTTTCCAAGTACTTTATGTAAAACTGCAGTTAAATTTGCTTCTTTTAGGCTTTGAATCCTTATTTATATATAAGGATTACATGTGTAGTTACATATAGTTTAGCAATTGTAAGTTAAATCTGATTTGCATGCGAATTTTGAGGAGAGGAATAATGCTTACTGAATTGAGAATCTCATATTCATTGTTGGTTAATCTTAAACATTCTCTCTTGATTCAAGACAAAACATTTCTCGCATACTGTAGGCAATAGTTTTGTAATTGGTTTTAAACCAACAAATAAATTTTTCTCTCCATTTGATGCTCTCTCTACAAGCCCCCATGTGATGTCATTAAACTACAATTTTCAATCATTCTTCCTTGACTAAAACTATTTCATGGTATGAAGACTTAGGTTATATCCTTAACTGGACTTTCAAACTCTACATAACATAATCTTCTCCTAAAATGTCATTTAATCTACTCTTTTTCATAATGTTAGAGTCACATTAACTTTCTTTCAAGTTCTCCAAAGCATCAGCATCTTAGAACTACTTCCAGGCTGTTTCCTTCACTGGGAGTGATCTTCTATTAACCTCTTCATCGAGCTAATTCCCTCTTAGAGTATAGGACCCAGGTAAAATGTTACATTTTAGAAACTTTCCCTATTAGTCTTTGGCCAAATTTGATTATTTAACTCATTTGTAACATGCTTCAATTTTCATATTTTGCACAAAGTTTGGTAGTAGTTACTTGTGTAATTATAGGTTAATGTCAGCTTTGTCATTAAGCTATAAGGTCATATATCTTTAGTAACTAGCACACATATTGACACACATACTCATATATACTTATTGAATGAACTATAAAAGATGAAATAACTATATTCTAGCAGAACATCAGTCAACTGCACCTACAACTAAAAAATACATGAACCTCTATTGTGAAATATCTGTTAAAAAGATAAGAGTACACAAAGACATAGGATGCTCATACATTTCAGTAATTAAATTACAGAAAATAGAGCCTTTTAATTAAATGAAGAGAATTAATATGAAGAATTTGAGGCAAACAAAACAAATATTTGCTAAAAGAAATCATATTTGACTCTATTTCTATGTGGTAAACAAAAGTCATTATTTACATTATATCACGTCTTTTATGAAAAGAATCATAACCATTTATAAGGTAATATATATATATATATTCAGTGGTGGATGAAATTGTACTCATGTTGACAAACTATTATGTAAGATTTTTGTGTCTGTCAGTACAGCACACATAAGATCCTGAACCCCTCTGGTTACAAAACATCTTGAAGTGTTAGAATTGTTTAAAAGAACTTTTTTAATCAATTCAATATGTTAAAAAAGTAAAAAATTATGCCAGAGATCCAGTATAAAGTTTGAACTTTATTCTAGAAAGATAAACTAGCACCACACCATTGCCCACTCTGAACACATCTACTGAATACTATTTCCTATAGATCCTACACATTTGGGGGAGCTCTGTGGCCTGGTCTTGGATCTGAACAGGGATAGAGACAAATGGGAGGCCATGCTGAGAAATCCAATTAAGGATAAAGAAGATGTGGTACATTTATACAATAGATTATTACTCAGTCATAAGCAAAGATGAAATACTGCCATTTGCGACAACTTGAATGAATCTTGAGATTATCATGCTAGGCTAAGTAAGTCAGGCAGAAAAAGCTGAGAATCATATGATTTCACTCATATGTGGGATATAAAACTGAAAGCAACAAAGAAGACAAACAAAAACACAAAGGCACAGACAACAGTTTCGTGTTTATCCAAGGAAAACAGAGACAGGAGGTAGATAAAGGTAAATGGGGTCAAATAGATGAGGATGGAAGATTTAACTTTGGTTGGTGATCATGCCATGCAATTTACAGATGACATATTATTAAATTGTATGTTTGAAACCTATATAATTTTATTAACCAATGTCACCACTAATAAAGTTAACTTAAAAAAGAAGAGAACATTTAAATTAAGCCTGCCTAGCAGAAGCAGACCATAAAAACGTGTCTATCTCAAGTTGTTTCTTGGCAGAGATTCCTAATCTTTGTTTCTCTAACAATGTTTTGCCTTGTCATCCTTGTCATCTCATTCTTTGTGTTCCATCACATCAGGGTGAGAATTTCCTTTTAAATTGCTACTTAAGGGTGTTGGCTGAGGCATTTGGCAGAAGTAAACACAAATATTCACTGAAAAGAAAATGCTCCCTGAATACAGGCTACCGTAGAATATCACAGAAAGCTTTTAGGAATAAAAGCTTACAAATAAAAAAAAATCGCAAGGTAAACAAACTATAACCCCAGCATAAATGAGAGTCAGGAGAAAGCAAAAAGATAGTGCATAGAATGGAAGAATATATTTAGAAATCATGTACCTGTTAAGGGACTTGTGTCCAGAACATATAAGTAAGTCACAATTCTAGAATAACAAGGAACAAGGAGAACCTTCAGATATTGATGGTGGGATGAAAATTGGTACAACTATTTTGGAGAGAATTTTGGCAGTTCCTCAAAATATTAACCATAGAGTTACCAGGTGACCTACCAATTTTACTCCAAATATACACACACACACACACACACACACACACAAAATGAAAACATATATCCAAGTTAAAAAGTTATACATAAACAGCTATAGAAACTTTAATCATGACAGTCAAAAAATATTAAAACAACCCAAATGCTCATCAACTGATGAATGAATAAACTAGATGTGGTGTATACATAGAATATTATTTGGCAATAAAAAGAAATCAAGTACTGACACATGCTACAATATGCATAAATCTTAAAAACATTAGGCTATGTGAAAGAAATGAGTCACAAAAGAGCACATATTGCATGAGTTATTTTGTATAAAATATGTTCATACTAGAAAAATCATAAGGGGCAGAGAGTCAATAAATGGCTATCTAGTCTGGGCAAAGGGGAACAAGGTGGGGTCTCTTGTGACTGGCGTCTCTTCTTTAGCCTACTGTTTTCGAGATTAACCACATTACAGCATGCATTGATGCTTGGTACTAGGAGTGACATCAGCAACATGACAGATCAGAAATTCCTCCTTCCCCTCACAAACACATCAATTCAGCAACAATTCATATACAAATTACATTTGTGAAAAAAAAAACCCAGAAACTAATTGAAAGTCTCCTGCACCCTAGGAGAATGCAAAATCAGATTCACAGGAGCAGGTAAGGCTGTTCAGGACACATTCACACAGGAAACCTGCCCCTGACACATGGACACCAATACAACTTAGCAATAAACAAACTCTGAGATTTGTAGGAATGTTTCCCCACCTTATCTTTCAAATAACTGACTTATTCACCTGCAGCAGTGTTGCTTTTCCCAGATCACCACCAATAAAATTTTTAGCACTCAGGCATCTATATTATGCCAAGGCCTATCTGTCTCCCCTCTGCTACTTGCAGTTGGGTCCCATTTGCCCAACAGGTGGTGAGCAAACCAGCCACAAATCCCTGTTTATCACCTGTTTTCTCAGACCACTCCCAGTACCAATTATGTTAGTTTAGGTCACCTGAGAAGTAGACACCAAAATGCAACTAGACTACATTCATACAGTAGAATACCACTCGGTAACAAAAATTTTTTAAATCTTGAACTAGTACGTGAAACAACATAGATGAATTTTTTAAACATTGTTATGTTAGGCAGAAGACATTCAGAACCAAAGAGTGAAATTTTATTTAAATGAAATTCTAGAATAGACAAAACTAACTAATGTCTAGTGATAAAAAAGAAAATATTCATTAGTTCAGATGCTGAATATTTACTGCAAAAGAACCCTAGGGACATTTTGATATGAGAGAAACGTTTTTTAATTTGATAAGTGCACACATGCAAATATAGGAAAAATAATTTCAATCTATACATTTAAGATTTGTTCATCTTAACATCTATAAATTTTTTCTCATACAATAAACAGAATTGAAAACAGATAGGTAAAAAAATAACAAAAATAACAAAATGGTTTGAAATAGTATTTGGGAAGGTTTCCTTTCAACAGTACTGTCGACAAAAGGAAACTTTTTGGCACATTGTAGAAATGATATTAATTATCATCCAGCAATTTCTTGCTTTGTTTCCTTACTAGCAACTCATTTTTAAGCTCCTCTGGCAGTTTCTAGCCAGCTATATGTTTTCATAGCCAATGTCTAATTACATTCTCCAAGGTGAAGTAGACCTCAGCAGGGAAAGGAATTCTAGGTCAGCTAGACTTAATAGATTTCTTGTCATTTTTTTGCATTTTATATTTCCTCGTTTGCATTTTGGAGTGTTATATTTGTCTCTAATCTTCCCTCATATGTTAAAATTAAGCTAGCAATGCACTATAATGTTTTTCAACTAGCTTTCCTTTCAGCAGAATAAATCTAATTCACTAGTAAATTATTTATTGCTCAACTCTTTCTTTTTCTCTGGCATTAAGACCTCAATAAATGACCATGTTTTCTAAATTAAAATGCAGTTTAAGACATTTCACTCTTAATCTATTTTTTATATATACTCTCAGTTTAAACAGAACATAGTCACCAAGGACATGTCATATCCTATGACTACATAGAGCTTTATTCTTCTTATTTGACAGGTAATGTGTCAAGCGTTGGAGGGAAATAGATTCCTGTCACAATTTCATATACGTAAAAATGACTAACAAGAAGAATCCTAGAGGTTCTATTTATCTAAAACTATCTAATTATTAATTGAGAACTTAGTTTTCATCTCTCAGTCCAAAGGGAATGGTGGTGGATAAAGTTCTTTCTTTTATATTGAATTCTCTCCTATGTTGAATTGATATACTTACTTCCTCAACACTGTGACTTTTATTTTAAGAACGTGAAGGCTGGTTTTGAGTTGATTTTTGAATATTGAGTTGCTTCTCTTTACCTAGAAAAATTAAAGCAATTGTCTTCTCCATGGAATCAAACATCCATCTAATAAAAAAAGAGAAAGAAGGAAAAGAATGATTTTGTGTATGTGTGTGTGTGTATTATGTGTGTGTGTGTGTGTGCATAAAATAAAATGATGAATTCTACTTTTGTCATGTTATTCTACTTTTGTCTTAATATCATATCTCTAAATATAAGCAAACTAGACTTCTACTTATTTTGTCACCCTGAATTCCATACAACTAGGATTAAAGTCACTAGGGAAGAGACCATTGTCTGATATGATCCACAAATGCCTGTGTACTGTGACCCGAAGAAATAATTTATTAAAAATTCACAGCCTGGATTAAACAAGAATGAACATAATTGCAGAGTAATGAAGTATTACTAATTGCAAAATAACATGGATTTATTAACTAAAATATAAAAAAGAAAAGAAGACTTCTGGAATTTTAGAAAGCAATAAGCCAGCCTGAATCGTGGAAGACATGACTGGAGTTGAAGTGTTGGTAATTTATTATCAATTAACAAGTGGCCATAAACTGAGTTAGGAAATTTTTTAAGCATTAAAATGGAAAATTCCTCAAGATATACTGACAGTGAAAAGTGAGATGCAAGATATTATGTATGACATCATTAAAAAAAAACTTCCGTAGCTGAAAGCCTTTTTGAAAGAAAGGGTTTATTGGCCATGCAGAACTAAGTCCTGGGGCATGAACTCTGAACTACCAGCCACAGCATTAGGTGAAGGTTGTCCACCATCCTGGAGTTGAGGAGAGCTTTTCATACATTATGTTTTGGTGAATAAAGATGTAACGTTATTTTAAACGAATTTACATTTGCTACAAATAAGGGAGGGAGCAGTTCTCTGGTAGGAGCAACATTTGTAAGGAAGAAATACTTTCTACTTTTGATTGGTTACAGGTGGCAGTCTGAAAGTTCATGCACCCACGTGGCAGGATGCAGTGGCGTCTACTGGTCTGCAACTAGAAGCCTGGATGTTGATTTAAAGTCTCACCCATTCAGGAATTGAGCAGTCTTTTGTCAGCTGGCCACAATCTGCTAACAGGCCAACTGTTTTGTTTCTTTCTCTCATTCTTCAGCCATTGTAATTTAATTTAAAACATCTCAGAATTTTTTCTTGTCAGTTTCCTACAAATGTATGTTCAAAGGGGGGGGGGAGAACATAAATATTTACTTATATAGTCACAGTTTTAAAATTTACACAAGAAATTAACAGTTTCCTCTCTTGTAGCATTGGTTATGATGGGGGGACTGTGATGAGAAGATCCTTTTACTTTTAAAAAGAATGTTTAACTATGCAAACATACTTTCTATGCAAAAATTAAATGTGTGTTTAAAATGACATGGTTTTTTTATCACTCATCTCATCTTGTGGGAGCTATTACCATGTTATCAGATTACAATACTATTCATAGCTACTCCATGTAAAATCTTGAGTTATTCCTGATTTCCCTTCTCAGACATCATGTCTACCAATGAGTCCAAACATCCCTACTATCAAAATACATGTCAAGTTCTCTTTATTCCTTCTACTACCACATCCTTCTCCCACCCTCTCTCAGGCTAGGTTCCCAACATCTCTTGTGCATAGTATTGCAAAATCACCAAACTGCTCTTCTTGCTTTCACACTTGCCACACAGTGGCCAAAGTAACCTTCAAATTATCAAAGTCTCCATTATACCTACACACTTAGAATAATGACAAAATCCATATCCTAAGCAACATCTACCTGCCTCTTTGACATTGCTTAAGCTTTCCCTCCATTTGTCCACCACTCACTCTCCACCATGGTCTCCTCTCTGTTCCTCAGTACACCAGCTCATTCCTCCTCCACAGTCTTTGTTCTTGCTCCTTCTGCTGCCCTCCACCCCCCAAAAAATTCCCTTCCCTCAAGTCTCCCCTTGCCTACATCTGCTTAATTATTCAGACCCCAGCTTAAATATCACCTCCCCAGAAGGCATTTTTCTATTTCTCAATCTAAAAAAATCACCCTACTTGTCTCCATTCGTTCTTCAACATATCTCCGTCAATAGTCTTCCATTCTCTTTCTCTCTTTTTTCTTTTTTCTGCCTATTTTTTTTCCTCTTTGTTGGGCTCTTTCCACTAGATGTCAAATCCCTGAGACCAAGAACCTTAGGTATCATAGTCAGTGCCGAATCATACATCCACCTATACAATTAGGCCTTCTAAATAATAGACGCTCAAAAACTTTTTCTGAAATAAAAAAATATGTTTCCAATGTTTCAGATTGAGAACCATCTAAGAAAGTTTGTAACATAATTCCAAGAAACCACCATCATGGGCAAAGCCAAGAGTTCAATCTTGTCTTTCAAATTCCATTCTTGTAGGATTTTCACCATCACTGGATGCCTTCTTTAGAAAAGTAGCACAAGTCAATCTGGGATATACCCATTAAAACACACATGCCTTTCTTTTTAGCGATATAATATTACCTAAAATGAAATAAATTTTTCCAGCAGAAAGGAGAAGTCTACTGTGAACTAGCAGTTAAGATCTCAGTAGTACTTTTCAATTTAATTAATTCTAAACTGTGATAAATTCTGAGGTGTGAGATACCAAAAAAGTCTGTAATTATACAAAACAAGACAGGAACAAGCAAAAAACAAAAGACCACATTTCCAAAGATCTCTCATCTCTCCTCTCTGCGCTCCTCTCTCTCTCTCTCTCTCTCTCTCTCTCTCTCTCTCTCTCTCTCTCTCTCTCTCCCCCCTTTCTTCCACTTTCCCTTCCCTCCTTTTTCTGTGTCTGTATGTATGGCTTTATAGTATGTGCATCTCTGTGGCTGTGGTTTCTCTGTCTCTTCATCTTTCTTCTCTGTTTCTTTCCAGTTTTACCCCACTGTTCTCTCTTTTCTAATTATTTTATATTTCTAGCTTTCAGTCTTTCTGGAAATTTATCCTACAGATAAACTTTTACATGCACAAAATGACATATATTCAGGTATTTATTTGCAGCACAGCTTAGAATGGGAAAATAACTAGTAATGACATTATATTCACCTCTTTACCTCATTCTTCCACTTCAACATCATCTCCACTGCATCCCTGTCTGAACGAGACATACATTTAAATAAAAGTATACTTGATTGTATACTTTTCATAAGTTGTTTATTTTAATTTTAATGTAATTCAGATTTATCCCATCTTTCTTTTTAACATATAATATAAAATCAAATTAAATGGATCTTTGAATGATTAAATATTTTTTTTTGCCTGTGCATCTTTTAAACTGAAAAACAGAAAGGTCATTTCACTATAGCAGAACACAGGAAGTACATATTCAAAAGAAGTGAATACTATAAATACCAAGATAATAGCAGAGTAATTCTTCTCTTATTTGAGTGGACACAGCCCCAGAGGACTAATCCATAAGTAACCAAGAACTTCTTCTACTTAAGGGGAATTACTCTTTAAAAATATTTTTTGAGTATAATATATTCTCTCTGGGATTTCTGCACCAAAAAAATGCAATTACCAGTTTCTTAACCACTTTCATTATGCTTAATAAATACATATGCTATTCTGTTATCACTGTCACTGATAACATGTCAAATTCAAATCTCCAACATGACCCAGTGGACTAAACTGTTTTGAATATTTAGCTGACACAGGTTTTAAATATTTAATCTGAAAATGTACTTTTCTTTTTCTTTTTCTAATTCTAGTTGACGTTCTTATAATTACTATCATTGGAGGACTCTGCAGTCTTACGGTTGCTGTAAAACCTAAAGGCACATTCTCTACGGCATCACAAATTAGTAGAGTAAATTTCAGAATGTATGATGTTCCACCATGAGAATATGAATTTAAGAAAAAATTCTGGAATAATCAGTAAATTTCCTTTTCATCAGAAGAAAGAGGACATCTGTTTATTTGAGAGTAGCATTGGACCCTTGGCAAGATGAAAGTTGGGTCATTATTTGTATTTTAAAAAATTAAGAAGAAGAAATAGAAAAAAAAATGTTTGCTATTTGTCTGAGACACTTGCTGTCTTATTGCATGAAAAGAGAATAATGCTGCAGAAACAGAGAAAGGTACAATCTAAATTCAAACAAATAGCACTTTCTACCTTGTCCCTCAAATATACCTCCTACTATGTCCTCTTGATTAGTATTATTTAAAGAAGCTAAAATCTTTTATTGTACTATTATAAAAAATGAAAATGCCAAAGCTTCGGAAGATTCACCATTTGGATCTAAGCGTGGGTATCCTATAAATGACTGATTTTTCCTCATGATAAACTAGTGATAAAAGAGAAGAAAGAAATCAGAAATCAAAAACAGGAAGGGGTAGGCTGAGTCCCAGAGACAAACTTCCCTGAATTCACAAGATCGCAAACCTCTTGGTTCCCTTATTTAGCTGGCATAAGTTTCTTCTCTTGCATATGGTCCTGGCATACATGAATACAAGGCTCAGAGTTAGAGCTCTTAAAACAAGAAAGGCTTAATTCACAAAACTTAGATGAGTAGGATCATCTAATTTATTTGGATCCATCCTTGCACTTCCACAAGTTTCTACTCCGGATAACTCAGATTTAAGCGGTCACCATCTTTTCTGGAATTACTTCCAGCAAATTGTCAAAAGATCTGACATAGTGTGTATTTATTATTTATTAAATTAGAAGCTGTATAATCATTGAATATATTCTTATTTCAGTTTAAGTATATATGGATTGGCAATTGATCATCTCATTTGATCTTTACAATAATGTGTGGAATAGAAAGAGTGGGTATATTATTTCTCTTTTAGAGATTACAAATTCAGATTTTAAAAGACAGAATGAATGAATGCTTAAGGGTATACAGTTACCAAATTGCAGAAATATTAGTTTAAATAAGAGAGAATAATTCTCAAACTAGGGCTCATTCTATAGTATTCGCAATATTGTCTCAAACTTTGGAATATTCAAGGACAATAGAGGTTGCCATCAACTAATTTAATTATCCCATTTATTTGATAAGTAATTGTCTGGGTGAAGATCTGTACAATTGAATAAAGTTTGATATAATCCTCAACTTCAGTATCAATGAAGTATTTTTCTTCTTTTTTAATTTGAAAATGTTAGACTTTTATGCAATTCATGAAGTTATCTCCCTGATTACTCTAGCACCCATCAGGCACTACACACAACCATTAAAATAATATTGACTATATACCCTTTCCTATACTCTAAGTTTCTGTGACTGTTTTGTAACTACTAATTTCTATTGCTCCATCCCTTCATCTTTTTTACCCAGCACCCCAGCCATCCACCCCTCAGGCAATCACCAGTTTGTTCTCTGTATCTGAGTCTGTTTCTGTTTAATTTGTTCATTTCTTTTGTTCCTTAGATTTGGCATATAAGTGAAATCATATCTTATTTATCTTTCTCTGTCTGACTTATTTCACCTAGTATAATACCCACTAGGCCCATCCATGTCATTGCAAATAGTAAGATTTCATTTTTCTAATAGCTGAGTAATATTCATTGTAGATGTGTGCCATCAATTAAATATTTTGATGTTCTTCAGCCTGATGCACATTTCAAAATTTGTAGAAATATGTAAGAGTATACTTAATAGCTAAAAATGTAGAATCGATGTAATATTAGAAACCATGCTGTCATTTTTAAATTTTTATTAACTGTCTTCATGTTGGCAAAGGGGCTGATTTTTTTAAAGCACAAAAAAGTCACTTTGTTTTTATCAGAATGAGTTAGAAATAGACAAAATATGTGAGAGAATGTGAAGTAAACAATGTGAGAGAATGTGAGAGAATGCATGGCCGAGACTGAACAAATTTCAGAGAGAGTGATATTCAAGAGGAAAGGCTCAGCGCTAAAGAGCAAGTTAAGCGGTTTCTGTCTGTAGAAAACTTCATTTGAATGGAACATGTCGGAAGCACCTACAGTGCCCACCGCACCATGAAATGAGAAAAACAATCTGTTCTCTCAGAATTAATAGAAAAACAGGCATTGAACATAATGAAGTAAGATACATGTAGAGAACAAAGTAAAAAAGATTTAAGACCAAAAGAATGCAGGCAAATGAGAGAAAAGAAGAGAATGGAAAGAGGGAAAAGCAAGGAATGTCATAAGGGAGAGAGATTGGGGGAAAAAAATTAAAAACAAAAGAAGCTAAATCAAATGTAAAGAGAATAATTGAGAAAATGGATATCTGAAGATAGAATTCACAGAAAGAGAAAGGGAAAAATGAAAAAATAAAAAAGCAAGAAGACACGAATGGGAAAATATGAAAAAATACTATGCTAAGATGGTGATCAGGTCCCCAAACACCTGGCTCTAGGCGCTGGTCTGAAAACAGTTGGAATGTAGGCATGTTCAGTGTTGCCTGCAGGTGCTGTGTCTGCACTCTGAGAAAGGGAAGGGATATGGACACCCTCTCTATCTGTTCATCCTCAGTGCCAGATGTGTCTCTGTATCAATTGAAATAAGAAGAAAGATTAGAGACAAAAGTATTCAGATCTCTATCTTAGCCTACACTGACAATGCTCCTTTGCCTTATTTTACTAGAACAAAAAAG
Organism: Cynopterus sphinx; assembly: GCA_030015415.1. NCBI lineage: Eukaryota > Metazoa > Chordata > Mammalia > Chiroptera > Pteropodidae > Cynopterus > Cynopterus sphinx. The sequence continues at coordinate 80,352,181 of CM057384.1, forward strand.
CTTGTCCCTGAGAGATCCACTGTTTGGGGCTTTTATTGTTCTCCTCCACCCCACCTTCCGCCCCGCCCAAGAATTTGTTTGCACAGAGTAATGTCCATCTGACGCACATCTTTCCTCAATCTCTGTGTTGAGCACAACTTGAAGATCAGAAGAAGGTAGATAAATAAGACAGGGAGAAAGTAGATTAAAGTAGATTAAAGACATTAATGGTATGGGATTCCATACCACAGGGAATAGACATGGATGATGGAAAATGAAAGCAAAGGAAGAATGGAAGAGACTACAACTCTCGGAGCGCTGCCTAAGTCTGGAATTGTCAACCTAAAGAAGTATGAAATAACTGTAAGCACCTGGAATGCACCAAATGCAAGAATAGCTAATGGGAACTGCCAATTTCCTTTCCTAAGGGCAGGTTTCTCTAGGCAGAGTGACAATGAATGTGGAGGCCAATAGGAATCGAAGTCATTAAAGGCAGAAGAAAGCTCCTAAGCTAATTTGAAGGGCACCAAAGATATTTTCTTCCTATTTCAATTTGCTTCGGCTCACTAGGTATGCATTTACGTGGGTGAATGCATGTTTGTATTTGCACACATACGGGCCCATATGTTATAAATTCCTGCTCCATAACATTTGGCTCCTCTTTACAAATCTTACTAATTGCATAGAACAAATGATCTGATGTTTAGGTGTGCCCTAAAACACCAGTGTAGTGTCATTTTCCCATGAGTTTGCTATAGACTTTTTAAGTCTGATTTTTGTAAAGTTTTTCCTTCTTTCCTCTCTTTCTAGCTCCTTTTTCTAGGGATGCTCCAAACATTTCTGTCAAATTTCAGTTGGGAATTTTCTCCTCTCCGGTCACTATCACATTCAATAACACTTACAAATTATTTTTATTGAGATCTAAGCAACGTAGCACCAAATTTACCAGTTAAAGTGTATAAGTCAATGATTTTAAGTATATATAGAGAGCTATCCAAGCTTCAAATGACATAATTTTAGAACATTTTCATCACCCCAAAAAGAAATCTCATGCTCATTAGCAGTCACTCCTCATCCCACCCTTAGCCTAGGCAACCTTTCTTCTATTTTCAAACTCTATAATATAATTTGCCTTATCTGGGCATTTTGCAAAAATTGAATTATATAATATGTGGTCCTTTGTGATTGGCTTCATTCACATAGCACAATGTTTTTGAGGTTCATCTGTATTGTAGCATGTATTAGTACTTGATTCCTTCTTATTGCTAAACTGTATTATATTGTATCCACAGCACTTTTGAAAAACAAGTATTACATGTAATTAAATATCAAGGGAAATATTGTTATATGTTACATTAGTGTTTTGTAATTAGTATTTTTTATTTTTTATGTCATTCATTCCAACAGTCAAACATGCACAGATATCACAACATACATGTGTATTTATTTACAAAATGTTTCCACAATTATAGTAATATAAAAATTAGGAAAAAATAATAAATATAAAAAACTTTTAAGGTATAATTTATAATAAGATGTAGAGAAGGTCTACTATTTTTATACATCCTAATGAATTATTTTGTGCATCCCTGGAGTGAACACATTCCCTTTGGAAACTACTATGTAGACTAAGCCTTAATTCTGGATGTCTCCAACATGAATAGAATATTTAGTTAGACCAGATTATTGACCAAAGGAAGAGAAGTATTGACACAAACAATATCATGATTATTTATTTAAGTGCCTAAATAAAATAATACCAACTTATGGGACACTGATTAACAATTCATTATGTATGAAGAATAGACACCTTCCCTCTCCCCTCCCCCCCGGCACTTGCTAATGGAAACAAAAAAGAAAACTGCAAATTTAAGAATCTTAACTGCAATTTTTTTGTTTTACTCATCTGTTTGATTAGTATATTTCTACGTGTTCTATATGGCCTATTCCAGTTCTAGTATGCTTTGATATTATTAATTGAGCTAGTCAAATATTTTATATATTTTCATAAATTTTATATTAGATTAAAACATTTATGAGAAAAATATTATTTGGCTATCATAGGAGATCTGAGGAAGAAGTAGAATATGAATATATGGTAAGCGAATAAGACTGTAATAGTAGTAATTAATATTTCAAATGCAGGATTGGGACACAACGAGGAATGCAACTGGAGCAATAACTCTAAGTTAGGTGAAATGTAGGGTCCTGCTTGAGGTCCTAATGACCAGTATAGAGTAAAGGTGCATGAGGGGGCCAAAGCAGAACAATGTGATGGTAACTAAGAAGGTACAAATTTAGAAAACAAGGCATATAGCTACCCGCCAGGAGCTAGGTATTCTATCTAAGATGAAGTAAAGAAGCACCTGCAAAAGCACTTTGCTCTGTGGGAATGAAGAGAAGGAACCAAAATCCAGCAACTAATTAAGCATTAGAGAAAGTGCACCACCACTAACAACTTCAACAACAGCAAAAGTCAAATAAAACAAAAACTGACAATTTTGATAATAGTTACATTTTGTTTTAATCAGTAAATTTCTAATATACCTCAAGCAAAGTAGCCCAGAGTCCTATAGGAGCAAAGTTATATAGAAGCACTTAAGTGGAAATAATAGTACAGCAATAAGGACAATGTCTTAGGGGAATTGGGAAAATGAAGAGCAGAAAAGTTAATTCAAAATAAGAGAGTTACGAGGTCTAACTTGTTTTCAGCCAGAGAATGGTGGGTGATGCAAATGCTTTTATCTGGAGAAGAATTATGCAATAGGTGAAAGTCTTAAATCTCTTTTACTTTGTTGTCTGCACATATTCTACAAAATAGTATAACATAATATTTTTGCTTGTTGTTAGTCTGCAGACTGAGAGTGATGGAGAGAAAGAATAGAACAGTGGTGACAGAATGCATCCTCCTTGGCCTGACCGAGTCTCAAGATGCTCAGCTCTCGGTCTTTGTGCTAGTCTTAATATTCTACCTCATTGTCCTCCCTGGAAATTTCCTCATCATCCTCACCATCAGATCCGACTCTGGCCTCACAGCACCTCTACTTCTTTCTGGGCAACCCGGTCTTCCTAGATGCTTCTTACTCTCTCATTGTGGCTCCCAGGATGCTGGTGGACTTCCTCTCTGAGAAGAAGGTAACCTCCTACAGGGGGTGCATCACTCAGCTCTTTTTCTTGCATTTTCTTGGTTTAGGAGAAATGTTCCTACTTGTTGTGATGGCCTTTGATCGCTACATTGCCATATGTTGTTCTTTACGCTATTCAACTGTCATGAACCCTAGAGCCTGCTATGCCTTGCTGTTGACTCTGTGGCTTGGGAGCCTTATTCATTCCATTGTAAAGTGGATCCAATTCTCTGCTTGCCTTTCTGTGGCCCAAACCAGCTGGATAACTTCTGTGACATGCCATAGGTCATCAAACTGGCCTGCACAGACACTTTTGTGGTGGAGCTCCTAATGGTCTCTAACAGTGGACTGCTCACCCTCCTGCGCTTCTTGGGGCTTCCTCTGCCATATAAAGGTGCAGTCCTCTGAAGGCAAGAACAAGACTCCTCCACATGCACCACACACATTATCATTGTGTTTCTAATGTTTGGACCTGCCATCTTTATCTACACTTGCCCCTTCAGAACCTTCTCAGCTGACAAAGTGGTTTTGCTATTTCGCACATTGATCTTTGTTGAATCCTGTGATTTATACCTTTCACAACCAGGAAGTTAAAACATCAATGAGGAGTTTATTGAGTCGGCACATGGTCTGCTGAATTAAATAGAAGAATGAGAAAAGCAAAAAAGAAGAAAGTCCCATTGGAATTCATTTATTTATTAATGTACTGAATCAGTCATTTAGCAAATACTATTTATTAAATTCTTGTAATTTTTAGGCACCATCCTATGTATATAAATGAGATAGGTAAGATTCCAGAGCTCTTGGGGTTATATTAAAATGGATAAAGACAGGCTAAATTATTAAACTGAAAAAAATCACAATATCTGAAAGATATTTCTCTGATAAAAAACAAAAATAATGTTATTGTACAGTTTGACTGGGAGATATAGTTACTTTATTTTTTATTGTCAGACAGGGTCTTTTTGGGTAGTGTTTAGCTGATAACCAGACTTGAATAATCCACCAAACAATTACCTGGTGACAGAAAATTCTGGCAGAGAGTATGACTGATATAAAGACACAAAGATCTTATGAGCTTGGTACATTTGAAGACCATAAAAAGGAATGGAGTATCTGTAGCATAGTTGAATGTGAAAGATGCAGGATTTGAAATAGAACAGGTTGGTCCAGGTAAATCTTGTATTTTAAGTGATGGCAAGAAGTTCAATTTATTCAAATTTCAAAGGGAGGTCACTAAAAGGCATTAAGCAAGAATAACTATCTAATGTTTTTTATTTGACTTAAGGCACTATCCTCAGATCCTGAATAAAGGGTTTTGTGTAGTAATATGTCATTTAGTAGAAATTATTGTGCTGTTAAATGCTTTTTATGAACTCTGAAAGACCTAGTCATTCTTTCCTAATTTGGTGGAAGGAGGGGGGTGGGGGGGAAAGCTGTCCTATTCCATGGGAAACAGTCAGGAAACTATTCAACTTTATATTTTGAAGTCTTGGAGACTTTTGTGGTTATTCCTGATTGTCATTTTTTAATCATAGAAATTTAGTGTATTCAAAAATCTTTTCACCGAGAATGAAATGATGTTAGTATTTGATATATCAGTCATCATTTGGTTATAAACATCTAAATTACTCTGGGTATTTTTTTTAATGAGGGTAATATAAGACATTATGTGTTTATAAAATCATGGAAAGGTCTATAATAGTATCCTTTGGTGTGGCAACTAGTAATAAATTCCAAAACATTATCAAAAAATTGGCATATATAGGGAGTCCTCAAGCGATAATGGAGCTCAGGAATAGAGAAGTCATTTTTTGACTGCTGTTTCCACGATCACAGCACTTGAAACATGGCCTATCATCAGGAAAATACTCCAGAGCCACTCTAGTACTACTAGATATCCCCACTCAAAATGGAAGGCTTATGTTCTGTTGTCTCTATGCTCATTTCCAGCCTTTATAAATTTAAATTTTACATAAGTAAATCAGAAGTTCTGAGAATACATCAGGACATCACAGTTCAGTTTTAATCCTTGAGTTTCATGGATGAACCAGAGATAGACTGAATCTTATAAAGCTCTGCTTAAAACCAACAAAATGCCTCTTTGGATTAGGGCAGTGTTTCTCGACTTTGGAGTTATTGACATTTGGGGCCATGCAATTCTTTTTTGTGTCACAGGAGCATGGAGGGGAGATTTCCTGTGTACTACAGATTGTTTGGCAGCATTCCTGAATTCTATTGACTAGGTTTCATTCTAATCTCCTCAGTTGTAACAACTGAAAATATCCCATGTTTTGCCTAATGACTTATAAAGGGAAAATTTGCACCAGCTGAGACACATTGGATAAAGGTAATTAACCTGTAGTGATCAAATAGTGAGATCGATGAGACTTCATTTGAGGAAGCCTATATTATTTTAAATTTTGAATAAAAATATCCATAATTTAATTTAAAAATCACTAGAAATGCCTAAAGATAGAAATATCTTATCAAAAAATAAAAAGGTAAATAACTAAAATACAAGCAGAGATTATCCAGACTGTGAAATAAATAAAAACAACATTATAATTATAAAAAAAAGAAAAATGTAGTAAATAAGCTTTAAAAAGTAAAGGATTTGAACAGAGAATTGGAATCCATCAAAAATTAAATGAGAATTACAGAACTGAAAAAAATCTAAAAATCATAATTTATTAGATGAATATAATCAGAAGAAACACTGGAGAAGACTAAAGAGTGAACTAGAGTTCAACTCAATAGATAATACTCAAATTGAAATGCAAATAGAGAAGAATGGAAAAATACAGAAAAGGACATTAGAGGTAGGTGAGGTACAATGAAAACATCGAACAGATTTGTGACTGAAGTCCAAGTAGCATAGGAAAAAGGGAGAATGGGAGAATTGCAATATTTGAAGAGACAGTTCCCAAGAAGATCTACAAACTAATAAAAGACATCAGTCCATATGTACAAAAACTCTGTGCACCACAAGCAGAATAAAGACCAATAAAAGACCCGAACACATCTATATAAGAAAGGTAAAAATAAGATATAAAGAGGAAATCTTAGAAGCATCTGGGGTGAGGAAGCATGTGTTGATTTGAAAGGAACAACCACAGGACTGACAGCATTTTTTTAACAGAAATGTGGAAGCCAAAGGACAATAGAATGAGATATTTAATGTGCTGAAAGGAAATAATACCAATCTAAAAGTCTTTATGAGATTAAAACATAGTCTAAATGAAAGTAAAATAAAGATATTCCAGAAACACAAAAATAAGTGTATCTGCTACCTAAGGAGTTGCACTAAACAAATATTTATAGCTCTTCTTCAGGTAAGAAAAATATTCCTGGAGGGAAACAATAATTTGAAAGAAAAAATAAAAAGCAAGAACAAGTAGATAGTTAAATATGTTGATAGATAAAAATAAGTATATACCGAATATTGATTGTACAAAAAAATAGTATAGTGTGTTGTGGGGTTTGTCTCTCTCTCTATATATATACACACACACACACACACACATGTGTATATATACACACATACATACATCATACATATATATACATACATATATATACAAACATATATGTAAGCATACATATACATATACACACACATATGTACAAGATAATAGTTGTAAAAAATGAAATATTTTCATTTAATAGGATTATTATTGAAATGGCTGGATTAAGATTTGCTTTCTTGTGAGATATTTATATTTATTTATATGTTTTTCACTCTTTCTGCTTTCTTTCAGTTTAATTGCAAAGGCAAAGCAATGGATTCTCTCCTAGAGCCTCCAGAAAGAAATGTAACTCTGCTGACACTATGAGTTTAGCCCATTGAGATCTGCATCAGACTTCTGACTTAAAGAATTGTAAGATGATAAATATTCGCTATTTTAAGTCACTAAGATTGTGGTAATTTTTTACAGTGGCAATAGTAAATTAATACACCAGTTTAGTTAAATATTAACATATTAGCATAGTTTTTCTTTTTCTATTCCTTTACTTTTAATCTATATGAGTTTTTAATTTTAATGGTGGTTTCTTTATTTCCCTAAAAGCAACTATTACCACTGAATAAAAGATTTTTAAGCATAAATTGATTTTAAGTAAGTTGCCACTTAAAGTAGCTTTTCATACCCTATGTATTCAAAAGTAAACAAGACTCCTTCAAATACATATGCAGATGTCTGCACATGTAAGGATGTAATTGCATTGAAAGGAAACTGAAGCAATAACCACCAAAATGTGGGCAAATTATTTTTTTCTGGTGAAAAAATGTAATAGAAAAGGGCAGATAGAGGCAGACTATTATATTTTCTTCTTAAACCTGTAAAGTATTGGAATCTTGATTAACACTGAATTTACAGAATACTTCATAAAGTATTACAAATAAAAGATAGGTTTCCATTGTTTTGTTACTTAGAAAAATAGTAATAATGCTGGTTTTCTAGATCTTAAATCTAGAACATTGTTTGAGTAACCATAGAAATTTTTGAGACTTTAAAATATTTTTCTGCTCTCCATTAAAAGCCTAAAAAACCAGTAGTCCAAGGCAAAATGCTGTCATAGTTACAGTTGGCGTACATCAGTGACTAGCTCATCTCCTTCTGCCAGTCATCCCCTATCTAGGTACACAAATCACCCTTGCTTCTGTGGGACTAGAAATGACAACTTAGTTCTGAAATGGTTTTTCTTTTCTAAAAAGTTAACTGAAGAAGTATCTTAAAACTGTGCTTAATTTCCATCATTACCACTCACGTAAGTGTACTCATCAGTTCTATCTTTGACAAAAGGCACACCTTCAGGTGATACTCTCAATTCAGAGAAACTCAGAAATTAAGAGGTCCCAAATGAACATGGGATGGCTTGGTTAAAAGTTTCCTACCCCAGAGGCTACTCTCTATGATGAATATATGCCTTGCCCTCTCCCACGAACACTGGAAACCAACGAAAATGGTGTGGCTTGTGCAATACAATTTTATTTCAGATTCTAGTTAGAATATGGACAATGCTTTATTCTCGAGACCAAAAAAAAAAAAAAAAAGGAGCGGGGGTGGGTCAAATCTAGTGTCTCTCTGGTAAGAAGATACAATCTATACTCTGTAAATCTCTTAACTTCTTTCTTAATTTCTTTCCTATGTCAAATGTAAGATATAGTTTTAGTATCATGTTATTCTACTACTAACTGGCATGGTTTGGAATTGCTGCATAGATTCCAGAAATATCCAAAAGTTCTTCTCCAGCTACACCTTGGGACTTCTGGGCTTCATACAGCATCAAAAAATATGCTTTCTATACATTCTCACTGTGCTCTAAATGTCCTGGCTGAGGAAGTATTTATGTTCTCACAGTGTGACAGTCATCAGAGTCTACAGTTTTTCTAGATTAAGAGACTGTTCCAGGCACAGATGTATGACTATAATTAGCAGAAACTTGCAAACTAGGAGAAAAGTGATTCTCAATAATTTAGCTTGGAAAGAAACCTAATAGAATACATGGACAGAAATCTCTTAAAAGCTATAGCAGTCAGCAGTTACCATGGAAATGGAATTAAGCTGTTGGAACTGAAAAGCATGAGGTACAGAATGGTACCTCAGAAGGACTGAAGTCCGATTACGTTGAATGTGCACCCTAGTCACACTATTTCTCAGCTCTGAGACTTCGAACAGGTTGCACTGAATGAGGTTACTACTTCAGAATAATAAGATGTATTTTCTGGGCTATTATGAAAATTAAGTCAGACAGTGTGAGTGCTAGTTTCTAGCACAGGAGATATATATATTCAGAGAGACAGACACAGGAACACGCAGAGAAGAAAGACTTAATTTCCACATGACGCAGAGATTAGCAGCTAAAAAAGGAAAAATGCAAATTGACTTATTTTTTTATTTTTCTTTTTTCTTTTCTTGAGTTTTGATTATCTTTTGTGAGTTATGCTTTAAGTTGTTTGATTTTACACTTATATTCTTGAATCTGGAGGTTCGCCTGTCCCACTTAGGACATGCTTAAAATTAATTATAATGATATTATTAATATGAATATTAATAGAATTACATGAGCAGCAAATATTACTTTTATAATTTGACTAACATGATGTTAGCAACTTTTAAAGCAGTATTAGTGAGAAAGCAGATATAGGCTTTTACTTCTTTGGTATAACCTACAGGATCTAAAGTCTATTTCTTCTTCATTTAGAATACCTAGAAGTGATAAAGTAAGTATGTGGTAAGTAAGAAAATATTCAATCAATTCTTGTTGACCATAGCAGGAAAAATAAAAAAGCCTCTTCTACCTCTACTACTTCTGTCCTTATTTTCATTTTTGATATCTGATCACTCTACTGAATTTAAACAATGACATCAGCAAAACTTCCTTTATAGGCAACATGAGGATAAGCCCAGACTAAATTAGAGGAAAACCTGAAGCAATTAGCACCAAGAGCAATAACAGAATTATTATAGATACAGAGAATATACTTTGTACAGCTATTGATCATTCATATTTCTTCTTATGTCACTGAACTTTTCATAGAACACTAATTTTAAGAAGAGTTATGTTATTTTTTCTTAATTCATAGAAATTGTATTTATTCCCAGGCAGACTAAACTCATTTCTAAACCAACATTCTTTCCAGAACCCATCTCTAATAAGTCCTCTACTAACTGTGTTTTTTTGGGCATTTAGCTTCTGTTGACTTGGTTTTCGAAGCAGTAAAATAAGTATGATTGTTGTCATGCTTATGAAACATGATTAAAAGTACATGCCTGAGTTGTATAGAAAATGAAAAGAAAAACTATACAGCTATTCTCAACTTTGATAGAGTGCCATGAACTTTAGTCATCAAGAATTAGTAATGGCTGTTAGAGATAATTGATGCATTGTTGCAAAGCCCTTAAGGTCCAGTAATTGTGAAAAGAAGAGAGAGGAAGAGGTGGAGAAAAAAAGAAAGTGAGAAAAACTGTAATGAGAAAGAAAAAAAGTAAAAGAAAGACAGACAGACAAAGAGAGATGGGCAATATAGTTTTACTTCCACCTTAGTAGTATTGTTAGATTTTATAAGTAATTAATTTAAATTCTAAAAATAGCTAGTTTAAAGCCAAATTTAAAGTTTCTCCAACTCATTGATAAAAAATCCAGTCTGTTTGTGTATGATATTTACTCCACTAGCACAATAGAAAGTCACCTGCCAAAGAGTATTTGAAAGAATATATATTTCAAAAATCATGGCTTCTCAGGTTAAGAAATATGAGACTGAATAAAAGTAGCTCCTATTCACATGTTGGAAATGGAGGGATTTACCTAACTCTGAAAATGTCTAGCCATATGTTCACGGCCCAGGTACTTTCTCATCTGTAGCACGCAAAAAAACCTTTTTCTCAAGTAACTTGATGCATAGGTTCTCTCCTAGAGTTAATCACAGACTTTTAGTCCATGCAGAGATGCCCAGATTTTAGTATCTCTGAAGTCATCTTGTTTTGACTCAGAAACTTAACACCAGATTGTGTATTCTACCATCTTAGATCATGTCTGGCAAAATGGGCTCTCAAACACACTTTAGAGTTTAGATAGTCAAGAAAAAACCTCAGGGTTCACTGTGGCTAAGGTGTATTTCAGGCATTGAGTAATTTCTTACAGTTTACAAAAGCTTTGAGTTTCATGAAGAGAAAAACATTTCTTCCACATGCTCATTTATCCTTTATGTCTGGAACCTTTATTCTTTCACTGATCATGAATCATTGTCTCCTTGATTAGTTTATCTGCTCTTGTAGTGTAGTGAGTTAACTATTTTTGTTGGTGAAAAAGATTTGTCATTTTGGCAAGACTAATATTAGTATTTTTTTTAAAAACTGATTCGCTTCACTTATTTATTCATTAATTTAAAAACTGTTAACTTTCAATAATGTGCTAAATATTATTTCAGTTTTTCAAATATATATAGCTTATTTTTCTACCATAAAATCCCTTAGTAAAATATCATATTAAAAAATTTTACATTATTTCAGGTCGACATTATTTAATTGATCATAAGCCTTTTTTGATAACATACTGTCATCATTTTCTCAAGCCCATTTTATGTATATTTGTTTACCAACAAAACTGTACTTATGAAAATAAAACTTGATACAAGATCTAAATATTGATAATAACATACATTGCTGGTGTGCTCATCTTTATGCTGACCTTTGGCCTTTCCACATTTGAGGTTATGTCTTATATGTTTTTGTGTAAATAGTTTTAACATTTTATACAAGATCCAGAAAATTATATAGTTAATTTTCTATTGCTTTTAACCTTATAAAAATTATGCTAAGTGAATTTATGTAAGACTTTATTTCTTGCATTGTTAAATATTACTAAGATACAACTATAACATTACATATAGCTGTACTTTATTAGCCATGGTTCTGACTAATATTCCATTGTTCTGCTTATGGACATTATTATACATTTCTCCTTTTATACATATGCAAGAATTTATCTTGGGTGTATAAACAGGAGTGAAATTGCTGGGTCATAGAATGTGTGAATGTTGAACCTTACAAGATAAAGCTAAACTATATCTAAAGTGATTATTTTGGTATACTCTTTTATCAGCAATGTGTAAGAAATCCTCTAGATTCACATACTGTTTATTCAGAAAATCTAATTTCATGTTTTGTCTTCAGATGAATTAAAATAAACTGGACAAAATGGAAGAAGTTAACCAGTCTGTGGTGTCTGAATTTATTCTTCTTGGGATTTGTGATTCATGGGAGCTCCAGGCCATCCTCCTAGTGATTTTTTCTTTGCTTTATTTGATCACCGTTTTAGGCAACATCTTCATTGTGTTCCTAATTATCTCTGATCCTCATCTTCATTCCCCTATGTACTTCCTGTTAGCCAATCTTTCCTTCATTGATTTCTGCCTTTCTTCAGTCACTACCCCTAAAATGATCATGGACTTTCTCAAGAAAAAAAAGATCATCTCCTTTGGAGGCTGCATGTGTCAGGTTTTCTTTGGACATTTCTTCGGAGGAGGTGAAATGGTGCTACTTGTGTCAATGGCTTATGATCGTTTTGTGGCCATCTGCAAGCCACTCCATTACTCCAGCATCATGAACAGACAAACATGCATCGGGTTAGTAATGACATCGTGGATCATTGGCTTTGTGCATTCAATAAGCCAGCTTTCTATGATTATAAATCTGCCCTTCTGTGGACCCAGGGAAATGGATAGCTTTTTCTGTGACATTCCATTGGTGATAAAGCTAGCTTGCATGGATACCTATATTCTAGAAATGTTGATAAATGCTGACAGTGGGGTACTGGCAACTACATGCTTCATTCTGTTGCTGATCTCTTATTCTTGTATTCTGATTACTGTCTGCCTTCACTCAAAGGATGGGACATCTAAGGCTCTCTCTACTTGTACTGCCCACATCACAGTGGTAGTGCTATTCTTTGGGCCTTGCATCTTCATCTATCTGTGGCCGCTTAGTATCACCTGGGTGGACAAGTTTCTTGCTGTATTTTATGCGGTCATCACACCTCTTTTAAATCCAGCCATTTACACTCTAAGAAACAAAGAGATTAAAAATGCCTTTAAGAGACTACAGTGTTAGCATACAAATTTCTGTGGGTATTTCGTAGTCTTATATTATCAGACTGTCCACTGTAATGTCCCGAGATTAGCCACACCAGTCCTGTTACATGGGACTGGGAAACATTCCCCAATTCATGAAATAACGAAATCATGTATATCTCTAGATGTAAGTTTTGTGTCAATTCTATTATATTTCACAATTATATATTGATCATTGAATACAAAGTGATTTGAGAAATTTGGCCAAGCTTTATACTTATAATTTTGGTTTTGCCCAAGGATAACTTAAAATTAATCACAATGTTAATATTAATTATTCCTATTGATGCTGCTTCTTCAACACCTAACATGACTTCTTGAAATTTCTATTATGCTAAGCATATGTTGGAGCAAAGCATTTTACACAGACCCTCTCTAAATTTTGTCAATATGAGTGCAGTAAATATTGCTTTTTTTTATTTTTACAAATGAATCAATTATTTTCTCAATCATTTTACATTCTAGCCACCTATCTCTACAACAAGAAAGTATAAAGGCAATCATTAACCATTTCCCATCCTACTCAGAAAAAAAACTGAATCATAATCATAATCTGGATAGTGTGTCATTTCTTCAACTTAATGTTATACCCATTTGTGAAACAGTGCGATGGTCTTTTGAAGACATACATTAAATACAAAGGTGAATGAACTAACAACCTTTGGGCATCTTGCTGCTTCTCTTTCTATTTATAAATGGGATAGGTGGTCATGATCTATACCAGTAAAATCAGAGAAAAGTGTTATGAAAGTTAGGCCAAAAGTGTAATTTTAGAATAAGCTATCCATTTAATTCACTGCAATGTTCAGATAGCCTGCAAGCAAATAGATTATGTGCAAAGTTTGTGAATTTTTCATTACTACTTATATAACAAAACTTTTAAATTCTTCCTATTTTATGCCTCAAAAGGTATACAAGTTTACATACCATTTATCTGAAACCCATGGAAGCAGATATACTGCAAATTTCATATTGCTTTGTAGAGATAAGATGGTCCTGTGAACTTTGTAACACTCCCAATAGAGTCTGAATCATAAACCCTTAAATAAAAGAAATTACTATTTCTGTATGTATATGTATATATTTATCTGTCCTGATTTTTCAAATGATAATATCTGTACATCGGTTTGAATAAAATCTATTGACTTGTCTTTGAATTCACTGATCCTATCTTCTGCTGTGTCCAGCCTGTTTTTAAGTATTAAATTCACGTTTTCATATCCTTTTTAGTGTAAAACATCACTTGGTCCTCTCTTATGTATTCCATTTCTCTACTGACATTCTTATTTTTTTTTATTTTCAACATTTTACTGTCATTTTTAAATACATAGTTATTTTATACAATGCTAACTTCGAGCATCTGCGGTTGGCTCTGATTACTATTTTCCTCTTAATTATGTGTCACATATCCTGCTTCTTTGCATGTTTCATAATTATTTTCTACAATTTAAATATTGTGTATAAAAGATCATACAATTCTGTCTTGATATATTTCTCCATAAACTATTTACTTTTCCTCCCTGAGACATAAAAGATTAAGGTGTAATCACCCAACCCAAATCAAATACTGAGCCTATTTGAATTTGGACTGTATTTTTTATATGACTCATACACTTCTCGTTTGTGCCTACTCCTTGAATATATTTCTTCCAGGTCTTGATTAGGATTCTACTGGATCTCTTTCTTTTTAGTCTGAAAGATTTCAGGTCATTCAGCTTTGCTCTTCAGAATTTTTAATTTAAAATTTTAGTCTTCTTTTCCTTCTGCTAGCTTCAAAAGTAAAGTATGGCAAATCCTCAAGCAGAAATCAGGCTTTACATTTGTCCTTTTAAATTAATGTACCTAACAAGAAACCATTACAGATATAAATATTAAGCAACATAATAACTGTGAGCAGAGAAAAAGAGAAAAAAATATTACAGATAATATAAACCAAGGAGAATGTTAGATCACAAATGCCAACATACAGAGTTCTTTCATAGTTTAGCAATGAATTTGACTGTCTTCTAGTTATCAAAGTAAAGTATAAGTTGAATAGTTTCACACTTTGCACATATTACACACACACACACACACACACACACACACACACACTTGTGCACACTTGGACCCATGTCTTGGGCAAGAAAACAGTTATACAAGTTACTAGAGAAAAATTGTCAGCAAACAATTTGTACAGAGTAGTTGTTAGATAATAATAATAATAATTAATAATAATAATAATAATAATAATAATAATAATACCAGACCTGAAATGACTGGATCAACATTTATTTGGGGTTTAAAAATTGATTATTGATTGCTTGAGTCATAGGCACTGAGTGATAATTTCAAAATTTATGAAATAAGCAACATTTATATAAATTTCCCTGCCCTAGACCAACTGGAGATGCCTTGAGCCAACTGAAATCAAGACAGGCAAGGGTGAGACAGCCAACTGAAATCAAGACAGGCCACAAGTGAAATACAGGAGACATACTTCTTTTGAAGCTCTCACTCTTGTTTTCCCTCCTTTCTTACATCATTCTCCCCTTATTTCACTACCTTATCCATTTTCTGCCTACTCCATTTTTTTCCACTCTGTTATATTCCCTCTAGGTTTTAAATCTTCTCTTACAAATTTTTTGTCTTTCAGAAAAAATATAAATTTGATTGTTCATATCCTGAATTTAAACGAGGGGGAAAAAAAGCTTTATATTTCATAGTTCTCTCAACAGTTTAATTATGTTACCTCTAAGTTAATTTGTTTGAATCCAGGCAACCTGATGTCTGAGGTCATACTTCAACAGATTCTAAGTCTATAATATATGCTTTTTCTGCAACTTCTCATAAACGTTTTCTGGAACTTTAACTCTGCTGCCAAACAACTTGTTTAAAAGAGAGTTAATGTGATATATCAATGCAATCTAATCTTCAAATAACTATTTTGAATACAATAAAAGGGTAACATTATGGGTACTTTCCCTTAAAATCTCAACAGAAGTGAGGACTTACTGTAGTTCTATTGCTATATCTTTAAGTTCACTAATCGTTTCTGCTGCACTGCAATGTCATCTCTGCAATTAATACCATTAAATGTGTTTTCACTTCAAAAATAAAATAGTTTAATTCCATATTTCAATTTGGATTTCGGTTTTATCTCTCATGACTCTGTTTAACTATTATAAAACAACAGTACTACCTCTTCTCTTGACGATCAAGGTAATTAGTCTTTACAAGATGGTGGCACTTTTTCTTGCCTCGAGTCTCTTGAAAAGAAAAACATACAACAATTAAGTGGCAGTGATAGCTTTCAGTTAATAGAAATCTTAATGTATCTCTTGGTGAAACACATCACAGAACTCCTATAGTTGTGTAAAAAGAAAGTACACATTATACAAGTGGGTTACAGGTATTGAAGCTACATGGGGAATATCTTTGCTCCCATGCCAATAGATTCTTTCTATTGGAAACAAAATCACATATAATAGTCATTGATTAAGAGTATATACTATATCCTAGAGGATTCCATACCAAGGTGGCAGGATACAATCTAAAACTTAATCTTCAGCTGTGATATCAAATGATTGTTCCAATGCTCAACAGCCAGCACAGTAGCTTCTCTGTTATGCAGTAAATGATAAGGCCAGTAGATATCTGATAATTAGTCGACTCTTCAATCTCTTTTACTGAAAAGTATGTTTAATTAACTATTATAAGAAAACTCTTGTTATATTAAACATTTTATTTGTTCTCAGAAGCTGATGCTAGTCAAATACATGTGAACCTGAAAAGCAGAACTTTTACTCAATTTATGTGTTGATTCCTGTGACAAATTCATTGTCTCATCTAGAATTCAATGGGTCAATATATTCAACTTGTCCCTAGTGGCTGGTTTGTCTCCTAAAGAAATGGAACCGAATCTGGTGTTCAAATTGTTCTTTGTTGGTGAAAGTTTGAAAATTTATAATACCAGAGCCAGAACAGCCTTGGTAAGTAGGAATTCTTCCAGTAGGACAATGAATAGCCTTTCTGCAGCTGTGGCTACTTCAATAATAGGGCATACTTATGTCAACTAGATGAGCCATTAAGTCTCCTAGGTTTTTAGTGCCTCTTCTGTGATGTTCACTAGTCAGTGTTAATATCAAATAATGTAGCTCTGTCCCTATAGTCAATTGCAGCTCCATAATCAGATGGTCAATTTCCACTGGGGCATAGTAGAATGCCAGGAGCTGATTTCCAACTCATGCATAGTTTTCTGCTGCAGATGGCATGAACTTGCTGCATAATCCTATGAAACTATATTGTGATTCTTCTATTAGGATTTGCCAAAACTTACAAATGATTTATTTCCCATGACTGATAACTTTAGTACCACAGAATTTACCCAGACGTATGGACTTAGTGGTAAGGATACTTCTACTCTATGTTAGATCTGCTGAGATGCTTTTCCTGAACTAAATCTCACTAAAAACCAGAGGCCTCAATGTCATTCAGTAAATAATATTTACAAATTGGAATATACTGGAATATTCTGCCTCTAGGACTTGAAGAAGATCACCCAACCTTATGTTTTCTTCTTAAGAGTGTAGTGATTGAGGCACAAAATGCAACCCTTTAACTTTTAAAGTAATTTCCAGCATGCTACCCATGAATAAATTTCCCCAAACTCTTCTCCAATATGGAAGGACTCTGCCTTCTTAAATCAATTACCCTTCACAGTAACCTAACCTGGAAAGAGAAAATGTTTATCTTACATTCTATCATAGAAATACTGAAATTTCACTTAACTTCCCTTTAAGAAACTGTACCTCACATGTCCTTGAATAGAAGTGTCCTTGTACCTGTTGGCCTCAACTGCAATTGCAATTTCTAAATAAATTAGAGATTTATTTTTAGCATAAAAGAAATCCATAGCATCATAGTCCAGTGTTGGTATAGCACTTCAAAACCTCCTCTCTGTATACTCTGTTCTTCTTATAATTGTTAAGAAAAGAGAAATGACTATAGAAATTCCACACATCATATATGAAGTCTCAAGAGAATAAATAATAAAAAGGTGTGTGTCATTATGAGTCTACTTCCCTTCTAATCCATGCTTATCATTTCTTCAGATTTCCTCAGTATTGTTGAGATTCCTAATCCATGAAAACCACACCTATTTTTTTACTAACTCCACCATTTTGAATTTTTCAGAATGTCACACAGGTAGAGTCACATAGTATGTAATCTTTTTAGAGTTTCTTTTTCACTTAGCAATACATACTTACGGTGGCTCCAAGTTTTTTATGACAATAAATTAATTATTTTTATCACCGAAAATATTCCATTGTATGAATGTACTACAGATTGCTTATTCATTCATCTATTGAAAAAACAATATGATTGTCTCTAGTTTTTGAAAATTATGAATGAAGTTACCATAAGCATTAATATGCAGGTTTTTGTGTGAGCATGTTTTTAATTCAAAATCTAGGAGCACAGTTGATTTATCATATGGTTTTATTATCTTTACCTTTGTAGGAAACTATCAAACTGTCTTCAAAATGTATGTTCAATTTTTCATTCCTGCTAGCAATAAACGAGAGGTTTTTTTTTAAAAAAAAATCAGCTTTATTGAGTTATAAAAGAGAAAAACAAATACTTCATGGAAGCAGTTATATGTGGAATCTAAAAAGAAAAAAAGTCAAACTCATAGAAACAGAGATTAGAAAAATGGCTGGATGGAGTTTGGGGAGGGATTACAGAGGATGGTACAAGAGTACAAACTTTAAGCTGTACAATGAATAACGATGCTTGCTTTTGCAGCACATAGACCAAAATTGAGATAACAGAGAGATTAGCATGGCCCCTGAGAAAGGAGGACACACAAATCTGAGAGTAAGTCAGACAGAGAAGACAAGAACCACAGATTTAAGTACATGTGGAATCTAAAGAACAAAATAAACATACAAGACAGAAAAATAACTCATAGCTACAGAGGACATTTTGAAGGTTGCCAGATATAAGGGGAGATGGGGGGTGTGAATAAAAGGGAAGAGATTAAGGAGTACAAATTCGAAGGTGACATCAGAAACATGGCAAAGTGAGAGACATCCCAGGATTTCTTCCTTTGAAACAATAATAAGCTGAACATCTAAAACTCAACAACAACAACAACAAAACTGAAACTGCACACCAGCAAGTCTGAGCCTGAGATCTGCACATAAGAGCTATGACAGGTCAGAACACTAAGTGCCTGGCAGTGGACTGGGAGAAATAAAGAAGATACATCTGCAGCCACTGGAACTACCTGTAGGGCCAGGTGGAGGGGAGAAGGTGCAGCGAGTTCATGCAACAAGTTCCCTGAACAACCCTGCCTGGGAAAGAGGTGAGCTCCTCATGGCTGGTGGCAGGACCCAGACACCAGGGAAGAGAGCAGAGAAGAAGGATGGCACAGAAATAACATTTGAATTTTACCAGCTGCGGTTGAAAAAAAAAAACTGAGCTA
This sequence comes from Cynopterus sphinx, assembly GCA_030015415.1. Classification (NCBI taxonomy): domain Eukaryota; kingdom Metazoa; phylum Chordata; class Mammalia; order Chiroptera; family Pteropodidae; genus Cynopterus; species Cynopterus sphinx. The sequence goes on from CM057384.1 coordinate 80,371,388, forward strand.
CAGTCATAACTCCCAACTCAGAGAGCCTCAACCTCATACCCTCATAGTCGGGAAACTGCGGAGCCCAAGGGGAATCTGAGCAAACACTACCAAAACTGTTGTTGACACTAACAGGGACTAAAACTGAGAGTAGTGAGTGTGATTAAATATCTAATAGAAAGTAAAGGACATTTTTAAGGGTTTATATAATGCATGGATCCAAAAGGCTTAGATGTCACATACTGGAAACCAAAAGAAAAACAACTTCTTTGCAACAGGCCTGGGACCATTATATAATATTCCTTCTTTCTGAAAATAAATAAATAAATAAATAGATAGATAGATAGATAGATAGATAGATAAGAATACATTTCCATTAATGCCCAGGTGAAGAAATAATTCCATTAAATACCGTGAACAACCAACATGACAAGGAATCACAGAAAGAAAGAAAAATCTTCAGAAAATAAGCTTACAGACATAAAAATATGTGCCTTAAATGACAGAGAATTCAGAATGGTACTTCTGAAAAAACTCAGTGAAATCCAAAACAAATCATATCAACAATTTCAGGAATTGAAAATAAAACTTCTAGAAGAGCAGAATGAGTTCTTTAGCAAGGAGATTGAAACCCCCAAAAAGAACCAAATAGAAATTCTGGAGATAAAGAAAACACTGCAAGAGATGAAAAGCAAAATAGCAAACTCGGGAAATAAAGTCTACCAAATAAAAAGAAATATCAGTGATATTGAATACAGAAATCTAGAAATAATTCAGAAGAGAGAAACCAAAGAATGAAAAATAATGAAAGAGGAAATACATGAACTAGCTGATACCATCAGGAGAGGAAACATAAGAATAATGAGCATTATTGAAGGTGAGAAAAAGAAACAGGGATTAGAAAGCATTTTCAGAAAAATAGTTGACAAGAATTTCCCAAATCTAAGAAATGAGCTGGAACTCAAAATTCAAGAAGTCAACTGAACACTCATTTATCTCAATACAAACAGGCCTTCACCAAGACACATTGTATTAAAATTATCAAAAATCAATGACAATGAGGATTCTCTGGGCAGCCAGGGAAAAGAAGATGGTAACCTATAAAGAAAAACCCATTAGATTATTGCCAGACTTCAGAGCACAAACCTTACAAGCCAGAAGGAATGGAATTATATATACAAACTCTTAAATGAAAGGAGCTTCTAGCCAAGAATAATGTATCCAGCTAAGCTCTCCTTTAGATATTAAGGACAAATGAAGACCTTTCCAGACAAATATAGATTGAGGAAATTCTCCACTAAGAGGCCTCCACTACAACAAATACTGAAATGAGTCAGCTCACCTAAAACATAATGACAGAAAGATACATAATTAAGAGTAAGGTGACTAGCAGGCTGATAGCATATACTTACATACATACATACATACATACATATATATATACGTACATATACATACATATGTACATATATATATATTTATCCTTTACATATTCATAATGGTAACCACATGCCAAAGATTCAGAACTGAAGTGTATAACATAACAAGAACCACCAGAGGAATAACCCACAAAAGCCAACTAAAATTTAAAAAAAAAAAAAAAAAAAAACAACCAGAAATTCAAGGACAAGAAAACAATGGAAAAACCGAGATACCAGAAAGCAAAAGATAAAATGGCTATAAGAAGACCTCATTACTCAATAACATCCCTAAATCTAAATGAACTGAACTCACCAATAAAAAGGTACAGAGTTGCAGATTGGATCAAAAAACAAAACCCAATTATATACTGCTTCCAAGAGACACATCTCAGTTCCAAAGACAAATACAGTCTCAAAGTAAAAGGGTCGAAAATGATATTTCAAGCAAATGGCATTAGAGAAATGCAGCAATAGTGGTACTAATATTGGACAAAATCAACTTCCAAATAAAAAAGGCAAGAAATATACTGAGGGACACTTCATAATGATGAAAGGAATCATGCACAAAGAAGACATAACACTTATTAATATCTATTCTCCCAATCAGAGAGTCCCAAAATATATAAAATAATTACTAACAGAACTAAAGGGAGAAACAGACCAAAAAACTATCATAGTAGAGAAGCTAAATACTCCACTGGCAAATATGGACAGATCATACAAACCTAAAATCAATATGGAAGTAACATCCTTAAATGATACATTAGACCAACTGGACATCCAGAGCAGCTGCTTATTCTTTCTTCTCTAGTGCACATGGAACATTCTCAAGGATTGACCACATACTGGGACACAGAGATAGCCTCAACAAATATAAAGGGTTGAAATCATACCAACCGTATTCTCTGATCATAATGCTTTGAAACTAGAGATCAGATGTAACAAGAAAATGAAAAGAACCACAAATACATGGATATTTAACAACATGCTAGTAAAGAATAAACGAGGCAAAGAAGAAATAAAAAGAGAGATCAAGAGGAACATAGAAATGAATGATAATGATAGTACAGCATGTAAATACTTTTGAAACACAGCAAAAGTGGTCATAAGAGGAAAGTTCATATCATTACAGGTTTATCTCCAAAAACAAGAACAAGCCCAAATAAACAACCTAATGCTTCATCTTAAAAAAATAAAAAAGGGAAGAACAAGTGAAGCCTAAAGTCAGCAGAAGGAAAAAAATCATCAAAATTAGAGTATAAATAAATAAAATTAAAAAGGAAAAAAACGATAGAAAAAATAAATACAACAAAGAGCTGGTTCATTTGGAAGGTTAGTAACATGGACAAAACCCTGGCTAGACTCACTAAAGATAAAAGTGAAAGGACACAATAAAATCAGGGATGAACAAGGGAAGAGTACAACTAATCACAGAAATACAAAGGATCATGAAAGAATACTAAGATAAGGTATATAACACCAAATTTAATAACTAGAAGAAATGGACCAGAACTCAGAAAAATGCAACCTTCCTAGACTGAATCAAGAAGATCTGGAAAATCTAAATAGGCCTATCTGCAGTATGGAAATTGAAACAATGAAAAAAAAAAAACTACCAAAAAGTAAAAGTCCAGGACCAGATGGTTTCACCAGTGAATCCTACCAAACATTCAAAGATTTAATATCTATTCTCCTCAAACTCTTCCAGAAAATCAAATAGAAGGCAACACTTTTCAACTCATTTTGAGGCCAATATTACTCTGCTACTGAAACCTTGTAAAGATAACACAAAAAAAATAAGAAAACTACAGAATAATATCTCTCATGAACACAGATGCAAAAATCCTAAATAAGATACTAGCAAACTGAATACAGCATTATATTAAAAAGATCACACACCACAATCAATGGGGCTTCATCCCAGGGGCACAAGGGATGGTTCAACACATGCAAATCAATTAATGTGATACACCACATAAATTAAAAACTAAGAATCATATGATCATATCGATAGATGCAGAAAAAGCCTTCGACAAGATACAGCATCCATTTATGATCAAAACACATAACAAAATCGGTATAGAAGTAAAATACTTTAATGTAATAAAGGCCATATATGATAAGCCCTTAGCCAACATTATACTTCATGGTGAAAAACTTAAAACCTCTCTCTAAGATCAGGAACAAGGCAAGACTGGCTGTCCACTATCACCATTCTTATTCAATATAATATTGGAGGGCCCAGGGAATGCAATCAGGCAAGATATAAAAGGCATCCAAATAGAAAACAAAGAACTCAAACTGTCACTATTTAATGATGACATGATTCTCTATATAGAAATTTCTAAAAACTCCACAAGAACTATACTAGAAACAACAAGCAAATACAGCAAAATTTCTGGATATAAAATCAAAGTTTAAAAATCTATAGTGTTCTTACACTCTAATAATGAAGTGTCATAAAAAGAAATGGAAAAAAATATTTTTTTTGCAACTGCACCAAAAAGAATAAAATACCTAGGAATAAATCTAATGAAACATGTGAAGGGCCTATATAATGAAAACTGCAAGATCCTGTTAAAAAAGTAGAAGATGATTCGAAGAAATGGAAAAGTATTCTGTGTTCTTGGATTGGAAGAATCAACATAGTTAAAATGAACAAAGCATTATACAGATTCAGTGCAATCACCATCAAAATCCGATCGGCACTTTTTTAAATAAATGGAGCAAAAGATGATCAGAGTTGTATGGAAGCACAAAGACCCTGAATTGCCAAAGCCATCCTCAGTAAAAAGAATGAGGCTGGAAGCATCACTCTGCCAAACTTCAAATTATACTACAAAGCAATAGTAATCAAAATGGTATGGTATTGGCAGCAAAACAGACACACGCACCGGTGGAACAGAATTGAGAGTTCAGGAGTAAACCCACATTTACGTGGACAAGTAATTTTTAATAGAAAAAGCCAAAAACATACAGTGGAAAAAGGAAAGTCTCTTCAATAAATGTTACTGGGAAAATTGGAAGGCCACCTGCAAAAGAATGAAACAAAACTATGTCTATCACCACACACCAAAATTAACTCAAAATGGATTAAGGACTTGAATATAAGACCAAAATCAATAAAATGCGTAGAAGAAAACATAGGAGTGAATCTCAAGGACCTTGGACTTAAAGAGGATTTTATGAATTTGACCTCAAAGGCAAGGGAAAGTAAAGCAAAAATAAACGAATGGGACTACATCAAACTAAAAAGCTTCTGCACAGCAAAGAAAACCATCAATAAAGTAAAAAGACATCCATCCAAATGGGGAAATATATTTGCAAGCAGCGCCTCTGATAAGGGTCTAATATCTAAAATATACAAAGAACTCATATGACACAATAATAAAAACAAAAACAAAAAACAAAACACGACCCAATGAAAAAATGGGCAGAGGACCTGAACAGACACTTCTCCCTAGAGGATGTACAAATGGCCAACAAATATTTGAAAAGATGCTCAACATAACTAGCTATTAGGAAGATGTAAATCAAGACCACAATGAGATACCAACTCACACCTGTCAGAATAGCTATAATCAACAGGATTATAGTTTTGACCATAAAATAAAGTACAAATTTGAAGTTACAAAATAGTTGTGGGAATGTGAAATATAGCATATAAAATATAGCCAATAATCTTGTAATAACTATCCATGGTGACAGATGGGTACTAGATTTATCGGAGAGATTGCTTTGTAAGTTATAGATGTCTAATTACTATGTTGTTATCCTGAAACAAATATAATATTATCTGTCAACTCTAAGTTAAAATTTTAAAAATCATTTTAAAAAAGAAATAAAAATTTTTTAAATGAATAAAGTTGAAGATTTAATGTAAAACATGTTAACTATAATTAATAACCCTGTATTGTATAATTAAAAATTTGCTAAAGATTAGAACTCTGTCTCTTAGAGATGGAGAGAACATGTGACAGAAGTAATCCTTTCACAATGCATATGAACATCGAATCATCATGACGTACATTAAATTTCTTAGTTTTATTTGTTAAGGAAAGTTCCTCTTGCTTTGCATCTTTGCCTGTTTATTATTGTCAGTTTTTCAAAGTTTAGCCATTTTAATAGATGTATAACAATATCCCATTTTATTTAAATTTGAAATTCATTAAAGAGAAATGATGTTAAGCATCTTTTTTCATATGCTTTTTTTGTCTGTATGTTTTCTTTGGTGAGGATTCATCTCTTCAGATCTTTTGCCCACATTTTAGTTGGATTGTTTGTTTTCTTAGTGTTGGGCTTTAAGTGTCCTTTGTATATATTGAATACATGTCCTTTACCAATTACACCCTTCATAAATATTTTCTTCCAGTGCTTGGTTTGTCTTTCAATTTGCTTAAATTGTTTTTCACAGAGCAAAAGTTTTTAATTTTTATAAAGTTTCACTTATCAATTTTTTCTTACATGGATCATGAATTTGATGCTGTATGTAAAAATTTAACTTGAAAAGAAGGTCACTTAGATTTTATCCTTGCTAACTTTTAGCAGTTTTATAGTTTTTTGAAGTTTATATTTTGTTCCACGATCCATTTTGAGTTAATTTTTTATTAAATTTATTGGGGTAACATTAGTTAATAAAATTATGTAGGTTTCAAGTGTGCAATTCAATAATACGTTATATGTATATTGATTGTGTATTCACCACACAAAGTCAAATCTCCTTCCGTTATCATACATTTGACCCCATTTACCCTTATCTAACTCCCTCCTTCCCTCTTTTCCCTTGGTAACCACTAAAGTGTTGTCTCTCCTTATGAGCCTCCATGTGTTTGTTTGTTTGTTTTGTTTGTTTGTTTGTTGCTTTCAGATTTATATCCCAAATATGAGTGAAGTCATATGGTTTTGAACTTTTCTGTCTGACATATTTCACTTAGCATGATAATCTCAAGATTCATCCATGTTGTCACAATTGGCAGTATTTCCTCTTTGCATATGGCTGAGTAATATTCCATTGTCTATATGTACATCATCTTCAGCCAATCATCTATCAAAGGACACTTCAGTTGACCATACCTTGATCACTGTTGATAAAGCTGCTGTGAATATCTGGGTGCATAGATCTTTACAGATAAATGTTTTCAAAATTTGGGGGTAAATACCCAGAAGAGGAATTGCTGGGTCATATAGTAATTCTATTCTTAACTTTTTGAGGAACCTCCATACTGTTTTCCATAGTGGCTGTACCAGTTTACTATCACACCAGCAGTGTATGAGGGTTCCTTTTACACCACAACCTCTCCAACACTTGTTATTACTTGTCCTGTTGATGATAAGCATTCTAACAGATGTGAAGTGTATTTCATTGTGATTTTCTTCTGCATTTCCCTAAAAGCTAATGAGTTTGATCATCTTTTTGTATGTCTGTTGGCCGTTTGTCTTCTTGGGAGGAGTGCCTGTTTGGGTCCTCTGCCCACTTTTTAATAATAGGACTCTGGGTTTTTTTTAATTATTGAAGTGTATGAGTTTTGTTTTGTTTTGTTTTTTCGTATATTTTGGATATTAGCCCCTTATAGGCAGCTATGTTTGCAAATAACTTCTCTCATTCAGTTGGTTGCCTCTTAGTTTTGTTGATGGTTTCTGTTGTTCTGCAGATACTTTTCAATTTGATATAGTCCTGTTCATTTATTTTTGCTTTTACTTTTCTTAACTTTGAGGTCAAATTCATAAAATCCTCTGTAAATCCATGAGCTTAGTGACTATATTTTCTTCTATGCAATTTTTTTATTTCAGGTCTTTCATTCATTTTGAGTTAATTTTAGTGCATGGTGACAGATAGGAGTCTAGTTTCAATCTTTTACATATGTCTTTCCAGTTTTCCCAACACCATTTATTGAAGAGATTCTCTTTTCTCCATTTATGCCTTTGGCTCCTTTGTCGAAAACTGTTTGCCCATACATATGGGAATTTATTTGGGGGCTCTCAATTCTTTTCCATAGGTCTGTGTGTCTGTTTTTCTGCCAATACCATGCTGTTTTAATTATTGTCACTTTGTAGTTTAATTTGAAGGCAGTATAATATTTCTGGCCTTGTTCTTTTTTCTCAGGATTGCTTTGGCTACTTGGGGTCTGTTGTGCTTCAATACAAATCTGACGGTTTGCTGTTTTATTTCTTTAAAAATATTGTTGGAATTTTGATGGGATTGCACTAAATCCATATGTTGCTTTGGATAATATAGCTATGCTGATTATTCTAATCCATGAACATGGAAGATGTATTTATTTTTTTGTGTGTCTCCTTCAATTTCTTATAATAACATTTTGTAGTTTTTAGTGTACATGTTTTTCACATGTTTTTATTGTTGAGTTTATTGTTTTTCTGTTTCCATTTCATCGATATCTGCTTTAAGACTTATTACTTCTTTTCTTCACTTCTTGTAGGCTTAACTCACTCTTTTTCCAGTTTTCTAGGATGGAAGCAAAAATAATAAATTTTAGATCTTTAGCATTTTTAGACATACGAATTCCATGCTATAAATTTCCCTCTAAGAGCTTCTTACATTTTATCTTACAAATATTAATAAGCCATATTTTCATTCTTATGTAGTTCAAAATATTAATATCTTTTGAGGCTTCTTCTTTGATCCATGTGTTATATAAAAGTCATTGTTTAATACCTAATTTATACCTAATAATGCCTAAATATATTCAGATGTTCCAGTTAATGTTCTGCTATCGATTTCTAGTTTAATTCTAATGTGATTTTAGAACATACTTTCTGTGATGTCTACTCTTTTAAATGTGTTAAGGTGTATTTTATGGCCCAGAAGTTGTGTAGCTTGGTGAGTGAGCTAAAGAAGGAAGTATATTCTGCTGTCATTTGATAAAGTAGTTTATAAATGATCATTAAATCAAGTTGACTGATGGTTCTGTTGAGTTCAACTACATTATTACTAATTTTCTGCCTGCAAAATCTTCAATTACTAAAACCAGAGAGTTGAAGTCTTTAAGTATAATGGTAGTTTGGTCTATTTCTCCTGAGTTATATCAGTTTTGCCTTATGTATTTTCACACTCCGTTGTCAAGTGTATACACATTAAAGAATGATTTCTTCTTGGAGAATGAATACATTCTCTCAGTATTTTTCTCTGCCTGAAAAAGTTTTTTCCCTTTCACTCTGAGGGGTAATTTTTCTGAACATAGAAACCTATGCTTATTTTTTTAGCACTATTAATATTTTACTCCGCTCTCTGTTTACATGATTTATGATGAGAAATATGAGGTAATTCTTATCCTTGTTCCTCTATAATGTAATTTATATCTCTCTAGATTCTCTTTTCTTTTATTTCATGTTCTGTACAGTATGCTCTGGTATGGACTTTTTTATTTTGCTTGGTGTTCTCAGTGTGTTCTCCATCTGTGATTTCATGTTGGTGATTACTTTTGAAAATTTCTGTTATTATTATTTCCAATATACCTTCTGTTTCTTTTTCTTTTATTTTGCCTTCAGGTCCTACAAGTCTTTAATATTTTGTAATATTGTTGTCATTTTTTTCTCTATGTATTTTATTCTGGGAATTATCTATTGACATATCTTCAAACTTAAGGTATCTTCTCTTGCCCATGTCTAGTCTAATGATGGTCCCATGAAAGGCATGTTTTCTCACAGTTTTTTTAATTTCCATCATTTCCTTTTGATTCTTAGAGTTTCTGTGTCTCTGTTTACATTACCCATCTGTTTTGCATGCAGTCTGCTTTTTCCATTGAAGCACTGTATATATTAATCATAGGTATGTTAAATACTCTGTTCAATAATCTTAAAAGGTAACAATCTGAATCTTGCTTTAACTGTTGCTTTGTCTCTTCAGATGAATTTTTTCTAGCTTCTTATTGTACCTTGAAATAAACCTGATTTTAAAATATTCTCATTTCTTGCCATTTCTTATATGAGGTCAATGAAATTTATTTTTAAATTGTATCCAACTTTGTTAATGGTACTCTGTTGGATGGGATTATCTCCCTACAACATCTTAGTAAGATGTTTGTGCACAGAACTTGTATTCGTTATATTTTAATGCTTTCTCACTAACCCTCTCTTGTGGAAATATATCTCATTTTCACACTAACAAGAAATCCACCTGGCTGAATAAAACATAATATGTTACATGTTCTTCAAGTGATGATTTAACATTTACATTTCGCTGGTTGGCTAAGATCATCACTTTCAGAACTGATTGATATCAACCTTTCCACCCTGACCCACAAAGAGCTTATTACCAAAATTGCCTGTCTACAAATATTCAGGCCTGTCTCTAGTGCCACCAAATGGTATCAAATGATCTTCAGGATGTTCCTGGAGTCTATTCCACACCCAGAAATCAGTGTGTCAAACTAAGAAATTTTGATATGACACATCAAAGGTATATATTTGATGACATGTATTTACTCAAAATATATTGTGCAATCATTCTGTTAGTTTCACCAATATTGATTGTATATTACACATGATCTTTTACTGCTCAGATTACTGGAGATAAATTAGAAAGTAAAATAAATACTCATGCCTTTGAGGATCTAGTAAGAAAAGACAGGAAATAATATGCAGTATCAAAAAACAGAATAAATAAGCCCATTCTTTCTTAGTAGCTAATCAGTGCAGTGGAAGAAAAAAGTAAAGCAGAATAAGAGTGGTGGTGAGTACTTAGGGTCAGGCTGGTTACAGTGATAATTTGAATGTTCAGCATAGGGAAGGCATCTTTGAGAATGTCATATTAAACAAAGTGTTGAAGGAAATGAGGAAACTACACATAAAGACAACTAGGAGAATTATGTCCCAGTTAGAAGGACAACTAATGCAAATGCCATAAGGCAAAAGCATGCCTACATGTTCAAAAGATTTGAGGTAGATAAATAAAGTAAATGAAGCCCAGAATAGTAGTAACTTGGTCAAAAAAATAAAAAAGAACAGGTTATGTAGGGCCTTGTAGACATATATGGAGATTTGACTTTAAATGGATGGATTACAAATATCCTTAGAAGCATTTTTAATTCTCATTTCCCTTGGCTATTGCATGTGAGATACACAGAAACACACACAAACACACACACACACACACACACACACACACACAGAAACACTCACTAATTTCTTTCTATTCATTAAATGAATAGAACAAAGGCCAATAATGTGACTGTCAATGGATCCCCTAGCACAATTCCACATAATATTCTTTGTGCCCCTGGTGCCTTCTATTATTTTTAACATCCTTCATAGTATGGTATCTAGGAACACAGATTTTCTGAGACAGGCTACCTAGGTCTACCACTTAATAGCTTTGTGATCTTGGGCAAATTACTTATACTCAACTAAAAATAAAATTATCTTTGTGATAAATCACATCTGAATACAATAAGACTATATATATTAGCTACTATTATTTTAAAATTCCATTTGTTCTCCATCTATGTGTACTTGACAAAGACCTTAGATCTTACTTATTAGGAGGCTTTCTCTAGCTGAGAACCCAAATAATTCATTATAACTCTCTCACAGCACACTTTGTTCATTTCTTCCACAAAGTTATTTATACCTTTAACTAATTTATTTATTTACAGAAGTATTAGTTTGATAACTGGTTCTCCCTGAAATTTTAAATTGTACTCAATTGTTTAGTCATTCTAGTGTTCCATTAGTAGACTTCTATCTTGCACATTGTGGGCAAATGACATAAACATTTGCTCACAAATGTGCATTTATATTGGTTTTTCCTCCTTTTTATCATCTTCTTTGCTCCCTCTCTCCTACTTCCAGAGATCCCCTTCTTACAGAAACTACTTACACACAAGTCCTTCATGCAAACTCTTCTTAGGGAGAAGAAAACTGAAATTAGATAGAAGCCCAGACATGGGAAGCCTAAGGTGAAGTGCCAGTGGGAGACAACACAATGTTTTATGATGCCTAAGAGAAACATGAGGGACCTACAGAAGCAACCACATTGGATACTGGGCCGTGTAGTAGAGGCAAAGGTTGTTATTATTATGGATGCTCCACCTAGAAAGAGGGCAAGAGTGGATATCTGGTGAGACATTTAAACTAATTCTGGTACACTATTGACACTATTTTAGAGATTATGCATTTCTTCATCTGGCTACTTTGCTTAGCTACTGTCCAGAAATGTACAAAAAAAACAATAAATAAATAAATCAATACTAATATAATACAAGAAATCCATTTTAGATACTAGAATATATGAAGCCCAGAGTCTCTAACTTGACTAAGTCTCCACAGTTCACGAGTAATAGAGCCAAGTTTCAGAATGTATCTGCCTAGCTTCAGAGGATGGGCTCTTTGATTCATACCACTCACTATCATTTTTCATGTACTATGCTATAGGGTTCCTGCTCTTTGAAATTACATTCCTTTACTCCTATATCTTTGTAGAGTCTACATATTATTGTATAAAATTTGATATCTTCCATGTCACTTTCACCATTCTGTCCTGTTCACAGTGATTCCTTAATTCTCTGAATTTTGTAGCCTTCAATGGTATACAACTTTTGCTATTCAATGTTTTATTTATTAATCTTGACTTACCAACCATTATTATATTCCTTATGGTAAAGAATCTGTGTTATATGTGATTTTATCAAGTAACTCTTCTAAGAATGAGTCTTAGGTCAGTTTCTTCCCTGAGCAGATTGCCAGAAGGAAGATAAAGCACACCAAGAAGTTGGCATCCCATCAAAGAAATTTTGCTTTGAGATCATCAGGCTGAAGAAATCATACCTTTATATATCCCAAGGTTCCATCGGTTCCTGAAAAGAAGTTGAAGGCAGGGCTAAAATGGTCCTTAGTGAAACAGAAAGTGTCATCACTTAAGAATCTAAAAAGAGATCAGCAAAATAGTACTGTTGAATTATGTTAATCAGCCTTAAGTTTTTTCTCTTTCCTTCTCATTATAATTGGTTAGTAGCCTCATTATATAGAATTTGTAAAAGTATATGAGTACTATTTTAAAGCCATAGAGATTCTTATTCTCCTTGACCAAGTGTCCTAGTCGTGACTGAAAATCAAAAACACATAAATGAAAAGGATGGTCTTTTTCAAATATTGGTGAGGAAAAGAACTTAGACCCAGTTTACGTTGTCTTGATAATGTCTAATTTTCATTCAAACAAGCAGCTGATGTAAAAGAATGATGCAAAAAGAATAAAGTTTTTAATTGCACCCTTATTACTTTATGGAGGTCATCTTTAGTTTGGTGGTCAACAAACTCTGAGGATTATGAGCAATCTGCTGACAAAAGAATCGCCGTGCCACTAGCTTATTACATTTTACACCATCAATCTGGGAAAAGATCCAGGTCAACATTCAAAAACTCTGCCTCTCATGGACATGGACAGTGGATTAGTGATTACTAGAGGGAAGAGGGGGAGGGTGGAGGTACGTAAAGGTAAAGAGGGTCAAATATTTGGTGACGGAAGAAAATTTAATATAGGGTAGTGAACATACAGTGCAATATACATATGACATGTTATTGAATTATACACTTGAAATGTACTTAGTTTTATTAGACAATGTCACCCCAATAATTTTAATAGAAAATTAAATTATAAATCTGCCTATTATTATACAAGAAAGTTTTTCTTTATGCAATGATTACTTAACTTCAAATTACAATTCTTATTTAGTCAGTGGTTTTAGAGTAGCCCTTTATAACATAATCCATCATCCTGGTTTGAGCCATGAATGTTGACCTCTCTTTCTCAACCAATTACTAACAACCTCTATGGTATACACATATGTAAGGGTTTTTGAGTTGGTAACAACTCATTTCCATACATAAATATCTAAACTTCAGGTCTTTTTTCCACCTTGAACATTAATGAATAATATAAACCTCAGTGGAACTTGTTCAAGTTTTGAGTCTTATTGGATTGTGTGCATGTTTTTTAGCTCTCATATCTCAGCTTATGATGTTGTGGTTGCTTTTCTTGCCTCTATGAGGCAGTTATTTAAGTTGTCATCCCCAGCCTCATGCACTGTGCTGGTCCACTGGCCAGGCAGCATTCCAAGACCTCTCCATTCAGCTGTGAATATTGACACATGTCTCAGGATAATGATATATAATTACAACATTGTCCCAGAAGTAGTGTGTTCACATCTGGGATGAGCAGAATGAGCCTTCGGTTCAAATCAGAATGAATCTTTTGAGACTAGATCTATGATAGTTGATGAATGATTACAGCCTCTGAGTTTATCAATATGACCATGAGATACTCCCTAGAATACATACATAAATTGTTCCAGATAAAGGGAGAGTAACTATTAAGTTTAGGTAAATGTTTGGAACTTGTCCAGAGTCTCTCAGAAATCAGGTCTAGTCAGATGTCTCTTAGCAAAAGTCTCTAACAATTAAAAGAGAAGGAAATGAACAACAGAAAGTCATCCTAGAGATCTGCTGCATCATAGCTACTCATCCTTGATGAGCTATGTGAAGTTAAGGTGAAGGATTATGACTCTGCCTTCCTCCATATTCAAGGTCATTTTAGTCTAGTTCCCACATTTAAATATGTTTGTATTCTCCAGACTGTCTAGAACAGTTGAACATTGGAACGTGAATAGATTATTTATTCTTTTATCTATAGTTTCCATTCCGTAAACTTTATCAATTTTTCTTTAATGTAGAGATCTTTCTAGGCTATGTCTCAAGACACAGGATCTTCCTTTGCCCGATCATCAGCCAAGTTGAGTAGTGAAATCACATCACTGATTACACACACAGTTACTGTCAAACCCAATAATCCTATTCTTGTGCCTCATTGTCCTTCCACATTTGCTTTCCAAACTCCAAGCATCCATTCTTAAAGTAGGAAGTGAACACTAAATACGTGTCTTACTTTTGAACAAATAAAGGAGGTACATTTTAAATAAAAGTTCTCTAAATTTTTCTTTATTTCCCTAAACCACAGAATAAAAGATATTTAAACATTAATTAATTTTAAGTAGTTTGGCATTTAAAGTATTTTTCCATATTCAAAAGTAAACAAGACTCCTTCTAATACATATGCAGGTAGGTGCACATGTAATGGTGTAATTGCATTGAAAGAAAACTGAAACAATGACCACCAAAATGTGAACAAATTATTTTTTTTCTGGTGGAAGAAAAAGTAATAGGAAAGGGCAAATACAGGCAGACTATTATATTTTCTTCTGAAACCTGTTAAGTGTTGGGATCTTGATTAACACTGAATTTACAGAATACTTCATAAACATTACAAATAAAAGGTAGATTTCCATTATTGTTTTATTATTTAGAAAAATATTAATAATGCTGCATTTTATTAGATCTTAAATCTAGAACATTGGTCAAGTAAATTTTTTGAGACTTTAAAACTCTAAAAAACCAGCAGTTCAAGGTGAGATGCTCTGTCATAGGCACAGTTGAAGAACATCAGTGACGAGCTCATCTCCCTCTGCCAGACATCCCATACCTAGGTACACAAGCCACCCTGGCTTCTGCTGAGACTAGAAATAACAACTTAGTTTTGAAATAGTTTTTCTTTTTTGAAAATGTTAACTGAAGAAGTGTCTTAAAACTGTACTAACTTCCATCATTATCACTTATGTAATTATACTCATTGGTTCTGTCTTTGACAAAAGGCAAACTTGCAGATAAAACTCTCAATTCAGAGAAACTCAGAAATTAAAGTTCCCAAAGGACCATACTATGGCTTCGTTAAAAGTTTCTAACCCCAGAGGCTACTCTCTATGATGAATATATGCTTCACAATCTCCCATGAACACTGGAAACCAACAAAAATGGTTTGCTGTAA
Organism: Cynopterus sphinx; assembly: GCA_030015415.1. Classification (NCBI taxonomy): domain Eukaryota; kingdom Metazoa; phylum Chordata; class Mammalia; order Chiroptera; family Pteropodidae; genus Cynopterus; species Cynopterus sphinx. Next base: position 80,386,619 of record CM057384.1, read on the forward strand.
TATGATTTTATTTCAGATTCTACCTAGAATATGGACAATGCTTTATGATTGGGGGGAATAAAGGTCATATCTGGTGTCTCTCCGGTAAGAAGATACAATCTATACTCTGTAAATTTCTTAATTTCTCTTTTAATTTCCTTCCTATATCAAATTTAAGATATAGTTTTAGTACCATGTTTTCCTACTACTAATAGAGATGGTTTGGAATTCTGTATGGATTGCAGAAATATCAAGGATTTCTTCCTCCAGCTACATCTTGGGACTTCTGGGCTTCCTAAACCATCAAAAGATATGTTTTCTATATAGTCTCACGGTGCCCTAAATGTCCTGGCTGAGGATTTATTTATGTTCTCACAGTACCACAATCATCAGAATCTATTCAGGTTTTCCTGGATTAAGAGACTGTTCCAGGCACAGGTATATAACTATCATTAGCAGAAATTTCCAAACTTGGAGAAAAGTGATTCTTAATAATTTAGCTTGGAAAGAAACCTAATAGAAAACATGAAGGAAACTCTCTTTTAAGCTATACGGTCAGCAGTTACCACTGAAATGGAATTATGATCTTGAAATCGAACAGCATGAGGTACAGAATAGTACCACAGAAGGACCGGAGTCAGATTACATTGGGTGTGCACCCTAGTCACACTGTTTCTCAGCTCTGAGACTTCCAACAGGTTACACACTGAAATGAGGTTACAACCTCAGAATACTAAGATGTAGTTCATGGCTTATTATGAAGATTAAGTTAGACAGTGTGAATGCTAGATTCTAGCACATGGGATGTATTCAGAGCAACAGAGAGACTTAATTTTCCCATGACCCAGACATTAGCAGCTCAAAAGGAAAAATGTAAATTGTCTCATTTTCTTATTTTTTGTTTCTTTTTTATTTTCTTAAGTTTTGATTATCCTTAGTGAGTTATGCTTTAAATTATTTTATTTTACACTTACACTCGTGAAATCTGGAGATTTATCTCTTCCACCTAGGACCTGCTTAAAATTAATCATACTTGTATTATTAATGTGAATATTGATATAATTACATTAGCAGAAAATTTTGCTTTTGTAATTCAACTAAAATATGTTAGCAACTTTTAAAGCAGTATTAAGTGAGAAAACAAATACAGGATTTTATTTCTTTGATATAATCTATAGCACCTAAAGTCTAGTTCTTCTTGTTTACAATAAGTATGTGGTAAGTAGAGAAAATAGTCAATAAATTTGTTGACCATAGTAGAAAAAAATAAAAAATCCTCTTCTACCTCTACTACTTTCTAATTCTGTTATTTTTCATCCTTGATATCAGCTCACTGTAATGAATTTAAACAACATCATCCTCCATTATAGACAACAGTGAGGATAAGCCCAGAATAAATTAGAGGAAAACCTGAAGCAATTAGCACCAAGAGCAATAACAGAATTATTATAGATACAGAGACTATACTTCATACAGCTATTGGCCATTCATATTTCTTCTTATGTCACTGAACTTTTCATAGAACACTAATTCTTAGGAAGACTTTTATTAATTTTTCTTGGTCCATAGAAAGGCTATTTCTTCTCAGTCAGACTAAGCTCTTCTCTAAATCAACATTCCTTCCAAAACCTAATTCTAATAAGTCCTCTGTAAACTGTGTTATTTTGGGCATTTAGCTTCAGTTGACTTGGCTTTTCAAGCAGTAAAATGAGTATGATTGTTGTCACAGTTATGAAACAGTGATTAAAAGAAATCCAATCTGTTTGTATATGACATTTACTCTACGAACACAAGAGAAAGTCACTAGCCAAAGAGTGTTTGAGAGAACATATATTTCAAAAATCATGGCTTCTCAGGTTAAGGCATATGAGACAGAATGGAAGTAACTTTCTATACACATGTTGGAAATGGAGGGCTTTGCCCAACTCTGAAAATGTCTAGCCATAGGCTCAGGGCCCAGGTACTTTCTCATTTGTACCACATAAAGCAATCTTTTCTGCAAGTAACTTGATGCATAGTTTCCCTCCTAGATTTTGGATCATTTTAGTCCATGCACAGATTCCCAGATTTTAGTTTCTCTGAAGTCATCTTGTTTTGACTCAGAAACTTAACACCACGTTGTGTATTCTACCATCTTAGATCACGTCTGGCAAAATGGGCTCTCAAACACACTTTAGAGTTCAGATAGTCAAGAAAAAACCTCAGGGTTCACTGTGGCTAAGGTGTACTTCAGGCTTTGAGTAATTTCTTACAGTTTACAAAAGCTTTGAGTTTCATGAACAGAAAAACATTTCTTCCACATGCTCATTTATCCTTTATGTCTGGAACCTTTATTCTTTCACTCATCATGAATCATTGTCTCCTTGATTAGTTTATCTGCTCTTGTAGTGTAGTGAGTTAGTTAACTATCTTTGTTGGTGAAAAGATTTTTCCTTTTGGCAAGACTAGAATAAATACCTTTTTTTAAACTGATTCACTTATTTATTCATTAATGAAAAAATCAATAGCTTTCAATACAATAATGTGCTAATTATTATTTCAGTTTTGTCAAATTTAAATAAATTATTTTCTACCATACAATCCTAAAACAAAATGTCATTGAAAAATATTTTATTTCAGGTCCATAGTATTGAATTGATCATAATCTTAGATTTATAACATGCTCTCAACAATTCTCCATGCCCATTTTGTTTTCATTTCTTTACTAATGAAAGTGACTTATGAAAACATGACCTGATACAAGATTTAAACAATTGAAAATATCATATAATGGCTCATGTGCTCATCTTTATGCTGACCGTTGGCCTTTCAACACTTGAGATTGTATCTTTTGCTTTATATCTTTTTGTGTACATGGTTTTAACATTTTATACAAGGTCCTGAAAAGTATATGGTTAATTTTCTATTGCTTTTTATTTTATTAAAATTATGCTGAGTTAATCCATATAAAACTTTTTTCCTTTTATTGTTATATTGTTATATTAAGATACATCTATATCATTATATGTAATAGTACTTTATTAGTCATGGTTCTGAAAAATATTTCATTGTTTTGCTTATGGACATAATTATAAATTTCTTCTTATATACATATGCAAGAATTTATCTTGGGTGAGTAAATGAGAGTAGAATTGCTGGGTTATAGAATGTGTGAATGTTGAACTTTACAAGATAAGGCTAAATTATTTCCAAAGTGATTATACCAGTATACATTTCCATCAGCAACTTGTGAGAAATCCTTTAGATTCACATACCATTTATTCAGAAAATCTAATTTCATGTTTTGTTTTCAGATGAATTTACAATAAACTGGACAAAATGGAAGAAGTTAACCAGTCTGTGGTGTCTGAATTTATTCTTCTTGGGATTTGTGATTCATGGGAGCTCCAGGCCATCCTCCTAGTGATTTTTTCTTTGCTTTATTTGATCACCGTTTTAGGCAACATCTTCATTGTGTTCCTAATTATCTCTGACCTTCATCTTCACTCCCCTATGTACTTCCTGTTAGCCAATCTTTCCTTCATTGATTTCTGCCTTTCTTCAGTCACTACCCCTAAAATGATCACGGACTTTCTCAAGAAAAAAAAGACCATCTCCTTTGGAGGCTGCATGTGTCAGGTTGTCTTTGTACATTTCTTTGGAGGAGGTGAAATGGTGCTACTTGTGTCAATGGCCTATGACCGGTATGTGGCCATCTGCAAGCCACTCCATTACTCCAGCATCATGAGCAGAAGAACTTGCATCGGGTTAGTAATGACATCGTGGATCATTGGCTTTGTGCATTCAATAAGCCAGCTTTCTATGATTATAAATCTGCCCTTCTGTGGACCCAGGGAAATGGATAGCTTTTTCTGTGACATTCCATTGGTGTTAAAGCTAGCTTGCATGGATACCTATATTCTAGAAAAGTTGATAAATGCTGACAGTGGGGTACTGGCAACTACATGCTTCATTCTGTTGCTGATCTCATACTCTTATATTCTGATTACTGTCTGCCTTCACTCAAAGGATGGGACATCCAAGGCTCTCTCCACTTGTACTGCCCACATCACAGTGGTAGTGCTATTCTTTGGGCCTTGCATCTTCATCTATCTGTGGCCGCTTAGTATCACCTGGGTGGACAAGTTTCTTGCTGTATTTTATGCGGTCATCACACCTCTTTTAAATCCAGCCATTTACACTCTAAGAAACAAAGAGATTAAAAATGCCATTAAGAGACTTCGATGATAGCATATTAATTTCTAAGGATATTTTGGAGACTTATTTTATCAGACCATCCACAGTAAGGTCCCTAAATTAGCCATACCTGTTATTTATTCCTATTGGTGCTGCTTTTTCAACACCCACCACCACATCCTGAATTTATATTTTGCTAAGCATATGTTGGAGCAAAGCATTTTACACAGACCTTCTCTAAAATTTGTCAATATGTCAGTGCAGTGAATATTGCTTTCTTTATTTTTACAAATGAGTAAAATAGTTTCTCAATTATTTAACATTATAGCTATATATCTTTCCAAAAAGAAAGTGTAATTAAGCATTTCTCATCATACTCAGAAAAATAATTGAATCATAATCATAATCTGGATAGTGTATCATTCCTTCAAATTCATATTTTAGCCATTTATGAAACAGTGTGATGGTCTTTTGAAGACATACATTAAATACAAAGGTGGATGAACTAACAACCTTTGGGCATCTTGCTGCTTCTCTTTCTATTTATAAATGGGATAGGTGGTCATGATCTATACCAGTAAAATCAGAGAAAAGTGTTATAAAATTAGGCCAAAAGTGTAATTATAGAATAAGCTATCCATTTAATTCACTGCAATGTTCAGATAGCCTGCAAGCAAATAGATTGTGTGCAAAGTTTGTGAATTCTTCATTACTACTTTTATAACAAAACTTTTAAATTCTTCCTATTCTATGCCTCAAAAGGTATACAAGTTTATATCTCATTTAGCTGAAATCCATGGAAGCAGATATACTGCAAATTTCATATTACTTTGTAGAGATAGCATGGTCCTGTGTACTTTGTAACATTCCCCGTTCAGTCTGAATCATAAACCCTTAAATAAAATCATTAGTATTTCTGTGTATATATGTATTTATCTGTCCCAATTTTTCAAATTATAATTTATGTACACTGGTTTGAATAAAACTAACGGTATTTGATTCCACTAATTTTTTCTTCTGCTATATCCAACCTGTTTTTAAGATATTAAATTCACACTTTCATATCGTTTTCAATCTAAACTATCACTTGGTCCTTTCTTACATACTCCATTTCTCTACTGAAATTTCTTTTCTTTATTTTTCAACATTTTAATGTCTTTTTTACTTTATATTTTTTAATTTATTTATTTTATTTTTTAATTAAGTTTATTGGGGTAACGTTGGTTAATACAATTATGTAATTTTCAAGTGTACATTATCATTTGACATCTATATATTGTACTGTGTGTTTTCCACCCAAAGTCCAGTTTTCTTCAGTACCACATATTTGACCCCCTTTATCCCATCTACCTGCCCCATCTTCCCCCATCCCACTAGTAACCACTAGTCTATAGTACTATGATAACTACTAGTCTATAGTACATTTCCATGAGTCTTTGTTTGTTTGTCCTGCTCAATTTTTGCTTTTAGGTTTATATTCCACAAATAAGTGATATCACTTGATTTTCAACCTTTTATGTCTGGCTTATTTTGCTTAGTATGATTATTTCAAGGTTAATCCATGTTGTTGCAAATGGCAGTGTATCATCTCTTCTTATGGCTGAGTAATATACATTGTGCATATGTACCACAGCTTCTTTAGCCAATCATCTATCATGGACACTTCAGTTGCATCCATGTCCTGACCACTGTGAATAATGCTGCTATAAATATCAGTGTGCAAATATCATTTGAATATGAGTTTTCAAGTCTTTCGGGTAAATAACCAGTAGAGGAATTGGTGGATCATATGTTAGGTCAATTCTCAGTTTTTGAGGAACTTTCATACTGCTTTCCATAGTGGCTGTACCAATTTGCAGTCCCACCAGCAGTGCAAGAGAGTTCCTTTTCTTCTGCATCCTCTCCAACAGCGTACATGGACTGTTAATTGTAGCTATTCTAACATATATGAGATAGCATCTCATTGTGGTTTTGATTTGCATTTCTCTAAAAGCTAGTGATGTGGAGCATCTTTTCATATGTTTGTTGACCATTTGTACGTCCTCTAGGGAGAAGTGTCATTTCAGATTCTTAATCCATTTTGAATTAATTTTGGTATGCGGTGATAGATAACAGTCTAGTTCCGTTATTTAGCAGGTGGCTTTCCAGTATTCACAGTACCCTTTCTTGAAGAGGCTTTCCTTTCTCCACTGTATGTTTTTGGTTTTTTTGTTGAAAATTATCTGCCCATATAAATATGGGTTTATTTCTGGACTCTCGATTATGTTTGAATGGTCTGAGTGTCTTATTTGCTGCCAGTACCATTCCATTTTGAATATTGTCATACTGCAGTGTAATTTTAATTCAGGCAGAGTGATTGATGCCTCCATCCTTGTATTTTTTTCTCAGGATGGCGGTGGCAATTCGGGGTCTTTTGTGCTTCCTTTCAAATTTGATGATATTTTGTTCTATTTCTTTTAAAAATGCCAATGGGATTTTGATGTGGATTGCATTAAATCTGTATAATGCTTTAGATAATATGGTTATTTTAACTATGTTGATTCTTCTGATCCAAGAACGCAGAATATCTTTCCATTTCTTTGTATCTTCTTCGGTTTCTTTTAATAGAGTCTGGTAGTTTTCATTATATAGGTTCTTCACATGTTTCGTTAAATGTATTCCTAGGTATTCGGTTCTTTTTATCAAAATTGCAAAAGAAATTATTTTATCCACTTCTTTTTCTGACACTTTGTTATTAGAGCATAGGAATGCTACAGATTTTTGAACGTTGCTATTGTACACAGAGACTTTACTGTATTTACTTATTGTTTCTTGTAGTGTTCTTGTGGAGTCTAGGATTTTCTATATAGAGAATCATGTCATCAGCAAATAGAGACAGTTTGACCTTTTTGTTTCCTATTTGGATGCCTTTTGTGTCTTTCTCTTGCTTTATTGTACTTGCTAGGACCTCCAATATTATATTGAATAACAGCACCAATGTGGACAGCCTTGCCTTGTTCCTGATCTTAGATAAAAGTTTTTAGTTTTTCACCATGAAGTATAATGTTGGCTGAGGGTTTGTCATAAATGGCCTTTATTATGTTAAGGTACTTTCCTTCAATACTGATTTTGTTATGTTTTGATCATAAATGGATGCTGTTTCTTGTTGAAGGCTTTTTCTGCATCTATTGACATGATCATATGATTCTTAGTTTTTAATATGTATATGTGGTGTATCATATTAATTGATTTACATATGTTGAACCATCCCTGAGCCTCTGGGATATAATCTCTTTAATATGTTGCTGTATTTGGTTTGTTAGTATCTTTGTTAAACTTTTGCATCTGTGCTCCTGAGAGATGTTGGTCTGTAGTTTTTTTTTTTTGTCTTTACTAGATTTTGGTATCTGAGTAATATTGGCCTCATAAAATATGTTATGAAGTATTGCTTCCTCTTCTATTTTTTGGAAGAGTTTGAGGAAAATAGGTATTAAATATTTGAATGTTTGGTAAAACTTACTGGTGAATCCATCTGGTCCTGAACTTTCCACTTTTTGGTGGGCTTTTGATAATTGTTTCAAATTCCATACTGCTGATTAGTCTAGATTTTTCAGTTCTTCTTGATTCAGTCTAGGAAATTGCATTTTTCTAAGTATCAGTCCGTTTCTTCAAGGTTATTAAATTTGGTATTATAAACTTTTTCATAGTATCTTGTATGATACTTTGTATTTCTTCAATGTCAGTCATAATTTCCCCTCTTTCATTCCTGATTTTTTAAATTTGTGTTCTTTCTCTTTTTTCTTTAGTGAGTCTAAATAGGGCTTTGTCAATTTTATTAACCTCCTCAAAGTACTAGCTCTTTGTTGCATTTATATTTTCTATTGTATTTTTATTTTCACTTTCATTTATTTCTGCTCTAATTTTGATGAACCTTCTGCTGACTTTAGGCTTCATTTTCTTTTCTTTTTCTTTCTTTCTTTCTTTCTTTCTTTCTTTCTTTCTTTTTTTCACTTTTTAACATGAAGACTTAGATTATTTATTTGAGCTTTTGTATTTTTTTTTTGGAGATAGGCCTATAATTATATGAACTTTCTTATGACTGCTTTTGCCATGTCCCAAAAGTTTTAATAAGTTGTACTGTTGTTATTATTTGTTTCTATGTATCTCATTATCTCTCTTTATTATTTCTTTTCTAACCCAGTTATTCTTCAGTAGCATGTTGTTTAACCTCCATATATTTGTGGTTCTTCCTGATTTCTTTCTGCAATTGAGCTCTAGTTTCAAAGCATTATGATCAGAGGACATGGTTGGTGTGATTTCAGATCTCTTATATTTGTTGAGGTTATCTCTGTGTTCCAATATGTGATCAATTCTTGAGAATGTTCTATGTGCTCTAGAGAAGAATGTATAAGCAGCTATTTTGGGATAGAAGGCTCTGTAAATATCAATTATGTGGAGTTTGTCTAATGTGTAATTTGAGGATGTTATTTCCTTATTGATTTTCTGTTTGAATGATCTGTTCATATCTGACAGTGGGGTATTTAGGATCGTTACTATGATAATGTTTTGGTATGTTTCTCCCTTTAGTTCTGTTTTTGCTTCACAGATTTCAGTACTCCTTGATTGGGAGCATAGGTATTAATAAGTGTTATGTCTTCTTGGTGCAGGATTCCCTTTATCATTATGAAGTGTCCCTCAGGATCTTTATTTTTTTTTACTTTGAAGTCTATTTCATTTGATATTAGTACTGCTTCTTCCGCTTTTCTCTGAATGTCATTTGCTTGAAATATAGTTTTTTACTTTTTCACTTTGAGTCACTATTTGTCTTTGGAGCTGAGACATGTCTCCTGGAGGCAGCATAAGGTTGGGTTTTGTTTCTTGATTCCGTCTGCAGCTCTGTGCCTTTTTATTGGTGACTTCAGTCCATTTACATTTAGGGTATTATTGAAATATGAGGTCTTCTTATAGCCATTTTATCTTTTGCTTTCTCGTAGCTTGATGCTTCTATTGCTTCTTTGTCCTTGAGCTTCTGTTTTCTATATTTTGGTTGGCTAGTATGGGCTTTCCCTCTGGTCCCTCTTGTTTTATGTTATATACAATGGTTCTGAATCTTTGGCGTGTGGTTAGCATTATGAATATGTAAAGGATAGTTATATATATACAGTTGTCCATTTTCTTCTGTGCATGCCTTATCTCCATTCCCCTTCACAAATTTGGATCTTTGAATCCCCCCACGTTTTCAGTCATTGTTATCTCAAATTTTTTCCTATCTATGCTGAACATTTATCATTATCTTATTATAACAGTACTCTTCTTATTATTTAAGCTTATAATGCCCTGTTCTTCATAAGATTTGCACTCTGCTTCTATTTGCCTGATCACACCACTTTACTCCTCTTTGTTTTTTTGTGTGTTTTTTTGTTGGGAGCCAAGACCCTCATCCTGACCGCCCAGCCCCCCGGCATAGAACCTGGCCGTTAACAAACCTGTATGCTATCTAAAGAATGCAGGAGCAGATAATGCTCCAGGGAATAGTTAACCAGAAATATAACTTTGCCTGGCTCCCTCCCTACGGGGACGACATATAGAACAGAGGTATGTCTACCCTCGCCCGTCGAAAACTCGAGGGGGGGGGGTGGTATGGGCACCGAGATGGGTGCAAGAGCAAAGCATCTGCAAGGGAAGGTCACAATAAAGAGATCCCCTCTGTATTTCCCTGAGAACACACCTGGTTTGCATAGAGGTTGGTATCCAAAAACTGCTATTTCAAAACGGCTCTGCCTCTCCTCCCCAAAAGATACCAAGAGCCAAATACTAGGCGGGCCCACATAGCCCGCGGGAGGAACCAGGTCAATGTTCCCCCACTCGGTTAAGGCCCACCTTTTCTAAAACAGAAAGGGAGGAGATGTTGGGAGCCAAGACCCTCATCCTGACCGCCCAGCCCCCCGGCATAGAACCTGGCCGTTAACAAACCTGTATGCTATCTAAAGAATGCAGGAGCAGATAATGCTCCAGGGAATAGTTAACCACAGAATGTATTAACATACCCGCCGGATAAGGAAGGACCTACTGAATGGCTGTTGACCTGCCCAAGGAGCCCCTCTCCTCCTTGTTCCTCTTTTCACTTCTAACCTTTGTACCCCCTCACCCCATCAACCAAGGACCAATGAAATTGTAACAAGTATCCCCCTGCCTAGTCAGTCCTGCCCCCCTTTATTCTTCTGTATAAATATACCTGCTCTAAAATAAAAATTTGAGGCTTGATCAGAATACTGTCTTGCCTCCACTCCTTTCTCTCGCCCATGTTTCACTTTCAGGTGAAGTCCCCCTCGGGCCACGCAAATAACTAGGTCCCGCGGGATGGGACTTTTTTTTTATTATTATTATTTTTTTTTTTAAGGTGAACTGACCCCTTTTAGTATTTCCTGTAGTGCAGGCCTCATAGTGGAGAAGTTCCTCAATTTTTGTATGTCTGGAAAGGTCTTTATTTCTCCTTCATATCTAAAGGAGAGCTCAGCTGGATACATTATTCTAGACTGGTAGTTCCTTTCACTTAATAGCTTAAATATTCGATGCCATTCCTTTCTGGCTTGTAAGGTTTGTGCTGAGAAGTCCGAGGATAATCTAATGGGTTTTCCTTTATAAGTTACTGTTTTTTCTCCCTGGCTGCCTTGAGAATTATGTCTTTGTTGTTGGTTTTTTATAATTTAATGCAATGTATCTTGGTGAAGGCCTTTTTGGGTTGAGATAATGGGGTGTTCTGTTGACTTCTTGAATTCTACGCTCCAGCTCATTCCTTAGATTTTGAAAATTCTCGTCCACTATTTGTCTGAAAAGCTTTATAGTTCCTGCTCCTTTTTTTTTGCCTTCGATAGTGCCCATAATTTTTATGTTTCCTCTCCTGATGGTATCAGCTAGTTTTTGCATTTCTCTTTCATTATTTTTCATTTTTCAATTTCTTCTTCCTTCTGATGCGTTTCTAGATTTCTCTCTTCGATATCACTGATCCTTCCTTCCATTTGATCAACTCTATTTCCCAACCTTGCTATTTCATTTTTCAACTCTTATAGAGTGGTTGTTTTTTTTCCAGAAGATCTATTCTATTCTTTTTGAGGGTTTTAGTCTCCTTGCTAAAGAACTCATTCTGCTTATCTAGTTGTTTTTTAATTCCTGAAACTTTGATATGACTCGTTTGGGACTCACTGAGTTTTTTTAGAAGTGCCATCCTGGATTCTCTGTTATTTAAGTTGTATATTTCTATGTCTGTAAGGTCATTTTCCAGAGATTTTTCTTTCTTTCTGAGATGCCTCATCACCTTGGTTGTTCATGGTGTTAAATGGACTATTTCTCTTCCTGGGCATTAATTGAAATGTATTCTACTTTTTTTCCAAAAAGATTTATTATATAAAGGTCTCTCTTTAGCCTGTTGCAAAGAAGGAGCTTTTCCTTTGGTTTCCAGTAGATGGCATCTAAGCCTCGTGGAGCCTTGCTTTACATAAAGCTTTACAAAAATGCATTGTTATTCTCTGATATTTAAGCATGCTCACTACCCTCAGCTTTCGTCCCTGTCAGTGTTACCAGCAGTTTTGGTAGCATTTGCTCAGAATCCCCTGGGGCTCCACAGCATTTGGTCACAGAGGGTTTGAAGGGAAGGACCCTCTGGGTTGGGGAATAGGGACCGAGGCTCAGCCTCAGCTTTGCATCTGGGGCCAGCAAAAATCAACTGTTTATTCTCTGTGGTCCTGTCCCACTTCTCTGCTCTCTGCCCCGGTGATTGGGAACTGCTGCTGGCTGCATACAAGTTCCAGCACCTCCAGGCAGGGTTGTTCAAGGAAGTTGCCACGCCTTCACCCCTCCCCCTCTTCCTGCACAAACTCAGCAGCTGTGAGAGGCAGCTTCTTTATTTCTCTGAGTTCATCGCCTGACATCCGAGTTTCTGACCTGTGTTAGCTCTTATGCGCAGAACTCCCATTCAGACATGCTGGTGTGTAGTTTGAGGGTTTTATCGTTGAGTTTTAGAAGTTCAGCTTATTTTTATTTCAAGGGGTGAGATCTGGGGATGTCTCTCACTCCACCATGTTTTTCCTAAACAATTTGTTTTATTTTATATATATATTTTTATGGTGACTGGTTAACAAAATCCAATAAGTTTTAGTTATACACTTTAACAATAAGGTATATATATATATTTTTTTCACTGTGTATTCACCTCCCATAGTCTAGCTAGATTTCTTTCTTTCATCACATATTTGACCCCCTTTACCCCATCTACCCACTCCCCACAACCCTCTGGTAACCACTAATCTATAGTCCATGTCCATGAATCTCTGTGTCATTTTTAAATATATGAGTTATTTTATACTCTTTGCTAACTTTGACAATTGAGCCATCTGTGGTCAGCTATTTTTCTCTTAATTACATGTCACATATCTCTGCTTCTTTGCATAATTCTTTAATGTATTTTATTCATTGTGTATAAAAACATCATATCCTTCTGACTTGATATATCATTACTCAAGAAACTATTTACTTTTTCCTCCCTGAGACATAAAAGATTAAGGTATAATCACACAATCCAACCAAACACTGAGCCTATTTGAAAATAAATTGTATTTATTTTTTATGACTCAGTATGCTTCTTGTTTGTGCCTGCTTCTTGGATATATTTCTTCCAAGTTTTGATTATGAATGAAATGAATATTTCTCCTTAATCTGAAAGAATTTAGGTCATTCATTTTTGCCCTTCATAATTTTTTAGTTTAAAACATTAATCCTCCTTTTCTTCTGCTAACTTCAAAAGTAAAGCATGGCACATCCTCAAGCAAAAATCTGGCTTTATATTTGTCCTTTTAATTTAATGCACCTAACAAGAATCCATTGCAGATAAAAATATTAGACAACATAATAATTGTGAACATGAAAAAGAGAAAATATTACTGATTATGTAATCTAGAAAGAATTTTAGATCTCACATACCAAGGATATAGAGTCCATTCATAGTGTAGCACTAAATTTGGCTCTGTCTTCTAGTTATCAAAGTAAAATATAAGATGAATAGTTTCACACTTTCCACATATTATATACACACACACACACACACACACACACACACACACACACACACACGACTGTGCACACTTGGACCCATGTCTTGAGCAAGAAAAGAATTATACAAATTACTAGAGAAAAATTGACTGAAAACAATTTGGACAGAGTAATTGTTGAATAATAGTAATAATACTGGGCATAAAATGACTGGATCAACATTTATTTGGGGTTTAAAAAATAATTATTGATTGAATCATAGACATTAAGTGACAATTTCAAAACTTGTGAAATAAGCAACATTTATATAAATTTCCCTGCCCTAGACCAACTGAGATGCCTTGAGTCCATTAGAATCAAGACAGGCAAGGGTGAAGGTAGCAACCATAGGGCAAATACATGAAACATACTATTTCTGAAGCTCTACCTCTTGTTTTCCTTCCTACCTTATGTCCCTTTATTTCACTGCATTATCCATCTTCTGCCTACTCCACTTTTTCCACTTTGTTCTTTTTGCCTCCAGGTTTTAAACCTTCTCTCACACTCTTTTTGTCTTTCAGAAAAAATATAAATTTGATTGTTCATATTCTGAATTTAAACGAGAAAAAAAGCTTTATATTTCATAGTTCTCTCAACAGTTTAATTATGTTACCTCTAAGTTAATTTGTTTGAATCCAGGCAACCTGATGTCTGAGGTCATACTTCAACAGATTCTAAGTCTATAATATATGCTTTTTCTGCAACTTCTCATAAATGTTTTCTGGAACTTTAACTCTGTTGCCAAACAACTTGTTTAAAAGATAGTTAATGTGATAATTCAGTGCAATCTAATCTTCAAATAACTATTCTGAATATAATAAAAGGGTAACTTTAGAAAATCAGCCCCAATTTTTTTTAATTATTTAAACATTTGCATTACTTGAAGTTGTTTGAAAATGCACAAAGTAATTTGTGATCTTGTAAGTTACTTAGGAGATCTTCCTCAGAGTCAGGAGTTGGCTACCTAGTCTCCTCATTGCCATTTTCATATCCTTGTTCTTCAATGTGTAGGTATAAGATTCAGAAGAGGCATAATCATGAGTCCAAAACGACAAGAAACTTATCCACTGGCACTGTGGGAAAGGGCCACACGTAAATAAAGTTGCACAGTCTAAAGGACAAAACCACCACAGTAATGTGAGCTGACAGAGTAGAAAGAGCTTTAGAGCAAATACCTGAAGAGCATTTCCATACATTGACCAGGATGAAGGTATAGGACCTAATCAACAAGAATAAGGTGCCCATAGAAATAAACCCAACGTTGACAGTAACCGTGAATTCCATACTGTAAGTGTGTCTGTGCAAGCAAGTTTGATAAACCAAGGAAGGTCACAGTAAAAACTATCTGTCTCATTAGGACCACTAAAAGGCAAGTGGACAGTGAAAGATAACTGGACCACTGAGTGAATGAGGCTCATCACACAAACACCAGAAAGAAGCAAGAGCACATTTGTGGGCTCATGACAGTCAGATAATGGAGGGGCTAACATATGGCTACATATCAGTCCAAGGCCATGGCAACAAGCAGCACCATCTCAGATCTACCAAGGATATGAAGGACAAATATCTGAATAACACATCTCTCGAAGGATATGGTTTTGTGCCCAGAGTGAAAGTCAGAAATCATCTTAGGAATTGTTAAAGCAGAAAAACACAAATCAATAAATGAGATGTTGGCTAAAAGGAAGTCCATGGGGACGGGGGGTGCATAAATGAAGGTCAAAGGTCACTATAAACAACAAGGGGGTTTCCTAGAATGATCACTACATAAAACACTGTAGAGAAGCTCAGGAGGAAATGCTGCACTGGTCTATAGGTAGAAAGTCCCAGGAACACAAATTGAGACACTTCAGAGTAATTTGTTTTACTCATTGACTTTGTGTTACCTGAAAAGAACAAATAAAAATAATTATAGAAGAATAAACCAGATATTGAAGAAAGCAGATGTTCTTGGGTTTCAAATTCTGAGATAAGAGAAATTTTCACCCTGTAACAGAGGTCCCTTGAAAAGTCATATGATAATTTATCCATTTAACAAATATTCATTGGCAGCTGCCATGAAGCCTCTTATGTACTTGCTCTGTGCCATATACACCCTGTCTCTATGCAGTTTGTAGTCTAGTTGTGAAGCTAAGTGTTAAACAACTAATCATCTAACCAGGAAAAATGCATGAGAAATATTCTGCAACATAAAGAATCTGAACAATTTGGAGTAAATAAAAAAAAAAAAAACAGTTAAGGGCCTGGCCAAGGTAGAATCAATCATATGGTGTGTGAAGAATTAATTTGGTTTATATTTTGGAAGTGATAGAACTCCAGTGAGCAAACAATGAAATAATCACATCCGTGCTTAAAAAGAAAACAATAGTTGCAAAGTGAAGAATGTAGTAGAAGGATCCAGAAGAAGATCAGTTAGGAGGCTAATCACATCATATCAAATCACATCAAATCTGTACAGTACGGATGAATTTGTCATAAAAGGTGTTGACACAACTAACCAAACTTAATTGAATTCTTTACCTTACAAACAGCAATTGAGTTTTTAAATGAAATTTCAATAAAAATGAGAGAAACAGAAAATAAAATATATAGGCTTATTTTTAGGTAACCCTTAGTTTAAAGAAGAATCTGAGCATATCCTGATATGGGCAAATCCTTAGAAAATATAGACCTTTTCAGATTCAGAATTTAAATTGGAGATTATATATATATATATATATATATATATATATATATATATATATATATGTATATATATATATATTTTTTAAATAGCTGTTAAATATCATGATAAACCAAAATTAAAATGAACAAACACACAAAGTCTTGGACAAAATAAAAAATCTAAATAGTCAGCATATGAAGAATAGTCAAACTCATGATTATTCAAAGAAATGTAGATAAAACAATATGGAATTGCTATTATATTTATTAAAAACTTTCAGAGTTAAAAATAAATAAATAATATGTGTGAGGCTATGAGGAAACAGACCCTCTCCATACTCTGTAATTCAGAGTACAAATTCATAGAACTTCTCCAGTACACAATTTTAAACTATACACCAAATATTTTTAAAATTGGTTTATAACTGAAGACTTCCATTGCAACAAATTTTTACTAAGATATAACAAATGAGCTAAAATATTTAGCTATTGAGGCAAATGTTATACAATTTTTTATAAAAAAGAAGAAAGCTAAAATAACCTAGATCAGAGTAATGAGGAATTAAGTTATAGTATAATAGTACATCCAACTGGGAAAGGCGCTTAACTTTATATGTAAAAAAACATCATGAATATATTTATAATAAACATATAATTAAAAAGACCAGCTTTAAAATCAAATGTGAAGAAAACACATTTTTAAAAATTATTTCTAGAAGATAGAAATAAAGGATAAGCAACAGATTGTTGATCTCTGGGTGCATATATTTGCACCTTATGAAATTGGTATTTTAGTAGATCAAAAAATAGCCAAATATCAATTTCATGAGTTCCTGCTAATATATTTTTTTTCTTTATAATGTTTTTTATACAGCTATCTTTTTTCATAACCAAACATTGCTCATGCTTATTCCATACCAACTTAATACTGTGGGTTCCCCACTGTTCTCCACTAGCACTGCCACCATCAAGCATGGATAGATGCATAGATAAGGCATGGATAGGTGGATGAATAGACAGATAATCTGATGATAATAGTTCTTGGTATGTAATATCTTATTCTATATTTTTGAGCTGTCCATAGAATGAGTAATTACATTGTCCAAAAAATTGTTCTTTAGCATCTGGCAAAGTGAATTAATCCCTCCACAACTTCTCTGTCTCATTATCGTAAGCCAATAGAATGAATCCAGCAAGCTTAAGGGAGGTTTAATTCATTAAAAAAAAGAATTGATATTAAAGACCAGCTAACACCATTTCCCACAGAAAAACATGTAGAAGCAAGTTAGAAAAAATAGAGACCTGACAAGTGTGCAGCCATGTTGAAACCTGCTGTGCTCTTCTATAAACAGAAGAAACAAATACTTGTTGCCTGGGACTGGAAGTGAGAGTGGAGATGAACTACAAACAGGCACAAGGAATCTTTTTGGAGTGATAGAAATGTTCTAAAACTGAATTGCGATAATGGTTATACAACTCTATAAAGTTCTTAAAATCACTGAATTGTGCATTTAAATGAATAAGTTTACAGTATACATATTAAACTCCATAAAGCTGTTAAAAAGCACCAAGTGAGATTTTCCCACTCTAATTCTGTACTATCTTGAAACTCTCCTGATTTGTTCAAATATCAGTTTTTTATTTCTCAAATTCCAAGTGAAACAAGCATTTAAGGCTGTAAAGTAATAGTTTTCTTAATCTTGTTACTGGTGCCAAACAAATATTATCTGTGTTTTATATAACTTGTACATCTAAAGTAAACCTAAATTTCTCTAATTTTGAAAAAAAATACATTTTTAGAGCACAAAATTACTGATCACCACACTCTACTGCTTAATTTCCCTGTAACTCTTTTCTGTAAATTGTGATAATTTACCTTTGGGAAAACAGTGTCCACAGAAAACATTGTTTTCATTAGAAGCAATTGTGGACTATTTTTAGTCATACTCTCCAGTTCTGCTAATTAATTTCCTTTCTAATGGTATGAACCATTTATAACTCTCTGTCTTAAGAAATGGTGATGATTCAGAAATAGTGTTAACTTTCTGTGTCTCGATCTCTCAGAGCAGCTGCTGAGTGCAACCTACACCTGAATAGGTTCTTAGGAAACCTACTTTCTAAGTCCCAAGCAACTTTGCTACCTCTCTCTTTTATTATTTTTGTTACCACATCTTTCCTCTTTCTATCTTGTTTCTTTTTTTTCACACTCTTTATGTGAAAATTTTTCAGTCATATTGTTTTATATCCTTCTGGTCTCATTTTTATAATTTCAGTTAAATTGTGAAGTAAATTTTTTTTCAAAGAGCTCTTACTCTTATTAAGTTAGTATGTGAAAGGCCTTCAATTTTTCATCTATTTCTCTTTGAAATAAGATTCATGGAAATAAAAGTTATATCTAAGTCTTGGCACAATCTGGCAGAGCAAGCTAGCTCATTGATGGGAAAACAAAAACCAACGACAGAACTGAATGACTAAGTCCTAAAAATCATCATAATTACACAAGAATACTTATCGAGTACCAATTATGGACCAGAGGATGCTCTGATGTTTTCTATGTATTAACTCATTTAATCTTCACAACAATACTACAAGGTAAGTTCTATTATCATCCCTGTTTTACAGATGAAGATATTAAGGAACAGAGAAGTAAAGCAACCCACCCAAGGACAAAAATCAAGGAGATGGAAATTCGAAACCAGTTAGTGTGACCCCAAAAATACTCTCTTAGGCACATTATATTATACTGCAGTTAATGAAATTGCTATCCTTTCATGTTCCTTTTTCCTCCATTAACTTTGAATTTTCTTTAATAATTATAAGATTCATAAATATTACTTAAAAAAATATGAAAAGTAAGAGTTAATATTTAGGAAAAGTATAAAATCCCACAAACTAGAGACATTATTCTATCTAGTCTAAATACTTCCATTTATTTATTTTATATGTAGTGTTTTGTGTTGCCTAATCTTTTTTAAAAACTTAATGACTAATTACATTTTTTATGGTTGTTTTAACTGAAGTTCTAATTTAGTTAATGTGTGTTCAAAAATTTTATGAACATAATTTCAAATATATATAAAATTCTCTTCCTTATTTATATAGCAAATCACCTTTCATATGGGTTTGATTATGAAAACTGTATTGTTTTTTTGAATTACTGAATTTTTCCAAATACCTGGTGATGTTTTTCTGTGTGACATCACTATTCATGCTTTATGTTAACACTCCTCTATAATTTGAGGAAATTATCAGCTACTCTGTAAAACCTACACACATTTTTGTTAAGGCAAAAAGAAAAGGGAGGAAATTATACTTTTTCTAGTTTTATTGTTTTAAATGTAGAATATAGTTGGAAATGTGAGATGTTGAGGCCACTCTGAGACTACAGTCACATAACAGGAACATCGCTGGCTTTCGGATTGGTTTCAGTTTTCCCATCAGTGTGTAGGTGTCAATGAGTCCATTTCCCAAAATCATCCACCAAACCCCCACAGCAGCTTGTAGGCCCCTGATTTTGCTTATGATGTCTTCTTGAACTTTAAACTATGAACATTAATGAAGACTATCATTTAATAGTGCCTATATTGTGCCAGAAATTGTGCTAAGTGTTGAGATATACAAAGTTGTCTAGAAGTTCCTTTTCTCAAAGAGATCAGAGATGAAAATGAAGAACTAATGTAAAAAAATTAAAGCATACTTTAATCATTAAGAAGACTGTATAAGATATAACAATAGATAGAAGTCGTTTATTCTGCATAAAACTTTTAATGAGTACATCAGAGTATGTGACATTTGATCTATGTCTCCAAGGATAAAGGGAAAAGGGAAGTAACATTTGTGTCAAATGGTTATATCTGTATCATCTCAAATTTTCATAACATCAGGAGTATTAGGTTATACTTCTTTCATTTTATGGACAAATAAATACCACCAGCACTATTTAAATAGGTAACTTGACCTAGTTTATATAGCTCATAAGAAGCAGAGTGGAGATGGCAACCAATGTCTACCAGGCCTTAAAACCAAAGATGTTTCCATATTGTAATGACCAGGAATAACACAGATGAAAGCATATACAGAGGCTGAGAAATATGAAAAAATATAGAGAAGTGCTCTGTTCATAAGGATCTAATGTTATATACTATTGTATTTTAAATATCCTTAAAGATAGAAGCAAAAGCTTAAATGGGGGAGTGATGTGATCATATTTGACCTTTGGATAGACAGATTGAAAGCAAAGTATCAAAGAGCTAAACTTAGTTAACAGTGGACGCAGAGAGATCCTTTATAAGGCTTTTCAGTCTTTAGGATGAAAAAACTGTATAGACCTGAAGTAAGAACTGTCAGTGGCAATAAAGAGGAGGAAACAAAACTGAAAAATATTCAGAGGTATAATTTTTCATCAAGGATGAAATGTGAATGAGGAGAAAAGGGTGCCACATAGGTCCTGGATTGGGCCTCTGAGAGAATGGTCATGATGTTTTTTTAAAGTATTTAAAAGGTGATAAAATCACAAATTCAGCCTTGAGCACTTTAACTTTGAGGAGCTTGAGCGATTTCCATTTATATATTCCAGTATAGTTTTGAATATACTATGCTGAAATCCAGGGTCAGCTTTATAGATATAGAAGTCTTTGATAAGTGGGGAGTAGTTAAAATAATAAAGAATGATTGCAATAAACAAAAATTTTCAAATAGATTCAAGTCACATCAACAATCAAGGAAAAGCAAGAAAAAAATCCTTGTATCAGTGAGAGACATAAAAAAGTTAGGAATATAGGGAAAAATTAAGGGAGCTCAAATGTTAGGAATGCATTCAGCCCAAGTAATTATGTAAACAATGCCTTATGTAAAGTCTCTTAAACTATGTTTTACTTTTTTCACATTACAAGATGTCAGAAGGTAGAATATTGCTGACATCAGTTAAGGATCTTTTAGACTGGTTTGTTTTTCTATCTATTCATATTATCATCTTTAACATATGACTTTCCAAAGCTTGTGGTTTTTGCACTTTTTGGCATCACATAAGTATTGGATAGTGGAAAAGATGAGCAGGAAAAGAACCTTCTCCACATTAAGCTTTGTATGTTAATCTGCGAAAGAAAACCTTCCCCAGAAGACATTATTCTATATCTCATTAATCAAATCTAAGTTACATACCCCTTTTATTTTAGGCCAAACTTTTTTATTTTTTATTAAATTATAGGGGTGACATTGGTTAATAACATTATTTGTGTCAGACGTACAATTTTATAACATATTATATATATAATGTGTACATATTATATATATGTAATATATACATATTGCACACAATGCAATATATATATAATCTAGTCTCCTTTAGTCACCATATATTTGACCACGTTTACCCTCTTAATCATTCCCCCTCCCCTTTCCCTCTGGTAAACTTCATTTATGTCCCTCTTAAACCAATCTATGGCCAAGTGAAATTAGATTATCGTGTTTCACCTGGAGACTAGGATAAGGGCCTACCCTCTCCCAAAATTGAGAGATCTCTAACCAAATAAGTAAATGGACAAGTGTTCTGTTAGTAAGAAATAAAGATGAAAAAGTCTTTGGGATAGGCAACATACGTAGCAGCCAATGAGAGAAGAAATTTCAAAAGGAATGAATGGTCAATAGTATCAAATTTGAAAACTAAATGAGACTGAAAAATGATTATTATATCTGGTATTTTTATATATAGACTATTGTGTGCTGGTGACTTCTCTAAAATGATTTTCTAGAGTGGAAACTAGCTTATTTTGGCTTGTTCAATAAATGGGATGTACAAGTTAAGATAAACTTACTCAGAAAGAGTTTGAGAGAGAAAGGAAAAATCAGAAGGAATCCCCTCATTTAGTCCCTGTAACAAATCAAAAATAGTGAAAAGTTGAGGTGAAGGAAAAAGGTTGATTGATGAGTCCAGATTCTAGAGAATACTTGGAGGTGCTGGCCTTTAAGAGCATAGAGCAGAGATTAGGATCATGCATTCTGAATTCCTACATCTCTGAATACATGTCCTGGCTTTGCCATGTGATTATTAGAATTGATTACTAATTATTATAGTTATATTTACTAATTTTACTCTTTGATATACAACACTTTATTTTATTTTTAGTTTGTTATTAATCTAATAAATGTTATATATATATGAAACTAATATAATATAAAAATTTTTTATAAGTGGTCATGGACCAAAGATTATATCATATCATGACCCAAGTATTATAAATATTAAATCTTGAGCACCTGAGTTTCATTTAAATTTTAAAGGCTCTAAGTAGAGAGTGATATGATATATTCAAGTACTTTTGTCCTCGTGATCTCTATAAGCCCAGTAAAGTAAGAAAATATTAAAGGGCTAATAGGTAAGAGAATATCAAATTTGTGACAGAAAAGATGACATTAATTTAGTATGAGAACATTTAGGGCATTGGTTAGAAAAATGATACAGAAATCTTTAAGAAAATTAAAGAAGAGGTTTAACAATGGAATGGAAATTAAAGTAACCCTCTTTAGGCTCATTCTGAAAAATTTAGTCAAATTTTTATTTCCTCAGCCCCTTTCTACAAAAAAATCTGATGCTACCATTATTACTTTTAAATTTTCTATTTTTCTTTTCTTAATCAATTATATGTAACTTAATTAGCAAGGTAAACAAGGAACCTACGTTTATGCCAGTAATACTACTCTTTTTCACTTTTGTCCTCAGGTCATTTGAAAATCAACTCTTCTGTTTCAGTCAATGGATAGACTAAATGACTCCGTGGTCACTGAATTTCTGTTATTGGCCCTTTCTTGTTCTCGGGAGAAAAAGCTTTTTCTCATCGTCATATGTTCTTTTCTCTATATAGGGGTCATCTTGGGAAACTTTTTTATTTTATTTTTAGTAATTTTTGATTCTCACTTACATTCTCCTATGTACTTCTTGCTAGCCAATCTGTCCCTCATTGACATGGGCCTTTCTTCTATAACAGTCCCCAAGATAATCACAGGTCTTATAAATGAATACCAACTGATTTCTTTCCAAAGTTGCATGACACAATTATGCTTCATTCATATCATAGGAGGAGTGGAAATGGTGTTACTCATAGCCATGGCATTTGACAGATGCACAGCAATCTGTAAGCCTCTTCACTACTTGAAAATTATGAATCCTAAAATATGTATTTTATTTGTAATCACTGGCTGGGTAACTGGGGTAATCCATGCAATGTTTCAGTTTTTATTTGTTATAAACTTGCCTTTCTGTGGACCTAATAAAGTTGACAGCTTTTATTGTGACTTTCCTAAGATTATAAAACTTGCATGCACAAATGGAGACAAGTTTGAATTTATTGTCACTGCCAACAGTGGCTTCATGACTTTGGCCACCTTCTTCCTACTAATTCTTTCATATTTATTCATTTTAGTTACTGTCTGGAAACGTTCTTCAAGAGACTTGTCCAAGGCATTTGTCACTTTGTCATCTCATATTGCTGTGGTTTTTTTGTTTTTTACTCCATGTGTGATTTTCTATGTCTGGCCTTCTCCTCCACCATCACTTGATAAAAACTTGTTTATCATTGACTTTGCTATCACTCCTATCTTGAATCCTGCTATTTATACATTAAGGAACAAAGACATAAAAGTAGCAATAAAAAGATTGTACAAAAAGATATCTTATTCCAGATTTTGTTGACCATATCATCTTTGGACCTATAAAACTGTATACTGAACTGCATGCTAGTCCATCTCCACTTAGGCACCTCAAATTCAGCATATCCAGAACAAATTCATCATCTGCCATCCTAAACTTGTTACTACTTCATCTGTGCTGTATAAGACCATTATCATTATCATCATAGAAAATATAAATCCAACATACTAAGAATTGATATTCTTACAGAGAACAGAACAGTCTGACAAAGAACTTTTTAATTTTGAAATTTTGGTTATTTTGCAAATAAAATGATGTAACAAACACCATTTCTGCTATTCATGCATTCTAAAAATAACCTATAAATGTTTTGTTATGAATGTCAAGAATCATCATATTGAATTGTTATCTATGTAGGTCCAATAGTTTTACTTATTATTTAAAAGACACTTTAGCAAAAATAAAAATAAATAGTTTATTTGGAAGGGATGCCTGAAAGACACTGACTCAGAAGTAGGGACATGAGGAAAGAAAGGGAAGGATGCCAATAGAGTGTATTGATTGGTAACTTACTACTGTGAACAACTGGAATGCAATCTTGTTATGGCTCTCTAACAGAATGTATAGATTCTATGACTTATAATTGTTCCACTCAAGAAGAAAAAAAGTTGTGTAGTTTTGTGTTGGTATAGCTCTAAGACACTAAATCCATGGCAGTTCCAGGCTTCTGCACTTAGTTGGTTGAGGACTTCTGATATCCAGAGAAAAGTCCTCAGGCAGAAAGTCTGTGTAGCTTATGGTATAAAATGTTCTAAATTCTTGGAAATAATGAGGAAAAAGGATAAGTATGAATACCAGGCATTAGATACACTCCACATCTTCCCATGCTAGAGACACTTACGCTTCTAAGTTAATTCCATCATTGATTCTTCAAATACAGAAGTTTTAATGGAACAAGTATTTATGGGTCCTATTATTGCATATGTTACCAGGATGTTTATCATCTTCAGCCTCCACAACCCACTGTAGATATCATTCATATTTATCTAGCACTTCTGTTGATCTAGATCACTTATCCTGAATCATATCTTCCTACTTGAGCAGCCTGAGTCCATAATTAACCATGCCCTGTTAGGTTGTAATTGCTGCATTTCCCCATTTACAGTTATCTTCCATCATGGTTGATTCAAGTATAGCGGCAACTCTATTTCTTCATGAAGGTTAATTATCCCAGGCATGATATTAACTTTTTTCTTTGTCTGCTGAGCTACAAACACAAGGGAACCAAAATGACCTGAAAGTTACTAAAACTTGATACTTATTGTAGTATTTATTTTGTTTCCAAAAGAAGCATTCTCCCCACCCCAGCAGAGGTCCAAGTCATAGGTCTAGAATACTCCAATTCTCCAACGAAGTGAAGATAAATAGAACCATTTTCACCATCTGCCTTTGGTTTTCAGATATGCATTCTTGGGACCAATATCATATAATGTCCAAAGTTTAAGTCACATATGAAAGCACAAAAGTCATCCCAAAAGTGAAATTTAGTTACACCTTTACTTGCACCTTTAAAGGGCTATTCCCATGTTCTATCATACTGACAGCTTCTGTTTGCTACCATATACTGCAGCACCAGTATACCACTTGCTTATGTACCCACTGTTGCAATTTCTTTGCTATAAAGATATTCCTTTGTCCTAAGCAATGTTATGAAAAATGTTAGGCATGTTATATATCTCTAAATCATCTAATGGCTAAGGTACTACTGTAAGGATAGTCATAGCCATACTTGGAACACATGTTTTTCTCCAGTAAGAACAATATGCTGTTCTTCCAGTGTGGGAAGGATCTAATGTAAACTTGCCAACAAGTTGCTGATTGAATGCCTCAACAAATTAAACCCCACCAATGAGAAGAGACCTTGTTGAAAGAACCCATAGAATGACTTTTTCTTGACTATTCAAAATATTTCATCCATGGACCCACCGTACAAGAAAAAACCCTTAGAAATACTTCATCCTTGCCATTTCCAACTACTTCATTCATGGGTCCATTGTGCAAGCACTGGAGTTGGTGAGACAGGTAATTAATTCTGCTTTTTAACATGATTCTTGAACTATTATAAGATAAGAAATATAAAAAGTACACATGTATTTCTTCCTGCTTTTTTTCTGGCTAAAAGAGCAATTATATCGCATTTCAATATGACCTATATGTAATTTATCACTATTCATTTTAAGTGACAATCCCACAGTTTTGTAAAAATTACAAAATTGACCCACATTTGTGGGAAAAAATATCATAGATTAGAGTTATTTAGTAGTTCCCAGAAAAGTGCTAAAATGATTGTTATTTTTCCTTTCCTTAAACACATAAAATAAATGTTAACCCATATGGTTTGGAATGGAGAAAACAAATGAAATATAAGCTCCAGAAGTCTGTACTGTTTAATGTACACTCATCGTAATAAAGACAAAGTGATTAGAATAGTAAAGAGATCTAAGTTTTATCATGCAATAAAAGTGGATTCTCAAAACAAAGGTAAATAAATCCATATAATTATAAATATTTAAGAATTTAAACAAACAAAAATTGGGTTCTTTACACACACACATACAAATAGATAATACATTTCAAACATAAGTTAACATGATCAAAATACTTTAAGATTGCATACAAAGCAAGTTTTAAAAACAGATGAAATGTATATAATTGTGGCACAAAGTATGCAAGGCAGAACAAGCAGAAAACATGGAGAAAAAAAATTGTATTTTATTATATTAACTTTCACTTTGTAAAAAAAAAAAAAATACTTTCAGTTTCTGCTTCCACATGTAAGGAGCTTGGAAGTTGATACTCATCTTAACAACAAGTAAAAAGCTGAACGGACTGAAAAGTCAACTCTTTTCAGATCCAAAAGAGATGAGATGTCACAGGACAAACTGATGCCCCCAAGATTAGAGAGACAGGCAAATACAGCTCACTGTGGCTTATTTGAGCAAAGACAAAAAGAAACTGAACTATAATTGACAAATTCCTGGGGCTCAGGGCACACCACTCTGAGAGTTAAAAATATTCCAGAGGAATGCAGTCATAAGGTGTCCCACCAATACCTTGAGATTTAGTTCCAGGAGCTTGACCAGATTCCCACAGTAAATATCTAAGAAAAAAAATCCCCTTGTGCTTCTGGCAGAGAGAGGGGAAAAGGAGCCATTTTGAAATATACCAGAGCACTCTGCTGTGTTAACAAGCCCTGCCTTCAAGGGAAACTAATTAGCCAGAACATAACCTATTGAAGTATTATCAGAGCCTACTGACATGGGAAAGGGAGTTATCCAACTCCAGGCAGAGCTAGTCTTCATATGGGAGAAAAGAAATACCTAACTCCAGCTCACTCTAGCCATCCTGTGCCATCTAAGGAGGGGAGGGAAAAACTGATACATTTTTTTAAGTTCACTCTACAGAAGCACAAGCTGAGTAAAAGACTGAGACTTAATCATAAAACTATAGAACACTTTCCTTCATCCAGAACTCACCATCACATTACCAAAAGCCTATTTACAACAGTTCCTTCTACTCAATAAATCATATCCAGATACCAAAAAAAAAAAAAAAATACAAGGCATACCATAATTTGAAGAGACAGCAAGCATCAGAACAAGACATAGCAGGGATGTTGAAATTATCAGACTGGGAGTTTAAAACAACTATGATAAATAAATAAAACAACTATGATTAATATGCTAAGAGCTGTAATAGAAAAAGCAGATAGCCTGCAAGAAAAGATGAGCAATGTAAGCAGAGAGATGAAAATCATAAGAACCAAAAAAAAAAAAAAAAGTTATAGATCAAAAATACTTTAACAAAAATGAATAATGCCTTTGATGGGATTATTAGTAGATTAGATGTGGATATCTTATCAGTAGATTAGACATAGATGATATGTCAATCGAATCCTCAAAAAAACAAATAGTAGAGAGAACAAAAAGTGAAAACAAACAGAACAGAATATCTAAGAACGTAATGACATCTGTAGACTACTTCATCCAACAACTACAAAACACAAATTCTTCTCAAGCTCACATTGAGTATTCACCAAGGTAGACCACATTTTGGGCCTTAAAATACATCATAACAGATTTAAGTGAATAGAAATCACACAATATCTCCTCTAGGACTATAGTGTAATTAAACTAGATAGAAATAAATAACAGAAATATAAATGGAAAATCCAAAAAAACATAGATATTAAACAACACACTTCTAAATAACACAAAAGTCAAAGCAGAAATCTCGAGAAATTTAAAAATATGTTGAGCAAAATGATAATTAAAACACACTTATCAAGAATTTGTGTGATACAACAAAAGCAATGCGTAGAGGGAAATTTGTAGCATTGAATGCATATATTACAAAAGCAATATTTAAAATCAAAAATCTAAGTTCTCCTTCAGAAACCGAAAACAGAAGAGTTATTTAAACCTAAAGCAAGCAGAAGAAATAAATTAGAGCAGAAATCGTGAAATTGAAAACAGGGAATCAGTAGAGAAAATCAATGAAACCAAAATCTGTTTGTTTGTTTTTTTTTGAAAAGATCAATACAATCAATAAACCTCTAGCAAACTAACTAATAAAAAAGGGAGAGGAGAGAAATTGCTAATGTCAAAAATGAAAAAGAGCCCATCACCACAGATCTCATGAACATTAAAAGCATGACAAAGGAATACAGTGAACAACTTTATGCTTACAAATTTGATAATCTAGATGAAATGGACAGTGTTCTGCAAAAACACAATCTGCCAAAACTTACATAAAATTAAATAGATCATCTGAATAGTCTTATATCTATTTTTAAATTGAATTAATAATTAAAAATCTATCAAAACAGAAAACTCCAGGCCATATGAGTTCACCAGTGAATTCCTCCAAACATTTACAAAATGGCAACAATTCTCTACAATATTTTTCACATAGAAGGAGAGGGAATACTTACTAATTTATTCTATGACACCATCATTACCCTAATAGTAAACCAGACAAAGACATTACAAGAAAAGGAAACTACTGATACGTATCTCAAATGAGCATAGATGCAATCATCTTCAGAACAATATTTGCAAATCGAATCCAAAAGAGTATTTAAAAAGTTATACACAACAATCAAATGGGAATGATCTCAAGTAGTCAAAACTGGTTCAACATTCAAAAATCAACTGATGTAATCCATCATATTAACAAGCTAAAGAAGAAAAATGACGTGATCATATCTGCATAAATACTTCATGCAAAGTATTTGACAAAATTTAACACCCATTCCTGATTTAAAAATCTCAGTAAACTAGAACAGAAAGAAACTTTCTCAACTTGATAAAGACTATTAACAAATATCCTACAGCTGACATCATAATTAATGGTGAGAAACTTGAAGCTTTCCCATTAATATCAGATACTAACCAAAGATATCTCCTCTCATCACTCCTTTTCAATATTGTACAAAGGTCTTGTTAATGCAAAAGGCAAGAAAAGGAAATAAAAGGCATACAGGTTGAGAAGAAGACATAAAACTGTTTCTATTTGCAGATGACATGACCATCTATATAGAAAATCTGAAAGTATTAAAAAAAAAAAAAAACTCCTAGAACTGAAAAGCAATTATAGCAGGTTGCAAGATAACACAAGGTTAATATATAAAAGTCAGTTGCTTTCCTATAGACCAACAATAAACAAATGAAATGTGAAATTAAAAATAAAATACCAAGAAAGACGGCAGACTATGTAAAAGCAGAGTGTGGGTCCTCCCAGGTTTGCATTGAAATTACAACCAAAATATAAAATAATCAATGTGGAAAATCACCTGAAGTCTAGCTGATCAAAACACCTATATCGGATAATATAAAGGAGCCACATTGAAGCCGGTAGGAGGTGCAGGCTGGACCTGCACCTGTGGATGGTGGCGGATCACTGGAAGGGAGAGAGAAGCTGCAGAGGCTCTCCTGAAGAAGAGCGGGGGGAGTCCTGGCCTCATTCTGGAGCTCCCCAGCCCAGGGTCCCAGCCCAGAGAAGAGGAAACTCCAATAACTCTGACTGTAAAAACTAAAGGGGTTCCCACCATCTGGGCGAGACAGAAGGAGACTGAAACCTTAGACACCCCTTTGAAGGACCCGCGCACAGGCTTTTTGAACTGCAGACACTCCACCAGGACACAGGAGGTAGGTCAGAGTCTCGCTCTGGATTCATACTAAGAAAGTCTGCGTTACCTGGCGCCATGATGAGGGCTGGACAGGCAGGCAGTCATCATTGCACCTTAGTCTGGCCCCCCGACTGGGCAATCTAGAGACCAAGCCAGCTTGACTGTGCAGACCCCTCACACAGGGCCCTTAGGTAGCGCTTGTTTGAGGAGATCAGCCAGCCCCACCCAACCTACAGATTGCCCGGGGCCTTTGTTTCTGGATGGCTGCCTCACACTGAGCTCTTTCAGGGCCAAGCATTTGCAGCTGGCAGCCAGTTCTATCAAGGCACATCTCCAAGATAGGATCAGGCAGCTCACTTGGGTGGACCTCAGGATCTGTGGGCAAGTCCTAGGCAACAACTGGTCTTGCTATTATCTGGGACTTCTGTGAGAATAGGAGAATGATTACCAAAATTGCAGCAAAAAATTGGTTGTATTGATCTGACTGCCATTGTCTCCTGAGACCCTGCCTCACCCTACCTACAAATTGTCCCAGGCAGCCCATTGACAGTGAACTGCCACAGCCCTGACCCTTCCCACAGAGTTTCCCAATTCACACAGGCAACAAATTTTGGCCGATACTGCATGGAAATCTGTTGCAGGCTGATTTCTGTAAGAGCTGAATTATTATGTCCAGGTTGCTCAGGGGTCTGTGGGACCTCCCCTGATGGCAGCTTGTCTCACTGTGATCTGTGACTACAGCAGGAATGCCTGGGCACAGAAGTGGCAGCAAAACTGAGGCTGTATTGGCTGGATGGCCCCCAGAGTCTCCCTGAGCCTGCCCCAACCAATACACAAAGTGCCCACTGCAGGTTGATAGATAGCTGCCCCTGTCCTGGGGTAGAGCATTCAGGCCCAAGGTGGGCAGCAGCTGACATTGCTATGATTGGAAACTTCTACAGGGAGCCACAGAGACAATGCTGACATGGAAACTGACACTAAAGTGGCAGGAGAAATTTACTCAATAGACCCAGGAGACTCTCAGAGTCCCTGCACCACCCAACACGCATATCACCCAGAGGCTTTTCCAATTTCAGAGACTCATAAGCAACTGACAGGCAGTGTTAGGCCTTGAGGAGCACTGGTCCCTCTGCTAAACTGCCATAGGTAAGGGACGGGAGATAACCAACCACTGCCTACAGTGTTGTCTCTTCCACTTACCTAGAGATCCAGCATAGGCAACAGCTATCTGTGGATCACTTTGTGGTTCTCACCAGGTAGCAGTAGCTGACCTTGGCCTACTGAGGACCCCCTCCCAAGGGACAACAAAACCAATGCATCCAAAGCCTGGCTCCAGACCACAACAGAGTGAACTCTGACCAGCCCCATTAGCGGTACGTACAAAGGGTGGTTGCAATAAGTACACAAGCCTGCTAGGGTAAATCCCACTCAGCGGGGTCAGCCCCTACACAGCAACTCTTACCCTGTGCATGCAGCCAATTTCCACAATTATTCTGAGCGTTATCTCATCCACTGATCTGCTAACAACAATAAAGGCTTAGCAACAACAGAAGATCACACAAAACCCACAAAAAAAAATCACATCCAGCGCCCCTGGAATAGAGAATCAGGCAGAGTGCACCTACTGGGCCACACAGGACACCTTCCACATTAAGCCATCTGGCCAAGTCTGAGAGACAAAACAAATATTCCTGACACATAGACACGAACATAGAGAGGCTAATAAAATGAGAAAACGAAGAAACATGTCACAAATGAAAAAAAAAAAAAGAGAGAAAACTCCAGAAAATAAGCTAAATAAATGAAGGCAAGCAAGCTACCAGAGACAGAGTTCAAAATAATGGTTATAAAGATGCTCAATGAATTTATGGAGAGAATGGATGAGCACAATGAGAACATCAACAGAGAGATAATAAGCATAAAAAAAAGACATAGAAACCATAAAAAAGAACCAGATAGAAATGAAGAATACAATAACTAAAATGAAGAATACACGGGAAGAATTTAACAGTAGACTAGATGAAGCAGAAGATCGAATTCGTGAACTGGAAGGAAAAAGAGCTGAATACACCCAATCAAGAGAACAAAAAGAAAAAAGAATTTTAAACAATGAGGATAGTTTAAGAGACCTCTAGGACAATATGAAGTGTAAAAATATACAGATAATAGGAGTACCTGAAGAAGAGAGGGAGCAAGTGATTGAGAATCTACTTGAAAAAATAATGACAAAAATCTTCTCTAATCTGGCAAAGGAATTAGACATACAAGTTCAGGAAGCACAAAGAGTCCCAAGCAAGAGGAATTCAAGCAGACTCACATCAAGACACATGATAATTAAAATGCCAAAGATCAAAGACAAAGGGAGAATCTTAAAAGCAACAAGAGAAAGGAAGCTAGTTACTTACAAGGGTACCCCATAAGAACGTCTCCTGATTTTTCAATGAAAACTTTGCAGGCCAGCAGGGACTGGCAATAAATATTTAAAGTCATGAAAAACAAGAATCTACAACCACAACTACTCTGCCCAGCAAGGCTTTTGATTGAAATGGAAGGTGAAATAAAGAGCTTTCCAGAGAGGAAAAAGCTTAAGGAATTCTTCACCAACAAGTCAGCATTACAAGAGATGTTAAAGAAACGTCTATAAAAAGAGAAGGGGTGAAAAAAAATAGAAATAACAAATATGAATAATAAAATCATAAATAATAAAATGGCAGTAACTATTAACCTATCAGTAATCACTTTAAATGTAAACAGATTAAATGCTCCAATCAACATAATAAAGGCCATATATGACACACCTATAGCTAACATCATATTCAGTGTGGAAAGGAACAAGGCAAGGATGCCCACTTTCACCACTCCTCTTCAACATTGTATTAGAAGTCTTACCCACAGCAATCAGACAATATAAATAAAAGGTATCTGAATTGGAAAGGAAGAAGTAAAACTCTCACTATTTGCCAATGACATGATACTACATATAGAGAACCCTAAAGATTCCACCAAAAACTGTTAGAACTGATCAATGAATTCAGTAAAGTTGCAGGTTACAAAATAAATATTCAGAAGTCAGTGGCATTTTTATACCCAACAATAAACTTTTAGAAAGAAATTAAGAAAACAATCCCATTTACAATTGCATTGAAAACTGTAATTGCATTAAAATACCTGGGAATCAAATTAACCAAGGAGGTAAAAGACCTGTTATGGAAAATTATATGTCTTTGAAACAAGAAAGTGAAGATACATATAAATGGAACATGTATTGTGCTTATGGGTTGGAAGATTCAACATCATTAAAATGGCCATACTACACAAAGCAATCTATAGATTCAATGCATCCCTATCAAAATACCAATGGCATTTTTCAGAGAGCTAGAACAAATAATCCTAAAATTTATATGGAACCATAAAAGATCCCAAATAGCCATGGCAATCTTGAGAAATAAGAACTAGTTGGAGGTATCACACTACCTGATATCAAACTATACTCCAAGGCTACAGTAATCAAAATAGAATGGTACTGGCATAAAAACAGATGCATTGATCAATGGAACAGAACATAGAGCTCAGAAATAAATCCATGCTTACACACTCACTTAATATATGACAAAGAAGGCAAGAATATACAATGGGGTGAAGACAGTCTCTTCAATAAATTGTATTGGGAAAATTCAAAAGATACATGCAAAGAAAAAAGAAACTGGGCCATCTTCTTATACCATATACAAGAATAAATTCAAAATGGATTAAAGTCTTAAATGTAAGACCTGAAACCATAAAACTAGAAGAAAACATAAGCAATAAATCCTCTGATATTACTAACAGTAATTTCTTTTCAGATATATCTCCCCAGGCAAGGGAAACAAAAGAAAAAATAAACAAATTGGACTACATCAAACAAAAACTTTTTGTACAGCAAAAGGAACCATCAACAAAACAAAAAGACAAACAACTAATTGGGAGGAAATATCCACTAATGATATGTCTGATAAGAGGTTAATATCCAAAATATATAAAGTAATCATTCAACTCAGCAATAAAAAACAAACAATCCAATTTAAAAATGGGCAGAAGACATGAACAGATACTTCTCCAAAGAAGAAATACAGATGACTAACACACATGAAAAGATTCTCAAGGTCATTTTAATCATCAGAGAAATGCAAATTAAAACCACAATGAGACACCTTTCAGAATGGCTATCATCAATAAAAGAGCAACAAGTATTGACGAGAATGCGGAGAAAAGGAAACTCTCATACACTATTGTTGGATTGAAAATTGGTACAGCTGCTATGGAAAACAGTCTGGAGTTTCTCAAAAAATTAAAAACATATACACCTTTGACTCAGCTATTGCACTTCTTGTGGTTATCCAAAGAAAACCAAAACAATAATTCGTAAAGATCTATGAACCCCACTATTCATGGCAGCACAATTTACAATAGCCAAGATATGGAAGCAATCTAAATGCCCATCAACAGATGATTGGGGAAAAAAGTTATGACATATATACAATGGAGTATTACTCAGCCATTAAAAAAAAATGAAATTCTACCATTTGCAATGACATGGATGAACCTAGAGGTTATTATGCTGAGTGAAATAAGTCAGACCAAGAAAGATAAATACCATATGAATTTACTTATATATGGAAAAGAACAGACTAATCAAAAACTGACTCATAGATATAGAGGACAATTTGGCATTGGACAGAAGGGATGGGGGAGTTGCAGGCTGAGATAATGGGATGAAGGATTAAAAATTACCAATTAGTAGTTGATAGATGATCACAAGGATGGGAAGCACAGCTAAAGGGGTGATAGAGTAATCAAGCAGATAGTTTCACAAACTATATAAATGTCTAACCAATGTCCTGTATACTTGAAACAAATAATAAAATTAAATTTGAAAAAACAAACAAAATACCATTCACATTAGCAACCAGAAAAACGAAATACTTTGGTATAAATCTAACGAAAATGTACAAACTTATATGAAAAAAACTACAAAACTCTGATGAATTAAATATAAGAACTACATAAATGAAATATTCAGTGTTTATAAATGGGAAGACTAAATATTGTCACAAGCTCAGTTCTTCTAAATTTGACCTACAGATTCAACTCATTCTCAATAAAAATCTGAGCAAGTTATTTTAAGAATATTAACAAGCTTACTGTAACATTTATATTGAGAGGCACAAGATTTAGAATATCTAGCACAATACTGAAATAAAATAAAATTGGAGGACTAACATTACAAGACAATGCATTAGTGGCAAAATTTTTTTAAATAGGCAAATAGGTTAACAGAATCAAATAGAGAGTTTAGAAAGAGACCCCCATACAAAGGAAGAAGGCAATATAATGGAGCAAAAATATTCTCTTCAACAAATGGTACTAGAACACCTGGACATCCACATACAAAAAAGGCAAATCTAGACACAGACCTTACACCCATCATAAAAATTAACTCAAAATGAATCATAGACCCAAATGTAAAATGAAAAACTGTAAAACTCCTAGAAGATACCATAGGAGAAAACCTAGATGACCTTGGGTATGGTGATGTTTCCTTAGATACAATGCCAAAGACATAATTCACAAAAGAAATAATTGATTATCCGGACTTCATCAAAATTAAAAATTTCAGCTCTTTAAAAGTCAGTATAAATAGAATGAGAAGACAAGCCAAAGACTGAAGTATTTGCAAAAGACACATGTGATAAAGACTGTTATTCAAAATATATAAAAAGCTCTTAAAGCCCATTATAAAAACAAATATTTGATTAAAATATAGACCAAAGACTTTAACTGGCCCCTCATCGAAAAGATATATGAATGGAAAATAAGCATGTGAAAAGATTCTCCACATCATATGTGAACAGGGAAATGCAAATTAAAACAATGAGATGCCACTACATGCCTATTAGAATGGCTAAAATCTGGAACGTTGACAATACCAAATGCTGGCAGAAATGTTGAACAATAGAAACTTTCATTTATCAATGGTAGGAATGCAAAATGGCACAGCCACTTTTGAAGATAGTTTCACAATTTCATACAAAACATACTCCTGCCATACCATCCAGCAGTAATTCTCATCAATGGGAAAGAATCAGAAATGTTTATGGGAATATCACCCTTCATAATGCCTGTTTCTTGTTTCTGGGAAAAAAAAGCATTGATACATGGAGTTCGTTTTCTCCCACTTCACAAATGGGTGCATCTGCAACATTTATGGATGACTTCTCACTCTTCCCCAACTCAGCAAATCTACATTTGATATAGTAAGTTGGCAGTTCCACAGTCTCTGTGCTAAACAAAACTTATTTCCCTCCTTCCCAGCACGTTACTTCACACAATATACAGGAGATATTCTAATGTCTTCCTTCTTTCCCTATCTCTCATCACCAATCAAGTATCTCTTCCGATATTTTTTTTCTTGAGGAAAATTAGCATGACTCTTAGGCCTGGTTCCCTAAAGAAAGAAATAAAACGTTAGTTATTGGGAATCTGAGAAGCATCAATGTGTCACTGAAACATATTGCTACTAACTATAGTCCCACTAGGAAGACACATACATTTTGTCTTGGAGATACTTACACTACAAAGCAGAAAACAAAATTACCAAGTTTTTCCAAATGCTGCTGCACACCATAGAACAGAACAGGTAGGTCAGAAAAATACTCCTAGTGTTAAGAAATAATACAGCACTTTCTTTTATATATTTCTTCTACTTTCTGTCCTTCTTTTCTACTTGTCTACTTCCTTTTTGTTTCCAGTTATTTCAATTTATTGGGTGCATTCTTATTATTTTAATCACTAATTTTATTATGCATGAAGAAAATATTTTTAAAAGTATAGACATTTTTGATGTCTCTCTTTGGAGAGTTGGTATTCCAAGGACCTTTTACCTCTCACTTTCTTCAACACCTTATATACTTCACATTTCCCATTGTGGAAACCAAATATATTTATGTCTTGCCCATCTCATTCCCACCCATACACCTAATAGATTACACCAGGATAAGTGATTCTCTACCCTCACATAGAGAATGCTGGGGTCATTCCCTCTGCTTGGCATTTTGGATAAAACATTTGATGGCATTAGCCAATGACTGGATCAGAAATTAAAAGAAGAATGATAAAAATAAATGTGGCATAATAGAAATGATGTCCATCAGTTCTGAAAAGGATCTCTATTACAAGTGAGCTAGTTGGTTAAGTGTAGAGATTAAAAGAAACAGTAGTGAATATGGCACATTAGTGAAGAAGACATTGTTAAAATGAGTTTTCAACAGCTTTGCTTCTTTATGTCTTCAGTCTTAAGATAGTTATAATTGCTCTTAACCCCTTAGAGGAGAAGAAATTTTTAATCACTGAAGTCAGAAGATCTATATTCTATCTGATTTTCTACATCACCTATTTGAAAAGTCACATGTTAAAACCAAGATATCCAGAAGGGATAGCAACCAACTTTTGTGAAACTCTGCCTCTAGAGAATTTCTGATCTTTAATGTTTTCTAAAATAGTAAAAGAACTAAGTATTTTAAAACTGTTTACATGTTCTTCTCTTACACTCTAAACATAAACTCAATATCTCAGGGTTAACTAATTGTTAGCATTAACTCCTGACAAATCTTGAACAAAAGATGGAATCCTCTTTAAACATGGTAGTCACTACAACATAGCAGTACATGAAGTTACTAGTCAATCTGATTTCGCTACACATTTTTTGGCTTTTCTTTATTGACAGGTTTTTTCAATCAGTCTTATCCATTTTTGGAAAATATAAAGGAAAATTAAAAATAATAAAATTAGGTTGGCAAGCTAAAGGGGTGTCTTTTTTGGTGCTTTCTCATTACTTTCAGTGTATGACTTGCCTTTTCCAAAAAACTGAGATGGACACAGTATAATTCTAAAAAGTTCCATTCAGCCACCAAACTTTTATATTCCTTAACTAAAAACTCATTCATATATATATTCATTTTTCTCTAACCAAGAAGCATGCACATCTCTGGTTAAAATTTCATATCAAGTACCTAGATTTTCTTCATTGTATACCCAATAATAGTCATTTGCTGAATGAAAAATGATCGTTAACTAGGATTACTGAAACTATAAACTAGTGCCAAAAAAATTAATGATTTACCTCTAATTTCACATATATGCATACTCCACTTCCTCCATAAATCTTACAATATTTCTTTTTCCTTTTCTTGCCCCTCTTTCTTGTTGCTTTCTTTCATTTCATTTTTGTAATTTTTATTACAAATGCATGATAAACATAGAAAAAAATACAATGTAGTCAACATTTCTAATGTAGTTACCTAATATGTCATTATTCAAAGTGATTATCTTGAGGTATTAATGTATATACTTACACATTTTTGCAGCATATTCATGTAAACCATATCACATAAGACGTACTCCTTTGTAACCAATTTTTGTGACTTAAAAATTTATTGGATGTGTAAACAAATCTAAATTTCCATCATTTATAATTGCCACTTTATCTTTGGTATGAATCTTATCAATTTTTCCTTTATGCATATTTTTCATATTTTATTTTTTTAAATGTACTTCTAATTTTTTATTCTATATAAAATAATGAATAGGTCCAAATATATTTCATAAGTAGACATCTTCAACCTTTCTACTTCCTTGTAGTGCTAATCACAGATATTCTGTCTTTCAAAGTTGTTTATAATAATTTTACTCACCTTTAAAGAGCATTTTAGCAGAACTAAGCTTCAAATATTTGAAGACAAGCTATTGTGACCTTTATTTTTATGACTCCAAAGTGCTGTAGTTTTTACATACTCTTAATGTATCATATTAATATTTTATTTCAGTGAAGACACCATTATTTTTATATTTTTATTTATATTTTATTTCAGTGAAGACACCATTATTTTTCAGTTTCATGTTTGAATTGCCAATTATTAATCCTAGAACAGAGCTCAAAAGCACAAAATCTTTCTCAATCCCAACAAGGTGCTAAAAAGCCTTCTTTCTGAGCCTTTTGATGCTTTCTTTGTGGTTTGCAGTTTCACTAGATTTAAAGTGATCATTCTCCAAGTGACTGGTTGCAATCACAAGTATTGAAAACTATCAGAAGAGTAAAACTTTTTCATTTTATGCTACTTCCCCTCTTAAATTCAACACTTTTTCCTCATTGGCTTATTACTATTTTGTGTGATTCATGTCTGAGATTTCTGAGTTGTGAAATAAAATAATATTTAGAAAGAAAGTTCACTTACCGAATGTATGGACAAATGTGATTGAGTTTGAGCATAATAAATATGAATTGAACATTACACTATTCGTGACATGGAAGGTTTTTTTTAATATAATGAATAAAACTGAAGAAACCAGAATTATTGCACAAAAAATGTGGTAAAGAAGTACTCTGTTAGGAGAGTGTTATACTTTGCTTTTAATTCCTTACCTTACCTGCATATTTCCATGATTTTTATCCTTGTCTTTCTGGTCTAACTTCTGATTATCTCAATTCTCTTAGTCATTTATCTGCCTTTCACCTGCCCTCTCTATGTGTTTTCTAACTTCACATTTTAGTACTTGCAACATATTTCCTACAAAATCATTGATGGGCAATGTATCAATGTTTAATACCCGTGTTTCTTAATTCTTCCTTATTTTCTACCATCAGAATACTTCAGCTTCTCTCCTGATTGAGTCAATAGATGGAGCAAATGACTCTGTGGTATCTGAATTTGTGTTGATTGGACTTTCAAATTCATGGGAGATGCATCTTTTTCTCGTTGGGTTCTTCTCGGTGTTCTACATGGGAATTATCCTGGGAAACCTCTTCATTATGTTCACAGTAATTATTGACTCTCATTTATACTTCCCCATGTACTTCTTACTAGCCAACCTCTGTTCTTAATCTAGGTCTTTCCTCCTCCAGAGTACCCAAAATGATCTCTGATCTTTTCACTGACTGTAATGTTGTTTCTTTTCCAAAATGCATGATATTTTTATTCATGTCATGGGTGGAGCTGAAATGGTGCTGCTCATAGCAATGGCATATGACAGATACACCGCAATCTGTAAGCCTTTCTGCTACCTAACCATAATGAGCCCAAAATGTGTGTGTCCTTTGTCATGGCTTTCTGAATAATGGAGATACTCCATGATGTATTTCAGTTTTTTTTGTCTTAAACTTGCCTCTTTGTGGCCCTAATAAAGTAGACAATTTTTATTGTGATTTCCCTAGAGTTATGAAACTTGCTTGTGTAGACACCTACAAGCTATAATTTGTAATCATTGCTAACAGTGGTTTTATGTCAATGGCTATCTTCTTTTCCTTAATTATATCTTACATCTTCATTTTAGTCACTGTCTGGAAACGTTTCTCCAGGGACTTATCCAAAGCATTTGTCACCTTGTCAGCTCACATCACTGTGGTGATTTTGTTTTTCACACCATGCATGTTTCTTTATGTGTGGCCTTTCCCTACAACATAAGTCCTTGTTCATTGTTGACTTTGCTATGATCCTTATCTTGGATCTTGCTATTTATACATTAAGAAACAAAGACATGAAAGTGGTTATGAGAAGACCAGGCAAACTGATTGTGGGTTCCAGTAGGATCTCACAATGAATGGATCAGATCTAGAGTATGAGATGTTTCAGGCTCACCAAGAACACTGAGGGTCACGTGACCATTATCATTACTATGGTAAGAATTACTATTTGGGGAGATAGTTCAATAAAGTTTATCTTGTAGAAATGAATTGTCAAGTCTGAGTGATTTATCATCCCAGCCAAAAGTTTCATTGAGAAGAGAGATGAAAATAGAAAGCTGAGCTGATTTTCAGGAGTAAACTTACATTTAAGCACCATTCTCTAGATAATATTTTCTGGGACTTGATAATTGTAATTACTTTGAATTATAAATAAATACCTCAAAAATGATAACTATGTCTCATAGTAAGTTTATGAATTGAGGAGATAAAATGTGAGTTTGGATAAACCATAAATCAATAAAGTATATTTTTAAATTTCTCCTTTAATTTTAGTTTAAATGAGAATAAGAAGAAAGTTAATTATGTATTACCTATGTTAAGCCTTAAACTTAGACTTGACTTCATTTTGAGCTTTCTGTTTAGGATGCTGTTTTAGTTTTGTGTTTAGATATGAATGATTGCAGGTACAGAGAGAATTTCTTTAACACTATCAATAATTTAAGTAAGTACAGACTAGAAATTTTTGCACTTTTCTCTGCCTCTCTGTTATTCTAAAAAATTAAGAGCTTTCAATATTCAATTCTGGTGATATATTCTCTAAAAAAAGACACAGAAATAGTATCTATTTCACAGGAGAATAATCACCTAGGATGTGTGTTTAGAGGTCCTGTTTTCCTTGAATAAGGTTTTCTGGTCATTCAAAAGATCTCCAATAAGAGTTTATATAACTTCTTTGATAGTCTTGGATAAATATAAAGGCAAAAACAGTGAAGCACATTTAATTTAATTGAGGATTTTTATATTTGTAATAAAAGCTTTATTGAAGTTATACATCATTTTTTCCATTTGTTTCCATTGCTCTGTAAATAAAATCTGCTCAATTAAATGAAACTAATGCCTTCATTCTTTTCCCTTCCAATAATATCTCTGGCTTTCTCTGTATAAATAAATCAATGGTACTTTTTTCTAATGCTTTGCTATTTACCTGGATGGGTATTTCTTCTTTACTTAGTCATTGCTAACCATGCCTTTCATCAAATACTCTACTGGGCTTCTACAATACCACAGTCTCCTGGTTTTTCTCCTACTTCTTAGGGAATTCCTTCCCAGTATCAATTTTTTTTTTGTTTCCTTCATGTGCTCAACCACCACACTTACTGTTTCTCAGAATTCCACCTTTGCCCTGTTCTCACTATATATGCTATCCCTAAGTGGCAGTTATTCCTATAGTTTTATTACTAAGAGCTAGGTCCCCTCAAGGCTAAGGTACTATTTTTTGAGTTTCTAATTCACAAATCTAACAGCCCACTTACTTGGATGATTCACAGGCATTTCCCACTCAACAAGCCTGAAACTAAACTGTCTCCTCCTTTAACCTGCTCTTCTTTCAGAGCCCTCAGTCACAATAAATGGCATCAATATTTATTCAGTTTTTCAACCCAAAATCTTGGAGTAATAATGGTTTTTTCCTTCCTCCTGATCCCCAATACTCATTCAGTCAGCAAGTCTTATTAATTTCACATTCTAAACACCTCATAAATACATCCTTTTATTTTCTTTTAAAATATCACCATTCTCATCTAGACTTCACATGTCATATTTGGAACAAAATATTAAGTCACCTATATGTTCTTCCAACTTCAAATCTTGTTTCCCTAATTCCCATTACCTACAATTCAGTAACAGATGTTTAAAATATATAAATGTGATTATTTTGCTTAACACCCATCATATACTTGCCATTGCCCTTAAATTAAAATACTAACTCCTTTTTTAAATTTATCATGCCATTCAGGGCCTAACTCCCATACTTCCTTTCAGCCTCAAGATAACAACATGCTCTCTTTTTGCAATTCCAGAGCCAGTTTTGTTTTCTTTAACTTGCCTGAAAACTTCAAACTGTCTTATCTCCGAAGCTTTGCACTGGTTAATTATTCTACCTGAAACATTGGTCCTTCATGCTTTGCCTATTAACATCTATTCATTCTTCAAAATTCAGTCTCAGTATCATTTACCAGGGAGGACTTCACAGAACTTAGGTCCAATAGGGTTCCTCCACTGTATATTATCATAGCACTCCCTATTACCACTTTGTAACATTAATCACATTCATAATTTCTTATTTAGTGTATGTCTCCCTCATTGCATTCTAAGTTTCATGTGAGGATGAGGTGTGTCCCTTATGTTTATGTCTATAATATCACTAACAAAAGTATAGAAAGTGTTCCATTAATATTTATCATTAAATAAATTAATGAGTCCTATAAAAAATAAACAATTACCAAGGGACATAACTTAAAAAATAATATCTGAGCACTAAAGAACTTCCTCCCCCTTTTCTTTCTCCTTTTTTTCAATTAATTTTCTCTGCATCTTCTCCTTAATTCTCGTCAATGAAATCCACTGATAAGTTCTTTCTTCAGCCTTAAGCCTATTCAAATCTTGACCAATCTCAGCTGAGGAAGCCTGAAAATCACTGGTCCAAGCTGTTTCTGTTATTCCTAGGTC
This sequence comes from Cynopterus sphinx, assembly GCA_030015415.1. Lineage (NCBI taxonomy): Eukaryota > Metazoa > Chordata > Mammalia > Chiroptera > Pteropodidae > Cynopterus > Cynopterus sphinx. The sequence goes on from CM057384.1 coordinate 80,429,561, forward strand.
TCATGAACCCTACTTTACAACTCCTGCTTCTCTTTTGGCCCAGAAGCCTTCTCTATTGAGCAAATCCATGATCCATATCCTAAGAGATAGCCCTCAAATCATAGTATGCTCTGTGCCTGGGCTTGCCAACTCCCTAGAACTTTATTTCTGCCTAGATTCTTCCTCATTCATCTTAATATACTTTGTGTCTGGTACCCCAGTCTTCCTCTTAGAAGAAAGGTACATCAGGACAGAAGCCCATTGGCATGGTAGAATGACTTATGAACTCTGTACTGTTTGTACTGTTTCAGAAGAGTCCTCGAGGTGATGGGGAACTACAGAGGAAATTGTTCTCTAATTTCAGAGTAGTTGTGCTTCTTCTAAACAATTAAATTTTTTCACCTCATCATATGTACCCTACATTTCATGTAACTGACCATGCATCCTTATTTTTCTTTATTTTTATTTCTGTCTGCATTATTCTCCAATTTATCTTTGCTTATAAATGTCATTTTTTTTGGAATGTCACAATTTTTTTTCAAAAATTAATTTGAGAGCAAACATTATTCTGCTGCTATTCTAGGAAATACAATTTACCCTTGTTTCTGAACAAAAGCTAATGTAATGTAGCTCTAAATATGTACACCTTTAAACAAAGATAGAGCCCTGAAACTTTATGGCCTCCATGATAATCTGGAGATCAGTCTTTTTGTCAATGCATCAAAGGTAAAGCCAGGCTTTTCCAGAGAGATCCACTAGGCTTGTCTCATTGACTTGTCATAGGTTTCCTAAATGATTATCTCCCTATTAGATAAACACGCTCCTGTTACAGATGACTCAAAACAACTCCTTACATTTCTTTCTTTTATATTTGTACCTGTTTTCCCATGATCTCTTAAGAAATTGATACAATAACATGCAAATTTTTTCTTGTAACCAGGCAACTCAGAAAGAATAAAGGTCAAACACATTCAAGATCTTCACCCCCAATTTTCAAAATTTGGGAGCACAGGTGGGCATTCACAAATAAAGATTCATAATTGATACTAGAAAATGACCAAATTATTCTCCTATTATTGATTATAAATTTCTTAACATATCAGGGTAGTTAGATTTATTTCTTCAATTTTCATTCATGGTACTGTGAATAAAGATATACCTGTCTATTTAGGATGTATTTTTACACCCTCATCTCAGTCATTCCAAGCAATTCAGACCTCAATATCATCCATCCTAAAAAGTGATTATTTTATACTAACCAAAATATTACTTCAAGACCTCCCTCTTCCCCTCTGTTTCATCATCAGGAAATTTGTTCAATATTTTTCTCTTGGGAAAAATCAGTGTGATCCAAAGATTTAGTCCTCAAGAGAAACCAATAATGGCCTGGGTATTGGTTGTCTCTATGGCAACAGTGGGTCACTCTCCTGTGCAGCTAATTAGCTTTTTTCCCATTATGAAGAATCTTATATAAGCTTTGTCTTGGGGGGGGGGGTATTATTTACATAAATGAAGACTAAGCTCTTTGAATTTCTCTTCTAAAAATGTGCATCCTGTGACTAAATAGGCAGGTAGGAAAGATGCTTTTAAACTACAAAATTGTTCCTGTCATGGTTGCTTCTCTTTCTCTAGCCCCTTCAATTTCCTTTCAATTTCTGCTTTTCAAACATTTGTGTCAGAAACTCTACTTTCAGTCCTTTTATTTTATACCATCTCTCACCTATTATCAGATGGTAATATTTTATTTCTTTTACCAAAATTGGGAATTATATATATCTATTTGTAACTTAACATGTTTCACAATATGGATGGATATTGAGAATATCATGCTAAGTGAAATAAGTCAGATGGAAAAAGTCAAGAACCATATGTTCTCACTCATATGTGGGATATAGATCTGCAAGCAACAAAAGAACAAGACAAACAATCAAACAAAACTCACAGACACAAACAACAGTATAGTAGTTAACTGAATTACCATGTCTAACTACTCACTCCATTTTGTCAAACCCCTCTGCCACATCCATTATTCATACGCCTAAAGTCTTAACTTTTCTTCATACTAGTGACTATTTTCACTACAGCTGTACTATTTTTTCCCATCCTTCCAGTCAAAATATACCTAAAGCAGTGAATAAAAATTCAAGTAAAGTTCACATTCTTAGATGTCCATAATGCATAATGTGTGCTGGTTTAAACCACAACAGACAACCTAAGCAAAGATGTACAATTTTCTACCAATGCCTCTTTTCATCATTTTATCATCCTTATTTGTAGGATTCTTCTTAGTCTTTCTCTTATCCTCACTTTATTCTCCTACTCTCTTTCCAATTTATCATCATTCTTCCTGTGTCTATAGCTCTTTTCTGCTTGTTCCTTAGACACTTAGACTGTCACACTGATTACATTCATAGTTTCACATTTCGTATTGTTATTGTCCAATTTTAGAACAAAATTTGGGAGCACAGGTGGGCATTAATTAAATGTTATAAATAGATTAAATTATATGTTATAAATATGTTTTTTTGAGTCTTTAGGCTAATAAGTTCATGTAGTGTGGGATTTTCCTTTTTAGAAAACTTATCATTCAAACTCCAAGACATGCACTGTTTCACCAGTACTAACTTAATAATAATGGGAATTTCCAAATTCGATAAATTAATTCAGAGACTTTAATTTCTTTTATAAAATGAAAGACTCACTTTCATGATGAGAGTCCTGAAATGTTGGGTTTATATTCTTATATAAATGTTGGGTTTTATTATCTTATAAAACTAAGGTAAAACAATTGTTCTTAAGCAGTCAACAGGATTCTTCAGCTTCATCTTTATTTCTCCAATGACACTGAATTGGATGGTGATCTGAGGGACTTAACAAATACCTTCTGCTTAGCAGAGAAGATGGAACTGCCATGAAATCTTCCAGGGATGGCCTTATTAATTCTATAATGCTCACCAGATTCATTCTCCCTCCCAAAATCCTTTGTCACTAGGACCCTGTGACCTGGTTGATTTAAATACAATGAGAAGTCCAGTGACAGTAGTATGAATGAATTTAAATTGTAAAATGTAGTTTTGAGAAAATGCTAGAAAGAATATCTAGGAGGACATTTAAGTTACAGAAGATAGAAGACAATGTAAAAATCCATAGGCAACAAAATTAACTGCATATTGTGAAACAGGAAAAAAAATTAAACCTTCTTATCTCCATCTTCTATATTCTTCTGAAGTATTATCTTTTCTGTTCCATTGCACTTTATTGTCTCTATTTATTTGGCCATTTATTATGTCTCTCAATATTTTCTACTGAAATACTAATTCTGCTCACTCCAAAATGGATAAGACTGCCAGAACATCCATTTTCCTTATGATTATTTCATGGTAATGAGTATTCCTTCCAAATGGCCAACCCTGATCAAAATAAAGCAGGGGAAATGTTTTGTCAGCTAACCTGGATGGAATGTCCCAAGCAGTTTTAACTTCATGATAGTTTTATACAAAGTCAAAAAGTTTAATTAGGACCCTTTACATATTTAGCTCAATTCTCCTCTTAATAATCTCATCTATGAATCAATTTCTTGCAATTTATGAAAATGAATTATTGGTTTAAAAAGTTCAAGTTCTTTAATTCCTTGGTGATTTATTACCTATTAGTTAGGAGTCGATACTTGTTTTCAAACATTCTCAATAAACCATTTCTTCAACTCTCTGTACTCTTTGATGTTTCATTTTTAAAAATCTAATACAATTATGATATGTGTAGTGAAAGATATTTCAAATTCTAAAAGGAGGTTTATTTATTTTTTATTTTAATTATTATTTTTTGGTGTTAAAAAAGAAGGTTTATTAGAGAACAGAATAAAGGCCAAAACAGAAAAAGTAAAAACCAGAGAAAGTGAAAACAAAAAGCCAAGACAAGAAACAAAGAGAATAAAAAGCCTTTGAGTGTTGGGTAACTCAGTTTATGTATTATTAGTTTCTATAAATTACAAAGAAAGGGTAAGAATATGTAGCATGAAAGGCCTTCTGCCAATTCCCAGCAGAGAATTAATCCATAGATTCCTAATGGTTTTAGCCATAAAGAATGAACAATTTTATTTTCTGTTGAGCAGGACTTAAAGATTCTGTTTTCCTGTTTTTTCCTGTACAGTGTTTCCTGTAAATGGTTTGTTAGCAATCTTCCTTTGTTCTGCGGGTTTCCTTATGGTCTGTCTGTCCAGCTGATCAGCATATTGCAGCTTCTGGATGTAGCTTGATTTAACTTTTAGGTCTCTTGTCTCCTCCCTAGATTATCACTCTCTCAGAGATTTTATTCCCTTATTCTTAAGGGAATGTTGCAGGATGACGGTCTGTCTTTTGTAACTTCTTCAAAACTGAGACATGGCTGTAATTTCTGCCAGTCAGGAATAAAAATCTCTAAAAACTTATTCTAAAGGCCCTGGAAGCAGAGAACATGTGGTTATTCCAGCATCTGGAAGTGGCAGGAAGCCTTGCAGCCCAGAAGATATAAATTTAGCAAAAAGATTAAAAAGACAAAAGTCAAAACTTAATAGTAGAGGATAGTAGAGGTAATTGACAATGAAGTCATTTTTCCTTGACAGTTTGTAAATTAAGGTTAAAATACATAGTAAAATAAAAATGAATTATCTTAAAGAGAGAGCAGTGGTATAGACACTAAAAGAATAATTATCCAGAAAAGTCCTCTGATCCCCTAGACAATAAGGACTTACCTATTTTACAGAATATGAGCTTAGACCTTCCACAGGTTCACAGGAATACTTCACACTTCCCATTCCATTTTCTGGATGAACTTGTGGGAACTCATAAAAAATTGGTTTAATTTGGGACAGATGTACCCAGCTGTTGATTCCTTGTAATTTAACAGTACTTGAGAAGCTTAACAAACTTTGGTAGGGTTCTTTCTATTTGGGTTGAAGTTGGCTCTCTGGAAACACTTCCTTCTAAGTCTTATTTTTTTTTTTAGTTCAAAGGTTAGATATTTATATGATTTATGAAATGAATACCTTAATTACTCTAGCACCCATCCAGCACTACAAAACCATTACATAAACCATTATATAACCTATGATATACTTTAAATCCCTGTAACTGTTTTATAACTATAAATTTGTACTTTTTCATCCCTTCACCTTTTTCACCCAATCCCCAATTCTCCTTCCATCTGGCAACCATTAGTTTGTTTTTTAAAAGCTCTAAAATACCAAAGTCAACTATTCTTATTTAAAATTTTTGACTATGTAATAGGTTTACTTTTACTGCACTTAATATCAAAAAATAAAATCTTCCTGAAGTTATTATAATTTCTTGTATTTACAATTATTTTAATAATCGTACTATATGCCTTTATATATATATATATATATATATATATATTATAATAAATTTAAACCTAATGTTTGACATTTAAGTTGATCAAAGTTTTTCCACTGTAAAATATGATGAACATTTTTATGCTAAAAACTTATTACGAACAAGTAGAATTTCATAAGGAATATTATTGAACTAAATGGCATGGATTCAAGATTCTTGATACACAATTCCAAAATATTATGTTATGTTTGAACCAGGCTATATTCCCTTCAGCAATGTATGATGGTGCCTATTTCTCTGAGACTTTGCCAGTTTTGATAATAGTAATTGTAAAACTATTTTCTAATTCAATAGGAAAATAATAGTATTATATTTTATGTCTTATATTTCTAATAAAGAAATATGTACACATATACATACATATATACACACACGTACATATATATATAGTTTACATTTCTGAATTCTCTTTTTATATCACTTGTCCATTTATCTATTAGGTCTTGAAAGTTTTATTGAATGGTTTGAACATTTTTTATATTATGAAGATATCAACCATTAGTCTCTCTACAGCATTTCAAATTAAAGTATGATTTATGTGTTTGTTTGGGGTAGATTGTTTTTAAGCACATACAAAAAAAGTCTTCAGAGGTGCTTTCACTATTATTATACATTTTTATACTCATTTTTAATTGTTGTTTAATTTTATTATTCTTGATTATATTTATAAAAGATTGTCTATTTTTTATTTTTTAAAATGGTTTTTACATGCTCGTATACACTCTTCAAATTTCCTGGGAATCAATATTTATTTATTTTTGTTTTTAATATTTATCATTTTCTTTCCCTTGAATCCTGGTTCATTTTTTGCATTTTTTATAACTTCTTAAGTTTTCTGATTTGTTCATGTATTTGAATAAATGAGATCATTTAAAGCAGTAGATTGCCTCTGAGTGCAGTTTTGGTCTCACTACACTGATTTTTAATACCCTGGTTCTCATATTTTATAGTTTATTATTAGTTAAATAAAATATTTGTTCATAACCTATTTAAGCTATCAACATTTAACACATTATTTCCAGTGCCCTAAAGTCAATTCTTTCTTTCTTTCTTTCTTTTCTTTCAGGTCACTTCAGAGTCTTTTCTTCTTTATGATTCAATGGATGAAGTAAATGACTCTGTGGTAACTGAATTTGTGTTACTGGGATTTGCACAATCCTTGGGAATGCAGTTTTTTTTGTTTCTCTTCTTTTTTTTATTCTATGTGGGAATTATCCTAGGAAACCTCTTCATTGTGTTCACAGTAATTTTTGATTCTCACTTACATTCCCCCATGTACATTCTGTTGGCTAACCTATCACTAATTGACCTGGGCCTTTCATCTACCACAGTTCCTAGGATGATATCTGATCTTTTCAGTGACTGTAAAATCATTTCCTTCCACAGTTGCATGATACAGATGTTCTTTATTCATGTCATGGGAGGAGCTGAAATGGTGCTGCTTATAGCCATGGCATATGACAGGTACACTGCAATCTGCAAGCCCCTCCACTATTTAACTATTATGAATCACAAAATGTGCATGCTTTTGTTAGTGACTGCTTGGGTCATTGGGTTGATTCATGCTATGTCTCAGTTTGTTTTCACCATAAATTTACCTTTCTGTGGTCCTAATAATGTGGGGAGCTTTTATTGTGATTTTCCTAGGGTTATTAAACTTGCATGTATGGACACTTATAGACTAGAATTTGTGATCTCAGCCAACAGTGGCTTCATATCTATGGGCACCTTCTTTTTTTTAATTATATCTTACATCTTTATTCTAGTCACTGTCAGAAAGCATTCTTCAAAGAATTTGTCCAAAGCCTTCTTCACTTTGTCAGCTCACATCTCTGTAGTGGTTTTGTTTTTCACTCCATGTATGTTTCTCTATGTGTGGCCTTTCCCTACGAAGTCATTGGATACATTTTTTGCCATTGTGGACTTTGTTGTCACTCCTATCTTAAATCCTGCCATCTATACTTTAAGGAACAGAGATATGAGAATGGCAATGAAAAGACTGAGTGGACAAGTTATAAGTTCTAGGGAAATGGCATAACAAGTTTCACTTATAAGAGCATAAGATGAACATCACGGACCAAAAGGACCCTCATGATCACAATAAACTCAATTTCATTATTGCTTTTGAAAAACTGAAAAGTCCAAAGAAAAAGAGGTATTAAATCAAAGAATTTCATTTTCAGATAAAGTCACAATAATTTTTGTTCATTATAAAAAGTAATATTATGTATTTCTAACTTACAAATCTAAATTGTAGTTACCATCAATGACTACATTTGATTTTCACATGATTATTTTATATCTGTATATACATATATACATGTACATTTTATATATATATATATATGTATATATATATATATATTCCCTTTATCAGTATGTTAATACTGATAAAAAGCACTACTAGAAATTAATTAATATTTCTTATGGAAATTACATGTATCCAATGGATAAAATAGAAGTTTATGTAAACCAGCAGTTATTAAAATCAAGGAAGAAACAATTCTCATTCTAATTGTACTTTAAGTTAAATTAGTAGGAAGGCAACACTGTGTTACAACTCTTAAGCATTGTTTTCAGACTTTGGTTATTAATGTATTTTAAACAATGTTATTTTACAAATAGACTCCAATACTTTACATTATGCAAAATTTGCCTATGTTAATTTTTCTCAGTGGCAAATTTCTGTTGCCTTTGCAGTCTTCTTTAAAGTATCTCTTGATTTACTCCAAAAAAGTATCTACAATTCTAAACATATTTGAAGGGAGTTATTACTTAGATGAAGGTACCCCACTCAAATCTCAGCTCATTTAATTTGCCAGTTCTTAAATTAGGATGTTTAGGACAAAGAAGATGTTTGACATCTTTTAGGCAAAACTTAGAAGGTGCGGTGGTCAAGGTGCACAACTGAGACATCATGTGAATGTATTTCTATGACTGATTGAAAAAACATTAATTATGGTGAATCGGCTTGGTTTTAACTTTTGCAAGGTAATTAAGGGTGCACAATAAAATGAAAAATGATAAATGAGAATTTCATCAAACATGTAGAATGAAATCAGTGAAATAGTTGTTACCAAGGCCTGGGGGAGAGGGAAATGAGGAGTTACTAATTAATGAGCATAAAATCACTTAAGCAAGATTAATAAGTTCTAGAGGTCTGCTGTACAGACTGTGCCTATTGCTAACAAAGGGGGATGGGAAGACGAAGGGAATAAAGGAGGTCAAATATATGGTGATGGAAGGAAACTAGACTTTGGATGGTAAATACACAAAAGAATGTACAGATGTTGTATTATAAAGTTGCCTGCCTGAAATTGATGTAATGTTATTAACCAATGTTACCTCCAATAAATGTAATTTAAAATTTTTTTAAATGACTTAATTATTATTGGTCAAGATATTTTTCCTATATTTTCTCCAAAACTGGTCATCAATGTTATAAGCTATACTCTTTTTATAAAATCTAAAACATTATTATTCATTGTTTTGTTAACCCACCTAGATTTTAACTTTACAACTTAATCTGATTTAATTGTTTTACTATGATTTTACATAATTCAGTTTTAGACTCAGTGAGGTAGCAAAATTACCTAAATGGGCCGAGAAATTGTGACAATAGCCCTTAACTCAAGATTATTTTGAGGACCTTCTTTTAAGACTGAAAGAGTTACTCTCAGCACTCAAAGTTTAGGCTGCCTATTTCCTAATCTCCATGCCTACCTGTAGTCACTCTCTTAAATAACCAAGTGGTTTGCTGAGGAAGACAATTCATATAGATTTTATTCTCTTGCAAATGTCATGTTTCAAGAGACTGTGCAAATATAAGGAAAATCTGTGCTCCTATTTGCTCTGAAAATTGCTGTCTCCTCCAGTTATGAAAGAGGTATATGGAATGGTGAGAATGAAATATGTTAGCAAAGCTAACCAATTTGTATATTCTATTGACAATGAGATGCTTCTATTAGTAAGAATCCATTTGGCAGTATTCAACTATATAGGCATCATCAGGAAAAAAAGAGAAGATCTCATGAGGTCAGAATAAATTCTTAGAAAAGTTATATAAATAATATTAGCAAGGATAACCTTTCTAAGTGTTATACAACTTAGTGCTATAAGTGTAAGTCTTTCTCCTGAATCTTCCAAACTAATTGACTTTTTCTTCTCTATTTGAGGGGTTCTATTTCCCATACTTCCTCAAAGACTGTCTTACTCACCTTTTTCCTTCTTTTCTGCAATCCCAATGAAACTTTGTTTGGAATATTTCTTTCACATAAAGGTGCAAATCATACTGATAGTGGTAGGAAATTTTTGAAGATCTTGATACAATGAACTTATTTTTAAAACAGAAAAACTAAGGCTTGAAAATTTTGAATGGCATACACAAGATTACTCAGTTAATTTGTTCTAGAATACAGGTTTCCTGACATCATTTTCATTAAAATTTATAAAAACTCAGATGATTTTTTTAAAGAGGAGTGAAAGTTGCTCAAGACAAATATGTAGCAGTCTAATGGTTGAATTTTAAGCTTAATCTTAATTTTAAGCATGAGGAAGAATTTTCTTGTTCAATTGTAGCTGGCTCTCCATCATTGTTACAACCAATAAGATTATGAAGAATTTAATGTTCAACTTAGAATCAATACAATTTTTCTAAAACTTCTTGAATCACTTTTGAAGCATCTGAGATGAGCTTTGGTGCTGAAGGGTCCCTTGTAACTGAGGATCCTATATTATCACTTTCTCCTCAGCAGCATATAATTGGGAAAAGAGCCTTAACTAAGTAAACAAGAAATCTCTTTTGCTGAAGAATAACAGGCCTGAATTTTTTCTTGTTTCATGATAGAAATCTTTTGGTGCAAATGAGAACCCTTTGGTCAATGATCACCTTTGGTATATTTCCTATGAAGATATGATTGTTAAGCCTGTTCTTCTGTCTCAGTGAAATGAAGTGGTTTCACATCAGTAAATATCTAAGGTCAACTCCAAATTGCACATGTTGATTCTAAACACACATCTCAACAAATCACTCATGTCAGAAATCATCTCAAAATAGAAATCTCATTATCTTAAGTGTTAATGATTAGTCTGACTAAATTTATTATTATGCTAAGCAAAAGGGAATTACAATGAGTGTTCATGACTCATTTTATTGTTATACCTTTCTTCATACTTGGAAAAATTAAAATTGCTAAATTTTTTTATTTTTATTTTTTCTGAAAAAAAATTTACTATATATACTGAAATATAGCAGGCAATTAGTTGCTCTCCAAAGAGAGACATCAAAAATGTCTATTCTTTTAAAAATATTTCCTTCATGCATAATAAAATTTAGAGTTTAAAATAATAAGAAAGCATACAATAATATATTAATCTCATTTGTACAGCATAGTGATTAGAGATTTTATATAACTAAAATCACTAAATTTTTATAAGACTTTGAAAATTGTAATGTGGTGTTTTAGTAGACAGGGCTAGGGAATGGGATTCGGAATAATGAAGAGAAAAAAAACATCTGAAAGATATGGAATAATTGTGATTAAGAAAGTAATGAAAACAAATACTACTTGTCGTACTAAACACTAAAGTCAACTTTCAAAATTTTTAAAAAGAAACTCATCTCTTTGTAATAATTTATAGTTCACCTACTATTACTAAAACAACCCATAATTCATGAATGCATTATCAAGAGTGTCAGGAAGAGTGAGTCTGCCAACATAAAGTTTGCCCTATAAGCTTGACATTCTGTGGTACATGACAACAGCTCATTGGCAGTAAAAAGTATTTAGAGCACCAATCCCCAACTTTTTTGGCAGCAGAAAAAGAGCTTTGTGCTCCAATGAGAATCTAATGCCTGATGATCTTCGGTAGAGCTGAGACGGTGATGCTAGCGCCGGGGAGTGGCTGCACATACAGATGAAATTTCTTCACTTGCTGGCTGCTCATCTCCTGCTGCGCAGCCTGATTTATAACATGCCACAGATAGGTACTGGTCCATTGCCCAAGAATTGGAAACCGCTAATTTAGAAAGATCCAAGTCTCTCAACATTTTTTACAAAGTGAGTCATTTGAATCCATTCATGTCATTTTCCAAGGTTAAAGACTTTGAAGTAAAAAAGTGATAGGTTCAATCCTACTACCCTTATTAATCATAACTTGGGGCACATTGTTTAGTTTTTCTGTTTTGGTTTCCACATGTGCAAAAGAAAAATAAAAATATTTGTACATAGGGTTATTATGAGGGATAATTAGGAACTATTAAAATGGTTATATAAATTCTGTATATTGACAAGCCAGAAGTTCTCAACCTTTATACCAACATACTTGAGGGATATGACACATTGCAATCTTAACAGATGCCTACAGCTGCTTTTGTGGGCAATTGTAGTTGTAAGTGGAAGTGTGTACTCAGAGTACACTCAACCATCCTAAGAATATAAGCAAAAAATTTTAAGATAAAATTATAGAGAAATATAAATTGGAAATAAGTTTGACAAGTGATTCCGATTAACAGCTCCTTTTTCCAGAAATAATCATTGAACCAGGCAAAAATTGAAGATTAAATATTTAAAGGGAAAAAAATGAAGTTTTTCAAAGTTTGACTTGAATAACAGATAATGAGATGAGAGTAGTATAATAAAAGAATTAAAACTATGTTTACCCTCTCCCCAAAATAAAGAAAACAGAAACTCCATAAGTAGGTTAAAAATGCAGAGAGGGAAAATTAGTATATGTTATGACAGTATCTCAAATCAGTGAAAAAGAAACTATCAATGTGATGATAGAATAACTAGATAGCACAATGAGAAAAGATATATTGGATCTATACTTCATGCCATATTCCAAGACAGTTTTTAAATTAACTCAAGCATAAACTTTTTTAAAAAATTATACAAATATTAAAGAAAACAAGAGTCAATGTCTTTATAATCCATGAATATGATAGATTGATAACATTGACTACATAAAATTAATGATTTAAATGCATGATAAAACTATGAGAAAAGTACAAAAGATAAATGAGACACTAGGGAAATGTATTTACAGCTTACATCATAAAAAATAACTTTTTTAAAAAACAACAAATGTAGAAAAGTGGGAAAAATATATAAATTTACAGTTGATATTTAAGGAGATATAAATGATCCTTAAATACCTGAAAAAAATGTTCAAACTCTCTCATATTAAGATATATACAGAATAAAACTAAGCTTAAATATCAGTTTTGACCTATAAGATATCAAATATCTGATTTTAATATTTAATAATACAAAGTGTTGATAAAGCTATATAGAAAGGAGCACTCATTTTTGAAAATACAAAATGGTGTAACTTCTTGGCAATATCTACAAGAATTACGTATTACTAACTTTCGACCCAACCATCCTAATTCAATCCTACAATACATTTACAAAATACAAAATAAGCAATGCACAAAATTATTAGTTACAGCATTGTTTTTAATAGCAAAAGAAGGGAAAACACTCAAATAACAATCAATAAGAATTTCATAAATAATGTGCAAAAATTATACACAATGGAAGATTAAGCAACTATAAAAATAAATGAGGAATATCTCCAAATTCTTCTCTGGAGGAATCTACAGGGTGTATGTTAAGTGAAAACAGTAATGTGAAAATAAGTTTCTCTAGTATGTTTATTTTTGTGTTAAAATGTTCATACATGTATTAGATTTATATGTGTATATAATTTATAATTATATATTTAATAAGTACTTATATTTTTTAAATGGTAAATGAAAAATAAAATTTTTTATGGAGAGAAGAGGAAACAGGTCAAGGGACAGAGACAAACACTAGACTTTTCTGAATATGTCTTATTCCATAGGTTTGACTTTGAAATCATGTAAATGTTTTTGAACAATTAAAAATAAAATTAAATCAAAATAAAAAATAGCACTTTCTAAAAATTAAGTTCAAACCAAAACAAGTAGTTTAATGCTATTTCTGTGTGTGAATGTGTTAATTGTCTATAATATGGAAATAGATTCTTTTTAACTATAGCTCAAAATTCAATTTTTGACAGTTAATTGTGATGGTTTAATTTTATGTGTCAACTTCATTAGGCCATGATACCTAGATACTGGTCAAACACCAGTCTACATGTTACTATCAAGGTATTTTATAGATGAAAATAACATTTAAATCAATTTAAATCAACATTTAAATATGCTTTGAGTAAAGCAGACTATCCTCTAATGTCAGTTGACCTATCCAAATCGGTTGAAAGCCTTAGAGAAAAAGAACTGACATCTCCTGAAGAAGAGAGAATTCTGCCTCCAGACTGCCTTTGGATTCAAATTGCAATGTCAATTCTTCCCTGGATCTCCAGCCCACCATATTTTGTATTTGTCAGACTCCACAATTTTGTGAATTAATTCCTTAAAATGCACACACACACACACACACACACACACACACACACACACACACACACTATTAACCTGCTTCTCTGAAGAACCCAACATATATATAAATTTACCATATTTTGTGTATTTTCTATTTTATGGATTGGTTTCTTTTATCTATAATATTTCTTTCCTTCTGTTTACTTGGATTTACTTGACTTTTTCTAGCTTCTTAAGTGATAAACTTAGATAATATATTTAATAATTATTTTTTTCTAACATCTAAGCAATAAATTTCTAAGCTATGCTTTAGTTGCACAACAAATTGTGATGCATTATAATTTTATTAAAATTTAGTTCAAAATAGTTTCTGATCTACCTTGTAAGATTTTCCTTGAAAGTATTCAAAAATGTGATGCTTAATTTTAATGTACTTGGGCTTTATATATATATATATATACATATATATATATATGTATGTGTATATATATATACATATATATATATAGTTGATTAATTTAATTGCAATGTGGTCAGAGAACATATTTTCTTAAGGTACAAATTTTGAAGACTTTTGAGATTCACTTTATGACCTATTTTAGTGAACATTCTATGTGCTCTTTAAAGGAATATGCATTTTGCTCTTGTTAGGTAATGTATAATTTCAACTAGGTGAAGTTGATACAAATCATGGTTCAAATCATCTCTGTTTTTCTGAATTTTGTTTACTTCTATAAGTTACTGAAAAAGAATTATAAAATATCTAATTATAATTCTGGTTCTGTCACATATGTTAGTTACCTATACATACATTATAAAACTTACAACATGATGTTATGATTTTTGCTTTCAATAGCAATATATCTTTTAAAGAAAGTATGAGAAAAGTATGTACTCTTTTATAATCACCAACATATTTACCATTTCTGGTGCTCCCCATTCCTTCCTAGGGCTATGTGTTCTCATGTCATATCATTTCCTTTAGCCTAAAAACTTCCTTTAGAATTTTTTGTAGAGTAGGGCTGCTAGCAATAAAATTCTTTTATATTTGAAATTCTTTTCATCTGAGAATTTACTGCTTTATTTTTATATAATGACCTTTGTCTCTTGTTTTTGACTTTAAGTCTATATTGTCTGATGTAAAGATAGCCAACTCTGCTCTCTTTTGGTTATAATTTGCATAGAATATCTTTATCCTTCCCTTCATTTCAGTCTGTGTGTGTCTTTAAAGATAGTCTCCTATAGGTTGCATATAGTCAGATATTATTTTTTCAATCCATTCAGTCATTCTGTGTCTTTTGATTGGATAATTTAATTCTTTTTGATTAAATAGGTGAAGACTAATTATTGCCATTTTGTTCAGTGTTTTCTGATTGTTTTTTAGTTTCTTACCTTTTCTTCCTTACTTACTGTCTTCCATTGTAATTTTATAATTTGTGTGTGTTTTCCCTTGATTCCTTTCTCTATATATTTTGTATATCTACTACATGAAATATACCTTGTTCTTGAGTTCACATGAAACATTCACAAAATTTGATTATTTATTAGTTTTCAAAGAAAACTTCAATGTCACAAAGTAAACATATTACAAAAAGTATTTTCTGATAACAACATAATAAAACTAGATATTAAAAGTAAAGTTGAGAAAAAAAGTCTCATCAATCTTGAAATTTATAAAGCTACTCTTAAATAAAACTAGGATAAGAGTGAAATACAGAGGAAAAACATTTCTTGAATAGTGATAGAGTAATACATGTCAAGATATAGAAGATACAGTTAAAGCAGTGATCAGAGGAAAATCTATAGCCTTAAATACATTTATTAATTAGAAAATGAAAGAATTAAAGCAATAAATTAAATTTTCTATTCAAAATTTTAAAAATAAACCAAAAAAAGTAAATTTTAAAAAACTGCAAAAAAAGAAAAATAAATAATAGCAAAAATTAATAAAATGAGGAATGAAAAGAGTGCATCAAATCAGTAAATCAAAAATCTTATTGGAGAAAAAAACCTACAGGTAGACAATTTAATAATTTAATCAAGGATAAAAAAAAGATAAATGATAAGTGATAAGAGGAAATAAATGATAATCAGTAAATAAAATTATTAAAAACAATGTTGTACACATCGTACCAAAAAAATGAAAGCAATATGAAGTGAATAACTTTCTGGGAAAATACATGTCACCTTATTGACTCCAGTAGAAATATAACACTTACAAATACCAACTTCCATAGGAAATATACTCAAATTTATCAGATAATTATAACACACACATACACACACACACACACACACATCAAGTTTAACTGGCTTCACAAAGAATGTTAGCAAACCTTTAAAAATCAAATAGTTCCAATAAAAATTGTTCCAAAGAATTAAAAATGAAAATTGCTTACAAACTCCTTTCATGAAACTAGTGAAACTATATTCAGATGAAATAAAAACAGTATTAAAACAAACATTACAGACAAACATTATTGATGAATATTGAGGCAAAAATTCTAAATAAAATATTAGTGAATTAGATTTCATTTCTCATACCACACATAAGAATAAACTGCTAATGAATCTGAGATCCAAATGTGAAATATGAAGATATACAAACACAATAGAAAATAAAAAACATTGAATATTAGGGTTTTCTATGACACTAAACCCAGACATGATTTTTAAATAATGAATTAAAACAATAACAAGAAATAACAAACTTTTGCAACCCAAAATATTTTTTTAAAAAGACACCAGATACAAATTCAAAATTCTAAAGACAGATTAGAAATAAATAATTGTAACATATCACAGATAAGACAAATATTACTAATACATAAAGAAATCTTAAAACTAAAAGAAAAAGACCAAGCACCTGATAGATAAAAAATGAGCATGGGGTGACATCAGTAAAAATGGCAGAATAAGTAGATCCAAGGGCCCGTTACCCTACAGAAACACTGAAAAGTAACACAAAATCTCTCTGGATCAACTTTGTTAGAACTCTGGAAAGTAGTCAAAGGTTTATAGCAACCAAGTGAATAATGACTAAAGAAAAAGGCAACTTAAAAATAATAGTAGGTTAGCTTTGAGCCTTTTTACTTCTTCTGCCCTCATGTCTGTCCCTGCCACAGCATCAGTCTCTAAGATGGTGGTCCATTTTGCCAGTGAAAAATTTAAGTCCTTGGCTATTTGTTTGTTCTAACCAGTCTGAGGACCACCTGAAGAACTGA
This sequence comes from Cynopterus sphinx, assembly GCA_030015415.1. NCBI lineage: Eukaryota > Metazoa > Chordata > Mammalia > Chiroptera > Pteropodidae > Cynopterus > Cynopterus sphinx. Next base: position 80,446,522 of record CM057384.1, read on the forward strand.
TGCAAGGCTCTTACTTTTGTTTTCCCTAAACTAGAATTCACTCAAGGGAAAAGAGAGGCAGGCATCCTTCATAAACATTGTAAAGCAAATGACTAACCCATAGCCATCTGAACAAAAGATTACAATGGAGGCAAACTATACATCCTTGGAAGCCTGTGAGGAAAAACTGGGAAGAGTAGTCCTTTGGGAAATAAATGTATTCAAAACTGTTCATTTATACTGATGAATTGAGGCCACATACATGCCCAGGGCAGACACATGTGCAGAAAATATCTAAGAATAGTCTAAGCTTTACCTCTGGCTGATTTATAGGCTCATGCAAAGTGATAACTAGTGCAGGTATATAAGGTCTAAGTGTTGAACGAGTGTCCCAGCATGAAACCAACCACCAAAGACTGACAATTTTTTTCTTTTTTTTTTTTGTTCCTTTTTACTACTATTCCCTCTCTTTTCAGTGTTTTCAGTGTTCAAGAAATCTTTCAAATCACCAACCGAACACATGCTAAAGGAATAAGGAATTCAGATGCCAAACAAAGCAAAGAATATAGAAAGTACAAAAATAGTTTTTCACTAAATAACTATTGTGAAGAAAAAAAACCCAGCTAGACCCCACAGCAATTAGCAAAGATAACCTTTGAGAAGGAAGAAGAATCTGATTTCCAGAGCTGTAACATTTCAATCTCTAAAATGTCCAGTTTTGAAAAGAAAAAATTAAAAATTAGGAACCAAGCAAATAAAAAGAAAATATGGTGCATATACAGAAGAAACAGAAACTATCCCTGAGAAAGCACAGACATTGGCCTTACTAAATAAAAATTTTAAAAAGTGTTTCGCATAAGCACAGAGAGCTAAAGAAAAGCAAGAGAACACTAGATGAACAAATGACGAATATTAGTAAAGATGAAGAAATTATAAGAAAGAACCAAATTGGCATTGGAAAGTATAACTGAGACAAAAGATGCTAGAACAAACGGCTATTCATATTCAAAAGAATGCAGTCGAGCCCTCAACACACACCATATACTAAGTTTAACTCAAACTGCATCAAAGACTTAAAAATAGGAACAAAAACCATGAAACTCTTAGAAGAAATTGTAGAAAATAAATCATGGCCTTGTAATGGCAATAAGTTCTTAGATATGACACCAAACAACAAAAGAAAAAAATGAACAGGACTTCATCAAAATTTTAAACTTTACTGAAACAAAGACATCATCAAGTAAGTAAAAAAGACAACAGGAAAAATATTTACAGATCATATGTCTGTTGTCTGTTGGTGACAGAAAGAAATCTAACTATGAGAGGTGAACACACAATGCAATATATATATATACAATTTAACAGTATGAAATATATATGTATATAAATTATACACCCGAAACTTACTGAATTACCCTGATACCAAAACCTGCTTAAGATGACACAAAAAAATAAACTACAGAACAATATCTCTCATGATCACAAATGCAAAAATTCTAAATAAGATACTAGCAAACCAAATACAGCAACATATTAAAAAGATTATATACCACAATCAAGTGGGCTTCATCCCAAAGGCAAAGTGATGGTTTAACATAGGCAAATAGATTAATGTGATACACCACATAAACAAATTAAAACTAAGAATCATATAATCATATCAATAGATAAAGAGAAAGCCTTCAACAAGATTCAGCATCCATTTATGATCAAAACAACAAATTCGGTATAGAAGGAAAATAACATAATAAAGGCCTTATATGACAACCCTCAGCCAACATTATACTTAATGGTAAAAAACTAAAAACCTTCCTTCCCTCTAAGATCTGTCCACTATCACCACTGTTATTCAATATAATATTGGAGGTCCTAGCAAGTACAATCAGGCAAGAGAAGCATATGAAAGGCATCCAAATAGGAACTAAAGAAGTCAAACTGTCACTATTTGTGGATGAAATGAACCCTAAAGACTCCATAAGAACACTACTAGAAACAATAAGCAAATACAGTAAAGTATCAATGTTCAAAAATCTATATGGTTCCTATAATCTAATAACAAAGTGTCAGAAAAAGAAGTGGACAAAATAATTTCTTTTGCAATTGCAACAAAAAGAATAAAATACCTACAAATAAATTTAATAAATATGTGAAGGACCTACATAATAAAAACTATAAGACCCTATTAAAAGAAATGCTGTGTTACTATATGTTTTTCCAGGAAAAAGTCAACTGTTTTTATATATTATTCTATTCCCCCAGGAATCTCAGCACTAATTCTAATGAGATTTGTTGGAGGTTGTTAGAAAGCAAAAAAGAGGATCGATGAATAGATGGATGGGTGGATATATGGATAGATACATGAGTGGGTGGAGATGGGAAAAGATGATAAGTGAACAGACAAAAGATGTAGGAGTCCATTTATTAACTGCTATTTTGTACTTTTTTAACTCTATACCTCTTTCTCCTGGCTTCCCACCACCCTTCCCTCTGGCCATCACCAGATTTTCCTCCATATTTGTGAGTCTGTTTTTTATTAGTTTGTCAGAAGTAATGTAATGGCTATGCAAAGATACAGAGTGAAGATAATCAGAGGGATCATTTCATAAACTACATTAATGCCCAATCAATGTATTGTATAAGTGAAACTAATAATAAAATAAAATGGTAAAAAAAAAGATGTATGAGAATAAAGCAAAGGAAGAAAGATTTCTAAACAATTGTTAACTAGTCATTTTTAAAAACATTGGGTCGGTAATGACCACACTCCATACAAATGTAAGCTTTGTGGAAGAATTCATTATCTCTACATAATTTGACCATGTACTTAACTTATTCCTTAATTTGATAGGTAAAATTAGAATTCTCCTAGGCACCAAAACAACATATTTGGGAAATAATATACTAAAGTCCTCAAGGGCTGGAAAATAAGAAATGACAAGTCTTTTACATTATTATATAAATCGTTTGTTCTGATCACTTTTGAGAAGCAGTGGCTAACACAAATATAGGTATTTAAGCAACCAGTAACTTTGATAGCATAAAAAAACAAATATGGAACATGTGCTACTGTTCCACTATAATAAACCTACATGAGATACATCAAAAGAAAGTACTGAACAAGAAAACAGGAAAAATGGGGAATCTGGAAATGGGTCAGATAATCTCAAAAAAGGAAAACAAAGAACAGAATAGCAGATGATTATCATGTGTATGCTTGTGCCTTCAGAGTTTCAAAAACAAACATTTCTCCTGGTTGAATACACAAAACCAGGCAAAAGCATCCACTGCCTCTGAAAGAATGATAGGAGCCATTTTTTACACAAAGAAAACTGAGTATGCCCTAAAAGAAAACTTTGAATATTTTTTCTCTAGGACTTTGTTTAACCACCATACTTTTCTTAATTAAAGGCCATTAAAATTAAAGTGGTTCTTTCACATTTGCTCTAAGCATCATAATTTCTTCTGCAGATTTACATAATGAATTTGGTCATACTCCTAAAAGAGATTCTCATTCATTTTAAAGCTTAAGTGAAAACAATAGAGAGAACTAGTGTCCTACTAATAAACTCATAGAAATAAATCAGTATGTATATGTCGATTTCTGGTCCTACACATATAGTAATCATGCCTAATTCATAACTAATATATGTACTATTTAAAAGTTCAGTATCTCTCTTATTTAGCCATTTCAATGCCTTATCACTTTGACAGTTTAGCACTTATTTTTTGCTTCCAACTAGCTTTCTAGCTCTTTATTTTAAGCCTATATCAACTTGTCTGTTGCTCTGTGAAAGTATAATGAAGTCGAGCCTTTGCCTCACACAATATACTAAATTTAACTCAAATTGCATCAGTGACTTAAAAATCAAAACTAAAACCATAAAACTCTTAGAAGAAAATGTAGGAAATAATTCATGATCTTGTAATGGCAATGACTTATTAGATATGACATCAAAAACACAAACAAAAAAATAAACTGGACTTCATCAAAATTTTAAACCTTAGTAAAACAAAATTATCAAGTAAGTAAAAAGACAACAGAAGAAATATTTACAAATCATTTGTCTTTTGGTGACAGAAAGAAATCTAACTATGGGAAGTGAACATACAATTAGTCTATCTATCTATCTATCTATCTATCTATCATCTATATACACACACACATATATATGTGTGTGTGTATATATACATGTATGTGTATATATATATGTATATGTATATGTGTGTACACACACACACACACACACACACACAGCCTTACTGTTAAATCGTACACCTGAAACTTACTGGATTTCATTAACCAGTGTCACCATTAAAAAAATTTTTTAATCATTTCTGATAAAGCTCTAATATATAAAAATTATTTTTAAAAAACAAATAAAATGCAACAACAAAAAGACAAAAAATCAATTAAAATGAATAAAAAATTTGAATGAACATTGACTCAAAGAAAATATACAAATGACCAAGAAGCACATGAAAAAATGCTCAACATCATTAGTTATTTAGGGAATGCACATCAAAACTACAAGATACCATTTCACACCCACTGTAAGGCAATAATATTTTTTTTAAAAAAGAAAGAAAATTTGTCAGTGTTGGCTATACTGTGAAGAAACTGGAACTGTCATACACTGCTTGTGGATCTGTAAAGTAATGCAACCTCTTTAGAAAACTTTTCAGTTTCTCAAATGTTAAACATAGAGCTAGCATATGACCCAGCAATTCACTCCTAGGTATATACTCATATGCTCATATACCCATATACCCATAAGAATTGAAAACAAATACTCAAACAAAAATTTATACACACATTATCATAGCAGCACTATTCACAATACTTAAAAGCTAGAAATTATCCAAGAATCCATCAATGAATGAATAAACAAAATGTGGTGTATTCATACGATGGAATATTATTCTATCATAAAAAGAAACAAAATGGTGATATATAATATAATGTGGATGAACTTCAAAAACAGGCTGAGTGAAAGAAGCCAGATATAAAATGTTAGATAATGTATGATTCCATTTATGCCAAATATTCAGAATAAGTAAATCCATAGACACAGAAATGAGATTGGATGCTGTCAGGCCCTGGGGGGAAAGATGGAATGGGATGTAACTGCTTAATGGTATGTGGTTTCCTTCAGTGTGATAAAAATGTTTTGAAACTAGAGAGAGGATGGTTGTGCAATATTGTGAATGTACTAAATGTTGTTCAATTTAAAATGACGAATTTTGCATTATGGAAACTTAACCTAAATTTTTTAAAAGGTAAAACATATAAACACTTTAAAAGAGATAAGTGTGTGTGTGTGTGTGTGTATAATCTTAAACATATAAAAATGTTAAACTTTACCAATAATAAGATAATAAATTAAAACCACAATAAGATATCATTCCTTACACATCAGGCTAGCAAAAGTGTTAAAGCTCTTGTCAAGACTGGAGAAACAGTAGGTTCATGTGGGGAATGCAAAACAGTTCAGCCTCCATGGAGGGAAATTTGGCAATATCTAACAAAATGATGTATGTGTTAATCTTTAACTCAAAAATACCAATGTTAGGAATTTATCTCTAAGACACACTACCAAAAATACAAAAATACATATGCAGTATTATGGTGATTACAAGATATTGGAAGCTTCATAAAAGTGCATATATTGGAAATACAGGTTTAATAAGCTATGAAACATACACACAACAAATTACTATGAATGTATAAAAAATCGAGAAGAGTTCTGTGAACCAAGAGAGAATGATTTCGTAAATGAAAGCTACACATAGGGAATATGTATAACTGCTAATAATGGAGGGAAAAAGTTGGAGAAAAAATCTCTTTTAATATAGAATTTTTCCTCCATCCTTTTACTTTTTTTATAACTGATTTGTTGAAAATTTTGGGCATGTCTACCTTACAACTACCTTTCTTTTCAAAAGTAACCATAATTATGTGATAATAAAAACTTCCTTGCATATTTTCACAGTTATATCTTCCAAATGTACATCTCAAGACACTGTAGTTTGTTTTGTCTTGGCCATTAAAGGTAGACATGTCACAGGGAAGATTTCTGGAATTGGATAGCTGAACTGGTTCTATATTTTGTTTTGGATGATGATTACTTCATAAAATATATTAAGCTATAAACTTGTTTTCTGTGGTTTTCTGTATCATGTTTTATTTCTCAAAGATAATAAATAATTAAAATTAAAGTCAAAGCATGGTAAACAATGGCAGCACAAAACCTGCAACTTATAACCACTCTTGTCACTCTTTTTTTGGAGACCTACATTCAAATGTCATTGATTCAGGCTAATCCCATTATTGCACAAATATTTTTAACACAGAAACGCAATAATAGGGGAAATTTTGCTCCTCTGACTCAAGGCATAAGGTAACTGCATCTTAAGGGAGTCGTAAAAACTCAGAAAGTTTCTGTCTGTTGCATAATTCTCCCCTGTGCAAAGTTACACAAAATGTTTCCATCATAAAGGTAGCTAATTAACAACACTAATTGTGCTTAGGTAGTGACCAAATGGAACTTCAGAGATTTGGCACTGCCAGACAGAAATCAGTCTGTTAAGGGAATTGTCTGTTAGAATTATTTTGGTTTTCCCAGGGTAACTAAGAGGAACGTGGTTAACAGGTCACTTGGGGGTGACATCTTTTTCTGTAAATTACCATTTCCTTCCCCTAAGAATTTTTATTTATTTACTTACTTACTTACTTACTTACTTACTTACTTACTTACTTACTTACTTATTTTCACCATGAAACCAAAGGACAGTCCTTGAATAACAAAGAAAGCAAATAATAATTGAATAAGAATAACAGGGAGGGTAAACTGCATTAACAATTGCAGTATTACAATCTCCCTCAGGCTTCGAATACCTTCTACAGTAAATGAAGAAGGTTCTGGCAGATAAACCTCATTCCTTATATGCTAGCTTTGGGTCTAAGTTTGTAGTCAACCAAATAAAGCATACTGTTACAGTCACTGACATCCACCTGAGCTAACATTAAACACAGAATCATTGCTTAGTGCCACAATATAATAAAATGTATCCTAGTCCAATATTTATATTCCTTCCATCTGGCCCTCAGGATCCATTCCTATACATATATTTCAGATTTATGTTGATATAAATATGTAAAATCTTATAATTCTTTTGCTGTTAATTGCTTCTTCTCATGAATCACTTTTTGTCCCTAAATTTTTGTACATTGTATTTCCTTTGTCCCTTTGCATTTCTCTAATTTATTATTTTATTTCCCTTTTGATTTTTTCTTTGACCTATTGGCTATTTCATAGGATGTTGTTTAATTTCCACATATCTGTGAATCTTCCAATTTTCCTTCTGTTATTGATTTCTAGTTTTATACTATTGTGGTCAGAAAAGATACTGAGTGATTTTAATCTTAGCTTTGTTAAGACTGGCACCTCTTAATCTCTTTGCCTTTTTTTCACCATCTTCCAAAACTCTTTCTCAACTAGTACGCCTCTAAATAGTTTCTGTATCTATGAGTTTATTTCTGTTTTTGTTGGTGCTGATTTGTTCTTTAGATTCCACAGGTACGTGAAATTATGCAATACTTGTCTTTCTCAATCGAACCCATTTCTTTCAGTGCAATATCATGTAGGTCCATCAAGGCAACATCTTTTTTCATCCCCTTTCTTTTTAGTCTGTGTATGTCTTTTAATCTGAAATGAGTCTCTCGTAGGCAGCATATATAGGGGTCTTGTTTTCTTATCCATTCGGCCACCTATCTTTTGTTTGGAGAACTTAATTCTTTTCCATTTGAGGTACCTGTTGATAGGAATGTAGTTGTTACCATTCTTTATCCCTGTGTTTGATACATGTTTTCTCTTCTTAAAGAAGTCCCTCCGTTATTTTCTAGAATACTGGCTTGGTGATTATAAATTCCTTTTAACATTTTGAATATTTTGTACCAAGCCCTTCTGTCCTGCATAGTTTCTTTTAAGAAATCAACTACCAGTCTTATGGGTGTTCCCTTATAGGTAACTGTTTGTTTCTTGCTGCTTTTTAGATTCTCCCTTTGTATTTAAACTTTGGCATTTTAATTATAATGTGTCTTGGTGTGGGCCTCTTTGAGATTCTGAGTCTTAGAACTCTCTGAGCTTCCTGGAGTTTTATGTCTATTTTCTTCAACAGATTAGGGAAATTTTCCATCATTATTTCCCCTATGACAGGAATATTTTTACCTTTTAATAGTGTCCAATAAGCTCCTTGAAGTATTATTATAGTTTTGGCTTCTTTTTTCTTGCCATTCTGATTGAGTGTCCTTGGCTTTCCCGTCCTCTATACAAGTCATTCAATCTTCTTTATTCACTTTGTTTATTCCTTTGTTTATTCCATTTAGTATACTTCTCATCTCAGATAATGTATTTTTCATTTATGAGTGGTTTCCTTTTATAATTTTCATTTCAATTTTTATGTTTTTTAAACTCTTTGTTAAAGTTCTCACTGAATTCACCTACACTTCCCCTAAGTTCATTGAGTATCTTTAATACTAGTCTTTTGAACTCTCCATCTGTTAGATTGCTTGACTTCATTATTTCTGAATCTCTGTTCTATTCTCTCATATGATTTCTGCTTCTTTGTCTTCCCATTTTGGCTGCCTTTCTGTGTCTGTTTCTATGAACTAAGTTAAGCTCCTAAGTCACCTGCTCTTATTCGTGTGAATTTGTGAAGTAGGTGTCCAATGGCACAGTCCTGAGAGAGGTTCAGATACAGGCCTAATTTAGCCCCAACCTGTGCCTCTCTAGGGTTACTTGTGAAGATTCAGCAAGCAATCCATAGATGGTATGCTTCTAGTTGCCTCAAAACACCACACCAGAAGTGAAGGCCAGCTGCCACCAGTGTGAATGTTGGCACTGCTCAGTGAGGAGCACCTGACTCACAAAGGACACACCTGGATGTGTCTTGGAAGGGCCTGCAAGTTGGGGGAGGCAGAATTTCAGGAAATCCTCTGGGCAGAGAGACCTCTGTTATCCAGTTTGATGATGCCTCCGCTATGGTCAGCACTGAGTCTACACACTGTGAAGGGAGGGCTCAACAGAGAAAAAATGGATACCGCCGGCACTTCGTACAGAGCAAGTCTCCCCTCGGCCCTCACTCTGACAACTCCGTGTCCCCATATAAGTCCCTGGTGCCTCCTGTGCAGCCGAACTGATGATGGTGTTCAGAGCAAGCAGGTCCATCACTGCAAAAGTCCGCTCAGGGACACAGCCCCTTTAAGAGGAGTCTGCAGCTGCAGTTGCCGCTACCACAACTATAGCCTCTGTCTCACTTAACACTTTCTACTGTCCTACTTTCTGCCATTGCAAGGTAATTTCTTAGATCTCACCCTAGTCATATGGCTTGTTCACCTAGATCCCAGGTGATTTTTTTTGCTGTTTGCTCCTGTCACAACTTTGATTTGGTCACCAGAATTACAATCAGAGCCTCTATCATCTATGCCAGTTATTTTCTCCACTCTTGAGACAAAATTTCAAGTCTCTTTTATCTAAGATCCTGTGCACTTTTGGTTACAATTTGGTTGTAATATCTTTTGCCATCTCTTTACTTTCAGGCCATGTATGTTCCTAAAGCTATAGTGAGTCTCTTATAGGCAGCATATAATAGGATCATTTTCTTTTTAAGATGCATTATAAAATCTCATTAAGGCTATACATAACATTTGAATTGACTTGAACTCTTCTTTTATTTTAAATTTATTTTTGTGTGTGTGTGTGATGTTGGTTAATGAAATCCAGTAAGTTTCAGCTGTACATAAAAACAGTAAAGCATATATGTATTTACACTGTGTGTTCACCTCTCATACTTTGACCTCCTTTACCCCAGCTACCTCCCTCTTCCTCACCCACCCTCTACCCTCTGGTAACCACTAGTCTATTGTCCTGTGATGAGTCTATGTTTGTTCTGTTCATTTGTTGCTTTTAGGTTTGTATTTCACATATAAGTGCTATCATGTGCTTATCAACATTTTCTGTCTGGCTTATTTCTTTTAGCATGATTATCTCGAGGTCCATCCATGTTGTCACAAATGGCAATATTTCATCTCTTCTTTTGGCTGAATGATATTCCATTGTATATATGTACCACAGCTTCTTTAGCCAATCATCTATTGTAGGACACTTTGGTTGCTTCCATGTCCTGCCACAGTGAATAATGCTACTGTGAACATCAGTGTGCAAATATCTTTCGAGATATGGATTTTCAAGTCTTTGGGGTGAATATCCAGTAGAGGGATTGCTGGATCATATAGTAGGTCAATTCTTAGTTTTTTGAGGAACCTCCATACTGTTTTCCATAGTGGCTGTACCAGTCTGCAGTCCCACCAGCAGTGTATGAGAGTTCCTTTTTCTCCACATTCTATCCAAATTTGTTATTACTTTTCCTGTTTATTATACCTATTCTAACAGGTATGAGATGGTATCTCATTGTGGTTTTAATTTGCATTTCCCTAATAGCTAGCTATATTTAGCATCTTTTCAAATATTTGTTGACCATTTCTATGTCCTCTAGGGAGAAAAGTCTGTTTAGGTCCTCTGCCCATTTTTTGATTGGATCATTTTGTTGTTGTTGTTGTTGTTGTTGTTGTTGTTGAGTCATAAAAGTTCTTCGTATATTTTGGATATTAGGCCCATTCAGGGCGTTTCTTGCAAATATATTTTTCCATTCAGATGATTTACCTTGTTGACACTTTCTTTTGATGACAGAAGCTTTTTAGTTTGATGTAGTCCTATTCATTTATTTTAGCTTTTACTTCCTTTGTGTTTTAGGTCAAATTCATAAAATCCTCTTTAAGTCCAAGGTCTTGTAGTTTAGTTCCTATATTTTCTTCTATGCATTTTATTGATTCAGTCTTAATTTAGGTCCTTAATCCATTTTGAGTTAATTTTGGTGTGTGGTGATAGATAACAATCTAGTTTCATTCTTTTGCAGGTAGCTTTCCAGGTATCCAAGCATCATTTATTGAAGAGGCTCTTCTTTCTCCGCTGTATATTTTTGGCTTTTGTGTCAAAAATTATTTTCCCATATAAATATGGGTTTACTTCTGGACTTCCGATTCTGTTCCATGGTCCGTGTGTCTGTTTTTCAGCCAATACCATGCTGTTTTGTAGAATAATTTAAAGTCAGGCAGAGTGATACCTGTAGCCTCATTTTCTTTTTCTATCTTTCTCTTGCCTGATTGCTCTCACTAGGACCTCCAATGTTATATTGGATAACAGTTGCGATAGTAGACAGTCTAGTCTTGTTCCTGATCTTAGATTATGTTAAGGTACTTTCCTTCTATACCAATTTTGTTAAGTGTTTTGATCATAAACGGATGTTGTATCCTATTGAAGGCTTTTTCTACATCTATTAATATGATCATATGATTCTTATTTTTTAATTTATGTGGCATATCGCATTAATCCATTTGCCTGTGCTGAACCTACCCTTTGCCTCTGATGTGAAGCCCACTTGATCATGGTACATAATCTTTTTAATATGTTACTGTAGTTGGCTCACTAGTATCTTATTTAGGATTTTTGCATCTGTGTTCATGAGAGGTATTGATCTATAGTATTCTTTTTTTGTGTGTTATCTTTACCAGGTTGATATCAGGGTAATATTGGCCTCATAAAATGAGTTGGGAAGTATTCATCCTATTTGATTCTTTGGAAGAGTTTGAGAATAGATATTTAATATTCTTTGAATGTTTGGTAGAATTCACTGGTGAAGCCATCTGGTCCTGGACTTTTACTTTTTGGTAGCTGATAATTGTTTCAATTTTCATACTGCTAATCAGTCTATTTAGATTTTCCAGTTCTTCTTGATTCAGTCTAGGAAGGTTGTATTTTTCTAAGTACTGGTCCATAGTTCTGGGTTATCAAATTTGGTGTTATATACTTTTTCATAGTGTTCTTGAATGACCCTTTTTATTTCTGCAATGTCTGTCATAATTTTCCCTCTTTCATCCCTGATTTTGTTTATTTGTGTCCTTTCTTTTCTTTTCTTTTCTTTTTTTTTTTTTAGTGAGTTTAGCCAAGAGTGTCAATTTTATTAACCTTCTCTAAGAAACAGTATTTCTTGCATTTATTTTTTTCTATTGTTTGTTGTGTTTGTTGTTTGTTTGTTTTCAATTTCATTTATTTCTGCTCTAATTTTGATTATTTCTTCTTTTCTTCTGCTGACTTTAGGCTTCATTTGTTCTTTTTTTTTTTTTTTTTTTTTTTTTTTAGTTTTTAAGATGAAGCATCAGGTTGTTTATTTGGGCTTGTTCTTCTTTTGGAGACAGGCCTGTAATGATATAAACTTTCCTTTCATGACCGTTTTTGCCATGTCCCAAAAGTTTTGATATATTATGCTATCATTATCATTTTTTTCTTGATCTCTCTTTTTATTTCTTTTCTGACTCAGTTATTCTCCAGTGGCATGTTGTTTAATTTCCATGTATTTGTGGTTCTTCCTGCTTTCTTTTTGCAGTTGGTCTTTAGTTCCAAAGCTTTATGATCAGAGAACATAGTTGGTATGATTTCAACCCACTTATGTTTGTTGAGGCTATCTCTGTGTCCCAGTATGTAGTTTATGCTTGAGAATATTCCATGAGCACTAGAGAAGAATGTATAAACAGCTGTTTTGTGATGTAAGACTCTGTAAATGTTAATTATGTCCAGTTGGTCTAATGTATGATTTAAGGATGTTATTTCTTTAATAATTTTCTGTTTGGATGATCTGTTCATATCCAACAGTGGGGTATTTAGGCCCCCTACTACAATAGTATTTTGGTCTGTTTCTCTCTTCAGTTCTGTTAGTAATTGCTTTATATATTTCAGGGCTCCCTGATTGGAAGCATAGATATTATTAATCACACTCACTACCTTCAGTCTCAATCCCTGTCAGAGTTAGTGACAGTTTTGGTAGGGTTTGCCCAGATTCCCCTGGCTCTGTAGTATTAGGTCTTGGAGGATAGGAGAAAGAGGCCCTTAGATTGGGAGTTGGGGGCTGAGGTTCAGCCTCGGTTTGCATCCATGGCTGGTAAAAATCAATTGTTTCTCTGCCATCCTGCTTCTCTGCTTTCTGCCTTAATGACTGGGCACTGCCATCAGCAGCATGGAACTTACTGCACTCCCAGGCAGGCCTGTTCAAGAAACTCTCCACACTTTCCCCTTTCCCCCTCCTCCTACAGGGAGCTCTGGTGGCTAGAAGAGGTAGCTTCTTTATTTCTCCAAGTCCACTGCCCGACACCCAGGTTTTAGATCCCACACTCAGATATGATGATGTGCAGTTTGTGTGTTTTTGGTTGAGTTTTTGATGTTCCATTTATTGTTGTTTCAAGAGGAGAGATCTGGTGATGTCTCATACTCTACCATGTTTCTCCAGTCTAATGCCAGATCATGTTTTTATCCATTCAGTAATTCTATATCTTTTCACTGGATAATTTAATCTATGTATATTTAAAGTAATTATAGGTAAGTGAGGACTTACTATTGCCATTTTGCTCATTATTTTCTGACTCTTTTCTATTTTCTTTATTCCTTTTATTCTTCCCTGCTGTCTTTTTTTTGTAATTTTTTTGTTGTTGTATCTTGTAAAACCATTCTCTTTACATTTTGTGTATCTACTATAGGTTTTTATTTGTATTTACTTTGAGGCTTACATAACACATCTTATAATTACAATGATCTATATTAAGCTAATAACAACTTAACTTTCATTACATATAAAAATTCTATACTTCTACTTTTCTTTTACTCTCTACAACACTTTATGTACTGATCTTACAATTTATATCTTTTGATTTTGTGTATCCACTAAATTAATATGGTTAGTTACTTTTATTACTTTTGCCTTTTAACTTTTATGAAAGGGTTGAAAGTGATTTATGCACGGTCATTACAGTATTAGCATATTCTGTACTTGACCATATATTCCTCTTTACTGGTGTGCTTTATACTTTAATATTCTTTATCTTATTAATTAACATCCTTTTGTTTTAGTTTGAAGAACTCCATTTCGCATTTCTTATAAAACAGAACTAATGGTGATAAACTCCCTCAACTTTTTTCATCTGAGAAAGTCTTTATTTCTCCATTTCTGAAGAATAGTTTTGCCAAAAAGAGCATTCCTGTTTGGCAGTTTTATTCTTTTAGCACTTTGAATGTGTCATCCCACTTTCTCCTGGAACTGCAAGGTTTCTGCTGAAAAGGCCACTGACACAGTCTTATAGGGACTCTCTTATATAAGATGAGTCACTTTTATCTTGCTGCTTTCAAAATTCTCTCTTTATCTTTCACTTTTGACAATATGGTTACAATGTATCTCTGTGTACATATCTTTAATTCCAACCTATATGGAGTCCTTTGGGCCTTCTGATGCTGGGTGTTGATTTTCTTCCCTAGATAGAAGTTTTCAGTCATTATGTCTTTTTAAAAAGCTTTCTCTCTCTCTCCTCTTCTCTTCTCTTCTCTTCTCTTCTCTTCTCTTCTCTCCTCTCCTCTCCTCTCCTCTCCTCTCCTCTCCTCTCCTCTCCTCTTCTCTTCTCTTCTATTCTCTTCCTGGGTCTGCCATGATGTATATATTAACATTCTTGATGGAGTCCCATACTCCCTTAGATTTTCTTCACTCCATTTAATTTTTTATCTTTTTGCTCCTCTGATCAGTAAAAAGTCAAATTGTCTGTCTTCAGGTGCATTCATTCTTTCTTCTGTTTAATCAAGTCTATTTTGAACCCCTCTAGTAAATTTCTTTCTGTTATTGGATTTTTTAACACCAGTATTTGTTTTGTTCATATTTTTGTTGATATTCTCATTTTGTTCATATATTTCTTTTTTTATTTCATTTAGTTGCTTATCATGTTCCCTTGTAACTCAATAACCTTTTTAAAGATGAGTATGTTGAATTTTTTCTCAGGAAATTCACAGATATCCATTTCTTTTATATTAATTACTGGAAATTTGTTTTCTTCCTTGGATTGTGTTATGTTTCATGATTCTTTATGCTCTTTGTGTGTTTGCTTTGTTGTCTAAACTTTTGAAGATGCAGCTTCATCTCCCAGTTTTTATAAAATAGTTTTGACTGGGAGAGACCTTCACCAGTCAGTAGTGCTCAATATAAAACAAGATAGAGACCAATCCCTCAGAGTGTGTGTTTTAAGACTGGAGCCAAAGCCTTCTTCACTTCCTTCCTTCCTTTTGTGGAGAAAAAGCATCAATTCTGTGCTTTTTCTTAATCTTGCAGAATAAGCCACCTGTAAGAGAACACTCACTTCTTTTATTTATTAGCTGACCCAGAAAACTGGGCTTTTCTAGTTTTTAAGGACTTAGTATATGAGTAAGATAGGCTTCACAAAGAGCACTCTGAATTTATGGATATTAAGCTCACTTTGCTTCCTATCCCCTTTCCTACCAAAAAAAAAAAAAACACACCTCAGCTCTGTGCTTATTCTCTATCTTCAGCTATAACTGAATGCCCTCCCCTTTCCTATATTCTAAGCTGTCCCAAAAGACCAAGCTATGATGGCTGGTCAATGCTCAGTATGAGGTAAGATAGGAACCTGCTGTCTTATGGGCCAAAAGACAAGTCTCAATAAATTTAAAAGTATTTAAATCATTCAAAGTATGTTATTGACTATAGTGGAAATAAATTAGAATCAATAGCAGAATGACATCTGGAATCTTTCCATAAAAATCATAACCCATGTGTTAAAGAAACTAACAGAAAAATTAGAAAGTATATTAAACTGAATGAAAAGAAAACAAGGTATATGAAAATTTGTAATGCAGTTAAAACCATGCTTAGGAGAAATTAATATAACTAATTGCCTGTAGTAGGAAAGAAGAAACCCCTCAAATGAATTATTATGGTTTTAATCTAAAGCAATGAGAAAAAAAAAGTTCTGGTCAAGATAGTAGAGAAGGTAAATGCCGTGCTTGTCTTCTCTCAGAACTGCATCAAAATTACAACTAAACTATGAAAACCATCATTGAGAATAATGTGAAGCCTAGCCAAACAGAAGTCTTATAACTAAGGATATACAAAAGAAGTCTTGTGGAGACTGGTGGGGGTGGGGGCAGAGACGTGGAATAGGCTGATCCCACATTCATGTGTGAAGGTTAAAAATTGGGAGAGATATCTCAACTTTGGAGGGCTAGCCTGAGAAGTGAAGTGTCATAGCCCCACCCCAGGGTCCCCAGCCCAGGGCTTCAGTGCCAGGAAGAGAAGTTCTTGTAACATCTGGCTGTGAATGCCAGCAGAAATTGTGGTTGAGTAAGGAAGGCTGCTGGAGTTCCAGGCAATCCTCTTAAAGGACCCACACATGAACTTTCTGATGGGCTCCTTCATGTGAGCTCCAAAGCTGGGGCAGTAGCTTGAAAGGTGCCAGGGACATGCAGGAAGGAAATAAATTATTTAGTTTCAGGACTAAAACTGGAAGGGCAGCTTTCTCCCAGAAGAGCTGGCAGAATCCATTATTCCTTTCTTGAACTGTCCCTCCACCTAATATGCAGACACAGGTGAGCATCATATCTGAGTCTCCAGCAACCTAGCTAACACTAGTTTGCTCTACCCTTGTGATTCCCTGAGACCTTGACCCACCCAATTTTGGGCCCACCCAAGCTGCTTCCAGTGGCTTTTATACACAAACCACCTGTCTTGGTTCATGCAATGGACTTTCCTAAAATCTCTCAAAGGTTCACAAACCCCAAACAATCAGCATATGGCTTTGGCAGGTCATGTACTTCTTGCTAAGTGGCACCAAGCCTAGCACTTGTGACAAGTAGCCTTGGTTCATATCTTAGCTTCTCCCAGGTATCTCCAAGCCCAGCACAAGTATCAACCAGTTTCAAATCACTTTATAGCTCATACCAAGTCCTTGGCAAAACACAGACAGCAACTGAACTTGGCCTGCAACAGAGCCTCTTCCAAGAGGTGTCAGAACCTAGAAACCTGGTGGCCAGCTTCAGACCACACCAGAGCATCACCAACCATCTCCACAAAAGACACACCAAAAGGGAAGGCTGGGAAGGCACCAGAGCCCTGCTAAAGCAAATCTTATTTCACTATAGGGCCAGTCCCTACACCACAGCAATTCCACTATAGTCACCAGCCAGTTCTCACAATCAGCCTGAGGGTCAATCCCTTACATTGTCATGAAAACAGCAACCAAGGCTTAACTACAACAAGAGGGCACACACAACCCATACAAGTGTTACCCCTGAAACATACAGCTCAGATGATTGGGGAGACTATGTCATTGAACCCCATAGCACATCTCCTACATAAGGCCACTCTACCATGACCAGAGGACATAGCAGTTCTATCTAATACATAGGAACAGGGAAGCAGCCAAAATGAGGAAACAAAGAAACATGTCACAAATGAAAGAACAGAACAAAGTTCTAGATAAAAATCTGAACAACATGGAGATAAGCAATCTAATAAATGCAGAATTTGAAACATTGGTTATAAGTACATTCAGTGAGAACTTTAACAAAGAGATAAGAAACATAAAATTAAGAACAAAAAGATAGAAAACAAAACAAAACAAATTCAGAAATGAAGAATGCAATAACAAATAAAGAATATACAAGAGGAAAACAATAATAGATTACATGAAGCAGAGAATCAAATCAATAATTTGAGAGATAAAGTACCATGAAACACCAGATGTGAACAGCAACAAGAAAAAATAATCCAAAAATAAGAGGATAGATTAAGAGACCTCTGGACAACATTCACATCATCATAGGAGTATCAGAAGGAGAAGAGAGGGTGCAAGGAGTTGAAAACAAATTTGAAGAAATAATGATGGAAAACTTCCTTAATGTGGTGAAGAAAATAAACATACAAGCCCAGGCAACACAGAAAGTCCCTAACCTATGAGCCTAAAGAGGTCCTCACCAAGACACATCATAATTAAAATTCCAAAGGTTAAAAATGAAGAGAAAATCTTAAAAGTCACAAGAAAAATACAGTTAGTTACCTACAGGGAGCTCTCATAAGACTGTCAGTTGATTTCCCAACATAAACTTTTCAGGACAGAATACATTGGCACAAAGTATCCACAGTGATAAAAAGCAAGGACCTACATTTAAGATTACTCTATCCAGCAGAGCTATCATGTAGAATCAAAAAACAGATAAAAAGCTTCTCAGATAAGATAAAGTTAAAGGACTTCACCATCATCAAACTAGTATTACAAGAAATGTTAAAGGGACTTCTTTAAGAAAGAAGAAAAATATCAAAATTATGAATAATAAAATGGCAGTAAGTACATATCTATAAACAATTACTTTAAATATAAAAGGATTAAGTGTTCCAATCAAAAGACATAAGGTGACTGGATATGAAAATAAAACCCTGACTGACATATACTGTCTACAAGAGACTCACTTTGGATCAAAGGACCTACATAGACCAAAAGTAAAGGGATGGAAAAAAATATTTCATAAAAATGGAAACAAAAATTTAAAAAGTTGGGGTAACAATATTTATACCAGTCAAAATAGAGTTTAAAACGATGGCTGTAAAAAAGACACAAAAAAGACCCAGCAATCCTACTCCTGGGTATTTATCCAAAGAATCCCAAAATACTACTGTGAAGGAACATGTGCATTCATATGTTCATTGAAGCATTTTTTTACAATAGTCAAGATATGGAGGCAACCTTGGTGTCCATCAATAAATTAATGAATAAAGAAGAGGTGGTGTATGTATACAATAGAATATTACTCAGCCTTAAAAAAAGAATGAGAAATTTTGCTATCTGCAACACTGATGGGCCTAGAGGGTATTGTGCTAAGTGGAGTAAGTCAGACAGAGAAAGACAGTGGTCATATGAATTTACTACAAATGGAACTTAGAAAACAGGATAATTGATCAGACAAAACAGAAACAAACTTACAGATACAGAGAGCATTTGATGGTTGTCATGTTGCTGGCAGTGGGGGGGGGGTAATGGGGGATGGTAATTATAAAATACTCATAGGATATAGATTATACCATGGGGAATATAGTCAGTAGTATTGTAATAACAATTTATTGTGTCAGATTCGGGAACTAGATTTATTTGGGTAATCACTTCATAAGTTATATAAATGTCTAGTTGTTGTGTTGTACACTGGAAAATAATATAATATTATATGTCAACTGTAATAGAAAAATAAAAAATGTTACATAAGGAGAAAAACTGGGGGGAAAGGAAATTAAAAAGAAACAAAAAAGAATATAAATACAAACAATGAGAGCAGAAGTTATTGAAACAAAAACAGAAAAAATAGAGAAAAAAATAAAATAAAATCCTGGTTCTCTGAGAATATCAAGAAAGTTGTAAAACTTCTAGCCATGCCAGTAAGTAAAACAGAGAATGTGAGAGGGAATTTTTGCAGATATAGAGATATTTAAAAGATAATAAGAAAATATTAGGAATAATTTATTCCAATAAATTTGACAATATAAATGATTGTACAAATTTCTTGGAAGATACAAATTACCAAAAATTGAATTTAGAGTTGAAAATTTTTGCACAGAGCAAACTCCAGGCATGTATGACTTTACTGGTGAATTTTACCAAACATTTAAGAAAAAAATCATGTCAGTTCTTCAAAACTTTTGCAGTAAATTTAAAATGAGAAAATACATTTTTAAAGGCCAACATTCCCTTTCATTAAATAAGAAAAAGCATTTTACAAAACCTAAAATACATTCATGAGTTTAAAAACATTCAGCAAACGGAACAGAAAAGAACATCCTCAGCTTGATAAAGGGCATCCAGTATTATACTTAGTGATGAAAAACTGAATGTTCTTACCTTAAGAACAGGAATAATTCAAGGATATACACTCTAACCGCTTCTATTTAGCATTGCACCATTTGATCTATCAAGTGCAATAAGACCAAAAAAAAGGAATAAATAATCCACACTAGAGGAAAAAACTAAAGTGTCTTTATTTGCTGACAACATTGTCATCTATGAAAAAAATTCTACTTAATCTATAAAAACCTAGTAGAAGTAATAGGTTTTATAAGTTTTCAGGATACATACATGTCAATGAACAAAAAAATCTATATTTTTGCATATTAGCAATAAACTATTTTAAATTAAACAAAAAATAGCACTAAAAACAACATAAAAAATTTAAATGCTTAAATCCCAGAAAAGATATTTTAGACCTTTTACTGAAAACTACATAACATTGCTGAAGAAAATTTGGTGGAACTTACATAGATATACTGTTTACGTGGCTCACTGTTTGCCAGGAATAAATTCATTCCTTACTTAATAATTATGTTAAAGGTCTGACAACATTCAAATCAACAGGTGATTCTTCAAAGCTCTTAAATCTAAAATATCCAAGATAGAAACAAAGGGCTACACCATGATAATGAGAAGCCTTATCAAATCACTTATGAGATCTTCCTGTACATCACTAAATGTCTACATACTCTCTTCATTGCTGCCTTCATCTCTTTATTCCTGAGTGTATAAATGACTGGATTCAGAAATGGAGTGAGAACTGCATCAAAAATAGCAAGAAACTTGTCCATTTGAGAATTAGGGTGTGGCCACGTATAAACAAACATGGTTGGACCAAAGAACAAAAGGACCACAGTAATGTGAGCTGACAGAGTGGAGAGGGCCTTGGATGAACCACCCGATGAACGTTTCCAAACAGTAAATAAGATGAAGATGTAGGAGATGAGGACAATAAAGAAGGAACCAACACAGATAAACCCACTGTTGATGGTAACCATGAACTGCAACCTGTAGGTATCTGTACAGGCCAATGTGAGAAGCCGAGGAAGGTCACAGTAAAAACTGTCCACTACATTAGGACCACAGAAGGGCAAATTCACAATAAATGATAGCTGGAACAGTGAGTGACTGACACCAAGGACCCAGGCAGCAGCCAGAAACAAAACACACCTTTGTGGGCTCATGATAGTCAAGTAGTGGAGAGGCTTACATATGGCAACATATCTATCAAAGGCCATGGCAATGAGCAGCACCATCTCCACACCTCCAACAACATGGATGAAGAAGATCTGAGCAATGCATCCTCCAAAAGAGATGACTTTGTGCTTTCTTAAAAGGTCATAAATCATCTTGGGGCTAGCAGCAGAGCAAGCTCCTAGGTCAATGAAGGAGAGACTGGCCAGTAGAAAGTACATGGGGGAGTGTAAGTGAGGATCAATGGTCACAGAAAACACAATGAGGATGTTTCCCATCATGCTTGCCACATAAAGCACAGAGGAGAACACCAGGAGAAGAATCTGGATCTCCCATGAATGGGTGAGTCCCACAAGCACAAACTCAGACACACCTGAGTGATTCCCACCTTCCATTGATCCATGCAACTGGGCTGTGGCTGAAATTATGAGAAATAAGAAAATGAGAAAGAAAATTTGATTATTAGGGATGATACTAATTCTTTCATTAATAGTCATGATGATTATTAGGGATGATTAATTATTTATGTTTCACTGTTCACAATAAATGAGAATTACCTGATTGTCCAATGCTTCACCCTTACAAAATTATAATGATGATAATGATGGTGGTGATGGTGGTGATGATGATGATGTTGATGATGAGAATGGTATAAGCATAACTCAGGAGATCATATCATAATTGGAATTAGCAGCAACATCTCTCATGGACTAAAATTATAGGAGAATCAGGCAGAACAGGAGAACAAAAGTATCACAAGGGCCTGCATCAAGAAACAGAATATACAAGCAAGAATGTATACTTACCCACAAAGGGAGAGAGATAGTAGGTCAAAAAGAATGTATTTCATTACCCCCAAAAGGAAATTAGACAGGTATACCTATTATATCTTACCCTACTTTCCCATATCAACACATTTCATCTTCCTTTTATGGCCATGTTCATTTCCTCTTTCCATACAATTTACATTTTGAAGGTAGAGTCGGGCAAAAACTACTATTAATCAGTGGATCACTGTCTGAGAATGAGAGTTTTCTGAAACATGAGATGGGACTTACTCGCTTTGCAGATCTGAAACTCTATACCAATTAAAAACAACATCCCTTAGCCCATCCATGGACCCTAGAAAACACCATTCTACTTTTTGTTTCTATAAATTTAACTACTTTAGAGATACTTCATATAAGTAGAATCACATAACATGTATCTTTCTCAATTGCCTTATTTCCAAATACCCACCATAGTCAATTTACAGTAGAGGATGCACCCTGAAAACAGCTCTCAAAGTTTTATTTCCTTAGAAGGTGCCAGGATGCAGAACAGGCATACAAACATTCTTCTCCTTTTGCAGACACAGTTCCAGAAATCTGAAGAATCTTCTCACAAAAATGCATGTCAAGTTGATGCTCTCATCTATCTTAATAACCTCTCTGCTCTCAAACTCCCAGAAGTTCTCACTACTATCTGAACACAATTTTGGCTCTCCACGACTCAGCTGAGTCTTTCTAAACTCAACTAAGTCAAATGACTTTGCTGCTACCTTCTGCATCTACAGTCCATAGTCTCAAGAAATACTTTCTATAGCTTCAGGCTCTTCAGTCATCAGGAATCTGTGAGCCTGAGCTGGGGAACAGGGAACCACATATGCTGCTCATTTGGGGAGGGACAGATGAAATGAAGAGGACTGATGGGAGGAAACTGCATGGATGAATGACTGAGCCACTATAGAGAAGGCCAGAGGTAATCAATAACTGACGAGAAAAATATGAAGACTTTTGTGTGGAGAAATCAGCACTCAGTGGAATCATACTAGTACTTTGATTTAAGAGATGACCTGGTCTAAATTGACCATTATGAAAAAACTGACACTCAAGAATGTAAACTGAATCGCTCATTGTCACACTAGTGACAGAACAGAAGGATCCAGAACCTAAGTCTTTGGATTCTTGTTCCAGAAATTACAGATCCTGTGAAAAATAACCTAAGAAACAAGAAAAAAAATTTAATGTGATTTTCTGAGTAAAAAATGACACCAATCATCAGCATTTATAAAAACTACCTTTTATTTTCACTAAATTATTTTGCATGATGATAACTAAATACAACAAATAAATAAATAAATAAATGTTAGAAGTAAATTGTACACAGAAATAAGATTGTCCATTGCTGCCACATTTTGAGTGCTCACGCTTCTAATTTTGGTGCTCATTTGAAAGGACACAGCAGTGATAAAATATTTGAAGGAATATGTGTTATCCTATTGTCATTTCTGCTTCTCTATAATTTACTCTCCTCAAAAGTCAATAAAAGTTCTCAATTGTGTCATAAAGTTTTTCTTGACAGTTCCAGTTGATAATTCTCAGAGGGTCTTTTTTTAAGTCACAATCTCAATAAAACATTGGAAAAACATTAACTGCTCACATAATAGCTTCAATATAAGGGCAGCATATGATATATTCCATAGTAACAGTAGACATAATAATTTGTTTAATGTGTGAGGGACAAAAAATAGTTCAAAGGAAGGACTAGTATTATCTAGAGAGGTCAAGGATTTCATCTAGAGAATGGAATGAGACCTGTCCTTTTAAATATGAGTGGTAAACACCTTGATTTATAATCTGTAGAGCCTTAACTATTAACATAATCTTTTAAATTTTTAATTTGTATATCACCCAAAGTTCATAACTAAGTGTGAAAGTCAGTAAATATTTTCAGAATGAGAGGTGGGTAGATAACCCCTACAACACTCCAGGAGCCATGACTCCAGTGGTTTCTCCATCATCTTTTCAAGTAAACTCCACATGCAAAAAAGAATACTTCTCATCTCAAAATTGATGGTAACTATAACTAAGAATTTCTATCCAGAGGCACCCCACTTTCCACAGCCTATATCTTGTTTGGGGATATGGTGAAACTTTCCTCTGTAAACCTACATTCAACACTCAACTTCTTTTCATGAAGCTTGGCGATGATCTGAGGGGTAGAAATGAATAAGGAAGAAAGTGTAAAGAAAGACTATGAAAAAAAGAGAAAGACACAAGGAAAGAGAAATTAGAAGATATGCATTATGATACTAAAAGTAAAAGAAAGAGAGAAAAGAAAGCATAGAAGGACAAAGGGAAACAAGTTTTTGCAAGACTTCAGATGAAAGTAAACAGGAGGATCCAATTTCCACCTCTACTCAAGTGATTTGGATCAAAAAGGCAAACTCCTTCACTACCTGTCCAGTCAGGCTTACACCACTTCTGTGACTATCAAACATGATAAAAAATGGAAACATTGCTTTTTACAATGCAATGCAAATGTAAATCATCTATAAATTAGTGCTGCTACTCTCATCTGAGAAACCTACAGTAAAGCTTTGAGTAGCTTGGCCTTTCTAATATATCAGGCCTGTGTTTGAATCCAAACTCCACTGCTCACTTGCTATGTGAGCATGGGAAAGTTATTTAACTTCTCTGTTTCCTCATTTGTAAAAGGTGATGACAGCATCTTCTTTGCAGGGTGTGGTGGGAACTAGGTGATATGATATATGTAACCTATACCTAATACAGTACCTACCATATTGTGGGGGCAAAAATAAGTGGAACCTAATAAAAATAAGGATCAGCTGGCTGCTATATGTTCCAAGTATTTTAACAGTTCTCAGTTCCAAGCATTAATAAAATCTTTAATTCTTCACCCATTATTCTGAGATAATTAAATAGTGTTTGTTTCAAGTTAGGTTTTTATGTCTGTGCTGGTTTCCAGTAGCTTGAATATCTTCATTAGGAATATTTATTGTAGAATAATTTTGCTAATAAATGGAGACACAGTTCAGGGCTTGCTTTGTAAGAAGTTTAAGCTTTGACAACAAATGAGTTATGCCGTATCAATTTCCCAATCTCTCCTCTCCCTACAGCCGAAGCCATAGATAAATCCTCACATAAACTATTTTAATGTCTTTTCTGACCACCTCAGATAACACTGGTCATTTGTGTCTGCTTGGGGGCAGGGGTGTTTCATGGAATTTCCAAAGGTTGTGCTCCTCCGGATAAAAATTTGCATGAACTTGCCTAGAAAAGGGAATCAACCCCACAAATACCTGCCTCTCAGGAAAAAAGATTTTGCATCCAAACTACCACTTTTTTTTAAGACCCACTTAACAAACTTCAGCCACAATAGCTGTCACTAATCCTGTACAGATGGAAAACATAAGGATAGTCTATTAATGTCAAACAATCAGTTATGGATACAGACACAACTCAGGCCAATATAGTTCTAGTTCTTAAGCAAATATCCAATAGGCACAGTAAGATGAATGTCACAGACTTAGCAGTACCTGAGTAAAGTGGAAGAAAACTCCAGGTGTTATGATCAGAGAAGACAAAGTGGTAAACATGGCACTGAGAAGAGCTTTTATAAATAGTAAATATAATACATAAAAAGAGTGTGAAGAATCAGCTCAGGTAGATAATACAATATGAGAAATGACAGGTAAGTTCAAGGTACTCAGATAATGGTGAAGAGGTTGCCTGGAAAATAGAAATTTTTATAGCAAACAGTGGAAAATAAGAGGAGAAAGTTGAGACTAGTTTACCTTACCTCAAACTCTAATGTAAGAGGATTTAGCATTGTTAATAAATAAATGAGTAAGAGCAAGGAATTAATAATAAGACCAGTACTTGACGAAAGCAATTTATTTGTCAGTGTGACAGAAAAACTGGAAGAAAGGGACAAAAAAAAAAAAGAGAGAGAAGAAGCCCAATTAAGAGACTGCCATAGTGGTGTGGATCTGATTTCAGAAAATTTCTCTCATCACCAAAATTATCTCTATCTCTACAATATCTCTATCCTTGCTCTCTGATTTCGTGCTGTTTTCATCTCCTTCACCTACCTGTTTTGCTGAGGAAAATAAAATCGGCATCACTAAAATTTAGGTATGATTCCCCCCAAAATCAACGAGGTCCTATTCAGGATCATGACAGACACAAACAGATAGTTGTATAAAACAATGTCACAGTTAGATGGAAGATAATTACAGCTCCAGAGGTCAGTAACCAAGTGATGCTGCAGAGATCTGGGATTGCCAGAATGAGATCACTTGGCCTGGGGAATCATCACCTATATTTCGATTTTCCCAGGGTAACTATGCTGTGAAGAGGAATTATTCTTAATGAGAAGAGATAAGAGGTTTGTAATTTTCACAACAAAGTGACTTTTTGCCATATTCTAGAGCTACTTCTAAATTATGGTAACTGAATATGCATTCCACAAAAAACTTTTAAGTGACCTTTTCATTTTAATTTTTTTATGATATTTTCAATAAAAAATATTTATCTTAAGAATATAAAAGCTGAGTACAGAACTTTTAAGCTTTTTAAAAGAAAAAATATTCTAAAGTCTGAAAATTAATTGATTTTGAAAATCAGTTATTTTGCATATTATTTTATTGAATCCTCAGAACAGCATTGCAAAGTATTTTTATCACTGCATAATTTCATTCTATGTATTAAACCAAATTATACAGCTAATAAATTTTGTTTCAGGATTAAAACATTATTTCTCATTCTCTACAGCATATCTCTTTGACACAAATTATGTCAAAAATTACAGACTAAAGGCACAAAGTTTCCCATTTGTTTTATAAGGCAAAATCAAAATATCACATAAGAATGACCACCACAACAAAGAAAATTAGTTGCCACATGACATTTGAACATAGATGCAGAATTCTAATTTAAGATGGCAGAAGAAAAACATTTTCTCTTCTCTTCTTTCTAAACCAAAGCGACAAGGATCTAGCCAAACCCTAACCTCACTCATAACTCTTAACCTCTTGTGAACTCAAGAACCACTCCAACTTTTCCCCCTTTTTCTTCTTTATCATCTATGTTTCCTTCTCTATTGTATTTATTTTTACATATTATCTGCCTTAAAAAGGCCTTGTTTCTGTACACAAGAAGAAATAAGAGAGACAGGAACGTCAAAGAAGTAATAACTGTCACTCTTGTATGCTACATAGTGATCAAAAAGGAAAAGACTAAAAAAAGCATAGATTGTGGGCTGAGGTATTATTGGTGCCATTAAACAAGCAAGTGAAATCAAAGAGTAAAGAGAGAATCAAGAGTGTGGGGACATAATGAGTGATGACAAAGAGTAAAATTACAAATGACAAATAATTTCAGTAATATAGGAAAAATAAGGCAATATACTTACATGTAGAAAATTTGTGGGGTGGCAGAAATCTATGAACAGTTAAGAGACAAAGTTTCCAAGCAACTGTAAGTAATTTATTAAAAATGGATATTATGTACTTGGACAAATGCTAGCTTGAATATTTTTCTGACACCATTCAGCAATAATTAGGAATTCAATCCTTGGAATTTCAGAAAAGTACTTTTGTTTGACATAATAAGCAGAATGGAATATCAAAAGAAACAGATCCATGGGGGTTAGAGCTCATATTGAAATTGTTTGACCAAGTTACATACTGACCAGTACAGCAAGTGAAGCTAAAAAGAAGCTGACCTATGAAGAAAAAGGAATATGGATCAGAGATCTTAAAAACAGGAACAATAATTGTAAACTTATAGGAGCTACTCTTTCTCTCATATCTTGATTTTCATCTATGGATTTTCATTTAAAATCAACTTCATTTTCTTTCATGTGCCTTTCTCTATAGAGTTGCCCTGAATCTTCCTTTCTACATAATTTCAGCTTCTGCCCATTTTGTTACAGTCTTCCTCTCTGGAAGCATAGAAATCTGAGAAGGAGATTCTTCTTGAGGTAGAGTATATATAAAATCCACCAATCCTTCTGACCCTTCACCACCATCACCTACCTAATCTGGCAAGATAGAGTCAGATGTTCCACAACCTAAACTTACCCCTGTGCATACGCATTGCTCACATCCTTCCATCCACCCTCCCTAAGACAAGAAGCTATAAAAACATTGACATTTTGAAAGAGGCAACTAATTATCTATAGTACAAGATGGTGACCAAGTGATATGTTAGAGTTCTGGGGTTTTCCAAATGAGATCATAAATCCAAAATAACTGTCTCATAGAATTATGAGGAATGGAGAAAATAGGCATAAAATTATTTTATGAAAAAAAAGATTAAGCATTTTATTTTTTATATGCACTTTATCTTTATTTTATTATATTAACTAGGGAAATATCGAACAAAAAGAAAAAAAGTGTTACAAAAATTTAAACAGAAAAAAATTCAAAACTTTTCTGAAAAAAAAAAACTGTCGTAGAACTTAGAAATCTTCGCAGACTTTGTCAGCTAATTTCTTTCGTGTGTCCAAAGGTTCAAAAATTAAGAGCAGCAAGCATAAGTAAAAATGAAAGACAGAATATTAAGAAAGGGTGCAAATACCTAGAGTAGAAACAAATTAGGAGAAGAGAAAAGGGTGAAAACAAAGATGGAGATGGAAAGGTGTGTACACAATTTGCTTCCCAGAGAAATAATTGGAGACCACCAAAAAAATTGCTGGAGGGCAGCAAATTTGCAAAATATGATAATTCACCAGAAAAAAAAAACTGTTATTACAAGGATACACAATTGAGAAGTATGATAAGATTATTCAATTCAAAATAAGGCCCCAAATACAATTTTCTTCTAAACAGAGGAAAGATTTAAAATTTTAAAATAGAATACATTTTAAATAATAGAGTACAAATTAACAATTATAGACATACACCTTCTTCTTATCTGTGCTTTAGTGTCATACCCAAAAAAACTGTTGCCACGTCCAATATCAGAGAGCTTTGTTTTTGTATGTTTTATTCCAGTAGTTTAAAGTTTGGGCTTTTACATTTAAGTTTTAATCCATTTTGAGTTAATTTTTAGTGTAAGGTAAGAATCCAATTTCATTCTTTTACATGTAAACATACAGTTTTCCCAACATATTTTTTGAAGGGACTATTCTTTTAGTGTTAAATATTCTTTGATACCTTGTCAAATATTAGTTGACTTTATATACATGAGTTTATTTCTCACCTCTTGGTTCCGTCCCATTGGTCTATGTGTCTGTATTATGTCAGTTCTATTATTTTGATTGCATGGTTTTGTAATAAAGTTTGAGATCATGAAATGTAATGTCTACAGCTTTAGTTTTCTTTCTTGGGATGATTGTGGATATTTGGAGTTTTTTGTGGTTCCATGAGAAGTTTAGGATTGTTTTTACTATTTTTGTAACAAATGCCATTGGAATTTTCATAGAGATTGTATTGAATCTATAGATGATTTTGGGTAGCAGGGATATTTTTAAATTTTCTTTTCCAATCCATGAACACATAATATCTTTCCATTTAGTTGTGTCTTCTTCAATTTCTTTCATTGTTGTCTTACAGTTTTCAGTATTCAGATCTTTTACCTCCTCAGTTAAATGTATTTCCAAGTATTTTATTCTGTTTGAGACTATTGTAAATAATATTGTCATCTTTATTTCTTTTCCAGATAGTTTCTTCTTAGTATATAAAAATAAAGTGATTTTTGTATGTTGATTTTATATCCTGCAACTTTACCAAATTTATTTATTAGTTCTAGTAGATTTTTGGTGGAATCTTTGGGATTTCCTATTTATAAGATTAAATCATCTGCAAATGAAGACAATTTACTTATTTCTTCCCAGTTCAAATAACTTTCACTTTTTTGTCTAATTGCCCTGGCTGAGACTTCTAGTAGTCTACTGAACAGGAGTGGTGAGAGTAGGCATTCCTGTCTTTTTTGTGATCTAACAGGAAAAGCTCTCAACTGTCCACAATGGAGTATGATTTCATTGTGAGTTTCCCATATATGGCTTTAGTTATGTTTAGGTACATCCCTTCTATACCCAATTTGATGAGCGTATTATGAAAGGATGTTGAACTTTGTCACATGCTTTTTCTGCATCTGTTAAAATGAACACATGATTTTTATCTTTTATTAATGTGGTATATCATATTTATCGATTTATATGGGGGCATCAAATTATCACATTATACACCTTAAACTTACAAATGTTATATATTAACAATATCTCAATAAAGCTGGAATATATATATAATCTATTGTCTTACATTTAAGATTCTCTGTCTCTACTGATGGTTGTTGAAAAGACTTTTAAATGTAATCATTTAACAGTTAAACTTGGCTACCATATTTGCAACAGAATTATACATAGCTGGCCAGTCATAAAAAACAATCACAAGAATGGTGTTAAATAATAACATTTTATTAAATCCAAACTTGCAACAGACTAAAAATCAAAGTTGGTATTTGAGAGAGAAAGTAGAGAAAAGGAGTAACTCTATTAATGCCAAAAGCCAATGATCTGATTCTGTCTCATTTGGGGAAAATAAAGTATCTGAATTTTTCTGATTAGTTGGCAATATCCAGGTAGATGGGTTACGTAAGTATTAAGCCACTGTGCTAGCTGCTGGTGGTGTATGGCAGATGAAGTGCCAGAGTCTAGTCTATGACGCTCATTCTAGTCTACACAGTTGTAAGCAGGGCTAGTTTGCCAGAATAGAGAAGTTAAAGGATAATTTTCAAAAAAACTAAAATTACTCTACTGACCCTCTCCAAATTTTTTTTAACAGAAGGTAGACCCAGAAACATATAACTGTTTATATAGAGAGGTAAATCAAATACAGAAACAATGCAACTTGAGCCATATACATAGCACAACTGAAAAAAAAGAGATAAGTATAGAATATTTAAGAAAAATATTTCATTCTCAAAAAATTTAACAAGAACCTATGATTCATTGCAAAAGAGCTTCAGAAGGAGATATGAGAGAACAGAGAGGAAGATGAAGTAAAATGATATCAACCAGAAAAAAAATGAAATGTAACACTGAATATTTTGGAAATGAAAACCACATAGAAGCAAGAAGAGTTATAAACATGTCTGAAAAAAAGAATCAATGAATTGGAAGATGGGCTTGAGAAAATATAGAAGGCAGAGGTAAAAAAAAAAAAAAAAGACAAGCTGATGATTACAGATGATAGATGTGAAAAAGGATTACTCAGAAAATATTGTACACATCAGCCCTTCTTGGAAAATCTAGACGAAGACAGTTCAAGATAAAGAACTCAAGAATAGGAAAAACATTGCCTTAACTGACTGTTGGTGAGCAATGAATCCATTAAATTGATATCCATTAAATATCAAACTAAGTGGCAGAGATAATGCTGCCAATGTAAATCAATCAGGTGGTCTAGAAAGGCAAGCTGGGCATCTGGGCCCAGATACACCAGCAATGGAGCCTCCATTGCAGCAGCCACTATGGTATGGTTTGGGACTGTTTCTGTCTACAGAAGCTCACCAGGCTCTCTGATCTGTCACAGAGTCTGTGATCTTCCCTTAAAACAATTTTTGTTTGTTTGTTTTGCTTTAGTTAGCCACAATGGATTCTACTGTTTGTCATTAAGAGTCTGACTGATTTTCCATTCAAATAAAATTTAAGAAAGACCAAAAAAAAAAAAAAGCTAAAATTATGATACACAGACTAAGTCATTAATTCATTAGGGAACTAGTAAGATGTTAAAACCAGTTCTAACTGGGATTTGATTTACAGAGACTTATAGTCTCTACTAGACAAAATGTATTTGCATTGCCTTAAACAAAAGTCATTTCCACTATTATGAACAGAAAATGTGCATTTTTTATCAGTTTTCTACAAGTCAATTCTATTTCTATAGGATTATTAAAATAGCCTAATAGAAAATAGCCCACATTCCTATAGAACAATATAATCCCAGAGGATTCACAAGACAGTGCCCAGCATTTCATTGAAAGAGCGTCCAGTAATCTCTTTGCCAATTTCCAAGTCATTCTCAATTTTTCCTAACAAAAAGTATTTCTCCATTATCTTGAACAAGATCTGCTGAGATTGAGGTGGAAACGCCAGTCTTTCCTCCAGTGCAGTCAGATGATGTTGAAAGGAGAGGAAAAATTCTCCTTTGGGACTCTCATTGGCCAAACATAACTGCCTCACTGAAATGAAATTGATCTGCAAGATTACTGAAAGTACTGTTTCAAGCTGATTGCATTTGAGCATGTTCTTCGGCATGAAATATAATTACATACTCAGTTGAGTCTTGAGGCTGACAGCATAAAACAAGTTTCTCTACATAATCATGATTTAACAGAGATAAACAAAAGCTTTCTCAATGTGTTTTACAGTGATTTCTTTCACCTCAGACACTTCCTATATATGCAGAAGTTAATTTTAAAGTAGAGGGAAACTAGTGATCTAGGAAAAGCTATCCCTATAAAGCATTTGTCAAGTCAAAATTCTTGAAATGTAGAATCATTTTGCTCTAGACATTGATATAATTGTTCATAAAACAATCACATAAGTTGCCAGATTATCAAGGAAAAATAATCAAATTAAAAGTCATTTAAAAACTGTGCACACGCAGAGTACAAAAATCCTATTAGAAAAACTGCAGAACAAATGATAAAAAATGTAATGTGTTAAAAGAGAAGTTCCTTTATTTTTTCTTCTCTTGCTCTTTCTCTTGCTAGAAGAAATAACCGAATTCCCTGTCTTTGAAACATGATGCAACTATAGGAATAATTGTTTAAAATCACAATTTTCTCTTCTCTTCCTTTCCCACTAGTCTGGAAAATTACAGGTCACGAATATCTTACATGAGGGTTATTTCCTCCCGTTTGTAACTAGTGACCTACAGAAAATTAAAATCCGACAGGGGTACAGCCAAGAATAAGCTAAAAAGCCCAGACAATATGGAAAAACCAGTATTAAACATTTTGAAAATATAGACGTAATAACTGACATAGGGAGAACAAAAAGGGTAAAACTAAATTACCAAATAAGTCATCATTTGACTTCTAACCAGACAAGACTAACAACATAATCTGACTTTCTCATTTTAGTTTCAAAATCAACAAAAATCCTCTTTCGTCAAAGGCTGTTGATGAGAAGTGGTAAGAATAAAACTGAAAAAGCTCTGTTTTGATCATACTTTTTCCTTTTTAAATAAGGACTATACCTTAAAGGAAAATATTAACTTCTCTTTGAAAGATAATTGTATAAAGGCAATGGAGCTAGACAGAATGTTTACATAAATTTTTATGTTTTTTTTTAAGAAAGACTGATGACTTTTGTCATTCTAGGATAATTGATAATTTTTAGCTATACTAGATATTAAAGGTCTTAAAACTAACCAAATTGTATTGTCACAAATTGAGTTGTTCATTAAAATAACTTGAAGGTTTCAGGTTTTTGTATTAAAAAAATAAAACTTATTGAGTGGTAACTAATTTTAGTAAAAGATAAAAGGACTCTTTTATCTGAAAACCATACTCAAGATTCTTGAGTATTAAGAAATCAAATGAAAGTAAGAAACAAAAAATAATGTACAGACACACACTAGCCTCCTTTGAATCTTGATTTAAGGCTACTGTCACTATGAATTCTGATCTGAGAAAATGAAATAGTCACCCACCCTTCTACTATTTCTGAAGCAAAGATGAATTTTAAAATTTACATTTCAAGTGTTAGAAGTTTTCTCATTTTGGGACTTTTTATAGTAGTAAGTATTTTTGTTTATAAGATCAGAAAAAAATAATATAACGTAATATTTTAAATTCTCAGTTTAGAAATTTCTAAATACAATGTTCTAAAGCATTCATTAGTAAACTTAAGGATGTTTATGGAGAAATATCTTCCTCAAATAAATCTGCTGTAAGTAAACTATATTATTGACCTAATTAATAATGCAGAAAGGGAGAACACAAACAGTGCCACACTAGCATTTAATTAGGGCAAGGTTTTGGGTGAAGAAGGAAGAGCTGTGTGAATCACAAGGTATTCCCTGGTAGAAGTTACACAATTGATGGAAATGGTCGTTCCGGTTCTCAGTCTTGCATAACTAACTGATGGCTGTGCTCTGGAGGAGAGAAAGCATTGGGGAGGGGGGAAAAAAATAGCCTCATTCCTAATCTACAACAGTCAAGGTCTGTAGGTGGCATCGTTGTTACAGAAACAATAGTATGGGATTCAATTAAGAAACTGATTTCTGTGCTCCTTTTGTCAAATGAGTTAGTAGATCATGTGATATGACAGTGGCTGTATAACAGAATTTAAAACTTTGACAAATACCTCAGTTTCTATGTGCAAAAATTCAGGAATATAAAAATGATTAAACATTGCAGAATGCTTTAGAGACATAATTAAAATTATCAAACTCAAGCTAAAATAATGGATCCCTAAATCTATTGACCTACTTGCCTATTGAGTCTCAATAGCTGTCAGTCATTTATAACTTTGGTTACAATTACTATAAATTTCTGACCACATTTTCTAATTAATAATCTCCTTATAGGAAGCTCCACTGGGATGGCGCCATAAAAAGTGAATCAGTGATTCCTCTGGGAAATTTTCCAGGTTTTAGGTCATGCAAAGTTGAATGAGGGGAAAATGTTTATATCTGTTGAAGACTGTTTTACATGAGTTCCTTGTCCTATTTAGCCACATCTGCTTGCAATAGAGTGGAGTTTAAGATCAGATGATATTCTTAGGTGCACATATTAGCCAGTTGCTAACTCATAAAGAGAGAAATTATGTGCCAAGGCAGTTCAAATATTTCTGAAAGTTTCAATAATTTTAACTTGAGAATTCCCTTTGTCTTTTCTACTAGGCCAGAAGATCGGAGATGGTATGAATAGCAGAGCTCTTTAATGAGAGTTTGGGGATTTTCCATGTGAGAAACAAAACTGAGTAAATCTTTTCCAGTGTCAGAGCCATAGATCTTTAACAGAAAAAGACTTTGATCATTCTGAAAATAAGCATACAAAAACAAAAACATATTCATATTTCATTACAGGGACTAATAATAGGAAGTCAATGTGGAAGGATTCAAAAAGAATGTTGGAAGTCTTCAAATGGACAATGAGATTTTAGCTCCCACACAAGCCCAGTCTTTAAAGTTTTACCATGATTATATTTCTGGAAGATGAGGCATGTAGTAGCAGTATTCTAAGTGATTTTTCTAAAATTTCCTCAACAGTATTGAGTTAGAATGATGATCAATTTATTCCTACTGTGGTGGATGAGCTCAAATGGAATCATAAAAGGTTCTACTTGAAATCATCTGGGCTACAAAACAGGTACCCTGAGAATGCCACATTTGTCTTTGTATAATTTACTTTTATACTATGTCCAGTACTCTTTCTTTAATGTTGAAAACTAACTTTGGCATTCTATAATGACCCTGTAAGCTCCTCCAAAGTTCTATTTGGGGGAAGTAGTACAGGTGCAAGCATTTTTGTAAGGGCTTCATACCATTCTCCCTGTGATGGGACATTCTCATTTACACAAAACCTCCATTATCCACATCATCTCCAATCTTCTGGCTTAGTGAAAAATAGAATATAATTCTCAAATTAAAATTAGTTCAACTTTCAGAAAACATTTGAACTTTCTTGGTGTATAGTCTCTCTCCTTATAAAATAACTAACTCCAATACTTTTTGATTTGGCATGCTTCTTTCAATTTTATCTGGTATGGAGACAAGGGAATTTTTTATCAGAATGAATGAGTTGAGGCTCTAAAAATATTAGCTCATACCAGCTTAACACATAATAATAATAAATATCATACATCCGAGACTCATATTTTTAGGCTACAAATAGTAATTTAAATTAAATGACTAATAAGAGATAAAAATATAGGTGCCTATACTAAAACCAGATCTAGGGATTTTTACAACATTTTTCTGTGAATTCTCCTCATTAATGAGCTCTTCCCCTTGCCTAGATTTCTGATTTTGGAAGCCTATTAATCTAATCAATCAGCACCATGTAGATTGATCAAAGGGCATAGGGTCAACTACCCTTTTGCGCCAATTGTTACTAAATCCACATGAAAGGCAGCTTTTTCTCATTTCATTTTTATCTCCCTTTCACTAACTTATGATGAAAATAGACTATCCTTCTTTTTCTAATTCCTTTGGACTATAAATTTTCAAGGTCAAGTGTAGTTTATAACATTTACATACCATCTATTCATAACCCTGAAACACTACTGTGCATACAGTAGACATTTATCATTAAGAGGCACATAAACCAAATATATGAAACTGACGTATTTTCTCATGTAAACATTGTCATATTTGTTTAATTTATAAAAATACTAAGAGGATTTTAACTTTCTTTTGTGTGATCAGCTTTCAGTGCTTGCCTCTAAGTCAGCCTGCAGGACATTCTTGCTGACAGACACCTACACATGGTCTCACTCTTATTCTCAACAATAATTACACAAGATTAAAACTGGAATCAATCAGTCCGAAGTGTGTTTTTTTGTGATCTCTGCAGAGAAGTAGGAATTGCCATTGTAACCTCTAGATTTTTTAGAGTACAGCGATTGTATGTGAAAGCATTCTTGTATCCTGAGTGGTACCAAACTCAGAGGTTGGCCAAACTCAACGAACGAAGGACCTAGAGACCAAAGATATACTTTCCTATCAGAAAGGGTGATAAAATGTAAAATAATCTATAGATTCACCTAAGACATACTAGAAAAAATGCAATGCAGTTTTTGAGACTAAAAATCATGACTGTCAAAATTCTTTAGAGGCCAAGTATGAATTCAAGTAAATTACCACCAGTGATTATAATTTACTGAGGCTAGCAAAATGCTTTTGTCAAGGTTCAAAATCAAATATGTGTGAAATATACCAGAGTTTAAATGATTTTTAAAATGTATTTGACTATGTTATTAGTATCTTTCATTATTACATTAAAACATTTGTTATAAAAAATATAAAAATTATAGATAGTTCAAGCAGATAATAAAAAACCCAAGGCATAAATAGCACTATTAACATTTTAGCTTACATACAAGCATTATTTTAAATACAGATCAAATTTTAAATCTTTTTTTGTTACCTTTTTTTTGCTTATTAACCTATATTGAGCAACTTTCCATGTTAATATTTATTATATAATAGCTGAGATGTGTGCACATAACATAATCACACTCTTTATACTATAATTTATTTAATTAGAAATTATTTTATTATCAACAAGGAACTAACATAAATATGGCAGCGGGGGAGAACATAAACAATTTGGCACTAAATGAAGAAAGGCAAGTTAGGCCTCTCCAAGAAACAATATTAAACCAATTTTATAAGAAAAAAAGAAGCAATGATTAAAAATTCAGCCTCTAATTCTAAACTTCCTAGTTTTTAACTCAAATATCCATTAGACAAGTTATTTAAAACCTTTGTGCCTCAATCTTCCAATCTACAAAATGGAATTATAATAGTATCTGTCTCAAGTATTACATTCAGTATTAAATGAATTAATACAGGTAAAGTTAAGAGCACCACCTGAAACAAAGTATGTATCCTGTAAATATTCTCCATTATTTTTTTACCAATAAAGAAGGAAATAAGATATTAAATCTTCAATTTGACAGGTGACACATATCACAGTACTATGAAAAGACAAGATAACAGAGATACAACATAAGATATATGTGGGTGGGAGAGTATAAAGTAGAGGTAAGTTTAATTTGCATCAGAAGACAAATTTTATTTTATAGCTGATAGACTCCAAGCAAATGGTTACAGTTCAGGAAAGGAATGCAGATTAATTATTTAATTGAGAAAGACTTTCAAATATCTCACTTAGTAATAACCATAAATTTGTGAGTTCTACTGCAACCTTTGAAGAGACTGAAATTCAGAGAGGTTAAGTGACTTAGGTAAGATAGCACAGCAAATGAGTTGGTGCTATTAAAACCAAAATCTCTGAATTTTTACTGCAAATTTTGTATGATGCTATACTGCTTTTTATTTTAGATTCTTGTGACAAAGACTGTGATTTTGGGGAAATAGACAAATCTATATTTTGGACATCCCAAATCTGGCCTGCTTCCTGTTTTTATAAATAAGTTTTATTAGAACTCAGCAATGCCTACTAATTTATATGTTGTCTTTGGCTGTTTCAATACTTCTGTATCAGAATTCAATGGTTGCAACAAAGATTATATAACCTTCAAATCCAAAACTATTTATTATCTGGCCCTTTACAATACTTATCTACATTTGACTGAAAATAGAGTCAAGAACATTTGACATATGAAAGAGAGCATGAAAACAAGATTTATGAATTAAAATGTATAAATAATCACAAAGCCTAAAGATGGTTGTTATTTTTTGCTCATAACTGAGTGGATGAAATAACAAAGCAGAACAAGAGAAAAGGGAGATATGGGATACATACAGATAATGAAGCATGATTTTAACAAATGAACCAGTTAGAGGGCAGAATAGCTTGAAAATGTTATATGGTTCTCCTGAGAACAAACTTATTTACATCATTATTTAATATGTGTGAAAGGTATTATTGGCACAATTATGTGGAAACTGAAAATAAGGACTAATATAATCTTTGATTTCTATACCTTTAATATAAAAGTCCCTCTTTCTTTTCAGGGAAGAATGTCATCCATTCTTTAGTGAGAACAAAATAGACCCAGCATATATGGGTTGTTAAGGTCCAACACACAGTAATGTATAGCAGAAAGGTGGTCCCAGTTCTGGTTCAAAATGGTGACGTAAGAGGGTCCTAAACTGACCTCCCACAAACAAAATCTATAGTTACATATGGAACAACTTTCTCTGAAAAAAAAAAATAATAAAACCTGGCTGAGCTTCTACATAAAGACAAGGAGAGAAGGTCCACATGTAAGCAGGTAAGAGAGGCTGGAACACAATCTCTCCATTAACCCCACACCCACCAAAGAGACCCACAGTCTTGAGGGAACTCAAAACTGGAACCTTCTCCCTGAGAAGCAAAGGGTTCAAACTCCACAAAAAGTACCTCAAACTTTTAAGACCTGCACCTGAGAGACAAGCTCCCAAAATATCTAGCTTGAAAACCAAAGGGGCTCACCTCCATGAGACTCAAGGCTATCATAATCAGAGAAATGGCTTTTCAAGGCCACACACACTCGAACTTACCTGCCCCTGGGCTGTCCAGACTTTGTATGGGAGAGATTTCTTTGCTTTTTGCATGTCTTGGAGTATTAGCCTAAGTGGCAGGAATCTGTTGACATATATTTGGAAACATACTGGGGCACTCTCTGGACAGAGACTGGTGGGTGCCACCTTTCTACTCTTCCTCTGTAGCACTCCAAAGCATTGGTATCTCTCCAAGGGGAGTTTTTACACATGTGTCTGGTACCCTGGTTTTCATATCTGGTGACCTGGGCTTTGCAGCTGCCACCCAGGGGATAGTCAGGGTGGTTGGTTTTTCTGGGTCCCACGGAACTAATAATCAGAGATAGATCTTGACAGACTACCACCATCAAGGCATAGCACAGTGAGAAGAATAAAACACACACCTCATTCTTTCTGTGAAAAAGGCCTAATTGCTTGCCCTAAAGTTTTGGACTGAGAGGCATGCTTCAAGTCTGACCCCGTTGTAGGGGCCCATGGACAGACCTACTGTATAGGACCAGAGGCTGGTAAACGCTGTCTTTGTGCCCTCCTGCAGCCTCACATGGCTCACCATTATCTCCAAGATAGGAGCTTTTACACTCGTCTAGAGCCCCCAACTTTTATGACTGCTGCCCAACGAATCTCCTGGCACTGGTGGTCAACAGAACTTACACTTGTGGCCTCTCAAGACTGTATATATTTGCCTGAAGGTTTAAATTCCAATCAACCTGAATTTAGATGTTGACTGATATCCTTCCCTTTGGGACACTGGCAGCTCCTGGCACACCTGGCAACTACTAAGAGCCATTAAAAATAGTCTGCTTGCACAACGACAAAGATTTGAAAGACAATCAAGAACTTGGGTAGAGTTGAAGAATAAGGTTTATCTCCTACCTTAAGTGATCCTTTAATACTGGAAGAGGTGACTGTTTTATCTAATGCATGGAAACCAACGTAGAGTCAGCAAAGTGAAGAAGTAAAGGAATGTGCTTCAAACAAAAGAACGCATTAAGACCTTAGAAAAATAGTAGATTCTTCATAAGGACTGACTAATAGGTACAGAAAATTTATGAATAGTCTTTTGGAAATTTTGTGTTTCAATAAAGTCATTTAGTAATTTTTTCTAAAACCCGTAAGCCGACTGAACACTCTATTCATCGCCATCTTCATCTCTCTGTTCCTGAATGTGTAAATGACTGAATTTAGAAATGGAGTTACAATTGCATCAAATATGGCTAGATATTTATCTAGATGTGTTGAAGAAGAGGGCCACATATAGAAAAAAATCAGTGGACCAAAGAATAAAATCACCACAGTAATATGAGCTGACAGTGTGGAAAGAGCCTTGGATGAACCACCTGAGAAATGTTTATGTAGAGTGGCCAGGATGAAGATGTAAGAGAGGATTAGCAAGAAGAAAGCACCCAAGGAAATGAGCCCACTATTGGCAGTGACCATGAACTCCAATTTATAGGTATCTGTGCAAGCAAGTTTGATGAGCTGAGGTATGTCACAGTAAAAGCTGTCTACTACATTAGGGCCACAGAAGGGCAAGTTTACCACAAATGCCAACTGGGCCAAAGAGTGAATGAGACCAATGGTCCAAGCAACCACTAAAATCAAAATGCACATACGTGGGCTCATGATGGTCAAGTAGTGGAGAGGCTTACATATGGCCACATATCTGTCAAAGGCCATGGCAATAAGCAGCACCATCTCAGTGCCTCCAATAGCATGACTAAAGAAGATCTGAGCTATACAACCCCAAAAAGAGATAACTTTCTGCTTCCTGAAAAGATCACAAATCATCTTAGGTGCTGCAATGGAGCAAAATATCAGGTCAATTATGGAGAGATTGGCTAATAGAAAATACATAGAAGAGTGTAAATAAGGATCAAAAGTCACAGTGACCACTATGAAGAGATTTCCCACCATACTAGACATATAAAAAAGACAAGAAAAGCAAAAAAGAAGAAGCTGGATCTCCCAGGAATCAGAGAGTCCCAGAAACACAAACTCAGACACCACAGAGTGGTTGGCTCTATTCATTGCCTCTTCTGGTTAGGTGCTCTCTTCCATTACCTAAAGGAAGAAAATGAGAAAACTCAAATTAATACTATTATATTAGTATCCTCTATGGAAAAGTATATAAATTTGGAAGTCATATATTACCTGTGCATTTCACAGAAGTCAAATAACATCCTGTTGGTCATTATTACTGTCATTACACATGACAGTAACTGAATTGTCAGGTGGTCTTGTTAGCACAGGTGAGTGATCTAGTGGACTGGTACCCATGGATGCACCTGATGAAAGAAACCACAAACAAAAGGCATTCGATATTAAATTGCTTTATCAGTATGATCAATGTTAACTATCCCCTCCTGGGAAGAGCAATAACCAACCTCATATAATATGACAAACAGACTTATTGGATCCTGTGACTGATTTTGCTCCTCAAGCCAGAATTTATCCTTCTCTATTTTACATTTCTCAAAATATAATAAATTCATTAACATCCAAATCAAATGGAACCTTATCTTCTCACCTTCCTTACGGCCTACCTATACATCTACATTTACTTGTTATATTTAGAATTGGTCACATGTCTATTTCTTCCATATGATTAAAATTGCTCAAAGTTATAAATGATCATGGCTTTAAATTTTTATCCCCATACAATATCTTTCAATTATTAGGTAGTGAAAAAAAAATTTTGAATGAATGAATCATTAGACTGAATTAGGTCCTATCTGTTAATTCATTGCTTTAAACAAACATTTATCAAGAACTTTCTATATGCCAGAAAGTAATCTAAACACTAGGAATATAGCCAAAAACAAAACAGACAATGAAAAATAAAATCACAAAAATGTATATAAGGTGTCGGTCAATGATTTCACTATGGAGAAAAATTAAACAAGGAAGAAGAACTGGGTGCTATGGGGAAAGCTTTTATAAAATAGAATTCATAGGAAGCTCCTTGCTGATTAGTTGTTGACTGACCAGAAAGCTAAAGAAGGTGAATGAGCAAACCATGAAGGTATTCAGAGAAAGAATATTCCATTCCAAGCAGAGATAAAAGCAAGAGTAAGAACTCTGAGGTGTGAGTTCATTTAGTATGTTCAAAGAACTATAAGGAGGCCAGAGAGGCTCAACCTGAGTAGTTGAAAGTCGAAGCAGGGAGAGTGGTGTTTATAGTAGTGCTCTATAAGCCATAGGAGTTAGATTATTATTCTGAATGAGATAAGCAAATGGAGTGTGAACAGGGGAGCAACAAAATCTGGCTTACATTGTCAAAGGATCACTCTGACTGTTGCATTGTGAAAACCATTTAGAGTCCCAAGGATAGAACCAGGGATAGTATTAGATGTTATTACAACAATCCAAGTAAGAGATAATGGTGACTTAGATCAGGATGATAAAGATAGAGATACTGAGAGGTGATTATATTCTGGATATATTGAGATGATGCATGGTAAAATTCCCAGGGTTATAAATAAACCTATTTAGAGAATGTGAGGTAGCACACATCCCAGAGTTTTCATATGAAATAAACAAAAATTAGGAAAGGTACTAATAATGTAAATATACACTTAGTCACAAAACTTATAAGGACTCTAGAATAAGAAAGCATTTGAAGCTTGAAAAAGGAAATCTATAAGGGGTGGGAGGGTGGGAAGAAACATTTCTTTATATGACAAATAGAAAGATAAGGAACTCAATAACACAAATAGCAGTACAGGCTAAAATGTTATAATCAAGTAGAAATTTTTGAGTGAAAAGAACAGTATTCTTTTAATTTTTTGGAAGCTAAGTTATTGACCCCTTTAAACAATGTGACCAATTTTTCAACCCAAAACACATCCAAAAATTCAAATAAAGAGCAAAATACTATGGTTACAGAAATATAAATTTCTTCCTCTAGCTAGAAAGATCTCAACTCAGATACAGTCAGGCCTGCATGTATTCAAAAGACAAAATGAATGAATCTCTGCTATAGTTGGCTAGAAGGACAATTTACCAATTTACCAAGGACAGACCAGATTACATTTGAAAACTGATTTTAGATATAACTCCTAAAGAATATATTAGCCACTTATACAATGTAGTATAATGAAAATGGCAGAAGATACAGTGAAGTCATTCTCTTTCTTTTCTTTTTTAATTAATTAATTTATTTATTTCTATTGTAACATTGATTAATGAAATCCAATAAGTTTCAGCTGTACATTTTAACAGTAAAGCATATATATGTTCCCCCATATATATATACACACTGTGTTCACCTCCCATAGTTAGACTTCTTTCTGTCACCACAGATTTGATCCCTTTTACCTTGTCTACCTCCTTCTTCTCTCTTTCCTGAGTTGGTCATTCTCTTTCTGTGTTATGTGCATTTATTCTGCCAAGACTTCCAGAGCTGTGATAGAAGTCTGCATGTACTCATCTGAACACACCCAAAGATGAATACTGGACTATTACAGCCAAATGTCAGTCATACCTTAATTGAAAAAGCTTACTCTGCATCCCTGAAAAGATAGGCAAAACCAAAGTTAATCTTCCTTAGCCTTTCTTTATAGATACTTACAGGGTAAATTAATGTGAGAAATATTTACCTCTGAAAATAAAGAGATAATAATTATCAATACTATAGCAAAACTCTATATTATTGAAA
This sequence comes from Cynopterus sphinx, assembly GCA_030015415.1. NCBI lineage: Eukaryota > Metazoa > Chordata > Mammalia > Chiroptera > Pteropodidae > Cynopterus > Cynopterus sphinx. The sequence goes on from CM057384.1 coordinate 80,490,100, forward strand.
GCTACTAATTACCAGAACATTCAGCAAAAAGAAAAATTGCAAGTTTCTCCTATTTCCACCCATGGCAAATAAGTGAAAAATTCTTATAATCAAAGTTTTATTGGATCGAGTGAGAAAGATGAAAGCATTTGAAGTAATATTCAAATGATTCCTTCAATTCCAGAATTAAAAATACATAGACATAGTAAGAGAGTCAAATATAGGCGGTAGGAGGAGGATGAAGTGGGTAAGGGGATCAAAAATGTGGAAGCTGAAAGAAACTGGACTTTGGGTGGTAAACACACAATAGAATATATAGATGTCAAATTATAATGTACACTTGAAAATTGTGTAATTGTATTAATCAATGTTACCCTAATAAACTTAATTTTTAATAAAAAATAAATCATTAAAAAAATACATAGAGAACCATGACATTGCATCACATTCTCCAAAACCTAAAGGAAGGTATGCTTCAATCTAGAATTAAAGAGAAAACAGCACTGAGCATCAGTAAATAAAATGACGTAAGCAAAGAATTGGAACAATAAGGAGCCTATATTATCTGTTACATGAGCTAATTAGTACAAATGTCTCATACCTGGTAAGATTTAATGGAATATTGTTTATTTTAATAATTGCCAACCTTTTTTGTGACATAAACTACTAAAGGTCTATGCTTGAAAATTACTTACTGATACTGAAATAAGAAGTAACCACAGTTAAAAGTGATCAAAAATTTCTATTTGAAAAACAAATATAGCCCCTGAAAAAAAATATTAACTGAGTTGATTACAAATTTTAGTTCTTCCCATCCTGATTCATACACTGGCTCGTTTTCAATAGTTTAATATTTAATAATTAAAAAGAGCATTTATGGTAAATATATCTGCATGTAATTTCAACAGAAACTCCATGGTAGAAAAACAAACAAAAAGTCTAATTACCTATTCAGCTGAATAATTTACCTTGATGAGGCGCTTTTACATAAAATACCAAAGTCACTGTAATGCAAAATAAGTTAACCGCAAGTTATGATGAATAACTTACTGAAATATATGATCTTCTGAGATTCACTCAGAACTACTTTGCAGAAGTATATTAGCAATGATCAGAGGTGGGAACGAAGACAGAACATATCCAAATTACATCCCCAATATGTGCACTTTTATTGTAAGACATCAAATGCAGAGAAATATGCCCTTATAAGTCTCTCTCATTAAAACACTGCTCTCATCAAGGATTCTTTACTTCCCTACATGAGATATTGGGCAATCTCTAGAAACATTTTTGGTTGTTACATCTGGAGTGGCAGATGGGGGAAGGAGAAAGGCGATTATGGACATCGAATGGGTAAAGTGAAGGGTGCTGCTCAACATTCTACAATGCCTGGGATGACATTACAGCCACCTCAAACAAAAATTTACCCAACCTCAAATATTTCCAAACCAAAGAAGCACTGCATTAAGATTGTCCAGGGAAATATCAGATTTTTTTTTTACAATATTCTATTCCCTCATGTTTCCCACAACCATTCTCATCACATCTGTGCCTCTAATTATCATTTGTTGGAGAGATAAATGAGTTTGTTAGATAGATATGTGGAAAAAAGATGATATATAGATAGATAGATAGATGATAGATGATAGATAGATAGATAGATAGATAATAGATAGATAGATAGATAGATAGATAGATAGATGATAGATAGATAGATAGATAGATGATAGATAGATAGATAGATGATAGATAAATAGATAGATAGATACATGATAGATGAATAGATGAATAGATGTATAAGTGGAGTGAGGAAGGGAAGGATGTTGAATAGTGAACAGATAAAAGGTATATGAAAAAGGAGCAAAAAAGGAAAGATATCTAAACAATTGCTATCTTGTCATTTTTGGAAACACTATGAGCCAATAAGGACCACACTCCATACAAATGTAAACTTCATGGAAGAATTTATTATCTCTACACAAACAAGTTGATGATTTACTTAATTTATGCCCTAATTTCATAGGTAAAATTAGAGATTACCTAGGCACCCAAAAATATATATTTAGAAAATAATATGCTAATGTTCCCAAGGGTTAGACAATAAGAAATAAAGTCTTTCATATTTTTAGGTAAATTATTTGTTCTGAACACTTTGGGGTAATAGTTCCTAACACAATATAGGTGTTTAACCAACTGGAAGTTTTGATAGCATTAACACCAAATAAATTTGAAATCTAGGATAGTTCCAGTATAATAAACCTACAGGAGATACATCAGAAGAAAGTATTATACAAGAAAACAGAAAACATAGGGAGTCTGGCAATGGGTCCAATTACCAGAAAATTAACATGTATATCCTTGTGTCTTCAGAGTTTCAAAAGCAAACGTTGCTCCTGCTTGAATACACGAAACCAGACAAAGGCATCCATCCACACCTGAAAGAGTGAATGATAGGAGCCATTTTTTGCTATGAAAAAAAACTGAGAATGTCCAAAAAGAAGAGTTTGAATCGGATGATCTCCAGGAATTTGATCAACCACCATATTTGTCTTAATAAAAGACCATTAAGAGTTAGAGTTAGAATTAGGATCAGGGTTAGGGTTAGGGTTAGGGTTATGATTAAGGTTAAGGGGGAAAAAAAGCCATTAAAGTGGCTCTTTAATATTTGCTCTGAACATCATAATTTCTTCTGTAGATTTAAAAATGGGTTTAGTCAACTCCCAAGGAGATTCTCACTCATTTGAGATTATAGTTGAAGACAGTAGACAGAAATGGCATCCTACGAATAAACCCATAAAAATTAACCAGTCAGGATGTAAGTGAATTTTTGACCAGCACATAAAATACATCAGTGGGATATTTAAATCATACCGAAGATATACTATTTGAGAATTCAGTATCTCTCTGATTTGGCCATTTCTATGCTTTATCAGATTGTCAGTTCACAACTTATATATTGCTTCCAATGGAGCCTTCTAGTTTTGTAGTTTCAGCCAATATATACTAATCTACTTGTCAGTTGCTCAGTGAAGTAAAATGTAAATGGTATAATGAACACCTTTAAATAAATCTTTACTATACATAAGTAAACAATTAGCTGTGTCTTCTTTTTATCTTTCCTCCAACCATTTAATTCCATATAACTTATTACTAAATTTGGTGTTTTCTCTGAACTTTATCTACATCTATTATATATTGTGTTGGCCAAAATCAGAGAAGTTTGACATATATAAAAAAAAAAAAAAACTAAGTGCCCAACAAATATAGATTAGCATGAGGATAAATTCCCCTTTATAACATATTACAAGTTTTTCTACATCACAGTCAAAAACGATAGTAGCTGTGTAATTAAACATGCAGGTGGGGTGAGCTGCATTCTCAGGAAGACAGTTCCCCAGTCAGCCCTTCTCCAAATTCTGTGTGCTTCACTGGGTTTTAGTTCCAAGAAATACCATGGAGACCTAGCCTCGAGTGAATTTCTTCCTTTGATTTTTACTTCTCTGTAAACATAGAAATAAAACAGAGTAAGTGATCTTGACTTTTAACTTCTGTAGGTTATTAACTGCCCTTTGCTCCGGTCAAAAGGTTAATGAGATAAAAATGAAACAAATCCTTTAATAAGTCATCGTTTGAACCCCCAAGTCCGTTCCCTGTGCTGCAGACGTTACATGTGCTGGCCCTGACTCTCCTCCATGGCTTTGGCTTTACCCTGAAAACCTAAAACACATTGCCAGCACCAGGTAAAAGTCAAAGTCAGTTGTTTGCATTCCCCAGCAAGCTATAGCCCCTTGTACACTTCCTCATGATATCTGCTTCTTTCCCCCTACAGTGTAACCTACTTAGCCACAACCAATTTTAATTTGATACCTGCAAATAGAGGCTCTGCCACAAAGATTATTGTTCTGAACCACAATTGAACTTTATCAAGTCCAATTTCTTTTTTCTGTTACTATCTTGATGTTCCATCTTTCCACCTACCTGTCCCCAGTCCACAGCATCTTCAAGGAACTTGAATGCATTGGCAACTGAGCTTCCACTTGTGCCATTGCTATTATATAAAAAGCTGAAAATTTTTTAAAAGGTAATTAATTAATAGCACTGGAGGATCATGGCCAGGTACTGCTGCAGAAACCGGGACTTGCTAACTTAACTCATGTGGTCAGGGGAATTGTCCCTAGAACCCCATTGGTTTGGTAAGAACAACTGAAAGGAAAACCTTGTAATGAGTCACTGGAGAGGAAACAGAACTGAGACTAGATATTTTAAGAACATCACCTTTGGCAATTTAGCCTGTCAATTCTGACTCACTCATTGATAGTTTCAAATGAAGCAGAATGCCTGGGGATTGTGAAGACATTTAATCAAAACCACTTACTGTTAATTTTAAACAGCATAAGCACACATAACATTGAAGAGGCAGGAGAAACTGCTTGAAACGCTTTCACAGTAACATAAAATGTCACAGGAGAGATAAGGAGGTAAATCATTGTTCGTGTTGGGTGGTCACAGTAACTGAGATCTAAAGGGTGAGGAGGAGCCAGCACGGGAGACACAAGGACCCTCAGAACACTTCCAGCAGAAGGAACTGCAGATGAGGACTGGCGTCCAGAGAGAGTTGTGCCTTTTTCACCATTCAAAACCTGCTCAGTGCTCTCCTTTTCCGGAGGCCTCCCAGGATCGACATCTGTGCATATTCTACATCCTTTTAGCACTTTCAGGATCCACATCAAGCAAACTCAGCAGGAAAAAAGTGCATAGAAATAAAATCAAGGAAAAATTTACTCTCTCATCTATAAAAGAATATTCCCCTTTCAGGTGGGACTCCTCCAGACACATGAAACAATATCCAGCGCAGAGTAGACTATTGGAAACCTCTGTTCTGCTCTACGCTCCTCTGTGCACTCCCATAGCACCTTCCTCATACATCTATACCGTACCTACCTCATGACATTGAAACTGTTCTCTCTCCATGTTCTACAGGAGAGAAGATCCTCACTGGCAGGATGCTCTCATATTTTCTCTGTATCTCCAGTGCCTTATACATTTTCTGGAACATTATGAATATTCTATGAGTATTTGTTGAACTGAGCCAGACTGAAATATGAAGGTTAAAATTAGCCCAAAGCTAAATAGAAACCTCTCTTAGTGTCTCCCCAAAGGTCATTCATATCCATGACTCACAAACTTTCTGTGTCTTTGGATCTAGGTATCATATGCTTTAGGGAAAAAGCCTATAGTCAGTTAGCTTAGAAGTACATTATTCTTAGCCCCACAACAGTCTGAAACAAAGCAATTTCAAACAATGCAATGATCTGTTTCATTTTAGCTGTAAAAAGTGTATATTAGTATAAAAACTTAATTTTTATTATGAACAAGTGATACTTTGCAGACTCAAAATTTCACAGAAAGACAGCAGCAAAAATCAACTGATATTGGCAGAGAATATCAACAAAATCCAAAGCTGGTTTTCTGAAAAGATCAAGGAAATCGATAAACCTCTACCCAGGCGAATCTACAGAAGAGAGAAAAAACAAATTACTAATATCAGAAATGAAAAAGGGGCCATCACTACAATTTATATGGACATTAAAAGATAAGTAAAGGAATTTTATGAACAACTCTATGCCCATAAACTTGATGACCTAGATGAATTAGACCAATTCTTTAGAGGCCACAATCTACCAAAACTCAATCCAAGAAAAATAATCTGAAAAGGCCCATAATAATTTTAAAAACTGAATAAGTAATAACTTTTCAAAACAGAAATTACTAGACACTGATGCCTTCACTGGTGAATTCTACATACCTTTTAAGAAAGAAATTATAACAATTTTCTACAATATCTACCAAAGACTAGAAACAGTAGGAACATATCATAACTCATTCTATGAGGCCAGGATTAACCTAAAACCATAATCATGCATAGTCATTGCAAGGAAAAAGAATGTAGATATTATCAAAATTCTTAACAAATTATTAGCAAATGGGATCTTGTAGTATATGAAAAAATTATATGCCTTTAGCAAACAAAATTTATTTCAAATAAAAATAAAATCAACAGATATTTTTAAGTTTTAAATAACTTTAATTAGAAAAAAGCACAGGAATTTATTCTCATTTTTAAAATGAGAACATCACAAAAAAATGTCAAAGACTCATTGACCATGGTTCCTAACAAAGGTCCTCTGCACTCTTCTCTACAGATAAACATCAAATGGTACATATTCTTCCAGACTCTTTTAAGCTCTTGATTCACATATATTTACCCATGTAAGTGCATATGGCTCTAGTTTATATCTTTTCATTGTTTTACAGACATTTCAGGGTATTAATTTAAGTCCAGATAAGAAGAGATGCAATATTCAAATGGGTGATTGCAGAGAGTTGATCAAAGAAACTGTACAGAAGTTTAGGCAGGATTACAAGAATCAGCCAAGGGACTATAAAGAAATCCAAACCTAGCAAGAGTAATGAGCTCTTATTATCCCTGGAGTGACAAGGAGAGGAGGAAAGAGTGGTTTCTAGGGCCAAAAGTGAAAGCTGCATCTTCAGAAAAGGGTGACTCAACAAGAACAGAAAAATAACACAACCCATTTCCATAGCTAAATTCAGGATTATAATGCATCCTAGTACAGCATGTCATCATTCCAAGGTGTGATGCCCAAACTGGCACTATAACCACATCTCAGCAGATCATTCCTCTAATCTATCAAGTCAGTCACTTGTAGTGAGAAATCATGTATGTAGATAGATGAGTTCCATATGTGTGTGAGCTCATTATGTACTTCATTTGAGGTAGAATATGTCTGCTTACAGATGCAATGTTTGTGTAGTTAGCATGATAATTAATAAGGCATTCTATAAACCTGCAAATGACTGGATGAATAGACATGTTCACAGGGTACCACTTAGAGAAATAGAACACTGTGGGTGATTGAGAATAAGAGATTACTTATGGGGATTAGACCTGATGCATTGGTGGAAAATGTGAAGCACTCTGTGTAAGTTTCTTCATACTGAACCGCATGCTGGCCTGAAGCCTGCAAAACTAGCAGTGCAGAAGAAAAAAAGGACAGGAAGTCAAAGAGACAAAAGGCAAACTAGAACTATATCTATCTTAATGCTTCCAATTTTAATGCTACAGGTGACCTGCTGAATAAGCTGATGACCTTCATCATACAGATGCATTTGCACCTGGAACTGAGGAACCAACTAGCAAGGTGAGCAGTAAAGTGAATGAACTGTGATGGTCATTACCCTATACTGGCCTTCAGACCAAAAATGACTATTGCTTCATTACCATCTTCTAAATCTCACATGAAATTTTCTTTATTTAACCCTAACATGGAAACATGCATGGAAGGAAATTTTGAAAAAATGGTACTATTTTAGTTAGGCTGACAAAGTATGAAGCCATTAGAGCGGACAAGGAAGACAAATACACTGAAATAAGTATACGTTCTTGCAAGAATAAATCATTGCCTCTTGCATAATAAAAAGAGGTACAATGTATTAGTGTGTCACCATGTAGCTAGCTAATCCTCCTAAGGAATGATGCCAAATTGACTTCAGTCATTGGCATGTTGGGACTCAGCAATGATAGTACACAGATCACCTTTGGTGAGGGGAAGTCCAAGATATTGAGTCCATGCACAGCTCCCATCTGGGTCACCATGGCCACATTACACATGAGCTCACTGAGCAAGCACTGGAGTGGTTAGAGGCAGAGGCCAACTGAAATCCATTGGACGGGTAACTAATCCACTTGACAATTAAGAACCTTATCTAAAATGAATGCCTTCTGCTGGCCATTTATCTGAAAATATCTTCAGTGAGTTCAGGATTTATTTAGCCAATCCAGCATGCTATTGACACCATTCCATATACTCACTTCAATACACTGATACCTGAATCTCCAGGGAGTACATTCATGTCAATACGTATTGCCTGATTTAGTCTCATATTTTTTGTTTCAGCCCCATAATCTTAAAATTTACTCACATGAATGTTCCCTAGACTTCAGTTAATATAGACATAATCTTACAATTCATTTAGTATAAAACTATATTTTACCAGAGCAGTCCTTATACTTCTCTGTTCAGATTATGTTGGGACCTAACTCACATAATGGTGCTTGAGACAACTACTCTCAAGCCAAAACATGTTTTTGTGCAAGGAAAGGCTAGTTCATTCAAAATTGACTAGCAAAATAAAGGTAAGGACCTAGGATATTTAATGACTGTGACATTTAGTTGTATGTGGATTAGAATGCCTTCCTTTCACTTGAACTTCATTCTATACAAACACAAGTGATAATCTGAGTAATCATAGTGTAACTGTGTGCTACATATGATTAAAGTTCAGTATTCTCTATACAAGAAAGATACACAGGTACTTCTCAAAAATATGAGCCAATCATTCCCAGAATCCCATTTTGAAGGGCTATTTCGTGGGTCTTCTCTCTGTATGACTATTTAAATTGGGTGGGAGGGGGGGATGTCACATTCAAATGGAGTTAATGGAGAAAATCTATTATACAAGGATTGAGACAGTAGTAAAGGTAACCAACAAGGACTGGTAAAGAATTAAGAACTGGCAACAACGAGAGACCATTACTGTGCCTAGGGTTCCTGGGCAATGGGAGGGAACACTATAAACCAGAGAAAGAGTCATAGCTGTAGAAGAAGGCCACCAACAAGATCTGAGAACTGTGGTCGGGGAGAGCAGTAATGCCAACACAGAGTTCAGAAGGGAGGAAGCTAAGGAATAAATATCCTGGTTTTACTCACCTCCTGTCCTCCAAGTTCCAGTGATAGCCTCCATTAGCTATGCCCATACAGAAGCCAGAGGTCAAGAGCCACTGATTGATTCAGTCCATAAAATTCAGTGTTACAAGACACAGAGCGGAGTTGGCATAGTAAAAATTGATGGAGAATGGCAATTAGAGAATAACTATCAGAACACTTTAACATTCTCCCATTCAAGGACATTTGAGTTTTTCCTAATGTTTGTTTTGACCGGGTAATAACAAATATTGTTATAGGTCTTCTTATACACTTGTATAAATTCTTCTAAATGACGTGCAATAAAAACTGGAGATCTAGGAAATATTGTATGCAGTTTCATCGTGAATATATAATGTTCAATAGTCTATGAGCACATGAAATTCCTCTGACCACAATTGTTTAATTGATCAATGCAAAAAAATTTAATATTTAGCCAATGAAAGAGTTACCAATTATGGCAAAGGATAAATTAAGTTATCAAAGGACACAGACTATCGCCTACCTTTCTGCTGGCTTGGTGGACTAATGATCAGTAAGGAGTGGTACTACCAGGTCAGAGGAGCACAGATTATCATCATTATAGGGTCTGTAACACTTATGCACCTAGGAACACTTCATAGTGCTTTTCACCCTTACGAAGACAGGAACACCTCCATCAACATTTCAGCCAACAAACTTACACAATAACTACCACATCTCTTGGACCTATTTCCAGATTCCAAGACTGGAGTTATTAACTATGCCACAAATTCAAGAAACTTTCCAGCCTTAGATTTTATAAACTACTTATCATGTCCCACACAGCAAATGGGCTTTCAGCCTAGAGAATTTTACTGCAGTTTCCCAAATTAATAATGAAGTTTAGCATTATTCATAGTGATGACTTCTTTATTTTGAACTTCTTAAATATCCTCACATATAGATTGCGTCTATTTCTTATATATTAAATATTTGTATCAGGTAGGGTTCCATCCATCAGAAGAAAATGGCACATAAAATAAAATGAATGAGAAACACTGAATTTACAATTGTGTAAAGCATTTTTATAAGTAAAAGGGAATCCACTGGGGTTTTTTTTCTTCAGGTTTGTCTCTTATGAGATCTAAAATGGTCACTGTACCTCAGCCCATTTCTAAAAGCCTAGCACAAGTCAGAAGCACAAAATTGATGAAATCAATAGCCCTTGAGGAACACTTACAGAGGGATTCAGTGTGTCTTACACACTGATTTCATCAAAACTTGATTGAAACCACCTTATGTGTTCCCTAATTAGAGAGTAAATAAATGACACACAATCAGTTTATATGAGTTTTATTTTAATTTTTTAAAAATTATACTTTATTCTGATGGTTTCATCAAGATTTCCAAGTGGACTCACTTTATGGAGCTAATAACTTTCCCAGGCATTGCACCTGATTGGATGTTTAAGTTCAAACATGACTCTTCTTAGTTCCCATAATAAATCCCAACAGCACTAGGACCTTGTCTTTATTGACATTCTGATGTCTGTTTTGTTTTTCTTCTTGGAGGATTTTTATTTGTTTTTTGTTTGTTTCTTATAATTCTTGAACTTTGGTTCCAATCCTGGTTTGCACAGGTCTGACAGGTTATCCTCACTGATAGCAACGAGATTGTGAATTTGGATTTATGATCAAAACATTGGTAATCTCCTTCAGATGATAAGAACTGTTTTCTATCAGATAAGAGATGATAGCTAATTTGATTTGTTTATTGGTTCTTGTTTTTAATCTTTTTGTCTGTTTCTATGTGTTCAATCTGCTTGCCTTGTTTTTATTGGAATTAGATGTTCTGTTAGCCAATGTGAGATATGTGTATTAATGTATACTTTTAATTTTGGTAAATCTGAGTCCTCATCTATATCTGAAGTTATAGAACTGACCTTAATATTTTGATGTGTGACTGTGTTTCTGTAATACTGGAGCCTTTTCCTCTCATTGTATGAGTTGAAATATTTTCCTACTTCAAGAATATATTAGTAAAATAAATATGAATCCTCTATCAGGAGTCCTGTTAGTATTGAATTATGAGGATTAATGAGTACTACCTTGAATCTAATATCCCTCAAATTCCAAAAAAGACAACAAAATCTCTACTGTTTTACATAAACCATATTTCTCTGAATTAAATTATCATAGAAATTATGGCTCAGAGGATTTTTACATTAGAATTCAAATTCAAATAATTATAATTAATTATTGGACAACAGATTGGTTGGATAAAAAGTTTCATAAAATAGCCATAGATCTTCTCCCTGATCTTATCAGAATGGAATATAAATTAAGCATCTATAATTACAAAAAATGTAAAATTATGTGTTACATCAGTGGAATTTTAAATCTGACAGTTTTTGGTGAGCTCATTGAATTACAATTTCTAAGATCCTTAGTTGTTTTAACATTTTGATTTCATGTTAACAAAGTATTCAGTGGGTATTCATTGGGTAATTTTTAAATAAGATTCAATATTGAAACATTGATCATAAGCAGTGTGTGTGTGTGTATGTGTGTGTGTGTGTCACTTTATTTTATAGAGTGTCTCTATCTTTGGATCATGTTAGTCAATGTGTTCATTTTTGTCACTTCAAGAATAATGTTTATTACCTTTAAAAATGTGTGAATAAGGTGTAGCAGTAGGGGTTATACTTTGAGTATTCCTGAGCTTTGTTAGTCTATTAAAATAATTATATACAACAGACCATTCTCAATTCCCACCCCCTGTCTTTTTGACCAAATTTTAGTCAGGCTCCTCTCAGTCCTATGCCTTACTAGGCCTCAGACTGTGGCTCATCCATGCTAGGCTATGTAGCCTAGTTTTAGCAAGAATGCTACTAAATCAGTTCAGAGAAAATTCCTCCCTTTAGCTATCTAATAAAATTTCCAACCCTCTACTTTTGATATCTAATCACCTTGGCCTTCCCTCAGCAAGAATCCTGTTGTGTCAGCTTAGCAAGAATTCTCCCTACCTTTAATGTCTCCTCTTAGTAATTTTTCATCTGCCAACCCCCCATACCAACACTTTGGCTGTATATCCCCATTTCTTTTAGTTGCATTGAAAATTGAGACATTTCTATACTGAGGTCTGTATACTGTGCTATAGCAGTTCCTAATTAAAGTCAGTTTTTACCACTTAAAAGATTGCAAGAGTCTCTGTTGTTGTTTTGAAGAACGTAAAACCAGTAAAGGATAAATTAATTACTTCAGTTAAAGCTGCACAATGGGTGATCAAGAGTGTATAGAATAATTATAGTTAAAAATTATGATTGACTATGCAAGGTAATAGAATCTGGTTTTGTTTTCAAATGGAATAAAGAATAGAATTATGCAAAGATAAAATGTCTTGGTATCTAGCAGCAGAAAGAAATAGTTAAAGACAAAATCCAGCTGATATTGAATGCTATAGTAGGCTCAGAAAGTAAATTTTTGCCTTGGAAATTGTGTGTGTGTGTGTGTGTGTGTAACAAAATTATTACATATCTACATACCTACATACATATCTACATACATACCTACATACCTACATACCTACCTACCTACATACATACATATATATGTATATATATGTATATATTGTCCAAAATACTAACATAGAACATTATTTTTCAGATGATATGCATACCTACATACCTACATACCTACATACATACATACATACATACATACATACATACATATATATATAGGTAGGTAGGTATGTAGGTATGTATATCATCTGAAAAATAATGTTCTATGTTAGTATTTTGGACAATTTGCATAGCTCATTTTCAGTGGCTTTAAAAAGAAACTTAGAAACGTTTTAACCACCAAACACTATATTTAAGCAAGACTAAAATTGGGTTTCTCTCTGTTAGAATGGTATAACAAATTTCTCTTGGTATATTTATTCTCCTCTTGACAAAGGCTGTATATGTTATTCTTTAACTTTGTATAATCTGAGTTAGCAGTTTACCTTACAAAAATAACTGTCTTATGTTGAGTTTATATTCTTTATTATTATGAAAATATAATTAACTGCTTATAAAAAAGTAAAGGTCCTCCTACTGTTTAACTCAATATATTTTCACTCTGATTAATAAGTAGCTATACAGCAACTGTCCTCATTCCCTACACTATTGTTATTGGTTGATTTATGCCCTCAAATAAATATGTTCAAATCCTAATGCCCAATACCTGTGAATGTGACCATATTTGGAAATACAAAGTTTGCAAATGTAGCCACTTCAGGTGAGGTCATACTGGATTAGGATAGATAGCAGACATTATTATTTCTGTTCTGATGATCTTAAAAAAGACTATATGTTTCTAAAAATTATTATATAAAAATATTATCTCTTAGGAGTTTAGGCTCGAAATTATAATCTTTGTTTTACAAATACTTTATATGTAACTCTTTCTTTCTAAAAGTAAATGTCCCTCCCTCCTGAGTGAGAGATAATTGGATTCAATACTTTATATGTAACTCTCTCTTTCTAAAAGTAAATGTCCCTCCTGAGTGAGTGAAAGATAAATTGGACTCAATATCAGTGTGTATAATCAAATCAAAGTAGAACAAACAAAAATTTTCCTCAGAGTTTGACCATTGATAATCAATAAGGGCTCTTCCCAATACAGGCATCACTCAAGAGATTTTCCTGTAGTGCAGTAGCTGTCTGCATACTCTCCTCATTGCCACCTTCATTTCTTTGTTTCTGAATGTGTAAATAATAGGATTTAGGAAAGGAGTGAGAACTGCATCAAAGAAGGCCAAAAACTTATCCAAGTGTGTAGAGGGAGATGGCCACATATAGAAAAATATAAAAGGACCAAAGAACAGGACAACCACAGTGATGTGGGCTGACAGTGTGGACAGAGCCTTGGATGAACCCCCTGAAGAGTGTTTCTGAACACTGAGAATGATGATGATATAGGAAATGATCAGTATGAAAAAGATGCCAACAGACATGAATCCACTGTTTGCTATTACCATGAACTCTAGTTGGTAGGTATCTGTGCAGGCAAGTTTGATGAAGCCAGGAAGGTCACAGTAAAAGCTATCCAACACATTAGGACCACAGAAGGGTAAGTTTACTACAAAAGCCAATTGAACTGTAGAGTGAATGAGGCCAGTCAGCCAGGCAGCCACTAAAAAGAAGATGCACATCCTTGGGCTCATGATGCTCAGGTAGTGAAGAGGCTTACATATGGCAACGTATCTGTCAAAGGCCATGGCTATGAGTAGCACCATCTCCACACCACCAATGACGTGGGTGAAAAAAATTTGAGTGATGCAGCCACTGAAGGAGATGACTTTATGCTTTCTGAAAAGGTCATAAATCATCTTGGGAGAAATAGCTGAAGAAACTCCCAGGTCAGTGATGGAAAGGTTGGCCAACAGAAAGTACATGGGGGTGTGTAAGTGAGTGTCAGAAGTCACAGTGAGCATAATGAGGGAGTTTCCCATCACGCTTGCCACATACAGTGTGGAGGAGAACATAAAGAGGAGAAGCTGGATCTCCCAGGTATCGGTGAGTCCCAGGAACACGAACTCTGACACCACAGAGTGATTTGCTCCATCCATTGGCTTGGTCAACATTGCTACCTGAAAATGGAAATTATGATAGTTAGGTAATCAAAGTTTTAAAATCTTTTGTTTAATTTAGCAATAAAACTGACCTGATCCATTCAGGTCCTCTGAAATGTGATCACAAAAAAAGTTGGTGGCTTTTATATGGAGTTGTTCTCTACCATAAAGTTGTCTCTGTATTTAATATCTTCTCTTTCTCCCAGAGCTAATCTCATGATAGTGCTCGTGAGATACATGATAGTCAACATGAGTGACAGGAATTCAACCTTCAATCTTTTGATTTTTGCTTCAGAACTAATATCCTGTTTTGTATACATAGAACTAACACTATTGCAATCTCTTGCAAGCTTATAAACCTTCATCTAACAGACCTTTCTTTTCTTTCTTCTCAATATCCACCTCTGAGAAATTATTCATCTCAAATATTACTTAAGTGTTTACCACAGCTATGAAGTCTGGCCTTATTATTACTAATATTTATCATTACTAGTGTGACCACCATGTTTTAACTGAATTTAATACTCTTATACTTCCTCTCAAGGTAGACACTGTAATATTATTCATGAGACACAAGATTGGTCAACATGGATAATAGAAATTCATTACCAAATTCTTTTGATTTTTTGGTTTGAGACTAATACAGCCTGACTCTAGTCTCATAGCACACTTCACCACTTCTCAACTATTTCATCCACTGCCAAGACCATGAGCTTTATTCTGGCAGATGCTTCTTCCTGACTCCCTACCTCTGGAACATAATTATCTTCAAGGTTCATTAAATCTTAGCCCTATTTGTGATATTTTTCTTCCTATTACCAGCATTTATTTTATTATTTTTTTGTACTTTAGTTAACTGAGTACAGGTCTAACTCACCAACTAGCCGGTAACCTTGAAGGCAAGGATTATGACTTATTCCTATTTGGATTCCCTAAAGCAATGAAAAAGTGGCCCACACAGAGTTACAAGTTCATGAATTGTCTGTTACTAGTTTGCATCATGTTAGGTGCAGAAATTAAGAATGTTTAGGAACTTTTCAAGTAATTTACATCACAGAAAATTCCAAGAATGTATTGTCTATTTACTAAAGTTTCATCATAGAAGGATTGGGGGGGGAGCAACTGGTTTTTCACTAAGATAATTTGAGAAGCACAGCCATAGAGCACTTAACACATTATCTGAGAACCTCAAGGTATAGTGAAAAGTATATTGTTCAGACCTCTACTGCAAGACTTACCACATTAACTTGTAATTTTCATATATTTAGAGAAGCAACATAGCACAGTGGAACAAATATGATCTTTGGATTCAGAAAATCAAGATCTATATCATGATTGAGCCACTCAGTAGATGATACTGGGCAAGTTACTTGAATTCTTGAACCTCGGTTTATCTATAATATTGCAATTAATATTAACTTCTCAGAGTAAATTCTAGGGAGAAAAAAATTAAAATTTTGTAATCATGTATTTAGCCTGGGTTTTTAACATGTAAGTATTCAGTAAATATTCATTTTATTTTTCTTTCATTCACTTGTCTTTAATAGTGTTCAACATGTGAAATAAGTGAATACAAAAATAAAATGATATTGGTTAGCAAACATCAAAATTCCATACCTAAAAGATATTTCAAAATATGTTATTATCTCCTTCTACATAAAAATAAGTTATAATATTCATACTTTTTTAGTGATTAAAATTAGAACCATCCTGCATAGACTAAAAAAAAGACTAAATATATTGTCTCAAAAACAATGTATTTTTTTGTAATACTTATTACAACTATAATTCATTGGTTTTTTTCCTTCTTCTCCATCTTGATGCCATTGCAATAATCATAAAGTTAAAAAAAATACATCTACCTTGTTATCAAATGTATCCCAAAACTTGGAAGCACACCAGGTACATAATAAGGAAATGTATATATTTCAGGTAATCAATATATACTAAAAGATAGAAAAGAGTATATTTAAATAATTTTTTAAATATATGGAAATATACCTCACTACATAATTTTTTAAAATGAGTGAAAAGAGTGCAAAGTTTTTAAGTGAAAGAGAAAAATATAAAATAAGGAATTGTAAAAGTAAATCAGAATTACAGAAAACCAAGAAATAAATGATATTAAAAGGAAAATCTAAAAAAGATGATGTAGTTAGGAAAATATTTGTATAATGTCATAAAAAGGAAAAATAAATCATATTTTAAATTAACTAAAAAGTAGTACTTGAAGTATGATTTTCATTATACCATTCAGAAATTCTATAATTATAAACAAATTATAGTACATCTCTAAGTGTCGTAAGTACCAAGGCTCTTGGGAGAGGATCTCAATAAGCCTTAATCAGGCATGTACACAGAGCTACGAAGTTATTTGCCTTTTGGCTCTCAAATCCTTACCAACTAGATAAGAACTAAAATTTTAAGGAAAGTGAATTTAAATCAGAATGAAATACAAACATAGATCTAGATGTACTAAAAGCCTGCAATGTGTTTATTCAAATAACAAGGAATATAAAACTTGTCATGTGAGAAAGACTCAGGATCCAAATCTCAGTCCAGAGCAAAAGTCAAAATAGTTTCTATTTTTTTTTAAGCTAAGTCATTGACCTCTTCATACAATATGACCAGTTTTCAACCCAAAACACATCAAAAAATGCAAATAAAGAGCAAAATACTAGAGCTACAGAAACACAGTTTCTACCTCTAGCCAGAAAAAACTCAACTCAGTGACTATCAGGCCTGCGTGTGCCCAAAAGACAAAATGAATATCTTCTGCGGTTTGGCAACAAGACTGATTTACCAATGGCAGACCAGACTGCTTTTGAACAGTTTCAGATGTAGCTCCTAAAAAATATTATTAGCCACTTACATTACGTTAAATAGCAAATGGTATAGGGATGTCATTCTCTTTCTGTATATATACATTTATACCAATAAGACATCCAGAGCTGTGATAGAAGTCTGTGTGTACCCATTTGACACACTTAAAGAAGAACACTGGACTAGTACAGCCAAGTGTCAGTCATACCTTAATTAAAGATGTTTACTATGTATCTCTAAAAAGTTAATCCTCATTAGTCTCTCTTTATAGATATTTACAGAGTAAACTAAAAGTGAGAAATATTTATCTCTGAAAATAAAAAGCTAATTAGTATCAACACTATAGTAAAACTCTGATGTCATTGAAACCAACTAATTACCAGAATACTCAGCAAAAGGAAATTACAAGTTCCTCCCACTTGCACCCATGGCCAAAAGTAAGGAATTTCTATAATAAAGGTTTTACAGATCCAAATGAGGAAGAGAAAAGCATTTGAAGCAATATTCAAACAATTCTTCGATTTCCAGAATTAAAAATACTGGAAATGACATTGCATCACTACCCTCCAAGGGAATATATGCTTCAATCTACAATAAGAGAAAATGTCACTGTAGCATCAGCAAATGAAACAATGTAAGCAAAAGATGTATAATAAGAAGGGCTTCTATTATCTATTGTATGAGCAAATTAGTAGAAATGTCTCATACCCAGTAAGATTAATGAGATATGTTTATTTTAAAATTTGGTAACCTTTTGTGTGCATAAACTACTACAGGTCTGGGCTTGACAAAGTACTGATACAGAAGTAATAATAACTTTAGCTAAAAGTGATCAAAATTTTTTTATTTAAAAAAAATAAACATATCCCCACCACCCAGAAAAAGTGCTGAATTGATTACAAACTCCATTTCTTTCCATCCTGATCCATTCACTGGCTCATTTTCACTAGCTTAATATTTGATAACTAGTTTTTTTTTAAGAGAATTTATATTAACTATGTTTGCAAGTCATTTCAACACAAACTGCATGGTAGAAAAAAAACAATAAAGTCTAATTAGCTATTCAGCTGAATAATTTACCTAGATAAGGCTCTATTACATGGAATACCAAAAGTCATTGTAATGCAAAAAAAGTCAACTATGAGTTATGATGAATAATTCTCTGAAATATATGATCTCCTGTTGGTGTTGAGCTAAGAACTACTTTGCAGAAGTATATTAGCTATGATTGGATGTGGGAAAAAAGACAGAATATATCCAAAATACATCTCTAATATATGCATCTTTATTAAAAGACTTATCAAATGCAGGGAAATATGCCCTTATAATTTTCTCTCATTAAAACAGTGTGTTTCATCAAGGATGCTTTAATCACCCATAGGGGATATTCAGCAATGTCTGGGAATATTTTGGGTTGTCACAACTGGGGTAGAGGGTGGGGGGAGAAACAGGGTTGTTACTAACATCCATTGAGTAGAAGCTAGGGATGCTGTAAAATATTCCACAATGCCCAGGATAACAGTATAGCCACCCCAAACAAAGAATTACCCAAACCCAAAGAGTGCCAAAGCTGAGGGGTGCTGCATTAAGCTATAAGTTTCTCCAGGGAAACGTCAATTTTTTATATTATTCTATTCCCCTAGGTTCCCCAGTACCATTCTCATCACACACTGTTCTTTTAATTACTGTTTCTTGGAGGGGTGAATGAGGTTGTTGGAAGGATGGATGGATGGATGGATGGATGGATGGATGGATGGATATCTGTGTATCTCCAGGAAAGAAAAGGATGTTGAATAAGTGGACAGACAAAAGAGATCACCTGTCAACTACTAATATGTACATTTTTAATCTTTTACCACCTTTCCCAGAACCCCACCCAATCCTCATTCCCTCTGGCCATTACCAGACTGTCCTTCATATTTATGATCTGTTTTTGATTAATTTGTCAGCTGTAATGAAATGGCTATGTGTAGAGCCAGAGGGAAGGTAGAGTAATCAGGGGGCTTGTATCATAAACTATGTAAATGTCTAAGCAATGTATTGTATACTGAAACTAATAATAAAATAAAATAAAAAGCTTTAAAAAGATGTATGAGAAAGAAGCAAAGGAAGAAAGATTTCTAAACAATCGCTAACTAGTGATTTTAGAAATACTAGGAGTCAATGACTACACTCCATACAAAGATAAACTTTGTGGAAGTATTCATTATCTCTATACAAACAAGTTAACCATGTACCCAACTTATTCCCTAAATTTGATAGGTAAAATTAGAATTTTCCTAGGCACCCAAATAATATATTTGGGAAATAGTATACTAATGTCTTCAAGGTTTGGATAATAAGAAATGAAAAGGCTTTTATATTTCTATGTAAATTATTTGTTCTGATCACTTTTGGGGAGCAGTGACTTACACAAAAATAGGCATTTAAGCAACTGGAAGTTTCATAGTATGAAAAGCCAAAAAAGTTTGGGACATGTGCTACTGTTCAAGTATAATAAATCCACAGATGATACATCAGAAGAAAGTATTGGACAATAAAGCAGGAAAAATCAGGAGATAGAAATGTGTTAGATAATCTTAAAAGGAAAAGAAAGCAAAAAACTGAATACTAGAAGACATAAACATGTATATGCTTCTGTCTTCAGAACTTCAAAAACAAACATTGCTTCTAATTAAATACACAAAACCAGACAAAGGCATCTAACTGTCCCAGAAAGAGTGATAGAAGCCATTTTTGCTCTAAGTTAACTGAGTATGCTCTAAAACGACACTTTGAATGTTTTGTTTTCAGGGCTTTTATCACCACCATACTTTTCTTAATTGAAGGCCATTAAAGGCAAAAATTACTCTTAAGATTTGCTCTAAACATCATAATTTCTTTTGTAGATTTACAAAATAGATTTGATCAGACTCCGAAAACATATTCTCATTCACTTGAAAGTTTATACTTGAAGACAATAAAAAGACTTAGTGTCATACTAACAAACCCATAGAAACAAACCAGTATGTATGTATGTAAGTGAATTTCCAGTCCACCACATATAATACATCATATCTAAATCATCACTAAGACATAATTTTGAGAATTCAACATCACTCTTGTTTGGCCATTTTATACTTTATCAGATTATCAGATTATCATAATTTATATATTGCTTCCCATGGAGCTTTCTAGTTTTGTAGTTTCAGCCAATATATACTAATCTATTTGTCAGTGGCTCAGTGAAGTAAAATGTAAATGGTATAATGAACACCTTTAAATAAATCTTTACTATACTTAAGTAAACAATTAGCTGTGTCTTCCTTTTAGCTTTCCTCCAACCATTTAATTCCATATGACTGTATTACTAAATTTGGTGTTTTCTCTGAACTTTATCTACATCTATTATATATTGTGTTGGCCAAAATCAGAGAAGTTTGACATATATAAAAAAAAAAAAAAAAAACTAAGTGCCCAACAAATATAGATTAGCATGAGGATAAATTCCCCTTTATAACATATTACAAGTTTTTCTACATCACAGTCAAAAACGATAGTAGCTGTGTAATTAAACATGCAGGTGGGGTGAGCTGCATTCTCAGGAAGACAGTTCCCCAGTCAGCCCTTCTCCAAATTCTGTGTGCTTCACTGGGTTTTAGTTCCAAGAAATACCATGGAGACCTAGCCTCGAGTGAATTTCTTCCTTTGATTTTTACTTCTCTGTAAACATAGAAATAAAACAGAGTAAGTGATCTTGACTTTTAACTTCTGTAGGTTAAAAGTTAAAAAGGTTAATGAGATAAAAATGAAATAAATCCTTTTATAAATCATCATTTGAACCCCCAAGTCCGTTCCCTGTGCTGCAGACGTTACATGTGCTGGCCCTGACTCTCCTTCATGGCTTTGGCTTTACCCTGAAAACCTAAAACACATTGCCAGCACCAGGTAAAAGTCAAAGTCAGTTGTTTGCGTTCCCCAACAAACATAGCCCCTTGTACACTTCCTCATGATATCTGCTTCTTTCCCCCTACAGTGTAACCTACTTAGCCACAACCAATTTTAATTTGATACCTGCAAATAGAGGCTCTGCCACAAAGATTATTGTTCTGAACCACAATTGAATTTTATCAAGTCCAATTTCTTTTTTTCTGTTACTATCTTGATGTTCCATCTTTCCACCTACCTGTCCCCAGTCCACAGCATCTTCAAGGAACTTGAATGCATTGGCAACTGAGCTTCCGCTTGTGCCATTGCTATTATATAAAAAGCTGAAAATTTTTTAAAAGGTAATTAATTAATAGCACTGGAGGATCATGGCCAGGTACTGCTGCAGAAACCGGGACTTGCTAACTTAACTCATGTGGTCAGGGGAATTGTCCCTAGAACCCCATTGGTTTGGTAAGAACAACTGAAAGGAAAACCTTGTAATGAGTCACTGGAGAGGAAACAGAACTGAGACTAGATATTTTAAGAACATCACCTTTGGCAATTTAGCCTGTCAATTCTGACTCACTCATTGATAGTTTCAAATGAAGCAGAATGCCTGGGGATTGTGAAGACATTTAATCAAAACCACTTACTGTTAATTTTAAACAGCATAAGCACACATAACATTGAAGAGGCAGGAGAAACTGCTTAAAACGCTTTCACAGAAACATAAAATGTCACAGGAGAGATAAGGAGGTAAATCATTGTTCGTGTTGGGTGGTCACAGTAACTGAGATCTAAAGGGTGAGGAGGAGTCAGCACGGGAGACACAAGGACCCTCAGAACACTTCCAGCAGAAGGAACTGCAGATGAGGACTGGCGTCCAGAGAGAGTTGTGCCTTTTTCACCATTCAAAACCTGCTCAGAGCTCTCCTTTTCCGGAGGCCTCCCAGGATCGACATCTGTGCATATTCTACATCCTTTTAGCACTTTCAGGATCCACATCAAGCAAACTCAGCAGGAAAAAAGTGCATAGAAATAAAATCAAGGAAAAATTTACTCTCTCATCTATAAAAGAATATTCCCCTTTCAGGTGGGACTCCTCCAGACACATGAAACAATATCCAGCACAGAGTAGACTATTGGAAACCTCTGTTCTGCTCTACGCTCCTCTGTGTACTCCCATAGCACCTTCCTCATACGTCTATACTGTACCTACCTCATGACATTGAAACTGTTCTCTCTCCATGTTCTACAGGAGAGAAGTTCCTCACTGGCAGGATGCTCTCATATTTTCTCTGTATCTCCAGTGCCTTATACATTTTCTGGAACATTATGAATATTCTATGAGTATTTGTTGAACTGAGCCAGACTGAAATATGAAGGTTAAAATTAGCCCAAAGCTAAATAGAAACCTCTCTTAGTGTCTCCCCAAAGGTCATTCATATCCATGACTCACAAACTTTCTGTGTCTTTGGATCCAGGTATCATATGCTTTAGGGAACAAGCCTATAGTCAGTTAGCTTAGAAGTACATTATTCTTAGCCCCACAACAGTCTGAAACAAAGCAGTTTCAAACAATGCAATAATCTGTTTCATTTTATTTTTTATTATTATTTGAGGAGTTTCTTGTGTACAGTACAATGTTTATACATTCATATAACATGAGATCGCCCCAATTACTCTAGCACCCATCTGTCTCTACATAAAGCCCTTACAGTAATACTGACTATATTCCCTATGCTGTATTCTGTGGCTGCATTACTGTTTATAACTACAAATTTGTACTTCGTCCTTTCATCTTTTTACCCAGGCCTCAACACCCCACCACCACCACCACCACTGGCAAACACCAGTTTGTTCTCTGTGTCTCTGAGTCTGTTTTCATTTAGTTTGTTCCTTTTTCTTCCTTTTGTTCCTTATATTCTGCATTTAAGTGAAATCATGTGATATTTATCTTTTGTCTGACATTTCACTTAGCAAAATAATCTCTAGATATATCCATGTCATTGCATTGGTAAGATATCATTTTTTGTGGCTGAGTAATATTCCATTGTATATAGATAACTTCTTTATTCAATTTATTAATAGGCATTTAGGTTGCTTCCATACCTTGGCTATTGTGAATAGGGCTGCAGTGAACATAGTGATGTATAGATCTTTATAAATTAGTGTTTTGGTTTTCTTCACATAAATACCCAGAAGTGCAATGGGTCAAAATGTAGTTAGCTTTAACTTTTTAAGGAAACTCAAAACTGTTTTCCATAGTGGCTGTACCAATTTGCAATCCCACCTACCATGTACAATGGTTTCCTCTTCTCCACATCCTTGCCAACACTTGTTTTCTGATTTATTGATGATAGCCATTCTGACTGGTATGAAGTGATATCTCGTGGTTTTAATTTGTATTTCTCTGATGATTAGTGATGTTGAGCAATTTTTCATATGTCTAATGGCCATCTGTACATCCTCTTTGGACAAATGTTTATTCAGGCTCTCTACCCATTTTTTAATTGGAGTGTGTGTTTTTGTTGTTGAGTTGTATGAGTTCTTTATAAATTTTGGATATTAACCCCTTATCAGATGTAAAATAGGAAAATATCTTCTCCCATTCAGCAGGTTGTCTTTCTGTTTTGTTGACGGTTTTCTTTGCCATGTGAAAGCTTTTTAGTTTAATGTAGTCTCATTTGTTTATTTTTTTCTTTTGTTTCCCTTGCCTGAGGAGATATATCTGAAAAGAAATTCCAGTTAGTAATATCAGAGAGTTTACTGCCTATGCTTTCTTCTAGGAGTTTTAGATTAAATCTTTAATCCATTTTGAAGTTGTTCTTGTATATGGCCTGAGGAGGTGGTCCAGTTTCATTGTTTTGCATGTATCTATCCAGTTTCCCAACATTATTTGTTGAAGAGACCGTCTTTACCCCATTGTATATTTGGGCCTCCTTTGTCATAGATTAAGTGAACATACAGGCATGGATTTAATTCTGGGCTCTCTATACTATTCCATTGATCCAAGTATCTGTTTTTATATTAGTACTATGCTGTTTTGATTTAAAGCCTTATAGTAGAGTTTGCCTTTTATTTCTCTTTCTTATCTGATTACTGTAGCTAGGACTTCCAATACTATGTTGACTAGAAGTGGTAAAAGTGAATACCTTTGTCTTGTTCCTGATCTTAAGGAAAACACTTTTAGTGTTTCCCCATTGAGTGTGATGTTAGTTTTGGTTTGTCATATATGACCTTTTTTATGCTGAGATATGTTTCTTCTACTTCCACTTTGCTGAGAGGTTTTATCATAAATGGATGCTGGATTTTGTCAAAAGCTTTTTCTGCATCTATTGATATGATCATATGAGTTATACCTTTCAATTTGTTAATGTGGTGTATCACATTAATTACTATGTGGATATTAAACCAGCCTTTTCCCAGGAATAACTTCATCATGGTGTATGATATTTTTAAGGTATTGCTGAATCTGGTTTGCTAACATTATATAGAGGATTTTTTCATCAATGTTCATCAGGGATATCAACGTGTACTTTTTTTATATATAATGTCTTTGTCTGGTTTGGGAATTGGTAATGGTGGCCTTGTAAAAACAGTTTTGGAGTCTTCTTTCCTCTTGAATTTTTTGGAATAGATTGAGAAAAATAGGTGTTTATTCTTCTTTGAATATTTGGTAA
Source organism: Cynopterus sphinx (assembly GCA_030015415.1). Taxonomy (NCBI): domain Eukaryota; kingdom Metazoa; phylum Chordata; class Mammalia; order Chiroptera; family Pteropodidae; genus Cynopterus; species Cynopterus sphinx. The sequence continues at coordinate 80,514,857 of CM057384.1, forward strand.
AATTCACTTATCAAATTATCTAGTCCAGGACTTTTGTTTTGGGAGAGTTTTTTGATGACTGATTGAATTTCTTTGGTAGGAATCAGTCAATTCAGCTTTTCTGTGTTTCTTTTTTTTTTTTTCTTTTTCTTTTTCTTTTTTTTTTTGATTCAGTCTTGGGAGATCACATATTTCCAGGAATGTAATCATTTCTTCCAGATTGTCCAAATTGTTGGCATCTATTTGCTCATAGTATTTTCTTATGCTCCTTTGTGTTTCTGTTGAGTCCATAGTTACCTCTTTTTCTTCTCTGATTTTATTCATTTGGGTACCCTCCCTTTTTTTTTTTTTTTTTTGATGAGTCTGATTAAAAGTTTATTTATTTTGTTGATCTTTTCAAAGAACCACCCATTCATTTCATTGATCTTTTGCATTGTTTTTTCAGACTCTATTTTGTTTATTTCTGCTCTGATCTTTATTATTTCCTTCCTCCTTCGAACTTTGGGTTTTGTTTGTTATTCTTTTTCTAGTGTAAAGTTACATTGCTCGAGATTTTTTTTTGTTTCTTGAAGTGAGTTTGTATAGGATGAATTTTCCTCTTAAGACTGTTTTTGCCATGTCTCATAGCTTTTCAGTCATTGGGTTTTCATTTTCATTTGTCTTTAGGTGGCTTTTGATTTCTTTCTTGATTTCATTGTTAACCCATTCTTTGTTTAGTGGCATATTATTTAGCCTTCATGTGTTTGTTTATTTTTCAGCTTTTTCTTGTAGTTGATTTCTAGTCTCATACAATTATGGTTGGAGAAGATGCTTCATATGATTTCAATTTTCTTAAATTGATTGGTACTTGTTTTATGGCCTAACATGTGGTTTATCCTGGAAAATGTTTCATGTGTACATATGCACTTGAAAGATTATGTTTTCTGCTTTGAGGTGAAACACTCTGAAATATCAATTAAATCCATCTGGACTCATGTGTCATTTAGGGCTGCTGTTTCCTTGTTGGTTTTCTGTCTGGAAGATAGATGAGTCCATTGGTGTCAATGTGGTGTTAAAGTCTCCTACTATGAGCATACTACTTTCAGTCTCTCCCTTTATATTGATTCTTCATATATAGGTGCTCTTCTTTTAAATGTGTATATTTTTACAAGGGTTATGCCCTCTTGTTGTATTGTTCTCTTTATCATTATGTAAAGCCCTTCTTTTTCTCTTATAGCCTTTGGTTTAAAGTCTATTTTGTCTGATATAAGTATGCTACCTCAGCTTTATTTTTATTTCTATTTGCATGAAATACCTTTTTCCATCCCTTTACTTTCAGTTTGTCATTTGGTCTGAAGTGGGTCTTTTGTAGACTGTGTTTGTATGGGCTTATTTCTTATCCATTCAGGTACCCTATATTTTTTGATTAGGGCATTTAATTCATTTACATTTAAAGTGATTATTGATAGATACATAGTCATTGCCATTTTTTTATTCTTATCTATGAGAGGAGGGTTCTCACTTCTTCTTTGTACAAATTCCCCTTAACATTTCTTATATTACTGGCATGTGGTGATTAATTCCTTTAGCTTTTTACTGTCTGCGAAGCTCTTTATCTCATCTTCCATTTTAATTGATAGTCTTCTGGGTAAAGTAGTCTTGATTGTAGGTTCTTATTTTTCACCACTTTGGATATTTTGTTCAGGTCCCTTCAGGCTTGCAAAATTTCTGATGAAAAAATCAGTAGACATTCTTATGGGATGTAGTAACTAGCTGCCTTTCTCTTGCTGCTTTTAAGATTCTCTCTTTGTCTTTGACATTTGGCATTTTAATTAGGTCATCTAATAAATGTGTCTTCATGTGGGACTCTATATTCATCTTTTTGGGGGCTTTGTGCTTCCTGGACTTGTATGTCTAATTCCTTTGCAGGTTAGGAAAGTTTTCTGTCATTATTTCTTCAAGTAGGTCTTAATTCCTTGCTCTCTCTCTTCTGCTTCTGGTACCCTTATGATGTGTATGTTGGTATGATTGATGTTGTCCCTGAGGTTTCTTAAAGTTACCTCATTTTTTAATTCATTTTTCTTTCTGCTCTCCCAATTGAATGTTTTCTGCTACTTTGTCTTCGCACTTGCTGATTCAATGCTCTGCTTCATCTAACCTACTGATGATTCTTTCTAGTGTAGGCTTCATTTCAGTCATTGCATTCTTCATTTCTGACTGGTTCCTTCTTATAATTTATATATCCTTTTTTGTGCTTACTCTCTCTCTTGAAGTCCTCACTGAAATATTTGATTCTTCCTCTAAATTCACTGAGCATTCTTATAACCAGTGTTTTTTACTCTGTCTATGATAGGTTGCTTGCCTCCATTTAGTTTGAATGTATGATCAAAATGTTGGAAATCTCCTTCACATGGTGAGAACTGTATTCATCCATACTTTTAATTTTGCTAAGTCTGAGTCCTCATCTGTAGCTGAAGTTTTAGAACTAGCCCTAATATTTTTATGTGTGACTGTGTTTTTGTCATAGTGGAGCCTTTTCTCTCATTGTATGAGTTGAAGTATTTTCTACTTCAAGAATATATTAGTAAAATAAATATGACTCCTCTATCAGAAGTTCTGTTAGCATTGAATTATGGGTATTAATGAGTACTGCCTTAAATCTAATATCTTTCAAATTCCAAAAAAATAAAGACAACAAAACTTCTATTATTTTATATAAGCCATCACTCTCTGAAAAAAAAAATTGTCATACAGATTATGTCTCAGAGGATTTTTACAAGAGAATTCAAATTCAAATATTTATAATTAATTCTTGGACAACAGATTGATTGGATAAAATGTTTCATAAAATAGCCATAGGTCTTCTCCCTTATCTTATCAGAATGGAGCATAAAGTAAGCATCTATAACTACAAAAAAAATGTAAAATTATTTGTTACATCAGTCGAAATTATAAATCTAACAGTTTTTAGTGACATCATTGAATTACAACTTCTGATCCTTAGTTGTTTTAACATTTTGGTTTCATGTTAATAAAGTATTCAGCAGATATTCATTGGGTAATAAGATTGATATTGAATCATTGGACATCAGGGGTGTGTGTGTGTGTGTGCGTGTTGTCTGTGTGTGTACCACTTTACTTTATAGAGTGTCTCTGTCTTTGGATCATGTTAGTTAATGTGTTCATTTTTGCCACTTCAAGAATAATGTTTACTATCTTTAAAAATGTGTGAATAGGGTGTGGCAGTAGTGGTTATACTTGAGCATTCCTGAGCTTTGTTAGTCTACTAAAATAATTACGTATGACAAACAATTCTCAATTCTCCCACACACACCCCAAACCCCCCGCCTCATGCCACCTTACATTGACAAAGAGACTGTCTCCTTAACCAAATTTTAATCAGGCTCCTCTCAGCCCTCCTAGGGTTTACTAGGCTTCAGACTGTGGTCCATCCATACTAGGCTGTGTATCCCAGTTTTAACAAGAATGCTAGTAAGTCAGTTCAGAGAAAAGCTCTCACTTTAGCTATTCAATAAAATTTCCAACACCCTACTCTTGATATCTGATCACCTTGGCCTGCTCTCAGCAAGAATTCTTTTATGTCGACTTTGCAAGATTCTTCCTATCTTTAATGTCTCCTCTTAATAATTTTTCATCACCAACCCCCCACATCTGCTCTTTGGCTGTAAATCCCCATTTCTTCTAGTTGCATTGGGAAATGAGGCATTTCTATACTGAGGTCTCCTTTTCTCTACTGTAGTAGTTTCTAAGTCATTCTTTTTACCACTTAAATGTCTGTAAGACTCTTTTTTAAGCGAGTACTATCTGTGAAGAAAATAATTAGTTACTTTGGTTAAAGTCATACAATGGGTAATCAAGAATGTATACAATAATTATAGTTAAAAAGTATGATCAACTAATCAAAGTAATAGAATCTGGTTTTCAAGATGTAAAAAATAATAGAATTTTTCTGAGATAAAATGTCTGGTTATCCAGCATCTGAAAGAGAATTGTAAAAGATAAAATCTAGTGGAGGTAAAAAGCTGTAGAAGGCTCAGCAAGTAAATTTTTTACCTTGGTATTGTATAACTATAGGGGAGTCTGAAAAAAAAAGTTGCACAGCTCTGTTTCAGTGAGCTTTTTATTAAAACTTAGAAATGTTTTGGGAGAGGAAAAAATGGCCTAGGTGATAAGAGGCTCTATTCATCCTTCTGGTGACCAAATTAAATTTGTGACAGAAACAAGAAGCAAACAAGAAAAATCACCTGGGAGCTAGATGAACAAGGCCACTAGATAGAAATCTAAGAAATCACTCTGCAACAGCAGAAGGTTGGATAGGGCAAGGACACTAGGCCACCTGCACCCCAGCAGCTGAGTGGGATGTAGGCTATAGCAGCAGCAGCAGCAGCAACAGTAACAGCAGTGGTAGCTGCAGAAGCTTCTTAAAGAGGCCGCATCTGCAAGCAGACTTCCGTGGTCTATTATCTTTCAATAAAGACAAAAAATAACTTAGAAATGTTTTAACCACAAAACACTATATTAAAACAATACAAAAACTGGGTTTTGTCTCTGTTAGAATGATATGACAAATTCATCTTGGTGTATTTATTCTCCTCTTGACAAAGGCTGTTAACATTATTCTTTACTTTCTGTGTAATCTTTTGAGTTAGCGAAACTTTAGCTCACAAAAATAACAGTCTTATGTTGAGTTTGCATTCTTTATTATTATGAAAATATAGTTTATTGCCTATGAAAGAGTAAAGGTCCTCCTACTGTTTAGTTCAATATATTTTCACTCTGATTAATAGGTAGCTATTAATCAGATTAATAGGTAGCTACAACCATCCTGCTTCTCTACACTATTTTTATGGGTTGATTTGTGTTCAAAAAATAAATACGTTCTAATTCTAACTCCCAATACCTTGACCATGACCATATTTGGAAATAGGTAGTTTGAAAATGTAACCACTTAAGATGAAGTTATACTGTATTAGGATGGGTTGCAGATTCTTATTCATGTTCTATGACCTTAAAGGAGACTGCCGTCTATATGGTTGCAAAAATTATTATATAAAAATATTATTCCTTAAAAGTTTAGGCTCAAAATTATAATCTTTGCTTTACAAATACTTTATATGTAACTCTCTCTTTCTAAAAGTAAATGTCCCTCCTGAGTGAGTGAAAGATAAATTGGACTCATTATCAGTGTGTATAATCAAATCAAAGTAGAACAAACAAAAGCTTTCCTCAGAATTTGACCATTGATAATCCATAGGGGCTCTTCCCAATACAGGCATCACTCAAGAGATTTTCCTGTAGTGCAGTAGCTGTCTGCATACTCTCCTCATTGCCACCTTCATTTCTTTGTTTCTGAATGTGTAAATGATAGGATTTAGGAAAGGAGTGAGAACTGCATCAAAGAAGGCCAAAAACTTATCCAAGTGTGTAGAGGGAGATGGCCACATGTAGAAAAATATAAAAGGACCAAAGAACAGGACAACCACAGTGATGTGGGCTGACAGTGTGGACAGAGCCTTGGATGAACCCGCTGAAGAGTGTTTCTGAACAGTGAGAATGATGATGATATAGGAAATGATCAGTGTGAAGAAGACACCGATAGACATGAATCCACTGTTTGCTATTATCATGAACTCTAGTTGGTAGGTATCTGTGCAGGCAAGTTTGATGAAGCCAGGAAGGTCACAGTAAAAGCTATCCAACACATTAGGACCACAGAAGGGTAAGTTTACTACAAAAGCCAATTGAACTGTAGAGTGAATGAGGCCAGTCAGCCAGGCAGTCACTAAAAAGAAGATGCACATCCTTGGGCTCATGATGCTCAGGTAGTGAAGAGGCTTACATATGGCAACATATCTGTCAAAGGCCATGGCTATGAGTAGCACCATCTCCACACCACCAATGACATGGATGAAAAAAATTTGAGTGATGCAGCCACTGAAGGAGATGACTTTATGCTTTCTGAAAAGGTCATAAATCATCTTGGGAGACATAGCTGAAGAAATTCCCAGGTCAGTGATGGAAAGGTTGGCCAACAGAAAGTACATGGGGGAGTTCAAGTGAGTGTCAGAAGTCACAGTGAGCATAATGAGGGAGTTTCCCATCATGCTTGCCACATAAAGTGTGGAGGAGAACACAAAGAGGAGAAGTTGGATCTCCCAGGTATCGGTGAGTCCCAGGAACACGAACTCTGACACCACAGAGTGATTTGCTCCATCCATTGGCTTGGTCAACATTGCTACCTGAAAATGGAAATTATGATAGTTAGGTAATCAAAGTTTTAAAATCTTTTGTTTAATTTAGCAATAAAACTGACCTGATCCATTCAGGTCCTCTGAAATGTGATCACAAAAAAAGTTGGTGGCTTTTATATGGAGTTGTTCTCTACCATAAAGTTGTCTCTGTATTTAATATCTTCTCTTTCTCCCAGAGCTAATCTCATGATAGTGCTCGTGAGATACATGATAGTCAACATGAGTGACAGGAATTCAACCTTCAATCTTTTGATTTTTGCTTCAGAACTAATATCCTGTTTTATATACATAGAACTAACACTATTGCAATCTCTTGCAAGCCTATAAATCTCTGACAGACCCTTGTTTTTTCTTCTCATTTTCTACCTCTAATAACATATTCATCTCAAATATTACTTAAGTGTTTACCACAGCTATGAAGTCTGGCCTTGTTATTACTAATATTTATTATTACTAGTGTGACCACCAGGTTTTCTCTGAATTAAATACCACTATACTTCCTCCCATGGTTGACACTAGATGTTGTACATGAGATACAAGTTTGGTCAACATGGACAATAGAAATTCAAACCCAAATTCTTTTGATTTTGGTTCAGGTCTAATATAGCCTGACTCCAGTCTCCCAGACTCTTCATCACTCTTCAATTATTCCATTCACTACCAAGACCACAAGCCTTATTCTGGAAAACAGACACTTCTTCCTTATTTCCTACATCTGGAACATATTTATATTCAAGGTTCATTAAACCTTAACCTCTTCTGTGAGGTCCCGCTTTATATTGCCAGCATTTATTTTACTACCTCTGGGATTTTATTAAACTGAGTTCAGTTCTAACTTGCTAACTAGACTTTAACCATCTTGAAAGCAAGGATTATAACTTATTCTTATCTGGATTCCCTGAAGCAATGAAAAAGTGGCCCATGCAGAAAATAAGTCCATAAATTGTCTGTTACCAGTTTGCATCATGTTAGGTGCAGAAATTGAGGGTGTTCATAATCTTCTCTAGCAATTTACATCACAGAAAAATCCAAGTATGTCATTTTGTATTTACTATTGTTTCAATTCATGAAGGATTGAGGGGGAACAATTGGTGTTTCAATAAAGTAATTTGAGAAGCATGGCCATAGAGTATCTAACACGTGATCTGAGAAGCATAAAATGATGTAGAATATCAAGGTGTAGTGAAAAGCATTTTGTTCAGACCTCTATTGCAGGACTTACCACATTAACTTGTAATTTTAGTTTTATTTATAGAAGCAACATAACACAGTGGAACAAATATGGACTTTGGATTCAGAAAAACAAGATCTATACCAGGATTCAGCCACTAAAAAAAACTATGCTAGGCAAGCTTTGTTAACTCTTGAACTTCAGTCAATAACACCAAATTCTCAGAGTGAGTTCTAGATATAAAAAATTGAAGTTTTGTAATCGTGTATGTAGTGTGGAGATTTTAATATATAAATATTCAGTAAATGTTCATTTTACTTCCCTTTCTTTCACTTGCCCATAATAGTGCTCAATACATGAAATAAATGAATACAAAAATAAAATAGTATTAGTAGACAATATAAAAATTTCATATCTAAAAGATACTTCAATAATATGTTATGATTATTTCCTTCTACTTGATAATAGGTTATCACATTTATAATGCTTTAGTTATCCAAATTAAAACCTTCCTGAAAATGACATAGATGAAAGAGGCTTGTGACCACATCAAAGTTATGACGGAGACACAGCAAACTGAAAGGAAAGTCAACAGGGTTCTAGAGGAACAGAAGCATTACAACTAAGAGGAGAAATAAGAAATCAGCCTGCAACGGTGTAAGGTAGGAGGGGACAAAGACACAAGGATGTCAGGTCCCCAGTGACTGAGTGGAACAGAGGCTATAGCAACTGCAGATGTTTCTTAGAGGTGCCGTCTGCAACGGCTCTTTCCTAGTGAGATACTTGTTCTCTTTGAGCACTAGCACTGGGTCAGCTGCTGGTGGGGCACCAGGGACTTACAAGGGGACAGTAAGTTGTCGGAGCAAGAACCAGAGGCAAGGCTTTCTACCAGATATAAGTGCCTTTGGTATCCGTTGCTCTTCTGTTGAGTTCTCCCTCTCCAGTGTGCAGAGGTAACACTGCCATAGCTGAGATATAAAATTGAATAACAGAGGTTGCTCTGCTCAGAAGATTCCATGAAACTCCTCCTCCCCCAACTTGGGCCCTACCAAAACCACATCCAGTTGTATATTCAGTGAGTTCAGTGTTCCTCACTGAGCAAACTCTAAGACCCACACTGGTGGCAGCTGGCCTTGGTTTCTGGTGCAGCCTCTTGAGGCAGCTATAAGCATAACATCTGTGGATCACTTGCTCAGTCTTAACAGGTGGCTCCAGTGTAGCACAGTCTGGGGCTTAACTAAGCTTTCAACTGAACTCCTCTCAGGATTATTCCACTGGACACCTACTACATAAAGCCATACTAATAAGACCAGGAGACTTAGGAGCTTTACTTAGTACATAGAAAGAGACATAGAAAGGCAGCCAAAATGGAAGAGAAAGAAGAAGAAACCATATGAAAGAATAGAACAGAGATCCAGGAATAATGGACTCAAGTAATCTAACAGATGCAGAGCTCGAAACACTGGATATAAAAATGATCAATGAACTTAGAGGAAGTGTAGATAAATTCAGTGAGAACTTTTACAAAGAGGTAAAAAAAAAAAGTATAGAAATGGAACTGGAAATTATAAAAGGGAACCAGACAGAAATGAAGAATACATTATCTGAGATGAAGAGTATCTTAGAAGGAATCAACAGAATGGAGGAAGAAGAGGACCAGTATAGAGGATGGAGAAGCCAAGAACACCCAATCAGAATGGCAAGAAAAATGTAACCAAGACTATAGTAATAATTTAAGGAGCCTATGGAACAAAATTAAGAGTAAGAACATCCACATCATAGAGGTACCTAAAGAGGGAAAATGAGAAATTTAATATATATTTAAAGAAATAATGATGGGAAACTTCCACAACCTGGTGAAAGAAATAGACATACAACCCCAGAAATCTCAGAAAGTCCCAAAAATTGGGAACTCAAAAAGGTCTACAAGACACATTATAATTAAAATGCCAAAGATTAAATACAAAGAATCTTAAAAGCATCAAGAGAAAAGCAGATAGTTACCTATAAGAGAACAATCATAATACCAGCAGTTGATTTCTCAAAAGAAACTATGCAGGACAGAAGGATTTGGCACAAAATATTTGACATGATGAAAACCCAGGATCTACAACCAAGAATACTTCATCCAGCAAGGCTATCATTTAGAGTCAACGGTCAGATAAAGAGATTCCCAGACAAAAAAAAGCTAAAAGAATTTATCAACCTAGCCAATTTTTCAGGGAATGCTGAAGGGACTTCTTTAAGATGAAAAAACATGTGGCAAAAACATGAACAAAGAATGGTAATAACTATATCCTATCAACAAGTACCTCAAATTGAAAAAAATCGACAGCTCCAACCAAAAGATAGAATAGCTGAATAGATTAGAAAACAAGATCCCTACATATACTGCCTACAAGAGACTCGTTTCAGATTAAAAGACACAAACAGACTAAAAGGAGGGAGATGAAAAAAGATCTTGCCTTGATGGTCCTTGCACTGAATGAAATGAGTCAGATAGAGAAAGACAAAATATCTCATGATTTCACATATATGTGAAATCTAAAGAACAAAATCAACAATAAAAGCAGAAATAAACTCAGAGATACAGAGAATATTTAGAGGAATACTAGATGAGAGAGGGTTCAGGGGATAAAAAAGGCAAAGGTCTGAAGAATTACAAATGGAAAGTTGCAGAATAGATGTGGAGATGTATAGTGTAGAATGGGGAAGACAGTTAATAATGTAATAAATATGTAAGGGAGAAGAGGGTTACTAGATTTAGTGGAGTGAACACTTTGTGAATTATATAGATTTTTAATCACTAGGCTGTACAATTGAAACTAATATATTATTGTATGTCAACTATAATTGAAAAAACTCATTGGATTGTACAATGTAAATATGAGCAACTAATTTTCTATTATTTTTCACTAAAGCTGAGGTGTAGGGGAGGGACCATCCTGTTTATATTAAATACCTTTGCTCTCAAAAACCACTGCATTCTTTTGGAGTACTAACTATAAATTTAATCCATTGATTTTTTGTTTGTTCTCTTAATGTGACTACAACACCCATAAAATTAAAAATACACCTATCTTGTTATCCAATTATCCCAATACTTAGAATTATACCAGGTACATAATAAGGATATATAAATATTTTAGGAAATAAATATTTGCTAAAAGACAGAAGATGATGTATTTGAATAATTTAAAAATACATAGAAATATACCTGCTTATATAATTAATCAATATAGGTAAAGAGATTGCATAGTTCCTAAGCAAGAGAGAAATGTAGAAAATAAGGAATTAAAAAAGTGAAGCAGAATTAGGGAAAATGAGGAAATAAATGAGATTAAAAGGAAAATATAGAAAAGATGAAGTATTAGGAAAATATGTGTAAAATAAAAAAGAAATAACAAATCTTACTTTAAAATGTAGTTTATGAAGTATGATTTCCATTACACTATTCAGAAATTCTATAATAATAATAAAATTGTGCTGTTATATCTCCAAGTGTCTTTTAAGTACCAAGGATCTTGGAGAGTTTCATAATAAGCCTTTATAAGGCATGCACATATGGCTATGAAGTTATTTGCCTTTTAGTTCTCAACCCCCCATCAAATAGGTAAAACCTGAGAATTTTAAGTAAAGTGAATTTAAATCAAAATGAGATATAAACGTGGGACCTAGATGTACTAATATTATGAGAATATATTCGTTCAACTATCAGGGAATATAGAAAATTGAAAAGTTTGGATCATCAAACTTTTGAAAAGTTTTTGAGTCACGTGAGACAGACTCAGAATCCAAATCTCAGTCCAGAGCAAAAATCAAAATATTCTCTAATATTTTTAAAGATAAGTCTTTGACCTCTTTAACATGTGACCAAATTTTCAACCCCAAACACGTCCAAAAATGCAAATAAAGAGCAAAATACAAGACATAGAGGTTTCTACCTCTAGCCAGAAAAATCTCAAATCAGTTACTATATGCCTGGATGCATCCAAACGACAAAACGAATCTCTGCTATGGTTAACTACATGGACCAATTTACCAAGGGCATAACAGGTTACATTTGGACAATAATTTAGATATAACTCCTGAAGAATTTATTAGCCACTTATAGTACATTGAATGACAGATGATACAGGGAAGTAATTCTCTTTTTGTGTTATGTGCATTTATTCTGCTAAGACATTTAGAACCATGATAGAAATCTGCATGTACTCATCTGAACACCCCCAGTGATGAACAGTCGACTATTACAGCCAAGAGTCAGTTATACCTCTATAAGAAACTTACCTTGAATCTCAAAAAGTTAAGCAGTTGCAAAGTTAACATCTTTTTAGAGGTATTTACAAGGTAAATTAAAAGTGACAAATTCTTATCTCCGAAAATAAAGAGCTAATAATTATCAACATTATAGTAAACCTCTGATGTCAATGAAACTTACTAATTCTTAGAACACTCAGCAAAAAGGAAATTGCAAGTTCCTCCCACTTCTACCCATGGTCAATAAATAAAGAATTCTTATAATCAAAGTTTTACAGGACTGAGTGAGAAAGATGAAAGCATTTGAAGCAATATTCAAATAATTTCTTGAATTCCAGAATTAAAAATACATAGAGAACCATGACATTGCATCAACACTATCCAAAACCCAAGGGAAGATATGCTTCAATCTAGAATTGAAGAGAAAACAGCACTAGAGCAACAGCAAAGTACATGATGTAAGCAAAAAATTGAAACAATAATATATTATCTGGTACATGGATTAATCCATACAAATGTCTCATACCCAGTAAGATGTAATGGAATATTGTTTATGTTAGCTATTGCTAATCTTTTTTTGTAACACAAACTACTGAAAGTCTCTGCTTGAAAAACTACTGATACAGAAGTAATAATAACTAACCTCTGCTAAAAGTGATCAAAAATTTTTATTTAAAAAATGAGTTTCCTGAGTTGATTACATTTCCACTTCTTCCCAACCTGATCCATACACTGGCTCATTTTTACTAGTTTAATATTTAATAATTAAAAAGATTATTTATAGTAAATATGTCTGTATGTAATTTCAACAAAAACTCCACAGTAGAAAAACAAATAACAAAGTCTAATGACCCATTCAGCTAAATAATTTACCTGGATGAGGTGATATTGCATGGAATACCAAAAGTCACTCTAATGCAGAAGTCAACCATGAATTATGATGAATAATTTTCTGAATAATACAATCTTTTTCTGGGATTCACTAAAAACTACTATGCAGAAGTATATTAGCAATGATCAGAGGTGAAAACGAAGACAGAATATACCCAAATTATATCCCTAATATGTGCACCTTTATTATAAGACTTATCAAATGCAGGGAAATATGCCTTTATAAGTCTCTCTCATTAAAACAGCATTCTTCGCAAGAATGCTTTACTCCCCTACATGGGCTATTCGGCAATCTCTAGAAACATTTTTGATTGTCACCACTGGGGCAGAAACTGGAAGAAAAAGAAAGGTCATTACTGGCATCTAATAGATAGAAGGGAAGGGTGCTGCTAAACATTCTACAATGCCTGGGATGACAGTACAGCCAACCAAAACAAAAATTTACCCAACCTCAAATAGTTCCAAACTTGAGAAGCACTGCATTAAGATTGTCCAGGGAAATATCAGATTTTCTTTTTACACTATTCTATTTCCTCATGTTCCTCACCTTCATTTTCATCACATGCTGTGCCTCTAATTACTCTTTGTTGGAGGGATGAATGAGTTTGTCAGATAGATGTGTGGAGAAAAGATGATAGATTAGATGATAGATAGATAATTAATAGATAGATAGATAGATAGATGATAGATAGATAGATAGATGATAGATGATAGATAGATGATAGATGATAGATAGATAGATAGATAGATAGATAGATAGATAATTAATAGATAGATAGATAGATAGATGATAGATAGATAGATAGATGATAGATGATAGATAGATGATAGATGATAGATAGATAGATAGATAGATAGATAGATAGATGATAGATAGATGATAGATGATAGGTAGATAGATAGATGATAGATGATAGATAGATAGATAGATAGATAGATAGATAGATAGATGATAGATAGATAGATAGATAGATAGATAGATAGATAGATAGATAGATAGATAGATAGATAGATAGATAGATAGATAGATGATAGATAGATAGATAGATAGATAGATAGATAGATAGATAGATAGATAGATTAGATAGATAGATGATAGATAGATAGATAGATGAATAGATGAATAGATGGATAGATTTATAAGTGGAGTAAGAAAGGGAAGCATGATGAATAGTGAAGAGATAAAAGATGTATGAGAAAGGAGCAAAAAAGGAAAGATATCTAAACAATTCCTAACTCATCATTTTTGGAAATACAGTGAGCCAATAAGGACCACACTTTATACACATGTAAACTTTATGGAAGAATTTATTATCTCTACACAAACAGGATGATAATTTATTTAATTTATTCTCTAATTTGATAGATAAAATTAGGCTTTTCCTAGAAACCCGAATGTTATATTTTGGATATAATATACTAATGTCCCCACAGGATAGACAAAAAAATGAAAAGTCTTTTATATTTGTACATAAATTGTTTGTTCTGGCCACTTTTAGGAAATAACAGTTAACACAAATACAAGTATTTAATTAAGTGGGAGCTTTGATAGTATAAAAACCAAAAAAACTTGAAACCTACCGTGGTTTGAGTATAATAAACCTACAGGAGATACATCAGAAAAAAGTATTAGACTAGAAAGAGGAAAAATAGGGAGTCTGGAAACGGGTCAGATAACCTCAAAAGGAAAATGTACTAACAGAACACTTTAAATCTTTTGTTCTCCAGGACATTCATCTACCACCATACTTTTCGTAAAGGCCATTAAAGTTAAAGTGGCTCTTTAAAAATTGCTCTAAACATCATAATTTTTTATGTAGATTTAAAAATGAATTTGGTCAACTCCAAAAAGAGATTCTCATTCACTTTAAAGTTTATAGTTGAGAACTAGCATCCTACCCATAAAAATTAACCAGTCAGTATGTAAGTGAATCTCTGGTCAAGTAAATAAAGTACATCAGTGGTGTATCTAAATCATTACTAAGATATACTATTTGAGAATTCAGTATCTCTCTTGTTTGGCCATTTCTATGCTTTATCAGTTTGACAAATCTAACTTTTTTCTTCCTTCCAACAGGGGTTTCTACTACTTTATTTTAAATCTATATCTATCTGTCAGTTGCTTTGTGAAAGTAAAGACCCCTTTAAATAAATCCTTATTGTACTTAAATTAATAAATTAAATTGATCCTTTCTTTTACCTTTCCTCTTACCATCAATTTAACATAACTGGATTCCCAAATGAATGTTTTCTCTGAAACTTATCTACAACTATTGGATATTGCAGTGACCAAAAGTAGAGAAGCTTTATAAATAAACAAAAAAAATAGCCACCCAACAAATATAGATTGGCATGAGGATTAATTCCCCTTTAACACCATAATAGCAGTTTTTCTACATCACAGTCAAAATGTTGGTAACTATGTAATTAAACATGCAGGTGTGGTGAGCTGCATTCTCAGGAAGACAGTTTTCCAGTCAAAACTTTTCCAATTCTGTGTGCTTCATTTGGTTTCAGTTCCAAGAAATACCATGTAGAACTAGCCTCAAGTGCTAGTTCATTTCTTTATTTTTTTTAACATCTCTATAAACACAGAAATGAAACAGAGTAAGCAGTCTTGAGTTCTATCTTCTGTGGGTGATTAATTACCCTTTGCTCCAGTCAGAAAGGTTAATGAGATAAAAAGGAAATAAATTTTTTCCTAAGTTTTCATTTAAACTCCCAAATCTCTTCCCTGTACTGCAGACGTTACACATGCTGACCCTCACTCTTCTCCACAGTTTTGGCTTTAGCGTGAAAACATAAGACATATTTCCAGCACCAGGTAAAAGTCACAGTCAGTCAGTCAGTTGTTTGCCTTCCTCCACAATCTATAGCCCCTTACACACCCCCTCATGTAATCTGCAACTTTTTCCCTACAGTGTAACCTACTTAACCACTACCAATTTTAATTTGATATCTGCAAATAGAGGTTCTGCCACTCAGACTATTTTTCTGAACCAGAATTGAATTTTATCAAGTTCAATTTCTTTTTTCTGTTATCTTTATTTTCCATCTTTCCACATACCTGTCCACAGACACAGCATCTTCAAGGAACTAGAATGCATTGGCAACTGAGCTTCTGCTTGTGCCACTTCTATTATATAAAAATTTGAAAGAATTCAAAAGATAATTAATTAATAGCACTGGAGGATCGTGGCCAGGTACTGCTGCAGAGGCTTGCACTTGCTATCTTAGCTTATGTGGTCAGGGGAATTCTCTCTGGAAACCCAGCTGATTTGGTAAGAACTACTGAAAGGAAAGCCTTATAATGAGTCACTGGAGAGGAAAAAAAATTGAGACTGATATTTTAAGAACATCACCTTTGGCAATTTTACCTATCAATTCTGACACTCATTGATAGTTTCAAATGAAGCAGATGCATGAGTGTAAAGACATATAATCAAAACCATGTGGATTTTAAAAAGAATAAAATGCCTAGTAATAAATCTAAGGAAACATGTGAAGAACCTATTTAATGAAAATTATAAGACTTTATTAAAAGAAATTAAAGGAAATACAAAGAAATGAAAATGTATTCTTTGTTCTTGGATTGGAAGAATCAACAGTGTTAAAATAACCATATTACCTAAATCATTATACAGATTTAATGCAATCCCCATCAAAATCCCAAGGACATTTTTTAAAGAAATAAAATGAAAAATTATCAGATTTCTAGGGAAGCACAAAAGACCTCAAATTGCCAAAGCCATTCTAAGAAAAAAGAATGAGGGGAGAGGTGTCATTCTGCTTGACTTCAAATTATACTACAAAGCAATAGTAATCAAAACAGCATGGTTTTGGCAGAAAAACAGACACATGGACCAGTGGAACAGAATTGAGAGTTCAGAAGTAAAGCCATGTTTATATTGGCAAATAATTTTTGATAAAAAAATAATTAAAAACATAGTGTGGAGAAAGGAAAGCCTCTTCAATAAATGGTGCTGGAGAAACTCGAAAGCTACCTGCAAAAGAATGAAACTAGACTGTCATCTATCACCACACATCAAAATTACCTCAAAATGTATTAAGGACCTGGATATAAGATCTGAAACAAGAAAGTGCATAAAAGAAAACATAGGAACTAAACTCAAAGACCTTGGACTTAAAGAAGATTTTATGAATTTGACCTCCAATGCAATGGAAGTAAAAGCTAAAATAAATGAATGGAACTGCATCAAACTAAAAAGCTTCTGCTCAGCAAAAGAAACCATCAACAAGATAGAGACAAACATCAGAATGGAAAAATATGTTTTCAAGCAACACCTCCAATAGGGACTAATATCCAAAATATACAAAGAACTCATACGAGTCAATAACAAAAAAAAAAACAAACTATTCAATCATAAACTGGACAGTGGACCTGAACAGACACTTCTCCCTAGAGGACATACGAATGGCCAACAAATATATGAAAAGATGCTCAACATCGCTCGCTATTAGAGAAATGCAAATCAAAACCACAATGAGATACCATCTCACACCTGTTAGAATAGCTATCATCAACAGGACTGGTAAGAACAAATGTTGGAAAGGATGTGGAGAAAAAGCAACCCTCATACACTGCTGGTGGGACTGCAATTTGGTAAAGCCACTATGGAAAACATTATGGAGGTTCTCCAAAAACTAAGAATTGATCTACCATGTGATTAAGCAATTTCTCCACTGAGTATTTACCCCAAAGACTTGAAAATCCATATCCAAAAGATATTTGCACATCAATGTTTATAGCAGCATAGTTCACAGTGGCCAAGACATGGAAGCAACTGAAGATGATTGGCTAAAGAAGCTGTAGTATATATATACAATGGAATATTACTCAGACAGAAGAAGAGATGAAATACTGCCATTTGCAACAACATGGATGGAGCTTGAATAATCATTCTAAGTGAAATAAACCAGACAGAAAAAGTTGAAAACTGCATGATATTACTTATACATGGGATATAAACCTAAAAGCAACAAATGATCATGACTAACAGAAACTCGTGAACATGGACTATAGACCATGGTTACCAGAGAGCAGGGGATTGGGGGAATATGGAGGTAGACAAAGGAGGTCAAATATGTGGTGACAGAAAGAAATCTAACTATGGGAGGTGAACACACTGTGTGAACATATATATGCATTACTGTTAACGTATACAGCTAAAACTTATTGAACTTCGTTAACCAATGTCACCATAAAAAATATAATTAATTAATTAATTTTTTAAGTTACAAGAGAGAATAATAGGGTAGATCATTGTTCATGTTGGGTGGTCACGGTAACTGAGATCTGAAGGATGAGAAAGAGCCTGCAAGGGAGACACAAGAGCCCTGAAAACACTTCAGCTGAAGAAACTGCAGACCAGGACTGTCATCTGGACATAGTTGTGTCTTTTCATCCTTCCAAAACTACTCAGGGTTCTTCTTTTCCAGAGGCCTCCCAGGATTGACATTTGTGCATATGGATTATTCTACATCTTTTTGATACTTTCAGGCCCCCATTCGAAAAAGTGCATAAAAATAAAATTAAGGAAAATTTTACTTTCTCATTTATAAAAGAATATTCCTTTTTCAAGTGGGACTTCCCCAGGACACATGAAACAATATCCAGCACAGAGTAGACTATTGAAAACCTCTGTTCTGCTCCATGCTCCTCTGTACGCTCCCTTATCACCTTCTCCATACCTGTATACCACACTTACCTCAAGATATTGAAACTATTTCTCTATGCATGTTCTACAGGAGAGAAGTTCCTTGCTGGCAGGGATGCTCTCTTATTTTTCTCTGTATCTCCAGTGCCTTATACATTTTCTGGAACATTATAGACACTCTATGAGTATTTGCTGAACTGTGCCAGACTGAAATATGTAGGATAAAATTGATCCAAAGCTAAATAGGAATCACTCTCAGTGTCTCATCAAAGGGCATTCATATCCATGACTCATAAACTTCCTTTCAAGTGCCTGTGAACACAGAGAGCATATGCTTTAGGGAACAAGCTTATAGTCAGTTAGCTCAGAAGTACATTATTCTTAGTCCCATGTAGTCTGAAACAGAGCAGGTTCAAACAATATGATCATCTCTTACATTTTAGCTGGAAAAAATATATATATTTGTAAAAATTGAAATTTTCGTTATGAAAAAGTGATACTTTGAAAACTCAAAATCTCAAAGAAAGACTTAGTAGCAAAAATTAACTGAAATTGGTAAAAAAAAAAAAATCAAAACCTAGTTCTTTGAAAATAGCAGTATATTTGATAAACTCCTAGCCAGGCCAACCTACAGAAGAAAAAAAGTATAAGTACAAATTACTACTATCAGAAATGAAAAAGGGACATCACTACAAATCATGTGGACATTAAAAGGCAAATAAAGAAATATTATGAACAACTCTATTCCATAAACTTGATGACCTAGGTAAAATAGACCAATTCTTTAAAAGGCACAAACTACCAAAACTCAATCAAGGAGAAATAATCTAAAAACGCCTATAAGAATTTTAAAAACTGAATAATTAATAACTTTTCAAAACAGAAAGCACTAGACACAGATGACTTCACTGGTGAATTCTACAAACATTTTAAGAAAGAAATTATGACAATTTTTTACAATATCCACTAAAAACTAGAAACAGAAGGAAAATTTTCTAACTCAATCTATGAGGCCAGTATTACCCTAAAACCATAGTCACATACAGTCATTGCAAAAAAAAAAAAGATGCAGACTTATATCTCTCATAGACATGTATATCAAAGTGCTCAAAAAATATTAACAAATGATTTTCAATAGTATATGAAAAAATTATACACTTTGAGCAAATAAAATATATTCAAGGTGAAAATAAATCAACAATTTCTTTTAATTTTTTAAATAATCTTAACTAAAAAGAAAGCACATAAGTTTGTTCTCATTTTAAAAATGAGAACATCACAAAATAAGCCAAAGATCAATAACCAAGGTTCCTACAAAGGGCCTCTGCACTCTTTTCTAGGAATAAACATCAGGTGGTACATATTCTTCAGACCTTTTTAAACTCTTGAGTCATATATATTTACCCATGTAGGTGCATATGGCTCTAGTTTATCTCTTTTCATTGTTTTACAGACATTTCAGGGTGTTAATTTAAGTCCAGATAAGAAGAGATGCCACATTCAAATGGGTGAGATTGCAGAGAGTTGATCGAAGGAACTGTATAGAAGTTTGGGCAGGATTACAAGAACCAACCAAGGACTATAAAGGAATCCAAGCCTGGCAAGAGCCATGAGCTCTGATTATCCCTGGAGTGACGAGGAAAGGAGGAAAGAGTGGTTTCTAGGGCCAAATGTGAAAGCTGCATCTTCACAAGAGGGTGACTCAACAGGAACAGAAAAATAACACAACCCGTTTCTGTAGCGAAATACAGATTTATAATGCATCCTAGTACAGCATGTCATCATCCCAAGGTGTGAAGCCCAAACTGGGAGTGTAACTGCATCTCAGCAGATCATTCCTCTAATCTATCAAGTCAGTCACTTGTATGTGAGATCATTATTGTACTTCATTTGCTATAGAATGTGTCTGGTTACAGATGCAATGTTGTGTAGTTAGCATGATAATTAATAAGGCATTCTATAAACCTGCAAATGACTGGGTGGATAGACATGCCCACAGAGTTTGATCAGAAAAATAGAATCACTATGGGTGATTGAGAATAAGAGATTTCTTATGGGGATTAGACCTGAGGCAATGGTGGAAAATGTGAAGCAATCTTTGTAAGTCTCTTGCCACTGAACTTCACGCTGGGCCTGAAACCAGCAGAACCAACAGTCTGGAGGAAAATATGGAGAGGAAGTAGAGGAGACAAAGGACAAACTAGAACTGTGTCTGTCTCTCACTGCTTCCAATTTTAATGCTGCAGGTGACCTGCTGAATAAGCTGATGCCCTTCATCACACAGATGCATTTGCACCTGGCCTGGGACTTATAGGAACTGAGGTAGAAATCCAGCTGGAGCTAGAAGAGCTCCAGGCCCAAGCTGTTGTCTTAGCCAGCAAGGTGAACAGTAACGTGAATGAGCTGTGATGGTAATTGTCCTATACAGGCCTTCAGACCAAAAATAACTACTGCTTCATTACCACCTTGCAAATCTCACACAAAATTTTTTATTTTTACCCCTAACATGAAAACATGCATGGAAGGAAATTCTGGAAAAATGGTTCTGTTTTAGTTAAGTGGACACAGTAAGAAGCCATGAAAACAAACAAGGAAAGCAAATCCACTGGTAAATAAGTATCCATTTCTGCTAAGATAAATCATTGCCTCTTGCATAAAAAGGTGCATAGTAACCAATGTGCCACCAAGTAGCTAGCTAATTCCCCCAAGGAATGATGCCAAATTGATTTCAGCCATCGGTAGTTTGGAACTCAGCAATGGTAGCACACAGATCAACTTTTTTGAGGGGAAGTCCACAATATAGGGCTCATGGTAACTCCATCTGGGTTAACATGGACATTTTTCACATGGGCTCACTGAGCAAGCACTGAGCAAGTGGTTAGGGGCAGAGCTGACTGAAATCCGCTGGCAGGATTTTCAAATCCACCTGCTTTTTAAGAGCTTTCTCTAAAATGAATGCCTTCTGATGGACATTTATGTGAAATATCTTCAGTGAGTTCAGGATTTATTTAGCCAATTCAGTAGGCTATTGACACAATTCCAGTTACATCAATACATTAATACCTGAATCTCATGGGAGTACATGTGTGTCAATACATATTGCCTGATCCAGTCTCATATTTTTATTTCATTCCCATAATTTTAAAATTCACTCACACACTTGTTCCTTAGATTTCAGTCAATACAGACAAAATCCTACAATTTTTTAGTGTAAAGCTGTATTTTATCAGAGCTGTCCTTATATTTCTCTGTCCATAATGGTGCTTGAGACAACTACTATCAAGCCAAAACATGTTTTTATTCAAGAAAAGTCTAGTTCTTTAGAGTCAAAGAAAGGTGCTCTTCCACCAGCAAAAAAAAAAAAAAAAAGGTAATGCCTTGCCTTTTGCTTGAACATCATTTTAAACAAACACAAATGATTACCTGAGTAATCTGAATAATGCATGCCACTTAGGATCAAATTTCAATATCCTCTAGACAAGGAAGATACATAGGTACTTCTCAAATATGTGAGCCAATCATTCCCAAATTCCTTTTTGAGGGACTATTTCCTGGGACTTCTCTTTGTATGACTACTTATGTCAGGGGGACAATGTCACATTCAGAGTTAATAAAGAAAATCTACTATACAAGTGTTGAGGAAGTAAGTAGTAAAGGTAACCAACAGGACTGGTAAAAAATTGAGGACTGGCAACAGTCCTAGCCATTACCATTTCTACGGCTGAGTGGCAATCAGAGGGAACACTACCATAAATGAGAGAAAGAATCATAGTAAAGGTAACCAACAAGGAGTGATAAAGAATATAGTACTGGTGACAATGGGGAGCCTATACCATGTTTATGGCTAGGGGCAATTGCCATAAACCAAGGAAAGATCTGTTGCTGTAAAAGAAGGCCACCAACAAGATATGGAGACTGTGGTGGAGGAATGCAGAAATGTCAACACAGAGTTCAGAAGAGAGGAGGCTAAGGAATAAATACACTGATTTCACTCACCTCCTGTCCTCCAAGTCTCAGTGATAAGCTCCATTAGCTATGCCCATGCAGAAGCCGGAGGGCAAGAGCCACCAGTTCATTAAGTTCATAAAGTTTGGTGTTACAAGACACAGAACAGAGTTGGCAAAGTAAAAATTGATGGAGAAAGGCAATTAAAGAATATCCATCAGAACACTTTAATATTCTCTCATTCAGGGACATTTGGGTTTTTCCAAATGTTTGCTTTGACAAAGTAATAACAGATATTGTTATAGGTCTTCTTATACATATGTACAAATTCTTTCAAAAGAATGTGTAAAAAGAAGTGGATTTCCTAGGAAATATTGTATGCCCAGTTTTATTGTGAATATTTAATGTTCAATAGACCTATGAGCACATGGAGTCCTTGACCACAATTCTTTAATTGGTCAACAAATACTATACATTCAATATTTAGCCAATTGAAACACTTACTAATTACAGCAAAGGATAAATGACATTACCAAAGGTCACAGCTTATTTATGCCTTCCTTTCTGCTGGCTTGATGGACTAATGAACAATAAAGAATGGTACTACCATGTCAGAGGAGCACTGATTGAGTATCATTCTAGGGCTTGTAACCCTTATGAAACTAGGAACACCTCATCAACATTTTACCCAACAATCTTACACTATAACTGCCACATCTCTTGGACCTATTTCCAGATTGCCAGACTGGAATTATTAACATTCCATAAATCCAAGAAGTTTTCCAGCCTTTAGTATTGTAAATTACTTATCATGTTCCACTTATTGTGTTCCACATGTTCATTACTTATCAGGCATATGGGCTTTCAGCCTAGAGAATTTAACTGCAGTTTCTCAGATTAATAATGAAGTTTAGCATTATTCATAGTGACTGACTCTTTACTGTAAACTTCTTAAATGTCTAAATATATAGATTGTTTCTATATCTTATATATATATATCAAATATTTGCATGAGGTAGGGTCACATTGGGAGAAAACAGCACATAAAATAAAGTGGATGAGAAACACTAAATTTACAATTGTGTAAAGTATTTTTGCTAGTAAAAGGTAATCAACTCCAGGTTTCTTTTCTTCAGGTTTGTTTCTTATAAGATCTGAAGTGATGACTGTGTCTCTGCTCATTTATAAAAGCCTAGCTCAAGTCAGAAGCACAAAATTGATGAAATCAAAAGCCCTTGAGGAACACTTACAGGGGGATTCAGTGTGTCTTAGACACAGATTCCATCAGAACTTAATGGAACCACCTTGTGGGGTCCCTCATTAGTGAGTAAATAAATTATTGACACAAGATTACATGAGCTTTGTTTTAAATTATACTTTGACTCTTCTGAGGGTTTCATCAAGATATCCAAGTGGACTCAGTTTCTGGAGCCATAGATTTTCCCAGGCAGTGCACCTGATGGGACGTTTGAGTCCAGGCATGAGTCTTCTTGGTTCCCATAATAAGTACCAAACAGCACCAAAACCTTATCTTCATTGACACTCTGATCTCTGATTTGCTTTTCTGCTTTAGTGGCTTTATGTTGTTTTTGTTTGTTTGTTTCTGGTTCTTGGTAAACTTTGGTTCTAATTCTTGTTTGCACAGGGCTAACAGGTTATTCTCACTGATAGCAACAGAGACTGTGAATTTGGATTTATGATCAAAACATTGGTAATCATCTTTGGATGATGGGGCCTGTTTTCTATGAGATGAGAGATGATAGCGAATTTGGTTTGTTCATCTTGTTGTTTTCAATCTTTTTGTCTGTTTCCATTTGTTCAACCTATTTGTGTTATTTCTATTGGAATCAGAGGTTCCATTTGAGAGTCAGTGTGTGATTGTGTGTATTCACCTATACTTTTAAGTTTGGTGAGTCTGAGTCCTCTTCTATAACTGAAGTTTTAGAACTGGCCCTAATATTTTTATGTGCTGTGTTTCTGTAATAGTGGAGACTTTTCCTCTCATTGTATTATTTGATAAGTTTTCCTACTTCAAGAACATATTAGTAAATTAAATATGAATCCTCTATCAGGACCTCTGTAAGTATTGAATTATGGAGATTAATTACTACTGCCTTGAGTCTAATATCCCCAAATTCCAAAAAAAAATAACGACAATGAAATTTCTACTGTTCTTTATATGCCGTCTTTTCAGGGAAAAAAATTGTTATAGATATGATGGCTCAGAATATTTTTTATGAAAATTCAAATTGAAATGATCATAATTAATTTTGGACAACAGATTGGTTGCATAAAATGTTTTATGAAATAGCCATAAGTCTTCTCCCTGATCTTATCAAAATGGAGCATAGAGTAAGCCTTTATAATTACAAAAGATATAAAATTATGTAATAAATCAGTTGGAATTTTAAATCTCACGGTTTTTAGTGAACACATTGAAATACAACTTCTGAGATTCTTAGTTGTTTTAACATTTTAGTTTCATGTTAATAAAAGGTTTCATTGAATAATTTTTAAATAAGATTGAGTATTGAAACATTGAACATAATGGGTGTGTGTGTGTGTGTGTGTGTACCACTTTACTTATATTTAATAGAGTATCTCTATCTTTGGATCATGTTAGTTAATGTGTTCATTTTTTACCACTTCAAAAATAATGTCTACTATCTTTAAAAATGTGTGAATAGGATGTGGCAGTGAGGATTATACTTTGAGTATTCCTGAGCTTTGTTAGTCTCCTAAAATAATTATGTACGGCAGACTGTTCTTAATTCCCCACTTTACATAGTCAAAGACTGTCATCTTGACCGAATTTTAGTCAGGCTTCTCTCAACCCTCTTCTTCACTAGCCCACAGACTGCAACCCATCCATGCTGGGCTGTGTAGTCCAGTTTCAGCAAGAATGCTACTAAGTCTGTTCTGAGAAAATCCCTCACTTTAGCTATTCAATAAAATTTCAAACACCCTACTCTTGATATCTGATAATCTTGGCTCATCCTCAGCAAGAATCCTGTTATGTCAGTTTAGCAAAAATTCTTCCTACTCTTAATGTCTCCTCTTAGTAATTTTCCATCACCAACCCCTCACATCTGCTCTTTGGCTGTAAATCCCCATTTCTTCTAGTTGCATTGGGAATTGAGCCATTTATATACTGAGATCTCCTTTTCTCTACTGTAGTAGTTCTTAATTAAAGTCATTTTTACCACTTAAATGTTTGCAGAGTCTCTGATGTTTGTTTGTTTCTTTGTTGTTTGTTTGTTTTAAGAGAATATTACTGGTGAAGAAAAAATTAGTTACTTTGGTTAAAGTCATACAATGGGTAATCAAGAACTTATAAAATAATAATAGTTAAAAATTATGATCGACTATGCAAGGTATTAAAATCTGGTTTTGTTTTCAGGATGTAAAAAAATGATAAAATTTTATAAGATAAAATGTCTGGTTATACAGCATCTGAAAGAGAATAGCAAAAGACAAAATTCAGTGAAGGGAGAAAGCTCTAGAAGGCTCAGGAAGTAAATTTTTTATCTTGGTATTGTATATCTATAGGTGAGTCTGAAAAAAATCATGATCTACATTAATATTTTGGCATAGTTGCACAGCTCTGTTTCAGAAGGCTTTTTATTAAAACTTAGAAATGTTTTAGCCACCTAATGATATATTTACACAAGACTAAAATTGGGTTTCTCTGTGTAAAATGATACGACAAATTCATCTGGGTGTATTTATTCTCTTTACTAAAGACAGTAAGTATTATTCTTTACCTTCCATGTAATCCTATGAGTTAGCAGGTATTTTACCTTATAAAAATAACTGTTTATGCATTATCTTGACTTATATTGTTTATTATTTTAAAATATTGTTAATTGCCTATAAAACAGTAAAGTTATTTCTACTGTTTATTTCAATATATTTTCAATGTGATTAATAGGTAGATATGCCATAACCTTCCTGGTTCTCTACACTACTGTTATGGGTTGATTTGTGCCCACCAAATACATATGTTCAAACCCTAACACCCAATACCTGTATTGTGACTATATTTGACAATAAGGAGTTTGCAAATGTAGCCACTTAAGGTGAAGACATACTGGATTAGCATGGATTATAGACATTTATTTCGGTTCTGATGACTGTAAAGAAGACTGCCGTCTATGTATTCATACAAATTATTTCATATAAGTATTCTTTAGGAATCTAAGCTCAAAATTATAATTTTTCATTCAAAATATTTCAATGTAATAGTCTCTTTGTAAAAGTAAATGTTTCTCCCTCTGAGTGAGAGACAAAATGAATTAAATATCAGTGCATATAATCAAATC
The DNA here is from genome assembly GCA_030015415.1 of Cynopterus sphinx. Classification (NCBI taxonomy): domain Eukaryota; kingdom Metazoa; phylum Chordata; class Mammalia; order Chiroptera; family Pteropodidae; genus Cynopterus; species Cynopterus sphinx. The sequence continues at coordinate 80,541,354 of CM057384.1, forward strand.
AAGATAGAACAAACAAGAGCTTTTCTCTGAGTTTGACAATCACTAATGGACATCTATAATCAACAAGGGATTTTCATAATTCAGACATCACCTAAGATATCTTCCTGTAATTCCCTAACTGTCTGCATACCCTTCGCATTGCTACCCTCATTTCTTGATTCCTGAATGTATAAATGATAGAATTTAGGAAAGGAGTGAGAACTGCATCGAAAATGGCCAGAAACTTATCCAAGTGTGTGGAGGGAGATGGCCACGCATAAAAAAATATCAAAGGACCAAAGAACAGGACAACCACAGTGATATGGGCTGACAATGTGGACAGAGCCTTGGATGAACCCGCTGAAGAGTGTTTCTGAACACTGAGAATGATGATGACATAGGAAATGATCAGTATGATGAATGAGCCAACAGAGATGAAACCACTGTTGGCTGTAACCATGAACTCTAGTTGGAAGGTATCTGTGCAGGCAAGTTTGATAAACTGAGGAAGATCACAGTAAAAGCTATCCAACACATTAGGACCACAGAAGGGCAAGTTTACCACAAAAATCAGCTGAACCATGGAGTGAATGAGGCCAGTCAGCCAGGCAGCCACTAAAAAGAAGATGCACATCTTTGGGCTCATGATGCTCAGGTAGTGAAGAGGCTTACATATGGCAACGTATCTGTCAAAGGCCATGGCTATGAGTAGCACCATCTCCACACCACCAATGACATGGATGAAGAAGATTTGAGTGATGCAGCCACTGAAGGAGATGACTTTATGCTTTCTGAAAAGGTCATAAATCATCTTGGGAGAAGTGACAGAAGAAACTCCCAGGTCAATGAAGGAGAGGTTGGCCAACAGAAAGTACATGGGGGTGTGTAAGTGAGTGTCAGAAGTCACAGTGAGCATAATGAGGGAATTTCCCATCATGCTTGCCACATACAGTGTGGAGGAGAATACAAAGAGGAGAAGTTGGATCTCCCAGGTATCGGTGAGTCCCAGGAACACAAACTCTGACACCGCAGAGTGATTTACTCCATCCATTGGCTTAGTCAAAATTTCTACCTGATAATGTAAATCATGATAATTACACAATAAATTAGGAAGGACATCAAAGGAAAACTTTTCTTTACCTTGGCATTAAAATAGATCTGATGACTATATGTACAGCCAGGGGGAAGATTAAGTAATCAAGGGGACTATTTTATGTAAAAGTCCAACCAATATACTGTATATGTGAACTAATAATAAAATAAATTAAAATTTAAAAAATAAAGAACAGAACTGATCTGCTCAGGTTCTCTGAAATATGATCACAGAGAAATTGATGACTTTCATATGGAGTTATTCTCTACCACAAAGTTGTCACTGCATCTAATACCCTTTGTTTCTCCCAGAGTTGATCCTATGACAGCACTCATGAGATAAAAAATGGTCGGTATGTGTAACAGAAATTCAACCTCAAATCTTTTGATTTTTGCTTCAAAATTAATATCTTGTTTTAGTCAGAACTAACACTATTACAATCTCTTGCAAGCCTATAAAACTTCATCTGACAGACAGGCCCTTATTTTCTTCCTTCCCATTCCCCACCTCTGAGAACATATTTATCTCAAATAAAACTTAAGTGTTTACCACATCTATGAAGTCTGGCCTTATTTTTACTAGTTTTTATTATGACTAGTATAATTGCCAGGTATTTTCTGAATTTAATAGCCTGTATTTCCTCCCAGGGTAGACACTTTGATATTACTCTTGAGACACAAGATTGGTCAACATGCATGATAAGACTTCAACCCCAGTTTTTTTTATTTATGTTTCAAGTCTAATATAGTCTGGAACCAGTCTCACAAAACTTTATCCCTTCTCCACTATCTCATCCATTTCCAAGACCATACAACTTATCCTGTTAAACAGATGCTTCTTCCTGACTCCCTATCTCTGGAATATATGTATCGTCAAGGTTGTTTAAATTTTAACCTTATTAAGTGAGGTTTTGCTTTATTACCAAGATTTATTTTACTATCTCTTGTGTTTCAGTTAATTGAATACAGTTCAAAGTCACCGATTAGACTGTAAGCATCTTGAAGAAAAGAATTATGACTTATTTCTATCAGGATTCCCTGAAGCAATGAAAAAGTGGCACGCACAAAGCCATGAATTGTCTGTTGCCAGTTTGCATCATGTTAGGTGAAGGAATTGAGAGTGTTTATAAACTTCTCTAGAAATTTACATCACAACAAAATTTATGTATATAATTCTCTATTTACTAAAGTTTCACCCTGGAAGGATTGGAGAAAAACAACTAGTTTTCCACTAAAGATAATTTGAGGAGCACTTCCATAGAGCACTTAACACATGATCAGAGAACCTTAAAAATATGCAGGGCATTAAGGTTCTGTGAAAAGCATTTTGTTCAGTTCCCTACTACAGGACTTACCACAATAACTTGTAATTTTAGTTTTATTTAGAGAAGCAAAATAGCACAGTGGAAAGAATACAGTCTTTGGAGTCAGAAAACCAAGATTTATACTATGATTCAACCACTCACTAGATGATACTGGGCAAGTTGCTTAAATTTTCGAACCTCAGTGTATCTATAAAAACTGAAATTAATAACACTAACTTCTCAGAGTAAGTTCTAGGGATAAAAAAAATAAAGTTTTGTAATCATGTATATAGCCAGAAGGTTTTAATATGTAAGTACTCAATAAATGTTCATTTTACTTTCTCAAGGGTAAAACCCATTAGGTTGTCAGACTTCTTAGCAAAATTTTTACAAGACAGAAAGAAGTGGAATCAAATATTCAAACTATTAAATAAAAGAAACTATCAGCCAAGAATAATGTACCCACAAAAGTTCTTCTTTAGATATGAAGGAGACATAAAGGCCATTCGAGACATACAAAAATTGAGGGAATTCTCCACTACAAGGCTGCATTACAGGAACTAGAGAAAGGGGTCAACTCGAATAAAACAAAACAACAAATAAATACATAATTAGGAATAAGACGACTAGCAGGCAAATAGAAGCAGAAGAATGCAACCCTTACCAAAAGCAGGGCATTATAAGCTTAAACAATGAGAACAGAATTACAATAGCAAGATAGTAATGAATGTTCAGCATGCATAGGGATAAATTGAGGCAACAATGACTAAAAAGGGGAAAATTTAAAGATCCAAATTCACAAAGAGGAATAGAGATAAGACACATGCAGAATACAATGGATTATATATATATAACTATTCTTTACATATTCTTAATGGTAACCACATGTCAAAGATTCAGAGCTAAAGTATATAACAAAAAGGACCAGTGAGAAAATCCACAGAACCCAATTAATTTTTTTAAAAAGAAAAGAAAACAGAAACACATGGACAGGAAAACAATGGAAACACTTAGCTACCAGAAAGCAAAAGATAAAATGGCTATAAAAAGATAAAGATTTTATATTTCAATAATCACCCTAAATGTAAAAGGACTGAATTCACCAATAAAAAGCCAAAGAGTTGAAAATTAGATCAAAAAACAAAATCAAACCATATACTGCTTCCAGGACAAACATCCATTTTCCAAAGACAAGTAGAGACTCTAAGTGAAAGGGTGGAAAATGATATTTCCAGCCAGTGGCATTCAGAGAAAAGCAGGAGTAGCCATACTAATATCAGACAAAAAAAGACTTCAAAATAAAAAAGGTAAAGAAAGATACAGAGGGACACTTCATATTAATAAAGGGAATCATGCATCAAGAAGACATAACACTTATTAATATCTATACTCCCAATCAAGGAACCACAAAAAATGTAAAGCAATTACTAACAGAACTAAAGGGAGAAACAGAACAAAACACTATAATAGTTGGGGACCTAAATACTCAACAGTCGGAAATGGACAGATTATCCAAACAAAAATCAATAAGGAGATAATGACCTTAAATAACACATTAGACCAACTGGACATAATCGACATTTACAGAGCCTATCATCCCAAAATGATTGCTTATAAATTCTTCTCTAGTACACATGGAACATTTGCTAGAATCGAAAACAAACTGGGACACAGAGATACCCTCAACAAATGTAAGAGAGTTGAAATCATACCACCATATTCTCTGATCATAATGCTTTGAAGCTAGAGATCAACTGTAAAAAGAAAAAAGGAAGAACCATAGATACAAGGAGATCACACAACATGCTACTGAAGAATGACTGGATCAGAAGAAATAAAAAAGAGATCAAGAGATATATAGAAATTAATGATGATAGTACAACATATCAAAACTTTTGGGACGTGGCAAAAGCGATCAGAAAAGGAAAGTTCATATCATTACAGACTCATCTCCAAAAAACAATAATAAGCCCAAATAAACAACCTAATGCTTCATCTTAAAACACTAGAAAAGGAGAACAAATGAAGCAGATGAAAAGAAATTAACAAAATTAGAGGAGAAATAAATTGAATTGAAAACATTAAAAAACACACACAATAGAAAAAATAAATGTGACAAGAACTGGTACTTTGAGAAGGTTAATAAAAATGACAAACCTCTGGCTAGAATCACTAAAGAAAAAAGAGAAAGGACACAAATAAACAAAGTCAGGAATGAAAGAGGGGAAATTATGACATATAAAACAGAAATACATACAATCATACAAGAATACTATGAAAAAGTATATAATACCAAATTTAATAACCTAGAGAAATGGCTCAGTAGTTAGTAAAATACAACCTTCCTAGATTGAATCAAGAACTGGAAAATCTAAATAAACCAATCAGCAGTATGGAAATTGAAACAATCATCAAAAACCTACCAAAAAGTAAAAGTCCAAGACCAGATGGCTTCACCAATGAATTCTACCAAACATTCAAAGATTTAATACCTATTTTCCTCAAACTCTTCCAAATAATTGAAGAGGAGGCAATACTTTCCAACTCATTTATTGAGTCCAATATTACCCTGATACCAAAACCTCGTAAAGAAAACACAAAAAAAGAAAACCATAAACTATTATCTCTCATGAACACAGATGCAAAAATCCTAAATAGATACTAGCAAAATGAATACAGCAACATTTTAAAGATTATACACCATAATCAAGTGGGCTTCATACCAGGAGCACAGGGATGGTTCAACATATGCAAATCAATTAATGTGATACACCTCATATACAAATTAAAAAATAAAAATTATAAGATCATGTCAATAGATGCAGAAAAAACTTACAATGAAATTCAGCATTTGTTTATGATCAAATAACTTAACAAATTTGGTATAGAAGGAAAATACCTTCATATATAAAGGCTGTATATGACAAACTCTCAGCTAACATTATACTTAATGGTGAAAAATTAAAAAGCTTTCCTCTAAGATCAGGAATAAGGCAAGGCTGTCCACTATCACCACTCTTATTCAGTATAACATTGGAGGTCCTAGTGAGTGCAGTCAGGCAAGAGAAAGATTTAAAAAAGGCATCCAAATAGAAAACGAAAAGGTCAGACTGTCACTATGTGCAGATGACATGTTTCTCTATATAGAAAACCCTAAAGAGTTCATGATAACACTACCGGAAACAATAAGCAAATATAATAAAGTCTCTGGATATAAAATTGATTTTCAAAAATCTATAGTGTTCCTATACTCTAATAATGAAACGTCAGAAAAAAAGTGAAAAAAATAATTCCTTTTGCAGTTGCAAGAAAAAGAACAAAATACCTAAGTATAAATTTAACAAAACATATGAAGGACTTATATAATGAAAACTATAAGACCCTATTAAAAGAAATTGAAAAGATACAAAGAAATCAAAAGATATTCTGTGTTCTTCAAATGGAAGAATCAATATAGATAAAATGCCCTAATTACCTAAAGCATTAAACAGATTTAATACAATCTCCATCAAAATGTCATCAGTATTTTTTAAAGAAATAGAACAAAATGTCATCAGATATATATGGAAGAACAAAAGATCCCAAATTGCCAAAGCCATTCTGGGAAAAAAGAAAGATGTGGGGGCCATTGCTCTGCCTGAGTTCAAATTTTACTATAAAGCAACAATAATCAAAACAGCATGGTTTTGGAAGCAAAACAGACACATGGACCAGTGGAACAGAACTGAGAGTCCAGAAGTAAAGTCATGATTATATGGACAAATAATTTTTAGCAAAAGAGCCAAAAACATACAGCAGAGAAAGGAAAGTCTCTTCAATAAATGATGCTGGGAAAACTGAAAGGCCACCTGAAAAAGAATGAAACTAGACTGTTGTCTATTACCACACACCAATATGAACTCAAAATGGATTAAGGACCTGAATATAAGACTTGAAACAATAAAATGCATAGAAGAAAATATAGGAACAAAACTCAAGGACCTTGGACTTAAAGAGAATTTTATGAATTTGACCTCTAATGCAAAGGAAGTAAAAGCTAAAATAAATAAATGGGACTACATCAAACTAAAAAGTTTCTGCTCAGCAAAAGAAATTGTCAACAAGATAAAGAGACAACCATCTCAATGGGAAAATATATTTGCAAGAAACGCCCTTGATAAGGGCCTAATATCCAAAATTTACAAAGAACTCATACAACTCAATGACAACAACAACAACAACAAAACAAATGATCCAATCAAAAAATGGGCAGAGGTCCCAGGGAGACACTTCTCCCAAAAGAACAAATGGCCTACAAACATATGAAAAGATGCTGAACTTCCAAAGTATACAAAAACTCATATGACTCAATAACAACAAGAAAACAATTGATCTGATTAAAAAATGGACAGATGGGGTAAAGAAGGTCAAATATAGGGTGACAGAAAGAAATCTCACTATGGGAGTTGAGCACATAGTGTAAATGTATATATGCCTTACTGTTAAAGTGTATAGCTGAAACTTACTTATTTCATTAAACAATGTCAGCATAAAAATTAATTAATTCATTCATTTTTTGAAAAGATAAATATAGATGAAAACAAAAAAAATGACTCTATGGGGTGCTAAAAAATAAAAAATAATTCAATAATATATTATTATTATCACCTTCTTAATAATAGGTTACAACATTCATACTGCTTTAGTGATCAAAATCAAAACCATCTGCGTGGACTAAAAAAACACTAAATGTATTTAATCTAACAAACACTGAATTCTTTGTCATACTTATTGCAATAAAAACAATTGGTTTTTTTGATTCTTCCCCATCTAGATGTCACTGCAATAAAGTTAAAGAATAAATCTATCTTGCTATCCAATGTATCCTTAAACTTAGAATCACACCAGGTACATAATAAAGAAATATATGTATTTCAAGAAATCACTATAGCTAAAAGATAGAAGAGGATGTATTTAAATAATTGAAAAATACATAGTAATATACTTCATTACATAATTAAGAAAGATGGGTGAAAAGACTGACTAGTTTTTAAGCAAAAGAGAAAAATAGAAAATAAGGGATTATAAAAGGAAAGCAGAATTAGGGGAAATCAGGAAATAAATGAGATTAAAAGGAAAATCTAAAAAAGATAACAAAATTAAGAATGTGTGTGTATAATGTCAAAGAAAGGAAGAATAAATCATACGTGAAATTAACTAAAAGGTAGTACTTAAAGTATAATTTTCATTATACCATTTAGAAATTTTATAATTATGAACAAATCATAGTATTATATCTCCAAGTATCTTAAGCGCCAAGGTTCTTGGGAGAGGATCTCAAAAAGTCTTTATCAGGCATGCACACATAGCTACAAAGTTATTTGTCTTTTGGCTCTCAAATCCCTATCCAACTAAGTAAGAACTGAAAATTTTAGGGAAAATGAATTTAAAACAGAATGAAACACAAAAATGGATCTAGATGTACTAAAAGCCTGAAAATATATCTATTCAAATATCAGGGAATATAGAAACTTGAAAAGTTTGGTTCATCGAAATTTTAAAGTCATGTGAGACACACTCAGGATCCAAATCTCAGTCTAGAGTGAAACTCATAATATCTCTATTTATTTGTTTTCATCTAAGTCATTGACCTCTTTTTACAATAGGACCAAATTTCAACCCAAAACATATCCAAAAACGCAAATAAAGAGCAAAATACTAGAGCTAGAGCTACAGAAACGTAGTTTCTACCTCTAGCCAGAAAAATCCTAATTCAGTTACTGTCAGGCCTACATGTACCCAAAAGACAAAATGAATCTCCTCTGTAGTTTGGCAACAAGACTGATTTACCAATGGCAGACCAGACTGCTTTTGAACAGTTTCAGATGTAGCTCTTAAAAAATGTTATTAGCCACTTATACTACGTTGAATAGCAAATGATATAGAGAAGTCATTCTCTTTCTGTGTTATGTGCATTTATACTGCCAAGACATTCAGAACTGTGATAGATGGCCAATAAGTAAGAAATTTCTGTAATAAAACTTTACAGAACCAAATGACGAAGAGAAAAGCATTTGAAGCAATATTCAAATGATTCCTCAAATTCCGGAATTAAAAATACATAGAGAGTCATGACATTGCGTCACCACTCTCCAAAACCAAAGGAAGAGAAAATGGCACTGGAGCATCAGTAAATGAAATGATGTAAGCAAAAAATATAAAACAATAAGGGGCTTCTATTATCTTGTCATATGAGCAAATCAGTACAAATGTCTCATACTCAGTAAGATTTAATGAGATATTATTTATTTGAAATATTGCCAACCTTTTTGTGTGGCATAAACTACTAAAGGCATGTGCTTGAAAAACTACAAACACAGAAGTAGTAATATCCTCAGTTAAAAGCAATCAAAAATTTTAAATTAGAAATACAAACAGAGGCACCCGCCACCCCCCCCACACACACACCCAAAAAAAAAGTCCTGAGTTGATTACAAACTCTAATTCTTTCTATCCTGATTCATACACTGGCTCATTTTCACTAGTTTAATACTTGATAACTATTTTTTTAAAAGGGTAGTTATAGTAACTATGTCTGCAAGTTATTTCAACAGAAACTGCATGGTAGAAAAAACAGCAGTCTAATTAGCTATTTGGCTGAATAATTTAACTGGATGAGGTTCTACTACATGCGATATCAAAACTCACCGCACTGCAAAAGTCAACTGTGAGTCATGATGAATGATTCCCCGAAATACATGATCTTCTGCAGAAATATATTAGCAATGATCAGAGGTGGGAACAAATTGAGTATATTCAAAATACATCCCCAATACGTGCACAAATGTGGAGAAATATGCCATTACAATTTTCTCTCATTAAAACAGTGCATTTCATCAAGGATGCTTTACTCACCCATAGGGGATATTCGGCAACGTCTGGGAACATTTTTGGTTGTCACAACTGGGGCGTGGGGTGGGGGAAGAAGCAGGATTGTTACTGGTATCCAGTGAGTAGAAACCAGGGGTGCTGCAAAATATTCCACAATGCCCGGAATAACAGTATAGCCACCCCAAACAAAGAATTACCCAAACCCAAGAAGAGCCGAAGCTGAGAGGTGCTGCGTTAAGCTATAAGTTTTTCCAGAAAAAAAAAAGTCAGAGTTTTTTTACATTATTCTGTTTCCCTAGGTTCTCCAGCATCATTCCAATCACATGATGTGCCTGTAATTAGTGTTTATTAAAGGGATGAATGAGGTTGTTGGAAGGATAGATGGATGGATGGTTAGAAGCATAGATACATAAGTGGATGGAGACAGGGAAGGATGGTGAACGAGACAAAAGATGTATGAGACCATGTATCAGCTTCTAACTTAAACATTTTTAATCCTTTACCACCTCTCCCAGCCTCCCACCCAATCCCATCCCCTCTTACCGTCACCAGGTTGTCCTCCATATTTGTGAATCTGTTTTTGATTAATTTGGCCACAGTAATGTAATGGCTATGTGTAGAGCCAAAGGGAAGATAGAAAATTAAGGGGATCATTTCATAAAATATATAAATGTCTAGCCAATGTATTGTATAAGTGAAACTAATAATAAAATAAAATAAGATGCTAAAAAAATGTATGAGAAAGAACCAAAGGAGAACGAGTTCTATACTGTCCACATTCCATAAAAATGTAAATTTCATGGAAGAATTCATTATCTCTACACAAACAAGTTGACCATGTACCCAACTTATTCCCTAATTTGATCGGTAATATTAGAATTTTCCTAAGCACCACAACAATATATTTCAGAAATAGTATACTAATGTCCCCAAAAGTTGTACCAAAAAAAATGTAAGAGCTTTTATATTTCTGTGTAAATTATTTGTTCCGATCACTTTTAGGGAGCAGCAGCTAACACAAATATAGGTATTTATGCACCCAGAAGGTTTGATAGTATGAAAGCCAAATAAATTTGGAAAATGTAGTACTGATCCACTGTAATAAACCGACAGCAGATACATCAGAAGAAAATTCTGGACAAGAAAACAGTAAAAATAGGGAGTTTAAAATGAGTCAGATAATCTCAAAAGGAAAAGAAAGCAAAGAACTGAATACTAGAGACATTAACATGCATATGCTTCTGTCTTCAGAGTTTCAAAAACAAACATTATTTCCTGTTAAATACCAAAAAAAAAAAAAAAAAAAACCAGAAAAAGGCATCCAACTGCCCCTGAAATAGTGAGAGGAGCCATTTTTTGCTCCAAGAAGACTGAGAATGTCCTAAAAAAAGAAAACACTTTGTGTTGTTTTCAGAAATTTTATCTATCATCATACTTTTCTTAATTAAAGGCCATAAAAGTTAAAGTGACTCATTTGTTCTAAACATCATAATATCATTTATAGATTTACAAAATACATTTAGTCAGACTCCCAAAAGAGATTTCCATTCACTTTAAAGTGTATAGTTGTAGTCAACTATAGAGAGAACTGGTGTCCTACTAATAAACCCATAGAAATAAACCAGTCAGTAAGTGAATTTCTAGTGCAGTACATATAACACATCAGTGGCATATTTAAATCATAACTAAGATATATTATTTGAGAGTTCAGTATCTCTGGCCTTTATGTGACATGTTTCACAGTTCAAAACACATCTTGCAAACAACTGAGATTTCTATTCTTTATTTTAAGCTTATATCTATTTGCCTATAGCTCTGTGAAAATAAAATTTAGATGATATCAAGAATTCCTTTAAATAAATATCATACTTAAGTAAGCAGATTAGTTGTGCCTTCCTGACTGACACTTTTCCTCTTACCATCTATTTTCAAAACTATTTCTAAATTTGGTGTTTTCTCTGAGCCTTATCTACATCTATTGGTTACTGTGGTAGCCCAAATTAGAGAATTTTTACTAAAAAAAATATTTAAGTGCCCAACAAATATAGATTAGAATGAGAATTAATTCGCCTTAAATACCATATCAGAAGATTTTCTACATCATAGTCAAAAATGATGGTAGCTGTGTAATTAAACATGCAGGTGGGACGAACTGCATTCTCTGGAAGACAGTTTCCCATGAACTCTTCTCCAAATTCTGTGTGCTTCATAGGGTCTTAGTTCCAAGAAATATCACGGAGAACTAGCCTCAAGTAGATTTTTTTCTTTTTTTCTTTTTCTTAACTTCTCTGTAAACACAGAAATAAATCAGAGTAAGCAGTCTTGACTTCTAACTACTAATTTCTGTTACTCCAGGCCAAAAGGTAAGTGAGATAAAAAGGAAATAAATCCTTTTCTAAGTCATTATTTGAACCCCCATGTTCCTTCCCTGTACTATAGATGTTACAGGTGCTGACGCTGACTCTCCTCTACAGCCTTGGCTTTCCCTGGTACTGACACATTATCAGCACCAGGTAAAAGTCACAGTCAGTGGTTTGCCTTCCTCCACTATCTATATCCCCTTACACACTCCCCCATGTAATCTGCGTTTTTTTCTCCTACAGTATAAGCTACTTAACCACAACAAATTTTTATCTGATCTCCATTATCTGCAAATGAAGATTTCGCCACTAAGATTATTTTTCTTAACCTAATTGAATTTTATCAAAATCAATTTCCTTTTTCTGTTGCTCTTTGATTTTCCATCTTCCGACCTACCTTTCCACAGCATCTTTAAGAAACTAGAATACATTCGTAACTGAACTTCTGCTTCTGCCCCTGCTATTATGTAAAAAGCTGAAAGAATTTTAAAAGGTAATTAATTAATAGCACTGGAGGATCGTGGCCAGGTACTGCTGCAGAGACCTGGACTTGCCACCTTAGCGCGTGTGGTCAGGGAAATAGTCCCTGGAACCCAGTTGTTTTGCTAAGAACTACTGAAAGGAAAACCTTGTAATGAGTCACTGGAGAGAAAACAGAACTGAGACTGGCGGTTTTAAAAACATCACCTTTGACAATTTTACCTGTCAGTTCTGACTCACTCATTGGTAGTTTCAAACGAAGCAGAATGCCTGAGGAGTGTAAAGACGTTTAATCAAAACCACATAAATTTTACTATAAATTTCAAACAGCATAAGCACACATAGTGTTGAAGAGGTGAGCGAAATTATTTGAACCACTTTCACATTAAAGTAAATATGACCTAGAGAATAACAGGGTAGATTGTTATTCGTGTTGGTTGGTCATAGTAACAGAGATCTAAAGGATGAGGAGGAGTCAGCACCTGAGACACAAGGGTGAGCAATTCCAGTGCAGACAAAAACTGACAAGAGTTGTGTCTTTTTCACCCTTCAAAACATGCTGAGAGCTCTCCTTTCACAGAAGCCTCCCAGGTCAACATCTATGAGCATGAATTATTCCACATCTTCTTGATACTTTCAGGAGCCCCATCAGGAAAAAATGCATAAAAATAAAATCAAGGAAAATTTTACTTTTTCATTTATCAAAGAATATTCTTTTTCAAATCGAACTTCCCATTACACATGAAACTATGTCCAGATAAGATTATACTATTGAAAACCTCTGCTCTGTTTTGTGCTCCTCTGTGCACTCCTGTAGCACCTTCCACATACTTTTATACCACACTTACCTCATGACATTGAAACTGTTTCTCTCTCCATGTCCTACAAAAAAGAAGTTCCTTACTGACAGGGATGCTCTTCTTTTTCTTTGGAACATTATAGATACTCTGAGCATTTGTAGAACTGTGCCACACAAATATGAAGGATAAAATTAGGCCCGAGCCAAACAGGAACCTCTCTCAGTGTCAGTCCAAACGTCATTCATATCCATGACCCACAAACTTCTTTTCAATTGTCTAGGGACGCAGAGAGCACATGCTTGGTAAATAAAAAAAAATAATAAAAATAAAAATAAAGCTTATTGTTAATTCAGAAATACATTATTCTTAGGCCCCAAAGTAGTCTGAAAAAGAGCAATTTCAAACAATGCGATCATCTGTTTCATTTTGGTTTTTTATTATATTGTGAATTTCAGATATACAGTACATTGGTTATACCCATTTATAAAATTATGTGATCTCCCCAATTATTCTAGCACCCATCTGTCTCTACACAAGCCCTTACAAAAATATCAACTATATTCCCTATGCTGTATTCCACGGCCCTGTAACTGTTTATAACTACACATTTGTACTTCTGCACCCCTTCATCTTTTCACCCTGCCCTCAATCCCCCACCTCTGGCAATCACCAGTTTGTTCTCTCATTCTCTGAGTCTGTTTTTATTTTGCTTGTTTCTTTTGCTGTTTAAATTCTGTATTTAAGTAAAATCATATTGTATTTATCTTTCTATGTCTGACTTATTTCACTCAGCATAATACCTTCTAGATCCATCCATGTCATTGCAAATGGTAAGATTTCATTTTTTATGGCTAAGTAATATTCCAATGTATAATGGTACTATAACTCCTTTTCCAATCATCTATCAATGGACACTTAGGTTGCACTCATATCTTGGCTATCGTGAATACCACTGCAGTGAACATAAGGGTGCATAGATCTTTAGGAATTAGTGCTTAGGTTTTCTTTGCAGAAGTAGTTTACTATAACCTTGTAGTGAAGTTTGATATCAGGTAGTGTGATTCCTCCAACTTTGTTCTTCTTGCTCAAGATTGCTGTGGCTATTTGAGATCTTTTATGGTTCCTATAAATTTTTGGATAATTTGATCTAGCCTGTGAAAACTGCCATTGGTATTTTGATGGGGGTTGCATTGACTCCATAGATTTCTGTGGTAGTATGGCCATTTTCACGATGTTGATTCTTCCTACCCAAGAGCACAGTATATGTTTTCATTTATTTACATCTTCTTCAATTTCCTTTTTCAATGACTCAAATTTTCTGATGAAAGGTCTTTTACCTCCTTGGTTAACTTGATTCCTAGGTGTTTTATTGCTTTTAATGCAATGTAAATGGGATCATTTTTTTTTAATTTCTCTTTCTGGTAGTTCATCATTTGGTGTATAAAAATGCAAACTGAAATCATAATATTAATTTGGTATTCTGCTGCTTTACTCAATTGATTAATCAGTTATAACAGTTTTTTGGTGCAATGTTTAGGGTTCTCTATGTAGAGTAGCATTTCAACTGCAAATAATGATGGTTTTACTCCTCCCTTTCCAGTAGGATGCCTTTTATTTCTCTTTCTTATCTGATTACTGTAGCTAGGACTTCCAATACTGTGTTGAACAGAAGCAGTAAAAGTGGGTATCATTGTCCTGTTCCTGATCTTAAGGAAAATGATTTTAGTTGCCCCCCATTGATTATATCTGTAGATTTCCCATATAGGGACTTTATTGTGTTGACATATGTTTCTTCAACTCCCACTTTACTGAGAGGTTTTATCATAAATGGATGCTGGATTTTGTCAAAAGCTTTTCTCTGCATCTATTGATATGATCATATGAGTTTTACCTTTCAATTTGTTAATGTGGTGTATCACATTAATTGCTACATGGATATTAAACCAACCTTTTTCTCAGGAATAAATCCAACTTGATCATAATGTACAATATTTTTAAGGTATTGCTGAATTCAGTTTGCTAATATTTTATTGAGGATTTTTTTCATCAATGTTTATCAAGGATTTTGATCTATACTTTTCTTTTTGGTATTGCCTCTGGCTGGTTTTGGAATCAGGGTATTGGTGGCCTTGAAAGAAGGGTATGGAGCCTTCCTTCCACTGGAATTTTGGGAATCGTTTGTGAAGAATAGGTGTTAATTCGTCTTTGAATATTTGGTAAAATTCACCTATGAAGCTATCCCAACCAGGACTTTTGTTCTGCGGGAGTTTTTTGATGACTGGTTCAATTGTCCTGGTGGGAAATGGTCAGTTTTGCTTTCTTGTTTCTTCTAGACTCAGTCTTGGGAGATTGCATATTTCCAGGAATATATCCATTTCTTCCAGACCGTCCAATGTGTTGGCATGTAATTGCCTGTAATAGTTTCTTATGCTCCTTTGTATTTCTGTTGAGTCCATAGTTACTTCTCTTTCATTTCTGATTTTATTCATTTCAGTCCTCTCTCTTTTTTATTTGGTGAGTCTGATTAGCAGTTTACCAATTTTGTTGATCTTTTCAAAGAAACTCCTATTTGTTTCATTGATCTTTTGTAGTGTCTTTCTAGATTCTATTTTGTTTATTTCTGCTCTGCTCTGCTCTGCTCTTTATTATTTCCTTTCTTCTACTCACTTTGGGTTTTGCTTGCTATTCCTTTTCTAGTGTAAGGTTAGATTGTTTGCTTGAGATTTTTTGTTTGTTTGTTTCTTGACGTAGGCTTGTATAGGATGAATGGCCCTCTTAGGACTGCTTTTGCCACGTCCCATAGCTTTTCAGTCATTGGGTTTTCATTTTCATTTGTCTCTAAGTAGCATTTGACTTCTCCTTTGATCTCATTGTTAACCCATTCTTTGTTTAGTAGCATATTATTTGGCTTTCACATGTTTGTGTATTTTTCAGCTTTTTCTTGTAGTTGATTTCTAATTTCATACAATTGTATTGGGAGAAGATGCTTCATGCGATTTCCGTTTTCTCAAATTCATTGACACTCGTTTTGTAGCCTAACATGTGGTCTGTCTTGGATAATGTTTCACATGCACACGTGCACTTGAGAAGAATGTGTGTTCTACTGCTTTGGGGTGAAACACTCTGAAAATATCAATTAAATCCAACTGGACTAGTATGTTATTTAAGGCTGCTGTTTCGTTATTGATTTTCTGTCTGAAAGATAGATCGGTCCGTTAGCATCAATGGGGTGTTTAAGTCTCCTCCTGTGAACATACTACTGTCAATCTCTTTGTTGTTATTGAGTCACATGAGTTCTTTGTATATTTTGGATATTAGGCTCTTATCAGAGATGTTGCTTGCAAATATATTATCCCTTTGAGATGGTTATCTCTTTACCTTGATGATTTCTTTTGCTGAGCAGAAACTTTTTAGTTTTATGTAGTCTCATTCATTTATTTTAGCTTTTACTTCTGCATTTGAGGTCAAATTCATAAAATCCTCTTTAAGTTCAAAGTTTTTGAGTTTCATTCCTATGTTTTCTTTTATGCATTTTACTGTTTCAGTTCTTATATTTAGATCCTTAATCCATTTTGAGTTAATTTTGGTGTTGGTGATAGACAAAAGTCTGGTTTCAATCTTTTACAGGTGGCCTTGCAATTTTTCCAGCATCATTTATTGAAGATGCTTTTTATTTTCCACTGTATGTTTTTGACTTTTTTGTCAAAAATTTTTTGCTCATATGAATACAGGTTTATTTCTGGACTCTCAGTTCTGTTCCCCTGGACCATGTGTCTGTTTTGATGCCAATACCATGCTGTTTTGATTACTGTCTCAATAGTATAATTTGAATTTGGGCGGAGTGATGGCTCCCACCTCCTTCTTTTTTTCCAAGATGGCTTTGGCATTCAGTGTCTTTTGTGCTTCCATACAAATCTGATGATTTTTTTGTTCTTTTTCTTTAAAAATTGCTGATGGGATTTTGATAGGGATTGCATAAAATCTGTATAATGCTTTAGGTAATATGGTCATTTTAACTAAGGCAATTCTTCCAATTCAAGAACATAGAATATCTTTCCATTTCTTTGTATTTTTTTTTAATAGAGTATGATAGTTTTCATTATATAGGTCCTTCACATGTTTCATTAGATTTATTCCTAGGCATTTAATTCTTTTTGTTGCAATTGCAAAAGGAATTATTTTTTTCCACTTCTTTTTCTGACACTTCATTATTAGAGTATAGAAATGCTATGGTTTGTTGAACATTGATCCTGTATCCAGAGACTTTACTGTATTTGCTTATTGTTTCCGGTACTGTGCTTGTGGAGTTTTTAGTATTTTCTGTATAGAGAATCATGTCATCTATAAATAGTGACAGTTTGAGTTCTTTGTTTCCTATTTGGATGCTTTTTATATCTTTCTCTTGTTTGATTGCACTCTCTAGGACCTCCAATGCTATATTGAACAACAGTGGTGATAGTGGACACAGCCTTGCCTTGTTTCTGATCTTAGAGGAATGGTTTTTAGTTTTCCATCATTAAATATAATGTTGGCTGAGGTTTTGTCATAGATGGTCTTTATTATGTTAAGGTACTTTCTTTCTATACTGATTTTGTTAAGTGTTTTGATCATAAATGGATACTGTCAAAGGCTTTTTCTGCATCTATTGATATGATCATATGATTCTTATTTTTTAATTTGTTTATGTGGCATATCACATTCATCTATTTGCATATGTTGAACCATCCCTGTGTCCCTCGGATAAAGCCCACTTGATTGTGGTGTATAATCTTTTTAATATATTGTTGAATTTGGTTTGCTAATATCTTTTTTAGGATTTTTGCATCTCTATTCATGAGAGGTATTGGTCCATGGTTTTCTTTTTCTGTATTACTTTTTATCAGGTTTTGCCATCAGAGTAATATTGGCCTCATAAAATGAGTTTGGAAGTATGGCCTCCTCTTTGATTATTTGGAAGATTTGAGGAGAATAGGTATTAAATCTTCTTTGAATGTTTGGTATAATTCACTGGTGAAGCCATCTGGTCCTGGACTTTTTCTTTTTGGTAGGTTTTTAATGATTGTTTCAATTTTCACACTGCTGATCATTCTATTTAGTTTTTACAGATCATCGTGATTCATTCTAGGATGATATTAATTTTCTAAGCACTGGTCCATCTCTTCTAGGTTATTAAATTGATGTCATATACCTTCTCATAGTATTCTTGCATGATCCCTGGTATTTCTGCAATGTCAGTCATAATTTTCCCTCTTTCATCCTGATTTTATTTATTTGTATCTTTTCTCTTTTTTCCTTAGTGAGTCCAGATAGGAGTTTGTCAATTTTATTAACCTATTCAAAGAACCAGCTCTTTGTTGCATTTATTCTTTTATTTTTTATTTTTGTTTTCAATTTCGTGTATATCTGCTCTAATTTTGATTATTTCTTCTGCTGACTTTAGTCTTCATTTGTTCTTCCTTTTCTAGTTTTTTAAGATGAAGCATTAGATTGTTTATTTGGCCTCATTCTTGTTTTTGGAGTTAGGCCTGTCATGATATGAACTTTCCTCTTATGACCACTTTTGCCATATCCCAAAAGTTTTGATATATTGTACTACCATTATCATTCATTTCTATGTACCTCTAAATCTCTCTTTTCATTTTTCTCTGATCCAGTTATTCTTCAGGAGTATGTTGTTGAATCTCTATGTATTTGTGGTTCTTCCTGCTTTCTTTTTACAGTTAATCTCTAGTTTCAAAGCAGTATGATCAGAGAATATGGTTGGTATGATTTCAACCTCTTATATTTGTTGAGACTATTTCTATATCCCGGTGTGGAGTCAATTCTTGAGAATGTTCCAGGTGCACTAGAGAAAAATATATAAGCAGCTGTTTGGGTATGGAAGGTTCTCTATATGTCAATTATGTCTAGTTGGTCCAATGTGTCATTTAAAGATGTTATTTTCTTATTTATATTCTGTTTGGATAATCTGTCCATATCCAACAGTGGGGTATTTAGGTCTCCAACTACGATAGTGTTTAGGTCTGTTTCTCTCTTTAGTTCTATTAGTAATTGCTTTACATTTCTCATGGTTCCCTGATTGGGAGTATAGATATTAATAAGTGTTATGTTTCCTTGGTGCATGACTCCCTTTATCATTATGAAGTGTCTTTCTTTATCTTTCTTTACCTTTTTATTTTAAAGTTTATTTCGTCCAATATTAGTACCACTACACCCACTTATCTTTGAATGCCATTTGCTTGAAATATCATTTTCTACTCTTTCACTTTGAGTCTATATTTGTCTTTGGAGCTGAGAGTGTCTCCTGTAGGCAGCATATGGTTGGGTTTTATTTTTGATCCATTCTACAACTCTGTGCCTTTGTGAATTCTGTCCATTTACATTTAGGGTAATTATTGAAATATGAGGTCTACTTACAGCTATTTTATCTTTTGCTTTCTGATAGTTCAGTGTTTTCTTTGCTTCCTGTCCTTATGTTTATATTTTCTTTATCTTGGTTGGCTTTTGTGGGTTTTGCCTCTGGTTCTTCTTGTTTTATATTACATGCTTCAGTTCTAAATCTTTGGTGTGTGTTTATGAATATACAAAGGATGGTTTTACATATAAAATCTTCTATTTTCTTCTGTGTGTGTCTTATCTCCACCCCCTTTGCAAATCTGGATATTTAAATCTTCCCCTTTTCAGTTAATGCTATCTCAATTTGTCCCTATGTGTGCTTAATGTTCATTACTATCTTGCTATAGCAATTCTCTTCTTATTATTTAAGTTTATAATGCCCTGTTCTTAGTAATGGTTTCACTCCTCTGCTTCTATTTACCTGATAGTCACTTTACTCCCAATTATGTATTTTTGTTGTTGTTGTTGTTGTTGTTGTTGTTGTTGTTATTCTGTTTTAACTGACCCCTTTCAGAATTTCTTGTAGTGCAGGCCTTATA
This sequence comes from Cynopterus sphinx, assembly GCA_030015415.1. Lineage (NCBI taxonomy): Eukaryota > Metazoa > Chordata > Mammalia > Chiroptera > Pteropodidae > Cynopterus > Cynopterus sphinx. The sequence continues at coordinate 80,561,174 of CM057384.1, forward strand.
GTGGAGAATTTCCTCAATTTTCATATGTCTGAAAAGGCCTTAATTTCTCCTTCATATCTAAAGAAGAGCTTAGCTAGGTACATTACTCTAGGCTGGTTGTTTCTTTCAATTAATAATTTAAATATTTGATTTCATTCTTTTCTGGCTTATAAGGTCTGCACTGAGAAATCTAATGATAATCTATTGGGTTTTCCTTTATATGTTCCCATTTTTTTCTCACTGGCTACCCTGAGAATTCTATCTTTGTTGCTGATTTTTGATAACTTTAATATAATGTTTCTTGAAGGCCTTTTTTTGTTGAAATAATTGAGTATTCTAATGAGTTCTTGAATTCCCAGCTCCAGCTCATTCCTTAGATTTTGAAATTCTTGTCCATGATTTGTCTAAAAAATGATTTCTAGTCTCTACTCTTTTTTCTCACCTTTGATAATGCACATTATTCTTATGTTTCCTCTCCTGATGGTTATCAGCTAGTTCTTGTATTTCTCTTTCATTATTTTTCATTCTTCGGTTCCTCTTCTTCCTTATGATTTATTTCTAAATTTCTGTCTTCAATATCACTGACACTTTCCTCCATTTGGTGGACTCTTGTTTGCTATTTCACTTTTCAGCTCTCGCAGTGTGTTTTTTATCCCCAGAAGTCCTATTTGGTTCTTTTTGAGGTCTCCTTGCTCTGCTCATCTAGCTGTTTTTGCAATTTCTGACATTGTTGATATGACTTGTTTTGGAACTCACTCCAAAGTACCATCCTGAATGCTCTGTCACTTAAGTTACATATTTCTATGTCTGTAAGCTCAATTTCTTTCTGTGTTGCCTTGTCACATTGGTAGTGTATGGTGTGTAATGGACTATTTCTTAACCTGGGCGTTAATGGAAGTGTATTCTGTTGTTTTTCCAGAAAGTAGTTTTACTATATAAAGGCATCTCTTTAGCCTACCACAAAGAAGGCATTTTTCTTTTGATTTCCAGTTGGTGGTGTCTAAGCCTCTTGGATCCTTGCTTTGTATAGAGCCTAACATCTATTATTTTCTCAAAGATTTTAATCACACTCACTACTCTCAGTTTCAGTCTCTGTCAATGTTAGCAACAGTTTTTGGAGTGTTTGCTCAGATTCCCCTGGGGCTCCATGGTGATTGGTCTCAGAGGATATGTGGGGAGGGGCCCTCTGGGTTGGATGTTGGGGACTGAGGCTGAGCCTCGGTTTTGCAACCACGGCTGGTAAAAATCAACTGTTGTTTCTCTGAAGTCTCATCCAACTTCTCTGCCTTCTGCCCTGATGTCTGAACCCTATGGCTGGCTGCATGAAAACATCTCAACACTTCCAGAAAAGACTGTTCAGGGAAGTGGCTTCCCCTTCTCCCCTCCCTCTCCTGAAGAGAGCTCCTGAGACTGAGAGATGTAACTTCAGGCTCAGGCCTTCTGCTCAGATTCCCCCTGGGGCTCTGCAGTGATCAGTCTCAAAGAGTAGGATTTGGGGTTTGGAGGCTGCAGCTCAGCCTTGGTTTTGCAGACGGGGCCAGTAAAAAAACAACTGTGTCCCTCTGCTGTCCCATCCCACTTCTCTGCTTTCTGCCCTGATGACTGAGCCCTGCTGCTGACTGCATGAAAAAGTCACTGTACTTCCAGTCAGGGCTGATCAGGGAAGTTGCCACACCTTCAACCCTCTCCCTCCTCCTGCAAGGAGTTCCAGCAGTTATGAAAGGCAGCTTCTCTATTTGTCCCAGTGCACCCAGGGTTCTGACCAATAGTAGCTCTTATGGGCAAATCCCATGCTCAGACTTTCTAGTGTGCAGTTTGGGTGTTTTTTATTCTGTTTTAAATACTCAGCTTATTGTTATTTCAAGGGGAGAGGTCTGAGGACGTCTCTCACTCTGCCACATTTTCCCAAAATCTGCCAATTTTCTACAATATCTACCAGAAAATAGAAGCAAAAGAAACATTTTCTAACTTATTAAATGAGGCTGGAATTACCTAATACCATAATCTTACACAGTCATTGCAAAAAAAAAAAAAAAAAAGATGCAGATTCATGTCTCTCATAGACATGTATATCAAAGTCCTCAAAAAATATTAACAAATGATTTTCAATAGCATATGAAAAAATTATACACTTTGAGCAAATAAAATATATTCAAGGTGAAAATAAATCAACAATTTCTTTTAATTTTTTAAATAATCTTAACTAAAAAGAAAGCACATAAGTTTGTTCTCATTTTAAAAATGAGAACATCACAAAATAAGCCAAAGACCAATAACCAAGGTTCCTAACAAAGGGCCTCTGCACTCTTTTCTAGGAATAAACATCAGGTGGTACATATTCTTCAGACCTTTTTAAACTCTTGAGTCATATATATTTACCCATGTAGGTGCATATGGCTCTAGTTTATCTCTTTTCATTGTTTTACAGACATTTCAGGGTGTTAATTTAAGTCCAGATAAGAAGAGATGCCACATTCAAATGGGTGAGATTGCAGAGAGTTGATCGAAGGAACTGTATAGAAGTTTGGGCAGGATTACAAGAACCAACCAAGGACTATAAAGGAATCCAAGCCTGGCAAGAGCCATGAGCTCTGATTATCCCTGGAGTGACGAGGAAAGGAGGAAAGAGTGGTTTCTAGGGCCAAATGTGAAAGCTGCATCTTCACAAGAGGGTGACTCAACAGGAACAGAAAAATAACACAACCCGTTTCTGTAGCGAAATACAGATTTATAATGCATCCTAGTACAGCATGTCAACATCCCAAGGTGTGAAGCCCAAACTGGGAGTGTAACTGCATCTCAGCAGATCATTCCTCTAATCTATCAAGTCAGTCACTTGTATGTGAGATCATTATTGTACTTCATTTGCTATAGAATGTGTCTGGTTACAGATGCAATGTTGTGTAGTTAGCATGATAATTAATAAGGCATTCTATAAACCTGCAAATGACTGGGTGGATAGACATGCCCACAGAGTATCACTCAGAGTTTGATCAGAAAAATAGAATCACTATGGGTGATTGAGAATAAGAGATTTCTTATGGGGATTAGACCTGAGGCAATGGTGGAAAATGTGAAGCAATCTTTGTAAGTCTCTTGCCACTGAACTTCACGCTGGGCCTGAAACCAGCAGAACCAACAGTCTGGAGGAAAATATGAAGAGGAAGTAGAGGAGACAAAGGACAAACTAGAACTGTGTCTGTCTCTCACTGCTTCCAATTTTAATGCTGCAGGTGACCTGCTGAATAAGCTGATGCCCTTCATCACACAGATGCATTTGCACCTGGCCTGGGACTTATAGGAACTGAGGTAGAAATCCAGCTGGAGCTAGAAGAGCTCCAGGCCCAAGCTGTTGTCTTAGCCAGCAAGGTGAACAGTAACGTGAATGAGCTGTGATGGTAATTGTCCTATACAGGCCTTCAGACCAAAAATAACTACTGCTTCATTACCACCTTGCAAATCTCACACAAAATTTTTTATTTTTACCCCTAACATGAAAACATGCATGGAAGGAAATTCTGGAAAAATGGTTCTGTTTTAGTTAAGTGGACACAGTAAGAAGCCATGAAAACAAACAAGGAAAGCAAATCCACTGGTAAATAAGTATCCGTTCCTGCTAAGATAAATCATTGCCTCTTGCATAAAAAGGTGCATAGTAACCAATGTGCCACCAAGTAGCTAGCTAATTCCCCCAAGGAATGATGCCAAATTGATTTCAGCCATCGGTAGGTTGGAACTCAGCAATGGTAGCACACAGATCAACTTTTTTGAGGGGAAGTCCACAATATAAGGCTCATGGTAACTCCATCTGGGTTAACATGGACATTTTTCACATGGGCTCACTGAGCAAGCACTGAGCAAGTGGTTAGGGGCAGAGCTGACTGAAATCCGCTGGCAGGATTTTCAAATCCACCTGCTTTTTAAGAGCTTTCTCTAAAATGAATGCCTTCTGATGGACATTTATGTAAAATATCTTCAGTGAGTTCAGGATTTATTTAGCCAATTCAGTAGGCTATTGACACAATTCCAGTTACATCAATACATTAATACCTGCATCTCATGGGAGTACATGTATGTCAATACATATTGCCTGATCCAGTCTCATATTTTTATTTCATTCCCATAATTTTAAAATTCACTCACACACTTGTTCCTTAGATTTCAGTCAATACAGACAAAATCCTACAATTTTTTAGTGTAAAGCTGTATTTTATCAGAGCTGTCCTTACACTTCTCTATCCAGATTATGTTGGAACCTAACTCTCATAATGGTGCTTGAGACAACTATTCTCAGACAAGATATGTTTTTATTTGAGGAACAGCTTCTTTATTTAGACTCAAATGAAGATTCTCTTCCACCAGAAAAAAAAATGTATTGAGATATCAAGTGACTGTGACATTTAGTTGTATGTGGATTATAATGCCTTGTCTCTCACTTGAGCATCATTCTACAAAACAAGTGGAATCTGAGTAATCATAGTATAAGTGTGTGCCACATATGATAAAAGCCCAAAATCCTCTAGACAAGGAAGATACACAGGTACTTCTCAAATATGTGAACCAATTATTCCCAAATGTCTTTTTGAGGGATTATTTCCTGGGACTTCTCTTTGTACTACTTCTTATGTTAGCAGGGAAATTGTCACATTCAAATGGAATTAATAAAGAAAATCTCTTATACTAAGTGTTGAGGCAGTAGTAAAGGTAACCAATAAGGACTGGTAAGGAATCGAAGACTGGCAACAGTCTTAGGCCTTACCATGTCTACAGCTGAGGGGCAGTGGGAGAGAACGCTGCCATAAATCAGAGAAAAATCCTTACCTGTAGAAGAAGGCCACCAACAAGATCTTGGGACTGTGGTTTGGGAATGCAAAAATGTCAACACAGATTTCAGATGGGAGAAAGCTAAGGAATAAATGCCCTGATTACAATTGCTTCCTGTCCTCCAAGTCCCCGTGATGAGCTCCATTAGCTATACCTCTGCAGAAGCCAGAGGGTAAGAGCCACTGGTTGATTCCATCCATAAAGTTCAGTGTTAAACAGCACAGAGCAAAGTTGGCACAGTAAAAATTGGAGTAGAAAGGCAGTTACAGAATACTCAACAAAACACTTTAACATTTTCCCATTCAGGGATATTTGGGTTTTTCCAAATGTTTGCTTCAACAAGGTAATAACAAATATTGTTATAGGTCTTCCTATACATATGTATAAGTTCTTCTAAAGGATGTACAATGAGAATCAATAATCCAGGAAGTATTGTATGCAGTTTAATTGTGAACATGTAATGTTCAACAGTCCCATGAGCACTTGAAAGCCCTCTGACCACAAAGGTTTAATTGGTCAACGAAAAAAATATGTTCAATATTTAGCTGATTGGGATACTTACCAGTTACAGCAAAGGATAAATTACAATACCAAATGGTCATAGATTATTGATGCCTTTGTTTTTGTTGGCCTGGTGGACAAACAACCAGTAAGGAGTGGTACTACCATGTAAGAGGAGCACTGACTATCATCATTCTGGAGCTTGTAACCCTTACAAACCCAGAAACACCTCATCAGCATATTAGCCAACAGACTTACACCCTTGCTGCCACATCACTTGAACCTATTTCCAGATTCCAAGATTGGAATTTTCAACTATGCCACAAATCCAAGAAACATTCCAGCATTTGGTTGTATAAACTATATATATAGTACCACAAAACATATGGGCTTTTGGCCTATAGAATTCATTTAACTGCAGTTTCCGAGATTGATAATAAAATTTATCAATATTCATAGTGACTGTTTCTGTATTTAAAACTTAAATGTCTTTAAATATAGATTGATTCAATGTCTTACATATCAAATACTTGTATCATTAGGGTCCCACCAGCAGAAAGTGACACATTAAAATGCAGTAAATGAGAAACACTGAATATACAATTTTGTAAAGCATTTTTGTAAACAAAAGTAATCCAATTCTAGTTTTTTCCTCAGGTTTGTCTCTTATAAAACCTGAAGTGGTCACTGTGCCTCAGCCCATTTATAAAAGCCTAGTTCAAGTCAGAGGCACAAAATTGATGAAATCAATAGCCCTTGAAGAATACTTACAGGGGGGTTCAGTGTGTCTTAAACACTGATCCCATCAAATCTTTATTGGAACCACCTTGTGGAGTTCCTCATTAGTGAATCAAATAAATAATTGACACATGATCACTTTATATGAGCATTGTTTTTAATTTTTTTTTAATTATACTTTGACTTCTGATGATTTCATCAAGATACCCAAGTGGACTCACTTTCTGGAGTCATAAACTATTTCCCAAGGAGTACACCTGATGGGACATTTAAGTCCAGGCATAACTCTTATTGGTTCCATAATAAATCTCAAACAGCACTAAAACCATAATTTTCATTGACAATCTCTCTGATCTCTGTTTTGCTTTTTTGTTTCAGTGGCTTTTTGTATTTTTTTTTGTTGTTGTTTCTTGCTGGTTCTTGATAAACTTTGGTTCCAATCCTGGTGTGCACAGGGCTGATAAGTTATTCCTCACTGATTGCAACAGAGATTGCGAATTTGGATTTCTGACCAAAACGTTGGTAATCTCCCTTGGATGGTGATCTGTTTTCTGTCAGATGAGAGATAGAGAATTTGGTTATTTTTGTCTGCTCTTGTATTTTTTAATTTGTTTGTCTCTTCCATTTGTTCATCAGTTTGTCTTATTTTCATTGAAATTACAGGTCCAGCTAGAAAACCAGTGCGTGATTGTGTGTATCCATCTATAAACTGGCGTTATTTTTTATGTGTGACTGTGTTTCTGTAATAGAGGAGCCTTCTCCTCTCATTGTATGAGTTGATATATTTTCCTACTTCAAAAATACATTACTAAATTATCAAAATGTGGAGCTTAAAGTAAGCATTTAAGTTACAAAAGATAGGACGTGATTCCATAGTGTAGAGGTTAGCACGTCTGCTTTACACACAGAAGGTCCTGGGTTCACACTCCAGTGGAGCCACAGTCCATGGTCAATGGCCATGCCACCCTGAACAAGCCTAAATTCTAATCTCAAAAGCTAAGCAGGGTTGTGCTTGGTTACTACTTGAATGGAAGACCACCTAGGAAGACCAGGTGCTATAGGCATAAATAACAATAATAAATAGTAAATAAATAAATAAAAGTTACAAAAGTTATAAAATAATACATTAAATCAATTGAGGTTATAAATCTGACAATTTTCTAGTGAGCCCATAAAAATACAATGGATATTCATTGGATAATTTTTAAATAGGATTGAGTATTAAAACATTGGTCATAGAATATGTGAATGTGTGTGTGTGTGCGCGTGTGTGTGTGTGTACCACTTTACTTATACCTTTCTAGAGAGAGTATTTTTTTGTATCATGGTACCAAATGTGTTCATTTTTGCTACTTTAAGAATGTGTGAATAGGATATGACAATAGGGGGTTATACTTTGAGTATTCCTGAGCTTTGTTAGTCTACTAAAATAATTATGTACAACAGACAAATCATATTACTCACTGTTAGGCTGACAAAGACTCTCCCCTTCACCAAATTTTAGTCAGGCTCTTCTCAGTGCTCTTCTTTACTAGGCCTCACTGAGGCCCATCCATGCTGGGCTGTATAGCCCAGTTTCAGAAAAAAATGCTACTAAGTCAGTTCATAAAAGATCCTTCACTTTAGCTATCCAACAAAATTTCCAGTGCCCTATTCTTCATATCTGATCACCCTGGCTTGCCTTCACAAGAATCCTATTATGTCAACTTAGCAAACATTCTTTCTACCCTTAATGTCTCTTAGTAGTTTTCCACCCACTGACCTCCCTACATTTGCTCTTTTAACTGCATTTGGAATTGAACCATTTTTGTACTGAGGTCTCCTTTCTTCTATTGTAAAAGTTACTAATTAAAATCAGTTTTTACCACTTATATGACTGTCAGATTCTGTTTTTTTTTTAATACAGTACTATCTGTGAAGGGAAAGTTAGTTACTTTCATTAAGTTCGCACAATGAGTGATCAAGTGTGTATTAAAGAGATAGATATAGTCAAAAACTATGATCAACTGTACAAGGTAATAGAATGTGGTTTTGTTTCTCAAGAGGAAAAAAGGGATAGAATTATTCTAAGATAAAATGTCTGGTTCTTCAGCATCTGAAAGAGAGTAACTAAAAGGAAAACCCAGTGGAGACAGAAAGCTATAGAAGGTTCAGGAAGTAAATATTTTCCTTTTTGTGTGTGTATATACGTGTCTCTGAAAAAAATAATGATGAATGTTAATATTCGGCAAAATTGGCACAGTCCTCTTTCAATGGTTATTTTTTAACTTAGAAATTTTTTAACCACCAAACTCTATTTTTAAGCAGGACTAAAATTGGGTATTTCTCTGTTAGAATGACATGATGAATGTATCTTCGTGTATTAATTCTACTCTTGAATAAAGGCAGTAAATTTTATTCTTTACCTTCTATCTAATCTGAGTTAGCAAATTTTACCTTATAAAAATAATTGTTTGTTTCTTATGTTGACTTTATAGTCTTTATTATTTAAAAATACAGTTAATTGTCTATGAAAGAGTACAGTTCCTTATACTGTTTATTTAAATATATTTTCACTGTGATTAATAGGTAGATATGCTATAACCATCCTGGTTCTCTACACTACTGCTATGGGTTGATCTGTATCCACCAAGTAAATATATTCAATTCCTAAACTGAGAATGAGACCATATTTGGAAGTAGAGAGTTTGCAAATGTACCACTTAAGATGAAGTGGATTAGATGGATTAGATGGATTGCAGAATTTATTTGTATTCTATTGACCATAAAGAAGACTGCCATCTATGTGCTTCTAAAAACACTTTATATAAATATTATTCTTCAGAAATCTGGGCTCAAAATTATGTTCTTTGATTCACAAATACTTCCTATGTAACTGTGCAAAAGTAAGTGTCTCTCCCTCCTGAGTGAGAGACAAAATAGATTTAACACCACTGTGTATAATCAAATCAAGGTAGGACATCAAGAGCTTCCCTGAGTTTGTCCATCAGTAAAGATCATCAATAGTCATTGAGAGCTCTTTATAATACAAGTTCACTTAAGAAATCTTACTGTAATTCACCAGCTGTCTGCATACTCTCCTCATTGCCACTTTCATTTCTTTGTTTCTGAATGTGTAAATGATAGAATTCAGGAAAGGAGTGAGAACGGCATCAAAGATAGCCAGAAACTTATCCAAGTGTATGGAGGGAGATGGCCACATATAAAAAAATATCAAAGGACCAAAGAACAGGACAACCACAGTGACGTGGGCTGACAGTGTGGACAGAGCCTTGGATAAACCCGCTGAAGAGTGTTTCTGAACAGTGAGAATGATAATTATATAGGAAATGATCAGTATAAAGAAGACGCCAACAGACATGAAACCACTGTTTGCCGTGATCATGAACTCTAGTTGGTAGGTGTTTATGCAGGCAAGTTTGATTAACCGAGGAAGGTCACAGTAAAAGCTATCCAACACATTAGGACCACAGAAGGGCAAGTTTACTACAAAAGCCAGTTGAACCATGGAGTGAATGAGGCCAGTCATCCAAGCAGCCACTAAAAAGAAGATGCACATCTTTGGGCTCATGATGCTCAGGTAGTGAAGAGGCTTACATATGGCAACGTATCTGTCAAAGGCCATGGCTATGAGTAGCACCATCTCCACACCACCAATGACATGAATGAAGAAGATTTGAGTGATGCAGCCACTGAAGGAGATGACTTTATGCTTTCTGAAAAGGTCACAGATCATCTTGGGAGAAGTGACAGAAGAAATTCCCAGGTCAATGAAAGAGAGGTTGGCCAACAGAAAGTACATGGGGGAGTGTAAGTGAGAGTCAGAAGTCACAGTGAGCATAATGAGGGAGTTTCCCATCATGCTTGCCACATACAGTGTGGAAGAGAACACAAAGAGGAGAAGTTGGATCTCCCAGGTATCAGTGAGTCCCAGGAATACAAACTCTGACACTGCAGAGTGATTCATTCCATCCATTGGCTTTGTCAACATTTCTACCTGAAAATGTAAATTGTGATAATTACATGTTGTTCATGAGATATAAGATTGGTCAACATGGGTAAAAGAAAACTAACCCAAATTTTTTGGATTGATTCATGACTAATATAACCTGTCTTTAGTTTTCTTAACCACCTCTCTACCATTTCGTCAACTACCAACACCACAAGCTTTATTCTGGCAAATAGATGCTTCTTCCTGACTTGGTACCTCTGATACACATTTATATTCAAGGTTGTTTAAATCTTAAGCCTATCTGTGAGGTTTTCCTTTATCCTTTATATTACTAGCATTTATTTTATTATCTCTCGTACTTTAGTTAACTGAGTACAGTTCTAACCCACTACCTACACAAGAACCTTCTTGATAGCAAGGATTATGACTTATTTCTATCTGGATTCCCTGAAGCAATGAAAAACTAGCCATGTATAGGCACAAGTCTATGAATTATCTGTTATCAGTCTGTATCAAGTTAGGTGCAGAAATTGAAAATGTTTACAAACATCTCTAGAAATTTACAACACAACAAAATTCATGTATATAATTTTCTATTTACTAAAGTTTCACCCTAGAAGGATGGGGGAAACAACAGATTTTTTACTAAAGATAATTTAAGGAGCACCGCAATAGGGCACTTAATACATGATCTGAGAAGCTTAAAATTATGCAGGCATCAAGGTGTAGTGAAAAGCATTTTGTTCATACCTCTACTGCAGGACTTTTGATATTAACTTATAATTTTAGTTTTATTTAAAGAAGCAACATAGCTCAGTGGAAACAATACAGTCTTTGGATTTGGAAAATCAAGATCTATATCATGATTCAGCCACTCAATAGATAATACTGGGCAAGATACTTGAATTCTTCAACCTCAGTTTAATTGCAATTAATAACACTAATTTCTCAAAGTCATAGGTACAAAAAAATTAAAGTCATGTATTTAGCCTGGAGGTTTTAATTTGTAAATATTCAATAAATGTTCATTTTATTTCTCTTTTTTCATTTGTCCTTAATAGTGCTCAACACATGAAATAAATAAATAAGAAAATAAAATGGTATTGACCTTCAGAGAGCATCAAAATTTCATGTCTAAAAGATTTTTCAATAATACAATTTCCTCCTACTTAATAATAAGTTATAAAATTCATAGTTTTTAGTGATCAAAATCAAAACATTCCTGCATAGACTAAATACATTTGCTCTCAAAAAACACTGTATTTCTCATAGTATTTATTATAAATGTAACGCATTGAATTTTTTTTCTTTCTTCTACATCCTCGTTTCACTGCAGTACCCATAAAGTTAAAGAATACATCTACCTTGTTATCAAATGTATCCCATAACTTAGAATGACACCAGGTACATAAGAAGGAAATGCATATATTTAAGGAAATCACTATCTGCTAAAAGATAGAAGAGGTTTTATTTGAATAATTAAAAAATACGTAAAAATATGCCTTACCGTATAATTAGGAAAGATGGATAAAAAGATAGCATGATTTTTAAGTGGCAGAATAAAACAGAAAATATGGGATTGTAAAGCATAATTAGGGATATCTAGGAAATAAAAGAATTAAAAGGAAAAACTAAAAAACATGACGATTTTTTTTCTTGCAGAAACATGGCAACGTGACAGACATCTCATGATCTCTCCCTTGAAACAACAATAACATGAACATTTAAAACACAACAAAAAACACCCAGTCTGCATATCAGCACATCTGAGCATGGGATCTGCGCATAAGAGCTACCAGAAGTCAGAACATCAGGTGTTGGGCAGTGGAATTGGAGATACAAAGAAGCTGCCTCTCCAGCCACCTGAACTCTCTGTAGGGGGAGAGAGAGGGAAGAAGGTGTGGTGAGTTCTCTGAACAGCCCTGTACACGAATACTGTGAGCTTCACACAGCTGGTGAGAGGGCCCAGTCATCAGGACAGAAAGCAGAGAAGCAGAATGGCAGAGAAACAACAGTTGATTTTTACCAGTGCCAGTTGCAAAACCAAGTCTTATCCATAGCCCCCAACCTCTAAACTAGAGGGACCCTCCCCTCATAACCTCTGAGACCAAACACCGTGGAGCCCCCAGGGAATATGAACAAATGCTACTAAAACGGTCACTAATACTGACAGGGACTGAGATTGAGGGTAGCAAGCATGATTAAACATCTACCAAAAAAAAAAGAGCATTATTAAGGCTTTATATAAAGCAGAGATCCAAAATGCCTAGATGCCACCTACTAGAAAACAAAAGGAAAGTACCTTCTTTGCAACACATTAAAGAGAGACTTTATACAATAAATCTTCTTTCTAGAAAAATAACAGAGTACACATCCATTAATGCCCAGGCACAGAAATAGTCCATTAAAAACCATGAACAACCAAAGTGACAAGGTATCTCAGAAAAAAAAGAGAGAGAAAATATCCAGAAAATAAGATTATAGATATGAAAATATGCGAGTTAAACAACAGAGATTTCAGGATGGTACTTCAGAAAAATTCAGTGAGTTCCAAATTGAGACATATCAACAATTTTAGGAATTGAAAAACAACTAGATAAGCAGAGCAAGAAGACTGAAACACTATAAAAGAACAGAATAGACCTTCTGTAGAAATTTAAAAAAAAAAGCACTCTGCATGAGTTGAAAAATGAAATAGAAAACTTGGAAAATACAGTCAACCAAAAGAAGAAAAAGATAAGTAATATTGAAGACAGAAATCTAGAAATAAATCAGAAGGAAGAGAGAGAAAACAAAGAATGAAAAATAATGAAAGAGAAATACAAGAACTAGCTTATACCATCAGGAGAGGAAACATAAGAATAATTGGCATTACCGAAGGTGAAGAAAAGGAAGAGAGACTAGAAAGCATTTTTTAGACAAGAAGTGGATGAAAATGTCCTAAGTCTAAGGAATGACAGATATTGCAAAAGTACCAATGATCATGCAAGAACTATGAAAAAGTATATAATACTAATTTAGTAATTGTGAAAAAAAATGGATGAATACTTAGAAAAATACAACCTTCCTAGACTGAATCAAGAACTGAAAAATCTAAAGATACAGATTAGTGTATGGAAATTGAAACAATCATCAAAAACCTACCAAAAATAAAAAGTCCAAGACCAGATGGCTTCACCAGTGAATTCTACTAAACATTCAAAGAAGATTTAATACCTATTCTCCTCAAATCTTCCAAATACTCAAAGAGGAGGCAATACTTCCAAACTCATTTCACAAGGCCAATATTACCCTAATACCAAAACCTGGTAAGGATAAGACACAAAAAGAAAACTACGGACCTAAATCTCTCATGAACACAGACACAAAAATCCTAAATAAGATACTAGTGAACCGAATACAGCAACATATTAAAAAGATTATACACCACAATCAAGTGGGCTTCATTCAAGGGGTACAGGGATGGTTCAACATATGCAAATCAATACAAGTGATACACCACATAAACAAATTAATAAATAAGAATCATATGATCATATCAATGATCAAATATCAGAAAAAGCCTTCGACAAGAAACAGCATCCATTTATGATCAAAATACTTAACAAAATCAGTATAGGAGGAAAGTATTTTAACATAATAAAGACTATCTATGACAAACCCTCAGCCAATATTATACTTAATCGTGAAAAACTAAAAACCATCCCTCTAAGAATGGGAACAAGGCAAGGCTGTCCACTATCGCCACTCTTTTTCAATATAACAAGAGTGCAAGCAAACAAGAGAAAGACATAAAAAGCATCCAAATAGGAAACAAAGAACTCAAACTGTCACTATTTATAGATGACATGATTCTCTATATAGAAAACCCTAAAAAACTTCATGAGCACACTACTAGAAACAATAAGCAAACACAGTAAAGTTTCTGGATACAAAATCAATGTTCAAAAATTCATAGCATTTCTATACTCTAATAATGAAGTGTCAGAAAAAGAAGTAGAAAAATAATTCCTTTTGTAAATACAATAAAAAGAATAAAATACCTAAGAATAAATCTAATGAAACGTGTAAAGAACCTATATAACAAAAACTATAAGACCCTATTAAAAGAAATTGAAGAAATACAATAAAATGGAAAGATATTTCATGTTCTTGGAATGGCAGAATCACCATAGTTACAATGACCATGTTACCAAAAGCATAATACAGATTTAATGCAATCCCCATCAAAATTCCATCAACATTGTTTAAAAAAATAGAACAAAAAGGCACCTGAAGAAGAATGAAACTAGACTGCTGTCTATCACTACATACCAATATTTACTCAAAATGAATAAGGTCCTAAATATAAGACCTGAAACAATAAAATGTATAGAAGAAAATATAGGAACTAAACTTAAGGACCTTGGACTTAAAGAGGATTTTGTGAATTTGACCTCAAAAGCAAGAGAAGTAAAAGCAAAAATAAATGAATGGGACTACATCAAACTAAAAACGCTTCTGCACAACAAAAGAAACTGTCAACAAGGTAAAGAGGCAACCATCCAATTGGGAATATATATTAGCAAGCAACACCTTCAATAAGGGCCTAATATCCAAAATATACAACTCACAAAACTCAATAACAACAACAACAACAACAACAACAACAACAACAACAACAACAAGTTATCCAATCAAGAAATGGGCAAAAAGCCTGAACAGACACTTCTACCTAAAGGGCACACAAAGGGCCAACAAATATATGAAAAGATGCTCAACATCGATAGCTATTAGGGAAATGCAAATCAAAAATACAATGAGATACCAACTCATACCTGTTAGAATCACTATAATCAACAGAAGAAGTAATAACAAATGTTATAGAAGATGTGGAGAAAAAGGAACTCTCATACACTGCTGGTGGGACTGCAAATGGGTACAGTCACTATGGAAAACAGTATGGAGTTTCCTCAAAATACTAAAAATTGATCTACCATATGATCCAGCAATCCCTCCACTGGGTATTTGCACTTAAAAACTTATATCTGAAAATATATGTGCACAATGATGTTTGTACCTGCATTATTCACAGTGACAAGGATATGGAAACACCAAAGTGTCCTACAATAGATGATTGGATAAAGAAGCTGTGGTACAAATGTACAATGGAATATTACTCAGCCATAAAAAGAGATAAAGTACTGCCATTTGTGACAACAAAAATGGGTCTCAAAATAATCATGCAAAACAAAATAAGCCAGACAAAAAGTTGAAAATCACATGATATCACTTATATATGGGTTATAAACCTACAGGCAACAAATGAACAGAAAAAACATACAGAGGCTCATGGACATGGGCAGTAGACTAGTAGTTACCAGAAAGTAACGGGAAGGGGGTAGAGGAGAGGTATACAGGTTATAAGGGGTCAAATATCTTGTGATGAAAGAAATCTAACTAGTGGAGGTGAACACACAATGTAAATATATATATATATACCTTACTGTTAAAACATACAGCTGAACCTACTGGATTTCATTAACCAATGTCAGCATAAAAATTAATTAAGAAAGTATTTATTTAATTATTTAACTAAGATTTTAAGTGAGATAAAGTTTAAAAATGAAAAATAAAAATAACCTTATGGGTGTAGAAAAAATAAGAGATATTGCAATATGTTGTTATCACCTTCTTAATAATAGGTTATAACATTCATACTGTTTTAGTGTTCAAAATCAAAATTATCCTGAATAGACTAAAAAAAGACTGAATGCATTTAGTCTCAAAAACACTATATTCTTTGTTATATTTATTACAACTATAATCCATTGGTTTTTTTTTTATTCTTCTCCATCCTGATGTCACTGCAATAACCAGAAAGTTAAAGAATACACTACCTTGTTGTTAAATGTATCCCAAAACTTAGAATGACACCAGGTGCATAATAAGAAAATATATATATTTCAGGAAATCATTATCTGCTAAAAGAAAGAATAGAATTTATTGAAATAATGGAAAAAAACATGGAAATATACCTCACTATACAATTAAGAAAGATGGGTAAAAATATTGGAAAGTTTTTAACCAAAAGAGAAAAATAGAAAAAAAAGGGATTATAAAAGGAAAGCGGAATTAGGGGAAATCAGAAAATAAATGAGATTAAAAGGAAAATTTTAAAAAGACAAAATTAGGAAAGTATGTGTATAATGTCAAAAAAAAGGAAGAATAAATTGTCCTTTAAATTAACTAAAAGGTAGTTCGAAAAGTATGATTTTCATTATACTATTCTGAAATTGTATAATTTTAAACAAACTATAGTATTATATCTCCAAGTGTCTTAAGTGCCAAGGCTCTAGGGAGAGAATCTCAATAAGCCTTTCTCGGCCATGTACACATAGCTATGAAGTTATTTGCCTTTTGGCTCTCAAATCCCTAACAACTAGGTTAGAACTGAAAATTTTAGTGAATTTAAATCAGAATGAAACAAAAACATGGATCTAGATGTACTAAAAGCCTGAGAATATATTCATTCAAGTCTCCATGTACTCATCTGAACAAACCCAAAGATGAACACTGGACAATTAAAGCCAAGTGTCAATCGTACCTTAATTGAAGAAGCTTATTGTGTATCTCTAAAAAGTTAGGCAGAGACAAAGTTAATCCTCTTTAGCCTCTCTTTATAGGTATTTACATAGTAAATTAAAAATGAGAAATATTTACCTCTGAAAATAAGGAGATAACCATTATCAACATTACAGTAAAACTCTGATGTCATTGAAACCTACTAATTACCAGAACACTCAGCAAAAAGGAAATTACAATTTCTACCCATGTCCACTGATGGCCAATAAGTAAGGAATTTCTATAATAAAATTTTACAGAACCAAATGAGGAAGAGAAAAGCATTTGAAGCAATATTCAAATGATTCCTCAAATTCCGGAATTAAAAATACATAGAGAGTCATGACATTGCATCACCACTCTCCAAAACCAAAGGAAGAGAAAATGGCACTGGAGCATCAGTAAATGAAATGATGTAAACAAAAAATATAAAACAATAAGGGGCTTCTATTATCTTGTCATATGAGCAAATCAGTACAAATGTCTCATACTCAGTAAGATTTAATGAGATATTATTTATTTGAAATATTGCCAACCTTTTTGTGTGGCATAAACTACTAAAGGCATGTGCTTGAAAAACTACAAACACAGAAGTAGCAATATCCTCAGTTAAAAGCAATCAAAAATTTTAAATTAGAAATACAAACAGAGGCACCCGCCACCCCTGCCCCCCCCACACACACACCCAAAAAAAAAAGTCCTGAGTTGATTACAAACTCTAATAGTTTCCATTCTGATTCATACACTGGCTCATTTTCACTAGTTTAATATTTGATAACTACTTTTTTAAAAGGGCAGTTATAGTAACTATGTCTGCAAGTTATTTCAACAGAAACTGCATGGTAGAAAAAACAACAGTCTAATTAGCTATTTGGCTGAATAATTTAACTGGATGAGGTTCTATTACATGCGATATCAAAACTCACCGCACTGCAAAAGTCAACCGTGAGTCATGATGAATGATTCTCCGAAATACATGACCTTCTGCAGAAATATATTAGCAATGATCAGAGGTGGGAACAAACTGAGTATATTCAAAATACATCCCCAATACGTGCACAAATGTGGAGAAATATGCCTTTACAATTTTCTCTCATTAAAACAGTGCATTTCATCAAGGATGCTTTACTCACCCATAGGGGATATTCGGCAACGTCTGGGAACATTTTTGGTTGTCACAACTGGGGCGTGGGGTGGGGGAAGAAGCAGGATTGTTACTGGTATCCAGTGAGTAGAAGCCAGGGGTGCTGCAAAATATTCCACAATGCCCAGAATAACAGTATAGCCACCCCAAACAAAGAATTACCCAAACCCAATGAGTGCCAAAGCTGAGAGGTGCTGCGTTAAGCTATAAGTTTTTCCAGAAAAAAAAAAGTCAGTTTTTTTTACATTATTCTGTTTCTCTAGGTTCTCCAGCATCATTCCGATCACATGATGTGCCTGTAATTAGTGTTTATTAAAGGGATGAATGAGGTTGTTGGAAGGATAGATGGATGGATGGTTAGAAGCATAGATACATAAGTGGATGGAGACAGGGAAGGATGGTGAACGAGACAAAAGATGTATGAGACCATGTATCAGCTACTAATTTATACTTTTTAATCCTTTACCACCTCTCCCAGCCTCCCACCCAATCCCATCCCCTCTTACCATCACCAGGTTGTCCTCCATATTTGTGAATCTTTTTTTGATTAATTTGGCCACAGTAATGTAATGGCTATGTGTAGAGCCAAAGGGAAGATAGAGAAATTAAGGGGATCGTTTCATAAAATATATAAATGTCTAGCCAATGTATTGTGTAGGTGAAACTAATAATAAAATAAAATAAGATGCTAAAAAATGTATGAGAAAGAACCAAAGGAGAATGAGTTCTATACTGTCCACATTCCATAAAAATGTAAATTTCGTGGAAGAATTCATTATCTCTACACAAACAAGTTGACCATGTACCCAACTTATTCCCTAATTTGATCGGTAATATTAGAATTTTCCTAAGCACCACAACAATATATTTCAGAAATAGTATACTAATGTCCCCAAAAGTTGTACCAAAAAAAATGTAAGAGCTTTTATATTTCTGTGTAAATTATTTGTTCCGATCACTTTTAGGGAGCAGCAGCTAACACAAATATAGGTATTTATGCACCCAGAAGGTTTGATAGTATGAAAGCCAAATAAATTTGGAAAATGTAGTACTGATCCACTGTAATAAACCGACAGCAGATACATCAGAAGAAAATTCTGGACAAGAAAACAGTAAAAATAGGGAGTTTAAAATGAGTCAGATAATCTCAAAAGGAAAAGAAAGCAAAGAACTGAATACTAGAGACATTAACATGCATATGCTTCTGTCTTCAGAGTTTCAAAAACAAACATTACTTCCTGTTAAATACACAAAACCAGAAAAGGCATCCAACTGCCCCTGAAACAGTGACAGGTGCCATTTTTTGCTCTGAGTAAATTGAAAATGTCCTTAGATTTCTCTTTTTTATATTAAGCCTATATCTACTTGCCTATTGCTCTGTGAAAGTAAAATATAGATAGTATTAAGAACCCCTTAAATAAAACTTTATTGTACTTAAGTAAACAAATTAGTTGTGTCTTCCTTACACCTTTCCTCTTACGATCTATTTTTATAACTATATTCCTAAATTTGGAGTTTTCTCTGAAATTTACCTACATTTATTTGATATTGTGGTGGACAAAATTAGAGAAGTTTTATTTAAAAAATTTTAAGCGACCAACAAATATAGATCAGCATGAAGATTAATTTCCTTTTAATAACATAGTAAAAGTTTTTCTACATCACAGTAAAAAATGATAGTAGCTTGTGTAATTAAACATGCAGGTGGGGTGAGCTGCATTCTCAGGAAGACAGCTTCCCAGTCAACTCTCCTCCAAATTCTGTGTGCTTTATTGTGTTTTAGTTCCAAGAAATACCGTGGATAACTAGCCTCAAGTGGATTTCTTCCTTTTTTTTTTAACTTCTCAGTAAAAACACAGAAATGAGACAGAGTCTTGACTTCTAACTTCTGTGGGTTATTAACTACACTTTGCTCCAATCAAAAAGGTTAATGAGATAAAAAGGAAATAAATTCTTTTCTAAATCATCATTTAAACTCTCAAATCTTTTGCCTGTGCTGTAGACATTACATTTGCAGGACCACTCTCCTCCATGGCTTTGACTTTACACTGGAAACCTAACACACATTGCCAGCACCAGATAAAAGTTGAAGTCAGTTGTTTGCATTCCCCAACAAGCTATAGCCCCTTATACACTCCCTCATGTAATCTGAGTTTTTTCCCCTATTGTGTAATGTACTTAATCACAACCAATTTTTATTTGACCTCCGTTATCTGAAAATGGAGATTCTTCCACTAAGATGATTTTTCTGAACCTGAATTGAATTTTATTGAGTCTAATTTCTTTTTTCTGTTGCTATCCTGATTTTCCAAAATTCCACCTACCTGTCCCCAGACCACAGCATCTTCAAGGAACTATAATGAATGCATTGGTAATTGAGCTTTGGCTTGTGCCATTGCTATTATATAAAAAGCTGAAAGAATTTTAAAAGGTAATTAATTAATAGCACTGGAGGATCTTGGCCAGGTACTGCTGCAGAGACCTGGACTTGCCACCTTAGCGCGTGTGGTCAGGGAAATAGTCCCTGGAACCCAGTTGTTTTGCTAAGAACTACTGAAAGGAAAACCTTGTAATGAGTCACTGGAGAGAAAACAGAACTGAGACTGGCGGTTTTAAAAACATCACCTTTGACAATTTTACCTGTCAGTTCTGACTCACTCATTGGTAGTTTCAAATGAAGCAGAATGCCTGAGGAGTGTAAAGACGTTTAATCAAAACCACATAAATTTTACTATAAATTTCAAACAGCATAAGCACACATAGTGTTGAAGAGGTGAGCGAAATTATTTGAACCACTTTCACATTAAAGTAAATATGACCTAGAGAATAACAGGGTAGATTGTTATTCGTGTTGGTTGGTCATAGTAACTGAGATCTGAAGGATGAGGAGGAGTCAGCACCTGAGACACAAGGGTGAGCAATTTCAGCAGAAGAAAGTGCAGACAAAACCGACAAGAGTTGTGTCTTTTTCACCCTTCAAAACATGCTGAGAGCTCTCCTTTCACAGAAGCCTCCCAGATCAACATCTATGAGCATGAATTATTCCACATCTTCTTGATACTTTCAGGAGCCCCATCAGGAAAAAATGCATAAAAATAAAATCAAGGAAAATTTTACTTTTTCATTTATCAAAGAATATTCTTTTTCAAATCGAAATTCTCATTACACATGAAACTATGTCCAGATGATTAGACTATTAAAAACCTCTGCTCTGTTTTGTGCTCCTCTGTGCACTCCTGTAGCACCTTCCACATACTTTTATACCACACTTACCTCATGACATTGAAACTGTTTCTCTCTCCATGTCCTACAAAAAAAGAAGTTCCTTACTGACAGGGATGCTCTTTTTTTTCTCTGGAACATTATAGATACTCTGAGCATTTGTAGAACTGTGCCACACAAATATGAAGGATAAAATTAGGCCCGAGCCAAATAGAACCTCTCTCAGTGTCACTCCAAACGTCATTCATATCCATGACCCACAAACTTCTTTTCAATTGTCTAGGGACTCAGAGAGCACATGCTTGGTAAATAAAAAAATAATTTAAAAAAAGCTTATTGTTAATTCAGAAATACATTATTCTTAGCCCCCAGAGTAGTCTGAAAAAGAGCAATTTCAAACAATGCGATCATCTGTTTCATTTTGGTTTTTTATTATATTGTGAATTTCAGATATACAGTACATTGGTTATACACATTTATAAAATGACATGATCTCCCCCAATTTTTCTAGCACCCATCTGTCTCTACGCAAAGCCCTTACAATAATATCGACTATATTCCCTATGCTGTATTCCACGGCCCTGTAACTGTTTATAACTACACACTTGTACTTCTGCACCCCTTCATCTTTTCACTCTGACCTCAATCCCCCACCTCTGGCAATCACCAGTTTGTTCTCTCATTCTCTGAGTCTGTTTTTATTTTGCTTGTTTCTTTTGCTGTTTAAATTCTGTATTTAAGTAAAATCATATTGTATTTATCTTTCTATGTCTGACTTATTTCACTCAGCATAATACCTTCTAGATCCATCCATGTCATTGCAAATGGTAAGATTTCATTTTTTATGGCTAAGTAATATTCCAATGTATAATGGTACTATAACTCCTTTTCCAATCATCTATCAATGGACACTTAGGTTGCACTCATATCTTGGCTATCGTGAATACCACTGCAGTGAACATAAGGGTGCATAGATCTTTAGGAATTAGTGCTTAGGTTTTCTTTGCAGAAGTAGTTTACTATAACCTTGTAGTGAAGTTTGATATCAGGTAGTGTGATTCCTCCAACTTTGTTCTTCTTGCTCAAGATTGCTGTGGCTATTTGAGATCTTTTATGGTTCCCTATAAATTTTTGGATAATTTGATCTAGCCTGTGAAAACTGCCATTGGTATTTTGATGGGGGTTGCATTGACTCCATAGATTTCTGTGGTAGTATGGCCATTTTCACGATGTTGATTCTTCCTACCCAAGAGCACAGTATATGTTTTCATTTATTTACATCTTCTTCAATTTCCTTTTTCAATGACTCAAATTTTCTGATGAAAGGTCTTTTACCTCCTTGGTTAACTTGATTCCTAGGTGTTTTATTGCTTTTAATGCAATGTAAATGGGATCATTTTTTTTTAATTTCTCTTTCTGGTAGTTCATCATTTGGTGTATAAAAATGCAAACTGAAATCATAATATTAATTTGGTATTCTGCTGCTTTACTCAATTGATTAATCAGTTATAACAGTTTTTTGGTGCAATGTTTAGGGTTCTCTATGTAGAGTAGCATTTCAACTGCAAATAATGATGGTTTTACTCCTCCCTTTCCAGTAGGATGCCTTTTATTTCTCTTTCTTATCTGATTACTGTAGCTAGGACTTCCAATACTGTGTTGAACAGAAGCAGTAAAAGTGGGTATCATTGTCCTGTTCCTGATCTTAAGGAAAATGATTTTAGTTGCCCCCCATTGATTATATCTGTAGATTTCCCATATAGGGACTTTATTGTGTTGACATATGTTTCTTCAACTCCCACTTTACTGAGAGGTTTTATCATAAATGGATGCTGGATTTTGTCAAAAGCTTTTCTCTGCATCTATTGATATGATCATATGAGTTTTACCTTTCAATTTGTTAATGTGGTGTATCACATTAATTGCTACATGGATATTAAACCAACCTTTTTCTCAGGAATAAATCCAACTTGATCATAATGTACAATATTTTTAAGGTATTGCTGAATTCAGTTTGCTAATATTTTATTGAGGATTTTTTTCATCAATGTTTATCAAGGATTTTGATCTATACTTTTCTTTTTGGTATTGCCTCTGGCTGGTTTTGGAATCAGGGTATTGGTGGCCTTGAAAGAAGGGTATGGAGCCTTCCTTCCACTGGAATTTTGGGAATCGTTTGTGAAGAATAGGTGTTAATTCGTCTTTGAATATTTGGTAAAATTCACCTATGAAGCTATCCCAACCAGGACTTTTGTTCTGCGGGAGTTTTTTGATGACTGGTTCAATTGTCCTGGTGGGAAATGGTCAATTTTGCTTTTCTGTTTCTTCTAGACTCAGTCTTGGGAGATTGCATATTTCCAGGAATATATCCATTTCTTCCAGACCGTCCAATGTGTTGGCATGTAATAGCCCGTAATAGTTTCTTATGCTCCTTTGTATTTCTGTTGAGTCCATAGTTACTTCTTTCATTTCTGCTTTTATTCATTTCAGTTCGTTAGCATCAATGGGATGTTGATGTCTCCTACTATGAGCATATCACTGTCAATCTCTCCCTTTATTTCAGTCAATAGTTTCTTCCTATATGTAGGTGCACTTCTTCTGGGTGTTGCTATGTTTCCAAGGGTTATGTCCTCTTGTTGTATTGATCTCTTTATCATTATGAAATGCCCTTCTTTTTCTCTTATAACCTTTTTTTTTAAGTGTATTTTGTCTGATATAAGTATTCCTACCTCAGCTTTTTTTTCTTTCTATTTGAATGAAATATCTTTTTCCATCCTTTACTTTCAGATTGTGTGTGTCATTTGATCTGAAGTGGATATTTTGTTTACCATTAATGTATGGGGTTTTTTTCTAATCCATTCAGCTACCCTATGTCTTTTGACTAGAACATTTAATCCATTTACATTTAAAGTAATATTAAGTTGGAGATGATGCAGAAAAAAGAAGCCTTATACACTGCTGGTGGGACTGCAAATTGGTACAGACACAATGGAAACAGTATGGAGGTTCTGCAAAAAACTAAGAATTGATTTACCATATGATCCAGCAATCCCTCTGCTGGGTATTTATCTCAAAGACTTGAAAACCCACATCCAAAAAGATACTTGCACACTGATGTTCATAGCTGCATTATTCAATTTAGCCAACATGGAAGCAACCAAAGTATCTTATGATAGATGATTGGCTAAAGAAGCCTTGGTACATATATACAATGGAATATTATTCAGCCATAAGAAGAGATGAGTCTGTCATTTGCTACAACATTTATGGACCACAAGATAATCATGCTTGAAATAAGCCAGAGAGAAAATGTTGAAAATCACATGATATCACTTATATGTGGAATATAAACCTAAAAGCAACAAATATCAGGACAAACGGAGACTCATGGACATGGACTATAGGCTAGTAGTTACCAGAGAACTATAGACTAGTGGTTACTAGTGGAGTGGAGGAAGAAGGGAAAGGTAGACAGAGTAAAGGGGGCCAAATATAGAGTTTAGGGGGAGGGTGAAGTGAGTAAATAAGATCAAATATATGGCAGCTGAAAGAAACTGGACTTTGGGTGGTAAACATACAATAGAATACATACATGTCAAATTATAATGTACACCTGAAAATTATATAATTGTATTAACCAATGTTATCCCAATATACTTAATTTAAATTTTCTTTAAAAAAATAAAATAAAAATAAAGTGATTATGGATAGTACATAGTCATTGCCATTTTATTATTCATATTTATGGGGGATTCCCACTTCTTTTTAGAGAAGTCCCTTAACATTTTTATAATACTGGCATGTGGTAATGAATTCCTTTAGCTTTTTACTGTCTGGGAAGCTCTTTATCTAACCTTCCATTTTCATTGACAGCTTTGCTGGGGAGAGTAGTCTTGGTTGAAGGTTCTTATTTTTCACCACTTTGTATATTTCATGCAGGTCTCTTCAGGCTTGCAAATTTTCTGATAAAAAATAAGCAGACATTCTTATGGGATAGTCTTGCAAATAACTAGCTGCCTTCTCTTGCCACTTTTAAGATTCTCTCTTTGTCCTTATTTTTTTGCATTTTAATTAATCATCTAATTAAATGTGTCTTGGTGTGGGACTCTTTGTGTTCTTCTTTTCTGTGACTCTGTGCTTCCTGGACTTGTATGTCTAATCCCTTTGTCAGGTCAGAAAGTTTTCTGTCATCATTTCTTTAAGTAGGTCTCAATCTCTTGCTCTCTTCTGCTTCTAGTACCCTTATGATGCGCATGTTAATATGCTTGATATTGTCTCTTAAACTTTCCTCATTTTTTTATTCATTTCTCTTTCTGCTCTTCCAATTGAATGTGTTCCACTACTTTGTCTTCCCACTCACTGATTCAATGCTCTGCTTCATCTAGTTTCTAGTTTATGCTCCTTTTCAGTTATTGTATTCTTCATTTCTAACTGGTTCTTTTTTATAACTTATATGTCCTTTATTATGCTTACTCTCTCTGTTGAAGTCCTCAATGAAATCAGCTATTCTTCCTCTAAGTTCATTAGGCATCCTTATAACCAGTGTTTTGTACACTGTGTATGGTAGGCTGCTTGCCTCCATTTTATTTATTTTTGTGAAGTTTTCTCCTATTGTTTCATTTGCAGCATGTTTCTTTGTTTTCTGACTTTATTTGCCTCTCTGTATTCATTTCTACATATTAGGAAGATTTGTTTGGTCTTCCAGCCTTGGCCTCATGACCTTATGTAGTAAAAATTCTTTGTGGCCAGTGGAATAGTGTTCTGATCACCAAAGGCTCTGGGTATTTTCCTTGTGTGGGTTGTGTATGTTCTCCTGTTATAGCTAAGCCTTGATTGCTTTTAGCATATCAGTAGATGAGATTGACTTTCAGGCTGACTGGCTGTTGAAATTGGCCACACCCTCAGGGTATGAGCTGCTGTGTGAGGCTCACCCTGTAGAACGGGATTAGGCCCAGCAGGTTCATATACCTATTGAGACCACCCTTCGGGTGTGCCACCTATGGGGCTCTTCAGGTTGTGCACTTCTGTGGTCTGACACCAGCCTCCAGGTGTGTTGCTTCTATGGCCTTTTGGGAGGGGCTGTCATGTAAGCCAGGTCAACCAATGCCTTTGATTGCTCGGGGCAATCTGGCAGGAGCTACAAAGTCATCCAAGGGTAGTCACTCCCTGATCTGAACCAGGAGAGATACTCTTCCAAGCAAGGCCAGGCTTAGGGAAGCTTAGGAAAAGGTCCAGGACACCCAAGGCCTGAGGATGGCTATCACGATCTACCCAAGAGACACTACAGCTCAGGCTGGCACCAGTGACCTGACACCAAAATCTCCACAGACATATGTGTCAGTGCAAGCCGAGGGCTATTGCCTGCAATAAATACACATCCAAGGGAAGGCGTAGGGAAAACTGCCTAGCAACAGGCCCAGCAATTTGTGGGTTAGGTGGGAGTGGGATGGGATCCCAGGTGGAACGGACTAATCTCACTGGCCAACACAGCTTCAGAGTTGGCCATGTAGGGGTAGGGTACAACACAAGCAAGGTAGCACTCATCTGTAAACTGCCTCTGATCACAGACACAAAAACAATGGTGGCTTTTCCCCAGCCCCCTCTGTGTTTCACAAAACACAATCTTTTCCTGTATGTCTCTTGCATCTCCCGAGCTGCCAGCTCTCCACTGAAGCCCATGGTGAATCTCTGCAAGTGGGTCTGTGCATGGGGCTTTTAAGAGGGACTTCCAGATTTTCAAGTTTCTTCCGTATCATCCAGATGATCAGAATTCGATTTTTACTGTCAGATTTGTGTGAACTCTTCTTCTTGAAACTGAAACCCTGGGATGAGGAGCCCATATGTGGACCTAGGACCCTTCATTTCTTCAGAAAGTCCTCTAAAGCTGTGCTCTCTGTCCCAGTTTTCAACCACCATGCAGGACTGGACTATTTTGTGTCTGCACCCATTCAACCACTCTCAATATGGCTTTTTCTTATTATCCTCAGATGTATGTGTTGTGATCAGCTAGACTTTAGATGGTTCTCCAAGTTGATTGTTTTATAATTTGATTATAATTTTAATGCAGCCATAGGAGGAGGTGAAACCTGCTTTTACCAAGCCTGCCATTTTGACCCCACCTCCTCCTGCTTTCTTTTAGCTGGATAAAAGTATATAATGTATTAATAAAATCTTGATTTTTATTATAAGCAAGTGATACCTAAAAACGCAAAATTTGACAGAATTACGTTGCAGCAAAAATTAACTCATATTTTTAATCTTTAAAATAATTTTAATTGCACAGAGAACACATGAATGTACACTCATTTTAAAAATTAAAATGTCCCAAATAAAGCCAAAGACCCTTTGATCATGATTCTTGAACCACGGCCCCTTTCTAGATGTAAACATCTTATTGTGTGTATTTTTCCAGACTTTTTAAAATTCTTATTTATAAATATTTACCTATGTATATAATAAGGTTCTAGTTTATTTCTTTCCATTTTTTTATAGATATTTTAGGGTATTAATCAAAGTCTACACAGACAGAAACATAACATACAAATGGCTGATAGAAGAGAGTCGATGAAAAGATTTCTATACAAGAGTCTGGGCAGCATTGTGAGACCCAACCAAGGACTATGAAGGAACCCAGAGTAATGAGCTCTGATTATCCCTGAAGGGACAAGGAGACAGGGAAAGAGTGGTTTCTAGGGCTTCAGAAGCATGTGACCCAACAGAAATAGAAAAATAACATAACCCACTTTTGTAGCAAGTCACAGGCTTGTACTGTACCTACAGTATAGCAGCAAATTATTATCCTAAGCTGTGATGCTCAAACTAGAAATATACCTGATCCCAGCAGACCATTTCACTAATCCATCAAGTAAATCACTGGTAAGTAATGGATCATATATATAAACAAATGAGTTCCATATGTGTGTGAGCTCATTATATACTTCATTTATTGTAAAATGTGTCCACTGGTCAGATGCAATGTTGTGTAGTTAGCTTGATAATTGATAAGGCATACCATATATCTACAAGTGACTGGTCAGATGGACATGTTCAGGGTATATCGCTCTAAATTTGATCAGAGAAATAGAACCACTATGGGTGATTGAGAATAAGAGATTTCTTATGGGGATTAGACCTGAGGCAATGGTGGAAAATGTGAAGCAATTTCTGTAAGTCTGTTGCCACTGAACTTCACGCGGGGCCTGAAACCAGCAGAACCAGCAGTATGGAAGAAAATATGGTCAGGAAGTAAAAGTGACAAAGGAAAAACTAGAACATTGTCTATCTCTGCTTTCAATTTTAATACTGCAGGTTACCTGCTGAATAAGTTGATGCCCTTCATCACAGAGATGCATTTGCACCTGGCCTGGGACTTACAGGAACTGAGGTAGAGATCTAGTAGGAGCTAGAAGAGCTCCAGGCCCAAGCTGTTGTCCCAACCAGCAAGGGGAGCAGTAATGTGAATAAGTTGTTATGGTAATTGCCCTATACCGGCCTTCACACCAAAAATGACTACTACTTTACTTCCATCTTCCAAATCTCACATAAAATCTTCTATGGTGAACCCTACACAGAAACATGCATGAAAAGGAATTCTGGAAACAGTTCTGGTTTAGCTAAGATGGCACAGTATGAAGCCATGACAGCAGACAAGGAAGGCATATCCACTATGAAATAAGTATCCATCCCTGCTAGAACATATCATTGCATCTTGCATAATAAAAAGAGGTTTAAAGTAATCAATGTGCCACCAAGTAGCTAGCTAATCACCCCAAGGAATGATGCCAAATTGATTTCAGCCATTGGCATGTTGGGATTCAGCAATAGTAGTACACAAATCGGCTTGGTTGAGGGAAAGTCCAAGATATTGAGCGCATGCACAGCTTCCATCCAGGTAACCATGGCTACATTACATGTGAGCTCCCTGAGCACGCACTGGAGTGATTAGAGACAGGAGCCGATGAAAATCCAATTGATCCACCTGATAATTAAGAGCCTTAACTAAAACAAATGCCTTTTGGTGGCCATTTATGTGAAAATATCTTCAGTGAGTACAGGATTTAATTAGCCAATCTAGCAGACTATTGACCCCTTTCCAGATGCCCACATCAATATATTAATACCTGAAACTCAAGGGAGTACATTGGGTTGAAAAATTCTGCCTGATTTAGTTTCATAGTTTTCTTCTTCAACTCATATATTTAAAATTCACTCTCATGCCTCTTTCCCATACTTTGGTCAATATTGGCAAAATTCTATAATGCTTTTAGTGTAAAGCTGTATTTTATCAGATAAGTGCTTATTCTTCTCTGTCCAGATTATGTTTAAAACTTTCATAATGGTCTTTGAGACAACTAATCCAGGTAAAGCCAAAAATATGTTTTTATGCAAGAAAAGCTAGTTCATTCAGGTTTGAATAAAGTTGCTGTTCTGCCAGCAAAATAAAGAAAAAGTTTTGGGACATTTAGTGGCTGTGACATTTAGTTATATGTGGATTATAATGCCTACCTTTCACTTGACCCTCATTCTATACAAACACAAGTGATAATCTGAGTAACCATAGTGTAACTGTATGCTACATGTGATCAAAGTCCAAAATCCTCTAGCTAAGGAAGATATACAGGTACTTCTCAAATATGTGAGCCAACCAATCCCAGAATCTTATTGAGGGACTATTTCCTGGGTCTTCTTTTTTACTATTTCTTATGTTGGGGGTGGGGGGGAATTTCACATTCAAAAGGAGTTAATGAAGAAATTATATTACAACAATGGTTGAGGCAGTAGTAAAAGAAACCACAAAGCACTGATAAAGAATTGAGGACTGGCAACAATAGAAAGCCATTACTATGCCTGTGGCTGAGGGGCGATGGGAAGGAATGCTACCATAAACCAGAGAAAGAGTCATTGCTGTAGAAGAAGGCCACCAACAAGATCTGGGGGCTGTGGTGGGGGAATGCAGAAACGCCAACATAGAATTCAGAAAGGAGGAAGCTAAGGAATAAATATCCTGATTTCATTCGCCTCCTGTCCTCCAAGTCCCAGTGATAGCCTCCATTACCTACACCCACACAGAAGCCAGAGGGCAAGAACCACTGGTTGATTCGGTTTGTAAAGTTCAGTGTTACAAGACACAGAGCAGAGTTGGCATAGTAAAAATGATGGAAAAAGATAATTAGAATAGCCATCAGTACACTTTAACATTCTCCCATTTCAAATATTTGCTTTGATGGTATAATAACAAATATTGGTATACATCTTCTTATACTCATTGCAAGTTCTTCCAAAGGGTGTGTAATAAGAAGTGGAGTTCTTAGGAAATATTGTATGCACAGGTTCATTGTGAATACGTACTGTTCAGTAGTCCCATGAGTACATGGCATCCTCTGACCACAATTGTTTAATTGGTCAACAGAAAGAAGGTATTCAAATATTTGACCAAATGAGATACAAGTTAGGGCAAAGGATTAATTACATTACCATAAGGCCAAAGCTTATCAATACCTTCCTTTCTGCTGGCTTGGTGAACTTATGACCAGTAAAGAGTAGTACTACCAGGTCAGAGGAGCACTGAGTATCATTATTGTATGGCTTATAACCTTATGAACCCAGGAACACCTCATCAACATTTTAGCTAACAAACTTTCACTTTAACTGCCACATTACTTGAACCTATTTCCAGATTTCAAGGCTGGAATTTTTAACTATGCCACAAATCCAAGAAACTTTCTAGCCTTAGGTATTATAAACTACTTATCATGTCCCACACTGCATATGGGCTTTCAGCCTAGAGAATTTAACCAGTTTCCCAGATTAATGATGAAGTTTAGATTTATTCATAGTGACTCTTCTTTATTTTAAAGTTTTTAAATGCACATAGATTGCTTCTATGTCTTATATATCAAATATTTGTATCAGGTAAGGTCCCATTGGGAGAAAATGGTACATAAACTAAAGTAAATAAGAAATACAGAATTTACAACTGTGTAAAGCACTTTTGCAAATAAAAGGTAATCCAACTCTAGTCTTCTTCTTCAGGTTTGTCTCTTATAAGATTTGAAGTGGTCACCATGCCTCAGCCCATTTCTAAAAGCCTAGCCCAAGTCAGAAGCACAAAATTGATGAAATCAAAAGCCCTTGAGGAACACTTAACAGGGGGATTCAGTGTGTCTTAGACATTGATTCCATCAAAACTTGAATGGAACCACCTTGTGGGGTCCCTCATTAGTTATCAAATAAATAATTGACACATGATCACTTTATATGAGCTTTATTTTTAATTTTTTAAAAATTTTACATTGACTTCTGAAGATTTCATCAAGATACCCAAGTGGACTCATGTTTTGTTTGTTTCTTTCTGGTTCTTGGTGAACTTTGCTTCCAATTCTGGTTTGCACAGGGCTGACTGGTTATTCCTCACTGATAGCCACAGAGATTATGAATTTGAATTTATGATCAAAATGTTAGTAATCTCCTTCAGATGATGGGACCTGTTTTCTATCAGAGAAGAGATGATCGAGAATTTGATTTGTTCATCACCTCTTGTGTGTTTAATATTTTTGTCTCGTCCATGTGTTCAGTTTGTCTTATTTTCATTACAATTAAAGGTTTCATAGAGAGCTAGTGTGTGGTTGTTTGCATCCATCTATCCTTTTAATGTTTGGTAAATCTGAGTCGTGATCTGTAGCTGAAGTTCTACAACTGGCCCTAATCTTTTTATGTGATTGTGTTTCTGTAATAGAGGAGGCTTTTCTCTCGTATGAGTTGAAATATTTTCCTACTTCAAGAACATATTTCTAAATTAAATATGAATCTTCTATCAGGACTTCTGTTAGTATTGAATTATAGGGATTAATGTGTCTAATTTGAATCCTCAAATTCCCCAAAAAATAAATATAGCTAAATTTCTACTGTTTTATGTATGCCATCTTTCTCAGAAAAAAAAAATTATTATAGAAATTATGGCTCAGAGCATTTTTATGTGAGGATTCAAATTCAAATAATCAAAATCAATTCTTGGACAACATTGGTGAATAAAATTTTCTCTAAAATGCTCTTATTCTTCTCCCTGATCTTATCAAAATGTAAAGCATAAGATAAGCACTTAAATTTGCAAAAGATGTAAAATTATGCATCAAATCAATTAGAATTATAATTCTGACAATTTCTTGTGAACCCATTGAAATACAACTTCTGATTCCTTGGTTGTTTTAAGAATTTGGTTTCATGTTAATATTCAGTGGATATTTGTTAAATAATTTTAAAGAAGATTGAGTATTGCAACATTGGTCATAGGGGTGTGTGTGCGTGTGTGTGTGTGTACCACCTTACTTATACCTTTCTAGAGAGTCTATTTTTTTTGGATCTTGGTAGTAAATGTGTTCATTTTTGCTACTTTGAGAATGTGGAAATAGGATGTGGTAATGGGGGGGGGTTATATTTTGAATATTCCTGAGCTTTGTTAGTCTACTAAAATAATTATGTACAACAGACAAATCATATTACTCACTGTTAGGCTGACGAAGACTCTCACCTTCACCAAATTTTATTCAGGCTCTTCTCAGTGCTCTTCTTCACTAGGCCTCACTGTGGCTCATTCATGCTGGGCTGCATAGCCCAGTTTTAGCAAGAATGCTACTAATAAGTCAGTTCAGAGAAAATTACTCACTTTAGCTATCCAACAAAATTTCCAAACTCTTATTCTTGATATTTGATCACCTTGGACTTCCTTTAGTAAGAATCCTGTTATATCAGCTTAGCAAGCATTCTACCTACCATCAACGTCTCCTGTTGATAATTTTCCATCCACCGACCCGCCCCCCATGCCTCTTTTTGCCTGTAGAAGGTTCAGGAAATACTTGTTGGCCTTGATTTTGAGTATATATGTGAGTCTGAGAAGAATAATGCTCTTTGTTGATATTTTGGCAAATTTTCCATAGCTCTGTTTCAATCTTTTTAACTTAGAAATACTTTAACCGCCAAAAGCTATATATTTAAGGAGGACTAAAATGGATATTTCTCTGTTAGAATTACATGACAAATGTATCTTGGTGTACTTATTCTACTCTTCAATAAAGGCAGTAACTGTTATTCTTTACCTTCTATATAATCTTCTCATTAGCAGAATTTTACCTTACAAAAATAAGTGTTTGTCTCTTATGTTGACTTTATAGTCTATATTATTTAAAAATACAGTTAATTGTCTATGAAAGAGTAAAGTTCCTTCTACTGTTTATTTCAATATATTTTCACTGTGATTAATAGGTAGATATGCTACAACCATCCTGGTTCTCTACACTACTGTTATGGGTTGATTTGTACCCACCAAATAAATATATTAAATTCCTAACACCCAATACCTATGAATGGGACCATATTTAGAAAAAGGGAGTTTGCAAATGTATCCACTTAAGATGGACTCTTACTGGATTAAGTGGATTTCAGACACTTATTTCTGTTCTGTTGACCATAAAGAAGACTGTCATCTATGTGTTTCTAAAAATAATTATATAAATATTATTCCTTAGAAATTTATACTTAAAATTATGCTCTTTGGTTCACAAATACTTTATATGTAACTCTTTCCAAAAGTAAATGTCTCTTTTTCCTGAGTGAGAGACAAAATGGATTCAATATCAGTGTGTATAATCAAATCAAGGTAGGACATCAAGAGCTTTCCTCTGAGTTTGATCATCAGTAAAGAACATCAGTAGTCAATGAGGCACTTCAAAATACAGGTTCACTTAATCTTTCTGTAATTCACTAGCTGTCTGCATACTCTCCTCATTGCCACTTTCATTTCTTTGTTTCTGAATGTGTAAATGATAGGATTTAGAAAAGGAGTGAGAACTGCATCAAAGATAGCCAGAAACTTATCCAAGTGTGTGGAGGGAGATGACCACGTATAGAAAAATATCAAAGGACCAAAGAACAGGACAACCACAGTGATGTGGGCTGACAGTGTGGACAGAGCCTTGGATGAACCCGCTGAAGAGTGTTTCTGAACAGTGAGAATGATGATGACATAGGAAATGATCAGTATAAAGAAGACACCAACAGACATGAAACCACTGTTTGCCGTGACCATGAACTCTAGTTGGTAAGTGTTTATGCAGGCAAGTTTGATTAACCGAGGAAGGTCACAGTAAAAGCTATCCAACACATTAGGACCACAGAAGGGCAAGTTTACCACAAAAATCAGCTGAACCATGGAGTGAATGAGGCCAGTCAGCCAGGCAGCCACTAAAAAAAAGGTACACATCCTTGGGCTCATGATGCTCAGGTAGTGAAGAGGCTTACATATGGCAATGTATCTGTCAAAGGCCATGGCTATGAGTAGCACCATCTCCACACCACCAATGACATGGATGAAGAAGATTTGCATGATACAGCCACTAAAAGAAATGACTTTATGCTTTTTGAAAAGGTCATAAATCATCTTGGGAGAAGTGGCAGAAGAAATTCCCAGGTCAACGAAGGAGAGGTTGGCCAACAAAAAGTACATGGGGGAGTGTAAGTGAGAGTCAGAAGTCACAGTGAGCATAATGAGGGAGTTTCCCATCATGCTTGCCACATACAGTGTGGAAGAGAACACAAAGAGGAGAAGTTGGATCTCCCAGGTATCAGTGAGTCCCAGGAATACAAACTCTGACACTGCAGAGTGATTCACTCCATCCATTGGCTTTGTCAGCAATGCTACCTGAAAATAGAAGTTGTGATAATCGCATGTTGTTCATGAGATACAAGATTGATCAAATGAGTAATAGGAATTCTACTCTCATTTTTTTATTTTTGGTTCAAGACGAAAAAAGCCCAGCTCTGGTATCACAAAACTTTTAACCACTTCTCAACTACATCCATTTTCAAGACCACAAGCCTTATTCTGGCAAACAGATGCTTCTTCCTGACTCCCTACCTCTGGAACATATTTATCTTCAAGTTTCATTAAATCTTTGCTTTATATTATCAGCATGTATTTTACTATCTATTTTATTTTAGTTAACTGAGTACGGTTCTAATTCACCTACTAGATTGTAAGTGTCTTGCAGGAAGAGATTATGATTTATTCCTATCTGGATTCCCTGAAGCAATGAAAAAGTGGTTCACACAGAGGTCCAAGGCTATAAATCTTCTGTTACCAGTTTGCATCATGTTAGGTGCAGAAATTTAGAGTGTTTATAAACTTCTCTAGCAATTTACATCACAACAAAATCCAAGTATATAATTTTATATTTACCAAAGTTTCAATTCATGAATGATTGGGAGAAAACAACTGGTTTTTCACTAAAGATAATTTGAGAAGCATGGCCATAGAGCTCTTAACACATGATCTGAGAAGCTTAAAACTATGCAGGGCTTCAAGTTGTAGTAAAAAGCATTTTGTTCAAATCTCTATGGCAGGAATTACCACATTAATGTAAATTTAGTTTTATTTCAAGAAGCAGCATAGCACAATGAAAAGAACATGGTCTTTGGATTCAGAAAACTAAAATCTATACTATAATTCAGCCACTTACAAGGTGATACTGGGCAAGTTACTTGAATTCTTGAACCTTAGTTTATCTATGAAATTGTAATTAACAAAACTAATTTCACAGGGTAAGTTCTAGGGGTGAAATAATTAAATTGTATCTAGTTTGGAGGTTTTCATATAAAAATATTCAGTAAATGTTCAATTTACTTCCCTTTCACTTGTTCATAATAGTGCTCAACACTTGAAATAAATGAATAATAAAATAAAATTGTACTGGTCAGCAGACAGCATCAAAATTCCATATCTAAAGGGTATTTCAATAATATAATTTTCTCCTAATTAATAATAGATTATCACATTCATACTCTTTTAGTGATCAAAATTAAAACTATCCTGTGCAGATTAAATACATTTGCTCTCAGAAAAGACTGCATTTTTGGTAGTACTTACTTAAAATGTCATCTATTAATTTTTTTGTTTGTTCTCCCCTCTGATGTGACTGCAACACCCATAAAGTTAAGGAATACATTTATCTTGTTATCTAACGTATTCTAAAACTTTGAATCACACTACCTAATAGGAATATGTAAATATTTCAGGAAATAAATAATTGCTAAAAGAAAAGGATGTATTTGGATAATTAAAAAATACATGGAACTATACCTCATTATATAATTAGGATAGGTTAAAAAATCACATAGTTTCTAAGCAACTGAGAAAAACAGAAAATAAGGGATTATAAAAGTGAAACAAAATTAGGGGAAATGAGAAAATAAATGAGATTAAAAGAAAATCTAAAAATGATGAAGATATTAGAAAGTATGTGTATAATAACTAAGAAAGAATAAAGCTTACTTTAAATAAAGTAAAAAGTAGTTTGTGAAGTATGATATCATTACACTCTTCTGAAATTCTACAGTTATAAATAAATTACAGTATATTTCCGGGTGTCTTTTAAGTGTCAAGACTCTTAACAGTATCTCAATAAGCCTTTACCAGGTGTAAACATATAGCTGTGAATTGATTTTTCCTTTCATTTCTCTAAACCTTACCAACCAGGTAAAAACTGGGAATTTTTGGAAAAAATAATTTAAATCAGAATAAGATATAAACATGGGATCTTGATGTACTAAAAGCATGAGAATATATTCATTCAAATATCAGAGAATACAGAAACTAAAAGTTTAGCTCATCGCAGTTCAAAGATATGATTTCATTCACCTAAAAATCATCAAATATCCATAGAGAAAAACTTGTAAATAATTGCGTTCTGAAATCAGCTTCTCTTATAGATTGGCTATACTTTGAAATAACTTTTCTTAAACATTTAACTATATTTATAATTTTTTAACTAATTAGTAGTCCACGATGCAAAAAATCAAGGGCTAATTCTTTACCTCTGTTATGACTCATCTCTTTTTTCTTGA
Source organism: Cynopterus sphinx (assembly GCA_030015415.1). Taxonomy (NCBI): domain Eukaryota; kingdom Metazoa; phylum Chordata; class Mammalia; order Chiroptera; family Pteropodidae; genus Cynopterus; species Cynopterus sphinx. Next base: position 80,598,031 of record CM057384.1, read on the forward strand.
TCCATATAGGACTGATTAATTCTCCAGACAGATTCCCAGCTATTTAATCCTTTATAAATGAAGAAGATATTGATAACAGGTCCCAAGTAGTAGAGTCATCAAGTTAAAAGGGATATATAGAAAGCTGTTCAGTTTGAACAAGGTACTAATCTAAGTCATCATTCATATAAATGTCCTCAATTTAATAAATTGTCAATTGAACATCTCTCAGCTCAAACCCTGCATTTTTATCTTTAAAATTGTTACAAAACCTTCCTTACATCCAAGTAAAATCTTGCCTCCTCTAACTTAAGACCACCTCTGCTTTTAATTTATAACTGTGGGAAACATAAATCATTATGTTCTTTTCAAAAAACTTTTTATATACATGAATGCAACAAAATAAATCATCCCTTATTTTTCTGTTTGTAAAATTCTCCTCACTTATGCCCTTTTATAGAAAAAAAAATCTTATTTGTCTACCTTTCTTCATTCTACTTTCAGTTTAGAGTTAAAATTAATACAAAACACTCTAATTCTAAACCACATAAGAGACCAGGAAAACTAGTTTATCTGCTGGTACTTCATGTATTTTTTAATTGTCCACATCATATTTTAAAGTGGTACCACATTGGAAATTATTCAGCTTTGGCTTTTTTGATCTCCATGTCTTTTATTTCTATTGAGATGTCTATGAAATCCTTTTCCCTCTTGTAAACTTAAAACTCTCCTAATAAATTTGCTTCCCTTTTCACAGAAGATAATCATTTATGCTCTTTTTTTTTTGAAAAACTAATGGAGAGAAAAATATAATTAACCTCATATTTTTTATATTTTCACACATCATCAATTTTTTTTTGCCAGTTTAACAAGTGCCAGAAGGTTAGAATCATTTCTCTAATGGACATTAGTAACAGAGTGATTAATTACACCCTATACTGAATCCAAAATATTAAAAAGCTATTTGACTTTTTCTAATGTCTTTGACATTACCCTAGAAAAATCAATGTCAATGTCAGTTTACCTTTTCTAATATGTCAACAAACTTTTTCACTAATATTGTTCTGTACTATGCAATTCCTTATCCTAGACAATATCTACTTTGTTTTAGGATGACACTCAAACACTTCGGGATATGGCTCATATTCATAGCAATTCCAAAGACAAAATTATGTCTGAACTAAAGCCACTCTTTGCATTGTTAAATTTATTTCTGTCTTTCCATTTTACCCATATAAATGAACCGCATCTTTCAGAAGTCTGAGGTTTTCCTGTGTTCTCCAACATAGAGAGCCATATAAAATCCTTCTGCAAGAAGAAATATACAATGTGAGAGGACAATGACAAAGTGATACTGCAAAAGCCTGCCAGTTTAGAAGGAGCTTATGGATCAAGGGACTTTGCCCCTAGAGAACTATTTGGTTTGACCAGAGCAATGAAAGGATCTAAAAACTAATAAGACACCAGAGAGGAAGAGGGAAAAAAGGGTAAATTATTTTGTTTAAAAGCTATTTTGTTGGAAATTTTATAAATATTGGTAATTACCTATTAGAATTAATTTCTGAAAATTGGTACATATTAATTGAAAAAATTAACTGTAACCATCATGATCATCTCCCCAAAAGCCAATGTACTTAATTTTTTAGTATAGTTTAAATAGTAGAAGAATGTACATAACATTTCATTTTGATACATCATATTTTGAGTAATTATGGAAGATTTAACTATACAGAAGTTTATTCTAGTGAATACAGCTTTAAAATAAGTGAAACAACTGAAACATATATCAACATAAAGAAATTAAGATACATCCATACAAATTCTCTGAAACCATTGGAAAGCAAGTTCAAACTCTCTATAGTTAAAGACAACCATAACACACTGTTGAATAAAATTCTTGGTAGCAAAATAGCATGAATAGTATGTTACTATGCATGAAAATGTGTATGCACACACACATATCTGAATAAATAGACAATAAACTTTCTTCAGTAACTACTTCAGGACAGCGGTATTGTTAGGTGAGAAAACAGGGATTTTGCCTTTCAATTTCCTATACTTGTAGCCAGGATACTGACAGAACAAAAATATGGCACACTCAAATTAGGTAACTGGAAAAGAGCTTAGTGAAGGGACAAAGTCAGCTGGAAAAGGGTTGGATGGGACTGCAGGGAAAAATGGAAGCTATTACTTTCTCTATGCATTCATTCTTGTCTTTTATTCAGGGGATAAACAGGGCAGGAAAGATAATAGTAGATAGAAGAAATTGAGCATCATAGAAGAATAATTAGCTATTATATCATTGCATAGTGATCTTAACCCAAATGTAGCATCCACCAGTGTACTTCATATATGTTACATAACAGAAAAAGAGGGAAAAGATAATTAATATAAAACATAGCTATCATAATCCCCATTTGTATAGATGGCCATAGGCCTAATTTGATAACAGAATTTCTCTCATTTCATCTTATCTTCCATCAGTACTAAGGCTGGACAGGGTACTCTACCTAGAAAGATAAACAAAACTATTCCTATAAGTTAGCAGTCTTGAGATGATCTTTTGTTTAATGAGATGTCACTATTTTCCATTAACGAGAACTGCTGGGCAACTACGTACTAAAAAGCACTCCAAAAAAGCCCCTGAGTTCTGGACTTAATATTTCTTGTCCCCATTATGGAATAGAAACTAAATTTATCTCTAGCAATTGAGATCTGTGTCCCTGACAAGCAGTACTGTCCTTAGGCCCAAAAAAGAGAATCCTTTGCCCTGATCTCTATCCTACTGGCTTTAAATTGATCCCTTCCCAGAAGTCATGCCCTTTACCGTGGTGTAAAGATTTCAAGGAACCAGGAGACATGTTCACATGAAGTTTATGTTCACCATTCTGGAATAAGATCTGTTCCCCAAAACCCAGGAATTTTTTTCAAATTTCTTTGGGACTCTCCCAAGTCCACAAACATGGCTTTCCAAGATTTTGTACAGATATGTATATATAATTACCAAATATACTTATCAACATAGAAGTTGCCTGATTTTTAACTTTCAAATATTTGTATGTAAATGTATATATGATATATATATAGACATTATGTATATGTATGTATGTGTACATATGTGTGTATATATACATATATGTTTGTGTGTATGTATGTATGTGTATGTGTGTGTATACATACATACATTATATATATATATATATATATATATATATATATATATATATATATAATTACTTATGGACTCTTACCTCAGTATCCACAGATGGGAGAGTTAGGTCCTTTTCTCAGCTGGTTCAGTGACATAAGAAGCCCAAAGTGGTCGAAAACCAGACTCATCTGTGATCCCTTTGGAAACATTCTTCCCTGGGGTACTAGGCCCTTTGAACCTACTAAAGCAAAGTTTACAAGAATAGTAGGAAGCATAAATTTCTCAAGTAAATTATTTGGTCTTATTGTTAGAGTGACTTTTTTCACCTTGGGTTCATATAGTCCAGCTTTAAGACAGATTTAGACTAGTTTAAGACATGTACTATATGCATCAAATAGCACCCTAAACTTGCAAAGTGTTCACCTCCCACTTGGTACAAAAACTGAGCATTCTTTAGGTCATTGCACTACTCTGTCAAGACAGTTGTTTATAGGTATTGGAACACAAGTAAGTCTAGTGAATGCCATGGTTATAAGTCCCTGGTCACATTTCACTTCTATAAAAATATGTCCAGATGCAATATTGTATGCAAAATTATAGCAATTGATAAGACAATAAAGGTATTCTATGAATCAATAAATGGTAGTGCTGGAAAACAGCACTGTGGGCAGGAAAGACAAAACAGTTCAATAAATAAAAATAAATAAATGACAAATGATTTATATTATATAAATAAATTATATATTACATATATAATAAACGTGTTTATATGATATGTATTCATAGTAATATATTATTTATTTATTTACATAATATATTTATAATACAAATATATTTATAAGTATTTATAATATTTATCATATATTTTATATAATATATATTTGTAAGATATATTTATATATATAATGTTTATCTCTATGAAGTGACATTAGAGATAGACAGCTATAGATATAGAGATAAATATCCCTATGAAGATAAGTACCTCTTCATTCCATAAAAGAAGGGTTTAACTCTATTTGACCTGCCACAAGATAGACAGCTAGTTCTCTCAGAGTGGTGTGAAATATGGTACTATGCAGGTTGGCTGTCCACTTACTTTTGCGTTTTGAGCTTGGGCATTTGGAAGTGATGGTAGGCAGATCAGTCTTAGTGAGGGGAAATTAATGTTCTTGATTTTACACAGAGATGTCAACTATGCTACTATAGCCACCTTTGGTACAAATTAAGCAGTTTTAGAACAACTGAAGAAAGAAGTTGACTGATAGCCACTGGGCAGGCCATTTTGTTCCTGTATAGTGAATAACTACTAATAGGCTTTTATATGGTTATGAATGCTGTCATTCTCTGGGCTGTTCTGAGATATCAGGCTACATAAGTAAGATTTGTGTCACAAGCCATCTTTCCTTCCAAAGGACATGTACAAATAAAGGTATTCACTGAGGTTCTTACCATTAGAAGGGTTTTCCTTCACTATTGTTCATCAAGATAATCTCTGGGTAGAGATAATGCAATAGCCATTTACTCAGCTGATACCAGTATAACATGTATAACCATTCATAAACCAGGCTGTATTTTCTCCTCCATGTGGGGGTGATGAGATCCCCATTGGTGGGGAAGGCCCACAAATTGAAATTGTTTTCAAGTAAATGAGTTATTTTAATATTATTTATAGTGCAGGAGTTAAGATAACAGATCCTGGTTCCAAACTGTAAGACTTTGAATCTAGGCTTATTACTTATAGGTCTTGAGGGCATTTAACATCTTTGTGCCTCAGATGCCTCCTCTGTAAAATAGGGATAATGAGGGTATCTGCTTCATAAAATTCAAGGTAAAATGCTTAGAACAATACATAGACTTAGGCTGCACAATTTCTAGTAAAAGAAAACCTGTACACATATGCTATAAATATTTTATTTTCTATTTACTGAGATATTTTAAATTTGTTTTTCTGGAAGAAGCACAATATTCTCAGTATGACCTACTTAAGCAGAGTACATAATTCATCAATCACATTGTTTCCCACAAAAAAAAGCACAACATTTGTTGTAAGTATTTGGGGGAAATTTCAGGCCTACAAAATAGAATGCAATCAAATATCTCTCTGAACATGTCTGTAGATAAAAAAAAAAATACTGTTAATAATAAATTTTAAACAGTTTCTTTATAATCAACACAATGGTTTAAAATTCAGCTTTGGTAGGACCTGAACGAGGAAATGTACAGTAGTGGTAGAAATTAGGAAAAGATTTAGAAATGATAAAGAAGTGCTAAATCAGGGATGTGGAATACAGCATAGGGAACATAGTCAATAATAGTGTAATAACTATATACAGTACCAGGTCAGTACTAGATTACTCAGGGGGATCACTTCGTAAATTATATAAATGTCTAACCATTATGCTGTACACCAAAAACTAATTTAAAATGATATTGAATGTCAACTTTAAAAATAAAAATTTTAAGAAAAGAAGTGCTAAATGTTAATGATAATTTGCTAGAAAGAAGAAATAGAACTGAGAATTATAAAGCTCTCTCTTCAAATAGAACTACAGAAAAGAGTTGATAGCGTGAAATGTAAGCAGAAATTCAAATACAAAATTGATATGAAAGTGAAAAGGAATTGACCTAGCAACTAGAGGAATGGTTTCTGGTGCCTGGCTCTCTCTGGTGATTTCTGACTGTGTGCCTTTGGGCAAGTTGTAGTCACCCCTCAATTCCTGGGTTTTAGTATGTACAACTGAGGGGATTGGAACAAACAGTGTTGGTTATCCCTTCTAGCTTTAAATTTAAAATTCAAACATAGAATTAACAATTTCTCATACTGACAGATAGATGAGCCTGGTAAGGAGGCAAAATATGTTGAAACTGGAGAAATAAAAAGCAAACAGAGTAAGAACAAAGAAATTAAAATCAATAAATAGATGAAAAATAATATGAATGCACATTCCATCTATCAATAAAATAATATGTCCAATATAGATAGGAAAAAGATAAAATATTATTTGTTCAATCACGTGGTGCTCTCTTAGACCATGTAAGTTACAAAGAATATATGATATAGTTATTAAAACTGTGACATACAGAGTGTCAAAGAATAATATCCCTTCTAATTTAATGATGAAATAGATAACATAATTTAATAGATACTAGATTTCTAGGCATATAACATGGCATAAATCTTGAGTATATCTCTGAAATTGTATAATGTTTTCTCTGCAACCAGCATGAGAAAAAATCTATGATTCCATGTGTTTGAAGATAGTTCATTTATGAAATCTTCCTGTAATGCAGAAGATGACTACACAGTCTCTTCATTGCCACTTTCATCTCTTTGTTCCTGAATGTATAAATGACTGGATTCAGAAAAGGAGTAATAAATGCATCAAAAATAGCAAGATATTTATCCAGGTGTGATGTTGGAGAAGGCCATGTGTAGAAAAACATCAGTGGCCCAAAGAACAAAACCACCACAGTGATATGAGCTGACAAAGTGGAGAGGGCCTTGAATGAACCACCTGGAGAGTGTTTCCAAACAGTGAACAGAATGAAGATATAGGATATGACCAGCAAGACAAAGGATCCCACTGAAATGAGCCCACTATTGACAGTAACCATGAACTCCAGTTTTTGGGTTTTTGTGCAGGCAAGTCTGAGGAGCCGGGGAAGGTCACAATAAAAACTGTCCAATATGTTAGGGCCACAAAAAGGCAAATCTACCACAAAAATTAATTGAACCACTGAATGAATAAAGCCAATGATCCAGGAAGTGGCTAAAAAGTATAAACACATTCTTGGACTCATGATGGTCAGGTAGTGGAGAGGCTTACATATAGCCACATACCTGTCAAAGGCCATGGATATGAGTAGCACCATCTCAGTGCCCCCAATAGCATGACTAAAGAATATCTGAGTAATACATCCACAAAAGGATATAGCTTTGTGCTTCTTGAAAATATCACAAATCATTTTAGGGGCTGTGATCGAGCAAAAAAACATGTCAATGACTGAGAGGTTAGCCAGGAGAAAATACATGGGAGAGTGCAGATGAGTATCCAAGGTTACAGTGAACACAATAACTAGGTTTCCCATCATGCTTGCCAAGTAGAATGAAAAGGAGAAGACAAAAAGGAGAAGTTGATTCTCCCATGAATTGGTGAGTCCCAGGAACACAAACTCTGATACAGTAGAGTGATTCATTCCATTCATGGCCTAAGACACCAGGATCAGTTTTCATGTTATCTAAAAGGAAAAAATAAAATGAAAAATTATTGCCGAGGCGAATATTAGTATTCAAAAAAGAAAGTCTCCAGTCCATAAAAACAATCATAATATTAACATCTCACACAGCCAAATAATCTTCATCACATGCACATTAGACTTCTACTTAGAGGAATCAGCTGCTTCCCAAATGACGTTATGGTTTTCAAAACTACTACTACTGACACAGATGAAAAAATGGCATAGATGATAGAGGCTCTAGTGATCAAATAAATCAAAGTTGTGACGGAAACAAGGAGCAGCAGCAAGGAAAAATCACGTAGGATTAACAAGCCATGTGACTAGGAAAAAAACCAAGAAATTACCCTGTAATAGCAGAAGGTAGAATGGTGCGAGGACACAGGGCTACCCAGTCTCTCACAGCTAAGTGAGCTGCAGACTGCGGCAGCAGCAGCAAACACCTTTTTACCTTTTAAAAAAGCCGCATCTGTGAGCAGATTTTCATGGTGATGGACATGCTCAGTCTAAGCACCAGAACCAGTTCAACTGTGCACAGAGGGCACCAGGAACTTATAGGGAGACCTTGTTGGAGTGAGGGCCAAGGTGAGACTTGCTCAGTACAGAAGTGCTGACAGTATCTATTGTTCCCTGTTGAGCCCTCCCCCTTACCAGTGGACATAGTATCACCAAAGCCATGACATTATCAAACTGGATAACAGTGGTTGCTCTGCCCAGAGGATTCCCTGAAACCCCACTTCCCCTGACTTGCAGCCTACCCAAGTCACATCCAGGTATATGTTCAGCAAGTTAGGTGCTCTTTTCTGAGCAGCACCTAGACTCACACTGGAGGCAGCTGGCCTTGGTTTCTGGTGTGGCCTTTTGAGGCAACTGTAAGCACATGTGTGGATCGCTTGCTGATTCTTAACAGGTGGCTCTAGAGGGGTAGAGAAGTGGGCTAAATTTGGCCTGCAGCTGAACCCCTCTCAGAACTGTGACATTGAACACCTACTTTACAAATCCACACTAATAAGACCGGGAGACTTAGGAGCTTTGCTTAGTACATAGAAACAGACACAGAAAGACAGCCAAAATGGGAAGACAAAGAAGCAAAAGCCGTATGAGAGACAGAACAGAGATCCAGACATAATGGAGTCAAGTAATCTAACAGATGCAGAACACAAAACACTGGTTATAAAGATGCCAAATGAACTTTTGAGAAGTGTAGAGAACTTCAAAAAAATAAACGTAAAAAATGGAAATGGAAATTATAAAAGGGAACAAGTCTGAAATGAATAATACATTATCTGAGATGAGAAGTATATTAAATGGAATAAACAAAGAAATAAACAAAGTGAATAAAAATGAGGATTAAATGCCTTATCTAGAGGACAGGAAAGCCAAGGAAACTCAAATAGAATGGCAAGAGATAAGATGCCAAGACTCTAACAATAATTTAAGGAGAATATGGAACACTATTAAGGGTCCATCTGATTGGTGTAAATAAAGAAAATCAAAATGTTGAACAGCTGTTTGAAGAAATAATGATGAAAATTTCCCCCAGGAAATAGACATAAAACCCCAGGAAGCTAAGAGAATTCCAAAAATCAGGGATCCAAAGAGGCCCACATCAAGACACATCATAATTTAAATGCTGATGTTTAAATACAAAGAAAGAATATTAAAAGCAGCCAGAGAAAAACAGATAGTTACTTATAAGGGAATACCCATAAGACTTGCAGCTGATTTCTCAAAAGAAACTATGTAGGACTGAAGGGCTTGGCTAAAAATATTTGGCAAGATGAAGACCCAGGATCTATAACCAAGAATAATTTATCCAGCAAAGCTATCAGTTAGAGCTGAAGGACACTTAAAGAGCTTCCCAGACAAAAATAAACTAAAGGAATTTAGCACCACCAAGCCAGTATTACAGAAAATGTTGGAGGTACCACTTTTAGAAGAAAAACATATACCAAAAACAAGAATAGAGAATAGTAATAGCTACATTCCTATCAACAAATACCTTAAATGGGAAATAATTAAGTGCTCTGAAATATAGAGAAGCTAAAAGAATAAGAAAATAAGACCTCTATATATGAAAAGGAAGGGGGTGGAAATAGATATTGCTTTGATGGACCTAGAAGGTATTTAAGTCAGAAAGAGAGAGATAAACACTATATAATTTCACTTATATGTGCTATTCTAATAGTTATATAACAATTTTTCATCCACAGCATACAATTTCCAGTCTCTGTTCTATTATTCATATTGTTCAATTAGACTTTAAAAGTTTTCTTTCCATTTTTGAAATTTCTCTCATTCTATTCTTTAACTAACAGAATTCAAATCTTAATGTTAAGTTCAAATGCGCCACCATTTGTGAAATTTTCCAAATCTAAGTTTCTATAATCCCCCCTGCACCACTAACATTTATTTTACTCTGCCTCTCATGATTATATGAATTTTCATCTCTCCAATTAAAGTATAGCTTCTTTGGTATGGAAATATGTCTGGTTCACATGATATCCCTCACTTCTATAATCACCAATAGTGACTAATATAACCAGTAATTTAATGAATGTTCCACATTTGTTGAATGAAGGAAGAAATTAATGGGACTGAAGAATGTCCCTGGAGTCAAGAGAGAATATCATAATTCAGTAAGGTTCATATTAACAGTATGTTTTGTGCTACCAATCAGAAGTTATCACAGAATCCCAAGCCTCATTCCCATAGTTGTTTAACTATACAAAGTAATATTTGCACAAGAAAATTGTCACCAAAAAAATAAATGGAGTTTTAATTGTTAATTTAAAATAGTCAATAAAGGGTCATTGATATGTTTCAAAGTGGGGAAAAGTATTTTATAAATAATGCTTTCCAAAAAATCCCAATAATTTAATTTATTAAAAAAATCTCAATTTCTAACATATGTGATGACCTGAGAAAATCTCCTCTAGTGTGTGTGTAAGCATAAACACACACACACACACACACACACACACACACACACAATTGATCCCCAAAGATAAGACTATGCCACCTAAAAGTTATCTTTTTTCTTTTAAAAAATGCATTTTAAATACATAAAAAGAGTGATAGAAATTTTTTACAAACTGGGTAAAAAGAACCACACAGTGTTTGTGTCTACAACTGAGAGAGGGTAATGACTGAGTTATAGATATAAAGTTCAGGGTGGAAAAAAAGACAGTAGCCAGATCCCCATATGGGGAAGTCAAGACAAAATTACAATTTTTAGGAATAAAGAACTGTCAGAAATTATTCATCAGAGGTCCACTGTGCAATATGGGGTTTTTAATTTAGTACAACATTCACGTTTTATCAGTGAAACAATTTATATAGAAAGATACAGGAAGTAAACCACTCATCACAAAGGTAAATTGGTGAAGAGTTTATACTGGAATCAAGTACCCCTGACTCCCATTGAAAGTTACTTTTATTAAATAGCCTTTGTTTTAGTTTCCTATTTCTGCTATAGCAAATTATCAGAAACTGGCTTTAAAAATGCAAATGTATTATTTCACAGTTCTGGAAACCCAGAAGCCAAAATGAGTCTTCCAAGCTAAAATCAAGGTGTTAGTAGAAAAACTTTCCTATGGAGAGTCTAAGAGAGAATCTATTTCCTTGCCCTTTCAAAGGCTGCCTGCATTCTTTGGCTCATAAACACTTCTTCCCTCTTCAAAGGACATCACTCTAACTTCTAACCTCCAACCTCTCTGATCTGACCCTCCTACCTTCCTCTTTAAGGATACTTCTCAGTTGACCCAGATGGTCCAAGATAAGTTTCTCAACTCAGAATTCTTAATCACATATGCAATGTCTCTTTTTCATTGTAAGGTAATATTCATAGGTTCAGGGATTAAGACATGGACATCTTTGGGGGGCATTATTTTGTATACCACAATCTTCTTACATGTAAACAAATATTTTTGGAGAAATAGGAAAATCTTAAAACAAAGCAATGACTCTGAAAGGGGGGATTTCAGTTAGCCCATCATAAAGATGAAAGAGATATTAGAAGAATATTGGATAGAGTACATCCTGACTTTTTCCTGAAACTATGCATAAGTGACTTCTGACTCAAACTACATCTAGGACCAAGCCTGAACAACTGATGTCCACTAATGGAAGCATAATCAGCTAACCTTTTTGGTCTTGGACAGGTAGTAATTGCCATGAATATAGTTTACTCCTAAATGGTTCTTCAAATGATTTTTGTTCATTAATTCAATAAATTTTTTGAGTGCCCAGAATGCCAGGTACCATTCCAAGCTTTGAGAACATAGCATGGACAAAAATTCTTGCCTTTGTGGAGTCCATGTTCATGACTGGAAATACAATTTTGGCCTATTACATATAGAACTTCCTTCTCAAGACAGGATAAGAACACTTGAAGAGATCCTGTAATTCATCAAGTACCTGAGAAGTCTCAAACATTTTGCTTGCTTCTAGGTCAATTTTGAACTTTAGGAAGTCTCCTGTCAGTTTTTTGACTTCTTTTCTTTATCTGGTTTTAACATCTATAATTTTATCACACTATTTAATTTTTCAGTAGCTTTCTAATAAATATGCAAAGATTTTATCTCCCCAAATATATTATAAGATAGTTGGAGTGGATTTCATGTATCGTAATCTTTTTATTTAAATATAGGTAGTATGCAATATTATATTAATTATATTAGTTTGGGGTATATAATATAGTGATGTGACATTTTTATACCCCTACCATATGAGCACCCCATTAAATCCAGTAATCATGTCACCATACAAGCTTGATGGAATAATTTGACTATATTCCCTTCACCTTTTTCACCCATCCCCCCAGCCCACTCCACTACGACAATCATCCCTTTGGTTTCTGTTTCTATAAATCTGTTTCTTTTGTTTCTTTGTTCATTTGTTTTGTTTTGTTTTAGATTTCACATATAATTAAAACCATGAAGTCTATCTTTCTCTGTTTGACTTATTTCACTATTGCAATTCTTTGCATTGACTGAAAAGCAGATCAAAAATGATGGTGGTGCACTGATCCATGTGATGATGTCAAAAAAATGATGGTGGGAGGAAGATTTCTTGGCTTATAAGATAATATAAAGATGAAAAAGAGAATAGATATAAATTATGTGGAAAATAAGAGCAAAGAAATTGAACATGTATAAAATGGGACTGTAAAGTTATTGGAACAATTTTAAGAGTTGTGTAAACCATTTTATGATTTAAAACCAAAACTTCATCTCATGAACTATCAAAATTTCTCTAGAAATAGGCAGAAAAATAAAGCAAAAAGACCACTAAGGGAAAAGAATTCTTCTAACCAGAAGTTGTTTAAGGGTTCCATTAAGTAGGAATAACAAGAATATACTATGAAGTGAAAATATTAGTGATGCTTCCTCCAAATTGAAAGTTGAATAGTAAAAAATAACAAATGAGAACAGCATAAGAAATAGTAGTAAACTTGACTGTTAATGAATTTATAAGAAATAGAATTAGCAAAATTTGAAAAGGATTGATTTTGTCATTCAGAAAAAAATATGAGATTCTGTGTGAAGCTTATACAGAGTCCAACCAGAGGGCAAAAAGGATACTTTTTAAAAAATATATGTTAAATACATTTTAAAAATCAAAAATGAAATTAATAGATGAGAAAAAGAACAGTAAAGTAAAATTAGATTATTGAATGCAGCCAAAGACCAAAATGTTCAGTTAAATGGAAAATTTTGATAAAGAGAAAGAAATAGCAGAAAGCAAGCTTATTCAGACATGCAATCTTAAAAAGCCCCGGTACCCAAAATTATTTCCTAATAGCACATAGCATTAGAGTTGCTTTCTTTTATGCTATCATACTGGATACCCTAGTTTTTCTTACATTGCTAAGGGAAGGGTGATTCTTTAAGCTTTTAGAGACAAACAAACAAGTTACAAGATAGCTTTCCTTAGGTCAGATCTTATGCATGCAGGAAATGAGAGTTTTGTTGATAAAGAAATAACCAATTCATTTTAAACCTTATTCATTACTCAGAAAGGATCAGCTTAAATGGGTTGCTGCAAGAAAATGCATAATGAGCAGATGAGCTCAGCAGGAAAGAGGCAGACTCCAGGAATGAGAGTAAAAGCAAAGAAAAGAAAAAAAATGGGATCAAAGAAAAAATATACCTACTTTACAATCCCTTAAAGAGCAAAGAAGACAACGTAATACACATAGAAAATATCAGAGATCTGGAAAGTTATCCAGCTTCTGTCTTCAAGTCCACAAATTTCTAAGCTCTCTATCTAATGCCTCTGAGTTACAGTCTCTGAAAGTTGTTTAGTGGGAGATGATAGGTTTCGGGTATTTGATCACTTTGAGGCATCCCAGACCCTCCATGGTAAAAGCACCACTCTTCTAAGGCTGTCATTATTAGAAGATATTCCACTTTGATTCTCTAATTCTAGTTTGTCTATTACTCATGAGAATTATAATGACATGAATTATAGCCATCATTTATTTAGACTATTTAAACAATTACGATACGTGACAAATTCAGATCCTGTAACATTTGATAGAATGCATCATCATTTAAATCTCTTGATCTATATGGAATTAGAATTAGGCATCCTCTTAGAATGGATTCATGGTCATTTTACATTTAAAATTTTAGGAAAAAAGAGAGAGATACTTATTATCCTCATTTTTAAAAAAATCATTCTCTGGAAGAGATCTAGAGATCTAAAAATGTATTCTGACCCAGTTCGTTTCTCTCTCTCTCTCTCTCTCTCTCTCTCTCTCTCTCTCTCTCTCTTAGAAGTCTTTTATTTTTCTTACACCTATCATGCTGTAATTGGGGAATGGATTCCACACTCAGGCTCCTTCCTATTGGTTCTCACAAAGTGTGCTTCTCTAGATGGAGCAGGCTGGCATTTCAGTTGAACCCAGGTAGCTCTCTCTTTGACTTATTTCTTTTTCTGATTATTTTCCTTCATGCATTTCAAGAGGCTATCTCAGCTATTAGAGTGTTTAATATGCTCAATACATACATTAATTCTCTTGGCAAGAACCTTGCTCTTCACTTGTTTACAACAATGCCAATGGCAGGCTGGGTAGCATTACAGACTTTTCCAGTCTTTCCATGGTAATATTTGTGGAACATTCCCTTTTAAACAGTGCCCATTTCTTTGATGTCTACAACATCATCTTTCTTGGATATTTGAATGTTATGTGGCCAAAGGAACAACTCCAAATTTTCTTAAAAGCTTAGAGAGCATATAACGGGTGTCTCTCCTCTTTCTCTTGTGTTGGTCATTTTGGCAAATTACTGAAAGATGGTGGTTTCGGCAAAAAAAAAAAGTCTACCTTCTTTCTTTGTTTCTCCATCCAAGACATATTGGATTTTCCTCATTTATAAGGTTTGAAAGTTGATTTTATTCCTAGGTTTCTTGCTTGTCAATAACATAATTTATTAACATAATAGGTTCTTCCTTATAAAAAGAAAATCTCATCCTTTAAATTAAGCCAATGTCCATTTAACATGTTCTATATGAATATAAAGAAGTTGTCATCAACTCTCAGATAAATGTTTAATATCCTTTAACTTGGTAAAGGCCAATAAAGGTTATTCATCTGTACCCTCTAGGTTTAATCACCTGAATTTATTTTAGCCTTTCCTCATAGAACCTGTCTTCTGTCCCTTTATCTTTATTACTCTGTCTAACCACCTCCATTTCATTGCCAAACATCTCAATGTAATAATCTAGAAAAAAATGAAAGTTGGGTTTTATTTTCAAAAACTTCACTTATCACTAGTATCTAATTAATTTTCTCTTCTTTATATCTCTAAAGATAGAAGTAAAGCAGACAATAAGTTTATTCTGAAGACGTATATTGTCTTCAATATATTCAATTATTTTCTTTGCTAATAGATTTCCCTGGATACAGTTAACAAATCAACCTGCATCCTAGTCCTGACCACCATGTGACCTCCAGACTCAGAAGTGTATCTACTATTGCACCTTTGGATCTCTAAGTCATTTCCAAGTCCTAATTAAAAATTAAGGTTAATTCTTATTCTCCATATTCACAATCATTTATATTTGTTCTCCTCATCTCCCCAAAACTACCTGTTTCTTCTTGTCTTCAAGCCAAATATATACTTAACAAATATATGCAAAAAGCAAAATGTTACCTGAGTTTTTCTCATCACTGAAATTTATCTAGTTTAATATCTTCTTCCTGTTGCCAACTTCACCCCATTCTTTGTTTGCAGCTATTCACAGACTATTACCTCAAGCACACAGAGGTATATAAAATGTTTCTATAAATGGAAAAACTAGCTAATTAACAGCTTTGGAGGATAGTGACCAAATAATGCCATAATGACCTGGGATTACAAAACTAAAGTCAATTAGTCAAAAAAATTGTCTCCTAAAATTATATTCATTGTGACTGAAGCATAACAATGAGTAACAGGAGAAAGAAATGACACTGGAATCTTTAAGAAGCTCGATCTCTGCTATTTGCTTTGCCACTTAAAGTACTATCATGATGAATGGAACATGCCTGGGTAATTTGAGAATACTCGCTTTCTAAGAAATTTATACAAATTTTATAGAACAGCTTTATAAATATCAATTTTCTCTAAATACAAACTAAGGAAGTGAAAGACTAAACAAAGAATTTTATTAAAAATTACTAATGTGACTTATAAATAATAAATTACCATGTTGTCACTTTGAAGATATGGGCTTTATCTAATTCTCATTTATTTCTTCCAAAGAAATTTATAATCAAAAGGGCCTAATACATATTTGTTGAACTTAACAAAAGAATCTAGTCATTGAAATAATTCCATTGTCCTTTATCATACCTGTCATTTGTAGATAAGAATAACATGAATAAAAAGATTCACTTCAAAATATCAAGAGTCACAAGACTTGTTTCTCTGTCTTTTTTTAGCCTCAGATGCAGAAGACTGAGATAATGTTCCTCCATAGTATATTATCAGCTTTGGCTTAGAAAGGCCCCTCTCTTGTTTTACTTGTTTATTACCTTTAATCTTCAGTCTCTATTTCCAATCCTTCTCCTTCAGAGGCAACCATTCTAGTGTTTATAAAATATATCCTGGTACTGTATGTTTTATCATAAAACATGTATATTATTTTGTATGCATGTACATATGAAATATATGTATATATGTTGTGTTATACATATTCAGATTTTTTTAATTAACACACATTGCTATGTATACATCTAGTCTATTATTTCTAAATACACAGTAATGCATAGTAATCAATGGTGAGTATGCACTCTTTTTGCCTGTCTGATCTCCAGTAGCCCTTTTAAGGCCACTGCATATGATTGTAAAAGTACTGGATAACCCTGCTTCCAACTTTTTCAACCTTTTTTTTTTCACATCCCAAATAATCTTAATATACAGCTAGACACAGCTCTGTAATTTAAATGGTTGTTAAAATTCTAAAATATTTGAGGGATGGTTAAAATATAGACACTCTCACAAATCCCTTGAGGTTCCACCTGCCATTGAAGTTCTTTCCTCTTATGAATCAGCTACCAAAAATCAATGCCTGAAAAAGTTGCATTCTCCATGACCCTGCTCCAACTCTGTGGCAATCATCTATTCTGATGAGTGCCTATACTATGCAGTTATTTCATATTTTGAATCCTTTCCTGAACTAAGAGTAACACTGCAGTGAACACCCTAATACACGTCTCCCTGAAAATAAGCAATGACCATGATCATGTCTTTCAATGCACTAAGAAGCATTGACTTTGAATTAATATAATTGTTTTATTAATCATTCTTTTACAACATAGAATAAATAACACAATTAAAACAAATAGCTAATTTAAATTAGTGAGTAAATCCTAGCACTAGAAATAATATCAGTGGGAGGGAGACGAGACAATTTTTCTCTCCACAGTCCTGAACCCCAGACTGAGGGCCCAGAAAGTAGTCATTAATTCATCCATGTCACTGTAGCAACAGTTGCATGTCAAAGATTCATGGCAAAATATTCAAATTCCCACTCAAGCAAAATTGAGCTAGAGAGCCCTAGTAAAACCTCTCCTGGGCTACAACCAGGCTAAGGTGATAATACTACCAGGATACTCCAATGAGAACTGCTGAAGGAAAATAAGAGTTGATAGAAGTTCAAGAAAAACATCAGTTGTAAAGACATAAGATCAGAAAACTTAAAAAGAGAGGGTCCAAGAGTTTCACACTGATAGAAGCAAAAAATAACTAAATCAAAGAAGGAGCAAGAGAAGAGGACCATGAACAATCATTCACACTGCTGCTTTTATAGCACAACAAAGATAGGATAGAGTTGAAATAAATTTTTGGTTATAGCCCCAGAAGTATATGTTACTTGTGCAAAAATCACAATCAACCATCATAAAGTCCACAGATAACTTGAGGTAAGAGATTGACTAAAGTAGGAAGAAAGAACGCAGATGGCAGAAGTAATATCTAAGAAATCACTTCTCATTTATTAGGATCAGATAATAAACTACTTGAGCAAGTTTAACATCGCTAATGATGATGTGAATGTTATGTACCCTCTGATACGATGTAATAAGAAAGACACTTTAACTCTGTAGTCTTCTTTACAAAAACCCAGAACCCCCATTGAATTATGAGGAAAACTTCAGACAAACCCAAATTGAGGGACATTCCACAAAATACCTGGCCAACCCTCCTTAAATTTGTCACAGTCATGATAAACAAGGTAAAACTGAGACTCAGAAACCAGGAGACTAATAAGACATGACAACTAAATGTAATGATATCCTGGATTGTGTACTGGAACAGAAGAAAGACTTAAATGGGGAACTGGTGAAATCTGAATAGTCTAGTGTTTAGTTAATAGTAATGTACCAATGTAAATTTCTCAGTCTTGACGAATGCACCATAAAAATGTAAGATAATAACATTAGAGAAAACCAAAACTAGGTGAGGGCTATGTAGTAACTCTCTAAACTATCTTTGCAACTTCTCTGTAAATCTAAAATTATTCTATAATAAAAGCTTTATTTAAAAATAAAAGGATCAGAAAAAGAAATTTAAAATATTGTTGAACAAATTTATTAATAAAAATCATTTATGATTATTTTTTGAAATGCAATATTACAGATAGACATTCAAAATACAAGATGAATAATATAATGATGTGTGTCGGTAAAAATATAACAGTCCAATGGAGACATGAGACTTAACAGCAGAAGAAACAAGATCTAAAATGACAGAAGACAACAAAGGACCAGGAGTCAGCCAACCTATACTGTAGATTTGGATCTTCCATATATTCCTTTTATGATCTTGAGCTAATTAATTTTTCCAGTACCTAATACTTTCTAAAATAAGGAAATTTCATGAGATGGTTTATAATTTACTTTAAAATTCAAAAACTGTATAATTTTAATTATATTTTAATAATTTTCTAAGTAATCGTATTGCTATACAAGCTATCATCTTTCAGTTCTAAGGTACCTATCTACACTCTGTATGATGCAGGAGCTGAGACTCTGCAAACTAATTTATTTTTTTCCAAGCTTTGCCATTAGAGGGCATTAGAGGGAGATTGCGAGTTTAGAGGAGGGAAAAGGGCTCGTTTTTTCCTCTTTTCTGCCTGTGGACTTCCTTTCTGTTCACTGTGCCTTTGAGCATCATCCAAACACACATTTCACCTCAGCAAACTTAGTTTCTTTCCAAGATAGCAGCTATTTTCCACCATTAGAGGATTTTTTTTCATCACACCCTCTTCAGGAATACCTGGATTAGCCAGCAGCACTCCTTCCTCAGGGGTTGTGTCCCTTCTATATAGGCTCTCCTCTAAGCTCAGAGATGTTAGCACCAGCCAAGCAGAATCCCCACCTCAGATATTTTAGTTTTAACACCATAAATCGTTCTTCTAAGCTTTTAATAGTTTTTAAGTTTTAATACTTTAACTTCTTTCTTAGGGGTGAAAGATACTTCTTACAAATGTTATATATGTAATAACTTAGAGTTCATTCTTTTTCAAATAATAAGTTAACAACTTTATACAGTTTTTTAATTAATTGATTTATTTTTATGATGACATTGGTTAATAAATCCAGTAAGTTTCAGCTGTGTATTTTAGCAGTAAGGCGCATATGTGTGTGTGTGTGTGTGTCTGTGTGTGTGTATTTTTTTTTACACTGTGTGTTCACCTCCTATAGTTAGATTTCATTCTGTTACCACATATTTGACCACTTTTATCCTTTCTATTTCCCACTTCCCCCAGCTGACAATTCTTTACATCAAACTTTCTCTGTTCAAGAAAAAAAAAAACTCGTATAGTTTCTGTCTCCTTACTAGACCCTGAAAAAGCCAGATTAGCAATAGAACAATGAGGGAGGCTAACAGGTAATGAGCTGAAAAGATAGAAAACAAATCATCTGTATAGTAAGATAAATCAGATGAGAGCAACATATTCTACTTAATGTGGGAAAAATAGAAAATGGATAATAAGCTACCAATTGACTTTCAAAGGGATTGTTAAAATTTCTATTTATTCTATTGACAGTATGTAAAGTTAAGACAATTGGTGAGATAAGAGAGCCTTGACCTATATTCTTTAGGTCTCTTACATAAGCAGAGCCCAGAGGTTGATATTACAATTCGATTTGGGAAGGGGGAAAAAAAAGATAGGACACATCACATACTAGTAGATAGTGACATTCTTCTTAAATTTAACATAACTTATTTAGTTCCATCTGAAATTCTAGTAGTATACTTTGCCTTTTTATACATCCTCAGTATATTTAAGAAATTTTACTGAAATTCATAAACTGAGTGCATAGTCTCCTCATTGCTACCTTCATCTCTTTATTTCTAAAAGTATAGATGACTGGATTCAGAAAAGGAGTGATAACTGCATCAAAGATAGCAAGAAATTTATCCAAGTCTGATATGGGAAATGGCCACATGTAGAAGAAGATTAATGGCCCAAAGAACAAAACAACCACAATGACATGAGCTGACAGAGTGGAGAGGGCCTTGGATATACTACCCGAAGATTTTTTTTTAACAGTTACCAAAATAAAGATGTAAGAGGTGATCAGAACTAAAAAGGAAGCTACAGAAATGAAGCCACTATTAGCAGTAACCATGAATTCCAACGTGTAAGTCTCTATGCAAGCAAGTTTGATAAATCGAGGAAGGTCACAAAAAAAGCTGTCTAATTCATTAGGGCCACAGAAAGGCAAGTCTATAACAAAAGCCAACTGAGTCACTGAATGAATAAGGCCAATAATCCAGGAAGTGACTAGAAATAAAATGCACCTTCTTGGGCTCATGATGGTCAGGTAGTGAAGAGGCTTACATATGGCAACGTATCTGTCAAAGGCCATGGTGATAAGTAGCACCATCTCAGTGCCCCCAACTGCATGGATAAAGAAGATCTGAACTACGCATCCTCCAAAAGAGATTGTTTTATGCCTTCTTAAAAGATCATAAATCATCTTTGGAGCTGTGGAAGAGGAAAACATCAAGTCGATGATGGAAAGGTTGGCCAACAGGAAGTACATGGGGGACTGTAAATGAGGGTCAGAGGTCACAGTTAGCACAATGAAGAGGTTTCCCATCAGGCTTGCCACATAGAACACAGAGGAAAAGAGAAAGAAGAGGAGCTGGATCTCCCATGAACTGGAGAGTCCCAGGAACACAAACTCGGACACCACAGAGTGGTTGGTTTCACCCATTGCCTCTCTGTCAGCAGTGACAACTCTCATGCTACCTAGAAGAGGAGAGTAAGAATTGATTTAGGAGAAATGTCACTGATCTTAATCTTTGATAATTCAATAGTTAATAAAAAACTAGACAAGGGTTGATGTATGCCTTTAGAGACCATTTCTGTTACAAAGCAATTTATATCCCTCTGTTGTATATTTCATTGCCAGAATAGATTGCACAGAATAAAGATCCTTCTACTTATTTCGATGGCTTTTTCTGTTGTATTTTTAAGTGTCATTATTTCATAGTGATAGCTATATGTGACTATAAATTAAAAGGCTTTTGATAAATTAATAATTAAGTGGCAATGAATTTCATAATTTAAACATCTCTCAGTGTATTGATACCACATCTATGATCACATTGGCAAGTTCTTTCAAAATCTTTATAAACTTTTTTTTAAGACCTGAGATGTAAATTTCCCATATCTATAAATTAAGAAGACAAGATGAGTTATTTAGAGGAATGAAGGAAAGATAGAAGTAGAGGATGCCATGACATGGCATCCACCATTTCATAGTAGGAGGATAAGTGCTAGAGAAAGTGACACAATTATGGGTTCTGTAAGAAGATATTAACTAGAGGTGGAGAGAGGAAAGTATGTGAGACCAGAATGACAATGATGAGTCATACATCCCAAGTAGGAGAGAAAGAATGAAAATATCAGCAGCTTTACACATGGCTCTACTTACTTATATTCAAATTACTTAACCTCCTTCTGAATTAAATAAATGCATACTAATACAGCACAGCAAAAACTAGCTATTATAAGTTGGCAGAGATTTAAACATTTGATAAAATTCAAGGTCCAAAGAGAAATGAGGAAACAGGTAGGTAATCTCATAACCTGTGATGGGAAGGAGATCTGATTTTGGGTGGTAAGCATACAACAAAATATACATGTGATGTATTCTTGAATTGTACATTTGAAACCTATGTAATTTTATTACCAGTCGCTCTCAATAAATTTAATTTAAGAAAACCTGTAATGAGAAAGAAAACTGATAAAGCATTTACCAATTTGACAGTACCTTCTAAACTTGATACTTTGACTCATATCCTACTTCTACTGGGAAATCTCTGAATATATGCACACATGAACAAAGTGAACAAAGAAAAGACACAGAGATGTTTTCTGAAATATTTTTGCTTATAAAATCAAAAGGCTGAAAATAAATCTGTAGATACTATTTAAATAATTTCTATTAGATCTCTCCTTGGAATACTATGCAGCCATGTATAATGGAAATGTAGACCTAAATGTACATAGGATAGATAGCAGGAAAGGAGACAGTATCATGCAATCAACTTACCTTATCTGGCTTTTTTAATTATAGAAATAAATTGCACCTATAAAATTACATAAATAAAATGAATTGGTGGATAAAAAATGCCTAGTTCAATATGCCAAAAAAAATCTGTTAAATATAATTATTTCTAAGGAGTGGGGTTGAGAAAATTATGCAGAAAAAAGGATCTTTTACTTTTCACTTTATGCTCTCACCTATCTTAAATTTTTGCAGTGAACATATACCAATTTCACTTTTACAAAATGGACAATGATTGTGGATCTTAAAAATTACACATTTGTATCCTTAGAGAATCAAAACTGCCAAAAAATATAATCATAATGTATCTCCCAAATTAAAACAAAGATCGGCGATATCCCTAAAATATTCACTAAATTTTGTTGCCCCACTCCTCCCTATACCTCTCACCTAAACTAAACTACTTCCTCTTTCCTGAACATGCACTCAAATGGTACTTACCTTTCCCTTATATACACACTGAAATATTTATTATGGCTTATAGTTTTCCTCCACATTCTTCACTCAGCCTGCGATGCCCTTGCCTTTATTACCTCTCTCTAATTTTTCCCATTCAATAGCCCACCATGCAAAACTCTTTCTTCCATGAAGTCCTCTTCGATATTCTTACTCTCACATGCACTAGATAAAGATAAAGTTTTCATATATTATGGTAACCAAACCAAAACATTATTAACAATAATAATTCAATTAATAGTCTAAAAAGACTACTATTGAATTCTGTCACTATAAAGTCTTTTAAATGTCTCTATAATGGTTTTTTAGACTTTTTCTTGATAATGATATAAATAATAATCACATTAATAATGAGTAACTCGGCTTGGAGTCAATTAGGTTCTCTTCACAGTGGTTATCAATAGCAAGCTCTTAACTGATGCAAATGGCTTTACTCTAAATTACTCACCTGGAAGTTGAAAGTTATTCCACCATGTTTTCAATCCTCACTCAGTTTCAAATCCTTTTTAATTTTTACGTAAAACATTATTTTATATTACAAAAAAAGATGATTTGTTTTGTATCATTAGCAAAGATTGAAAAGTTAGGTAATTCCTAGAGTTGGTAAAAAGTTAGAAAACAAGACTGTACATTTATTGTTGGTGGCACTGCTTCCTCGCCAGCCTTTCATGTTCTATCTATCTGAGAACTTGAGGTACCATACTTTGTACCAGTCTCCACTACACAGCTTCCCTTTTAAACAAAGGCAGACTACTAGTTTATCTTTTCAGTGACGATAGAGTGAAACTTAATTCACTACTATGAAAGGAAAACAGGTTTTCAATAGAGAATACCCACTAAGTTCCAGTATGCCTTTGTCATGTTCTGAATCCCACAATTTTGCTTAACATATAAGCACTGACTTCTGCCAACCCTCTTACTACTAAGCATAGGATTTAAGAAATGAGAGATACCTCAGAGATCATCTAGTGCACAGTTGACTGAATTTGCTCATCCTTGTATTGACCAACATAAATAGGAAACAAATTATAAATAATATAAGCTTACCACAGCTTATATTATATAAGGCTAACACTTCTAAAAGTATTCTTAAAGCTGACACTTCTAAAGTATTTTTAAAGTAGATTAATGTTTAGGATCACTCAGATAGAAGATTTTTAATCCTGTATTTTCTAACCTTAGTCTCAGATTACTAACAAGGTTGGGTTTAAATTGGAATTACTGGAAAATAATTTGAGAGAAATATTTCAATCTGATCATTCTCCAAAATCTCTCCTCTAGTTTGTTCTTCTCAAGATGAGTAGAAAGGGCTCAGGCTATCAATCAGAAGAGTAGAAAGATGTACAGGAATGGGCACTGGAGCACACCCTCCCAAAATGTATGTTTTTACTGCTATCTATGCAGCAAGCCTTATAAAAGGCTGTTGTTGCTAGGACTTGAGTAAAACTTTGCTAGTGACTGTAAAATTCTTTCTTTTTTTTTAATTTAAGAAAGTCAAAGCACAAAGAGGATAAATGGCTTTGTAAAAGCTAATGAAGAAGTTGGTGGAAAATCCAGAATTAATATGTTTGACCCTTGGCTTCCAAGGCTATACCCTGCTTCTTTTGCTATGATGGTTCAACTTCTGTATTCAGTCCATGCTCCCAGTAAATCATAATATATCAAAGTTAGTTTCTTCAGCATTGTCCAAAATTCTTCAAATTTTATTCCCACTGGACTCAAATCTTCCACTCCTACTTTATTTTTTGCCTGGAGAGCAGCACTCAAGACATCTGTTCACATGTCACTAAAATAACTTTTCCAATACATAACACAAAGTCTTGATTTGACTTTACACATCCTGCTGTCTTCTATATTTGGTTGTGTTTATCTGCTGAAATCACCATGTTGAATAACAGAGCTGATTTTAATTCTTCTGGTTGATAAGATTCCCCCTCTCACTATTCTGTGTGTTTCCACTTAAAGATCTGATCTCCATCAAAGAAGTTTCCATCCATCTAACCTACCTGGAGCAATGTTGAAATTATCATGGCATTAGAGGACCACAGAATGTAGAACTCTTGCCTTTGAAATGTTATCATCACCTGGCATAAAAAGCCATATGTAATACCTGCATAGCAGGAAAAGCAGCCAATTATCAGAACTAAAAATTTACTTAAATGTGCTATAGAGACTTTGGATTGCCATCCTGAGTAAAGTTGCCAAGGGAGTTGTTTCCGAGGACCACAGAAATTTGGCCACGGCAACCAAAGGGAAAAGCTAATAATGGGTCACTTGAGGGAAAGGAGAAAGGGAGACTAGGGATTTTTTGTGTGTGAATTACAGATTGTTTTTAACTTTTCACCTTTTTGTTTTTCATATTTGTGAAAGAAGGAACACCATAAGAATGAAAACATATATCTTTTTAAAAAGTGAAAATAATGTTTATCATCTTCATAGGAAGGAAGGGAGGGAAAGAAAGGGAGAGAAAGAGGCCTCCAACGTGGAATCTAGAATGTGTTCCAAGTCCCATTAGAAAGGATAATTAAATTAAAGATAATAAGACATATAGATGGTTCATCAATAGTTAGTTCTTTATTATGTGTGTGATGTGAGAGCTGAAGAGGGTTTTATAATAGCAGCACAAGGGGATGAACTCAAAATGCTAGTGGAGCTGAAATGAGGCGATCGCTAATGGTTAATCTGTCATAGATCAGCTTCTTAAAAAGAAACAACAAAATTAAAAACTTCTCCTGGTTTTATTTTTATATCAAAGTATGCAGAATCAGTGAAAGGGCCATTAATTAATTATATAGTATTCTATATTAGTTATCTATTGCTGTATTACAAAATAGATTAATAACATTTTACTTGCTCATGACTACAAATAGGGCTAAGCTCAGCTGGGTTTTCCCAAGAAGCATTAATTCTCTAGGAGCATGACAAGTTGGAGAATGAGATGGCCTTATTCACATGTCTGGGGCCTTAAGACTTGCTATTGGCTGGGCCTCTCTCTCCAAGGGCTCTTATATAATTCAGTAGTCTTGCTATAGCTTCCTTACAGGGTGGTGGGAAGACCAAAACAAGGCAAAGGCAGAAGCTGTAAATCAACGTACACCTAAATTCTGGAATTCATGCAACATCGTCCTTGCCTCATGTCACTGGTCAAAGCAATGAACAAACTCAGGCCATATTTAAGGCTCAGAAAATAGATTCCACCTCTGGGTAAGAGAAGGCATACAATATTGTAGCTATGTTTCTCAGTCTTAATACTGCATAACTCCCCATTCTGAGTTGTATTGATTGACTGTCAGTTAGAAATAACTTTAACATAGGGGCCTGATATATGTCCTAAAGTGCTAGTGCTTCAACTTTTACTAACTCAAAGGTAAATCAGCTCTCGTTCATTCTTGCTTTTGTCTTAGATTCAACAGATCTGTAATAAGTAATTTTAATTTTAATTTTTAAACAAATTTGTACCTTGATACTATATACAACTCAGTTAAGCCACATGATCTTCCAGTCTTCTGTGTCCCAGAGCCGACAAGCCTCCTAATTGTCAAAGAATATTTAGGAACACTGAGACACAGCCACATTACTGGATTTGAAAGAAGACTAGAGGTCCTGTGGGAAAGAAACTTCTCATCATCAACAAATAAGATTGGACATATACAGAACTATCTGGTGAGGTATGCAAAAGAGGGCAGTCTGGTGCATCTGAGAGAAAGTCATTATAGAAGCAAAAGACATTTGGCAGAGTGGGCCTGATGGTAGAGTGGACAGTAATTTCAGGTACAGAGCAAGGATGTGCATTACCACCCTCCACTGCAGCCTCTTTTACTTCTTCCCAAACCACCTCCAGAATCCTGAATGTCCTTGTACCCTCTGGAAATGAAAGGGCTGTCAACAAAGAAAAGACCTATGAAAATAGAGCCCACATCTCTTGGGCTAGATAAATATTTTGAATGGCTACCCAATACTTACTCAAAATATTATTCTAACTTTTCACCAACCAAAAAATATTCAAAGCCTAAGTTTACAAAATGTATAAATCAACATATGCAGAGAAGGTTTTTTAATAAAACTTCATTCACAGCTGAAAACATTTGTTATCCTTTGTTGCATAGATGAAAAAAAGCATACTAATACCTGTCCATTTTATTCTATACAGTTTACCTAGTAGGACCTTATATAGATAACCTAGATGTACAATTATTATTATATATGGCAGCTGTAATTATTAATTGTGGCCATAAGAAGTTAACATTCTATTATAATTGAAGCAAATTCACAGTAAGTTTGTCTCTGTCTCCAAAATGCATTCTGAATACAACAACATTTAAGTATCTGCATTGCTGTAATCATAGGCAAAGGCACTGTTGATCTGCACCTGAGCCTCCTAACTCATTTTTTTTTTCTATTCTTACTTCCTTAAATCTGTTTTCCAGGCACAAGTCAGAGTGATATATGTAGTTGAAATTAATATATTATCATTCCTCTGCTTAAAATCCTCCACAGATTTTCAGTAAGAAAAAACATAAAGATGAAAGGGGGAATGAAAAAAGAGAAGGCTGAAGACAAAACAAAGGCCAAATGATAAAAAGCCTCATACCCATATTAATGATTTTTTTTCCTGAGAACATTAGGGAGGCATTGAAGTTTTAAGGAAGTCATGTTGTGATAAAATCTTCACTTTTAAAAGGATACATGGTGGCTGCCTAGGTGGATAATAAATAGAAGAAATTAAATATAGAGACTGTCATTAGTAGATTATTACAATAGCTTCATAATAGTGCCTAAGGTGGAGAGTGACACTGTAGGAGGGGTGGAGAAGAGAAGGTGCAGTAATTTTCATGAACACCCATGCCTAGGAGTGCTGTGAGGTCCACACAGCTGGTGGAAGGGCCCAGTCATCGGGGAAGAAAGCAAAGAAGCAGTCTGGCAGAGAAACAACAGTTGATTTTTACCAGCCACAATTACAAAGCCAACCATGAGCCACAGACCCCAACTCCCTACCCAGAGGCCTGCTCCCCTCATACCTTCTGAGACCCATCACCGCAGAACCCAAGTGAATTTGAGAAAATGCTACCAAAACTGTAGCTAACACTGACAGGGACTGAGGGTAGGAAACATGATTAAATATCTACAAGAAAATGAAAAGGCATTACTAAGAATTTATATAAAGCAAGAATCCAAGAGGCTTACATACCACCTACTGGAAACCAAAAGGAAAGTGCCTTCTTTGCAATAGTCTAAAGAGAGATTTTTCTATAATAAATTTTCTTTCTGGAAAAAAAAAATCAGAATACATTCCATTAAAGCCCAGTAGGAAAAATAGTCCATTAAACACCATGAACAAACCAAAGTGAAACGGCATCTCAGAAAGAAGGAGAAAATTATTCAGAAAATAAGCTTACAGACATAGAAATATCTAACCTAAATGACAGAAAATTCAGGATAGTACTTCTGAAAAAAATCAAGGAGTTCCAAATTGAGTCATTTTTTATATTGAAAAAAACACCTAGATGAGCAGAGCGAAGAAATTGAAACCCTCAAAAAAGAACCAAATAGAACTCCTGGAGAAGAACACACTGCAAGAGTTGAAAATGAAATAGCAAGCTTAGGAAATAGAATCAACCAAATGGAGAAAAAGATCACTGATATCAAAGACAGAAAACCAGAAATAAATCAGAAGGAAGAAGAGAGAAACTGAAGAATGAAAAATAATAAAAGGAAAATTCAAAATCTAGTTGATACCATCAGGGGAGAAAGCATAAGAATAAAGGGCATTATTAAAGGCAAGAAAAAGGAGCAGGGACTAAAAAGGCTTTTTAGAGAAATAGTTTACGAAAATTCCCTAAACTAAGGAATAAAGTGGAGCTTGGAATTCAAAAAGCCAACAGAACACCAAATTATCTCAACCTAAAAAGGCCTCCACCAAAAAAAATTGTATTAAAATTATCAAAAATTAATGACAAAGACAAAATTCTCAGGGCAACCAGGGAGAAGACAGTAACTTACTGTCTCAGCACAAACCTTACAAGCCAGAAAAGAGTGGAATCAAATATTCAAAATATTAAGTGAAAGGAACTATCAGCCTAAAATAATGTATCCAGCTAAGCAATCCTTTAGATATGAAGGAGAAATTAAGACCTTTGCAAACATACAAAATTGAGGCAATTCTCCACTATGAGGTTTGCACTACAGGAAATACATAAAGAGTCAACTCACCTAAAACAAAATGACAAAAAAAATACATAATTAGGAGTAAGATGACTATCAGGCAAATAGAAGCAGAAGAGTGCATCCCTTATTAAGAATAGGGCATTATGACCTTAAAGCATAAGAGAATTGCTATACCAAGATAGTAATGAACATTCAGGATACAAGGGGACAAACTGAGACAACAATGACTGAAGAGGGGAGAATTCAAAGATCCAGATTCACAAGGGGAATGGAGATATAGCAAGTGCAGAAGAAAATGGACAACTGTATATCCATATAACTATCTTTTTCATATTCATAATAGTAACCATACACCAAATATGCAGAACTGAAGTATATAACATAAAAGAAGAAGAACCAGAGAGAAAACACACAAAACCCAACCAAAATAAAGAAAAGAGAAGCACAAGGACAAGGAAGCAATGAAAACACCAAGCTACCAGAAGCAAAAGATAAAATGGCTATAAGGACACCTCATATTTCAATAATCACCCTAAATGTAAATGGACTGAACTCACAATAAAAAGGCATGGAGTTGCAGAATGGATCAAATAACAAAACCCAACCATATGCTGCCTACAGGAGACACATCTCAGCTCCAAAGACAAATACGGTCTCAAAATGAAAGGGTGGAAAATAATGTTTCAAGCAATGGTATTCAGAGAAAAGTGGGAGTAGAGGTACTAATATCAAATGAAATAAACTTCAAAATAAAAAGGTAAAGAAAAATACTGAGGGACACTTCATAATGATAAAGAGAATCAAACACCAAGAAGACATTACGCTTATTAATATCTCTGCTCCCAATCAGGGAGCCCCGAAATATGTAGAGCAATTACTAACAAAACTAAAGGGAGAAATAGACCAAAACGTTATTGCAGTAGGGGATCTAAATACCCCACTGTTAGATATGAACAGTTATACAAACAGAAAATTAATAAGGAAATAACATCCTCAAATGATACAAGACAAACTGAACATAATTGACATTTATAGAGGCTTCAATCCCAAAACAGCTGCTTATACATTCTACTCTAGTACACATGGAACATTCTCAAAAATCGACCACATACTGGAACACAGGGGTAGCCTTAACAAATATAAGAGGGTCATAATACTTTGAAATTAGAGATCAACTGCAAGAAAGAAATAAGGAGAAACATAAATACAGGGAGATTAAGAATATGCTACTGGAGAATAACTAGATTGGGGAACAAATTAAAAGAGAGATCAAGAGATACATAGAAATGAATGATAATGATGCTACAGCAATCAAAATTTGGGGGACACGGCAAAAGGGGTAATAAGAGGAAAGTGAATATCATCATAGGCCTATCTCTAAAAACAATAACGAGCCTAAATAAACAACCTAATACTTCATGTTAAAAAAAAAAAAAAACTAGAAAAGGAAGAAGAAATGAAGCCTAAAGTCAGCAGAAAAATAGAAATAATCAAAATTAGAACAGAAATAAATGAAAATGAAACAAACGCAAAACACAATAGAAAACATACATGCAACAAAGAGCCAGTTCTTTGAGGAGAATAAAAGTGACAAATGCCTGGCTAGACTCACTAAAGAAAAAAAGAGAAACTACACAAATAAAAAAATCAGAGATGAAACGGGGGAAATTACGACTGACATCACAGAAATACAAAGGATCACACAAGAAAAAAACAATCTTCCTAGACTGAATCAAGAATAACTGGAAAATCTAAATAGACCATTCAGCAGTGTGGAAATTGAAACAATCATCAAAAACCTACCAAAAAGTAAAAGTCCAGGACCAGATGTCTTCATCAGTGAATCAAACATTCAAGATTTAATACCTATTCTCCTCAAATTCTTCCAAATAATCAAAGAGGAGGCAACACTTCTCAACTCTTTATGAGGCCAATATTACCCTGATACCAAAACCTGGTAAGGGTAACATAAAAAAAGAAAACTACAGACCCATATCTCTCATGAACACAGCTGCAAAAATCCTAAATAGAAACTACTGAACCAAATACAGCAACATATTAAAAAGATTATACATCATGATCAAGTGTGCTTCATCCCAGAGGCACAGAAATGGTTCAACATATATAAATCAATTAATGTGATACACCTCATAAGCAATTTAAAAATAAGAATTATAAAATCATGTCAATAGATGCAGAAAATACTTTCAACAAGATACAGCATTCTTTTATGATCAGATAACTTAACAAAATCAGCATAGATGAGTGTAACTTAACATACTAAAGGCCATCTATAACAAACCCTCGGCCAAAATTATACTTAATGGTGAAAACATTCTCTCTAAGATCAGGAACAAGGCAAGGCTATGCACTATCACCACTCTTATTCAATGCAACATTGGAGGTCTTAGCAAGTGGAATTATACAATAAAAATATATAAAAGACATCCAAATAGAAAATGAAGAAGTCGAACTGTCACTACTTGGGGATAATGATTCTTTATATAGAAAACCCTACAGACTTCAAAGAATGCTACTCAAAACAATAAGCAAATATGGTAAAGTCCCTGGATACATAATCAACATTCAAAAATCCATAGTGTCCCTAAGCTCTAATAATGAAGTATCAGAAAAAGGAGTGGAAAAAAATAATTTGTTTTGCAATTACAACAAAAAAAATAAAATACCTAGTAATAAATTTAACAAAACATGTGAAGGACTTATATAATGAAAACTACAATACCCTGTTAAAAAAAAATGAAAGAAGATACAAATGAATGGAAAGATATTCTGTGTTCTTGGATTGGAAGAATCAGCATAGTTAAAATGACATATTACCTAAAGCATTATACAAATGTAATGCAATCCCCATCAAAATGCCATTGGCATTTTTTTAAAAAATACAACAAAAATATCATCAGATTTGTATAAAAGCACAAAAGACCCAGAATTGCCAAAACCATCCTTAGAAAAAAGAATAAGGCTGGAGTTATCACTGCCCGACTTCAAATTATACTACAAAGCAACAGTAATCAAAACAACATGGTATTGGCAGCAAAACAGACACAGACTAGTGGAACAGAATTGAAAGTCCAGAATTAAACCCATATATATATGGGCAAATAATTTTCGACAAAAAAAAAGCCACAAACAACAGTGAAGAAAAGAAAGCTTCTTTTATAAATGTGCCTGGAAAAACTGGAAAGCCACCTGCAAAAGAATGAAACTAGACTGTTGTTCATCACCACACACCAAAATTTACTCATAATGAATTAAGGACCTGAATATAAGACCTGAAACAATAAAATGCATAGAAAAAAAAAACATAGGAACTAAACTGAAGGGCCTTGGACTTAAATAGGATTTTGCTGTGTGAGTTTGGCCTCAAAAGCAAGGGAAGTTAAAGCTAAAATAAATGAATGTTACTACATCAAACTAAAAGCTTCTGCTCAGCAAAAGAAATCATCAAAAAGGTAATGAGACAACCATCTGAAGATAAAAATATATTTGCAAGCAGCACTTCCAATAAGGGCCTAATATCTAAAATATATAAAGAACTCATACAACTAAAAACAATGAAAAATCAAACAATCCAATCAAAAAATGGGCAAAGGAACTGAACAGACACTTTTCCTTAGAGGTCATACAAATGGCCAACAAATATATTAAAAGATGCTCAACAATGCTAGCTATTAGAAAAATGCAAATCAAAACCACAATGAGATACCACCTCACACCTGTTAGAATAGCTATAATCAACAGGACAAGTAATAACAAATGTTGGAGAGAATGTGGAGAAAAAAGAATCCTCATACACTGTTGGTGGGATTGCAAATTGGTACAGCCACTATGGAAAACAGTATGGAGTTTCCTAAAAATACTAAGAATTGGTCTATCATATGATCCAGCATTCCCTCTACTGAATATTTACCCCCAAAGACTTGAAAACCCACATCCAAAAAAATTTTCACACCAATGTTCATAGCAGCATTATTCACAGTGGCTAGGACATGGAAGCAACCAAAGTATCCTATGATAGATTATTGGCTAAAGAAGCTGTGGTACATATATTCAGTGAAATATTACTCAGCCATAAGAGATGAAATACTGCTATCTGCAACAACATGGATAGACCTCGAGGTAATTATACTAAGCAAAATAAGCCAGACATAAAAAATAGAAAATCACATGATATCACTTATATGTGGGATATAAACTTAAAAGCAACAAATGAACAGGACAAACAGAGATTTAGGACATGGACAATGGACTAGTGGTTACCAGAGGGTGGGGGTTGAGGGGAGGGTGTAGTTAAATGGGGTAAAGGGGGTCAAATATATGATGACAGAAAGAAATCTAACTATAGGAGGTGAAGAAATAGTGTAAATATATATGTGTGCCTTACACTTAAAGCATACAGCTGAAACTTATTGGATTCATTAACCAACGTCACCATAAAAAAATAAATAGTTAATTTTTTTTAATATTAATTTTGGAGATAGAATGTCTAGGCCTTAGTAACTAGAAGAAGAGGTAATATAGAGAATTTTTTTACCAAATGAATAGTGTTACCATCCAAAAGATAAGACAGTAGTTTAGAAACTGGTTTTGAAAAGCAAAGTGATAAATTCAACTTATGACAGGTTGGGTTTCAGTTACTAGGCAACATCCAAGTAACAATTCCATAAGGCAGCTAGATATATAATATATGGCTGTAGCTCAGTGACGTTATCTGGGCTCAATATTTATATTCTTCTATCACAAGTACATGAGTACATTTGATGCTAAAGAAGATAAAATCGCCCAGAGACATTGTTTAAAACAAAAACAGACCTGAGTGTCAGGATTTAAGGGATAGTCAGAGAAATAAAAACCAACAAAGAGAACTGAGAAGAAACAGTAAAAAATATTGAGAAGGAGCCAGAGACAGAAGTAAAACTATGAGAGTGAGAAGGGAAAGAGCATTTTTTTACAGCTTTATTGAAATGTAATAAACAATTAGTTGTTTATATTTACAGTGTACAATTCAACTAGTTTTTTAAATTATAGTTGGCATACAATATACTAGTTTCAGTTGTACAGCACAGTGATTATAGATCTATATAATTCACATAGTACTTACGCCAATAAATCTAGTACCCTTCTGCCCCCTTACATATTTATTACAATATTATTGACTATATTCCTTATGCTATACTTTATATCTCCATGACTATTTTGTAACCACCCACTAGTGCTTCTTAATCCCTTTGCCCTTTTTCACCAAACCCCACCCCAGATCTCTTCCATCTAGTAACCCTCAGAATATTCTCTGTATCTATGAGGTTATTTTCATTTTTGTTGTTTATTTTGTTCTATAGATTCCACATGTATGTAAAATCATATTGCATTTGTCTTTCTCTATCTGACTTACTCTATTCAACACAATAACCTCTAGGTCCATCATACAAAATCTTTTTCCAACCCATTCCTTTTAGTCTGTGTATGTCTTTTAATGTGAAGTGAATCTCTTATAGGCAGTATATGTTTTCTTATCTATTCAGCTTCCCTATCTATTGATTAGAGCACTATTTTTTTTTTTTCATTTGAAGTACTTGATAGATATGTAGTTACTGCCTTTCTTTATACATTTTTTTCTTCTTCTTAAAGAAGTTTCTCCAACATTTCCTGTAATACTGGCTTGGAGGTGATGAACTCCATTAGCTTTTTATTGTCTGGGAAACTCTTTATCTGTCCTTCAATTCTAAATGACAGCTTTGCTGGATAAGGTAGTCTTGTTTGTAGATCCTAAGTTTTCATCACTTTGAATATTTTATGCCAGTCCTTTCTGTCCTGCATAGTTTCTTTTGAGAAATCAGCTGCGTCTTATGGAAGCTCCCTTGTAGGTAACTAATTGTTTTCTCTTGTTACTTTTAAGATTCTCTCTTTGTTTGTCTAATATAATGTGTGCTGGTGATGGTTTCTTTGGGTTAATTTTTTGGGCGACTCTCTGAGTTTCCTAGGGTTACTTCCTTCACCAGGTTAGGGAAGTTTTCCATCATTATTTCTTCAAATAGGTTTTCAACTTCTTACGGAAAGAGCATTTTTAAGAACCCAAAGTTCTCAACAACGTTTAATTTCATCCAAAAAAATCAAGAAAGAAAAACCCTGGGCTAGTAATAAGAAAATCATCAACCAAGAATAGCAAGCAAGAATAGCAAAGTCACAGCAAGAGTATAATACTCTCTCAAGATATTTGTCTATGAATGGGGAAGATAGTGTAGTAGGCTAAAAATGCCCCTCTCCAAAAGATAACTACATCTTAATCCCTAGAACCTATAAATGTTACCTTATGCAGCCAAAAAAAATGGGGGGTGAGGGGGGAATCTTTACAGATGTGATTAAATTAAGGACCTTGAGATGGGGAAATTATCCTGGATTATCCAAGTGTGTTATAAATGTAGTCACAAGTGTCTTTATAAAAGACAAGCATCAGGAAATTTGAGATAGACAGAAGAGGAGGAGGCAATTGTGGCTACAGAAACAGAGATGGAATGATGCTACCACAAGGAATACTTATAGCCACCACAAGCGGTAGTGGAAAAAAAGGAATTCTCCTCTAGCGCTTCTGGAGAATCATGGCCCTGCTGACACCCTTATTTTAGTCCACTGAAACTGATTTTGGACTCCGGGCCTCCAGAACTGTGAGAAAATAAATTCCTATTTTTCAAGCTACTAAATTCATACAAATTTGTTACATCAGCCATAGGACACTAATAAAGAAATTAATCCATTATTAAAAGAGAGTCAAATATATGGTGACAGAAGGAGATTTGACTTTGGGTGGTGAACACACAGTGCAATGTACATATGATGTATTGTTGAATTGTACACTTGAAATCTATCCAATTTTATTAAACAATGTCACCCCAATAAATTTTATTTTAAAAGCAGCCTCTCCACCTATTCTAAAAAATGAGAGAGAATAGATCTTAAAAGTTCTCATAAGAAAAATAATGTATAACTGTTTGGTGATGGATATTAACTAGATTACTGTAATCATAATTTCACAATATATACAAATATTGAATCAGTATGTTGTATAACTGAGGCTAATTATTATACATCAATTAAATCTCATCTTAAAAAATAAAATGAAAAATTTTAATACATGAAGGCATGAACTACAAAAGAGAAGTGACAATGCATCTTTCCTCTTATTGAGAGGATCTGAATTTTTACCTAAGGTTCCCCGGCAAATCTGTGCAGGGGAGAGGGTAAAGATTTGTCAGAAACATTGACAGCCTTGAACATTATTCTTCTCACCTTTTACTAACTACTGTTGCTGATGATAATTTGGATGCTTATGGAAGGCTGTCCAGTTTCCTAGCAAGTTACCTAACCTATATGTGACAATGCATTTATTCAACCCTTGCCTCTGTTCATTTGGTAGCCCAGAAAGAACAGATATTCTTTGCATAGTTATTTATACTATTCCTGAACAACATATTTTTAAAAATAAATATGCAGAATATATTTTATCACATGGAAAGTTTAACACATTTCTTCATTATACTTTATATATCTTCTTTTATAGACAATTTTGTAATAAAATATCTTTTGTAATGTCTACACTTTTTATTTGCTTTTTATTTACTTATAAACCTGGTTCACATAATATAGAAATCTTTTTTGCATTTTTATTCATTTATATAAACAAATGTCACCTCTTTTCAGTTTCAAAATATTAAATCCATTTATAATACTTTAACAGTCACATAGTGGTTTTTTTTGACATATAAAAAATAATGACTATTGTTTAGGAAATAATTGGAGTAAAACACAATTACTATACACACTGAGTAGTGTAAGAATTTACATCTTCTGGTCTCAGAACATTTGATTAATGAATAATATTAGTTTCCTGAGTTGTCACTCGATGATTTATTCTAAATTTCACCTTTCAATTCTAACTAAATCCAAAAACTTTAGTGCTAACTAAATTTGAGTGTGGGTGGGCAAATCTAGATGGATGTTAGAAGCCTCAAATTCTCGAAACTACCTAGGGAATTGTCTTCTTTTTATTTATTTTTCTAGGTATATAGACACTGAGAAATTCAGAGGGCATGAATATCAATATATATGTAGATTAGAAGTTATATTAGAGGAGATATGTCTTTGAGAATCACTACCAAAGAGAAGAATATGCAACATTTTGCTTTAATGGAAAATGTGCTCAGTATGTGATTTCAAGTTTCACTGAAGTCCTCAATAATAAACCAGAAGGACACTACATTCCAAGGTTGAATTTACTCCTCCTCAATATTTTCAGGATCATTAGAGCAAGGGTCACTGGGGAAAAGTAACCAGATCAGAACAGAATCCTTGAGGAGAGATTTCACAATGGACATTGAAATCAGTTACTAAACTGAAAAATTCATGAAAATTTTATTTAAAGTGACTAATACCCCCAAAAAAGTCAAAATGAATCTGAATTTCTTGGATCATTCATGAAAGAACGCTTCCTAAAACTTGAAGCCTTACTGTACAGTCTCCTCATTGCTACCTTCATCTCACTATTTCTAAATGTATAGATAATAGGGTTCATAAGTGGTGTGATAAGGGCATCAAAGATGGCTAAAAACTTATCTATGGGTAAAGTAGGGAATGGCCACACATAGACAATAATACAAGGACCAAAGA
Source organism: Cynopterus sphinx (assembly GCA_030015415.1). Lineage (NCBI taxonomy): Eukaryota > Metazoa > Chordata > Mammalia > Chiroptera > Pteropodidae > Cynopterus > Cynopterus sphinx. Next base: position 80,635,776 of record CM057384.1, read on the forward strand.
AAAATACTACCACAGTGATGTGAGCTGAGAGAGTGGAAAGGGCTTTGGATGAACCACCTGAAGAGTGTTTACGAACCGTGACCAGGATGAAGATGTAAGATACAATCAAGATAAAGAAAGTACCCATGGAGATGAAACCACTGTTGGCAGTGACCAGAAATTCCAATCTATAAGTGTCTATACATGCAAGTTTGATGAACCGAGGAAAATCGCAATAAAAGCTATCCATTTTGTTTGGACCACAAAAGGGTAAGTTTATAACAAAAGCCAGTTGAGCCACAGAGTGGATGAATCCAATGGTCCAAGCAACAGCCAAAAGAGAAATGCACATTCTTAGGTTCATGATGGTCAGGTAGTGGAGGGGCTTACAGATAGCAATGTATCGGTCATAGGCCATGACTATAAGCAGTACCATTTCTGTACCCCCAACAGTATGAATAAAGAACATTTGAGTTATGCACCCTTTCAAGGAGATGACTTTATGTTTTCTGAAAAGGTCATAAACCATCTTTGGGGTTGCAATGCTGGAAACACCTGTGTCAATGAGGGAGAGATTTGCCAGCAAAAAGTACATGGGGGAATGTAAATGATGGTCTGAGATGATTGTGAGCACAATGAAAAGATTTCCTAGTATTGTTGCTATATAAAATATTGTGAAAAAAAGAAAAAGAAGAATCTGGATCTCCCAGGAACTGGTAAATCCCAGCAACAAAAATTCAGACACTACTGAGTGATTTCCTCCATCCATCAACTTCGTGTGCTAGGCTGACCCTGAAGTTACCTGAAAAGAGTAAAAGAGAGGAAACACAATTTTTTTTAAGTTGAAAGTCCTGGCTATAGAGTTATACAAATGTCATAAACTTAAGATCACTCTGTCATTGCACACAGTTACTTCAAGTGTCTGTAGCAACTTGAGAACCAGCACTAGAAATTTTTTCATGCCTAAATCTTTGATATCATTTAATCATGTTCCTCAAATTTAGTTTGGACTTTAATGTATAATTAAGAAGGGAAAATATAGGCAAAGTCACCTGAGAATTTAAGGAAAGGTACATCAGAAAATAGACTTATACCTCCTAATTTCTATACTCAGATATGCCAAAGAATGTAAATATGTGCAAAAAAGCGCAGAGAACTGTCTGCAAAGGTGTTCTGTTTTACTCTTTATCATGACTGCCTAATATTCACAGTGTCAGTAGACCATTATTTATTTACTAATTTCCCTATTCATAAGCATTTACCTTGTTTCAAGTTTTTTGGGCCTTATAGACAATGCTGAAAATAAATATCATTATACGTATATATTAATGCCCTTCTTTCTATGTCATGGATTCCCAGGAGTAGGATCACTGGGTCAAAGTACATATATTTTTAATTTTACTAGTTCTGTCTAAGTGACTTCCAAAGAGGCTGTAACAACACACATTTCCACAAGAAAAAATTTTAATGCTTTTTAAAATCACTGCCAGTATTTTGGGTGTAAAGTGATAGTTCATTGTTGCTCTAATTTTCATCTCCCTGACAACCAATAAATTTGAACATATATTTTTTTGCAATTTGAATTTGTTCTTCTGTGAATTATCTTTTCATGTCTTTTATCTCAAACTGTGCTTTTGCTTGTCAATTTGTAAGAGTTCTTTTTCTATTCTAGATATTCAGCTTTTATAATTTGTTATATATTTTCTCTAAGTCAATTATCTATTACTTTTGTTTGTGGTTTCTTTAGCTACACCCAAGCTTTTAATTTTTATATAATTAAATAGAGCTATTACTTATTTTATAGCTGCTAAGTTTAGTCTTAGTTAAGATCACCCTTGCTCCTGGTCATACATGTACACCTTAGATTTTTCTTTCAATATTTTATTATTTTGTGCTTTCTATTTTGAACTGTGCTGTATTATTTTTGTATATGTTTTAAAATATAAGTCCTCTTTTAATTTCTTCCAGGAGAGTAAAATTGCAATGGAATCATATGTTAAATGGCCTGTTCTTTCCCTCCCTGAATTTAACTACCATTTTTGCATTATGATAAATTCTCAAATATTTTGGGATCTACTTCTGAATTATTCATTTTGTTTCCACTATACATTTATCTGTTTCCGTAGAAATATCAGGGTATTTTACAACAGTAGCTCTTTGTCACTATATTTGATAAAGCAAGTCCCTCTTTCACTATTCTTCTTTTTCATACTTTCTTGACTATTCTTGAGCATGTTATTTCATATAAATTTTAAGATAATTTTATCTAATCCCAAAAACATTCCACTGGATTTCTGATTTGAATTGCATTAAATTTATATATTATCTTTGAATGAAGTAGCATTGTTATGATGGTGTCTTCCCATTCAAGGACATAGTACATCCATCCATTTGTTCAAAACTTGTTTCATGTCCTCTAATAAGATTTTGTCCTTTGTTCATGTATGTTCTATCTTCTTTGTTTAAATTATTTCTATGTGTTTTATACTTTTTTGGTATTAATGGAATACCTTTTCTCATCTCTAGATTATTCTTGCTAGAATGGAAAAAATTATTTCTTTTTGTCTGTTATATAAATTCACCTTGCTACATTTGGATATAAGAGTTTTTTATTGAAATTTCTTGGGTTTTCTAGGTTTGCAATGATGTTATCAACAAAAAGATAACTTTTTCCGTGTTTAATTTTTGCTGGTTTGATTAAGTTAATATTCATTTCATCACCATCCCCATTATTAACATGGAAGTGCTGCTATATTTTCTATATTTTTCAAGTTTATCATCCCTTTTTCAGTGACACATTTTTCTTCTCTTATTTTAAAATAAGATGCCAACTTTTTTCCCCTACCAATATGTTTTATTTCCTTCCTGCTTTCCCCTACACCAAGTAAGGTAAGATCTTCTAAATACTTTTCTTCTCACCTCTTCTTTCCATTTAAATTAAATCAGTTTCTTTTTATCTTTCTGAAACTTGTATTTGTCATATTATCCTTTCTGAATTTATCTTCCTTTTTTGTTTTTCTTCATGATTTTCATCTCATTATTTTTACCTTATGTGCTTTAAGATATTCATTGTACCTAAGCTTCCAGCCTCAAATTTGGATTTGAAGAATAATCATCCTCTGTTTAAATTAATATGAATTGTTCAGCTCCAAGGGATCTTGTTTATATTACTCATGAATTCCTTTACATCCTATTTTTTATTGAAACTAACATCTACTTCTTTCAGAAGACCTGTAGCCAACATCCACCTAATATTATGTTTACCTAGTATGTGCTTTATACATATCAATTATAATATTTGAGATTAAACTGTAGAGATCATTTATATCAACCACCTCATTCCAAGATTCATTCAATAGATCCATTCTAGTATGATATTTTTCATTCTCTAATCTCTCCAGGAATGTAAATACCACCTAGTACATAGAGTTAAACTCCTTGCTAAGGGTTGTTGGAATAATAACCTGACCATAGAAAAGTGCCTAAAAATCTGTCAAATAAATATCATGCCATTGGGGTTTGCCGTAAACTGTAACTCGCAATAACAATATTTTTTTATTGCTTTGTGATGAAGTGATTAAAGAAAAACTAACTTAAAAGTTTGATTTTTTTTAAGGCTCCAAACTTAGAATTAATTTCATCCCAAATACTTTCTATCACAGTAAAGGCTTATCTTGAAGACAAGTAAAATTTTCTCTACAAGACAACAAAGAACTAGAATTTAAAAATAAAAATCCAATTAAGATGTACAAATTGCTAAATATAAAAACAGTCATGAGGGTGTAAAGTACAGAATAGAGAAAAGAGTTAATAATATTGTAAAAACTATATATGGTGTCAGATGGGTACTAGACTCATCAGGTGATCAGTTCATGACTAAATACATAGTGCAAAATTTAACATTAAATACATGCAAATGTGTAAATTCTAAAACCTGTTTTGAGCACCCTGTTGAGGATTTCATAAGTGATTTTCTTCACTTTTTTCAAAATCCTCAAGCGTAATTTACTTAGGATGATTATTTAGGATTATTTACCTCTGCTAAATCCTCAGTACAGTTAGAAATTACTATTCACCAGACATTGATCTTTTATACACAAGTAAAAATGTCAAAGGAGCCGTAAACTAAATCCACTGGTCAGTGACTCACCCATATAATTTTTTCTATTATACCTCTCCTTAATCTTACAATATCCAGAATAAACAAACACTTTTTATTAGTAATGGTATCTTTTTTCTCAACTCTTTTTAACACATTAGTAGTTCTCTGATCCTCTTCACTAACTACACATTATTTCTACTTCCTTAATGTGATAATGAATCTTGGTTATAAAACTTAAGAAGAATATATTGAATCATAAATATGCAATTACTTCTTGAATCTTACAGGTCATGCATCTATAAATTCTCTTCTCATGTTAGCTTTAGAAAACATTAATATTATATTAATATTATATTAATATAACAATATTAACTTTATATATTATTGCTGCAGTATATCCCTTGAAAATAAAGATACTGTATGTTAGAATATCATTAGTCTTCATGATTAGCCATATGAGTTATAAACTCATCTGAATTAAGAATATTCCTTTTCTCTCACATAATTGCAACTGAGACAATTAGTTTAATTTCTGTCTTGCCATAAATGCTGCTATGTTTTTTATCTTGGTTTAGTAATCAATTTTTATAAGATCTAAATACCAAGACTTAAAACATTAATTTGCTTTTTTCCTAACATTTACAGCCTCTAAAATATGTTCATATCTTTTGTTGCACAATAGCCATGGAAGAGTGTAGAAAAGATATTTATATTTTACAGATTAGAAAATAAGAACTCAAACAAACTAAATAAACTGCCTAATTTTGCACAGCTATGTGTCAGTTCATACCCAATTCTTGCAGTAATTGTAGACATGCAAGCAAATGTAAAAAGCACCTGAAGAAAATGTTGAAATTTTAACAGTTGCTATCTTTCTATGAAGAGCTATAGGTGATTTTTTTTCTCTTCTTTATATTTTTATAAACTTTTTGTTTTATGCATGTATTTCACTTTAAAGAAAAATATTAATTTACTTATTAGATTAAAATACAAGTTGACTTCAGAGTACAGGCTTTCTTCACTACACTACTCTGTAAGTCACTGACAACTTAAAGTTAAAAATAATTTCAAGGCCATGTTGAATTAGCTTTTACTACCAAGGTAATCCTCACACTGTTCTGGAGTTATCCAAAGATGACCACTATGTCATCCTTCTCCAGATATAGTCTCTTCTAAATTCCTAGCCTCCAGAATTATCCTTTCCAGACTCTTTTCAATTAAACCGTTTCACGTTGAGCCACTTCTACATGAGGTGTTAGGAAGAAATCAATGCATTTACCTGAGTTTATATAAATTAAACTCTCATATTTTTATTTTAGTTATAGATGTCTCTAACTATTCCATGCTTTTGGACTATTCCAAGCCACTACAACTCTCTCACTCTCAAACTATCTTCCTTGCACACCCGGAAGAAACATCAAAAACTTGTCACTCAACCTCTGAAATGTTGCCTACACCTGATCTTAGTTCCCTATGGTGAAGTTTTCACATGCAAATTGCAACTTACTATATCCCACTGTCTGCTTCATCTGTGTTGGGTCAGAAAACAACACAGAGGAATCTTCTCTGAGACCTGGAAATGGTTCACACTCAAAGATGAAAGTGTAATTAATCCTATTTGCAAAGAAAGGCAGTAGGAACCAGAACTCTTTCTTACCTGAGTTAGACCAAAAATAATCTACTCTCTTCAGACAATAGATCAAATCTCTCAAAATTCTGTAAGAAGTTAGAAAGCTGCCATCATATGAGAGATATAATTTCTAAAAGAGAAAAAATAAGGATTAGTTTGATGGATGCTGAGAACCAAATGACAGAAATTGGGAATTATAAAACACAGAAACTGAAAACATTACTTAGGAATTTATCTACCATGAAAAACTAAAAGGAAATACAGAATAAGAGAATATGACAGACTGTGAAATAGAAAAGATGAAAATATCATGCTGTTTCCCCCTCCTGGAGCACCCCTATTCTGGGCCAAATCCCACCCTTCACTCACAATCAGCTTAGTGTTGTCTCCTCCAAAAACGTCTTCCCCGATGCCTTGAACAAAAGCCAGAGCTTACTCCTCTCCGTGCCTTGTTCAGAATACATATGTAACAATTATGTTGAATAACAATTAAACTGCAGATTAATGTAAAAACAGAAATAATTACTGAGCAATCATAAGAGAGAAACTGATGGGCAGGGTGGATTAATCTTCAGTCTGCTAAACAGTAAAACATTTGTTTAACATATGTTTTGCATGATAGCACTTGAATTAGAAACATTTTTCTAAGTTGAGGAAAAGACAGCTTCACATTCTAACTGAGACTGTAAACTTTTCCAAAACAAAGAGCTTAATATTGTTTTTCTAAAGTAAAAATGATTCTAATTAGCAACTTGAATATTAGTGACCAAACAATTCCACTGAGTCCTGGGAACAGCCAGCCTTCTCTTGATTGGATTTTCCTGAGAATTATACCACAGAGTCGATACTGATTTTCACCCAGGGAATAAAAATGACAAAAGAACATAAGAAAGAAAAGTATCTCTGGGTACCAGATTTAATGGTGCCTTAGGCGGATGCACAGAAATATTTTTGCTTTAAAAAAAGTCAATAGAAGTAACTGAAATCCAATACTTTACAATGTTTGAGATGCAGCTGGAAGGAGAAAGAGTATTACTCTACCCTAGTACTAACTAGAGATTTCATAGCAAAAACACTCTCTTCAATGAGAATAAGGAGGTAACAGAAAATGAGAAACCACAAAACATAAAGTTATCTCTTATTTCAGCAATTTTGGCTTTCTAGATGCTTTATAGTCCCACAAAGTCCAAAACCCAGGACCTAGACAATAGAAATTTTTTTATCAAAGTACTGTCAAGTTATAAGGTATTAATTACTAGAGTATAAGAGGAATTATGTCAGAAAGTTTTAAAACAAATATACATTTTCCAGAAAAAGACTTCCTTGACCACATGTAATAAAACAAGTTCTTATACTTTTCTTTCATAATCCTATGATCTTTTTCTCTGCTTCTATTATTACTGTTATTCTTCAAGTATTATTGCCTTGTATTAACTCTTTAAAAGAATTAAAATGGATCAGCTCCAACACCACCACTGCACCTTGCCATAACCTAATCTATAAAGGCAAGCAAACAATGTTGCACAATGCAGAACATGTAGTCAATAGTTAAGAAATATTTGTTCTTAAATGTTTGAATAATTATTTCCAATATTGTTTAGAATAATTTTTACAATCAATCAGTATATTCAAATGGTTTATCCCTCACAAACACAGCCTCAACAGCTGTTGTAAGAATTCAGTGAAGTAAAGCTATTGTGTGGGCTCTACATATTTTTAGAGAATGTCAAAATAGACTTTAAAATGCATATATGTGGTACTTACAAGACACACACCTAAAAACATGAGAATACAGAAAAGGTGAAAGTAAAATAATAAGAAATTTATGTACCAAAAACCATACTAGCATGGCTATATTTATATCAGAAAATATATGTTAAGGCATTACTAGGAGCAGAGTATGACTGCATTTAAAAAATATTCAGTTCACCAGAAATATTTAAAACTTGTATGAATTAATATAATAGTTTTAAACTATATAATGCAAAAATGGATTAAATACAGCATTTTCCAACATAATGGAAAACCAATACATTTCTTATACCATCTATAGGTCAAGTAAACAATAAAATAGCAATACTATTAGTTGGAACAATTATGAACCATATTAACAATTGAAAAAACAACTATGATCTAATTGAAATATATGGAACTCCATCCCCAACAATTAAAGAATACACATTTTTTTCCTAACACACATGGAGCAATTACAGAAACTGACCAAGTAAGAAAACATAAAACATTTCAAAGAATCAATATCAGGTAGACCTAAATCTGACCATAATACTACTAAGTTTTAAGTTTATAAAAATTTTTTCTCTAAGTGTTACACACTTTTAAATTTTAAAGTTTCTAAATAATATTTGTTTCAGTGAAAATTTGTGGAAATTTAAAAATACTAAGAATGGAATTTGTGGGGTATGAAAGTCAACATGTACTTCAGTGGAAATACATATATGAGAAAAGAAGAAAGTGAAAAATTAAATATTTAACTTTCTAACATAAAATGAATAAGAGATGGTAAAATGAATAAGAGCAAAAATCAAAGATTCTGAAAATAAACATAAATTAAATAAGAACAACAAAGCCAGAAGCTGGTTCTTTAAAAAGACTAATAATAAAACGTTCTTCTTGCTAACTTGATCAAGCAAAACAAAAGCATATATTGGTATGTCTTCTTTGAAAACAAGTCTATTCAAGTCCTTTGTCTATTTTTTTAATTGGGCTTATTTGGTTTTGTGTTATTGAATTATTCAAGTTCCTTCTATATTTTGGAAATGAACCTCTAATCAGCTATGTATGTGGTCTGTAAATATTTTCTTTCATTCCATAAGTTGCCTTTTCACTCTGTTGATTGTTTCCTTTGCTGTGCAGAACTTCTTAGTCTGATGTAGTCCCACTTGTTTATTTTTGCTTTTGTTATCTGTGCTTTTGGTGTTATATCCAATCATTGCCGAGACCAATGTCAATATTTTCTCCTATGTTTTTTCCTAGGAGTTTAATAGTTTCAGCTTTATATTTAAATCTTTATCCATTTTAACTTTATGCTTGTGTATGGTGTGAGTTAGGGATCCAACTTCAATTTTTATTGATATTGATAACATAGTGTTTAGTTTTCCCAACACCACTTGTTAAAGAGACTATCCTTTCCTCATTGTGTATTCTTGGCATTTTCATGAAAGATCAGTTGACCATATATGCATGGGTTTATTTCTGGGCTCTCTATTCTGTACCATTGGTCTATATGTCTGTCTGTATGCCAATATCATAGTTTTAATTACTGTAGTTTTGAAATTTAATTTGAAATCTAGAAGCTTGATTCCTCCAACTTTGTTCTTCCTTCTTTTTCAAGATCACATAAATGGCCAATAGGTATATGAAAACATATTCAATTATCAGGGAAATGCAAATTAAAATTATAATGAGATACAATCTCACATCTGTTAGAATGGCTTTTTTTTTTAAGATGAAAAATGTTGGTGAAGATAAGGAGAAACTGGAGCCCTGGTACACTATATGTGAGACCATATATTGGTACAGTCATTATGGAAAATAGAATGGAGGTTCCTTAAAAAAATAAAAATAGAATTACCTTATGACCCAGTAATTCCACCTCTGGGTATTTATCTGAAGAAATTTAAAATACTAATTTGAAAAGATATATGCATCTCTATGTTCACTGCAGAGCTATTTACAATAGCCAAGATGTGGAAGCAACCTAAGTGTCCATTGGCTAAAAAGGAAGTGGTGTATAAATACGGTAGAATATTACTTTGCCGTAAAAAAGAATGAAATCTTACCATTTGCAGCAACATGAATAAACCTGTAATATATTATGCTAAATGAAATATTTCAAACACAGAAAAAACAAATACCATATGATCTTACTTATATGTGGAATCTTAAGAACAAAATAAAAACAAACAAAACCAGCAAACAGACTCATAAACACAGAGAACAATCTGATAACTGCCAGATGAGAGGTGAGTTGGGAAAATGGGTAGAAAAGGCAAAGGGATTAAGTACAAATTGGTAGTTACAATCATCAAGGGGATTTAAAGTACAGCACACAGGATATAATCAATAATATTGAAATAACTATGTATAGTGCCAGGTGGGTACTAGACGAATCCGAGGGGATCACTTTGTAAATTATATAAATGTTTAACCATTATGATGTACACCTTAAACTAATATAAAATAATATTGAATGTCAACTATAATTGAAAATAAATCTATAAGTAAGTAAATAAATAAATAATAAAATGAAATAGTAAAAATTATTAAAGCAGAGAATACAAAATTGGCTTCCAGGGGCTAGGAAATAGGGAGTTGATCTCCAATAAATATAAAATTTTAGTTATGCTAGATGAATAAGTTCTAGAGATCTACTGTACAGCATAGTTAACTATATGATATTGTATACTTCAAGTTTTGTTAAAAGAACAGACCTCACGTTAAGTATCCTTACCATTAGAAAAAATAGTAAATCTAAGAGACACAAGAAAACTTTGGGAGGTGTTGCATATGCCTATTACTTTGATTGTGGTAATGGTATATGGGTATTTACACATATCCAAACACATAAAATTGTGCAAATTAAATATGCTCAGTTCTTTGTATATCAGTTATACTTCCATAAAACTGTTTAAATAGATAGATCATAGATGACAGATGATAAGTAGGTAGATGATAGATAGATAGGTAGATAGATGATGGATGGATGGATAGATAGATAGATAGATAGATAGATAGATAGATAGATGATGATGATGAAGATAGATAGATAGATAGATAGATAGATGATAGATAGATGATAGATAGATAGATGATAGATATAGATAAATGATAGATGGAGCTCTACAAAATATAAAGAGAGAGGGAAAAAGACAGAGACAGAGAGAGCCAAGAAGGAAATATATCTACATTGCATAGATATCTCATTTTTAAAATAATAACAACTATAAAAAACAATGTGCCAATAAATTTTAAAACTGAAATAATAAAATAGACAAATTCTTTTAAAATATATATTCATTTTTAATGAGTTTTAATAAATTATATATATTAAGAAGTATTATATAAACTTTATAAATGATCAAAATTATACAACATATTGCTTATGGATATATACTTCTTTAATATAATTATTTTTCAAAAAAGCAAAATCAACATAAACAAAAAAATCAAAAATAGAGATTACTTCTGGATGGAAGGCATGGTAAAGGGATAGGGGATGGAAAAGTAGATGCAATGGTAAATGAGCACATAGGTATTTATCTTATACTTTTTAACTTAAATATATGTTACACATTTTATAAATATGTAATATTTTATATTAAAAAGTAGAAATTTTTAAAATATATCAGTATGCCACACCAGCAAGTGGTAAATTCTGCCACATCCAGTGTGGCCCTGGAAAATAAACCTGAGTGGGAACAGTGGGAGATGAGAAAAGAAAGAAGACACAAAGTGGAGATCAGGAAGTCCACTTCCCACTGATGATGATGGACAATGGCCCAGTTTATATTTTGTAAACTGCTTTTATACAGAAACATACAATCGCTGATTTCAGCAGTTTCATAGCAACATTGTTTCTTCTGCTTTCTCCAAGACTACATTTTCTTACGGCCTTCAGCCAGCCTATCTATCTGCCGGTGGCTATATTTGTACTATCTTATTCTCAGCGGGAATTTGTGGAAGCGAAGAAACCCTTGGTTGCCTTCATAGTCTGCAAATACCTTGTCAGCTTACAAACCGCTCTCCACATGAGTAGATAAAATATTTATCCTTTTTTTTCTTTTTCTCTTTTATCTTTTTCAAATTAACTATATATCTATTGTTTGCAAAGGTGGAGCTCTAATTCACTGCTGGTGATGGAATTTTAAATTGACCCAACCATTGTACAGAGCACTTTTTCAATAGTAATTAAGTCTTACTAATACATTTTGGCAATTTCATTTATATTGTCATGAAAAAGTAATCAAAGCCATGTACATAGAAGGAGGTATGTCAAGATCCTTCATGGCAGAGCTATTGGTAACTAACTTAATTGAAAAATGAAAATAACTTAAATGTCAGCAATGAAGTACTAATTAAAGTTATATGGCTATATCTATACAGTAAATTACCAGATAGCCACCAAGAACTCAAGAACTACATGCTAGAGGTAGATTTATCAGCATGAAAAACCTACACATCATAGGTTAAATGACCAATATGGTAAATAAATAATTTACATATCATTATTAAATGAATTGTAGAATAATGTGATCCTATTTTGTATAATTTTTTAAATGCATAAAGGAAAATCCTAAAAGGAATAACAAAATTTTGACAGTTATATTTGAATGAAATTAATTTCAGTGATTTTTTTTTCTTTTTTTTCATTGTGGTTAATATATTTAACCTACAAAAGTACTTTAGACTCCACTACTTTGTTATTCTGAATAAGTTTATTTTAACATTTGTGCTAAATATACTAATTTTTTTCATTACTTTCCATTTCTTTTGATTTGAAAGAAGAGTCATTTCTTTCTCTCAGCTTTTACTTATATTGCTCTCTGGACAAAAGCTAATAATAGTGACTTCCCTCTATAGGTCAGCCACCCTTCTAGGTACAAAAAACAAAAAAAATCATGTTTTCTGCTCTATAGACCTTTTTCTTCATGGTGAGGGAAACAAAAAATAATTACCAAAACAATCTTTCAAATAGCGTTAAGTTGTGCAGACATTAAACAAAGCATATGACTGGAGTAGAAAGGCAAGAGGAAGTTTATTTAAGTAGAAAGTTTTTTCTCGAAGTTTAAAAACCTAAAGTGAAACCTGAGTGATGAGAAGGAACTAGCCCTGCATTTATCCAGACAAATCACTCTGCAGGTGGAGAAAAGGACCAGTGAGTAGGTCTCAGGCCAAGAGCTTGATGTAGTCAAGTAACAGAAAGTCCAAAATATCGAATAGTGAAAAGGGATCGATGAAGCTGGAAGAATCAAATCTTTTCAGGCTTTGGGGACCCTCATTATGCAGTGAGGTAGGATAGGCATCCATCCGCTCTCTTGATGTGGCATCAACCTGCCTTCAGCCTCCAGAGCTTTCCATGAGCTCTTCTCTTTAAGGCATATACTTATCTCAGATGACAGGTCAGTGTGAGCATTAGCTCCATTCCATATCATTCACAAATTCACAAATCTCCTCTATTCAAACCCTTTTGTTGAGTCTGCCTACCCTACCACACACCTTTTACTTACTTGCAGTAATTTTTTGCCTCAGAAACTCACTGTCCCTTCTTACAATTGAGTTGTATAGTTCTAACACAATTTTCTACAGTTCTTGGCACAGGCTTGAGAACATAATGAGTATTCAATACCTTTATTAATTAATTAGATTTCTATTTATATGAAATGTTATAACTAATCAGCTTGGTAACTACTTCTAGCACATTAAAAATCACCAACATAACAAAAACAAGCTTCATAGAACTATTGCATAGCGTCCAAAAAGATGAATTGAATATAAGAGAAGAGAAAGAACATGTGGAAAATAAATTGAATTGTGGCATTTTGAAGTCTCTATATCTGAGGAATTTTATCACTTAAAATATTTTAGTTCTGCCTGTTACAAAAAAAGAGCAAGCTATTGATCAAATTCTGAGGAAGGTACATTTAGGCATAAGGAACTGCCATTTTCGTAAGTTAGAAACAGTCACAGATATACAAATTTCAGATGATTCAACATATCTCCATCTTACAGATGGCAGAATTTAGGCACAGAGAGGTTAAGCAATTTGTGTGTTAGTAAAAAGCAAAGGTACAATGTGAAGTCAGACAGTCAGAATCAAGAGTCTGTAATTATAACCATGTCACTGAAAAAAAAAAAAGTTTACCTCACTGAGGAATGATTGCTGGTTTCAATACAATTAAGGCAAGTATGAGCACAATCTGGGAAAGAATTATTAAATAGGTCATGGTCTTTGCTCATTACCTGGCCCCGAATTGTTCAAATCCCCTGATAGTACAGCAACACGGCTTTTGAAATAACTAGAGGCTTAGTTTATAGTTACCACATGCACAGCTGAGAGGTTTAAGAAGCCATAACCCAGTGATCTAATTTCAGGCTGATGATGTGATTTTTTTTTAATCAAAAATAATTCAAAATAACTTTAGCTCTTCGCTTTCATTTACTGAAGGGCAATATATATTGAAGGATAAGAGACAGACAACTAAATTTCTTTAAAATCCCCCTTTTATTTCTTATCTGTTTTCTCCATACACTCACTACATACCTGAAAGAAAATCTATCCCTAATAATGGCAAATTTTATCATATTTCCAAAGTACTTTTCTTCAGATTCTGCATCACAAACCCCCAAAAATCAATCAGACAGTGGAGGCTACTCTGCAGAACAGAGTAGGAAAAGAGATATAAAAGGCCAGTCCAGAATCCTCTTTTTCAAGGAGGGGCAAAAAGATGGAAATGATCCTATATTAATATTTTTTATTCCATAACATTGCATAAGAAAAAGAATACCATATCCTCCATGGTTATGGCAGAAACATATTAAGAAAATCCTAGACATTAGTAATTAAACTAGCAACTAAAGCTCTCATGGGACTGTTTTCGTAGATGCATGGGCAGGAAATGTTAGAGATGTTTGTCTTTCTTGATATTTAAATTATTTAAAATAACTTTCTGAAACTCAACACCTGACTGAATATTCTCATTGCCACCTTCATCTCTTTATTCCTAAAAGTGTAAATGACAGGGTTCAGAAATGGAGTGATAATTACATCAAAAATAGCAAGAAATTTATCCACTGGCACTGTGAGAAATGGCCATGAGCACAAAAAATACATGAACCAAAAAATAAGACCAACACTGTAATGTGTGCTGACAGTGTAGAGAGGGCTTTATACAAGCCACCTGAAGAATGTTGTCAAACAGTGAACAAAATGAATATATAGTAGATAATCAAATGAAAAAAAAATCCCAGGGAGATGAAACTACTATTGGAAGTGACCATGAGCTCCAATCTGTAAGTGTCTGTGCAGGCAAGCCTAATAAATTAAGGAACGTCACAGTAAAGCCTGTCCACTTTATTGGGGCTATACAATGGTAAGTTTACAATGAATACAAGTTGAATCAATGAGTGGATGATTCCAATGATCCAGGCAGCCACCAAGAGTAAAATATAAGTTCTGAAGTTCACTATAATCAGATAGTGCAGAGGTCTACATATAGCAACATAATGGTCAAAAGCCATAGCAATGAGCAGAACCATCAGTTTCTCCAATAACGTGAATGAATCATATTCGAGCAACGCAGCCTTGGAAAGAAATTAGTACCCTCGCCTTGAAAAGATCAGAAATCATCTTTAGAGTTGCAATGGAGAAAATCCACATGTCAATAAAGGAGAGGTTGGCCAGCAGAAGGTATATGGGGAAATGTAAATGGGAGTCAGAGATCACTGTGATCATAACGAGGAGGTTTTCTAAAATATCTATTACATAGAACACAGAGAAAACTAGAAAGAGGACTAGTTGCATCTCCAAAGAACTGGTGAGTCCCACCAACACAATCTCAGCCACCACCAACTGATTTCCTACCCCCATCATCTCAGTCATTTTGGGCTCCAAATTTGCCTGAAAGAATAGGAAAAATAAGAAATTGGAATTACTGGCCATATCAGATAAGGTTGCATTAGAGAAGCAGAACCACTAGGAGATAATATACTAAGAGATTTGTGACAGTGACTTAACCTTACATAATCATGGAAGCTGATTCAGTAGTCTCTGTAAGGCTGTTGCCTTTACATCTGATGCTATAGTTTGAAGACCATAAGACAGGCAGTCAAGAAGGAAAGATCAATGTAAAATGCAGGAAAGTAAAAATGAACTGGAACCCACAAGCAAGAACTAAAGCTGCAATGACAGACTAAAACCAGTGTCAGTGCTCACTGCCTCTGACCTTGATGATATGGATGTACTACAGAAACCAGGTCCTTTCACCACAGACCTAAACACACACCTGGACCTCAAGTCAGAGAAGCTAAAGAAGGATCCCAGAAAGAGCTGTGGCAATTACAGTCTTAGCCACTGCCTCACACCAAAGAGATAAGCTAGTAGAGAAATGGCAATGTGTATATGGATGCTGCTTTACTTCTGCCCTTGAAATATTGCAGAAGAATCCCTCATGTAACACATCCTAGCTGAAGCATATAGAAAAAGGAATTCTGGGGGATGTAGATCAATATAGTGAAGGTGACACGATACAAAGCCACACACTGGCTTTTTAATGAATGAAGATTAACTATTACCTCTTTTCATTTGGTCACACATGATCATAGTGGCACTTAACTCGATTTGACAAAGGTTCTAAAGTAACGGGTCCTATTCTTGCTCCATCTCCCACCAACTTTGTTTGTTATTACTGCCTCTCTTTAAAAATTTCACCATTGGTTTTCATCTGACATCAGGAAGACACTTCAAATAAGAAATGTAAGAATTTCAACACAGTTTAGGGATGAAAAGAAAACAGAGGTGCTGAGTATTATATGGCAACAAATCATTGGTTCTATTAGCCCAAAGGGACTTCAAAATATTAGAGTTTGGAGGCTGACCTTTCTCCTGTGCCAGATATTTTGAGATCTTTCTGGGATCAAGAACTAGTCTATAGACAATTTGTACATCTCTACCATGATTTAAAACACAATGTGAGAAGCCACCTTGCAAATAGTCCAAATAGACTTCCACATATAAAACAAATCACAAAGCTGATCTGATTTCTAATTCTTAATCCAAAACTAATTCTAAAATTTGTGAAAGCTGATCTAAGTATTAAATTAACAGGCTAGAGTACTCAGAAATTTATGAGCAAAATATTTCTATTTTGATTGCAATAGATTTAAGAACAAACATCAACAACTATATTCAAAACATTTTTAAATGCATCAAATTATATTGCATACAATTCACTTATAATCCTGGTCAACTTCCTCTGGAAGAGTGAGTTTTTAAATGCAGTAATACAAGATGGAATATTGTAGACCCATTCCTCATTTTAATAGTTATAGACACATGACAGTTTTAATAATAACTTTACATTAGTTTTGGAGTACAATCACAAACCTAATGGTCACAGACATAAGAAATACAAGCTTGACACATGCTAAGGTTTAGAAATATAGATGGTAGCATAAACATGAACAAAACATGTTCATATTTGCCACTGCTTATGCTCAAAATTCTAGTACTTTGGAGTGATTCTTAGAACACAAAAATATCATGTTGATCCCCTACATTTTTCATTCTAAAAGCAATTTGGGGGACTTAACATAATTTTAGGCAATAGGATTTGAGCTTTAAACAAATGTTTATTCAGTAGAAGAGGGAGACTTTTATTTCTGACAATATGGCACAACTACCTAAACTAATCTTCCACTGAAAAATGAAAATGCTGGACAAAAGTTACCGTTTTATTAAACAAATTAATAAATGACAAGAAAATAAAAAACACTCAGGCTGAAAATTCAGTAAAGGTGGGAGCTTAGAGAATTAAGCAGAGCACTGAAGCTGACTTTTGCTCTTAAGGTTTTAGGCCAAATCAAGTGATTCTGAGCTTAGATTTCCAAGGCCTAGAAGGATGCAGAAATCAAGAACAAAAGCCCAAAGTCAAATTAATGTGGAAATCCAACACAGGAATTTCTCCAATAAATTTGGAACTCCAAAATGTTTACTTCTTTGAAAGAAGAACTGGGAATAACCTTTATGCCCCCAGAGAGTTTGCCAAGAAGATTGTATGTATTTTGAATCTTGATCTTCATCCAAAGCCTCAAACAATTTCCACAATTAAAATTCCAAGGGAAAAAAACAATTCATAAACACAGTACTAAATATAAACACACACCTACAAAAAAAAAATGCTAGGAACCATAGAGAGAGAACAGAAACAAACCTACAAAGGATTAAAATTTTAGAAGGATCAGTACAGAATAAAATAATTATGTTTAATGTGTTTAATAAACAGAGGTGAAAAGATGAACAGATAAGAGGAAAATATAAAGATTGAAGAATCAGGTTTGAAAATGAACCACATAAAACTTCTACAAATAGAAAATAAAATAATTAAAATTTATAACTCAAGAGAACTGACAACATAGATGATACAGTCAAATATAGAATCTGCAAGTGGGAAATTACATTTAAAGATGTAACAGAGAGCAGAACTGGAAAATATAAAAGATAGATTAAGAGACATTGAGAACAGAGTAAAAAAAAAACTAGCATAAATCTAACTGACGCTCTAAAAGAAAAGAGGAAAAATGGGTTAAAGTAATATTTTAAGAAACAATGACTGAGAACGTTCCACAATTCAAATTCCACAAATTTGAAATTTCCAACAATACCTAATAAGATTAACAAAAAGAAAACATATCTAGACAGATCATATTGCATTACTAAGGTTACTAAATTTAGCAAATAAAATGTAAGATCCCAGTTAAATTTGAATAATAAAGTTCAAATAAATTATGAATAATTTTAGTATAAGTATATCTAAATTCCATGGGACATACTTGTATTTAAAAAATTATTCATTGTTTATCTGAAATTCAAATGTAACTGGACAGCCTGTATTTTATCTGGTAACCCTAATAGATCCTCATAGTAAAGGAAAACTTTTCAAAGCAGTCACAATGGACAGAATATTTTTAAAGAAGCAACAATTAAACCAAGTAACATTTTATTATCAACAATGAAATCTAGAGAACAGCGAAAATTTTCAATGTACTGAGAAAAAAATTAGGTCATCCTAAAATTTTACTTTCAGCACAGCTGTCTTTCAAAAATAAGAATAAAAGGAAAATATTTTCAAACAAAAAATTTTAGAGAACTTAACCAAAGAAATTTTTAAAGAAAGTACATCAGGCAGAAAGAAAGTAATATCACGTAGGAGTTCTAAAGTGCAAGAAGAAATAATGAGCAAATATGTGACCAAACACAAATAAAGATTGTATGAAAAAGTTAATACTATGCTGTGGGATTTTGAGAGAGAGTGAAACAGAGAGAGAGGAGAGAGAGAGAGAGAGAGAGAGAGAGAGAGAGAGAGAGAGAATTTAGGCACATGGCAATACCTGCATCCAGCCATTTATGAAACATGGTATCCCCCTACCCCCTTAACTAAATTTCATTTGTTACTCTTGTTGCTTTAAAAAAAATAAAAAAGCACATGGCAGCAATATAATTAAATTGAGAAGATGGCAAAAGGAGTTAAAATATGTAAGGTCCTCAGAGTCACTGTGTTGAACTCCAGGAAATGCTATTCACACTGTATTCTATGAAAAATCTATATTAGACTTTAATAAGTTAAATATGAACACTAATTTTCTAATGTAATCACTAAAAGAATAAAGGTAGTATGTATAATTTACAAACAAATAAAGTATAAAACTAAAATGAATATTAAGTCCCCCCTCCAAAAAAAATCAAGATCAAAATATGAGAAGGAAACAGAGAAGTGATAGAACAAATAGAACAAAATAAGATAAAAAATAATTCCAAATATATTAGAATTTACCATAAATGTAAGTGGATTAAATTCTTCAGTAAAAAAAAAAAAAGAGGAATTGTCAGATTGTTTTTTTTTAATTCAACAATATGCTATTTACAAGAGACATATTTGCACAAGAAAAGAGAGAGATGAGAAGGTTGAGAATAAAAGTAATGGAAAGGTATATTAAGCAAATTCTAACCAAGAGAGCTGATGTTAATCATATATAATTTAAATCAACTTTAAGGCAAAAAGCATTACTAAACATAATGATCACCTCAAACTGTAAAAATACTCAATTCCAAGAATAGACATAGGAAGTATTAATTTGTATGCACCTGATAGTATAGCCTAAAAACAAAGAAAAAATAGCAGACCTACAGGAATGGACAAAACCTGTATATTTGTGGAAATTGTGGGAGAGTGAAACACTTCTTTAAGTGAACAATACTGAACAAAATATCTGTCAGCAGAAAGAAGCTTTGAAAACATGATCAATCTAATTGAATTATATAGATCCCCATCCTCAATTTATGCAGAATACACAATCTTTCCAAACAAATACATAACATTGCAAATATTTGCCATATACTGTACTCCTTTATAAAACAAATATTAACACATATCAAAAGATTACTACTATGCAGACCACATTTCAACCCCACTGAAATTAAGGTAGAACTTTTAAACAAAAGATAATGTGTTTGGAAATTGAGTAACATAGCTTTAAATAACTCTTGGGTCAGAGATGAAATCACAATGAAAATTAGAAAACATTTTAAACTGGGTTATAAAAATATTTTATACCAAATCCTGCAGGATACAGCTAAAGCAGTTTTAAGAGGGAGAAGGAAGTATATAGCCTAACTGCTTATATTAAAGAAAGAGGAAATATGGTAATGGAAGATTTGACTTTGGGTAGTGGACCCACAATGCAATATACAGATGATGTATTATTGAATTGTACAATTGAAACTCATAATTTTATTAGCCAATGTCACTCCAATAAATTTATTTTAAAAAATAAATAAATAAAATTTTTTAAATAAAAATTAATATACTAAGTATCCATCTTTAAAGGTTAATTAATAAACAGAATAGCAAAACGAATAAGAAAAAGGATATTATAAAATAAGAGTATAAATTAATAAAACAGAAAACAAAAATAAACTACAGAGAATCTACAAAAACAAAGGCTACTTTTGAGAAGACAAGTAAAATTTATAAGCCTCTGATGAGACTGATCAAGGAAAAAAAGACAGATGGTACACAGAACTAACATTAAGAGTGAAAGAGGAACATAAGTAAAAATGTTACAGACATTAAAAGCATAATAAGAGACTATAATGAGCAACCTTATGCCAATAATTTCAAAAATCTGATAATCTGAGCAAATATCTATAAAAACATAACTTATCTAAACTCACTGTGCTGGACATTCTAGATCCACTGTCCCCCTTCTCCTTCCTGCTCTGGGCCTAACCTTTAAGGACTGCGTAAACTTGGCTCCCTTGCTCTCACTGTAAATTGGTTTTGGTCAATGGCAGGAACTGACAAGAAATAGGAAGCCAAACAAGAGAGAATAAAAGATCAGAATATTAACCCCTTGTCTTAATCCTCTCCAGGTCTCAGGACAGAAATGGGTGTATTTCTCTACAATAAGACAGCCCTCTCCTACAGCCATCACTTCCTTGCAGGTTCCAGCAACCACCCTCCTGTGCTTCACCACTCCTTACAGGTTTCCCTTAATCTTATCCTCACCTTTCTAAATAGTTTCTTCATTTTTAATCTTCCTTCTATTACTCTGGTTCAGTGTGCTGTTTTCTGTGGGATCACAATGAATAAAATCGAAAACCTAAATAATACTTGAACTACATTAAAGAAATTAAAGACTTTAAATCTAATTTTTAAAATCTTCCCACAAACATGATCTGGTTTTACTGACAAGGTCTATCAGAAATTCAAGAAACCAGTATTTACATTTTATGGAAATTGCATAGCAAGAGAGAAAACTTTCTCCTCTGCCTTATTTTATGAGACTAATATAATGTCAATACTAAAATTTGACCAGAGCAATATGAGAAAAATATTTTCAGGTCAGTATCACCCATGGACCAAGATGTAAAATTGACAAAAATCATTTTATTAAAATTATTAGGGGGCAGTATAGCAGTTTGGGTTTCCCAAAAGCAAACACTGAGGTGGAGTCTGGGATATAAGATACTTATTAGAGGTCAACACCTTTAAAGGGTAGTCAGAGAAAGCAGGATTGGGCAAAGGTAGAATGCAGATTCAGCAAAGTCCCATTACATGGAGCTCTGGAGTAAGTTTTCTTCCACCAAACTGTCCCTTATGGGGTAGAAATAGCTGAACATTTATACTCTCTCCTTCACTCAGTCATCCACCACAGGTGTTCTCCTCAAGGCAGAATGTGACTGACCCCAGGGCTCTCTGCTGCTGAAGCAAATGCCATGGAGGGCTGCTAATGATGCTCCCAACAGCTGGGCAACTATTGTTCCTCAAATGGAAATCCATGTGACAGGGAGAGCAAGGGATGATGGATGTTAGTCTAGATACGCAAGGTCTGAAGTGAAAGATGGACATCCAGGTACCAAGGTCAAGCAGTATCCATCTTTAAACAAATATGAGCTTATTGCTTTGTCTATTTTGCATACATAGATGATAAACAGAAAAAGCAAGGGATTATTAACACAAAATCAGGTGGTGGTTAACAGTAGAAAGGAGGGAGAAAAGTAAAGAAACACAGGAGATTTCTAAGATACTAGAAAAACTCTTTTAACCTGAATGGTAAATGCACAGAAGTTCATTTTATTATTTCACAATTTAAAAAAAAAATAACAAAAAGAGAAGATGGATAAAAATGTTCCAGAAAGAGGAAACAGCATGTGCAAAGGTATAGAGGTGAGAAGGAGCAAGCAGTTTGTGGGGTGGGGGGATAAAGACATTCTGGTTTTAATGCAAGGTTCTTTAGGGAGGAACATAGGAGATAAAATATAAATAAATGTAAAAAACGAGTTGTAGAGAGCCCAGGTAGCAGGCTATGGAAGATGAAATACTCCAGAGTGGAACAGTTACCATGTGGAGCTTTTAAGTCGAGGAAGGCTTTACATATGTAAAGTAGGGTTTTAAAAAGAAGCTAAGGCTAGAGAGGTAACTTAGCAATGATTTGCATAGATAGAAATAAAATCTAAAGAAAAGGTCAAATGTGCTATTGTAAAGTCAAAAATGTAAAATATGAGAAAAAAAATAAAAACAGTGCTGCAGGCAGAGAAAGAATGTCAGAGAACCAAGAGAATCCAGGGCTCTAGAGCCAAAATTTGAGATTATCTCAAGAAAGTGAAGAGTGGTTCAATGGAGTCAAAGAGAATAAGGATTAATTCAGAGTTTCTGAGATCATTAATAAGAAAATAGGCAGTTTGAAATAGGCAGTTAAAAAAACAGGCATGGGGTTGTAAAATACAGTATAAGGAACATAGTCAATAAATATTGCAGTAATTATGTATGGTGCCAAGTAGGTACTAGACTTATTGAGGGAATTATTTTGTAAGTTATATCAATGTCTAACCACTATGCTATTTATCTAAAATTGATTTAATATTGAATGTCAACAATAATTGGAAAAGAAAAAAAATGGGAGTTTGAAGGCAAGGACTTTCTAGGAATTCTTTACTAATATATTCCCAGTGCTTGGAACATACCTAACACATCAACACATCATATAAATATCAATAAATATTTATGGGTGAATGAAGGATAACTGGAGGGAAAACTCAGATTGCCCAAGGTTAAGGTAAACATAGGCTGTTAAGAAAGTTTCCTAAAGATATTTTTAAACAACTAAACAAAAAAAATGAGCATTTTATATTTTTTAAGTTTATTGAGGTAACATTAGTTAACACAATTATATAATTTTGGGGTGTACATTATACTTCACATCTATATATTCTATTGTATGATTATCACCCAGAGTCCAGTTTCCTTTAGCTAAGATATATTTGACTTCCATTACCCATTTCACACTCCACCAAGCCCCCTATATTTGACCCCCTTTACTCTGTCTACCTCATCCCTCCTTCCCCACACCCTACCTTCTGGTAACCACTAGTTCATTGAGTCTCTGTTTGTTCTGTTCATTTGTTGCTTTTAGGTTTATATCTCACATATAAGTGATATCATTTGATTTACAACTTTTCTGTCTGGCTTATTTCGCTTAGCATGATTATCTCGAGGTCCATCCATGTTGTCACAAATGGCAGTATTTCATCTCTTTTTATGGTTGAGTAATATTCCATTGTATATATGTACCACAGCTTCTTTAGCCAATCATCTATCACAGGACACTTCGGTTGCTTCTATGTCTTGGCCACTGTGAATAATGCTGCTATGAACATCGGTGTGCAAATATCATTACAGGCATAAGTTTTCAAGTCTTTGGGGTAAAAATTCAGTAGAGGGATTGCTGGATCATACGGTAGATCAATTCTTAGTTTTTGGAAGAACCTCCATACTGTTTTCCATAGTGGCTGTATCAATTTGCAGGCTCACCAGCAGTGTATGAGGATTCCTTTTCCTCTGCATTCTTTCAAAAATTCATTATGACTTCTCCTGTTGATTATAGCTATTCTAACAGGTGTGAGATGGTATCTCATTGTGGTATTGATTTGCATTTCCCTAATCGCTAGTGATGTTGAGCATCTTTTCAAATATTTGTTGGCCATTTAAGTGTCTGTTCAGGTCCTCTATCCATTTTTTTATCTGATCACTTATTTCTTTGTTGTTATTTAGTTATATAAGTTCTTTGTATATTTTGGATACTAGGACCTTATCAGAAGTGTTGCTTGCAAATATATTTTCCCATTCGATGGTTGTCTCTTTACCTTGTTGACAGTTTCTTTTGCTGAGCAGAAGCTTTGTAGTTTGTTTTAGTCCCATTCATTTATTTTTGCTTTTACTTCCCTTGCCTTTGAAGTCTAATTCATAAAATCCTCTTTAGGTCCAAGGTCCTTGAGTTTAGATCCTATGTTTTTTTCTATGCATTTTATTGATTCGTCTTATATTCAAGTCCTTAATCCTTTTTGAGTTAATTTTGGTGTGTGGTGATAGACAACAGTCTGGTTTCATTCTTTTGCAGGTGGCTTTCCAGATTTCCCAGCAACATTTATTGAAGAAAATTTCTTTTCTCCACTGTATGTTTTCTGGCTTTTTTGTTGAAAATTATTTGCCCATATAAATATGGGTTGATTTCTGGAGTCTCGATTCTGTTCCACTGGTCTGTGTCTGTTTTGCTGCCAATACCGTAGTGTTTTGATTACTGTCACTTTGTAGTGTTTTGATTACTGTCACTTTGTAGTATAATTTGAAGTCAGGCAGAGTGATGCCTCCAGCCTCGTTCTTTTTTCTCAGGATGGCTTTTGGCACTTTGGAGTCTTTTGTGCTTCCATACCAATCTGATAATTTTTTGTTGTATTTCTTTTAAAAATGTCTTTGGGATTTTGATGGGGATTGCATTACATCTGTATAATGATTTAACTATGGTCATTTTAACTATGTTGATTCTTCCAATCCAAGAACATGGGATATCTTTTCATTTCTTTGTATTTTCTTTGATTTCTTTTAATAGGGTCTTATAGTTCTCATTATATAGGTTCTTCACATGTTTCATTACATTTATTCTTATGCATTTTATTCTTTTTGTTATAATTGCAAAAGGAATTATTTTTCCACTTCTTTTTCTGACACTTTATTATTAGAGTATAGTAACACTATGAATATTTTAACATTGATTTTGTATCCAGAAACTTTATTGTATTTGCTTTTTGTTTTTAGTAGTGTTCTTGTGGAGTCTTCAGGGTTTTCTATATAGAGAATCATGTCATCCACAAATAGTGACAGTTTGGCTTCTTTATTTCCTATTTAGATGCCTTTTATATCTTTCTCTTGCCTGATTGCACTTGTTAGGATCTTGGCAATAATGGACAGCCTTGCCTTGTTCCTGATCTTAGAGAGAAGATTTTTAGTTTTTCACCATCAAGTATAACGTTGGCTGAAGGTTTGTCGTAGATGGCCTTTATTATATTAAGGTACTTTCCTTCTATACCGATTTTGTGAAGTGTTTTGATCATAAATGAATGCTATATTTTGTCAAAGGCTTTTTCTGCACCTATTGATATGATCATATAATTCTTATTTTTTAATTTATTTATGTGGTGTATCATAGTAATAATCGATTTCATATATTGAACCATCCCTTTTCTCCTGGGATGAAGCCCACTTGATCATGGTATATAACCTTTTTAATATGTTGCTTATTTGATTCACTAGTATCTTATTTAAGATTTTTGCATCTATGTTTTTGAAAGATATTGGTCTGTAGTTTTCTTTTTGTGTGTTATCTTTACCAGATTTTAGCATCTGGGTAATATTGGCATTGGGAAGTATTGCCACCTCTTCAATTTTTTAGAAGAGTTTAAGAATAGGTGTTAAATCTTCTTTGAATGTTTGGTAGAATTCACAGGTAAACCATCAGGTCCTAGACTTTTACTTTTGGTATGTTTTTGATGATTGTTTCAATTTCCATACTGCAGATAGGCCAATTTAGATTTTCAGTTCTTCTTGATTCAGTCTAGGAAGATTTTATCTTTATAAGTGATTATCTATTTCTTCTAGGTCATTAAAATTATTATTATATACTTTTTTATAGTATTTTTGTATGATGCATTGTATTTCTGCGATGTTAGTTGGAATACCCTCTTTCATCCCTGCTTTTGTTTATTTGTGTCCTTTCTCTTTTTTCTTTAGTGACTCTAGCCAGGGGTTTGTCAATTTTGTTCACCTTCTCAAAGAAGCAACTCTTCATTGCATTTATTTTTTCTGTTTTTTTGTTTTCAATTTTATTTATTTATGCTCTAAGTTTGATTATTTCTTTCCATCTGCTAACTTTAGGCTTCATTTGTTCTTCCTTTTCTAGATTTTTAAGATGAAGCATTAGGTTTTTTATTTGGGTTCATTCTTGTTTTTAGAGATTGGCCTGTGATGATGTGAACTTTCCTCTTATGACCGATTTTGCCATGTCTCAAAAGTTTTGATATGTTGTACTATCATTATCATTCATTTCTATATATCTCTTGATCTCTTTTTATTTTTTCTCTGACCCAGTTATTCTTCAGTGGCATGTTGTTTAATCTCCATGTATTTGTGGTTCTTCCTGATTTCTTTTTGCTGTTGATCTCTAGTTTCAAAGCATTATGATCAGAAAATATGGTTGGTATGGTTGTAAACCTCTTATATTTGTTCAGGCTATCTTTGGGTCCCAGTGCATGGTCTATTCTTGAGAATGTTCCATGTGCACTAGAGAGAATGTATAAGCAGCTGTTTGGGAATGAAAAGCTCTGTAAATGTCAATTGTATCCAGTTGGTCTAATGTTTCATTCAAGTATGTTATTTCCTCATCGATTTTCTGTTTGGATGATCCGTCCATATCCAACAGTGGGGTATTTAGGTCCCCTACTACAATAGTGTTTTGGTCTGTTTCTCCCTTTAGTTCTGTTTTAATTGCTTTATATATTTTGGGGTGCTCTCATTAGGAGCAGAGATATTAATAAGTGTTAAGTGCATGATTTCCTTTATCATTATGAAGTGTCCCTCAGTATCTTTCTTTACCTTTTTTATTTTGAAGTCTATTTTAATAAATATTAACACTGCTACTTTGGCTTTTCTCCGAATGGCATTTGCTTGAAATATCATTTTCCACCTTTTCACTTTGAGTCTATATTTGTGTTTGGAGCTGAAATGTGTCTCCTGTAGGCAATATATGGTTGGGTTTTGTTTTTTGATTCATTCTGCAACTCTGTGCCTTTTTATTGTGAGTTCAGTCCATTTACATTTAGTGTGATTATTGAAATGTGAGGTTTCATATAGTAATTTTATCTTTTGCTTTCTGGTAACTCAGTGTTTCCATTGCTTCCTTGTCCTTGAGTGTTGGGATTTTTTGTTTGTTTGATTGCTTGTTTGATTGGGTTTTGTGGATTTTTTCTCTTGTTCTTCTTATTTTATGTTATATACTTCAGTTCTGAATCTTTGGTGTTTGTTTACCATTACGAATGTGTAGAGGATAGTCATATGTATACAGTTATCCATTTCCTTCTGCGTGTTTTTGATCCATTCTGCAACTCTGTGCCTTTTTACTGGTGAGTTCATCACCAATAAAAGGGGTTATCTCTATTCCCCTTTGCAAATTTGGATCTTTGAATTCTCCCTCTTTCTATTATTGTCTTAATTTGTTCCTATGTATGCTGAATGTCCATTATTATCTTGCTATAGTAATTCTCTTTTATTGTTTAAGCTTATAATGCCCTCTTCTTAATAAGGGTTGCACTCTTCTGCTTCTGTCTGCTTGCTGGTCACCTTATTTTTAGTTATGTATTTTTTTTTTTTTTGTCATTTTGTTTTAAGTGAGCTGAGCCCTTTCAGTATTTCCTGTAAACAGGCCTTGTAGTGAAGAATTCCCTCAATTTTTGTATGTCTTAAAAGGTCTTTATTTCTCCTTTATATCTAAAAGAGAGCATTGTTGGATACATTATTTTTAGCTAGTAGTTCCTTTCTTTTAATAATTTGAATATTTGATTCCACTCCTTTCTGGCTTGTAAGATTTGTGTTGCGAAGTCTGATGATCAGCTAAAGGGTTTTCCTTTGTAGGTTACTGTCTTCTTTACACTAGCTGCCCTGAGAATTCTATCTTTGTCATTGATTTTTGATAATTTGAATACAATGTGTCTTGGTGAAGGCCTTTTGGGGTTGAGATGATTGGGCGTTCTGTTGACTTCTTGAATTCCAAGCTTTAGCTCTTTCCTTAGATTTGGGAAATTCTCGTGAACTATTTGTCTGAAGATGCTTTCTATTCCCTGCTCCTTTTCCTCCCCTTTGAGAATTCTCATTATTCTTACATTTCCTTTATGATGGTATCAGTTAATTCTTTCATTATTTTTCATTTTTTGGTTTCTCTCTTTATCCTTCTGATTTATTTCTAGATTTCTGTCTTCAATATCACTGATCTTTTCCTTCATTTGTTGACTCTATTTCCTAAGCTTGCTATTTCATTTTTAATGTCTTGTAGAGTGTTTTTATCTCTAGAAGTCCTTTGGTTCTTTTTGAGGGTTTCAGTATTTTTGCTAAAGAACTCATTCTGCTCATCCAGTTGTTGTTTTTTTTTTTTTTTTCAATACCTGATATTGTTGAAATGAATTGTTTTGGATCTCATTGAGTTTTTTTAGAAATATCATCCTGAATTCTCTGTCATTTAAGTCACATATTTCTATGTCTGTAAGCTGATTTTCTGGAGATTTTTTCTCTTTCTTTCTGAGCTGTCTTGTCACCTTGGTTGTTCATGTGTTTAATGGGCTATTTCTCCTCCTAGACATTAATGGAAGTGTATTTTGCTTTTTTTCCGGAAAGATTTATTATATAGAGGTCTCTCATTAGCCTGTAGCAAAGATGGCGTTTTTCTTTTGGTTTCCAGCAGGTGGCATCTAAGGCTTTTGGATCCCTACTTTAAATAAAGTCTTAATAATGCCTTTTTTTCCTATATTCAATAGCACACACTACCCTGTCTCACTCCCTGTTACTGTTAGTGACAATTTTAGTAGCATTTGCTCAGATTCCCCTAGGACTCCAGGGTGTTTGTCTTGAAGGATATGGGGGAAGGGGCCTTCTGAGTTAGGGAATGGGGATTGCAGCTCAGTCTCGCATTTTGCAACCATGGCTGGTTATAATCAACTGTTGCTTCTCTGCTGTCCCCACTTCTCTGTTTTGCCACTTCCCTGCTTTCTGCCCTGATCCCTGGGCACTGCCTGTTGTGTGGAACTCACAGCTCTCCCAGACAGAGGTGTTCGGGAATCTGCTGCACCTTTTCCCCTCCCCCTCCTCCTGCTGAAAGTTCTGTTGGTAAGAGGCAGTCTATTTGTTTCTCCCAATCTACCTCCCAACTCCTGGGGTTATGACCTCTGGTAACTCTTATGCGAAGATTGCTGTTCAGCTTATCATTGTTTCAAGGGAAGAGATCTGAGGACATCTCTCACTCTGCCATGTTTCTCTTGAGATGTCGATTAGGTGATCTTTCAGGAAATTCACTAGATGGTAAAGATGAGGACAGGTGTAAATATGGTCTATTTATCTTCTTCATTGCATGGTAAACCCATAAACAGAAATATTGGCCTTGCCCTTTATATTATGAAGGAAAATCATTTAAATAATACCAGTGAAGCCATGAATTGGCTGATGAGTTGATGGACAGATTCACCACCCAAGTACTAAATTGCAACAGTTAATAACAAAGTTGAGTTTATTTAATAAACTGTTTGAACCATCAATTCAGACTGAGAACCAAAGAATTTGAGCTTAGAAACCAAATAAATAAATAAATAAGATGTTTCTTTTCACTGTCACATGTCTTTTTACTTCTATACTACAAAAAGGGATCTCACCTTCTCATTAGACCCTGTTAGAGAGAGGCAACGAGGCATATTGGCTAAAAGCATAGATTCTAGTGTTAAGCTCCTTGGATTTAAATCCTGACTCCATCACTATTTATCTAACTTAAAGAAGTTCATCTCTACATGCCCCAGTTTCCTCATCTTTAAAGTGAAGAACATATTCGAGTCTACCTTATATGATTGTTACGAGTCTGAAGTGAGTTAATACCGGTAAAGTGCTTAGAAAAGTACATGGCACATACCATCAGTTCTATAAAAGTGTTCATCGAACAGGTAAATGATAATAATCCAATAATACTGTTTCTTTGACTTTATTATGTAGCCTTCTTACTTGTCACTATCATTTTCAATTAGTTTATCATCACCATAATCATCTGCAGCACAATGATTTTTATTATTATACCAATATGACCTTGGACAAGCTAATTGTCTCATAATCTATTAGTCTCATCTATATCTATGAGATGTAAATATCATTACATGGGGATGCTATAGGAGCTCAAGCTGAATTTCAGGCTTTTCCCAAGACTCCCTAATAATAGACAAAGGAATTAAAAGTAATAAACCAAATTAAAAATAAATGAAATATTTTATCTGTTAATAATCTATTCAGGCATTATGTCAATTATAGCTCAATTTTTAAAAACTAATCTATACAGACAAAAGAACACTGGCCTTCAAATAGCAACTAGGAAACTTTATACTTATTCCAATGATGCTAACATTGTCCAGAAATGTGGGGCACTCACATACCTATGAAACATTAAAGCTGGAAAAGTAAATATGGTTATTTTAGATTCATGCATTCATATTTATCAAAAATATATTTGTATCAGATATGACTCTAGGTCCACAAATTTAGGGATACAAGAAATAGCGTGTTGCCTTTTTTTAAAAAATCATCTTAAATCTGACTTTGAGCCCAATTCTTCCAGGATGCTGGAGAAATGCAATTCCATCTATTATTTGGGTTCGTGATTTCCAAGTTGGACCAAAATCCTGGGACTTTTCAGCACTGACACATGAGAGGGTTTCTCAGTCATCTATCCAGACTGCTAAGAAACCAATTTTCCCAATAGACTGTGATCCCTTCTGGTCCAACATCTCATTTCTTCTATGCACATGTGGAGCACTAGAGTCTTACACAAGGCTAGGAGTACCTGAGCCTGGTCCCAAGTTTCTAATAAGTACAAGTCCCAGTGACTGTTATCCCCTTCCCAATCTCTAAGACCTTTTCTTTAATTCTCTCTGTTTATTTGTTCTCTCTTTCTTACCCCTCTAGGAAATAATATATGCTAGGTGGAAGTGACACCCTATCAAAAGCAAAGGAGATTTGACATAACAATTTGTATTTATATTCTACAAAAAATAGTGGAAGCAAGGAATTTCTAAAGGGCCTGACTATATACTTGGATTGGAGCAACAAAAATAAATATATAGCAAAATACAAACTAATACATACTTCTAAAAATTATCCTGCCACACATCCAAAAACCAATTTGATGGCTTTTTATATTTGAAAAACTTGGCTCTGAATAACTTTTGACTAATTTATTCTCAATGAATTCCTTTGACAACTTTTACAGACATTCAGAAGACTGCTAACTCTGAGATAGAATCAGCATGATTCATTCTTAAATTACAAAAAATAATGTTGACTTGGAAATATGAAAACACTTTTTATTTCACAAGTGCTATAATGACTGTCTTAGTTCTGGCTGCTATAACAAGTTACCATAGACTGGGTAGCTTAAATAACAAATATTTATTTCTCACAATTCTGAAGGTGAAAAACCTAGATCAAGGCACCAGTAGATTTTGAGTCTAGTTAGAGCCTATTTCCTGGCTCATAGATGACCATCTTCTTTCTGTGTCCTCACATTGCAGAAAGAATAAGAGACTTCTCCGGGGTTTCTTTTATAAGGGTACTAATCTGATCATAAGGGTTCCTAACCACCTTTCAAAGGCCCTGCCTCCTAACACCATCACACCAACATAAAAATGTGGGGAAACACAAACAGTCCTTAGCAATGATGATCACAAATTAAGAAATAACAACTCACACTTACTAGGTACTTACTAGAGTCCACTTTTATCGACTCATGAAATTCTCACAACTTTATGAGATAAATCTCATAACTATCCCTCTCTACAGATGAGGAAACTAAATCAGAAATAAGTTAAGCAATAAGCCCAACTCTACGCACTTGGTGAGTATCTTGGTGCCGAGACTGTCCCATCAACCCCACCTAGTGGTGCTGCTCCAGTTCACAGGCTAGCAAGTAGCAGAGCCAGGATGTGAACACAAATTGAACATCAGTGCCAAGTAAACAGTATGACTTTTTTATTTAATGTTAAACTGAGAATTTAACAAAGCAATCAAAAGATATAGAATCTATCTCCAAACACGATGTTCACTATTTCACCAACAGCTCCAATCCATGTCTGCTCTAAATGTTAGAAAAATCTTCCTTGTGATGAGGTGTAATCTATCTCTGTGGGGGAACTGCCTGCCTACTGGCTTGGCGATCTACTCTCTGATGCTGCACAGAATATGTCTGCTTTCACATGGCAGCCCATCAAACCCTTAAATTCAGTTTCTATAACTCTCTTGAGTCTTCCTTTCATCCCTTAGTTCCTTTAATTCAACAAAGTTAGTGCCTACTGAGGCAACTGAGTATAGCAGTTCAGTGCATGTGTTTGGGAAACCTCTACTTACTAGCTAGCAAATTTGAATACCTTTCCCAAACCATTTAGGCTCATATGCCACATCTGCAAAGCAAAGATAATAATTCTACATCTTAAGACTATTGTGAGTATTAATTTCAATAACACATGTAAAGTGCTTACTACCTGCCTGACAATTTATCAAGTGCTTAATAACTGTTTCTTGTTGTCACTATGATTGTTACTCTTCACACCCCAAGTTTAACACTGCAAACTCCCTGCTCAAAGGGAGACCAGTATGTACAGAATGACCAACACAATTTGATTTTTTACCCCAGCATGAGGCAGTGTCACAGAAAATAGCCTAACCTGGATGCTTTGCTTAGTGGGTCTGTGTTATGATTGTTTCCTCCAAATTCAGATGCTGAAACCCTAATCCCAATGCAATGGTATTTGGAGTTGGAGCCTTTGGGACGTAAAGATTGAGCCCTCATGAATGGGATTGGTTCCTTTATAAGAAGAGGCAAAAGAGCTCTCTCGCTCTCTTTCCACCATTTGAAGATACAATGAGAAGTTAGCAGTCTACAACCCAGAACATGGCCCTTGTCAAATTTCAACCATGTTGAGACCCTGATATTGGATTTCCAGCCCCCAGAACTGTGAGATATAAATTTCTGTTATTTAAAAGCCACCCAGTGTATAGTATTTTGTTATAGCAGCCTGAACAAAAAAATCTGGCTTCTAAATGGGACATTGCAAAAATTGGCTTCTTGCTGTAGAGGTTAATTTTGATAGAGTGTGTCTGCCACCTACTGCAATTTCTGTGAATAACCAGCCAACAAGGTGCTTTTACTGAAGAAAAACTTGAACTAAAACCCCTTTAACTTGATTCTAAGAACTAAGGAAAGTGCTGCAAAGAATACTGCTAGGGTTTGAGATGACCTCAAAACTATATCCCTTTTCTACCATATGACCAATAAAGATACATATGATAAATAAGGTAGCTGGAGGCCAAACATCACTTTTATTATTGATAAAGCTGATGTCAGAGCATGTTGTATAGGGATATGAGAGCAACATAAGCTTCCAATGCTGAACTCCAAATTAGATCCACCCAGGTACAAGCAGTGCTGACCCACCATAGATGTGTTAGTTAACTTAGTTGTGGCAATCATTTCCCAAAGTATACATATTTCAAAACATCACATTGTACATCCTGAATATACAGGATTTTTATTGTCAATTATACTTTAACCCAGTAGTCTTCAACTTTTTTGGTACCAGGGACTGGTGCTGCTGTGCTCTGATGATGCCTGATGCCTTAGGATCTGAGGTAGAACTGAGGCGGTAATGCTAACACTGAGGAGCAGCTGCAATATAAATGAAACTTCCCTAGCTAGCCAGCCTGCAACTCACCTCCTGCTGTGCGGCCCCGTTCCTAATAGGTCACAAACTAGTACCCGTCCACAGCCCAGGGGTTGGGGACCCCTGCCTTAACGATTTCCAGTTTAGAAAAAAAAGGGCAGCTTGCTGTCAGTGTTAATTTAATTTTACATAAACATGCTCTTTGAGGCTGAAGCAAATATGACTGGTTTTTAATGTGCAAATAAAATATAAAAACTATTATTAGCGTTATTTCTAAATAGAACTTATCTCTAATCCTAATATAACATAAATGTATATGATGATCAGTATTCAATAATTTTTTTTGAGCAGTAAATTTCAAAGCACAGAACAACACAAAACAGAACATTTAGGATTTGATCTTTTTAGCAATTGAGAATTACCATATTTTATAAATTGAAATACTAATACTTAATAGAATGCTATAAATAGAAGGATGTCATTTGTTTCCAAAGACTAGAGATATTCCAGAGTGATGCAAAAATAATAATAAAAGCGAGTTATTTCATGGCAAACTTTGGGGTAAGGATAGGACTGTAATCCACAAGTTGTGTTAGGGTAAATGCTGCAGCTGCAAGTGCCACTGGCAAGTATTCTTGGGGCACACGGGAAATAGGTTAGTAAGGCTTGTCGAGGGAGCAATTGTAATATCCAAGGACTACCCTTCTATGAGAGTTGCAGGTACTGGCCATTAAAAAGCATGCAGAAGTGTTTTACCAAGGTGTCCAAGAGGATCTAAGTAGAGCACTGACAGGGCTCACTGCAGTGTGTGTAGTAACTGAAAAATTAGGAAGGGCAGCAGGGGGGAATGGTTGGAAATAGGGTCATGATACTTGTTTCCAGTATTCCAGAATACCATTCTTTTCTTATTTAATAAAAATTTATTGAGCACCTATGATGTGCTAAATGTTATGCCAGCCCTGAGGATACAGTGATGGACAATGAAGACACCATTATTGTGTCCTCTTGGCCCTATAATCTGACCAGGAATAGAAACATAAATTAATTTCAAGTACTAGAGGACATAAAGAAGGGGAACCATTACCAGTTTGAAAGTCAGAGAAAGCCTTATAGTCAGGCATAGGCTAGACAGGAGGGAAGGTAAGAAGGGAGTGTATCAGGAGATGGAACCATGCGTTTAAAGGCCATGAGAGTGTAGTGAGTTCAATGAACTGAAGGAAATCTGGCATGACTAAGGCAGAACGAAAGGTTGGCAAGAAGTGAAGTTAGGGATGATAGAATTGAGTGGATGGAGGCGTAGCTAGTGGGCCAAATTGAGGGGGATGTTACTGTAATCCAAGGACAATAACAGGATTTAAATAGGACTTGCTGGCTAATTGGATGTGAAAGTGGTACTTGGTGACACTGAATTTATAATACATATTTCTAAAAAAAACTAAAATAGAAGAGGATGAACAAGTTTTAGGCAAAGCGTTTTGCCATTTCATTCTATTTTTAAGTATTAGTATTTTTATTAGTGTAAGATGATTATTTTGGTATTTCAAAACATCTGAAATCTGAGTATTAGGTAAAAATCCCATTTTTGTTTCATACATAATATGTAGTTTTTTCATATATGAGAGAATATGTTCAAAATTGTAATAATGGGTCCCTCTAAAAAGTAGGACTGCAGTTTTTTGCTTTCTACTTTGCATATTCTGTATTGTTTGAATTTTTATTAGTATATAGCTTCTATATAATTATTAAAATGTTGCCTATAATTATACTTAAAAAGAAAGCTAAAAAATAAAGAAGAAATGATTGAATTAAGAAACCACCTTTTGTTACAATGTGACAACTGATTCAAGTGCAAATCATCAATGGATGCCAAAAACCATTAGGAGAGATTGGTAGGAAAGATGATGCCTGTGGTAGATTGATTATAAAAAATGGTCCCAGTTCTCTCCCTGTAAATATTTATGCCTCTTGCAATGAGACTTTGTAGGTACCTCAACAGCAGATGGCATCTACTTTCCCATAAATCTCAGCTGGCTTTGTGATTTGATTTATCCTGTGGAATATGGAAGAAATGACAACGTGTCAGTTCCTAACCTAGGCCTCACTCACTTCCACTTCTCTTGGAATCCCATCACTGTCATGAGAATCAACATAAGCTAGCCTGCAGAGGAGATTGGAAATGCCATAGGCAACAGTGAGTCAACACCCAGTAGCAGAGCCACCTAGCCTATCCACAACTGACCATAGATGCATGATAAAGTCCAGCTGAAACCGTAAGAACTGCCCTCTGAACTCAATTTAAATTGCCAATCCTCAGAATCATGAGCTAAATAAAACTGTAAGCCACGCAGTTTTGAGATGGTTCATTATGCAGCAATAGCTAACTGACCTAAAAATAACACAAATGAGTTACTAATTGTAAAGGTGAAAATACATGCTATTCAATGGAGTTATCTGGCATTTACCACTTTACCCCCACTAATAGTGGAACAATCTGACATTGTTTCCTTAGGTAATGCAATATCAAATATACAACATAAACTATGATATATTCTTGCTCAAATTCTTTAAACTGAATCTAATGAAGCCTCTAAACTGCCAGTCATATATACAGGATATACAGGAAGGAGTAGAACAAGTGATACGGCAATATGAAGAAATAAACAAGTCAAGAATCTGAGAATTTTTCAAGACACTTGGTCTAGACCTTTTAGAAAAGTAACATGTGCCATAAAAAAATAAAGGCTAAAGAGATATTACAGTTCTGGAGGCCAGAAAGTCCAAGATCAAATCACTGGTAGATTCATTGTCTGGTGAGAGTCTGCTTCCTGGATCATAGATGGCCATTTTCTTACTGTGTCTTCACATGGTGGAAGGGTCAGTGGAGCTCTCCAGGATTCCTTTTATCAGCCCTCATCATCTCCCAAAAGTCCCATCTCCTGATATCACCAAACTCATATGTTAGGTTTTAACATATGAGTTTTGAAGGAATACAAATATTTAGTCTATAGCACTAATCAACTCAGAGAATCACAGAGAATAATAAATAATTCTTGTTTGAAGCCACTAAGCTTTGGAATGACATGTAACACAACAATAGGCAACTGAAACACACAGATAATCTTTACAAAAACCCTCTAAGGTAATTGCCATTATTATCCTCATCTTATATATAAGAAAACTAAAGCTTAAATAACTTGTCCAAGGTCATAGAGTTCAGAAGTGGTAAAACAAGGAATTAAAATCCATTTTGGCAAACTAAAACGCTTCTGCTCAGCAAAATAAATCATCAACCAGGTAAAGAGACAACCATCCAAATGGGAAAATAAATTTGCAAGCAACACCTCTGACAAGGGCCTAACATTCGAAATATACAAATAACTCATAAAACTCAATAACAACAACAACAAAAAAAATGATCCAATCAAAAAAGAGCAAAGGACCTGAACAGACACTTCTCCCTAGAGGACATGCAAATGGCCAACAAATATATGAAAATATGCTCAACATCACTAGCTATTAGGGAAATGCAAGTCAAAACCACAATGAGATACCATCTCACACCTGTTAGAATACTTATAGTCAACAGGAGAAGTCATAACAAATGTTGGAGAGGATGCAGAGAAAAAGGAACCCTCATACACTGCTGGTGGGACTGCAAATTGGTACAATTTGCTCTATGGAAAACAGTATGGAGGTTCCTCAAAAAATTAAGAATCAATCTATCATTTGATCCAGCAATCCGTCTACTGGGTATTTACCCCAAAGTTATGAAAACCCATATCTAAAGAGATATTTGCATACCAATGTTAATAGCAGCATTATTCATAGTAGCCAAGACATGGAAGCAACCAAAGTGTCCTGTGATAGATGATTGGCTAAAGAAGCTGTGGTACACATATACAATGGAATATTACTCAGCCATAAGAAGAGATGAAATACTGCCATTTGTGACAACATGGATGGACCTCGAGATAATCATGGTGAGCGAAATAAGCCAGACAGAAAGTTGAAAATCACATGATATCACTTATATGTGGGATATAAACTTAAAAGCAACAAAGAACAGGACAAACAAACAGAGACTCATGGACATAGACTACAGACTAGTGGTTACCAGAGGGTTTAGGGATTGGGGTAGTGGGAAGGTAGAAAGGGCAAAGGGAGTCGCATATGTGGTGGCAGAAAGAAATATAACTATGGGAGGTGAAAACACAGTGTAGATATATATATGTCTTACTGTTAAAGTGCACAGCTAAAACATTGGATTTCATTAACCAATGTCACCATAAAAAAATTGAAATTTAAAAAGTAAAAATAATGATAATTAATGAGTTAAAAATAAATTTGTATTGGTCTGATTCTAGAGCCTAACTCCTAAGTATTACATTACAGGGCTTCTAATCAAGGCCAATCTATACCCTAAGATATAAAATAAACTATAAAATCCAGTGAATAGTCAAAAAGATCTAGAAATAATCAATGCAGAAGATAAAGGAACATACACTTTCATTATAACATATTTGTCACCTGGAGGCAGTTTTCAAACACAGGGCTTCTATTCCGAAAATACTTTGCCATACATAGGCATTGTTAGTGTTCACCCCAGGCAGTGCTAGAGCTCCATGGAACAAAGAAGAGACTTTTACAAAAAATAACTGCCCTCCCACAGACAGTAAAGAGAAGAAAGATATTAATTAGGACCAAGCATAAACACTAACATGTGGTCTCAGCTGGTTATTGTAGTTCAGAAGGAAGAAGTCTTTGAAGAAAGATTACAGCCCAGTGACAGAAAAGACATACAACATCACCAGCCATTAGAGAAATGCAAATTAAGATTAAAATGTTATATAACTACACATTGATTAGAACAGCTAAAACTAAAAACAAGAACAATGTCAAATGTCGGTGAGGATGCGAAGCAACTGTATCTCTCGTACATTGCTTGTGCAAAAGTAAAATGGACAGCCAAAGTTTGAAAGTTTCTTATGAAGCTAGGTGTGCAACTACCGTACAACCCAGCAATCATACTCCTCAGCATTTATCCCAGAGAAGTGAAAATTTATGTCTACACAAAAAGTTGCAAGTGAATGTTCATAGCAGCTTTATTTGTAATAGCCAAAATCTGGAAACAACCAAAATGTCCTTCAATGGGCAAATGGTTCAGTAAACTGTGGTACTTCCACTGCACAGAATACTAATCAGCAATAGACAGGATCAAAATATTGGAACACACAACTTGGATGGATTTCAAGAGTATTATGCTAAGTGAAAAATACCGTTCTGAAAAGGTAAAGATGTATGTATGATTCCATTTATATTACATTCTCAGTGTTACAAAATTGCAGTGATGGGAAACAGATTAATTAGTGATTGCCAGGAATGAGGGATGGTAGGGAGGAGAGGGACAGGTGTGGCTATAAAAAAGGTAACAAAAGGAAGATCTTTGTGACAATGAAATGGTTCCGCATCTTGATTGTGGTGCAAGTTACCCTAACCTACATATGCAGTATAATGGCATAGAACTATATACACACATTCTATTAATGCCAATTTTCTAGTTTTGATATTGCAATATAACCATACAGGGTATAACCATTAGGAGAAACTAGGAGGAAGATACATGGATTGCTCTGTACTATTTTTGAAACTTCTCATAAATTGATAATTGTTTTGAAATAAAAAGGTAAAAAAATACAGTGTAAAAATACTTCAATAAAGTCAATTTTAAAACTGAGAGAAAATCAAATAATCTCAGTGAATCTAATATTTTATTTATTCTTATTTGTATTTTCCCTGGTTTTAATTCTTTGATCTTGTTTATGTTCTATTTTATGTTCTGATTGTGAGCCAACAAAAGAATTTCGTGAAATATGGATTGAAAAAATAATACATATTACTTTGTATTTAGCCAACAATTATGAAGCAATTACCTTCTGTCAGGCACTGTCCTAGGACCTATTGATATGACTAATACCTGAACTCATGTTCAGCTTTGCCTCTTGGTACATCACACCACATTCACTCCACCCCTCCCCCTAACCTAGTTCTCAGTCCCTAACCTAGTTCTCCGCATCCTTCATTGCTTGTTCTTAGATCTTTCATCAAAACTTACATTGTATTTCTTAGAGGAAAAGAAGGCAGGAAACAGAACTCTTTGGTACCCACCAGAAAACACGAAAGCTCGGGACAAAAAGTGTTAGAAAGGAAAAGCTGCAGAGGCAGCTAACATGAGATGTGGAAAAAGTGTGGGTGGCTGGATGTGTGACCCAAGCAAAGGAATCCCATGAACTATTCTGTAGTACCAGACTCAAGGTTGTTTACTTTATTCTGACCCAAATTCACTCTGGCAACCCAAATTCATACCATTATTCCTAGGAAGGATAACCAATCTAACACCAAGGCTGGAAAAAAATTGCTCAGAAAGTAGTGATATCTTCATAAATATGAAAGATATTCTTTTAGTTAATGGGATAGTATTTTATAAAGTTCACTGTGAATGCATATCTCAGAGCAGTCACTCAGGTACAGTGATCAGTGGCCCTGAACTTAGGTAATTCATGAAGGAACAGGGGATGAACAGTTATTGCTTTAAAAAAAAATCTGAAACTCTCAAACACTAGAAAACATAGGCAAATTCAGCAGTGGTACACTGAGGATCGTGGAGATGGAATCGGCCTTCCTTCCTTGCCCACATGTGCCCTTATGCAATAAGCTCTCCTTTAAAGCTTTTCTTCTCATTTCAAGCCTGTCTTGAATACTCCTGAATATGTTGAAATTTGTGGTTCTTTTTCCCCAATCTCTAACCTCTCCAAGGACATCATTAGTAAACTTAGAATGAAGGCATAAGACATGTGCTGTTCCTACCAAAGTTATTTTCTGCTAGCTCCCAGAAAAAAACACGGCTTTGGTATTAAACAAGCTTCTTGATTATTGAGATTTCAAAAAGTGGTCCAATATAAATCCTGACTAAAGACTAAGATGAGATGAGGAAGCTGGAATTCAAGTTACACAGCCACAATAGACAGTGTCCTATTCATCCACATATATATATACTCCCAGCACTTAGTACAGTGTCTGGTACATATATGTTGCTCAGTAAATACTTTTTACTCAT
Source organism: Cynopterus sphinx (assembly GCA_030015415.1). Classification (NCBI taxonomy): domain Eukaryota; kingdom Metazoa; phylum Chordata; class Mammalia; order Chiroptera; family Pteropodidae; genus Cynopterus; species Cynopterus sphinx. The sequence continues at coordinate 80,676,682 of CM057384.1, forward strand.
TGAAACAGATGAAATGGCTTGTCAGAAAAAGTCCCTCCTGATCTAAGGCAACTCTGAAAGAAATAGAAATACATCTGATCCCAAAAGTACGTGGGAAACACAGTCCAGATTTCGATTTCTCTACCAAATGAGTAGACTTCTCCAAAATATTTATCTCCATTCCAAGCTGCAGATCTACATTTTTAAAAGGCCTACTAGGCAATGCCACTTGGATCTGGCTGGCTCCTCCCAATGATAATGTTTAAATCAAGTCAACCACAAATCTTCCTAGTCTCCCAAGCTAGATGAGTGGTTTTCAACTTATGGAACAAACACTTAACAGATCAGGAGTCATTAGGGTCCCACTGGTAGGTTGATGGAGGGGGCCAGCCTCAGGTGCAGGCAATACGAGCATACATTGTCTGTAGAGAATTTCAAGACAATAACAAAACTACCAACCAGTCAGCATTTAATTACCTCTCTGCACCAGCAATTCTCACCAATGTCTATGATAAAACACTTCTCAAAATATATATATATCTCCATCCTATGGGTCCAAGTTTTAAACAATTACTGTGGTTACTTTTGAGTTTTAATAACATTTATTTGAGTTTCAAGTTGGACATTTTTATTACTTACCCTTTAATAAACATTGTATTCTACATGGAATTCAACTTAAAGAACCACCTGTTATAAAATTGCTCCCAGATACAAGCAGACTCAAAGGTCTGGAATCATTCCAGATTACCTCAGGCATCTTAGTGTCTCCAGACCAGGTGGTACTCATAGGCTTACATTTAAACAGTACATTTGAGATAAACAATGATAGCATAGTGATAGTGTCTTAGTCAGCTCTGGCTGCCATGACAAAATACCACAGGTGGCTTGAAAAATTGACATTTATTTTCTCACAGTTCTGGAGGCTAGAAGTCCGAGGTCATGGTCCAAGGTTTCTTCCTGGTTTGCAGATGGCAGTCTCTCCCAGTGTCGTTGCACATCAAAGAGAAGTTCTTCGGCCTCTCCTCTTATAAGGGCCCTAATCCTAACGTGAGGGCCCCACCCAGGGGTCAAATATACTAAGTATACTACTTCGTGGAGTAATTCCAAGGAATCTAGAAATCAGTTTCAACATCAAACATTATCTGCAAGCTGAATAAATAATAGAACTCGCATTATATATGTGTTATTTTACATATTACTATACAGATGTATATGGAACTTCCACAAAACACTGCCATATCTTTATTTGACTTCAACTTACTCTTTTCTAGAGGTAGAGACAAGTATGAATTATTTAAAATACTTAAAAAGATTTTGCACAATAATCACTCAATCTCCTTTCTCTGCCTGATTTCCTGCCATTCATTCTCTGACCATGTGGGTGCATTCATACCCTCATTAACTTTCACCTGTCTGTGACTAAGTGCTCCTATTTCTGTCTGATTTGTTCCTCCTCAACTTCTTTACAACTACTTTTTCATCAAGATCTAATTAAAATGACCTTCCTTAGGAAAGTCTCTCGAGATATCACGACCTACTTAGTTGTTCTCGTCATGAAGCTTTAAGAGCATTTGTTCCTATCTGGCTCATATAATTGTGTGAAATGGTTAAACAATAAACTCTGAACAAGAGGGAAATTTTACTTTTGTTCAGGAAAAATGAGTGCATTTCTCCGCAATGGTAAGACAATCTTCATCTTGGGCCCTGAATCTGTTAGTATCTATAGTGGACACACTCCAGGGCAGCCTTACGATTCCTGCCTCCTTAGTGTGCCTGCCTTTCTATAATTCCCACCCTCACCCCTTGGGTTCAGGCCAAACCTGTGACTTGCTTCTAAAACAGAATATGGCAAAGGTGATATCACTAGCATGATTATGTTGCATCACATGGCAAAGGTAACTGGATTTTGCAGATGCAGTTAAGGCCTCTGGTCCCTAACTAGTTAACTTTGAGTTAATCAGAAGCAGTATTTATCCTGGGTGGGCCTGACCTAATCAACTGAACTCTTTAAAAAGAGGCTGTAAAAAGGGGAAAGAGAATAGGTAAGGGTAAAAAGGGTGAAATTGGAGTCTGGGTGGTAAATACACAATGCAATACAGAGATAATTATTATTGAATTGTATCCTTGAAATCTATATAATTTTATTAACCACTGTCACCCCCAATAAATTTACTTAAAAATAAAAGGGTCTGGAGGTCAGAGACTCAAAGTAGCCAGAGACTCTCTGGTGCTGGCTGTAAGAATCAAGCTACCATGAATTCTATAGCCTCAAGGAAATGAATTTCGCCAAGAACTCAGGGCATTTAGAAACAGATCTTTCCCTAATCAAGCCAAGAGGAAAAAAAAAAAAAAAACAAGGTCCTGCCAACACCTTGATTTCAGCCTTGTGAGACTCCAAGCAGAGGACCCAGTTAAGCTGTGTCTAGAAGTCTGACCTAGAGGAACTGTGATGATAAAGGAAGCTTGTTTGGCAATTTGTTACACAGCAATAGAAAACTAATGCAGTAGTTTTTTGCACATAAGAAAATCTCTGACTCAAACTGGCTTAACAAGTGAGGAAATTTATTTCCTTATATAACAGGAAGTCCAGAAGTACTTCAGACTTCAAATTGGTTTGTCCAGAGGCTCAATTCTTTCACCAGAGATCCAGACTTTTTGTATCTCACCACTCTGCTATCCCAGTGATATCTGATCCCCTAAGTGATTGCAAGATGGCTCCAGCAGTCAGAAACATCCAGAGGATAAAAAGAGAGTGTTAATTCATAAAGCACTCTCATGAAGAGTGAGAAAACTTTTCCCACAAGCTCTTCAAGAGTTTCCTTCCTGGCTGCCCCTAAGGCAAATGGGCATGGAGGCAGCTAGACATCAGAACTAAATCAGGATTCTGCTAAGGAAGAAAAGGGAGAAATAACCAACATGACCACTACAGATGTCAAAGAGTTACTCTACAAAAAAGATAAATAACAATGTATGAAACCTCTGGCCCAACAGCACTGACAAAATGAATTATACCAGAGCATCTAAACTAGGAAAAGGAAAGTAGGGGCAAAAACAAAGAAATTGTTCCTTGGCAATAAGCAGCTAATAGCAAGCACATTTGCAGAATATTTTAGCAAAAAGTTAATGAAGACATTTAAAATATTAAAAATTGTCACAAAGACTGATTTACTCTGCAATCAGCAATAAGAAATATGAGACAACGAATTAACAACCTAGCAGAGTAGCAAGGAGCAAGAACATTGCAAGAGACGTGGAAGATGAACAAAACAAATGATGGTAGAATAGAAATCCACACATGATACACTGCCTAAGGGTTTTCATCACTTCCATAGAATTAGAAATTAGTATCAACATTTTTTCTGTATATCATCGATAGTATGTAGCTATCCATAATTTAATTACATAGTAATTTGCATATAATTATTATTACTCTATGGGTTTAATAACCCTTCCTAGTACGGGTTAGATGATTTATGTGAAATAGTAAAGGCATAAAAAACAACTTGTGTAATTATACATTTAATGGATTGCCTTAATTGAAAAAAAAGAACCGAAACTATAAAACTATTGAAACTACCTCATTAAAACCAAGATATGCAGAAACCTGCCCTTCCTCAAATAGATGAAAGATATTCATGTATCTAATCATCTTATGATACACCTTACACTTCTATGTCAATAATACCTCAGGAACGCTGGCAATTGTTTTTAATTTAAAGATAGGTGAAAGAGCTATGGAACCTTCTTTAAGAATCTTGAAGAAATAAAATCTCAACTAGGATATCCTTTCTTTTTCTGAGACTGCCGACTGCTCTCTTCTCAAGAATACGGGCAGGCGTATCAGCAGGTGAACTATGGGACAGGGAAGGTCAAGATAAAAGCACAATCACTTCTGGCTTTTGCCTTGAGCCCCCTTCCAGACCCGGCAGCCCATTGATCCGCCCTTGTCTTCTTTACCCTCGCGAAATGGCGAGTGACAGGGCTGCGAACGAGAGCTACAGAACAAGGCATACCGAAGGCAGCTTCTTGCCACAAAACACTGAGTTTCTTATCCCCTTTTGGTCGAGGACATTGTCTTTCTTAGTGCGTTCCTGGCTGTGGGGATCAAAGTCCACTGGACTCTCTGACCTCGCCGTCACCTGCCACACACAGGGGCTGACCAGCCTGTGCGTTTCCCAGGACGGTCTGGAGTTTGGGAGAGAAGGACCATGTCCTCACTCACAGCGGGATCAGGCAGACAGGAGCAGAGAGAGACCCTGGAAGGGAACCGAGGGCGGGCGGCCTCCGGGGTCGTCCCGGCTCTCCCCTTCCCCACCGCCCCTCCCAGCCCTGCCTTCCGAACTCGTGGGGAGCTGGCGCCGCAGAGCCTCGCAGGCGGCGGGCTCCTGGCGGACTGAGTCCTCCTCACTCGGGAGCCGGCGGCCCCGCCGAGAGCCCGCGGGACGCAGACGCGGCGGCGCGAGGCACGCCGCGGCCGCCAGGGGGCGCGAGCGCGCGGGGCCCGGCGGGGTCGAGGGGGGCGGCCTGCGGGGGTCGGGGGGGCGGCCAGGGGCCCCCGCCTCGCCTGGGCGCTGCGGGCCGCCGCGCTCGGCACACGCGCCCTTCCATTCCCGCCCGCATCCGCGCTCGCACGGGGACCTCCACGCGCGAGCCTGTGCGCGCGGGGGGCGTGGGGGACGCTATCGGCTCCGCGAGCGCCCACCTCGCGGCCGCCACGCGAGGCCTGCGAAGAGGCGGGGCGGGGCGGGGGGAGGCGGCGGCCGGATCCGCAGAGAGGAGCGCCCGCGGGGCCAGGCCCCAGCGCATCCCCAGCATCCGGCCTCCTCGGCGGAGCAATGACCGCAGGGGCCGCGGCCGCACCGCCGGGCGCCGAGCAGCAGGGCCGCCCGGGCGCGGGAGGCCCCGCCCCGCCGCCGGCTCCCTGACGACGGGGCCGCGCCGCGCGCTCCCCGCCCCTCGGCGGCCCGCGCCAGGCGGGGCCGCGGCCAGAGCGCTGCCTCCGCGCCGCTGCAGCCGCCGCTGCCGCCGCTCCGCAGCGCGAGGCTGGGGGCTGGGGGCCGCGGCCCGGGCGCCCTCCCTCCCTGCTTCCCACCCTCTCCCGCCGCCATGAGCCGGGGAAGTTCGGGGGACTGGGCCCCCCTCGAGCCCACCTCCGGACCCTCGGCGCCCCCCAACCCCTTCGTGCACGAGTTACGTCTCTCCCGCCTCCAGAAGGTTAAGGTAAGGCGTGGGCTGGGGGCGACGGGAGGGCCCGTGGGGACAGGACCCGGAGGCCTCCTAGAAGTAACTGGCGAAGGTGGGCATGGGGATCCGGAAAGGAGGGGGTGAGCAGCCTACGGGGCGGGAGTCGGGGGGTGCGCACGTGGGGGTGGCGGGGGTGAGCTAGGAGTCCCGGGGAGGACGCGGGCTCGGGCGACAGATGACAATGTCTAGCATGTGGAAGAATTGGCTAAGTGAGGATGGAGGGCTGCAGGGGATCTAGGCAGAGGGGAGAAGGAGAAATCTGGGGAATGCAGATTACATCCTGCGGAGGCCGGGGGGCTGGAACAGAGTCGGAGGCTGCGGAAAGCCGGGAGTGGGGGCAGGGGTATGCCGAACGCTTCCCCGAGGCTCTGAATTAGGGGAAACGGGTTTCTGGGCCTGCAGCCTGCGCCCCTGTGCCCTTCCAACGCCCCCTCGTTCCACTCTCCCCCACCCTGCACTGCAGCACCTCCTGGTGGGGGAGAAGGCTTAGAAGGGGGTTGGCTACAGGAAGTGCAGGGTCGCACCAGCCTAGCGGAACTGATGAGTGGTGTGGGGAGTGTCCAAGGTTGCTGCTGCTATCACCTCCCCTGAGGCGAGCCCCTGGGGCCCGGTTTGTTTACCTGCACTCTCCCCAGGGCAGCCAGCCCGTGGAGTCACCCTGCCTCCTGGCAACCCCTGCCCTGCGGAGTAGGGCTGAGCTCTTCTCTCCCCCACCCCTCAGTCCTAGGGGCGTGCTTAGGCAGAACTAGAGACTGGCCTGCGGCCTGAAAAGTGGACCTCTGTGTGTTGCAAACCTCAGCCTCCCAGGCCCAAAGTGCAAAGAGCCATGCCCCTGGTTTCTCTTGGACTTAGGAGCTATTTACGAAATGGGACGTGGGGGAGGAGGAAATAGCCGCCACTTCAATCACGGTGCTGGAGCTCTTATTAAATCCTCTTAATAGCCTTTCCAAGTGCTAGATGCATTTTATGACATTTGATTTTGTAGGTGGGATGGTGACAGATTGAAAGATAGGAGAATGAGGCCCCTGATCCCATTCATCTTTTATCCTCTTGCCCTCGTTGGTATCTTCATTCCACCTTGGATTTCAAGCCCCCTCCTGTTCCCATACCACCTGTCACCTTATCTACAGTGTGTGGTGGCTCTTTGCTCCTGGGTCCATCCTTGTGGGACAGGTAAGCCTTGGAGGGAGCATCTCCCACTCCTGAAATGGCATTCTCACCCACCCTCTGCAGTTCTGCCTCCTGGGAGCATTGCTGGCCCCCATCCGAGTGCTTCTGGCCTTCATCGTCCTCTTTCTCCTCTGGCCCTTTGCCTGGCTGCAAGTAGCTGGTCTTACTGAGGAGCAGCTTCAGGAACCACTTACAGGATGGAGAAAGTAAGTGGGAGATCAGCCCCCAGACACCCTACTTCTCACTTCTCTTTCCTGCTGTTCATTCTGCTCCCTCTTTAAGAAGAAGGGGGAGGGTTCTGAACCTCTGGTACCCAGCCTGCTGAGGTGAGATTAGTCAGCCAGGCCCAGACCTGGTACCCAGGACCTCAGCACTAAGCGATGTGCCCTGGTATGTCCCAAATTAGCCAAAGACTTCCACTCCTTGGCCAGAGTAATAGAGGACAGGAGGGCTTATGCTTTCTTGGGTACCTAAGCCTAGGGGTGAGTGAGGCTCAGATTCCCTGCCTCCACTGACGCCCCACCTTATCCTGCAGGACCGTGTGCCACAGTGGGGTGCTGGGCCTCAGCCGCGTGCTCTTTTTCCTGCTGGGCTTCCTCCGGATTCGTGTTCGAGGCCAGCGCGCCTCTCGCCTTCAAGCCCCTGTCCTTGTTGCAGCCCCCCACTCTACTTTCTTTGACCCCATTGTTCTACTGCCCTGTGACCTGCCCAAGGTTGTGTCCCGAGCTGAGAACCTTTCCGTGCCTGTCATTGGAGGTGAGAGAGTTTAAGAGGGGTCAAGAGGAGGGAAGATATCTCTGGGCTAAAACAGGAATTAGGTGGACACTTTCTGAAGAGAACTTGCCTCAAGGTTGAGTACAGGTAGATGTTGGGGGATGGAAGTTAGAAAAGATATTGACGGATAGGGGCAAATGAAATTCAAATTTGCAAACCTACCCCTGGGACTTAGGGTTGGAGAGAGCTCTGATCCCTAAAAGGATAACATACAATAAAAAAAAGGGTCCTCAGGGCAAAGAGATAACTGAGAAGTATTTCCTACTACTGAGGAAGGGGTGGCTGCATGTGTTAATGCCCCTGATAGGAACCTTGTATCCTCTCCCGGACCCCAGCCCTTCTTCGCTTCAACCAAGCCATCCTCGTATCCCGCCATGACCCGGCTTCTAGGCGCAAAGTGGTGGAGGAGGTCCGAAGGCGGGCTACCTCAGGAGGCAAGTGGCCCCAGGTATGTAAGGGTTTTAGGACTCTTCATCTTTTATGTGCTCCTGAAAAGGCTTCTTTCCTTTCTCCTCCCTTTCAGCCTACCCCACCTCATTCTGGTCCCTTGGTTTTTTTCCCCAGGTACTATTCTTTCCTGAAGGCACCTGTTCCAATAAGAAGGCTTTGCTTAAGTTCAAACCAGGTGAATAAAATGATAGTGAGTGGGTAGGGCTGTAGGAAAAGCCTCAGATTTGGAGAGGGATGCTGGAATAACCTAAGAAGTGGAGGGGTGGGGAGAAAGGGGAGACAGGAAACCCACCTAGCTGACACTGAGAAGTCTCAAAGAGTCAGAAGAGAAATTATAAATGAAAAAGAGCAAAGGCCAGATCTCATTTGAGAACTGTACCAGATCTCTATACTTCATGCTGCCTCTACTAACCTCTGCCTGGGGGCGGGGGTGGGGGTGGAAATGGGATTTAGGAGCCTTCATCGCAGGGGTCCCTGTGCAACCTGTTCTCATCCGATACCCCAACAGTCTGGTAAGTCTTAGTCCAAGAGATGGGGGAGGGGAAGTATGGAATTCACACTAATGGGTGAAAAATGTTAGTACCCTGAGGGATGTGCCTGTGGGGGTGAGGCCAGGGCGGGATCAGAGCCTCTCAAAGAGTGTGAGCCAGTTCCAGGAAAGAAAGCAATGCCTTTCTCTCCTGACCTCCATTTCTCCTGTAGGACACCACCAGCTGGGCATGGAGGGGCCCTGGAGTGTGAGTTCTGGTGTTCCTGGGGTAAGGGTGGGAAGCAGGGTGCATCGGAGAATTTGTGGCCCATCTTCCAATCTTCCAGACAAGGCAAATGGCCCTTCATTCTCTGACAAGAAAACTCTAGAGGAGACGCCTGCTTCCCACTGTTTTGTTCTGATTTCCTGGTGTGATCCGGAAGTGTTTTCGGCTATCCCGCTTAAATATTCCAGCTGTGATTATAGCTCCTTTTAACTTACTTTCTTGTTTCTAAGTGATTTTCGCCCTCAGTCATTCCTTCTTGAGGCCTACCACCACCAGTCTGGCCTTTTGCCCTATCCCTAGTTACGCAAATCTCCTTTCACCTACAGTTCTTCCTCTGGCATATCCCTGCAATGCCTCTCACTTTCCCTACCACCTTTCTGGCCTTTCCCTCTGTCTCCCATCTGCATGTTAACCTAGCTGATTATATGGCCAAGCATCCATTTTTATATGGTTGAAATTCCCCTTTCCCCTATTTGTGGTGGAAGGAGCCCATAGTGGGAGGCTGGCGAACATCTGAGTTCTCTCTTTTCTTAGACTCAAAGTCCTCTGGCTCACAGCCTCTCAGCCCTGCAGCATTGTGGATGTGGAGGTATGACTTCCATGGGCGGGGGGTGGGGTGTTGGGGGGGAGTGGTCATTCCTAGCATTGAAATCTTGATGAGAAGTGTGTGTGTTTCAGTTCCTCCCTGTGTACCACCCCAGCCCAGAAGAGAGCAGGGACCCCACCCTGTATGCCAACAATGTCCAGAGGGTTATGGCACAGTGAGTGTCCCACAAAGTATTTCCTAGAGCAGATATACTGGGCAAAGGGACCACAGAAGTGGGTGAAGGGCTGAGGTTTTGAGGCAGAGATTAGGGAGTGAGCAGTGGGAAGGGCTATTGGACAACTGAGACTGGGGGAGGCAGGGGTTAAAGGGGCCTCATGTCCTCTGCCCAGTCAGCAGGCCAGTCAGTAATGAACCCTCAGAAGATTCTTCTGCCTCATTTCCCCTCCATTTCATCCTTTTTCATCCTGTAGGGCCCTGGGCATTCCAGCCACTGAGTGTGAGTTTGTAGGGAGCTTGCCTGTGATTGTTGTGGGTCGGCTAAAGGTAGCATTGGAGCCACAGCTCTGGGAACTGGGAAAAGTACTTCGTAATGCTGGGTAAGTGACCTTGAAGATGATGGAATGGGCAATGTCATATATAGACAGATAAAAAGTCTAAGAAGAAAGGAGAAATGGGGAGGGGGAAGAAAAGTCTTAAAGTGTTTTTAAGTGGGAAGGTAGAGGAATTTTTTTTAACAGTAATGGAGTAAAACGAAAGGGAAAAAGAAAGGGAAAAGTGTGTTATAACCTTGATAGAAAAAGTAGGAAGGGTACACAAGGGACTATGAGTCAGGGTACACCTTAGCAAAACACCAGCTGTACCTGTACTGGAAAATTCTTAGGGCAAGGACCAAAGTCTTGCTGGGTGATAAGCCCAGAATGGAACTGAGTTAGCTCTCTGCCTTCAAAAATTCCATTGTAGGCTGTCCCCTGGCTATGTGGACTCTGGGGCAGAGCCAGGCCGGAGCCGAATGATCAGCCAGGAGGAGTTTGCCAGGCAGCTGCAGCTTTCTGACCCACAGACCGTAGCTGGTGCCTTTAACTACTTCCAGAAGGTAAAGGGCTGGGACGCAGAATGCAGAGCTCAGGATTTGAGGATGGTATCCCAGCAGCCATGTCAGTCTCAGTGGATGGCTAGTTTGGAGTCTGCGCTAAATGTTCTAACAGCTGTTGTCAGATGGCCATCTTCTGAGGTCTGCTGGGGGTTTCATTTTTTTATAGAGTACCCAGTCTATCACAGAGCTATGTGTTAATCATTGTGGTGAGGAACAAAGGAGAAATAATTGGCCATTGAGGTCCATAAATTTCTGAAGCCACTTTAGAGACTGACCTTGTGGGACACAAGGACTTCAGAGAAGAGTCATGAAGGTCAGGTGGGAAGGGGACATGGAGGAGACAACACTGGACAGCTTAGATGGTTAAGAGTGTGAGACCCAGAAGTATTTTGCAATCCTTGGGCAGATTTTTAAAAATATCCCACAGCTTCTCTGGGGAATTCCTGAACCTTTCTCAAGAACCTTGTCAACCCATGTTTCCTGGGACTTAACCAAAGTTTTTCTCATTGCATTATAATAAGATTGTCTCAGAATATTCTTAATGTTTATGAACAACCACCAGTGTACCAAGGAGCTCTTTTTGATCTAAGATGTAGACTGTGGTTCTCAGCATCCTCTGAAGGGACAGAGACAAGCTGTGTTGATTTCTTAGATTGAGACAGACTGTACCTGAAAGGAGTTTCCCCACTTAGCCTGTAGCAGAAAAGAACCAAAACCCAAATGCCATAGTCCCCCATAGGGATGGCAGAGTAGGCCTCCTTCTTGGGCCTTTTGTAAGAAATTACACCAGTGCCCCCCTTTTAGTCTGTTGGACCAGTTCTCCCACATAGGATGATTCAGGAGAGGACGAGTTTTTCCACTGTGGGAGTCAGGAATGCCTCTGGTGGTATGTCAGAAACTTCATGGCAACTTCAGCATTCCTGAGGGATTTCCTAAGTTTTAGGCGATACCTTTTTAGGAGAGCTTTATCACCAGGTCACTTGGAATAGGTTGAGCAAACCCATGACCTGAAAGAATTAGCAGGGAACCTGGAGAGTTTAGGGCTTATAGCTTTGAGAGAAGCAGACATTGGAGTCATCCCATTCATGCTGAGAAGAGGGAGGAGCCAAAATCCAGAGCAGGAGTGGGGATACAGGGATGGGCCCTGCATTGCCTGGTTTCTGTTTCACCCTCCAGGATGCCAGTGGTTTGGTGGACTTCCGAGATGTGGCCCTTGCACTGGCAGCTCTGGATGGGAGCAGGGACCTGGAGGAACTAACTCTCCTGGCCTTTGAGGTACCAGGGAATTGGGGGTGGAGGGGACATCATAGCTCTGCTCACCCCACCCGGAAGCCTGTGTGGCATGGTGTGTGTACTATTACCAGTAGCTTCTACATAGTAGGTGCTTGGCATCCACCCCAGCGCCACACTGTAAACTGCAGAGCCCCATCGTCTCTATGTTGAGGCATAGCTGGGAACAGGAAGAGGACTGAAGCTATGAAGTTAGAAAGGACCCGGGGGCACAGGGAGGGCCTGTGCTCTGCATTCTTGGACGAGGTGGAGGCTGTCAGGCAGACCTCCGGGACAATGTGTGGCAGTGGCATGAGGGCAGGGCTTGACTGGTGTTCCTTCTCTCTCAGCTCTTCGCCGAGGAGCAAGTAGAGGGTCCTGGCCGCCTACTGTACAGAGATGGCTTCAGCACCATCCTGCACCTGCTGCTCGGGTCACCCCGCCCGGCTGCTGCAACTTTGCATGCTGAGCTGTGCCAGGCGGGATCCAGCCAAGGCCTCTCCCTCTGTGAGTCACTGCCTTCCCTGCCTGCATAGGCACTCAGGGCACTATCAGCACTGGGTTGGGAGGGAACAGGTGTTGGCAGCCAGTGCCAGGGAACAGAACATGAGAGGTGAGGCTGGGAGGAACCAGCTAGGAAGGCAGAAAGGGCATCAACTTGTGTATGAGAAGTGAAGCAGAAACAAGAGAGACAGGACATACCAATTCTGAAAAAAGAACAGGGCATCCTCTTCCTTTCCTCAGATCATCTGACTTCTCCCTGTCTCACTCCTGCATCCAGGTCAGTTCCAGGACTTCTCCCTCCGTGACCCGCTCCATGGGAAGCTCTTCAGCACCTACCTGCGCCCCTCCCAGACACCAAATGCCTCATCCCCGGTCAGCCCCACTGTGTTGGCCAATGGGACTGTGCACGTGCCCAAGCAGAAGGGTGACTGAGCACCTGCTTCCACCTCCCCAGCTCGCATCCAGCTCACGGACTCAGGGCAGCGCCAGGGGCTGACCCTGGGCCTCACGCCCTCTCTGCTCCTGCTTGATTTTTTGTTATTGTTATTTGTTTTATTAAGTTGATTTTCACTTTTTGTTTGATTTTTTGTAAGAAATTATTTTATATATAAATATAAATATATCTATATCTATTTAAGAAAAATGCAGCTCAGTCACATTGATGGTTTCATTAGCTGGGAAAGAAAGGGATTAAGATTGCCTGCTGCCCATTGGACAGTCTTGAAGGTTTCCTAGTCAGTCCCTTTGGCCGGAGCTGGATGAATCCTCCTCACTTGCAGTTGGACAGGGCACTTTCCTGCACAAACATCATGCAATTCTCATATCTTTTCCCCGTGTCATGCCCTATATATGCAGCCTTCAACAGGTGTTCCTCATGAACCTCTTTTCAACCTATTCCCTCTTGTTCTGTCCTCATTAGAGATTAAAAAATAGCTAATTAACCATTCTATATCTAATAATCCTACTGAAATTGATGCCTCCCCTGCAAGTCCGACGAACCACACAGGAGGGTTTTTCTGCCATGGGATGAGTTGGGGACACTTGAGTCCTTTCTATCCAGCTTCTTTCCAAATAAGAAAGCAAAACCCTCTTGAAGAAAAGTGCTGTCTAGACACAATTATGGAAAATTAAATTTAAAAAATTAAAGACCTATCCCAGAGATCTGACAGGTAAAAAGTATCTTTCCATTATAGACTTAAACGGCAACATAATGACAGGCTGTCCACAATAGCTCTCCCAATACCTAAGTCCAGGCCTTTGATAAGAGGAAAGAGTGTTCACTGGGGACTTCCGAGGGGTGGGTTTATCAGGGAGCTTAGGGAAGGCTAAAGCTGGAAAGGTGTCAATCTGTGGAATCCAAGGCCACCCTACCTTTCTTTACAGCATCTTACCCCATTTAGAAGCAAAAGACATGAGTACAAAGGAGCACATTGAGAATATTTTCCAACAACGAAAAAATATTTATTTTTTTATCCATACAATTCCTTCCAATAATGGTACTCCCCCCTCACCTTCTACCCAGGATATGACCGCCAGCCTAGCTAGTGTGACCTCCCCACACTCATTTTTGCAGAACCACAAAACAGTCCTGAGAACAAGTCTAGTGAAATCTACTGGGGGAGTGGGAGGTGGAGGTGGGCAGCTTCAGAGACTGGCAGGAGGGATAGGATGGTCCTGCTCCTCACTGGCGACGACGTTTCTTCCTTCTGCCTGTGACAAAACTGTCACGCCGCCTTTTACGAGGCTGTGAGGGTCGAACCATTTCCAGAACCAGAGGTTTTTCCCCAGAGACCCCAAGTTCAGCTCCCAGGTAGGACCTTTTTTCATCAGGGACTGGACCTCCAACTAGAGCTCGCTTCCCAGACTTAGCAACAGGATGTGGAGGTTGGCCAAGGCTTCTTGCCTCAGCAGGGGGGGAGTGGGATGCTTTCCGGACCCCCCGACCTTTGGAGGACAGGCCTGAGGCAGGGTGAGGACTGAGAGGAGGCCCTTTTGGAGACAGACTCAGTTTAGAGGCCAAAAGGTAGGCAAAGCGGGAGAGTTCCTCATCTTCCTCCCCCTCCTCCTCCTCTCCTTTGACTCTATCTGCTGAATCGCATGTTTCACTAACAGAAGAGACTTCCTTCAGAGCTAGGGCATCCCTGGTTCCCCATTGGGGGGAAGTGCTTCTAAGGCCTTGAGTAGATGCTGATTTGAGGGTCCCATGTGCATAAGACTCTTGATTCCCCAGTAAGGGAGCAAGGTCTTTAGGCTTGGGTAAATCGGTATCCTCCCTGCTCTCTTCTTGGGGGTCATAAGAATTAAAATCTGATGGGCAAGTATGCTCCCTGACTCCTAGCTGGAGGCCATAGACATCTCTAATATCTAGTATGTTGCTGGGGTCTGTGGTTTCTAACAGGGGAGAAAGGGAATTGCCTCTGCTCACTGCCTCTTGACTGGCCTCAGGAAGAGAGACATTCTGGATCCCCAGGATAAGAATATTGTCTTGACATGCAGGCAGGAGGGTTTCTTTGGAAACCATTGTGGAGGCACCAATACTGGTTTCCAGCAAAGCGGGGCTACTGTCAGCCCAGAGATCACCAGGATCCCGTACAGCCTCAGGGCTCTGTTCTCTACTTTCTTTAGGCCTCAAGGCTGGGCTATGGTTTCTCTTTTCTAGGGCGGCAGTGGCATCTGTGCCTCCACAGGGATTTGCACTGCTCCCCTCGCACCCAGGTGCTGTGGTTTCCCCAGGACCCAGACAAATGTCGCTTCTCGAGCCCAGTGCCTGGCAGCCTCCCTGGTGCTCAGGTACACATTCCCCATCACAAAAGTTCTCTATGACCTCCTCAATTTGTAAAGGCAACTCCAAGTCTACGGCATCCATCTCACTGCCGAGCCAAAGTCCTGGACTTAGCGAGGCCCCATCCGTGTCCCCAGCAACACCAAGGGAAGGGCTCTGCTCATAACTCTGAACCATGGGAGGACCTCTGTTGTCTCCCCACATGACTCCTAAAGAGCCTTCCTGGGGCACTGCAAACAGCTCGTCTCCTTGAGGCAGTGCTCCAAGACCCGTTATCTCTTGTCCTGTCTGCAACCCCAGGACCTGCTTTTCTAATGCCTGTCCTTGCAGAGAAGCCGGCTCTGCGAGACCAACATCCAAACTGGGAACAATCTCAAGCTGGGGGCCTTCCTGCCAGCAAAGGGGCAGAATCTCGGAAGTCCTATCAGCCATCAGGGAGTGTGCAGAGGGGGACCCAGCACCTCCCAGATAGTCATCCTGATGTGGGGATATCTGGTTTGTAATATTCCCAGGCCCTCTTCTCTCCATACCTATGGACGCTTTACTTCCCTGTGGGGCTGCAAGTTCTAGCTGCAAGTCCCAGGTACTGGGGGATGGCAGGGTGTTCCCACCCCTGTGCTTCTCCCCTGGGCCATTTAGGGCCTGTTCCTGCCCACCATGTACTTCAGCTTGCTTTCCTGGAGGAGCAGTCTTTCCAAGGCGAACAGGGCACCCGGCCACCCGAATCCCGGGTGAGGGACGAAGTCGCCCACCCCCTTCTTCATCCTCATCAGAAACAGAAGGACTCGAGTCTGACTGAACTCCACTGCAACTTGCAGGTGCCTCTGCGTCCTCTTCCTCCTCCAAAGCTAGGAGTCGCTTTTGGACAAGCTGGAAGGAGAAACAACAAATACCATGCTAAACAGCGGTGACTGAGTGGGTGGCAAGGACATGGTAGTTGAGCAGAGAATGCAAGCAAGTTGTTTAAGTGACAGATACTATAGCTCTTCTTTTACACCTTCTTGGGCCTTATTCCCATACTTTGAGCCCTTACACTCCCCTGTCCCTCTGTGTCCTTAGTCTCTTACCTACCTGTTCTACATACAAAACCCAATTCTGAAGCTGTTCACCTCCAGAAATCATACCATCCTAGACAGTGCAGAGTTAGCTAAAATCATGTGAGCTTCCTGTTCTGATACGTCCTACCCGCTACCCCCCAGATTTACCTGGGCAAGACTAAGTCTTTCTTCTTGCTCTAGCTCCTCAATTAAGGCCAAGGGATCCCTCTGTTGTTCTGGGGACAACAGATCTGCCAGAAATCGAGGGTGAATGACAGCCTCCACCTGGGAACAGAAGGAAAAGTGATGTGAGTCTGACAGGAGGTAACCTGTGAGCCAAGAAGCTCTAGAGAAGCTATGAGCCCCCAGCCCCGCTCCTTTGGGTTGATATAAACCATGACAACCACCAGCTACACACATTCATATACATGTGTACACACACACACTTCTCAGCATGGAATAGAGCCTAGTTCCTAACCGCCTCAGGCAGAACCCTAGATCTTTGGTTCCCTAGACTTCCTACCCCAGGATCTGCTAGAAACCAGCCCACCTTGGAGACAAAGACCTCCTGAGAACACAGCTCATCGATGTAGCTCAGGAGACCTGGATCTGGATACATCCCTTCCTCCTGCTGCTGCTGCTGTTCTCCTTCCTCTTCCTGTCTTCCATCTGACTCCCCAGCGGCCATGTGACCCCCCAGCAGCCCTTCCATGATGTCAGCATACTCTTTCACAGCTTCTGGTGGGATCTCCTTGGGTGCCTCAGGAACTGGAGGCCTCTGAGTTTTGCGCTGCCGCCGGCGGGGGGCCCGTGCCTTGGAGGCTGCCTTCTTAGGAATGTACACTGGAATGTACAATGGAAAAGAGACATGGGAAGTGACATTGAGACTATAGCTCTGCTACCCACCCAACCCTATGAGAGTATACTGAAATGGCTCAGGGCTGGACCAGACCAGTACCAACCATGGGAAAAGATTGAGGAATCAGAGGACCTAAGAGAATCACTATATGAAAGATCTAGGAATCCCTGAAATTCCAAGAAGTCCCCTGATCCAGCCCCATGTTTTAGGCAAATGAGTTATTATGTGGTGCATTTATAATTTCGGTGAAAGAGTAGTTGGTTGACTTGGCCAAGATCAATATCTAGTTTGGGACCAAGGGAACCTGAGGACCCAGCCTCTGATGTTTGTTCTGTTTGGCACATCAAATGCTACTCAGTGGAGGGAAAGTGACAGAAGCAAGGGCAATACCTTCTATAACCCATGACTGGTTTCTGTATGACTCCCTATGAACCTTTGGCCTATGGCTCCCGTTAGAACTGGGTAGCCTTACCTGGCTGCTGACAAACCTCAGGGGCCAGGGGCCCTGGAGCATCAAGTTTCAGAGGTGCTGCAGGAGGCAGGGCCTGGGACCCATTCATTAGCTGTGTGTTCTGAATCTGCATCTCTTCCTCAGCCTCAAACTCCATGAACCTGCAGAGGGGAAGATGGCCCAGGCAGTGCTGAAACCAGAACGATCAGGAACCCAGGCAATAGCAGGGAGCTGCTCATGGATGGCCAAATAACAGTTCTGGGGAAACCTCACAAGGACACCACGTAATCCCTTCACCTGCAGTTGTCATTTAGGAAGTTCGTTAAGAAAATGAACAATCTAGAGCCTATAAACTTCTCCAGGACAGAGCCATGACTTTTACTTTGTCCTACCCTATCTCACCCAGTGTCACTGAGGGTACAGAGTAGCTATTAGCAGATTTGTTGAAGTCAGTCAGGCCTACGCCACAGGCTCATAGGATCGCACAACCACACTTCTCTTTAAGGCCTCATCTGCCACCTCTGGCTGGAGTTGCAATTCAAGGCAGTTCCCACCAAGAGGCAGTGCTAAGATCCAGGAGTCCTGAGACTGGGACTGGCCTTGGAAGAGAAATATAGAAGGTATGGGTCCAGAAGATTTGGGGGAGAAAGTGGAAGCAAAGCTTGTAGGAAAGAGTTGGTTTTTCTTGGTTATTTTTTTAACCAAGGAGATTCACATAGAGAAACGGGATATGAGCCAGGAGACCTCACAGGCCATCTAGGACCCTGGCTTCCCCTGACCAACCACTTCAAGAGCCATCTCTTCCCTGGGATGACAGGGATAAACAATTTCTGTGCCGTTATTTCCAGAGGAGATGTGACCAGGTCTGCATAAATAGCCACTTGCTACCTGGTCAATGACATAAAGAACCTGCCTAAATGGGTTTACCTCATTTCTAGGTCCCTTCAACAAGGAATTTTTATACCAGTTGAGTTCCAATCCCATCCTAAGAGCTTCATTATCAAGGTCCCTATGTAATGCAAGATCTGCAAAAGGGAGAGCTTCCAAAAGGAGGTAGGACAGAAAAACTCAAGAGTCAAGGTAGTGGAAGAGTAGCAATGATCCAAGAGACCCTATCTGAGTCTACACCCCTCCTTCTAGCTTTCCTTTTAATAATCACCCACATACCCAGATTCAAGCCTCTTACCTGCCCCCAACCCTCTCAGCCACACCGCCCTGCCAGGAAAATGAGGGTTTGTCAGACTCACTTTTCTGCCATCTCATAAAAGATCATCCGGTCAAAGTTGCTGGTACGCCCCCACTCCTGCACAGCCCTGGGCAGTCCCTCTTCCAAGGTCATGGTGGGCTTCAGCCGGGCCAGGGTACGAAGCACTGGGCTAAAACACTGGGTCAGTCAAGTTCTACAAGTGTGCCCTCACCCATCCACCTGTCCTGACACTGTTCTAATAGACACCTTCTGCCCCTCATCCAGTCTCATGACCCTCACTCCCTGTCAGTCCCACTTCTGAGTTTCCAGACCCCCAACCTCCCATCTATTCATGGACCATCCTGGGCTTTCCTCCCACTGAAATTTACAGATCTCACACAAAATCAAACAGATAATTCTTCTCCCCATCTTTTGAACTCTCACAGTGCTGTCCTTAACTGAACATTAGGAGGAAAGCACACGTCATTAAATTAATGGGTTT
Source organism: Cynopterus sphinx (assembly GCA_030015415.1). Classification (NCBI taxonomy): domain Eukaryota; kingdom Metazoa; phylum Chordata; class Mammalia; order Chiroptera; family Pteropodidae; genus Cynopterus; species Cynopterus sphinx. Next base: position 80,695,284 of record CM057384.1, read on the forward strand.
CACTGTAAAGTAGATTTAACTCTGCCCCAAAGGCTCTTGCACTTTTTTAAAAAGGTACTCACTAACCAAAATGAATCTCTAATTAAAGGTTATTCATTGTTTTTATTTGTTGGTTTTTTGCCTCTGGGATACCCCCCACATACAGTCGAACATCAATACTCTTTAAGTTCTTTGTGATTCACTTTGCCTCCCTGACCTCTGGAGTCCTCAAGCATTATTCTGCCTAGGATCATTTGGCTAAATGTGGATGCCAGCGCCGCAGGATCCCAGGACTGAGCATTTTACCAGCTTCCCAGTTGACTGTTGCAGAGAGTCTGGACTCCCTACCCAGAGCCCCTGAGTAGGGAGAGCAGGAATGGGCCAAGAACAAAGGCAGCGCTGTCTCAAGAGTTAGAAATTCAGCCTGCCAGTCTCCAAGAGAACTTGGAGCTATATGGAGAAAGCAGGGGGTTGATAAAATGGTCTATACTTAAAACTTTCAGGGGAGCCTCGTGATTTAGTCATTTAATTCAGGGTGGAAAGGGAGATTTCCTTAAGAGTCTGCCACTCGCAAACATATCAGATATATATATATATATATATATATATATATATATATATATATATATAGTAATATTCCATTATAAAATGTAATAAATGAAATTTAAGTTGCAATAGCAACAAAAAGTAATTTCTGGTTTCAATTCTAAACAAAATCCTGAATTCAATGGGTTTTGATTGTATATTCCTAAAGTTAATAGGGAAAACAAATAATCCGACCAATAGAAAATAAAGTTTTAAAGAAGAAAGAAAGAGTTCATCCAAAGAAGGAACAGCGTGGAATTTTTAAAAAATCCATTAAAATGTGGTATGTGTTACGTGGTGGTTTACACAAAACGTTGAGGATACACTGCTGTTGAGAGAGGCAACAGCCCTGGGAGGGAAGAAGAGAAAATTCCCCAGATGGCCAATGACTCCGTTTTATAAACACAAGAGACAGCTCATGACCTTGGGATCCTTGGCTAAGTAAGCATCCACTCACTTTTAAGCAAGAGATTTTAGCCTTTTGTTGAGTTCTTTGCTAGAATGCCTTTTAATAACAACAACAGCAGCCACCACAGCAGCTACCATTTAGTGAATCGTGCTGTATAAGGCACTCTGCTAAGCACTTCACATGTACTAACACATTTCATCTTCTCAGCAACTCTAAGATAGACATAATTATCCCCTTTCTAGATGAGAAAAATCTTGGGCCCAGGATCACAAATGTGAGGAGAGGTAGAGCCCAGGCACTTGACCTAAGCAAGCTCTACCACCTCCCCATTTCAACATGAATCCTCGTGAATAAAATGGGCGGTGGGGGAGGTGACACACAAAAGATCCTTTGCCTGGCTCCACACTGTCCTCCAGTCCCATAAGAATGGGTTAGGACCCAACACTCCTACCCTGGTCAGTTTGGTCAGCTCGACTCAATGTCCAAAGGTATGAAAATTCAACGGGAGAACCCTGGCATTTGGTGTCAAAGACCCTAGTTCCAACCATTACTCCTCATTTTATGACAGGAAACTTCTCTTGAGCTTCAGTCTTCTCATCTATAAATGAGGATTACTATAAAAATGTTTGCCTGAACTCATGAGGTTGTGAGCATCACTTGAGAGGAGACTCCTGAAGCCTTGTTACAAACAGGGAAGTGGGTAGAGAAGCTTATTGTTAATATCATCATCATCATTATCATACTTTTCAGGCTTAGCATCTCCACTGCCCTCACGACCTGCTCTCAAGTATTCCTACATAGCCTAACCTCTTTTGTCCATCCCAAAGCCCTGTTTATTTAAAAGCCCTTGGATAATTAATTCAGGTATCCCCACTTACATAAGAAAGCAAGAAAGAGCTTCTGCATCAGGACTCTGGGATAAGTGCCTCCGGGCCAAGGGTTTGTAGCGTTGCCAGCGACGGAAGTTCTCATAAACACCCTTGGAGGTATAGGAGAGGTCACCCAGTGAGGGCTTGGACTGCGAGACTGCCAGACCTCCTCTGCTTGCCCCATGTGGCCCTGGCCAAGCTTTTTCTGGGGACACAATGGGGGCCAGTTGGGAACTTGGTGGTGTAGCCTGAGCAGGAAGGCCTGGGAGGCCCTCCTGGATCACCCCAACAGCCTTAGCAGGCAGAATGGTCTTCATGTTAGAGGCTGTCACAAATCGAGGGTGGGGACCTTCAGGGCCCCCACAGGGAGCACCTGAGGCAATCCAATTGAGGGCGGTCTGAGTAAGGATAAAGTTCTGAGTTTGAGAGGACTCAGCTGGCCCCATTTCTGTCTTGACTTTAACAATGATTTTGCCAGCTCCAGCCCCACTGTGGCCAGGGACCCCATCCTCTGTTACCAACAACGGGCTGGGAAAAGCAGAGAGCATCAGAGGATTGCCTAGAGAGAAAGCTGAAGACATGGGGGGCTGTGGGGGGAACTCCCAGGGTGGTGGGTCTGGTGGGCCAGGAACAGGTGGGGGAAAGGGAAGTGCACTGAAAGGAGACAGGGCAACACCAGGTTTCATGGCCATATCTGGTCCAGGCAATGGAGATGCTGTTGAGACAAAGACAAAAAAAGAAATGGAGTAGAGAAAAACAGACCAGATGCTAAGTCACTATTGTTCTACTTTAGTCCTTAAAGAAAAGAATCAGCTCTGATTCTCTACAGGTGAGGGAGGGTATATAGAGGGAGCATTTGTGTAGTTTGCAAGTTATTTTGATGTCCTTTACTCTCAGCTGAAAGTTACTATACAGAAAAGTTGCAATGACCCTTGGACCCATGAGCGCATACTCCATAACACATACCACCCAGCATACAGGTACATCTCTCATTCCAACATATTCCAAACCTATTCAAACCCCTTGAACCCTGCTCCCAGCTGCTGTGTGGTTCCTGCCACCACTCACAGAAGCACTGTTCCCAGGAAAGAGTATGTGGATTAGACGGTTGGTTCTCAGAAATTTTGTTATGTAATAGCCAAGAATGACTAGAGATAAAGGCCAGGAAATAGGCAAGGGGAGGGCAGTGTGGGGAGAGAGGTTTCCAGAGCTTTAAAATTTGGTGATGCAGACTATTTATGGCCATTCTGCTTGGTGCTCCTAACTCAAATTTAGGTTCCACCAAGAACAAGGCACTGACAATGAAGTCTGAAACAGAGCACCTGCTAAGAAGCTATGTGAGTTCTTGTCAAAGATACCAAAGATAAATACATAAAATGATAATTGCTTAGGACATGTGTCTTCTAGGACTTGTTATGACAATAATAGATCATCTGCCTAAATACATGCTACTCTCCTTCGCCTCTTACAAAAAATATTGCACTGGCAAATTAACAACACTCAGCTTCCGATTCCTGACCACGAAGGAGACATGGGCTATGAGCAAAACTCATCATCTTGATCATAGAGGGCCAGGATGATTCTATGAAGCTTGAACACAATGAAATAGGTCTGAAGGCCTGAATTTTATAAAACACGGGAAATTTAAGAGCTCAGGAAAGCCCCAGCTCTTATCCTGGCTGGAGTGATCCAACTCCCCTGGTCCTAAGGAAATCAAGGAAAACTGCTCCCTGAACTGAAAGAGGAGCCCTCTCTGAGGGCGGAAGGAGCCATGAGGCTCTGAGCGGAGGCACTTATGGTGCCTTCCAGTCTAGCTTTCAGGAGGACATTTCCCTACAGACCTGGCAACAGATAACTCTACTGAACAGCTTTTCCAGCTAAGGTCTCCACCCCATCCCATCCAGCCCCCCAGTACATTTGGCCCCAGCTCAGTTCTCTCAGGGCAAAATTTTAGAGCAAGCTCCAATTATTTAAAGAAGACACGGGAACCTGGGCATTCTCCTTGAACTCTCTCTGTGCCACACATACCACCGCTACTGCCACACAAATATATGTTGAAGGGGCCCCTCTTCCAGAGAAACAAGTTGATAACTGCAATTTCTTCTCTATATGCAGCACTTTCCTCTACGGTGCTTTGATCTGCCTCCCAGAAAGCCCTCTTCCTTCTCCAATCCCCAGTCTTAATGGCACAATCTTATTGTTCCCTAGCCTCCCAATGTGATTCCCTTGGTTGGATCTAGTGCTTTCACATCTCTCTAGGTCAGTTCAAAGAGCCCTGTTGTCCTCAGGTAAAATGTCAAATTTGAATCCCTAAGGATGTGAGCAAGTGGCAAGGGGTGGGGGAACCCTCCCCGCCACCTGCAGACTTACCTCCATCTGAAGTCATCCTCTCAGGTTTGGACACTAACCGTGGCTGTCTGGAAGCCTCCAGAATGAGACAGTTAGGTTCAGGACCCAGAGAGTAACCTGGCTCCAGTACATACAAAGGGATCCAAGGAGAGGAGGATAAAGATCAGATCAAAACAGAACTAGAATCTAAGACTTGAGGTATTCTTCAGTGGGGGAGGGGAGGGCAGAAAGCAGGGTGGGGGTTGGGAGCTATTCCACAGCTGGCTCTGGTAAATTGGCAGTAACCAGAAATTCCCTCCACACCAGAGTATGAAGACACCATTGTTGTGTATTTCTTTAGGGCAATTTGTAAATACTCAGATTCCCAACATTATAGTTTTACATATCTGTTCCCTACACAATTCTTCAACAACATATTTAGTTTTGAGCCCTTAAATCCCACCCAGTTCTGTAACTAACTGACTTCCTGTTAATAGCAGGTTGTGGCAAACCATTGATTTAATTCAATGTTGGCTTTATTATCTAAACCAAATTCAGAACATATAGTCTTGTGTACTTAAGGATCCAGGGAACCAAATGTTTTAAATTAGGAGTGTCTGGGAAGATCCAGGGTGTCTGGTTGGTGGGTGCATATCATTTCCTTGAAAAGCTGTATTGCAGTTCCCAAACAGTTCACCACCATCAGCTCTGCAGTCCACAGAAGGCTCAGCCTTAACCCTTGGCTAAAAAGCCCAACTCTATCAAAAAGTGGCATTCAGCCTAAAATTTCAAGACCAAAGTGTCCTTTTGTTAAATAATTTTTGTTGTTTAAAAATTTTGTTAAATAATTTTAATTTTTAAGTGAGTACTACATTAGCATGGTTATAAAGTTAAAGTATGCAAAATAATATACAGCGAGTCTCCCTCCCATTCTTTTCCTGTGGAACCGAGTTCTTTGTCCCCGAAAAAAACAATATTGTTTCTTGTGAATTCTTGCAGTTATTTTTTGCTCTACAAGTAAATACGATTGTATTGTTACGCTTATATTCTATTTTTTAAAAAAGCTTTCAGGTTTTTCTGGTTATATATGTTTTTTGGAATTATAAATAATACGGCAACGGTCATCTTTGTAATGTTACCCGGGTTCCGATTTTCCTTTATTTAGAGTCCCATAAGGAGAATTTCTACGTTCTTCGAAAAATTCGAAATACCCTTAGGAGGTACATTTTATTATGCTATTAGTAGTTACTCACCACTATAAGAAAGAGCGCTGAATTTGTGGTGGAGACCTGAGTTTGGATCTTGGTTCGACCACTAAAACACACTTCACCAGTTGCATAAAATAACTTCATGCTCTCTTCGCTGTACAGATATTGAATACCCATCATGCACTCTTTACCGCCAATACTTTGAAATAGGGCGGGGGAACCGGATGTAAAAGAGGGGAGGAAAGAAAACCTCTCTTCCTTAAGGTAAAGGAGCTCTGAATTCTGGAGCCCTTTGTTTCTCCACGCACTAGAAACCCTCTACCCCTGAAACGGGTGTGCATCTTGCGAAAAAGACTGGATTCCATTCATTAATGTTCAACTCATATCCATACCTATCCCACTGTAACGCCTAGCAGGGTCTGGCACACAGTGGGCACACTCCATGCATCTTAGAAAGCCTGCAAGGGTTGCAACTTGGAGCCAATGCCTACAAGGTTGCAACTGGGTTGCAACTGGGTTGCAACAGGGCCAAGTCCTGCACCAGTGCGCCCCCTTCCGTCCAGCTGGAGAAAGGCCGAAAATGGACTACATTTCCCGGCATGCTTTGACAGAGACACTTCCGGCTATACAGGACGGAAATTGTCAAACACGTGAGGGCGGTTGATAGCCTGAGCGGCAGACGCAGTTCGGCACCCCAGGCCTCAGCGTGGTCATGTTCCTCCAGTATTACCTCAATGAGCAGGGAGACCGGGTCTATACGCTGAAGGTGAGAAGAGCGAACATGTTATGAATGGGTTTGGCGAAAAATGTGCGGAGGCGCGGTCGAGACCTGCTACAGTCGCCTAGCTGGGGGAGGGGAATTAGAAAGCCTAGAAGCCGGGCGCGGTAGAAGCAGGGAACTGCTTATTCTGCCTGTCGCGTCTCCTGTCTTCCTTTTCACCCTTTTTCGCGCGTCCTCCTTCCATCCCAGCCTCTATCTCCCTTGTGACGCCAGTGATTGAGTTTCCCCACTACGCTTGTACTGAGATTATGTTCTCTCTTCCTCGAGCAGAAGTTCGACCCTACGGGACAGCAGACCTGCTCGGCCCATCCTGCTCGGTTCTCCCCGGACGATAAATACTCTCGACACCGAATCACCATCAAGAAACGTTTCAAGGTGCTGATGACCCAGCAGCCGCGCCCTGTGCTCTGAGGATCCCTTAAATTTCATGTCTCCTGCCGCCAGCTACCCCTCTGCGTCTTGAAGTTTTACTACCACCCTTGCTCTTTGGAAATCTGGTGTCATCATTACCTTTGATCATGCTTGTGCGAGGCAATCATGGCATCCCCCTTAAAGGGAGCAAGTTTGAATCTTCATATTTTGACTGTTGGTTATTAAAATGATTTGAAAGAGCTTTTATGTTCTATGTTGTGGGAAGAAAGAAATGGTTAAAAACAGAAACAAAAAGAGAGGTGAGAGGAAAGAGTACCCCAGGGTAAAAACAATACCATTTGGAAGAAAATATTAAGTTTCTGTGATAGCAGGGGTAGTGCTCTATTTATTAGTGATAGCGGGGTGATGGGGAAGGGAAAGAAAGGTTGAGTCTTTTATGTAATTTTCAGCATTCACAGAAAAATACCCCTGTTGTCTCACAGGTAATTTCTTGCCCCTTTAAATGACATTTTGATTCCAAAGGGAAGATTTGCTTGAAAATGATAGCAGCCATATAGTAGAAGGAAAGCAGTGAATTGAAAGTCAGGAGACCAGGATTCGTTCCTCTATAATTTAAGAAAGTCATTTAACTTACTTAATCCCACTTTTCTCATCATTTCTAAGTTCTCTTCCAACTCTAAAACTGATTGGGTTCAGTGGTGGATCTTAAGGTATCTATGGTGTTGTCCCACTGTTGTGAATAGGAATGCCTTTATGCATATTTACTGCCCCTCTGGAAATATTCCCAGGCTTTTATTTCTCTCCATCAAAGAATTATCTTTTTACATACATCTACCTTTATATTCTCTCTGACAGCTAACTGCTATATGGGACTCTACATGGATCTTAATTTAAAAGTTGTATGAGAAATTCAAGCAGAGATTTTACTTTTCAATTTATAGTCGGGAGTAAATAACAAGAAACCTGTGAGATTTCTTAGGACTTGAGCTCCTGTAAATGGGCAATTATAAAATTTTAATCCAATTACTTTATATTAGAGGGATGATAAGTCAAAATATTGTATACAGGCATTCAAGAAGTGCTACCTTCTTCTTGTTAAGTTAATCCACTCTTTCCCAGTCTTCTCATTCATGGCTTTTGACATTGAATTTGAATGTTTGTTGATGGCACAGATTTGAAAATTGCTTTTGGAGATTGTGTTCTAATTCAATCTTTTTCTGCTGCATCAAGATTGTAGACTCAGAAGCAGCTGTAACTTAAATCAGCACAAATTTGATTTATCAAGACTGGCCCTGAAAAGGGGCAGATGTTTTTCTCTTGGAAGCTAATGTTTTGATCACCTCAGCAAAGTTCAGGGTAGTTGTTGACTGCTGAGAAAAAAAAAATCTAAACTTGGGTCATGTTTAATAGAAGACATGATTTTCAAATCAAACATTTGAGAATGGTGAAATGAGATACTTGTTTCCTATCAAGCAATTTTTTGTTTGTTTCTTATCCTGTTCACTTGCAGGGTTCTTAGCATTGAATCTGAGTGGTTTTAAATATAACTGTCCTATTAAGCAGATAACGATTGAAGAAATAAAAATTCTGCAAATGACTGGAAAAGGGATCTGCTATGGAAGTTTCTTAAGCACCAAAGTCAGTTAATGAAATCTACAAATTTTTTTTAATGTTGACTATAATTTTATCTTTATAATTTACACTTTCCCTGCCAAAAAAGATTAGCTTTATTCCATGCTACATTCTGTGTAGACTGAAGTAAAAAGACTTTGAGGTGGAAATATTTCAAATTGAAGTAGAGGAGAAAGGCAAACTGGTTTGAATACACCATGGACTTTTTCTTTAAGGTATTAACATCTGATGTGCTCGGAAATGGAAGAAGAGTCCTGAGAGGTATAGTATATTGGTATTAGGTAGTATATGTGAGTTAATGAAAATATTCTGTGGTATGAAACAACTGAATGTTGTAGAAATCCAGCATTTCTTTATAAAGGGAATCTCTGAGATTTGAATGAACAGCAGGCCTGCCTGAAAAAAAAAAACTGATCTTTCTGGGAGGTTTAATTTCTTGATTCCTCAGGTTAGAAAACAGCTTTATTGGGAGAGGGTCTGAATTCTTTAAGATTGAAATTTATTTTCTCCAGAAATTAATATCTCCATTCAATTCTCATAAACGAACACAAATTAAAAACAAAAACAGCCTGAACCAATAGGCACAGGCTTAATAAAAACATCTAGTTTTGAGGAGGTTTACATTTTAAGTAGGATTTTTTTTCTCTCATTTTGTTACCTGGATCTTTTTAACTGGACTTTGGACTTTAGGTGCCATTTGATAAAAGGGAATTTCCTGGCTCAGGTCTTAAATACAGTTCTGATCTATTACTAAGGATGATGCTTAAAACATTTCCATTTCTGTAGAGGAAGGACACAGGCAAAGCCAGGGCCCAGATTGTTAAATTTAAATGTCTTGATCAAAGCTATAGGAAATAACTTTCAAACAAAACATTGATGAGTGAAAATTTATTGAACACCTCTATTTGTGTATTATACAAATTTGCTGAGAAAAACACTGTCAGCAGTAGTAGGGAAAACCCTGGGAATGCAGTCAAGAGAAAGTATCTTCTTCAGGTCTAAAATTTAAAACGTTTTTGTTAATGAAACTTTCAGTCTGACCAGCAAGTGAACATAACATTTTTCTCCCTGCTTCATTGAGGTATAGTTGACAAAATGGTACATATTTATGGTGTACAACATGATTTCCTACATGTATACATTGTGAAAAGCATTTTTAAAGGGCGGGAAAAATGGGAAAATGTAGTACAGTGAGCATAAATTTAAGGATACAATGCTTTCGACCTATACGTAAAAATTCCAATAAAGGTAATATACCTAGATGTATGGTATTGGGAGATTGGTGATTTTGAGAAATTATTAATGGTATTTTTAGAGACGCTCTTATGAAAGAGCGAGGGGTTTTTGAGGTTCTGAGAGCAAGGGGCAACGCTTGCTCCCAGAGATGCCTTCAGAGTGAGTTGGTGCAACACAAGAGGAACAAGAAATAAAGAGATTGCGCTCTCGTCCGCGTCTCAGGCCCCAACACCCAACTACAATTCCCGTCGTGCTTCGGGCTTCCCACGTTTTGCCCCGCCCCTCGCCCATCGTGCTGCTGCGACCCGGACGGACGCATGCGCGCATCCCCCGCCGTCAGCCTGCGGGCGGCAGAGGCTGGGCGGGGCTCCCGGAGCTCGCCGGCCGGTTCCGCCCTCCGAACGTTCCCCCTCTTCTCTTCGGACCGTTAACCTCGAATGAGGAACAAGCCGGGAGGGAAGGGAGGGGCTGCAGCGGTGTGGGCCGAGCCCGCCAGGCCCGGGCCCGGGAGCGGCGAGGTCACGTAACGGCTACCCTGGCGTCTGGCCGGGGAGGGGACGCCCTCCCCGGCAATCCGAGCCCTCCTGCGGCTGCCGCGGCTCCGAAACAGTTACCGCTCGTAAACAACAGCTGCGCGCGCACCCCGCCTCGGCTGGCGCCGGGATCCCGCACCTGCGACCTCCTTCTCTCTTCCGCGCCGCCCCCTCCTGATCACTTAGGGCCCGCCTGCGAAGCCGTCTCCTCTTCTGCCCGGACCCAAAGGTAGAGCGGCAAGGGTCTGCCCTGCGCCAGAGACGTGGTAGGGGAGAAAGCGACTCCCGGCAAAGGGCTGTCTGGTCCTGTCACACGCGGGAGAAACCCAGCCGGCAGACGTGGGCTCGACAGACTAGCAACGACCTGCCGCGACCCCGAGGTGCAGTCCGACGTGTCTCCATCCGCTATCCGCCTCCTCCCAGTTCCCAGGGACCTTTCTGCCAGAAGAGCGGGTGGGCCACCCCCGTAACCTCTCGGAGGCAGGAATCTGCTCTGCCCTGCATCCTCTGCTCACTCTTGTCTCCTTATTCTCCGTCCAGCTGTGTGGGATATTTTTCCCGTTATGCATGCATACCTCTCCCACCAGATCCAAGTGGATTATCGGCCTCAAAAACCTCGGGTGGCTCTACACACACCTCCTCCCAGCCAGACCTGTGGGGTATTCACCTGATGTACAACAGGTGGCCGGGTGCACACCGTTTTGCAATCTGATCTATGCTATATTTGCATGGTAAGGGTGGGCCTGCGCGCACTTTGCTCAACTAGAACCGTGGGACATTTACCAGATAAAGGACTAACTACCTCAGCCGAAACCTGGGGGTCGAGAGGAGAAAGGCTTCAGTTGCTTCTCTAAGACCATGTCGCTGAGCCCTCAGCCCTGGACCAGGAGGGAGAGCTAAATAGCTCTTAATTCTAAAGGAACGAAGTTACAGGAAATAGGCATCGTTTTGTCTTTTTTTTTTTTTTTCTTAAATATTTTTCAGCTACTGGTAGTGCACTTCTTAGGACAATCTGCTTGAATTCTGAATATAAGGATTCTTATTTGGGGCTTTTTGTGTGCTATAAATCAAGGTAATTGAGGTTAGTTTTTTTTTTTTTTAAGTTTTCTGTTTTTGTGATTAAAGCATTTAGCGTAGGAGGAAGGATTTTGCGGGATTTTCCTTTTTTTCTTTGCCATTATAAAGGAAAAGAAAAAGAAAAATGCATCCTCCAGAAACCACCACCAAGATGGCTTCAGTTCGGTTCATGGTGACACCAACAAAGATCGATGATATTCCAGGTTTGTCAGACACCAGCCCAGACCTCAGCTCCCGATCTAGTTCCCGAGTAAGATTTAGCTCCCGGGAAAGTGTGCCTGAAACAAGCCGTAGTGAGCCTATGAGTGAGATGTCTGGAGCCACCACTTCACTGGCAACTGTTGCACTTGATCCAGCCAGTGACCGGACTTCTAACCCCCAGGATGGTACTGAGGGTAAGTAGAAACAGATGACAGAATACTTTCATTGCTGGCTTATTTATGGAGGATGACTGTCTCCTGGGAGGTAGTTTTTCCATTATGCAATAATCATCCGGAACCAAGGTACCTTTTTTTGAGATGCTTAGGAACCCTTTGGAGTCATGGTTAGCATAGTGGCTCTCTGCAATAGTAATTTGACATGCGAGAAGGTATATATGGCAAGAAGAAAAGTAGATGTATGTTTTGACTTCTTCATTTTTGCTTCCTCAGTGTTGAAATGAATATTTTGGTTAATGATGAATGGTAAAGAATTTAATCGTTTTTCGGGTCAGAGAATCCTAAATTGTAAAATTCTGTGGAGACCGAGCTTTGGGGCTCTATTACAGACAGCCACTTCCAAGGAGTAAATATTGATCATATCTTAGTTATCAACTTTCCTACAAAGACTTGACAAATTGTATTACAAAATTCTTTTTAAAAATTTATATTTTAGAGACGGTAGTTCAAGTAGCTAAGATCACTGGATGAGGCTGGGTAGATCCAGTGTGCTATTATGTTGAATGGAAAAATTCTAAAGAAGTTTTCAGGGCCTGATTCCCACATAATTTTTTTCACTTTGAACTTTAAATGGAATGTATTGAGTATTGAGCCGTGTAGTCAGGAGTAGCACACAAACTGCTTCTGACTTAGATTGAGCACTGCAGATTTTTAGCTTCCTGAACTAGTTTGTGTCAGCTGGCTTGGAAATTTTCATTGGATTTACCAGGAAGAGGTGATGGAAGAGAGAGATGAATAAAATGGACTGCAAAGTGGCAAAGTTTGAGAAAAACAGTGCTGCCTTATATATTTAGTTTTATATTCTTTGTATATTAGTTATATATTCTAACTGATGTAGATGTGTCTGATAATGAAAATTTAAGATTCTCATTATTAAAGACTCTTAAAATGATATTTTATCCAAATTTGAAAACCATAGCTTCAACTACTGACTTGTGAAAACGATTTTCTTGCGTCAGGAAATACTGTTTCTCCTAACCTAAAGGGTGCAGGAAACCAAAATGATTTTAGTTCCTTATTTCTGTTTATGTTTTTTAATGTCCGGGGACAAGGTAGATTTGGTAAAGTTTATAGTCTTAGAATTCACATATCCTTGACTAATAATTTTTTTACTGGAGGTATTATAGATCGGTTCCTAGACGTAACTATTTTCAACTTGACAAACTTTACACTGAGTACTGCAGTGTTAAAATTATATTATGGAATAAAATATAATTTATTTTTCTCTAAATTAATTCTAAATTGTAGTTTTAGTCTTTATCACACTGTATTTAGGTTGTAAAAATGCCAGATAGAAACTATAATATTGTGTTAAATTTTTTTGTTGTTATTATAATTGTCATTAGGTGATTTATAATCAAGTGTTGTTAGAGTTGTAACATATGTTATGGCATTGTATTTGTATACTATTTTAAAAAGTGGGCTTATATCCATAATGTGTTAGCCTTGCAAAACAGGATCCTTGACTAAGCTGTTATCCTACCTATAAGCATTCTTTACAGTGCAGAGGGGTATCATTTTACACTATAAGGGTAAAACTAGGAACATGTCTAGGTAAAATCTGGTTTTGGGGTCGGTACCAAAGTTAAATCTTAACACGTTCCTTCATGTTTAAATACTCTCCTGTATCAGATGAAAGGGAAATTAGCTGTCTAGCTGTTAGAAAGGGGAATCCCTATCTTCTTGGGAAACTAATTTCCTACTTTCCCAATGACCTCTACTTTTTATATCTTTTTTCAAAATTCTTATGATGACTGTCATCATGTGATATTTCCCCATCATTAGAGGGTACTGGTTAGAAATATAATTATTTCACCTTTAGCTTCATAATATGCACATGCCCTTTTCACACATAGATCTGCAAAGGATGCTGTTGTTAAAATCAAGGACATACTTTTAATCTACATTTGTTTGTGGGCTGAAGTTAGTATAGGGAAGCAACTACTTGTTTTGCTACAAATGCTCTATCCTTAAGCTCAAAGTGTATTTAAGAATTGTTTGCAGTTTTAATACTCAGAATTTTGTGATTTTTTTTTGGTCCTTTTTACATCTTTCTGTGGTTGTGATATTGGTATGATTCTCAGTCTTTTCCCCACAATTCCCGTGTCTCCCATATTTCTTCCTATAGAGAAGCTTACCCCCTGAAGTTTATTTTCTTGTTATATGTGCCTTTTACTCACATAACATTGCACAACCAAGGGGGGTGGTGATACATGAAGTTTAAAATACTTATTTCTATGTTTTAATTTTATTTCTGTTGTTGGCCTTTTGAGTAGATAATTATTTTTCTGCTATCAAAGTATAATTCTCCTTTTATTGTATCAAGGTTTCATTAGAATTTATAGGACTGTTCACTAGGTAAATAAAATCAAGAATCCTGGCACTGTACTTGTTTAGGCATGAAGAATGTCTAAAAGATACAGAAAGGAACTGTGGAGAGTGGATATCTGGAGAGTTTTGAAAATAAGGTGGAGAGTTGGAATTTTCCCTTATCTAAATAATTCAGAAAGGCATTACAGTTTTTTATATTGGGAGTGTATCACTTTCATAATAAAAAATTTTTTAAGAGGCATGGAATGTTAGGGAACCTCAGATGATGATGAATCAAATTCTGGTCAAACACCATTTTAATAAACAAGAAAACAGGCTTACTAAGATGTTTGTTTTGTAGATCACAGAATGGGAAAACCAAGACTGCAGCACAGGCCTCCTGACTTCAATCCAGTGCTTTCCATATATCATTTTGCCTTTGCTCTGATGGGTATTTTTTATATTTGCCTCGTGACCACTTGGTTATCTTAAACGATTGTTAAAATAATACCAAAAAAAAAAAAAAAAAAAAAGCAGGGAACATGTTTTTATGTCTTACACAGCCTCAAATACATTTTAACTTTTTACATTTCAATAACTGCTCCCTGAGGCTGTGATATGTGTGTCACTCTGGTGGGAATTATAGAAAATATGCATTTTCTGCTTTTAGAGAGCTCATGGCATAGTGGTTAAAATGAGGAGGACACTATCCGTTCCTTTACCAAACATTTACTGAGCACTTATGGATCAGGTCCTGTTCTGGGTTAAGGATGCAGGACTGATGAAAGAATCCAATAACTGTTCTAAGAGAAGATATGAGCTAATAAAGGAAACAGATTTTCATATAAATTATAATGCCATATGATAAATGCAACAATAGAAATATACAGCAAAATACAAAAAAGAGAGAAAAATGCAGCAGATTAAAAAAAATAGAGTAGAAAAATACAGCAAAGGAGAATGATGAACTGAGGTAAAAAAGCGACTCTCAGATGAGAGGACTTGGCGAGATAAAATGGTTGTGAAAAATGTAGGAGGATTAAAGACTGTGGTTAGTCAAATATTGTAGTTAATTGTTTCAGAGGAGGGCTGGTTCCAGTGTTAACATGATATAGCACACAGCCTTGGGAATGGGTTTCTGAAGTGGAGTAAAAGTAAAAGCCAGTTGAGTCAAGGAGCTCTAAGGATACCAACTTTGAGGCTGGCCATTACCAAGTTTTAATGGAGGAGTATTAGGTGGTAGAGATGTGAAAAAAAATTTAGCTAAGTCCCTCCTTCAAGGAGTCACCTTCTCTGAAACCTTTTCTGATTCAACCCTATACTCAAAGAGAGTAGATTAATATTTTATGTGATTATATCCCTTATATAGGTTATTACTATAGCAACACCTACTTCATTTTATTTTGTTTACATATTATCTTTCTGAATTAGGCTGTAAGTTTCTTGAAGACAGGGACACAAAGTTGTCTTTGTATTCTCAGTACCTAAAATAATGATGAGGCATATCTTGTATTCAATAAATACATGTTGAGCTGAAAATCTTCCAGAATAAAAACGGGACAGAAATATAAACAAAAATTAAAAACATACTGTGATAAAACCAGGTAAAATGTACCTGCTATTGCAGCGATGCTTCATCTGGCTGCATATTGGAATGATCTAGAAACCTTTTTAGAAAATACCTCTGCCCCATTTTCAGGGATTCTGATTTAATTGCATCAGTAGTTTTTTTTTTTTTTTAATTTAATTTTATTATTAGTTTCAAGTATACATTGCATTGGTTAGACATTTATATAGTTTATGAAACGACCCCCCTAATTGCTTTTTCTGTCTTCTGGCTGTCCACCTAGTCATTACATTAATGTTTACTGTATTCCTTATGCTGTGCTCCCCATCCTCATGACCATCTATTGACTATTAATTTGTACTTCTTTAACCCTTAACCCCTTTTTCCCAACTCCCCAAACCCCCTTCCCACTGGCCATCACCAAATTGTATTCTGTATATATGAGTCTGTTTTTGATTAGTTTTTTTTTTTTTGTTCCTTAGATTCCACATGTAAGTGAAATCATATGGTACTTATCTTTCTGTATCTGACATTTCAGTCAGCATAACCTTTGGGTCCATCCATGTCATTACGAATGGTAGGATTTCATTTTTTTTTAATGGCTGAGTAATGGTCTGTTGTATGTATGAACCATAACTTCTTTATCTAATCGTCTGTTGATGGGCATTTAGGTTGGTTACATATCTTAGCTATTGTAAATTGTGCTGCCATGAACATAGGAGTGCATAGAGCTTTACAAATTATTGTTTTGATTTTCTTTGGATAAATACCCAGAAGTGCAATTGCTGGGCGAAAAGGTCTATCCATTTTTAATTTTTTGAGAAACCTCCAGACTGTTTTCCATAGTGGCTGTACCAGTTTGCAATCCCACCAACAATGTATGAGGGTCCCCTGTTCTCCGCATCCTCACCAACACTTGTTGTTCTTTGATTTATTAATGATTGCTGTTCTGACAGGTGTGAGGTGATGTCACATTGTGGATTTAATTTGCATTTCTCTGATGATTAGTGACCTTGAGCATCTCTTCATGTTTCTATTGGCCATCTGTATTTCCTCTTTGGAGAAATATCTATTCAGGTCTTCTGCCCATTTCTTAATTGGATTATTCTTTTGTTGTTGTTGAATTGTATGAGTTCTTTATATATTTTGGATATTAACCTCTTATCAGAGGTATTGTAAGCAAAGCTCTCAGTCAGTTGTATTTTGGGTTTTTTTTTTTTTATTTGTTTGCAAAAAGTTTTTAGTTTGATGTAGTCCCATTTGTTTATTTTTCTTTTGTTTCCCTTGCCCGAGGAGATAGGTCTGAAAATAAATTACTAGTAGCAATGTCAGAGATTCCTGCCTGTGTTTTCTTCTAGAAGTTTTATGGTTTCGGGTCTTACATTTAAGTCTTTAATCTATTTTAAGTCTCTTCTTGTATACGGTGTAAGAAGGTGGTCCAGTTTCCCAGTTTCCCTTTTTTGCATGTATCTGTCCAGTATTCCCAGCATCATTTATTGAAGAGACCGTCTTTATCCCATTGTATATTCTTGCCTTCTTTGTCACATATTAAGTGAGCATATAGGTATGGATTTATTTCCAGGTTCTCTATTCTGTTCCATTGATCAATGTATCTGTTTTCATGCCAGTACCATTGCTATTTTGATTACTGGAGCCTTGTAGTATAGTTTGATATCAGGTAGTGTGATACCTCCAACTTTGTTCTTCTTTCTCAAGATTACTATGGCTATTCAGGGTCTTTTATGGTTCCATATAAATTTTAGGATTATTTCTTCTAGCTCTCTGAAAAATGCCATTGGTTTTTTGAAAGGGTTTGCACTAACTTTATAAATTGCTTTGGGTAGTATGGCCATTCTTTTTGTTTATTTATTTATTTAGACACTATTTTTATTTTTTTAACATTTTATTTTTTTATTCCCCGCCCCCACCACCCCAGTAACCATAGGCTATAGTCCATGTCTATGAGTCTCTGTTTGTCCTGTTCTTTGTTACTTTTAGGTTTATATCCCATATATAAGTGATATGTGATTTTCAACTTTCTATGTGTGGCTTATTTCGCTTAGCATGATTATCTCAAGGTCTATCAAGGTTGTTGCAAATGGCAGTATTTCATCCCTTCTTATGCCTGAGTAATACTCCATTGTATATGTATACCACAGCTTCTTTAGCCAATTATCTATCCTAGGGCACTTTGGTTGCTTCTGTGTCCTGGCCTCTGTGAATAGTACTGCTATGAATACTGGTGTGCGAATATCTTTTTGAATATAGGTTTTCAAGTCTTTGGGGTAAATGCCCAGTAGAGGGACTGCTGGATCATATGGTAGATCAATTCTTAGTTTTTTGAGGAACCTCCATACTGTTTTTGCACAGTGACTATATCAATTTGCAGTCCCACCAGCAGTGTCTGAGAGTTCCTATTTCTCCACAAAAATAAACATTTGTTATTTCTTGTCCTGTTGATTATAGTCATTCTAACAGGTGTAAGATTGTATCTCATTGTGCTTTTGATTTGCATTTCCCTAATAGCTAGCAATGTTGGACATGTTTTCATATATTTGTTGGCTATTTGTATGTCCTCTAGAGAGAAGTGTCTGTTTAGTTCCTCTGTTCATTTATTGATTGGATCATTGTTTTTTTTTTTCTGTTATTGAGTCTTATGAGTTCTTTGTATATTTTGGATATTAGGGCCTCATTGGAGGCGTTGCTTACAAATATATTTTCCGAGTATGGCCATTTTAATGATGTCGATTCTTCCACCCATGAACACAGTATATGCTTCCATTTATTTGTATCTTTTTCAGTTTCTTTCTTCAATGACTTATAATTTTTTGTAAACAGGTCTTTTATCCTCTTGGTTAATTTGATTTCCAGGTGTTGTTTTCAATGTAATTATAAATGGAATTATTATCTTAATTTCTCTTTCTGAAAGTTCATCATTGGTTTTTAAAAATGCCACTGACTTCTGAATATTAATTTGGTATCCTTGCTACTTTACTGATATCATCGATTAGTTCCAACAGTTTTTTAGTGGAATCTTGAGGGTTCTCTATATATAGTATGGTATCATGCAAATAACGAGAGTTTTACTTCTTCCTTTCCAATTTGGATACCTTTTATTTCTCTTTATTGTCTTATTGTTTTGGCTAAGACTTCCAATACAATGTTGAACAGCGGTGGTGAAAGTGGGCATCCTTGTCTTGTTCCTGATCTTAAGGAAAATACTTTCGTATGATGTTAGCTGTAGGTTTGTGGTATATGGCCTTTATTATGTTGAGGTATGTTCCCTGTATTCTCACTTTGCTGAGAGTTTTTATCATAAATGGATGCTGGATTTCGTCAAATGCTTTTTCTGCATCTATCAATAGGATTATATGATTTTTATTATTCAATTTGTTAATGTGGTGTGTCACATTAATTGATTTGCAGATATTGTACCAACCTTGCTTCCCAGGGATAAATCCAATTTGATCATGGTGCATGATATTTTTAATGTGTTGCTGAATTTGGTTTGTTAATATTTTGTTAAGGATTTTTGCATCAGTGTTTATAAGAGATATTGGCCTATAGTTTTCTTTCTTTCTTTCTTTTTTTTTTTTTTGTAATGTCTTTGGTTTGTAATCAAGGTAATGGTGGTCTCATAAAAGGAGTTAGGGAGCCTTCCCGCTTCTTACATTTTTTGGAATAGTTTGGAAAGAATAGGTGTTAATGCATCAGTAGTTTTTTTTTTCCAATTTTTATTTTATTAGTTTCAAGTATACCCTACATAGGTTAGACATTTATAAAGTTCATAAAATGATTTCCTTAATTGCTTTCTCTCCTCTGGCTCTCCACCTAGCCATACATTAATGCTAACTGCATTACCTATGTCATGCTCCCCATCCCAATGAATGTCTATCAACTACTAATTTGTACTTCTTTAACACTTCACCCCATTCTCACAGCTCCCCAGCCGCTCCTCTCTGGCAGCCAACAGATCGTCCTCTATATTTATGAGTCTGTTTTTGATTAATTTATTCTTTTTGTTCCTTAGATTTCACTTATAAGTGAAATCATATGATATCAGTAGTTTTTAAAAGCTCTTCAGATTATTATATAAAGCCAGAGTTGAAGACCATAACTCAAAAAGGAAAAGTGATTAAGGCTACATGCATGGGAAGAACTTTCCCACCTAAGCCAGACTTTGAAGGATAAGCAGAAGTTCACCAAGTGGATAAGGCTCAATAGGCTTTTCTTTAAATATCAGTGAGTCTTACAGAATGTTAATCTGCACCTTAGAACCATTACATTACACATGGACATTTAGCCAACTCATCTGATCCATCAATTTAATGTATAATTGGTAGGCCTCATCAGTACTCTCATGCTAGGGTTCGATCAGAACAATATTTGACTAAGACACTTGAAAAGCTTTTATTTCACCATAAGAAACTGCTTCAAAGTACCACGTACTTTTTTAATACTTTTCAAAAAAACTTTTTGCCCCAAACTAAAATAAGTGAATTACATTGTATTGGTAATCACAGGTGACTATTACCCTTCTTTAAATATGCCTTTTGTATTACATGATTATCAAGTACTATCCTTTTCACTTTGGCACTCTAATAGTGAGCCAAAACATTGTGTAAGGTAATAAGATGGATAGTTTTATAAAAATAAATCGATTTGGTACCTTCTTAGCTCACCTGATAGCATCCTCTGATAGATTTTTTTTTTTAAGGCGTTTTTAGTAACACCTGTCTGAAACATTTTGGTTATAAACCACAGCTCTTTTCCCCTCTTCTCCATACTCCATAGCCAATGATTAAACTTTATAATATGCTATTTTACACCACAAGAAGCAATCAGCCAAATCCAGAATAAGGGAAATTTTATTGAATAACTATACCCTTCAACAAATAGATTTCATTGCCTGGAGTGGAGGAGGAGTGATGGAAAGGGAGGGAAAGCTGTTACAGATAAAAAGCATATCAACCAAATGCAATGTATGAACTTTGTTAAGATCCTAATGTGAACAAAACAACTGTAAAAAGACACTGAGATAATCAGGGAAATGTGATCATGTACTTAGTATTAAATGATATTAAGGAATTATTATACATTTTCTTATGTATATTTATAACTGTGGTAATGTAAAGCCCTTATCTATGGAGTTTCCTGTTAACGTATTTACAGAAGAAATATACTCCCCTACACACAAAAAAGTTGAGAGAGAGACAAAACGAGATTGGCAAACATTTATAATTTGTTGAATTGGGGTAAAAGGTACATGAGGATTCATTTTACTGTTCTCTATAATTTTATGTTTATTCGAAAATTTAATAAATTTTTAAAAGTTGAACTGCAATCAAGGTGCTTTACTAGAAAGGACTTTCTTTTATAGAGTGTAGTAGAATGCTCTAGATAATTTGATTAAATATCAGTGATTGGTAAAGTGATTGCTTCATTTTTTATCTTTAGTGGTCTCTTCTGTGTCCTCACTAATTCTTTCCACCAGAGGATGGATAAGAAGGAAGAAGACACTCTTAAGGACCTGGGAAACTCATAAAAATCATGATTTCTCATTTTAAGGCTGTTAGAATAAGAGGAATGTTTCTAATGCTGACTTTTAAGGCAGTCTGTAATGACCTATGAGGACGATATTATGCTGCAAACTTTTGGATAGATGACTCTTTTTTCCCTTCTGCCAAATAAAATACTTGTGGACTAGCAAGATCTTTGTGCAAATTCTTAAAAGGCAACCTTTCCAAACTTAACTGGAAAAGGGCTAACTGGATTTCAGCCCCTAGCTCCCTTTCCTTTTGGCCTGACACAGTCTGCACAGCTGCACTTGGTGGGCTTGTTGACTCGCGATAATGCAAATTATATGTGTTTAAGTTCTTGGTGATGTTTCTTAACAGTGGGTATGAAAGTGTGGAGACCTATATTGTATGAATTATGAAAGCATTTTATTTTGTGAATGTGTAAAACAATGTATTATTTTAATGAAGTGTTATAAATAAATGAGAAAACAATAAGATGTATTCCCATTTAACACCCTGTGATTAGTGCTTTGGTATATTTTGTAGAAACCCAGCAATTAAATATGAAGATATGATCACAGAACTGCAGAATATACAGCATACACACATCACACACACGCACACACACACACAAAACCTTGCTTCAACTGCAGAAGTTCAATAGTTGATTAATAGAAAATAGTACCATATCTCCTCATTTCTAAGGTGTATATTTATCATGTTTTCAACATTTTTGATATTCAGGTGCATTTTACTTTTGAAGAATTTTAAGCTACTGTTAAACCATTAGTGGAATTTACAGTTAAAATTTCAGAATCAAGTCAATATTGTTAATAAGTCAATCTGAGTGGGTATTCGAAACCTGAAATTTTGAAGTTAACTGAATGTCTTAACTGAAAAAATATTGTAAGAGACGAAGCTATTTTTTCCTCCTAAAACTGAAGTTTTTTATAGTTGAAAATAGAAATAGAAAGCAAATGCTGCATTAAATCATAAGGAAATAACAGGTACGTTTAGGTCTTAATCCTAATTTTAATGTTTTTTTTTTTTTAATTTCCTATTAGTTTAGCTAAACTGGGTTTCAGTCTCCAGTTTCCTTGCTAAATTAATCAATGGCGACTTCTGCTTTGTGTTTCTATTATTGTTTTGCTAAGCTTTATTACATTTCTAACAGCTTTGAGAAATTCATGCAAGATATTCAGTTGATAGCATTCATCTTTTTACAGTGAGAACCATTTGGTAGGTAGCTTTAGTTTTCAGCAAACTGATACCTAAATTTCCTCCATTTTACCAGACAAGTCTGCTTTTACTTTGGGATAAGGCTATTCATTTTTTATACTGCTAGTTTAAAAAAAGAAAACACTAGTAAGTTAAAAATTCTCATATACATATTTATATTTTCAATCTGAGGAGCTGTGAGAAATTGAATCCACCAGAAATTCATCCTTATTCTAATTTGAGAGCATTAGCATTTAATATTTAAGCTTTTTTAAATATCCAGAAATACTGCTTATTTTCACAGCTGACTAATTTACTCCCTAGACTGCATGGTAAAAATTATGTTTTGTTAATTTATTTTTTTCTGGTTTAGCAGTGCACTAATTTCCAAGTGAAACTTTAAGAAACAATAGGAACTAGAAAACATTCTTTCCTATTACATGAAGTTAATTTTTCCTTTCCTGAAAAATCACCAGTTTTGATATTTTTTCATTTAAAACAAAAGTCATTTTCTTCTGAGCGAAAATAATTATCCAGGAGAAAACTAAAGCTGATGTGTTAAGTACACTGCCCAAGGTCGTACAAGTAATACATTGAAGAACAGTGAATTGAACCCAATGTGGTTCTAGTACCAGTGTTCTTGTCATTACATTTTCTTACTAACAGTGGTTGGCTCTGTTGAAACATTTATTAAGCTGAAATTATATAGTAGAATAGAGGAAGCATGAAAGAGATGAATTTTTTTCTTCTGTATACTTGCCTGGCATTGGGGGCATGAAAGGAAATAGTGGGGGGGAGGGGTAATAAAGTGATGTTTCCTGAATAACTTAAGGTTCTGTGTTCTTAAAAGGAAATCTGGACTAACAATGTATATTTCACTGTTTTACACAAATGATCTGCAAATATCTAGGGCAGTGCAGTAGCACTGAATTACCTTAAACACTTATTGATTTAGTTACATTAGTCGTCTTAAAGTTAATGAATATTCATGTTTCAACCCAACTGTCATCTCACTCAGTACATCTATTTTTTAAATAGAGTTTTGTTGCAAGGGAGGAAGTAATAATTTATAGAAACACTTTTTCCATGTGAAAATTAACCAGGAAATTTTGTTTTGAATTGCATTTTCATTTTCCTGTTTAGAAAATTTATCCTAAGTTTTGACAACAAGTTGCTTAATATCAGTTTTATTTTCTATACACTGTAGTGTTGATTAGAAGCCCAACTGGCAAGTATTTCTTAATAAAAGAATGAAAATATCATACATCAGAAATGAAACAGCTGCCATTATACTTTGGTTGGTGATTCTTGGATTCTATCATACCTGGGCTATATTGATAGTAGACTAATGAAAGAGATGGACAGCCTTATGTAGAGAGTAGCAATATTGTGAAAAAAGTTAACAGTGGAAGCCAAGAGCTCTGAGTACTCTTAAGGCTTTTGACGGTGCCTCCTTTAGTATTTGGCTCAGCAGCCAAAATGGCTGACATAACTATCAGATTAAAGTAGCCAGCCGTCAGCTATCCTACCACATTCTTCTAGTGTTTAAGGAGATAAATTCAGAAATTGAAAGTTTTTAGAAACTTGCATAACAGTTTTGATAGAGCAATTTTATGTCCAGTGAATCTAATAAAATTGGAACTTGTTTTTTGGTATATATTTTTCATTTTTATAGTAATTCACTTTTACTACTTTTTTACAACACTTTTAGTCTACAATGATTTGTAAATTTAAAGAAAAGTAGTCCTTTACCAGAGATAAGTTGCAAAGCACTGATTCACAGCCTTTCTTTCATATGTTTGCCTAATCTTCTGCCCAGATACCACATTCAAGGGGTAGTGTTGCCCTACCAGTGGCCGTCTGAAGCATGAGTAGATATCTGAATGGGGTAGGGGAGGGGATTAGTCTTTCATGCAAGTCTGAAATTTTCCTCAAGAATTGTAGCTCTAGCACGTATGATCTCTTTTCTCTCCATATAACTCCTTATCTGAAGTTGTAATTCAGATATTTTAAACAAATTTCTTTTTCCTCTTAAAGCACATCTCTCTCAATAGGATGAATTATTACAGATTTGTTGTTATAATGATTTATAGAAAAGAGAGTATGAAGGGTTTATAACTGAGGACAAAGAATAAACAAAGTTCTTAAATTTACTTTGATTAAGAAAATTATTTTGCTTAGGAAAGTTAAAGTATAAGTAGATAGTTGCTGCTTATATTTAGTTGCTGGCCAGTGGTTGCAATGATTCAGTAAGATGTCCGCCCTAAATATTTTGAAATTATAACTTACTACATTAGAAGCAACTGCTTGGAAGTAGATTCTACTTTCTTTACTATTTCTTGAAAAGACATCATTTATAATAAAGCAAATACTGTAAACACAATACTATTAATTGGTTATACTTTTAACTTTAATGTGACTAGATCTTAATAGTAGATAAAGCACTCTGAATGGTATCTTCAAACCTACAGGAGTTCAGGAAAGCTTTATGAGATTTGAATCTGTTTCCAAATCAGAATCCATTGTTCTTTGCTCAGCACTGCCATTGAACGTGTGTGTGTGTGTGTGTGTGTGTGTGTGTACACGTACATGTACATGCACTTAAGGTACCTACATAAAACCTTGTTTTATGATGTGTGTGAGAGAAAGATTGAGAATTTTTTGAAAAGGTATAGACAGATAAAATGAATTAAGTCTACAGTGTGTGTGTTCATGAAATCTAGTCTTCTATTTTATATCTTTCCAGCTTTTTAATAGCATCCTGGTTCCTTTGATCAAGCTTTAATTTCATTTTTTATTTTTTAAAAAAGAATGTTACTAAACATATTACTAAAACCTCAACGTCATATCTGTAAGAGCCTCCAGAATGAACATAATGACATTTGGTAAAATTCATGTATTCAAAATGTATGTGGCTATTTAATTTCAGGGATTTTGCTTATTACTGCTCACTTATAGAAGTTTTCTTGCATCACAGATCCACTTTTAGCATGAATTACTGGATTCTTTTTTAGAATCATTTGAGCAGTGAGATTGCGTTCTCGATTATTTGCATAGCTTTTGTACAATGCAGTTCTCAGAGGAAATGCATAAATGATTTGTCCTAAAATTGTGTGATTTTTATGGAATAACAATGTATTACAGTCTGTTAGAGAATCCTTATGTTGAAAATAACTTTCCATTGACTTTCTCTTCATTGTTCCAGTCTTTTCTCTAAATATAACTTACCTTAATTTAATAGATAGGTTGAATAAAACAAAACACTGGCTATCATGACTCGTTTAAGCTGTGATTAAAAATAAGTAATTGGGTACTATGGCATGGTAAATTTCACTTTCAAAGTATTGCTCAAAGTAGACCCATTCTTCTAAAGAATGGGCATGCTTTTTTAATAAAAAAGCGGACATTATATAGTCACAGTGTTTTACTGAAACTATTAAAATAAGTATAATATACATAATAGGTGTATATATAATATGTATAATATTTGGCCTAATGTATAATGGTGTAATGCCATTATAAAAGCCCTTTTGCCTTATTCTGGCCTTTATCTTACTACTTTAAAATACTATAGATTTTTTTTTAATGTAAAAATTTCAATACTGTTTGAAGACTCTTGTTTCAAACGATATTCAACACTCTAAAATCAAACTATTGGATAAGCATTTATACAGCTGCCTAAATTTTATGTGAAACAGAATTTGACCCACAAGTGATATGCTTTATACTTAGATCCAAAGATCTTTAGATTTCAGTGAACTCAAGTTCATTGTGTTTTTTTCCAAAATTTTATTAAGAAAAATTTCAAACATACAGGAAAGTTGAAAGAATTGTGTGGCAAACACCTAATATCCCTATCTTCCAGATGCTGTAATTAACATTTTTCTGCATTAGTCTTATCACATATTTATCACTTCTCTTAATCTATTTTCGAAGCATTTCAAAGTAAGTGGCCCACATCAGTGTGCTTCACTTCTAAACACTTCAGTATACATATAATTAATGTGTAGTGTATAATTTATAATACATAATATTTTTGAGATTCATACATATTGTTGAATCTGTAAGTTCATTCCAGTTTATTGTTGAGTCTATTCCATGACTATCACTCAATAGTTTCTTTATCCTATTGACAGATACCTGAGTTGTTTTCTGTTGGGTTGTTATGAATAAAGCTGTTACAAACATTCTTGTTCAAACTTTTTTTTAATCAAATTATATTTTTATTTCTCTCGGGTAAACACCTAGAAGAGGAATTGCTGGGTGAAAGGGTAGACGTATGTTTAAATTTATTAAAAACAGCCAGACCTTTTTCCGACGTGATTGTACCACTGTTTGCTCTACGTCCTTGCCAACAGTTTTGTGATTTTATGTGCAATGACCAATAATGTTGAGCACTTTTTCAAATGTTTATTAGTCATTTATATAACTTCCTTTGTGAATTGTCCATTTAAATCTTTTGCCCATTTTGTATTGAGTTGTCTTTTTATCATTGAATTGTAGGCGATTTCTGTATATTCTATATACAAGTTCTTTGTCAAGTATTTGTTTTGTGAATATTTTCTCAAAGTCTGTGACTTGCCTGTTCATTTTCATAAGTTCGTTGTATTTTTTAACATTTTACTATGAAAAGTTTCAAATATACAGTAAGTGTAAAGACTTTATAGTAAATACCCATATACCCACGACCCAGAGTCTACCATTAACATTTTATTATACTTATCCTGTCACATATCCACTTTATTTATGCATTTCAAGGTAAATTAGGCATTAGTTCACTTCCAAATACTTGAAATGCTTCAAAATACGTATTATTTAGAATTCAGTACACTTGTGTGCAAATTTTCTTCTTTTGAAGTAACTTATCATTACTATGAAATACACACATTTTAAGTGAACATTGGCAGAGTTTTGACCAATTCATATACCTGTGGAACTCTAGACTGTATCAAGATGTAGGACATTACCATCACTTAGAAGTTCTTCATGTCCCATCCCAGTTAATCTTCACCTTCATCTCCCCAGAGGCAGCCATTACCTTGGGTTATTTTTGTACCATAGATTAGTTTTACCTGTTCTAAAGCTTTATCTGCAGATTCATGTATTATGTGCTCTTGTTTAAGGCTTCCTTCACTTAGCATAATGTTTTTCAGAGTCATTCATATAATTGCATGTATCTCTGATTCATTTCTTTTTATAGCTGAAATGGTAATTCTTTCTATGAATATATCATAGTTTGTTTATTCATTCTTCAGTGGAGGTAGGTACACTTGGGTTGTTTCTAGTTTTTTGGCTATTAGTAATAAACTGCTATAACCATTCTTGTACAAGTCATTTTGTGGAACTATGTTTTCATTTTGGGGGTGAATACCTAGGAGTGTAGCTCTTGGGTTACAGGGGAAAGTACCAGACCTTTTCTCAAACTGGGTGAACCAGTTTATACCCCAGTAACAAAGAGTGTATGACAGTTCATTTTGTTCCACATTCTCACCAAATTTTGTGACGTCAGTCTTATCAGTTTTAGTCATCATGGTGGATGCACAGTGGTGCTTCGCTGTGGTAGTTTATTATACTTTAAATAGCTATTCCTTACATCGCTCCTTCTCTAGCTAGCCTCTCTTCATACACAGCACCCTCACACCTCAGCTTTACCACTCTGCCCCCAGCTTTTTATATACTGCTTTAACTTTGTTTTCAATTTTTGTATGCCCCCGCACTTTTATCTTCTGTCCACTCTAGGAGAGAACTGTTTTAAAATTGCTGACCACTGTAGTACCAAAGCATCAAGTTGTAAATAAATTACCTCTATTGTAGATTAACAGGAATTTATTACTTTCCTACTTGTTTAGTTTGGGGAATTTTTTTTTTTTTTTTTGAGGAGAGAAGTAGCAGAATAACATTTGCACAAAGGCTTATATGTATAAACTATGCACAGATTTAAACACGTCATTTTTTCTGTCCATCAACTGTAGAAGATTAGTTGTAATTCACGTCTTTATAAGATAAATATGAAAGGCAAGATCTTATTGGAAATATCTAATGGCACTGAAAGAATCTGGTACCAGACTATAATATTGAAATCTTTGACCATAAAACTTCTTCTATGCTGCCTACCAACAAGGGTAGCAGAAGTTTTTAAATTGGGTTTCACCGTTTACAAATTGTGTTACTTTGGGCTAATTCTTTAGCCTGATTAAATGAGATCGTAATGAAAAGTTTCTAGTGAAGATCACAAAGTAGGTCTTTAATAACAACTGTTGGTTTAGTGGTACTTATTTGAATAAATGAGGATTACAACCATAATTCCTTTGTTAAATTTAAGGGCAGTCTTACTTGTCGGGTGTTAACTAACAAAACCCTTGTGTTACATCATCAACATGGAAATTAACACAATGCTCAATTACTAAACTCTTCTCAGTGGAAAGGGTCTCATACTCTATATAAAGTCATCATCTGAGAACTTGATACAGTTATCTGATAAAATATACCAAGAGTTAAGTATGTTAAGTGTGTGCTGAAGGAACCATGTACCTCTTAATCTGGGCAGGGGGGTGGAGGGGGAGGGTTCTCAGATATATTTTCTTTAAAACAGATGTTTAACTCTGTCCAATACCAAAAATTCTGAATTCTTCCCTTTAAAAATATTTTATACTCTTTTAAACAAACTTGGACTTTTGGTAAAGTTAACGTCTCTTCTTGGATATCCTCATATACACTATAGTGTCTAGAACTCTGCCTCATAACATATGTAGGTGTACTTTAAATACTTTAAATTTTTGCTGAAAGATCAGGAAAATCTTCTTTTGATTTATATGACTGTTTTCCATATGTTTTGGAATAAAGCAACAGCAGAAGCTTACAGATAGTTTGTATTTTATTTGCTAAATTGATGTAGTGCCAGTCTTTAAAGAGGAAAGTTTGTAAAATGAACTGTTCCCTAATCTTTCTGGTGTGTGAGATATGAGGGCAAAGGGTGAGACCATGACTCTGCCTAGGGATGGAAATAACTTAAGGAAACACGAGGGTGAGTGCACAGTAGGCTGCAGTTGATGAATTCTGCCTACTCCCCTGCTTTTGGCAGCTCTGGGAAAGTAGCCTAAACAGTTCTTGGGATTCTTGAGCTTAATAATCATAAGCAAGGGGTGTGGTGCTAATCTTTTTAAATGAATGATAAACACTGTGGAAGGCGTGTCTTCCAGCGTTCCACTCCCTTGGGTTGTAGGTCACGTGAGCTGAAAGTACTTCCCGATTCCCAACATTGGTCTCTGGTAGTTAGTGATCAGAGTCTGAAAGAGGCACAGCAAGGAGAGGATAGGCAGTCAAAATAGGCTGGAAGAAGTTTACAGAAACAGCACAGGATTTCTATAACAATGCCTCACTTTACCGTGACTAAGGTAGAAGACACAGAGGGAGGGGCAGCAGCTTTGGTCTCCCAAGAGGAGACCAGCTTAGCAGAAATAAAAGCCCGGATTCAGCATTCAAATGAACCAGGTAAGTTCTCAACTTAGGAGCTTTTTAGAAACTATAGAGTTTTTCTTGAAAGAAATGGTAGCTAAAATATTCAAAATACCTCCTTCAGGATGGAGAAAAAAGTATTGTGGTTAAAGTGTTTTTCAGTCAACTGTTTCACTCCCTGTATATCTGATAACTTCTCTGTTTTCACATTCTGGTTTGTTTTTCCCCACAATGAGTTCTGTGTTCCTTACCTACAGGTGAAATTGAATCAGTGGCAATGTATGAAAAGAGTTTTCAAGTAAAAAGAAAAGCAGAGTAAGAGTCAATTTATGTGGAATTTAGAATCACCTTTTGCTCACACAGTTTAAATTATATCTGGAAAAGTACATAAAGAGGGACCATGGTTCAGTAATTTTGTGCTATGGACTTTGCACTTGTGACTTCTCAAGTTACTCAGTATTTTGCCTCAGTTTACCAGTTAAACAGTAATTTAGTAGTGAATGGTCTAAGACTTCTTTAATGAGAACAAAAGTACAATAGATCATTATGGTCACTAACAAAGCATCAGGTTTAATAAATTTAATGACTGTGATTACCCCTATTATTTTCTTTTTATGGTAACAGTTACACTTCCTAGGGGAACTGTGGATTTGAATTTTTAAACATGCTGTTAAAATCGTAGTTAATATTATGGTATTAAATATAGTCATAGTTTGAAGCCCTTAATTTTTAAGTCTGTAAGTTTTATAAATTGTCAAAATTTCTCTACAGTGTTAATAAAAGCTAAGGAAATAATCTCTCAGATTCCTTTTAATTCTGTGATTCTGACTTTTCCCTATAGCAAGTAACATCACAATTCCTTGTTGTAAACAGCTGTTTTTACTTTCTCCTGTCTTATCAGACCTTCATGAATTTTTAAGAATCTCTAAAGATAAGGACTATCAAAAACAAATTTCCTTCTAGTGAGAGAATTTACTAAGGGAAGATAAAGAAGAAGGTTTTATGAAAACTCTCTATGAGGTTATTTTCATTTTGCTGAATAGTCAGAGTGATAAGAAGTTGAAAGTAAGTTTAACCTACTTTGAACTTGAACCTGATTTTCCACAACTCTAGCGCAAAGAAGTTAGGTTCTCTTTCAGGATTGTGTGTATTTGAAGTTGTTTTTGTTTGCTGTCCTTAGATTTTAATCCTTTTTGCCTTTTGTATTTGCTGTCATCTTTTTTAACTTCACAAAATACAAACAAGTGAGGTCTATTTGAATCTCCTTTCATTTTTCATGTTTTATTTCCTTTCTTCACCACCTCTGTTATATTATTTTATCTTTACTGTCTCCATAATGTTTGAGGAAATCTGCTTTATTCAGATTAGAACATGTTGAAATCATTTAATCTATTAGGAACCACATAGAAAAGCCATAAATTTTTTTTTATAGCAACCAACTTTGTAAAAAGAGACACTGCTAGGCTTAACTTTCTTCCACAGAAAAAGAAGACGTGACAGATAGAATCTAACCTGAATTTAATAGGCTTTTTATTTTGGCATTTTCCATAACAGCCCAGAAAGTGCCCACTTGAATGAATTATTGTTTGGTAAGTAAACAGTTGATGGGGATTTATTACCTAAATTGTATTTATCTTTATTGAAAGGTTAAATTAGAGAGGAGTAGGATGTTCTTGAAGATAGAGGGTGTTTTTGGAGTGGTTGCTTGAAATGCAACTTGTTCTTCTGAGTTAAAAAAAATCCTAGATTGTAGTTTGGTTGCATGCACTTCTAATACTACCTAGTTATGTAACCAGTTGCCTTTTTCATTGAGTGTTTTTCCATTTATAAAAAATATGGAGAGAGAAATATGTACTGCCATATATAAATTGAACATATTTAGAAAGCAGATCATCCTTTAAATAGATTTTAAAATCTGTTTTTCGAGCCTTATTTGAACTATTTGGGTAATTTGAGATAAAATAGATATATGAATATAGATATAAAGTAATTTCAATCCCTGCCATGCTAGCGGCTAGAATGCCAGTCTAGTGGAACCCTAATTAATTATGGTTTCAAAGGGAAAAGCAGAAACTCAGGCTTCCTTGACTTTTCCTCCTCTCAGTCTAGTTTCATTGCCTGATCCTATGTTTTCTCAACAACCCGTCTACAGAAATAGTATGTACCATACTGTGGTAACCAATCACCTGTTTACTTCTCTCTCCCACAAAAGATTGACTCTTGAGGGTAGAAACCTTGTGAGATCATTTTTGTATCTCTGGGTCCAGATTAATTGCTCATAATAGGCAACTCAATGAATAGATTTGTTCTCTGCCTTTTAAACTCACCAAACATTTGTTCAGTGCAGATATCATGCTAGGTGTTGTACTTTTTTTCCTAAGGCTACAAAGGCATAGGAAGTATAAGTTCCCCACCAAAGGCAGCAGAATGGCTTTGGAGCCAGGGATCAGGCTTTGAATTCGAGTCCTATTAATAGGAGTAGTGATGATTTGTATTGTTGTTTGAGTGACTTTGGGCAAGTTATTTAACTTCTCTAAGCCTCACTTATAGATAAAACAAAAATAATAGTAGTTACTTTACAGGGTGGTTGTAAATTACATGGGGAAATAAATATAAAACACTTAACACTTATGATATGGCATTCAAAAATAAGAGCAACCTTTTACTTATTACATTGTGATTAGTAGTTTAATAAGAACAAAAACAAACCACTATGGATAGCATAATGGAGAGATTAATAACATTGCCTGGAGAGGACCCTGGACAGGTATCTCAGAGGATAGGACACACCGATTTTTGAAGGGAGGTGTAGAGAAGATTACAAGTAAGAGGAACAATTAAGAAGGTATGAGAGGAAGAACACGTGGGAAACAAAAGTTTAAGGGAGTTAGCACATTGGGATTGCGGTAAAGGAGCTCAAAGATGAGGCTACTTAATGAAGTGCTAATCAATTTTATCCTTTCTCTACTCTGTGGGGCTGGTAGGTGTTATTGCCCTTTTAGAGATAAAGAAACAAGCTGTAGAGTAGCTTGCTTCCAGCTACCTGGTGAGCAGTGGCAGAGCCAGGGTTCAAACTTATGAATTTTATGTGATGCCAAGTCTTAGCTTTTTAAGAATAAGAGAAAATTATATCTTAGTATGCTGGGGCCACAAGTCTGTTTAGAGAAAAATACTAATATAGGTAGAACATAGATATGGTAAAGAATGAATATTGTGCATAAATAACATTAATGATTTTGATCCATTCCAAACACTTATATAGTGAATTAGATCTCATTTTCTTTCCTGTGTGCTCTTTCCACTTCAACATACAACTTTTTTGTGAGAAGAGATTTCAATGGTTCTACTAGAAATCGTGAATTTATAGTAAGAGTACTTTTCAAAAGCTGTCTTCATCTTTTCCCCACTACATCGCCTTTGTTCATATATTTTTCTTCATTTGGACACTCTTCTGCTTTCCTCGTCTATCGTAAAAAATTGCACACACCCACATCACCTCAAGACCAGACTCATGTTCATTTTCTCCAAGATGACTTGCCTAACTCTCTACCCTAGCTTTCATTATTCTGTCAATTAGTATGTATCAGCACTCAAATATACTTTGCAGTATGCCCTAAACTTGCAATCGTCTTATAATTAGCATTGTATCTCTTCAACTGTATCTCTTCAACTGTAAATTATATGAGTGTGAGGTTTAGTGTTTTAAGAGTTTTTGAAAATTATACAGATTTTTTATTATGGAAAATTTCAAACTCACAAAAGGTCAGTGACTTGTCCATATTTTTTACATTCAGTGTTTTTCTTTATTTTTAGATGTTCTTTATATTTAAGGATATCAGCCTTATGTAGTGTAAGTTGCAAATATTTTTCCCAGTCAATATATCTTTTAAAGTTTTATTGAGGTATAATTGACATAAAATAAACCACACACATTTAAAGTGTACAGTTTGATGAGTTTTGAAATGTGTATACATCCCTGAAACCATTATCATAATGAAAACAAACATTTCCATCACTTCAAAAGTCTCCTTGTACCCTTTTATAACTCATTCACCTAATTTCCTGGTTCCTGGGCAACCACTGATCTACTTTCTGTCACTAATACATTAGTTCACATTCCCTAGGATTTTATATGAATGGAATCATACAGTATGTACTATTCTTTTGCCTGACTGCTTTTACACACCAATTATTTTGAGATTTATGCATTTAGTCAATATTCTTTAAATCTGCCTGACATTAATATCTTCATTATTTCTCAGAGTTTAATATTTAGGGCAGTAATTAATAGTGGTACAAACCACAGAAGTTTGCACCTCACAGAGGCTTTTTAAAATTTAGACTTATTTGCTGAGATTTGAATGTTTTTGGGATTAGTTTGTAAAAAGGACTTATTTTTCAGAGAAGGTCTAGGAAAATGAAATTGTACTATTTCTCTGTTTGTAATTCCAGCCTCTTTCTGCCTCCCTTGAGTCAAATGACCCTGGATCCAATGAACAGTTAGTTGTAAGTGAAGCCAGGGCTCCGTGGGAGCTCTGTCAGGGAGAACTGGCCCAGAACTGGTCCTTAGGGTCTGGACAAGAGCCTTGAGGGTGAGTAAAGAATGGCACATCCAGGAAAGATCTTGGCTTGGTAGAAATTCATGGACTCCTGAGGGGAAGGAGAATGAGAGAGCGCCAGGAGACTGATAACTCCCTATCCCTGAGGCTAGAAGATGTAAGGAAGCAGAGGAGGCTTCCTCTTTGTCCTCCACAGGGCTGGTGACTTGCCTGCTACACTGCCCACCAGCAGGGTTAGAGACTGCTTTGTCTTTTATTCTCCTGAGACTGCTAGTACTGATCGTTCTTCAGTAACAAAATCTAAGCCCCTCTGAGGTAACAAAAAATATCTGGGGAAGCCAGGCAACTAGAGAGAAAAATAACTTAGAATAAACAATGTAGTAAACCAGCTAAATAGACATGCCAGAGGAGACAATAGCTTGGATATGAAAATAGTTAATAATAGGAGCATTTAAAGAGGTTGAAGTATAAGAAAAGATTTCATTGTCTATTGCCATTCCACCCTGAACTAGCCCGATCCTATCCGATCTTGGAAGCTAAGCAGGGTTGGACCTAGTTAGTACTTGGATGGGAGACCACCTAGGAAGACCAGATGCTCTAGGCGTAAAAAATAAAAAATAAATAAGTAAAATAAAGGATTGTAAGCTGGCAAGGTCTTTGCAATCTGTGAGGTTAACCAAGGGTTGCCTTGACTAAAAAAAAAAAAAGACTTTATTGAACAAAAATATGAATAGAGATTTGAGGTTCTAGTCCCCCAGTGCCATCAGTTCCACCTCCTCCAACATTGAATTGTCTGCCTTCCAGCACTTCATTGGCCTCTGCTGCAAGAGATGGGCTTGTGTGGCCTGTATAAGACTCTATGTTACAAAATATTGTTATTGTCACAGCAACAAAGCACTTAAAATGGGCAGGTAAGACCCTCCTCCCACAACATTAAACAGCAGATTGACGCACTGGGCCTCCTCTCATTCTCTTATTTATTTTCCTCCTCTCATTCTTAATTTTGGCAACTGTGTTGCTGGATGGTGGAAGGGTAGCAGGGGATATTTCACAGCTGTGAAAATTGGTACCACCACAAATTCACCATTTCCAACCTCAACTGCACTCTTAACACTTCAGCATTTCTTCTGTGTGATCCTAATTAACCCCTTTATCTAAGTTTCTCATGAGATTTAAAATGCTCATTAAGCCCCCAGTCCTCTATTCCCTTGTATTCAGCCTTTGACTGAACTTCTACTTCACAGAGTAAGCAATGTTTCCAAAACACCTTTTCCCAAATTTTTACCAACATCTGTATTGACACTGATTCTTTACCTTCTTCCTTTATTATTCAGTACGCATCTGTACACCTGTGCTCTAGAGCCTGTCTTACCACTCTTCTGTGTTTTCTACTGCTTTACTGACTCCTTCTCAGTGTATTAAAATCCTCAATCTCTCCCTCCCCAACCTATCCTCTCTTTTCCTGTTTTCACCAATTGTTGCTTATTTAATCTCCTAAACATTTCTCAAATTTGTCCCCTCCTCTCTGTCTTCATTGTTACTGCATTAGTTCAGTATAGTCCTTTGTCATTTCTCTAGGCTCCAGAAGTCATCCATTACAGTAACCACCAGAGGAGTTTTTCTCGCTCATGAATCTCATCCTTTTACTGCCTCATATAAAAACCCTGTAATGATTCCCCATTGCCCAAAGAATAAAGTCTTTACTGCTTAGTAGGCTGTATATGTACCTTCATGATCTAGAACAACCCACTCTAACAACCTCCTTGTCTATCACTCTTTCATACATACTGCACACCAGCTATAACATGTTCTTGAATGTCTCTATTGCCACATATTTTTTCCATCTTCCTGATAGGTTCTTTTCTTCTTTTACCAAGCAAACACTTACTCTTCCTGAGCTCAAACATCACTTCTTCCTAGTGACTTCTCTATTGCATTTTCCAGAAGATATAAAATAATCTACATTCTCATAGCTCTTTGTTTATCTCTCTAATATAGAACTGTTATCACCCTGATATAATTACTTGTCTTAGCCATATGTGTACTATAAGCCCCTTACATGGATTATTGTTCCTCTTTGTGTATACCCCAATGCTCTGGCATGTATTCTGACACCTATATGTGCTTAGTGAATATTTGTTGAAATAATAAGTTGATTAAAAATAATACAAGGCAACATATACCCAATAGTTCAAAGGAAGATTAAACCTGTTAGAAAATTAAACTTCAGGTCGGCTTAAGGAAAGAAACACTTGAGTTGGGACTTTGAAGGATAAGTCAGGTAAGTGGAGAAGAAGGAGAAGGAAATTTTCATTAAAAAATTTGTATGGATCTAGAATCAAGGCTCACAAAGCATCCCAGAGAGTGTGAAGCAGAGGGTTCATGACTGAGAATAGCAAATGGTAAGGTTAGAAAGGAGTAAACTAGTGTTAGATTGTAAAGGAGTTTGAAAGACAGGATGAGGTTTTTAGAGTTCATCCTATAAGCCAAGGGGTCAAAAAAAGTAAACCAGGATCTATTCATAGGTGTTTAAGCCATTAGCCTCTGATACCACCACTACCACGCCCAGTCTGAGAATTCACTGCAGGAAGGGAGGCAGAGCCTACAAAGGCAGCCCTTCCCTGTCCTTGGAGGACTTGAATTAGTACCTCACACATGATGTCAGGATATATAAATAAACAAGAAATGAGAGCTAATTTTTCACAAAATGGTTGAGGACCCCTGGCACGTGGAGACCTTGAAAAGTGTTGTTTTTTAAGCAATGAAGCAATCTGATAAAGGCAGATTTTAGGACTACTTACATGGCAGGATTATTTGAAGATGGGGGGAAGGGAGAATAATAGAACTATTTTAATCATCTAAGCTAGAAAGAATAAGAATATCAATGATGGCAGTGCAATGGAAAAAAGGAGGTATGGAAGCCAAAAGCAACTTGATTTGGTGAATGAGGGAAGGAGAAGAATTAAAAGTTGGAAACACGTGTAAACCGGTTCTGCTGCTTCTCTAACCCTTTTTTTAGTTGTCAATGGCACACTCTTCCTTCCTATTAATTAGGTATATAAGATACACAATATTTACTTATTTGTATATTATAGACTAATATACGATTATGTTGTGAGGTATAACATATACTAATATATACCTGTATATGTTAGGAGGAATATAGTTCCTATTTTAGCACCAGAGTGTCTTCATTAGTTATGTACTATCAGTCCCTCTGACTGGAATGTCTCCTCCATTTTCTCTCACTCGTTCTACTTTTTGATGAACTATCTGATCTTCAAGATTTAGCTCAATTATCCCATTGACACCATACCTAACCATTACTTTATTTTGCACTCTTTCCTTTTTGATTCTCACAGCATTTGTACCTACAACAGTTATTTTTATTGTTTCATAAGTTTTGGCATCTTTCCTCCAATCTTCTTGAGAATAAAGGGTTATTCTTTTGGTATCTGTAGTGCCTAGCACAGTACCTCACATATGGTAGGCATTCACAGTATTGTTTGAATTAATAATAACTACCTATTACTACTAATTGGGAGATGATGCTAGAGATACTTGTTAGCATGTGGGTAATTTACAGTGGTCTAATAATAAATAGGCCTGTCTTTAATAAATCTGGCATTCATTTTACTTTGCATATCGCACTCATGTTTCATTATCTAAAATACTGCTTTCATTTTTAGACTTCTTAGAGAATTTTATTTGTTTTCCATCCCAGATGTGTGCCATGTTTATTCCTCTCCTGTGGTTCATGATTTTTAAGGGTTTTTTTTTTTTTTTTTTTTAAGTTCTATTTAAAGCTCACACTGCCTTAATCCATATTGCCCTTCTCCTTCCTTGGACCCTTGCAGTACTAAAAGCTATAACACCTTAGGCAAATCAGTTCAACTTTCTCAGAGCTAGTTTCTTCTAGAACATGGCAGTAACTCTTGCTCACAGGGTGGCTGTGCAAATTTTGTATGATGATAATAGGAAAATTTCCCTAAATTTAGTTCTTTAGCGACTACCTGCATTTATTTAATATTTTTTTTAAACTGAGTCACTGCTTTTCTGGCTTCCTTTATAAAGGAAACTTTGTCACTAAATGAAATGCCAGCATGCTTGCCATAAATAGAGTATAAGCTAATAATAAATGTAATTCAAATGATATTAATCTTGCTAGATACTGTTGCCAAGCAGAGGCTCTGAGCCTGTTAAAAAAGCACCAAGTTCTGAAGAGATGTTAAAGATATTCCAATACAGACATAAAAAAAATGATATTTGACTCAGTTAACAGGGTTAATGGCAGAGGTGTAAGGAGAAGGTGAAATCACATCCTGACCATCTAAAATCACAGTTAAAACCTTCCCAGATGTTTAGAACAAAATGAATTTAATACACTTTTTAAGATAAAAATTACAATAAATATTTATGAATACTTGTATTCTTCCAAAAGTAACCAAAAGTATAAAAATAAGATAACTTGGCAACTAAACCTTTGTAGATATTAAAAACAGAACCACATTTACTATTCTAGGTTGGCGATCTTTATCTCTTCCTAATTTATCTACCTTTTAAGCCCTTATTCTGTATCAGATTTCATGACCACATGAGTTTACTTTCTCATGCCTTGTTCAGGGACAGGGACAGTGTCTTACTGGAGTAAGTGGTATTTCTGACGCTTTTTGTTTATGTTGAAGTAGACATAATATGGCCATCTGTATAGTCACTGTGTACTTCTACACTCTGGATACTTAGTTTGCTGATTGCTAATTTAATCATTTCATAAATGCCTAGTTGTAATTTCTTTTACCTTATTTCATACCTGTATAATTAAGAGTTATTCATATTACTAATATTTATTCTTGTACTGAAATTTTATAAACAACCAGCATAATATAATAGAAAAATCAGAATCTAGCTCCAAGCCAGTCTTTGAAATTTACACTAAGTATGCCTTGGTCAAACAATTGAACCTAACTTAGCTTCTTTATATGTTTCCTGCCAATATCACTGGGTTATGATGAGAACCAAATGAAATAGGTAAAAACATTTTAAAAACTTTAAAATGTTATTAAATATAAGATAATGTTATAACCATCATTCTTTTTGTTTTTTTATGTTGATTTGACTCAACTATATTGAGCTTCTTTTTTTAAATTTAAATTTATTGGGGTAACATTTGTTACTGACATTATATGTTTCAGGTGTACAATTCTGTAATGCACACACCTGGAACTTATATACTGCTTACACCATCCAAAGTCTAGTTGTCTGTGATTGTGTGGGTTCATTTCTGGGCTTTCAGTTCTGTTCCATTGGTTAATGTATCTGTTGTTTTGTTTTGTTTTTTTGTCATTACCATGCAGTTTTGATTATTGGAGCTTTGTAGTAAAATTTGAAGTCAGGGAATGTGATAGTTCCAGTTTTGTTCTTTTTTCTTGGAATTATTTTGGCTGTCCTACAAATTTGGAGATTTTTTTGTTGTCTTTTTTTAAAATGCCATTGGGATTTTGATGGGATTGCATTAATTTGTATATTGCTTTAGGTAATATGGTCATACTAAGTGTGTTAATTCTTCCAATCCTTGAACACAATATCTTTCCATTTCTTTGTGTTCTTCAGTTTCTATCAACAATGTCTTACAGTTTGCAGTGTATGGGTCCTTCATTTCCTTTAAGTTTATTCTTAGGTATTTTATCCTTTTTGTTACAATTGCAAATGGGATTGTTTTCTTCATTCTTTTTTTGATATTTCATTGTTAGTGTATAGGAACACAACAGATTTTGTACATCGATTTTGTATCCTGCAATTTTACAGTATTTGTTTATTATCTCTAATAGGCTTCGGTGGAGTCTTTAGGGTTTTCTGCATATAAAATCAGGTCTTTTGCAAATAGTAACAGTTTCACTTCTTCATTCCCAATTTGGATGCTTTTATTTCTTTCTCTTGCCTGATTGCTCTGGCTAGGACTTCCAGTATTATAATACTGTGTTGAATAACAGTGGTGAAAGTGTACACCCTTGTTTTTACGTTGAGTATATTAGCTGAGGATTTGTTGTATATGCCCTTATTATGTTGAGACATTTTCTTTCTATACCCATTTTATTGAGTGTTTTATTCGTAAATGGGTGATTCCTGCCAAATCCTTTTTCTGCATCTATTGTTATGGTCATATGATTTTTGTCCTTTATTTTGTGATGGTATATCCCATTGATTTGCAAATGTTGAACCATCCTTGCATCACTAGAATGAACCCCCTTGATTGTGATGTATAATCTTTTTAATGGATTGTTATATTTGATTTGCTAGTATTTTGTGGAGGACTTTTGCATCTGTGTTAATCAGAGATGTTAGCCGATAATTTTCTTTTTTGTGTGTGTTGTCCTTGCCAGGTTTTGATAGGGTAATGACAATCTCATAAAATGAGTTATGAGTTCAGTTTTCTGGAAGAATTTGAGAAGGGTAGGTATTATTAAATCATGGACTGTTTGGTAGAATTTACCAGTGATGCCTTCTGGTTGTGGACTTTGCTTTTGGAAGGTTTTAATTGTTGCTTCAATATACTTGCTGTTGATCAGTCTGTTTAGATTACAGTTCTGCATGGTTTAGTCTAGGAAGTTTATTTATTTGTAAAATTTGTCTGTTTATTCTAGGTTATGGAATTCAGTGGCACATAGCCTTTGATAGTGTTCTTGTATAAACCTTTGTATTCCTGTAGTGTTTATTGTAACTTCTCTTTCTTTTCTGATTTTATTTGAGTCTTTTCTTTTTTTCCTTAGTGAGTCTAACCAGGGGATTGTCTATTTTATTTATCTTTTTGTAGAATCCTGTCTTTGTTTCGTAATTTTTTTCTATTGTCATTTTGTTCTCTATTTCATTTAATTATGCTCTAATTTTTATTATTTCCTTTCTTCTACTGACTGGCCTTTGTTTTTTCTTCTTTTTCTAATCCTTTTAGGTGAAGTGTCAGATTGTTTATTTGAGACTTTTCTTGTTTCTTCAGGTAGGCCTGTAATTCTATAAACTCCCTCAGTACTGCTTTTACTGTATTCCAAAAATTTTGATATGTTGTATGGTTATTTTCATTTGACTCTGTGTATTTTTTGATCTCTTCTTTTATTTCTACTTTCACCCATTTGTTGTTCAGTAGCATGTTGTTTAATCCCCACATATTTGTGGTTTTTCCAGATTTCTTGTCATCAATTTATAGTTTCATACCATTATGGTTGGAAAATATGTTTGGTATGATTACAATCTTCTTAAATTTATTGTAACTAGTTTTGTGCCCCAGCATATGGTCTATCCTTGAGAATGTTCCATATGCACTTGAGAAAAATATATTCTGTGGTTTGGGGATGTAAGCCTTTGTAAATATCAATTACGTCTATTTGATCTCTTATGTCCTTTAAGGTTGATATTTCCTTATTGACTTTCTGTTTAGTTGATTTATTCATTGCTGTCAATGGGGTATTTAGGTCCCTACTATAACTGTGTTTTTGTCAGTTTCTTCCTTTAGGTCTGTTAGTATCTGTTTAATATATTTTGGTGCACTCAGGTTGGGTGCATATGTTTTGAAAAATGTTATGTCTTCTTGATGAAGTTTCTCCTTTTTCATTACAAAATGTCCATCTTTGTCTCTTGCTACCTTTTTTATCTTGACATCTGTTTTGTCTGATATAAGCATGGCTACACCCATTTTTTTCTGAATGCTTGGAGTATCATCTTCAACCCCGTTGTTTTGAGTCTGTTTATACCTGAGACATGTCTTCTAAAGGCATCATATAGTTGGGTCTTGTTTTTTAATCCATTCCAATACTCTTCTTTTTAATTGATGTTCACTCCATTTACATTTAGTGTGATTATTCATATATGAAGACTTACTATAGCCATTTCATCTTTTGTATTTTCATTGTTTCTTTTTCCTTGTTTAGTTTGGTGGTTTCTTTATGTTACTGTCTCAGTGGTAGATTTTTATATTTTTGGTTAACATTAGGTTTATTGAAATAAAAGTTTTATACATTAAATAGTTCTTTTTCTTCTGATTGCATTTTATTTCCATTTACCTATGCAAGTTCAGTACTTTACCCCCTTCCATTATGTTTTTGTTGTCACAAATTATCCCTTTTTATGGTTTGTGTTCATTTCCAAATTACAAAGGTTTTCATGTTTCTTTAAATACTTTTATACCCCCCTTTAACCTTTACAATTGTTTAATACCCTATTCTGAATACAGTGGCAGTTTCCTACTTCTGTCATCTTATACTTTTGCATTGTATCCTTTTGTCTTTGTTTCAGGTAGAGAGCTCCTTTCAACATTTCTTATAATGCAGATCTTGTGGTGTTAAATTACCTCAGCCTTTGTTTTTCTGAAAAAGACTTTATGTCTCCTTCATACATAAAGAATAACTTTGCTGGATATATT
Source organism: Cynopterus sphinx (assembly GCA_030015415.1). NCBI lineage: Eukaryota > Metazoa > Chordata > Mammalia > Chiroptera > Pteropodidae > Cynopterus > Cynopterus sphinx. The sequence goes on from CM057384.1 coordinate 80,737,768, forward strand.
ATTCTTTGCTGGTGATTTCTCTCAATATTTTAAATATTTATTTTAGTCTTTCCTAGATTATAATGTTTCTATTTAAAAATCCAACGATAATCTAATGGGGTTTCCTTTTTATAGGTTATGGTCTTTTCTTTTTCCCCTGGCTGCCTTGAGAATTCTTTCTTTGTCATTATTTTTTTTTTTGTCATTAACTTTTGAAAGTGTTAATATAATATGTCTTGAAGAAGACCTTTTGCATCTAGACAATTATGTGTTTTGTTAACTTTTTGGATTTGAGGATCCAGCTCTTTCCATAGGTTTGGAAAATATCAATTATTGGTTTGAATAGGTTCTCCGGCCCCTTCTCCCTCTCTTCTCCTCCTGTATACCCATTATTTTTATATTGCTCTTTGTAATGAAGTCGGATCTTGTAGAGTTCTTTAATTTTTTTTTTAAGTCAATCTTTCTCTTCTTAGACCTGAGTTATTTTTAGATTTTTGTCCTCAAGGCATGAATCTTTTCTTCCGTTTGATCTGCTCTATTTCCTGAGCTCTCTTATTAAGTCTTAGTCTCAGTTATTGAGTTTTTCAGGTCCAGAATTTCTGTCTGGTTCTTTTTCATAATTCCAATCTCTTTGATCAAGTAATCTTTTTGTTTATTGATTTTATTACTGAGCTCAGTGAACTCTGATTTTTCTTGTATCTCATTGAGATTTTTCAGAACTGCAATCTTGAATTCTCTGTCATTCAAATAACAACCTTCCATGTTTTTGAGTTTGTTTTCTGGAGACTTTTCATTTTCTTTCTGAGCTACCTTGTTACCTTGGTTACTCATGGTACTTGATAGATTATTTCTCTGCCTAGACATTTAAGAAATGAAATCTTTCATAAATACTGTTTTTCTTTTAACAATTCAGCCAGGTTAATAAGTAGAGGTCTTTTGTTTTCCAATAGATGATGCCATAGTGTTAAGTTTTTGTTTTCTTTTACCTGCACTGCTGGAACTTTCAGGATCTTGGTGGTGGCTTATTGTATCTGCTATGGAAAATGACCAATGTCCCCTGTGGAGATGGATGTGACTGGGTCACCTTGGTCTCATAGCATCACGCCAGTGGCTAAATGTGGCAGGCTTTGGGCCTGTGAATTCCCAGTGCTCTTCCCTGCAACCAAAGCCACCAGCCACATTGTACTATCTTAGGTGTCCTAGCTGCCTCTACCAGGTTCTGCTATAACAGGTGAGGGAGGGATGGGCAGGGTGGGGTGGGTTCAAGATTCTGCTGCCAGACGCTGAGTGAGGGCTGTAATCCAACACCTCTGCTCCTGCTGTGGCAGCTAGAGCGGGTGGCAGCTGGAGCTGGTGGCAGCAGAGATGGAAGAAGGGGTTGGATTCAGACTTCTTTGGCTTTTTTTCCTTTGGTAGTGGCAGCGGCTTAACAGCAGCCACCACACCTCTTAAACTGCGTCTCCACCCCCATCACTTACTCAGCCACATTGTGTACCAGCTATCCAGGCCCAGAATGCTGCCTCTACCCCTCTGGTCTTCTCTGGGCTGCCAAGAGAATGCTTCAGTCTGACCTATTGCTACCCCATTTGCACATTAATGGGGCTCTGCAAGCAGGAATTTGCATCTGTAGCTCCCGTCTTAGTTCTTCCTCCCTACCTGCCCCCCTGTCATTTCCCCTGCTCACTCAGAAACACCTTCAGACATCTTAAAGCACAGACTGCTCAGATTTGTTTCTTTGGTGAGCAGGGAATTCTTTGTTGAATTATAGTTGTCCAACTTCTTGTAACTTTAAGGGGAGAAACTGGGAGGTCTCACACTGCCATTTGTTGATGTCACTGATTATGAGTTTTTTAATGTCAGAAAATCTCACACTATCCAACAGTTTGAGGTGTGTTTTAAACTTACTAATTAAATTACTGTTATTTGAATGGAGTCATTAATACATTTGTACAGGATGTATAGCGCAGACACTGCTGGGCAAATACTACAGTAACTATTTTATCAAAAAAATCCCAAATCATATGTTAATGCATATTTAGACCGAACTATAAATGTATCAGACTTTGAAATAAAACAAGTGAATCAGATTATTATCATATGACTGATTTTAATTCAATGTGTAGATCAGTGCCAAGTGTTCCCCGTATTACTTTTATATTTTTCCTTAGTACTATTGTACTGCAAAACGTTTAAAGTTTAGTTTCAGGAAATATCACCAGTTATCAAAATACTGATTTTACCATGATTTGTAGTACTGCAATTTTTAGTATTTCTCTTGAAGATCATTCCATGGCTCATCTCAGTTTTCTTAAAGTTCCCTTTTAATGAGTATTTGCCATCTGTGATCTTCACATTAATTTTCTGTAGTGTAGTATTATTCCTGTTACATAGATAGTAAATTAAGGCTAAGAAATAGTAAACCGTTTTCCCAGTTACGTAAATAGCATATGACAGAACTAGGATCTCCCAGGGCTTTATCTGCTTCCAGATTCTATGTTCTCTTTTTACCATGCTTTGTGTTTGCTCCAGGACAGCTGCGCAGCTTTCTCAGGGCCTGTCTTCAGCACCATCACACTCTTCTCCCAGTCTTCCACAGCTGAGTAAATGGTATTTCTGTTCATCTAATTGCCCTGGAAAAAACTTTGACTCCTTTCTTTGTCTTCCACCCCATATCCTATTCCATCAGCATGCTAATCTGTGAATCCTTACTTTGATACATGTGCAGTAACTGACTTTTGACTTGATCCACACTATCATTATCTTTTCGTGGACCATAGCAAGAACCTTGTTTCCTACTCCTCTACTTCCTCACTTGCCTCCTGAAATCTACTTATCTGGCAATAGCTAGAATGATCATGTTAAAACAAATCAAAACCTTGCAGTGGCTTCCTAGCTCACTAAAAGTAAAATCAAAAGGCCTTACTATGTCCAACCAAGGCACCACCTGACTAGTGCTCTCTCTTCCACCACAAACATCCGTCTCTTTTCCCATGTCCTATCACATTTACACTGCTGTTCTGTCTGGTGATGTGCCCTCGCTCTTCATTGAACATGTCAACGTGCGCTTTCTTCAGGATCTCTGCATTGTTGTCTCTGCCTAGAATGTTTTTCCTGCAGATACTTGGCTAGATGGCTCATTTCAAGTTTCTGGTCAAATGTCACATTATTCGAGACACCTTTTAAGACTCAGTATCTAAATTAGCACAAATCATCCCCCCACCAATCCTCTTTATTCTCTCACTCTGCTTTTTTTTATAACTCTTATCACTCTTGATATATAATATGATACATTGTCTCTTCCTTACAAACGTGTAAGCTCTTTGATAGCAGGGATTTTGTTACTGCATTTCTAGAAATTAAAATAGTGTTTCACATTTAGAAGGTGTTCAAAAAATATTTATCAAATAAATGAATGAAAATAACTACAAATTTAAAGTAACATGGACATTATTTTTGCAGACTAACTCATGAGCTCTCCTTTCAGAAGATGTTATCACCATCTCAGCTTTTATCATCTTTACTACGGTCATTATCATACCTTTCTAAGATTTCTACAGTGTACTCCTAATTGGTTCCCTGCCTCTTCTTTTGCTCCCTTCATAGTCCATTTTCCAGCCAGCAGCCTGCATCTTTTAAAGCTAGACATACCAAGCTTATTCCTATCTTAGGGCCTTTGTGTAACTACTCTGCCCTGATAGTCTTTTTCGAGGTCCTCATGTCTGTCTCTTTTATATGCAAGTCCCATTCTAAAGATTATCAGAAAAGCTTTCACTGTCCACCTAGTCCAAAACAGCCTCTCCATTTTAATTTTGGCTTATAATAAGTGTTATAAATAAAATAATTGTGATTATTAATTTTTCTTTATCTTGCCAAATCTACATGAGAACAGGAAATTAGTCTTATTTATTGCTCTGTCCTTAGCACATAGAACAATGCCTGGCACTTATTATTTACCCAGCTATTTAAATGGATGGATGGTTGAATAAATGATTGAAGCTTTATGATAGTTATCTGGGGCACTTCATAAAACTGCAGAATCTCATGCTCCTCCCATGAGATCAAGTTTTTAGGGTTAGTTTTCTGACCTAATAATTTGTAGTTTAACTAATATTCTGGATGATTCTTTTGACTAGGCAAATTTGGAAAATACTGGTTTAATGGAAATATTACAGAGTGAATGAATTAGTAAATGGGAATGGTGATTCAGGGAGTTATCTTTTAACCTTAGTATATTGATATGAATTGGCTGAACATTTCCCAAAGTGTATACCATAAAACACTAATTACACAAGGGGTTTGATAAATAAAAAAAAGTTATCTCTTCTGATATATTAAGGAATGCCAGATATTATGTTCTTCTTTTGTAGATTAGCTAAGACACCATTAGCTTACTGAAAGATCTTAGAAATTGTACATTATAGAAATCTACTTGGCTGTTAAATAGATTTGCCAAATTATTTACCATCCCTGCCCCAAACCATTTTCTCATGAAGTCCCTATTAAGATATTACAGAATGTTCACTGAGCACTAAGGAATATGCATTATACATGAAGTTTAGTCCATGGTTCAGTGCTACTACCACAACTTACTTTCTCCGTGGTTAATTGTCTTCACAGATCCCTTACTTGGCAAGATAGTTTGAACCAAACTATAAATCCCAGCAGAAATTATCTTTTTTTGGCAGAAGTAGACTCTAAATGTCTTTTTAAAAATTACATTCTTACTATATTAAAAATTTACAGAAGGATCTTTCAACTCTCTTTTATGGGGTAAAACTAGAAACATCACAAACTAATGATTTATTAACTTTTTGTAAATATTTGTTTTCATTGCCATCTTTCTGGTTAATTTTACTTTGCCGAAAATTGCTTCATGTTTTCACCCATTGACTTAAACCCAATTAATTACACGTTAAGTTTTTCTAGGTCTATTTAATTTCATTGCAGTAAGTTCAAAATCTAAATGAAGATAGGCTTCTCAGATTTTACCTTATTTCAACTTGTTTTACCTCTCTGGTTTCCCACCAAAATCAGGAACTACCCATATAGAGAGGCAGGATCTAATGAATTTATAATGTTAGAGTAATTATTTGGTTTCATCTTTTAGTCATTTTTGTCTAAATCGGAGTCAGATATTTTCTTATGATGATGATGATGATGCTTCTTTGGTTTTATAAAAAGTCAGAGTCCAGAAAATCAGAAATGTGTTAAGATCAGGTATTTGGTATTCTGAAATAGTTTTTGTAGTACATCTAGATAACACAGGAGTATGAAAAGGTAATTGTCCTGGTATAAATGCATGTGATCATGTCTACTTTTTCTAAACAATTAGGCAACAGTTTTCACTGTTGTGTTACCTAATGAAATTATTGATTCTGTCTTTAATAGACAAACCTTCTACCCTGAATTTTTAGATGCAGGATACACGTTAGCCTTTATTTGCTTTGGATTCACTACCAAGAATGGTAGGTGAAGTGATTATCAAAGGAAATTTAGAAAAAGACTATTGCTGTGGACAAACTAGGGAGAATAATAAAGCTTTTCGTAAAAACAATTTACAGAGGCAGTTTTGCAAGTGCATACCACCCACATCATTTTTCTCTGTTTTCCAAGGCACATGGCAAGAAACTAAATAAAATCTTCATTTCTTACCATTTACCTAGGAAAATTAAATATATTGAGCAAGTAACTATTTGTAAAAGAAGTATATCATTACTGTTAACAAGGAAATATTTTCAGTTCACCTTTATGATTGCATTTACTGTTGTGAAAAGGCATGTTTCTGTTTTTTAATTGAACTACCATTTTGACTAGTAGAGTCTCTCACAGGCTTTTGAGTATAACCTGATTATATTATGACCTAGGAATACCTTTATTTAAGGCCATTGAAGAGTATAAACAGTTAACATTGGCAAATTGTATCTGTTACAGGAAGTAATTTGGTAAAATAAATGTCATTTTGAGAAATATTTAGGGACAAAACTCCCAGTCTTAAGTAGACTTAGGTGTCCCCTCTCCAGTGACATAGGCAGGAAAAATGTTAAATGGGAGTGTTCAGATACAGGACTGAAGAAGGGTGTCCTGACATAGAACAGTGGTATCATGTTGACTGCACTACATAATTTGGATTGCATACTCAGAATCTTCAGTTTAAACCAACTCATCAATTATGATTTTTATAGGCATGCAAGTGAGTAGTACCACCATTTAGTGGCGTCATGAGCCATTTTATTCCTAGATTTGCCCTTATTTCAGCTTTTACATATATTAATGAAGCATCTGTAGGTTCTTGGGGGTTAATCTTCAGCTTATCAAATAAGATTGCCCCCCTCATTCCTTTAATTATAATAAATGAAAAACAGAAGTCTAAGCTAAACTTGTAGGGAACTATACAAAAGACTTATTTCTACTCATCTCAAAATAGGAGGGTGTTCAAAGGAAGAGTCCTAGGTTGGCTAGCAAATGCACATACATCACTTACGCCTAGCTAAGAAGGCAAGGAAGTATATTATACAGAAAGAAGTAATTCTTTTTAAGAAAAATATCATTGATACTCCCACTTCTAAAATTATACCTACTCTGCCTGAGTAATCTGATATATTTTCCCATTTTTATTCATGGATACATTCTGTGGCAATTCCAGATAACTTGTTTTAGGCTATTTTACTTTGTTTTAGAACAAGAAAGCTAGAATTACAGAGAAACATAAACATAGATTCTCAAGAAATCAAGACTCTCTCTAACCTTTCTCGTTTGGTAGTAGTGTAATGTGTCTTTGGCCACTCACTAACCCAGGGATTTGTCATCTCAACTATAAATATTAAGATCCAAGGTTCTCAATTTTGTTCTGTCCTAGCAGATCTGAGAGATAAAGGCATTTCCATTAATGGCAGTAGCTGAGAATAAAAATCTTGAGAAAGGGCGTGTTAGTATAGTTCTAGGAAGAAAAATAGAAGATGCTGATGGTCCTTCCAACTTTTCCTTTCGAATCACTGGAGTAGATCTAGATGGTGACAGAAGTCCTGGTTCTAATCTTTCTCTGATCTTCTTTCCATATTATTATACACCTGCTTCTCTATAATCATGGGCCCAAATTTTCTCCTACATAAGAGAGAGGGATTAGGGAGAGGGGGAGAGGAAAAAGATCTAATATATTAACTTACTATGGAACTGTTATTCCTAATTTGTCTTATGTGAAAGAACAACCTATATTCTTTTTTAACTCTTTACTTTTGTATTGAGGTAAAACTGACATACAAACATATTAGTTTCAGATGTACAACATAATGATTTGATATTTTTGTGTATTATAAAATGATCACCACAATAAGTTTAGTTAATATCTGTCACCATATGTAGTTCTAGAATATATTTTCTCATGGTGAGATAAATTCCAATGGTGTTTGATAGTTAAAAGATATTGTTGCATTTGGTTTGCTAATATTTTGTTGAAGATTATTGCACCTGTGTTCATCATGGCTATTGGCCTGTGATTTTCTTTTCTTGTGGTGTCCTCATGGTATCAGGGTAATGCTGATCTTGGAAAATGAGTTTGGAAGAAGTCCCTCCACTTCTGTTTTTTTGGAAGAGTTTCTTGAATGTTTAGTAGAATTCCATAGTGAACCATATTATTTATTTAGATAGGAAATAAAACGAGTTTAAAGTAAAACTGGAAATTCACTTGCTATTATGTTGGAAAAAATATGTTAGAATAGAAAACTTTGGAATTTCTCTTTTACAAAACCAAATTAAGTATGAAAGTCTTCTAAAACTATATTTTAAAAGGTACACATAGCATTTAACACTTATTGGAATCAGGTTTCTACTTTATTTTCTTCTTGGTTAGAGTATATATACTATATACTCTAATATGTAGTACGTATTAGAACTTACATCAGAAACTAGAATTTGTTAAGTATTCTGGTTGATTATTTCTGTCTGGGATGCTTAAAGTATTAAATTTAATTAAATTATATATCAAAAATATTTGTAAACACCATCAAAAATATTATTTGAATTTTTTTCTAAAACAGTAATTCTTAATCTTTTTTATATCTTGGACCTTTTGGCATCCTGAAGCCTACAAATTCCTTTTCAGAATAATATTTTTAAATGCTGCAATAGTACGCACACACAAATATATACATATATTTATATATATAAATTTTTATATATAGGATTAAAAAGAATCCTATTTTATTAAAGTACAATTATCAAAATATTAAACCTCTATTCTAATAAGTGTTTATCAATGCTTTGAGTAAGTTCTATCTACCATTCTAATAATTACCACAATTTCAAAGTAGTATTGAACCCAAAAGATATTGAGATATATTCAGCAACTATAATGCGATATGAAAATATCTGATATTTATTGTTGATAAAATACAGGTACTTTTATGTAGTTTGTTGCCTACATTATAGAGGTTAGTGAAAATAAAATTGTAACTTTTTTCCCCAATGTTCACAGACACCCTCCCTCCCACCCCACCCTGGTCTAAATTTTTTATTCCTCAAACACATTCTGGGAAGCCAGATATAATCCTCTGTATCTAAACAGACTTAATCTTTGAGGAAAATGGAGCTGCGTTTTTCCATATTTAGCCCTTAATGCTTTTCCAGCCTTTAAACTAAGCAAAGTAGGTGGTGATTGTCAATATATCTTACATTAAGAATTTCGCTTATTGTCACTCCTTTTAAGGTAGATTACTGAAGAAATAAATTTTTGTAAAATCCAGTTAAGTCATTTTATTTTAAAGTCAGAGCAGAACATATCTGCTAATAGTTATGAGTGCTTTACTTATGTTGACTTTGAACTAATGTGGTCATATGTTATGTTACTTTTTCATTAAAGAGAAAATGTAATTCACCTTGTAGGCCTGAATCGTCCTTCTACTTTATGGAACTAGTATTGTTTGGTCAAATTTGTGTGATTATTGTTTTATAAAACACAAAGCTAAAGTTTTAATCATTTTTAAGTGCACAGTTCATTGGCATTAATTACATTCACAATGCTGTGCAACCATTACCATATCTGTTTCCAAAATTTCTCATCACTCTAAACAAATTCTGTGCTCATTAAGCAATGACATTCCATTCCCACTTTGTCCAGTCCTGATAACCTTTAATCTACTTTCTGTCTCTATAAATTTGCTTTTTCCAGATAAGTCATACAAATGGAGTCATAAAATATTTGTCCTTCTGCATAGGTTTATTGCCCTTAGCATATTTTCAAAGTTCATCCATGTTGTAGCATGTATCAGAATGTCATTCTTTTTAACAGCTGAAAATATTTCATTATAAATATATACCACATTTTGTTTTATCTCTTCATCTTTTGAAGAACATATGGATTGTTTCTGCTTTTTGACTATTTGAATAATGCCAATTTAAATGTAATCTGTTTGAGTCCCTGTTTTCATTTTTTTTGGATATGTATACCTAGGAGTGAAATTGCTGGGTCACATGTTTAACTTTCTGGTGTTTAACTTTTCAAGGAAGCATTGTCATTATTATCTATAATAGTTCCTTATATTTTTATTATTCTTTTATTTAATGTGTCTTGAGCACTTAAAATTTTTGTTTGTTTGGTTATTTCCTTGGTTGAATTTTATTGCTGATTTTTAAGAAATTATTTGTTTTGGTCATTTATTTTTTCCTTTTCTTTTCAATTGTTTGTTTTTCAGACCCAAGTCAGAACTCCATCACAGGGGAACACAGCCAGCTGTTAGGTATAGTATTACTGTGGGGGTTGACTCTAAAGTCACTCTTTTCTTGCTTATCCTAACAGACATTACTTAGTTTTTTAATTCTATTTTTTCCCCCTCTTTTTCTGCTTCTTACTCCTTGACTTTTTTTCCTGCTACATCTATTCCCATCTTGATAAGTTTTAGGAAACTTCTGCAATATATTGCCACAACTCAATTTATTTATAGTAAAAACAATTTTAGCACTAATGCCAAATTATTATGTTGTACATATGAAACTAATGTGTCATTTACACCTCAAAAAAAAGGCAATTTTTCATGTTCTGTGGTTTAAAAAAATTAAGAATTGGAGCTTTTTTTCTATAATTCTGAAAAGAAGATATAACACTCAATAATACCTTAGGCTTTGCAGCTACTTTGCCCTTTTTATTATTTTTCTTGGTCTTTTGATCAACTTCATTTGAATTATTGAAAGTACTTCATAAATAGCATGGCCTTAAGCAACCATAGTAATTGATGTTCCAATTCCTTATCTGTGAAATAAGTTATGGAAATGAATTGATTTCCTCTAGGTATCACTTATTTAAATTGCAGTTAGCTTGTAATTTGGCAGGAATTTCATAACATCTCTAAACTGATAAATTTTTAGAATATAAAAATAAAACATATTCAGGTGAGGAATTCAGACAATACAAAAAGTATATATTATAAAGAAAGTGAAAGTCATTTAGAGTCCCTTCTCCCTGCTACCTCACCTTGAGTACCCCAAGATACTTGCTGGTATACCCCAAGATACTTTATGGTATATATAACTGTTTTTTTCCTTTTTGTGTCCATGGAATTATGTTATACAGACATACGTTCTGTGAATTTTTTCACTTAACATTTTATCTTAGACATATCAGTCCATAAAGATCCGCCTCATTTCTTTGTGGTAAAATAATATTCCATTATATTTCTATGCTATAATTTTACTCAGCCAGTTCTCTATTCTTGAGCATTTAAGTTATTTTCAGGTGATTTACTGTTACAAACCATATTGCAGTAAACGTCTTGTACATGTATACTTGAATTCTTATTATCAGTATATATGTAGAATAAATGCCTAGCAGATGAATTCCTTGGTCAAAAGGTATCTATATTTTCAAAAATATACACCAACTTAAAGCCCCACCAATAAGGAGTTTGGAGTCAGCTCCCTGTCATCAAAAGTAGGTATTATCAATTGTAAACTTTTTTCTTTACCTAATCAGTGAAAAATTACATCTCTAGTTTGTATTCATACATCTTTAATTATGAGAGAGGTTAAGTACTTTTAAATACATTGAGTCATTTTGTGTATGTATATCTTTTGGTTTGAGGCTTATTTGTACATTGCTGAATTTTTAGCTGTTTGAGTGAATGCAGAGCAAGGGTGGAAAATATAAGCTATCAAAATGTACTAAGTAGAAAAAATACTTGTTTTCTTATTTTCTTTCTTTCTTTCATTTTAAAATAAGCATTTCCTTTTTATAATTCTCTACTTTTTTCTTTCTTTCTTTCTTTCTTTCTTTCTTTCTTTCTTTCATTTTAAAATAAGTATTTCCTTTTTATAATTCTCTACTTTTTTCTTTCTTTCATTCTATAATAAGCATTTTCTTTTTATAATTCTCTACATTTTTCTTTCTTTCTTCCTTTCTTTCTTTTTTTCTTTCTTTCTTTAGTTAAAGAAACTGGGATGCTCCTTTTCTGCTCTTTCAAGGTTAAGTTTTTGGTCATCTTATTCCTTTGAGTGAGTTTATGTTCTGGAATAGCACCCGATACCCTAGGCACTAAATAGATATTAGTTAAATAAATGGTTAGACATAAACATATAGCTAGAAATCTGGTCACCAGGGTTCTAGCCTCATGATATTGGGGCTGTCACCATTCTCTTTTAATGCTTTTATATTGCATAGTTTATTTAACTATTCAAAATTAGTTTTCTCTGTAGAAAAATTTAATATTCGGATCAGGAATGGTTAAGATATCATTGAAATATTTTGCCATATTAGAAAAGAGTATTTCCCTCTAAATTATTAAATTGCTTCTGTCTCTGATACATGCTTGATAGGAAGAGAAGCTTGAGAGTATTTCATTATCTGGCCAGGAACATGTGTGTAATGGAAGTAGAGAAGGATTTACCTAATGAAATGTACAGTTGCGGGAGCTGGTACTGTTCCAGTGTTACTAAGCTAGATTTTTCCCCCCCAGTTAAACACTTACAGTACAAGGTAGTAGACAAATTATAGGCAAAAAGATGTATTATGTTATTGTGAAGGAAAAGTTTTCTTAGTCAGTATTGGTTAAAAATCCTAATAGTATTTGCAAAGAGACTACTTCAGACATTAATCTCATTTGGCAGCCTACAATTGCATTTAATTTTAAATAAACGTGGGAATTTATCCAGAGTCTTCTGGCCAGATTCTCTGGTAAGTTCATTTGCTATCGTGGGCTCTCTCTCTCAGGTTCGTTAGGTCAGATTATAGTCTCCCTTTTTTTTTCCCCATGCTCTTAATAACTACCATCTTTTGTCTTCCACATTAAGTATCTTTGTTTGACAGCCTCAAAATCCTTAAAAGATTGGTTTATTTTAAAAATTGTGTTGCAAAAGAGTAAAAGATGACATTTTGTTATATTTTCTAATTATCCTGTTCCTAAGAAAAAGCATTGATAGCTTGAATTAAAATCTTACCAGTTTACTGTAAAAAAAAAAAAAAAAACTCATTTAGGATTATTTGGCTTAGTAGGTGAAAAACTGGTTCAGTTGCTTTGCCTGCTGAATAGAATTTATAATAGCATTTTCCAGACCTTCTAAATGTGTTTCCTTTCAACAGGGTGCAGCTATTTTAATGTACCTACTGCTCCCACTGACTCATCAGATCTCTTGCAAAACTCAGGGTCAGGCTGAGGATATATGTGAAAGGGTGAAACTGTTCTTGTGATAAAGAAGCTATGTACTTAAGATGTATGATCTTTCTCTCTCTCTTTTTTTCTCTCAGTGTTTGTGTGTAGTTTTCTATTTAAAAAATTTTAGGAAATAAGGAAATGAGCAATGGGCCTTGGCATTTTTACAGGTTTTACCAAAATTTCAAGGAAAAATAATTCTACTTTTCTACAGTTTTCTCAAGGAGTAGAAAAACAAGTAAACATTCCCCAGCATTCCTCAGTTTGAGGCTCGCATAACTTTGATACCAAAACTAAATAATGTCAATAAGAAAAGTACAGGTCTGTTTTATTTATGAACACAGATACATATTCCCTAAACAAAATATTTATAATCTAAAGCAATATATTTTAAAAATACCCCCATGACCAATTTGGGTTTCTGCTAGGAAGACATGATTGATTTACCATTGAAAATCAATTTGTGTAATTCAGTATGGAGAAACACCATATAATCATCTTAGTAGATGTAGAAAAAAACATCTGATTTGATACATATCCAATATTTAAATTCGTGAGTTTATAATGATACTTAAAAAAACTAATTGGTCACCAGTGGAGTATTTTAGTAACCCAATTCATTATTTTGATAATTGGTCAATGGAAAGAAAGAATGAAGTATTTATTTAGCCTTTAACTATATAAGTGGATAACCAAATAGGATATTGGAAGGAATGTCTCTCTAAAAGTATTTCAGCTAATAAATGAAAGAATAATAATAGAATCAGAATATCACCATTTTGTAAACCCTCATAAATTAGTGGATCTAGGCATTAATCATGAAGAGTTGCTTGTATCCCAAAAAGAAAGACAACCAGATTACATGTACTTCCTGATAGAAGATAAAATACCTTTACAAAGGAGTTTTCCTCTCTCACCTAAAAGTACTAAATGTGGTTAAGCCACTAGACTCAACTAACAGTTGATCAGATATACAAAAAAAAAATGTTAAACATCACATGGATGCCATCATCAAAATTCAAACCATCAGAAACTACTGAAGAAATGACAGTTTCTTCAACAAATAAATTACAAAGAGAAAGAGAGAGAAAGCAAAAGACTTAAGAGATATGGCAACCAATCGTAATGTGTGCCTCCAGTTTGCCTCCTGATTAAAATAAACTCTAAAATCAGAAACATAATTTGTAACTTTTGAGACATCCTTTCATGTTCACATAGTCACATAATTCAAACTCAAACCTGTGCCAAGGGGGAAATCAAGTACATTTACTGCTCCTGCTTAACTTACATCAGCAAACGGTCATTTAAAAAGATTAGAAGGCTAAGGGAAGAATCTGCTACTTACTGCAAGCACAGACTATAGTGTAAGTGGTAATCGACAGAATCAACATTAAAGAAGTAACAGCACCACAATAACGTTTTTATAAAGAGCAAAGCATTTTGGTTTATCATGTTTCTGTATACAAAAAAATGTATACCATAAAAAATAGAAATCAAATCTTCAGTAGACCCAACGGCACTCCTATCAGTTTTTATTTGAATTTTACAGTAATGCCAGCATTATTTGGATAGTAAAATGAGAAAGAAAGAAACATAATAGTGATCTGATGGGCTGTTTAATTGAAAGCATTACTGAGGCCAGTCTCAGTAGGTGTTCTCCAAAAGAATCTTCAGTGGGTCCTGAAACAGTCCTAGTGCATGGATTCTGTTCTTAGTTCTTGCAGAGTAAGGCTGTTTGCTATTCAGAAAATCTTGAACTCCCATTCTGTTTGGAATTTCCTGGAGTCACAATAGTGACACAGACATCTGAAGGCTATACGTCTGAAGTAGCATGATTTCCCACCAAGATATTCAGACCGAGAATTCAGCCATGTCTTTCAGTATAACCACGCCTCGTTTTATGTCTAATTGATCCATGCCTATCAATTAACCACTCCTAATGAGAGTTTTGTTCTTTGTCTCATTGACCAAGAGCTCTTGGGTACCCTCCCTTCTACAACACCGCTACAACTAGACCGTGGGTAGGACAATCTTGGATGCATCACCAGCCTCACAAATGTAGACAGTCTCCAGGAACATTCTTCTACCTTTAAAAAAACTTAAGCAAGTAAATGGAAGTTGGGCCAGAAACAGCCAGGACCAGAATGTCTGAAAGTTAAGGTGGTTGCACTTGAAACTTGAAACCAGAAGGGCTCCAAATGTATATGTATCAGGACTGGAGCCAGAGATACTAGGAGGTGGCTTGGATGAGCAGGATGGAGCAGGAATATTCTGAGGCCAGATTTTTATAGCAACAATTTTGTAAGGCAGTTGAACAGCAGGGAAAGGACATTTAATCAAAAGACACATAGTGTTAGTTATCATTATCTTTTTCCACCTCTTGTCTTAGGATTTATTTTGCTGTCTTTCTAGCTTCCTAAAATAGGTACTTAGCTCATATAATTTTCATTCTTCTTACTACACTAATGTAAAATTTTAAGGCAATAACTTTCCTTTGAAGTACTACTTTTGTGGATCCTATAAGTTTCAATAAGTGGTGTTTTCATTGTCATTCAAATTTTTAAAGTATTTTAATCTTTGATTCTTGAATTGTTGAGCAGTGTTTTTTTTTAATTTTTAAATTTGTGAGGATTTTAAAATTTATCTTTTTATAATTCTTAATTGTTTTTATAGGTCAAGATCAAGGGTCATGTTATACTTTGAAATTTGTTCAATCTGAGATCTAGTACATAACTTTTTATAAATTTTCCATGTATATTTGATTAAAATGTATATTCTTTGATTTTGGATGCAGAACTCTATGTTCATTGAGTGAAAGTTATTCATTGTATTATTCAAATTTTTTTATCCTTGCTTATTTTGTCTGATTTATCTATCAATTATTAGGAGAAATATGTTAAAAATATCTATGTGTGATGGTCAATTTATCAATTTTTCACTAGAGTTCTATCCATTTTTGCCTCAAATATTTTAAGATATGGATGGATGTTGTAAGCAGCCTCTTCAGTTGGCTCCCAGTGCTCCTTTCTTCTTGGTGTTCATTCCCTCATGTGATCCTTTCCACTTTGAGTGAGTGCTGAACTTAATGACTCCCTCTAATTAATAGAATATGGCAAAAACGATGTCACTTTCAAAGGAAGATTATAAAAAGACTGTGACATTTGTCTTGCACTCTCTCCCTGGCTCTCTCTGATGGTTTGCTTTGAGGGAATCTAGCTGTCATGCTGTCAGTTGTCCTATGGAAAGGCCCACATGGCAAGAAACCAAAAGAGGCTTTTGGCCAACAGTCTGAAAAGGAATGGATCCTGCCAACAATGATGTGAGTGACCTTGGAAGTGGATCTTTCCAGGCAGATACTTGATTGGTGCCTCATGGGAGACTGTGAAGTAGAGGGCCCAGCTAAGCCATGCCCATATTCCTAACCCACACAGCCTATGATATAAGTGTGTTGTTGAAGCCACTAAATTTGGGAATAATTTGTTACATAGAAAGAGATAACTAGAAACAATAGATGTATGTTTAAAATTGTAATAGTTCTTGGTGAATTAAACCTTTTTGTTATATGATTACCTTCTTGTTTCTAATAAAGTTTTTCTCTTAAAGAAAAGTCTATCTGATAGTAATGAAACTCTGAGCTTTCTTTTGGTTAGTACTTGCCTGACATATCACTTTACTTTCAGCCCTTTTATTATGTCTCTTGTAAACAGTATGTACCTGGATTTAGTTGTTTTATCCAGTCTGTCAATCTTTATGTTTTAACTAGTGAATTTAGTTTATTTGCATTACAATTATTAATATTATTGATATATTTAAACCATTCTGTCATCCTAAATTATGTTTTTCCCACTTTTTATGCTTTTATATCCTTTCTTACTTAAAAAAAAAAAAACCAAACCTGTCCCACAAATAAAGGCAATAACATTAGCTCAGTGTCACTCCCTCTCCCTGGCCACAACCCCCATCCATTATGTTGTTTTATTATCTAGAATAGTTCAATGGGAAAAGGAGAGATTATTCGGTAAATAAATTTAGAACTGTCTTTTTGCTAACTACATGGTCTGATTTCTTTCTGTCTTTCTAACTATTCTGTCCTTTCCTCACTCTACTTCAGCCTTGTTATCTGTTCTGTTTTATAAATCCACTCAGGTTATTTCTCCTTTAGGATCTTTTAAATTGATAGTCCCTCTGCCTGAAATGCAGCCTTTTCCTGACCACCTTATGCCAGTCGTGTGCATCTTCTCCCAAAACCATGCTCATTGACTTCATATTAGTCATCTGAAATTAGCATGTGTGAGTATTTACACCACAGAAATTGGCAAATACTAAAAATCAGTATTTTTTGTTTTTAGATTCCGGAGAGTCTGCTTACCAGCACACCAATGTTTTTACTTGAAGTCCTTCCCTTCCCCAGTCATAATCTATCTCAGTACCTATTTCATTATACTTACTGCTTCTTGAAATGTCTTTTTTTGTTGTTTGTTTTTTTGTTTACTTGTATTCTGTTTCCTTTTACTTCAGTATACTAACAGTGAAAATAGCATCTAACTGCCTGTCCACTGCTATATCTCCAGGGCTTAGAATAGTGTCCAGCACATCATGAGAACTTAATAAATACTTGTTGAATTAATTGAATAAATAACTCAAAAGTGATCATTTTAAGCTGTGTCATTATTCTCTTTAGAATTTTCTGGAACCATTAAAGAGAGGGAAAGACTTAATACTTTTCTTTGTTTTTATAACTTTTATTATGGAAATTTCCAAAGGTACAGAAAAGTAGATAGAGTATCATAATAATGAACCTTTATAATCCCATTACTCAGTTCCAATAATGTTTTCAACCCCCAACTAACATTTTCCTAGAATATTTTAAAGAAAATGCCAGACATCAGATGATTTTAGTTATCCTTTAAAAAAATTAATAACCAGTTCATATTTAAATTTCTGATTGTTTAACAGTGATTTTTACATTTGATATGATTGAGTTAGAATTCTAACAAGTTTCACACCTTGCAATTAATTGGTCAAGTGTATCTCTTGTCACTTTTAATTTGTAAGAATTCACCTTTTTTTAGTTCATGCTATTTATTAGTTGAAGAAATTAGATTCTTAGTCATGTAGAATTTGCTATGTTCCGAATTTCATGAGTGCATCTTTGTGGTGATGTTTAACATGTTCCTCTTTTCTGTGAACTGGCAGTTAGATTATAAAGAATTAGATTTAACTTTTTTTATTTAAAGTAAGGATACATCATAGGTTGCACAGTGACCTTTTCATTGTATTACATTAGGAGATTGTGTTGTCCTGCTTTTAATAATGTTAAGATTGATCAATGGATTCCAGATCACCCTGACACATCACCCTGAGTCTTTCACCTAATGATTTTAGTAACCATTAATGGTATTTGCCTAGATCTGTTATTTCATTAGTGGTTGAAAATTGGTGAATTTGTTTTATAATGAAGAAATTTTATTTAGTTACCCTGAAAAACAGTTGGTATAGGAAAGGCAGGATAATTGCTTGATTCTTTCCATTTATTATATTTCAGAGTTAACAATGGTTTTTTTTAAGCAGTTATAAAAGTGACTAGATTTTAGAAATATCATTTTGAATATTTCACATATTTGCATTTAAATTTATTACATTATATTTTTTAGTGTCACATTATTCCATTTTTAGCCAGTAGGAACCCCTTCAATTTGGCTTTTCAGTCCTTGGCATGACCCAGTTATTTTAATAGCTTGTTGCCTATTTCCAGAGCTCATCTTACATAAATTTAAGGTTATAGGACTTTAAATTAATTTCTTTAATTTTTATACTGGTATCTATTTCCTCGGTATTTAAAATCTTAGTTCTAAATGACATTGACACATTTTTTGTTTGTTTTTCTTCTACCAGACAATTGTATAACTTGCACAATAAAAAATCAAAGTTAAGGTAGTGCTCAAACAACACAAACACTACTGTCTATGGAGTCCAGACTCTTTTTCTGTTCTTCATAGACGGTCCACCAAATTTTTGTGGGGTGCCTCTTTTAACATAAAAAATATGTGTCAAGGGTTTGTACAAAAATAGTACTTGGTTAAATAACCAAATGTTATTTACAAAAGGCCAAACAAACAGCCCTGGAAGCAGAGAGAGCTTTTACTGCCATTATCAACAGCAACAGTAAGAAAAGTAGCCCATATCTAGCATGATATTGAGTAGGTACTAAATAAGTATTCTGTTTTTTCCATTCTAGATTTGGGTGACTTCAAAAAACACTACAAGGCTAGTATCCTAAAAGAATAGTGTTTCCAGAAGTTTTCACATTGTTAAAAGGAATAACCTGTGTTTACTTCTTAGAGATTTGTTTTTTTACTCTTGTTAGAGAGAGAGCCACGTTCTCCAAGCAGTACTGATTGAGCTCTTCCACTTTCATATTAAAATTTATATATGAAAATGGTTCTGTTAATACAGAGAAAACAGACAGTATTTGGTGCTGGTGTGTCTTTAATACCAAAGAGAAACTAACTCGATTTTCTTTTTTCCCCAGATGATGGGCATAAGAAAGCTCGAAATGCTTATCTCAATAATTCCAATTATGAAGAAGGAGATGAATATTTCGATAAAAACTTGGCACTCTTTGAGGTAATATTTGGGAGAAAACTAGGACAGATTTTTAGGAACAGAGATTTTAAGATAGCTGTTTTCTGTTCCATTGAGTTTAAAACAGTGCAGGCAGGATAATTTAATAACTAATTATTAAAATACAATACTTATAACTTGCCAGTCTATATAATCTAATACTAATTAATGAGTACTAATTAAGTTTATATGAAATAAAGAAGAGGAATGTTGACATTGCAGGCATGTAGAGAACCTTGCTATCTAACTCAGCTCGTTTATTTTTCAACTGTATGTTTGGGTAGACTGTAATTTACCTTCAAACTGCTAACCAAAAATCAATGTAGGAAGCAGACTGCTAGATTCAGAGGACTTGTGTGTCTTATCTAAGACAGCCTAGTTGTTGAGAGGACCCTAGTTTATTCCCTGTACTCTCTTTGTTTGGTTTTGGACAATGATGTGAGTGCCACTTCTTTCAGTGTGCCTGTTTTTTGAAATGACTTGATATTTTCTCTCAGCTTCCTTTAAGAAAAGGTGTGAGGTGAATATTTAGTTCAGTCACAAAAGTTTTTCATGGACCTGTCCATTCTTAGTGCTATAAATAATAGCCAGAAGTGTTAGTAGAATGTTAATACCCTAAAGAAAGGGGGTGCTGTGGTTAAAGATCCTATTATCAATGTTGTTTATAATGTTACAGCTGTCCGAAGGGGCCATTATGATTTTGTCTTTAAATTTAAGCTATTAGAATCATAAAACTTTTCATTTAAGAATTTATAAGAATTTATGTAGCCCTGATTAATTGTAATATTTTAATGGAAGGGATAAAGTCTCATCGATAACTTTTCTTAAAATATTTACCTGTGAAATATTTTCTCATTTACTTTGCAATTTTCTGATAGAGTGGTCATTTTGATGCTTATTTTTAATGTTTTCTTTATTTCCCTTTTCTTCCATACTTCTGGTTTTATAGGAAGAAATGGACACCAGACCAAAGGTGTCTTCTCTCCTCAACCGCATGGCCAATTATACTAATCTGACCCAAGGAGCAAAGGAACATGAAGAAGCAGAGAATATCACTGAAGGGAAAAAGAAGCCCACCAAGGTGAGACATTAGAAAACATTGGTAAATAAGAAGAGCCCTATATATAAGAAAGGAGGAAATAGCCAGGGCATCCCTCTAAGCTCAGTAACTACTGAATGCTTGATGTATACCAAACACTCTTCTGGGCACTGAGGTCATAGCATAAACAGAACATATGGTGTTCTCCTGTCATGCAGTTTAAATTTTAGTGTGGGCACACAATCCTTAAGATATTTTAACTTTGTTAAAATATGTAACGTATAAAATGTTGATAAATGCTCTAAGAAAAATATAAGCAGAGTAAAGAGGCTGAGATTGGCCAGCAAGTAAGTCAGGGCAGAGGACATTGCTCTTTTAGAGAGGTTGAGGGGAAGCCCATCTGGTAGGGTGATATTTGAGCAGAGACCTAATTAATATGAGGGAGTTATAGCCAAGAGAAGAGCATTCTAGTGAGAGGGAAGAGCATTTCAAAAGAAGAGTATCCATATTTATCTCCTGATGCTTTCTCTTTGTTGTGAAGTTGTTGAGTTTTTGAAAGACCAAATACCACGTCTTTTCTAAGTGAAAATATGAAACAATATTACAAGTTAGCTTTCTGGTTTTTCTAGGGTAAAAAAAATGACCCTCTGTTCTTTATTTTACCAATGCCTATAAAGGATTTATACCAAATTCTGAAGATCAAGCCATTATTATTTTATTTTTAGATGAGAAGAGAAAGCTAACAGCTTTGAACAACAGAAAATTTTAAGTTGTTGAGGTACAGTTAAAAGTTTATTTGTGGTCAAATGCCTATGTGAAAACATGTGGGGACCTATGAAACAAAAATGTATAGCTCTAGGAATAATAAAAGATTTTGCGATAGACATTTATAATATAGAGATTTTATATGTGCCTTTTAAAAGATATTGCTTAAACTTATTATCTCTGCTTTGAGATTAATATGGTAGTTGGCAGTGAATTTTTATGTGAAAGTAAGGGGATAAAGGCATCTCTTTTAGATAACTACATAATTTTTTTTTTTGTCAACATCTTTGTTTCCAGACACCCCAGATGGGTACCTTCATGGGCGTCTACCTCCCATGTCTACAGAATATTTTTGGAGTGATACTATTTCTACGCCTTACCTGGGTAGTGGGCACAGCTGGAGTTCTTCAAGCTTTTGCAATAGTTCTTATCTGCTGCTGCTGTGTAAGTCCTGGAAATCACCTAGAACCTTGTGAGCACTGAAGAGTTTATGCAGTTGACCTCTTCGTGAATAAAACACAGAATACTAAAGAAAGATTCATTTCAACAAGAGAGATTATTTTGATATTAAAATTGAAAAGATTTTCAGTTATTTAGTGTCAGTTATTCACTGCTTGTTATCTATAATGCAATGTACTAGAAATTATAATGGAAGATTTCTCCAGGAAGTAGAAGATACAGCCTACCAAGGATTCAGAATACAAACTAATCGAGCCTTATAGCACCAAAATTGTTAACAGAAAATGTTAGAAAATGGGTTGTGGTACTCCAGGATAGTGTTCAGAAACAAAACTGATTATTGTTTGGAGGTGAAGAGTATGTGTTTTGTTTTGGAGTCTCATCCATTATCTCTTCTCCAGAAATTCAGTTGTTTTTTTCGGGTCTTCTCTCCACTATACTGTGAACATTTTGTTCTTCCTTTAATTTAAATTCCTTTTATCCATGTTTTCCATCTATCAATTTTATTATAAGTTGAAAGATTAGATTTTAGTTACTATTTTATTATTCAACTATCAACTGAACTTTTTTGTAACTATCACCATTATACTCTCCATGTTCATTATGCTCAGCTCAGTACTATACAAAGCCAGGTAAGCAGTCATAGTCCAATCATTAATAACTTAAAATTAATGGTACCATGATTTTTTGTTCAGTTTCTTAGTTTTGAAACTTCAGGCCCTTGTTTGGCTCCCTGATTGCTTCTCACGTATGATCAGCTACCAAGGTCAATTATGTCTCCCTCTGAAGTCTCTTACATTTAACCTTTTTTTTGTATTTCCACTACTACCACTGCAGTCCTTACTTCTCACTGAACTACTATAATAGCCTACTAACAAGTCACTCTGCTTCCACCTACTCCCTCTCTGCAGTCCATTCTATATTCTGCTACCAGGTAATGTTTTTAAAATACAGTGTTTATGAGCTCAGAGGTCTTTCATGGTTCCCTTCCTTACTAAATATTGTTATTATAGCCAGTTTTCAATCAGTTTTTAACCTGTTTTTCAAATTATTTAACTAGAAGATCCAGGGAGAGATCAGTGGTCCTTAATAGCACCTAACCTGCTGAAAATGTAGGGGCATTTTCACAGAATACTCCAGATAATAGTAGTCTGACTAGTATAATGAGTTGAACCACATCATCACATTTTTATACCAATTAGGTATGACAGGCAATGCCCTCCATAAAAGCAGATAGAGGTAAATGTTTGATAAGTGCTCTGAAGTCCGAAGAGGGGAAAGTAGTATAGAAATGTCCTCTTTATATAGTTAACAATCTTCTGCCTTCCCTTTCTTTATAGACAATGTTGACTGCTATCTCCATGAGTGCCATTGCGACTAATGGAGTGGTGCCAGGTTAGTAGGCTAAGATCGGACTCCCAGGATTGTCAGTAATTTCTGTATGTTTATGTTGTAAAGCCAGAGGTGCAAACTTCCAAGGAATAGAATACTATTTAGTCTGTTGGCTATAGACGCTAATACTATCTGATTTTAGGATACCTTTTTAAAAATTTTATGTTTCAGAATCTTTAATTTCCATTGCATTCTTAGCTTCTTTTATAGTTAGAATATATTTTATTGGGCTCTTTTATGTCTGCGGTAAATATTCTCTGTTATTTTTTTAATACTGACAAATTGTGCTGCTTCTTGTGGAGCATTAGTTGTGCAGTATATCCTGCTATAAAGGTTTTATCTTTTACTTCCCACTAACAAATCTACTTTTTATCACATTCAGCATTTTCAGAAACCAGAAAAATTTAACCATAATGTATATTTTTATTTTTATGACTTGTTTACATTTTTCTTACTAATATACTTTCTTTATCCTGATCACCTTCTACTTTGTCTTTTAGCTGGGGGCTCATACTTTATGATTTCCAGGGCACTGGGCCCAGAGTTTGGTGGGGCTGTTGGCCTCTGCTTTTATCTTGGTACCACATTTGCAGCAGCCATGTATATCCTTGGTGCCATTGAAATTTTTCTGGTAAGTAATGACTTAATTGTGTTCTGAAGTTTAAAAAATATATAGATTTGAATTTATTTTGTTCTATGATATCAAAGCTTCTGAGAGATCAGCTATAGGAATCAAGTGATTGACTGCAATCAGCTGACCTGTTAAAGGCATACCTTGTTTTATTACACTTCACTTTATTGTTCCTCTATCACACTTTGCAAACATATGTTGGCCTCCTAGTGTGAATACAAGCAGAAAGATGAGGGTGTCCTTTCCCTGCCTACTCCTTCCCCTCTACCAAATCACCTCCACTTTACCACCTCAACCAAGTAGTTGAGGTCTCCAAGAAAGACTTGTGCTAATTGGAAAAAAGGGAAGTAAAGTTTTGATATGTTTATCTTAATGAAGTAAAATGTTTTTCGTTTTTTTATTTATTTACTGGGATATCTTTTTTACTATTTAATGATAGTAGAAGTAGGACTCAAGAAAATTGTTAGTTATTTTATATAACCCTTTGAATAAGTAATTAATTCATTCCTTGTTTTTTCCAAAATAAGGAAATATAGATATTCAAAGCACGATGTAGACTTAAAAAAATCAGTCGCATTTCCATAGGCATTCTAGATCCAAATGGGAGTTAGGCTAAGTTTATAGCCATTTTCTGTCTCATCCTTGCTTTCCATTGTGAAAGCAAATGCAAACTACAACATCCTTTTACTTGATTACTTTGAAATTACCTAATTTTCTACTTCTTTTGCTTAACAGATATATATTGTCCCCCGGGCTGCCATCTTTCGTAGTGATGATGCACTCAAGGAATCAGCAGCCATGCTAAATAACATGCGTGTCTATGGCACAGCCTTCCTGGTCCTCATGGTTTTGGTGGTATTTATCGGCGTACGCTATGTGAACAAGTTTGCCTCACTTTTTCTGGCCTGTGTCATTGTGTCCATCTTGGCCATCTATGCTGGAGCCATCAAGTCATCTTTTGCCCCTCCACACTTCCCGTATGTGTCTCTCTCTCTGACTAACCATTATTATTCAGTAGTCATTGACAGTGTCTGATGATGTGACCATTTCAAGTCAGAATTTCACAGTCTCTCTGAGATTTCTCTTTTTGTTAAGCCCAGTTTGTATCTAGGCAGGAAGCCTCGCAGCAAATTATGTCATGTTGATCCTTTTCCTCATGTCCCAAGTATAGAACTGGAAGCCGTAACCATCATTTGGATATAGGTATCAGGGTTTTTCAAGATTGTCTAATAATGATTGTGCATATTCAAACCATGAAGGGCTTTGCAAACAGCATAGTTTTTGTCAACAACCTTTATAAAGTATTAAAATGTTGGATTCTTTGTGTTAATGAAAAATCAGGAGAGTCAAAGGAATTTTAAATTACCTAAATATTTGTAATCCATTAAATTTTTAATTGTTAGCACCACAGTGTACTTCCTAGCCCTATAAAATACAGGAAATAAATGTCACCTTATTTGCATTTATATCGCTATATATAGATTATGTTATATACCATTAGTGCTAGGTGCCTTAAAGTATATTTTTTGAAGTAATGGATTTGTACAGATGTGACTCATAGACTCACCTGTTTTTCATTTGACTACTGGTGTAAGGACTAACCAGCAGTGTTGTTTGTAATCTTTGAAAAGTCATCTGGATCATCCAGGGATTGAACTCATCAGTCCTATGTTGATTTAACCTGATTACAGAAAAGTAGATTTTTCAAGATGGAAAATTAGGCTCATAGAGATTAAATTAAATGATTTGTCCCAAAGTTAACTAATGGCAGAGCAAGAACATGAACCCTGTGATTTTCTGACTCCCAGTCCAGTATTACTTCTACTATGCTAAATGATATCAGCAATGGATTCCATCATGAAGTTTCAGTCAGCTCATCTAGGGATTGCAGACTGGCCAAAGATCCATTTTAGAGTCATTCAAGTATTAATGTCTGCTTCTGGCCATATCTTAATTTGGGAAATTCCATTTTGTCTCTAGTTTGCCTTTGAAGCCCCCCCCCCCCCCGCTTTTTTTTAAATGGATAAAAGGTCATGATGTAAGGTATTTTTTTTAACACTTTTCCCATTTAGGAAAAAAAGGGGTAGCCCACTGCCAGCATTAGTTAATTTAACACCACACATACGAATGCTATGTTGTCTAGGATTTGATATTTTCAGTGATCAAACATTACTCTATTTTGTAAATGGAAATATCACTACTAAAACAGAATGCTATCAATGGAATGATGTCATTTGTTTCCAAAGAATGTCGATACACTAGAGCGATGCAAAAATAATAATGAAAAATGAGCTATTTTATGGCAGATTTGGGGGTCAAGGTTAGGACTGGAATCTGTTATCTCGGAGTAAACACTGCAGCTGCAAGCGCCACCAGCAGGATTTCAGGGCAAACAGGAAATTGGTTAAAATATACCTGCAAAACAACAAAAACTTAGAGGAATGCATGAAACAAGACTGGGAAATGTTGAGAGTTGTTGAAGCCAAGTAATGGTTAACATTATGTATTTATGCTGTCATTTTGCAGATTTTAAAAGTTGCTTTGTTTCTTCTGAGAGAAATTTTAACTGTGGGTGTATTATTTCTTTTTTCATATTTGTGTCTCGGTTAAAGAAAAAAATAAAATCAGCAGTGACTATTTGTATTATCCTTAAATATCCTTACTCCCACTGTGTCTAGGCTTAAGTTCAAACCAATTTTCTCTTAGGCCACAGATGGATGTGCTTTTTAATTTTAGCCAAGCTGTTTTCCTCCAAACAGTAGCTGGAAGGTTTGACTTTTAGCATAACATTTTCAAGGAGTTTGTTGTGACATAGGCTTTCCTAGACCAAAAATAAAATTTGTGGAAATTTTTTTTGGTAAGAACAAAAAGACTCTAGGATTCTTTTAGACCTAACAATTGGTTAATAACCTGGACATTTTGGAAGATGAGTCAGCACAGTGACTTCAGACAGTTCTATTTAAATTCAGTCACTATTACCAGCACCTGTATGACCTCAGGCAGACTACTTTATCTCCCCAAACTTCAGTTTCTTCACAGAATCAAAATACTAATACATATTATGTGAGGTCACTGTAAGGATTAAAGTGGCAGGGCTAGTCAATAAATAGTAGTTTCTTTCCCATCCATGACAGTAGAAGCTCTCAGAGATGAGATTTTTTTTTCTTTACTAGCCTATTATTTACCAAACTATTTCTAACCCATTTTCTTTTTAAAATATTTTTCCTTTGCTTTATCTTTCTGCCTGTTTGTTTTTACTTAGTGTCTGCATGCTGGGTAACCGGACTCTTTCATCAAGACACATTGACATTTGCTCTAAGACCAAGGAAATGAACAACATGACAGTACCATCAAAGTTATGGGGCTTCTTCTGTAACTCAAGTCAGTTTTTTAATGCCACCTGTGATGAATATTTTGTTCATAATAATGTCACTTCAATCCAGGGCATTCCTGGGTTGGCTAGTGGTGTCATTACAGGTAAGTTAGGAGAGTTCTGGACAAATTTTTCCTTTTCTCTGAGGAAAATGGGCCATTTCCCTTTTTAAGTTCAGCATACAGCTTTTAATTCAACATCTTTCTACTTTATTAGTAAAGTTATTCATTTTCAGGACTCCCTTGCAGTGTTGTCTGCTACAAATTACCTCCTTTTGAAAGAGCTAAGCAAATCACTTTTTAATCTAGGATAGGGTAATAAAATATTCTTCGTGTTATTGTGAAATTGCTGATGTTCCTCTTGCAGCGAGAATGGAACTATTTTAATGTCACCACATCTACATATGTGTTCTCCTAACATAGCTAAATTTCTGAAACTTTTTACATGAATTCTATTTTAATTGTTAGACCCACAAATTTCTTTGCATGTTAGGAACTTTACACTGAGGTATTAGAAACAGCATTGATGACTAATAAAAATAAACAGAGGCTTTGCAGGGCTATTAGCTTTAGTCTGCTTAAGTTTTACTAATTTAATCAGTAAATTTAACTGCATTTGTATGTACCAAAGCATTTTGTCAAATTATATTTGAACCAGGTGAGGAAGGGCATTAGTTTTTGGTTTATGCATACTTTATTGTATATGTGTGTATATGTGCTCATGTAGAAGGAAGCGTACCTTTAAAAGCTCTATAAATGAGTCTGATTTAGAAAGTTGTTTGGGTAGAAAATTATATAAATATCTTCTTTCCGTACCGCTGATGCTTACATCCCCCCTTTTTGCAGAGAATCTTTGGAGTAATTATCTACCAAAGGGAGAGATCATTGAAAAGCCTTCAGCCAAATCTTCTGATGTTTTAGGCAGTTTAAACCATGAGTATGTCCTTGTTGACATCACCACCTCCTTCACTCTTCTTGTGGGGATCTTCTTTCCTTCTGTCACAGGTAAGCAGTTGGGCTGTTTTCTGTTTTAGAAGCTATCAGACCCCAAGAGTGATTTTTCTCAGGAGATAGCATTATATTTTCAAGATTTCTAGATTTGCCTCTAGTCTTTGATGTTCGTATGAATATCAAAATGTCCAGGAACTGAAGAGGTTAACTTTTCTTTTTTTCTTCTCTGAAGGTATCATGGCTGGATCAAACAGGTCTGGAGACCTGAAAGATGCTCAAAAGTCTATTCCCATTGGCACTATCCTTGCCATACTGACCACTTCCTTTGTCTGTATCCTTTTCATGGATCCAGGCTGGATCTTAGTCATAGGAACATCAGGTAGAACTAGGGTGATCAGTATTTTTATCCTGGTAATAAAGATATCTGCTTTTCTACCACCTTCTCACCAGATAATCTACCCACGTCATCTTTAAAATTCAAGAAAGGATTTATAGGATCAGTGAATTTAACAACTCATTTCACTGATAGAAGAAATAATCCTGAGTGTCTACTTTATAACTCATCTTAAAGGGTGAACATCAGTTTCCTTGACTCTCAGTATGGTAGATTTAAGCAATGTTGTACTTTTTGGTGCATGTATTGAAGGTGTTGTTCTCAGAGACAAGTGAGTAGCTGATTTCTTTGTAACAATTATGTGTCTGTTTTCCATTATGTCTGATTATCCCACATAACCCCAAGAGACTTATAAACTCAAAACCCAACCTGAGGTATCTACCATGACTAACAATTAGAAAAAATATATACAGTATATAGTTCTTAAAAAGGTTAGTGAATAATAAGGGCCAGTATGTTGTTATAAATATGTGAGATGCAGTGAATATAACTTTTCAATATAGTAGTGAATTTGTCTGTTAATGACTTACCTATACATTAAGACCTGGAAAACTAAGACCAAAAGTAAAGGAAGGAAGTAAAAATAAAACTTTCAAGTGTCTCTAGTATCTCCTTCTAAATAAAAGCTTGAAACTTACTTTCTTCATTTCCTTCATGAAAGCTGCAGAGTGTTTTTCTTTTCACCTATGCATATAAAATATGTTTTTTCAAGAAATTTTTAGAAAAAATTTTCCTCAAAACCTGCTGTATCTCTTCCCATTTTCCCATCTTGAGGACTTAGTGGCCTTACCATTCACTCCTTTTTCAAACAGAAACCCTTCCTATCATCCATCCTACACTTTTTTTATCAATGCCCTCATTCATTTGGTTTCTAAGCCTTGTAAATTCCACCCTTCACATTAGTAGATCTCATTCATTCCACTATTGTTTATCCCCATCATTTTATACAGGACCTCAGGATCTTTAGCTTAGATTATTGTAATAATTGTCCTTTCGGTTTAACCACCTTCTAATCCTTCTTCTATGCTGCTACCAGAACAATTCTTCTAAAACACAAAACTTCCTGCTTCAGAGCCGACCAAAGCCTTTTAAAACCCATTACTTTTATCTGGCCCTGTCTATCTCTTTCTAATCTCATCTCCAGTCATTCCCTCATAAATTCTTTATGCTCCAACCTTAAAGTTAAATGTGCCTTGTTTCAGATCTCCAGTCATTCACACATTTGTCTGTATGGTTTTTCTTACTTGGAATCGATTATTCCCACCTGCCAGACTTCATATTCATCTTCTAACACTAGACTAAGTATCTTCTATCTATGAAGCTTTCCAAGACTCACTCATACAGATGACCACCACTCCCTTTGTTCAACCACTACATTAAGCACACTATATTATTGCTCTTACCATACCATATTGCAGCTACTTGTTTTCATATCACTCTCCTCTACTGGATTGAGTTCTTTGAAGACAGGAACCCTAATACAGGCTTACCTTATTTTATGATGCTTTTCTTAACTGCTCTTTGCATAACTGCTCTTTGCAGATTCTGAGTTTTTCTTTTTTACAACGTAAAGGTTTATGGTAACCTTGCATCAACTAAGTCTATCAGCACCATTTTTCCAACAGCATTTGCTCACATTATGTGTCTGTCTCATTTTAGTAATTCTCGCAGTATTTCAAACTTTTTCATTATATTTGTTATGGTAATCTGCAGTCAGTAATCTTTGATGTTGTTATTGTATTTGGGAGTACCATAAACTACACACATATAAGACTGTCAACTTAATAAATGTATGTGTTCTGACTACTCCACTGACCAGCAGTTCCCTCATCTCTCTTCTTCTCCATGGGTCCCTATTACCTGAGACACAACAATGTTGTAATTAAGCCAAATAATAACTTTACAACAGTCTCTAATTGTTCAAATGAAAGGAAGAGTCACATGTTTCTTTAAATCAGAAACTAGAAATGATTAAGTTTAGTGAGGAAGGCATGTTGAAAGCTGAGATGAGCCAAAAGTTAGGCCTATTGCATCAAACAGTCTAAAGTTATTTCCAGATTAAATTTTTTCCACTCTTATTTCTCTCCCAGGTTTGGGGATGCTGTGAAAGGTAATCTGGTGGTAGGTACCTTATCTTGGCCATCCCCGTGGGTGATTGTTATTGGCTCCTTCTTCTCAACCTGTGGGGCTGGACTTCAGAGTCTCACAGGTGCACCAAGGCTGCTACAGGCTATAGCCAAGGATAACATCATACCCTTTTTGAGGGTGAGTGACCCTGTCCTATGCCCTCTTCCTTTTTTCTCAGGTTTTATGAGAAACTGTTGTTGTCATAGGCTTATGAATTACTAGATTATATAATATGAAAAACCATGTTGGTTTTAAGAATAAAACTGTCTTAAATCCCTGGTATGAGTTAATCTGTTAGTTGGGTAAAGGTGTTTAAAAGTTAACAGTTAACACTGTTACCTTTTAGATGTCTGAAACTACAGCTTAGAAGATTCAGTGAGCCCTGACTCAAACACTTCCCACACTCCTGTGTCTATTTCCTTTCTTTGTACAGGTTTTTGGTCATAGCAAAGCCAATGGGGAACCTACCTGGGCTTTGCTTCTGACTGCTGCCATTGCAGAGTTGGGAATCCTTATTGCCTCACTGGATCTTGTGGCCCCAATTCTTTCCATGTAAGAGCCAGTTATTGTCTTCACTCAGTCTTGTTTATGTGATATATAATACACATGTGGCTGTCCATCAGGTCTGTAACAATGGTGATAACTACAAAGTGAGCCAAGTAGAGATGTAATTTCACATTTATAATAAATATTCCTGAGAAGTTTTATGTAAGGCTATAGTTTCTTCCTGTCTAACTTCAGATGTTCTTTGCCTTCATTTCTGATTACTACTAATAGATTATAGCTTTTACTACTACTCTTAGGTTTTATTCATTCAGCTGTGACTTACTGATAACATACTACCTCGCTGGCACTGAGCAGTATGCCAGAAATACAAAGATGACTAAGACACAGTCTTAAGAAGTGATGGTAGCTGAAGAAAGCAATGATCCCTGTATAGTGTGATGAATACTGTGGTAAAAGTGCACACTGAGTGCTATGAGTGCTCTTAACTGAGGCATGTAAATAGACTGAGACTCAAGAAAGGTGTTATGGAAGAAGTGTCACTTGTATCTTTAAGGAAGACTGGTTATTTGTTAAGCAGCGAAGGGGTGAAAGAGATTCCAGGCAGGAATTGTGTGAAGGAATTGAGGATGAAATAATGGAGTACATCCAGAGAGCCAAAAGCAAATTGGCTTTGATAGAGTAGAGGGTACGTGTTAAGGAGCAGCAGACCAGAGAAGTAGATAGAGCCAGATCACCAAGAACCTGGAACTTTTACCTAGAAGTAGGGGGTAATTGCTTTGAGGGCAAAATGATTATGTTTTAGAATGATCAATTTTATATAAATGATGGATTAGAAGAAAGTTAAAAATGACCTAGGAATGCCAATTGGATGTTTATTTAACTAATCTAGCAGAGGAGTGATGAGCCTGAACTAAGATGATAGTGGTAGAGATTTTTAAAAATATAGAATCCATAGGATTTAATAAGTGATTTGGAACAAAGATGAATAACGAAGACCACCTAGGTGAGGAGTGGTGGTGTCATTGCTCAGAGAGAACATAGGAAGTGAGCAGATGTGTGAGGAGTTTATGTTTCTTTATGTCCTGGTTTTAATCAAAGGCTACGGGGCTAGAACAAAGGCTTTAGTAGAGCACACATCCCCAGTTATTTAAAATAGCCCTTGAGAATCATTTTACAATAATAATAATTTCTCTTATTTTTATACTGCTAGGTTTTTCCTCATGTGTTACCTCTTTGTGAACTTGGCATGTGCCTTGCAAACATTACTTCGAACACCCAACTGGAGACCCCGGTTCCGCTACTACCACTGGTGCGTCTGCTTACCTCCCCACATTCCCTCCAATGGAGAGTCCATCACTGAACTTAGAAAACTAGGAGATTCTGGGTTCTTGATACAAATTTTTTCTGGGCTGTTTTCTTTGAATTTTCAGTACTCATCTGAATTCCAAGCATACCACCAAGTTTTTTTCATATATTGCTTTATAATAACTGATAACACCCACTTGAGAAAAAAGATCAAAATTGAAATAAATTTTTTCATCCTGCTTCATTTTTCAGGTTAAAACCATCTTCCCTTTTTATATCTCTTTCAATTACCCCCGTGGCTGAGCACTGGAGTTTTTCACTTTCTATCTTTGGACTCATATTCTTATAGTTTCATTCTCAAACTCTCTTCCTTATAGTTTCATTTAGGAGTTAAGAGTGAGCTTTGGAGTCAGATCACCTAAGTTCAAATATCAACTCTACTATTTCCTAGCCTTGTAACTTTCAACAAAACACATAACCATGAAAATTTTGTTTTACTTATTTGGAACTAATAATATTACCTTATTTCATAGAGTTGGTTTTTAGCTACCACCCATCTTTTTCATTTTTTTCTATCATAGCTAAAAGTTCTTTAATATGTTCTGTATATACCTGTTGCTATATTCCTCCCTGTTTTCTCCTTGACCCTTTTCTGTTTCACTTACTGGTGGTGGGCATGGATATGACCTTTATCAGCCAAAAATTTAGATCTTCAACTGATCTTCATACCTTCAATCCTCTTTCTAAAAGCTTTAACTTTAGTGAAAAGTTCATTATGGACTTTTTTGTGTTACTATTTTGCTTTTATTATTTTTCTCTCTCTCCCTTTACTGTGTATTTTCATTAGATCCTAATGTTCAGATTAACACCTTTCCTATTTATTCTTTGAAATGAATCATAGAGCTGTGAAGTTCTTTACACAGTAAAACTTTGGTAAATGTAGTTTCTAATTCATTGGTATTGCATTTTATAAAAATTCTGTCTGCAGAGAATTAGTTTTTGTTTTCTAGGGTTTGTTTTTTTTTTTTTTTTTTTTTTTTAGAAAAATAACTTCTCACCTCAATTTAAGAAGCATCTCTAACACTGACTTCTTTTTTAGCTGCTTGTAAAAACACTCATTTGTGTGTGTTTTTAATTTTCTAGGGCCCTCTCTTTCATGGGAATGAGTATCTGTCTGGCTCTTATGTTCATTTCTTCCTGGTATTATGCCATCGTAGCTATGGTAATAGCTGGTATGATCTACAAGTACATTGAGTACCAAGGGTGAGTCTGTGGATTTGACCTTGATTGCTGCTAAAAGTATCAGAATTGCCTACTTTGGTTAGAGCCCAAAGAAAACTGCATTATGGATCCAGCTAACATCATATCTAAATTTTGGTCCCCTGATAATTTCTTTAACCATCTTATAGACACAAGCTTTTAATCACAAGGAGAACCTATTGAAAAAGTGTGACTGGATCAATGATAAAATAACTAAAAGGACGTATCCAAGTAATATCCAAATAATATGAGTTTTAAACAAAGTATAACACAAATAAAATTTTGTTGCTTATCTTTTGAGTAAAGGGATTGTCTCTGGGATGAAAAACAAGTTAGTTCTGAATAACTTTGTAACAACTAATATTTGACTAACAACTTCCAAAAATTAGCAATAACACCAACTCAGAAGATTACATTGTTTTACTTTCTCCCTTTATTTTCAAAATAAACTTTGAATCTGTATTAATTTTCTAATTCAAACTGCCATTTTACATTATTGCTTTTGAATATTTACATGAAAGAACAAGTAAATGATTCTTCCTGCCTTTATTCTGAACTGAACTGATGTGCAGTAGTCTATTGATGAAATAGTAATGTTGATCTGGTCACAGTGAGTTTATAATATTAGTAAAGAGAATTATATAAATTATTAATAGTATGAGTTTTAATCTTCTACTATGTGCATAAATTACTTCTAAACCCAGAAAAAGTAATTTTTTAAAAAATTGCATATGCTATGTTTTAAATCTTTCCCTGCTCTTTTCTCCTTTTTCTCCCAGAGCTGAGAAAGAATGGGGTGATGGTATCCGTGGGCTGTCTCTCAGTGCAGCCCGATTTGCTTTGCTCCGGCTGGAGGAAGGACCTCCACACACTAAAAACTGGAGGTAAAGAAAACAAGAGAGCTTTAGTGGTGTTTGGCACATAGTTAACACAGAGAAATGTGTGCTTCATTGATTATAAGATAGAGAAGTCATGTGGCTTAAGGAATTGGTGTGATGGACCTATCTTGAACTGTCCCAAATCCTTGATTTCTTTACTCTTTTTTTTTTTCATGTGATTTATGATCTAGATTTGTACCATTTTTATTCTTCCTTGAAGATCAGTTTGATCTTCAATTTAATACTGGAAGGATTCAAAATAATTCTATATTCTCATCCTGTCATTTCCCCTAATCTCTTCTTTCTGTTAAATTACATGTTTTATACAGATCTCCTGAATTAAAGGATAGAATTATCATTCTGCTCCCCTAACCCAAAGTATTTTCCTCCCCTTAACCATACTCCCCACCAATTTCTTTATAGGCCTCAGTTGCTTGTATTGCTGAAATTAGATGAAGACTTACATGTCAAGCATCCTCGCCTCCTCACCTTTGCTTCACAACTTAAAGCAGGAAAGGGCCTCACTATTGTGGGCTCAGTCATTGTGGGGAATTTCCTGGAGAACTATGGTGAAGCTTTAGCTGCTGAGCAGGTAAGAGTCAAGGCTTATTGACTCAGTGTAATTTAGCTTATGGTTTTATATTGTTAAGTAGTAAGACCTCAGATATCTAACTTAATCCCTTTCCTGAGTGATCTAAGAGATTTCCCTCTGAATGCTGACTTTGGAACAATCATAGCCTCCCAAATAATAAGATGAGATGGAAGATAGTAATGTGTACTTCCTATTTAAAGCATTACCAAACTGTAAGATTGTCAAGGTGAGATGGCATTTCCAAATAGACTGCAAACATTGACTCACCCCCAAGAGAAGTCATGAAATAAATCTATCCTTTGAAATATGAAGATGGGTTTCCTCAATCTTGTTACAAGGAGCAACGAAACAAATAACTTCTTTTTTTTTTCTTTTTTTACTAATCTATGTCATATCATGAGCAAGATTTCTTCGCTACTTCTGATTTGCTTACTCAATATTAAAGTTCTCTCTGAAGCAGAAAGTAGTTTTCACTCTAATACTTAGTATAAATGATAGAACTGACCCTTTGGAGAAATTTCCAATAACATTTCAAAATTTTTACTGGATTTCATTTTGGAATGCTTTGAAACCCTAAAAACAAGATGCTGGAAAGAAAATTAGTTCCTAATGATGGTAAAAATAAATAAGAGGCACAGGATTGGAAATTAAGACATCCTGTATAATATCCTAGCTACGCTGCTAACTTAATCTGTATCTTTGGAAAAATCATATCCATTTTCCATATTACCTTTTCCTTCCACTAAGGGAGTAGAGTATGTCAAAAGAGGATATGGTGGTGACATTAAAGAATTAGAAATAAATAAATTTTTAAAAATAAACATTAAATAAAACAGTTTTTAAAAAAGGATATGGAAAAAGAAGAAACAAAAAATAATATATGCCTGAAAAAATTCAAAAGTGAAACTGAATTATCACATTGAATTTCTAGCAATATGAGTCACTGAGGAGGGAGGGAGATCATGGTCACACTCATCCTGGTCAGTTAAGAGAAAATATTGAATACTCACTTTGTGAAGATCCCCATTCTTGATTTTTTGGTATGTTACAAAGTAAGAAAAGAGAAAAAGGCAGAGAAACCATGTGGAAACCCACCTATATATGTAGAAAGTGAAAAAGACAAAGGATCATGAAATTTCATTGGGATAACTAACTTTTTGGACTTTTCTATAGGAGATACCATCTTATGCACTTTAGAAAGAGGAGGGGAATATAATATGGAGAAGGAGTAGCAAGTTAAAAGGTTCAGGATGAAGCAATTCAGTGTTGAAGTTCCGTCTCTCTTTCAGACTATAAAGCACCTAATGGAGGCAGAGAAGGTGAAAGGGTTCTGCCAGCTAGTGGTGGCTGCCAAGCTGAAAGAAGGTATCTCCCACCTCATCCAGTCATGCGGCCTTGGGGGCATGAAGCACAACACAGTGGTGATGGGATGGCCTAATGGCTGGCGCCAGAGTGAAGATGCTCGAGCTTGGAAGACTTTCATTGGTACAAAACACATTTCATAATATCCCGAGGATCTAAATAGGGGACATAGTTAAATCCCTGTTACTGTAACCCCACCCATTAGCCTCCTTAGTAGAGACTATGCCATTGCTGAAGCATGTCTCAGAAGGGCACCTAAATAACTACTAGTAGTAATAACCTTATTCTATTCACTACCTCTAGCTTTACATTATGTTCATGAATTGTTTATCTCTGTCAAGCTTTATGTTAGGAATTACCTCTGAAATGGCCGTGTTTTCATTTGTGATCACCCACATTGACATTATCACATGAATTGGAAGGATTGTCCTTCAGCCTCAGAAATCTCTCAAATTCATATATCCTCCGTCTTAGAAAGGTAGCAAACAGAATATATTTAGTAAAGGAAATCCTGGTATTCAACCGAATTCTGTTAACTGTTCAGATTTTTCTGTGATTTTTTTTTACTTGATCAGATATATAATAGGACACGTTGCTCAAAGAAATCTAAAAGAACATTTTCCTTGTTTTTTTTTTTCTGACATGATGGGAAGCAAGGCAATCCAAAGGATTCTTCTCTGTTTATCCCAGTTCTCTATTTTTTCTCCCTAGGAACAGTTCGAGTGACAACTGCTGCCCATCTAGCCCTGCTGGTGGCTAAAAACATCTCCTTCTTTCCCAGCAATGTGGAACAGTTTTCTGAAGGCAACATTGATGTGTGGTGGATTGTGCATGATGGAGGGATGCTCATGCTGTTACCATTTCTACTTAAACAGCACAAGGTATTTTAGACATCTTTTTAAAAAGTCTTCCTTAACTTCTGTTCCATTTATTAGATAAATTTTTCCTCTTTGATTATATAGTGTTGGGGCTTAGGATCAGAAGAGTTGGGGATTGTCCTTGGCTCTCCCATGATCCCAGTTTCAACCTTATGAGAAATAGTTTTCTTTGTTATTGAAATCTCCCTATCTCCAAATAAAATTTCACAACTCAGTAAAGTTTCATATGAACCTTTGGAAAAACATTAACAAGTAAACACATCCTTTAAAAAAAAAAGACCAAAGTCTCTCAAATTTTGGAAACCTAAGGGTGTGCATGTGTGTGTATGAGACAAACTGAATTTTTAAAAATTGTTTATTGGGATAACATTGGTTAATACAATTATATAATTTTGAGGTGTACATTATAATTTGACATCTATATATTCAAATGTGTGTTTACCACCCAAAGTCCACTTTCCTTTAGCTACCAGATATTTGATCCCCTTTCCCCACTTCACAATCCCCCTAAACCCTATATTTGACCCCCTTTACCCCGTCTACCTCTCCTCTCCCACCCCCTACCCTCTAGTAACTACTAGTTTATAGTCCATTTCTATGAGTCTCTGTCTGTTTGTCCTGTTCTTTGTTGCTTTTAGGTTTATATCCCACATATAAGTGATATCATGTTTTCAATTTTTTCTGTCTGGCTTATTTCGCTTTGCATGATTATCTCAAGGTTCATGTTGTCACAAATGGCAGTATTTCATCTCTTCTTATGGCTGAATGATATTCCATTGTATATATGTACCACAGCTTCTTTAGCCAGTCATCTATCATAGGACACTTCAGTTGCTTCCATGTCCTGGCCACTGTGAATAATGCTGCTATGAACAGTGATGTGAAAATATCTTTTTGGATATGAGTTTTCAAGTCTTTGGGGTAAATACCCTGTAGAAGGATTGCTGACTCATATGGTAGATCAATTCTTAGTTTTTTCAGGAACCTCCATACTGTTTTCCATAGTGGCTATACTAATTTGCAGTCCCACCAACAGTATGAGGGTTCCTTTTTATCCGCATTCTCTCCAGCTTTTGTTATTACTTATCCTGTTGATTATAGCTATTCTAATAGCTAGCATTGTTGAGCATCTTTTCAAACATTTGTTGGCCATTTGTATGTCCTCTAGGGAGAAGTGACTGTTCAGGTCCTCTGCCTGTTTTTTGACTGGATCATTTGCTTTTTTGTTGTTACTTAGTTGTATGAGTTCTCTGCATATTTTGATATTAGGCCCTTATCGGATGCATTGCTTGCAAATATATTTCCCATTCGATGGTTGCCTTTTTACTTTTTGACAATTTCTTTTGCTGAGCAGGAGCTTTTAGTTTGATGTAGTCCCATTCATTTATTTTTGCTTTTACTTTCCTCCCTTTTGAGGTCAAATTCATAAAATCGTTTTTAAGTCCAAGGTCCTTGAGTTTCGTTCCTATATGTTCTCCTATGCATTTTATTATTTCAGGTCTTAATTCAGGTCCTTAATCCATTTTGAGTAAATATTGGTATGTAGTAATAGACAACAGTCTAGTTTCACTCTTTTGTAGGAGGCTTTCCCGTTTTCTCAATACCATTTATTGAAGAGGCTTTCTTTTCTTTACTGTATGTTTTTGGCTTTTTTATCGAAAATTAATTGCCGTTGGAGTGGCTCAGTAGTGTAGTGGTTAGCATGTCTAGCTTCAACCACAGGTGGAGCCATGGACCATTCCCTGGGTACGCTATGCCTACTGAGTTTGCCAGGCCCACTGAGTACACCAGGCCCCGGGTGCATGCCTTGAGCATATGAGAGGATACGCCCCGCTTTCGGAGATCCAGTTCTTAAGGGGAAACAGCAACATCCATAAGTCAGGCGGGGAAGGGGTTTGGGAATTAAAGAGGGGAGAAAAAAAAAAAGAAAATTGTCCATATAAAGAAGAGTTTACTTCTGGACTCTTGATTCTCTTCCATTGGTCCGTGTGTCTGTTTTGCTGCCAATACCATGCCATTTTGATTACTGTCACTTTGTAGTATAATTTGAAGTCGGGCAGAGCGATGCCTCCAGCCTCATTTTTTTTTCTCTGGATGGCTTTGGCAATTCGGGATCTTTTGTGCTTTATCTTCTTCAATTTCTTTTAATAGGGTTTTGTATTTGTCATTATATAGGTCGTTTACATGTTTTGTTAAATTTATTTCTAGGTATTTTATTCTTTTTGTTGCAATTGTAAAGGAATTATTTTTTCTACTTCTTTTTCTGACACTTCATTATTAGAATATAGGAACACTATGGATTTTTTGACATTGATTTTGTATCCAGAAAATTTGCTGTATTTGCTTTTTCTTTCTTAGTAGTGTTTTTGTGGAGTCTTTAGGGGGTTTTCTATATAGAGAATCATGTCATCTGCAAATAGTGATTGTTTGACTTCTTTGTTTCCTATTTGGATGCCTTTTATATCTTGTCTGATTGCACTTGCTAGGACCTCTAGTGTGATATTGAATAACAGTAGTGATAGTGGACAGCCTTGCCTTGTTCCTGATCCTAGAGGGAAGATTTTTAGTTTTCACCATTAAGTATAGTGTTAGCTGAGGGTTTGTCATAGTTGGCCTTTATTATGTTAAGGTATAGAAGGAAAATACCTTAACATAATAAAGACCGTCTATGACAAACCCTGTATCTTGTCAAAGGCTTTTTCTGCATCTATCAATATGATATGATTCATATTTTTAAACGTTTATGTGAGGTGTCACATTAGATTTGTGTATGTTGAACCATCCCTGTGCCCCTGAGATGAAGCCCACTTGATTGTGGTGTATAATTTTTTTAATATGTAGCTGTATTTGGTTCGCTAGTATCTTATTTAGGATTTTGCATCTGAGTTCATGCGAGATTTTGGTCTGTAGTTTTTTTGTGTTATCTTTACCATGTTTTGGTATCAGAGTAATATTGGCCTCATAAAATGAGTTGGGAAGTATTGCCTTCTCTTCGGTTTTTTGGAAGAGTTTGAGAAGAATAGGTATTAAATCTTTGAGTGTTTGGTAGAATTCACTGGTGAAGCCATCTGGTCCTGGACTTTTTACTTTTTGGTAGGTTTTTGATGATTGTTTCAATTTTCATTCTGCTGATCGGTCTATTTAGATTTCCCAGTTCTTGATTCATTCTAGGAAGATTGTATTTTTCTAAGTACTGATCCATTTCTTCTAGGTTATTAAATTTGTTATTATATACTTTTTCATAGTATTCTTGCATGAGCCTTTGTATTTCCGCGATGTCAGTCATACTTTCCCCTCTTTCTTTCCTGATTTTGTTTATTTGTGTCCTTTCTCTTTTTTCTTTAGTGACTCTAGCCAGGGGTTTGTCAATTGTATTAACCTTCTCAAAGAACCAGCTCTTTGTTGCATTTCTTTTTTCTTTCTTTCTTTCTTTTTTTTTTTTTTTTGTTTATTTGTATTCAATTTCATTTATTTCTGCTCTAATTTTGCTTATTTCTTTCCTTCTGCTGGATTTAGGCTTCATTTGTTCTTTCTTTTCTAGTTTTTTAAGATGAAGCGTTAGGTTGTTTATTTGGGCTCATTCTTGTTTTTGGAGATAGGCCTGTAATGATGTGAACTTTCCTCTCATGACTGCTTCTGCCATGTCCCAAAAGTTTTGATATGTTGCACTATCATTATCACTTGTTCTATGTACCTCTTGATCTCTTTATTTGTTCCCTGACCCAGTTATTCTTCAGTAACATGTTGTTTAATCTTCATGTATAAATGGTTCTTCCTGATTTTTTTCTTCTGTTGATCTCTATCTAGTTTCAAAGCATTGTGATCAGAGAATGTGGTTGGTATGATTTCAACCCTCTTATATTTGTTGAGCCTATCTCTGTGTTCCAGTACGTGGTCAGTTCTTGCAAATGTTCTTTGTGTACTAGAGAAGGATGTATAAGCAGCTGTTTGGGATGGAAGGCTTTGTATATGTCAATTATGTCCAGTTGGTCCAATGTGTCATTTAAGAACGTTATTTTCTAATTGATTTTCTGTTTGTATAACTGTTCATATCTAACAGTGGGGTATTTAGATCCCCTACTGCAATAGTGTTTTGGTCTATTTCTCTCTTTAGTTTTGTTAGTAATTGCTCTACATATTTCAGGGCTCCCTGATTGGGAGCAGAGATATTAATAAGTATAATATCTTCTTGGTGCAGGATTCTCTTTATCATTACGAAGTTTCCCTCAATATTTTTCTTTACCTTTTTATTTTGTAGTCAATTTCATTTGATATTAGTACCTCTACTCCCACTTTTCTCTGAATACCATTTGCTTGAAATATCATTTTCCACCTTTTCACTTTGAGTCTATATTTGTCTTGGGAGCTGAGATGTGCCTCCTGTAGGCAGCATATGGTTGGGTTTTGTTATTTGATCCATTCTGCAACTCCATGCCTTTTTATTGTGAGTTCAGTCCATTTACATTTAGGGTGATTATTGAAATATGAGGTCTCCTTATAGCCATTTTATCTTTTACTTTCTGGTAGCTTGGTGTTTCTATTGCTTCCTTGTCCTTGTGCTTCTCTTTTCTTTATTTTGGTTGGGTTTTCTGTGTTTTCCCTCTGGTTCTTCTTGTTTTATGTTATATACTTCAGTTCTGATTCTTTGTTGTGTAGTTGCCATTAAGAACATGTAAAGCATAGTTATATATATATAGTCATCCCTTTTCTTGTGCATGTTTCTTATCTCCTTTCCCCTTTGCAAATTTGGATCTTTGAATCCTCCCTTTTCAGTCATTGTTATTTCAATTTGTCCCTACGCATGCTGAACATTGATTACTATCTTGCTATAGCAATTTTCTTATTATTTTTTAAGCTTATAATGCCCTATTTTTAGTAAGGGTTGTACTTCTCTGCTTCTATTTGCCTGATAGTTACTTTACTATTAATTATGTGTTCTGTTTTGTTTTGGTCATTTTGTTTTAGGGATGCTGACGCCTTTCAGTATTTCCTGTAGTGCAAGCCTAGTAGTGGAGAATTCCTTCAATTTTTGTATGTCTGGAAAGGTCTTAATTTCTCCTTTACATCTAATGGAGAGTTTAGCTGGACTTCTTATTCTAGGCTGGTATAAATTGCAATTTTAAATAGTAAATATTATAATCTGTATGAGTGGTTATCAGTATGCTATCTGACTAAAGCACCCTCCTAATGTATCACATACCATCTTTTCCTTCTTGCCAGTTTTTTGTTATAAAATTAAGAACTCCTTAAAATGGTATTTAATGTGTTTCTTAAGAGTCAGGCTTTTTTTCCTATACAAAGACATAGTAACTAGAAAGCTAGGAATGAATATACCAATTTTTTCTCTGGCAAAAATGCCTTGTTTTAGGAAATAATTCTTTTACCTTATTGCATCTAATTGTCCATGAATGTGTCATACTCTCTTAGGTGTGGCGAAAATGCAGCATACGGATCTTCACAGTAGCCCAACTAGAGGATAACAGTATTCAGATGAAGAAGGACCTGGCTACCTTCCTGTATCACCTGCGCATTGAAGCAGAGGTAGAAGTGGTGGAGATGGTGAGAAAGTTCAATTTCAAAACAAAGAGACCACCCTTCCCCCATCTTGTCTTCCTAGGACTTTTTCTGATTTGGGAAATTCTTCAGCTGCAAATACAGATTAATCCATTAGTTCTAACCATCCCTAATATATTGATACAGATAAGTAGAGTGTGTATGTGAAATATATTTGGTGGTATTTTTATTTTTGCTTCTTTGTTATACGGGCCTGTATTTCTGCCAGATTTTTATCTGCTTAATATAATTTAATTAAGTTTTCATTCATACATTCATGCTAAAATCACACATAACCTTTTTTCATAACCTGGCACTATTTAAAAGAAAAATTGGAGTTTTGTGTTTTAAGGAAATACACATGTAATGGTAAGATTATGGAAAAGACTTGCAGAACTTCTGAATTTGATGTACAATCCACAATATTGTGTTTATGTAGTTCAATGACTGAACAAAACAGGAGTGAAACTTAGGTTGATATTGTGATACTTTCTCTGGTTTTATTTAGTAAGTAGAAACGAGAATGTATGGTTCATCCTTCTTTCTCCTTTGTACTTATTGCCCACTCTGTAATATATGTGACAGCATGACAGTGACATATCAGCTTATACTTATGAACGCACCCTGATGATGGAACAGAGGTCTCAGATGCTCCGGCACATGCGGCTATCCAAAACAGAGCGGGACAGAGAGGTAAGACCTTGCTGCATTGACCAAATCTGGCCCTAGAAAATCTGTCACTAAAAGAGATATTGTATTGTTCCCTTAAGAGGACAATTTCTTTCCTTCTAGCTTTATTAGTTATTACACTATAATTACATTATTGCTTCAAAAATAATTGAAAGGTGAAGAGAAAATTAAGTAGAGTCACAGCTGTGTTGGGCCTTCCTCAGGCACAGTTGGTGAAAGACCGAAACTCAATGCTACGACTGACCAGCATTGGCTCTGATGAGGATGAAGAGACAGAAACCTATCAGGAGAAAGTGCACATGACTTGGACAAAAGACAAGTACATGGCATCCCGGGGGCAAAAGGCTAAGTCAATGGAAGGATTCCAGGACCTGCTTAATATGCGTCCGTAAGTTTTCCAACTCACAATTTTATCACATAACATAGTCAGTGCCACAGGGGTGACTTTGTCTGGATACACAGGATGGAATCTGTTCTTCATTACATCCCAACTCCAACCATCTCTGTATTGTTTGCATATGCATATCAGGTACAAGTTAACATTGTATACAAGCTAACCATCCTTCTCTATACTGTGCTCCTGATTTAAAACAAGCAAACATAGAATGAGAAAAGCCAAGATATTAATATTATAAGGAAATCATTTTGTTTATCTATTATTCATACTCAAAGCAAAAAAGCTCTGTATCTCAAATTTTTTTACGGTTGACTATATGCCTAGTTTTCTCTCACCACCTTCTTCTCCCTATCACCATTCCTTCCCAGGGACCAGTCCAATGTGAGGCGGATGCATACAGCAGTGAAGCTCAATGAGGTCATAGTTAACAAGTCCCATGAAGCAAAGTTGGTTTTGTTGAATATGCCAGGGCCACCCCGAAACCCTGAGGGTGATGAAAACTGTATCCTTTCCATGACTGGTGCTACCAGTAGGGAAAATCTTAGCTTGTTTCTTAGATGAGACCACTAGGTGACTATAAAAGTCATTGTCTGTGCCCACATTTTCCTCTTGATAAGAGAAGACTTTTAAAGGTCTTAGGCAAGGATTCTTACAAAACCATGAGATTAATTTCCTTTGGGGGAGTTGGAGTTGTCATTTATGTTCTCTGAACCTCAGAGAGACTTTTTAGGTATGTTTGCAACATGACTTCTAATATTCAATGTTTTAGAACCCTTTCTGACAATCACTAGAGATGGAATACCTACATCTTTTCTCCTTTTCAGGCTCTACCCACTTGCAAAAGCCTCTTTCTTTTGGATGGAGTTAGAGGAGAAGCAGTTGAAGTGAAATCTCCTGAGGGGGCAAAAAAGAGATGTTCTTTCTCATACTCTGCTCCCAGGATTGTTTTTATGGGACCCTTTCAACTCTGCAATGGCATAGAATGGTGTCCCATTCCCACCAGTACCGTTAAGGAAAAGAGGTTAAAAGAGAAAAGAAAAAAAGAGCTGGCAGAAAAATCTGACTTGAGCAGCTTCACTTAAAAAT
Source organism: Cynopterus sphinx (assembly GCA_030015415.1). Classification (NCBI taxonomy): domain Eukaryota; kingdom Metazoa; phylum Chordata; class Mammalia; order Chiroptera; family Pteropodidae; genus Cynopterus; species Cynopterus sphinx. Next base: position 80,782,641 of record CM057384.1, read on the forward strand.
TTCTTGGGTTCTTTATAGGAATTTTGCAGGCTGTTCTATTGTGGCTATTTCTTCTTTTTTAGCTTGTTTTGCTACATAATTACTTGTGAGTTTTCCAATTTTAAAGAAAAAATTTAAAAATTTAAATTAGAGAGAGTCTTTTATGTGCAAAGAGACTATATTCCTGGGTTACTTTACAAGGTTAAATTGAATCCAAAGTTCAGTCTTCCAGTTCAGAATATATAATTAAAACAAGCATGTTGATTTTACAGCTTCATAATCAGATAAACTGTGATTATCATACCAGGTAATAAAGTGTGATCCTCCACCTGTTTCCTTGACAAATTCTGAAGACATGGAGTTCCTAGAAGTACTCACCGAGGGACTAGAGCGAGTCCTTCTTGTCCGAGGTGGTGGCAGTGAAGTGATCACCATTTATTCATAATCTAGTTCTGAATGACCCTGCTTGGCTTCATCTTTCCTCAAATGGTCTATCCTCCATGAAAATGACAGCTCTTTAGTACCACTCCCACCAACTAGAGACCCGTGTTCTTTACACATCACACTGAACTCTTGATGAGCTGAGCTTCAAGAACTGTGCAGAAAAGTCCAAATAGATCTACTCTTTGTTCCTATATGATTTTCTGTCCTTACAGAAACAGTGGTCAAGTCCTAAAGCCATGACTGAACCAGTTGAAGGCAAGTTAGAATTAACAAGCTAAACCAATAAAATGAATGGGCAGAAGGGATGCTAGAAATTCATCTGAAGACAAAAAAGTACATATCTAACATTAAAGATGAGTCCCAGAAGTCATGGTTCATTTTTTTGAGACCATGAGGTAAGAGAAACAGCCTCATCATATTAAGGAATTTGTGACCAACTAAATGAAGACATAACATCCTGGTGAAAATAACCTGTGGCAAGCCAAGATGAATTATCAAGAGATAATTCTCTTGAGTTTATCCGCTATTCTTCAGACTCTTAATTTTATATTAGAATACTGTTGTACAAAAACTGAAGCATGGATGCAGTCTCTGCTACTTACTCCAAATCAAGATTTCCCCAAAAAAGCCAGATTTAAGTATACATAGTACATTGGTATGTATTTCATTTGTTTCTCAAAACCCACTCTGTGGTTAAGACTGAAATATAGGGAGTGTTACCACAGAAATTGTTTTTAAAAGGTGGAGTAAAATAATTTTTCAGATTCTTTGAAAATGGCCAAACTAAGGAAACTCCAAAAGGCAGCTATTAAGATTTACTGAAATATAGTCTGGATACGTACATCACATGGGCAAAATGTACAAGCTGTTATCTAGGAAATATAGATGGTGATGCACATTGACCAGAGGTTCGCCTTCCCATCTCTTTTATGCCCTCTGGGTTAGTAGGCAAAGGCCAAAAATCAGAGGAAGACTGGCTAAAATCCTTCCTTGAAAGCTTTCTACTACCTTTAAAGAGGGATTCAGTGATGGAATTTGAAGTTCTAGAGCCATTTTCTTTCCAATGTGCCGTTATTGAGCTGCTGCTACTCTTACCTTCTTCAGTGAAGTGGCATACAGTTGACATTGGCCTGATTCAATAAACTTTTTTAAGAAACATGTGGACTCATTTCTAAAGCCATAGTGAAGACTTGAGGCACTCACCTAAATGCCGAGTATGAGCATTTTCCTTTCTCCTTTCAATTCTTCATTTTGACTGCAGAAACTTGGCTTTAAACTAAGAAATTATCCAAGTCAACAACCTTCTATTTTTGTTTTAGGTCTGTGTCAAGGAAATATTTGTGCAGGCTTAGCTTTTTGCTTATTTACTGACCACAAAAAACCTGGCTTTCAAGCATAGAGAAATTACCGTGACTTAGAGATTTTGGATATGTGAAATTATTTTACAGGTTAGGTTATTCAGAGAAACTATCTTGCCTGTATTCATACCTGCTTTTGAATTTCAATTAATGATTAATAGTGCCACTTTTTTGATTACTCAGTAGAAAATGGAGCAAGCTGACCTAGGTGCCAGCTGACTACTTTCTGTGGTGAGAAAACCCTTCAATATGGCTTAAGAAATTGGTTGTTTCAAGTTGTTCCCTTTTGCTCTCCTTTCGACTGCCAGGCCAAGTCAGAGTAGCAAAGCAGGCAAAATCTTTACATCTTTTATTCTGCTCCTTCCTGCAGAGGGTAGAAGCATCCTTTACAATTTCCATTGCAACACTCCATTGCTTAGTTGAGTCCAGCAATAATGGGACAGGTCAACCAAGCCTCAAGATATTGAAGATCCATGCTCTAAAGGTCAGCCTACCCAGGAATTCCTCTATATATATACACATACCCTCTGGGCAAAGTGATATTTATATATATTTTTTCCAGATAGAAAAAATATGGGCAGAAATTAAGGTTAGTTTTAAAAGAGGTATTTGTTTTGTTTTGTTTTGTGGTTTGAGCTCCAAAAGAATCTTTTAAAGGGATAGGGGAATTCGTGGCTATTAATATAGGCACTAATTCAACCCCTACAACACAAAATCACTGTTACATGGGAAAATGGTTATTAGGCCAGATTTAAACTCATGTCTATGTGTTGCTTATGTTGTTTGTCTGCAAAGTGTTTTGTCTCTCTTAATCACTGCAAATAAAGCAATACCGAAAACTTGATAAGAATGCACCTTAGGGGAAGGGGTTTTGTGTTTTAAGAATGAAGAGAAAGGACTTCTTCCTGGCTTTGAATAAGATCCAGCTTTTAAGTCTTAGCTATGACTAGCAGGGCAGGATATGATATGATAACATACATTCTCCAATTGTTGGCCCTCTGCCTTCTATAGCTATCTTAAAAGCTGAAGTTTGAACTGCAGCATGTGCTTGAAAGGTACCAGGTTCCTCTTGGCAGGGGAAAGATCACTACTTTGTATCTTCCATTGCCTCGGATTCCTGTGGCCCCAACAATTCCTCCAATCCTCCAGTTCCTACTGAACATGTTAAAAATCCATTGTTGTGGATATTAAAGTAGCGATTACACTGTAAACATATTTATGTGCACTTTTTGTCTGGTTTAATTTTCTTTTCATCATGTATAGTCAGAATCCAGCATTAGTTTCTCACATCTTCCACAAGTGTCTCCAACAAAATTTTTGTCCCAGCTTGTGTTAATTAGAATATTAAGGAGAACCGATTTAAGGGAAACTTGTAAAATTTTTTTTAAGCATTGTTCTTGACCATTTAGTTTATTGAAAGGAGATGCTGCTGTGGTTCTTGACTTAGCAGCAACCATTCTTTTGTTTACATAGTTATGATTTTATTTGTTGTTTTGCTCTATACTGGAAACATAAATAAAGTTTTCTACATTATTTTCAGTCAAGGGTTGTAGTATAGTTTCTTCTTGTTTGTAGTGATATGCACATTGTCTTTCTAGGATGTGTCTCCTCACTATGGAGAAGAGCACTTTTGGTTCTTTTCAGCATGAATAATAAAGTTAGGGGTGAATATGCTGAGGAGGAGCCACTGGATATAAAGAAGGTTGTAAATGAGATCCAAATACATAGGCACTGGGTGCTGCTTTCTCAGCTTCACAGAAGCAGCCCTCCACCACTGAACTCCATCCTCTGAAACAAGAAAGTAAATAGGTGAGTGGGAATGAGTACTGAAATAACTTCTTTAGTCAAGTACTTAATACTTTAATCACAAGCTCTATTTTGTTTTATTCTTAAAAAATAACTTCCTAAGGGATCTGATTTCTTGAGAAATGAGTTCTAATACCAATTTTAATCCTCCACTATCAAATGGGTCAGCTATTGACTGTACATTACGACTGGCCCCAAATTTAACATTTCTTTTGCCTTACCTCAGGGGGCTCAATGAAGGCTAACCAATCGGATGCATGCGTAGGCAATAGTCCCATGGACTGGCACTTATAAACAGCCAATGCCAAACCCATAAGGTTCCCAATGAGATACACCAAACCCTGAAGAAACTTCTGGCTTGAACTTTCTAGCATCTTGAAAGCTGTTGGAGTAATACAAAGTGTGAAAACCAAAACTTTTTTTTTTTCAACATGAATCAGGGCATATATTAATATAAATAATATAGACAGACCTATAGTAAAATGGCAAATAGGGCGACTAACATTAAACCAAAACCATGATAAGTACTGTTTTCCCTTCCATACCACCACCACTACCATTACCACCTTGCATACCTGTCCCCTGTTATTAGCCAAGAGCCATGCCAAAAATTTCCAATATGGGTTTTGCCTAAGAATTGCCCTTAATTAAACTTGAGAAGGGTTATTAATTCAAGAATACTTACTGGCTGAAATGGCCATAAGTGCTTGAATGGGTCGCCAAGCCATCATACACACCATCATAGTGGGAAAGATGGAGATAGTATTGCCTGCCATGTACATGATGAAAAGGTTCATCGGAATTTGTTTGAGGGGACCCAAGGCAATGTCCCAGCAGCGCTAAAACAAAGACACAATTTTAATCTCTGACCATTACCTTCAGTCCCACATTTACTGTATACTAATTAAAGTCAAATGTACACAATTATCAATTCTGTGCTTCTGACTGAGCTGACACCTCAATTCTTCTGGTCTCCTTGTTGCCACAGGACTCTTGCTCTTCTACTAAAGATAAAGCACCCTCACGATGTATTATGTTTTTCTCCACAGGTTTTCCAGATGTCATTTGTCCCCATAATTTTAGCTAAAGACAGGTTTTCTCTGCTTTTGTCCTTGTACTTCTGCATCTATCATTGTCTTAAACTGAAGAAACAGATAAATCCACACAGCAGATTAGTATACCTCAATCAATAATAGTAACAGACAAATCAAGATAGACCTGAATGATATTAACAAGCTCAACCCCACTGACATATATGGAACAGTGCACCCAACAGTTGCAGAATTACCAATCTTTTCATACCCGTGAGATTTATAAAAACTGAAGACTTGCTGAGCTGTGAAAAAAGTGAGTTCTCTCAAAGAACTCAAATTATACAAAACATTCTTTGATTACCATGCAATTAATCTAGAAGTAATAAAGATAACTGGAAAATCCCTACAAATTGGAATTGACAAATGAATTCTAATCCAAAAATTATAATGAAAAATATAAACATTTTTTAACAAAAATACATATGAACACTGTGGGACACAGAGCTTTGAGAAATTTATAACCTTAAATACATATAAGACTAAAAGTAAAGCATCTATCCCAAGAAGTTAGAAAAAGAACAAATTTAACCGAAGGAAATAAAAACGAGCAGAAATTAATGAAATTATCTTTAACTCAACAAAGCTGAAGGCAGTTTTTTGTTTGTTTTTAAGACTAATAAAATCAATACAGGTGAGTATGATAAGGAAAAAAGAATGGAAGATAAAATATTCAACATGAGGAATGAAAAAGGTACATCTCTATAGGTCTTGCAGCCATTAAAGAGATCACATGACTTTTAGGAAAGGAACGAAATCCTGGCAAAAATACTAGTTACTAAATGGCATAAAAAATTGGAACTATAGTCTTGTAACTGTTTAAAAGCTGAATCTGTAATTAAGCCCACATGGTTTTCCTTGGCAAATTCTAAACATTTAAGCAAAAAATAAAGCCAACTTTATACAAAATCAGAATAAAAATGAACATTCTACAACTCAGAGAGCCTCATAAATGCTAAAACCTGACATATGAGTTTATAGGTCAGCATCAGTTATCACCCTAAATGCAAAAATCCTAAATTATTAACAAAGTTAATCTAGCTATATAAAAATAATATATCACTGTCCACTTGAGTTTATTCACATTAAAAGAATAAATGGCCAAACTTGTAAATAGTTCCCTATGTGTCATTTACACAGAAGATCATTTATCTGGAAGTTTAAACATCAAATTGTCTGTAAAAAATAATTGTTCTAAAAGTATTTTATGATAACCTACCTTTAAAACTGGGCCATTTTAATATCTCTATCTTGTATTATGTTACAATTTGATACCGAGATGAGAAGTGATAACATCAAGAAAAGGATTGATATCAGCTTCGTCATTTTCATGTGAAAATCACTCAACATTCATGAAACAAGATCATTTAGTACTGAACACTTGAGAGACAAATCTTGCTCTCATGGAGCTTACAAGAATGAAAAGACAGGTAGTAAAATAAGTAAACTGTCATACACATGAATGACAGAAAAATATAAAGTAGGAAAACAGGCTATGGAGGGTAGGCTTCACTAAGAAGGTAACATTTGAGAGACCCTGGGGGAAGGATATTCCGGGAAGAGGGAAGAGCAAGTACAAAGCCTGAGATGGGAGCTTGCCTGGTATATTCAAAGAAGCAAGGAGGCTTGTCTAACTAGACCCATGAGAACAAAGGGGAAAGAGGAAATGAAAAATGTTACAAGGGGTTCGATCAATGCAGTTATGCAAAACATTAGAAAGACTTTGTCTTTTACACTAAGTGAAACAAACTACAGAAGGGTTTTGAGTAGGAATGATCTGTCTCATGTTTTAAAAGGATTATTCTCGCTGTTGTGCTAGGAACAGACCATACAGAGCAAGGCGAAAGTACTGAGACCAGTTAGAAGTCTACTGCGTAAATGGACACAATGAACCTTTTGGAGATGAAAATGTCTCCTTCGAGATGGTGGCAGTTTCATGGTGGTATGCTGCTATTAAGCTCATAAGATTGTATTCTAAATCAGTGGTTCTAAACTCAGAGTAATTGGCCTCACTGGAGACATTTGGTAATGCTGGAGACTTTTTTGGTTACAAGTGGGGAAGGGCACTTCTGGCATCTAATAGAGGCCAGGGATGTTGCAAAACATCCTACAATGCACAGTACAGCCTCCACAACAAGGAAACATTCAGCCCAAAATGTCAATAGTGCTGAGGCTGAGAAACCATAATTTAAATGAATGCAGTTTATGTACATAAATTATATGTCAAGAGAATATTTTAGACACTTATAGAAATACAGGTGAAGGATGGTAGTAGCTTAGACCAGGATGACAGATGAAGTAGTAAAATTCTGCATCTATTTTCAGAATTGGTAAAGCCAACACAATAGCCTGACAGATTAGTTGTGTGGTGTAAGGTAATTGGAGTAGAAAAGGATGACTTCAACTAGGTGTTGCCACTAATAGATAATTTTCAACCTATTTACTAATGTCTTATATTCCAAACGTTGATATGAAAACTACTGTAACACCAATCTCAAGCAGTTTAGCTACCAAATATGTGGAAGATATTCCGTAAGATATTCATATGCTGCCTGGGAGCAGAGGATAGGTATGTTGGTCAGGACTAGCTCAAAGCCTCCGGTGACATCTATACATCTGTACCTTCTCCACCAGGATCCGGTCTGTCTCTTGCACGCTGGTATCAGGCACTTGCTTGTCCAAATAACCGACTGGGTACAGCGAGTCTCCCTGGCCACCGCCCCGGTCACTTCGGCCCCTAAAGAACCAAACCAAAAAAACGCTGCAGACTCCAACACTTCATATCTCACATTTCCTGTTCTTCTAATCAGAGGAGTAAAGATCCTCAGATGTACCTACCCAGATTAGATCACCCCCTCCTGTGGGTTCGTCAGATCCCTGCCTATTGAGAGAACTAAAATAAGCATCCTTTGAGTATAGAAACTACAGCAGAAAGACCGCTAGCTCCCCAGGAGTAGTCTTTGTGACACCCATCTTTTTCAGGTCCCATTCCTCTGGGGTAGTTCTCACGTCGAGGTACGCCCAGGCTCCTCACCTGCTGCCTCCTCCAGGTCCGCTCAGCTCAATGGCCCACTTGAAGCGCCGGCCTCGATTGGCCACCAGGCTTCCCTGGGCCGTCATGACAAAGGCTGCCTACTGGAGCAGCGAAGTTCCTTATTTAAAGGTGTAACAGAAAGCCAAGAACACACGACCTCGACTTCAGAGTCTCACTCTGCAAGCCAACTTCCGGCGCGTGAGGATGTCCACTTCCGGCGCGCGAGTATAGACGTCACTTTCGCTCCGGAAGTTGATGGGCGGTCGAGCAAAGAGAGCGTACTGGGAGGTTCAGAGCCCGGAAGGAGAGAAAAGGCTGCCAAACCCAAACCTTCCAAAAGCGACTACCCCCTGTTTCCTTCTTTCTGAAGAGGCCTGTTGTGTGGTCCCTGACCGCTGAGGTGTGCCTTATGGGGCAGAGGGAAAGGCCATACCTGCTCTGTTTTAAGAGTTGAAGCCAAGAAAAGCTTGAACTACGCTCTCCCGGGAATACAAGGGTCCCGTCTCGGTTTAAATCCTGGATGGATTGTGTGGCCTTGAGAGAATTATTGAGTATCTTCCGAGTATTGAATGTCCACTGCGTTCCAGGAACTTTGCGTTTATTTTATTTAATTCTCATAGTAACCTTGCGAGGTAGGTAGGTCTTCTATCCCCGTTCTGCGCAAAAGCTAGGAGGCGGCGGATGTGGAAAGGTTTGCGGGCTGGAAATTTAGGGGGCCTCCTTTTGAATCGTGGCTTCATTACTTGTGTGACCTTGGGCAAGATAAATTCTTTATTTCAAACCTCTTCATATGTAAAAGATAATCTAGCCACTTTCAAGGCTTGTGAGGTTAAATGGAGTGCTTGCCACATAAGGTTTTTTTTTTTTTTTTTGGATGTCATTAAATACACTACAACATTCGTAGTGAGTGGGTTTTGTATGCAGTTGTACACCTGTATCATAATTTAACCTATTGGATATTTAATTTGTTTCCTGTGTGTGTTACTGTGAGCATCCTTGAATGTCTTTTCTTATTTTCTTAAGTTAGATTCCTAGAAGTGCATTTGCTGGATCAAAGAGTATGCATAGTTTTTAAGGAGTTTTCATTTAAAATGCCCGCTAGAAAAAGTACATCAATTTACATTCCACCAGCTATAAAATTACAAAAATAAATAGTACTCTATAATTTTAAAATTTGTATTTTTTTTTTTTTGACTCCATGTTATTTGATATGGCTGGGGGTGGCAGGAGGGGGAGAAGTGCTTTGACACTGATTAGGAGGTAAGGTTGAAAAGAACCTCCTTGTCCAACTAAAAAGTTTAGACCCTTGAAGATGATGGTGATCTGGAGATGCTGAAGATTACCGCCTCCACTTTGTTTCTGATTTTAGAAACTGTTTATAGAGGACTGGATGAACAAGGTAGGAATGAAAAAGACTTTTTCTCTTCCAATCAATTTTATAACTTTTACCTATTTGATCATAGGAAGACCCAGCTTGTAGATTGCTTTTCTACCTTGATCACATAGTCCAGGATGAACATTTGAGATTAGTCTCTAGCTTCACATGGGCCTTGGCCCCTTTGGGCATTTCTCTGTCTCACAATTTACTGCATAATATCACCTACTGCATTCAGTTTTTGGTTGACATCCTCTGAACACTTACCTCTACCATTCCCCACACTCTAGCCTAAATTCCTTGAGGGTTAATTATCTTTGATTCCACGGTCTATTCCCTTGCACATATAAAGTACTAAGTAAATGTTTCGTGAATGTGAGTAAATTAATTGAAAGTAAATATAATACAAAACTGAGTATACTAAAATTACATCTATGTAAAATAAACAAAAATTATAAGGGAGGGAATACATTTAAAATGTTTATATTTTATCCTTGGAATGAAATTTATGCAGTTTTGTCGGATTGTCAAGCCATTCATGTTATACTTTCATATATTTTGAAGGAACACTTTAAAACATTGTTAGTCATTTGAATCATATATTCCTTCCCTCTTAAAGTATTCTCCTACTTAAAAAAAAAATTTAACTATAACCCGAATCAAAGTTGCTCTGGCCTACTTTAGAGTACTCCAGGTCTTGTGTTCCTTTATCCTAGGAATCCTAGTGTTTTTTTGCTAAAAGATGTGCCAGAGAACATGAAGATATTGGGGCTGAGCTGAGGTAGTGTTCCAAGGTCAATTAAGTTTGAGAAATATTGCATATTACACTCCACATTCACCAGAGATTCTCAGTGCTATTAGTATACCATATTAAAACCATGAAAAATGATTCTCTAAAGAATCTCCTTTAATATTGTTTCCAATCTACCTGATTTTCTTTTTCTTATCACACCTGTTAAGGTCCAGTGGAATCAGTGTTCCTTAGAACATGGTGGAGGCAACTTGCTGTATGCATGCTAGAATTCAGGAGAAATATGAAGGCACTCTGTAACATTGCTTTTTTTTTAACATTATTAGAAAATCATTAAAAATAATCCTTTATAGAATTGGAGTTTTAATTGCAATTAAACTTTTGAGAGTTCAAATTTACACAAACTGTTTTGCAAGAAAAAGTACAGGGAAGACTAGATTCTAATCCTGATTTCAAATTAACTACTTGAGTCACTGAGTTAGGAACTCTCTTGTCCTTAATCTCTTCATCGATAAAATAAGAGACTTAGATGACTTTTAAGGGTAACTTCTAGTTCTAAAATGTATTTTTTTTAAAGAAAACATTTTGCCTATTTCACATACATAGAAAAAAAAGACTGGAGTGATAAACAGGTAAAGAAGTAATGGGATTTTAGGTAATTTTTAAAATTGTTTCCCATACTTTTCCTAGTTCTCTGCATTGTGCATGTACCACTTGGATTTAGAAAAGTATAAATGTCTTTTTAAATGTAACCATGTGTGGGAATGGATATTCACTAAACTTATTGTAGGAATACATATACATATATCAAATCATATTGTATACCTAAAACTACATTAACTGTCAATTATATCTATATTTAAAATTTTAAAAATATAATTTTTTAATGAAGTGACAGTGGTTAATACAGCATGCTCAACACTCAAAGTCTGGTTTCCATCTTTCACTGTACATTTGACTCCCTTTACCCATTTCATTCTCTCTCCAACCTTCCTTTATAACATGACATTCAAAACCTAGAAGTGCAATGGTTCTGTCTTGGATTCACAGGGAGCTCACCTTGGGAGCCTCTTAAAAAATACTGATGCCTGGGCCACACCTCTAGAGATTCTAATTCATTTGCTTCAGGTGGAACATAGACATCAGTATTTATTTTTTAATGGATCTCTAGGTGATCCTACTGTGCAGCAAGGACTGAAAACCACAGAACTAGAGCATGTCGATGCTTTAAAATAACAGGATTTGAATTTACACAAAGTAATTTAAGCAAACAGTCATTAATTTTTGAGAGTCTCACTGTATGCTTCCCACTGGACTAAGCTTCAGTTAGAAAATAATGGGAATACTGAAATTGTAAAAATGTTAAACTTCCCTCATTTTGTAATTTTCAGCAACAACGGTTTTAATTAAAGAAACTGTGAGAAGGCACACTATGATTCCATAGGTCACACCAGTTATCTTGTTTGACTTTTATTATTTGTGCTACCTACACAATTTTTGTAATTGTTTTTGTATCTCACCCACCACCCCTTTATAGGAGTTTAAGAAGCTATTTCTAATACTTCATGCCATGCTCTTTGTAACAGTTGCATTTGGGTTGAAACTTGAACAGGAATATTTTCTTTTCTAGATTTGCAACACTAGATCCCTCTAAAGGAAAAATGCTTTTATCAATATGTTTTAAGTTTTTAGTTTATGCCATTTAACAATGTCTCTATAATTATTCAGCTATCCTCACTGGTCTAACCAGTTCCCCAGTAGGTTCTAAAAGCCTTTAAGCCTTTTGGCAGCTTCAGTAAAATGAGCTTCCATTGCAAACCTCCAGTTATTTGTGTTATTTAACTCTACTATTATTGTCTTCTTAAAAGGACAACTTTATAATATTTTATTCATGATGCAGTTTATTCCATGTCAGTAATGGAGTCTTAAGATGAAAAATGTCTTTCGTATTATCTGTTTGCATTTAAACTCCCTTAATGAAAAATATACTTTTTTTTTTTTTTTGGTAAGATCCTACCTTGCTAGTTGTTGTTAGGTTTCTGAGTCTTTTCTCTGTGGATTACAATTTTTTTCAATTTCTGGTTCATGACTCTGCAGTAATCACAGCACTTTGTCAGCAGTGACATAAACTAGTATGGTACAGGGAGATGTCAGTAATACCATTCTTTCTTAGCAGTTAACTCTTTTTCATTTCAGGAGGACTGTGTGCATTTCACATTTTAACAAGTTCCCATTATAGCACTTCCCTCCAGCACTTGCTTAGGAAGCTGGGAGAATTACCATTCCCACAGATCTCATTAAAGGATAACAATGAACCATAGCATGAGTCATGATATACTGCTGATGGCCTGATAAGTTGATTCAAAATTGGTTACTCTGGATTCATTCTGGTGATTAATTTCAGCTATCTTGGAAGTGGGCTAGTGGGAAGTCTGTACATCAAGTATCTGAATGACCAATCCAGGGCCTTTGTGGCATGTTTGTGTGTTAATTTTAAAAAGCCTCAGTTGGTTCAGATATAAAGCGTTGTTTTATAGCCTGAGTTTTTTTGGAAGGAGTATTATGGCTTGATTGTGTCCTCTCAAAATTCCTATGTTGAAGCCCTACCCCCCAATACAATGGTATTTTGACATGGGGCCTTTGGGAGGTATTTAGGGTTCCATGAGGTCACGAAGGTGGGGCTTTCATAATAGGATTTGTGTCCTTGTGTGAAGAGACAAGAGAGCTTTTTCTCTCAGCCAGTGAAGAAACAGAAAGTGGCTGTCCACAAGCCAGGAAGAGAGCTCTCACCGGGAACCGAATGAGCCAGAACCTTGATCTTGGACCCAGCTTCCGGAACGGTGAGGAAATAAAATTCTGTTGTGTCAGCCACCCAGTCTGTGGTATTTCGTTATGGCAGCTCAAGCAGACTAAAACAAGGATGAAATGGGATTCAAAAGAACAGAAGGAGAACAATATTGAAATACAAAGTCATCCCTTAAAATATATATAGAAATGTAGTTGTTTAATTTGGAGGAGCTTATTTTATTAATGGAAGCATATTAAACACTGTCCACTGAGTTTTTTTTTTTCTTTCTAAAGTCTACAGAGTATACATGGCATGGATATATGATACTTTAGTCCCCAGTTAATGGGCATTTAGTTCCCATTTGTCACCACTACAACAAATATTTCTGAGAACATACCTGAGTAACTTGTCGACACATTTCTATAGGGGAGTCATACATTTAGGATTGATTACCACAGAGGTTATATAGTGATAGGGTCAAACAGACTCTCCACAATGTGCTGATTTGTATTTTTAAGGGTTTCTAGACTAAACTATTTCTTGTAAATTGAATAGTGCCTCCAAAAAATTCACATCCACTCAAACCATGTGACCTTATTTGGGAATAGGTTCTTTGCTAATGTAATTAGTTAAGATGAAGTGGATTATGGTGGGTCCCAAATCCAATGACTGGTGTCCTTATTAAAGAAAAAAAGAGGACACATTGCAAGGAAGAAGTCCATGTGACAATGAGGCAGAGATGGGAGGGATGCAGCCATAAGCCATAGATTGCCAGAGCCACCAGAGGCTAGAAAGAGGCAAGGAAGGATATTTCCTAGAGCCTGCAGAGACAGCCCGGCCCTACCAACACTTTCTAGCTTCCGGAAATGAGAGAGATTTTATTTCTGTTGTTTTAAGCTATCCAGTTTCTTATACTTTGTTACAGCAGCCCTAGGAAAATAGTGCAAACATTTCTAAAAGAGTTTTCATACAAATTACTTAGCAAGCTAACTAGTTTCAGAGGGAAATAAGTAATAAAGCTGTCAAACCCTACACTTTCAAACATTTGTACAAAAAGTTTTTAATTTCCTAATTGCTATGATTGGTTTCTTTAATAAAATGATTTTTTAAATTAGTTTTATTTTTTTTTTAATTTATTGTATAAAATGGAAAATATAAATAAGAGATAACAGATCCTACCATAAAAAAAAAAAAAAAAAACTTCCATAGACATTTTGATTTTGACACTTCCAGGCAAACCATCTTCCTCTTGGTGACTTGGAGAGGAGGGAAATGGGGATTCAGATTTGAAGATGTATAAATGTCAGATATTGTCACCTGCTTCCTAGCTGTCAACATATAATAGCTGTATTAGAAACAAATTGTAACAATGGCTACCCTATCACTCAACACCCCACCACCATTCCCACCTTTCATCCCCCCCAAAAGCCCCATGTAAAACTGCTGCTTCTGTTGATAGATATATTGATATGGAAAGCTGTCCATGATATAGCATTTGTGAACTGGGAATAAAACCAAGTTACATGACAATGTGTACACTGTGAGCCATTTTATATGTATAGTTGTACGTACATGTTTACAAATGCATAGAAAGATTCAGCCACTTACTAGAGTTATTTCTGGTAAAATTTGGGGGAGGATTGGGAAGAGATTAATTACAAAGGGGTCTTTGTATTTACATATGTTTCTGTATTGCTTTAGCTTTGTTTTACAACCAGCGTGTGTTTATAATTTAAAAAGCAATAAATATATTTACATATTAAGAGAGAAAGAAAAACTGCTGTTTCTGCCACCAAGGAGGACATCAGTACTGTGGTGGTGTCTGGAAAATAATGAACCTTGTAAACTAGCAGTGAGATTTGCTTATTTCCACTGCTACTACCTTATCCAAAATGTTCCCTACTGCCATTACTTCTTTCCACAGGAAGGTGGGGAAGGGAGGAGCAGAAAAAAAGGGATCCAATTCTCACTTTGACTGCTAAAATCAACTGCCTGGAATTTTCCAGTCTGCACCTGAGCAGGGGAGGTACTTACGAGATGGATGAGCTATTGCTGTCTTTTAGGTCTCTTCAGGCATTGTTCTCTATCAGGCCTGGCATCAGTCCAAGTTGATGAGAGTGATATCCACCACAGTAAATGCTATGGCTTCCTGCACCTCTGGCCTGAACTATATGACACTCATACCTAAGGTTCTTGCCATCAGTCCTCCCTCCCTTCCACAAGCTGTCTTGCATCCCAGTGGGAGGTTAATCCTAATAAGGTCCAGATTTAACTCTTTAACTTCTCTGCTTGATGCCATGCTATTTTTTGTTTCAACTGCCACCTTTATTATGTATAGTTTTATACTGACTGGCATGGATTGACCTACATAATATATCATAAAAAGAAGCTTACAGAATTATATGTAGGATATTATTTCTGTTCTTAAATATAGTTGCATAGTAAAATATCTGAAAAAATACACATTCTAATGGAAACAGTGCTTATCCATAAGTAATACTTTCAAGGATTTCTAATGATTTTTTTCCTTCCCAAGCACACTTGCTTAATCATTCTAGATTTTTACAACTTGTCAGGTTTGTCATGCCTACATACCTTTTCAGTCTTTGCTCCTGCTACTCTCCAGAAGTCTCTCTACACCAGTCAAATTTGGATAGACAGTGGTCTTGGAACTTACTTTGCACTTTGCCCTCTGTCTGGAACACCCTACCTGTCAAAATCCTGTCCAGCTTGTCAGGCCTAGTTCAAACCTTCCTCCACAATCCCTTCCCTGACTCTCCACTCAAGTGTGCATATGACTTTGCATGAGAGTTCTTTTCTCACATGGTTAGGAGTACTTAACATGCCGTCCCTGAATGATGTTGGTACCTCTAAGAGAAGGGCATATGCTGCCTGTTCAATCAGATGGAAGGAATGTTTAAAGTAGTGAGAAGGAAGGAACGAGGGTATGATCCCAGAATAAGCTCTCTCAGAGACTGTCCACTGTGAGGGAACCACCTTTCTGTGCACAAGGACTGCTGTGAAGATAATAAAAATATATATAGGCTACAATTAACTTTATTGACTGAAAAGTGTCAATGAAGAAAACTGGCCTGTATTTTCATCATCACTAAAATAGTATACATTTCAAAAGTAGCAACACAGAGGCAAATTTTAAAATTTAAAGTTTTAAAAAACCTTAAATTATGTTGCTACTTGCCAGCCACATGAGATCTATGGAACAGAGCTACTCATCATTGGCATAAACCTCAGAACCTGAGTCTGGAGATGAACCTGTCTGAGACACTGTGCCCTACAAAGCTCTAGAAATGAGAACATGAAGATTCTCCTCTGGCCTTCAGGACACCTGAGGCCTTGTTTTAGCTGAGATCCTTCTATGTTAACACAGTAGATTTCCTGAGTCTTAGGACTCCCGTTGTTTGTCTTACCTCATCATTCAGTCTCCTCTGAGGGTAAATACTGTGTTTTATACTCTTCACCATCTAGCGAGGGCTCAGCACAATGCCTTTTGCATAGTGTGGTTCATCAAGAAATTCCTGTTTATGATGATGGTGATGAAGAAATAGCTTGAGAGAAAGTTACTTCACCATGTGTGCTTAATTTTATTTTCTTTAAAACAGCACAGCTACTTAGTGGAAGTCATACTCAGGGAATGTTCTAAGTTGCACACACCTACAACCAGAGCTCCTGCTTCTTTTTACTCACCCTTCTGGACCCTCGCACAGTCCTACCTGCTAACAGCTGTGGTCCCATACATCAGCATGTGCCTGCTTGTACTTAGTATCATCTGAAAGGCTCTCAAAGGCATTGCTTATGCTAAACATGCCCTAAAAATATTTCTCCCACAGACCTAAAGTAGTACCTGAAATTTTCACCATTATTTTATTTTTTTGTATTAAGAACTCTGTTACCAGGGAGAAAAAAATACATTGTTATTTTTACTTAATGACATCTTAGCTCTGATTAGTTTATCTGCCAGGCCTCCCATTGCTCTGAACTCCCACAGCATTCAATATATATTCTTTTAACATTGCACTCACCACAGTACATCAGAATGGTCTCTTTCCCTGTTTGCACAAATCACTGTGACCTCCTCCAGGCTATCTCTAGCACCTGAACAAAGTATCCTGGCATATAGTGAGACCTCAAAAATATTTTGGAACCCAAACTTAACCTGTTTCTTAGGCAAACCCTAGAGAGTTCTGAAAGGAGTACCTAAAATGTCCTAACAAATGCACTACGTGATTAGTAAGAAGCTCACCCAAGACAAACTTGCTGTCATAAGTTGGTTAACCTTGACCAGTGGCTTACCTTTGAAAATGCGTAGACCCTGTTTCCACTAAGGTGAAGAGAATTACCCTCAGCAATTAAAAGCATGTCAGAGACAGACCCAAACCTAACCTCATACCTGTGTTCCCCATCCCAAAGAAACTGAGCCTGCTTCCTGAGGTCAAAGTCTTCATCACACACATTTCTTGTGTTAAGAGTCTGACACATATTAGGGACTAAAAAATAATAGCTAACAATTATATAGTGCTTACCATGTGCTAGATACATTCCTCTAAACATTTTAGATGCATTAACTCATTTAATCCTCACAATGATGAGGCAGCTACTCCTATCATCCCCATATTACAGATGCAGAAAATAAAGCACACAGGAATTTATATGATTGTTCCAGAATCCATGCTTTAAAATATTTTCCCTTAGTGCATTTAAATGGGGGTGAATAAATCTCTCCCTGAACCAGTTTCATAGCAGATTTCTCGGAACCTCTGGTACCACACTTAAGGTCTATCTCCTCCACCAGACTGTCACGAACGCAGGGGGTAATTCTTTGACGTATCACCCTCCCAAGTTCCTAGCGCAGCATTACTCAACGCGCAGGAGCAAGACCAGCATGCGTGCCTGTGGCCACCGGGCGGCACTGTGGTCGCACGTCCTTTGCTCCCTCCTTCCCACGCGACCCGAGAGGGGCGGGGCCATCGTGGGCGGAGCCTACGAGGAGCCCAGGCGGGGCGGGGCGGGGCGGGGGGGGGCAATCCCGGCGGGCCGCGCGCGCGGCCGCGTTTGAATGGGCCTGAGTGGGGCTGGGCCCGGGATCCCGGGGACGCTCTAGGCTTCCTGGCGCAGGGCGTCCGCGCCAGGGCTGGGCTGAGGTGCCGCGGGACCATGAGGCGCCGGTAAGTGATGGCGCGGCCCGTGTGAGCCCGGCGCCCGCCGCTGCCCCGCCGAGGCAGGAGTCGTCCTCGGACCTGGCCGCGCCTCGGGCCCACCTGCAGGCCCGCGGCGGCCTTGGCCCGGCCCGGGGCGGAACCCGCCGCCCGGCCGCCGCGGGGGACTGCGGGCTGCGGGCGCTGGAGGCGTGAGGAGGCTCGAGGGGTCCGGGCCAGGAGAGACGTGGACGGAAAGCGCTGTCACTTATTTATCTTCGGGTGGAGCCGACATCTGCGCCCCGCGGAGGGGGAAGGACGGAGCGCGTGAGGCGACCGGGTCGAGGACAGGTTTTCCCGAGAGCCGCCTAGGCCCGCCCGGTCCTGCTGTTCCCTTATTTTCTGGCGGATCTTCGGTTCCCTGACAGTTCAGCTTTTGTTTAAGCAGGGCAGAAGCTTGACAACTGCGTAAGAATTACTGGTGACGGTTTTTGAACCTTGTGTTTTCTGAAAAGTCGTTCTGGAGCAGTACCTAGGCTTGTACCGCACTCTTGAAGTTAGTTGGCTTAACTATGGAGATGACAAAGAGTTGGCTTGTTTTCTTCTGGCTTGTAAAGCTCCTGGAAAACAGCAGTGTCCATGTCAGTTGCTTTGCAGATTAAAAAAACAAACTAACAAATTCTGTAATAATCACCTGTTAGCATTAGCAAAAATTCTGCGAAACTGGTTCACATAGTAGCTTAAACTTGTGTGAATAGCTTACCCTGCTTTTTGTAAAACCAGCTTCAGACTTGAATCAGAACTTTATACATTGAGGCTTTTCTTCGGCTAACAACTGGTAATGTAATAATAAGAATGGTTAATATATGTGCTTTTTATATGCTTAGCACTGTTTTTGAAAGCTTTGGTTTGGGACAGGTACTATTATTATCATTTGAGGAGGAGGAAACTGAGGCACGGATAAGTAACATCTACAAGGTTACACAGCTAATGTAATTGAGGCCCAAGCAGGCTGGCTCTTCGCTTTTAACTATGCTGCTCTATTGCCTTCATGATATGTGGCTCTTTTTAGTTCACAGAGGTCTTTCGTTTCATTTACTTCTCTCAGCTGGAGATATAATACATTTGTAAGGTGCGTTTGTGTATTCATATATTCACACAGTATAAAATCTAGTTAACTGCTCTTGTTAACAGTCCTTAAATTTTGTGCACTGAACAAAAAACCCATTGGGTGTTTTAAGATAAATGGAGTTCATAAAATTCGTGTTTGTGTTGTAGTTTATAGTTTTAATTCCTTTGTATTCTTTACTGAAACTGTAGAAAACAGTTTGAAATCCCTCTATTCCTTAAAATATACCATCATATGTTAATGTTTTCATTCTGAAAACTTATTGACTGGTTTCTCTGTATTTGGAATGATTATACTTAACTAATAGCTCTATAACAAGCAACAAAGAACAAAAGCAAAATCATTTATAAGAAAATATCAGTTTACACTATTTATAGCAGAACATTTAAATTCATTCATCAAGCATCAAGCTTTTGATTACCTCTGTGCCCAGCACATTGTTAGGCCCAATAGCTGTACAACAGAAATGTGCCTGAATAACAAACCTGAGGGAGGTTAGTCTAGTTTGGGATATGAAATTAACAAATGAACAAATATATGTGTGTGTGTATGTGTGTGTATACATATACATACCCTTTGTTGGTTCAGTGGGTGTATGCTGAACTGAGCGAATCAATAGGCTTCTGCAAAGAACTGACAATTGAAGTATAGAAGAACTGACAAATGAAGTATAGATATAGGTCATTGAGTAGAAGTATGGATGGGGAATTTTAGTGAGGAAACTGTTCAAAACAGAACTGAGTATGAAAATGATTTTTCTAGGGAACAGTAAATCTGGTCTATTTGGAAAGTTCCTATAGATAAAAATAAGTTCGGGCAAGGCTATGACGAGTGTTGTATAAGACATAAGTCAAAGAAGTTTAGGTTTCATATATATGTACATGAGCTGAGAGATACGATTTTGGAAGTTTTAAAACTTTTAAATGGATGGTTCTCAACTGAGGATAATGGGGGTGGGAGGTGCTATTGGCATCGCCAGGAATGCTACAGAATGCTACTATAGGACAAGCTCCTCCATAAGAAATAATTGCCCCAAATGTCAGTGGTCCTGAGACTGAGAAAGTGTTTTAAGTTGATTGTTTAGATGGCCAGTTCTGCTTCCATGTGCTGTAGATAAATATGAATGATGAATTTTAGGAGTGTGAGTACAAGCAGTACTAAACTTGGGGAGAAGCTGGCTCAGAGACATCAAAGGAGGAGGCTGCTTGTTGGAGTTCTGGAAAGGAGAGACTGTGAGGAGATAGGATGAGAGCAATGAGAATGAACAGGTAGTGGTAAAATGAGACAATTATTTAAATAATATTTTTTCTAAGTTTTAAAATAATGCATGTCCTTTGTAGGAAATTTAGGAAATATAAACTGTGAAAAAAAAAAAACAGTTATAATACCCTTTCATAAAGAACAACTAACTGTTAATATTTTCATGTAGTGGTTCCTTTCAAAACTTTTTTTATGCTGCTTTCCTTTTCATAAAACTAGGATTATACATTTTTTTTCCTATGGTGATTGGGTTTTTTGTTTGATTCTGTTTGACTCAGCATATCATGAGCATTTCTCATTCTTTGACAAATGTTCTTTTTAATGGTCAGTCTTTGTTTTTGTATGTAGTCTTTTGAAATTAGGAATTTTGTATTCAAAAGACATTTTGAAGGAAGAACTATTAAAATAATGACTGATTAAAAGTCTGCTCTATCTCAAAGATTTTAAATCTGGAAACTCAAAGAGTAGTGGAGCTACTGAAAATAAATTGGGAGTCTCCTAATACTTTTCATTTTAAAATGTAAACTGCCATTCACAGTGACACATAATGAGATTTTAATGAGGACCCTTGAATACCTATCAGCTCTTTCTAAAACTCCTATAATTAATCTTCGATTTTCTTTTCCTCTCTTTTCCTTTTCCTTTTTCTTTTTCTTTCTTTCTTTTTTTTTTTGGTACTAAACTTATTTTTCAGTTCTTATCAAGACTTCTACTTTCTCTTTCTTGGTAAGGTTTTTAAATATATATTTTCTGTAGAATATTAAATAAGGCTCAGTCTTGTTGGTGATGGATTTTTAGAGATTTAAGGCTAGTTTGGGATTTTTAAAATGTATTGATTGCTACAGTTTATAAGCAAGAAGTGAGAAAGAATTATCTTTCAAACTGCATGTCCAGTGATGGGATGCCTCATAACATCACGCTAATCAATATGCCATTGCTATTTTATCAGTCACTAAACTTATTGATCTACGTCAGTTAATTTGATGTTTTCTGGAAAATGCATTTAGGAAAGTAAATTTAAAAACCTTAAAACTAATACAAATGATACTTTTATTGGAAACTTACTTTTCAAATTACGTAGGATATAATTTGACATTGTTAAATTAAAATGTAATGTTTACTACTTTGCACTATCTCTAAGTATCTTCTCAGTAATAGTTAATATCCATTAACTTTGGAGAAGTCTTTTACTTCCTATCTTTGTTCTTTGGACACAATCAGGGTAGAGATGGGAGGCAGGGTCTTCTGAAAGGTACCACCAGTTTTCCTCCCCTATAACCACCTCTCTTTCAGTTTTACACACTGACTAAAACCCTTTTTCCCTTGAACAAGTCACACAGGAATCCATCTCCTGTGAATGAATCATGAATGCCATTCTAGCATTTCTTCTTACCAGTATAATCTTAAAACAGGTAGCTAGATGTTATATGGGAAAGGCACAAACACTGTAGGAAGTTCTATGCCCCTGGCTCTCCTGTTAGTAACTGAATGTTCTTGGTCAAATCCCTTAATCGTATCTGTAAACTGAAAGTAACTTGAAGGTCTTTTCCAACCCTTAAGAATCTGTGACGTATTTCTTTTTCTTTTTTTTTTTTAAGTTTACTTTTTTTTTTAAAATTTTTTATAGTGACATTGGTTAACAAAATCCAGTAAGTTTTAGGTGTACAATTTAACAATAAGGCATATACATATATTGCATCGTGTGTTCAATATTTATTTTTCAAGGGTAATTACCTCTTAGGAAACTATCAGTCTTTCACATCTTAGTGTGGATTAATCATAGATTATTTCTTCCAAAGGCATTTGTAAAAGCTACTCCCATATACTAGCTTTGGGAGAAGAATTTTAGAAAGGAATTTAAATGCCACAGGATATACATTCCAGGAAGTCAGGAATCTTTGTTTGTAAACTCATGTTTCCCCAATGCCTAGAATGGTAATTAGCCTGTCCACATGTACTTAATTTTGTTAAATGACTGAAGGAATGAAGGAATGGGTTGTTGAAGAAAAGACAAGCTCCTCGGAGTACTGCACAGATGCTCCAGTTACCTTAAAAGAATTCAGAATACAAACCAACCTGATTATAACCTAGTCATTCTTAAAATTTAGAAATACCTCCTAATGGTAGTAAAGTGGTCACTTGGTTGGCTTTCAGAACTATTAAATAATTACTACCCTGATCACCCCTCATACTCACAAAATAGAATTTTTCTTTTGTGCCAGCTTGACTTTTCAGTGTGCCTTTTACTCTTACTTGCAAAAACCTATGCCCTTCCCATTCTCTGTACCACTTAATGTCATCATTAACAGTATTTTTAGTGTTGTAGCAAAAATTTTAATTTTTGCCTTTCATCTATGGAGGATTCAACTCACAGCAGTTGGAACATAGTAGTCTTGGCCTTCTTATTCCAGTCTACAACTAAGTCTACAACTACCATATAAAATAATCTTCAAGAATAGTTTTTAATTGTGTGCATCCTATACAAAGCTTCTCAGTAATCCTGTTTTATCTAAAAATGAAGTCCAGATTTTTGGCCCATTGTTCAAGGACTTCTCTGCATTTCAGCCATTCTACTTTTCTAGTCTGTTTCCCCTACAGTGACCTGGAGTCAATAAGTATTTAATTATTGAGTAGTTGGTATAGATAATAATGAAACAAAAAAGCACAGCAATTCTTACTAGAAAGTATGTTTCTACACAAGGAAGGCTCTTAGTCTATTTCTCAAGAAGACTGTATGGAGTGGCATTCATAATTTGGGTGAATTATTTACGGAAAAAAATATCATTAGGGACAGAATCCTTAAAATTCTATATAGACATTTTTTTTCTCTCCTTGTTGGCAGACCTGTTTGGAAACTAAGTAATTATCAGAGGAATATTAAATATGTGTATTTAGTGGCATCAGTTGACTACTGAGTGAGGCTGACTACATTATTTTGTGCCCACAGCATTGCTTGTTGGTTTTATCAGTCTGGATGGGCTTGTTATTTTGCAGTAACAGATAATTCCCAAATTTCAGTGGCTTAGAGTAACAAATATTTATTTTTCCTCAATTCATGTTACATGTAAGTTGTCTAGGGACTCTGTTGTATATTGTCCATGTTCAGGAATGTGGACAGATGGAACCTTAACCTAAGGACTGTTGCTGGTTACTTTTATCTTAGGGGAAAGATAATAGAAGTAAATCACACATAGTGGCTTCTAAAGACATCTGTTTATATTTCATGAGTCAGAAAATGGCACATGACCATACCTATCTTCAAGATGATGGGCAAGTATAAATCTGCCATGTATCTAAAAGGAGAAATGGAATATAATGGCACAGTTCTAATATTTACCACAATTGGACACTTCCCCACTGATATTTGTAAAAATTTTGTTAGTACTCTCTCAGGGCTGACCATTATCTTTTACGGTTGACAATCTTTAGATATATTTCGTTGTTCATTGGCTATTTATTAAGCATCTACTGTATATCAGACTATTCTAGATACAATGAATATGGTTTCTGCTTTCATGGAGCTCACAATCCAGTAGGAAGACATGGACAGTAAGCAATTTAGCTTGCTTATTTCAGATGATGATAAGTGCTATGGAGAGAAAAGAATACAAGGTACTGATATAGAGGATGATTGGAGGTGAGGGTCGGGTTATTCTTGATTGGGTGGTCAGGAAGATCCTCTCAAGTGGGTGACAGTTGAGGAGCAGCAGCCCTGAGTATTTGGTAGGAATATTTTAAGCAGAAGGAATGGCGTGGAAAAAAAGTGGAAATGAGTTTGTCATGTTTAAGGACAGAAAGCCAGAGTGGCTGGAGCATGTAGGAAGACTGATTTATAGTTCAAGGGAAGACAATAGTAGTTTGGTCCAGGACAGTGGTGATAGAAATGGAGAGAAATGGACAGTTTAGGAATATATTGTATATTTGGCCAAGGAGCAAGGGAGTTAGAAAGGCAGCAAACAGTTGTACTAAAAAAGTGAATGGTATATTAACTGTGTCAAAGCGAATGGTATATTAACTGTGCTTTTATAAACTATATGAGACACTATTACACTGGTAGAGTAATAACATTCTATTGACTTGTTTAGTTTTATTTGGAGTCCTTTAATCCCTTCCAGATTCTAATCAGAAATACCTTTATTGACTGAACAAGATGTTAAAAAGGATCCTTAAGGTGTCATTGTTTTGTGTATGTGTGTATGTATGCGTGTGTGTATGTATACATATGTATGTGTATATATACATTGTGTGTGTATATATATTTACATTTCTGAATTTAAGAAGACAAAGGATTGTTTTTCCTCCCTGTGAATATTTCCAGAAAAAATAGTGGAATAATCTAACAGGGAGAGTAAGAGATATTCACCAAAACATGTTAAGATAATCATCTACTTGGCTTAAAAAACTCTGTCTTCCCAAAGATTCAGGTATTTATATAGCTATTTAAGAAGAGATGTATAGTATACTTTTAATATATTTTAATTTAGTTAAAATATAATACTTGCATTTAGATATGAAATTCAAAAATTCCAAAAGTCCCTTGCACCTCATCCCTCAGCCACATATATCTTCTCTCTAGAGTGACATTTGTCCCTAATTTCTTGTGTATCCTTCCAAAGACATTAAATGAATATACAAGCAAGCACTCAAGTACACATTTTGTTTTTACTCAACTGGTAGCATACTGTCCTGCACCTTGTCGTCCCTCAACTCCTTTTTCCAGGCATAAAGTCACTGAAAAAAAATAACTCTATTGGTTTAAAACTACTGGTAGAGGTTGTGATGATAAATAACCTCCTAGCTCTCAGAATTTAGCTAACTTTGTTTTCTCATTATTAAAACTGAGGAAGAGGTGATGGGAAAGTAATTCTCATTTGGCATCAATTTTATAAATTTTATTTCAGGGTGATTTAGTCATAAGAAAGTTAGAATTCAGTTTGGTCTAATTGATTGAAATGATGTATCATCATGTTTTATCTACTGAATCTCCAGAAATCTGTATTTTCATGTTTGACCTGTCTTCCTGAATTTGACATTATTTCTCAAACCAGCCTTCCATGGGAAGCTGAATTAAGAGAAAGTGGTATGATGAATCATCATTCAGCCTATAAAAAAACCGTCAGGATTTATTTCAGGTACTAGGGGTTTTGAGTTATCCTGAACACAGAATCATATTAAAGACATTTAGTTTTATGATTTGAATATTTAGTGATTAACAGGCTCTGACTATTTGATAAATAGGAATAAACCTAGCAAATGTACAAGAGAATCCAGGTAACTTGATGGGGTACCCTTTCCCTGGATAGTGGGTGAATAAGCACTGCTTATGTTTGTCTCTGTGCTTCTCTTTTTCTTCTCTGTGTTACTCACCTTCTCCCCTAAAGGCAGTCCATTGCCATATCTGACACATTCTTTCAAATTGTCAACTTTCAGTTAGATTAGAATCTAGAAGGGATTAAAAGGCTTCACACAAACTAAAAAAGTCAGCAGAATGTATCATTACCAGCGTAATAGATTCATACAGTTTTTAAAAAGTACAGTTAGTATACCATTCACTTTGTTGCTTTTTGACTATAGCGTTTCTAACTCCCTTCCCCACCCCTTTGTCCAAATATACTTAAGAAGAAAATGTTACATTTAGAGAATCATGTAATCTTTTTTTGAATATGGTTTGACATTAAAGTATGGTGTTGCTTTTTTTTTTAGTTCTAGTGATAAGTTGTACCTGCTGTACATTGAGTTGCGTGAGCTGTTCAACCCAGCATTTGTTTTGAGCACTCTTATAATAGTTATGAAAATAAATTTTACACATTAAATTAAAATTTAGTAAAACACTCATTGAGAATCACTGGGTGAGTTCTGCTGTACTAAACATTTAGAGAGTAATGTTACAGAAAATAACAATTTTTAATACAGTAAAACTCACCCAGTGATTCTCACTTTCAAAGAGACTTTTTAATATGTAGGAAAATAAAATGCTCATGATAAAATATAGCATGTAGAACTAAACTGTATGAGAGGGTAAAACATCAGAATATTATTGGTGGTTGAATTACAGTGATTTTTTAAAAATTTAATTAAAATAAGTGATACTTTATTTTTACTTAATTTTTAATTGAAGACATGATTTAAATTTTTTTCCCTGTCTAGTAATACTTTATTTTGAAAATAAGTAACACAGGAAATGCAGGATTTGGTATAAAGGGAGCATAAAGTAAGAGGTTTCTCTGCTGGCCCCAGCTTTGCAGTTCACGTCTATGGAAGTGTTCAGTGTTTGCTGATATATTCTAAAGTGAAAGGGATACTTTTATTCATCTTTATTTCTGACTTTTTCTTTTATGCAACATATTTTCTTTTGTTCCCAAATCTAGGGGTATGTAGTGAGAGAGTGAGGAACAGGACATATTCTTCCTGCACACATCTATTTTTGTTTCTCTCTCTTTCCTCCACCCCTGGTTTTCATATTACTTTTGCTGAAACAAAGTTGACTGCATCTACAGCTGTTAAAGAGAACTCTACCTCTAGTCCAAGAGCAAGGACGTGACTTTTTAACTGTATCATTGCAGAACATTGCTATATAAATAGCCTATAAGTAAACTTTGGTCATTAAAGTAATGTAGTATCTTATCTTTTAACTTTTAATCATACAGAAAAGCAGAGAGGAAGATATAATGAACATTCCCAATTGTCCAGCTTCAACGGTTCCCAACAGTTCTTGATTTTTCCCTACTCTTTGCAAATCCTATATCATCTCTTTTCATTGTATGATGGATGTATCTCTAAAAGATTCTTCTTTAAAAAGGCATTACCACAACACTGATCAACTAGAAATAATTAACAATGACTAATAAGTCTTTACTCTCATATACTACTGATGGGAATGCAGAATTATACAACTTTTAAAAGTTTGTCATTTAAAAAATTTTTTTTCAGTTTAAGTTGACGTTCAGTATTGTTTTATATTGGTTTCAGGTTAGACTTTTTTTTTATTTAACTTTTTTTATTTAACATTTTTCTTAAAAAGTTAAATATAGACCAACCATACATCCCAGCTGTTCCACTCCTAGATATTTATTTACCCAGGAGAAATGAAATCTGTTCACACTAAGATTTGATCATGACTTTAACAGTTTTATTGGTCACAGCCCAGACTGGAAACAATCCAAATGTCCATCAGCAGGTGAATGGATAAGCACATTGTGGTATAGCCACACAATAGGATACTGTTCTGCAATAAAAAGTAGACTTGATACATGTAACAGCTTGGATGATTCTCAGAATAATTATGTTGCATTCAAGAAACTATTACCTCCTCCATCCAAAAAAGATAGTGTAAACACATGATCCCATTCATATAAAATTCTAGAAAGTGGAAACTATAGTGGCAGAAAGATCAAATGGTTGGGGAAGGATTACAGAGGGGCACAGGAAATTTTTGGAGAGATGGAGGGTTCACTATCTTGATTATGATAATGGTTTAATGGGTGTATATGTATGGGCGTATTCATAAGTACACTTTAAGTGTGTGCAGTTTATTATATGTCAGTTTTACTTTAATTGTAAACATAACTTCTTAATCACATATCCAGCCAATATTCAAACTTTCCTGATTCTTTACACTTAACAGTTTTTAAAAGAAACTATTATTTAAGCAACATCCATATATTGTATTCAGTTGATCCAGTCTCTTTTAATGTGTGGGTTCCTCCTCTTATTTTTTTTGCAAAGTATTTGTTGAAGAAACTGAGTTTTGTCTCCCAAGGAATTTCTATTTTTTCTGGATTTTTCTAATTACATTTCTGTGCTTATTGCGTTCCTTTCTGTGTTCTGGATTTCCTTTTAAACTAGTAGTTGGTAACAAGTAGTTGAGCCTTGAACATGTTCAGGTTAGGGTTTTTTTGGCAAGAATATTTAATAATAATGCCATGTAGTGTTTCTTGTTGTGTATCACTTCAGGAGGTATATAATGTCTGGTTGTCTCCTTTTTTGTGATGTGAAAGTTCACTAATGGTTTGGATGTTGTCACACTGATCTGTCTTTTATGAAGTTCTCCAACAGCTGTATCTGCTTTTGCTTTCTACTAATGCTCAAGTGGAACCATCATTTCTGGAGAACTAAAAATATGGAAATAAGAAAAGCCTAGACTCTAATTTTTGAGTACATATGAGCTTTACTATGGTTGCTTAAATAGTGAGCTTTCCTTCAATTCATTTGTCTTCAGCACTTAGATCTAGTGTGACCTCAAATATATTTCTGGATGCTTCTCTACCTCTCAGATTAGATGTATTGCTGATACCTTTTAGCAACCTGTACTATCTCTCTTTTATAGCACTTAGTTGTCATATTTATTGGCTTTCTTGTGATTCTTCCCCAGTAGGCCATGAGCTTCTCAAGAAATAAGATGTGTAATTTTTTTTTTTTTTTGCTTTTTCACATTCATTGGAGCAACATTGGTTAATAACATATAATTATCAGGTGTACAGCTTTGTAATATGACATCTGTATACTCTATTGTGTGCTAACCTCCCAAAGCCTAGTCTCTTTCTGTTGCCATATATTTGACCCTCTTGACTTTTTCATCCCCCTTACCCCCATCCCCTTTTGTTGTCTGTATCAATCTATTGTCTGAATCTATGAATTTTTTTTGTTTGTTGTGTTTAATACATGTATTTCTTATTCATCTCTTGACATATAGTAGGTGCTCAGTAAATGTCGAATTGAATACATGCACTCTCTTCCCTTTATTCATTCAAAAACTTGACCTTAAAATACTAGGATTTTGTGGTGATAGTCATTTGCTCACTTTAGGGTATACCATATATATGTGATTTTTTTTAACACATGTTTTATCTAAGAGTTGCTGAATTTCCTTTTAGGTTGTATATATAAAGGTATGAAATCAGTCCCAGCCCATGAGAAGTTTTGCAGTCTAGTTGGCAAGAGGAGACACACCTAGATAAGTTAGTGCTAAATGTCTTATACTTAGGCCCTCAGTTATTGTTTTTTTGTTAAAGTTTTAAACTATGCAATATTAACTAAGTGCCATAAAAAGGTGGTGAAGGGAGAGATCAATTAAAATTGTAATCAAGAAATGCTTCAGAGAGGAAGATTTGAACTCGTTGTAGCAGAGAGGCTGTGATGAAATGGAAAGGAAGGAAAGAGATTTTTCAGGGAGAAAAGTTTCCATGAAAATCAAGTTATCAGGAAGGACAGGCAGGAAATATTAATAACAAAAGCTTAGAAAATGAGACCTAATGCTATAAAATATGCTTTCTGTGTTTAAGGATATTTACAGTGAGCATAGGAGTTCCTATCCTTTCCCCTGTTTTTCTTTAGTGAAAGCTTTAATGTTAGATTTTAAGCTTTTGTCATATTCTCATAAACTGACTCTTGATCTCTCTGTGAAGTTTCATTGTCAGTACTCTGCTTTTTCTCTCCCCCAGAATTTATCTACTATTTTGAAGTCACTGTAATGACTTACAATGTTTTCTCCTTAAGTTTTAATAGTTTGGTAGTTAATTGATTTATCACTCCCTACCCCCCAATCTCTTTATCCTAGTTTCCTCCTGTATTTTTTTTTTAAACATCAACCCTAATTTATTGTCTGCAGGTTTTCATATTCTTTTGGAGTAAGGCAGGGTAAAAACACAAACTTTTTTAATTTTATTGAGGAAAATGAGGCTTAGTTGCTTTTAGATCCCATAGTTATGTGGGAAAGGTGGGAATTTGAACATAGGTCTCTTTGACCTAATCTTTTAGCTATACCAGCCTTTAAGGTTGATAAGTCTTTAATTTTTCACTCACATAGTAAGTTGTGATACCTACTGCATTGTGAGCTGAAAGCTGCCCTGCGAGCTGGGAGAGGTAGGAAGAGCCTGAAGGCCTTTACAGAGTAAGCTTTTAACTCCCACTGGCCTCCAAGTGAGAGCACTCATTCAACCTCATTGC
Source organism: Cynopterus sphinx (assembly GCA_030015415.1). Lineage (NCBI taxonomy): Eukaryota > Metazoa > Chordata > Mammalia > Chiroptera > Pteropodidae > Cynopterus > Cynopterus sphinx. The sequence continues at coordinate 80,812,754 of CM057384.1, forward strand.
ACATAGAGGGCACTGAGTGCATCTACCATCTTCAGGGCTAGACTCAGCGCACAGGATTGCGTAGAATAAAGGGAAAGCCAGAGGGCTGGCCTTAATAATCACCAGTCAAAAAAATATTCCAGGTGCTTTCTGGATGTTCCAGGATGGAAGGGTAGACCAGTTGCCTGGAGAGAAAAGCATGGATATGGCCCCAGTTGAGCCCTGTCACTTCTGTCAAGTGAGTGCTAAGGGTCCCAGGAGTCTGTTGAAAAGCTGTGAATGACATGTGTTCTGCACCCCAGTTTTTTAAAGTCAAGTTATTGATATATCTTTTACATGAGTTTTGAGAAGCTCACAGGTCTGTGTTCACTATGACAATCAAGGTATAGGACATGTTCCTCACCACAAAAAGTTTACTCTTATCCCTTTGTAGTCAACTTCTTCCTTCCCCCAAATTCTAGCAACCATTGATATTTTTCTTTCCCTATACTTTGGCCTTTTCTATAATGTCATAAAAATGAAGTTGTATAATGTTTAGCCTTGGTTTCTCTCTTATAACATAAGACATTCGAGACTTATTCTCATGTCTGTGTGTATCAGTAACTACTGTGTGCATCAGTAATTCTTTTTATTGCGGAGTAGTTGATAATTTTTATAGAAAAAATTATTTAAAAATTCTAGGAAAGTAAGCATTTCAAATGAATTGAGGTGATCAGACATTGAATTTTCTTGGAACAAACATGATTTATGCCTCTTGACCCAGAATAATTTTTAATATGTCCTTTCACTCTCAAATGTGTCATAGTTTGGATGATAAATTATATAGTTGCTATAAAATGAGTGACAAGATAGTCGTAATTTATTTACTCTATGAAGTTGTCAGATTTGCCTTCCAAAATATCAGAATTATATGTATTTATATTTTATATAAATATTATGAGTAATAATTGTAATAATTTAGATGTAATCTCATTTTTATCTTCACAACCATATTTTCATATAATGTATTGGTTAAGAGTGAAGGCAATAGGGACAGAATGCTTAGATTCCAGTATGAACCCTTATACCTTTCTTGCTTTTCAACCTTAGGAAAATTATGTAATCTGTCTGTGCCTCAGTTTCCTCACTTATAAGAAGGGCATGATATATTTATAGTGCCTGTGGCTAGCACATGTTAGGCTTTTGATAAAGCCTAGCTATTACTTTTAATTATGTTATTGTTATTTGATTAATACCAGTGCAATGGAATCTCCCTCTTGCAACAAAAACCTCCTGTCCTCCCCATATAAAAAAAAAATAGTGGGGGAAATTTTGCTTTTTTTCTTTTCTAATTAAAAAAATTATTAATCTCTAATGGTATAGTACCTGATTTTGAAAGCCTTTGACATTTAAGTAGTGGTCATAAAGGGTGATATATAGGGATCATGAACAGACTGGTGTCAGGAAAATCAAATAATTCTTACAGCAATTTAGGCTTGAAGTAGTAGTGCTAGAGATTTGACAGTGAAAAGGGGCAGGTCAGAATGGATCCCTGAAGGAATATTCAAGAAGACTTAGTTATTGGTTGGGAAGAAGAAGAGAGAAGTCAAAATAACTCCCAGGTTTCTTCTAGTCTGAAAGAAATTAGATGCCAGTAATTTAAAATGTAGTAGACAGGAAGGACAGCCAGTTGGTTTGACATTGGAAGAGATTGAAGAGGTTTGTTTAGATGTGTTGACTTGGACATAGCAATTGCAGATCAGGAAGCTGAACACATAAGTCAAAGGAGGGACTAGAGTAATAGCTGAAGCCGTGAAAGAATGTTTTTCCAATTTTAGTTTAGAGAGAGAAGAGTAGTTGAAGAAAAGGGAGTAAGAGAACAAGGAGAGTCATGATATTCTGTGCCATGTGAACAGAATAATTGGGGGGCATTAAAGTGAAGAAAAACTAAATGTTGAAGAATGAGCAGTCTTTAAAGTTGGCTTTGCTGACCTTAATGAGCATCATCAGTGCTATAAAGGCTCCTTTATAGCTTCAAGAGATGTTGAAGATGCATTTTTTTTTTCAGATGAGAGAGCAAAATAAAAAAGCAAGATCGTACAGGGTTAAAGGGAAAATGGAAACTTAAAAAGCACTTATTGTAGAAATTTGGCAGGAAAGAGAAGTAGAGAAAGAGTATAGGAGTTGATAGGGGAAACCTGAGCATATTTGAAAGCAGAAGGGGAGGAATCAGTTCAAAGGGAGAAATCAAAGATATGAAAGTGCGTGGGAGTTAAGTCACAAATGAGGTGAGAAGGCAAGAATTGAGAAAATTAGATGGAATTGCCCTATTTTGGAAAAGTTAAACTATTCTTCCTATGAAATGTTACCTCCGTGTGTTGGCATTTACACACTTTTCACTTTTTTACTATAATGGAGTTATATAATTAAGCCACTTTTTAAAAGATGGTAACCTTATTAGGTTAAAGTATTTATTTCCTTAGACTATGAAAATAACTCTCATTCATTGTATAAAATAGAGAAATGTCTAAATGAAGGAAAAAATCACATGTAATTCCACCAGCAATAAATAACTTCTGTTAATGTTTTGGTAGAATCCTTTTGAATGGATTGATCTTTATATATACACACACTCACCCAGGATCATACTATATTCTGTTTTCTGTTCTGCTTTTTAAAATACTATTATTTTTAACCACTTTACAAAATATTCTTTGTAAATAGTGTTTCTAATATTCTGTTGTAAACACTGATCCCATTTGGATCAACTTTAATGTTCTCAATTCCCTTTTACCTCCATATTTTTTAACTTGATCCAAAATCCGTTACTAAGCATAAGTGCTAAAGATACCAAAGCAGGTATTGAGAGTTAGGTAGCTGAATTTAGGAGGAAGAAATCAGTATCTTTAGGACCTACAGATTGTCTTGGAAAAACCTCATGTTCACCTTTACCTTCTCTTCATCTTCCTCTCCTCTTCACTGAAATTCTTGAAGAAAATAGTTTGTGTTCAGTTCATCCTACTCTTTCATTTTATTGTGTGTGGCAGCTGCCTCATAGAGAAACCTATGGTCTCTATAAATCCCCTGTCGGGTCCCTTAAAACAGAGAAGAAAAGGTTACCTTTACTGGGTGAGGGTTCTCTTATAGTTTGTATTTAGTCCCTCTTTTGTCATCTCCTCGGAAAAATAGTACACACATCTTAATTTGGCTTTTTTTTTTTTTTTTTTTTGGCTATTCCGGATTGAAAGTGATGACTAACTGTGCTTGGGAATGAATTGGATTCAATTAATGAAAACAAAGATGTGGTGGAATGACATGGATTCTATGCCCTACATCCTGCCACTAACTAGCTAAGTGTCCTTGGCCAAGTTTCTTGACCTTTCTGAGTTAAAAAAAAATTAGGCCAAAGCTTTAAATTCTAAAACCTTTTTATTATTATAAAATAGTGATTATAAACTTTTAGCCTCAAGACCTGGCAAATATCGTACATACCCTTTGTACAAGTGAGAGTGACTGGCATGGTGATTGGAGAATCACTGATACCAGGAATATTAATTATTATAATTCTTTGTATATAACTATGCTTTGTTTTTGTAGAAGAGGAATGAAATTGCCTAGTGAAATTATAGTTAACTAAAATATAAATAATTTATATCTTATGGTAGATGAATGTAAAAAGGCTTAGGTTAATTTGCTCTCGAGCTGTAACTTCAGTTATTAAGAGACAAAAGTCCAGACATGTTTCATTCCTGTGTGATGAACGTTCTCACTAGGAGTAAGTAGGGAGTATCTGCACAGAGTGCTATTTAATCTCTCTGATTTGGCAGCCATTGTAGTAAATTATATGAGTAAATTTCTTTTCATCTTTCTGATAGGAGATAACTGCTATATAAAGGGTATTCATCCCTCCAGCTCCTTCTACATGCCACTGTTTTTCTGCCTTCTCAGGAAAATATCCATAGCAATTACTGTATTGTCTTTATTTAAGAAAATGCACACTATAGCCAATGTTCAGAGTAAGTTAAGTTAGTATTTTGGTTTCTTCTCTTTCTCTTAGCCTTTGCTTTATCTCTCAAGGCCTTGTTTCCTTTTATTCGTTTTTCATGAAAAGATTGTTCTATTTTCTATAATCACTGTCTTCAACCACTCTTGATCCCACTTCAGATTATTCCCTTTTTGTATATTGCCAAATGGCACTTCGGAAATTCCTAGGAACCTCAACAATTGCTTTAACTATTTGAGTAGCACTGTTAAATGCTCTTGGGGGAAAAGGATAATCTTATATTTTGCCCAAGAAAGGTACCTCCAAATGCATAATGCATAAAACAAAATGGAATTTGTAGTACAAAAGTCCTTTGTAATGAGACTTTACCATTACAATTTTGATAATTTCCTTCACTTTTTAAAACTTTATTAAATTATTACAATTTGCATACCATAAAATTCACCTCATTTAAATGTACTGTTTACTGTTTATACAAAGTTGTACAGTCATTAACCTAATCAAATTTTAGAACATTTCCATCATCCCTCAAAGAAACCTTGCAGTTATTGCCACTCCTACCCCAGCCCTAGGCAACCATTACTCTACTTTCTGTGTCTATAGGTTTTACTTTATGGACATTTTCTATGAAGCCAATCACATAATATGTAGTCTTTTATGTTCAGCTTTTTTCATGTAGGATCGTGTTCATACATATTATAGCATGAATCAGTTCTTCATTCCTTTTTGATGCTGAGTAATATTCCAAATAGATATACAACATATTTTTTATCCATTCACCATTAGGTAGGCATTTGGGTTTATCACATTTTTGGCTCTTCTGAATAATGTTATGAACATTTGCATACAAGTCTTTCTGTAAACATAAACTTTCATTTCATATGAATAAATATGTAGGAGTAGAATAGCTGGGTGATACAGTAAATCTATATTTAACATTTTAAGAAACCGAGAAACTATTTTCCAGAGTTACTGTAACAGTTTACATTCCCACAGTAATGTGTGAGGGTTCCAGTTTCTCCACATTTTTCTCAACACTTGTTATTATCTGTTGTTTTTATTACAGCCATGCTAGTGGTTGTGAAATAATATCTCATGTGGTTTTGACTTGCATTTTTCTAATAATGTAAAGTCCTTCACTTTTTAAAAAAATGTGACTTTTTAAAAAAACTTTAGCCTATGAAGAAATGAATATTTTTCCCATATAAATGGGAGACAGACTACCAATAAATGTTATCTGCTAAAGGAAAAATATTCACATTTTATAGGCTTAAAAGTGTGTGTGTGTGTGTGTGTGTGTGTGTGTGTAATAAGCAGGGTTAATTTATGGATAAAGGATTCTAGTAGTCTGTACTTGAAAAGGTCAAACTAAAGACAAGGTGAAAGCTGTTTCAGCTCATTAGTTTTACATAGTAAAGAATGGAATTTTTACTAATTCATTCAACATGTACATATAGAGCACATTCTATATGTCAGGCAGTGTTGTAGGTTCTGGGAATGTAACAGTGAACAAGCAGACAAGGTCTCACCCTTCATGGAGTTTATATTCTAGTGGAGAAAACATGATAAATAGACAAATAGATATGTCTAGTAGTGGTAAATATTATCAAGAAAAATAGGGTAGGGAAGGCTAAGAAGATAGAGAAATGAAGGTAGGTACTATTTTAGAGGGCAGGTCAGGCAACACCACTCTGAGGAGGGGTTATTTGAGCAAGAACTTAAAAATATTATAAGGAAGCAAAGCATAAGAATGTATGAGGGGAAAACATTCCTTGGGTACAGAGTACAGCTTTGAGATGAGAAATTTTATAATCCATTCTCCATTAATCGGGCAAATGTTGATGTAAATATAAAATTTCTTTGGTACATTAGAACAAGTTACTTCTCTAAATCTATATTTTTAAAAATGGAGATTATAATTTCTGCATCAGAGATTGTACTGATGAGTAAATGAGATACTCAATATAAAGCATCTGTAGTTCAGTGTTAAGTGTTAAAATGGTGGTAACTATTATTTTATTGGAAATTATTGTTGTTATTGTCACACTACCCATTTAAGCTTTCAAAATTAGTTTTCCATCTGGTATTCTTTAGTATTTGTATTTTTTAAAATTTATAAAATCTTAAATCAGTTACAGCTGTTTTAAGAACGTTATATCTTAACGAAATAGGGTCATTTAGCTTCAAACTATTATTATCATTCTAGTATATTTATTTATTTTTAAAATATGAATGATATGAATGATATCTCCAGTTTTATTTCTCAAGGTTCATTTGTGAGAGGCAACTTGAGATATATTGATGAGTTGGATTCCAAACAGTTGATTTTTCATAGATTGTTTAATAAGATTAACTCATTTGACAGAAACAAGGGTTTAGTCTAATATTGATTAATTTACAAGAGTCTTTGTTGGTTTGGTTTTTTGTCTCATTTGTGTTTCATGGGTGCAGTTTGTTATTATCTCTTGAGGATTTTTTTTTGAAAGTTAGGTTTATTGAGACATAAATGTACATATAATAAAAATTCACCCTTTTTATTGCATAGTTTTGACAGGTAACTATTGCCACAATCAAGATATAAAACAGTTCTTTGAGGATTTTGACCATCACTGATGTCAGTGTTTTTAAATGTGTGTGTATGTGCATGTGTATTTCCCTCTGTGATTGATCTTTTGTACTCTTTTCTGGAGTATATAAGCCTGGCTGCAAGCCTCTCCAAGGCAGGTGGTAGAAAGCAGTTTAGGGTCTCAACATGCAGTACGTAAACTTTCACTTGATTCTTCCCGCTGCCTGGCATTTAAAAAACATTCCTCTCATTTTCATTTGTATCTGTTTCCAAGCCCAAGGACTGTGTTTAAAATTATACATACAGTAAATTTCTAGTCTTTTAATGGAATTCAGAAGGGGATCTAGGGATCTAATTGTCTTAAATGGATATTCGGTCATTCTACTTGTTCTTAAGTCCAACTTTATCTACTTCTTGAGGTTCTCAGTATTGCTAGTTCCTGAATGTTTTAGGGATTCTGCTTTTCACCTTTCCTCACAGCTGATTAGAGATTTGGCTTTCTAAGATCTTCTAAGTCATTTATCACTTCTTTTCATTTTCCAAAATATTGTTGCCATTACCTCCTCCTCTTTGACCTATGGGTTTTATGTCTTTAAAAACCCTTTACTGTCATTGTAATGGGATTTAAGAAATGAGTAGAAGTAATTGCACGTGTTTAGCTTACTATCTTTAAAAGTCTCCCTTTCCGGATGGGGTTCCATAGTGTAGCTGTTAGCACGTCTTCTTTATACACAGTGGAGCCACGGTCCATGGTCTATGGCCATGCCACCCTGAACAAGACCGATTACTGATCTCAGGAGCTAAGCAGGGTCAGGCCTGGTTAATACTTGGATGGGACACCACCTAGGAAGTTCAGGTAACATAGGCATAAATCATGAAAAAAAAAAAGTCTCTCTTTCTTTCAAAAAAAATTTTTTTAGTTAATTAAATAAATAGAGGCTTGCCTTATAGACCAGAACCGTTATGATCTAGCTTCTGCCTATCTCTCCAGCCTCATTCTCACTCTGCTGCAACCTACCCCCAGCCTAAGCTCCAGTCACATGCATCTACTTAGATACTGCCAAAGAAACTGTTGCTTCATGCCTTTCAGTTCTGCACATGCTATTTGTCCTTTAAGACTCTTCAGTGAAGCTTTGCTGACTCACATGGGTGCCCCTCTAACAGTGCTTATTGTATTACTGCAATTATTTATTTACTTAAAAAAAAAAACTCATCTTAACAGTTTCTTAACCTCTAGGTGGAAGGGCTGTCCATGGGTAAAATATAATTGGAGGAATAGGAGAGTGTGGATTATTTTTTTCAGAAGTAGAGGTAATTTTTGGAGAGCTAGCTTCAAGAATGAAACAAAAATATAGGGATTAGGCATAAAAACAAGTCAGACATATAGTTTTATTTTGGTTCCTCTGGCTCCTTATAGTTGTATATGTGATTTGGTTCCAAAATTTTAGGCTTCTATATACGTAGATGCCATGTACTACAGCTATACACATAGATACTGCTACTATAACATAGACCTGATTTCATAACCTATAAATTTAAATTTAATATATGGCTAGTGATATGGAAAATGGGGAGATTGACATGTTATATTGGCAAAAAAATACATGCCATATTATTATTACTGGTTGCAACTAAAAAGAATGAGAACAGAAAGAGCCTTAATTTCCTAGAATGCCCTGCCTTGTGCTTCCTCTGTGTTTAAGGTTTTTAAAAATGTACAAATTAGAACTGTGTCCTCTGCTTTACTCATAAGCCTCTTTTACGTAGTGTGGAGCTGTTGTATTTTTGTGTGTATTAAAGAAACAATCAGGCTCTTATGCTTTTTGTATTTTCCACTTATTTGTATTTTGTTGTATAGGTATTCAAGAGATTATGGCATCTGAAACCCACAATGTTAAAAAACGAAACTTTTGTAATAATATTGAGGATCATCCCATTGATCTTCCTAGAAAAAGGATCTCTAATTTCACTAATAAGAACATGAAGGAGGTAAGTTCATGGTTTCTAGGTAGCAGGTAAGACAGTTTTAGTGCATTCAGGCTAAGAATACCATAACAGAATGCCATAGACTGGGTGGCTTATAAACATTAGAAATTTATTTCTCAGAGTTCTGGAGGCTGGGAAGTCTGAGATCAAGGCCCTGGCAGATTTGGTATCTGGTGAGGACTAATTTCTTGGCTTGTAGATGGCTGTCTTCTTGCTTTTTCTTCACATGGTAGAAGGAATGAGAGCTCTCTGAAGTCTCTTTTATGAGAGCTCTAATCCCATTCGTGAAGGTGCTACTGTTATGACCCAGTCACCTTCCAAAAGCCCTTCCTCCTAATACTATCATTTTGGGGGTTAGGATTTCAACATATGAATTTTGGAGAGATACAATCTTTCAGCCATCACAGACAGTTTAAACTGTTAGTTCTATGAGTAGTTCTGGTTAGTTTAAATGACAGGTGTTACAATTCTGTTTAACTTGCTGGAATTAAGTAGAATTAAATATTGAAAACTTTATATTCCAAAAGCTCTAAAACCTTTTTGGCCAGTATATTGTTCTGGTATGATATAATTTTAATATTTTAGTTTAATATCAAACAAGAATCTCAGAGGTGCTTTTTGTTCACCATTGCAAGACATATTAACATTTATATGATTTCTTTTAAACCTTTTAAAATTTAACTTATTAAGCAAGCACCCTGCAAGTATCTGTGACTAGTGGCATGGAAAATAGGCAAATGGATCTATCAGAAATATCTGTATACAATATTCTTGTAACTAATGGTTAAAATAAAATATTAGAACAGAAAAAGCTTAATCTGAAAACTATTGAATTTTAGATTTGTTGATATAAATCACAAAGTTTACATAGCTTTATTAAATAATTTAAATATGCAACAACTATCTACTTTTATTTTTCAGGTTAAGAAATCTCCAAAACAGTTGGCTGCTTACATAAATAGGTAAGAGCATCTTTAAAGTTTGTGGGAAACTGCAAATATGGAAAGCTGGGTAAGAATTAAAAAATAAATATTCTTTTTTATTATAATAATAGTTAACTTATTGTCAGACAGCTCTTTTGGGCCAGTTACTGGGCTAAACATATCAGTATTATCCCTGATCATTACAACAGTCCTACTGCATAGCTATCATTGTCCCCTAACAGTTGATGAGAAAAACTAAAGATCAGAGATGTGATTTGTTCAGGATTACATACCCAGAAAGTGGTAAAAATGGCATTTATTCTCAGATCTGCTGAATTTTCTTCTAAACCACTGGTTCTCCAAGTGATCTGGGACCCTGGGAGTCTCTTCTATGGAGTTTTTAAGGTCAAAACTATATTCATATCAATACTAAGATATTATTCACCTTCTTCATTTTCATTCTCTGACAAGTATACAGTAGAATTTTCCAGAGGATGCATGATATTTGATATCACAATAGAGTGAATGGAAAATCCAGCTATCTTCTGTTAAATCAGTTAGAGATTTTGCAGATATGAAGCAATGCCATTCTCCTTACTGTGTGTGTGTGTGTATGTGTGTGTGTATACTTTTGAAAATATAGGTGATTTTTTTGTAAAATATTCTGTTAATATGTAATGAGCCTATTTTTTAAATAAACAAGTTGTCTCTGTTTTAGTTTCTAATACAGTAAATATCAATAGATATTGTTCATATTAAAAAATTATTTTGAGATCTCAAGAATTTTTAAGAGATAAAGCATCCTAAGGTCAAAACATTTGAAAACCACTATAGTAAACCATGAGATGTATTATATTGTGGTTTATTTTATTCAAACAAAATTAAATGTACTTCAGCTTAAAATAAACTTTAAAATATTCAAACGTGTATAATTATTAGTCATTTTGTTGGAAAAAATTTAGGTGGCTAGAAATTATTATAATTTTCTTACTCCCAGAATGATCTATAATATTCATTTTAAAAGCATCTAGTTATTATGCCTCTTTCCATTTGCTATAAAGTATCATTTTCATTGCTTTTCAGATGGCTTGTAATTTCCCTCTTTGATGAGATTTTTTAAATTCTAATTTTAATGGGTGTGATCACAAAATGTGGCCTATTAAATCATTTAAAGACTTTTAAAGATCTTTATGTGGTTCTTTTTCATTTAAGAAAATCAATTCTTTTTATAGAAAAGTTGGACAAGCCGTGAAAAGCCCAGATAAACTACGTAAGGCAATCTATCACAGAAAGAAAGTTCATCGTCCTTTTTCAAACCCTTGTTACAAAAAAAACCAGTCCCCTAGAAGTGGGGGCTGTGACATGGCAAATAAAGAAAATGAACTGGCTTGTGCTGGCCACCTGCCTGAAAAGTTACACCATGATAGTAGAACATATTTGCTTAACTCCAGCGATTCTGGTTCTTCACAGACAGAAAGCCCATCATCAAAATATAGTGGGTTTTTTTCTGAGGTAAGTAATTTTATAAACTTAACTCTATTCTTGGTTATTCTATTGGGTTTTTTTTTTCTTTGTCATATACTGCTAGCAGAATAATTTTTCACCTAGTGAGATTTATTTGAGTGATTGTAACTCCTTGAGACATTTTCCAAATTAACCAAATTTGAATCAATAGCTTATTCCATTTCTCTAAGTTAATAATATCTGAGATGGATTGAAGTGATTGACAAGCTGCTATAAATATCCAGATTGGTGGGTAGGCCAGTAGAAATTAAAGGAAGGGAAAAGAAGTCCTGCCTAAAATGTGGACCACCAAAGCCAGTTATGCAGGAACATTTTGGCTCTCAAAATTGCCTAGTAGAAGCTTTGTTTCGGCAAACCTGTGTGCTGCTCTTCAGGCTCAGGCAAAATTAGTTGTTTGAATAGGCTCAAGGGAATTTGAGGGAGAGTGATAAAAACATTCTAAAACTGGATTGTTATGATGGTTTCACAACTCTATAAATTGATTAAAAATAATTGAATTATATACTTTTAATGGGTGAGTTTTATGGTATATAAATTATACCTCAAAAAAGCTATTTTTTAATAAATGTGGTCATTTGAAGGAGTGGTTTGTCAAAATTTGGAAACACATGAGTTTATAATAATAATTATTACACAGTTATTGTGTACATTTCAGAAAATAAACCCCAAAGAAAAAATTATCCATAATCTCAACATTTGGAAATAACAGCATTACATTTTTTGTCTCTTTTCTCTATACGTTACATATTATTTGATAATTTGATTTTTAAAATGTATATGTTTCCATGTGATTAAATAACACTTTTATAATTTTTTTAATAGATACATAATATTACATTGTTTGAATGTGCCTCAATTTCTTTAACTATGATTTGGTAAACTTAGTATTGTTTCTCTGACATGACAGCTTAAATAGCATTTTCTGTGGCATAAAAGCAGGAAAAAAATTTTAATTAAAATGATCATAAACCTGTATAGATGAAGATGAGCAGCATGTTTAGGATAATAATTACAAGTAAATAAGATGAAAGGAAGGTAGAAAATAAAGTTTATTAACTAAAACCATAATGAAATGATACAAAATTGAATCTTTTTGCTAGTGAAGACGTTCTTGTAAAAATTAGATTCTGGAGTAATAGAAAATTAGTTTTGCCAGGAGAATGAAGGAAATGTGTACAGTATCTGTGAGAAAAGAGGAAGAAAGGAGAATTTGGTTTAATAGTGAATTATCATGGACCCTGGAGAATAGGATGGTAACTAAACTTCAGTGTTAAAGAGAATCACTATTATACCAATTCTTTATCAAATATTTATTGAGGGTTCTCTACTATGTAAATCATTCTAAAGGCTCTATGGAAATAGATTGGTGGATGAAAAACAGACACTGCCCCTACTTTTGTGTAGTTATAGAAGTGATGAGGCTAATACTAACCAGACAATCATAAAAACTGCATACCTTGAAGGAAAAGAATATGTGATTATCTAAGCCAGAAATCTGGCCTTGATTGGAACCTAGGTTGGTTCTTCAGTTGAACTGAGGGAATAAATATTTTGATTGCAAATGCCTTGGTAAAAACTTTTCAGTTGTGCATTGATTTAGTGTAAGACATTTATTTTCAAGGCCCTCTGTTTACTTTGCTTTCTGATTTTACTACTTTTACAATCCTTAGCCTCACACTTAACTAATAGATTTATTGAATGCTCTTTTGTTGTTTCAGAACCTTTTCCCTGATTGACTAGTGCTTGCTCTAAAAACCCAAATCTAAAAGTGATAATATACTATTTTGTCAAAGTTCAAATCACATAACCTTTGTTATAGCTGTTCTAGTTCTATAGTACGGAAGTATTTATACTATTGTACATATTCACATACATAAGAATGTTCATTGCATAGTTTTAATAGAGAAAAACCAGAATTAATCTAAAGAAATTATGATACATAAAGACTGGAGAAGAGTATAGTTTATTGTTTTTTAAAAATTAGATTGATCTGTGTTTTGACATTGAAAAATCTTTATAATAAGTGAAAAGGCAAGGTTTTCGAAAATATAGATATTATAATATTTAAATTTTGTGTGTATCTAATTTGTCTTTATTTAGAAAATGTTTTGAAAAGGTTCATACCAGTCTGTTAATGGTGATTATTTCTGGGCAGTAACATTAGATGTTTTTGTGGGCAGGTAGAGAGTATTTACTTTTAGTTTTATGTAGTTCTACATTTAAACTTTATTACTTTATTATATAGACAAGAATGAATATTAATACTTGTCACAGAACTGAATCATTGTGATTCCTTTCTCATGCTATTCAGTAGACAATGACTAGCCTATATGTTTACCTTTTCCTTTATGTTATAAATTGAATCCTGAGTTTATAGATAAGCTAAAAATAATTTATTTTACAAATTATTGAAATTTAAAAGAAAAATGGTAGCACATAAGAGAAAATTTTGGTAAAAAAAGAAATAGGTCCTAAATTTATTCAAATCATTTGTTTGCTATGTTCAACTACAGTATTTTTTGTATGGGTGAGTAAAAGGAGTCACCTTTGTATAGTTTTAAAATACATGTCAACTAGAATAATTTAATTGAAAAAAATGGTTTTATATCATCTTTCAATGTTCTTTTAAGAAATTAAATTACTGCCTTGCAGGTTTCTCAGGACCATGAAACAATGGCACAAGTTTTATTCAGCAGGAATTTGAGATTGAATGTAGCTTTAACTTTCTGGAAAAAGAGAAGTATAAGTGAACTTGTAGCTTATTTGGTGAGGTAAGTGTGCCCTTTTATGTGTTTTGTTCAATAAAAGTAATTTCCAATGTGCTATTTAGGAGTGCTTCTTTTTTATGTTATTACTGGCTAAAATTTTAAACTTCCTATGTTTAGCTTCAGTAGAGAAATATGGTTTAAATTACATTCATTGCTAGTCTAAAAGTAACCAATAGACAGTTGTATTATTTGTTGAATGAGTGAATTTTTCAAAAGCAGTGTGAAGGTTATCATAACAGTACTATTCTTTTCATACATAGGATAGAAGACCTTGGAGTGGTGGTGGATTGCCTTCCTGTGCTCACCAATAGGTAGAAAGAATATTTTTCAGAAAATAAATTAGTTTAAAGAAGGACAAATTATGTCCTCTTCATATTTTTATAATTTACTATTTCTTAATTTTAGTTTACAGGAAGAAAAACAATACATCTCACTCGGCTGCTGTGTAGACTTGTTGCCTCTAGTAAAATCACTGCTTAAAAGCAAATTTGAAGAGTAAGTGCTAATCTGAATCTCCATTTTTCTCTTCCAGTGTTCTTGATTTTGTGCTTTATTAGTGCATAGCAGTAGACTGAGCTCCATGAGACATACCGGCTTTTGTTTTCAAGTTGCTTATACCACAATTAGGAAAAGAATTTGAAATGACTAAAGAACAATTACAAAAGCATCTATAAACAAGTTACATAAAATACAGTTTTATGAAAGTAATGAAATAAAATTTTTAAAGGAGGAAAGATCAGTGTGTGTATGTGTTTTTGAGTAGGGAGGAGTAACATTTTTTTGTAAAGACTTCTTGGATGAAAACACTTTAATTTTGTAACAAAATGTCATTTCAGATATATAATAGTTGGCTTAAACTGGCTTCAAGCAGTCATAAAAAGGTGGTGGTCAGAACTCTCATCTAAAACAGAAATTATAAATGATGGGTGAGTATACCTTTAAAGATAACCATACGCTACTAGAATTTTTTTTTAGAAAAGCTGCTTGATTAAATTAGGTGATATTTTTAATCCATAATTGTCACTATATAATATTTTGTCTCTTCATTTTCAGAGAAAAATTAAATAGGGATACTATTCATGTGAAAATTACACATGGACGTTGAATTCCAGAGCCCAGTAATGCACTGTATCTCTTCTTCTAGCAGAACTGTACTTTTCATTTTAGAAGGAAAAAGCATTGCAGTGGTTTAACCCTCTTGTTCATTATAATGACTAAGGGAGAGAAAAAGAGGTGGATGTTAGTAATGAGGCCCAGGAATGGAGGCATCCTTCAGGGTCCTTTAACAACCTAGACATTAACCTATAAATCCAAGGTAGATGATTACAGTTCTAAAACCTGTATTACAGTCATAATTTGAGTAGTGTTTTGATGTGAAAATGTGTGAGTATTCTATGAAATTAGCCAGATTATCATGAGTTATCAAAAGTAACTCCCAACAGTCTTCTTAAAGTTCATAGTTTTCTTTTTGGTCTCCCAAATTTTCCACTTCGTATCCAAGAACAGGTTATCCAAATGCTTCAAATACCTAGTTGTTTTCTTACTGGCATTGAAACTAAGTAACTTTTAATTTCCATGATTAGCATGTACTATTTTAAAGGGTTGCTGTACTTCAAATAGTATGATTTTTCTCTGATGAATACTTGAAAAATTTTAAACTGTTTTTATTAAATGCATTCACTACCAAAATCCATGTCATATTTTATTTGTATTTTCATTTTTATTTTTTTTCCTAGAAATATTCAGATTTTAAAACAACAATTAAGTGGATTGTGGGAACAAGAAAACCATCTTACTTTGGTTCCAGGATATACTGGTAATATAGCTAAGGTAATCTATAATATAGCTAAACTTAAAAACTTAAGGCTAAACTCAATATTTAAAATTAAATAAATTTAGATAAAATATGTTAGTATTTACATTTATAAATGAACACTTTTAGATCTTTAGACAAAATCAATACTGTTTTATAAAGTCTAAAGTCAATTTCATAATTGCAAATGTCTTATGGACATGAATGTGACTTTAGCAGGGAACACAAAAATTAGCTGTTAAATGTGTTTCAGATACAGCTATAGAAATAATGTGCTAGATGTTATTTAATGACCTAGTTCCAATTAAATAAAAATATTTGTAAAAAGTTAAAAGTCCAGGTAAGGAAGCCATCCGAAAAGACAGTGACACTCGAGAAGCAAAAGATGAGGAAAATAATTAAATGGTTTGAAGGTATTTTTTATTTGGTTTTTGCTAATGTTATGCTTTTAGGGAAGGTAAACTGTTCAAAATGTAGTATGAATATGACATTGGTCTTTACTGATTTGCTCGTCTCTTAAAGGAAAAGGTACATTGCTAGTTTGGATTTTAATATTTAAACTCCAGAAGACGTTGGTGTATAAAATATGTATAATTGCAAGGAAGAATGTCATTGTTAAGAAATACTTCCACCTGTTTACAGAGCATATTGCTATCATAAATGGGCATTAGCCAGAAATATAGAAGCATTCTTTGGTTAAAAATATATTCCTTTAAGTGGATTCATATTATAGACTTACTTATAAAACTCTTCTTGGATATTGTCAAGAAAAAAAGCAAAATGATATGTCAACCAACCATGTTACAACTATGCATAATTTTACTTTATAGAATTCTTAATGATGAAAATCTTATAAATAGAAATCAAGTTCCTATAAGTTTTTTTCTGTTGTTTTTTTGACAATGGAAGAAAAACAAGTATAAAAGCTAATAGAAAATAGAATACTTTTAGAGTGTACATGATTTATCACATTTTTGGGGAAGGGTCTTATAATCTGAACTGAAAAATTATTGTTTCCTTGGAAATTTGCTTTTGAGTGTAATTTTTTATAAAGGGAAGCTTTATTGTGAACATGGGATTAAGATAAGACAATACTGAGTGATTAAAAGTTCTGTGACGTTCCTTAAGCTATGCTAAAATCTCTTTTATAATATTACACCCTCAATTGCAATTTTCTTGAGGGTAGAAATTCAGTCTATCATCAAACTGAAGGAATTGTCGTGAATGATTTAATGATCTTGCCTAGCTATAAAAGCAGAGTTGCTTGATCACAAGAACCACATCATTTATTCAGCACTTAGCAAACATTTATTGAGCATATGCTGTGCGCCAGAGTCTATGCTAAACAAATGCAGAATAAAATTTGAGTAAGACACATCTTTTACCCTCCAGGGGTTACAAAGGGAAACTAAGGCAAATTGGGTGACAAAAAAGGGAGAAAGAAATGGATTGTATATGTGTATTTACTGTACTAGTAATAGAAATGTTTTTGTTTTATTCTCTAAGGATGTAGATGCTTATTTATTACAGTTGCATTGAGAGACTTCATCTACTAAAGAGCATTTGATATTCAAAACATCCCTGGACCACATAATTTCCAAAATGTCTCATCAGAGAACTGTGAACTGTGGAAGAAATCAAAAACTTTTTTTTTAAGCAACGTAATGAAACCACTAGCAAGACTCTAACAATCTACTTCACATTGAAGTGGAATATACGAAAGAAGCAACTTCAGCTTCAATGAGGTGAAAGTGCACTATGAAAATTGTTCACCTTTGCTGCATTTGGGATTTATATGGTTATTTGGTAACATTGATTAAGAACTACTGGATCTTAATGCAGTCCTGCATAAGAATATATTTTATACTGTGTGAAAAAATAAGGACTTATTATTAGGAACCACAAAGACCAATCATTACATTTTTTAAGATTGTGTTCTATAAGAAAACACTCAAATGTGTGCAGCTATTTTCTTATGTTGAAAAGACTTTGAAAGCTTAAAACACCATAAGAGATAATCAATACTAAAAATTTTTGTCCACCCTGAGATACTGTGTATACAAAATGCCTTAATTAATAAGCCAGTGTGTATGATACCAGTATCTATTTAAAAAAAAATTTAAAACCAATTATGCTTCTGGCATGATAAAATCATGGAATGAAATCAGGGGCTTCCATTCATGTAGAATGTTGTTGTTAAAACTTATTCCATGTTGAGAATATTTTTAATATCTCTGATTTTTTTTTTTGCCAGAATCATGTCATGTTACTCCTATATAAAGAAAAAAGTGACTATGTATTTGTGTGACTGCTTAGCTGGAAATATTCATGGAGTTAGCTAATTTATATTCACTTTCTATTGTATATAGATTTCTAATATTTTCAATTCTGTATCATTTAATCTTCCTTCATTTGAGTAAATTCACTAAATATTTCTATTTTTTGCTTTTTAAATTCTGATTTTATATGAATTCTAATTCTTTTTCACTACATATGTTTTAAAGAATTACAATGCTTTAGAAATGTTTACAGTTAGTACTGACTTTCTATTTTAAATTCCAACACTTTATATTACTACCTCCTCCAATGGTGGTATGAAATGCCAGCAGACTATGAGGTCTTTTTTTTTTTTTTTTTTTTTTTTTTTTTAAATACCATTTCTAATGTCAGTGAACCCACTTGTGGGATATCTTCGCAGCTGTATATCTTAGTCTACCTTGAAAATGATTGGTATTTAAATACTACTATTGGTTCACACATCATCTCATCTTTAATTAGCCCAAGAGGCATCTCAGCAAAGATTTTTAGTAGTCAAATTTCTATGCAGTAATCCCTTCAAGCACTTGAATGTAAGTCTTTAGCATTTTATCTTAATTAGCAACTACTGATGTGCATCTTAAACAAGCATCTTTAAAAACATTAAAAATGTTTCACTTAATTCTCTTTTTTGTGTAGCTATATTTTATATAGCTGAGTATTCCTCACAGTAAATATTAATTGTAATTGTAATTGGCTATTTTCTAAAATTTTTAGAATAATTTCAAATTACTATACTTCTGTGATTTGAGAGTTATTTAAGAAGTTGTTCTTTAGAAGGTGGGAATTTGAATCGGAAACCTGCGTAATCTCTGTGAAACCTTAAGATGATGAAATACAACCTTTCTTTGTTCCTGTTCCTTTAGTTATCACTGCTTTATCTAACAGTTTGAACCAGTTAATTCAGAGCATGGTGCTAGTGAGGTTAAGGACAGGAGCTCAATCCTTTTATAGGTTCATTAACTTTATACACATACACAGAACTATTCATGGCTATAGATTGCACCTTCTCTTAGGTATCCATCTCACAGATTCACCTCTTGGTCACAAAGAAGATGGTATATATAGCCTAGCATAAACCCTTCACCTCAAATAGAAAGATAACTCAAATAATTGGTATGTGATACTATAGATTTTTAATATTTAAAGTAATATAACATTACAAATAATAATCTAAAATACTATGTCACTATAATCTCCTCTAGGTAAGATCATTAAGTAAACAGTATCTTCTAAAAATTAAACTTCAATAAATCAAACCAGTAAAAACTAAGTACAAATACAAATGAAACATAGTAAGAAAAGGTACTATCCTGTTAACACTGAGTTCTTATGCCTAACTGGGTTTGTTGAAGGAGAGTAGATAACACTCCATTTTATAAATTTGGAACTATGTTAGGCAGCAACATCTTTAGCTTACAAAGATGATGCAGTAGCACACACTCCTAATTTCTGTTCTTGACCTTTGCAGTTTGCCTTAGTACCTACCTCTCAGTTGCTGAGTTCTGATTAGTATTAGGTGATTTTAAGACTCTCGGATAAAGGATGTTAGAAAAGTAACTATCTTTGAACCTTTTATTGCTATTAAGCTCTCCTCACAGTTTAATCAGAACAGTGTTGATCTCCAGAAGGAGCCAAAGAAAGTGTTTACAAAGTATTTTGGCTGTTGTATTGACCTAGATTAGGACAATTGCTGTCTGTCATTGCTCATTTGTTGCTGTGCTGCTAAGCAGTATACAGAACTGAGGGACTCCCCAAGGTCTCTATGCCTTACTACCTCTTCTACCTTCTTGGGTTTTATGAACTGGACTTTGCTAACTTTGCAAGTCTAGAGACAGGTAGATTATTGAGGTGATAGATGGCTATAATTGAGTAATTGTTTCTACTAGGAATAAAGTGAACAGATTTTGTAATAAGTGATATGATCAGAATTAAGTGTTAAAAGTTAGGAAGCAAACATTAGCAGATGGTTTTTAAAATTAATCTTTTGGCAGTAATTTCAAAGGTCACTGACATTATTTACATGAATCCTGATATGCGAGAATCTGAATATAAATATCTATATCCTTTTAGGGGAATCATTAATATCAGCACTGAAGTCTAAGGGCTACTGAGGAATTAAATCTTAATCTCCCTACTTGGTACATGTCATGTCCTAACCTTAAAAATTGTGTGGGTTCAGGGCTTTATTTCTGGCCTTTGAAATAGTAATTTTCTCAAACAACATTTTTATATTTGGAAAGTTATTGATATAATTAACATTGACATAACTAATTTGAAAAATGATTATTAGCTATTAAATACGATAAAAGAAATCATTTAAATGTTTAATTGCTTAAATCAGTCAAGGAATCTGAAAGAGGAAAATTTAAGTTAATATTTTGTTAGTCATTTCCAGTTATCTTTTTATTTAAGAACAAGATGGTAATGTCAGTTGCCTTTATTGATTTAAAGGGAAAAAAATAGAATCACAATCATCTGACTCATCTGGAGCATCCATTTGGATACACTACTTACTTTTCAGTATAGATTTTTGTTTTCTGTATTTAGATGGAAACAGTATTGCTGGACATTTATAGGTAGGTGTTTACTCCTATTGTTATTCTTTTCCTCTTAGTTTCCAGTTCTTTTAGCTGTGAAAATTGTTATAAAATTGTGTGACTCACTATTCCCCCTCCTTTTTTATTCTGTAACAGAAGTATAGAATAAAAAGTTCCTTCCTAAACACTGTATGCTAATTTGTAGCATAATTTGATTGGTTCAGTAACAGCACCGATTATAATGAAAATAAATACTGTATATCATATATTCAGTATACTGAGTATATTTTTCAGTTCTGTACTTTAAATAATATTTCAAATATGATAGTCTTTATAACTTTCTCTGGGTGAGATTGCTGACTTAATAATATGCTAAAATCAACTTGGGTAAAAATTAAGTACAAAACAGTACAGCAGACCCTTGAACAACGTAAGACTTAGATGCACTGACGACCCCCTCACTTTCTGCAGTCAAAATTTGCATACAGCTTTTGACTTTACTAATAGCCTACTATAGAGAAGCCTTACCAATGATATAGTCAATTAACACATATTTTGTGTACATATTATATACTATATTTCTATAATAAAGGAAACAAGAAAAAATGTTATTAAGCGAATAATAAAGGAGAGAAAATATATTTACAGTGTTTATTGAGAAAAATTGCATATAAGTGGACCCACACAGTTCAAACTTATGTTCAAGGGTCAGCTGTATATACCACAGTATTTTATAGACTATAATAAATCATAAAACACAAAATGACATAGTTACTGTGTACCAGTAGTTCTATGAAAGTGCAGCCCCATGGCTACCAGTATTTTTCATAGCAGTTTTGTTTTTTTTTTAAAGCCTACAGCACCCAGTATTCCTAGGTGTTCTCCCATCCAGGTACACTAGGCCCAACCCTGCTTAGGGTCTGAGATTGGGCGTGTTCAGGGTGGCATGGCCGTAGACAAATCTTGTTATATTGTATTGCTTTGACATACAAATTACTATTCTCTGAACTACAAAAATTTCAGCTGGGAGATACCAGTCTTCTGAATAAGGATTCAGCCCCCAAATACACTTGAATTCATGTTGATTCTTATGCTTTACAGTATTCTATGTTTTTATTCAGATTTAAACCAGGATTTTTTTTCTTAATGTCCTGCATTCAAACAAGTTAGTTGTGAAACTGTGACTTTACACCAAAGCTAAGAATTGGTCCAAAGTATTTTCTAGGGTAAGAGTTGTCATGGGTTTCCTGGTATACACTTAATTACCAGAATTACTTGCTTCTGGAATTACTATATTGCATTTATCAACCAAATCTGCAACATGGAGCCTGAACTGGAATTAGATCTCACTTTAGGAGTCAGGAGCCGAGTTAGCATCCATTTACTTTTCTACTTATATTAAAAAAACAAAAAACAAAAAACAAAAAAAAACTTTACCAGCTAGCTCTATGTATAAAATTAGTTGAACAGTGAATGAGGACCTACCTCACCTATCAACTTGCCCTGCAGTACACTCACCAGTTCCTCTCTGTACAACTACAGTTTAGCTACAACAAAAAAAAGAGAAATGAAGGTTGATACCCTTTAGAGCCAGGTTCTAAAGCTAACAAAAGATTTAGAAGGATCATATCTTTTTTCCTTAGTCACCCAGATTCCTTTTCCACTACTTAGATGATAAGAAAACAGTAAAGGGGAGGAATCAACTCACTTTTCAGTCTCTTCTTTTGAAAGTTCCTCTGCCTGTTCCTTAGCATTTTCTTACAGTCTTTTCTCTACCATTTTTATGAAAAATGGTTATTCTCACAGCTTCCTTTACCATCTATATTGTTCTCACTTTGGGGGTGGAAGGAAGGCCATTTCTGGGTTGATCAAATGGATGTGGATTTTTTTTTAAGGTTGAAAAAAACAATGAATTGTATGTTTATCATTCTCGAATACATATCTTGCCCTAAACCTCTTAGCTCATAAATTATATATCCAACTGCCTACTGGAAACGTCCATTGGGCTATCTTGTAGACATTTTAACTTCAGTACATCCAGAATTGACCTCATTCTCTACATCCACTCCCCTCCACCAACCCTATCCCCTACCACACAGCAATTATCGAGCTACAAACCTGTGAGTTAGCTTTGAACTATCTCCAAATCACTTATCAAATCCTATTGGTGCACCCCCTAAATTTTTCTCTTTGTGCCTCTTTACCTCTGGACCAGTATCTTGGTCTACATTATTCTAGCAGTCTTTTTACTCTGGCATTGTTCCTATAACCCTGCAACCTACTTCATATATGATGCCCCAGAATAGTCTGTAAAGCATAAATCGTACTGTGTCACTACTTAAGGACTTAGGAAAGAAACTGAACAGTGAGATTTACAATCTTTCAATAAGACCTCTTCTCCCAATACTTCAGCTAGAATGAACTTGGTTCCGTTTCCAAAAAACTACATTTTCTCTGCAAACGCTTTATTTGTCTGAACACTCTTTTCCCACAAATGCACACAGTTATCTCTTAACCTTCAGGTCTCAGCTTAAACACACTTCCTCTGTGAAGCCACCTTTAAAGCCTCTTTGGCTAAAAGTATCTGCCATAACAGTCTCAACCTTGTTCTCTTAACACTACTTATCAGTGTTTTGTAATTGCTTATAATCTGACTTCCCAGCTAGACTGACAGTTTCATGAGACCAGAGACTATCTGCTCTTGTCACATCCCCAGTACCTGGCACAAAGCCTGGCAAGTAGTAGGTATTTAATTCTTAGGAATAAATGCAACGGTGTGGTATCTTTGGGCATATATTGTATGAGGAAGTAATTTAGTATTCCAAAACTTTGTGATAATATAGCAACTAAAAATGAGCAGTTCTACAATAAAAATACACAGTTAATCTTCTCTCTTTTGTTTTAGGAAGTTGTTTATAAATGTTCATGCTACATCAAAATTAAACCTTAGCTAAAATGTGTTCAATTCTTAAAAGGTTGTTACATTTATTTTCTCTTGTATGGCTTCTACATTCCACACCAGATAACTGCAAGTGAGGACCATCTGTAAAGTGCAAAACTAAGGTAGTTTTATGTAATGTGTAAAACACATGTATTTTCTTGGAATTGAGGGTATATCCTTTTGGTGTTTGTGTTTTTCTTCTGCTTTTATCTTAAAATGATTGAGAATTATTTTAAATAGTGTTTTCCCCTATAAGTTCCTTTTTAAATTACAAAAATAGTTTATACCTATTTATGAAAGTGAATAATAAAAAGAAAATTAAATACCCATAATCTCGTCTTCCTAGAGGAACCATTGTGTCTGTCCTTCCAGATTTTTTACTGTGTGTATTCATTTTTTAGTACAAATGGATTCATAATCTACATACTGATATTTAATACAGTTTTCTCTTTTCCATACACTGGAAAAGCTTGAAGCTAACTGAAAATTTTTTGGCCTGTTAAATCTATATGTTCTGAGCAGTTACTGTTCATTTCTTTGGGGATATTGGAAGAAGCCAAAAAAATATTTGTGAATTACTTTTGAAGCATTCTTAATATAGGATTCTGTTTTCTTGATCATTGCTAATCATTTTTTTTTTTTTTAATGTTAGGTAGAGAGTTTATAAGGAAAAACAATATGATTTCTGTATTTTGGAAAGAAAAATCATGTAAATTTATTTAAATGATGCTAAATATTTGGAAACAAAATTTCAACTTTTAAAGTATGGTATATTTCCTCTAGCCATCAAACATAATTTTCTAAATAGTAGTTTACTCCTTACGTATGACACTGGCATAACATTAAACAATACATAGTATTGGATCAGTATAAAACTAAGATTTGATTTTTGAGATTCAGCCCATTTAAATAAATCAGTTTCTAATAACCTCTCTCTTCAAACATTTTCTGCAAAGAGTCTATTTATTGAGGTGCTTCTAACTGAATAATGTTTACTTCTGCCTAAATAATTATTCTTTATGTTCTATATTAATTAAAAAGTAATCTGTATTCTGTCCTGGAGGAAATTTAATGCTAGAAATGAAGAAAAAATATTAATGTGAATAACAGCAGCAGAGGTGGGTAAAGCTAATGTGTGTGTGTGTGTAGATATAGATATATACACACACACATATATAGTGAATATAAATCTATGTCTAGGATCAACCTACTATCCTATGCTGTAATGAATCATAAAGATTTTTATCTTTGTATGGAGTAAATGGAGAGTGATTCTCTTACAAATGGACACTTATTGAATGATCATTTTTTTGTAGCATATTAGTGTTTTTACACTACTAACTAGGCAAAACTTCTTAGTCTCCGTCAACTCTAAAATCACACTTTATATTGGCTTGCTTTTGCAAAGTACCATTTAAATGTTTTAAAGAACAGCAACTTTATTCTTTACATATTTTATTAATGATTTAATCTGATGTAGTTTTGTTTTCTTTGACGCACACTTACCGAGCCAATTAACAGCAAAAGAGATCGTGAAATTGTTAGTACCCTTCTAATTAATGATTTTTAAATATTCAAATATTTTTGGGGTTTTTTTGGTTTTGTCATTTATGATTTTTTATAAATAAAATTCATTTTGAAGGGTGACTATATAGCAACTGAAACAAATAAATGTTAGGCTGTTAAGAATGTCTGATAGTACTGATTCAGCACCATTTATGTTGCCTTAGTCTAATAATATAATCACTTCTGCATTGTCAGAATCCATGTAGTTAATGTGTGTAATGACTTCAGTCTACAAATCTTCTAAATATAAAATAGCTAAAATTCGCTTTAAAAGTTTCTGGTGATAAAAAGTACTTTGTTAAATTATCTAAATAGTTATTTTCTGTAAATTTTATTAATTAAATGTTGACATTAGTTTGGAATTAAATAATGATAAGTATAGTTATAATGACATGTTTGGTATAACCTTCAAGAGACTAGCTCGTGATTTGAACAGTGTTACAACATATATCTTAAGATTCTCTTGCAAAATGATATACTTTTGTAACTTAAACTATATAAAAATAACCAGGCTTCTTTTTCCTGCTATCTTTATTAGGTTAGTGGGACCTAATGATTCTTTGAAAATATGAACTGATATGGGAGGACTTGATTATAAGTTTTATGTTTAAATGACATAAAACTTAAGGTTTTTCTTTTAAATGTTAATTTACCTGTTGACTAGTGTGATATTTGAGGAACTACATTATATCTTGGAAATCAAATACTTTAATTAAAAGATATTTATAAAACGCACACAGCTTCCATGAGCTGCTTGTAACAGCTGGCACACCCCCATTTGTCATATCACATGTGGTGTGAGTTCATGTCTGCTACTTTTGTCTCTTGATCCGTTTTTCTTTTAAGAAAAAAGTAACAGCTGACTATATAAAAGGAAAAGCTTCCTCAAGTACACATTCTAGAATATTATTAGTGATCTGAATAAATTTATAACACTAATAGTTTAGAAATATACAACCATTATAAGCCAAATATCTAAAGATACCAAAGAAACCTATTTGATATAACATTCAGCAATGAAGTTGTTAACAAATGTTAAATTTATATAAAGAACAAAACTTCAAAATTGGAGTTGAATTTATGGAATTTTCCTCAAATTAGACTAATAGAAATTTCTTTTGTCAGTCATTCTGATTATATAGCTCTCTAAAAGTCATATCAAGGAAGTTTCCCAAAACATTTATTGGAATACTAAGAAAGTGGTTTTATGTTCCAATGACTGCTAACAGGTATGACTGAGGCTTTGTCTAAAGTTCTCTATTTACCGCATGTAATTGTTTATGGATGCTAAAGAGAGGCATTGAGTTGCCAGATACCCATTGGATAATAAAAAGTCAACTGGTTGAGGCAGTGAACTACATAATCAACAAATTATTTGCCATGTGCTTGTTAATGTTAAGCACAAAGGTAAGGCACAGTCCCTGACTTCAAAGAATTCTTTTTAAAAACTTCAGAAGCTCTTTTTTTTTTTTTTTTTTTTAATTTTTAAATTATGGTTAACATACAACATTAGTTTCAGGTGTAAACTTAGTGTTAGACATTTATATACCTTACAAAGTGATGACCATAAGTCTAATACCAATCTGAAATCATACACAGTTATTACATTGTTATTGACTGTATTCTCTATGCTGTACTTTTCATCCTCGTGACTAATAACTGGCAATTTGTACTTTTTAACTCCTTTCACCTTTTTCTTTTTTTACCCAGCTCCCCAACCCTCCTCCCATTCTGGCGATTACCAATTTGTTCTCTGTATCTATGAGTTTATGTTTTGTCTGATTTTTTTTTAATTACACATATAAGTGAAATCATATGCTTTTTGTCTTTCTCTGTCTGATTTATCTCATTTAGCATAATATCCTCTAGGTCCATCCATGTTATCACAATGGCAAGATTTCATTCTTTTTTATGGTTGATTAATATTCTATTATATAAATGTACTGCAACTTCTGTATCCATTTGTCTACCAATGGGCACTTAAGTTGATATCTCACCTATTGTAAATAATGCTGCAATAAAGATAGAGATGCGTATATTTTTTTTAATTAGTGCTTTGGATTTCTTCAGATAAATACCCAGATGTGGAATTGCTGAGTTATATGGTAGTTTTATTTTTAATTTTTTGAGGAACCTCCATACTGTTTTCTGTAGGGGCTACAACAATTAATTTAAAAAGAGTTGTTCCAAAATACTAAGTGTACTGTGATTCTAAAACTGTACTATGGAAAAGATTTTGAAAGCTTTAGTTCTTTGGTATACTTTTAAGAAGACCCAGATCCAGTTTATACTCAAATGCTTAAGTAGTATATTGAACATTTTACAGTTTTTTTTTTTTTGTGCAGCACATATTACTTTTTACTAGATAACTGGCTACAAAAGAGTAAAGCTGTTTGCCCTGGTGTTTATGGGTACCTCAATTAAGTTTAATAGGGAACTTTGTATACCATGGCCATCCCCATTTATTTCTAAATTAGATATATGATATTGAAACATACATTAGTTAATTATCCACAGCTATGTCTTTTGAGAATAGTGACATCAAGTGGATTAAGGTACAGCTTCCAAGAACATTTTGTCTTGGGTTCTTTTCATCCTTCCCTGTATATTATGACTTGTTTAATGGGTAGCTGCTTGGAAGTTATACAAACCTGACCTAGAAGAATTCTGATTATACCATCTCCAGAGCATCTTAAATTTATTTTAAATTTTTACAGCTTTATTGAGGTATAGTTGATATATAAAAAACTGTGCATATTTAATTAACACAATTTGATGAGTTTGGACATATTTACAGGTGTATACCTGTGATACAATGACCATACTTAAAGTAATAAACATATCCCTTAACTCTAGTTTCTTGTGTCCTTTGTGTGTATGTGTGCATGTGGTAAGAACACTTACATTGACAATCTCCCCTTTTATGAAAATTTTAAGTGCACAATAGAGCATTATTAATAATAGCTAAGATAAGGAAACAACCCACATGTTCATCAACAGACAAATGGATAAAGAAAATGTGTTATATACATACAATGGAATGTTATTCAGCTATAAAAAAAAATCCTACCATTTGCAATATGGATGGACCTGGAAGACATTATACTAAGTGAAATAATAAATCACACAAGGACAAATACATAATTTCACTTATGTGAGGTACCTAAAATTCTCAAATGTACAGAAGCAAATAATAGAATGGTGGTTGCCAGAGCATGGCAGGGAGAGGAAGTGGAGAGTTGGTGAATTGGTATAAAGTTACAGTTATACAAGATGAATATGTTATAGAGATCTGTACAGTGAAGGGCCTATAAATGACTATCTTATTTAGCCATTAATACCTTTGGAAGCTGAGGTGAATGCTCCCTCAAAGAAACTAATATAATTAAAATTTTTGCTGAAAATAGAACTGATTTTTTTCACTTTCCTTTATGGTACTTTGCTCTTCGATTTTCTTGTACATGCCATGTACATTCTTGTTTGTATTTAATTTAGATTGTAAGTCAGCTAGATTACACATGCCCTCTGAGCTTGTGTCTTGCATCAATCATACTGAGTAAATGGATGCCTGGAAAATTTTAAGTATCCATTTTTCCCTTTTTTTTCATGAGTTGTTGCAGCAACATTCTTTCTAAATTACTACCTTTAGCTTTTCAAGAAAAAGTCCCATCTTAATTATAAATGATACACAAAAGCAAAACTCTAGATCTTTAGGTTTGTGATTCCATCTTTTATAGGAAAAAAATTTATATATTATGTAAAATAGTAGTCTTTAAATATACCTACCTTTCACTCCTCCCTGAGATACCATTTCAGCTAAAATATTGGCATTGTATAGTGGTTATGCAATGACAGCAGATTACATTCCTAATGTACAAGATAAAGCCATATGCCAAAAGCACTCCCTTCATAGGGGTGCGGTCAGCCTAGAATAAATACATTCCCTGAACTATCTCAAATGAAACTGCTGAATTTTTCATTCCAGACAAAATTTCTTATGTACTAGGGAATCTGATTATTTTCAGGATTCAGAAAGAAGTCATTCCTTAACACATGCAAAGTCAAAAATAGTATGATGGGGAAAGAGCAGTGAAATAGGATCAGGGGACCCTGTATTCTAAATCAGAAAATTGATGCTCAGATTATCAAGTGCAGTGGGTTTTATTAACATGGATTAGGAGAAATGCAGCTCAGTATCCCCAAATAATAATTAACTCTGGTTTGTGATAAGTCATCAGCATACTATACAACTTCTGCTTTGACACCACAGAGGAAAAGTATCTTGATAAAGCTGTGTCAACTTTGGCTTGGAAAAACAGATCAGACAATATTTTTAAAACCTGGGCCAGAAGCTGAGCTAAATCCTTAATGCTTAATCAGCTTAACTACTTCACTATAGCCTGACCTACCCATTTTGTGTATACTTAAGACATTAAAGATCTCAATAAATATAGAACAGCTAGTTTTTTTTTCATAAGCTTTGTTTGAACTTCTGTACTTATGGAAACATTACAACACTTTATTTGGAAGAGCACTTAGTAAATGCATTACAGGATTTGCTGAGTTACTTGATTCCGTTTGTGACCTCTTCAGAACTTTTAGAGAACTTAACATTTCCGTGAATCACCAGCGTAGTTTTTTTTCCACCAGCACATTTTTGACTCCTACATTCAAATCTTGATTTCCACTCATGAGCAATTCTAACAGTTAATACGTATTTACCTGACACAATTTGCTCAAGTCAGATTCATGAGAATCAGGTAATATTCCCCTACCTTTATTTTTTTCCCCGGGTTGTTAGTGTTTGATTGCAGTTTTATATTAGTAATTGTTTTTCTAATCATTTGACTTGTCTTTGATATTGCATTATTGCAGGCTGAAGACAATACTAAAAATATTTCACCCTTTTATGAACCTTGCTATAATTGAAGGCCCTCGGAATGAAAAATTTCTGCCAATGGTACTAACACTACTGTGTGCCAGGCAGTGTCTGAGCACTTTACATGTATCGTTTTGTCCTCAAAAAAACATATGGTACTATAAATGTCTTTATGAGGAGGGGGAAGCATAGAGAATTTAACTCACTTGCCCAAGGCTGCTCAGCTCATAAGTGGCAAAGCAGGCAACCTGATTCTAGAATCTGTTCTTAACCATTAAGCTGTATTCCTCTCCCAGAACAGAGAAAGGAGATAGGAAATAGGGGCAGAGGTGGGGCAATTTAAGCAAAATTTAACCTTTGAAAATAGTATTTAATTTAATAGGTATTACTGTTGTCCTTGACATATATGCAAATTTTGTGATTCTTCAAAGAATCTGTTTTGTTCTTTCAGGATATGTGCCTAATATTTTTTTCTTTTGCATTATACATATTAAATCTTATATAAATGGTTTGATCATTCTATGTCTCAGTTTTTTTTGATAGCGGTTATAGAGTTTAAAATGTATCTTACACGTTCATACTTGTTATCTATATATACTTTTAACCATGTATCTTTCCTACTACAGCACCACACAAAATCATTCCCATAGTGCTGTGCCTTTCCAGTTAGTTATAGGTGGAGCAAGAAAATAAAAAATTCTACTTAAAATTATTTTTGCTAAACATAGCAAGAAATCAAAGGTGTTTCTGCTTATATTTTTCCTTAACTGTGGATGTTTCAGTAGATATCAAAACCTCCATTGCATCAGAAATGGCATGATCAGGTCTAATCTGTGGCTAAATTATAATCCGCCAACATCTTAGTGAAGATAAACAAAACTATTTGAGAAAATTGTTGCCAAAATAACTCTGATAAGCCTGTGCCTTAAGGAAAAGAAAAGAATTATACTGCTATTATATCTAGTTTGTTTTTACTACAGTTTCATTAATTTGTCTCATTGTACATTCTTTGTATATGTGGAAGGAATTTATTATTCAAATTTAACCATAGAGCAAAAAATCTGTGAGAAAAGTAACACAGAAAGCCCTTTCTTCAATATATTTATAACTAGGACACCCTATAGTAAGAGTTATTGAAACAAAAATAAGCCTCCTAATCTGAAAGTAAAGTTAAGGGATGATACTGGCTTCCTTTCTTACCTTACTTGATTAAATTAAGAGGTTTGCATTCTGTCTAACCACCCCCACTCCTGCGTAGTATTCTTAAAATGAACAGGAGGCTAATTTTCCTGGAATATACTGCTGAGGATACATGTTTCATGAATAGGAGTCAGTTTCCCTAAGGGCTGCCTCCTTTGATCATGGGAAGCTTCAGGACAAGCAATCAGTGGTTCCATTTTCTACTTCTCCCCTAAAAGTGAGTTTGGAGACTTTTCAAGATTCAATTTCTTATCCTCTTATCTTTTCTTTGGACACTACTTACTGGTATCCTAGGTGTTAGGAATACAAAAATCAATCAGACTTGGCTCTGCCCTCAAGCAGTTTCCAATTTTGGCATAGTGTGTTAGGCTTAGTAGTAGAAGGAAACAACAATAGGACTTTATGGGCTCACAGAGGAAGAACATCTAAACAGATGTGGGAAAGGAAATCATAAAGAAAAGTTCTAGAAGTATCCCAAGTTGTAGCCAAATGAATAGGAGTTAGCGAGTTGAGGAAAGGTACTCCAGGCAAAGTAACCAGTGTGTCTGAGGCATTGTGATGTGAAGCAAAAGGTATGCTGTGGGAGGTGACAGGAGAGTTATTATAGGGGCCAGATAATAAAAGTTTTAGTGAGCTTTGAGAGTTATATTTCAAGTCCTTAAATTTAAGTTAATTTTTAATAATTCAAAGCAAGTAAATTTCATGCAGGGTTATTTTTTAGACAGCTCATTCTGGAAATAGTGTGGAAAGGAACTGCAATTAAAAGAAACTGTTAGAAGGCTAGGGGGACAACAATAGTGGAGGGGCCCTGAAATGAAGCAAAGGAAATGGAATAAGAATAGGATACGAAAGAGATTAAAGTGGACATTGTAGAGATAGTGAATGATTGGTGTTCTAGTTGGCCACTGCCCTAAAACTTATTGGCGTATCAACAAGGTTGCAGAATACAAGACCAACATAGAAAAATCTATTATACTTCTGTACAGTAGCAATGAGAAAATTGAAAAATTAAGAAATCTTCCATTTACGATTGCACCAAAAAGAATAAAATACTTAGATTTAACAAAAGATGTTTTATACTATGAAAACTACAAAACATTTTTGCAAGAAATTAAAGAAGACCTAGGTAAAAGGAAAGACATTCCTGTGTTAATGGTTTGGAACACATTGTTAAGATAGCAGTACTCCAAAATTGATCTACAGTTTCAATGCAAATGCTATAAGAATCCCAGCTGACTTTACAGAAATTGTTAAACTGATCCTAATAATCATATGCAATGAAAGAGAACTAGAGCCAAAAAATTCTTGAGAATGTACAAAATTGGAGAGCTCATACTTTATGATTTTAAAATTTGCAAAGCTGGAGTAATCAAGACAGGTGGCACTGGCAAAAGAATAGATATAGAGATCAATAGAATGGAATCGGGATTCTAGGGAAAACCTCTCAGATTTGTGGTCAATTGATTTTCCACAGAGGTGCCAAAACAAATGGGGAAAGGAATAATCTTTTCAAGAATTGTTGCTGGGATAATTTGTTATCTACATGTGAAAAGAATGAATTTTGACCTCTTGCACTATGCACAAAAATTAATGTAAAATGAATCAAAGACCTAACTAAGAGCAAAAACTAAAACTCTTAGAAGAAAACAGAGGTATAGTCCATTGGCCTTGGATTTGTTAATATTTTCTTAGATATGACACCAAAAGCATAAACAACAGAAGAAAAAAATAAATTTGACTTTGTCAAAATCAAAAACTTTTGTGCTTCAAGAGATACTATCAAAAAAGTGAAAAGACAATCCACCAAATGGGAAAAAATTTTGTAAATCATATCTGATGGTGGCTTTTATCTATAATATATAAAAAACGATTACAGCTCGATAATAAAAAGACAACTCAATTAAAATATGGGGAAAGAATCAGAATAGGCAGTTCTCCAAAGAAGATATACATGACAAATAAGTACTTGAAAAGTTGTTCATCATTAACCATCAGGGAAATGCGAATCAAATTCACAATGAAATACCACTTAAAACTCACCAGGATGGCTATAACAAAAAAGACAGATAATAACGAGTGTCGGCAAGGATGTGGAGAAATTGGAATTTTCATACACTGCTGATGGGCATGTAAAATGGTTCCACTTTGGAACACAAGTCTGGTAATGCCTCACACAGTTAAACAGAGTTACCATATGATCTAGCAGTTGTGCTCCTAGGTATACACTCAAGAGTAATTAAAACATATGTCCACAAAAAAACTTGCATATGAATGTCTATAGCAGCATAATTCATAAGACCCAAAAAGTATGTTATGGACTGAATGTTTGTGTCCTCCCCCCCACTTCATTTGTTGAAATCATAACCCCCAAACTGATGGTATTAGGAGGTGGGGCCCTTGGAATGTGATTAGGTCATAAGGGTGGAGCCATCATGAATGAGATTAGTGGCCTTATAAAAGAGACCCTAGAGAGCTCTCTTGCCCCTTCCTCTATGTGAGGACACAGTGAGAAGATAGCCATCTATGATCCAGGAAGCAGGCTTTGCAGACACCAAATCAGCCAGGGCCTTCATTTTGGAAGTCTCAGGCTCCAAAACTGTGAGATCTAAATGTTTGCTGTTTAAAGCACCCACTCTATGGTATTTTTGTTATAGCCGCCTGAATAGGTAAAGACAAAGGGTAAACAACTCAAATGCCCATCAACTTATAAGTGGATAAAAAATGGTATCATAAATGTATATTCATGCAATGGAACATTATTTCATAATAAAGAATGAAGTATATTAGTAGATGAACCTTGATAACATAATACTAGGTGAGAAGCCAGTCACAAATGATCACATTGTATCATTCGTTATATGAAATGTCCAGAAGAGGCAAATCTATAGACAAAAAATAGACTATTGGTTGTCTAAGGATGGGGGTGGGGTGGGAGGATTGGAAAGTGACAGCTAAGGAAGATAAGAGGGAGGAATAATGAAAATGTTCTAAATTTGATTATGGTGATGGACATACAGCTCTATGAATATACTAAAAGCCATTAAATTATACACTTTGAACGAATTGTATGGCATGTAAATTATATCTCAATGAAGTTGTTTTTTTTTTTAATTTAGTGGAGTTAAAAAAAACTTTTATCTTATGCGCATAATTTTAGGAGTCAGGAATTTAGATAGGGCACAGCAGGAACAGCTCATATCTACTCTGCCATGACTGGATCCTAAGCTGGGATGACTCGACTGGCTAGAGTCGTCTGGTATGGCTCAACTCTGGTCATTGGCATTGGAACGCTGGAACCAGCTTGCACCAACTTCTGGGAATGCTATTGTGCACATCCCAACTCCGCCTCCAGTGGAATGACCTGATAGCTGTAATTGGTCACGGTGGGAATATTTACACCATGTAAAATGGAAAATGCTACAAATCAGGATTTCCTGATTTGAGTGTTAGAGCCAGGTACAAAGGGAAAAAAAAATGACTTCAGAAACCTCTCTAAAAGAAACATGCAGTTGTTTTGTGCTTTGTTGTTTTCATCTGTTTTAAACCGACATTTTAACATAAGGAATTAGTCATTAATATGAGTCTCTCTATAAAATGGCAGTATGAAAATTAGGACTAGAACCTTCTTGTGCTGAAGTCAGGCAGCCCTCTATCACCCTGTCTTAGGTTTTCCTTGTGACCTGCTCTTTCATAAAAGTAAAAAATAGTAGCATAGGTCAGGAGTACCACAGAGCACAGGAACCTGTCATTTACCCTTCGAGAACAGCAATTATAATTGCAAATATTAAGCGTCGAGTTTTTGTAATGAGAGGAGCACGTGAAATCATCACAAGTAGGGTTCCTTTGGCAACGCTTTTGTCCACGTCGAGGATGAAATTCTTTGGGCTGATCTGCTTAGAAGTTCCTACTACACTTTTCCTCTCTGTTTCAACACAAAAGTTTGGGAGAATATGAACTCTGGAATAAATTTTTAAATATGTTGTGGCCAACAGATTGTTATGCACATAAATGCAGAAATTTAGAACCATATCTTCATTGAAAAAAGACCCTGGTATGTGTACCTGCTGTATGCAAGGCTTTGTGGGTTCTGTCAGGAGGTACACACATAAAAAAAGGAAAATAAGTGGCAGAAAGCGTATGAAGGGCGGGGTGTGGTTGTATGTGTTATTTATGTTTTTCTTTTGGGTAGATGTAATTGGAAAAGGCTGATTACTTTATTTAGCCTGAGGGAATCTGGGAAACAAGATCTATGTACTCAAATTAGCAATGTCAGGCAATATAGATCAAATACAAATACCAAATTTGTTCAGACAGATACTTTATAAGCTTATCGTGGGTAGAATTTCTTTATCTTTGTCTTCTAATTTGAATAGTTGGATTACTAATGTCGACCAAACTGCTGTGTTCTCCCTATTTTATAAATGGTTGGGATTAGAAAGGCTTTAGAAAGATAAGGGGTGCACGTACCAACACCTATAATAGAAATGAAAAATCCCAGCCCTCTTCAGTTTGGGTCTGAATCTGTCAGATTTAACCACTTCAACTCACTGCTGCTAGTGACCTAATTGGAGCTTCCTTACACCTTAATATGGTTTTAGTAGATTTAGAAAATACTATAGGATACTATTTTGGATGGATGGTAAAGTTTTAGGAACCTGTTTAGCAGGTTGTCTTTGAGGCAGGAGTTTAACAGAATTATTAAGTCTTCTCCCTTATCTTTTGTAACAAATAGCTAGAAAGATCTTTCCAACTTTCAGGATCAAGTCATTTCCTGATTTACAATAATTCAGTAGTCATTTATTGCCTCAGGATAAATTACCTCAGATTCCTAGGGCCTTCTTGTTCTTGGCTTTGCTTTCTTCCCTAGCTTCACCTCTCTCTGTCTCTGTCTGTCTGCCAAGGTACTCTTCAGCGGGTTTGTCTGACACACCCTGCGATTTCAATTCCAAGCTTTCCCTCCAACCACCCCTTCCCACCTCCTCCTAAAATAACTCTTCCTTGACTCCTTGAGTCTTAGTTTATTCTTCACTTTCGATTTTTGTTGATGTCAGGTGCGTTTCCTTTGTGCTCTGAGGGTACTCTGCACTTTCCCTGTGATGGTAGGTAAGTACAATTGGCTGCACTGCATTTTCCCTATTTACTTGTCAGTAGCTTCCGTGGTAGGATCAGTCTGTTTCACTCACCATTGTATTCACAGCTCTCAGCTCTGTGCCTCCTAAATAAGAAATGTTCAATATAAATTTGTTGAATTAATAAGTAAATAAAGGAACAAAGAGCTACTAAACCGGAATATTCAGATAAGACCCCAGGTGTCTATGCTTATCAGTCTTTCATTCTTCTTGGCTGTAGCCACCACCTGGCACCTGTTTTTCTATGAAGGGAAGAGTCATTCAGTCACAGGGATCCTGTAACAGGACCCTGCCATGCTGCCAATAGGCACATATGCAAACCCTCTGTTACTGCTGTTGGGATTTGCTGCCTTACACACAGAACATCAGTTGTAAGACTGCATATTTTGTTGCAGAATGGATGTAAGGTGCTTGCTCAGTTAGGTACCTTGCATAGTACTTTGTAGTATTACTGTTTGATAGATGTGTGTGCATAATTAAAATAAAACCCAGGGGACCTCCAGCAGCTTATCAGGGTTTCTACTAGTAGATTTGGTGTGAAGGTTGTTGCCCCCACCATATTGGTTTCTCCTCTGACCTCCTCCGGGAGAGGGATGCAAGTAGGGGGCTCAGCAACTCTACTGACAGCACTATCCAGCTCTGTTCAGGAACTTAACTGTTAGCTTCTGGGCCTTTTTCTGCCTCACCTCACCCCCCACCACCTACTGATGAAATCAAAATGTTGGCGGGGGGGGGGGTGCAGGAATGAAAAGTTCTTAAAAAAAAAAAGATTAGGGACCTTTGAGAACCAGAGCTGGGTAAGTCTAGGATAGGGGAATTGAACTGTTCTATTGGAAATATAGTAGAGTCTTTATTTGAAAATTGTTCATATTTATATGAATTTAATGTTCAGAACACTCCAGCGAAAAGAACAGTGATTAATGTTGTTTGCTATTATCACTTTTGTCTGTTATCAGGACATATGCATTTGACCACAGTAAGACCTATTTTTTTGTCTTAGAAAAACATTCTGGTCTTGAGGGAAAACTTTGGCCAGGGGGTTAAAATCAGTCTCTCAAATTTTGGATTTCCATAGTTTGTGACCATTGTGTGGCCTAGAATATAACACATGTGGCTGGCCATTTTAGGCTATTAATTTCTTTCTGTAAAATGATCTCCCTGTGGTAATTATAGGGGAGTTTATTTCTAAGTGATATAAACAAATGAAGAATGGAAAAGACTGGATAAAATTACTTACTTTAAAACAGATTGCACATTCGATTGTAGCATGTATAATGGAAACATTTATATTTCAGGCTCCCTGAAACAAATATATGGTTACAGAAAGCTCATTAAATTGATTCTATTTCTAATTCTGCATTAATCATAGCAAGGTCACACTGAAATACTCTAGTGATTAGTCACCATAATAATAATATGCTTTCATTTATGGAGTGCTTTTCACACGCCTGTAGCTGTGCTACATGCCTCAGTTACATTAACTATTTAATCTTCATAACAACTTTGTGAGGTAAGTACTCTAATTCCTGCTTTTTCCATGTGAGGAAATTGAGGGTCAGCAAAGTGAAGCCACTTGACCAAGGTCTCACTGTTAGTAATAAACACAACCAAGATTCAAACCCTAGTTTGACTCCAAAGCCTATGTGTATATTCTTAACTCTTACACTGTTTTAAGTGTTGAGTTGGAGCTGAAGAGAAATTTGTTAGTATCCTGACATAATAATTTTTGCTTCTGGAAATTTGCTATTAATAGCCACACAGGAAGAATTCTGCTTAAAAATAAAGCTCAGCATTCATATTATACTTTGCTTTCTAAGAGCTTTACTAGACTGCCTATATAATGCACATATTTTCTCCAAAGATAGATCAACAACTCTCAAACTTGGGAGGTACATTAGAATCACCTAGTGAGATTGTGAACATCAGAATACCCAGGGCCTCATCCCAGACCCACTGAGTCAGAATTGCTGTGGGTGGGGACCAGGCATCTGATGTTTAATATGCTTGCCAGGTGATTCAGACACACATAGAACTTAGAGAATCACTGAGGTCTGTGAATAGTAGGAAGGTTATTTTAGGAATGATAATTCTCAGGTTTGTAGATTTACTTAGGGACCCACAGGAAATTTGGGAGTGGCTAAATTATAATGCATAAATTCCAAGCCATCATCCTATCTAAGTTTATAGAATAATTATCAATTGGCAACAATCTGTGGTATGACCTAACATAATGGAACTGATTGTTATCTCATTTTCTTTTTTCCTGTTGAAAGACTGTTCATTAATGATAGTAACTAGCACTCTGTTTGTGTGTTGTTTTTCATTTGTCATGTGAGAAATGATGGTTGTATTTACTGTAACCACTATTAAAAAGATCTTAAGGAGTTTAAAACAACAGCTGTTCAGACTCCAAATAGTCATAAATCCCAAGATTAAAGTCATTGTGTATAGCCATATGTTTCTTGAATTCTCCTTTATAGCATCTCCACTGAGTGGCTAAGTGACCTAGATAACTGGCACTTTCTGGCAACAGTCTGTTCCATCTGACTTAGAAAGTTCTTCCCTATAATAAAGTGAAATCTATTTCTCTAGAGCTTCCATACTTTGGTCCTACTGCCACCCCTTATCAAAACTTCTTACTCAAACCAGTCAAAAACTTTGCTCAGGAAAGTAACTCTCTGATTGCTGTTTTCTGGAAGTTTACAGGATACCTCACTATTGGATATAAGCTGTGGTTGCTCCATGGCCAAATCATCTGTCAGGCTGTTTTCTGTGCAGATGAACGTAGATTTACATGACTTAGAATAAATTCATGAGTCATATTGTTTTTTTTTAAAAATAAATTTTGATAAATCTATATAGAGATTTATTTGGAGTGTTTATAGAGGCCCAACAGTAAAAGGAATGTGTTCTTATACTTCATCAAAGCATTCTAAATGTTGCATTTTACACTAATTTCCTTAGCATAATGTTAGATGTTGCAACCAGATTTAAAGTTCAAACACTGTCTGCTTTCTCTGTGAGTTGTTCAGAACCTTCTAAAACACTTGTGGTTGTTGATAGGTCTCTTCTAAATGATAATATCATGTACCTCACTTCCCATTGTTCATTTGCTCCTTTGAAGCTCAAAAGAAAAAGAACATTTACGTCCTCACTGCCAAAGTGTTTCTGGTTCTAATACTCCTTATTATAGGTGTATGGTTCCTTTTCACCATTCTCACAGACCAGAACTTGATTTGGAGCCCAAGAACAAAACAGCAAATGCGTCACTAACCAGTGGTGCAGTTGCCACCAATGTTAACCTTCATTGTTGGATACAATAAGAGTCAAGTGCAGGCAGAAACTAAGATAACATGTCAGGTTATTGTTGGAAAGAGATACTTTCCTGGTAGGACTTCCTTGCTATAGCTACTTTTAGATATTAGGTCCAATTTTTTTTAGGGCAAATGTTAAATACTGGCCAGGTTGAGAGAAGCTTTAACACACTAATCACAGATAAAAATGACACTATCCTAGCATAAAA
The DNA here is from genome assembly GCA_030015415.1 of Cynopterus sphinx. NCBI lineage: Eukaryota > Metazoa > Chordata > Mammalia > Chiroptera > Pteropodidae > Cynopterus > Cynopterus sphinx. The sequence goes on from CM057384.1 coordinate 80,852,389, forward strand.
GAAAATTTGCAGTTCAATTCTAATTTATGGTGAGGGGCAGCATTGCATCTAAGATATAGTGTCTTCTCTGGTATCATTTTTCTGGAGCCAGAACGAGAGACCAGCATTCTCCTCTATCTCCCCTTATGCTTCCAGACTTTTGTCTTTCTATCATGGATCTTTTCTGAAATTATTGTGATATCTTTTTTACACTCGACCACCCTATTCAAGATATTTTGCCATCCCTTCTTTAGCATCAGGTTCTACCTAGATACCTACCATTACTGATGACATTCTCAACATTCAAGTTGATTCTTCAGATGTAAAAATACAAGAAAACCATGTATGAGTCATTTGTATTTATTTTATTAGAGAAGAAAATGAATTTACAGACATGTTCTGACAACTGAAAAAACACTGTGGGAAATTTTACATCTGCTTAAGGGACTGAACGGCTGACATTCGAACTACAGTAATATATGTATTAAAGTCTGGTTTTTGGAACATTATAGGCAAAAATATATCGATTTGTATCACGAAACTTTCTAGGGTTAACTCCCACACAAACTAACAGATAAAGTACACTAGTAGTGATTCATAATTAAAAAGTAGAAAGAGATAGCAACTGAAAATTATAACCAACTCATAACAGTGCTGATGCAGTGTTTCAGACAGAATCCTGTCTGAAAATCATAGGAATTCTAAAAATCTGCCTCCGCTCGTTAATTGTGGGAGCTCAGCAACCTGCCAACTATTGTATGGTTGCCAGTCTCCCTTGTGGAATTCTGATTTAGTGTCTTCAGAAAACCAAATACATTTATGTATTATGTATAATGCAGAGTAGGCACAGTACCTGGGGCCCAGGACACTTTTAGGAGCCCATAAACATGTCTTAATTTCTTTTAAAATAAGAAGTACATAAAACAATAATGAATGTACAATAATAAATCTGCCTGGATTACACTTGTCTTTATACCAATGCAATCATAAACTAGAATTTTAAAATATTTTGTGGAGGAATGGGTCTACAGAGGCAAAAGTGCCTAGGGCCCCCTAAAATTATGCAGAGCCCTGTGATAAACTCTAATACTCTGCTAATGTATGAATACCAAATTTTAATGGCTCCTAAAAATTCAAAAAATATAGTGCTCTATGAAACTATGGAACTGCTTGTCTGTGATAATAAAAACTAAAGAATCACTTAATCTGTGAGATATAAACCTGAAAACAACAAACAAACAAGACAAAGAGAGACTCATGGACATGGACAATAGACTGGTGGTTACCAGAGGGTAAGGGGCAGGGACAGGGAGGTAGATATGATAATGGGGGTCAAATATGTGGTGACAGAAAGAAACATAACTATGGGTGGTGAATACACAATGCAATCTATCTATCATCTATCTATCTAATCTAATGTGTGTGTGTGTGTATGTGTGTGTGTATATATATATAAATAAAATGTCTTTCTGTTGAATTGTACATATGAAACTTACTGGATCTTGTTAACCAATGTCACCATAATAAAAAAATAAATAAATACATAAAAATAAAAATAAAAGAAATCAAAATAAAAACTAAAGACAGAACTTGTATTTTAGATTCTGGACTGGAGGGTCCTTATAGTCCACCCATGAACAGAGGGCCATACTTTGGTGATCACAGCTCTCCCCCACATATCCCTATGCCATGGGCTAGCAGCATAAAGGAATTTGTTAGAAATGTAGAACCTTAGGCTCTACCCAGAATTTCCTTATCAGAATGTACATTTTTAGAAAATCTTCAGATGATATGTATGCATGGGAAAATTTAAAGGCACTGTCGTTTTTAGGAGAATCTATACCTAGGAAATACTCTGCATTCTAATAGAGAGGTCTTCTCCAAAAGTGATATGTTTGAGAAAAAAGTCCTTGAACAACAACTCTATCCATAAAAAAAAAATGAGTGTTCAGATCCCTTAAGAAGCAGAGCAGTCTTCCAACAAATGTGAAAAAGGTGCCCATAAAAAGGTAGTTTAAAAAAAAAAAACTACTATAAATCCCTTAGAAGAAAACATAGGGAAACACTTCATAACATTGTAATGACAATGATTTCTTGGAGATGACACCAAAAGCACAGACAACAAAAGTAAAAAATAGACAATTTGGACCATATTATGTCTCAAAGACCCATCTGATAATTCCATCTCCCTTGGAAGTCAGGATTTCAACATGAATTTTGAGGGGACACAAATATTCAGGCCATAGCATTAATCATGAGAGAAAAACAAATTCAAACCACAATGAAATACTGCTTTTCACCTGTTAGGATGGCTATTATAAAAACAAACAAACAGAAAATAATTTTTGGTGAGGATGTAGAGACACTGGAACCCTTGTACATTGCTTATGGGAATATAAAATGGTGCTGCTGCTGTGGAAAACAGGGTGATTGCTCAAAGAATTAAATAGGATTACATAAGATCCAGCAATCCCATTTCTGGGTATATACTCAAAAAAAGTGAAAGCAGAGTTTTGAACAGATATTTATACTTCCACTTTCATAGCAGTACTATTCACAATAGCCAAAAGATAGAAGCCGCATCAATGTCCACCGACTGATGAATGGATTAAAAAAAATGTATGTACATACAGTGAAATATTATTCAGTCTTAAAAAGGAAGAAAATTGTGACACATGCTACTACAACAGGGATGAACTTTGAGGACATTATTCTAAGTAAACTAAGCCAGTTAAAAAAGACACATACTGTATGATTCTACTTATATGAACTATCTAGAGTCATCAAATTCATAGAAACTGGTGTTTCCCAGGGGCAGGGAGAAATGAGGAGTTATTTAAAGGGTATGGAGTTTCATCTTATACAAGATGAAAAAGTTCTGGAGATTGGTTGTACAACAATATATGAATATACTAAATACTACTTAACTGTACACCCAAAAGTGGATAACATGATAAATTTTATGTTATGTGTATTTTACTGCAATTTTTAAAAAAGAACAGTAAGATTCAAATTAAGGCATGAAGAAGTTCCTGCTTTAGACTTAACACGCAGATGTAAATAGAGAGGTGATGTTCTATATAGGCTGGCATGTGAGGCAGTCAACACAGGGATGGTGCAGAGTCTTAGGAATGCCTTGTATGAAGCTGGAGTTCTACTGCTACTGTAGTTTTCAGGATCCGTGACTGATCTTAAAGCCAGTTCTTTAGCCCAGTGGTCCCTAACCTTTTTGGCACCAGAAACCGGTGCTTCTATGAGAATGCCTGACGATCTGAAGTGGAGCTGAGGCGGTGATGCTAGTGCTGGGGAGCTGTTGTAAATACAGGTGAAGCTTTGCTCGCTCACCTGCCACTCACCTCCTGCTGTGCAGCCCCGTTCCTAACAGGCCACGGACCAGTACCCGTCCACAGCCCGGGGGTTGGGGACCCCTGCTTTAGCCTTCTTGTATTATAGTAACAAGCCAGGGAGAAGCTGAGTCCACCAGTCCAGAAGAGCCCAAAAGCACAGAGGATAGTTAGTGTCATAGAACTCCTTCATTCTAACACTTTGGCTTCTCATTCACTATTGTTGAAATACAGTAACTAACAATATTTATATTTTAGTGTTTATAAAGCATTTTTGCTAGAATATCCTGGGATATTTAGAATTTTGCCTCTTATGAAAGACGTTTGTTTCCTCTTCATGTTTATAAGTTGTTTAGCATATCTTCACACTTCTCAAAATTATTTTGCTTAGATTTTTCACAGAATTTGGTGGAAGTGTTGATAACTTAGAGTAAAATTAAGAAAGTAAAATCTTTCCATTGTAATTTATTTTTGCAGGTAATTAAGGCAAATTATGATGCCTCCTGTACTCCCTGTGAATAACACATCGCATTTCAGAAAGACTTCTAAAGCCAAAGCAGGGGTCCAAGCGGATGATAGACATTTTTAAATATTAAGGGAATTGGTTCAAGTTTTTTTGAGTGAAAAAGATTAGCTAATCTACTTGAACTAAACGAGGTTCGAAAACTTAAAGGGCAAAATTCACTTCAAGTAGCAGGGTACTTGGGGATTAGCACAGCTGAAGTTCCCTAAGCATTCTGCTGGTATTACAGGCAGGCATACCTCGTTTTATTGTGCTTCCCTTCGCTGTGCTTCATAGATGTTATAATTTTTACAAGGTGAAGGCAAGACTGTCCACCGGATAAAAGATTTCGACTCACTCTATTGCAATACTCGCTTTATTTTGGTGGTCTGAAACTGAACTCTATTTTTAAAAAACACACCTATTGATTGAATATAAGAATATGACCCTTGTTACTTTGTAGTCACACCTTGTAATCAACTATCTCTTCTATGACAGCTAACATATGAATAGTTTGAAAAGCACTGTGACACACAGATGTTGACAAGCAGAATACTGAGACAGAAGACTAAGACCATCATCAAAGATCGCCACTTTAAGTGATCTTTAAAACTCTTGAAAAGGGTGGTAACTGTTTTTTGGCTGATTAAATTTTAAGAGTTCAAAATAAGTTCTGTTATATATTTTTAGCAATTTTAGCTGCTCCCTTTATTTTTAAAAATGGCTTTATATTTTTATAATTTATATTTATAAAGCTAGTACAAAAATCAGTAAAGTTGATAAAGAAAATAAACTTTAGCTATAAAAGCCAGAGTTAACCTTTGTTATAATTCAACATTTATAAACATTCCTTGTGTGGGTTTTGAGTGTTGTCTCTGTCCCTATCCTTGTTCGCCCCCTTGTGGCCATGATATGAAGAAGCCAAGAGCCAGGCCTCAAAAAAAGGAACAGAGAAAAGCAAAGCGCCTGGGTAACAAATTGATAGCCTCTCACTTTAATAGTATTTTCCATAATTAAGTTAAGTAGGTCTGCTTGAAATCTATATGGGTCAGGAAGTAGATGGAAGACTTGAAAAGGTGATTGGAAATTATTCTTTCATTAAACTTTCTCAGAAGTATGATCAGTGGTAAGAGAAACTGAAAGGGATGTCCTAATGATATCTCCTGTTGGCTTAATTCAACTGGAAGCACCCAGTTGAACTTGGCAAAGGAGCCAATTTTTTGCTACATTCTGGAATAACTCTTGTATAATTTGGCATTAAATATCTATGCATTTCTTGTGTTTTACCTGGAAAAAAGAGATAGCAGAATTTCACACTACCTGAAAACATTATTTAGGCTCTCTCCTCCATCTAATGACTGTGGAGATATAAACTTGGCATTTGAAGCCTTCAAACCATTGGATGCTTTTGTATTAGAGTGACAGTAAGGTAAGGGAAGAAATAGAAAGTCTGCAATGGGGGATACAGAAAGCTCAATCACTGTTTGTTGCCCTCTTCTACCCTTTGCTCCACATAAAAAATAAACTTCCCAGCTCCTATCTGGGGTATTAAGATCAACACTGATTATCTATTAGTCAAACTGAACATGTGTCTAAGACACCAGCAAATCCGAATCACCAAAAAAAAAAAAAAAGTGAGAAAATCAGAAAATTTGGGGATGAAGCTATTTTTTATTTTAGCATATTTGTGAATTTTGTATCATTTTAGAAAAGTGAAATTTTAGTTCACATTTTAGCAACGTTTTGACGGTTGGTGGTGGGGGGAGGGTTGCAGCACATCATAATCTTTACAGCAAACCTACTCTTTCCAAAGATCAAATGTGAGGAAATAGCTATCTTCTAAGGACTCAGGGAATATACCCCTAAGGGGCAATTGCTGATGCTCAGAATGGAGTACCTACCCTCCGCCGGGGGTTTATAGAACTTGGCCCTCCCCTCCCCTCCCCTCCCCTCCCCTGTTTCTCTTTCTCTCATCTTCCCGCCCCCGCCCTTTTTCCTAATTTTGTTAAGTCTCTCCTGGGAGGCTAAGAGTGCACAGGGCAAAAATATGCGTTTCCCTCGATAATCTTCAATATGGATTTGTAGTAGAGAGGACAATGTTAAAGGCCAACAGAAACCTCGGGCAAATAATTTCTTTTCATCATTAGAAAAGTGAAAGGAGTGGAGATATCTAAAATTTTGGCTGAATCTTGGCCCCCGTGATCAACACCGTCAGGTTCCCCTCCTCGCAAGGTTACTTTGCTCACCATGAAGCATTCTGAACAGGACGAATGGTGCAGTGTCAGGCACGTGTCCCCCAGCTCTTTCGCTTTTCACCAGAAGCAACCCTTAGTAAACAGTGTACGTGTTTTTCCAGCTGTTTTCCATGCAGAGACATTATCTCCTTTGAGCACACCAACAGGGGCTTTTCCATCTCACACGTCTTGGGGAATCTGGTAGTTTTCTTTAACGCTCTCTCCTGAACCTTTTCTCCCGAAAACGCAGCCTCATCTGCAGACACTCCTGCGGAGAGATGCTCGTCTCTCTCTCTCGCGTTCGCAGTCTTAGCTTTTATTCCAATGAAGCACACGCCCCCCGTGGTTGCCACAGCAACACACACTCACCACTTCCGCTCGGTGGGCGGCCGCTTGCACTCGGCCTGCCCCTCAACACCCCCTCCCAAACCAACCCCGGGGCACTTCCGCCTCCTTGCCGTCTCGCACGTCGATTGGCCGGAGGCTCCCATCCCAGGTTTGAGCTCACAGCGCGCGCCGGGACCCGGCGCGTCGTGATGACAACATCGGCCGCCGGCGGCGGCCGCGGCGGCCGCGCCTGGGAGACGGGGAGGGTTTCCGGGACTGCGGGCCCGACCGCTGCGAGCTGCTGTCATGGCGGTTGCTCTGTGGGGTTTTCTCTACGTCCTTCTGCTGCTGCTAGCAGGAGATGCCCAGAGCTCGGAAGTGCCCGGGGCTTCTGCCGAAGGGTCGGGAGGGATTGGCGTGGGCATAGGAGATCGCTTCAAGATTGAAGGGCGTGCGGTTGTTCCAGGGGTGAAGCCCCAGGACTGGATCTCCGCGGCCCGAGTGCTAGTAGACGGAGAAGAGCACGTCGGCTTCCTTAAGTGAGCATCCCGAGGGCAGCGGGAGAGGTTGCATGGAAGCCGGAGGGGAATTCCTTCTGGGAGAGCTAAGTGTCAGGACAAGACGACGTAGCTGTCAGAGGGTGAAGGGGCGGGCGCCGCTAGCGGTCTGCGCCGGGGGACCTTGGGAGGTGGTCGGACTCTCCCCTTCCCAGTCCCGTACCTCAGAGATGAGGACGGCGGGTGCTCGCTCGCCCCAGGGCCGGCGCAGAGGGGTCAGCTGTCTTCAGCTGTATTTTGGCCCTGTTTGGGGTCCACCACTCCTGGGCCCTGGAGACAGGCGCTGTATTTGTCTCTTGCCGAATGCTTTCCTTTCCATCTCATCCGGTCTCCTTGGAATCCGGCCGGTTTTTGCATTTTCCCCCCAGGCTTCTAGTAGCTTGATGTTGTGTGGAAAGATGCTAAGCAAGTGGGAATTCTCAAAGCCCAAAGGGCTCCTGGTGATGACATAGATTGGGAGGCTAATGTTGCTGCTTCTGAAGTTAATGGGCCCTGAAGTCCCTAATCAAAGCACCTTTCTTTTTTTGGTCTGGAGGTGAGATTATTGTTCTTTTTTACACTTGAATTCATCAGGGGATTTGCAATATCACACTTGGCATTTATGTGAGACTAGGATTTTCCTATATTGTTTACACGCTTCTATCCTTTCTAGCTATGCATAGAAATGGGATCTCAGCCTATCTTAAAAGACCTGTTGAATTTATTAGCTCTCTCTTTTTGCAGCAGCTTGCTTTTCAGATATTTGGGCACAATTATGATATTTTAAATCTTTCCGTCGCTGCTTGGAAAGTCAAATTGCGAACTGAAAGAAAATATTTAGGAAAAGAATTGTTTCTGTGGAGGATTTGTACACCAGTAACTGGTATCTGAAAACCAGACAACTTAAATGTGGACATTTGATTCTAAATATGATTTGCAAATATTCAGATCTCCCAGGTAACTTCGAATGGAAATATTAACAGATCAGTAAATTTCAAAAAGCGTACAACCATTATTTTAATTCTATGTGTCATTAAAAATCTGGCATTAGGGCATTCTTTAGAGTCCACCATAATTAATGATGTTTTAATGATAAAACTGTCGTTAAGCTTTGAAAAGTTAGCCTGAGTTGAACATTTGATCTCTCTTTCTGCAGTATACAATTCTTTTAAAAAGCACTTATGACTTTTGATTAAAAATAGTATATAAGTAATATTATCGAAGAGACTATAAATAAGAAAGTAGAGCTAACTCTTAATATTTTATTGTATCTTTTTCAGCCTTTTTGGAATCACATGTGTATTTTTAATAGTAAAATACAATATGTAATACTTTGTAACCAGGTTTTTATTTTTGCTTGATATTTTGTGAGCAGTTTCTGATACCATTTCCTATTTTTTTCATTTGTGTGTAGAAAAGTTGATTAAGAATTAATATAAAGAGCTCTTATGGTGGCAAACTTGTTGGAAGAAGGATAGGCAATTTGTCTTTTTACATATTATGCATAACTAGCATGCAATTTTGACTTGTTGGAGGTGGCTTGGGACTTGGCTTATAGAAATGAAAATTTTGACTGAGGACTCCCTATGCCACTTTTTGTTTTTATCTTGGTTATATAAATAATAATTTATTTAACCAGTCTTTTGTTTTGGAATATTTTGTTTTCAATTTTCTGAAATGGTAAGATTATGTACTATACTTTTTTGAAGTTTTTATTATGAAGAATTACAGGCATACACTAAAATAAACTGAATAGCTTAGTGAATCCTTAGGTACCTACCACAATCTACTGCTTCATGTCTCCTCTGCACATCATTTTGTTTTTCTGTAGTATTTAAAAATGATCCTAAACATAATATGATTTCACTTATAAAAGCATTATCTTGTATCTTTTTTTTTGTAAATTATTATGTAAAGATAAGCCTTAAATAACACAATACTATTATTGGGTCAACAAAATTAGTAATGTTCCCTCACTTATCTTAAAAATGCTTTTATGTAATTATTCTTTCAAATCAGGATCTAACCTTTAATACTGTACAAGGCTTACATATTGTAGAGTACATTTTTAAAGCCAAGTTTTAAAATATTATTATAAAATTTATGTGTTATCTTTCTCAAGTAAAATATATGCCTTATGATGAAGTATCTATTTGCTTTTTCTTTAGGCTGTTCTGCTATTATTTGTGTTACAGAGCCATTAGTTTAATTCTTTTTTTTTTTTTCCTGGATCTAGAAAAATGTTTTGAAATTTATTCATTTAGGGTTCTATCAAGAAACAGGAGGATGTGGTTCCATAGTTAAGTGGTTAGCACGTCTGCATTACATGCAGAAAGTCCTGGCTTCGCACCCCAGTAGACCCACGGTCCATGGTCTATGGCCATGCCTCCCTGAACAAGCCCGATGTCTGATCTTGGAAGCTAAGCAGGGTTGGGCCTGGTTAGTATTTGGATAGGAGACCACGTAGGAAGACCAGATGCTGTAGGAAGTCCAGGTGCTGTAGGCATAAATAAAATAAACAAATAAATAAATAAAACAGGAGATATGCTCAGATTAGAATAATTAAAGGATAGTTTAATGAAAGCATTAACAGTGTAGTCATGGTGTAGAGAAACAACCAGATTGCACAGTACCCTAGAGTTTATAAGCTCAAGGCTATTATTACCTCTAAGTCTGAAGAGTGGAAGAGAAGCAAAAGTTACTGGAATGTAGGAGGAAGAAAGGACTTCCTAGAGAGAATCTGTATCGCTTCATACTGACACAGCCAGTTAGAGGTGGCCTCTTGGAGAGAACTGACAGATAGAAGAGGGACATAAAATGTACTAAGCTCATTTTCTTCCCTTCCTCTAGTGTGCAGAGAGAAGTGTGGAGAGTGGATCTGAAAGGCAAGTGGAAGACATACAGCTTAGGAATAAGTTAACTCAGTATTTATATTTCAGTTGTTTTAGTTTAGTGTGTTCTTTGAAGTAGCAAGGAACACCTCTTTTTTCTTTTTGGTTAATTTTGTGGGTGTGGCAGAATCAATTATTCTTTAACTATGAGAGAGCCTAATGATTTAAGAAATATTATTTTAAAATATTATGATTCTAGGAATTCTCTGATAAAGTTGATTCTTTTAGAATCATTTGTTTTCCTGAAACAAACTTTTTTTTTTCTCACAATGACAGTTTCTTATTATCAGAACAAATTAATTTTGATATTGAAAGTGAAATTATCAGCTCTTGATGGGATGGTTTTCTCCTTCCTTCCTTCCTTCCTTCCTTCCTTCCTTCCTTCCTTCCTTCCTTCCTTCTTTTTCTTTTTTAGGCAAGGCAACCCTTGGTGGTTGACCTCACAGATTGCAAGGACCTCGTCAGTTTACAATCCCTTATTTTATTTTTTTACACCTACAGCACCTGGTCTTCCTAGGTGGTCTCCCATCCAAGTACTAACCAGGCCTGATCCTGCTTAGCTTCCAAGATCAGACTGAATCGGGCTTTTTCAGGGTAGCATGGCCATAGACTTGATAGGATGGTTTTCTAACCCATGTTAAGAAGAAACCAGGAAAAGGTGGATGGTTTTGACTATAAAAACAGAAAGAAAGAAAAACAACAAAATGCAAATTAAAACTAGGAAAAAAAGCCATTTTAATTGTTGGAAAGGGTTGGCAAAATTGGACCTACTAATAATGTATTAGTAATGTGTATCAATAGTTTCCCTTGAATGAAGACAGCTTCAGAATAGGAACTGTGCTTCTGTTACCTGTTATCTCTATCCCACAGGAAGAATAGAAGGACTTTCTATGTCAGGGTTCTCTGCTGCTGTGAAATGTCTGGGGTATTTTCAGAACCCATTCAGTGTAATTTTGGAAGTTGAAATATGGAGCAGCTCTTGCTAGTTTTGGAGTTTTGTTTTGTTTTGTTTTTCTCTTTGCTCTGAATGTCATTCTTGGGGAGTTGAATTGGGAGTTAAATTACTTAAAACATAAGAAAAGGATAAGCTATTGATCAGAAGTGACTAAATGTGATTTTCCTTTTTCCAGGACAGATGGAAGTTTTGTGGTTCATGATATACCTTCTGGATCTTATGTAGTGGAAGTTATATCTCCAGCTTACAGGTTTGATCCTGTCAGAGTGGATATCACTTCAAAAGGAAAAATGAGGTGAGGGCAAATGATTTAATCTTTTACCGAAGTCTAGGCTATTGGAATACCTCATTATATATCCATCTTAGATTTATAGTTAAGGTTGACAAATTTTTTATTTAAATTACAGATATTAAAACATTTAAAACATCCTTATATCATTTTAATCTAAGCATTGATAATATTATAAAGTTGAAATTCCTTCTGCTCTGACTTAAAATTTATTTTAAAGCTAATATGATTATATAGAGAAGAGGTACAATGCAGAAGCAGAAGTACTGAAGTAACTGAAATGTGATTATTAAAGTTGGAAATAATCTAACTTTTATAAATTGGAAATGTTATTTGTTACTTGTTTTTCATTGGGATATTTTGATAGTATCTATTTGACAGTATGTTGATATGGAAATTTTTGTAGTACTTCCTGTCTGGAGCATTTAATGTGTGATGGAAATTCAGTATTTCTTAGGAAAACAACAGATTACATCATGAGGATCATGATAAGAAAAAGAAAAGCACAGTATTACAGGCTGGCAGACTAGGAAAAAATTATTTTAGAGTTTTTAAGTACAAGGACATGTGCTTTGAAGTTCAAGTGAAAAGAATTTTGGACTAATTCAGGCTGGGAGTATAGGATACTATAAACCCATTTTCAATTAGAGTCACTTGTGTAGATGTCCACAATATTCAGATTCAACCCCAATTTATTTATTTGTTTATTTTTTTATTGTCTCTTGCCAATAGTATTCTCTTTGGTCTGACCTAACCAGGAAGTAATGAAGCAATTTTATTTATTTGTTTTTTCCTAACTTTGCTGAGGTATAATTAACAAATATGAAAGTTTTAAATGGTAATATATTTTTTTTGTTTGAGCTATCACAGAATTATTCCATGTTGCTATAATAAAGCATGGGTCATGCAAAGGCAAAAATAATTTGGGGGTTGTAGGAGCTGTATTTTATCACTGACCTTTTTGGTATGTGCCAAGCCTATTTAGGTTGATTTGTAAAATACCCCAAATTGAGCAGATATAATAGAGATATGTTCAGTTAGTACCATAATATTTACAGTTGTATTAGTGTTGACTCCTAAAATGTTTTCCTTTTTTCTTTGCCTTTTTTTTACATTAGAAATTTTTAAAATGTAATATGTAAATATGCTGTAATTCAAATAGAGTAACACATAGAGCTGTCTCATCCTTTGTATCAGCTGCATATTAGTTCATTGATGGCTTTGCCATCCTTTTTTGGGCAGTTCCTACTAATGGACAACTAGGGTTTTCTTTCTCTTTTAGTGTGTATAGTGACTGGAGACAATTATTCTATAGTAATTTAAATTCTTAATACTATCATGAAACCAATGCCATGATGTCACTAAAAATACATTCTTTAGAAACAAATTTTCCCTTCTTTTTTAAATTCAGTTCTTGTCTTAGATTGTTCTACTTTGTCTCAAAACTGTTAGCTATTTAGAGCAAGGGTGAAGCTAGAATTGAAGGTAATACCTTGTAAATATGTTTATGAATATTCTTGGATGGAATAAATGAATTGTTTCAAAGTAGGTGAACCTCATTAAGTATCAACTTTCTCATGTCTTTTTAGAGGCATAAAGGTTTATGGGAGGGAATGAGAGTTATTAAAAGGGGATACTTGTCTATTAAAAACAATTCATCTGTTTGAATTTTGAATAAAGTAGTCTAAGCAAATAGAAATGTTTTCCTAAATATAAAGTTTTATTTGATTTTTACTTTGGGTAAAGTGTGCTTCCTGCTCTAGCATTTAAGGATCGGTTACAGCACTGGGATTTATATTCTCGTATTCATTTTCTTCTAAATGAACAGCTTCAAAAAAAAAAGAGAAGCAAATCCTCAAAGGATAAACTATAAACCACCTTCCCACCTGGAGGTTTTAATATTCTATATACAAAAGGCTTAGATTTTATTAGTGTGCAGGAAGGAGGCAAATCTTGTATTTGCCTGGAGCCAGAATTAGATCTAGGACATGATTCCCCTATTGACCCTTGCTGCTAAAACCCAACAGACTAGACTCCCAATTCGGCCCTTGTTTTGGGGTGGGGGAAGGTCTCTCCTGAACACTGTTAGTCACAGTCCTACCCACATTGAAATTTGAGGTTGAATTTATTACTTCCTTCATGATCCAGAAACTTCCGAGCTGAGCAATTAATAAGATGGTCATTGTTCATAAACCTGGACTCTTGGCAGAAACAAATCCATATATTTTCTGGAAGGAGATAACTTTCTGTCCAGGCACACACGTAACTAAAGTCTACCTAACTTATATCCAAAAAAACAATATTGAGTTAGCAGATGAATCAGACCTCCAAGAACTTTAGATAGCATAGTTTTTAGGTATAGACAATAAAATATATTGATATATTTAAAATGCTGAAAGAACTAGAAGAACTTTCTGCCATAGGAAATAAGATAACTACCAAAATATACTACAGATATTTGAAAAAATACAATAGAGTTTCTACAATAAATATAGGCATTGCAATACAAAACTTAATGGATATATTAAGCAACTGAACAGAGGTTTGGTGAACTGAAAGATAAATCAGAAAAAATTATCCAGAATAAAATACAGAAAAAGGAATGGTTACTGTCAAATGAGAATTTAACAAGATGTTGAGTAAAATATGAAAAGGCCTAACACATGTCTAATAGAAGATCAGAAGGAAATGATAGAGATAATAGGGGAGGCAGTTTTCAAATAGTAAGCTGGAATATGTATGAACATGGATGAGAGAATTTTGAGTAAAATTAGTGGCATTTTTGGTAAAAATAAAGTGTTACATATAGCCCTGTTGTGGGACTTCATAAAATTTTTCTGCAGTATAGCCTTGAGAATTGAGTGGACCCAATAGTGCATATCTCAGATAATAAAAAAATCAAATGCAGCATTTTGGTATATTTATAATAAAATTCATTATTAGATATAATCAATGAGCTTTGAAGGTGGGAGGAGTCTAAGAGAACTTTTGGTGTAACCAAAGAAGTTAAGAACCAGTCCAACCCCATAGTCTTAGGTAACTACCGAGCTACAACTAGAAACTAGGTCTTTTTATTCCAAGTCTTGTGTTGTTTCTGTACATTTTACTAAATATTTTAAAATTTATAGATAAAGCTATTTTGATAGATTTCTAAGATCAAAAGTTTAGTTACCAAAGTATTTGGAAGAAGCTAAAGGTAATTATAAGGGTTTACTAATATATTACTGATGCTTTTTTTTTTGTGTTGCTTTATCAGAGCAAGATATGTGAATTATATCAAAACATCAGAAGTGGTCAGACTGCCGTATCCTCTCCAAATGAAATCTTCAGGTCCACCTTCTTACTTTATTAAAAGGGAATCATGGGGCTGGACAGACTTTCTGATGAACCCAATGGTATGTATCAGGCTACAATAAAATATCTTTACTAATCTCTAATTTGTTTCTAGGCAGTCAAAAATGTCTAACTCCTGTGAGATAGAAAGCAGAAGTTATATTGTTGGAAGGGTAATTGTGAAGAAATTTTGGATTTCAGGAAAATAGTGGCTTGGGGAATATATAATGAAAAGAATATAGTGACAATTGCATGGTAAGTTTGGTGGTGAAATGTGCAGTAGAAATTGTATAAATATTTGTGATGAAACTTTATAAAATTCAAATACAGTAAGAATATGTGGTAAGTCACTATGGAGTTGTTGCGTCTTTCATACTACCTATGTATCAGTACATTGATGCATTTTCCATCATTTATTAACCAGCCTCTGTTGATGACATAAGTAAGGTTTTTTTTCCTTTTTCTTTTTCTTTCTTTCTTTCTTTCTTTCTTTCTTTCTTTCTTTCTTTCTTTCTTTCTTTCTTTCTTTCTTTCTTTCTTTCTTTCTTTCTTCTTCTTTCCTTCCTTCCTTCCTTCCTTCCTTCCTTCCTTCCTTCCTTCCTTCCTTCCTTCCTTCCTTCCTTCCTTCCTTGTTGGGGAGTGGCATGTGTAGTGAGCAGAGGAGTTATTCTGTGGTAATTTAAGTATTTGGTATTACCATGAACTGATGTGATGCCATCTACTAATTAAAAAAAACAGTACTAGAATACATTCTTTAGAAACAAATTGATTTTTTTTGGGGGGGGGCTATTTTTGAAAGTAGAATTATTGTGTTAGAATTGTCTAAGTTGATTATATTCCTTGCTGATAGCTATTTAGATCACGAATAGGAATTTTGGGGGCTATCCATCCTCTAGAGAGGAATAAATTAGTACCTAGAATCTTCTATCAGGGATTAAGAAGCAGGAGGGTAGAGTGGATAGGAGAAATCTGGAATGAGACTCCAAAACTTACTAAGAAACATCTCTCATGTTCTCCTTACTGAAATTCCATGGAAGCATATCCAAGGCTCTAAGCTTCTAGGTCAGTTTTTGAAACTGATCTGCTAAAGTAGTTGCCTTTTATTATAGGCTCTAGAGGATATACATTAATGAGGGGGCCAATACAGTGTTTTCTCCAAGAACTACAAAGTCATTTGGAAAGAGCAGCTCAGCTGGCTGTCAGAATCACCAACCCCAGTACCAGAATGTAGACTGAAAAAAGTGAATAGATAGAACTGTTTGCAAACTCTTTGTGTTAAATAAAACTGTAAGCTTAAAAAAAGGTAGGTTGCAAAAATATGAAGTGAGGTGTCTATAAAATCCAAACATGTATAGATAAGGCTCTTATATTCTGTAATGGTCAGACATTGCGTGGTACCTTGCTATCAGCCGGGCTGGCTAGAATTGAAGTGGTTGCTACTAGTTTTATTCTACATACATTTAAATCTTAAATTTTATTACTGTTTGCTAAGTGTAGATTTTGCTGTACTGTTAAGTGAGAAAAAACATTTTTCAAATTTTTCATCTGCAGGTTATGATGATGGTTCTTCCATTGTTGATATTTGTGCTTCTGCCCAAAGTGGTCAACACAAGTGACCCTGACATGAGACGGGTAAGATGAATGCCCACCTATGGATTTTTGAACCATGTTCTGATGACTGGTCTGTCCATTGTGGCTGGACGGCTTGAGTCTTTTCAGCTTTATCCTAATTCCTAAGCCAAATTCATCTAGAGGTTATGTTAGCAGAATATTATATTCCTGGCACTTAGTCATTTCCATTGGACCAGAAAAATTCAGTTGAGTCTGCTTGTAAAGGCCTAGGTGTCTTCACATAACTACAGCATTCTACATAGTACCAACTTCTCTGTGTGTCACTTGTTAAATAGTTGAAATGCATAATATTCCTAGTATGCGAACCCAAATATTTTGCAAAATGATAGCTTCCTGTAATCTATCTTACTTTATAAAACTCTTCAGAGTACACGTTTTGTTTATGTGTTCAGATGCACAAAATAAATTTGGAAAGATAAGGGATAAAAATAGAAGCTTTCAGACTCTGTACCACAAAACCATACTGGTTTGGGAAGGGGAAGAGGAGTTGCCAAGTAGATACTTCAAATTTAGTTTCATTGTTTTGTCTCTTTCAAGTGTAGGCTTTTAAATAAAATTTTCAGTTTTTAAATCCATTCTCCCACCCAAAAACCATCAACAAATACCTTCTGAGTTCTAAGTTTTTCCATTGTATTTAATATATTGATGTATTGACATCTTATTCATTGCTATAAAAACATTTATTAATTGATTTCTAGGTCCTTGGTACTAGGGAATACACAAATGGATTATGTGTCATCCCTGTCATCAACAAACTTATAATCCAGTTAAATGTAGGAAATAGAATGGATTTATAAAAAACTTTACTTGCCCTCAGGGGATTGTGTATGTGTGTGTGGGGAGGGGAGAAATTGGAAAATAATACATACATGTAATAAATGTTTGCCGAGGTAGTAGATAATTAAGTTCTGTAGAAGGTAAGGCATTTTATTCCAAGCTGCAATGGCAGAAAAACCTTCATGGAACAAGAAAGCATTGTGATGTTTCAAAGTATTTTATTGCTAAATTTGGCACTTCTGTTTCACTGTTGGCCAGGAAATATATATCCTGTGCAATCCTTGTATCTGTTAAGCCAATTAACTCTCTGTGGCATCAACAGAAGGCAACATCAGAAGTCACATTGGATTAAAAAGTTAATTACTTGCAAAGTGCTTTGCACATGGTAAGCAATACAAAGTTGCTTATTCAAGAGCTTCAGAATTGAACAGATTCAAAAATAAAGTTGATATATTTTTTCAGGTACTCAAGACCTATTACCATATACATTTAATTCTTAATTATTAAGGCACATTAACATATTTGATTTACATTTATAGTGTTTCTTTCCCTGGCTTTTTTTGTAAAAGCACTTTCTCTTTGAAAACCCATGTATTAACTCTACTTTTGGGGGGAGAGCCCAAGCAAGTACCCGATTGTTATTCCATTTTAAATGATAGATAATATAGTATTTGCTATTTTTTTAATGTCTAAAGTAATACATTTTTATATTCACTTTTGGAACATCGCATAAAGTTCAAATGAAGTAGGTATTAATATGGTTGAAAGTAGAACAGCACTTTATAGATTATTGGCTCAATAAAGGAGATGAAAAAACCTCAAAAAAAAGTGCCAAATCTTTATCCTGTTTTGCCAGTGACTTGTTAGTAACAATTGTGTTGCTTGCTTTAGATGATGAAATTGAGGTCACCCAAGTCATACAGCATAGATTTTATTTCTAAGGGTCTTGGGAATAAAGTCTTAGAAATACTACAATTGTCTTCCAGGACTTTTCTGATACCTTGATAATCTGATTATATGCATCTAAAGGAAGCATGAGTTAAAAAAAAGTCACTTATTAAAATAATAAGCATTTTAATCAGAAACATAAGGTGGCGGGAATGTGATTACATATGTTCATCATCCAAGAAAATGCCTTTTATAAAAACATAAGGTGAATCAACCCCAGGTAAACACTTATTGGGCATTTACTAAGGACTGAAGTATAAAACATGGTTCCTTAAGCACTATTGGGTATGGTATTGTGTCATTCCATAGAACCAGTGTCTTTTACTTGTGCTGTTTCTCTCCTTTCTTAACAGAAGTGCTAGTTGTTCAGTGACTCAGGACCCCGGTGCCTTTCTTATCATTGTGCTTGTCTTCCTGCAGGAGATGGAGCAGTCAATGAATATGCTGAATTCTAACCATGAATTGCCTGATGTTTCTGAGTTCATGACAAGACTCTTCTCCTCAAAATCATCTGGCAAGTCTAGCAGCGGGAGCAGTAAAACAGGCAAAAGTGGGGCTGGTAAAAGGAGGTAGTTGGGTGGTCCAGAGCTGGCATTTGCACAAATGCAGCAGCACTGGGTGGCATCCAAGTCTTGAGGGAAAACCATGTGAAGCAACTACTGTAAACTTGAGTCATCCTTAAAGTTGATCTCCCATAACCGTTGTGTGTGGTAACTCTTTAGTACCTGTTTTGTACTTGGTACACAAGAAAACCCAGCTTTCACCCTTTGTCTGTATGAGGTCAATATTGATGTCACTGAATTAATCGCAGTGTCCTGTAGAAAATGACGTTAATAAATTATATGAAGAACTATACATAATGTATATTAAAATGTCTTAATCCAGAGATCAAATTATCTTTTTTTTTTCCATTTAATGTTTCCTTTATTCCAGACAGTTTTCTTCTACCTTTCATTATCTGAGGCTTGAAATTGACCCTTCCTGTTTAAAAAGAAGTGGTTGATATTTTTAGAGCAGCATACACCATGGTTTTTTTATACAGTCAGACCTTTCAAAATTCTCAGCTCTGCTTTGCCTTTTAACAAAACCTGTTGTTTGATTTAGAACCACATGTTCCTGATGTAATTTAAATTTTTATTATTACTGTTAGTTCCAGAGTATGAATATATAAATTAGAATAGATGTTATCAATTTTTAAATTCCAGTTACCCATCTATGTTATTCATTATTATCAGCTGTGTGCTGTGATTCAAGGTAGGATACAGAGATGGTTAATGGTCAGTGCCTGTCCTCAGTACAGCTTACTCTGTAGGAAGGAGGCACAAAGGAAGTACAACAGAAGGAGATGATGATGGAAAATCAGTCTTAGAGCTCTGTTATAATATTGGTAGTATCGCACAGGTGACTTTTCACTTCCCTTTCATCTCCCATCATTGATTCTCAAAATTGCTAGGATATAAATTGCTATTTTCCAATCAGAGGTATCTCAAAAACTTTATTTCATTAAGTTACAAGAATTTCACACCTTTTCTTATGGGTTGTTTTAATTGGAGAGGAACTCTGAGGCTATAGTATTGCTTCTAGTAGAGAGTTCCTGTTCTTTCCTGTGTTTAAGAACTCCCCTATTGCCTTCTTCAGGTTATTAAATCAGCAAAAAACAACAGGAAAAGGATTGGTTTCAAACTCTTATTTTCTTTTTTGTAGTAAGTGCCATTGTTCATTTTGAAATGAGGTACATAAATGTTTTCTTTTAAGTAAGTTCCAGTAAAGGACATTTAATTATTTATATCTGTTTGACTATAACACTGAAGGTACCAAACTGGTTACATTATGAATGGTTAAGGAGGTAAACTGGTTAGAACTAGGGCTTTTAAGATTTATAGAAAAAAAAAAAAACGGAAATAGTACAACACTAGTTGAGTGAAAGATTTGAAGGAGACAGGATATGGTAAGAGTCATAGTTGCATGACCAGAAGTCATCTTGAAAAATTTCAAAGTCCGGATTATCAAAATTTGCATGTGGAATAGCTAATGACCAAGAAATTAGAAAGCACTTCCAGGGAAATCACCATTTCACATGTTAATTAATAAACTGTGTGGTTATTTTATATAGATTCTAACACTATCCGAATATAATATATATCCCTTATATCGCAGAATGTTACTACATCAATTGTATACGAAAATCTTGTCTTTGTATAGAACTTTCTTCAAATGCTTAGTGTCCTTACAGGTACAAAAAGGATTGTATATTATCAGAAAATATAGTGTTTCATGCAGAGAACCCCTGTTTAGCAGTTTACTTGCTTTGTGACTTGGCAAGTCACTTCTCATTAGACCATGTCTTGTTTATTGTTTTTTTCTGCATCGAACATATAGGCACACAATAACTGTTTGTTCAGTATGAATAAATAAATGGGTCTGAAGTTTCCTCATCTGTAAATTGAGAGATTTGGATTAGAGTTGTAAATTTCTTTTCAGATCTACATTCCACTATCATTTTTGACCAGTCCTATTATTGCCTACCTTTAAGAACCATATGTTCAGCCCCAACTTTTCTTACTTCACTTGGGTTCTTTACGCTATTCCTTATTTGGAGACAAAATACTATTTTGCTCTTCTTTAGGGCCTTTGTTAGATTCAGTTTACATTTCCATTTAAAGGTAAGCTTTGTGTTTTAAAATTTTTACATGTACTGTAAATTAAACCTGTGTAGTGACTTTGTTGCCCATTCTTGTCAGGGAGTCCTGAGTGCCCAGGATGGATCCATAGTACCCAAGTTATAAGCAGTTTTTTAGGAGTTGGAACCTCAGGACTTGCCCCGAGTCTGGTTAACATTTTGAAAAGATTCAGGATTTTATGTAACCTTCCCAGAGCAGTAAAATATCTTGTTTTTACCTCTCAGGGGAGGGAAGAAGCAATTATTCGGCATACTTTTCAATAGTTGGAAGAGTTTCAAGATTTCAATGAGGAATGTCAATGATTAAAGAGAGCTTTTTTATTTAAATAGCCACTCAGACTTTCAAGAATTTTGGGTTTTTTTTAGTACTCAATTGAATATTTTAAATATTTTTATTAAATATCTTTAAAAATTAAAACAAGTATTTTCATTTTGGTTTATTGCCTTCCAGGTCACATATAGACATATTTTTGCATGTTTACAATCATGTATGTATTGTTTTGTATTTAAACCAAACAAAAATTCTGCTAAGCATTAACCTCAGGGAATACAATAGAAACTAGAGGATGAATCTTTTAGTTCAATGAAAAGAGTATGTTGAGACAGGACCTAGTTGTATTATGCTCTTCTTTCAATACTTCACGTGTGATTATTGTCATCATTATATTTTAATTGTACAGTATATGAGAATATCCAATTGGTAAAAGTGTTCTTATTAATCAGGAGAGCTTGAAGATAGGTTTTGCAAAGTTCACATGTTGCCTATAAACATTGTTTTAATAGTTTTAAAAAAGGATGAAATATTAAAAGAGCTATTTTAGGAACCCCTACCCCCCAGAAATAACACCAAATAGTAGGGTATCTTTTTTCATATAGTAACAGAACTAACTTTATTATGGGAGCATAGGGGAAACTGAAGCCTTTCACAATGGCTGCAGTCTGGTAGTACTGAGCCAGCCAGGCAAGCAAACCTGAGAAGAGAGAGGAGTAAAATAAGGTCAAGTAGTAAACGAGGAATGGGTAGAGCCATAAAACCTAACTGTGCAGAGCATTTCCAATAGAAAACTTTTGAGAAGGCATTTAATTCCACTAAAATTTAATAAGTAATTATTGAAGAATATAATTAAGAAATAATTATTGATATTCTCATAAATATGAATGTAAGTCATTTGTTGTCACTTCTAATGAGCTCCTACTACATTTATTTGGACATTTTAAAACATTTCTAAATAACTAGTAAAAAAAAATAGAAAACATTTAGAATTTAATGATCATGAAAATTTGGCATAAAGATTAAGTAATGAAATCATTTTAAAAGTGTGGTGAGATGAGTCATAAGGGAACATAAGATATATAAAGAAAACTTCCTTGTAATAGCTGCTGTCATGGAATCTTGTCTATTACATACCCAAGAAAGAAAAGTACCATTTGGTGCTTGTATCTCCATAGAACTGGATGGACCTGCCTTTCAGCCCACAGCTGGTAGGACCGAGGGTGGGACTTGAGCCAGTCAGTTATGTGGTACTGGACCAGAGGAAGTAGTACGTTGACCTTAAACTTCAGGTAAGCAGAGTCAACAGTGGAATCTAAAAGTCTAAAGAATCTGGCCAGTAAAGAACATAGTAAATGTCCAGGTGAGAGATCATGCGACTCCAGAGAGGGATGGAGAGAGTAGCTGCCAGATAACTTTCCATCTCTATGGAGGCTCAGCTGCTCTTCTTTTAGTGGATTCTGTGAAAGCTTCTTGAATCCCTTCCCCTACCATCTCTACCCTAACCCCTTACTTATTATCTGTCCTGACTAGGTGAGTACTGTGTCCAGCTTTAGCCTCTCTAAGAGGATACACAAAGAAGGTCTATAGGAAAGCTGCTAGTGATTAATATTCACGTTTTTCTATGCAGATAATTCTGTTGACCTCATGTCTACATAATTAGATATAATTTAGGAAGGATTGAAGGGTCTAGTTTTTGCAGTTTGATAAAGAGAACGCTGAGGGGATTTTTCAAATGGTTGATAATCTCTTCAAAGCAAGTTCTGATGAGCTGTGTACCACTTGCTCCATTAAGTCTGAGAAAGGAAATGCATTTAAATAGCAGAAGGAGCTACAATTGACCCTTGAACAAGACAGGTTTGTATTGCACAGGTCCAGTTATACAAGTTTTTCAGTTGACCTGTGCAGTTCAAACCTAAGTTGTTCAAGGATCAAATCATAGTGAAAAATTTCTTGGCATGGTAAACAATATTGTGACATGCCACTGACTATGAGATATACTTTTCTTGGAGTTCTTAAAAAATTGAGCAAAAAGTCACCTCTTAGGATGCTTTACATATGCACTTATTAAATTTCCTTCTAATCTGAAAAGGAAATTATTCTTTCCTAGAATTTTAAGAATGGTAGGACCGATAAGATATCAGTGGAAGAGGAAATGAGATATAGCAACAAAATTGGACTGTGGAGAAGAGAAGAAACTCTAAACTCTGACAATAAGAGATTTTCTTTCTTTAAAGTACATCTGTTGAGTTGTCATCCAGTTTACCCCTTGTAACTGGTTGTCATCTGAGGAGTGGGTGTAACCCACGGGAGTGTCCCTTAGCAGCTATATTTGTGGAATGTGGCTCTGCTTTTATGGGCTTAGCGGACTGTTCCTGGATGGACATCAACCCAGGTTAGACTGAAAGCTGTTCCTTAGGAAGTTTAAGACTGAGGAACTAGCAGAGTAGATTGCAGCATATAAACTTAAAAGGTATTCATGGCTATATATTTTTTTTATATAAACTACAAAAAAAGAGAAAGTTTCCAGAAAGAAAATATAGAATGAAGCAGATGCATGGAGGACCTGAAATGGAAGATGAATTTTGCGAACTGTCCCTTTGTTCAAATCCTTTCCTGAGGAGTCTGCTGTGTTCTTGCCCTTGGTATCCATGGAGCCTTGCTGTATCGTATAATGTAGCATTTATCTGTTTTAACTTAAGCTGGCTCTCATAAGTTTCTGTCACTTGAATCCAAGTGTCCTAATTTACACACTTTTTCAGAACTGACCAAAGTGATCTTCAATCTACTGAAAGTCTCCTTTTCCCTTAGTCATGCAAAATTGGCTCTGTTGCCTCCATATCCATCTTGAATGGATGGGTCAGAAGGAACTTTCTGACTTAGAGGAGAGATTGGGTGAACACATGTCCTGGCTTCACAACTTACTAATTGTATGAGCCTCGGAACCTTTGTAAGCCTGTTTTCTCATGTGTAGAAAGGATCAAAAACTTCATCTGTAATATGGGGGATATGTCTGCTTCATGAGTAGAACTGTTTAGAACACTTTACTTGTATTATCTCATTTACTAGTTGCATTAATCTGATGCATATAAGTCCTCAATAAACGTTTGTTAATTATTAAAAGTCTTACTTTTCAGATGGAGAAACAGGTTAAAATTTTCTCAAGCAACATCAGCTGATAACTTAGAGCAAATACTGTTCACTACTTCCTATAGTGCTTCTCTCACACTAAAAATAAATGGAACATTCATATACCCATGATCAACACATAGCCAATTATCTATTTCAACTTGTCCATCCTCTACTTACTTTTATTGGCATGATATAGGGGTGTGCCTTTCTCCTTCCAAGTCCTCCTCAGAGAGAAGATGTGGTGTAGTCAAGAGAAATTGACTTCCAAGAAAAAGCAGTCCTAGTCCTAGTTTGTGGTGCCTGGAGCTTCATACACTGTAAAACTGAAAGATCTTTCTAACAGGCAAATCTGATGATGCTACTCCACTATTAAAAACCCTTTATAGATTCTCTATGGACTTCAAGATAGATCCCCTGACCACAGTTCCTCCAGACTCACTTCTTGCCCCTTCTTTCCCACATATATCTTGAATTTTTCACATTTCCCCATTTTAAGCTCTGTACGAGAACTCACCTCGTGCCTTTAAATTTTTTTTTTCTCTCTTTCAATTCCACAGCCCACTCCTATCCTTTTCCCTTGTCTATATCTTACATCTTATTCAGGACTTAGTCTAGAAATCACCTTTGTCAAAACTCTGCCAGATGCCCCCACTTGGGTAAGAGCCCCTGTCCCGCTTCATGCCTGTACTTATGCCATTAGAGTGCTTGATTTTCTGAAATTATCTGTTTAATAACTTCTCCAACTTTCCTCTGGACCCTAAGCTACCTGGACTGTAGTCACTAGTAGTACAATAGTCTCGTCCACAAGGAAGGGTAGAAGAAATCTCAGTTTCTCTCTAAAATAGTTCTGGAGCAGATGCCACATGTAGCTTCACAATATATTGTTGGGATCTCAAATTATTAGACAAAGATAAAGGTCAGAGACCCATGGTGAATTAAGCTCCTAATTCTCAGGGAACCACAAAGATGTTAACCGTGTGTGTGTGGGGGGGGGGGCAGAGAAAGAAAGAAAGAAAAATGAAAAAAGAAAACCTCACAAAACCCAGGAACCTTGCCTTGTACCTGATCTCCTGCTTCAGGTATATGCATACTTATTTAGTAAAAAACGTGTTGTGAAGCACCTATACTATTATGTGTGCCAAGGGTTATTAGGTGAGAGGACAGAAGGAAGAGCAAAATAGCATGAATTGTGACGTCAGAGCTTAGTATTTAGTGTGAGAAATACACAATCAACCAAACATACAGATGTGTAATGAAAACCTTTATATGTCCCCCAAAGACAAGTTCAAGGTGCTATAAAAGCTCATTCATTACATGGAAACCTGGATGAAAGGGTAGAGGGCAAATACAGGACCACTTTTCTGAGAAAGTGAATGATGAGGTAAGTTGAAAGGCTAGCTGAGGCTGAAAGGAAGGGATAAGAGTGAGGCGCTTCCCAGTCTGAGCTGATGTGAGAGGGAGGTCAGCTCTTGCAGGAACTTACAGAACAGTATAGCTGGAGCACTTCTAGAAGAGGGAAGAGTATCTGGAGAGGTAGGTGGAGGCCATCCAGATGTGTTGCAGGCCTGAATTTACCTTATCTTCCCAGGAACATACCTTGCTACTGTCACCTGGCAGTGACTATGGTTAATCAGTCTCTGAGCAAACTTGTATGTGAAAATCACTGCCAGAAAGCCTAGAATCTTGAGAAATCTCAGGGCCTTAGAAGCTTTGAGATAATATGTTAATTGGAAGAAAAACAAGACTTGCTCCCTGCCCACCTCTGGTCCAACCTCAAATCTTTTAAATATGTGGCCCAGTAGGGGTCTGTGGCATAAATATGGCTTATCTTTCCCTTTGTACTCTTTGAAGGTCATGGAGATTGGTGGGAAGGAGGTTCCTGCTCTTCAAGGCCTCTCAGCAGGCTCTTAATTCCTGAAAGGCTCTTAGCCCTCCCACTTTGAACTGGCTGCTCCTGTCTTGAACCTGAATCTCTTATCTGTGTCCACTGCTTTATGTGTGAGATTGTATGTATTTGATTTTGAAAGTGTCCCTGCAGAACCCTTCTGATAACTCCTCTAATTTCTACATTTCTACCTGACCTCTATTCTTTAGAAGTGTTTGGATTATGGAATAGGAAAGTTAGGCTATATCCAAATAGGCCAAGACTCCTTTCTGAAAGGCATAGCATCTTGGCATGTGTCCCAGGAACTTGGAACCAATTAGAAAAAAAGACCAGAGGATGGTGCTCCTGGAGCTTCTAAAGGGAATGTTGGATGTAAGTCACATTCATTTTGTCACTCTTCACTCACCCTTTCTCTTCAATCATGTAAGGACACTGCTTTTTGCTGTTCAGGCTCTGGTGCTAGCTTCTCCTTCAGTGCCAAAGAGCAGAAGAAAAAGAGGCCTGTACTTGGGGAGAAGAGCCTTCAGCCTTCACTGAAGTGATTCACTGTATTGTACTTTTTTTTTTTTTTTAGGCAAGGCAACCTTGGTTGACCTCACATATTGAAAGGACCTTGTCAGTTTACAGTCTCTTATTTTTTCATATTTTATGCCTATAGGACCTGTTCTTCCTAGGTGGTTTCCCATCCAAGTACTAACCAGGCCCAACCCTGCTTAGCTTCCAAGATCAGATGGGAATTGGCTTGTTCAGGGTAGCATGGCTGAAGATTGTATTGTACTTCTGTCCCTCATTCTATTTGTCTCTATCCTTGGAGAGCAGGGACAGTGTCTTATTCCCTTTTACATATCTAAGGTTCCCACATAGGTCAGTAATTCCTAGCTGAACAAATGAGTAACCAAACAAAGGAGGAATCAGGTTGCCTGGATGGTGGTTCTTGGATCTAAGAAGATGGTAAAGGAAAGGGGGTGCAAAGGTTTGGGGCATTTGGTGGCTCCAGTGACAAGTAGAGGAAAGGAAAAATATGATTGTGGGTAAAAATGAAAAGTTACTGATTTTGAATAGAAGTGTTTCACTATGGAGCTAAAACCCTATGTGTTGTCATTAACACTTTTAAGAAATTGGTCAGGACCAAGTTAATGGTCCAGCCATCCTGGTTATAGATAGTGAATAGACTAAGGTTTTTATTTTCATCTCTTCTAAGATTTAAACCTTCAGAGTCCCTGAGAGATGATGCTGGGAATTTAGGAAGGAAACTTTCCCTTGATGAATTTCCGAGTTGTATTCTCAGGGAGCATACTGTCAAGAAAGGCCCCGGATGTGTGGGACAAAAGCCTCCAGAGGTGCTTGTTACAATCATGGAAGGAGCTTTAAAAGTCTGGTTTCATTCCTTTAGTTTCCTGTATTTTCTAAGGCTGGGAGAGAAGAGGCAAACATGTAATTGGAAAATACTAGGAAACTGTCCTATGCCAATCAAGACTGCTTTGTTCTGTCAGGTCTCTGTGATGCAGTTGAGGACAATGGCTCTGAAACCCTTCCCATTTGATACTACCCAGCATTGGTCAATAGTTTGTTCATCTGTAAAACAGGAAAGTGCTTTTCTTGCTTGGTTTTTGTTTTAGGCTGAATTGGTCCTTAAAAATGATATGTTGGAGTCCTAACCTCTAGTGCCTCAGAATGTGGCCTTTTTTGGGGGGGGGGAAATGGGGTCTTAATAAAGGGAATCAATTTAAAATGAAGTCATTAGTGTAACCTAATCCAATATAACTTATAAAAGGTGGAAATTTGGATACAGAATCAGATATGCACAGAGGTGAAGAGACAGAGGGAGAAGATGGCTATCTGCAAACCAAGGAATGCCTGAGGCTCCTGGGAGCAGGAGAGAGGCCTGGCACAGATCCTTCCCTACTGCCTTCAGAGGGAGCCAGCCCTGCTGGCACTTGGATATTAGACTTCTGGCCTCCAGAACTGTGAGATTATAAATTTGTTTTTCTAAACCACCCAGTTTGTGGTACTGTGTTATGGCAGAACCGGGAACGAAATATAGTTATTTTAAAAAATGGTCTTTAGCTCTTTTCGGTTTTTCACTTCTAAGATGACCAAATAAAGAAGGAACAATGGTTGTGCCAAAAAAGGCTGAGGCCATGTGCAGCCTATTCACTGCACCAACTGTGCCTGATGCAGGCCCAAGGACAAGGCCATTAAGAAGTTCGTCATCAGAAACATAGTAGAGGTCGCAGCCGTGAGGGACATTTCCAAAGCAAGTGTCTTCGACACGTAGGTACTTCTCAAGCTATATATGAAACTACCTTACTGTGTGAGTTGTGCCATTCACAGCAAGGTAGTCAGGAATTGCTCTCGTGAGGCCCTGAAGGACTGAGCACCTCCACGTTGATTTAGACCTGCAGGAACTGTCCCATGGCCTCCACCAAAGCCTATATAAGGCGCTAACTCTGAAGAACTATTCTCTGGAAAAAAATCAAATGGAAATTTTACTTAAAAAATAATAATAGGCCTTAAAAAATCTCTCTAAGTAATGATTAGTTCTTCTCAAATTCAAAATTGCAAAAGGCAATAATCCCTGTAGACTATATTGGGTGCTTTTGACAGAGATGAAAAAGGACACTGGTATGTGAAAACAGAAACCTCCGTCCTACCAATCCCCCACCTCAAACTTCAAATAAAGGAAAGATAAGCCATCTTTATGCCACAGACCCCTCCTGGGTTACATGGTTTAAAGATTTGAGGTTGGACCAGAGGTAGGTAGGGAGCAAGTCTTGTTTTTCTTCCAATTAAAATTATCTCAAAGGTTCTGGGACCCTGAGATTTCTACTCAATTCTAGGCTTTCTGGCAATGGATTTCGCATACTAGTTTGTGAAATCTATAATTTCTAATCTGTGTTATATTATGGATAGGAGCTCCCCATGTTAATTATAGCCTTATGATTTTCTGCTTTTGAAGAACTTGAGTGGCTAGTCTGCAAGATGTGGACATAAGGATTGCTGAACAGTACTTATCAGCTCTGTGTGTTTTAAAAAGTGTATGACTATACATAGAAAGATTACAAGGATAGATGCTGAGATATTTAGTAGAGGTTATCTCTGTATGGTAGAATTACTGGTAATTTTTTATTTGCTTATTTACTTTCCAAATTTTCCAAGCAAATATGTGTCATTTTATTAATCATTATATTATAAAATATATTGACTATAAAACAAAACCTAGTATAGTTTTTGTTTCATGTTCTCCTGGGTAGGCACTAGTTCTGGATACAAAGGACCTGTCAAAAGATTTCCAACCATGGCAATCTAGTTTTTTAGGGTAAGAGTCTTCCAAATCCTAGTTAAATCTGTATTACCTTTTCCTCTTTGCTGTCTTCCAGCCTGTGATGTTTTCTACTGAAGTCTACTATAAGGTACAGTAGGGAAACTGGGCTATAGTCAGTACATCATGGTCAGTAGTGTCATGGATTTTGAAAGTGGCTGATCTATAAGCTTATCTTTAGATATATGTGGGACTACTAAAAAGCACCAACTCCACAGTTAATGATATTGGGTGTAAGTGAGTTGAGTATGAGTTGCTGTTTATTAAAGGCAAGAGCACTCACTCATTCACTAGGACGCCACTGGGGATGTGTTTATGCAGGATCACCCTTTCTTGAAAGTCATTGCTGGGAACTGGGAAATAAAAGTATTTGGAGAACTACTCTTAGCAGGAGTATAAGGAGCATTCACGGGGGCATTTGGTGGTATGAGGCTTATTCAAGGGCCATATAAAATGAGATTAGGACTTTTTGGATGAATAGATTGCTATAAGGCACACTAATGTAGATAAGTCTGAATGATGGATAAGGCCAGTGAACAGAGCTGGGTCTTAGCTTTTTTTTTTTTGCATTATTGCAGGTAAACTTAAGGTGATAGCCCCACCACATGTGTGAGCGCACACGCGTGCGTGCGCACACACACACACACACACACACACACACACATTAATTCATCAAGGGAGATGAGGGCCAGTTCATTAGGAGGGTAATTTACCCTGCTTGATATGCCCTCTTTGATCTTAATATGAATATTTAACTGTCAGTCTTTTGCTTACTGCTTAATATCTCTGGAGTTGTTTAGCTTGTTCAACCTGTGTCCTTATAAATGGAAATAATTATTGAACATAATAATTTGACTATATCCCTTCACTCTGAAGATAAAAAGAACTGAAACAAATATTGGAACTTTACTAAAAGGTTGGTCTTTTACAATAATATGGTTGTTGTGATTTTGAAACTCTGAGGATTGAACAAATTGAGCAAATGGTGATTCTCACTATTGGAGAAGGGCAATACAAATATGGAAAAAGAAGAATCCTCTGATATAGGATTGGAATTGCAGATGTCAATATGAACTCATTGTTTTTAATAAGTATATAAATGTACATATTTCTTAGTTTCAGCCACTGAAAGCAATGAATACATCCTGAATCCAGATCTGAGTCAGGTACCATTTTCTACTTAATGAAATTAGGGCTCCTTGAAGAAATGGCTGATTCTTGGGGTAGGAAGAGTAGAGATGAGCCTGGAACATCTTATTGTACCAGGAACTAAGAGAGTGTTCAAAAAATGTTCAGGATATGCCTAAGGGTCACAGGAGTCATCTTGAAGGGACTCTCACTGCTTAAATTTGTAGCAATGGACAGTAATGGATTTTAACCAATTACTAAAATAAAAGTTAAAGGTTCTGTGTGATCATAAGTACATAAATAAATCAGAAATAAGGAAGAAGCATTCTTTACAGTAGAATGCCAACCAATTAGCAATCATAGTAATGACTTTCTTGGATGAGAATAATAAGTAGATGAACTAATTATTGGGTGAAAACCTGATGACCCACAGGAAATTTACATAGGCTCAAAATCTCTTTCCCAAAATTATTAATTGCACAGGAAAAGTAGTAAATTCATAGTGGAAAACCTGAGGGGAGGGTGGTGAGAACACTTATACCAAGCGATCAATGTTAACTTTACCAACAATGGGATAAAACGTCACAGTTTCTGATGTGATGCATCAAGGATACAATATCACATGTGTGATTCTCCTGCCCACATCAAAACAAATTGAATCTAATGAGGAAACATTAGACAAATTCAACATTATATAAATTATTTTTAAATATTGAATTGAATGTCATCTTAGGAAAGGACTATGTCATGAAATACAAAGGAAAGCTGAAGACCTCTTCCAGATAGAAGGAGTCTAAAATAGAGACATAATTAAATGCAATCTGTGATCCTGGATTAGATCCTGAACTGGAAAAGAAATTCTTATAATGGACAACATTTGGACAACAGGTAAAATTTGAATATGGACTGTATTACATAGTTATGTAGTTTTTATGTAATATTATAGCAATATTAAATTTCCTGATTTTTATATTTGTATTGGAATTATGTAAAATAATCTTGTTCCTAATACCCACTGATGTATTTGGAGGTCAATGAACGTGATGTCTACAATTTACTTTAAATGCTTGAGAAAAAATATATGTGGGTACACACACACACACACACACACACAGAGAGAGAGAGAGAGAGAGAGAGAGAGAGAGAGAATACAAATGTGGCAAAATGTTAACAGTTGGGAAATGTGGGTGAGGATAAGGGAGTTCTTTGTACTATTCTTGCAGTTTATCTCAAAGTTTAAAATTACTTTAAAAAAGTTTTTTGATTTCCTTTTGCTCCTTCCCTGATACTTAAAGAATTTATTTCTCTTCCTCCTCCCACTAGCAATCTAGTGTCCTTATTGGGCAAGGGTTTACATCATCTCAAACTTTACTGGTAAAATGGCATGAGGGAGATGGAAATTATTATCATTTATAGTGAGTATGAAATGACTGGGGTACCAGACCTTTCAGAAGTTGAAGAGGAAATGGTGTTCTCTTTTGTTATGGGGTCTGTACCAGCTAAAGGCCATAGTTTGAAGTCTGCCTAGCTCCCTTGTCCTAGAGAGAAAAGGAAGCATTTAATTACAGGAATCTTTTCAGCATTATTTCATCTTAATTTGGTCATTACTATGAGAGGAAAGGGGGAAATTGTAAAGATAGCAAGAAGGACATGTATCTATATGGTGTATCAATTCCTCTCTTCTTAAAAGGCCAGGCCAATGCAAATAAGTGTGGGATCTCTAATATAGATGGACCTATCAAGCTAAACTGAAACTCTTTTCTTATTTACATTTTGCATTGGACTATAGTGTGGTTAAATTTCTTTACTATCCAGAATAATGCTCGTATGACACAGAAAAGCAGCTTAGTTCCCACATCCTTTGCTGTAATTCCAGTATTTATAGTAGACAGCTGTAGATTCCAATCCAGAGGTTATATACAGATTTCTCATTTACAAAGCTGAACGTTAGCATCGCCCTCAAAGGACATTCACCAAATGAGCAAAGCAGAGGAGGCTGGGAATACTGACGAAATAATCAAAAGTTGTACTGAAAACAGATTCTTCAATGAGCCATCAAATTCACAGCCTAGGAGAAACACAATGTTAGCTACAATGCAGCATCCATTAGGTAGCTAGTCAAAGCTGTACATAGTTTACCATAGACAGAGCTTGAGAGACTGGGGGCATAGAAGGTCTAAGATCTGAAATCAGCCCATGCCCCACCCACCCGCCAGGTCCCCATAGTTTATGATTGGAACTGTTCATTCTGAGGACCCTACCAGAGGCCTCATGCCAGTTTCCCCTAATAGTTGGAGCATTTTTTCTTTTCTTTCTTTCTTTTTTTTTTTTTTTGGTCAATGACAAAGGGCATAAATAGTATGCAAAGTTAGTGGCCTCTCAAAGCCTATGATAAGGAAGCATAGGCCTCTCAACTAATTTCGCAAATGATGGACAAAAAGGCTAAGCCTCAGGCAATTGTGGAATGTGAAAAGTGTACCTCCATCCCCGACCCCTCAACAAATTCTGTGTTCTTTTGTTTGCATTAGCTAGTTTCTCCCTCTCTATAAACAGCGAATGCCCAATGTGGGTTCAAAGTGCCATTCTCTTGGAGAGATTTCCATTTTTCTCATGAATCAAAGCCTTAAACTAAAAGAACTAACTGTTTACCTAGAGCTGGTGGAGCAGGTTTGCTCAAGTTCCACCCTGTTGACATCACTTCTGCCTGGGAATCTCTGTCCTGGAGAACTGAGCCAATTAATTAATAATCTCTACCAAATTCTTGACAGGTGTCAACCTGCCCTTCACAAAGTCTCAGCAGCTACATTGCTTCCAAGATGTTTCACCTCAACATCCAGTCCCTATAGGGCTGGAGGGGTGGCCTGGGTTTGCACTGCCCTAAAGCCTTCTTGGGACTTCCTGAAGAGGCTGATTTGCTCTTCATTGGTAGGCTGAAGCTCTCCCACACCTAAGTACATACCTAATTCCCAGGACAAGTAACCTAGCTATTTTTTTTTAACATCCCCTGAGCAAATGAAGCTGAAAAAGAACTGGTTTCTAATAAGTGAAATAAAATCTGGAGATTTTTAAACACACTGCAAATGTAATCAACAGGTTAAATAAAGGAGTGCTTCATCTTTAAAATTTTTCTGTACTACACTACTGCTTTCTTTGTGGGTCTTTTGTTAATTATGTGCACTGTTTTTATAGTTTCAATTTCTTACACATTGCTTTAATTTCAGAATTATTAAAGAAACATCATAGATTCAGATTATTTACATACACAGAGATTTTAATTAAATTTGGTTTTTAACAACCTGATATTCTATTGTGTTATGTTTATGACTATTTTTACACATTATCGTAACCTCCATTTTGTTTTTAAAGATGAGGCTTTTGTTTTTATGACCAGCTTCACTGGATCTCAACTATACATTTAGACTTGTAATCTTTGACCATGAATTTGGAAAGGAATGAAAAAGTGAATTTTTTTTTTTTTTTTAGTAAATCATTTCTGAGCCATGATTGAAGGACCTATAAAAAAAAGTAATACAACTTTTCTCCTGATGTCACTCCAATTTTGGCTGGAGACTGCACAGTGACATGTTTGTACCTGGGTGAGAATTGGAGTCTGGATGAGGGAAATTGGGGGCCTGCTGAAGGGCCCTGAAAGAAGTTCGGAAGCGTGGAGTGAAACCAAATTTGTTTTCCACATTTTACCTCAGGTTTGCCTTGTGAAGGGATTAGAAAGTAAGACCTCTGAAAACAATTTTAGAGAACCATGATGAAACAGACTGGAGAAGATCTTTATCCAGTGAAGGGCTGTTTTACAACTAGTCTTCCTAAGAGCAGAGCATGAATAAATGGGCTCAAATGAACACAAAACAGAATATACAATATTTGTTCTGATAAAAGGAAAAAATCCCCCTGGTAAAAACTAAAATACTGCCTGCAGAGAATTGATCATCTTTATTGGCAGAATCGAGGCCCCTTTCTAGGACTGGGTATGATCAGGTTTCAGTGTCTTTCCAGGTCCAGGATGCTGAGAGGAAGGATGTTTTCATGGGGACCAGCGTGGTTTCATTGGGTATCAGGAATTGGCATTGGTTGTGAAAGAGAAAAGAAGAGCTTCATAAAGATATAGGTACAAGAAAACATACCACAGGGCAGAACACATAATAGCTGTGAAATAAATACTTTGTAAATAAATACTGATCAGTTTATAGAGTCTTAGAAGCCAGTTGAACATCACTCTTGTTAACAGTTGTCACTGACTTACATTCTTCCAATTTTCACTGGTATGAGACAACTTCATAGACACAAACATATGGCAGGAAACACTGTGACGGGTTTCTACAGAGGAAGGTTTCCAACCGGTCCTTGCTGCTTCCCACGGGTTGGACAAAAGTTCCCTCAGTCATTATTCACTGTGACCCAGTGTGCCTCCTCCTTTGAAAGGCTTGAGTCTGTCTCTTCAATAGCAAACTCCATTCGCTTCAGGTGACCTTAGTCATAGACAAAAATCATTCAATATGGCATCAGTTGTGGCAGCAGTGACCAATGACTCCTTTTTGGCCACAGACTTTGAGCCTTTACAAAGTCCTTAGGGACTCAAAATGACAGGTTTTTTTTTTTGTTGTTGTTGTTTTGTTTTTGTTTGTTTGTTTCTGAAAATAAACCAGAGTCAGCTTGCCCATTCTCAGAGGAAGTTGACATGGTCATACTTCTGAAGGAAGTTATTAACTTTTCAGGGGACCTTGCTGTTCCCCTGCCAGTACAACTTCTCTTCCACTTTTTTCTTTTTCCATCGGCAGAGAAGCAGCATTTTAAAGGTCTTCCTGAAGGTTCTGTTGCAGAGGGCATAGCAAATGGGGTTGACAGTGCTATTGACATAGCATAACCAGTAGCCTAAGTGCCACAGGGAGACTGGGACACACTTGTCACAGAAGGTGGAAACCAAGACCATGATATTATAAGGGGTCCATGTGATGATGAAGGCCAGGAGAATGGCACTCAAGGTCTGGGCTGCTTTTCTCTCTTTGACAAGGACCATTCTCTTTCGTTTGGTCATTTGATGGCTAAGGTTTGGGTCGAGGCCTTTTGTTGAAGGGTCCTTGGACACTGGGGAAGAGCAGGGCATGATTTTCACTTTGCGACAACCGTTGTTGGTCTCCTGGGTCCCATCAGCTTTGACCACCAATCGGAACTTGTAGGCCACACATTTCTGACTCCTGGGTCTGTGAGCAGCAGCTGGAGACAAGAAGTATTTTGGGGAGTCATAGTCATTTTTTTCAGTTTGACTTTTCACAAAAGTCTCCTTGGTCTCTTCACCACTAAATTCTTCCCTTGGGCTTTCCTTGGCCTGACTCTTGTAGACCACTTGGAAGACAGGGTCAGTGGTGGGTTTGTCCTCATCCTCTGAGGAGGGGTAGCTGCTACAGGTAGTGAGCTGCTCAGCTTTGTCCCATTCAGTGCTTGGGCCAGTGGCTTGGGATGGCTTCCCAGTGGTGGAGGTGCTCCTGCGGGAGGATGACCAGGAAGCGTGGTTCCTTTCTCTGTGGGCCAGTGTGGACCAAGGGCAGCTAAAGCAGGACCTGAGCAGAGCCTTGTGAGCTGGCTTTCTCTTCACAGTTTCAGCCATGGAGTCAGAGCCCTGCAGGTCAGCAAGGTCCTTGGTCCGCTTCTCTGTTTCCCGATAAATTCGGCAGTAGAGAATCGTCATGACAGACACGGGAATGTAGAAAGCAGCAATCGCAGTGCCAAAAGTGATGGTGGGCTCAGAGAGGAACTGGATCTGGCATGCATCTGGTGGTACCGTTCGCTCTCCCACCAAGTACTGCCAGCAGAGGATCGCTGGGGCCCAGAGGATGAAGGAGATCAGCCAGGCCAAGCCAATCATGATGCCAGCCCTCTTTGGGGTGCGCTTGGCCCGATACGTCAGGGGTCTTGTGATAGAAAAGTAACGGTCAAAACTGATCACCAGAAGGTTCATGACAGAAGCATTGCTGGCCACGTAGTCCAGTGCAAGCCAAAGGTCACAAGCCAGACTCCCGAGAGCCCAGCGTCCCATGAGGATATAAGTAGTGTAGAGGTTCATGGAGAAGATCCCAATGATGAGATCTGCACAGGCCAAGCTGAGCAGATAATAGTTGTTAACTGTCTTCAACTGACTATTGACTTTGAAGGAGATCATGACTAAGATGTTGCCCACAATGGTGATCAGGCTTACCACAGCAGTCACAGCTGCGATTGTGACGACTTCCCACAACCTGTGGCGTTCCAAAGGCTGTTGATTTACTGGGGTACCATTGACAATAGTTGCGTTGTGGTAAGATCCTCCTTCCATCCTGGTGAAAGAATTTACATTAGGAGTAAGCCAGGTTCTAGATTGTTCTCTTTTCTATCTCACCTCTTTGCAGACAGCATCTGGAAGAGAGGGGAATATATTAGTTTCGCTCGTCAGTATGAATTTCTTTTCCACTCATTGTTTATAATTTCTAACCAAATATTAAATGTGGTCCCACGCATATTCAGAGCAAGTTGCTGAAATCTCTAAAGTCTTGATAATATTTTAATAAGAGCTTTTTATGATTACTAATGCCTGAGAGACTTCCTTGTACATGAGGCTGCTGCCCTCTTGTGGTTCCCAGAAACAATTTTTAAAATCGGCTGGGAAGATGAGGAAGGCAGAGGAAGAATTGGATTGTTGGAGAGTAGTAATAAGAGAAAACCAGATGATATTAAGATACCTTAGACACCAATGGCTTTCAGGACAGACACTTTTTACACTCCTGGTGATAAGAACCTAGTCTGTCACGTCCTGGGGAAAATGACAAGTTGTATCGACTCTACAGTCCAAATTGTTAAATATTATTTAGTCTAATTATAAATTCAATTATTGAACATTACTGAGGCACTGTTGTGAGCCAAGACTGTATTACAACATTTTCCCTGACTTAATGCACCAACTCCCAGTGGATACCTGGTTTTCATTTAGAGGGTGTGTAATTTGCCTTAGCTGTTGAAGATGATGACTCCCCCCCTCCATTCTTGGGTTATTTTGCAATGTCATAGAAGTGTTTTAAATTATATTTTTATCTGATTATAAAGTAATATGCTCCTTGTAAAAATTTAGGCAATGTCAAAGTGTATAACTTAGGAAACAAAAGTCTCCTCTAATTCTGTCTTGCAGAGGTAATCAATACTAACAGTTTAGTACGTATTTGGATGACTTTCCCCCATGTATATACTAATTAAGATTTTAATACAGTTATTTTTAAGTGGGTGAACTTTTAATGTTTACACTCGGAATTTCGTTTTTTACTTAACAAATTGTCACAGACTTCTTTTGTATCGGTACATCTTTTGGATCAAAGCGATTTTTTGCATTTTAATGACTGCATGGTATTCCACTTAATGGATGTACTATAATTTATTTAATCAATTCCTCATTGAAAAATTCTAGGTTTTAAAAATAAAAAATTTTGTCTTTTTTAAAGTTAAAAATTTATGTACATGATAAAAAGCTTTAATGGGTAGAAAAAGGCCAATGATAAAAGATGGGTTTACCTCTCACCTCTGACCTCCAAGCTCCCAATCCCCCTTTTCTAGAGATAACCACTTTTATCATTTCTTATTTTTCTCTCCAGAGAGATAATATGTGCATATAACACATATGTGCATATTTGATAGTATGTGAAAAATATTATTTTAATTACAAAATTCCAGTCACCATGACATGATGATAGATAGGGAAGGAAAAACGGTCTTTTTGATGACCCTCAAAATATGCTATATGATAATATATATAATAATATATATATAATTATATATGATAATACCTGTTCTGCCTGCTGGGCAAAGTTCTTTGATAACAGTAATTAATATAAAGATGAAAGATTTGTAAAAGACTGTAGGTTTTCATTTATATTTTAAACTTTTTAAAAAAGATGTTTAAGAATCTCAAATTCAATATGAAATTGATGATATTGCCTTGTGACAGAAATCAGATTCTCCCAACTTCCTTATCTTGCATGCTTCTCCTTCACATCTCAACTAATGCAATCCAGTTTACCCATGAAATGTCCCTTGGTCCCTTTCCATTCCAGCTGCTACCACTCTGGTCCAGGCTCCTGGTCCCTTATACCCCTAATTCCTTAGTGTTATCAACATCCAAAAGCTGGCAAAGTAAATCCCAAGGATGCTAGGTCATTAGACAGAGACTCCCTGGCACGTGAAAAAATCAGAGTTACTCTGTACCCAACAATTATCTGGGCAAATGCTTTCACAGACCCAGACCTAAGTTGTACAGAGCAAGAAAGAGCCTACAGAATTTCCTTCTTTTCCCTCTCCTTTCTTCCTTCTTTCCTTCCTTTCCTTCCTTCCTCCCTCCCTTCCTTCCTTCTTTCCTTTCATCCTTCTTCCAATAAATATTTTTGACTGTCTTTTAATTCTGGACAGACTGTAAATTTGGGGATACTATAAGACAAGACCCAAGTGGATATATAGATAAATATCTGGGGGTTGGTACTACATGCCATAGGGGTACACGTGAAGGACATCTAACCTGGTCCCTTGAAGGTAGGAAAGCACATCCTGAGGAAAAAATTTCTAAGCCAAGACTTGGAGCATGAATGGACTTTTTAGCTACGTAAAAGGGGTGGGTGGAGTTGGGGGAAGAGTGTTTCAGCCTCAGAGGAGAAGAGCTTGTTTGTAAGACCAGAGGCAAAAGGAGGCATCAAGTACTAGGAAACCTGAGAAGTGAGAGATGAGACTAGAGAGATAAGGAGTGGGGTGAAGAAGGGACAGGAGTAGACTTGAGAGAGAAGTATGTTTTCTGAGAGGGCTATGTTAGATATTTCTAGGCTCCTCCTCTGCTCTAAAGGTCATCACAACATCCAGGGTCTTGGGGGCATTAGTCTGAATACACATAATAAAATGAACTGACTGCTTGCTGAATTTTTCTAATCAAGTCTAAAATAGAAATAGATGGGGTTTTAGAAAAATAGAATTTTCCACATAATTTTAATCAAAGGTAGTGAGCAGTTTATGAAAGATTCTGGAAAATTGGGTATGTGCATTCTCTGTGAATGCATGTGTAAAAAAATGGTTACTTATCTTCTCTGATCTGATTTTTTATTTGCAAAAAAAGGAAATTAGGCTATGGGATCTAAGATACCTACGTTTCTATGATTTTGTATTTTACATGATGTAATGGTTAATTTTATGTGTTAACATAACTAGGTTATGATACCCACCTGCTTGGTCAAATAGCAACCTAGATGTTGTTGTGAAGGTAACTTTCATTCATTCATTCATTCATTCATTCATTCTTTCATTCATTCACTTATTTACGGTGACATTGGTTAACGAAATCCAATAAATTTCAGCTGTATGTTTTAACAGTAAGATGTATATATATTTACACTGTGTGTTCACCTCCAATAGTTAGATTTCTTTCTGTCACCACATATTTGACCCCTTTACCTCACTTATCTTCCCCTTCCTAACCCTTCCCCTGGTAACCACTAGTCTATAGTCCATGTCCATGAGTCTCTGTTTGTCTTGTTCATTTGTTGCTTTGGGTTTATATCCCACATAAAAGTGATATCATGTGATTTTCAACTTTTTCTGTCTGGCTTATTTCACTTAGCATGATTATTTCGAGGTCTGTCCATGTTGTCGCAAGTGGCAGTATTTCATCTCTTCTTATGGCTGAGTAATATTCAATTGTATATATGTGCCACAGCTTCTTTAGCCAATCATCTATCCTAGGACACTTTGGTTGCTTCCATTTTCTGGCCAGTGTGAATAATGCGAACATCAGTGTGCAAATATCTTTTCAGATACGAGTTTTCAAGTTTCTGGAGTAAATACCCAGGAGAGGGATTGCTGGATCATACGGTAGATCAATTCTTAGTTTTCTGAGGAACCTCCATACTGTTTTCCATAGTGGCTGTACCAATTTGCGGTCCCACCAGCAGTGTATGAGGGTTCCTTTTTCTCTGCATCCTCTCTACTTTTTGTTATTCCTTGTCCTGTTGAGGATAGCTTTTCTAACAGGTGTGAGATGGTATCTCATTGTGGTTTTGATTTGCATTTCCCTAATAGAGAGGGATGTTGAGCATCTTTTCATATATTTGTTGGCCATTTGTATGTCCTCTAGGGAGAAGTGTCTGTTCAGGTCCTCTGCCCATTTTTTGACTGGATCATTTGCTTTTTTGTTGTTATTTAGTTGTATGAGTTCTTTGTATATTTTGGATATTAGGCCCTTATTGGAGGCGTTACTTGCAAGTATATTTTCCCATTTGGATGATTGTCTCTTTATCTTGATGATGGTTTCTTTTGCTGTTCAGAAGCTTTTTAGTTTGATGTAGTCCCATTCATTTATTTTTGCTTTTACTTTCCTTGCTTTTGAGGTCAAATTCATAAATCCTCTTGAAGCCCAATTTCCTTGAGTTTACTTCCTATGTTTTCTTCTATGAATTGTATTGTTTTAGGTCTTATATTCAGGACCTTAATCCATTTTGAGTTAATTTTTGTGTGTGATGATAGGCAACAGTCTAGTTTCATTCTTTTGCAGGTGGCCTTCCAATTTTCCCAGCACCATTTATTGGAGAGGCTTTCCTTTCTTCACTGAATGTTTTTGGCTTTTTTGTCAAAAATTATTTGCCCATGTTAATATGGGTTTACTTCTGGACTCTTGATTCTGTTCCACTGGTCTGTATGTCTGTTTTTCTGCCAATACCATGCCGTTTTGATTACTGTGGCTTTGTAGTATAATTTGAAGTTGGGCAGAGTGATGCCTCCAGCCTTGTTCTTTTATCTCAGAATGGCTTTGACCATTTGGGGTCTTTTGTGCTTCCACAAAAATCTGATGATTTTTTTGTTCTATTACTTTAAAAAATGCCCATGGGATTTTGATGGAAATTGCATTCAATCTGTATAGTGCTTAAGGTAATAAGGTCATTTTAACTATGATGATTCTTCCAATCCAAGAACATGGAGTATCTGTCCATTTCTTTGTATCTTCTTTGGTTTATTTTAATAGGGTCTCGTAGTTTTCATTATATAGGTCCTTCTATGTATCATTAAATTTATTCCTAGGTATTTAATTTTTTTTGTTGTAATTGCAAAAGGAATTATTTTTTTTCACTTCTTTTTCTGACTCTTGATTATTAGAGTATAGAGATGCTATGGACTTTTGAACATTGATTTTGTATCCATAAACT
The DNA here is from genome assembly GCA_030015415.1 of Cynopterus sphinx. Lineage (NCBI taxonomy): Eukaryota > Metazoa > Chordata > Mammalia > Chiroptera > Pteropodidae > Cynopterus > Cynopterus sphinx. The sequence goes on from CM057384.1 coordinate 80,893,764, forward strand.
TTATTTGATTATTGCTTCTAGTAGTGTTCTTGTGAAATTTTTAGGATTTTTTTTTTAATACAGAGAATCATGTCATCTGCAAACAGTAACAGTTTGTCTTCTTCATTTCCTATTTGGATGCCTTTTATATCTTTCTCTTGTCTGATTGCACTTGTTAGGACCTCCAACGTTATATTGAATAACAGTGGTGATAGTGGACAGCCTTGCCTTGTTCCTGATCTTAGAGGGAAGGATTTATATACCATTAAGTATAATGTTGGCTGAGGGTTTGTCCTATATGGCCTTTATTATATTAAGGCATTTTTCTTCTATACCGATTTTGTTCAGTATTTTGATCATAAGTGGATGCTGTATTTTGTTGAAGGCTTTTTCTGCATCTATTGATATGATCATATGATTCATATTTTTTAATTTGTTTATGTGGTGTATCACATTGATCAATTTTCATATGTTGAACCATCCCTGTGCCTCTGGAATGAAGGCAACTTGATCATGGTGTATAATCTTTTTAATATGCTGCTGTATTCGGTTTGCTAGTATCTTATTTAGGACTTTTGCATCTGTGTTCATGAGAGATATCCGTCTGTAGTTTTCTTTTTTTGTGTTATCTTTACTAGGTTTTGGTATCAGAGTAATATTGGCCTCATAAAATGAGTTGGAAAGTATTGCCTCCTCTTTGACGTTCTGGAAGAATTTGAGGAGAATAGGTATTAAATCTCCTTTGAATGTTTGGTAGAATTCACTGGTGAAGCCGTCTGGTCCTGGACTTTTACTTTTTGGTAGTTTTTTGATGATTGTTTCAATTTCCATACTGTGGATCAGTTTATTTAGATTTTCCAGTTCTTCTTGATTCAGTCTAGGAAGTTTTTGTTTTTCTAAGTACTGGTTCATTTCTTCTAGGTTATTAAATTTGGTGTTATATACTTTTTGATAGTATTCTTATATGATCCTTTGTATTTCTGTGGTGTTTATTGTAATTTTCTCTTTCATCCCTGATTTTATTTATTGTGTCCTTTCTCTTTTTCTTTAGTGATTTTAGCCAGGGGTTTGTCAATTTTATTAACCTTCTCAAAGATCTAGCTTTTTGTTGCATTTATTTATTTATTTTGTTTTCAATTTTATTTATTTTTGCTCTAATTTTGATTATTTCTTTCATGAAAGTAACTTTTAGATGTGAATAACATTTAAATCAGTAGACTTCTAGTAAAGCAGGTTACTGTCCATAATGTGGGTACGCCTCATCCAATCAGTTGAAGTCGATAAGAGAAAAGACTGAGGTTCCCCAAGAGGAGGAAATTCTGCTTCCAGACTCATGACTATGACACTGGCTCCTATTGGAATCTTTAGCCTGTTAGCCAGCACTGCACATTTTAGACTTGCTAGCCCCCAAATCCGCATGAACCAATTTCTTAAAAATTTCTTTCTATCTTTCTTTGATAAATGGAAAAGATCATTGATAGTGGCAACATCATCTCGTAATCATACAACTAAATCTGGCCTTTGGCAGCTTTAGGTTCAAAATCTAGTTCCATTGGGCATATTACTTAACTTCTCTAAATTTTAGACTTTTAAACTTTAAAATGGGGATGATAAGAGTGCTTACCTCAAAGGATTGTTTTAAGGATTAAATGAGATAATCCATGTTAAGTGTTTGTTACAGTGCCTGACTTTATAAAGTAGCAGTCTGGCAAGAAGAATATCAAAATGACTCTTCTTGTTGTGGGAATGGGTATGAGGCATAGCCTATTAAGGGACGATTTGGGATGAAACGATGAAGCAATACTTTTGCTACTTTGAGTTGGCTGTTTGGGATGCTTCATGGTGCCAATAATACTTCCCCCTTTAGTTTGTGTAGCTGGTGTTCTACCTCAAGATCAAATTGTGCCCAACCAGTAAAGCAATAACTTTGAAGAGAGCCAAGGCTAACCACAGTCTTTCTCAAAGTCTGCACATTAGCATAGGACTACATCAAGATGCTCGATTGAAAGAAAAATGGTTCCATGGTCAAATAAGTTGGGAAAATGTCATATATTATATATAAAGCTCTCAGACATATAGAAGACATCTTAGCCCAGGGAAGGGTGAAAGGTCCTGCAGTCAAGGACATTATTTAATTTGGTTTAACCCAGAGTTGTATTAGTGTATCTAACCTTTTTCAGAGAAACATCTGTTAGTATCCTGTGGCATCCATGGAAAACACTTGGGAAATAGAGTTTAGTAGGAAACATACTGACCTACAAGATTTTCAGCTAAAATCTTGTAATTTGAGATAAACCTCTGTTTCCTCATGTGTATGGGAAACTGGGGGCCTCACCTTCCTCATACATAAAATTAAAAGTCTGGAATTTATGATTAGTCCTTTAAAATGCTTTCAGCCTTTTCCTGTAGACTCACAACAGAAAACATCAGACATTGTTTTACTTTTTAGATCTCAACTTTTCTCTATTCTCAACTAGGTTAGTAGCAGTTCTTTAGCTGCTCTGAAAGTTAGTGTAGTGAAAGCAGCTCTTGGACAATTTGGCCTTCTCAGTTTTCTCATCTGTTAAATGATAAAACAATATCTGCTCAGTCTACAGAGTTGTTTCAAGGACCCTCAAATGAGATAATGTAGAGAAAGCACTAAGTCCTATCCCAGTGTCAGGTGGGGTTGTAATTATAAAATGAAGGGTTAGTTGAGGTAAGTGGATCACAGCACAGGCGGCTTATTAGAATCTTGAGGAACTTTAGAAAAGTACTAATGTCTGGGTCTCACCTGAGACCTGCGAACTCTGAATCTCTTTGGGAGAGATTTGCACATCACGTGGTTTTGAAATTTCTCAGGAAACTCTTAAGAGTGCAGCCAGGCTACTCAAGGTTCAGTTGATAGATGGGCAGTATTGGCGTCACCTGGGAGCATGTTAGAAACGAAGAATCTTTGGGACTAGTATCAGTGTTTGTGAAAACGTAACATGCTAACGAATTATGTGGAAGACTTGTTAAACTGGAAAAAATTGGGGCTTGCAATTACACATTTCTCAAAATCTCCCAAGTGCTCCTTATGCTCCTGGGCCATGACTTGTACTTTAAACAAGGCTGAGGAAGATTTCTGAACTTCCTAGAAAAGAGGAACCATAACATACAAAGGTGCTATTGAAATTGGAATTTTTTAAACTGAAGTGTGCAGTAACATTTAGATCACCCTCTGCTTTTCAAGGACATTTGAATTCATTTCATTTCTCCTGTTTGAAATTAATGCATATTTTCTTTCCAGCTTTGCTCCCCTCTATTCTTTCCATTTCCCCCTAATTTTTGACAGAATAATTTCTCCCAATTTCCGAGCTGCTGGGAATGGACAGATCTTTCTACAGACAAAGGCACTTGGGATATGAGGTAGGTTCCACTGTTAAAGGATAAATATTTTTTGTGGGTGATAGTAGAGTGTGAAAACTGAGTTTCAGTAGTGTTAGTCAGGCATGATAGTCTTCCACAATAAACTTTTTGAATCATTAAAAGGTTTTGAAGAAAAGATTGTTTTTATGGAGGGCTAACTTTTTTAGGTTGCAGAGTCAAATGAAACATTAAATGGTATCTGGAGTGGGGAGTGGTGAGCATTCTTCTGAGTTCTTATTTGGTTACTCAAACTTTAAAATTTCTCATTTTCCGCCACACTGTTGAGAGAATATGTTTAGTTCTTGGGTCCCCGCATGAGTAGAGAGCAAATAATCACCCCAGGGTTATTTCCCACTGTTGAACAGAAAACAAAGACTCCCAGAGATATAAAAGTCTCCCTGTTCCCAATTTTAGCAGATTGTTTCTTGCTTCTTTGTTGTCTATAAATTACAAAGGAAGCAAAACAAGATATAAGCCAAAAAGGTAACATGTAAGCCAAAAAAGGTAACACTGTGTACCAGAAGAGTCCCCTTCTTGGGGTGTCCTCCTTTACTTGGAAATTTTGCATAAGATGAATTTAGACCTTGTTTTTCTGAAATACCTTTTCTCTGAGAAGCTTTATGCCCCAACCTCTCTTTACTATTCTTTACTGTTTCTATAGCAACCACAGAGGAAAATTTTAATAGCATCTACAGTCCAGTGATATCAGGACTCCATAACCAGCTCATGTTGTTATCATGTGGAGTATTCATGAGGTTCTCTTTCCCATCCTCTCTTTTCAGGGACAAATCAATAAAAATTAGGCTTATTGTATACCTTAAATTGATATAGTTTTATGTCAATTATTTCTCAAAGAAAAAAGAAAAGAAAAGAGAGAAAGTAGGTTTAAATTTAAGTGGTAACATTAGGTTAGATATCTGGAAGAATTTTCAATGAAGGAATATATGAGTAAGGGAGGTTCTGGGTTTGACTTTTTTGGTTCCTATTTTAAAGTAATGTCTATCTAATATTTTTTGACTGATGGAGTAGAAATGCTGTTCAAAGATATATTATGATTAAGAAAGAACTTCTCAATGTTACTGAAGCAATAATATGTAGAGAATTTTAACATGACATGTTTTTTAAAACATGTTCTGTGTTCACCACTGTGCTATATGTCATGGGGCATAGAAAAGATATATACAATAGTTCTTGAATTGAAGGAGTTATCTTCATAACTATCTTTCTTATAGTTATAAGAAAAAGAGGATATAAGAATTAAGTTGAGCCTCTATACTGCATTTATGTGACGGAGAAGTCTATTCCCAAGGACATCCAATTATTGTATTTTTATTGAAGGAGAGGGAAATAGAGGTGGGATTACTTTACATGAAGGCACTCAGTGTATGCACTGTGCCCCCTCAGGCCTGGAGCTATCTACGCTGGTCACCTTTTGTTGGGGTCAGTATTGTCTTGTTAACCTGGAGTACAGGAAAATATCATTTTATATGTGTGTCACAACATGAAATAGTTTGGAAAGTACTGCCACAAATGGATTTGTGGGAGAATCTTGAAGTCTAGAAGCTCTTGATTGTATCATCCAAATATTCCCAACAGACTTAATGTCACGGATAATAGTCACATTTGAATTCCTGAGGATGGCATGTTGTTCTGGAAGCAACAATAAGAGAATGTTTCAAGGAACAGGGAATGATCAACTGTATCAAATGAATCTGATAAAACAAGAAAGATTAGGACAGAGACCTGATTATTGGTTTTGGATACATGAAGACCATAGTGAACTTTGATAAGTTACTTTGGCAAAGTGGTAGGCATGAAAGCCTTGTGGCGTGGATTAAAGAGCAAATGGGAGAATTTGGAGACTGTGCTATAGATGACTCTTGAGGAGCTTTGCTCTAAAGGGAGTAATGAAATGGGGGCAGAAACTGTATTAGGATGTGAAATCAAGAATTTTTTCAAAAGAATGGTGGAAATACAGCATGTTTGCATGCTAATGGCAATCATTTATTAGAAGGTAAAAACTGAATGTAGGAGAGAGTGGGAGCAGTTGTTGCAGAGGTGTCCTCAAGGAGGTGAGCAGGGATAGGACTTAGTGTGATAATAGAGTGCACTGGAGCAGCAAGGAGGAAGACTACAGGGGTACAGACATAGATAGGTTGGCTGTTCGGTGTGGTAATGGCAGTAGTGGAAATCCTTTCCTGATACTTTTGTCTGTGAAATTAAAAGCAACATCAGCAGCTGAGAATGACAATGGAAACAGAGAGAAAGGAGCAAGTTGTGAATTCTCTCTTGGGAGTTTGCACTGTAATTTTGGGGGAAATCTCTGCCCCTGCCCCCAGCTCTAGAGACCAAAGCACCATTGCACCTGACAGGTGGTTCACTTGCCCTCATCTTCACCAGGTTATAGGCTGTAGATTCTGGCCTAATAGGACAGCGCCAGCCAAAATCCCTCCCCTGAAGCTCAGTGAGCACCCCTCCACAGTGGATGGAGCTGTTAAAAACGTCGTGAATAAGACATCTTTTTGAGAAACCCTATCAGTGTTTTCCAGTTTGCATTGTTCATATACTAAGCATCAGAAATCAACTAAACTGTAGAAAATCTACCTGCCTATGAAGAGAAAAATCAGGACGATGAATTTGTTTAGTGGAAATTATATTTGCAAGGGGACAGTGCTTTTTGTTTTTAAAATCCTATCACACTGTCTGCTTTCATCTAACAGAGCTTATAAGATCCATGGTCTTGGACTAGGCATATAAGGTTTTCTCGTGATGTTTGAAGGCTCAAAAATTACCTTTGAGATAGTGGTTCTCAAACTTGAGCAGCATCAGAATCACTTTATGTGGGGTTTGTAAAACTACTGATTACTGAGCCTTATCCCCAGAGTTTCTGAGTTTGGGATGAGGCCTGAGAATTTGCATTTCTAACAAGTCCTCAGGTGATGATGCTATGTTGCTGGTCTACATTTCGAGAGCTATTGTCTTAAGGAATTGGCTTCCGGTGTTTAAAAATTAGGTTGTATGTTTAAACACATGCAAATTACACATGTAATTCAGAACTTTGATATCTCATGAATACTAAGGGAAAACTGAAATTTTAATTTATACCTTGGCATATGTTTAGTTACCAAGGAAAAGCAATACCAGATAGTCCCCCTTCCCTTTACTTATCAAATCAAAATGTCTCTGGTGTCTTGCAATACAAGAGGTACTTGTGTGGCATTTTCATCTTTGATGACATTTTTTCCATGCATATCAGACTCAAATGAAGAAAATATAACTCAACATCCTGGTGAAAAGAACTTCTGCTACTGGTGTCCTCCAGTTAGGAAGTATTGGCAAGGAACCTCAGAATTCTCCATATCCTAAACACTACTGGTTAAATTGAAAAACAAAACAAAACAAAACAAAAAAACAAAACAACCACCCTTGAAGTAATAGATGGGGGGAGAATAATATAGTCCCTGAACTTCTGATGAAACCTGCAGCATAAATTTAAGAACACAGACTATGAAACCAGACTGTCTGGGTGAGAATCCAAGTTCTGTCACTTATAATCTTGAGCTAATTATTTAAGTCCTTTGTGACTCAGTTTTCTTATCTGTAAAATAGAAATAATATTACCTCATGGGAATATTATAAAGATTAAATTAGTATTAATAAAGTGCTTTAGAATACTGCCAGGCACAAAGTAATATTAAATGTTAGCTCTCACTATCCACAAACCAGTCTATGAGTAAAACAAGCATATCTTCCAGTAGTTATCAAGTCTTAAACTGACTGCCAAGTGGAAGTATTGAGCATAGTGAATGTGCCTTAAGGAAGCTGGCTTAATCTGAAACCCACAGATCTTTTAAACCTAATTTTGGAGGCCTCCTGATGGGGTTAAATTGATTTGTGCTAGTAGTTCTCATCCAGGGTGATTTTGCTACTCAGCAAACATTTGGCAATGTCTGAAGACATTTTTGTTTGTCACAATTCAGGGGAGGAGGATTGCTAGTGCATAGCAACTATAGTAGTGCCCCTTTATATGTGGTTTCACTTTCTGTGATTTCAGTTAACCACCAACAGTGGTCCAAAAATATTAAGTGGAAAATTCCAGGAGTAAAAATTATTGTTTTAAATATCTCACCATTCTGAGTAGTATGATGAAATCGCTCACCATCCCACTTCTTCCCACTTGGGACATGAATCATTGCTTTGTTCAGGTATCTTTGCTGTATGCATATGCTACTGGCCCATTAATCATTTAGTAGCCATCTGAGTTGTTAGACTGCCTTGGTATCATAGTGCTTGTGTTCAAGTAACCCTCAGTTTACTTAATAGCCCCAAAGCACAATAGCAGTGATGCTGGCAATTTGGATATGCCAAAGGGAAGTTGTAAAGTGCTTCCTTTTAAGTGAAAAGGTGAGTATAGTATAGCATTTTGAGATGCATTCGCATAATTTTTATTACAGCATGTTGTTATAATAGTTCTATTTTATTAATATCTGTGCCTAATTTACAAATTAAACTTTATCACAGGTATATGTGTACAGAGAAAACATAGCATATACAAGGTTTGGTACTACCCCTGGTTTTCAGGCATCCCCTGGGGATAAGGAGGGACTACTGTAGTTTGGTACAGGCTAGGATCCTGTTAAACATCAATGCACAGGACAAGCTACCATCAAAAAATTATTTACCCCTAATTGCTCCCAGGTTGAAAAACACTGATTTGTGCTAATGTCTGGCATGAGAAGAGTATGTGGATGTTCATCTTCATGAGAGCCCAAATTGATAGTGTGCTGGTAAATATTAATGACTTGTTTCCACCCCAACAGCCAACAAAGCCCTGATTTGCGGAATTTACCCATTTCTGTGGGGTAAAAGTTCCCACTGTGGCACATTTCAAGCTACTGACTGTAGAATTGGGAAAAGACAATGTACCAAACCATTATCAGTCCTGGCCATGTAAGGGTTGGGGGCCCGGTTGTCCACTGAGTTCTTAAAAATACTCTTCATATCTGTATTTCCTGTTAGCTCCTTTAGAGTGCAGAAAAAAGGATAAAATTCTTGTTACTCTTCCCATTTTTCTGCTGCTGTTCCCTGTTCTCTAGAGGCAGGATTACTGAATTTGAGTTTAGCAGGGGGATGAATAACTTAATCATCCTGAATGCCACAATTAGTCTTAATTTCACAAGTAGAGACAAAGAAAAAAGAGGAAAATAGGGCCTGGAGGAATAAAAAGAAGGCTGGATAAGAAGAGAGGGAAGAGAAAAATTGAAGAAAGTGCCTGACAAAGAAGCAATACAGAAAAATACAGAATACAATGTTAAAAAATATCATCCTGACAACCTCCCTGACACATCCTCTCCACTAACTCTGAATTCCCTCTTGACTAATGTATCAACTATGTATTCAAACAAGAAGCCTGGGCATTATCCCTAACTTCTCACCCCCTTAACAATTGGACATGAAGTCCTATTAATTCTCCCATCTCCTATCTGTCATGTTATCTACCTCCTTGGCTCTCAACTTAATTCAGGCCCTAATTATTTGTGGCCTGGACTATTCCAGTGGTTTCCAAATGGCTTTTCATAGAATTCTAATTCTCCATAGAAAAAAAAATATATATAAATATATAATATATTATATATAATACATGTAAATATATAACATATAAATATATTATAAATAAATAAATATATATTTTTTGAATACAGAGGTTAAGAGCAATACACTCTGAAGCCAGGTTGCCCTGGGTTCCAATGATTACATTACTTAATAGCTGTGTGATTTCGGAAGTTAACATCTCTTTTAGAGCCTTCATCTGTAAGATAAGGGCAATGCTAGTGCTTCCTCAGGGGGCCATTTATAAGGTTTAAATGAATAAGGAACTTAGAATGGAATTTGCTGCATAGTACATGCTAATATGTACTACATGTGACTTTCTCTGCAGTATATAATTCTTCAGTGGTTCCCTCTGCCTGGAAAGCTCCCCTACTCTCATCAACCAGGCAAATTCCTGCTCAACCATCAGGCCTTGGCTCAAGGATTTATTTCTCATGAAACCTTAGGTAACAACTCATTTAGGCTGTTTAAATTTTATTTCTTGGGCCTTCATCTTGAACTTCTCACTGCACTCAGCACACCATGGCAATCATCAGTTTACAGGAATATCTTGTGGAAACTGAGCTACCTGAGAGCAGGAACAATGTTTTTTTTTTTTTTTTTTTTTTAAATTTTCAGGATCTAGTACTATGCCTGACAGAGAATTTAAGCAATGAATATACATATTCACACACACACACACACACACACACACACACACACACACAATTTGTTATATACGTGGCATAAGAAAGGGCCAGAAAGAACTGGGAAGGAAGAAAACATTTGTTTTGCTACTCTGACATTTTAGAACCCTCTTTTTTTAAAAAAATTTTTCATGTAGTTTTCTGTAATACAAAGTTAAAAATGGCTCCCATGTATAGGTATAACCTATTTCCCTCCTCAAAAATATAGACAGGATCCATTAAATATACTACTTAGCAGTAAAAAGAAACATTAAATAAAAAAACAGGAATGAGTCTCAAAAACTTTCTACTAAATAAGAGACACAAACATACAAAAATAGACTGCAATGAGATTGTCTAGTTAGAATACTGGTTCCACCACCACCCGGCTGTTATATAAAGCAAGTTGCCTAACCACTCTATGGCTGTTTCCTCATCTTCAAAATAAGGATGACAGTAGTACCTACATATGGCTGTTAGGAGAATTAAATGTTCACGTGCTCAGCATGTGTGAGCTAAAGTCATTTCTACAAAAAATTCTGAGGACCTCGGAGTCTATTCTATCCACCTAATAGTCTTGCACTGTTCTCTACCAGTTGTTTGCTGCAGCCCACCCCCACCTCTCACCTGAGACCCACTCCTGCCTCTTCCTCCATACCTCCTCTGGAACCCCGAGTTCAGTATAATTTAAAAAATTATATTCAATCTTGAAAAGCGGGAAATTAAACAGAAAAAAAAATGAGCTCGTTGGAAATCTCACTACACAGTTAACTACTGCTAACATTTTGTCACACACTTTAGACCTCTTCTTCAGCAAACACACCCGTTTGTATTTTTAACGAAAACGAGTTTGTTATACAAACTGTTTTACAACCTGTCCCTTTCCTGACAACGGTCCCGCCCCAGACCCAGTCCTGACCCCCACCGCCAGCTCCCACACGTCGGTCCTTCATCAGACGTCCTAGGCTTCCCCGAGCCCGGGTTCCCGCCCCACCCGCCAGGGCCCGGGGACGCCCGCCCCGCCCCCGCCCTCCATCGCAGCCCCACGCTCGCGGCCGCTCCGTGCAGGCCCGTTTCCGGCGGGGCTAGGGCGTCTCCGCCGCGGCGGCCGGGCTTTCGCTCGTTCGGCAGCGCCGGCGGCGGCGGCCAGATGCAGGCGCAGCGAGCAGCTCGCGGCGCCCAGCATGGACGCCGGCCCGGCCGCGACCGACCCGGCGGGGACCGGGCCGGAGCCGCAGCGGCGCTGGCGAGAGGCGGCGGGGACGGAGGCGGCCGCCGGGGCCGCGGGCGGGGATTCCGCGGCGGCCGAGGCGGGGCCCCGCGAGGCGGCCGCCGGCAGCCCGCAGGCCGGGGCGCAGGGGCCAGAGCGCCGGTAAGAGGAGATGGTCGGGGGGTTGGGGTCGAGGCCGCGCGGAAGCGGGGCTGGCGGTGTCCCCGACGCGAGTCGCGAGCGGCGTGCGGGGCGCGCGTGGACGCGGCGGCGGCGGCGGCGCCTGCGCGGGGCGGCTAGGGGGCGGGCGCGCGGCGCGTCCGGGTGTGCGCCGGCCCGGGGGGTCCCCCGGCCCCCCAGCCCGCCCCGGGCGGTTCCGGGCCCGTCGTGGGTTAGAACCCCGAGACGAGGCTGCGTGTCAGGGCCGCAGGCTGAGGGCACACGTCGGGTTCAGGCTGGGGAGTCGCTGTGCGGTGGGGTGCGGCCGGGGTTTGCTAATGGGCAGCTTGACAATACGGAGAGACATTCCTGTGATGAGGAGGGAAGGGATTTTTTTTTAAATTAATTTTTCCCCTCGATTATTGTGTTCATTGTGCAGTGCGTGCGTGGCACACAGGTGCATAATGTTTATTGAATGACTGAATAATACCCCCGACGGACTGGACTTTTTATTTTTTAGAATTTAGGGGCAGGATCAGATCCTTAGTTCTCGTCCCCCCCCTCTCAAAATAGTGTAATAGTTGTCTTTAATTATATTTCTGTACGAATCAACGGTCACTGGCCTTCATCTTTCTGAATTTTCAATCTGTAAATGTGTCAGTAGTCAGGTTTGAATTTTAATAGCAATATGATTGATCTGTCTTGGTGAAACATTCGTAAGGAAATTTCTTAAAGATTGGAACAGGGAACGATAAAGGCAAACTCTCACTCCACTGATGTCCCAGCGAAAGGAGTTAGATTTCTGTCTATGAGCTGTTCTGTTACGTTAACATTTGTAATACAAAACTATATGTTTTGAATTCTCATGTGCATAGATTAAAATTTTTTTTGAATGCTAGAAAATTTCCTGTTACTGAAATACTTAAGTATTTGCAGTATCTTAAGGTCACAGTAGGTGAGACATCCCTAAAGATAGTAATTGTATACCCAAATTCAGATTTGGAAAAAAAAATTATAAAATGTAAGGTTTTAAGGGTACCATAACCTTGTTGGGGTTAAGGTAGGTAACAAATAAAATTTGAGGTATGAAGAAATTCTTAGGGTCAGCTTATTAGGAAATGAAACAGACCAATCTAGTGTACACTTATCATATTTTGTCATCATAACATTATCTATATATGTAACTATGTAACTTTATTGCAGCCTTTTTTTAAAAAGCAACTTAAAGTTGTTTAAGCAACCTTAGAACACACACAGATATCTTCATTTTTACTGGTTGACTTGCCTTGGCTGTTTGTCAGCTAGTGGCAGAGCTGGGATTTACATCAATCTGCCTTTGAGTCCACTGTGTTTTATCTCTTACACTTTTGTGAAGCAGTCACTGCTTTACTGAGAACAAAATAGACACTCCTTGGCTTCAGGGATTGTGTTTTAGTAGTAATTATAGTAATTGTACCTTTGGTACTAAAATGTCTGGCACACAGGCCTTTAATAGCAAGTGTCTTTAACTTGTTGAGTGATATTGAGTGAAGGTGCTTCGGTTTTACTCATCCCTATTGAACTAAATTGAGTAAAATGCTGTATCATTTAGAGAATGAAAACTATATATTTTTTGATTTATGCTAGCATTGTAACCCAATCTATTAAAATTTTAAGATTTTATCCTTTATTTGGAATGGCTTTAAAAATGCCATCTTACATTTCCTTTTAGACTTCCTTACTTCACAGTTTGATTCAATGAGCCAGTGTGTGTTAATGCATGGCACGGTGCTTGGGGCATAAACCAGGGCTGCAGCCACCACCACTTATACTGCTTTTACCACCACCATTGTATTTTCAGGAAAAGCTGGGTGAAGAGGTGTTATTCCTTCTTTTTGGTGTGGGTTGGTGACATCTAAGGTCCCTTCCACTTCTCAGATTCTGAAGTTTTGTTTGTATTTAGGATTACTCAGAATAACAATAGGGATTAAATGGGACAAGATTGATTGCTCCTTGTTCTGGTATCCCATTGCACATTTCTGCCCCAAATGGAGATTAATTGAAATAATCAGAAAAAACAAAAACAAAAACACATCATAATAGAGTTTTAGCTGCGTAAGGACAAGTTGCCTGTCCCTGGAATTTAATACTGTTGACAGCCTTTGCTTTCTGCTTTAGACCACTACCTGTACATTTTTTTTTGAAAGGAAAACAAGACAAAGTAAAACTAAATAAAACACTTCTAGATATGTAATACTCCAGGGTAACTTAGTTAACTACATAGTATCTGTGCATTTCATTCTTCTAAATCAGTGCTTCTGTAGATGGTATGAACCAAAGCCTATAGAGTTTGGGTAAGCATATAATAAGGCTAATTTTCTTCATTGAATATCCACTAGAAGCATGATACTGTATTTGATGTAATCAATAACTTAATAACCCAGTATACTCAGGTTTGTTATTGTTATATTCATCTTTTTGATGAGCTATTAGCAGAGAGCAACTCAAGGCCTGTTGGTAGTCCTTGGAATATTTTTTCTTTTTTCCTCGTAGTAATGATAGTAACTCACATTTATGGAGCACTTCGTATGAGATAAAACTGAGGCACAGTTAAAAAATTCAAGATTAGGCGAGGTTAAATAATTTATCTATTATCACTCAACCAGCAAACTGCAGACAGAGTCTGGATTCAACCCAGGCATTTTGGCTTCAGAACCTGTTCTTTCAACTACTACCCCAAACTGCCTCTAGAGTGACTTTGAGATTTCAAAAGGGAGGTGTAAAGCAGTGGTCCCCAGCCTTTTTGGCACCAGGGGCCTGTCCTATGAGAATCTAATGCTTGATCATCTGAGGTGGAGCTGAGGCCTTGATGCTAGTGCTGTGGAGAGTCTGCAAATACAGATGGAGCTTGCTCACCTCCTGTTGTGCGGCCCAATTCCTAATAGGCCACTGACGTCCTGGTCCGTGGCCCAGGGGTTGGGCACTCCTGGTGTAAAGGACAGTTGAATGATCCTTTTTACATATGTTTTTTTTTCCTGATATTTCAATACAGTTATAAGGCTTAAGGTAATACTGATACCATATTCAGTTATTGTGGATGTTAACGTCTTTGCTTTCTTGCTCGTATGTTTATATGGCAGCTGCTGTTAATGTTTTAATTATTTATGTCTATTAAAATATAAAGCAGCTGTTTATAACTGCATTAAGGAGAGTAGAACTTGGAGGCTTTTTTTCCTGACTAAACTTTTGCTTTGTAAACAATATAAATCTTTTACCTGAGTAATATTTAATACAAGATGCCTTTGACATTTTCATCACTGCTATTTCACTTAGTAAAAGGGAAATCTCTGACTTGGATGTTCAAGTTTACTATGAACCTGGAAGAAGAGACAATGTCAGAGTTGCTAACAGGTTTCTAAGGCACTTGCTCCTTCATTGTTGCTGAAAGGAGTCACCCTCATGTCAGCAGGATAGAGATTGAGAGCCTACCAGAGCTCAGACTCTATATCATATTTCCCTTTTTTGAAGAAAGCCTGAAGCTTATTTGGTTAGAAGCTGAGTATGCTTCAGTGCCTCCAAAGAAAATTGCTTTAAGATTAGCTCTTGGTTATCTACAGAATTGACCTTCTCCCCTGCTGTTGCAAACCACTGCTCAGACAACTATTTTGGCATCTGTATCCTTTCTCATATATACTGTTTTGAAGTCGGCTTTTCTCAATGGCCATTATTTCACTTACATATTTCCATTACTGACACAGACAACTGATTCACAAAACTTTCTGCTTGTATTCTGTTAAAATTTTTTTTGATGCATTATGTTATATTGTGCTTCAATGTTCATATCTAACATTTGAAGTCAGTGTTTCAGATAGTTTCATAATATAAAAATTTCAGCCTGTCTTCTATATAGACATATTAAATAGAACTGTCATATTATTGTTATACTTGGATGGAGTCTAAATACTATAGTGATTTGATATTCACCTTCATCCATTTAAGAATCACATTAATAAACTCTTAGCAGTGAGATTTACATTATTCCTTATTCGTTTTAACTTGTATTTTAATTCTACATCTCTCATAGAACTTTATCCAATGTAATATACTTTCAAACTTGAAAATATTTTAGTCATCACCTTTTCTGCTTCTCTGTAACAAATTTGGATTTTTTAAAATATGTTTTGTAGCCCTAGGGATTGGGTATAAATTTTTTCTTTTATATTGAATTAAGGTTACATGGAATAATATACAATTTATTTTGATTAGCAATTATTATACAGAAAGGTAAATTTTTATTGTAAATGCATCTCATTTTCCCTGAGTTTTGTTAGATATGCATGGATTATTGGATAATAATTGCCTGAATCAGACAGCATCAGTTCCCTTCTTAATTTTTGTTTTAATAGATGTAAGCACTGAGAAACATTGATTGATGGCAGTGATTGGAGTTTTGTTCTATGTGTCCCTCAATTTTTTGAATAACTTTCAAATTAAATGCTAAAATAAAAAAAAATTTAATAATGTGTCAGCTGAAAACTGGATTAGGCCCTCCTTCATTTTGTTGAAGGCAAGGAATTGGAAATTACCTGATTTACAAAAGGACTTGTTACTTGGTCTTTAGAGTTCTATTTTCTCAGCATCTATATCTATATTTAAAATTGCTTTGGGGCTCAGGGAATGCACCACAGTCAGGGAAAATGGCTTTTAGGAAATAGTATGGATACTGAGTATCTGAAAACTGATTCCCTTAAAGGCATCCTTGCTTATGTATAGTGCCAGGTGGGTACTAGACTAATGGGGGGATCACTTCATAAATTTTATAAATGTCTAACCGTTATGCTGTATGCCTGAAACTAATATAAAATTATGTTGATCGTCAACACTAATTGAAAAATAAAAAAGCATCCTTGCTCGTATCCCTCCTGGAAAAGCTTCATGAACCCCCAGGTGTATGCATTCTCCATTTTGAGGACTGTCGACTAAGAGAACATTACATATTACTTAAAAAAAAAAAAAAAAAGATTGTTTATTGCTTCCCCCAGAGGGATTTTTTTTGTTTTGCTTTTCTGGGCGGGGGCATGGGTGGGGCGGGGTGCAGTTTGGGCTATGCACCATTTGCAGAATATGGTTTCCAATTATTGTCATTCTTAACAGTGTTACTTT
This sequence comes from Cynopterus sphinx, assembly GCA_030015415.1. Lineage (NCBI taxonomy): Eukaryota > Metazoa > Chordata > Mammalia > Chiroptera > Pteropodidae > Cynopterus > Cynopterus sphinx. Next base: position 80,909,919 of record CM057384.1, read on the forward strand.
ACTGTCTTTGCTAGGATGAAAATGGCAAGCTCATAATTTGAGACCACCAGGCTGTTTCCAGGGGAATTATGTACTAAGTAAGCCAATGCTGCTTTTTCCTTTTTTCTCCAGGAAAAGTAGTAATTATTGTCTGCAGCATTGGGCAGTTGACCACTAGAGAGGCTGTAGGTTATTTAGTCTTAACCACCCCACAGCATGACTTTTACCCTTTTTTTAGAAATTAATTTAAGTGGCTGTAAAGCTGTTTTCTATTCAGATGTAAGTCCTTCCAGATGCACGATGAAATATCAAAGGGAGAAATAAAGACCACACAGATACATAATTATTTCTATTTTATAGAAGCTACTTATTAACTAATTGGGGCATTGGATTCATTCCTTTTGATATTTTATTTTCTTATTTTGGAAGTCATTTGTGTGTGTTTGTGTGTATGTGTGTTGAGGTGCCAAGAGTAAATGGTTCAATAATTTTTCTTTTGGATGGAAGCAACAACTTTGCTGACCTGAAAATTTTTTATAAGCGTCTCATTGGGCAAGTGCATAGACATTTGTTATAGATAATATATCACATTTGAGTGGATTTTGTGAAAGGATGTTGAAAAGAAATACAAATTGATATGCTTAATTTTATCCTGATGCTGTTAGGATGCTGTTCTTAGAATTTGACCAGCCTGATGTCTGTCATCCTTAAATTGTCTAAAAGGTAATTTTTTTTGTAAGGAACATTGCTCCCAGTGGTGCTGTGTCCTACTATCCATGTCACATCATTGGTATGTGCACACAGCATGAAAATTAAAAAATATGTAGGAGATAAATAGGATGAATTCCCTGTTGTAGACTTAGTCCTACTACCTTTGTGTCCTCTTGCTGTTAAGGGCTGATACAAACATGTCTCATCCCTATTTCTTTAGTACCAAGTCAAACTTATGTTAAGGGATAGTACACACTTTTTTTTTTTTTTTAGTAAACACATTTTAATATTAGTTTACCTAAGCAAAGCATAATTGGGATGACAAGACTGTTACCAAAAATTCATGTATGTTCTTGGCTTATCAGTGCTGTGATTCTTCTATTTCTGTATTTAGCTGTGAGAAGTTACTGATGGTGAGAGATTTTAATGGATGCATATTCTGTGAAATAATTGGTTCATATTTAGATTTCTATAATCTGGTATAAAAGGATCATTAACAGTTACATTTGAGGAAATTTAAAAATATTTAACCGGTATTCCTTCTCAAAGCCCAATGCAGTGTGAATTTCATAGAAATAGTGGCTTTAGAATCTCTAGTATATTGCGAATCTCAAGTTCACATCCCAGTAGTTCGGTTCATGATATTGAGGACTAGGATATTTCATTGTCATGTTTTTCTTTTACTACAAGGCTGATAATAAAATAGCTTGTCTTTGTTTAAGCCTAGTCTTAAGTCATTGAATAAGGCATAATTCTTGTTACAGATACACAAACCTCAAGTCCTTCCAAAGAAGTTATGATTTTTCTGGGAGCAAAGCTCAATGAAAAATGAGTATTTTTCTGAGAGCAAATCTTAGTTTCTGATTTTCACTTACTGTTCTTCACCCTACTCCTATGTAGAGTATTGGTTTGCTGCTGCTTTTTTGTCAGTACGACTTTCTAGAACAATGCCTGTTAAGTTTTAAAAAGTATTTTTCTCTTCTTCACTGCCAAGAAAATCATTGACTTAAGAGGTAACCAGAGAATGTTTTAAAGAGCACTTATTTTATACACATTGGAAGGAGAAATTAAGCAGAGTGTTGATTTGTTTTTTGTTTTTACAATATAGAAGTAGACTTAAAGTGGGTGGTTTTTGGAGGGGAGGGGGCTCTAGTTTATACCTCATGTTTTCCACTTGGCTTCAAGGTGGGCAGGGAGGGGTGGAGGAAAGTGCTGTTGAAACTTGAGGATGAGTGTCCATTCTGGTGGGTGGCACCATGGTGATCTCATTCAGAATGGGATCTTTGAAAGCTTAAGTATTAGAGTTGAAGAATTATGGACAAATTGTAATTATTTCAAGGTAGGTAGTAGTTCATATAAATTTACATATATTATTATGAAGTAATAACTAAGGTAAACTTCTCAAAACCTGCGGATTCTGCTTTTTGCCTGTCTCTTTCATTTTTTCTCTCATCTTTTCCACTTCTGTTTTTTTTTTTTTTTTAGTCCTTTTTTCATGGGGAGATACCACACAGTGGTCAATAATGTGTGTGCTGGAGTTTCATGGACTGGTTAGAATCACACCTTTCAATGCCCCAGATGATCACTTTAGTGTAGACAGGCTAGGTACCTACCTGTTCTTCTCTCTACATACATACTATTTTTCTTTTAAATAAAGATTAAAAAGAATCTTTAAGAGGCAGTGGTAGACATGATGTCCCTTTATCCCTAAACACTTGAGTACGTATTTCTTAAAATCAAGGAAATCTCTTACATAACCATTGCACAATTATCAAAATCAGAAAACTAAATTTGATGTGATACTATTATTTAACTTTATTGAGATTTTTCCTATGGATTCAGTAACATTCTTTATTAGGCTTTAAATCTTCAGGCAATGACATGTAGATATAGGAGAATTATTCTATGGCAATTTCCATGGCATCCTAACTAGTCTATTTCTGTTGTGTTAGTGTGGCTGAGTTCTCAGATGCCTATTTCCTTCTTGTTTTTTCCCCCAGCTTCCAGACTTTTCATCAATTTACCTGAAATTCTTTTAGTAAATTCCTTTTCTGCCTGTTAGCCAGAATTATTTAGTTTGAAACCCAAACTCTACTGTTATATTTCTTACACTTGCTATTTTTTAAAATCTTACTCATCTTCACATGCTGAGTTCACATGCTGCTCTTCTTTGTGAAGCTTCTAGTTTTCCTCGCTTAGTGATGTATTTTATAAATACAGCATTTATTTTCATTTCTCATTTTATTGTAGTTATTTACTTCTTGTATGTCTCCTTCATTGATTGTAAGCTACTGAAAGGACTGTACATGATACAGTCCTTGAAGAGTACAGTAAATGTTGAATGTGTTACAGCATTTAGAAGATATTTAGAACATAAATGGGGCAAGCCAGAGAGAGTGTGTTTTTAGGCAGTGTCATTTTGGGAGTTCAGATCAGAAGAACTCTGTGTTTCATTTGCCTTTGTTACACTATTCAAAGTACCTTTTTTTTTTTTGGTGGTTGGAAGCTCAGTAACTAAGTTACTGCTCTCTCAAGGGTCAGATTTATACAACAGCTTTAATTCACAGTGGATTTTATATTCTCCTAGTTGTAAGTCTATAAAACTTTCCAGTTTAATACAAATATCAGATTTTTTTAAACTGTGAGACTGAAACAGGAAATTAAATTATCCAGAGGTCTTATACCTATAGAGTCCCTTTTCACTATTTTCTCTTTTTGTGTTTTAAACTCATTTGTTTTATATATTATTCAAACTCAATTCTTATTTTGTCTGTACTTGGGATCCCTTGCCACTTTTTACCTTTCTCAATTTTTTTAAATCAGTTATTAAATATAAAGTTTTTTTAAAGCTGATTATGTAATTCTATATTTTTAACATACTCGGTATGTTAAATTCTACAAGTAACTTTAGTGTTTGCTTTTTCTTAACTATTTCTTAAACTAATTAGTGATGAATTGGCACAGTAGATTTTTGTTAAATTTAAACTAGAATTTATAAAAAATGTGCTGTTTTTGTATAGAATAATGAGATTAGATTTTTTTTAATCTACAAGGGAAAAATTAAGTTATATCAATCAGCTTTTTAGTAGTACTCTTTTATACTGTAAAATTAGGTCAGGATTAACTCATGACAGCTTTTCTGCCTTGTTTTTTTTTCCTTATGTATAATTTTTTTTTATTGTTACATCATTCTAGGTAAAAGATATTAGCATCATCAGAATACCTTTAAAACCATAGAAAACAAAGACATACAGTAGTTAGAGACATTTACATTTTTAACATAATGTAAAATTCTCGGGTAATCATATAAAGGCTCTTCATAATGATGATGGCTAACCTTATTCAGATTGTGGTAACCAGTACTCTCTGGAATGTCTTGTACCTCAACTTTAAAATTATTATTATTAATTTCATTTCTTTCAATAAATGAAAATTGTAGATTATTTGCTTCGAGAGATGGTGAAAACATAAATTAAGTTGCTGCAGATATTTAAGAGTCTATGTTAACTTTCTTGATAAATATCCTAATGAAACTGTACAGAAAGAATCTTTAAAACTGTTTTTAAACAAGTGTTGGTCATATTCAGCATTAGCTGAACTTAAATACTTTTCTCTCGCTGGGGATTGATAGCCCATAAATAAGGCAATTTGACATCAAAATTTAGCCTGTGGCCCAGCAATTCTATACTTAGCAATTCATCTTACAGATAGGTCCTAACAAGTTCGCAAATATAAGTAGATGATTGTTCATTTCATTGTTATTTAACATAAGAAAACCTGGAAACAACTTTCTAAATCTCTATTAAAAAGGGCTGGTTAAATAAATAATGGTGTGTCTTTGTAGAAGAATACCATGCAGCCGATAAAGAACTGGGTAGTTATGGTAAACATTCACAATTGAGGGAAACAGCTACTTCGGAAAAGTTAGTATAGTATCATTCTGTATGTGTAAAAATAAGATACTCATCCACTGCTACCCTGAACAAGCCTGATCCTTTCTGATCTCAGAAGCTAAGCAGGGTTGGGCCTGGTTAGTACTTGGATGGGAGACCACCTAGGAAGACCAGGTGCTGTAGGCGTTAAAAAAAAAAGAAAAAGAAAAAAAGATATTTATCCATACACATAGAATATTTCTGGAAGGCCATATGGGGAACACATTTAGTGGTTACCTTTGGTGAATAAGACTACTAGATAAGTAAGATGAGGGAACTTTTTTTTTACTCTTTCTACATGGTTTGAATATTTTGATACCATGAGCATGCATTATTCACATGAGTAAGGAAATAAACAATAAAAGTTAAATTAACTAAAACTGCTTCTTTAGCCTAGGCCATAAAAGAAACCCTCACATTTAAATGATTATCAGAACCTCTCTGTGAAAGAGGCAGGTAGTATTAAAAGTAGTTTGACAGATGAAAAAATAATAATTGGGTGGATTTAGGCCTTTTTAAAGATATAGCAAAGTAGTTGGTAGTGAGATTCATATTTGAACTTGAGGTTTCTCACTTCTAGGATAAGATTTAATTTTTTGCTTATGAATGATCAAATAATTCTGATTTTTTTTGCCTCCTAGAACAATTATGTACTCTTCATGCTTATATCTTTTTCTGATATTGCAAATGATTAGGCTGTATTGAGATGTAGTTCATCCTTTAGATCTGTTGACTTACTTCAGTTTTTCTAGTTTATTTAATATGTATCTTACAACCCTTGGAGATAGAAACAGGTGGAGTAGTAAAATATAGAGATGGGAATTTAAGGTTTCTACCACATGACTTAGGGATTTAGATTTCTCCCAATATCCTGAAGTCTAGATGTGTGGCTTCACCATGCTGTATTCCTCAGGCTGTAAGAGCCATATTCCCATTCCTTAGATTCTAGGTCCTTAAATATAAGGAGTTCTAAGTGGGCTGCTGGGATATGTGACATTAAAAAGACTGGGAAACTTTTGCATCTCATTTTTCCTTTCTAAATTTGAGACATTTATAACAAACATGTATTAATTCATTCTCATTCTCTCTTCCACTTATAAAACATTTAAATGTGAAGAGCCTTTAAGAGAATACTCAAGTTTTACAATATCACAATTATAGTTTATAATCGATTAAATCATCCTTATAGATTAAAAAAAAGTGTTAGATTGATATGGGCTCTGTAAGTACACGTTCTGGAAGTGCAAATTGCTTAAAAGTGGCTATGAAGTGATGCTTCATTTCTTTTTACAAAGTTATTAAAGGATTTTTTAAAAACAAGAGGTGAGTATTAGGGTTGAAAGCAAATGTATAAATGCTTTTTGGCTTAATCAAATAACGGACAATTGAGCCATTTGTTAAATGAAGTTTGAACTAGGTGTAGTAACTCCAAGGCATCTCCAAAAGTTAAAAAACTCCATCTCCAAACAACAATGAAAAGATAATTTCAGGCCAGTCCTAGGCATCAGAATGTATGTCTGCTCACAGCTGAAGTGAAACCAGTCAGCAAGGCACAATTTTAGCAGTGAACAGCAGGTGGGGTAAGCAGACTAACATTTTTTCAATGGAAGTAACATTAATTTTGTACTTCAGTCATTGAGTGAACAACCATGGAATTCACGCAAAGCTTGAGTATGTTCAAACATTAGCTGACTAGGTGAAGACAACAAGAACAGCAACAAAAACTTGATAGTGATTATAATTCTTTGCTCTTCAATTTTGACTGCTTCCTAGATAGTTGTTAATATTTCCAACATGCTGTTTTGTGTTTCTCCTCCCCTTGTTTTGTTAGAATGGTACAGTCTTACCCACAGAGGAAAAAATAAAGAGTAGGAATCAAAGAAACAGGTTACAGAAGAAAATCATCTTTTGTTGATGAGGTTTCTTTTGGATGTGTGGGCATTATCTCTGACTGATCAGTGTATGTCATGGCCGAGGGCAGTTAAGGCAAGGATAATTAGCAAATAAGTGAATTTAATACTTTGTTTACTATTTTATCCTTAACATAGGTATTTCTAGATGAAATGTTGACTCAGTACATCTGAATACAACACTTAATTTTCTTAATCTGTGAGAATGATTTAATTGATTATAAACTAATGATGCTATTCTAAAACTGAGTAGTCTTTTAAAGGCTTTTCACATTTAAATGTTTTATAAGAGAGAGAATATAAGAATGAATTAATACTTGTCTGCTATAGATGTCCCAAATTTAGAAACTAACATGTCATATGAACTCCACATCTGGTACATATTATCATATCTGTGAAATTTCAGTGGTTTCATTCGTTACTGAGCATTAATGACTTGGGTCAAGGTAGCACTTACATCTACAGAATTTTGTTGAATTAATCACAAACTTTGAGAATTGTTATTTTCTTTTGGGTTATTAGCTTCTGATATATTGACTTTTGTTTCCACTACCTTCTTAATTTTCTGGGTTGTAGAAACTGAATTTACAGTTGTAGGTTATATATATAGTGACTTTTTCAGTGCTATAGCCATTTGTTCCTCCCCACTTACAAAGCTGGTATATCTTTAAACACACATTTACTTTAAAAAGACAAATTAAAGAGGCACATTTCTTTTTTTAGTGCAGGAGCTGACTATGCTTTGTATAAACATAAAATCGGCCCACATCCTTCTCTATAAGTTCACATATATTAATATATTAATGAATATACAAGTTGTATGTTAATATGGTATTTGGAATCTTTTTATAGTCCTAGTCATTTCCTTTTTGTTATGGTCATTTATATGACTCAGTAGTTTTCCTTAATGAATATTCTCTAAGCAAAATAGCTTCTCTTTTTTGTTTTCTCACCTAAATAATGATTACTAATGGTGTTATGGACTGAATGTGTCCCCCCAAATTCTTTTGTCGAAGTCCTAACCCCCAGGTGACTGTATTTAGAGATAGAGCCTTAAAGAGGTAATTAAGGTTACATGAGGTCATAAGGGGGGGCCTACTCAGATGGAGCTGGTGCCCTTATAAGTAGAGGAAGAGAGACTAAAGCACTCGCTCTCCTTGACATCTGAGGGTACAGTGAGAAGACCGCTATCTATAAGCCAGGAAGAGATCTTCACTAGACACCAAATCCGCTGACACCTTGGGTCTTGGACATCCTAGCCTCCACAAGGGTGAGAAATAAGTTTGTTATTTAAGCCACCACTCAGTCTGTGGTAGTTTATTGTAGCACTTTGAGGTGACTAATATAGATGGCTAACCACAAATAAATAGGATTTTGTGTGTGTGTGTGTGTTTTTTTTTTTTTTTTTTAAATAACAGTGGCGTAATGTAGAGTAGAATAAGAAACTGAAGGGAATTGTAATGGTAAGGTCACTTGACTGTTACTAAAGTTAATAGCCCAGCCTGCTTTTAGCTGTAGTTAACATATATCAATTCTTTTAGTTCCTGGTCTTTTAATTATCTCATTTGTGATGGTTTACTTCACACATACAAATAACATTTTTCCCCCCTTTTCTTTAATTGGCATGTGGTAAAAATGCCACCTGATACTGGGTTAAAAGGGCTCTCCGGCTGGAAGCAGGAGAGTTCTTTCTGTAGGCAGTGCATTCCTGTTTTATTGTTGTAACAATGTGTCATAAACTTAGTGGCTTAAAACAGTACAAATTTATATTTTATAATTCTGGAGTCCCAAGGTAGGTCTCACAGTGCTAAAATCGAGGTGTCAGCAGGGTTTGACTCCAGGAATGCTCCATGGAGAGTGTTTTGTGCATTTCCAGCTTTTAGAGGCTGCCCACGTTTCCTGGCTCTTGGCTCCTTCCTGTATCTTTACAGCTAGCAACATAGCATCTCTCTGATTTTATTGCTATGGTATCATCTCTTTCTTTCTCTTTTGTCTCCCTTTTCCACTTGTAAGCATTCTTGTAATTACATTGGGCCCATCTGAAAAACCTGAGTAATAATCTCCATATTTTAAGGTCAGCTGATTCACACCTACAACCTTGATTCTTCTTTGCTGTGTAGCCTAACATATGCCCAGGTTCAGGGGATTCGGAAATGGACATCTTTGGGGGACTAGCATTCTGCCTATCACAGGTGGAAAGTGGATATATTTAATAAGGTATAAGAAGACTTTGTTTTGAAAACTACTGGCATTATTTCAGCCTGTCTTTGGTGGAATCATGCTTATGAGTGTTTCTCAACAGTGTAAAACCATGCCCTCTTTTGAAAAACAAAAATCTTGTTTATTCTATAGTCAATAAGTTTTTTTCTCTAAAATATTCACATACCGCCCCCAATCTCCCACCCCCCAGTATCTGAGCTAAATATGGTTTGTAACACCTATCTTTAGCCTATATCTGGGCCATTGTTTCAGACTTCTGGGTTATTTTAGGCTCTGGATTATTTTTGTATTCATACTTCACTTCAGACTTAAAATCTGTGTAGTGTTTGCTTTATCATCACCAGTTCCATTTCCCTCATAGTAATGATTTGATATTGCCATTGGAAACTTATTTAAAGATATACTTCTTTATTTTATAAACTTGTTGTTTTACAAACTTGCTTATAAACAAGTGTATAAAATATTTTAAAAACTGTTCATGTACTTAAGAGAGGTAGAGTGTAGGTAGTGCTCTTTCAGAAAAAGGGAAAGACAATTTCCATTGTTTAGTTGATTAGAAGTTAATTTTCAGTCTCATTGTTAAATCAACTGAAACAACTCAAGGTAATAGGATAAGGTGATTGCTTTTGTTGGTACATGGTCTCAAAGCATGTATCCATATGTTTTAAAAGATTTTATAGACTTTTAGGACAGTTTTAGATTTACAGAGAAATTGAGAGGATATTACAGAGAGAATATTATAGAGTTAATATAAATTATTAAATATAAGTACCCGGTTCCCCTATTAACATCTCATATTAGTATGGTTATGGGACATGTGTTACAATTAATGAACCAATATTGATACATTATTATTAACTACTTCTCAGTAATAATATTATGTTTGTCTGATGATGTTTCTCATGATTATACTGAGGATATGGGTTTTGGGAGATAAAAATAGCATTATGTCATATTAAGAGTACATACTATTAACTACCTGGCTAAGGTAGTGTTTTTCAGATTTCTTCACTGTAAAGTTATTCCCATCTCCCTTCCATACTCTGCACAGCCCTCTTGTTGAGGATGGAGTATCTATAAAATATTTGGAATGCTTCTGCATGGGAGACTTGTCTACCTTATTTATTTATGCAATTGTTTATGCTAGTGTGGACTCATGGGTGATTATTTTATACTGTGGACTGTAATCCAATACTACTATATTTCTCAAATAGTTTCAGCTTTGGCTTTTAGGAGCTCATTCAGTTGGCTTCTGTGCTCCTTTTATGTATCCTCATCTGTGTGTGTGTGGCACTTTGTACTTTCTGGTACTACTAGAATACTAGATGCTCTAGGCTCCTCTTGTATATTTCCTGCCTCAGTCCTAGGATCAGCATTTTTCTAAGGATACAGGGATACATTTTATAGTGGATCCTGTGTCTTGATGATCAACACCATAGAAAGAGTTTGACAGGTTCATTGTGTCTGCCATTGAATACACCAAAAATAACACTGACCTACTGCTTATATGTAGTAGCATGTGGAGAGAGAGAGAGAGAGAGCGAGCAAATCCTTATTTTAAAGCTGAATGGTATATAATAGAAAACAAAACAACAACAAAAACAAATGAATCGATCAGGTATGCTTTGTCAGAGAAAAATTATTTCAAGTGACTTAAAGTGATACTTTGACTGTGCAGCCCTCATTGGATAAAGTGTAAGAAAGTAGTACTTAAGAGAAATTTTAAACTGCATTTTTTATTTTTTAGTAGCTTTATTGGTGTCATTATGTTGAAATTATTAAATATGTCTTGCAGGGTAAAGGAAATAGTTATGTTAATGCTGCTAGTAACTCAGATTTTTCAGAGTAAGAGAAAAGAGATACTAATATAAAAAGAACTGAAGCAATTAAGTCAAAACCCTGCAGTCTTAAACTTGAATTAAATTATCCGTATGAACTTAGATTTACTTTTTATAAGTATATATTTTCTACCGAAAAGGCATAGAAGCAAAGACCACAAGTTACAGTAAACACACTTAGCACTCAGATTAGTTTCTAAATATACTATTTCTACTTAAAAGAATCAGGTGTTTAGGAGAAAAGGCTGGAGCAGAAAGCAAGAATGCTGTTAAAGGTTACTGGAGCTTCCACTAGATGGGTCTATTTGAGCATCAGTGAGAATAATAAATGCAATGGATTGAAATACATGTAATATGAGTTTTTAATACTACCTCCCTCTCCATTGGTTTCCTTTGGAGGCTGCTTAGATAATAAGCACAATTCTGAATATTAATAAATTAAGGGAAAGGTTTTATAATTTTATAATTTTCTGAATGAACTGTACTTCAGGATAATCAAATAGTTGCTGATGAAAGTTTTAAAAAATAGACAATGCACCTAGTAAATGCAGAAGAAATGATAGAAGTAGAAAACTTCTACTTTCAGCTCCCAATGCACTAAATAATCATCAGTGGATGCTAAACTGGACTGTAGTCAAGCCACTAGATCCAATTACTAGTTTGTGGAATTAGGAGAGATGAACAAGTTAAAGGACGCTGCAAAGAATCAATTAGTCAAATCCAGAATGTAGAAAATTCTATAGAATAAATATAGATTAAAGGAAACTTAAATACACTAACCACGTACAGTTTGTCGCCCTTGTTCAGATCCTGGTTCTTAAAAACCAAACAGAAGGAAAGAGACATTTGGGGGAAATTTGAACATGGTTGAGGTATTAGATAATATTAAAGAGTTGTTTCTTTTGTTGGGCATGATAAAGGCATAGTGTTCATATTTAAAGAAAATTTTAACATAAGATATATATATATATATATTTAAATACATGGTTGAGATGATAAAAAAGTACTCCAGAAAAAATACATTAAAAAGTGTGTGTGTGCTGTGTGCACATTTTTGTGTATTTGAGGAAAGTAGGGGATGATAGGTGAAAAACAAGATTGGTAAATTATTCATAACTTTTGAAGCTGGGTATGTGGCGGATATAGTGTGCTGTGTTTAAAGATTTTCATATTGAAAATACAAGTTAAAAAGCTAAATGAAGTCTTAATTTTCTGTAGCACAAAAGGAATAATTTGGCATTTAAGAGTATGAAATATAATGTTTTTGGGGTGGATTAATTATTCATTTATCTTTAAATTTGAGATTTGACTTCGTTTTGACTTCTCAATCTGTTAAGACTGAGTTTGAAGTGGATTTGACCTTTAGGTTTAGATCTGCATTTGAAAAGAATTTAGTTGGTTGGGATTGAGAGTGAGAAAGGTGTTTAGATTAAACTTTGCATTTTCGTGTGTCTATAAATCTGCCTTCTCATCATTTAGGATAAAATCCAAAATTTCTCCACGGTTTGATGGCTGGTTCAATCTTAGACCTCCTTTTGCTCTTTCCTCCAGTTCAAACCAGTGTAGCTGAAATCTTGCTTTATTTCTGATCCTTGAGTGCGGCAGGGTTGTTCTTTCCTGAGTGCTCCCGAGCGCCCTTGCGTGTATTGCCTGCAACATTCTGCTTACTACCCCCAGATCATGCACAGCTTGCTCCTTTATCCTGTCTGGTTCTGTGCTTAAATGTTATCACTGAAGAGGTTTTTCCTGACTATTCTATGTAAAATAGTACCCTCATCATTCTCCAACCTCTTACCCACACACAGTATTTGTCACCTCCTGAAATCACTGTCTTGTGTATTTATACATTGTATATTTATTCATTTGTTGTTTGACTCTTTGAGTAGAACATAAGCTCCATGAGGGTAGGGAATTTGTCTTGTTCACTGCACATTAAAAGATGCCTGGCATAGTGTAGTCTCTCAGTAGCTATTCGTTATGTGACTGAGTGTTGGATTCTGTGTTTAAGCCAGGTGTTACTTCCAGTATTCTGGAAACACTCATATTCATTTTCTGTTAGCAGGTATGTGCTTTTCCTATTACAACCAAAAGCTGTAAAGGGAAAATAGATTTAGCTGTACCTCTGAAACAAAACCCACTCCGGGGCTTCTCCCTGGATATAGTTCTCTCTTTTGCTAGCAATGAGTTTAAATGCCTCTGCTAAAGAAAGAAACATCTGCTAGAATTTCTAAGACACTTTCTTGGATGTCTTTAACAGCCTGAACATGTGTAGATTAGTTAGCCTATCAATAGATCTGACGAGCAGCTGTTTACAATTAATAGTTAACCACCTGCCTGGCTTCTTAGTGTGATTGAGAGGGAAGGCTAGAAACAGGCTTACAACCTGGGGAGAATAGGACAGCGTTCTAGAAGTCAGGTAGTTTTGTTTTTCTTTTCTGTCTCTTTTTTTTAAGTGTATGAAATAAACAGTGGCACCTAAGAAGAGGATAAATATGTGCACTGACTATTATGGTTTTATAAGAATCAATGATGGGGTTTCCTCTACCCTGACACATTCATCAAGTGCAAGTTGAGATGGCTGACACCTGAGAGGCTCAGGTGTGTGGAAACTATCGTAATGTGAAGTGGTCAAGAGAGATGCTGCCTCAGCAAGTAACAGTGTAATTACTGGGAGGATAAGACCAAGATGAAGGTAGCCCAGTATAACCTATTTCTCCTGCTGATTGCATTGGACAACTATGGACAGATTGATTACTTGGGGACTCAGACAAGTAAAGCTGGCAAATTGAGAAGGGAGTGAAAACCCAGAGAAGTGACCTGTATAGGAGACCATGGGGTGAATGTCTTACTGTTTTTCTTTTCTCTCTGGGCTAGAGCCTCAGGGGAGGCAGGCAGGCAGGCAGGCTCTCAGCAGAACAGCAGTGGTGATTCAGAGGTAGCTAAAATCTTAGAGAAATCCCCTCTTTCCAGCCAGAAAAACAGGAAAATACAAGCTAGAAGGTGTGGGGGCATTCATTTTTTTTTTTTGAATTATGCAGGGGTGGGGGGTCAGTAGACCCTTCGGAGAGCCAGGGTAGTTGGTGGTGCTAGCCGCTAAAATATCTGTAGAAAGCCTGCCTTTCCGGGCAGAACTGGGAAAAGGGTTCCCTGTAGTCCAGAGTATGGGAGAATGTTCCTTTTTATTTCTCTTTTTTTCTCTCTCTCTGCTTTGCTTTTGAGTAGCAATGTGGGCAGCTAGAACTCCAAGAGAAACCCCATCTTTGGGCCAGGGGATTGGGAGAGTCCTAGAGGAGGAAGAGCTGAAGGGGGTCCTCTCATGTGTGTATGAGGCCAGGGCTTACCCTGAGTTATGCATGGGGGATACAGACCTGAAGCATCAAAAGCCTTGAGGTAGCATTGGAACCATTGTTCACAAAAGATGAAACAGAACTTGCTGTCTGAACCTAACCAGACTGATGGCTGAATGGAACAAGTGAATAATATCATAATGTTCATCAGAGGATATTTAAGAGTTAAAACAACTTAATATTCAGAATTATATTCTGTATCTAAAATTTTATAGTGTCGCAGAAAAATGTGACCAGTTCTTAAGGCAAAAGACAACAGGTGCCAGCCCCAGGATGACCCAGAATTGGAATTATCAAACATATTAAAGCAGTTATAACTGTGCTCCATAAGTTAAACTGTCTTGAATGCAAGGTTAGCTATTCTTTTAGACAAAAAACATAGAGGAAAATGTTTGTGACTAGGTTAGGCAAAAATTTCTCAGAGTAGCAAAATCATGATTTAAAAATAAAATTGATAAACTGGACTTTATGAAAATAAAAAATTTCTGCTCTGCGAAAGACACTGTTGAGAGAAAAAAAGATTAGCCACAGGGGGTACATGGGAGACCTCTGGACCTTCCAGTCAATTTTGCTGTGAACCTAGAACTGCTCTGAAGAATATATTCTATTAAAAAAGACAAGCCACAGACTTGGAGAAAATATTCTCAAGTCACATAGCCAACAAAGGATTGGTATTCAGAAAACATTTAGAATTCTCAACACTCAATAATAAGAAAGTAAACCATTAAGAATTGAAGATTTAAACAGGCAATTAACCCAGGAAGATATGGCAAATAGCACAAGCTGCCGGACAGCATTAATTATTAGGGAAATCCAAATTAAAACCACAATGACAAACCACTGTACATCTATTAGAATGCCTTACAAAAATCTGACAATACCAAATCTCAGCAGTTTCTTATCAAGTTAAACTTGCTCATCATATGACCCAGCAGCCTACTCTTAAGGTATGTAACCCGCTGAAAACTTATGTGTGTGAACACTTAAAGTGGCTTTTTTCATAATTGCTAAAAGCCTGGAACTGCCCAGAAAGGTTCTTTAGCTGGTCAATGGATACACAAACTTTGAGATACCTATACCATGGACTACAACTTAGCCATAAGAAGGAGTGAACTATTATTTATAGCAACGTGGAGGCATCTACTATTAATGTACTATGTGAAGTGAAAGAAGCCAGGAGGGGTGGACGGTTTTCAGGTGATGGAAATTTTGGGGTGATGGGACTGTTGTATATCTTGACTGGGGTGGTGGTTCCATGACTCCACTTGTGTGAGCTCTTAGAACTTTGTATTTTACTATATGTAAAGAAAATAATCACTGGGGACTCATGTAGTTATTTTTTTCAGATCTTAAAAATAAAGCATCCCAGACCAAGAGAACTGTTACTTTTCACATGAACTATTTTGGCATTTAGGTAGTGAGTGGGTCATCAGCCCTCTTCAGAGGTGAAAGAGAAGAGCATGTTCTTTTGGCAGACTTGTAAATCTGCAATTTCTTTTTAAAAACGAATTGTGTGCTCAGCTAAGGAAACCTCCCATTCTGGATCAAGACTCTGTTCTTACAGAATCTCACTCTTACTGCTTTTTGACTGGCTTCAGGACCATTAGATAGAAGAATGAGGTGTTTCCCTTTTAACCTTGAGTGTACCAAGCTGCCATGGATAAAGCCTGAAGACTGGTCTTGGGGACTGTGCAGAAGGAAGCAAGTTTTATCTTGCTGGTGATTGAGACATTTTCTTTGGGATAAACCTTCTGTTTCCCAGGGCCATCTTCCTGTCCCTTTTGTTCTGTAGAGCTGTCTGAGACACCTATTCAGAATTATCTTAATATATCACACCCCAGACATTTTCTTCTCTCCATGTAAAAATTGTGATAATGACAGAGTGTTACTCTCAGGGAAGGGCTTTAAATTTCAAGTTACTTCCATTTA
Organism: Cynopterus sphinx; assembly: GCA_030015415.1. Lineage (NCBI taxonomy): Eukaryota > Metazoa > Chordata > Mammalia > Chiroptera > Pteropodidae > Cynopterus > Cynopterus sphinx. The sequence goes on from CM057384.1 coordinate 80,925,785, forward strand.
GACAATGTCGCCTCCCTAGAAATCCCAGTGGGGGCACATTTGGGGCAAGATGAGCCTTTTTGTGCACAGGAAGGTACAGCATTTTCCTTATGCCAAAGTTAGAGTTCATGCCCTAACTGGTTTTAGCTTTTCCAAGTTTAATCCTCTTGAGAGTTTTGATTATAATTTTAAATTCACAGGCCTCCTTATTGGAGAAAAGCAGTGTTAGAGTTTAATTTGTGCCTCTTTAACAGAGAGTATTTGGACATTATTGGTAGGGAGCCAGAGAAGGTGGAATTAAGTGTTGGTTTAAATTTCTGTGAAGTGGAGAGAGCCTTGCACTTCTAGAAAAGATAAGGCTCACATATGTTAGTATTGCCAACTCCAAGAGGATTTTACCAACACACAGTTATTCAGACTCACTGTGCCTGGCCTGGCTTTAGTACTCTCACCTTGTATGCTCTATATAACTCTGATCCTGGGATTTATTTGTGTTTTGTCCTTGTGGGTTGAGAGCTTTGAGAAGATCCACTGTTCTCTAATGCAAGGTGAAAAGCTTCCTCCACTTCCTTAGGCATCTTTGCTGCCCTTTCTTTTAATTAAATTTTTTCCCTCGCCAGTGTTGGAAGAGCTTCCTAAAGGTCACACTTGAAAAGGGCTGCAGAAGGGAAATGCGGTGTATATCATTCTGTCCTTTCGTGGGGGAAAGTCTCTCAAATCTCTGCCTTTGAAAAGTGCATTTTATTTCTCAATTTTGGTTAAAGTAGTGTGGCTTAGAAGGAAGGTGTTTTTCTAGAACGCAGCCATGATGTCAGGTGATGGCTGAAGAATGAAAGAACGTGGTTTAGCCAGAAAGTGTGCCAGCCAAGTGCCTTTCAAATGTCACATATTGTGTGGCAAGAGTAGGTTTCAAGTTTAATGCATGCACTTGTCTTCATTGCAAAACAATGCTGTCTTACTCCATATACAAAATATTTGCACTTGAAATCACTACATATGATTTTGGCAGTAGTTGTCATTTGATTTCTACAGACGTTCAGGGAGCCCCCTGACAACAGTGCTGTGAGTGCTCACATCCTTTTCTCTTCACGTTAACATTGTCAGATGGAAGCTCTCTTGAAGAGAAAAGATTTTAATATACAAAAAATTGAGCAGCAAGCTCACAAAGAAATGTTATGCATTTTATACATTTTATTCATTAGGGAAGAACTGAAAAGTAGGGTAAAAAGCTTTAAATGGTAAAAAGCCAGGGAGGGTGGAAGCATACATCAAATTATTTCATAAGTATCAAATAAGACATGTACAAAGAAAGCCTTTTCAGATGATTGGTCTAGGGATTCATTCCTCACCATTTGGTCAAGGTGTGCATATGGGCTGTCCCACATGAAGTGGGTGCTTAAAGGAAAAGAATTCTGGTCTATTTGTTCTTTAATGTGAAATGGCAAATTAAGCAGCTTTTACCAGCGAGGGCTTGCGTATGGCCCTTGTCAAAAGACAGAACTAAAAAAAGTTATGTGCAGATACTATCTTGTATTTTCTGAAATTGGACCTTGTTAAACTTAGAATTTTTTGCCTCAAGGAGAGTAAGATTGTAATGTAACCAAGAGCTCTGCGTGATGTAATACCTGGCGCTTTAATGAAGGCACAGCTGTAACTTATACCAGTTACCAGTGGAAGAACAGTGAGAACTGCAGCCCGTTTGAGTTGTGAGGTGGTGTGAGAAGTGTGTTCTACCATATGGTGGCATTAATACTTTAGCAAGAATAGATTAAGATTTAGATTACATCCGTTTGGATAGTTTCCTTTTTTTTCTACATTTAATCAGTTTGTCACTGGATGACATCTTTTGTTTTAGTTTGCCCCGAGGTACTTCTGACAATTTTGGTAAATGCTCATTAACTTTCTTGTTTAATTGCATATGTTTCTTGTTCGTCATTGTGTCCCCCCTCACCCCTATTTCTGGTCATATGTATTTCTTCTAGCTGTAAGTGACTTCTTATTATCAAGCCATTTCCCTACATAGTGAACTTTGCTCTTTTCGGTGATTATTATTAATGATTGCAGTGAATGAATTTTTGGGTCAGAGATTTGATTTTTTTGTGTGGTCGGTAAGTTTTTGGAGTGGGTATCTGACCTATTTCAACTGTATTTTATCTGTGTGTATATACGATTCTGCTGAAGAAAGATATGCCTGTCTTCCAAAGTTCCCTTGAAATTAAGATAATTAAATGAGTTTTGAGAGATGCAAGATAGTGTCATTGATGTGGGGAGTTAGTTTCAGGCATCAGAGGATGATTCTTGAATCATTAGTTTCTGGCTTGCTACATCTCTTCTGACCTTTAAACAGTCTCATTATTTTTGTCAACTGGTAGTCAGAAGTTTTGAGTAGAACTTTCACAAAGGCTTTAGAAACTAAGAGACTCAAAACATTAGAGACAATGATTTATTGAGATTTTGCTCAGTGAAGAGACTTATTTGCAAAAACACTGGGTTGCATTTTAAGCAGATTTTCATTCTTCCTCTGCTGTTAAGACCTCACTTGATTCCTAAAGCCCCAGGGCTTAAACTAGATGCTCTGCAAGGATGCTCTGAGAGAGTATTGTTTCAAGCAAATTTCCAATTTGCTTCCTTGGATTAATATGATGAAGCAGATTTGTAAAGGAATTGGTAAGAAGGTCTTTTATAAAGGTAGAAAAGGACATTAGCAGTAAAACCTTTATTTTGAGGTAGATAACTTCTTTTTAAAAAAATCCTAGAATTTATTGAACCTGTTGTGTTTATCAGAAACGTACAATAGCCTATAACAGAACTGTATATGACACTGTAGTTCTAAGTGTTGTTAGAATAGATAGTTGCCAAGTAAGAGTTTCAGTCCTTCGGAACCTCTGACTAAGGCTTACTGAAGTCACTTATCTTGGTCATTGGCATCTTATTAGAACTGATAGCTACATGGTAACAGGGACATTGCTTGAAAAATCTTATAAATGTTTCAAAGCAGCGGATGAGAAGGGACTTCTTTGAGGAAACTGCTTGACTATTGGAACATGGATGAGATCTCCATGTTTAAAATGACTCATAGCGGTGGTTACTTTGGCTCATTCAGTAGGGAGTTTAGCATCCTGTTCTAGGTTTTCTGATGAGCTGCTAACAAGTGGACTGAGTTGATGAATCTGGGATGGGTGGGTGGATTCATGGCAGGTGAAAAGACACTTGGCAATTCAGTATTTTCATTTAGAAGTCAGTAGTTTAGAACTCAGCGCGTAGACGAAAAAACCAGAGAAGGGAATTTTCTTAGGTTTAGCTAACAGTGGGGTTTACAGGTTTAATGGAGAAAAGTTGGCTGTATCAAAAACTCCTGTTAGAAATATTTTAAAAACTTCTTTTGCAATTTTAATTTTTAAAAATTTTATTACTTTCGGGAATACAGTACATTGGTTAGACATTTACATAGTTTATAAAACGATTCCCCTTTCTCTCCTGTTAGAGATATTTTAGAAAAGATCCAGGTTACATTTTGCAGCCTGGGAGATAAATACTGCTGAGATACTTTTGACCAAAGTATAGTATGAAAGAAAAGGGTGGCGGGGGTGGGGGACACTTGTGAGAGAAAAGAGACTACCACATGCAAACAATGAAGTGGTAGGAAGGAGGTAAGTGACCATCTGCGGTGTCTGTCTTGGTGGCTATCTTTATTATAATGAGTTTACTACATAAGTTTAAATAAATCTGTTGTGCTGATCTGATAGTACTGTGAACTTCATTCTGATAAAGAATCTAGGAACTAGAAAATTTCCTCCCGTTTTGTGCCCACTTAGTGGTTACTGTCAGCTCTGGGGTATGTTTGAAGGAAAGGTAAAGAGCCTCTGAGGAGTTGGGAATGGAGAGGAGAGTTGTACTGTTTCACATTCTTGATTCTGTTAACGACTGGCAATTCCTTTTTCATGCCTCTCTTTGTTATCAAACTCTGAACAACACCTATGAGAAAGAGACAAGAACTTGGAGAAAGAGAGAGACCCTGTGAACTGGGTCATTGAACAACCACTTCGTGGTTTGGTTTACCTTTTCTTCCTCTGTTCTCAGATTCTTTCCACCTCACTTTTTTTTATTTTTTATTTTTTTTTTTATGTATTGATATCTCTGAGCAAAATGGAGGCTGGTCAGCTGTTCTTTTTCATCTTTTGCCCCTGAACACAGGGTGGAATTTCTAGTTACATACAGTGAAACTATTCTAATAAAATATTTTTGGATGCTTTGTGGAATTTATAAAAATGCCCCTATCCTTATAGTATCATTGTCCTTATAGTAACTTAGTATGGGGTTTGACTGTGATCCTTTGCTGTTCTTGATTTTCGTGAAAAATCAGTTTTCTCAAACTTTTATTTTTAAGAGGGAGACTGTTAAAGATAGCTTTTTAGGTTTCATGGCTCTGGAGCACCCTCTGCTGTTATTTGGAAGTGTGAAAATATGGACCTTAAATCTGTTTTGTGCCTGCTTCTTCCCTTCTCCCCGCCAAATCTGGTCGACTTTTTCCTTTTCTTTTTTTTTGTCCGTGTTCTGCCCAATTTGCATTCTATCTCCAGCAGTTTTTCTTTAGAGTATTGTATTGCAAAGGAGCTTCTTTGCCCAGTTACTTTTAGGAGTTCATAGGGCCCAGATTTATTCAACTCCTTTAGTCTTTTCTGTGCACTTGTACTCACCAGCTATTGCAGTGCATAAGACGCAACGTTTTCAGCTGCTGTTCTCAATGGGCCTGCCAAACTGGAAAGTTTCTAGTGAGTACCTGTTGTTTATTTTGGGGTGCTCAGGTCTCTCAAATGCTCCGATGCTTCCCTCTGCTTCCTCTCCAGGGGCTGATGCCATGCAGGTCTAGTGACTACTGGTGATTTGTTCCTACGTGCTCATATTTGGGCTTGGTGGAGATACATTGCCACGTAGGTTTTTATGGATATTTCCCACGGAGTTTTGATTTTGCTATTGTAGTTGTTCTGTGTACTTTTAGGGGGGTTTGGGAAGACTAAAATAACACATCTTCCCAGAACCTTTTTTCAAATTTGTCATTGTTGAGTGAAGGGATGACAAAATACAAATTAGTAGTTACAAATATTTAGTTTTTAATTAAAAAAAAATTTTGTTGTTGACTTCCCTGGGTTTTGTTTTGTATAGTTCTTATCCCATGGTTAGGAGCACATTCTTCGCTAATTCTCTTTGAGCCTGGGATTGGGAGATAGTGGCAGTTTCCTTCACTGGACTAATCTTAGGCAATGTATCCACTGCTAGAGCTGAATTTTACTGTTCCTTCAGTCTGAAATACCATCCTCTTCCTCCTCTCTGGCTCACAAGACTAATCCTGAAGATACCCTTTGTCCCCCTCTCCTACATTGTAGGTTCTTTTTCTATGATCTCATATGTGAATGTTTACCATAGCACAAATCCCACTGCTTTAAGTATATGTTTACTTTTCTGATTTCCCCAAAGGACTATGCGTTTTGAAGGGATAGGGACCCTGTCTTATTTTTGTATTCTCATTATCTGACCTGGTGGTGGTGGTTAAGTTGGCAATTGTGTAGTCACGGAACAAAAGCAGTCCTCTTCAGGTGTTTTATAAAATAGACAGGAGGAAAGATAAGTGCCTCTTAGAGTTATAGTTAAAGAAATGTGTCCTGAGGAGGAACTGGAAAGGTGACTTTACAAAGGTATTTTCAGAGTTCATGGTAGGGTGGTGGTGACCCTGGCCAAGTCATATCTACTGAGTCCATTTTGATTATATCTGCTAAAAAAGGTATGGGAAATTTAGAACAATGATAGTGATTAGAAAGTTGGAAGTTTGTGCTTATGAAGGAAGAAATTTGATTTGGGTACAGTCATAGACCCAGGTGTAGGGTAGACTGACCCATATGTTATTTCTACATGATTTTGCTTGTGGGCTACCCAGGTTCCTTCTAGTTCAATAATTCTTATTAATTAAGTTCTCCTGCTTAGTTGAAGGTTTGGGGACTGTCTTAAAGTTGGCAGGATAAACAACAGTTATTTAGTAGTCAGTGATTTTTCTGGAAAATGGAAGGCGATGACATTAAAACCTGAATAACCAAGGAAAGCAGTCCTGTGCTGATGGATAAGAGGTGAAAATTTGAGACAGGTCAAAAGAAAATCTAGCCATTCCTAGTATTACACCCATGCAGTAAAATTCCAAGGAAGATGGAGCAGAGGCAGATGCACCTGGACTATCACATGTCCCCTTAGGAAAAAGGGTAAGTAGTCAGTGGCTCTGGTCGGGAAAAGTATGTTTTGTACACTGAGCTTACCCAGGAATGCTCAGAGTACATGTGTGGCTTTCATATAAAGGCTGATTATTTTTGTGTATATAAAATCCTTAAGTTATTTAACAAAGGAAAGAGTTTTTACTTGAAGGTCTCTTAGTTGCATCTCTACTTTTTTCTATCTCTTTATTCAATAGATCAACAAAGCAAAACAGCCGTTTCTTGTTAGATTATAACCATACCAAGAATTGTCTTCACTATGGTTTCATTTAAGTGCCTTCTTTACCACAGAAATTGTTGACATTAATGTTCATTGAATTTTACCATGGAGTTGGAACTCACAAGGTTGATTAATCTGGTAGTTTTAAAATTTGTTGAGCCTAAATTCTTACATGAAGTTCAGGTTGTAAAGCAGATAAAATGAACCTGATTCTCTTTCCACCCCACTCTCCTTTCCACAAGGACCCCATATAAAGGACTTCCACAAAGCATGGTTTAAAATCTCCACAATTAGTCCAGTGAAAGCTACTGCAGTTTAAGTTCCCAAACTACCCTTATATCATGGAAGAATGAAACTCCCAAGGTCTTTACAATAAGCCTAGTCCTTTCGTAGGCTGCCCCTGAATGGTAATTACCTTTCTATGCTACCTATTTTGAAACAAAATTACCCACATGAGAAACATATAAGGACTTGGAGAAAGAAGATGTAAGGATTTGGGATGAGTGAAAAGGTCTGTGGGAAGTGTCATTGAACAACTGCTCCGAGGACTGGGGTCACCATTTTCTCTGTTCTCAGATCCCTCTACCTACCCTTTCCCATATTATCACAAGGAAGGACAAGAAGCTGTATAAAATTCTCTGCTAGAGAAACAGTCAAGTTTACATATAGCCTGCATCACATTTGTTTTCATTCTTAATGGCCACAGTATTTTGGAGCTCACATACTATGTACATTGTTCTAGGCTAAATAGATAATTTAGACATATGCCATATAGTAGGGCTATATGGCTATCTTTTGAAATTTAGCTTTTTTGAAATAATATATAAAATTCTTGCTACTATACTTTTCTGATACCAAAAGGCTATCATTGAACTCTTTAATTTTTCAACAGTAGAAAAAGTTTATAAATTTTTCTACTGTTGAAAAGATAATTTTTTAATAGTGAAACGTTAGTTGCTGCTTATGGTCCAAATGATCATGTAAGATAAAAGAGACCTTAATAGGGTTATAAATATAAAAGTTGGCAATTAGGTGATTAATTAATGAAGTATTTTAAAGCTTGATAACATTTAAAAATTTTAAAGTTTCTGAGAATAAAAGGCTTTAAATAGTACATGTCTCTTTGGTATGTATTATTAGTAATTTCCAAAATTTTACTTGCTTATCTGAGGGCTCTTCATGATAAAGATAATCTTTAAATGTTCTCTTGGAAGATTGCTGCTTTTTTGAAAGAAAAAGTAAGAGGATATTGTAAAAAGGATGTTGCCCAAATGTTTGTTCATTGGCTAGCCAATTAAATTAAGCAGATTGCAAGTTAATGTAAATTATTGTTGTACATTACATAGGACCACAGCTTTAGTAAATAAATCATTTTATTGGCTCTGTTGTGCTTATGGCCCCTTTTGTCTAGTTTTCCTATCCATTATTAAAAATGGAGAGTTTAAGTCTCCAACTATTATGGTTGTAATATTTCTTCTTTCAATTTTGTCAGTTTTTGCTTCTTATATTGTGGGACTCTGTTGTTAGGAGCATATGTTTACATATAACTACATGTTTATATTTATATTTTCCTGATACATTGATTCTTTTATTGTATAATGTCCCTCTTTTGTATCATTACATTTTTGCCCGAAAGTCTATTTTTTTCTGATATTTGCATAGCCACTACAGCTCTCTTCTGTACACTGTTTACATAGATGTCTTTTCCCATTGTATACTTTATTATAATGATATTTTTATCTTTGAATCTAACATATTTCCTATAAACAGCATAAAGTTAGATTTTTAAATATTCATTCTCAGTACCTGCCTTTGATCAAATTGTTTATTCATATTTAATGTTATTGATACAGTTGAATATTTGCCATTTTACCATTTGTTCTCCAGATGTCTCATGTTTTGTTCCTCTATTCCTCCTTTAGTGCTTTCTTTTGCATGAAGTGAATATTTTTATGTAACATTTTAGTTTCTTCAATGATTTTTTTTTTTACTTTTTTAGTCATTTCCTCAGTAGTTGTTCTAGGACCTACTATATACATTTTAACTGATCAGAATCTGCTTCAGATTTATACTAACTTAATTTCAATGAAATAAAGAAATATTTCAATATAACTCTATTCCCTTTCCCCCATTTTTATGGTATTATTGTTATACATATTACATCTGTATGTTATAAAACTGACAATGCATTGTTATAATTAGTGCCTTATATAATTTAAATCTTTTAAAGATTGCAAGAAGAATAAGCATATATGTACAGCTTTTTTAGGCTTGTTTCCTATTTCTAGTTTTGTTCATTTGTTTTTATGTATTTGAATTCCCATATGGAGTCATTTCCTTAGTCCAATAGTTTTGTTCCGACCCACTTCTTTTGAGCTATTGTTAGCGAATGTATTGTTGGGCCTGTAACATATAGAAGTATAATTATGTACATTGTTTTATACAATTGCTTTTAAAATTGGTTATGGGAGGAGAAGTCGTATTAGATATATGATTTACAAGTATTTTCTTCTGTTTTTTAGGTTGCTTTTTCATTTTATTGATGGTTTCCTTTGCTGCACAGATTTTTAGTTTGATGTAGTCTGACTTGTTTATTTTTTCTTTTGTTTCCTTTGCTTTTGGTGTCAGTTCCAAAACATTGCCAAAACTGATGTCAAGAAGCTTTGCAGCTCTTTTTTTTCAGGAGTTTTTTGGTTTTAGGTCTTACTTTCAAATCTTTAATTCATTTTGAGTTGACTTTTGTATATGGTATAAGAGAGGTGTCCAGTTTCATTCTTTTGTATGTGGCCATCCAGTTTTCTTGCACCATTTATTGAAAGACTGTCCTTCCCCATAATATAATCATGGCTCCTTTGTCATAAATTAATTGACCATATATGTGTGGGTTTATTTCTGGGCTCTATTCTGTTCCATTGATTTATGTATCTATCTGTTTTTATGCTGTTATCATTATTGTTTTTGTTACTATAGCTTTGTAATCTAGTTTGATATCAGAAAACATGATGCCTCCAGCTTTGTCCTTCTTTCTCAAGATTGCTTTGGCTATTAGGAGTCTTTTGTGGCTCCATACATATTTGAAGATGGCTTGTTCTATTTCTTTGAAAAATGTCTTTGGAATTTTGATAGAGATTGCATTGAATCTGAAGATTGCGTTGGGTAATATGGATATTAAATAATATTAATTACTCCAATCCATGCACATAGAATTATTTTCCTGTGTGTATCTTCATTTTCTTTCATCAATGTCTTACAGTTTTCAATGTATACCAGTAGTGATGTTGTTACATAATAAAGTCTGTATATTTAGTTTTCACAAATATTCATCAGTATTATTTGTTCTATTTCTCTCCATCTTGGGACTTTGCATATTTTATTTTGTTCCAGATCTTTGCAAAATGAAGCAAACATAAAGTTGTTAGGAGTTTTTAAGATATACCTTTCTCTGAGTTATATAAGTGTCTTCTAAATTTACTTCTCACTACACTTGTGATGGAGCTAATGACAACTCTCCTTTTTGCACTTGATGGGAGTAATGAGATCTTTGTTCAGTGAATTTTCTAAGTTGGGGATTATTGAGTATTCACCTGTGTGAAGCCCAGCTTATTATAAGCTTTTTGTAAATATTAAATGATGGTGATGACAGGGTCATTCTCTCTAGGTCTCCTGCCTCCCATGTTTCACTGAGTTAGTAGTTCCTCAGGTGTTTCAGATCATAATCCTCTTTCACACCAACTAATTACTTTGCCCAGGTTTACATTTTTGTGATATGTTATAGCTATGTTTAGAAGTTTTATACAACCTGGAGAAGTTTCTCTGGACTCTGATTATCCAGTGGACCAACAAAAGAATATTGGATTTTCCGAGGTTAAACACTGCTACTGTTTTCAGCTCTAATTCTAGTCCCTAAATTCTTATTAGTTACAAAGCTATTTTCCTTACCATGTCTCTTTTTATTTTTATCATGTCCCTTTTTAAATTTATATAGCAGATCTCATTCAGTCACATGCCTTTAATCTGCTAGCATCTTTTCATTCTGAGACTCTTTTAGGAATGGCTGGAAACTTCTAGGTTCCAGGCAATCTTTGCAATGCCTAGATTATAATGTAGATTGTCATTTTGTGTCTGTGTTGTCAAGGAGGATCATAATATTTGAAGGTTGAGAGTGATCTTGAAAAGTCACTCCCCCATTTGATGATAACTTGTGAAATTTGATTCAGGTGAGGATGAGTGACTAGTTTTAAATCTGTTGAGTGAACAGCTGATAGGGAACTAGAAATATGTAGTGGACCAAAATAACACTATATAGACAAAGTCCTAAATGTAAGGGGCATAGACATATCTGTACAGTGGGTGGGTCTGTCTTCATCATCTAAACTCACTTGTTAATGTTATCATTACTTATTTATCTTGGCTCAGCCATTTATCTGTCATTTGACGTGATGAAGTAACAAAAGGTTTAGTGCACCATCTGTGTTGTATTTCAGCCAAAAATGATTTGACTCCATTGGGCATTTAGATTTTTTAGATTTTTAAAAATCTGATATTTCCTGTAAGCTAATCTATAAACAAATACCACAAGGAAGCAGCTAGACAGAAGATGAGTCCTTCTACATTCTCCCTGCACTGGCCTCTTCAGTAAATCAATGTTATAAAAATAGAGATTGTGCTAGATTCAAAGAGACATCAGAGACAAACAACATGATAAAATGCTCAGTCTTGGGTAGAATACTAGCTCGGGCAGACCAGCTATAAAGGAAAATTTTGGTGTTAGGGAAATTTGGAGAGTCTAGATGTTATATGAAATGAAATTTATTGAAAAGGAGAAGTGGAGAATATTGATGAGAAATCTGCTTACCAAATATGTATATAAAAATATATAGATAGAAAAAATCTGGAAACATGCATTAAAATGTTAGTTATGGTACTTTCAGGTGATGGAAATATGGGATTTTCATTTATTTTTTGCTTATCCATCCTAATTTTATATAGTGCACATGTTCTGTTTCTGTGTTAATAAAAACTTATTTTAAAAAAGGGCTATCCCAACCCATCCTGTACAGATGGGTTGTTTTAATATATTTTACAAATTTTCCTTGATAAGGATTTTATAATTTTAGGGATACTTTTTTGAACTGTGTCTTTAAATTCTATATGCATCTCTTTTTAAATTTAAATGTTAAACACATATAAAAGTAGATGGAATAATATAATGAATTTTCATGTGCCCATCATCCAATTTCAGAGATGATCAATTGTGCCTAGTTTATTGCACGTCTACCCACCATTTCTCTCCACTCATTATTTTGATACAAATCCCACATGTCGTATCTTTCACCCATAAATATCTTAATATTTATTTCTAAAAGGTAAAAACATACAAAATAAACACAATACTTATATCAAACCAAACAGTAAATAAATAATATCCTTAATATAATCAAATATTCAGTCTTTGCTCACATTTTTCCATTTGTCTCATAAGTGATTTTCTCTAGTTATATTGTTTGGATCAGTATAGATAAGGTCCCAATATCACAATTGGTTATGTCCATTAAGCTCTTCTTATCTATAGGTTTCTTCCTTCCACCATTTTTTCCCTTTTAATTATTTGTCGAAGAAACTAGGCTCTTTTGTTATTTATCACATTCTGCATTTATTTTGCATGTTTTGTTGATCTTTTAATGCCTAAGACTGGAAACTTCTTTAGGATGCATTTCAGCAGGGTTCCCATTTAAAGCTTATAATATAAAATTTATGGAGTGTGTCTGCAAAATCTGTAAACTGAAAGAGTTGATTTTCATCCTAAGGTCCTTTGAATTTAAGACTTCTTGATTATTTCAATAAGAGGAAACAATTACTTGAATAGGATACACTGGGAATAGACTTTAGAAATATCAGTTACACAAATTTTTGGGTAGGAACTTGCCAGATTTCTTTTTCAAAGCTATAAATGAAAAGTTTACTCTGAAAATACACCCTGGTATATAGGGTTATCCTATATTATCTATTTAATATATTCAAAGAGCTTGTTTATAGGTATGCTATTTATTGTGATACCCACATACTATTTTTCTGGTTTTATTTTGGTGCTAAGGATACTAAGGTCAAGATTTACATTGGCTGCTTATTGATTTGTCTCTGATGATTGCAGGATGAAGACGACAGTGATGCAGAGACCTATGGAGAAGAGAATGAAGAACAGGGAAATTATTCTAAAAGAAAGATAGTCTCTAACTGGGATCGATATCAAGATACTGAAAAAGAGGTCGATAATGAAAGTGGAGAATCACAGAGGGGGACAGATTTCAGTGTTCTTCTCAGCTCTGCAGGTATGCATTCCAATTGCTTGCATACTGGCTAGTGCTATGAAAGTGGCACAGACATTTATGTTCCTTTTTAAATTGCATTTTAGTAACTAGCAATTCATCGTTTGTCCTTTGGATTTTAAATCCAAGTAGAGGACAGTGTCTCTAATGGTTTGCAAGGAAAAAATGACATTAAGTGGAAGTCATAGTTTCCATGTGCTGATGTAGAGTGGCTTAAGTAGTGGTTGAAATAGATAAAAGGCTTTGTATAAATGAAAAATGCTGAACTATACCCCTCGTAAGTGGGCAGTCTGAGAAACAGTTCTGTTTTGATTTTAGAGGAATGGGCACTTATGTTTATATTAAACTTTTTGGAGTTTCTAGAATATATGTTCCTTTTTCCCTTATAGCAGAGAATGTGCATATTAGTGGATATGTACACATTTAGAGACGTAGGCATCTGTACACCAAAACTTACTTTGTTTTTGTACTATTTTTAAGATGACCCCCATATTGGGCAATGTGCAATAATTTGAAACTGGAGAGTAGTTGCAGGAAATAATGGAGCAGGGCTGGTTACATAGATGGTTCCTTCCTATTGGGTATGGCTTAAGAATTTAAAGGATGAATAGAGGACTGACTAGTGGTCAGGGATGGATGTGGTTGTAAAAGAGCAATACGATGGAGCCTTATGGTGCTAGTGCTGATCAATGTCTTGATTGGGGTGGATACACAAACCTATGCAAATGATAAAATGTAGAACTTACACACATGAGTGAGTACAAATAAAACTGGGGAAGTCTGAATAAGATAGATGAATTGTCACTGTCAATATGTCCGTATCTTGGTTATGATATACTATAGTTTTGTAAAATGTTATCATTGGGGGAAATTGGCCAAATATGTGAATCTACAATTACTTCAATAAAAAAAAAATTGCCAGATTAGAAAAAATTTAAAGGATAAAGATGTAAGAAGCAGTGAGGCAAAATGAAAATATTTTCAGTTTGCTTTGAACTCTTTCCCCCTCAACTTCTGTGTTGCTTTTGAGTTCTATGTTTCATTCCCCCCCTCTCATCTGCCTGTATTTTTGAGTGTCTTTACCAGACTAAGAATCATGTAGTGATGAATTTTCTTCTAAGGTAATAATTGGAAAGAAAGAGGTAAGTGGAAGGAGTATCAGAATGTGAGTCAGAAGAGCATATTCAGTCTGGTGCCATATTCTATGTGACACACAGCCTAACAACCTTAGGTAGAGGTTTACTGATGAGATCCCACTAGTGATTCATCTTTTTGCCAGTCAAGTGAGTCGTTTCCCCTTATTTCCTGCATTTTGGCCAATTATGGGTTGAAAAACCTTTTTTTCAATGTAGGAGAGGTGAAATGTAGGCTTATTAGCTTTCATTTTTGTCAGCTGTCCTAAAAGATTTCGGGGCGGGGGAAGTTATAGTGAAGTAGTGCAATAAAATTAATACATGACTGCCTGTGAATTTAACTCATTGTGTGGTCAGTTACTAGGATAGTTTCAGGCAATGAACGATACTGCATTAAGTGTTTGAAGGCGATTTAAAATTCTTGGCTTATGATTTTGGTTATTTTAGCCATTTATTTATAACTTAAAAGCTGTCATGGTCTGGGCCCCATAGATTTTTTTTTTCTTTTTTGGTTTGTGTTTTTAGTCTCTTGCTTACTGATTTCTTAAGTGACTTTTTCGTGATTGGTTTCTTAGGAGATCACACTTGTCACATCTTTTGATATATACTTACATTTCTTACCCTCTCTGCAGCGGATTTACCACTTTATTTTCACTACAGCATAAGCCTGAGAAGAAAGCATGTGCTTTCTTAGTATATGTTAGAATGGGGCTATATTGGTCTGCTTTTGAGAGGTGGAGTTCATTCTCTGTTATAAAATATTATGAATATCCTCTAGATAGGCTGACTACTCCATGGTATGATTCTGATTTTTAGTATATTGTCCTTGTTTATGTAAGTAAATATAGAACTTAGGAAAAAGGTATTGCTAGTTTGTTAGGTGTGCACCTCATAAACTTTTCTAGATATTGCCAAATTGCTCTCCAAAGTGGAGATGGGCTAGAATTCCTAGTGTTCACTATCTTTGCCAATATGTACTATTGTTAGACTCTTTGATTGTGGCCATCTGATTGAATGGTATCTAGCTGTGGTTTGTTTCACTGATTATTTGAGCACTCCCTATTTCCACATACTGTTTTGAAGGCTGAGCATGTGGCAGTGAACAGAACAGACAAAAAACCCCTGTGTCAAGGAGTTGACATTCTAGTGGCTGGAGAGACACAGTAAAGGAAAGAAAAGGAATGTTTATGAGATGTGATAATTGCTCAGGATAGAAATAAAGTGGGGAGGGGCTGTTACAATTTTTAGAAAGAGTGGACAAGAGGTCTTACTGAGAAGATGACATTTTGAATAAAAACCTGTGGAAAGTGAGGGAGGAAACATTGAGGCTATCTGTGGGGAGAATGTTCTAGGCAAAGGGAGTAAGTAGCAAGTTCAAAGACTTTGAGATCTCTGAGATGAGCAGCCACTGCAGGGTTTTGAAGAGACGGGTTTTGAAGAGAAGAGTGATACAGCTAATTCATATTTTAACAGGATCACTCTGGCTGCTGTTTTTGGAGTAACCTGAATATAGGTGAGGGAGGGAGCAGGTAGACCAGCTGAGTTATTACAACAGTCCAGACAAGCGTTGATGGTGGCTGTGGCCAGGTTGGTAGTGCTGGAGATGGCGAAACTTGGTTAGATTCTGCATCTGTTTTGAGGGAATTGCGCATAGGATTTGTGAACGTGGGGAATGAAATAAAAAGATGTATAGGGATGACACCAGATTTTTGTTTTAAACAGCTAGAAGTGGGTTGCCATCAATTGAGGTGGGTAAAAACTATTGGAGGTGCTCAGTTTTGCACGTGTTAAAATTGAGATGCCAGTTAGACATCAGGATTAGTCAGAGTTCTGTCGGAAATAGATGGCACATTCAGTATAATTAGAAGGAAGTTTTAACAAAGAATCATTTATTAAGGTGTGGACAGCATATAGGGAAACAGAATTAATACAGTAATGGGCGGGCAGGTAGCAGCAGAGATGTTACCACCTCTAGTTACCAGAATGCTGAAGGAGAGGTTCATCTAGTGCAGTTTACCTTGAGAAGATGAATCACCGTTGGCCAAGAGATCTAGCCAGCAAAGGTAATGCCACAGGGAGAGAAACAGGAATAAATACTCTAGTCTTAAACTCTTCTTTTCCTCCAGGGCTTCCCATAAACCTAGCCTACCAGAGGCCAGAAAGCATGGGAAGCCTGTTACTGTCCATAGGCAGATCAACCTCCTAGGGCAGAACAGGTTGTGGAAGGGTGGAGGCTGAATCTGGAATAGCAAATGGAAGAGACCCAGCACAACATTCACTATGAAATATCACGCAGACTGTTGGATTAAAGCATCTGGGGTTTAGGATCCAGGTCTGGACTGGGGATATACATTTGGGCAATGCCAGCCTAGAGATACTTATTTTTATTAAATATATTGGGGTGACATTGGTTAATAAAACCATAGGTTTCACGTGTACAGTTCTATAATGCATCACTTGTATATTGATTGCATTGCGTGTTCACCACCCAGAGTTATATCCTTCCATCATCATATATTTGACCCCCTTTACCCTTGTCTACCTCCCCTCTGTTTTACGCCTTGTTTGAGAAATCTGTCTTTCCTTCAAATCACAAAAATGTTCTTATATTTTCCTCTAAAAGTTCAAATTTTGCTTTGTTTTCTGAAGTATGTTAAATTTTGTTGGTTGCTACATTATATTACAGCCATTTTTTAAAACCATTGTTCTGAGGTAAGATTGACAGGTAAAAGGCTGTGCATATCTGATACCTACAACTTGAAGCGTCTCGAGATGAGTATACACCTATGAAATCATCACCACCATCAAGAGCATAGATCCATCACCTCCCAAAGTTTCCTTCTGCCACTTTTATTATCCTTTTGTGTATGAGCATATGGTAGGACTGGTTAACATAAAATCTACCTTTGTAGCAAATTTTAAGTATATAATATGATTTTGCTAACTGTAGGCACTGTGCAGCATAGTGAATCTCTACAACTTATTTATCTTCTGTAACTGAAACTTTCACAGCCTTTGGAGATTAGAGGAGTAAAGTGAATTTCTGTTGCGCTCAAAGTGGTGTGTGTGTGTATTTATTTATTTAGGAAAATTGTCATTTTTCAGTAAAGATCCAGCACTTCCACCCTTGGAAGATACATTTAGAGAAATTCTAGCATATGTTTGCCAGCCAACATGTGTACAGATATTCATAACAGTATTGTTCAAAAGATCCATAAATGGAAGAAACTCAAACACCCATTAATGGTGGAATAAATACATAAGTGGATGAATCTTTCAAACATAACATGACATAAGAGACCTACTTACCCATACAGGTCTTTAAAACATGAGAAAAAAGTAAACTTTGTTATTTAGGTATGCATATTTAAATGGTAAAATGAAAATCAAGGAAATGATTATTATAAAAATCAAGATTATTATAAAAATCAGTCACTTCTAGTGGCGAGATGAAGGGTAATGGGAAGGGGCATATAGCAGATGTGAGGGGGTCGGGGAGTGATGTTGGCAGTATTCTATTTCTTGACCTTGTTAATGGTTACTTATGTTTGTTTCATAATTCCTTACTTTGTATATATGCATTACCTGTCTTATTTATATATCTCTCCTATACAAGGAAAAAAAAGTCTAAAAATGATAGAATTTCATTTATCATAGTAAGCAACTCAGTGTCCATTAACGGTAGAAAAAATAAAGAGCTTGAGAAACATTTTTGGGGATGCAGTCCTTTGAGTGCCTTTCATCTTGTGCCTTCAACATGCAGATGCTTCCTGCTCTGAGTTTCTGGCCTTGTGCAGTAGCAGCTCATGTTTTTAAGTGGACGATATAGGGAGAGGACTAGTTTGTTTGAAATCATATTTTTCCTGGTGGGATTGGGAATCTTCTGATGTCTTTTTAGGACTCTTTCTGTAAGCCTCAAACAGATAATCATGACTTCAGCTTTTCTTTTTGAACAGTAGTCTTGCAGTCCCAAGTTATGTTTCATAAGCTTTGAGAATGGTACCATACTCTCACTTACATTCAGGCATAAAATGTTAGATCTTAAAGCAATTTTTCTGTCTTCTGTCACCACTTCTTTCCCAAATAGTGAGTCATCGAATTAATGCCATATGCTTTATCTATTCCTTTCAAGATGTCACAGATAACCATACTTAGAAAAATGTTTATAGTGTGAGCAGAATGCACTGGAGCAATATTGAAGACATCATGTAAAATAATTCTTTTATGTGCAAGTCTGTAAGCTGTGTTTAAGTGGAACAAATACAAATGATTAGACTATAGTTTGGTCAGCATAGTTTTTATTTAAAGTTATAGATCTTCCTCAATGTAATTTTATAAAAAGTTATTTTCAGGGGAGATTTTAATTGTAATGACATTTTTTTTTTTTTGGCCTTTGTATCCTTTTGCCGGTAATTAGACCGAAAGGGGAAAAAAAAGCATATCACTCTAGCAGCCTATACTTTTAATTAAACTTTGCAATTTTTCTTCTCACGAAGCAGCCAGATAGTTGTACTTTCCTCCGAGATTCAGTCCATTTTTTTCTCTTTATATGCTATATATTTTATTTGTTTTACTAAAATATTCTCGTATTACAAGGGCAATTTATTGGAAGACTCTTTGATATTTGGAACATTTGAAATGACAAATAGAACTATACATAAAAAAATCTTTATTTGGATAACAAAAAAAGACAAGTTAAACCACACATACACAAATCTTTCCTTTTCTTACAGCTTGACATCGAAGTGAGCCTAATGTGTTTTTCTTTTTTTAAAACTCCAAAGATAAAAGCAGCTGAATACACAGAAATTTGTTTGCTAAACTACCGGTCTCCCGTACCATTTTGTTTTCTGTTTTAATGCTGTTCATCTTTGTCTGTTTTTACTGATCCAGCTGCATCATTTTCATCATGTTCATCATCACTCCCAGCCTTCATTTTCTTGCCCTGAAATTGTATTTTTCCTTTAACAGACTCAGCCTTGGCAGCTTTTATTCCTTTTCCTTCAAATCTGTGACCTTTTGAATTCCATTTGTTTAGGGATTCTTGTAGATCCTCTGGCGATTTTTTACAGTGCTGCCTTTTCTACCTCTCCTAGGACTTCCCACATCTCTTCTTTGTTCTTTAATTGTAGGTAACGATTGCTGGCTTCTTCGGCTTTCTCTAGTGCTACTTTAGCTTTTTCTTTAAATAGAATTAGTTCTTCTTTTGTTCTTCTGATGCTATTCATTTTATTTCCTCATGATTTGAGAAGAAATGTGGATCTTCTCTACAGTTCTGATCATCTAAGTCATCCCCAAATTTCAGCAAACATGCCATCTTCTAGAATTTTCATTTTAGCATCTGTTGTCCTTCTGTTTTTCTTCTTCTTGTTTAGCTCCTAATTTAGCTTATACTTTATTTTGCTTTTTTTTTTTTTTTTTTTTTTTTTTTGCAAGGTAATCTTCCTTGGAAGGTATTAAAAGGTATGTGTCTTTATGCTTTTGGGCAGGTGAATGTAAACTTTTTGGCAAATTCAGTACTATCAGATATTGCAAATTCTGATCTCTTAAATGCTTCATGTGATGTTTTTCTCACTTGAACCTTTTGTGTTTGACCTTTATCTTCTAATCTTCTATGTCACCAAAGGTTGTACCAGTTGGGAAGCCTTTCATGTTAAGTGGATCTATTTTTACATAATTTTTTGTTATCCATCATCAGACCTTTTATATTCATCAGAGAGGTTTGCATGGGGAGCTTCTGATTTTAGCTTTATATAGTATAAAGTTCCCACATGCCCCCTCACCTAGCTTCCCCTAATATTAACATCTTACATAAACATAGTACCTTTATCAAAACTAAGAAATTAGCATTCACATACTACAGACTTTATTTGAATTTCCCCATTTTTTTCCTCCATTGATGTCCTGCTTCTGTTCCAATTCTAGATACCATGTTGCATTTATTTATCTCCTTAGTCTCCTCTAATTTATAACAGTTTCTCAGTATTTCTGGACTTGACCAAACTTTTGAAGATAGTGGTTAGGTATTTTGTAGAATATTTCTCAATTTGGGTTTTTCTGATGTTTTCTCATGATTGAACTGAGACTGTGAATTTTTGAGAATACCACAGACATGATGTGCCTTTCTTGTTGGATTATATCAGTGGACACATGAGACCAACATGACATTACTGATAATGTTAACTTTGACCACTTAATTAACATGGTTTTCGTCAGGTTTCTCTACTATAAGGTCACTTTCCATTCTCTGTTCACTAGGAGTGAGTGACTTAAGTCCTGTTCACACTCAGGGGATGGGAATTAAGTTTTACCTACTAGAGGGAGGAAGGAGTATCAAGGAATTTGTGGGCATATGTTAAAACAATGACAGTAATAAGTACCATGGAGAAAACATTGTGAGGCAATGCAAGTACCCTGTTTCTCCTTAAAGGCTCGGGTAACCAGTTCTCTCAGAATGAGTCTGAGAATGGCCTCTGACAAGAGGTCAAGCTGTGATGATGAAATACTTGATCTTTTTGTTTGCTTAAGCTTTATTGCAGAGTTATCTATATTATAAACAGTGCTGTTCTTGGGTTATTGACTCTTCTCTCAATTTCTTTGAAGAGTGGAAGCATTTATGTTAACTGAATTGAAATAATGAAGGTACATTTGTGAAACAAGGTAAAACATCAATAATTGATTTTAATTTCTCATTAATAGTTACAAAATATTTATTTTATCTCGGTGTTTGTAGCTACCAAGTAAGAAGATATAAGAAGAAATATACATGCAAGTGTACATGTATAATATAAAACTTAGGTATATTTGTGTATGTATATACATATCTATGATTAGCTACATTCCAGATGCCCTGTATACAAGCCTAAAATGTATTGTTCAGAAAAATCATTTAATTTTGTGTTTTTATATGCAAGAGACTGTCATAGTGTAATATGGAATTAGGAGGTGCAGTTTTCTAAAAGTTACCCCAGTAGGAGTTGACAGATGAGGAGGAGGCATGCCTCACTGAGCTAGCAGTCCTAGTACATAACAACTATCTGACCGATCTCCTTGGAGGTTGGGGTAATATTAGGGTAGCTGTCATTCCTTAAGGGGTGTTGTTTAAATAGGGGCTGGTCCAGAGAAGGAATGCGTTTAATGTGTTTCTAGATTCATAAGGGGAAACACATCCCAACATTCTGATGTATGACATAACCATTTATTCCTTACTGCTATTCTCAGCAGCCCCATAATCTAAATGTATTTTCAGATATTTGAGTTCAGTAAGAGAAAATCTGGAGTAATAGTATTTGGTACAGTGCTAGATATAGCTAAGGATTTCTAGCACTTAAAAAACTTGTAAAGTCTTAAAAAAAATGATCACGATTTGGCAAGGGTGGTTTAACAGCAGTCATTCATATTGAATTTGACCACTGTACTGATATTTGGCTTCTTAACCATTTATTGCTTTGCTCCAGAACAGATTTTAGTAATAAGCTATTGTCAGAAATATTTTAATTTATTTCCCCTTTTTATTTGTTGCAAAGCACAGAGTTTTTAATTCTTGGGCTTGTAAAAGTAGGGTTTAGGTGGGAAGTGGATGAGGATTGGAAGGGAGCAATTGCAGGGATTTGCAGTTAACATTGTCATGATATGTATTAGGGTCAGCTTCTGAATTTGGTTGAATAACTTTTTTAATTTGGGGTGGAAGGGGTAGATGAGGTGTAGGCATAAATGAATGTGTTAAAATAGTTGTTGTTTATTATTTATGGATCACCTTGCTGCGTATTCGGTACAATATTTTATTTAACCTAAAGATAACCCTGCAAAGCCCTTATTGAACCATTTTATAGATGAGGTGTATTAAGCTTAAGTTAGATAACTTGCCTAATGTTACATAACTAGTATGTGTTGGAACTGCAGAATGATTTCCTACCATCTGATTCTAAAACCCATTACTATTCTTTTTACTGAACTGTCACCTTCTGCAGAGTGCATATGATTAACTGTGCAGCAGTAGTCCCTTTGGTGCACTATAGAAAATAAATGATTTGGGAATAGTTATGCCCTTCACCCCTGCTTTTTGGTAAAAAAACCAAACCAAAACAAAAAAATCTATAACATTCAGCTATTTAAAAAAATTATTTTTGTTGGATAATTTGATGCCTTTTGATCTGGTCACGACAATGGAAACATTACTCTTACTACTTGCTAATTGTTTCTTTTATACTGAAATAATATGAAAAATAAAATATGGTTTTCAACTATCTGACTTGTATCATTATGAGAGTCACTCGAGAATTCTAGCATACTCAGGATTTATGTGACAATGAATTTTTCTTCACTTTTGACAATTATCAATTCAAGGAAAAAGATAATTGTGTGTTAAACTATGTATGCTATATATATATATAAATGAAATTCATCTGCTTCATATTAGGAAAATTGACAAGACATCACTGTTGTTAATATTTTTCACTTTACCTCTTGGATTAATTTAGATATCTTCTCTCATTACGAGAGAAAATCAAGAAGTGCTTGAAGGATTCTTGGGAAAAGTTGTGATTTAATATTTTTGATATTTGATATTTGATAAATGATAAGCAGTTTAATCTCAGTGTAGACCAACTTTCACTTTCATTTACAAAGTGAAAGAATACTTATTTGCAGAGTTTTCTGAATCCTGGATTAGTCTTTTCGAGTTTTCATTGGAGGTTTAAGTGATATTTTAATGGTAGGCTATATTTAACTATGAAAGCTGTATTTTTTTCCTTATATTTTGAAGTCAGAATGGTATTGCAAGTTAGTAATGCTTTAATTTACATGAAGCGTAAATGTGATTTAGATATTAACTAGGGTACTTGCCTATACCTCTACTTAGAACAGGACATGATTTTGGCCTCTGTGCACAGCTAATAATGATAAATGGACCAAGCTGTGGGGCAAGTTTTACCTTTAGATCTCCACCTCTCCCCCCCACCCCCCCACCTGTGGCACTCCCTTTTCCTTTTCATTTAGGTACTTGACTACTTATTTTAATGCCCAAGGCTTTTATACACTCATTTATGCTTTGCCTGCTCTCAGGGAAACTCTCCTAGGAAACCCATACAAGTGTGTTTAATATTCAAACTGTTTATATTGTATATGGCCATCTGGCCACAACTGGAGAAATCGGAGGGAGTGTTGCTTTAGAGGCAGTCCATTTGAAGTGTTCATGTGCGGGATCACACTAGGACCCCCTTATGTGAGTAAAGCAACAGGTAAAGTGACACCATTTTAGAGCAGGCTGCTCAGTGAGGTCTCGTCAAGTTAAGACATTCCCAGAGAACTGGCACTTGAAAGGCATGCTGCTAACAAAAAGATACTGTTAAACTCAGTCTGTGTAGGAGTATGCATGTCTGTCAGCCATATAGTATAATTTCTGAATAAGAACCTGCTGTTCCTGCTGTAACTTTAAAATAATGAATCTTCACCTCTACATATTTGATTTTCTTGTATCTGGTTCTCATGAGCCATACTGGTTTACTATGGGGTGATTAAAAAAAAAAAATAGCACTGATTCAGCCAGGATATATTAAGTCCTCTCCCTTGTTACCCTTATGCTTTTTTTCCCTTTAAAACTCAAAATCAAAGTGAAAAAATGAGTTATTTGTTTTGAAACCCAGGGGACAGAGAGTTAAGAACTATCATTACGTAATGATTTTAGAGCTAGAGCAAGTTACTGTTCACCTGAATGGTTTCTTCTAATATCAGTCTTAAATCTCTTGCATTGCTTCTGCTATTCCAATAACCAGCAGTTGACTTAAGAAAAATATACAGCCACAAATAAGTTGCTTTTTTTTTTTTAACCCTTTAAGGTCTTTATTGCTTCTCTGCATGTGCCCTTTAAGACTGCAAGGGTGCCAGAATAGTTTCTCTTAATTGAGTGAAGGTGGAGCATTTTGAACCTTTGCTGTCTTTTTCCTTATTTTTTAAGAGGCATCAATAAATGTACACCTTGAAATAAAACAATCTTAGATATCAGTTGCTCCAAATCTTTCACTTTTCATAGAGGGGAGACTGAGACTACTATCAGTTGAGATTTAACCTAAGACCATTTAGGTATTTGTTGGAGATGAATTGCTCAGATAAGTTTCTTCTGTGTAGGTTCATAGACAGTGTGGTTACATCCCATTGAATTCCATTTTTTATTTTGGAGAGGAATTTGAGTTGAATCCTTTGGGGTTGTGTCCTTTGGGTAACATATAATCAGATTGGTATATGCAGAAGAAGTAGAGATTATTTTTTTCAGAGTTAAAAATGATAAATATTCTCAAGTATATGCTTTCCTAAACAGATTCCTATAGGATGAGAAAGAGACCTGGAGTACTATATAAGCCCAAAGGTCCTGTTTGTTTTTTGGTCTATTGTTCCACTGCTCCTACTCCCTGTTCTTGGCTGGCATGGACATATATCTCTTCCCTCTATACATTTTCCATGTTTGTTTTTGGTAGACTTGGGATTCAGGGTAAAAGTGAGTATTACTCACTGGTTTCCATGTTTATGATTTATATCCTTCTAATGTTTCTTGGGCATAGGAACCCTTGGAAGGGCAAAAACTGAGGCCGATTTCTGTTTTTCTCAGATCCTCCAGGGACCAATTTGTACTATTTACTTTTCATTCAGTATTTTTATTAATGATTTTTTAATGCGCTCTCTCTCTCTCTCTCTCTCTCTCTCTCTCTCTCTCAACCCTTGAGACACCTCTGTCCTCATGAATTTACCATAGTCTGGTACCACAACATGTTCAGAGGGTTCTAGGGAAATAGTAATAATACAAAAGTACTGCCTTGTTCAGAATGGCCAGTCTGCACTGGGTCTCTGCCTAGAGAGAGATGTTTGCTCATTGACTACTGTGATCCCCAAAGTTTTCTGGACTAGTTTATTTGTATTTTTAAATAGGAGCAGTGAATTTTGAAATAGTCTTTCTGATTTAAGCCTGGCTGATTTAACAGGGAGGATTAATCTACGTGATGATTATATTATAGGAAACTTAGAATATAATAGAGAACCCGTGATTCTCCCTTTGTAGAAATAGTTTCAAGGTTCAAAATTTCACAGATGAAGATATAGGGTTGGAATGAAAAGGAAAATATGCACGGGCCATCCTTTCTTTCAAAGTGTCCTTGAGAGAGAGAACATATGAATTGTGCTTAGTGAAGTTTTGGGCTGGGATACAACAGCCTGGCTCTATGTATGCTGTCATAGCCTCCTAGCGAGAGAGAATGTGAATGTATAAAATTGGAGTTTATTGTGCTGTGCAGTATTTTATGGCTTGTGAATAAAGGCAGGGGGAGAGTAGGAGGAGGATTTGTTTATCTCATCCTTGGCATTTGTTAAAGTGTTGATCAGTTGATCTTTCTAAGGCAGCAGTATATGAGAAACTCTCAGTCTCTCAGTGTCTCCGTCTCTGTCTGTCTGTCTGTCTGTCTCTCTCTCTCTCTGTCTCTCTCTCTCTATATATATACATATACATACACACATACACATGGATATATATATATGTATGTATGTATGTATGTGTATATACATACACACACACACACACACACACACACACACACAGCAGAAAAGAGTAGCTTTCTTAGAAGGGATAGTAAAGCAACAGTCCACTTCCAGACATGGAAGTGGGCCAGAGCAAGAGAAGAGTAGCTCAAAAGGCTCAAGGGCCAAGAAATGATATCTTTCATGGTGAGAGTATTTATTGGAGCTTACTCTGAATTATCCTCAAGGCAGGCTTCCCTATCTCACTGTAAGAAGTCCAACCTTTGTGTTCCCTTTAAATGTAGTTACTGTTGTGGTTTTTATTTTGTTTCTAAAAGGGGGAATGAGTAAATTTTCTGAGGTGCACATTTTCTACCTTTCTAGCTCTTTGGTACCGATTCAAACCAAAAATACTTTTCTTCTTTAACAAGAGATCAATCTTGTTATAACTAGGTCCTGCCTTTGTGACCACGAGTTGAGGTATCTCTTTTACATAAAAAAAAAAAAAATCACATGGAGAGTTGGTTTCCTACCCAAGGGACCCTGTAATATTGATTTTTTTACTATCTAGGATGTCACTACACCACAGGAAGCTGACAGAGGAAAGATACAAGAAACAGTGTTTTTGATGATTCTATTGTTACTTCCAGGACGTTTGTTTGAAAAGTTCAGCTGGGCATTGAGACAGAAAAGGGACAATAAATGTTTTGTTTGTTTAAGTTTTGTCTCTGCCTTAATGTTTACATTTAAAGTATTTGTAACAAGGATAGTTGTATAATTATGGCTACAAAAAGTTCTGTCTATGGACATACTACTCTGAACACGCCCAGTCTTGTCTGATTTTGGAAGCTAAGCAAGGTCAGGCCTCGTTAGTACTTGAATGGGAGATAAAAAGTTCTACTGATACTTAAAAACCTTGATAAAGATATAAGAATATGACTAGCTTCTAATATACTCATCTCAAATATTGTCTACTGGAATTTTTCTTCCCAGATCTATTTATAAAAAAAAATTTGATGCAAAAAGTGATATTTGTTAAAGCTGGTAAGTACACGGGTGTTGGTCATCTGTTTGAAATAATTCATAATAAAATATTTAAAAATAAATAAAATCTCAAGAATATATTTCAAAAGATTTTAAAACATTTTAAGGAGGGGAAGACATTGCTCATTTGGGAGATTGGGTTCAAAATAGAAATCATTTGAGATTTTTGGAGTAGTTATGAGAATTCCTTAGTAAATAGGAAATAGTGCTGAAGATCATCAGTGAATGGAAATGAATAAATTATTATATAATTGTAACAAAATATTACATAATAAATTATGACATAACATAATTATGTCACCATAATCAAAACATGTTTTGTTTTTCAGGATGAAACATGATATTTCCTCTCGAGAAAAAAAAGGATGCTTTTTTTTAAATATTCTGCTAGATATAAATTTTGGTTATATGTGGTTTATAGTTTAAATACTACAAACTCTCTAAGTTTCAGCGCCCATAAACCTGGAATCAACTAAAGGCAACTAAAATGTTTGCATAGTGTTATAGGTGAAAGAACATTTTAAAGGGGGCTTCTTAATATTTCCAACAATTAAATTTTGTTGATTTGTTTATATTGTATTTTGATTTCTATTACGACACATTCTCACTGGGGCTAGCAGAAACTACTGCTTCACATAACTCATCCCAGGAACTGTGTAGTGTATTTGGCAGTGTCTATATAGAATTAAATATGCTAAAATAGAGAAGAATACCTATGTGGATCCTCTAGATGGCAGAACAATTACAAAAAATATACCTTAGGAGCTGGTCTAAGAAGTGTTGGGAGGGGAGAGCAAGGAGAGATGGGATGAGAAGGGGGGACCTTCTAGATAGCAAGGCTCTAGGCTTTCCATTTCAACCAAACCAGGGTGGATCGGCTTTTGTATACCTTATGTATCTTGATGTTTTATCTAAGATCTTGTTTGAAGGAATGTAACACAGCTACAAAAATGATGGGATATCACAGGTCAAAGAAATTGAGTTGTACGCACCAACATCAAAGTCCAGATATTGGTGAGGGCCAGTTTAGATCCTTTTGGATTATCGATGAAGTTATAGGTAACAGTGTGATATGAAAAACATGATTTCCATGACAGAGCAACAGTAGAAGGGGTATTTGCACAACTCATAATATTTGCACACCTCATAATATTGTGCACAACAGATAGAATCTGTTTGTAGCCATTATTTCAGTATGACTGTTCCAGAAAGTTACCTACATTGACTTTTCTGTATTTGTCCTATTTGCTTATTTCTAGTGAATTGAATTTGAGGTATATTTTAGGATTCTATTCTGCTTGTTTGAGATTGCACTGGAGAATGTATTAGGATACATTTTCACATTCGTGTAACACATCTATTGATTAACTACTCCTGTGCTTACTTTGGGAATAGACTAATGAGATATGGTCCACATCCTCAAGGTCCTCACCCATTGAAGATGCAGAGTTTAAGTAGGCAAGATAAGTGTATCAATAGATTTCCAGTGCAACCCAACAGGGTTTTTAAAAGATGTTATCAAAGTGCCGTGGAAGTTCCTAGGTATGGAAAACTCTTCCGTAGGTATTACCACAAGTTACCCAGAAATTATTGCATGTAGAGAACTGTGTCTTTGCCACACATCAGAAGGAAGACATGCAACTGACGAAGGATTAAATATTAGAGTAGCACTATGTTATGTACCAAGCCTGATTTAGATTTAGGGTATGCACCCCCAGCATGTTTAGATTTTTGCACCAAGAAATTCTGTAAACAGCTAAAGATTTTTATTGGGATAACTGCCCTGGAAACTGTCTTTGACTTTTGCTACTCAGAAGAGCACATGTTACATTCATACAATGATAATCAGTAAGTAGGAAGTGTGACAGCAGTGTGACATCAAACCATGGGTCTATAAAAGTGGTAATGTTTTCTGACTGGTCTGGATTCTTGAGTTATTTCACTAAAAACTCCAATACCATGTGAAAAATGGAGAATGGCAGAATCTTCAAACAACTGTTGAATAATAAAGTAGTAATTAGTACATAGGACTGGAAAAATGCTTTAAAAATTCTCTCATATATCATTATTTCAAGCAAACTGTGTAACTGTAGATAACAAGATTTCAGTTTGGCTTGTTCATGAAGTTGTGTTTTTTTTACACATAATCTATATAGGCTCTTAGTCTGGGGGGTTAAGATACAAATGACTAATGTTTTGAATTGGGGCTACTGCTGCTAATCAAGGGATAAACTGTGCCTATGTTCAGTGTAGAAGGGTGAGTTGTCATGCTTTGTCTTTTGCAGCTTAGAGCTGCATATAAGATGATAAAAAGAGGGGAGATGGTCTGTATATGTGTATGTTTGTAAAAGGAGCTCTTATTTTGTCTCCTTTGTTGAGCTCTAACCCAAATTATTATTATTTGCAAATTTTTATTGAAGACTTCCATAGAACATAGTTTTGCTTATTAAAGAGATTCCTCTTTTATGAATTTATGTTTCCTTAAAAGAATATTCATGAGCTCCCTCACCCACCCCCATGTCACAATACTAATTTATGTGCCACATAATTAATCTAAGTCATGGGATCACTTTATAATCTACATTTAAGAGTCTCTTTCTCATTCAGAGAAATTCTTTCCCATTTTGAATGTACTACTGATAATTTTCTCAATTTCCTTAGTAGCATCAGTATTTCTATTTGAACCAAGGTGATATTTTGCACCTGTTCCTCAGTTCTCTAGTTTTCCCTTCCATTACTGTCCGGTTGCTTGCTGGTGCTTTTTTCACTCCCAGTTTATCTGTGAATTATAGCAACATGATGTTTACTCTCTTTTAAAATATTAATGAAGTAAACTGTGAAATGGTACTTTTATGTTTAGTAGTTGATGCTGTAAAAGTGACAAATGCAATGAAAGCATCTTTCTCTAATTCAGTTCCTGTCATCCATCTCTTTAGTGTCTCTGTGATATGACTTGAAATGATAGTGCTCACATCTCTTTTGTAGCTAATTCATGCTTAAAGGATATAATCATCTGTTTGATATCACAGTCACTTCCCTAGCTACAGATTGTAATGTCAGAAACCAAAGATTATTCTCTCTCAGCAGGAGGAAGCTGGAGAGAAGATTAATTTCTGTGATGAACCACCATCCTTATTCAAATTTGGTCACTTCATGAAGAAAATTAACCATAATAAGGAACAAATATACTGGCTAGTTGAAATACTGTTGAATTACGCTTGAAAAACTTTCCCATTAAACAAAACTGTTTCTTGCTATTTCAGACAAAGATAACATGAATCTAAAAAAAGTTAACAGTGGTATTTTATTTTGACCTATATACTTACTTTTATTTTGTCATGGTTATTATAGCTTTTGGATAACTTAAACCACATAGAATCCAAGGATATAGTAACAAATATCTTTACAAGAATGTTGTAGCCAAAATATATGCTCCATTTTTATGAAATGAACCGATGCTACACAACCTTACAACTATTATATACACAACCTTACAACTATTTTAAAATACATTTTAAATTATAGAAGCCATTGGGCAGTCATTGAGTACTTCCTAAGAATGTTCACCATCTTTTTGTGTGTTAAATCTGTCAATACAAGGGAAAAACTCCCATAAAGAAACCAAATCTTCAGATACTAGCATAAAATTATTTATCCATTTGTATCCATGAGATGCTAAAGTTGAAGCAATTTTCAGCTTTTTAATATCTTTGACAAAATTAGCTAATTGATAAAATTAGCTGATGTTTTAATTTACCTTTTCAATAAAATAAAGAGGAAAATGTAAATTATTCAAAATGACTGTAGAGTTTTTTTGAAAGCTATTATTTAAACCAGGAATCATTATTCAGAATGGATTATTGTACAGAAAACCTTCATTTAGATAGGAAAGAAAATGATTCATTGGGACTGGTACTGATTAGGGCATAAGGGTAGGAAGTAGTATCTGCTCATTCATTGCCATTTGGAGATAAGTCACACAAGCAAAGTCTCCAACCTGATGGGACATGAATCTGTGTACATTACGATGAATACATAAAATCCAGAGACTTCAGGAATATAATTTTATACTCCCTTCAGTTCTGTTTATTGGAAGCTAATTGCTTAAGCATAATATTGTTAATCTCATATTTTTGCCAAAGTTAATTATTATGAGTTGAAATATTGGTTAATGTTTTTTACTTACAAAATATATACATATTTTTGAAGCTTGTCACTTTACAAAATATATCACAATAAGGAAGAAAAGATAAAACTAATCCTTAAGGGGTTAGGTAAGTTTAATGTAGGTAAATAACAGTACTTTTAGTTAGATCTGGTATACAAAGTAAATTTTTTGAAATTCCTTAAGCACTTTCTCTGCAACAAACTGGTACATTACACTGTCACTACTTGTATTTAAATTGCTGCTTTCCTTTGATATTGGAAAATGATGAGTGAATTTCTGTAATGATTTAGATACAAAAAACTTATGATAGTTAAGATTATATGAAAACTAATAAGGTTGAATTTTGGCTAAAAATCTATGTAGGGAATTAAAACTGTGACAGTCCTTTCTGTCTATGTGTGTGCATGTGAATAGTTTCTTTAGAAGTCTCTTTATGGGGTGATTTCTAGGGAATTTCTCAAAGGCACTATACCTTTTGAAATTCTTTGATGGCTTTAGTAGTTCTTTGTATTTTACAGTTTGGACTGTTGATCTGAGTTAAAGCTTTTGAGGTATTAAAATACCAGGCATCTTTTTGTTCTATTGTTAAATCAGGAAAATGTCCTCATTTAGTCTACTATGAAAATATCCCTAGTATCTTTAGGGTGAATTAACCCCATTCTACCCAAGTGTTTTTTTAGTGTGAATGACAGTGACATCACAGCCTGCTTTTCTTTTGTCACGATAAAAATCATTGAGCTTTGTTCTTTTGCATTAATAGAAATATTAAAAATGAATTAATTTTTCTTTGCTTTACCAAGTGCCCTGGGAAACAAGTTCCATTTGAATGTGCTCTGTAAATAGCATCTGTGAATGGCTCTCATGCCCCAATCAGGGTCTCTCAATGCATTTTTTCAAGCTATTAAATAAAACTGGGATTTAAAAATGAATATGAAGGTGGGACAAACCCACTGAAAATTGAATGGGATTATTTGGGTGTTATATAGTTCCAGATAATTAGTTTATGTAGCATAAGTAAAAACAAGTGTTTACATCAGAAGGCTTAAATCTGCGTAAAGCTGAAGGGAGGATTGCATAAAATTCAAATCTCTTGGCTCATTCACAGAATCAGCAGGTTTAGTTTCAGTAGTCAAGATATAAATTAATGTGATAAAATTAAATCTTACCTGGCAGTGGTTTGTTTGAAGCTCAGTAATTTTAACTCTGGCTGGAAATAGTAAGCTTCGATACCTGAAACGCCTTCTCTACTTCCTTTCGTGTTTTATCACTGTGTTTGATTTCTTGCAGTGTCTCTATATCTGTATTCCTGGTAATCCTGTAGCATTAGTTAGGGCAGCATGCAACAGATGAGGATTCCATTTGGATAGGATTATAAATAGAGGGTGAATTTTGCCTTCTTCTATCTGATAACTGCAGCTGATCTGACCACGGGCAACTTCAGTGTTCAGAACTTATTAAAAATTCATTGTATGTTTCAGTAATGAAAAATCCTGGTTCTTTCTATAGATGTTTTACCTTCTGGAAAAGTTCTGTCCATACTTCAGAATTATACATGCTCCCGAATCAGGTTGCTTTAAGAAATTATCTGGACTAGAAGCATAGATGATCTCTTGTACTCTCTTGCTTTCCTTGTTTTTCCCTTTACCAACTTTTCAGTCCAGTAGCTTCTTTTCTGTAGAGGATGACGGGATTTCTTCTGTCCTCCTTGTGCTTCTGTAATACATAGTTCTGGTGTACCATTTTTGAATAGAGAGGGAAAAATCCAAAAGGAAGTACAGCTTTATCATGTCTCTGGACAGCGAGCATACTTGGCATGAATGAAGAGCTGATATGAGCTATTCAAACCAGACAGCACTCTGATGGGATGACGCTGTCATACATAATACACCCATTAATTACTTCTCCTGATGGACAGCAATATGCCCTGAAAGGGAAAAGGAAGGAACAGATGATCACATTTGGTTTGATAGGTGCTCTCTGAGCTTGCAGCTTATCACTGAGAAGTGAATCCAGGAAAAGCTGCAGCTTTGGAATGTGATCAGGTAGAATGGGCTGGAGTTGTTTTGGCAGACAGTTAAGTCACGTATTTTGGGAGGAAAAAGAGAGCTGAGCACAGAATTAGCTGGAATAAGGTTCCAAAATGCTTTTGAAAATGTTCATTTTCCTCTGTTAGTCCTTTTGGCCAGAAGAAATACTCTGCAGTTTAACTATGTATTATTTGCAGAAATTTTGCTGAGCTCTTTTCTCATGATATAGTTTTCCCTAGAGGGAAAATAATTTTTAAAAAAGTCTTTAAGACATTAAAGTATATTGTGAGTTTTAAAAATTTGTAGCAAGGAAAAGGTCACTTTTTTTGTGAAAGGCACACTGGTTTTTGCATGCCTTTTAGGAACATGCATTTGTTGCTTTGGAATAAAGCATTATGAGTCATCATTTGGTATAAATTTTAGTAGGGTCTTCATTTTAAAATGCTCTTAAATTAGATGGAATTCTGACTAGCTGTTTAAAAGAATAGATCTAGAAATGCCAGCTTTATAATTTTTGTGCTTCATTTTTCTACCTGTCTGTAGAGTTTTTTTAGATGTGTTTCTGGACAATAGAATGCTTATAAATGTTTTAAAAAGTTGTTATGAAAAATTTCAAACTTTAAAGAAACTATGGAAATATATGAACAATTATAAACCCATTACCCAGATTCAGTAATTACCAGTATTTTTCCACATTAACTTTATTTAGTTTTTTTTTCTTAGCCAAAATATTTTAAAGCAAATCTCATTTCACCCTCACATACTTTATTTAGTATGTATATTTTTAAAGTATGGACACTTCTCTACATGACCACTGTGCCATTATCACACCAAACAATAACAATAATTAAAATTAACAATGGGGTTCATTTTTAGTAATTCTTTGGGGTCATAAAATATCTAGCCTATTTCAAATTTCTCATGCCTCAGAAATTGTCTTTACATAGCCTTTTAAAAAAATATTAGAATATAGACAAAGTCCATACTTTAGTTATTAGGTCTTAGAATTTCAAACATTGACTTAGATGGTGACTTATGAGAAAGAAGTAAAATTTAGTTTTATAGTGGTCTTCTATACACATTTATAATATGAATATTTATAATATGAATATCTCTAGAATATTTTCTTGAACTTTTTTCCACTTAAGAATATTTATTATACCAAAAAGGAATATGAATTGTATGTGGTAACGAGTGGCCATTGGCTAGGTTCATTGATTTCTATAAGTTTTTCTGGACTTATTCTGGAGCCTGTAGTTCAGGATTCTGCCCCAAGATATTGAGGCTAACTTTTGGGCTGGGCAAATTCAATCAAATACATTCTGGGGCCAGTTCTACTTTATTGCTTGAAAAAGACCATCTCGCTTGTTTCTCTTATCAAAACAGTAGAACATTGTTATAATAAATACTCCAAGTTTTAAGCCAATGATTATTAAGTCATTTTTCAACATTTGAAAGTGACTAAGTTCTGTGAAGATCTAAAAAGAAGTAAAAAATTATATGGCGCCATTGTGTTTGTGAGGACCAATGACTGTAATGTAATTATATATGTTATATAAATCATTGTATATTTTTTTCCAATAGTATGTAGGTTTTTTCCCTGTGAATTTTTATTATCCTATAAGATTGGAACTCCCAAATTCTTTCTGAAAAAGCAAAGCATTTGGCTGTCTATTTAACTTTCCCAGGAATGCAATAACATGAGGTCCTAAAATAACTTCTGTGCTGCACTCTCCTTGAAATTCATTCTCATGCAGATTCTGTTTCTTCCCTCAGTCCCTTCTATCTTCCAAGTTGGCTAGATGAATGAGAATGGGGAAGGGGGAATATGGGGAGCCATTAAAATTGCATGGATGGAAGTTATACCTAGGCACAAAGCCACTATGTAAGACCATGCTCCCATTTCTATTAAGGGGTATAGAATGCTGCTCTCCAGAGGTGTTAATATTGTGTCTCCTGGCATATCTCATTTAAGGCATGATTGGTAGCTTAATGCACCACTTTTTATGTTTTTACATTATGTCTTGTCTCTTAAATCTTGCTGAATAGCGAGTGTACAAATGTGTTTATTACCTACATATGCGCTTTATTGAAAGCTTATTAAGTAGTTACTGACTATAACCATTATATTCAGGTAAACCGAATAGGAAAAGGTAAACCAAAATGCTTCTATTTCTAAATTGTAATTTTTCTTATCATTAGGTGGGTATTTTGCAAATATGCTGGTTCTACTAGAGACCATTATATGGCTGGTTAAAGAGAGAATTAGAATAATAGATTACGAGCATATTTTGGGTGCATGTTCTCACTGTTTCAAATCATTATCTCTCAGAGCACTAGCTATAAACTGAATTAATAGAAAAAAATTGACCTAAGCAGTAATCTGTAGAGTTCTAAACCAAAAGTAGGTGTCTTCTGCCATTGTGAGAATCACTTTTGTCTAAGATTTTGTTCTCGGTATTTCTGATGTTGATCTTGTTTTAAGAAAGTTACATTTAGTTTTACTTTCTATGGGATGGACTTTCTGCCTTGAAGCAAGGAATTGTCTCTGTGAATAACACTTCAGAGATCTAATTTGTCAAGTAGCTAGTTGGATGCTATGCAAAGATTATGAATTACATTTGTACTTTACAATAAAATATTAGGAAACAATTGCTTTCCTTTATATGTATCACATTTAGTTAAGTAGATTGCATTTTTATCTTCTTATTTGGACTTGTTTTACCTTTCATTTTTAAACCTCAGATTTTTACTCCATCATAGTATTCACTTGTTTCACTAATCTTTGACCTTACACTATGTCATGGTGTTTGGCCCTTTCCAACCCATCCTCTTTCAGATTTTGACTTCTCTTAGTGAACTACAGATAACCACTAGAGGTCTCCAGACCATACTTTAGAAAGCTCTGATTTTATAGGCACACCCTACAAACTGGAATAGATTGTTCCCCGGGAGATCAGTTACTAATATTTCTCATTAAATATTTATTAAGTTCTTTTATTCCAGGTCCTAGACTATGCTATGTCCTATGGGTAGATTAAAAAGAAAAGTAAAGCTTCTGCCCTTAAGAACCCTGCAGTCTAGTGGGGACACTAAAGTATGAGCACATGGTCACAAAACTGCTTGGTAGGCATAACCACCTCAAATGCTTTTAGATCCCAGTTTTACTCAGGTCCTTTAGAGTTCCAGGTTTATCAAATCTCCACTAATACTCTTGAACTTTTCTGTAGCTCTTCATCTGTAGTGAGATCACTTTTGCTTTCTTGATGAGCCTGATACTGCATCTTCATTAGGATGGCAAGTTGCCGTTCTTTGGAGCAAATAGGATTATTCAACTGGGCTCTGATTTTTGCTTTCTGATGCTCTTCTCAGCAGCTCTAGGTGTCTAATCTTTAGGGAAGCGTTCCAAGAGTCAACTTCTTCCAGTCCTAGTGAACAAGGCAAGCCCGACAATTTGGGACCTTTAATTTCCATTTTGCTTTATGTGAGAGAAATTTTTAAAGGAAAGATGTGACCTATTTGTATTTCTTGTATGTTAGGGCTGTTTAAATAGAGAAGTGTCTCCTGGTGACATGCTTGTGGACTTATTGAGTGACCCATGAAAGATACCTAGTACAGTGCCTGGCACATAGAAGGCAAGTGCTCAATAAATGTCAGCCGTTGTCATTGTTATTATAGAACTTCATTCTAGTGCTGGGAGGGACTTCAGAGAGAATTTAGTCTAACCACTCACTTTATACAAAGTGTTCATTTTTATACAAACTGTATAACTGGAGTTGTCTTTAGTGCTGTCTATTCCATATTAGGAGTGCCAAAATTTTAACTGTTATTACCAGCTTAATGGTTATACAGCTTCATAAGAATTTTTATGTGGATAAATATTTTGTACTAAATGGAAATTTTCAATTTTAAAAGAAATTAAGGGTGAAATTGGGAAAGCATTAAACAAAATATTTTAACATGAACAGTGATGATATAGAAAACCTGGCAATTTGTTAGTCTCTTACCTGTAATAAAAGTTCCAGTGGGAATTCTGAAAATAATAGATTAGCGACCTTATGGATGGTAGATCTATTTTTAAAAGTGTAGAATCCTTGAATACTTAAATGAAAGAAAAAGTAGCATGGTTGCAGAAGTATATAACTACTTAGATGAATAAAAATAAATGGGTTATATTTTAGATTAAAAAAATATGTTGATAAAGCTTATACCTTAAAGTTGTCAAAAAAAAAAGAAATGAAGCCACTTTAAAGTGGAGCCAGAGCTGCTGTGTCAGAGTAACTATCTTTGTTTTATGCCTCAAATTGTTGGAAATGTTGCAAAGGTAATAAGAAAACAGATATTTTGACTACTGGAATGAAATTAAAAACATTGTTTAGAATTAACATCACTATATGTTATCTGTACTAATAGAAATGCGTGCTTCTATTATAATTTTTCCCTTCTCATAAATACCCATTGCCTTTGTCTCCTAATCGTAATGCTGCTTGGACTTCTGCCTGAATCAGTGAGTCCCGAATGGCTATTCTTATTGATCTCAAATAAATACTTGTTGCCTCTCACTTTGAAAGGCCTTTTTATTTTAAGGTTAACAAAGTCTACTTAAAAAACCATAATAAATAGCTAAACATATAAGTAACCTTGGGGACCTTTAAGTGAATAGGCAGTTGTCTGAATCAGCAAGAGAATTTCAGGAATAGACATCAGTTCTCAGAATGGAAGAGTTTTGGGGATCCTCTAGTACTAGGGACAATTTCCATTTAACGTTTTTATAAATTATTTGAGAGTGGTAAGAGGAAAGCACCTTGATTAGTTAGAAGTATATAAAGCAATAAGGATAAATTCTAGGGTAGAGCTCTATGAGTCTGAGAAATGGTAGGTGCATTTTAGTGTGAGTGTGAATAAGTGAAAATAATCTTGATAATGCTATGTATTGATATACAGTAAAATGAGGAGGAAGTTTAATAGGAAGGGTTTAATCAGGAGCATGTCTTAAGCATAATTTGCTTTCTTAAGAAGTCTGAGACCTGTGTGGTATGGTAAGAAATGAAAAAACTGGTAGACAGTAAGGAAATTATTGTGACAAACTAAGCAAAATATGATGGTTTATATCTTAATCCACAGACTGGGTGGCTTAATCAATAGGCATTTGTTTCTCACAGTCCTGGAGTGTGGGAAGTCTGAGATCAGGTGCCAGCATGGTTCTGGCAAGGGCCCTCTTCCTGCCTCGGAGATGCCTGCCTTCTTGCTGTGTCCTCAAAGGGTAGAGAGAGGAAGTTCTTGTCTCTCCTACTCCTCTTGTGAGAGCAATGATCTCATCATGGAGGCTCTAATTTCATGACCTCATATGAACCTATTTACCTCCCAAAGGTCCCACTTCCTAATATCATATTGAGGGTGAGGGATTCAACATGAATTTTGGGGGCACACAGACATTCAGTTCATAACAGTTCCTTAGACTAAGGTAATAACAGAAAAAGAAAGAAATAGGTAAATTAAAGGAATATTTTGGAATATGAAAGAACTTGCTGATGAAGTGGGTGTCTGCGGATGATGGAGAACAAAGTGTTGACAATGACTCAAAAGTGTCTCGAGTAACTGGATGAAGATGCCATTTGCTGAAATTGGAGAAGCTGGGTGAGGTACACCTTTGGGAAGGGGAAAATCATGAGAGAGAACATTGAACAAGGTGGGCTATAGATCTGGTTATTCTCAAATACTTGAGGCATGTGAAAGAATAATGTATAATCATTATATATGAGAATTAGTATACTCTTGTGTGTTATTCTTGTAAATAGGTCTTTTGTGATGGTTTTTAAGCCCACTTTTTTTTTGGTCTCCACTGTTTACATGCAGCACATACTCATCATAAATTCTCTCCTTATAGATATTCCAGGGAGATAGGAAAGGAATTGATAAATCAATCTTCCTGTATGAGGTGTCCTTGAAAAAACCACTCTAGGAATAAATATGGTATACCCCTCCATGCCCTCAAACCTTAGTCTGATTGAGAAAACTTTCTTTAAAATCTTCTATGGTTTTTGACATGTCCCCATTCTCTAATTTAAAAATATTTCTTGGTCACATTGCCTCATAGGCAGGAAGGGCTCTTCTCAGATGGTCCAGACACCTCATTTTCTAGATGAGAATGCTGATCATCTTCATGGTTGGCATTTACCCAAGGATGCAGATCTTGCAACTGGTTAAGTAGATATGTTAGAACAGTAGAACCCCAAGAATTGGAATTCCAGACTATCGTTCTTTCCATGAGACATACTATTTACTTCTTAATTTTTCTCATAAGAGAAATTCTCATGAATAATAAGAGAAATGAAATGTGTTTTATAAGAAATGTTTGATGTGGTAAAAATCATTATATGGTTCTGTAGAGAGATTTCATATTTCTAAGTTGTTAGGGTTGATACGATAATCCTCAGTTGAACAGGTTAGTACCTAAAATATCTGCGTTGTTCTAGGCACTGGACAATAAAGGTGACTAAGGAGAAACTCTGTTCCCAAGTAGCTAACATGGAAGAGGAAGACAAGTTTATGAATGCACAGTGTTGTCCTTAGTGTGATGGTTACTAAAGTGTTTGTAGGGTAAGAGATAAAACAGGGCTTGCAGGCAGGAGGAAATAGCTGGTTTCACTGGAGAGAGAAGGAGGATTTCTAGATGCGGTATGTTAAATTGAGTTGGAGGTAGACATTGGTTAGGTGCTCTTTGAACCCCTCCACTAGAGTCAATTTTAAAAAGCCCATTTTATTTTATTTTTTGTTTATTCAAAAACACTAACAGGAGGCTTATTGCGTGCTATGCAGAATGTAGTTTGAAATTATATGTGTAAAACATTTTAAATATTTCTAATGGGAGTGGAAATAAAATCTACACACAGACTCCTTCTTTCTCTTTTTAACCTGAGTATTCTAGTTGCCATAACAACCTGATTATGGTAGTGCATTTGCAACTATGGTCGAGGTTGTGTCAGCAGTTCTATTATAAGCTTCAGTTTTCAGGATTTTAAAATTCAATGCCATATTCACTGACATGACATATAAAATTCCATCTATGTGTTGATTTTATTTTCCAGGAAAGCTGGATACCCAAAAGTCATTCTCCTTCCCCTCACATTGAAAAAGTCCATATAGTCAGTGTCCAGGATTCTGTTTTTATTTGTGAATATGCTATTGCTGAAAGAAATCTTCATATCTAATCAAAGCCTCTTATTTTATAATGGTGAAATTGAGGTTCTGAAGGGTTAAATGACTTGCCTGAGGGCAAATAATTCAACAGGAATTCAGCGGTTAATATACTACCACACTGCTGGTGTTCAGCATCTCATGCTTAGTGAACTCTTTGATCTTTGGTTAAATCTTACAAGAACATTAATTTATTTAAATACATGTTTCTTTGTACATTTGATGTGTGTCCTTTCTAGTATTCTTTTGGATTGTCGGAATTTGTTTATACGTCAGCCAGGTTTCCCTAAACTGAACTTCTTGAGGTCAGACACCATGCTTTACCCCTTTGTCCAGCATCTGCTCAGCCTCTTCTCCCTTCTTGCTCTGACTCCAGTTTACCTGGCTTCTGATCTTCTTACTTGTCTATTTCTAGTTCTTTTACCCAGTTGCCTGTTATTGGTTTGTTATAGTTTGACCCTTAACACTCTTTCTCATGAGAGCATGAGAGGAAGAGATGGTGAAGGGGAAGGAAGATATTCTAGGCAGAGGGAGAATCACATGGGAAAGTTTGAGAACTCAAGAGAGCTTGATGCTTTGAGGGCTGTCATTTGGGCTAAATTATAGAGAGTGGTAGAGGGTAGAAATTAAGGGGCCTGAAGATATATTTGTACTGGACGTCTTGCTAAGGAATTTGCACTTTATCCAGTAGGTAATAGGGGCGTATTGAAAGGACATAAGTAGGCGAGTGATATGAGATTGCCTAGAACTACTAGCCTTGAAGACTGAGACTGAATGGAAAGAAAATTGAGGCATAGGTAGATATACATTTTCTGAATCAGGAAAATGTGAACACAGAGGAGGGAGCAATTCTGCTTGCGGGTGTGATGATAGGGAACTTTTACAAGAGAGGTGATGTTTTAGCAGGATTTTAATGGGTAGTTGGGATCACACTAGGCAGGGAAGTGGGAGAAATTGCATTTGAGAGGTGAGAAATAGCTTGGACAAAGCATTGGAGGTAAGAAAGAACATGCTTGGCATATTAGGAAAATCTCAATTGAGCCAATGTTGGTGCAGTGTAAGGTCCAAGGGGGCCAATGGCTTGAGATGAGACTGGATGTGTTGGGCTGTGAGCAGGTTGCTAAAGGTTTCTTGTGCCTCACTAGAGTAGACTTTATGCTTTAGATAGATGGAAGGGATCCAAGGTCTTTAAAACAGAAACAAGAAGACGTTGAGCTGACATAGAGAAATAGTTCTGGCAGTTTAGAGACTGAATCAGATAAGGAGAGGTATACTGTGCTACTAGTCCAGGTCAAAAACAAAGGTGTCTGTTGAAATAGGGTGCTGGGATTAGAAGGATTAGAAATGGAGGGTAAGAGTTGGAGAGAGATTTCAGAGGTAAATTTACCAGATGTGGTGATTGACCGCAAAGAGCAAAGGAGTGAAAGAGTTCTTCCATTCAGTCTTCTAGGTGGATTATCTTGCCATTTATCAAGGTAAGAAAAAACAGGAGGAGCTAGATTTGGGTTAAAGATAGTCTTTAAAGAATTATATCCAAATTTTAAAAATTGAGGTATAATTTACTTATAAAATGCTCCTATTCTAAGCAAACATTTTGAAGAACTTTGAGAATGATATATACCTGTTTACTCACCTCCACAAACAAGATATAGAATAGAGGTTCTCAGCCTTAGCATCAGAAGCACCTGGATAGCTTGTTAAAGCGCAGACTATGCACCCACCCCCTGAATTTCAGATTCATTAGTTCTGGGGTGGTTTACATTTCTAACATTTCCCAGGTGCTGGTAGTTCAGGAACAGCACGTTGAAAATTGCTGATGTAAAACATTACCATTACTCCAGAAAGGCCTTTTCTGTTCCTCCTCCTCCTCCTTTAGGGAACCATCATGGTTTTAGTTCTATCACTATGATTAGTTTGCCTGTTTTGGCTGGCATACAAATGAAATTATACAGTATGTATTCTTTTATGTCTGGCTTTTTTACATGATATAATTTGGAGATTCACCACGTTGTTGCGTGCAGTTTATTCCTTTTTATTGCTGAAGAGTATTCTGTCATTCACAGACATTTGGTTTAGTTCCAGTGTGGGACTATTATGAATAAGACTTCTATGAACATTTATGTACAAATCTTTTTGTGACTATGTGTTTTCATTTCTCTTGGGTAAATACTACGAGTAGAAATGCTAGATCATAGGGTTGATTTATGTTCATTTTCTAAGAAATTTCTATATCATTTTCCATAGTGGTTGTAAATGTAACTAGCTAAATTGTGATTAAATGTTCATTGACTCTAGTGAGGTTGCTAGATATTGACTAGACTGAAAGATTTTTGTCAAAGAAGTAAGGGCTGGGTGGACAGGGAAGCTTGGCAAAATTCTCCTCTGGGACACAGCTAATCAGCAGTGATACAGCTCTTCTCCAAACCCTAAGATAATTTAAATCTATGCTTGGTTTTTAAAAATGTAGTGCACTATTTATTTAAAGAATGTTAAGCAGTTACTATGTGCTGGTCATATAAGAGTACATGGGTCCCAATACCTGCCTTGAAGAGCTCACAGGTAGAGTAAATTCTTGTATTTTAAGAAGGTGTAAGGCAATGCATTGTCTAAACTGCTCTTGATTATAGTTTCTCTGAATGTCATTATCCCAGAAATCCTAAGCACCAGGCAATCATGACATAAGCAAAAATCCCCAAACTGAAACACTCCAAAGCATTTCAAATCATTGGATAAAAAGATGGCTTTGTCAATCAATGATGTTGATCCAAACGGAGTTACCATCTGGGAAAATGATATTCAAACCTCATGCCATGTAACAGGATAAAGTCTTTGTGGGTCAAAAATTTTAGTGTAAAATAAACTCATAAAAGTTTTAGAACAAATCACTGACAAATTCTTTTTCAATGTCAGAATGGAGAAGGTCTTTCTATGTATCACACAAAATCCAGAAACCATAAATGAAAAG
This sequence comes from Cynopterus sphinx, assembly GCA_030015415.1. Lineage (NCBI taxonomy): Eukaryota > Metazoa > Chordata > Mammalia > Chiroptera > Pteropodidae > Cynopterus > Cynopterus sphinx. The sequence goes on from CM057384.1 coordinate 80,968,603, forward strand.
ACTGTTAAGTTTGGTTATTGAGAATGCCTGGATGGTCAAAACCATAACCAAAGCCAAAAACCAAATGATATGTGCATGGAGGTGGGGGTTGGTGGGGAGGATCGTAACTTATATTAGAGAACTTATTTCTGATGTATGCAATGAGTTTTAACAATCTTATTAAAAATGAGCAAAGGCTTTGAGCAGACTGTTCACAGAAAATGCAAATGACTCTTAAACATGTGAAAAAATGGTCAACCCACTCATAAGAGAAATGCAAATTAAAGTTAAACGGAAGTACATATTCTCAGCTATCAGACTGCTGGAAATCAGAAAATTTAGTGAGACACCATGTTGGCAAGGATGAGGCGGGCCAGCGTTGGAGAAGGGTGCTCGGGATGAGAGAATAGCAGAGCAGAGAGATGGAGGCTGAAAAGCAGGGTCAGTAAATTGGAACAGGTCAAGGAAATTAGGGGTAAGCATGTTGACACTAGCAAGGAGTGACAGCAGCAAACTCGTGTCAGAAAATAAGACAGGGATACTATACACATCAAAAGCAATAATTAAATTATTTATTACTGTAGTTGCCAACAGAACTACAGGTATGAGTAGCCCAAAAGTGTCACTTTATAATTATTGATCAGGGTCACCATAAGAGGTTACACTATGACCAGCATATTCCATTTAAGAAAGCATTAAAATAGAATTTTAAATTAAATTTAGCACATTCAGTAAATGATAATGATAGGTTTTTTTTTCAGTTATCTTAATTTAATTTTTAGAGAATACTTTGTATTTGAAGATGATAAATGAAATACATTTCAACTGTTTTAGTTGCCTATTCTTCTTAACTTCTCTTATGATCTGTTATGTCACTGAACGTTTAGAACAATAGTGGCCACCCCTCCGTCTTTGGTTGCCAAAGAATAGGTAACATAATTTATGATTGGGAGAGAAGTGAACTACTAGTGCTTGATTTTGAAAAAGCCAAGTAAGATATGTAATTTAACAAAATGGTACTTTTATTTTTAATTTCCATTTTCTCCCCTTCCCCCATATTTCCTATTCTCCTTTCATTTTTGCTTCATTGCTCATTTTACTCTCAGAATTCTAAAATTCATGATGCTTTATTAAATGAAGTTACATAACTCTTCATGACTAGTTTAGTATTGAAGCCAAAAGATTAGATCAGATAACTACTTGAGATGCCTTTTGACCTAGGATGTTATTTTGTGCAGTACTCCATGGTTTTAAGCATTGTTCATTGTGGAATATGCCTTCAGATTTTATAAATGTTGAGGCAAACAGGGAACCAAATATTTAATGAGTTTCTTGTCTGGTTACATTTCTAACAAATAATGTAATTATATGCTCAACTCAAAAAGCTGATTTACATTTTTCTTCTCACAATTTGGTCAGTACCCAGATTTAAAAGAAATTTAAAAATTTAATTCTATGCCCAAGTATGTTTCAGTAGACTTTCTGCGTCACTAAGGAAAAGCTTAAGCAAAAAGATAAACTTAATAGAGCTATTTGAATGCTGATCAGCATAGACCCCATAGGATTTTCCATTAGGAAAGACTTTAGATGCTGTTCTCTCTCTCTCTCTCTCTCTCTCTCTCTCTCTCTCTCTCTCTCTCTCTCTCTCTCCCTCCCTCCCTCCCTCCCTCCCTCCCTTCCTCCCTCCCTCCTCCTTTCCTCCCTTACTTCCCCTTCCATCCTTCCTTCCTTCCTTCCTTCCTTCCTTCCTTCCTTCCTTCCTTCCTTCCTTCCTTCCTTCCTTCCTTCCTCCTCCTCCTCCTCCTCCTCCTCCTCCTCCTCCTCTTCCTCCTCCTCCTCCTCCTCCTTTCTTCCTTCTTCTTTCCTTCTTCCTTTCTCCTCCTCCTTCCTCCTTCTTTCTTCTTCAATGATGTTAAATAATGAGTATCCAATATGGTATCTGCAAAGTAAGGGTATCATTTTGTATTGGATTCTTGGACAGATAGTAACTGTCCAAGGTGTCTTCTACTCTTTGCAGTGCAAAACAGTAGGAAAGATAGCTGATAATTTCCAGGGGTCCTTTCAAGTGACTTATCTAAGTAAACCTAGTGATAGAGAAATGTTGATACTGATAATTCAGGTGTCATTAATCTCAATTAAGAGTTCATGAGACTAGAAGTAGACAGAAAAGTTTTGTTTAATAATACTAGGGTACTTGGGAATCTATTTGAGTCCTTAAAATGTTTTGTTTTCTTCTTCAGCTCTTTATGGATGAGGGTCATGGCAAACTTGGTGTTTTTGTGTGTATGCAGCTGTCTTATGGTGCCATGTTAGGTACTCGAATGTAGTTATTGGCTAATTGACAAGTTTTTGTCTTTATTGCTTTCCTCAGGTGGACAATTTCAGTCCCACATCTAGTTTAACCATCTCAGAAAATTAGGTAAAACTGAGTAGTTATGCAAAATTATAATGCATGTTTAATCTCTATTTTTTCATTGAGACTGTTTGGGGAGCCATTTTTTTTAAAGTTAATACTGTTTCATTATTAATGTGATTTTATATCTCTTCAAAGATTCATTATAATTTTTTTGCCATGGAAGAGAAGACATTCTGAAATAGCGGTGAATGAGACAATTTCTCATTTCCCTCTAACCAACAAATATGGCAGTGCTACAAATTATGGACAGGCATCTACATAGACAAGCAAAGTAAGATGAATTTAGGAGTCACCTTCTAATAGTTTAGGGAATAAGTTTTAAGTTATTTTGCTGTCATCACAGTACTTTGCCTCTTTCAACTCCCTCTCTCTGTACCCCTAAATGCTAGAGTGATTTTTTTCTTTATTGCTGTGGAAAACAGAACTGACTTATTTTTCTAATTGAAGATAATGTTAATCCCCCTCCTCCTCTTGTTTGTGAGCTGCTGTTATCTACATAGCCACCTTGGTACAGACTCATTTCTAAAGCTAAGGAGGCAGACAGAATTTTGTTCTAAAATACATCTTTTGTTACTGCAGCCACATGAACCCTGGGTTATCTAGAGATCTTGCTCTTGAAATTGAATGGATTTTTGAGCTCTAGAGAGCTGTTGCTTACTTGGATGGAGACAGCGAATTGTGTGTGGTAGGTATTTAAGAAATTAATGTTTGACATTGGTCTTACCCAGCTTTATAGATGGAGTTGGAAATGATTTCTCTGAAGAATAGAAGTATCCCTTTTACTTCAGACACATTTTTGCTTTGCAGTCTACCTATGAAAATTTCTTCCTGTGCTATTATGGACTCTAAACAGTTTATTGCTCATTCTAGTAATATTATTAAGCAACACTTTTGGGACACTGCTAGGGGGTTAGGGAGGTTGGTGGGGTTGGTACAAAGAGCAACAATACTTGTATCTTGCCTTTGAAGAGCTTTCAGGCTAGTGGAGTGGTTGGATCTGTAAATATATGACCAATACCTGATAGAGGTTCATAGACAGCGTAATGGAACAAAAGCAGAAGAGAGTATTCTCAGGGAAATCTGTACAGAGAGGAGCTCCTAGGAAGTTCAATATTTGATGTGCAGAGTAGGAGTTGAGGGGAGAGAGGGATAGAAACCAGAAGAAAGTTTATGGTGGAAAGGAAAAAGGCACAGGTTTAAAGGAGGAAGAGACTAGCAGTATGAGATGGCACAGAACAGTAGAGTAGGATGAGTATTTAAAAGTGCCAGTCTTTTTGGCATAGGAGTTACCTAGGTGAAGGCAGTTCTCATGGAGCAATGAATGCAGAAGCCAGAGTGTTGAGTTTTGAAGAACAAGCAAGAGGAAAATGAAGAGAGAGTAAGCAGGCTTGGTTTAAGAATTTTGTTGAAGAGGCAAAGTTTGAGGGAGAGACAAGTCCAAAGAAAGAGTGTGCGTGGATTGTAAAATATTTAAAACATCTTGCAGTGTGGGAGATTGAGCTTGGTGGGTTGAGGAGGAGCAGCCATAAAGGATGAGATGGAAATTAAAGCAAAATCGGGTAATAATCTGTAGATCAAAGTCTGAAAGGAAGTAGGAGAGCATATGTAACGTAACTGACTAATGCCATAGGTCATTTTGTTTATGTCTACTTTTTATTCTCCTGAACCCTAAAGAACAGTGTTGTGCTCAGCACAAACTGGAGATGCAGTAGACTAGACATAAATCAGTAGCATAATTCTCTACAAGAGTCCATTGTTACATTCAGTACCAGCTAGGTGAATTAAGAAAGTGAATTAGAAGCTGTGCATAGAAAGTATAGAGTTATTGAGGTTTTATAGAGAAACGTGCTAAAGGAGATGGATGCAGAGCTTCTGTTTGAGAATTTGTACCTCTTTCAGATAGAGAGGGAAGGAAAATTGCTTCATCTATATAAGCAGCCTTTTGGGCAAAATGTCTCCTGTCTTCAAGGAGACAGGTCTGAAGGGAATGGAAGAGTGTGGGTTTGAGAATAATGAGATGAGAGACCCCACATGAAGGAAATGGAAATTAATGCAAGAGTTTGAAGGCATGTTTAGTCTACATTTAATTTTTAGTTCAGGAAATAATGGCAGTAAGTATTAAATCGACCTGGTCAAAGTAATAAGAAACTGTTTAGGGATATTGTGAAAGCAAGTGGAGCCCAGGACACCAAACAGTTCCATGTGGAGGCCTTCACAAAGGTTTGGTGCTGGGGACAGGAATGGCACAAAAGACTTCTCAAGATCTAGCCAGTCCCCTGCCTCTTCTCTCAGTTCACTCTTTTTTTTTTTTTTTTTTTGATAATAACAACCTGCTTATAGTTTCCTGAACCACACTCTCTACCCTTTTACCATTGTTTATCTGATTCCACCCCTGCTCCCATTCACTTTTCCCTTTTCCTTAAAAACTCTCCCTAATCCTCATTTTCTTTCTGTAATTGTCCCTGATGCCCCAGGGCAGTTAGTAAATCATTCCTTTCTCTCTGTCCTCTCTCTACCTTGGACCCATGTTCTCACAAAGCTTATAATGCCTTGTTTGGGTGTCTGTCTCCTTTATAACTTTGGAGCTTCCTGAGAGCAGAGGCAGTGCCTTTCCTTTGAGGTCCCAGTATTTCACAGGATACTTGCTGTATAGTAGGAGGTCAATAAATGTTTATTGAAATGATGAGTTGAATTGTCGTATTTAAACAACCTTCAGAAACCCGGCTTTATTTCTTGGGGTCTCTAGCTTCTGCCACAATATCCATGAGTGCAGTGATGGATTTTTTTTTTTCCTTTTTACTACCTTTAGCTAGTTATTGAAAGATACTAAAAGTGTTACTTAAAAGTATTGTCACTTTATTTTTATGCCTCGTGCATCAACAGCATCTTTAAAATATTGATGTTCTTTAACATTAAGGTATTTAAAATTTACTTTTTAAGTATACAAAATTATTGTTTTTGTGATGCTTGATTCTTTATATCAGTTTGTACAGCAACTGGGACAGCAAGTAATAGCAATTAAGAGACATTATTTGATATTCTTATAAGTTTATTTAGATGTTTTTAGAAATAGCATGTGGTCTCGTTAATATCTATCATCTATCTATCTATCTATCTGTCTATCTATATTTGAGTATATTTTTACACAGAATTTCAAAGGATTTTTTGTCATTCATAAAAGGAAAAACTAAAATGGTTGGAATTGTTTATGTATTTTCTACCTAGTAGATATTCATTATTGCAATATTTTCCATCCGTACAGGCAAAGCTATCATTTTTGTTCTAAATAATTGTTTTCAAGGGAGTCTAAATGATTATATTTCATGATTAAATTACTTATTTAATTATGTAGTACTCAAGTACATCTATACCTTGCAGGTATTTGTTTCCCTCATATTTTTCTATCAATCTCTCATGATGGGTTTTCACTTTTCCTAGTCCTTAAGGGTACACTGCTAAGTTTTCAAGACCTTGTCTGGCTACCAGTATTTTCTGTAGTGGTTTCTTGGAATTAGATGGGATACGAAGCTGGAGGGGCCGGAAGGCTGGACCTTGAGTTTTAATCTTTTTACTTAATCTTTCTGTTTTCCACTGGATCCCCTCCATTTCATCCCTCAGGTATACTTAGCATCCTGAATCTAAATTTCTTCCAGTTCCATGGTTCTAACCTCATTTGCTCAATAAAACCTCCTGTAGAGATTTTGAAAATACAACCAGCCACACCCCATACTAGTCAAAATTCAGATCAGAAATTCTGGGGCGGGACTCACACTAAGTTTTTGAAAGCTGTGCAGGTGATTCCAGTGTGCAGCCCAGGAAGGGAATCATTGCTTCAATGGATCCTTCTGTCATCTGACCGCTACCTCCATCTCAGACACCCTCCGCCTCTACATCCTCATCTACCCTGCCATGTCAGCTATTCGCCTACCGAGTTTGCTTCTACCTTGAGGTCTGAGTATCCAAACCCCTGTGTTTGGAATACTTTTTCCCTGGATATCTATACTTCTCCTTTCTTTCAGATTTTTGCTCTATAGCAAGAACCATACTATACTCCCTGTCCCCTGTCCTGCTTCTCCATTCTCCATAGCAGCCATCACACGAGATCTGTTACAGATTCACTTACTTGCTTCACCCTACTAGAACAGAAGCTCCAGGATGGCCCAGGATGGCAGGGCCTTAGCTTTGGTCCCTCAGATTTTGGGGCACCTATGACTAAGCCAGGCTTAGAGTAATTGTTTGCTTTCAGTTGAATGAATTTCTCTGGAGAAACTTTTCTGCTGGCATTGGAGGAGAAGGTTGGTTATGTGATTGTGTCAAATTGGGCAAGAAATCTGGGGTCTAACTGGTCTAGGAATTTCTTCAGCCAGCCTTCCTCTTTGCAGCCATCCATGCACCCACACATTCAGATACCAGTGCCTCCCCTCTTAAGCCTTTCTTCTGGGCTGCCTTTCCTAAGTTCACATGATTAGGGTTACCAGGTCAATTTCCTCTCCAGATTTGGCTGCTGTCATCTCTTCTCTCTGTCCTTATGGATTTAGGCTTAAAAAATATCTTTAGCAGTTACTTAAGTGAGAGTTTCAAAGGGAGTTGAGGTGACATTTGTATGCATTCCACTCTCTCTAAGCAGAAGTTGGGCCCTTTATTTATTATTCCAAGTTCATTCGCTTACAGATTAATTTCTTCCATGAATTTATTGAATATCTACTCTGCCAGGAGCTATGAATAAAATATATAGTTCCTGCTGTCACTGAGATTGTGTCTTAAGAGTTAATAAGTGGTGCATTTGGATGAAAAGGATGAGTTCTTTTGATTCTTTAAATGTTTCTGTAAGTTTGAAATTATTTTAAAATAAAGGGTTTTAAAAAGTGTGTCACTCAGAGACTAAATCGTCAAGAACCTCCTATTCTATTCTATGTCAGAGATCCTGAAGGCTTTGTGAACTACTGAAGGTTTTAAGCAGGGGAGTGCCATGATAAGTTTTGGAATTTAGAAAGATGAATTCTGAGTGTAAATTAAGATGGGTTTGAGGCACGTGGAGGAAGGGAGAGCAAGTAGGAGGCTTTTGCAGTAATTCGGAAATGATGAAGGCCTCAGATGAGACACTGAGGTTGGAGAACAGCAGCTTTCCCCATAATGTTCATTTAATCAGATTACCTTGGAGGTGAAGCTGTTTCTGTTGTAACATAACTCACCAATATACCATTCTTAAGGAAAGTGAGCTTGTTCTTGTAGACCAAGTGTCTCTTGTGGTTGTACCCATAGATGAAGTACTAGGCTTTATGACAAAATTGACACTGCAGTATACAAAAAGACCTACCGGAAAGTAACATGGATGATTACTATTCAGGGATAGCTCCATTTGCTGTCATTACGAGACAATTGAATAACCAAATTCAATTGGTCTGATAGATAAAATGTTGGAATTTGTACCAATACATTTCTTTAAAGTTATCTCAGCCATGAATTTTCTGTTATATTGGTTTGCACTTTTCTATTTCTTTGAACAGCTTTTGCTATTGTTGCTATGGAGAATCTGTCCCTGCTATGCTAGGCTAATAAGTACCTTATAGGTTCTCTGAATGTTTGCCTTAATGGAAGGGCCTTTGTCATTTTTACTTCAAGTGTTTCTCTTTTAGCAAAGAACTTTTGGTTAATTGAATGTTTTAAAATTTATATGGACTTTCGTTCCACATGTGAGCATACTGTTCTTTGTGCTTACTGGTATGGGAACTTTGTCTAGAGAAAACTAAGTCCAGAGAAATCCCGCTTTTCTCTTACAATGTAGCAGTTAATTGAGGAGAACTGCAGATCTGGTCAATTTATTGCAGAGATAATAGGTTCTCAGCACTGAGCTAGGTACGGTGGGTTTCTCTGACCTGCGCATGGCCACGGTCATGGCCTGATTAATGTTAATAGTCTCTTTGTGGTTCCCACAGTGCAGAGGCATAATAACTGATGGATTGAGCAGAGGATGTGAGAGAAGCAGGTTTTGTTCTGTGAGCCACCTTCAGGTCTGCATGGGGCTGTAGGCAACTTCATTCAGTAGGTGTGTGTGCTCAGTAAACATCACATCAGTTTTACCTGAAGATTTGGTATATGTGAAGTGATTAAAAACATTTTTTGAAATTGTGGTTAAACCCCCCCACAGAACATAAAATCTACCATCTTAATCATTTTTAAGTGTATAGTTCAGTAGTGTTAAGTATATTCACATTGCTGGGAAACAGATCTCTAGAACTTTTTCATTTTACACATCTGAAACTTTATACTCATTAAATTAAAACCCTCCTAGTCCGCCTTCCTCCAGGCCCTGGTAACCACCATTCCACCTTTTGTTTCTTTGAATTTGACTGCTTTAGATACCTCACATAATTGGAATCATGCATTGCGTCTTTTTGCAACTGTCTTATTTTGCTTAGTGTAACATCCTCAACATTCATCCGCGTTGCAGCATATGACAGGATTTTCTTCCTTCTTAAGGCCGAATATTTTCCGTTGTATGTATATATTACATTTTATTTATCCATTCTTCCGTCAGTAGACATTTGGATTACTTCTACCTCCTGGCTATAGTGAATAGTGTTGCTATGAACATGGGTGCGCAAATATTTCTTTGAGACTCTGCTTGCAATTATTTTGGATATATACCCAGAATATGGTTGCTGGATCATGTGGTACTCCTATTTTTGATTTTTTTTGATGGATTTCTGTACTGTTTTCCATTGTGGTCAGAACGTTTTACAATCCCACCAACAGTGCACAAGGGCTCCAGTTTCTCCACATCCTCGCCAATGCTAAAACATCTCTTTTTATTTTAAAACAAATGTATACTATGGTGTATCCATTTAAATGTATACATTTAAAACAAATGCATCCATATACTGTAGATCTTATGTTTCAAATGAATTTTAAAGGCTAAATAAAGACTTCAAATAAATTTTCATTTTGTGGTAGATCCTCTAACAAAAGGAGTACTTTGATGGAAACATCAGAGAAGCCTGATTTATAAAAGAAATCCTCAGGATAATCTGGTTGAGAAGAATTCACGCACATACACGAAGAAAACTTAACATCTTCCCAAAGCAGTGTGTTACAAAGTTCAACTTCATCTTTAAACACTTAGTACCATAGGCATTTATTATCAGAGTGAAGACTTCCTGAAAGTGGTACTTCAATGGGAGCATGAAGGAGGATGGTAGAGTTAATCGACAGCAAGAACAGTATGCATTAATGTAAAAAATGTGATTTCATAATTATATAATCATAGAGTCTGACATTGTGAGCTAATATTCAGTGCTTTTTTTCCTTTGTATTTATTAAGAGCTGTAATTAGATGGAATAACTAAGTTTATTTACTAAATACAGGTTTAATATTTTTATGATGTTTTTCATCAAGATCTGAAAATAAGTCTTAAAATGCTATAATGATTTGTGTTACAAAATCCCTAGAGTGAATTTAAAAGACTACTTGATAAACACCATTTTGTTAGCTAATCTACCAGGACCAAATGTTTTTGATGATGGCGATATAGGGTAGGCTGTTCCCTTATTTTCTTTTTGATGTGGCTAGAAGGAAGAAAGAACACTTACTGTCAAGCGAGCAAATGCTGAAAAACTGAAGTGTATAGGTAGCTAGCAAAATGTTGTACCTTTTGCAAGTATCGCCTCATCTTCTGTGAATCTAAGTCAATCTTAACATAGGTGATCTGTATTTTCAATGTGAATGCTCAGTCTAAGCCTGTTGTTCCATAAGTGTCTGTCTTTTTAAAATAGGTTTTCTGCTTTTACAGGGTATATCTTAACACATCTATTTTTTATTTTTAGATCTTTCTTCCTCTTCTGGTCGTTTTAATTGTTCTCATTTTGGCCATATTTACTTCTTGTTTGAAAGTTCTGTTTTGTTTTGTAATGTAAACTATATACAGTTACCAAAATTAAAACAACCAGGCAAGAAGAGATATCAATGACACTCTGACAGGGCAATAGTGACTTACATACTTCAACCAGAGAACTGGTGATGGTTTCTGTCACACTTGACCATATTCATTGGATGGTAGTTTTCAGGTCCCTTACTGTTTGTTTAACCTTGAACTATTGGATGTTGGAAAATTCATTTAATATTTAGAAATTAGTAAATGATTTTTGAGTAATAAAGAATGTCAGCATAAAAAAACCCAAAACAATGAAAAGATCAGTTTCAGTTTAGCAATGTGTGAATTAAATATTGTCACATTTTGAACACATAATGTTTAAGTGAGGGCCTTTCAAAGTGGCTTCCTAGAGCACTAATTTTACAGGGTGTTAATAGATATTCTGTGAAAGGGTTTTATAGTTATGTGGATTGAGAAATCCTTGGTTAGACAATATAAATCCGATTTCTTTATGCTAGGGCTTCTCAGAATCTTTAATATGTGTGTGTTCATTATGAATTGTTCAAGAATGAGGTATAGTATTTCTGAAACATTTGTGGCATTCTTGTAGGGCTGATATTCTGTAGAACAAATTGTGGAAAGATGGATTAGAAATTACTAGAGCTAGTTTTGTTGTAGGACACAGGATGTATGGTCCAAATGAGGCTGAATCTGTATGGTCAGCCAGAGAGATAAGAAGCCCACAGACGACATACACATTTTAACTAGATGTTATGTGAGAGACTGAGTTGGGTAAGTATTTTTTTTAGATAGGACTCGAAATGAACAAATTATAAAAGGAAAATTAATAAATTTGTCTTCATCTAGTTAAATAACAGCAGAAAAGTTAATTTTCATGCTAAAAGTCTTTTTTTTTTTAAAAATAGGCGTTATTAGGCCATTGCTAGCAAAAAAGACCGGTCTTGGGGCGTGGGGTCTAAACCACCAGCAGTGGGGCTATGTGGAAAAGACAACATGTCCATCATCCTGGAGTTTTGTTAGTGTTTTTTATACATGAGGTAGTGGGGAGAAAGATCTAAGTGATTCTGAAAGAATCTACATTAGCTATAGACAAAGTGGATGGGAGGTGAAGTAGGGCTAGTTCTGGGATCAGTGCAGCAGAGTCCCCAAGGAAGTGTCCGCTCCTGTGGATTAGCTGTGGGCAGCAGATTGGAAAGTTCCTGTGTAAGTAAGAAGTGGAGACTCTGTCTCTGTCCTGGGATTCAATGGTGCCGCTGCTCTCTTTTTGGATAATCATGGAAGTAGCCACCTGGAAGTTAATCCTAAATTCCTACAGATACACGGGAATGAGAGCAGTCTTTTGTCAGAGCTGGTCCACTGCTATTAACAGGCTAACTGTTTTGTCTCTTTCTCTGGCTCTCCAGCTACTGTAATTTTAATTTAGAACATCTCAGAATATTTTTCACGTCAATCTGTTTTAGTTTGGGCTGCTATAACAAAGAACCATAAATTGGGTGGCTTATAACCACAGACATTTATTTCTCATAGTTTTGGAGGCTAGAAGTCTGAGATAAAGATGCTTGCACAGTTGGTTCTGGTGGGAGCCCTCTTCCAGGTTGCAGACAGCTAATGTTAAAAGACCTTTGAGGCTAACAGTTATCCTAAAAGAAAGGTTTTATTGTGACATGTGCTAGCCAATAAAAGGACCAGGTCCTGGGACATACAGTCTAAACCACCAGCAGCAGGGCCGGTTGGAGATGACAAGCGTGACTGTTGTCTTGGAGCTGCGGAGCTCTTTTATGCAGTGAATGTGGGGAAGAAAGACGTAAGCTGCTTTGAAAGAGTTTACATAGGCTCTAGGTAAGAGGAGCTGGAAAAGATGAAGCAGGGGCAGTTGTAGGGCAGGTGCACAGTATCCTTTTTGACTGGTTGTCGGCTACAGTCCAGAAAGTTCATCATAAGCAGGATGCTGTGGCATCTGGTGGGCAGCCATTTATTTCAGACAGCCACCTGGAAGGCGATGCAGAGTTTCAGCCTACATTCAGGAATGTGAGTACTGTTTCCTTAGGCCCACAGCTATTAGCTGGTTAACTTTGGTGTTTCTCTCTTCCTCCCTCTGGCAGTTGTTAGTTAATTTATGACACTTCAGGGTTTTTCTCTTGTCAGTAAATACAGCATATACACATTGTTTCTGTAGTGTATTGATTTCACAATGCAAAGAGTTAAGTATCTCCATTTACCAGGTAGACATCTTCTTTAATGTGGACATTGGTGTGCTGCTGAGAGTTGATTTTACAAAGAGGTTTCAGTGAAGGTTGTCAAAGGTTATTTTGAGGTAGATAAATAGATAAAACAAAACAAAACCAACCTGGGGATAGATAACACATTGTGTGATTCTTCTACACCCCCACTTCAAATTATTTCCTATTTTTTTGGGTTCCTAAAAGAATTGCTTGAAATATAGCTCCCGAAGATCTTTTTAGTCATGCTGTTTTAATTTCATTAGGTATTTTTGCTAAACAATAGCTTGGGCCTCTGCATTGAGAAAAGAGGAATTTTTTTCTTTTTTTTTTTTTTTTAGCATCAAGTTCCTTTTCTCAAACCAATCTTTTACAGTTAAGGGTTTGTTCCTTCTTTTTGCTGATACTGATTTTTAATTTTAAATATGTGTGATAAGTGCAATCTAAGCTGGTTTATCTGTCTTAATAATTTGTACTCCAACTCTTCAGTGCAAGTGGAAATGACTTATTAACTAACTTGGTGTTTTTTTTTTTTTTAAATTCAAGTAACATTTTGAACAAGGCTTTACTTTCTCTTTAAAATATTTTTAGAACCTTTTCTGACGTTGCGAGGGAGATTAAAGGTAAAAGTTATGTTTAAAGTTATGTGTAGTCATAAAAAGTATGTTGGCCATGCACATTTAATAGAATTGCACATATATTATTGTATTAGATCTGTTTTGTGATTAATTTTCTTCAGAAAAGAGAAATCATCTCTCATAAGTATCTTAGCAAGTTTGGATCTCTGAAGTTATTTTGGAGACAGAGCCATTCCGTTCTTCTAGAATAAAGATTTTCTTTTAGATTTCTCAACCCTAAAAGAAGTAGTGTTTTGACTCTACATATTTTATTGTAGTGAATTTCTTTTTGATTCCTTACTTTGAGCTTTTAAAGTCGTTTCTCACTGAGACCTCCATCACAGCCAGTGTTACTGAGTGATGTAGTCATGCTAGAAAGAGACCGCATCATAGGCAGCATCTCATCAGTGTAACTGTGGAATGGGGGTGCCTCTGTGGGGAAAAGTATTTATTTTAACAGACTAAACCTTACAGCTGAAAAAGAAATTCACTTTTCATTCTATATTTTAGACTTGCCAGATTTATAGCCATTTGTTAAAGATATGGACAGAATATTTTTTTTGTATCATGTTCTTCTGTCGTAGCTCCCCATCTTATAATGATTATTGAAATACTGAGGCTTTTGTTATTAGCCACTATATATGCTCTGGTCATATGCTCTGGTCTGGGGCTGATGTGGGAAACATAGAGAGATCTAAGATGACTACCCTGTCCTGGAGGAACTTTCCCAAACTCCTCTCCCTAGAACTCTACCTTTCCTGCACACACGCGTGAAACAAAACACCAAGTATGCGAAAGTAATCAATGTTTAAATCTACCTGCCTGCCTTTGTTTGGAGCTCAGACTCTGGAGAGTGACTCCTCTGAACCCGCCGGCATAAACCTCTTTTCATTCTTAATTCACTGAGTACTGCTTGGTTCTTCTGGGTACACGGGCCAAAATCCGCAACAGGGCTTCTCTGCATCTGCACATGAAGCTGGACAGATCACTCAGGTTTAACCATATTCCCTCAGAGCTTCACAGCCTTGTTCCTCCTTCCAAAAGACCATTAAGCTCCAGCAATGTGTAGAACCGAGAGAGATAAGGGCTTTCTTTGGAATATGCTCCATTCCTCTCCTGAGAGACAGAGTGGTTGTGATATTATTGTGATTTATGATAAATATATACATTTGGTCTTTGTCTCCATTTCTGGCACAGCTGCTAAAACCCTTGGAATTTTCTAAGTGATGAGAGCCATAAAAGTGTCTTTTGTTATATTAATGAGGTGACTTCCTAAGGATGGGGGCTGGTGCTGGGAGAACCAACCTTGTGATTAGAAGGCTAGAACTTTCAGTCCCACCCCCCTGACCCCTGGCTGGAGGTTGAATCAATTGCCAGTGGCCAGTGATTTAATGAATAATGCTTATACAATGAAGCCACAATAAAAATCCAAAAGTACAGAGTTCAGGGAGTTTCTTGGTTGGTGAACATGTGAAGATTCAGGGAAAGAGGCATGCTCAGAGAACATGAAAGCTTCGTGCCCTTTCCCTGTACCTTGCTTTATACATCTGTTTTATCTGGCTGTTCCTGAGTTACGTACGTCCTTTGTAATAAACCAGTAATCCAATGAGTAAACTGGTTTCCTGAGTTCTGTGAGCTACTCTAGCAAATTAATCGAACCCAAGAAAAGGGGTTGTGGAAATCTGATTTATAGTTAGTTGGCCAGAAGCACAGGTAACAGCCTGGCTTTGTGATTGGCATCTGAAGTAGAGGACGGTCTTGTGGGACTGAGCACTGTACCTCTGGAACCTGATGCTCTCTGGGTGGATAGTGTCAGAGGTGAGTTGAATGAAGGTAGGACACCCAGCTGGTTTCTGACAATTGCTAGGTGTGTGGAAGAAACCCCGCAGGCTGGAATTGTGAGTCGGAAGAATTGGTGACCTTTGTGATTCTGGAGCTGCCAGGCTATGAAAAGGAACATGATTTTTCCAGATTTCCCTTCATCTCAAGCTCTGATTAATCATGTTCTGTCTCGTAATAGCAATGTGTGAGGCAGTGATTTTCAAACTATTTTGAACAGGAGTCAAGTAAGAAATACACTTGATATTACTATCACTTCCCCACACTAACCAGACATAAAAGATTCATGAAATAAATCTTATATTTACTATAAGCAGTGTCTTCGATATATTCTGTTTATTTCATTTTGAAAATGCTGATACCCATTAAATTGATTTTACAGACCACTAATGTGTCAAGACACAATTGAAAAATAATTCTGGCTTAAGGAGACCTTTATTATTTTCCTTCATAATTGCATATTATTCCTGTTACAATTTAACATCTTCATAGGAGTAATATTCCAAAAATGTGTTCATTGTAATGTTCGTAAACATATAGTTGACATGGGAGCTGTGTCTTTTGTATGCACACATAAAACTGACAAGATAAATGCATGACTTTTCAACATGTGGGTATCCACTGGTGGAATGGGAGACTACAAAACTATTTCATTGATTTGGAAATAGTAGTTACAACTTGCTGAGTTAGGTAGATGTTATTAAATAGCACATATCACAAAAGGGACTAACGGTTCTCAGAACTTGTTTTTATTCAGATTTCTATTCATTTGCATCAGTAGATGTAGCTTGTTTGTAATATCTTGATGCTATATTGGTGATCTGCATCTTGACCTGGTAAGATGTACTTATTAACCAACTTGGTGATTTTCTAATTTTTACATGCTGTGAGTCTGTAAGATAATACCTCTTGTGATTCATTTCCCTGGAGATCACGGCCACCTCAGAATCCATCCTATCTAAGTGAGTGTGAAGACTCTGGATGTTTTATTCTTTCTCATCTCTGGCTCTCTTTTCTGTTAGGGCGATTATTTTTAATATGATGAGTTATTTTTTTTCTCTTCAAATTAGCTATACTTCTAGATGTGAGAAAAATCTTTCTAACCAATCAGCACTTGTATTCTGCCTACTACATGAATTCTAATGTCTAAGCTCTTTGTTAAGAAAAAAAGATGAAATAAAATATTTAAAGTCAAATACTTGGTTTTGCTGTAATACTATTTTAATGAATGTAGTGGAAATATTTAGCATAGTTTCTTTTTTGCAAATACATTTTTAAAAGTTTTAAAGGTCCCTTAATCTGATAGTTATGTGCTGACTGAAAAACTGAAAAATAAGCCCATACAAATGATTCTATAAATGGAATTAAATATTTAAATTTCCATCTTTGAAAGCTGCTTTTTGTTAGATAGAGAATGATTTATGATTCAGACTATAAATGATATACTTATTGTTTATATTACCATAGCTGTTACTGGTAGGCATTCTGAAAGAAAAGCACCTACAGCAAGTTGTATTTTTTTCTAAGGAGTAAGTGGTATAATGCAAGTAAAATATAGTTTCTGCCTAGAGAAGAAAAGAATATGTTTAAAATCATGAAAGCACGACTGTCATGTTTATGATTATCATGAAATCAGCCCTCAGTGTTTCTTAAATTATAATGTACTTTTTTATTCAGAATTTAATATTTAATATGATAATCTTAATTTTAGGTCCCCAGAGACTATTCTGATAGCATTTTATGTTTAGCAAGAAAGTTTTTATAGGCTGTTTTATGTGAAAGCGGGAACATTTTAAAGTCTTTGAGAAAAGTTATGGATTATAATTTATTCATATTTTATTCATGCTAACATTTTTTGTAGAAAATCTATGTCTAGAACCTGACTTTTACTTGGCTTCACCTGGACTTGAAATTAATATTTAGTTAATAAACTGTCTTTAAGGATTATTAAAGTGGTTCTTGGTTGCAGATGGACCCAAAATAGTACTAGTGTCATGTTATACTTCCTTGTCTCAAGTGGCTAGGTGTTAAGATGCTACTCTGAATCAGATTTTTTTTTTTTTAAATGCCTACAGCACCTGGTCTTCCTAGGTGTCCCATTCAAGTACTAACCAGGCCCAACCCTGCTTAGATTCTGAGATCAGACATCCGGTTTGTTCAGGGTGGCATGGCCATAGACCATGGACCATGGCCCCACTGGGGAATGAACCCAGGCAGGACCTTCTGCGTGTAAAGCAAATGTGCTGCTACACTATGGAACCATGTCCAGATCGTTATTCTCCTAATAAAAATCATCTCAAATTTGGGACATAGCTCTGTTCACTCCTAAAATGTTAGGAAACCACAGATAAGGACAGAAAGATAGCAGAAGACTATAAAATGATGGAAGCTATTCGTTAATTTTTTCCTGTTGTCTCAGGGATTTATTGTGTCATGTTAGAACAATTTCCTAATCTGTTCCTCAATATGCTCATGCATTTATAGGACTCCTTTGGTAGGTCTCAAACAGACAATTGATTTGTAGCACATTGGAAGAAAGGACTGGATTTTTTTTTTTTAGCAGCCGTTATGCCAATTATAACTGAGCATGCTTGTTTTCATCAGCCTGTAATCACATACTTTTAATTCATTTTCCTAGTAGTTTAATGCCTCTGTTCTTATTTGTTCTGAATAAATTTTCCTTTTTAAGATATGTGAAGATTAAACAGGTCTGCTTCACTGTGTATTTAGGGACACTGTGTTTCCCATTTATTACCAGCTGCTAATCTTTAGCAGTAAGATTAAATTGACATTTTTTAGCGGGTACTTCGATCTATATTTGAAAAGGGTAATAAAGAGTAATTTGTCACAGTAATGCCTTTTTAAAAAATTGTGTGTGCGGATTTAGATTGCTTTCTGAAAAAAAAAATTGTAATAGTGGCAGAGAATTCTTGCTTTAGTTTCATGGTTTGTTTAAACAATTAAAAATCCAATGAGTTCTTGAAGCATTTGTAAAATTAGCAGCCTGAAAAACTAGCCTCCTTTCCTTTGGTAGCTCACAAGGCTGGTACCAGTACCAGTCCTATGCATTGTTTTTTGTCTTTGGCCCAGGAATTGGCCTCTGTTTTGTTGGCTGAATGACAGTCTACAGCTGTGAGGTGTGGGCAATTTGCTTGAAGTCATCATTCAAAATAAGAAGTCAGGACATTGCCAGTATGACTTCAGACCTTCTGAGTGACCAGGGTTAACATTACTGTGCCTCAGTGACTAACAGTCCACAATAAAGACCTGGGAGGAAATAAAATGTGTGTGGGAAGCACAGTGTGTCAAAGAACAACTAAGACTCAGGTGCTAAAGTTGTAAAACATGCACACTTTATAGCTGAACATAACTGATTATTCTGGGTCAGGCGTCCCATTCTTCACCTCCTTGGTTCTAAAGCCCCACCGAGAGCCCATTTTCTCTCTCGCCAGTCAATTGCTTCTCGGTGAGCACTCTGCCTGTTTTACTATTCTCCGTCATCCAGCTTCAGACTTCTGTACTGTTTATTAGTCCTCAAACTGCATTCTTCAGCCTTGATTTGCTGGCTGCCGTACTCCCTACCTCGGATTCTTTCAGGCTTACCTTCCCTGCCAACTCAGTCCTGTCTGCTTCAGGTTGATCCCCCACTTTCACCTTGCTGGCCTACTTTCTATTGTCCAATTTAGGAACATCTCTCTTATATTTCCTTCACGATATCAGCTGTAAGATATCAGAGCTTTCAAGCTGGCTTGTGTAGACTCATCTTTGAATTGATAACACTTAGTAACCAGTTCGTTCTTGTCTTTCTTGTAGTGGCTTATTGTGAGATATGTGGAACATTCTTTAATAGCAGTATCACTGCTTAACTGAACACAGAGAACTTCATTCTGACTAAATGCCGAAGAGAGCCGATCTGCTGACTAGATCCTGGGCAGTGCAGATACAGAAGACTGAGATCACTACAGAAAGTCCTACTGGACAGCACTGCTCTTGAGAGTTGTGTTAGATAATTGCCTCTGACTTTGGCCATCTAACCCGAACTCTTACACCTGCCCTGAATTTCTCTTAAAATTTGTGGCATACTTTTATGATCACTTTAACATTTTTCTGCATTTTCACTTGTCCTTTTTCCCTACCTGGGAGTACCCCTACTTCACCCCTCTTTGTACTCATCTAAATACAACCTTATTTCATCTTATTTGTGCTCAGTATGTGCTGCTTTATTATACTAAGCAGGTTTTTGTTACTTTTTGGAGGACAGGCCAGACCATACCCCTGGTCCTCTGTGTGTTCTGTATGCTCTGGGCATTCAGTGAATGGTTAGTGGAGATGGAGATACTCTATATTACAGATTGACAAATTACCACCCAAGGACCAAATCTGGCCCGTTGCCTACTTTTATAAATAAAGTTTTGTTGAAACAACTACATCCATTTATTTACTTATTGTCTTTGAGTGCTCTAGTATTATAACGGTGAGCTGCTTAGTAATTTACTAATAACTAGTTACACAATTTATATGACATATTTTCCAAGGGGATATATTCCATAATTTCAAATATTCCAGATTTTTTAACCATAAGTAATCTTAGATTAGTCCTGCTAAAATGATTGCATAGATAAGGATTCTTTGTCATTGTTGAAATATGAAAAATTAAAGCCAATAGTTTTTCTTTAAATGTCCTAAAATAAAAATCAGTCTGAAAGAGGTCAAGTTACTGGGGAAGCTAGTTATGCCTTCAAGAGATGTCAATGATATTTGAAGATGAGTTCTGATGCCAGGGGAATTTTTGCCACCTAAATATAAGATACTTTATAAGGATACGCTGATTTCCAAAACCAGATTTTCTGTGAAGGAGATTCTGTCTGGCCAGGACAGTTTCCCCTCTGTTAAGCTGTCTAAACGCAGGAGTCTTAACAAGGTGGCAACAGGGGAACATACTAATGCTAGCATAGTTCTTGAGATAATAACTAGCAACTTCATAAGTACAAAATAAGACACTCAGGACTTTTTTTTTTCTTTTTTTGGGGAGTGGGGTGGGGAAAGACCTGATATAGAGTGATAAACAGGAGAAGGAAATAGACATGTGGATAATGGAATCCATATTCACTTGGATAAGGAGAACTAGCAAAAAGTAGGGGAAGTGGAGACTTTCTCGGTGCTTATAATATGACTTTGTAGGCTTTTAAGTATTCAGTAATAATAACTCAATGCAGAACATGATAAGGAGAGTTAGAGATGAGGATAGGTGCTATCAGATCAATTAATCCAATGAGATTCTTCTGACTAGTCTCTTCAGAGCCAGATTTTAAAACTATGACAAAAATAGAGATAGCTATTAAGTAGTGAGATTGAATGTTGTCTCCATAGACTTATCAAAGAAATACAGGTTAAAAGTAAATTGCCATTTTCCTATCAAATCAACAAATAAAAGAGAAGATAATCAGTATCGATGATGGAATAGTATAGTGTGAGAGGTGTTCTGATTATGTAGTTAATGGCAATGTAAAATTGATAGAACATTTAGAGAAAGCATTATAGCACTGTTTCTAGATATTAAAAAAAGTTTATTCCCCCAATAACTTTACTATTCTGAATCTCTCACAATGAAATGGAGGATCAGATAAAGATTTATGCATGAGGAGTTAATTGAATCATCATTTATAATGAAAATCATGAAACCATCTAAATTTCCAACAATGTTGGAATGGTGAAATTGTGCGATAACCATAAAAGGGAATATTATACAGCCATTTAGTTTGGGTCACAGAGGACTATATGGTAACTTTGGATACATTTGTGATTTAATATTGATTTTAAATGGCATACTTAAAATATGTAAAATTTGGATAAAATTAGAACATGACTGGATGAAAATAAAATGAGGGGTTATCTCAGTATGGTTGAATAACAGGTAATTTTAGGTTTCTATGTTTTATGGAAATTTTGGAAAAATTCTTTTTACTTTTATAATTAGAAAAAATTATTTAAAAATGAACAATTGTTCTCTCCTGTAACCTATGCCCCCACTGTAGGGCTCTCTGATGGCTTGATGTCAGCATAGGCTTACAAAGGCAATGGTTTGTCAGCACTGAGTCAACATGGCATGAAATAGCTGTTCTGTACATGTTCCTTGATTTGAAATTAATCTCTAGGGAGGTTGGACTTAATTACTTCCTTCTGTCAGTAGCCTAAAGAGAATTAAGAATCTTAATGTAAAGTGTCACTTTATAAAAAAACTAAACCTCAATGGGAAGAATCATGGTCACAATAAATGGTGTTGAAGCTAGACTTTATAGAAAAACATTCAAATATTATCAAGGGCAAACATAAATTTAGCTATTGAAAACTGAAAACTAAGGAAATATATTTAGAAAGTTAATCATTAAACATTTATTGAGTGTCTTTTATGTACTTGCCATTGTGGTAGAGATCCAAAGATGAATCAGATGTAGCCCTTGACCTCAAACTCATGGTCTAGTGAGTCAGATAGACATTCACACAAGTGAGCCATTGGGAAGCCTGTGTGGTAAGTCCAGTAGCAGAGCAATGTCCAGGCTGTTGGGGTCATCAGAAGAGGGCCAGTAATTTAGGCTAGGGTTGGCAAAAGGACTCTTTCTGGAAAGATATGATGGGAGATGATGTTTAATCTAAAAATGTGTAAGAGTGAGGTAGATGAAGAATAATGGACAGTCATTCTAGAGAGAAGGAACAACAAGAACCAGGGCATGGAGGTGAGACATATCCCAGCATGTTGGAAGATGGAGGGGGACATGCCTGTTACTAGAGTGCAAAGTGGAAAGTAGGTAGGGGGGTCAGGCTGAGGTAGGCAGGGAGCAGATAACAGTGCCCTCTGATGTATCCTAAAGATATTAGACTTTATTTTCTACGTAGTGGCATTTCAGGGGTTTTAAGCAAAGAGTGACATTGAGATTTGCAAATTAGGAAGACTCTGGTGGAATATACATATGGCTATTAATATGACTTAGAAGTGCAAGTCTAAAGGCAGGAAGAGCAAGCGGGAGTGGACCTAAAACATGAAGGAAACAGGACAGGGAGAAGGACAAAAATCACTAGTAGGATTGATAAAAGTAGGAAAGAAGTATCCTGTATGTATGTTTTAATACCAGTTTGTTAACATTTTTTTCCTGCATCTATATATACATAACCATATATAAAATAATAAGTAAGGACCTTATTAAGACTGTAACATCACTAATGTTTATTATCTTTAGGTGGTAGGAATTCAGGAACCAATGCCTTTTTTCTTTGTGTCTTTCAAGTATTCTCCTTTGAACATGGATTACTTTTATCATCAGAAAAGAGATAAATGATAGTACTAGGGTTAAGATATAAATCAGATTTAGGGGTGAAATTGCTATAAAAAGAAACAACATAAGGTATTGACCAAAAAATAATAGGACCAAGTGAAATGAGCTGGACACAGACAAATACTGTATGATCCCAATTATATGAGGTCTTTAGTTTAGCTCAGAGAAACAAAGTAAAATGGTAGTTGCCCAGGACCTGGGGGGAAGGAGAAGATGGGGAGCTGTTTAATGATGGGTTTAGAATTTCAGTTTTGTAAAATTCTGGAGATTGGTTGCACAACAATATAAAATGCTTAACACTACTGAACTATACATTTAAAAATGGTTCAGATGGTAGGGAACTACCATCTTACTGCACATTTTTTCCTCAGTATTTACCAAAGTTTTTAAACACAATATTTAAGATTCTTTTGGATTAGTGTTCTACCTACATTTTAATCCCTTTCTCATTTAGAAAAGAAAGTGCAGCTCGCTGCCAGAATTAATTTAATTTTACACAAACACCTTCTTTGAGGCTGAAACAAATCTGGTTTTCAATGTGAAAATAAAATATAAAAAGTGTTCTCAGAGTTATTTCTAAACAGAACATGTCTCTAACCCTAATGTAACAGAAATATATACATAAATCAGATTCATCAAATAAATTTTCAGCTAATACCGCTTAAGGCTGATGTTAACGTCACGCATAGGAATGCTACGTTTTCTAGGATTTGATATTGTTAGTGAACGAGAATTATTATATTTTATAATTGGAAGAACCACTAAAAACAGCATCTATAAATAGAATGATGTCATTTGTTTCTAAAGACTGTGGATATACTAGAGCAATGTGAAAATAATAATAAAAGCGAGATATTGCATGGCAGACTTTGGGAGTGAGGTCAGGACTGTAATCCATGCGTTATCTCAGGGTAAACTCTACAGCTGCAAGCACCACCGGCGAGAATTCTCAGGGCAAATGGGAAATGGGTTAAAAAAATATAAGATATTTGCAAGTCATGGTTGTCTCCAGTACTCTTTTGGATTTAGAAGCAGAAATATCATGAATCCAGGGTTAGGGTTTTACTGGGCCAGTGTGGAAGATAATGAGGGGAGCTCTTGAGACTTAACTCATATGGTCACATAGTCCAGAGGTAGGGGATGGTAGGAAGGAATAAGAGCTTAAGAAGGGTATGTTGGGAATTGGGAAGATGTCAAAGAGATAGGAGATTATAATCAGAATAGGAAATGGAAGTTTAAATATATTCTGTGAGAGTGATACTGACCTAACATTTATTACAAATCTGATTAATTCTCCTGTTAGATGGGAAGCTCCTTAGTGGTTGCTTGAAATTATTCTTATTTGAACTTGATAGTAGTTGTGGAAATGTGACAATACCTATATATGCTCAACAAATCCTTTTGTCACTTGAAGAATGTGTATATATTAAGTCTCACATATTTGGAAATAGCATCCCACACATTGAATTTAAATGCCTTTTGCTTGCCTGTCTTTTCCTTCTGTGGTCTTACTCTGAGCCACAGATTTTACGGTGTCACCAGGTAGGTCTCAGCATTCCATTCCGGTACCCTTCTTGTTTTCTGGGTAAGTGGAATTGATATTCCACTGAGATTTGGGGGAAATAGTATAGATTTTGACTCTACCCTGTAGAATCTGATATAACCTCTTTGGGGTAGGACCTGGACATTTATTTCTATGTTAAACAGGCTTCTTGGGTGGTCCTGATCCACACCAAAATTGCACAACTACTGTTTAAGAAATAACAACTTTGTCTTAGGTTAGATTTATCTTACTATATTTCCTTTTTGTCTATAATATTACCATTACCCAATGTTTTTAGACATTATTTAAGTTTGTAGTGGAGTCTGGAAATTGTTGTCCTCTTTTCCAAAGAAAATTTAAGTCAGATACTAATATGGATATTCTTCTTAAGAATGCAAACAAAAACAGAGGCGTGTACTATTTCATATTCGATCATGAGGAGCCAATAGCTTTGGCCTCCATTTAAAAAGGTGGATTAATTTTCTCCACATTGAGGAAATTCTTAGTTGTTTGAAACCATGTAATTTATAAGAAAAAGTTTATATAAAAGATGCTGTAATTTAAAAGACTGGGAAAGTATAACATGCTTCATTAAATGTTATAAAACTTTGACACAAATTATAGCAATGTTCAACTTTGTTGTCTAAATTATTTAATAAATGAGATTTAGAAAAACGTTGCTAGACTTATCAGTCTGGTTTAAAAAGTATATTCTAGGAATTAAATAAACTTAAATTTTATAGTTATTTGAAAGAACCTTGAAGTAGTTTTTAAAAGATGATTGATCTTTTCTAGGCCTTCTAACAGCATTTGCTTTGCTCTTCTTAGATATCAGTAAGAATCTGCTTTTACATCAGAAAGTTTAAAATGAAATATTTGTTTTTGTTGCTTTATTTTATTGTGAAATAAAACATAGGCACAGGAAATCATATAAAACTAATTTTCTAGCTTAATGAAGGCAGATACCCTTGTAGTCAACACCTGGGTGAAAAAAAAAATAAAACTTCAGGCACCAGGAGTCTTTCTTGTCTTCTGTCCTAGTCACAGCGAGGCCTTTCCTGCTACTAGTAACCACTGTACTGAATTTGTTGTGACGCTTCCTGTGTTTTTAAAACTTGTTTTATCACCCAAGTGTAGCTCTAGACACTATAGTTTATCTCATTAAAAAAAAAAAAGTTGATCTATTTTTAGTCTCTTGTGACCTATAGTAGCACTGACCAATAAATAATGGGAGCCACATGTATAATTTTTAATTTTCTAGTAGTCATATTATGAAAAGTAGAAACAAGTGCAAATAATGTTGTTGTTTTATTTAAATATATCCAAAATATTGTAATTTTGCCATGTAATATAAAACTTGAGATATTTTACATACTTTTTTGTGAGAGGGGTACCAATATTTGAAATGTGTATATTTTATATTTAATAGCACATTTCAAATTATTCCAGATTTTGCCAGTTGGAAGCCCCTTTAGCTGGCTGCTCTATACTTTTGACATGCCGCATCATTTAGGGGAGGGGATACTTCCTTACCTTCTGGCATTCAAGATGTTCAATACTCATCTTGTATCTGCTTTGTCCCACCAACCCTGGAATTGGCCATTTCTCTAGGGAGCCATTGCTCCTTTTAGTTCTAATGGTTTTTAAGACCAAGATATGGGCGATAGGTGTATGCATTATTCCTGGGTGTGTTTGCTAGGTGGCCAGAACTGGGGAATACATGTAACATGTATGTATGTGTATACATATATTGATACATACATGCACATGAGCATATACACTTTTTTTTTTGGTAACCTTAACCTTGAGTTTACAGCAGTAGTTTTAATTACAGTCTCTCCCCACCAGCATTCTATCTTGCCTTCCCCTCTTCCATACTGTATGTTCTGTCTCTCACAGTGAGAACCCTGGCACTCAGCAGTATCAGCCCATTCACTTATTTGCTCAGTCCTGTAATTCATTGAGTATAGGTTCCAAACTGCTTTTCCATTTGCCGCTACAAAAAACAAACCTACTAGAAAGGTTCAGGATTTATTTGCTATTTTGCCCCTGTAATTTAGAGTATATAGTCAAATATGGTATTTATAAATTTCTTGAATTCTTTTTCCCTCCCACCCTCCTTCAGTGTGGTTAGGATAGTTGTTTGAAATATGGAGACTATTTGTTTTGGTTTTAGGTATTTCTTCACTTACCCACCCTTACTGATTTAATTATGTATGAAACATTGTCATCTTCCAGAATTTAAAACCCAGAGGTGTGTTGCTGCCTCTTATACCTCTTCCATCCCACCTCCTCCACCCCTTGTAGGTAACGTTCATTGCTGTTTTCTAGATTATCCTTCTTATATTTCATTTTGTAAGGATAGGCCTGTATATATTTTCTTATTTTCCCCTTCTCACATACTATGTCCAGAATAGGCTAATATAATATAATATAATATAATGCAATGCAATACAATACAATACAACATAATAAATATAATTAAATGAATATAATAAATGAATATAATAAATAAATATATAATATAATATAATATAATACATATAATATAATATAATATAATATGGAGACAAAGTAGATACGTGGTTGCCTATGGCTAGGAAGGTTGGGGGCAAGTGAGGAGTGACTGCTCATGAGTACAGGATTTCTTTCTGGGATCATGACAATGTTTTAAAATTGTGATAATGGCAGCACAACTCTAAATGTACTAAAAACCATTGAATTATGCACTGTGAAAGGTGAATTATGTGGTATGTAAATTATATCTCAATAAAGACATTTTTTAAAGGTAGCATGTTATATATTGTACTCATTTTGTACTTTGCTTATTTTATATTCAGTTAACATCAGTTCATAGAGATCTTTGCTCTTTTTAATAGTTACTTAGTACTCTGTTCTGTTGATATAAAATAGTTTATGTAGCTAATTTCCTGTCCTTGGACATTTAGGTGGCTTTCAGTCTTTTTAAGTGGTACTGCAGTGAAAAACCATGTGTACCTGTACTCTCATGCTTTTGGAGGGGTATCTTCAGGGCATATTCCTAGAAATGGGATTTCTGGGTCAAAGGGAAAATGCATATGTAGTTATTAGATAATGACAGTTCTCCTCCATAGAGGTGGTCCTTTTGCATTCCCACCAGCTATGAATGAGTCTTCCCATAACCTTGCCAACAAACAGTTATTATCAAGCTTTTTAATTTTTGCCAATATGATGGCTGGAAAATATTTCATTATCCAAATTTGCTTTTCTCTTATTGTGGGTCAAGTTGAATATCTTTTAATGTTTTAAGGGCCATTTTAATATCTTTTCATAAATTGCCTTTTCATGTATTTTTGCCTGTTTTTTTTTTTTCTGTAGGATTTTTATTCTTGTTTTTCTGCCATTTAAAAAAGCTCTTTGCATAGTAGAGGTATTAACCCTTTTTCTCTGTTGTTGCAAATATTTTCTCTCAAGTTTGTCTTTTGACTTGGCTTATGCAGAAGTTTTTATTTTTATGTAACCAAATTACCGATCTTTTTTTTAATATTTGCATTTTAAATCACAGCTAAAGAGGAATTCACCTATATTTTCTTCTAGTACTTGTTGAGTTTCATATTTTACATTCAGATCTCTGATGCATTTGGAGTTTATTCTTCTGGTTAGTTTGAAGAATGAATTTAACTTTATGTTCTAAATAGCTGTCCAGTTATACCAATCTTATTTATTAAAAAGGCTCTTTGCCTCAGTGGCTTGAGATATCTATCATAGGTGTATTCTAGACTTCTGTTCCACTGACATCTCTGTACGCATGTGCTACATACTGTTTTAATCAGGCCTTTTAATGTGTTTTAGTATTTCTCATGGTTCTTCTTTTTCACTGTGTTCCTAGCTGTCCCTCTGTGTTTATTTTTACATTCAAACTTGATAAAGTATGACTATAAAACTACTGTGAAAGAGCTCATTGCTCTCTTGGGAGGGGGATTTCATAAATTTATACACTAACTTAGGGAGAATTGACATTTCATTCCCACTCTTCAAATGTCGGTGTAATTTCATTCACCTCCTCTTCATTCTTTATGCTGTTGTTTACTTCTACGTATGCTATGGACTCCACCTTACAGTGTTGTTATTTTTGCAAAACATCAGTTGTCATTTTAAGGATGTTAAAGGAGGAGAAGAAAATAGTCTTTTATGTTTACTGACATATTACCATTTTCAGCACTCTTCATTTATTTCTGTAGATCTGAGTTTTTATATGGTCTCCTTGGATGATGCTGAGATGTTCTTATCGAGAACAGGGGATATTTTTTCATTTGTTCAAGTCTACATTGGTTTTCTAGAAATGGTAGAAGAGGGTGTTCTTACCTTTTATGAGAAAAGCACTGAATATAGTAAGACTAATTATATTCTTGACCATTAATTATGCCTCAGTGGGCTGATTTTTAGTTTTATAGGAAATATATAAAGTTTAATGACTTAAGGTAATTTGTATGTAAGAGAGTTACCACATTACATCTCATTTCCAGGTTCGCTGCTTTTGCCATTCAGTATATTGCTAGTCACCCCACCATGAGGCTTAGGAAATACTGCAAGGTAATTTTAATATTAGACATAGCAAAACATAATTAAGAATGTAAATCTGCTCAAAGTGCTTTATGTTCTGTAACGTGCTGTGCAGTCCCAAATTAATGATGTTTTGGTTGTCTCCGTTATCTTCTTCATTAATAGAACAATTATAGTGTTGACTGAAAATTAGTAGTATTTGGAACCTATGTCTATGTTTCTACTCTATTTAAAACCAATCAGTTTAAAAATTTAACAAATCTTTCTTAAAGGCTAGAGTTTCAGTCTTTGTTTAAAAGAAGCCATGACTACTGTGTTTCAGTTAAAACCTCTTTATCTTATTACTTTTTTCTATTATGTCTTTAGGTGTTTCATGATAATCTCTAAGCAGTATATCCAGTCTATAAATAAGTGTTTGATTGATTTTTACTAATGAATTTTAGGAAGTTTTGCCAAATATGGATTTTAGTCACTGGCCTGTAGGGACTTAGTTTTTTCCTTTTGCCATCAGTGGAACTGTAATGCACGAGTGTCATATGTCAGCAGTCTGATTGTGACAATTGATTTGTTCACTTACCAGTGAAAGACAAGATTATCCTTTAAAAGAGACCGTGAGAAAGCTAAGATTCAAACAGCTAAACATTCCAAATGGGTAGAGCTTCAACTAGGGTGCTTTTTTTGAGAAGAATTAGGTTACGTGTTGATGGAAATCTGTATTTGTTGATGTTTTATATTGTACTTATGTACTTATCCCAAGAATTGTCCTTAACATTATAGATAATAATTTTGTGAGGAATCTCACTTAAATGCCCATATCTAAATAACTTTTCTATGAATTTCTCTAAAAACAGAAATTTTTCTATTTTTAAAAAATATTAATAAACCTAATTTTAATGACTTGTTCCATAATCAATAACTTTTTCATACTAAGCAAAAACTACATTATGTAAGAGACCTTCCAACTATGATGTACTATCTTTATCTTTGTAAGTGGTGAACAGGGAGAACATGTAGAGAGGACACTAATATTCATTATACCTCTTCTAAAAGATATACGTGTGTTTTCACTTAATCTTAACAATAGCTCTATGAAGTAGATAGTATTAAATTTTATTTTACAAATGAGAAAGTTAAGAGCTATTAACTAACTACTAAGGTCACAGAGCTTATGAGTTGTGGAAATGAACTGTAAAAACATAATTGCTTTGATTTCTATTACCTCCTGCCCATTTCAAAGCTCCACAGATAATTTACATAATGCGGGGAATATATAGGTGACACAAATCTTTCTTAAAGGCTAGAGTTTCTTTCCTTTCCTCTCATCAAATTCAGTTATTGGAAGATCCAACATAAAAATAGTGAACTGACTTGCATTTTATCTCCTCCCTGCTCTTTCCTCACTTTCTGAAAGTTCTTAGGTACATTGAGCTAACATCTCTTTCTAGATTTATAACTGAGAAGAAACAAACAAACCATGTAAGTCACTAGATAGTTATTAGCCTGTTAACAATGGGAAGTTTGCTAAGATGATTCTCAATCACTATTTCAATTTTCTGTGTAATTTATAACAAATTAGATTTCTGTCTTTTCATGTTGCCAATGAGATGAATACACAATGACTTGTCAGTGTTTAAATAATATATACTTTTATTTTCAGAGCTCTGTATTGTTAGCTATTGTGTTCAGCTCTCTAACTGTCTTAGTTTATGGCTCAGAAATTCTTATTTTGAAACTCTTGCCCTGGGAGTGCCTTAGATTTCAAATGTGATTTATACTTTTTGCAGAGTTATTCTCTCATTTGGTCTTATTGTACTAAATAAAAGGTATACCTCTTTTTCCAGACATTGCATTATTTCTAAAGTCACTTTGAATCTAAACCATGTAGTGCCATGTGAAAGGCTATGTAAGACATTTTATCATTTAAATTTATCTCATAAAAAAAGAAAAGGAAACAAAGTACACATGAAAATAGCTAGCAGTGCTGTTGATTTTGTTGTGCATTTTCTCCTTTGTTTCTCAAGAGACATCTAGCTCTGGCTTTTGTCTGATGCCTTCATGGTGACATCTGGTTGGTAGAACAAATTTTAACCATGTATTTTACTTGATCTCAATCTGATATTGGCACAGAGGTGGTTTTGATACTGAGTGTGATGAAAAGAAGTGGTGGTGCTAAATAAGAATAAGGAGATTTTATTTAATACTTATAAATATTTTTGACAGAAGATGTTAATGAATTGGATTCAGTAGAGTTTGGGTTTTGGAATAGTTCTCCCTGTTTTAGCTTCTTTCTAATTCAGTGTTGAGTCACAATGACTCATTGATCTAAGGTTGCTTTTCTTCCAAAGAGCTGAAAGCACTTTAATAGGGAATGTCTGTGCTCTTGATATCTGCCCAGGAGTGGGCAAAAGGAGAGTTGAAGTAACAAAAATTAGTAAGCAGTGGCAGTGGAACTAATGTGTCTCCTGCATCTTGGCTAGAGCTGCCTTTGCTGTGGACTAGACTTCAGAAAACTCCGGTTTCTCTTCAGGTCTGTTCCTAAAAGAGCAAAGGCCTTGATTCATCTGCAGAATGTTCTTGTTGTCCCAGCCTCACCAGTTTGTCACATTAGTCAGATCTCCTACCTTAATGAGTAAGGCTCCCTGGGTGAGCTGAGTGTTTTTTGAGGTGCATGCATTCTCTCTCCCTGTCACTTTTTAACTCCTAGAGCAGAGATTCCATTAGGGCTTTGTGAGAGAGGAAGCCTGTGCTCAGCATCACATCAGCCTTGGGCTAACTGAATGTGCATGAGTACTGGCCCCAGTTACTTCTCACCACTTTTTGCCTCTGTGGCCAGTATTCTTACAGTACTAGGCACGATGCTGTGCAGGTATTGGGTATGTAGAATTTTTTTGCTGGCTTTGTATTATTTTTGTTTCGCTTTTGTTCTTTCTTTCTGGTGATTTCTAATTAAACACCTTAATAGTTCTCTGGCAAAGTTCACAGCCACACCACAGCTTCTCACCTTATCTGTTTTAACACTCCCTCTGGTTTCCCTTGACAGATCTCATAGAAAGGAAAGGAATGTGTGTCTTCCATAGAAGCCAAGGGGACCCCTAAAACACTCATTTTAATAGGTTCCACCTGTTAAAGGTTCCACCTTGCTTACTAAGCAAATGTTTTTAATGCTTAAAAAAAAAAGGCCTATATAAATGTAAAGTTGAGGTGTTTATAATTTCATATACCTGATAGATTCAGTAATATTCATCATTCCAAAATTGTTTTGATTTTAAACTTTTGAAAATAATGTACTTAAGATGATTTTTAAATGGTGGCTCGATGGGGAAAGAGATACAGATAACATTTTTAGCATCTAACCAAATTATTTTACTTCTAAAACTGACTTGCTCCTTCCAAGGAACAGTGTGCTGACTGACAGTGCCTGCAATTAAGAAGAGCTCACCTTTGTATATGACAATTTTGTATCTTACAGCAAGCATTATTACTAATGGAAGAAAAGAATCCTGCCTTCTTGTTTAAACCTTAAACGAGTAACATCAGTATGTATCCACATTACTGTTAGTGCATTAATATGGTATTAAAATCACTTTACAATCACAAATGGATGAATAGTTTATTCATGTGGGAGCTCCTTTTTTCTCCATACATTTTACTTTTAGTCTCTGAATTGGCATCCTTTGACCTAGCTTTCTTCCTCTGTAAGGCCGTAGGCACTGAGTATCATCATTGTTCCTGGGTGTAGAAGTCAAGATGTTTCTTCTACATATGCCTTCCTGAGAAAACCTGAGTTCTTGCAAAATCACACATTAAAATAACCGAGCTTAAGATAAAAATAGGGATAGGAGCTGGCCACTCAGAATTTATGTGACTTTGTAACCAGATCACTAATAAACTCAAGCACCAAAAAAATAACTAGCACAAAGGGAGATAATTTGAGGGACAGTCCAGGCAGGGAGCTCAGTACAATGGAAGGCTGCTGCAAGGGATATTAAAATGTATAAAAACACTTTACTTTCTGAAGCAGCTTCGGAATTCAGAAAAAATTTGTGAGGGAAATGAGTCACGCTTCAAATTGCCAGTTTTGTCACTCCAAACCCACATGACCTTTATAGTTTTTGCTGGTTTCTCTTTTCTCCAGCAGTAGTCCCTTGCATGAACCAAGACTCAGACCTGTAGTTTTGTTCATTAACTGGATTATTTATCTTTTTAAAAAGTCTATTTGTATACAATAGCCAGAAAGGGAAAACAGCCTAAACCCTCATCGATGGTTGAATGGTTAGACAATATGTGTGGTATATAAACAGTGCAGCGGAATATTATTCAGCTTTAAAATGGAAGGAAATGCTGACATATGCCACAACTTGAATGAACCTTGAAGATATTATGCCAAGTGAAATAAGTCAGTCACAAAAAAAGAACATATATGTATGATTCCTTGTACGTGAGGTACCTGGAGTAGTCAGCTTCATAGAGACAGAAAGTGGAATGGTGGTTGCCAGGGGCTAGGGAAGGAGGGTATATGAGGGTTTTGTTTAATGTGTACAGAGTTTCCGTGTGGGAAGATAAAAAAAAAGTTCTGGAGATGAATGGTGGTGGTGGTTGTATAACAATGAATTTACATAATACTATTGAACTATGGACTTAAAATGATTAAAATGGTAAATTTATGTTATGCATATTTTATTTACTGCAAATATTTTTAAAAATTTATTTGTAAGTTATACATTGTAATAGATGAAAAATAGTCTTTTATCTGTTGGTTGCAAATATTCTGCATTGTTGTTTGTCTTTTGACTTCATAGTTTTTGGTTATATAGACACTTTATATTTTGTGGAGTTGTGTGTGTGTTGTGTTTATAAACATCTTCCTCAATCCCAACATTGTAGAATATAATGAGAGTTACCCATGTTTTCTTCTAGCACTTTCACCTCTTTTTATGTTTAAATCTTTGCTTCATATGTTGTTTATTTGTGTGTTGGGAATTTTGTCATATAGGACAGCACAGCATGTATACTTCTAGTGCTTTATTATTTTCAAGGATTATTAGGACTGCCAGGAAACAATCTTTTCTCTCTGTTTGATTCTTATGAACTGATGAATTTTAACTTGTGTATGGTTGTCAGAATGGCGAGGTGAGGGAAATGAAAGACGCATAGCGACATGAAATCTGTGCCTCCAAGGCAACTATTTGATAAATTCTGAGGACCTTGACAATGTGCTGGCCTAAAGCAAGGTCATATTTCCTTCCTTCTTGGTGAGCTTAGCAAAATATATTTTTTTTTAATGTGGGAAAGCATGGAGCAGAAGGTTGACAGTGTCCCTTAGGAAATAACATCTCATTTAAAAAGCATAATCATGTTTGGAAGCAAAATAACTGAGCTTGGTACCCCAGGCTTTCTTCTGAGATACCTCTACTTAAAATTCCCAGAGGTGGCTGCCCTTGAGACATAGTGTGGAGGAAAGTGACAGGCTCCAGTTCCATCATTAGAAGTCTCAGCTGTAAGGAGAGTTAACTTAATGCTAGTAGCTGCCAGCAGAGAACTGGAGTTGGGTGAGTAGGGGCATATCCTAGTGATATGTGGAATATTGCAACACTAGACCAGCGGTGGTCCAGGTGCCAAGTTGGGGAGACATTCCGAGTCCATAATCAATTTTTTTCATTCACGGTTTGGTGGAAAAAAGTCGACTTGTACCTAGAAGAACTTTGTCCTAATTTCTGCTCTGCCTCTAACTAATTAATTGACATAGGAAAGTCAGTTAACCAATGTAGGCTTCATTTTTTTATGTCTGTGAAATGAGGCAGTTGAATCTGATAATCTCTAAAACCTCTCAGATATCTTTAATATTTTATGTAAGGCATTGGCATAGAGGGCTTCCACCACTTTTTGGTGCATGTTCCATGGCCTTTTCAGCGTTTGCCTGTCCCTCACCCACCCCACCATCTCACACACAGGAAAATAGGCACACAGATGCATTTGATTCCAGCTGCGATCAAGAAAGCAAAAGATCTTGGGCCTATTCCAAGTGGCTTTAAGCTTGACCTTATTTTCTTTTTGTTAGGGAGTTGCATTAATAAAATTGTACATAATGACATAAATATATGTCTTCATGGATATGTGAACAATAATTCATGTATAACAGTTCTTGGAAAATCTAGAAATATGATTTTTAGATTATTTAGATGATAGAATATTTCTAGCATACTAGAAATATAGGAAAGAGTGTATGCTAACTAGCACACTGAACACAAAGGAGCATGTTGTTGTTTCACTGGAGTCAGTGCATTGGTTGGATTGGGTTCAGGAATGAATTTTACTTTCCTTTTCCCAAATTTGGAAGAAAGAATTCCTGGAGTAGACTGGTTTGGATTTGACATTGAGGGGATGGGCAGATGGCAAGGGTAGGACTATGAAAGTTTATTATCTAATAAATGTTGGATATCAGGTTAGGTGTTTTATATATATAATTTCTCATCCTGTAAGTAATCCTACAGAATGAGTGTTATTATCCTCATTTTTTCCAATGGGAAAATTGAGACACAGAGAGTTTAAGTCTCCCAAGGTTTAACAGCAAATAAGCAATGAAAAGCAGTTCTTTCGGACCTTAGAGCTCATGTTCTCTTATATATACTGTGCCATCTGTTTTTCATCCTTTTAGAATTGGTGAAGATCTATACAATGCAAAGCATTAACATTACATGTATTTTCCCCGAATATGTCTCCTTACATAGGATCCCATCTGTGCTTTGCGGAAACATAGTTAACGTGATTATATAATGATAAAAATATGTAAAATTAAGTAGACCAAAATATTTGATCAATTGGAGTCCTAATTGTAAGCCACAATTAAGCTAAATTAAGAAATTTATTAAAAGTATATTTTGAATAGCTCACGGCCTCTCTGAAAGGGCCTGAGAACCAGTCTGAGAGGCTAGAGGGCCAGGAACAGGGCCTTAGAGCTTTGGATTACATTGCAGAGCTGATGAGCGAGGGCTTGCTGCTGCTGCCACACACAGGGACACTGCAACTTGTCCCATCCATGTCAGTATCGTCAACACTGGATACTGCTTTGTCTTTTCAGAAACTGGTTGTAGTTGCCACCACCCAACACTGATAATGGATTCTGCATGGTCCCTTACTTTTGTCATTAACTTTTGGTTCAAATACTAGGGATGAGTATTTGTAATCAACATGGCCTTGTTTATGTGCCTATGTCCTAGATTAAGAGAAGTGAAAGGGGGAATACCTGGCATTTTCTGCTTTGATAATAGAAGGAGGACTGTTTCATAAGGTGGGGAATTAAAATCTGGTGGCCAACAGAATGATAAATGACTCCAGTGGGTGACAGTTGCTTTAGCAATTCTGGGAGGTTGTGGGGGGCAAATTGATCATCAAACTATAGGAGAGACTGCTAAAGATAAACACATAAGATTAAGGAAAAATCAGTTTTACTTAAAGTATAAAAGCAAGCACAATCTGAGTTCAAAGAAAGTGAAGTGATATTAACTGATGAATGGATAAAACATTGTATTCAAACAACGGAATATTCAGCAATAAAGAAAAGTGAAGTAGATACATTTATGACTTGGATGAACCTTGACAACATTATGCTAGGTTAAAGAAGCCAGTCACAAAAGACCACATATTGTTTGATTTCATTTACATGAAATCTCTAGACTAGACAAATCCATAGAGACAAAAAGTAGATTAGTAGTTACCTAGGGTTTAGGGGGTAGGGATGAAGTGGGGAGTGACTGCTGATGGGTACAGGTTTCCTTTTGGGATCATGAAATGTTCCAGAGTTGATTGTGGTGATGGTTGCACACCTGTGTGAATATATAAACTTATGATTTTTTGACTTTTCAATGATACAAAAGCAATATGCATACTAAATTAGATTTATTATCAAATAGGCTTTGTTAAATGATTTTGCCCAACTGTAGGCTACTGAGCACCCATTTCAGGTAGGCTAGGCTAAGCTACAGATATTCAGTAAGTTAGGTGTATTAAATGCATTTTCAACCTACGATATTTTTGATTGACAATGGGTTTATTGGGACATAATCCCATTGTAAGGTGAGGAGCATCTGTACTAAACATTGAAACATATAGTTTAAGTGAATGAATTGTATGGTATATGAATTATAGCTCAATAAAGCTGTTATCAAATAAAAAAAAGTGAGAGAATTTAGGAAACAAGCTATCAATTGATAGCAGGAAAGAATTTGTTTTTGCTTTTGAAATATGGTTAGAGGGACAGCACTCAGACTCATTTGTCTTATCACTTTCTTCTTTGTAGCTCGACCCAGGGAATCTGTGTGAGAAAGGGAAGAGAGGTAGCTCATGGTTATTGCTGAGGAAAAGGATCATGAGTTGTTCACTGCTAATTAATAGTTGACTGGTATTTCCATTTATGAAATTTAACAATTAGGAGTTAGAAATAGAGTCTGATTTAAACTTCTAACTGAATGTCATGTTTTAGACCTTAAGGAAATTATGTTGTCATTGAAGAAAAATATTTTAATTGATTTATCTGGCTATGCAATCAGATTTTATTTTCCTGAAACTCTATCCAGTTTTCCACACTAGAGTTGCAATCTCAGACAGTTGAGGACATTTAGACACAATGTAGCTTTGTGGGAGAAGTGACCTAGATCCCAGTGGGTTTCAAGGACTCATTTCTATAGAGCAATTACAATTTCATAGTCCTAGAAAAGCTTAGAAGAAAAAGGTGGTGGTGGAGGAAAGGGTTCTTAAATACAGATGTAGTACTAGGACAAGAATACATACGATAATTATGACCTTGGCATTCACTATGAATTTCACTAGAATTGCTGTCAATTACACTTTCCATTCTGTGTACTTGAATATAAAAAATAACCTAACTATAGTTCAAGGATCCTCAGCTTTATAACCTAAATGAACGAGTTGGTTTGCACTCTGAGAACAGTCTTTTGGAGAGAAAAATTACCTGAGAGATTAGTTTCTCTACAAGTTAGAAATCTTACTAAAATTTTGTGCTGCAGCTTGCAAATTAATAATAAAAAAGTCTTTTATTGAAGGAAATGAATATAAAAAATTTTAAATGAATGTTGCATTTTTAAGAGGGAAATAGTAGAATGAAATAGATTACACATAGTAGCAAAGTATTTGGGCCTCTAGCAATTTCTAGTCCTGAAATTGTATGTTAGCTGGATCAGTAGGGAAAATTCAGTTTGGACATCAGTAATTGCTGATGTGAACAGTACAAAGAACTACATTTGAAAAGTCCTCTGTCATATGTGAACCTCTTTACTGTGCTCTCTGGGCAAGGATGAGAAAAGATCATTGGTTTTTTACCACTGTTACTCCCTTGGTGGTTCTAAAATGCCTACTGAATGAAGTGCAGGCCCCTCATTTAAGCATTTGACCACCTGCTACTGGGACCTGTCTCCTACATGCCTTTCCAGTATATTATACTTAGAGCTAATGCTTTCATCAAGTTGGATTCCTTCCTCCTATCATTCTTTCCTGCCTCTGTCTTATAACATTACAGCATTTCTTCCCTTGACTTAGAATGGCCTACTCTTCTTTGTATCTCCTGGCCCTGATCATACTCTTCTTCTATCTAGGACTGTTTCAAATACTATATTTTGAACACCACGAAGCCCTCTCTTAAGCCCCCTAGAGCTTCGGGACCATAGCACTTCTATTTCTTTTTGTGTTTGTCATATTTTTGCCTTGTTTCATAGCTATTTGTATGTGCCATGGATTGAACTGTGTCCCTTCAAAAGGTATGTTCAAGCCTTAACCTCCAATACTTGTGAATATGACCTATCTGTAAATAAGGTCTTCATCAAAATACTCAAGGTGAGGTGACACTGAATGAGCTTAGACAGTAATTCAGTGACTGGTGTTCTTGAGGAGGGACCTGAATTGAGTCTCTTATAGGTAGCACATGTCAGGGTCTTGTTTTCTTATCCATTCAGCTACCTTATGTCTTTTGATTGGAGCATTTAACCCATTTATGTTTAATGTAATTGTTGATATAGTTATTGGCATTTTATTCATATTTTTAAATTTTTTTTTTTATTTTTTTAAGTCCCTTTAACATTTGTTTTGTGGTGATGAACTCTTTTAGCTTTTCCTTGTATGGAAAGCTCTTTATCTGCCCTTCAATTCTAAATGATAGCTTTTCTGGGTAGAGTAATCTTGGTTGTAATTCCTCACTTTTCATGACTTTGGATATTTCATGGCAACCCCTTCTGGCCTTCAAAGTTCTATTGGGAAATCATCCAATGGAGCTCCTTTGTAGGTAACTAACTGCTTTTCTCTTGCTGCTTTTAAGATTCTCTTTGTTTTTAAACTTTGGCATTTTAATTATGATATGTCCGATGTGGGCCTCTTTGGGCATGTCAACTGTAATTGAAAAATAAGGTTACTTAAAAACAAAAAAAGAGGGGAATTTGGATACAGAGGAGAGACATAAGTGGAAGAGTGCCCTGTGCCCACAGAGGCAGAGATTGAAGTGATTCAGCTACATACTAAGGAGCACCAAGGAATGCCAGTAACACCAGAAGTTAGGAAGAGGCAAGAAGGATCCTCTCCTAGAGCCCTCAGAGAGAGACATGCCAGTACATTAGTATCCAACTTTTAGCTTCCAGAACTGTGTGAGAATATCCATTGTCTTAGGTTTCTTTCAGTTTGTGGTAACTTTATTAAAACAGCTCTGGGAAACCAATACAGTGTGTTTATCTAATCATTATGCTGTAAGTTGGTTAAATTTGGGCTGTGATTTATTCATCATTCCTTCAGCATTGACAGATTCATTCAGCTACTTATGTTTTCGAGACATAATTTATGTACACTCTTTTTAGGCATGTATATGTAGTCTTTTTTGGCCCCCAACATAATATCAAGACATAGAACACTTTTATCAACCCAAAAGTTCCTTTGTGTCCCATTGTAATCCCCTTTCCCTACCTCCAACCCCTACCAATTACTGATTTGTGGATTTTGTCATTTTCATAATGTCATATAAATTGAATCATATAGTATGTAGCCTTTTGCATCTGGCTTCTTTAACAGTGCATAATGCGTTTGAGGTTCATCTGTGTTGTCACACGTATCCGTGCGTTCCTTTTTATTGCTCATTCAGCTAATTTTTTTGAGTATTATGTGCTAGCTATTGTGCTAATGCTCTGCAGATATAGTAATGAACATACCTACTCTCTTGGTATTTATGGATCAGACAGGTACAAAATGAAAGAATATTATGAGATCTATGGCCCTGCCACCCTGAACATGATCTTGTCTGATCTTGGAAGCTAAGCAGGGTCAGGCCTGTTTAGTACTTGGATGGGAGACCACTTAGGAAGACCAGGTGCTGTAGGGGCAAAAAAAAAAAAAAAAAAAAAAAAAAAAAAGAATATCATGAGTGCTATGATGATGAAAGTGCAATGTATTATGGAAGCACAGAGGAAAGACATTAGCTTAGATATGCAGGATTGTGGATGGCTTCCCAGAGGAACATCAGTTCCTGAATTTGAGAATGAAGATGAGTGATTAAACTCCAGGCAGGTGATGAGAGGGATGAAGTAGGCTTGTACCAGCTTGAAATTGACCATAGTAGGGTATTTACACCATAGATTTTGTTAAATACATCAAATCAGGACGTTTTTTCCCAGTAAGTTTGCTACACACCACACTGGAGGACAAATAGGAGATAGTTGACAATGAAAGCAAGAAGGAACTAAAATAAATCCAATACAGTTGATATACAGAATATCAGGGGAGAATTGAGGGCCGAAGAATTGAGTGGGACCAAGATTATATTGGGGGATGTAAGCCATGTTTAACAAGCCCTAAAGTCCTTTTTTGCTAATTTTAATATCTCTGTCAGTTCTGATTTGGCTTCAGTTGATTGATTATTCTTTTCACTAGGGAGAATCATTCTCCTGCTTCTTTCAGAGCCAGGTAATTTTTGATTGCATGTCAGAAATTGTGAATTTTACCTCTTGAGTATTTCATAATCTTGAATTTCTATAAATCTTAGGTAGTTTTGTTCTGGTATGCAGTTAAGTTTTACTTGGAAACAGCTTGATCTTATTGGGTCTTGCTTTTAAGATTCCTTCAGTGGGACCAGACCAGTGTTTAGCATTGAGTTAATTATTCCTGCTACTGCAGCAAGACCCTTTTGAATACTCTACCTGATGCCCCATAAATCATAAGGTTTTCTAGTCTGACTGGTAGGAACAAGTGCTGTTCCTGGCCCTGCTTCGAGTACCGGGTAATGGTTTCTGTAATCCTTTTTTGGATGGTTCTTTTCTTGGCCTGGAGTAGTTAGTTCCTCATACTTAGGCAGTGGTCAGAGTCTGCTGAATACTTGAGGGGGACCTTCTCTAGATCTAGAGTTCTGTCTCTGAAGCTCCCTCCTTTCTGGGATTCTCTCCTGCAGACTCTGTTTACCTTGATTTCCCTGGATTCTTGGTTCCATCTTCTCATCTTAAGGAATCTGCTGAACTCTGTTTATTTACCCCCAGATTTTTCAGTTGTTTCAGGTAGGGTTAGTTGGATTCCTGGTACTCCATCTTGTCTGGAAATAGATGTTAAACTTTATCTAAAATTAGTGG
The DNA here is from genome assembly GCA_030015415.1 of Cynopterus sphinx. Lineage (NCBI taxonomy): Eukaryota > Metazoa > Chordata > Mammalia > Chiroptera > Pteropodidae > Cynopterus > Cynopterus sphinx. Next base: position 81,009,589 of record CM057384.1, read on the forward strand.
AGGGCAGTTGAAGAGAGATTTAAATAAGGGTCTGACAGAATCAGAGTTGCATATTTAAAAGATCAATTTGAACATAAGATAGAGAAGGGATTGTTCTACTGGAACATTACCTGCTGGAGTTGCTGGGGTCCTAAAAAAACAATATTGGAAGTAGGTAAACCAGTTAGGATGCTACTGCAGTAATGCAGTTAAGTGACAGTGATGACCAATACAAGGGAATCATCAGTATGGATTGACAACAGTGTAATCATGTCAGAAATATCTGTGAGGTAGAAAATATGAACCAAAGAACAACAATGGGAGATCAGTAGGTTAAGCTTCAAAAACAACAAATCTGTTACAGCCTAGATCTTATATATATATTTTTAAAGGGTATTGCCAACCTAGAGAGTAAGAGTGAGCTAGTGTGAATTCAGAGAGGCTGTCTACCAGAGGTAGAATTTGAAAACTTGAGTACAGGTGTTATAGAGCTAAGCTCTTGAGAAATGTTAAAAGAGAAAACATGTTTTCAACAGAGGAACATTCGTAGAATTGGGGGCTCCAAAATGTGGTTGAAGTTTAGTTCCCAGATATCACCTTTTAATCACACAGATTAGACCTAACAATTAGCATCTAAGGAAGTATTAATTAGAGGAAATTGAGTGAAAAAATGGAGAGATTTATAAGCAATTAAATTAAAACACCATTATGCTGTTTTAATAAGCAAGAAACCTTATACTTTAAATACTTAATAAATATACTTAATAAATAATAAGCCTTCTTATATTTGTGAATATAAGTATAACAATTATTGATAGGGCTTTCAGGAAATAGGTAAAATAATTTAAAAGACTTTTTCCCTTCAGTAGACACAAATAGTAGAATATATATTTCAAGAGAGCAGGGACCTTTTTATAACCTTCTAAATCTTCAGCTTCTAGTCTGGCACATAGTAGATGCTTAATAAAATTTGTATAAAAGTAAATGAGCACATTGCGAGTGGACTTGCAAATTGGATTCAGTAAATCAATAGAGCAACATACGAAAATAGAATTAATGTATATTTTATCCTTGGCGCAATAATTCCAGTTTGTAAAATAAATGTTAATAATTAAAAATGCCAATCTCCCCCGCAAAACCCTAAAGTGTGAACCTTGAAGAATCAGCTATAGGGAAGCAACATGCATTTGACAGATTTTTTTTTTTCTTTAAGGGGAAAAATCCCTGTAACTATAATTGTGTGTGTTCTTTCACTTTTAGTTTGATTTGGGTATTAGCTGTCAGTGGAAAGAAAGTTGTTTGCCTGAATTCTTTCCTGAGTGGAAATTTTTACCAGCAAGGAGCAGTGAGATCCTGAAAAAGGTCTGTCAGTGCCTTGATATTCTGTAGCCACGGTATTCAGAGCAGGTGCCTTCCAGAGAGTTGACAGGATTCAGCAGTTTCTTCCCAGTTCTCCATTTTTAGGAGCTGGTAAAGAGCTATTTAAAATGATCAGCATCAGGGTTGTTCTTTCTTCGCACTCTTTTCTGTTTGAGAAACCTCAAGAAGGAACTTGGTATCATCAATGGAACATGGTAACTGTACTCTCTTCCAAATGCTTCTCTGATTCCACATTTGATGTGAGCCACAGGTAGCTGATCAGAGGTGCTGCAGGAGTAGAGGAAGGACCCCATGGAGTGCATGCTCCTTCCTGCTGTTCCTAATTACCAGCAACACCTCCAGTCAATTTCATTTTCCTTGTAGTAGCGACCACAGTTTTTCTTCAGTAAAGTACAAAAAGAACAAAAGTAAGTTTCTAAAGAATTTATATTAGGTCATTATTTGTTGCAAAAAATGGCTTAAAAGCAGTGAATCCTCAAGAAAATACTGCTTTCTAATACAAGAAAAGCTGGTATGTAGGAATCTCTTCTTATACATTGAAGATTCCCTGTGGATGAATTTCTAAAACTTGTGTATTAATAACAAGGGCAGTATTTTAAAGCCACATTTTCTAGTAAATATTTTAGGACATTTTTAATTATTATTTTTTCAACTTTATTAAGAAATGACAAATACAATTGCATATATGTAAAGTATGCAACATAATGATTTGATATTCATTGTGGAATTATTACCAAGATCAAGATAAATAACACATCCATCACCTTACATAGTTAACCATTTCTGTTTTTTTGGTGATGAGAACACCTAAGGTCTACTCTCAGCAACTTTCAAGCATACAGTGAAATACAATATTATTATCCATAGTCATCATGCTTTAATTAGACCCTCAGAACTGAAAGTTTGTATCCTTTGATGTACGTATTCCATTTCCCCTGCTCTCCAGCCTTTGGCAACCCTCATATTCTCTGTTTCTACATATAAGGGAGATCATTCAGCATTTGTATTTATATTTCTCTGTCTGGCTTATATCACTTAGCATAATGCCCTCCAGTTTCATCTATTTTGCAAATGACAGGATCTCCTTTTTTTTATGTCTGAATATATTGTGTGTATGTGTGTGTGTGTGTGTGTATAAATATATATGTACAAATAACTAAATACTTGACTATTATGAAAAATGCTGCAGTGAACATGGAGTGCACATATCTCTTCAAAGTCACAATTTAATTTGTTTTTTGGACATTTACCCAGAAATGGGATTGCTGGATCACATGGATCACTCTATTTTTAATGTTTCGAGGAACTGCCACACCGTTTTCCATAATGGCTGTATTAATTTTCATCCCCACCAACAGTGTTTAAGGGTTCTCTTTTCTGCACACCCTCACCAGCATTTGTTTTCTCCTGTCTTTTCTGTAATGGTCTAACAGGTCTGAGGTGGTCTCCTTCTGGTTTTAATTTGTGGTTTCCCTGGTGATTGGCGATGTTAGGCACCTTTTCATGTACCATCTGTATGTTGTCTTTAGGAAAATGTCTGTTCAGATCCTTTGCCCATTTTAATTGGATTATTTACTTTTTTTTACTATTGAGTTGTATGCATTTTTTTTCTATATTTTGAAAATTAACTCTTTATCAGATATGCTTTGCAAAAATTTTCTTCCATTCTGTTGGTTGACTTTTCAATTTATTGATGGTTTCCCTTGCTGTGTAGAAGCTGTCTAGTTTGATGTAGTCCCACTTGTTTATTTTAGCTTTTATTGCCTGTGCTTTTGGTGTCTTAACTAAGAAATCATTGCTAAGACCAATGTCAAGGAGCTTTTTTCCCTCTTCTTTATGGTTTCTGGTGTTAGATTTAAGTCTCTAATCCATTTCTTGTTAACTTTTGTGAGTAGCATTATATAGGGTTGCAATTCCTTTCTTTTACATATGAATATTCAGTTTTCCAAGCATCATTTATTGAAAAGACTATCCTTTCTCCATTGTGTGTTCTTGGTGCCTTTGTCAAAAATTAGTTGACTGTAGGACTTGTTCTCTTTTTACTGATCATGTTCATAGCTCATTGGCTCAAATTGTGGCATTTATTTACTTTGGGTAGTGGTAACTTTTAGCATATTTTCATTTTCGAGAGCCGTCCTTAGTCTCTCTTTATCTTCAGTTTTGAGGGCAGTTGAAGATCTTTGTATCTTCTTCCCTTGTGTTCTTAATTGAGGTCCATAATTTACCAGAAAGTTCTGATTGTAAATATAATTCTGTATTTTATGTTTCTGCCATTTATTTTTGGCAAGGTTTGCGAAAATAACATATCATATTTTTTTTTATCTCTTAACCCTTTTATGTCACATAGACCACTTACATTCATTTACTAATTTGCTCTTTGAATTCTACCTCACTCATTTGCTTATTCTTCCATGCAAGGATTTATGCATTCTTTATACAGTAAACAAGCGTTTACTGACTGCCTACTGTGTGCCAGAAACTGTACTGGTCCTAGGAGTTACGTGATAGAATGGGCTCTGACAATTAAAAATCTTAAGACAATTGCTTTAGTAAAGGTGTGTATTAAATACAGAAATGATCTTGGTTTTGTATGGAGCAAGGTGGTGTGAATCCCCCACAAAGATGAGATCACTGCCTACCTCAGTCAAACCACTGAACGAATAATTTGCATTACTTCTTTTCTTTCAGAAGTAGAAAAAAACTTGCAGTCTCAGGGATCAAAAGCCTAGGAACTATCAGTGATAACGTTACCACCACCAGAGTAAGACCAGTGTGGCACATGGTGAAGAACCTGAGTTGATACCTTGTGAATTGGTTTTGTGTGAAGTCTGGTATTGCAGAACACTGGTTTGTAGCCACCTTGCCGTGCCCCAACCCATCGGTGGGAAGCACATTTATTCGCACGTCGTTTTTACAGTTAGGCTTTGTGACAAGGCCTCCCTGCCCCCAGTCAAATTGTATCCTGGATTTTCTGTACCCCCGTGTGGGGAAAAGGAGCCATAGGTGCTTTATAAGTCTATGCAAAGTAAATGTGTAATGTGTCAAGTGGTGGTAAGTGCTGTGCAGAAGGACATGACCCGAAGAAGATTAAAACCAGTTTGCACATTGTTTGCTTTAATTTTGACAGGAAGGCAAAACAAAAACTTTATGATTTAAATTACTCTGCATATGATTTATTTAAATCATAGCTCAGCAGAATTATATTTTAGTGTTTTTCAAAAATAAAAATAAAAGTGAAGAAAATCTAATGGGATGAGAAAGCAGGTTGAGAGGTATTGACTAATTAGGCTGTTTCAGTGTATATTTCCTCTAATAAAAGATTAATACTCCATCTTGCCACATTCTTACTAACGCTAGATTTCTCATTCTTTAAAGTTTTTGTCTTACTGTCAAAAAGTGGAGTGGTCTCAGGATTGTTTAAATTATCTCACAACTAGCAACTTTGGGCACCTTTTTCTGTTATCTCAATTTATTCTTTTGTCTTTAGTTCTGTTCTGTTGAATGTCTTTTCTGAGTTGATTTTTAGGTGCTCTTGGTGTATTAAGGATATTAGCTCTTTCTCTTTTTTATGTTGCTAAATTTTAAATTTCTAATCTTTGTAGTATCTTTTGCTGAAAAGAAGTTTTCAATTTTACGTAGTAAAATCTGTTTATCTTTTACTTTGATTTTCTGAGTATCATTTAAGTCTTGCTTTGAAAAGTCCTACCCCATTCTGAGATAATAAAACTATTCTCTTCTAGTTTATCTTAGTAATTTTGTAGTTTCATTTTTTACATTTATATTTTAAATATTGCTGAAATTGTGAGTGAGTGTGTGTGTGTGTGTGTGTGTGTGTGTGTGTGTGTGTGTCACAGCAAGAACTGTGAAAACCTAATTTAAGTTTTCTTCTATATGGATAGTATAGTGCTTCACCCATTGGCTATTATGTTCTTTCCCCACTGATTTGAAATGTCATCTTCATGACATACTGAGTTATATGCCTGAATTTCTTTCTGAAGTATGTACTCTATTTTCCTGTTTCTCTGCCAGGACTATACACTGTTTAATGACTCTAACTTTATAGTCTGGCATTTTTATTTGATAAGTAGGGCTTATTCTTAATATTTAAAAAAAATTGGAAAAATCTTGTTTGTTCTCACATCTTTACTCTTTTAGATGAAACATAGAATAGTTGACAAATTTCCCTCTACCAAAAGTTGGGATTTTGATTGGAATTGTACTGAATATAAATATTTATTTTAGGGAAAATTGACATTTTCACAGTTGTGAGATTTTTTTCATCCAAGAATGTCATATTTTTCTATTTATACCTTTTCCTTATCTTTCATTACTCCTTCCTCAAATTTTATGCTCTAGTGACACCAAACTGCATACAAGTACCCACAGTACCTGCTTTTTCTCACTTTCTGATTTTGGCTCTGCTTTTAATTACAATCTCCTAGGTTTTTGCTCGAGTAATGTCTTGTGATTCCTTCAGGTCAGGTATCATCACCTCTTCTGAGAAACTTCCAGAACTAATTATCTCCACGACCCCTACCCACACAAACTCACTATGCTCCCATAGAATGTTGTGTCTATCATTGTATATTTTGTAATTGCTTATATATGTAACTATGAACTCATCAAGGGCAACAATGGCCTGTATTATTTGATACTTTCAGCACTTAATAAAGTCTGAGTCTTAGTAAATTTTTGTCAAATAAACGAACCAGAATCCTCCTTTATAGTTTTACAATTTTCTTCATATAAGTCTCCACATTTTAAAAGATTTTGATGCTGCCACGAAGGGGTTTCTACCCCCCCCCCACACACCATTTTCTAATTGTTTATTGATAGTATGTGGAAAAGCTACAGATTTTTTTCCCCCATTCATCTGTAATCAGCCTTCTACTGATTTTCTCTAGTGTTTCAAGTAGATTCCCTTGGCTGATGTTAAATTCTTGATATAACTTGGGAAGAGGTAGCTGGGGGCAATTAAGTTTTAAAAAATATTTTATACTTAAAAAATGCTTTCCTATTAAAGGAAGATTTGATGTTACTTCAGAAGAAATTTTAGTTTTCCTATGTATTAAATCAATTAATTATTATCTAAGTAAGAAGCAAACTGAATTGATTTGATTACTTTATATTATGTGAGGTTACTCCCAACTCCCAGCAAATGTGAGCCAAATGATTAAGTACCATTAGAAAATATGTAGGTGAGGCGAATTTGGCTTGACTAATATTAGTGAATAATACAGATGAACAAGATGAACATGAGGTTGATCTGGTCATTGAATTATGAGATTGTCTTTTCCCTCTTACTCCAGAATAATTTTTTGTGATGAAAAATTCTGTACTGCTATTTGGCATAGAATTATTTCTAAGTAAAAGAAATTTAGTATTTAGTATTTATATGTTTTTATTTTTATCATGATAAAGGAAAAGTTTATGATGGGATTTATTTTTTAACATCAAATTCTGAAAAGTACTTTGAATGCCTTAGAACAATGGCAGTTCTCTCTGTAGTCCTCAAAATTCAGGCTAACACTTCATGTTTGGCAATAAGTTGTTGGTCATTGAAGGCAATTAATTACTTAGGTAGAATTTCTAACCTTAGTCTTTTTATTTAATCTCACTCAAGATAACAGTAGAAATTTATTACAGTTATAAGCAAATATGAGCTTTCAATGAAAATACATAGCTATCACTCTTTCTATTTAATTTAATCTTATGGTCCCATGGCAGAAGGCTTTTTTATTTGCTGTGGTATCTTTCCAAATTGATATAAGGAATTCAGACTGAGTCTTAAATGAATTAAGTGACATTTTTGGGGGAGATTTGGCGTGGCTTGGTTTTGGGAGACACAAAATACCTCAAGCTGCAGCCGCATCCTGGTTTCTACTTACTGTTTGCTTGGTGACTATATTAACAACTAAATATTACTAAGCATTAGCTACATTCCAGTTACTATGTTAAAGGATATTATACACAGCTCATTTAATCCTCACAACCCTGCAAAAGTAGGAACTATTGTGCCCATTTGATAGAAAGGAAGTGGAGGTATAGAACGTTCAAGCAATTTTCTTAAAGACATACAGCTACTAAATAGTGGGACCAGGATTCAGACTCAGATGATCTGACTCCAGAGCATGATCATTTAACCACCATAAAAGTACAAGGGTGTTACTCGTAGTTTGATTTACCAAAATAAATATTCCTAAATTAAAATCCCCAGTTTTGCTCCAGTTGCTCACTTCTTTCATGTTCCCTCCCTCCACCCACCAACCTACCTTTTAGTTTGAAAATTAGGTCTGAGGACCTGATTTGTATCCTTCAGGCTGATTTCATTTTTCTCTTGGCACCCCTGATTATATTTGAGAAAACTCAGGTCTTCACCTTTAAAAGTATCTTTGAATATTCACTGGCATAGTATAGTGTCATTGAATCTTTCAGGAAAACCTTTGTTTCTTTAAAAGGTTATAAAATTAAAAAGGGATCTTAAAGTCTTAAATATATACTTTGTGAATTTCCTTTTATATCTATTAGATGTCCAGTTACCACATCCCTTGTCAGCAGTGTTGGTATTATGATCACTGGATCCATCCAACACTCTTTCAGAAAAAGACTTTTACATGTAACCAGTTACCTGGTGCTAGCAGTGCCAATGAAAGACCTCTCTAAGGCTGGAAGTTTACTCTGATCCTTGCCTGGAGATTGGGTGGCAGACGCAATTGAGAGTAAGCTCTGGCCTTTGGTTCAGAGTTTTGGGGCAAAGCAAACATGTCATCTTGGATCTTGCTTGTCCAAGGTCATGTGGCCTTTTGTGTCACACACACAATTCATAGTCCTTGAGCAGAGCTGGTTTGAGAACTTTAGAGTGTCTGAATATGAGATCTCTCCGCTTACAATGATGGCCCTCTACGTAATGCTGACCTTTGCCATTTTTTTTTGGTATCCATTCCTTGACCATTTTTTTCTTCATGTAGATGGCTAGTATGTATTTTGATGCAGTTTATGAGTATTCTTTGCTTAAGTGCAGCACTGTGAAGCAGTCTTCTACAGTCTTCATCCCATTAGCTGATCACAGGCCCAACAACCAACCCAAGAAAAGGGAAAAATTAGCAATGTTAATTATACAGGTTATCAAAAAACTTAAAGTTAAAAATGGGTAAACTGCATAATCCAATCTTTCTCTAGAGATAGCAAGTTGCCTTGAAGGACTTTACATCTATAAATATAAAGTTTTTGAGTGTTACAACTGTTAAAAAATAAAAATAAAAAAAGAATCTACTTCCCATTTGGCATGGAGATAGAACTCTCCAGAAAAGGAACCAAAGGAAAGCAACACCAGTATTTATTGCATTTAAACAGTTTAAAATATATATTTGTTTTAGAAACATTGACATTTCGAAGAGCTATTTTCCCCTCATTCTGCAACAGAAAAAAACATCCTCTTCTGAAAAGGGGTGATAAAAATTGAAATTTTATTTTGTAACAAAATATGACTTTACAATCCAATTACAATTAATTCTGACATAAAGACTGTTTTAGGAACATTACATCTTCACAATGACATCTATAAATAAATAAGCTTAATGTGTTTCATTCACTAAAATTTAACTGGATAACACAAAAGAATACTTTGCACAGTTCATTGGAAATAAGCCCGTGGAGTAGCAGAGATATTTGTTCCCTAGGTGCTGGAAGCCCTGGATTAGTGGGAGAAAAGAAGACTGTCCATATGCCATATTCAGCAGAGAAAATGAATGGACAAACATTGTAGATGTTGGATTGTGTGTATATATGGATTGGGGCCCTGTGTGTCATGGGTACATGCACCATTTCTTTTCCTTCAGTGTGTGAACTCTCCAGGGGCAAGAGTCATGCCATTCCATAAGCCCCATAGACCAACCAGGTTGAACGCATGCACCGAAGAACTTCAGCTCTCTTGTAATTCCCCCCTTAAAAACTCAATTTAATAATGCACTGTTTTTTGAAATTTGCTGGAACAGAATTCTGGATTTAGCTTAGGCGTGAATCTGCTTCTCTTTGTATTTCATTTCTAAATTATCAAGATGGGAAAGTGGCATGGAAAGTGACTGTTATCTCTTCCACTTGCTACCCTTTTCCTTGGAAAACAAAAGGGGCTAAACACTGAATACACGTTAACAACCATTTTCCTGGGTGATCATGACCTAGTTTGTTCTCATCTGAAAAAGTTCATTAGTTAGCATCCTGGATTTTATACAATGTCATTATTGATAATTCACTTCATTTAAAGAAAACTTTATTATAATTTAAGCTTATTTTAATTCCACTACTAAATGATATTACTGATGAACTTTAGGATCTCATCATTTCCTAAAAATTTTGGGCAAACAGTAGGTCTGAGATGGTTTTCTCTTCTCCAGATAACCAAAAGGTAACACTACAGCTTTATCTAAAATTGGAATTTGTCCTATAAGTTTCCATTAATTTTCTGTGATTTAAAAGTTGTCCATCCAAAAAATTGAATTTCAATCTGATCGAGCCTCTAGTTCTAACTTCTAGTTTATAGGAAACATAAGGAATAAAAGAACAGGTTAAACATATGATAGTACAAGTCAGCTAAATTCAGAAGTGGGAAAAAGAACAGATTAAATGATCTGGTTTCCTCAACAAATAAACTATGAATATGAAAGAGATTTAATAAGAGGCACATTAAATGCATTGTGGGGAATTTATTTGGATCATGACTTGAATACATAAACTATAAAAAATAATCCTCACCTCTCCCAAGAAGAACTCAAAACATGTTGTAAGGATATTTAAAATTATCACATATTTGATATTAATTTATATCTTAATTGCTATTTTTATGTATGATAATATTGTTATAGTATTAAAAAGAGACCTTATACCTTAGAGGTACATACCAATGTTAAAAAAAAGCATGCTATTTGTTTAATAGCCATAAAGCCCCAGGTGGGACTAAATTTGCAGAGGTGAGGGCTTAAAACAAATTAAGACCTTAACTTGCTGAATTCTGCCCAATGGCATCTCCTAGAAGCCCAGTAAACATGTTAAAAATGATTGATAAAACTTGTCAAATGGAATTTGGTAAACAAGTTCCGCTGGTACTTTGCCTAGCCCAGATTTCTCATATAGCACACAAAAAGATTTAGAAGATATCTTTTTCTTTGAAATAACAAAAACCCAACGTTTATTACTCTCACACTACTAGAATGTGAGAGATACACCAGTGATTTAAAGATACTACTCTGGTAGTTTACTTGGGCAAATTCTACTTTGAGCTTTGAAACCTTGAAAAATGATGCTACTTTTGACAATACCCATGAAAAGCAACATATTTATTTTGAGTCTACAATAAACACAAATATATTATCAAACTGGAAACACTTGGGAGTTAATATACAAACAGCAGATGTTTCTTTATAGATAATCCACAAATATTCCTACCATTTAACAATAAATGTATTCTGAAAAGTTTTAAGTAAATTTTTTGGAAATTTAATCACATTGTAAATATATCAAGAGTCTTCATATCTAAATGAATCTGCTCATGAATCCTTTGGTAAAATCAGAAAGTTATTGTTCAGTTTATCAAGTTATCTTATAATTTTGTAGTTTTGTATATCACATTTTCTTAAAATTCACCACTCACTTTTAGATGTGGAATAGAGACTTTAGATATAGGAAAGCCAAACTGATATTTGTGGATTTAACATAATTCTGGAAATACATGTTTTTAAAAAACTGTTAACCATGCATTCAATACCATGGCATACCTATAGAATTGAACATTTGAAGCAGGTTACCATTGGTAGCCAGCACTCTGTTTGTGGTAAAAGCAGTAATGTTTATTTCTACTTTCTCTTATGTGAGAAACTAAGTGTATGTTATAAATATTTGTCTATAAAAGGAAAGATACACACTAATATTAAAATAATTTCTTATGACTGTGAATCACACATTGATTTTTCCAATAGCTGATATTGTACATTTCTAACACTATTAGGTATGTGTATAACTTTAATAGTTTTTCAACCAAAAATTATTTCATTTGATCAGGGTTCTTTAATCTCATTTTTATTTTCTGTGTTTGAATTCACTAGTTATTTTATTTATCCCTGTATTAACAATCTAAGCCTACTATAGTGACATGTACACTAATGAAGAATCAAACATTTTTTGGGGAAAAAAGCCAAGCACACTCTAAGTCAGCTATAAATAGGAGAATCAACGTCCTGACTACTGACATTCTCAAACAGATCTACCAAGTACCAGGCAACTTGTGACTTTCCAAGAAAAGCAGTACATTTCATTCACATGAGCAATGCCAGTACCCAAAAAGTGCCCATCAAAATGTGTTTAGTAATAACAAATACTAAGGCTTCCAAATGTGCCGTTTGCTTTTCTTCTTCATTGTGCCATACCAAAATACCGAACGCATATCAGCTATCATCAAAACATATACTAGCCGTCTATATAAAGACAAAAATAGCCATGAAGTGGATACCAAAATAAAATGGCAGACTCAAGAAGGCTGGAAGTTAAATGTGGTCACAACATAGGCCAAGATTCATATTAAGGGGTTGGATCAGGAAAGGTGCAGTTCAAAATAACTGATCTTAAATAGCTAAAGTCTAGGAGAATGGGGTTCAGTAATTGTCACCAGATACCAGGATTTGAATCTTTCGGCAACTCTGAGTAGGAATCAGGAGGCTGAACGTGATGTGATCTCTCTGCCAACTTGGAACTAGGTGACAGAGCCATCGTGTTTGTAGGTAAGATGTATACTTCTCCCCAGTGTTATCCTGTCTCTCACAACATTTTCTCTTGCTTCTACCACTGACCACCACTACCAGATTAGCGACTCTGTATATTAATTAGGATGTGATGTGTTCTTAGGCATCAAGATGTTTCTGTGCCCAAACTTTTTGTAGAGGTTCAATGAGACTTTTTCTTTATCTGTTAGATTAACTTCTTAAATTCCGTATAGCTTCATATTTGGATTCCAGCTTCTCAAGAATAATTTAGGGAGATGGCATATGGACACAGTAGAGAGAGAGAGAGAGAAAGGGAGGAAGGAAGTGGGGGAGAGAGAGAGAAAGCATATATGTGTGTTTAACAATCCATTACCCTGTGTAGAGGAACAGCACTTTGGAATCTTCTGCCCTCTTTGTTTTGGAAGTGACAATTTGACAGGCCCTACTTTTTCTTTAAAACATTTTCTTTTACTGTTGCCTTATTTAATTTATAAATGTTTTAAGGATGGTCATCAACTGAGAATTAGTGTGTACTCGGGTATTCCTGTAAAATGTGTTCAACAGATAAGAACTAAGGACTAGTTGAGTTTCACTAAGCCTGGTTATTATGGAATATCGTGTTAAGCAGTGAAGCTTGATAACTGGTCAAAGAATGTTGAGTCACATAAAGAATGTGACCCAGATTTCTCTTTAGTCACCTCTTTTAGTCAAGATGTGACTAAAGAGAAATCTGGGTCTTCACCCCTCACTATGCTTGAGCCATACTGTCCTGCCTTCTTCCTGAATGGCCAAACTCCCTTCTATCCTGAAGGGTCTCTGCTCATGTGGTTTCTCTGGGGACACACTGCCCTACCAAACATTCCAGGCACACTCAAAAGCTAGAATTAAGAGAGTTTTTTTTTTTTTTTTTTAAAGCAAGGATTTTGGACAAGAAACAGTTATCTAAAACTTAACTTCCACTAATGGTGTCCCTCTTCAGCTTGGATATTGCTAGTGCTTGCTAGAGCTGCTCAGCTGGAGATTTTACAAATGTTGTTCTTATGAGCAGTGAATTCTATTAGGAAAATCCCTATGTGCTTTTCAAAAGAGGCTTTGTAGAATCTTAGCAATGAGTGTAGAGGCTGAAAGAGTTGTCAGCAGCTAAAGGTGTGGATATGAATTTGCATTTTATACTAAGAAGATGTGAATTAGTATCAGAGATGTGATTTCAGTGAACTGAGCTGAGGTGCAGTAAGAAAATAGATAAATCAGAGATAAGACAGTAGGTAAGACGTCTAAATCCTTTACTCTATGAGACTCTGGCATACATTTAGCCAGTAAATAACGAATTGAAAGCATCCTCCTATTCCTGATAGAAGTTCAGACACTTTCTCTATCAAACCCCACAGAATTATTATTCTCTGAGGGCATGGTTTGAGCCATTTTTTTTTATCATGAGATTATACCATTTGGGGATTTTAATTATTTAACATTATGCTTGATGGAGAACTTTTAATTTCAAGAAGAAAAACTGAGCAGATTAAGATAGAAATAATCATGTTCGAGAGACGTAAGTAACAGGATATGACTTTCAAAAAAGTACTCAGCGTAGAAAAGAAAATGAAGTAATGAGGAATGGGTGTCAGGCCAGGAAATTCAGGCAAGGCTTGGCTCTGCTATGGGACCAGGATACTGAGTTTCACAGTGATCTTTGGAAAGCAGAGTGTCATTGTACTAGGGGAATGTGCTTTTTCTGTACTACTGCACTGAAGTGTGTGTGTGTTTGGATCTGAGCGCGATCCTACAGATACCAGGTCCCAGATATTGGCAGTTTGGCATCGATCTGGCTCTTCTTTCTCATTTGCTTTTTCTGGAAGTGAATTGTAAATCATTGCAAGGTTACCATGGGGTTAGTGGGCAGTCTACTTCAGGTATTAGACCTGGAACCTTTGATTATTTGTAAGATCATTTTCACCAGCTGGGTTAACCAACAAAGTCAACATTTTGAGAATCAGATAGGTTATAAATGAAATACAAAATAAGCTATTTGGTGGACTAAAATTTTTTTTAAGTAAATTAACACCGTGAGAATAACATTATGTGTGTATGTGTAAAACAGGAAGGGGAGAGAGTGCAAAACCCTTCTAAAACTCTGAGAAGAAATTAAAATTTTTTTTCAAATTTCATATTTTGTTTCCCCATGTCTTGTTCAACTTGGGCTCTTGAGAGCAGGGAGAACAGAGGCTGCATCTTCCCTATTAATAAGATTAGCACTCAATAGTGTCTGACACATAGTTGTGCTGAAAAATGTATAAAAAAATAATTAAATGAATTGTTACTCCTAAAGTCGTTATCATTTAACTTCACATTATGACCGTTTTTCATGAGAAAGGTAGTAAACAGTATTTATCCCACAGTTACTTCATATCAAAATTGGAAAAAAAGTCGAAAGGCATGTATTCTATAAAATTAATTTTAATTACAATTTGAGAAGTTTAAATGTTCCAAGTATGTCATTGCAATAATAGGAGACACAATCTCTCACAGTCTCAGTGAGCACAATCACTACACTTGAAGCTGACCGTCATTAAGCAACTATCCCTTGAGTAGGACTTTCTGATAATTTGTTGCTTCCCCATTCCATATTTATTCTCCATTTTCTCTTCAAACTTCGGATTCTTATTTGGGCACATGGCCACCTGGAAAGGAATTAATTATCTTACATTCCTTTGTTGTTTGATAGAACAATATGATGCAGTTCTGGCCAAAAAGGAAAATAAGTGGAAATGTCCTGCTTCTGGGATAACTTAACAGACAAAGTTGCATATCTTTTACTCCTTTTTCTTCAGTTCTTCCATCTTGCTGTCTGTAATTTTGATGTGGTAGCAGCTCTGGTCATCATCTTGGATCATGACAGGGGCCACCGTAGCAATGTCAGAGCAATGACCTGGAAGGAGTCTGGGTCACCATACCAGCCTTTAAATGCCTAGGTCTCGACTTCATTAATTGACAGAGATATAACCTTTTTGTCTTTCTAAGCCATAATTTTTCAGACGTTTGTTATATGCAGCAAGACCTAATCCTAACTGACACTATTTCACTTTGGACCAGTTCTAAAATCTTATGATGCATTGCCCATCTGAGGATTGATTTTAAGTTCATTCTCTTATTTATTCACCCTGTCTAATCATGTAGTTTCATCCTGGAGTTCTGTGCCAGGATTTGATGTTGGCCTTGTTCCTGAAAATAATTGATATAAGAAATTTTAATAGATTGTCTATAGGGGTGCAGGGTTAATCAAATATTCACAAACTTTTTGGGGGAAAACAGCTAGATTCTAAATTCCAGAATGTCAGCATCATTCATCTCTCATAAAGCCTAGAACCTGTTAATGGTACCTGAGTGTATTTTTTTTTCTTTCTACATAATCCCTGCAGGTGGGGAAACAACTTTTTAGGGGCATTAGGAAGATAGTCATACCAGACTATGTGGGTATTTGATGCTCAGGGGATTTTGGACCCCACACCTGGTGAGAAAGTGAAGTATAAGCCACCGTTGTACAGGAGGAGAGATTTTTATTACCTCTCTGGTTCTTTTGGCTCAGCCTAACTTTATAAATCACTGTAGTGGCTTGTATAGTCTTCCTCACAAAGTGTTAATTGTTGCTTTCTTTTAGGGTAAATACTGAAGTACTTAACATCTGTATCTAGAAAGGCTCATCTATGGATGCTAGAAAAGTGGAGGTGGTGAGTATTTTTAAAGTCCTATAGGCTGAACTGTGGATTATTTCTGCATTGATCTGTGTCAGCCTGTGGACTTAGGATTCACCTTGACCTTCCATCTCTCATAGATGAGAATAGAGAAATTCAGAGAGAAGAAAGGGTATATTTCATTTTTTTTTCACAGCCATTGTGGTGACTGTTAGGGAATGCATATATATATATATGCGCATTGATACACACACACACATACTTGTTTATTTTATGAAGACTGTGAACTTGTCAACCTATAAAGTTCATTTGAGATTTTCTAGAGGACCTGGTGTTCTGATTGAGGGTATATTCTAAAGACTGGGGGGCGGTGGGAGGGTGGAGTCAGGGTGGGGAATCAAGTAAGGTGATAATGATAAAGAAGAGCCAGGAAAATGGAGTTTAAAATGAAGCACTCATCCAGAATTAGTTACATTGATTTCTGAGAGGATGTACCACATAGGTCTGGGACAATTTTATGAGAAAAAGATCCAAATACCAGGGTCAGATGTCAGTAATGCAAAATGCCACTACTAAGCTACTGAAACTGGTTATTATTAGGTTTGATGACATTTTTCATCTTTCACACTCACTCTTCATATGCACCTGAAACCTGTATTGTTGAAACTGAAAGTTTCTCTTTGCCCAGATAAGGATTATTTCTTATAACCCCAAGTGATATTCCACTGAGAGCTTTGCTTATGTTAAGTACTTCTAGGTTAAAGCCCATTTTTGCCGATGGGGCTGAAAGTGTAAGCTTAAAATTCAAAACTGTTATCAATGACTGGATGGTAAGCTTTTAGGAAGCATAGCCCTGTGGAATTCTAACAAATTTAGTGTCCACTTTGGCACTTATCGTAAGACATGCATTAGACCAGTTTAAGAAGTTAGGCAGAGTGAGAATCTTGGGTATTATAAATATAGCAACAGAGTTGGTATATTTATTTCTCTGATATTATCATTATTAGAATACCCAGAATTCTATAAAAACACTCATTTTTAAAAGTACTATAGTAGTTATTTAAAGGAACCCCTGAAGTGATTCTTTTCCTAAAATGAGGAATTTTTTGAGTTTTGATTTTCATATCTTCAAACACTGTCAACTTATCAAATATTGGTATACCAAATGTCATAAAATATTTGGGTATCTGTTTTTGTCCTAGGGAATTGAGAAGCCTAGTGGAGATATAGTGGAAAGAGCTTTATTAGTTACAGATAATAAATGCTAGTAACCAAGAAGTCTTGATGTCTAGCCATTAACTGGCTATGTAACCTTGGTCAGGCCCTGAGCTTCTCCAGACCTAAGTTTCTTCATTGTTCTATAAAGTGAGAGTTAGCATGAATGGCATCTGTGGTTCCAGATTTGAGATCTGTGAATTTCCTGTCTTAAATGTGTTCTGAGAAGTTCCCTGCCCTCAAGAAACTTCAGATTTTTTTCTAGGTTTCCTTACTTCTGCTTGGCTCAGTTCCGAAAGTAATATGTGCTTGTTGTTTACAAAGGAAAATACAACTGGAAAATGTATTATGCAGAAAGGAGACGTCTCCTTCAGTCCCACCCTCTGAGAGATAATCATTCTTAAAATAGGTATATAATTATCTTGACTTATTTCTATGCATAGATTAGACTTTTTTTGTGTGATTTGTTCTGTGTGTGTATGTATGTATATCTGTATGTGTTAGTTATACTGTACTAAAACTTGATATATATATATTTTTTGTAATAGTTGAGTAATGGATATCTGTCCATGTCAATACATATAAAGCTACCATATTTTTAAAATGGACTCACAGAATGTCACTAACTGAATATGGGAGGTACAGCAAATATACATTTTGGCCAAATGGTCAAGTGTTAAATCATATTTAGCTGAAGCTAAAGCAAAATATTATTGTCATAGAATGGACATCCAGAATACAAGAAAAAAATAGAAAAATTTGAGAAAACTATTAGATTTTATTATGAAAGTTTTTAGTAGCCAGATTTACTTTTAATAATCTACAGGCATTCTCCTTTCTCACCGCTGTCTGCTGTTAGATTGTTCCTGCTGTCACTATCCTGTACATTTGTGATACTAAATAAATGGTGGCTTTCAGCTGAGGTGGGTAGAAGAGTTAGATGATATATAACTAGTGCTGCCCCTTACAATTACATTTGTCCTCTCTAATAGTAACTAGGTAAAGACTTATCTACCCATTAACCCCTACGCTTGGAGATTCATTTGATGATCATGAGTATTGTTGAGGAATCCTAGAAATTGAAGCATTGTGCACTGCTTGACATATTCTTTCTGAATATTTTCAAAAGCATACTTAAAATTGCTGCCATCCCATATATCTAACTTTATAACATGTGCTTCACACAGTTAGTTGATTGGAATAAAATCTATCATGAATTTTGGCTTTAGAAATATGGCATTAGAGCAATGTAGTTCCCTTTCAAGAGATAAGTTGTTTCATTATCACCTGTATCTCAGCTTTCATCGTATGCATACCAACCTCAGAATCATGGCTGGAATGGAATATGAGACTTTTCATCATGTAAGAAAAATGTGAACTTTCAAGGTGTATCAGTTTCCTTTTTTTTTTTTAAGCAGATTCTAGTGACTAAATTAATGCTTCATAAGCAATCATTGGATTTAGCAGGCCTGCTACTGTAGTGTTCTTATCTGTAAGGTAGAATATTGTGGGATTTTTGTTGCACTAGCTGCTTTTCTACCTTGTTTGAGGATGTTGCAAGGCAGTTCCACAACCTCTTTTAAGTCATGGAATTAGTCTTTGGCTGAAGAGGAAGGAAGAAAGTGCTGTACTCCTGTTATACTTTCCAGTTTTGTTCAGTCTACTGTGCTGTAATTATTTCTGAACACACAGCTGGTGAGTGTGACCAAAACTTTGAATGCTGATGCCTCCTAAGATATTCTCACTTATCTATGTTTGTTCCATTGTTAGGAACAGCTGGCTGCCACTGTTCTTAACTGGTGTCCATTCTGTACTTCAGTCAATTTTACCATATTAGTGTGAGAGACCAGGAGCTCTTTTAGCAAGCGAATGAAGCAGGAGCAGAATTGCATACATTGTTAATATGCTGTCTGTTTAAAGAATGTTTCTGCATGTCCACATATCTGACATATAAGATATAGGCATGGTACATTTGGTAATAACGCCATTGTTTTTGTGTATGCCTTGATATATACTTCAGGGAGAAGAATCTTGGGAACGTGTTTTCCAGAAGCCCTCTTGATTCTAGGATTCATCATTTTGACAAGTCTAAACATTTTTTCATCTTCAGTGAGAGGATGGGTGGGGAGTTGACATTCCTTAGTAGTCATTTTAATAGCTTATTTTTCAAAATCAGCCTCTATCTTCTTTATTTATTAGGGCTTTGAAATTGTGTTATTTTGAAGTTTAATTACTATAAACAAAATGTGTTTTAGGTATTTAATTTTTCTCAAAAAATTTTTCTTTGTATTTTTTTATGTGTATACTTTGTATGAATCAAAGAAGACTTCGTGGATGTCATTGAGATTTTTAGTCTTGAAATTTTTACATTGTAAAATCATAACTCTGGTATCTTAACCTCTGTGGATCTTGCTTTTTTCCCCCCTTTCTCTTAGTTTTCTGTTTTCTTGATCTCATCTCTTGATACCCCCTGATGGTTTTTAATGAATTTTAGACATGTGTATAAGAAATCATGGAGATAATTTTTTGCTATTGATAGTCTCATTTTTCTCCAAAAGGAATGTACTTTTACTTCTTGTAGGCAGAATCAGAGATTGAGCTGATTCATAGCTGTGCCTCAAATTTTGTGAGGGCTGGCCTGTTCCTACTTGGTCTATCCCTGCTTTTAAGATGTAGTCATCAGGGGTGCCACCTGAAAGCCCTGATTTTCTAAGACGTCCTCATTCCTGGCATGGAACTTTATCTAGTTTTTGTCCACCTAGAGACTAACGGAAGCACTTTGCAGCTTCACAACCTCTCTGGTTGTTACTTTAAAGCTTAGTTTTTCAATCTCTCAGCATGTCCTTTGGAAATTAATAAATATCTCAAAGAGAAAAGCAGTTTAAAATGTTAGACTGCCCTCCTTGCACTTTCTCTTACGTCTTCAATGTTATGGTAGCTCTCTAATGTCTAATGTTTTCAGATAGAGGTGTTCTCTCTCTCCCTTTCTCCCTCCCTGCCAATGACTGAGTATTAAAAATACTCTTACTCTTTTTCATGATAAAGAATATTGATCCATTTTGCCTTGAACTAGGTCTTGTCGAGTGTTAATGTTGTGATACACAAGTTTTGAAATTGGTGGGAGTGGTGTAGGTTTTATTTTAAAATTCATCTTTGTCTTTTTAATTTTGAATTCTTCACTTCTTCTCCCCACCCCCCTTTAATTTAGAAGTAAAGAATGAATTCTATGGTAAATCACCTGAGAGGTATCACGAAAGGAGGAAGTGGACTGTACCTGAAGTATAAATAGGATATGAATAGGTAGAAATGTGTGGGTTTTTCAGATGAGAGGGAAGAACTGAAAAAGAAATGAGGATAGTATGGAATCTGAGGATAGTTTGGAATGTGAAAAAGGGTGACTTTGGAGCTGAAGAAATAGGAAGTAAATGTGAGTAAATAAAGTAGGACCACAATTTGGAGGATCCCGAAAACCAGGTAGAGGAAAAATGCATTTATGAATTAGGTGTTCTTAATGCAACTAATGAGATAAGTATATACACTTATAAAACATGTCAAAGCTTGCTGTACAGGATTGTCTTTCATGCTTATTTATGTTGATCTTGCTTGTTCACCTTCCTTTAGTCCAAGGGCTCAGAGCAGTGCAGCCTGATTCATATTAATCGAATCTCATATTCTTTGAGTCTTATTTTGCATTTGACATTCTAACCAGGTGACTTTTAAAGTGGTTGAGGTCTATAACCTCACCTCAGAGAGAGATTTTAAATCTGTCTTATTGTGGATCAGTCTAGAACTGCTTTTCTTCAGTTCTGTTTTTTCTCCTTTTCTGCCTTGCCCACCCTCAACATCCTAAGCTTTCTCGCATACCTTCAGCAGATGAAATGAAAATATGCTAAATATGGGTAGATGGCCATGTCTGCTGGCCTGAACTGTTTAATTGTCTGCTAAGGAGCATGAGGGATGGTGGCTTATTGAGTCAAATGAAACAGTGAATGCAGATGCCCACTGTACACAGTTCACTGTGTAATGATATAGAAGCCAGGACCTTCCATGAAAGGATATCACTGTATTTGGGATGGTTAGCTCTTCAGAAATGGCATTTTTCTTCCAAAAGAGGAATTGAGAGAACTGATTTTTTTTCCTTTGGCTTTTACACAAAACTGTATGTTTTTTCCTATTCTTAGGGGACTCCTTCTCACAGTTCCGGTTTGCAGAGGAGAAAGAGTGGGATGGTGAAGCTTCATGTCCAAAGCAGGTAAGATGAAGGTTTGTCTTGAATGTGGGTAGTCTCTTCTCAAGGCTGAAGACTAACGTCTTTCATATTATTGTTCAGGTAGAGTCTTCACGTAAAAAAGAGTTTAGTGATTCATATTACCTAAAATTGTTCAGATTTTCATGGAGCTTAAATTATCCAGGTTCTTGAAGCTAGAGATCACCTTTGTACTTGCTCATCTGTGTGAATTGCTCATATAAACTAGGTTTCAAGGTAGAAAATTTATAGTCATGATTTTGAGTGAATACTTTGTTATTGGCTGCCTTTCTTTTCCCTTTCTGTGAACATTCCCCTTAGGGCTGAAAACTAATTTTTTTCTCCCACTTTGCTTTTGGTGTTGAGAAAATCTTTAACTCTATAGCTTTAAAAAACTCTTCTTCCGGAATTAGGGGAATAAAGCTATACAATAAGAATAAATATCATAGAAGTCTTTCAGTGAATCTGTATATAAGATGCAGCTTATTCAAGACAGAAGTCATCCTTGTTCAACACACTAGGCCCTTTGCCTTAGCACAGTGGCTGACATATAGTAGATGATAAGTAAATATCTAGATAATACATGAAAAAGAATGCAACATAAAATAAGTGGTGTAATAAATGAATTGACTTAATTCTGTGGGAGATAGCTGTTGTGGGCTGGAAGTGATTAAGAGCAGTCCATGGGAAAAAGTTCATTTGAACGGGCCTTTGTGGATGACTATGATTCTGATAGGTCCTGTTGTAGGGGATAATAGAACAACAGGGAGATCTGAAAGACCAGGCTGAGCTCAGCTGTGGACTCTGGCTGGAATGTAGCTTTCTCAGAGCAAGAGGCTTCAAGCTTTGGGCTGGGTCAGTTAGTACCAGCAGTTAGCTGATTTGATTTTTTTTTTTTTTTTTATGCAGACAGTTTAGCATGTGGATGCAAGCATAGACTTTGGAGAGACAAACCTGTGTGTAAATCCTGGTTCTATGACTTGGGCAAACTTCTTTCCTTCTTTGTTTTCTCATCTGTAAAATAGAGCTAATAATAAACTACACCTTGTAGTTGTGAGGATAATAAATAAGATGTGCAATTCCTGGCACATATGAAACACTCAAAACTAGCTCTTATGATTACCATTATTTGTTAACAGAAATTTTATTTAGCAAGAAAATGGAAATGACTAGATTTGATCAGCAATACTGGGAAGGAGGGACTGAAGAGAATGAGAGGTTGGAGGCAGGGAAACCAGTTAGGGAGGGTATCATGTTGGAAAGAGATGGTGGGGCAGTGAGGGTAGAAAAGGGGTTCCAGGTAGATGGGACTTCAACAGAGGATGAGATAGGTCTGCCACTGACCAGATATGAGACATAGGGGCAAGAAAGATTTATAGAGGTCCTGAGCTTTCTTGCTTGATGATTAAATGAGAAGTGATACCATTAATGGAACAAAAGAAGGGCAGAATGAGGCAAGTTTGATTTTGAACAATTAGAGTTGAGGTACCAGTAGGACACATCCAAAACTGAATTCATCATTTCTTCATTGGAATGTTTCCTATCCCTCTTAACTCCTCTTTCTTCTTACTTGAGAGAGAAAAAGACAGGAATATCCCACCTCCCCGCTTTTGTCTTCCACTGTCTCAGTGCAACCAGTGACACAAGACAATAAAGAGAAAGAGAAAGAGGGAAAAGTCGGACTAGGAGTTTGATAGGGGTGCATGTTAGGTCTCAAAGGGTATCCTGACAAGAGAGAGACACAGCACCATCACTTTGACTTTCCTTCATTTCTTTATGGTTAACTGTGGGGTGAAAGGGCCATAGCCTGGCATTAAGGGTCTCAGCTTTAGCTGTGTTGGCTACTGTAGGGGAGTTGATTCCTTAGGTTCATGAGTGAGATTTTCACATCTTTTTTTTTTTTTTTTTTTTTTTTGGGCAACGTGGAGACATGTGAGGAGGGTAGGGTGGGAGAATTTGGGGGGATAAAAAAATAGGTTAATTTTTTTCAGTTGCCTGAAGTGTTTTTTTTTCATTCTTGTTGATATATAGTGACTTATTTATTCAGCAGAGCTTCTTCGAGCAACTAGTCAGTGCTGGGTAAGATACAGTGGTCCCTGGATGCCTGGCTTCAGAAGATATAGACTCCCAGGCCCAACCTCTAGAGTCCAGCTCTGAGTGAAGCCTGAGAATCTGTATCTTGAAAAGCTTCGCAGCTTTTTCCAAAGTGTTGCCTGATTTGGGCACTTCTATATAGTGTACATATGGCCCATCAGTCCTAAATAAATATAGACAGTGCTGTAACTCCTGAAAGTGTAATGGTCTGATTAAAGGCTACTTTTTTTTTTTTAGCTGCAAAGTGGAGTTTGTAGCAGGTTCTTTTCTCACTCAATAGTATACCTCAACACAGACACCGAGACTCAGAGTCTATTACGGTTCCTGTACAGAAGAATCTTCAGGGTTACAGATTCTCACCATCCAGACAGAGTTCCATGCACATTGAAGGCAGAGAAGTTGGGTGGAAGGACTTAGTTCTAACAGTCAAGGCTGGCTTCCTTCTGCCAGTCTCAGTGTATACAGGAGAGAAAGCATCAGGGTGTCCTGGCATTGAGGGTCTGGCTGCAAGCTCCAGCTGTGGGTGACCCTCGGAGTAGGCCAGGCGGATATGGGGAACTGGGCTATCCAGGCAAAAATAATCCATCAATTATTTTAAAACATGTAGCAAAAGTCTAATTCATGGTTATGATTCCAATTAAACCTATTTTAAAATTCATACTTTGTTGTTACAAGCAATTCACCTGAGCTTAACTTAAGTCTAAGGCCTTCAACTCTAGCCCTTTAGAGGGCGAACTGGTGATGGAAAAAAGCAATCTTCTTACAGAATAGCATTTGATGGCAGGTTCTAGGCCCTGGGACTCTGCAAGGAGATGAGAAACAAGATGCTTGAAGCATCTTGGTGGCATCGTGGAGGCAGTGCAATGTCGGCTGGGCCTTGAATGGTGTGGGAATTTGAAATGTAAGGGAAGGAGACTTTTCAGTCACAACAGCCAAATGTCCATCATTCAGAATGTGGCTCATAAGCACAGCCTGGTCATTCCCCGTATCTTTATGGGGATCTCACAGACTTTCCACTCTTTATGATGTACCTTGGAGTCATGTTACACATGATGCAAAAGAGGGCAGAGGAAGTTTTGACATTTTTAAGCCAGAACTCAGCATGTCTCAACAGTCCTTCTCTAGAGAGCAACAAGTGTGTGGTTAGCAGGCTTCGCAGTCCTGCTCTGTTATAGGCTGAGAAAGGGGGATCTGCAATGTGTGACTTTGCAGACACACTTTGGCCATGGGAAGGATATTTCCAGTTTGTAGTGTGGTGACTTACCCATGTGTTAAGCATTCAGGATCACACCCTTCTAGTGGGTTGTTTTTCAAACTTGAAAACAAAGATTTGGGCATGCTGGTCTTGATCATAGCACTTAGTGGTACTGAGTATAGGACACCTACTGAATTTTCCACTATCTTATCAGGGCTTTGTTACCCTCCATTCTGTTCCCTAAGTACACTATTTATTCCCTAAATCTGACTGACTTTACTTGCTTGTTTGCTTTCTTCATAGTATTATCGAGGTTTCATACATATAGCTTTGTTTTTTAAATTTTCAATCTTTTAATTACAGTTGACATACAATGTTATATTAGTTTCAAGTGTACCACATAGCAATTAGACATTTATATAACTTATGAGGTGACCACCCAGATAAATCTAGTAGCCGTTGGACATGATACATAGTTATTACAATATTATTAACTATCTTTCTTATGCCATGCTTCACATCCCCATGACTGTTTTGTACCTACCAATTTATACTTATTTTCAAATGGCTTCTAAAAATAACAATTTGTACTTAATCCCTTCTCCCAACCCTCAAAATGTTCTGAGTTTGTTTCTTTTTTGTTTATTATGTACTTTAGATTTCACATATATGTGAAATCATATAGCATTTGTCTTCTGTCTGACTTACTATACTCAGCACGGTGCCCTCTAGGTCCTACCATCTTGCTGCAGATAGCAAGATTTCATTCTTTTTTATGACTAATATTCCATTGCATAGATGTACCATCTTTTTTTAAATTCATTCATCCATTGATGGACATCCAGGTTGCCTCCATATTTTGGAGGCATATTTACAAATAATGCTACAATGAACATACAGATGCACATGTCTCTTCGAAGTAGTATTGTGGGTTTTGTCAGGTAAATACCTGAAAGTATGACTACTGGGTTCTTCTTTGTCTCTCGTTGTAACCTTTTTTTTACAAGTCTATTTTTTCTGGTATAAGTATTGCTACCTCAGCTTTTTTTTAGGTTCCGTTTTTATAAAATGTCTTTTTCAGTTTAACTTTCTGTCTGTGTGTGTCTTTTCATTTAAAGTGAGTTTCTTACAAGCAGCATATGTAAGTCTTGCTTTTTAATCCATTCAGTTATTCTAGCTTTTGGTTGGAGCATTTAATCTATTTATATCTAAAGTAATTATTGATAGATATGTAGTATCATTTTATTACTCATATTTTTTATCTTTTTTTTTCTTCTTAAAGAAGTCCCTTTAGCTTTTTTTTGTCCGGTAAGCTCTTTATCTGTCCTTTGATTCTAAATGATAGCTTTTCTGGGTAGAGTTATCTTGGTTGTAGGTTCTTGCTTTTCCTCACTTCACATATTTCATGCTAATCCCTTCTGGCCTGCAAAGTTTCTGTTGAGAAATCAACTTACAGTCTTATGGGAGCTCCCTTGTAAGTAACTGCTTTTCTCTTGATGCTTTTAAGATTCTCTCTTTGTCTTTAACCTCTGGCATTTTAATTACAATATGTCTTGCCTCTTTAGGTTCATCTTGCTAGGGACTCTCTGTGCTGCTTGGGTTTGTATGTCTATTGCCTTTGCCAGGTTAAGGAAGTTTTCCATCATTATTTCTTCAAATGTGTTTTCAGTTTTTTATTCCCTCTCTTCTTGTTATGGTACTCTATGATGATATGAATGTTGGTATGCTTGATGTTGTCGCAGAGGCCCCTTAAACTATCCTCATGTTTTTTGATTCTTTTTTCTTGTTGCTGTTCTGATTTTATGCTACTTTATCTTCCAAATTGCTGATTTTATTCTCTGCTTCATGTAATCTGTTGTTGATTCCCTTTCATATATATTTTATTTCAGTTATTGCATTCTTCATTTCTGCCTCTTTTTTTCTATCTCTATTTTTATGTTTTCTCTCTTTGTCAAAGTTCTCACTGAGATCATTGTGCATTCTTATAATAGTATTTTGAATCTGCACCTGTTAAGATTGCTTGTCTCCATTTTGTTTATTTTTTTTTTCTGGAGCTTTGTTTTGTTCTTTCATTTGAGACATGTTTCTTTGTCTCCCCATTTTGGCTTCCTCTCTGCGTTTGTTTCTATGTGTTCGGTAGGGCTGCTATGTCTCCTGGTTTTCATAGAGTGACCTTATGTAGTAGGTGTCCTGTAGGGCTCAGTGGCACAGTCTCCCTGGTCACTTGAGCTGGGTGTGGCAGATGTGTCCCTTGTGTGTGTTGTATGTGCCCTCCTTATGTAGTTGAGCTTTGGCTGCTGTTTGCATGTTAGTAGGAGAGATTGGCCCTTAGGCTGATTGGTTGTGAGGACTGGCCATGACTGTAGTGGAGGAGCTGTTGTATAGGGGCTGATCCTATAGAACAGGATTCACTTTAGTAGGGCTCTGATGCCTGCCCAGTCTGCCTTTTGGGTATGTTGCCTAAGGAAGTAGCTGGGCGGGGCTCTAGCTTGGTCTAAAGCAGGCTACCAGGCAGTCTGGCCCTGAGGCCTCCTGAAAGGGAACCCACAGGGGGCCAAGTTCAGCTGTAGCCTGTGCCCTACCAGTGCCACCTGGAACGAGCCACAAAGTAATCCACAGATGGTTGTCTACTCCACTGAGCCTGGAGGTGCCTGGGAGGGCTGAGCCTCAAACTGAGTCTAACTGCTGCTAGTGCCAGATTTGGGGCTGCTTAGCAAGAGCTAAGGCTAGATGCTGCTTGTTTGGGGTTTGTGAACCTTGCGGAGATTTTAGGAAAATCCACAGCATGAGCCAAGACAGGCCATTTGTATGGAAAAGGCACTGGAAGCAGCTTGGGTGGGCCTGTAAGTTGGACAGGGTGGGGTCTCTACTATATATTTTGAGATGTAAGATCATTTTTCTCAGGACAAGGGGCCACGCTTGATGCTGCCAACATTGATTACATAAGAGCTAGCTATCTCCAGAAAATTTCAGAAAGGCATTTGAAAAGCCACATTGTTTCTTTCGATCCCGACGTACTATTGTTATGGGGAGTAGGAGTTAGAATGGGCCTGGATTTAGTTTTGGGGCTCTCCTTGAGTGCACCAGGAATGACTGACTCTCCATCTCCAGTCATAACTCATCTATCTAAGACAGAATTGAGATTAGATAAAATGACGCCTGTGTTTTCTAACTTGAAGTCAGTGATTATGGAATAAGATGTGATTCTAGCTGGGCCTGTGACCATCCTTCGTAGATAAGGTGGTCAGAGATGTTTGCCTCTAATGTGAGGTCATTGTAACCACCTTTTAGTTTTTTCCTTCTTTTGGGTTGCCAGGACACCTAAAAGCAGTTGTGATAATACTATGATTAAGCTATTTAATAATCTGAAATGTTTTCTTAATTCTGTTAATTTGTGAGGTTATGCATGGATCTGACTTTACTTCTATGAATGGGAAGGGCGTCAAAGGGAGCTTTTAGTGTTGGCCCCACAGAGTGCTGCCAGCTAGAAGGAAAGTTTCCATCCTTTGCTTTCTGTTTTGAAGAGAAGCATGTACCTCATGGCTCCTTTGGCTGTGTTACTCAGTCCCATACCACTGCCTAGACAGCTCTTCCTTCCTTTCCTGAAGGCCTGCCATCTGAGTTTGAAGGAGGCGTCCGCTTAGATTTCATTGAATACTTATTTTTCTTTGAGGTAGGTTTTTTTTTTTTTTTTGGATCCTGTTTCCAGGATGCTGTGCATAATGGATGTGGCAGTGATCATTACCCTGCTGCTGCTCTGAGAGGGTGAGCTGTGGCTCAAGAAGGTGGTTTTGGTTTGCTCATCTTAATGCGGAGATGATAGACATTATAACTGTATCAAGTGTGATTTATGATTTTACTCCCAGCTAAAAATAACTCTAGGGGATGATTTATGGATGATTTATTTAGTTACTTTCTGTTGTTTTTTTATTTCCAAAAGGACAGTTGTGATCATCAACTGATATATATAGATCATATGTATATGTATGATATATGTAATTGTATTTATTTATTTTTAATAGAATTCAGCATTTTATGTGAACTGTGAGTCTTTGGTTCAAGCCCTTCAAGAACTGCCTCTCTCACTTCGACTCAATGTTGCTGCTGAATTGGTCCAGGTAAAGCTATAATGGCATCTTTAAGCTGGTGTGATGAGAGTGGGGAAAGAAAAAGAGGGAAAATAACCATTCATTTCCTAAAGCTGAGGGTTTTGGATTAGGAAGCATTTTGTAAAGTTTTAAGTGAGTATGAAATAATGTTTTTTAAAGTTTTTTAAATTAAAAAATCAGATGTAATGGAATTGAGTGGAAGGTAATGGCTGGTATTTTACTCAAAATTTATGTTAGGCACTAAAGATGCAGTGGTTTAGTAGACAGACATGGTTCTTGCTCTTTCTTCTGGAGCTTAATCTATTGGGAAAGATAGGTATTAATCAAATTATCACACAGATGTACAATTTGTGGTAACTACTATGAAGGAGAGTTACAGTGTGTTATGAGAATATATAATAGTGAGCCCAATCTACTTTGGTGTAATCAGGAATGGCTTTCCTGAAGAAGTGACAGATAAGCTGAGTTCCAAAGTATAAGAGAATTCAAGTTTGGATTTAAATAAGAGTGACCCAGTTAGATCTGCATAAACAACACTACTGACAATGACAAAGAACCTGATCACTGTAGAATGGACTGTGTTGTTGGGTGGGTGTGTTTATTGATAAATTCACACATGCAAGAGGCAAGTAGGTGTGGGGAAGCAAGTTAGGAGGCTATTATTGTATGGGTTCAGGTGAACAGTACTATAGCTTGGACTAGGGTGATGATGGCAGAGATGGCAGAGAATTGGACTTTACCAAGAGGCAGTACTTCAAAAGAAAAAATAACGAGACTTGGTGAAACAGTGGAAATGGAGAGAGATTACAGGCAAAGAATTATTCTAGGTTTTCCAGCTTGTGCAACTCAGTGGTAGGCAGTATCAGGAAGGGTGAGGTTTGAACATTATGGATTTTTGCCTCTGAGATATCAGAGTGAAAATATTAGCCAAACGAATATAGAAATTTATAGTTCAGAATTCAGGGCTAGAAATTTGGGAGATGGTATAAAATGGCAATTGATGAACTAACTGATAGAGGAGGAGGCCCAACGACTGTACTATGAGGAACTCAACATTTAATTGTGGCTGTATTGAATTTTTTTTTAAAGGGAAACTCTAGGCAGAACTAATATTAACACCTAGTGACTAAAATGATCAACTTTGTTCTGCAGTTGAATGTGATGCTAAATTTGAGCATAGCCAGGACTTAGTTACTTATCCAGTTGTTTCTGATTGCATTTACTAGTCTCAAACTTAGGGCAGCAAGTAGAATTAAGGGCCAGGGGCAGAACAGAGAAGTAGAGAGGATGGCATTTGCCCATGGAAAATCGCCCTGGCCTTCTAATAGCAATGTGGAGGGAGCGGGTGTTTGGGTTTGTCTTAGGGACTGGGAGAGTGCTGCTTTTCCTGCTGAGTGTCCAGAGATGGTCAAGGTTCTGACATGCTTAGTTTGGTCCCACACAGTAAGGAATGGTTAATAGAATATATCAGGGAACCACTGAAACAAAAGTGATAGGGGCCAGGATTCAAGAGAGAAACAAGAAGTGTTGTGAGCATTTGAAGGTGAAGGATGTTGCATCAGTAGCAGGCCTTAGAGTAAAGGTATATGATAATTACAGCAGCTTTGAAAAATAATTTTACATCCTCCACTCCCAGCCCAGACCCATCCCCATGAAGTAGAGCAGGTATTCTCAACTGAGTTTGCCCATATTAGAATCCCCTGGGGAGGTAAAAACAATACCAGACACCTGGAAATTAAATGATTCCAGATTAGAATAGAGAACCACTTTCCAGCTTCACCTTGCACACTGACAATGATGGATGAATATTTGTGTATAAAGCCCCCATACACTGTTAAAAGCCCTGAAGAGTTATTTGCAACTGGATTTGAACAGGAAGTTTAAGTGCACAAATAGGAAATGATGCCACCGATAGTACTGAACTTCATTCTGAACCTGTGTACTCTGATGCCATGTTAGTCACCCCAGGCCTCCCTCCAAAACAGTGGTTCTTAGGCTTAGCTCTACATTATAATCACTGGGGGAACCTGGGGAGTTTTACACTTTTATTAAATTATTTATAACCATGGAATCAGCATCCTCATGAACAAAGTATATTGCCAGCACCCCAGAAGCCACCTGTCCCTGAGTCACTATTTCCTTAAAACCAACTTTCCTGACTTCTAATATTAAAGATCAGTTTTATGTGTTTTTGACTCTACAAATATAATCAAATAGTATGTTTTCTTGTATCTAGAATTTGTCACTCAAATGTCATCCTTTCTTTTCGGTGAATTTGCCCCTTCACCTTTATATTAGTGTTTTTAAGTACAGTGAACATACCTGATGTGCTAGTTACTTCTCAACGCCTTTTACAGATGTTTAAGTCTCATCACAGATCTAAGCATACATTCAAATAGACCTATGGTACTGTCAGTTCTCAGGCCTGATTGATGGAAGATGTGGCCCTTTTTATTTCAAATCTGAGTTAACGCATAGCTGAAATAGATAGAGTAGAAGGCCAAGCCCTATTATGTTTGTGAGGTCTCCCACATTTAACCCTAATTAGCAAGGAAGGGGGCTGGGACAGGGCCCACACTGAAGACTCCTCGTAACCTTCCTGTCTGAATTGAGTTGTACTCCACAAAGTTTGGTGGCTTCCTTAGCTTTTGTTTCTGCTTAAGCAAATATGCAGGACTCACATTTTTAACTCAGTTATTATGCTTCTCTTTCAGACTGCCCTTCCTTTAGAGCTTCCTCAGGTGAAACCAAAGAGAAATGATGAAGGCAAGGGACTAGGGATGCAGTTAAAAGGGGCCCTGGGGCTTGGAGGAAAGAGATCTGTCTCTGAGCTGAAATCTGCTGCTGGCTTTCCCTTGTACTTGGGTAAAGATAGCCCAAGACCGGGTCCTTCTACGGGTTCTCAGAAGCCCACTGCCCCTCTTCAGTCAGCAGCAGATCACTTGGAAGAAGAATTAGATCTGCTGCTTAATTTAGATGCACCTGTAAAACTGGGGGCTGACATCTTACCAGACCAGACACCTCAGGACCTGGAATCCCAGAAAGATGAGGAGGTGGCCCAAAAAGAAGAAGGTATGGTTTTCATTTTATTTCCTATCTTCTTGACTCTGGTGTTTTTGTGAGAACAGCCTCATGCATGTCACATCCGTACACAACTCCACTGTTGTCTGACATTGATCTGGCATTGTCCACTGACATTTATTTCTGTGCTCAGATCTCTGCTTCCCACCTCTCACTTGAACTTTCTGACAACCTTCCTTTCACTTGATATACCATACTTCCAAAGCTGCTGCCTGCAATATTGAAACCTGGGGCTGCAACTTGAACTTGTGCTATAAAAAGACATTAAGACTCTTGGAGCCCTCAGCTGAACAGCAGCAGACCTTTTAATCGACTGTCTCAATAGTCCTGTTAACCAGCTCTTTCTCCTTCTTGCTTGCTATTTTTTTTTTTTTAAATAACAGAACACTTCATTTGTACATCTTCTGTGAGATGGTGGCCCATCTGATGTGGAGAGGCCTAGGGTGACTGCTGCATCCGTGCACTGCATTTGAGAACCTTTAATGACTTTGCAGCTTCGCTACAACAGTAAAAAGGAGACTGAGCTGTTGGTCTTTTTAAAAAACAAGTGAACTGTGAAATTCAGCTTCAGAATAGAAGAGCAAATTTCTACCTTGTTTATTTGTTTAGGTATTGTATTTTCTTAGGGCAGAGGAACAATAGAATGTTTCCCTTTGTTATAAGCAAAGCAATAATTATGGCTGAATTATATCATGGAACAAACTCCAGGGAAGCTTTAACTCTCAATTTTGGGACTAATGTGAGGTTGTTAACATTATTTTTATTTTCCCAGTTCTTGCAAAACCAGCTGTGATGGAAGAAAAGAACATGGAATCAGAGCAACCAAGTACATCAAAAAATGTTACTGAGGAAGAGCTTGAAGACTGGTTGGACAGCATGATTTCCTAACCAAAGGAAAAAAAAAAGTGGCTGAAGCCAGTTTTGGTTGCCTCGTAAGAGTGGGCTCAAGGCTGTCCTTTAAAAACAGCTGTTTTACAAGCATGTAAACCAGTGTGTTCTATCATGCTTACCGCTAAACACCTACCTCTGTGTTTGACATCAGCCAAAATAATATGATTGAAGAGGCTCATCGCATTTGTTCTCTGGCTTAGTAATCTAAAACATTCCTTAAGGGCAGGGGATGTTATGGCCACCATTCCAGCTTCCTTCCTCTCAATGTTTATGGCAAGTGCTGCTGATGAAGAGAATAGAAGCCACAAGGCATGCATTTGGCCAAAATAAAACAAATGGTGGTCTATGGAGATTTTTTTTTCTTCTGTGGGGCTTTAGGCCATTTGTCTCATGTCCATTTTCCTAGCAGTCACAGTGTGGTTGTAGAAGCATCCAGAAGTGGTGCATTACAAGAGGCTGAACCATGGATTGGTATGTATTACTTTATTGCAGTGGGCACTTCATTTTATTTAAGGAGATTCACCTAAACATAGCAGCTGTACTACTTACAAGGGACCATAAAGCATTACTCAATTTGGCATAAGATTGAAATTTTTCTGACTTTTCAGTACAGTACTCTTCTTCTAATAACAGCAGTTGACAAGCTGTTACTGAAAAAAAAAAATTATATTAATAACCTTCAAGTGCAGCTTCTTAAAGTAAGACACATCAACACAACTAATTAATGTCCATCTGGAACATAAAAAACTTGCATAGCTATATCTAAAGAGGTTTTAAGGCACTTAATCGATATTTTAGTGTCGACAAAGTGTTGGTCTTTTTTTTCTATTTCTTTAACTGCTTAAAGCTTTTCAAGCTGCTTCTGGATACATTCTCTAGCAAGTACCATGGGAAAAATTAGACTGCAGTTAAAATGATTTTTTGTAGTTCAGACCGTGAGTCACTAGTGGTTACTGTCATGTGACATTCAAGTGTTTAACATTTCATGTATTATGCATTCAAGACTTTATACTTCTGGTCCTTTCTTCCATGATGCCATCCCGACGAACACGTTAGTGCTTGAAAGCATTTTTTTAACATTTTGACAGGGTATGTCCTTTAGGCATAAAAAGCCCAATCATTTCAAAAATATCACATGGATTTTTAATGAACGCTTTCTTGTTATTGAGGGAGGCATTTAGAAAATGTCACCTTTTAAAAATGTTGTAGACGTGTAAGCGGCTTTTAATTTCATTGTAAGTTGACAGTCCAGAATTGTGGGGTTTCTTTCATTCAAATTTATCCAAGCTGATCTTCATATTGTTTCCGAAAGCAGTCACCAGCTGGGAAGAAATCCCAACACCTTTCTTGGTACATCTTCCAGACATAAGATTCCTGAAAAAATAGCAAAAAAAGGTACTTTTTAAATCACAGTAAGCTAAAATCCAGTTATTGCTCTCCCTTTAAGAATACTGATGTGGATTTATGTGAGGCCCAACTGTTTTATTCCCAGCCTATTTAAGGAGCGAGACATCATTGCTTCCCCCTTCTCACCATCTCCCTCCCACCCCCTCACCCCCGAAAAAAACCCCACTGAAACCAACTCAATGATTACCACTAAAAATCTTAGATTTAGCAGTGGGCTGATTCCATGTCATTTGTAATTTGTTGAGAATGCAGGATGAAGGAACATTGGTGGCTTAGGCAGATTCCTGGATTGCTAAAGCCAGATGTGGAGACTAATGGCCACTCTTAAATGTTTGAATATTTGATAACTTGCTTTTTCCTCCCTTGTTCTTTCATACTTGGTCAGAGTCCCTTTTGACACATACCTTCATTCATACCTACATCCACTCCTCCATATCCTGTGTCACTGACCTATAAGATTATCTTATGTCATCTCCTCTTATAGCATTTTATTTTGATTCTCTTGCTCTTATTGTCATTCACTTAGCTTCTCATTGTCTTTAATGTTTTCCTCACCTCCAGCTATTCTGTTCTAAAGCAATAACCATAAAGGTTTAGTAAATGTCAGTGTTTGTTAGGAAGGATAATCAGGAGGTCTTTTGGAATAAAGTAGAATTGCCTTAGAATGGTGGAATAACGCATGTGAGACCAATGGAGTCATCTGTCCCTCTCAGTTGTGTTCTACCTATTCTCAAGGCTTAAGTAAAGGAAGCACTAACACGGGTATGATTATTAGAGACTTTTTTTTCCCTCACCTGACCCGTGTGCTCTGTTTCATCTTTGTTAATCAGATACATCAGAAAGAACCTGGAAAAAAGGTATAATTAATGAGAAAAAGACAATATTAGACATTTCAATTAGGAAACCTAAGTTCATTTACTCAATCAATTGAACCAGAGAGAGGGTTCAAATATATTTAGTATCATGCTGTCTGCTAGGCCTTTCCCAACTGGGGAAATATGGCACAATGACACAAATCATCATTTTATAATATACGTCAACAAATTTAGTTTTTTTTGTAAGGAAAGATCCTTTTTACCATCCCCAAACCTTGAGCTAAGATCACTGTGAGAAAGCATTTTGGCTACTATTTTATTTTAAAATATCCTAAACAATAAACCTGAAAACTAAAAATCTTACCATATAATTTTTAGTAGGCCGATTTATCATCTATGAGAATGTAGAATTATGTGTCTCAAGGAAATGTCATGGAATTTTGGGAAAACATTTAATCTCATTAAGTTGCTCTGATTCTTCCAGAAGCATAGTTTTGTTTTTATTAGAGACAAATGCCAGTGTGGTTTCACTTGCTCTAACTGTGCTGTGTCTAAGGTTTGAGTCTGTCTGGAATGCACAAGTCTCCAAGAGGCTGAGTTCTCAGCTTGCATTACATGACCTCAAAGCCACCTTCCAAAGGAACCAGTCTCGTGCCCTTCAGGAAAAGGACTGTGGGGCAGTTGGTATAAAAGTAAGTAGAAATAAGACCCTTCTGAGGGTGGAGAGAGCCTGAGCCCCAGGTTTGGAATTCTCACAGGGTATTCTAAGGTTTATAGCTTCAGATTGTGGTCTGTAGTACAGGCTACAAATACATCAGTTTCCTTTGTTCCTTTTCCTTCATCAGACTAAGAAAGGTGGCACAGCCAATGCACTTACCGTGGGACTCAAGCATTAGGACTTTATTCCTTCTCTAGCACATTTATTTGAGAAGGCACCAGTTTTAGGGAGGAGTTTTAAACATGAGTAAGGTGGATTTTTCTTCCCCTCAAGATAGCTAATAGAGGGGTACAGAGACAAAATAGACTATTATAATACAGAGTGCTATGGGAAGATGCAGAAGAGTGTCCCAACCCAGATAACAGTGCCCACTGTACTCTTCAATTCACTGGTCCTGACCTATGGCCTTGTGCTTACCTTTTATGGAAGGATATCACCTTGATCACTTCTATTAAGATGCAAACTCTCTTAATGACCATTGATATCAGGACTTGAGGAAGGGTATGCTAAAGTTATTTTTTAAAACTCAAACTAGCAAAAAACTATAGCTTTGTCACTTTTCTTTGAAAATGTAGGCACAGCGGTGAAGGGCTAGGCCAGGAGCTTAGCTCAGCAATTTTTTTCCTTTTCTTATACAAATCCAAATTGTCAGGTAATCTATATTCTCTGTAAATTTCTTAAGTTATTAAGTTTCACAGGCAGTCCATGGCACACAGTAGGCAATGAATAATGTGTTCTTAAGTGAATGTTTTACTTTAGAAAAAGTGAAATATTATTTGTCTCCTGGGCACCAGGCCTTAGACCAGTGTGAAAACACATCTAAAATCTCCCACTCTCATGGAACCTATGAGAGGATGGACATGGTCAGGCCTGAAAATTGACTATGGGATATAGCCACATATAAGTCACTGGCTACCTTGACAAGAACCAGTGAGAAGGAAGGCCTGACTGGGAAGGGAAAAACTGAAGACAGTGAGCGTAAACAATTTTCAGTTTTTGCTGGAAGTAAAAGTGGGGCCACATGTTTCTTTTTCTTTGCTAAGGATTAAAAAAATTGTGTAGTAGTGATAGGAAGACTCCAGTAGAAAAACTGCTGGAGTTATGTGACCTTGAGAAGGGATAGGATCTAATCCTAGGTTGAGGAACTGACCTTAGCTCAGAGCAGGAATAGTCCACCATACACATCTATGAAAGCATGGGAGAGGCAGCATGTATAGACAAAGATGTGGGCTCATGGGGACTCCTGGAAGTTCTTTTGTAATTGCCTCTGCTTTTCAGAGAAATAGGAGGAAATGGCATCAGCAGAGATGGAACTAAATGACATAACTGTCGATTTTACTCTACCACTCTTTCCCCCATCACCTCTGTTGACCAAGAGTACTCACAAGTAGTTGGCTAAGTTGTGCTCTTGTAATGTATGTGTTTCAAAACCATGAGGAGTCGTGTCAAAGTAATCATTGCCAATCCCACAGATGAAACATTTAGTCTAGAAAAATAACAGGTAGTAAAGGCATTAGTAGGTGTGACATTACAGGCAGTGGAAAAGGGTGATGATCTCTGCTTGAATTGGGAGACACTGAAAAATATTTGAGATTCTTCAGACTATTAGTCATCTACTCCATAGCACCACCCACCTAGATCCTAGCTAGCTGAGGATACATGCTCCTGCCCAAGCACAGGGCAGGGGCATGGAATAGTGCAGAACAGAGAGCTGGTAGAAGAGCACAGGCATGGAAAACTTCATTGGTAATTTTGTTGAGGGCCTGCCCTCAGTAATAGCAGAACCTATTTGCTGTGAGATACGAAAATGGAGTTGGGATGAGTTGTTGGGAGAACATTACCTCCATATCTTCTCTCACTTGTTCCTGCTGGTCTCTTAGCTCTCCAAAAGCATCAATAATAAGACCTGGAATTTTAAATACAAGGACAAGATGTTTTAAATAATCTATTCAGTGGTTCAGGGTATAGGAATGATAGAGGGAATGGCAGAGCCCACTTTGTTTTGTAAAAAAGTAAATCATCAAGCCAAACTATTCAAGGAAAACAAGCTCAGCAAAATCTACTTGTTTTCAGATGCTGCATCCTGGCTAACCGCTTCTCATTGTTCCTCATCCTCCACCTTTCTACAGTAGCACTGCTAACCACTCACTCCTCCTAGAAACTTGTCCCCCTCACTTCCATTCTGCTCAGTCATTTGCTTTCTATGTCTTTCCCTCTTCTCCTGGCCCCGCAGGCATTGATGTGTCTCAGGGTTCTTCCTCGTCCCGTTACTGCTCTTCCTGGAAAATTGCCTCTACACCCACACCTTTGAGCACCAGTGCCACGATGAGTCTCATTTCTATTGTTTAATTTTTGTGTTTATATGTATTATATTCTATCCTATTTCATTCTTGACTTGTCCCTTGAAAAACCTTTTATAGTTAACTGTGTATTAGCCCTCAACACCTGCATGTTTTCCAGGTACCGCAAGGTGTGACTCAAACTAGATTCATCATCTTCCTCTAAATCCTGATAAGCTGTTGCCTATCAATATCCCACCCCTTCCCTCCAAAGAGAAAACCTTTCGTATCTCATAGCTCCTATGCTCCTTCATCACCCCATTGCCTGGGATGAAAATGATGAGGGCAAGACTAGGCACAGGAGGTCTCTAGGGAGCAGAATGAGAAGGAAATCATCAATTCACAGTAGGGAATGGAAAGATGGGGTGGTCTGCTACCAGGATTCTCAAGTTTCTTATACAGGCATGCCTTGGAGAACTGCAGGTTTGGTTCCAGACTACCGCAATCAAATGAGTCTCTAAGTAAAGCAAGTCATTATCTTTTCTGCTGGTGGAAGGTCTTGTCTTCAATTTGTAAAAACCACAACCTCAGTGAAGTACAGTAAAATGAGGTATGCCTGTATTGGTACCTGGCTGTGTCTCTGGCTTTATATGTAGCCAGGGCCCCATATATAGTAGATGCTTAGTAAATTTTTGTTTCATTAACAAGTAGAGGAATGCCCAAATGCTTTTATATAAAACAATTATGTCATAGATGTAGGAAGTTAAAGAGAACTAGATTCAGCCCGCTTGCACTTAACTGGCAAACGTACCTTGAATGATGGCCAGCAAGATGACAATGACGAAGAAGAAAAATGTAATGTCAAAGACAATGCGGTACATTTCATAAGGGTCACCAGCAGGGTCTTCGATTTCATCACCGATGCCACCTCCAGCTCTCACCCCGACGTACATGTGGAATAGGTAACACTGGAGAAGAAAAATAATGGCAATTCAGGTAAAAGTCACAGTGTCATTTTTAGCAAGGTGGTCAGATCACTCATATAATTACATCAAACTATGACGCCCTGGGCCAGGAGAAGGGTGCTCTTCCATGGTGTCACTATTCTGGCTAACTGCTCCCCTCTACATCCTCTGGTCAGTTTGGCGTCTACCACAAGGGAAAGAGTGTTACATTTAGACTGTAATGACATTTTCTGCTCATTTAAAAATTTGGAGCTATTTGATACATAAAAAGGATTTCATTTAAGGTATGTATTAAGTTAAAAGACCTTTACACCCTGATGGGTATGGCACACATGCCAGGTATTAATTTTAAGAGTGTTCTTGTGGACTTCAGGCCACACTACAGCCTCCCGGAGAAGGCCCCACCTATTTCTGCATTCTCCGTACACCTGGTAGGGCCTTAGGTAATAGACTTTCTCTCCTTCTGTGGATGTGTGATCCAGTGCAAGCATCTGGGCACTGGCTCACAGAGCATGGCGCCCTTTGTCTCTCCTGACCGGATAGGTTTGGTTCAGAGGAAAAGGCAGTCTTACAACTGAAAATTCAAAAGCCAGGAGCAGTATGGAAACAGGTGTTGGTCACAGGAGGGTTCTGCCCCAAGACAGCATAGGAGAGTTTTTAGCCAAGAAGTCCTTACCCATTTTCTAGAAATGATCTCAGCTGGGGCAGTTCCCTGTCACTGAAACAGATGTTCGTTTCCTGACGTCCAGTCACTATGCACTTGTAGACATGCTGCTGCAGCTGTGCAGGCTCACCCTGAGCTGCGCCCTTCTTTCCCACTCGGGCCTGAGGGGACTGCCCCTGACCTGATCGTACTGCTGTTACATTTTTCAGACTATGGTGGCTGAAAGTACCCATGCTGGCTGGCTAAATTAATTGAGCAACAGATTCATGGGACTTTCATCCAGCTCTCAGAGACAAAGAATCGTAAGCTTGCCTTCCGAGAAATTTAGATACAGGTCCACTCACACTTAGGTACAAACAAATGTATGTGAATGACGACCTGTCCTGAGGGTATGCTTCTCTTTCCACCCTGCCTTTGCGAGTACTCCTGAAACCCATTTCTTCACTTCTAACCTTTCTAGTACACTTCTCGCCATCGGATGAGACTTTATATTCTCCTCTATAACTATCAGTCTTAATTCCCCAAGCCACCCACAGCCCTTCTTTCTCAACAAGGCTGGGTGACCAGGTGGTCCTGAGAGGGTTCTTACCGTCATCATGTCATCACACTTCATATCGGGCTCGTCATCATCTTCACTCTTATTGTAAAACTTGCGAAAGAAATTGAAAGCCACCACGGTATAGAGATAAACCACCACGGCCAGGAGACCGACAGTCAAAACCAGCTGGGAGGGGACAGAAAGAAAAAGGAGGTGGGTCTTCTCCACTGTAAAGGTTCATGGGGGACCCCAAGAAAACAGGAAAGGTGAGGCTGAGCTGGGGAGAAAGAAGAACGAGGGTGCAGTGGGCAATAAGGACCATGATACCGCAGGTGGGGAAGGAAAGTGGAAACCGTGGATAGAAATAGACTATTGGGAGAAAAGGATAATGATAGGGAGTTACGGACTAAATTGTGTCCTCCTTACCCTCCCCCTATTCATATGCTGAAGCCCTAACTTCCAGTACTTCAGAATGTGACTGAATTTAGGTCTTTAAAGCTACAATTATATTAAAATTAGGCTGTTCGAATGGGCTCTATTCTAATCTGTTGTGCATAAGACGAGGAGATAGAACACAGAGCAGATAGCTGCAGGCCCAGCAGGACGATCAAGTGAAAAAGCAGCAGGAAGATGGCCAGGTGAGAGCCAAGGAAAAACACCTCAACAAGCAAGCCTACCCACACCTTGATCTTGGATTTTTAGCCTCCAGAACTGAGAGGAAATAAATTTTTGTTGTTTAAGCCACTCAGGAGGTGGTATCTCGTTAAGGCAGCGCAAGCAGACATATCTAGGGTATCGAATTGGGCCTATGTAAACTACAAAGGGACGTCAGGATTGAATAGTGAAGGTGTCATGAGTAGGATTACCTTGTTTTTTTTTTTTTTTTTTTTTTTTGGAGAGAGAGCAGTGACCTGAGGTTTCATGATGTAGCTTCTACGCTAACACTGCATCTCAGAAACTAAAGTTTCTTTGGATTGGTAGGTCTCGCTACTTGATGCGATTTCATAAATAACCATGAACTAGATAACTGTCACAGTTTTCAAGTTACTATAAGAATTGTTTGATTGTTGAGCAAAGCGACACTTTTCATAATCAAGAAATCTGCCTAGGACTTTTGTAGGGGTCATAGGGCATGTTTATTTCCCAGCTTTAGGAGGTATAAATGAGCAGCAAACAGGACCTGCTCATCTAGCCTGTAAGAGGACTAGGTGCTGAGTTGGAGCCATGAAGATCAATAAGATGCAATCTGTCTTCAGGATGCTACACCTAAGGGGGCAGGTGTGAGTGCTAAGATAAAAACTGAAGTTTCAATATCTGAGTAAAGGAGAAGAAAGTAATTCTAAAAGATATATTGTAGGACTGGTATTGCACAGAACACACTTGGGAAACATTACCTTTACAGGGTCAAACTTCCCAAGACACAATGTAAAAGTACACAATGCCCTTTCTCCGAGGAACTATAATGAAGCATTTAAGAGCTCTATGCAAACATCTATGTCACAGATTCTGTTATTATCCCCTCAAATTTTAGTTCTATGTGGCAGCAAACCTCTACCTCTAACTTTTCTCCATTCTTTTGACCGCCAACTAAAACAAGAAACATTGACTGTTGCTGCTACCAGAAGCCTAGAAGAAATAAACCTAATTAATACCTGATGATCCAGCACCTTCCATTTTAGAACGATTAAATGTCAACCTGACTTTTTCTTCTGTTTGGAATCTTTATGCATTTTTTTAAGGAGTACAACCTCATGATTTAATATATGCATACACTGTAAAACGATGACTGCACTCATTATATCCATCACCTCATACAGTCACCATCTCTGTGTGTGGTGAGAACACTTAAGATCTACTCTTAGTAGATTTCAGGTATATGACCTAGTATTTCTAACCATAATTACCATGCTTTACAGTAGAGCCTTCGAATTTATTCATCTCATAACTGGAAATTTGTACTCTGAACAATGCTCCCCATTTCTCCCACCAGCCCTTGGCAACCCACTATTCTCTGTTTCTATGAGTTCACCTTTTTTAGATTTCACATGTAAGTGAAATCACACAATATTTGTTTTTCTATGTCTGGCTTATTTCACTTAGCATACTGCCCTCAAGGTGCATCTGTGTTACAAATGACAGGATCTCCATTTTTATGATTGAATAATGTTCCATCATATGTATATACCACATTTTCTTTATATGTTCTTTCATTGATGGACACTTAGGTTGTTCCCATATCTTGGCTGTTGTGAACAATGCTTTAATAAACATAGGAGTGTAGGTGTTTCTTCAAGATACTTATTCCCAGAAGTGGGATTGCTGGGTTGTATAGCAACTTATATTTAATTTTGTGAGGAACCTCCACACTGTTTTCCATAATGGCTGTATACATTTTAACTTCCTTCTCTTCTCCCTCTCCTATACAGAAGTGTAGAGATGTGGAAGAACATGTTTCATTCATGGAATTGTACTTAATGTGGAATGAAATGCTAAGGGATTTGAGTTTGTTGACAGAAGGAGTCATGAGAAGATGTAATCAAGGGATTCACCCTGACAGGATATAGCAATGGCTGTATACGTTTTTTAATGTTTACTATGTCTGTATATAAAAATACAGCTATATCAACTTTTCAAATTTCTGTATACATAGACAGATACACATACATAGCTGTTTATGTGTGTGTGGGTATACACGTCTAAATCATCGGTTCTTAGTTGGAAGCATGACCGCTAGCTAATCCCCAGTGAGTATAGCAGATCCATGGAGGAAGAGGTAGATCTGCAAAAGTTCTCCACAGTGATCTGATATGTCCATCACCTCCTTCATTCCTCCTCTTCCCTGGTTGATCTAAATGTTAAGGGTTTCTGAACCAAGGTCTTACGCCTCTTAAATGATGGCTATAATTTTAATTGGGGTGCAATTTTATAAAAACAATCTTAATTCAAGTGTTTGGCTAAGAAAGGGGTATTATACACGATGACACACACCTTCCTGTCACATACGAGTTGTATTACCTGTATTATTTTTTTCCTACCCATATCTAGATCCATCCTGTCTGCATTAATATAAACCCAATACCTGTTTGCCATTGTGAGTTACAGATGACAGAATAGTCCTCAGGGTCTTGAAGCCCATGGCGATGTCCAGCAGATGAGCAGCAAAGAAGAAGTTATTGTAGTGGCCAAGGATGGACATGGTTGTGTACCAAGCAAGGTAGAGAAAGGACTGTGGAAAAGGAAGACATTTTAGCAGCTTTTCAGGCATTCGTGCCTCCTGATGTGCTCATCGAACCATTTTTTTCTCATCTTTAGGGAGTGAGGATACAGGGTTTTAGGTGCTGTGGTGCTGTGAACCGGCCTAGGAATTGCCAAGTGAAACTCCATTTGTCTTACACTACTGCACAGAGAAAAGTGTCCCTAGCACCATCCAGGCTCTCTGTCTTTGGAGTAATCCCTAAATCTTTCTGAAAATCTTCCCTAGCTTGCTTCCCTGTGGCATCTACTGACATCCTTTAACCCAGGCTATAGATATTGTTTTCCCAGATGCCATACTTACGTTGTCAGTAAAAACAACTCC
Source organism: Cynopterus sphinx (assembly GCA_030015415.1). Lineage (NCBI taxonomy): Eukaryota > Metazoa > Chordata > Mammalia > Chiroptera > Pteropodidae > Cynopterus > Cynopterus sphinx. Next base: position 81,053,182 of record CM057384.1, read on the forward strand.
TAGCTTCCAGATATGGTACTTCATGTCGATGGAACTCAGCCTAAAGGGTAACAAATAGTTTTAAAAAAACATAAATGTCAGGATTTAGTTAAGTGTTTAATAAGAGGGGTGAAATTAAGGTTTCTTTTTTTCAGGTTTAATAATCAAAATATGGCTCTGAGCTTTATCAAGTGGTATGAGTTTCTCATGAGACCGAGAATGGGTGAATCACATATACATCCTGAAATTTTAATTAGTCTTTCTCTTTCAGCTCTATCAGACATAAAAGCTGATAGGTTCTTAAATTTTTAAAGCAGTGTTCTCCCAGTATGTTAGAATCTAGAAGAAACACATAAGCCAGAGTAGAGCCTGAGAAAACAAATATGATTGAGATTTTTTTCCCCTTTGCGTAATGAAAAGGGCAGGAAAATCAAAGGATCCACTTTAGCCCAACTTTGGATTTTAAACTCTGTACCATGACACTAGAGATGCTGCCTCTGCTTTTGTCTCCTCTACTGGGCTAAAGTCAAGGGCATTTTTGTCCAAACCCAGGAGTTCAGCAATGCGTTCTGCTCCATAGAGATCTCCATACTTGTTGATCACCTAAAGCAGAGAGAATGACAGGGTGAGTCTGGGCCACGTGTCACCATCAGTATTGTCTCTAGACCTAGTTTCTTCAGAGCTTTACTATGCTGGGCTCTTCCAAGAGGTAATTAAAGTTATGATTCAAAATGTAACAAGAAAATAAAGAGAAAAAAATAACCCCCCCCCAAAAAAAAAACAGAAACGATAATGGCAATTAAGTGAAAACTGCTTTTCAAACTGATACTCTTTTGGGAAGTGAGAATAAACCTAGTATGCAGAAAACAATGATTATTTCAAACTGTTTAAGGCAGATGAATATAGGAATGGAGCCAAAAACCGACACATGTTCATGTAAAACTTGTTCTATGATTTAATGTTCTCTAGAAACCATCATAAAAGTAACAATAAATTTATTCATGTTCGTCTATGGAAAACAAAATCTATTACATTTCTTTGTTGGTGATGGAACTTACCCCCACTGAAAGGGCATACCTTTCTCTTTACAAACTTGTCCCAATAGTTATTAGGAAAAGATCTGAAAAAGAAAATGAAAAAGGGAGTCTCTTAACATCAAGGCAAGCACATCAACTAACTGCAATTTGAGTCTCTGAATCTGTATGTCCTTTTTGGTTTTTGTCCTGCTCATTGAAGAATTCAATACCTGATTGAAGTTCAGAGTCACCACAGGACTAACTGATTTATGGTTCCACTGCTTTGTACTGACTTCTGAAACACTTAGAAAGCCCCTCTGCATTTTTACCTCAAAATTATAGTGAAGGGCCAGGAATTGTGATGATGGGATTAGATAGAAGCAGATAGATATTTATAAATCCCAGTATAATTAGAAGAAGAATCCTGTAGGAAAACATGCATTCATCCTTCATTCATTGAGTACCTACTTTATGTCAATAACTGGGGTAGGTGCTGGGGATACAGTGGTACAACATATAGGCAAAGTCCCTAATTACATGAAGTTTGCCATCTGGGAATTTCTATAGGGTTTTTCTTAACTCTATTCTCCATTCCCACAAAACTCCTGTGGGGTCTGCTTCCCTCTCTCTCCTTTGAAGGTGGTTCCCTGTAACGTCTCATACCTAACCCCCCCACTGCCTGAGGGATCTTCTTTCTTCTGCCTCACAGCTTCTACCAGTTTCACTGCAGATAGTTTCCTACTGTTAAAGGCCAGAAACAACTGTCACTTTCGGATGTGTTGTCAAAAACCATTTAAAAATTTTGTTCCTCTCCAGAATGACACTCTTCCTGGTGGGGTTGCTTGTGAGGCTAGATCACAGCCATGAAACTTCTGGTCCTTGGTACAGGCATCCCTAACTTCTGTTTTCCTTTAGTCTTTCTTGTTAGATCTGGAACACAAAGCCCCCTATTCTAGAAACCATCCAAGTTCGTGGCGAGGAAGTAGGAGCCTCCCTCTGTTCATGGACCTCTCAGAAGAATGTCCTTAGCAAGTGCCCAAGAGGGAGGCAATCTTTTTTAAAAAAAATTTTTTATAGTTAAAATAGTTTCTTTGTCTTAAGCATGCAAATGCCACTTAAAAGCAATGAACAAATGCTGGGTTTACAGAGTAAACTGCTAATCAGTTTTATCTCTGGGGGGATGGAGATAATTATGTTGACTTTCTGCTACTCGATTTTTTTTCATGTATTTCATTTTGTTTCTAAAAAACAAACAAAACAAGTAAAAACCAAGCCAGGCTTCCTCTGTCCACGCTGGTATCTCTCCTTTATACAAATGGTTCATAACGTATAACAGCCTTGGACACATTTTGTTGGAAGTGGAAAATTCCACAAGTAGTGAAGGGCCATTGATCGAAGGCTCTGGGCAAGACTCTTTTGCAGATGACCTCACTTTACTCTGAGTATTTTTGTCCCCTGACTAGGTATAGGTATGTAAGCTCCGTGAAGATAGAAACCATATTTTTACTTGGTTATATTCCTTAAAGGTGGGGGTAGACAGAAGAAACTTCAGAAGGGAAATTCGTAAATAAATGATACCTCTATACATGAACGGTCAAGAAAAATAGTATAAGATGCTCCACCTCTTTAGAAATCAAGGAAATGCACAATGAGATGCCCTGCATGCCTACCAGATTAGCAAAACTATCTGACAACAAGTGCTTGCAAGAAGGCAGGGAGCAAGAACTCTCACACAGTGTTGATTGGAAGGTAAATTGGGACAGACATTTGCATAACCTACTTATTGATAAGCAAGTTTTTCTGCTGGGTCTCTACTCTAGACAGACTGTGCATGAATTATAAAAATGTTCACTGTAGTACTGTTTTTAATAGCCAGAAACTGAAAACACTGGAAATAGCCACTATTGGGAAAGTGGATAACTACACGATAATATATTCATAATGAGTTTTGAAAATGACAAAACCATGGCTACACGTATCAGCATAGGTGAGTTCTCAAACATAAGTACTGAACAAATGATTCAAATGACAGTACAATACACATAGTAAAATGCCATTTATATAAAGTTAAAAAATAGTCAAAATGAAACAATAGCTAGGGATACATATCTAAGTGGTAAAACTATAAACTGAAATGAAAGAATGGATATCCCTGAAGTCAGGAAAGCAGTGTGCTGGGGGTTTGGGGGTTATGATCAAGGAGGATAATGTCTAGGACTTTGAAGTTTTCAGGAATGTTCCATTTTTTAACCTTTGTAGTTCATTTTGTAATACTTTAAAACATATACATATATTTATCTTTATATGTGTCTTTAACAATATGAAAGTATTAAAACAAAGCTCTTCATGATATATATATAGTTAACTGAAAACAACAGGTTACAAAGTATCACATTCACTGTGATGCCATAATTGTGAAAAAAATTTAAGGCTCATGTATTAAACATTTTAAAAAGTTATTAATAGTTATTTTAAACATGCATTTTTCTACTCATGGACATTTAAGCCAGTTTAAATTTAAAAAATTAGCAAATGTTTTCAGGACATTGTAGTGTTCTTGTCTCATTACCTCTCTAGGATAAATTTCTGGAAACTGAACTGCATTTTTACAGGGACTGTTAGGCCACAGACACAAGCATTATGGATAATTGCAGAAAGCTTACCAAAGAATTAAATTATTCAATATCCCCAAGTTTCTGTACAGTAAGGACACAGTGTCAGAAACAGGCTTAGTAGCTTTCCTTATTTGAAGAGATTGGCAGGGACCAGGAACAGGCCTTTGATTTGCATGCTCACTTTTTTTTTTCCCTAAGAGTAGAGTCTTTTCCTACTAGGGACTATTTTAGAAAGCTCAGTTGTGCTTTTCTAGAGCTGCCTTCCTCTGTTTGCCTGACCATCTTTGGATAAGGAGCAGTTTTATTCTCCCCAGGGGTCCTGGTTCTTGTGTCTAGATGTGCATATTTTAATTGGCACAGCTCTGAGTTTCAACATGGTCACCTTTGTTTACCTATCTAGCCCTATTTTGTTTCTTTGAGAACATTATTTTGCAACTCTCATTTTCACAATTGTGAATGCACTGGCATGAAGTGGCCATTTTTTAAATAGAGAAAGGGAATGAATAACAGCTTGATGCCTACCGTGTGCCAGGCACTGGGCCAAGTATACTCTGACTGTAGGAGGTGGTATTCTTATCCCTCTATTGCTGAAGAGGAAACTAAGGCTTAGAAGGCATGATTACCTTGGGTGTGTGTGAGTGTGGGTGGGTACTTACGGTGTGTTGATTACCAAGCGGTCCCATTGCCCCTTGATGTCATCTTCAGATGGCTGTTCAGTGATATACAGGCCATCAAACTCCAGCTTCCTGGCAATTTCTTTTTCTCTTTTGAAAACTACCAAAGGGACCTAGGAGTGATAAGACACTGGTAACTTAGAGAAGGCTTTTTAATTAAAGCACCCTCTCCCATGTATTTCTTACAAATCAGTCTTCCACCTTCAGGACTACAATCTCTTTGTAGTAGGATTCTTAGGGTGCCTCACTGGAGGTCCATAGTCATGTCACTTCTCGCTTTGGCTAATCAGCTGATATTAATGCAAACCGGATGCCTTGATCCATCCAGATGAGGCTATATTTAGGATGAGCCCCTGGGCCCAATGAGTTAAAGTCTCCTAAGACTTCTAGGATGGAGCTAAACTACTCTAGAATTGATTGGTCATCCAAAGGAATACAGTGAAAAATGCCAACTCCCTACAATGGCTAGGGTCATAGTTATCTTATGCTTTGAAGTCTGGTTAATGAAACATACTTTGATAGAAAGAGGGCTCACTGGACTATGTACATAGTCATTCAATATTGAGGTTTTCTTCCTGAGATCCTTTCCCAGAATTCCTGCCAGGGAGAAGCACACTTATTTGTTCTCAACTCTATTTCCCCATTTTCTTACGTTCTAACTTTAGACTAGATATGGTGGCATGGCTATAAAGACCTACCACCGAGGAGGTACACAGGAAAAGATGGGAAAATAGTCTGCTCGCGCCAACCATCACCAGACACACAATTTAAACACAGGACAGAGTTAGTGAGGTCAGAGGATACTATTGAAATCTCAGAAGTCAGAATAGCCAGAGCTCTCGCCAGAGAAGCTGAATTCAGATAGAACCAGGCCTTCTCATTCAGCTGGGAAGCCACTGGTTACTTAGCAACATCCTCGAGACCTTGGTCTCCAAACTCATTCTACAGTCACTCTTTCCAGATGCTCACGATATCCATATGTGCTACACAGTCTCTTTATTTTCAAGACAAAAAGACAAAATTTAGATCATGATTTGTAAAGTTACCTCTTGCTCTTTTTTCTTGGAAACAATGAAACAACAACACTGAGCAAATACAGGATTAATGATAGGAAGGTGGCAAAGGCTAATAAGAGGCATTGCATACCCTGAGGAATTGGTGATTTCTGTCAGTTAACAGATGATGTAGGAGGGGAAGCAAAGATAAAACTACACTGTCTAATTTCGGCTGTATTTTGAAATGACTCTATAACAATAATATCAAGTTTCATAGCAGTACTGATCTCTGGGATTCAAAGCATTCCCCCTTCAATCTCCTAAGAGTTTGTATAGCCTTGTAAATAGGACTTGTTCATTTTTATTCCCTAGACAGTGTTTCTCTCGTTTTCTCTAGGTCAGCAGTATATCTGCACCCTAACTAACAAGATGAGCGCTAGGATTGTGACCTAAGGAACAGTAGCTAATACACTCCAGTATTACTATGTCTGGTCTTCTGAGTACTTTCACACATATTAAGCCATTTAATCCTCCCAGCAGCTTTCAGGGGCTGGTAGTATTATAATACTCATTTTTTACAGAGGAAACAGAGGAATAGCATAGTTAAGTGGCCAAGCAGTGAGTCCAGCCCAGGTAGCCTGGCTCCAGAAACTGTGCTTTTATTGTGGCAGTGGATCCTCGGGATGGTTTAGGGGATGTGGTCTCTCTAACAGGGTAACTGGACTTACTACGTGATACTGGGGGAAGTGAGGGGCACAAGGATAGAGATATATTCCTGGACACTTCCCAGGGAATAGTTGGCCTGGTGAACAACCAAGGAGACTTCCTACTAAAATAAGAAAAATGTAATGAGGAAAAAAAGTGGTATAATAGAAAAAAACTGGACTTAGAGTACCAAAAACAGAATGAGGACCGATGCAACTGTGGTGGCGGCCCTGATAAATGGGGTCTCCTGGCGTTCATGCCCTTGTGTAGTCTTCTGTACCCTTGTGCAACAATGAATGTGGGCTGGCCCTGTGGCTTGCTTTCGCCAACAGAATGCCATAGAAATGACACTGCCAGTTCTGGGTCTAAATCTTAAAAAGGGCTAGCAGCTTTCACTTCTATGCAGCATATGCAAGAAGCCCAGCTGGCTGGAGATAGAATGTCGAGGGGCCACGTGGAAAGGGCAACACCCTGACTGTACACAGAGAGGCCCAGCTACTCCGGCAGAGCCCAGCCTGCCAGCCATTCCCTTGCCAATGTGCCAGCATGAACGAGCACCGTCGTGGACAGTCTGACCCGGCTGAGACACCAGATGATGGCTGATGCAACCGCCTTCACATGGAGTAGAGAAACTGCTCAAATGTGCCTGCCCAGCTGGTCCACAGAATCAGAGAGAGAACATGTCATTTTAAGCCACTAAGTTTTGGGGTGATTTGTTATGCAGCAATAGGTAACTGAAATAGTAACTGATCAGATTTTCTTCTGATATCTCAAATAGTTAAAACCTAATAATTTTTGCAAGATGAAAAGCGTTTCTATAAAAATTCCAACATAAATTCAAAGATCAGATGACTTAGCTTGATGGTTTTAATTCTGTGAGATTCAGTAAGCCATGCCTGAAATGGGACTCGTAGAGCGAGGCTTCTCAAACTGGAGTGTGAATACAGATCGCCTGGGGATGTTATGTTGCAGATTCTGACTTAAAAGGCCTGGGGCAGGGCCTAAGATTCTGTGGGTCTAACCAGCTGCTAGGTGATGCCCATGCTGTTGCTTCACAAACCTTGGTGAACAAAGGGCTGGCTCAACTCAAACATGATGCTTCTTCCCCAAGGAGTCAGATTAGATTCAGAGTGGGCAGCAACTCACCTTCAGGCAATAGTAGCCCACCACGCAGACTAAAGAGATGACAGTGTGGATAACAGCCAGAGCCCGCAATGTTGGTGCCATATACCCAGTGCTCTCCTGCAGGACAAAGAACACCATCGCTTCTTCCTCTTCCTCATCATTAAAGGAATGCCACAGGTTTGCAACGTCCTCTGCCTCTTCTTCTAAAGGTTCTTCAGTGACCTGGTCCAAGACACACACACTCTCTTATGAACACCAGAAGAGCCTCTGACACTTGGCTCTCCCCACATACTTTATATTGCGAGCATATGCTGAGCAAATAGTAGTGAGTCGGCATCACTTGCTGAGTGAATGGGGAACCCTCAGTATCTGTAATAATTGCAAGTAAAATTTTCAAGAGACAAACCTATCTTGAAGAAAATCAAAAATTTTTTAAATTAGGGAAATTTTGCTATATATATGCTATAATCCCTGTGCCTACAATCCCTGTAATATCTGAAATGCTGTGGCCTGAGAGGAGGTTAAGACACAAACATGTGCACGCACAAATGTGCACACACACACTAAACATCTTCCATTCTTCTGTAGATGCTGTTAATGTTCATGGCTTCAAGTGCCGTTCTTACACACACTCCCAAATCTACACCTCTGAGGCTTCCATCCTGCAGCCTCAACTGTCTGCAGTCATTTTGATCTCATTATGTTTAAAATCAAGTCTTGCCACACCCCTCTAGACTTCCGTTTTTCTTCTATAGGCAACAGAAAGGCATTTAGTTCATTGAGTGGAAGGTTGATATGAGTAGAAAGCACATGTTATAAAAATTAGACTGGTGGTTTTAAATAGGAAGGGAGAGAGGCAGGAGTTACAATAGCCTGTCTATGTTAAGAATTCAGGGCCTATCATTCATCAATTAATGACACGAACATTTATTATGTGCTTACAGTGTATGAGACCCACTTACTAATGTTCAAATTCTTCATTTATCTTGATCAGTCCCTCTTTTCTCATATCTAGAAACCAACTGTTAATGCTTCCTTCATAATCATTCTAACATGGGCTATGATGGCTGTTACCTTCTCTCTCAGGGAAAGAACTGTGTTTATCACTCATTTTGTAATACCTCATAGTTCCTAATACAGGGTCTAGGACATAGTAGATGCCCAACAAATATCTGGAGAATTTACTAAGTAATAACTAGAACAAGTCTGATTTACTGAAATACTATCCTAATTGGCCTCCCTTACAAGCAGTCTCACCGTTATTCCCATTGCTAAAGACAGTATCCTTTTTAGAAGCCAATTTCTTGTAAATTTTTACGTATTAGAATCTTTGCTCTAATTTCTATTACTTTTTTTTTTAAGTATATACTATGTTTAGCAAACAACACCTGAATGAAATATCACCTTGTAAAAGAGCAGGATGAAGTTGATAGCGAAGGCTACAAACAGAGCAAGGAACCGCAGGTTGTAGAAATTTCTGGCCAGGTAGTGCTGAAAAGAAAAGCACAGGCAGAAGTGGAAGAGCTTTGGAAGCGAAAGAGAACTTGCCTTTGTCACACGGAAGATCTCTGGTCAGAAGTTCACACAGGATGAGTCCTATCCTTTGGTAACTGCCCTTCTAGGACAACCCTGGCCTTCTTAGGACTCATTTTGGGGAGGAACCAGAAATGGTGATTTAAAAAATAGTTGAGAATGTTGCTCAAAGGAGCCCTGCTCCAGCTTATCCCTCTGGAAGCCAAATGCCTAAACATGCCACCAGCAGAGGACTCAAATGCTACTACGAAGGTGGGTAGGTGGTGTGTGTGTGTTTGTGAGCACTCCACACAGAAAGTAGTCTATTTGGAAATTATGAATGATTCAGGCTCACAAAAGACCCCTACAGCTCCCAGCCTGCATGCAGCCAGACTGTGGCCCAGAGTCCATATCCCTTTTTAAGTCACAGCCCCAGAGCCTCCGCCTCCCCGCTCTCAGGGGGCACCATTCCCATTCTTGCTGCCATCTTGGAAAAACCAGCATTTTAGGACAGGAATGGTAGGTAGCTGCTTTGGGAAGGCTCTCCATCTCTCTGTGTAGGGGATGCTCACCAATGGTGCTGGGGAAAGTGTCCTGGCTGTTAGCAGCCCTGCCTCAGTGGGCAATTTTTCAGAGAAAGAATATCACTAGCTGTGCTGAGGGCTGAGTGCATGTGGAATAACAAAGCTTTTGAGGACTCGTGTGAGAACCTCACGTAACCTAGGAATATTCTTTCTGCATGGCAAATGATCCACTACAGCTGAATTTTGGACTAGGATAGCTACATCCCCACATGATACATATAGGACCAGCTAGAAAGAGGAATTCGCACTCTTGATGGGAGTGCTGGTCAGAAAGAGTATCACCACTGTTGGGTGGAGAAGCTGGAATGCTTGGCTTTTTCATTTCTTTTCTCCAACACAAGGAACAGGCAGATATATGAGAAGAGGAATGAGGAAAATAAGAAGCACAACTAACCAAATAGTGAAACAAAATCACTGGCCACTTGCTGAGGTCTGTCCTGGCCAACACCTGCACCGAGCAGGGCCAGGGCTGGAGGGCTTACCAATAACTTGGTCTGATAGATTTCCACCCCCTTAAAGAAATTGGCCATGAAGGCTTCAGGCTTCTCGACTTTCTGGCCACGCCGTCGCTTCTTCTTTTTAGTCGCTTCTGCCCACAGGGCCTTGGCTTCCTCTCCTTCTCTGGCAGTGTCCTCCTTCTCCCCATCTTCCATGCTGCAGGAACAAGAAACTCGCTCAGCATGGACGGCAGAGGGAAGCCTGGTCCAGACAGGGAGACTGAATTAAAGAGGAATCTTTATTCCTTCGAGGGTGGGAACCTCAGGTCTTTATATCACCCCGTAGTGTCTGGATGTCAACTTTGATGAGCCATGGTCATAGGTGCACATCACTTATAAAAATTCAGCTTACCTTTTCCCTTTAGAAAAGCGCTTTATTTTTTAAGGCTTCATGAATTAGCAATACCTGCTCTTCTAAGTTTGCAGTAGGAATTAAATGAGATATTGCATAAAAGACCTTAGTACAGGGCCTGGCAATGTAATAGATTTTGGCCATATTAGACTTTGTCATCATTATATGAAGTTGCAAAATGTGAGAGTTTGATAATTTGTTTGGCCAGATGGTGAAATTCTGGTCTACTAAGAAGATTAAAAAGTTAACCAGGTTAATAGAACGTGTTTATTGTATAGCTGGTGTTAAAGGAGATGTATCCAGGGCTTGCACAATATCTACTTCTCGTGTTAACGGAAGTCATGTTTTTTATTTACCATAGAAATAGAACAGTAGATACTATCAAGAACTATCTACTATAGGATCGTGAGTACTCGAAGCTACCAGGAACTTACTCTGCCTTCTCAGGTTCTACTTTTCCTTCTGATTCATCTGCTGCTTTCATCTCTGCTGCCTAAACAAAAATAACAGTCAGTCAAGTTTTCCTCAAATCAATGAGTTCATGGTGATGAGCCATATTTTTGGCCGTTTTTATCACCTTGGTCAGAAGTCCCAATGGTTTTCTCTCATCATGCTTCTGCTTTTCTCAGGATCACGGAACATAAGTGTCCCACTATATACCAAGCTACTCTGGAGAGATGCCAAGACAGAGATTTCAAACTTGAAAACTCCATTTCCTTGCTGTTATTCAACTCAAAGAGAAACCTTGTGCTAGGACACTCAGTGGTCCTGCTGTCGCACGGGGTCAGGGAGAGATGAAATATGGATCATACCAGGCCCAATCCAGAACCTGCTTCCATCAGACAGGATATCTGCCTTGTCCTCAGTCCTCTGACCACCACCCCATTCCCTCTGATGACCACTGCGCTTAGAATTAAATTCAAGTTCCTTACCAAGGTATTCAAAGCCTACCTGAGCATGGCCTGTCGCTCCATTCTTGTCTTGTACCGTCGGCTTTGTTACCTCCCATATCCAAACACCAGACCTGATTTCCTTTCCTGGGGCATTCCAAATCCTTCCCTGGGACCTTGATACTAGCCACATCCTCTGCCTGGAGTACAGCTGCCCTGGCTTGCCACCTGCCTGCCATTTTTTAGGACTTGGTTCAGATGACACCTTTTCAGAAGCCTCCTTGACCATCCTATAGATATTAGGGCCCACATTCACTTTGTAACACATGTCCTTGTTCATTTGTTTTAGCATGTTATAAATGGTATTTATCTTATTTATTTGTGTCTTCTTCGATTAGAAGTTAAGCTCTATTTAAACCAAAAATGTTGTCTCTTCTGTTAACCAACGTATCCTCATGTCCTAGGAACATAGCCTGGTATGTAGCAGGCCTTGAATGAGTTTCTATTATGTATCAAGCTCTATGCCTTACATCAGGAAGCAAAGCAGAGTAAATACATTAATACTGTAAGAATGTCTATGATTCTGATGCTTCCTTCCTTGACTCTCCAAACCGGGTGAGTTTCTTCCTACACATTTCCCTATAGCCTGGCATTCTTCCTTCCTAACATTCTTCATGCTTATACTGACTTGTGCAATGTCTGTCTTTTCCACTAAACATATGGACAGTGACTTTCTTATTCGCCACTATATTCTTGGAGCCTCAAATAGTGACAAGCACATAATAAATGAATAAAAGTTGTCTTTGGGCTCTGATCTCTTCACACTTCTCTCCAGATTTTCACACTTCTCTTTAATGTTAGAACGATGCTGCGAGTTGGATGCTACAACACAGGGAAACGCCTTTGACTGAGGGTTGACCGAGGGCTCACATCCATGACTATGACCATAACCAAGGAGCTCTGAATTACTGTTACCTCATTTCCTTAATCTAGTGGACTGACTCGAAGTCCAGATTTTATCGTGGGTACATCACAAGAATGCACGTGTCCCAGGATGCTGTGCTAAATCATAAGACATCATCTGGACATTTTGGGACACTGCAGTATTGTCTCACAAGAAAAGTTTCTAATGCTATACCTGATTTTCTATGCTTACGGCTTATGAATGAACCTGTCCACCATAAGAACTAACCCTCTTAATAAAAATGTGGAAGCAAAGCGAGTGTCACAGATCATCACCTTTGAACTCTACAATGTAAACTGAAGACCACCAAGCAATTAGCCACTGAGACAATCATTTACATCTCACTCTCTCCAGATATGGCAGAGCTGGAATGATAAGATCAGTGTTATCATAGGAGGGGTGGTGTCTAATACACTGTTGGCTCTTAGGGAACTGGTGTCAGTGATGACAAAGTTATAATGGCAAGTCTTTTTCTGGACATATTAAAGAAAGGTGATGAAAACAAATTATGCTTACCTGTGCTTTCCTTTTCTTCCGTACAGTGCTCTCTAGCGTAGGGGGTTCATCCTTGCCAATAATCTCAGAGAGGTCACCCAAACCCACTTCGGGCCCATGCTTTATGCCACCTTCTTTCTTTGAGTGGAATCCAAAAAGATCTGACATAATATCTGCATTTCCCTTCTCACCCTTTATGAAATGTACTAGTTCAGTGGTGATACCTGGCTCAGTCACTTCCGCCCTCTCGGCCTCCACAGCATCATCATGGATACCAAATTGTGTCGGGTCAGGCATGTCCCCTAGGATCTTGGTCACCCTGATGTTCTTTGCCCCCTCAACCAGGCCCCCTCCAAATACCGTGTTCCAGAGAATCTGAAATATTCCTCCCAGTATGGTGAAGAACAGTTGGAATAGCCCCACGAACATCATCCAGAAGAAAGAGAAGAACACCCGCACCAGCTCCTTCACAGTCATCTTTTTCACCTTCCTGTATTGCTTCCTGAGGTTCTTCAGAGTTGCCCTCTTTAGAAAGTTGGCAACGTTTCTCTTCACTGAGGCACAGGCCATGGCAAACGCAGAGGCAGACTCAAAAGACTTGTCATCTTCCTCTTCACCCTCAATTTCTGAGGTGTAGGATGAATCTTCATCTTCCTCCTCCTCTTCTGGCCTGTCAGCTGAGTCAGACTCAGAAATCTGAGATGCTAACTGCATTTCAAAGATGGTGTCTTCACAGAAGTTCACAAACAGCTCCATTTTTTCTTGCTCCCCACCTTCGTTGACAACATCAAAGATAAACTGTCGCTTAGATTCCTTCACTTGGGGCTTTTCCCATTGAGTTCGACTGGATTCACTGATCTCAAAATAAACACGCTCAATTTTCTTGGCCCCACCCATAATCTCAATGCGTCCTAAGTATGGTTCAAAGTAATTTAGCACACTTTCTGCTGGGTCCAACAGACATTTAAGGCGAGAATCATTTGGCATATGCTCAGAGAGGTTTGTCAGTAACACTGCCACGTTAAACCCTATGTCCTTGGCCGGCTCGTGGAACCGGTCCACAAAATCAATGTAATTAAACATGTCATTCTCATCAGCTTCTGCACATGAAAGGAGAAAGTCAATCTCTGACTGTGTGTACTGTTTTTGCCCTTCCATGGCCTTCTGGAATTCTTTTTTGGAGAGAATCCCTTTGCCATCTGGGTCATATTCTTTGAAGGTGTCTGAGCTGGTTAAGTCTTTAAGTTTCAAAAACATGTCAAAGAATTTCAAGATCATTTCTACATTGGTAGATGACTCTACCAGTGTGTCAACCATCTGCTTGCCAATAGTTCCATTTACCACATTTCCTGTGAGGCAGGTTCAAAAAGACATACAGATATATCAGTAAACCCAAGCTACTGTGTAAATGGTCAGGTAGCTATTTTTAGAAGACTTATATGCCAAATCAGTCAGCTCCTTTCTGACTGTGATGATTTGGAAATGGGCAGGGGGAGCAGCAAGCCATAAAGACTACACCAGTAGGAGCCAAGTGGGAGAGAAACAAAGGATGGAAGGAGATGGCGACACCAGTGCCTCTTATCTGGCCTGGGGCCTGGGAAGTGGTTTTGCTACCAGATTACTGGGGACACATAGGGGATAACTGGTGCCCCTCTCATCCCCTTAGACCTAGGAGGGTGCCCAACTAGATGGCTGGCATACACACTGGCAGCCAGATGTACTGAAAAGCAATGGGGAGAGGGAGAGGATAAGGAAGAGCAAAGCTTGGAGGAAAGTTTTCCCCAGTTCATTCTGGCTTTCCTATTGACATAAAATGAGTTGGTTTTGGCTTTGTCCATCAGGCCATGTGCCCCTCACTCATTTTTTTGTTGCTGAAAATTTGGCTTTCTAACCAATATCATATGGATCAATGCCCTGCCAGAAGGATAATCTGTATGATTAGTATGGTTAGTGCTCGGACTAATTACAGTTGTGTGAATGCCTAGTTATACCAAACAGCCCAACCTTCCAGGAGGGACAGAAGCATCACCACCATGTCCTGAAGGAGATCCAAGAGTTCCTTCAGCAGCTCGATCTGACTGGAATCCTAGAACAGAAACAGGAGATACCCCTGAGCTATCTGATCCCTTGGCAAAGTACAGGGCAGCGAGCAAGAAGAGCCTGCTCTGGAAAGCTTAGGCAAAGGCTGTGTCTCAGGAATGAGCTCCCTTGTCATCGTGAATGTGGACATCTTATCATCCACTCTTTGCAGTTTGGGAGGCTCATTGTAGCAGGGCTTGGCCAATAACACTCTTTTATAGTTTTCCTTTTAGTAGTATGGTGTGGCAGATACACCACTTGTTGTCCAAAACTACTGAACAACCCAATACACCAAAGAGCCTTTAGGTATCTCTAGTAGTTTATATATTGTTTTTGTTGTTGTTTTGTTTTTATACTGGAAAAATACGAGTAAGCCTTTCTGGGAATATTTTGCAATCCAATCAAGGTATCAAGATTATAATCACCAAATGGGTTCTCTTTTATTTAAATGAATTTAGATTTTGAATTAATTTAGGTTCTCCTGATTCTAGTTGGTGGTGATCTGGGTGTCACTGGTCCCTTAAAATGTTACATAATTGAAGCTATACCTCCGGATGGTTTCGATACTAGTCTGTTTGGTTTTAATTTCAGCATCGCAGACAGGGCATGGCCAAGCCAATGCTCTGCTTTATACCCTCTGTCACAGAAGGAAAACAATCCTTGGCAGATCTGAGGTGGGCAAGCGGGAGGTGAAATTAAAAAATGTACCAGGGCCACACTTCTTTTATAGACTTTCTCTCACGAAGACATAGTTCTTTGTCTAGCCCTTCAAATTTCAGAGGGATTCTCTCTCCCACCTTTGGTGTGTATCATAGCTATATATAAAAAAGAAGTGTAGAGCATTAGAGCTGGAAGAGACCTCAGAGATCATCTATTCTGACTTCTAATACTTTACCAATGATGACACAAAAAGCCAGAAAAGGGAAATGACTTCTTGAAAGTCACTAGTCGGGAGGTGGAAGGACCAGGCTCTTGTCTGGAGCCTCTACACTGCACTCACTACACAGGAGTCTGTCAGCTGACATATTATCGCCGAATCAGTAGCCCACCCAAGAACTCTCTCCTTCCATAAGGCCAGAGTCAAAAGGGGAAAAATGAAAGGGTTAAATAGCACATTCCAGAAAAGAGGAGGCAGATGTGACAGCCTTGAAAATTTTAGGTACACATTATTTAAATTAATGCTGCAAATGTTATTTTAATCAGCCTGAAGAACCCTGAAGTTCTCCCTCATGTGTTGCCATGGAGAGAGGTGATCACCTATTGCATATACTACGTTTATTTGTTCATAATAAATGCTCTGAATGATTACGATTCATCTTGCCAGAGAGATGGGGAGTGAGAAGGAAAGGAAGAGATGGGGAAAGAGGGGGAAGCAAAGGTGAGAGAGGAGGTATATGTGAATTAAAGAGACATGCAGACATTTATTTGACAGATCAGACAGGGCTGGTAGATGGTTATAAATTGACAAAGCACTGACAAGGAAGCAAGAGGGATTAGTACCATAAAGAGCAAATGTTGAGGCAATATGGAAAGGGTAGGTTGGTGGGACACAAGGAAGGAAGGAAGCTGCATTCATGCAAAAGCCTGTCAGGGGAGGGGAGGACATACATTCCTGTCTCCCATTTAGATCCTCAGTTTTAAAAATAAGATCTAATCTGCATGGCTCTTTCGGCCATTTGATCAAGCAGCCACATCCACAGTGGGAATACCAAGGAATGGGGGCTGACTTAGCATTTCACGCCAATGACTCATCAGGGATGGACCACGGTACCTGAGAGAGTTTCATCTGCATGTTAGCAAATACATGGAGGAAGCCGACCACCGCGTCCCACAGCCTGCTGTGAGCCAGGCTCTGTTGGTTCCCAATGCAAGGGCCCTACGGAGAGGAAGACATCCTTACTTCAGTTAAACATTGTGAACTGCTCTGAAACTTGCCCCAGGAAAAGCATTTCACAGCAGCTTATATGAATGGAGAGAGCCTTCTGAAAGTCACATATTTTGCGCTCGGTATTTCCCCAAGGTATTACCCTTCCCCTATCAAGGGAGCCTATGTCTAGCAAAAACCACTAGGAATTTCAGTCTGGTGACTTCCAGAGGTTTTCTTTCAGCCTCAGAATGTGCTTATCAAATAAAATCTTACACTGAAGAACATTATTTAAAAGAGTTAAATACGCTGGTTGAGACAGGGCTGAAGGGTGCTCCTGCCCACTCTCGTCCTCACCTTGGCCTCTATGAGTGGTTCCGAGGAACTCAGGTGTTCAGTGGAGCCCAAATGTGAAAACTGGGCCCCAGTATACCTATGTCGTTATCAGGCTACATGTAGAATGCTATGACCACATGGCTAGCTATTCAAGTAAAAATAAATCTGAATAATATTCCTGATGTTCAACTACTTTTAGAATTTTCTTATTGTTAACCTGAACTTTAGGTATAATACTAATCCCCATCTTTTCTGAAAGCCAAACACAGAGGGATGGCAATTATTGGTTTGCATTTTCCATGCTCACAACTTTGCCTATTTTTGAAGATTACTGAATCAACATTTCTTATTCCTTAGTTTTGTGTTTATTTCAATAAGCAAATACGATCTGAGTGTGCCAGTTGGTTAATCTTATAGATCTTTAAAAAATTATATAACATCACAGAGGAATGTGAAATGGCTACTGATTTTACAGCAACTTATGCCAAAATATGTCCTCCATACCTTTTCATGGTAGCTAGTCCACTGTAGCCAATGAACAGAGAATGTTGTAAACAGAAAAGAATGCCCAAGATTTAGCTATTTGCTCTGAAATTCACTTTGTAGATTTAACACAGTTTGTGTGCTTCTGAAGTTATCTTTTCCATCTGACAAAGTAGTAGAATCTCATGAATTCTGTTTTTAATCTCTAGAGTCAAGGGTAACATCATTTATCCCTTTATTCCTTCATTCTATTAATCATTTTTCTACTCTCCATACTTTTGAACATCTGTGATGTGCTAGACATTGTGCTAGAAATGAACAATTTTAAATTGAATAAGAAATTTTCTGTCTGCAAGATGTTTTTAGTCATGGGAGGCAGGGAACGCAACTAGGTAAATGCAATAAAGTGCAACAACGCTATGAAGAGGTCACAGTGGGGGACCATAAACCATAGCTTCTCATGGAGTGTGGGTATTACTGATTCCTATTTGTTGATAAGGAACGCTGTTGGCCATGGGGCTTGGTGCACTGTCCCTATTGTGCATCCAAATATTCTGTAGGGAATACAGAACGTGGGGGGGTGGTTCTTTGTTTTCAAGCATGCACTCTGTAGCACATACCTGGATGTATTCTGTAAGAGAATTGAAAATTTGCTTGGTGACCGCCAGAGCTTTGGAAAAATTGTGCTGTCCAGATTCGTCAATGATGTCCTTCCCTGAATAATACCAGTAGAAATCACTGATCGATTCCTATGAACAAACAGGTATCGTTTAGTCTTTCTTAGGCTCTGGCCAAGGTAGCTAAACCCAGAGTTCAGGAAAAGTATAAGAGAATTCTACATTTCCATGACCTCTTTGTTATGACAGAAGCCTGGGCCTCTGGGAAGAAGCATGGATAACTGATCCCTAGCACCTCTGAAGTACAGATATCCTTTTGCAGGAAAGAACAGATAGGAGAGAGGACAGCGCTCAGGTGGACCTTGGTGACTATGATATAGGACAGTTTATTTACAATTAAAAAGGTACATTAAATAATGATTATCATCCAAATAATCATAACAACAGCAACACGGTAGTAGTTAACACTGTAAGGGCCAGGCATTGTTCTGAGCACATTACATGCCTTCAACCTCTCAATCTTTACTGTCATCCTATGAGATGAATCCTTCCCATTTTAGATGAGAAAATGGGAACACAGGGAGGTTAAATAGATTGTTCTAGGTCCCAAACTGTTAAGTGGCAGAACCAGGATGAAGAATCAGCAAACAGAAAAGAGATTCCTTCTTTATATTTCTTGATATTATTTAAATTTTCCTTCAAACAATTAAACCGAGTGACTTCTCAATACAAAGAACTTGTAGAGCCACTATATTCCCACTACCTTCTGGGACTGTGTCCTCATGAAGAACCTGTTCTCATTCATAGGCCATTTTATAGCCCTGAGGCACTGTGGCTAGATTTTCACTGTCAAAACTTAAGTAAACCAGCATTTTATAATAGTTGATGTGGCATTGAACCACTTCTCATGCTTTTTAGGTACAGCAGGTTCTCAAATAATGTTTTGTTCAATGTCACTTGGTTCTAACATTGGTGAATGTCCTGGGAACTGAACTCTTGTTTTTATCAATCAGCTTATGGTAAAATTGATTTTTTGCAGAAGCTACTGATGGCATTAAGTGAGGACTTATTATACATGACTTCCCACAAGTGTATGGACATAAATTACAATATTATCCTTACTGGGGTTTGACTGTATCCAGGGCCCTCCCTGACCCTATGTAACTGTCTTTAGCTTTGGGAGGTACATCTGAGATGCGTCACCATCCCAGGCCCACTCACCTGAAGACGCAGAAGGTAGTCCACGGTGCTGATGATGACATTCACGGTGGTGGTGTTGCCCATTTGAGTCCGCAGGAAGTTCTGAAAGTCTGACAACACCAGGGCTGGGTCAGAGCCTGTCTCTGTCATGCCTAGGGAGCCAGTCATGCTCTCTTAGCTGAACTCAGAAGAGGCACACTGTGTGACAAGCCTTACAATGAATGGTACCCTGTTTGGGTCCTGGCAGACCCTGCAGGACAGAGCTCTGCCTTGAGCCTTCCCATCTTAGTGTCACCAGAAACCTAATGAGTCCCGAGGGACTTGACAGAAAGGGTTGGGTGTTTAGTTTCACCACCTGAAGATGCTAGAAGTGGCTTAGCCTGAGTGGCACTAAATAACATTAGCCAGAAGTTAAAGGTCATTTTTCAAAGGGTTTCTTATTGAGGAATGAATTACCTATTGTCCTTGAGTTAGTACTGAATGTGGCATCCTAACCTGAATCATACATAATTTTGCACCTGAATGTTTCCTCTGGACAGATTGATTGGAGCCACTTACCACTGTTATGTCCTTCACAAAGTAACTGTAGGAATCTAAAGAGGTCTCGCGTAAACTCGTCATTCTGGAGTACTTTTTCACCTTGAAAACAAGAGAACATAGTGAACATTTGCTTGCTTCTCAACACAGAACACCCTCCAATGCAAATGACTGCAAAAATGCTAAAGGGGCTTTGCCAGAACGTTGGGAAAGGGAACTTGGAATGAATGCCGGCTGACCCCGATTAAGCCGGAACTGAGGTTACAGAACACAATGACAAATAAAGCTAAAATATTTATCCCCAGTATTTGTAAGGAAAACAACCAGGCTAGTGGCAGCAATGATTCACAGTCCATAACCCAAGCTTTATAAATGGAAGACTCTTCTTTAATTAAGCATCAAAGTGCTGAGTGAAACTCGATGTGCAACCACCAAGCCTAAAATGTGTCTGGCCTGAGGCAATCCTTAGGACACAAATTCGGTAGGAACTCAGGCCAAAAACTCAAACTTACCACGTTCACGAACGATGACTGGTGATAAGAGAAAAACAAGAGAATACAAAGTAAGAAAACCGTAAACACCATGACAAGCTGTTTCTAGCTAAGGCTGGCTCTATGAACACATCCGGACTGGATGGCCGGTTTATCAAAGCCACTAATGGAAATATTTTACTGAAATGGAGCAAGTTCTTACAGATTCAGAAAGAGTTAGCAGGGGCTCTCACTAGAAACAGTTAAGACTTTAATCAGGAAGAGAGTGGCCTTCACATTCATTAGTTACTTACGTGTTCCTTCCTCGGTAACCATCCCTAGGCCTTCAGCTTTATTCTGCCTCTCAAATGCATTCAAATCAAGGACACTTATAATAGACAAAAGAAAACAAGGTTCAGGGCTACACAGACTGGGAAAATGGATTTCTAATGTCAATGTACCTGCTGAGAATATCCTGTCCTTGTATTATCATAAATGCACTAACACATCACAGTGTGTTTGAGAGTCTTAACGGTTCCCTGGGTTTGTGCTGAGCAGTGTTGCCCAGGGATACCTAGAGCTCACAGACTTTGTCACATGCATGGAGAGTGTCAGAAACAATTATGGCAACTATCATTGTTTGTCCAGTTTGAGCCCTTTCAAATAGATAAAAATTTAGAAAGTCTTCCCAAGCAAAGAAGGAACAATTTGTGTCTAGGATTTTTCAAGGGAAAGTTTACTTTAAACTGTTCACCTCCCACATTTATCTACTTTTCTAAGAATCACAAGGAATTGTAACTTTTAGTGCTTAGGATGAACACTGATGGGGAGAGCTACAAACTTTCAGATTTTGAAGGGCCTTACCCTATTTAAGATTCCTGTATCATTCAAGGGCCAGATAGTAGGCTAGGTTAGGCTTTCTAGAGGGAGGGAGTGTGTGTGTGTGTGTGTGTGTGTGTGTGTGTGTGTGTGTGTGTGTGCGCGCGCGCGTGTGCATGTGCATGTAATGGAGATTACATTTCCCCCTGGAATATTATTTGAATGTTACCCTGAAGACTAAAGGAGCAATACCTATCTTCAATTTCTAAAGTGGGTGATTCTTTTCTTAACAATTCCATCACAAATCAATTTATTTTGTGGCCTTCCCAATCCCATTTTTCTTTCCCTTGAATAATAAAGAGTCTTTAAAAATGCTGTGGGCGGTTTTCTCATATTTACCTGCAAGACTGCATAAGACCAGAAAGGCTTTGAAAGAATCCAGCATCCTTTTTCTCCTTTAGGTAATCTAACATTTTCTGCAAGGGAGACACATTTTAAAGGAAGAACAATGGAACTATGCCACAGGTAGAAACCCTCCTGACTGTAACGGAGAAATGTCAAGTCCCAGGCCCGCAGGAACAGTCAGATCCAGAGAAGTTGGGCTGTGACCCTGGGGAAGCCTCAGAACCACCTGTGGACTTAAAGCTGCCATGGTCTGAGCCCTACACTCTATTTAGAGAGCCAGAATCAATTTGGGTGGATGATTTTGTGTTATAAAGGTCCACTGGTATTTCTGCCAGGGCATTAAAGCAGATCTTCGACTTTCATAGGTTTACTCTATGAAGTCTCCCCTACTTGGGAACAAGTGTCAAGACCACAAGCTAGTAGAGTTTAAAGGTTTCTGAGGTATAATCTGAACAGCGTATGAGATAAGTTTGACGCATTGAAGCAAGGAGTTTAGCCATAGATGAGCCTCATCAAGAGCTCAGTATCTCTTTCACAATCAGACTTTGTTCCCTCAGTTCTCTGTTAGTAGGAAGGCAAGAACTTTGGCATAATAAAAATTTTGTTTGTTGAAAGAGTTAGGGGAGGCCTGCAAGAAAATCAACTGATGAGGTGGTGATGGAAGAGAACAGAAAGTGAGGCATATCTTAGAATATAGTAGGCCTTAATGAGAAATTTATTTGGGATGAGTTAAAGGCTGGGAAAAATTATATATTTAATGATGGTAATTATGAATTTGGAGATTCTCAAAGGCCCTGGGAAGTAACCTTCACGAATACCAATAATCTTTGAAATGTCACTTTCCTGTGCACACAGATGTTTTTAGCCAGAGCCTAGAGTGGCCGGGAGACACTGGTGCATTCCTGTCTCCTGCATCCGGTTCCACATGCCAGGCACTCTGCGCTACTATTCTGTGTGCTGTCTCATTTAATGCAGGGGCACAGGGGCTTTTATTTGCATCACTAATTGCTTCACCCTCCACCTCTAGAACAGAGCCTGGTCATAGTGCATAGTCAGCAAATCACTAAATAGTTGTTGTTGAATGACCAGGCTCCTTGCTCGCAATAAGGCAGATTAGTGAAAAAAGTTGAAATAAAAATTTTAAGGCTTAGTAAACTTACTTTAGTGCATATTTGTGCAAATAATAATCTAACAATGAAAAAACAAAATGTTTTTCTTCTTGAACCCTGGGTAAACCCTCTTGATTTGTCTGTCAGCTCCCAGACTGGTTTTATCTGTGTTCCCAGCTACTCTGATATAATTGGCTACTAAGGGCAAACACCAGCAAAAGTGATTCTGGGTGGCCCGTCTGGGTAGCAGAGTCAATACCTCTTTCCTAAAGTGTGACAGCTGTCAAATGGGAATACCCCAAGAAGTCTGCGCTACCTCCCGTGAGCCCCTAGTACCTGTTGCACACCAGCGTTGCCTCCATTCAGGATAGCGATCCCCAGCTTCAGAGTCTCAACCACCATAGGGCTCATCTCACCTGTGGTGGAGAAGACTTGATTGAATCACCAAAGAAACAGGGTAAATCACACCTACTGGGCTTTCTCAGGGCTCTTTAAAAATGACTTCATGTCACAGTGTGACCTCTCTGTGGTAGCTACAGGGCCCATCCAGAAACCATGGGAACCACCTTTACTGGCGCTTATCATCTGAAGGACCATCTCTGCGGCTCCGCGTTCATGCAGCCGAGCCTGCTGATACAGCGTTTTCTGCTTTTCCATTTCTTTCTCCTGGAAAAAGGACACAGGGAAAGATTTGTTCATGCCCAGGGAATTCACTGTGGTGAGGTAAATTAAGAGAATTTTTAGTTGCTCAAGGAAGGCACCACACATAAAGCGGGTCTTTGAAGTTTATTTTCAGATGCTAACCAGATTTCTAACACTGTCCGCCCATAATTCACTCATTTTTTGATGAATTTTCCACTTTCTGCACTGAGAGGCAACATAGTCCATTCGCCTTTTATAATTATAGGAAGTAACCCCAGATGAAAACTTGTTTGTTTTCAATGTTCTGTCATACAAGGAAAACTGCTTAGGGGTCAAATGAAGTATTTCTGTCTGAATGTAGAAAATACCTATTTGTCTGGAAGGCTCAGACCACATAATGGAGACTCTACCAGACATGGGATACTGGAATGTCAAGGCTTTCTAGAACTGTATTTATGTTCACTTACTTACACTGTTGTGTACTTTGTCTATAAAAGAGTACAAGTCAATTAAAATAGTTTCATCTCGGGAGATTCAGGGTCCTGCAATGCCTCAAAATAAAAATTGCTATTATGACACTTACAGTATAGCAGTGCAAAAAACACACCAGAGCCTCCATTGCTTTGAATTTTCATATCTGGATGTTTGAATTCATCCTTCTATGGTCCCTGTTACTACCATGCTTGAGTAGAAGTACAGTCTTTCCCAGAAGAACAAACCTAGTGGGGCGGCTTGCTTCCTGGCTGGCTGTTACCTTTCATTAAGCAGACAGATGGACAACAGAATCACACCTAGCGGGTGTGCATTATCCAGGCAGACTTAGGTATCTGCTGCCAGATACACATGGTGGGTGAACTACATGGCTAATGTCAGCTCCCATCTCTGAAGGCCCCGCAGATTGACTTTGGGGTGGCCCCGTCTTCATCCATTAGTGAAAACTTACTTCGAATGTTTTTTCCTTGTCTTCCTCTTCTTCCTCATCCTCCCCACTCTGACAACTCTGGATTCCGTGGAGCAGGGGAAGGAGGAGACAGACAATCAAATTAAAAGTCAGCCTAATAAACAAGACCCTTCTATTGTGCAAGGACAGGGGACAGGATGTAATTTACAGGTCCCTCAGGACCTTAGCACTTCGTAAAAATAACATTTTGACCACTGCAGGGCCAAATGCCATCTCTGCAGTTACCAAGGAGAAATGGGAACACAGACCACATCATTAATGGCAACTTATCGAGTTTAAGCATAGACCTGAACTCTTCTATCTAGTAAAGTTCTGGTGTAAATCAAGACAGGAGTGTAGGAAGCTGTCCCTTTCTGACAAGATCCAGTGGCCTGGCAAGAAGGTCAGAGGCACCCAGAATGTGAATCCCAAAGTGTCTCTTTTTATCATGACCCTGTGGTGCAGCTGGTGAGTAGGTGCTCCTGTACCCCAATTTATTCCCTTCCTCACCAGACACAAAGGTTTCCCATTTGAGGAGCAGTTCCCGTAACCACTCAGCATTCCAGAATCCACCCTCCCTCTGTGTGACATACAAACAGCATCTCAGATCACTCTTCCTGAACACTAGGACCTCCCTCTAGTTTCTAAGTCTGTTTCCAAATGTACTGAATTTCCTTTACCTACAGGTGTGTTTAAACTATTGGACGTGTTCTGAACATTAACTGGAAGAATAAGGGCAGTTGTACGCTTAAGCTCTGTTCATCTGGCTTAAAACTGCCAGGTGAACCCAGCTACTAGCACCCACCATTCCTGCAAAACCTAGAAGTTTTCTTAGGAGGCTGATAGATATCACCTGTACAGCACATGAATTGTGCAATGCCGGGGTCTCATGTCATGACTGAGTCTCGGGCCTGCTGCTTGACATGAGTTTCTCTGAGACTAAGGGAAAACATACAGACTCAGATAATGGGCAGAAAACCCGGGTGTACCTTGGCCATCATGCTGGAATAAGAGGTATACAAAGGGTCATCTTCCAATTTGCTGGAAAGAATGGAGAAAATATTTAGCAGGCGACATTCAGGACCCAGCAGAAAAGACTAAGAGCCACATAAATCTTAAATTATATGTACTAGTAAATTAATATAAAACCTCCTCCCCCACACTGATTCTTAGAAACCACTCTGAAAATCTTAATCAGCAGTGGCTTGACACAAACAAAATTCAGGGATAATGGTTAGTTTTAGTGTCTGGTATTATGATGACAGGGCTGTGGCTTATGGTGTTTCTGTAGATGTTTCCCAGTGGCCAACAATAGGGCAGCAAGGAGGGCTGCTCAGATCTGGCATCCCCTTTCCGGGCACTGCCATGAGTGAGAGGAAGAGCTGGGGTTGACACAACCATGCCGGTGACTGAGAGAAGCAGGGTGCTCTGAGGATGCTGACCTCCTCTCCGTGAGAGCATTGCGGCTAAAATAGAGAATGATCTGATGAAGTGGGTCTGGTTGCTTTTCCGTCTCCTCCTCCTCCTCCTCTTCCACTTTGGGAGATTTCTACACAAACCAATGCAGACAGGTTTTAGGCACAGATTTCAACACGTGCCACACAACTGCATGCGAAAAGAGAAGGTAAAGCGCAAGACACAGAGTGCAACAGACTAAAAGCACAAAGAGAGACCACTACGTCACATATTTATTTCGGGACAGAAGCCCTACAGATGCAAGGTTCAGGATATAAATGTATATGTTTTTTTCAGGCAATCGAAGAAACATTCCAATTTTGGGGTAAAACAAAATGAAAGGAAAAGCCAAAGCCTGGCCACAGGAGAGGGACTCTAGATCCCAATGCAGAACTCTCATGCAAGGTCTGGGTACCCGAGTTCAGGAGGGAGGCTGGATCTCTTGGTCAACACCTGAAATTCTCTTGGAGAGTTGGACTGAAGATAGAGTGGGGCAAGAGTTACAAAGCACTGGGGCCACTCAGGGGCTAATACTGTTCTAAACTCAAGCTGACCAAACATTTTTCTTTCCTAACCTTACTCTTGATTCTAAAAATCTTGTTGTTCCTGAGGAATGCCATCCTAGAGCTGCCAGCCTTCCAGTTTTTCTTTTGATTATATTTTCTCTGTTCCCTTTTACAGAAAGGGGGATAGCAACTGATGCCAGAGGTAAAAGTGAGCTTTCTAGCAGAGCCAGCAGGGTGGACCATATTCAGAAAATTGGTGAGAACTGCATAGTCTGTGTAAATGGTTCAGAAGAAGTGGAGGGCTGAAATGATACTGTCAACTTCACATTAACCAAGAGACTGGAAAAATGAAGGAACTGCCTTTCTTACTGACAGGGATATATGAAAAGAAAGAAAAAGCATAAAAACAAATGGAAGTAAATTGGAGAAAAGGGATTAAAGAAAAAAATAAGAAAAGAAACGGAGGGAGAAAGAAAAAGAAAATGAAAGAAACATGGGAAAGAATGAATACAAGAAACACAGGGCAAGTCTAATGGAGAGAGTAAGGGAGAAGAGAAAAAGATAAATGAGAGAAATAAAGAGGAAGAAAAATAAAAACAATCATGGTTGGCCAAAGTAGAAGAGGGTTTATCTTCTTTCTGAACCAAGATGAAGCTTGGTGGGGCTGCTGTAACCAGCTTTTCACCCCTTTTGTGTCATTTCAAGTAGTTTTAGAGCGTGAAGTCTGTTAGAGACAGGGCATTACAAATCTTCAGAGGGAATAAATGCAGAAATGTGCATTGTAGGAAGGAGATTTTGATGTGCCTTCTCCAAAGCAGAGCTACTTCCTGGAAATGCAGGGCCTTGGTTAGCTAGGGCGGGGTGGCGTCCCGCAGCAGATGGTGCTCAAAACTTAACTCAGCATGAACTTTCCAGGGCATGGCTGTGCATCCTAAGAAATATTAGTTGTTAATGATGATGAGGATGGTAACAGTATCAGCACCTTCAAGTAAAATTCATCCTATGGCTTGTATGACAATGAGAAGGGCTTCTCATGAGAATTTGTACCGTTAGTTCCTTTTAAATTTATACACTTGATTCTTTGTGAATCTTTAACTGCTAGAATGCACACACATGAAAACAAAAATCAAAATCATTCACAGCCATATCTGCTCCCAGTTGAGTCAGTACTTACAGCCAAATCCTGTACTAGTTTCTCTTCAAAGAAATACTCCTCTGTTTCTATCCAAAATCTCTGATAGCCATGGAGGAAGAGGTTAATAGAGCGGTGCCTGAGCGGAAGGGGTGAGAGTGAGGTCAAGAAGGATCCATGGCACATCTTATTTTAGTTTGGGCGGTTACGGTTAGTAAGCAGGATGGACTTTTGTACAATTCTTATCTTCTGATTGGTCAGGGTAGCCAGTAGTACACCATAAGCATTTATTTAAAAGAAACCAGGATCCTCTAACATGGTGCTTCTAGAATATCTGGATCACCTTTTGCATGAACTAACAATGGTTAGTGGAAGACCTGGGGATAACCACAATTTTACTCTGGTCTCATAGGGTCTTTATCGCATTTACCCTCTAATGACATATAACTCATTAGGCCGAGGAATAGTTCAGAAGTACTGGTTTAATATGGCAATTTGGTTTTTCCTTTTGGCTGATCAGGTAAGCCAATCTGAATCATGTTGATGGTGAGTGGGTTAGTCTTAGAGCGACTGAAAACAGCAAAATGTGGCTTCTTTCCAGGGCCTCCAATGAACCACAACTTCGGGGTGCTCCAGCTTTCACTTAGAAAGCAAGGCTTGGGGTAGCTTCACTCATTAGCCTAAGTCCTGGGTGCCTCATGGATTCTAGCTATGGCCTTGGTATCTGGAAACACTGAATAACTGGCACAAGCCATAGCTCCCCACAGGCCAACATTGATTTCTGGGAATATCAGCCATTGAATAGCAGTTAATTTGTTCACAAATGTGAGGAGAGTAGTGAGGCAGGAAGGAGAGAGAGGAACACGAAGGTCGGGACCACATCATCAAGACCTGGTCATGGTTTCTGGCAGAACACATCCCTTGTCCTCTCTCTTCAAAATCTGACCGATCAGAGTTATTTTTAAAAATTGTACAAATCTGTGTTTTTATGTGATGTTAAATCATGGTCAAGAAAGGAGGAGTATGCAGAGAATGAGCAGGTCTCTCCACAGGTTACATTACCATTAAAATGGGTATAAGCCTGTCATACTGAGTTTTTTCATTAACCTTTTCCAGCCAAACTTGTTGAAAGGTGCTCAGGAAGAAATTGTTAATTTTGTGTCTGGAGAAAAGCATACAGGTTTTCTTTTAAAAACATCAGAGAAACAGTTTCCATATAATAAAATAAATCCCTTTAGCCCTTTAGTTTGGAAGATGCCATGCAATTTAGATCATCACAAGATGAGGAAGAGGTGTGGTCTCCACCATCAGCTGCTTAGACAGCTTTTGTTGTCGAAGTTATGGAATCTAATTACAGTCCTCTATGCTAGGGAGAAATCCAGGGCAATCCTCCAAAACAACTAGGTTAGGAGTAGGCACTGGCCACATTTCAAGGACTTAGTGGATTCCTGGACTTAACTATTACCCATAGAGAGGTAGAGTTGCTGAAGGTGTGAGCAAATATAAAAGAACGGTATTAATATTAGAAAAGAAATGCTTGATTTTGAGAGATGTATTTTCTGCCTAGTTGACCCTGAAGACATGCTCAGAGCTGAGCCCTTCTGGTGGCCAAATGAGCACAACATCAGGCATGAATCTCTACCAGGGGGAAAGTGAGTGCCTTTTGATGTTTCACCAGTTATGGAAAACAGACAAAAATCCTATGAGTTTTTGCTATTTCCACTGGGATATGAATTTCTTTCTTTCTTCCTTTCCTTTCCTTTCCTTTCCTTTCCTTTCCTTTCCTTTCCTTTCCTTTCCTTTCCTTTCCTTTCCTTTCCTTTCTCTCTCTCTCTCTCTCTCTCTCTCTCTCTCTCTCTCTCTCTCTCTCTTTTCTTTTCTTTTCTTTTCTTTTCTTTTTTTGGCTAGGACTTCAGTAGGCTTCATGGCCATAACTGCTTAATTTTTCAGCTTTTTATTAATGAATTCTACTTGATTCTGTGGTGCATGATTTCCTTCCAAAGACACTAGTCTACTTCCTTGAGAGACTTGTGGAAGCAGATGTGTGTCTCAGAGGTCATGATTCTGCACCATCTTCAAAGATCCTGACCAGGAAAGCTCAGTTAGGTAGTTGGCTCAAGACAGGCTTATAAAACACTCTGGACGAATGACAGCCAAGATGCACAATTTGATGAAAGCAAAATGTGAGGCATAGAAATAGTCCTCTTTCAGATATTCCAGAAAACAAAACCCACATTTATTTGCATGGGATTCAGAATGGACTTGTCCCAGTCTATTTTTCCTGACCGGGTAAGGCTGTTCCTACAGATTAGAAAGTTAATGACACAGAGGTTGACAGTCACCAGCTTTGTTTGTTGACCATAGATCCTAGCTCAGCTACTCTGCAACCAGTTGAGGATGGGAATGTTGCCACATCACCAATGACACTGAGTCAGTATCAGTGGCTAATGCTGGCCTAGTCTGCACTGATACTTTGTGACACAGCTCGTGTGTTCACACACATTCTAGAAAAGCCTTCACATATTTTTGACTTCAGAGTATGAAGGAAATACCCAGATAAAGGCATCATGCCCATGATCAGTCACTTGGGACAGTGCCCTTTCTTCATCATGAAGGCAGATATACTGACTAAAGAATTCTCAAGTTACATTTCTGAACCTGATGGGGAAACATAGTAATTTTGGTGCTATCCAAGTGCCTGAGCAGAGAAATAGTGTTTGATCTGTTGATCAAACAGGGTAAAGTATTTTTGAAAACACTTCCCTTTTTCCAGGGTGCCTTTACATCCTCACAAAGAATCTCCTGTAGGTGAAACTAGAGAGCATCCATTGGCTTATGTGGATGACATCACAGTGCAAAATAGTAAGCTAGGTGGCATGGGGCACTAGGAAATCTCATCTGTTGTCATTTTCTGTGCTTACCTTGATTGCCTTAGCTGGTCATTATACTATATTCAGACTGTAATGGCTCCATGGGTGAAGGACTCTTAATTTCTACCTCTTGGATCATGAATGCCAGGGCCAGAAGAGAGCACATTCTGTGGGAGGATACCTTAATTCCCATCACTGGCTCACAAGCCAGGAGAAAATGACAGAATACTTGCCTGGGCAGGTTGTAGAGAGGTGCCATCCTGAAACAGGCCACCACTGCCCGTTTCCGCTGCTTTGACAACAGTTTGTGCCAAACCGCCTTCTTGGACCTCAAAGGCTGCTCCACCTGAAAGAAATCACATGGGTAGGTGTATACTAGGCTGACTGGGTGGTAGAAGATTTCTCAACCCTGGAAGAATTCTGATTTCTCAACTGTAGACAGCAAAAGGTACCCAGCAGCAGATGAATCAGCTTGTGGAGGTTTTAGGTGTTCTTCTCCCAGCTGCTTTTGACTGTTCACTGCTTAACAGCAGCATTACAAATGGGTAGGGTCATTTGAGCTAATGGTAAAAATTTGTAAAGCATGGGGAGGGAAAGGAATTGAGGAATCTTGTACCATGAAGCGAAGCACCAAGATGACACCTGGGTGTGATCTGGGATGATCCTGGCTCTTTGTTTCTGTCTTCAAGGGCATTCTTAACTAAGGGCTAAGTATAGAGAAGACCTTTGTATTCTCTAGGGTAGTCTTGCTTCCTCAATCTTCAGGGCAGATGCTCCTTACCTGCTCCAGGTGGAAGACAGCTGCTGAAATTCTCTGTACACGCTCCACTGTCCTTTCTGGATTGGAAGGTTCTTCACTCTTCAACACATCCTTGTAGAGATTCAGTTGCCACTTTACAGCTGGGTCATCAGACTGAAAATGGAAGCACACACTTGAGATGAACAATCTCCAATATCTCTTGCTCTGAAAAAGTCTCTTACTCCTAGCATGGTTCCATAGCAATCAAGACTTTCTTCTACTATTGACTCTTTCTCATTTTCTCTATTATCTTCCAGAACACTGCAGATGCTATGTAGGAACCTCTCATTCTAGCCCATATATCTCTTAACTTTTTGGTCATATTTTCCATCCCTTATTTTCTTTGTGCAGAATTCCAATTTCTTTAAAGTGATCTTTCAATTTCTAAATTCTCTTTTCAGCTATGTCGAGCCTATTTTTTAACCCATACACTGGATTTTTAATTCCAATGGTTATTTTTCATTTTTGGAAACACTATGAGGGTTTTTTTCAATAACATCTTTCCTCTTCTTTAACAAAAATAATACACAAGTCTTGATTTATGAATTTTATTTCTACCTTCCTCTCTTTGAATATTTTAACCATACTTATTTTAAAATTCTTCTCTGCAGTTCCTTAAGCTTGAATTCTTCCTTTTAATTTTCTGACTTTATAAAAGTGGTAGATATCCTTAGTACTTTTTAAATTTGAGATGATCTTCAGAAGGAGTTTTATTTACTGGCATCTCAGACTGCATTCTAGGGGGTGAATACTCTTCAAATGGTTTCATGGTTGTCTTTCCAGGAGATTCTTGTGTTTCATAGATTAGGGGTAATTTTATGTAAGTTTCTTCCTCTGTATTTATGTACAACATGAGAAATGAGGTCCCCATCTTCCTTTAAGGTTATTATAAACCCAAGCCCTCAAAATACAAAAAACAAACAAACAAACCAAAATACAAAACTTATAAACTTAATGAGTTTTCTCAACTGTATTAATTTCTCCTCAATACTATGGTTTATTGTGTCTTTTTTTTTTTTTTTCTGGCACTTTGGATTTCTTTTTACTGCCTTTTTTGTAGTATCTTTTTTTTATACCAGTCCCATATATTTGGAATGGAAACAAGAGGCAATTTGTGTCAGTCCTCCATCTGAGGGCATAATGCATTTGAAGAAAGAGCCGTTCGTATTGGCAGGCCTGGAAAAATATCAAACAGCCTTTGAAATCAAAATTTGTCTTAATGTTTTTTTTTTGATTATACCAACTCAGGTACAAAGTTACTTAGTTTTCAAATCTCTAGAGCAGGAGGTGCCAAAGCTTCCCCCAGGTATGCTCTTCACTGTTTAACAAGCTTCACAGTCAGTACATTCTGAGACCTAATCTAATCTCCTGCTATGGCTGCGTGTTAGCTCACACAGTGGGAAGAGGAGGACACGATTTACTGGATACCTCTTTGAATACTCTTTTAACAGCAAAAGAAAGAACAAACCTCAAGGGCAACAACAACAACAAAAAATTCAGGGCAGAGAGCTAGTACTACCAATTTAACACAAGTGCTCTGAGACTGTTTTTCGGAACACATTTTAGAAATATGAGTAGAGTGAGAGGGGTGCACCCTGCAGCCAGAAGGAAGCCTGAGTGAGTTCTCTTACTGCTGTATCACCTTTTCCTGCAAGTGCAAGTTATTCCGCAGATGTTCCTTCACTTCTTCGTCTGTGTCTCTCTGTGGAAAGAGATGTTAAATTTTATTTCTAGAGGTCACTATGGAAGTGTAACGCAGGGTGGAGGGATGTATGGACATCCAGCCAGTAGACAGTTTTGCTGGGATCTTTATCACAAGAACAAGAGACATTACAGAGACTTGTCCCAAAGGGCACGTGGAAACTCCCAAACCAGCTTTAAGGATGAGGGCATGTTGCCTCCCTCTGTGCATCTTAGTTTCTGTTCATCTGCTCCCACTCTCTACCTCAAGGAGGACTGAGCATCTCTCACCACCTTACACACTCAGACAAGAACAGATGGATGACTTACATAGCTGTATCGTGATTTTGCGAGGGAGATCAGCTCCTGATCGCCTGGGGTGCACATATTCAAACCAATGGGCAGCATTTTCTTGAGTGCGGCCACGATGAGGGAGGTCTGGATGGAATACAAGTCTCCCCTTCGCTTTGTCTTCTTCCGTTCCTGATCCTGTCCTCCAGACTAGGAGATGAGGTTGAAATAAACAGAGGGGCTCAGTGGTTCTGAAAGGAACTACCTCACCTCAGATGCAGCCCGCCTCCACACGGCCCTGTCAGTACAGGTCAGGCCTTTACGTTTCAAAGGACAGTGAAGGGAGTGTGTTAAACAGAGACAGCCAGGTGGCCGTAAAAATCCGAGCCCTCCCCTGTGTGCATGCTCACCGAACCACGTGACCAGACACACACGATGACACCTAGTCTTTGCTCACTCACTTCCAGACTGAATGAACAAACAAACTGGTATTTTTCAAAAACGATGATTTGGTTACTGACAAAATGACTTTCAGAAAAGAACTGATAACCCTGATGCTGGGATGTCAGGAAGCATATGAAAGAGCATCTAGCGCAGGACAGTTCTGTTTCCAGGGCTGAGGCTGGTGTTTTGGAGCACTGGCGTCGCACTCAGCCTCTAAGCTGAAGCAATGCAAATTCTCACAGGAAAAGGGAAATCCCCACATAGAGCTGCTCTGGGATCTGACTGAGGAAAGGTGGGAGAGGCCAGAACTCCCTAAGTCCCTGAGAGTCTGCCCCTCTTTTGCTTATACGGTCTCATGGCTTGCAGGGAGAATTCATCCAGTGAAGCAGAAAGTCTCAGAAGAGAGAGTGCAAGGCACTGAGCTGAGGCAACCAACCAAGAGCTCTCAGCATCTACAGCACATGGTGGCAGGGAGGGGTCTGCATTGGGGTGGGCGTTTTCAAGGAAACAAGGCACTGCAGTGACCTAATTTTCGTGGTGTCAAGCTTTGAAAGAGCAAAGCTGCCAATGTGGCACCTCACTTGTAGGTCTCTGCCTCAGCTGAAAGGGCACTTGCTGGAAGTGTGGGAGCGCTGGGTTAGCCAGAAGCAGAAAAGGAAGTCAGGGAGCATGAGGGAAAGAGAACTGGTGCTCACCAAAGCTTTGCTGCGTGAGATACCCAGGGAGTGTTTGCAGTAATGAGGTGGCCCCACCACAGTTTCCAATGAGCCATAGGGCTCTGGGAGCAGCGGGGAGGCCAGACGCCACCCATGGAACTGGCATGTAAGACCCAAGGCCTTACATGGGCTGGAGCAGAATTCATCTTATAAGGGATTGGCTTTCTGAGGGAAGGAGGGTCAAAATTAACACTGTTTTGGGACTGATCTCTTTAAATGACTTCCCAAAATGTAAAAGAAATTAATAATTATTCATGGACACTCTTAAAATGGATGTGAATTCTTTTACCCAACTTGTGGCAGCTGTACCATCAGGTGGTTACATCACAGAAACCACAGCAAAGCCCCCTGACCAGCAAAACCCAGTCACCCAACACTGCCAGAAAATCCTACTGGTTGCAGGGCACCTGTGCCTGCAAAACAGCAGGGCAGACCCAGGACAGTGATGGGAGGGGGCCGTGAGAAATATGAGGGGGGCAAGGGGAGACAATGAAGCTAAAAGGCAGCGGCTTCATGTGTTCCAGAACACAGCAGAAAATTCGTTCACAAAGACCACAAGAATGCTGTCACTTACTGGGCACTTACAAGGTTCCTTACATGCTCTACTTCAGGTGTAGAATTCTAAGGCAAAACTCATTTATAGTCTAAATTGCCCCTGAAAATGCTTCAAACCATTTGTAAGGACAGAACCCAGTTTTGTGTATGTAAATGTAAAAGGTAAATAGTAACATGCAGAATGCAATCCAGTGAACGTGTAAGATGTAACTATGTGGATTTGATACAGAATTTAAATAATTTCTTGCTCACTCTATTTCATTTGGCCAGTCTCATGTTCTTATTACACATGCTGCATATATGATGTGACTCTAATGTGATGTTACTTAAATAAAACATTTCTAATCCTCCCAAGAACTCTGAGACAGGAACAGGTCAGTTTTATAAATGAGAACACGATGCTCAGAAAAGTTAAGTGATTTTTCAAGGCCAACAACAAGCATATGTCTGAGTCAACATCCAGACCCAAGGTTATCTGGCTATGGCTCCATTTTCCCTTTCTAACTGAGACCTACAAGTGGCCCCGTCCTTCAGACCCCCAGCCTCTGCCACCTACCTTAGGGCAGAGCACTTGGGACAATGGCATTGCTCTGAATCTTAATGAAGAGACAGAGAAATATTTCCAGGTGATAACTGTATGAATCACTAGAAAATTTTCAGGATTTATTCCACCATATACAACATATTTTATGTAAAAAATCATGGTTATCTGCTGATTTCAAATCCTGGAGTTCAGTCCTTGGAAAACCCTGAATCATGGGAACCTTGTACAAGAGGCAGAGATGTATAGCGAGAAAGGGTTGGGACCACTGACAGCAAATAGATTCTGACCCTGCATGGCATAGTGGAGGAGTGACTCTCCTGGGTTCTCAAGCCCTGCCAGTGTCCCTATCTTTGTAAGTGAGCTGGCTGCAGATTGGGCAGCTGGGCAAGGGAGTAGAGATAGCAAGGAGACCTCGGTTAGGGTGAGGCTTGGCTGGCTTCCCCGGCTTCCCCATTCCAAGGGTGGGTGGGCCTACATTCTCTTTGACAGGCAGTTGTCTTCCCTGGAGCAGGCCTGGGGGACCTCCAGGTGAGAAATTCCATTCTGTACCACCCCCATGGTGATCACAATGCCGAGGGTGGCCAGAGCCTGGCACCTCTAATACTAGAACAAGAAAAGACACGTCATGCATTTGACCTGTACCTTTACTTGCATGGCCTGTGTGGAAAGACAAAAGAAAAGAAAGAAGGAGAAGAGTCAGTCAGTTAAAGCAGGGGTCCAAGACATTAAGGT
Organism: Cynopterus sphinx; assembly: GCA_030015415.1. NCBI lineage: Eukaryota > Metazoa > Chordata > Mammalia > Chiroptera > Pteropodidae > Cynopterus > Cynopterus sphinx. Next base: position 81,088,810 of record CM057384.1, read on the forward strand.
ACCACATGTTAGTCACAGCTTCTTAGCCCCTGTTTCTTAGCCAACACAACAGAAACTCAAGTGATCTAGAAGCCAGCTGATCATGGCATGAAGAGTGAATGGAAGGTTAGGATGGAGGTTAATTTGGTCATAAGGACTTATTCCCATATCGAGCAATGCACCCCTGGGCCGAGGTCGTCTCAGAGACCAGCCTTCCAGAGTGTGTGATACTCAGACCCTAGTGGTCTTCAGACCATCCATATGAACACTTTAGAGCTAAAGTCTTTCTCCTCCATGACCCCCTCCTTGCCCCTGGGTGGGCTGTGCACAGTATATCATGTAACCAATGACCCCATTTTTCTTTCTTCCTTCCATCCACCACATAATTACCTCCGGCATATCTGTGGTTACAAAAATATATAAACATCTAATTACTATGCTGTTCACCTAAAACTAATAAAATATTGTATATCAATTATAACAGAACAATAATTTTATTAAAAAGAAAAAGATAAAAAAGAGGACACACCTGAGCTAAGGTGTGCTTCTGCTAAAAGGTTTACTTAAAAAAATATATATATACTCTAGGAATCTCCAAAGTGTTTCAGGATCACCCCATAGCCTGAAGGATGGAGCATCACCATTCTTGTGCTATGACCTTTACATATATCTTAGGTCAAAGGCTCCTACATACTTCTAATTTTATTCTTTTCCTCACATATTGCTAAGATTAGTTAACTCAATGCATTTTACTAATGCTGGAAATGCTTTTTCTTTTTAAGTTCCCTGAAACTTTATTTTCTAAACAGAAATTTATGAATTCCTATATCTTCAAAATCATTTCATTTTCTCCTGTAGTTTATGATCAAACAGATGATTTTACGTGTGAACTTAAGGGAAAAACAGACTTTTCAGGGAAGAGGGAGGTTAAAAGGGAGAAGGGGCAGACAGAGCAAGAGAAAGAAAGAAAAAGAGAAAAGGAGAGAAGGAGAGAGGAAGAGAGGGAGAGAGAAATCGAGAGAGAGCACTTCAGGTCCACAAATGTAAAAACAAGGGAAAAAAATATAAATGAAAAAAAGGTAGTGTTGGAAAGGGTCTGGAGGGAATGAGCAGAGAGGGAGGGAGAATGAGCAGTAGGGGAGAGATTGGAGTAAGAAAACTCATACATGGAATTCTGAATACCCTTAAAAAACTCAAAGACATCTATGCTCTCCCCTGCCCTTTTTCAGCACACTGAAATCACTCATGAGGCGGGGGTTGGGGACATGGGGTAGCTTTAAACAACAAGGCACTCTAATATTTCCTGCATCACAAATCTTTCATTGTTATAATCTTGGTCAAAGAACTGGTATTTCTTGGGCTAAATGCATTCTAACTTACCATTGCCTTCCGAGGAAGCTGCTGCCATTTTTCCAGAAAACAAAACAAGTTTAAAAGCAAAGCAAAGCAAAGCAAAACAAAAAACACTTGCTCAGCTTAGTTACATTTAGCTTAACATATAATTGCAAACCAGTGCTATATAAACAAAATATACAATGAGCTCTCCAAAAAAATCTGCTTTAGCTGCCAGACAAATAACACATCTTTGAAACGACCTTCAGTTCAGCAAGTATGAACAGTGTGACCCACTGTATATTTTTTTCTGCTTCCTTTCCATTTGTAATGGCAAATGCAGTCTGTGTGGGCATGCAGCATTCCAGAACACGTATCTCTGCAATGGCTGCCATATGTACCGAGGCCAATTTCATTTATACAACACCAGAATTCAATTAAGAGTGGAGATAAAAGCAAGCACAAGTGACAGGTGACCATTCAGATCAGCTAGTAGAGAGAACCTCTAATGTCAGGGAGGCAAAGACAATGGGGATTCAATTGATAATATAGAATAGCCCTTCCCTGGCCTCGCAATATGTAATTCTACATCCAAAAATGACCAGAAATGGCTATGAGTTGCTGTTTTGGATACACGGTATCTGTCTGAAATAATACACTGCATTTATACAGTATTATTTTATCCTTGAGATGCCACTCAGATCCTTGAGATGTCAGTTTCAAAACTGACTTTTAAACAGAACTTTAGAAGAGTCAGATAGTAAACTGAACCCCATTTTATGGATTGATAAATCGGGCCCCAGAGGAGGAGCGACGTGAATGATGTAGGGCTATATCTCCAGTCAATGGCTGGGCCAAGAGTAGGATTCAGCTTCCTTTCAGTGTCTAGTCCTATTTACTGCTACATTTTGTGTCTCAACTGAGGCAACAGGAATAATATGAACACTTGTTACACTGAGGAGCATGGCACATATTATTTACATCTAGGAAGTGTCCTTATGTCCGTGACACTGTAACTTTGACCTTATCCCATGAGACTCAGAAAAAATGGGCATATGTTATCAATGGAAATGAAATGAAAGCATTTATTCCTGTAGACTAACCTTATCAACAGGGGAATGCAAGGATCCCGAATATGATCATCCTCTGACAAGATGAACATACCCTTTCCCTCATTTGGTGATGTGAATGAACTCTATTTCAGGTTAGTTTGTTAGTAGGTTTTGAAATGTCATTCTTTGTCACCTCGTCTCTTTCCAAGTGAAAACCCAAGGACCCTGAGTATCCGCTTATCACCAGATGGTTGAGATGTCTTTGCCATTTCTACTCCTCTGGGATAAGAATCCTGTATCAGAGTCATTCCCATTGCTTTGCTGCCATCCGCTGACAATGACAATGAATGCTAGCTGGTTCGGTCCTGAGCTAAGATCTACTATGTTAAAGATAGCATAAAATCTGTTTAGAATTTAGGTGGATGGGGTCAAAGGAGACCCTTCTGAGGAACTTTAAGATAAATGTCCAGGAATCTGAAAAATCCTACCTTATGTACCTCACATGAATAGCAGATGTGATTGCTAAAAGTTGAATGCAAAATGGATTTTGGAAAATCAAAAGTTAAAACACAAAAAGATCTACTATAAGTAAAGTTCCTTTCCAGCAAAGATTCCTCTTGAATGTGAATATATACTTCTGATTGCTCCCCATTTGTATTTTATTTTAAATTGATAAAATAAAATTTATTTTATTGATAAATTTTACTTATCAAACTTAATAAAGTAGTGTATATCAGATTCTAAACTTTAAGAGTCAACTTTTGGGCACTGGAATAGTGTTAGTGTCAACATAGCTTAACGATGGAAGGGCTGGAAAGTTAGAGTGACTGCAAGTGACCTGAGCTACCACATATGGTGAAGTTTTGAGGGTTGATTTTTGGTGTCATACAAGCCTCTTGTCTGTAGCTCCACATATATAGGCCTTCCATCTGAAACGGTTACTTGGAAAGATATCCCAAGGGCTTCACTACAAACTCATGATGGTCATCTTTCTAGACTGATTTTCATTTCCGAGGGGTCCCCATGCACATGCCACTTCCGTGTTCCTCCAAGGTAGCATTGTGCCAGCAGTGAGAGATGCACATCTCAGGTATCACATGACTCTTACACTTGACATATATAGTCAATCCTCATAGGCACACTTCTCAAGGGAACTGAAACAAGGGTAAGCCGTACAGCTGGTAACAAAACATCATATTTAAGTATGCCTGGCTTGTGTGTGTGCCTGAAAAAGTGTCTGAGAATTCTCTTCAATTGAAATTGCGAAGCCTCACATACAGAGCTGAACCCTTCCTCTATTCCTGCTACATGTTTCCCCATAGGTGGCTCTTTTTTTCAGACAGATGTTCCGTATACCCCTTTCAAACACTTCCTGTGGGAAGATGGGCAAATGCCTGGGTTTCTGAATGCAACTCACATAGAAAATAAACAGAAGGCATTAAGAGGGTGGTGCAGCTGAAATAAAGCACCTACTGAATGCTCCAGATAGGAGGAAAACAAGTATACTGTGAGAATGTGCTAACAAACTCTTCAAAGCCTGGTCATTTCCTCTTAGCTAATCAAAAGGTGACTCTAGGCACGTATACTTTTATAGCTTTACTACACGGGAAGTAGTTCTATTTTAAAACTACCGACAGCAGCCTTTGTTTTGATGACCTCTCAAATGCCTTAGGCGAATCTTGAAACATAAACTTTTTGACATACAAGCAGCTATTTATTCATAAAATGTGATGACCATGCTTATTTGAGAGCAGTTTCTTCCAGCTCATTCTCAAAGAAACAAGAGTAGACACCGCTGGTTTTGGTGGTTTGACCTAAATGCAGTACAGAGCTAATCCTTTCATACAACCAAGACACACAGCTCAAGTCAAGGTTGAAGAGTCTTTGGAATTGATTTCTCAGGACTTACTTTTGACATCTTGCTTTTGCTGTCTCCAGTTAAAAATGCCAAATTATTAATTTCATTCTGAATCACAAAATTTTGCTCTTCCCTCTTGAAATTCTAAGTGGGGAGGAAATGAAAAAGCAAAAATTACAAGACAGTTTTCCAAGGTCTGTACCTTTCACAGCCCTCTCTAAATCCAGGGCCCACTTGCGTCCTTACGTGAGATTTACACCACAGGATGAAGACTTCTGCCACCATACGGAAGAGCTGGTCAGAATCAGCATCAGGGCTTTTGAGCCAGTTAGATCTGAGTTGAAAAGTAGATGAATATGCATATGAAATTTAGTAATAATTAAAATAGACGCACTCATTGGACACTGGATGCACATATTTATCCAGATAAAACTGTATCCTTATGAGAAGGTTATCATCAGAGAGACTGAAGATTGATACACTCTGTGCTTAGATACAGGCATGTAATTGTTGCAGATATTTCTGAAGGACCTACAATAATCATTTCCATTTTACCAAAGGATTCAGGATTATCTTAGCAAACCGATGTCAGAAATCAACATTTCAAAATTGTCAAAGGTAGGTTTTTTTCTTCTTTAAACTGATAAAGCAATTAAGGTTTCCACTTTAAGTTTTGGGACACGTGTCCTTTAATATACAAGCAGGCAAAACTAACAAAGTTTTGGTTACTAACAAAGTTTTGTCACTGGCATGCCTCTGACATGCTGAGCACTCTACATGTTTCCTTTCAAAGCCAGTTTTAAGAATGAAATTTATAAGACAATATGTTTTTCACTGTTATTTGACATGCATGGGCAGAGACCAAACATCCCTTATGCCCTCTGAAATGGTTTGGAAATGCCCTATAAATGGGCATTACTCTTTTTTTTTCTTTTAAAAAAGCTAGGCTAGGTTTAGAAATTTTCCAGTGGCAGCAAGAAGGCTAAACTGCAGTAGAATTCAGTCAATTTCTAAAAGTTATTTTGCCGCTCAGTATCTTACATACTTGAATTCAACTATATTTACAAGGGCTGGGTGAGTTGGCATTTTCAATTATCTGCATAGAATGACACAGTAGTAATTAAATTGTCTATTGTCTTTCTTAAGTTAAAAAACTTTGGCTGTCATGATGGTCTAAAAAACCCAATGTCCTTTGATGCATACAGGGTAATAGCTATCAAAAGCCAGTTCCCTGAGCCCTGGAACATGAGACTGAATTGCCCTGAACAGGCTGTACCTTCTGCCCATTCATGGAGAACACCAGGCTAAGGAAGAAAGGTCAACACTCATGAGGTCAAGACCACTTTTTGACCCCTCCTTCATCTCCTGAATTCCTTACTACCTTGGGTTCCAGCCTCAGGAGTGATGGTCTGTAATTAGGAGCAACCACACTGGTCCTGGACTGGATGTCTTTAGACTTCTTTTACATGTGAGATTTAACTTTCAATATGTTTAAGCCACTGATTTCAGGTATGCATTACTAGACACCAAATGCAGTCTAAATTTGAGGTTTGAGATTGGTAATTCTTTTTGATTTCTTCCATCTTGATTTTTCAGGAGTACTTTTTCAGGGTCAAGTGTCAAGTTTTATCAAGACGGCCACCTGCTCATTCTTGTGTTTTGGTTTAATGAGCTTCATAGGTTTGCACTATGTGGGAAGAAGCGCGCTTCATATCCTATCATATACTCCCAAGGAAAAGTACAGCCATAGGAGTGTCAGTATCAGGAGCCAGGAGAGTATTCTTAGGTAAACATTTCCTCAAAGAAGAATGAGGAAGATTTTTATCTCATTGTCTTTGTATAGGAAAACAGTTTCAACTGAACAAATTTTGTTTTTATCATTCTTCTCCTAAGAAGTAAATCTTTACTCCTTATCTCTAGTGAAATCCTTTCTTCAAGTTCAGAGTGGTGGGTGTGTAAGAAGACTACTTCATCAAATGCCTGACCCCAGATAGACACTCTTTGCACCTCTCTCAAGCTAGATTAAGATGGTATTTTCAGGAGACGAGAAGATCCTGACCTCACCTATCTTATTTGCCCATAGCCTTTTACCCCCAAATAATGTAACCTCCTCCAGGCTCCCGGTCCTCCATAGAATTCATGATCTCAATATTCAGACACTGGATCCTTTTGGAGAAACTTAACTGATTTTTGGGTCTCTTTTATCATCTGCACTGCATGTTGCTAAAAAGCAGTTGGAAAATGCAAGTCTGTAAGTGGGGAGAAGATTGGGTTTAAAGATAATGATGATCTGGAGTGATGGTTGAAGCAACCCAAGTGAATGAAATTACTGAGCATACTAACAAAGAAAAGCAGCACAATAATAAAATCTTGGATGATGGCAAGAGTAAAGAGAGTTAGACTTCCACTTTTAAAAAAGACAAAGTTATCAGCTTCTAAAAGAAAGTAAAGCCAGTCAGTCTCCTATGTTCAGTCAAGTTGTCTGACTTAGAGGTAAGAGCTTCCATCAGCCTTGTTCCTAAGCGTCCAGTGGAGGACACAGTGAGAGGCAGTTAGTTACCAAATAAGTTACTCTAATTCCTTTCAAGAGGTTGAGAGATGGGTTTTCACCCAAAATCACACTCTCTGAAGTTGTTCGTTTCGATGTTCTGAGTGTTTCTGATTTCCTGATAGGAGACTGAGAAGCCATTGGCTTTTGTAGAGATTCTTTGAACCTATGTTAACTTACATCTCCTGACATGAGGACTCGGAGAGCTGATTTCCCTGCTCTGACCACACCACACTGGAGTTCCCGTTCATTCTGGGTCAGCTTCAGCCTGAACACTGACCAATAGAAACTACCCTTCAGAAGAATGTTCCAGATGGTGAAGAAATGTGAAACACTCTTGTAACGGCTGAAGGCAGTACAAAGGTTTAATATGACAAGAAAGAACAAATGAGATGACACCCTTCAGCATTTAAAGGGCTGCCACAAGAGACTGGAGTAGTTTTATGTGGCTCTATAGAGCAATATCAGAGCTGATGATAGGAGTTATAGATTTGAGCTCAAAATGGTTCAAATTGCCTGAATCTAGAATGAGAGTTGCATGCATAGAAAGGCTGCGCCTGTCATCCAGAACTGTGGTGGATAATCAGAAAATGCACCGCTCGGAGAAATGAAGAGGGAAGTTGAAATCACCTCTAATATGCCAGCCAATGCCACCATCTCAATTCCAAGCCAGCTAATTCTTTTGAGTGAAGAAAGGACTTGAAGATGGTAAAGGCACACACAGGAAGCAAGCATTTCTAAGGAAGGCTCAGATGGTCATAATGCTCCCTGGTGTTCAGGGAAGAATGGGTTGAAAAGAGGGGATGAATGAATTAATGATGACCTCAAAGACTCTCTGACATTGCCATTTTTAGCAACTGTCAAACACTGTGAAGGTAGAACATACTCTATCTCGAGTCTTGATCGTCAATAGTGACAAATGCCATTAAAGAGCTATTCTCGGAGCAACCTAACTCTTTCACTTTTGTTTTCACCTCAAACTCTTGACAAATTCCTTCTCTAAATTGTTAATATAATTATGTTACCGGAAATGACTAAAATGATGACTCTCAAAATAGGATTTCTTTTGAGAAAGTGAGTCAAACTTCCCATAGCTAAAAGAATTATGTATATATACACACACATGCATACGTATATAGTATAGTATGTGTAAGGTGTTTATTTTAAAATGCTAAATATAAATAACTTTAAATTATTTTAAATAGTAAGTATGATTGACCTTATAAAATAAACATTAAAATGGGCATATCTGGACCTATTTCCTGCCCATAACAGAATGGCATACCACTCAAAATGTTAGCAATGTTTCCTTAAATAGTCCTGGATGCTTTCAATATCTATAATGGGGTATTTTAAAATTAAACTTTCTAAGATTTATATTTTAGGCCTTTAAGTTTTCAGAAGGTATGATATAATGAGAATATCTATTTGGTTTTTGCCTTCCACTGGAACCAACAATCCTTTGTTCTTTTTTCTGTTCACGGTCTTTAGTCCCCCATGTCCTCATTTCTGTTGTCATTCAGCTTAAATTCATTCCATGGTCAATCTTCAGTAATTATCCTCTAATGTACACCTTCAACTCCCTAACCCATTTTGTTTTTTGTCATACTCACTTTGCAAAACCCCAACCCTGGTTAAACCCAACCTTCTTCCTACTCTAGGCCCGAACCTGGCAGCCGAAGTGGCTAGAGAAAAAAACACCCTGGCGATGGGTCTCACTTTAATTCATGACTGCAGATCTGCAGATCTCAAGTGGGGCCCTTAATGCTGCTGGGCAACCACGGTGTACCTCCCCAGTTGATCAGCTCTCCCACTCCCCCTAGCCCCTGCCTCATACCTTGGCCTTACACCTCAAATCTCCAAGCACCTTTTCCCCATCCTCGCTCTCAGCTAATGATCTTGCTTTCTACTTCGGAGAGAATGGAAGCAATCAAAAGAGGACTCCCACAGACTCCCATCCACCCATACATAGGGATGTAGGTGTATGTTACGTATGTTGAATATGGTATAGCTATGTATGTGCAAAGCTACCAGCATCAGCACCCATTCCCTGCCCTCCTGCCTGCTGCTGTGCATAAACCACCTGCGGTTGATCATTTTTACCTGTGTAAGGACGTTGCTTTAGAAATTCTCCCTCTCACTCTTAAATGATCAGCTTCCTTTTCTACTGGGTCATCTCCATTTATAGAGAAATGCACTGACAAGGCTCCCATCTTAAAAACACTTCTCTTGATCCTACTTCTGTCTCCAGCTAGCACCAATTTCTCTGTTCCCCATTATAATAAAACGCTTTGAACAAGTTGTCTACGTTGCTTTCTCCAAGTCCTTGGCTCCCATTCTCTTCTAGCCTGCTCTAAAGAGGAATTCATCTCCATTGCTCTACCAACACTGCTCTTGTCAAGGTCACTAATATCCGAATTCATGATCCTTTCCTATTGGAAACCTTTGTGGAGCTGGCACCCAGGATATGACCTTCTGCTGGTTTCCTGTCTCACTGGTGGCTCCAAGTCCCAGTCACTGGTTCCTCCTCTTTCGCCTGACCTTTTAATGTTGGAAAGCACACAGGCTCAGTTCTTGGAACTCTTCTCTCTCCCCCTCAATCCTTTATTTATCTCATCCAATCTCACGGTTTTTAATGACGACATATCAATATGTTGTTGACTCCCAAATTCCTATGTCTATACCAGGCCGGTTTCCTGACCTCTGGACTCATATTCAACTGCCTGATCAACATTTCTATTCTGATTAGGCAGCTCAAATTTAACACATCCCAAAATGACATCCTGATTCTCCCTGAAAAAACTTCAGTACCCACAATCTTTCCTGACTCGAATGACGAAAATTCCATCTTTCCATTTGCCCAGAATCATTTTTGACTTATTGCTCCTCTTTTCTCTCATTCCCAATCTGTAAGTCCCAAGGGCTCTACATTCAAAATGGACCTAGCATCTGACATGTTCTGTCAACATTCACTGTTATTACCCTGGCCACAGCCACCATCAACTCTTTTCCTTTTTAATTGTGGTAAAATACATATATTGCAATGTTGGGCAAACACTATCACTATTGATTTCTAGAACATTTCAGGACCCCCAAAGGAAACCTCAATCCCATTAAGCAGCTGTTCCCCTAGTCTTCTCTGTCTCCATGGATCACTGTCAGCTCCTGGCTGGGTCACTAGGAGTCTCCCAACCAGTCTCCTCACCTCCTTATTTGCCATTGCATTCAAAGAATGAATCAGATCACATCAAAGATTAGCTCAAAACCACCACCAACTTCTCATCTCACACAGATTTAAAGCAGGGATCTTCACAGAGGCCTCCGGGCCCTGTACTCGTGGCCCCACATTGCCTCTCTGATATCTGCTGCTCTCCCTACCTTCCCCAGCTACACTGGCCTCCTTGTGATGTCCTTAACATTCCACACACGCTCCTTCCTCAAGGCTTGCAACAGATGTTCCCTCTTCCTAGACACCCTTCCCCTGATCGGCAGGGTACCTGACCTTACGGTCTCAAATCTTTGCTCAAGCATTGCTTTCTTGGTATCATTCCGTTTATAACTGTAACTCTACCCTGGCAGCCCTAATTTCCCTTTCCTTGCTTTGTATGATATACTTTTTATAAGTGTATAAGTAAATATGTAAGTATATAAGAAAATGAATTATATAAGGATTTATTTTGTTTATTATCTGTGTGCCCCACTTTCCTGCCAGAACAAAAGCTCCATAGCCCAGACATCTCTGCCTGTTTTGTTCATGCCTATTCTCCACTGTCTAGAATAGTGCCTGACACAGTAGTATCTGTTGAATGAATATGTGACAGAACAGCTGAAAGGCAGAGGTGGGTTGCTGCTGCCGTTATTCGATCAACTCCCTCTCATCTATAGTATAGCCTTTGAGGATGGAAGGGGTGGACATGGAAGGGGTGGACAAATCGTTGGTCAAGGAAAACACTACCCAGAAGTTCCTCACTAGGGATTACTGGAGGGAGGGGGCAGTTGTTATGTCCCTCTTTGACCTGTAACATAACCCATAACATCTTTCCACCCTATGGACAGGCTCCTCCAGGCCCCCCGCACCTGCTGTTGTCCACATAGCGGATCAGCATGGGGTAGAAGGCGTAGAGGTCTCTGCAGAGGACTGCGAACTCATCCAGGATGAGGAGCTCTGCCTCCTGAGTGTCCCCTTTGCTGTCGGCTTTCAGCTGCTCCTCCTCCTGCACAGTCTTGATGGCTTTTTTCTTTAGCTTCTCCAGAGTTGGGATGAAGTGGCTTCTCAGCAGGTCAGGCCTGGCTTTGCTGATGATTGGCTGAGCATACACTGTATTTGGAAACAAAGGGCTCTCCCTCATTTCACATGTTATGACAATTGATAAAAGGAAAAAGTGATACTGAAAAGTGAGGCTGTGAAAAATCCATTACTCATGGCACCCGCCCCTTGTCCCCTTCCTTCATCTCCCACTTAGCACTTCCCTCTCATGAAGCACAGTTATTGGGGTGGGTGGGTGTGGAGCTACAGAAGAAGGTCCCCAATTCCCATTATCCAATTCTGGGCACCCGCTGACACCCTTGAAATCCTCATGCATGCATGGCATTTGCCATACCTTTTATCTCCTTGTAATGTCTACCTTGCATCATGTTGGATTATGTTCATGTTGGTATTGGCTCACTGGCTAGATTGTAAACTCATCAAAGGAAGCCTTTTGTTCATGATAACCAGCACTGTGCTGAGTCAAGAGTAGGCACTCAATGCTATGCTTTCTGGAAAATCTGTTGTTAAAAATACATTAACCCAACCACAGTTCTCAGCACCCAATAGCCTACATTCTAGTACTTAAAAAAAAAGATTCTTTTTTTATTTTCATAAAAAGACTGTTTTAGAAAGAGAAGGTGAAAGGAGCTCTCTGCTGAGATGCATTAACCAAAAATTTGAAACTTAGTGCCATGATGGCTTGCATTTCACACTCCAACCCTCACAAAAGCATCTCTTCTCTTGATCTGTAACCAGAATGGCTATTCCAGATGTGGGTGATTGGGGATTGCTATTTAAAATCAGCTTAGTTTAGGCACCAGGTGGTAAGTGGCCTGAGATCTGGAATCACCCATAAAAGGTGAATAAAAAGCCAAGTTCAATTCTCATCAGTGCCCTTGGTGCTGTGACATCTTTCATCTTGCACCTTAATCCACATTTACAAATTAAAACCCCTCAACAAATTTGCCTTGGGGTTAACAATTTTTCAGGCTAATGGGTAAGAAAGGAATAGTAACTATTTATGTCCACAGGGGCCTATCTAAACTATGTAGTAGCCATTGCACCAAAAATATTTACAATTTTGATCTCAGTATATTTTTGAGGAAGGAAAAAGAAACTTTCCTTCCTTGGTCTTGCAGAAGAACTCTACTCATTATCCAGGAAGGAAAATACCTAGAGTTCGGCTGTAGCTCCCTCTGACTCAGCCACTGTGTGTGTCATTCGTGGTCCAGGAAATTATATTGGTGAAGCTATTATGGGAGAGTCCTCTAGTCTAAGCTGTAGGTCCATCAGATGCAATGATTATGCCTCAGATATAATCTCCTCAGGTTCTGCTTTGACACAGAGGACACTAAATATTTATGGCTTCCTGATTGTGGAAAGTATAGTTATTTAAGCCTTTCCTTTTTGAGATTGCTTCTGGAACAGAAAACCAACTAACAGCATTCATTAAGAGCCTACTGCATGCAAGGAGTTCCAGAGGAATAAACTTCCCCCACAAAAAACAAAAACGAAGTGGTACAACTGTGAAACTAAATTAGAAAGTGTTTAAGAAAGTATAAAATGAAATGCACATGTTAGGAACTTATAGTACAGCCTGGATGAGAGTGGGTTTTATACATGTGGAGAACACACAGACCACTTACCAAGAAAATAGGGTCATTTAGTACTGTAAGAGCAAATAGGATTTTTAAGTACTGAAAGCCAATAAAGCAATGATCATCTGAGTCAGGTAGAGAGCATTTACCAAGAAGGGCTTTCTGGGGGTTGGAGGGGTCTGAATTAGTTGAGGAGTGGGGCAGGAATGTTTTCTCCAAGAAGCTCTACAGGGGCCTGAGTCAATTCCTTTTGCTGTTAAGTAATGAAGAACGGTAGGGGGAATAGTTTAAAGACAGACTAAGAGATGAAAAGAGAATCTAGGCATCATGGTCCCTGAGCCAGGGGCTGGGGACAAAAGGCATTTGTGGTACCTGCAATGCGCTTCATCCAGGAGGCCTCATCGATGCCCAGGTTGTTGTTGATGATTTTCAGAATGTTGCCCAGGATGACGCTGAGGTGTTCAGAGGTGACCTTGGTGCACCAGGGCCCTGTGCTGGGGGGCAGGTGCTCAGGCCCTCGCTCCCACCAGTAGGACAGATAGTTGCAGAGCATGGGCAAGATCACCTCGATGACGTGGGGCATCTCGGTGTACCGGGCCCCTGACTCAGCCAGGTCATTGATTTCCTTCATCAGGCCTTCTAGCTGGGGGATGTCAGGACACATCTCTTCCACTGTGTCTGGCATCCCCAGAACTGACCGAGATGGGATAGAAAGAATAAAGGACAATAATTCAAAAGCACAAATGGTACAAATTTCTTATCCTGTACCACCCTCCCTTTGGTCTTTAGATGTAAGTTTCCACCCCAGAGTCTCACATCAATGAACACTGGATGTGGAGGAGCTTCTGTCTTTAGCTGTCTGCATAAAGACTGCTTCCAGAGGCTGGGTTATCCTCCCAGATGTCATACTCGGGTTGAAACACTTAAACATAAGGTTAAAGGAATATAGCAGACATAGCCGAGGGACATTTATGTAGGACTTCTCTGTGATAAAGCCAACCTCTAGACTTCTCCTTCTTGGCCTGAGTGTATGCAGTGCAGGAAAGGCAATACTAGGAGGAAATAGTGACTAAACAGGTGTTTAGCTGCCAACTCGTGGTTCAACCACCTGGATCATATCTGTACCGTTTAGAAAATGAAAAAGAAATCTCTCTCATCACATATTCTTTCAGCTGGACCAGAAACAATACTTAACATTCAGTTGAAATTTGGAAGGAAAAAAAAACTGCACATGCACTGATTTCTATGTTTACAACAGAAGTTATTGATGACCTGAGGTTACCTGTGCCAAGACTTTCTGTGAGTCACTTAAGTCTTTTTGTTTCTGTGGGCTTATGTGCAAGGAACAGTGTGTTAGCCCTGTCTTTTCTTCACACTGAATGACTGAAGTCACTTCACTGAACAAGGACAGGATGAAGTGGCAACAGATGGAGTTCAACATTAAAGGTCATCAGATACAAGAAAGGCAAACAGAAGCAGCCAGGGGCTAGCTGTCCTGTTCTTCTTAAGGTAAAGGGCACTCTTCCTTTCAAGTCAGGAGCTGAGACCAGAAGCATCCTTAGGTTCCTGATAGGTGAGAAGATAACAAGGGCTCTGAGCAAAGGGACATGGGCCGGCTAAGAAAAAAGCACAAGTCCAGAACTCTGAACTGCATCCATTTGTCTCACTACCCCACACCTTGCCCCCAGAGTCCACCTGGGTCCAGGAGGCAGATAATAACCAGACTCTACCCAAAGGCCAAACTTCTCATGCTGGGACCAAAGCCTCAGGCACCATAGCCCCAGGGAAATGTAGAGTGTTTTCCCAAAACATCAGTTTCACTAGAAGATTTGAGGAAATTATTTTTGATACTAAAAGTAAAATGTAAAGGTGTTATGAATTTCAAAAAGTAAAGCAGAAGACTTCAAATAAAATTTTATGTTTAGTGAAGTGAGTTATACCTTCGGACCTTTTGCCATCGTGGTTACTGCTGGCTTGGTCTCCTCTAGATTTTATGTCCACAGGAATTGGAGGGTTAATTAACAAGAGGCCACAGCAAATACTTTGGTCATTAGAAATATTGGCCAGTTGAAAGGGACTGTCTTGATTTCCCTCATGACCATACTGCCTGGAGCAGAGATACTGGATATTCTTGGATACCTTGGAGATGATAATTCTGTAGTTGAGATAAGTGGTTCCAATTCATGGCATGTTGCAAAGCCATGGATTCACAGGGGCTCCCCACTATGGAGCTGGCCGGTGAGGTCCCAACATCCTTTCCCTAGTGATGACTTTGTTGTCATCACTATGGCCTCTTGGCGAGTACAAGGCTAAAGATCTCTCTTCCATGGAAGTCAGGAGTAGATCGATGCCCTTCAAAATCCAGACGCTTCAAAAGGATTCATAGCACAAAAGCCAAAGAATATTGAACTCCCATGATTTATAGTGGAAGGGAATCAAACAAGTCAGACACAACCCACTGCCAATGCTGCTCATTTGCAGAGAACAAGTCTGGCCTGTACCTGCAGCAGAGCAACATGGGCCCAGGGGAGACTGTCACAAATAGAATAATTTTACACAAAGTGTCAGAACAAATATGTAAAGACAGAAAGCTCACACTTTCTACCTTTATTGTTCTGCACACAGAACAATGCCAACTACCATGGACGAATTTGGTTTACAATTATTTGCTGTAAAAGTATGAGAATGCTCCGGTGTGTGTGTGTGTGTGTGTGTTTTCAAATGTCATATAGTCAATACATCATCATGGACACTTTCTTTTTCCCTTCCTAAGAAAAACAGTTGCTTGAGGTTGCTGCTCTGGAGTCATTATAATGACCTTTAGAAGTCATTTATATGTAATGAGTCCTCGAGTGAAAGAAACATTTGCGATTCAGATGGTGTTTTGTACTTCAAAAGCCACAGAATAAATCCACAGAATGAATGCTGCTGAGTTATCTACCTGAAAAACAGCTTCAGTTGGGTCTTACTGAAATCAGACACAGGACTGTCGGTGGGGTCATTAGAATACACTATCCTTTCACCTTCTAGATCAGTGGTTCTCAACGTGAAGCCCTCCCACCAGTAGTGGCAGAATTATCTGGAAACTTGTTAAGGTCCTCTGAATCTAGACTTACTGAATTAGAAACTTCAGGACTCAGCAATCTTTATTCTAACAAGACTTCTGAGTGATTCTGATGTATGCAAGCTTGAGAACCACTGTTAGATTCTAAAGTTGTATTCTCTTCATGGAGTAGGTAGCTCTTCTCTCAAAAAAATGGCATCAGAGAGCACCACCCCTTCACAGTAAAGCAGACAGATTACCTGGAAGCTGGACCTCCTTTCTCCCTGGTTGATTATTCCAGTCAGGGTATGGAAATACATCGGCTGGTGACTAGAATGTTCTGGCCAACCTAATATTCTGATTAATAGACCCTTATCATGCATAACCAAACATTTTATCTAGTTTTGACTGGCACATAACAATGTTAAATCTCTCCTAGACATGTTAGTTTTTTGATGAGTAAAAAAATGCTCCATGATCTTACAGAAGAGTTATTGATATGAGTAACTCTGCTGGCAAAACACCAACTGTCAATTAATAGAGATTGACTGGCGTCTTGATAAATCAGTTTATACTTTATTTCCAAACCAATGACTCATATCATTTGTCGCTCTATATATCCCTGCCCCTCCCTGATCCCTTAGGCTTTCCACTTTGTATAATGAATGAAGTCTACCTTCGCAGAGTCTGTTAAGCCATCAGTCATTCTCTGGCTGCAGGCAAACCTGGTTATCCCAGAACACATATTCATGTATACTTTACTTTTCAAGAGCCATATACATGATCAACATTCACTCGTTGTTAATTGAACGATGAAAAAAACATGGGCTCAGGGAACATGGCCACTGAGTCTCACTGTGTGTCACTGATGAAGAACTGTGTCATCTCTAATCACAAGTTTGTCTTTCTTCCTTGTAGAATATGCAATGATGGATACTTATTTTTTATGTATGAACATGTCTTATTAAATCAGTGTAAAGCTATGTAAAATAAGAAGGAACATTTTTCAAATAGCCCTTGAGAAGGAGAATGATGAGATTGTCATTCCTTTCCCTTCCAAAGCCAACCTCCAGGTTTCTTCCATCTGCCTTTGTCACCTCATTTTGGCTACTGCTGTACCTCTGTGAGAATGTATATATAAATATCAAGCACTGTTATGACTGGATCCATGTCCCTTTAGAGTTAGGGAGCAACACTTGGGCTGACATTTGCCTTAGATGTCACAGCCCTTTCTCAGTGTTACCGAAGCCTCCTCTGTTGCTCAGCTCCCACTCAGCTTTAAGATGTGACTCATTGAAAATCATGAGAGGGTGGAAAAAAACAAGGTGGGAAATATATTTTTGCTAGTCCAAGAAAGGGGAGAAAGGGTGACATGAGGCTGAGAAGGTTGGGGAATTAACTTAGAGATTTCATATATGACTTTGGGAAACATCTCAGCAGTGTTAATTCTCTTAAGTAGCTCTGAGAACACTAGTCTCCACTAGAATTCTAGCTTGAGAAAAGAATTTTATGAAGTAGACTTGTTTAAATTGTCCTGGTGACTGCTTTTGGGGGCAACATACTTCTTTTATCAGAAGTAACAAAAGTAAATGGAAATAAAGCTGCCATGGCTTAGCACTTTGCATTCTTAGATGGAAAGCACGACGACAAAGAAAGTATAGCATGAACCCTTACTCTTAGAATTCTCTCCCTGAGGATTTCATGACAGTTTGAAAAGGGGCTTGAAGTAAATGGAATTGCTAAGCAATCCAGTCACCTACTGGTATGATATATCAATATTTTAAGAAAATATTGGTCCTGAATAGGATGGCTTTGGTTTAAAACAGCTTACTAGTTTTTTTTTCTTTTTCTTAGTATTGATTAGGCCACGGTGTGGTAATTTTTGCTTCATGTTATATCAAATCATTGTAGTTGAAGTCCACACTTGTTTTGAGTTTCCTGCTTGAAGCTTGTCTATTCTATTGCCATTTGGCAGGATCACGACTCATCCAAGTAAGAGGATTCTCCCTTTCACCCTCCAGAAGCAGGTTTACAACTTGCCTTGGTTTCTAGTTCCAAGTCATTCTAGAATAGGAAGTGGAAAATCTTTTCTGTAAAGGGCCAGAGACGAAATATTTTAGGCATTGCAGGCCAGAGAGTCTTTGCTGCCACTGCTCAGCTCTGCCACTGTAGTGGAAAGGTAGCAGAATGTGCCACTCCAAAATATGCCTCTTTGGCATAAGAATAGTTTTGAACTGATTATTTTTAAGAAAGTGCACAAGGTGAGGCTCAGAAAAAATAGAAATAACCCTTTTGTAAAGGAAATCTACATTTCTAAAGGAAATTTGCATGAGAAATGGGGCCTACCAGAAAGAGAGCTATTACCAAGCTTTTTCATCTGAGAAATATCTTCATGGCTGGGCAACCTTTGTTTACAAACATTTCTTCTTCTCACCTTCCTGTGACTTGCCTCCTTCCTGGTGAAGCCCCATACCTCTATTGCTTTCCTTAGTTCGGGATGGTAGATGAGGATCAGTCCCTCTGTGTACCTTTTGAGTCCCATATCTCTGTGGACTCCTGTATGCACATATATGCATGTGATTAAAATAGTCTTATCTTCCTTGTTAATCTGTCTTTTCTACAGGAGGGTTTCAGCTAAGAACAATGAAAGGTAGACAAAAACTACCAACGTACCTCCCCAACATAGTGCAAAAGCAGCCACAGACAACATGTAAACAAGTGGGTGTGACCACATTCCAATAAAACGTCATTTACAAAAACAGGCAGTGGGGCAGATACAGCTTGTGGTCACAGTGTGTTGACTGCTGTTGTCAAGCTGAGCACACCAATGTTCTGACTAAATTGTGTTTCTTGTATGATTTCAATTCCTTCTGGGGCTTTTCTGTGCCTGATTTTCCATGATGATGGAAACCTGTGGTCATCAACCTCGGAAACACTTTCTCTCCTTGGACTTGAAAAGGATATTAGGTTATTAGTGCAGATGTGTCCCTTTTGTTGACACCGTGGAGCTGTAAATAAGTTGTGGCATCTCCAGGTACAGGAGGAGAACGGACACCCATGGCAGACAAGAGAATCTGAGGTTTTGGGTTGGGAGGGTTTGGAGGAACTTGCCCATGCCCATTTTTCCAGTAAGATTAAGGAGACAAGCAACACAGTCTTGGCTCTGACCTCCTGGCCCCTCTCAAACTGTGTAAACTGTCAGTGCTGTAGGGCTGTTGCTTCCTGCCTGCCTGTGTGGCTTTCCTTCCTGGTTGCTCTCCTCTCAGCACATGGGCTGATGACCCCTGTGGGAAGATACTTACTGGATCTCTCTCTGGGTGTTTTGGTGTTGAAGACTGAGAGTGGATTGTAGCGGTTAAGAGTGGGCTCCAGGAATGCCACTGGGATGGCAGCTGCCAGTGAAGCCAGACATTCTCCAAGGGCAGGACGTTGTCTGGAAACAAAGAAATCCATTTAGAAGTAGTGCCATCCATATGCTGGCCCCATGCACTGGCGGGCCAGGCCCCTTTCCCCAGATGTCTCAGACCACTTCCCGTTAGATCACCCCACTGGATCCCTGGGCACTGGGCTCAGCAAGGTTGCATGCACTGCACCCTGTCCTATCTTTCACTGGACACTAACCAATGTTTGCAATGATCTCATTACATGAAAGCTATTTCTTAACTGGCTAAAGTGGTATAATAGGCTATGTAGATTTGTTCTTCTCTCTTGGTAAGTTTTCTGGCATCCAAATTGAATTTGATCCTCCGTGTTCCCAAAATGTTTTGAAATCTTCTGTATAATTTCTGTCTATTCCCAGCTACGGATGGAAACTTTATTCACCATTGGGAACAGTAGATAATGGGCCAAGAGCACCGATTAGTCACCAAACAACCTGTCGTACAATAGAAACCATAGATCCTAAAGCATATTGACTGATTTAGAGGAAAGACCTCTGACACGGTGGAGAGGAGCTGTAACCAAGCTGTCGCATCTCCAGGTACAGGAGGAGAATGGACACTCATGGCAGACAGGAGAGTCTGAGGTTTTGGGTTGGGAGGGATTTAGAAATCAGCTACCCTGTTTCCTCATTTTATACAGGAGGAAACCAGAGTCTACTTTTCACTCTCTCTTTCACAAGTTTTAGAGTGTTCACTATGTAATAAGCTCTTAGTTTTAATTCTTTCTGTAAGACCAGCAACCAAACAAAAACAAAATGCTTGGGATTACTAGTCCAGATATCCAGTTCTCTAACAGAGAGGATCTGTGCTTAGTTGCAGGATAACCAGGTCTGCAAGCAACAGTGATGAGACCCAGCCACTGGCTGGTCAAAGTGGAGCTAGTACTGAAATAGTGCTTCCCACTTCCAGACCTGGGCTTGGTCTTAGAGTTGTCCTGTCTAACCCAGAAGGTCCTTTCTACTAGTGAGACAATATAATGACTGCTGGATTGAGGGCTCCATACAGGGGCTAATAGCTGTTGCTTGCTGATGAACGGGGACCAGAGCCATCTGTTTTTCACCCATCAATATCTTTTCTCCACCATCCACTGACATTCAACCTGTCCTGTGAGTTATACATGTGATATCAGTTCCCAAAGAGGGGGGGAATTTTCTTCAAATAAATAAATACTGTGAATCCTTTGTCGACCATGATATAAAGATAATTAGTGAAAAATATAGACAAGAGGTTGGAAGGGCTTACAGTGTTTAAGCCTATCTTGTGTGCCTTCCTCTGTGACTGAACAACTCAAACTGAACACTGCTGCTGTGTATATGAAGCCCAATAGCAGAATTTCTGGATGCTAAGGTGTGTCAGATTGTATCTCTGGGGATGTTACAGAGCCATCATGGAGAAAACCGTCAGCAAGAGAGGGTGCACTTAGAGCCAAGAGCAGATGCTAGCCCCACTACTGCAATTCTGCGGAAACAGAAAGTCATTTAGCTCTCAAGGTTCCCTTCAGCTCTCACCAAAACCTGCACCCAAGACTGTGTTAACTGCCCTTCACTATGACAGCAGCCAACACATCCAAAAGCCAGATGTCAACACTGTAGGGTCTCTGGATGTGGACAACCAGCATTTGCCATGTGGTAGAAGGGGGCGGGGACCATGAACTCATTGCTTCCTGAGGAGTAAGCCAGACAGTTTTAGCCTGTCTTTTAGGTGGTCAAAGTCCTTTCTCACTGAATGCACAGGAAGTATAGAACCCCGAAGCAATGTGATAAAATAACAGTTCCACAGTTTCAGTTACCTGTGATCTAAAAATATTAAATGGAAAGTTCCAGAAATAAACAATTCATAGGTTTTAAATTGTGTGCCATTCTGAGTTGCATGATGAAATCTTGTGCCATCCTGCTCCATCTCTCCCAGGATATGAATCATCCCTTTGTCCAGCATATCTACTCTGTTAGTCACTTCGTAGCCATCTGGCTTATCAGATTGACTGTCACAGTAGTGCAGTGCTTGTGTTCAAGTAATCTTTATTTTTCTTACTGATGTCACATTCACATAACTTTCATTAGAGTATATATTATAGTTGTTCTATTTTATTATTAGTTATTATTCTTAATCTTTCATACCCCCAGAGGATGATCTGAACAAGAGCTATATTTTGGATATTTAGACAGTTACTTGCTGGATGGTTTCTAGTTGAACTGGTTATCTATCTAGTTACCAATGCTGCAGTTACCTATACATTATTGAAGGTATTTAACTTTTAAATGTATTAACATTTAATATAAAATATGTTAAATATATAATAAAATACAAGTGTATTTAAGTGTTAAATGAGCTACCCACCAATAATTAGGCCTTTATGAAAACCATGAAAAAAAAATCTCACAGGGCCTAATTTATAAATTAAACCTTATCATAATTATGTATATATAGAAAAAAGCACGGTGTAGATAGGGTTTGGTACTATCCATGGTTTCAGGCATCCACTGGGGGTCTGGGAATATATTTCCTACAGATAAAAAGAAACTATTGCATATGGAACTGTTCTGCTTGAGATGCTAGAGGAATCTGCGAGACTAGAGAGAGGGAGGGGGAGGGTGGATGAGTGAGTTGGTAGAAAGCTGTGAATACCTTGGAACCCCCACACAATTTTCAGTCAAGTTACCAAACTTATTTTAAAAAGTGACCTTTTAACTACTTTAAAGGGCAATTATTATATGTAGATTAATTACTAATCTCCTATCTTCTTCTTAGGCTCAGGTGTTAGGGACTAGCTGACAGCTTATTTGGTCAAGAAGTATTTGAGCAGATACTTCGAAATCAGACTGCCGCGAGTGAGAATGTCCTCAGTGAGGTACTTCACTTCCTAGCTGCATACAGCACAGCCTTGTCTTTCTGTAGAGGGTTTGTTGTTGAGCTCCCACCCCCACCCCTACCAACCCACGCCAATCCATGTCTGCTTTAGAGGCAGAGTGTAGCCCTTGAACAAAATGTCTTTCTGGGCCCTGTGCATTAATGCTGCAGGTGCCACTCACTGGGAGACAGCACCAGTGATGGAAGGGGAGGGAGTGGGACTGGGGAGCTGGCGGACACCAGGGTTACTCTCTGGGAAGCTTTGGCAATGGATGCTTTACTTCTGAGCAGGCCCCAGGCCAGTCCTGTTTCCCCTACTGTGCATCCCTTCTCACCTCCTTTTCTTCCCCATCACTTTCCTTCTTTGCTAAGCTTGAGGTGGTGGAAAGGCATAAGAAGAAGGACATCATTTAACTTCAGACCTGAATGACTAACACCCTCAGTGACAGCTGAGGAGACTGAGGGCCTGTGTACATTAAATGAGAGGATCTATAACAGGCTGTCCCCACCCCGCACCCCCAGTCAACAGTCTGTTTTTACCAATCTCACTGTTTTTACCAACCACAGTGGCCAATGAAGAGAAATGTTGTATTTCTTGCCTTTAGTCTTCCCTTTTGAAGAGAAGGAAATAAGAAACTCAATCATGAAGGGTAAAAAAAAAAAATGCCATAGGGAGAGCACTGATGAAAAAAATCTGGGTGAACATTGGGGACGACAAGGGGCAATACCAAATCTGAGCAGATTTTAGTTGACTCAAGAAAGTGAATCTAGGAAACAGCTGGTCCAGTGTTGTCTTGGTGCTAATTGACCCCTTATTCTTCTCTTTTCCTTTCTCTCACCAAAATTAAAGTCATGATCTCATCAAAGTGGATTTCTAAAAAGTTAGTCTGATGTAAAAGCAATCCTTGGGACGAAAGACAGTTTTCCAGTGCTGCGCTAACTCAAGGGACACTCATGTCCCTGTCCTCCCTGATATTAATTACTGAGAGACCTCAGTCTCTACAAGCTCAGGATAGGGCACATCCTAGTCTAGAGCACACGATGATGCCAACTAGCTACTGGGCCAAGAGGGATAAAAACAACTGTTCTCCTGGCCTCCTGTTAATAAAAGCT
Organism: Cynopterus sphinx; assembly: GCA_030015415.1. Classification (NCBI taxonomy): domain Eukaryota; kingdom Metazoa; phylum Chordata; class Mammalia; order Chiroptera; family Pteropodidae; genus Cynopterus; species Cynopterus sphinx. Next base: position 81,111,869 of record CM057384.1, read on the forward strand.
CTGTAAAAAGTAAAGTGTGGAAGTTTGTCAATTAATGCTCCTGGCTGTGAAATGCCAGAATGAATGACCTTGGCCTCCAGGACTAAGAGTTCAGCAAAGGCCTAGCCTCATAACTGCTTTTCTGGTCATTAGCGCCACCCTGGGAGCAGTGTGGGTGTGGACCACTAGGAGCAAGTGTTAAGAAAAGGCCCCATAGCAACCAAAGGATCTACTCAGAGTTTATCACTGGATATGGAAACTCTTTTTCCTTCCCCGCTCAGTTCTTACTGCCTAGGACAGTATTTTCCATTGGTCAGTGGTGACAGACTGAAGAGGGTTCAATGTGTATTTCAGTTTTTGTTCCTTCTTACGTAGTTCTCTCAATTTTTTTTTTTTTCCCGTGAATCGGGGGCTCACGTTTCTTAAATGTCTATTGCCAAGGACACTCAAGCTAGAACTAGAAACCAATTATTTGGTGCTTCCCTTGCAACCCTATAGATATTCCTTAGCCAAAGAAACTTCAGTAAAAGGTAGTAGAGAAATGGTGAGTTTTATTGTAATTTCCTCCCTAAAATCCACAACAACTAGGGGAAATATTGGTAAGAAATTTGGATCTCTGCTGAAATTAAAATAATATGTGATAATTTCAAACCACAAAGTATGGGCCAAATCAAGTGAAGATGCTGAAACAGGAACATGCTTTCTGGACACTGAACAAAGTGTAGAATTCTCTGGCAGTAAATATGGGGATTGGGGATTGCGAGGAGCCCAGAATGAGCTTTCTCCTGAAACGATGAGGATTAAAGGTGTGAGCAGACCCTGGGAGACCTGCTGGACAACATCTGGGTGGAGCCCCGGTTCCACATTGCAGAGAGGCAGGCAGGACCCGAGTAGGTGTATACACCATCTGCCGTGAATCTGACCTGGACACCTAGCCTGGAGAACCCTCTGGAGGTGAGATACAGCAGAGGAGTGAGTAGCAATCTATTTTGTAGCTGCTGACCCAAGTCCTCTAAAGTAGAGAATAAACACACATTAAATCGCTAAGCAAAAATCCTATGAATGTAGAGTAGACTAAGAATTTCACCAACCTCTCACCTGGGCCAGCTGCTTATTTTTGCAGAGGGAAGACACCTAACGCTAAGGGTGGATCCACTACTAGCGCTAAAGGCACTGCTGGTTTAGCGAGAAACAGTCCTGAGCCAGCTTCTCAGATTTGAAGCACACACACACTCAGGTGCGCATGCATGCTCCTTTTCATTCCTGAGAAATAGCAATGTATCTAATGACTAAGAAATAAAGATAAACATAGTTCAGAAGAATTATACAAAAAAGAATTATAGACTCACAAATAATGAAACAAAGAAGTCAGTGACAAAGAAAATTGAGGAAAATCATACAAACACGAAACAGAAAAGGAGAATTAGCTGAGAGAGAGAAAATGAGATGTGGAAATTAAGGAAAAACGGAACAAGTACATATCATTTGCTTCCCTGAACAACACGTAAGTAAAAAAACCTCAACAACTATATAATAAAACAAATAAGTTTTGAAAAGAAGCCCAGGGGACCGATAAAATAACTTCAGGACATGGTATAGTGATGTTAATAAGCTTGAAGACAAAGAAAGAATCTAATGAACAGCCAGCTTTCCCCTTCTAACTGCAAAGTCATGTGTATGTGGTATAAATCACCTGGCCCAGAGAATATATGTCACACTACAAAGAAGCGAAGTTTGTATGCTTCTGAGGGAAGAAAATTATGACCAAGGATTTTATACCATGGCACATGTTCACATATAATGTCAAGGGAAGATATTCCAAAATATGCAGACTCAACAGTAAGAGCTCTTACAGAAAGTACTTAATAACAAATCTGGCCAACTAAGAGATAAAGCAAAATAAAAATTTTAGAACGGGTAAGTCAGGATTCAAAATCATTGGCTATAAAATAAATCATTTAAATACAGATTAAACAACTCAGAGAATACTGGCACTAGAATAGAATGTAAATATTATGAGAAATTATATAGTAAAACAGGGAAGATAGAAAGGATAGGCAGTAGCTAGGAATGCAGTGTACTAAATTTGCTTACTTTTTTCTTATGTGGAGAATTAATGATTATTTTAACTAAATGATAAATTTAAAAATAAGTTAGTTGTCTGAAAAAGGAATTCAGTTTTTAACCTCATCCAACAAGACAAAGTTACAGAGCAATGTTATCCCACTTGAGTAAAATTGCACATGTACAGCAAACACCTGGAATGATACACACCAAACTGTTACTCGTGGCTTCCTTTGAGAACTGGATCCAGGTGGGATGGCTGTGTGTGTGTGTGTGTGTGTGTGTGTGTGTGTGTGTGTGTGTGTGTGTGTGTGTGTGTGTGTGTGTGTGTGTGTGTGTGTGTGTTGGCATGGGACAAAGAAAACAGTAGGCTTTTAACTTTACACACTTCTGTACTGTTTTTTTTTTTTTGGAATGTCATTTTCACAATACAAAATAAAAGAAACAAAAGTCATTAATACTGGCAGCATCACAATTCTTGGATTTTAAATCTTCAATTCATTAACTAACGGAGAGGCAATAGAGGGGCAGCCTTGATCTAGGTGCTTCCTTAAACCTTGACTTCTACCAACATGCAGTATGAGACACAGGCACCATATTCGCAGTGCTGTGGAGAGCAGATATGCAGTGAAACTAGAATGAATACATGAATAAAGTATAAAAAGCCATATGAAGAGTAGTTTTTTTCTGGTCTGACATTTCAGAGTTGACCTTTAACTTTTTCCCAAGAGAATATTGCATAAGCTTTCCAAAAAATTATACAAAGAAACACATATAGAAATATGAATATATACACATATAAACAGAGAGTTAAGATACTGAGAAAATAGTCACAAATGCTTAAATACACCTTCCTTAAGTGACATTCAGTATTAAATGAAATAACATTTTATTAATTCTCTTGTTGCTTTGGTATAAAACATGGTTAAACGTTTTTGTCTGCCTTTGTCCTATTTCTAATGACAAAGCTATTTATCCACATTTTATATAAAACAATAAGGGAAGCTATACAACTATTAGGACTTAAATTCATAATCAAAACAAATTATGCACTAGTCCCTCAACTAATTTCTTGAACTCTAGAAGCTATTTGGAAGCTGTGATCATGAAAACGGACATTTGTTCAACATTTTGTGGTCACTAGTACATAATTTCAAGTCATCAGTGCAGTGGCCCTTAAAGGAGCGGAAGGCATTTTTTTATTTTTTGCTTTATTGAGAAACTGCAATTAGAACTTTTGCAAATTCTGATGTGAAACAAGGATTCACTGTTGGTTTGTTTGAAAAAAACATCGTAAACTGAGGAGGCACATGGAGCACAGAACCAAGGGATATTTAGATTAAGTCATTTTAAGGAAAAATCAAATTCCTTCCAGTTTCCTCATTTGAAAGGGCAAAAAGAAAAAAAGAAAAAGGTGGGGGCGGGGGAGTCTTCCAAGGATAAGACTAAGTCTAGAGTTTCATTAATGCTGTGTTTATCCTTCTGATCTTCCCCGTGGATTTAAACAGAACAACATAACACATAGCATTTGATGGAGAAAAGCAAAGGCCTCTGGGGCTCCAGGCAGATTAGAGAGCAAAGGTGGAACTCAGGCACCTCTGCAAATCGGCTTGTTCAGATTCAGGATTACTGAATAGCATTTCTGTTCCCAAAGTGTGGCCCTGTTTAAAACTACAGCACATCTGACAGCCAGAATGGCCAAGGTCCAGGATTGTTGGACACAGAAACTCATTAAACATGAAGCAACTGCCTCGAGTCCCTTGTGCTTCCCCAGCAAGCTTTAACCACAGGAACTCTGGGAGCTGTTCGGAAGCCGTGGTTATGAAGAAATAGATATTTATTCAATGTTTTTTGGTCACCAGCACATGATTTAGCTTGGCTATACTGCTCCTCCAGCCACAGATATTCACCAGCCACCTCCACAGAAGTCAAAAATCTCAAGTATCTCATTATACTTCTTAACACTGCCATAAATATCTTATAACCTAGGCTCAAAATCACCATCCCACTACAGTGAGCATTTTGATTTTGTTAAATTGATAAGGTGTGATTATTGTTTAAAGACTGTTAGTAACATTTTTCAGAGCCTGAAAGTGTTCACCAATTACCTTTCAACATAGATGTTCTTTCCCGTCCCAAGGGAGTAGAGGCTGCACAGGATGTGGTAGCATGAAATCTGCACATCACCCACTGAAAAGAACATAAGAGCCGTCATTACCATGCAATCCATCCTAGCTCTCCTGTCCCGCCCACAGAAAGAGTCCACCAACAGAAAAAATGTGGTGCCATCACCTAAGAACCAGCATATTTTCCCCTCTTGTTCTCTTTTTAATGACTACAGCCCCTTTCTACCCAGATGCTTGTCGCTGAACTGGGAGAGAAAACTTGGGCAAAAAAATACCCCCTATTGAGCCATCCCAGTTCTTTGGTGGGGCTTATGATGTGGATCAGTCATGTTGCTTCTCAGGGAAGAGAATCACATGACCGATGTGCCTTTCCACATGAGATTTTTTCCCCCAGTAGAGGGAGACACTGTTGTCAAATTTTTTCCAGAGCAATATTTCCTTCCTTTGAAAAATCTGAGGTTTGAATGATCCTTTTGTTCATTTCCTAGGAAGAGATGTACAGTGTCTATACCTCCTCAGAGACAGAGCAAAATTGCTCATGTTCACCTGTCCCAAGTTCTCTGATGAATGTTTTCAAAAAGGCAACTCAATCTGATCACGGTTTTGCCATGATTCCTAAGGGAAGAGCACGTTCCATTAGGAACTCAGCATTAAATCTGCAGTCTACATGCCCCTGGTCATGTCAGGCACTCATGACAAGGCTGAGACTAATTTAACACGATAAGGACTAGTTTAAGTTTTAATTTTCAGTAAGGAGGTGCATTGTTTCCATGACAGGAAATAAGTTTGGATGTTCCCCCATCTCTTCCCCCAACTCCATGGCAATCACTGATTTTCAGTTGTTCAGGTTTATGAGAGAGACAGCCTTAGCTGCAGACAACTGGTTAAATTCAATTAAATCATGTGTCAACATTTAAAGTGTGAAACAAGTCTGGTGGCAGGATATTTACACAAGGGGCTGTATGTAGCACTAAATGCAAACTAAAATAAAACCAGCTGACTGTGGTCTTCTAAAGGCTCGGATAAAAAACGTGTGTACTCTTCCTTTGCTCCTGGTACTCAAAGAATAAGTCAGGTCTTTTTAACAGGAAAATCAGTGTCTGGGAAACCCTAGGAGCCAACCGATATCTCTTGCTGCATTATTCAGAAAATCTTTTCAAATAGGTGGGAACACGATGACTGGGAGCTAAACTGGTGGGTGGAACATTCTGGTCTCGCGTAATAGTGGGAAATGATATATGACATACTCAGATTTGGGGGTTTCTTCCTCTCCGAGATTTCCAAACTGAAGAAGAAAAGGTGGAATAATTCTCTCCCCACTCTGCACCCAGTGAACCCTCAGTGAACAAGCCACACACTTCCTGTCTGTGACCACGTACGTACAAATCTATGACACACGACAGGCCGACTCACAGAGTAAATCTGCCCCGAACTGATGCTGAGCAACGTGCTCGAAGATGGACGTCAGGATGGGGAGCAGCGCCACCGTGGTGTAGTTGATGTTCTGAGAAACCCCTTTAATCTGCGTTCTGGAGTGGGTAAACTTCCCGAGCTTCAGGTTTTCCGACGTCTTCTCTAAGTCTTCCGCAGCATTTTCGAAGAAGGCTCGTAAGCCGGCTTTCACCAGCTCCGAGCCTGACCTCATGACGGTCCTGGAAGCAAGCAAGGTGCCAAACCAGAGGCATAACCCGAACCTGGGGCCAACCCCCTTCTTGAAACCGGTGACTTGCAGTGCAACCTGGGCGGGACACTGACACTCCATCACTTGACACTGGGTCAGGAGAAGCAGAGAAAGGGGTTGGCATCCAGGAAGAAACCTGGATCCCACAATCGCAAAGGGGTTCGGCAGCTGGACGGTGTGCCCGGTTTGAGGGCATGTGCACTCAGCGCCTCAGGAAATGTAGATGATGATTAGGATGAAACTGATATTGGCCATCTGCTATCGGAATCCTGGTGCAGGTGGCTACACATTTCCATAAATATCTACTTAAAAGGAGGGCGAGGGGAGTTTTTCTTTCAGACCATCATGGACAAACAACTTTTATTAGGCCTAGCTAGTAATGTTATAATTCCTGTGATGCAAGACCTTTTAGCAAGAAAGAACAAAGAAATAAGTCAACTGAAGCTTAGATTTCAGTCAGCTTGCAGGGATGTCCTAGCTTGGAGAAGGAAAAAGGGGAGGGACAATCAGCCTCTTTTTAATCAGACAGCTTAAGCAGACCACTGGAAAAAAAACACGTGAGCATGGTGATTAGATATGGGTTTCTGAGGCTTTCCCTCAAAACCACTATATAAAACTTAGATCTGGAACAAAGCCTACAAGTCATCTATTACTTCCCACATTTCTACACTATATTCACAAGACTATGACAAGCATGCAACAAAGACAGTTGCTTTTTATCTACAGTATTTTCACAACTATCATCTGACCAATCAGAAAATAAAAACAAGGAAATAAAGTCGGTGCGGTTTCCTTGCTCCGACCCTGTAAGTATTCATGAACTATCATTTTCCTAACTATCTCGTCTAAGGTTTTCTTGTAATGACGACTGAACACATTTTTTAAAAAGTGGGCTCTCAAGGTGTTGCATACGTTTCTGGGAGAAGAAAAATCCATCATCACAATTGCAAGGGATTTCAGTCCCCTGGGAGGCTTTGTTCTGCTCCTGCAAACTGTTTTAATATCTCCACAATGTGTTTGTTTCTCTCAAAAATGTGAAAACTCCCTTTAATTACCCTTAACGTTTTTTTGGTAACTATTCTTTGTTTGTGGTGAGTTTTCATCTCCTGACCATTCTTTCAGGTTGCTGCTTCTCTTCTGCATTGGGTTTTGGGATGTGTATCCACCCCCCAAATTTGACAAGGGCCCTATATAACGAGTGTGCTAAAGGAAGCTGCTTTTTAATTGCTTTCAATGATTCTCTCTTTTTATCTCATCAAATCATTTGTTTGTATTGCCAGAATTTACACACACACACACACACACACACACACACACACAATTTAAGGCATCCTTTCTTGTTCAGCCATCTTTCCTACCAGACCCTCAGGCCATGGGTTCAAATTTAACTTTGTCTCTGATCCTTTGGTAATCGCACCTCCCTGATTTTTCTTCCTTGGCCATTTTGACCTCAGAGTGCAATGGTTCCACTCTCCTAGGATGCTGATGGTGTCGCCACCATCAGGCAGCTCTTCCTTTTATTGTGGAGAAATAGGTACAAGATGGCACTTTGCCACATTATGCATTTTATCTTCTGGAAGATGAATGTCTCTCTAAGAGAAGACAAGAATTGATCAAACGCTTAGCTCAGCATTCAGTATGTGCCATGACAGTGGCCCTCCAACACATGAACTGAGAAACAGTGCTAACTCAGGGTAAGACTCATCTTTTCCCTGTCTCCCCTCTCTTTCCAGCTCCAACAGAGCAGTGACATGTTTCTTCTTTAGTACAATAAGTGAGAAGGAAGGGTTAGGGAGACAGTCTTCAGAAACTATTGGAAAAAATAGGGCAGACTTACCTTGTATCCAGTGTCTGAGCTAAGATGTGAAGACAGCTCACCATTGTAGTAGAATCACTCCCTAGGATCAAAAATATCACCTGTGACTCCCCAAACCATTCAGCTTGTCTTTCAAATGCAATCTTTTCAATATGCATAAACCACGGCAGAGCATAATTAACCACTGACACACGGTGCCAGGCCTAACTTCAGGGACAATGCATTTATCTCTGGCCTGACACATCTGCTTGATGATGAATGTTAGAGGCAGAGCTTAAAACATTCATTGGTGTGGAAAATCTGAGCTGTTAAAGGGGTAGGGAAGTCATTTATCATACTTCGGACCAATTTTCTGCAGCAAATTTAGGTGACACCTTAGTCCTAAGCATCAGGTTATCAGCAGAAGCCACAAATAAAGGCAAAATGTGAGTGCAGGACAATTAAAGGGAGGAGTGCAGCTTTTAGCAATACCTCTTTTCACTTACCAAAGAGGGAAATCCTGTGTCGAACAAGAGCAGCAAGTTTGCAGAACAGGCTGAAGCAAAAAAGAACTTGAGTCCAAAAGGCACAGAGATTCAAGGCCTACTTTGTACTCCCCCACCCCCAAGCTGTAAAACAAAGAGCGCTGGATGGTACCCTAGGAAGGTGCACCATGTTCCTCTTTAAGAATCCTCTGGACCACACCAGGAAAATGTGCAGTGCCCGTTGTCTTACTGGAGAATTGTGAAAGGGACCTCCAGGCAGCTCCGACCTTACAGAAAACAATCCTGTGACAGTTAGAGTATTTTGCAGTGAAATGGTTGCTGCAAACCGTCCCTTGCTATGGACTACCATGTGCTGAAATGTTCATTTGTGTGACATTCAGGAGTGTGCTAGGATTCTGGAAGGAAGCATCATTTTTGCCAAGCATTTTGCAGCTTTCACTAGGGGTCTGAGGCCTCAGGTGAGAGGTGGGCAAGAAGATGCGACTGGAAGAAAGTCAAATGGTTCTGGTCTGGGCAATGCTGTGTTGAGACAAAAGCACTGTCAGAAACTGCTTTTCTCTGTCATCACTCAGATGCCTGTGGGCCTGACCAGGTTGCTGTTCTAGCTGTGTCTCTGGAAGCCAGGAAGCCCATCTGTGTTTTTGTGCTTTCTGACCCTATCCATGCTTCCTACCCATATTTCCTGCCACAGAAACCCTTGACAGTCCATCTGTGTCTTATTGATTCACTTTCCACAGTATTTAAGAGAGGACCTTGTACAATTAGAAAAGAGCCCCCCAAATGTTTCTGAACATGCTGCTGCTGGACCCTGTCTAGGAGCACTGGCCGTCATATAACCTGCAGTGCTCATGTTCTTGGGAGGAAATTCCACAGAACTCTGACATTATTTGATACTGGTACAGCTAGATAAGCACTTGGAAATCCCTTCAGAAATCCATCCTTCCTGGAGGAATGGAAAGAGGGCAGGTTGAATAAAACACCTGTTATGGGACATGAGATTCTAAGGTGAGGCTGAGCTGAGGTCCTTCCCAATCTCTCTCCAAGCTTGTCATATACTTCTCACCCTACATTGGACAGAAGTCTACTAGAGAAGGGGTTCCCAACCCCTGGGTCATGGACCGGTCTGGTTGATGCGGCCCAGCAGGTGAAGCATCATCTCTATTTCCAGCTGCTCTCCCACACTAGCATCACCACCTCAGCTCCACCTCTGATCAATAGGCATTAGAGTCTTAAAGGTCCCTGGTGCTAAAAAGTTTGGGGACAGCTGTATCAGTGGATGGTTCAAATGGAGAAGTGTTGGTGGGGATAGGAATTTGCTCACTTTTGAATCATTTTCAGTGAGTGCCCTGAGCTTTTCTGGGCTGCCCACTAGAAATCACAGCCAAAGTCCCTCATGGCTGCTCACTTGTTTTTGTAGAGGAAATAAGTTTGTACCCCTAGTCTGGTCCAGGCATAAGAGAACTCAGAATAAGTTAATGGAAATTTGGCAGCCAGCTAGTGTGAAAAGAAGTATGGCTGCTGCTTCTTTTTTTCTCTTCTCATGGTCTTCCCCCCTCCCCGAGATATGTATCTGATTATAACTCATGGAGCTGGGAGAGGGGGACAGCCTTGAGGAATGTGAGTTCTGTGGCCCTGACCTGACTTGCTGGGCTTTAAGTGCTGAAGCCACTTAATGGCTCTGTATGTTAGCAGAAAGTAATCATACAACCCTCTTGGTGCTTAGAATTAGGGGCTGATAAACTCAGTAATTTCTGGTGAAGTGCTTCAAAGTAAATGCATAATCTGTATAAATGCAAAATAACATTTTTTTCTAGCTAAAGCAGATGGTTGGGTTGTTTGAGAAGAAACAGATTAACTCAGTGGCTCCCCTTGCTGTCAGATGTAGTTTCTGAGGCATGCCAAAGCCAGGGCCTGAAATTTCCAAAAGCCCTTTATGTCCTCCGTGGGGCCTATGATTTAAGCAGAAGCACTGTCCTTAGCCCAGAGTTGTGAGCGGCCAGAGTCTCTAGGCACTTCCCTCCCATCTCAGACTTTGAAGCTGATAAATTAAAGAAATCCCAGGGGAGAGAGTCTGGGAAGCACTGGTGAAATGCATTCTATGTAGAAGAGGTGGGGTGAGGGTGAAGGATGCAAACAAGAGGGTCTGGAAATGTGCACACACCCAGTGCAGACCCGATTGCTTCCATGGAGGGCAGCAAGCACACTGATGTTATTTGCAAGGCTGATCAGCTCCAGGTTCTATTCTAGCCCTCACAAATGGTGACTGGCTGAACAAATGTTACATTTCCATGAATTAATAATGAAAAAACACATCTGTCCTCTGTTGGATTATGTGAATACCTCATTTTGTCTCCCAATTCCCTAACTTCTTACAAAATACACTGGTGCATCCTGAAAATATTTAGGAAATCTTCGGTTAGTAACTGATTCTGAGTGTATCTCACTTTGATAGCATGAGTTCCTGCTTTCTTAATAAATGAGATCAAGTAATTATAGTACAGAAAAAATGGCATTTGATCTGGATCAGAGAGGGCTGCTGGAACGAACCTGATCAGACCTCAGTTTCCTTGTCTGCAAAACGCAGATCATAATATGTAGGCAGCTTTCTTAGAATTTAAAGCACTGTGATATTTCACAGTGATATGCAAGAGGGCAACAACTCTTACACATGAAAAATAGAGTGCACTGCTTAGCCACATTATGGTTAATAAATGCTAGCTCAATCCTAAGACTGAATATCTCCCCAAAAAGCTGGGCCCTTACTAAGTATAATACACACTGCTCACCTTCAGTGGATGCTAGAGAAAGAACTGATAATCTGCCTTCATTACAGTCCTTAACACTTGGCTGTTCAGAAGTCTGACCTCTTCCTTGTCATTTATAAATCAAATATAGAGAGAACCCAAGGCATGGTGGAGTCGACTTCTTAGTCTGATCACAGAGCATCCTTTCTGTTCCTGTCTTTGTTGAAGTAACATGTTATGCACCGTGGAATGGGAAGGGAGTCCAGTGCTTTTGAGGAAAATGATTTTTCCTATTAGGGCTTGGAACTGAGTTATGTTACTCTAGATTTCAAATGTCAGATCACTCACAGAAGAACTTGTTAAAATTAAAATTTTAATCTTAAAAAAACCTGAGAATGGAATTGAAAACAGTGTTATTCAGTTTCTTCTCAATGCTGTATGTTTGCTTTTTTCAAGCTTCAGAATTACCTTCATTTTTTCCTAAAGTTCAGCATAGAAGTTGACCTGAGTATATAAAATTTTCTAATGCTCTACTGAAACCCCCAAATGGTACACTTCTCTTGGTTGACAAATCAATACACAGATATTACTTTCAAATCCTAGATGATCCCCCAAACCTCTGAACTACCAACCATCAGGTTACAGTTCATTTCTCCAGAAGACTCACCATTTTGTCCATGGGAATCAGCTCCTGTATACATCACACCAGCACTATGACCTTCTTTTTTCTTTTGTAGACTCACCTGGCCGCCATTTCTTTCTCCTTATGGGAGGCGTACCCACTGCTGCTCAGCGGCTTCAGAGGGGATGACAGGAAATACAGGCGGTGATTGGTGAAGTACTGGTCCACTAGTGGGAGGAGAACCTGGAAAATCCACCAGAAATTGACTTCCAGGAAGCTAAGCAAAGCTCTTCCTTTGGTCCCTTCGAAAAAGCTCATTCTGGGTGAGCAAAAAGCCTCTGAGCACTGGTCCTGGAATTTCCAGGAAACTGTAGCTGATCTCAGTTACCAACACATTTTCCTCTTCTATGCCTGAAACCAGAGGCCTTGGGGATATGTGAAAAGATAGGGCATCAACTAAGGGCCCACAGGAAAATGAGAATAGCCTTGAGTCAGCACTTTCAGGGGATTCCTGTGGAACACATGCACTGAGATGTGGCTTCTTGGGGACAGCATATAAGAGGTACACTCAAGGCCTGGCATAGCATTACTAGCCTTGTACATTCTGCCTATGCTTCTCAGAAGATGGCTACCCCAAGGCCTCGCAGGCAATTAGACCTCTGTGTAGGGTCGTATAACAGAGACTGTTAACTGGCACCCAAATGCAGTCTCTCCTTTCTCATAGCAATAGGAACTCCCTTGTTTTAGCTGGGCACAAGGTCACCCAGCTAGAGAATGCCTTACCTAGCATCCCTTGCAACTAGGTGAGGCTATAATGACTGAGTTCTAGTTGATGGGATAGAACTTTTAAAGAGCATTGCCTTGCCCTCCCCTCTCCTTTCCCACCCTTTCCCACAGATGGGCACAGGTGAGCCTGTTTGGACCACACTGACAGAGACCACATGTTAGGAGATGGTGGAGTATCAGAGAAGAACCTGGGTCTCTGGGTGACGGCATGGAGCAGAGCAGGCTACCTACCTCCTGGACCATCCACTTGTCTTGGGACTGTTACACAACAGAGAAATACATACCTGCCTCACTGAAGCCACTGGAGTTTTAGATATCTTTGTTTGGTCAGCTTAACTTATATTCTAAACTGTATGGATCCTAAGAAGAAAACGAATGGTTAAGTACAGAGAATCACTTACTTTGGCAAAGAATTTGATCTCCTGGTCACGGGGAGACTTTTCAGTTTTCCCACTGCTGACAATGGCTTCTACAAAGATACAAGTAACACAAAGTGGGCCTGAGTTAAAAAAACAAAAACTACATAGTTATAACATTTTGTAGACAGAGCAGCTCTTCTAAAGGCCATAGAAAGGCTATTTGATTTTCATAAAGTATGTTATATTTTACAAAGAACTTTGCAGTTGTGTGTAGTTATTTCTTGTGTCGATTCTCTAAGCTGTTTTATTACTCTTTCTCCACTTTCTAGATGAGAAAGGAGCTTCAGGGAGGTTAAGTCATATGCCCATGATAACAAAGCAAAACAAAAAGAGAGTCAAAATAGGACGAATTATGTGAGAAATAACAAGTGGTTCAATCAAACCCAGTAGGAAAATCAAGGATGAAACTGAATTTTAAAATTGATGGTGGTGGGAGGGGCTCTCAGCCACTGTTTCCTCTCCAGAACCATATGTCGAAATGAATCATGACCAGCTACAGTACGAAAGCATCATTCCTTGATAAATATCAAATTCTTTGACATTATATTATGAGAAGCACACATATTTGTGATATTTCACAATGATACTTACCCAAATGGGCAATAAACTCTTGAGCGGAATCAACATATTTCAGGATCTTCTTCAAAAATTTATAGGCAAACCTCTTCTCCATGGAGCAGGCATCCAGCTCCATATCCTTCATACCTCTGGGTTGGAAACGAGTAAACCCCAGGAAGTAACAGAGATAACTATGTGACTTTGGTGCATCAGCAAACCTACCTGTGTCAACTTTATTTTCCAAATGTTAATAGTTATTTTGGCTCAGTGACCTGACTCATCATTTGACAAATTTCCCCCTTGCACTTGGAACCTGCCTCTGTGCGTGTGCTATCCCTGTTCTACAATAATTTCTGAAAAAATGTTTTGAAAAGATCTTTATCATCTGTTTAACAAATATTGAGCTGGGGATAAATCAGAGAGGCAAGCGAGAATCCCTGACCTCATGGAACTTAAATGATAGTTGTAGACAAACACAAACAACATAAAGAACAAAATTTAAATTGTACAGAATGCTGGGGATTAATAAGTTTTGTGAAGAAAATAAAAATTAAACCAGGAGGAAGGGGCCCAAGAGTACCCTGAGGAAAGAACTTTCCAGGCATAGGAAGTGGAGGTGCAAAGGTCCTAAGATGGGAGCTTTCATGATGAGTTGAAGAAATATGGCAGAGGCCAGTATGGATGGCATAGAAGCAAGCAGGCAGTCAGGGGGATATGAGGTAGGCAGTGGAGAAAGTCATTAGGGCCCTGTAGGCCATCTTTCAAATTTTGCTTTTGCTCTGAGATGAGGAGCCATTAAAAGTTTTGAATAGAGGAATGGTAGGACATGACTTACACTGCAAATGAATTACTGTTTGCTAGGCATAAAGTTTACTGTGGGGACGAGAGTTGGAACTAGGAGCCTAGGTGGGAGGCTCTTTCAGGAATGATGGTGACAAGATAGGTGAGAAGTAACCAGGTTTGGAGTATCTGAGAGGTAGACCCTGAAAGGTTTCCTGTAGGATTGATGGGATGTGGGTTGTGAGAAAAAAGAGGAGTCCAGGTTTTGGGCTTACGCACTGGGAAGGATGGGTTGTCATCAACTGATGGGGAAGCTGAGGCTGGAGCAGGTGTGAGGTGTGGGCCGCAGGAAACCAGGCGTTCTCCTTGCTGACAGGGATCATGCCTGCTGCGGACTCTGGCCCATGGTACGGGGCCACTAGGACACGTTTGCTAAATTCAGTTATCTTCTTCTTTCCTTTTCCTATTTCCTTGATTTTTTTTCTCAGTTATAGTAAAGAGGAATTTTTTCATTTCTATGAGCAACTTACTTATCGACAAATCACAATAAGCCTTCGTCTTGGTGTTAGGAACAGGATGAACATAACGATGGGAGTCCTTCTCAACTGCGTCCCTAGAGGGTGTCTCCCGCTGCCTGACCTTTCCTTCCCGACAACATGGCAAATAAGTTTTGTTCTTTTTTTTATATGAGACACAATAGAAATATTTGGGTAGATTTTTATTTGAGTGTTTGCCATTCAGTGGCAAAAATTCTAGAGGAAACTGAAAGAAGAAACAGCAGCTGGCTCAGCAAACATTTCTTTTAGGGGGAATGCCTGTATCAGAAGAGGAAGACTGGATTGTTTTTAATTCTACAAAGGGCTTGGCAAGCATGCTCCTACATAGCACGGAGCCCACCACCTGCATTTGACCAGCAGGAAAACAGGTCCTACCTTTAAGACTTAAGCAGCCAAGACCATTCTCATGTAAAACATCTGATAATTCTGACAGACATTAAGTTTAAAATAAAACATCTTAGGAAATCCTGATCTATTCAATCTCCCCACTGGAGTTGCATCTTCATAGGAATCAGCTCCTTTGTTCAGAGAATGTTTATGTCACTTATGCTTACTGTTGTTATTATGTAATTCAATTAAATATCACATAAAACAACAAAATAAAAGCATAAAGAGAACTGTTGATTCTATGAGACTAAGTTGTGTATTTTGCAAAGACTGCTAATTGCAGATTTCCAAATATGTAGTTTTTGAAGTAGATAAGGGTGAGAAAATTGTAAAAGACTGAAGGAAATTGAAAAACATCTAGAAGAATATTGCACTTACATTGTTTTATATGTGCCTTAATTCTCCATATTCCTGAAAAAAGCCCGCATTCCAAAGCTTTGAGGATGCATTATGGATGTGGCTTATAACTCCATCGATAGAACAACATACGAAAAAAAAGTCCTTGGTCTATAGCTCAAGATTTGTGAATGAATGCACATTTATATGTTTTAAGTTAAAATTAAACTTTTAAGGTATGTGTCATTTGTCATAACTCTTTGCTATATTGATTTTTAAAAATTGCTATCATCCCATCCTGTTTATGTCAAAAAAGAGGGCTTCATCCTCCCAAATTAAAATGTTTTCATTTCAAAAGACTCAACCGCTATCCTTACTCTGATCGGTTTTGTAGGCAGGTGATTATATGCCTGGAGAGGGAGAGGCCACATCTACAAGCCAACCCCTGCCCACTAACATCACCTGGAAGACAACTTACCTGGAAACCACAATGCCGTTCACTTGGAGGAATTTAAACAGGTCCTGTGCCTTCTCTCGGTCCCTAAACTTTTCCTTGGCAGTCAAGGTGTCATATGGTACCAAGAGAGGGTGACTGCCACCACCTGGGGTCAGGAAAGTGAGAGATGACACAATCTTTGGCACTTCTTTTGCTCTTGTGGGAAAACATGCCTGCCCCCGCCAGCTCACCTTCTGGGGGGTGTTGTGAACCAGGCCTACCTTTGCTCTCTAGCTCCAGCTTCTTCTTCTTGGCCCAGATGTTGTGATAGTTCTCAGCTACCACCTCCACCATTCCCTGTGTCCCACCAAGGAGACAACAGTCAGAGAGAAAGAAAAAAATGGGCTCATCTCTGCCAGGCTATTTCAGGCAGCCTTGGGAACAGAACAACACCAAATGCTAACAGCACACTGCTGAGTGCCTATCATTAATTAGTCTGCACTTATGCACCTCATTAGTTTTATATCTTCTCATACACAGAAAAAACAATTACAGATTCTCCCCTTCCCTTGTAACTTATTATACTGGCAGTTTGATGGATTTATGAGAAACATACATTTCCATTTGAAAGTGCATTGTGGTGGCACTTCATTTGTCTAAGGGGCTCAGTGCTTTCTTTACTCCTGACCAGAAATGAGGAAGTTAGAAGTAACGGTGAAGGAAGATTCTAGAATTCCGGAATGCTTTTAGCTTAGCAAATGAAAAATAATCACATCTTTGGGAAAACTGCTGCAAACAAAATTTCTCAGAATTTATCTTTATAAGGCTCACAAAACAGTGACGTGGAATGAAGAGTGTACTTTGAGAAGAAATTTTCTCTAAGGTCCAAAGAGTTGGTTGGTCCAATGGATTCTCTGAGGGGTAACCACCCCTGGCTGGGGCCAGTCATGGCCACCAGTGTGCATGGGAGGAAAGGAATGGGAGGCAGAAGGTTAGGGCTCTTAGTTTCATACACTAGGTCAGTGGTCCCCAACATTCTTGGCACCAGGGACTGGTGCTCCTATGAGAATCTAATGCCTGATGATCTGAGGTGGAAGCTGAGGTGGTTGTGCTAGTGCTGAGGAGCCACTGCAAATACTTCGCTCGCTTGCCTGCTGCTCGCCTTCTGCTCTGTGGCCCAGGTCTTCACCAGTCAGTGGTCCAGGAGTTGGGGACCCTTGCACTAGGAGATATATGACTGTTCTTATCATTGAGGGGACCTACAGGGACCAGGAAAGCATTCTTTACCCAGGGGCCTTTTCACAGATTCTCTCTAAGCTGTTATTAGTTCTGTTTTGGGTTTTGATACAGTAATTTGCTGTTATGATGTTCTAAGACTTTCCCTGTGGCCTCTGCCCTGTGTGGCACTCTTCAGTTATGATATTTCAGTAGTGATATGTTCTAGGCATTCTTTCCCTTCATTTTTAAAAAAGTTGTCTGGAGGGTAATATATCCTGCACTTGAGGGGTTTCAGAAAGCAAGTTACACTGTTCTGATAGCATTGACACTGACCTGGAGCTCTCTGGAGAGCACCACGTTGGACAGGTCCAGGGGAGCAGGGCTGTAGCTGTTGCCCTAGAAAAGCAAAGGTGGAGTCTCTAGGGTGGACATTATTTTCTTATCAGCATCCTGACATCGGCTGCCAAAGACAAATTTCAAAAGACCCCCCAGGGCTGCAATCCAGTGGTTTGTGCCTCTGACACCGCAGGGAGGGTTTCCCCATATTCCCCTTGGCTCCCCTGGGCCCAGCATCCATCTCTGTTGTACCTGGCTGGCCTGGGACACGCTTCGAAACTTCTCATTTTCCCGCTGTTGAGCTAGGGTATCTCCTTCTTTAGTCCTCTCCACAGTCCAACCCACAGCCAGCATGGTTTTCAGGGATTCTCTGGCTGGCCAGCGATAAATTTCTTTCTCCTGGAAGGCAATTTGGGCAGAAGAGCTTTGTAGAGCAGGCCCCAGCATGCTAGCTGCCCTGTGTCCCCATGGAAGATAGATCGTGCAAAGATAGATGGGGTGCTAACTGTCTTCAGCTTCCTCTAGCAAGGTCAGAATACCCTCTGCAGTACCCCACCTGACATACGCAATCAGTTTTCTGTTGTTTTAAGTATAAGACCCACAGTCTCTTGCCTCTGGAGGGCATGTCCCAGGCATTATTCTCATTTGTAGATAAAGAACATGAACAGAGTAGCCCTTCTTGTTCTAGGAGCTGTTTAAGGAGGGGACTTGCCAGAACGCATCTGTGCAAAGCTCTTCTTTGAGCTTTGGAAGTAGAATTTCTTAGATTTAGAATTCTAGTCATTGATTTATTTGATTGATTGATTGATTGATTCATTCATTCATTTATAACGCCTATGGCACCTGGTATTCCTAGGTGGTCTCCCATCCAAGTACTAACTAGGCTTGACACTGCTTAGCTTCTGAGATCAGATGAGATCGGGCATGTCCAGGGTGGCATGGCCATAGACCAGAATTCTCTTTAAAGCTAGGCAGAATTTTTATAGATGGTCAATATGCACACAAAGATACACATGCCATCCTTCATGTGTAACACTAGGCCTAAAGCTTACAAAGAACTCTTACTGATTGCAAGACAGAAGTTCAGAGTTGAGTTGAACCAAATTTCTTAATTAAAATAAAACAAAACAAAAACCTAAGAGAGCTGCCTATATGTCCTTGGGGACACTCTTTTCTACTTCCTTTATCTTCCGTGACTGGAAATCACTTCTCTCTGAATTTTCTCCAGCAATTCACCCCTCCCCTACCTCAACAACCTAAAAACAAACAAACAAACAAACAAACAAACAAACAAACAAACAGTTTAGTTGCAAGTGAACTACAAACACATTTTAACCCAGCTTCTAAGTGCTGCCTGGTGTTTCTTTCTCCAATGGGCTTTGGAGCCAAAGAACAGACAGGTTGTGAAGCTGGGCTCTTAGAAACTGGTCCACTGGCGAGTTCCTAAGGAGTTTACTGAGTCCTTGAAGGTCTCTAAGGAACTGGAGGGTGAATGTGCCCTGAACTCCTCTGACCATCTATCTGATACAGTTCCCAAGGCAGGGCCTCTAGCCCAACCTCTCAGTGCTACCAAAGGCCCCATCCTTACCTTCTCTGTTAACGTCTTAAAAGGTCTGATCAATGGATGGGTCTTCACATTTTCGTCCAGGGAAATTCCATATTTCCATCCATTCTGACTCTGTAGAAATGTTCTCAGTTCAAATATCCTTGGCACCAAAAGAATCCCGCTACTGACCCAAATCCCTGCTTCTACTTTCTCTGAATAAATGGAAAGATGCAATGTGACAGAGCTTGGAAATTTCCCTCCGAAACGTCTAATTGATCCTTTATAGTCATCAGGCTCTCTGTCCCCTGAATTTTGCGCTCTGCTCCTTTATTTCTTCTTGTGTTAGTTGCTGTCCCTTCCACTTACTTGTGTGTCAGGCTCACTACAGAGAGAAGTGTGATTCAAAAGATCCGAGAATGCTTCTCAGGTCAGTGTGTCATGCTCACAGGAAGGACAGAAGTCAAGGCTAAAGGCAGATGAGAACAGGACTACTGCATAGAGGGGGCTGTACCTCTTGCCTGCCACCCCACAGCAAAACTATACAAAACTATAGCAATGCGTGTTTCCTGGAGTCACAGAAGTTGAAAAATTTCAAAAGTCATTCAACAAGATTATTTGAAAGTCCATTATAGTAGGTGCCAGACTTTGTCCTAGGCATTGTGGATACAGAGATAAGAAAGAGTCCCTGTTTTCTGTAACCTCAGAGCTGAAAGACTCCTGGCTGCTCTTCTCAATCTCTGCCTCTGTGCACTTGTTAATATGTATGTTTCTCAAGTTTCTGTCCCTTCTCAAGGGCACAACTCCCTGGGTGATATAATCTGGGCCCACAGTCCATATGAGGACTAATTTCAAATCAGCATTTTCATCCCAGATCTCTCTAATTTCCAAAAACCTTATAGTTAAGCTCTGCTTGGATGTCTCCACAGGCACCTCTCGACATGTCTGACACAGAACCTACATTTTACTTCTCTAGGTGGCTCCTCCTCTTGAATTCCTTGTATCTTGGTGAATGGCATCATTTTATACTCACTTTCAATGCCATAATTGTGGGATTCTTCCTTGACAGTCCCTTCTCCTCTGCACCCTCTCACATGTGTTCAGCCTCCCAGACCTATTCGTTTGCCTGCCTCACCCTAACTTCTCTGCCAGTATTTTAGTTTAGGTCACCATCAGCCATCAGCTCTCACCCGGATTACTGTAACAGTTTCCTATGCAGTCTCCTTGCCCCAGTCTTGCCATCTCTCTATGACTCCCTTTTCTAGACCTCTGCCAGATGATATTTATAAAATCGCTCCCATCAGGGCACTCTATTGCTTTAAAATTTTCTGACTCCTTGCTTCTATCCCAGTAAAATGCAAACCCTTTTTGTAGCAAAGATCTCTTTGACCTCTCTAGACTCATCTCACCATTGTCCCCCTGCCCTACTCCATGGTCCTGCCATACTGAACTGTGGTTCCTTAAAGCCACCAAACTCTCTTGCTTCTCTGGACCTTCACCTGCTGCCCTCATGGTCTGCAATGCACTCGCTTCTCTGTGTCTAAACAACTACTCATCCTTTCTCACTTGCCGTAGATGTCACCAGCTTGAGGAAGAGTCCCTGGACCCCTGCTATTGGATTAAACACTCCTCCTCTGTGCTCTAACCCTCTGCTCATGCCCATCACAGCAATAAACAACTGTACACTGTGGCTGGTTGACTTAGTTTCTCTCATGAGATGGTAAGGTTCTTGGGGACAGGGAAAATATTCTTTTTCTTGTTGGCAATTATGAGCAAACATATTTCCTTGAAAACATGACGCTTATAGTCTATTGAAAGAGAAATTAACCAAATACCACACCAATAAATACATAGCTGATAACTGGTATAAATGTATAATGGTTATATATATACATATAACTATATAAAATTGCTATGAAAATAGTATGACAGAAAAGAGAAAGGTGCTAAGAGAGCCCATCTGAGAAATCTGGGAAAGAGGCATCCTGGGAATTCACACGTGGATAAGTATTTGAAGGATAAGTTGGTGAATGGTGTGTGCATGCGTGTGAGTGCAGATGGATACCTGTTCAGGCAGAGGAGGGCTGCGGGCACATGCAGTGTGTGCGTGTGTGTGTGTGGGGGTGTGTGTAATGTGGGGGTGTGTGTGGCAATGAGGCTAGAGATGGCCATAGAGGCCAGATTAGGCAGTGCCTATCAGGCCATGTTAAAGATTTTGACCTTTATATTAAAAAAAAGAAGTTACTATGGAATTTTAAAAAGAAGGGGCTATAATGGAGAACAGTGATAGGATATGACCAAATTTGCCTACTTGAAACTGTCACTTGCCAGCAGTGTGAAGAACAGACTGGAGAAAAATGCACATGGGCAGACTAGTTAGGAGGTTATCACAATCATCTGGGTAAGACTGTAGCTTGAACTGAAGCCATAGCATGCATGGATAGAGAGAATTATTTGAATTCAAGAGAGACCAAGGAGGTAAAATTGCATGGCTTAGTGATGGATTGGGCATTGCTTTAGCATGATGGGGGTGTCACTTCTCCCTATTTTCACTGGCTGGCTAGTGGCATATATAAAGAGAAAATACAGATGCTCTTGAGCAAACTAGAGCCCTTGGGCCAAATCCAGCCGACCATCTGCTTTATAAATACAGTTTAAACGGAACACTGGCATACTCTTTCATTTATGCATTGTCTGTGGCTGCTTTTGTTGGCAGAGACGAGGAGTTGCAACGGAGGCTGTCTGGCCCACAAAGTCTAAAATGTCTACTTTCTGGCCCTTGACAGAAAAGTTTCACTAACCCCTCTTCTCTCATCGTGAGGTATTAGCCCATTCTACAGTTACAATGATTGCCGTGATCGTCGGCCCCCAACAGGGACCATGAGAGGATAAGAGTTGAGCCCAGACCAATACACAGGCTGACCCAGTGGTACAAGGTGTTCTTTCTGCAGGGCACACTGCATGGAAGTGATGAGGTGATTTCTGTAGCTTTGCTGTGGCACTGGCCCTCTGTCCCCTGCTGAGGCTGAGCAATGGCCCCAACTGGTTGCCCGCAAGAACCCTGGATGTCTTTGGCACATTCCTCACACTCTGCCTGCCAGAATTAAAGGGCTGGCAGAGCAATTAAACTTATTAAGCAGGCTGACCTCATGTAGTGAGGAATTTTAAACACCAGATGGAAGGGCTTATTCATAAGGGAGTGTCTGGGGATTCTACCACTGCCTACTGTAGGAAGACGTGTGTCCTCCCTCCCTACAATAAAATGCAGCTTCCTGGCAAAATGCAAGCCTAAGGCTTTCAATTTCATTTTCCCTTTTCCAAAAAGAAAAAAAGAAAGGAAACATTCAAAGTTAATAAAAGCCTCCTGCCCTGCATTAAATGTTTATGTCAAACACACACAAGCACGTGTTTGGATGCTAACTTCAGGAAATGCAACGCTGAGAAAGAAGTTAACACCCTAAGAACCTATTATTTTCTTGAGAAATATAAGAAATAGCACCACCAGCTGCCACCGCCTATTTCTCCAACCTCCACCAACTCTGGGAAATTGCTGCTCAGAAATAATGAATGCTCTTGGCATGGCCAGTCTGTCACTTAGACAAATTAGGCAGATTTCCAGGATTGGACCCTTTAATGTTCTGGAGCTGTTTTTTTTCCCTTGACAATTGTCAGTTGGATGCTAATCCCTACCTTGTCGCAGGCCCATTTATCATGTGAATGCTCAGCATACTTGGTGACGACGTATTCCAATTTTTCAGGCAAGGGGAAACTGAAATGAGGGAAAAAAAAAAATTACAACCTCCCCAAACACGTCAGCTGGATGTGCTGAAAAGATGGCCAGAACCGACAATCAACCACCAGAAGTTGGATGTGATCAACCTGCCAACCCAAAGCTGAAGCTGGACTCCAAACACAATGAACTTCCTGAGCTAAAGGTGTGGTGTATCCAGGCTTGGTCACAGACACACCGACTCATCAGAGGATGGCTCTGCAGCAGGCTCTACTGCTTAGTGGGCTCTTTCCAGCTGCTTTGGGTTCTCATGGCTCCTGGAGAACCATTTGGCTCCTGGGCCAGATCTGTCCAGGTTGTACAGGGAGAATCCCTTCATTCACAGACACCAGCTCGTCATCTCAAGGCTGCAATCTGGGAGAGGCAGGATGGGTAGCTAGAGGACCAAATGTTATAAAACAGTGATTGTCTACCTTTATGAGTTCAGTGACATATTTAAATACTAGAATTTTAGAATATAATAAACATCTGTTGTTTCTGTTAGTCCAGCAGTTTTGGTCCCTTCTGTCGGTTAGAGTGCCTCTGTTTTCCTTGAAGGAACAGTCTTATGTGAATTGTCTCTGAGAATGGGCATCTGACTAGGCCATGTGGACTCACTCTCCCAGGTATTCATATCTTGAGTTAGGTAAGAACAGGGCAGCAAACTCTTCAAGGGGATTCATGCAATGGGGACACCTGAAGATTGTCCATTTGCTTTGGTTCCTATCCTTGCTGTGGCCGGGTTAGTCAGCCCTTCACTAGGTTTTGATAATGACCTCTTCTCCTTGCAGTAAGGTCCTTTTCTGCCTAAGTTAGCCAGAGTTAGTTTCTATTACTCTCATTACTTGAAGAAGCATACTGATGCCAGAGGTATATGCAAAGAGATCAGAACTCTCAAAATAACATGGAACCACTCACTCATCATCGGCACCCAGCTGCTAGACATAGCCTGTATCCTAACGTTTACGAAGTCACCCATGTTATTATACCATTTGTTATTCCTCAGCACACTTACATTTTCAAAGGGTGAAGGTGCACAAAGTCAATACCTCTTTCTCTGTGGCCCCAGCTTGGCGTTTTACCACACCCCTTAGCGCTTCCTTATAGCAGGTTCAATTCAGTTTCCCACCATCTATTTGGTTCAAGGCTCCGTCAGATGAAATGTGTACTTAATTTTCCCAAAGATGAAACTTATCAAAGCTGACAGCCCCTGCCTGGGAAA
This sequence comes from Cynopterus sphinx, assembly GCA_030015415.1. Taxonomy (NCBI): domain Eukaryota; kingdom Metazoa; phylum Chordata; class Mammalia; order Chiroptera; family Pteropodidae; genus Cynopterus; species Cynopterus sphinx. The sequence continues at coordinate 81,135,733 of CM057384.1, forward strand.
GGCTCTCTTTTAAGCACCACTGCCACAAAACACAAGTTCAAGGGCTCGTACAGGACATCTTACTCTCCCTGCTCTTTCTAAAGCAGTTTTAGAGCTCTTCACTTAAAATGCACCAGGTGATGAAGATTGTGTGCCCCATGACACATAATCATAACTGGAGCAAAATTGCCACCAGCCAAATCTAAGCACATCTTTTGCTGGAGAATCAATCAGAGGGAGAAATAAAGGTGTTATTATAGGTTTATTCCAAAGTTCCAGCATCCCAGTTTCTCAGGTAAGGACCCCATCACACCCTGTTCTGCCATCACACCCTGAGGCCTTGCCATGACCCAGCTGAGTGTTATTTATGGAGTTGTTTTCATGCTTTAAGTTCTAATGGCATCAAACTGTACAGACCTAATTCACAAAGAGTGAAGATTTTGTCAAAAAACTCATTAATAAGTTAATTGCCTCATTTGTCAGGGTGGTTCTCGCAATGCCTCAGGTGACATTTTTTTGTGGAGAGCATCCATCTCTTACAATACATAAACCAACCCCACCCTCTAAAAAAGGCGTAAGATATAATAAAGACAGCATATAATCAGATATGGATTGATTACCCCTTCAGGAATTGGGGACAAATCCAGTGGCTGATGTGACTTGCAGTGTCAAGGGAAATGAAGAACAGTACTGGCTGGAGGGAAAAAAGGACACTTAAATTTCTTGCTACCTTCTAAGAGAAACACCGACCACTGGAAAAATATAGGACCAGCTTAGGGATGATCTTGGACTCACTTCACGGTGTTGATAGGTTTGGGGTCAAAGTTGCCATCAGTATCCACTGAGATCTGCTTCTCCAGTGTGGCTGAGATTCTGGTATCTAAATAATCTGGTGGCAAGGCCCCAGCTATAGCACTGAGACAAGGCAGGGCCATTCGGAAAAGGTCTGGGTCATACTTCTGTAGGGAAAAACAAAGGCCATGTTAGTTAGTACAGAAACCAGAACCATGGCCACCAGGCAGAACCAGTCACCAATTAGCTGAGAAAATTAAATGCATTCATTTGTCTAGCTTAACCAATGTAGGGAATATACAAGCTCTTTAACACATTCTCATGAAACTGAGGGATCCTTGGAGGAGGACATGACAACCTATAAAACTCTCAAGTCATTATTTGCTTTAGGTTGAAAAATGTTAAGGTTTAAATCAATTTCTACTAAATACTTAATTTCAAGAATATCTAAGGGTTAAAGTCGTTCTCACTAGGCCAGAAATGTCTGTAGGCCTGTTTGCCATAGATGTTTATAGAAACTGGCCCACCCTGTGACTGGAGAGGGCATAGGAAACTTTGCCAGGCTCCTCATGTATTGATATCATAACCGACTGCTTGGTATCACTCCCATTCTCTCTTGAGCCCAGCCAGGAAGGAATTTCAGTCATATAACATGGGGTCAGGGACAGCTTTTGATCTGCTTATACTAGACCAAAGGAATACAGGAGTGAGGACGATTCAAGTGGAAGTGAATAAGCTAAATGCATGCTCCAGACTTGTATAAGAAAACAAGAGCTACTCATTTTCTACCTTTCAAGCTGGTGACCTCAACAGTCTACATGAAATGGGTTAGGGGAAGTGAGGGCAAGTCTGAGAGTTGGTGATGTACTTTAACCAGACAGTAGAGTAAGGGTTCAGAGGCCCTCAGTCCTCCTGCATCCTCCTCCTCAAATCTGTGGCTGTGAAGGACCTCCCTGACCATGGCTTAAAGTCTTCTGGAAATCTCACATCTAACATTAGAGCAGATATCAGGATTTCTCCTCTAGGCTTGACCCTGGTAAAGACTAGCTAACAGGGCAGCACATGTTGGGGAAGTCATCAAGACTGAAACCAGGAGGTAGTTTTGAAATTTACTCTGGTCATTGCTCTCCCCTGTATTAGCTTTGTGGGTCTGGCAAGTTATTCAGCTACTCTCAGACTGTTCCTCACCTGTAACGTGAGGATCAGAGTAGTTCCTGTTTCGGGGAGTTGGGGCAAGAATGAATGTAATAGGCCTCTAAAGTATTTGGCACAATTCCAGCACATGGCAAAGACTGAGTAGAGATTAGCTATGCTTCTTCATAGGTGCTTGCGTCGCTGAGGGCCTGCATTTTTGTTCAAGAAACACTGCCATTACCTTATGAGAGAGGGAGTCAAAAATCCCCCAGAAGAGCTTTTCTGTCAGATGTAGTTCTTCTTCCACAGCGAGACCATAGCTCCCCCATCCTGAAGGCAGACAGTAATACTTCCAGCACTGTTCATAGTGATTTGTCAGAAGCTGGGAGGTTCAGAAGAGGATTGCATCAGCGGGGTGGGGTAGAGATGATCCGCAGGTGCCAACGACATGCAGGAAAGAATAAAACAGCAAGCTGCCATCATGAGACTGAAACTAGCACTTCAAACGGTTGGGTTATCTGTAGAGAGGCCCTCAGCCACCACTGGGAATGGTCTGCTTTCCTGCCTGATGAGCTCAAGCCGGAGCTGAATCTGCCTAATTAATCCTTGTGCCTCCTAACGTGCCCCTAGCAGTTACTGAAAAATGGAGAACGATTTCTACTCTAAATGAGAAAATACTACCTACTCAGAGTTGTCACTGTGTGCTGTTCCAGACAGTCAGGAATGGGAAAATTTTCTTCTGAGACCCTTGCTTATAAATCTGGAAGATGCTGAGTAATGATGCTATGGGGAGGGGATGGTGGGTCATATTTTGTGGGTCTGAAGATACTCTCTACATTGATTACTGCCCGTGGGTTTCCTTCCCTCTCTCATGCACCTTCTGATGGCCGAGCCATGTTACAGCAGTTTCACTTATGGCCAGGAGAGGGCACAAGGACACTGCCAGTGCTCCCATCCCAGCAGAGGGGATCCACAGCCTCTAAGAAAAACGCCTGAAGACTTAAGATGCAAAACTGAGTTTATTTAGGGCTATGGATGAAGCCTCTTTGGGATCCAGAATCCAGCTGACAGCACAGGCCTGCCAAAGATGTAATGCCAAGTTGAACTGTGAAAACCATGGTTTTTAGCTACGGTACTTTTTGAGATGAGACCTGGGACCATTAGTGTTAAAGAAACAAATGAGCCCGTGGATGGCTATGGAATCTCTGACATTGTACAAGCTGTTTTCTGCCAAGTGTGGAGAATGAGAAGTGAACTAAAGGCTTCTGGGAATTCTGTTTATCCTAGTAAAGTGATTCTTGGAATTTGTCTTTGGACTATTTCTAAAAAGAAGAAAAAATTCTGTTAAAATCACTAGGAGAATTTTCAGGTGTGGCTGGCCATGGCTGACACTTTTGAATAAGCAAATATAGCAGGTAGCTAAGAGGTAAAAGTTAAAAAACACTACCCTCTTGTGCGGGTAGCTGATTCAGGTGCCTTCCTATCCAGGCCAAGATGCTTACAGTGCTAGTGATAAAATGTTTGCAATTTATGAGAAAACCAGAAATGAAGCAACAACAAAAAGAGAGAGAGGGCTCTGTAGCCTTCCTTTTCATTAATAAAGAAAAACATAACAAAATGAAAAATGAGGATCTGTTACAAAAGAAATACAACACAAAACAGTATGGAATAGAAAAGGGACATTTTAGTTTCTGTACTTAAATGAATAATCATAGGGCTGTCAATGCTTTTTGAGGTTGAAAACATTCTGACAACCTAATTAGGGCAGGAAAGCACAAAATCCAAATCCCTTCACTAACTTCGGCTAAATAACAAGTAGTTGGTGGATAGCAATTAAAGAAAATTGGAGCAGTTAATGAATCTAGAAAATTTACTCTTTTCAACCTGGACACTCAAGAAGGGGTTTGATTTTGTGGATTGAATTCTGTTAGCTCTTGAAGGAGTAAAACTCATTTAACATGTATTCTGCTCCCCAGATTGTGAGGACATCACATATTATTACAACGCAAGTTTCCTGTGCCATGGACTGTATTTCTGTAACAACAGACAAGTTTACCTTAAGAGGCATTTTGCAGTATTCGTTGAGTTGGGGCACATCAAAAACAAGACGTCGCAGGAGCTGCTGTAACATGGAAGGCCTCAAGTGACTGCAGCATGGGGTAAGAAACAAAAATAGAAAAAAAGAAAAAGAAGAAAAAAATAATAACAAATGAAAGGAACACTCAGCAATAACCAGGTATTATAACTAAGTCTTAAAACAATTAGCTTCTGAAACACAAGATCTTGAGTAAAACACAGTCGATGACAAAACACTTTAAACACTGAGTGTAGTTAAAATACAGAAAGAGAAAAGTGTGGCTAATGAATTGAGGTACCTAAGGTGAAATTCTAGTCATCATGTGGGAAGGTGTTCTAGGGTCTATGCACATTCAAAATATAGCCACGGATTATGTGCAAAGAATGTAACAGAAAGAAGGGTCAGGTGCTTTTATAGCCATCTCCACAGACCAACCTTCTTGAACTCTGCAAAGGGCGAAGCCAGAGTTGACCAGCTGCATAGGTGGAATCTGAGGCCACCTACTGGTGTGATCTGAAGGGAACTTTAAGGCCTCCTGAGTTACTACTATCTGATCACTGAAATTCTCCTTATTGGAATCATTTCTTGGATTAAGGCTCTGTCCTCTAAAAACACCTTTAAAAGGCAAAGGCACAACTAGAGAACAGTTTATCCAATTATTGAAGAGCTCCTAGCTTTGGTATTTGGTGCAAGTAAATTCTAAGACAGAGAAAGGAAAGATAAGCAACACTGATTTAACCTTAATTTTTAGATTGTCATACTTTTCAATCTTTTTAGATTTTTTAAAAAATAATTTTTCAGTTGTAGATGATATACAATATTATATTAGTTTCAGGTGTACAACATAGTGACTAGATATTTATATACCTTACAAAGTGATCACCCCATAAATCTAGTACCCATCTGACACCATACATAGTTATTACAATATTATTGACTATATCCCCCATGCTGTACTTTACATCCCTGTGACTGTTTTTATAACTGACAATTTGTACTTTTAATCCCTTTTACCTTTTCTGCCCATCACCCCATCTGCCCCATCTGGCGACCATCAGTTTGTCCTCTGTGTTTATGTTTGTTTCTGTTTGCTCAATGTTTTGTTTTTGAGATTCCACATATAAGTAAAATCACATGGCATTTGTGTTTTTCTGACTTATTTCATTTAGCATAATACCCTCTAGGTCAATTCGTGTTTTTGCAAATTAGATAGCCAAACTTCTTAAAAACCTGGTGGAACCTCTGGATACTCTCCAGAGAAAAGTGCCCATATGCATATCACAGCATTTGGCATATAAACTTGGTTCATGAATCCCTGAATTCCTCCCACAGATGCCTAAGGAGCTATGAAGTCAAGTTAATAACTTTGATGTTTAAGTGTTGGAATGCCAAGAAAGGAAGCCCTGGAGGCATCTATGATGAGGAAGGTGGACCTGAATGGAGATGGACAGCAAAACTCATGTTTCCTAGAGCTGATCTTGTGACAAACAGCCCTGGAGGGAAAAGGGTCAGCCAAGATACACAGGAAGTAAGTGGCTTTGCTGCTGACTCTAATAATTATAATGCAAATTCCTTAACTTCTCTCATTATTGATTAGTTTTTTAGTAATGGCACTTAAGATTGACTAACTTGAATAAAATCAAGGCAGGAAATCTCTATTAATTGCTGACTTATTAAAAATAATGGCATATCAGTTTGCTGTGTCTAGAGCTCAGATGGTCAAGAGCAAGAGTGTGGAATCTCCAATGAATACAGCAATAGGGCTGTTAGCTACATCTCGGTTTGATGCAAAATTCTTATTTCCTCAAGGGTCTGATTCCTTAAAAGCATTTGCAGCTAATATTTGTCTCACCGATATGACTTTATTCCTAGGAAATAACTTAAGTTGGGAGATGGCTCCTTGACTGTTCTGGTCCCTAAGATACCTGCTGAGTTCAGTTCCAGCAAAAGGCAGAATAAGGTCCACAGCTGCCCCTGGTACAGTTGCCGGCCAATTACAGAATCAATGCTGATAGGGTTTCTTTTTGTAAACCCATTATTTATTCCCTTGCTACCACTGAGAAGAAAAGTAATGGGGCCATTACTCTTCCTTTTGAAGTGGCGGAGTGGAAACCCTAGGTACCCTATTGATTCCTAGAAGCCTTTAAGTGCATCTACCCAGCTTTGTCTCTCTTTCAAGAACAAAAAATTCTAATGAACTTAATTCTCTGCCAGCTGTAATAATCTTGGAATGAGTGAAATAGTGTCAGAATATGGGCCCTGATTTTGGCAGGGGAGCTCAGAGAAAAACCCTTTTATCGGGCCTTGGCGGGCCCCCCTCCCACCTTCCATCCCCCGTCCTCCACGCCACATCCCAGGCTAATGGTATTGTATAGTGACATGACTTATCTCCTAAAGTAGTCGAAGCCTATAGGCCTTAGAAAATAGAAAGACAGCAAATACAGCTTCATTTCCATAAATGGTAAGGGCCATTGTTATGTTTGAAACATAAGTGTGAGATTGCCTTTGAGTCTGATGTTTTAAAGGGGCCAATCAATTGTTCTTTTTTATTTTTCTAGGTAGCCCTAGCCCCTCAACACCTAGTCATCTCTTGTGTGATTAGGACACAACTTATTTGACAAGAATCAGGACCACACCCAGCTGGCAGCTAAAGCTGGCTGGCCTTGTCTCCAGTATAACCTAAGGCAGAGGTTCTCAACCTTGACCACCTTATGAAACCACCTGAGGACCTTCAAAAGCTAGAGGCCTGGGTCTGTTTGCTAAAGGTTTGATTTGGGGGGCAGAGGTGTGGTCCGGGCACTGGGACATTAACTAGCAGCTCCCCAGATGATTCTAGTACACAGCTAAGGTGGAAAAACACTGGCTTAAAGCAGGAGAGCCTAGTCCTGGCCCAGAGGCGGAGACCCGCTATGGGAACGCCTTTCTTCCTCTGGCCCTACCAGACCTGAGCTAGCTTCTTGAGGAGCTGAGGCTCCTGGGGGTGACTTTGCCCTCGGTCCTTGGTTGGGTCTGAGCTCTGCCTGCACTGGTGAAAACTACTCACCTGACTCCCCCACTGGGCCTGGAGAGTCCTTCTCTCTGCTTTCAGGTCTCTGAGGTCCAGCAGTGGGTTTCTCGGCTTCATAGCAACCTAACCCAGGCTCTTAGGAGCCTGGCCTCGGAGTAAAGGTCCATTCACTTAGAGGGGAAAAACTTGCTTCTGGCTCTAAGGAACTAAAACATTTGTTCTTAATCTGAATACTTCAGGCCTGACAGTCTCACTTCCTGGTTCACCAACCCTAAGGGCTAGAGCCTGAGCTGTGCCCTTTACTCTTCCCCCAGGGATTCTCCTAGTGGCAACTAGGAGGACACAACACATCCTAAGACATGTTTAGGAGATGACTGGTGTATGGTAAAGGCTTCCTCAGCCTGGGTTTGCCAGTTTCTAGATGACACGATGAAATGCAGCTGGCAAGGATGCACACACACAAGTGAAAACCACGGCAGCGGGATACTTACTTGCAAATGGCAAGCAAACATTCTTCTATGGTGTCTCTCTGAGCTTTGGTGAGGGAACGTCCCTTGGAAAGCCTGTATATTGTCTGCAGTGTAGAATCGATCAAAGAGGTATAGTGTTCTGTTCCAGCAAAGAGAGGGGCGCATCTCGTGAGGAGCGGGAGCACGGCGGAACACACATACCTATTTAGTGCCAGCACGGCCTCTGTGGTGCTCAGCGAGACCTAGGAAAGGGCATTGGGATGCTGGTCAATCCCCTGGGGAATAGTAGCAACGCTTACCCTGTGTGCTGAGCTCCCATCTAATGAGGCAGGGAAGTGCACACTTATCCGTGCCTCATAATGACACAGGGATCAGCATTGAACCTTGTCAGCACAACAATTTCTCTTTTGCATTTTAAATGATAATAATGATAATTAAGAATAATAATAATTAATAATAATAAAATAATAATAATAATAAATCAAAGGCTGGCTGGTCCTGACTCATTCCAAATGACCCACAAACATTCATTCCTTTCAAAGAGGAATTTTAAATCTTTGTTAAAAATCAGCTGATGACCAGTCTAACCCAACATCCTTGATGTCTGCAAAGTCCAACTGCCAAGCTACTGCATTATTATTCTGTTTTAGCTCTCTTTTCTCACCTGATGGAGACTCACAAGTTGTCCTCTTGTGGTTTGAGATTAGTAAGGGTTAAAAGCCAAGCAAACTCTCATACTGGTTTTGTGACAGTTTTGCAGAAAGTGGAGATCTGACCCTTATCACCAAACTTATGAACATTGTAAACAATTGGCAGTCTGATTAAGTGACATGAGAGCAAACCTCACTAAAGGGAACCTAATTCTGCATGGGAAAAAATATACAAAGAATAGAAGCCTAGGACCTTCACTAAAACTTCTGTACTTCTCACTCACAATGTTCTGGTTCACTTAGACAAACTGGATTCAAGGAATACCCACTTAGTGACACTAAATATAGCCAAAGCATATAGAACTACTACCATCTCTGAAAACTGCAAAACTTTAATAAAAGAAACCTTGAGACCCACAGAGATGAAGTATTATTTTCTGTGATTATCACAGTAATTATATCTGTAACACATTTTCTGTAACTTATAATTTGATAAACTATTTTCTTTGAACTGTATGCATTTCTGAGTATTCTTATTATCAAAAGTTTGTCTCCTAGAAGCTTGAGTCATCATCCTGAGTAACATAGCGAATCTTTAGCATTTATCACTTGAATGGAATTGTTAAAATGAGAAAGGACAAGAGCTTTGATTCCAGTGGCTTCAACATTTTCAGGAGAGAATACATGAATATATGTGTGCCGAGGAACTGATCATCAAACTTTTGTTGTAGGTGGTGCTTAGACAAGCATGTGATTTGGACACCAAATGCTAGATGATCTTATCTGATCTGTAAGAAAACTGAATATTTTGATCAGGAATCTTGGGAATGTCCTATGAGCTAAAAATTATTTTTTTTAAATCAAGCAATTTATAGAAAAGCTGAAAAGAAAATCAGCTGTTTTAATTATCCAGAAGGATCTCATAACCCTAACACCTTTACAGAAATGCCATCTGTTAGTCCCAAGCCACAGACAGGGATGGAGCTCTCATTCAGATTTGGACTCATCTTGCTTTCCATTTTTAGATAAATCATCCATTTCTGAGTAACCCGTTCAAATGGAATCCTTTGCGGTTATGGCACTATCTGACATCCTTCACAAAGCTCAGGCTGCTATCTCTGATGGACACCAGGTGGAGCCTTTGAGAAACTTTATGACTGATCAAGAAGACATGCCTCTGGCTCTTTGAAAACAACCCTAAACTGGCAAAATGGTTTTTAGACTTAAACTGATTTAATTTGCCTTTTCTCCTTGGATCCAGTACTCCTGGTACCCTGTCTCTCGGCTTAGTCCTGACTTGGAGCATCAGGCACCTATGCTTTTTAACTCCTGGGGTCTCTTGTCTTAATGTCTGTTGATGTTGGATCACTCTACCCCATACTTGATTTCCAAACTTGGATTTGCCCTTGGCCTCCTGTCTTGACCTTGACATGTCCTGAGCTTCAGGCTATCCTTCTTGGTGGTCAGTGCATTAAACTTAGGGAGTGAGAGTGGGAAGAATATTTCCAGCAGATAATGCTGCCAGCCAGCCATTCTCATAAGCAACAGAGCCATAGTGCTCGTGAGGGTGATTTTGTCCTGCAGGAAACATTTTGTTAAATCTGAAGCTGGTTTGGGGGGTGATGCTACTGGTATCTAGTGGGTAGAGGCCAGGGATTTAGCTAAATATCCTACAATGAACAGGATGGCTCCCCACAATAAACAGTGCCCATGTTAAGAAACTTTCGAAATGAAGCTGGATTGAATATCTGAGGTCAAGTTTACCTCATCTAAGTCTCTGGTCCAATAAATTAAGATTTTCCATTTCTTGGTGCCTCTCTGTTTCCTCATCCTTTAAAGCAAACTACTAATATGTAATCAGTGAGCAGATAAAAAAATCACTTCTGAATCCAATGTTACTAATTTACAATGATGGGAAAACTTTTATTTCTTTTTTTTATTATAGTCACTTACTGTATCTAAAGAGGCAGAGGCTCTTAAGTCCGGCAAAAATCCAACCTCCAGCAAGTGAAGCAGAAAAGCTTGATCCTTAATGCCATAAACGCGGTCCAAGAACAGCACCATCGGTGCCTTGTGGTCAGGGCAGAAGTTGGCTGCCATATCTGGCTCACTCACCGACCCATCTGAAAGACACAGAGATTGTCACTTTTCTATCTTTTCTATCTTCACAGTTTCAAAGGCAACACAGAGTTTGCCTGTCTATGGCTTGTTCTCCTAATGAGCCACAGGAATTTTGGAAATAAAACAATATTTACTGGATCTAGCTTATGCTGGCTTGAAAGAGTTGATGGTTAAACTTTCAGGAATTTTGTGAGCCAGTTGATAGACATGTCCATTATTAAAATTTACAATTAGGTAAACTATATACTATATTTTAAAAGGTAACAAACACTCAAAGTTAATTACTTCAGAATTGTTTTACTACAGATTATACTCTGGAGGTTATTTACATCTATTGTATTTACATGTTAGAAACAATACAATGGTGTGTTATGTGCCTTCTCTTTCCAACTCTGTGCTCAGTGAAACCATGTTGATACTTGAAATCAACCATGGTGAACATTATTATTTTTGGCATGTTAATAAGTATTTTGTTCTCTGTTTGGCAAACACTGAGTTCAGCATTTTTTTCTATACCATGTATTCTCAGAAGCTACAATCTTAATGCACTTGATGAAGTTACAAAAATGTGATATTTTTTAAGTAGCATCACCAAAATTGAGGAGTAGGAGACCCTAGTTTCCATCCCCCACAAAGATCAACAATTAGATTGTTATCCATGAATAAAAACAAGCACTGGGAGAGCTCAGGAGTCCACTTATTAAACTTCCTTAATACAATGGAACAAAAAATCTAAGAATAACTGCACAGAAAGAGAAGGAAGAACAGCTTCATTCTGCCTGCATCATTCCATGCCCCAGGCAGGCATTGCTCAGCACTAAGAAGGGACTCATCAGCTAGAAGGAGTTCCTCCCTCTGGTAAAGGGAGAGTGGGGTGAATGATCAGCTCTACTAGCCTTTCAGGGCACTACATGAAGGACCTGCTTTGGTTCGACCCATCTAGACACTGGCAAAGCTGAGCTGTCTAGAGATGGCTAAGAGCAAGAAAAGAGGGCTGGGGCTACCTGTATCAGTCATGCAGCAAGAGCCAACGTGGTTGCCAGTGAGCTGCACTGCAAAGGATCTCAGTAGCTTTCACCACTGAAGAAACCAAGAGCCAGCAGAGCTGCCATGCAACCCAGACAGATTTCACAGGTTTTTGTGTTTGGAGATGCCCAGCTAGCTGCCTGAGTCTCTCTCCACTCCCATCCTCCTCACTGTTGAAACCCAGGGTTTGCAGTGGCAGCCAGCCCTAGTCTCTGCAGCTGTGGAAGTTCAAGATGCCAGCCTAGACCCTACGGCTAACACCCATCACTGTGTGTATACGCGGGGATAAACTGCTATTACTGCCCTTTATTGCCATGCACACACCTGTAGTGAGACCCTGAAGTCATGGGAGTGCATACCAACAGACAGGGCCCCCGTAGCTGCTTGTGGACCTGACTCTGGCCTTGTCTTCTATCTAACAATGAGTAAGGAAATCATATCAGTAATCAAAAATCTTCCCCATGAAAAGCCTAGAATCAGATAACTTCATAGGTAAATTCCACCAAATATTTAAAGAATTTACCAATCCTTCTTAAGCTATTCCAAAAAATTAAAGAAGAGGAAACACAATCTAATTTCATGAGGCCAGCACTACCCTGATACCAAAGCCAGGTAAGGATACTATAATAAAAAAAGCTATAGGCCAATACCTCTGATGAATATACAGCTGATCCTTGAGTATTACAGGGGTTAGGGGGCATCGATCCCCCTATGAAGTTGAAAATCCAGATAACTTCTGAGACCCCCAAAATTTAACTATGGTAGTCTCTCAGTATATGGGGGGTTAGTTCCATAATCCCTCACGGATCCATAATCTCTGTACACTCCAGTCCCTTATACAAAACGGCTTAGAATGATGCCAACAGTCAGCCCTTTCCATCCACAGATTTCCAAGTGTGGATCAAAATACTATCCACGGTTGATTGAATTTGTGGATGTGAAACCTATGGATACAGAAGACCAATTATATATTTATTGAAAACAATCCACAAATAAGTGAACCTGGGCATTTTAACCGCTTTTTGTTCAAGGGTCAACTGTACATGCAAAATTTCTTAGCAAAATACTAGCATACCAAATTCAACAACAGCACATTAAAAGAATCATGCACCATGATCAAGTGGGATTCACCCCTGTAAGCCAAGGATGATTCAACATATATGAATCAACAAATGTGATATATCACAGTAACAGAACAAAAGACAAAAAACATATGTTCATTTAAACGGTTACAAAAAAAATTGGCAAAATTCAACACTCTCAAGATCAGCATAATAAAGGTCATACAAACAACCCACAACTAACATTTTCAATGCTGAAAGGTTGAAAGCTTTCCCTTCTAAGGCCAGTGTCAAGACAAGGGTGCCCAGAATTACCACTCCTACCAAACATATTACTGAAAATTCTAGTTAGTGCAATTAGGTGAGAAAAAAATAAACGGTATCCAATCCAAAGCAAAAACTAAAATTGCCTCTTTGATAATGACATGATCTCGCATATAGAAAAATCTAATATCTCCACCAAAAATTGATAGAATAAGCAAATTAAGTAAAGTTTCAGGATACAAAATCAACATACAAAAATCAGTTGTGTTTCTACACACTAATGATGAACTATATGAAAAATAATACAATCCTATTTACAAAAGCATCAGAACAAATAAAATATCTAGAAATAAATTTAACCAAGGATATTAAATATTTATATACCAAAACCCATAAGACACTGATGAAAGAAACTGAAGACATGAACAAATGAAAAAAGATCCTGTGTTTGTGGATCTGAAAAGTCAATATTGTTTAAATGTCTGCACTACTAAAAGCTATCTATAGATCCAATGCAATCGCTATAAAATTCCAATGCCATTTTTTTTCACAGAAATAGAAAAAAAAACCAACCTTAAAATTCATATGGTGCCACAAAAGACCCTGAATAGCCAAAGCAATCTTGAGAAAGAACAAAGCTGGAGGCATCACATGTCCTGATTTCAAAGCTAGAATAATTAAAACAGTATAGTATTGGCACAAAAGCAGACACATGAATCAATGAAGCATAACTGAGTCCAGAAAAGAAACCCACACATATGTGGTCAAGTAATATTTGACAAGGAAGCCAAGAATACTCAATAGAGAAAGGATAGTCCCTTCAATAGATGGTGCTGGAAAAACTGATATTCACATGAAAAAGAATGAAATCAATCCCTATCTTATGCCATTCACAAAAATTAGCTCAAAATAGATTAAGGAAATGTAAGACCTAAAACATAAAACTCCTAGAATAAAATGTAGGTATAAACTCCTTGATGCTGATCTTGGCAATAATTCTTTTAATATGACACCAAAAGCACTAGCAATAAAAGCAGAAATCGACAGGTTGGACTACCTCAAACTAAAAAAGCTTCTGCAATGTGAAACAACCAGTTTATGGAATAAGAGAACATATCTGCATACTATGTATCAGACAAGGAGTTAATATCAAAAAGATATAAGGAACTCACATAACTCAATAGCAAAAATACAAATCATTCAATTAAAAGATGAGCAAATAACCTGAATAGACATTTTTCCAAAGAAGACACAAAAATGACAAACAGATACAGGATAAGATGCTCAACATCACTAATCATCATGGAAATGCAAATCAAAACCACAGCAAGATCACTTCACACCTGTTAGGACAGCTATGAACAAAAAGATAGGGAAGCAACCTCAATGCCCGTCAACAGATGACTAGATAAAAAAGTTATGGTTCATATATACAATAGAATATTACTCAACTATTAAAAAAATAAAATCCTACCATTTACAATAACATGGATGGACCTAGAGGTTATTATGCTGAGTGAAATAGGTCAGACAGAGAAAGACAAATACCATATGATTTCATTTGTATGTGGAATCTAAGGAACAAAAAGAACCAACTGATCAAAAAGAGACTCACAAATATAGAGGACAATCTGGTGATGGCCAGGGATTGGGGGACTGGGAGAAAGGGGTAAAGGGTTAAAGAAGTACAAATTAGTAGTTGATAGATGGTCAAGGGGATGGGGAGCATGGCATAGGGAATGTAGTTAGCATTAATGTAATGGCCAGGTGGAGAGCCAGAGGAGAGAAAAAGCAATTAGGGGGACTGTTTTATAAACTATATAAATATCTAACCAACGTACTGTATACTTGAAACTTATAATAAAATAAAATAAAAAATCAAGAGAACAAAAGACAATGGATAACAAAGGCTGGTGAGGAGAAAAGGGAACCCTTGTACTCTGTTGGTGTGAATGTCAACTAGCATAGCCACTAGTATGGAGGTTTCTCTAAAAATTAAAAATAGAACTACCATATGATCCAGTGATCCCAGTTCTGAGTACGTATTAAAAGAAATGAAATTACAATCTTGAAGAGATATCTGCACCCCTATGTTCATTGTGGCATTATTCACAAAAGTCAAGACTTGGAAATAGTCTAGTGTTTGTTGACAGATGAATGGATAAGGAAAATGTGATACACATACAGAATGAAATATTATTCAGCCATAGAAAGGAAATCTTACCATTAGCTACAATATGAATGGACCTTGAGGAAATTATGCTAAGTGAAGTAAGTCAGAGAAAGATAAATACTGTGATCTCACTTCCATGTGGAATCTGAATAACAATGCAATTATAGAAACAGAGAGTACACTGATGGTTACCAGGGGCTGAGAGAAGAGGGAGAAATGAGAAGATGTTGGTCAAAGAGAACAAACTTTCAGTTATAAGATAAATAAGTTCTTGGGATCTCAGCACAGAAGGACAATTCATTAACAATACTGTATTGGATACTTGAAAGTTGCTGTGCGAGCAGAACTTAAATGTTCCTACCATAATAACAAACAGAATGGAAATTAGGTAAGGCAAAGGATGTGTTAACTAACCTTAATGTGTTAAACATTTTGCAGTATATATGTGTATCAAATCATCATGTTGTAAAGCTTAAACCTACATAATATTATATATAAATTACATCTCAATAAAGCTGGAAAAAATGTGATGCATTCCACAGCATTTCCCAAACTTATCTGACTCTGAACCCCTTGTATACCAACTAGTATCATCTACAAAAATGTTCCACAGAACACCAGTTTGAGAAACATTCAGAGCCATGCCATCTTTTCAATTCCTCCATCTGCCTAGATGAGACTGCCTGCACCGTAGGTAGAGAAACTGAATGCCTCTGGGAGAGTAGAAGTTTTGCAGTTAACACTGACTGATGCCAAACGTCACAAGTAACATTGGGGGAAAATTATTTATGATCCATGGCCATGAGGTACACAGGACTGTGGCAGAAAGAAGATGGTGTCAGGACCTGTCTGTTGCCCCAACTGGCTGCACGATCTGGGGGACACGGTGGCAAAGGCTAAGTCAGGCCAACGTGAGTGATTTCACTGTTCCCGCTCCATTAGCTGCCTTCCCGAGGCTTAGATTTTTTGGAGGACTGTGAGGTCTGGAGTGTCTGTGTCTATGGGACATAGGATACAGGAGTCTCTGACGCTGAGGAGCAGAGGAGAGAGCAGCTCGCTGGAGGGAGGAGAAGATAAATACAGAAAAAGAGCCCTGCAAGTAGCAGCCTGGCAGGAGCATTGTGCGGGTGGACAGAATTCTGACCCCGAGAGAGTGGCCCCAGGGGAGATGGGTAGGACTCAGCCCTTGGCTGCTTCTCTTACCTTTGTTCAAGGAGGGCAGTTTCAAGGGGATGCTGATGATCCCAACCAAATCCTCCGTGGGGACAAGGGAGCGTAGAATTGACCTGATTCTGATGGCTTCCCCTTTTCCTGTCCGGATAAGCTGCAATGCAGGGTTGGAGAATAAGATAAAGGAAGTTCCCACAGCCTCACCCCACCCCACCTCCAAACCTCTGACAATGAAATGGTTCTCTTAAATAGGAGAGATACACTTTTAAATTTTCCTAATTGCCATAGACACTTATGGCTATGGGGAAAGAGAGAAGCTTTCTCTTGATTTTCTAGAAGAGGTGCTTCTGAGGGCATGACTAGCCAAGGAAGTCAGTCGATTCCTTTGCTGTGATTATAATGGATGCACAGTTATAGTATCACGTCTCAGCAGTGTGCGTACAGTCTGCTGCTGATTTTCAGTGTGACTGCCACACAGGGAGTTCTCAGTGGACAACATAGCCATAATTCTAGGCTCTAGAATTCTGCTAAATGTAGAAAGACTTATGAATTTCAATTTCCTAAAAGTCTGATTAATGCTGAGCCTGGGGGTAGGTGAGAGGAATGTAGAGACTGTCCTAGAGAATTTGAGGGTCTCAGTGGAGTTATTCTGGGACAGATGACATAATCCATATAGCCATGAATGGGTCAAACAGTATGTAAGGTACACATCTTCCTGCATGTGGGTACAACAGGTATGCTTCTGGGCACAGGCCCTCAGCTGAGAGCTGAACTGCCATGAGCTCAGGATCAAATCTACCCTAGGACAGTTGGATGGCATGCTTGGATAAGATGCTCAGAGGCCCCAGGAGAAGAAAACCAGTGCATCCACCTTAGCTGCCATCTCTCATGCCTGTGGGGCGAGGGGTGGCTGTCAGTGATGATGGCATCTCCTCTCCCACCACCAGTCACATAGATGGGGCCCAGGGTAGGGTTTGAGTGTGTGTGTGTAAAGAGTCAGACCAGAGGGACAGCAAGGAAGAACTTCTTTCCCAGAGTGGGGTCTGATGTCATGTTGTGCTGCTGTCTTCGTAAGAACAAGGAAACTGTGTAACTTCCTTTCTGAAGTGATGACAGGTGGTCAAGGGAACTGATGCCCCTCCTCCCAGCACTGTAGAACACCCTAGTGTTTCCCTGGCTCCCTTTCGAATTTATTTTATTCATCTGAATGCACAGAAATAAATGATGGACCTACATGGATAAGGCTGGTTTAATCACAGAAAGAACTAGAATCTTAAATATTCTGATTAGTCTCCTTTAGCAAGATTTAGACTTTCTTCTATCCATAGTACTTTTGATCTAGATTCTTCCTTATTGGAACAGTTTCTCTAAACACTTGTTGATAGATTTGCAAACAGGAGAAACTGTTATTAGGCAAGACCATGATATACTGGACGAAAGTTAAGAGTAGGTGCTTTGATGCAGTGTCTAAATTATAGGCCGTGACAAATTAGTAGGCTGGAAAATCAAATTAGTGGGTTGTGACCAGCATTAAAGAACATGAAATAGATTAGTATTGAGTAGAACAAATTAGAGTGCAACATCTGTAGTAAAGATAACTTTGTTTCTGGAATACGCATATAGTAGGTGGCAATGTAAATGATATTTCTTAATATGATCGAAACAAATTGTTTTGGTCAAAAAGCTTGAAAGCCACTACTTTGTTCTGTTTTTCATTAGTGTTAAAAAATACAACACATCCACTGTTAACTTGGCAGTGACCAAATGCAGAATCTCATCAACACCAAATGCCATTGTTTATACCAACCCAATCTGTACTGCAAGTCTTTCTGGGAGAGGCTCTGGAATAACCCAAATGCAGTTAGCACTGCAGAGATAGGCAGGCAGGCGTCAGGGGCCCGAATGAAATAATCAAGCAATTCTTTTAAAAAATTACCAAGTTAAAAAAAATTTAAAAGGCTATTTTTTCTGTTTTTGTGTGAAAAGAAGTTATTTCTTCTCTCACTTAAGATGTGAGGCCTTATGTGAAATAAGGTCACTTTCAGCCCCAGCAGAGAAGAAAAAAAAGGAAGAGGAAAAACAGAACTTTTTAGGTCAAAACTGGAGGTCTGAGAAGACATCTCATAAAAATAGAAGCATCCTTTTGGTATGTCTGCAAAGCTTACTGCTGGGAAATAATCAGACACGAACCATGGGAAGAGACTACTTTCCTGGTGTCTAACACCATAGTCATCAAGAAAAAAGGATTTTCCATGTGGAATAGCCTGTTGGCCACAATCAAAAATAAAGTTGGTCACATTTTGACCAAATTGAGGCATATGCAACATATTTTGGGGGGGGGATGTTGGGAGGTGTGGGGGCTTTTGAAACAGAATATGGGGAGGAAATGTTCAACTCATGCCACAGAGAAATCAGACAACACAGGGATTTGTTAGAGTCATTCCTTAGTCCTACTTAAGGTACATGAGAGGACAGGGTTCTTTGGAAAAGACAATAATTCTGGGAAAAATAGAAGGCAGAAGGAAAAGAGGAAGATCAAATATGAAATGGATCGACTCCATGAAGAGCCATAGACCTGAGTCTACAGGAGCTGAGCAGGGCTGTTGAGGACAGGACATTGTGGATATCACTTATTCACAAGGTCGCCAAGAGTCGGAGCTGACTCAACAATGTACAACACACACATTCTTTAGAAAGCTGCAGAAGCAAGGATTGGACTTGGGAAAAGTTTTTCATAGAAAGGCATGTCAGCAAATGCCAGAGACAGAAGAAAAAAATTACATTCAAGAAATCTCCAGTGCTCTGGCTCAAGCCCCTCAAAGATGCTCTCGGAGAATTCTACCACTTACGTGCATTTCAGGAGCACAGCGGCCCAGAAGATCTATAAGAGCTGAATAAAATGACATAATTGCATTGCCCATGTGCACAATCTCTTCATCTTCATTGTCCTCTGTGCTGCTGAGAAAGAACCAACATAGGGAGGTATGAGGACGCCTGGCAGGCCTGGTCATGTATTAGATACGA
This sequence comes from Cynopterus sphinx, assembly GCA_030015415.1. Lineage (NCBI taxonomy): Eukaryota > Metazoa > Chordata > Mammalia > Chiroptera > Pteropodidae > Cynopterus > Cynopterus sphinx. Next base: position 81,154,681 of record CM057384.1, read on the forward strand.
GCTACTTGATATGAAGACACTCTGCTTATCCCGGGCATCACACATCTTTTCCCCCAGACACCTTCTCTCCCTCCAGAAGCTGACCAGGTGGTTTTAGCCACTAAGTTCAAAGGACCCAAATGTTTGTCGCAGGGTCCCATGATTTTTAAGGCACAGGTACCAACAGGAGCTGATTGTTCAGAACACACACAGTTGTGGGGCAGCACCGTAATCCCCACAGCTTCTACCAACCATCTAATTCCCTTTCCTCCCTAAATACACATGGAAAGCACATTGGAAAAGGGGTGTGGAGAGCTACGCATCTGTTCTGTCTCTATTAGTAAAAAGTTATGTGACCCTGGTCCTCTGTTTTTTTCTCATAGTACATGAGGAAGTTGGGACAGCTTAGGCTTTAGATTCTTTCTAGCTCCACTAGGCCACTTGTTAGAAACAATGACAAAAAAAAAAAAAAAAAAAGGCAACCATCTAGTGAGCTATCTCTGCTGATTTATACTCATTCTCTAGATTCTGGGGTGTAATCCAGAGGCTGTGTTCAAAGAAAGGGAAATGGTCAGAAGACATAATGAAGGAAAAGTCACAAGGCAACCCCCTAATGCACCAATTATCTCCTTAACTTTTAAATACCAAGATTAGTGATGCTGTGATGTTTCACATCCTGCAGCTCCTTTTTACCTAAGGAATTAAACCAAAACATTTTCAGAAGAAGAAGTGGAGAGTACCATCTCCTTTTAAAAGTGAGGTACGAGATGAGACACCAAGGTTTAAAATACTGAATGGAACAAACTGAAGTTAGACACTGGTCATATCCTTGCTGGTCCAGGCCTTTCAGCCTGCACACAGTGGCCTCCTGTGGTGATGCTGTAGGGAGGCACACTGTTGGTGGAAAGAGCTTGCCAACTTCTTGATTTTGCCAATTGGTCTAACTGGAGTGAGAGAAATGAAAGTGGGTGAAGGTGATACTGATTGCTAGGCTTACTGGGAGTGTCGAGTCAACGACACGCTTGACAACATGATTTAAAATGTTTTCACGACTGTGAAGAACCCTTGCTTTCTCCACCAGGGGGAAGTTACTGACACTTCTTTAATCGTCCATGTACTGGCCACATTTTGGAGTGCACCAACCATATCTGTGCCTGAAGACAACTCCGTTCACTTACACTTCTCTCTTGCATCCCTGAGAGGGGAGGTCCAGGGCTGGGTTCTCAGAGATCTTGATGGCGCCTTGCATGGCTGCCAACAGACCATTTCCTCCTTCACCCCGCAGAGCTGGGCCGAAGCATTCTGGCCGTCTGATGAGCAGCTTGACCACGACACTAGCATTTTCTTCCACACTTTCGCCTAAGGAAAAGAGGCATTCGTTTCTTCTCACTGGAAGGGACAGCTTGACAATTTATTTCTAATTGAGGAGGCTGGAGGACAGTACTTGAGTTTGTCACTCATTCTTAAGATCAAGAAGTAATACTGCTGGAGAGAAAGGTGAGATTTGCTAAAACAGGTCAGAATCTGTTGTGTTTTTTTTTTTTTTGAAGTATTACGATTAACCAATATAAATTGGAATCTTATTTTTCAGTTCAGGATTTTGTTCTGTTCTTATTAATTCACTATATTTCAGTTCTCAGAGGGCAAAAAAAATACATACTACAGAGTCTGCCACTGATTACCAATTAATTCACAGGTGACTGAGAGAATAAAAGAACTTTATATCTTTGTTAACTCCATGAAGGGCACTTAAAAGGTATTTCCCTTCTTCTTTGAGAAGAGGTAAAATGGTAACTCAAGCTGGTATGCCTCAATTAACATCTAGAGAGGTGACATCTTAGCTCCTGAGCTGTATTCCTACTGTCTAATACCTACCGCAGAACAACCAGGTTTGTGTGGATGGTCCTCCAGGCATTTCTGAAATAATTTCTCCAGATAACCATCTACCTGTCTTGGTTATTCCTAAAATAGCTCTTCATACTTATCCTTGCATCTTTTGGAGGGAAGGGCACTGAAGAATTTTTAGACATTTTAAAAACATCATAGGAAACCAAGGAGAGGCTCAGTGACGTTGTGAAATTTGAAGAAGAGCTCAGATAAAGTGATGATGTTAAGTTCTAAGGCCATGCTTTTCTGTAAATTGAACCTAATATTTATACCAGATAGAATATACTCAAAGGAGGTATACTTAAAAACACTGTGAGAATCAACATATTTGAAAGCAACTATCCTTAGTCATAAACTCACAGTTAACTATGTTCGAATGTTGTTGGCCTTCCAAATGTATCAAGTGGCACACACACCCATGCTCCCAGTTGTCACTTTTCATTTCAAGAAGAATGAAGCTAAAACTTTGAGATTTTAAAAGTTAAAAAGCCCCTTTTAGCATATTTAAATAGTGGTACTCTGATTTTTTCAGTTGTCAGGATGGAAACACTTATGGGTCAGCCAGAGCCTTCACCTGCATGCTGAATTCAGCTTTCCACAGCCGTCAGTGTCTTGGAGTTCGATGGGACATGGACTCCAATGTGCAACAGAATGTGAAAAACCATACTATATGAGTTCTACACTGAGTTGGCTATCGAAATTCATTTGCCACATTAGCCTCATTTTCTCTGAATCTAAGGTCTCCATTTCTAACCCAATTAAATTGGCTCTGCCAACTAATCCAGGAAGCCTTTCCTTGATTACTGAATTGTGAGGGATGCAGAAGGCACCCTGCAAGAGGAAGGAACTGATGAAGTACAACCACTCCTGCTAACTAGAGGGACCATAAAAAACATTTCCAAAGGCTTCACAAGGTACAGAAAACGGCATGGTTGGAAGAGAAATAAAATTCTCTTCTTAATTACCTGTAGCTCAGCATGCTGGACTACCAACCAACCAAATCCACTGTAGGAAAGGTGCCTATAGGCCCTGAGGGCATTTTTCAAGGGAGAGAGGGAGAGATCTGAGGTAAATTAGTTTTTCCCAAGGGCTTACAACAATGCTTTTTTGCTTGAGTTCCAAAATGAATAATGAGCTTAATAACAGTGTGAATGTTCACAGTGGCCTTTTCTCAAAGGCTCTCAATACTGTCTTCACATTACTATCTTCTTTTCCACATTCCTGAGAGTTGGATGGAAATGGAATAATTCACCCCATTTTACCCTGAAGCATTCATTCTCACCACAGGGAGTATTAGTACAGATACAATAATTTTACCTTCAGCCCACTGCTTTTCTTACTCTCTATATACTAACTACAGTTCCTGTTTTCAGGTCCTTTGCCTGTAATGCTCTTTTCCTTCCCATTCCCTTGTCATAAACCCTGACCTACACAGCTCCACTTCATCCTTCACAACAAGCTGTGAAGCCCCAGAGGACCTGGTCCTCTCAAATGCTTTGTCCTCTTCCTTGAAGCACTGAGCACAAGTATAACTAATGAATTGCTTGTGTCTGTGTGTCGGTTTTATCACTAGATTGTGTATTTAATAAAAACAGGGCCTTATGTCTGAATTACCTAACCCTGTATGCTCAAGTGTCTTGTTAACATCTAGCATATAATGGGCATTCAAAATATTTTTTGAATAAATAAATGGACTCCGCTGAGACTCAGGATAGATGCTTGAAATGACTGGATGGAAAGCTAAGGATGACCATCCATTATTGCATTACTGGACCAATTACTAGGCTGTTTACAAGATCCTGATTTTCCCAGGTCTTAATTAGTCTTAAGGATATGAACATATTCCCCATCAGTCCCAGTGCAGTAAAGGAGAGGACTGGGGATCCAGCATGAATGAGTCTAGAGATATCCTCTTTTAGTTAAGTTTAGAGGATTGAAAGAAAGGGGTGATAGCCAGGATTCTATCTTTTTTTTTTTTTGGTAAGTGCCAACTTTAACATGGTGGTAGGCAACTTATATAAACAGGTTATTGCAAGTGGCTAGGACATATGATCTCCTTAGGGCCTTCTACCCTGGAAAGAGAGCTGAGGGTGACAGCACAGAAAGCATATCAGGGACTGTTTGCCCATTTGGTCATTAATTCAACCATTCATTGAGCCCATATTACATGTTAGTTTCTGATCCAGGGACAGTGGGCAAATAGTGAAGGAGACAAGTCAAGCCTGGACACGAGACTGCGATGAATGGGACAGAGCCGTCCCAGCAGATCCACAGACCCACAGCAAAGCTTCCCAGTCAACTTGCAGATAGGTGAGCAAGAAATAAATGTTTATTTATAACCCACTGAGATTATGAAGTTATCTGTTGCACAGCAGAGGCTGACTGATTTGAGAGTGAGAGTGGAAGCAGGGAAACCAGTTCCTATACAACTGTAGTCATCTAGATGGAAGATATCGATAGCCTGGAGTAGACTGTGGCTAGTGGTAATGGAGAGAAGTAGATGAATTTCAGATATCTCTTAGACATCGAACAGAGTTTTGGTCGATTGAATGTGGGCACAAGGAAAAGGAATGAATCAAGGATGCCACCTAAGATTTGATTTGAATACCTGCAAGTTGGATGTGCTAGTAAGGGAAATAGGGGATCTACAAGAAGTACAGGTTTGGGATAGATAAGTACAATTCAGCCATAAGATGTACAAAATTTGAGATGTCTGCTTAACTGCCAATAGAAATATCAGGAAGACTGCTGGATACACTAGTCTGGAGCTCAGGGATGAGGAAAAAGATAGAAATGTACTTTTGGGGGATGATCAACATATATGTGGAATGTGAAGCCAAGGAACTAAATGAAAATCTTGCTGGATAGACTGGCATAGTAACTTAAGAATTTTGGAGAACAGTATTTAGTCCCAGAATCATGCTACAATTACGTCCATATGTCTACAATTTTTAGCCCCTATGGCTTTTTCACAAATATGTGAAAAAAGCTTGGGTGATATTACAGCCTGGAATCAGAACTGGGGTATGCTCTGATAGAACAGAGCCCACTCATTAAATACAGGCATTCTTATCTTACTGAGTTGATGAAAATCCATTTCTGATGAGCACCAGGCTCATAATACTGCTGTTTGTGTGAATAATGTTGATGAAGCAGTTTTTGTCTTGCTTTACTATTTCAGCCAAAATCTGCTGTTTGATTTAGGTATCAGACTTTATTTACCACTCTTATCAATAAAATGACTGATAAAGAATCCATATATATATGGTTTTGGACACTTGAACTCACTGCCAAGATGCTCAGCCAACACCACTGCTGGGACCCCATAGAAAGCTGTGGGGAGCTGCTGAAGAATTTACTGAGCATAAAAAGAACAGGGCCTAACATCCTTTCACCCATGCAGACTTCCTAATTTTGGGGTTCCGGGCATTGGTTTGCTATTGATTTCTTTGAGTAATTTATTCTCTATTATTTGTGTTGTTTTGATTATTTCTGGGCTTTCATGCTATTCTACTTGGAGATTTTACAGATAGAGTCACGTTCCTTTACCTTTGTCTCCATAAGCTTTTACCTGACTTCCTTTTCCTTCACAGACATAGGGATTCAAGAGGGTCCAGTGGGAGGAGGAGGAGGGTGGGGAAGAAGAGATGGCACATGCCTTATAGCCAGTGAGCAGGTGTAGCACAGATGTTAAGTACCGAAGCCCCACTAGCTGTGTCTCAAATGTGTCTCGCATTCAACCTTCCCTTCTCATCACCCTAGCCTAAAGTGTCTTCTGAATACGACACTGTGCTGTTGTTCATAATTGTTACCATTGGTTAATTTTTTGAAAGTTTGTTGAAACTTTCCAGGTGTATTATACATTTTAGAACAAGAACCACATCTCACATTTTAATCCTAACAATCCTGTCTTCAGTACCAATCACACCGAAGAATGATTCTATTCTTTCTGACTCTAAAAACATGAATACATGAAAAGAGAGGAATCAGATGCTTCTTTTAAGCATCTATACTGACTAAGCCCTTCAAAGCTAACATGTTACTTTGTACTCTTGACCCCAAAATAATTTTTCCAGCTATACTGAATATAATTGATAGATCTGAAAAGATTTGTCTCCCAGCTCAAAGGCCTACCAATAGGCATTCCTCATACTATTTTCTGTTAAATTATGAAGATTTATTTCTTCAAGATGTTATTCATCCTTGCCTTCTTAAACCAGTCATTCCTAGATTCACTCTACCAGATTCCAATAAGAACCATGGGTTTTTGGCATGCAGACAGTCACATGTGTCACTATGTGGGTAGGTGTGGTCGATTACAGAATTTTTAGTGATTATTCCATGTATGTTTCTGATCATTCTACTTAGGCTTGCTCTGATTCCTGCTATTGTTTGTAAGTAACTTTGGGTTGAAACTCATAGCTTCTCATGTACTCTTACGTGTCATATGATGGATGCCCAAGTTACGGCCACTGAATGATAAATCTGCCTAGAGAAATTCAGCAAAGCTAGGAGATACTTTGTTCTTCGCAACCAAGTTGTAACCTAGGGAAGATAGTGCTAAGTAAGTACTCCAAGGACTCAAAGAGATCACAGAAAATAACTTTTCCCTTCTTCTTGTGGATTGGCGAGAAATCTTGTCCTTGGAATCTATGTTAGGAAGGGATCAGATGCCCAGATATCTCTGTATCTAGACTGATTATAGAATTTGCAACTGCTGGATAATCTCAATTTCATTACTTTCAGAGTTAAACACACCCTAGGGCTTCCAGAAAGCCAATAAAAATAAAGTGAAGAAAATTATATGCTTTGAGTTCTTTCATACACAAATTTAAGAGGATTTAATATGAACATTAAGAAAGACTAGTAATATAATATTAAAAACAAATTTCCAATTCTATTATTTTAACATAGCAAGAGCTTTTGACTTGAGTTTTAAAAATGCTTTTATAAAAGCATTAGCACCAAACAGTAATTTAATAATGCCACAGCTTTGATGAACTCATAGGAGAAAATGACGTTACTCTTTGTTCATTAGGAAAACAGGGCTACCAAGATAATACTGCACAATGGTTTGACTGATGTTTGGCCTCGGGAGCCAAACTTCTCCAGTTCAAATTCTGGTTTTACATCCCACAAGCTGTGTGATCCTGAGCAAGGTACTTAATCTATAAAATGTGGACGGTAAGTGTATCTATTTCGCTGAATTTGTGTATTCTATAAGTAAGTTAATACACGTAAAAGTGCTTTGAACAGTGCGTGGCATGTGATTAATGCTCAGAAGTGTCAGCTGTTATCATCACTACCATTATCTTTACCACCATCACCAACTCCATCATCACTCACTTCCACCTGCCACAGTCTCTAGTACAACTCACTATGATCATCCACTATCCAACTATCATATCCCACTATCACTCACCATGACCATCCCAATTATCACTCATTACTGCTCACAACCCACTATAATCTCCATCACCCCTAAAACCTGCTACGACCACTACTCGAACATAATATCTCACCATCAAGAATAGTGCTCACTGCCACTCACTATCACCACCCCTAGCATTACTCACTGCCATCTACCATCACCACATATTACCACCCACCATTACTTACCACCACCATCCAACACCCTATCCCTACTCCCACCATCATCACTTAACAGGACCACCCCCATCATCTACCATGATCATCCATAACACCTTTATCTTTCACTGCTGAGCAGAGGCCACAGAAATGGCCAGGGAGTCCTTTCAGTCTCCTGTTAGACATTAAGACTTGTAAAGGGCTTTGAGATCTCAAGGAGTCTATTTATTAGAATCTTCCCATTTCAAATTCCCTAATACTCTTGTAAGGATCATGAACAACGATGATGATAACTAACATGCCTGCAGGCACGCTATGTTTCTGGCACTGGGCTAGTCAAGTTTCTCACAGATTATTTCATTTAAGCCTCAAACAACTCTATGAGGTACATATTATCATTAACACTATTTTACAGATCTCCAAAAACCTGTGGATAGAAAGTTTTATTAATTTGCCTAAAGTCACAAAGGTAGTAAGTGATTTAGCTATATTTGAACCCAAGATACTCCATTCTCCAGCCCAAATTCTTCCACATCACTCAACTGTGCTTGAGCCTCCTTTCTCATTCTTTGGGTGTTCAACAAGATTCTAAATTTTTTATCATCTCTCCATCTCTTTCACCATCTTCCCTGTGACAGACAGCCTACTCTCGCCATTTCAGCTGTACATGATCTTCATGTATATTCAGCCCCAATCCGTTGATTAGCTGATCCCTTTCCTATACCCCCAATTAGGGGCATCTCCATTTGGGGGTCACATACTGCAAAACCAACGTGGCTTGAACCAAACCAATCCACCTCAAACCATTTTCTCCTTTTTGCATTCTTATTTCTTTTCTCCCCACCCTTAATTCTCTAAGCTTCAATATGATTTCTGTTTCTCTCAACATACTCAGGCCCAGCCACCATAATTATCGCCAACATATAGTTCTATAAATTCTGCCTCTGTAATTTTTTCAGTTGTATCTCTAGCATTCAATTCCTACCACAATTACTATAATTTATTATCCTAACCTAGGCACAGAAATGGTTCCCATCAATCTCAAGTTAAAAAGATTTCCCAGTTCCCTGCACAATGAATCAAAATTAAACTTTTCAGATTGGCATTTTAGTTCTGCCTACCTTTTAAACCTCATCTCCTACCACTATGATTCACGTATCTATCCTCACAGACCAACAGATCACTGTGTTTCCTGAGCACAGCATGCTTTAGCCTTCAGGCCACTGCTCATGCTTCTCCCCCACTGGATCAATATTCTCACATCTCTGCATCTGGAAATTGGATCAAGCCCATCAGGCCTTTTCTAATCTTCTCTATAGGATCTTCTCTATAGGATGTGAGTTTCCCCTCGTTAAGCCCTCCCACATTCTGTCCCTGCCTTACTCTACTCATTGAAGAGACCTCTATCTATGCCTACTTCCCTTTCTAGCCTGAAAATTTTTTGAAAGCAGAAGCTAACATCCTTTGCTAAAACCAAATGTGGTCTTTATATTTATAAAGACAATAATCATTAAATTGAAATGTGTAAGTTTTTTCTGACTGGCCAACTTGCTAGAGCTTGATACATTAGGAAATAGCACTATAGAAAATAAGTTAAAAGGGCATAAAACAATCTGAAAGCAAAAAGACAGGCTAAACATTTTGATCTAGAGTTGAGTTCACTATGGTCATACATGACCAGCATAAGCAATCTAGATAGGAGCATAGCCAGTGGATTGCTTTACCTTCATAACCCATGTAGACAGTCTTACCAAATAACTCACAAGTCATTTGATCTTGACTGCAAAGGTGGCCAAGATGAATAAATTGGTCCTGCCTTGATCTGGTTTGTCATAAAGTATATATAAATAATTTGGTGAGATTTATGAATTCTTAAAACCCACTTTATGAAAAAAATTATCTTTATTACTGCAGCAACTCTGCATTAATTCAGGACATGTGATCATTTGGATAGGAAGTAGAACAGGCTTTTAGAGGATACCCTGAAACTGGCCTCAAAGAAAATGGAATTTAGCAATGTTGGGGATGAACAGATAGCACCAGTGAAGAATACACAGAGAAGAGCAGAGACAGGCAATTAAGAACCTGGCTGGATGAGACTCAGGGGAACCAAATGCAGACATCTCAAAGTCTGTGACCCAAGCCGGAAAAGAAAAAACCCAGGAAAATAGAAATGATTCAAATATTAAAAATAGAATGTATTATAGGGTAGGACAGTAAGCAGGTGGGACGGACATGAAGGGAGATAATAAGAAAAGCACATGGAAATATAATAATCACATCACGTCAATATATTTTGAGGTAAATTCTCATACTTAAAACAACTTTTATAATCACTTGTTAGCTGCAATTCCCTTTTGCAATCACTTAATCAGCTCAGCTGGATTTGTTGCCTGGAATTCCAAACTGGGGAAAGGGAGAAGAATTATAGCTATAATATAAATTAAAGTGAATTAGTATTGTAACAGAATCTTGGGAGACAAGGTACATTTTCAAGAAAGCAGTCCACTTACTTTACAAAAGATTCAGCACATTATACTAGGGCAAATATAGAATTTTTATAAACTTGGAATTCACTATAAATTGGAACTAACTTGTATTAGGAAAAATAATATTTAGGGTTGCTATACTTTTTTTCAGAGAGTTTAGTAGCCTTTTATAACTATTCCATTATTCTTAATTTTTATTCATTTATTCATCCATCCATCCTTCCTTCCATTCATGCAATAGTCTAAGAATCTGGAGGCACACCTGCATTAAACTCTGTGAAACAGGCAATCTGAAGTTATTAATAAGCCCCCCTTTTACTGAAAGAAGAGGTACAGAGAGGTGGTAAGTCCAAGCCTATGCAGTGAGTTTCTTGCTGAATCTGCTATTAGAGCTCAGGACTCTATCAGACACTACTCTTGATCCTTTTCTGGCCTGATTCTCCCTGAGAATTTTCTGCCAGCTGTCACATACATGTAGAATTCATCATATTTATGGAGAGGAAGCAACGCAAAGGATCCCTTGCATGTACCCATGATTATGCCACCTCAGGTCTGAAAGGCATGGAGCATTTGGGACTCACTGTTCACGAAGACAGCAAACCTCAGGAAGGACAGGTAGCGCTCCCCTTCGATGGGGTTCCAGCCGACGTCAGGGTACCCTCTGGCCAGAAGCATGGCGCAGCTCTGGAGACCACAGCCTGCCAAGTAGGTCACCACCTGCCGAAAACAGCATAAAAATAAGTGCCCAAGTTTTGTTTTTCTTTCTTCTTCTTCTCCTTCTCCCCCTCCCCCTCCCCCTCCCCCTCCTCCTTTTTACAAGATAGCTGTAAGGCCTGTGAAATTCTAGGACTGGAAGGACTTTCATTTCCCTTGAAGCTAGGGAGCCCCAGACTTTTAAAGTACATAATTTAGTAAATGTGAAGCCAGAACCTCCAATTCATTTTTTGTTTCCAAGTAATCAATAAGACTGATAACCGTTATGTAGGAATACACATGTACTGTCAGTTCTCTGGTTTTCCCAGTTCTGACAGAAGGGAACTGCCATTTAAAAATAGGCCTAATTAGGGTACATCTGGAGAGATAACAGTATACCCAGACTGGCCATGTCCACTTGGCCGTGGTATTTCAAGACCAAATATTTAGTCACTAGTTAACTCTCAGTGGGCCCTTGACTAATCAGGGGTCTCTACTCAAGTTCTGCAACAGTTGTCCAAAGTGAAGAGTCAAGATGTTAAGATTGGGGTGGCTAATAAAGAGGCCACTGTCAGTTAAGAATCAGGACTAGTAATGTTGCTTCCCGGTCACCAAACACTTGCCACAAAATCTCAGCTATGTGATCATGTGGAATATTTTGGAATCTGCCTACCTTTTAGAGAGTGTCAGGCAAAAGCCTGGAAAACAGACTTCTGCTTGAAATACAGTTGTTATTCTAATCTAGTCTCGGATATTTTATGTATATAGGGGACAGGGGAGAATCCACTATGTGGAAAAAGAGTCAGAAATGCTGTCTTTCTCTTTTTTTTAATCCCCAGAGCCTGGTACATACTAGGTGGTCAATCAATGTTTGTCAAATAAACCATGTATTTGCTGATGTCAATTAGTCAAAGTCATTTTACAAGAATAATGAATTGAAGTAAAAACTCAGTAAGATATTATTGCCACACTTTTTCCTTCTTAAAACAGTAAGGATGCTATTGTGCTTGGAGTTTATATTTAATTTGGCCTCTAAAATGTCAGAAAAATATCAATAAAAGCACGGTTTAGGCAGAGTTTTCAGGATTACAATTACTGAGCATTTCACTGATGTGCCTGTGTGTGTGTGTGTGTGTGTGTGTACTCATGCACAGTGGTGGGGTTGTTGTTGTTCATTCTTAAGTGACCTAATTTCTATTGTGATCAATAGAAGGGAGGAACTAAAGTATTTATTGGTTCTTATCTCTTCTCTCCCAGGAACCAAACTTGGGTAATTTCCTGACACTGGTCTGAGTAAAGTCTGTGCACTGTGTTGAGCTTCCAGAAACACTGGAAAAGGGGGTGGCAAACCTCATCACCCCCTTTACAGATTTCCTGAGTCCCTGTTTCTCCCTTCTTCTAGCCTCCTGCCCCCAGTTATCATATCTTGCATCTTCCAAGGGATGTTTGGGGTCCTGGTTGAGCAGTATCATTTGAAAAGATGAGCTATGACTAAAGATGGGATGCCAAGTATTAAACTTTGTGGCACTATCTGGTTGTAAGAAAACCATTAGCTACTTTTTAATTCAGGCATTAGTTGTCATCTCATCACCTAAAATACTGTTATTTCTGATTAAATAGATGGATAATAAAGTTTGACTGAAGTCTGTCCCACTAGGAACAGAGACCATAAATAAGTTTGTGAAACAGCTATCTTACTGCTGGTGGCACAACATTGAGCCTGTTTGTGTATGGGGAGGTTGTCTTGCTTCTTATTGAAACCAGGTCCTACTTTCTAAAATGCAAACTCTGTGGTGTTGCTACTCTGCTTACAGCTCTCCAAATGGTTTCTGATGCCCTTGGCTCTACAGTGAGGTAAGAACACTTACAAACTCATGACATTAAAGATGCTACCTAATCTCGCCATGTCTGTTTCTGTTCTACAACTGGGTCAATAACAAAAAAGTGTGTTCTGAGGATCATGTGAGTTAATTTGGAGTGGGGCCTGATGCATGGTGATTCTGCAGGAGTATGCACTTCTGTTACTAAGAGTAGTGACAGCATAAGGTCTAACTCTACTAATCCTCACATCTCATACCTCCCGAGTACTCCGTGCACTGGTAACACGCAACTTTCCGACCCTCAAGCTCACCACACTCAAACATTCCTGCCATGCTCTTGCCGATAAGGTGGCTGATTAGCTTCTACTTACCTCTCAGCTCATCGCTTTTCTCAGTAACCATTCTGACCCCATGCCAGGGTTAGGTTCTTCTCTCCCATGTGCCCCCAAACCTACTACATAGTGAATGACCTTTGACTTTTTCCCCTCCCCCTCACTAGAATGCTCTTCCCCACTCCCAGAAAGTGCATTGTGACTCTCATTAGCCATCCAATCAAGGCAATAGTCCCAAGAGGAGATGGGGCAAGGTCAGGTGAATCGGCCCCCTGCCACCACTGCCACCAGGAACACTGTTCACAGTCTCAGTGTGGGCAGCTCAGTTCTGTCTCACTTGTATGTGGATAAGACAGGCGTGGGCATTCTTCACCTTTACACTGATTATACAGTTTTCTGTCTTGTTTTTTTAGTATGTGAACTTACAAATTCAATGACCCAGAACTTACTAGGAATCCACAAGTGTCTGGTGGTGTTCCACGTAGACCACTGAGGCTGGGGTTCCACATACACACATGTCTACATACCCATGGGAGATGCTCTAATTACCACGTGGCTGCCAATGACTTACATTCTACCACCTTTCTACAGTATATGGAAGAGGTTCTGATGGAAGCCCAGCCTTTGGTCTGCATCTGCTTGGCTGCACTATAGGCAGGAAACAGCAAGCACAGTGCCTCCCCAGGACCAGTTACCTTCTCCAGGTCTGGTTCCTCTAAGCCCAATGCTAATTCGTTGTTGTCCATCACGGAGGAAGCTGCCACATCCAGTGGAGTGGAACCCCTCATCGACGGGGAGGCTGTAGGAAGAGGAATAAGACGGAGCGAGAAAGGGGCAGAGAGACCAGCCCTCGCGGAGCTGAGATTGCAGTGCACACAACTTGCCGGGAGAGGGCAGCAAACACAGCAGAACTGGGTCACGCTGCTGTTGTCTGAGGGGACTGCCAGCCCAATTTAAGAACAGTTCTGTTTGCTATTCTTCTTCCTCACACTCATTACTGGTCGTGAATATGGATTAAGTTAGAAAACCAGTTCACAGGATCAGCTGGGACCACATATTTTCACGTGGTGTTCTAACTTGAAACTTTTTGGGGCCCTTGTGTGATGATCACTCCAGACTCAGATATCACTTGAATAACTAAACTCAAATGAGCTGGCTGTTTCTGGGGCCGCCACGTAGAATTTAAAAATAGCCTCAAACAACATTAACTCATATAGTCATCAGGTCACCACTGTTGTCTTTGGTTTTCCTTTGTCTAGTTCTTAGGCTGGAAATAATAATAATAAAAAAACTTCAGGTGGCATTTTACAAAAAGATTGGTAGCCTGAAGTTGCATTGGATAAATAGGAAACCTGAGATTTCAGACTTCACATGCAGATGTATAGATTTGCATCTCCCACAACTTCATTTGGTTCACATTCAGAACAATGAGTAAGGCGTATGCATTGTGTTGCTCTTCTAGTTCTTTCTGGTGATGGATTTTCACTGTTTTTATCCACAGCTGCTTTTGGTAAGTCCACCTTGCAGGTGTGGAAAGCACTAGCTGGTTGGCTGATGGGACAGGCATGCAGCCTGCAGCCAGCCTGCCAAGAAGAGAGTAAACCCCATGACCTTGGTCTCAGCAATGCTCCCTTGGTCAGCTGAGTGGGCCAGGAAGAACCGATTACACTATATGTCTAATTTCAAGTAGCATTTTACAAACCATGAGCCCCTGGTCCCAAGAGAGAAGGTAAAGGTGTGTGACTATGCCAACACAAATATGTCATCAGTGTGGGCGGGTAGCAACATCTCTACTTCAGCTGGAGAGCAGAGACATGGTATCATTATTTCACTTGTTTGTAGATCAGCCAGGGGTTCTTTTTGTATTTAAAAACCCTACAGCATGCATGTGGTGGCTTCGTTCCTTTTACTTCCCAAGTGGTCAGTAGGGGGAGTGTCGCCTCTGAACTCAAATGTGTTAGTGATAACATGACATACCTAGACCAACACTGCTGTTCTCCAGCAGGTAACTTAGATGCTCAAACATGGCCTTCTGATTTTGCCGGCTAATTCGACAGAAATAGCAAAGGAAGCGGCAACAGCTCGCAACCATCTTTGGAAAAGCAATCTGTAGGGAGAAGTAGAAAGTATCAAGGAGAAGAATCTATTGTCGAGTCTTTCTGGAAAGTCATTCAAAGAATTAAACTCTTGCAAGCTGTGAAAGGTTTGGAAAAATATATTTTCTCTTTACCTTCAGATTGTTCCCAGACTAATTCACAGGAGAGAGTGTGTACACCTAAGAGGCTTCCCCAAATATTGAGAGCTAATTATAGCTCCTAGAACATCTTTCTTTCCAAGGAAATAGGTGTCAAACAAAAATCCCAGTCAGCCTCAGATGTCACATGAAATTGCATGACTCCACATCAGACTACTGCTTCTAACTAGGAAGGGAGTGGACAGAACTCTGGTGGAAAATTTCAGAAGGGAGGTGGATCACCACAGACAACTAAGGCCCAGCACTGTATCAGACTTGAGCCCCCTGAGTAAAAGCCACTGCATGTGTGGAAACCTCAAGAACATCGCTTGCTCAGGCTTTGAGCCTTTCCCAATTACTTCCGTCCTTGACAACTGCTCTCCCATGGGCCCTTATAGTGCTTGCAATTTGATTCATACAATTGAGGACTGAGATGCCACCTTTTATTATCGTTCTCTGTGTTTGGCTTCTCTGCTTAACAAAGTAATTCGCATCTCCAGGGCCTGGTCATGTCTCATTTTTGATCCAACAATGCTCAATAAGTGGTGTCAGTGTCACCTCACTCAGAATCCTAGAAAGCCCTGATTTCCTCTGTTAGAATCATGAGGGGTGCTCAGGGAAGCAGGGTTCTGAAGCCTATAGTCTGTTTGCTTGCTGAGGTATCCAGACATGTGTTCAGGGCTCTTATGGAGAGAGTCCACTTTCCCAAGAGAGAAGAAATCAAGTAAGGAGGAATGTGAGCTTGGCTTCTGTTCTTCCTTCTCACCCCCACCTGTCAAAGCTGGTGGAGCTGCTTTCCTAGGACTCTGGCTCTCTGGAATTTCCAAAACAGGAAAACATACCTCACCTACTGCCTTCAGAAGCTGGCTAACTGAGGAGGACCCCGGAGAAGCTGGGATAAATGGCAGGTTGGGCCCCACTCTTTTGCCCTTGCTGGCAGGAGCTCCCCACCCCCACCCACCGAGGGCAGGTTCCTTATGGAGTAGGCTTGGGGAGGGCTCACAGGGGAATAACGCGCACTCCCGAAAGAACACTGCCAGCATGATTATTAAGATCTCGTTCTCCTTTAAAACAGCCTTCTCCTGACATAGCACAAAACACATCATGCTCTTAAGTGGAGCCTGGAGGAATTCCACCTTGGAAGGAGGAGGGCTGCAGAGTATGGTAAACGTAGCTCCTGAACAGTGCAGTGGAAAGAGTGAGAAAAACCTCCGATCTTCCAGAGTTGAAGCTCTTACACTGGCTGGATGCTGTTCAGTGGCATTGGCCCACCTCTTGGCTTCTTCCTGCCATGGTGCAAAACCCTCCCTTTCCCCCGCCCCCCGGGAAAAAGTAACTGAGGCAATGGACATTAACCATGTGGCTGTAAACGAGTCACCTCCTGTGGTCCTGCTCAGGGGTCAAGTTGTGTCTAAATTCTCCCTGCAGCATTACCTGGGATTTCTCCGCACCCAACACGTTCACCATCACCTCCATCACTGTCTCGTGCATGCCGAGGACTCGCATGAGGTTGGGGTGCTGGTAGAACACCTTGTTGTTCATTATGTCTCTGGGGTAAGGATCAGAGAGAGACTTCAGGACTCCTTTATCTCAATGCTATGAAAATTCAAGAATGAGAACGCGCAAATGCACACACATGCTAACTGTGTAAAATGTGACGGGCTGAAAAGATAATAAAGCACAAGGTCGGCCGGAACACAGTGGGGTGCCTTTTTTTTAGCTTATAGTAATATTCTGTGCTCTTATTCCTACCAAGCACTTGCTTTCTCTTTGAAACATTTCCTTCTAATGGCATATTAAACAGTTGCCCCAGGTCCTTTTACTTGTAATAGTTTTAAGGCAGCCTAAATCACTGGATTCCTCTTCCTCCAGGTCCTCAGGGTCTTCTGTTTTTTTTCTTCACTTGTCCTTGTATCAATGTCCCTAGGTACTTCAGTTTTCTTAGTGATGGTGCTGTACCCTTAAGCACCAATGATGTTTTGGGACAGCAGTCCTCAAAAACCAGTGAAATTATCAACAATGAAAAGAGAATTATGTTTTTAAGTCACCCAATTTCACACATTCACAAAATAAAGCTGCAGGCAAATCCGGTGACAGAGGATGCCTGTGACTGGGCTGTGTGAAGAAGCCTGGCAGGGTGGTTACTCTCCACCCACCCCTACCATGCACCTGCCCCTGAGTGTTCCAGCTGTTAAGAGAAGACACCACCAGGTTTCGCTGCTGCTAAGTCTACTGAGAGGGCTGAGGGAGAGGAGAGGTCGGTAGATTTTTCTCTTCCCCTAAAAATCTCTTCGTTTCTATTATAAGATTCCCTTTGGAAATGAATTGGAGGAATGTGTGCGCCTCCCACCGCCCCACCTGGGTATCCTCAAGGTCCCTATCTGGGCCTTGGCAGTAGATGCTCATCTAGTTTGCTGGCTCAAGGGTGCTGGGATGGAACATCAAGCAGCAGGAAGGCTGCAGTTACAATTCTTTATTTTCAACAAGTAAAATTGTGGGCTGGTCACTGAACTTTCTGGGGCCTCGGTTTTCTCATCTGCAAAATGGAGGTGCTTCAATATATAATTAAAAGAAGTCTTTCTGACATCTAAAACTGCTCTCTTTTTGACAACATGGCTTCTAAGGAAGAGACACAAACTATTATTGTGGGTAAAGGTGTCTCAGAAGTGACAAAAAGGACTCCCTAGGACGACACTGAGAGAAAGAAGGAAGCAGGCAGTAATTTTTCAGAGGGAAGTCTCAGAAGACTTCTGGTCACATGTGGAAATGCTCAAAAGTTTTCTCTGTTGTTAGGTTGAACACACAGGTCCCTTCTCTGGATTTTTTTTATTGCTTCCCTGAGGCTATCTAGATTCAAGCTACATTCAAGTTTTTCTCCAGACTCCTCCCTACTTCTTCTGGTAATGTCCCTTTACCCTGATTAGCAGGTAATCTGGTCTCTCAGTTTATCAAATATGACTTCTGGGGCAAGAATGTCCTCCCACAACAAGGAGGGCCCACAGGAGGGGTCACAAGAAGACTGTGCGTGATTTGATTCTGGACCTTCCAGACAGCAAGTTACACCTGTTTTCCCACCTGAGGCTCTTCTGACAGACTTGCCCTAAAATGAGGGTGACCTACCCCAGCCCATTGATCATAAGCAGCTCCTCTTCCTTGCCCATCCTGACACTGAGGAGGCAGCGAATCTGGCCGAGGGCAGCCAGCAGGCCAATGGTGTCGCTCACGGAGGCCTGGCTGATGCTGTAGGTCTTGCGCAGTGCCCGCAGCAGCTCCCCGACGCTGTCATACTGCCTCCGGAGAAGCGTGAACATCATCCGGACCAGCTCTGCGTCCTGGATCTGGTCCTCTTGGGCCCAGCGAATCATCGTCTGGGAGATGAGCTCCTTCAGCGTGGCTAAAAAAACAACAGGAAGGATCAGGGCTGTGGCCATCCCAGGAATTTCATTTAATGATCAGACCCATCGTTAGTTGGTCAAGGCTAAAAATTATTCTTTTTAAGGATGAGATACGGCGTGCAGAGAAGTAGACTATGTTTTGTGAGCCATACCACAAAAAAAGAATATCTCAATTTTCAATTGACAGTAGTAAATATTCTATTTTGATTAAATAACATTTGAATAGATGTGGGAAACAAAAGACCCAAAAGACACTTTTCTTGCCTTCAGGGTGCTCACAGGCTAGGAGTTCACATTTTCATACTGATTTTATAAAAACCAAATTTTATCTTTATAACACCATGTAATGAATACTAAAGTGACGTGCAAGTGCCATGAGAGACAGCAGAGAGTGACCAATTCTGGTGGGTGAAGTCACTGAATGCTGCTTCTTTAGAGAAAAATAACATTAAGCACTGGAATTTCTCTACTGTATGCACTATCTCCAAATATTTAAAAGATACCAGACATCATGAACTGCTTAGGCCATGCTGTTAATTTGATAATTATAAAAATAATTATAATTATTTGATTATTTTAAATGATATAAACAAAAAAAATATGTTCATTGAGAGATGGAGTGAAGTCAACTACCAATACTCTATCAGGTCTAAAGGCAACCTGACCATCACATACTGAACTGTGTTAACTAAATCTCTGGCAGGAGTCAGCAGACACCGCATCATGAACAACTTTCACAAGCACCAGGAGAGAAAAACCAGCGTGACTTTGAATTTAGAAATTTTCAGGGCTCAGACTGGTTGCACAGAAATATCACTGGCTGTATAGGTAAATGAAAGATCGCTAAAGTGGGGCATGTACCAGTTGTGGGACATTCAGAGGTTAGACTAAATGGCCCTAAAAAGGGGATAATTGGCACTCGTGTGAGAGAATGATCAGAAGGGAGTGGGAAGTCAAAGCAGGATGACAAAGTAGAAGGGGACCCTGTAGAAATGTCTGGAAAGGCACTGCTCACCCCTCCCCATGCCATACACACTTCTGGAAGGTACCATGACAGAGGTGAGAAAAATTGCTTTTAAATTGTAATTGCATCCAAGTCTGGCTCTGCCTATCGTGTTCCCGCAAGGTATGGATGGCGCCAAGGTTCTCAATTCAGACCTGGTGATAAAGGCAGCGCTCAGGGGATGATGAAGGTCATGCAGTCCATCAGTGAAAGGACTGGGAATAACCTCAGATGGGTGCTTTTGGCAGCCTGTGCCATCTCTAATAATCTAGTTTTCTACCTCCATATACTAGATGGCAGATGTCTGCTCTGAATACAGTCTTGGCTCATCATAAGGATATAAAAATAGAGCTCCAGAAGAGATCTAGATGTAAAGAATTCATTTAACTTACTGCTGTGTCTATCAACCCTGTGGGTATTTTAGGTTCAGACAGGAGTCAGAAGCTGAAAAATTTTAAAAAAGGATGCTGAAGGCAGAGAGATGCACAGTTAAAAGATGTTCCTAAGAGATCCCACTAGGAAGGACTGCTGACTAATAGCTGTTAGGTTAGATAAATGATATTTGAACTTCTGGGGGTGGATCAGGGAAGGTATTTATGGGCCAGACTGGGTTCCTCTGAGGAACTTGTTTCCTCAGTAGCCATATGTAAAAGTTCCTGTTTCTCTTAGTTACTACTCACAGTAAAAAATAAAACCAAGACAGAAACAGACACTCTTGGACCCAATGTAAGTTTCATAGTCCTATAAGTACAATTCCCTCTTTAGCCTGTATTTTGGGCTGAAAGAATTAAAGTTCTCACCACTAACGAGAAAATTCTCTGCAAAACATACATGCCATCACAGTCCCTGCCACACTTGAAAAGCAAAAGTCAGAACAGTTAATCAGCTCAAAGTCCATCCTCTTTTTAACAGGGAATTCTACAGAGTCACAATGAAACCAAGTGAATATTAGCTTTTCCTTAACCTGGCTTTCTGATTAATTTGGGGTTTGGGTGAATTGTTAACCTCACAATGACTTAAAAATCCCAATCAACGTTCAGAGTCTAGAGAATGGATCATTTACAGCAAAACACCTCATTTGAGGGCTAATGGGAAGGGAAACAGCCCTTTAGCCTGAAAGGATGGAGCAGGAAACGTCCCATAGGTTCTTTGTCCAGGCTGGTCTTCAAGGGAAGAATAAGAAAATGAGATAAATAAATATGTGTGAGACCAAGCTAAGGCTGCGTTAAAAAAAAGTGTGACCCCAAGATTGTGACAGAAAAAGCAAGACTCATCATCACTGGGTTATTGGTGTCATCGATGGACAGATGTAATTCGATGGGAGGCATGACATTTAAGGATGATCAAGGTTTCCAAATGTGAGACTGAGGTCCAAAAAGTGAGAGAAAGAAAGAAACGAGAAGAAAATTGTGGGGAGGGGGAGGAAACATTCTCATGAGCCCTGAAAAGCACAGCCTACTTTTTGGCCTGACATATGCTAGAGACCTAGCACCCACCAAGCAAACCTAGGCTGAATCGATTAAATTATAATGGTCTAAACACTTCTGAAACTGAGGAAATGGAGCTTTATATCCCTAGGTAGCCAGGCTACCGAAAATTCCTCAAATTTTAATTGGCTCCCATGAACCAGTGGCAGAGATGCATAAATGTACCAGGGCCAAGAGGTTCAAAAGAACACATGTTCTAGAAGGTAGTAGGCTCTCTGTATATCTGTAGATCTGAGGATTAAAATAATCCCTGCATATAACCATGTCTGGCACATACTGTGGGCTTTATAAAGTTTAACTCTTAACTATATCAGTAATTATAAAAAGTGTGGTCCACAGACCCTTGGGGTCCCCAACATCCTCAAGGTCAAATGTATTTTCATAGCAATGCTAAGGTGGCATTTGCCTTTTCCACTGTGTCGATGGCTGGATCAATGGTGTAAAAGCAAGAATGAATAACAACTGCTGGTGCCTTGGTGTGAATCAAGTCAGCAGCACTGGACTTGTCTTCACTGCCACATCCCCAGGAAAATGCCCGGTTTCACATAAAAATGTCCTCAATGAAATATAAACATTATGGATTTTGTTAATAATGAACTCTTAAGTACAGATCTGTCTAATATCCTGTATGATGAAGAGGAACATATGCTTAAAGCACTCCTGCTGTATGTCAAAGGGCACTGGCTTTCTTGAGGAAAAGCACTGGTGTGATTGAGCTGTGAGCTAACGAAGGCGATTTTTCATGGAATAACATTTTTAATTAAAAGAACCACAGACAAACTAATCAGACTTGGGAAACTGACATCTTTTCTTAAAAATAAAAAAAAAGGAAGCCTGCCACTTTATGGAAAAGAACTGATAGTATCTGTTGCCCTATTTGAGCTGCCTCAAGTGAAAACTAGAATTTTGGAAAATGTTTACCTGCCATTGTGAGTTTGACAGCTTCCCAATAAAGACTTTTCTTATTAAATTGTTGTTATTAACAAACATGATTGAAAAGACATTTTATAATTAAATATGTCAATTTCCAGAAGCTCTGCATAACTTGGTAAGGCAAGAATTTCCTAATTATTTCAAATGCACAAGGTTACAAAAACATTCATAGGTCAAAGTTCCATTCAACATGCAAGACGGACCAATGGATTTTTATATAACCCAAATTTTATATACATAAAAATTTCTTTAATATGGTTTCAGATTCCACATGGCAATTAACTCATGAGAAACGACTACTTGTTGAGTTTTCATGTAGTATTCAAGAAGAGTTTTTAATTATCTGAAAAAGCTATTAAAATACTCCTCTAACAATATATGTGTTTGCAGCCAATTTTCTTCCTGGTCTTTAACCAAGCATAACAATCCAGCTATCTACTATTAAGTCAGACATTGAGAGAAGCTTTTTGGGGTCTTCAATAATTATTAAGAGTGTAAAAGGGTCTCAAGACCAAAAAGTTTGGGAACCACTGATGTGCATGAAAGGGCTGACACTGGAGTGATGGCTGTGACTGAAAGGTGAAGCTTTTCCCTCCAGCGAATATGAAATCCTGTTCCATTAGCCTGTGTGACTCCAATCAAGTAGCTGAGACCCAGATCATGAAAGCTGCAGCTGAAGAAGCTTTCTCTGTTTCTGGATGGGAGGTAGCCCATACATGAGTATAAGAAGAGTAAGACATCTCACACTGAGAAATAAGACAGGATTAAAGAATCATCATTCTGAAAATAGAATCCCAGCAGTCAGCAAGGGTCCCAGTCATTATCTGTTCACTTCCAAAGTGCTTCCTGCCAGCCCAAAGGGCCCTACATGCTTCTGTCTTCAATTTGGGTTTAAGATCAGTCATTTTCAGATAAAGGAGGGAACAAGGTATCTTCCACACAGAGGCTGGGTGGCCTTCTTTAGACTGCTCTGCAGATAGTGCAGTGGGGTGCACAGAAGAAAGGTGAGCTACAGGCTGGGGTGGGGGCAGGTTTGCAGAATTACTTGCCACTGACATTAGCTGACCCTTCAATTCACATGGGAAACCAGGGCTTTCAACTATAAAAGGCTTTGCTCTAGGGTCTGTGTATATCTAGGCCTCAGCATAGATCTCACCCCCAAGTTTCTGCCTGTCCTTATCTTACTAGCTGAGTTACCTCAGATTGTGTCCCTCCTAAATGAGCTTATTAACTGAATGATGTTTTCTGTTAAGTGCCCAACATTGAGTTAAGCACCTTATATGAAACGATTTCAAGACATGATTATTACCCACAGCAGCCTTGTTGGGGAAACTAAATATATACAGGTGCAACATTTAACGAGAAATACAGCAAAAAAAATAATGGGTAAACTGTTTTCCAAGATTTTTAGGGAATAAGATAATTCATTAGAAGGTGCAAATTTATGGTAATACATTCAGAAAAAATATGGTAAGATCTTCCTCTTATTTTTTTTACTCAACAGGTCCCTTATTTAAAGTTCTTCCTATTTCTAGAATAGGTCCCTATTACATGAAGACTAAAGAAGCATAAAGGAAAAGCTCAATCATCAAGTTAAGAGGAGCCTGCCAAGGGATGGATGAAATGATCTGATGGAAAAAAACATCCTTTGCTATGACTAATTTGGAATGCCATTTTCCTTTGAGAGATGGCTCACCGCATAGTCCCTGTTGTATATACTTTTATTTTTTCCCAGTATCAGTGAGGAATGCTGCCAATTTTAGTATATGTTTCAACAGCAAAGGAAGTCAATTTTCAGGATAAATTTGAACCTCCTTCTTAACCAGAGAGAGAGAAAAACATTAAAAACAGTTATGACTAAATAATGAGTTCATTTCTGTTGCTTCCCTAAGTTCATCTTTGGAAATGCTGCCCTTCAATGACTAAAGAAGAAGGGTAAGGGTGAGGCAGAAAGCTTAAATCTTTCATTTCCATAATGTATGGCCCCATCTCCCTCCCCTCACCTTCTACTCTCTTTCACTCACTCCACGCCCCCATACACACCCACATGCTCCACTTAGAACCTCTACCACATGTAATGAAGTAGCTTCCACAGTCTTTGTTACAACTCTAGAATTTTTACCCACTAATTTACCTGTTTCAAGACGACCTTGTCAAGTGCACTAGATCAGGGTTTCCCAACCTGCAGACCACAGGTACTGGTCTGTACCTCTTAGGAACCGGGCCACCCAGCAGGAGGTGAGCAGCCTGCAAGTGAAGAAGTTTCATCTGTATGTGTAGCCACTCCCTAGCGCTAGCATCACCACCTCAGCTCCATCTCAGATCATCAGGCATTAGATTCTCATGGGAGCACTGGTCCCTGGTGCCAAAAGGGTTAGGGACCGCGCTAGATGGTTCAGCTCATAAAATTTTTTAAAAAGCTACAGTGTTCTTTTCAAAACGGAAAAAGAAAGAAATCTGTGTAACCAAACACTTGTTTTCTGCTGAGCTATAAAATAAACCCTGTGAGATAGAACGATGCCTTAGGGAAGCTAATCATGTGCACGTGGCCTCCGTGGAAACGATAAATGGCTTCATTTATGAAGTTATTATTAACATTCTAGCTCACGCCACTTCTGCAATTAGTGTAATTAGGGAGGGTTGCATTTAGGCAATTATATCAAATATATGATCTAGAAACTGCATTTTAAATGATTGCTCGGGCTAACGCAGAACGAAAACATTTCTAAGGCCTTGTATGGTTTATGAAGGCTTGAGGCCTGAAAGACACTTCAAAGAAAAATGGTTACTTCACTATATGAATTCTGGGCGAGTCAGACATTCCACAGAAGATAGGATGAATGTCTTCAGAGTTAGCCTCAGTTTGGCAGCCCAGGTGTGATTTATTGTTAAGTTGTTTACTTTCTTACACTTGCTGTTCAGTGACCTACTATTGGACCTTAGAACCCAAGCCCGCCATTCTGTGAAACTTAAAAGAAAACCCTCTAGCGTTACCCACAATATTTGGTACAACTTTTTTAAATCGTCAAATTACCAGCACTGCAGTGCCAACTACAATAAAAGAAAGGTCATTGGCTCTATGGTATAGGTTTAAATGGTTAGGCTACAAGGGTCTGGAGTCTTTTCTTTTCATCTCTAAATTTAGATCAGAGTCCAAGTGTCCATCATGCAGTGAAGTGCATGCCTATTATCAAAGAGCAGATGTTGGCCGCTGGCAAAGCAAATCCCTGTAGTTCACAGGTTCCCAAACCTATGTTGGTGTTACATTTTTGTGAGTGTGCTCTTAAATCTGGGTCAGTTTGGAAGAAAAAGTCTGATGTCATTGAGGAAAGGGAATATACAAAGCTGCACTGTACTTAGCTTAAACTTGGAAAGCAGTTCACAATGCTCACACAATTGGGGAAAAATTATGTGCATCTAAACTACATACACTTATTTTTAAATTCTAGGTGATTATAAGGTCAGCTTGTGGTATGCTGTAAATGCTCTCATGGCAATAACAGGTGGTAGACCATTTTCAAGTGAAAAAAACAAGTGCATTTTGACCTCTGCTTTCTTCCTCCCTGTGGGAGGCTGAGTGATGGCCCTCCCCAAAGATGTTCACCTCATAATTCTCAGGACCTGTGAATACCAGGAAATCTTATGTGGCAAAAGGCACTCCCCCAGAGCATTGATTTCATCAGTAAAATGAAGTGAGCAATATCAAATTCATGTTGAAGAAAATAAATGTAGAATGGTACAGTGATAAGAGTGTCAGGTACTTTGTTCCAGCTCTGGCTGTGTGACCTTAGTAAAGTTATTTTACCTCTCTGTGTCTCTATCGACTTCCATGAAGTCAAGCCAATTGTGGCTTACTATTCCAGGATTCTATATCTATGTGACCCATTAAGCTCTTGAAAGAAATCGTACTAATTTATTAAAATAGAAAATGAATGTCTATGGCTTCATTGGGTTCAGTTGATGAGCATCAAGAATTTCACCACCACATTTTAAAGCCCACTGGCCTTATCTTGGTATTACCCAGCTTGCTTTTACTAATAGTAAGACCTGAGAAGTAAAATCTTAAAATTCTAGTGATTACTGACCATGGTGGGTAAAGTGGCCATTATCAAAGCATTACCATATACCACTCATCACTTACGTGGAGATGTGCTGTGGCAGCTTGATGGCCTTTTTGGTGACTACCCTGACTGCCAGCTGATGAAGGACCCTTCTTATGATAGGGCTCAGATGGCATAACAGCCTTTAGATTTAGTTGGGAAGATTTACTGGGGGAAGATCTCCTGCTTCATGTGCTCTGTACCCCAGAGCTTCCTCTGGGCTGAAAGTCCAGTCTGCTTTACAAAGTGGCCAAATACCTACTACTTCTGAGCATGGAAGGTCAGGAAGTTTAATCCATTCACTCCAAGGGGACTTGGAAATCCATCACACTAATTTCAGTGCTTTCCCGAGGGCCTTTCTGGCCCAGGCCACACAGTCAGTACCACTTTTGCCTCATTTCAGTAGAACAAGAATGCTGTCAGAATCACTGAGAACAAGGTTACAAGGCTTCGAAAACCTACAAAGAAGAGCTTGGGAAGACAACATGGAGCACCATTCCTGGATGACATGAAAGAATGCTCTGTTCACAACTGTCATCAGGGCCCAATAAACAGGCGCTATCAGAGACATGTGATGGTGCAGGGCCCGCCCCAGGCTCTGCAGCATCAGCTGAACATCTAAGAAAGCACCCAGCTCTCATTCATCCCAGCTCTGTATTTAATTTTTGGATGTGTACACTTGTTTTCTACTGGCTTCAGGGTTGGGAATAAGGGTAAAAATTCAAACTGTAGGCCAGAACATTCCACTTCTCATTACAATAATACTAGCCAATGTTTATTAGGAGCTTTCTATGTGTTAGATCCCGTGTTAAACACTGCCCCTGAACCATTGCTTAACTTTCACAACCACCACGTAAGAATAGAATAGACAGACATGGCAGGAACTGAGTTCCCTCAGCAATGATGATCATTATTAGATTAATCTTCCCTTTCTTTTTCATTATTTTTTCATTAGGCAAAAATCCACTTCAGTTTAATAAAAAGACCAAGGTTCCTGAGGCCACAAGGAGGTGAGGGCGGTGTAGAAGACACAGCACTTGGACGGAGCCTTCTACCTCGATCTACAATTGGTGAGGACCCCACATGTCTCGCCAGTCAGCCTGGCCTGGCTGCCCTTGATCTTGGTTCTCAGGGCTGGCTGTGTGTGGACAGCTATATGGCAGCTGGATGTTTCTGCTACATCTGTTTCTAAATACCCCTCCCTCAGTAGTTTTCTGCCTTGGCTAGAGCCTCCCAACTTGGGAGGGTGGAGACAGTGTGAAAGCAAGATGCTCTCAGGACTGCTCCCAGTCTCACCCCAGGACTGTTTCTCCAGCGGCCGGATACCCCATCGCTGTCAGAGGCAACCCTGCCGAGGGCCAGCGAAAGTACACCTCTGTGTTTGCTGTCGGTTCTGCCAGACCAGCTCTGTGGCCCCCTGGAGTCTCATCCATCATATGGACATAATTAGCCTGTTGTTTTTGAAATCAGTCAACCAGCCTCATAATCGCTTTCTCGAAAACATTCAGGCAATTAAATGAATGATGATGACAATAGGGAAAAGAGCAGAGAGAGAACAGATAATGTCGTTGATGTGTTAGGGAGGGATGTCCCTGAAATGAAGATGGAGCAGAGATTGGACAGCAAAGGACTCAGGGGACCAAGATCTCTGTTTTTACTCTGCTGAGAAAGTAACTAAACTGTTTCTATTTTAGTTTCTATGTCTATTCAGTGTGGAGAATAAACTGATCACCAGGCAAGCAACTGGCCACACATCCTCAATATACTTCGCTGTCCCCTCCCTCCTCCCCTCCATCCCCCTCCCAGGTGTCCCTGCAGAGTATTCTGGACATGGGGTCCTGGACATGGACCAGGATTCCATTCCTGGCCTCTTTCTTACTGCAAGAAACTTGTCCAAATTATTTGTATCTCTCAGGCTTAGTTGCCTGGTGTGAACAATGCAAACCTGGCTTTAACTGCATCTGGCTGTTTGCTATGAGGATAAAACCAGATACAGGAATGTGAAGCATCTAGCACAGTACCTGCCCGATAAATGCCAATCAAGCTCTCTTCTCCATCACTAAAACACAGGGTACAAAAGGCAAGCCTGACATGGTCTGGTTAAACAAATGCAGAATATCTGATATGTATCTGCTGTTGAGAAGCACTGGACCGGGAGCCAGGGCATCATCAGAATGAGTTCTGATCCCTGCTTTGCTATTCTTGAGGGCCAGTTGCTTAAGGTTGCAGATTCTCTATTTACTTCCTTGTCTCTGAGCTAGGACTAATGATGCCGATGTTGTCTGCCATGCAGGGCTATCTAGGTGAATGAGACTAGGGGTAAAAAATTTTCTTGCAACTTCTCAGAAGATAAATAAAAGTAGGACTTTGCCCCTCCCCTCGATGTCTGTTAACACAATTGCCCATCTTCTAAGGATCCATAAAGATCATCTATAACACCTTCCTTTTCCTCACACTGCTAACTGGTTGCTTACCTTTATTTATACTGTGTCTGACACCTAGAGTTCACTTTTTGTAGTTAATATCTATTAGTTTTTTTCTTGCTGCTGTGACAAGTCACCATGAACTTACCGACAAAACAACACAAATTTACTGTCTTACAATTCTCAGTTCTGTAGACCAGAAGTCTGACCCAGATCTGGGTTATCCCAGACTACCCAGGGGTGAGAAAAACCTAACATATATTGAGGACCTACTTTGTGCCAGGTACTGTGATAGATACTCCTAGAGGAATAACTCAGTGGCTACACATTTATATTCAAGGAAACCCTCCTTAAACTGTAGTGTGTGAGAAATACTGGCCTAGAACTAAGAGACTAAAGATTTTCTAGGGAATTTACTGGACTGGAATAGGAAAACAAAGTGTGACCTAGTATGGTGGGCTGATATGATTAGATTTTACCTCTTCATTATCATATAATCTTTTGACAGCTGGTAACAACTTTCATCTTCCACATGGCTTGGAGTTAGTTTAGGCAAATCCCTGTAATGCTGAGCCAACTAGCAGGATTCTCATGAGTTTCAGGACACTGTTGCTTCCTGTTTCCTCGAAAGCAGAGGTCACCTGGCCAATACCAACTGCTCATAAAGGAGAAAGTATACCACCTGAAAACTCTGAGCCCAGATCTTTGGGTTGGCTGACTTTTTGATGTCAAAATGTTGACTTCTGTTGGTTTCAGATTTCCTATATACAACAATGTGTCAACTAGTGAGTGTGTGATGTTTATGTTGGGGGCTCCTGATATATATGCTGACAAATTCTTTGGCAAGCTTCATGAGACGATGGAAGGAGTGTGTAATCAGTCAGATGGCCTGAATTAAATCACGGCTTTACTTATCTTCATTACCTTGGGCTGGTGACATTCATTCACCTGGAAATTTTTCTGGAACCAGGTAAGTGTGAATAGAATAAAGAAAGTAGCTTTTAATTCTTCTCAGTCCTATTTTTTGTCAATGACACAACAGAAGAGTAAAAGAAAACTAAAAGCAGTAAACTAATACTAAGTAACCTCTCCATATCTATGGGGGACCAGTTCCAGAACCCTCTGTGGATATCACAATCCTTGGATGCTCAAGCCCTTTATATAAACTGGCATAGTATTTGCATGTAACCTAACATACATCTTCCCATATACTTTAAATCATCTTTAGATTATTTATAATACCTAATACAATGTGTATTATGTAAATATTTGTTACACTGTATTGTTTAGGGAATAATGACAAGGAAAAAATCTGTACATGTTCCGTACAACCATCTTAGGCCAAGCTACATAGTACACATCGGTAATAATGTAACTTAAAAAATATATATTTTTGATTCATGGTTGGCTGAATCCACAGAAGCAGAACCCAAAGATATGGAGTATTTGGTCAATTGTCAATTCACTATAGCATGGTATTCTCATTATCTATACTTTTAATATTTTATCAAGTACAAGGGTAAGAGAAATCAGATAAGCAATAATATGGGCAAAGTTTCCAATACAGTAAAGGATTAAGACCCCTTTATTGCAACTGACTACCATTTGATTAAGTTAAAAACAATTTTGGGGGTATGTTCGTTAAATCTATTCCCAAAATCTTCTCTTAAAATGTCATCCCTAAGTGAGGGAGGGGTTTTATGTCTCTGGAATATCATATGCTGAAACTCAGACATGCCTGACTACCTGCTATTTCTGGGACTCCAGGATTGAAGACATATGACACAAATCTTGAACCTCTCATAATTCTGCTTGTGAAAGGGAAGCAGCATGAGGTGAAGACATGGTGTCTCATCCTGGAGTGGTCTCTCAGGTTGCATGTCCTACCAGAACAGACAGAACGTGGTCTTTCTGCCTGAAGCCTGAGGTTGCAGTGCTCATGAATGCCATCCTTGGAGGCCAGACACCACTCTTAGAATTAGGCAGATTTCACTGAAACAGGTGATTTCATCTGACTGGCTCCATTTACCTAACATGAGATGGTCACCTTGGAGGACACCTAGTCGTGACATAGTCTATCAGGAAGAAACATCCACTTTTGAAATAGACTCTCAGGAGGTAATACAGGTCAGCTCAGTCTATTTTTAGTTCTGCTTTGGCAGGAACCCCAAAAAGAGTCTAAACTACATTTTTGTGCCTTCAGAATCTTGCTGGCACGTCCTCACAAAATACCCACCTTACCCTTTCTATGATGACGAATGGGACTGATCAAGGATTACCAGGGCAAATGCTACCAAGTCCCCCATACACTTTCCAGAGGCTTTAGCACTTCTGCTGATAAATGGTGAGGATTCTTTTCCTTCAGAGATATTCTGACAAAGATAGAAGGTCAATATAAAGGGCGACAAGATATATGAACCCCAAAGAAGTGTTTTCAGACAAACCAATCATATCTTGACAGTCTATTGCTCTAGTCTATGATTTGAAAGTATATTCTAAGATGGATTGGAACAGGCAGCAGGATAAAAGGCAACAATAAGGAAGAAGTTCTTTCTTCTTTAGACAAATGAAATATTTGCAGAATCTGATACTAAAGAGCAGACTGATTATGCTCTTGAAATGTGGTTTGTGGACAGTAAACTGCCCTGTAGAACAAATTATGACCTTGTTTCAACATGAGTCAAGTGGTAGGAGTCACCTATACTATAAGGATTAAAGCAAAGAATTTGGACAAGATTTGGCATTGATACAAAAATAAAATGTCAAGTCCTCTAGGATGCTACATTATGAAAACCCAAAAACAACCCCCTCAAACTTCACATCCTATTCCCTTCACTCTTTTATTATTATTTTATTTCCTCACTGAGACAAGTTTCAAGGCAATAGGCAGAAGTGACAGAAACGACAATGGTTAGAAGAGAAAGACTATGGAGATATAAAACCAAGAACAGAAATCTGTTTCTAGGCTTTTTTAACTAGACAGACAACAAGAGCAGACCTACCAAACAACAGACTAGGCTTCAGAAGACTCTAAAAGTCAATTCCTTAAATCAGAAGAAAAACATAACCCAAAATACATATCAATAACTACCACCAATTACGACAA
Source organism: Cynopterus sphinx (assembly GCA_030015415.1). Taxonomy (NCBI): domain Eukaryota; kingdom Metazoa; phylum Chordata; class Mammalia; order Chiroptera; family Pteropodidae; genus Cynopterus; species Cynopterus sphinx. The sequence continues at coordinate 81,186,150 of CM057384.1, forward strand.
AATGCCTAGATGCTTGTTTTGAAGCTAAGCAGCCCATCTCTATAATAGGTGTTTGTTAGAAAGCCAATTCTCTTAATTAAATCTAAGAAGAGCACCATGGTGGGAAGACTACGATTGAAAGGCTCTGTTACTTACTAGGGCATCTCTCTTCCTCTTCTGTTGGCTGCTCCTTCTCTGGCTTGGGAGGGCCTCTGATTTTGTACAATAAGGCACGGAGTTTTCCAGTCCAGGAGCTGTCCTCTTCCTCTTCTTCCTCCCCCTCCAGGGGAACTCCTAGCAAGTCACAGAACAGAGTGATAATCTTGAACAGTACCTGAAAACACTGGAGGACTGAGAGAACATAAAATCTCTGCTTCCCATCCTTCTGGAACTTTAAATATTTATCTATGCAATGTCTTTTGGCAAGTTTTATTAAAAAGATGATTTTGTGTGTATAAGAAATCGAGTTATTTTGATTCCAAAACTTGTTTTTTTCCCAATCTATACCCCAAAAAACTCTAGAGTCTTGAGAAAGAGTTAACACTGAGTTATTTCCAATGAAAAGACCATCTATTATCCAATGTGTTACTCAATATACTGATGTACAAGCAGCACAAATGTTAGGAGACACTTCAAACCAGCAGGTGTGTATCACAGCAGGGACCACTGGTTTAGAATTCTGAAGGACAGGAGTTACAATGCTGTAGCACTGCAAAAGCTGCAAAGTAAAAGGGATTGGAATATTTGCTCTGCTAGGAGCAGAATCCCACCTATCTAAGTAAATCAAATGAAGTCTAGGTGAGGATCAATTATTTTCTTTCCTTCTTTAGAGACCCAGTTCCTTCTCATACCTCAGCAGTCTCTTCTAGGTAGAAGAAATTTTAGTCACATATTATGCCAGGGTCATTTCCCATATCTTTTATGACCCAAGTAATATGGATAGATTGATTTCTTTAATAATTAGTATTGTAATTTTATAATAGAAAAATAACTACCCTGTCTCCCCACCCCCACCCCTTTCCTCACTATCTTCTAATGAAGGAATAGAGAACAGTCTTGTCTTTCATAAAGCTGTATCCTGGAAGGAAGCTCACCACAGTGAGTGAGAAGGTCCTCGTGGAAGTCATACAGCTCCTCCCGTATCTCGTCTGGGCAGGGGCAGTTCTCTCCCAGTTGAAAGTTAAGAAGCATGTTAATCTTTGAGGGACAAAGAAAAATGGCTAGTTGGTTCACAACATTGGTCCAAATAATTGAGATCCTGCCTTAGACAGACACCTAATATTCTTGGCAAATTTTATACAGTTCAATTTTATTTTATTTTATTTTTGTAAAATTGGTCAATATTAAAAGTAGCTTGCACTTTTTTTTCTGATTATAAAGGTAATTTATAGATTGCACAAAATTTGGGTAATACCTAAGAGAGAAAATTTACTGAGATCCTACCACCCAAAGATAACCACTGATAATACATTAATATCTTAACATCTTCCAGTCTTTATGTATGCATACTGAGAGTACACCTTAAACTTTTTTGAAACCCAATTTTTTCCACTTAATAATTTATCTTGTGAATTTATTTCCTTACCCTGATTTTTAACAGGTGCATTGCATTTCATCATACAAATAATTATCAATTTATGTAAAACTAATGACCTATTTTTTATTTTCATTTTTTATCCTTATAAGATTGGCTTTAATCTCTTTTTACATAATTTTTGCTCGCATCTCTGACCATTTGACTAAACTCCTAGAAGCAAAATGAGTGGATCAAAAGTTTGCACATTTTTATGACTTTTAATATGCACTGCCAAATTGTCCTCCAGAAAGCTCACAATTTGTATTATTACCAAATTTATACAAAAGTGTATATTTCTTTGCCATCTCCATTACAGTAATGAGAGTTAACACATTTTGAAATATTTCCCAACTTAATGAGTGCTTAGTTTGCATTTAATTGGTGAGGCTGAACTTTGTTTCTACACACAGAGACCATTTTTATTTCATATTTAATAAATATCCTATCCGTGTTCCTCCTTCATTTTTCTGTTGGGTCATTATTATTTTAAAAATTAATTGGCGAGTACTTTGCACATTTCTAGACTATTAACTCTTCATAATATATATTCCAAATATATTTCCCAGGTTTTAGTGAGCTCTTAATTTTGTTTACATGATTTTTTTTTTATAGGTAGGTTTCATGCTTTGCAGTCAATCTAGCCTGTTCTTTTTAATTGTAGTTTTGTCTCAGGGATCCTTAACTGCTTTTACACCATGGACCACTGACAGTCTAGTGAAACCCATGGAGTCCTTCTCAGATTAATATTTTAAATACATGAAATAAAATATTGGGGATCACAAAGAAAAAATTATGTTGAAATCCAGTTATCAAGATCATAAACCACAAAGCTGTGATATAGCAACGTGTATTTATTAACTCAGACAAAAGGTTCTGATGGCTTGTCTCCTATCCACTGTGATCCTGAAGTAGTGATGACTGTAAGTGATACTTCAAGGTATTATAGCTACTGTAATAGGATGTGAAAAAACATGCATTTTCTGTTGGTGACAAAGTCAGATACTTGCTTGCTGCCTCCCTTAATAATTGAAAGAAATGCTATCAGAGATTAAAGAAAAGTTGGTAAAAATAAAGCTGACATTCACTTCCCACTCAGATTCCTGGATGTTTGAATTCTTCCCACAGACCTACAACTCCAGGCTAGTGACTCTTTGGAAGGACAAAAGCAATAGCTAGAGGTAACTGCGTCCATTATGCTGCCTCAGGCAGGGTTACCCAAACAACAGGCAAAAGGGTATTTTCTCCTTCTGTTTAGGTTTTTAGTTAAAAAACCTTACATCTTTTTTTACTAAACCATGAGCATTACCTAATATTGTTAATAAGATCCTAAGTTAAAGCTTCTACTGCAAATAAGTTTTTGGAAATAGGTAGCAATATAGCTTGTAATCAAATAATATTTATAAAATAGGTCGGAAAAGTAATCTGTAGCTGTTCCACCATGTTTAATTATGGTAATTATATCAACAACATATAGTGAAAGGTTGTTTACTGAATAAAAATGAAATCTAAAGATATGGTTTCAGAGTCAGAAAATTAATTTCTTTGTCGACAGATCTCCCCTTCAATGCAACACTTAGGAAGCAGTGGCCTACTAGCCTGCAGGATATAAAATCAAAAGGGGAGTGAGCCAAATTTTTTGCTATAGGTCATACATACCCTTTAATGAAGCCCTTTTGAAAGTGAAAGCCTTTTTAACTATGTTTGGCTAATCTGTCAACAACCATTGGACTATAATCTTAGTTTTATCTACTCTTGTAGTTACTTACAACCCCCAAGTGTGTATGTGTGTATGTATATGTGTGTGTGTGTGTGTGTGTGTGTGTGTGTGTGTATTTTTTTTTTATCCCCCTGAATACTCTATGGATATAGAGCTGAAAACCTTTCTCCTCAAAAGGTTACAGAAGGATGAGGTAGTCATATCACTGTTTTAAACATCTAATTCTTATGCATCCTATTTTCCAAGTGATTTTGCATTGCTATCCTTTGAAACTGATCTAAATCCTCCACATCCTTTGTTGATATTAAATTCTTAATTATTTAGAAAACTTTATGTGTAGGTTCCTTCTAGAAATGAATACTCTGTGAGAGGTGGCATATGGAACAGATGAGTTTGACAGCAGTTAGTAGCCCTTCTTTCTTTTTCATTCCTAGACTGGCAGCATCAGCATAACCTGGAAACTAGCTAAAAATGCAAATTCTTGGGTCTCATGTTTGACCTACTGACTTAGAAACCCTAGAGGTGTGACCAGCCATCTGTGTTTTATTATGCCCTTGTGGTGATTCTAATGTCTGCTCAAGAATCATTGGTCTAGTATATTAGGGAAGAATTTCTTGAGTTACAGGCTTCTGAAATGAGTCAAATGATTGTTCAGTAGATTGCTCAGAAGGTCAGAGGAGGAAGTGGTGGCAGGTCCTGGGGATGCCGAAGAGAAGGTAGAAAAGCAGAATGAAGAAAGAAAGGGCGAGAGCCAGCATGGGCCTTCCTGGAGCTAGGACTATGAGCTGTGTCCATGAGGACAGGGCTAGATGGACAAACCCCATCCTGGCTGAGTGAAGGAAATGCCAGAAAGCAAATGTAAACTCCATTGACTGGGTCTCTGACAGAACATCATAGAACATGGTGTGAAGAAATTGCAAACACCTCTAACACTAAAACATATGACAGCTAGTAGTACTTATAGGATATTTACTGTAGGACAGGTATCCTGATAAGCAGTCTAAATGAATTATCTCATGGGATCCTCACAAGAATCCTGGGAAGGAGATACAAATATTTTCTGCATTTTGTGAAGAAACTGAGGCACAGAGAGGTCATGTGCCTAAGACTACACAGCCATTGATGGGGGAGCCTACATGGGAGCCACGGTCTGAATCCATCACCTTTGTTATAATCACATCTTCTGCCTTCCTGTTATTCACAAATGAATTAACATTTGCCCAGTGAAATGTGGAACATTCAGACTTGTTGCCAGTCTAAAAGCAGCCTGACAACATTTGTAAAGCCTTCAAGAGCAATTCAAGCTCACTGCATTTTCCTTAGCACAGTACAAATTAACTATTCCCATCTAACGGGCCTTCTCATGTTGCCTCCAGCAAAGAGATGATAAGCTTTGCCTGCTCTTTTCAAGGCCAGTATCATTCCAGTGACTCTTTAAAATGCCAAAATATGTGGTTCATTTTTTAAGCCAATATAAATATCTGTGTTCTATAAAATAGGCTAGGAAAGTAATTGGACCAGGTTATGCAATTAATATAAGAAGGTAGTAATTATACTGACAACGATTTATGAATAGGCTGCTTATATTATTAAATATAGATAAGATCCAAAGATCTGGTTTCCGAGACAGAAAATGAATTTCTTCACTGAAAGATCTATCTTGTTTTTTGAGCACATAAGAGCTGGGGCAAGCAGCCCCTGCAGCATATACGTGAGCAGCTGAGCAGCGGGACAAAGGGAAACTATTATTACACAAGATTGTCCTCCCTCAAAGTTTCTCACCGGGGATTTGAGTCTTTTCAAAGCAGCCTTTCCATCTGGACAAGCCTGACAAGGTGAGGTACTGTGAGGAACAAAGACAACACCTCTCAGAAGGGGACTTGCCTGCCCAGTCTGGTTTTCCAGGCTTCGTGGGGCTGGGGAGGCTCTATGAGGGTCTCGGTCACTAGACAAGGGGGTTTGGGTACTTAGATAGGAAAGACCCACTCTCATAAGTTTGGAAACACTGACTGTATTCTGTTGGTCTCTGACAGAGCTTCTGTTAGGACTGGACAGAAATTTTTCTAACTGGTGGCTCCTTGCTGGGGTACAAGTTGGATCCTGACAGTGATATAGTCTTTGACTTAGTGATGGGGACAGAGATGTGAGTGAGGGAAGGGAGGAAGCCTTGCCCTATGCACATGCACAGTTTTGTTATATTCTCACCCAAAAAATAATTGCAGGGGCTTCTCAGTTGTCAGTAGCACAGGACTAGGTTTGTCTCCTGGCGTTTCGTTGGGTCTTTTAATCTTCCGCAGCCCTTGTGGCTGCCCCAGGCACATAAAGGCTTCATGTGCCCTGCTCCTTAGGGTTCATGTTTACCATAGGAATGGGACAGAGGCTCAGAAAGGGGTTCTCACCTGCTCCTGTGGGGGTGAGCGGAACTCCTTGGTCTTCCGGGCGGTCAGGGCCGCAGACATGTTCAGGGCCTGCATGAGCTCATTGTAGCGGAACTTCTGATTTGCCTGGAGCTTGGAGACATAAATGTCACCAAAGGCCACGATGGCCTCCACTCGGTGCTGCAGCTCACAGTCACAGAGATAGCTGAGGAGCTCACACATCTGTAACGAGTGTATACAAATGCTAACATAATACTTTCTGTAAACTGGTGAAGAACCTGGCATACCCATTTTACTGACATTAACACTGAGACTTAGGTGCTTGATTTAAGTAACTGGTCCAGTGTCCCATGGGAAGCATGGAGCTATTACTTGAGGCCGCAGGCCAGGAGAAGAGGAGAGAAATAAGCTCACTAAAGACAGAGTAAATCTGCCTGCAGAGAGAGAGAACAGCATTTCTGATTATTCTCCCAGGGCTCTAAGCTCAGTACAGAAACCATCACCAAAATGCACTGTGACCACTGGCCCCTTCCTGACACCTGGTTCTTCCATTGTTTTTGTTTCTAGGGACTGTTCTGTGATTACTTCCTTAGGATTGTTATTACTAATATTATCACTATTAGAACTTGCAGTAATAAGAAAATCGATAGCCATAACTTATTGAGCACTATATGCCAGGCACTTGCCAACTTTTATCTCCTTTAACCATGTGTTTCTGATATTTTCGTTTAAGCAGAAGTTCTATAAACCCTCCTCCACTTAACTCCTCATGAAATTAATGGACTCTCTCTCGTCCATCTGGATGGAGGAGGGCTCTCACCTAGCTGCACGGTCTCTGCCAGATCTGCATACCTGCATCCTTGCCAAGTGAACTAGAGCTTATGCCAGTCATACTTATGATTCTAATGACAATATTTAATTAAAAATTATACGAGTCAATTAAATAAGAAAGCTAAGTTGAACGATGGAGGACTTCTGTAAAAGGCAAATTAAAAAAAAAAAAGCTAAAAATTGAGTGTGAGTTAGACAAATACAAAAAAATGGGCAAATTGTAAAATTCTAGATGCATTCTGCACCCAGCTTTCCAATTACCTCTAAATCTGCAGTCTACTGTAAAGACCCCCAAACTGGCAACTGTAGACAGTGCGTGACAGATGTCATCTATGCAAAAGAGAAGACTCTGTGTGCCACTCAGAGACTCACATTCAATAAAAAGTCCTGCCCCTGTATTAGAATAGCACATTTATATATTTTAATACGACATTTAAGGTATATATATACATTTTGTTATGTTTCTCCTCTATATTCAATGCTTTAACTGACCACCTACCAATCCCATTGCATTAGTTAAGAGAACTTCAACTGCAGATTACTTTATTCTAATATTTTATGATAAGGCATATTTCATATGGTGTTTTATAAAAATACATTTTAATCTTACATTTTACTATGTTATCATCCACATTTTACAAATCATAAAGCTAAGGCTCTGATGGGCTACTGACTTGGCAAGTTTACGTAGGTAGTTAGGTGGTGGAAGAACAGGAATTGAAATCTAGGAGCCAGGTTCTCTCTGTGGGGCAGACTGTTCCACTCCATTAATTTTCAGTTATCTTTTCTCGGTGCCCAGAAGACAAAAGTTGCTGTCTTCAGTGCATCACTGATGCTAGCTTATATCTGGTAAGACTGTGTTTTATGAATCATTGAGGTGTCCCAGGTGATGCCAATGGGGCAACTGTGAGCGAGCCCCTTAGTCCCAAAGGGGAAAAGATCAGGGCAAATCCACCTCTGGTACCAGAAAAGCAATTCTAAAGCACATGCCTCATTGATGAGGGCTGATGTTTTGTTTTGTTTTGGGGAGACTTAGGCAGTACATTGTGTCAGAAAGGAAAATGACCAGTGGGTGCTCTGAGCATCTCTGCTACCTTCCAGGTTCAGGCCAGTGTCCTGTCCCTGTCTCGCTGCCAGGCTGTGCTGTTTCCCTCCCCAGAAATTTCCAAGGGCGGAATCTTTGCTGCCCCAAGGTACCTGCAGCTTGACGGACTCTGGTAATCGGGTCTGTAACAAGCCTTTGACTGGAGCCTCCTTGCTGGCCTTTTCCCCAGCCTCCACTGCCTTCTCCTCTACCTGAGTCACTTCTTCCTTCTCTGCTCCCTCTTCTGTCTCCCCACTGTGCTCCCCAAACACAGAGGGATCAATCAGGAGGAGGATCTGACGAACGTCATCATCATCAAACACCCCCATGACCAGCAGCGTTCCAATGAGTTTCAGCACAGGCACAAACTGGAACTCCACAGACCCCCCAACAGGGTCCCGGATGTGAGCCCCACTGCATTGCACAGCCTCTGTCAGCATGCTCAGTGCCTTCGTCTTGAGAATCTCCAAGGGGATCTCGGGGCTCTGCTTCTGGTGCTCCTCACTGGTCATGACAACGCAAGGGGTGGAGAACCTGAACCCTGGCTTGAGGCACGTTCTCAGGCCCACCCCAGGCAGCCCATGCCTCTTGAACCTGTCTGGGTACAGGCGGATTTTCCTGGTGGTGCTGTTAATGGGGATGATGTACTCATTCTTCATCATCAGCTTTCTCTCCTTAGCATTGGCCAGATGGATGCTGATGAGCAGGTCATAAAAACCAGACCGGAGGAGGCCGGGGAGATATTTGTTATCAATGGCGTAGAAGAGCTGGGAGAGGTCCACATGGCTGCACAGGGCATAGGCTACTCGGCTATTTCCCAGGGCACACACGGCACTGTAGAGTCTCAGCGTGTGGTAGTGGAACTGCATCAGGTCCTCCTGCTCGCAGAGCTCCAGGATATCCACACACCTGAGAATGAGACAAGCAGTCCACCACTCCACAGGGAGAAAAATGTGCCAAAATTCAGCAGAGTTCTTGCTTTCTGAATTCCCAGGGGTTTCACCCAGCTTAATGAAGAAAGAGGGAGTAGCAGAATGCAGGTGTCTCTGTCCCACCTTCTCTTACAGGTCATCATTCCTCTCCTAGTTCTGATCCACATCCCAGTTTCTGATAATCCACCATATCTAATACAAGACTCTCAAAAGTCTGTAAGACTTAAAAAACGATACTAGCTTACCAAACATTAAAGTCTTCCTTATTAGGGAAAACCTCCAAATCTCAACACCTGGGTAATATGACAGGTGACTGGGTCCTCTTATTTGTAGGCTCAAGGGGGTCTTCTGTTTTCTGATGCAAGAGGCAGCTGAAGCCCTCCATCAATCTACCATCTACACATCTGTATCATCTCTGACCTGCCATCACCCATGGGGCTTCCCTTCCCCTCCCCAAACAAACAGGCCATGGTCTGTTCAGAGAGGAAACACTTTTTAACCCCAGGTGAGTTGGCATAATCAATTAACTTTCTCTTTCCTGACTTTAGAGGTATATTTGTTTGTGTGTTGTTCCCTTGTATGCCGGGGCCCAGGGCAGGGGCTCTGAACTTGGCTTAGATTTTCTACTTTGTCTTGCTCCTCACCATGGATCTGTGGACTCTTCAGAAAAGCACTTATTTGGCTAGACTTCTGCTCCTTCCCTACACCAGCCTGTCTTGTTCTGCTGCTGCTGACTCAGTGGGATATCTAAAACACTTCTACCCTCTATTACCTAATTTTTTTAGTCTAAGAGATCAAGGGGTAATAATATCCGTATGAATAGAATTTATTTCTTACTACGTACGGAAACTATACTAGATTTTTACCCATACAATCTCATTTTTTCTTCTCCTAGCAATCCTTTTGGGTGGACATTTATCTCACTGTATCAATGAGGAGACTAGGGCCTGAAGTGCATGAATAACTTAGCCAGGGCCATACAGCCAGAAAGTGATAGAGCTAGGATCGAACCCAGGCCATAATCTGAGAGTGCCTCTAATGAGGGGAGGCCAGCAGCCTGATTCTTGGTTCTATAAGCAAGCCAGGTGTGCCTCATCCTTTCCCTTGCCACCAGTAAGTATATTTCAGGGTCACACTAAGATTTTTAATTAAAGGCATGGCAATGTTCCTGAGTGCAGGTGCTCAGAGCTACAGTGAGGCCCTGCAGCAGGCACATCACAGGGATAGCCTTCTGTTTCTGAGTGAGTAACAAAAGTGAGGAAGGGAAAGAAGGGAAACTGAGGCTTTGGAGAAATTGACTGTCATCTCGGGACTTAGCAGGGCCCTTGGCCAATAAGGATGCTCCTCTTTCCCTTCTGGGCTGGCTGGGCCTGCCTCGCCCTGTCTCAGGCCTGCCCCATCCTCTGTGGGCCCCTTCGCTACCTGTTCTCCTCTGGGATGTGGAGTGCCATCATCTGCAGGGGCTCCAGGCACTGCACCACCCAGCCATGGCGCTCGCTCACCCGCTCCGTCTCCACCTTCAGGAAACTGCTGGGCATGCGGCTCCAGAGCACAGGCTGGATGGTTTGGACGTCCAGCCGAGGTGGACACTGTGGGACTGGGTTCTTTTCTTCACTCTTAAATATTGCCGCCGACAGGGGCATTGCAGTCTGGGACAAGGCGGAAAGGCATTAGCGAGGAGGACACACGTTCAATATATTTTCAGTTGCTGGATTATGCACCTGGGCCACGATAACCAAGACAGTTAGTATAAATTAAAGAGACAACTGTATCCAGGGACCTCTAAGGCTTTCCTGGCATTAAAACCTTTCCTAACGGTTTATATGCACATTAAGTAATTATTTCAGTACCCAACAGAAGTAGGGGAAGGGGACAATGAGAACCTCTGCTTTGTCTTATGAATTTCACAGATAAGTATAGGAGCCTGGGGGTGGGAGGCGTAGAAGTGAGCAAGTGACAGATTCCCCTGTTTCCTGAGTCCTGGGATTCCCCCTCTAATAGTCAGTGTGACTTCTCTTATCATAGCCATTAGATGAGGGGGCAGATAAATACCTTCAGCTTCCCAAGTTCAAACTGAAACAAAGAAGTACTTGTAGGCTGTAAGAAGACGGCTGGAAATACTTTGGTATTGGGCTCCACCTGGAAATGAGAACGAGAGTTTTGCTCAAAATTATAAAAGCATAGATGGCTAAATCACTGGGTGCTTTAACCAACGCCCCCACTCTAACTTCAGCTGAAAGAAGTCAGTTCACTGGCTAGTCATTCTTCACTGCTCAGAAACTGTCAGATACCTGGTGCCTGATAGATCCTGTCACTGTTGCCCACCTTAAACACTCTCTCACCCTCTCTCCCTGGGGCTGAACAATCTCACATCCTTTTATTTTCTCTCAGATAACTGAAGCCAATGGCTTTCCCCAGTGCTCAGGAAGACAGTCAAAGGTGAGGGCTACTCACTTGCCACCAAAGGCAATGCCTGCTGTTGGTCTCCACCAGAACAATGTGATGTGCTGGCTCTTCAAAGGGCATGGAGACACCTGCCCAGAGGAGGTGATGATGAAGGGTGGGGTGGTGATTTCAGTATTATTTTTAAAGGTGAATGGCCATTGGTCAGGCAAGCAGAGGGGGCCTCTTATATCAGTGCTTCTCAACCTTGGGACTACTGACATTTTGGGCTAAGTCTTCCTTGTGCGGGCTGTCCTATCCATTATAGCAGCAGTCCCCAACCTCTTTGGCACCAGGGACCAGTGTTGCTATGAGAATCTAGTGCCTGATGGTCTGAGGTGGAGCTGAGGTGGTGATGCTAGCGCAGGGGAGCAGCTGCACATACAGATGAAGCTTCGCTAGCTTGCCTGCTGCTCACCTCCTGCTGTGCAGCCTGGTTCCTAACAGGCCTCGGAATGGTACCAGTTTTGTGGTCTGGGGGTTGGGAACCCTTGCATTATAGGATATTTTCAGCATTCCCAGCCTCTATCTAGTAGCTATCAGCAGTGCTCTCCACCCCGACCACAGTCGTGGCAATCAAAAATGTCCTCAGAGATTGCCAAATGTCCCCTGAAGAGAAAAGCACCCCACTTAAGAACCGCTGCTTTGCAGGCAGGAACCTGACGCACTTCCCTAGAATAACAGGAAGAAGCTGCCTCCAGAGCCTGTTTCCTCTCTCAAAACCTCTCCTTTCACTTGGTTCCTCTAGACTTCTTGATTCTAGTTCTTAAATTAAATGGCGTGGATTCACTGACTGTCTTTCAGCAGCCACTTAGATGAAGTGCACGGATTTATCTATTCATGACACTGGGGCTCCACTTATATTTGCTCACTTTGAAGTAGAGCTTTTGATGAGACTTGGAGCACCAAGGAGGACGAAATGGGACTTTAATTCCACCACCTGAAGTCTTTTTCCTTTAAACAAATTAGACATTAGGAAATCCTTGCAACTTTCTCAGCCCACCAAATTAGAGGATGGTGGGTATTGTGGACATACCCTAAGGTGCTCCCCCAGTGAGTCACCCATTTATGTAACCCCTTCCTCTAGACCTGTGTGTTGTTTCCAGCAAATAAAATACAGTAAAAGTGAAAGGACTGTCACTCGCTTGATTAGTTGATATTCTATCAGACTCTATCTCAGCAGAATAAAAAGATACTCTAGTGGTGGTGGTGAAGTACATTGCCATGTTGTGAGAGGACCATGTGACAAGGAATTCCATGGAGTTTCATGGGACTGAGAATGGCTGGCTGCTGGCTGTAGCCGGCAAGAAATGGAGCCTCAGTTCTACAAATGCAAAAACTAAATTTTCAACAACTTGGAAAAGAACTCGGAGCTCCAGGAAAGAAAGCAGCCTGACTGACTCCTTGATGGCAGTCTTGTGAGATCTTAAGCAGAGGGCCCAGGGAAGCTGTGCTCTGACTCCTGACCCATGAAAACTATGAGACAATGAATGTATGCTGTTTTAGGTTACGAAGTTTGAGTTAATTTGTTATGTGGTAACAGAAAATGAAAACAGTAAGCTTTTTTTTTCTTGTCAGGGTATTTGCTACAGGCTTCCTTTACATAACAAACTTCCTCAATGCATTTAGATACAAGATTTATTTTAAAAAACGCACATTTTTATGGCCATGGCTTAAAAGATTTCATGGTCCAGTGCTATCCATGATGAAGCAGGGCAGACTGGTTAAACCCCAGCCTTCATTCTAGTACACTGCAGGGGGCTCATAGTTCAGGTGCAAACATTTGCTTTATCTCCACTGCTTCAAGTACCCGTGTATGATGTGGAGGAATAAATGCCTGCAAAACCAAAAGGTAGGACTGCTAGAACTGCCTCACTACACCTGAAAGAAGCTTTGTTAAGAACATTCGACAAATAATTTAGTGCCTATCATACTCCTACTTTATGCCACACTCTGGGGCTTACAGTGGTAAGACACAAACAGGAAATTCTGATCTGATCCTGGTGTGAATTTGGCCATAAGGCAAAATTTATCCCTGGGCTGGCCTCAGATTTCTTAAATACCCATTATGTGGCATCTAGAATAATGTGTGTCCCTCAAATCATGGCACCTGAAGCAAGAAGAGCTCTGGTGGCTCAGAAAACTACCTAACCAGGCAAGAAGCCCATGTGACTCTGTGCTCTCAGGGAGAGAGGGATGTATCCAGCTGAAGGTTCCCTATGCTGAACTAAGTCATACCTGTCTGTACAGGGCGCTACTGGCTGAAGAAGGTGGCACATTTTTAGGTTCCTGATGACTGGCCCCTGAAAACTTTATAAACTACCCAGCCAGAGGCCAGTGCTCTCCTCAAACCTCCCTGCAGAGAGGAGGTGGCCTGAAAACCTTTAGATGCCCTGGGATTACATTTATTTCTGCCCTGCAGAGAACACTCTGACCATGGTGAACAATGGAAAACTGTCTTCAGTCACTCGAATAAAATAACATAAGTGTGGGCTCATGATGGGTATACACAAGGACAAAAATAGCAGCTAGAAGAGTAATAAGCAGAATCCCAGATGGCCCTCAGGACCCCAGTGGTTATTTTTGTGATTGTGAATGCTTTAAAGCAGAAGGGATTCTGCGGAGGGAAGACCACTCACTATTCAGTTGACCTTGAGAAAGAGAGATTCTCCTTGTGGGCATGATCTAGTCACATGAGCTCTTAAAAAGCAGGTATTCTTTTCTGCTGGGGCCAGAAAAGAAGGTCAGAGGTATTTGAAGCTGAGACGAGTTGGACATGCTTTTGGGGCTTTGACGACAGACAGGGCCACATGAGAAGAATGTGGGCACCTCTGGGAGCAGAGAGTGGCCCTGACTGATGGCCAGCAAGAAAACAAGGACTTCAGAACCTCAACCTACAACCACAACAGGACCCTGACAACAAGTGGAATGAGCTTGGAGTGGATTCCTTCCAGAACCTCCAGATAGTGCCAGCTCAGTCTAGCCGATGCCATGGTTTTAGCCTTGTGAGAACCTGAGCAGAGAGGCAGGTCAGACCTCCAGAACTATGAAATAATAAATGTATGCTGTTTAAAGCTGCTAATTTTGTGGTAACTTTTTAGGCAGCAATTAAAGAATAGAAAGGCTTCCCAGCTGAGTCGGGCAGTTTGACAATAAATACCTAGCGAGCACTTGCTAGGTGCCAGGTACTACTTCAACCTCAAGGGACACAGCAGTACACAGAAGAGTCAGCCTCTGCCTTCAAAGAGCTTACCCCCTGATGGGGAACTTAGATTTTAAAGAAATGAGCAGGGAGCCCAGATTTGGGGCTGCTGTGAAGTACAATAGACGTTTCCCCCTTTGTGTTTAAGGTACTTTTTATCACTGGCTGATCTATTTTGTCCTTGAAATAATAGACATTCTATTTCTAATCACTGGAAAAGATCAGGGCATAGGAACCAGCCTGAATTAAAAGATAACCCTGCTCATAAATCTGTGTCTTACAGCTGGCTCACTTCTCAGAGCAGTGTGGCTGGGGTGTCAATAACTGAGAAGTATGTCTCTTGAACATACACTTTATTTCTCATTTCTCCCATGATTGCATTAAGTGGGACAGGAAAAGGTTTTCAAATTGCATAGCAGTATTTAATGGGGAGCTTTAAAAATATTGTTTGGGAGAATCCTTCTCTCGTTATTTTGGTTACTGGTTCTTTCTGAATAGCAAGCCAATATATAAATATTGCTACCCTGCTCCTCTAGAGATAATTGAAAAATGAAAATGGCTACAGCTGCAGAATAACAATGATCCCACTGCCGGGGAACCAGATGCGCAGCTGGACACGTTAGCGTCTTGCCTGGAATGAGAAGGGGACTGGCTGGGTGTGAGCCTCCTGAGGCCCCTGCTCAGAGGCCTGGCTTTCCCCAGACTCACAGCGAAATTCCTCAGGGTGGGAGGCAGAAGTGGGGTCACGGAGCAGAGAAATCAGGATTTAAATGCATAGCATAGAGGCAGGCATCCTGGCCATAGGTACAACACGCAGCTCAGAGAAGACAAGGGACTAGCCCAATGTCACCCAGAAACTACTGTGAAAGATGGAATAAAACGGCCACACTCTTTGTCTGTAACATCTCCTCAACATCATGGGCTTTCTTCCCTGAGGCACGTTAGTCATGGCTGCGGTGAATGCCACGGGTTATTTATTTACTTAGGGACCTCCAAAGCTCAACTTGCCTTAAAAGTTATTAGAAGCTTCAGAGCTCTCTGCAGCTCAGGGAGGACCCTTCAGTCAAACTCATTTCAAAAGTTAATGGGAAAAAGCTAATGGATTTTGAAGGACAGCAGTAATGTATATAAGCTCTTTTCAGGGGGTTGGGAGGAAAGTAGAATCTTGAGAAAGTACTAGAAGAGTAATACCTTACTTTCTGCCTCAAAGCCTGGTTTCACAAATGCTTCTTTCTGGGAACAGCCCATGGGGGCTCGGCTGCGTGACCAAGCTTGCTGGGTGGTGCTGATGATTCCACTTTTTTCCAGGAGGAGAAGGAGGTGCATGGAGTCTTACTTGCTGCAGGAGGTATTGGAGAGGAGGCAGCTGCCTCTACGCCAGCAGGCTGGCCCTGGATCCCAGAAAGGGATTGGTCTGCCTCTTCTTGGTCCCTGAACATTTTAGATCTGGATCAGCTATCCTAACTCTTCCTTCCTGATGCCATCTCTCCAACCAGAGGCCAAATGGCTGCCAAGAGGTTTTTTAGCCTGGAGGCTGTAACGTGGGGCTGATTTTGGAATCTAGGGTTTTTTACCCATTTATATAGCTACAGGATGCTTTTTATTTGCTGTAGTTAGCTAAGCTTCCATAAACATGGTGTCATTGTCCTGGGTCAGCAACCTTCCAGAGCTTTTCATTTGTTATCAATACCTCCATACTTTTCTAAATGAATTTCTCACCACTAACCATCCAGGCCCCATACTGGTCTGACCATTGGTCCCTTAAACATACCTTATGCTTCTGTATCTCTGTAATGCTTCCTTGTGCCATTCTTTCACCCTAATACTCTCCTGTCTCTCCATGTTGAAATATTTTTTTTCGGCTTCAAAATCAAGATTTTGCCATAATGAACACTTTCCTGAACATTTTTGATGGAAGAGAGCTCCCTGAACTTGGATGACACTCTCTGTCCACAGATACAAGACTCTCCATTCTACCTTTGGGGGACTGAGAAGTTTTCATACTAAAATTTAACTCTTTCTCTTAGTCTTTCTCAGGTGTGCTCAGTAGAACTCCAGGCTTACAGAATACTAATATCTGCTAAAGTAAAAAAAAAAAAATGCTTTTCTTGGTTAAATAACATGAGAAGTGCCAGGTTAGAGAGGTTTCTTTCTAAAGTTTTTCTTCAAGTTCACATTCATTGCAAAACTTCAGCAGATATAATATGTGGCATTTCCCAAGCTTACCTGGCCATCATGGATGAAAATCTAGCTTAAAGAAAATCGATTTCTTGTGCTTAATGACAATAAACCTACGTGTGTACTACTGATGGTTTTCCCAAGCAGTTCTATCAGACGTCACAGTCAATGAACTAGGGAAACGTTATTTCTATAAGTGCAATTTTAAAGGACACTGTAAGGAATCTGTAGAGAATGAGAATCACCCTTTGCAAGAGGAATACTCCCTAGCAAATTAGTCAGTTGTTATGAGTCTATATTTTGAGCACAGATGTTTCTTAAAACAGGGAATATCTCCATTCACTTTTTAAACCTTGCATTGTGTATAGCGCAGATAACAAAAGTTGCAACAGAAGTATTTGTGGAATGAGTAATTTTTTAGAGCTCATCACCAAAGAAAAACTGGCTTATGTTCTAGAAAGATGACCAGCACATTTGATCAACCAATAAATATGATTAACTTCTACCCCCCATTTTTTTCCTTTTCTGTACAAAATGAAGTTACTTTGCTCTTTGTTTTCCAAGATGGCTTGGGGAGCAAGCGGGCTCATTACTCACATGCTGTGGTGGGGATGCTGAATTTGGAGAACAATGAAGGGCAGAGCCCTAAGAATCTAGGCCAGGGATGTCACTGTATCAACCCCAGAAATCCTCCCTACCTGGTAGCAGGTGCCGAGTTCTCTCCCATTGGCTGAGAAGGACAGCATGCCCATTGCCAGATCCAAGAGGCAGCCGATCTCCAGATCCACGTTGCTGCGACTCGATCGTTGGGAAGTGGCCACAATGTCCCCACCCCAGACCATGTAGCAGTTGCTGCGCTTTACACTAGGAGCCAAAGAGATGAAGGCACAGAATTGGGACTGTGGCAGTTTACAGTCAGGACTCAGGAATGAAATGCCCAGGCTTCCCAGTCTGCCTGCAATAACTTTTTCTCTTAAATGAATTCATTCGGCTTCAACCCAGTTTCCTCAGGCATGAACTACTCAGTTGAGAGATGTGGTAATCTATCAAGCTACTTTGGTCCAAAGAGAGAAACATTCAGATGACTGTTTCCTGGCTCAATGTCAGTTCACCCATCTGAAACAGATAATGAGCATGGTAGTATTCCCACCTTAGAGATTGGAAATGGAGGCACAGAGAAGGTGACCCCCATAGGCAGACTCAGGCATTTGGTATAAGAGGCAGGAACAAAAATCTGTACTAGGAGTCCTAGCCTAGCCCCAGCATCAGGGTATCTAGAAACTTAAAGCCACGTTTCTTAGAATGGCAGGCCTGGGCCAGGGAGACTTGCAAAAAATGTCAAGTGGTCCCTGATGCCCTCTCACCCCGCTGACCTACAGCAACCTCCCTCATTCCCAGCTCCCTATAGTTCTGCCCCCTGTACTCTTAACTACTAGCTTGGGTGCCTTTCTCTGTTGGCTGCCTACCAACACTCAGAATGCAAACTCTATTGGAGGTGTCGTTAGATTTAAAAGGCAACTTTAATAATCCAAAAAACTTTTAAGTCTCCAAAGCCTGATTGCTTAATTGTAAGATTTCAATTGGGCTTTAGAGAAGTGGCACAGTGGCAAAGGTGATTCCAGAGTCCCTCGTAACGGCTGTGGGTAGGGGGCAGCTATAGGGTCTCCTCCTGAGTCTAGTCCTAGGGTATATGATCTAAAGAAAGGTAGTTGCTTTAAGCAACACGAAGTGATCTTTCTCAGGTTAAACAAGAGAGCAACTCTATACCTGATGCTAGAGCAGCCCCTTTAAGCATCCTAAGGTCAATCTAATTTGATCCTGGAAAGCAGAGGTTGATTAGAATTCTCCAAGGTTCCTCCCAGCTCTACAAGTCTATCACATTTCCCTGTGACTGGAAATTCCCTTTGTAAGCATATTCACCTCCTGTCTTCCTCTCTCCTTTGGGGCATCTATTGTGCTGGGCTGATTTCTCAGTGTGAATGCCCTCAGGCAGGGCCAGAGCAAGCTGCTCCTTCCAAAGAGTTATAGCTATGGCTAGATTTCAATAAAGGTTAAACTCCAGTTATGTTACTACTGCTTTTTAGTGATCAGAGTATTAAGTTCATTGCTGACTACGACAGAATTCAGTTAATAATGCATTGAAGCTGTGAGAGCATGAAGTGCCACGCTCTGGTCATATTTTAAAGGACTCAAACTTGAAATGCCTGAAAGCATCTGAAAATTGATCCTGTATTTATTTCTTGTTACACAAAACAAAGAATTATGGAGCACCTACTAAATTACTAGGTCTTATTCTAAGTGCTAATGTGTCAGTTAATTTTCATAATATAAATGCTGTCACCAAGGCTCAGATAAATCAACTAATCTGTCTGGTGTGGCACAGCCAGAAAATGGGAGTAATCAACCCAGTTGGGATGAGCACATCTGCCTTTTGCTTCTCTGGTTAAAGAAGAAAGCATGGACTGGTCAACTACTTTTGCATACTTTGCTTTCCAGCTTAAACCAGATGTCTATAGCATCTACTCTGGGTCTCATAACATGATAGATATCCAGTAACGGTAATAACAGCAGTTAATGTTTATTATAGAGTTCATGGGTTGAAGTGCTGTTCTAGGTATTGTGTATTATTTTATTCAACCCTCACAACACTATGAAATTGGAACTATTATTTTCATTTTATAGATGAGGAAATTGAGCCCAGAGAGGTTAAGCGACTGGTCCAAAGCCATACCTCTACTAAGTGCTGGGGTCTAGTGTAAAATCCAGGCACTTTGCTTCCAGAGTCTGTGCTCTTAAACTTCTTCCCACAATTGTCCCCGACGTAGCAATTGCACTTGACCCCTGGACACTGGTCTTTGATGAACCAGTAGCATGTAAAGAACACTAATTGCAAAAAGCATTCCTGAACTTGCAGAGAGAAAGGTCAGCTTGAGAAACCACTTATTGCATCTCTATACATATGTGCATAGGGAAAGAATATTTAAATCTCAGGTGGACTCAAGGCATATCTCTTAGGTCACCTCTGGGGCATAGCTGGCCAAGGATTCTTTGTCCGGTGGCAGCACCCATGGACTGGTGAGAGGGTATGTGTATGCCTAAAATGTGTTTTCCCAAAAGATCCCTAATTTCTATTCAGTGGTGATTATTCATAACTTTATAATGTCTTTTATGTTCTTTGTGCTTTCAGCCATGACAAACTCTTGGGGTGAGGAGTTCTGACTGCTATCTGATTAGCTGCTATCTGATGTGGTACATCTTTTTATTTCTTCTGAAGTGACTTGTCTTAAGCACCCAGGGATTTTTCTCTCTCTTCTGATATCGTAGAAATTGGGACTTGGCTGGAAATCAGGGAGAAGAGTCTGAGATGGAGCCCAGACCTCCTAATTGTCCATTTGTACCTCCCATCCCTGTGTCATGTTTTATATATGTGATGAAATTACCCACTATTTTCACTAATAAGACTTCTGTCATAGTAAATCCACCCCCTGCCCCCCACTATTTACTTCAGGATTTTAAGCCTGTGCTTCATTTCCCTTTTTTAAATAGATCCTGCATGTTTCCTTCTCTGGGGGTGTGGAAAGAAAAAGACTGAGGGGCAGGGGAAGGGGAGTGAGAAGGTCTCTTACCTTTCATGGACCCGGC
This sequence comes from Cynopterus sphinx, assembly GCA_030015415.1. Taxonomy (NCBI): domain Eukaryota; kingdom Metazoa; phylum Chordata; class Mammalia; order Chiroptera; family Pteropodidae; genus Cynopterus; species Cynopterus sphinx. The sequence continues at coordinate 81,206,111 of CM057384.1, forward strand.
CTCTTTCATCTCCCAGAGTAACAGTCACCATACAGTTTTTATTCAGGTCAAACTTTTCACTGTATAAGTGATAGTCGGGAGTCACCCATCCGACCCAGACACAGGAGGGGTCCTGTCCAGCAAAGATGCGGATTGCATAGTAGCATTGCTGGAGAGAGACCACAGAAGAGTGAGTGGTCCCCAGTTTGGGGAGCATGCTCAGGAGGAAGAAATAATGCTGCAGCTCACTTGGCCCCTTTTTTCTTTAAATGTATGCACTGTTCTAGAGGTGCTGAAATGTATCCTTGTTATAATAATAGCTAAAGCATTAAGTGATTGCTTCATTATTTTCTTCAAGAAACTGAGCACATTTATTCTTAATGAAGTTACATTTATTTGTGGTCTATTTTTTTGATTAAAAGATAAAAGGGTCAGCCAGACAAAATGGGGTTGAACCTTGACACCAGTATCTATCAATTGTGTGACCTTTGACAAGTCATTTGTCTTCTCTGTGCCTCAGAGAGCGTAAGATCGTCCATCTTCTGGGGTTACTGTGGGAATTAAGTGAAGAAGTGATGCAACAGGCCTAGCATAGCACCATGCATATTTTAAATGTGACCAGCAAGAATCTTATTCCTGATGGCAGTTAGCATATAAACTCAGGACTGCAGGAGAACGTTTTAAAAAGGGTGATATATGTTTTTTCCAAAGAATTGTTTTTTTGTGAGATGCTAACAGAAGAATGAGAGAGAGAAAGAAATAAATTACAAAGTGTTGCTTTCTGATACTGTCTAGCTATAGAAGAGACCAAAACCATCCTCCTCCTTCTGGATTAATTCCCTGGTTCCTTCTCCTCACTTGATTACTTTCAACATTATTCCTGGCACTGCTCAGAGAGATGGGAGAGTTGAATTATGGAAATTTACATAAAAAAAGCAAACAAAAGGATTTCATTAAGACCCTCCCTCCCCAATGGACATTCATTTTAATCAGAAAGGCAGTGCTGGGTCCCTGGTGACAAATGGGCAACAAGTACACAACAATGCCCAATTAGATGCTCTAGGTAGGGCTTCTGTTTTACACAGAGATGTCTTTTCTTACCTCATTTGAGAAATGCCATAGACATGTTTTGGAAGCATCAAGATGAATTTTAAAAGACAGAGTAATTGGCAATTAAAATGGATCTCAAGACAGATCTTTGCTGTAAGGGGCATATTACCAGGCACAGCAAAGACTCAAATAATTAAAATCAGAATCGAGCACATTTACTTACCGTGGTTGTTTGAGAGAGTATTTCTTGCATCTGTTTCCTGGAAGGAAGATAATCCATGTTTTAGTTGTTCAGCTGTACAGAGAATTCCACAATTCTGACAGGCAATTGATCTACCTTTAATGATGAAGGCAAGTTTAGGAAACTATTTCAAATACATGAGTGATTCAAACTGGTCTTAGGATTTGATCATCTGTAAACTGCTACTACCAGCCAGAGCTATGACTTCCAACTCTTGGCCCTCAGCCCAGGCGGTAAGTTAAAGCTGGTGGGGAGGGTGTTGAAAAAATTGTAATAATGTAGGCAGGGATACCTCTGAATTCATTCTCCTGTTCTCTCAAGCAGCTGTGCTTGTTTAAAACTTGGTAGATGGTGAAACTCTAGAGCAGTGGTCCCCAAGCTTTTTGGCACCAGGGACCGGTGCTCCTATGAGAATCTAATGCCTGATGATCTGAGGTGGAGCTGAGGTGGTGATGCTAGCACTGGAGAACAGCTGCAAATACCTCCTGCTGCGAGGCTGGGTTCCTAAACGTGGTATCAGTTTGTGGCCTGGGGGTTGGGGATCCCTGCTCTAGAGAACACCTGGAGAAGACAGCCCTAGACAAGCACACTTACACCAAGGATTAAAAATAGACATTAAAGGAAAGAAAGACTAGAAAGTATATATTCCTTATCAGAGAGGAAGTCCTATTATTCATGAGTCACATGGCTGCTGGGTTGGACACTGGCCAAAGTTAATGCAAAAAAGGTCAGCATTTGCTTCCAGAAACTTCTAATTTCAGACAAAAGCAACAACAATTGTACCCTCTCCTTTCACTCCAAAATCAGTAATTGTAGACCGCAAGGAGGCTAGGGACTCAGAGGGCTCAAGAAGAGTAGAAACTTTTCCATTAGATGTGACCCTACTCAGCCTGATTGGTCCCCCAATTATGCATTGCACAAACATACATGCATGTGTATGCACATGTGGGTGTACACACTCACCCTCCTTTCTTTGCTAGACTGAAAGCAAGAGAACCTTACCCACAAAGTTTTAGTTGTGCTGAGGTAGAGTAAGAAACAGATGGAAAACCAACTTTATAGCAGACACAATGAGCACCTCTGAGAGCTGAAGGCCTTGCCCTCACCTTTTCTGGAAAGCTTCACTGTCCATACAGGGGCTGTGGCTGAAGGAGGAGTGGCACTCGATGGGCATGCTCAGGCGGCAGTAGATCATGCTGGCATTGCTATTTTGTGTGCCAAACGTCTTGTGGGTCACTTTGAGGCATGGAGGGCTGTCCATGGTGCCATCAATCCTCACGACCTGAAAACACCATGGGTCCTTACCTTATACCTTAAGGCTTGACCTTGACTCCGACCCTCCTTCCCTCATTGACATTACATATGTCAAGGCTTTCTGCAAACTACAAAAGTCGTCACCAGTGAAAACCAAACCATTACTTTCATGATCACTTGGACTCTACCCTATAGAAAATAACAGATCTGCCTTAATTTAGAGAAATTACAGATTTAAAAACACATCCCTGGGGTTTTCTGCAAGGTCAAGTGTAGAAAACAGGTAGGTACAAGACAGAGGGACAGTATCTGGATGATGCAGCATGGTGTCCACTGAAGCTGATCTTTTAGGTCAGGGGGCAAGTGGCTAAAGAAGAAAATCTTTCCAAAGATTTATTTCCCTTGTCAGTGGGCGTGAGGATATCTAAGGGAAAGAGTACCAGGTAGCCCAACTCTCAACAGAGAAATCAGTTCCCTGGGAGGGTTCTGCCTCCAACCAGTGCATTTCCCACCTCTGCCACAGCTGCAGCCTGAGCACTAAGGCCCCCTGAGGCCCCTTTAAATACTAGGAAAATTCCCAGTGGCAGCTCCCAAGTGTTACAGGGAAAAGAGGTGGAGGAAGAGAGATCAAAATGGATTTTTAAAATGTGTCTGTGGGGTTGGGGGAAAAAAAGGAAGTCAGCTGAGACTTATAATAATGTTCTTGTGATCTAAACATTTCTTGCATTCTAGAGACTAATTTTTATCCTGGGGGCCTGAGTATGCTTCAATATTTTTTCTGTGGCTTGTAATTTTTCTAAGGGTAGGGGCTCAAGATTCTATCAGTTTGTCAAAGAAGTTTGTGACCTCCAAAAGTTTATAAACCAGCCTTCTAAAATCATCATCAGGCAGAAATCAGGGCAATAAAAGTTTCTACAGGGTAAGACTGTCGGGAAAAGAGGGAGATTAAGAGTTAATGCTTACTGAATTTACATTGGAAGGTGAGTTAAGGGAACTTATAGTCAGGTGAAAGCAAGCCACCGAATCTAATGCTTCAATAAAGCTGATTTGTCTGACTTTCCATGAGCCCTCCCCTCTGCTCCCCTAAAACACACTATGAAAAAACCATGGTGGGAACGGGCCAAACAGAGGCAAGCAGATGAAGAAGCAGAACCCAAATCAGGCTCCTCACAATCTGTGGCTCCACTCAGCTCCTCCTGCAAGATGGGAACATTATCATCAACTACGTTACACCTCAGCTTAAAATGTTGGAAATGGTTGTGTAGAAATTACATGGGGCCTAAAGAACATCAATTTATGAGCACAGAGGAATCATGTCTGGGACCTATCATCTTAAGTATAGGTAATGAACTTTATTTGGGAAACAACAATTAAGGTCTCTGAACACTGCATTGCTACGACAAGATCAGCGTAGGAATGTCTGGAGAAAACACAGCTGCCTAAATGCTTGGGGACTGATCTGCAAGGCTATATCTGCAAGGTGGTTGCTATTTGTAAGACGCACCAAGCTGCTCCAATTAAGGTGTCTGCAACTATAGCTCAAAGGGCCTGAGAGGAGGTGGCTGGTAAGCAGCCAGGGCATGAACTTAGGTAAGCAGCTGCCTGATGACAGGAGCATTAATGAGAGCTTAGTGCCTTGGCCCACCTGTCCTGCCAGGGCCACCCACGATGTGTAATGTTACCTCTATTTGTGGATGATCCTTTGGCACGTTGACAAACGTTGGGAGGCGCTTGCTGAACCACATTGCAACATCTCGGTTCATGTTCACAGCAAAAGGCTCAAAGCCCTCTTGGAGGCCGCACATGGTATAAAACTTGAAGGTACTGGCATCCATCCCGAGATTCATGCGGCCAATCTGAGACAGTCCCAGAGAGCAGATGGGCACAAAGCCTGCAGAATGATGAAAGAGGTCCCTGCTTCAGCCTGCAGTACCATCCCAGCAAGTTACAAGGAGGCCAAACATTTGCTTCCTTAACAGCTTTGAGTCACCATCAGAAAGATAGGACACCGTCCTTTGTCTTTCTTCCTGGCACATAAACTCAACAACAGGAGCCACATGGAGCCTGTGGCTGCTCTTCCCATATGACAAAGAAAAGTAGTTTGATTCAAAATGATTTGAGGAAAAAACAATCATTCAGCCAAGATTATTCTTAAGATGTAAACAATCATCAGCTAGAAAAGTAAAACTGGTAAGAGAAAAAGTAAAATTCCTTATCTGTGCCTTAGTTAAAACTGCTTTTGGGCTCTTAGGGAAATTTCAAATACCACTCAAAACAGAAAAACACAAGAAGCCTAAAGAATGACTTAGCGCAAACTGCCTACATTTTCTAGGTATCAGCATCTTCCTCAGTGAAATAAGAGCTCGAATACTCCTTCCCATTTCGAGAGTTTGATTCTATGAAGTTTTAAATGGTAACACATGGCTTTGCTTTTTTAACAAGAAGCATTTTACAAACTCCCATCCTCCTAACCCACTGTTACAGTCCCCACTAAGCAGAAGGGCAAGATTTTTGAGCAGGAGCTGTAAAAATCTCCCGTCACTTCCCTCCCATAGTTCTTGCCTTTCCAAGCTTCATCTGTATTCCCGTCATATTAAAAAACTGCCATGCTGAATAGATTAAAGCAGAAGTTCAAACTGTTTGGTGTTCTTCTTTCTCGGCTATTTATAAATCATAATTGTGGACCAACAAATCAGCAGAGCTGGGAAAGCACTAATTATCCAGGATTTTAGAGGATGAGAAAGGCAGGTGGCTGAGAGCGCTTGGAAGGGGAGAAAAAGCTCCCAGGCCAGTGGCTAGCTCAGGGGTTGGAGCCCCACACAAAAAAATGGTGTTGCTCCTAGGACAGAAATGTCTATTTAAGGGGTAATTTAAAGGCCAATTTTGAGAGAATTTACTTTCACCGGTAAGAGCTTTGGATTATAGAGACTAGGGTCAAAATGTATTCTTCCTAGCACGACTGCTTATATACTGCTATCCAAGTTACACAGTTTCTATGGAAATAACTCACATGAGTGACAGTAAACCCCTCACAGGCTAAGTTGGTTGCTTTCAGAAATGATACACTCATTTAGGACACTATGTAATACTGTTTAATGTAATTTCTAAATAAGAGAGCTTTAATGCGATTGTCGCAGAATAAGGGTGATTTCTATACAGACAGCTTCCTTCAACGCCACTAAGGAGTGAGAGAAGACTGGTGGCCAGGCCCTCAGGAAGTGAAACGGACAGGTCAATCAGACAAATACCCATCCACGCAACTGTGCTTCTGGCATCTTTGTGCTAGGGACTCAGATGAAATCACCTCCTCTCTGTAGACAGAGATTTTTATAAATAAGGAATCTTTGGAAGTCTGACTCAAGTATGGAATAAGGATTGCTTGTTGGCAAATTTCCCAAGCCCCCTTTGGGACAGAGGACTCTGCTATGTGCTATGAGAAGAAGTAAAGAAGGAAGAGGAAACTGTCCCAATTCCAAGGAGCTTATAGATATGGAAAATAAAAGTGTGAATGTTGTGCTGTAAAAATCCCAAGACAGTTTTTTGTTTTTTTGCTAAGGGGTTAGGGGGTGGTTAAGTCAACCAGAAACCTACCACTATAGTACTTTATCTTGGAGCCATGATGATGAAGTGTTCCAGCCCTGATATGAGTAGAGACAGGACATCTTAAGAAAATCTCTCTTCTCCTTTCTTCTCTATTACCTTGAATGGTGGAATGAGTGAGCAGCAGGTGTAAAAGCCTGAGTGGGAGAAGTATGGATGAGGACTTTGAATAACTCAGGCCATATGAATAACTTCCTAGTCCGAGACCTACTGACAATGTCAAGATACATACAGAAGAAACAAAAGGGAATATTTATATGAAACCCCTTTCTCCTAAAGATTCAGGCTCCTTATCTTTCCAAAGCTACCAGTAGACAAGGATAAAACTGAGGACAAAACCAAGGTCATGGGAAGAGCAAACGATAAACTAGAATAAGATTCTATACCCTCTGACTCATATAGACCAGCTGCCAGTCAGCATGCAAGAGAGGGGGTGAATGTCACAGGGGATGATGCCCCTGATTTAAGCAGTAGTCATGCCCCAGGGAAGGGGGCTGCATTTATTACAGGGTAAAGTGCTGTCCCTACAGAGTAGAAGCCCTCTCTGTATGGGGGAGTGCTCAACAGTGCATAAGAAGTCATGGTTATGAAAGCAAGAGGAGGGAAAAAGCGTTGGGGACCTCCTGGGGCTAAGTGGGCACAGCTGGGACAGCACTATAAAGCAGCTGGTGAGAAGCTAAATCCAAATCTTAAGTCAGAAAAGAGAAAACCCCAAAGGACAGAGAGAAAAGATAAACCCTCATAAGGCATCAGCACTTTGCTCCTGGGGGGCACTTGATAACTGCATATATTTCATCAGCTCCTTGTACTTGGCCTTCAAGAAACTCCAGCTAATGATCTCTCCATTTCTAAAACTCCTTTACTCGAGACATTAAAACTTCACTTAACTTTATAACTCTGCATGATAGGCAAGGAGGAACAATGATGATAAAGCTCAATAGCTAGTCTTAAGTACTCTCTAAGTATCAGGAACTGGGCTTCGGGCTCTCCAAATTTAACTTGCTGAAAGTCTGTCACCTAGTAAGTGGCAGAGCCAGCATGTGAATAAGGCAGCTTGAGAAGCAGTCCCGAGCAAACAATGGGGGACTGAGGCCAGGATGCCTGCTAATTTTTAACCACAAGGACTTACTCTCACTCCTCCTCCACTTTTCAAATGATTTTCTTAAGTGTCATATAGTTGACCAGTGTGCCTCTAGATCAGGCAGCTGGAGACCCACAACCACAATACTTAAGACCAAAGACTCCAAGATGCTTAAAGAAAAAGGGCTACTTATCACAAGTGGCCACATGGTTCCCTGTAGTTGCCCAGGATAAAAAGTTCCATTTGGTAAGGCCACATGGCAGTACAAAGATTTGTACTTTGTACAAATTTGTACAAATTTGTACAAAGTATAAACAAAGATTTGTACTTTGCACACAACCCGGTTAACCCATAGCTGCAAATGAGACTGGAGAAGTAAGAAGACAGAAAAGTAAAGGGAAACAGAAATACCCCCTCCCTATGTGCAACTAACAGATGCAATTCTGCTGACATCTTTGAAGAGGTTTGAGAAAATCTGCAAGCAGTATTACCTTGAACCAAGATGTGCATAGAGTTCTTGATCCAGCAAGAGAATGGCAAGAACACATGCACCAAATCCTGTAGAGGACCCCAGGTTCTGATAAACTTTGTATCACAGGCCTCATGCTGATTTTGTGATTAGGAAGGGGGACAGCTAGGAGGTCATCTTTTTATACTTCAGGAGCTTGGAAAGAAACCAAACCATGGATCTATTATCAATCCATTTCAAACTCAAAAAGGACATGAGAGCAAATCATTACCAGTAACAGAAAAACAAATCTCGGAGAGAGATGATTAGATGACTGCCCAGACCATTCCTGGGTGTTTCTGAGTTTCAATCCAACAGCATGTGTTTTACCCATTAATTTACCCTCTTTCGTGTTAAGCCCAACAAAGGTAGAGTTCAGGGACAGCGCTGAGATGGTCGCCAGCCTTGTAGAAAACAGAGGAAATAAGAAGCATGTTTCCCTGCCACAGCCACCTTCTGAAGCATAGCACCCATCTGGAGAAAAGATGACAGGGGAACCCTTGGTACGAATGTGTTTTCATGCAGATGGCAGCTATACTTCTGGCAAGTAAGTTTCATCTGAGGCCTACGGAAGAGCTGCCAGCAGAGCTAGGGGAGCTGTTAAAACTCTGGCAGGCCAATGGCAGGGACAGTCCAGGAATCTGCCCCGGCAGACACCAAAGCTGTAACAGGAGCTGAATGTCCCTCTGGGGAGTGCCTGGTAGAGAGGAAGAACGGGAGACTGGCACTAAAGCCTCTTCCAGCCATCACATTCTGAAGTCTGGCAGGATGTAGGTGATTTTATCTTCCTTTCCTTTAACTGGAATAAAAAAAAGAACAGCAAAGGTTTCATGATAGAAGCTCCTGAGCTTCTTGAAGCCTCTAGGTGACAATACTGAGCGCTGTAATGGCTCAGGCCAAGGATCAGCATAGGGAACAATGATTAGAAAAATTCTAATGAGGCAGATAATAGTACATCATCTATGACGCAGAAGAGGATGGAGATAACTTATAAATAAGCCAGAGAAAAAAATGGCCATGAATATTAATGCTTGCCCCATTCCTTTTCTTAAAGGACTAAAAACTTCCCACAGCACAACTCCCACTGGGCTAATGGCCTGAATCGTGACTGGGAGGCTGACGACCAGAACACAAGCACATCGGGGATTTTGTTTTAAGGGGGCCGCAATGCACAAAATGTTTTATTTTCAACAGATGCTTTTCCCAACAGCTCAAGGCAAGAATTACTGCCTCTTTTCACTTTATACAGCAACAGAGAGATGCTATATGGTTATTCCAGGCCTCTGGGCTATTGTTACTGAAGAATGGCATGCGGACTCTCTTTCAACTGCCCTTCCTGAGCCATCGCAGAATTGAAAGAGCCTTCCAATTATCTTGTCTCTGTGTTATTAAAGTGTGATAGGATTCTCCAGTATAATGTGTTAACATAACAGTATAATTCTATCATAAAACAGCTTCCTAGTAATAGACTTTGTTATTCTGAAGGTCGAATCACATCCCCATGTACAAAAAGTCTATGAGGCACCTCTTTCATTACAATAACTCTAAAAGCAGAGTTATTCTAAAACATTCCTCTACTTTATAGAGTTCTCCTGCTCAAACCCTACAACAGCCCCCCCCACCACCACGCCTTAGAGACGTAAGTCCGAGAGTGCTTGGTTCAGATTAGACAATAAAAGTACCTTGACTGAAAAGACTGACTCTTGGTATTCAAGGCTGTCATCTGCACTTTGTCTGTCTCTCCAGCTTTGTCTTCCATAAGTTCCATACACAAACCTTCCAACCTGTTCCACCTTTTCCTGCAGTTTCCTGATTCTACAGCTATCTACTAGTTATATCTCCTGAGGCGACACCCTTCACTTGAGGGGTAGATATCTCAGATTCTTTAACATTCAGTGCCAACCCATTCTTACATAAGATCTTCATTCTGTATTAGCCATTTTCCATTTCTAACCTACTGCTTTGCATTATTAGTTACATTTTCATATTTTCATTTTACTTATTTCACAATTAGAAAAAGAGTTACTACAACTACTACTTGTAGTATATGTACATACAAACCAACATATGGGGCTCTCAGAAAAATTATCAAAGTTTTAAGGTACTGTTGGATATACATGTTGCAAACAATAGGTATCTGTAAAAAGTGTAAAGCTGGTTTATAAAGCTAAAAAAACCAAAGTCTCTGGTCTGAATGGCTTCTGATTCAGTAGTTGTACTGGAGCCTGAGATCCTGCATTTCCAAGTGGACTACACTTTGAGTAGCAAGACTTCGGACTTTACAAAGTTCTTATCGCTCTGTACAACAGACAAGAATTTCATCTCTTATGCTGAGCCAAAGCCTCATAGAGGTTACTTTTCCTGGTTCATGCACAGGAGAGCCAGGGTAAAGTCTCTTGTCTTTGGATTCCTTCTGCCCCAGGGAGCCTCTTTCCTTGGGGATAAACTTGAATCTTCTAGTTTTTAATTTTCTTTCACACCTCAAGAAAAGGTCACTGGCTGTGGTGGGTCCTCAGTAAATATCTGTTTCCTAAGATTGGTGGCTGAAGATGGCTTATCTACACTGCCCTCATGTCCACCTACACATTTTCTCTCCTTTTGCCTCTGAACCAGCCCACAAGCCTTTCTTTCTGCTGGCAACATCTTTTCCACATGTCTCCATAAATAGGGTTCTTTCTTTAAAACTCTGATTTTAAACCCTTTCAGAAAGCATTAAAATATGACCCCATCTAGCTATAGTCATCCTGTCTTTCTAGAAAAATACAATGACTTTTCATGAACTCTCAGAGATTTAGAGCTATCAGGAGCCCTTGTCATTTATCTAGGGGGACTGAGATGCAAAGATGTTAAACCAAATTGACCTAAGATGTCCAGTTTGGGACAAGCAGAGGCAGGAGGTGAACCCCGGTCTCCTGACCCAGGGCAGCTTCTTTCCCTCTCAATCACTCTGCCTCCTTCTCATCTGTAATGAAGCAGCAGCATGTGGCAAAAACAGGGCATATGCACAGTGGGTATTAAGTCACTGCCACAGAACTTTATATCTGAGGATGTTGGAACTTATATAGTCTAACCTCTTACTTTCTGGTATAGATGAGACAGTGAAGCCCAGAGAAGTCAAGCTGACTCTTGGGGAGCCACATGGCTTGTTAGGAGCAAGTCAGCTGACTCACAGACCAGTGCTCCTTCTCCTGTATGGCAACAACCTTTGTACATAATGTTGTTCTGCAGACAGCAAATAAAAAGTGCCAATTGTTCCTTTGTGTAGCTGGAAGCACTGCCCTGATTGCAGTCTATTTATGGCCATTAAAAAATACAACTGTGCTTGGGTTTCACAGCGTGTTTGAATTTCAAAACGAATTGTATTTCATTCAAGGGAACAGCTAAGTCAAAATTTGTGTTTCAATGGTTTTCACCAAAGCATCAAGTTCAATTTCACAAACATGCAGACAGACAATTCAAATCAGAATAAAAGGATAATTCTTTAATTCACTGAGTTTTCTATTCTGCCAGGGACATTAGTCCATGTGCAATTAGCATTTCCTTTGTAATACTAGGAAACCTAGGAAATCTTAAGCTGCCAAAGAGCAAGGCAGGGAATTAGAGGAGAGCTTCTTAATCAATCTATCTGGAGGTTCAGAACTTATATTTATACAGTACATACCAAATATCCCTATTTTTTGTCTTGATTTCTTCAAAAATGATAGTATAAGAGCTAGTCTTCACCACCAGGGTCTCAAATATGCAAAGGACAGTGCACCTTAACCAAGGAGATAGACGAGCTCACCCAGTTCTCCCTGGATTTTCCTTTAACTCATGGAGTTGGAATGGGGGGAAGGTGGTAGATTTACCATTCTCAATCTCGTAATCAGCAAAGGCAAGTTCAGAGCCTTTGTTGGTGATCAGCAGCTCCCCATTCAGTGTGAAGATCATTGAAGCATCATCCAGGTTAATCATACATCCAACCACATCTCCTGGCTGCCAGGTACGGCCAAAATACCCACTGCCTTGATGCCAGCGCTGGCCCTAGGAAATAAGACCCCAGGGATTAGAGAAACAGAAGTCCTAAAAGCCACCAGGCAGCTGGAGAAATGACCAAAAAATTAATTTCTTCTAACTGGTAGTGGTATCTGGTTTCTACAAGGTACTCAACTCTCTACGAAGCACAAATCACAGGGAGGAGTGATCTGTCTTACAGATGAATGAAACTGAGATACATAAGTCTCATGAGGAAAGGTGGCCCAAGTCTCTCAATACCCAGTTAGCTACGACAATATGCAGGACTCCCTCTAGGGCAAAGTGGTAAGACTTCCCCAGATACTGGCTGCAGAGTGTTCTGTGGCCCTCCTTTGGAGTGGAGGCAATGGGCCCAGGTGCAAGGGCAGGTATGCAGGTGATTACAGAAAGTACTTGGTGTACAGACTCCCCTTCCCCAGAGCAGAGAGAAAAGTGACAGTCAGTAGGTAATGATCATTCAATGACTTAAATTAGCCACTGGTGGTGGCTGCTCATTTTGAAGCCAGAGATCCACATACTAGGTACTTCCAACTCCCAGGGAAATGTTTGGAGAAAAAGACACTTGGACTGAGGATGTGTCCAGACTCACCCGGCTGCCTTCAAACACAAAGGCTTGGTCATCGGCTCCCAGTGCAATGTCAGGCCGACAGCCTGGCCTGGCCCAGCCGACACGCATGTCTCCTCCAGTTATCACCTCAAATTCGAAATACCACTTTCCGGATCTCACTGCATAGGATCGCTCTACCCGGAAGAATCGAATCTTGTCAATGCTGACTTTCTCCACAGCTGGGTCAGCTATTGAGAGAAAGAAAGGAAACAGAGAGTACAGGAGGAAAAGAGAGCATATGGAACATTAATAATTTGGTAGTATTTCTCAAAAGAATTTGACAACAAAGACTGATGATAGATCTCCCACTGTGTCTAATATAACATTCTGTTCACCACATAATCATCATCATTTTCATCATCATATCCTAACAACAATGCAAGCTACAATTCACCAAGTGATTAATTTGCAGTAGATCCTTTAGAGATTACATCTTTTTTTTTTCTAGCAATAATCCTATGAGGTCAGTAATATCATCTTCATTTTATAGATGAAGTACTGAGGCTCAGAGGTTGAAAAGTTTGTTCAAGGTCAGAGGTAATAAACTGAGAAAAGCAAGGATTAGAACCCAGGTCTGTCTTTTTCCAAATTCATCCCCTTAACCACCTGTAATACTGCCCTAGTAGCCTAGTACCTCCTGGTATGAAATGACAATGACACGTTTATCAACTCTAAAATGATGATTATAATCAATGCTAGAATTTCATTTAGGGATAAGGTTACCCATTCCAAAAGTAAGCTGACATTCACATGTTTGAAAAATAAATGATGGTAACTTGGTTTTGTCACAAAAAGACCCTGAAAGCTCAGCTACCCTGAAGGATAACTTGTTCCCTGTGGAACTGGGTCATAGTTGTGGTCATCACAGACACAGCTGTCAATGGGACAGTGTTTTATTGCCAAACATGATTTTCCTCCCCCTCCCCCACTGAGTTTAGTGCTCTTTAGCACCAATATCATTTTTAATGGTACAAATTAGACTACTCGAAGTTAGCGTTTCCCCAGAAAACAATCTGTTTGGTCAACTGGGGCCAGAATGAACGATTTCTGCTCATTACCTAATTCTTGGTCTGATGGCTCAACGTTATAGCCGTAACCAACAAACGTCCGAACAGCTTCACGAAGGCTGTCCCTATTTGACTTCTTGGTACGCTCATCCAGTAATGCATATGGCACCAGACGGGGATTCCTTTTGTTCTTCAAATCCTATGTGAAGCCAGAGAAAAGGGGTTCTGAGAAAATATACTTTATGAATAGCGTGTCCCACTCATACAAGCCGACAAGAGTCCTGTCTTCCTCATATGAGTATACTTGCTCTTCCCCCAGTGCCTTGATATTTAGAAATATACTTATTTACTACTCCTCTTCAGAATTAAATCAATTACATGGAAATTTACTAATGTTCAAAGCTAGCATTAAAAACCACATTTTAAGAATGCAGTCCTGTGAATAAAATGAAGTGTCAGGAAACTGGATAGAAACCTCTATTCCCAAGGCAAAGCAGATGGGGATTTATGTAACTACTACCTGTGGAAAACTATGCCACAATTTAAACTGTTAGAGACTCCTTACAACAGCCTCTTAAGAGAGAAACATCATTGAGAAACATCTATGCTCATAGAGAAACATCAGAAAAGGTGGCAGAGCCACAGTGGGTCCATTTTATTGCATTGGGCACACATTTATATTAGAGTTCCCTTCAGTTCCTTAGGGAGGACTAAGAAGAGACAATAATGACAACTGCAGTGATAAGTGGTAAATAAATATGACTGACAAGCTATTTGAACCCCCACTCTCCTCCCTGAAATGGTTTCTATAGCTGTAATAATGTTCTTAGCTTCCACACATATGTAGGTTCAGAGGCTCAGATATGAATGAAAATGTGTGCACACAGCTACCCATGAACTTCCCTGACACTAACCCTAGTACTTACTGAGATGAGGGAAGCATTTCACGAAGAGAGGTGTGCGCTAAATGGTCTGGAGCTAAACCCTGGCTCTAAACTTTATCAATTCCATGCTGTACTCTGGCTCTTAGGCTGCCTCCTGCTCAAGCTAAGAATCTTGGCTGCCCAGGAATCTTGGTGGATTGAATGATAGACTGAAGTCAGGGGGCACAGACTTCTGAAAAAGTTGTTTTGACAATCTCTTGAGTTAGCATCCCTCCTTTTCACTCTCAGTGGTAGATATGTGGGACCACCCCAGAAATATGGCTGAGCTATGACATTGATTTACCTTACTCTGGCCTTGGAGAGTGGCAGGAAAGCACATCTCTTCGCAAGGTATGCAGCAGAACAGGAGGAAATGAGAGCAGATGCAGCCAGTGGGTACATACACAGGGCATCATGATCACAAATGAACCAGACTAATGATGGAAAGGTAAGTCTATCCTTTTCTATAAAATTGGAACTGTGCCTGGAGTTAATGTCAATGTGACCATTACAAATGCCATCCAGTCCCATGATTCTATAAATGATGAATGTGCTGAGGCAGGAGGGCTAGAGTGCAAGGACAACCTCTATTTTCCAATCTAACATCCACCAAAGAAAAATGGCATGTTGATGGATGAGCACATCTCCTAACTTTTCCAGCGGGCATGACCTGGCACTCCTTACCTGTTGAATACCATAAGTCCATCCTTGTTTTATTCTGTCCTTTGCCCAAACATTATGTGCATTTTCTGCAAGCTTATCCACTAAAATTTCCTGAGGAGGTAACAGCTTCACATCAGATAAATCCAACGGGGCTGGCTTATAGCCATTGGACATCATGTAGCTACAGGTAAATAGAAAACAAGACATTTTGAGCTGATCTGTATAACTCCCCCATTCCAGATTTTAGACCAATAGTACACGGTAAGAACACTCTTACAATAAGGCTACAGTCACAGGTTCTACCCTGAGATAGAATGGACATCTCAGTTCTATTTGAAGTCCACAGATGAAGCCCCTTATCTACCATCCTTTTTGCCAATGTGTGCGACAGTTCTAACGGAGACTATTGCAGAAAGTGGATGGATGGTCAGTGGAAATCCAACCTTATTTCTACAAAAACACTTACATTCCCTATAATTAATTACACATTTAGCATGCTGTAACATTACCAGAAGCTCCTTCATCCCACTTGAAAACACAAGAGGTTCTAGCTATATTGGCAAGCATAGGACATTGAGCCAAATGGTTTGTTATAAACCAGCAGAAAACGATCGCTTAGTCTTAGAAAGTTGAACTTTCACCTTGAAAAATTTTTTAAAAATCAGGGCATTAGACAAGTTGTGAGCTTGAAGTGTCCTTAGTGGTTAGGTGTCCAGTCCAGGAGTCAGAGCTTCAAATGTCCTTATTTGATAGCTAATGTGAAGTTGTGAAAAAGCTTAATACAAGTCCAGGTAGATGCATTATGTGAATGGAGAGGACAAGGGAACACTATGGAATGACCCTAGGGTCAGGAGCTGATCATGGCCATGTGGGAACATGAGTTCAGAGGCACCCATGGCTCCAGGGCTACTGAGTACCCTGACCAGGCCAGATCTTAAGTGTGATAACTTATAGACCAAAACTCACTCTACCCAGGAACCTTCAAGCAGAATTAGATTCAGAGTCTACTGTAGGCTCCCATCCCTTGTCCGCCTTGCACTGACCACAGAAGCCTTGGGCAGCAGGCTGCCCCTCCAGCTGCTGCATCTCAGATTTGCTACTCTCAGCTTCCAAGAGTGGAGCTTGGAAGCTTGGGAGTTTAACAGGAAGAAAGGGGAAGAGAAGCAGTTGATTAACATTGGCACTGCCTTGGCTCATAACTAATTATGACACCTATGTGAATGCATATACACCCAAGGCTGGAGTAGGTGAGGCGGAGTGTGTAAGTGAGCCAGTGGATGCACCAGTGAGCATGTATCTGAATGTACCAGCCCATGTGACTCTGTGAATATACGGGTGAGAGCTAGAGTAGCACATATGCAGATTTAGGGGGCCAAATTAAATCTTGGCAGAGACACCCATTTCCACAAAGGATATATAAGGCTGGCATAATGCCAGAGGAGTGAATCTTTGCTATGGCTACCAACCATTTCCCAGCTCTTATGCCAAATGTTATTTTTATAGACCAAAGACAGTGCATGCATCTCAGAGTGCCACATCTTGGCTCAAAACTAACAATAGCAGTTTGGGCCTGGGCAGGAGGAGCAAAAAAGGGAAAGCCTGGAAACACTTATACTTTAGTAGGCTTCTGCCTGGGGGGTTCAGTGCAGTCTAAGTAACTGGAGGAGACATCCTAAGTTGGTGCTAACAAGCACCTGGGGCTGTCACCTGCCTTCACGCATGGGCTTCCCATCCTCCCAGTTTAAAAATTCAGACTGAAGCACTGAAGTCTTGAACTATTAAAAAAAATCACCTACTTTTTGGACAGTTTGACCTTCTTGAGATCCTCTTCAGCAGCTGGATTAACATGAGCAATGTGGCACCCCAAGGCCAGGAGGGTTCTGTTATGCAAAAGAGGGAAAAGACCACGGTTGGCTGCTAGATAAAGGACAGCAAGAACCCTACCCCGCATCTGATTGATGAAAGCAGCCAACAATCATTCATTTAGACCAAAGAGCCACCAAACTTTTTCCATAAAGGGCCAGATAGTAAATGTTTAGGCTTTGTGGGCCTTAGGTCTTTTACAACCACTTAACTCTACCATTATAGAATGTAAGCAGCTTGGCTCTGTTACAGTAAAGATTTATTTATAAAAATAGGTGGCTGGTTAAACTGGCCCATGGTTCACAGTTTGCCAACTCCAGATTTAGATGACAGCAAGCATAAGAATAGAAAAAGAGAAGGCTGTCAATGGCCCCACTTTGAAACATTTTTGAGTTTATAAATTTACATTAGGATTGCATCCAGCTTCTCTGATTCCAGGGAACAGATAGTATCCTAATAGCAAATCTACGGGTCAGCAAATATTTACTGCATGCTCCCCATATGGTGCCTTGAGCCATGCTTGACACTAGAGGTACCAGAGCTGCACTATCCAGAAGCATCAGGGAGATTGAAGACACCACATACAAGAGAGCCTTGAGAAAAGGCACCACTGCAGAGCATTGTTATGCCAACAAACCTACAGTATTAAAATGTTCTACACTGACAAGTAGAGAACAGAAACACAACATGGAGAGAATAGGTAACAAGCACAAAAGGAACCGAAGATGGGAAATCCCAACTTGGGCTAAAATTATTAAAGTATGAATGAGGCTTTTAACCATGGATAGGATCACAGAGAAGCTATAAGATGTTTTTAGATTAAATTTTAGTGAATCAAACCACTTTTTTCTCATTGGTTTTAACAAATGCCTTATCTTTTGTTTTGATTTTACCTGAACTATAAGAGGCAGTTGGTCCTTTGATTCTAAGTCTTTTTTTTCCTGCCTATATTTTCCCTGTCCCTGGCAAAAAGCAAATAGCCTCTACAGAAATATATAAATGTTAAATAACAATGGTGGATGTGCTACTTACTATGTTAAATCCTTGTGTGGCATGAATAATCACCCTCTAATTTATCAGAATGCATCATGTTTTTGAGGCAAGAGACATATCTTTGCAGTTTAGTTATAAGGCATTAAATCATCCACTCACTCTTTAGTCTAAATTCAATTCAATTAAACACTCACTTTAAGGTTTCAGTTGACATCTGTAGGTTATAATTCTTCTCAGTTTCAGGCAGCTTTGAAAACTCCACAAGGCAGGGGTGTTGTCTTTTATTGTCATCCCGTATCTAGGTGACAATATAGAGAATATAATTTAAGTTTGACAGCTGGCACTGCATTGAAAAACAGAAAAGAACACACTTTGAAACATGGCCCAGACAATCTATATCAGGAAAGACAAAGACAGCTATTTGCTGATAGGCAAATAGATGATCTTCTCCTTAGTAAATGATACATACAGTCCCCAAGTTGTCAGAGGCTTGTGCTCTGTAGATTTGTTTCTAGTCAGGTGTCTGCATTCAGAACATACTTTCCCAGGGAAGAAATGTTACACATGGTAGCCATGCTCCTCCCTGCCCCAAATTCTTCAGAATATAAAACACTACAGAATGTGGCTCAGTGCTATCCAAGAGAAACATGAACAGATGAACCACATTTGTAATTTCAGATTATCTAGTAGCCATATTAGAAAAGCAAAAACAGATGAAATTAATTTTAATAATGTATTTTTAACCCAATATATCAAAAATATTACCATTTTAACAATATAAGACACAACTTATTAGACATTTTATATTATTTTTCATAGTAAGTCTTCAAAATATGGTGCACATTTTATATTTACAACACATTTCAATTCAGACTAGTCACATTTCAAGGGCTCAGTAGCCACATATGGCTAATGGCTACTGTACTGTACAATGCAAATCCAGACATTAACTAATTCATTCACTCATTCCACAAATATTTGTTGAGTGTCCACTATGTGGTAGGCATTGAGCTACAAGATAGTGGCTTGGGATAGCCCAAACCCCATAAAGTATATAGTCTGATGGGGCAGGGAGCAACAATAAAATAACCATAGAAATAAAGGTAAAATTGCATTTGTGCTTAGTTCGCAAAGGAGAGGTATGTGATGTGATAAAAGCACACAGCAGAGAGGTGGTCAGATTCAAGGAGAACATTTCATTGTAGCTATATCAATAGACACGTGCTAGAGGGCAGAAACCCTTCCAGTAACTAAGCTGAACTGTGCATAATTTCAGGGTGGCAAGGTTATGTGAAGCTTCAGAACTCACCTATCCTTTTGCCTTCAGATACGACCTTACGCAAATTACAGAACCAAGTCAAATTACAGCCTCTTTGAAAAATGTTTCCTAGCAAAAGAGTTCCCTCAACCTCCTCTAAGTGTCCATTAATCTTAGTGATAATCTGAAAACCACATTGAACAAATTCAGATTCAAAACAATAAATCATCCTCTTCATCACCCATGCAGAGAGGATAGTTTTTCGGAAAGGAGAAGGAGATAAGAGGTATCTAAAGGAGATGCTGAAGAACTACCACACTCAATGTTCCCTGAACAAAGGAAACCAGCTTTTGGGAGTAAGAAGAGATTAAATAGATTCCTGGGACTGTCTGTGTAGAGCTGGTCTTCTCAGCACTTCTGATCACACTACACAAACAATGGGGCAAGCCTGCTACTGAATCAGTGGAAGCTAGAAAGGTGGCAGTAAGAAGGGTTTGAGTTTGGCCTCAGGTGGTTCCCTTCCTCATTCAAGTCTTTGAAGAACTCTTCCAGATAACAAGGCAACCCAGCCCTCCACCTCTGCCTGGCCATGGGAACACATACCTTGCCAAAAGTCCAGCCAAGCTCTATTTTATTCATTCCCCAAAGCTCATGGATGTTTTCAGCCAGTCTGTCTCGGATCTTCTCTAGGTGAGGTGGCAAAACAACCTAAAAGAACAAAGAATCAGTGAGAAGTCAGGACTACAAGAGCCAACTCTACTGAAATCTATCATAAAGTCTATATGGATAAGGTGCCCCAGTTGAAATCACTACACGTCACCCAGGAGCAGCTATAATCGAAGACTCTTTCCTCTCTTGGCTTCCTCTCTACCCATTCCCTCTCAGTCTTCTTTGCAGATATTAGTGTGTTCACCACCTGTGAATGCCTCCCTGGGCCTTTCCTCCCCTCTCTCCATTCTCTCTCCTTGGGAGATCTCAACCAACCAGAGATGGTCACTCCCAAGTAGGTTCATGGTCTCTCCTGAAGTTCAGACCCATGGTTCTAATTGTCTGAAGGATCTTCCTACCAAAGTGAAACTCAATATGTCACTCAAGATGAATTTGTTATCTTACCTTTGAAACCTTTTTTCTTCCTATTTTTTCTTTCTTTTTTTTGTTTTGGGGCCCCACCATTGCTTCAAGCCTGGAAGTTATCCCAGTGTTTTCCCTCTTGGCATTACCCCCCAATCCCTCAATCTAATCAGTCACAAAATCCACCATGTTAATTTCCTAAGTGTCTTTCTGAAGGATCCCCTCCTCCACATCACTCAACCTCATTATTTTCTCCCTAGACCCTTGCAAGGGTCTCCCCCAACTCCCCACCAATCTATTTTCCATACTGGCCAGAGTGATGAGTCTACAAAACACAAAAACACATTGCAATGCTCCCCTGAGTGTCCCCAAGTGTTCCTTGATACTCCTAAGATACAGACTAGATATATTAACCAAGCATACAGTGTCCTGCTTCAGATATTTCATCATGGTCCTCCAAAATGTTTCCTTTCCAAACTTTTAAAAATCCTTCCAAAGGTCACACTGTTGCATACACAGTTCCATGCCCGGCAAATGCAACCTTGACCTTATTAATACCTCCCATGATACATACAATATTTTCACAAACACACACCCTTCCACGGCACATGGCAAATGACAACGACTCTCCTTGACCAGACTCTAGACAAGTGCTTCTGAGTCCTTTCTTGACTAAGCTCTGTCCCTGGCTTTGCCCTCAAGACCCCAGATTTAGCTAGAATTCTGCTAAATCAGTGTAGGGAGAATCCGCTACCCTTTATTTCTGATGACCTTCCATGTCTGATGAAATTTCCTCATCTCCTACCATCCCCCAGGTGATATCAGATCACTCTGGCCTGTTTTGGGCTAGAATTGTTAGGTAAGAACATTCCAAACCCTGGTGTTTCCTCTTAGTAATATTCCATCACTAACCCCACCCCAGCCTCCAATCTGCTCCTTAGTTATAAATCCCCACTTGTTGTTGTTGTATTTAAAACTGAGCCCAGCTCTGGACTGGAGTTCCTTTCCCCATATTATGATAGCTCCTAAGTAAAATTTGTTTTATTTTATTGTTTTAACGGCTGTCCAGCTCTGCTTTTCATATAAATTTAGTTATCCTAAATTTAGCTTGGATGTCACCACCTTTGGGAAGTCTTTTCCAATTACCTTCAGGGCAGGTTCCTCCGTGTTTTCCCAGAACTTTGCTCATCTCTCTCCACAGAGGTTACAAGTTTTCTCTTTTCTCCCCTATTTTCTTTAGTTTACTGCTACCATAATAAAACAAATTACAACTGTATTTGGATTTTGTTGGTTAATTAAGATAATCCCTTTGAACCAAGTGCTCCTTAGTTGATCATAGCCTTAAGGTAGATTTGCATGTCAAGGGAATCAGTGAAAGGGAAAATGCGGAGGGAGTCCTCCACAAATAACCCAAATCATTACCTGGGACAGAGTAACCCTGGCTTGATTATGCCCAAGGGTGGAGAGCTGGGCTCCTTTCTCCCCAAGCTCAACCCATAGCAGTTGGTGGTTCAAGCACTGGCACCGTTAGTGTGTAACAACAGGGCTCCAGTTAATGATATCTAGTTTATAAACTGGTTAGTGTGCCCTGGGGAGAATGGAGTTGGCTCTATGAATCTGATATTTAATTCTTTGGACAATAATTTCCCAGATTCTGAAAAATTACAGGGTCTCATTCAAGACAATAAATTGTACCTTTCCAATGAGTACTTTGATTTTCCAGCAACACCTTCTTAGTTCTAGGTTCCATACAAATCCCAACTGTGGGACCTGACAGCTACATTCTTCTGGCTTGTGGATTTATCTTGTTCTTTGATTTCCAAATATTCAAATCTGCACGTTCAGAAATTCTCACTTTTTGGTCAAGCCCTCCTTTTCTCCCTCATCAAAACTTCCCTTCATTTTTTTGAACTCTCTTAGGAGCCCATTTCTTTCAGGAAGCTTTTTCTGAGAAACATACACTTTTATGATTACTTAGAAGGGCAGCACAGAGAAGTAGGAATTGTGCTTCTGCTCATATTCACTCTCTGCTTGGTTACTAACCTTGCATCTGCAGAACAGCTAATTTAGATCTTTGGCCCTCAAGCTTCTTGTCTAGAAAAAACAGGAACCAGATGATTGATTCCTAGGATAATCTTTGGCTCACAAATTCCTCCCCAATTTCCTATCAACATTCTCAGCTCCAATTACCTTTGCAGATTCTGTACTAGGCTTTGTGAAGCAGGCAGAGAAATACTGTGGTCACTATTCTATAGGAGGTAAGAAGTAAACTCACAAACATGCACATACAGCTGAATGTAGCAGGGTCATATGAATATTATGAGAAAATATATGCAGGAGAGCTTCTACAGCTTAAAAGACCAATATTCCTGTGAACCATTAACTCAAGTGCCTCAGAGACAAGGTCCCTTTTCGTTTTTCTTTAACACCTAGAATAATGATTTTAGTAGTACTGGTGTGTAGAAAATACTGAAAGCTATTGTATGCTCCTCGTCATAATCATGTGAGTATTTCTCTCAAAATAAAAACTCTGAAAAGTGAAAAAAATGTCCATTTGTCAGAACTTTTCAAGCCCTCCTTGCTATTCCATTTCTTTCAGTTTTATTTCCAACTCTTCTCCTACATGGTCCTCTTCCTCCAAGGGACCAGCCACATGACAATATTCATTAGCCCTGTCCCCAGTCTGTCTTTTCACTTGTAGGCCCTTATCTAACCCATTCATTCCTGTTATTTCTCTCCTGAACGCCCCTCCCCAGTTAAGCTTGTTAAAGGTGCTGATTAAATTCTGTGCTCTACATACATACTCCTAGCAACATAATAATACCTGAAAGGGTGTCTCTAGCATGTACTTATATGTACTCTTCATTTTGCATTTATTACATTAGACTTTAAAAAGATAATACATTTGCATCTTAGCTCTTCCACTTGATCATGAATTCCCAGAGAAAACTGAAATCTTTCTGCCTGTGCTTCACAGACCTAGTACAGTGCTTTGCATGCAGCAAGTGCTCAGCTTGTTCACTGGTTGAAAAATCCTTAAAGAACTCAATCCATGTATATGGTAGAAACATGAAGAATAACAGTTGTTCACATTCCATGACAATTCTACAGAATGTATGATAAAGATGGTTCAAAGACAACATAGAAAGATGTAGCCCTATTACTATATGGCCTCTTGTTGGTAGCTTGAACCTACCTGACTGGTGTCTATGGGGCATGGGATGAAAGAGGCTTGGGAGAGAAACTGGGTGGTACCCAATAAGTCTCTAACACCTTCAGTATCACGTTTATATTCTTTGACAGGCTCCAATCTCATCTTTTCTTTGGGAAGTAAGGCTTCATAGCAAGGGGCATAGCCAGAAGGAGGCAGAAACTTAAATTCTCCATGACGTCCACCCATCAGGAAACGTACTCTGTTTCATTTAGGGAAACCAGAAAGAGAAATGTTATAAAAGAATTCCAGCCCATGTAAGTGAAGAATAAAGATCAGTTACCCGGACCCCAAAAATAGTTTGTTGGGAAGTGACTAAATTCAGATTCAGTAGAGCAAACATCCTAAAGCATCCAATAAAGCAGTGTGGAGAGAACCAAGCATCAATGCATGATCCTTAGTTGACCCACGCCAACTACATTATATAATAATTGATACATTAATATCACTACATTTTAAAAATCATGTTTATCTTTACTCTAGCAGGCAAATCATTACTATCAATATTATTACTATTCAAAAGAGCAACAGTGAAGATATTATTCTCTAAAAATATTGAAATCATAGCATAAAAAACCAAATTTATTTATTTGTTTGTCCGTTTATTTATTTATTTATTTATTTATTTATTTATTTATTTATTTATTTATTTATTTAATGTGCTTCTTTTTAATTTTTAAGGCGAGGCAACCCTTGGTTGACCTCACAGTTTACAAAGACCTTGTCAGCTTTCGATCCCTTACTTTTTACACCCACAGCACCTGGACTTCTTAGGTGGTCTCCCATCCAAGTACTAACCAGGCACAACCCAGTTTGGCTTCCAAGATCAGATGGGCTTGTTCAGGGTGGCATGGCCATAGACTAAAATTTTTATTTGAGAGAGATTAATCACACATAAAGAAAAGCTGATATAACTATCTCAGGAAACTAGGACATTCTTATATTAATATGCAGGCAAAAGATTTAGTAACACCAAAGTATTAAATACTAATGGTATACATGCCAGGAGACGGCAGAAATGATACATTCAGAGGCTGCAGTTCTCCACAGGAGCCACAAGGGTGACGCTGAGGAAGCATCGGCAGGTGGCTACAGCCACAGGAGGCCAAATGGGAACAAAGTGTTTGGTCACTAGTATCCCAATGCCTTTCTCAGGAGCACCATCGCCCTCCTGGTCTCCAGGCCTGACACACTGGCCCACTGCAGCAGTGCCTACAGGGACCACCTAAGGAAAGGGAAAGGACACTTGGGGGCTCATAATAATAAAAGGCACTCATTACCAACATGCTGAAGTCTTTCAATATTTTAATTTCCGGTTCTGGCTGAATTTCAGCTCCATATCTATAGGTTGGGTTAGAGTTAGGGTTAGACCCCAATGCTCACCCTGCAAGGAGGAGAGGGTGAAAGTGAACTATTTCAAAATGCAAGATACTTCATATGCTCCTAGATTTGTAACAAGAAATATAACGTTGCAAATCAACTGCAACTACATTAATAATTGATGGGGAAATATGACTGAAGTTTGAAGTAACTAATATGTAGCCCTGCAGGGTCAACAACAATTTCACACAGGAAAAATACATACACATAGCATCTGCACACAACATTCACTCCCTACATTTAACAACTATTTACTAAGCCCATGTGACTTGCAATGTTCTCTGCACGAAGGATTCAGTAATGAACAAAGCATAGAGAGGGCATCCAGCTAGCCAAACAGGCTTAATTACTGATTGGGAGACATCTGATGAAGGAATAAAGTGGGAGATGAGCAATAATTCAGGGAAGAGGGTTACTCTTAGACTGGAGCCAAGGAAGGCATCTCTGAAGAGAAGATGTAATTCACCCCTGTGAGGGATAAGGAGAAGCCAGTGAGTTCAAAATCTGGAGGAAGAGCATTCCAGGTGGGGGTACAATACAGGCAAAGGCCCTGGTATAGGGTGTTGTGGTGAGAACTTGGAAAGCCCAAGGGGGAGACGATGAGCCAGGACAGGGCAAGGCTAGATTAGGCAGGGTCTGTGAGCCATGGCAAGAAGTTGGGATTTTCTTGTAGGTGGGATGCTTCTGAGGGATTTTAAGGAGAAGTAATATAAGATTCTGTGAAGACAGGCTTGGCAACCAATTAGGAGCACTTGGAGGCACTTGACACCCATCTAGTCAGAGTGAGAGATGAGGGTGGGTTGGATTAAGTTGGTGATAAACGAGACAGGAAGAAGTGGCCAGACCCCACTTTTGTTTTGGAATTAGGAATAGAGAAGATGTGTGTGCGCGTGGAGGGGGATGAGCTATACGGAGGAAGGATTACGATCTAGCAAAGCTCTTGCAGCAACACTCTGCATTAGGCTTCTCTTCTCTTAACTGAAATATTCTGTCAGGGAAGACTTGCAAGAGAGCCTGAGTGTTGGCAGAGTAATTTTGATTATGGAAAGAGCCTAATTATGAAAATGGAAAAGAAAAGTCCTCCCCAAGTGAGAGACATTAAGGTTTCTTTTTTTTCCCTTCCCAATATAAACCAATTCTTTATCCAAACAGCATTTTATAAAATGCTGTTTTAAAATTAATTATAGAAATCATATGAAACCTCCCACTTTCCCATTTTAAAGTACCAAACAACAATGATATAGAATTAGAACCACAATTACCCCTTGTGAATGTTCCTGCATTAAATGTTATGTAATAGGGCACAATCTATGTATATTAGGAATGGGAATAATGACATTAAAACAAAATTGAATCATTAGGCTGCAATGTTACTAATTTAGTGAACCTTCAGGAAATAATGACTAAGTCTTGAAATTATTTGTTGAGAATGTCTCAATTCAACTGCAACATAACAGATTGTTACTGACATGTTGAAACTATAGGATAAAACTAGATCTTATTGGGCCGAGAAATGAGTGTGGGATGCTTTTTGCCTTCCTCTTCTCATTGAGCACACTTCCTGGGAGAAACTGAACTGGGAGGTTGTATAGCGAGTTTATCCTTTGTCCCTCACTAGTATGCAGATTCCAAGAAAAAGTAAATGGCCTCCTCCGAGGACTTCTAGATGGACTTAATTATTCATGGGCTCTCTTGCCAGCTCTTTTAAATTTTCTCTTATGTTTTAAAATCTGCTGTCGTCCTCTGGACAGATAACAAATCAAGAAAGGTGGAGTTCCATGTAGCACTTACAGAGCACAGTGCTTTCTGTTTTTCTATTTGTTACTAAAAGGAGAATGATAATTTGGTTATAAATCTTAATCTCATCCCCTCTAATGGCCATACAAACTGTAAAATGAAAAATTAACATAGCCAGTAATCAGTGTTTACTGCTCACTGAAGCATCGTCTTCAAAGGCCATTATGCTGTGCTCCAGTGGGTAGAAGGGACGCTCCTGGGTTGCTTCCAAAGCTTTGCCAGACAGAGCCCTGCCACGCAGCGGGTGGGACTGAATGGGAGCTGGTGCCAGGCACATCGTCTCCTTCACACGCTGCCCATGAGGAGCTTCCCAGAGGCTGTGGGAAGGGATCTAGTAAACTGCCACAACTATTGGTGGCCCAACTCATAGTTCTCTTTGGGAAATCCACACTGACCAGGTCAAAGGAAAGAAGTAGGGAAAATATATGATTTTGAAAGGAACAGTCCAGAGAAAGAAAGAAAATACCCAAAATCCACTTAGAAGAGCTTATTAAAATTTTGTCTCGGAGTTTTAGCAGAGTTCCAAAGGCAAATAGTTTGGTGAATGCCAATATTTTCACATTGAAGTGAGGTGCTGGATCAACTATGGAGGAGTTACCAAAAAGTTGTGAAACTAGTGCTGTCAATTTTAGCCCACTGCAAACCTCAACAGGGATAAGAAAGGTAAAGAATTCACGTGGAGAGATCTGTCAGGGAGGAAGAGAGGCAGGTTCTCTCTCATTTGATGTCAAAGAATGAGGACTCCAAGGAACTATTTAGAAGCTTCAGAAGTGTGTCTAGTGAGAGACACATTTGCCTAGTGACAGAGCAGGGTGTGTGTGTGGGGGGGGGAGGCTCATGGGAAAGAGGGAGAGATGTGGGGCCAAGGACTGTGCTCCTGGAAGACCAGAGAAAGACTCCATCTAAAAAGGAATTATGCTCTGAAAGGCAAATAACTGGGCATAGATTAGAAATCCACAGGATGAGAGAGGTGAAAGTCCTATGCAAGGGGAGGGGGAATGCAATGGAAAGTTTGGGGTCTGCCAGAGGGAGCAAGCAGCACACACAGGTGGTAAGCTGGTGCCAGAGGAACTGCAATGAGAAAGCCCAGGGCTTTCCAAAACAAACAAACAAACAAAAGCAAAAAAACTACAGAAGGGCCCAGGAAGAGAAAGTGGCAACGATTGCACAATTGCTATACAAAGGTCTGATGCTATGAGACAGCTGCGCCAACTCCCTAGGACCTGCCTTCCTCCAGTGATGCCGCCCCCTGGGCTCTACTCTAGAGGGGTCTGAGAAAGGAGCTGGCTAACCAGGGCGAGCCGGCACACAGGGACCTCAAATTGTAGGCGGAAGTGGGGGAAGGCTCAGACATCATCTAGATGCAAATCTGGAGTTTTTATATTCAAAGAGATGAAACTTTAAAACTGTTCTTAAAAGGAGCAAGAAAGGCTACAGAACCTGCTTAAGAACTTATCCAGAAGTCCAGAGCATGAATTTGAAGGGGCAGGAGAAACAATGAAGTTCCACCTATTTAGTCTACTCCTTTCAATAAATCTGCCATCTGACACTCAATATTTATCTTTTAAATCCTTTGCCTCATTCATAAATGAGAAATTTCCAAATTGAATCTAAGTCTCTTTTCTCTAGCTGTATTCTGACCTGCTGCTTGAGTCCCACTGAATCTCCCGACATCAAAAAAAGGTTAAATTGAAAAATAAAAGGCAATTTAAGTATTGAGTTCTTAAATGAATTAATAATTTTAATATTAGTTCTTCCTTATCGTCAGATTTTTCTCTATATTAATGGACTTTTAAAATCAGTTTCATTCATCAATTTAACATCTTCCACTAAAGCATTTGTATGTCTTCTGGGGGTTCTTCCTATCACTCAGACATTCCATCAGCTCTCAAAGAAGGTTTTTTTTTCTTCCTGAAGCGATTACAGTAAGCAGCTGTGTCCTTAAGATTCCTCCACTTCAGAATGAGCAAGAGCTCTAGTAATAGCCACCTGGGAGTAGTGAATTTTCCGGATGTGAAGGGAAATTTTCTATTGACTTGACTAGTTTTGAAAACAGCAAACAGTATTGAAAAATCCTCACTAGCTTTTTCAATTCCATCTTTTGAGGTCTGTGCATTTTTGCTTGTCAGTTTGCAGAAGAGATGAGAATACCTATTGCAAATTCCTGGATTTAAAAGACTGACCCGTGAATAAAAAGTACAGTAAAAATCAAAGCTTTACTGTGCTCAGAAAGGATGACTAGGTTTCCTTATGCACAGCTTTCGAGCAAACACATGAAGTCATGATAGTCTTCGTTATTAGATGTCTCATTATTCTTATCTGCTGTTGAGTTCCTCCCTGAGAGTTGGGATGGTGTCCCAAAGAACAAAGGATACAGGCTGTGGCTAAGAGGAAAAAGAATTAGCAAGCTTTTGCTGACCTGAATTCAACTCATAAGTCATGATTCATAACTGCATCTTTAGTCCATATTGCTAAGATGGGAGGACAATATGAATTATGTACGTTGCTTCATTCATATTTCTTTCTGGCTAGTGTTTGATGAAAGCCCACGGCAATCCAGCCAGTACTCATCACGTTCTTCATAGAAGTATACTTATCTCAGCAATAATTTCCACGGCATTGACTACAGCAAGCTAGAAATAGCTAAGTCGTTGGTTACCTGAATTTTAGCCAAGCCTGGTGGATACCAACAGAAAACAAACAGCAACTGCAAACAGCAACCATTTTGAATACTGTTGTTTTAATGAATTAGAAAGGGCTGATAAAAGAATTATGTAAGATGATAAAAAAAATTTATAGGGAGTTTAACTATAGCTATAACATATATTCTACTGCAGTGACTAATTCCTCAATTTTCTGCAAAACAAAATGTGCACCAAAATTTCCCTATACGCTGCAGCTTCTGTGCAATGTTCTCCATTTGGTTCTGGCCATGATACCATATTGCAGGTGAGACCACCTTTCAATAAGAGCTTCCTAGCATCTAAGTAACTCAACCTTTATGGTGGGCTCCAAGGTACATACATATACTTCATCCCCAATTCTGTCGTTTAATGAATAGGGCTGTTACATCAAAGCCCCACTACACTAATCATATTGGTCATAAATCAGTGAGAAGAAAACTAGAAAGGCGTATTCATAATAGAAGAGAGTACATATTGATTTGTGGATTTTGTTAGTGATTACTCATGCTGCCTAAACTAATTGCAAAAAATTTTTGCTCTTCGATGACTACAGGCAGGGACATGCTAATCAAGTGTTATTAACAACACAGTTTGTAATTAGAAAGTAATTGTAGGGTCACAAAGTCAAGACTACAACCTCAGCAACCACCATTAAGTAGGAGGAAATGGGGCTTTAAAAGAAATCTAATTTAGAAGCCACGCAGAAGTTAAAAATGAGAACGTTTCTAAATGCTAATACAATAGGAGAAGAATCTCTCTATGGGCATTACCTAGCTGGGAGAGATGCAATTTACCAGGCAAATATTCTGCTATATTTGGTAAAACAATGATTTCTCTTCAATTTTAATATTAAACACATCTATTTTCAATAAGATACTTTAATTAAGATCCTGGTTCTCTTTCTAGCTCTCTGCACAACAGAACTAAAGTAGTACAAAGAGGAACTGCTGGATTTCAGCACAATTATACTTTATCGGTCATTGTAAAAGTATAGGCATATAAATTCCATTTACTCATAAGTGAAAATAAACCATGGTTACTCTCCAACACAGGACCAGCACTGACCTGACCAATGGACATCCTGTGATGGACTAGACACACTTCGGTGAAATGTGTTTCCCAAATATGCAGGCCAACTCTGATTCCATCTCATCTCAGATCATATCATGTTCTGAGAATCAAAGACAGGAATACCTCAGAGGTGATACTTTCCTGACAGAAAGGAGACATCAAGGCCCCCTGGCACCACTTTTTAGCTTGTTCAGTTGGCGATATTCAAGAAGCTCTCCTATCTAAGGTGTTCACTTTTCAAGTTAACACATGTAGATAGTTCAGTTTCTTAAATTCTCTAGGCAGTTGTGCCTGATAAATGGGGTTAAACATCTCATTTTTCTAATCTTGGACACTGGCTTCTCCCATGCACTGAGAAGGCTTCATGATCTGCTGAGCTACAGACGAGATGCTAGAAACAATTTTCTACATGTGGATATCTTTCAGTTGCTTATTTCTTTACCTGCTAGCTACAGTTCTTTGCCAAGAGAAGATTTCAAAAACAAAATCTCCACCAAAAAAAAAAAAAATTGCATACTCAAAAATCCTATCTCATAACTCTGAGGGAGACTGGATGGATGAGTTAATGATTTAAAATCATGCAAGGTCAGATGTATTATTCTCGAAACACAAATACTCAGAAAGTCCATTAGCCAGCAGACTGAAAAAGACCCCTTTCCAGAGATTTGACTTCTAGAGAAGCACTTTGCTCAGTGAGAAATAAAACCCAGTGAGTGGGATGTGATCAAAACAAAGAAGGGAAGTGCAGCGATGCTAGGTGACAAAGGCCATTAACTATTCCACTAAATGTGGTCCTGGGAACTGACTGCTGAGAGTGAGCAGTTTCTCAAGAAGAAAGGCTCTGAGTCAAGAGATGAATGACTCAAATGCTGTCATGTTGTATCCAGATTTCTATTCATTGTCTTTATACCTGTGGAATGGAGAGTGGACGATGTACAATGGGCTTACACCGGTTATTCCCTACAACTGCCACAGGGTTTTTGTTCCAATCAGTTTTCTTTATGGTTGTAATGCCTCTGTCTTTCAATAAAGATCCTTGTTTTCTACATGCTCCTTTTGGATATCAATGAGGAATGTGTTACATCACATTTAAAAAGGGAGAACTGCAACAAATATCTCATGGAAATATACTCTGAACAGAGAAATGCAGGTAAAGAACTCTCAACTCTTTAGAATACAGTCCCGGGGGAAATTCTCTGGCTTGAAATTGTGATAAGAAGATCTACAGCCCTAGCAAAGTTTTACTATAGTGGTTCTCCATTTCTAACAAGAATCTCCAAAAATTATGTTTAATTTCAATATATTATATCTATCTACATAAGTATGTTTATAAACATGCAGGTGTGTATGTGTATACTATGCCACTATGTATGTTTGCACATCTGTCAAATTCTTAAGTTTGACTATCATTTCCAAAAGATAATTATTCCTAAATAGTTTATGTAATGGAAATAATTTTTACCCTCCACTAGAAAATATGTGAACATGTCTTGATTTATCAGTCTACATGAGGTGGTGAGGCCTATCACAGTGGTGTCACTCTGGAAATTCCATCACTTGGATACTTGAGGCTCTGAGATAATTTCTTTGTGGTCTCAGCTCTAAGCTCTGCTTTCCACAACTCTCCTCCTTTCGTGGCCCTTTCTAATGGTTTCCATGGAAACCAAAGTGAGCCTAACTGTGTTGACTCTAGTTTCCCACTCAGTTGATTGTGATCTCTTTAACAAGCAGGGATCAACGATAGCTAAGAAAGTTTTCCAACAGAAGAGTTATAATGGAGTCTTGCCATACAGATGTTAAAATGTATTGTCAGACTGAAATAATTAATACAGCATCCAACTGGTACATGGAAAGGGGCAGAACAATGAACACAATAGTGAGCAGTGGTATGTAGAAAAACAGCATGCATAGTACAAGCATAGTTTAGTGTAAAAATGTTGAGATGTATAGATAAAAAGGTAATATGGTTATCTCTGTGCAGTATGATTATGGGTTCTTGCTATTTTCTTTGACTTGCATTACCTTTGCAAAAGAGAAAAACAAAACAAAAAAATAGAAAACAAAACTAAGTGTAAAAAGATAAATGACAAACTGAGAAAATATTTGAAACCTATAAGACAACTATTTAACAGCCTAAATATATTTTAAAAATTGTCCAAAGAATTCCAGAAAGGCACAAAACACAAAATTAACAAATATATTGAGTTAAAATAATACAAAACAGTAAGCATAAAAAATGTTTAACTATACCGATAATTAAATAGAAATTAAAACTTTAAGATACAATTTTCTCAAATTAGAAAATATGAAAAACAAACAATAATAGCAAAAATTTATGAAGATTCAATAAGGTGGGTCTTCCCTTATGCTGCTTTTAATATTAGAGGCCTAAATCCCTTATCTGAAATTTTTGGAGTTGTGTTTCAGACTTCAGAATTCTTTAGATTTTAAAAAAGAAAGACGCATATGTAACATATATTAAATAGATTCTCCAGCCAGGTGAGGGGTTGTGGCCCATAATTGAACACATTAATATTTCTACAGTTAAATGTGAGTATTCACAAGATGTAGAATAAATGAAAGACTGAAAACGGCCTCATTTATGTTGAGGACAGTTTTGCCACAAAATGAGTCAGGTAAGATTTTGTAGTAAAATAAATTATAAAAAAAATCTATGTTTCTCAGAGCTTTTTAGATTTCAGAATTATTAATAATAAATTCTGAACTGAAAATCTATTTGGCCATGTAATTACACACTTAAAAAGTTCATATCTTTTGACTTACCTCTATGAGGAACTAAACAGAAATGCAGACAAAGAGTTATGCTCAAGGATGTTCATAATAATTTATAATGAAGTGGAATCAGCATGAAAGTCTAACAACAAAGTAATGGCTAAATTAAATGGGCACAAAATAAAAGGATATTATATGGCCATATAAATCAATTGGAGGAGGATATTTAATGACTCATGAAAAGGCTCATTACTTATTCCTGAATGAAATATAATCAAGACAAAAACTTTGTATTTAGTGATATCAATTAAAAAAATAAAAATATACATATATTTGTAGAGTAAATTTGTAGAAAATTTGAAGAAAATACACCAAAATATAAGTAGAGATTATACCTAAATGTTGGGATCATGGATAACGTTTACTATATTATTTGTAACTGTATTTTTCAAATTTTTTTATAGTGAGCATGTAATACTTTTTTATAATTATTAAAGTAATTTTCTACACAGAATTTATCTTATTCATCTTACTATTTATCTGAAGATATTATATAACCCGGCAAGAGTATGTATTCAACAAGTATACATGGAGTGAATGACTCTGCACTGGTTTCCCCTTTCACCATCACTTTTTTCTGGAAGTTTGGCTTATGGTGCTGAGCCCTGCAGGAGATTACCACGCTCCCCAGCTCATCACAGTGGTAGGAGGTGGGGTGACAGCTATGGTCTATGAGATCACAGCCATAACTTACTTGACACCCGCTGAAAAGCTCACCACAGGGAAGAAGAGCCCATCTGTGTTGAAGTTCTCAAACATCCCCTGCACAGGCTGCCCATTGATGCGGAAAGAGATGCTGGGCACTCCGAGGTCCAGGCAACAGCTCACCACGTCATCTGATTTCAGGAGGTGCTGGTTGATGGAGGCCACAGCTCTGGGAATGCGGCCTGGTGAGCAAAGAACAAGAAGGTGTGACTCTAAAAG
Source organism: Cynopterus sphinx (assembly GCA_030015415.1). Lineage (NCBI taxonomy): Eukaryota > Metazoa > Chordata > Mammalia > Chiroptera > Pteropodidae > Cynopterus > Cynopterus sphinx. The sequence goes on from CM057384.1 coordinate 81,240,083, forward strand.
AAACGCACACAGGCCACCAGTGGGAGGTGGGAGGCATGACGACACATAGGAGGTCTGGACATGCCATTACATTTGAATTGCAATTTTGCTTTACGAACACTGCGTGAGATAAGCAATGAGAAATGATTTCCTAAGCTGGTGAGCGGGCAGCCTGAGACAACAGGAGTCTCAGAGGAAACTCTCCCGCTGCCAGAAATGAGAACAAACAAGAATTCAGCCTGTTTAATGTGCTCCGACTCTGGAATAAATAACAAACTGCCTTTGCTGGGTGTGGGTCCTTGAGCAGGTGTGGGTTGGGTGTGCGGGGGTGGGGGTGTGTGTGTTCATTCTTAGTTGCCCAAAGACCTTGCTCTCTTCCTCTAAAAGATGTTCTGGCAAGCTTACCTACTGTCAGACTAGTAATTAGTTTCTGGAGTTACAGAAACAACGACAACATTAGCATTTATTGTGGGTTATAATGTATCAGGCACTCTTCTAATTACTCAACATGGAATAATTTATTCCAAAGTCACAATTACCCCACAACACTATTATTTCCATTTGAAAGATGAGGAAACTTGCGTCCACAAAGATAAGTGACTTGCTCAAGGTCCCACAGCTAGACAGAACCAAGATTTTGAGCCCAGGGATCCTCGCTCTAGATATGTTCCTTAACTGCTAAACACTCCTGCCTCTTGAGAGGCATACAGTACATCGGTCATTCACTTCATCAAAAGCATAGGAATAATAAAAAATGGCACCTTACGATCTACTCTTCACAGCACCACTGTGGACATCACTGTACCTATTCTACAGACGGGAAGCTTAGCCTCTAGTAAAATCACAGGTCTAGGTTCAAGTAGCAGGTAAAGACTTGTGATTTGAACTTAGCCTTCTATGACTTCTAAGATCCCTCCCCACTCCCACCCTGTGCCATATCATTATGGTGCAATTGGAAGGACAAACACCCTGTTTAAATGAGGGTGCAGGACTCTTCTGAATCATTTGGAGCCTTGAAAGCCCTCATAGGGGTAGAGATATGGCCACTTTGGCAGTGCATGTAGGAACCGCCAAAGTGAAAAACAGCAAGGCCCATCTAGCCATTAAACTGTGCAGCAGAGTTTGCTTGCTTGTTTTAAGGAACTATATTATTCCAGATTGGCAGGGAAACATACTGTTACTTATACTCTGTATTGACTTTTGTTGTTATTGCATATCTCTGTCATAAGATTTGTCATTTCTTGACCTAACCTAGTGAGAAAATCTCCTCTTGCTTTTGTCATACCATCCCATTCTGAAAATTCTAAAAGTCAATCATAACCTTTTTATTCATCTCCCTAATAAATTTATATTACTATTGGGAAGAGAGCGATAAAGGGAAAGAAGTTAGGTATGAAAATGGGGTTTCAGGCAGAAAACTTATAAAATGTATCTTGTTTCTTGATTACAAAAGTCATATACATTCATTATAAATATTCATCATATACAGACAAGAATGAAAAAGGAAAAAATTAACTCAATAAAAAATGATTCTACTCTTTCATATATATACTTTTCATTTTAACAGGGATATTGCAGGTTTAATAATTTTTTTTATTTAACAAATTACATTTTACTGCATAATGAAAGTCATTAGAAACTAAATTTTAATGGCTTTATAATGTCATGAAAGGTACTTTTAAAAAATCCCCTTATGATAGGTGAGTTGTTGATAAAGTTTGTATGTATATCTCTGCTATGTAATACTTCTATTCTCACCTTAGAACTATTTAAACTTTTTATTATTTAATGTTTTCAGTGGTTGTTGCTATTCTAGTAATAGATTCTAAAATAAGTTGTGACTTTTAAAATAGTAAAACTACTATGCTCTCTTTCATAAAATATTAGGTGTCCTCTTCTAGTTTTTTTGGGTGACTGACAAGACCATACTGTATTTACCACCTCCCAAACAGTAATGAGGCTTAACATTGCCAGATACTGTCCTTGGTGCTGGGAATCAAAGACAAAATACCCAGTTCCTGCCCTTAAGAAGTCCATAGTCTAGTGGGAAATAAATATTCAAATAAAGAATTACAATTCATGAGAATCCAGAAATAAACCCACATATATTATAGGCAAATAAGTTTCAACATAGGAGCTAAAAACATACAGTGAAGACAAAAAAAGTCTCTTCAAAAAATGATGCTGGGAAAATTGGAAAGCCGTGCAGAAAAGAATGAAACTAGACTGCTATTTATCACCGTATACCAAAATTTAACTCAAAATGGATCAAAGACCTAAATATAAGACCTGAAACAATACAATGCATAGAGGGAAACATATGTATTAAACTTATGGACCTTGGTCTTAGAGAGGATTTTATGAATTTGACCTCAAAGGCAAGGGAAGTAAAAGCAAAAATAAATGAATGGAATTACAACAAACTAAAAAGCTTTTGTGCAACAAAAGAAACCACCCTCAAAACAAAGAGGCAACCAACCAAATGGCAGAAGATGTTTGCAAACATCTCTGATAAGGGGCTAATAATCAAAATATATAAGAAACTCATACAACTCAACAACAACAACAATTGAATTAAAAAATGGGCAGAAAACCTGAACAGCCACTTCTTCCAAGAAGACATAGAAATAGCCTACAGACATATGTAAAGATAATTAAGTTCCCTAGCTATTTGGGATATGTAAATCAAAGCCACAATGAGATACTACCTCACACTAGTTAGAATGGCTATTAGCAACAGGACAAGTAATAGTAAGTGTCGAAGAGGTTGTGGGATAAAGGAATCTTCATACACTGCTGGTAGGAATGTAAATTGGTAGAGCCACTATGGAAAACAGTACCAAGATTCCTCAAAAAATTAAGAATAGGATTTCATATGACCCACCAGCATGGTATCTACCCCCCAAATGAAAAACATTTATCCATAAATATATATGTACCTCTATTATTCACAGTGTCCAAATCATGGAAACAACTGAAGTGTCCTTCATTAGATGATTGGATAAAAAAGATGTGGTACATATGTGCAATGGAATATTAGTCATAAAATGAAATACTGCCATTTGCGACAACATGGATGGATCTTGAGATTATCACACTAAGCAAAATAAATCAGACAGAAAGCATTGAGAATCATATAATTTCACTCATATCTGGAACATAAAACTGAAAGCAACAAATGAACAAACAGAAACTCATAGACCAGACAACAGTATAGAGTTACCAGAAGGAAAGGTGGGAGTAGGGAGGTAGATATGGGTAGAGGGGTCAAATATATGGTGATGGAAGGAGATTAAATTTGGGTGGTAAACAGTGCAATATACAGATAATGTGTTATAGAATTTTACACTTGAAACCTATGTAATTTTATTAACCAATGCCACTCCAATAAATTTAATTAAAAAAAACTTAAAAAAAGTTAATCTACAATTCAGTATAAGTATTGGAACCAAGGAGATGCCTTCTAGAGGTAGAGAGTGTCGAGTTGACTTGAAGAATGAAAAGTTCACTAGATAAATAAGAAAAGAGCATTCCAGACAGAAAGAACAGCCTATGCAAAAGGAGTATATGACATCCAGTAAGTCTTCATTTAACATGGTCGATAGGTTCTTGGAAATTTCAACTTTAAGCAAAATGACATATAAGAAAGCCTCGTTTTCCCGCAGGTTAATTGATATAAACAAGAGTTAAATTCTACTTAACTGGCATATTTCTGATCACAAAAACATCAGCAAATTTCTATATAATGACCCCAAACACTTCTATTTTTAAACACTGAAATATGAAAGATTAATAAATATAAGTGAGATGATGATTGTCCAACCCACTTATTCCAGTTTGGGGTTGCAGGTGCCCATAGCTCACCCCAGCAGCTCAGGGCACAAGATGGGACCCACCCTGGACAGGATGCCCTTCCATTGCAGGGCACACTCACACCCACACTCACTCAAACAGGGACAATTTAGACACTTCATTTCACCTCACATGCACATCTTTGGGATCTGGGAGAAAAGCAGAGTGCCCCGAGAACATGCACACAGAGGTGGGGAAAGCATGAAAACTCCACTCAGACAGTGGTCCTTGCTGAGAATCAACTGTTTTTTTCCTCATTAACATTATAACAAAGTAACATTGAACAAAACATTATTCGAGGACTTGGTGTATTTGCAGAATGGCTAGACTTTGGTGAGGCTGGCATGTGGGCACTGACAGGGGCTTAATGAGGAGAGGTGGTGGGGGAGTAAAGCTGGACTGGAACATAGAACCTGGGCTCTCTGCATCACAATAGTGCAACAGCACACGACACATCCAATGCATATTGGCACATTAGCCTGGGGTGGCCTCGGATTCCGTTTTTGTAACTCTATACCTTGTTTCATTATTAAGGAGGAGGAGCAAGTTCCTCACTGCAGGACCTATTAGCCAACTTTATTTAAAACAGAACAAATCTAAGCCTAACTTGAAGAGTGTGTAGGTTTGACACCTTTCCAATTTCTCCATTTGAGGAGATTGAGTACTCTTAGCCACTTTTATGGAGCTTAGATCTCCTAAGTCCCAGCATCTTTTCTTTCTTATCATATTCGAGTATGCTATGAAAACTCTATGACATTAAAACTCAGCAAATCTTGCTATATTACCTCAGCTTTAAGACTTTTTAATTTTCTCTTAAAAATGAATACTTCCTGCTGCAATTGTTCCTTGTGCAATTAGTTTTACTTCTAGAAAACATTGCTGTAGGCACGTGGGCAAATCGCAAGAGATTACTGTCAATTGAGGAAAATCAGAAACTAACTGAAACATGAGGTTGGACAATTACCTTTAAAATATCCACATCTTTTGGATAAAAATACAAATGAGAAGGACCTTTACCTTTCTAAGCCCATACCAACAGGACAAAGCCAACTGTGCAGGGCCCTCCCTCTCACACTTTCAGAGTTCATTGTTGGCTTCTCTGCTGGTCTTAACTCCAGGCAGTAAAGATAAAAAGTAGCTTTCAGGGGTGGGGAGATACTCTTCATCTCTAGAGGTGCTCTGATGTCAGCAGAGGAGGCTGACTTTTGAGCTTTATTTAGCCTTCTGAATGCCATAGTTGCCGCGTGCCTTTCTGAGGAACCTTGGCTGGGGGAATCTCTCCTGCCTGGCTTACTTTCTCAGTTGAATACCACCACCAAGACACGCAATTACATCCTTATGGTAAGTAACACTGCCTTTCACCTCTTCTATTCTAACAGACTGGGTGCCAAAGAGAAGGTCTGTTGGAACTCTTGCTCAGTTCATCTATAGGCAAATTGAAATCATAGTCTATTTTTAAAACACATACAGTTCGGAATATAGAGCTGGAACCAATATTATCAAGAAAGTACAGGGAGACTGTTGATAATCACTAGAGAGAAGCATATTCTTATCATGGACTTAGAGCACTGTAATGGGAAATCTATTTGAATAAAAGAGTCCATTTCATATAATATTCATGTTATAAAAGGTCATCTGATAAGTATACCTAATTTTAAAATGTTAGTGTGAAGGTTCTGAAACTAGAAAATTATGCAACTGTGAGATTGCTTTTGTACAATCTGTTTTATAAATTCCCACATATAGGAAGCATTTGCTACTCTTGTGAGGGCTTGGTGCAGAAGGGTCCTGCACCTCACATTTAAATGAGGTATTTGTCCTTCCTATTGTTTTGTAATGAGGTGGCATTGGGAAGTGGTCTGGAAGACAGAGGGCTGAGTTCAAATCACAAGTCTTTACCTGCTACATGAATCTGAACCTATAAAAATCAGCTTCTACATCTGTAAAATGGGTACAGTGATGCCAATATTATGCTGTCAAGAACTGTTTGCAAGATACTACTATTATTCCTATGCTTTGGATGAAACAAATAACTGAAGTCCTGTGTACCACTCAAGAGGCAGTAACCCAGAGTGGTGGAGAAACATTTCTAGAACCAGACTTCCTGGCTTGAGTCCTGCCACTGTCACTAACTGTGTCACTTGGGAAAGTCACTTATGTAAATGTAAGTTTCCTCATATGTCAAATGAAAATGATAATATTGTGGTAACCTTGTGGGGCTGTTCTGGGTTTTGAATAAATTATTCCATGTAGAGTGATTAGAAGGAGTGCCTGATACTTTATAACCCACAATAAATGCTATTATGTTTTTGTTTCTGTAACTCCGGAAACTTTAATTATTAGGCTAACAGTAGATAAATTTGCCAGAACACTGTTGGTATGTCTCCTGTAATATTAGGAAAAAATAATATGGAGAATCATAGTATTGAAAGCTGAGTTCAGGAAGTGATTTGAAAAATCACTGTACTGAGTCCTAGAAATCTATATCCTTTTATTGAAAGACAGTGCTCAAAAACAGTCACTTTCAAATATGCTTAATGCATCTGACAAAAATCTAACGCTCTAGAAAGGAAAAGTGAAGTTGTTGCAGAGAGTGTTTCTAAGTCGCGGGAACTGCTTTTGGAGATACTAAGAACTCTGAGTAATCCACTCACTGGGACATGCTGGGAAATTCCATGGCCTCTGCTGGTCTGGAGAAACTTCCCAACTTAGAGGCTCAGGCCTACATGAAGGTCCCAGAAAGCTCAGAAAGGCCATTCCCAAACTAAGCATTTTCAGGTAAAGGGAAAAGCTATTTGATCATCTGCACATCTTCAGATTAACCCTAGGGTATCTTATTGAGAGATTCAGTCTATTTTGATGAGTAAGGTAAGCAGCTGAAAACACTGATCTCAGCATTTCCATTGTCCCAGGCACTGCGGAGCTTGACATTACAACATAAACATGAACACTTAGGCATCTGGAAAGGGAGGGGATCCAAATATGTAAACAGGCTGGTGTTCTGCAGACCTCGGATTCTCTCTGTGGCGCACTGGGGCTAAACAGGTCTAAGTTGCTGGGGGTTGTGTTTCGATAGACAAACCAATACTCTGGGATTCATTATAGTAAGGAGAAAGGGAGAAAGGTAAAGACCCTCTTATACAAATTGGACTGTAGAGATAAGTTATCTTAATGACTCAGAAGTCATAACAAATCAGGCACAATTTCACTCCATTCATTCACTTCCTGTATCACTTGAAGGTAAATTCTCTGCTCATTCCAATTTCACAAGGAAAAAAACTGTTAAAGGAGTAGATGTGATTTCCTCTCGTGAAACTGCTCCCTAGCCAGTAACATACCTTGGCTGCTCTGAGCCAAATTTATCCTCCAACTGCAGATCTGAGAGGTTACATGAAGGCCATGTCAGGAGGGGGAAGTGATGCCATGACAAGAGCCATTCCTTCAAAAGGAAAACCAGGCTGAGCTGACTCAAGATTCTGTAGAGAGGGTTGAGCAGGGTTGAGACAGGAGATATTTCTACATCTGATGCTTGAAAGTGAATTCATAGGCTTTGGTGGTTAAATAGACCTATTAAGCCTGCTCTCTTGCTACAGAGAGAAAAAAGCTCATTGATTCTTCCAAGATGTCACTTTGAAACTTCCTTTCCCGTTTGGCACAAGACTTGGGTCCTTCATCACTGTAGGATGGGTCTACTCTCATGGTCTCAAGTGAAGTACCCCGAACTCTGGACTTGATCTCTGTGATTATAGTGTACTTCATAGGCAACGAGGAAAAGGAAAACCATATTTTCTGGGTAGCTAGTGTGTGTCAAGAACCTCATGTCTCTTATCTCGTTTAAACTTTATAGGAGCTGTATAACATATCTTCATTTTATACGAGGAAAACAAGTCTGACAGGTTAAGTAATTTAGAAAAAAGAAAAAAAAGAAAAAGTAACTGGAGGGGCTTGGATTCAAACCCAGGCAAAACTCCAAAGCCATGCTGTTTCTTCTTGACTCTTCCCAAAGACAAAGCATGAGGGCCCTGCAATTCTTGCCATATACTACAACATCTCCCATGCTTTAATACACCCATCAAAGACCAGTTCAAGACAATGGCTTAATTTATACACAGATCGGTTTAAAGTTAATGGATCTGGGCATTTATTTTCTCAAGGAAAAGGAGAAAAATTGTACATTCAGTTTCTAATATGTCTCCCTAGACACCGTCCATACCCTCCTACAGCAGGTAAGTTGGAGTGTCATTTCTATTTCATTTCATCAGACAATTACCCTTTTTATCAGATAGTCCAAAATTCACTGCTGTCTTGGTGGGAGTCATTAACAGAAACCTTATTTCTTCATGCTGGAGCACATGCTGACATATTTACCTGCAGTGCCTTGGGCAAGATCTATGTTCCCCCAGTGCTGGTTGAAGAATTGAAATAATACTCAGACCCACGGAAGCTTTTTGTTTTGGTGTGCATAAAAGGTATAAATCTTTTACTGTTTTTTTTTTTTTCCCCCACATCTCTTCAGGTGCTTAAGACTGAGGGGTGAAGTTCTCTGAATGCACATATATAGCATTTTATTACTAAGTGTGGGTAGTGTTCAGAGAGCCACAGTCAGCTTTTGAAAAGCCGAATCTTAAGCCTCCTTCTCTTATCTCTAATCATAAGATTATGGTGACTGGTATGGGGTTGGCACATTCACATCCCTGGTCTTCAGAGGAGGCAGGACAAGATGGATGAGGAGAGCACTGTTCACTCCTGTGCACTATACAGGAATGATAACCAATTAGATAGATGTTTGGGATCTGAAATGCACAGACAGCAGCTCTTTTTGGATACACAATGAGTAAGTTCTCTGCCTCCTGACTGATTGATGCATTTGTTTTGCAAATTTTACAGAGAGATATACTTAGTGCCCCATGTACTGTTGTAAAGTCTGGAAAAGACTGAGCATTATTTTTTTCCTTTGAGATTGGTCAGTTTCTCTTTGAAATAAGGATCCAATTTGCTTCATCTAGGGTTCTAGGTGTGCTTCATATCTCCTTAACCAATCCCCAGATGGAATTCTCTTTAGGTATAAACTGGGATCCAGAAAATAATGTTGACATACAGTGAAGAGATGGCAGGAGATGAGCAGCAATCAGCAGGCGGTGGGGTAATAATTTTCTCAAATCAATTCAGTCATCCCCTCACAGATTCCATCCTATCGAACTTAGTTGTGCAAGTGTACAAGCACAATAACTCTTTCTTTTCAAATTGCTTCCTCAGAGGCAGCTTTCTGAGAACCTTATGAAATGTGATGATTGCCTAAGCTAAAGGCTACTAATGTACAGCCACAGACTTGGTGGCTCCATGATGGTGTTCTGAGGACCAAGAAGGGAGGCTCCACCGCCCTCCTCCATGAAGACAGAACTAGGGAAGGTTAAATCAGGAGGACAAGAAAACAGCAGGACAAGACTTTCACTTACTCTAACCCATCACCCTGTTTTGCATCCACTTTTGTTCATATCATGCTGACCCCTGGACACACAAGACATGGAGAGACTTTTTCTTCTCACAAATGACCCAGGACAAATAAGTATATAAATAGTAAGTTTATACCATTCCTAAAAGTTCCAAAAATGTTTAAAATGAATGCATAAGAGCATACCCACACACAACCATATTGACCAACTGAAAATAAAGACAAACTGCAAGAAGCATGTCATCAGGACCTGAGCTAATGGTTTTAGCCTAAAAGCTAAGGGAAGAAGGAAAATGTGATGGATTCCCAGTTATAAGATAAAATGTTCAGGTTTGTCTTTGAGAGTAAACTTTTCCCCTTGTACTGGATTTAAGGTAGAATGTATGTCACAGTTCCTTATATAAGAGGTATGTAGCATAATGCTTATGTAAGGGATTTCTATAAGGGAAACAATGTCTCCAATTGCAGTTTTACAAAAGATATAGATTAGATATGTTGTGGACAGCAGAGGTAGAGTTCTTGTTTTAGAGAAAAAACATGAGTGTTCTTACAGAAGCCCAGGCAGAAGCCAGCCCATTCCCTTCACAGGCATGGGCCATGGAAATGTTTGGGGTAAATACTAATGTTCATCTTAAAAACAAAAAAAGAAGTTTTGGATTTTTAAAAAAGAGTTTAGCAATTACTACGTGTCAGATAGTGATCCAGAGCTTTTATAGATTGTATCGTGAAGCAACACATTACTCTGACAAGATGATAAATGTGAAGTCAGATCCGGATCCTTCCTAGTGTGGCTATGATTACTTAAGTATTTTTGTGCTTTAGTTTCCACATCTGTAACACAGGGTTCAATATTATCTAAAAGGGTCACTGTAAGGATAAAATGAGAGAAAAAAATGTACAAAAGGCATATAGCTCATGGCCAAGTAAACAAATGCTGAGTCTCCTTCTCTGTTTGAACTAGAAACCTGAGATCTTATACAATTAGGATCATGAGGATACAAACACTGAGCTTGAGAAAAGTGATCTGTCCTAGACCATGCAGCTAGCTAGTGCCAGAGTCATGTTTTAGAATCGAGCCAGTCTCATATCGGATCTGATGCTCTTTCCACCTAACCATCTATTTAGTTGAGACTCTTGTGTCTACGTCATTTAAACAGATGTGATCATTACAGCTCCAATAATCCGAACCTCAGTCATCAGAGAAAAGGGGTCTGAGCACTGGGAAAGTACTCACCTGACCAAAGGTGAAGTCCATCAAAGCCATAGGAGTACAGGTCATCGCCAACGCCGTTGCCTCCCCATCCTTCTCCGCCTCCAGGGTACGGAGCATAGCCTGAGGAAGAGGCCCAGCCCACCCGCAAGTGTGTGGGCTCTGCTGTTAGGAAGGGGTCCACTTGGTCGATAATGAGCTCAAAGTACCACTTCTTGTACTGTGCTGAGCCCTCAGCAACTCCCAGGAAGATATTTGGTCGAATACTGAAAGGAAACATGATGCAAGTGGCATTTACCAACTCTTAAGAACTGAGGAAGCAAACTGAAACAGACCACGAGAGGCACTGACCCAATTAAAGCCAACAGCAATTTTGTGTCTTTTGTATTGTTTTAAAGTTCTTCATGGGAGGTGTTAGGACAACACTAATTCCAGTAAAAAATTAAAGGATCTCTCTCTCGCTCTCTTTCTTCTCTCTCTCCCCTCTCTCTTTAAATGTTCCATCCAAGGCAACCAACATTTACTGAGTGCCAGCCATAGGTAAAGATGTTCAAAATGTCATACAGCGTTGCATGACTACATACATACCCTTGTTTCTTACTATAAGTGAAGGAAATGACTTACTTGAGTTCCATTTTCTGGTAAATAGGTTTAACCATCCCCTGCAGTGTGTGACCCAAGCATTATTAATAACAACAGCCTCTTGAAAGCATTAAGAAGTCACATTAGAAATAAGCTGGACAGAGAAGACAAATACTGCATGGTATCACTTACAAGTGAACACTAAAAAAAAAATGTTCAAGACTCCTAGAAACAGTAGAAAAGTGATTGTCAGGGGCTGGGAGGGAGGCATTGTAGAAAATAGGGAGAGGCTAACGGGCACAAACTTTCAGTCATGAGTAAGTTCTGAAGAACGAATGCAAAACATGGTGGCTGCAGTTGATAACACTGTACTGTATAATTGAAATTGCTGGGAGAGTAGAACTCATGTGTCCTCACAAAAAGGCAAATATGTGGGGTGATGAACGGGATAATTAACTCTGGGAAGAATTCTTCCACAATATGTATGTGTGTCAAATCATCACATTATGCTTTAAACATCTTACCATATGGTTGGTCCATCATACTTCAAAATAGCTGACAAAAATATAATTCAACCCAGATGACAGGAAAGGAAATGGGGGAAGAAGTCACTCTTAGGCAACCTTGTCAAGGGCTACAGGTTTCTACGTATCCAACAAAATGATTAAGGGCTTGAGGTAAAATACTTGGAGTTTTTCTGTGAGGCCTACTTTTCTGGGCTGGGGTGATATCCCACTGGGGGTGGGCAGGGAAAAACCAGGCTGGTACCAAGAAGAAAAAAGTGTATAAAAGACTCAGGTCTGCTGGCTGTTCTACACTTCAGAGAGGAGGGTTTTCTCTCACACTGTAGATTAGGAAGTCAGTCTAGGTGGGAAGTTGCTGAAGAACCTGAGGCCAGCCTGGTCCAGGCCCAATGAATTCACACAATTTACATGTGGCCTCATGTAGGGCCAGCAGCCTAGGATTCTGCCCACGTCCATCCTTTTCACCCTTCATGGAATGTTCCTGGGATAAATGGCCAAGTGCCAGAGGACATAAGAAACCACACGGGACATCCATTTTCTAAAAGATTCTTTGAAAAGAAGTTGGTATAGCAAAATAAAAATGGATATGTTATGAAGAAGGTACAAGATCTGCATTAATGTTTAAAATAAAACATGGTAAAATAAAAACTGCCAGCCAAATTCTTCAGCCCTGTGGTGGTACATATACTCCAACCCTGGCTACTTTAGGAGAAAGGGCTGAGAATCTCTCTGAAAGGTTGTAGCACGAGGCCCTAAAAGTGTACACACATTTGTCTGTTCTTGTCTTATGGGCCCGAATTACCACAGAAATGATGTGTGTGTAGCTTTGGAGTTCACATCAGCCCTCTTCCTTCCCTGTCTGGGTACAAGATAACCATTTTGGAATAATGGAGAAGGCTTTACCTTGTCACATTGTTGATCAGCCGTGTCTGCAGGAGCAGGTTTCTCCGGGGAAGCAAGTTGTCACAGATCAGATTTTGGTTGGCTCTCACTGCAACCCCATTGCAGAGACAGAGAGAGCACAGCACGTCCAGAACCTGCAGCAGGGCACAACCGCCAAACCTCAGGACCACCAGCAGGGCAGTGTGGGCATGACCTGATTGCCAGGACACATGAAGGAAAAAGGCCTCATGCAGGGTAGGGGCTATGTGACAGGTGGAAGACCTGTTCAGAGTAAAAAAAAAGCCTCATCTCCATCACCAGGCACAAGTGAGGGATGCCCCAGAGCCTTCTGCTTCTTGGGGAAATGAGGCTTGGCTTCCTTCCAGCCCCTCTGCCATAGTTCTGTGACCCTTTCTTGCAAACTGCATGTCACTTGTGGATACTGTTCTGTTAAAGTGGATAAGAGTCTGGGCTCTGAAGACAGACTGCCTATGTTAATATCCCAGTAAGGGCAAGGACTAAGGTGGGGTGAGGCATCGAGGGCACAAAATCCAGGCACTATTCTCTCTCAGAGTTGTACAAGAGCAAGTGTGTGGGCTAGAAGCCCCTCCATCGGTTACGAACTGAAGGCTGTGCTCCCACCTGGCCTGGACAGCCCTCTTCATGAAGGACACTCAGATTCCCATTTGGCTAAGGTCCCTTGCAAATAGCAGGTTTGGGAAGCTCGTGTGGGTGGGGTAGAAGTGACAGTAGGGCAGATTCCGGTTTGTGGGTCTCTCACTGTAATATCATCAAAACCAATTTAATGTATTCTTATATACCTAGAAATCAATATTCAAAAACATTTCACCTGCTCTCTTTCTCCCCTCTAGAGTGACAGCAAACCTGCAAGAGTACATAGATTCAGGTGGTCCCCGAATCTATGAGACCACCCACCAAACCGTTTTCTGTTCCTTTTTACTTTCCAGGTGTCTGGGATGTAGGGACAGTCCCTGGCTGCCTCCATCATATCCTGTCATCCACCTTGTGTCCTTGTGTGGCATGTTCCCCTCATTCCAGTTTTGTGTTGCTAGTGTGGCAGAGCAAACTGTGCTGGGCCAGGCACTGCTCCTCCCTCTCTCCCAGACAGCAGTGATAAGTAAAAGGCAGGACTGTGGCAGGCTGCACTGACAGGGAGAGGGACGGCCACATTTCAGTCTTTCAAAGTGGCCACTGAAGACTCAGCGCTTGGTGGGATTAGATGGCTTCAGGTTGTTGGTAGCATTTGTATTCATAATTCTGACAAACCAATTTTCCACCTGACTTTAGATAAATACAAAGCACATTTATGGGACAAGCAGAAAAGAATTCCAAAGGCGGTTTTATAGACTCCATGAAATGTATGGGCCATGGAACTGAAAATCCAGAGGATAATTTATCACTCTAAGAGCCATAGATGACCAGGAAATTAAATACTCATCATGGGGCCTATCACATGTTTTCATCTGTTTTGCCTTGAGTGACAGCCACAGGAGCCTTTCTGTCATTGCCTGAGGGAAAGCAGAGCTTAATCCACATACAATAGTACCCGCAGGGAGAAAAAGGGCTCTGTAAAAAGCACACAACCAAACAGAGTAGTGCCTTGCCTATGAATAATGGTGCTGTAAAGAATCATGGCTGATGTGGTTTAGGCTGTTTCAGAAGGCCTATCTTTGGGTAAAATAGGAAACTGAGGTATACTTCCTTTTCTAGAAAAGCTTAAAGGTGTTCTCCTATAACTGAAAAGAATGTAGGGAGGGCCCAGCCTACCATGGGGGACTCATAGGCACTGTGCCTATAGGTCATCTACACTTTCTGATGAAGAGGGAACATTTTAGCAACCTCTGGAATGCTAAATGGCTTTCTGAGTGGTCACCAGATGCCCATTTCCTTCTCATCCTGAGCACAAAAGAGGCTACATTTCTCAGGCCCCCTGGACATTATATGAGGTTATGTGACTGGGCTCTGTCTATTGAAAAGTAAGTACTTTGCTTTCAGAGATGTCCTGGCCCCTGAAACCCACCATTGTCCTCTGTGCATTGTCTCTTTCCAGCAATTTGTAGAAATCCAAGGAAGGATTACAAAACTCAGTCTCCTTACCTTAAGTGTGATCCAGCAGCCCTGGTATCACCTAGGAGCTTGCCAGAATTACAATTACTTTGACATCACCTTCTGCTTCCCATATCAGAGCCTTAATTATAATACAATCCTCAGGAGATTATTGAGCACATTGAAGCCTGTGAAGCCTGTTCTAGGGGATGGGGGAATGGCTAGATGGAAGGAATCTGTGTCTCTCAATGTCCACACAGAATAAAGCCCTCCCATTGATTGGCCTCGGCCTGAGAGGTGAGGCCTGTATGTATATATGTGAGCTTCCATCCATTCAAGGTGAGATGGGAGTGGCTTCTGGCTCCACTCATTCATTTTTTTTTCTTACTCATTTATTACACCTTCAACAAACGCATTAAATTAAATGCCTGGCATGTATAACATATGAATTTGGCGCTATGGAGATTAATTACAAAGATGATCCCTGTTGTGAAGGAACACAGAGTTGTGGCATAAATGTGTGTGTAAACATAACTATAGTACAAGGCAGAGTGGAACCACCAAGAAACAGTGCAAGCTGTACAAGGATCGAGGAGAGGAGACCATGTCCAACTGGAATAAGAAAAGGCTTTGTAGAGGAAGTGGCGCTTGAACTAAGTTTTGAAGGGAAGATGGAATTCTCATGGGTTCTGGAAAAGTAGGGAGAGAGGAAAAGCTGAGGGATCAAGAAGCAGGGTGCATTCAGTGCCTTTTTCACTCCTAAGATTGTGTTCTTCAACACCGTGCTGACCTCAAATGTGATCATGCTTTAGAAGAGTGGCAATGCTTTCTGTGGTAGGAATAGAGCTAGCAAATGAAAAATCTGAGTAGAAAAAGAGGTATAATAATCGCCACTACTGTAAATATTCTAAGCATGTGATCGCAGCAGGGCATGGTATAGAAAGGGGTTTCTCAAACCCATGAGATATACAAACTTTTTTTTTTAAATGTCATGACCCTGAAAACTACTTTCATGACCCCTCAAACTCCAGCTTTAGAAACATGAACTTATCATCAGAAAATGCCTTCTAATTGTGAATTTTTCACTGCAAAGAGTTTTGTATGTAAATAGCCATAAAAACAAGAACATAAAATGAAACATATTCTCACAAAATATGTGGACCTGAAGAACATGTTCATCAGAGACTTCAGCTTGAGAAACCTGGAAGGAATATTAAACTGGGAATTGGGAGACCTGGTCTGTAATTAATTAGCTCCACGGCCTCTAGCAAGTTGCTTAACAACTCCGAGCCCACATTCCAGCCTTGCTTCTGCCTCTGTCAAGTGGAAATAATAATAATGCTACTTCATGGCATCACAATGAAGACTAAAAATAATGCATGTGAACAATGAGGACAGTACCTAGCATCTGTCCAATGCAAAATAAATGTTAGCTATCATCATCCTCATTATTACTGTTGCTGTCATTGGAGCTCTAAATTTCTGCATATATTTTAGTCACTGTCTTCATGGAAAACTATGTGAATGGGTCAAAGACACCTAAGAACCTAGAGATGGAGAGAACAGAGCAGCCTGGATAGGAAACCATTACCTTGGCATTTTCCAGGTAAAGATAGTGTTGCAATGGAAATCTGGCCTGCACTCTGCACACCCTTAGCACAGCTACCACAAATACTCTGCTGATGATTTGAGACTGGGCTTTTGTTTGAAAATAAAAGCTATCCAACCTAAGGAAGAAACTAAATTCATGGCAAGTCAGCCTTCATCCAAAAATCTATCAAAAGATGAAAAGGGACAACCTTGAACAGACGTCATGTACCGAGACCACACTGCTTGTACTTTGACAACAATGCTAGAATTTCTCAAACAGTGTCTTGGCTCTAGAAGATTAAAGACCTCCACTAGTGCATGTCAGGCCAGGTATTGATTCCTAGCAAAGTACTTCAGCTTATTAGGCCTCAGTTTTCTCAACTGTGGCATGGGCAGAATAGTAATCAACTTGCTGCCACATGACATCCATTAAATGCTTTGTGGCTTTTGGCTAAAAGATGCTGTAGCAAAGCTAGTTATTTATTAAGTGCACTGCATGGTGCAATCATAAGGAAGCCCTAGGACAATGACACAGGAGCAGCTTTCTCCCTGACATCTGCATGTGGCACATGGTTCAGACCACGTGTTACTCAGGTACTTATCAATTATTCTCATTACACTTTGCAGATGGGAAGAAACATGTTGGAACATCCAGGAGCTGGACCGAAGCTGGAGCCTCATGCCTGCTTTTGATTTACTATATTTGGGAAAGCAATTACAGACCCTACATATTTCTTTCTATTCCTTGCCAAGTAATTTCACAGATGCTAAGGACCATGGCTTTTTGGCTTTTTAAGGATGATACATATTATGTGAGCAATGCTGCAGAGGCTCATTCTCCTGGACCCTCCGAGACATGTCTCAAATGATGGCAAGCAGAGAGGGCCAGTGATCAAGCTGAGTTCTCCTCACTCTTCAGAAGCCCAGATGCTGTCCCTCACGTCCAGGCATGCCATCTGCTCTTGAAATGCACTCCCCCTTGGCCTTAGAGTGTCTGCCTAATTAGTCAGTGAAGCAACTTTCCTGTATGAGGGGCAGATGTTAAAGGGTCAGGATAAAACATATTTTAATAGACTTTCTCCAAAGAGCAATGTGTCTTTAGAAATATAATTCTGTAAAATTAGAGATGTTAGAGCTTTAAGAGACCACAAAAAATTGATAAAGCATTCCACCTTAGTAAGTGAAGTATCTCCATTTTACAGATGAAATAACTGAGGCCCAAAGTCACTCAGTCACTATTTTCTATCAAAGGGAGAGACCCACAGTTCTAGTCCTCTTGCTGGCACAATGTAGATTCATTTACTTCACTTGGTTTGACCCATGGTAAGCCTTATTTCATTTAATAACATGACTTTCCACACTATTTTTATCTGATGTTTGTATATCTTCTTTCTACACTATTTTCATCTGATTCTTATATAGCTTGGTAGTGGTTGTTTCATTACTAAGCTCATGGACCCTAGGGAGTGAGCCCCTCAGCTGGCCTGTATGGACTCTAGCCCAGTGTATCACACAGTAAGCTGTGTGTTGAGGGCTAAAGATGATAAGCAAGACTTCAGAAGCTGGTGGGAATGAATGGTGACTGTCCTAGATCTGGAGTGAGCAACTGGCTTATAGTGTGCTCCTCGGCAAGGAAACTTGTTTAAAAATCTCAGTTTCCCAAGTTTTTTTGTTTTGTTTTGTTTTGTTTTTTTAATCAAAGCCATCTCAAAAACACCCAATGGTTACTAAGCAGCAGGAAGAGAAAAGAAAAGGCAGATAAAGTCAATCACCATTGGGGTTCTTCTTTTCATACCTACCTTGTGATTCCGTCCATGCTTATCCAACAGGGAGATGATGGACCTGATGTGGCCCTCTGCTATCAAATTTAAGGCTTCTGGGCTTTCAATCAGGATGCAGTGCAAAACTTCCAAGATACCTACACGGATGCCACAGAAATCATTTGGACATTAAGTAACCTGCCAAACTGACCATAATTTAAAAAGTTGAGAATAAAAAGATCACTCTGGAGGGCCAGAATGTCAGTTCTCCAAATCTATTAAATATTTCCAGCCAGAAGAAAGATGCAGTCATCTCTGGTAAAGTTCAGGAGCCTTGCGGGCCAACCAGTCTGTAATCAGAGGTGAGCTTTATTTAGCATGAACCCCATTCCCCTCGTCCTGGACAAAAACACAATATTTCTGTGTCAAAATACAAGTGGCTGTAAAATAGAATTCTTAATTTAATCAAACCAGGCAATACTTAAAAATAGAAAAGCAGATACCCAGTTTACTATACCTTCTAAAGGTCATTCAGGTAGTTTCAACAATATTTGGAGTGTTTCTCAAATAAGAGTATATCTAGGAATCCAGAATTATTTTATTTTAGATGTCCTGAAGTCTCAAACTGTAAGCTCACTAAATAAAATCTATTCGGCTTTCCCCCCCTTTCTAGGCACACTGCATGGTTTTCTGTATCAAGTGAAGGCTTAAGAGAACCAAACTGCTGCCCTTGCAACCTGGTATCCATAAGGGAAATGTGATGAAAATGCAAGAAATAAAGCTGGCCAACATGTTCATTGGTTTTATTGAGATAGTTCCTCTTAATTCTGTTTTTTCAAGGTTTTCATAAATTTCCCTGAAATGCAGTCTAGCCCACGGGAGGAGGTGCTGTAGAAAACAGGGCTAGGAAGCATATGTATAGGTGGAGGATCCTGGGGGAGGGGTTTGTCCCTTGGTCAGTTTTGTCCTACCACCTCCAGACAATGAAAAAAGCATCAACACCTTTCAGCTTCCCAGAGGGGGGCCCACACCTGTCATGTTCACTCCCAAGGAAGCCAACCGCAGAGCCTCACAGCATGGTCACTTGGTCACTTATAAACTATGACTACTGTCTTGGCTCTAACTCTCTGTGAGTCATGAAGGGCTCTAGATAGAATGTCAAGGGTGACCCAGGGGGTGGGAGGATCATCATCTCTTCTTATTCCACAGTCATCCTGTGGATCTGCTTTTAACCCAAACTGTCAGGAGGACCACGTCCAGAGAGGGTTATGAAACCCAGAGAAAGTCCAAGTAGCAGTCAGAAAGAGACCAGGACCCTGAATAGAGACAATAAAAGGAACCAGGGGATGAAGATGAAAGCATGGAGTGAAAAACGAAACAGAAAAGGAGAGACTGTAGGAGCTTGGTTAGAGCTATTAAATAAAGTTATCGAGTTGTCAGAAAGCTTTAGCACTTTTTGATGCTGTTGAAGTAATTATTTGATGGTTATTTGCAATCAAGGGAGAAAAGAATTGTTCAAAGTTTCAACATTGTTGAAGCCCATCTTCTCCAGTGCTTTACTGTCAATTCTTACCTGAGGAAGATTCCAGTCTGTCCAATTTGCTGATTAGCCAATCAAGATTATTGGAGAATTGAGCACAATTGTTTCTGTTTCCACGAATGAGGGCGGCTGCAAACAAGGAAACATTTGATCGTGAAGGTCTAAGGATGCCAAGATGGGCATAAGAACTTGGGAAGCTGTTAAACACACTTCACCTAGTTGGCAACTAAAAGGAAATGAATGACAACTCTTCCCCTCCCGAGCCCTTTGATACAATCCTGCTTCTATATTTAGAAATCTAGCATTCACTCCAATATTGCCAGAGAATTTGCCATGTACCAGGCACCTGTCTAGTTGCTGAGAATAGGGTGGTGGGAACTCAGCAGCACAGTCCCTGCATTCATGGAGGAGATGAAAAAGACAATAAACACACAAATTAATAAAATTACTTCAAACAGTGACATCTTCAAAGAATGACATCTGCTTGGCTATTGGCTGAAGAACTTAAATCCTTGCAATGTTTTTTTAAATGTTAAAAGAAGGCAGCCAAATGGAAAGGTTGGTTAAACTAATAGGTAAGTAATAAACATGAAACTCTCAAATACCTCAAACCTATCAGTATATGACAGGGTCTCCCAAAATGTTGTCCCTGGACCAGAATGTCGTTGTCACCTGACAATTTGTTAGAAATGCAAATTCTCTGGCCTTATGCCAGATCTACTGAATCAGAAACTCTGGAGATGGGGCCAGGCATCTGTGTTTTAAGCAGTCCTCCAGCTAATTCTGATGCCTGCTCATGTTTGAGAACCACTGGTAGAAGGTATTGCCAAGGGAAAGAGGGAGTATGCTGTCATTACATTTTCACCAATCTAGACCAAGAAATAACCTTCCCTTCACAGGCCAGTGTGATAATGCAGTTTTGGAACAAGTCCATGAACACTGGTAGGTCCCAACTACCTTGCTCTTCATGTAGATTTTCAAAGAATGGGGTTCCACAGATGCTTGTAAGGCATTTGTGTAAGAAAAGGGCTGTTTCAGGACCTCTGATTTATACCCCCCTCGTTAGTGGAAGGCAGAAATTGGTCTGAGCTCCTAGCCTGCTTTCAGGTCGGCTTAAGTTTAGGGAGTCAGTCTGCCTGGGCTCAAGCTGTAGTTCGACCACTTGCAGCATGTGTGACCTTGAGTATTTCTAAACATTTCCGAGTATCAGTTTCTTTTATAAAAAGGGAATAAGAGCAGTACCTGTACCTCAAAGTGTTACTCTGAGGATCAAAAAGAGATATTCTACAACTTGGTACACAGAGCTCAGTAAATGTTAGCTATTATTGTTATAATAATTGCTACTGAATTTCAGCTGTATCATTACAAAATATTGGGTTTGCAAGAGACTTTACAAGGTCACGCAATACCATGGCAGTCCAATCTACCTCTTGACATTGAGAATGGGTCCGATAACCTGAGGAACTTTTTGTACTTCAGAGTGAAGCCCTAAAATGCTGTTTTGTCACCACTTCTGAGCAATTACTGTTGGCCACTTTCTTGCAGAGGCCAGTCCTGTCATCCATTGCCTTCATCTCATGGCACAGTCCGGGCCCAGATGGTGGCACTGGGTGCAGCAGGCACCAGAACACACTCAGTGTTGTGAGAAGAAAGGCTAGGTGCTAGAACATCATTACCAGCTTTTTCTCCCACCCAATGAAATAACAGGTCAAAGCAGCAGTAATCATGACTGAGCAAATAGGCAGACAGTGAAAGGATACAGAGTTTGAGAGACACCATCCTTAAAGAGCAAGTGTCAGAAGTCTAGAACTGGAGGGCACCATGAAAACATTCTAGTTTAGTTCCCTCATATTAAAGATGAGGAATTGAGGTTTGGAGAACGTTAAGTGACAGCCAAGGCTTTCACAGGTAGTTTTGGCAAAACTCCTATCTGCTTCCACATGCTGCTAACTACTTGCTTTAAGTTCCAAAAGCTACCATAAGCTACTAACTGACAGAATGAAAGGCTGGGTTAGAATCAAAAGGTTTCCAAGGAATGAAGCTAGATAATACTCTTGGTTTGTCACATTTAAATCCCATAGAGAATACCTCTGGAAATCTTTCTGGGGAGAGGGCTGTGTGGGTACTTACCCAGCAATTTGTACAGAAGGTTCAGAATTTCCTTCCAGGCCATGCCACTCTCTTCCCTTGCAATTCCTGCAAAATGTGCTACACTATTGTAGATATTTAAGCGATCAATGCAATTTAACACAAGGGCCAACATTCCCTGTGAAGGCAAGTTGAGGAAAAAGTAAAAATTCCTATATGAGAAAGTAGATCTCTTTTGTTCCCTTCCCTCCCATATTATTCACCTGTTAAGGCTGATAATGCTAATATGAAAACAAACTCTCATGGTGCCAACGTGGGTTTTGTTTTTTCCTCCGAAAAACAAAATATGTGTTTTTATGCCTCAGAGACCTAAATAACATCCATTTTGGGAGTGAGTCAGCAGTATCCTCTGACAGGTTTGTCCCCATGTGTTTAACCCAACCAAGGACATACTGAGGAAGAGGGAGCGGAAATGAGTCTCACAAATGCCTGCTCTGTGCCGTGTGTGAAATGCCTCTGACTCACCCAGAAACAGCCCTGAATATAGTACCTATTTTTCTCTTAAATCTCAAATAAGCCTAAGAAATTCCATTTAGATACACAAGAGAGCCATGCTTGCTTCCTTCCATTCCCAACAAAAAAAGGTGGGAGTTAGAGACAGTAAGACCAAGAGAGTATTTTTTAACCACTGTTTCATTTAAATGCCAATACTATGCCACCCAGTAAAAACATCTGTGTCTAGCTATTAAGGAGATGTAGTTCCAATAGTTCACAACACATACTGTCCCCAGAGCCAGTCTGCTTAGATCAGAAGACTGAGCAAGGATGGGTATACATCTCATGCCACTAACTTTGGAAATGCCCAAGGGATGGGCCCTGTCACCAGTAACAAGGGGCTACAAAAGTATCACCATAGCCTGATAGTGCCAAATCATGTCCAAGTTCAGAGGTGTGTGACGTGTCTAAGGTCACACACAGCCAAGGATGGAGCCAGAATGAGGGTCTCTTGAGCCCCAAGTTAATGAGTCCCTCACATCACTAG
This sequence comes from Cynopterus sphinx, assembly GCA_030015415.1. NCBI lineage: Eukaryota > Metazoa > Chordata > Mammalia > Chiroptera > Pteropodidae > Cynopterus > Cynopterus sphinx. The sequence goes on from CM057384.1 coordinate 81,262,651, forward strand.
TGACTCACAGGGTCAAGATCTAGCATCATCTGCATCATTTTTCGAACCAGCTCCTCAGTCATTCCTGACTCGGTGGAACCTGAGCATTTGTATTTCTCAAACAGGTTTCCCAAGTAATTCTGACATCTTCTGAAACCTGGGAACCACAGCCCATGTGGTCGTCTAACAGCTGAGATTTACTGAAGATGAGTTTTGGACACACACATGACACTGAAGCTTTAAACTATAATCTGGTTTGAACGTCCTACGCATAGGGCTCCCATGTACACTGCTCGTGTAACCGGGGACAGCTGACAGAGAAGGGCAGCCTGCTTTCCTTCCCAGTCTCTTCTCTTTCTAGTTCTCTCTTTCATAAACACGTGCATGCATGGAGGCAAAGCTAATTGCAGTCACAGGGGTATTTTTGCTCTGGACACGAAGAGAATCTCGGTTTTTAATGTTTTGGACTTACTTCTTCCTTAAAGAGATTCTGCCTGTTTTTGAGGGAGCGGAGCTTGTTCTGCTTGTCTTCGTGCTGCATCTCCTCCTCCGGGGGCTGGAAGTAGGCGATCAAGTCCTGAAGAGTCTGTAGGACTTCTTCTATTGGCAGGGTGATGGGGGCAGCTGTGCGACTGTTCCCACTGAAAAACACAAAAGGAATATGGCCCGGGCACTGGGCCTCCAGCAGGGACCCTGACGAACACTCATCAGGTTCCTGCACCGGGCCTAATGCACTGCCGCCTGGGTTTGTCTCTGTGTGAATGACCGCAAACTGGCGTCTGCCAACTAACAGAGCAACGGAAGAGAATGTTCAGTTTCGATTTTAAAGCCATTTCCTAATGGCTTTGTCCCTTTCAAATAAAAACATTTAAAAAAAATAAACTTATTCACCCATTGTTCTTTAACACTGTTACACATTCTTCTTGGAATAAGCTAAACAAAAATAAGGGCTTGAAGGGTTTCCATCACTAAATCTCTCCCTCTATCTATATCTTTGTCATCTGTCTCTCTCCCTGTGTCTTTTTGATACCTCTGCTGCGTGTTTTTCTCTAAAAGTTTCTATGGCTGGGCTTGTACACACCTGCTGTCCCCTCATTTGTTGATGCCTCTTTTACTCTCTGTATCTCTTTCTCCTCTGACTTCCTCTGTGTGCCCTATCTCCCCCTTTCTCTTTCACAGCATCTTCCCGTCTCTTTGCATCCTTCCTCTCTGCCTTGATGGTCCTCTCCCTAGTGCCCTCAACACCTTTCCCACTATTGTGTTCCAACTTATCTTGAATGTGTCAGAATCTTCCAAAAAGGTCTCATAATTAATCCTGTCAACACAGGGAGACCAAAAACTTCAAGAGATGGCAAAATGAGCCCTCATTTTCCCATCCCCTTGAAAGTAAAAGCTAAGAAGAGGAAGGGGGAAATAAACCCAGCTCCAGTGAAACTGAATCCCCGGGCCCAGGACTGAGAATTGGTTGAATGTGTAAATCATGTCAGGGCTTCTCCTTTGTATTTATGGTGTATCTGGTTACATATTAATCTGGACACGTGCTAAGAAAAGACTGTTACCTAGGCCTAAAACAAAGGCTAAAAAAGACCCGAAAACACTCAGGTTATGAGGTAACAATAATTCCATATTTGTGTAAAGATATGCTAAGTGCATACCACAAAGGCAGAACACCAGTGGACTGCATAGGCAGGGAGGTCCTTACGTACACGGTGTGTACTCTGGTTGATAGTAGGTGCTCAGGAAGTGTTTACTGGTGATTATTTGAGATTACTGGAAGATAGTAGAGAAGAAACTGCCATGAGGACAGGAAGTGAAGGTCTGGGACTATAAAACCCAATCAGAAATGACTTCTGAATTCTAGACTCAGTGGAGATAAAATACATTTTTCTCAATATATTTGGTCCAGTTGCAGACTTTCTCTCCCCTGACCCCGCTCTCCCTCAAGTGCTAGCTCATGCATGCTCTCTCCCTCCCTTCCTCCCACTCTCTCATTTTTTGTTTACTAGAAACATTGATGCCAGTTAAGCACAGTGTTTCTTTATGTAATAAGAAAAGATGAAAAAGAGATTTGTTGGAATTTTTTTCTCTTTAAAGGGCAACTACAAAGGGAAATGGAAAACCCAGGTTATAGTCAAAGACATTAACCTTATGATATTTAATGTGCCTCTAAGCCTCTTGCCCTTCAATTTTACACCTGGAAAATAAGAGGTATACACTATAAGTACCACGGTCCTTCCGGGTCTAATTTTTTGTTCTGTGGGTTTTCATTGCTGGATCACCTTGTCTTACCCCTCAAAAACAAAAAACAAAAAACAAAAAACACATCAATATAATAGTCCTCCACTGGACTGAAGCAGATCCCTTCCTTCTTTTAAAACAGAACACAGACCACATGCCTGGCACTAGGGACAGTGGTGAAAATAGGCATGATTTCTGAATAGTTTCACTGTGGTCACATTCTATTTAGAACCCTGGGGAGGAGATCCAGATGGACAGGAACAAGATGCTATCTTGATTGAGAACTAACACTTGCAATTAGCACCTATCTAATCCCAACCTTTTTTCCACTCCCTATAGCTACTGCCACACTACATTCTCACTCTTTGCCAAGGATAGCTTTTGTTAAATTCAAGAAAGATCTCTGAATATTTACTATACCATTACCACAAAACAATTATTTAAATATCATTTCCCTCCTAAGGTTAAACTCAGAGGTCAGTTGGACAGTATCTTCTCTTCAGCAGGATTTCTGAGGCTCCTTCAGTTCTCACATTGTTCATCTGTCCTCTTGGACAGCACCCAGCAACTCTACAGAGGATGATGAGACAGCATATTCAAACTTTAACCTTTCTTCTTCATTGTTCTTTCTTTCTCCTTCCCTATTCATTTCACTTTAATTTACTCTCCCAGAGGTCCTCCACTTTCTGGTTTCTTTTTGTACACAGCATGCACTGCTCATTTCTCAAAAGAGATGGGAGGAGAGGATGTATACCCACATTATTTTTTTATCTTTCACTTCCCAGATTTTGCAAAATTTGAGTTCTATGGCTCCTGCCTCATTGGTTTATTTTCCTTTAGTCCTCCTTCTAAAACATTCCATGACTGGGAGAATCAAAAATTTCTCCCATTGGAGGGAGAACTTTCACAATAGTTGAGTGAGTTCAGCAAGTCTCTACAACAAAATAATGAATTGGATCCAAAATAACTTTGTAGGACCCTGTAAATTGACCAAAGGCATACAACATACTGAGAAGTTGTACTTAAAAAAAAAATGAACCTTGGTAGAACAGTGGGAGTTTATGGTGTTTCAGCCTGAGGCTATTCCCATGCCTTCCTCCAGATTCATAGCAAAGAATTTTTAACAAGGTAGGGCAGTCCACATGCAAGGCTGCACACATGCTAAGGAAGGGTTGGAGAAGGTACTACCTATCTATTCATCTCTGGAAAAAAAATCAGGTTTTCCTTGTGCAAGCAGAAAGTAAAATCTTGGACAGACTTAAAACTGCCTGAACTTTAACATGTTAGCCAACCCACATGAGTAGCAGGCTTGCCTTATAAGAAATACCAAGGGAAATCTATCACATTGAAAGAAAATGATGCCAGACAGTAGCTATAATCAACATGAAGAAATAAAGAGCACTGATAATGGGTAATTATGCAGGTAAATATAATAGACAATATAAACATTTATATTTTGTTCTTGTAACTCTTAAAAAACAAATGCATGACAATTATTATAAATCTGTACTGCTAGCCTATAACACATGAAGATGTAATATACATGACAATATTGTTACAAAGGATCAGGGACAATATTGAAGCAAAGTTGCTTTACTTTACTTGTTAAATTTGTATTAATTTCTCTCAAGTTAACTACATATTGAGTTTTCTAAAGCAACCACTAGAATATAACTAAAAAAGAGTAGTTAGAAAAAACTCAACAAATGATACACTAGAAAATAACACAACAAAAGGCACTAAGGAGGAACAAAAAAGATATGAACCATAAAAATCAAATAGCAAAATGGCAGACATAAATCCAACCATTTGAATGATTACATTATCTATAAATAGATTATACACAACAATAAAAGAAAAAGATTGTCAAACTACATTAAAAAATCCAATGTATGCGAGCTACAAGACACACTTTGTAGATTCAAAGACAAACAGGCTGAAAGTTAAAAAGACTAATGAGATAATACCTTCCAAACAGTAACCATAATCTGCATGAAAGACATTTGGAGTGGCTCTAAAAACATTCTTTAAGACAGAAAATGTTTATAGAGAAAAAAGGGAGACATTTTATAATTATAAATAATCAATTTAACAGGAAGATATATGTTTTATAAACATATAAGTACCCAACAGAGCTCAAACTATGTGAGGCAAAAATTGACAGAATAAGGGAGAAAAAGACAATTCAACAAAAACAAATTTTGATATCCCAATTTTAATCAGTTAATGTAATAAACTGTATTAATAAAGAACAAAACCATATTATCATCTCAACAAAGAAAAAGAACCGAACATAATCTAACACTCCTTCTATAAAAAAAACTCAACAAACCAGGAATACAAGAGAACTTCAACCTGATAAAGGGTATATAGCAAAACCACATAGCTAACATCATACTTAATGGTCAAAGACTGAATGTTTTGCCACTAAGATTAGAAATAAGACAAGGATGTCTAATCTCTCCACTCTTACTTCATGTTGTAGTTGATATTCTAGCTAGTGTAATCATAAAAAGGGGAGGGAGGGAAAGAGGGAAGGAAGGAAGAAAGAAGAGAAAGGGCATTCATATTAGAAAGGAAAAATAAAACTATTCACAGGTGACATGATCCTATAATGTAGAAAATTATCAAGAATCCTTGGCAAAAAAATTCCCAGTAGAACTAATTAAAAAAATTCAATTAAGTCACAGGACACATGATTGATATTTACAAACCTCAATATCTATATACCAGTATTTAATATACCAGTAGTGAACAACTTGAAATTTAAAAATCAATTCCATTTGTAGTAGCATCAAAAATAAATACTTAGAAATAAAATTTTCAAAAGAATCCTTAGATTTATACACTGAAAACTGTAATATCTTGCTGAGAAGAATTCAAGGATAATAAATAATTGGAGAGATAATCTGTTTGTAGATTGGTAGATTCCTTATTATTAAATGTTCTCCTAAAACTTATCTATAGATTAAATGCAATATCTATTAAAATCCTAGAAGGCTTTATTTTTTTTGCAAAAACTGACAAATTTACCCTAAAATTTATATGGAAGGCAAAGGACCCAGAAGAACCAAATTAATTTTGAAAAGAATTACAAAATTGGAGGCCTCACTCTACCTGATTTTAATATTTACTACTATAAAAGCTACATTATTTAAGAAAGTGCTGTTTTGGCACAATGACAGGTATATAGATCAATGAAATGGATTGAGGATCCAGAAATAAATCATTACATTTATGGTCACCTGAATTGTGACAAAGGTGCCAAGGCAATTTGATGAGGAAAGAACAACTTTTCAGCATACTGTGCAGAGATAATCAGATATCCACATGATCCAATGAATTTAAATCCGTACCTCATAGTGTGAATAAAAACTGATTCAAAACGGATTAAGACCTAAATATAAGAGCTAAAATTATGCAGTGTTCAGAAGAAACCAGGAGAAAATCTGGGTCAGGCAAAGAATTCTTAGATATGACACCAAAAGCATAATCCACAAACAAAAACAATGTTAAATTAGACATGATCAAAATGAAAACTTTTCATGTTTTAAAAAACACCATTAAGAAAATAAGAAGTCTATGGCCATGCCACTCTGAATAAGCCCGATCCCATCTGATCTCAAAAGCTAAGCAGGGTTGGGCCTGGTTAGTACTTGGATGGAAGACCACCTGGGAAGACCAGGTGCTGTAGGAGTAAAAAAATAAAAAGAAAAGGAATTGTAAACTGACAAGGTCTTTGCAAACTGTGAGGTCAACCAAGGATTTCCTCGCCATTAAAAAAGAGAGAAGAGAGAGAAGGGAAGAGAGAGAAGAGAAGAGAAGAGAAGAGAAGAGAAGAGAAGAGAAGAGAAGAGAAGAGAAGAGAAAAAAAAAGAAATGCCATAAAGTAGGAGAAATATTTGTAAATCATAAGTCTATAAAAAACATAACCAGAAGATACAAAGAACTATTAAATCTCAATTTGAAGACAACCCAACTATGAAATAGGCAAAAGACTTGATTACATTTTACTAGAGAAAATACATGAACGGCTAATAAGCACATAAAGAGATAGTTAAAATCATAAGTCATTTTGGAAATTCAAATTGAAACCACAATGATATACCGCTTCATATTCATTAGAATAACTACAATCAAAAAATTCAGACAACAACAATTATAGGCAAGGATATGGAGAAAATGGAACATCAGACATTTCAAAGTAGAAGAGAAAATGGTATATCTCCTTTGGAAAACCGGTTTCCAGTTTCTTAAAGAGTTAAACATCCTCAAGTGTCCACCGATGAATGAATACATAAACAAAATGTGGTATTTAGATTCAATGTAATAGTGGTTACCAGGGGCTGGAGGGGGTAGAGAATGGGGAGTTACTGTTTAAATTTGGGGAGTTACTGTACAGAATTTCAGCTTGAGATTAAGTAAAAGTTCTCGAGATGCAAAATGGTGATGGTTGCACAACCATTTGAATGCAATTAATGCCATCGAAATGTATACTTAAAGATGGTTAACATGGTAAATTTTATGTTATATATATTTCACCACAAAAATATTTAAAAGTTAAACAAATTTACATATGACTACGCAATTCCACTCCTAGGTATTTCCCCAAGAGTAGCAAAAACATACATCCAAAAACTTTTCACTAATTTCCACAGAACCATTACTGAGAGTAACTAAAAATAGAAACAACCCAACTGCTCCTCCATAGATGATTAAACAGAATGAATGTTAAGTGTGTTTCTGTGTGTGTATCTCTCTTTCAATATGTATGAATTTCTTCTGTGTATGTGTGTGTATATACAAATAATCATACATATATACTTTTATGTGTGTATATCTATATCCATATCTGGTAGACATACATGAAGAATTCCCTTCAGGAATAAAAGGCAACAGAATACCATTATGAGCTATAACAGAGGTGAATCTTAAAAGTGTAATGTTAAGTAAAAAGACCCAATTCAAAAGACCATATATTGTGCGATTTATCAATTTAATGTAGTAAATAGAGACAGAAAGTAGATACCTAGCTGCCTGGGGATGTCAACCAGTATAAAACGCAAGGGCATAAGAAATCATTTTGGGGTGATGGAAATGTTTAAAAATGAATTGTGTTAATGGTTGCACGGTTCTGCAAATTTATTAAAATGTACAGCTTTCTACACTCAAAAGGATGAATTTTATGATATGTAAATTATAACCCAATAAAGATGTTTAAAAATAATTTTCTCATTGTGAAGCATTGAGTTCCTACTTACTTTTTAAAAATAACAGCTTTATTGAAATATAATTCACATATCATACAATCATTTAAAGGGTATAATTCAATGGTTTAAAGGTTTTTAGTATATTTACAGAGTTGTGCCACCATCACTTCAATCAATTTTAGAACTTTTCCATTAGCTCCTCCCAAAATCCCTTACCCATTAGCACTTACTCCCTTTCCCTCTATGACTACCCCTATACAACACAAGTCTATTTTCTATCTCTACATATTTGCCTATTTTGGACATTTCATATAAATGAGATCATACAATGTGGTCATTTGTGACTGGCTTCTTTCACCTAGCATAATGTTTTCAAGGCTCATCCATGTTGTAGTTTGTATCAGGACTCCATTCCTTTTTATGGATAAACCATATTCCACTGTATGGATGTGGCACATTTTATTTTTCATTTAACAGTTGATTGGTTGGGCTGTTTCCACTTTTATGCTATTATGAATAATGCTGCTTTGAACATCTGTTACCAGTTTTGCATAGGCATATGTTTCCTATCTCTTGGGTATATACCTAGGAGTGAAATTGCTGGGTCATATGGTAACTCTATGTTTAACCTTTTGAGGAATTTCCAGAATACATTCTAAAGTGGCAGTGACTTTTATATCCCCACCAGCAGTGTATGAGGGTTCTGATTTCTTTACATCCTGTCCCACATTTTTTTATTATTATTATTATAGCCATCCTAGTGGGAGTAAAGTGTTGTTATCTCACTGTAGTTTTGATTTGCATTTTCCTGATGGCTAAAGGAGAACATCTTTTCATATGCTTATTGGCCATTTGTATATCCTCTTTGGAGAAATGTCTATTCACATTCTTTGCTTATTTTTAAATGGGTCCATTTGTCTTTTCAATGTTGAGTTGTGAGTGTTCTTTATTCTAGATACAAGTACCTTATCAGATATATGATTTGCAAATATTCTGTCCCATTATGTGGGCTGTTTTTTTTTTTTTTTTTTTTCACTTTCCGGATGGTGCCTTTTGCAGCAAAAGAGTTTTAAATTTTGATAAAGTCCAATTTACTTACTTTTCTTTTGTTGCTTTTGTTTTTGGTACCATATTGAAGAAACGACTGCCTAATCCAAGGTCATGAAAATTTAAGCCTTTGTTTTCTCTTCCAGTTTTATAGTTTTGTGACTTGAAATTAGGTCTTTGATCCATTTTGAATTAATTTATGTACATTTGTAAGGTAGGAATCACTGACTTTGAAGAAAGATATAGGGGTGCAAGTTGAGAGAACTGGGGGCCATATAAACAATACCATTTACCTTTAATGGTTCTGGTAATAGTCCAGATTACATGAAAAATTCATATTTGCATGTAGCTATCTTTGTCTGTCTAGATCAAGCCATTTGTTATTCCGTTTCTTTGAAGAAGGAGAGCATGTCTGGATGTAATATGGCATCAAAAGGAGAAAATATTTTGCTCAGGGATCACAGGATACCAGTGCCAGAGCCAAAAGCAGACTCAGGATGGCTGACCTGCGGGCCTCAGTTCTATGCCCTGGCAGAAATATCTCTATTGTCTACTTTCTCCAATTTAGTAACAGAATCCCTGATTTATACTGGGTACATAGCCAATCAACCAGAGATTATATTTCTCTGCCTCCTTATAGCTAGGTATGGCCATGTGACTAAGTTTTAGCCAAAAGAATTCAAAATAAAGTGAACTACTTCTGGTTTATATCTTTTTTTTTTAAAAAAAAACTCACTTCTTCTTTCCTTCTCCTTTTGATGGACAGACCTCAGAATGGTGTTAGTAAGCAATTTTTTATCATGTCGATGAAGAAAATATACCAGGGCAGTGGTTGTCAACTATAGCTTAATATCAGAATCACTTGGGGAGCTTTAATTAAAAGCTGGTGTTCGTTAATTCGAAAAAGATAGAGGTACCCCTCTGTTCATTGCAGCATTGTTTACAGTAGCCAAGATTTGGAAAAAAACTAGATGTTCATCATTAGATGAATGGATAAAGAATATGTGGTACATATATACAATGGACTATTATTACTTAGCCAAAAAAAAAAAATGAAATCTTTTTATTTGCAACAACATGAAAGAAACTAGAGGGCATGATGCTAAGTGAAATAAGTCAAATAGAGAAAGACAAATACTGTATGATTTCATTTCATTTTTGTTGTTGAATTTAAAAATTGAATAAACAAAACAAAAACAAGCTCATAAACACAACAAACTGATGGTCTCCTGATGGAAGATGTGGGGAGATGGCCAAAAAAGGTGAAAGGGATTAAGAAGTAAACTTTGTCAGTTATAAAAAGAGTCATGGAAGTGTTCATGGGGATGTCAAGTACAGTATAGGGAATATAACTCCATAATATTATAACAACTAGTGTCAGATGGGTACTAGACCTATCTGGGTGATCATAAATTGCATGTCTAATCACTATGATGTACAACTGAAATTAATATGATATTGTATATAAACCATGATGGCAAAATAAATTTTTAAAAAGTCTAAAAAAAAAAGAAAAGCTGGTGTCTGGATTTCACCCCAGAGATGCAGATGCAATTGGCTTGAAGGGCAGCCAATCAGCGTGTTAAAAGCTCCCAAGATGAACCTAACATATGATCAAGGTTGAGACTCCTATTCCATGGCAATGATTTGCAAACTTTAGCATGTATCAGCATCAGCTGGAGGGCCTGTTAAAACACAATTTCCTGGGGTACCACTCCTAGGTGTCTAATTCAGTAGGTTTGGGGTAAAACCTGAGATTCTGTACTTTTAATAAGTTCCCAGATGGTGATGGTGGTGTGCTAGTCCAGGGAAATACTTTAACAACCTGTAGGAAATCTCAAAGCAGTAAGTCAGAAGGAACCTGAGCCCCAGTAGCCCAACTATTTTCTTTAAATCACTGATCTACCCTATATTATTACTTAAAAGAAAAATAAAAGTTTACCCTGAACTGCAACAGCACCTTACCTTATATATTAACTAATATGCATTCCTTGGATCACAGTGTTTCAGAAGGAAGAAAAGTAAAAGAATAAATTTTTTTCCCTCATTTTATGCAAATTCATACAAGAAATTTAAACGTTTTGGCTTTAGACATGTTTTCCTACAAGAGAGAGATAGTTTGGAACACTGAACTGTTTACAACAGAATCCATTCCTCATGGCAATTGGTGAATGCAATCCACAGAGTTCTGTATTGGCAGCACTATTAAGGCTGGGGTGGGGGTGGGGGGAGTGCTGAACCAAGTAGGCAGTTTGGTCACTTTTCCCATTTAAGTCTCAGCCATAGTTGGGTAACTCAAGGCTTCCAATGCAAATTTACTTGGATGAAAACCACAGCAACAATTCTAAATGATGTAGAAGCCTTTCTAAATAGCAGAGAGGGAGCGGACCTGTTTCTTTTCTCTCCTCCCTCTTCATACACTAATACAAAAGGGACTGATAGCTCTCCAGCCCTCTTCACTTAATTTTCATGAGAAGACCTTGGGTATTCATGACACCACCCTGAATAACCAATGTGCTTGGGCATTTGCGGGCAGAGAGAGAGAGTATGGTAGGAGGTCATCTATGTGGGAAATAGGATTCAGTCCCAAGCTCTCCCTGGTAAAACTCTTTGCTGGTGTTTAATTATTTTCCTAAAAGGGAGTGGGTAGGTACAATTGAAAGGCCATAGGGTAGAAACTAACAGTAGAGAAAGGGAAGGAATTCACATACCTTATAAACTGGCTGAATAAGGCTGTTGTGTTCCGGATGATGCGAGCAGCCTGGGACTCCTCATGCTGGCATCTCTGCAGTGTTAACCCATCATCCATGTGGCCTTCCTGATGGAGTATGACCTACAGAGCAAAGCACACTAGATCCAGGTTACGCTTTACTCCACAGCCAGGCAGTCGACATTTCTTGCAGTTTCCCTCAACCCTCGTACTCCTCCCCAACGAAGTTCCCCTGGGTCTGCTTTGAAAATGGGACATTAACGAAGTTATTTTGCCCACATGCCCTCTTACTGACATATGAATCATTCTTGAGACATGATGCTTTGATGAAAACAAAATTTTATGTGTCACTGTGGTATGTTATAATAAATTTCCTGGGCCTAGGTGGCCATTTTAAAAGATGAAAACATACTGTATAATAGATTTTTCTCTTAAAGTGAACACAAAACTTTAGGCGATGGAAAAAAAAACCATTTTGTTAGAGCCTTTGCCTTCAGAGATAAATTGAGGAGGAGGAAAGACACGTTAAAGCAAAACCCTCCACTGGGAGCAGGTATGGGTTTCTCTCCTGAAGGTCAGCTACACTGGGTTAGCTCACTGTCAAACTGGGTAAACGGCTCAAGATGGCAGTTTGCTTCTCAGTGAGGTTAGAAAGTTTGAAAGCATAGACCCTAGTATCAGCAACTTGAGTTCTAGTTCTGCTGTGCACTTCCCAGCTGTGTGACCTTGGGCAAGCTACGCAACCTCTCTTTGCTTCGACTGCACCATCTGCAAATGGACTCATCTTGAGAGGGTGTTTGGAAGATTAGATAATTTACATGTAAATCATTTAGCATGTTTCCTAGGGATTAAGAGGTGCTCAGTGAATGTTTCTTATAAAAGGCAGTATATTAGTGATCTCAGATCAATTATCTAGAAGCTAAGCATACTTACTGATCACCAATGAGATGATACAATTTTGGGGTGGGGCTAGCAGCTTCTGATATGCAAGTCAGTAGTTTTTCCCCTTAAAAAGGTCACATCTGTGTAGATATCAACTGGGATGGTTTGACTCTAGTTCAAGTCATGGGCAAATCTTGATTCAAGCTCCCAACAGTTTCCTCTCGGTGTGAGTAAATGAAGGGAGACCATTTGTAGGTCCTTGGTGACTGGGTGTGGGGGTGACGGTCAGTCTGTCTATATGTCAAATAAATAAAATATATAGCTTTAGAAAATATCTTTAGAATAAGGATTTTTGTTTTTTCCCATTTTAGCACAAAGAAACAACTTCTTTTCCTTTCCATGTGAAAATCTTTTCTTTTTTTTCTTCTGAAAGTATGTCCTTCATACGCCATTCATAATTAATTCAGGAAGTAAATACTGGCTTGAAAAGTTTATGTTCCTTTTTGAAAAAAGACTTCACATCTCACTTATACTCTACGGCTTAAGTGTTAGTGAAGGATGTCCTTACCGCTGGAGTCATCATTTCAAAGCATTACTTTGCCAGAACTTTTCAGCAACTAGTTAACAATGCTGCATTCAGATTTGGCAATACATTGCCACTAGGTTTACTTTGGCCTCAGTCCCAGATTTCTGGTCCCTAAAGACCAAAAGCCTTAGGTTTTGCTTAGGTTTTGCTTGTTCGGATAGCACATTCAAACTGGCCAGCCAAATAAGAAAATAATGAGAAATAGGGGATAATGCAGCTGTTAGAAAATGCAGTTGTTCAAACAAACAGGGACTCATGGACATGGACAATAAACAAGTGGTTACCAGAGGGTAGAGAGAAAGGGGAAGGGGGAGGTAGATGGGTCAAAAGGGTCAAATAGTGGTGACAGAAAGAAATCTAACCATGGGAGGTGAACTCAGGTGTAAATATATATGTAAATAAACATATATATGTACATGTATGTATATGTGTGTACACACACACACACACACACACACACACACACACACACCCCTTACTCTTAAAATGCACAGCTGCAACTTATTGGATTTTGGTAATCATTACTATAATAAAAAATAAAAAATAAATAAATAAAATAAAAAGAAAAGAAAATGCCCTACTGATCGCTGCAGCCCAGTTCTTAAGGTCCCTTTTCTCTTAGAGAAATCCCATAGCCCAATAGCAGAGAGAAGCCTGAGATACAAATGAAAAAGAGAATAATTCCCTCAAGATGAGTTATTATTCATCAGGTTTTACACTGTATCTTTTGTTATTGGTTTTTTTAGGTTCCTCTTTGTTTCATAAAATGCTTAACATAGATTTGGACATCCTCTGTATTTTCAGAGGGGAACTTAACCTGCCCCTCACAAAATGGAGAAAGGCAACCCTGTCAAGGGCTGAACTCACAACACCATTTAGAGTTTTGAAGTACCTCCCACCCCTGCCCAAATTCAAATGTACATTCCAGCAGTTAAGTGGGATCTAGGGACTACAGGCACAATAAATCAACATCAGGAACTGGGATCTCTCTCAGTCGACAGGGTCCTTTGAGTATGTCCCCTCCCACCCAGAGTTATAGCCAAGAACTACAAATCCCACTATCTTTAAATGTTATCAATACTTAAGTAGGTATGAAAAGTTGTGGAGGCTCCAGATAATAGTATCATACTCTGTAGAGGATTACTTTTCTTCTGATAGGCTGGTAGGGTAGATGATGGGTTTTTGGCATTTGTTTTTAATCTGCCCTTATTTCCAGGGAGTAGTCCTTCTGGGGTAGAACCCTTTTGGGATTTAACTGTAAGTCTACTGTATTTTCAAGAGTCATTCCAACCTGAGGGATCTTGAACCCCAACCTCTGTCTCCTTAGTACTGTCATACTGTCCACATCCGGGCTTTGCCCTTCTTCCTCATAGTTGTCACTTTGTTTGCTATCTTAGCTTTGCACCTCATGCATGGTCGGGTTAAGATCCTAGGGCAAACCATACAGAATTTCAGGTTCATGCTTCTACAGTTCCCTCCACTCTGGAATCTTCACCCCTTAAGTCACAGTAAACTTGACCGACTTTGTCTCTAATCTGTCTCTCCAGCCTAATGAAGATAACACAAAATCTCATACCTTGGTACTGCAACTCAGCAAATATGCAGAGGGGAAATGGTGACAAAGGTGGAACTCAAGGCAATTACATTCTATTTGGGATCTTTAACACTCATGTCTTGGGTGCCCTGAAGGTTGTTGAAATCGTCACTGGACTTTTTGTTTTTGTATTGTATCCAGTCTTTATAATTGTTTGCAGAGGAAGTGTTGGGCTGCTACAAGCCAGGCTCTGTGGCCTCTTATTTATTCTGCTTTTGATCTCCTCTAATTTTATTTTCCCCTTTATGGATATTTTACTGCTGTTTTACTTTACTTAAAAGTAGACTATTGCCCTTACGGTTTGCTCCCAACCTTCTTTCTTACAACTAATCACCAGCATTCCTGGGATCTTTGCATCATCTCCACATTAGGCTGACAATGTACAGTGTGCAATGCCTCCTCAAACCTTATTTTGGGGCTCCTTCACTACCTAAACCTGTGTTCTATAAGAGTTTTCCCAGAGAGAAAAAAAGCATCATGCTTTGGGCATCTGTTTTCTTGGTTCTTATATATATATAAAAACCACTCTTGTTGACTTTCTGGTAAAAAGATGCTGTGTGTATCCAAGCCAGTTTCCCATTGTAGCAGGCTGTGACAAACCACTCAAATCTGGATATAATCTCTGTGAAGACAGCATCATTCCACAATATCTCATCTTTCTGCATATTGGTTCCTGTGGGCTTGTTATCCTGCAATCTGCTTTTGCTCTGTAGAGATTCTATTTAGTCTCTGTATTATGAAAATGGCACAGTAACTCAATTATCCACTTAAATGGAGGGAGCAATGATGTGGCTAATCCCCAAAGAGTGCACCACCAAAAGTCATTTAGTGCAGGTTTTAGAGTACATTGAACAAATTCTACCCCCTCCTCACAGATTTGCCATCTATTTAACATTTTTTTTTGTACTGAATATGAAGTCAAAGTAACCAAATTAGGCTGTACAATCTGCCACAGAATAAGTCTTAGGAAGAGTAACTAAACATATATCACATCTACCTGATTCTCACAGCAGCTTCTCTTGCCAAGTTGCTTCCAACTCAGTGTAAAGCAATTCTTTCCAACCCCTCACCTTTCTTTTCAGAGGTCCAAGGCGGGGTGTCTTGGCATCCTGTGCTTTGTAGGTCACCCACAGACCACTGGCTATATGCTGGACAAAGCAGACAGAATCTCCATACTTTATTTCTGGAACTCCCATGCCTTCTATATCTCGCTTGTGACTGGAATCCAATTTCTCCTTCATTTCCTATTTCACAGAAAATGAAACAAATGTAGGCATGTCTGATGAAACAGAAATGTAGTATACAAAACAAATCGCCTATGTTGAATTTGTAAGCTAGGAAACCAATTACCAAAATAATTATGTGTCTGCCTAAGCTAGGACTTCAGAAAGGCTTGATTCCATTATCTGCTGTTAATTGTAAAATCAATGAATTTCAAGTTTTGGCTGCTTTAGTGATATTTAAATCTATGGGAAAAGGAGAAAGCTGTCTTTCTGTTTTTATAGAATTCTCCATTATATTTTCTACTTTCCTCATCCTGATTTAGATATCTTAACAATTAACCCTTTACTGTCCAATTAACTTATTTTCAGCAAATTATATCTTCTATAATTTTAATGGTTATCTTATGTAAATGCTCTGACTCAGAAACTTTAAATATATCTTTTAGATATCTTCTATAGAAATCAGCAGAGACAGTGACTCTTTGAGCAGATAGGGGCCCTATGCCTTAAGTCTAACATAGTAATTGGCATGTTAGTCTCTTATAGCTGTCTCAGTTGTGTGTTGCAGTTAATGGGTTTCATTCTTTAATTGCCACTGTGTCACTAAACTTATTCTCCAGTATGGAGAGGAATTACTGTGCATCAGGTGTGCCCTTGAAGGTCAGAGTGAGTCAGGAAGTAGACCCGTGGTGCACAGCAACTCTGTCTTCTTGTCATCAATCAGGGCCTCTGAATGGCTCTACTCAATTTCCATTTCTTCTTTGTATCTTGTGTTAAACTGCTCATTTGTAAAAGCCATTAGCTAGGCAGCATTTTGAATGTTTTCTGCAGAATAAAAGAGGTAGCATTCTGTTCCCTCTATTCATGACAATTTTACTCTCGTGCTTAATGACAGAACAAGTGTACCGCATGTGCTGAGTTATTCCTATGGACAAGGTAGTGTTCTAAGTTCTTTACATGTATTAACTGTTCATAGCAGTCTCTGTTGTGGCTGCAAATATTATCCCAGTTTTACTGAGGAGAAAATAAAGATACAGAGCAATAAGTAATTTGCCCAACCAAGGGCACTCAATAAGTAGTAAAAAGGCCAAGATTTAAATCAGGAATCTAGTTCCCCACTGCTCTAAACTCCTACTCACCCTTCAATACCCTGATCAGATGACACCTTCTCTGTGAAGGTGAAGTTACTCTCTCCTGCTGTATTTCTCCAGCACAGTCTCATTGCTCTATTGAGCAATTAGCAACTTAAATTGTAAATGTGCTTTTTTAACATGATTCTTTCCTTTAGGGTATAAAAGAATCAAGGTAAGGGCCAGATTTAAATGAATTTTAGATTCCTAATACAGAGACTCCATCACCTATCAATTACTTAATAAACATATACTAAAGGAATACACACACACACACACACACACACTCATGCATACATATTTATATATGTGTGTGTCTGTGTATATGTGTGTGTGTATACATATATTACTCCATTATATACATACATATATGTGTATGTATATAATGGAGTATTTTTTTCTTTCAAATGTTTTTATTTCAGCTCTTCTTTCAAATTTTCATAAAAGCAAAATCAGTTATTTTTCACACATTTACAGAATCATTTTGAGCAATGTTAACACTTTACAATAAATTATTTTAAATGTATGTTGAAACATTGACTGGATTGTTAAATATGACTTATTTCTCAAAATGAAGATTTCCAAAAATACTTATTTCTGGTTTTATGAGAAAAGGCAAAGGACAAGGCAGTGTTCTTAGTTCTTTACATTAATTCTACAAAATAATGTATACTTGATTTTTGTTTTAGAAATATCCATAATTCTGTAGACATTCAGAGCAGTAACAGACTTAAACATATCAAAGTTTTCATCTCCAGTCTGTTCTCTAGCCATAGGCAATGCAGCAAAATAAAAATATACATGGTAACAGTTAAATATAAATAATTATGTTGATTTTGAAGAGCTCAGTTAAAATACTGCATGTTCCCAAATTATCATTATGATGGTCATTTATTTTTTCCTCTTTTCATTTATTTATGATTGTGCCAAAAGAAATTAAATTCTAGAAACTATTTTTCTAGTCTCTAAGATAAATGGATCATTATTGTTTATAGAATGAAGTGTCTGCCTTTGCTCTTCAAAACAGCAACTCCCAAAGTCCTCTGGCAGCCATTTTAGTGGCTGCTTCTAATTTAAAAGAACAGGAGCAACAACAAAATCTAAAACATATAAATGACACCGAAGGCAACTCAACCCAAACCTAAACAACATTAATATATCGTTATGAAAATGTGAGCCGTCCATGATAGAGAAGCCTGATTTGATTGACAGCAGGTTGGTGATCTCCTTCTGACTTGAGCATGAGCGAATGCTTCCCTATTTGTTTTCACTTGATTATGGCCCCTGACATGCCCACTCTATTGCTGGAAATGAAACCTTCCTAAAGAATAGGGCTAATCCAATTACCCTCATTCAATAACTGCCCAGTTTCTACAGAATACAATTGTCATTTCTCAAGCTCTTATATGCTATATGCTCTAACCAAATTGAATTATGTTTCTTTATATATCAAGTGTTCATTTCCTCTGGGTCTTTACTGACATGACACTTTCTGCTTGAAATTTTTCTGCCTCATCTTTGCATCTTTACATCTTACCTATCGAGCCTTCCCAGATTTACTTTTGTATTTTCTCTGCCCTGATGGCACTTTCCTTCACCTCAAGGCTCTTTACCATCTGTAATGGGAATCCTTTGCTGGTATACTTCCTATTCCCAGTAAGGCTAAAAACTCTCTAAGGGCTAGACTGGGATTTTCTTGTCTTTGTATTCCAAATAATGCTCTGCTAAAAACAGGTTGCAAATAATCTGTTTTCATTTTATTGGTGTGTGGGCATCAATTCATCTACCTATTTATCTGAAAAATCTTCCCTATGTTAGACTATAGACTGATTCCAAGAAGGAACAGGTTACTTGTCCTAATGTGTTGAAGGGTAATAGTAATCATCCTCATCTTCATTGAGAGTTTATAAAGGAAATGCTTGTGACCAAATCATAATTATCATGTAAGTATTTGGTTTAGATAATTAAGATGCTGCTCTGCAGATTAATGTAATGTTTCTAGAAGGGTAAGGAAGGGAACTGGAACAAGTGTTTGTCTAGTGCCTACACTGAAGGAAGTATTTTGTTAAGTACTTTACAATGACAATATTATTATGTGATTTTTACCAAGCACCTACAAAATAATATGTATTATACATGACACTTTCAGAATATTTTCTCCAAACCTTTCAACAGTTCTTTTATTTTTTATGTCTCCTGCTTTATAGATGACAAAACAGAAGATTGCAGAGTTTGAGCAATTTGCTCAAAGCCCTATAGCTAATAAGTAATGGAACAGAATCCAAAATCAAGTGTGAATCTAAAGCCCGTTTGTCGGTTGAACATAATTTTTAGACTGGTTACTATTAGCACTGTTAAATATTACTCATATTAGTGTTTTAGTTGTTTGAAGGCATGATAAAAAGTTATTGAAAATATATGCTATTATTTCCTGAAAAAATGGCTCTGGGTTTGTACAAACTTTAGGAGTTGTACTTACAAACCAACATGTGATGTGGTTCCTATTTAAGGTGCAATTGGAGTTTGGAAGAGAGAACAATTTCCTCTGCCTGGGCAGTTAGGAATAATTTTATTCAAAATTGACACTTGATGTCAATTGGCTATGAGAGAGAGGAGAGAAGGGGAATATGGAAGGTGCTGGCATTCTGGTAAGATGGACATAGTGTAGCAAAGAAGGTGGTGGAAGTCCTGAAAGAAATCTGAATAAGCACTCTGTACTCCATCCTATAGGTTCATGTATCTCAAACCCACAATGTTAACAAGCTTTCTGCAGGGAAAGAGGAGTTTGAAAAAGTACTGTATCTTCTTTTAGGACTCAAAGGGAACATTAGGATAGTGTAACATGAATTCTTACAAGTCCTACAGTAAAAAGCAAACAAAAACAAAAAGAACCAAAATAACTTGAACTCTGTTTTATGTAACATTTTCCTTAAAAAAATTTGTTCATAGAATTATTTTTTGAAACACTTCTTGGAAAAAAAAATAGTATAGGTAATGAAATCTACTAAGAATTTTAAGTAAGGGGATAACACATGAGTTGCATCTTAAAATAATTGTTCCAGCAGCAATGTGAACGATGAATTGAAAAGAAATAAAGCTAGAGACAGGTGAGTTGTCAGCTATGACATTAGTATCTAGCTTAATGTGTGGGACAGAGTAGGTCCTAATTCACAAGTATTAATTTGAGTTAAAGTTGTTATTTGACATAATAAAACCATCTGTGTACACAGAGGACAAGAAAGTTTCTTTCCAATAGACTTAAAGCACCCAAAAGTATTTCAGAAGAAAAGTAGATATGGGAAGATGCGGCCCATTCATAGATGCTGGAGAAAGCCATCAAGAAAGTTCTGGCTAGCCTACTCCTTGTCTAGGTATCTCTGGAGAAACTTGAGAAATCACCTTTGGGTTCATCTCTCCACCAACATAGCCCCCTTCCGAATTTCTGACTTTGAATATTATCTCTTAAAATGGCCTTTAAAAATTGCACACTGTAAGAGATTGCTATAGACTGGTTAGCTGCAAGTCTGCTGCGTGGCTGACAAGAAATGGCCTCTGCCATTTCAAGTGTGTGAAGGAAGTGGATTTGTCTGTCTCGTTAGGGAAGGTGCAATTCCTGAGCAGAAGTCACTATGCTGGGGTCTTTCCTTCATCTTCTCCATCTGGTCCTCATAGCATCACCTTCACAGATAAGGAAATGGACTCCCAGGTCATGTTCCTGGTCTTACTGAATACTCACAATAATCCTTCAAGACATGCTTCTTCATCCTCCACCCCCCCCCCCAATTTTTTTACAAGAAGGGACATTAAAGCTGAACAGCAACTAGAAGAGACAATTCAGGTTTCTTCTATTTCAAAGTCCATGGTTCCTTGACTGCTTATTTGGTCCACATTGAATAATAAAGACTTGGGAAATCTTCAATTCAAATGTTTAAAATTCTTTGTAGATTTATTAAAATAAAACTTTAAGAAGTAGTGCTGCCTCTAGATGACTGAATCTTCAGGTACGTGTTTTCTCTTCACCCCCTCCCGCCTTTGCTCCATACCGTCTCTTTCTGCAACTGATGACTTGGTGAGGAATTAGAGCATGCTAGGAAATTGGCACAAACAGCATTGTGTCAGCATCAATCTTTTCATAGAGGGATGCACCATGTGCCCAGATGCTACCTTGTTTTAGGTCACTGAGGTTAAAGGGTACATGAGGATACAGTCTGCAAGGATGCTTTGCACACACATCAGAGAGAGAAGTGAGCAGTTTTCAAAAGGCAGGTAGGGAAATCATGCTTGACCAAGAACACAGTACTTAGCACATAGTAGATATTTGATAAATTATGACTAAATGAGATTTAATGTTTTTATGCACTGAAGAAAAATTTCCTCTAATGAGGAACAGTGATAGCTCTATGCCCTTATGCAAAAGAATAGGCAAAATCTGAGATTCTATCTTAATCATTCAAGACTTATGGTATATTCATTAAATATAACTATAAAATAAATGGCTACATGTTACAAGGTTGGCTTTAACATTAATTCACCCTTCTCTGAAATGAATTCAGTGTTGTAAACATATTGAGATCTGACATCTAAATAGACAGCATTGCTATGCCGGAGCAAATATTAAATCACATTATCTGATGATCCTTGGGGAATGGCCTTACAATGTTAAGACCATGGGGAGATGATATGAAATCAAATTCACAGAAATTTGACTTAGCTGTTCAAAATAATAAATTTCTCTCCTTGAATGTTTACAGGGACAGTGTTATGATGCAAACTGAATATAAAATGATGACAGAATACTTTTATGAGGATGACAGGGGTATAAATGAAATGGATTTCACTCTCTACTTCAACGTATTACCATACTTATGTATCCCTTCACCAAGCATTTTTCAAATGTGCTACATGCTACATGCTGTGCTAGGTGCTGGGGTGCAAAATAAGGAGGTATGTGAGGTCCTTGTTATCCAGGGGCTCCTGGTTGAGCTACTGATGTCTGTAATAAAATCATGAACATGACCCTACTGGAAGACAATGGAAGCACTTTCTTCCTATAAGGGACATTTGACACTTATCTGGAAGGATGAAAAGGAGCTCACTGATGGAGGTATGTGGAGAGGTAAAAGGTATTCTAGGTATAAGCTTAGTGGTGAGGAAAAAAATATTGATGTTTAAAAGCTGTTAAATTTTTAGTATGCTAAAGCTCAAGGCAATGGTAAGTGAGTGGCAACAGATATGATTAAAGGGCAGGCAGGGGTCAGAGCTTAATCATTTATGACAGACTTCAAATGAACTGTGTTCAAGGTTTCACAGAGAGTAGGTAAGAGTCAAGGCCAGATCTAAGAGACATGGAAGCCATGCTCTATCCTATACCACACCCCTTCCAGATTATAGGCATAAAGTGTGATCGTACAGTTTGGAGGCAACGAGACAGCCCAGACCTCCAGTCTGATTTGAATCATCTGCTGATGGACAGGAGAAAAAAAACTTTCTGCTCATTATTCTATAATAGTGTCTCCCATAGTTTGCTTAAAGGCCTCTGTTTGGTTTCATCTGTGCCAGGCCAGACCAATGTCTACAGCAGGTGCCTGGCTGTGACCACCTTCCATTAAGGCTCCACTAAGGCTCAGTTACAACCCAACCCTATCCATGTGTAGAGGATTCACAGGGGCACCTGCCATCTTCCTCATAAGAGGAGTTTGCGAAGAATGTTAACAGATCTATGAACCCCAATTTAGTAATCATAGCTGTCAAAGGGTAATGCAATCTGACAGGAAACATGGAGTGGGAAGCCCACTGTTGCCAAATAACTCATAGCCCAGCTAATCTAGTGTCCTCTCTGAACACATGAGCCTAAAAGGGTGCTTGTCCGGGAAACTCTTGTTTTCTAGATCACCAACATACAGAGAAGGTCAGATGAATACCCCATCCACCCCCATTCACAAAGGCACAAAAAACACACTATGTCCACCTCCCAGCCTGCCCACAAAGTCCCCCAACCCTTGCACCACTCTCCCCCGACCCCAGCTCCTGAAACATTATCGCAGGCCATTGTCTGCCATCTACTCTATCACTCAACATCTGGAATAGGCAAGAGTTGCCAAGACAGCTCGATGCCCTCACACTGTTGAAAAACAGAGCCACAATTTCTTTCTGCAGGGGAATGTCACTATTTCCCAGTGAGGAAGAGCATGCTGTAGAGTCCATTTAAGGAGGAGAGCACACACCAAGCAAGGTTAGAATATATTTACTTAGGAGGAATCTGGGCACCCAGAGAATTCAAGTCATCTCCAGCATTCTTCCCCAAGAGCTGTTTGCATTGTGCATAGCAGAACTGTGTGTTCTCCACATGTTCTTTTTGTGTTTGTAGCTTCCCAGTTAAGATGCCAAATATCCTGCTCACACAACGTCCCAGGAAAGCCCTGATCTCTGATGGGAATACAGCCATATCCTGGCCTGCCACAGTGCCTAGGCCATTTTAGTTTCAGTTCCTTTCAAATTAAAATGAAGGTAGGTAGGCTGAATAATGTTGCACTGGGATTTGCTTAAAACCTCTAACATAGTGACTTCAATGAAATGTAACATTGCCAAGTGCATAGGACAATGTGACTCAAGGGTGAACTTTACATCCAGCTCTGCTATGCTGGCAGCCCCCATGGTACTCTGGTGACTTTGAGCCATCAGCTGCTTGCCTCCATGTGCGTGGAAATAGAGGGACTTGGGATGATAAGCAATGAGCCTTTTGAAGGTAAAATGTGCTCACGGGCCAGAAGTGCTGCCAAATAAGAGGCTCATGAGGACTTTCGATGGTGCTCTGAGCTTTTCTGACTTTCCCAAGAGACTAGGGCATAGTGCTGAGCCAAGAAAGGAATGGAATGGAAGAGTCCCCTTGGAACAGGATCCTGTCAGCTTCTTGGAAGGCTACCTGATTCATCTGTTATAAAAGAAGCCTCTTTCTGAGATGTTAAAGACCTCAGTGTCACAGTTCTGTCCCAGTGCAGTATACCTAGAGCAGGCTGAGGAAACCAGGATAGAGCACTCAAATAAGAAAAAGGCCAAGCTATCATTCTTAGAAAAGAATGTACTTGGTTATCAGCCATGGTGAGTCATTTCTTGATTTCCACTTCCTCCCAACCCTCCCACATCCCTGCTCTCTACCCATGGCACCTCACGTCCAAGTTGTCTCTTAGGGAAGAATGTGATCTTGCTTGTCTCTGTTCTGAGAAGTTTTTCCTTGCTTTGTTCAACTGATTCTTTTAGCAGGTTGTACAGCCCTAAACCACTTCCTGGAGGCCACAATGTTTTACTATACAGATATAAATTTAAATTTAAAATCCATCTTATGCTGGGAATGTTAAGAAACAAAACTAAGAGTTGCATGAAGGAGATGTACTCAGAAAATCAAACCAGAATGAACAACATGTCATTGCGAGAGCAGCGGAAAATAAAGGTCCTATCTGAGGAGAATTTAGGGTAGGAAACTCACATTTTTAATGTTAAAATATGGTGTGGAAAAGTCTAATTTTGATATAGGGTAATTTGGGGTAGAAAAACCTATATGCCAAAGAGATTTGCTGCCTAAAAAGGATACAGAATTATAAAAGGAGGGGATAAAGGTGTCTGAGTCCCCTGCTCAAAGCAGGGCAGTGCTGAAAGATTGTCTTTCTCTGATTCATCAAGAAGTGGAGATGCTCTGTAAAAAATGCAGCTGTCAGCTTCACAGCAAGTCCTACATGAACAGAATCATCAATAACCCTTTACTGAAGTCATGTTGAGAACACAAATCAAGATCTATTTCCGGAAAAGAGCAAAGAGGAATGAAACTAGAAATGAAACATCCAAAGGAGATGTGGAACTATCCTCTCAGGGGGTGCAGATGCCCTGATAACCATAATATGTCCGCGCAGAGCCCTTCTTCACTTGAACAATCTTTCCAGAACAATCATAAAGTGACAGAGCACCCAACTGTCTGTCAGAAGTTAGCTTGGCATGCAATTCTGACCATCCAACTAGACCCAGCTATGTTTTATGAAGAGTTAAAACCTGACTGAATGTTAAAGATAGAGCTTTTAAAAAAATAGTCATCTATAATCATATATAATGGCAAAACTACATGTCTGGGGTTAACCTTACTGACACAGGATCCAATCTTAGTGAAGGTTGGAGATAAACAGGCTAGAGCTAAGGGATCTGGAGAGAAGAGATGACCTAGGAAAAGGATGAAATGTGAAGAACTTCATATAATACAAGTAACTGCAAGATGTTATGTCCAGAATTATGCCTTCTCTGCATCTATCTGAAAGAAATCACTTCCTTGATTCAAACAAATGTAGCACTAATACCCATGGCTCCATGTTATCATCGCTTTATTGGAGTAAAGCGTATGACTTAAAAATATTAAAAAACTTAGCCAGCATTAAACAACAACAATATTTTCCACTAGCTTCTAAGCAACAAATGTCCATTCCTGTGATCCTTTTGTTTTCTAGGGCTTTCTACTCTCCTTTCAAGTCTTTCTCTCTTAAGATGGCAATTTTCATCTTAGATACGCATTCCTCTAAGAACCCAATTCAAAAGATACAAGAAGAAAGTGATTATTGTGGGTCTAATTTCCAATTCCATTTTTTGCCAGCCTACTTCCTTTTCCATCATAATTGTACCTGAAGGCTTCAGAGCTTTCGCTTTTAGAACAAGGTCAAAGTCTACTTCCTCACACCTTACCTTTGATGCCCTGAAAGAGAAGGCTGTGGACTTGGTATCTGACTTTCCCCGGTCTTGCAGTATAAGGCCTTGGTCCTCTGTCAGGGCCAGGTAGTGGCCTGTGGTGAGGTGCCGCAGTCGGAAAGCCTGGCCCCATCTGATGTTACTGCCACTCCAGCTACACAGACGAAACAGACAAGAAATTCCAATTTACACAAAAATAAATCCCTTTTAAATTTTTATCCTGTGCTTTCTTGTACATGCTAGTCTGTTTGTAACCCTTCTGTTGTTCATCGCTAAGGAACAGGAGCCAGTCTCCTGGTTTGCTGTAGGATTTCCTATCTGCTTACAACTCAGCAGGGTGCTCTCTTGTGACTTCCCTTAAGACCAATAAGGGACATGATCCTGGGGGCAGGGAAATTATTTAATATAACTGGGAGCCCCAAACTCCCAAATTTTCCTTTACTCCACTGAAGTATCTTTACGTAAACATCAACAACAATAACAACAAAAACCTCCAAAAACAATGAGAAGCTGATCTTTTAAGGGAAATTTGTTCCTGAGAAAGTAAAACCTTTCCAAATGTGTCATCTGAACTTCAATATTTTACTACCACCAAGAATCCTATCATCAAAAGAGATAGTAAAAATATTCATGCAGCTTACACTTGCCACAGAAAGGCAGATATACAACAACCTGAAATTAATAAATAAATATTGGGGTATGTTACAAGGCAATAATACATCCTATCCAACAAACAAACAAATAAATAAATAGATAAATAAATAGATAGATAGATAGACAGACAGACAGACAGACAGATAGATAGATAGATAGATAGATAAAGCGGGATAAGATGACTGTGATAAGGGAGATCTCATGTTGAAAGCCAATCTTTTTATGATCTTACATCAAAGGTTGTCATTCAACAAAAGTTATGTTAAGTGTTAGGGAGAAATGATCCACTGACTAAACCTGTAACACATTCATCTTTTAAATTATAATGTTTAAAGAGATACATGTGCCAAATTTTAAAATAACTCTCCTCTTCATTCAACTCTTTGGAGCACCAATGAATCTATATTACATTGTTAAAAGGCTTAAATTCTTCATATTTAGTTTAAGATGCTGGGGAAATAAACATCTGTAACTGGAACATACACATACTTATTTTGACTTTTTATGACTTCTATTAAGCAAGAACCATAGGCCAATATCCTAAGAAAAAGAGTATGAATTTTTAAAAAGCTGTGTAAAGAATGTAAGTGCTCCAAGTCATTTAACAAGTGGGTGCTCCATAAAACCAGCATTCATTGAACCAGCGGTCTCCAGAGTTTTTTCAGTAAAAATGTATAAATAATATGTGTATAAGAAAAGTTGTAATATTTTCTTCTGATCTCTAAATGGATAATTTTGAGAACGCTGTTGGTGCATACACCCCCCCCCATGAAAGACTTTTACTTTGAACATGTGCTCAGGGAAAGACTGAGCAGAGTGCAAGAAAGAAAGATGGAAAAGGAATACCAAGATGACAACACTTGACCCTCCTCCCTTATCCCAAGCAGTTTAGCTTTATTCTAACTCGCAATTCTTTTTAGCAAAATCGAGGTCCCCAGATTAACTGGATCTTTGCAGTAGTCTGATGTTCAGAGACCACATGATTTTACTCAAGTTTATGGCTCCAAAGTCTTAGCCTCCTGCTCCTTCTATCCAGGTAAAAAACTGTTCCTGACAAGTTCTGGTAAAAACTGTTGCATCATAGCTATTTTTCCAATAATGTTTAGTCTTCCCCACCTTGTGCCATCACAACCACCACTCTGTCTTTTAAAGTTAACTGCCCTCTGGAATCAACAAAGCTATTGACGTTGGAAGAATTACCTGGGTTCTAGAGAATCTAAGAAAAAAAATGGGGGAAGAATGGTGATGGCTTTCAGTAGCCATGTCTGAGTTTGCCTTTTGCAACCCAGATACTGCAAAGGCAGCAGCAGCCAGTGGCTGTGTTGAGGGGGGCAGATCTGTCTGGCTTCAGGATCAAAACAGTGGTCTTAGAAATTGTGTGTGTGTTTCTTTAACACGAAATCATGGAAATTTCAGAACTTACCTGTGGGCCAAGGAACTTTTGGAGAGTTTGCCAGGTGATATGGAACAAATGAAATATTTAAAAGAATAAACTGCACCTGAAAAGAAAAGAATCTTGAAAAGAGCACTACCCGGGTCCTCCATTACCTTATTCGAAGGGGTTCCACTCTCCAGAGAGATCTGGCTCGTGTCCCAGCTCCTCCGGCTTCATAGAATATCCTCCTGTGAGCAGAGAGAGAGATTAGCTCCCGTATGTGACAATGATCAGCACCAGGCAGGGAACAACTCCCTGCAGAGGCTGCTCAGACTCCACTGTTTTTTCTAAGCCCTCATGGAGTCAGCAAAACGAAAAGCAAGAGTCAAAGGGAGCCACACTTCCCCCATGTCTCTCTCTCTTGAAAGGGAAAAAGTGCTAAAGGTGAGGCAACTGCTTGTCCTATATAGACACTCATGGGCCATGAGGTATATACCAAAAAACATCATCTCCCTTTCCACATCAGGAGTCAAAACGGTCCAGTCGCAAATGATCAGAACAGATACTGAATGCTCGCTCCAATCCCTTCAGGTTATGTGCCTCACGCCTCAAGGTTTTACAACTTTGAAAATGTTTTTGTACTTTTAAAACATGTCTGTAGTACAGTGTGATTTCATTTCCACGGCTCTAGGAAGCTTGGACTAAAGCTTTTTTATGCTCAGTGGCTGTAGTGTTTGTGATTTTATTACTGCACTGTTGATTCTGTTCCTGCAATATGGATAATCTTTTCATATGTTTTTACATGGAATGTTTATTTTGAAATAATTTGCGATTTCCAAAAAAGCTGCAAAGATAGTACAGAAAGCTCCCATTAAGGCTCAGTGTCCCCTAAGGTTATCATCTTACATTAGCATGGTCGAGTTGTCAAAACTAAGAAACCAACATTGAAACATCATTAGTAGCTAAACTCAGGATTTTATCTGGATTTTGCCAGTTTTTCCATTAACTCTTTTCCTGTTCCAGGATCCAATCCAGGATACCACAATGAGTTCATTGTCATATCTCCCCTGTTTTCTCTGGTCTGTTACAATTTCTTAGTCTCTCCTTGTTTTGAAGAGTACTGGTCAGGTATTCTGAACAATGTCCCTCGATTTGAGTTTGCTTGATGTTAATCTGATGACTAGCAAAGTCTGTTTTTTAATTCATATAATAGGAACCAACTTACCTATATCACAGATTATGAGGAATTAAATGAACCATTCTAGTTTAAGAGTATGTCTCATGAGTAGTGAGTGGTCCCTGGATTACTGGTATACTAAATCCAGACACTTTTTGAGAATCTTGTGACCTTAGATCAAGACGGATCATTTAACTGCATTTAAATTCACATTTGAATCACTTGAGCCCCTAAAGAACTTTCATCTAGATTTTTGAGGCAATAGCTAAAGAGGAAAAGTGTAATTTTTTTCTCTGAGGTAGTATAATTAAGAAATAGTTGAAATATGAGCTTAGTAGTCAGGCAGAACAGACTTTGAATCTGTTAGCTATATGACTGGTCAAGTCCCTTCAAATCTGTGCCTCAGTTTCCTTATCTGTAAAGTGGGTCCGATGAGGGTACTTAAATCACAGACTGGTTGTGAGAACTTAATGCTTTTTTTAGTAATCAACATGCACAAAAATGATCTTTGATGTACGTAATATTATGTATTGTGGATTAATCCAAATTTTGTTTAAATATAGATTTTTGTAAACATGCATAGAAAACATTTAATGGCACAGAAATACAATAAAAAAACCACATTGAAGTGGTTACCCCTGGGTAGTGGAGTTATAAAAGACATTCCAAATCTTTTTCAAATATACACATCATTAGGAAATATATAGTAAACATTAGGAAAGAAATTCTATGTTACTTTCAAGCTCCAACACCCCAGGTGTCTCTGTGCCAATACTAGAATAATAATGATAACGAACTAACCTCCTAGCCATGCAGGAAAATGTGCTGAGACTTTTACTAATGCTTCTCCCTCCTCAGTGAGGCCTGGAGAGATCTCTAAGGTAAAGAGGCTTGCCCTAGGTTTTAGGATCAGAGAACTCTCTCCCCCTGATATCTAAAGAATTCTGGAAGGTTAGTCCTTCCTACCTAGAAAATGTGGGCAGCTTGCTCCATTTATTCTCTCAAGGTTACAGAGGTTCAAACAACCTATTCCTGTTCTCTAAAACAATTACCCAAGGAGAGGAGTAGAGTGGGTGGTGAATTGAGGTGCTTTTGAAAGCCTGGCTGACAGCTTAGTCTTGACTTTAATAGGTTAAGTGACTTACCCCTGGGTGCTTGACAAGCCAGAGGCAGAGCCACAGAGCAGAGCTCAGAATGCTAGATTATTGATTTTGGGTTTGCACACTCTGGGATAGTTGGCCTCTCTATCTAGCCTCACTTGTTCTCAGGCTTTAGAGGAAAAAGAAATTATTTTCTACTGAAAGTCAGCCTGATTACAGTGGAATCACTTGCATGGGACCTTTTAGTATGTTCTCTATGTCCTATTCCTTTGTGTTCTCCCAGATTTCAGTATTCCCGGCCATCCCAGCCAGTTCTGAGGATTTACCTGATGACACAATACAACAATGAAGCTTAACAGTCATTTTACCTGGACATCAAATAACACCAAGGCATTCTGCTTTAAGAAACCAGTTGACACAATTCACGTTCCAATATAATGAATAGCTGCTTATTCACCCTGTCTCAATCCCTTCATGCTTCCTAATAAAGCAAAGAATCAAGCATTCTTATATTTATCTATGAGTTTCTTTTTCTCCCCAAAATACAAATAAGATGCCATGAAATCCTCAGGGATGGCATGCCTGGTTCAGGGTGCCTGTTTTGGGAATTCCTTTCCATCTGTTTCACTCTCCCCAGTATCTCCTTTCAAATACTTGTCCAGTCTTTTCTTTTATTCAGGATCTTGTTAAACCACTCAACAGAAATGACCACCAAGTGACACACCTCTCCAAGCAGTACAGTTTCTGCCCGGGCTACATCTAATATGGCTCTAAATTTAATGACAGGTGGGTGTGAATGGGGTGGGATAAAAGAGCCATCCATGCACAAGGTCAGTATTTCACTTTTTCCAAATTCCTATCCTTAAAATAATAACAGGAATAGAAAGAAAGACCTAATGAGTTCTAATGTGTTCCACCTTAGATGCAGATAACTCTGCAAAGCTCACTTACAAAAAATAAAACTTTATCCACCTGCAAACTCTCCTCTAACACAGTAGAAGACACTAAAAAGACAGTATGTGGGCTAGTGTATAATTGCACTGTTTAAAAAATAACAAGTACAACTGAATAGGATCATATGACATTAGAGTAGGGAATCCTTTATTGTAAGGGAAATTAGGTTTTCCTAACTTCCCTACTCAGAAATAACTGTCAACGATTAGACCAGTGCCAGGCAGGCAGTGAGTGAATTATTTAGGCACTTGCCATAGGCCTGCGCTTTATGTGTCCTAGACACTGTTCTGAGTCACTTCTGGTTCCCATGAAGGGATATTCAGAGGACGAAGCATGTAGGAAGAAACTCAGAATGAGGGCTACATATTGCCAATGAATGGTTTCTAAACTGTGCAATTACTTGTTTAAGCTCATTGCTCCTGGGGATCCTTTAGTTCATCAAACAAGGAACCAGCTCTGGATGGAGAGTCAGCAGCTCTGGCTTCTATGCTCCCTCCCAAAATCAGGCAGTGTGAGATCTTTGGGCAGAAGCCTGGCCTAGATAATTTCCGAATTGTGTGTATGTCATCCTATGTTTCTAATAAAGTAAAAGATACAGTTAACAAAGTTCCCAGAGGCATGACACAAAATGAAGAATGTATTACCACCAGATCAGACTCACTGCTGTCCAAAATTCAGTCTAATTTGAACCTGAGATTTGTTTTGTTAAAAAATATGTAAAATTTCTATAGCTGTAGGGGCCAAGTTTTTCGTGCTGTTCTTTTAATGATAAATGAAATACTAAAACACACTTCAGTATGAATTTGAGGCCTGTATTAATATATTCCACCTTCTAGTTTTGAATTTCTGAAAAATACTCAATGGGAGGTCAACTAGAGCAGGGGTCCTCAACTCCTGGGCCGTGGACTGGTACCAGTCTGTGGCCTATTAGTAACTGGCTGCACAGCAGGAGATGCGTGGCAGGTGAGCAAGTGAAGCTTCGTCTGTATTTGTAGCCGCTTCCCAGGACTAGCATCACCACCTCAGCTTCACTTTAGACCAGGCCTTGGATTCTCATAGGAGCACCAGCCCTTCATGCCAAAAAGGTTGGGGACCACTCAACTAGAGGACCAAAAAAGAGCACCATTCTCAGCAGCACCCTTTAAATGTTGCCCTTGGCATCATCTCCTGCTAAATCTAGCTCCTGTTGCATAGCGACATTTGGTTTCTCCAACCTATTTGGTAATAAGCAAAAGGAGATCAGTAAACTCCACCTTAATTACCTAGCACATGAAAGGCTAATAATGAGATGATTTGCCTGGGAAGAGCCTGGTGGATAATTTGTGTAAATGCACAGACACACTAGAATGGTTAGTTTGACTTCCATCACCAAAATGAGTACTTCGGTCTATAATTAATGCTCCTAGAAACTCCTTAGAGACAGGAGCAACCAATGGATAGAAAAGAAAATGAAGAGATTGGGAAGCATTATAGAATTGCTTGCTGAAGAAGCACCAAGCTTCTTCATGAACATAGCTATTCCTGTGAGCCAACTGTAGTGTCCTGCCATTCCTATTTACAAACTGCAACCCATAACTAGAGTGAAGTTTGCCATTGACCACCACTTACAGTATTTGTGGCTACATCCAAATGCCAACACTTTAGTTTGCATTACTTGAGAGTAGAGACAGGAAAGGGATGAAGCTATGGGCTTACCTGTGCTGGGAATCATTCTGGTCTGTGGATAGTATCGTCAGACACTCATCATGACCATGAAAAAGACGTACCACATGCCCACCAAGTAGGTATCCTATAAGAGAATTGGATTCTACCATTAACTGATGGCAAGTTTAATAAAGAGAATACTATTTTTTAAAAGGGATATTCGTGCAGGTCTGAGTCAGTTACGAAAAACACCAAGGGAAAAGTATTTGGGAAATTACAGATTCCATGAATTCAGGCCTCAGGCAGAAAAGACAAGAATGTCAAAACAATTCTAACACTGAAAGTTAAAAAGAGTTTCAAAAATGAGCAAGTCTGACAACAAAAGGTGAAACTAGTATCAATTCATATCATTAAAAATCAAAAGGAAAATTAAGTTGCCACTGTTAAGAAGATAAAGATTTTCCAAATGCTTACGATGTAAATACATCCAACCTCAAATTCCAGAATAAACTCTTACAATCTCACCATTTACTTTGTGGCAAAATCCAAATCGAAATGCAATCATAGGAAAGAAAGAAGGTTCTGGGGAGGCAGGTAGCAATTTGTTATTAAGAGTTGTCATCTTAGGAGAAGCTAGCTTTCGAATGAATTTAATACAGATCAAACTTGAACAGCATTCCTACAGCATCAAGGGAAAGGCAGAATGACATTCCAGTATCCCCGAGTGGACAAATATAAATGCCACTATCAATTAAGTTCTTTGCTTTTGGAATAAGGAAAGGAATCTCAATAGCCATGGAGTTCAATGGATAGGAAACACTGAGATTCAAGGACATGCTGGCCAATTAGTTGTCAAATAAGTTCTGAGCCTTAATTCAAAGAATATAGTAGCAGGACAGGGGCCTTAGTCTGAGCTTTGACCAAGAAATGAATCTTTTATCCCATGAATTAAAAAATTCTCCAGGCTACTCTTTTATCAGGAGACGTATGGCGGTAATATGCTCCATGTCTGCATTAGGATTTTCTTTTTTAAATCTCATAATTAGATCACTTTAGGAACTGTCAAACTATTTCAAGTTTTGGATGGAATCAGTAGGAATGAGAAGTTATGGAAAAGGATCAATGCATCTTGTACAGGAGCAGTCTGATACTAATTCATTTTTTTTTTTATCCAGGCAAGGTAAATTTTTCTTAAATCTCCCCCAAATATTCAGGTCTTTTTTCAGTTTTCCTCTGACTGTACTAATATTTCTAGTTGCATTTTTTTTGCATTAAAATTATAATATATTGTAGGGGAATTCTTAACAGCCAATTTATTCAGAAAATTAAAACCCTCCATGATCATGCTCTTGATTAAACTATCATCTCATGATGGTGAGGACATACCCCATTTGGAGTTCATCATTTACAGTCCTCAGGCTCCTCCAATCAATATTCTGCTCACACAGAGAAAACTGCCAAGTGCTGGTGCATCACAAGGTTTCTTAATTAAAATATATCAGGGCAATAGCCAGAAAAGGGTCATGATGAGGACTATTTAGGTTCTCAGGGGCTGAAGTGGGTTTCTCACCAGTGGATACTGAAAGGGCATTCATTGTCTACAGGGCCAGTTGACTCAAGTGATGAGCTACGCAGGTTATATTACAAGGGCACTCAACACTTCTATAAGGACCTCTCTGACAAGATTTGCCAACACATCTTAATTAATCTTCACAAGCCCTCTTTTGGGACTGGGAAATAATTTCATTCCTGCAGTGACAATGAAAAATTTAACATGGAGATGGTGCAGTCAAAACTTCCTTGGGGAAGATTTAAATCCAGAGTTGTTGATTCCTCAGAGAAAGAGAATGATTGACAATAGACAGGGTAGTAAGTTAATTTTGGCATGAAAGAAGAGTGCTAAACATACCCTGCCTTTTTAGAGCCTCTTACGAATTACTGCAGGAGTTAAAAATCTGTTGATTCCTGATGTCCAGTTTAGCTGTGATGCCTTCTGAAAAATGGGTATCACCTTGAAACTCTCAATTTGTCATTTTCAAACATCATATCATAGGAGGGCATTCCAGTTTAAAACTACTAGGCTCAGGATTTAAAACAGGCTTAAAGCCTGTGACATAAGTATTTAAAAAATTGGTATTTGCCGCTAAGTGCTAGAATGTAATGCAATGACCCATGGGTCATTAACGTTTGACTATTCTGCTCAGCTGCGATATTACCCATGAATAAGGTAAGGCCAGTATACTTATTACATAACTTAAAAGGTACATTGACTCTGCCTGGCTCCAAGAAAAAGGATATGTAGAACAAACTTTGATGATCTTACTTCCAAGGGAAAAATAAAATACTGAAAATATTTCATTTATTTTTTTTAAATGGCCTTCCATAAACATAAGTAGAAACAAATGGCCAAGTGCTGGTGCATCATGAGGTTTCTTAATTGAAATATACCAGGGCAATATCAGGCAAATGCACTTTTATTATAAAGTCTTTCTCTCACCTATATGGAGAGATGCACTGGGGAGAAAAATTAATAACATCACTTTTTTGACAAATAATCTCCTCAAAAACTGAAGTTGCTGAGGTCTTCACACTTATAACTAGTAATCATAAAGTCAGTGGGTGAGGGAAAGCGCATATCCAAGTCGTAAATGCATATAGTGCTAAAATAATAGTGGACAGTAAGGGATTAAAAATAATTCTAAGAATGCACATCGAATTATCCCGTAACCAGAAATCAGGATAGATGAAAATCCATACCAACATCAGAGAATGGAGCACAGGTGAACTAGAATTATGCTAACTGTGTATCAAGACACTCAGGTGGAAGCAGAGAAGCAACAGAAAATGCCAATGTATACATCACAAGAGAGACTGGCAGGCTGAGGGCCGCATGCATATAAAGCAGCACACCTTCTTCGATGCTACTTCCTGAGCATGTAGGATGTACATTCCAGAGTGTTTGCATAAAAGAGGCATCCACTTGTATGGTAGCATTTGATATGGAGAGATGCTGTGGGAGAAACAGATATGAGACAGCCTTTAAATCACTGGGCCAGTTCCAACAGAAGCAGCTCACCTAGAATTTTAAGGATTGAATTAAACAGCCTTACTGTCTGTCATCGGGCTCTCTTTACATAGCTGTGGGAGATTTCTCCACCCAATCTAGAAACAACTTCAAAGCGGGACACTTTATTCAGGGAAGAGGAAGTATTTAGCTGCTGAGGTGACAGGCAAATGTTGACTGCATCCCCTCAGCTGGATCTCTGATTCAACAGGAAGTTATAAAATGTCTATTCTTGGTAGGAGAAGAGAACTCACAAACGGGAAAAATTATTCCAGCCTTTGGTCTAGGCAATGTAAAATCTGCCAACAGGAATGGCACTATGAAATTCAAAAATTTACCTTTGACAGTTCTCTAATCTTCAGGCATATCTCTCTCTCCTCTCTCCTCCCTCTCTCCCTCTCTCCCTCTCCCCCCCCCCACACACACGTGTGTGTGTGTGTCAAGGGCTCAATGTCAATGATGTTTGCCTAGTACTCATCCTCAGGCAGAAAACCTCACCCTGAATCTTTCAACCACTATGACATCCCATATACTGAAGCCATTAAAAATTTTTTTTTCCAGCTCAAATTTATTTTCCTATATCCCATTCTTTCAGGCTTATTCTTCACTGGACAAGAGCTAAACAATGTGATAAATTAATAGTAGCAGTAGCTAACGTGTAAATAGTTGGCTTTGTCTGGAAGTACCCGGGGCATTTTAGCAGTTTGCTGGGCACAGAACCTTAATCTGAAAGGACAACTCACAGTTAAATGCCAGGCCCCATCACAATCTGAGAAGGGAGATGATTTAATGACTTCTCAAGTATACTTTGTAAAGGCATCCTATCCTATGCATCCTGTTGTGGCAATGTTTGCCCTGGCTGACCTTCCTAAAGGAAAGTATTTTGAAAATGAGAGATGCCTGTTAATGTGGTACTTACAAGGTATCTTTCAGAAGACACACTGACAAGGATGAGGTCATCTCCAATTCGAACTTTTTCTCCCTCCGACCTTTGTTTGGAAGCAGGATGTATGGTCCACCAACAGGCTTCCCCTACATAAAGGCTCCTTGAGTTAGTCATTGGTCCATAGATGCCAGCGTTCTTCACTCCCCTTTCTCCTGATGATAATCACACATGCCCGCATGCATGCACACATACTCCAGACCTCAATTTCTACTTATCTATAAGCATTCTAGTTAGCCCCACAAATGCTCTGGCCTATGTCCAGCATTCTCATTTTCTCTAGAGATAGAAAGACAGTGTTGAGAAAGGCTACTGGAGGCCAGAAGCTATAGAAGACTGAGTATTTTTAATACCTATAAAAAAAAAAAAAACGCTTTCTTTATAGGCACTTACAAATCTTTAAGAATTGACTTCGTTGGTCGATAGACCAGTCACAGACTTTTATCTTTGCTCCATCCCGCCCCCCCCATGAAATTCTACTAAAACATTAGTACTTCTACTAAAAATAATCAGATTTTCAAAAGACCTAAATCTACAAGGATTAAGATAGCAGGTGTGAAGTTGATAGCAGTGAAAAGAAATTGTCATTTTTGGGAAAAGAAAAGCAAATAAATGATTTTGGCTAAGAAAAAGTTAAAACTCATGTTTTGGAATAAGAAAATGGAGAAGCCAATCTAAAAAAATAAGGCTGTTCCTGCTGCATTTTCCCTAGAAAATCCCTGGAATTGGAGTTAACAGGTAGGTGTGAAGGCAACAGTAGAAGATGGAGTTGAAAAGAGGTGGACTGACTAAAGTTTTAAAAGAACAGTTAACCTTCTGCATCCTTTCCTCTGTCTTGCATAGCCAGATATATAACTCCTTTTCCACCCTACAGAAGAAGTTAAATCCATGGAATGACAAACTATCAGAGATCTGATTTTGGAAATACCAGGCACTGTCAAAGAAGAAAGGAGAAATAGAGAATGACTAAAATTTTATGTTCTAATTAGTAAAATCCTAGCTTCCTTCTCTTTGCCTCCATCTCTCAATTTCCAGAATGCCAGGTGTGATGCTGAACCTTCCACCTTCCTCTCTTACTTCCACCCCCGATGCCTAAATTTGAGAATTATTCTTTAGGGAAGCCAAATATCCAAAATAAAAGATGCTGTTTGGATGTCTCCAGTGAAATGCCCAGGTCTTTTGCCTGATTAATGAAGTGAGGTTTAACGGATAAATAAGCCACAGTCACATACTCAGATTCCAGCCTTGATCTAAACCTGAACATAGACAGAGGACCACCTGATGTGAGGAAAGTCTAACATGAATGACAGAAACAAAAAAAGGAGTTGGAGAAGGGCCTTGTAAAAAACAGATTACAGAGGCAAAGAAAACTTTAAAAAAAAATCCTAATAATTTCAGAAAGAGAAGAAAAAGTTACATTCACAAAGCTGCTAAGAATGTGTCCATAAAGCTCTCTTCAAAGAAAAAGAAAAACTCTGACTTTAAAAAAGAGAGAAAGAAAGGCGGTTATAGGATCAAGTCGAAAAATTCTCCTCAAAAGAAAAACAGATTAGGAGTGAAAAACAGATATAGGAGTTAAAATAAAATTAGAAAACCAATCTAGAGAATTTCCAGGAAGCAAGAACAGAGAAAAGGATGAAACAAATAAATAAGAGTAAAGTTTTCCCAAAGCTGAAAGACAAGCATTTTCAGATTGAAAAGGCCTATGGAGTGCCCAGCACAGTGGAGAAGAGAGATCCTCACGGGGGTCCATTCCTATGAGATTTAGAACAGAAAGGATCCGGGTCCAGACATATCACTGTGGAATTAAAGACATCAGGGAAAAAGAGAAGATCTAAAAAGAGAAGTAGCTCTCAGATAATATAAACAGGTCACATACAAAGGATCGGGAATCCGAATGTAGATGTTTCAACAGCCCAACCATAAGCAGGAGGAAATAGAAGAAAACATTTGAGATGCTGAGAAAAAAAAATTTTTTTTCCTATGTAGAATACCGTGAATTACTTATGAAGCTGGAATTGAAAAACTTTTCCATGAATCTTTTCTGTAAAAGCTACTGGATAATTTGCTCTGCTGAACTAAGGTGGTAAGCCAAGAAGGAAGAAAAACATGAGATGCAGGCAACATGGAATCTAGGAGAGAGGCAAAGGGAATTTCCTGGATGATGGTGGGTGTTTCTAAGAAGATGAAACTGATAGAACGGCTAATGTGACTGAATCTAATCAGGGGAGAGTTTGAGAGTTTAGAAATGAATGAATGATTGGGTCACAGAAAACAAAACAAGTAAGGCAATTATTAACTACTGGGAAACTCAAAAGTAATACAATGAAGTGAACTGATCCTAGTATTTCATGAGTCTCATTTGCAAATAAAAGTCACAGTTATACCACTGTAAGCAGTTAATATTGATTTGGTAGTTATATAAAATATAGATGTAAAAAGCAGCTAGGAATGTATTCATAAAAGCTCTGTTCAAAGGAAAAGGAAAACTATGATTCTAAAAAAGAGAGAAGGAAAGAGAAGACAGGGAAGAGTGGGGTATAAAAGATAAATTTTTATTATTCATTTAGGACCATCACTAGATAATACTTAATTTGGAAGGAATAATTAAATATCAGCATACTATATTATTCATAGACAAGTGGTTATCAATACTAGAAGAGCTGAAAGTAGATGCCCCAGAGAGAGGGAGGAATGTAGAACAGGGAGAAATAGGGTAAAAGAATGATGTTTTCGACAAGCCTAGGAGCACTATTTCTTTAAACTATGTACAGGTATTATTTGATTAAATAATTGATTGTTTTGATTAAATTAAAAAACTTTTCATGGCAACAGAACATTTGAAGGGGAAAGAGGTATTTACATCTACTATGTAGTCTGGACCACCAAGGGCACTTGGGATAAAGTGGGTCCTAAAGAGGCGGCTAATTCTAAAGCTGTGTCTAAATGCTAAAAACAAAACAACAACAAAATGTTTAAAAGGAGAAATCAAAGAACTCAGTAACCAAAATCAAGGGCAAAATGATCACCAGTTCTGTTAAATAAATCAAACTATCATCTACCACACAGGAGGAATTCCAGAATAGTTCAAGAAACTGCCTCCAAACTTCTCACATTTTCCTAGAGATTAAACTCTATTATTAAACATTTTACTTGTTTTCAACTCAGAAGATATTTCTGAGCCAAAAGTGCATTCACAGAATGATCTGGTAAGAAAGAGAATGCTACTTTGTTGGATTCAGAGTGAATCTCCTCCTAACGTGAGAAGACTCTCCCCAGGCAATACCAAAACTTATCTGTGCTGTACACGCTTTCTCCTTCTCCCTCACAAGTACAAAGCCAGGCTTCTTCAAGGAGAATGAAATGGGTTGGGGGGTGAAAGAGGTTAATTATTTTAGGCTCTAGGTTTTCATGAACACGTGGTCAACTCTTTCCACCTCTCTTCTGCCAAAGTCAGTATCTGATCAGCCAACTTGAACTTGGGTCAGTTCATGTGTTTCCCTAGTCTGTTGGAACTTACATCAGGTCTGATTTCAAGAATTTAGAAGAGTGCTAGAAAGAGTAATAGTCTCTGCTACTATTTCTCCTCTATTTTTACTGGAGGGTCTAATGATTAAATAGATTTCCTGAACCCATGACTAGAAAGTGGTATTTCTCAATTTCTTCCCAATTCTCAAAAAGTATAATCATTAATGTAAATGACCATGTATGACTTTTCTGATTATGTGTTCCAAGACTGACAGCTGTTTATATTTAGAGGCCAACCTGACATTCATAGTGTTGTACTTCACTTATTTTGTAATTTTCAGAAAAAGTTCACAGCTTAGAGGAAATGACATCTTAAGAATAACACTTTAGCTGAAAACAAAGCAACCTCAAATCAAATTCAAATATAATCTTATTATAGGGAAAAAACCATAATGATCAAAGGTAGGCCCACTTTTTTTGCTTTGTAGAAAAAAAGAGGAGGACAGAAAGAGTTTCTCTGCAGGCATTCTCAGAAACCATTGTGTGTGAGGCAGAAACAGCAGGTGCACATGATTTAAACTTCAGATTTTTTTTTTCTATATCACCTGTAAAATCAGACAATCTGCATCATTCCTTTATGAACTGACATAGTTTTAGAATATCCACGCAGACTTTTTGTCCTTCTTTGCTACCCAACAATGAATCCTCTGCTTCTACTTCAGAGAAAATGTTCTAATGTTACAGACTGCATCTAAGTTAGTCTTCCACCAGTGTGACCTAGGTTGCTTTCTCTTGTTCTTGCCCCTTTTCCAAGCCTGGGATTTCAGCTGTAGAGGGGTTCTACCCAAAATTTTTCCAGTAAATTCTCATTTGGCTTGAGTTAACTTGAATCAGCTTGTCTGCAACCAAGAATCCTGATTTGATATATAGCCCAGCCTCTAAACTGAGCAGAAATCCCATATGACATGCCCTTGACAGATGGTCATATTGCCCATGGATACTTCCAGCCACAGGAAGCACTCTACATTCTAAGCCTAGCTGTTTCTCTGCTGGATTATTGTAGATATTACAAGGTGGCTTCCTTCAATGAGGTGAAAGGTGCCTCTTCAACTTCTATTCACTGTTCCATTGGTCTTTGGAATAACCCACACCAAGTCAGTCCCTTCTTTGATACTGTAACTATAACTGTAGATCATTATAAGTATAACTATAGTTATCTTGACTGTCAATATTTTTAACTAAAAAAAAGGTATATGATTTATAACACTGGTGGTAAAGGACAATTAAGTGACATTAAAATATATAGCAATACCTGTCTTTTTATTATTCTTTCAAGCCTTCTCATTCTATCAGAGAAAGCATTAAGTTTGGAGCTTGCGTATCATTGACACTTTTCTAAATATTTGCCAACGTCTCTTCAATTATTTAATAACACAGGTTTCTTTTCATTGTATTTATTTTTATGGCAAGCAATACCAGTTTTCTACCTATAGCAATGTTATAAATTTTGTCTTTAAAATTTTAAGTACAAAAGTAAATTTAAATAAAAATATAAATGATAATAAAGGTGATGCACTGGAATGGCAAAAACCATGAAGGTGGATGTCATTAATATTTGGAAACACTGCTTTAGAAATAGCTAGTTCATTGCAGAATAAAATGGAACTACTCCTCTGATCAGGACACTGTACTTCCTTATGTTAGCCCTTATTATGTTATCTTTGTTTTCTTAGCAGTTATTCATTACCATTGGGTCTTATCAGGAATAGCTTCTCTATTCTGAGCACATACCCCTAAAAAATTATTTTCTTTGAGACTGGCA
Organism: Cynopterus sphinx; assembly: GCA_030015415.1. NCBI lineage: Eukaryota > Metazoa > Chordata > Mammalia > Chiroptera > Pteropodidae > Cynopterus > Cynopterus sphinx. Next base: position 81,304,172 of record CM057384.1, read on the forward strand.
GACTGGGGTTAAAGCAATATGCTCCCTTATTTTCAGTTCCTATGCTTCCATCATATATGTGTGTGTGTGTGTGTGTGTGTGTGTGTGTGTGTGTGTGTATATGTATGTATATATATGTATGTATGTATGTATGTATGTGTATATATATATAATAAATATATAAATGTATAAATATATAAATATATATATGTAACATATATATATATAAATGTTTATATATCTATATATAACATTCTCCAAAATTTTGTCAGACCTATTTCTTGACCCCACAGGTTAGTTGATTTGGAATCCCAAATGAATAATATATTCAGTATCCCTTTCAAAATTCCTTAGCCCAATACCCCACTGAGCAGATCTGGGAATGCTGACTTACCTGTGGCATGTTCCCGTAGACCTACATCAAAGGCAAGTTTATCTGTCTGGGATCTCGATGTAGTCAAACAAGTTAGATACTGTGAAACAAGAGCAGATGCTGGTGAAGTCATACTTTTCTGTCAGGTCTTGGCATCTCACCACTGCTTGGCTTCCAGTTTTCAATGTCAACATTGAGGTACTGGGATAAGGGATTATCTTATTCATTAGTATAATGGTTTGGAATATACTTTTATATTTAAAACCTCAAAGAGGTTCTTACCTGATAACTTAGAGACTTAACTTATGGGACTATTTGTTACAGAAATAAATTTGAAATATTAAATGTGCTTTAGTTCAAAGATACTCTGAGAAACTTTTAAATGTGGTATAATATAAATGAAACATATGACCAACAATACTGAAAAAACTGATAAACTTTGGTACTTTATTTTATGAAATATTATATTACCTTTAATTATACTTATCAAGAATGTAGTAGCATGGAACAAATACAAAATAGTATATTTGTATAGTTAACATGTATGCAGAATTTAAATGCCTGACAACCACACTAAAAGAAATGACACCAAACGGATAACAGAAGTTATTTTTGGACAGGGTGATAGACCATGACGATTTCCCCATTTCTGTTTACTTTGTTTTTCAAATTTTCTATGAGCTTTGAAACTTCTCAGATAATGTCTATGTTTTTATTTATTTTCCAATTATAAAAATACATGTGCACATAAAAATAATGATTTAAAAAATAACTTAAAGGGGGAAAAAAATCATGGCTCATTCCCTGTCTCTTCTATTGATGGGCACAGTGTCTGACCTTAGAATTATACTGGGATGCAGATATGCACTTGGAACATGCTTTCTGGGTTATAGTCCTAGTTCTCTACAGCAGAAAAATGAAGAATCATCACATTGTACAGAGTCATATCACAGGCTTTATTCTTAGTGCTGTTCCTAATAGGAACTAGCCAATATAGAGTTTATATTAACTGTGAGTGAGATTTGGTGGTAGGGGGGTTGTAGGGCCATAAATGATAAATAACATAAGCCTTCATATCTCTACCACAATGTTAGCCTGAGTTTCCAAGGCCAGGAGAAGCATGCTGTTTGAGGTTTTGCTTATTCTATTTAGGTAGAAAAAGAGAGTTATTAAGGTCCTATGGGTAAGCACCAGATTTTGAAAAATAAATGATTACCTCTCAGTTCTAGAGATTGTCAGGGTACAAAGTTTCCTCACTCTAAATGTACCCATTTCCTGCTCAGATAACCTTCCATTCACTTATTTTTGTTCTGTACTTTGCCATGAAGGACTATAACAGATGAATGTTCAGACTGAAAAGGTTAACTTCTTACCAGTGCTCAGGAAAAGAAATGCTGCAATAAATAAATAATTTAAGAGGCAGCTGCTGCTCCTGCTGCCAATTTGACAGTTGGAGCTTTGAGATGAACTTTGCAGCATTCTGCAGGTGTAAATGTGTGAAAAAGAAGTCTTGAATGTAAAGATTTTCTACTAGGGCCAGAAAAAGAAGGCAAATCTTCCTTACATTGGAAGCTAGTGAGAATGATACATGTAGGGGCTGGAGTAAACATTACTAAAGCTGGAATATATTATAGTTGATTGAGATCACAATATACTCTTTAATACTCCTACCAGAAACCTACAATATCTGTATTTTTACAAATTTAGTTAAAACTTGGAAAAAAAGTTTTTCAAGTTACATTGAGTTATTACCATTGGGTTAATTCTGGTTCTAGATCCTCATTAGTTATACTCTTATCAGGTTTCTCCTGCCTCTGTGATAACAAAATACCTTCAAAATCTTCCAGGACACAAAGCAACAGATACCACCCCATTTCCTTTAGCTAGTAAAAAAGATGTCTCACAAAAATCTGATTTTTATTCTATGCTGGTTATCTTTGTACATTCAGGTTAGATTTAGTTATAAAAAAAAAAAAAGACATGGCCCTTTTCCTCATGGAGTGAAGAGGGCTGTCTGACATTATGCAAATGTAAATATATAACTGCAAATGGTGGTAAGTTATAAGAAGAGAATGCTAAGACAGTAATGTGTTATAATTATTTACGTTCTGTATCACTTTTGCCGTTAACTTGACCTAAACTCTTGCTGGCATCCAGTACTTTCTCACCTCTTCTTCATCTTTCCCCTTACCCTTTAATGGTGAAAGCAGACATCCAGATGTGCTTACCATTCTGCTGAAAGAGTGCCGCAGGAGAATTGCGTGGCCATACAGCAGGGTCCTGTGGCCACCTCCTTGTGCTGCCTGTGGGGAAGGAGGAGGAAAATGTCAGCACAGGCCAGTGGTGGCCTCTCTGAGTGCAAAGCAGCACAAGAATTCTAGAAGACAAACTACAAAGAAAAGATGCATTGCAAAGCTCCCAAGGAATTCATTCTAGAAGTGGCCAGCCTACGGGAGGGAGGACTCATGACCACAGCCATGCAACATCTTTGGGAAGAGGTGTGTGGGGTCAAACCTCTTCTCCAAAATGGCCCCTGCCTGGAATCAGCAGAAACCCAGAGCTGTTCTACCAGAGAAGCATGGAAATGAGATAGGTACTGCTTACCTTCCTTTGAAACTTCTCAGAAGCATTCAGAATGAGAGAGAGAAACAAATGTGATGTAACTACAGCCAAGCGACAGAAAAGCTGCTTGGGCAGGCATAAGGTCACAGTCTGTGCCTTGTGGTTTTTCCCTTCAAGGCTCTTCCACACGCTCACTTAAATGGTTCCTATTTACCTAGCTCTCACCAACTGGAAATAGCTCTAAAATCGGGACTTCGAATGGGCAAGTTATGCAGAAACAGACCCTTCAGTCGAGGAACCTTCTAGGTACCTTTGCTGCCTCACTGGGCAGCTCCATTTGGTTGTTCACTCAGTGATGGCCCAACCAAGAAACGGAGGCACAAGAGGAGAGACAGCCACCATAAAGCCACTGGTGTCTGCTTCCTATTTGTCCCCTTAGTCGGACTGGCATATCACTCTCTCAACTGAGCAGTTCAGGATCTGAGACAGAACTATTATTCATTCTAGTTATAGGTGAGTAGATAACATGGAAAACTAAAATCTACAGAGAATTCTAGGAATTTTTGTCATTGACATTTTCAACCTTTTACTTTAAATCTTTTCCTGTCATGTTAACCTGCCCTTACAGACAATATTTTTGGTCACATAACCCTTTTATGAAAAAAATATTTGTGCATAAGACCCTGTATCCAAATACACACACACACACACACACACACACACACACAATCCAAAGACTGAGATTACAATTTATTATAAATCATAAAAGTCTAATATTTTCTTTTGATATGCCAAGGGCACATTTTATGCACGGCATTTCAATCAGAGCTACAGATCCGCAGCCCAAGGGGCTGGCCTGAGGTGCTGCTCTGCTCCTGTGTCTACTCTGCATCAGAGCCTTGAGCAATGAAGGGGAAGCCAGTGGTGTGGAGAGAAGGCTGAGGTTTGAATAACAAGGCCTGGAGTAATTTTATTTTAACTCTATTTGGATTAACAGAATTACTCTGTCAAAAAGATAATTTTTCATGTCATACAACCAGCCTAAAGAAAAAAGATAAATGTGGTATGTTTTTTTTAAAAGCTGATAACTATATATAACAGTGGCTGTGCTATTTCCATAGCTATGGAGACATTTAAGTGCTCTCCAGACTTTAGTACTATGGAAGAATTGAAAGCTCTTCACAATATTTCAGAATTTATTGAAACCATTTGAACTAATTTTAGTTGCTGTATTTACAAATGTGTCAACAGCTTAGTTAAACTTAGCTACACTAAATAACTTTCGGGTCTTGTCAGTCTAATCAAAATTTTCCCTGTACATTTGTATTATTACAAGTTAACTGACAGCCCATGATGGCTTACATTGTAGGTATATGGTCCCAAACTGGTCCTATGTCTCAAACTGAACTACGGACTGAACTATGTTTCTCAGAGCTGAATGTGTGTCACACCTTCCTTCAGTTCATCCCCGTTTCCATCAACTCGTTGAGTAATCTGAAGTAAAGATCAAGAGTTGCTGACCCCCAAAAGTGACACTAAAGAGCTTGTGCTCCTCCCCTTCTCTGGCTCTGCTAGTGACATCTGGCCCTCATGTCCTTTGGTATGGTGACAACAGAAAAGCAGAGAGAATTAAATATCCTGCTCGGGCTGAATGGGACATCTCTGTGCAGAATCCTAGAGACTTCACAGCCAAACTCCTCCATCTGCTAAGGCAGTGGTTCTTAGATACTGGCGTACATCGCTGGTTACAACACAGGCTGCTGACCCCACTCCACGGGGTTCATTTCACTAGGCCTGGGGTGGAGCCTAAGAACTTGTGTTTTTAACAAGTCCCAGAGGACTTGACACTGATGCTGCTGATCCAGTGATCACACTGAGAACCACCATTTTAAGGAATGGTCAAGCTTCAGAGCTAGAAGGGTAAAAGAGCTTTCTCTGTAGAAGCTTTGATAATCGTCACCCAGGTGAGAGGTACTGTTGGGCACACACTAAGCGCCAAATGCTTTATGTACAATCATGGCTCATCCTCATAACTTTTTGAGGTAGAAATGTTTTTTCCCATTTGAAATGTGAGATATTTGAAGCTCAAAGAGGGTAAGTACCTTACAGCTGAATGCGATGGTTGTGGGACTTGAACTCAGTTAACTCCAGAACTTGAGCTCATTTCACTCTACTTTCCATAATATATTCATTAGCCTGTGTACAAAACCAGTGTACTAGGAACCAGGAGGAATAGGATAAAAAGATATTTCCTCAGCTCCTTAATGAAGGTGAATTGTTATAGCTGGAATTAAATGAGCTCTAATTATATGGCTGATGCAGAACTACGCTAAGTGTTGTACATGAATCAACTCATTTTACCTTCTTAATTAGTGCTGCAGAGCATGGTAATTATCTCCATTTTATAGCAACACAAACTGAGGCTTAAAGAGATTAAGTCATTTACTAAAAGTCATAGGGATTCCAAGTGCAGAGTTGGGATGTAATGAAGACAAGGGACTTAACCATATGTTATCTCCTTCTGTGTAGTCTGGGAGGGGAGATAAGACTTGTGTATCAAAAATCACATTGCAAATAGAAATGATATTTCTGTTGAAAGAGCTGAAGACACGGAGCACTAGAAGAGACCAGGAGGGAAAAGAGGGTGTTAAAGAATAGCCTTGTCAAAAAGGTTGACCATAATGGTCCACTGGGACTGCTGACATGTAATGATGGTGAGAAAGAGGAACCCACATGGCTGAAGGCCTGGAGGTGGAATGCATGTGCTGACTAGCAGATGTTTCACTGATGAGTTTTGGGGTCAATGAAAGAAACAGCTGGAAATAAGACAAGACACAGGTGTGCAGTGGTGAAATCATGGCAGGCTATGCCTGACTGCTCCACCATAGTTGAAGGGAAATTGGTGTATATTCTTGAAAGGAGAGTCTCACAATCAAAACTGTACCTTAGGAAGGCAACTCTGGCTGCAAAATGGTGGGAACACTGTAGGTGTTAAACCCTGGTGACAGAATATCGTTCTTTCACCTCGTTCCCATGACAACATGAGAGCATGTAGACTAAAAATCTTGGGATTCATCCTTTACTGCATTCTCCTTCTCTTGCTCCACATTCAATCCAAAGCCCCTTTGGTGCCACCTTAAAAACATATTCTGTATCCAACTGCTCAGCACCCCACTGCTACCAGTGTCATCTAACTGCCCTGTCTCACCTGGACTGTAATGGCTCCTAATTGTGTTTCTTCCTGTGCCCTCCCACTTTTATAGTCTTTGTTAATATGGCAGTTAGAGTTGTTAAGACTGTCAACCACATCATGCTTCTTTCTTGTTCAACCCCTAACCTTGCCGTGGCTTCCTTTCAACACTTGGAAGTACAACTTCCTCACCATGGCCTCTAAGGCTCTGCATCAGGAGTTGGCAAATTTTCTCTGTGAGAGATCAGATGGTAAATATTTTAGGCTTGGCAGGATGCATGTGGTCTCTGTTATAGCTTTTATTTTAAACAACTTTTTCAAGATTTAAAAAGCCATTTTTACCTAGAAGGCTATACATAAACAGGTCATAGACTGGATTTGCCCTGCTGGTTGTCCTTGCAAATCCCTGTCCTACTTGGTCTGGTTCCTTTCCACCTCTCTGATTTCATCACCCACCAGGAGCATACTCCCCATTGCTCCCTTTGCTCCAGCCACATGGGCTTTCCTATATCCTTCAGACAAGCATGCTCCCACTGCGGGGCCTCTGCACATGTGTTTCCCTTCATGGCTAATTCCCAACCTTTCTTCACTTGTGCTCAGTTATCTCATTTGAGAAACTTTCTTACCACCCTTACTCTATTGCACTTTTTAATTATTTCTCATGGCACTAATTATTAGTAGACATGAATTCACATTTATTTTTGATGTGTATCTACCCTCCTTCTCCTTAGGACATAAGCACCTGAGTCTTTGTTATGTTCTCTGCCACAGCAATATCACTTTTATTAGTGCCAGGCAAATAGGAGGCACTCATTTTCATATATCATATTCATATTTCTTGAATGAATTGGAAGACATGGTCCTTCTGTCTCTCATTTAAATATAGGAAAAGAGAAACTCTTCCACAGTCATGTTGTAAGCAGTAAGCTTGGATTTGAATTTGGGTATAATTACAAATTCTACTAATTCTTTTTATTACTTAATGCTAATTCTAGAATAACATCCCAGGAAAGATGTGATATGCTAAACAGAAGACTTCATGGATCTGTTCATTAGGGGGATCTGGACTTCAAGACCATGAGACTTTATTGGGATGGCAGCTCTGTCCCTGCCACAAGTGACCTTGGCTGCTGTCACTGGCAGAAGGGGAATATTTAGTACTACCAACAGGACAGTGGTGGGGCAGGGCAAAGCTGGTGATGTGCCCTGATGCCATGTCCAGAGGAAAAATGTTCCACTAGATCATTAATTCAATCATTTAGCCTGTCTATTCAAAATTAATTCTATCACTGACATTTCTTTTGGTGGTTCCAGAGGACATTGCCTCCCAGTAAGATAAACCTGATGTAGCAGCAAAGGCAGGGGGAAACTCTGTTTTTCTCCAGTCATGCATAAATGTTTCAAGACTGTTACATCCCTAAACCACCTTTTTTGATAATCTGAAACCCCAAATTTCACTTTGGAGGTCCCAGGCACTAGGAAGGCTCCTTGCTCAATTATAACCCATGAAAGTTTCAGGGGACATCTTCCTGGGAGGACCTGTAAGGCATGACATCATTTTCCAGATGTAAATATGTGTTTTCATTTTCATTTCCTTCCCTATCTCACTTGTTCTTTTAGATTTTCAAAGAAAAGAAACTTCTCTAGAAGGCCACAAAGCAACATTTCCCAAACCTGATAGAGGCCACTTACATTGCCCAGAAGGTTTACTGTGACACAAGTGACAACTAAATAATAATGATGCCATATAAGGAAGGAAAATTCCAATAGCACCTAATAATATAAACAAAAGCACCTATCCTGGTATTTTAAGTTAGAAAATGTCATGAAAGAGTCTATTAGCCATTGCTATAAAATACTATGTTTAGGAATTTACTTAAATGATGAGCTAAACCTTCAAAATGAAACCACAAACCTTTATTCTATAAAATGAAATTTGATTTGGTGAAATAGAAAGATGTACTTTGTTGCAGAATGAGAATACTGGTAATACTTGTAAATACTTACTCTCCTAAATTTAACTTACAGATTTACTGCAGTTTTAAAAAAAATTCCAACAGGACATTTTGAAATTCAACAAAATCTAGAAATATAAACAAAGTTTTTATTCTAAAAGAAATCAAGTCTTAGTAAATGTTATGGAACAAAGTTAATTTATTCTGGTATTGGTTCAGAAAGAAGAATGTAGCATAAGAAAAGCAGTTCATAAAGAAATTTGAAATGGAGCATCTGATAAAGCAGATTTTTAGTACAATGGGTAAAAGGCAAGATTATTAAGCAAACATCTGTATGATATGTGGATAGCAAATCAGAAAAGCATTCAGTAAGATCTACAGGAAATATAAAAGATTCTGGATGGATAATAGAGTTAAATATTTCATTTTAAAATTAAATTCTAAAACTAGCATGTAATAAATGGTTCACATTCCTTTACAAACTTAACACTTATCCATGCTTTGAAGTCACAGAGGAACTCCAAGGAAACAAAAGGATTGTACCAATATTACTAAACTTCAGAACAATGGAAATATCAACATTTAATAGACTACAGAAATTCTTTGTATCAGTTTGACAAAAGGGTTAACATCTTATTGAAATGTAAGAAAAAAAAACAAGCATCAAATCAAGAAATAGGCGAAGGATATAAGTGATTCATATCAGAAATAAAATTAAAACATATGGAAGAGATTTTATCTCCTCTAGTAAAGAAATGACAATCAAAACAAATTTGACATATGATTTTACATCAACTAAATTTGTAAAAATGACGGGAAAAACCCTAATGCTGTAAGAGTTGCAATTTAGGCAGTGCGATCCAAAATAAGGTGGCACTGAGTAAAACTCTTTTGCAAAGCAATATGGTAATATATAAAAGAGTTGCAAAAAGTTCATAATCATTGCTGTAGTAATTCTACTTGTGGGGATAATTCAAGGAAGCAGAAAAAAAAAAAGGTGTGCGCATTGTTGTGATAAGAGCATTATAATCGGGACAAACAAAAGACCTGAAAGAACCTAAATATCCAAAAGAAAAATATTATCTAGTGAATCATGGGGCTTGTTCAGGATGTTCAATCCTGCAGCCATTAAAGAAGATAATTACAGAGGCTAATGGAAACACAGAAAATGTTTATGATATACCAGTGTGAAAAAGGCAGAATGCAAGTGCCTTCAAGGATTTTATCTATGCAAGAACAAAAAGGAAGCCTATAAAAATGAAATAGCCATTTTGTTGGTTACAGAACCATTGGGCTTTTCCTTTCCCACATTTTTCTTAAACACTATTCTACATGATCGTTTCAACTAAGAGTGTGTATTTAAGGAAATGGAGTGCTATGTAAGTGTTTCGTCTACTCGTTAAAACTTGAAGTGCTCAAGGTATGATTAATCTGCTCAGCAAATGACTTTACCTGCCTGGAAGGTGACTGGTGATGCCTATCTAGCACACGTTGCTTTTAGGCACTGAACCTAGTATCCAGCACTACCTGGGTGCTGAATGGAAACTGCACAGAGGCAACCTTTAACCAAGATGCCTCTGATCTCCCTTCCTAGCTCCCTCAGGCCCAGCATCCGACTGGAGTCATTCATTGCCACAGGGGCCATTCCTGCTTGGATTCCAAAGATACAGGCTCTTCTAACTGGCCTTTGTTTACCCTTCACCTTGGATCCCATCCTTCTTCCTGGATACTTGGTATCTACACAATTCCATGCTTCCCAAGGCTGCCTCCTTCAGCTGTCAGATTCCAGGTCTACCTTCCCCTGATGTTACAAGCCAACACTCTCCTCTGGTCAAACTCTAAAGAACTCACATACTCAGGCACCACACTTTTCTAGGAGGAGTAAACAGATGGGACTCCCTGCTCAAATGGCGCTGGAGGAACCGATGGGGCATTTTCCAAACAGATTGAGACTGTAGATTCATAGTAATGGGGACAATTTTCCCTCTTTAATGATCATTAAAACAGCACACTGGAACTTAGGGGTGGGAGGGCACATGAACAGATTAATTTGACTTATGATTTGGAATCAAAATCAGAATCTGGTTGGCAGAGGGCATGGCAGTCACTGCTCCCTCTGCCGCCATATTCTTGCTGCAAGGTCAACAGGTTGAACATGATTTCAGGGAGGAGCCCGCACCTTCCATACCCTCAGAGCTGCCTACTCCCTAGGACTACATATCACAGGATCAATCAAAGTATGGAATGCTACAAAAGCTGTGCACAGAAGGCTCCTTTCTCTTTCTCTCTCTCCTTCTCTTTCCCTCTCTCTCCCCCTCTTTCCCTCCCTCTACCCCTTTCTCCTTTTCTCTCTTCCTTTCATTTTATAAGCAGGGGAAATAGGTAGAACCAGCTATTCATTCCCAAACCACCCACCATCAAAGGCCATATTAGCCATTCCCACATTTTATAATTCATTGAATTCAGCCAATATACCCTCCTGGAATTATTTTTCCTGGGTGAGAAAATTCTGTCAATCTCTCTTTTGTTCATGTCATTAATTTCACAGCTACATGGAAGTATTTCAGGACAAAAGGATGAAAGGCCAGAGGCTGATTTAATAGATTGGAAGTTCTGGGTCATCAGCATCTTTAGCAAGAACCTGTACAGCAAGAAGTATTCCTTCCCAGGAAAATGCATAGATGAGGTAAGTATGACCTGAGAGATGGCTCAGATAAACTGGGATTGCAGAGGAGCCTCTGTAGTGATGTCAAGTTCATTACTTCTTGTGAGTTCATATAGTCATGAGAAGCAAGAGCCCCTGGATGATGAAGGTTTTAACCCTGAACACATTAATGAAGACAACTAAGGAAGCTTCCTTTTGAGTCTTTAAAAATAAGAGTTTTTGATCTATGAAAATGGCAGCCATAAGCAACCATTTTCTCTTCCTTCTTTCCCAATGTATGGTGTTTGGGGGGATGAATTAAATGACTTCTGGAGGTTTCCACTATGCTTGGAATTTTATAAACATTGATTCTGAAACAGGAAGATAGGCAGGGAAAGGTGGCTATTGGGATGCCTCCAAATTGAACACAGGGTCATTCTTGATGCATCTGTGCTTTTCTTTGAACACAGATGTCACAGGGAAACCAGAGAGCCAGAACTGTAGCTCTAACACGTGTTTCCTATTATGGTGTCTTTTAAAAGAGCAAACTGGCAGGAGATATCTGTCAGGGTATTAATGACGTTTCAACTGATGACAAGTCGTTTGGAAAGAGTTGAAGCAATTATTTTCTCCTCTGAATTAATTTTTCCTGTTTCTCCCACAGCTAACAGATCTCTAAGAAACTGACGTTGCCAAATTTATTCTTTACATAAAAGGACCCTGTTGGCCAGATTTGTTTTCCAGTCACCTCTCTAATTTTTATTTGAACCAGCCATACTCATTAGGCACCTGATGAAATGGTGGACTAGTGGCCACACAGGATCAAAATTAAGAACCCTGCCAAACATTTCCTTTCACCAACATTTCACCAAGGTAAAATTTAATGGATATTTCCCACAGAGAGTTTAACATCTGAAAGGTCAGAGTAATTTGACTTGAAAAACCACTCTCTAATCTATTATTTCTCTAGGAAAAACCCCCCACTGTTCATCCTGGGGATAATAAAATAGGAGTAAGTTTTTATCATAAAGCTACTGTTGAGTTCTACTGTATACAAATAAGTCTATCCATGTGGGCTATAAAGAAAAAGAAGAAATTCATTATTTTGTTGTTTGATACTCCTCCCTCTCTCCTGAACTCCTTAACCTATTCTTTTTCTCTTGGATGTCCTCTGTCAACACAACTTCTATTTTCTTCAATCCTCTAACCCCCTCTGCACTGTTCCCAATCGTGATCTTGCTGGATAGTGATCAATTCATCCTGTTCTCTCTACAACCCCATAAGCAACTCAGGGCCAAGTTTATATTCATAAGAAAAAACAAACAACTGACTTTTCCTTGAAGTCTATGATGTGGCCTTGGGTGGAGAAGCTGATTCTGAGTTATAGGTATGTGTGGGTCTGTGGATAGATAGGACAACAGGTATTCCTAATGCATCCTATCTGTCCATGGACCATATGCTGTTTGGAGGGCAATGGCATGATTTTTCTGACCTTCTTATGGATTCAGTCTAGAGAAGTGGTCTCAATCCCAGATATCCATCAGAATCACTGGCAGAGCATTAAAAATGAAAACAAAGGGGTAAAATTCCCAAACTACAGCCAAAAAGACTGGGCCATTTCCCTAATATCCTCATTTGGCAGGTCTGTAGTAGGGTCTAAGCTCCAGGTAATTCTGATGCATAGCCATGCTGGAGAGCCACATCTCTAGAACTTTCCCAGCTATGTGGGACCCTTCATTCAAGTAGTCAGTGCAATTCTTACCATTAGCAGTGACTTCTCTTTTCACAGAACCATTATTCTGGACCAGTGACTGGTTTTCCCTTTAAGTATTTTTCTAGTACCCCAATAAAGCAAAAAACAAACATGGGTGTTTCCCCTTGTCCTTCGTTGATAGCTCTAGGACTAACATTTGATCCTGTCTTTTAGTTCTGCTGCCATAGATGTGACTGGTAGAAAGACACAAATTTCTATCATGAAATGTGTGTGGTGAAGGCTCTAGATAATTCAGATTCAACAGAAGAAGAGTTCCAGTCCCACCACAATCATCCCCGAGATCTACCCATCTTTATGGCATCCAAGGTCCATTAGATTCTTCCTCACCCAAAATTTCAACTTCCCTTCTCACCTGTCTGGACTCCACAGGAGATGGAGTTGATGGCAAAAACAGAAGTTAGTCGGAAGGAACTTCTACTTTTCTTCTCTTACTTCTTGGTCACCCCTCCCTCAATCAGTTACTTCTAATTATCTTCTCACTCTGGTTTCTGTATTCTTTCTTACAACATTCTACTTTTCTGTCTGCAAGATAAGTGTCTCTTAGAATTGTTCTGAATCACCTAACACTTGGGTGGTGCTATTCACATGGCTGCTTTCAAAAGCCTACCTTTTGGAGGCCTCACTTAGGTCTAAGTGTTCTTGCAACCAACTAGCTCTTCTGTCAAAAAGAGAAATGAAAATATTTAAAATAATAATAATTATAATTGTCTTCTCTGCTGATCTGTGAATGAAAACCTGGACGTGGATAGAGAAAGCATCATCTTCTCCTCCTTGTGCAGAAAGTAAATTCATCACACTGACATGAGGAAGATAACTGACTGGAACTGACAATAAAACCCAACTTCTCTGGAGCTGCAAGAAACCACATCAAGCTTTATGGGTATGGGAACGAAGGGCCATTAAAATCAGTACCTGCTATCTGTGAGAGGAAGAGGAGGAAAGAGGCTCAGAAACATCGAATATGGTTCACAGCTTGAAAAAAAATAAACAAAACTAAATTTCAGTTGTGCTCATGCTTGCCTCATTCAATGGTTGGGAAAAAATAAATAAATCATTGCCAAGTGGGATTGGTAGTTGTTGTTAATATAATGTAATGACTTGGTACTGAAAAGAACATTGTAAACAACAAATGACCGGAAAAGGAATAAAGAAAGTGATCTCATTTGCATCGAGAATAAAATACTTATGAATAAATTTATCCAAGTAACTGAAACATCTCCACACTGAAGAATATAAGATATTGATTAAAGAAATTGAAAAAGATACAAATAAATGAATATATGTCCTATGTTCATAGAATGGAAGAATTAATATTGTCAAAATGTCCATACTATCCAAAGCAATCTACAGATTTAATGCAATCCCTATCAAGATTCCAATGGCATTTCTTAGAGAAGTAGAAAAACGACTCCTAGAATTCATATGAAACCTAAAAGGACCCCAAATAACCAAAGCAATCATGAGGAAAAAAGAACGAAGCTGGAGGCATCACACTTCCTAATTTCCAACTATATTATAAAAGAATAGTAACCAAAACAGTATGATATTGGCATAAAAGAGACACATCAATCAATGAAACAGAATTGAGAGCCCAGAAATAGACTCATGTATATACAGTCAACTAACATTTGGCAAGGGAGCCAAGAATACTTAAAAAAAAACAAAACAAAAACAAACAAAAAACAAAAAAATAGTCTCTTACATAAATGGTGCTGGGAAAATTGGATATTCACACGTAAAAGAATAAAACTAGACTCTCACCTTATACCATTCACAAAAATTAAAATAGATTAAAGATTTGAACATAGATCTAAAGTCATAAAACTCCTAGAAAGAAACAGAGGGGAAAAATTCCTTGACATGAATCTTGGGAATGATTTTTTGGATGTGACACCTAAGCAAAAGCAACAAAATAAAAAATAAGTAAGACTACATCAGACATAAAAGCTTCTCCACAGCAAAACGAACAAACAAACAAAACCAATAAACAAAGTGAAAAATTATTTGCAAGCCATACATATAATAAGGGGTTAAACATCCAAAATATATAAGGACTCAGAAAATTCAATACCAAAAAATAAACACAAGTAATAAAATTAAAAAATGGGCAAAGGACCTGAATAGCATTTTTCCAAAGAAAACAAATGGCCAAGAGGTAGATGAAAAGATATTCAGCATCAGTAATTAGAGAAATGCAAATCAAAACCACAATGAGATATCACCTCACACCTATTAGAATGGCTATCATTAAAAAGATAAGAAATAAATAAATGCTGGTGAGGATATGGAGAAAGGAGAACTCTTGTTTACTATTGGTGGGAATATAAATTGGTGCAACCACTACAGAAAATGGTATAGAGAGTTCTCAAAAAATTAAAAATACAATGATCATATGATCCAGCAATTCCATTTCTGGGTATTTACCCAAAGGAAAAGAAAACACAATGTTGAAGAGATATTTGCACTGAATGTTCATTGCAGCATAATTTACAATAGTCAAGACATGGAAACAGTCTGCTGATAGACAAAATAGATAAAAATAATGTTGTATACCTATATACTACAACGCTATTCAGATAAAAAGGAAATCCTACCATTTGCAACAACACAGACATACCTTGAGGGCATTATGCTACATAAAATAAGTCAGAGAAAGACAAATACTGTACAAAATCACATATGTGGAATCTAGAAAACCCCCAAACTCATAGAAAAAAACTCAGATTTGTGGTTATCGAGGTAGAGATGGAGAGTGGGAGAATTGGGTGAAGGTGGTTGAAAGGTACAAACTTTCAGTTATAAGATAAATAAGTCCTGGAAGTGTAACATACAGCATGATGACTGTCTAGTATATTTAAAGCTGCTAAGAGTAAATCCTAAAAGTTCTCATTGCAAAGAAAAAAATTTTTGTAACTATATGAGGTGATGGATATTAACATATTGTAGAAATCACTTTACCATATATGTATGTCAAGTCATTAGGTTGTCCATCTTAA
This sequence comes from Cynopterus sphinx, assembly GCA_030015415.1. Lineage (NCBI taxonomy): Eukaryota > Metazoa > Chordata > Mammalia > Chiroptera > Pteropodidae > Cynopterus > Cynopterus sphinx. The sequence continues at coordinate 81,319,645 of CM057384.1, forward strand.
ACTTTATACAGTGTTGTATGTTAATTTTGTCTCAGTGAAACTTAAAAATGACAAAAATAATTACAGTTGATCTCTGCTCTTTACACTGGAAGATATCACTGCTGACTATCAATGAGCCTCAGAAACTTGAAGAAGTAAATATGTTATCTAAGAGAGCCCACAATGGGGCAAAGAGTCAGAGCAATAGACTTGAGTCAGAGCAGCTATAATAATTCCTGGTAACTTACTGTAGTCTAGTAATCAATATGCATCTATCACTGTTTATGTAGCTTGAAAAATCAAGGAAGATCTTACGTATTGCACTAGAAAACTGCCCAAATTGCTATGAAACAAGAGAATGGAAATGACATACTCCGCAGTGCTTTTTAAACAGAAAAAAGAAAGCACAGTATGACATAGCTCTTGACCACAGAAAATGAGTTATAATCTTGAACTTTAAATTCTTGTTCTTCATGAAAATAAAGCCTTGATCACTAAGGTGCTTTAAGTAATCTCTCTTCTGGTATCATGCTAATACCTCCTCCTAGTAGTCATGGTAGAGCCCATGTATTACACATCCCTAACACCAGACTTTGGTCTCTGACATTATTCTCCATGATATGGAAACCAGGGCTATTTGAAGAGTTGTTCAATTTCATCTCTGTGACAGAAATAGTGGGATAGGCCTGGGCTGCCTTGCTGCTTTAAGGAAGCAAGAGTGCTTTCAAAGACATCAGAAATAATGCTAAAAAGGCTAACATGTGTACCCTCTGACCAAGCAGGGGGAGTCTGAGCATCACAGAGAAAATGACAACTGTATTTTGGAATATGTTGGGTATTTGAAGAGAAATGTGAGTCTAAGAAGATATCAGAGCAGAAACAGGGTGACACAGTATGTGAAAATGTCACTGTAATGACATGAGTTTAATAGTCTTAAAGCAGTGCTTCTTAGTTCAAATTATGGCAATCTTACATTGATGTTATTTTTTAATCACTAGATTATAAAAGAAGGACATAAACCAGGAAGGCTAATTAGAAGGTGAGAGAATGCTGGGTTAATGTGTTTGGCTCTTGCCATTGATAACATGGTGACTCAGGTTGTCCCCTACTAGTGAATTACTATGAAGAATTGCAGGAGCTCAGTTTGGGAGAGGATGCTATGTGAGGCCTCATGGGTTGAAAATTGGACCTCCAGAAACCATGTGGCCCTAGCTTCAGGGAGGTTGGGGACAGTAGGGGTGAGGTGCTGTCTCAGACTCCCCTTGCTCTGCAGACCTCTGGTATTTGTCAGGAAAAGCTGGATTCAGCCAGATCAAGTGAGTATAGCTAAAATAGATCTTGTAGATAAGGGTGTCTTTTGGTTTAGAGGTATACACATATGTATATGTTAAAAACAGGATTATTTAGGACTAGGTATACGTGTGTTTTGTGCTAGAACTGGAGGATAAAATAAAATAGCTCTTTTGGATAGATCAAAGGTGAATGTTGAATATGAAAATCTCAATTATTCTGGCATTCTTCGTGAGATACAACCGTTAGGACATCACTCTTCAGAAGGAGGGATTGGAGCAACTGAGTTTTTAATATAGTTTATTTAATACAAGAAATTAAAATAGAGGCTGTTTTTATTTTGCTAGAATTATATTTTAGTAGCAGAGTACTACAAGAAAAAAAGAAATGAAAAGGATTGACACAAATAGATTCCTTTTATAGAGGGGGATAAATTTGGAAAGATAAGTGTAAATATGAGGAAATCTTAAGTGATTATTCACAAGAAAGGAAAACGCTAAGGTTTATTAATAGGATTAAAATACAGTTAATATATTTTTTAAAAGAGCGCAAGTCAATGAGTCCTTATAGATAAAAAGATGGGGGAAGGGATGGTGGCACTGAGGAGCATTTTACATTCCTTCAAGTACAGAAAAATCAGGTGAAACAAGAAATCACTTGGAATTGAACCTATTAGCACCAGGATTCAGCACGTAAACTTATCAGTCTGGGTTGCCTTGGGAACAGCTCAATCTAATAAAAGATTGTAAATGAAGTAAGTAGTGTTAGAGGTGAAGCAATCATGGCCTGGGTAGCTCCATCTGGAAGAGACAGTGACAAATTTAAAAGGGAGCTGGTGCCACAGGAAAAGCCTGAGGTTATGAGACAAAGAATTGGAGTTCCATCTGCACAGGTTAAGTTGAGACTTCATTCTTGAGACAGCCTGAAGATACCACAGTCCTACTGTTTCTCCTGCTGACTTTGACTGAAATTAGTGTAGCTAATAAATTGGGGATGCGTATCTCCCCGTCACCCTGCACATCAAAGCAGCCACCCAGAAGAAACCATGAACTGGGAAACCAGCAGTTGCTCATTCTCCTGGTGACCAGCATCCATCGCCTGGGGTCAGTTACAGTGGCTCCCGTTGCTTAGACTGTCCCCCAAGCCCCTCGCATCACCCTGCCTGGGTGGGGTGTGAGGGAAGAGCAACGAGTCAATCTCATTGCAAAGTTTACAGTCTCTAGCAGAGGTTTGTCTGTTAAAGCAGCCTGTTAAATATTCACCCTCCATTTTCCTCACTATGGGAAATCTCTAGGTTAAATGGATGTAGACACATGTTACTGAACCCATTTGAAGGCTGAAAGAAAGAATGTGAATTTGAGATGCTATACTACATCGGGTCATTATTTCCAAAATTTGTGTGAATCCTAAAATTGGATCAGAGTTTGCAGTTTCTTTACCAAGCTGGCAAGAGAAATTCCCCCATGAGGGCAGGGCATTAGGTAAAGTTGCCAGGGTTATATCACTGGGAGAAATTTTAATAATAAGACTTTGGAGCAACGTAACTGGTTCTCCCTTAGCTAATGCCACATCCCAAACTGCAAGTGCATAGTGCTGCATTAAGTTTTCGAGGATAAGCACTATAGCTCTCTCTCTGCTTGACTGGCTACGAGTGCCACAGAGATTATGATTCAGTTACCCGTATCTACTGATAAGATAAAATCTGGGGATTTTTTACCCCAGGAGGAATTCTGAAAATTTCAAAGACCAAGTCATAACTTAAAAAAAAATAAACAACTATTTAAATACATGCACAGTTAAAAAAATTAATTCATTCTACTCACTTTTCTAATATCTCGCCAAAGACACGAAAATAGGTATTTTCAGGCCTGGTCATACCACGCACAGGTTTCCATGACCGGCCCCACCCCCACCCGAAGAGCAGGACTCGGGGGAGCCAAGTGAAAAAGCACCTTCTCTAGCAAATTCCTAAAGGTTGTTCTTCAGCAGAAATTTTGGGTGCTGGCAGTAGTGATGCTGGAACAGCTCTCATTTCCTTCTGTAGAACAACTTGGTTCTCCTGCCCACTGCCCTCCGCCTCGTAAAAGCCGAGGAGCAGCAGAGAAAGGGGGCAGAGAACCCAGCTGCACATCATTTCTGAGATGGCAGCAGGTGATTCTTATTGATGTGCTGGTTCCACTTTTCTCTCATAACAAAAAGAGGCACAACTGGTTTCTATAAACTCAGAGAGAGTGCTTCTCCCTTTCATCACCAAAGAAAATGTGAATTACAACTAACCAAGGCGGCAACTAGTATCTGAGTTTCATCAAAAAAGAAAATTTTATAAAGCAACAGCTTTTCAGCCAAACCATGTGTCTGGTATTTGGGTAACACTACTTAGAGTGTGGTGTCCACAAGCTGTACACAAAAACAGGCCTTACGGGTTAACTAGATCAAGAATTTCAATAACAGGAGCAAAACTGATCAACATAGTTGTCAATTATATCTTTTGCCCAGAAAGGGCATTAAAGAAGAGAAAGAAAGCTACACTACCACTATAATTTCCGAAAATAAAAGAAACCAACTTTATTATCATTACAACACTTTAAAAAAACTAAAAAAAAAAAGCAATTATGGAAAATAAAAAAGGAAGACCTTTCCATTTCTAAAGTTCACTTAATGAACTAATTCCTACATTATCTTTATCTTCCTCATTTCCTGATGACTAAATGAATTCTGTCTCAAGAACAGACATGGTTCCCAGGACAGTGTCCTAAGAGGTTTAGGAGCCACTAAAGCAATTCAGAGCCCACGTTTTGCCCAGAGAATGACAGTGCCCAAGCCAGAATGCCCAGCCCCCACTAGTCCGCACTTTCCTCCCTCTCCCCATAGCAACATATTGGGACTGGGGAACACTGCTCAACACCTTCCCCTCGCCCACCTCAGCAGACACCTAAAAATCAGCCACAGGAAGCACCAGGTCAAAACAGAAGCGTCCTCTCTTCAGCTTTCTCCCCTCCCTCTACATGTGGCTATTCTAGCCCTCTAGAAGATTTAGGAGGCCCTTTTACCACACAGGGCCCCTAAATCTTCTTGTTCTTATTATTTCTTTCTTGCCATTTATGCTATTTGGTCATTCCAGATCCTTCCATTCTAAAACCAGACAGTGGTTATCACAGGTTTGGGGTGCTGGACACTGGATTTTTACACAAGTGAGAATTAAAATGCCAGTTGAGATCAGGATTTCTCTGGCACCAAGTTAATTTTTCTTTACCAGAATATCCAAATAAGTGCTTTCATTAAACTTTTTCTTTACTAGACTATACAAAGAAGACATAAATTGGAGTTTTTCTAAGTTCATTCAAATTTTCCCTATAATATATAATTTAAACTCTGATTAAACAATGAAAAAGTGTAATAAATAAACTGAAAGTTTTCTATTCTCTCAGGATTTCTTGAATTCCAAATGATCTTCATTTGTTTAATAAGCAGATATCTTAAAATAAAAGATTTCTCCTAAATTCAAATATCTTACAATTTAGGATTAAAAAATGCAGAATTCATTTTTCCAACCCAACTCTGTCCCTGGCCCCCAACAAAAGGATTTTTCTAAAAAATTTCAACAAAATCTCTCATGAAAACATCCCCCACAAGAACAGAACTATTTACCTACTTACTATAAGTTGGGGAAAGCTTAGAAACCCCAATCTCACCTCACATTCTAATAAACTTTAATAAAGAGAGTCACATTATTTTTTGCAATTAAAAATTTTAAAAAATAATAAAAATAACACCTTTAGTCCAGCCATGGGGAAGGAGCTCAAGCCTTCTAGACAACTGAAGTCATTATGACATGATGATACTAACAGCTTTTAAATGTCCACAGAAAGAATGAAAAGAACTGCAGGGTATGTGTAACATTAGCAAAGCTCTACATTATCACACTTGCCAAACGCCAGGATAACACACACATATTGATTTTGAACATGAGGCACTGACTTCAGAATGAAAAAAATTTCACCGAAGAAAAGGCAATTCCGCTGAAGCGGAAGCACACTATATTTAGGAAGAGGGAATTTGATAAAGTCTGGAGTTTTAAAAATTAAGTCTGTGGGTTCTTTCACTTGAAAATGCTTCTTTTCAGGATATGATGAAATGTAAAAAGCTAGTTAAACTTAATGGTTACTCTTAACTGTTGAAATTAACATTTTTTTCTTTGCTGATTTACTGTGGGGATGTTGTGTGAGAAAAGGAGACTATCGAACTAGCTTTTTCCATTTTTATTATGAATTCCAGCCTTACAGAAGAGCAGAGCTGGGGCTGCATAATAGCACTGGGAGAAGTAGGAAGCACTGAGAAGCTTGGATTAGAGCAAGGCTGCACACTTGCCATCTTACCAAGTCAAAACTTAGGTCCACAGGCCATTAAAAGGAGACTTTTAAAACAATTTTCAATGTCTTGAAGGAAAAATAAATGAATCCACAGGCAACCTTTTCTCTTAATTGCAGAGTAGGGATTTAGCATAAGCTTCTTGGCAACAAATTTCTAAGTGTGCAGCCACCTCTAATTCCACAAGATTGAAGTATGTGGTACAGTGGTGTTTCCTTAAATTGCAAAGGCACAAAGAATGGAAATTGCCCTGAACACTCACAAGTGAAAGGCCCAGTTCATTACAAATACAGCTAAAGTCAGTTGTCCGTGCAAAGTACATGTATATTAAAGGAATAACATACCCATTCCGAGAGGTCACTGAGCTAGCAAAATCAAAAACAAAAGTTAAGGGATATTTTAGTGGATAATCTGAGGACTCCACTAACACTACCAAGAAAAAAACTCAGTGAAAATACAGTCAGTGGATTTCCTGCCTGGGGAGTATTTTATTTTAGCAAGAAGCTAGCAAGCAGTGGCTTTAGATACAAAATTTGTTTTTATGTTTTTTCTCTCCAATACATTGCTGATGTCATCAAGAAACTAGCAAGCAAGAAATATGCTGTAGTCTAAATCTGTCTGTAGCACTTTTTCATAATTACATTTATGTAAGAAATTTCACCCAAAGGAAATGGTCAATACCTACATCAAGCAATCTGGGATTTCTTTTTCTTAGAAATACCGCAGGAATTGGATTTTTCTTATACCAAGAGGTGCTTTCTTACCACAAAGTGAGGTCTTCCAGATGGCACATAAGATATTAACTAGATATCACATTATCAAAAGACCAGTTCAACTATAAAATGAATTATTTGCATACATTTTCATAAGTATCAGCTTATCAGAGAAACATAAAATCCATTATACCAGCATAAAATTTTAAAGTCATAGCTATATATGAGAAAAAAAATGTAAAGAGAGGAAAGAAGAGAAGAGACACATGTTTAATGACAGTCTGGTCTGTGAAAACAAACACAAAAACCTTAGTTTAGAAGTCTCCCATTAATATTTAATTTCGGAAAATAATGACCAGCTCTTTGAAGAAAGAAATTCTGTCAGCACTACAGAATATATCCTATATTCTTCCACAAGAAAATGTATAGGAGATTCACATCTCAAAAAAAAAAAAAAATAAATAAAATTACATCGTCATCACTTAGTGCTTTAGGGTTACTATCTTAGATGGAGTTTGGAAAATTCTCTTTGTACACAGCAAGGCAGAAAGAGAATAAACACATTGATTCATTTTACCTAAAATCATGGAACCGGGGTCTCAAGAACAATGGCTATTACGAACAGGCTAACATTTCCACAGCTAGTAAGTGATAGGCTATATAGTCCATGAGACACTCCAGAGGAAGTGAGGTGGTGATGCTTTTCCATTTTAGCTGGTACATTACAACACTGACAGACAGGAGAAAGTACTTTTACATGTAAGTGATGTGTCATTTAGAGATGGTGAAACCAAAGCCCAGAAGGGAAGAACTTTGCCTGTGATCAAACATCCAGTTGGTGGCAGTGCTAGGACTAAACCTAAACAACCTCCTGACTCTATGTCACCAGAACAGCCTACCTTCCATGAGAAAATCTGCAAGGTAAACTTGAACACAGGACAGATATTTAAGAGCAGTTTTTGACATATAAACCCCTAAGCATTTACATGTAACAGCAATTTTACCAAATAGATTTGTTATATTGTAAATACAAAAATATTACTTTTGTAGCAGGTATGAATGACCAGCCATAGATTAAAAAAAAAAAATAGATAAATGTCCAAAATCGTAATGGTATCTTTTCTATTCCGTTTTCAAGAGAAAAGGCAGGGTCAAGTAAATTAAGAATTCAATACCATGGTAGCCAACTCTCATGTACCAGGCAGTAGGCAGGGGTAATGTCCCCAGGATGAATAAACAATCTACTGGCACTGGGGTGGGGAAGCCTTGTGCGGTGAACCAAGGAGGCACTTGAAGAGCTAAATGTCATGGCTTTTTACCAATAAGCTCAAAAGAAGTTCAGACTTGAACATCGAATGGGGCTATTTCAGTGCATCCTGGCTACCCTGGCAGTTAGGCATAACTGAGCAGGTCCTGGGACTTACATCATGATACACACAGAAGTGACTGTGTATTACTTTTTCTCCAAAGGAAATTGTATGTCCTAATCTAAAGGTGTAATTGATGCCTATTAGATTTGACTCATTCAATGACTTCTTTCAAAAAATGTAGTCTTTAAAAAATGTCAATGGGGATGAGTCTTATTCAGAACTATGTACATAGCTCTTCCATCAGTCTTGTTCCCTTCCCACATGCACACCAAAATAAATTATTTCTGATTCTTTTCTGACAACTATGAGTGGAAAGCAACAACCTCAGACAGGCTAAATCTGGATGGTGGGGGTACCCCTTCTCTTCTACAACATAGAAATGACAGTGGGAGCTCAGGGCCCCAGAAATAAAGAAGTAGGGATCTTATTTAGCCTTCTGCATTCTGGATGAGTTTGCATAAAAGCTTTAAATCTGGGCACAGCCAGTTTCAAACTTTAGATGAGGCTTCTAATTCCCCTCATCATCACCTGTTTTGATTTGTTCATTACCCAACAATGTTAGGGTAGATGCGTCTTTAGCAAATTCTTTAATGATGTCACTTTCTGTGACTAAAATTTCCATGACTTGATAAGATGGATGAATGTCCTGAATTGGCTGCAAAAGAGGTGTCTCATGACATGTCCTTTATGGACCTCTGCACGAATACAGCATAATGTAAGGTTATGCCTCATTGGTCATTTATAAGGTCACATGATGCCAGGAGACAACCCCTAGATTCTCAGAAGGCATGGGCGCATTGTCCTCAGGCGTGACAAATGTGCCATGCCATATGCGTACATTACTCTAGCAACTGTGCTGGATGTAGTACTCCCCATTCTCAAGCCAGGCAAATGAAAGGAGCTCCAAACTCCTTTTAGGGTTAATGAGACTTTCACATAAACGTAAGGAACTAAAGAACCACCTTTCAGTGAGGATATCTGTGAGCAAGATTCTTGCAGAAATAATACCCTTTCAGGTCACATTTCCCAATCAAAGTTGGAAGGCTCATTAGAATTCTAGATATTTAGCATCTAAAGTCAAGCATAATCTTATGGGTTCATGATGTTATGTGTTCTTATGTATTATATAAAGTGTAAGATAAATGTGGCAGCCATAAAATTATTTTTATATGTATATTTCCTCTTTTTTGTGTGTGATAAAAGTCTGACAATGATTGAGCCAACTTTTAGAGAAAGCTGGAGCCCTTATCAGAAAGAATGCAGCTGGTAGTCATGTTAATGAAGGCCTTTCTTTTTAAAAAAGCATTATGCCAATTTATGTCAAAGTCCATTTGTAGTTATATAGCCTGAGATTTAACAAGTGCCTGGTCATATAGAATGAAAATCTCCTTCCTTTGAGGCATTTCAATGTGCCTGACAGATTTGTGACAGGTGGAAGTAAACCAGAGGTGAAAAGTGGAACCAATATTTATTCATTTCCACACCCCAGGCAATAGTAGACACTTATTTCACTCTCATCCAATTCTTTAAGGTAGGGTGCATTTTGAAGACATGAAAAATAAGGTACATAAAGGAGAAATAATTTGCTCCAGAGGTCACTTGGTTCAGTATAGCTTGGACTGAAAATATATCTGCCAAACTCCAAAGACTGACCTTTTCTCACTACAAATGCTGCTTACTCTATATTTAAAATCATTTCTATAATAAAATGGAATTGACAGCTCAGAAGGAGATGGTGACATCTCCTTTAGCCCCATGTCCTGCTGATGGTGGCTGGGTATTTGATATACCCAGCCACAAATGAGATAAAACTTTAATATTTGTAAGCATTTAAACTGCAGCATTTAATTGACCACAGTGCCAAGCATCTATCTCTTAACAATTTTCCCCAGAATCAAATCAAATAAAATGTAAGCATTTAGCTTGGGTGGACTCTGAAGGGCACCAAAACGTTTTCTATCCCCAAGTCTTCCTCATCATTTATTCTTCTCAACACAGAGCTGGGTCCCACGTGCTACTGCCTGTAGTTGAGGACATTTCAATAATAAACTCTGAATTGTTTTTTTTTTTGTTATTGTTGTTAGCAAGAGAAATTGCTGCAGAATTGTAAATCCTTACAAAAAGACTTTTGTACACTCATCACATGAATAAACAAACAAGTCATTTTTTCAAATGTTCAGTCACCACACTGCAGTGAACAGGCATACCACGGAAGGACAAATTTATGGCTAGAAGGAAAAATTACACTCTTCAAAGCATCCCCTTTGGTGGCAGTCATGATCATTAATGAACATAATATCTATTAAAAAGCTGTAAATGCCTATTTTCAAACAGAATGGACTGGCATGCAAAGGAGGTGTCATCCCATTCAAACCTCCCCAGGCTCCTCAGAGAATCATTATGGTCTGTCATTTTAACTCATTTCCTTTTTCATTTTTCCTCTTTTTCTTCCCTGCTGAATATTACCAAAAATAAAATTAAGTACTAATAGTAAATGTGCATAGCGAACACTTCAGAAAGGCAAAACAATCAGACTCAAGAGGTTACATAAAAATATTATTTCTCATAATAAAGATTGAGAACCCAGATGGAATTGTGAGAGAGTTTCAAGAGGATTATATAGTAGCTGAAGCTGCTGTTTAGGTAACTAATTAGTGGAGCCATCAATGAATAATAAAATCTCAATAATTCAAAAGAGTATCTTGTCCAATCTGTACTCTAGTTCTCTTTTCAAGTCCCTTCATTCTAGCTCTAAGATCTCTAGTTAAAAACAACAACAACAACAAACAATGACAACAACAATGACAATAATAAATGTATCAATATTGAAAATAACTGTTATTTCTCTTTTCTTTGTTTGGTAAAATAGCACAAAAAGGCAATATGATACACAGAAAATTTCAGAGTCTACCCAACATGGTTATTAATGTTAGTCAATAAATATTTAACAATAAAAATGTCATGGGTTGTTTATTTGAGACTTGAATCTTCAGTGAGAATGAATCCAATAAAATTATATGATATTTTAAATATTATAAATTAAAGATGGTCCCTGAAATAAATAACTATATTAAGTAAACTTTTGCTATAACATGGCTGGTAATTGAGGGAGGTTTTATTCATATGTACCAAAACTAAAAATTCAATATCTTTAAGTTGGTATTGGCATTCTATTCATAATACGAATTATTCTTTTTTAAAAGAAACCAAGTTAAGTCTGTTATTTAAGTTCTTGGCAACAAAGAAGAACAAAGATTATAACCAGAACTTCTGAATTTACCTTGTTATCTACAGAACTCTCCGAACCACTCAAGCTCAATGATAAAAATAAGGTGTCCTTTGAAATGCACTTTTTGAATGAAACAGAATGTCTAAGAGATTATTCCCCAGTTAATATAGCTTCTATCATTCCATTTTCAATCCTAGAGCCATAAGTAGGCAGGGTTTAGCTGATCTTGGTTGAAAGTGGTGATATTTCAAATCCACTAGGTCTCTCAAAGACATCTGTAAATGATGAGTTCTTAGTATTGGGAAAAGAGCGAGCAATTAAATTTGTTCCAGTGAACTGGACATTAGAGGGTATGTGCCTATGGAGGAAAGCATGGGGTACTGAGGTCAATGCAAGGGAGAAATGAATATAAGATTTCAGGGACCATCAAAAGAATAAAAACTCGCCTGTGCTAATGCTCTAAGGAAGAGGACAAAACTATTGGCTGACAAATGCAACTTATTTTAAACCAAAAGAGCAAAGAATGACAAACATTGGTGTTAAGGACCCCAGAAAACTCATTAAATATTCTAATTTTATAGATGAGAACACACTGGCCTCAAGAGATTAGAAGACACATGAGATCACATTAAGAGCTGGAAGATGACCTAAATGTATTGGTTCTTTTGAGCCCTACGGTCATCACCAGTTCAACCATAAATGAGATATTTCTTTGTTATGTATGAGTTCATTAGAGTCAAGTAAGAATAATCTGTGCTAGGTATAGCAAATAGTTTCTATCTACATGCAGTTTACTCTACAGTATAGAATTCAGAAAAATAAACTTTCAATTATAGTACAGAATGATAAGAACTATTTAGTGACTTTTGCTCAAGCAAGGTCACCCATCCAGACTAGCAGGGTCAGCAAAGGTGTCTCAGGAGATCTAATATCTAAACTGGCTCCTTGAGGCTGTAGAGATTACCTAAGGGAAGAAAAGAGTAAAAGGCTGCTCTAAGTAGAGGGACTAGCTGACACACATGATTGGGGCAAAAGGAAACTGTCATAGTTGAAGAAGAGAAAGGAATTCAGTGTGGTTGGAACATTGAGTGCCTGTGGGGATGTGGTGAGAGATGGGGTGGTAAAGGCGAGAAAGGCTCACCAAATCCTGAAGGGCTTTATGTCTAGTTAAGGATTTGAAATTTCTCAAGGTAATGGATGACAAAGGATTTTAAAGCAAGGAAGTATAAAGATTGGAAGTACATTTTAGAAAGAACACTATGACAGTGCTCTGAGTGGAAAAAAATGGTGATGTGGGGTGGGTAAGTACAGAAGAAATCAAAGCTGTTCGAAGGCTATTGTAGTAACCCAGTAGAGGACAGTCATCTAATACAGTATCTTAAGGGAGATGAAAGAGGCAATTGTATTTGAGAGATTCAAGCTATAGAATTAAAATACTTGATGATAAATGGATATAAATAGATGTGGGTTGTTAAGGAAAGAAAAAGTCAAAAACTAGTCTGAAGTTTCTGGCCAAGACCTTCTGATATGGGAGATATGACGCATCATCCCTCTGTTAAATACTTAAGGACCATTTTACTGATGAGAGAAATTCAAGAGAGCTCTGTATTTGCTCCTCATGTGGAATTCTAGGAACGTGTTAAAGACTCTGAATTTTACAGTAAATCCTTTCCAAACTGCTGTAACCTGGTTGTGCTCCATTGGGGAAATCGTAAATCTCTGATGAGACTTTCTCAAGGAAAAAGAACCTGCCTAACAGGGCCTCTGCACCTCAAGGCCCTCTTGGCCTCTCTACATTTCCTGGTGGGTTAAGGGTGAGGGAGGGGGAATACGGTTGGTTAGTAGCCTATGCCCTACTCAGGCAGCATTAATGGTGACCTCTTCTATTTTCTGGTAGAAGTTGGTTAATCCAAAGGAAGCAGATTTAGGGTTGCTAAATAAGAGGAATTAAACTCAGAGTGAAGGATTTCCTGTCTCTCAATGGATCATCTCAAGGACCCGAAGGTTTTCCAGTTCAAAGCTGGAGGAACAAAATGAAGTAAGTACTTTATGGCCATGGCTTGTCTCAATCCCCACCTAGGACATGATTCAGGTACTCACCCCTTCGCCTCCATTTTCACCTGTGTTGGCGAGCATTTCCTGTAGGGCTCTGACAGAGAGGGACTGTTCCAGCACAAAATTGCAGACGCAGAGATCTGGAGGAACATACTGTGGAAATAAAATCAGAATGAGGATACCTACTCAAACAGTTGGGGGTCAGTCACGCAATAACATCTTGAGGACAAAGAGCCTATGAATCAAAGTGACAGCTGGATGAATAAATGGAATGAATAAGGTTATAAAAGGTAGAGTTCTCTTATTCAAGTTAAGATGGGTTTCAAGCTGGATTCTAAAAGATGAGGAGAGGAAACCTCCAAGTTGCAAGGGTACAGTGACCATGATGCCAGGATCAATTGGAGTGAGGGCATATATGAAGAACACACATAGAGCCTTGCTGAAGAAAGAACAGGAAGGGTAGGCTGATCTACATCAATGTCTGCGTGGGACCAAATGAAGAAAGCCCCTGGGATTTCACCACCAATAATGAGATAAAAGTCAATGGACAGACCAGAATGTGACTCTGGACAATAGTGACCGGAACAGAAAATCCATTTACTTGTTAACAAAAATGTGGATACTGCAGCATAAAAAGAAGCAATAGAAAGGATGTAGAACTATATACAGTTCTGAACAAAGAAATGTTCAGAACTATAAGAAATGATGACCCCTACAATAATCATTCTAATTTATTATGTACACAGGTAATATCATGATATCCATGCCCATTCTGAAACATTCTTCAGCAACAGTTAAAGACAGCCTTCTCTGCATATTGACTAGTAATAGCTAATACTCGTTGAGGACTTCTTCTGCCAGTCACTGTTCTAAATGTTTTGCATACATTAATTTATTTAATCCTCACAACCTCCCTATAAGGGATAATTAACATTCTGGCCAAAGAAACTAAGACTCAGAGAAGTTAGGTCACCTGCCGAACATCATGGTTGAGTTTCAATTGTTGGAAGTCTGTCTCCAAAGTCCATATACTTAAATCTACACTGTTTCTGCTTATGATGAAAATATAAAGATATTTTCCACAACTAGAATATTTTTAATTAGCAAACATTTAAGTATTATATTTATGTAAAACACAGTGCTTGGTACTCAGAAAGACACAAAGACCCACAAAAGAAAATCACTGTTCCCCAGTTTACAATCCAGTTTCACCATACACAATTTTCTGTGGGAATATAGCTTGTAATCATCTTGCAGACCAAGCCTTTGCTTCCTACGTGATATTGGCAGAACATTGATAACAGGAGGATAACAGGAATGAGGGACAGAAGCCAGCAACAGCTGTGTCTAACACTGAGCTAGGTAAAGCTGTTTCCATGGAGCTCCAATTTAAAAGCTAAAGCAAGCCTGCTACTAAGGCACAGAGAACCTGACATCGACATTCTCATTTTTAAAATACAGACGCTGGAATTGGCAATCTTGAAATTTGCTTTAATTTCCAAGTATTTGTTTGTTCTTCATCCTCCTCTCCAACTTCCATACCCTCAAAAGTAAAATGATGTCCCATTAGCTGGACCTGCCTACTATTTCCCTTTATTAATGTTTTAAGACACTCTCAAAGCCAGAAATGGATAATCCTATCCTGAAGGCTACTGGCTTACATTTTAAGTACTTTGCTACTTAAATAACTTTTCTATTCAGGGTCTCGAGAGTCAGAAATTCTAAAAACCTAGCCCTAGAAGTTTGGTATTACAGGAAATGCCCAGTTCTCTTTATGAAAGTGATGTAACCAAGGAGAAACTGTAACACAAGGAGACAACAGCCTTTATTTCCCACATTTCTTGCTTTGTTTTCAAAGTCTGCAGGTAATTAACTCATCTGCACAGGACTTGACTGAGCAGACAGCTGGTGATGCAGAGCAGAGTTTCACATCTAGGAAATGTTTTTAGGGCACATATAGCATCATTAAAAGTAGCATACAATAATGCGATAAAGCATTTCCCTAAAGACCTTATGTCATAGACATATATCACATAACTGTCTCCCAGAATATAATGCCACCTCAGAAGATTTTACTAAGGTGTTTTCCATGATGGCTTAGTCTACCTGGATCTCACATCACCAGAATAGGAAGCAAAAAAGCCTGGGTCTGAGTCTTTCTTCTTCCTCCACTTTACTAGAGCATGTGATTTAGAGATTTCTATTCAGGAATATCTGCAGTTATGAGCTGAAAGAGTGTTTTTGGCTAAGCGAATGATCTTAATGTTCATGCCCACTTTTTTTAAGAAGCCCATTTAGACTATTCTCTTTACAACAGAAACTTGCACAGTTCCAAGTGCTTGAAATCCTGCCCTTATCCAAGATTGTGTGATTCTAAGTCAGCTTTCTTTCCTCCTTGTGTCTGGTCTGCTTGGTCAGAAGACAGGCGCTCTCCTAACACTGCCCTCATCCACCCTGATGGAGGACCACTGATGACCTGGACACCAGGCATGCTCCAATCATATTTTTCTTTTCTCTCCAGATAGCAAAAGTCCCAATGTAATTCTGATTTAATTACCAGTATAAATGGGTACACTTAACCAGGGGAATAGTGAGACCAAGGAGGAAGCATCTCACATGAGAGCACTGGTTTTCTTATAGTTTAGTTTTTCTACCTCTAGAGTGCTGTCTCTGCCTGGACTCTCTGTGCTCGGGGATAATATCACATCACCCCAATAGCATGCAAAACTACATGTGGGCGGTTGCAAGGGAGGAAACAGGGCAACAAGAATAACTGGAGAAAAACAAAAAGCAACTAGCAACTTGTGACATGAATGGAGCACAGAGCACGGAGCCATCTGACCTACTACACCAGCTGCCACCCTTAATTAAACTCCACACCAACCTGAGCTGCCCCCTCCACATTCCCCAAGAATGAGCAAAGGCCACTCCTCCATCTAAGCTAATTAGTTTGCAGTGTGAGAGTCTCCCAGAAGGCTAGCTCATTGTCTCCGAGCTGCAGAGCCTGTGCCTCAAGTCACTCTGCTTGGAAGGCATGGGGCATGTGTTTGATAATTCTCAGCACGGAGAGAAGGGCTCTGTTGACATCTGTTCTGAAATAGCTCCTCATCACTCTTCCCAGCCCTATCCATAGCTTAGAGAAACACTACACTTCCAAATGTCCTACAGAAAACCTTGAAAAGCCAGGGCCCTGGGCAGGCCAGGAATTAGGTATTCATTTAGCCTAACTATATAAAAAGTGAAAGGAAAGGCCTATGGAACCTCCATGTTCCATAAATATACATAACATTTTCCTCATTGCAATGAAATTATTTTTCTGGGATTTACTAAATCCAAGATGGTGGGAATCTGATACTCCTATTACTGAATTCATTTAGCACTTTTCTACTAGCATCTCAGAATAAGCACTCAGCACAGTACTAATCAAGCCTTCAGGGAAAAGGAGAGTTAATTACAAGAAGCGGGAGTGACGTCTCTCTATTACACTGTCAACCACAGTCTGTTTTGGCTTATACAGTTCTTCATGCAGTGTAGTCTGTTTCACTAGATTGTGGGTATCTTGAAAAATCTATGCCTTAGTCTACTTTTAGTATCCCCAATACATAGAACAGCAAGTTCTCAACTCAAGTCTTCTTGAAATAATTCTGTGTCCCAGAAGACTATCTGAAAACATGTAGCTGATGGTGGCTGTGGTTGCAGCTAAACTGCACTGAGTACTTACTTGCCTGGCTGGGTCCCTTCCCCAAGTCTCCTGCTTATGATTCAAGAGACCTTTCTTCTCTCATTATCATGGGTCTCCTCCCACTTCTGTTAATTCACCTGGCTCTCACCCAACCATGCCTCAATGATTCAACCTGTAAGTGCAACAATGGTTTTGAATTAAAAGCAATGCAGGGCTGTGTTTGCTTTGGCAGCACATATACTAAAATCAATATAGGGTACATTGGTTAAGAGTGAACACTCCAAAACAGGACTGCCTGAGCTTCTATCTGTTCAACTACTTATTAGCTGAATGATATTAGGCATGTAACTTATTTTCTCTTTGCCTCAGTTTCTTTATGTGTAAAATAAAGATTTAATAGTAGCTACTTCTTAGAATAAACTAAATTTTTATGTTTAAAGAGCTTAAAACAGAGTCCAGTGCATAGTAAATATTCATAAATGTCAGCTTTTATCCTACACAGAGCAGTGAAATGAAAATGTCAATAACTCATTTAAATGTTCACTTATAGATCTAGTATTTTTCAAGTTCTTATTTTGTGTTTTTGGAAGTGTTTTTAGAGCACACAAAGCATCATTAAAAGTAGCGTACTATAATATGATAAAGTATTTTCTTAAAGACCATACGCCATAGACATATCATACAAGTAAAGCAAAATCCCTGCCTTCAAGATTATGCAGTCTAGTGGAGTGTTGAGGAAGCAAATGGACAATTTCAAAAGTATGACTCAAAACATTCAGAGGTGAGTAAGAAGGCATGTAAAGAAGCACACAGAGTTGAACATGGCTGGGGTAGAGGGAGGGGTAAAGAAGTAAGCAAAAGGAGGTGAGAAGTGAGGCTGAGAAAGAAACAGATGTTTGACTAAGAAGAATCTTGAGTCCCCTTGTCAAGGAGCTTGGACTTTATCATCAGAGGAGTGGGACTCCATTAAAGGAAGTTATGCAGTTATGATACAACTAAATTTGCATCTTTGAAAGATCACTGCAGGTCCAATGTGAAGGGGGCTAAACCAAGGCAAAGAAACAAATCAGGTTATTGCAATACACTGGTTATGAGGTGATAATGAAATAAATTAAAGTAATGGCAGTGAAAATGAAGATAAGAGAATAAAGTTGAAATATATTGAGAAGTTCAGAGAGATAAGACCTGGTGATTAATTGGACATGGAAAATAATGAGGAAAAAGTGGAAGATGACGAGTGTTTCTGTTGGATGGGAAACATTCAGCAAGTATGAGCGGCACCAAGTGTCAGAAGGGCCACAGAGACAGTAATAATGCTTGGCAAATTATCCACTGGATTCTCCCATTAGGGCCAACAGAATGATAATGGGAGAGCAAAGAAGTCTCTGTGACTATGTATGGTTATCTCTGCAGATGTCAACAAGGTAGGCTCACCTGGGAGAAGAGAAAGAATCCGAGAGAATGACACATTCTCCACAAAAGGGGAATTCCTGGAAACCTAGCTACCAATGTCAACCCAATTAACCTCACTTTTATTTCCCATGTCCATCAAGCAGTCAGACAGTATTTAGAGAGCATAATAATATGCATTCAATATCATACTGGCTGCTGTGGGGAACAAAAGAGAAAAGTAAGACATGTTTCCTATTCTTTAAGGGATTTTTAACTTATTTGAAGAGACAGACCTACTGCACAAGACTTTACAAAACAATGCAAAAGAATATATTCAGTGCTAAAGTGAGGGGTATGAATTATACGTCCTGAAGGACCCAGAGCCCTCTCAATGATGCTGTATTTAGGAGAGGCCAGACCAGGCTGGAGCTCAGCATGAAGAGGATTTATGTGGGCAAGGAGTTTCAGGCACAGGGCAAGAACTCAGATTTTTGTTTAATGAATGAACATGATAGAAGAGTTATCATTTCCATTTTCTTGCGTGTAGTCTTCCCTCTTGTTTAAAATTCCATTCGTTTAAACATCATTTTAAAACTATGGGCTTTATAGAACCTCTTTCCTTACTTTCTTTTGCTTTTTAACCCAATTCCCCAAAGAAAAAAGTCCAGTATCGGGAGTATTATGAATCAGTAAAGA
This sequence comes from Cynopterus sphinx, assembly GCA_030015415.1. Lineage (NCBI taxonomy): Eukaryota > Metazoa > Chordata > Mammalia > Chiroptera > Pteropodidae > Cynopterus > Cynopterus sphinx. The sequence goes on from CM057384.1 coordinate 81,338,419, forward strand.
GAGTAAGCAAAGGAAAGAGAAAGTAGTGGATCACCCCTGCTTACCAATTTTTCTACCTATGTCTCTCTCTCCAGTCCCAGGACTGAGCAAACAGATGAATGAAATTGATGTTATATCATATTTATGGGCCGACGGGTTTACATGGACTCAGCCCTACTGCCATGGTAAACTCTAAGGTCCTACCTGAAGATGAAGTAATTTCCAATGTTAATCACCTAGAGAGAAGGAGTGACTGTAAGAACAGAAGCCAAAACTAAGGAAGCAGAGCTGAGGTAGCTGAGAAAAGTGAATCTCACATCCTTGGATCCACATCATGGAGATTCAACACAGTCCCGGGGGTGTTCTTGGGCAATAGATGTTACAGAAGCACCCAACTAGTAACAAGTCTGAAGTTAGGAAGTAAGGGACTTGAGTAGGTCAATTTTTCCTCTTGAGTTCAATGTAAACAGGGACAAGAACAGTAAGCATGTTAATTATGCAAGAATCAGAAAATGTAAGCCAGAATGTTGGAACACATTGGCCTTCCACGTTTACTTTTCTGGTGTTATTCCTTAGTGTTTAATTTAAAATATATATATTTTTGGAAGTTCTAGCCTGTTTTGGTTGGATTACATAAAGTGAGGAAAAATTTTTGGTCTACAGGTAAGCCAAAATATTAAAGAGAGCAAAGAGCTCCCCAAGGCCATCAAAGAGGACAACTACAAGATAGCAGCAAAACTCAGGGGGCAAAGCTGGGGTCTTTGACCAGCCAGCTCTCACCAACAGGACACCTCTATTCAGGGATAAGCCCTGAAACTTCTATTAAGTTTTATTAAGGAAGAAAGTATTCAACTGTCCTGCCTCCATGCTCTATTTACGCTGCTGAGGCTGCCTAGTCTGGAATGAATATGGCTGGTGTTCATTCTCACGGCTCCAGGTTTCAAGCTGGGTGTAAAAAGGGAGTCTATTTCTCCAAGGACACTTTGTCTGCTGCTAAGAGGCAGAGCTGGACTCAGTCTCTAGCAGCTTGGTATCTACATGCACTGTGTTTGTTCCATTTCGCTACACTGCTCCAACAGAACTGATAACCATCTCCCTATGATGATTCAATGTAGTGCCCCTCAAACTAGAGATGAGAAGACTTTCCAAGCCCTTTTGGGGGAGAAAATCATTCTCTCCTCTAGAAAATGTTCCAGATCAACCAGGCCCTCTTAGGTATAGTGTGGTGTTGGCTAAGACCCACTTCTTATGGGATGAAATTAGGAAAGCCAAAGATGGCCCATGCAATTTACATTTCAGGAGCTTTAAGACATTACCTCATCCACCTGCAACAGACATGAGCTCATTTACAAACTTGCTATCTATGACTGATAATACATAATTATTTGTATTGTATTTATACTTCAATGACTGTGTAAGTCATTAACCAAATCCCATCCCAACCTGATTTTATTTAAGTATTTACACAGCTAAATGTTTTTTAAAGCTACCATTGTCACCTGTGCTAAATTGTTGCTAGATTATAATAAAGTTATTAGTGAATGTTTAAATCTGAAGCTGTTGCCCAGTTTCCAAATTTCTATGAAAATAGATGTTGGTTTTACAACCATTTTAGAGGTGGGTCAACTGAGATACAAAGGGAGTAGGTAAAACTTATATGGGCAGGTGGAGAAACTAGAATTCATGTATACATTTTAAATGTATCTATTTACCTATCTATATAATTGTACCAAGGTTTATACTTAATGCTTTATAAATATTATCTCCTTTAACCCTTACCTCAACTCTCTTAGGGAAGAGATTATAGCCATTCTGTAGATGAAAAAACAGACTCAGAAAGGTTGAAACACTTCTCCACAATCATATGCAGCAAAGAGCATTTAAAGAGAGCAAGCTCAAATGTGAATTTCAAACTCGGGTCTTTCTGACCCATACTGTGTCAACATCCCTAAAGAGAAGTTTCCTATCCCTGCACCAAGGCTGCAGAATTCTAATCCCACTAGGTGTCTTCCTCTCCCAACTCTTTAATAAAAACTCAAGGACTTTATATTAGGTTCTTGAGTATTTCTGAAAGGGTTCTCTATTTTGGAATGGTTACTGGGAACATAAAGACTGCAGACTGAAGTCAATGGGATGGTCAGGGCTCAAGAGCTTTAAACAAATTAAGATTTAAAACAGCCGAGTTCACTTCTATCTTTTCACAAATCTCTAAAATCTGAGATTCACTTACTTTGTAAGGTTTCTTCCAAAAGGCAATTCAACTTTGGACATAATGGGGCACGTTTCCACCAAAGGCATCCATATATAGATTTTATACGTGTGTATATCCACATTTTAAACATTTTGAAAGAAATGACTTTGCCTTCTGTGTTAAGAGCTATTATCATGGAACATGGTTAAACTGTATACAGCCTTGACTCAGATTTTTTATTTTTGTTACTATTTTGCTATGGTAAAGGACAGAGGGTCTTTCTGAAAATACATACAGAAACTATTAAAAACAATTGAATTCCAATTCTTGCTTGGACTTTGCTAACAAAAGCCATTTAGTGTAAATAGTAAGGTATACAAATTTAAACTTATAGTTGGAAAACATACTTTTTTGGAAGAAGTATGAGGAAGATTCCAATATCTTTTAAAAGAATGAAGTTAAGAAGGTCCCTTCTGATGCCCGAGGAATCAACCACAGGATGTGACACTCAGCATCTAGCAGTCTCTAGGTTGTTTTTCATTCTGGAATGAGTGAGCTACCTTGGGAGAACCCACAGCTGTGAAAAATCACTATCACAGTGCAAGGCTTACTAAGCAGAAATACTCAAAACCATGAACAGAGCAATTATGGTGTCTGATGCCATGCTGGCCTACAGTTTACTCCAAGACAAGAGCCAGCATTCAGAAGGAAAGGGATGAACGGAGTTGAATATGCACAAGAAAAATGGAGAAGGTTATCAAGTTATAGATAGGTGTTGATATTTTAAAAAATAAAATAAAATGCTTCTACTAGGGAAGTAACTATCTACTTAAGAACTTTTGCTGAAACCTTTTCTATATAAGGAAGGTACAAATGCCACCTAGAAGCAGAAAATCCAAACTGTGGGACAAACATCGTTTGATAAAAGTCTTACTGAGAAATGTCAACCCAAAGTGATAAAAAACTAAAACACCTACAATTACTGTTTCTTTGCCCCACCCCTAAATGCCTAGACATTAGCTGTTTGACACTGATCAACAGATTCATCACAATCTAGCCTCTCCTAGGGAGAAGGTTTATTAATTCAAGTGAGAGCAACATTTGCAACAACAATTATCCTTTTAATGAATTTTAGATATTACTCACAATAGGTAATATGAATATAAGCTTGTTCTGGATGCATTAATGCAGAAATGTGGTAGGCCCAAGAATTTCCTGGGTAAGATAGCTAACATTTCAAATTTCTGGAACCCTTTTCCACATGAGTACTTAAAAAGAATGTTCCAGGTAATTCTAAACAGGATGTGTCTGACCCCTCTTTGAGACACTTTGCAGGGCAACTGGATCAAACAAACATGAAAAATCAGGGAAGTAATGAATTCCTACTTAGATCTTTTGTTAAAGCGTTCATCAAAATATATTTAAGAACATTTTCGAAATGAGTATCCCAATAATTTGAAATGCACGTGATTGTTATTTTTATGATCTTGCCTGATATAGCCCCAATCAAAAATAATGCTGAGGTGCCCTGGAAACCTATTTGCCACACATCAGTTATTTCTGGCAAATTAAAAATGTTACCAACAGCCTGGCAAAAATTAGTGTTATGAAGTTTGTGTTCTTGAAAATAAGGAAGAAGGGGCAGCCAAAAAATCAGTGACAAAAGGCCGGGCAGCTGGTTTGTCAAACTGCCTACTGGGAAAAAGCATAACTGATAGGCTGGATGGTTGATTTGGTTCTTGATTGAGCCAAGCTTTTTTCCCTGCCTGGTATGGTCAGCAAAGGTGTAAAAAGGTGGAAACTTGGAACACTTACTTGCACCTGAAAAAAACAAGCTGTATGAAGGATCAGCAAATAATACCTACCATTTATGGGCAGAAAAAACCTGAAACAATGACTCTTTTTATGATCCTAAAAATATGGCCATAAATAAAACTCTAGCTTAATGAGCAGCACAGGTAATACGAGCTCAGTGGAAAAATAATGGGACCCCAAAATTCCCATGTTTCAATGGGAGCTACCATGAGAATTATAAAGTTGTTATTTTTGAAGATCTTGTATATCAGACAAATAGCAGAGATCAGGAAAGAGGAAAAGCAGCATGCCAGAAAGGCGATGAAACCAGCATGCATATTCCATGTTCCATCCATAGGTTGGGATACAGCATAAGCCAGAGGAACAGCGCAGGGTACAGGATGGTGGAGTTAGAAGGAAGTATGATGCAGAGCAGAAACATCAAGAGATGTGGTAAAAGCTAAAGCTGAGTGGGCTGGTAGGAAAGTCTAGTGTCAACGTAATGTTTATGTTTTAGTCTTGAGTTTGGTTTATTTCTGTTTTGGTCGAAGGAACACTGACCCACATGTACCTCCCATATATTCTGTTCTATTTCACTTACTCTCTTTTCACTGATGATGTGGTTGTTAGAAAATTTAGAAACCATATGAGGCTCTTCTGTATTACCAAGGCAGTTGTACCCAGCAGCTGCAGGATGAGAGAATGTGTGACTCTTGGCCTTTTCATTGCATAACAGGAAAGGGAAGATTGAGGAAAGCATTATTAGGGCACCCACAAGAGCTGAGAAAATGCCAAGCTGAAACTGAAGGCTGACAGAACAGAGGCACTGAGTGCCCAAAGGCAGAGCCATCCCTTTAGGTGCAACTGTCATCAGAACACTTATTTGGGAAAATCTCCAGTGGACTGGGTCCTCCTTGACTTAGCAGCCATTGTATGAGGCTCAGGAATTCAGGATCTGAAGTGGGCACAAAGCTCAGAGTGACCAAAGGCAAAGGCAAGAGCGTGGCTTCTCAAAGGTTTGAGTTTCTTCCCAATGCCTCCTTTCCACTCTCATAATGAATCAAAATACTATTGTGGAAATGAAGTTTTTATTTTTTTGCCCCCTATATGGAATTTTTGCTTTGACAGAAATAAGCATATCACTATAAACTAAATTCTGGATTTTAAAAAAGTTTGGCAGGAATATATGAATAGATGTTCATAAAATTTGCATTTTAAAACTCTTCATGGAAATAAATCACAGTTATAAGTATTTTTCTCCAATATGGAAAAAAGTCCTCCTGTGGCCTCATAGAGAACTAGACCTCATCCCCTCCAACTGCTCAGTCTTTGAGCTAAACTCCTACACGATGTTTACATTTGCAAGGATTAGAACTACATGCAAGGATTAGTATTACATGTCGCCATTTGCAAGGAGCCCTGTAGTACTTCTTACAGATATTTTAAATATGCACTTAAAGCAGAGACTTGGCATTTCCAGTCAGGAGCTAGGTGAGTCAAAACATTCACTTAGTAATAAGCACTGCTTTGGTGGAGTGGTCATAGGGATCCCTACCACCTCCTAAGGGTAAGTGTCCTCGACAGCATCACCCTTACCAGGAAACATTCTACTATGTAGGATGGCCAATCATCAAAATGCCCGCTGACCTGTGGAGATCTGTTGGATTCCATTCTCTTCAAACCTTTCCCCTCAATTAGGGCATGTAACAGTTCCAATCAACACAAGGAAACCATCAGGAGACTCAGTCTCTTCTACTTGAACTCAACCCATCACTCAGCATCTAGTGAAGCTAGCCAGGAAACACCATGGCAAATACTGCCTCTGCCCAACCATCCAACTTCACACGAGTAGGCCTTCACTTGAGCTCCTTTCATCAGTTCTGCTATGGAACCCAGGTTACTGGGGCTCCTCCTCACAATGAGGACAGAAAATAGTGCTGCAGGACAGATTATGACCTTTTCTTTCTCCTCCACTCCTGGAAAACCAGGAGTTACCTCCACGACATAATGGCTGAGTTAATGAGACACCATGAGAAAGAATAAACACATCGACAGAAACTGAGGGAGCAATGACACACCTGTAAAAGGAAAGTCCTTGCTCATAGCAAAGTCTGTTAGATCCCACGAAGACAAATGCTTCAAATTAGCCAGTTGCTCTCCAGTGGCATTTGTCCTTAAGTTCTCAGTGAACAGGATGGAGATGAAAGCTATGTTTGGCTTCCCATTAAATTTTAGAAAAGAAGCAAGTTCATTCATTACTATAGCAATTGAAAACTTCCATTGCTAGCTGTTTGAAGTCAAGGCCATAGCTTTGTTTCATTTTGTGATAACTTCTGCACATTTAAGCTGGCTAGCTACTTTGTCATGACTCAGTTAAACAAGGAAACAGGTGTGTAAAGCTAATGACTAGAAATTCAGCCCTGCCACAGTTTCTGCAAGTGTGGTCTGAGGACCACCTGTGTAAGAATCACGCAGGCATTTGTTTCAAAACCTGAAAGTAGATTTCTGGCTCCACCCAAGACAAAGATGAGGACTGAAGGATATGCTCATTCAAGTTTGAGAACCACTGTCCTTCTAGGTGAGTTCATTGCCTTTTTTCCCACTCTTGACATAATTTACCTGGGAAATCAGATAGTGAGCAAAACCACAGTGCTCAGTGTTCAACTTGACAGGTGATCAGAGGAGGTTCTGGAAAATTTTTCATGAACAGCAAAATGTTCTCATTTTTCTTGGTTATATTTTTCACACAAAACAGTAATACTCTTTAGCTGTTTACGAGAGGTCTTGCTGAATAATAATAATAAAACTTCTGTGTTCACTGAGTCTCAGAGCTTGAATTAAATTCTAAAAACTCTCCTTATTTTTAGGTAAAAGAGGTGAAGGCATCTGAACCTAGATTCCATAGCTTATCAGGGTAATAATTCAAATCTCAAATCTTAAGTGACTGCTCTTGAGATGGGAGAGGCGGGGTAGAGATCAATTATTCCACCCTCTGTGCTCTGAGGCGGTAGTGCACCTGAACCACCTGAACATGTGACAATCTGTTCTATTTTGAAATAGAAATATCTTGAGATGCACAGTGAAGTGCTAAAGTAGGACTTGAGGCAAAAACCCTTGATGAAAATGTTCCAATAAGAATGGGCTATTAGGTCAGTTTTTTTTTTTTTTTTAATTTTGTCAACTGTTCCATAGCTGAAGAACAGCTTTATGAGAGAGGCTCACAAATATCTTTCTTGTACTAGTTGTCCTCATCTTCTGAAGGCTTTGGATAAAGCTAAGCTGAATTTAAGTGGAATGGAAGAAAGATGATTTGAAAATATCATAAAAAAGACAAAGCAGCTAAATCTTGCATCAGGAACGCTTTGTCATCATTCTATGAAATAGTTTGGATGTAAAAAACAAATTAGTCTTCCATAGTGTTTTGAATGATTTAAAATCACCTATTTACTGCATGTCAAACAATTAAGAGCAAATAAGAAATTGTTTATGAATGCTCCATAAATTGTTTTAGTTCATCTAGTTTGTTCAGGTTACTACTTAAAAAGAATAAAATAATTAAATGGACTACTGAAAATGAGGAATAAAGTTGTCAACTTAAATGTTTGAAAATCTTAACTTTTTAAAAATATTGTAAGCATCTCCTTTACAAAACTATCCTCATGTGGCAGACAGGCAACTCAGCCTTGAGAGGTAATTTAGCACAACATTTTACAGCATGTAGGAGGGAGAACAAAAGCAGATCTCTTAAATTCCTATCCAGTGTTCTTTGTAAATAATAGTTTGATCTGTGAATTGTGATTATTTACATAACTTCAAAAGATCACACAGAAGTTCATAACCATGACTTAAGTTTCACCCCCAGGTTTTAAAATACCTGTGAGCAATGAAAATGATACATGTGACATAGTTGAGGTTAAGTTCAAACACAAAGGCAATGCAGTATTTTTCTTCCATGGAAAAGCAGACACTGGAAAAGAGATGTTATCCTAATCACCTGGAACAAAAAAGGCAAGTCTTTGTGATCTAATTAGTAAGTTCAGAAGTTGGTGGAGGAAGAAAAAACACTGCTATTCGAGACCAAAATAGCAGCTATTAGGTCTGAAGAGCAAAGTACTAAGCAGTGTAGAGGTGCGGGGGTATGAATAATACCTACTCATAATTCACCTGGGGCCATTTGCCTGCTGTGAATAAGTAAATGACAAATGAACAGCAGAGCGATGGTGCCACTTTACACACTGAATATATTCTTTGTGAAGATTCCCACCACTAAGGTACAGACTGTCTTTAAATTAAAAGAGGGGACTGGTATTGCCTCAAGCGGAGAAGTTATCATGACAGTATTAATAACTCAAACAGGAAGGAGGACAATTCAGATGAGGAGGAATCTCGGGGTTAAAAGGTTGGAGTTTATTTTTTCTTTTTAACTAGGTCCTGGGATCCAGCAAATGACAAATGACTTGACTTATGTTGTGCTTGATTTTTGAAATTCTATTTCTTTGGATATCTGCCTCCCTTCTTGTCTCTTGACTGTTAAAAATAACAGAGCATGAGGTTCAATGTGGATGTAGAAATGGGAATAAAACTTCTGGGAAGAAAATAGTTTAACTGCTAATTGGGAAGGACTGGAACATAGAGCCATGTTTTTCAGAATCTGAGAAGAGTTAGAATTATATTCCAACCCTTCAGCTTGATGAATTCACATACAGAGGACATGAAGTAAGCCTTTTTGTTATGTTTGCACAAAACAATAATAGTTCCCAGCCCAATTGCAACAATAACTCAGTGTAAAGTAGCTGCTCAATGTAGAGAGCCTACTCCCAGGACACCACTAGAGGGACGACCCACCATACAGGCAGGACACCCCCAGCCACCTCTTCTCACCCCCATGTGTCGGTCAGCTAAGCTTGAACTTACAAACAGGTACTCTGAAAGCTAAGAGAAAAAGAATGTCTGGTTCCACAGAATGACTGCCCAGCCTCCACTTCCTGTAGGCCACTGCATGGCCACCATCCTCCGGAAGACTGTGTGACTAAATCTACAAATGCCGGTACCTTTGTTTTCTTTAAACAACTGACAGCATGTAAATTCCCTGCTGTATTATTTTTCCTCTTTTGTATTTTTGTTTCCTCAATGCTCTCACCCTCCAGCCTCCTGACTCATTCTCCTCCCCCTTCCAAATCTGCTGGAACACTTACTCCATGATCAACACCTCCCATCATCCATCCCCTGCCTTCTCCCTTAAACCCTCCTGAACAGATAAAACCAAGCATCTCCCCCAAAGACCTCACTTTCCTTGGGGAATCTCCTAACTACCCACCCATTCAGTCACTCTTTCATGGAAGCCTATTCTTAGTCAAAATGCTCTACTCTGAAAGCTCTGACAAACTCCACTGTCTACCTGTCCACTCATCGTTTAGCTTGCTTGCTTGTTCACTCAACTATTCTCATCACTATTTATATCTCATACCTTTTCTCTGCCAGTCCCTTCTATATTTAGTTCTCTCCTCATTCAGCTTAAATTCCAAGATTTCATGGCCTAATCTCCTAAACTCTCTTGCCCCTTTGTCGTTTATCATGCTCACCTGGGAACACTTTGACCCTGGCTGAATTTTACTGTCCATTTTCTTCATGCCTGTGCTGGGACTGCTGAGGGCTACTTCAGAAAATGGCACACTCAGAAAGTTGGTAGCACTAAAAATTCATTGTTATGAATTGTCAATGCTGGGCCCTCACACCGCTCAGAAATCCTGCTACTCTTCTGTAGGTAGCTCACTCTCTAAAACTTTCTGCACAAAACCTCCAGGTCTACTCCCATCCTTGCCTTCTTCCTTTCTATTCAATGGAATGAGTTCTTCCTTTACTTAAAGTCAATTCCTTATCTCTTTATATTAGCAATTTTCACTCTAAACCATCCCTTCCCCTCATCTGTATCTTCTTCTCCTCTCCACTTATACTTTCACATCAACATTTAAACATGCATAAGTCTTTACTATTACAAAAATCCTCTAAACTACAGGTAGTAAATACGCAATGCCATAGAGAGGGAGGGACTGGAAGTTTCAGGTGTGCAATTCAACAATAAGGCTGGATTTTGTTAACCAATGTCACCATGAAAAAAAAACTCTATCCTCTCCAGCTATTCCTTTCTCACTTTCAGAGATGTCTGCGCTGATTGTCTTTGTCTTCTTACTTTCCTCTTACTCTTCAAATCCACTAAATTGGCTTCTGCCCTCATCACGCCATTGAAAGAGCTCTCACCAAGTTGCCATTGGTCTCCATGTCACTCCATCTAGTAGATAAATTTCAGCCTATTACTTGACCACCAACTGGCATTCTACTCTACTCACTATGCTCCTTAACACTCTTCCCCTGCTTTCTATGGCTTCTATGACATTACATGGCTTCTACTTTCCCTCCAATCTCTCAGTATTCTATTTCTCCACTAATTTTTATATATTGATATCTTCCAGTCCCTCCTTTCTTCTCTTCCTAATCCACATTTTCCCCACTCACTATTAAAGCTTGATTGAATATCCTTAAGCCAATAATTCCTCTATCCCATCCTCTTTTTCTAAACTCCTAATCCGTATATCCCAATGCCTATCAAAATTTCCTCTTAGATGTCTTCCAGGCCATTTGAATTCAGTATGTCCAAAATTCAGTTCACAAGCATCATCACCACCCTCTGTTCTAATTTATTGTTTTATCAATATATATTGATGTATATTTTCTTATATGCCATGTACAGGCAGCTAAAGCCCATAACTGTAAAGCTATACTTGACTCCTCTCATAGTAATCCCTTAATCATTCTGTGCATTCCATTAACCATACCTGAATTAAATTTAATTCCAGTCTATTCAACTTCTTTTACATATGAGGAACCTATATAGCTTCTACAAATTCATATTTTCTTCAGACAATAAGGCCCTGTTGGTGTTCAGCTCTCATCCTTGCTACTTCAAAATCTGTGCCCTCATCTCTCTTTTGCATGTGCCAAAGCTGCACTAAATTTAATCCCTTCATTAATAGTGCTACCTATTAGTTTTCTCTTTTAAGCCTCAATATCTCCTTCTCTAGACCCTCCTTCCTCTCCTCCTAGAAACATGGGTTGTGTTCCTCATCATCAAAACTCCTTTATAACTGAAATTCTGCTTCACCATTTTCTTTTCTTCCTTTTATCACTTAACTCCTTCAAAAAGTGGTGAACACTCACTGATGAAGTTCTGGTTTGGGAACAATGGAGAAGTTTACAACAGAATAACCCTTCTTATAGTAATAATACCAACTCTACACAAATATTTTAAAAAATAACTGTTTGAAGGCACTGAAGAGGAACTGAAAGCTGGAGGAAATATGGCCCTTAAAAGATGGAAAACCAACTGGGTAAAAACCACATTTAATTCAATTTCCTGAGGGCACTCCACTGTATATGGGGCCCATGAGTGTTAGAGCACAAGGAAAGAAAAAACTTCTGTGGAGTCAGAGGCCCTGAGTTTGAGGCTGTCAGACTGTCTGAAAATTAAAGACGAGAATGCTGAAAAGAAGGGAACCACTGTAGATAATGAAAACCCAGAATCAGCATACAAATGATCCTTAAATTTTTGGCCAATTCATCAACTGTACAGGTCAACATTTTAAATATCCAACAGAACAAAACAACTGGTATGCTAAAAATGAGCAAAAATTTCAGCAGCTACAAGTTCTGAAACGTCAGAATTTGGTGTTTGTCTCATTATTTAGAGGAAATTAGGAAAAACTTCAGGATTTTCATTAAAACCCAGGAAAGCTACATAGCCAGACCAACGATAATATCTTAGAACTAAAGGCAAAACTAAAATAGACCAAATTGTTAGAATAAAATATTTTTTAGAGGAAGATAAAACAAAATAACCATAAAATATCACCTACAAGTTTCAGTATATGATTGCTAGATATTCAAATAAACAGAAAAATGTGACTTATAATCAAGAGAAAAACTAGACATTAAAATTAGACCCACAGACAACCCAGATATTGGCATTCATAGTCAAAAGTTAAAATATTATAAATGTTAATAAATTTATCAAAAGTAATAGGAGAAAATAATTTGAGAATATGTAAAACCTTAGAAGTAAACTTCTAGAAATTTTATGTGTTAAAAAAATAATATCTGATTCATTAAAGAAAGTTCATAGTGCATTTAAAGAAAAAAAATCAGTAAACAGGCATAAGTCAACAGGAATTATTCTAACTGAAAAGAAAAACACTTGAAGAAAAAGTGAAGAGTTTTAGTGACCGATGAAACAAGAGAAAACAGTTTAATCTATAAGTAAATGAGGTTCCAGGAGAGAATAAATGTGGGAGATAAAATATTTTAAAAAATAATGGCCCTGAAATTTCCAAACTTGATTAAAAAAGTATTAAAAACCAAGAGATCCATAAAGTTTAGCAACATCTAGGACAAATGAATACAGAAAAAATTACCCTCAAAAATATCAAACTGATGAAAATAAAAGATAAACCAAAAATTCATGATACCTTCCAAAGAAAAAGGCCAGAGAAACAATAAGATGATAGCTAATTTTTCATAAATAATGAGGTCAAAAGACAGGAAAATAATATCTTTAAAGTGCTGAAAGAAAAAAAAATGTCAAACCAAAATTTTATATCCAAGAAAGCATGTTACAAAAAATATCAGTGAAACAAAAGCTAGGAGAATTTGTCTCCAGCACATCTGCAGTACAAGAGATACTAAAGAATTTTCTTCAAACTGAAAGGAAACACTATCAGATGAAAATATGAATACATAGAAAAGAATGAACAGTACTAAAAATAGTAAATATGTGGATATCATAAAAAAGTTTTTTTCTTAATTTTTTAAAAGATAATCAATTCTTTGAAACAAAATAAGAAAGTATTGTACTTTATATAACACAGAAATAAAATATATTTCATAATAGTACAAAGGATATGAGAAAACTGGTATAATATTATTTAAGGAAGATTGTTGTAAATTAAGAATTCACATTGTAATCCCTAAAGAAATGACTAAGAAAAGAGAAACAGAGGAACAAAAACCAGAGGGACAAAAGAAAACAAATAGCAAGATGATGGACTAAAATACGATAATCTCAATTATTACAATAAATGTAAATGGACTGAACACTTCAATTAAATAGCTGAGGTTAATAAATGATGGGGGAAAAGCAACACCTAACTCTATGCTGTTTATAAGCAACATACTTTAAATGTAAAGATATAAAGACATAATACAAACTGTTAACTGTAGAAAATTTGTGGCTATTTTAATATCAAAGTATGAGACCTAAGATAAACAGGGACATTTCATGATGACAGAAGAATAATCACATCAAGAAAACACAAAAAATTCTTAAATATATATAAACTCAAAACAGAGCTTTAAAATGTATGGAATAAAACTAATATAATATTGTATGCCAATTGCAATTGAAAAATTAAAAAATTATTAAAAAATAAAAAGCATGGCACAAAACTGACTAAAGGAACATGTAGGCAAATTCTCAATTGCATTTAACACCTCTTTCTCAGTAATTGATAGAATATTTATCAATTACCCTGATCAAACACCTTGATAGTCATAAAAACTATATTCAACTACAGAATATAGTTTTTTTTTAAGTACACATGGAACAATTACCAAGAGAGATCATATGCTGTAAAATAAATCTCAATAAATTGCAAAGGACTGAATTCATTCAGAGTATGTTCTCTCACCATGTTAAGATTAAATTAGAAATTATTAACAAAAATCATTGATCCACTTTATTTTTAAAAAATATTCACTTGTTGCTTATCCTTTTTTCATCTAACTTACTCTGATTTGCCCTTAATATTTCACTTTTAAAGGTCACAAATGCCCTCCTGGATCCTCAAGTCTCTGCCTTTAAAAATTCAGTACATGGGAAACTTAAATGTGTCATGCAAAAGTTCCTAAGGATCTAACATGTGTCTGACCCTATGCTAGAGACAATAATGGCTGCTGTTTAAACAGTACCTTGGGTGTGTCAGGCAGCATTATAACCACTTTACAGTTGACACTTGAAAAAAAAAAGGTTTGAACTGGGCCTACTTATATGTATATTTTTCTCCATAAATATACTGGAAGTTTTTTTGGTGATTTGCAACAATTTGAAAAACTAGCAGATGAATCCTATGATTTTCTTAACTTTTTTTTAGTCTAGCTAACTTTATTGTAAGAATATGGTATGTAATACATATAAACATAAAAAATATGTTAATTGACTGTTATCGGTAAGGCTTCCAGTCAACAGTAGGCTATTAGCAATTAAGTTTTGATGAAGTCAAAAGTTATAGTGGATTTTTTATTATGTGGGGTGGGGGTGGGGTCAGAACCCTTAACACTTAAGTTGTTCAAGGGTCAACTTTACAATTATGAATTATTGTAATTGAATCTTCATAATGACCATAAGAGCTGGGTACAGATTTAAAGATGAGGAAACTGAGGCAAAGAAAAGGAAGTTATTTACTCATGGTCAGAAGGCTATTAAGCAGTCGAGCTGGAATTACAGCTCAGGCAAGTCTAGCTCCAAGGACCTGTTTCTCAGCCACTGTGCTGCTCAGTCTTTAACTTCAGTGTTCCCAGACTGGTGGAGGGCAGGTGAAAGGACAGGTAACCTATCATAATTCAGTGCAGAAGTTCCAACTCCCTATTTACAGTATTTCTGTGTCTTATATCCCAATATGGAGGCATTTGGTAATCTGCCTTATCTCTTTTTATAAATTTATTTTCTAGAAAATATATAATCTTATTTATACTGTAAAGAATTAGCTACAAAATTTTAACAGTGCTTCATGTGCTCTCTTGGAGCATTTGCATTTTAATTGGTTGATTTAAGCAAACTAGATATTTCTAACTTTGAAATGTCAGGAATTCAGAGGACAGATGCAGGAAGGTTGTGGGAGGGGGTATGGAGATCTGCCCAGGTATTCTTAAAATCTAACCACATGGAGAAATATGTCATCTCTATCCTTAAGTTGGATCCATGATAGTTTTATTGCTGAGTATTATAGAAATTAGACAGAGAGCCAAGTTTGGAATGAATGATCTTCAGAAAGTAACAACTAAATTCTTGTACATTTCTCTTCTGTGATGAGAACAATGTTTGCTCTGTAGGGTTGTTGAGTTTACATGAGAGTATATAAGCACCCACTGCAGTACATGACATATGGCACATAATGCCTGATAAATGTTAGAAAAAAAAAGTTCAAAATTTCAACCTATAAGGCTCTTTATATTATGTGACAAGGGAGTACTTTTGAAGTAGAACTTACACTAGTTTGCCTTTCAAAATATCTCAAGTCCATAGAAATAATATATGCTAAAATAACAACTGTAAGCTCAAAAATGAGTATATAATCAGAGGCTGAGCCTTTGTCTCTGTAAATTTGCACAGGCTTAGCTTTTTTTCTAGGAGTAAACAGTAAATCTATTTCTGAGCAAAAGATAAAAATAGTAGGAAATAAGTTATTTTTAGCCTAGAATTCTATCTTAATTTATGTCATCTACATAATGATGTTTGAACAATTATGGATGTTCAATCCTCGGTCTTCAGAGCCTATACAACTTTTTAGAAACCATAGCAAATTATCCTTCACATTTAAAAGAGGATGTGAAAACAACAGAAATAAAATTTCCCTTGGACAGTTTCAGTTTGAAAATTGAATTTAAAACTAGATTTTTTTCTTTGAATAAACCATAATCAATAAGAAAAACAAAGATTCCCCCAACAGAGAGGGAGAACTTAATTCTGAGACACCTGGAGCTAAAGAATTTAGAAATGCCCCTGCCTTTTGAAGGACACAATAGTTAGTAAGTTGTTTTACTTCTTCAATTTCAGTTTCATCATTAAAATCAGTGAAACAAACAAACATATTTTGGTCTGTTGAAACTGATTTAAGTAAAAAGTTCCTATGTTCTTCCTACTTTTTCATGATAATCTATAATTAAATAAGGTTGAAGTCAGGATTTAAAAAGGTATTGGGGTTTCACAAACATCTGACAATGCCATAGTAGTTAAATAATTGCCATCAATAAAGATTACTGTGGGATATGGCTTATGAAATTCTTTTCTCCTTCTGCATAAGAATATGACCTTCAGTCAGCTGTCCAGTTTCATTCTTGGGAAAACCTGATAAAATTGATATATTAATTTCACACACACACACACACACACACACACACACACACACACACACACACACAAATATATTAAGGACCAGAGGAAAATGAGGAAAAGTAGTAAGCCCTGGTTTCTGGGAACAAATTTTTCACTTAAGACTGATTGCTATTATAATAAGATAAAGAAGTGACATTTCTTCTCCATGATCCCTGGTGCCTGTTGTAATTCTGAGTCTTTCTGATAAAACAAGATGCCTTTTAATTCTTGGAGCTGTGCTTAGTTGAAAGGGATGCTTAATGATGCTTCCATCAATTCATATCTGCTGTTTCAATATATCTTCAAAGAAGGGTAGGGCATGACATACAGGAACCAAAGTCACAAGAGCTCTCCAAAGTTCTTAATAGTCTCCCTGTCTATAGGAAGTGTTGATATTCTTATATATTTTTTTCTTATCCTTCTACCCTCTCACTCTTTACTTCAATAATAATTTTTTTTCCTTAGGGCTCATACACTAAAATATATATTTTGAGCACTCTATCTCTTATCTTCTTTCTCTGAGGTCTGTCTTCTCCTTATAGTGCATCTCAATTTTATCCTTTTGAGTCTCAACTAGTTTGAAATACTCTTGACTAGGAAGGCCAAAGGTCAGTGGTTAGTTCTGTAGCTGTCGCATAAAAGTGGTGTTTGAATTCTGCATCTCATACCCAGTTCTAGGCTTGGTAATACTCCTTTCTCACTTCATTAAATGACTTATGTTAGCTTCCAAGAACCTAAGAATGGCATAACTGGCTGTGAAACTGCATAGTAGAAAATTCAGTGAAATATTTAGTGAAAAAGGAGACAGACCAAAAGGGATGTGTGTATAGCTATAGCTGACTGTGGGAAAGATTAAAACCACAGAAAATGGTTCATCTAGTAGGCTGCTCCCAGGAATGGTGATAGGAAATTCCAAATACCTACTCTAGCCTTTCTATGAACTAGACTCAGTTTCTCTATGAGAAGCTCTCATGGTGCATTTTCCTCATACTATGTGTAAAAGAGATATATACTTATTAAATGATAGTGGGCATGCCAACTGTAACAACTGGTATATGCTTTTGGGAAAGCAGATTCATCTGTTCACACTCCTGACACCATTACATCTACTCCTGGCCATTTACTCCAGGAAGCAAAAGTAAACCAACAAAACCACACACATGAAATTTTTAATAACTATGAATCATTTTTATACCTAGGGGATTCAAAGCATTCTTAAGTTATGATATATAGTGACTTTTAATCTGTTTTAGGTAATTGAGTACAGGAAAGATTAAATCATGATTTAAAAAGATTAAATCACAATAGCCAGTGGTGGTTATACAGAGCTTACAAAGCACTAGTACAAGTGCTTTGCATATCACATATATTAACTCATTTAATCCCATAACATCTTAATTAGATAGTTACTATTCAATTCTCATTAAGCAGAAAGGTGAGGTAGCTTGTTCGAGGTCCTGGATTACCTGGTGAGTGGTGGAGACAGGATTCAAACTATGACAATCTGACTCCAGAGCTTGTGACCTAAACCACTGTCATATGTCCCATTCAATGAATGACTAGAAAATGGTACCACTGGTTTCTAATTCAGGCCAACACTCTCTCCACTGCACCAGACTGCACCTTGTCTGGCATAAGAGAAACTTAAAACAAGGTTGAGTGACTTGCCCACGGTCACATGACTAGCTAATGGTTGAGAATTAACTTCTTGACTTCTAATCTAATGATCTTCCTATTATCCCAGACTGCTGGGAATGAAAAGAAAAATATCTAGCTAAGAACAAAATCAAACGAGAAAAGACCTTAGGGAAATCAAGTCTAAGACCTTTCAAAAGATAGAAATCTTCCTTGTCTCTTTACTCTGCCATTTATTTTAATGTGACTCTGTACTACTGGTATTGGCCCTATGTGCCACTGACCAATAACTGTACTCATGGATCAGTGACCTATATGAGAGAGAGAGAGTGATGGAGAGAAGAGGACCTTCTGGGAGATGTGGCCATCATGGTGAACAATTGGTGTTTTAGGATTGGGGCAAACTCTGTGTGCATATTTGTGTAGTATATGTCCATGTGGAGAAATGACACCCCAATCAGCTGGTACTATTGGAAAATGTAACCATTTTCTGACTGATTAAAAAAAATGTCTATGAGAAAAACTAAGTTTGAAGGGCATAGTGGTCAGTTATGTATCAGCTTGGCTAGATTATAGTACTCAATCGTTTAATCAGTCATCAATCTAGGTTTTGATGTGAAGATATTTTGTAGATGTTATTAACATCTACAGTCAGTTGACTTTATAGGTGATTATACCCTTAATAGCATGAATGGGCCTCACTCAATCAGCCGAAAGCCTTAGAATAAAAACTGAGGGAAACAAATTCTGCCTCAAGGTAGCATTAACTCCTGTCTGAGCTTCTCGCTGATCTGACCTACAGATTTCAGACTTGCCAACCCCCATAAATCCATGAACCAATTCCTTAAAACAAATTCATATCTGTCTATCTACCCACTACTCATCCATCCATATATCTAAAGAGAGTCTATTGGTTCCATTTCTATGGAGACACCTGGCTGATATTACGCCTTGCCAGAACCACTAAGTACTTTGACAATGCTGATCACACAGGTCCACTTGACATAAACATCGTGAAAAGTAGAGACAGGGCAAAAAAGAAGGAAGAAAAGTTTGGCTAAGAAAGATGCGGGCAGAGACCAGAGCAAACATTGCTCTGTGCCCCAGGTCAGAGCAGGCAGACAGTTACAAACAGTCTCAACATAGTCAAAACTCAAAGTGATGTGCTTGCTATGAAACACAGGTCCAAGCACCTAGGAGTTCTTGTAGCAATAAATAACAACTCAGAGTAAAGAATATGTACTCAGATTCCTAGGAATTAACAACAAGAAGAGGCATTCTGGGAGTATTAAAAGAGCCTGCTTCATGAAGGCTGACAGTGACCTCAAGACCACCGCTGTGTCCTGGTGAACACTGGCAGACAAGGCACCTCTAATTCTTCATACTGCTCTGGATTCTTACTGAACTCTTCCCTGAGTTGGGGGGAGTTGTGTTCTAAATCTGATCTGCTTCTCATTTTAAAAATAAATGTGTCCTTTAAAAAAAATAAACAAAACAAACTCATAGATACAGAGAATGGATTGGTGGTTAGTGGGAAAGGGGGGCTAGGGGGTGGACAAAGAGGTAAAGGGGGTCAACTGAATGGTAATAAATAGTAACTAGACTTTTGGGGGTGATCATCTTGTAGTGTATATAGATGTTGAATTACAATGCTGTACACCTGAAACTTGTAAAAATAAATGTGTCTTTTCGAATTTCTTCCCCGTCACCCTCTTCACCATCTCCCAGCAGCCTGATCCTCTAAACGACTGCTTGGGAGGCCAATGGGGTATGGTTCAGGAGAAGCAATCAATCTCACCTTGGCTTCTGAAGTGGGTTCCAAGAAGCACAGGCGATTCCCAAGTCCCTCGGCTGCTAGGCAGAACTTCCTCTGCTCCTTGTGAATGTTCGCAATGCACTGGAGAACCACTTCATCTTCCTGCCGGGAAAAAAGAGACACAAATGTGGGTAACCAGGGACTGTTTCCTCATGCAGAACCAGGCCCCAAGTCACCCTTGCTACATCTTTGTCAGTTACTGTGAGGGGCACATGCTTTTAAATATTATATAAAGGAGATATTTTTATTTACATACCTATATTCATATTCACATATAACTGAGAACCTCTTCTGAGGTGGATTCTGGTGTGGGGTCAGTGGGAGCATGTACATAGAATGGACACATGGCATGGGCCTCATTTCATCGAGATATACAACACACACAATCAAGGTGAGCAGAGAACTTCAACACTTGAATGAAGATGAAAGTGAATCTAAGCAATCTCTCCAATTGTGAGATAAGACAGTAAGATGTGATTGAAACTGAGAATACAAGCAAAGGTTGGTGAGACGTGAGATTCATGGCAATAAAGTCCTTTTTGTATAGGGTGGTGAAGGAAAGAATCATGTTCTGTTGGGGGAAGGGTGTATGTAGTGGGAAGCACATTTGTCAGGTGATGGAAGAAACCCGGATGGTAACAGGACATGACTTTTAGACATGTGAAAAAGGAAGCTTGAAAGACGCCTGAAAGATTCAGATTGGAAGGAGTTGAAGGTCAAGTAGAGAAGTCATTCTGAATTCCCAAGGAGGGGACCTCCCTCATATCATCATTCTCAAAAGCAGCCTCCTAAGATTTCAGAGACCTTGTTGGAATGGCATTCCTCTTGCTGATAGCCCAGAAGCAAGCCCAAGCTCCATTTACACTAACATGCTCACTTCTTGTACCACCCTTCCTGGAGCTGAAAGGAAAACAGTTTCCTTACCAACTCCTCCATTCTTGTTCTTCCAATCTATCAGACCATGTCCTCTCTCTATCACCACTTGACCTTTGGTTTCAAACACCAAAAAGATTCCCAGGTTTGGTTAAGTGAAGGAGTAACCAAAGAAGAGCCAGTTGGAGCTTCCTCCTTAGCAAACACTGTCCTGTTGCCCTGACTCACCCGTACGCCCCCTGGTGTTAGTGTTTATCCTGAGTATTGGAGGGGAAGAAAATAGAAATGGGGTTTTTTCTTACATGATATCTGAATTGTACCTAGTCATGTGGAAAAATAAAATCCTTCCACCTGGTGGGAAGATGAAATTCAATTGTAACAGACTCTAATAACGACATCTGCTCATGCCCACAGATTAGTAAGGGGCCACAGGGAAGTGAGAGATGCCACAGACATGTGAAAAGAAGATTGAGAGAAGGAAAAGAAGCTCCACACTTTTACTGGCACTGAAATGTCACTGTTCATCATTAAATTGAGTCAGCAATAAATTCAAGAGGCTCTGCTTCGAGTGAAGTCAGAATTCATGGATTTCATTTGAATTGAGACAGAAGAAAACCCCCCAAACAGCATGGCTTTCAAACTGTGGGCTCAGTGAAATCTCAAAAGAGAATGAGATTTTCCCCAGGTGGAACCTCCCCCAGAACTTATAGCCACCAGGGGCCATACCATCCTAACAGGCAAAAGGGGAGTACTCTCAGTTGTCAGTTTGACTAACAGATGCGACAGCTTGCAAAGCAGGCACCTTGTAAGCTAAATGGTCTGTATTGCAAGAGGCAGTCTTTGAAATATACAATTTTTTCTGTCCAAATGTCAAGAGAAATATTAAATATCTCCCACCTACACACAATTTGCCAGGAAACCAAAACAAAACAAAAACAAAAACAAAACAGGCATTTGGAAATCATGGGAGTGTAATTATAAACCAGACTTTTCATGATTCAGTGAAAGTCGAAGACGTTTTCCCCTTAGCATTTGTCTTCGAGAGTCTCCTTCCATTATCTCATTTCCCATGCCTTTTCCACCCAAAGGTGCCCGAACCACCTTGGCTTGACCTTGCACTAGCGGCTTTGAAGTCTCTATTTGTCTAAAATTTACCTGACCTATTATTCACATCTTCATCACCTAGGATGCCAATCAACTAACATAACAAACGAACCTGCTCTGGCTCAATAGCCATTTGCCAAGCAGCCCAGCAAGTGCTTTCCTATGTCAGTGCTCTGAGTGACACACAGATGGGTGTGGGACTTAGAGCCAAATTTACCGTCTCCAAACTTTTTCCCCTTTTTCTACCTGCTGACCTGGCTGCAGACATCACCTGGATTGGTAGCCTGTACCTGCCTTCATTCCAGACAGCAGCTATTTTCTCTACAAACCTTCAATAGACAGACATCTGGAGCTTGGGAATGCCTGACACTGAAATCTTTGCACCAAAGATCCATTTGGCATGAGATGAGTTAATTCAAATCCTTCTTATTTCTTCTCTCACTTCCTACTAAAACACCAAACACAAGCCCCTGCACTTACCAGCCCTATCTAGTTTATGCATCCTTGTACTGATGTACTTTCTCTTCCCCTGTCATCTCTTTTTCTTTCTCCCTTTGCTTTAAACCTGAGAATACCATTTGCAAGAAAGCCCCTTTAATTAGAGGTTGCAAATTCTTTCACATTTGGTATTTCCTCCCCCCAGAAGCTTGCATTCTTCCCACATCCCCCAGCGCCAACAGACTATTACTGTTTTACTCAGGTGCAAAAACTGAGGTAGGTGATAGTCAATCTCCACATTCTTCTTTGGCATTTTATCAACAGCCTAGTTACATCTCCTACCACTAACACTTGATGACAATTAAAAAAATCTGATAAAAATTTTAGTGTGAATTCAACACACGTTTACTGATCACCTTCCAATGACAAAGCATTCTGCCAGGATACTGCAGAGTGCACTAGGTTTGGAAGATCTGTAAATAAAGGAGCTGATGGCTCAAAAGGCCAGCTCACAGCCTTTCTCCATCCCACTTTAGCCATCATCTCAAATAAGCTCAAGGTTTTTGTGAATGATCTATTGAAAACAAACACCTTGACTTAATTACTCCCACTCTGCTTTAGTAACACACTATCATGAATATGCTTTGTCATTTTCTAGAATGATTCTAATTTTAAAATCTCAAACTAGACTATTTTACTCTATGAACTCAATTTTCTCTTCACTGCTTTCTCATTCTCTTATTATTGCTATTCTTGCTTCCCTTCGAGACTTCCACTTCCTTCACGGGGATGTAAAGTACAGCATAGGAAACATAGTCAATAATACTGTAATTATTACATATGGCATCACATGGGTACTAGATTTATCGAGATGATCACTTTAGAAGTTATATAAATGTCGAACCACTATGCTGTACATCTGAAACTAATATTGTGTGTCAACTATACGTAAACATTTAAAAATCATTTAAAAAATTATTTTAACTAGTGGGAGCAAAGAGACTAACTCCTTGTCAGACCTCATTAAAAAAAAAAAAAAAGACTTCCATTTGCTAGAGGCACTGCCATCTTCATTATTTCCTTTAACCCAGGAAGGAGAGTGATAGATAGCCTTTTGATAAGGAAAATAACAGAACTCAGGGGTTTTGTTCCACTCAAAATTTATAGAAATTTTTTGTAACACATTTTTAGCTTATTTGAACAGATTTCACTGAACTAGACCACAAAACTTTCCCTTTTTGTAGGGCTCACAGGAGAGTCGACTCAATGTCAAATAACCATACCTTCCATCTACATGAGAAAAAGAAACAAACTAAAGAAAAGAAAGTGCAAGGTCAGAAAGAACAATAATCAGTAATGGTAAAAAAAAAAAAAAAAGAAAAAGACCTTTCAGACCTAGTTTCCAACCTTAATGATGAGGGGTATGAACCTCTTAAGTCCCCAGGAAATAATACGTTACATCACAAAGTTTTTCTGCTTTCCATCAAATAAGTCAAAAGGTCCCCGCCTGACTTTTAAAATGCTCCCACCCTTTTGAGTTCTCCACTTCTAGCCTTAGCTCTCCTTCATTCCTATTATCTTACTGTCTCCCAAGTCTTGCCCAGCCTCCATAAAATGTTCCCACTTGAACCCCCTCCAGATTTCTTCATTCAACTCTATATTCTTCTAGCTTTCCTACCTTTATGATGTTCTCTTTCTCCTGCCACTCATAAATATAGGGATTGCCCAAGGGTAGGTCTTGGTCATTTTCCTTAGCAATCTCACCCAGTCTTCAGCTTCCAGTTATATTCTTTGGGAGTTGTTATTCCATCTTTACCTCTAACCTGGTGACATGCCAAGGTTCTACACCTCCACCTATTTCTAACTTTATCCATGGATTTACCAATACTTCACTATGCCTTAATACACCAAAGGCTTCCTTTTCAGTCTGCTTTTATGTGTGTAAATGTGTGTTTTTAATGTGTGTCAGCAACCCAGGCTCAAACATCATCATCTCCTGTCTGAGTCTTCCCAACCCCTGTCTTACAGCAAATGGGCCAGAGGAAGGAGAGCCTGGAGGTCTAGAGACAAAGACATGGATATTACAATACCAGAGCGGTCTTCCTCTGGTCTGTTACTGAAAACATAGCTCCATCTTATCATTCTCCTGCTGAAAACCCACACTGGCTCTTTCTCCACTGTGCGCATAACAAATACAAATTTCTTAAACTAGCATCTAAGGAACTTCACTTTCCAACTTATTTTCCCAACTTTTTCCCTTTGGAGTTCTTTGGCCTTCACTACCTCCATGCCTTTACTAATGCCATCTCTGATTCAAAAGCTACCTGACCTGATTTGTCCTATTTTCCACATTTGTACACTACCTATCCTCCCAAGCTTAACACACATACCACAATGTTTTATGAAGCCCAAGTAATCTCTCTTCTCTCTACACCTTCATAGCAATATCGTACTCCTGTGTTATGGTTATTTATATTCATGCCTTATCTCTACTGTATAATTTGAAATGGCTAACATGTACTGATCTCTGACAGGCACTATACTTTATGCACAATAACCCACTTAAGCTTCATATCAACACTGCGATGTAGGTACTCTAGTTGTCTCCATTTAACAAATGAAGAGGCTATGTATGGAGCAGTCAAGTAAACTGCCTCAGAAATCAGGGTAATAAGGAGTAGAGCCTTGTATCCAGTCCAGACAGTCTGAATCTACGCTCTGTCTCCTACTCCTCTCAGCTGTATTCCTTGAAGGCAGGGTCCACATCTGCTTTGTGTTTACACCTATCAAGTAGCATGGTGCCTTATGCACTTTATACATTCGATTATAATTTATTGAATGGGTGTAGTTTTACCTTGTTAGCCCACTTAATTATAAACTCTGTTAGAGCAGAAAACTGCTTTCTCATCTAAGTTAGGAACATAATGTGTTTGGTAAACATGTGTCAACTGACTGGGACATAGAGTCAAATTAAAAGAAGAGATTTGTCTACTCTAGACCATATAACAATAGCTATTTTAGAAAGGGCCACTGTTTCATTGATGAGTCAGAAATGAATTAAAAAAAGAAACACACAGATGTTGACATAAAAAAAAAAAAACAATGAGAAATAAGCAATACTGAGGTTATGGGGTCCTTTTTAAAAGTTTTTAGTTTCTGTTGCTTAATTATTAGAATTGATATAACATCAACTATTCATTCTGTAACAGACACTCTGCTGAGATTTCGCTCGGTATTATTTAATATTCACAACAACACAACCATTTTAAGAATGAGGAAACCAAAACTCAGAGGAATTAAGCAATTTTAATAAATGTTTAATGAACAATCATTATGAGCCACCATATAATAGTCCTTCAGTGTAATCCTTACAACTGCCTTACAAGGTAGGTACTAATATATTCTATGTATAGATAAAATGGGTGAGGCACCAAGAGGTTAATTAGCTAGCCTAGCACCACACAGCATGTAAGCAATTGATCCTGACCTTGAACCTATGACTATCTGAATCAGGAGCCAGTCCCCTTTACTATGGTGCTAAACTGGCTCTCTTACCCCAAAAGACTGACCTTAGCAACAAGTATAAATTCATGTCTTCTTGACTCTAAGGCCCATGGTAGTGGTTGATAAAAATAAACAGCCCTCTCACGTGGTCATACAATGCTGAAAAGTAACCAAATCGCAGAACACAATGCCAGAGAGAACAGCCAGAGAGCTAAAAATCCCATAAAATTAAATTTTCAGTGCCCAAAGACTACAACACTGGAAGAAATGAACATCATCTCAAAACTTGTAGCAGAGAGAGAACAATGATTAAAATTCAAGGTATATCATATGTCAGCATCCCTCTAAGCTATGCAGTTCATAAGCACCAGCTCCTCCTGTCATAGATTCCGCTTTGTGGTGGTGTTGAGTGATTGCCCCTGAGTAAGAATATACATATAGCCTCCAGCTCTCCCTGCTTAGGTTTCATATTATCATCACAAGTCATCTCTAACAAAGTAAAGTTCTTCCTATACTCCTCCCCTAGCTAAAGAGCTTGTAATTTGAAAATGAATGAGCTTGCCTCGTCTATTCCTGTTGCTTCTTTCTTATACCCTGACTCACAGCCCAAGGGCCTGAACGACCATGTTTGGCATCTCTGAGTTGATAGCTGAGGGCACCTTGATTCTCCCTTTTCTCTCTGGGTCATTTGCAGAGAACTCTTTGGAACAAAACAACATGGCTGACAGCCCTGTTTAAGGTAGATCATTAGGCAGCTGATGACAGCCCTATAGTTAGATCTGCACGTCACCGGTACCAAGAAGCTCATGAGCAGGGAGCACGTGCGACAGAGTGCAGGGCAGCAGATTTTATGGTCCACATTTAAGCGCAGATATTACTGCAAAGGAAAATCCACAACCATTTATTGCTTGAAAAAGGAAGATGTGTCCCAGTCACTTATCTTGAACATCAGGCAGGCATTATTTTAGATAGATAGAGCTATCTGCTAAGTATATGTAAACACCCGGGTGAGAGAGCTTGTTCTAAGGCTTACCCAAAAGCAAACAAACTAGCAAAACAAAACAAAACAAAAAAACAAACACACTGATACAGACAGGAGAATGGTGGTTACTGGAGGGAAAAGAGAGTTAGGGGAGGGCGAAGTGCGTAAAGGGGGTCAGATATACCATAACAGGAGGAAATGAGACTTCAGGTGGGAAGCACGAACTAGAATACACAGATGTCATTCTGTAATCTTGTACACCTGAAAACTACATAATGTTATTAACCAATGTTACCTCAATAAGTTAAAAGTAAATACATGGCGATTTGGGATGATGAAACCATATACAGATGTTTACAAGAATTTGACACTGGTTTACTTGTATGATCTAAATGGCACACATTTTGACTATTTGCTTCCTTAGATCTAAGCCCCTTGGGGGTGAAAGCTGCTCATCTCCCTCTAAGTCCTCAGTTGCCTAGCATAGTATATTTTGTAAACTGCTAATGAAATTAATAAAAATGCTTATGCATCAAAATTGCATAAATGCAGATCTTCCTCCATTTTCTTACTTGTAAGGTCTGAGATGCCAACATGGAAATAGTTGGGATTACATAAAGGGAGCTATGATACCCTGTTTGCTTTCACAATGGACCTATGACACATAGAAATATACTTAATCCAAATTCTAAAATTATGAAGCTCAAGGTTACAGACTGAAGGAGGAAGCTAAGTAGTGCCATGTCTAGCTCTCAGAGGCTGAGATTACATGGTGTCCCTGGGACATCTTTTAGGGTTTTGGTGCTGCTGTTACCTGTTTTGGTGTTAGTACAATGTTATCTTTGGAACTCCTTACTGTGTTTGAATCTGTCAAAAATTAGGGATGGCTCTCATTTCTGGTTCCTTACTACTTCCTCATTCCTGTAAAACTCAGTAAAATGGTAAGGAAACAAAATTGATATAGTTTATCCTGCCTTCCTTCTTTAAATACTGTCCTGATTTGGCTTGCAAGCTACACTTTCTTTTGCTTTTTCCTCTGACACACTAGCAGCTCCTTCTCAGCCTCCTTGGTGGGCATATTCTCATCTTCCCTTCCCTCGTGCTGGACTACTACTGGCCCATAACTACTCCTCAGAGTTCTCATCTTTACCTATACGGCCCTCCATGGTGATCTCATTTGATTTCATGGCTTTGAAAACCACGTGTATATTAATGACTTCCAAATTTGTAAATATGGATAAACTAATTGGTAAGAAGGGAATTTCAGGCCCCATAAGATATTTTTTTTCTTAAGAAAATCATTCATTTCTTCCAGCTCCCACCAAAAATTGTAACATTGGTATTTTGAATGCTTCCCTCCCACCCAATGAGTACACACCAACCAGGTACATCAGCTAGGATGAAGAATTGAATGGAAAAACTAGACTACTAAAGCAAACCACAAGTTTCCATTCTAAGAGGCAGCAAGGGTCAATAACAAAGTTATGGCAGGAAAATTTGGGTCTCTGGATCTAACATCGATCTGAATCAAATTTTTAAAAGGAGAATTGACCAGGACACTTCATCTTCCCAAATTCATATTATAAATGATGACAAGTTTTCGCTTTTTCTATCTCAATGCAGTCTAAGCACTAGAACTCTAGAAAGACACAAAGAGCATCGAAATCTGATTCTATCATGACGATACTGAAAGACCTGGGCAAACTGTACAGTGAATCCTGTATTTTTGTGTTATTGAATCTATTCCTTACTTTTAAGTCATTTTCCTTTATCAATGGTTCTGGAATCTTCTGCTTCAGAGCTGAGGCATAACTCTTTCCCTGGGCCATAACAATTCATCTATGACAGCCAAGCCACTTTTAGTTAGATTTCTAAAATACCTACACTGAGGGGAATGGGACACAGCACTGTCTGCTTTTGTTTGGGGAGATAAACTAAGTATTGAGATTCTTTCTACTTTTATAAGGCAGTGACTCAGACAGGATACTTCTGGAATTTTCCTCTTCAAGACTATAGAAAAAGTAAACAAAACTAAAATACCCAACATGTGAGACATACTCAAATATTGTGTTGTACATGATCACTCCAACTTACTGAGAGATGCTGTAAAATCTGAAAGCAAGGACAAGGCATCAAGCAATTTCCACACAAAATCTAATAGCTAGGGAACACTGTGCCTTTTTCAAAATGGATGCTTGATGAAGTTACTAGATCATAATGAAATTTATGGGTGACATTGAGATGGGTAAGTCTTTGAAAACAGGTCACTTAAAGGCAAAAAAAAAGTGTTTTCATAATTTAATGGTGCACAAAGCCCTATGAACTATCTAAGAATGACTCCCTTTCTAAAAAAAAAAAAATCATCCATTATTCTAGCTCCATTCAGAACTAAATCGTACATTAAGAAATACTTGTATCCCTACTGATGTGCAGACTATCTCATGGCCTGGGTACCATGGTGAACAAGTCGGGTGAGGGACCGGCCCTCCTAGAGCTTCCATTCTAAGTGAAGGACTATCTCATTGAATACATGGGCTCAGACTGGCTTTAGGTTGCAGTGGTTTGCAGAGATGATGATAATAATTGAGGTCCAGAGAATAATCTAACATATAAGAATGCAGAGATGTTTGAGGTACTTCTCTTTCCACCCTGACACCTTTTCTGTCCCAGGAAGAACTACTGTGTATGTGTTTCTAGCAGAAGACTTCTTCCTCTATATTGTTAACTCTTAGATTTCTTGTCTAAGTCCTCTCTCACCAGAATTTTTCTGCTTAGAGACAAGGATTATGTCCTACTTCTCTATCGTATTTGTCTCGTATCCCTAATGCCTATCATATGGCAAACACAGCATAAATGTTTCATTGAATGAAAAGAATGAAGGCTAAGAGAAATAATAGTTCGGAATGGTGAGTCACATCTGAGTGAAAAGCTGTAGACCAAGAATATCCAAAAGTCAGGAATCAAAACCAGACACTGCCAGGGACCATGAGGCACATCTCATGAAGAAACAGAAGGCCCTTGCAAACCAAGCCAGGTGTGTTTTAGCTGACGAGAATTCTCAACACATCCTCCTATCTCAGGACTTGAGGTTTAGTTTTCAGAGTCTAATGTGGGGTTAAAAGACAGCTATTTGTGTGCAGCAACTTCTCGCACTAGAAGATTTCAATTCAGTGAGGCTCTGGATAAACAGCCCTAAGGGAAGGCTTGTGCCAGCAGGTAGCCCAAATATAAGGAGATCCCACCAGGCATCGGTATAAGCACTTTATATTTCACAAAATCCTCAAAGATCTCATCAAGTTTGTTATGGGCGTGCCCATTGTCGGGGCCCAGGGGGCAGGCCACCCCAGGGGCATATTGATTATTTGAAATTAAAATCACTTGAGAAGCAGCAGGAGCAGGAAGATCTCTCTGACTTGCCTCTGTTTCTTCAAATGCAGGAAATAAATCTTCATGAGAGGTGCCCTCCTTCCTCCTGAGGGATGAGAGACAACTAATAACAAGAGTTAAAAGATCCAGAGTCAAACAGCCTGTACAAACAAACCTTGTAACACTTTTACTACGCAAGCACAAACCTTGCTTAGACTACCCTTCCTGATGAGCACTAACTTTTTTTGTGCCTGTCAATTTCTCACAAATTTATTGCCTCTTTGTCTAAAAAGTATTACAGAGTACCTGGGTTTCATCGTTTCTTTGAGTCTCATTTTATGACCTTGGCATCTTATTATGATTCTCCCACGTGCACATATTAAATTGGGTTTTCTCCCATTAATCTAGTCTTATGTCAGTTTCATCATTTTATTATTAGTCTGACTGTTGGAGGGGAATTCTCCCTCTCCCCAACAATTTTGGTGAGCTAGTCAGGAGAACATCTGGCTGGAAAACTGCTTTCTCTGAGGCTGAGATGACAGTGGCTAAGAGATCCTGGGTGTCTGACAATAAAGCAGGCAAACAGGCTTCTCTTACCTTCTTTGGCCTTCTAAGATCTCTACCTATAGGTTTGAATAAAAAAATAAAATTTTTGTCTCTTTCTAAATTTAGATTAGCAGGAGAAAATATTGGTGAAAACTAGCTTCTTGGGCAAGCACAACTCTGGTAAAGATTTGAGTACTCTCGTTTTCTGTTGGGCCCCATTCCTCCCAGAGATGGCCACTGTTTTCTTTTATCTCTGCCAGCTGGAAGGTGCGATGTACCTGACATAGACAAACAGTCCGTGGATCTGAGCTTAGGGAATTTAAAACAAAAACAACAAAAAATCACTTATTCTGTTCAAAGTGGGGTGGGGGCATTTTGGACACGTGATTCCCAATTTTTTAAAACAGATGTTTAAAAAACAGCATCCTCCCCCTTCTATCTTTCTTAGGCTAACTCTAGAAATGGACTTTTTGGATCTCTGAAGGCTTTATCCTTTGCACTCTTATGGGATGCCTCTTGTGTCTCTCATTAAGCCATAGAAGGATTAATCGTTTGAGTCCCTATTATGATTAATAGACCATCCTCCACAGTGGATCCTTTGAATTGGAAAGGCTTCTAAATTGAGAATAAAAAAACATTTTTAGAGAGATCTCATATTGATATAATGGCTAATCATTAAGACTTCCTTAATAAAATGGGAAATCACAAATTAAAACAATAATCAAAGTCCACAGAAATTAAAACAAAAATCAAACTCTACTCAGACCTCTTCCTGTATGTCTTCAGACATTTGCAGATATATATAAAAAAAAAAAATCAGGACATCGAAACTACAATTGTTTAGCATTTAAGACAAAAACAGAAAAAAAAAATGTGCAACATAACAGCTATACTTCAAGACTCCCTAGCAAGATAAAATAAATTATACTTCCTTAACATAAATTCCTTATAAATTCCTTAAATACTATTCTATAGATAAAGATACTTAGGCTTATGCTCAGATGTGTTAAATGACTACAAAGAGTCAGATGGCTCTTTCTTTTGTTCATCCATTATTCATTAATTTATTAAGTATTCATTAAATACCTATTTTATGCTATGCACAGCTAGGTCCTATGAACACAAAAATACATCTAAGCTAGTAAGTGGCAGTTTAAATCCAGTTCTGTGTGACTCTAAAATCCAAGTTCTTCCCACTATACTAAAGCTCCTTTGTGAAGAAAGCATTTCAGTAACTTGTGTAGTTGACACCACTCACACTTGGGTGATGCTGCTTTTCTTTTTTAAAAAATTTATTCATTCATTCATGTTGACATTGGTTAATGAAATCCAGTAAATTTCAGTTGTACACTTTAACAGTAAGGTATATATATATTTACACTGTGTTCACCTCCCATAATTAGATTTCTTTCTACCACCACATATTTGACCCCCTTTACCTCATCTACCTCCCCTTCCCCCTACCCTCTAGTAACCACTCATCTAAAGTCTATGTCCATGAGTCTCTGTCCTGTTCATGTGTTGCTTTTAGGTTTATATCCCACTTATAAGTGATTTTGTGTGATTTTCAATGTTTTCTCTCTGGCTTATTTCACTTAGTATGATTACTTCAGGGTCCATCCATGTTGTTGCAAATGGCAGTATTTCATCTCTTCTTATACCTGAGTAATATTCCATTGTATGTATGTATCACAGCTTCTTTAGCCAATCCTCTATCATAATGCTGCTGTTCAATTCTCACCTTATTGGGGCTGGTAGAGGGTGTGGGGCAGGGGTCCTTCTGTCTGAAAGGCTTTCATAGAAGAGACAGCTTCCTTTTTCTTAAATAAAAGATAAACATCTATTTGTTTCTCAATGCTGCTGTCTCTAAGCTCTGCCATAAGAAACTCCTGCACAACCACTACATCCTCTGAACAGACTAAGAAAATGCAAATGTCCTGCAGCAAAAGTCTCAGAACTCTTGGCCAAACCAAAATCTAATTTAAAAAAAAGAAAAAAACAATAAAATTAAAAGCACATGGCATTGGCTTATTCAAATCATCTAAGCCTGATTTCTTGATCCCTTCTGTTACAGAGACTAGAATTTACTCCATGTTCTTCAGAAGAAAAAATTACTATATTGTTTTTCTAAAATTTTTTCCTAAATGACTCTGAATCTTTACTTGCAATAATCTCAATCTCAGTCATGTTTGGGGAAGTGTTCCCCATCTTATGGCTGTAAATAATCCCAGGATATTTTTATATTCCATGAAATCTGGAGCGAAGCAGCTGGTCTTCAGTCCATCAAGATTGCTGGCAAGTCTGTGTGGTCCATCTGATGACAAGTATCCACTACTTCTTTATTGTACTTAGCCACAGAGTCTGTGGTCCCCAAGGTCCTTGTGCTTCAGGCCAGGTCTCCTGCATCTTGGCCCTCACAGGCCTACCACTTCCTAGAGTATATAGGCAAGGATGTAGGTTTCCGCTACCGAGGAATCCCCCACATGTACTTCCCTCCAGCCTCTGAAGCAAGGCTTTTCCAGTTTCCCCATTTAACCTCACCCTGGGCAAGCCTCAGGACTCACTCGTCACCAGGACCACCCAAATTTTCACCTCCAAGAGACTTTTTAGGAAATAAAAGTCTCAGCTCTACCCCAGGGTAAAAGGAAACCTCAGATCTCTGGGACACAAAGCCCTGCTTATCTTGGTGAGAAAGCAAAGGAAGAAATAATTCATTTTTAGTCTTTATTTTTTTCCCTGAAATAGTCTCACTTTAATGAGTTTACAGAAAAAAATAAATAAATAAAACTGGCTCAGTTCCAAAGCAGTGGTGCTCAGCCCCATGTGAAGGTGAGATGCGTCAGGAACACTTTTAAAATATACTGATGCCTGAGACTCTCTCCAGTCCAAATGAATGGGGGACTCTAAGGAAGAGTTCTAGGGGCAAGTGTTTAAGATCAACCCAGGTGACTGACGCACAATGTGGACAAAGAACTCTACGGACTCAGGTCAGAGGTAACAGCTGAGGAAATCAGGAGGCTGACAGATATTCTGATATAGGTACGGAATCACAAAGAAAATAAATGACTTTTAGATGCAATAAAAAAAAACAGTGGGGGAAAGATCAGGTATTGTGCCCTCATTTCCTTTCAATGAAGGATCCAAGGGAGAGGTCACTGCTGACCCAAGGCTCTCCAATCACCAAAGGCCACCAGGTGTGGGCCACACATTAGGTGTGTTCCTCTAGACACAGCCTGATTCCTTTTGTCTCTAGGCCTTTATGATGTTGCTTCATGCAGCTCCTTCCCTTGAGTACAGGGACTAAGACGACGATGGCAGTAGTAAGTGGATCGGCAGGAAAAACTAACATCTCACAGATTTCTCCAAAACTAGGGAATCATAAATTAACAGTGGATTGAGAAGTTCAAAACAGAAAACTAGCCAAGCAACTAGCAAGTATTTATGGAGTGTTCTCAATGTACCTGGCACTGTCTATGCCTTGATATTTGAGGATTCTTTCTCTCTTTTCCCCAACCCATTCCCCAACCCCTCCTTGACAAGTGTGGGTGACCTTCTGGTAACTTCAAAGGAGAGTGAGTAAAACTATTTTAAATGACTAACACTCTTTATATCTCCTAAAGAAACAAAAGTGCTTTATAGCTGGGGTTAATTGAGTCTCAAAATGTATAAGGCAACTGTTCACAGTTTCACAGTGGTAGATTTTGGAAGAAAATCAAGTTTCTCAATTTCCCTACAATAACACATTTCCTTCCTGGTAGCAGGAGTCAGACTATTTAAATAATGTTCCAAAGCTAATATGTATCCATCTTATTTTTTCTTAGGCACATACAGTTACCTGGAAATAGGGAAAGTAATTTTAGTTTCCTTTAAAAAATGTAGAGAATATATATGGTTGATATCACACCTATTAAATAATTAGTGTGACTGAAAAATTGATTCCAAATAAACTTTTGAAATCAAAGTTCATCTATAGGTAGTTACACATGTGTTGAACACAAGCAAAATTCTAGTTGCTCTGCAATATTTATGGTTCTAGGGATCGAGAGCCTTTCCTTTAATAATTTTAGGTTGTAAATCCCTAAGTGAAATTAGAATTAAGCATTATCTGCTCCTCTGATAAAAAGCAGGTCAATGACACAGAAAGGCCCCTATTTTATCCTAGAGGGCAACTAGATCTGATGATGTCTGATTTAACATTGACTGACAAACAATACAGAGTAAACCACACCAGCAACAGCCAAATAAAGTATCCATCTGTAGCAGCAAAATCTTAAAGTGCTCATGACATTGCTCCTCTTGCATTGCCTGCATCATCTCCTGTGCAAAAGTACCTCCAAACCAAGATAGGGGAAGGAAAAACGGTCTATGCGAATCATAGAATGTTTAGAAGAGGAGTACCCTTAGGAATCATCGAATCCAAACCTCTTGGGATTTTGTTCATACACACGTCGAGGAAGTCACAGGAGCAGCACCAAAGATATACAAAAACCAAGTGAAACACAAAACCGAATGAAAGATGTAATACTATTTTGCACACTTCTGATTAAAAACCTCCTCTCTCATGTGTTTGCTGTCCTGCCTAGTCATTGTCCATTAAATAGTTAATCCTCTTGGCATTCTGCAAGATTAATTCTTTAGGCTGGCTTTACTAGAGTTATCTAGCCTGAAGAATTCCAAGCAGAAATAAAATTTATTATTCATCTGCAAGTATGGAAAGGATTGATATATGAAAGATGGTAACCATCTGTTATCCACTGAGGTCAGAACAAGACAAGATAGCCCTGAAAATACATAAGAGATTGAAATGAGATATGAGAAAGGACTTACAGAAAGTGAAGGTTAAATACTACCATAAATTATCAAGATTGGTTTGCAGTTATTTACAAACAGACTAGCTTCTCTGGGATTTTTAAAGTATCTTGTGACTGGAATTCCGTGAGAACACATTCTATGAAAATAGCTATTCAAATAATAATTTTTGGTCAGTTTACCAAATTTTAGAGTCTGGATACTCATGCTCCATGAATACATAAACTGTTTAATTCTCCCTTTGCTCTGTTTAGCATGGCATTATGTGCAAATAAATAAGCAATAAAGTATTTTTGCTACTCTGTTATAACAAAGTAGACCATTTTGCCTAATACTTTTCTCTAGAAACAATATCCGGAGACCAGGAACCTGGGGTCTGTCATTGTGATAAAGCCTCATCCAAAAGCCTCATCAAAGCCTCAATGATGTGTGACATTATTTCTGCTCCTGCAGCCAATTTCCTTCACTTTAGGTCGCCAGCAATTGCCAATTTGTCATATCTGAGAGCATTTTTTTTGATCCTTTCTTGACCTTTCTGCATGCCAATGGACACTGCAGGTCCCTTCATTTTTCTAGAAATGATCTCTTCTGGCTTCTAAGGCAATGCACGACTGTCCTGGTTGTCTTCCCACCTTGCCTCTCTCAGCCTTCAGAGTTGAGAGTTCCTCAGGCTCTGTCCTCAGGCCCCTGCTCTGCCCAGGCTATTTACCAAGTGATTCTATCCAAGTCACTGGTTTCCTCTCACTGCGTTCACTGATGACTCATTAATCTCTCATCTGAGTACCAGACTCCTATATTAGTATGAAGGCTGCTGGTCATCTCCAGTTGGATGTCTCTGACATACACAGTGAGTCAATTCATCCAAAATTCATCCATTATCTTCCCTTTCTGAGACTTGTTCCTTCTGCACTTCCTGTATGAGTGACAGGTATCATCATTTACACACATACCCATGACAGAAGCCAGGAAGTCATCCATAGCACCTCTCTCTTACATACCCAATGAGATTTCCTTCACTTCTCCCTTCCTCCCCATTCCCATTGCCTTTGCCTTACTTAGTTTAGGATCCCAGGATTATTACAATAGGTCCCTTACTGAGCTTGGCCTTGTGTTTTACTCCTCTCCATCAATCCTCCATGCTCCTGGCAGAGTGAGAGTCCCAGAAGACATATTTGAGCATCTGACTCCAGTGCTTAAAACTCTCCAGTAGTTTTCCCATACTTTCAGGTTTTGTGGAAGGAGTTCAAGTTCCTCCTCAACCAGCTTCTGCTCTCATCTCGCTCTTGGCTCCCATATCCTCGTTTCCCACCCTCCTCCACTAGCTTCATACAAACACTAAACTTCAGCCCTCTATAGCTATTTGCTAGAGTGCCATGCCTTTCTCTCACCTCTGAGCCTTTGCTCACACTGTTCTTTTGGCCTAGAATGTCTGTCTCTATCACATTCATTTCCTAAGACTTATCACACGCATCATTTAATACCTGACTACCTCTGACATTGCCCTTATTAACCCTGTATCCTGACCACAGTTGTTTGCCTCTCTCTGCTGGCTATGAGATCCCTGAAGATGGGAACTATGTCTAATTCATCAGTGTGCCTAGAACAAGGCCTTGCACAGAGAAAGTGCCCAGTAAATGCCCAATAAATGGATGGTCGTGCTTATTTAACTGGCCCAGGGTCTTAAATTTAAACTCAGTATGTTACACTGATATAGTCATGGTTTAATTTATAGTTTGTATTGGTTAGACCAGGCAACCGGACAGGAAAGAAGGTGGAAAGAAAAGGCCAATGTTACATGCCATGGAATAACAGGCTGGGTTAAATAAAGCATTGCAGGCAAGTGCCTCAACTGCCTTCTCAGGCCAGCTACTTTGACTCGGGAGTACTCAGCAGCGGTGTTACTTCTTGCTTCTTAGCCTTCAGTCTTCTTTACTAGAAGCTCCCTGATGTCTGGAGCCATGTTTTTAAGTACTCCAGTACTTTCTCAAGTAAACAGATCAGGGTGATGTCCTCCAGCCTTAGGACAAATTCCCACTGTGCCAACTGTTCAGATTTTGAGCTACTGCCAATTTTCAGAGAGCATTTCCATCCCCCAAGTCTCAGCCTGACAAAGTACTCAGCAACGACTAATTCAAAATGAGTCACTCCTTAGATTCCGCATATAAGTAAAATAAAATCATATGGTATTTATCTTTCTGACTTATTTCGCTCAGCATAATAACCTCTAGGTCTATCCATGTTTGTTACAAATGGCAAGATTTCACTTTTTTAATAGCAGAGTAATATTCCATTGTATATATGAACCATAACTTCTTCATCCAATTGTCTGTTGTTAAGCACTTAGGTTGCTTCCACATCTTGGCTATTGTAAACTGTGCTGCCATAAACATGGGGGTGCATAGATCTTTATAAATTATTATTTTGGTTTTATTTGGATAAATACCTAGAACTGCAATTGCTGGGCCAAAAGGTATATCCATTTAGAATCTAAAGAACAAACTAATCAAACAAAGACTCACAAATATAGAGGATAATCTACGGCCAGAGAGGAGGGAGTTAGGGAGTTGGGAGAATGGGGTGAAAGATTAAAGAAGCATAAATTAGTAGTTGATAGATGGTCATGGGATGGAGACCACAGCATAGGGAATACTGCAAGCATTAATGTAACAGCTAGGTGGAAAGCCAGAGGAGAAAAAGAGCAATTAGGGGGATCATATTATAAACTATATCAATTTCCAACTGATGTACTGTATACCTGAAACTAATACAATAAAATGTTTTTAAATGGGGGAAAAATGAGTCTCTCATTTACCTATGAACCCTTAGAAAGTATCTGATGAAAGGGAGAGGTTATGTCTCATCATTCCTTTCCAACTGAGTCCAAGGGTTAATCCTTTGCTGTGCAGTCTAAGCCCTTTTGTTTATAAGTCAGCCTTTTGTTTGCCCCTCTGAAGCTAACACTTTCTTTAGCAACAACATCCTCACTCCTTTTTCTTTAGATAAAAAGTCATGAACTAAAAACCTGTGTTGACTGTTACAGAAACACAAAGACAATGCAACACCACCTGCTCATTTTCCAAGTATAACAGGGTTTGTGATATAATGGCAGTCAACATTTGCATGCAGATACACATTTATAGGGAAGCTAAATTGTCACTTTTTATACCAGTTAGTCCTTTTCACATTAAACCTACGGAGTTATCCTATGTCCTGCTTTAGATGTCTGCTTTGTTGATAGACAAGCAATCAACATGTAGGCAATCATGGAAGGAGATGCTGTCTCTTTCTACCACATGTAATGTCAGATGTTTTATGGAGAGATTGCTCTGGAGGAGGAAGACATAAAAGGCCACCGAACAGCTAAAGATAACCACTAGCAAAGCTGAAAAAGCTTGTGGAATCAGCTGTATCTGGGGCAGGATCAA
Organism: Cynopterus sphinx; assembly: GCA_030015415.1. Classification (NCBI taxonomy): domain Eukaryota; kingdom Metazoa; phylum Chordata; class Mammalia; order Chiroptera; family Pteropodidae; genus Cynopterus; species Cynopterus sphinx. The sequence continues at coordinate 81,377,080 of CM057384.1, forward strand.
AGGTAAATGTATACAGAATGCCTAAAAGCCATCTCAATGGTAGTTAAGGGGTTTTTTTCCCCCCACTATAAATCTTGCTTTAAGATGGCACTGAACCTTCTCAACTTTCTTCAATGTAAGTTGACAAATGTTTTAATAAAGGAAGGTCTTAGTATATTTAGAGCTTAGAGATGGAACTTGTTGCTTCACTTTATTCCCCTTTGAAGCTATAACCTACCATTCAAGTCACTGCCCCTAAGAAGAAAATCTTAGTTTCAGTAGCAGCAAACCTCGCTGGAATCTTTGAAGAGAGACAGAGCCAAGTGCTACTGGCCATGCGACTCTGGAGAGATTGTCTGACAAGTCACATCTTCAGAGAGTTGAAACCTCCACTGGCATTAACACATTGCTGTGGGTTTTTATGAAATTATGGTTAAGGCAGTAAGATGTTTTTAAGTCTGTCTCATGAACTGACTGAGTTTTGCTACTTCAATTTTCATATAAAATCTATTACAGCAGAGTGGTGAAGAGGACCAGGCTCTGAAACCGGACAGGCTGGGTTGGAATCTTACCTCAAGATCTAGTCGTGTGGCATTTGGCAAATTTTATTAATTCTTGCCTCAAAAATTTTTTTTGGTTGTGAAATAAAAATAATTTCTTGAGATTGTTTGAGATTAAATGAGTTACTAAATCTAAACCCCCTGAAACAGTATTTGCATATAACAACCACTCAATTAATAATGGTATTTTGTTCATATTACTATTATCATTGCATTCCAGAAGCCCTTTAAGAATTCCCAATATTCAACGGTCTATGTCTCCTTATAACAATAGAAAACACTGATCTTTACATATCACTGATGTGTCCAAAATTACAACCATGATTTAGAAGTAGAAACTGAGCTAGATTTGTTTGTTTTTATTGCATTTCTGACAACTGAGATGCTATTTGAAACCTTAATAATATAACCACCCCCCACAACAGATTACAGACCTAAATGCACAATATCAGTCTTGCTTTTGGAAGTTGGAAGGTAAAAGAGAAATGTCTTATTTATGGCCTGTAGTAAACTTTCAACACTCTGGGTAATCACCAAGACTACCCCAAACAACAAGAAACAATTCATTACACTTTCCTTCAGCACCCATTCATATCCCAAAACTAAGTAGCCCATTTATTCCAAATAAAGGTTGGATCTTCCCCATTCTTGGAAGCCATTCTTTGGTCTATAACATTTCACTCCACTCTCCTGTTCTAGTTGGTTGCCAGAGCACAGAGGCTCTTCCCTGTCCTTCAATCAGACTTTCAGGGCTCTAGACAGTTTGATTAAGTTTGTGATGGTGATTTAATAAAAGAACCAAAATGAAATCCCAAAGTCCCCAGTTTGAGTTCTGATTACTTTACTTGCTGGCTGCTTGGTACTGGGTAAGTCCTTATTTCCATGAGCCTGATTTACAAAGTGAAGTTTATAATGCCCAGGTCAAAGTCTGTTGTAATGAACAACATAATCGTGTATACAGATGTCTTCTATAAGTGGTGAAACATGATATGATAATAACAAATATTAATAAGCTAATTTCTTAGCCATTAACTTTATTTTTTCCATCTCCCAAATTGCCTGTGGCCCTATCATCCTTGCTGTGTTACCCCCTAGCTCATGTCTGGACTAGACCTTTGGCCTTCCAGGCTCTCTTCTGCCCAGGCAAATTCTGACAGTCCATTGCAGATGCCATTAGATGAATTAATAATCCCAGAGTTAACCTGTTTGTTTGCCTCACAAAACTGATGTTAATTTTTCACAGGTGTTTTTTTGTTGTTGTTGTTGTTGTTGTTGTTTTTAATTTGGGCTCTTCTTGCTTGACAATCCTGACAACTTCTAACAGAGCTATGTAGCCAGTAGGCACTCTCTTCCATTCGATTTCTATCGTTGAGCCTCTACTAGGCAAATGGGAACTATTATTATCTAAGGGTGTGGGAAGGGAGAGAGAAGAGCAGAATAGGGCACAAGTTTGGATAGAAGTAATGACACCAGCCGCTGCTATCTGCTGGAGAAAAGAAGGGAGCCACCACTTACTGAGTGCCTGTTCCACTAGCTCTGTATAAGACACTGTATAAACACTGCTTCATGAAATACTGACAACCAGCTCATATGCATTTTACAGGTTAGAAAACCAAAAAGGCTCAGAGTATACATCGTCTACCCAAAGCCACACAGTGGTAGAGATAAAACAAGAATCTGGGTCTGCCAGAATGGAGCAAGAGAAAAGTCAACTTGTATTTCCTTTGCCTCTGCCAACTTCAGGTTGTTTTGGCCACCCCAATGAATCTCCTCCAGTAAGGGCCACAGGGCATCTTTTTCTGCCTTTTTTAGTGACCACAGCAAGCCTCAGAGGGGAGTGCAAAGAGGCACTTGAACTAGTAAGCTGAGAAGTCCTGATAGATGCCTCCTACCTCAGAGCAGTGAGTAACTACCAGAGAAGGAGGGATACAATCAGACTGTCCTGTTTCCTGTGGTTCAGAGCATGTGTTCTGGAAAGCTTTTCTTTCCTGGGATCTACATGTGCAAGTGAACTGGGCATGACCAAGACTGAGTACTTCTGCAAAGATAAGGATCCTGTAGGCTCTGCAGTCTAAAGAAAGACTACGTATCTGACCATAAACTGACACTGTGTTCAGACAAATGAAAAAACATGAGGGAGTACAGAGCCCTGTCCCACAAGAGACAACGCCACTCTGTTCCACACAGTTTCATCTCAGCACATCCAGCTCTGTAAACTGCTTTGGGAAATATTTGACGTAGGGCAACCTGAGATGAGGGCAGGAGATGGAAGGCTTTTGCTGCATGCAAAACTACTGTGTGCACAGCTTGGGGCTCAGTGGTATCCAGTTCCTTCCCTCTCTGTCTCTTAGTCTTAGGAATCAATTATGCGTTGTAAACTGACCATCAGACTCTTAGCCAGTAGACTCAAGATCTAATTATTTAGCAGGATGTTTCCTTTGTGCAGAAGTGCATTGCAAAATCTCAGATTCTTGATCAGATGCCTGAGCCCACTAACTTCTGCTTCGGTGAGGCCATGCAAGTAAGTGATGCCCTGGCGTTTGTCCATTTGAGGAATGTCTCTGCTAAGGTGTCAACAGAAGTAGCTCACTACTGCTGCCTCGTCTTCTCTCTAGTTCTCAATACTTTAGACACAGTGAGAGCTGGGGCAGGTAGACTGAGATGGGAGAGAGAATTTGTAGATACTTTGCTCCCTAGGAGAGAAGGTAGGAATGTTCTTAAGAACAAATTCAAAATAGATTTAAATTTCTTTTGGGTATTTTCTTACCTCATTCAGAACCTATTCCACCCTGATTGCCTATATCCCTCCCAAAATTTCTGTATCTTTATGTTTCCCTCTGGCTGAATATTTTTCTTTTGTGCCAGTATGAGCACTTGGTCTTGGGAACAAAGAGATCCATGATCCAGAGTTGCTGACCTACTCCCACACGCCTTGTCAAAACTTCCATGCTTTTGATATTACAAAAAGCAATCTGATTAACTTTAGGGAAATGTCAGAATTCTTTCGATTTCATTATGGTGTTTGTGTTATTTTTGCTTTTATATTTAGTATACATGGCATTGTCACATTTTAAAATACATTGTTAAGAAAACAAACGTATTTCTGTAACATATTCAGTATCCTGCCCTATTGACAGCCTCTTAGATGGCCTCCAGTGATTCCTGCCTCCTGGGAGTCAGACCTTCACGTAATTTCTGGCCCTTGAGTGTGGCTAGACCTAGTGACTTCCTTTGGGTAAAAATACAAAAAAAAAAAAAAGGTGTGATGTCACGCCCAAGGCTAGGTTTTAAAGAGATGGTAGCTTCCATGTTGCATGTCCTCTCTTCCTCTCTCTGGCAGATGACAGCTGCCACATGGAGAGGTCTATGTAAAGGAACTGCTAACTCTAGTCAACAGCTAGCAGGGATCAAATGCTTTTAATAGCTAGGTTAGTCTGCTTAGAACTGGACCCTCCTCTAGTCAAACACTGAGATGAACACTGAGATGATGAAGGTGCCTGGTAACACCTTCATTCAGCCTGTGAGGGACCCTGGATCAGAAGACCCAGCTAAGCCACATCCAGATTCCTGATCCATAGAAACTGGGAGATCGTAAATGTTTGTTGTATGAATCCCCTATGTTTGGTGGTAATTGGTTAGGCAGCAATAGGTACCTAATTACCCTATACATTAGATATTCTGAGCACTGAAACTCTCCCCAGGACATTCTTCTCTGAGCCTTGAATCACAAATACTTGACATTGTACCACCACTTCCCTTCTGAACCTGTGGAAAGGGTGAATAATCCATCACTACATTCTCTCTCCACACTCTAGGCAGTCACTTCCAATCAATCAGAATGAGCCACCCAGATAAAGTCATTTGTCCTCAGGAGCTGACAACATGAAAAGTGCTATCATATGACATCATCTGTCACTCAATGAAGCCCACAGTCAGCTTCCTGTGACTTCAGTTCCCTTACTCTGATTTTCAGGTACCTAACTACACCGAAAGCGTAAGACTACAGATAGAATTAATTTCTGGCTAAATCTCACCTTTGTTCCATCAGTAAAAAGCCCTTCATTACTTTGTCATTGTCTGTAGAAACGCCTGCCCATGATTGATGTTTTATGTACATTTCCTTATTTCATTAGTGTTCAGCCACCTTCAAATCTCACTCTCAAGGCTTTATCTTTGCTCCCTTCTTTAGAAATACTTATTCATTTCTCTAGGAAACCTAACAGTCACCTCTGATCAGGGTGTTTTATAACTCACATAGAAACAAGAATGAAAGTCTTTCAAGGCTCTTTCCTTGTTCAACCAGTGCATCTCAGAGTAAAGGGTCTTCAGTTGTATCCTACTATTAGTCCCAATTATACATGATTTGGATCTGGAAAAAGGAGGAGCTAAAAGCCATTATGGAACTCAAACCTTTTCTTCTAAATGAGTGGTCAGGATGCAAGATGCCTCTACATTCTCTTGTGGTGAGCAGCTGGGTGGATTTCTAAGCAGAAATCCACCCCTGAGAGGGGTGACCCACAGTTAGGGAGCTCCTTGATGGAAGACTCAGCCACTTCGAGGCTCTGGGAACCAAGACAAGATGGGCAGCAGGAAGCTCAAACCAACTTAGTATGAGACACAATCTCTTCACAGGACTAGCTTTGCACTATTTAAATTCAATGTCAAAGACATGGCATTTGAAACTATAACTATAATGTAATATCATTTGAAATTAAATCAGCAATTTTTAAAAATAACATTTTTATTATGCTCCCAGCTCTGCTTTCTGTTTTGGGGATTTGGGACAAATTACTTAATTCACTAAGCCTCCATTTCCACATGCTCAAATTGAGATTTAATAGAGTCTAACACATGGTGAGTACATACTAAATGGTATTTATTATGATTATCATCTGCTGAAGTAAATGACCAACTAAAAGCTGTGACCTAAGCTTTAGAGCCATGCTGAACAATACCGCTTTCTGTGATGATTAAAATGTTCTTAGCCTGTCTTCTCTAATACGGTAACTACCAGCCAAATGTGGCTACTGAGTACTTGAAATGTGGTTAGTGTAAGTGAGGAACTAAAATTTTAATTTTATTTTAGTTAATTTAAATTTATATAGCTACATATGCCCATTGGCCACAATAATGGACAATGCAACTTTCAAAGAATATCTTATTCAAGAATGAGCCTAGCATTCTCAACATTTATCCCCCAGGGAGAGCAAGTAGATTGCCTGCACTGGCCAGAGAACACTGCAAAATATAAACTTGACCTCTCAAGGAGTCTAACAGCCAATATTACTAAGAAAGCACTTTGTAAATGGGCATGGGATAGAGAGGAAAGTTCCTTCCAACAAAGATTGTGCATCTGGCCTACCATGAATAGGATATTCAGTTCCAGTTGTTTTGAAAAATAGTTCATTTTGTAGCCAGTTATCATTATTATTTAGTCACCCTAATGGCTACTGGCCATCTGAAGTCAGAGAGGATTCTCTGAGTGAAACTAAGGAGAGAGTAATAATTTAAAGCAATTAAAACCAAGTACTGAGCAATGAACACTGATTACCTTTATTGCCATTATGTGAAATGTAAGTTGTCTCCAATTCTCTAATATTGACACCTGTATATATTTCAGCTTATTTATTAAGCACTTATTATTATGCCAAGCTAAACACTAGAATATAAAGTGAAATGATTCTTGACCTCATTCCTCTCATTCTAATCAAAGTTAGAGATGCAACAAAGAACAGTGGTATAGGTTAAGAAGAACAATGTGATGGCATAAATGAGTCTGTAATCAACTGCATTTATTGGAGTCAGTGAAGGAGTTTGTGGAGCAAAGTTGTGATGGCATCATAGAATTTGCCTTCTCCAAAGTCTGTAAGGAAAGGGAGGGTGCCTAACACCTTTGAGCAGCATCAACAGTTCCTGATGAGGGAGCAAATCTGGGCAGAACATGGAAAGTGAGTGGGGACGAGAACACAAAAACGCTGTCCTAAGGAGTTTAGACTTTTATCTCTTAGAAAATGGGAAACCACTGAAGAATATCAAATAGGACAGTAACATTGAGATTTGTGTGTTAGATCACTCTGTTGCGTGGGAGATGGATTGAAGGGAGGGCAAAACTGGAGGCATGGAGATGGGTTAGAAACAACTGTACTAGTGTGGGAGAGAGATGAGGGTGTGGGTGGAAGGGAAGGAACAGATATGGGAATCAGCAACAGTTAACATTTTTGAAGTACTAAAAGAAAGTCTGGAAGCTTCTACAGCAGAATGAGCTGTATGGGAGAAAAGGTTTTAAATAAGACTGAAATACTAGATAGACTTGTGTTCCCCCAAATTTATATGTAGAAGTGCTAACCCCCAATAATTCAGAATGTGACTGTATTTGGAGATAAAACTTATACAAGTGCGATTAAGGTTAAAATAGATCATTAGGCAGGCCCCCAACCCAACGTGATTGGTCTCCCTATAAGAAGAAATTAGGTCACAAAAAAGCACAGAGGGAAGGCCATGTGAAGACCCCAAAGATGGCCATCTATAAGCCAAGAAATCAACCCTGCTGACACCTTAATCTTAGAATTCTAGCCTCCAGAACTGTGAGAAAATAAATTTCTTTCTTAAGCCACTTGGTCTTTGGTATTTTATATATTCGTCTATTTCTAAATCAATTTTCACACATATAGAGAAATGTTGGTGTTTATTCTAAAACTGCCATGTCTAGAAGGGGAAAACTCAGTTTTATCTTCAATTTCAAAAGAAAATCTTTTACTCCTACTCTTTTTCCTGGTCTTTATGGGAACACTAATTTGAACAAGAGAATCAGGGAACTAGAAGTTAGTGAGGGCAATAGTAATTAAAGGCATTTTCTGCAGGTTCCTAATTTCCATTCTAGAATTTTCTCATATAGAAATAAATATTAGGGGTGGGAATATTCTTAAGAAATTGCCTCCACTATCCTCAGGATTCTACCTTGAACAATGACACTGAAGCCACTCCTGAAAGTTCATGTACAGGCTGAAAACGGAAGCAAGGCTATGACATCTACGAAGGTGCCTCAAGGGTCAAGAACATTTAGAATCTTAAGGCTCATTTTTGTTATCTAACTTAAAACATTTTCTACTGTTATTTATGACTGTGTTAAAAATTACATCAATTTTCCTCTATAAAATCTACAAATCCAACGTTCCAGTACAAAATAAGCATTAAATTAACTTTTAACTTGCATCAAAATACTCATTGAATTCTCCCCTTGAATTTCTTCTGAGTCTCAAAAGGATTTTGTGTGTGTGTATGTGTGTGTATTTATTTTTGTGGCAAAATGAGATAAGGAGAGACAGAAATTGACATTCACTATGTGAAACTGAAAAATTGAGAGGCATGTTCTCTGAAAAAAAAAAACAATGATGTTTACTAAACCTAAATCCTGCCACTTGTCTGTCACATTCCCCAGAGGGAACCTCCATCAGAAAAAAAAGATGTATTTCTCTGCTTACATGGCTAATAGGCAATTCAAGGTAATTACAGCAAAAATAGATCTTTTAATTTCCTCTCTTTCCTCAGTACTGAAAATATCACCATTCACCCAGTTGATCAAATCTCAAAACAAAATTTCTTTTTTTTTTTAAGTTTTAGTTTAGTTTCAAGTATATAGTACATAGTTAGACATCCATATATTGTTCATAAAACGATTCCACCAATTACTCCCTCGCTCCCCTGACCCTCCACCTAGCCCTCATATTAATGCTAACTGCATTTCCTATGCCATGATCCCCATCCCCATGACCATGTATCAACTACTAATTTATACTTCTTTAACCCTTCATGCCATTCTCCCAGCCCCTCATCCCCTTCCCCTCTGTTTGTCGGCAAATTTTCCACTATATTTGAGTCTGTTTTTGATTAGTTTGTTCTTTTTGTTCCAATTCCATATAAGTGAAATCATATGGTATTTACCAAGATTCGTTCTTGATTCCACCCTCTTTTACTCTCCTACAATATTCACTCCTTCAGTCATTCCCATCACTGCCACCTCCAAAATGTATCCTATCTTTCCATTTCATGGGTCTCTCATTGCTGATACTTAAGCTCAAGGTCTCACCACTTCTGCTCTGACCACGGCTACATCTTCTTAACTCACCTTTCTGCTTCATTCTTCTTCTCTCCAGCCTGGTCATCTTAGTAATCAAATGGAATCTTTTCACAACATAAAAGATCATCCCATTCCTCTGATAAAAATCCTTCAATAGTTCCTGTTTTGCTTTGGATAAGTCCAAATATTTTACTGTACCCTACAAAGCCTGCTATAAGCTGTCCATTGCCTTCATTTCTACCTCAACTGCCATCATTCTCTTTCTGATTCATCAGGACCCACTGACGCTGGCCATATTTTAGTTCCTTGAATTAGACATGCCCTTTCCCTTTCAGGGCATCTGAGCTTACCATTCCCTGTGCCTGCAACGCTCTTCTGCTAGCTTGTGTGTGTGTCCAGCTCACTCACTGCTCAGGTCTATGCCTCAAACGTAGTCGCTGAAGACAGCCCTTTGCCATTAGTCTCTCTCACATATATATAGACATCTTAGAGCACCTACCAAGTTAATTTGTATTTATTCATGTGCTTTCTCATTTGTCTCATCCCCACCAGAATGTAAACCCTCACGAGGGCAGGGATATTCTATCTTCTCTGTCTCTACCTCTACCACTGTGCTATGTCCATGGCCAGTGGTTGGTAAACAGCCACTGAACAAATGTGACCTCAGAGTAGGGACCGTGGCTACTTTTCATTGAACCTAACATAATGAAGCACTTTTTGCCTATTGCTCTGAAAATGAAATGAGAAAAATAAATACTTTTAAACTTTTAATACTTCACAAAGCAAATTAAGATGCAAATTGGCTTTGAAGAACTGTTGCTAAGAAAACTTCCTGTCCTAACAAGTTTCCCACTCACAGAGCCTAATAATTGTGTCAGTTACCTGTCTATACGGAGTCTGAAATAGCCTACTGTTCCCAGCTTTAAGCATGGATGCCATTAGCAGCCCATGATGTACAGCAAAATCCCACCAAATTTTTATTATTGTAGGACTTAATTTGTTTTTTCTAACTAACATTTTAATTTCAAAAAATTACTGAGCACAAATTCATTTCAGGCACATGGGACACCAAACAAACCTACAGGGTGAAAGAGAACGAAATCATGGTATAGCTGCCTCTTCCAGTGACTATGCTGTGTTGTGCTGTGAAATAGACTTTCAGACTGTCTCACACAGAATCTCAGAAGAATTGTCAATACATAGGTTGAAATCACCAATGACAGCAGGAGCTAGATGAATGGAGAGAACAAAAGGGAATTATAAGAAAAATGTAATAAAGATCATCCTACTGCTGTGTGCATGTGGCTGCAGCATATCTAGTGAATTCCTGGATGGAGGAGGAAGGTGTTTATTTTGTGTCTGCTCCATCATTTCCAGACTCTGGGGTTCCTGTGTCTAGTAAAACAATAAAGGACTTGGCAACCTGACAATTACTACCCCGGACAACATCAAAACCTTCCTTACCATCTTAAGTAAGCAACACTTTTGATAAGATATTGTCACAGTATCAGGAACTATTCGCTAATTTCTCAGGAAAAAAAAAAACAGGTTAATCTCTTTTAAACAGATAAACTTTTGCTTTATTAAATGGCCCACATTAAACATAATTTAGCCCACTGTTAATAACTTAGGTTCAGCATAATCAAGTTAAATATTTATGTTGTGTCCTTAATGTGTCTCATAGCCTATCTTAACAGCCTCAGAGCACTGCTGTTTGAATTTTTCTGACTTCCAGGGTTTGGTTCATTATCTAACTGTCAACTGGAAATGTTCTGCTTTTGTTTATGCAGTCTGTAATTCTTTTCTCCCACTTTCTAATGTGTTGTGGTCTGGAAATCCTTACTACTAAGACAACTATTCTAATTTAATACAATACACATTGATTACGGCCCTTTTCATTGCATAAATACATACACTCAGTGTTTTGACTTTGTGGCATCTATTTTGGCTGTTCAGAGGCTGTTGCTGCTGATTAGATTACCAATAATATTTTAAATGTTCACAGGTACAGGATAAGTGACCTCTAGATAAGTGAAATACTGCTATGTTTGAAATTTTTGTTTAAAATCCATTTGGTCTGAGGAAGGAAAGAAACAAAATGCAACAATGTGCAATCTGCTGATACAGTCACTGTTATAACCTGTGGTACTAATTGTCTTCGTCATCAGCATCACCATTATTGAATGTCACTTCTTTGCAAATTCACTCCCCTATTTAATTGGGCCAGAAGCATCACAGAAAACCATTTCACATTGAAATCCTCAAATCCAATTCTTCTTTGAAACTTTAAAAAAATTAGACAGAAATAAGGCATTAAATACATTATTTTTTTAACTACCTACTATTAAGCAAAACAAACAAAAAAATTGAACACACATGCTTAAAGGCAAATCACGTGAAAATTACTGGTTCCCAGAGAAGATGAAAATAAAATGGCATAAAACAATGTAACTAATTCACAGTGGAAATGCCAACTGCTTGTCAGAATATTATTTTACAACCATCCACTAGCTATGTTTCTCCTCTTAGATGAAAAAATAATAATAATAAAGGTAACTTACTATATTTGATATCCTTATAGTCAACTTTATCAATTCAAGTGTAGGAAACAGATAATACCATTTGAGAAATCAAACATTTTCTATTTAGTAGGGATATACTCAATAGTCACTCACTGACATTAACCCTGGTGTCTGGCCTTGACCTTTATTTGGTTTAATTCTACAGTCAACAGCCTATGACTCAGCTGAGTGGTAGAGAAAATTTCTATGGATAATCCAAAAAGTGATAACTGAGAATTTACTGAATGATATCCCAATGATATGTCTGAACACCATTCTCTCTCTGTACAATTAATTTATCTTCTCTATTCTTCTCTCTCCTACTCTTGAGGACATAATTCAGTCTCCAGCAACAAGGTTCCTGTGGAATCTAATGTGGTGACCACATAAGGATCTAGGACAGCTGCTTCATATTGAACAGCAGTAAAATCCTTAGGATATTTGCAGAAATAAAGTAGAATTAAAAATCCAAATGTATAAAGCAGATTATTCACTTAAAAGCAGAAGTCTTTTAAACAATGAATTCATAGGGCATGGGCATTCCTTAAATTAAATTCTATGATCACAGAAAGTATTTGGGAGAGTTGTTTTAGTCAAGTGTCTGAGAACATGGACTTGAGAATTAGACTGTCTGGGTTTGAGACCAGACTTGTGTGACCAGGGGAAAATTACTTATCTCTTCCAGCCCCCTACCTCGGTTTCCTCATTTAAAAATGTTGATAGCAATAGAACTTACTCATCAGGTTGTTGTGAAAATTAAGTCATCTGATACATTTAAAGTACTTAGGACAACTCCTGAAGAATTTAAGTGCTATGTAAGTATTGGCTAAAAACACCCTTTATATAAAGATGATCTCTACAAATGGGTTTTTAGTCTGTGACATTTTAAACAAAATGCTGCTGCTGAAATGGTCAGAAAACCAGAACAACTGGGCAAAGAAAGAAAAAAGATGTGTAATTTCTTGTAGGTATTCTTAACCCTAACTGCAATAAATGAATTTCTGTGAACAGTACCATAAATTTCATCCGCAGCACTCAGCCTTGTTTGCAGCCTACCCCGAATGATGGCAGATCTTCACCACCTAAGTGACCCTGAAGATGCGGCTGGCTGAGCACAAAGTGCTTGATAATGACAGAAACCATTCAGCTGTGCTGTGCATGTAACCAGGGCAAGAAGCTGCTGCTACACAAGGGCAAGTAACTTGAGAAATCATTATTACTACAACAAGAATAAGCCAATGAGTCTGGCTGCTCCAGAGTCCAGAGCTCTATGCACTCTTGCTGCGGTCCTACCATTCTTTCCTGTTGGCCCTCCATGTACTTGGTAAATGCATTTATTAAAATGCTCCCACTGTGTCTATCTTGGTATTTCTACAGGTGAACTTCCAGGACCACCTACAGCAGACTCATCTGCATGTTTAAAATCCAGGTTTTAGGGCTCTCCTGAGTTGAAAGATTCTCTAATGGTGGAGCCAGGAATTTTAGACTTTTGAAGAAGAAACCTAAAAGATACATAGAGTCGCTATGTTTGAGAGTCACTTTGGTATGTGAAGGCTTTAAAGATAGCAGTATTGACATTTTGGATCAGATAATTCTTTGTTATCAGGGTTGCCCTGGGCATTGTAAGAAGCATCATTATCCCTTGCTTCCACCCACCAGACACTAGCAGCACCACCAACACCCCTGTTGTAACAACCCAAAACATCCCTAGACATTACCAAATATTCCTTAGAGGGCAAAATCAGTCTTCAATTAAAACCACTGAGCTAGTCTGTCCTTAAACACGCATGGGGCGGAGGCTCAGATGACTTACTCAACAAAGCTGTGAGCCTCGTGTATTCACCTATGTGCTGCCCAGTGCATGTGCACCCCATACACCAAGTCTCAGATTTATTTGTATTTCCCACACCTTACATGAGGTTGGACTCAATTTGTTAAGAGTCATAATTTGAGAATTCAAAGGGGTTTTATTTTGAGCTTCCCATTGCTAGCTGCTCTGACATCAAACCATACCAAGAGAGTTTTAAACCAAGGAGTAAACCCCCATTCCCACAGACCTGTCCTCTGATGTTTGAACAGTTTAAGGGAACTAATCCCTGTGCATTTAGTAGTTTCAAATATCCATACTAGTGTAATGATAACACACGAAAGGCAACCTGTTTACAATAAGAATAAGTACTATGTTTATAGATGAGAAGGCACTAATGAATGCTAATACAATCATATCTATAATTTCCTATATGCTTGCTTCCTGTATATTGGCCAGTGAGTTGATTCATATGGATTATTTGAATTAATCCTCTCAATTACCCCACTGTACTGGTACTATTATCATCCCCACTTTATTTGTAAGGAAAGAAAAGGCTTAATGATATGAGTAACTTGTCCATGATCACACAACCATTTTATGGTTGTAGTCAATTTATTCTTAAAACATTTTCAGTGAAGATTATAAATAGGGAATACTTCCTAACTCATTTTATGAGATTAAAGCCACATAAGGAGAATAGAGAAAAAGGCAAAGAATAACTGATTTGTGAGTATAAATTTAAAAAAACAATAAAATAATGGCAAGCTGAATGTAAGAGTAAGAGAAAGATATTATGTCAAAATCTAATTTAGCATATTTCAGAGATTTTAAGATTAGTACAAAGTATACTTTCTGATTTTGAACCAACCATATTAATGGAATATTGTAGAAAAACATATAATGTTCTTAATAGATGCAAAAAATATATGTATTTACCTATCCATTTTCTTCACACACACACACACACACACACACATACTCACAAAACCCTAGCAAAAGGAAGTAAAGAGAACTTACTTAAATCATATTCAATGATAGAATATTGGAAGAAATCTCTTTAAGGATTAAAACAAGTACATACACTATCATTAGTACTATTCAACAACCTTACTGTGCAATATAGCAACAAAAAAAAAAAAAACCTGTCATTATTTGCAATATATAAAATTTCTTGCATAGAAATTCCAAATGAATCCAAAGACAAAGAGAAATATTAAGGATTTTACAAGATGGCTGATTCTAAAATCAGCATCTAACAAAGCAAAAGCATTTTTATATCCCAGTAGTAAAGGATTACAAAACAAAGTTTAAAAAATAACTAGATTTAAATAACAGCAGGAGCAACAACAAACAAACCAGGAAAAGGTATTGACAAAAGATTAAAAGACTTAATTTTTTTTAACATTTTGAACTTTAAGCTAATAGTACTCCTGATCTCTTGGCTCATAAATCAATATTAGTGCGTTTACTTCCCTTGCTACTTCAATTCCATAAAACCCATAGAGAAACATCCTCATGTGTTTGACGTATATCCTTTTGTTTGTAAGAATTCTTGTAAGGTGTAGATAGTGCTAGTTCATGTGCATGTATATTTATCTGACAAATGGTAATGTGCTTATTGATTCCATTCTTTCTTTTAGTTAGCACTGTGTTTTAAAATTTATCCATTTCAGGAGAAAATAACTTTTATTGAAATTAAAGAAGACCTGAATAAATAGACCATGATCAAAGATAAAAAAGATACTATAAAGATGCAGATTATACTGAAATTAACCTATGAATTCAGCATAATGCAACAAAAAACCTAGTGTTTCTGTTTAACTTGACAAGTTAATTCTAAACATTAAATGGAGGGTAAAAGGAGAAAGAATAATGAAGACACTCAAAAGAAGAATAATAAGGAATAAGGAAGGGAGACTTACTCTATTACACAACAACACACTTTAACAGTAAGCGAGATTATGGAGTGTTGGGGCCAAGATAAGTACACAAACCAATGGAAAAGTGTAGTCAGAAACATGCCACTGTGGCAGATACTTTAATTTGGCTCACTCAATACTTAATTGTTTATTAGTATTTAGAAAAATACCTACATGTAGCAAATCCTAAACAGAAGCAAGAGAATAACAAATACAAATACAAAATTTTAGTAAGAAACTACCTCTTGGGAGGAAGAGTCTTGAGATGCAATTAGGGAGAGACATAGTTAATTATTAATAACGTCTCTGCTTTAGCTGAATAGTAAATACATGAGCATTCATTTTATTTTTATCCTTTGTACCTTACATATAGATACCATATATTGTCATATGCATGAAATAGTTCATAAAATTGCCATGATTCTACACCAAACTCTGTTTTCAAAAACACTGCCATGAAATTGGTCAAGGTTGTTCTGTATTATAAAAAAGAGATAGATTTAGAGATGTGGAAATATGGAAAGAGATAAATGGATTCGACTAAGTTCTAAACCTTCTGGAGGGAGTAAATATACTTTGAAATCTGTAAACATGCAGATGGCACAAGTTTCTTGCAGCTAACAAGAACTATAAGCACCACAGCCACCAAGACATTGGAGGTGATCTGCAAAGCAAACTTCTGAAGCTGTCACTGGCAAACAACCAACAAACAACAAACAAACAACTGATGTATTCCGCCGTGAGCAAGCATAAAACAATATTTTTACTGCAAATATAATCCATATTCCACCAGCTGCCTGGTGAGCTTCCTCTTTCTGGCACAAGTTAGAAAATAGGACTTGATGACATCACAAATTATTTTTAAAGTCAATGACCTCATGTGCTACTGCCTTAGGAAAAAAAAAGGCCAACAAAATGTCAACTACTATCAGAAAAGCTACAAAATATTACACTCTCATTTTGGAGATCAAGGGTCCTTCTGCATTTGGTAGACTGTGTGCAGTTCGAATTGCTGCACTTGAAGAAAAATGTAACAGTCCTGGAGAAGATTAAAAAGGATCAAATATAGTGATCAAGAGAATGAAGTTTTGTCCAATGAGGTCTCACTTTGGACAAAAGGAAATACAAGAGTTTGTCAATCTGTAAATGAGATTTGAAAAGGAATGTAACTGAAATGTATCAATTTATTCAAAGGTATGGATAGGGCATCTCAAAGCTTGACAAGAGGAAACCACCATAAATTGAAAGCCTCAAGCGCAGTGGCTACTAAGATAGGAGCTTTCTCACACACATTGATTTTATTTTTAAAAGATTATAAGCTCCCCCAAAAAAGTTTATAAGCAATTTTTATATAGAGTAATCATGTGAAACTCATTACTCCAAAATATGCTAAAGAATCAATATTTAAATGGGCTACTTTTTTTTTAACCTTTTCTGACTCTTGTTCATACTTCTACTGCATTGACTTTCTTACACATTAATCTTCTGTAGTCTTCTTTAAACTCTTTGAGAATATTATCACTTTTTTAAAAATGTTATTTAGTTTTAAAATTTTTATTTTTCTCTTAAAGATGACATTTAATATTTTTATATTAGTTTCAGGTTTATTAGAATAGTGGTTAGACATTTATATAATTTACAAAGTGATCCCCCTCATTGGCCTAGTACTCACCTGGCACTACATATAGTTATTTCAATATTACTGACTGTATTCCCTATCCTGTACTTAATATCCCCACGACTATTTTGGAACTATCAATTTGTACTTCTTACTCCTTTTATCTTTTTCACCCAATTCCTCAATTCCCCTCTCATCTGGCAATCACTAGTTTGTTCTCTGTATCTCTGAGTTTTTTTTGTTGTTTGTTATTTTATTTATTTATTTTTTAGATTCCACATATAAGTGAAATCATATGGTATTTGTGTTTTTCTGTCTGACTTATTTCACTTAGAATAATACCCTCTAGGTTGACCCAGTATCATTACTTCTTTCTCATCTTTTATGTACCTGACAAGTTTTGAGCACTTAAGATGTACTTACTAAATGAAATTATGAATGACTAAATAGTTTCAGGTAAAACCACAGGTACATTAAAGGTCCAGTAATGGAATAAAGGGTTTTAGAGGACATGCCTAACCTTTGATACTAATGTTGAATAAAGAAATTTACACAAGGATGCTCTTCTGTAACAATGAATTTCCTGTGGGGGACAGCAGACTGAGCAGTATGGGGTCCCCTGGGTTTAACCCCAGGTGGCAGTTCTATGCTTTGTACTCACTAACAGAAAACATACCTGAAAACATACACAACATAAAACACATCTCTATACAGCAGATAGCAATGAGTTGGAAGGTCTCATTTAATCTTCCTCCAAAATGTCTGCATGAGTCAAAGACTAATAAAGGAAAAGGTCAACATGGGTTTCAGGCAATGGACAAAGCACGTGAAAGAGTTGATCAATGAACTAATTTCAAACAGCAACCATGATAGGCATTATTTCCAGGGTTGTTAAACTAGATTAATTTAGGTCAAAGAGTTGGAATTTATTGATTTTTCTATCCTCACCTCATATAAGCCAGACATTGAAAAACCAATTAATTCAATGTGGAATTATTGTGACTAGAAAAAGCTTCACACCTAGTAGAATGTAAGTGGTTCCCATGGTCAAAAATTGATGCATATGATAGTTGACTCTATCTGAAGACTAGTTCCATTGTCACCTGAAAATCAGACTTAAATGCAACATTTTTGCAAAGCTCAGGAATGGGAATCTGAAATAATAGAAGCTTTTACAGCCCAGAGGGAAGGAAAAGTGTTGGAACAGCAATTTTTCTCAAACGATGCAACTACAGGATTAGGGCTGGCAGGTTAAATGTAAGTGTACTGTTTTCAAAACTATGTTAATGTAATTCAGTAATATCCTTTGTATTCCCAAGATATCAAGTTGTTCCTCCTTTAAACTTAAAGCACTTTGCTTTTTTCCTGCTGTACTTCAGCTTTGTACATTGGCATCTATAATTTTTACAGGCTCCTACTGTGACATTTATCTTGGCTTTCTCTAAAAAACTCTTTCAACCATGAAGAGAACACGAACTTATTCTCATCTGAAACTGCAGAATTAATATTTGTGAGCCACCTATAAGTTAAATGAGAGGCAACTGTTACATTAGCATTTTACAAGCAGCCAAATCTGAAGTAGGACCAGGAAAAGCACTATGAGTGAGCCTAACCCATTGACTTAGCAGTGGAAATAATTGCTATCTTCAGTAAGTCATTTGTTACCTAAAATATATGTTGCTGGCTCACATGATGCAAAAACCTTCCCTGACCTACAAACTTCCTAGTCTCATCACAAAAGGGTCAATGTTCTTCTTTTCATTTTAAGTTTTAAATTAGATTAGTAATACATGAACACATACTTAAGTCTTCTTGGCAGTTCAGCTAAATTCTCTATGATCATCCTCCATCCTTTCTCCTCTTTCTTCCCAGAGGTTAAATTAGGTTTGTCTCTGCCCAGACCCACCTACACACATGTATGTATACACTCATATCTCTCTGTGAATGTATATAAATGCAGCAACAGAAACTATATAGTAAATCAACACATATATATGTCAACTTTTTTTCCCCACTCAGTGCATCTTGGAGATTCCACTGTGTTGGGCTAGAACAGATCGAGCTCAATCCCTTCAACTACTTCATAGATAGGTTCTCATGGTACAGAAATACCTGTTATGTGGCATGAACACTTGTATGCTTACCTTCTGTCAGATATACTGAAATAGAAATGCTGGGTTGAATAAAAACTTCCAATGTACCTTCTAAAGTGGTGCTATCAATTTACAGTCCCAATCCCTCCACCACACCACAGTGTGTGAGTCCCAGTCACTCCACCTTTTAACCTATCCTTGATATTGTCAATATTTTTATTCACTTTGACCCATTCTTTTTGGACCCCTGTTATTCATTTTTCTCAGCAGGAATAGGGAAAGTGGGTCTAAAAAATGGAGAGGTAAGAAAGCAATTTAGACTCTTTTCTGAGGCTGCCAGTGGTTGAGGAGTTTATTAAGTCACATTTCACAAAACAAACAATATTTACCTCCTCCTCCCTAGATTTTCCAGATGTTGGCTGGAAATCTCACTCATTCACTTCACATATGACCCTCTCATCTTAGACCAACTCTAAAAATGTCCCATCAGAAGGTACTGTGTGCTCCAGAGAACCTGTGATAGAAGGTATCATAAAACCAAAGAAACACCTTTATCTTATTGCTGCTATTTCTATCTCCTAAAGGACCACTAATAATGACCCTTCTTTTGGAAAGAAGTCTTGTTTATGTCATACAATATTTAACAGACCTCTGCTTTCCAAAAGCCAACTGTTTGAGCTACCCTGTCACTTTAAGTAGCTTCCTAAATTATTCATTGAATTTTTGTGATTTTTTCCTGTATATGTTCAAGAAGTTATCAATAAATCTATTTAAATAAAATGTACAAAGAAAAAGTCCCTTAAAATAATATTTTGAGATATGATGCAGAAAAGTGTTGGAGACACGTTTAGAGTTGTGAGTTTTTCTTTTCTTCAATGAGCTTCAGTAAAAGCACAATGAAAACATTAGCGACAACAGTGGCACATTTTTAAACAGTAAATTAGATCATCATTAAAGTCCAAATTTCATAATCAAGGTCAGCCTCCAATACGCTAAGAGGAAGAAAAAGTGAAATCCTACAGCACTGTATATCTGCAACTTATGTCAGATTTGAAAAAAACCTTTCTCAAAAAAAAAAAAAAAAGGCTAACTTTATTGATGCAAGGAAGGTAGTTTATAAGAAAAAATTTAACTCTCTCTGAGCTACATGACCACTCTTAGTGAATTCTATACTTCATTAATGTAAGATATTCACTGGACTAAAAAAAATGTTCCCTTGCTTTCTCACAAATTTCCATATTGACTCATACTAATAAAGTAGAAATAAAACTATAATGTGTCTGGGGTCCCTCATGGCTTAACTTTTTAAAAAACTTAAGACATATGGAAAGATTAACCTCCTTGGCCTCCTGCATCATCTCTCTCAACAACTGTTCTAAGGGAGTGTTAGAAAAGGCAAAGGATCAGTGGTACACAATGCAAAACAAATTCCTGCAGTGTCCCATTTCAAACATAAAGTTCTGTTTCCTTCCCAAGAAATCAAAGCCACTGGGCATTTTGATGGTAGAAAATGAGATTATTGTGGAGATGCTACTATTGAAATTCTCAGGTTTCAATGATAAAGTATGTCAATAGCTTAAAGGAAAAGAAGTCACCGGATATTCAAATCATACTCAGGTCACATTATCTCAAGTATTTTTAAAACTTTAGTCTAGGACCAAATGGCTTCACTGGTGAATTCTACCAAATATTTAAAGAAAAATTAATAAAAATACTTGTCAAACTTTTCCAAATTACTGAAGAGAATGAAATACTTCAAAATTTATTTTATAAGGCCAGTGTTACCCTGATACCAAAACCAGACAAGGACAATATGAGGTAAGAAAATCACAGGCCAATATCGATGATGAAAATTGAGTAAAACCCCTCAAAAATATTAAAAAACTGAATATAACAACACATTAAAGGATCATACACCATGATCAAGTGAGATTTTTCCCAGGGATGCAAGGATGGTTCAATATCAACAAAATCAATGGCATATACTACATTAAAAAAAATGAGAAAACATAATTATCTCAATAGATGCCAGAAAAGCACTTGAAAAAATTTGACATCTATTTATGATAAAAATGCTCAACAAAATGATTATATAAGGAATGTATTTCAACATAAGACAATCCCACAGCTAATATCATACAATGGAGAAAAGCTGAAAGCTTTTCCTCTATGATTAGGAATAAGACAAGGATGCCCACTTTCATCCCTTCTATTCATTATTGTATTTGAAGTCCTAGACAGAGCAATTAGGCAAGAAAATAAATAAAACACATCCAAATCAGAAAGGAAAAATAAAATTGTCTTTTCTTTTTACAGATGATATTATCTTATATATAGCAAATCCTAAAAAGACTCTAAGATACTATTAAAACAAATTCAGTAAAGTTACAGGGTACAAAATTAGTATTTAAAATATGTTTTATAAGCTAATAAACTATAAAAAGGAAATTAAAGAAAACAATTCTATTTACACTTGCATTAAAAATAATAAAATATCTAAAAATAAATCTTTTCAGATTTTTTCTTATTTTTTCAATTACAGTTGACATACTATATATTTCAGGTATAAAACATAGTGATTAGATATTTACATAACTTATAAACTGATCACCCTGATAAATCTAGTACCCATTTGACACCATACATGGATATTACAAGACTATTTATTATATTCCCTATGCTGTACTTTATATCCTGTTACTGTTTCATACCTAGAAATAAATTTAACCAAGGAGATGAAAAACCTATATACTAAAGACTGTAAGATACTGATTGAAGAAATTGAAGACACAAATAAATGGGAAGCTATTCCATGCTCATAAATTTGAAAAATTAATATTGTTAAAATGTCCACACTACCCAAAGCAATCCACAGAATCAATGTGATCTCTATCAAAATACCAACAATATTTTCATAGAAATAGAAGAAATAATCCTAAAACTTGTATGGAATCATAAAAGATCCTGAATAGCCAAAGTAATCATGAGAAAAAAGAACAAAACTGGAGGCATCATACTCTCTGATTTCAAACTATATTGCCCGGTGTTGTCATTAAAAAAAAAAAAAAGATACAAATATCAATGGAACAGAATAGAGAGCCCAGGTTAAACCTAAACATATATAATCAATTAATTTGTAACAAAGGGGCCAAAAAATATACAATGGGAAAGGCTGGTCTCTTCAATAAATGTTATTGGAAAACTGAACAGTCACATGCGAAAGAATGAAACCATAGTTTGACATCATACACAAGCATTAACTCAAAATGGTATACATAGAATTGAACATAGACCTGAAACCATAAAATTCCTAGAAGAAAACACAGGTAATAAGCTCCTTGACCTGGGCTTTGGCAGTGATTTTTTTGGATTTGATGTCAAAGCAAAAGCAACAAAAGCAAAAATCAAACAGTGAAACTAAATCATTCTAAAAACCTTCTGCACAGTGAAGGAAACATTCAACAAAATAAAAAGGCAACATATTCAATGGAAGAAAATATTTGCAAATCATATATCTAACAAGGGGTTAATATCTAAAATATGTAAAGAACTCATACAACTCTGTAGCAGGAAAGAAATGGTTTTAAAATGGGCAGAGAATCTAAGTAGACATTTTTTCAGAGAAGACATACAGATGGCAAGAGGTACGTGAAAATATGTTCAACATCACTAATTTTCAGAAAAATACAAATAAAAACCACAGTGAAATATCACCTTGCCCCCGTCAAAATGGCTATTATCAAAAAGAAATAAGTGTTGGCAAGGATGTGGAGAAGAGACTCTTTGTGCACTGTTGGTAGAAATGTAAATTGATATACCCATTATAAAAAATGGTATGGAGGTTCCTCAAATTTTAAAAGTAGAACTAGCATATGATTCAGCAATTCTACTTCTGGAGATTTATCAAAAAAAAAAAAAAAAAGAAAGAAAAAAATAAAGTACTAACTCAAAAATTATCTGTACTTCATTTTCCTTGCAACATTATTTACAATAACCAAGACATGAAAACAATCTGAGTGGCTATCAATAAATGAATGGATGAAGAAAATGTGAGACACACACATACATACACACAGGAATATTCAGCCATAAAGAAAAATGAAATGTTGCTATTTCCAACAACATGAGGGTATTAAGCTAAGTGAAATAAGTGAGACAAAGACAAGTACCATGTGATTTAATTTATAGGTGAAATCTAAAAAAAAATGAAAAACATGAACTCAGATGTAAAGAACATATTGGTGATGTCCAGAGTTGGGTAAAATGGGAAAAGCTGGCCAAAGGGTACATACAAACTTCCAGTTATAAAATAAATATCATGGGGATGTAATGCACAGCATGGTGACTATAGTTAATAATACTGTATTGTATTTTGAAAGTTGCTATGAGAGTATATCTTAAAAGTTCTCATCAAGAGATAAAAAATTTATAATTATGTGTGATGATGGATGTTAATTAGACTTTTTGTGGTGATCATTTTGCAATACCTGCATATATTGAATCATTATGTTGTACACCTGAAACTAATGTTATACATACATAAATTATATTTCAATTAAAAACTTTAGTGAAAATCCTAAAATATACTCTATGAATTCATGTTCACATTTTTTCACTAAAATTTTTCCTCTAAACTACAACTCATAATTTATTATTTACTTTAAAACACTAAATCACAGAAAAAACTGTCTGAATTAACTGGGTCTGTGTGAATGCTAGGAAAGAATAATGAATTATATAATCTTAGAGTTGGAATGGATCTGAGAAGTTTTCCCACTCATCTTCCTTTCCAAAGAAAAAAGAAAACACCCCGACTGAATAATCTTAGATTAAGGTTTTTCCTCCATGTGGACATTTTATTTTGCCTCAAATGAATGTAGAAAACCCAAAACCATAGGTTTGAAGTATTTTGTTTTCATTTGTTCATTATAGAGGATTTTGTTTATCTAAAGTATTTAGGTAAGAATACTAAAATCTTTAAAGTATAGAACTTAATATCTGCACACATGAAGACAATTATCATAAAGAAAATTAAGGGAGAGAAAGTGAAACCCTTCTAGGAGCGGAGCTTGTTAACCTGAGACAGTGCCTAACTAGTACTGTTACCAAGTGCTCACATGTTAAGTGTCACTGTGTCATCTGACACATAATAAACTTATTCACTTTGATGACACACGAGAAATGGAGACAGATGTAGGAAAAGAAGGAAATGTTCCATAATTCTATCTGTATGATGAATAACAGGTTTTGCCTAGAAATTCCAGATTGTTCAAGAGTATCAGGGTGGCCTTCTACTATATGAACCAAGGACAAAGACATGAACTATCCCCTTAAGGAGCTTACTCCACAAAGATAATGAATACATGGCAGCTTTTTCTAATTGATGGCTGGGATAGACAAGGGGGAGGAGGTGAGGCCAGAGAGATTACTTTGGCTAGAAGGAGAAAGGATTTCAAAGGCCTCACCAACATAGCATTCCAGCCTGCTGGAGGCCTGCCCTTTTGTTATTTTCTTTGAAGCAGAGCTCCTACCAAGACTCCTTAGTAAGAACAGGGGAAGGGATACACAACTGTGACAATTCTTTAGTGTCAGGCTCCAGTTTCATGTTTATATTAGTGAATCTGGACCTACTCCCTTCCCACCTCTAACTTTCATTATGATGCCTTTAATTGGTGACTGGTCCTTCTTGGAGATGAGAGGAGATTTGCATGAATGGATAATTATTCATTTCAGACAGCCTTGAAGAAACCTCAGTGATGTACTACCACAGAATAGCCAGCTTCAGAAAATAAAATCCAGGTTTGTTTTTTTAAAGTCATCATCCTAAAATATATTCTTTAAGGAGGAAAGAATAATAGTCACAAATACCCACTGAAGAGAGCACTCATAAACACACAAAATTGTAGCTATGAGCAGGATTCTCTATTACTACCAATCTACTAATCGTCGCAGTTTAAATCTCTTTTGATCCTGAATTGGAACTATCTTACATACTCTGGCTCCGTAAAACAAGATTGGGGCTAAATTCAAGAAAGAGAATTTACTTAGCTAAATTAAAGAAGATAACATTTTGACACTATTTTGCTTTTATAATGAACACCCAAGGACTCACACATCCATATACTTACATATTCACATTGGGGCTTAGTTGCATATTCTCCTCTGGACCCTTGCATCCATCAGAGGCACTAACTAGTCAGTTCCTATGGAATCCAGTAAAAAGAGTGTTGAGCATTGTGGAATAATAAAAATGAAGCCTGAGAATTCTGGTACCAGGTTTCCGCACTGGTTCTGCCACCAGTCGGCTGTTGATTTACTTAGCTTCTATGAGTCTCAGTTTTACCTTTGTTAAATGTGGATGTCAATAGATGACATTAGAGGGATATTGGGAGGTCAAATATAATTAAATATTTCCAAAAGTGTTTAATAAACCACATAGCTCTTGCGTAGTTTTTGTAATTACTAAATTGCCTTTAAAAATATTACCCTCTTACCACTAGAAGATGGCAAGGTCCCACTTTCAGGGGCAGCATTTTTAATAACTAGTTAAAAACAAACAAACAAACATGCAATAGTGAGTGCCTGTAGACTGCTATCTTTCAAAATCAAGAACAAAAGCCCATCCTCAGTTCCAACGCTAGATCCAACATTATCTCAAATCTGAAGGAAGGCTAAACCACGGAAAGGACCACATTGGATGCCTAAAGTATCATTTTCTTAAAAACAAAAACTTTCAACTAAGCAAGCTCAGGGGTTTGAAATGATAGTATTTCAAAGCATTAATTCAGTTTCTGATGTTTATTTTATTATTTTCTTTTGCCTTAACTGTCAAGAAGCCCAGAACTAAGTTTTATGTCTAGTTTGAAAAGGATGCTTGGCCTATGCTTTTTGCTAGAACTTTCCTCCTGACTCACACCTTATTCCCCTTTCATTAATGTCTTTTCAAAAGAACACTACTGAATTTGTGGCTTTTATCATAAGCCCAGAGAGTCAGAAAGGCAAGTTATAAAGAATGAAGAAATAGCCGCACATTTTCTTTAAACATAAAAAGAGACCAAATTGTGAGTCTAGTAGAACTTCAGACTACATAGTTGGCATCAGAAAACTCACTGTAGAGTAATGGATATATGAAAATGCTCAACTTCACTAATTACTAGGGAAATATAAATCAAAACCATAATGAGATACTGCCTCACACCTGTTAGAATGGCTATCATTGACAGGACAAGTAATAACAAGTGTTGGAGAGGTTGTGGGGGAAAAGAAACCCTCATACACTGCTGGGGGGAATGTAAATTGGTACAGCCACTATGAAAAACAGTAAAGAGTTTCTTCAAAACTAAGAATAGAATTACCATATGACCCCCAAATCCCTCTTCTGTGTATCTACCTCCCAAATTTGAAAACATTTATTCATAAAGATATATGCACCTGTGTTTATAAGCAGCATTATTCACCATGGCCAACCCATGGAAACAACTGAAGTGCCCTTCCATAGATGATTGGATAAAGATGATGTGGTACATATATACAATGGAATATCAGCCATAAGAAAAAATACTACCATTTGCCACAACATGGATGGATTGTCAGAATACCATACTAAGTGAAGTAAGTCAGACAGAAAAAGTTGAGAATCGTGATTTTTTTTTCATGTGTGAGATATAGAACTGCAAACAACAAATGAATAAGACAAACAAAAACTCAGACACTGATAACAGTTTAGTGGTTATCAGAGGGAAAGGGAGGAGGGAGAGTAAGGGTAAAGGGAATCAAATACATGATGAAGGACAAGATTTGACTTTGGGTGGTGAGCACACAATGCAGTATATAGATGATGTATTATTGAATTGTAGACTTGAAATCTATATAATCTTATTAACCAATTTACCTCAATTAAAAAAAATCTCATTGTAGAATGTAGAATCTCATTGTAGATGACACATGGTTATTTTATTGGGTCTTTATTTCTGAATTGCTACCTATTGTGATCTCTTTCTTGACTTCTTTGAAAACAACATGACTTCTTTTGTCTCTCTAGTTTCAGATTTCACCAGATTTTAGGAGATGAATCAGCCCCATCTGCCAACCAAGAAGGATAGATTATTTTGGAAATACAATGATGCCATGAAGAATCAAAATTTCTCAAGGCCTCTCCAGCAAATGGAAGAGACTATAATTTCTCCTACTAGATCTTACATTCCTCAAAGCCACAGGAACAGTTATCTTGAGAAGCCTCATTAACAGAAACATCTTATGCCAATTCTACATCTCCTTTAGGGTGACTATTAAATGACTTACACAAACTGGGTGTTCAATAAAATTGCTGAATAAATAAAACACTATTAAGATCATCAGTAGCAAATGAGATTTGGCCACGGTTCACCTTTAAGGAGTCTGTCCTGATGACTATATGGCCACATAAAAAGACAGGTAAGTTTTAAGACAAACTCTACCCATAATCCTGACCAACCAGATCAAGCTACAAAACAAAGGAAATGAGTAGGGCTGGCTTCTGAAAATTACTCGTGTAGGTAAAGTAGTTCTCATATTCACATCTTGATCAAATGCCTACAATGTGGGTAATATAAATAGGATATGATAAATGAGATAAGTCAGACAGAGGAGTTCAGTGCAGAAACACCCAAGTGATAAGAAATAATCTCTGTAATAGAGATAAGTGAGCCATGACCCAGCCCAGTATGCCAGGTAGGGCTTCACAAAGAGGAGGTCGTTCTACAGGCTTGACAGTCAAGGACACATTCATACATGAGATTCAATCATTCAGAAGGAAGAGTATGCACTAAGCTCTAGTCACATGAATGTGCCAGTCTGTACTGGCCGGTGGCTCAGAGGGCTGTGGAGGAGGGCTGAGGCAGCAGACAAAGCTAGCAACCTAAACTGAGAAGGGCCTTGTGTACACTGCCAAAAAGTTTGAAATCTGTTCTGAGAAAGGAGAAATTCAAAGTAGTTCAAGCAGAGGAGTTCCATAATTGGGTTTTCAGAAAATCTGTGAGCCACACCACAGTTTCCAAATTAACAACTACTGCGTGTGCTCTATGTGCCAAACAAAGTACCAAGGGCTCATCATGCATTGTCCTCACAATAGGCCAATCAAGTAGACACTATTGTTTTCCCATTCTACAGGCAAGAACAAAGGGTTTAGTGAGGTTAAACGACTTGACCAAGGTGTCACAGTTAGTAGTGGCAGAGCTGGGACTCAGAACAGGGTCTGATTCTGATGCTTGTTCTCCTAGTAGTCGTATGAAAGGAGATTACAGACAGGAAGTGCAGCAGGCAAGCCACTGCCCTAGTTCTGCCCAGAGACAAGGAGGGTCTGGACCAGGGCAAGGCATCCCGTGATAGTGAGCAGCTGCAGTTTTAGCAGATTGGTCCTGAATGCATTAGAGGCTATTTCAGAGCAAAGGATTCTCTTACTTTAAAAAATTTGAAAGAATGAACTAATACAAGCATTGACTGGAAACATAAGTCTACAATCAAACATCATTTTCTATGGCAAAACAGGAACTTAAGAAGCAAGTATCTTCAAAGCTTGGTATTACTGGAAAACAGCCCAAACTCATGGATACAAAATCACAATGAGATTTCACTTCACCTCCCCTAGGATGGCTATAATAGTAAAACAAAACAATAACAAAAAGGGACAATAAGTGTTGGCAAGGAAGTGAAGCAATTAGAACCCTTGTAAGTTGTCAGTGAGAATGTAAAATGGTGTAAATGCTGTGGAAACATTTTGGTGGTTCCTTAAAAAGTTACACATAGGATTATCATATGACTCAGCAATTCTACTTCAGGGTGTAAGAACTGAAAAGAACTGAAAGCAGAGATTCAAACAGATATGTGTAGGCCAATGTTCACTGCAGCACTATTCACAATAGCCAAAAGGTAGAAACAACCCAAGAGTCTATCAACAGATGAATGCATAAATGTAATGTGGTCTATTCATAAAATACAATATTATGCAGTTATAAAATAGAATGAAGTTCCGATACATGCTACAACATGTATCTTGGAAAAAAATCTGCTAAGTGAAAGAAATCAGACACAAAAGGACAAATACTGTATGATTCCACTTACATGAGATATCTAGAACTGGTGAATTCACAGACACAGAAGTAGATTAGAAGTTACCAGTGGGTTAGAGGGGATGGGGAGTTATCGCTTAATGGTTACAGAGTCACTATTTGAAGTGATGGAAAAGTTTGAAAATTGATAGTGATGATGGTTATGCAACATGGTAGAAGTATTTAATATCACTGAATTGAGCACTTAAAAATGGCTAAAACAGTATTCTGTTACATATGTTACTACAATAATAAAAAATCCCCCTCAAAGAGAAACTAAAACAAACTAACATGCAGAATTGCCTCAACCACTGCCAGAGAGAATAAATACAGCCTTTCTGGTCTATAGACCGATGTCAAACTTAGCCCTCGTGCTAGGTAAAAATGACAATACATGCAAATGAACCTAGAACTAGATGCCTTCAAAATGTGCTATTCAAAATAATTCAGGGGCTTCCTACAACCTACAGGCTAATATTTAAACTATTTTACAGAGGATACAAAGCTTTTCCTGATATGGCTCCATTTATTTACTTATCCAAATCCAGGTTCATCTCTATAACTTTATGCTTTAGCAATACTGAAGAGCAGCAGGACATTTCAGGTTTTCTCTCACCTCTCTCTTTGCTCATGCTCTTCCATGTGCTTATAAACAACTCACTCCCACTCCCACCCCCACCCCCACCCCAATTTTATCATCTAGCAAATGCCTGATCAATGTATCATCAGGTTTTACTTCCACAAAGCCTTCCCAAGACTTCTGAGACCCCCTTCCCATGGTCCATTGCCAATATTTACTGATACCTTTGTAACAGCAACCATAATAATCCAACTGCTTATTTGCATGTTTATATTCCACTAGACTGTTATTTTGTTGAAAACAGTAATATGCTGCTTCATTTCTCTCTGCAGGGACTAGTATTCCACAAGTGGTTCTTTAATAAGCAGGCAAGACAGTAAGCCCAACACTCATCTGGGAAGTTAAGACTGTGAATCTCCAAATTTTAAGGTGTTTCCTCAGTGTCCTTCAATGGACACCAACTTTCATTATGGAAACCAGGTAAGACATAAACAATCAAAGTCAGAAAAGCTAGAAAGCATCACCCACACCTGTGGGACTACAAGAACTCCAGTTTGGAAGCTGAGGATGTTTTCTGACAAGGCACATGAGAAGCAGTTTATTGAAAATGTGCTCCACGTGTGACAGAACTGTTCAATTATAAAGCTGCATTGAAGGGAAACAAAGTCTGGAGGTTAAGAATAAAAATGTCACTAATCATCTAATACCTCCGACTTAAAATAAGTAATTTGATTATTTTTGTCACTAAATCTCTGTTTCCAAGCAGAAGACCTTCCACTTAGCATGTGACTAAATTAAACCTCCTTTAAAATTCACATTTTCTTTGTTCTGCTTCTAAATACATCTGATAATTGGGTTACTCTTAAAGTTTACTGAACAGATGGAACTGATACAAATAGGGGTTTTCCACTCATCTGAAAGACATGTTTCTAAATAAAAATGAACAAACTGGTACTCTGATAACTTCCAGGCATTTTGGTCAGCATGGTTAGGGCCTAATAGCCCTACTTGACATAATTAAAAGTGAATGTTTAGTTCTTTCTTTTAAATTAATTTTTCTTTTCACCACATATTTGACCCCCTTTACTCCATCTACCTCCCCCCTCTCCCTCTTCCCCTCTGGAAACCACTAGTCTATAGTCCATGTCAATAAGTCTCTGTTTGTCCTGTTCATTTGTTGCTTTTAGGTTTATATCCCACATATAAGTGATATCGTGTGATTTTCAACATTTTCTGTCTGGCTTATTTCGCTTAGCACGATTATCTTGAGGTCCATCCAGGTTGTTGCAAATTGTAGTGTTTCATCTCCTATGGCTGAGTAATATTCCATTGTATACATGTACCACAGCTTCTTTATCCAATCACATATCATAGGACACTTCGGTTGCTTCCATGTCCTGGCCATCGTGAATAATGCTGCTATGGAACGTTTAGTTCTTTAGGTTTGAGAATTTCAACAATAGGAATCACACTGTTCTAGGCTGACAGTAGTTTTTTATGGCTAGAAAGGAGGTCATATGAAGCAAGACCTCTTCCCAGTCACCTTTTCTCTTCCTCCTCTGACAGTCTGGCTCGTTGTTAAGTACCCTAGTTTGTCCCCTTTTCATTCTTTGGCTAATTCCATCTCAGTTTTTGTTTATCTAAATGACTCCTATATACATCACTATTTCATTTGGAAAACTCATTCAATATCCCTATCCACTTTAAAGTAAGTATTTGACCACTTATAAAGACTACTAAATAGCTGTGGCCTGATTCAACAGAAACCACCATTGAAGATGTGTTTATTAAATTTCTACCTCCCATGTGCTACTGTGATCCTGCTAACAAGAACCTATTCTTACCAGTATGTTGGATCTTCTACAGAACAAAGAACTAGATATGAATATCAAAATCACACTCTTCTACTTCTTTGGAGCTTTTATTATCAGTAAGCCAAGGGAAAGCCTGAGCCACTGATCAATCCTGGCAGCCCCTCCCTGGCACTTGGAAATGACTGGTGTCCTGGGTCTTCACTTATGAAGGCATCACCTGACACTACAGCAAGTGCCTTACTGGTCTTCAGAGGCCTGACAACAAGAAACAAGTTGTGATTGAGACCCCAGTGGCCTGAGAAATCTACCTAAAGGTCATGCCAGTTTTCACCAGAACCTCACAGAGGCTTTTAAGGTGCTCATTTTAGAAGAAAATGATTTGACCTAGTCCTAAATCTCAAATATTTAGGGACAGAGAAGGTTCACATATGTTGTTTAGCAGTCCAATTCATAAGTCCTCACTCACATGCTCCCCATCTATTATACTGGAGGTCTGGGCCCATGTTGCAGCTGATGCCACAGTATGAAAAGATGGTGAGGTCCACAGGAGGGCTGATACCTAAGGTTTCAACCCTAGTTGCCTGACTTAATCCCATATGTGAGCCTGGAACCGTTATTCACTCTTCTCAACCTCTGCATTCCCAATTTTAATACATGCATGCATATCCTACATATTTGAAAAGCTAGCCCCAAAAACAGCACTACTAAGAACTGACTATTATAATCACATGGGCCAGAAATTTGAACTTCACTAAGATGGATTCATTAGTCTGGTTCTTCCAAATCTGCTGCCCAGGTGCCTGCTCTCACTACTAGTGGGGCTGGATTCCCATTGTGTTGCTTCCATTTTAACTTATTCATTTTAACTCCCTGGGTAGCTCTGGAGAATTGAAGAAACAGAAGACAGCAGCTCAGCAGGGTCCCCGGGAGATTGAGGGCTGAGGCCAAGGCCCCAGAAGCAATATTGGGGAAAAAACACTTTTGACTTAAGTCAAAAGATTCTAAATTGACATTTTTGCAAGAATAGGTTCTATTTATTTTGTGGTTAAATAATAATAATAATAATAATAAAGATAACACTGTTCACTCAGGAGTGATGTGAAAAATGATGGCAATTCAAAGCCTTGGATGCCTCCAAGTCCTTTTATATTGTGGCTGCTTTGTGTTTATTGTACCAAGGAAAACACTTTTCACAGTTTTGTGGTTTTGAAATGAGATGTCCTACTCATGCTGGTCTGTTGTTTTTAATTTATTGAATTATAAGCATAAACTTCTAGACACTAGCATTTCTGTGAGATGTAATGGGCTCAGCCTGATTACCGAAGGATTTCAAGGAAAGCAGGTGAAAGTTGACACCAATTTACACTATCCCTGTGCCCCAACACCCTGCACTAGCCTTACCCCTCCTATAATTAAACCGTTTGATTTACTGATTCTCTTTTTATGAGACAGCTTTATCCTTTCAAAGTGTGCAATTTGGTGGTTCTAGTTTGTTTACAGAAAGTGTGCAATTTTCACTACCATCTAGTCATAAAACATTTTCACGTCCTCAAAAAGAAATGCCAGAGCCATTAGCAGTCATTCCCATTCTACCTTCTTCCTAGCCCCTGGCAACCACTAATTGACTTTCTGTCTCTATGGATTTGCCTATTCTAGCCATTTCATACAAGTGAGATCACATCTTATGTGTCCTTTTTTTGACTGCTCCTGGAGCTCCCTTTCAATCTCCTTTGCATGCCCTTCTCCCTCTCTCCTTCCTTAATACAGCACATGCCTTAGGGTTCTCATAGGTCCTCCTCATTCTGTTTTCCACTGCGGTCTGGATAATCCCATCCACTCCAAAGGCTTTGAGTCTTCTGCCAAAGACTCAGATGTTTATTTCCAGCCTAGATCTCTCAAAAGGGCTTATGGTCCATACATCTACTGCCTCCTGGGCATTTCTTCTTAAATTCCTCCCATATAAAAATTAAAAGTGCCTCAAAACCACCTCTTCCTCTTCCCGTGTTCCTTACCTCACCATTTACCTGGATTTTAGAACCAGAAGCCCAGACATCACCCTTAAAGCTTTGCTCCTTTGCCTTTTTCTCCTCATCCAGTTACCACCTAGCTCCACTAAATCTTTCCCAAACCATCCGGGTTACTTCCATTCTCAATGCCATTCTCCTAGTCCAGGCCCGGATTTTTAATCTGGAGTGTAAACAGACTCCAAATTGGTTTCCCTGACATTAGTCTTGTCTCCTCCTTCCAATCTATAGAAAGACCCAGTGCAAATGATAAAAAACAGCCCTGGCTGGCTAAATTCCCCTGCACAAAGCCCTTCCAAATATTTAATGCAGCCTGCAAAGTCTTGTAAACTGCTCTCTGCCTTTCTCCAGCCTCATCAGAATCAACCTCAATTCTAAAATTCAGCTTTAAGTTTCTCCTCCAACTCACTAGGATCTTTACCTCCAGGTCTTTGTTCTGGATAGAATGAATAGAGAGTGAATCCCTCCTCTTAATCTCCTTAAATTGTTTACATTTTTGACCTGGCTACCCTATTCAGGTCTCACTTATTCCTCTTTTCAAGGCAATTCTCCGCATCTAAGCACAACTACCAAGAAAAGATTATAGACTCCTCTTTTGTGTTCCTGTGATACCTTATACCACAGCAATCATAGCATTTTTCATATAATTTGAATTACCTGTTTACTTGCTCCCGTCTCCTACTAGACTGTGAGCTCTGAGAGGGCAAGGGTCATAATTGTCACCACCACCCCCCGCCACCACCATATACCCTCACTCTCTAGCACACTGCCTGGCACAACGCAGATGCTTACTAACACTCCTAGAATTCAGCTTACCATTTGCAACATACAGGTAAGTGGGCATGGTGGGATTCCATTTTACCAATGGTGGGTGCTGATCCAGAATATATATATATTTTTTTATTTCTTCCATCTGGGCATATTTCATCATGGGCCTTATTGAAAGCAAACAGATTCATTTCTCATAAGGCAGGCAATGAACTAGGCAAACAACTCAAACATTGGTTCAATTTTTATAATTTCCTTTCTTTTTTAAGGGATGGACAAGAATATGATGCATATTTAGAGAACTGATTCTAGTGTTCCACCTGTCTCTAAACTTTTTGCTGAAATTGACTATTTTGTGCTTTAACCCTCTTGTGGGCAAAATGAGGACAATAAAGCCTAACTTATCAGTATGTTGCAAGAACAAACAAAGAGGGATGTGATGGTACATAAACTCTGAAAAAAAGGGACCTATAAGAAATTCACCAGTTTTTCCTTGCTCTTATATGCCATCATAAAAATATTCACCAAACTTAAATACTCATACAAGTAACATTACCTACAAGAACACATTAAGCTTTTGTGGGGGCAAATACAAAGGGTTCTGGGCTTGAAACCCCCAAGTCCTCTGAACCCATCCCCTTGAAACTCTGATTCTTCTATTTTGGGGCTGTTCAGCTACAGTCCAAATGGGAGGAAACCCATTACATTTTTTTTTTTGTCTTGTTGGATATGCAACATATCCATTTCCCCTAGACCACCCTCCATGTAACAAATTCTTGAAAATAAGGCTGGATTCTCCAAAGCAAAAAGTGTGATTAGAATAACATGTTAAGGATTGCTGTGGAAAGTCACCTATTATCTGATAAATTCATAATTATAGGTTGCATCTCCCTTCCCTTAGAGAAACCATAACAGTCTCTTAGTTTTTAATTCTGCTGGTGGAGAGGAAGACTTTAAATCATTTAGGAGGCCAGCTGTGTTGTGCTTTAGCTGCAAAATACGAGTGTTCTCAAGTGTGCTTGGCATATATTCTAAGCTGAAGCACACGCTGCTAATGCAGGCAAAACGTCCTTGTACTACAGATGCATGGTAAAGTGACTGGGGATTTCATACATATGCAGTCCATCGATACCAGCTCCTTCACTGATGAGCACATGCTGTATCACTTTTTCCTTCTGCTTCACATCTTGTAAATAGGCACGAACTCAACTTAGAACCATACTATCACAGAAGTATAAAATTAAAAGTAGCCTTGGCAATAATCAGATCTAATTCCTAGGTTTTAGAGATTAAAAATACATAAAATAGATCATCTCAAAAGTTATATAAACATCTACTATTATGTACACCTGAAGGGAATATAATATTGAATGTCAACTCTAAAGAAAAAATAAATAAAACAATAAAAATAAAATAAATGAAGCCCAGAAAGTGTCGCATTGTCAGGTAAACCTACTATTTCCATTAAATTTGACAGAGCCCTTCACCAGAAAGATATTTCATTTCCTTATGTCTTTCCAAACTAAAGTCCAAAGGAAAGCACATAGATTAAAAAAAAGGGGGGAGGGGAGGACAAAAGCTCGATGTTTATGATTAGAGACAATGGAGTTCAATATCCAACTGATCATTTCATGGCACAGAGCCTATCTCCAACAGTCTAATTTTCCTACTTGAAACGGATTTCATGCATTTTCCAGGAAAGTCAACAGCAAACAGAAACAGGACTAAGATGCTTGCTGCAAGGTGAAGAATTTAAAGTCTGGGCCTGTTACCAAAAGAGATAGAACTGAAGGTTTCTGAAATCTCACGTCGTCGCAGTTTTTTCAAATTTAACTCTACCTAATTCTTGATTCCCAGCCTATGCTCATGTCTCCTCAGGAACCTGTCCCCACTAATTATCCCCTTGCTCTTAGATATCTACTCTCTTTTTACTTGAGGTCCTACCCTCCTGCCCACCAAAAGCTTAAGCTTCCCTCATTATGAAACATACATGAGCAGCTGTGTACCACCCATGACCTCCCACTGGAGGGTACTCACCTTCAGCTTCTACCTTTGAGTTTTTAAAAACAGTCATCTATCCTCCTGGTTGCCTCTTCCTTGTTTCCATCCGCTAACTCACTGCATTCTGGTTTTTGCCCTCATCATGCTAACAGAGTGCCCTAATTCCTCAAAGCAACTCAAGTCTCAAATCCTGTTTTCTATACCACCTGAATATTTTGTGAATGTCACTTTGTCTTTATCCTTATTCCCAGTGTCTCATGTTTAGGCCCTCACGTCTCTGGACAATGGCCTAATACCTGAGAGCTTCTGTTTTTGCCTTTCCCAGTTACTCAATTATATTGCTTCCACAGCTAGTTGTCTTAAAATACAAATCTGACGTCACCTCCCGTTCAGAAACCTTCAATGACATATTACTATAGACTATCTTATTCTACATAGTCTTGAAATAAAGTCCGGTTTCTCCAACTACCTTTCCAGGGTCACTTTCCTTTATTTACTCCTACCTCTGGCCACCATGAACTCTTGCTAAAACCCACTTTGTCCAGCTTTTTCCAGCTTTTTCATGTCTTGCTGTCTTTCTTTATGCTTTTCTCACTACTTGAAATATGCTCTTCCCATTTTCTCCACCTATTCTTTCTCTACTTTTCCTTTAAAGTCTAGTTCCAGTGTCAACTCCTCTCTAAAGCCTGCCTCACTCCCTGATTTGTTATGGCGGTCATTCTCTTTCTCATTCTCTGTGTTCCTATAGCACTTGTGCACTTCTCTATTACAGCACTTAATATACCACACTGTAATTATTATTCTTGAAAGAAGACTATATCATCTATCAAACGACATGGCTCTTCCCCAAGGAATTAACAGTTCTCTACTTTGGTTTCAGAGTTCTTTCATGTCCCTTTAGAAATCATACTTGCTACAGCATCTCTTTCAATGTTCATCCTTTGAGAAGGCTTCTAAAATGTGATGAACTCTTGCCCAAGAGATAAATCTTTTGAGAATCATCTAAATTAGTGAGAAGAATTTTTGGATACAAATGTGTTTTACCAAGTTTCCTGGAAAATGCAAGTTACTTTCCTTTTCTTAAAGGTTATAACATCCCCACACCCTAGAGGCACAAATGCCAGAATTTAAGAAGTTGCAAGAACACTTCATTTTTTTTCTTCAAGAGGAGATTCATGTTATCTTTGGGGGGCGGGGGGGGGGACACCCTCTATATTTTAAAAAAATCATAATTATCAAGAGAGTATACTTGCACTCAGGCCCAGAGGTGGTCAGACCATGCCTATCCTCAAAAAGAACATAAGAATAAAAGATGGGAAAAATAGCCTAGGGAATCTTATTTTCTTGAACAGAATCTTTTTTGCTCGATCAGTACTCACTCCAGCTGCATTCCCCCAGGAAGATTGGCTATCCTTCTCTCTTTCCTTGATACAAATGCACATAAACTTGGTTTTCTCCATTTAAAAAGCAAATTTGTTTGCAAACAGAAAGCTGACGAAGTAGGAGGGTGTGAAACATGCAAATCAGCGGACAGTTCTGAAAATGTAACTGTGGAGCAGGAGCTTGATTTAGCCACACTGTTCAGCTTCAGAATTATACAACCAAGTCTGTGCATACCCTATGCTACAGGAAAAGGCCCCAGTCCCATCCTCCTGATCCCTGATGACAAACTGTAGGCCCTGAAGTGAAACCATGGAGCTTTCCTTTCCTTTCTCCAGAAGGCAGGAAGACCTAACAAACATAAACAGTTGGTAAGGGAGGCTGCAAAGTGATCCTACTGATGACAACCAAGTTATCTGATGGAAACTCACACACCACCACCTGCTGCCTCTCCCTGGGCTTTAAAGAGAGCAGAGGTTTCCGCTGTCTCATTGCTCCCCGGGGAAGAGTGGCATCAAAGCCCAGATCCTGCTAGGGAACATACCTCTGGCACATGGAAGAGGTCACCCACAAGTCAGTGCCCAGAACAACCCGTGGCCTTCCTAAACTCAGGCAAAAAGGATCATGAAATGGAAAAGCTGCATTTCTCTACCAGACACTGACTCTATAAGCCAGTAATTATATCTGAAAGGGAAATGGGGCATTTCATTTCCGTGATCATATTTATAATCTATATGCCTAAGTAACTATTCGAAGTAACTTAGAAACTATTCAGTAAGGAACCTCGTGAATGGTGACAACAGGTGTAGCTGACACATGAAACATAAATTTGATATTGCATTCATAGTAATATAAGATTTCTTGACAGAGAAGTGTGACAATTCTTTCTCAGGGATTAATTTGGCCCTAAAATGTCTTCATGGAGGTGATTACTATAGAAAATGTCCAAAAGATAAGACAGAACAGACATTTGCAAAGTATCTAACAGTTTTTCCCTGTTTCTTGATGTTTATTGCTGAGGTGATGCCACCAGCATGGTACATGAGAAGCTACCATATACAAAGGAAAGAGACCCACTCAGAAACACAATTTTCTAACAAAGACACAGCTTCTTAGAAAGCATGAAACTTCTGATGTCCTCGTGATCTTTTGTGTGTGAGGAGTAAAGGAAATTAACTCGTAGAAGTAAAGTTGATGCTATAGTAAGTTTTGTGATTCAGATTTCAGCAGCTATGCCAAGTCAGTAAATAACTAAGAAAATAATAATTTTATTATTTAGCAAGCCCAGGAAACAGGTGTCACTGCTTAATCACCATGCGTGTGTCTAAACCAACCTTGTATCTTGTTCCTTCTCATGCCCAAATGTGGCCACGTAAACCTCTTTCACTATGTACATTTGAATAGAATGTACAAGTTTGTTTGCTTTGATCCTTATAATTACAAATGTCTGTTTTCATTATTCTTAAAGGCAAAAAAAAAAAAACCACATTTACCTGTGTCATTTAATATTCCAAAGATGCCAAGCTGATGGTCAAGTGTTGTATTGAGACAAGAACAATATGTGACTTAAATTTAGTCTAGATATCTCATAACTTTTCTCAGGGGCTCCAAAAGACCAACTTCAGCACTAGAAAAGCAGATTGTTGAACACCCAGAGCAAGAAAATTGCAGGCACAAGGGGCTAAGAAGTGGGGGCACCAGAAGGAAGTCAGCCTCTGGGCCAGGGATAGTTGGTGGTAATGGTATCCTGCTAGGCTCTCCCCTGGCTGCCGTGCTGTGTGTAGGGGGGTGGAGGGGGTGGAGGGGGTGGAGGGGGTGGCGGGGGGGGGACACTGCTACTATCACTGAAGCTGAAAGAATTCACAGGAGAGTACAAACTTCTCTGAGAGATCTTCACATCTCAATTCCAACTCTCTCTGACAATGCGATGAACATAAGGCAACCAAGTACACACAGACTACTCATTGCTTTTTGAGTAGTTGGCTTTCTTCACCTGTCAAGCCTTTCTTCTTGAATCCACTATAGATGGCTGGTCCTATGTTTGAATAATGAGTGTGAATTTAATGACAAAAAGGTTGTCTAAACTTGTAACAGATTGCTTTCAAAATCTTGACATGTAGTGAATAATTAATTCCCACTATGGAGGCTACCTGCTTGTTCATTTCAGTTCATCTCAAATGATTCCAAATTACGAAGCCTGGAGCCTGTCAAGTCAGGTGTTCTGAAGAAGCAAAGCATGGTGTTCAGTTATTTAAAAATACATGAGGAGCAAGCGATAAAGCCACTGAGTTTGATGAGCTAGCAGATCAGGCCAATATCTGCTTAATCAGGGCTGTTATGTGCATTCCCCAGGCAGTTGCAATATCTGAGCCT
The DNA here is from genome assembly GCA_030015415.1 of Cynopterus sphinx. NCBI lineage: Eukaryota > Metazoa > Chordata > Mammalia > Chiroptera > Pteropodidae > Cynopterus > Cynopterus sphinx. The sequence goes on from CM057384.1 coordinate 81,416,722, forward strand.
CTTGCTACATACCGTTCCTCTCATCATCATTTATCACTGTATGCAAAACCCCAGAATGGATGTATAATTTTTCCATTGTTCAAAATCAAGCGATCGAAGAAAATATAATCTCTTTACCTTGACCTTTGTGTTTTGGGGGTTTATACCTGAAATGAACTACTCTAAACTAGGACATAATTTGTCTCCTAGGATCACTGAACCCTGATTCTTTCAGGTAATAATCCTCCAATCTAGGCCTTTTTAGTTTACAGGATAAATTCTTGATTCCTCCCAAGAAGTGGATCTTAATTCAGCTTGTTTTTTACAGGTGTAGCTAGAACTCTGGGGGGTGAGAAATTCCTAAGATAGGATCTCTTATATACCTCTGGTTATAGTGGAATAAAAGGACCAGATTTATTCTCTGGCATAAAACAACCACAGGAAAAAAAAGGAGATACTGTATATGAAATGATGGTTTTCAAGACACTGGACCTCAGGCAATTAAGGACAGTGAACCCTGCAACTGCCCCAGCTTTCTGCCTATGGGTGACCCAGGCTGGGATGTGGAGAGAGGAGATCCGGGGGAGCCTGACTGAAAGAGACAGAGCTAAGAATCTGGAGAGACCAAAGCGGCTAGTGTTCACGGAACAGAGTGCCAAAATTGCAGACAGCTGTAGAGAAAGGGGACTCTAGATAGTAACCTGGGAGAAAAAAACAGGTCCTGGGACAAGAAAGCATGTCCTGTATTTCTAAGCAGAATGCAGTGAACTAGGCTCCTGGCCAAGGTGACTGAATAACTAGGAATTCTTGGCCTGTCAGTGTGTGAAGACAGAAAGGCCTTGGTAAGCAATCAAAAAATAAAACCCTTCCGAGTTATGAAAAACTTACGATTAGGGTATTTGTTTGTTTGTTTTATCCCTGCCTGGAGATACATGCAAAGTGAGGATTCCTGTCAAATTTGTAGGGAGCATGTTTCTAGGCATAGATAACTCTAAGTAGATGACTATAAATATTAAAGATCCATTTTTCTATTCTACAGGAACAACAATTTAGGTCAGGCCAGCATACTAAAATTTTCTGTTCTGCCCAGTAGTGTTGGAAGATAAAAGATAATAATGCTGCGTTTGGGAAATACTTTAACACTTAAAAGTTATTTGTTGTGTATCTGAAATTCAAGTTTAATAGGGTGTCCTTTAAAAAAAAAAAATTCAGGCAATCGCACTCCCAAGCAATGCTATGTGGAAATACTACTAGATTTGACTCTTCAGAGTGAGGGGAAAATGTAAGAATACACTTGCTGCAGGAACTTCTGAGATGGCAGAGTACAAGCCAAGGTCCTCACAGTAGCCTCTGAGGCCCCCAGCAACCTGGCTCCCATTATCTCATCTGCTGTTCCTGTCATGCCAAGCACAAACAGGACCATACACTTCTTGTCCTTTCTGCAAGGAACTCCACAGATATCTCTAAGGTTCACACTCTCTTTTCCATCAGGTCCTTGTCTGGGGAGGCTCTCCATAATCCCCCACACACAGCCTACCCCCATTACTGTTTTACTTCTCTTCTGACATATATATTTCCTTATTTATTTACTGTCACTCTCCTGTCCTAGAATAAATACTCCATTAGGGTAGAAATTTTGCTTTATTCACTGATATATCCTCAGAACCTAGAGTAGAACCTGGAAGTGTTTGGAATTCAGTAAACATTTACTGAAGGAATCAATGGACTGGACTAAAGTGGTTCTCCTATCTTCAGCTCCTACGTCCTCATCTGATGGCTCTCAGCTATGCCCAAACTGATTCTTCAGAAAACACAGCTGGAGACTGCAGCCTGAAGCAGACTAGGTGGCTGCTAATACTGCATTATTTGAAAATTTTCTGGGAGTGGCTGCCTGATTCCCAAATAGAGATCTTCTGTCCATTGTTTCATGGTAATTCTTTATTCCTTGGCTCCTATAAGCTCATCTTTGAAAAAAAAAAAAAAATCTCCAGAGTAAATGTTCTTGGGAAGCAATTAAATTTCATTTGGTCAACAGCTTTTACATTGTCTGGCTGATGTGATCAGGTCACAGATAGAGGTTTGATTGAAGTGGGATGAAGTTAAAGGTGGAGGAAAAATGGTTGGAGGGCTCAAGAGAGCAGACCTGGAACACACAAAGGCCCAGCTATCTAGCCAAAGGAAGCTAGTTAGCTTATCTGTATGGGTTGATGCACTCCTTGAGATTCCTTCCTCCTTAATCACCTACTGAAATCTGAGAAGGTGGAATGAGAAGAAAGCATTTTGTTGACACAACAAAGCACTAAAGTGCTCTAATGAACCATTGTGATACTCTTCCCACCCCAAACCCCTCCTACCATTGGACACCCTTTCCAGACACAGGCTGGTAACAGGCTGGACTGCCAGAAAAACACATCCTTTTAGGTCCACTGCTAAATTCAAGGGTAGGCACATGACCTAAGTAGGGCCTTTAAGGGTTCTTTTTGGAATTAATATGGATGATGGAGAAGAGAGGGACACATTCTTTTCTGCAGGATACACACCAGTGAGTATACCATGGGCCTGCAGCTGCTATGGGTCTCTTTGCTCCCATAGAGAGAACTATCTGAAAATGAAGCAAAGGACAGCAGGAGTCAACTAAGGAAAGCAGAGAAGAGTCCTGATGACATCACTTAAATCCTCAGTTCAACTGGGTCTGAAGTCAACTCCACTGCTTGGACAATCTAGTTATGCTAGCAAATAAGTTTTCCATTTTACAAGGTGATTTGAGTTGGGTTTCTCACATTTGCAACTGAATGAGCATCATCAATATACATCATTACTACCTACAAGCCTTACCTGCTTGTAGAATCAGCCTGATTTCATTATTGTGCTTTCCTATCGGAGAAACTATTTATTGAGCACCACTATATACAGGCTAAAAGAATACAACAACACACCAAAGAGATTTCATGGTTCTCTAGATGTGCCCAACCTTATTTCTTTCTACTATGAATGAAAGCCGAGATAAACTTCCCATGGTCCAGAATCTCATTTTTGTCCTAGCACCTTAGCTAAATAACTCAGTGAAAAGGCCTAAGAATATCCCTAGAAAGTGGACAGAAGTCAATTCATAAGGTCATATCTCCCTTGGGTAAGCTCCAAATATGCATACATACTTAATACAGTGTGTCAGGAGAGTGGTTTAGAGTCTCTGTCTCTGATGCCAGGACTATGGCCTTAAAGAATGAAAACCAGACATGGCTGGCTGCTTGCTCAGATTGCTAATCTACCTCCCACACTAAAAACACCCACCCAAGAAGACCAAAGTTTTCTTTTGTTTTTTGGCAAAAAAAAAAAAAAAAAAAAAATCACCTTTACCCCAGAGAACACATTATTTACAATATTTCTATAATATTATGTCACTGGGACAACCTAGAGGTAGGTGTTATCATACCTATCTTCAAAATGAGACAACCAAAGCTTTCCCAGGTTGCCATTTGCCCAAGGTCACAGAGCTAGACAGTGATAGAACCAGGATTTAAACTCAGGTCACCTGACTTAAGGATGCATGTTTTTTGTTTTTGTTTTTTTCATTCTGCTTCCAAGTTTCCCCAGAAAGTTGCCTCTAGAATGCTTGACTTCTGATAGTTAAAAAACAAAAACAAAAACATATTGTAAATATAAAGGTTGTCTACAGCCATGCCACTCTGAACAAGCCTGATCTGATCTGATCTTGGAAGCTAAGCAGGGCAGGGACTGGTTAGTACTTGGATGGGAGACCACCTAAGAAGACCAGGTGCTGTAGGCATAACAAATAAAAAATAAGGGATTGTAGGCTGACAAGGTCCTTGAAATCTGTGAAGCCAACAAGGGGTTGCCTCACCTAAAAAAATAATAATAATAATTACTAAATATAAAGACCATATGTACAGATTAAAAGTATACATTCTATCTAAAAAGAAAAGTGAGTCTTTAGCTTTCAAAAAATCAACTTAACTAGTGTCAATCTGCTTATTACGAATTTTTAACTATTTTTCATTTGCCTTAATGTTATATTAATGCTTTTCATTTTTTTTTCTTGCTTTGTATACTATTAATAGTGACTCAAGCCCAGTGTTTTCCAGCTTTGACAGTTAAAAGTAATAAACAGTAGTAAATAGTCATTCTTCATTTAAAATCATATGTCCTGATTTTGTTGATATGTTAATTGTGGTAAATAAAATAGCTATTTCAATGATAGTTGTGCATGAACAACCAGTTGGCTAAAGAGAATGGTCTAGACCAACAAACCTGAGCTTTGAGATCAGATAATCTTAGTTTCAGATCCTGACATCCCATCTTCCAATCTGTGTGACCCTGACTCAGTTACTTAGCAGGTTTGTGGCCCATTTTTTAAAACTGGTTAAGGGATGAATATTTACCACATAGAATTGTTGTGAAGATTAAGTGAGCACATGAACATGTAAATGTTAAAGTTCCTTTCCTCTAAAGATCACCAATGTTTTATTATTCATAGTCAACAGCTTAAGCTAAAAAACAATTGTAAAAGAAATATTTTGATTTTACATCCTGTCATCATTTCTACTAATGTAAAGTACTACTCCAGATGCAAGCAAACCATCATTTTACCTTCTCATCACCCCTGAAAGGGAGATGCAAACACTTCTAAAAGAACAGGAACATGTGGCTGGCTACTATAGGTGAAAAATATCCATTTGAAACAACTGTTTATCTTGGAGTTGACAAGATATTCCACATGTTTTTTGGTAATTTAATTTATTTTTTACAATTCCTCTAAAATTATGTCTGGCTAAGAGTGTATCTTCTGGCTTTAATTTGGAAACCATCCAAGATTTAAAGGACAGAATCAGCCAAATCCAACTAAGAGTAAAGACCTTTTGAAGAAATTGAAGAAAACAGTTGACTGAATTATGCACAGATAGGTTCCACTTATTAACCATATCGGGCATATTAACCATTTAAGTTCAGCATCGTAGGACATGGACACATAGAAATACTTAAGTATAACTATTAGCTGTGAAGCTGATGGGAGACAAAATGATGACTTCACTGAAAAAAAAATGGTTCATTTTATGCTTTCTAAAGTTACATTAATTTAGGTCAATGCATCATGCATACTACCTCAGGGTTTCATTACAGAATTATTATTCTACAGTGAAATTTACTATTGGACCTAGAAGAATCTTCAGAGATTTCATCAAACCTGTTGATATTGAAAGACTCACGTCTTCATTTCTTGTGTATGTGTATATATATTTATATACTAAGGGTGTTTATATTTAATATGTATCAGGCATATACATTACTGGATAAAATATATTGTCGATACCTTTAAAGTATTTCAATTTATGTTTGATTACTAAAAACAATTGACAGCCACCAATAGAAAAAATAAATCTCAGCATTTCTCAGTATAGTTAGCTTCATGGCTTTAAACATTTATCTTAGAGTTTAGATTTGCTATCTTCATGAACCCAAACATTTTATTAATTTAACTAAATATATTGGCTCAACGTTTTCTTTAAAAAAGCATTATCAAAAACTGACTTAATTTGCTACCTATGCATGGTGAGAAAATATATACCAATATAAACAGTTAAGATGTGCTCAAGACATTTTTCCTCAGTTACTGGGTTTCAAACCTCCCTGTAGAGGCCCAGTTTAGAAAGAGTCTTCAAGATTTCTCATGTCTGAATCAGCTGTTCTGGCTACTCATCCATTTCTACACTGCTTGATAATAAAGACAGAAATTACAATAAAATCCCAAAGCAAAATGCCATTAAATAATTCAGTCTCCAGTTATTTGATTGTGGACTTGGTCACTCACTCATGGCAGGGTCACTCATGGGCAGGCACTGCCCACCCATAGCTCTCTGTGTGGTAAGCTCACTATGGCCCGCATCCCTGCAGCTGACACCACGGTCAGCCTAATTAGTCTCAGCCATATTGGGCACATGATTTCATAACAAACAGCACCAAACCCTACTGAGACTTGACAGAACAAACCTGATATCCTAGCAGTGACTCTTCTGAGTCCTTAAGTTGGCATCCCTGCAGCCCCTCTGCCTAAGGGCGGTCCTGACTGACACCCACTTAGTCTGTGCAGGATTTACACTGAATAGATCACCTTTGAAGCTGGTGGCTTAAGTCTAGCAGAGCTATTTAACATTTAGCTTAGTATTAACAAAAACAACAGCCTGTCCATTTTTTCACTGTAAATCAGGCTTTATAACAGGTCCTGATTAAGCTGATAAATAAAGAGTATTTATCCAGGCAGAATGTGACTGTACATGACAGTTGTGACAGAATCACCAAGCACATGGTTAATGCTTTTTACATATCTGATGCAACTGGTTTATGACAACCTCCTTTGTACCTTCACCATTTGGGGAGTAAAAAACAAATTAAAATCTAAATTCCATTATCATTTACTAATCAGACCACTTCAGCTGTGCTATTCATTGCCCTTCCTCATCTATAAAATGGAAACTGTTATAGTCTTCCTGTTCTATTAAGAAGGCACTTGCAAATGAATCAAGCACAGATGCAAGTATGAATCAATTAGTGTCTTATCGTTTCTTTCCTATGTGATATTCTTACGTTGTACAGAAATATCTACGACCAAGAAAATGTTCTTGAAATACATTTGAAGTGATTTCTATTTCCTTTTCCTAAACCAACCTCTCCCTAACTGCCTTTAACCATTTCTTCAAAGGTATTTGTATATGCTTCCTTCTCCATCCACTACTTTATAATAATCATGAGGAAGAAACTCATCTTTCTCTGTGAGAGTGTACTGTCCTGATTAAGGGGTTCTCTGGCCTTGTATATTATTTTTTGAAAGTCATTGCTGAAATTAATGTGCATTTGCCTAGAAAATTTGAAAAACACAAAGGATAAAAATTTTAAAAATAAAATTAAATCATGACAGTCTGACTCAGATAATCACTGTCAACATTTTGGTGGATAGCCTTCAAATTATTTAGATACAGACTTGAAAGGGAGAGAGACCGTAATAATTCCAAGATGCTATCAAATAAAATATAAGATTTACCATCATATAACAAAAACTTGTCAGGGTGGGGCACACATTATATGATATGTCCTTATTTCAAAAATGTTAAACTATGGTGGAAAAACATTTTTAGTCTTAAAGAAAATATGACAACATTTTTTTCCACATGGCATCACATCAAACATACTATTTTGTAACCCATTTCCTTGAATAAAATACTGTGAACATTTTTCCACGTAAAAAAAATTATTCTGCAGGTCAGAAATTCTAGAATTTCTACAGCATCACTTTAATGGCTATGTAGTATTCAGCTGAGGAGAGGGACAGCTGTCTATAATCTCTGGAAGGCCTGTTGCAGAATTTTACTAGGTGGCTTAAAATCATGTAATGTAGTACACTTGTGAGATTGGATACCTGAGACAAGTTACACTCGTTTTAACCAAGGCTATTATTGCAAAGATAAAATTAATGTTTTAATGAGCTTTGAGAAGTTAAAAGTACTCTATAAAAATAATATGTAGAGTACTTTTTTGTAAGTGTCCCTGATGGATAAATGGATAAATTGTGTGGCTACAAAAGAATGAAATCTTGCCATTTGTGACATGAATGGACCTCAGGGGCATTATGCTATATGAAATAAGAGAGGACTGAGAAAGACAAATACTGTATGATCCTAAAAATTCAGAGAATTAGAGGTTGCCAGAGACAGGAGGTGGAAGGTAGGAGAAATGGTAAACTATTTTTTTAGTATAAATAAATGGAATAATTTTTTAAGTACTCTATAAATGTAATGTAGTGCTTCCACCATCTGAAGGAAGGCTTCCAAGGGCTTCTTAACTCTACTATCCTTCAGGATGGCTATCCCGACAGGACTGTACTAGTTTTAAGACCTCATAAGAGCTGAGCAGAAAGTATTGCTAAGTGAGATCCTCTGAGGGCACACCTCTTCCATGGTACAGAGAAAAGCCTTAGATCATACTTGGTCCAGGGTTGCTAATGCCCTTAACATGTCCTGGAAACCAGATAATCTCTTACAGAACCAACAGTTGTTTCAGGGTGACCAGACCACAGCGGTGGCAAAGGCGTGCTGCTAGCCTGGGGAATCATTTATTTAAAATGTACCCGCTCAGGCTGCCTTGGCTTTAAGTGAGTATGATTGACCCAAACAGCAGCTCAGAGATCCCGGGTAAGAAAGAGGTACTCAAAATTTACAAAAGAAGGTTCACAGATTATTTTTCTTGTTCCGGTCATAGCTTTAATGTGTCAAATTATGAGCTGGGGAAAGAAAAAGGAAGAGCAACCAGTGGAGGGTGACTCAGGCACCTATGAAAGCCAACTCTTTTTTGAGACTAATATATCAAGTTCTCTTACTCCACTACCTTATAAAATCACCCCCTTTCCCTTACCTTATTCTGCACGGCTCCCCATGAAATAAGACAGTCTCCATGAAGGAAGTTCAAATTAGTGATAGCCTTCTGCGGCTTCCACTGACCTCTAAGCGGGAAAATCTCAGTGCCTAACCTCTCCCCCAGCACATAAATACAGAGTTGCAGGTCCAATCAATTACTTTCATCATTGGGAGTGGGCTTTAAAGGAAAAGATGTTACAAAAGGACAGCCTACAGAATGAGTAGGAGACAGGATTTCATGTCTTTGCCTTGGTGGTAGGTAGCACTGGCCATCAATGTATTATCCAATCCAGGCACTTACTGAGAGAGGAGAGGAGGCATTTGAAAGGATGCAGGGGAAAGGCCTTACAGAAATGACCAGTACAGCTGGTTACGGTCCACTCCTGACTTCCCTCTCCTCCTTCCCCCCAGGACTCTCCAGCTAACATATTTTCCCATAGCTACCTCCCCCACCTCAAGGACTCTTCAGCTCACATCTGTTGATTCACAGCTTGCTATCCATCTAATGTTCTTATCTCTGTAGCTGTGTAGGAAGACAAAACTGTGTAAAACTGCTTGTGATGTTACTATTAGAGCTCAGCCTTTGTATAGGAATCCACTGAGCCAGTGCCGGCATCAATAAGTGCTACTTTCTGCTTATAGCCTCAGTGTCCCCTCTCTCCAAGAATCCTATAACAGTGTTGATAATGCCAAGGCCATGGGTTCTACAAGGCAAAATGACCTGTAAAAAGATAAGACCAGTGGTCTGGAAGTTCCTCCCTGTTTGCAGACCCCACCCAAAGCTCCCTCTTCCATCTTGAGTCATGAAGCACATGTGAAACCTCAAACAAAGAAATCACACTCCCTTTGCATGGACACTACAAGGGTACATAAGCTGTAAGAAATCTAACCAAGGGGAGATCGTGCTTTGGGTCTGTTGAACGCCCCATGCTCTCCACTGGTAATAAATTCTCTTTCCTCTAACAAAGTTGTCTGAGCATCCAAATTCCTCCATCAGGTGTCACTACCTGCAACATTACAAGAGTGCAAAGGTGTGCTATCAATAATTACAAGACAATAGCATAAGCTAAGGTGGTCTCAGTTTACATCTCGTTACCTTACTTTAAGGACACACAATGTGTGTCTCGCAAACGTAATTCTGAGTGGGAGAATTCAGACACAAAACAATACATACATAACTCCATTTAAATCAAGTTCAAAACACATAAAACTTATCCATGAGGTCACAGGTCAGACTAGCGTTTTCCTCGGGTGATGGAGGGGAGCAGGGGAGTGGAGGGAACAGAGAGGCACTTTAAGTATTCTGGTAATATTCCATTTCTTGACCTGGTGGTGTATGGACATTGATATGTGCACTTTTTTTTCTGTTTGTTCTTCCATTTTAGAAGTTTATTAAAAAAGAGGCATTGGGATTTTTTTTTCTACCTATATATGTGTGTATACATACACATGCACATCTCTAGAGCTACAGCTATAATGATCGATACAGAATATAACTTTCTTTTGCATTTACTGTACTATAAGCTGTATGTCACTTTTCTCCCTGCCTGAGGGCTTGGAAAAGTACAGATAAAGAAGTTATGGCCTACGATTAAGGCTATCTTTCTGAATATAAGGAAAGAGGGCTTGGTTCTGGATTCACTAATCTATTTAATTTTAAAATGCAGTCCTAGACTCTCTCTCCTTAGAACCAGATAACTGGGTTAAGTCTGTCCCATGGGTCCACCCCACCCATCACCCCCTCAGCTCACAGACCCTGCCACAGTGCTCTGTGGTGTCTGGACTTCACAGTGCTCCTAATGCTACCACTTCATTCTTACAGGAGGCAACCAAAGTCCCACCTGCTTGAATGAAAACAGCAGAGCAATAATTCCTCTCAAAATCACATGCACAGAGAAATCTCAGTTTATACACAGTGAAATTATAGATCAGTTTACCACTTCAAGATCTCTTATCAGGCTCGCACATTTAATACTACCCAAATTTTCAGTGACCTGTTAACCTTTTTGACTCTGATCTCCAATTTTCTGACTGTGAGGGTGCCAAACACCATTCAGAATTCATGACTCATGTTATTGAGAATACAGATATTACAAAGTCACAAATTACTCTCACTGCTGCTTTGCCAAGGTACAGTATGCCCGATACCCACAGACTCTGTGGATAAATGGCCACCTTGACAGTTTCTAATAGCAAAACCTATCAACTTTGCTTTGACCACTGACTTTGCATGATCTATACAACTTTGGAAAAAATATTTTCATTGAAGGTAGTTCCCTCAATAGTTTCTATCAACATTGTGTTAGTCATACATTTTATTTAAAGCTATTTTAAATTTATAAAGAATCATTCTTTAAGGACCTCTGAGTTAAGTATTTTATCTTGACGGAATACTAGAGAAAGAGTTGAAATAGATTATACAATTATATAGATATTATATTTGATATACCAAGCTTTTGACATATCATAAAAATAAAATGTGTTACATTCCCTACTCTGGGATATATAAGCTATATAAGCTCCAATTTTGCTGCAGATATTATTCCCTGCCTTATTATAACAGCATTAATATATCTGTTAATATACCTGGCTTATTTTTTTTAATTCAACATGACAATCATTACTGATAAATTTAAACATTTGAAGTTAAACTTTATACTTAATGTAATTTATGACATATTTGGGTTTAATTACTCCATCTTATTATCTGGCTTAGTTTCTTGACCAAGAAAATACCAGTTATCTCACTGATACCCATGAGACCTGATATCAGGCTAGATCTCTCATATATGCTAATGTGAGGGGCAGGGAGAAACAGGTTTGGGGACTAGAGAGACCCAAAGGCATAGAGGTTGTTTCTGAAAAAAATTGGAAATGGCAGACCCAGACCCTATCTAACCCACAGAAGTTTTTGTCTGTCTCAGTGTTTTAAAAATATGAATTTGTTGTCAACATATAAAATCAGGAGATTTCATATAATATTCTGTATTTACAGTTTCTTTTGAAACTCTCTGGTTTCGAGTTCCCTCTTGGCAACAACTAGCTAGAGTGGAGTAGCAGGTGTTCCCTATAGATTGGACACCTGTTCTTCATTTTGTCACTGTCCCCAGCACTCCTGGTGTCTTCCACTGGCCTCACTCATGTGTCATCCATCTGGACATGTGATCATATGGGGTTGAGATATGATTTAAAGAGGAAGGAGTTGAGAAAACGAGCTTGTGGTAAAGTTCCACTACTTTTCCAAAGAGCAGGTAAAGTGGCTCTCAGGTGGGCAGAGACCAGAAGAAGACCCCTGAGGTGAATATCACAACTGTCCCCATTGGGCCTGGTCCAACATGCCACTCAAGGTGTCAGTCAGCTACAGACTACAGACCAGGTTAGAAAATGCTCCACTCCTCACCCACCAGACTGGATATATTTTCTGACTTTTCATCTAAATGAGAACAGTCCCCAAAAGGCTCTTTTAGTGAGCTGTGTTATTCTGGTCCGGAGTAAGTTCAGCTTTCAAAATTACTCAAATGGGCCAACAACGGAATATGAGATCACTTTAAATAACACCTACATTCCTTCAGGAACTGGAAAAAAAGTCATAAATTTAAAATGTCTGTGTCCCTAAATGAAAATGAAATGGAAGGAGTCTCCTGCCCACTCACTTAGGCCAGACATCCATGGGGGATAGGCACAGCAGGACAGATAAGAACTCAATTTCAAGGCAAGCGGTCCCCAGGATAAATCACTTAGCTAAACAGACAAGACTTAACAAGCAGGATCCTCAGAGTAAATCACCACATGAAGCAACCAGATGTGATTTCTAGAATGTCTGACAAACATAGGGCTGTAGTTACAGGGGAAGGACTTAGCAGAGCTCCTGTCTCTGTCACTGGAAGCCTGTCAGTCAGCATAATTTCTATCACCAGCTCAAATTTAATGTTCAACCCAACCCTCTGGTTTTCCTGTCAGTCATCTGAGAGTCTAGCCAGACATACAGAAATGCTGTGTTGAACTACTTCTGTGCATTGCATTATACAGCAGTCACTGGAGATAAAAGGGCCCTAAATGAATTCCACTTTTAAGTTTTATTTTTAAAGAAACTATCACCAACATATCAATGCTCCGGGAGCTACCAGTGAGAAAGAATAAAGCATAAAAACACCATCTCTGTCTTAGAAGTATCTCCCATAATCAGTTCACTGCTGGAGGTACCAGCTCCAGCTAGATTCCCACATTTGTGACTAATATAAAAAGTCACACCTTGATGTGTGCATAGGTATAACAGTTTCTCACACTTGGACTTTAAGCTTCTTTCTTTGTGTATTTGAGCAAAATGTCTTGTTTTTCCTCTAAAAATTATCTTGATGTCACAATCCCTGGAGAACACATATTATTTTTTTCAGAACAGAGGTTCTCAAACATTCGGGAGCTTGTAAAATCCCAAATACCAAAGCTGCACCCCATATCATACCAATCAAACCAGAATCTCTGAGACCCAGGCATCAATATTTTTTTTAATTCCTCATGACTAGTGGTGTGCTATATGCCAGTCCGGCTCTCCTTCTTTATCAAATTCCAAATTTATTGCCATACATCTGTCAAAATTGGCTTTTCAAAATCTACGTCCCTCTCTCTTGTTATAGCCCTAACTGGTTACTACATTATTTGGAAATTAGCTCAACTTGTAAAATAATAGAATCAGCATATTTTGGTTAGTGGAAGCCCCAGAGATTCAAAGATGAGCTTTTCCATACAGCATCATTTTAGCATCAAATTAATTTGTGGCTTCAGCCAAGAATCTCCTGCAATAAAGGATTCTTTCACTGAAATTACAGTTCTCTTCACAAGATAACACTATAAAGAGATGCTGAGGAGAAAGTCAGCTCAGCAGCCAGAGTGACAACTTGTGACTCAATGAGAGGAAAAAAGTCAACAAGATTAAAAAAAAAAAAAAACCCAAAACATACAGGGTGTCTCATATCCGACTGACTCCCTGGCCCTAGGCCTAAATATAAGAGATGTGTAATCTGGGCCAACTACAACTACCTGGAAATTTGGAAAGCAAAATGTGAATCATTTCTTTCTCTGACCACTGGACTCAGATTACTACATGCTCTGATATTCTGATTCCCCATCCCTCTTTTGGGCTCTGCAGAAAATAATTTAAACAATGTTAAATTCAAGTGAAAAGTTTGTGTATCTTGTAATGCCTTGTTCCTTGACCACGTCTAAGCCCACTGTAAGGTTGTCACCATGCTAATATAAAGGGATGCTCTAGAGAGGAGACACTGCCGTAGTGTTAAGCATGTGGCCTTCCACACCTCCCAGTATGGAAAATGATAATGACACTTCAACTAATTTCCCAAGGTCATAGGAAAGGAAGAGGTAACTTGTGTCACATGGGGTCATACAAAGACACAAACTTTGGAACCTGTCACTTACTTGGCTGACTTCGGGACAACTGCTTAATCTGTGTCTCAGTTTCCTTATCTGAAAAGGGACTGCAACATCTATCTCATGGGACTGCTAGATGCTTTATGAGATACCATACATGGTGTCTGGCACATGGTCCTTGCTCAGAGGCTGCTAGTTTTCTTTTCCTGTGGTAGATCAGGAAAGCCAATGGGAAAAGCTGTGCTATGTATGGTGCAAAGATCCAAGATCGAGAGTTTGCCTGGTTTGCAATTCAAGATTATCATCCTGTATCACTGTCCAAGAGAGACTCTGAGAATTCCCCAAGCTGGCAATGTGTCAAGCCTAAAATCAATACTAGAACATTGCTAATCCTGAGTTCTACCAAACAATCACCCCATGCTGTTGAATTATTCATATCCATAATGGGTTTGACTGTACTCATTATTGTGTTCTCAGAATTAATAACTGCTTCCCTCAATATAAATTTTTTTTCTGTTTCCTCCCCCTATTTTTTGATGTGTGGTTCCATTTTCCCTTCTTCCCAGAAATAGCTTGGAGAATGTTGCATTTTCACACTTGTTGTAAATTTTCAGCACAGTTCCTATGGTCTTTGTAACAACCTTTCTGGAAAAATAAAACCACTGCCCTGAGAGGTCTGTCAGTGAGGAGGAAGTTCACTTGATATTTATGCTGAACTTCTGAACACAAGTAATGATTATGGAACAATACTCCATAGATTCCTTTCATCCTTGGGTTGTTTCAATTACTTGTTTAAGTCAGCTCAGCTCAGAGGGTAGGCAGGAGGGGGAAGCGGAGAGGTAGATAGGGTATAAGGGGTCAAATATGTGGGGACAGAAAGAAATCTAACTATGGGAGGTGAACACACAATGTATATATGCCTTACTGTTAAAATATATAGCTGAAACATTGCATTTCGTTAACCAATGCCACCATAACAATTAAATTAATTAACTGGAAAAAATCAGGTCAGCTATTAGATTCTACTTGTGAACATCTACCGAGAAGAACTATTTCCTTAAAATGTTTAAGCAAATACAAAACAACATGTTCAAAGACAAATGCCATCAACAACCTCCCTCTTGATGGAGATGGCTCCAACAGGGGGCAAGTGGTATCAGCCACTCATTCAGGGCCCTTAGAAGAGCCTGTTTTTCAGTTTCCAACTCTACACCCAACATAAACTTTGCTATTGCCACAACTATATATGTATAGTGTTCCAGGTGCTCATGCGATTCACTGCCCTTGCACCTTTCTAAAATATGCTTGAGCAATAACTGCATATATATATAAAGTTTTTTTCTTTCATTTTCAAAATATAACATAATTATAAATTCTCCTTATTTCAGTTTCATCCAGTTGGGGTTCTGACTGAAACAGATGCTGTTGGTGAGTCACTCATGTCCCCTTGACATCATTCCAGTAGAGGCTGAGGTCTGGCTATTACAAATATTTTCTACTCCTTGCCTAAGTTGCTTTCACTAGCCACAGGAGACTACTAACCCTCAAGTGGAACAGGCCAGGAATATCAGAGAGTTAATGATTCAGGGAGTAGTCTTCAGACAATATTATTAGAGAATTTATTAGAGAATGCTCAATTCCTCACCCCTCAGTTAAAATGACTCTGGGCCATGTGCTCCACAGTCTCCAAGGCCCAGAGCAGTATTGAGTCTCAGTTGCCTCCAGGGCTGACCTACTATTCACTAACCCTGTGCTGTAGACCGTTCCTTCCCTGCCTTATTTACCCTCTCTCCTACCAATGTTTCCTGGTACCACCTTCCAAAGAAACTACTTGGTCTCCAACCTTATCCAAGATATGCACATAAGTCATTCCAACATAAGACACTGACACATGCAATGAGACCAAAATGGTTTACCACTTTAAGACAAGACAGACTTCCTTCATTCCTTTATTCAACAGATTTTTTTTTTCCGAGGGTTTACCATTTTCCTGACCCTATGCTAGATTCTAAGTCTGTAAGAGTTAACAAGACCCCATCCTTTTCTCATTAAATTTATAGTCTACTAGGGGAGACAGACATCAAACAAGTTCGGATTTAATTGATGGATGCTCTTAACACTATGAAGACAAAGTGCATAACACAACCAGAGTGTACAATGAGACCTGTCCATGTCTGGGAAGAAGAACTCCCTTAGAAGCTTTTAGACAAAGGCTAACGGAAGGGTAGGAGTGAGCAAGGTAAAGAGAGGGTGGAATAGTATCCCACACAGATGAAACAACATCTACAAAAGCCTTGAGGCTTACGGAGACAACTTGCAGAAAGAAGACAAATGGGGTTGGAGCACTGTGGAAGAGCCTACACTCTATTATAATCCCCTGTGAATTATCAAATTGGGCAAACGATCCTAAAGCAATTAAAAGGACTATTTAATTTCATTTGGGAATTAAAATAAAAACTCAACACAATATTATTTTACTCACCTAATGATTTATCAATTCTACCTGTCTGGTCCAGCCCTCAAAAATGTGGTTACTTTAAACTGCATCTAAAAGCATGAAATCTTGAAATTATGCAAAAGTAAAATTAGTTGGCTCCATGGAACATGAAACTGTACCAGAGGCATACAGGTATAGAATACTTGAACTTCTTCTAGTCCCTTCTTAGAAAAAGACATCTATATTTGAGAACTACTCTTTGATCTGTTGGTGGTGAGATACTGGGTAGTTTGGAGGGATGAAGGAAAAGGTGCATGATTAATTTAACTCCTAGTTTCATAGGTTCCAAGATCACACCTCCCCTCATGTTTGGAGATTTGCTAGAAGGATTCATGAGTCTCAGAATATACTCTTGGCTATGATTTATTATAGCCATGTAGTAAGGATACAGAGTTGGATCATAACTGGAAAAGATATGGGCAGAGAAATCAATGTCCTCTCTCTCCTCTGAGGTGGTGCATCTGACAATGCTTCTTTCTCCAGAAACTAAAAGTGTAATACCGTGTGAAATGTTTCTGCCCAGGGATCCCATTAGAGATTCAGCACCCAAAAATTTTGCTGGGGTGTGGTCACATAGGTACCCTCTGCCTGACATGTGCCACTATTCTAGATTCCCAGAAGTAAACAGGTGTTCAGCATAATCACATTGTTTGCACGAATGGTCAAAGCAGAGTGGACTGCCCTTATGTCTTAGAGAGCAAGTCAAGTGTCGAAGCTCAAATACCAGCCAAAGGCTAGCCTTGCAAGCATACCCTTCTAAAGAAGGCCTCAGGTTTGCTATGCCAACTGTTTTCTGCATGGCTACAACCCCCTGAAATAAGTTGTGAAATCAAATGGGTCAAATTTTCCCCTATTTTCAGTATCATAAGATCAACAGATAAAAATAAGCAACTTAGTAGAATGTTTTATAGGAATTCTCTTCTGCAGCTGCTTGATCCTGAGTGGTTTGGAAAAGTCAGTGTTAAATAGCTCAAGTGAAATTTAGCCACCCTCAGGTGTACAGGTATCGAAGCCAGTCTTGGCTAAGCCACAGACTAATCCAAAACTCTTATTCTGCAGGTCTTAAACAGACAATACAAATAGGCTATACTCAATGATTGCTTTCATTTGAAAAGCACATTAAAAACAGACTATCTCTTTTCCTGTCTCCCAACAGCAAGACTCTGCTTGGAATAAAAGTACAGATTTCCATTAATGAGGCCAACTCACCCAGTGACATAAAATTCATTTATCACAAATGAACCACAATTTCAGCAGTAATTTACATATCCAAAATGAGAGAAATTAGAAACTAATCACCATACCCTAAATAAATGGCACTCATTGTAATTCTTGTATAGTCAAATTGACCTTTCTTAGTGCTAAGGCTGCATATGATAGGATGTTCTTTTCTCATGTAATTCACTGTCACATTACATTTTCATAAATATTTCTTAAAGGTAAAACAGCTGCATAGAATAATAACCCATAAATACCAAGCTGTATAAGCAATATAAACACATTAACATTTTACAGAGAGAATCATTCACAATTTCACACAAAATACCTATTTTATCTGCATAATACCTTAAAGTTTCTGTTCACATGCATATATACTTTATAAAGTTAGGATCATATTGTACATTTTAAGATTTTTCACCATGACAAATACTTTCCATGTTTCATTATAGATTCCACGATTACTCGATTTCATTATTTACTATACTAGAATAGTTTTACCTTTAGTACGTCTATTAAAAATTCTTAATTTTTAATCATTGATACACATTATTTAAAATCAAATGTTCAAGAAATGAGTTATAATGAAATATTACAGTCCTCTTACCACATCCCAGTTTCTGTCACTCCCCAACAGCACACTTTTAAAAAAAATAAATTTATTTAAATTAGTTTCAAGTTTACAGTACATTGGTTAGACATCTATATTGTTCATAAAATGATTCCCAATAGCGACCACTTTTAAATATTCCTATTTTAATTTTTCTACGGATCATCACCATTTCACTATGTAAAACACAATTTATTGACTTTAGATATTTACTGTTACTTTTAGTTTCTTTTTCTTTGTAATTAGATATCATACTTGTCTCTCTTCTTCCTTCTACTACAGGTAATACTGTCTTAATTTCCCACTCCATGAGAACAAACATTAATGAGTGCCCTTATGTTCCCTTTCATTTTTCCTCCCCAAAATTCCAATTCTGAACCTCTACTGTTAATATTTTTGCTTTTATATGTAAGATTGATACCTTTTGCAATGGGTTCTGTAGCCATGACTATCTTCCATGTTTTGTCTATAATCTTAAAAGATGAAATCAATAAATAGTATCTATATAATGACTCCATAAATATTATTCACTTTTAGAACTAAGTTGTGATTATACCTTCTTTCTGTACAGCTTTTTATTTTTCCTCAAGTTTCTAGTTGTTTTTATTTTCCCTTTTGCAATGTTTTTCTGAATCGCATTCTTATATTATCTAAAGAATCAAAGGTAGCAATGTCTCTGTAGAATCTCTTTCCCCTGTCTCTCCTAAAGCAGTCTTTTCTTCTACTCTGATCATGATTAATATTACCAATCAGTCAGTACAACCCAGCTGTCATCCTGAAATTCTCCTTTATTACACTCCTGGGTTGAAATTATTGTTTCCACGATTCCACTTTCTTTCTTTATTTTTTCCCCCTCCTCTTAGAACATATCTTAAATAGCTGTATTCCACCCTTATACTTGCCTGATAGTTTTTCTGGACAGAGAAATCTAAATTGAAAATAATTTCACTCAAAACTTCAAGTTTTAACTATTAAAATATTGTATCCCTTGTTGCCATGACTCGTTTCTTTGTGAGTGGGCTGCTTTTATGTTTGTTTTGTTTTCTTCATTAAGCTCATAAAAGCTTTTCTCTATCCCAAGTATTCAGAACTTGGAGAAACTGTGTTTTCTCTGTAGATCATGTTTTAAACATTTGTATTGGATGTTCAGTGAATCTTTTTCACTCTCATGCTTAAATTTTAGGAAATTATCCCAAAATATTTCTCTCATAATTTTCTCTTTTCTCTGGCCCTCCTGGATTTATCCTAACTTATCTTTCTCTTATGTTTTCCATCACCGTATCTCCTTATTTACTTTGTAAAATTGTGTCAATATTACCTTCCACACTTTCCATGTTTTTTAACATGGCTGTTTTTCAACAGTCATATTTTAAATGTTTTGTTGTTCATTCTTTTTTTTTTTTTTAAGAGCATCTTGTTTTATGGATGCAGTATCTATTCACATTTCTTACTTATTTTTGTTTTCTGTGAGGCCATTTTTCCTATCTTTTTTTTATTTTCTCACTTTTCAAACTTTCAGATATCTGATGATCCTTACTTACTCAGAGTGAAGAATCAAGCAATAAAAAGCTTACAGGCACTTCATCCCATCAGAATGGCTACTATTAAAAAAAAAAGTGTTGGCCAGAATATGGAGAAATGGAACCCTTGAGCACTGTTGGTGGGAATGTAAAATGGTGCAGCTGCAATGGAAAACATTATGTGGTTCCTCAAAAAATTAAAAACAGGACTATCATGTGATCCAACTATTCCACTTCTGGATATATACCCAGAAGAACTGAAAGTAGTGTCTCAAAGAGCTGTCTGTACCTTCGTGTTCATAGCAGCATATTCACAGTAAATAAAAGTGGATGAATGGATGAAATATGGTATATACATACAATAGAGTATTATTCAACCTTAAAAAATAAAGAAAATTCTGACACGCTACAACATGAATGAATCTTGAGGCATTACACTAAGTAAAATAATCCAGTCACAAATACTGTATGATTCCATTTAGACAAGGCATAGAGAGTAATCAAATTTATAGAAACAAAGTAGAAAGTGGTCCCAGAGGTTGAGGAGAATGGGGAAATGAGGATTATTATTCAATGGGGATACAGTTTCAGTTTTGAAAGATGAAAAAGTTCTGGAGATAGTTACACAACAATGTAAATATATTTCATAATATTCAATTGTACATTTAAAAATAGTTAAGATGGTTCTTAAAAATTTAAAGGGAGCTGTAGGAGAAGCTTTGGGATCCTGCCCATTATTTCTCAATAATTACCATTTCGCCCCATGCTGGCATTTAAATTAGATTTGAATGAACCAGTTCATGGTAATTTTTATAAATTTAGTATGTGATAACACTTAATATTAGTAGTGTACATTCAAATAAACATTTTTGAGAGAATGGGCTCTGTGAAAACTTTTCAAGTTGTTCTATATTTGGAAATGGTCATAATTACGATAAAATTGATGTATCAAGGAATAAAAGGTCAGTTAGTTGAAGAAACCACTCAGAACTCAGGAGTTCTGATTTTTAATTCACATCTACTAGGAAGATATAAAGTAAGCAATGGGGTGGTGTTGAAAGGAAAAGAATTTCAGGCTATAGAGATAAAATTAAATGCTATCAACTTAAGAAAAACCAACATAGATGGTAAAAGATTTTTCTCAAATTTCAGCCTTTTTAAATCCGTAAGTTTTACCCCCCAAAAATATTGTTTCTGTTTTTCAAATTGGACATTTTTAAAGAAAAGAGGGCACTTGTGTCAGCACATTTTTTGAAAATTCTTGATGTAGAGGCAAATCATTCTTACCTTACATCAGTAATAACATAGGAGATGAGTATTTGGCTTTGCTATTCAAATTTTAAACTCACTCTGAGGTTTTGTTTTTGTTTTTGAACATGGAAAGATAGGTAGGCACTTTTTAATTTCAGGGTCTCTTCACCATACATATAAAAGCATCAGAGGCAGCTACAAAACAAAATGACTTGAATCATATTGCTCATCATTCAGCTAAAAATAATCAGTTGAGCTTAAGTATCCTGGCATTTACAAGGATAAAAAAGAAAATTTCCATTGTCACTGTTGTTAGCCAAAGGAACATATTTCTCCATTTTTTAAAAAAAAATTTTAACTACTGAGCACAAAGAGATAGCACCTGGCTCTAATTCAATTCTGCCAAGAGGCTCAGAAGTAATCAATAAACACTTATTAACTAATCATGCGGCATCTTGCTTCTGAGTGAAATGGCAAGTGTTGTACAAATCTAGAAAATAAACAAGCCTTAATATGGATGAAAAAGCTGGGGAATAAGAAAAAAAGCAGAGCAACTGGTCTTACATCAGCTTTCCCAGGGAACAGTTTAGTTTTCTTTTTTCTATACCCTGTTGGGGGTGGGGAGCAGGGGTGTCTTCTTCCTGTGTTCCTTTTCTAGTGACAGCAACACCAGCTAGCCAGTTGCTGCAACAATACAAACCTGGTAGTCATGCTATACTCTCCCCTGCTATGAATGTCCTGGAGCTCTGACATGTTCATATTTCAGTTTTCCATCCCACTTGATCTTGACCCCCTCTGCTGCACCCCCATCACTTTTCTCTGAGATTCCTGCAATAGTCTCTAACAACTGCCCGGTCCCCTGCCTCCATTAGGCACTTCTTCCATCTCCTTATCCTATGACCTTTTCGAAATGTAAACACATCACTTCCTTATTTAAATTTTTTAAAAACCTCAAAACCAAGTGGTTCTAGGTGTAAAGATCTGCTCAGGTTTAACTAAGACTTTTTGTTTAGTCAAGATAGTACAAATTTAGATTTTTAAGAATTACCAAAGGATATAGAATGAAATGTTAAATTTTCAATCAAACCCTGAGCACTCCTATTAATTTTCTTACATGTCACAAAATTTTCTGTGTATATATGCATATGAATAATTTTACATTTTTAATTTATGTTGAAGAATATACCATTTGAACATATATAGACCTAAGGAAGTATCCAATTGAAGTATAAACCATAGTTTATATAATTAGCAGCTTTCTGTGGAAATTTATGTTGTTTTTTTTTAGTCCTTTACTCTCAGAAACAAAATTGCAATGACTGCAGAATCAAGTTCAAATACTTCTGCAGACAATTCCTTTAGGATCTGGCTGCTGACTATACACTCTGCTTCATTTCCCTATATGCAGTCTTTCTTCTGGCCTCACCAAGCAACTTGTAGGTCCCTAAAACAGTCCTACTAGGATACATCTGCCTGTGATGTCTTCTTTGCTTTTCTTTGGCTAATGTTCACTAATGTTTTAAAACTACTCAAATTTTATTCTAATTTAGATGTCCCTCCTCCTTCTTCTGAACTCCCTTGATTTCTGTGCTACCGTATGTAACACACATTTTGAAAATAATCATTATATCTACCACTGCCTAGCACTCAAGACATGGGACAGATGAAGGCAGGAATACAACTAAGGGAAATAATATAGACTGGTAGAATTAAAAAGGTGAGATGAGGTTTATAGGAACCAGAATGAGAATCACCATCACACAGCATTAAAAATCTGCAGCACTGCCATGCTCACCACCACCAATGAGAGCTCCTGCAAGACAGAGGGTGTTCAGCAGGTGTATGGTAGAATGTGCTCTTTGGAGACAACACAGCAGCCTGGGTCAAGTAAGTCATGAATACTGCAGACACCACAAGCCAACTGAGAGAGAGACCCCGAAATCAGGGCTGTCAGGAATGATTTCAAGGAGTGACAAGATAGACTTGAGCCTTGAAGGAAGAATTAGACTGAGAGAAACCCTCCAAGTAGGAAGATGCCTGAAGGACAATTAAGCTGAGGCAGCCAAGGTTTGTCAAGGAGAGGAGCGAGATGGAAAAGGGACTGGGCTGACATTCTGATGACTGGTGATCCAGGCCCAGTTCTTTCATGATTTAAGTCAACAAATACTTCTTGAAATACGACTGTTCTGGGCACTGGTGGCACAACAGGAAATAAAATAAAAATCTCTGATCTTGTGGAGCTTTCATTCCAGGAGTTCTGCTGCTAATTCCTGGTGTAACCTTGAGCAAATCACTGTTGTGTAGCTGTCATTTCCAATAGGGGCACTGGACATTTCTAAGGTCACTTTGCTCTCCAATATTCTAAGATTAATAGGAAGAGTTTGGAAATGATCATGGAACCAGATATGGCAAGCTTAGAAGCTAGATTCCTTCCTCTGGAGAGAGGGAGAATTTGTTCTGTGTATGGGGAACACTTTCAAGGTTTAGGAAGTTGAGGAATATTGGTCTGATAAACTGAAGACAGAAGAGATAAAACAAGATGTTGCAAACAATTTAGGAGATAGTTGATCTTTACAAGGTGAATAGCACTAACTTGATAAACCACGAATAAATCACATCTTCCTAGAAACATCGGCTCTATTAAATAGGCAGCTATAAAGGCTTCATAGCCATGACACTAAGCAAGACTGGCAGAACTGGGGAGAGCTTTGCAGGCTAAAGGCAATTTTGGATCTCTGTATAAGACTTGGTTTAAGTGTCCATGTGTTACTTCATGTACACTTGTCTTGCAGGCCAGAGAAATACCACAGAGCCTGTACTAGTTGAGAAATGCTAGGCAGGGCATGGCTCGATAACTGCATGTAACTATGACTGGCTATACTATGTAAGGTGAATGAAGCCCAAATAACAAGGATTGTCTCCACTGGTATTCTGATAAGTACAGCACATGGAATTTGCTATCTTTAGCTCTCTCCCTAGAAATTCCTAGATAGCTTATCACCTTAGTAGTTAATCTCTCAGCCATCTCTAGTTCAACCTTCCTGTGGCTAAAAGAACTTCAGAAGTCACTCAAAAATAAATGTTCCCTGCCAGAAAATGTCTTAAAATAGATGTTGTAAGGATTTCTCTGGTGTGAGTAATAGGCACTTTTTTAAAGACCTCATCCTGAGTTCTACCTCCCGTCTCCGAGTGTAGTCTCTCTGGTCAGTTCCTTTGCTGAGGCTGGGGCGCTTGGAGCTCTTTTATATCAGGTCCTCAGGGAGTGAAGTCACCAACATAGAAATCAGAGCAGAATTCAATGACTCAGTCTCAGTTCCACTCTTCTTGACTTAAGAATTCCATTGTTAGCTTCTAATTGGATGAAAAAACAAGCTGAAGAGTGATTAAATATAGGCTAGAAACAATTCAAGTCAAAATCAGGTGGGCTTTGCTAACAGAATGAAAAAAGGCATTTTTTCCCAGGCATCAAACCAAGCCAAAATCCCCCTTTTCAGTGTTTATTCTGGTCCAAACCCCCAATACAGCCCTTCAGTGTCACTTGTAAATTATAAGAAATAGCCACATGGCTAGTCATCAATAACCAAGTATCCCATCCATCTTTATTTCAAAATATTATATCAGCAATCTTTCAAATTCTTAAAAACCAGTGTTGTATAATATCATGGGCATAATCTCTCCATTTTTATGTGAATACTAAACAGAGCAAGAATTGCTTGTGGTCATTTTTCAGTCTAACCAGAAAACTATCTGAATTTGTTGTCTTTTACCATCTCCATTTTATATGGCATGGAGACTGACACCCAGATGGGTAGAGTAATTTAGAGGGGTGAAATGATTTATCCACAGTCTATTCCATAAAAAACACCGGGTCCTTTCTTCATTTGCTTCTCCTATAAAAAACTTGGTTTTTACTGATTGTCATTGCAAACTAGTTTGTCATCAACCACATTAGCCTCTGTCAAAGATGAGGAGAAAGTCTCAAAATACCTATAATCCAAGATTCTTGAGGCTAGAAATCTTTGAAAATCCTGCTGTGTATGGCTCCTGACACTTGACAACATTTCTCCCAGGAAACAAGTCTTATAATGTGATGTAAGGCTTAGAGACTGGAAGAGGAGACACAGAGTTGTTTCAGTTCTGATGTTCTGGTCCCCTCAAGAGATCCCAAGATCTGTGGAAGATAGTCCTGAATAGGGGCTAGAAGAAGCTGTGCTGGGCTAGCTCCCCTGGATCTGAACTCTTTCAAGCAACTAACTACTAAACGCTTATTCTATGCTAAGCACTATGTTAAGAGCTATATGTATACTAATTCTTTAAATTCTCACAGTAACTCTCTTAAGTATTATTAAGCATTTTACAAAGAATATAGGTATCAAGAAATATATGTGACATGCTCAAGGTTGCCCACGTAGTAAGGGAGAGAGAGAGGTTTAAACCTGGAGGAACTGAGCTCTAGAGCTCATGCATATAACAGCTCTGCTATGAAGCCTCCTACAACGGACATTATCAAACTCTACCTTGCCCCCAGTCCCACTTCTCCCCAGGCTCTCCTATGGCAGAAACCATGCCTTGTTTAACAAAGACTGCATTTCCTAGCCTTCCTTGCAGTTAGATTGGGTCAGGTGACTGGGTACTAGACAGCTAGATATGAATAGAAATGATGTGAATATATGTAAGCTGAACACTTAAAAGTGTCCTGTGCAGTTTTTTAGCTCCCTCTTCTCCATTCATGGAGCCTTGGAGGGCATGAATTCCAGTGGGCATAGTTATAAGATGGAAGCAGCTGAAATGTCCCAGTCATTGTTTACAGAAAAGCTGTCCAGGATGGCCACTCAACTCACACCAGGTGGTGCTCTGAGGAAGAAACTTCTCTGGGGTTCAGCCACTACGACTTCAAAATTAGATTATAACGATGACATAGCCTAGCCAATTCTAAGCACATGCCACACAACTGACATCAGGTTTTAATTATTAGGGCCCATTACTGTCTACATCCGCCTAAATGAACCTGTATAATCCATGCTGCTTTCCTTGCTTCTCTAAGCTACTCTGTTACCTTCTTGGTCAAAAAAGCTTATGCTGTTTCTGCTACATTTCTTTCAAAACATTGTGTCATACAAGGATAAGTAAATCAATGAAACAGAATAGAGAATCCAAAAATAGACCCACACATATATGGTCAATTGATATTCAACAAAGACACCAAGAAATTCAACAGGGAAAGTCTTTTCAACAAATTGTTCTAGAAAATTGGACGTCTATAAACATATATATATATAAAAAACAAACCTCAACCAAAGCATAAAACTTCTAGAAGAGAATGCAGAAGAAAACATAACGTTGGAGTCAGAGAACATTTCTTCGACAGGTGTAGTAGATACTGTGGTGCATCACCCAGGGTCCCAATTCAGCTGCAGGTGCTGGCTGTATGGCTCATAGCTGAGTCTCTCCCTAGGCATTTCCCCAGAAAGGGGAATCTGCCTCACTCATCATTACATCCTGTCCCAAGGGGCAGCCCTCAACCAGTGACTGGTCAAACTGGGCATACAAAGACGTGCCCCCTTGCCTCAATTTGAAACAACTTTGAAGGGTTATCGCATGAGAAATGAAACATGTGCACACAAAAAGACTTGATCACAAATGTCTGTCGTAGCCTGATTTGTGAAAACCCCAAACTGAAAACTTAAATGTCCATCAGAGAATAAACACGTGGAATATTCACACAAGATTTCTTTCTTTTATCTGTACATTTCAATAAGCTTTTTATAGTTTCTGGTCTCTTATTCTACCCCTACTCCAATATATTAAAGTCTGGTTTTAACTTCCATTTTATCTGCCTTCTACTTTAACAAAATAGCATAAATATTGGCAGCTGTTGGGAGAAAGGCATGAGTCACACCTTAAACACTTTGAATTTGGAGTTAGAAACAGACACGGTGTAGGACCAAATCCCTTGCCGAAAAATAGCTGTTTGATTAGTCCCCATGAGAGGTATATTGTATTTTAAAGGTTGCAGTGTCAGAACTCTTAGCTATTTTTAAAGGAAATGTTATATTTTCAGCCCCACATACCATTTAAGCTGCTTTGTAAATGAAGCCATCTGGGCACTTTGGAGTGTCCTCTGCTCTGAGAGTGACAGCCCATTGCTTTTGATGCTCCACAGCTCACAGGGGTGGGTTGCACTGTCCTGAAGAACACAGTTCCCGGTATCATTCCCCATGTTAACCCGGGGAACAACTATGTCTTCACGTAACCACAGTAACTGTGAGACAAATTAGGCAGTGTACTTGCCTTTTTCTTATCCTCATTCGCTACTTCTGACAGTCCTCACCAAAAGTTTAATCATTTTGAAGCTATTCGGGGGCATCCAATTTAATTGCTGTGGGTCTGCAGCAGAACTAAGCACTGTGGTGCCTTTTACTGAGATTGTATGTAATTTAAAAACACATCGGAATATAAAAAGAAAGTCATCTCCTGGAAATTTATCCTGGACAAAAAGTAAAAGCAAACAAAACATCAAATGGCTGTTGCATCAGTATCTGACAAGTGACTAGAAATATATATACTGAGATTCCACTCAGCAGTGTATTATGAACACTGTTATTTTTCCGAAAAATAGGTAGATCATTTACTATATCAGGCCCTCTGCATGAATTATTTCAGTTAGACCTTGCCATAACCTTATAAAATAGCTATTATGCAATCCAATTTACAGACACAGAAATAAGGGTCAAAGAAGTTAAGTAACTTATTGAAAGTCTGGCATCTGGTAGGTGGTGAACTAGGAATAAATGCAGCACATGATCTGATGTTCTCTGGCATTTCTGTACCGATGGTAGAAAAAGCAAAAACAAGTAGAAACTCTAAGAACACTATATGGTGATGGTGGTCCTACTAGAGAAGTTGACGAACTAGGACGCCCCAGGTCAGCCATTTGCTGATGCTTATTGGTGAATTCAAGAGAGACCAGAATTTGAGAAGACTCGATCCACGTAAAACCACTATACCTGGGAAGCTAATTCAAAGTGAATGAGTCACTCAGTAAATTCAATGCTAGAAAGGAGCAATGACAGAGAGACATAAGGGCAATATGAGATGATGTCTGCGATTGACAGGGTGTCCCCCCAGAATTCACGTGGAAGCCCTAACTACCAATGTGGTGGTATAAATATCTGGAGATGGGGCCTCTGGGAGGCAAGCAGGTTTGGATGAGTTCACATAAGGGAAACGGCATGATGAAACTAGTACCCTTATAATGAGAGACACTAGACAGCTTTTCTTTCTAATTCTACCCCCTCACTCCTACCCCCGCCCCATCATCTGGGGACACACTGAGAAGATGGCTGTCTGCAAGTCATAAAGAGAACTCTTACCAAAACCCAATCATTATGGTACCCTGATCTCGGACTTGTAGCCTCCAAAACTGTGAGAAAAATAATGTCTGTTTTTTAAGCCACCCTTAGCTTTAAAAGTTTCTGGTATCTTGTTACAGCAGCCAGAGCAGACTGAGAAAGTGTTTCTGCCTGCAAAGGACAAGTGATCTAGATTGGGTACCAATGTAAACAGGAAGACAATGAGCTGTGCCAGTGCACCTATTGCTATGCCCTACGTTAAGTCTTCTGATTCTGAAGAAGGCAAACTTTAACACAAATTGGAGTACTCAAGAAGGCTGATGAGGAGCTGAAACTTGAATGGAGCTTTAAATTGTGGGAAAAGACAAAAAGGAGAGGGCTTAGCAGGTGGGAGGGGCTAGGAAGAGAGAAAGGGCATGCTAGAGGTGTCACCTGGGCCACCAGTGGAGGGGGAGAAGCAGGAGACACAAGGTTTAAGGCCGGACTCTTCATAACGAGGAGAGGACCTTCAAGTGTTTAAACTTTGTATCCAGGGAAGAAGAGTTGACAAAGCTTTTTGAGCCAAGCAGTGACACTGTCAAAGCCGGAGTCTCTTTATCCACTCGGGAGTAGCAGGGCTACCTCCTTCCCAGCACTGCTGTGAGTCCTGACTGGAACCACTCACATGGAGCAGCGAACAGAGCCTGGCACCAGATGAACATCAGTGAGTGTCAGATATCATTTGCAGAGCAGTTTCAGGAAGTCAAATGCCTCATTGGCTAGGGTGAATAAGCTTCGACTGAAGCCGTCCAGGCCTCAGTTTCTTGGCAGAAATGCCCAATAAACAAACTGGCGGATGTTCAGAGGGCTCCAGCAGAGCTGGCCTTCACTGCTGGCTTAGCTCTCTAGCCCTCTGCAAGCTCCCCACCTCTCAGGGGGCCTGGACTCATGGACATCAGTCTAGAACCTGGGCCAGGCTAGTGAAAGTTTGCAAGGCAGCAGAAAATGCTGACTCCTAGCTCTGTGCTGCCTCACTTGGAAAGTCAGTGGTTCCCAGAAAAAATGTCAGTTTGTCCCTAGCAATCTTGGTTTCTGATGTCTTGTTTACTGAGAAGCAACTAACTCTAAGTGGCAGAAGGAGCTCCAGACTGAGGCCAAGGCGCCACAACGCCACTTTCCAGCTGAGTGACCCTCTGTCCCTCAGCCCCATTAACTTCTGTTCCCCCAAACACAGAAAAATATACCTCCTCGAAGAGCTGCTGTAAGATCACATGAGATAATCGTGTGTGTGCTTTTGCTAAATATAAGTTTCAAAGTAAATATTAAACAAAATATAACTGCTCGGGCCTCATTTATTCATTGATCAAATACTTAGAGAGCACCCTCTATGTGCCAGGAACTGTTGTTGGATCTGGGGGTCAAGCAGAGGACAAAATGGACCCAAATTTCTGCCTCATGGTACATATGGTCTAAGGCCTAATCTCCTTAGAATGTAGATGGGAGACAGTGTGGCTGCACTCATCTCGAACAGCTATTGCTCTGCTTGTGAGTTATCTTCATTTCCAGTGTCTTATGTCTGTCTTCTCTGCCTGTCTAAAATTGACTTAAACCTGACTTTGCCTTTTTTCCAGTTTCCCCTGAAGTTCCTCTGGATACCTGACTTTTTCCATCTTGGCTCACAGCCTTGCTTGTCTTGCATCAAAGCTGCCAACATCCTGGCATGACAATTCCCATAAAATGCCCAGCTGGAAAATGGAAAAATGGGTACATATCACATTGATACATTTATTTTGCATCTGGGCCACAATAGTGATTACTTACATGAAAGATGAGAGCCATAGCCAAGAAATGAGAGTCAGCACTCTCGATGGCCAGCTGTGTCCAGTCTGTAAGCAGCACAGCTACCAGCTGCTTTTCTCAGCACACCTGGCATGAGAGTTCTGGACTTGGGGTTTTGAGCCAGTGAGAGTACATAAGGAATAATCATTGTTGATGTTCTGACATCATGATTACAGGAGTCAAAATAACTCCTTAGTAGCAGGGTGAGAGGTAGAGTTGGTACAGACCAGGTAGAAACCATGTCACAGGGTGCAGAGTGAAGGGCTCGACCTACTCAAATCTGTTCAGATGGAAACAGCAGCCTTTTTAAAAAAGTGTCTCGATGCATGATTTTTATAGCAGCAGGTAGAAGGGAAAACCTTCAACTCCTAAGACATACTTCCAAGTCAAGCCAATTTGGTTGCCATGGTACCAAGAATTCTACAGGGGAAAAAAGGTGCTTTTTCAAACACTTGTTTGAAATATTCAAATAAGTGGCAACGTGATGGCTAAAAGTATTGTGAGGTTCCTTTCATTTGAGTAAACAAACATACATTGATGAGCACTTCCTATGCACTGGGCATCTTATATTAGGAACTGGATGGATGCTTCAGATCTCAAACAGTTTATAATTAAGTTTGCAGAAAAACATTTCACAAAGGGGACTAAAATGTAAGGTAGAATATGATAACTACTAAAGGAAAAGTTCAAAATCTATTTATGTATTTACTTATTCATTCAAAAAATATCTGCATACAAGTTCTCTTAATAGGTCCTGGGTATCCAGTGATAAGAAAAACAAAGAGGATTCCTTCCTTTACAGTCTAGGGCAGGGAGAGACCTCAGAAGTAGAAGATAGAGAGATATATGATGATGAAGATGATAGATAGATGATAGATAGATAGATAGATAGATAGATAGATAGATAATAAAGAGTTTATAAGCTGATACTTGCCATGAAGACAACAAAAGGGATCCTAATATAAAAATACTCTTTAAGTATGGAGGAGGGAAAATTATTATAGCCAGAAGGAGAATGGCAGGCTTCGTGGAGGAGGCAGTAGGTGAGCTTGGCTGTGGATGGTAAATAGGTTTTAACAAACAGGGAGAGGACCAAGGGCATCCAAGGACAAGAAATGGACAAAGTCACAGAGATGGAAGAGTGCCAAAGGTACTCGTGGACAATAGAATGGCTGGGTCTAGTTAGAATGTAAGGAGAGTGCTGGAAGGAGGAAGAAGCCAATAAGCTCTTTGCGGGACAGCAGAGCACGGTGGTTAGGACCTGATTCTGGAACCAGCCTGCCTAGTTTGGCCACCTCCTAGGTGTGGCCACTATGCAGGATAGCTTCTCTAAGTAAAGCAATTCTGAAAGTGCTGGTGCAAAGCGAGGGCTCACTCAGGCCCTACCCCAAGCTTTGAGAAATGTCCCCGATGATAACTGAAGTTCCCCATTATTTTGAGGTAGACTGAGAAAAGTAAAGCTTTCAGGACACTGATTCTTTCAGATTCTGATCTTCTCTTCTAGACTGTGCTGTAAGTTTGGACATTAAGACTTGCATCTCAGATCTCAAGGCACTCAACCCCACACCAGATGGAGCTTCCTCCCATTGCTCTCCCCCCTGAAGGAACTGATCCACTGCTGAGGGTGCAATGTTGTGGAGACTGCAGGTGAAGAAATTGCATTCCAATAAGATGGACCAGGAGACTGTTCACTCCATTTATCTTGGGAGTGATGTGTCTCATTGGGACGGTACAACCATTTTATACTGAACATGATCACTGAATTGAACACCACTAACACAGACCAAGAGACACAGTCATCCATTTCACCAATTCCTGTAATTACAGCTTAAACAGCCTTAGGAAGTCCCTAAAGGCAAAGCCAGGAGTAGATGAGGGTTATAGCAAAGACCCATGTGGGGGCTGCTAAAAGCTGTACCCTGCTGCCCCTCTAAGCTATAAGCCCTGCTGACTCGAAAGGGAGTTACAAAGAGGTTAGCCAGGACTCATGATAATAAACCAGCCCAGGAAAAAGAGGGAAAGAAAAATTACAGCAAGGAGACGAGATGCCAGTTCCTAGCTGCAAAACCAGGCTATGACCCAGAATCTAGTCCAACTTATATATCTGGATGAGCTGAGGTAATTCAAACCTGGCAGGGGTTTCTTTGTTCCTTACACTGGGTCCTTACATCTTTTTGTAATTTCCTTTATGAACTGGTAGCTAGGCTGGTTTTTCCAAAGGGAACGATTAGGCAGACTGAGAAAACGTAAAGGGTTTTTGCAATTTATTGACAGAATAATGTAATATAAATAAAATTAGAGCTCAGTTTAAGCTTTTACTGCCGCTTCCTACCTACACTGCTAATAGTATCTGTATTCTCTCATGATGGAAAATATGCAACATAAACAAAGTGAAGGACAACTTCTGATGTAACAGATTATTTGCAACAGAGAAGCCACATGACTTTATTATTTAAGTTGGTTATCTCGATTTTTACACCTGAAAAATGGTAAGGCTGAAATGGGAGATCTCCTGGGTTCCTTGCAACATACAATGTCTGGGAACTTAGGAGACTGTGTTATCACTAGACCAACCGACTCTGTCTGCTACTGGGTGTAGTTTTAGAAAAATGGAAGCAGTTCAGAAATTTATAATACTGTATTTATATATGAAGAAAGTGCTTAGTTGTTTTATTTTTAAATCATAGGGTACACAGCATTGCTTAAATCCTTAAGAACAAACATCTTTCCTGGCAACCTGAGAACCCAAATGACACTTGGAATTGCTCATTGGAAATGGTCCTCATCAAGCCAAAGCCTGAGTGGAATACCAGAGCCTTAGTTTCTCTTTCTTATCAGCACAGAATTGCTCTGTATACATGTTCTGACAACTAGAAACACTCTTGTTATGACAGAATATTCTATTGTTCAGCTTTTTCATTAATTTCATTGGAAATCCCTGCCATTTAATTAAATCAACAAAAATAATTGACACTATAAGAAGAATTCATAGCACCTGTCTCTCCTAGAAACATGAATTTGAACCAACTATCCATGCATGAAAACACCTTTACAAGATCTATAAATTCTACGTGAGGAATTATAGCACCTGAGAGAAGTGAAAAGAAAAAGAAAGAAAAAAAAAACACATTGAAGAGGGGAGGAAAGACAGATTCACATTACCCCATCATTCCACCCCCAAGTCTAAGGGGCATCAGGCCTGCCCACCTGGAGCCTTAGGCACAAAGTCTGCTCTCTGGCGAACGCTTTAAAAAAATTGATGAAAAAAACACAAACACTCCCAAACTCATTTTCTGAGGCTAGTATTACCTTGATATCAAAGCCACTATAAGGACACTATAAGAAAAGTAAACTATAGGCCAATATCCTTAAAGAATAAGATGCAAAAATTTTCAACAAAATGCTATCAAACCACATTCAATAGCCATTAAAAGGATTATACATCACAGTCAAGTGGGATTTATACCTGTGATGCAAGGATGGTTCAACATACACAAATCAATAAATGTGATACACTACATTAGCAGAACAAAAGATTAAAATGGTATGACCATCTCAATAGAGGCAAAAAAAGCATTTGACAAAAGTTAGTATCCTTTCATGATAAACACTCAACAAACTGGATAAAGAAGGAATGTACTATATATGACAAATCTATAGCTAACATTTTACTAAGTCATGAAAATTCAAAAGCTTTACTGCTAAGATCAGGCAAAGGAAAGGGTGCCAACTCTCGCCATTCCTATTCAACATACAACTGGAAGCTGTAGCCAGAGAAATTGAGCAAGAAAAAGAAATTTAAGGCAACCAAATCAGAAAGGAAGACGTAAAAATGTCTCTATTGTAGATAGTGTCTTTTATATAGAAAATTCTAAAGACCTCATCGAAAACTGTTAAAACTAATATAAGAATTCAGTAAAGTTACAGGATACAAAATTAACATATAAAACTCACTTGTGTTTCTATACACTAATAGCAAACTGTCTGAACAATCCCATTCACAATAGTATCAATAAAGTACTTAGAAATAAATTTAACGAAAGAGGTGAAAGATCTATACACTAAAACTGTAAGACAGTTGAAAGAAACTGAAGAAGACGCAAATAAATGGAAAGATATTCATGTTCATGAATCGGAAGAATTAATATTGTCCATACTACCCAAAGCCATCTATAGATTAAGTGCAATTCCTACAAAATTAAAATGGCATTTTTCACAGAAATAAGAAAACAATCCTAAAATTCATACAGACCCACAAAAGACTCAAATAGGCAAAGCAATCCTGAGAAAGAAGAACAAAGCTGGAAGTAGCACGATTCCTGATTTCAAACTATACTACAAAGATACAAAAATTTAAACATCATGGTGCTGGCATGAAAATAGACACATTGATCAATGAAACAGAATAGGGAGCCCAGTAAAACAAAGACATGTATATAAAATACACTAGTATTTGATAAGGGAGTCGAGACACTCGACAGGGAAAGGAGAGTCTTGTCAATAAACAGTGTTGGGAAACTGATACTTACATGCAAAAGAATGAATTTAGACCCCTATCTCACACGACTCACAAAAATTAACTAGAAATACATTAAAGCCTTAAACGTAAGAACTGAACCTGTAAAACATTTAAAAGAAAGCAAGGGAAAAAGCTCTTTGACAAGTCTTGGCAATGATTTCTTGGAAATGACATCAAAGCACAATCAACAAAAACAAAAATCAATAAGTGGAATTAAATCAAACCAAAAAGCTTCTGCACAGCAAAATATACAATCAGCAAAATAAAAAGGTAATCTATGGAATGAGAGAAAATATTTGCAAACCATCTATCTGGTAAGGGGTTAATATCCAAAATATATAAGGAATTTGTACAAGTCAATAGCAAAATAAAACAAATAATCCAATTTAAAAATGGGAAGAGGACTTGAATAGACATTTTTCCTAAGAAGACATACAAATGGCCAACAGGTATGTGAAAAGATGCTCAACATCATTAATCATCTGGAAAATGCGAATGTAAATCACAATAAGATATAACCTCATACCTATTAGTACAGCTAACATTAAAAACAGACAAGAAATAACAAATGCTGGTGAGGATGTAGAGAAAAGGGGACTCTTGTGTCCTGTTGGCGAGAATGTAAACTGGGTACAGCCATTGTGGAAAACAGAAAAATTAAAAATAGACTACCATGTGATCCAGCAATCCCACTTCTAGGTATATATCTGAAGGAAATGAAATCACTGTCTTGAAGAGATAGCTGCACTCCCATTGCAGCATTATTTACAATAGCCAACACATAGAAACAGCCTAAGTGTCCATGGATAAAAAAAAAAATGTGTTATATATAACAAAATATTATTTAGCCATAAGAAAGAAGGAACTCCTGACTTTTGTGACAACATGAATGGACCATTAGTACATTATGCTAAATGAAATTAGTCAGATAAAGAAAGCAAATACTGTATTTTCTCACATA
Organism: Cynopterus sphinx; assembly: GCA_030015415.1. Lineage (NCBI taxonomy): Eukaryota > Metazoa > Chordata > Mammalia > Chiroptera > Pteropodidae > Cynopterus > Cynopterus sphinx. The sequence continues at coordinate 81,452,255 of CM057384.1, forward strand.
TGGAATCTAAAAAGCCAAACTCATGGAAACAGAGAGTAGAATTGTGGTTACCAGGAGCAAGGGAGTGGGAATAGTGGGAAGATGTTGGTCAAAGGATATAAACTTCGAGTTTTAAGATGAACTAGTTCTTAGGATCTAAAGTATGCCATGGTGACTATAGTTAATGATACTGTATTTTACATATGAGAATTGTTAAAGTAGATCTTAAATGTTATCACCACACACACACACACAATAGTAATTATGTGAGGAAATGGAGGTGTTAAACTACCTTATTATGGAAATTATTTATTTCACATGTCAAACACCTTACACTTAATTTTTTTTTAATATCGTTGAGGCCAAAATAAATAAATTAATTAAGAAAAACAAATAAACTATATCTAAAAAATCTGAAGATGACAACAGAGTCAGGAAAAGGTTATCCAGGGTGGAAAGGGAAGGAGCAGGGAGGTTGATAGGAAAAAAAGGAAGAGAGAGAGAAAAAGGAGAATTCAAAGGAGATAAAGACAAGGTCCCTATAGTTATTTATTGGTTATTTATTTTCTTTATACTTTCTGAACATTTTTCAGAAATGCAATGTGACAGAACTTAACATCTGGTAATAAACAGCATATTATCTGATTTGATGACATAACCACTAGGTGGTAACACAGCCTCTGGCGGCTGAAAATAATTTACTTACAAAAATAAAAGTAATGCTTCGTTATTTCTTTCTTCATAATTCTTAAATCATCTGTAATGTCTTTAGTAGCACTTAAATGAATGAATGAATAAAATGTTATACTCCCAAAGCTGGAATGACCTCTATATCAGATATACCCAATGTCATCCAGATATCCTTGCATTCCTCTAAAGACGTGTGTTTTGTTTCCCCCTGTGATACACCGTTCCATCCTAGCTGTTAGAAAATGCTCCGTTTTGATGGGCTCAGATTCATCTTCTTTATTTTCTCCCTACTAATCAAATTGTTCTCTGTTTGGGCCCTATTTAGCAAGTCTCTCACATACAGCAAAATTTTCTCCGATTTTGAGTAGTTAAAGCCATTTACTGTGTCTCTAGTCTCCACATTCCCTTGGGTCCAAGGCTTCTTTCTAGCTCATAGTGCTCATGCGGCTCAACATCCCAGTCATCTTCCTAACAAAACCCTCCTCCAATTTATCTTTGTCTGTCTCAGTGTAGCCCAAGTTCACATTAGTTCTTCATCAGGCATACCACACTATTGCCTCACATTGCGTTTACTGTCCACTTAAAACTGCTAAGCTTTGTTCACATGTACCATTGTTGCTGGTTCTCTTAGTTTTTTTAAATTAAGTGCATTAATTAATTAATACATTAAGTGTATTAATTCTTTATTAAATCCATCTTCTTAGTTGAGGCTCATCATTCTTAACTGTCAAGGTCTTTTTTTTTTTTTATTCTGTTATCCAATATATTAGCTATTCCTAAAAGCTTCATGACATCTTCAAATTGAAAAGTGTTTTTTAACTTTACCTAATTCACTGAAAAAATAGTTTGCATTCCAATAAACAACAAATAATCAGTGTCTTTTTAATTATGGGCATTAGTTACCAAGCACAATTCTGGCATCATTCAGTGTACATCTCTCAATTTGGTTCATAATATTTTCACGAGAGACCTAATTAAGTACCTTATGAACTGCAGATACATATATACGTAAAATGCTATCTCAGTCTTAAATTAAGATTAGCTACTCTGAAATGACCCATTTTTGGTGCACCTAAACTGGTTCCTACTGACCACTGATAGCTTTTCTAATTTTCATAAACTACTGTCTTCCTAACCTATACTGGAGCATTGCTGGGATTAACAGAACTCGCTATCCTAGAGTCTTTACAATCCACTTCTTTCCATGTTAAATCTGAAATCTCACATCTTTTACCCAAAGTCCTGAGCATCTTTATTGTTTTTCATCCTCTTAAAGATTCTGTCAAGAATTTAATGATATTACTGACTGTTTCTTAGTCTCACAGGATATAAGTTGCCAAGGCTAGAATCCATGAATTCTTACTTACCTGTTATTAATTAATGTTCATGTTCCCAATATTAAGACAAAGATAAGCACTGTGACCCCAAGGCATGTCCATAATGTCCCTTCTTGTTCTTCTTTCTGCACCAACCCAACAAAAAATAGTTGTTACTGCTGTCATTATTTTTCACCAGCGTAGGCTGATTTGAGGAATTCCAAGGATAGAATTCCATTTTTCTAGGATCCCTTTCCTCTCCAGCTCATCAGTCTGGATCTTCCTTGTTGGACAGAACTCTGTCCATTTTGTCACTTAGTTTACATCTTAGGAGATGACTTTTATGGCAAAACATGTTGATGCACTATCTGGCACTTTGCTTTTCAGCTGAATGAATCTGCCTAGACAGGCCCAAGTATTTGAAGTCTCCTACCATTATTCTATCTTGCATTTCTCCAACCATTAGCATGCTCACAAAAATTAATTATCAAATGTTAGCAAGCCAACAATAACACAGAACCATTACATGTTAATTGGAATGAGTGAGGGAGGATAAGATAGAGAATTTAGAGCCGAGGCCACACTGGCTGAGTAAGCCTCTGCAAAAGATGAAAGAGGTGGAAAAGGAAAGCAGAAACTACATAAGCTGCTTGCTTTTCCTTTGGTGTCTAAGGCTAACTGATATACCTGGCACCCTTGAGATGTCCATTATCTTTTTATTTATTATATTCACCAATGTGCATGGAGATGCCACCACACTCAGGTCACTGCTGGAGAAGGGGCAGTTAGGACAGGGCAAGGATATAAAGAAGTATATAATTCATGGTCTTGTCCTAAAGCTACTGCGCTTATTCTCTAATAAGGGGAGAGACGATCCAAGCTCAACAGATTCTATCACAAGGTAGAAAGTGCCAGTGGCACTAAGGAAGTCAGGTAAATTATATAGGTAACCCCTTGAGATGTATGAGAAATATTAATATTTTCCAAGAAGGTTGTGGAAACTTTTGGGGAGGGAGGACTTTAATGCTTTGTCTTGGGCACTGAAAGATGATCACGGTGTATGATATTTCATAGAAGGGCTTTCTAAGCATGAAGTCTAGTGTGAGGAGACACACGGACAAACATGAGAAAGAACACTGAGAAATTCAGCTTACTTAAAACCCTGTGTAAGTGACAGAGAAAGCTAAGATTTATGAGAAAGGCTGAGGTTGGCTTTGGCTGCCAGGCTAGGACTTGGTCCCTGTTAAATAGAACGCTGAGATCCATAAAGGCATTTTAACAGAAGGTTTAAACATATGTATTTATACAAATGTGCAAGTTTATATTCAGGAAATGATGATGATGATGGTGACAGAAACAAACACTAAACAATAAATGCAATAACACAAACCAACAGGGAGTTCTTATTTACAAGGGCTGCAGAACATTTGGTACAAAAAAAATAAGAGGTGACACACTGCAGGAGGCTGGAGTGATGCGTTATGAATAACACAGCATTAACCTGTCAGATTCTGCTCTCATAGGATACCATCAAGATGGTTCAAAAAGGGTCAGGCCTAACTATGAATAGATGGCTGGTGGCCAGATGGCTTAGCCCAGTCACTGTTCTGTCCCTAAGAGCAGAGCTGACTTCCAGTCAGTTACCTTTATGGGGATCCCACAGAACCCTGCTCATGTAGGACTTAGATCACTCTTTCTCTAAAGTATAGTTTCCTGACAACAAGCATCCAAATAATCTGGAAATCGCTAAAATACAGATTCCTTGACCCCATTCCAGACTGATTAGCTCCAAATCACTATGTTCTTGGAATCTGTGTTATTTCTCATGCACTAGGAACTGGGTACCACTGGCTCATCCAATGGCCAAGACATTCCTACTCCAGAGGGGGAAACCACAATACAAAGGGGCAAGCCTTCTGCTGCTCAGTTAGCGCATATTTTACATTTATAATGCTGCCTAAAAACTGGCACCTGTACATCTGGCAGTTTATTTTACTTTGCTCTGGCCACCCCTCAAAAGGTATAATACAAAACACCCCTGAAATTCATTCTTCCTCATCCTCTTCTGTGATATCACACCTATTGATACCACCAGGTAACTCTCATACTGCTAGAATGGAGAAAGTCATACATCAACAGGTCGTTTTATTCCCATAATGTTTTTACAAAAACATCACTAGTGTATATTTGGTCACCAGCTTTCCAATTAGGCTATAGATGTTTAAGGGAATCTATCCTTTGTAATACTTCTGTGTCACATGTTTGGCAGTAGAGATTCCCAAGTGAGGAAGACAAAGGCATCTTTACCAAATAGGAAAGCTCAGATGTATTGTCTATTTCTCACCATATACATGGAAGGTGCAGGGGCAAAGCTACACTAGCCCAGCGATAACCTGCATCCAGGCCCATAAGCAATGTGGGGTTAGCTGTGTGCAGCTGAGAAGCCTCCAGCTAGAGGGGAACATGCTATGTGTTCCAATTAGAATAGGAGCTGCTGCTGCAGCTTCCCCCTCAATACTACTGCTTTGTGCTCAGAGGAGAAAACTGAGGAAGAAGAGCAGGAAGAGCAGCAGAAAGAGAACAGAGTCAAGTCTCTGCTCAACCCCAATCTTCTGATCTGTCCAAGTGCAGAGAGCTGGACACTGAGGCATGTGTGAGACTCCCTAGCTGCCAGGAACTATAGAAACCTTCAAGGAAAGATTCATGTCTCAGGCACTTTGGAGCTGAACCAGCCAGGTGCAAACTCAGGCTCCACTACTTACTGGCAGCGTGTCCTTGGGAAGGTCATTTATCCTCTTCAAAGCTCCAACTCCCCATTTGTAAAATTCATTCAAATATATGTTAAGCCACTCCTAGGAATTTACTAGATAGAAATTTTAAAAATCCTAAGATTTGTACATAAGTGTTCACAACAGCTTTATTTATTATAGCCAAAGACAATAAACAACCCAGATAGTCATCAGCAGTTGAACTGATGAACTGGTTGCATTCATATAATGCGGTACTACTCAGAAATAAAAAGAAACACTACTGGTATATGCATTAACATAGGTGAATCTATGTATTAAATATATAGGTACATATATATTTTCCTAAAATATATGTGTATGTGTGTGTATATATGTATACACACACGTATAATCTTAGAAAAGAAGTCACATACAAAAGAGTACATATTGTAGGATTCTATTTATATGAAATTCTAGGAAAGACAAACCTAATCTATAATGATTGAAAGCAGATCAGCAATTGACTGGGGCTATGAGATGGGCAGTGGGCAGGAATTTACTAGAAAAGGGCTGGAAGAAACTTTTTAGTGAACTGCTCCATCTAACGATTATAGTAGTGATCACACAGGTTTATACATTTGCCAAGACTCATAAAACTATTCTTTTAACTAGGTACACCTCAGTGTATTTAAATAACATCTCAGTAAAATTTATTTATATCCAGCACTACCATGTGCCAGGTATATTCTAGGTATTGGGATACAATGATGAACAAAATTCCCTGCCCTCATGAAGCTTACTTTCTAAAGAGTGGAGACAGATAATCATGCATAAAAACAGATTCAATTCATTGTGATAAATACCATAAACAAAATAAAGCAGAATAAGGGGAAAGAGAAGAACAGAGGTGCAATTTTCAATAGAGGCACAGAGAAGGCTTCTCTGAAGAGACTACATTTGAGTGGAGACTTCAGTGATAGAGAAAGAGAGAGGGTCGGGGGGAGCAAAGAAGGAAGAAGAAGGGGAGGAGGACAAAGAAGAAAATATGGGGGAAGAGCATCATATCCCAAGCACTGGGAAAGGAAGTACAAAGGCCTTGAGGCAGAACTGTGTCTGGGGTGATTGAGAGACCACTATGTGTAAAGCCAAGTGATCTAAGTTGAGAGTGGGACAGCAAAGACCTGATCCTGCAGGAACTTCGAAGACTGAGTAAGGGATTCAGAATGAAGTATGTTGCAAAGTGAGTAGAGGCTTTCATTTGTTTGTTGTTGCTGTACCTCTCTTTAATGAGAAAGGAAATGATTTGACATGATCTGATTTATGTTTTAGAAGCATCATGCTGGTTGCTATGTGTAGAAGAGATGGAAGTGGGTAAAGGGAAGCAAGAGTTAGGAGACTACCATAGTACCCAAGCAAGAGGTGACGGTGACCTGCACTAGGGTGTAACTGTGGAGGTGGTAGAAGGTGTTCAGAGTAAATTTAGAGAGTAAAGAGTATCTGCCTTCCATGGTGGCTCTGAGGAAAAACTGAATAGTACTTCATATACTGTAAGCACCTAAAAAAGTGCTTAGAATCGCACCTGGCACATAGTTCAGGACTCAGCCACATGAGCTAGGATTATCACTCATCTTTGGGAGAACAGTCATCATCCCTCTGGAGAAGGCAATGCTTCATTTTTGTGGGGCCAAAGGGTTGTGGGTGAGCCTCACCTACACCAGTTCAGTTACTGCAAAGGTGCTAAGGACAGTGATAGAAGCAAAATTTAACAAAGTGTTAAAGTTAACACAATTCCTGTTTTTCCACAAAAAAATTTTTACTGTTACCCTTGTTTCAATAGTCATTACAAGAAGACTAGGTCAAAACTCTTGCAGATATTAGACTTGGGCAGGAATTGAGGACCACAGCTCTATTGGTATCTGGCTGAATCACATCAAGTCACTGTGTTTCTGCAGCACCTTCTTCTACAGTAGTACAACAAAGACTTTTATTTGTGGAGACAGATCTGAATTTGATGTATTTTGGCCTTGTCTAAAACTCTCTTTATGGATCACCTGTAGACATTGTCATACAAATTCCAAATAAACCAAATAGAGGCCAAGATACTGCTGGAGAGAAATCCTGGGCATGTTTCCTGTATTGCTGATAGAGACTGAGGTCACAGGTGGGCAGCAGTGCCCCAGCAGGTTGGTGCCCAGCACAAGGGCCATGCCTGCACCTCACCTACCACTTCCTGGAGTAGTTTGGTCCACTGTGGTAATTCTGGACAAATTCACGAAGCTGGCATTATTACTCTCATTTTACCAAGGAAGAAAGCAAGGCTCACAGTGGATTTGTTAGTTGGCAATGTTCCCTCAGCCAGGATTTGGACCCAACCTGACTTCGTAGTTTCCATTACTCGAATCTTCCAGCAGAGAAGGAAATAATCAGAGGGAAAGTGGGTCCCTCTGATACTGTTGCTAAAGTAAGCAGCAGCAACATAGTCTTTTGCTCCTGGCAATTACTGACTATAATGGTGTAAAAAGAGCTTGGATGTAATCTTCCTTCTAGTGTAGTTTTCCCATTTGGTCCAATACAGTTCTGTCAGTCATGTAAAATACTTATCATCTAAAAGACCCCCAAACATGATTGGGTTCATTGGCGATGACAGGATGGAGAGGATACCCTGGTGTGTTTATTTTTAAACGGTAACTAAAAATTAGTGCAAAGAGAAATTATTTGATAAAATATTCATAAATGAATTTCAAAATTTCCAGCATACTCATAAAGATTATCACTCACTTTAAATAGGCATTATAAAAGAAACATAAAAGGCATTATAAAAAACATAAATAGGCATTATAAAAAAAACATAAAAGGCAAAAATGCAGCAAATTGGGAAATATGGATGTGTTAGTTTGGAGGACTAGATTCTGATTTTAAAACTTGAAGGTTTTTGAACATCAGAGAAGTTCTGAAATATAGGAAGGTCTTGGGGTTCTGACAGATTACAGTGGTATGGAATGACTTGTGCATCAATAGAAGATGAGAGTGATACACAGATCATGTTCTAATTTGCACAACCTTACTTTTCTGGTACAATGTGGCAACTGAATTTTCCAAAATAAATAAATCTCTAAATGAGCAGGGGTTAGTTGTTTTGTTTGTTTTGTTTTGTTTTGTTATTTTGAGGAGTGGGGGGCTGGAGGTGGAGGTTATTTGTTTTTAGGACCTCTTTCTCAGATCATTCAAGAACAGAGTTAAAATTATTTTAGAGAAGTCCAGTGGTGCCAAAATAAGTTAGGTTTATAAGTGTTTAACCTAACTTATAGACCCTCTTTCAAATGTTTAGACCTCTGTTGGCTACAAATACCACACATGTCCAGTTCCAGACCACATAATGAGAAAAAGCAAAGACAGAGGCAGCAGCAAGCAGACCAGTAAAGGCAAGCAGGATAGAGGAGAGAAGGATGGCACACCACACCTTCCAGTTCTTGAAGATACTTCCAGGGGAGTCAGAGAATGAATCATGAGCCACAAATCATTCCTTTCCAAAGATGCACCCAGACTAAATTATCAAATAATCAATGACTTTGCTGAACTATTACCTCAAAAGTCCTATTTTTCCATGTTAAAAAGCATTGGTATCTACCAGTTATTAGATGCTTACGATAAGCCAAGTTGGAGAGAAATTAAATGCTGCAATGGTCCCTGGAGAGCAAACCTCAGTCTCGTCCTACTGAACAACTTCCTTAAGACTTAGAAGAAATTTTTGCTTTCCAGATGTCGAGCTTGAGTGAAGGCTTATGAATGTCACCTAAGATGTAGTGATACTTCACCCCAGCAACTGAGGTACCTCTTCCCTCTTGGTTCCCTATCCAGGTTTGTATATCCACTTGATCTGAGCCTATGTCCCTGGCCTCTATCCTGTCTCTTGATTTTCTCCTGGGAACTTCTTCAAAGGGCAACCTTGTTTCTGATTTCCACCTCACTTTCAGGATCCTCCAAGATCACATTGATCCATGTACTGTGGCCAGCCCTGTCTGACCCCTGCCCTCAACCCAGGAGCTCAGCACATAGGGCTGGACCTAGAACCCCTGATCCTGCTTGTGTAGAAGAAAAGCTCTGTGCTGAGAGACAGAATCACATAGACCGGCATATGGAATTACAAAGGAACATATGTTGCTGTTTTAAATTCATTCCCAGAGCAAATCTCCCTTCAGTCCAGGCTGGGCTATAGCTGATAATCTAATTCAAGATGACACCTCTTAAAAACAGATTGGGTTTACATAGTGTTAATATTTTTATCATTTATTCAGTCAATTCCAGTAGTCTGCAGCAGAGACTTAAATTTCAGAAATCACCAAATCACCAGATTTTAACAAAAAAATTCTCGGATTTGCTAACATTAAGCCCCCAGAAAGATCCTAGTACTTCTTATATAATGAATACAACAAAAGACTCCGTTCATAAATTGTAACAATAGCTTTTGTAAATTATTTTTGATGAACTGTGACTTACCGTAACAGTCCATTATTCTAATTATTGTTTTGGAGTTAACAGCCTTTACTGTTTGACAGCCTAACTATGATACTTACTGAAGTTAATGAATCCATACTCCCATAAACCTAATATTTTATTTGGTTATATTCTTTCAGGTGAGAGAAATGAGCTGATCTTTCCTTTTCCCTACACAATTTTAGGCAATAAATTCCACCAATTTTTGCATCTATTTCTACTTCTCACTTGTACCTATAAATAACTCACCTGTGGAAATTCCATGTCCACCTGTATTTTCTAGGTCATTTGTCTCTAGCTGTGTCGAATATAAGAATGGTGAGAAACAGACCCTAACATCCTACCAGTCTCGACAACTGGTCCTGACTAATGGAAAAAACAGATGGGAAATTCCCATTTGGTGTCATCTGTCTAAATATTTAGCTTCCACTACTAACTCATTATATAAATGTACTTCAAATCCACTACTAATTCATTATATAAACTTATTGTTAATAATACCTACTATTTATCAGATGCTTACTATGCGCCAGCCACTGTCACAATAAACCATCTACATACAGATGAGGAAACAGTGAGAAGAAAACTTGAGTGACTGGTCACAGCAAGTGACAGGGCTTACCAACCACAGTATTAGGCTGCTTCTCAATAGGAATTGGACCAATTTCTTGCCTAGTTATTCTGTGCCAGGGACTATGCTAAGAGTTTTGTATGAATTTTTAAAATCTCATTTAATCCTCAAAATGAACATATGATGTGTATATAATCATTTCCTTTTTACCTAGGAAGAAACCAAGATTCAGAGACATTAAGCAATTTAACATTCTCCCATACATAATTTCATTTATGTTTGATACGTTATTTTGATATTACTGTTTCATCCATCTGTGCCCTTGCATCTGTCCAAATGGTAAAGTTAATCTTCAGATTTGGACAGCTAAGCCTCCCTCCAAAGAGACAGCAAGCTCTCTTTGGGAGCTAGCAAGCTCTCTTCTCTTCCTCTGCACCTTAGATGAGTATCACTGGCATTAGTGCTGGCCAGGGGTGAGAAGCAGCCATCTCTTCTGGAAGCTCAAGTGAAAAAGGGCCTCCATGGAGCCAGCTGTAATGGGAGCAACCCCACCCTGGGAGACCTAAAGAGTCTAGATGTCTCATGATTGGATTACAGGTTGGTTCTTTAAGATTCCAAGAGAAGATGTGGTAGAGGAGAAGCCTGAAGATAAACATCATGGCTTTGCTTGTCTTACAGTATTCGCAGTCGTAGCAAATCGATCTCTAATGCTTGCCAGCAATGTGAGCCTGCACAAACATCTTAAAGTTTCTAAACCTCAGTTTCTTCATCTGTTCAATGGGGATAATAACATGCACCTCATAGGACTGGTAGTAGGCTGCTAAATGAGGTATTGTGTGATGCTAAGTAAATATTAACTACTACTAAAAGCATGAGTCTTAGCCTCCTTGCCATTAAATGGCTTAAAGTTAGAAACCTCATAATTAAATATTTAAAACACAATCTTCCCTAATTCCATGCTTCCTTTGGAAGATATAAGGATGACAAGCCTGCCCAAAGCAACTAATAACATGATCTTGTCTGTCAGGGTACATGAATGCTGCTGAAAGGTGGTTCTGGCCAATGAAATCCAACTACTTTACTTATAAATTGCTAAGGAAGTTGAGGATCACAGCAAAAGGTATGCTTCCAGATCAACTTTGAAAGAAAAATCTACTTATTTTATAAAGAGCATATGTGAGAGTAAGAAACTACTCCCTGCCCCACTTCTATACCATAACTTCCCACCATGCTCAGAAAGATAATTAAATCAATTCTAGAGCAGGCTAGCAAAGCAGATGAAAAGCCTTGAATAATAAGAAGTCGAGAGCTATATTATGAAGTGATACTTGACACTTAACAGTTTTTGTTGTTTATAAAGAGGTCCTCATTTACAGGATTTGAAGAGACTCTTGATAGATCCCCATGGGTAGGCTTAAGGCTTCATATGTGGCATTAGTCAAAATGTTTGCACTTAATGTGTGTAGTTTGCGGAAAGAAAAGCAAATAAGAGCAAAGCTATAGCAGAAGTGGGGCAGGGGCAGACCAGATTCCAAAGAGAAACAGAACCAAACAGAATGGGACGGAACACTAACAAATGGGCATCTTGCTACATGTTTCCTTTAACAAGTGGTTTCTTGGCAGGTGTTTCAGAGAAGCTGAATTTAACTGCTGCAAGGTCGAATGCATCTCTAAGGGATGCGCATCAAGGCAACTTGTGTCTGAGAAAATGTGAGGTTTAACATTTATCTTGGGTAATGACAATAAATACTCATTAAATTTTGGGTTTGCCAACTTCTTTTGCTATAGAACTCAAATGATTTGCCAGAATCACAAAAGTGACCTCAGCAGGTCATGTAAAATTTTCCTTTGATTCTGGGCAGCCTACTGATGAATGGATATCCAATATGCTATTCAAAGACCTTTCAAAAGGGAAGAGTCATAGGTTTCCATTTCCCAGAGCTAAACATTTAGAAAATTCTTTCTTTTATAGAAGCTACTTTCTATTACATGGACATTATAAGGGTGAGATTTGTTATTCTTATAGAGGATGACTTCTGAAATTTTTTCCCTGGCCCTCACAGAAAAAAATACTAAAATAGTCATTAGACCATCCAATAATTAGGAGAAAATTGTTCTCCAGCAGTATTTCATAAAATCACAAAATCTAGAATTTTAGGGCTAAGAAGAACCTTCATGATTTGTGAATCTAATCCCTGATTTTAAAGAGTGGGTCGTCTCCCACTGGTGTGAACTGTGCTTAAACTAAAACAGTCTTGAGCAAACCAGAACAGAAGTTGTCTTGTTCTTCAATCAACTCCAATCTATCAGCAAGCCTACTTAGTTCTTACTGCTAAATATGCTTCAATACTGATACCTTCTTTCCAACTCCACTGCTGTCACCCAGTTTAACTATTTTCTATCTTTGTCTATCACAATCTTTCTCTCAAGTGTTTTCCTGTTTTCACTCTTGTTCCCCTAAAGTACCTTCTGTACACACCATCAAGAGTAAGCTCTTGAAAAAAAAATCAAATCACATAATATCCTCCTTAAAATCTTTCAGTTGCTTCCTTTGAAAAATAAAATAACTTAGAAATATCTTACCAAGGCAAAAATCAGACTTGACTCTACATTACTATTTTCTTCATGACATTTGAGGCTGTCCTCATTGAAATTTAAACTAAATTTATATATTTTATATATATGTGTGTGTGTGTGTGTGTGTGTGTGTGTGTGTGTGTGTGTGTATTATACAAACACACACACACACACACACACATTCCTATTCCTTAAGGGAGTGAAGAAGAGGAAACGATACTGGGTTTGCTGCTCTAAACCTTTCTAGTTGGTATAAGAAATGTCAGAAGAAGACCTCACAGAATGCGTTCTCCATTTTGGAAAGCATGTTCCAAAGGAAACCCCATTTTAGGCCCAGGGAAGATTTTGAAATCTATTGTAAATACCATATACCAAGAGAGAAGCAAACAGGTCCATGAAGTCCTGATGTGTTAAGTGAAGTATTTAGAATTCCTTATACGTATTTTCTAGAGATGGTCCAATTACAGCCTTACAGTTGACTCCCTAAATCAGAAGTCCCCAGTCCTTGGGCTCTGGACCAGTAGTGGTCCATGGCCTGTTAGGAACCAGGCTGAACAGCAGGAGATGAGTGGCAGACAATCTGTATTTACAGCTGCTCCCCAGCACTAGGATCACTGCCTCAGCTCCATCTCATATCATCAGGCATTAGATTCTCAAAGAAGCAGTAGTTCCTGGTCCAAAAAGGCTGGAGACTGCTGCTCTAAATGACCACAATGAGTGAACAGAGGTGGGGTTAGGCTTTGGCTTTAAAAGCTAATTGTACCACCCAACTTTGAACCTCAGTGAAAGTAATCAAATATTTCGACACTAAAGCTTTTGTTTGTGAATAACATCTCATACATTGTTAGCTTAAAGAGTATCAGATCCAATGTAAATAAGGTGCAGAGAAATATCTGTCTTTTTGAAGCTGTACAGCTAATAGTGAGCAGAGGCAGAACTAAGCACCAAATCTCACAGGTTTCCATGCACCTTCCTTCCCATTGTTTCAACCTAGTAAAGCCAACAAGGGGAGGCTCCAAAGTGTGGTAGACTTGGCCCAGTAGTGAGAATCCAGAAAAGTGGTGATTGAGATAAAAGAGGGAGAAAGAAAGCATTGTCTGTATCAGAACAACTGATCTTGTCTACCACCAGAAGGTTTCAACCCTAAAGCTACTCTTTGAGGATGAAGAAAATGATAATAAAATTAACAACACATGAAAGACACTGTTAAGAGGATGAAAACACAAGTCATAAGATGGAAGGAAATACTTGCAAAACTTATCTGGTAACAGACCTGTATCCAAAATATAAAAAGAACTTGAAACTCAATAATGAGAAAACAATCCAATTGAAGGAAATGGATAAAGGATCTGAATAGTCACCTAAGGAAGATACGCAGATGGCAAAAGGCATATGAAAAGATGCTCAACATTATTTGTCATTAGGGAATTGCAAATTAAAACAACAATAAAATGTCACTACATACCTATTAGAATGTCTAAATCCAGAAAACTGACATACAAATATTGGCGAGGATGCTGAGCAACATAAAGTCTCGTTCATTGCCACTGGAGATACAAAATGTATGGCCACTTGAAAAGGCAGTTTGGTAGTTTCTTGCCAAGTAAACATAGTCTTACCATGCAATCGAGCATTCTGTACCTGGGTATTCACCCAGTTGAGTTGAAACCTTATGTCTACGTAAAAACCTGAATATGAATACTTTTTACAACAGCTTTAGACATAATTGTCAAAATTGGAAGCAAACAAGATGTCCTTTAGGAGACAAATGGATAAACAAACTGTGATACATTCATCCAATGGAATATTATTCAGTGAAAAAGAAACAACACATCAAGCCACAAAAAAGACATGGAGGAATCTTAAGCACATATTGCTAAGCAAGAAAAGCCAGAGTGAAAAAGCTACTTACTGTATGATGCTAACTATATGACCTTCTGGTAGGGCAAAACTATAGAGAAAGAGAAAAGATCAGTGATTAGGAAAGAAGGAGAGGGATGAAGCACAGGAGACTTTTAGGGTGATGAAACTATTCTGTGTGGTATCATAATGGTGGATACATGGGTATTTTAAATGAATCAAAACTCATTCAACTTTGCAGCACAAAACCCTGAAGCACACAAATTTTTAAAATCTTTTAGATCAGAAAAACTCAGAAAAGAATGAATTCATGACAAGAGAATTTAACCGTGTTACAGATATATGAACAAAACTTCATTGAAGGGAGTAGGGGAAAAGACGCTAACCTAAGTAACTGCAGTGAAAGAAGTTTAAGAGACTAAAGGCAAAATGAACTGCATGTAGCACTGTACATCAGTGGATTTAGTTGATTCCCACAAGAGTATAGGTTAACCATTCGCATACTGCTATATGCACAGACTGGAACTCCAATTAAGTTAATGAATGGCAGATGGTAGGAGGCAAGTTTCTCACTATGGGAGTGGAAATCACAGATAAGCAAGAAAGAGGGTTAGAACAATTTATGTGGTGATGTATTAGATTTGGAGACATCAATAAACACTCATGTTTAATTTAATGTAGATATAGATTATATACAGAATATTTATAGACATATGTGGATATAAAGGTTAGCATACACACATAATTTTCTGTCAATTGAAATAAGGAAAACATCAGTAGCAAGAAGTATATCTGGTGCCTGGAAATTGGTTTCTAATATCGTTCACCTATAAAAAGAGAAATGGCTGATTCTAGGACTTAGGCATGAAATATTCAAGATGAGCCTGGAGCACGTTCAAGTGCCAGAAAGTAGGGAAGTGCTCAAAAAAAAAGATGGAGATGTATCATGGGAGACAAGCGGAAGAGCTCCCAAATGGCCAAAGTTGGGACAACATAAGCCACAAAATAAAGTGATACTGGATTATAATGCAAAGTATAAAATAAATATCCATAATTCCATACTGATATAAAAAAGTGATAAAATAAATTAATAAAGGGGAGAAAAAATAAATCTTCCATGCAAAGACTCTCAAATAATTTTTATAGATGTTCCACCCTCAAGGAAGTGGATAATAATTCCTTGCTCCTTCAGTGTTAGCTGGGCACAGTGACTTCCTCCAAAGACACCAGTGTAGAAAGTGGGGTAAAAAGAAACTTTACTGTGGAGACACCTGACAAACACTGCATCAGCCAGGTGATCAAGGTCAATATCAAGTGTCAGAAATCATGTTGGTAGTATGTGCCCTTGATGTAATGTGATGAAAATGGCACCCTGCCTCTGATTTTCCTCCTAAAACCCCAGAATCCCAGACTAATCCTGAGAAAAATATCAGACAATTCCAATAGAGAGAGATTCTGCAGTATACCTGATGAATACATCTTAAAATGGTCAAGGTCATCAAAAACAAGGAAAGTCTAAGAAACAAGGAAAATCACAGCCTAGAGGAGCCTAAGGAGACAAGACACCTAAACGCAAAGTGGTCATCTGGGATGAGATCCTGGAACAGGAAGGAGACATTCGTTTAAAACTGAGTAAATCTGAATAAAGAATGGACATGAGTTAATCATAATGTATCAATATCAGTTTATTGGCTGGAACTAATGGACCATACTAATGTAAGATGTTGATAATAGGGAAACTGAGGCAGGGAGGGGGAGTAATATGGGAACTCTGTACTATCTGCTCAATTTCTTTTGTGAGTATAAAATTGTTCTATAAAATAAAGCCTACTGATAAAAAATTAACATTACTAATTTGTATTCTAATGTGTTATTTTTAGAACCTTTACAAATAAAGCTGGTTGCCTGCTGCTCTTTTCAGTATCTTAAAGAGGGTCACAGGAGACCCTTACCTACCAGTTTTTCTGATGTCAACAGGATTTCCAATTATGACAAGATACCCTACAAAACAGGGCACTTTAAAAAGTTTTTGAACTTCTAAAGCAGTTAAGCACATGTCAGTTCTTACATCTGGGTGTCAATATTTGAAATATTTCCCTGGGTACAGCTGTTCAAATTAGCAAGTGAAGCCGTGTATAAACCACTATACTTTTTTCTCAAATGGTTCTGGGGTTCCTGGTCTTGTAGCTCCATGAGTTACTGCCATCCTTTGGTGTGAGTTTCAAGTGAAGACTCAGGTACATAGTTAAGAGAAGTGGATTTCCCTCATTCATTTTAGTAGCACTGTTTTGAAACCAATGAAGTCAGTGTGAAGGAACAACAGAATGTTAGTGTTGTCTATAGAGAAATTATAATTTCCTTTGTTTCAGTACATTTTTATGACCAATTCTCTAGCAGCTATGTCTTCTTCACCACAATACACACACACACACACACACACACACACACACACACACACACACACACACAGTTTGGTAACTCTTATATTCCAAGAATCATCTGTTGCCTTTATTTTAGAAACTGAAAGGTCAGTATGCTTTAGAAGTTGGTATGGTTTTGTCGTCCAATAAATAGAAAAAGATAGTAAAATTATGATACACTTATTCAATGAAATTCTACATAGCTTTTTTATAATAAATATACTAACGTGAAAAAATATCTAAGATTATTAGGTAAAAAAAGTTGTAAACTAAGTAAACGTAATTTTATTTTTATCAAAAAATGACATCTTAATGCATTCAGAGCACTTCAAACTGCTTTATGGGTCTGGGGGGGATGGGAGTATGGTCACACTTTTATAAACAGAGAATATTAATTTATAATTTGAAACTTTTTCAATATTTAAAAAGGTCTATGTATTTCCTCATGAATATCATATTGCCTGATGCAATGAGGTGCTGGTAATTTAGGGAAATGCTGTGTATCCATCCCTTTCAAATTCTTCCAGGACCCAGATTGGGCCCATACATGAGAGAATGAAGTCTGAGACCCTCTGCTTAGTCCTAGGTTACACACATCCTCTCCTGTGCTTTATCCATGCCTAACACCGTTATAAACGTGTTTATAGAAGCTTTTCCAGGAACCATAAGATTTTTGAGCTGTAAAGAACCTTGGAGGCCGTCTCAACTCAACCCTCCATTCTTTGCAGAACTGACATGCTGAATCCCCATCTGCTGGTTGTCCAGAGGCTGGCTGGACATGGGGACTGTACATCATGACAGCTATTACATTCTTAGGAGTTTTTTAATATTTTGCCCCCAAAGTCTCTGCTGCTTAAAATTACAGATGTTCAATGACACCCTAAAAAGCCATTTTAATGCTGTGCCTAGCACCATGCATGGCATTTAGTAGCTACTCAATTGACATTTATACATAAGTTGATTATCCAGAGTAGGTAGGGTTACACTCTGCTCTGTTCTTCTTTTACCTGAGTTTGCATCATATATTTTGGCTACTACAACGCAGAATTACTTCACACTGAACTTGCTAAAAAGCAATGGATTAGAAACCAAGAAACATGAGTTCTGTTTCTGGTTGTGCTATTTATTGGCTGTGCAAACTTGGGGAAGTCATTTCCCACCTTTGAACTCCTCTTTTCTACCAGTAAAATGTGGGGAGGATTGAGATAATAGATTTCTGCAATTAAATTCTGAAAATAAGCTTATAGTGTCAAGATTTCTGCTATTTTATGTGTATTCGGGGCTAAGCCCAGGACTTTTCAATTATACTTATTAAATATGACCTAAATATGACCTTTATGTTTCTGGTCTCTTATTTTGCATATTAAGTAACATTTCCTATGCTCACAACTTCAGCTTTCTAATGGCTGGATATTGAAAACCCAACTGAAAGTAGAATGAACCGAACATAGATCCTGTTGCCTAAAGAAACCACCTTCAAAATGTTTATGTCATTATACTCATCAAGAGTCTTTCGCCTAGTCAGAGTTGAGTAGAAACACTTGAGAAACATTTTGAAGGAGGTGGTTTTAAGGACCTCCCAGAAAAAAAACACTGAGAAAATAAACACTGAGAAAATAAACACTATATGAACTGGCTGACTCCAAAACTTCTTATGAAAAACAAATATATTTCATCCATAAGAATTAAGCAAATGAACTGAAAGCATTATTAGAAACACTTGCTAATGTGTTTAATTAGCAATGGGTCTAATTTCCTAAGTTTATCCTTAAATTGGCAAGTGGTCAGTATGAGAAAATATTTTCCAGGAAGGAATGACTTTTCATTGTCAACTCAATGTTACCAAAACCCATTCGTCCAATTATTCTGCAGATTTGGGTACAAGATACAAACTGTTTAATGACATCAACAGGAATTTCCTTTTTCAGCGCAGGATCACAAGGATGGATTGAAACCTCACCTTCAATGAGGGAAAAGAGTTTTCACTCTGGTTGATGAAGACAGGTAGCCTTTCATTACTCTGCAGTAAAACTGCTTTGTAAAAAGCAACAAGAAGAATTTCAGTAAGTGAACGTATGTTTTTGAATTTCAGCTTGCGACAGCATTTCAGGACTTCCTCTGGCAGAGGATTGTCTGAATCTTAAAATAAGCTTACTAGAAATTACCATCTTTGGAAATCTTCTTAACCTTTCTCCATTACACTAATCACTGTTCCAAAGCCAGAAGATCTCAAGCATTACTACTCTATAGGAAAAATGCAAATGCCCCAGACAGCTTTCCCAATCACCAGGTAGTCAAGCTGTCTGCAACTAGGCCAGATAATCCGAAACCTAAGCAGAAGCCTGCTTCCATTCCTAGGGCTAGACACCTCCTGCTTTGTTCTTAACTTACTTCATCTGAAAAATGATATCAAAACAATGGAGATGGAGTATAATAATAAATGGCAAACTACTTTGACTATCAAAATGTGAAGACAGGAAATAATACTAAAGGAAACAAAATGTTTTTCCACTGATAGAAACAATCTCTTTTCCCGAGACAGTGAAAAATAGCTAAGGATGATCGCAAATCACTCTGAAGATGGAAAAGGAAGGAAAATTCAAAAGACAGCGAAATGAGTGAGATCATCTGGGAAATCAAGTGAGGGGTGGGGAGAAGGACAAAATTATCACAAAATATCCCCAAATAAATTCTCTTATGTGATTCAGCAGCAAATACCACGAAGGAGCCTGTGTAAAGAAACACAAAGGGAGGTGTTTGTTAGACTGCAAAAAAGAAAGTGTATAAAAGATGAAGATTTTTTTTTGTTTGTTTGTTTTTTTGCATTTGACACAGAAGAGCAGGTTATGAGCTTGTGGGGGAGCAAAGAGCCACCCCATGCTTTTAAGGAAATCAGAACTTTCAGAGGACCCATGGAAACAGATTCTCTTTACATCCACCTTGGCGATGCTGTCAAATACTGACTCACAGTAAAGACAGAGCTCATGGGCTACTTTTCTTTGTTTTTGTTTTTGTTTTATGGTGAGGAGGAGAGAAGGTAATAAAATCACGCTTCCCTGATGCCAATTTCTCATTTCCATGATCAAAAAGACTTTGGCTGTGGTTGCTCATTTCTATCTTAATTAATTGGAACAAAAAAAAAAACATTAAAAACAACCAACTCCAGCTTTTTCAAAGCCCCTTTAGACTCCTAGGAGATGAAGGGCTGTAGCTAGAAACCTCATCACAGATCACAATGTGTCCTCCAACATTACGTCCAAGGAGGGACCTAGGGGACAGAGTTTAAACAGAAAGTCCAAGCCATGAGTTAATATCAATAAGAAATGTCTTTTTCCTTTGGAAATGGTAGTGAGGTTAAGTCTTGGAGTATGGCTGGGAAATTTATAGCGAGATTACAACAGCAATGGGAACCAGAAATCTGAGGTACAGATTCTGATAGCTACGGCAATTTTTTTTTTTTAAATGAAAATCATGCAGATTTGAAGAGAGGCACCTTGTTTCTAATTTAGAATTTTGGGGAAGGATTCTGAAAAAGGACACTGACTGATACAAAGTGGCTTTAAATAAAGTAAACAAAATCATTAGCAACATTATATACATGAAACTAGAGACCAGCTTTCCTTGAAAATGATTTTTTAAACTATTGCAGGTTATGGAATTTCACCTACTAATATATTTTCAATCCACAGTGGATATCAAGTCATCGAGCAGATATGTAAGAGAGAGCTGGCATCAAGGGCTGAGTTCCTAGTATAGGAAATTAATGCCAAATCCCAATTCAGGTGAGAATGAACATGCCTCAATTTTCAATGAGCAAAAAATTCCTTTTATGAGTTTAACTTTCATCATCTTAAATTTTATTCCTAATTCATAAAATTTGAGTTTTGAGGCCATGACACAAATTGTGGGTTCTCTAAACTCCACACAATGGAAATTTGCAGATGGCAAGGGCCAGAAGTCAGAGAAGGCTCCTAGCAGGAGCACTTATGTAACATATGCTGCCTTCCTAAATGCTGAAGTAATCCACCCACCACAGCTGCAGGGGCAGGACCTGCTACTGGACTGGAAAGCAGAAATCCTGTCCATGCATTCCCATGTTGATTCTCTTACTTCCCCTGCTGAGTCATTTGTTTAGCATACTAAGTAGGTATAGAGCACCCAGATTGGCCAGGTGAATCATTAGACCTAAATTCCAGTCCAGGCCCTGTTACTAATTTGCTGTGTGGCTTTAGGTAGGAACCTCAGTTAGTGCCTTTGAAAAAGTATAATTCTGATCGAGAAATGACTACAATCTCCTTGAGCTCTAATGTCTTTTGATTTTTCAATCCTTTTTGGACAGAAGAAAGCAGTAACAGGTATGATAGGGTTCAGGCTCTCTTGCAGGCCGTGGACACCACTTTAAGAAAGGTGATGTTCATTACCGGAGCCCTCTCAGCATTCTTGGCCCTCTCATATCAGCATTTTTCAGTAGGGGTTCCATAAGAGAATGTCAGGTATCGACTTTAATGTCCTAAGTCATCCACAAAAATCTGTGATGAATGAATTCCCTCCTATGCATCTAGATCTGTACATACTAACTATATACTATCCTTAGGAGAACTAAGTAAACAGTCATTCAGATCAATTTTCAGGTCACATGGTTCAGATGAGGAACCTCAGTTGAGAAAGCCTACAAGGTATCAACTTCCCACAAAATTATTATAGAATATTAATGCTAAAAGGACCATATCAATCATTCTATTTCAATGGTTCTCAAAGTGAAGTCTCCAGACCAGCGGCAGCAGTGCCTGGAAACTTGTTCAAATGCAAATTCTCACTCACCCCAGTGCACTGAATCAGAAACTCAGAGGATGGGGCTCAGCAATCCAGTTCAACAAGCCATTCAGATGCATGCTCATGTTTAAGATTCATTGTTCTAGTCCTTGCACCTTCGTTTTCAGGTGAGGAGAATAGGAGTGCAGGAAAATTCACTTGTCCAAGATCATACTTCTAGAGCCTTGGTCAAAACTCAGGTGTTCTAAAGTGAAGGATATCCTCCCTCCAAATTCATATGTTGAAGCCCTAACCCTGAAATGTGACTCTATTTAGAGATAGGGCCTTAAAGATATAATGTAGGTTAAATGAAGTCATAAAGGTGGGACCTCAAACTATGGGACTAGTGTCCTTATATGAAGAGAAAGAGACTCCAGGGATGTGTGCACACAAAGTAAAGACCGTGTGAGGACACAGAAAAAAGGCAACTATCTGCAAGCCAAAGAGAGAGGCCTCAAGAGAAAGCAACTCTGTTGATATCTGATTTGACTTTTAGCCTCCAGAACTGTAAAGAAATAAACTTCTGTTGTTTAAGCCACCTAGTCCAAGGGATTTTGTTACAGCAGCTCTAGCAAACTAATACACCAGGGCTTCTGATTCTCTGGCCAGGAATATTTTATTTTAATTGATTTTGGAATTCTGGAACAAGTTTTCGAAGCCTAAAGAAACTGCCATCTTTAGGATAGCTGTTCTGTCAACACAATGGACAGTAAGAAGAGGGCTTCCTGGAGACCCTTACAACGTACGTGCACAGGTCAGGCACGTGCTCTGACATTGTTCAGGGGCTAAGTTCTCTGAGCCTGTGACTTGTGTAACAGTTTTGCCACAATGATGGGGGAGCTGTGGTCTGATTTCATAAAAGGATTCAAGGAGCTGCTAAATCAGGGGAAGCTGAGGAAGACTGAGTAACACAGGATAAGCACTGTTTGTCTTTCCAGAGGAAGCAGGCAGCAGCATTGGGACAGGTATCTAGGAAGGGTGGCGACCAAAAACACTTTGATATGCCAACCCTGGAAAAAGGGACTTGTATACATTTTATACTCAAATTGTCGCCTTCTCCTCTATTGAGCCACAAAGCATCCCTCCTCTGGTGTTCCACAGCTCAGGTAATGGCATTTTTATTCCCCTGATTACGCCGCCTAGAACTCGAGGTCACCTATGACTTTTTTCATTCCATCATCCCCCCATAACCACCAGGCAGCATAAATCCTGTCCATTCTTGCTCTGAGGTATCTTTCAAATCCGTCACCTCTTCTCTATCCTAGCTGCCACTACTTTGGAGGACACTTTTGTCATCTTTTGCTTGAACTAAACCTGCAGGCTTGTAACTACTCAGTGGCCTTACTCTATCATATCCTCTCCAAAACATAATCTAAAGTCTTCCATCCAAAACATAAATCCCATACGAGGCTCTTCAGAATCCTATGTGAGCTCATAGTCTGCCCTTCAGCCACACTTCCATCACGTCCATAAGCTGAGCAGCAACTCACCTCCCCACTCCTGAACCCAGGATATCCCTTCACTCCTCTGAAAATTCCTATTTGTATGTGTGTATTTGTAATGTCATACATGACTTAACAACAGCCCCTGTGCTCCCACCACCAAGATAAGAATAAGAAACAGAATATTACCAATCTTAGAAAGCCCTCTCCCCCTTCCTCCCCTCCTCCATCTGCCAGAGCTAGCAGCTGCCCTTTAATTTGCAAATTGTTCAGTCTCTGGCTTTTCTTTATAGTTTGATTACATGTGCATGTACCCATAAATAATGTGTTTAGTTTTGCTTGTTTATAAAATCAAGTGTTCACAGTTTTCAAGGACTTGCTTTTTTCATTATTATATTCTCATATTGTTGCAGGTAACTATAGATAATTCCTTTCACTGCTCTCTATAAATATATATATGAATATATATTTAAGGTATGCATACTATTTTCCATTCTATTGTTGACGGGTGTGTGGGCTGTTTCTAGTTGTTAAACACTATAAGCATGCCTGAACACAGGTTGATGTACATTTGCATGAATTTAGAATCTGTTTAATTTTCCTTCTTAAATAATCATTGACTAATTTTGGTTTAAGGTTGTACTGGCCTCGTAAAACTAATTTAAGAGTTTTTCTTTTCTTGACAGTCTCTTAAAAGGTTTTGAAAGATATCAGTTACTTGATCTTTTGCTGTTGTTATAGAATTTGCCTATAAAATTACCTAAACCCTATGTTTTTGGAGGAAACTATTTTTTATATGTTGGTTCATTTTACTTAGTAGTTTATGGGATTACTCCCATTCCTGCTCCTTATTGAATCAGCTTTGATAATTTATGCTCTTTTAGAAATTTTACCTAACACTTATGTTTTCAAAATTATTAGTACAAAGTGATTATAATATTCTCTTATCTTTTAAATCCCTGCTGCATCAGAAATTTAACAATATTATTCCTCATATTGTTTACTCATGCTTTTTCTTGTTTGTATTCGTCTTTTCAGAATTTGAGAAGCATTATTAATTTTTGTGTTGCAACACAAATCTTATGTACCACATTCTTTTTCTCTCTAGCAGGAGCCCACCTATTCTGAATCACCCCTCCATTGTCAAATCTGGATAAAAGATCACTCACTGAGTGAGTGTGCTGACAGGCAGCATGCTGTTCCTTTTTAGTTCACTGTGCTTTCTGTTACTCTCTTTACCCATTCTTACAGCTTGTAACTCCCATATAAAAGTACAGTCATCCCACCTCATCCACAAGGGAAATATCGCCTTGAGGATGTCTGAAATGGCAGATAGTACTGAATCCTATATATCCTGTTTTTTCCTACACATCCAGACCTATGACAAAGTTTAATTCATAAATTAGACACAGTAAAAAATTAAAAACAGCACCTAATAACAAAATAGAACAGTGTTCTGTAATAAAAGTAATGTTAATGAAGTGTCTCTGCCTCTGTATGTTTGTCTGTCTGTCTGTCTGTCTCTGTATCTGTCTCTCTGTCTCTCCATCTCTCTCTCTCATAACCATCTAATAACCAAAAGATAGCTACTCATTGACTAATGGGCAGGTAGCATACACAATGTGGATATGCTGTGCAAAGGGATGATTTCTATTCCAGGGGGGACAGACCAGGACAGCAAGAGATTTCATCATGCTACTCAGAATGGCATGCAACTCAAAGCTTATGAAATGTTTGGTTCTGAAATCTTCCATTTAATATTTTCAGACTGTTGCTGTCCATGGGTATGTGAAACTGTAGAAAGCAAAACCTTTGATAAGGGTTAGAACTACTGTATTAGCAACCTTAGTCTTTATCTAAGGTCATGCTTTCTGGGGCACCCAGACTAAAGCAATCTTTCTTTTTTTAATTAAATTTATTGGGGTGATATTAGTTAATAAAACTACATAGGTTTTGAGTGTACAATTCAATTATACATTATTTGTAAATTGCATTGTGTGTTCACCACTTAAAATTAAATTTCCTTCTGTCACCATATATTTGACCCTCCTTCCCATATTTACCTCTCCCCTCCTCCCTTTCCCTCTGGAAACCACTAAATTGTCTTCTGTGTCCATGAGTTTTTGTTTGTCTTATTCGTTTGCTGCTTTCAGTTTTACATCTCACATGAGTAAAATCATATGGTTTAACTTTTCCTGTCTGACTTATTTTGCTTTACACGATAATCTCAAGATCCATCCATGTTATCACTAATGGGACTATTTCATCTTTCCTTATGGCTGAGTAATATTCCATAGTACATGTACCACATCTCCTTTAGCCAATCATCTATTGATGGACACTTCGGTTGTTTCCATATGTTGGCCACGTGAATAATGCTGCAATGAACATTAGGGTACATATATCTTTATGGATGAATGTTTTCAAATTTGGGGGGTAGATAGATACCCAGAAGAAAAATTGCTGGGTCATATTTCATAAATCTATTCTTAATTTTTTGAGGACCTTCCATATTGTTTACCAAGATGGCTGTACCAATTTACATTCCCACCAGCAGTGTATGAGGGTTCCTTTTTCCCCACATCCTCTCCAACACTTATTGTTCTTGTCTTGTTGATGACAGCCATTCTAACAGACGTGAGGTGGCATCTCATCGTGATTTTGATTTGTATTTCCCTAATCACTAGTGAAATTGAGCATCTTTTCATATGTCTGTTGATTGTTTGTACGTCTTCTTGGGAGAAATGTCTGTTCAGGTTCTCTGCTCGTTTTTTAATTAGATTGTTTGTTGTTTGTTTGTTTGTTTGTTTGCTGTCGAGTTGTACAAGTTCTTTGTATATTTTGGGTATTAGCTCCTAACTGAAGGCGTTGTTTGTGAATATCTTCTCCCATTCAGATGATTGCATTGGTGTTTTGTTGAAGGTTTCTTTTGCTGAGCAGAAGCCTTTTAGGTTAATATAGCCTCATTTATTTATGCTTTAACTTCCCTTGCCTTTGAGGTCAAATTCATAAAATCCTCTCTAAGTTCAAGGTCCACAATTTTAGATCTATGTTTTCTTCTATGTAATTTATTCCTTCAGATCTTGTATTTAGGTCTTTGATCCATTTTGAGTTAATTTTGGTCTATAGTGACAGATAGCAGTCTAGTATCATTCTTTTAAAGCAGTCTTTTAAAATAAGGCCTTTGGCTTTGTTTTATTGGTTTTTCTTTTTATTTACTTCTGCTCTTATTTTTAGCAATTTCTCTTCCTTTCTCTAGGATTATTTTGTTGTGTTTTTTTTTTATAAGTTTTTAAGCTAGATGATTAGTTTATTATAACCATTCTCTTTTTCTAATATTAGCCTATAAGGCAGAGGTCTGCTAACCAGGAACTGTGATCAAAACTGCCTCCTGACTGTTTTTAAAATAAAATTTTATTGGAACACAGCCACATCCATTCATTTGCTACAACAACAAAGCTGAGTAGTTGAAACAGAGTTGTGATGATAAATGGTGATATTTACTATCTCTTCCTTTACAGAAAAAGTTTGCCAACCTCTACTTTTTTATAGGCTAATTTAGAAATTTCCACTTGCCTATCTAACTTAGTCTTAAGTTAACATATTTATCTTCCTACAGTAATACAGGGGACTAAGAATTCTTTATCATCAATTACTTCCTTACTGATTTATATGCTCTTATTGTCCAGAATTTTAAACATGTATTAAATATTTAATCCCAAAACTTACTTACTGTTACTATGTCACATAGACTTAACTAACATTTTTATTTGTTTTAGTTTTATTTTGTTTTCCTTACCATTTCCTATTTCTTCTTAGCACTTCTTTCTGGGATCATTTTTATTCCTCATAAGGTATTCCTCACACTCTTTAGTGAAGTACTGTTGGTGGCAAACTTTCCAAGATTTGTTTTGTATTTAAATGTTTGTATTTAGTCTTCACTCTTAAAAGATCATTTCATTGAAAATCTTATTTTCAGCACTTAACATATAAATATGTATTGTATAAATATATGTTTTTTGTCATAGTAGAATTACTTAATTATATACTTATTAAAAGAATTACATAATTATATCAAATGTATAAATATGTATAATATGTGTATATTTTTGTCACAGCAGAATAACTAGAAGCGTTTCCATCACTAAGTAAATCAAGGAAACTAAAAGTTTATTTCTAGTTAAACTATTAAAAGTCTATTTTATTTTCTAGCTAAGAGTCTATTTCTAATATGCTACCAAAATTACTTAATTAAACCAGACTATGCTTCAGTGCATCTTCCAAAATGTAGAATTAGCTGGTGATCTACTTTGTAAGAACATCAGCAAATTAAACAGCTATAACATGATAGGCGGGCTGAATTTAAGGACAGGTTATTTTGCATTTTAACTATGTGACTATACTCTAAGATGATAAGCATTAGGAACAGTTTTAAATTAGTATTTGAAAGAGAATGGATCAATTTTAAAAAGAGGATTCTTCTAAAAGTTTCAAAGTATAGTTTTCTTTTTAAAAAGTTGTTAACTCTAATGTATTAAAATATATACAGTAGAATGAAGAGGCTAAAAACCTTGAACACCAATCTTTAAAATAGGTTCTCTCAGCTCTGATCATGAAATTGCTAAAAAGGCCTGTCACTCAAATGCTCCACTCCTAAGAAAACAGCTACCTGGAAATGAGGTGAGGTCCTTTGCATTTACTGAGTTCTGATGAATCTGACTACTTTAAATCCATCCAATGTACCCTCTGCCACCCAAAATAAAGATAAAACCAAAATGTGCATATTAAGCACAAAGATGCGCAAGCACATAATCAAATGGACCAGCCTCTGACATGGCTCAGTATTGCAGCACCTTAGTGTAAGCAGCCATTTCACCTGGTCCACTGCAGTCACCTTCCAACTCATCTCCCAGCTACCACTCCTTTCTTACTACTTGGAAGCCAGAGCTCTTAACTAAATCACTCCCTTCTAAAACCTCTCAACAGCTTCACATCAGAACATCCCAACTCCCTACAATTTAAAGACAGTAGAACACAATGGCCAAGGGTGGAGTTCCTGGAGCCAGAACCTGGCTGACATGTACAGACTGTAAGACTTGGACAAGTTTTTTAACCTCTCTGAGCCTGAGTGTTTTTAAATAAGTAAAACAATGCCTACCTGCATGATAAGGTTGACGTGAGGGTTAAATGAGTTAAAACAAAGCATTTAGAATGGTACCCCGCACATGGTATGTTAACTTGGCTTACATAACCCTGTTAGGTCTGAGAGTCCAATTTACCTCTAACTTCACCTTCCCCTTGCTCATTCCATACCAGCCTCTTCAGCCTTAAAGCCTCTGACCTGTTCTCTCTTTTTTTCTTTTATGTTCTCTGTGACTTCTCTCATACCATTTAGAACTCAACTAAAGTGTAATCTTCTCATTATTTTGTTTTAAATAACCATCAGACATCCAGAAACTGCCACTCTCTATCCCCTGATTATGTATTATTTTTTGTCATTGCCTTTAGCACTATATAAAATTCAATTTACTCATTGTTTTTATGCTCATTGTCTGTCTTCCTCACTGTACAATAACCTTCATGAAGGTAGGAACTCTACATGTCATGTTTATTGTCATGTCTCTGGTTCCTACCGCAGTGCCTGATACATAGCAGGAACTCAAAAAATACTTGTTACATACTAGAATAAATGAAATGCTTACTAGAGCATGTAGTTCTTCATAAATAAAATGTCAGTTACTATTATTGTGAGCTAATATTGGACCTGGAAATGACCTTAAAAATTACCTACCCCATTCATTTTAGAGATTAATGAGCAATAAAATAACATAAGTTTGCCAAACAGGTGGCAAAGCTAGGATTAAAACCCAGATGCTAAGGGTGGATATTTAATTTTTGAGAGAATCCTGTGAAAACCAATATTTTACTGCTTTTTAGTTCAAATTTTAATTCTTTAAAACTATATCAATAATACTGATAAAAGACATTAATACCCTGGAGGCTAGGGTGGTTCTGAGCAGCTATTCTTACTGCAGCTACAATCTATACCATCCTGCTACTAGCATGCCTAGGATTCCAGTTATTAAGCCACTTACATGAATCAAAGTATTGAAGACTGATCTGAAAATGAAACTATCTAGGTAGAGTATTTGTCAATCTTTAATACCCTAGCTCAAATTAACTCACAGAAATGGTAACGAAATACCAAACATTCCACAACATGAGGGAACTATGAGCAGGTAGACTCTGGAAAGAAGAGTAGGAAAAGTTAGACCACAGAAGAGCCAAATTATGAAAAGCAACCCTCCTCCCCACCACCACGCATGTAGGAAGGTACAGTTAGTCAGTGGGAGGAAAGCTGGGTAGCAAAAAATGGCATTCTGGCAACTGTTCTTGTGAGACTATTTCAAAAAGGGACATGGAAAGACAGAGAAAAAAAAAGAAACTCCTGTTTTAGCTTTATTTAGTTTAAGTTTACCTATGGAAATAAATAGATGGCATGAAGAGGGAATATAGGTAGGTTTGGTGGGTGTATGAGAGACAATAGCTCACAAAAGAGTATACCCCAATAATTTGGAGACAAACAAAATGCTACCCTGAAATGATGTCAAAAATAATCACCACCTTGAAATAAGTTTTTTCATGAGATTAACTGGTCAACATGGTGCTTCCACAGAACGTAACACAAATAAAAACTGAACACCTTGACCTAGGCCCAGAACACCTCAAGCCTGTGCAAGGAGATCACCTTGAAGTACCTTCAGAGTCTTTGTATATAGACCCAGGATCGCTTCCTTACACTCAGTTGCTCTGCCATCTTGTTGTCTTCCTAACCCCAACTTTTAGCTTCACTTCTTAGATTCTGATAAATAACTCTTTCTTGGCATTACATAACCTCAGAAAAACATCTATCCGTCCAACAGACTTTGGAGTCTCTTGGAATTGGGTACCATCTTGTGGGCTGCTTATTCTGGGCAGAGACCAGTTTCATGGTCAGCCATTGAATAAAAAACAGACTACCATTTGTCAAATTGTAAGAAATAGATAACAACATGAGAGGCGGCAAAAAATTAAGAAATACTGAGAATTTTGAGAACTGAAGAGTGAGCATTTACGAGTGTGGCTCCAGCCTCAAGTACGTAATATGTGCTCTACTTCTTTTTGACCAAAATTCACCAAAGTAGGATGCCTCTCCACACACTAAAATGAATGAGCCCGTTATAAACATTCTTTCGGAAACATCAGTTTCCTTTTGTCACCATCAATTCTCCATTCATCAAACAGCTTAACAAACTTTAAAACCCTACCTAGAGAATATATTTGAGCCAAGTAATGCTCCTGGTAAACCTGTAAGCTGACTTTCTCATTTTTATATAAATCTTTTGGAATTTTTATTTGCATCACTCATGTACCTCAGTAATCAACTTCCCTGGGGACATAAAATTTTTGGTTTCTTAGGAGACAAGTTAAATATTTGATGATGACCCACTCGTGGAAACCCAGCTTAGAACTCTGTAGAAGTTTTTGCCTATATAAAAAGTAGAGAAAAAAATTAACCAGCCCATGTACTTGACACATCCTCCAGAAACCTTCTCTAAGGGGAGGAAATGGGCTTGGAAAAGAAGGGGAGGCAAGAGACAGTCCTTAGGCTTGTGGACTAGACTTGGCGGACAACTACAAAAGGTCAATAAGCAAGTAACAGCTGCTGTTACTCTGACTTTACATCTTCTTTAATTCGAGCCCTGATGGGCTACATTATTATGCCATG
The DNA here is from genome assembly GCA_030015415.1 of Cynopterus sphinx. Classification (NCBI taxonomy): domain Eukaryota; kingdom Metazoa; phylum Chordata; class Mammalia; order Chiroptera; family Pteropodidae; genus Cynopterus; species Cynopterus sphinx. The sequence goes on from CM057384.1 coordinate 81,482,913, forward strand.
GCTAAACTTTACTTGTACTTGTTTATTTTCAGAGAAAGACTAGAAAAAGAGAGCTAGAAATGAGATAAGAGAGAAGCAGCTGATAATAAGGAAAAGAGAAAAAAATGTAAAAAGAGTGAGCAAGGGATGAGGGAAGAGGGAATGTACATAGCTTGAGAAGGAGAAGGAAAAAGAAAATATTCTTACAGGTTTAGATGCATATGAATGAATGCTAATTCTGGGTTTATTAAAAAGCTGCAAAATGATTTAGGCATTTTAGTGGCCATATTGGGTCCATGAACTGAAGTTCAAGACAATAATTGCACCAACTGTATCATCTAGAAAAGTACACTACATATCAATCTTAACTAAAACATAAGAAATATGTGCACACATAACTGCATATATGTGATGTCCCTAAAACTATAATGAAGCTCTTGATGAAATAGAGTGTTATCTGGGGTACTCACTTTAATGATCCCATATCGATTAGCAATAGAGAAGGTGCTCATCTGAGGATGTAGCACAGGACATTAGACCTGAAGAAAAGGATCTGAGAAGGGACAACTAAAGTTTAGGTGGAAGAAAGAAGCTATGATGGATGGCCCTCTTAATTAAGCACTTCTACATGGGAACGATGGCAAGCTTGAAAAGCACTCCAGAAAGATAAGGATGCCCACACAGAGCAATCAATGATACTACATAGCTGGACCTAGAGGTAGAAGTTAGTTGGAACTTGAGGTATCAGATTTCAAATAAACTATGTTTCCTCCTGTTTTCTTCATTTTGTTTTATTGGGTTGTTCTATACATGTTCAGCACATGCAATAGGCTGCGTTATGTTGGTCATTGAGGACACACCAGAAATAGCAAAAACGAAAATCCAAAGTCCCCAACTTAATCTCAGACACGTGTGCATGTGCTTGCGTGTGCTCGCATGCATACACACACACCACCTTTCAACTTTCTGGAAAATAGAGTCATTCTCATTAGAAATCCATATTGTCTAACTCAGAATGGAACATGTAATTTCTAAATATGGAGTCTTTTCAAGAAAAGGTTGCATCACATTGCCCCTAGTGGCTTTAGAGGGCTCATGTGCTCCATGAACTTAGGGTGGCCTCTGGCAGAAGTACAGGAGGCAAAGTTTAACAGTTTGAGGGACACTGCTGGTACTTATACTTTTAACATCTAGAGTCCTAAATAAGGCCTTTAATAGGCAGTACTAATCAGTTTCTATTTTTAAGACATCCTTGACACATCTACTTCTTTTTCTATTACCTTAAACCCCTTAGCCTGATCCAAGATGAATCATCTTCTATAGCTATAGAGTACTTCTCACTCCATCAGGAAAAGTTTAGGTGCAATATGAAACTCTTCTTTCATTTCTATTCCAGAGGCAAGGTCACTTCCCTGTCAGTAGAGGTTCTTTCTTGCTAACAGTCTCAGACCTCTCAAGTCCAGACTTTACAAACATGGTTGTTAACATGATTTATATTTGTCCTTAAAGGGCCAATTTGATCCTCAAAGCATCAGAGGTTCAACTGCGAATTGAAGAAACAAAATTAAAAAATACTCTTACGTAATCTACACTTATATGTCTACTTTACTAAAACCAGGCAGTACTGGATTAACATAAACCTATCTCCTGAAATCTTTAGAGTTAATTGTATTTATGTTACCTAGGTCTCCATTACCTAAATAATAAAGGCCAGATCATCTTGGTTTTCTCCCAAAATAGTTTTCCAGTCTCATCTCCCAATAGTCTTTCATGTACCTCTTATGCTTTAGCCTTTATAGTTCCCTGAACATGTCACATACTTTCGAACCTCTGGGTTTTACTTTATAATGATCCTTCTGTCCAAAATACACTTTGAGGCCCATTTTCCATTGATCAGCATCTTGCAAGGGTCCCCAACCCCCCGGCCATGGACCAGTACCAGTCCGTGGCCTGTTAGGAACCAGGCCGCACAGCAGGAGGTGAGCAGCGAGCAAGAGAGTGAAGCTTCATCTGTATTTTCAGTGGCTCCTCAGCACTAGTATCATTGCCTCAGCTCCACCTCAGATTATCAGGCATTAGATTCTCATAAGAGCACCGGTCTCTGGTGCCAAAAAGGCTGGGCACTGCTGCTTTAGGTAACTTCCTTTTTTGACAAATGTACCCTCTCTGCTTCCTATTTCTCTAGGAGATCCAAGGTATTCTACTATAGAATTGAACATGCCAGTGCCCTAGTGACCATTTCTTATCTTTCAACACCAAATGCCACATAACCAGATCAAGGTTTTGCTCCTAGATAATCTAGCAATCCAAAAGGAGGTAAAGAAACATCTAAATGCACTCCTTCATCTCCAGACAATATGCTTGCCTTGGAGATAATGCCTTAATCCAAAGGAATATTTTGAATGTCAGGAATTCCATGCACTTTGTCACTCAAATGAAGAGAAATCTGAGGCAAAGGGGTCACATCCTCCTCAAGGACATATTATGTCTAATGTTGAGCTAGAGAGAGGTTAAATCTAAATCTCTTTTACTCTAAAACCCCAATAAACTACTTTTTAATCTTCATTTGATTTGGGGAATTCAGACGAGTTCTAGGAGCCCCTTCTACAGTTATAAGATATTTGCCTTCTTACATGTGCTCTGGAAGCCTCACTAGGACATGAACATGAGTGATATGCATTTAGCATAGCCAGAGACTGGAGCAAAGCCCTGGGATCAGTCAACGTACTTGGCATCACCTACTACTACACAGCTGGGAGTCAAGCACAGGTTCCTGATGTTCATTTAAAGCATGATTTAGGACCACAACTTTCGTGCATTTAGAAAATCAAGCATGAACACAGGCACACCCACAAGTTTTCATTTGGCTAAGGCTTCTAGGGAGCAGGTGGCAAAGCTATTTAGATTTTTTTCCAATTAATTGAGTTAGAAATTATAGTAAATAAACATTCTAAGTACATCTTACTGCTCCCCTCCCCCCCAAAAAACACAAAAACTCCCATATCACTGAAGAGCAGCTGCTTTAGGGTCCCAGCTGGCTTGTGGACACTCAGGCTGAGCATGGGTGCTGGGGCCCTGGCAAAGGGGATCCCTGCCCACTGGAGAGTGGGTTTGGCATTAAAATATGTATCATATTACTTCATATACTATAGCACAGAAGAGATAATATGCACAGTATGAGCCAGGTACTGTGCTCCTGAAAGCTCTACAAACATTACCACATTTAATTATCTCAGCAGTAACATAAGGTGTTAATGTCCTCACTTAGAGATGAGTGAACTGTCAGGATATCAGAGCTTGCAAATGATGAATCCAAAATTCACATTCAGGTCTGTCTTACCTTAAGCTCTTAACTACTCTCTTAACAACGACTACATGTGATAATGTTATTGACACTGATGACAACATAAGGGTGATCTGAAAATGATATGTGGTACCAGAGAAACCATCAACTTAAAGGCTAACAATAGGAGAGAACTAGGACATTCAATAGAAAAAAAAAAAGATTGGTCTGGCTAGGCAAAATTTACACTAATTATAGTCATTTATACGAATTGTATATAATTATGTCTAATTATCATCCAGTAAAATATTTATGTGTAAAAAAAGAATGTCAGAATAAGTTTTATCTAAAATTTATTTGATTAGAATAGTGAACTCCATACATATGTAATGAGACTTCACTTTTGCCCAGGTTTGATATGCATGTGTGACATTATTATAGCCTTGTATACTTTATAAAGTGTGCTTTCTGAGGACTTCCTTAGTACCAGAAATTATCAGATGTTGCGGGGAAGGAGACAGGTAATATTACTAAAATAGGGCCTTGCTCTGGAGAATCTTGGGGTCTGATCATTTTATCCTGACCTCTTCCTGTGAGTTATAATTTTTATCATTCTATGGATTAGGAAACTCAGGCTAGAGTAGATGAAATAGCTCAACCATATAATTTAGTTTTCTATCCACAACTTAAAAATTAAAGTGAAATTTATTGCTAGCTGGTAAACATCAAGATTTAGCATCAAGAAATTTTTTTTTTCTTTAAGGAAGTTGAAAGCTCACACATTCTCTACCATTTGGGGAAATCTTGCTTCATTTTTTTAACAAAATTTTCCATCTACTTAGCCCAATTAAGTTTTGAGTTTTGGGCACCAGTTTTATGAGACACAATGAAAAGCCAATTTAAGTGACACAACCAAATCAAAAACAAGGTGCCATTAGCAAGCCCATGTGCCTAGACTTCCTATGCACCTATCACTCCTTACGAAGCAGAGTTATTTCATTTAGGTAAACATCTACTCTCGTCAAAAGAAGGTAAAATTGTTAGTAGGGATCAAATAGCCGACATTATCCAACTCAATTCTATGGAAAGCAGAGAGAGAAAAAATGAGAATAATGTTTAAGGGAGTAAGAATCAGAGGCTTGGGCTACTCAGAGGACAGGACGCTCAGAGGAGAGGGCACTAAAGCATGTAACAAGTATCAGCCTTTACTTTAGGTTCACACTTAATATGTGCAAACATAAGAAGAGATCCGGGAAGGTGCATAGCCAGATTTTTATAGCGGGATGACCTTATATTGCTGAAAAAATGATAAAGCAAAATACAGTAAGGCAGAAAATACAAAATGTCCCAATAAGGCGAATTTCCATATTTAAAATACAGGTTGAAAAAAAAATCTCCCAAACCACGGACAGTGAATGCTTGTGTTTAGGATTCTCCAATCATGTTACCCATCCATTGATGTGAGTAATCAAAATTTGCAGAAGGAAAAGTCAATCAGGTTTTGCATCAAGAGGCTTTGCAAAGCAGACTCTCTGAGAACTGATTAATCTGTGCTCTCGAGGTCATGTCCATTCTAGACTCACTTCCATTCACAAAGCCTAGTCACAATATATAATTAAGCAGAATGTCGGGAATCGGGAATCAAGACCACAAAATAATTATAAGGTATTGTACCTTTGTACTTTTCAACTTATACGATGAATGTATGGAAGAAAATTTAATTTTAGGTGGTAAAAACACAATGCAATATACATATGACATAGTATTGAATTGTACACTTGAAACCTATATGATTTTATTAACCAATGTCATCCCAATAAGTTTAATAAAAGTTTTTTTTTTTTTTATGTGCAATGACATTGCAGTAGCTGGTGTGATTGATGTCGAATGTTTACACTGTTGAGAGACTATTAATAGGTAATGCATATTTATTGAGGATTTACTAGATGTTAGGCATTCTACCCAGCACCTGACAGAGATTAACTCACTTAATCCTCACAACAACCCTCTGAGATAGGCACTGCTTACATTTAACCCATGAGAAAACAGATACAGAGGTTAAAGAAATTTTTGCCAGATCACACATTTTAACAAGAAAATTTTTGTACCACAGAAGTATGAAGAAGCTAAATTGTTATAAATTCATCTGAAGTGACTGATAACCTTGCCACCACAAAATAAGACTGAGCTCCCTTTGAACCCTCAAAGGTGGAGGCATTGGATGGTAAGATGTCTTATTCATCTATGTAACACTCCCAGTAACTTCTTCAGTGCCAGGCACAGAGAAGGTGGTCAATAAATGGATGCCCTGCTTAATTTAAATTTCATATCTATATCCATATGACAATTTTAAAGCCTGTATAAAAGCTAAACAAAATCTGAATTCATTTTTAAGATCAAATCTACCATTTATTAAACCTATTAATCTGTCTGTCTGCCAATCTCTCTCTCTTATGCCTTGTGACAAATGATACATTGTCATTTATGTTGACATTTTCATCCAAGGACCTTGATGTGTATTGTGAGCCTGATCCTACTCATAAAAATATTCATGCATTTCTAGGGAGCACATTCAGTCAAAACAGAATCTAAGGCTTCATCCAGGCCTGCACACTGGCAGGCCGCTCAGCACCCTGATGCAGATGTGTTTTGCTTAGCTGGCAGTGTTTAAGAATTTTTTTATTTGATTGTGTAGATCAGGCCCGCTTCTCTTGGGGGTGGGGGGGGAAGCCCAAGTCACACATTTAGTTACTTGCCTGACTCCAAAAGTGTTTAAGTTTGTGAGCTCTCTGATCTACAGGTACCTAGAGATTTGGAGTCAACCAAACTTAACACCCCTGTGTCCCTGGAGTTTATGATCTATGGTTCATGCTTTAGGTTGATAGGAATCTTTTCAGCCCATCAGGCAACTAAACAACTCTTATTCCAAGCTGCTCCCTCCATAGATACATACCTAGTTCTCCTGGAAGAGACTCCGAGTCTCTTCACTCTTATTTTCGAGGCATCTCTGAGATGTAATCGCCATTACCATGCCTTTATAAATGGATAAACTAAAACAAACCCAGGGAAGGGCTGACAATTCTACAAATATCCATCAACAGAAATGCCACGAAATAGATCAAACACTTTATCTCTGAATTTACCCTCTTGACTGATATGTTCTCTGTTATGCTTTTCATCCTCAAAACCTCTTGCAAAGAAATGAGATTTGTTCAAGAGATCGTTATGATTTGGACTCCTTTTCTCAGCCAGCCTGGACAGAGGAGAAGAGGACTTGGAGGTAAACCACTGCTAACCTTAAGAACGACAGCCATGTGTCCTGAATAATAGTGATAAAGAGGTTTAAGAGGGGCTGGCTCACTCGCCTCCAAAAAAAGCTGCCTTATTTTAACTTGAACTCTTGGATCCAGCTTTTGGTTCAATGTAGAGTTGTGGTCAACTGGATCTGTCCTACTGCCCTAATATCATTCACAGTCTGGATCTGCTCCACAGCTTAGGGTGCAGCAGCTTCAATCAATACTTCTCACACTATGGATAATTGTGTGCCATTGATGGAGACCTTTACATTTCTTCCTGTGGTCCCACTGACTAGTTCTCTCTGCTCAGGCCCATTAGAGAACTCAACTGTGAAATTATTGGAGAGTAAATGTCAGGCCATGTCACTGGTCTGTTGAGAAGCTTGTACCTTCCTGTAAGAGCCTTTTCTATTTGCTGTGTTGAGAGATATGCAGCTCTCCTTGGCATTCTCTCTCTCTCTCTCTCTCTCTTTCTCACTCTCTCTCTCTCTCTGTAGTAAGTGTTCTAAATTGGTTTCAGGGATGCTGGAACATTTTCTTGAGATACCGAGTAACACATCAACAAATATGATACCTGATAGTGCAGTTTTGTTGCTCAAATACTTTTGTTTCAGGAAGGTGGAATCTTAGTTCTCACTTTGATGTAGAATCACCTCATTTTATTAAAATCTGAGACTTTCTTTTTCTAATTGTTGTCTCTGATTCTAAATTATCTAAATAAAGTATTTATGAGCTCCAGTCCTGGCTGCAAATAGTTTTCTTTGAGGGCCTGCAATGTGGTCAGTCACTTTCTTCTATGTAGCTCAAAGATTATTCTTTTCTGACCAAAGGTCACAAGTAGACAAAGATGGAATCTCTGTGGCACCACCCCAGAACTCAGATTTCTCTGTTCTGATGCTGCTCCTGCCTACTCTGGGTTCTCCAAGAACCAGTGCAGAGCTCACTTAGGTTTCCCCCACCCCCTTCAGTAGTGCTCCCAAGTGCTCTTATCTTTCACCAATGCAATTTCTATTCCCCCAGGAACTGGTTCTACTCAGCTGTTAATGATTAATGGTACCTGCTGAGATAACAATTTTGCATTTTGGTATTTTGATAGAAGGAATTTCTTGAATCAGTGTCTTATCCCAAAGGAGAAAGACGGCCTCTGTACATGCGTCACATGGACATCAACACCAAACCAGATTTTTATCCATATATTTTCCTTAAAGCTGTGCTGCCTTGCTCATTCACTGGTTTGTTTCTATAGCATAAAACAACATATACACTGAACTCAGGAGAGAAACTGTTGAAGCCCTGTAAGAGTCTGCACAGGCAGCAGCAGCTCCGTCTCCAGAGCATTCTCGTGTCTCCTCTGCACTCATAAAGTAAGCAGCAGCAAGCAGCTGTCACCCCAGAAGGATAGCTCATGATGACTAAAATTTCTGAATCTCTTTGTAATTTGATTGTAGGATATAATGTTAGCTCTCCCTTCTTTTTGGGCACTGAGTCCAATAAATTGTAGGATATAATGTTTGCTCTCCCTTCTTTTTGGACACTGAGTCCAATAAAAATAAGACTTCCTCAAGAAGACAAAACCTGATATCAATGAGGAATTCACTGTATAGAAGTGGAAGGTGAAAGAAAAAAAAAAAAACAGAAAGATAGGGTCTGATGCCTCATTGTCTCCTATCTGTAAAGCCATGTCCCACCTAAAGGACAAATAGCCCAGTATATTCCTGTAGAGTCAGCAATGCGCTCTGAGCTAGAAAAGGGAGGAAGTGCATGGGAGAAGAGGAGGTACAAATCATTTATTTTTGAATACTGTATCATCAGCCTAGGAGGTGATCTGAATGTTGTTTCCTAACACTCAGGAATCAGAAATGACATAAGGAGCAAATAAACTAATCTTGCCTCCTCACGAGGCCCATCCCTGTAGCAGGATCAGAGCTAAGGTGTCAGTACTTTTTCTTCCTTGTCTCTGAATTGAAGACGTGCTATGATGGCAAAACTCACTGAAGCAAGGGAAACTGCAGTGGCTGAAAATGTCTTTGTCCCTAAAATACCCCATTGACTTCTAAATAAGAGGATGGCTGAGAGGACACCAGTCTGAAGCTCTGAAGACCGAACTTGGCTCCCTGGGCAGCAGTGGTGCCCTGCAGCCTCAGCACTGGCTGGGCTCCCACCACAAAAGCATCAGCTTCATCCAGGTGCAGCAATCAGGAACTTTCCAAAGGCCCTGACTCCCCTAGATAGATGTAATTGAAGCAGCAAAATCCCTGGCAGGAAAAGCAGGGTTAGTTTACAAGAAAGCTGGTCCCAGTGCTCTGGGGGAAAGGAAGAATAAACTCATGAAAGAAACAGGAGAGAGGCAAGGAGAGGGATAGCTTTGAAAGGAAGAGATATGGGATTCAATAAGAAAAGGTGGTCCTATGGGAAATAATAGCTTCGGTAATTATCTGAGCAGACCAAAAATCCTGGGGGCCTGCCTGGTGTTTTGAAGGCTATTACAAAAACGGAGTTGCCTTCTCAATTAAGTCTTTTCATCAGATCACTTGAGAAAAGTTGGCAGTTGCTTTAGTCAAGAAATTTCCCAGATAGATACACTGGGCTGGGCTGACACTGGAGACAGTCTAAGAAATCTGGGATGAGAGTAAGGACCTGCAGAAGAGAGCGTATGAGAGAAAGGGGAAATATGGTGCTTTTTTCAACAAGATCCAGTCACAAGCAGAGTTGAATTCAGGAGAAACACAATCATAATACTCTATGAAACACACCCTCATCTCTTATTTGGGGTATTACAATTACTGTTGCCGCTCACTGCACTTCTGTGAAACTCTTAAAGCAGGTGCTATCTCATACAGTGGAGGGAAACAAAAGCTCGATTTTCTTAATTGACTTGTTCAAGGTCACGGTGAAATAAGGCTAGAAATAAGAATTCCTGCCTTTAAGTTCAATTTATTACTTCATTCCACTCCTACTGGATAATCTTGGATTATGGGTACCTTAAAGATAGAACTAATTTAGAAGGGTTTATATGATGTGGAATTATGGGAAATGAGATAAAAAGTGTTGGTTTCTGAAGAAACAGGACTTCCTGGGCCTACCCAGAGATTGGCACAAATCACTCAGGAGAATTCCAAGTCAATCAGAAATGATGAAAACAGTGGCTTCTAAATAGGAAATTCTTTAAGCAGTAAAGCAGAAGTCAAATTATGAAATAAAATGTTCTTCCTAAGAATGAGTGAAAACAATCACAAAACAAGCAAAAGAGGCAAATAAGCACAGATATATTAAGACCTATTTAAATAGAAGTCCTTTGAAAATAATCATCTGAGTATTTTGCTCTCAGAGAAATTCTTTTCACCCTTTGTTCTTCAATATTTTTATCCTTAGATCAACCTTAAGAAACCTGAGAAATATTTTGCCCTATAAATCAATATTGGAAAAGGAATAGAGAATTGTTAAAAAATATACTTCCTTTAAGGGTCCTCATCCTGTTTAGCAATCATATTAGCATAAGAAAAAAAGATGCACAGATATCAGATACAACCTCCTTCAAGTCTTGTATCAGATACAAGTCTCGCTCCAAGTACACTGGGCTACACACAACCCAGTCCAAATATTTCCAAGTTCACGGTCACCATCACCTCCTCCCCCTGAAGCTCAGCAGCTTAAAATTCCTCAGGACAACCTGGTCATGGTCAGTCAGTGCCTTAGAGTAATGACCTACCCCAACCCCTGGTGCTGATGCAGCCTTTCTGATACAAGTTAATTTCTTTGTGAGCAAGGTCTAGCTTCCTTCTCATGTCTACCTGAGGCATCTCCCTGAAAAAGAGAGGATATTGGATGCCAGCTACTCTGCTACCACTCTTTAATAAGATCAGCTCTCCAAAGCCAAGGGAAAAGAGATCGTGAAGCAGGGAAGTGATTTTGGGAAGTTCAGAGTGTGGAAACATTCCAAGTTTTGACATTTTAACCATCAAACCTAATTCAGCAGGAACAGCCCAGCCCAGCTCTCCAACAACATACAACTTGGGTATACGGGGCCTGCATTCTAGCATGCCCTCCTTTACCACTCACTGTCACCCTGAGCCACCGTGCCTGAAAGAAGAAGCCACTCGTGTCCACCTCCTCCCTCTGACTCCTTGAGAAACAGCTACCAAAAGCACGACACTGGCATCACGCAGACGTTATGTAAATGGACTCTGCTGAGGGAAGAAGCAACAGTAATCCATAAACCAGCAAGTGAAAGTTCGCTGTCATCCCAAATTGGGACTATGTGCCCTGGAAGGCTCACATTAGTGCCACAACCCAAATTCAGGGATTTGTCCTCATCACCCCAGTGGGGAGGAACCCAAGACCACGAGACTGGTCTTGATTCTCAGCCCAGTGCCTTCTCTTGCCCCTTGAGAGCTGCAAATTTAGATGGAGGACAGCTTTGTATAAGGAGGGTATAATTAGGCATCTATGAGCAATCTTTAATAGAAATGAATAGAAAAAAACCATCTATCGCACTTTGAGTTCTGTTTCAATTAACTTTATGGTGGAGAGGGGTTTGGCAAGGAGAAGGCTGTGGTATTTAAAAAAAAAAAAACAATAAGCGGAGCCTTTGTGGGTTTTCTTTCTTATTTTTAATGGACAGTATAGTCTAAAGAAAAAAAAGTGGGGGGAGAAAACATCTTCTGCCTGGCACTCTCAAAGCATGATGCAGTGCCAGCTGCTCCGCCAACTGTCTGGAGATAGGGTAATTGTCACTTTTCTCACCGTAACTTCTTGCTTTCAGATCGGTGGCTGGCAGGTTTATCTGCTTCTGAGCAGCTTCAAAGCCACGTCAGTGACACTGGCTACGTCAGCAAGAGCAATCCAAAAGGAGGTTGATGCCACTGCCAACAGCATGGGAGGGAAAATTTCAGCCTTAAAGAAAATTATTAGGTCTGTCTAGCTGACTCTCTCATGGATTTAAATGTCTGCCAGTGATTGCAGAAGTCCAGAAGAAAATATGTGGTTTTACACAGCCATGTTAAGGTTTGGGATACAGGAGTATTTAGTTAACATGATGTGTTTCCCCTTCCAAATCTCTGTGGAGAGCCTGCCCTCTACCTAGGAGAGGGTGGGCCTCAAATGTATGAGGATGCAACCAGGATGAACACCACCACCTAGCGAGTGTCTCAAGCCCCACTACACACACCTAATGCAGTAATTCTGGCCCACTTCATGTCATCGATAGTTGCAGCTGCTTTCATTTTTGTCACTGTTATAACAAACAAGACACCGTAACCACCACCAACCTGAATAGGATCCTTGACACAGTGCTATTCTGTGGTCTATTTTTAAAAAGTAGGTTTAAAAGCCTCTGCTCCTTGGAATGTCAGTCCTCTAAAGTTCATGACTATAAAGATAGGATTCTATTCCAACGTCAAGTATCAACCACCTTCTGGTCCAGAACAATGTTAAGGTGAGGAGGCATTACGTGACTAATATAGAGCCAAAATGTTTTAAAAGATATTGTTTAGGGAAAGAAAGAAACCCTAAGGTAAAGGTAGGTAGGGAGTTCAAACTGAGATAACTTCTCGAATCCAGGCATATTTAAAGGCAAGAAAAGTTCTCTGCTAGTGCAGCCCTGTGATTCCTGACTCCTCTAAAAGCAGCAAGATAAAGTCAAAATTTAGTACAGGTCAAACTGTGATTGGGTTCAAAGAAATAATTTTGTTTCATTCATGGATATAAAGGAAGAGTGTCAGAGTTCAGAAAACAGCAGTTCTCATTTCAGAATATTCTTAAGAATACAACCTCAGGAGTAGTGCTCAATGCTGGGCTCTAGTAGGAATCTAATTTAACATTAGGTAATGACAACTGACAGTAACTTGCTCGGCAACCATGGCGAAGTCACTTGATTTCCTATTCCTATTTTCTCTATCACCTATTTTTTCATTACCTAGTTACTCCAAATAAGCCTATTTCTCCCCCATAAACCAAAGATTGGAAAACTAAGCTACTTCACAGGGTTACACACCAAAAAAAAAAAAAAAAAAAAAAGATACGTAAGGTGATTACTAGAAGAAAAAGAATCAGCTATGTTACATTTGGAGTCCTTTTCACCGTGATTACTTCCAGTTCTCCGTCAAAGCCATAACTGATATGTCATACCTCTGCAACATGGGCTCTTAACCTTGGTCCTTGAAGCCCACATGGGGCCATGGATGAGTTTTAAAAGGAGCCCACTCACTCTGACCTCAGAGCAGGATGCCCAGACACACAAAGTTTAAGAACCACTGCTCTACAGGAAGCCTTGGTTACAGGTGTACCAAAAAAGTTACACTGCCTGTTGAAGAAGAAAAGTCAAGGAAGGTGGTTACAGAAGCCAAGAGAAATGCATAGGACGGGGATCTCAAGAAAATCACCAGAATTTTGCTTTGACCTTCGGGGTCATCTAACACTGACACTATCTGTCAGAAGTGTATTTCTTCAATCAACCATGCCTGGAAGATCATTAACAATAGGCAGAAAAAACAAGTGCTTCAGGAGGGCACATGCAGGGAGTACTTAAGCTGCCACCCATCCAATACACCTGTTGGAAAGAAAGCCTAGAAATCCCACAGGGCTTTGGGGAGGGAGCGTCTTTAAGACAAAAGGTTTGTAAACAGCAGAGACCATGCAAGGGTTTAGTGTGCACTTGAGGGGTGAGGACCAGGTCTGGTTCTGCAGATCAGATGGCTAATTCTGTAATATCAGAAGGGTGGCAAGAGTCTTACCCTTTCTCCTCAATGAGACCCAAATCCCAGCCCTGGCCCCGAAACCATGTTTGGAAGAGAACTAAAGGGAACTGTAAGGAAGCACTTTAAGAAAGGGAAGGAACGGTCGGAAAGACGGGCAAGGCCTAAATTGTGATCTTCGGAGACTCGGTCAAAAGGGGACAGACACAGAGAAGAGGAGAGGGAGAGAATTTCATTCTAATTCCTGAGAGCAAAATCTCGTGTATAAAAGGATCTAACACTTACAGAGCAATTTACAGTTTATAAAACATTATGACATTCACTATCTCATTTAATCCTCATCACTCCGAAACGCTGGTTACATTTTCTCCATTTTACACATGAGGAAATTGGGGCTAGGAAAGGCGAATTATGCGATTTGCTCAAGGTCACCTGGCTGAGATCGGAGCTGGGATGCACCCCAAGGCCCCCCACCCACCTTTGTTGTAGTCCACCTTGAAAGACTTTTCATTAACTCCTAAAAGACAAGGTTGATGTGGCAAAACAGACTTCCCTTTCCTCCCCACCCGCCACTTCCCCTAAAATCTGGGGCAGAGCAGCGCCCTCCGGTGCCAGGGAGGGGACCTGAGTGACGCGGAGCCACAGACCGGGGTTTCCCTGTCCTGCGGGGCCTGAAGGAGCCGGCAGCAGAAGCCACTGCTCGTAAAACTCCGGCGCTCAAGTAACTCTCCAGCAGCAGCAGTTGCGGGTTGGGGGCTTTGCGTGCGAGGGGCAAGTCGGGGTGACCCAGGACCGGCACCTAGCGCCCGCTCCGGCTTCTCGCGCTCGCCTCCCCGCGTCCCCGCTGCGCGCCCCGCCGGGTCCTTCTGGCGGTTCCCCAGGGCTCCGCGGTGCCTCCGAGGCAGAGTGTTGGGGGGTGCCAGACGACGGTGGGGTGGGATCTCCCACTTTTATCCTACGGCTCGGGGCAGCCACGAGCAAGCCCCGGCTGGAAGTTTGGGTGTCAAACGTTTCGGATCTAGTTGCAAGTTGCCGGGAGAGCGGCAGAGGTGGGGGGCAGACGTCTGGGGTGGGGGTGGCGGGAGGGAAAGAGGGGGCGGGCGGGAGGAGGCGCCCTGCCCAGGCGGCCCCGCACGGCCCCGCGGGCGGCGGGACGCACGGAGTCCGCAGCCCACGCGTGTGCGGGAACGCGCCAGGCAGCGCGGCCCCGGCCGCCCCTCGCCCCGCCGCCGCACCTGCCCGCCCCGCGCCCCGCGCCCACACTCACGGTCCGCAGGAACTGGATCTCGTCCTCGCCGCCGTCGCCCCCTTCGGCCATGGCTCGCGAGGCGTCGGCGCTGCTCCAGCCCCCGGCGGCAGCTCAGCGCGCGCGGCAGCTGCTCCGCGCTCCCCGCTCCTCCTGCTCCTCCTGCTCCTCCTCCTCCTCGGGCTCCTGGCTCAGCCTCAGCAGCGCCGAGCTAGTCCCCGACCACACAGGGAGCTGGGCTGACAGCCCACTGCACTGCAGAGCGCCCGCCCGCCCGCCCCAGCCGACGCGCCGCGGCCGCCGGCGTCGCGGAGCCCGCAGGTCGGCGCGGGGGCCCGGCCCGGGCGGGGGCTGGGGACCGGGGACCCCGCCTCTTAGCTCCGCGCCGCGCCGCGCCGCACGCTCGGCGGAGGCGCGCGCCCCGCGGCCACGGCAGGGTGCCCCCCGCCCGACGCAGATCCACAGACAAAGGCCAGGTGCTCAGCCCGAGCGCGCTGAATGGGCACCAACCACCAGCCCTCTGGCCTTGCCCACTTTCCGCGCGTGTGCGTGTGTGTGCGTGTGTGTGTGTCCGTGTGTGTGTGTGTGTGTGTGTGTGTGTGTGTGTGTGTGTGTGTGTGTGTGTCTCGGGTCCGAACGCCCAGGGCCTCGGCAGGCGGAGAGGGGCGTGCCTGCCTGTGGCCTTCTGCCCGCAGCCCGGGAGAGAAGGTGCAGGGAGGGCGTCTGTCCATCCAGAGCGAAGTTTGCAACTCCCGGGACAGCCCTTCGTGCGCCGTTCCCCAGCCCCTTCCCCCTTCAAAATCCAGGCGGTGCGTTTCACCAAAGCCTTCGGGAGAAGTCCATCGTTGCTGGACAGAGTAACTTCCCTCTCCGGCTCGGGGAGCTCTGGCGCTCGCCCTTCCATCTCCAATGCGGAGAGGGCACGTGGGATCAGAGCACTTTCTCTCTGCCTACCCATCGTTTCCTAAACTTGTTCTGCGCTTCAGAATGCCAGCTCTATGGACTCCAAAAGGGAAACAGAGGGGAATACACCGTGGAACCCCTTCCACATCTTTGGGCTACTGACATTCCACTCAGCCTTAGGTCATTTTCTGTTGGACTGGTCCTTCCTAAAGCTGAGGGTACAGGGTGCCCCCTTCTGTCTGCTGGCCAGGAAGCTCCAGGGCAAGAGAAGCCTTCAAGAGAAGGAGCATTAGGTAGAGTCCTGAGACCTAGGATTTAGAGTAACCCAGGAAATGTATGGGTGACAATTCCAGGCTGATGGTAGCAGAGGACACTAGAAACCTCACCCAATTTTACACCTTCTCCCTTGGTTCTGCCTTAAGACTCTTCTGAGTTCCAGTCCCACTTTTTCTACTGAACATCAGAAATGTGAAGGAAAATGTTTTTCCTTACACTGTACCCAAACTGCTTCCTTCCAGAGGCTGCTTCTTGTCTCTAGTGCCTCTTCTGAAGCCTGCCTAGAATAAATCAAACCCTCTGCATATCGTGGGCCTCCACATAATGAAGGGCACTTGTCGTGCTCACCTCCCTGACGCCACATCCGTGTCTTCTTTTTTCCTAACAGATTTCTCTTCCCTTCACCATCCCCTGTAGCATGGTTTTCAACAACTACATCCTCTTTAATGGCTTTATTATAAGTATTCCATTTTGTCTTCTTCCTCCTAAATTGTAGTACTCTCTCTCCCTTATTTTGGACAGTCTGTACATGCAGCCTGCCATTGGATAAACTATAGAGCAGCACCAATGACACCTATTATGTTTACATTTAGCTAGAATTTCTAGGGTTTGTTTTTCTTTTTTTTCTTTCCCACACAAAGCACTAAAGTCAAATCTTCCCCCTTTTGGTTCATGTCCAAGAACTTAAGTATCAGCTTTAAAAATATATATATTTCTCCCTATTATAATTTATTTGATTAGTTTGTCTAAGTATGATCCTTTAAGATTTTTTCAAATCTAGATTATCCTGTCCAAAGTACTAATTGTCACTATTCTTATGATATGACATACCTTTGGCATACCACTAAGACACCTTCTTGGGTTAACTTTCATACTTTTGTTTGTAATTATTTAATGGGTAAATAACCTACCTAAGTCTATTATTTTGCACCCCAAATTTCTTCTTATTTGCGAAGAGGCTACAGATGCCTTTTTCACAGACTTTACTAAAATGAAGATACGTGAACTGAGATACCTACCACCTGCTTTACCAGTCAAATAACTCTACCACAAAGGGAAGCGGGGAAGGAGTGCTATAACACAATTAGTGTACCCACTTGGATTCATGGTGATCTCTTTAGCGTGTTCAAAAAAAAAAAATGGTCTAGGATTTACTCGGGAGCTCAGCCTATAGTTTCTCAGCCTATATTGTCGGCCTATAGTTTAGATAAAGTAGAGCATTTACCTCTATGTGAAATCTTCCATTTTTCAAGATTTCTCAAAAACCCACTGATAATGATGCTGTAATCAGGTGCTCAAATTACTTTACCACCTTAAGATTTAATTCATCCAGATCTATAGATATAACATTGAATGTGACAGCCAAAGTTCTTATCATCAGAATAAGTTGAAAGAAGGGAAATTAGGATAAGATAGGTAAGTAGGTAGATAGATAGATTTCAAACATTGGGCTCTGATACATGTTTTGTTATTAGTCATCCCATCAAGTCTGAGAGAGAATAAACTAGGATTAAGTTACTTATCTAAATTTTATGTCTGGTAAGTGGCAGAGATGGCATTCAAACTTGGAAGCCCAATATTTTTCAGTACTTTTTACACTATACCACCTTGCTTCTAGGGAAGCAAAGTATAAAAACATCAAATTCTAAACTGTTTCTCCCCAAACTAGTTACTCTTTGCAGAGAGCCAGAAGACTTGGACCTGAGGTCTTAGAGAGTACTGGAGCTACTATATAGTCTCAGCAGGAAAAAAAAAAAAAACTAATAAGAAGAAGCCTCTTAGGTTTCTAAACCCCTGGAGAAAGTTATCAGCCATTACTAGGACTTCAGTAAAGTGCCCACACAGCAATAAAAACCTTTGGGATGCTTGGGTTGTTCAAAGCTAGCCCTGAAAATTGGCAGCACTTGAATGTTGGGGTACTATGCTGCGATATCAACAGCAGCTGGAAAGCATTTAAAACGACTCTAGGACTGTGAGACTGAATTAGAATTTTAAAATTTTTATCTTTTCAGTACTGCTGTACCTTTTACATACATAATATTTGAAGGCCTGACAAAATCTGAAGCCTGATTATTGAAATAAAATTTGGTATTTATTTTCTCTTCTGACAGATTCTCAAATGAAGTGTTGGTCCTAAGGATTTTCTCATAACAGGGCTTCTTATATGTTTTACCAGCAAGATTGATACAGCTTTAAAGTGCTGATGAAAAATGGCCATAGTCATATAATTCAGTATCTCATTTGCTCTGCCTTATCACTTATGGTGGCCAATTGCCCAAGCAGTATTAATGAGGCAAAGGTTGTGGATTCAATTCCAGGAGGGTCTGTTAGCTTCACTCTATTTGCTGGTCAAAGACTCTGGTCCCTTCACTCTGGACAAGAGCCTGATAAATCATTGCTGGTCTAGCCATAGGGAAGGGAGGCTCAATCCTGGTGACTAAGCCCTACCATCCATGGAGACACAGAAGCTAAGAGGCCACACTTGATGAGGATATCCTTCACCAAATTATTGGAGATATATTCCACTCTACACAACATCGAATCTGTCTTCAATATCCATTTCGGCCTAACTTCCCAACTACTAGAGTCATCCATTTGCTGAAAATAGATTTCTCCAGTTAATTGTGTTCATGGCTTTGGTCTGCCTTGATTAAGGTTCTGCCTAGGGAAAGTATAAAAGGCAATGATAGAATAACTGTAGAGATGAGGGGGCTGACCTCTGCTAGTTGCCATCATTTTGATACATCACTATCTTCACTATATATACAAGTACTATATATTGACTGAAGTTTTATTTATTTTTCCATTAGCAAAGAAAAAAACACTTCTCTGTGCTTTTTCTTCAAGTGTTTAAATTATGAAGTTCTTTTACTGGTGATAAGGCAAGAAGGCATTGTCACCATTTGAGCTCGTGGACAGAAATAATTCTTTAAAAGGACATCCGCTTTTAATTTGGTGTCATTTGGAACGATGGCATACACACAGAATCTTTTTTGCTAATGTTAAGAAATGTTCAACATTACTTTTCGAGATCTTTGCAATAAGCTACTAAGTTGATGGATTCCTTTGGCCCAAAGGTTTAGGAGCCATACCAAAAAGAGCCTTGACTTGAATTCCTTTCTTCATCAGGGAGGGGACAGATGCAGGAAAATACTTTTATTTATTTATTTTTTTGATAATGTCTGTTTCATCTCTCTCATAAAAGCCAGAACATCACAAATGCTTACAGGCAAGGATCCACAGTTAAGGATACTTCTTGCAGCTGAACACATGAGAATGTCTTTTTTTTCTGACACCTTAAAACTGGAAGATTACACAATAAGGTCAGTGTTAATATGCCATTCTGGTGAAAGGCTCCCAAAACTAAACCACTCAAAAAGGGGGCTCTGTCCCAGGGGGTTTTGACTCTGAGTCTTCACAGAGATGGAGGCAAGCTGGGCAAACCTGCAGAAATCTGGGAGGCAGATCCTCCCTCCCACATGTATCGACAATTGAGCTGATTCATCTCCAAGTCATCTCCAGCTGGAACACGTGGTTAAAGTAATAGATTAACCACCAGCGGCTTTGGAGCTTGTTTGCAGTTGCCTCGGGGTCAACCTATTTGACCTCAAGCTTGTGCTGTGGCTATTGTATTGCACAAACTTTGGCTTTAGGCAGATGAAGATTTGAGTCCTGGGTTAAAATACAATTTAAGGATTCTATGACCCTAAACAAGTGATTTCAACTCTCAGAGCCTATTTCATCTTCTGGAAAATGGGGATGAAAATACCTATTTCTCAAGGTAATTTTAAGGATTAAATAATTTAATAATTAGAAAATGCTTAAATAGTTTAGTAACTAGAAAATGCTTAGCAGAATGTCTTGTAAAAATGCTCAGTATAAAATCCTGAGGTACCTCTTGCAACTCTGTCCCCCTCCTTCTCCTTTGTATAGGTTTCCAATGCCTGCCCTTAGGGTCTGTTTGTTCCTGCCTCTCTTAAAGTTCTACTCTCATTTGACTTTTCTTGAGATCTTTACACACATAAAAAAGACACATAGTGTTTTGATTTCAGAAAACAATTTCCTGCCCCAATAAGCAAAATATTCTGGCACTTCTAAATTACATGAACACCAATGCTGGCTTTCAATGTTGTTTCCTAGGCAGTTTTGGTCTGAGCTGATATTTTATGAGAAGAATATTCTGTTGCTATAGCATATTGAAATTCTGGCTTCCTCTGGAAGTTGGGGCTGTCATCACCCACCCCCTCAGGTTTTCTGTAGGGCTTTATGAGATTGAGATCTAGCACTTTATGAAACTACACTTAATCAGATAAGTCTCACACTAAAATCAATGCCTTTGATTTCTAATTTCTGCATTTTAATTCTTCCTGCAGTTCAGTGGCACAGATTTATTGAAGCTACTGCCAGCATCAATTTGCTCTGACCTGCTACAGCTTTAATAGTTCCTGTTGAAATAGGCAGGCACACAGTGGGAAGGAGATGAATGGAGTTTTGTGTCATTTATTTCAGATACCAGGGTAAGACCTACATTTCGGTAGGCAAAATATAGGTAAATAACTTTATTTTGGCTCGACGGTAATGTTTCTACGGCCAACCCCGGGTTCAATTTGTTTCTGCAGCCTCTTTTGAGCAGATCTTATTTCCACTATCTTCAAGCTGCTGAAAAGTCCTTTAAAATGATTCAAGGAATTTAACAAAGCAAATCTCTTTTGTCTACAAGGAGGCACATTTTTCTGTTGGCATTCAGAGCTCTAGTGTCCTGGGATGCGAGCTCAGCTTTTGAAATTCCTTCCCAATGTCACTGCTGCTGACAAGTATGGCAGGAGGCTCCCAGGCTCTAATAAGAGCTGGAGAGACAGTCAGTGCTGCTGGGTGACTCCTGTTGCTCTTATCTAAGATCCAAAAAAAAAAAAAAAAAGACAGATTTTAAACTCTACCTGTCACATTCAATCTAAAATTGAAGAGAAAATAAGCATTCTAGTCCAGTAGGTCCATAGACCAATAAAAATCTGGAGAAAATTTTCAGCAGTATCATGGGGTTGCCAGCTTTTATGTTGCTATTATGACACATTAAAAATCCAATTGCTGATGCCTATTGTTTTTTGAAAGAACATTTTAGCATAACAGTAGAAAGGACAAACCTTATAATTAAAAATAAACAAATTTGACTTTATGAAGAACTCACTATAAAATCTCTCTCTCCCCCTCTCCCTTTCCCTCCCTCCCTCCTTTCCTTCCTTCCTTTCTTCCTTCCTTCCTTCCTTCCTTCCTTCCATCCTTCCTTTACTACAAAGGAAATTAAAATATCTTCAGAGACCAGTTCTGGTTTTGGAATAAAATGTTAATCTCCTCATTCTCAGATAAGTAAACTGAGGCTCTCTGAGGTGAACTGAATTGAGAGCTGAGACTAGAGCCCAGATGTCCTGGCTCCTTGGCTGGTATCATCTTTGTAATGGAATTCAGGGAAATGGCCCAGAGGTATAGCAAGATCCTGGATTGTCTTCTTAATCATCAAAGACAATTATTTTGTCTTCTATACAGTTGTCATGTTAAGTGAATTTGCTATGGTCTAATTCTTTTAAAACAAATAATACATATGTGGGAATTCTCTAGTGGATAGCTAGAGCCCTGGTTTCCTAAGGGATCATTTACTATTCTTTTAAACCAATCACAACACAATGACAGATCAAGTTCAGAAAGTAAATATTGAGGTCAACCTTAAAGATTCCTCACCTAAACGCTTATTACACATTAAAACAGTGCATTGAGGAGGTTTTGGGATTGGTGGAATCCATATTTTAGGGTAGTTCTAGAATAGCCTTTACAAAAACAAAGAATCAGTTCACTAAGTTGAATGACCTACACATCACTTTTCTCATTTTCCATACCCTCCCTCTTCTCAGCTTTTAACTCAATGTTCTAGTCGCTGGCCTTGAAAGTTAAGACACATCCTAAGCAAGACATTTTAATTTTGGTTCTCATTCTCCAACTTGACCTTTGCAATGTTTGGCCCTGTTGATTATTATTTCTTGGAACTGCTCTCCATCCTTGAGGTCCATACCATGGCACTATTCTGGCTCTCCTTCTGTGTTTCCTTTGATCACTCCTGTTCTTTATCCTGACATCAGAAATAGGCATTCGCCAAGATTCCATCCTTGAACCTCCTTTATTCTCATAAACTCAAGTCTTATCCTCTTCTCTGACTTCAGCCACAACTACCTCTCTGCAGAGATCTTTATTACCAACTCTTCCAAGTTCCACACTCACTTTTCTAACTACATGCTGAATATTTCCACAAGAATGTATCACCATTTCCTCAAACACAACATGACTAAAACCGAATTCATTCCATAAGTAAGGGCCCACCCACTAACTCTTCTTTTCTATACCAACTGGTTTCTCCTCCTCCCAACTTCTCTATCTCTAACATTGATCCCATCATCTTTAGAGGAACAATTACTAGAACAAAGGCCTTCTTCCTCCAGTGACACTGGCAAGGGAACTAGCAGAATTGAGTCAAGATATGAGGACATGTTGTTTCTCCCTGTTGCACTATCCCTGCTCTGGCCTCCATAAGAGAGTTTGACGTGTAAGAAACAAAAGTAATGCCTCTAACAGTTACCTTCAGGTCACAGACTAAGGTCATCTAGACTTGAAACATTTCAAAGCAAAGACAAGATTCAAGAGTTAATGAGAGAAAATGAACCTTGCCAAGGACTTCTGGAGGAAGCTATGATTGTTATTCAATGGGCAGAGTATCTGCCTGGATCAGCAAATTCCAAAGTCTCTTCATTATGGAAACTTATGCTTTGAATCTGGCATTGACACATGTTAGTTTTGTGAACTCAGATAAAACACCTAAACTTTCTTTGCCTCAATTTATTTGCAAACTGAAAATAAAATGAAAAAATGTTAATAGGGTGATTCAAGAATATGAGTAGTCAAAACATGTAAAGCTTTTAAAATAGTGATAAGCAATGAACAGATGCTAAGTTAAGGTCGAGTTTTCTAGAAGCAGACCCTGAGACAAAGTTTTGGGAGATGATCCCAGGAAATACCTATAAGAAAATGAGACAGGGAAGGGAAGGAAGTCAGTCAGGAGCAAGTTATGGAGCCAGTTACCACTTTGAAGAAGTGGAGCCTACTTTCATTGGGGAACTCTGGGAATCAGTAGGAGCACCCACTTCTGAGTCACTCCCCAGTAGGACAAGAAAGCTGAAATATTTCAGTACTTTCTTCGGACAGTCAGTGGTTAAAGGCTGCTCTTAGGGTTGTGAAGTCATTGGCACTACCACCACTTCTGGCTGCCAGAGGAAGCCCTCAGGCAGCTGAAAACTGGGCTGGCGAGTACCGTGCAATGGTGGAGCCCGTAGAGATACAGGACAGCATTTGTCTATTAGCATGCTCAATAAATATGCCACTGTCACCATCACAACTAAAGTCTAAAGGCAAAACAGATAAAAACCAAGCTCTTCTGGCTGAAGCTGGTGGGCATGCGTAGGGGTGATGAACCCAAGATTTGGCTGAGAACCCAGTTCTTTCATCCCAAGTGACATACCTGAGTCATCTCTATAGACTTAGAGATCCCCAGAGCAGTTTGTGGAACACAGTTTGTGGTGTCTACTTAATCATCCCAGTGATGCAAAGAAGGTAGAAATCCCTTTCCTGTTCTCAAGGAACTCTAACTTAGTTTCAGAGACAAAGTATAAACCTAGTTCAGTGAGGTACACAGCAATGGAAGTGAGAACTTGCCAGTGAGTGGAGCAGAAGTTGTTTGGAGGGGTGAGACTGCTGCTGGCTGTGCCAGTCAGAATGGGCTCCACTGAGTTAATAGGATTAGTTCAGCCTTAGAGAATAATTAGTTTTTGATTAGAAACACAGAGCCAGGGTAGAATTTCCAGGAAGTAAAGCTCTCCTGATCTAGAGTACTGGCTATCAACAGTGAAAGCCTGGGAACTGAGGCTGCTGCTTAACACAGTCCCTGAGTTCTCCCCAGATATGCAAAGTGCTTTATGCTGGGGTGCTGTCATTCTCTCCAAAGCACCGTTCCCAGGGGCAGATCCAGCTTTTGGTCTCTAACACCGCACTGATCTTCCATCTTAAGCATTATCTCTCATATCATAATAGCTACAAACAACCCTCTTTGTAGGCATTTTTATCACCATTTTATGATGAGGAGATGGAGAGTAAGGGTTAAGGAATTCCTCTAAAGTTGCACAGCTAAACTTGGATTTGTACCCTAGTGTATCTGATTTCAAAGCCAGACCAAGTAACCATACTTTAATGCTTCCAGTTCAAGCAAAGAGTAAAAGAGAACTCTTCATTCCTTTAAATTTGGGATAGTCAAATTAGACCCTGCGGATTGATCCAAAGCACTTGTATTTATAGGTTTAGTCTCCTTCAGTATCAACACAACTATGGAGACTCCTACTAAGGCTATATCCATCCCGGCAGCTACTACACACTTACAGAAAACAAATTCAAAGTGACAAAAAAAGAAAAATTGAAATTAATTTGAGTGACAGCTTCCTGCCCTCGGTCAACAGATTTATGGCATTCTGGGATCTCTAGGAGTGGAAGAATTCCTAGAGATCTGAGTTCAGCTCCATTTCTGCAAAAATTGCAAGGCTTATTTAGCTGGTACTTAACATTCTGTTATTTTTTAAGTTTCTCTTTCAATCAAAGGTACATCTTACCTGAAGCTTCTTTTTGCTATGTGATGTTTTAAAGCCACCATCATTCAGATATTGGTTCATTCATTCATTCATTCCTAATTAGACAGCTTAGAAAAACAGAGAGGATAAAATATTATCCTTCATTTATAGATAAGGAAAGGGAGATGACCAATAATGAATGACTCATTCATTTAGTGTTTTACTTTTGCAGACATGCCCCTCCTCTTGTGCCAGTCAACATTCTCAGAGGAAGAGGTTCTGTAAGATTTTGGAGAATATCACAGGCAGGGCAGATGCAGGCTCTGCTCAATATTGTATTTAAGCGATAGCTCACCAATCCCTGAGGCTTGAGGTCTTCTCCATTTTTTCAGCAGATAACTCTATGACTGGGCACTGAAAATCTTTGGGTAAAATAGCACCACAGAGAAGGAGATCAAATATGAAAAGAAAGCAGTGGAAGACATTTCCCAAATACTTCAGAAATAGTTTAGAATATTCTGGGTCAGTGAAATACTGGGCGCTTGGGGACCACTTGGGTATGTGGACATGCCATTTCAAATTTAGACGTGCATGAAGCTAGCAGAAGCTTGGGAAGTTAATGTGGACAATTTAAGGCTAACTCCCTATAGGGCAGTGAGTAGTCTTAATTGCCTGGAGGTGACATTATGATGTTTCATTGTGTTTCTCTGGAAGTATATACACAGTGATCCTTCCCTAAACTTTGAATGATGATGCTAGTAATGATAGTAGTAGTATTTAACAGCACCAGGCTAACATTTACTATGCATTTATTGTATGTCAGGCACTATCCATTTATATATGTATATGGGTATGTACATGTATGTTAATACATGTATATACATATACACATATATATAGTAAACCATTTCATTCTATAATAACCCTATCAGTGTTATTAATATTGTCTACATTTTAAGATGATTCAGCTAAGGCATAGAATTCAAGTTACTTGCCTGAGATCACATAGTTAATAAGCGACAGGATTTAAAAAACTTAGTGACTAAGTCAATACTTATTATCTCATAGTTTCTGTGGGTAGGGAATCTGAGTGCAGCTTAGCTGGGTCTTCTTAGTCAAGGTCTCTGACAGGGCTGAATTCAAGGTGTCAGCAAGGGCTGGTCACATCGAGACCTGATTTGGGAAAGATCCACTTCCACCATCTCTAACATGCTGATTGACAGGATTCAGTTTTTTGTGAATAGTTGCACCAAGGGCCTCAGCTTCTCTTGGACTATTGGCCAAAGGCTGCCTTCAATTCTTCGTCATATGGGCTATTCCATAGGGAAGCTTACAACATGACAGTTTGCTTCATTAGAACAAGTAAGCACAAAGATTCAGAGAGAGAGGGAAAGACAGACAGAGAGAGAGAGAGAGAGAGAGAGAGAGAGAGAGCACAAAGTGGAAGTTACAGTCTTTTGAAACCTAATCTCAGAAATGACATCTCATCACTCTGCCATATTCTATTCATTAAAAGTGATTCACTAGGTCTGACCCACAGTCAAAGAGAAGGGATAATACAAAAGTCATGAATACCAGAGGACAGGATCACTGTGGGCCACCTTAATGGATGCCTGACTCCCCCAGAGCCTGACTAGAGCCTAAGGCCTTGAGAAGAGAGGTCACACATTTTCCCTCTGTTTAAATTCAGAAGAACCAAAACTATCTTAAGGAAGAGTGTAGGGATGGGGAAGTTCTAGCCCAGAGGGCAGCTCCAGCCAGGATCTAAAGTTAATAAGTCTCAGGTCACTTGAGCCTTGAGAGTTTTATTTCCCTACCCAGGAAATTCTGATAGCTATACTCCCTGGAGCTCAGAGTAAGGAGAATGAAGAGTTGTGAATAATGATTATTTCTCACGTTTCTACTTTAACTCAGGAACAAACACTCTTCCCTCTTCCTCTCTCTTCTAGTTCTTTGTTTTCCCCTCTATAATTTTGCTTGTGTAGATGTACATCTCTGTAGCGATTTCTCTGCTTTTACTCTGTCTCTCCTCCATTGCCCTTCTACCTGACCAGCTTTCTCTTCCTATTTTCTTGCTCTGTATTTTTCTTTATTCTTTATTCTTCTTCGTCCCTAGGTTACTTTAAATTTTAATTTCTAAAATTTTTTTGAGAAGTAGATCAGACAAATTCACAAAAAGGTGGTGTGATGGTTTATGTGTCAGCTAGGTGATAGTACTCAGTATGTCATCAAACAGTAATCCAGGTGTTGTTGTGAAAGGTATTTCGTAAATTATGATTAAGATCTACAATCTGTTGACTTTAGGTAAAGGAGATTGTCCTGGATAATCTGAGTGGTCTTGATCCAGTCAACTGAAACTATGATTTTCTTGCAGAATAAATTTTTCCTGTGGACTGTAATATCAACTCTGCTCCAATGTTTCCAGTTTTCTTATCCCTATGGCTTGCCATATGAATTTAGGAATTGCCTAGCCTGCAGTCTCATAAGTCCTTTCAATAACTTGTATGTATATGTATTTATGTGTGTGTGTGTGTGTGTGTGTGTGTGTGTGTGTGTGTGTGTGTGTGTGTAATGTATACATGTGGATATATATCTAGATCTAGATTTAGCAGAAGCTTGGTTAAATTAATGTTGAAAATTTAGAGCTAACTCCCTAAGAGGCAGCACTTAGTCTTAATTGCCTGGTGGTGACATTGTGATTTAGATCTAGATGCAGATAAACAAACAAACAAATAACCTAGTGATTCTCTTTCCCTGCTGGAACCCTAAATGAAAGGTGGGAATGTCCACTAGTTCTGACAATGGTTGGGAGAGGGAGGCATACTTTCATTTTAAGAATTAAATTAAGAAGTAAGTTTTCAGAGATACTTTTTTTTTTCCCAGATGAGAATTCTGAATGTCCCTCAAATTATGCCATGCTGGCTACCTCCACTTTGGACTAGATTAGTTTTTGATAATATCCTCTTCAGATTTTTTTTAGCCACTCTTGTCTGTCCCATCAAAATTTATTTTGTATATTTTCCATTCTCCAGGGAACTACTGGCTAATAAATTTTTCTATTATTCTGTTTTATTCACATTTAAGTTCAGAGCTCTGAGTCTTATACATTTCTGCCATTTAATATAGGTTTATTTAAAACAATTAATAAATCTCATTTAAGTAGAAGCATTTAATGTTTTAACAATAAGACTAATGATAAGGGCAGGAGCACCATTTCATGCTTCTCAAATCCTATCACTCAGGATAGGATTGGCCACTTGTAGTCACATTACCCTTCTGTATCTGTTCCCATATGAGGCCCTAGGCCTAGGTTATTAAGCCAAGCAAGCTGCCTATGCCCAAACTCTACATAAAGATCACTGGTCTCCAGGTGTGGTCTAAGGGTCCCCAAAAGACTTTCAGAGGGTTTGATAAATCCTCCTTTTCCAGCTACATATCTGTGTGAGGCTGTATTTTCTTCATATCCTTCAATCAAAATAATAAATACCAACAGATTATAGATGAAGCAGAAATGAAAATCATGTTCTCTTTTATTGTCATCCGTTAAAGATAATTTTTTTTTTAAGTAAAAGAATGCCATTTTTCTCACTAATATTTTGGGAAAGTGAAGTTATTTTTATAAAATATGTTATATGCAATGAGTTTATTATTGTTATTTTAAAATAATTTGATAAATAACTATTTTAAAAAATTATTTGCTTTAATTTCAAATATGATAAATGTCATTAGATATCACACACATACACACACACACACACACACACACAGCTCTTTGTGTTCTCAAGAATTTTTAACCTTACAAATCTGCTGCTATAAATTA
This sequence comes from Cynopterus sphinx, assembly GCA_030015415.1. NCBI lineage: Eukaryota > Metazoa > Chordata > Mammalia > Chiroptera > Pteropodidae > Cynopterus > Cynopterus sphinx. The sequence continues at coordinate 81,511,062 of CM057384.1, forward strand.
TTGATTATATTTCTGCTGGACCAGGAAGCATAGTGTACCCCTGGGGGTGACTGGCTGGCTCCATGAATTAGGAACAATTTAGAGTGGAATGGAGCCTTGAGTCTGTCCATTTTGCTAATGACCTAATTTACATCAGAGGCCATGTTTTACATTTCGTCTTTATTTTCTACAGAGCCCAGCAGGGTGTGAGCGTATAACACATACTCTGTAAAATGTACTGATTGATTTTTGTTGATCTTCCATTGTGCAGAATGTATTAATTTAGAATGAGATATCTGCCATAAGTCTCAAGAAGCTTAATGTCGGCCTCGAGGGCTAAAACATGGGCAGTTTGAGAGATTCACCCTTCCTTTACTTATTGCAGTGATGGGGTGGGGGATAGAAATAGGAGAAATGTCCAGTCACTACTCAAGGAGCCAGAACTGACCTCTCCAGCCTGGAGCCTTTCTTTAGTCTGTGGAATTACAGGGTCCAGGAGATTTTTGAAGATTTCCTTTGGCTAGAGTAATTGGTAGGACATGATGTCTATTTTTATAGCATAGGATCTTAGATGAACTATATATGAGTGATTGGTGATATAAACGCACAGTATACTGCTTGTATGCATGCTCCATGTTAGTACAGTTTTTAAGTCCAGACTAGAGTATGGTTGCAAGTGCTGAGTCAAAGCTCATCTTACTAGCTGTGAGATCTTGAGCAAATATGTTACACTCTACCAGCCTCAGTTTCTCTATCTAATGGTAAAATAAGAATAACAGTAATATTACCTAAGAAGGCTGTAGTGAAAATGGAATGATGTAATGTATGCCAAGTGCTTGGCACAGATGTCTGACACAGCAAAAAGACCTAAAAAAATGTTAACTACTACTACTATTATATATCTAATATTTCCTGTGTTAGGAAGAATAGGGGGTTTGGAAAATAGACTTTCTGCTCTTATTTGGTAATTAATATTTAATATGCTAAGCCCTAGAGGGACCAATTGTTTCCCACAGAGCTTGCTGAGAACAGGAAAGGGATAAACAGGTCTTGTTTTGCTTCTTTTTTCATTCTAATCAAAAGCTCAAAAACTGAGGAAAAGAGAAGAAAGAGGAGGGAGAGGAAAACAGCTACTCATTGACTAAAGAAAACATTCTTCCACTTTGACCTTCTGCTGTGTGTGTTTGGGACAATCCCCTTCAATCCGACAAGATCCTGTTTGTGTTTGAACACGAGTTTCTGCAGAAGCAGGAGACAGCATTGACCAGGCAGCATGTTTGTTAGGTCCTTGGGCTGTTTATTAAATCTCAGGGCAGAGTTGGTTTTCAGATTTGGAGCCAGGAAAACATACCCCTCAATGCCCAAATATTTGCAGTGTGACACAGGGCTTGGAAACCCATCACACAGTCTGTGGTGGCCATCTGATTTGTTTTCCAGGAAAGATTGTCTTCATGAGATATTATTAGGGATGAACGCTGAGTGATGTACACCTAAGACAGCAGCCACCCAACTTCAAAGTCTCCTTCCCTCATAGGCCCCTGCCCAAGAAAAGATCTTTCATCAGAGAGGGAACTGTGACTTGTCAGGATCAAAGAACTGATTTTAGGCAATGACATGCTGCTCTTAGGAGACCTTGAGATGGGAATGGGGACGGCTTTTGTGTTCTGCTGAAGGACTAGAAAGCAGCATAAATTCAGACTCAAAGCTGGCTCTGGCATGTGTGTTTGAATTTAAATCAAAGTAAACAAGAAAACACCCACCACTTCACCAATAATGTACTGGGATCCACAAGAGACAAACTGAGATAAGGGGTTGGGACAAGAGGGTGCTGAAACTGAAACCAACTAATCTGCTCGTTTTCAAAAAGGGCACCGAAATAATAGAAAAGTTGGAAAGTAGCAATGCTGGGTAATGTCTGAAAAGAAGCCAAAAATAATGCATATTATTTCACTGGAAATGTAAAAGGCCAAGGAGAGAATATAACAAAACTTTTCCCATAACAACTGGACAAAGGAGGGGGAAGTGGGTTTCTACTCTACCTTAAGAATTCAGATTAGATTGTGAGAACTCTGTTGTTGTAGGAATGATGGAGAGGGGAACAGAGAAGGTAAAGGAACAAGTACCTCAGTGAATCTTTGAAACAGGAGGGGTCTCTATGTGTTAGGAGTGGCTCAGGGCCACCTTTCATTAGGCAGTGAGTAGAAATGTTACAATGCATTATTTTCTACGTAAGCTTTTGACTTAAAAAAACAGTTCCATTATTACCTCAGACAGCAAAAAGGCAATTGCAGGAATTTAAAATAACCAAAGCAAGAAATAAAAATGTAAGTAGCAAACAGTAAATACGTTCTTAGTGAATGAAACTGGTTTATTTTTGGAAACAAGGAAATATAAATAAGAAAAAATAGAAGACTGTGGGCATGTGTATGCTCATTTTAATTTTCCAAGTGTATGCTCTTGTTGGTGATATTCTCTCCTCAATAATTTGGGGCTCACTCTACATTCTCAGCCACCATCCCTAGGAATCACGCATCCACATGATTAGGTTAGGTTGCCCTCTGGTGGCATAGAGCTAATCTAGCGTCTGATAAAGCTTTTGTATACCCTGCTCTCTCTCCGATTCCACTTCAATATTCTGGTAAACAGCATTTTCAAACATAGCAAATCCAAACTCACCATTTTTACAGAATAAAGAAATAATGAACACCCAGTTATAATTTCTGTTTAATTTCTTGTAAAGAATTCAGAAAGCAATTTGGGATCCTAAAGGACCAATAATGATAGTCAAGGTGATATTATATCAAAAAGGGTGTCATTTATAGGGATTTGGTGATACTGAGATCGATAGAATATCTGCTAAATAAGCATTCACTGTTGATAAAACACTCTGGTTTATAAAGTGATGTATACAGCCAAAACAATTTTCATAAGCCTATTTGAAATAAAACTGAAAAGAAAAAAAATGCCAACAATTACTGAAAATATCGGAGATAAGAAAAAAATTAATAACTAAATTTCAATCATTTTTCAAGCAACACATTTAATCAAAAAACAGCTTTCTAGTTCTGAAACTCTTACTGTCTAGCTCTGTGTTCCTGGATTTCATTAGGTACTCTGATAGTCTTAAAATAAATTTTCTAGCTTTTTCTTAAAATACCTCCAATATTACTTGCAACCCAAATATTAACCAAATTAATATTAACTCAATATTAATACTCTCTAGGAGACAGCAATCAGAATAGACCCAATAATATGTGCATACACATTACAAAGACAATCAAAAACAATAAGTGCATGAAGAAGATTTCCTCTGTTTGGAAGACACTGAGAAATACGACAGCAGTGAGCATCAGGTTGACATATTATGCACACAGCTATAAGGAGAAAACCTGACATTTAATCTCAAGCTCAGATTTTGGAGGAAGAGGCTGTGATGACTCCAGCTTTGGTCAGAGAGCAAATCAGGTCTATATAACTGTAGATGTGAATAGGGTGAATAGGATGGGACTGGAAGCTGAAACAAATAACTCAATAGATGTCCACCACAAGGGCAAACTCATATAAGTCTTAAAAAAAGTAAATAATCTCTTGATTTGATCCTGGACAAGTGTGTTTATTGCTGCTGCTGCTTTTTTGTAATTAATAACAAAGCGTGGTTTTTAATTTATCTCATTGAATTTAAGTAGTAAAACTTAAGCTATATTATTCAGTTAACGTATTCTAACCCATGCCACAAAAAGGCTTTATGACTCTATAAAGATTTACTGCAAGTAATATGGCACACTAAAAAAAAAAATCTTTTAGATGAAAATGCATCTGAGCCTAAAATGTCTGCTGTAAACCCCATAATTTGAAAAACAAAGTCAAATTTTAATAGAAGTATTTGAGATAGGAACAAAGATCACTGATGAAGTACTCTATTACTATGCTTTTGCCTAACAGTTTTATGTTTCCAGTGTCTTACATTAGCTATTTCCTCTAACATTCAGGGAGAAGAACTGTTAGTTTATGTCAATCTTATTAATTAGGGGGGAAAGTCTGAGGAATTTCTCAAGGTCACAGAAACACCCCTGGAAGAGTACACATGGTTCTTATTTAATCTACACATTCATCTAGCCATCCACCCACCCACCCACTCGCTGATATATCAGACAGCTATTGAGCAAATTTGTATATTAAGTATGTATCTTTATAAGGTTAGCAAAAATGAATTTGATAAAATATCCCTGTATTCAAGGAGCTTGCAATATAGCAGGACCAATGAGACAATTATATCTATAAATATAGAAAATAGGCAGAAATGGTGCTTTAGACATCCATAGGATTGAAATTTTAGAAGCAAAAGTGACTTTAAAAATTATGCAGTTCAACTTCTCTCATAGTGCACACTATGGAATATTTGGTATCCAGGGTCATTTCGTAACATATATTAAGAGCGTTAAGTAATGACACTGGAGATGTGTGTGTGTGTGTGTGTGTGTGTCCTAAGAAAACAGTACATTTTGCATTTTAACAGTTTTCACTGAGAATACATTCTTTCTGATACTAAACAAACAAAAATCTTCACTTAATTTAATCTTTTCTTAGAAAGCTATGCAAACAATTTCTAAAAAATTTTTTTCCATGATAGATATTCTAACAATGAACTCATCTCCCCTAGGTTGTCTGTTTTCCAGGAGAAGTCGTAAAAATCTTTCTGTATTCTGGGTTGCCTCCCCCTGGGAGAACTAAATTTATGTTGTCCTTAATGTGATGCCCCAAATGGATCTGATCTATTTCCAGTGTAATAGGGACATTTCATCTCATGGTATTTGTTATATTTCTACTAATGAATTATACAAAAGTATGTGCTTTTGTAACAACTGTGGTACACTGACGACTTATTCTTCAAGTCAACTAAAGTCCCAGATCTTGCTGCTGCAGCCATCATCCTGGCCAAGATAAGCGGGTGTGTTGTGAAGGGATGAGGGAGGGCTAGTTAAGGAAATGCCTCTTCCACTAACTAGAACTCAAGAGCAGAATCTGGGCATGTGGACAAAGGAGTGAATAAGGCTGGCCCCTGACTTGGGTTTGGGGACTAGACTAAGGAGAAAATTTTTTAAAATTTAAAATTTAAAAGCAAAGAGAAAGTTAGAAATTTAACATCTAAGGCTCAAGTCAAGATAAAAATTAAGATACTTAGTAAAATAGCTTCTATAAGAATACATGCAAGCATGAATGCAGGTTTCAGAGGCAAAGTCCAGAAAGAAACTTGAGAAGATTTTAGGTTTTCCATGGGTAAGCCCAGAGAAGATGAGGAAGCTCTTAAGAGCACCAAGCTGGTTCCCACACCGTCACTTAATCTACATTTACTATGTGCCTAGCCCTGCACTAAGTACTACGTATCGTACTTAGTACTATGAAGAAGATATATGTCCAGATCTCAGAGTTCTCACAATCTTTTTTGGGAGATGGACACAGGCCATCTACTTACTTTATACTGTGGTCAGTACAATGACCTGGAAACACATAGGGGCCATAGAAAAGGAGCAAAACTTCTGAGGGAGGTGATTGTCTGAGTCTTACAGGATGCAGAGGATTTGGGCAGATCAAAGGAATGGGGAAGGACTTTCCAGATGGAAGATAAAAGTCAAGTGAAAGGCCTAGAGTATGAGAAAAAGTATGATGTGAAAAAGAGCCACTTGTAGTTCTTTATATCTGGAGTGTCAAGTGTAAATCACTATAAGTCAGACTTTTCCTTTCCCGTACTTGAGAAGTTATATTTAGAACCTAAAACAAAGAAGTTACATTTATTACTTTTAATATTGATATTATTTGTTTTGCCCTTTAATAGTAGTCTTAGAATATTCTCAAAGTATCAAAGGTCTATATTCATTATTTCCCTGGGCTATAGATCATCTGAAAATTTGATGAACATTCTTTCTCTAGCTTCACTCTAGTCCTTGATAAAAAAAAAAAAAAAATAGAATGGTATTAAGTCCAGAGCCCTTCAGTATTCTCTGCCAAATTGACACTGGCTCAGTAATCAACAGCCCACACATATGGTTGTTTAATTGACTAATGCTCTGCAGTAATGAGAGATAGTGTGGCAACCTATGGCCAGGAATGGCAGGTTAGGATAATTTGAAAAGTATCCAGATATAAAAATGCCAAAGGGGAGGCAAGGTGTCAAAAGACAGACCCACATGTCAGTGCTGAAGGGAACCCAGTACAACAGGCAGCAGCCAATATCTGGAAATTTTGGTGGCAGACAATAAGCAAGTAGTCAACTGGAGAAAGCAGAGAATGAGGATTATATAACCTAGTGAGCTAAGACCAAAAGGTGAGTGGGATACAGTGATTGGGCAGATATTTGGAAATTCGGAAGGGTGGGGGGAAGATTTAGCATCAGGAAAAAAGTCTATTATCTAGAATAACCACAGCTACCAGTTGAGTTCATGGGTAGGACTCCAGTTCCTAGGGGAAGATGTAGTAAGATCAAAGAATGGTCCTGGAGATAAAAGAGGCCCGAGAATGTGACAAAGATTAGTACTGAGGCATAGAAAGCCAGTAAGTACTGGATCTAGTTATCGAAACTTGAGTATCAATAAGAACTTGGTTTCAGAAGCAAGACAGCAGACTTGAAATGCAACAGAGTCAGAGCTGGATTGACCACAAAAGTGACCGGGGCTAGACCACCTGATAACCTCTTGCTTAGAGACAGAGTAAGGCTGAGCATACATGTGAGGGATCAGTGACCCCAGGTTTAGGGAGGGGTAGGCTCTAGAGCCAGAAATCTATATGTCAATAGCAATAAGCAGCTCATATTTCTATACTAGGTCCACACGGCAAGACTTGGTCACATGCCTTGCTCAGATGGAGATATCTCTATTATTTCCCTGAGCCTAAAGTCTTATAAACTGATCACAAAAGGGAATGAGATTCTGCTGATGTAGCTTGCCTTCACTGTGGGAAGCTGGCTTCTAGTGATTACTGCATGCCTATTTTAATTGTTCATAGACTCGTGTTTCATAATCTGTTCTAATTTTACCGGGAATCAATATAAAACTCTAAACAAAGCCAAGAGAAGTTAAATAAGGGGTGAGGTTGATTCCATGACTTGGAGAAAATATGGGTAGTTTCTGGTGGCATTTGCATCTATGCTTGAAAGGTGAATAGAAGTAGGTTTCAATTGGTGGAATGGGGGTAGAGAGAATGATCTAGTATGAAGGAACATCTTAAGACAGTTATAGGAAGATCATTTCGTAAGTTATATAAATATCTGACCATAATGCTGTATACCCGAAACTAATATTGAATGTCAACTATAATTAAAGAATAAAAAAATTTTTAAAAAGGTCAGTGATTATAGTTCACTATGTAGTCCCTTCTGCCTGAAGAATAAAATGTAAGACTGAAGAGAGGAGTAGAGTTAGATCCTTGAAGCCGGAGAATATGAACTTTTCTGAGAATATAATGAGCAGAAACTGAAGGCATTTTCCTGGCCAGAGTGGAGTTTTAAAAAGAGTGATGTAAATAGTGAGAAGGCATCAAACCAACTCTAAATCTAGGGCACTCTATAATATTACTGGCCTGTATTAATGCCATGAGAGATAAAGAATGACTGAGAAACTTTTGGTGGCGCAATTGTCCAGATGAGAGGTGGTAAGTGCCAGGTGGTGGCAGGAATCGACAGGAGAAGAAGTGAGAGGCATTCCACAAGTAAAGGTGCCCATATTTGGCAACTTGGTAGACATGTACAGAAGCTCAGATGACTTGGAGTTTTTAGGTCAAGGTGCCAGAGAGAATGGCATCACCTTCACAGCTAGAAACACTTATTTAATGATTGAAGAAGGAGAGCTGTAAGAGAGTTACAGATGAGATTTCAGAATGAAAACTAATTCTAAGGAAAAGGCACGAATGAAATAACGTGGACTGAGACTAGAATCACTGAACACTTGACAGGTAAGTTGAACATTTTTCTATTGTTAAAGTATCCAATTAAATCTATTGTGGTCCAGCTGGTAAATTTTTATTGGATTGACTGGAAAAATCTGAATAAGGTTTATAGATTAGAAAATAGTATTATGTCACTGTAATTCCAGATTTTGATAATTGCACTAAGGTTATGAATGAGAATGTTCTTACTTTTTCAGAAATGTACACTGCAGCATTTAGAAAAGAATTGCAACCAGCCAGAAAAGAATTGCATTAATCGCCAGATGAAAAGAGGGCTGAATGTTTAAAGGTAAAAAAGGAATCCCCACAGTAGGGAGTTAAACTTTCCAAATAGCACAGGTTCTGGGCTGGGCCAACCATCCTTTTCAGAACACACAGCCCTCTCGAGAACCTTACGTTCTGCCCGGCTGTAGGACTTTAGCAGGTTACTCACATGACCAGGCTCAACAGGAAAGGTCCCTGGCGAACAGAGCTCACTGGTACCCTCTTGACTGCACTTTCATATCGTGAAGTATTAGACCACCCTCTTCACTGTTCCTAACAAGTCTCTTCACAACTATTGTGTTATAATGTAGTATTTGAGCACAGTTCTTCCTTCCCTCTCTTGTTCACCAGGTAGACTTCCCACACACTGGCCCTGGATGGGCCATGTGGAGGAAACAACATGTGCAGGTTCTGAGCAGAAGCATCACCTGTTCCTGCTTCTGCTCTTGCCCTCCTGTACTCTGCCAGAACCACATGACACAACTAATGGTGCCTCTTTCAGACTGCTCCACGTGGACCCAAACCCTGGACCCGACTCTGGACAAGCCCAGCCAAGTCCAGCCATGCCAAGCAGAGCCACAGGTAGCCTAACAGACATATGAGGGAGAAATAAGTTTGTTGTTGCAACCACTGAATTTTGGCTTTTGCTGTTGTTATTGTTGCATAGCATAATGACATTAACAAGGGATGAGTAGCTACCAGTTTCCTGTCCATTTGGTTTGCAGCTTTTCACCCACCACTTGGGTCTGATGCTTATGAAGCTATCTTTGGAACTGAACTCTGGGTCTTCTTGCCTCTCTGGCCTCCCCATACAAATCACCCTTATTCTGCAGATTGTATGGTTTCTGGTCACCCCCCTTACAACTCTGGTACATCATGGCTTTACCTAAGCTCTTGCATCCCTGCTGGATACCTAGAAGCCCACAGAAAAAATAGATATGAGGTGACTAGGCTGTATTCAGAACACAAAGTTCTTCACTTATTTGAAATTCAGGTATTTAGAAAGCTTTCCCCTTTAGAATACAGCTGCAGTAGAGTGGAAAATGATTTGGAATAGTGAAAATTATAAATGCTTCCAAAGTTCATGCCCCAAAGCAGAAATTTATTATCCAGAGGAAAGTTTCTCACTCAAAACACATGGTCATATAGTTTTCAAGCCACATCTGATTGAAGGAGTGCTGTAAGCAGAGACACCAACATCAGTGATCAGGCACACTGACATTCTGATGGGTAAAGAGGAGATAAAAGTCTATTAAAATAGGACATAAGGAAAAACAAAAAGCTCAGTGGCAAATATTCCAGTACACCACGGGACATCTCTGTGGTATAGTAGATCAAAGTAATTGTTGAGATTTTTATTTAAATCAGCATTTAGCTATTTGAGTATAATGGTTTTATGGAGGAAAAAAGCTCTCAAGTTAGTGGTGTCTAAATGTCAATTAATGATCAGCTAAGTTTGTTAGAAATGTTATCAGTAAAACATATCACCTGAAACTCTGTTCAGTTGAGTGCCTACAAAATGACAAGAACTACAAGTTTTCTTTCCAGGTTTAAATGCCTGGGGACAGGAAAGTGCTGTGGATAAACATTTGTGAACACGAAAGCAGTTACTCCATGGTTTCAGTAAGTATAGGAAACTCTGAGTTATCATCAACTTTCATAAGTTTGTGTGTACAATTCCCAACATCTCCCCCCAGACCTCCACTCCTTGCTTTCCACTCTGGCCCACTCCTTCTCATTCTTCTACTCTTAGCCTAGAAACCACCCCTGGGAAGACTTTTTCTGACTACCTCCTCCTCCCTAACTTGATTTCAGGCTGTCCTCGATGCTGCCACAGTACCCTCGACCCACTCCTGTCACGCATGGCCTTTAGGACAGCGATGTTACCCTTGTCTGTTTAGAGGTAGGCCTCCTTACTGAAGGTGGGCACCATGTCTGTTGAACTACTGGTCTGTTTGTGCCTGACAACTGGCAAACTCTCAGTATGTAGTAATTAAACGAATAATGCTCCCATCCACATGGTGATCTGTATTAAAACTGTGATAACAAAATGAATATACTCATTGTGTTTTTCCAACAGGAAGAACACTTTCAGTAAAGTACAGATTTTACATCATTAACTGAAACAAATAATTTTTGTAAATGTTTTCTTCTGATCATTAAAGTAACTTATACATATCTTCTAACAGAGCTAATATTCTGTGCCTTTGTAATTGGAATTAAAACGATAGTTGACCATTAATGACTGTGTTTAGAGCTTTGTAGTTACAAAGTAAGCTATGCTCTGTGCAAATAAAATGCAAGTCATTTCCTCTTCAACTCCAAATTATTAGAGTTCAGCTACCATTGAGAGAACAAGGCAAGCCACCCACTATGTAGCTTATGAACTGCATGGATGCAAACAGGCATTTTACTCCTCTCTTCTGAGCTGATCTCCGTGGTTCTCACTTGCACACAGATCCCACTCCTTCCCTGCCCATTGTTGGGGCCTTTGCACTTTCTCCTCCAGTAAACATTTAACAGTGTGTCAATCTTATCACCAACCAGCTTCAGTGAAGCTGGTAAAAAAAAAAAAATCGAAACCTAAAGCTAAACTGGGAAAGGCAATGGAAGTTAAGAGGAGACAGCTCTGTAATGTGAACCCAGACAAGGAGGCAGACACTCTTTTGGGTATAATAAGCTTCAAAAGTTAGCTCCCACAGGGAGAGGTGAATTTTCTTTCTTTTAAAAAGATTACATAAAGAGAAAAAATATATAGTGAGTTACTCCCTGGAGTCAGATCTCCTCAGTGGAGTTTCCACCCTGTTCTACCCTCAGAACCTAAAGCTCTACCATCCTTCTACTCAGCCATAGAAGCTTCAAAATGCTAAATGGTATCACACTAACAGCTTAAAGGTTTCAAAAGAGGTTGGGGACCTCCCTCCCAACAATATACCAAGACTTCAAGGAATAGGAAGAAATGAATTGTCTATTGCTGGATCTGGAAGAATAGAGAAGGGGTAGAAGATATGTTATTGATTCTACAACACCAGTTGAAGAGAATTAATTTAATTTTATCTTTAAAAAATTCCGTCACCCTTGCCAGTGTTTGACTAAGGATAGTCTGGTAACAAAATTCTGCTAATGAGACTCCAGAGAAGTCTGCAGAGGGTTTTGGGGAAGGAAATACAGGAAGAATTGGTCTCACTTCCTCAGGACAAGTTTCTATGGCTGAGTAGAGGGAGGGAAGAGCTTTAGGTTCTGAGGGTAGAACAGGGTGGAAACTCCAATGAGGAGATCTGACTCCAGGGAGTAACTCACCATTTTTTTTCCTCTTTACATACTCTTTTAAAAAGAAAGAAAAGGCACCTCTCACTGTGGGAGTTAACTTCCTCACTTCTTCAGTGACTCTTGGTGAGGCCAGCTTTTACCAGTCTGAGAGTTAAGGTGACATTGTGATAACAAACCAGAGCCAGGGAACAAAACTAGGGCCTTAGCAGCATTGTTGAGCTGCTGCATTAAACAAGCCTGGAACCTCTGAACTTCAATTATGGAAGATCTTACGTTTCTTTAACGTTTAGTCACGAAAAGTTGAGGAAGAAATAGAGGTCCAGGGGAGTGATTTACTGTAGGGTGAGAGGAATATCCACAGGGCATAACCTTAAAGGGTGGACAGTGACACCTGATCTCATGGATAGGGCATGGGGTGACTTATGTAGATGGGGCACTCAGTCCTTTGCCTCCCTGACTAAGCATAGTTTGCAAGCAAAAAAAAACTCAAGGAAAACCTTTTCCTTGGGGTTTCATGTATGTTTTCTCAGCAAATGTAGCAGTATTACAAAGAACACAAGCTATATATTCATATGTTCAAAGAAGATGTAGTTAATTTTCTATAAGCCTCCACCCTCCCTAAGTACCAGAGAAACTTGCTAATTAACTTGCTAATTAAAGTTTCTGTCTCTTAGGGTTTAAACAATCTCCTTTGAGGTAAGCAATCAGATTATTCAAAGTTCAGTTTTCTAGTGGGGCTGGTATGAATCGCATACCTTGGATGACTTGGTCTCTTGGGTAAATTCTCAGCCTTCTAACCTTCCTCTCCTTCCTGAGGTGCATGAGGCATCTTACTGGGTTCCTGCAGTGGGTGTCCTCTGGGGGCTTGCTGATCTCCATTATAGAATGGCTCATCTGATCTGCATCCTTAACTGCTAATCACTGTGGTATGGCTAGCCCTCTCAGGTCATGTCCTAGTACCTATCCCTGGAGTCTGAGGTCCCAGCCACTTGCTTCTTTATGAAGAACCCCCTTATAGGAACCTCTTTATCCAACTGCCCTGGATCCCACAGCATCTTTAATCCCTTCAGCAGGGTGCGTGGGCACCTCTCTAGGCAAGATGAGGCTAGCGGGGAGCCAGGAGCACTGTCCTAGGCTCGCCTGTCCAGTAATCTGGTTCTGCTCCATCATTCTGACACCATTTTGGACATGGAGCCAAGCAGCAGGTTAGGGCTCCCTAAGAAGCCCGAAGCCTCTTCCAGGCTTCTCCCAGGAAAGCAGCCCCAAGACCCAGGATAGTGGGTGTTCCCACACTCTGACTCACACAGGTCTTATGCTCTAGAAGTGGAGAAAAGTCCCCTGGACTTACTTGCATTCCTTTCTTCTTTTCACAAACCTTAATTCCTTCAAAAGTTCAGCCTTACCACTTTTCATCTTATCTCACAGGTGTTCCCCTAGTTAAGGCTCTAAGATCAAAACCACCAGGCATTTCTGAACAAAAAAGGGCTATGCAATATATCCAGCAAATTCAGGAGTGCCACATGGCAAGACCCGGCAAGCTTAGTGACCAAAAGTAACCACCCAGGATGGTTTGATCACAAATTCCTAACTGGGCAGGACATAGCAGGTAGTCACATCCCAGGCTTATACCTTCCTTAGCAAAGGTCGATCTTTACCGTAAGTGAGCTCTGTCCATTGTTCTTATGCATCTAGGATAACATACCTTTGAAATGTCAGAAATTTTCTTTTCCTACCCCTTGAAGATACAACCATGGGCACCAGAGCACAAGAGCACCAGAGCAGGAGACCGCAGAATTCTTCATGGTTATCTTATTGCCCGTGTACTATCTCTATTTACTATAAATGTTAACTGTTAACTATCCTGTACCCACTAATGTAAAAGAAATGTGTGTTCCTCCATTTGCTTTTTATCCAAGCCTAGACGTTTCTTCTTTTTGCTTTCTCCTGCCTCTTTAATCTACCACCGATAGATTTCCTGAACCTTCCTTATGATATTTTTATTCTAAATATGTGAAATAAGCTGAAAAACTTTCAGTCTTTTAATCTGTTGAGATCTCCTGGGCATGTCCCCAATATTTGGCTCAAAAAAATAAAAAGTAAAAACTCTTATAAAAATTTTCCATAGGCTTAGACATTCTTTCATTAACACATTGATCTGTGAAAGAAGGGGGATTTGATATATAGAAATCTCTTTTCCATCTCTATAAAGCTTTGCTTTTAAATTTACTAAAATAGCTTAAACAACAACAACAAAAAACACTCTTAGATTTGAAATTAAAATGACCTTTTTTTCCTATGCACTATTAACCCATTTCTCATGTGGGACAATGAGCCTCAAGATTGCTTAGAGGAAGGAGACCACAGAGTATTAGACTTAAAGGAAAAACTACAACAAATCAATTATATCTATCTATCTAGAAAAATCATGTAATTATATATCTAACAAATATAATTATATTATATTATATACATATATTTAGCCACACTGGTTAGTAGGGAGTGAAAGAAGAACTTTGGAAGGTGTCATTCCCCCAGGTACCCAATAAAACAGAGTGTTTTGCCCATTCTCTTCTCTCCTCGGTAACTTCATTGCCATAATGAGAAATGGATGTTAGCTGGGCTTTTTCATCACCTATAAACCCTTTCTCAATGATCTGATGAACAGTTAAAATTAGTCTTGCAGATTTCTGTTTCTCCCCACTATTACATTAAGGAATTAAATTGAAAATACCACAGATAATCTTCAGATACTATTTAAATAAAGAGGAGTCTGTAAACTTGTCTAATTAAATCTCAAGTTAAGCCTAGAAAATAAGAAAGGCCATGTTTTTGGGGAGTTGCAATTGGTTAGATCTGTTGGAACAAAATGGCCCTTAACTTTTCACCCCCTCCATCTTAGTGAAAAGCCCACCGGCGCCAAAAGCCCCCTCCATCTTAGTGAAAAGCCGCTTGGCGTAAAAGCCCCCTCCATCTTAGTGAAGGTCAAGAGACCTATCAACACTAGCCCCCTACCACAATCCAATCAATACCCTACCACGAACACTAGCCGTCCCCAACGGATCCTCCCCTATATAAGCTCGCTCCTCCATTTAATAAATTGGAATTCCTCTCGGACTCCTGTGCGTCCTGGTGATTTCTTTACGTCTTGGGTTCCTCACGATTCCTGGTGATTTCCCTTCCTTCGGATTACTGCGTGTTTTGGTGGTTTTCTCTCATTTGATTACAGCGTGTTCTGGTGGTTTTTCTTTCATTGGTGCGAAACCCGGGACAAGGAGTGCCTTCATTAGGCCCTTGTCTCCCGTTAAGCCACCTAGAACGACCCAGTCCGAATTCCCCTGCCCATTTGACCCGGCTCCGGCTCGTCACAGTCACCACCGAACAACCGGCTATTCCGTGAGTAACCCCTCTAGAGCGGATACTCCCAGTTACTACAACAGAAGAGCCAGCCGTGACCATCCGGCGGCCTCCTGGCGTTACCCGAGGAGAGAGGAATACACCCCACCACAGTCTTCAAGACTCAGTGGACTCTCGTCCTACCCTACACCAATTTATAGGGACAGCACCTGCCTTGAGGGTAGAAAGGGCTGGCTCCCTCCTTCTCTATACTTTTCCTCCAGGCTCCTTGCCTTCCTCCTAAAGCCAGTGGCACTCTCCGAATCCTGAGTCCTGGACTCAATTTAGGAACCTCCCACGGGTGGCGACCTCTGGGAGGTCTCCTAACAGTTCTACTGAACCCTCCGGAACCCCCACATTATATAGGGGCGCCCTATATATTTGTGCAGAGGTTCCCCATGGTCGGAGACTTCTTTTCCTGCCTCATTATCTCCAACATTGTGGGAGCCTCCTCTTCCTCCCCTTGAGACTCCCCTCTCCAATGCCTTTTACGAAACCTTTCCACACTCTCTTTAAAGGGAGACATCAAACCTAAACTCCTCACCAGATTCTGTACTCAAAATTGGCCACAATACCCCTTAGATAATCAGTCCGTTTGGCCTTCCGAGGGGTCTCTTGACTCTAACCTCATCCATGATCTTTTCAATTACTGCCAGCGCCTGGGCAAATGGGCAGAAATCCCTACGTTCAAGCTTTCCGTCTCCTATCTCAACACCCTGCTCTCTGCTCCTCCTGCTCTCCCTCCCAACTCCTCTTGGCCGTCACTCCAAAGCCATCTCCGCCCACCCTCCCTCCTCCTCCTCCCCCTCCCACCTGCTACCAACAGAAACCTTGATCCCATGGATGAGCCTCCTCCCGTGTCGATCTCCGCCCCAAAATCTGGCTGTACCCCTACCACTACCTGCCTCTAACACACCTCCCCAATTCATATCTCTTCCGCTCCTCCATTCAGCCCGTCACACACACGATCCCGTGGCCCTCCCCCACATCCGCCCCCTCCCTTTCTACCCCTTCCAATCCTCCCACCTTAATGGCCCCACTTCAGGGGAAGTGGCAGGGCAGAAGGGGTGATCCCGTGTCCATGTGCCCTTTTCTCTTTCTGATCTCTCCCAAACGGAAAAAAAAAAAAAAAAAGCTAGGCTCCTTTAGCTCCGACCCCACCACCTATATTAAGGAATTCCAATGGGTGCTCCAAGCATACAGCCTTACTTATCAGGACATTTTTATGCTCCTGGCCAATACTCTCCTATCAGAGGCATACGCATTAGGGTATGGGATGCTGCCCAAACACACGCATGTGAGACTAGCGAACAGACCCTACCTTTCCCATTGGACCGAGGCAGTTCGGATAGAGATCCTAACTGGGACTATAATACTGTTCAAAGTGTCCAATCCCGTGACCGATTAGCCTCTTGTCTGGTAGTGGGCCTAAAAAGGCTGCCGGAAAGTAGTTAATTTCCAGAAGGTCCAAGACATTATACAGAGAAAGGAAGAAACTCCCTCTGATTTTCTAGACAGATTAACACAAGCCGTCCGACAGTACACCAGCTTAGATCCAGACACAGGGGCGAAGGAAAACATATCTTAATGACCCTCTTTCTAGCCCAATCCTACCCCGACATAAAAACAAAATTAAAAAACTAGAGCATGGCCGGCAACCCCTCAGAGCGAAATCCTTTCCACTGCCTTTAAGGTCTTTCACGGCCGCGAGGAGAAAAAGAAAAACTCCGTAATAAGGCACGCATGGCTGACTTTCAGATGGTGGCTCAACTAGTGTCCAAACAGAAAAATGGCAACCCAACCACAAGGACCCCTCGGGCGTGCTTTAAATGCGGCAAGGAGGGCCACTGGTCAGCGTCGCGTGTCCACAGCCCGGGCCCCCACCCGGCCGTGTCCTAAATGCAAACAGATGGGACATTGGGGATCCGATTGTCCCACCACCCGAAGGGAGATGGAACAACGAATCTTCACTCTCCACAATCCCCTCCTGTGATCGCCTTGGCCGATGACTGATGGGGCCCTGGGCCCTGTCCCGACTCTTACTATCACTAAAGCAGAGCCCAGGGTTAGTCTGGTGGTGAGCGGTCAGCCTATCTCATTTTTAGTGGACACTGGAGCCACCTTTTCACTCTTGAGGGTTTCGAGGCCCTACCACACCCAGTTCAACCTATTGTCGGGGTGGGGGAACACGCATACTCCCTCATAGAACCCCCTCCTATTTTGCCAGTACAAAATGCTCCCCACTCCTTTTCACACTCCTTTTAGTTATCCCTGAATGCCCAGTTCCTCTGCTAGGAAGAAGTATACTTTCTAAGCTTGGAGCTTCCATCTCAATCCCCTCTTCAGACCCTCCAGTTCCTTCATCCTGGCCCATTCCTAAAACCAAGTCCGAAATCCTGTCCTTCCTAGGACTGGCTGGGTATTTACAGGGCTTGGATTCCAAACTTCTCTCTCTTAGCCAAACCTCTCTATGAACTAGCCAAGGGAGACCCCCAGGAACCTCTGTCCCACGTCTTCTGCTACTCCCTTTTGCTCTTTATGTGACAAGCTCCTCTCCGCTCCTGCTCTCCACCTACCCAACTTGACACAACCCTTCCTACTATACTCTCCACGAAAACCAAGGACAGGCCTTGAGCCTCTTAGCACAAAAACAGGACTCCTGCTGCTAGCCCGGTCGGCTTATCTTTCTAAGCAACTAGATCCAACCATTAGGGGCTGGGCTCCTTGTCTACGTGCCCTGGCTGCAGCACAGAAACTTCAACAAGAAGCTTCCAAACTCACTTTGGTGCTCCCATAACTATTCTCTCTCCCCACCGCCTCAAAGACCTGCTCACTTACAAGGCCCTCCAAAGTCTCCCTCCATCCTAGGTACTCTCCTTACTTACAGCCTTTTGAAAATCCCTCAATCTCCTTTCAGCCCTGTTCGCCTCTAAACCCAGCCTCCCCTCCTTCCCGTCAGACTAACGTTTCCCCAACCCCTTCACAGCTGCTTAGAAACTTTACACCATAATACTCCTAAAGCTGGATATGCCAGGTCTCTCTTCAAAACACCATAGAGGCTCATGCACTTCCCCCCCAACACAACCAACCAACAGGCGGAGCTCGTAGCAGTAGCTATTAAGGCTTGTGTCCTGTCCGTGACAAGACTCTCAATTTATATACCGATTCCAAATATGTCTTCCATATTCTCTCCTTTCTCATGCTCAAATATGGAAAGAACAGGAACTCCTTACCAAATTAGCAGCTTGAATTACATCTCGACTGGACTCAGTTGCTACCACTGGCTCTTCTAAAGATTAGGCTCTTTCCAAAAAAACCTACCAACCTTTCTCCCTTTGAAATTATGTATGGGCGTAGCCCTTTTACCCCTGGCATAGTTCCCTCCAACTCTGTCATTCCTTCCTCCTCACCATTCCCTCCTGTCATACATAAGAGGTGAAATATGGAAATATCAGGACTGGCTATTGCCTGCACCCGTAAGTCAGAAATACTAACCCCCTTACGACCTGGCGATCAGGTCCTCTACACCCCTCCTAGCCGGAAAGAAGGACCTCCAACCAAAATGGGAGGGTCCCTTACCCAGTTGTCCTAACCACTCCAACAGCGGCCAAATTACTCCTTCCAGACAAAATCTAACTCCTTGGATTCACATTTCCAGGTTGAAGGCATACACCTCGAAAAACCTCTCCTCCAGTCAGACAGCGGAAAGCACCAGCCACTCACGATACCTCGCCTGCTCCCCACACCCGTCCAACCCCTTAAACTCAAAATCACTCGCGATGAAGCCTGTCGCCTATCCCAGAGTAACTATGACCCTTTTTCTTATTTTTTTCTTTTTTAGTCTCTCTCCCCTACCCTGGGCTCTCCTCCAGTCAGTTTGTCTGGAGGTTCAAGGTTCAAGAAACTTACACTGAAAAACAAATCCAACTCACTGCCTTACCGCCACTGCTGACTGCCCCCTAGTGGGATGTTCCGGGCCAGTCACTATACCCCTGACAGACAGTAAGCTTATCTCCCCGCCACCCGTCCCTATGTCTGCTTTTGTTGACCAAAGACAGGATTATTGCAAGCGATGGCGGAAACTTATGGTGGATGTCCTTACTGGGCCTGTAAAAATCCATGACCCCTATCTCCAACAGGTCAAGGTAGGTGGCAGTATTTTACAGGTCTCAGGTGGCTCCTTCAAACTCCATCCAAGATTCTTGGAACTCTAGATGGGCAGGGGGTAGTTCCTGGTGCCTTTTATTGTAATGGCTTCACGCCCTTGCAGACCTTACTATCACCCATAATACATTCCCATTAACCACTCCGGTTTCTCTGGTATCTACTGACATCAAACATCAAGAGACTCAACTCATTTCAGCCCTAGAGTCCACTGACTCCGACAAGTCAACTACCTTAAACACCTACACCTGGCTACAAATCCTCTCAAGCGCTTACCTCTCTTAATCACACTCTCTCCTTCTATATCTCCCAAAAACTGTTTTCTTTGTGCATCTCTCAGGCGACCACTCTTGGCGCTGTCCCTCTAAACTTTCTTCATTTCCTTCTAAAACCTCAAAACATACACTCCCCCCATCTCCCTAATGTTCCCTTATGGGAACCCGAGGACCAGTCCAATCACACCCTTATCCCCAGACTGTGCCTCCTGGGAAACTCTGCCCCCTCTCGATCATCGCCTTTCCACTGCGACTATAACATCATCATTTCTAATCCCACCGCAGCATCCCGGGTTCTTTTTCTGGTGTGCAAGGCCTCTCTACACTGTCATCTTTCCCAACATTACTACTCCCTGCCTCCCCGTCACCATTGTTCCCCAGCTCACCCTCTATTCTAACTCTGAACTACTCTTCCTCCTCAACCTGTCCTCTAGACATAAGAGGCGGCCTTCCTCCCAGTCTTGATTGGAATCTCTCTTACAACATCGGTGGCAGGAATTGGATTGGGAGGCGGGGAGCCTCGGGCGCCTCTATGGGCCGTTACCACGATCTTAATTCTAAACTGAGAGTGCTCTTACATCTACTGCTGAGTCCTTAGGCTCTCTCCAATGACAAATAACATCACTGCATAAAGGTTGCCTTGCAAAACAGGAGGGCTCTGGACTTACTAACTGCAGAAAAAGGTGGAACTTGCTTATTCTTAAAAGAGGAATGCTGCTACTATGTTAATGAATCAGGTATTATTGAAACCAACATAAAAAACTTGAGGACCTAGCCACCTCAGTCTATAAAACTAATGCCCAACCCATACCTGGACATCTCTTTTACAAAACCCCTTCCACACCTGCCACTGGCCCATTCTAGGGCCACTCACTATAATCCTTCTCGGCTGTCTCTTCCTTCCCTGCTTAATTAAATTTCTTCAGACACAGGTTGGGAGAATTTCTAACCAAACCTTTAATCAGCTTCTCCTCAGGAATTATAACTACCGTCCTTTGGCTCAGGATCCCGTTTCTTTTTAAGGAACAAATCACTGAATGCTGATGGCTACCTAGGTACAGTTCCTGGAGGCTCTCCGACTCTGACCTGTGGGCCCTCCACCCCGAGGATTCCTGGGAAGATTTTGTGAACAGATCAACGATTTCTGGCTGTAGGGGAACCCTCCAGGACTTCACGCCAACAGAAATTATCTTCTTCTCCCGCCCTAACATGGGATTATATACAGGTCTTTTGTTCCAACTTTCCTTTCGCAACTCCTCCCCTCCCAAACAGCCCTAAAACTCGCCCCTTTCAGCAGGAAGTAGCTTGAGGCGGTCAGCGCCCCTTTCCCCAAAAAACAAAGAGGGGAATGTTGGAACAAAATGGCCATAACTTTTCACCCCTCCATCTTAGTGAAAAGCCCACCGGAGCCAAAAGGCCCCTCCATCTTAGTGAAAAGCCGCCCGGCGTAAAAGCCCCCCTCCATCTTAGTGAAGGTCCAAGAGACCTATCAACACTAACCCCCTACCACAATCCAATCAATACCCTACGAACACTAACCCGTCCCCAACCGGATCCTCCCCCTATATAAGCTCGCTCCTCCATTTAATAAATTGGAATTCCTCTCGGACTCCTGTGCGTCCTGGTGATTTCTTTCGTCTTGGGTTCCTGCGATTCCTGGTGATTTCCCTTCCTTTCGGATTACTGCGTGTTTTGGTGGTTTTCTCTCATTTCGGATTACCGCGTGTTCTGGTGGTTTTCTTTCAAGATCCAATATCAAAATTACCATAACAATGGCAAATCACATACTGAACTTGAGGTATATTTTTGGTCCAGGATAGTGTATATAAGAAAGATAGGAAAAAGACACCTACTTTTTCAGTATGGAAAGCAAAATTATAAACATTCAATGATGAATGTTTGTTTATACTGATTCCTAAGTCTATCTCTTAATCCAGGGTCTTTTCCATTTTTTTTTTAAATTCAAGCCATAATAAAAAATACATTTTATTTTTTTGTGATGTATTCTGAACTATTCTGTTTTGTCCTATTCTGTTTTTTTTTTTTTAATTAATTTTTAATGCTGGTAATGACCCACTAAATTGATGTCATGGCTCTAGTGGATTATGATCTATAGCTTGAAAATAAATTTTGCCTTTAAAAACTTTTCTCAAAACATAATCCAAAGATGACCCTCCCCTGCAACCCATCACACACATACACTTTATTTTGACTTCTTGAAGTTCTTATTTATAAATGCAGATTATGAGGCCTTTATTTCTTTCCTAGACTCTGACAGTAAATACATTTGCCTAGGGGAATGGCTCCCAGTCATGATTCTCATTCTGGCCTAGGCCTAGGATCAGGGCTGGGATGATTGTAAACCATGGGTTCTGAGGAGAAAGGATGGATCAAAGACAGAAGCCCAAGCTCAGTGCTGAAGGAGACTTAACAAACATCAGCCCTAGGGGAAGCTGCAGGACAGACCAAAGGTGAGTGAATAACAAGAACAGAGGAAAAGCAGAACAAAGAGAGGGCTGAGCCTTGCTGAATTAGCAAATGCATAGCAGAGCAGCCAAAGAAAGCCCATTTAGGGCCACTCTCTGTGGGTGCTGGCCAAAAGCAGAGAGTCTGAGAGTGTGGTGCCTGGATTTTCAATTTAAATAAGGTCCACAGGAGATTTTTATGCAAATAAAATTGTACGATCATTGACTGGCATAAGTCTTGTCATTCACTGTCCAAGAAGAAAATTAAAATTTGCAGCAGCTTGTATGAAATAAATGTTTAACAGGTAGTTGTCCACCAAAGTGACATTTAGTTACTTAACTGTCATTATAAGGTGCCCTTGTTTCTTGCAGTGGAGTCTCCCTTCTCTTCCCTGCCATAGTTTCTGCAAGAGTCCCCGTAATTGGTTACAGTTGTTCACAGAAATTCAGATCCGCTTTTCACTACCAGATGACTCAGGGCCCAAATCTATAGAAAGACATGCCGAGGGCAAGCGCATTTGACTAGAAAAGGGTTTTTGAATAGAATCGATTTGAGGGTAGGTTGTTTTCAGCTAGGACCTGCAAAAAAACAAAAAAAATTCCTACATCTTAAAAACAAAATCCAGAAAGCTAATATATTCATTTCTAATAAAGAAAATGCAGCTATCAGGAAGATGGATGCTCATGTTTGGAGAATACCTCCAACCCCCGTCAGCAAGTTTCCTGGGCTACTAAGTTATCAGCATGTTGCTTGGTGATCACAGCATTAAGGCAAGCGAACCTAATGCCCATTGATGTTGGGATGGATGCATTTCACCTCCTTTCTAGGGACACAGTTGCCTCTAGGTCACTAGGTCCCACTCCTGGGGTGGGACACTTTCTATTCCAGACATTTTGGAGGTACACTACTGGCATAAGACTCTCTGAATCTAATTTTTCTCTTATTTTTATAAAAACAAAGTTTTTAAACTTTTTTTTCTCCTATCCATTTATTAAAGAAAACTCAGACAAACAAAATACACAAAATAAAAAAAATATCCTACCAGAGAAAACTACTGTTAACAACCTGGCGATTCTTCCAGACTTTCGTTTTTACCAATTATTGTTCTGAACTTTTTGGCTCTCCACCCCTATCCACAACCAGGGGTAGATCCTACCTCTGGGTGGGTAACTGGGGACAGGGAGGTGGCGAGCAGAGCACACAATTCAGCACTTTCTCAGGTGCGAAATTAAGATTTGTTAAATGGTGGCAGCAGCTTGAGTGGGCAGCAGTGTGCACGACACAAACACAGGGGCAAACTCTCTGGGAGTATGCTTAACTGGTGCTCTCTGGTGACTGAAATTTCCCCAAGAACTGCCCCTGCTCAGGGAAGCAGCACTGGTCAGTTGAGAGCAAGGTGATAATTACTATTTATATTTGTGGACCATTTATCCTGCATCAATCACTGTTTGAATATTTCTTGAGTGCTTACTTCGTAATTAACAAAAATTAACAAAAGAAAACATAACAAAACCCTGTTCTTGTGTAACTCCCATTCTCCGTAGAGGTAAACAACTTTTCAAACAGGTAAAATAGTATATTAAGTGGTGATAAATGCTATGGAGAATAACCAGGCAGAAAAGGGGGGGCAGGCTGGAGGAGAGTAGAGTTTTAAATACAATGGTCAGGGAGGCCTCGTGAAGAAGCTTACATTTGAATAAGCACCAGAAAAACATCAGGGAGTGAGCCATGTGGAAATGGCAGAGGAAATATCAAGTGCCAAGGCCCTGAGCAGCCAGAATGGCTGGAGTGCAGTGCTGCAGGAATAAAAAGGATAGAGGTGATGAGTCTGGAGGTTAATTGGTGTAGGGAAGGGACAGTTTGTGCGTTGGGGCTTGTTTATAAGCCACTGTAATGACTTTAACTTTTACTCTAAAGTGAAATCGGAAGCCCCTGGCAGTGGGGAGTAGGTAACATGTTCTGATTTCCTTTTAATAAGACCCTTCTGGCTGCTGTGTTGAGAGTAGACAGTTGGGAGCCCAGGGTAGATATTCCAGGAGAAAGGTGATGGTGGCTTGGACTAAGGTGATAGTAATGGAAATTTTGAGAAGTAGGTGGCAAGGTTTGAATATGTTTTGAAGACAGAGCAGTCAGGATTTGCTGAAAGACTGAAAATGGG
This sequence comes from Cynopterus sphinx, assembly GCA_030015415.1. Lineage (NCBI taxonomy): Eukaryota > Metazoa > Chordata > Mammalia > Chiroptera > Pteropodidae > Cynopterus > Cynopterus sphinx. The sequence goes on from CM057384.1 coordinate 81,534,969, forward strand.
GTGCAGAGAGAGGAGAGTCATAGCTGACAGGGCAACCAGAAGGATAAAGTTGACATTTTCTGTCACAAGGAAAACGATGGGAGATGTGGGTGATGGGAGGAAGAGGAGGTGTTCAATTTGAACATGTTAGGATTGCAGTGCCTATTAGACACAAACGTGGAGGGGACTGTCTTTCAGACATATATTTGAGAATTACCAGCATATAAAATGGAAGATCACCTAGGGAGAAAGCAGGTAGAAAAGAAAAATGTCTACAGGCCATCTCTGGGTCATGCCACTATTTAGAGATCAGAGAGATGAAGTAAAATCAGGATGCAAATCTAAGCATGAGGAGCCAGTAAGGTGGGAGTAAAACCAGGGGTGGGAAACTGAAGTGTAGGAGGACGGAAGGGTCAACTGTGTCAAATACTGCAGATAGCCAAGGCAGACCAGTGAGGCTGGCATTGTGGAAATTTTTAATGGCTTCAATAACAGCAGTTTCAGTGGAATGATAAAGGTATGAAAACTTAATGGGAGTGGTTTCAAGACAGTATGTGAGAAGAGGAATTGGAAACAGAATAGATAATTCTTTCTGCAAGTTTTCCTCCAAAATGCACTCTTGCTTTGTTTTTTTTATATATATTAATTAATTCATTAATCCTTACAGCAGCCCTTTAAAGTAGGAACTAGTCTCCTTATTTATAAATAAGGCCGATGAAATAGATATGCCCAGTAAAGTAAGACCTCATGAGAGTAGGCTTCACTAGCCAACAGTGAAAGCAAGGAGCTTGTGGTTAATGGACCTGCCTCAGATCCTGAAGTTTGGTTCTTGTGTATCCTTATGATTCGCCTTATTTTTCTTAACCAAATGATTGAGGCTTTATTCCATACAATGAAGAGTCTAATTAGTGCAGTATTATAATTAAAACCTCTCTCTGATGGTCAGACTGTATGGCAGGAGGCAGAAGTCCATTTACACCTAAAATGTCATTTCTGAGCCCTCCTGCCTCTTGGTTTGAATTCAGTTAAACTTCTCACAAGCTAGCATACTTTCGTTTCTAGCTCAAGAGCAGTTTTATTACTTAGGGTCATCGCACAAAAGCATTGCATGAGAATGACAAATATGGTCTCTCAAAAATTGGGACCTTTCCTGAGGAATAAAAGAACCAATTTTAATCAAATTAAAGAAAATAAAAGCATTTAGCGTTTCAGTCTTTCCAGTTGATCATGTTTGCATTAACCATCCCTCTGACTCTAATTTAAGAAAAGGTTTCTGTGTATAACTCATTTTACCAACTAATAAAAGTATTTTTTTACTGTCACTATTCATTACTTTTCCTTATCTCAGAGTTACAATTTTACCTTGATGTGCCAATATTAATGGCGACAGCTGATTGTGTTGACATTCAGTCTAGTTCCAAGTACTTTAATAAAAAATATGTGTCACCATGCATATCTGCCAAGTGTTAATTAAAATATTTTTTTCTAGCATCTTTTCCATTTCGAGGAGTAATTATGATTTTGGCATATCTTTATCAGAAAAGAAAATATCTACTTTTCTGCTTTCAGAAGAATATATGAGGAAAGATAGTGATTTATGCTTAAAGCAGCCTAGCTAAACCCTGACACTATTCAGATTCTAGTTTTGAGACACCCACCCAGATCAATCTGAATTAGGTTTGAAAAAGTTTTTCCTGCTCTGCAAAAATACATTTTAAAAATTGTAGAAACCCCAGGCACTGTTTTTTATTTTTTTACTTTTATTTTTTTAAGACAGCATTCACATCAGTTATTCAGTGTAAGGATGTGAAGACACAAGCAAAAACACTTATTTAATGGAAGTATTTGTTGTACCAATAGTTTTACTGTATGACATTTATTATCAACAGCAAGATAAATTGTGTAACCACCATCAAATTATTCAACTAATGTGCTTTGGGAATTTAGCCGAAAGGACAAAGTGAGACTGAAAACCCTTTTTTCACTTATTTTTTGAACAAAATATTTATTGAATACCTACTAGGTGTTGGTCACTGTACTTTTAAGTAAGAATACAAAATTCGGGGGAATGTGTGTTTGAATGGGTATTTAGCACACTCAGAAATATGCCTTGTTGAGGGAAAATTCTGTAAGAAAAACACTTATCTGGTAGACTCATTCTGAGCATCAGAATATTTATTACCTTTGCGGTTTTTGAATAGGTTGATTTGATTCAGATCACCACCTATGATAACACTTGAGATATTATTTCTAATTATTGTAAAATTAATCAAAGGATTGAGAATGCCTAAACTCATATTGATGAACAAGAACAATAGTTTATCATTCAGTTAACTTAAGTATAACTAAATGGTAGATAGGTTGATAAAGAAATAGGATAAATAAAAATGCTATGTCCTGGTATTTGGGGATTATATTCTAATCCATCTTTACTACAAATTAGTGAATTATTTCTCTTCACCTCCAGACTCTTTTTCTGCTGACTCAGATTCTGAGAGTGATCCCTGCTCCATGCTGGTCTGGCCTTAAATGGCTGCTTCCTCACACCTAGGCACTTGTTGACAATTTTAGATAATTCTGTTTTTTGATTTGAAAATGTAAAAGTTCAGATGTTTTATAACAGGGTCCCCATTAATTTTATTTCTTAGGAGATTTGCTTTGTTAAGTAAGCTAGGCAAAATGCTTGCCATTATATTCTCATTAACTGAGAATTGTTTCTCAATTTGCATATTGCTGCTGTTTTCTGTCTCTATTCTGAATGTTCTTGAAGCCTCTGCAGGTAAAATAGCGTATGAGTTCATTGGAGTTGGAAAAGAATTTTTTTCATTGCACAGAAATTATAGGTGCCATAATTCTTCTTTCATCTCTTAACCTTTAGACACCTTTCTGTTTAGGAAACCATCAAAATTTTAGGAGCTCATATTCTAAGAAGGGTTATACATTTAATAGAGGTGTATATGAAGTGATGTGAGATTAAACAAGATGGGGTTATTTAATCTCTCTAGGTGTTGGGGGTTTGCAGAAGGTTTCCCAGTGGAGCTAAACCTTGAGAAAGGACTTTGGTGTTTTCCAGGGAAAGAAGAAGACTTTCGGATAAGAAGGAAAGGAAGTAAATTTTCATTACATTTAATTCAGTAATTATCTTTAAGGAATCATAGTCTAGTTTACTCTGGTCTACTACCAAAAATGAGGGCCAAGCCTGGAACATGATGAAGAGTCTGCCTGCCATTTAACTCTATGTGTTTATTTCATTCCACAAAGATCAGCTCTCCTGCTTTTGTAATGTTTATTACTTAACCCTGTGTAATTCTTCGAGTGATTATTATTGAAGTTTGTATTTCCTTAAATATTTGAGGAAGTTTTTTTTTTAACTCCTTCCTATTTTTGTCACTTTTGCAGCTAATCATTTTTACATATCATGGGTCTTAGCATTAAAATATCATTTAAAAATGTTTTTTTCAGTAATTGTTACCCTGTAGCTTAGTACACAGCATAGGAATTCATAAAATGAATATCAACACTGTATTGCTATGCCTTTGGCAGACATCAATAATCAGTCAGAACATTCACTTCTACTGAGAGCACTAACATTCTTTGCATCTTTCTCAGTAGATGTCTCCTGGTAGCTCCTACTAATGAAACCAAGTTGAAAAACAGATTAATTCAGTTTGTCATTTTAAACATTGAAAAAAAAACAAGTGTAATTTATTAAAACTGCATATTTATGTGCATGTATAAATAAATTGTATATCCACATACATATACGTACATGCATGTGCAGCCTGTACTACATTTTATATATGTAAACATCAATGTATATTATTCATAAATATTTACATTTTTGCTAACATATTTAATGTTACATAAATCCTTACCTATAGATAATTTTTATAAATATACAATAAACAGAAATAATTATTTTCACTTAGCTCTAACAGTGATTTGAAATTTAGACATTAATATCTTCATTCAATTACTATAAACAATTTTAAATATTCATAAAGAATGTGATTTGTTTTCTCATTTCCCTTGTTAAATATTTATTAATGCATTTTTAATTCTGTTAATAATTATAACATTTATAATAATTAGACTTACCATCACTCTCAATTTGATTATATTAAGGGCAAATAAAAACAATTAACCACTGAAGACCACTGAGGAAAAAAAAAGGATCAGCTCTTCTGACAAACTCTCCAATTCCTTTGCACAGTAAAATGTGTCTGTCCTGCCTCCGCCCTCACGCAGGACATTTGCTTTAACTTTCCAAAGCAACAATTCTATATTTCAAAAGGTCTAAGATAAAACCTTAATAACTGATTATAACTGATATAGCACTCTTTTCAAGAATAATATTTTAACAGGTTGATCCTAAATCCATAAAGTTTTACTACAAATAAATGAATCTTTATTTGTGAAATTTGGGGAATTTTGGTAGATTGGTGGGGATATAGTTTAGTACAGGAATGTCTGTTATAACAGTGTAGCGAGAACTATGTGAAATATAATCTTTTCTTTGAGAAATCACAAATTACTATTGTCTCTTAGTCATGACAATCTTTGTTCCTTTTGCTCTTTATAGTCAAGATTATATTTTTCCCAATCCATGATGAACTGATTATATTAGAAGCTGAGATATCTTTTTGAGTCTTAATTTATTTTAAAGCTAGAAAGAGGTATGGCAATTTAAAAAAAAAAGTGCTAAAAAACGCTTTTACTCATTTAGCTGAACAAGATTGCATTAAAAGAATGTTTTTCTTTTGTAATGAGGCTTTTAAAAAAAATGGTAATTTACCTAACTTTTAAAAAATCTCCATCAAAAGCTTTTCTTCACTGTTTTGCTTCTCTCCTACCTAACCCAGTAAGTGAAAACGTAGCAGAAATACATTCACTAAAATTACTAATATGATTCTGTAGCTATTGGCTTTAAACTTCAGGGGAACCATAAGTCCCTAATTACAGCTTATCAATTACAATTAAGTTGTCCAACTATTCCCTAGACACACTTGAGAAAAAAAAAAAAGGAGTTGCTAATAAATTTTAGAAAAGATTGAAAGCTCTTTCTATGGCTGTCAAGCTGCTGCTTTCAACCTATGGGAGAAAATCCTAACCTAAATTTTGGAAGTCTGTCACCAAGTAGCTCTTATTTCCCTGAGACAGTTTCCAGACTTGGGTTCTCTGTGCAGTGACTCTTGTGAAGCTGAGTTAATCTTAGGTATGATAGCTATTATTGCCTTTGTTGACTTTGGGGACAATATGGTAGAGGGTTCACATTTTTAAGTGTCCCAGTTTCAATTACCTGGAGTTACACTCTCAGGGTGAGGTAGAGAGTGAACGGAAGACAGTCACTATAAACTAGAGAAGCAGGACAAGGATGGGATGTGGGCTTTAGTGTGAAGGACTAAGATGATTGAAGGGCGAATCCAGCAAAGCTCCTTGAAGCAATGCTGTGAGCTTGGGATGACAGAGTTTTTAAGCTTCAACCTTGCAGGTGTGACACCTGTTTCTTGCTTATGAGGTCCAGGATATGTAAAAAGCCCTCTGTTTAACTTCTGATCAGGTTCCTTCAGCTGCGGTGTCCTTGAACTGGAACACTGTTTTTGTTTTTGTATCTGAAAGGATTCTGAGCACCTCACTCTTGATTTCTGCCTTCTCCTTATGTGACACCTGCAGGTTAGGCAGCCTTTTAACTTATAGCTGTTATCTACAGATACATAACAAACACACACAAAGCTTAGATGGCACAACAGTGATAATAGTTTCTTTTTTTCTTCAAAGATCTGTAAATAACTTGGGCAGGGTCCAGTAGGAATAGCTACTCTCTTCTCTATAATGTTTCTGGGGTTTCAACTGGGAGCTGAAGGACCCACCTGCAAGATTTCTTGCTCACATGGCTGGAAAGTTGGCACTGACTGTTGCCAAAGAGCTCAGCCAGGCCTATGGACTTGATGTTTTCATGCTTTCCATGGGCTGCTTCGGCTTCCTCAAAGCATGGTGGCTTCAAGAGAAGCAGGCAGAAGCTGTGTGGTCTTTTCTAACCTCACTTCAGAAGCCACTCACTGTCACTTCTGCTATATTGTATTTATGGAAACAGTGACAAGTTCAGCCAAATTCAGGAAGTAAGGGACTTGGGCTCCACACTTGATAAGATAGTGGCCAGGTCCTAGAGGAGGTGATTTTATGTTCATCTTTGGGAAATGTAATCTTCAACTGAGGAGCACCTTGTTCATATGGGACCTGATGCTCTGCATTCTCACTATCTTAGTTCTACCAGCCTTCAGGTTCCTGATTTCTTCACAAAACCTTCTGAATATACTACAGCCCCCATCAAACCTTTCTTTACATGCCAACTGCCTAATGAACATGTAATGCCCAAATTACTCTTTTAAAATTAATTTTAAATTAGCTTGTAGACTTGTCTTCTCATCTTTAAAATTAAGCATTGTGGAATAACTTCACAAGTCCCTTGAGCACTAAAATTCTCTCTCTCTCTATCGTTCTTAGTATTAAAAAGAGTATATACTATGTACAATGAAGAACATTCAGTGCAACAACTGGCTTATCCTTTTCAAATATCTGTCATGAAAGACAAAAGAAGGCAGAGAACTGTTCCATGTAAAAGGAGATTACAGAGACATGACAACTAAATGCAATGTGTGATCCTGGGTGATATCCTGGATATAGGAAAAATACTATAAAGAACACCATTGGCACAACTGACAAAATTCAAGTATCATACAAACAACGGGCATTATACAAATGTGTTTTACATTTAGATGAGCATAATTTTAAATATTTGACTTCCAGTACATAGAGTGACATGATTAACAGTACAGCAATTACAAAAATCAACACTTGTTCGTATTCCAAATAAATAAACCCCCACCATTCAGCAGCAAGGCATGGTCTTGTTAGGCAAATCAATGGAAAATGTTTAACCAAATATTCTCTCTCAAATAGTGAGGGCTTTTTAGTGACTCCAGCAGTGACTAAGCTCAAGGTTTCCCTGCCTTCATCTGACTTCCTTATCAACCATGATAGCCTCCCATCCTTGCCAGCAGTATAGAAATGAAGAGAGAATACTCAGCATCTGCTTTAGTGCTGACCGCTCACTTCACTGCTTGCATCACCCTTGCTTAATCCCCTTCAGTTCAGAACTTTACCCACATCTTATCTGTTCCATTGGGATCTGCTTTTCCATCTGCCCAGTTCTGAAGTTGCACAGGTTCCTCCCTCTTGATTAAAAATCCTTCCCTTTACTCCAGAGAGTCTGGGTCTGTTGCATTCCACACTATGGGGAATCCTTATGAATCCTAGACCCTCATTGTCTCTAAGAATCAGCTTCATATTCGAAGAAGAATTCAGATTCCTGCCCCCACCTATTGCCAAATAGCAAGCAATTTTTGACTTTTGTCCATCATAAATATTAACTAAAATTTAAATATTAAGGGGATCCTACTTATTTCATGATTGAAATGACCCTTGTATTTACCAATCTGTCTTCCACAACTTTTTTGCTCACCACCTGGCTGTCAGACCCTTTCACTTGTCATGCTACCTCTCAACCTCTTTCCACCCAGCCCACTTTTTCCCTCCTTCCTCCTTTCTCTGCTCTTTATTTGTTCAATTTGGCTTCTTTTCTTAATTTCCCTACTCCTTCTCCTGTCACCTACAACTGTTCTGGGAGCAATAAACAAAAAAATGAGAAAGCACGAGAGAAGATGAAGCAAACACGAGATTCACTTTTCTGAATGGGAGGGAAGAAAGAGACTGGAAACCTTTTCAAGATTAGTGAGGTGTCCAGTGTCAGTGTTTCTATGACTTCCTCCCCCTCTATCCACTCCTCCTTGTGTTGTATCAGGAGCCCTACTCAGGTTGCTATGAGCCCCGAGGAGCAGCCATATGGCTCCTCTGTCCACATCAACCGAACCAAGTCTCTTCATGCACCCACTGCTGCTTCAGAGACCATGTCACTTAGTGTCCAGTCTCCATGCACATTTCCTTGGCCTCCGCTATCCCCAGTCTTGTTTCTGGAGCACTGGGAGCAAAAGGACCACATTTTGTGCCACTCATTGAATCTGAAAACCAGGTACTACACATGCCTTCAAAAGTCAGCCCATTAATGTAAATTTGTAACTGCCGTATATTACTGATAGGGAATCACAGGAACCATGCTGAATCAAACTGAGAATTCCATCTAAATAGTTATCTGATGCTATCAATTGGAGTGTTCAAGAGGAATTGAAATTCAAGATTTTCACATGAAATATCGTATTTCAAAGTTGCTACTAACTAGCTGAAACATTATAAACAGGTGTGGGTCAAGCCTAACACGTCCATGATTGATATAAGCCCCACCCCCTTGCTGGCAGTTTGGAAACACTGAGCCCCAGAACCCAGTCCCCCTTTTAGAAATGAGCCTCTTCCTATTTCTGCTGAGCACCATGACTACCCTTACTTTCCCATCTTAGCAGGTACACAGTGATTGTTTCAACAAGCCTACACTATATTTGGACTAAGGAGAAAAATCTGTTTGAGGGTTGCCTTTTAAGGAAGGGCCATTTCTGTTTTGTTCAGCTATTAACTTTGAATGCCTCACCTTCATTTCTCTTCCAGGTAATGAGGAACTTACACATCAAAACCTGAAACCCAGGTGCCTTTCCTCTATACATTTTATTGTGAAGTATAGAATAATGCAATATAAAAACATGTGTGGTGTTTAAGGCATAACAATTAGTCAACATTCATTTACTCAAGCCAAAAAACAAAATATACTCCAGAAGTCTCCTGTAACCTAACCTCATCTCAACCCCTCTTGCCTCCAGAACATTTACCACTATCATAAATTTTGTGATAATTATTCTCTTTCTTCTCTTAGTAACTTTATTACCTACATATGTACTCTAAAATATAGTGTTTACTGTAATCTATTTTGAAATCTGTATGGCTCAAATTAGAGTGCATACATTTGACTGTGATCTGCCTCTTTAGTCAACATTATGTTTAGGGGATTCATCCATGTTATTGAGTATAATTGAAAATTATTTCTTTGTTGCACAACACAATTTATATCTCCATTCTACTGTTGATGGACATTTGGGCTGCTTCCAGTGTTTCTGTTATTAACAAGGCTATGTAAAAATTATTGTCATTCTCTCCTGGGGTACTTGTACAAGAGTTTTTTTAGAGTATGTTGGGATTAATGGCTTGTAGGATGGGTGCATGTTCTATTTTGCCATTCACAGTTTTCCAAAAGTGATTTTTGTCAAAGTGGTTGTTTTTCCAAATTGTTTTACATGATTATGCCTTATTGCTACAGAAAAATTATTAGGCTATACCTAATATTGTCTAACTGAAATTTTCATTTTTTTTTAGTGAATAAAACTAATATGAGGGACAAGATACTAGTAAAATTTTCAACAATACACTCTATTATAGGTGGTCCTATAAAGGAAAAATCAGATTTGAAGTTTTCAAGAACTCAGTATTGTCATTATTTTGATCATTAATGATTGTAGTGTCCTAAAAATAATCCAGAGATTATTAGAATACAGGTTCTTCCCAGATATTATAACTATTATGAGAAAAGTGTTTTGTCATGATGGATTGGAAGGAATATTTTTTTGGTAATAAAGCCATTAAATATGTTTTTATCCTGGTAATATACATTTTGATTACAAATTGTGCAATTCTATTGCTATCTTGTGAACAACTCTCTCTTGATGTAGGACATTTTAATTTTATTCTATTAGTTTTGATTGACAACTGAATCTCAATTTTATGAAAAGTTATACCAAATGCAAAATAAGTAGATCTCTTCTAAATCTCACAAGATTTATTCTTTTTTTGTATATTTGTATGTAAAATGAGAAGTACAAAGTCTTTAAAACACATTAAATCTACATTTTTGATCTTTTTCCAGGTATATAATTCTATATAATTCAGTGACTAACAACTAATTTTCCTTAATCAGAAAACAGACTTCATTCCTGATATTACAGCAATTTTTCTTGCCATAATGTGATAATGTGTTATTTTTAGATAACTAAAATAGCATGATACAAATCCTTTGGACTTGTGGGATTCCTAACAAAAAGGTTAAAACTGTATTCTGTAGCCATGCAAATCAGCAAATCACCTCCTTTATAGCCTCAGATAGTGTAATAAAACAGGCACAGCCTTCGATTAATAAAACTAAGCTGTTGAGAATAAAAAGTCAGAACTCAAAACAGTAAATAAAAGCCGTCAATTCTTTGTTTCTCTAAGCTGCTGAAGCTTAGAGTTTCCTGACGCATCATTACAAGTATACTGCTAGATGTAGAAAGAGTCATAGAAAGTCCAAGTTGGGGGCAGAGGAAGTGGTGTTTTTTAGATTCACTTAAAAAAAATAAAATGTTATAAAAAAGACCTTTGTCATCTTGATATATATATTATTCAATTTGCTAGAATGACATGAATGGAACTATATCAAGAAGGAGGGCATTTGGGTATGGTTCACATTCATGAATTATGCACTGTGCAGAGATAAACCAAGGAAAAAGAACACATGATCCATACTCTTAAAAGTTTATATATATACACACACACACACCCACAACTTCAAAATATCTTATATGCTATAAGGAGATCCAAATACACTTTACTAATTAGTCATACATATGTACTAGCTAAAGGCTAATAGAGTTACTTGGGAAGCTAAGAAAAATATATTTAATATATATTTCTACTCTGCTTATGTTGGTGAAAAATAAAAATATTTCCACTTACAATAGGATTCACCTATTGTAGAAAACAAATTGCTGTATGTATCACTGCAACTGAATCTATCCAGCTAAAACTGCTGAAAGTTCCTGATCTGACCAACTAATTTTTGACAAAGGTAAAAAAACAATTTGTGAGGAAAGGTAGTCTTTTAAACAGATGGTGCTGGAACAATTAGACATCCATAGGCAAGAAATTGAACTGTAACATAAACCTCACATTTACACAAAAATTAAAAATATACCATAGATTTAAATGTAAAATGTAATAATATAAAAATTTTAGAATAAAGCATAGGAGAAAACCCTAGAGACCTAGAACTTGGTGATGAGTTCTAGGCTTGACAAGAAAAGCATGATCCATAAAAGAAAAATGAACCTAAAAGTTGACATTAGATTGATTTTTCTCTGTGAAAGCTGTGGAAGACAATATTTGCAAGTCATATATCTGACAAAGGATTTGTATTTAATATATATATATATACACATATATGTATATATATACATATATATAAATATATATATATATATACATATATATATGTGTATATATGTGTGTGTGTATATATATATGTGTATATATATATATATATATATATATATTTCTCCAAAATCAACAACAAAAAACAATCCAAGTAGTAAATGGGAAAAAAACATGAAGAGACATTTCACCAAAGAGAATATACCGATAGCAATTGAGAATATGAAAAATGTTCATCATGAACCATTAGGGAAATGCAAACTAAGACCACAATGAGCTATTATTGCAAATTTATTAACATAGCTAAAATAAATAATGACAATCAAACACCCATTCATGATGAAAAAAAAATCTCAGCAAAGTATGAATAGAGGAGAAATTTCTCAACTTGATAAAGACTATCTACAAAAAAGCTACAATGAACATTGTACTTAATGTTAAGAACTTGAAGCTTTCCCACTAAGATCAGGTACGAGTCAAAAATATCCCCTCTTACCACACTTTTTCAACATCATACTGGACATCCTTTATAATACAATAAGGCAAGAGAAGAAAATGAAAGCTATACAAACTGAGAAAGAAGACATAAAACTGTTTTTGTTCACAAATATCATAATTATCTATGTAGAAAATCTGAAAGAATCAAGAGATATAAACCCCTAGAACTAATAAGAATTTATTATACCACAGCAGCAAGATATAAGTCTAACAGACATAAGTCAGTTGCTTTCTTTTATATCAACAATGATCAAGTGAAATTTGAGGCTTCGAATGTGGCGTTCTGCTTCTTGGTATCAAAGCACAAAGGGAAACTTGGTCGCTTTCAAAATGCACATTGTCAGCTTGGGGCAATAAGCTAAAAAAGGGTTCCTTTTAGGTTTCATGAAGAAGGTGAATTTGTTCAGTGTCTTTAAAGAAAGGAGGTATGATGGAAGGAATATGTTTGTTATGAGTGATTCTCAACTGGAGGCCACTACTGCTCTGGGACATTTAACAGAAGCTTTCAAATTGTATCCTCAATGATTGCATATCAGCCTCCTGAGGGACATGGCCCTCTGTTGAGTATTCTGCTATGGTGCACTGTGATGCTCATGAGAAGTGTACTAATGTGAGTATACAGGTCATAGTCTTACAGGTATGTTAGAAGGAAAGGGAGAATAACACCTGTTCTAGATACAGAAAGTGGAATGAGTCATTTATTCATTCATTTATTCTAAAAAACATTCAGCATATGTACAAAGATAATACGAGATAGACTAATTAAACATGTATTGTGTTGAAGAATAGATGAGAATTGAGTTCTTCTGCATGTCATACATTGTGTTAGGAGCTTTACATATATTATTTAACTTAATCTGCACCACTACTTTGTGAAGTAGGAATGATGCCCATCTCACAGGCCAGGAGACTTGAGCTCAAAGAGATTAAGTAACTTGCCCAAGGTAACACAACTATGAAATGCCAGGATAGAAGAATCTCAGGTGCTTTCTGTATCTAACTCAGCTTACTTTCACTCTCCATTTTCAGGGCCGTTCTATTCTTAAACACCTCTAGGGGTCACCATTCTCATTAAATTCTGTGTAAATTGTGCCCCTGGAGTACAACTGGAAAGGGAAATCAAAATGGCTGTGATTAAATAAATTACACTCTCTCAAGGCATTTATGTCCTAATTGTGGAATTAAGACCAGTGCATGTACATTCCTAAATACAATGTAAAATACCAAAAAAGGAGAATAGAGGTTGGAGAAATTCATTCTATCAGAATTCGGGGCTTGGTATCTGAGAAGGTATAGAAGCAGCAACATTTGAGCTGAGCTAAGAGGAGGATTATGACAGATATTTCTGTGCGGCAAAGACTTTTTTGTGGAAAGACAGGGCCAGTGTTCTCTAGGTCCTTTCTGGAGACTTGAAATGAGTACAATTTATATGGAAATGGTTAGACTTACTTATGAAGGAGTGAATTGAGTGCAAGGAACACAAATGGACAGATCTGAAATCCAAGCAGACACCTTCATTGATATCTCTCCAATTCTGTATTCTGCCTCATCTTTTCAATCAACAGAGCAGAATCCAGAATTAGTGGAGTGACACCGATATGTAAAAGTCCATCTACTGGTCCAGTAACTTAAGACCTCAAAAAATCGAAAATTCTGAAGGGGTGGGAAATAGAACTGAGTCTCTGGACCCAACACTTTCCCCCTCCTTCCTGCTCTATCTTCACATACTCCATCTTTGAGACATCACGCCTTTCTCTCCCAATGTCTTGAAGAAAATAAAGGAGTTTGTTTTGCAGCCCCAAGAATCCAACTTGGTGAGAGGAAAGCCCTGCTTGGCTTGTAGGTAAGACATCTCAGATTCTTCCTGGTGGCTCTCAGACTTTTCCACCTCGTACTGCTTGGATGCATTGAATAGAAATGAATGGTTTGAATTTGAGCATGGTCGTTTGCACACCTACCACACAGAGATCATAGAAATAAAATGAGAGTGATCTCGACTATGACCAGGCTTAGGGATTTGGGGAAACGAGGAAATATGTTCTGTAGAGCTGATCGCTATTATAGAAGAGATTCAAACTGTCCTGAAATTTGTTCCATAGACTTTATGCTGTTTAGGAAGAGATTCAAGTTATCCTAAACTCTACTCCCACTCTGCCTACAAGGATGTTAATGAGTTGTTGCTGCCCCACCCACCCATACCTATTATGACATGCTGCCCCACCCAGCTAGAGATGAGAGATCCAGCTATATGTAGAAAACTCAATTGTCAAAGTTCTGATATTTATGTAGAAGTCTTGGTAGGAACAGAAGAAATCTTGTTTGGGAAGAAAGAGTGAGCACTGAGCTCAGCATCATTGACCTTGAGTATAAAGAGAGTGGGAAGAAAAGGAAGATGCAAGGGGAGCAATAAGAGGAGGAGGTTGGAAAAATACTTACAAAGGGAATTTAAAAAATGTTTCAAAGGAGGGAAAAAAGAGAAGGAAGAATGTGAAAGAAGGGAGTTCTGGTATTCCATTTTTCTTAGATTGATTTTGGTCCTGAACTTTAATTTTGGTGCAATGATTAGGAATGCCATCCTTGAGAGATTGATGTTTCTTCCTTCCAGGAGTTGTATCCTGCTGTCCACCACACTGCTGTTTCTGCTGCTGTTTCAGGATCAACTCAGCCTGTAACATCTAGAGCTTGCTAGAAAGGAGGATGGCAATAGACTAATAGAAATCAGGCAGCCAACTTTTTAGTATCCTTTGATTCTTCTGTTACTTTTCCCCTAAGTTTTACTGAAGGTCTAGGCTAGAAATAAATCTCAGCGTATTTCCCAATAGACAGAAGCCTGAGGACCCCTTAGCACTTTCCCTGTGACTAGGTAAATACAAATTATGAAGGAGAAAGTAGTCAAAGCTTGAAAAATGAAAGCAAAAAAATTTCTATACTCCCTTGGGCTTCATTCATGAGATTTTAAGTAAAATATAATCTGGCTTACTGAAATTTAGCAAAATATTGCAACTGCTCCTGGAAAGTTAGAGGATCTAGGAGTCCTGCTTGGTTTTGTCTTGCCTGGTCAAACCTTTGGCCCTCTCCTTCCTGGGCCCATTTCTGTGTTGGGCATTAGAAACATTATTTCCATGACAATGTTTGCGGTAATGTTTTAGAGAACAGACAATGGAAAAAGTTGGACAGGACCCATTGCATGATTGTGTAAGTAAAGAGAATGATCAAAGAGTTCAGCAGAGGAGCTACTATGGGAAGATTCTAGAATTATAATAAGGAAGAAAACTTCAGCTGTGCAAGGCACTATCTCCTCAAGCCCAGGGAGGCTTCCTAGGGAGAAAAGACTTTGGTTTCAGTTCTTTGGACTTCATCATACTAATGGTGGGATTTTCAGAGATAGCTAGTGTCTCAAAAAGTGAATCTGTCTTATTTGGGGAAAAGATTCCTTCTCATCCCTGCCTCCCACTCAGTCCATTTGCCAACCTGACTGGGGTAGAAAAATATTCAACATAAACTCCGTAGGAGATTGTAATAAAAGGGAACTGGAGAAATCCTACCCCTTGCAGATCTTTAAAGGCTTTATAGGCGTGGCTAGCATTCTGCATACTCCATATAAAATTTTTAAAATATTTTTTAAATTAAAAAGTTGTTTTTAAACATTTAATATTATTTTATATTAGTTTCAGGTGGTTAGACTTCTATGCAGTTTATGAAGTGATCCCTCCAATAAGTCCAGTACCCTCCTGGCACCACACATCATTATTACAATATTATTGACTATATTCTTCATGCTATACTCCACATTTCCATGACTATTCTGTAACTACCAACTGTACTTCTTACTCCTTTTACTTCCTTCATCCCCAACAACGCCCCCTATCAGTTTGTTCTCTGTATCTGTGAGACTTTCTGTTTTGTTTATACTGTTCTTTAGATTTTATATATAAGTGAAATCACATTTGTCTTTCTCTGTCTGACTTATTACACTTAGCATAATACCCTCTAGGTCCATCCATGTTGTCACAAATGGTAAGTTTTCATTCTTTTTTATGGACAAGTAATATTCCACATCTTCTTTATCCAGTCATCTATTGATGGGCATTTAGGTTGCTTCCATATCTTGGCTATTGTAAATAATGCTGTAATGAACACAGGCATGCATATATCTTTTTGAATTAGTGTTTTGGATTTTTTCAAATAAATACCCAGAAGTGGAATTGCTGGGTCATAATTTTTTGAAGAACCTCTTTACTTTTTTTTGTAAAGGCTACACCACTTTGTAATCCTACCAACAATGTAGAAGGGTTCCTTTTTCTCCTCCTCATCAGCACTTGTTGTTTGTTAATTTATTGACGATAGACAGGTGTGATGTGAGATCTTATTGTGGTTTTAATTTGCATTTCTCTGATGATTAGTGACATTGAGTATCTTTTCTTATGTCTATTGGTCATCTGTATGTCTTCTCTGGAGAAATATCTATTCAGGCCTTCCGCTCATTTTTTAATGTATGTATGTATGTATGTATGTATGTATGTATGTATGTATGTATATATGTCTATAGTGTTTGGTCTTCCTAGGTGGTCTCCCATCCAAGGACTACCAGGCCTGACTCTGCTTAGCTTCTGAGGTCAGACATCGGCTTATTCAGTATGGCATGGCTGTAGACAGACCATGGACCATGGCTCCACAGGGGTGCAAAACCATGACCTTCTGAGTGTAAAGCAGACGTGCTAAATACTACATTATGGAACCATGTCCCCTCTGTTTGTTTTTTAAATTTGATTTTTTTGGTGTTGTTATGAATTCTTTATAAATTTCAGCATATAAATTTTCTTAAAACAAGTAAGTAAGAGTGCAATTATTTATATAAACATGCATTTATTTTGCTTCATAAAAGATTTTTGTCTTAATGGGTTTCATTTACAATGTGTAAAATTAAAATATGATTTGACTCCAGGAATTTACTTTAGGCAAAACACTGTAGAAATCAATTTATCACGGAAAATTACAAATGTATGGATGGTTAGACATAATAATAATGGAAAATGGGGGACTGGATGGAATTGTGGAAAGTTCCTTAGTGCTACTGTGTTTTCCTGTTCTGCGTTTAGTAATGAAGATAATTTTCTTGTATACTAGAGATGATGGAAATACAGAAAGTAGAAGTAACAAAACAGAACCTTGTCTACCTGAATTCAGACCTTGAAAAGGACCTGCAGAGACTGGATAAGGCAAAACAGTTTCTTCTCAGAAAAATTCTAGAGAAAGAAAAAGCTATTCAAAGGTCAGTTTTTGCTATTGGTCAGCGAAGGGCTTCACATCAGAATACCCCTTGGGACAGAGAGAAGGTGGGAGAAAGATTTACTTTTTTGTCCTTGACTCTTGGCGTGTTATTTAAACCCTGCAACATGCAATGCCCTCACCTTCATGCATAGGTTTTGCATTATGTTTCCACATTAGGTTGATATTTTATAGCCACTGCATTTGGTAGTCACTCTGGCTCCCTGAGACCCTGGCAGTAGCTTCCCAAGCTGAGGTCCTGGAAGCTTCTTTAGGACTGATCCACACCTGGGTGACTCTATTTTTCAGTCTGGAAAGAGAGATCCAAAAGAGGAACCAAAGAGAGGGAGGGAGAAGTTCATTCCATATCTGAGAAGGAAGAAGGCCTGTGGCACCTGGAATTAGAGACAGCAGAGCTGGTGAGAAGATGTTTGGAAAAGGCCCATCTGATGCATTTTGCTCACAGTCTGCCGTTTTCTCTTTCCCAGGGATCATCATCATGTGGTCATTGCTTCTATGTCTAGAAATCACAGTTGTTTTATCAGAACTCTAGGAATGAAGTGCTCGACTTGGGGCCCTCTGTTCCCAGAGCCTCTGTGTAAAGTCAGAGTGCATTTTTCCCAGTTGATATCCTTCTTCCCAGATCTTATTCCAGTGGCCCAGTCAGGGAGAAGATACAAGAGCAGGGTAGGTTTGCCTTTTTACCTCTTTCTTTTACAGGAAAAGAGTAACAAGATTCTAACCAGGAACGTGGTGGAGTTTCGGAGGAAGGTTAAGTTGGGCTGTAGGTTTTCGAGGATCCCAGAAAAAGTCCACTCTTGAAAAGAGACTCATTTCTTAGGAATCACAATAGAGTCATCCCAACTCATGAACACTCAGAAAGACTGGAGAAGGAGAAACTAGCAAAACCTTTCGGCTCCCTCCCCACTTGTAGCTTCCTACATCTCTTAGAGCAAACACTGATTCATACCATCATTAGTTCTCAGGGCATTACAGATCAGTGGTGAGAGAGCTAAAGGACTGTAGAGGGAGAAAAGATTTGTCTCCCCCTCCCCCAACCACTCTACCCCATTTTCTTTTCCCTCTTTTCTTACTCTCCTCGCCACCTATGCCCTTGTTTCCATGCGTTATGGGAACAAAACAGTTTGTTCAGCTTACATGAAGTCAGGAAGTTTTCATAGGGAGGACACTTTTTATTAAGCTTCTATCTGAGATCTAAATTATGAAATATCATTCTGTTGCCTTGAGGACCACCCATTCGCCGAAGCCTGCCACTATCCTAGGTTTTCATGTTTGTGTACAGTGCTCAGTTATATGATATTGGAAATATTTCAGGTTTCATGGAGATTTAAGAATGCTGGCCTTGATAAAAGGACCCCAAAGTAGAAATTAGCAGAACTAAAGGTAAGTAGAAAAATCTAGACATTTTCTGGGAGATTTTCTGTCAATTCTAGGTTTGGGGAGGAACTGCTTTCAAGGACTCCCCCCAGGCTAAGTATATCTATCTGTATGTTTATCAGAGGTGAGCCAATGTCCTTGCTCCCTCTACCCCATGATAATAGGAGTATTCATGACATTATTAGTCATACTGGTGGCAGAAGTTACTGCAATGACAAATATGTGAGACAATTGTTGCAGAGAGTTCATCACCCATCAGTCAATACAACCCAGGGTTCTGAATGCTGTTGGGACCTGCCCTCAAGAAGCTTATGATCTAAATGACACAAAAATACAGGCATTCAAATAAGAAGAGAATACTAACTTCCACAATTATACAGGGGTGTGTCAACGATCTTGATTTTCCAGCTCATGGCTTATAAGCAAAGGAAGTTTCATTTTTTAAAATTTATCTTTTTTTTCTACTAGAAGGTAATCCAATGAGGGCATGAATTTTTGTCTGTGTTTTTACTCCTATTTTTCAAGTGCCTAGAATAGTGCCTGGCATATAGTAGATGCACAATAAATATCTGTTGAATGAATGAAGGAATTGCATGTACAACAGAGGGCAGAAACCCAACTGGGAAGCTTTCTAAAGATTTATGTAGTAAATATGGCAATTTGGCTGAGCCCACCAAGCCAGAGCCCTGCTGTCATGTTTTTCTCTGAAAAAGAGGCATGAGGTTTCCCCTTTGCTTTGTGATTCAGATGGCATGTGAGTGTACCCTTTGGAATACAGAGAGAAGAATAGGGTGGTGAGCTTTGGTCAGTTAGACTGGAGGAAAGAGGATGGTTAGGCCCACAGACTAGGTAGCCAGGCAACCAAGGTTTAAATGTCAGCTCTGCCACTGAGTGACTTTTAAACAAGTTATGCCCTTAACTTCTCGCCTTTGTCTCCTCATCTGATAAATGGGGTTTATAATAATGCCCAACCAGGTTGTTATAGTATGTCTTCAATATGTGATAGCCATATTATGCTCTTTGCTGGTCTGGAGAGAGCATTCCTTTCCAAAAGAAACGCTATTAATATTCTGCTGACACTCATTGTCTTCCACAGATGAGACTACAAAAATCAAGAGAGTCCTGTGCAAAGAGAAGGAACTAGTCAAGGTGGAGGCAGTATTTTCTCCACTGAGAGTCTGTTCAGGATATAAAGGGGGAACCCAAAGGTCTTAGGAACAGAATAGCTTGAGCAATGGGAGAGGGAGGAGCAAGTACATCTGGCAAATGAATTTCTGATTTATGTGCAAGTAAAGGGAAAGAAAGCTTATATTAAAAGTACCAGTCTTATTATTTCTTAAAACCCCTCTACCTCAAATACTCACATACTATTGTTGAATCCCAAACCTAAGTACCCCGAAACATCTGATGTTTCACCTGAGAGGCACTTGACAACCTGGACAAACAATTTCCTTTACTCAAATGTAGACTCTGCACATGAATGATGAGGTCACTGCTTTGTGATGTGGCTATTTTCCCTTCAAGTAAGAAGTTGCTAGGTAACCAGCCAACTGTCCAATGTACATGTTCGGGTCTCAGGGAGCAGCCAAACTTGGTTCTGAATTAACTGATGAGATGTGTTCATTTCTTTTCTTTCTAGATAGAGAGGAGCTACCAATCTGTGTATCAGCTCTGTGAGGATCAAGCCCACTACATAAAGGTACACTGCCTCTGAGGGAAAGTCAGTGTAGAGGCAGAATTTCTCCAAAGCCATGGGTTCCCTGGTTTCTTGTTATCTGCCACTGGGAAAAATGAAAATGCCTTTTATACAACAGCTACAACAACATCGTTGTATGTTAAGGATTGACTTTGTACCAGGCATTGACGTGTATGATATTTTTAAGCACTCAACACATGGTACTTTTCTTAATAATTTTTGTCCAGTAACTCTATGGAGATGTATATTACACAGTATAGAAATTAGTCTTAGGGAAATCTTTCATCAATGATACTGTAGTAAAATACATAGAAATTCTTAATTATGACAATTATTTTTTTTTTAATTTCCATGGGAAGAAATACCAGGAAATCCTGAGGCAGATGGAAAAGAAAAAGGAGGTGCTGCTTGTTGAAAAAGAAGTGTAAGTTTGGACAAATGACCTCCCTGATAGACTGAAGTGACAGTCTTCAGGTGGTCTTTGAAGAGCAAAGTACTTCTCAGACCAATTTGTGTCACTATAAATGGCCCCCAACAAGTCAGCCTCTACTCCATATTCTAGACTGAAAAATCATCAGTACTCAGGCTTCTCTCTTGCCTTTCTCAGCAAGCAGTGTTGAAAAGGTTTCTTTTTTATGTCCTTTTCGTGTATCCTCAGTTGAGTGTTGCTCTTGAAAAGGTGACTTGGGCTAGTTTCACAAGAGGAGGAATTCTAGTCAAAAGAGGCCAGGAGGTTTAGCAGTGTTTCTCCATATGTGATAACCCTTTACACACGTTCTGTATCTATAGACTTATATATGGCTCAGAACTTGACATACCTTTTCTTTTGTTTGTTTATACTTTTAAACTGTTTTATGTATTATATTGTATACTATACATGGAGTGCACAAATCTTAAGCATATTGCTTGGCAAATTTTCATACATATATATCCACACGTTAACACCACTCAGATCAAGATATAGAACATTTGAACACTCCAGAAGGCTCCGTGTCCTCCTTTGAGTCAATACTCCCATGAAAGGTATCCACTATTCCGACTTTTACGATTTTTTCTTGGTTTTGTCTGCTTTTGAACTTTATGTGAATTCAGTACATTCCCTTTTGTGAACCTCTCACTGAGATTCATTTACCTTGCTGCGTGCAGCTATGTTTTGTCTTTTTCATGACCACTTAGTATTCTATTGTATAAACATGTCACAGTTTGCCTATTTTACTGTTGATGAACATTTTGGTTAAAGCCAAACAATTTTCCAAAGTCACTGTACCAAAATCTCCTCCCATGAGAAATTTATTTGGGTTTTAGTTACTCAACATCTCACAGATGTTTCTCTTCGAGTCATAGTCATTTTGGTGGTTTTGAACTTCACCCTCTCTCTCCTCAGCCAATTAATGTTGACACTTGCTCTTTGGACTCTCTTCCTTATACCACAAACTGGCAAGTATCCTTTGGGAAAGCCCAGACAAATGAAGAGCTCACCTCGGTACATTTTATTTCGCTCAGGGTTTGTTTCTTCAATGCATTCAAACAGCTTTTTAATGCATTTTGTCTAATTTTGTAGTTGTTTTTACAGTTGGTCTAGTCTAATACAAGCTATTCTATCATGGCCAGAAGCTGGAGTGTGTACCACTTCTCCCTTTTTTTCCTTGATTTGATGATTACAAAAAGTTATTCCTATGGAAAATCTGAGTAAACTTTTCTGGACCTGACCCTCTGGCAGGAAACAACTCTAAACTCTGGGTGGCAAAACAAAACAAATGCATGAACAATTAGAAGGCACTGGAGAGTGAATTAAAACAGATTCTGGAGGTGAGGTGGCACATGGAAGAAGGAAATGGAAGGGGTGATTTCCCCATTTTTATCACTCTCACCCTGGAGGAGGCTAAACTTCATGTGTGAGGGCCAATGAAACACAGGGAGAAAACCCATTGTCTTCCTGTGCTAAAAAACATAAGTCAGAGTTCTGGATGGTCAAAGCTTCTGGATAAAAAGCAAAGAGGCAGAGATGGAGTCTCACATTTTGTGTCTAAACTCTGCCCCAACGGCAGGCTCTAACCATGCATGCTCGGCATAGTCTCTGAGCAGCCCAGCTGAGGACATCAGTCCTGACCTGGGATTTGAACTGTCACCAAGAAACAGACTTTTTGCAGTTTGAATTCGACAACAGGACTATGGCAGGGTTCATCTTCAATGATTCTTTTCTCGTGAGAATGAAATACATTTTACTGGTTCTTGTATGCTGAGCCCTTATGAATTTTGAATGTTGAGCATTGTGAATGTTATCAAAAATCTAGAAAATAAATCAGAGATGTTGCATCACCTTCATCAGCCCCCAGATTATGTAATGTAATTATTATCTGATCTTTTTCACACAGATTCAAAGCCCAGAACAACAACTCCCGTGTAGTGAAATGTGGGTCAACTTTGGTAGAGACCGTTCAAAACAACATGGTAAGTCTTTCTCATCCCAAATTGGAGTTTCCTCTGTTCCTTTCTCCCCGCCCACTACCCTTCTTCTTACTAACTTTAGAGTTAGGAAATAATGAGGTTCAGTACCATGCTCAGCACCACGGCAGCTATAAAGTGGCAGTCAGAATTCAAAGTCAGGCAGCCTGACCTCCTGGGTTGTGCCTCTCTGTGAGCATGTGGACAGGCACAGCTGTGGTTTTCGTTGCTTCCCACAGGAGACAACCATTGTTAAGAAACAGAAGAGAATGTTTTCATACAGGTAAGTGATAGAATCTTGTGTCCCCCCGCCATCCTGGTCTAGGCCTCCTATACTCTGTGGAAGCAAGTGGCTTAAAAGAGCATAAAGAAAAAGAATAAACACAACCACCATACAGAAAATATCAGACAGGTCCAGATTTCTCCCAACTCTTCCTTCTTTTTGTCAACACCAGAGTTATACAGGACCTGGTGTTTGGAGACAGTGGCTATTTATGATAAGTTCAAGACAAAGGCTGCAGGTTGCATTTCACTTATACATTTCATTCTTATAATCCTGAGTATGGCCTCTTTCTATTTTTCAGACCCTGAACCTGGTAATATCTGCTACACCGAGCTGTCAAGAATGTTTGGGGTGCATTAATTTTTTTAATTCTCATATTGTAGTAGTTTTAGAAAAAAAAAGTCACTTAAACTCTCTGTGCCTTAATTTTTTTTTTTTTTTTGAAATAGAGAGAGTGATTCCAAAATGCTTTGTATGGCACTTTAAAGAATAGCTTCAACTTATGACATTTTAATATAGCTGAAAACTGAAAATGTCAGTTTTGGGGGTGGAAATTTCTTGGGTACACACAAGAAAACACATACATAACACACACACATATACCTTTTATCGTTTGAGTACTCTTTTTCAGCATTTGATGTTTAGAAAAAGCTAACCTTAATAATTTTACTTGAATTTTAATGTCAGAGATGGCCAGTCTTATTTTAAATTCTAGAATTGCTTGTTATAGTGGACCTGAAGAAGACCACTGGTCCTGAGACTCACAAATGTGATAGTACTAGACATTTTCTGACAACCCCAAAAGGCCCCCTCCATATATAGTACTTGGAAAGTCTTCTCATTTGTACCTCCAACTTTTATATGTGGACATCTATTCAGTTGGAGGGCTTAAATGTCAGGAGGGCTGTATTTAATTCCTAACCACTACACCAATCTTCTGTTATCATCTATCTCCTACCCTCACCCTTTGTGTCTCTATCTCTCATTTCTCCATCAGTTTTGCCTGAAGAATGCAATTCACTGGTTATTCAATAATATGAGGTTCACCTCCTACTACTGGATCCCGGGCTGTCTCTTTCCCCCATTTTAATGATGAATTTCTCTTTGCAGGCATTTCCGGTGTCTTGTCTTCATGGTCCTGATGTTCATTAGGCTGCTGAGTTATGTGCTTTTCTACCTGCAGTACATAAACCCAGACCTCCTTGTGAATGCCCTTCCCATGATAATGAGCAGAAACACACTGAAGAGGCTGAGGGACTTCTTATTTCCTCTCCTCACTCTGGAGGTGGAAGAAGTTTTACCACACTGATATGGAATGATTTGGGGTTGGGAGGCTTCACACCACATCCCAGTGAAGAGGGACACATGGATTTGCTTTGGGTGGAGGATGGGCCAGGAAGGAAGTAGGAGAGTTGACTCAAAGCTGCTACTCTGTCATCTGACGTCTTTATTTCTTGCTCTTCCCTTGCTTTCCCTCTGGAATAAAGAGTATGTTTGACAAAAGTTCATGTGTGGGTCAGCGAATTTGGTCTGTGTGTCCTGGGGCTTCACTAGGCACTCAGTTTCCACCCTGTGCAGTTGATAAAAGCTGCACTTACAATGAGATAAGAAAAACTCCCCCAGGACTTTCATTCTCTGCTCCATTAAAAAAAAAAAAAAGTAGAGGAAAAAATTATGGCTAATTCATTAGCTTTTCTGCTTGCTTTGGGGTGGACACAAAAAACATTTACTTGAGGAGCCACTAGGTGGATATAAGGCTTGCTTCTATCTACTATTTTACCAACACATTACCCTCCCTAAAGCCCTTTTATTTTATAATGCTGTATCTTATAGGAGTGGGATGCCCTTAAAAGCTGACCTTTTTCGTGTACACAGATGGTTACTTTTCTCAATTGAGAAGAAAATTACCCTAAAATTTGAGTACCATATAAAAAACAGTGTGTAAAATCAGAAAGTGCTTTAGACATAGTAGGCATAACCAAACACAACTTGTACCTACCTATCCTTCACATCCTAATTCAAATGTCATCTTTCCCATAATGCCTCCTTAGATCCTCCCTTTCATCTCTGATCCATCATTCTGAGACAGCCACACTTGCCCTTTTCTGAATGTTCCTATACCTTCTCTGGGCTTCCCCCAATGCCCTGCCTATTGCCACCTTGTAGTATTGTTACTGTGTGTCTTGACCATAGGGCATATGAACCCTTTATTCTGTACCATCCCAAATGGCCCCTAGCACAGGGTCTACACAAAGCAGGTACTTAGTAAAAGATGGAATGATGCTTTAGAGAGTTTATTTCTTTTCGAGGGCATCTGGAGGGTGGTAACAGTTGGAATCCTGAGACTAGAACTTGTGTCGTGAGAGCTCACTCTTGCTGGTACAGCCAAGCAGGTGTCAATGGTGCGAAGGGAAGAGTAGTAGAGGGATATACCACAGAGCACAAGGTTATGTGGTCAGTTGGTGAATTCTTGTAGGTACTGAGGCTAAGTGGTGACGGTACCTCGGCAGCTTCTTCCACCTACATATTCCCTAGGCTCTTGCTTTCTGGTGATCTTTTCTCCTTTCAACACCATTCTTGATACAGTTTTATAGTGAATTTCACTTGGATAGCAGTGTAAGGGTAGAAGAGACACAGTGCATGTTTGCTTTGGCTGCAATCATGACCCTGTCCTACTTTTTTTTGGGGGGGGGGAGGACTGAGTAGAAGAGCATGAATTGTCTCAGAACAAGGTTCCAGAATATGAAAAACTGATCAACACCACCCTCTTGTGGCCAAATGGAAGCTCTCTGCATTTCAGCAGGGTTTACCCGAAAGGCAAGAGTATGACAAGCAAGTTGAAACAAGGTAGACAGATTAGTGGTCACTCCTGGGCAGTGCTCTCTATGACCTCTAATAAGTCCAATTAGTATTCATTAATTCATTCAACAAATATTTATTGAGCTGCTTTCTTGGACCAGGCACTGTTCTAGACACTGGGATTAGGGCAATGAACAAAACAAAAATCTCTGCCCACACTAGTGGGTAGAGGCAGATAATTAACAAATAATTAAAATATAAAAATTAGATGATATCGGGTGATATAAAAACATTAGGTGGAGCAGGAGGAAGGGGACACTGAGTAGCAGCAGTTGCAAATCCCACTTGAGAAATGGCATTTATAATCAAGGCCTGAATGAGATGAAAGAGCCATGTACATACCAAGGGAGGTAGTAGCATGGCCAATAGGAAGATGGCAAGTATATGGCCTTGAGGCTGGAGAGTGCCTGGTACATTGAGGTTCCTTAGCTACATTGAGGTTCCTTAGCTAATTCCCTGTTCACACCTGTGTAATGGTACCTTCATTAAACTGGAATCTGAGTTGAATTCTGGTTCTTGCCAGGACTGTGGCTGATACACTGTTCACTGGCCAGAAGCATTCATTAGGCTGGAGGGTTTCCACTTTTGAGTAATTCTAGTACTAAAGGTGTGTGGGAAGAAAATGGCACTGACTAAGAATTGTACACACAAGAGTATCATTTCCTTAGCTGTTCTCATCTCTGGTCACACAATCCCTCATAAGCTCATGGAACTCTTAGGCTCTCCTCCACCTCCCAGCATGTCCTGCAATCACATTCTAATCATGTGTGGGCCCACAAGACTAGAAAATATTCGCTTAGGAAATTACAGACCAAGCAGCCCCTGACTTGCAGTCAGTGATCCAGTGGGGATTTGAAAGCTTGAAGCTGTGCTGGAAATCTATGTTGCAGAAGCACGGTGGCCTTTTCTGCCACCCAGTGAGCCTGCTTTCAAGCAGGCAGCTGGCCCTGGGGTCTGGATGGCATTCCTAAGTCTGGGGAGCAGAAAAGGGGCGACCAACCACTGCTTTAAATGAACCATACTGAGGTGGACATCTGACTTCCAGTAACTGGGAGCTTATCACCCCCCAAATATCCAGAAAGATTATGACAAAATAATATAAAGCACCTAGTACAACAAAGGGCATATGGTGGGTATTCAACCGACATGTGTTTCCTTTCCCTAATATTAGATAAAAGTTTGTTTTCATCTAGCAGCTAATTTTAGTTCTGCCTTATAAAGCCACACAGCAAAATGACTATCTCCTTCATATTTTAAGTCACTAAAATTGAAAGGTCTTCTGTTCTCCAAATGGTCATTTCCCAGTCCTTTAAACTGTCACCTGACATGGCCTCTAGATCTTGTATTATCTAATTTACTTTTCCTCGAACACTCGCTGAACTGAACAGAATATTACACATGGAGTCTGACTAGCAAAGTACAGTAACATTATTCTCCTTTTATTCTGAACACTATGCCTTTATTAATGCTTCCTAAGATTTCATTAGCCATTTGGAAGTCTGTCACACAAGGACAATGAGCTTGGCATCAACCGAGATCCCTATAACCCTTTTGAACATGAGTCATTCTTACTCTAGATCTCTGCTGTTTGTATTTGTACAGATTAAAAAACAATACTAAATGTAGAACTTTCTACATGCTCTATTACATTTCATTTTGTTGGTTTGGTTGCCTCATTTGAGCCTGTTGCAGTCACTGAAAATCCTGATTCTATGAAGAAATTAGCTAGCCCATTTAGTGACCAGAGATACCTGGTAAAGTAGGCATTGCTGAACTTTAGATGTGGAAAGGCTTGAGTGTGACTCTTCTTTGGCTTTGTCATAATTGTTGACCCCAAACAGCTGGTCAACCCTTCCTTTAAAGTAGCCAGATAATAATAATACTCTCTCCCAAGAGCAGGTTACAACAGCTACAAGTCCTTTCAGTATTCTGAAATGGAATTTCTTTAGGTCTGGGGACTCAAATTCAATTAAATGGATTAGGCCCTTTCCTTATATCTTCTTACTGATCTTAAAACTTAATTACCTATTCCCTATTTGGACTATCCTTTTTATCACACTAAAGATCAATTTCCTTGATTAGAGAACGCTGATGTGAAATAGGACTCTTATCTATTAACATTACACCTCATACCCTAAGGAGTGATCTATCCCTTTTATCTCTCCTATTTCCAATACAGCAGTGCAAATGCCTTTTTTAAAAAACGTACTTTATATCTTTTTGAAACCCCAGCATTGTCTTGAAAAAAAAAAAAAAAACACTGAATAAGGAGCCAAATCTTGGACCCTGGTCCCAGCCTTTTTGTCATCATCTGAGTTTATAATAGCCACAAACTCTTTGGACCTGAGGCTGATTTGGGGTGTTTCTAATATTTTTTATTCTGACTTTGATTCTATGAATACGTTCAGGTCCTTACATGAGCGTGAAAGAGCTATCTTCCTAACCTTCTCCAAGCATGTCAGGTTTCAGTTCTCCCAGCAAACTGAGCCCTCTCCTTCTCTTTTCCCTTGAGCCCTCCAGGGCATCCTGCTGGAAACCTGGAAGTGCTTCCATAGCTTGCTCTTTCTTGTTGGGAGTCTTAGTGGGTGATGCTTCTGTAATTCCTATCTTCTTTAAAAGAAATAGTATATCTTAAGAATGAGTTAAGAGGTTTGGTTTAAAGGCTTAGTTCAACAAATATTTATTGAGTTCCTCCTGTGTGTCAGGCCTCTGCACAATGAATGCACTGGGATGCAGAGGAGAAGGGGTGGGGAACAGTTCAAGAAATAAGCAATAAATTATGTTCTCCAAGACTGAATTTTGCAGCAGATTCCAGAACTCAATGTCAAGTTTAGAGGTAACTCTAAAGCTTCTCTGAAGTATAAATGCTGAATTAATGAGGGCTTAGAACTACCAATACCCACATTTATTGATCATCTGCTATACTGCAGACATTGTGTTAGTCACTTCCACATGATCTCCATTTCATAGTTTGGGGAACTGCCTGAGATTATCCAGCTAATAAATGGCAGAGCCAGGGCTCATGGACCACCTCTGGAGTCCACCAGGAAACTTGCCTTTCATGATTCAGATATCATAAAGATCTTTGAAGTCATCTTCAAATCCAATATCAGTCTGCTAATTAGTAGAACTATTGAATCAGTAATTGTGATTGGTTACTTTTCCATTATCTATTTTCCTCTCTCCTCTATAATTGGTTTAAAGTTACTATAGAGATCCAACATCATGCCATTCATTTGCTGTCTTAAATTTTACTTTGGAGGTTAATTATACCTTTAGTTAAATGATTCTCATTAAAATAAAAAATGTCTTGGACAAATGCTTTATTAAGGCATTACAGATCACTTATACCCTAGAATGACTATAATGTGGGAGATTTGAGTTTTATAAGGATAGCCTGAAAGATGTATTAAAGCCATTGCCATTAAAGGTGGGTGAGGGTATTGAACTAAGAGAGTAACAGGGAAACTGAAGTAATCACTGAAATGATGACTCTGTCAAGAGCAGCTTTGCCTGTGATGGCCCTTAGGGAGTTCATGTAAAAGCTTTAGTTCTCATGCATAGCCATGGCACTCTCATGTTACAGCTTTTAGTATAGCATAATTGGATTGGGTGGGAACCTAACCCAGTACAGGGGTGACACTGTTCCCTGCAGGTTGATCTCTTGCAAAGCCTGGTTGAAATGTTCATGGCAGGTCTTTTCTCCCACACTCCAAATATACTCACTAGTTAGGATTTAATCAACTCCTTTGAAATCCTTGCCTGTATGCCATGGTCATCACCCCCTGTGCATGGGTATCAGCTTGAAAGAAAAACATCACTTATTCCCCCTGGGAGTTCAGTGAGTTTGAATCCTGGAGGGTGCTATAGTTGCCAAGCTCAACAGCTTCCAGTTTTGTGACAGGGACCATGAATAGGCAAGTACTTGTCTCTCCACTTGCTTGGGTGTGTAGGCTTCCTTGCTACTATCCTTATGGGTCTTAGCTGGCAGACTTGCCTTAGTGTGGGGTGGTCTATCCTTTGCCAGTGATCTGTAGGAGTGTGACCCCCAGCTTGGAGCTCAGAATTTATTTTTCTTCTGGGAAGTCTGTTGACATGTTGGTGAAGGCTTTTCAGATCTTAGATTTCTCAGCCTCATCGAGCTAAGTCACAGAAGAGTACAAGAAGTGATGGTAGGGGCTTTCGGCAGTTCTTAGAGAATTACAACACAGTGGATGGTGAGAGGGGTGGAAATGAGGGTCAGGGAAGCATGGCAGATGGAAAAAGTCCAAAGGGGTCTGATGGGAAAGGGAATGGATTCCCTAGCTATGGATCTTTCCTTTTGCTAGAATTTTCCTGCAGTAAATACAGATGGTTAGGAGATTCCTTACCTTCCAGGCCTGAAACCACATTTGCGATCAACTTTAAACAAAACCACATTATAGTTTAAATGCTTTACAATTCAGTCAGTAATGCAATCTGGAAATAAGAGATAAATCTGAGATTAGATGCTAAAAGACCCACCTGCCTTTCTAAGTCATGTTCTGAGTATCTCTGGTCTAGAAAACTGATGAGCCGCCATGAGCCTAGAACCTAGTATACCAGTAACTTCCTATGTAATGGGAGACCTAACCTCTTCCCAACATTTTATCCTACTGAGAAGATCACCATTGACCACATTCATAAGATAAAAAGTCAATTAAACAATTTTTTATGTCCCTTTTACCTGCACCATAATGCTAGAAAAAGATAGGCACAAAAACTTGTGAATTTTATTATGTAATTCCTACCTTGAAAGAATTTGTAATCTATTAGCAAGGAAAAAAGAAAATACAAAGTCACCTTAATGCACAGAAGAATAAGAGAAGTACCATTAAGAGGATAGGAGTGCCAAGGAGGCTCAAAGAAAAAAGATTACATCTAGAACAGGAAGGAGCTAATGGGGAGGTGTCATTGGATATAAGCAGAGACAGAGAGATAGAATGTCAGTTCATGAAAATGAAAGAGGATGGGCCTTCTAACTACTGAAAGGTGAGAGTGAGAGATGATGATGTTCCCAAAACACCGCTGAGCTTTTAAATAAACAAATCTAAACTGTTCAGGGAGAGGCTAGAGCTAAACTAATCCTTTGAATATTCAAAGAAAAATGTCCCAGCAGAGAAAAGCTTAACAGAAGCTTACTTGATTCATAATAGTTTAAGGGACATTATTAATTATTCACTTATATTTGCTCTGCAAAAAAGAATTAAAAATGGATTCAATAAATTTTCATCTCCAATGGATTAAATATTGACAGGATTGGAAGGAGGAGAATGTACTAGATAATCCTGGGGGTTCTCCTTTGCTTTACAAATTGGCCCGATAGCTGGAGGGCAAGGAGAGACCTGAGAAAGAGACAGATCACTGCAGATAGGTAGGTGGCAGATTTATTAAGAAAGGAAACTTCCAAATGAGGCTTATTTATGGTAGCTCTGAGACAAGTAGGTCTCAAAAGTTTATAAAGAGGCCTTACTTGGGTTCAGTGACATGTACCATCCAGATGGTCTCAACACCACCTTACTCTATCTAGTCTGTGTCCTTGGAGCAGCTTCCAATGTGGGGAAGGCAGACAGAACACACAATTCAAGGACAGGAAAGAGTGTCCAGAACCTCTGACGGTGCAGATCCAGCTCACAGTCAACTATTGGTCACATCCTCTCAACGATTTTCACCAACACCTTCCCAATTTAAACATTTTAAATTCTTAAACCTTCAAGGCCACTGATTCCCAGAGATACTTAGACTGATATGAAACATTATTCGGTAAAGAAAATGAAAAGATAAAGAACATTCTGTGGGGTTACAGGAGAGGAATCCAGTTACTCCCTTTGTACCAGAGAGTCTCATTGACAGAATCGCCCAGGGAATATTTAAAAATAGTGGTGCCTGGGCCTCAGCCGGAGGTATCCTTGGTTTCACTTAAGCGCATTGGTATTTTTGAAAAGCACCCCTGCAACCTCCCCACCCTAGGTGATTCCAACATGCAGCCAAGGTTGAGAACCACTGGTCTAAAAGCATTGAGAGTAAGTTCAGCCTCTTTGTGTGAAAATAACAGAAATGTGAGGAGAGCTATTTCCAAACTGGGAAAATAAGTGAAAAGAGGCAGGTACAGAGTTCACCTCAAAATGAAGTTGTGCATCCTGATTATTTTTTTCTTCATATTTATGGCTGTTTTAGCACCTTCCAACTGGTTGTTCCAATCTCGCACCATTAAGAAAAGTCTCCTTAGCATATTGTGTACTTTCTATTCCATGGAGAGAGTATAAAGATCAGGATAAGCAAAAACTTACTCTTTCCTGATGTGGAAAGTGGAATAAAGCTTGCTCACACCCCTTACCCGTCAAAATATCCACCTCCTAACTTGTAAATATGTACTTCATATGAGACTCTAAAGATATGATTAAGTTGAGGATCTTGAAATGGAGATATTGTCCTGTACTATCCAAGTGGACCCAATGTAGTAATGATAACAAAGGTTGTTAAAAGTGAAAGAAGAAAGGAAAATCAGAGTTGGAGGGGATATGATTGACAGAAGCAGAGATCAGAGCAATGGCTTTGAAGATAGTGGCTTCTAAAGAATTTTAAAATATACATGTGGCTTTTATTACATTGCTATTGAACAGCACTGCTTTAAAGTATGCAAGTAAACTGCCTATTGGGTAAAACACATACCACACACACACACACACACACACACACACACACTGTAGTTAGGGAGCTATATTGTTCCTTTTTTTTTTTTCAGAGCAAAATTATGATGTTCACAAAACCTACACAATTCAGGCAGGGTGAGGTAAATGTGTGTGTTGTTGGAAGTGGAAGGGCTCAGGGCAAGATGCCCAACTCAGTTTTCATTTGGAATAGTCACTTTTAATATTTTTGCTGTAGTAAAATGTACATAACATATATTTTGCTATTTAAACCATTTTAAGTGTCTAATTTGGTGGCATTAAATATATTTACAATGTCGTGCAACCATCAACACTATCTATCTCTAGAACTTTTTCATCTTCCCAAACTGAAACTCTGCCCACTAAATGATTCCCCATTTTCTCCTCCTCCCAGTCCCTGGCCACCACCATTCCACTTTATCTATGAATCTGACTATTCCACATACTTCATACAAGTGGAATCACACAACATGTGACCTTTTGTAACTGGCTTATTTTAATTAACATAATGCTCTCCAGGTTGATTCACTCTCTTTAAGAATGAATAATCTTCCATTATATGTATAAACCACATTTTGTTTATTCATTTATCTGTTTATAGGTGAATAATCACTTTTCACTAGCTATATTACTTATAATTGTCCTACTTTTGATGAAGGCTTTAGCTTTGATTTACCTCATACCTTTTATCGTGTTTATTGGAAGACCTATGGCATAGGTGCTCTCAGTAGAGTCCTCTTAATGAATTATGCCTCTCAGAGCTATTTATAAATCGAACAATTTTATGAAGAACCATGAGTACACATTTTTTTTCCTGCTACAATGTCAATAGATTTTGACAAGTTAGAATAAACTGTTAACAAATGATTTGGCACCAAGTCATGCAGATAGCATAATCCTACTGAGATGCACTGGATAAATATTACAGTGAAATAATGCTGGGCTCCTAATCTTAAATTCTTGCATGAGAATTCAGCATATAGAATGTCTGTTTATCTGAAGGCTTGGCTCTAGTAAATCTGTGCATAAAAAAACAGGAACAAGAAGCAAAACCCTTTGCTCCTGCAATGTCTCCAGTGTCCTCTATTGACAAACCTTAACACTTGGCCACCTGGCAAAAGAAAAATATTTGAGGGGTTGAGATTCATTTTTACAGAGAAAGCAAAAAGGCTGAATTTAGAGCTCAGAGTCAATCATCTTTAATTGGCACAAAAACTTAGATGAATGGGGGGAAAAGACCTGTACAAGCCGTAGAACTGAGCAATGTTACTCTTACAGACAGAAAGTGAAGGGAGTTTGTTGTGAGTGAAGAATGAAAATCTAGTGATATGTAAAGGAATATCTGGTTTTTGAAGACCCCAAAGGTGCCTTATGACCTAAAATGAATAAAATGAAAAACCCTGGCTGCTGTAAGCAAAAGTGGTTAATAGTGATATATAAGAAGGATCATAGGGTCTTTCTCCTGCCCAGTGGAAG
This sequence comes from Cynopterus sphinx, assembly GCA_030015415.1. Lineage (NCBI taxonomy): Eukaryota > Metazoa > Chordata > Mammalia > Chiroptera > Pteropodidae > Cynopterus > Cynopterus sphinx. The sequence goes on from CM057384.1 coordinate 81,568,801, forward strand.
AGACCATCTATGTTCTTTCAGCAAATATTTAATAAACACCTACCAGATACAAGTACTACTCTAGTCACTGAGGTGTAGTAAACCTTTACAGTGGTAAACAAGGTAAACAAAGTACCTGATCTCTTAGCCCTTAAAATAAAACAGAACAATAAACAGGAAACAATTAAAACAAGCTATCAACAAGACAATAAAATGACAAATTAAAACATATATGAAAGGTGACACGCAGAAAACACTTTGGATGTTGTCATAAAAAGTAAGTGAGAAAAAGAGTCAACTGAATTAGATGGGGTGCACCGGGAAGGTTGCTCTACTGAGGTGACCTTCAAATTGAGAACTAAAGGATGAACATGAACTAGGAAAGTGGAGAGCCAAGGAAAAGAGAGAAGAGCAAGGATAAAGGCCTTGAAGCAGTAAACCGCTGGCTTTCCTCAGAGTGGGGCAGGGAGAAAAAGAGAGGAAAAGGAGAGATGAGGCAGGAAGGTAGGAGAGGCATTTCTAATCAACAGCTAGAGTACATTAAGGACAACTCATAACTCTGTAGCAGACACAGGTGATGATAGGAAGAATAAAGAGCTCTAGGGTCCCCTAAAGAAAAAGAGAAATCTGATTATAATGTCTGTAAATGTCCTTGAGATATTTCTGCACAGACCATGTTATATTATCCGTCTGTATTACATTAGGTTAGGCGATAGCCCAGGTTCAGCTGGTATACCAGTCATAAATGCAGCTGGCCGTGAGGGTCAGCTAGCATCTAATCAGAAAAAGTATACCTACTCTAATGGTGACAACTACATGCACTTCCCTTATCCATCATTCAATCAGCACCAGAAGTTTAGGTAATAAAATGAATTTCAAAAATGTGTTCTATCTATGAAATCAATGGCTAGTTAATATGTTTGAATGTTAGAAAGCTACTCTTGCTGGCAAAACTTAGGGTATGCAATTTTGTGGTTGGGCAAAATGGTTCAAATGAACTACCTAATCATGTGTGAACAGAGAATGTGAGAATCCAGTGAGGCATATAGCCTGTACCTTCTGTATGGAACTCAAGTTTTGGTTCCAAATTGTTCCTGTGTTCATCCAGCCACTGAAGATTGTTCTTGCCCTGATGCTGACCAGTACCCTGCCTGTGGAATACTGTCACTCATGCTGTGGTCGAAGAACCTAAAACAGTAAGGACTTCATCTAGTTTACAGAACAGGTTGTGTTAGCTAGTGTATTAACTTGCTTGCAAATAAATGTCTGTTTAATAAATGTATGTGTGGCAAAATTTGGTCTAAAATTTGCTTTCCTTAAAATCTGATAGCAAAGTTCGGGAGGAATGCCCTCAGCCACCTCAAACTTTTCAGTGACTATTATTTTTCATTGTTTGCTGTTAAAAAAAACTTAAGAGAGTGTGCATGACCAAACTGACTTAGATCCATTTGCAACACATTCCCAAGTGACAAGAAACTGGCAGCAGGCATTTAACAGAGAGCAATTTCAGGAAAGCAAATTTCTGTAAATACACATGAGGATTCTAGATTTAAAACCTGAACGACAAGACACCTGGAGCAGCTTGCTTCCTGAAATTAGCATCAAGGTCTGAAAAATAAGGGGAAGTCCAGCCCAGAACAGAAGGGTCATGGCAGAAGAATGTACAGATCTAGATTAGAGACTCTAACACCCTTTAGATATGGCTTGCATCCTGAGAGGAACTAACATAAGGAAGGGCTGAGGAGAAGACACATGAAGATTCCCATGAATCTTCTTCCATGAGTCTTCTCTATCTTCCCTCTGTGGCTCTTAGAATTTGTGAGCAAATGTAAGGCCAGGCCTAGCTCTCAAGACAGGAGAAAAATGTTATCTTAATACTCCACTGCCTTCTAGTCCACTAAATAAGTATGAATATATTTGTGATGATTTCTGTTCCCTAACCTATTCTTATAAACTTTCCTACAAGATGCTTTCCAATCATATTTTATAATAATTATTTTAAAGATAAACCAAGGATAAAAGTCAACATGTGTGAGGAAAGTTAATTCTGGAAGGAGTAAGTAAAAATTATAGAATTAGAATTCATACTTTTTTTGATGGATCACCTGGAGAAGACCAATAACTGGGACCTAGAGAAATGATTTTCTAAGATATTGAAAAGTCAAAAGGAGAGAAATTTGTGCAGGCCTTGAAAATTCACCTTAAGATGTTAACTAAGGGAAGTTCATAAACCAAAGACACCCAGTTATGCATGTATACACATACATATCCGCCTTCCCTAAAAGCAGACTGGATACTAAGGCAAGACTGTCCCTGGACTCTTCTAAAGGCCAGCTTTGGTTCAAGGACTCCTGATGGTCTTGAAAATTTTTCTTTTGATTGTTCAGCAGCCTAGGACACTTTCTCTCAATCTTCCTTGCGTCATTCTCTCAGCTGTGGTCAAACTGGCATCACCGTCTGATTGTTCTCTCAGCTCTCTCTGGCTCCCTCCCCATTTTCTCTCATATGTATGTCACCTAATAACATCTTTGCATGTTTAATCACACCTTGGTGTCTGCTTCTTGAAGGACCTGGATACATAATTCTATCATTTTTTAAATGTATTTAAAATAGAAAATGGTAATAATTAATTCAAAGCCAGTTTCTTCTCTCTTAGTTATTGGGATCAGTAAAATCTTTGGGTGAAAATGTGTTTATTTTGGATGTGGATGTATGGTACCTTTGGTGAGCCTAATCTGATATTGTTAAAGTCCAATAAGTATCCTTTTTTTAGAAACTAGATGGAAAATTGTAATTTTTAGAAACCTTGAATATCTATAGAGAGATTTAAAATGCCCTGCAGATATAAGACAACATCATTATTTTCATAAAACAAATTTTCACTACAGTAATAAAGTTTTAGTTTATGTACTTGTGCAAAGTTAGATATGAATGGGACCTTAGGAACCTTTTGTTCTAACTCCTCCTACCCTCTTTTTATTTCAGGAGGAAAAATTTAGGTCTAGACAGTAAGAAGGGCCTTGTCAAGTATGCACATGTTGGATCACAATTTCTGACAGAGGTGCCCCAGTGCTCAGCACTGTGCAGCAGGTACTTCTCCACACTGCTTCCAGCTGAAGGAGTCTCTGGGTGACAGGGGAGATTTGCTTCACACTTGTAGAGGCCTCATGCAATGTCAAGGGAAGTAGAAAAAAGAGTAGACTTATTGTTATGGGAACCTAAATTCTTGTTCAATCTCTCCTAACAAATGTTGCTCGGCCTTGGCTAATTTCTGTGACATCTCACATTTGAGGTCTGCACTTGGCAGACGTTGTAGGGTGTTACCAAATAATTAATACAGAATATAGCCAAGGGAAGTCATGGAACCAAGGAATATTTGAGTCTTCCTCTTTAGGATAAATATTTAAGAAAATTAGACCAGAGGAAAAAGAAGGGTGTAGATGATAGAGGCTCTGTTCAAGTCTCTGGCAACCAAATCAAAGTTGTAACTGAAACAAAGAGCAGCAGCAAGTAAAAATTGCCTGGGATCCAGATGAACAAGCCATACCATTAGGGAGAAACACAATAAATCATCTTTCAACAGCAGATGGTAGGACGGGGCGAGGACGCGGGGTTGCCAGGTCAAGCAACTGAGTGAGACGGAGGCTGAGGCTGCGGAAGGGGCTGGGTCCACAAGCAGATTTTCACACAACAAACCTACTCCTAGCTGAGTAGTACCTAGACTCACACTGGAGGCAGCTGGCCTCAGTTTCTGGTGTGAACTATTTATTTTTTATTTTTTTTAGGCAAGGCAACCCTTGGTTGACCTCACAGATTCCAAAGATCTTATCAGTTTACAAACCCTTCTTCTTCTTCTTCTTCTTCTTCTTCTTCTTCTTCTTCTTCTTCTTCTTCTTCTTCTTCTTCTTCTTCTTAATTATTATTATTATTATTATTTTATGCCTATAGCACCTGGTCTTCATAGGTAGTCTCTTATCCAAGTACTAACCAGGCCTGACCCTGCTTAGCTTCCGAGTTCTGACAGGACCGGGCTTGTTCAGGCTAGCATGGTCGTAGACTCTGGTGTGGCCTTTTGAGGCAACTATAAGCACAGCATCTGTAGATTGCTTGCTGAATCTTAACAGGTGGCCCCAGAGGGGTAGAGGCTTGAGCTAAGTTTGGCCTTCTGCTGAACTCCTCTCAGGACTGTGCCACTGGACACCTACTTCACAAATCCACACTAGTAAGACTGAGAGACTTAGGAGCTTTGCTTAGTATATAGAAACAGACATGCAAAAGCAGCCAAAATGAGAAGACAAAGAAGCAGAAACCATATGAGAGAAGAGAACAGAGATCCAGACATAAGGAAGTCAAGTCATCCAAACGATGCAAAGTTCAAAAAGCTGGTTATAAAGATGCTCAATGAACTTTTGGGAAGTGTAGATAAATTCAGCAAAGAGACACACAATCAGAATGGCAAGAGATAAGATGCCAAGGCTATAAAAATAATTTAAGGAGCATATAGGACACTATTAAGGGTCTAAATATCTGTATGATCAGTGTAACTGAAGAAAATCAAGATGTTGAACAGCTGTTTGAAGAAATAATGATAGAAAAATTTTTAACCTGGTGAAAGAAATGGACATAAAACCCCAGGAAGCTCAGAGAATTTCAAAAATTAGCAATTCAAAGAGGCCCACACCAGACACATCATAAATAAAATGCCAAAGGTTAAATTATGAAGAAAGAATATTAAAAGCAGCAAGAGAAAAAACTGATGGTTACTTGAAACACCCATAAGACTGGCAGCTGATTTCTCAAAAGAAACTGCAGGACAGAAGGGCTTGGCAAACAACAACAACAAACACACAAAAAAACAAACATTCAATAGGATGAAGACACAGAATCTACAACCAAGGATACTTTATCCAGCAAAGCTATTCTTTAGATGTGAAGAACAGATAAAGAGCTTCCCAGACAAAAATAAGTTAAAGAAATTTATCACTACCAGGCCAGTATTACAGGAAATGTTGAAGAGACTTTTTTCAGAAGAAAAATACAAAAGACTCACTTTAGATTAAAAGACACACACAGACTAAAAGGAAGGGGATGGGAAAAGATATTGCTTTGATGAACCTAGAATGTATTTAAGTCAGACAAAGAAAGGTAAACACTATATAATTTCACTTATATGTGGAATCTAAGGAATAAAAAGAACAAACTAATCAAATATAGTGGACAATTTGGTGATGGACAGTGGGGAGGGGAGTTTGCGGGGCTGGGAGAATGGGGTGAAGGACTAAAGAAGTACAAATTAGTAGCTGATGGATGGTCATGGGGATAGGGAGCATGGCATAGAGAATGCAGTTACCATTAATATGTTGCCTAGGTGGAGGATCAGGGGAGGGAGGGAGCAATCAGGGGGATCATTTTATGAATTATATAGATGTCTAACCAATGTACTATATACTTGAAACTAGTTAAAGTAAATATATTTTAAAAAGTCCCAAGTAAGTTAATTTCAAACTGAAAAGAATATTTTGCTCTCCTCTTCTCTATATAACAAATTAATCCAAAGAAAATCCTGTTTGAAGGTCATTTATTATAAGTAACCTATTAGTTCACTAGGCTTATACAATTTCAACTCCAATCATATTTAACACTTATGATTACTTAAGAATAGCACTGCAATTACACGGTTTGAAATCATCTTAGAAATTTACATGGTGCTTTTTCCTATGTTAATGGGGAAAATCTGAAACAATTTATTTAACCTGGAATTTTAGGTTATTTGCCATGTTTTGACTGCCATATATGCCACCTTTTCTTGTTTGCAAAGAGAATACTTTAGGTTGTTTATTGAAGATTTGAAAAAAAATATTGCTAAGACCTTCTCATGCAGTGTGTTGTGCTGGGTTGTATTCTATGCCCTTCAGCTGCCCTCCAGTTCACTCTTTTCTACCTGCTCTCTCAGACCCTGGAGATAGACTTGTATGGGTTCAGTTGGATGCAGCCAATGTGCAGCACCAGCAACAGATGAGAAAGAAGAGTGAGCACAGGGTACTCATTTTTATGGCTACTCTCTATGAGGTTACCCCCAATTGGCTGTGTCTCTCAACCAAGACAGAACAACTCAGTCCTTCTCCTTTCCATTTCTGGTAACCTTTGTCCTTGGGGCTTAGATGCATGGAGGAGAGAAAGATCCACTGGTCTTGGCAGTTAGGAGAACTTAGATGAATTTTGCCAGAGCACTTCTGTGGTGCACTTGATGGGAAGTCTTAAGGAGGAGTGGATGTGGGGAAGAATAATCTTGGCTGTGAAAAAAAAAGAAAAAGAAGAAGAGATCCTAGTGGAGGAGTCTTAAGAAAAGGCTTTCGTTTTCAGGCTAGAGACTTAAGAATGTTTATAGGCTGAGGAAATGTGACCATAATTTGACTGGTGATAAGCACAGACGAGATCAAAAGCATGGAGGAAGGAACATTTGACTTGAACAGCTTGAGCTTTTAAAAAAGAAAATTATGGTGGCTGTGTTCATACACACATTTAAGGGGCTGTGTGTAGGAGAGTTGATGGAGTTATTTTCTGGGAATGTCTATTCTTTCTGTGAAATAGGACACTAGACTGAAGGATTTAGAGGAGATTTCATGAAAGTGTGAAGTTTTAGCATATGAAGAGAATGGGACAAGGAGCTGTCCAAGCACAGGCAGAGAGGAGATGGTGCTGAAGGCTCAGCTGAGGCTGGATGTTGTAAATCTCAGTAATTGTAGATGAAAGAATTACTCTCAAGAGCACAAGTGTAGAGGAGTTTAACTGGAACTGGTCCAGCTTTGTAGGTGTTACCTGGTGGTTGCAGGGAAAGCATATGGAATCAAAGATGCTGACAAGAGAATTGACAATGGGGTCCAGACTTAGTAATAAAGAAAACTGCGATCAGTAGAGTGTTGATAACTTCAGAAAAGTGGGATAAAAGTCTTATAAAGGTTTTGTGAAAATTAAATGTTATAATCAATATAGAAAACTTTGTCAGGAAGTGTTCAGGCAGGGTTTATAATTTTACCCTACTTACAAGTTAAGAAGTTAGTCTGGCACAGGATGCTGGCAGAAGACATGAGATGCCTGGGACAGAGGCAAAGAAATTTATTACTCACAGTAAAAGGAGTAGCCAGAGCTTCATGCTCATTTATATTGGTTCTCCATGTCCCTCAAGTCTCATGAGGGCAACACAAGCCTGTGATAGATACTCACTTACACAGTGGGTCGAATTACAGGAGAGGGACATTAAGTTTGGGGATTTAACACTTGCTAGTAAGCAGAAGCAACCTTGCTCGTTGTCCAGGGGGTGATGTTAGTTCATCCCTTAAGGTTACTTGCTACAAACAACTCTTAGAATTGGTCTGGCTAAAGAGTATTCAGAGCCTTGCATTCTTGGCACAGCCAGCAAGAATATATAGGAATGCTCAAAGCATATTCTTCTTCCAATAAGTATAGTGTCTGGCAGATAGTAGGTTTCCAACAAATATTAGCCATAATTAAAGATTATGTTGTTATTCATGATTAAATTGAATCCTAGTTAAAATTCAGAGGAGATAAATGGAGGAGTCAAAGAGTCAAGGGCATATAGATTTCACCAGCAATAAGAGGCTTGATATTCAGCTCCAACAAAATAAAAACTCTGGAATGTTTGACTTATTTGAAGATGAAATACAAAGAAAATAAGAACTAGAAGTCTTTGAATAAATTTGTCATAGAAAATTATTCTTCTTAGCTCTGGGTAGTATGAAATATGAAAGTAGAACACATGATGAAATGGCCAAAGTAAATCATAATACAATTACATTTTTGAAAACATAATAGATAAGCATGAGGTGCAGAGAAGAATCTGTAAATTTGAGTGAGAATGTTAATCGTCATATACCTAAAAATTCAAATAGAGACAACTGGACATTCAAAACTGGAAAAAATTTCCAGAATAGTTCCAAAGTCAAGGGAGTAAACTAAATAACCTCCCAGACAATTAAAATAAGATATCTTATGGTCTACAATAAAATTTTAAGGCTATATAAAAATACAAAAATACTTTTCAACTCAATCTTCAGTTCCTTTTCCTTGGATTTTCTCTTCAATTTCAATAGGGATCCTCTCCACTCTGTTCTTATAAACTGGTCTAGTCTGTACTTTTCCTTGTCCCTTAATCTCTGATGTTAAAATCTTTATGAGATCAAGAAGGCACTCCCAAACAGAAAGAATCTTCTTAAAACTGAATATTCAATAAAACCATATTCTTTATGTGCTTTTATATTAATCTTAATTGAGGGGCTTTCATGATGAAAACACTGATTGTGGAGGGAACTGGGAAATGCTTTTGTTAACACCGTAAGATTAGCCCTCCCTCAACCCTCTCCAAGTTCTAAACAAATATTCAGTGTTTAAGCCCTAGTGCAATTCATGATTACCGATCTAAAGTTATTCAGGGCTTATTTTTCTAGGCACAATTAAAAAAATTTTTAAAAAAGCACACACACAAAAAATGAGAAAATTGAGCCAAGCTCCACTCAAATGAGACAAATTATAGCACAAATGTCCTCTTGTGTTTATCATTTTGACTAATAAGTTTTTGCCCAAGTGACTTTATTTCAGATTAGCCAGTTGAGGCCACCTTCAGAATCTGGTTTGTGAAGAATTTGGGACAGCTGATTTAAATTTCAACTGGATTGGCTGGCTCAGCTAGAGCACTGATTGTTGGTGAGGGCTGAGGCCATAGGACCAAGGGTGTAGTTTACCAGGTTTACCTCTAGGCCGACCTCTTTGAGTTCCTGAGAGCTCAAAGATCAAATATAGCATCTTCCCTTATAATTTATTATGAGGATAAAGGGTAAGGAAGAGGGAGTGAGGCCAACCATATCAAACTAAAAACTCTTGACTAGTGGTTAAAAGTTCAATGGTGGAACTGTACACAGACACACAGACACACACACACACATATATACACATACATAATACATACATATATATATGCACACACATATATATGTGTGTGTGTAAATGTACATATACACACACATATATATATATATATATATATTTAATTACAGTTAACATTCAATAGTATATCAGTTTCAGGTGTACAACACCATGATCAGATATTTATATAACTTACAAAATGATCATCCCAATAAGTTTAGTGCCCATCTGACGATTGTGGAACCTTTTAATCTTCTATATACACATTATAGAAAAGATTCGTTTTAAAGAAGTTTCAGCTTACTATTAACTTTATGTAAATGACATGTGTTTATGTGGGGCTTTTTAAAAGTTCTAAATCTTCTCCAGCCATTTCTTCCAAGAACTTAAGATTTCAAAAACTCTTTTAAAATGAACTTATTCTCTGAAATTTGCCCAAAACAAGCCAATTAGTTTATAGAACAAAATTATTGAAAAAACAAAACAAGGAGCATCTTCCCTACCCTTCTATTTTCTTGGAGAGGATGCAGAGAAAAAGGAAGCCTCATACACTGCTGATGGGACTGCAAATTGGTACAGCCACTGTGAAAAACAGTATGAAGGTCAAAAATCTAAGAATTGATCTACCATATGATCCAGCAATTCCTCTACCGGGTATTTACCCCAAAGACTTGAAAATCCATATCCAAAAAGATATTTGCACATCGATGTTCATAGCACAGTGGCCAGGACCTGGAAGCAACCAAAGTGCCCTATGATAGATGATTGGCTAAAGAAGCTGTGGTATATATATACAATGGAATATTACTCAGCCATAAGAAAGATGAAATACTGCCATTTGTGACAGCCTGTATGGACCTCGAGATAATCATGCTAAGCGAAATAAGCCAGCCAGAAAAAGCTGAAAATCACAGGATATCACTTGTATGCGGGATATAAACCTAAAAGCAACAAGTGAACAGAACAAACAAACAGATACTCATGGACATGGAAAATAGACTAGTGGTTACCAGAGGATATGGAGTCGGGGAAGAGAGAGTAGGTAGATGGTTAAAGGGGGTCTAAATTGGGGGTGGGGTGAGTGAAGTGGGTAAAGGGGATCAAATATATGGTAGCTGAAGGAAAATGGGCTTTGGGTGGTAAACACACAATAGAATATATAGATGTAAAATTATAATGTACACCTGAAAATTATATAATTGTATTAATCAATGTTATCCCAATAAGCTTAATAAAAAAATAGAAAAACAATTTAAAAAATTAAAAATAAATAAAAATAAATATATTTGATGGAGTCAACATAAGGTGTCTTGTCTCTATCCTGTCTTGTAGTTTAAATAATCAGAATGAACTAATTGCAGAATACTGCACTAATCCAACAATATGCAAATCTCAATAAAACAAAACTTGAAAGGAAAAGCAATGTTAAGGATAAAGAGTATTTCACTCTCAAACAATCTCTCTTTTTCTTATATGCTAGAATTGTGTGAGATATGGGTATTCAAGAAGCCAATGAGTCTCTGTTTCAGCATCTGGAGTCAGATGAGTATTCTGGGGAAGATAATAAATCCAGTGACTGTCAGAGATATCTGGTCACTTTAGTTCTACCTTCACTCCAGGTGTGAACTTACTTTAAAAGATAATTTTTGAGACATAACACTTAAGAGCAGATGCCACACCAAGGATTGAATTTTTGGGTTAATGATCACATTTAGTAAAACAGTTGGCCTATCAAAACTGCAGGAATAAATGTACTCTCCTTTCACTGCAACAGTAAGCTAAGCCACATGCTGGTTCAGAGGTGGCAGTGCCCTGTAACAAGTGTAAATGGAAGGAAAATCAGATCCCTGTTAGCTGTGCCTTGCTCTTATTCCTCTTTTCCCTATTCCACAGGGAATCATAAGTTCCAGCTCAGTAGTTATCATTGTCTTCTTCCTGGCTAGAAGCATCCTCACACCTCATATGACTCCAGTATCCAGGCATTAGATGCTTTGTGTGAAATGAGAAAAGCTAAGCTGCACAGCTTGTCCTTAAAGTCTGTTGTGAAATCCATCCAAAAATCCAATAAGTAGGAGTGATATCCTTTGGTAAGTAAATTGGGTTACCTGAGGTGAAGCTGTTAGTTACTAAAGCAGTAAGCACAATCAAGAAGAAAGAAATCTGGAAGGACTCTAATGTGCATTCTGCCCTAAAAAGCAGGATTAGCAGTAAAGAGAAAAATTCAAAGACCCTTGGCCCAGTATTATTTTAGCAATTGTTTTGGTGTAGCTGTGAAGTGGCAGATAGAACCTTGGTCTTAGAAATGTAAGACCTTTGCTCTAATTTCAGTTCTGGGGCCTTATTTCAAATTTTCTGAGCTATAAAGAGTTGGTATAAAATTAAATGATACAATTAATGTTGAAGCACTCATGATTTTGCCCTCACGGGACATTTGACAATATTTGGAGATGTTTTTAGTTTTCACAACTGGGTTTTGGGTGGTGCTCATAGCATCTAATGGGTACAGGCCAGGGATGCTCCTTAATGTCCTACAGTGCACATGACAGCCCCCCTAACCCCAGCAAAGGAAGGCTTATCTGGACTCATATGTCAATAGTGTGAGACTGAGAAATCCTATATAGGTTAATCTTTTTGGTTCTGCTTGACCCAGAGAATCTGAGAAATGAATGCTTTACTAGGAGTGAGTTTCCTGAGTAGGGGCGGGTAAGGGATGTTGAGGGGTGCAGAGTCAGGTGATCATCTGGGTCATTTGTGATTATATATGGACCTGATTGTCAGTTTTCACAGGATTCAGCTTCCAAGTTGGTAGATGAATAGAGTGGGAGGGCATGACTGCAGAATTTACAGAAGTAGTTGGTACCTATGTTAAAGGGCTTCTCTGAGTGTCTGAATTATAACCATAAACTAAGATAGGGTGATATATTTATGTCTTATCAGTATGTTAAATTTACAAAGTCTCTTTCAGTTCATTTAAGAAGAGTCATTTTTATAAAAGTTTGTAGAAATATAGCGAAGTGAGAGACATTTCCAGATCTCTTCCCTTGAAACAACAAGAAGCTGAACATCTAAAAATCAACAAAAAACCTAAAGTGCACACCAACGTGTCAGAGCATGGGATCTGTGCATAAGAGCTATCACAGGTCAGAACACTGGATGGCGGGCAGTGAACTGAGAGAAATAAAGAAGCTACCTCTTGTAGCCACTGGAGCTTCCTGTAGGAGGAGGGAGAGAGGACAAGGTGCAGTGAGTTACCTAAATTGCCCTGCCTGGGAGAGTTGTGAGCTCCATGCAGACAGCAACAGGACCTAGTTATCAGGGCAGAAAGCAGAGAAGTGGGGATGACAGAGAAGCAACAGTTGATTTTTACCAGCTGCGGTTGCAAAACTGAGGCTGAGCCACAGCCTGTATTCCCCAACCCAGGGGGCCCCTCCAAGACCAAACACTGTGGAGCCCCTTGGAAATCTGAGTAAATGCTACTGAAACTGTTGCTAACAGTGACAGAGACTGAGACTGAAGGAAGTGAGCATGATTAAACATCTACAAGAAAAAATGAAAAAGGTATTATTAAGGCTTTATATAAAGCAGTGATCCAAGAGACTTAGATGTCACCTACTGGAAACCAAAAGTAAAGTGTCTTCTTTGCAACAGACTATAGTCAGACCTTTATGTAATAAACTTTCTTTCTGGAAAACAGTGTAATACACTTCTATTAATGCTCAGGAGGAGAAATAGTCCATTAAACACCATGAACAACCAAGGCGAGAAAGCATCTCAGAAAAAAAGAAAAATCTCCAGAATATAAGCTTACAGACATAGAAATATGCAACTTAAATAACAGGGAATTCAAGATGGTACTTCTAAAAAATCTCAGTGAGTTCTTAAAATAGTCATATCAACAATTTCAGGAACTGAAAAAACAACTAGATGAGCAGAATGTGTTCTTTAGCAGGAGATTGAAACCTTCAAAAAGAACAAAATAGATCTTCTGGAGATAAAATCACACTGCAAGAGTTAAAAACTGAAATAGCAAGCTTGGAAAAAGAGCTGACCAAATGGAGGAAAGAATCAGTGATATCAAAGACAGAAATCTAAAAATAAATCAGAAAGAAGAAGAGAGAAACCAAAGAATAAAAAATGAAGAAAGAGAAATAAAAGAACTATCTGATATCATCAGGAGAGAAAACATAATGAAAATAATGGGCATTATCGAAGGCAAAGAAAAGGAGCAGGGAGTAGAAAGCATTTTCAGGCAAATACTTGATGAGAATTTTCCAAATATAAGGAATGAGCTGAACCTTGGAATTCAAGAAGTCAATGGGACACACGACTATCTCAACCCCAAAAAATCCTTCACCAAGACACATTGTATTAAAATGATCAAAAATCAATAACAAATATAGAATTCTCAGGGCAACCAGGAAGAAGAAAACAGTAACCTCTAAAGGAAGACCCATTAGATTATTGTCAGACTTCTCAGCACAAACCTTACAAGCCAGAAAAGAATGGAATAAAATAGTCAAATTATTAAGTGAAAAGAACTACCAGCCAAGAATAATGTATCCAGCTAAACTCTCCTTTAGATATGAAGGAAATAAAGACCTTTCCAGACACAAAAATTGAGGGAATTCTCCATTACAAGGCCTGCACTACAGGCAATACTGAAAGGGGTCAGCTCACCTAAAACAAAATGACAAAAAAAAAAAAAAAACCCAAAACATAATTAGAGGTAAAGTGACTACCAGACAAATAGAAGCAGAGGAGTGCAACCCTTACTAAGAACAGGGCATTATAAGCTTAAACAATAAGAAGAAAATTGTTATAGCAAGATAGTAATGAATGTTCAGCATACAAAGCAGCAAATTGAGACAATTTTGAGTGAAAAGGGTGGGATTCAAAGATCCAAATTTGCAAAGAGGAATGGAGATAAGGCACATGCAGAAGAAAATGGATCACTATATATATATATATATATATATATATATATATATATATATATATATATATATATATATAACTATCCTTTACATATTTGTAATGGTAACTACACACCAAAGATTCAAAACTGAAGTATATAACATAAAACAAGAAGGACCAGAGGGAAAACCCACAAAAGCCAACCAAAATAAAGAAAACAGAAACACAAGGACAAGGAAGCAATGGAAACACCAAACTACCAGAAAGCAAAAGATAAAATGATTATAAGAAGACCTCATATTTCAATAATCACTCTAAATGTAAATGGACTGAACTCACCAATAAAAAGACACAGAGTTGCAGAATGAATCAGAAAACAAAACCCAACCATACGCTGCCTCCAGGAGACACATCTCAGCTCTAAAGACAAATATAGATTCAAAGTGAAAGGGTGGAAAATGATATTTCAAGCAAATGGCATTCAGAGAAAAGTCAGAGTAGTAGTACTAATATTGGATGAAATAGACTTGAAAATAAAAAAGGTAAAGAAAGATACAGAGGGACACTTCATAATGATAAAGGGAATAATGCACTAAGAAGACATACACTTGTTAATATCTATACTCCCAATTAGGGATCCCCAAAATATATAAAGTAATTAATAACAGAACTAAAGGGAGAAATAGACCAAAACACTATCATAGTAGGAGATCTAAATACCCCACTGTGAGATATGGACAGATCATCCAAACAGAAAATCAGTGAGGAAATAATGTATTTGGATGACACATTAGACCAACTGAACATAACTGACATTTACAGAGCCTTTCATCCCAAAACATCTGCTTACACATTCTTCTCTAGCACACATGGAACATTCTCAAGGATCAACCATGTACTGGGACAAAAAGTATAAGAGGGTTGAAATCATACCAACCATATTTTTTGATCATAATGCTTTGAAACTAGAGATCAACTGTAAAAAAAAAAAATGGAAAGAACCACAAATATAGGAAGATTAAACAACATACTACTGAAAAATAACTGGATCAGAGAAGAAATAAAAGGAGAGATTGAGAGATACATAGAAATGTATGATAATTATAGTACAACATATCAAAAATTTTGAGACACAGCAAAAGCAGTCGTAAAAGAAAAGTTCATATCATCACAGGCCTATCTCCAAAAACAAGAACAAGCCAAAATAATAATAATAATAATAATAATAATAATAATAATAATAATAATAAAATAAATAACCTAATGATTCATTTTAAAAATCTAGGAAAGGAAGTACAAATAAAGCCTAAAATCAGCAGAAAGAAATAATCAAAATGAGAGCAGAAATAAACAAAATTCAAAACAAAAGATAAATGTTAAAAAAACTAAATACAACAAAGAGTTGGTTCTTTGAGAAGGTTAATAAAATTGACAAAGCCCTGGCTAGTCTCACTAAAAAGAGAGAGAGAGAGAGAGAGAGAGAGAGAGAGAGAGAGAGAGAGAGAGAGAAAGGACACAAATGAACAAAATCAGGAATGAAAGGGCAATTATGACAGACACTGCAGAAATATAAAAGATTATACAGGAATACTATGCAAAGGTATATAGCACCAAATTTAATAACCTGGAAGAAATGGACTGGTACTTAGAAAAATACAACTTTCCTAGACTGAATAAAGAAGGTCTGGAAAATCTAAACAGACTGATCAGGAGTACAGAAATTGAAAAAATTATCAAAAACTACCAAAAAGTAAAAGCCTGGGACTAGATAGTTTCACCAGGGAATTCTACCAAACATTCAAAGAAGATTAAATACCTAATTCTCCTCAAACTCTTTCAAAAAATCAAAGAGGAGGCAATACTTTCCAACTAATTTTATGAGGTCAATATTACCCCGATACCAAAGCCTGGTGAAGATAACACACAAAAAAGAAAACCACAGACTAATATCTATCAACACATGCAAAAATCCTAACTAAGATATTAGCGAACCAAATACAGCAACATATTAAAAAGATTATACACCATGATCAAGTGGGCTTCATCCCAGAGGCACAGAGATGGTTCAACATATGTAAATCGATTAATGTGATACACCACATAAACCAATTTAAAAAATAAGAATCATATGATCATACCAATAGATGCAGAAAAAGCCTTCAACAAGATACAGCAACCATTTATGATCAAAACACTTCATAAAATTAGTATAGCAGGATAGTACCTTAACATAATAAAGTCCATATATAACAAGCCCTCAGACAACATTATACTTAATGGTGAAAAATTAAAAACCTTCTCTTTAAGATCAAGAATAAGGCAAGGCTGTGCACTATCACCACTCTTATTCACTATAACATCGGAGGTCCTAGTGAGTGCAATCAGGCAAGAGAAAGATACGAAAGGTATCCAGATAGAAAATGAAGAAGTCAAACTGTCATTGTTTGCAGATGACATGATTCTCTCCATGGAAAACCCTAAAGACTCCACAAAAACATTAGTGGAAACAATAAACAGATATGTAAAGTTTCTGGATGCAAAATTAATGTTCAAAAATCTATAGTGTTACTATAACTAATAATGAAGTGTCAGAAAAAGAAGTGGAAAAAATAATTTCTTTGCAATTGCAACAAAAAGAATAAAATACCTAGGAATAAATCTAATGAAACATGTGAAGGACCTATACAATGAAAACTACAACTCTATTAAAAGAAATGAAAGAAAATACAGAGAAATGAAAAGATTCTGTGTGGTTGGATTGGAAAAATTAACATAGTTAAAATGACCATATTACCTGAAGCATTATACAGAATTAATGCAATTCCCATCAAAATCCCATCTGCTCTTTTATTTTTTTTAAATAAATAAAACAAAAAATAATCAGATTTGTAAGGAAGCACAGAAGATCTCACATTGCCAAAGCCATCCTGAGAAAAAAGAACAAGGCTGGAGTTATCACTCTGCCTGACTTCAAATTATACTACAAAGTGACAGTAATCAAAACGGCACGGTATTGGCAGCAAAACAGACACACAGACCAGTGGAACAGAATTGAGAGTCCAGAAGTAAACTCATATTTATATGGGAAAATAATTTTTGACAAAAAATTCAAAACCATACAATGGAGAAAGAAAAGCCTCTTCAATAAATGATGCTGGTAAAACTGGAAAGCCACCTGCAAAAGAATGAAACTCTAATGGTCACAGGTACCTGAATACCCATTGGCTGGGAGGAATGTTCACGAGATTAAATTCAGAATAACCATCTCTGGAGAAAAGGGATTAGGGAGAGTAATCCCTTGTATGGTAATCCATACAAGAACACCAAGCAAAAGCTATATTTCTAATATTATAGAATCTTAAGGACTTTTTTGTTTTGGAACATATGAATAACAAGGCAATAGTGTTCATAGAAAATGTTCCTTGAATGTAGGGACTGAGTCATATTTGCTCTTAGCACCAGAGAGTAGCACATTCTGTGAAATATGGTAGGCTCACAATACTGTTTTTTGAATAAAATCTATATCCAATTTGCACTGATGTTCACTCAGGAAAGCTGAAGAAAGAATCATCGTGTATAAAAAAAGACAATTAACTGAGTTTAACAACTATCTTTTCTTATATTCTTGAAGAGAAGGAGGGATAAGTGAACAAGTACTGACTTAGAACAATAAACTATCACTATCTATACAAACCCAGAAAATCCTGGTGTCAATTTTTTGAAAGGGAAACATGACATTATTGGCCATTTTTAGAGACAGGACATGAAGTAGAGAGATAGACAGTTTTGAAATTGTTAATATCTAAGACATGATTCACCAAAATACTTTATTCTATTGCAGTTTTGTACACATAAGATTCAGAGCTTCCTGAAGATCACCAGCTCTTGTGTGTGCCCATGAAAACAGACTTCTAGCCCTTGGATCACAGAGTGTTTGGGGACTCTATTGTGCTGGTCCTTCAGTTTCAGTAAATCTCACCTTACCTTCTAGACGCTCACACTCTTACACACAGATCGCTGACCCATTTTGTTTCACGAAGGGGTACACAGATACCTTATTATTCAGGTTAAAGTGGGCCCCGTGGTAACAGTGTACCTAACTGGTTATGTGTAGATAGCACTTTTAAATTAGAAACATGTAAAATACACTAGTATAGCTTTTTGACTTACCTTAGTTATTAATTACTTTTTAGTCACGTATCTCTTTGAAAGCCTAATAAAAGCCCATGTACTATCTTTCCAGAAAAATTATCATAAGAGTACAGGCTCAATATTTTTCAGGCACATAATTTGAAGACATTTATAGATACTTCTGATGGAGAACCTTAAAGATTTCACATCAAAAATCTCTGGAAAAGGAATCATGGGGGGAAGACTTTTATGAAGTAAATAATTATTCCATAATCAATCCACCAATGTGTATAATTATCACAAGGGTTGCAACTCAAATGTCTATGAGGGTCAGACAGGAAATCTAAATGAGTGACTCAGAGAAGACCTTAGAAAACAGAACAGGAAACAGTATGAATATAGAAACCTGGTGGTTTTTCGCCCCCTGCAAAGACAGCTGCTAATCAATCCCAACCACTTGCAGGCATGTAGGTTCAGTATTGCCAGAATTTCAATTTTTACAAAAAAGCATCTGGATTTTATTACATTTCCTGTTTTTTTTTTTTTAGCAGACTATACAAGCAAACAAAACACGACTAAACTTCACTTGATAACATTTTATAAAAATTTTTAAATGTGCAGAAAAGAATTACACACGGAATACTCAAATACTCACCACTTAGTTTCTGCAGGAAACATTTGGCTCATTTGCTTTATCACATATCTATCCATCCCTCTACCCATTCATCGTCCATTTTAATTTTTATGCATTTCAATGTAAGTTGCAGACATTAGTACATTTCCTTTGAAACACTTCCAGCTGCTCATTTTTCGTCTCTAATTTAACCTATTTTTATTCATTTACCTGAATGCACGTGTGTCTGTGTATATGCACATACCCATATGTGTATTTTAAATGAAGCTTCTCTGTCATTCGTACACATTTTGAAATATGAAATAGTTAAACTTGTAATGCCACTGCACTGCTGTGAGTAGAACCAATGCTTGATGGTATTACATAAGAATTGCTATGTGGTGGGGGTGAAGTGGGTGAAGTGGGGGAATGATTTGAGAGTTCTAAATCCATTTTTGGCTCAGATCCAAATCTGGGATTTATTCTTTCTGCTGAGTAAAAACAACCTTCCCATAGTCACAAAGAGAATGCAAAATACTGTATGGAAGGAAGACTGTGCAGATCTCAGAAACCACTGACCAGATAACAAGGTGTGCAAACTAAGGAGACAGAAAGAAATGATAAGCCAAAGGACCACATAACCAGACAAGCCATTACTATGGTAATTAGTGCCAAATATTTTGCTGGCTATATTGGAGAGAAGTTAAGTCTTCATTAAGTAGCAAAATAAATACACACAATAAAAGTTAAATGTGTATAGTCACATGCTGACGGTAACTTCATGCACTGTGCCAAACAGAGTGTTAAGTGCTTTGTCATGTCTTAATATTTTAAAGAACATCAAAATCAGATTATGAGGTAGATACACATCTCAGTTAGCAAATCTTATATCCCCAAAATCACATTGTTAGGAAGTGGCAGAACTAAGATGTGAACCTTGGTCTGTCTTGTTCAAACATTCTCCTAACACAGTATTATACTGTGAATCCTCTAAAACATTTCAATACTGGGAACAAGAGCCTTGGGAACAGACTATGACTAGGATCTGCCACAAAACTTGTGGGACCTGGTGCAAAGTGAAAATGCAAGTTCCTTTGTTAAAAAATTACTAAGAATTTCGAGACAGAGACAGAAGAGCATTAAATAAAGCTTGAAGCCCTTCTATGCTTGGGGCCCTGTGTGACTGCACAGGTTACGTGTCCATGAAGCCGGAGTTGGATATGCCATTACAATATGGAACTGAGACCCACAGAAGGTCATTTACAAAACATGAGCCAGACAAAAGAATAGGAATCCAGCACAGACCAGAAGAGAGAACATGTGTCAGCCCCCCAGCCTCTTTAGCAAACTGGAATTGTAAATTTATATAGGAAACACATTTCATTGTATTTGTGGGTTTATGGCATATAGATTATGTAGTAAAATGTATGTAGAACTCAATGCATAGTGTGATTTAAATATTTTTTGACTTATTGTTTCATAAAGTTCTTAAGTGAAACAATTATTCCAGTGTGGCTCTAGTGAGTTCCTGGGACTGAGTTCCTTTTGTCTATTACTGTCAAGATTTTGGTGTTCCAGGGGGTTGAAATAGATGAACCTCCATGCCTCATTCCCACATTTTTCCAGACTGCCTTGCAGATGCAGATTTGCCAGGCTTATTGTGTGACTTCAGTCCCAGAGGATGTCATATATGCCATACACGACTTTTGCATAATCTCCTGTTGCCCTCACACACACTAAATCAATCTTGATCTTCTGAGGTCAAGATCCATTTGTGCAGAAGTGACTTAAAGATATAGGAGGGCAGTGAGTCTTTCCATGTGGCGCATGCAGATAAACAAAGCTCTCCCTAGACAGAACAGTGAAGCCATCAAATAGTTTCTTGCGTTCAAATAGCTTCTCTCTGCCTCCCCACTCACTCACTGGTCATTCCTCGCTCATTGCATGAAGTGTCCTCAGAGGATCTTTGGTCTGAGGTCCCACTATTCCTTTACCCCTTTTAGATTGGCCCTTTGCCCCTCAAACCCAGATCTGACTCTTTTCTCTCTTCTCAACAAGTCTTAACTTGATTTTCTTCTTTTCCTCAGAATTTTCTTGTGATTGGCCAGGTGGAGATTAATCTCATGCGTTAATTTGAACTAAGACAAATGGCAAACACTAAATTGATGGATTGGCGCTTATGTTTTAATGACTTAGCTCAAGGATGAGTATGAGAGAGCATCAGGTACCAAGGCCAAATCTTTGTAAGAGAGACACCAACAGAGGGGCTATGTCGGCTGCCTTCGACTTACATGAACAATATTGTACTTATTTTACCAAGAGGCTGAAAGTCCTACTCTCTGAAAAACAACAGGCAATTAATATTTGTGTACTGTTACATGAAAATTTAAATGATATACTTTTTTGCTAATCAAATGAAGTTAAAGTAATGAATGTTGTTGAGGATGAAGTGAAATTGACACTCATGTAGTGCAAGGGTATAAATTGTTGCATACTTTCTGAAGAAACTTAGCAGTTTGATGGTAATGGTTAAACCACACACACACATGCACACACATATATACACGCACACATTATATATAATATGTTATACATGTATACACATAAGTACCTATATGTAAATAAAATATTTGAAGTACTTATATGAAGGTCAATAATTCCCTGTACAGTCTGGCCCTGTCTACCGCTCCAATCTCATGTCCCACCTTCTCTTTCAAGCTCTGAGTCTTCACACTGGCTTCTCTCAGCTCTTCAATACACCTCATGTTCTTCCCGTCAGGGAGCTTTGTACATGTTCTTCTTTTTTCTTCTTTTTTCCTGGGAAGTTCTTTATCCCTCTTTGATTAATTAATTTCTGCCAATCTCTCAGATCTCAATTTAAGAGTCACCTCCTCATGAAGCATTCTCAAATCACAGCTATGCTCCCCCCAACTCCATAAGTCAGATGGGTTCCCTTATCTTCTGCTTTTGGGTACTTCATTCCTTTCCTTGTGACACTTAGCCTAGTAAGTAATGACACTCTTCATGTGTTATTATTCATATCTCCCTTTGTGCACTATAAACTCAAAGAGAGTAGGTTTGTGTTTACCTTTCCATCTCCAGTGCCTAGTAAAAGTCCTGGTTTTAGAATGTGCTCAAGAAATACTGATTAAATAAATGAATAGTGAGATTATGATCCATTTTTATTTTTCCTCTGTGCTTTCTTGTATTTTTAAAATTACAATGATCATGTGATATTTTTTATAATAAAACAAAAATCAAAAAATAGCTTTTCATTCTTTTTGAGGCTGCAGCTGTCCTCTGCAGAGCCTGCTGTCTTTGGCAGTGATTTCTCTGACTGCTTTGCTAGCTCATGCCATGGAACAGAATTATGCTGCATTGCCTGAAGTTCTATCCAAGATGGGGTAATTTTTCCCTGCCCATCATCTTTGGGTTATTCGCTATAAAGCAGGTGATTTGGAATCCTGCCGTTATCTATCTCCTACCCTCAGGATTGCAGCCTGGTGGCTTTCATGACTCAGCAAATGACCCTTTAACAAAGCTGCAGGCTAAGCCTGTCTTGCCAACTAATGACAACTCAATGAGATTTTACTGAGTCCAAGTCCTGCGGTAGTGTCTAAGGATATATTTCTTGGCATGAAACCCTCTCACATCATTCTAATCCACTTCCCTATATTCAGAATATAGTCATGACTTTTTGTTGAGTCAAACTCAAGCTTTTTCAGGGAATTAATACGAGTGATGTAATAGCTTCACCTTAAGACTCAAATTCTTTTTTTATTTCTACAAACTGACAGCATAAATGAAATTACGGTTTTAGCTAAATGAGAATAATTTCTCTATATGGTGCTTCAGGTGGCATTTAAGATATTTTTAATACTTCCGTAGGCAAGTTAAAAAAATCTCATCAGTCTGCAAACATTTTACCAGCCTTCACAATGTTCACCTACACATTGAAACATTACAAGGAGAATTTGTCATTTCAAATCCTTTCCAGAATGAGTTGAGAAATAAATGTGGGTGGGGCATCAGAAGAGAGATGGAGACCCCTCAGTCTGAAGAGGTATCATTCTGGGAGTTTGAGTATTTTCCACTGTTGTTTAAGTTCTCACTTCTTCATGGCCAGATTTATCTTTTCTCAGACTGTGAACTCACATTAAGTGACAATGTTGTAGCACAAAGCCTTGTTTTTGTGTCTTAGATCTCTAGATATGCTGCAGAAATCAGCATTCTAATGCCATTAAATATTTTCATGAAATGTGGGGGTAATGAGTAGCTATTGATCAACAGAATAGCATCTATATTAGGATGAATGTGGCAGCAGGCAAGTTGCATTTATCTGGCGTTGAGATGAAAAGCTGATTATACAGCTGAGGGCAAATGAGGTGGAAACATCTTAGAGATTTGCTGGCAGTGTCCTACATTTCAGAGGGATGTGATCATTGGTTTCATGTTTAATGCTTCCCATGGACAGCCTTTCTCTTTCTATAGATTGTTTTTTTTGAGGTTGATATAAATCTAACAAAATCTATCCTTGAGAATGTTGTATTCATAAATTTCCTGTCAGGGAAAACAATATTACCATCAGTGATCCTGTGGTAGGCACTCTGGAATAAATTTGTCATCCCCCATCCAAGACAGAGGAGGGCACTGAGGTCCAGATTGGTTAAGGTGATTTGGGCCATATAACTAGTGAGAGTGATGAAATGTTTGCCTCTTTCTAGAATTATTTACTATGCTGTCATATCCTGTCAGAGCACAGTTCTTTTCTGTGGTAGGGTAAAGGCCATTCCCCTGGAGAGTGCTCTCTTGGGTGCTCTTCTTGTCTGTTCCCTTCAGACCTCCAGGAATTCACTTGTAGTGTCTCACCTTCATTTTTACTCCAGCTGGTCTCTCCTTGACATCCATACACAGGTTCTATAGATGTCTGTTCCCTAACGTCAATTCTTCGCTAAAAGAAGCTCCTTGCTCCTGACTGGTCCTATAATGGGACTTTGGGGGCAACAGTTGGTGTCACCTGCCTTATCCCATTATCTTTTTTCCCCCAACTCAATCTGCATCCTTCCAAATGGAATCATCACAATGTTTGTGTTCTTGTTTCTATATGGTTGTTTTTTCTGCTTCTTTTTTGACTACTTCTCCTGATTTTCTAGGTCACACATTAAAGTTATCCATCTCAGGGAAGGACTGAGATTCAGTTAAACAAAGCAGATCACTTATCATATGCAAGGCATTGCAGGTGTAAAAAGGTAAACCTCAGCCAATCCACTACTACGGAGTTGCTTTCAGTCTAGAGGAAATGAATATATCTGTAGCCCTTTACGGGAGACAAGAGAATAAGAGAAGTACAAACAACACGTTACAGAAGCACAGAGTTGGAAATGAATTCTGACAGGGAATGAGAGAAGGCTTGAGGGAGGACGTGGTTTATGAGCTGGAGTTTAATGATAGAAAGATCTACTTATCTCATTCTTAGAAAGGGAGCACTTAGTGGTTAAACTATGATATCTGTGGCTTTCATTGACTGTAGAAGATTGTAACAGTAGGACTGGAAGCTTCAGGCATAGGACCTACCTGAATTTAGAGCCTGGTTTAGTTTCTCTTTCTCCCTTTCAGGAAAGGGATAGTTTAATCTTTTGAGAGAAGTCTGAATTAGTGATCTGTGGGCAGTAACATTTCTTGCTGTTCAAGGTATTGGTAGAAGCGTAAGTGAATATGTGCATTGTAGACCTTTCCCTCCTTCTTTCCCTCCCTCCCCCACCCAGTTCAAGGTCAGGAGCAAGCCTCTTTGAGCAGTAAGCTGCTGGAGTTATTAAATGCATTTCACACAAGACAGACAATCCTAAAACTTTAGTGCATAGGTATCACTACAGAATCTTTTATTAAAATGCAGATTCTGATTCAGTAGGTCTGGGGTAGACCTGAGATTCTGCATTTCCAATAAGCTTCCAGGTGAGGTCAATCCTGCTGGTTTTCTGACCACACGTCGAAGTTAAGGTTTCTCTCTCTCTCTCTCTCTCTCTCTCTCTCTCTATATATATATATATATATATATATATATATATATATATATATATAATTTTTTTTTACTAGATATGTAGTAAGAGGCAATGAAAGGAGTTTGGGAATGGATGGGGAGATGAAGCCCCGAGTAGGCAAAAATCATCCTTTATATTTTCTTGGTTTCGTTTAGAAAGTAGGGCACTTTGTTAAACAAATTGACCAAATTGAGTATTTAAAAATTCATAGGCACTGCCTCATATATTTCATATATTTCAGAGAGGGGTGCATTTCTGTGGAAATTATTAGAGACAGCTTCTTCCCTTATGAAGGCAAGGATGGTATAATATAAAATTGCGGGTTTCCAGGTCAGATGGATTTGCAATTAAGACATTTTCTCAACTGTGTAACTTCAAGTGAGTTGTGTTCTCTAGCCTGTTTCCTCATCTGTGAAATGAGGATAATACCCTGTTGAGTGGTTGTGAAAACTAGCAATTATGCTTATAAAGTGACCTCTTCAAGTCTGATCCAGATTGTGTTGTGCTTCTCTTGAGGTCAGGAAATGGGTTTTATTGAAATGGATATCCCCAGAGTCTAGTACAGCATCTCACATATAGTTTATTAGACACTTGGTAGCTTTATTAATGAGGAGCACATACAACCTTAAATGTCGACATCACTAACTTGCTAGTGTATATTTTTGTACTGATCTATAACCTTATAATTTTTTTCAATATAAACTTTTATTTCACAACTCTGTCATAATTCACTTTCTAGTAAGATGTATAATGAGGACATAGTTAAAATACTGAGAAAGCTAGATGCTGGGTATCTTCCAGGCAGGCGCAAAGGTGTGGTCACTCCAGGGCTGATAATAACCTTATAATTTATTTATATTTTGTCTTTATAATAGCCTCTTTGGGAAATCTTTTTCTTCTTTCTTTTAAACCACCTACTGCACATTCCTCCTTCCCAAGCTTAGAGCAAATACACATTTCCCAGTTTGATTAAAAGTCAGAATAGGATTTCTGAATCTCTTTAGAAAGCTTTTGAAACAACGCTGGAATGAGACGTGGGGCTATATGCTCTTTTTTCTTTCTAGGACTACGCTCTTATGTCCATATCATTTTGTTGGTTTACTTTAAAAGGTTTCCACTTCACCTACCCTCTATTGTGAGGCCCAGACCTCATGAACTCCTGGCTGGCAAAGGCCCTAGCTCATTGTTTCGCCCAAACCAATTTAGTTCTTATCTCCAAGGAGTCAAAGTAATTTATCACCAGCCAGCGGTTCTGATTAAGGAGCTTGCTCTTGGGTTTTCCTCCTCGGCTCCTTCCAGCACTCACAATCGTGAATGGCTAAGCTGAGGTACCAGGGCTGGGGCCGCTGACCCGACAAGCAGCGCGTGGGCCGGGGGCACAGAGCTGTGGGGTCTCTGAGGCGTGAGAACCTCGAGAATCACGGGTTGCAGGGACCTTTCCTGGATCGCTTTGACAGGTGCCGGACCCAGGTAAGCCGAGCGGGTTGGCTGTTGCTGTCGACCTTCGACCTAGACTACCGACTACCGCCTCCATCCCAGGCGCCTGGACGCGCTTAGCCCGATAACCTCGCCGCGCCCGACCCGGGCCCAGCGGCTCAGCTGCTGATTGGACACCGTGACCCCCCGCCCCGCCTTGCCATCCGCCCGCCCCAGGGCCGCTGCGCATTCCCATTGGTCGGAAACGCTGCCTATCAGGGCACAGCTCCCCTCCCCCAAACAGCCCGCCGGGCGGGCGCGTGCTGAGGAGGCGGGACCTGGGGCGGGGCCTTCGCGGAGGCCGGCGCCGCGGCCGCCTCGGCGTCGGCCTCTGGACTCGAGCGCAGCATCCTCGCGGCTGCTGCACCTGGTCAGGTAAAGAGAGACTTGTCTGTCCTGCTGGCGGGCTGCCCCGCCTCGGCTCCTTCCCGACCCGAGGCTGCCCGCTCGCCCCCCGGGGCTTCGGGGCTCGCGGAATGAGGCACCAAATCTGTTCCGCCCGCTTCCTATCTCCGGACTCCTCTCCATCCTCCCGCTGCTTCTGCTCCCCAGCCAGGCAGTTCCGAACTGCGTCGGTGGGGCCCCGAGGGTCACCCTAACGCTCCTTACTACAGAACTGTCTGTCGTTGGCTCTCAGGTCCCGGTCCTCCTGACTAGCCAGTGCAGCCTCATGCCCAGGTTGGCACAGGGAGGGTGGACTACGGGCAGGAGGGCGGGCGGGCGAGGGAGGGATGCCGCGCTCTCTTTTGACGCTGGATAGGTTTAGTTCAGACGTTTGGGAACGGAAGCAGCTTCCTAATTATGACAGGTAATGACTACAGAGATATCTGTTGCTACTTCATGCTTATGTTTGTAGGTGATAGTCATCATCACAGTTTTCTTCTTGCATCGTCATCATCATCATCATCATCATCATCACCACCACCACCACCACCACCACCACCACCACCACCTCCAACACCATCTTTCTCTTCCTTCATCAGAGCTCCTCCAGTTCCGCAAAGGCAGACTCTGTTCAGCAATGTAAGTGCTGACCTCCAAAATGACAAGCAACGCCCTTGCCCCCTGATGCCAGAGCCAGGTCCTCATTTAACTTAAGGACTAGTAGCTGGGAGCAGGGTGCTAGTTGGGGGGGAGTTTCTTTATCTCCATGTGCAGCTGAGATTGCCACAGAGAACCCTGTGTTTTTAATCGTCCACATTGATGTTTGCTGACTCTTGGAGAATTTGACATTGGCACTCACACATTCCTGATGGACTGAATGTAGAGTCCTAGACCTGTAGTGCAGACCTGTGCAATATAGGTGCTTCAGTCATGGAAAGGTCGATGTCCAGATCCAAGCCTTTAAGAAGACCAGGTCAAGTAGCTTAGCATCTGACTTCCTTCCACTGTGGCTCCAGTTGTACTAAAGAATGATTCATGTGTGCATATGGGATGTGTGTCATCATGCGCTATGCCACCTTAGGGAATCTAAGTTCCTGGGAGAGAGAATTATATTGTATTGTCTACAACAGGTAGTGTCTTATGGGCACACCATTGGGATTCACAGCCCTTGCTCAGCTGTTCTTAGGGCTTACTACAAAATCATTTGGATCTTAGACTTACGAACCTTTTTTTCATGAGGGCAAACAGTTAAGCTGAGAGTTGCATACCAGATTAATAGTCATTGTGGAAGGTATTGCTTTAAAAGTGTTAACAAAAGTCCCAGGTCTTCTTGGTCAGAGATATCTAATCATTAGTTAGTTTCCTTTTTCTCAACTGTGTTCACAGCTCAGATTTTAGATATTCTTTATGAACTAGGGAATAATGGTCCCAATGAAGGGAAACAATAGATAAAAGTTGGGAGGCAATATATCTTAGTGGTTAAACTCATAAACCTGTCACGTGGGTTCAAATCCTGGACCAACCACTTACTAGTTGAGTGATTTTGGCAAATCACTTATTCTTGAGCTTTAGTTTCTTGTTTATAAAATTGAGATAATATCACCTGCTCTATAGGGTAAGTTGTTAGGATTAAATAAGGTAATATAGTTAAAATGCTTAGAGTTCCTGCCACATAGTAAGTGGGGGAATGGTAACCGTTAATAATACTTGTCAACAAAGACAATAAAGGCCAGTGTTCTGTCCCTAAAGTATGTATTATTTTCTGTTGTCTTTCTCCATCCTTTTAGGTATTAAAACTGATGCTAATGAGGCATGGCAGTCTTCAGGTTTCTCGTAGGACTCCATCTTAGAGGGGTACCACTGATTGAAGCCACTGGTTGTTGGACAGACATTTGTCTCTCCAGCCTGAACAAATTTTTAGCAAGCTTTATTAAGATACATTAAAGAAGCAGTTTTAGAGAAAATTTGTGGGCCTGTCCTAGGCTGCTCTTTTCTCCTGGATCTTCAGTGCTCTGACTTGGTAAATTATGCTTTTTTTACACACTGGTGAATGCATTGGCTTCTGCCCAGGAGAAGCAAAACTGCTTTTCTTCAAATGTCTCTGAGAATTGAAAAAACTCTAACATGGAAGAACTTGTGTTTTATAATATTTTTCTTCTCTAAGAATAATATATTTCTCTTTGCCCATGTAGAAAACAGCAAGTGATTACTGAATATCTATGTGGTTCAGTATTTTCATTTTAGAAAGAGAGGTTAACAGTCTTATCTGTTCTTTGAAGATACCTTGAATTTAGAGTATATTGTCAGTTATATTAATTAGGATCACTTATGTTGTATGGGATAGAAACCATGCAGAAAGAATCCTAAGCAAAAATGAGCATGTTGGGCTGAATCATGAACAGATTCTAATGTCTTGGTGAGGAAGCTGGGCTACCCAAAGCTGGGTCCTGAGATTCAAATGCTTTTCCTGTTGATAACTTGTTTTGTCTTTCTGTCTCTGTCTCTTTCAGTTCTGTCTTTTATTGCTGTTCTTTCTGTGTCTTGGCTTTATTTTTTCACGTCAGACCTTGTCCTCTCAGTGCCTTCATAAGCTCTAGAATCATATTCATCTAGCTCTGTAACCCAATGATAGCTTCCTTCTCTAATGACAAGGTGAATCTAAGGAAATAGCTGTGATTGCTCTGTTCATAGACACAGGCTTAACCCTGTTTTGACCAAGGTAATGGAGTTCTGTTATTGGCACTATCATTGTCTGAGGTTGGATCTCATATATTGGTCCTCCTCCTTCTAGACGTAAAATTGGTGGAACTGTCCCCAAAGGAAGAGGAAGGGAAAAATAGGAACAGATTGGAATTTGATATGATGATAGTAAACATTCTTGATAGAGGATTCAGAAACACTTTTTTTCAACCTCATATATGGTGATTCAAAATCTAGTTGTGGTCTACATCCATGCCACCCTATATATGCCTGATTTTGTCTGATCTCAGAAGCTAAACAAGGTCGGGCCTGATCAGTACTGGATGGGAGACCACCTAGGAATATCAGGTGCTGTAGCATTAAAAAAAATATATAAGATAGCAAGTGTTTCCTCAGCTTCTATCTTCTCAAAGTCCAGTTGTGTTCAAGCTTTGTAGTTGTGCATGTCATTCCAGATAAAGGTGTGTTTTAGATGAGCTTGCCTTTAATGGTTTTCTTATTAAAACTTTACTTGTGCAACTGTGAGGATTTATTGGTGATATTTAATAATATATCTTGATCCCACTTTTGACAGATCGTGTTTGGGGGTTACTCATACTCTGGGATTTAGTTTTAACAGGAGTCATTATTTTTAGATGTACATAGTCTCTTGTCTTAAAAATCAGCTTCATTCTCAGCAGGTCCTAGCTTGTGTGTTGACAGAGTTATAACCATTAATCTGATTTGCTTGATCTTGTAGAGATGCTAAACCATGGGAATTGTATCCTCATGGAGCAAACATGAGCTTGCACCAACAGGCTGGTCTTGTGAGGGAACTGAAACATCCCTGTGTTTAGTGTCTGTGCAGAAGTGCTGACAAAGCAGTCATCTGTGTGCTCTGTAATATGATAATTATGAAAGTAGAAAGATGGAAAGAAGGCTACAAATCTCTTTACCTTGTCAACATATAGAAGGAAAGGTTCTGAGAATTGGAGCATTTTCTCCCACCTAGGTTTCTTGAGTTCCCTGGCTAGATGTAAAACATATCCCTTAGTAATCTGCATTTCTTTATTTGTTCAGGCTTTGATTATATAATGCCGTGGCATATGTATGAGGCTGAGGAAGGGGGAAAGTTTGTCTTCTCTAAGGCCCCTCAATTCACCACTTTCCTGAAATGACCAAGACCTCTGTAATTCACATCTGCAGGAATCAGGCTACTAGCTGTTTGTTTGTTTGTTTTTGTTGTTGTTGTTTTAAACCAATTCATCTATTTCCTTACCTCAATCAAAACCCACCCGTATTATGTTCCATTTTATGAGGGCTATCCCTATTTCTCTTTCTAAAGAGTCATAGATTACTGTTAAAGACCAACATCTTTTAGATTGAACACTTTCTTACCTTGGTCTTCTGTGTCACAGGCTATTGGGAGACATATTTTAGAGGTAAGCAGGACTTTTTTTAATATAACAAACAGAAGTTTATTATGTGCTACACGTTTACATATGGGAGTACCCAGACATGAGTAACCCCAAGGGGTGGTTAGAACTTGGGCTTAAATACTATGTTAGGCTAAAGGAAAAGGAGTTTTAGGCTTCTCTGTAGGTGAAGCAAGTTATGGAAGGTGACCAGAAAAAGTATAGCAAGGATTATTTAGTAAGTTTGTTATACAGATTTAAGTCAGTATCTCCTCCATCAATAAGAGTTTTTAAGAATTCTCCTCTTCTTGGTCTGGGAGGAATTACTTTTTACAAATGGAGATATCTTTATAAATGTAAATTTCCTTTGCAAAAGGAAAACTTGTGCACTGCTTTTAGAGCTTTTCTTGCGTCTCCTGGTTCTCCATGGCCTTTAGCTCAGAAAATCCATATGCTAAAGAGGCATATTTTGGGGTAATGTATTCTGGTACCCCTCATTCTGCCCTTTGAAACTACCTCCCCACTCCTGGAAGCTTCATGAATCAAAAGCCAAGCTGGTAGCTATAAAGAGATTGGGGTTAGGGTTTGCAAGATGAGAGCTCTGCAAAGGAGGAGAAAAAACAAATGTGGATTAGAATAAAGATGGGAAAGCAGAAAATGGCAAATTTAAATGCGTTGCTCATCTCATTGAATCACCCTCTTCAATCCTGGGAATAAGTCAGTCCAGTTGAACTGTTATGTCTCATTTCAGGAGGCAGTGGTGTAGGAGGGAGTTAGGGGTGCACCTATGCTAGGCCTTTATGTAATATATAAAAACAAAATTAAACTGAGTAAATTTGAAGGTCTAGTTAGCTTTGTTCAGTGGTTCATGAATTAGGCAGCATCCCATCTGACAAATGGAATGGAGCTCTGAGGAGCTGCAGGAAAAGGAAGACTTTTATAGGCACAAGGAAGCAGGGCAATGAAGTTATTCCAGCAAAGAATGAATTGTTTCAGGCAAGGTCACCTTCCTTTTGGGAGACAACAGTGATCTATCAGGTACATTACCTCACTAGTGCTGACCAGATAATTGCAGAATGACTGGTTAAGATTATAGTCCTAGGAGAAGCTGAAACTGCCCTTAGGTTAGGTATTAAATCTTGGTTTGGTGATGTGGGCCTTAGCACAAGTGACTCCATTTTGGGCCTTTTTTTTTTTTTTTTTTTTTATAACATAATGTGAGTAATCAGGCACTTAATAGGGGAGTTTCTATGGAAACAAAAGAAAAACACAGGTTAATGGTTGGAACAAACTATTTTCCCAGTTTTTTAGTCCAGAATGAAGTCAGTCGAGATTTCTATATGTTGGCCTCAAAACATCCTTAGATGCTGGAGTGAGGACAGTTTGACGAATTTCTCAGATTGCAGTTCGAATATCTTTGGTGAAGGCATTGCATGTTCCAGCGAACTTTCTGAGTGACCTATACAACAACTGGAACTCAGGATAGCAGGACTTTTTAATACTCACATTGGTCATCAGGATCTGGATATTAATGAACAAGTAGTAAGTGCAGCCAGAAAGCTAATTGGGGAATATAGATTAGGCTTTAAAGCAGGGCAGGAAACTCTCTTGTTGCTACTGTGAAGGTACTAATATTAATTACCCAGTAGGAGTACTCTAGTGCAGGTGTTTGTGAAAGAAGTACAGAGAACACGAGATGACCTGCAGAGCAATATTTTAAAAATCCTTCTAACAGAGCAGTTTGTGGGTGTTCTTTAGCTCTGGTTGCCTTGTTTTCACTCACATGAGTATCTGTCCACACTAATCCATGCTCAGATGCTTTCTCTAATGATTTCTTTTATTAAACATGGAAGAAAGAATATAGGGATTTCTGAGAGACCCCAGAACCTGCTTTCTTATTAGGAGAAACTAACCACAGTGATCCACTCACCATGGTAATTTTGAGAAGCTGTAGTTTCCAAAACTTCAACATTTGCACATTTCATTGTTCCAATGAAATTCTCTTTAAGAATGACATCATCCATGACTGAGAGAAAACTCATCTCGGCACCATACCAATCGATGATCATGTACTTTTTCATGGTCCCCAAGAGCTCTTTCCAGTGTCGGCTTCTCTAAGTATTCAGGAACAGCTTGTCTGCTCTTCTAAGTTTAGATTGCTGAGCTAGGATGGGGAAAGTATTTTGGAATGGCAGTTGCTATTTTAGCATTTTATGATCTTTCTCCTCTGTGAGAATTATATCTGGGAAAATATTGTTATGTTAAATGTGTTCATTTCCTAGGAGGCAGTAAGTAAAATCTTAATCACCATTTCCAAAGTGTGCTTTGCTGCTTTGATCTGTTCACTGACTGAAAGCTCATCCCTATAGTCTTGGCCCTGTGAGTATTAATAAAGTCAATTTCTCACTGTTATACTATGGAGTCTCTATAACTTTACATTCTATACTGAGAAAAATGCCCTATAAATCTATTCCAAGGGCAGGCAGTGAGCATGAGTTATATGTTCCCTTTGTGTCCATCATGCACTTAAAACAAGAGATTCAAGCTCCTTCTCTTGGTTACTTAATCTGTCAGTAGGTATCTCTGGGCAGTATATAGGTGGTATTATACCTCTTGTACAGATGAGCAAATCAAGGCTCAGAGAAGTCAATGTACTTGCTTCAGAGTATGGCAGCAAATGGAATCTGGGTAATATTTACTCTGCCTGCTGGCTTTGCATTCTACCTTCTGTCTTATGCCCTACCTAGTAAGCCACAGAGGACATTCTTGGGTTAAAAAGAATTTTAAACCTTCAAAGCAGGCTAAACCATAAATATAGTGCAGTATTCTGGGTATGGATGTAATGAAAAGTAAGAGTTGTTTTTTTCAGGCATTAACATGATTATCCGTTCTCTTTTTAGATTAAAAACAGCCACTTTAGAAATTTTTCTAAGCCTACCTCATATTCAGAAGGCTTTGTAAATAATTTTTTAACAGCCCATAGTTCTGTAGAAAACAGAATTCATTGATAGACTTGGCATCTGTCCTGTCCCCATTTGCCAGTCTCTCTTTCTCCTTTTATCTCTGTTTCTATTGTAGCATCTTCTACTTAAGGAGACCAACCGGACTTTCGAATCCACTCTTACCCACTAAACCAACAAATATGACTAGAACATATCACAAGTAATAGGGGCTATTTGGCTTCTTTTGTCAGTGTCACTTTCTAATTTGTCATAGCTGGTCTCAATTTCTTTTAAGCTCTGAAAATATAGGTTAATCCTAGTTTTTATGATTATTTGAAGAACTAATGACAACCCTACTGTCATAAGAGAAACTGTGGCAGATTTAAAAAATTAAACTTACTGTTTTCTTAAGGAGCATTATTTTATTTCTTCCTCTATAATTCTTGTACCTAAATTATTCTCTAGGTAGGTGACAAGATACTTTTCTAGTTGTATAGTAGAGAAAACTGAGATGGGAAGATAAGAAGTGACTTGCCCAAGGTCACTCATGGTCAGTGGCACAGCCAAGAATAGATCCAGGTCACCCGACTCCCTGGGCTTTGTTCATTACATCACTCAACTTCTCTTCAGGAAGTGACAGCTGTGCCAACTACAAAAATGAAAGGATAGTTAACTCAGATTCAGTTTTTTGAGTGACTTTGTTTGTTTGTTTTTTTTTTTTTTTGGTTGAAACATCAATAGCTGCCAACTTGCAGTACCATTAGATAAATTTAGAATCTTCACTAATGTAGAATTTGTTAAGATAAACAAAAATCTGTATCTATAGTCAGTAATACTGTATTGTACACTTAAAATTTTGTTAAGTAGGTAGATCTCATGTTAAGTGTTCTTACCAAAATAAATAAAAAATTAAATAAGTTAAACAAAATTTTGATATAGTACTAGTTGGGCAAATGACAAGGCCAAAGGGAGAGGTAACTGAAGACTTGAAAGAGGCTGCATAGGGAACTTGTTCTTGAACCACATCTAAGAAGGAAGAAATACACAGAAGAGGGGAGAAGGGGTATATGGTCTAAGACTACACATATAGAGGTATGACATGGACTCAGGAAAATAGCATCAAGAAAAGTAAGGTCATGAAGAGGAAGGAAGAAGATTTGAAAAAACTGCTAAGCCAATTTTTATAAAAAAGGGCTTTTTACATGATAATCAGTACATGATGTACAGATTCTGTTTTTTGAAAAAGTTGAGTTCAAATTCACAGAGAGAGGAGAAGCAGACCCACTGAATTCTCATTTTGCACCATTTCCCATTCAAGTCTAGTGGATAAGAATCTCCATCTGCAAAGATAGGTATGTAAAAAATATCTCATTTCTTTATTTTGTTTACAAACCATGTTCATTTGTGCTTCAAGCCTCATCCTTCTGGGAAGGCAGAAGACTTACTCTCAGTCCTTCTTAGTGTTACATCACTCCCCAGGCTAGGGGGCTGACATAACAGAGCAGCACTGGGAGTGGGGACCCTGTGGTCATTGATGCATCTCACCACACAGGTTACACTGTAGCACCCAGGGTTTCCGCTCACATAGCTGCCTTCATCGCAGATGTCCAGGTCATTCTTGGGCCACAGAAATCTTTTGGTGACATTTCCTATGCTTCTTTCTGCCTAGATGTACCACACACAGCTCTGGGGTCCTCTGGCTTTCTGGAGACACTGCCAGGAAGTAGGGCCTATCTCTCCACTCCTCTAAAATCCATAAGCCTACCTCCCTCCTTTCCCAACAGCCCTGGGAAGATATTGCTCCATGTTTCTTCAAGATTCTTCATGTCCATAAATCTCAATTCCTTTTTACTTCCCTCAAGAAATTACCTGAGTTCTCTTAAGAGTTTAGGATTTTGGAAAACAAAATTTATAAATATTCTCAGGCTATTTTTAAAAATTCTTGTTACATAGCTCGCCTGGTGCAGTGAACAACAATTTTAAAATACCTGCCTCTTTGGAGGATCAGGCAACAGGGGAAAACACAAGGAGAGAAAATAAGAGACATAGATTAATATTTCTGAGTATTACTTTTTTTTAGAAGTAACAGTAATTTTGGATATCTGCCTTGTTCACATCCATTTTTCTTTTTCTGAAAATTACCTCCATATGTAAGCATGGGCACCATATACACAACACTATGTCCCTGGCCAGCGCTACTTAAACCAGGGACAGTTATCTTACCCAAGCTGAGTCAGTTGGATTTTCTTCTCCAAGACTTAGAATTTAGGATTGAAGGTTTTTAGTGACTCAGAATTCTTGAAATTAAGGCACAGTAAGAGAAGTGCCCCAGGGAGATGGCATAGAATCTCTGCTCCAGAGGCCACTGGCAAACTCTGCTTCCTTTTCTTTCTGCTCTTGGCTTTTCAACTTTTTCTCTGATTTCATGAAATTGCCCAAGACAAAATCAGTTTTAGTTGCTTGAAACAAAAAGTAATTTAAGAATAGTCTTCAAAATTGTAAAGTCAGAAAAACATGGTAAAAAGGTAACAAACTCAAAACAGGTGAAGAGATAGTAAGATAGAATCTAACTATTTAAGATGTGTCCATCTAATGATTTTAAGTGACAGTTGCAAGAATTGTGTTTGTGATCTTGGAAAAATTTTTGGGCATTTTTTAGGAGCTGTTTTTAGCTGTGGGCACTGTTTTGTAGTAGGGCCATGGACACACTAAACATTCAGATAACGTGCAAGGCTTTAGAGGATGACAGTGGTTCCATTTGAGGGCTTGCTGAAGGAACCAGGGTAATTTACTCAGGATGAGGGGATGTCTCAGGAAACAGGACTTGCTTTAAGGTGTTTAAAGCACTGTTGGCTAGGAGAGAAGTTGGATTTACTCACTGCAGCTCTGGAAGTAAGAATAAACAACAGTGAAAAGATAATGGAAATCAATTTGGCTCAGAATAAGGGAACATTTTATACATTCAGGACTCTTTGGAATGCTATGAGGTTTCCTTGTGGGATAGTGAACACTTTGCCATGAAAGTGTTCAAGATGAGCTGGATGGCTGTTCACAAAGATTACGATGAGGGAGAAAGTCCCGCCTTGGGAAGAAGATGGAATGGAATGGATATTCTAAGTTTTCTTTAAATCTAAGATTCCAATATCTTCTCTATGAATATTATTAACTCCTAGGCTAGAAAAATACCAACCCAGATTTTGACAGAGTGTAACAGGAGTTAAAGCATTTAACAAATATAGTTTTTCTTCCTTTATAAGCAAAATAGAAACCATAGTCTACAGATTTTCATTGAGAGAAGACATTTCCAAAAGTAACAGAAACAAAAATTTATTTTCTGTTCTTTGAATTGGAATTGATGATGATTAAAGGTTTTACATTTAGATGGCTCACTGAATTGAAAACTTTGGATAATATAAAATAATCATACAAAACCTAGGCCCTAGAATTCTAGGCTACATGAAACTAAATATATTTCTTGAATTATTCTAAGGAATAAATGAAAATTCCATCCTTTCCTTCCCTTCCCTTCCCTTCCCTTCCCTTCCCTTCCCTTCCCTTCCCTTCCCTTCCCTTCCCTTCCCTTCCCTTCCCTTTCCTTTCCTTTCCTTTCCTTTCCTTTCCTTTCCTTTCCTTTCCTTTCCTTTCCTTTCCTTTCCTTTCCTTTCCTTTCACGAGGCAACCCTTGGTTGACCTCACATTGTAAGGACCTTATCAGCTTACAATCCCTTATTTTTTATTTTTTTATGCCTACAGCACTTGGTATTCCTAGGTGGTCTCCCATCCAAGTACTACTAATCAGACCCGCCCCTGCTTAGCTTCTGAGATCAGACGGGATAGAGCTTGTTCAGGGTGGCATGGCTATAGACTTCTCAAACCTTTATAAATGGAAAAATGTTACTATGGCACCTTCTGCAAAACCTAAACAGGTGGCTCATATATTTTATCCACCATTCCTCAGTCATCTCACATAAGTTAGTTTCTTTAACAACTATGTAACCATTTGTGTATTTCATCTTTTTCTTAACTAAAAAGTAATAACTTGATTATTCTAGTTTTCATTTACCACAGCAAGCAGATGTTGACATTCAATAAGCATGTCTTAAACACGAAGAGACAAGAAAAGCCACTTAGTTTGAAATCCTGGTCTTAAAGATTCCATCAGACACAGACTGACGTCATGAAGCTTTTAATAATCTTTTTCATAATTGCTTCATGTAAAAATCTTCATTCTTCACCCCTCATTCTTCATGTAAAAACCTTTAAAAATGTAAACATGCATATATAGCCATTCATTAGCTTTCTATTTATTTAAGTGGATTGCATTTATAAAGAACATTAGAAAAATCTGGTCTTTTCTGCTTTGCAAATTGGATTCTCAAGTCATTTTAAAGATACCATTTGCAATGTAAGTAAAAAAAAATGTACTTTCTATTTTAGAGTCTAACTGGAGAGGAAAGAAACATTATACTGAATGTAGACTATGATGTAAAGCCCTTTAAAATCATTTTTGGAAGTGTAAAAAGTATAAAAAGATTCAAAGTAGAAAATAACAATCTACATTCCCACCAGGAAGAATTAACTACATCTTGGCATATTCTCTCCCTCTGTTTTCAGTGTACACATTTTTAAAACATCATATTTGTTGATTATAAAGAATTCAAATAAGGCAGAAAGTTACAAAAATAATAACCTTTAAAAATTATTTCAAATATTACAATTCCCATTGTTAACCTTAAATGAATATCATTATTTTATATATTATCTAAGGATGGATGGATGGATGTTTAGATAGAAATACTTTTATAAAATTGAATAGAGATGCTGTTTATAACAAAAATAATTCATTTAAAAAATTTTCAAGAAATTAAACAACTGAAACTAAAGAATAGTCAAACTTCAAGTAACTACTTCATTTCAAGGTATATTATTTCTTTTAGAAAGTCATTCTATGGCTTAAGTATTATGAAAAATATTAAGAGGTTGAGTCATTCTCATTAATTATATAGCTGTTTTTATGAATATTTTCCTCTTTAGACAGTATAACTTTTTTTATTTTTATGAGTAACACTTTTGTAACTTTCTTCCCTCTTCATGTCCCCACCTCCTGGGTATTATTAGGTATATTATTATTTATACATTGTTCAAGTTACAATATTCCATTTTGCTCTGAGAAATTAATTCTAAGAGTTGTTTACTAGTAGCTCTATGCTTAAATGAATTTAATGTGTATAGTGCTGTATGTGATTTCTTGAGCTTATTTTAGTTATTTTACTGACTGATAAATATCAACCCACTTACTTGACACAATCATTCATAATCTCTAATACTTAGAGTCTCTGAAACTATATAAACCATTTTTATTCATTCACTAAAAAGTGTTTGAGTACCTATTTTGTGCTAGGCATCACTGAAGTTTAAAAATTCGCTGTTGAATAACACATAGTCCCTGCCTTCAAGAAGTGAGAGCAACCCAAATATATTAAATTCTTAGTGTTTTAGCTCCATGACAGCTGTTTAATTGTCTTTATCTCAGTGCCCATCCTACGGCCTGGTATTTTATAAACCCTCAATATTTGTTTAATTGAATGGGCCTTAATGTGGCCCAGAAGCTGTGGTAAGTGCATTAAAAGTTATGTCTAATTTTATCTTGACAAACCTATTAAGTAGGCATTTATTTTAGAAGAAGCTGAGTCTCAGTAAGTAATATCCCAAAGTTATACATTAGGATTTGATTGTAAAACTCATTCTTGTTTCATAATACCTGACTTGGGTCACTTACGTTGGAAGTAATAGAGGAAGGAGGCACATGCACTACTGAGTATAATACAGTGGGGTGAGTAATATAATGATGTGTATACAGTCTAGAGGTTAAGAAGCTGTTTGGGACTGAATCTCTACTCTTTATTGGCTATTTGACATTGAACAAGCCCTTTCACTTCTCTAAGCCTCAGTTTGCTATCTATAAAATGGAATTAATAGAAGTATTATATGAAATAAATATAGGTAAAATGTTTAGCATAATGCTTGCCCCAAGTGCTCAAGAAATAAATATCATTAATATAGTTTTACAAAGTGCTCTGGACTCTCAAAGGAAAGAATATCTCACCTAGATTTCTAGGGGGAAGGAGACATTTGTACTTGGGCTCTGCTGAAAGCATAGGGATTCATCAGGTAAGGGGTAGGAAGAGTCTTGATAGAAAGAGAAACATGAAACACAGGACAAGAGATCCTGCTGAGACGCACAGTATTTGCCTTACCTTATGCAACTGCTGAAACGTCCTTCCGTCACTTGTAATTCTTGAGAGTGTCCACACAGGAGTATCTGTGTTTAGAGAGGCTGACTTGCAAATGACTGTCATATCTTACTGGACCATCTTCCCATTGAGAAGGTGAATTAGTCAGTGTCTGTACAGCTCTGAGGAAATATGAGGTTACAGGGCAGTTTTAGAGTTATTCATCTCCATGAGGCCAGGGGCCATTCCAGGCCAGCTTAAGAGCATCTAATGGTCCTAAGAAGGATCCTACAGCCTGTCTGATATTCTGGAACAATGCTTCTTAACCTTTTTTTCATTGTTCCTCTCCTTTAGACTTTTCCCTAAATGCCCTCACCCTCCCCCAAATGAATTGTTAGTACTAGGTAAACTGTATATCTAGTTATATTCTATATGTTTACCCTATTTCATACATAAAGAGTAATATTTTTAACCCCCTCCCAAGAACCATTTTGAATGAAACAGACTTTAGAGGGCTTCTCAGGTGAGCTGTTAGTCTGGAGCTGACTCTAAACTTGAAGGCGCTGTATGCAGTGCTACAAATAGCTATTTTTTATTATGATTTCTGCTGTACTTCCCCAGTGGTTCCCATTCTAGAGTCATAATTTGGGTTACTGCTCTCTCTCTGCTTCCTTGCCTGCACTTTCACAGTCTATTTTCCATCTAGCAGCCTAAGTGACCTTTTAAAAATGTGATCAGATCATGTTGCCTCAGCTTAAAACTCTCAAATAGCTTCACATTGGACTTAAAATAAAATCTAGATTCTATATCATGGCCCCCCAAATCTACCTGCTTTAGCTCCTGCCAATTACTCTAATCTCTTCTGGTACCAGCCCATGTGCAGGTGAGGGTGCTCCTTTGAGCAAACCAAAACCATCAGGCAGAAAGTCACAGGTGTTTGCTCTCAGAAGCTCTCAGTGTGTGGAGGGGGCTGCCAAGAAGATATGGGTGGGCAACAATAGTAGTGGCTCAGACACCAAAAGGGCACTGAAGAGGGGTTTGTCTACTTAGAGAAGTCAGGAAAGACTTGTCTGAAAAAGTGATGGTGATGGAACTATGATATTAAAAATGATTATGAGTTAGCTTTGGGAAAGAGGAATGGCAGTCACATACTGTGCAGTAGGAACCACATCTTCAGAGCCCTCAGGCAGGAGGGAGCGGCCTGCATGTGAGCCACTGAAAGGTAACTGTGGCTGGGGCCTGATAAGAAATGAAGCTGAAAAAATAGGTAGAGTTCTGATCACAGAGGCCTTTTCAGGTCATGTTAAGGGCTGAAATCTGTTGAAAGAGCAAGATTGCCACTGAAAGATTTTGACTATGTGTGACTAGTGAAGATGTGACAAGGTCTGATTTTTGTTTTGAAAAGATTGCTTTGGGATATTGTGATAAAACAGGTGAATGAGCACAGAGCAGTTTGGAGGCACTGTGGTGGTACAGTGGCCAACCAGTACTGGTTTGCCTTGGACTTTGTTGGTCTCAGTGTTGAAAGGCCTGAATCCCAGATACTTCTCCATTCTGGCAAACCAGCCTGGTTGGCCACCCTGTGCTATGTTGGTTTTCAGGTGAGATATTATGGTTATCTCGTGAAAGATGCAGGATCCTCTTTCCTAGGCTTACAGCAGAAGAAAAAGGGTCAGCATCATGATGCACTATTACTGAAAGTTCCTTAGAATTGGCCTCCCCACATGTACAGGCAATATAGTAACACACACACACACACACACACACACACACACACACACACCCTCTAATGTGCAAATTGCTTCAAGTAAGCTTTTTTTTTTCCTACACAGGCCTGGTGGCATCACATTTTTGACATCTCAAAGCCTGGAGTCTGCCCAAGTGCAGGTCAGCCTAGGTAAGAAGATGAACTAAGTCATTGCCGTACCGTGCACTTCTGCTTGCTGCCAAGCTGCACCCCACCCCACCCCACTCTTCATCCACTGCTTCCTGGTTTCAGCCTTGCTCTTCCCCCCACATTGTCAGCACCCCACCTCAATCATTCTAAAACCTGCTCTTTGACCATGCTGTGCTACAGAGCACTTTAGTAGTTCCCAGTTGCCCCTTAAATAAAGTAAATAGCTTCACTCTTAGATTTTAAAGCTGCCTCTCCCGCTTATCTAACTCCTCCCACTTTTTTCAAGTTCCCCAAGGCAGAAGATTTTTGTGACAAAACCATCAAAAAGAATTGAGGGAAGAATATTACTATTCTACTCACACTATAAATAGCTAACTGGGCCCACTGTATGTGCCAGGTACTATTTTAAACATTTGACATACATATTTATTAATACTTGTGTTAATAAATGAATGACTCATTGGACAGACTTTTATTGATCACCCATGATCTTTTAGGTAACTTGTCAAACACAGGACATGGCAGGGAACAAAGCTTTTTTTTTCATGGTGGTTGCATCCTATACTGTGTGGGGAGAGACTGGGTAACCCAAAGATGTGTAATGTGGCATATGACCAGCTCCATGGAGACAGTTGCACCAGGGTGAAGGCTGGAGAGTGACACTGGCCATAGATGTGCTTTCTTGTCAAGTCACTGAGAAAGCCTTTTAACGAGGCATCATTTGAAGGTAGTCAGAGACTGAGTCATAAATGTTCTGGGACAGTTAGGGCAAAGAGAATAGGGAAAATATGTATTTTCAGTTTATGTTGGAATTCTAAAACCATACCTTTCATTTTTCTCTCAGGCACTGATCTAAGTTTCATAAATTCATTCTTCCCCCAACATTGTTTAATATCTGGGAGCATTAAAAAAGCAGACTGTCTTTTCTTCACTTTTCACATTTCCTACTTCCATTTTAATCTGATCTTTAATGGAGATTTTGGTATTAATCTAGTCTTTTACTCTAATCTGAGTTTTTGTATTTTTCATATTTTTTTCTTCCTGATACACATTTTAATGATGGACATGA
The DNA here is from genome assembly GCA_030015415.1 of Cynopterus sphinx. Taxonomy (NCBI): domain Eukaryota; kingdom Metazoa; phylum Chordata; class Mammalia; order Chiroptera; family Pteropodidae; genus Cynopterus; species Cynopterus sphinx. Next base: position 81,611,511 of record CM057384.1, read on the forward strand.
TTATGATTTTTTTGTTTACTTTAATTATTGTGTTTGTTGTAAAATTAAATTTGAGCCATAGTCTGTCAATAATGCCACTACAAATAATAACATGCTCAAATTTTTAAGCAGAGACACAGGTTGGATTTATATCTTCAGATAATGATACTTGAGCCTACTCTTTACTGAATATTTACCATCTTTAAGGTATGTACTGTAGGGAAAACAAAGATGATTATGATGACAGTCCCTCCCCTTATGGACATTTTGATCAAAAAAAAATACATCACAAAAGGTTAATTAACAATAGAGGGCAGAGTGTGTTGGCATTCTATTCCTGGATAATGCTGGTCTCAAATACATAATCATAGCAATTACTTTTATAGCCCCTATTATGTATCAGATACAATGTTCTAAATGCCAATAGGTCTATCAGGTATCATTATTACCTATATTTTAGAGATGAGAAATTGAGGCACATAGAGATTATAGAGCTAGCTAAGGTTCCTATGCTAAGAGGAAGAGCTGGAATTTGAACCTAGACAGTATAGGCCCTTTAAGCTGTGCCAAAAGGAAGGAGGGAGGGACTATGAGGCATGGAACCCAAGGACATTTGAAGTCTAAGTTCATTGGCACAGTTAGGAGTGAGCCAAACATTCTGCCAGAGGAGGCTAAACAGATTGGAGACCCAGAACAGGACATGGAAACATCACAGGCTGGTTTAGACTATGAGAGCCTTAGAAGGGTGTTGAGTCAAAAATTTTTGCCATTGTACGTGGGCCAGGAGAGAGTGATTAAAACACCTGTTCAGATGGTGCACATTAAGTGCCACATAAAGGATTTGGACCACAGTATAATAGGCTTTAGATGTTCTGGGGTGGACAGATCACTCTGCCCTGGCTCTCACTTAAGCTAACAATGAATTTTATTTTACAATAGAGGTGTAATAGTAAGCCTTGATTAATTCATTTATTTTTCACCTATGTTAATTTTACATTCAGCATTACTTGTTTTCAACACGTCACTTGTGTTCCTTCTAGTTCTTGCATTGCTGATGAGTTTGGCTTTGCCCCCCGCCCCTTGTAAATTTCTTATGATATTTCCCTTGCCTTCTTTCCTCCCTTATCATCCTGTGGTATCTTTTGGTGCTAGAAGTCTGATCCTATGTGTGCCTTGAATGTAAAAAGTAATTTGGAGAATGGGCACCATTCCTCTGCAGGAGGGATGATGGAACTGGAAGATTGAGTAAAAAGCTCTTTTACAGATGAGGGCACTGAGGTGCAGAGAGGTTAAGTAGATTGCAAACAGATCACTCTTAGGAATTGGCAGAGCAGGACTTGAGCCCAAGCTTTCTTACTCTGAATTCATTGCTTTTTCCTCGGTTTGTGCTGCCTGGGTGGAAACTGGCTTACATGAAGATTCGTCAGTCTTGGACCAGTTGTACCACAGGGTGAGTATTCCATATTCTATGACTTAAAGAAGAAGAATTAGTAAATGAGTATAGGTCTGTCTTCTGAATGAGATTCATTGTCCGCAGGCAGTCCTGTAAATTAGTGGTCCTCAACCAGTTTGGCCCCGGGGACCAGTGCTCCTATGAGAATCTAATGCCTGATAATCTGAGGTAGAGTTGAATTGGTGATGCTTGCACTGGGGGGTGGCTGCAAATACAGATGAAGCTTCCTTCACTGGCCCACCCCATGGCTCACGTCGTACTTTGTAGCTCAGTTCCTAACAGGTCAGGACCATTAGCTTTCTGTGGCCCAGGGGTTGGGGACCCCTACTGTAAAGGATTTTCAGAGTCAGGGTTCTGGGACAAACCATCTGGGTTCAAACCCCAGCTCAGTCCTTTAGTAGCTGTGAGAACTTAAGCAAGTTAGTTATTCACTCTGTGCCTCAGTTTCTACATTGTAGAATGGGATAATAACAGTATCTACTTCAGACATTTCTGCGTGTGAAAATGAAAGTGTTGAAACAAGTGAAGCCCTAAGAAGAGTGGCCAGTACCTGGCAAGTGCTCATTAAACAATAGTTATTACCTTAACTATTTAAAGATGTAGACCATTCCTTCATCTTTTGCTTGAGAACCAAAGCTTAGCAGCACATTGGTCCTTCTAAGTCATGTCTTAGATGCAAGCAAAAATGTTAAGATTTTGTTAGTGCTTAGAAAACCCCTGGCCAGATCAACACCTGTTTTATGTAAGTGAAGCTGAAATTCTTTAAATTGGCTCCATAGCCTATCATTCTCTTTGACAGCATAATCCTGAGACTGAAAACACTCATGGGATGGCTGACATATGTGGTCAAAAGTGAAATGATTTATATCTGGTCACATTTTGAACGTGTATTTTCTTAAGGACAGGAAAGAGAATGCATTACAAGTGAGAGAAAAAGAAGCACAAAGAGGCTGGTTGGAGACAAATTATCCATCTAAAATAGAAAAATTTCTGACATATAGTTGGCCCTCAGGGAATTATTTTTAAATGGAAAATTTGCCATTTGCTTTGGTGGCACGTTACCTAAGTTTTTTCTCTCAAACCTTTCTCAGCAAAGTCTGCTGTGTCTCACTTGTGGATCTTATCTTCTACAATTTTCAGATAAATTGCTTATTTAAATTAAGATCATGTACATGAGATTCCTTCAAACAGCATAACATATTGTGGAATTTTGAGGTGTTGTAGCTACAGTTCAACTCTGACAATAATAAATAAATAATCCAACTGAGGCAGAACCTCTTATTTGAGGAGAATGATCAATGGGTGAGATTTCTTGATGCTTTTGACTTTCATAGGAGAGTGCTGCTAAGTGTGTATGTGGGAGATAGAGGGCTAGTTATTTTCAGAGTTTCCTTGCTATGATGTATGCTAAATTTTGACTTCACTAGAACCATACTTATCTTTTGGTTCCCAGTACCCAGGCCCACAGATATACAGCCAGGACTGTGTAAAGTTTTCTAAGCCAAGTGTTCTTGACTTTTGAGGGCTCAGTCCTTTATTTAAAAACAAAGGAAAGGGTAAGAGATGTGGAGAAATAAAGGCTACTTGCTTTCTTGAAATTTTTACAAAAGAGAAGTAATTAAAGGAGAAAATACATGTTAAAATACTTAGAAGACTGAGAAGATTTTCTTCTAGAATGTCAGTTCTCTCTCAAGAAATAACCTAGGAATTGTCCATGTTTGAGACCCTAGCCCTTAAAGAATATTTCTTTTTTTTCTGAAAAGAATCTAGTTTCATTAATTAAAGCAAATAGGTAGTAGGAAAAAGTCTCTCCATCTGAAAGTTCCCCTCAATGTTGTGGGCTCCCCATTTAGCCCTCTGGTGAACATCCAGATTTTGAAACAGAAACCATGATGCAATTGAACCATTAGACTTTGCTCTAGGAAACACTATAGCATGGAATATAGAAATATTTCTGGTTGCTCAACTATTTTGTAAGTCCAAATGTGGGAAAGTCAATTACACAGAGGGACCTTGTCATTAGTAATGTTCATACAGTATGGGAGTTGGAAACATGAAATACATGGTATTTGCTTATTTGGTCCTGTGTTCTCAAGAATCTAGTGGTTACTATTGGACTGGATACCCTTGAATATCAGTGGATGTCATTCCAGGTGTTATGGAGTTAAATGGCATAAGTAACTGAATCAAGAAAATGTTAATAGTCATTGAGATCTACTATTTTAATTTGAAATGAAAATTTAGTGATGTGGGATATTATGGAAAATAGCTTAAGAAAGCAAAGATCCTTTGCCTTTCTAAGAGGAATAATATTGTATCATATACAAAAAATAATGCCAGCTCAGGATGGAAGTGATTCTGAAGGCCATCTCATCCAAGCACCTAGCCATTCATGGAAGGAAAAGCAACAGGACCTTTAATGGATTGGAAACTGAGGGGGTGGTAGGTATTAAGGAAGTCTGATAGGTCTAGAGAACTGGACGGATAATGATTTAATTTCCTCAGAATTTCCATCAAATAGTCATGAGCATGCATTTGAAAATGTCCAATGATAGCAAGCCTTCCATAGAAACCCATTCCACTTGGATAACTTTGATTTTCCCTTGGGGTGGGAGCTATACTTATCATCATTCTTTTCTTTCATTTCTTTTTTTGTACTCCTTGCTTCTTCACTGTGAATAAACTTAGTAACCCAGAAATCACTTATTTATGGGTTCCAGAGAGACTACATGAATAATAATAGCTTTTTCTGGTGAAACTGACTTCTTTACTATTTACATAGGACTTCACGCACCTATTACAGCCTCCCCAGTTAGTACCTAGAGCCTCATCTGTGCTCAACAGTCAGACTAAACATACTGTCCTCTGGCTTTGTCTTCATTGCACCTTATCCTGTTCTCTGCTTCTAGTGTCCTCCATGAGAACAACACCTCGCTGAGTACAGCAGGCTGTTGTAATGGCCTTTTTGAGTTTTTAGGAACAGAAAAGATGATGCTTAGGGAAGAACAGCCCCTTCTCCAACCTTGGCCATGCACTCTCACCTGGCCCTGAAGCAACAGTGATTGGTTTTATAGTCTTACAGTCTTTTGTGAACACAAATATCCTACCTTCTTCTGTTTAGCTCAGATACTGTCTCTTTCTATTGTCCTCATTTTTATCTCTTCTTCCTCCTGTCCCTAACTCACAATTTTCCCTCTCTCTTCAGTTTTCTATAACTAAATATGTCTCCTTCCTTTTTCCTGTCCTTCTAGCACAAAAACTTCTTCCTGTGTATTTGCTCATATAATAAACTCGTGAATGATTCTTCAAAGAGGTGGACTGGATATCTGAGGCTAGGCTCAGGAAGGTCACTGTGCTGCACAATAACTTTAGATTGATGTTCCTCAGCTGCTCCATCATTTTCCTGTGGGGCATATAATGTTTTTTTATCAGAAAACCTGTGGTAAGATCATCCTCATACTTACTGCATTATTTTAGTGATATGACTCCCCACCCTCACCCTAGTCTCTTCCTCCTCAAAATAACATTCTCTAATTCCCCATCCTTTTATTTTCTCCAGCCTTCTTGAAATTATTTGCTTATCCCCCAACTTTTTAAAAAATTTAAACCCTTTCTGATAAGCTAGAGTAATGAGAGACAATCTTTAAGCCCTACCTACTCAAATGTGCTGTACTGAGAGGACTGTTGACTATGGGGTTAGGCTGACCTTGCATTGAAGCTCAACTCTGCCAGATCCATCTTGTGAATTATTTATTATGATATGTAAAATGAAAATAATGACCTTATGAGGCAGAAGATAATTGCTGGAGTTAAATAAGATAACAAATGTGGAATTGAGTCTCCTCTCTTTCCCTTTTCTGTCCCTTCCCTTGGTGACAAATTGCATATAGTTGTGCAGCTGAGTGTGGTTCATCACTGTATGCAGATCTGCATAACATTCTTATAGCATGTATTGTGTGTGCCTTTCCTCACCTTGCCATCCTCCTTTCACTTTTCTCAGTGTACCAGTGGGTCATTAAGTTCCCCATGGAACCTCCAGTTAGTGTGTGGGTTGATCATTTAGTCATAATCCACACGTTCCACCTCTTTGTACCTTAGTAATGGCATTGAATCTTCATTAAGACTTTAAAATCTGTGACTACCTTAGATGTATAATGCACTCCTTCTATTTGGATGATTGTGTTTTGCACACTACACGTGGCCATGTGTTATAATGGCAGCTAGTGATATTAACATGCAGTTTCTAATTGCATCTGTGAATGTGTTCATTGTATTGATTTTAATGAAACACTGTAGAATTGAAGAACTAGCTGTAACTACAGTTATATTAGTGACATTTGGGTTTGGAAAGATAATTGGGGCTGACAAAAAGAGTGAGTAAATCTTGCATCCTGTCTCCCAACACCAAATTTAAGGAAACCTCATTGTTAATTTTTCCTCTGTTAATAATTAAATTTCACGAATCATTGGTGAAATTAAATTTTCATGCCTTGCAGTTATTTATATTATAAAATGTTGGTATTTACTGAAATATGTAATGTTCTAAAACATGGTTTTTAGATGAATGACTTAAATGCTGTAAATTTATTTGGCTCACATAGGCCCCCAGTGCAGTCAAACGGATGTTTCGCCTGTGGTGGCAGGCCCTTTAAGAAGGATTTTCTTGGTAAATCCTGATCTCTTAATCACACAAAATCCTCCCAATTGGAAAACTGATTCATCATGCAAATGCATGTCTACTTTAGAGAACATTATATTTTAATCTGATAAAAAAAAATACCCTTTCAGATTTACTTTGCAATTTGAGACAGAAATTTGTGCCAATTGCAACTTTTTAATAAAAGGCTATAAAAAGCAATGGAATTCCAAGCCTTAGTTTCCTTCTCATTCTGCATTCTAACTTCTACTGCAGACCTATTTACTATACTTATGTATTTACTTATATTTCCAACTGTCTTTGAAACTTGCCACAGTTTCAAAGACCTAAAATCTTTCTGAGATCAGAAATGTGCTCAGAATCATTTAGTTTCCAGGGATTCCCTTGTGCGCCAGTAAGGGGGAGAGACCCACCACTCTTTTTGTTAGGAATCAAAACAGCCATTTGTCTCAAAATTTAATTTAAATTTTTTATTGCATGTATTATTTCTTCAATCTACCTAAAGATCTTAGCAATCTCAAATTCATAAATGTTCTTATTAAATTGTTTTATGTTTTTCAAAGGATTTTTTTGGGGGGGGAGGGGCAAGGAGATATGTTTTGAATTCCAGGAGATTTCTAGAAGCAGAATGAAGTTGCTATAACAAATTAACTAGGGTACCATCTATACCTCAAAACTTTGGGTTATTCATCAGTTTTTTAAATGTATACTTATCTTCATCTTTATTCTTTTCAAGGTTGCCATCTGGATAGCTGCAATTTTTGACTCCTGATATTGTACTATGCTTTTTGTGGTTTTGTTTTCAGTTGAGATCAATTAATAGATTGTTGAGAATGAACTTGTGGAATCATCTAGAAATGCTTCTAAAATTATATGTAAATGGTACAAATGAACGGTTAGACACTTTCTCTGTGACATTTACAGATGTAAGGATTTTGGAAGTGATATTTGTGCATAAAGTGGTGAAATTGTGAGTAGTAATCAAATGTAGAATTCTCAGAGCAGCTCACTTTATTAAAGGGAAGATGTGTATTGAGCCCTAAATGGTACTGTTTTCTTTGCTATGCCTTTGAGTCTGACTCTTGCTGCTTTGACATAGGCATCTGTCTTAAGACTGTTGCAATTACAGGTAAGATAATTGCCCTCTGTGGCTGAGACGTTAATTCTTTTAAATTCAGATGTCACAAGGTGAGTACTAGTTAGATAGTGTTAAGATATTCCCTTTGCAGCTTCTAGCCTTCTGCTGAAGATAGAATTGGTTTGAATGTTTGAGCAGACATGGTTCTAACTGTCCGTACCCACAGCCAAGCTCCTGATCACAGGGGTTTTGCTTCAAAGGCTGCAGGTGCTCTAACATTTTTCAATACATCCCCTGCTGTGGAAACTTATTGACATTCAGTTATAATTCTCTTACTTCACTTGAGGCAAATTTAATGGCGATGTCCAATTTTAATTTCCTTACCTCCTCCAGGATGTTTCTCTAGGACCTAACAGACACATTAAACCATGAGCACTATCATACTTTCAAGACAAAGAGAAATTTCATGCAAACATTATATGCTCTTTTTCCTTGCTGCAAGATAGATAATTTATATTCTAACTAAGGGGCACACAAATCATGATGTTAATTGCTGTAATAGGTTAACCATCTTTTTCTGAAGAGAAGAGAAATAATTCTTATGTAGAGGTGTTAGAGATCTCCTGCAGGTCTCCCATAAAATATTCATCATCTTTCCATGAAGTTTTAAGAAATGCAATATTTTATAAGTTCTACATGCAGATGTTTAAAGACGGCTTGGATTTCATTTCCAATTCTGTGGCTTAATGTCTTTGTGACTTTGGGTAAGTTACTTAACTTCTCTATGCTTACATGGTTCTCCTGGGTAAAATAGGACAGTTATTAGTATTCCTTTCATAGGCCTGTGAGAATTAAATGAATGAGGCATAGGAAGCACTTAGCCTAGGGCTTAGCACTGGCTTAGAACTCATAAAATGTTGGCTAATTCTTCCCCATTCCCTGCCCCTCCCCCATCCTCCTCTTCTCCCTTCCTTTCCTCTTCTTTTTCCTTCTTAACTGAGTATGAATCTACCTATTTTATTACCACACTTTTATTTCTAACATTCGTGGATTTTTTAGTACTTGTCTCCAAATCATTTTCTTTCTGCCTCTTTATTAGTCAACTAAAGAAAATGAGCTGTGGGACAGCAGTAGTGATTCTAGCAGTCTTTGCTGAAACAGACATGAATGCTGGACTGGAATGCGGTGCCAGTGACCCTGATCTTTCTTGGGGAGCCCTCTGTTTACCCATAACTCTATTTAGAGTTACTGGTATTGTGCAAAATATATCTCAGAATAACTCTTAATGGCAGATTTTATGAAATGACACTAGATGAAGATGAGTAATGGCCTTCTTTGATTGCCATGGTAAATGTAAGAGTTTGTAAAACTGATACTAATGTCTTTTGCAACAAAGCAAAAAGGAAGCAAACACACTTTATAAAACCATTGCCAATAAATTATAGTCCCTTGTAGGATTCTGAATATTTACTTAGATATGGAACTCTTCTAAAAATCATATTTAAGTGAGAAACCTTTACCAAGGAGTGGGCTTTGAGTCTTCTTGCCTCACTCTGTGTAGTACTACATTGCTTTAAAGTTTTATCCGACCACAAAAATTTTTATGGCATTTTCTTAAAAAAAAATGGCTTTTAGCTGTGGTGGGATAATAAAAAGAGCACCAAACTGGGAGTCGAGAAACCTGGATTTGAGGTACATTTGACTTGCCCACAAGTTATATGACTGGGAGCAACTCACTCTAAACTTTATGGTCTCCTTTAGCCTCTCTGTGTGCAGTGACAGTGAGATCTGTCATGTCTTCCTCACAGAGTGGTTGTATGGCTTAAATAGAAGTTCGAGCCACACAACTTCTCTTATGGAAGTTTTACAGAAATGTGATATTATTGTGATGTATGAAGACATTTGGAGCATTTTATGAAATTAAAACACATAACATGAGAATTAAAACAGGTTTTCTTCCAACAGAGGGGCTATAGGGGAAATGGAAGAAATGTCAGAGGAGGTGTCCCTCTCAAAGTCTCCATGTTCTTTCCTCTTCCTTGAGGGCTGTGCTATGTGGCAGATCTTTAAACAAGAGAGTGGCCTTAAAACACCCTGCCTGAAGTCTTTATTCCTCTATAAAATGTGGCTGTCATGGTCTGTTGAACAGAAAGGCCTATTTAAATCCCATATTCTGTCTACTTGGAAAGTCATTGTTCAACAGTAGCTTCCTTAATTTTGAACTACAAATTTGACTTAACATATGCAATGGCTTTTCCCAATTTAAAGTTCTCATACAAGCAGCTCCACAGAATGAGTTTGCATATATAAAAAGATACTCCTGATTTTTGAAAATGATGCTATCTTTGTCTTCTCAAGAATGTACCAAGCTCACTTTTGTGAGATGCTGTGCAGTCAAACACTGATGGTTCAATGTTGAGCATTCGGTGAGTAAGAATCTTAAATTTACAGGTTCTTCTTCTTCCTCTTTTTTTTTTTTAATCATGGGGAAGAGGTTAATTTCCTCAGTATACTCATGTATTTCCCACAGTTGATACAGTTGATAATATAAGCCAGATAGTGACATAAGCTAGACATGTGTTGAGGATCTCAGTATCTTATATTCTCATGGAGATCATGTGGGATGCTAATATTTGTTTCTATTTATGTAATGAAGCTTTGAAGAGGTAAGGGAGAGATGAAGAAAGAATTCTCTGAAGTCTTTAAGAGAATCTTCAATGTTCACACCATATAGCATATCCGGGTATCTGGTTGGGTTGGTTTATGAGTCAAAAAATAAACACGAATAGGAGCCCATTTTCTTATCCTTTGTTAACCAGCTGTGACTTTGGCTAGAAATTTATTAACTAAAAAGAATTCTGTTGACTAAGCTTTGGCTTCTATTTTATTTTCATAGAGATTTGCTAGTATGTTATAAGATCTGCCTTGGAGTGTTGAGGGTTTCATAGTCAAATTAGGGTTTCAAAGGTAGATATTTTGCTCCTGCAGTATAGACTGGCTTAGTCCTTTCTTTTTTATGACACTGTATGAATGCGAAGAAAACCATGGAACTATAGAGTTTTTATAAATAAAACAAAAACCATTGCGATAATACCTAAACTCTCTCAATTTCATTGCTTCTCTTAATCATCTTCTCCCCTTTACTTAACCCTAGTCCTTGAGCATGAAACAACACTCCTAATGTCAAGGCTGTCCCTCCCCTGGGCCATCCAGCTCATGTCTTTTCTTTCCTCTTGTTTCTGCCTTCATCTATGTCCCATGTTTGTTCCATCCTTCACTTGTATCACCAATCTCTCTCTCTTTACTATCTCTGCTTTCTCAGTCTAAAAACATACTTAAGTTTCCTTTGTCTTAAATAAGAGTAAGAGCAAAGGCAAAGCCTAGTTAAATGTACAGGTTATTACTCTTGTTTCTTTTCTTTAGCATCAGCTTTCTCTCTGCTCTTTGCAATATATTTTGGTGTTCTATTACTGTACTAAAATTAATATCTAAAACTCTGCCTGTAATCTCTTCTAATATGTTTCTTCTTTCAGCCTCTGTGCAGAATTTGATGTTTTCCTGAGCTCCCCTTTCTTGACTCTCTGTCTGGTCTCTTTCTACTCTATTCCATCCTGACATTATTGCTAAGTTCATCCTCCTTAAGTTTAATGCTGAACATAATACTTCCCTCATCAAAACCTATCAATGGCTTCCCATTTGTCTATGAAGCTCATGTTAATTTTTCACCGGTATGACTTCAAATCTTTTGACAAGGTGTTATTAAATCTAGCCTTTTTAACTTACCTCTCCTAAAATATAACTGAAAAATAGGCCAAGCAAGTAATTTTCCCATTTGTACATGTTAGCAGATTTCCCAGTCTTATATAATGTCCCTTCTCCTGGAATTCCCTTTTCTTAATTGCTACCTGTCAATCTTACCCTTTAGTAGGGAGCTATTTCAAATGCTTTCTTCTTCTTGAAAGATTTTCTTATCCTAAAAACATGATGTGATCTCTCATTTCTTTGACCTCTATTGATTTGTTCCTTGCTGTCTTATAGATTGAGTCTCTTTCTGATTTGTATTTTAGTAGTTATTGCTCTTATATTTCTGCTCCTACAATGTGTAGATTTTATGAAGAAAAATTTCTCCAGGAGAAAAAGAGCTAGAAACCTATTACAGATCTACCTTTGTTTTTTTTGTATCTTCTATTCAAACAGTAGCATTGCACTCCATTCTAAGATGTGTGGTAAGAAGCAGGCATTACTTGTTAAAGATCAAACATGAGAGGCAGAATTCAAAACAATTGGCTAAAGCAGTAACTGGTACTCAGAGGAAATAGCTGTAGCTGGGGGAGGGCTACCCAAGAGGAGCTATGGTCTTCATTAGAGGACACACCTATTGTAAAACCATAGCCTTGGAAGGAGGGAGCCAGAGAATAAATATCCTGACCCTTCTTCTATTTGCCCTCCCATCTGCTGCTAGTATTTCCCAATAGCTAAACCTGGTAGAAACAGAGTTCAAGGGAGCTTGTTGATTGAATTTATAAAACTCAGTTTCTTAATGCTTTGAGTGATGTACAGAAAAGGGTAGAGCCTGAATCTGAATGGACAATGGACAACTTTCAGTTTAATAATGGAAGTTATAGTAATATGTCTTAGCAGTAGTGGACTCATATGGAGTCAGATAGGGCATGACTATGCCAATGTTTGAGGAAATAAAGGTTCACGTTGGCCTTTTAGGGCCAAAATCAATTAGAAAATCTATAGGAAGCAGACAGAATGACTGCAGCTAATTCATGGATGTTATTTTAGGCATTGGTGAAATATGAGTATTGAATAGCATTTACTAAAAAGCAATAATTTCCCTTTATGAGATACAATAGATATATCTACTTTTGGGTAGATTGAAATCATAAAGTTGCTTATTGCAAAATGAGTCAGGGAAGAAATTGCTTTAGCCCTCTTGTCTTGGAGAAAATGTTAGCCTGGTCTTTGCCAGAGGAAATGGAAGACATGAAGATTTCCTAGGAAACAAAGTGCTCTTATTCTGTGCACAACCAAAGGAGGTCACTTTGTAGACCAAATTAAAATGTATAATTTAGTGTGTGGAGCCTGCAGAGTTGTCAAAGCAGAGTGAGGCAATGCTGCTTGAAATAGTCCTGTGAACTCAGCATGAAATTGCAGTGCTGGTGTATTTAATCCCACTCTGTATGGCTTTCCTTGTTATTTTGTTTTTTCTTTCCCAAGGCTTACAGTTATTTTTTCTTCTGGTTTCTCAAACGGAAGATATGTGAATGATTAAGCACCATACTCTAACTTGCTAATGGATTGTCACAGACAAGTGTTTGCCCTGCTCTAAAGCCTTCTTTTGACATGGTACACACTGGAATGTCACTTGTTTAGGGCATATGTTTTCCTTCTTCTGAGAAGGAGGAGTTTTGTAGGTTTTTTGTCATCTAGTAGGTGTCACCAAATATATTAGTGGATTAAAAACTTAGAGATTAAATTTATTATTTCACAGAGGACTTAAGGTTTAAAATAAGATAGTACATGAGGTACATTTATTCAGATAGACAGTAGCAGGGATGCTAGGCTGAAAGAGATATTTGAGAAAAACCCTGGATAGTTTTTCTATGCTCCAGAGTGAGGCAGCTCTGTAAATATTCATTGATGTTAGTGGAGGGTGTACACAACAATTTTGATAAAAATAATTTCAAACTATAGAAGCGAATGAGAAAGGAAGGGTGCTTGAAAATGTTTATTTGTGTGTGTGTGTGTGTGTGTGTGTGTGTGTGTGTGTGTGTCTTTGCAGTAATCTGTCTTGAATTGTTTGTACTTTGGATGTCCAAAATTGTAGCAGAGCTAATTCTAAAACTCATTCTAGAACTAGAAATCACGAATTAATTTTTTTAAATAAAAATTTTCTCTAAGATTTCTTGTTGCCAAATTTAGGCAAGCTGGATTATCTTTGTGCCACTGATGCATCAATACCTGTGCTCTTATGCATTCAGAGGAGAAACGTGTTATTTTCAGTGACTCCACCTTATAATTAAAACAATTCACTCCAGTTGTCAACCCCTACCTATCACTGCTCATGTCTTTTACTTGAAATTTTTATTAAATGATAAGACCTAGAGAGAGAGGTTCTAGGAGTATCTTTATTTGCTTATGTGATCATTGGAAACTCAGAAATTATGAACACAAGGCATGAAGAAGCCAATTTGTTCCTGGATTTGGCCCCTCAGAACCCATTAGAAGAGTATTTTCAATTGGAAGCAAAGTATGACACTGCAATGTTTTTTTCTTTTTGTATTTTTTTTTGTATTTTTTAATTTTATTTTCATGATTCCAAGAATGGTATACTTTTCTTTTACAATTGGTAGGGACTTATTTTGCTATGTTTCCTGCCACAAACCACATCACCAATGTTAATTTCTGTAACCCAGAAGCTACTTCTTATATCTTCTATACCAGGGATCCCCAACCCCCAGGCTACAGACCACTACTGGTCTATGGCCTGTTAGGAACCAGACCACACAGTAGGAGGTGAGTGGCAGGCTAGGGAGTGAAGCTTCATCTGTATTTGTAGCCTCTCCCCAGTGCTAGCATCACTGACTCAGCTCCACCTCAGATCATCAGGTCTTCTATTTTCATAGGAGCACCGGTCTCTGGTGCCAGAAGGGTTGGGGACCACTGTTCTATGCACTGTGGTTTGATACCTGTTCAAAATGGTCATCATTCAAGTACAACACCATCGTTGTGATCTGCATTATTTTTACACCGTTTCCCCCAAAAGAAAATGTGGCAATGGAAGGAAAGTGCAACAGATCTTTAAGAAGGGGTGATAGATGAGGCTGAAGCTAGGGATTTAAGGAAGTAACTGGGGATGTGACACCTGTTACTATCAGGGAAGGAAGGAAGGCTTGCTTATGTTGTGGAAGTCCTCTAGTTTAATCTAACACTAGCTTCTGAGAAATGGGTTCTGGTCTCAGTTTGGTCACAATTGTTTAAAAACTTCAGAGCTAGGATTTATAGACTTATAATAAAAGCATATTAGTAAGTTAAATCATTGAACTTTAATTTCGTTAGCTACAAAATATGGGGAATTCCCTATTTCTTTCTCAGCCTCACTTAAAGTCTCTTTCCTCTTCATTTATCCCTTAAATATCTGTGTTGCCAGTACTGTTCTGAAACCTTTGCTTTTCTTGGTCTGCATATTCTTCAAAAGTAACTTCATCTAAGCCAATGACTTTAAATCCATATCATATGCATTGTGACAATCTTTGTGTCTAGACAATTTACATTTAATGTAACTATTGATATGTTTAAATTTAGGCCTACCATTTTATTATTTATTTCTACTTGTTGTCTTTGTTTTCTGTTGTTTTTGTCCCTCTCTTTTATTCATCCTTTTTGTTTTTGGTTTTCTTTTGAGTTTTTTTTAATATTTTGTATTATTTTAACTTATTAGTTGTGTTTTATTCTATCTCTGTATATTTTTTATTGATTCCTCTAGGGATTACAGTATACATGGCTAATTCTTCACAGTGCTGATATAATTAAATTACTATTACACTCCACCACCGTAAAAATCCCTTTTCCCACTCCCTCTTATGTTGTAGTTGTCTTGTGTATTATATGTACATGCATTGCAACCCCACCAAATAATATTATTATTTTTTTTGCTTTCAACTGTCAAATATATTTTAAAGAACTCAAGGGAGGAACACTGTGGTATTTACATAGATATGTACATTTCTATTGCTCTTCTTCCATTATTGATGTTATAAGTTTCTTTCTGGTATCATTTTTTTTTTTAAATTCTGTCTGAAGAGCTTCCTTTAGTGAATCTTTGAGAGCAGATCTGCTGACAAGTAATTCTCTTTCCTTTATCTGAAAATGTCTTTATTTAACCTTAATTCTTAAAAATATTTTTACTGGATATAAAATTCTGAGTTCACAGGTCTTTTCTTTCACTATTTAAAAAAAAAATGGTTCCACTGCATTTTCTGTGAGTACTCTGAGTCCACCTGACACTTCTGAGTTGACCTGATGACTGCATTTTTTAACGATTATTTTAAATTAGTCTTAATTTTGTCTATATTATTAAATGAGTTTCTATTAAAAAACTGTTCCTCCTTTCTCTCTTCCTCCACTCAAATGTACTTTAAAAAAAATCGAGCTTTTTACTCTCTAGAACCAGTTAGAAAAGATTTGAGGAAAATCATTTTCTAAAGATATCAATGGTTAATAAATGATCATTGTGTTACCTTTCCCAAGGAGATTTCTTTGAAGCATGGAAGTCTTGAAAGCTGACAATGTCATAATTTTAAAAATGTAATATAGAACTATAGCTCTATGCTTGTGTGTAGGGTTGTTAGCCATAAAGACATTCCTGGGAGTTATTCAAATGACATGAGGGAGCAGCCAACCCTCACTGCTTTTGTGACGTTTCAGCCACTTCAACGATGAAGATGCTGGAAGATTCATACAGCACCATAAGTGGCTTACAGATTTTCACTTTTTCTTTAACATTCCATTTGGCATTAAATAGGCAATAAGTATGGTGAAAAAAAACTTGATTAAGTCTCCTGAAATCTTTATTTAAATTTTAAGTTTTAAAATTTTTCACTTTTAGCTCTTTTGGGAAAATCTATGAATTGTGTTGAGAAGAGACTCAAAATTTGTGACCTAATACCTTCCCCCCACTCTAAGTTAAATAGACAATGTCAAATCTTAGAAGGTGCTTTCTGGAAAGTAAAAAGGCTTGGCTCACTTTTGCAAAGTAATATTCCAAACACAATTTATTAAAATGGCAATGTTTTTTAAGGATCTTAAAGTCCCCTTTCCTCAGGATTTCTGGGAGGTGTATTAGCTCTGTTTTATAGAGTCATAAACTGAAGTCTGGAGAAGTTGAGAGATCTTCTCTAAGGTATGCAGTGAGTTCCCATGTGGCATAAAGGAACTTTGATCTTGGAGCTAAAATTATAGCACTCTCTCATCTCTCAGCTGCAGAAAAACTGCTGGTCAAGGGAAGGAAGGGATTGGGTTAAAGGTTGCAGTCAACCTCCTGGCTGATGCCTTGAGCTAGTTGAGGTCAGCCAGAGAAGAAGGATAAGTCATGGTGATGCTTTGATGTATGTCGGTGTGTGATTTATGCACTGTTAGACAAGCTGCTTTCTTCCTCTGTTCCTCAGGCAGTCTCACTGCTGGAGATGACTGTCAGCTGCTTTCCCTACGTAGCCACCATCACATGCCCCAGCACTGGAGCCTGGGAAGCCTGACCACAGACCAGCATCTCCGAGACATGAATAATTAGGTAGGCATAATGGAAGGCACTCACTGCACCCTTCAATTGTGTAAGCCCATTACCGAACTCTGCTACATCAGCTTCTATCTTCCAAGGGGGGAAGTCAGAGGATTTTCATACAAGGGCACTGTAACTCTAGACAGATCCAATAAAGGGCTTCATAACTGCTACCAAGTCAGGGAGGGGTCAGACATCATCAGCCTCAGCCTGCAGCCAAATGAACATCCGGGCGACATATTTTTCAAGCAAACTCCCACGAAAGACATTCTAACTGAGCTGTATAAACTCACAGCAGAGAGAGAGAGACTGCTGGCCAATCTGCTGAGCTCAGACCACATCCTGAGGATCACAATGGGAAACCAGGAGGGGAAGCTGCTGGAGCTGTCCGTGAGCCTGGCTCTCGAGGATGACTGTTTCCAGACTGCTGGTGACTGGCAGGGGGAGCCCCCTGTGGGCTGTCTCAATAAGAGGAGCACCCATGGGAACAAAAAGCCCCGGAGGTTTGGTGGAAGGAGAGAGAGCTTCGAGGCGCTCCCACAGAAGAGGACAAGAAGAAAAGGGCGTGGGGGCCAGGAATTGGCTCCTCACATGGGGAAGGACCAGATTGGTTCTAGCAACTCCCTTCCTCTTTCTCGAGGGAGGTCTCATCTTTGGCTCCTAGAGGAGAGAGGCAACTTGCTCCCAAATAGGCCACATAGTTTTTCCCTGCTCAGGAGAGAAAGCTGGCCCCCAGGTGTCCCCAGGATGCTGGACCCCAGCCCTGGCTGTGGGAGCTTCAGGATGGCTTCTGAAGACACTGAGTATAGAAGAAGAGGGCTGCTCCCCGACTGCAGCTCCATAGAACCTGCGGATGGTGGTGCTAGGGGGCTACAGAGGGGGCCTCGCAGGCTGGCACAGCAGCAGACAGGGCTGTCTGAAAATCACGGGGACCCTGAGAAGCACTCAAATGCAGACAGAGGCCAGAGGGAGAAGTCTGCTGAGTGGACTCACAGGAAGAAACCTGTTTCCAAAGTGGTGGCCAGAGTCCAGGATCTGTCTGCTCAGGTGCAGAGGGTAGTTAAAACGCATCCTGAGGGTGAGGGAAGGATTGCTGTTTGCTCAGCAGCCCAAGCTGAGTTTATACCCAGTGCAGACTTTCTCACCCTCCCAGGAGCTGAGGCTGGGGCTCGTGGTTCCAAACAGCAGGGCAAGGAGCAGCAAGTGAATGAGTCTTTGCAGTCGTTCACCAGGGATCATCCTCCAGCCAGCACCGAGGGGGCTGTGAACAAGGTCCTCCTGAAGGTGATAGAGAGTGAGAAGTTAAATGAAGCCACTGAGGGGAAAAGGCTGGGTTTTCCCCTCAGCACGGCAGGCACCCACATCCTCCCAGACAGTAGAAGCAAGAGGAGAGCTGGGATGCCTCTGAGTGGCCACAAAAACTTATTTCTGGATCTGCCCCACAGTGTGGGCCCTGACTCTTCACATACTGGAGGCGATGAGGAGAAGCCGTCCCCCCCAGCACTGGCAGCTCTGGGCGTGGTCTTTAATAATTCATCCTCTCAGTCTAGCTCACACAAACGGATGTCACCTGTTCCCTCGCCTCTATCTCCAAGGCTCCCCAGCCCTCAGCAGCATCACAGGATCCTCCGGCTGCCTGGTGAGCGGGAAGCCACTCTCGATGACTCTCCTGGAAGAAAGAGCGGTGCCTTCTCTGGGTCCCCCTCTGCTGACATCTTGGAGCCATCATCCTCTGCAAAGGTCACGGAGACCAAAGGAGCCAGCTCGGCCTTCCTCAGAGCAGACCAACCTCGGTTGGTACCTGGGGAACCTTTGGAAAAGAGCTTGGGGCCCGGGAAGATCACAGCTCGGCCTCAGCACCAGTCACCTCCAGGTTAGTCCCTGTTTAAGATGCTTTATATCTGTTTTTTCTGGGTGATTCATAGACTGTTTATACTCTTCAGAGACTGGTAAATTAACAACAAACCAAAATTTGTAGGTCTGTTAATCAGTTTGCCTCATAGCAAGAAAACTGGGTTTGGTATAGGCAAGTATGGAGATTGTAAGGATGGCGTTGACTTATGGGATCAGGGGTGTAGTTGCTTCCAGAAACAATACTTTATAAATGTCTTTATTTTATTTCATTTTTGGAGGCATATTCTAAAGCTGCCTCCATGATTGCTTAACACAGGACTCTCAAAGAAAACAGGATCAATTGGGCAGAGAGAAGTAGTAACTTGTTGCTGCGCTTGATGCTAACTAACACTGGGTAACCGGCCCCTTGACCTAAATTTTGCTGTTCAAGCTGCTGGAGCTTGACTTTGTTCTCTATGCAGAAGAACAAAAGCACACTGTGTCTGCACTCATTTGTATGTTATTAGAGGTTTTTGTTTTTCACTTTTATTTTTAGTAATCACCTGGTAACATCTTTGTTTTATGACAGAAACTTTTTTATTTTTATCAAAAGAGAGGTGAATTTAGTTCAATTGAAGAGACTTAGTTCAGATTTTTTTCTCCCCCACTTTTAAAAAATTTCCTGAAGGAGCACAAAGTAATGTTTACTCTAAAGTTATGTTTTATTTATGGACTGCTACTGCTACTGGTATAGCATCATAAATGGTGCTAAAGAGCTAATCTGGTTGGTATACTTAATACTTAATGTGATTTAAAATTTTACATGAAAGTAATTTAGGGGATTCTGTAAGTGTGTTCAATAAGACCAAAAAAGGCAGTGTAAAAAGTGTATTCATTTTGTTTTTCGGGCCAGTAAGGCCAGATGCTCAAGGTTTTGTATGTCATTGTATGGGTAACAGGTTCTTTTTCAGTGGTTCTTTACCAGCATCTGATCAATGCTGTGTCTAGGGAATTGCTTGTAATATGATACACGACCTCTTAAAGCTTAGAGAAAACATGCACAATTTTTGAGAAAAAAAAATTTCTCTTTAGGAAAGAGAAACTTCAAAAGCTTTCTGTTTATTTTTTTAATTTTTGACATTTTCATAAATTTCTTTAAATTGTTGGTCTGGGGGTGGTTCTTTAAAAAAAATGTGGTAAATGCTTTTCATCTTGTTTTTTCAGTATATCGACCTTAGTTTGATAAGACTTGCTTCTTTCATAATGTAACCAATCTGCATGACCAAGAAAGCCACAGAATTATAGATTTTATATCATATATTCTGAAACTATAGTGATAAAAATTCTTTCTCCCTGTCAATGCTAGATACTTGGAAATACTTGGAAAAGAAGCTTTCTATAAATGTTAGGTGAGGGAGTTTTGGGGGCGTGAGTGTGGAATAACTACCTTTACTCTGAAAGGTTTTTTTTTTTTTTTTAAAGAAAATGCACCAAATTCTAGGATTCATCAAGCAACTGTACAGTAAATACATTGAGTGTCAGTAAATTGTTTTGTCCCCTAATTTAGAATTACCTGTTTTTTTTAAATTGTCCTTTTTCTATATAAAAAATATTATGAAAACTCTGTCATATCTGAGTCAAGGCAGGCACACAGAGGGACATTCACTTTCTGTGGTGACTGACCATGAGCCTACTGCAGGGCAAGCTCAGCAGATGATCACTTTTTCCCTTTTTCTCTTCATACAGTTGCTCACAACCATTCTCTTTATTTTGCTCCCAGCCTACCATTGGGGTCTTCAGTAGCTCTTTCAGGATGCAGTCAGTAGAATCAAAGGGATGCCTTGGCAGCAAGACCACCTGTGCATCTAACCTTAAGAAAGGAGAACAGGAGTGTGGAGAGACCTTTTTTTCTGGCATGGATAACTTCCCTTTTGCTGGGAACTTTCTCCAGCACATCCAAATATCTCTTATCTTGGCCCTCCTTTGAAAAGCATTAAGGGAGGGTATTTTTTGATAGTATCTTTGATCTGTGGCCTGGTGTTCCAGCCCTCTTTCATCCCTTGAATTCCCATTTCCTGTAGCCAAGAGTCCTCTTCAGATTCTGGATCCTTCAATGACTTCCTGTAGCTGGTGGATCCATACAGGGAGACTCTTTCTGCTCCCTGCTGCCTTTGTCTTTCACATGATTTCTGATATCACCCCTATTCCAGCAGAGGCTTCAAATAGTGCCCATAGCCCAGAAGAGAGGCCTGTAATTCATTTACCAACACTTCACAGTGGCCCTTTATCTGAATCCACCTCCCCACTTTCTCTCATGTTAGCTATTACCTCGTTGAGTTTATGGTCTGTGGACATTTATTTCCTATGGAAATAACATGTAGGTATTTTACTGAAGTAATGTGATTAAGAATATTGAAAGCTCCCATTAATTGCTCAAGTAAGAGATTAAGTCTGGCAAAAGTAATCAGAGTCCTTTCTAGTTGGAAGGCTCTTAAGTGTTATGGACAAGTAGTAATTCCCAGAAAAGTGTGAGATCCTTTTCTCCTTCTTACAGGACCAAGCAGTTAAAACCAACATTACCATCCACACAGGAGACAGCATAAAGATATCACAGAGGCAATTGGTCCACATTCTATTGGCTTTTTAATTTTCCTACTCCTTATTCTGAGGGGTACATACAGGAATTTCTTGCTATACAAATAGAGAATGTACTAAGAACGAATAGTGGCCAGATTTGTCTTCTTGTGGTCTTCCCCCTTATACTCCCCTCCTTGGAATTGATTTTTTTTATTGCAACAGTCTTATATTTTGGGATGGAAAATGCTGTAGAATATTCCCAAGGCTTTGTGGAATGTGGTATTTTCTCAGTTCTTGAGGAAATTGGACAGTGGCCTTGGGGCTGTGGTTCCTGTCCATTTTGATGACTTTCATTTACTTTTGATCTGAAGTAGATCCTTTTCATGCCAGAAGAATCATAGGGAATTTGACTCACCAGCATCAGGAAAAAGCCCAGTGTTTCAGTTTGCTCCTCAGCAATCTCGTGATGTTTTCCTTTGATCAAAGTCACTGAGGTGGTGATGCACGCATATGCTCCAAGCATAGTACTTCTTGATTTGGTAAATCATTTGATCAGTTCTTGTACCCATGAAAAGAGGTAGTTAATGTCAACTGGTTAAGGACTGAAAGGCATACTTGTAATAAATTTTACTATATCTAATGCTGTTGTCAAAACTTTGATATCTCTCTGGGCATATATTCTGGGGAGTAGATGAAAATTTTTATTAATATAATTCCATATTAATATTGAGATTTGACACAATTCCAGCAAATTTTTAAGTAGTTTGACAATATTAATGAACATATGCAGCCATTTAAGATTACTACAGAAAGCATGTAGTACATAGAAAATTATGTGTAATTAATGTTAAGAGAGAAAATAAGATTAAAAAATTATGTCTATTATACCCATATAGAACAAATATAAGAATTTAATTGACAGGAAATACCTTGATATCTACTTTTAAGAAAGTAAAGGGCTGGTAATCGAAACTATATTTAACTTTGACTTAGCCACCGTACTTTTAGGAATTTAGCTTACATAAATAGATGCACAAGTAAGAATATATGCATAAGGGTATTTACTGCACACTTGTTTATAGTGGCAAAAACAAGTGGAAAAAATTTGAATGTCCATTGGTAGAGAAATGGTTAAATAAGTTATAGTATATTCTCTGAAATATTACGAGGCTATTCAAGGTACTGAAATAGATCTAAATCTAGCAAGTTGCAAAATTATGTATAGTATGCTGCCAATTTTTGTAAATACAGGTATTACTCTCTCCATATATGGGTATATATGTTTGGTGTGGGTTTGAATATCATGGTTACAGGTGTAGAAAAAGACTGGCCAGTCTGTTTACATTCTTTATCTGGCTCCAGAAGCATTGAGGAAGAGCATTAATTTCTTTATGTATTTTACACTGTTTCACTGGTCTTGGTGAAAGTGTCACTTTTATGATTTTTAAAGAATGATTTAACTACTTGCATATGAAATAGATTTTCTACCAATGAACAATTTCTATTTTGAGGTTTGTTTCTGTGTAAAAAAAAAAAAAGTGTTTCTCTTGTTCAGATTTTATTTTTCGAAAAGGAGTATGTTTTAAAGTTAGGACATGAAGTAATTCTGATGTTTTAAAATCCTAAGCCAGCTTTACCTGTGTGGATTTTTTCCCCAGGTCCAACTGCGCTCTGAGGATAGCACCTTCTGTTGAATTGTTTTTCATTGTCTTTTTTCTATTCTTGGATTCAGAGCATAAGATTTAAAGCAAGGGTGTCAGTCTGTGGTCCTCTGACAAATAGATCCATCTAAAGTAATTGTAAAGAAATACAGAAATGCAGAATTAACACTGCGACTAAAAGTAATAGCTGCTAAGAAATCTGAGATAGCCATTTAAAAAATAAAAAAAATATTAAATTTTGAAGAAATATTTATTGCATATGTATTTTTATATGACTCAACCATTCTACCTCATAGAATTATTGGTTGGGGGCATTAAAAAAGGACAAACCTTTACGGGTATAATTGGATATAAGAATTTTATCAGTTTGATGAAGCAAAGTACTGAATATTTAAGATTGAGGTTTTGTTTTATTCCTCATGGACTCCCCTGGGAGAGAGTGCTTTTTGAAAACAGTAGACACCACTCTGGGCCTGCTTTCTTTCTCTTGATAGCTTTTATCAGATGAATGACCATTACTGCCTCTTTTACTTTATCCACTTTCTCATCATTTACTTACAAGGATCATAACTCCTATTAGATAGTTCTTATATGGGAATAAAACCCTATTATTTAATACATTTTTGTGGCCTCTGGGTTGTGATATTAGGCCATACCATCCCCTGGTAGCTCAGCCTCCTGCCACTTAATGTTCCAGAGTTTCTTCACTCTTTTACGTATTAGGGATTTTTTTCTGCAGTCATGGATTGCTCTATTACATTAGACCAGAGGCTTTCTATATGGCCTTATAGGAAAGACTTAAAACTAGGTCAGAATTGGGATTCAGATATGTATAGGAAGTAGATGGACTTGTGTGGTCCTTGAAGGATACTGAATAATTAAGAGGAACAATGGACAGTGAAAAGAGAAGTAAACAAATCAGGGACTAAAGTCTGTGCACAGATATTTTCTCACTCTCCTAGGAGAGCCCTGTACTCCTGGGAGAAGGGGCTTTGGCATGAAGGGAAGAAATAGCTTTGTCATCAGAAGCCCATAGTTTTGCATTGTGGAAGAGCTATTCTAGAGAAGCAGAAACTTTCTTGCTGATTAGAAGGAGAACAGATGTTGTTAGCAACCTAAGTGCAACAGAATGGCAACAGAGCTGAAGGGGCAAGGCCAGCAGGCTCCTAACCACAGAAACCTTGTGGGACCCCTGAAGGGCATAACTGTGGAGGAAGAGCCTGAGAAAAGACCTGACTTCATATCAAGCAGGTGAGTGAAGGCTTCAGATCTTGAACTTCTGATTTTTTGATTCATGTGGCAAGAGTTTTATTCACAATAAGGCAGTGTGTCTGATCATCCAGGTTTCATTGATTTTTCCTACAATATTATGATATGGGTTTATTATTTGCTTTAAGACTAAGTTAAAATTTTGAGTTAGAGTTTTGCTTTTGGAGGGAGAACCCTAAAATAATCCTGTGATTAGTTAAAGTTGTTGATTTCCAGGTTAGCCCAGAGGAATTGTGGACAGAGTAAATAACATGTGGCTTGAGCGTAAGCATAATCTCCTAGGGTTTGGACTTGGGTCTAGGCATGTCTGGATAATTAGATGGTTAAACCTGTCAAGAGCCTTTTGTTTGAGTGCTTAGAGGCTTGTTAGAGGGCAGAGCTAATCCTAAGGAAAGCAGGATTTGAGGTACATGCTAGGGAACCAGCCTCGGAAGGAGGGACAACACTGAAAATAGCATAAAGTATGTCCTCCAGGTTTTCTGCTGACCCAGCTCCTGTGGTTTCATGCCTGGATGGTAGGGAGAGAAGACTGCAACAAAAAGTTGTGTAAGTAATTTCACTAAAATTTCCTTAAAATTTTGAAGGCAGAGTCTGCATAACAGATTTAACAAAGTTATGGTTGAAGAATCCCTACTTGAGATTCTGTAGAAGAATTGTGACAGCAAACCTGGTGGAATGAACCAGACTTTACCTCATTCCAAGGAGAAGTGGATAAATAGGAGAGGTGCGCACTAGTGCCTTGGGACCATGTCTGGCACCTTAGCTGCAACAGCCCTGGTGACAATCTTAGCAGTGTAAAGAGACATATTAAACAGTCAGAACAGGAGAGAACACCAGTGGTGATGGGAAAGACTGCATCCATGAGCACATGCGATTCCTAGAATGATTAGGAGAAATTGATGTATGGAAAAGTAGACATTGGTAGAGCCAGAGAAATAGTCATTTTTCACCTTGTTACTACTCTCCTGGCTGCATTTGCTAGAAAAAAAATGATATAAATTCTTAGAGTCCTTTTGATATTTGCTGTTGAAAATACTTCATAAAACATTAGAACATAACTTTATTAACATTACAGATCATTATTGGTTCAGAGGGCCAGAAAGGATTTTAATAATTTACTCTTTTGGTGCTTTTCAGTGATGCTACAAGTAATAGTTCACAACTGGTTATTCAGTGTGGATTTCTTGATTTGCTCTCAGTTAAAGTGGCTACATTTACTTCTGTTTTTTTTTTTTTAAGTTACTTATAAAGCATTTTTCAGTCTCATTGTTTTTTATAGGTTAATTTTGATTTTCCAATTAATTTGTAAAAAGCTTGGCAGTGTGATCATATATGATACCTCCAATGCACTCTCCAGGGAGTCTAACTCCCTGGTTCACTCAATATCTTTTGGATTTCATCAAGGGAATTTTATTTTCAAATTAAAGTCAGTAAGAAAGAAATTGTAATTGCATTTCTAATTGCATTTCTAATACTAATGTCATTCCAATATGAAATTATAAGTTAAAGAATGATATAATAAGAAAAACTAAGATCCCCTTCTTATCAATTATTTCTGAAATATCTGAAGTCTCATTTTCTCACTACAAAGCTTTTTCAGTTTCTTCAGCTAATAGTAATTTTGTCCTTCTTGATATCTGTATGATTTTTTTTTGCGAAGATAATGAAGTTTTGGACCTCTCCTATATACATATTATTATGTTGATATGTACATTTTATTATATTTTCTTGTTGTTTTGTGTGTAAAATATTCCTATCAAGCTTTTTAATGTAAGTCCTTCTTACATTTTTAAAAAATGGGTTTACATCATGAGGTAGTTAATGTGTATTGATTTAGTTAAATTTTTTGATTGTTCACTTTAATTAAATACTGCCTTCCAATTTACAAGTGACAAGACCAATTGTGAGTAACAGACTGCCCTAGAATAGTTAAACTGATTGGTTGGAAATTCCTTCTGCTGATGTGCCATACAGCAGGGTGAAGTGGGTTTGTCTCTTCCTTATTTGGAACCTGTTTCTGCTGGTGATAGAATACATCAGAACTGAAACAGGCATTTTCTTGTTTTTAAAAAAGTTCTCTGCAAAGACAGTAATGGCATCACATTCATCATTATTTACCTGGAATCAGGTTCGGTAACTGACAGTGGCATGTATTCAATTAATGTTTCATTGAATGAATGTATAAGTGAATTAAAGAATGATAAGAAAACTTGATCTACAAACTGATAACAGGAGCAAATTCTCCCCATTTATCTTATATTAACAGAATGAAATTGATTTAATATCATATTATGTGGTTACTATCATGTTATTTTGGTAGATAATACTTTACTATTAAACTAACTGAATTAACTAAAATTAAATGGAACTTGTGTCCTCCAAGTCAAGTGTTTTTGTGAACAGGGAAATTTTTCTTTTAATTGGAATTACTTTACATGATCAATTTTACCAGAATAGACCTTTTTTAATCTTAAAATGAGACTTAATTTTATTGTCAACAGCAGTTACTGAGGTGTAGTCAAACGATCCAACTTGAAATGGAAACCAGGGGCGGCTAACCAGTTCATGTATTTTGTGGTCACAAGTTAACCATGCATGATCAAAGACGAGCACATTTGCACTGAGGCACACTTTATGACCCAACACATTGGTGAACTAAAAAACTGGGAAAGTACTTGTAACTCTTTTAGCCTGATTCAAGGGGTCCTGCAAGACCTAGCTTCTGGGTACCTGATGCCCACCATTAAAGTTTGCCTTCTGTGTGAAAGCACTATTGCTAGAATATTTGTGTATAATGCAGATATAAGTTGAAGCCATGTGATTAATTCTCAAAGCTATATACAAATTCATTATATTAATTTGCCCACAAAACTCCTGTTATTACCTAGAAGAGCAGGATCCTTACAGAATGATTTATAAGTAGGGTTCATGAGTAGAAACAGAAGTCAAGACTGGGAAAAACATGAGATTTTGGATCCCCAAATCAATGGGGCAGTGTGAGAACATCAGGGACCTCACTTCTACCTATAAAATTACTTTGCCTTTCTGTATATAACATAACTGGATCGTGGAACTGGTATGCCACCATATTCACAGATTCTGCCCTCACTCTTAGGAGGGGGGATTATTCTGGTGCAGGAATCTAAGGGACTGTTTTAGAATTCTGCCTTCCACAGTATCCGTCCATTAACTAGTGCTTTCCATCCCCTTTCTGGTCTTCTGCTTCTACTATCAGAATTCTGTCCCCATAGTCTTCCCTGATATCACCTAATGCGTATCTACAATACACTATTCTCCATTTCTGCTAATCATATGATACTGGTTGAGAGTATGTGTGTGAAAGTTGAACACTTAGGGTCAAAAATCCCATCTCTGCCACTTACCAGAAGATTGGCAACTGCCTCAATTTCTTCATCTATAATTAGGAGTGACAGTAGTATCTGCATAGTAGATAATAGAATTAATTACTTATGAGTTGTTTTAAGGATTAAGTGATATATTTAAAGCATTTATCACAATGTCTGGCACGTAATTCTGCAAAAATGTTTAGATATTACCAGTGGTATTTTATAACCCAGTGCTTTTATTCATACATTACTTCTCTACTTGAAATACCCTGATGAATTCTTATTCATCTTTCAAACTCCATCCTAACCTTGGTTATACAAAATGTCAATGTTTGCATAATGTTGGGAAGGGAATAGGGAACGCTATATTTTTCAACTTTTCTGTAAGTCTAAAATTATTTCAACCTGAAAAGTTTTTAAAAAGTTTTTAATGTTATCTCAGTTATAAAGCCATCTGATTCTCCTCATTGTAGAACGAACACTTTCATTATACTCTTGTGGAACTTTACATGTGATGTTTATCGCGTTATACCATAATTATTTGTTTGCATGTATGTGTAGAATATAAACTCATTGGAAGAGACTAAGATTTATTCATCTTTGTATCTCTAAGATATAACATCACATCTAATATAGCTTACATAGCATATGTGATATAAATGCTGGTCCAATGACTAATTATTGAATGATTTTTTGTTTATTGTGCATAAGAGATTCACCGTGGAAAAATGAGATGTGATTGTAGAAAATTCTAATCTGTGGTGAGGGCCAGTGTGGTGTAGAATAGTGGTTATCAAAGTGTGGTCCCTAGACAAGCAGCATTATTTGCCATGACCAGAAACTTGTTAAAATGCTATTTCTTGGGCCTCATCCCCCAAACCTACTGAATCAGAAATCTGGGGGTGGGGGCCTGAGCTGTCTTTAACCAGTTTAGTGGAGACCAAGATAAAAACATAAATTATTATACTAATGTATAGCTATGTTAAATGAAATCAAATTTGTAAGCACAAATATTTTATTAAAGGGAAATGGTATATTCTTGGAAAACAGTTGAATTCCCACTTAGCCAGTTTTGTAATGATTTTGAACAGTTATTATGGACCTTTTAAGATGTAGAGACCTACATACTTGTGCATATGAAAAAGCTTTTTAATTTTTTATTCTACCGATAACTGATTCTTATGCTTTACATTAATACGAGAAGGTAGAATGATATTCTTAAATATTTTCTTGTCTGAAATTTGTTGCTGTCATCACAGCTTTTTTTTTTTTTACCATTAATCATAATATTAACTGTTCTGCCTCAATACAGATGTCTTCGAATAACTATCGACGACACCTGCCAAGTGCCAGTAGTTGCCACGAGATCCAAGATACGACTTCTTTAAATTTTATTTAAACATCCATTAGGCTTTCTGTATACAGCTTTTAATAACCAGTTTTATGATATCAGCAAATATTGGTAGAGTTACAGGGTTTCATCTACTAAGTAATTAAGATATTACAAACACACATCTTTGGCTTTATTCTAAAGAGCAGTGCTAATATTTTGTTGCCATCTTTCTAATTCCTTTAAGAGCAGATGCCTTAGAAAATCATATGATAATGTATGAATAATCTCACAGAGAGTCTAAATCAGGAAAGCATTTGCCTCTTGGCTGCAGAAGCTATTAAATCTTAGCCTCTGTTATTAGAGAAAAATCACTTATGTCCTTAGGGGATTCTTTTCCTTTCAGAAGTTTGGAGGCTGCCCTTTCACAGTTCCCTGCCTTTTGATGGCTTTTTTTCTTTTCATGTTAAATAAACCAGAATTCATACAACTGTTCAGTTGAACTATGTTGGAGGAGACGCATCCCCTCACCACCTCCCCACCTTGAAATCAAGAAACCCAAGTATAAGTTCCACCTCCTTCAATTACTATTGATGTGTATGTAAGATACATGTCTCCAGTTCCCATACTGTCCAGAGAATGTGAGAATGAAATGAAACAGCATACATGAGAGTAGGTTACAAATTTGAGGAATTATTTTTATAGTCACAAATGGCAGCATCAAAAAGAGCTATTGCCTTTCAACTATCCATAGGGAGCCCAATAGTCTGTATGCCAAAGAGGCCCAAAGGTAAATGGATGTTCTCTGCAGACTACATCCTGGGAAGCTGCATTTATTTTCTTATCCTCCAGGGCAATTTTACTATCATCTATTCCAGGAGGAATCAGTAAAAGGCAATAACTTTATCAGCTCAGTATTCCGAGGCAAATAACTTTGGCCATAGTGGGAATGTGATAAATTGAACAGGGGTAAGAATCCAGTGGGTCTGTAACAGTCTTCATGTTGGTAGAAAGTTTTGAACAGATTCCAAAACTTTTTGGACTCAAAATGAATTTGATTGCATCTGCAGCTGAGGAAGAAAAGAAAGTCAAGGATTACTCTAAGGCTCCTGCCCCAAGTGACAACTGCTGTATGAAAACATGTTGGGTCTATAGCCGCAAGAACTGTCCTACTTAGAGTGTTGATTAACAAATCTGTTTAAAAATGTGGAAAAGGTATCACTTGCATGTCAAAACTCCTCACTGTTCCCTGTTCTGTTCAGATCTTTTCATCATCCTATTGGTGTTCTTAATCAACATTGGAGAAAAACTGAGATGTAGAGGTGTTAGATGACAGAACTGAAGCTTGTTAAATTTTTCCTAAGCTAAATGGAACAAGATTAAAGTCAAAAGGATACTGGAAACATCCTGCATTTAGATTAAAATATCCACTTACAAGTAAAGGACATAGGAGACTTTGGTTTTAGTTTTAGCTGACGACATATTGACTTTGAGCCAGTTTGATAATGTGGCTGTTTAAAGCAAAAGCCAGACTATATTACCAAAAGGTATTCATATCAAGGGCAAAAATTTACTACTGTACTCTACATAGGCTAATAAATATGGAGTTTTGAGTGTAATTATAGGTATGTATTGGAAGGGGACTAGTGACAAATTGGATTCCATGCAGAGGACTAGGACAGAGACATATCTGGAAATGATTTCATAGGAAAAAGAGTCTAAAAGAATAGTAGGCTAATGAAATTATAGAGGTGATACTCAACAAAAGCAATGGTAGTAGACACTCTGTGTGTCATCCAGATTCCCTTATCAAGATCAAGGTACTAATCCCCTCAGGTGCTGGGAGTGTTGCTGGCTGATGGCTAAGAGACAAGTCCTTTCTCCCTCAACCCCCCAAAACAGCCCTCTGCCCAAGGGAGCTACCTCCTCAGGAGAAGCCCTATCCAATGACTGGTCTATGTGAGAGGGTGCAAAAGCTTAGTCCTGTTGCCTTGTGCAGGACAATTGCAGAGGGCCATCCCAGCTTCAGAGCTCCCTGTGTGATCAGTTGAGGGCTCTGTTATGGCTGCATCTCCTTTGGCCCAGTCCTGCCTCTCTCACTCTCTCATAGGTGTTGTTCCCAAGAGCCCTTCTTACTAAGCCTTCTCCATGGAAATCTCTTCTCAGTCTATTTCCCAGGGAATTCTACCTGCAGCAGCTGATATTACAAAGACTGGGAAGGATAAACTATTCAATAAATGATGCTAGAACAATTGATTATCCATGTAGAAAGAAAAAATAAAGCTGGAGCTACCTCATGCCATATATAAAATCTATTTCTGATAGATTTAGAACTGGAAAGTGAAAAGGCAAACTTGACAGCAAACTTTACAGAAAGGGTTTCTTAACAACACAAACCATAAAGAAGATTATTGGTGAATTTGTGTATATTGAAATAATATAAAATGAAAATTAAATGGAATTAAACTTCTTTAACAATGACAAATGATATCATTTTAAAAGAGTAATAAGAAATGCTGGGAGAAGATATTTGCAGCACTTATGACTAAAGAATTATCATTCAAAATACATAATTCAGATAGATTAATAAATTAAAGCAAATTACCCAGGAGAAAAAAAATGGGCAAAGATGATAGTCAACTCACTTAAGAGAAAGTCTGAATGAAGAATCACTATCTGAAAAGATACTTAGTCTTATAAGCAATTAGGGAAATGGCAATGAAGATAAGATCCTGTTTCATACTATCAGATTGAAAAAAATTTTTAATTTATTTTATAATACCATTTCTTCTTTCCCTTCCTTTTTCTTTTATCTTTTCTTTGTTTTGGTGCCTCTGCATATGTTGTTTCCATGATGAACTACTCATCCATCAAGACCTAGCACAAATGTTACCTTTTCCATGAAACTTCTTGTTAGAGTTAAACATTTCCTCTTATATATTCCAGATAGTGCTTTGTGCTTCTTCAGTTTTAAAACACTTGGCATGTTATTTGCTTACATGTGAGTCTCTGACTAACTAGATTATGAGCCCCTGGATGACAGAAATCATATGCTGTTTATGTGTGTGTGTACCTCTGACATTTATCATAGCATCTGGCAGTTGACTAGTAAATATATATTGGATGGGTGAACGAACCAATTCCTTGCTCCAGTGGCTTTTTTATAAGGTCAGACACCTTCAGAATGAGGGCTGAAAGGTCAAATGCTCTCTGCCCTGATTGCTTGGTTATCTTTTTGATGTATCCACTAAAATTAGTTCAAGATAAACTCTAGTTTTAAAAAGAATTTTTAATTACTCATTACCTACAGAAGAGAATATGGTTAAATGTAGTTTCCATTCTCAAATTAAAAAAGATAAGCAGATAAACTGGTTCTTTTTACCGTAGGTGGATAGCTGCATAGGGACAAAATAAGTGTTATTTTTCTTTGCTATTCATTGTTTTTCTTCCAGACATATTGTTGCTTAGTGGCACTATCAGAATTTATTTTTAATCCTAAAAAATTAATAAATTTAAAAAACGACTAAAGTATACTTTGCTTAGAGAAAGGAAATATTATGACATATTTTTTTAAAAAATAAAATATCTCCCTCAGGAAATCTTGTCTTTGGAAACACACCCTCAAGGCATTTGAAAAATTTCTAATTTATTTTTTAAAAGCCAGCAGTGGTTCTACAAACTCTGCACAGGAGTAGACTCAGTTGACATTTGTTGCCTCTTAACAATGATTATAAAATGGTAAAGCTAGGAGAGATCCTTTGGCCCAGTGCCTTGTAATGATAATGAGATTTCATCCAAAGTGTCTGTAACTATTTAATGATAGAATACTCCACATCTTCTAACTTACATCTTGGTTCTTTTCTTTTCTTCATATACAGTCCTTATCACCAACCTGAAGGTAACAAGAAACTTCTTTGGATTTTCAGTAACTTTGAGTTATGGCAGCTACTGAAGTATTTACTTTGGAGCCCTTGAAATTTCCCCAGTAAGCTGTTGCCTGATGGCCTTTGTACTATTAATAGTTAACTTCATTAGCATCTAAACTGAAGGGAATAGTGCAAATTTATTCCAGAGCAACATAATTATTTAGGCTCATGGTCAATACAGAGTTAAATGTTTGAAAAAGAAGTTAAAAATGTACTTGCTTCTTAATTAACTAAATTGTGATGAAGATTCTGTTAAGTATAATAATCTTATGTGATAATTAAAATATAATTAGTAATATCCTTGGACTTCTATTTGCTCATTGGTAAATGAATGACTTAGAATAAATCCCTGAGGACAGTACATCTTTGAGGATGTTTTACCTCTAAATATTTTGATTCTGTGATTGTAATAACAGGAGTCACCCAGACTTTGCTTATCTTGCAAAGTGAATGGATGCTTGAAGTGTTGCCTAACAAAGAAGGGTTTCTTCATTTTTTTTTTTGAAAAGTGACCTGTGACTCAAATCTTGTCTTTCTGAAAGTCCCCAAGGATCTCATTCTTTGATCTCTGTTATGTGTGTTTTCTGCCCTTCATTTACTTGATAAAATGGTGATTTATTAAAACTAAATAAATTATAGTTGTTCAAACCATGTGGGTTGTTTGCACTTGACTGGATGGTTGGAAGGTTGGAGGAGGCATCATAGAAGAACATGGGTTGTCATATATATATTTAAATCTGAATTCTGCCTCCATGGTCTAATACAAGTTATAAAACCCCTCTTAGCCTCAGTTTTCTCTTTTCTGCAATGTGAATAACAAAATATAATATACTTCATAGGGTTCTTATGGAGGAGAGTAAATGAAACACAGTGGCAGGAATACTGCAGGCAATCATATTAAGGCATACCAAATGGAACTGCAACTGTTAGTAAATTTTTCTTTTAGGTGCAGACATTTACTTTTATTGATCTCATTGAAGTTTTAAGTACTTTGCTGCTACTGTCCTGCAGTATGTGTTTTAAAAAACTTTCTTTTTGATTATATATTTGTAATAGTGCATCATAATTTGATTTGAAGATAGGAGTGTATGTTTCTGATTTCCACAAAAAATTTCTCTGCTTTCTTTCCCACCACTCTTCTCTGTAGAAACCACATAGCAAAGGATTACTAGATTTCTGTAAAAGCGTTCAGAAAAAAACAGTGGGTAGACCCTGTAGAAGCTGGAATCGGTGTATTGTGAATTATTTTAGTAGAGGGTTATGCCTTTTTATGTTTGCATTCTTAGCACCCAGCTGGCATAAATAGATCGGGTAATGAACATTTTATAGAACATACAGTGGGGAGCAAACTTCCTTCCAAATTCTGATGATAAAGATGGTCTTTAAAAAAAACTTTGATCAATTTCATCATTAATGAATAGCAGCTCCCCTGGGTAATGTGATAGTATATTAAGAGGCCTTATCTAATTATTGTAAATAAGATTTTGATTCTCAGATAACTGAAACCTGAATAAACTGTAGCTCTCATAGAATGCTGCTTTACCAAGGACTATTTCTAACCAAGTGTGTTATGCACTATACCAGTACCAATATATTTATAAAATGAGTAATAAGAATATTAACAAGTGTTGTTGAAAACAAAATAATTTTCCCTGAGCAGTACAGTTTACTGGTTCAACAACTATGACTTTGCATTGCTGAAGCATTTCATTCCTGCTCATGAAATTCTCCAAAATTAAGACTTTTGATCAATTCCCCCACTGCTTCCCAGTTTATTACAACTGTTATTGTTTTTTAAAATGACTGCAAATATTTTCTTCAGTGTACACAATTTATTTATCTCTGCTTGCATGTACCAATGTGTCCTCTCATCATCTCCTGTTCTTCTGTTTCAACAAAAGAGATTAGAAGGATCTATTCATCATTAACCAATTGACTGCCAGAACCTAGCTCTTTTGTTGTTGTTGTTAATAGCAGTAAGGTTTATTAGTGAAGGCAGATTACAAGCAGAGAAGTCACAGTACCTAGGGTCTCCCAGCTCCCTTTTCTTCCTTTCCTAGGCATAGAATTCTAGAAAAGCCAACAGTAAGGTTCATAAAATAGAAAGAATGAAACATGGGGAATTAAGATTTATTAAAGTGTCCCCAACTGTGCTAGGTGAATAATGTGAAATTTCATTTAACCCTTACTGGCTTGTGCTTTTCCACACATCTGTGTGTGTGCAGGAAAAGAAATGAGATTTGTCAAAGGAGGGCTCTGGTACAGTGTAGTGTTTGGCTTCTGCATTTTTATCCTTTGAATTAAAAAAAACAAAAGTGCTCAATTAGATTAATGTCTATGTATGACTGAGAAGGTCATATTGCCAAAATAAACCATTTGATAAAAGTCTATTATGCCAAAATGACTTAAAATGCCATCCATGCTTTTTGGAATTTAAGAATTAGAATTTATTCTCAAGAAGAATTCTATTGGCTCGCTTATTCTTGTCATTTTCATCATTAGATCATATTTCATTCCCAGCTTGTTTTCTTTATCCTCAGCTCACAGGCACCCTTAGAACGCCACCCTGCCTACCTGGGTAAATTTGCTGGTTTGAGAGGCAGGCTCCTCCTGCTTGGTGTGTGCTAGGGGACATTTCTCTTGGGTCTGAGTAGCTTAGAGGTGGGTTTCAAAACAGTAGTTGCTACAAAATAGTAGCCTTGGTTGTTTTTTAAAAACTAAATCATTATTCTAATTAGATAGCAGGCTTTTTGTGGAATAAGTGTTAGCTTGTATAGGGTTTTATAACTCCTGGGTTGAGTGTATAAACTAACCTGTGTG
Organism: Cynopterus sphinx; assembly: GCA_030015415.1. Taxonomy (NCBI): domain Eukaryota; kingdom Metazoa; phylum Chordata; class Mammalia; order Chiroptera; family Pteropodidae; genus Cynopterus; species Cynopterus sphinx. The sequence continues at coordinate 81,646,727 of CM057384.1, forward strand.
ACCAAGGACTGGGTCCCAGGTGTGTGGCTTACTGAGGAATCTGAGAAATTATTTTTTTCCTTAAGGAAAAAGAAGGATTCATAAACTTTCAAGTAAGGAAGATATGCTTTAGTATAAAGGGCACAGATTATTTTTAAATGGTTTAAAAATAGGTAAGGTAGCGCCTTAAAATGTATGTTCCAAATATACAAAAATGTATGTCTCAGATCTGAGTTTAAGATTTAAACTTTGATTTTGCCATCTATGGAGTGTTCTTGCCAAAGAGCTGAATCTATAGGTAATTGGACACTCAGGGCTAACTCCCAGTTGACAAATTGGATAGGTTAAGCAATACTGTGAGCAAGCACACAGATAAGTTCATATGTGGGACTGTAGTAGGGTTCATTTTTTTTATTGAGATATAATTGGTGTAGAATTTTACATAAATTTAAGGTGTATAATATGTTAATTTGGTTTATTTATATATTTGCCATATGATTACCGCATAGCATTAGATAACATCTCCATTACATCACATAATTATTATTTCCTATTTGTCGTGAGAACAATTAAGATCTAGTCTCTTAGCAACTTTGAAGTTTATAAGGCTGTAAATAAGAGACAGGTTGTGGGGGGAAGGGGAGACTAATTAGTCTGACAAATATACAAAAGAGTCTTAAAGGCATAGCAACCAAATATAATATGTAGACTTTGAAATATGATTGAAATAAGTCATCTGTAAAAAGACATTTTTAAGACAGGGAAATCGAATATTGACTAGATATTCAATAAATAAGGAATTACTATTAAATCTGTTAGGTATGATAATAGCATTGTGTGTAAGTAAGACAGTGGCCTCTGACTGGCATCACCAACATCACTTGAGAATACACTAGAAATGAAAATTCTAGTGAACCTACTGAAACCTACTGAATAAGAAACTCTGGAGGGTATAAAGCCCAACAAAAATATCAGAATCACTGATGTAAGAAAATATCTATATTTTTAAGGACTGTGTAGGGATGAAATGACATAAGGTCTGAGAATGGTTTTACAATACTTAAGTTAAAGTTAAGAATTCAATGAAGCAAGTATGGCAAAATCTTAATAATTGTTTTGTGGCTGGATAATAAGGTTCTCTACTTTTGTGTATATTTGGAAATGGTCATTAGATAATTTTTTGGAAATCTTACAACATGCATACAAAAGGAGAAGCCTTGTCAGAGTAAAGAAACAAACCAATACTTGATTTTAGGATTTATAAAAACTTCTAGTTTGCCTACAGAAAACTGGGTTTAGTCTAGCTTTGTGACTAACCACTTTTCTGGGTGGTCTTAGTAACTTAGTTTCCCAGAAACCTCATTTTTATCTGTGAGATAAAATGATTTAACCTGTGATCTGTTGCGATGGTTCTTTCAAGCCTATTATTCTTGATTCTCTAAGCCAGCAATCCCCAAACTTTTTGGCACCAGGGACCGGTGTTCTTCTGAGAATGTAAGGCCTGATGATGTGAGGTGGAGCTGTGGTGGTGATGCTAGTGCTGGGGAGCAGCTGCAGATGAAGCTTTGCTTGCTCCCGGCCACTCACTTAGGCCTGGTTCCTTAATAGGCCATGAACTGGTACCGTTCTGAGACTGGGGGTTGAGGATCCCTGTTCTAAGCAGTCAGGTGAGTTGTCATGCTTTTCAGCAGCATTTCTCAAGTCAAGAGTTTGATCTGTGGGTGAGCATTCTCTCTCACTTTCATCTCTTTCCTATTTGAAGAATAGCAACAGTCTCTGGAATGACTGAAGCCTAGACACATTACCCTCTGACAAAGTAAATAGGATTTGTAATTTCATGAAGACCTTCAGGGACTGGAAATATGACATGCCTTCCAGGTTAGGCCAGAGGTGGTGAAGACCCAGAGCAGAATTCAGAACTGGTGCTCCTGGCATTTGCCTTGAGCCCCTTCTCTTGTCCCTACCACTGCTATGGCCATCACCTTCTCACACAGGGTGTAAATTCTGAGTGGGTTCAGGAGCCCTAATTCATCGCTATTATACTTCAAAAACTCTATTGATTAGAATAATCAAAGCTGTGTACCCGTTTGACAGATAGCAATGGTATTTTCACTGTCAAGAGGAGTCAGATTATCTAGAAAACCATGAAAATGCAGAATTGCTTTGTTAATTCAAGCATCTGTAGGTCCTTGTTGAGGTGTAAAAACAGGAAGAAGGCAGTGACTCCTTGGGGAAAGCTTTGGGGAACATGCCAGGCTGGTCATGGAGAGGGGATGGCCAGTGTAGGTGATGGGAATAGAAGAACATATATGTGCACATTGCATGGGCAAGAGGGAGGGAAAACAAAATAGGAAGAAGCTTGTGACAGTAAGGAGCAAGAGCTGCAGAGTCCAGTGGCCAGGAGTTGGTGATGTATCCTCTACATACTCCTCTTTAAATGGTCTGATAGAAATCTAATTCTCATAAGTGCAGGCAATCCGTGATAGTGTTCCCACTGACAGAGCAGTTCTTGGAGGCCTATTTCCAGTGTAGGCATTTGCTTATCTCCTCTTCAAAAGTTTCTTCATTTGTTTCATTTTTTTACATTGACTTTGGCCCTGCCTGTGCCTTGGTAGTCAGAGTACGGCCATAGGCATGGACATTAGCTAAAAAATAACAATAACAGAAACAACAGTTGTTTATTGAGCACTTATCTACCAAGCACTGAATTGGACACTTGATAGATATTATATTTAATTCAAACCACAATCTATACAACAGCTGTTATCCTCACCTTACAGTTGAAGAACAGAAAGTCAGAGAAGTGAGGTAAATTGCCTGGGTCACTTAGCAGGTAAGTGACAGAACCTAGCATCCAACCCAGGTGACCAACTATGCCTGTTCATCAGCTCTTCACCTCATTATTGTAGGTTATTTTCATGGGTGACAGGGAATGGGAGTGAAAACCTGGAACCAGAACAGTAGGACAAACTGCTGAGCAGGCTTCACGGTGGAGGATACTTTAAGAGCCTATAGTACCTGGGACTCCCCTAGTTTCTCTAAGACCTGTAATTACATAAAAAAGCCATTCCCCGGTATAAAGAAATGTGCAAGCACTTCACATAGCTTGTTGAAAGGAGATATATTGTCCACTTTTAGTAGGAAAGTTAATTTGTTGAGTTGAATATGAACAAAAATCAGAATCCTCCCCTTGCAAGAAATACGGATACTAGGAGGCTTCTTTGGGCTTATCTATCAGTCACATCATAATGATTCTTTGGGGGCTGCATTAGTTCAGAATCATGTAGGGTTCTTGTTCATTCTTAGAAATATGTAGCTACCCTTCTCATTAAGGTTGGTGGAGGGAAAGAAGATAGAATTTCAGAATACTTCTAAAACTCCTATACTGTAGTCCCTACCTCTCAACTAGAAAGGCAAATATGGACAAGGCCATAGTGAAGGGTCTTACTGCAATAGAGAATAGGGAGGATAGGGTGATGTTGGCTAAAAAAAGCTGTGGATAAGAACCAGCAACTGCAGTGACATCTGTGGGTACACGCTGTGGCTTGCATAGAACTTCCACATACATTATCATCAGATCCTCACAGAAATCCCCACAAGATGGGTGAGTATATTTCTATCTGCTATTTTTTAAACATCATTTAATGGTTTTATGTCCTTCTTTATTCCAGAAAGGATTTAAGAGACTTCTATTCAAGATAGAAGATAAAATACATTTAAAACAGATGATAAGAGTTAGAAATTCTTTTGATAGGGTTATATTGACCTTCCTAAATTTTTGGATCCAAAACACTCTAGAGCCTTAACATGACTCTTGCTTGTTTTCAGGAGGAAATAACTGTAATACGTAGAGGCTGTGCTGAAAACGATGCAAACCTCTTCATTGTTCATCAGTGAAATCAAATCACTTAGACATTTTCATTCTAAAATATCATGGTGTAAAATTAGGAAGCATCAGTATAAGAACTATTCCATAGACATAAGAAGTGATTACTTACTTTCCATTTCTATTTAAAATTGTTCCCACTTTCATCTCTTTATGCTTATGCTTCTGTCTTCGTCTGTGTGGGTATGCAGTATATGTGCAAAAAATGTACATTTTCATCATCTCTCAAGAGATTTAAATCTCTTCAAGACCACGTACTTTCTTTGTGGTTTCTAATCATCCTGTCCCAGAAACAGGGAATGCCATCTCTATTTGAATGAAGATGGAACTAAGAAAGACTCAGAGAGGGTAACTTGGTAAGTAAGTTGTAGAGGGAGGAGTTGATGTTGAATTGCCATTTCCCCACATTATCATGTCTCTCGGGGCCATGGAACCATCTTCTCTGAACTGTAACAGTACAGCTCTGTCACTGTGATTATTTGTGTTTATATCTGTGAGGCACTCGAAAACCATTCATTCATTGAACAATATTTATTGAATACCTATCATGTATTCATCACTGTTCTAGATATAGTGGATATAGCAATGGACAAAACAGATTTCAACAAAAGCAGCTAACCCCTGTTTTCATAGAACTCATTCTAGAGGGATGAGGACCAAAATATAATCAATAAGTTCTATGCTGTGTTTGCCAGGCATATGTGTGATGGGTAAAACAAGGCAGAAAGCAGGATAGGAAATGCCTAAGTCTGTTCCATGGTTTTATGGTCCATAGAATAGAAAGGTTAGTATTGGTCTGTAATGCAAATGCTAATTCTATTCAGTTTTAAGTAATATATTTTCAGAATATTAAATAACCTTGGGAAGTAACCCAACTGATTCTAATAGTGTTCCATGGAGAGTCACTCCTTAATCCAGGCCTTGCCAGCTAAGCTTTTGGTTTCTCTAGCTTCACCCCTGCCAAGAGGCCTCCTTTTTCCTCAGGGGATTGCTTTTCTCATATTTCAGAAGGACAGTGCATACTTGTGTCAGGTGTGAAAGGGATCTTTCCTGCTTGATGTCAACGAGAAGAAGCACCAGGGAAGGCTGACTGACAGAGCAGACATTCTCTCTAAGTGGGTTATTCTGTGCCCTGGCTTCTTATTGTGAGATCTTCCTCTGGCTGTTCAATTTGTACTAACATTTAAAATCAATATTCTCTGTATTTTCAGGGACACATCTTTACAAAAGTAGACTTAAGAGAGGGGCTGAGATTCTAAAGATTCTCAAAACTTCACACTGGCCTTTAAAAAATTCTGTAGAAAAGTTCTATTTAACATCTAATGTGCTTATTGGTCTTGGTGTGTGCAGGTTGAAGAGCACGCCGTTTGAATTTTAACACTTTAAGAAAAATTTCTTGGGAGGCCAAATAAAGGGAAACATTAGAAGATCATTTAAAAGGAGAAACTCAATAAACAAGGTATTTCAAATATATAGGCTGTCTTAATTTTAGCTGGAAAACTCAAATGTATTTGCTTTTATTTTTAAGTTTTTTTTAAAAAAAGGTGAGATAGCCGCATGTCAGAGGAGTTAATCACCTTTTCCAGGGTCATGGTTATCTTTTTCCTTTAGGTGTCCTTCCACTTAATTTTGTGGCTGACAATCCAGCAGTTGATTATGAAGCTGTCCCAGTCATCTGCTGTTTTCATTTCCCTGTCCATGGCAGATCCAGACTCCTGTATACTAGCAGCCAAGTGCAAGGTGGGATAGTGATACAGCTAGCGCGCTTGTTTTGAAACTGCATTTGCATGGCAAGTGCACTCTTTTTATTTAGATGGCTGTTTATTGGGTAGTTTAAGGTGAGGTGGGCGGGAACTGTTAGCTCAGTGACCATTCCCCACTACTTCCAGAGCCGCTCTTTAGCCATTAGAAAACAATTTGGCCCTTGTTTTGTTTCTTCTTTTAAACTTTATGGCAGTGCCTACAACCCATTTTAAAATTAGTGGAATTAATGCTCTAATTTGGTTATTTATTAGGTCTACTTATTTTTTATAAATAATGTAAATATAAATATATAAATGAATGTATATATTTTTAGTTATTGGATCTACTTTTTTGGAGCACATAATCAGATTAAGAAAATAGAATGTGTATAGAAGGTTAGTCCATATATAAGATAACCTATAATGAGGTAACAGGTTAAAATGTCATGGAGATAGGGACTGTTTTCGTAAAGAATCTCTTAATTCCTTGCAGTGTACATGGTGGGTCATGTATGTCATCAATGTCATTTTTTTTATTAAAAAATATTTTTAAAATTATAGTTGACATTCAATATTATGTTAGTTTCAAGTTTAAGTCTAGTTATTATTTCCTAGAAAGCAGTGGTTTCCTGGCTCTTTTGTAATATGACTTACTAAGGCTTTGTGGTTTGATGATAGTGATGCAGGACAGAGCAAATTTCCTTGAGTGTGGGGGAGACCAAGCCCTATAACAAGAGAAGAGGGTCCTTTGGTGGAGAGTATGGAAAGAATTAAACGCATACGCCAAAGTTAGAGTCAAAAGGAAAGTTTATTAGAAAAGGGGTAACACTCTACAGACAGAATGTGGTCTCCTCTCAGAGGCAGAGAAGTGACAAAGGCACTGAAGGGGACAGTGACAATAGAAACAAGGACAGTGAGAGAGACAGAGTAAAGGTACTGAGAGGGACACTGAGTGTTCAGGCAATCCAGTTTAAATGTCATTCTTTAGTTCTCATTTCCTTTGATGCGGACATACAGTGATAAAGGGGAAGAGTATATAGCATGAAAAGGTAAGAATATGTAGAGGGGAAGGCCTGCTGGCAGCTCCCAGCCTTTATTCCATAGGTACTTCATGGTTTTAGCCATGGGGAATGACTCTTGGATCCTGTTTCCCCTTCACAGGTGTGGGCAATGGGTTGTTAGCAATCCCAATAAAAATCTTCCTTTGTTCTGAAGGTGTCCTCCTGGCCTAGCTGCAGGTCTGACCAGCAGATTGCAAGCTCTGAATGTAGCTTGACTAACGTTTTAATTCTCTTGCCTCCTCCCTGCATTAGTAGGGCCTTAAACTAATGTCTTATCCATTACACAGGTTGAAAATAAGCGTACATACTATGGTCTTTTGAACACCAAGTAAGTAATTTGATGTATGTACTCTTAGATATATTATTATAAACAAGTAAAAAGATTAATAGCTTCCTACTTTGTCTCAGAGATGTATGAACATGTCCCTGTGGCTTTAGGATCCTTTGAAGAAAGCATTAATACTCAGAGTTATAATTACTCATAACTGTAGGAATTTAGGGATTGGGAAGGTATAATCTTCCTACCAAAAAGGTAACCTACTTCATCCTTCTTTCTAACAGAGTTCTAGAGATGAAGTGACTTTACTAAGGTCAAGTAGATAGTTGGCACCAGAGCCAAAATTAAGACAAGGTCTCTGGCATTCTGGTTAGTGTACTTCCTGTGCTGTGCTATGATTCTATTTGCACTTTTCCCCATTTATAGTTGCAGGCTTCATGGGTTCACATTGTGAGAGGCCCCCTTAGAGATCACTTTTTTTTTTTCTTTAACTTTTACTTCACACTTGAGAACAGGAAATCCCAGAGACCTTTTGTGTCTTGCCGAGTCTCTCAGAGACCATAGGTGCTAGATATGGTACTAGAGAACAGATTCTCTGACTCCCAGCCCAATGTTCTTTCAGCCAACACCCCGCTTCTTCATTGATGGCTGTTGTGCCTTGGAGAGTGTTTTAATTCAGAACCTAGAGAATCCCATGAACTCACATAATTCTCTAATCACATATCCTCTTTTCTTGAGAGCTGAACTACTGGAAAATATGTAGCTCCGTGTGATGGTGGAGCTAACACGGGAGGCATAGAGATGAAGTACTTGAGCTCCAATTCCCTTTGTGAATCTGTTGGTTCATGGTATACCTGTAGGCCTCGGTTTTCTCATGTAAAAAGTGAGGGCAGTGACTTAGATGTTCCTTTCTGTTGGAGAATTTTGTGGTCTCTTCCCAGATATGTATGTTTCTTTGTGTTTTGTCCAGTAGAGGGGGGTGTGTGCTCACAGACCAACAGCCCCCTGGGTTCCTCCTCCAAATTGGAATACTGTGAAGACACCTGGAGTGTGTGGTGAAAGGGATGCAAATCTGGGCAAGACAACAAGTGAGAGTGTCTGGAGACAGTGGTGGAAGAGTTCAAGTGGCTGTGCTGCTTGGAATTAGCACAAGATATTAAAGGTATTCCTGGGAAGCATCACCAGGGTCTCAAGAAATTTTTTTTTAGTTTAGCGCTTCACCAGGAAGAATGAAAGGCTGAGAAGCTGCAGGTTTGCTGTTTCTGTTGCAGTGTTATCCTCTGCTCTTAGGCATGGTGAGTGTTCTAGGTATAATATATGCATAATGTCATACCAGTCTTAGGCTGGGGTTCCTTTTCCAAATGACATAGTGTGGAGTACGTTAGGAAGAAATATGATATTTCCTTTTGACACCAGTTGCACATAGGTGACTTCTTCACACTTGAAACCTATGTTGAGGTCTGGGAAAAACTGGCTGATTCTTCCTTCTTTAATTAAAGTGATAGATCACAGTGGATTAAGATAGAGTCCCAAGAAAAATAATGAAATGCCCATTTCTCCTATACAGAGTATAGGAGAGCAGGAAGAAGTACTGACAGCCTTTGCTGGAGAAGACAAAACTGTGGAACAGTTTGGGAGAACTGCTGTTTTATTGAAAACATTCAGCTGCTCATAATTTGGGCTGTCAGAGTTGAGACAAGCATTTGCAGTCAGGAAAGAAGGAGAGGGAGGTGAAGAATGGGGAGGAGGGAGTTAGTGGTTGGGATGAAGAAAGGAAGGAAAAGAGAATTATTGGCTTTCTCTTTCTGACCCAGCCGTGAAAAATATTATTTGAGTTTCCCTTGACTAACTGGTCTGAATGACTGCTTTAGGTGGCATGGGTCATTTTAGGACACTTCCTAGGACCTGGATATTCTTATCTCTGTTTTATTTTTATAGAGAGGGTCTAGTCAGGGGTAGGAATACCTTGATAACATGCTACATCTGATCTGTATTTTCCTCCTGGGGTCTGAAAGAGCTTTTCTCATAAGTATTTAGGTAATATTTAGTAGCTGGGAGAGGTGTCTGTCACTTGAGGCTGGAGTATCCCCAGAGGGCATTTACCTAGTAAGTTAACTGTGTTTTTTCTACTTTTCCATTGTTCTGACTTGCTGACCTCATGAATATCCTGATGCTCTTCCCTCATAGTCACTCAGGCAGTTGCTTAGGAAAGGTAGCCTACAATGACATTATCACCTATCTTTGTAAAACTTACATTGGTGATTGTGTGTATGAAGGATATTCCCTGAAGGAAGCACTTGCCATTCATTGCATATTACTTTCAGAAACTATGAGAAATCATGTAGAATACACAGTGATGTGGTCTCTGCCCCATAGGAGCCTGAAAGTGATCTGGACCACACTGACACACAGTGAACAAATATATTGATGACTAGTTATGATGAAAGGTTTTTCAAACCTATTTCCATCTCTAGCTAACATTCATTTATTCAGAAAGAGTACCATATAAGTCAATAAAAATAATAACTATCCTCATTCTTATTCTAATATAGCTTTTTATAGTTTGCAGTGCACTTTTATAGACATCTCATTTGATTCTCTCACCAACTCTATGATGGTCATTGCAAGTATTATTTGCTTTATAGATGAAGAAACTGAGTTCCAGGATTTAGGTAACCGCCACTAAAGAAATAGAGTAAGTAAGAGATGGAACCAGAACTCAGACCTAGATTTTCTCAATGTAAGTATAGTTTTTTTAAATAGCATCTTAATATATGTTACAGCTAATGTGGATAATGTGGTCCTAAAACCTGGAAGAACTACAGTGTGATTAAAAAGATCAGATAATTGAGGAACCAAAATGGCATAGATGATAAGGGCTCTATTCATCCCTCTGGAGACCAAATCAAAGTTGCGATGGAGACAAGGAGCAGCAGCAAGGAAAAATCACTTGCGATCTTGATGAACAAGCCATGCAACTAGGGAGAAATCCAAGAAACCACCCTGAAACAGCAGAAGGTAGGATGGGGAGAGGACATAGGTCAAACTGGTCTCCAGTGGCTGAGTGAGACGGAAGCTGTGGCAGTGGCAGCAGAAGCCTCTTAAAGGGGCTGTGTCCACAAGTGGATTTTCGCGGTGACAGACCTGCTAGCTCTGAGCACCAGTGCCTATTCGGCTGCGCACAAGGGGCACCAGGGACTTACAGGGAGACATTGTCAGAGTGAGGGCCAAGAGGAGACTCTTTCTGTACAGAAGTGCAGGCAGTATCCATTGTTCCTTGTTGAGTCCTCCCCTTTTCTAGTGTGTGAACACAGCACTGCCGTTGCCATGAGGTCATCAGACTGAATAACAGAAGTTGCTCCGCCTGGAGGATTCCCTGAAACCCCACCTCCCACAATTTGGGGCCCTACCCAAGCCACATCCAGGTGTATCCTCATCGAGTCAGGTGATCCTTGCTGAGCAGTGACTAGACTCACACTGGAGGCAGTTGGCCTTGGTTCCTGGCATGGCCTTTTGAGGCAACTATAAGCACAGCATCTGTGGATTGCTTGCTGAATCTTAACAAGTGGTTCCAAAGGGGCAGAAGCTCGGGCTAAATTTGGCCTGTAGCTGAACTCCAGACACCTACTTTACAAATCCACACTAGTAAGACCAGGAGACTTAGGAAATAGACACAAAAAGGCAGCCAAAGTGGGAAGACAAAGAAACAGAAACCATATGAGAGAAAAGAACAGAGATCCAGATATAATGGAGTCAAGTAATCTAACAGATGCAAAGTTCAAAACACTGGTTATAAAGATGCTCAATGAACTTTTGGTTAAATTCAGTGAGAACTTCAACAAAGAGATAAAAAACATAAAAATGGAAATGGAAATTATAAAAGTGAACCAGTCTGAAATGAAGAACACATTATCTGACATAAGAAGTGTATTAAATGGAATAAACAGAGGAATAAACAGAGTGAATAATGAAAAGGATCAAATGCCCTATCTAGAGGATGGAAAAGCCAAGGACACTCAATCAGAATGACAAGAGATAAGATGCCAAGACTATAAAAATAATTTAAGAAGCATATGGGACTATTAAGGGTCCAAATATCCTTCTGAAGAAAATCAAGATGTTGAACAGCTGTTTGAAGAAATAATGATGGAAAACTTCTTTAACCTGGTGAAGGAAATGGACATAAAACCCCAGGAAGCTCAGAGAATTTCAAAAATCAGGGATCCAAAGAGACTCACATCAAGACACATCATAATTAAAATGCCAAAGTTAAATACAAAGAAAGGATATTAAAACAGCAAGAGAAAAACAGATAGTTACTTATAAGGGAACACCCATAAGACTGGCAGCTGATTTCTCAAAAGAAACTGTGCAGGACAGAAGGGCTTGGCAAAACTATTCTATAGGATGAAGACTCGGGTTCTACAACCAAGAATACTTTATCCAGCAAAGCTATAATTTAGAGGTGAAGGACAGATAAAGAGCTTCCCAGACAAAAAGTAAGCTAAAGAAATTTATCACCACCAAGCCAGTATTATAGGAAATGTTGTAAGGACTTCTTTAAGAAGAAAAAAATATGTATCAAAAACAGGAATAAATAAAGAGTGGTAACAAGTACATTCCTATCAATCAGTACCTCAAATGGAAAAGAAGTAAGTGCTCCAACTAAAAGAATGGTTGAATGGAAAGGAAAACACCCCTCCCTACATGTTGCCTATAAGAGACTCACTTCACATTAAGATACACAGACTAAAAGGAAGGGGATGGAAAAACATATTGCTTTGATGGAACTAGAAGGTATTTAAGTCAGACAAAGATAAATACTATATGACTTTACTTATATGGGAATCTAAGGAATAAAAAGAACAAACTAATCAAAAACAGACTCACAAATATAGTGGGCAATTTGGTGATGGGCAGAGGGGAGGGAAGTCTGGGAGGCTGAGAGAATGGGGTAAAGGGTTAAAGAAGTACAAATTAGGAGTCGATGGACGGATATGGGGATGGGGAGCACGACATAGGTATTGCAGCTAGCATTCTTACATTGGCTAGGTGGAGAAGGGTCAGGGGACAGAGGGAGCGATTGGTGGGAGAACCGTTTTACAAACTATATAGATGTCTAACCAATGTACCATATACTTGAAGCTAATTAAAATGAAAAAAAGATCAGATAATTTCCCAAGCCTTCTCGAAAAATATTTATTTCCTCATTTAAAAATATACTTTTGATGTAGCATATATATCATTATAGAAATTATATCTATGTACATATGTTTATCATTATAGGAAACTTTGGAAATACAGAAATTATTTTAAAAACTATCCAATCATACAAGCCTGAAAAAAACCACTCAATATTTTGAACTTTGAAAATTACATATCTGTATTAACCAAATTTTGATTGTTTTATATTATATCACAGAATTTTCCTATATCATTAAAATTTTTTAAAATTAAAATTAATATTTGCATGTAATTTATTAAATAAATTCACCATAATTTTTTAAACTACTTCCTTCTTTTTGCAAAGGTCATGTCAACCTTTGCTATCAGAAACTAGTACAGTGCACAACTTTTGATCTAGAGTTTTGTTTACATTTCTAGTTTCATAAGACCAATTCCTAGAATTTAGCATTATAAAAATATCTATATAAGCCAGCAGAGCAAGAACTGACTACCAGAAGAGAAATGTTCTCTGAAATTTGGGGGAATTGGGATCAAGAATAAAAAAATATTGATAACTGGAGGCTTGTCCAGGTGTATGGGAGAAATCTTTTTAGATTTAGCTTAGACACCACTTCCTGTGCAGTTTTCCCAGACGTCCTCTCTCATATACATACCCAATATCATATTGCATAGTCTTCTCGTGTGCACTTGCCCTTTAGTGGCACTTACGAGGCCACATTCTAATTGCCTGGTTGCTTGCCAGTGGCTTTTACAAGACCAAAGCTCTTGAGAGTAGGGACCCTGTCTTATTTACTGTAACATGCATGGTGCCACTCAGTATAGTGAGTGGCACATCATAAGTACTTGTTTAGTCTGCTCAGGCTGCCATAACAAAATACCACAAACTGGGTGGTATAAACAACATTCGTTTTCTCACACTCTGGAGGCTGGAAGTCAAAGCAGGGAGCCAGCGAGTTGGTTTCCTCTGATGCCTCGCTTCTTGGCTTACAGATGGCTGCCCTCTTGTTGCTTCTTCACATGGTTGTCCTTCCATGCACTCGCAGCCCCCTGGTGTATCCAAATTTATTCTTATAGGAACACCAATCACATTGGGTTAGGGCCCACCCTAATGGCCTCATTATAACTTAACCACTTCTTTAAATACCCTATCTCCAAATATAGTCACATTCGGAGTTACTAGGGGTTGGGGCTGCAACATATAAAATTTGGGGGAACATAGTTAAGTCCATTACATTATTCCATATACATTTTTATTGTGATGGATAAGAAGATGATATTTACATTCCAGCGTTTTACATTCTGGATGGTGGCCAACTGCTTTCTGGCCAGAGTTATGAAAAACAGAGGCAGTCTGGTATCTTACAGAATGTGCCAGACTTAGAGTCAGAGCTCTCAGTCTGTATCCTGGCTCTGCCAGTTCTCAGTCATGTGACCTTAACCACCCCCAGCGTAGTCTCTTCATCTGTAAAATTGGGATAATAACACCTACTGCAGTAGACGGTTGTTGAGACTAGATGAGATCATGTATGTGGGGGGTGTCTAGCATAATGTGTGCCATGAGGTAGGCATCAGAAAATGCCTGTTTAACCTGTCAATTGAAAGGTATGTTAAAAATAAGAAGATTTTCAATTTAGTGTTGAGGGAGGGCTTAGGTACTGACAAAGCTCTAAGTTAACAAGGTTTTAAGTGTTTAATAATCTTACTGTTGTTATTTATGCATACTGCTATCCCAACCTCAGATTTATTTTAGCTCAGTTAAGATTGGTGACTTACCAATTTTTTTTTTCTTTTGAAAAAATAATGTATATTAAATTATTTGTATTAGAGCACTTATTTATAACCTACAGCTTCTAGATTTCACTGAGTGATTTTGATTCTTACCCCAGAATTCTGGTAGCTAATCACATTGTGATGTTGCCTGATTGCTGTTTTCACTGAGAGTTGTGTTACTTGAACTTTAAAATATGTCCTTACATAAACTATCATGATGTTTCGGTGTAATAACTGTGATATAACTTTGTGAAGCATTTTATAAATGTACCTTGAAATATCATAAGAATACAAATTCTCCATTTAGGCTATGGAAAGAGGATTTTCACTGATGAATAAATTGCAGGCTACTGGAGCATAGATAAAAGCTGGTAAATCTTTTAGGATCCTTCAATTATCAGTAGCCCAGAATTGGAGCCCTCATTTCTGACCTTGTCTAAGCAACAGTTGTGACCAAACTCAACTAATCAGCTTTTTATCGCCTTTTTCCAAGGATGTGTTAGAAATTGTGGCCTTTGGTTATTCACAAATCTACTTTAACTTCTCTTTATCCAGGGCAAGTTGTTTGCTTTCTCTGTTTTTCTATCCAACTTCTGTTAGGCTTCTCTCCTCTCATCACCATGTTCTCCTCTTCCTTTCTCCTGCCTTATTTCTGGTTTCTGTTTCAACAAGCCGGCAGCCTACATCTCACATCTCTCCTTATTGTTCTTTCTTCCCATCTCCTGACCTGCCTCCATGTCTGGGCATTCTGCTATTTCCTGTTTCTCATTCATTCATTCATTCATTCATTCCCCCCAACCCCTGCATACACACATACACTTCTCTGTGGCTGCCCCTGCCCCTTCTCTCTCCAAACCTTACTCTAACATGAACAGAGGCATGACATCCCTCAGAGGTACACTGTTAGTTTTATTACTCTTCAGGGAGACCTAGGGATAGGATCTTGTGTTTGTTGCACCTACTTCTCCACAGACAGTATGAGTGGATATGGTGTCAGCATCCTCATAAGCATCACCTCAATAAAATTTTCCTGAAATCAGCCCCTGAGCTCAGTATAGCCTATAACTGATGGGGATGGGAGAGAGCTTGATCAAGTAAATGAGAAGGGAGCATTGGTTGGAATAGAGCTGGGTTTGATTTGAAAACATTTTTATTTCAACTTTTGTCCTGTTTGAGTAGCTTTAGGACATTACACATTTGGCTTCTATTTTAAAAGGTTTGCCTGTGTTTAAAAAATCTTTATTCAGTTTAATAAAGACAGCTTTACTTGGATTTTATTTAATAAGTAATAGTGATCTTTATTTTTATTATTATTATTGTTTTGTATACAGTTAGATCTGGACTCACTTATTAACTCAACTTATTAGTCGTTCTAGTCCATCCCTTGAGACTGCGGTTAAGTGATGATCCATGTAAGGACAGAACAGAGTTGTTTAGAGCATCTCAGGTCCAGATTGAACCAGAGGAGCATTAACCATGGCATTACTGGAAACTAATGGCTATCTGTGGTTGGGTAAAGACAGTTCCAAAGGGAAACAGATCCAGCCTGACATCTTCTCCTTTTTAGGGAATATAGGATGTGGCATCTCCTTCCTGCTCCTTGTGAACAGAACTCTGTCTCATGTACCTCTTCCCACCCAGTTTCTAATGTTCAACATGCCTGTCTGCAACATGCATCATACAGTTTTTTCAAACTCCTACTTGTAACCATGCATATAACCTCTCTGCAGAGTCTCCCAGTCATGGGTTTTCTTTGTCAGAAAAACTACTGCCCTTAATCAAGAGGAAGCATTTATCACACTTTGCAGTTACACAACCAAAGTTTTTTATGGGTATCAGTTTTCCTTTCCAGAGTTGTGGAGGCAGAGGACTTACTAGGAAGGAAGATCCAGAACAGTTCAGGTTTCACAGCCCTGAAAATTGGCAGTTATAGTCATTTGTCTTTCTCCCTTTCCCTGATTTCTGCTTCAACCTGCCTGCAGCCTCTATTGCTGCTTGATCGCCTTCTCTCCCCATCTGCTGAATTGCCTCCATTCTGGGCGTGCTGCCAGGATCTGCAGCTCTCTCTTTTCAGCCCATTTCCTGCTACTTCCCTTTCTCTGGCATATGGCAGAATGAGCAGAAGGTTAAGAACCCTCAGCTAAATCTATGGGACTTTTTCAATAAGTTTTGCAAGTTGGTATATGATAACATTGACTATAAGTAATGTAAATGCTCAGCATATAATATGAATAGATGTAGAGTTGACATTTCTTGAAAAAATATTGGCCGTTACAGGCATTGACTCTCTACCACCTGTACCCACCTTCCTTTCTACCTTTACCTCCTCTGCTCCCCTGCACAAACTCTGTGCCTTAAGGCTCCCCATTGTGAACACTCCATGTTGCTCTGTCAGACTCCCTGCTCACAGTGCTCTTCTACTTCCTCTTGTCTAACTCTTGTCCACCTGTGAGGTTGAACTCCTCGTCCTGCCTCCTTCCTGGTGTTACTTCCTTGGTTACTCTGCCCATCTCTCCCTTCTCTGAATCTAGGAGAACTCTTCATATCTCTTCACAAGGTGCTTAAACCAACTGTGTCTCTAGTGAGGACAGATGTTCCTTGTGACCACGGATAAACTTTTAGTCAGCAGCTGTGGCAGCCTCATCTGCAAAAGCACAACATTTAGACAGTGCTTTATCATTTGCAAAGCCCTTTCATCTGTATTATCTCATCTGGTTTTCAGAACTGCACTGCAATTATCATCACTATCTCATATGCGGATCTTTAGAAGCCATTGTCTCAGCGTTAGTGACTTATTGCAAAGGAGAGCCTTTAACCATGAATTATTAAATAGAGATGGTTTTTAGAAAGAAATTTGACATTTATTCAATGGGCTGTAAATAACCAATCAATCCTACTTAGGAAGTTAAACATTTAGACATTTAATATTAGTGAAACACTTCCCTGATAACTCACATGAAGAAAAGAAAACCATAGTCACTAAAACTGTGGGAGCTTTTAGGAAAATTTCACCATACAAACTTGGCCATTTAATGTGAACCTTATTCTTATTTTTTAAAACTATAATTTAGATATCTAAATTCAAGAAGTGTTTGTTGAAACACTAAACATTACTAATTCGTAAGCCTCATTAGATATTTTCTTTAAATAATTGTTTACATGTATTGCTCTAGTGTCTTGGTATTTACGATACAGGAATAGTCTTTTTTCATTTAGAACTAATCCTCAAGACGGGACTTAAAAAAAAAAATTACTTTCCCAAATAATAATGCCTAACAGTTACTGACAGCTTACTATGTGTAAGATGCTTTCTATGTATAATCTCTAAACCCTTCAAGAGTCTTTGAGAAAGACTGTATATTGCCTCCATATTACAAATGACAAAAATTAGGCTTAGAGAGGTTAACTTTCTTAAACTGAGTGGCCACAGCTAGTAAATGTTGGATTAGGCATTCAGACTCTGCATTCCATTATATCATGTGGCCTCTCTGGATATAATCTTATTGCACATCATTATGCTATTTTAGAAAGAGGGTGATACAGATAAACTGAATCTCTTTAAATTATCTCAAAATTCCATGATAGGGTAGAAGTGGGCTTAAAAAGGTGTTTGGTATATTCCAGGGATGTAGCTTCATTGAATTGCTTCTGATTTCAGTAGATGAGAGTGACACGATAACTTTAACATTTATCCCAGTGGCGAGCAAAGCTCCATAATTTCTTTCTCCTCTCAAATAAAAAAAAATTCTAAGAAATAAAAATTAAGCCCACTTTTATTCTTTTCTCTCCATCTTATATTAAATTGGCATTATGCAAGATCATAATGAGGTGAGCAAAAGAGTGTTGTTGACTCCAGGATCTGTTTATGGATATTACACCCACCCCTCCAAACTTTGTGAATCAGTTTCTGAAAATGAAGGCAGCCATCTCAAATTGTCTTCCAGAACACAGATTATTAGATGAGACAAAACAGATGCTTATTATAAGATTTAAGCAGTGTTTGTTTGTGTTGATGGTGAAGACCAAGTCCTTTTTACTCCAGGGATTCTCAGCCCTGCCTCCACATTTGGTCACTTGCACCATGAAAAGCATTACTGATGAAGAAGCAAAATGACAAGAGTGGGTGAAATGTACAGAGGAGCTCCCTTATTGTTCAGAAGCTGTGAGTAGCACAGAGAAGAAATAACAGCATAACAAGAAGCTGACCATCTTCATCTCATTCTATGTATCAGAACTTTTTAATAGTAGTCTTTAATATTTTTCTCCACATGGCAGTTGTTTCCCCTTTGTTTGGTAATAGCATCCCACTTTTCCTATGAGAAGCCACCTCTCAGTTTCTCACTTTATGTAGTAAGGATGAGGCTGATCACCCATATCTAGAGGTGGCCTTGTGACCCAGGGCTGAGCAGTGGGAATTCACATGACCTAGATACTGTGATCAGTTCAGGGAAAGGCAGATTTTCCAGGTTATTCTATGAAGAGTGATCCCTGGGTCTTTTGCTAGAACAACTGGGATACCTTTCTTAGTAACTGTGGCTACTAAACTAGAAGGGTATAATTTTGAAGCTGCAATAGCCATCTTGAGTGTACATGAGAAAGTAGAATCAAAAGATGCAGAGAGATTCTTTGTATCATTTGAGCTCCTAGATCTAGTCGGTGCCTATAACATTCTGGAATTTTTTGGTTATATGAGCTAATAAATTCTATTTTGCTTAAGTCAGTTTAGTTGGATTTCTGTGCAACATAAAGAGTTCTAGTAACTCTCCTTAGTGAGGCCAATAGGCCAAATGGAGTGAAAAGTCATAGAAGGGGGATGAGGAGTCATGGAAGGGATACCTCTTTCTTAGATATATCTGAATCTGTTAAATCACGTATCCCATCAAATAGCTACCTCTGACTGACAACCTTCAGCATTTCTTCAGTTCAGATATATTAGATTTAATTTTTCATTCTCTGCATATTTCTGGTTTTAGAACTAAACAGATTCTAGAACCTGTTATTTATCTTTTAAAGACATGTTTAATATCTAATATGCTATGACACTACTTTGGGGAACCAGTGCCACATACAGTGTTTGCTTTATTTCATGTATTCATGCAACAAACATTGATTGAATCAAATCTATATACTATTTAGTGTAGGGGACCTTGAATGCCAGGTGAAGGAGTGGTTACCTAATTTAATAGACCATGAAAAACCATGGAAGATCTTTGAGTAGAGAAGTGATATGACCCCAGCTACGATTCAAGAAGATTAACCAGGTAGTAGAGTGAAGGGCAATAAGAGATTAGAAGAAGGAAGGTCATTTGTTGATAGCTGCAATTGATGAGAAGTCAAACTGGTGTTGGAAAGAAACGATGTATATGACAAACATTGTACAAATAGATCCACGAGACTTGACAGGCAGGCATTGAGAGCAAGAACAGGGTTCTAGATGATTCCAAAATTTGAGTTTTAGTTGTAAGGCTATGGTGATGCTTAGTTCTAATGTCTGGCACATAGTGCATACTGAATAAGTGTTAGCATCCTTTATTAAGTTTGGATAGCATGTACTGCACTAGTCTTCTATCATTACATGTAAGAAATATAATTAGTTCCATCTCTTTTTAGATTATTTAGCAAGATTGTGGCAGCAATTGGAACAAAGACCCTTATTCTCAGGTCTTTGGAAGTACATACCTGAAATAAGATAGGCCAGCATGGGACAATTTAGCATTCATGGATTTGACACAGAAACAGGGTTTCTCTCTCACATTGTATATGTTGTTAGGGCCATTAGATTTAAACACTGCTGGATTATCTAGTGGAACTATTTAGAGGGTAATATTAGGATTTTGACCTGGTCGTTTAACCCGTTACACTCTTAGGACACCTAGCCAACATGCATGAAATTTACTGTGGGATAAATATTTAAAGAATGAGCCTAATGTGTGTAGACTAATACTGTGTGTGTCCTGATTTATTGATGGGGAAGATGGTGGCGGTGGCTTGTGGGAAGAGTAAGGAGGCAAAGTGACTGTTAGCACATCTGCTGTCTTTAGCATATGTGCCATAATTTGCAAAAACAAAACAATTTTTATTTGCCTTATATTTATGTTCTTTAAAGCCTTAGAACTAAAGAACAGATTCTTTCTGAGAAGTGAAAGCTAATTCTCATGAATACATGAAACTCTCTGCTGCTCAGTTGGGTATGTCCTTGGAAAGAGAGGTCAGAGTCCTGAATCAAACTGTGCCTTCAGCTAGCATCCTGACGGTAAATTGAGTCATATAATAGCTAATCTCACAGTTTCCCCACCTGTTAAAATTAATAGTAATAACCCTTACTATTGCATTCCTGAGTGAGGTGTTGGGAAGTTTAATAAGATCATGTTAGCAAAATGCTTTGAGCTCCTCAGATAAAAGACGCAATATAAACACAAAGTCTCATTAAGATAATTATACAGTGATTTTTCATAGTTCAAGTTTACATTTAAGGCTAAATGTAGTGATGGAGGTCCTTTTATGGGGTTAGGAAGAGATTGGCTTTCAGAATCTGACAATGAAATCTTCAGCACATTTTGAAGGCAGATATAGTAGAATCATTCATTTTTAGAATAGAATGAGGGACAGTTCTTATAGACTTAGTTTTGAAAGATGATTCAACAAAATGAAAGGTAAAAAATATTAAGTTTCTGTGTTTAATGGAAAACATCTTTTGAAAAGCAAAGTGATCACTTCTCTTATCCCCTGAAAGGAAGAAAATAAAAAGAAGCTCTTCAAGAATATTGTTAGTTTTTTTTTTTTTTTTTTAAGTTTTGTCATTAGAATGACTATAAGGTGGTGAAACCTGTCTGGCCCACTGTGCATGCGGAAGGTTGACTCATTAATGCTTGGCAGAGTCTCTTCCCAGGTGGCACTATACCAATTGCTCCTTTGATGGAGCAAGGGAAGTGTACCCTCTATGCATTCCTTCTGAAGCTGTTTCTGAGAATCCAGCATGTTTGCCGCAGGCTCCCCACCCTTTGGCACCATGGGTGCATGCTACCACTATAGCTCAAGACACGGACAGTCAGTTTCAGTTCCTAAGATTTGGAAGTGCCGACACAGGAGGTCAGTAGCCCCAGAGGAAGGTAAGCTTGAAAGCGGAAGCCCATGATCTTGGCTGCAGGTGGGAAAAGAAAAGTTTCTTTTTAAAGTAGAGATAAATCTATTCAGATGATCAAAATGAAAATTTCTCTTTATTTAATAAATGAGTTTACTTTGCTAGTTTAAGAGTTGAACTGTGAAAGAAGAATTCTTGGTAAAAGGTCATTGTGTGGCACATGACAAGTTGGTTCAGGTATCATCCAGTTGTAACCTGCAGGGCTGCTAATCTCAAATTTTAAAAATCATACCACCTGAATATTAACATAATCATTCAAATTATATTGAACAAAACTAAGGATTAGTGTGTTTATTTATTCTTTTGTAAAGGAAGGTTTAGGAATAATCTCTGTCTAGAGGCATTATTTTCATCATAAGAATTTTGGAATGTGAATGCAATTACTTGTATTTTTTAAATATATAGATTTTATTCAGTTCTTTAGAGATAAGATGATGTAATAAAATGCTATATCAATATCAAGAAGTATGTAACCTGTATTATTTAGCCAAAGACTGTGAAAACATTTTGTATCTAATCTTTAATGTGGACATTGTTTAAATAATGCTTTTATTATCTAATATAGATATTATTAGGATATAAAAGGAGGCGCTTTCCTGATTTCTTCTTTCCTACAAGAACTGTCCCTCATTCTTATTAAACAAGTTTTTGTGGTAGTGAGGTAGATGCTTTCTAACTTTATATTTAAATTAGAGAAATTACCTAGGAAAAATAAGTTATATAAAATAAATTAATTTCAGCTTTAAGGGAGACACTGACCTTTTTATTTTTCAATTTCTCCCTATTTGCTGGTACTTACTGGAAGCCATAATCTCTGTTTTTCTGGTTTGTTCTAATCTTTTAGACATACTTCTTAGTATGCCCTTGAGAATCTCCATGTTTGGGCAAGGGATCATCAACGGTTCCAAGTAGAGTGGATATTAAACTATGAGGAAAGTTATTAATAAAACTAATGAGAAAATTCCTAAAGTTATAATTACTTAGTGGGGACTAGTAATTAAAGCTAAAGTTTCCTGTAGAGGATATTAGGCAATGAGTCAAATAATTCTAGGTTTGCAAGCTATGTTTTGTGATCTGTAAGCATTTCTTAAAGATACATGCATATGTATTCACATTGCTCAAAATTTATATGGTTTCATCCTGAGACAAAATCATAAAAAGTTTTAGAAAAAGTCTGT
Organism: Cynopterus sphinx; assembly: GCA_030015415.1. Classification (NCBI taxonomy): domain Eukaryota; kingdom Metazoa; phylum Chordata; class Mammalia; order Chiroptera; family Pteropodidae; genus Cynopterus; species Cynopterus sphinx. The sequence continues at coordinate 81,668,948 of CM057384.1, forward strand.
CCCAATTCACAATACATTATATACATTTTATATATTTATTTTAATTTGGGAAAACAGATATTTCTTTCTAGAAACATGAAGGAGGGTATTTTCCCCCTTTCCTACTACCTTATTACCATCATATTACCAATAACCTAGACTGGATGAAGAATAGGCATTTGAATGCAGAATAAATCTGAATTTTATTCCTAGTTCAAACACTAATTTTCTCTACTCACCTGTGTATGTATTATAACCATTATTTGGTTTAATGCCTCCTCCTTTAAGAAGGTTATGCCCTTTCTAGCTCATTCATATGGTCCAAAAATTCTGTTTATAGAATGATTATCTGTAGTAGGTGTAGGTGAAACACATATCAGAAGTTCATGTTGTTTCCTTATTGGAATCATTTATTAATGATTCATTTATTAACTTTAATTCCTTATTCTATATATCTATAAATTTTGATCTCCGAAGTGGACTCACATTTATCGAGGAACAAAAAACAAACATTGAGCTCAATCCATAATTGAAAATTTCCAACAGCAATCATTAGGGTTAAATAATGCATTTTAGGGAAAAGACATTCAATATCATATCGTAGTTAAATAAGAATACTCCTAGAAATGCGTGCAACTTGTAAATCTCACAGTTCCTGATATTCTCAGAATGCCTGTAATCAAAATGCAGCTATGGTTTCCATAACCTCCAGGTTGTACATTACTCTTAAGTAGATGCAGGATTTCTGTATTGTCTTCTTTATGGCAGGAAATTACAAATGTTTTTGTTGTTATTGCTGGAATCTGAGGGCGTATAGCTTCCAGCAGTGGCACCTGGATTTGTTTTCTTTTTAGGAGTGGGGGTTGGAGGCTGGTGGGAGCTGGTGGTGGGAGAAGTAAGTTCTTTGCCAACACTCAATAGTTAAAACATTTTTCTCTGTATTAATCATCTATAAATTCTACTAGTAAAGACCTGTCCCCTTTGACTCCTGGAATGGTCTCAAAATTGGATCTTTTAATTTCTCCTTATACTAGATGTTCTCCTCCCTCAGTGATAAGCCTGGATCTGAGACTAACTTTAATTTCAAATAGAATATTTCTAAGTCCTTGCAGAATCATCCATTATCTCATATTAAAGCTTGGTCATTGACTTTGCTTTAACATTTCATTGGTTGTGGCAGTAAAAGTAATAATAGTACTGGTGGTAATAAAAGTATTTACCATTTGTTGAGTCCTACATAAAGTACTTTAAATATTTCATCTTATTTAATCCTTACAAAACTCTTAGGGGGAATCTCTACTTTCTCTACTTTATAGATGAAGAACCTGCCCAAATGGATGGTTAGTAACCCTTCTGAATCCATAACCTATACTTTTCTCACTATTCTATACTTTCCATGAGGAAAAAACATATTTGGTATCATTTGTCTTTACAGCTTATAATCATATTTAGGCTTGAATATGAATGCCCTCTCTACCGTTGCTTTTATCATAGGCAGTTTTACTGAGAGGTTGGAATGGAGTGCCAAATGGTGGACAGAAGTAACTTAATTGTGAGAGGTTGAATACATATCTAGATTTTTCCAAGTTTTGTCACTGAGTGAAGCAAGACAATGTGAGCCGAGCATAGTTTAAAACAGCTAGAGCGTTTTCCTGACCAGATGTAAAGAAAAGTAGAAAATTAGGCTTTCAAGTCTATAGTTGAACCCCAGTGGGAAAGTTAATCTAGGTCTTCATTTTTTCTTCTTTATACAATCAAGTGATGAGGACTAAGGAAGACCATCACACTAACCAAATACTAGGGCCATAGCTAAAATTTGGGGTCCCATCCTTTAAGATAAGAGACCATAATCCCAATCCACCCTGGGAAAACTCCAACACAGCCCAAAGCCACATGAAAAACTTTATATTATATTATTATTTATTATTATTATTATTATTATTATTATTAATATTATTGCAAGCAGGTGTGTAGAGGTTAGTTGAAAAGAATAGTGATGTGAATGGGTGTGCTGGTAGAGGGCACAGGTTATGGTGGTGGGGAATGCCTGTAGCCTGAAGCTAAGGTCTGTAAAATCACCTGATCAGAAAGAGTTAAGAGTCACCTGACCAGTGATGCAGAAAGGGAACTTCTCTTTGGTAACTAAAACCATGGCCAGAAGCGGCAATATGGGAGCTGAGAATAGCTTGGGTCATGAGAGAAGCTAGGAAGGGTAAGGAAGAACAGGTCTAGAGTTGCTATCCACAGCTGGATTTCAGGTGCTCAGTGCATTGTGTCTTGTGGGAGAACCATTTGCATTTAAAAGGCTGGGGCAAGGTGGGTAAAGGGGCTAGCAAGACATCAAGCCTGTTCCTGATCCAAATATTTCTGTGACAGGATGAAATCTAATCTTACTTTGGCTGTATTCAAAGTGTTTTGCCACCTGCCACCCTGGCCTGTCTCTTCCATAAGCCGCCCATATTTCAATCATAGTGAAACACGTGCTATCCGCTGAGCACACACAGTCTTTTTCTTGACTTGCCAAGTTAAATCTTATTCATCTTTTAAGTATCTAGTATTATTTCTCCTGAGAAGTGTCCCAATCTTGATCACCCCCTCTCTCCACTCCCCTTGGGACTGCCTTAGGTAGCTCTGCTCTTTATTCCCATGGTATTCTCCTTGTAACACTTACATTCCAAGAATTTATTTACTTCTTCATTTTCCCTATGGGTTACTATGATGCAGGACAGGGCAGATTCCCCAGAGTGGAGGGAACTCAAGCCCTGCACTGAGAAAAGGGTCCTTTGCTGAGTGCTCGAAAGAATTTAAGCACATGCCAAAGTTAGAGTCAAAAGGAAAGTTTATTAGAGAAGGAAAAAAGCCAAGAAAAAGGAGAGCAAAGACAAAAAGCCAAGGCAAGAAAAAAGCCTGTAGTGTCAGGGAATCCAGTTCATATGTCATTCTTAATTTCTGTGAGTTACAGTTTAAAGACTTTGTTTACCCATTTCCCTTTGATTTGGAAATCAAGGAAAGTATTAAAGAAAGTATTAGAGTATGCAGTGAGAAAAGGTAAGAATATGTAGTGTGAAAGGCTTGCTTGCAATTCCCAACCTTTGATTCGTAGGTTCCCCATGATTTTATTTTGTGTAGGGCCTCACTTAAAGACTATTTTTCTGTTTTCCCTTCATGATGTGGGGAAATAATTTGTTAGCAATCCCAGCAGAAATCTTCTTCTGTTTTGCAGATTTCCTTGTAGTCTGGCTGTACAGTTGATCAGCATATTGCAGTTTCTGAATATAGCATGATTTAACATTTTAGTTCTCTTGCTTCCTTTCTACATTAACTGGATTCCTTGAAGGCAAGGACTTGTCTTAGTTATCTTTGTATTACATAACTCGGTACCTGGCACAGTAAGTGCTTAATCAATATTTTGACTTAATGGATAAATGAAGTTTTTCTGACTATATAAATATTATTTGTTAAATTAGTACGTTGATCATACACTGAATTAAAGATAAGCACAGTTCACATACTTTCCAAGGTATGTTCAGTAAACATACCCCTGAACTTTTCAGTGGCTGATTGAACAGTAACTATAAGAACATTTGTGTGTCTTTTCAGTCACATATGGATAAGCAAAATAAAGGGAAAAAAGATAATTTCTAGAAATCAGAGATCTTACACTGACCAGAGAAAGTAGGATTGTTTTTATTATTTTAATTATAGTACTTTATGGGTATCTGGGCTGTGTATTCATTCAGGTAATGAGAAATAGACTTTATAGTTCAGGTGAGACATTGCAGCAACCATTAATCTTTATTTACTATGTTTAAGAAAGTAGTGTTGTTGGTCATGTGACAGCAGAAGGAAATCCTAAGTGCTTTAGTCATGAGACAGGGACTCACGTTTGCGTGGTGTTCTTGTGGTATACACAAACAAGCAGCTGGGTGAGTCAAAGGATTGAAGCAACAATGACCAGTTCTAGAAAAAGAATAGATGGGACAGAGATAGGCTTCTGGAAATCCAGTGACCATACAATACATATTCAACTCTTCTCTGAAAATATCTTGGAAGATATTCATGATTTTTGTATATTTATGTTTAGGTCTTAATGTTCAGGATGTGAGAGGCCAATTATTGCTCCTGTCATTGTCCTGAAGTTAGGCTCTTAGGGTACTTTGCTTACCATCCTGCGCTGCTTGATTCTTCCTCTTTGGACAAGCAGAGGTTTCCAGTAGTAATGCCCCACAGGCCTGGACTGGGCAGAGGCTGTGGAGCGTCTTGTCCACACTTGCAGAGCATTGAGATGAAGAGCAGGTATTGAGATGAAGAGTAGTGATGTCTATAGGACCTTAAGTTAGAGAAGGTTCAGAGGGAAACCAGGTTAACATTCTGAACAGAGCTATGGGAAAAAAACAGGAAGATAGGAAAGAGATAGGAAAGCAGTTTAGGAGACTATACATGGAGAGGTGACGAGGCAGGAGTTTTACTTGAACTTGGGTGTGGTGGAAGAGGGGGGTGGGCCTGGAGCAATTCCTGAGCTAAGGACCTGGCAGGTGGCTATTTATCTTGTTTCCCACACTTGTAGGTAAAAGCATAATGAGAATAATTAAAGGGACAGTAGAAGCAGTGTTCAGTCATGGCTTTATTATTAAAGAAGGCTGTGCTTTGAAGTACAGTGGTGCTTTAAGGGCCTGAACTGAGGTAATGGTCTGTGTTTGATTGTGGCCGGTAGTGTTATCCCAGGGGTTACTGTGTAGAAGGGGGAGAATAGTAACATAAGGCAGTCAGTGGTACTATTTAACTTAGGATATGAAGTGGGCTGTAGAGGAAGGTGTCTTAGTGTATTGATGCAGGGTGATATTTTTGTTTTCTACAGGAGTACAGATATTGATTAAAGATGGAGTAGGGAAACAGGATTATGCTTCATGGAAGAACAAACTGTCATTCAAGAAAATAGGCTTCATAATTGTGTATACCCTGTATTTCTAGCTGTGTTCCTAAAATTATGCAAGGTAACAACAAAAAACGTGTATAGAAAGAAAAGATTGGAATGAAATCCACTGAAATATTGATAATCATCCCTGAATATGGAGGCTATGGCTCATTGTTTTTCTTTCTACTCATAGATATTTTCTAAATCTTTGGCATAAGCAAATTCTACCTTAATAATGAAGATTAAAACAATAAATTAAAAGGTTAGATAGAAGATATCTTGACCAAATTTTACTGTCTTCACAGTTTTGCTTCATTTTTATTAACTACTTAGTGAAGGGGTAAGATGCTTAGATAGTTCAAAATAATCCATGATTCAAAGTTTATGGTGGACCTAAGTCACAAGTACATAGGAATAGTCATTTTGCTTAATTCCTATGTGGAAGTTGATTGAATCCATGTCAAGTTGCCAGTTGACCTTTGGCGAAGAATATGTCAGAAAGTAAGTGATACATTAACAAATGATCACACAGCACACAGGTCAAGCTTTGAGAGCACAGCATCTGAGTTACACCAATAAATGTAGAAATTGGAAAAAATAGTGTTTCAAGGTACATATACCTTGGTAGTGTTAACCATTTTGATTGTACTTTACCTGTAAGAATTTTGTCTCCTCGTCCCCTGCAAAATACATATATACATACATACTCTGTTGTCAGTGTGCCTAGTAACAAAGGTTCTAGTAGCATTTCTTTACCTTCAACTCATTCCTTGTACACCCTCACTGCTGTAGGGTGAAGGCTAAACCTTTCGAAATGTAAGCCAAATAGCTGTGGCCCCCAGGATTAATATACTTCTGTCCTAAATTCCCTTCATTTCTTGCCATATCCATACTCAATTTCTATCAAACCACACAGCATCTGCGTGTAGACTCCCATTACTTAAGTATTAATATTATGCTAACACTTAACTTTTAGTTTTGAGCCTTGGGAGAATAAGGATAATTTCTATTCATTGAGTAGCAATAACCATTACCATGCACTTGAAAAATACTGGATAATAAACATATCCCAGAGGTAGCAGAAGAATATGTGTCAGTCACTTAATGAACTGGATCTTTCATAACCACCTTGTTACCTCTAATATTAGTGAAATATTTCTGTGTGTGTGTGTGTGTGTGTGTATGTGTGTGTGTGTGTGTGTGTGTGTGTGTGTGTGAGATAGACTTTGAATTAAACACTGGTCTCCGGAGCATTTGAGATCTTGCTCCCCAGCTTATGTCATCAGTTTGGCCCAAATAAACTCTTAGAAAAATTCAAAAAAAAAAAAAAAGAAAAAAAACATTAAACACTGGAATTCTTCCCCACAAATACTAAATGCTCTTTTATTAGGAATTCCCAGGGAAACTTTTAATTTTATTGAATCACTGTGCTTACTACTGGTTTAATGGAGCAATAACAATTTCAAAAAATTTTTTTAATTTAAAGATTCATGGAAGAAAACTACCACACACACACAAAAATAACAATAAAAATATTTCATAATCCAGCCACCTCAACTCTTTACATAGAGCTAGCATGTTTTTACATGACTGTGGTCATTTGTTTTATATCTTCTATATTTATCTATGGTAATTTCAAATGTTTTAAATATTTTTATACTATCTTATTAATTATAGATGATAATGTTTTTACCATGTAAATGAACTATAATACTAAATCCATTGTGAGACATTTAAATTGTTTCCAAGTTAAAACCAATAGAAAATATTGTATTAATGTCTTTATTTACATAGATTTTTGTTTCTATTAAATGATTTCTTTAAATTCATAGAAATATTAGTAAAAAAATGAATATTTGGTTAGTGCCATAGTTCTTTCCAAAACATTACACTAAGGTATGATATTACCAATTCATATAAATTGGTATCTTACAGAGCCTTCTTAAAAAAACTTTATTGCTATATAATACACATGGCATGCAATGCACCCATTTAAAATGTACAATTTAGTGGCGTTTAGTATATTCACAGAAATATACAACCATCACCACGATCAGTTTCAGAACATTGCATTACCCACTTAAAAGTCTTGTACTCATTAGTAATCACTTATCATTTCTCCACAATTTCCTCCAACCCTAGGTAATTACTAATTTATTTTCTGCCTCTATAGATTTGTCTGTTCTGGACATTTTATGTAAAGGAATCTTTCAATATGTAGTCTTTTGTAACTGGCCTCTTTGACTTAGCATAATGTTTTTAATATTCTTTTTATTGTCAAATAATATTCCAGTGTATAGATAGAGCACATTTTGTTTATTCGTAAGTAGATGGACATTTGGGTTGTTTCTAACTGTTGGCAGATATGAATAATGCTGCTATGAACATTCATGTACAGGTTTTTTCGTGCAGACATCTGTTTTCATTTCTTTTTGACATATGCCTAGGTGCAGAATTAATGGTTCATAGTGTAACACTATATTTGGTCTTTTGAGGAAAAGGAAGCTTGTTTTGAGGAAAAGCTACTGCACCATTTTACATTCCCACCAGCAATGTGTAGGAGTCTCAATTTCTCCACATCCTTGTGAACACTTGTTATTATCTGCCTTTTTGATTATAATCAATATCCTAGTGATATGAAGTAATTAGTATTTCACTGTGGTTTTGACTTTCATTTCACAGGCTTCTTTAATTTTTAAAATATTTTATAGAAAATTATAATAAGTTTTATAATAATATTTTAAATTACCTGTGTAAGTTTGAAAGCATTGTACAAGATACATTTTAAAAAATGATATAATTTGCAGAGAGCATGTGCAAAGTACCATGAAAAACACAGAAATAAAACAGCTTATAGAATGGGAAGGAGCTATGCCATTGGAAATAAATGTGTTAAGAAATGACATGCCACAAAAAATTTAAAGCTAACATTTGAATAACTCTTTATAGTTATCTAACACTTATTCACATATGTTATCACATTTACTCTGAGTAATTATTATCTTAGATGCTATACAAAGAAAACTTTAAGACAATGTCAAAGACTTTTTTCTAGAATTTCAAAAAGGTTAATAAAAATATACTCTATGCCAGGGCATCACAAATTATTTTAATGTAGATAATTCTAATTGTCTGAAAATACTGACAAGTTGTCTGTATTTCACTAATAGCAAATAGAAAATGGCTAAAGAAGTAGGAGAAGGATTGTAGTTGATATATAATACAATCTAAAATAAAAGATTTAAAATTAGTTATCAAAATGACTTATTGATTTCTACTTATAAAAATATTCCCTAAATACAGTCAGACATTAAAATGAAAAAGAGAAGAGAAGCCCCAATGTGAGGAGCTGTAGGTACATGTCCTGTCGATGTTATTTGGGGGGTGTGTCAGAATAATTTTCCTCTGAAAGTGATCTTCCTATTCTGTTAATGGGGAATTTTACTTTTTTTTTTTTAATTTGAAAAGTATTATGGCCATTATAGAAGAATATAGAAAGATTAATGAGGGTGAAAAAGAGAAAACCTTCTATTATCACCACCCATAGAAAAATTACTATTAAAATTTACATTTCTGTCCATTTTATATGCAATGCTTAAATAAAATTTCTATACTTGATACATAATTTCTGGCTTAACATATTATAAACCTTGTTCCATATATATTCAAACATTTGTAAATATTGTTTTAATTATTGTGAGGTATTTTTGTACAGAGAATGGGCTTTCTGTTTACTAGCACTTACCTAATTTTGGTCTCTTAGCTTGTTATAATTTTTCAGTGTTTTAATAATGTGACAAACATTTTTGCATAGCATTTTTACAGACTTTATTTATAGTAGATTCCTAGGAGAATAATTACAGTGCCAAAAGTATTTATTTATTATTAAATTGTCCCTCCAAATTTTATTCACTATACTTCTACCAGCAGACTATTCGTGCACTTATTTCATTTATTTATTCAACAGATATTTAATGAGAACTTTCAATATTCGTGTGCCATGTGAAGTGCTGGGGCTAGCTTAATGGACATACTGGTGCTCTCTGGCTTTTGTAGAGCAGAGTGCCTATTTTACTGCTCTGTTGCCAACATTGCATATTTTCAAGGTTTTCTCTTTCTGATTTGATGAGAGAATGTTGTATTTTACTCTTTTAACTTGCATTTGTTTTATTACTAGTGATGTTGAACATTTCTCCATATTCATTGGTCATTTATCTTATTTGCTCTTTGGCCCTTTAAAGCCTTAAAAAAATATATAGAAACTATCATGAATTGTATGTTGTCCTTTTAAAAGGACCTCACAAATCTTATGTACATGTTAGAGTAGTTTAAGTCATTTGTTAATTTAATAAAATGTTTTAGTACATTTGCTACTAAACCAAGTACCATCTTAAGTGCACTTTATCTTGAAGCACTCCTAAGACAAGTATGGATCATTCTCTCCTTGACTTTGGGGTACGAAATGGATTGTAAATAGCAATAAACTTATGACAAGTTTGTTACATTGTTTGGTTTCTTCTTGGGCTAATTGCGGATCCTGGGACATTTTCAGTATCGGACTGGATGTAACTCTCTCTCTTCTGGGAACTGATTGATTGTCTGAAAGATTCGTACTGGGAGGAGAGTGGTAATCAATATTTAGGCTGAGGTCACTGACAGGGGCCAAAGACAATAATGTGTGAAATTTAGGAAGAATTGCTTTTTGGGTTTTGTGCGGATTTACTAAGACAGAGGAGTTGTTTGGGCAAATGATGCCTCTTTGGAGTTTCTTTGAAGTGTCCATCTAATTAATTAAGGAAAGGGCAGTTAAATCCCTCTTGGTGAGAACATCAAAAGAGGAATGGGGTATAGTTACATGTCAGGAGTCAAGGGCTATCAGTTGACCTTTCTTAAGAGTAGGGAGAGGAGTTTGGATAGTTGAGAAGTTTTTGTTATATAGTGACCCTTTTTTATCCTTTTACTTTTTTTTTTTTCTTTTTCTCCTTTGGTGTCTCTCCATCTGTCCTTCCCTATTATTCAACAGCAAAGTTAGGGAATTAGAAAATAAAAGTATGTTATTAATGGCAAAGGCTCTTCTAGTCTCTTCCACATTACAAGTGTTTTGTAATCTCATAATTTTACCATTCAATCTTTCTTTTCTTGAAGGGCAAGGAACATGAGATAATCCCATTCTCTTATAAACAGATGTTTGAATTCATTTCCTTTTATCTCTTATGCCATTATCTCCTTTCTCTACTTGTGGGAGTTAAGCAATAGATGATTCATGCCTACAGATTATTTCAGCATATCCTTTAGCCTTATGTATTTTTTACACCCTTCTCCATCAAAACTTTTACCAAAGCAGAAACTATTTAAGTTGTGTGATTGAGTTTTATATCTCCTCTGTTTTCTTAAGTTGGTGAGAATGCCAGTACGGACTGCCAGAAAGTGAGCAGACAAAAGAGGAATTCAAGGGCTTAGTCAAAGGATGGCAAAACATGATGCACACATCACCACTCTTTCCTCCTCTGTCAGGGAAGGCATTACTAATCAGTCACTGCGACTCTCCCACCAAGTCTGAGCGTGGCCTCAGAATTCTTGCCAGTGTTGTTGCGTATTCTAGTCATTCACTCCCAATAACATGGCTGAAACCTGTTTTATTTATTTTTTTTACATAAGATTACAAACATGCCTCTGAGGTTTCAAGAGTTAACTATAATTGAGAAGTGGCCTATGTAGAATATCTGTAATAAACTAGCATTTCTCTTCTTTCTCTTAAAAGAGAGGCCACCATAATGCCATCTGTGTAGAAGAAAACCTTATCTGATAACTCACATCACTATAGCCGACTTTGTCTGAGACTCATTAGTTATATAGTTTCAAGTAATGGTAAGAGTTATGGATAAAATATGTAAGAGAAAAAATGTTGGCAGAGTGGCAGTGATAAGAAGTCTTCTGGGAGAATATATGAGCAGAAACCTGAATGATGTGAAGAAGTTAGCCATGTGACAATCTGGTGGAAAGAATTTCAGCAGAGGAAACACCAACTGTAAATGCCAGAGACAGGAGTGAGGTTTTTTATTCATAGAACAGAAAGAAAGTCAAGGTGACTGGAAGGCATGAAGTAGGTAAGGGAGAGGGTAGGAGATGGAGAGAAAGAGGTAGACAAGGGTCAGATCAGGTGAGATTAGGGTATGAATTTGTTTTTGTTTGTTTGTTTGTTTTTCGTTTTTTGTTTTTTAACTGTGATGGGAATCTATTGCAGGATTTTCATCTGAGGAATGCTATGATATTTTTAAAAGATTCCCTGGGTGCAGTAGGATAATATTATGGGAGAGATGGGAGTGGAAGAAAGAAGAGCTGGCGGATTATTTCAGTTGCCCAGATGAGAGTAGATAGTGGCTTAGACTGGGTGGTAACAATATCCCCAGTGGTCAGATTTGGGGTACCATTTGGTCTTGTTCATAAAATGTGTGTGGAATGTGAGAGAAAGAGAGGACTTGAGAGTAAATTTAATTTTAGAAACAGTGTACATTGATGCCATTTACTGAAGTGGGAAAGACTGAGAAAGGGCAACATTAGGAGGAAAATCAAGAGTTAGGATGCATTTGAACCCTGCAGTAAGTAGTGAGTGCCTGTATAAGACAGGAGAAGGAGGTCTGGCTGGATATACTAATGTGGAAGTCACTAGAGTTTTGATGGTATTTAAAACTTGGAAACTGAATGAGGTAACCAAGGAATGAGTGAAGACAGAGAAAAGAGGGCCCAGTACAGACCTTTGGGATGTTGAAATGTTCAGAACAATGGTTCTCAATTAGGTTACAGTTGGCAATGTCTGGAGACAGTTTTAGTTGTCACAATTGGCTGGGTGGTGTGGTGGCACGATACTTCTGGTAACTAGTGGACAGAGGCCAGAGATGCTGCTACAATGCACAAAACATGCTCCCACAACAAATAATTATCTGGCCCCAAATGTCAACAGTACTGAGATTAGGAACCCTGATTTAGAAGTATGGAGGACAAGGAAGCCAGCAAGGTACTGAGGTTTGAGTAATGAACTAGGAGGAAAACTTGGAGAGTGTTAAGGATATGGTTTCTAGAAAGGAATTTCAAGGAAAATAATGTGTCCAGCTCTGCCTGATGCTACTGAAAGGCTTTGTGAAATGAGAACTGAGAACTGACCTCTGGATTTAGTAAGCCGTAGGGTTCAAGAGCCCTTTGAAGGCTCATAGATTCAAATGATGAGATTTGTACATTTTTCTAAAATCAAGTACATGTTAAAGAAAGCTGCCTCCACTTTTTTTAGGCTACAGAGGCAAAGCCAAATGAAATTTTTGATATTCTCATTACTTAGCCTTTGTTTGTGAAGCACTGATTTAAACCAACTGTCTCTGGTTAGTTTAATCAAAACAGGAATTTATTTATTGAATACTATGGTATTTTTATGAAGTTAAGGAAGAATTGAAAAACTGAGCCTTGGGCCACTTGTCAGTCATGATGCTCTGATCATGATCTTTTCTACTATTTACATGACCCAGATCCAGTGACTCTCAGTTCCTTGCTCTCATTTTTTGTTTACAGAAATAAACAAACAAACAAAAAATTTTTAGTATCTGTTAGGGTCAGATAGCTGTTTTTGAAGAGATAACAATAGAGACATGGCTGCTCAGAGTCTCCTCTTAAGGTTCTGGGAGCAGTTCCCATAAAAGAGAGAACAGTTAAGGGACAAGTCACCATTCCAAGAGATGCCTTCATGATTTCATTCCTTTATTCTAAACATCTATACATCAATTTATAAATTAAATTAACATTTTACTGTAAATAATATACCCTATATATAGTAGTGAGACAAAGAAGGGGGAAGAAAACAAAAAAAAGTAATAATATTTGTTGAAAGAAAACAGGAAGTAATTCATCAATCTCTAGATATCCCAACAAAATGCAAAAAAAAAAAAAAAACCCACATAGTCAAGATTCTCTGTTTATTCACCTAATCACAAAGTCATGAACTGTATTGGGTGTTTGCCCATTCATAACCCATGTCAAGTTGTTCTAGCCAGCATTTTAACTGGTCTTAACTTTTGGCGGTGAGCAGGGCAACCTTTTTTGCAGAGGAGTTTGAAACCTTCAGCCTAGATAAATTATGAGGGTCTTCTGCTAACCTGTCTTTCAGATTCTTCTCATACCCCACTGAAACCTCAGTAATTTTATTTTCTTTTACTAGGATAAATCATGCTAGCTGTTAATCATATCCACTACTCCTTTTTTGCTTATTTATTTCCTGGCAGGAAGAGCCCGAAGTGATCCAGAGAAAGTCTCTGTTTCTAATTCTGGGGAGACTCTTACCCACCATCCACCCCCCGCCCACCCCTGCCCAGTGCTAATGACACATTCAGAGCACCCAGAGGTTTGGGCCAAGAATCATTAGAGCCAGAATAGAAACATTTAATATTAACCTGCCAGTTTCCATTCCCCTGTATCCAGAGAGCATTAGGTACATTGGTCATCAGGTCAGCAGAGCATGTACTTCATTGTTTCAAGACAGCTCCCCAAGTTATAAAATGCTGCCTCCCAGGGCAGTTCCACCATCTCTCTGAGAACCTTGGAGGGGACCAGTCTCTCTGTTTGCTGCAGAAGCCATCACAATGAAATTTCAACATTCTTTTGCCCTTTCTTTTTATGGTACAAATATCAAGGTTCAAATTAGCAGTTTTAAAAATAGAAAAATTTAAAAAATTTTCTGCAAATAAAACAGCATCAGATCTCTTCAGCAATGTAATACCTTTACTAATTTACATCAGACTACCCAAGTTTTTCTTTACTATTTTCTCTTTTTAGTTAATTCTCTCTGTCCTTGATTTCTTGGCAAATGGTGGAACTATTTTAGAATTAAATTAGCTAGAAGACGTTGCTGTAGGAATAGCTACATATTAGCAGTTTCCCTAGTAATTGTGTTTTCATTTTCTTTAGTTCTCAGTGGCTGGAGCCATCTTGGGTACAGCTCATGTTTTAATTGTGCTGAATCCTCCGATAAGTCATTTCTCCTAAACTCAACCCCTAACTGGTTGTGGCTTTCCTTAGAAATTTTCTACATACTTATCATTTTTTGGTGCTTCCATTCATTAGCCACAAGGCACTGCAGTGCCTCATACTATTATTTTAAATGATAAATTGTGAAAATTTGGCAAGAAAGTCTACTTCTATCTATGTGAATAAAATATAAAAACCTTATTCCTGAAATACTTGTCAGCACAATACAATCTAGTCTAATTTTCTCTGTTTTTCTGAACTCATTATTGACCATCTTGTGCTTATTTATAATTCTCAGCAATGCTAGACTCAAAAGTTCCTATTCTGTTATTTGGAGGAAGCATTCCAGAGAATGTTTATCTTGAACTTGAGTATATTGAGAAGTTTCTCAGCTGAAAAATATATGGTGAACTCAATTCTATTCTTAATATAGATTTAGCTCACTTTATGGATCAGTTGCTTTTTAAAAAAATTCGCCTATGAAGCATATTTTCTTTTAGTAAATTGATGTTTCTACTGATATGTATTTGAAATTAAATCTGTATTCTCGTAGGACAGTAGGCCCAAGACATAGTAAAAATCCCATTTGAGATCATAGCAGGCCTCTTGGGGGGATGAAAAAATAAGGCAATTTTCAGGTACTAATAAAATGTTAAAAACAAGTTATTAAATAGAAGATGATTGTGGTCAATATTATGTAGGACCAAATAGATTAAAAGTATAAAGAAAAAGAAACCATGATGACTTAGCTAAACAAAACATTCTGAAAAGATATTAACTCCTCTAATACTCTGCATGAAAATGTGAAACTCGTTTTGGTGGCTTAGATTTTTTGAGGGGGGAAGGGGCGAGGTATATATTTGAAGTGTTAAAGAACAAAATTCCACTGAGTTACCTTGAACATCTAATTGGCAATCCATGAATCGGGTAGATGACATTCCATCTAGCAACTATAAGGGTGTCTGTGGAGTTAAACAAAAATGGAAGGTTTTTTTTATTGGAAGAAAGATGGTGGGACAAGAAAGTAGGAAGAGTGGATTATTTCAAACAAGTCACCTCACCCTAGGGGAAGCCAAGGGATCCTTACCAGGCCGGTTACCTCACTAGTACTGACCAGGAAATTCCAGACTAAATGGTTTAAAATTTCATCCTGGAGAGGTTGAAGCTACAGTTAGGTTAGGTATCAAGTTTTAGTGGAGCCTAGCAAAGTGACTCCATTTTGGGTCTGTTGTTTTTTTTTTGTCAACATAAGAAACACCCAGAACTGTAGAGAATTTTTATTTTTATTTTATAATTTTTATGAGTGTATGTGAGCCAAACCAGCTATATATGCCAGAGAGCAAGATCTATCTCAAATGTTCCTGTAGAGAATTTTTATATGAGTTTATTTGAGCCAAACTGATGACATAAATTGGGAAGCAGGATCTCAAATTCTCTGGAGAATAACGGTTTTGCAGTTTCTTTTCTGAATTTGAAATTAAGGAGGGGACACGAGGAAGATTACGTGGAGGTGGGAGGAAGCAAAGCCAGGGTCAGTTTACAGCGTAGTTAAGATTATGTGCTTTCTTAAGGGGTCTGAAAGGTTGGCCATATATTAAAGGAGAGGTCTGAAAAAAGGCATTTCAAAGGTGCATTAAACCTAGATGTACAAATCAATGGTCAGGGCTGGTTTGAGACAAAGTCAAGCCTTTCCTAAAGGAGTTAAATACTTGGGATGGGGCTGCCCACCATGATCTGCCCATTTAGGAATTTGTGATCAGATCACCCTGTGAGGTTCCTTTAGACTATCCCACCTCCCCCTTTTGTGTCAACACCTTTTAACAGAATGGAGAATGATAACTGACAGAAATATTTCAAAATTAATAAAATAGAATCTGAGAACATATTTAACTATTCATTTGAACTTGAAAGTAAACCCTTTGGAGAAATGGAGTTCTGTCCTTTCTTTCCTTTTGCCTTCCACAGTGTCTAATTCAGCAAAGAAAAAGAAGTGAGAATTCTTACAGCAAGGGTTTATGTAATACTTACGACATTTAGTTTCCCACTTTTTTCTGTCATAAATTATACTTTGATGGACAACATAATCTTTTACAGAGATCTGCAATAGCAAAATGATTATTCTCCTAGGATAGAGTCACACAAGTCCGTTTCTGTTGTTTAAAGGATAAGAATATGTTACCGTTTTAGAATAGGAGCCAGCAAACTTTTTCTGTAAAGAGCCAAATAGTTAATATTTTTAAATTTAAAGGTCACAAGTTCTCTGTTGCTGCTGCTGATTCTCTCCCTTCTCCTGCCCAGCCCTTTCTCCCTACCTCACTTCCTCCTCCTTCCCCTCTTTTATATATGGAAAAATGAAAGAACCACTCCTAGCTCACAGTCTGAACATAACAGACTGACCTGTTGGGCTAACCCCTGTTTGGGATGCATACTGTCCAATAGCTTTTCGAGGATGTATACCAATGTACTCTTTTACCGGGACTCTGAAAGTATTTGTTTCACAATAGCGTCCTTGTATCATTTTAATATTGTTATGAGGACATTCATTCTACACCACTTTTCAAAATGTGCAGCTTTCACATTTACTACTGTATCTTTGATTACAGAAGTGTAATATTCTAGGTCAAAGTGTTTTACTAAAGACATTTTGTGAGGCAAAAGGTCAAATAAATATATCTCTCTAATGTATGAGACCCTAAAATAGCCAAGGCGCAGTCTCAGCACTCTCATTGCACCATTACTGTTCTAATAGAGGAAGCTTTCCTCCTCTGGCCACTAAGTCCTCCAAACCAGCCAAGCCCAAGGTTGCAAAGATAGGAAGCAAAAACTATGCAAGTGATTACTTAGAGGTAATAGTGAGAAGGGCCACTCTCATTTCCACATTGGGTTCCCAGAGCTGCCTATTCTGGGAGACATGGCACAATATTTTTTCCCCACTTCTTAAAAGCAAATACTGTATCCTTGGAGTAATTGCAGAGATTTGTGCTACCATCAAAGATTTAAAAGATGCAGGGATGGTGACTCATACCATACTCCCATTTAAATTTTCTTTTGGCAAGTGAGAAAGCAGATGGCTTTTAGAGAATGACTGAATTATTGTAAACTTAATTATGTGGGGACACAAATTGCAAGTGCTGTTTCAGATATGGTATACTTACTGAGTATACCAACATAGCCCTGGGAGATATATGCTCTTATTGATTCAGAAAATGCTTTATTTTCATACCAGTTAATTCATCTTCATCTGAAAGGGACAGCAGTATACTTGTCACTGCCTTACTTTAGGGCTATGACAATTTTCTTTTTCTCTTTCATAATATAAGATGAAGGGAGTTCCATCATTTTGATATCCTATGAAAGATTATACTGGCCCATTACATTGCTGCTGTTATTCTCACTTCGTGTGGTGAACATCAGGTAGCAAGCATTCTAGATGCCATAGTAATAAACAAGTTTGCTAGAGGGTAGGAAGTAAACCCTATTCCTGATACCAGTTACTCCATCAGTCAGAATCCTGGCAGAAAATAGATGGTATGTTCTAAAGAGTTTATACTGAAAATAACTTAATGAAGAGATCATGTCCAGACTGATTAAGACAAGCAGCGTGGGCTTGTAAGGTTCCCAAAACTAGTAACAGCAAAAAGCCATTATCAATCCCAGGCCTGAAGGGGAAAAGGGCAGAGATAGTATTACAGGAAGCTGGCAAGGACTGGAGGCATGGAAGAAGGCCATATGGCAAGAGCTATGGCTGCTGAAGAAAGCAGTCACCTCCATAATCTTGATCTAGCAGGTATGGAGTGACACAGCCTCTTTTCCCTTTTGTCCTCCACTTTCCTGCTCTTTAATTTTGTTAGACATTCTCCTCAACTATGCATGGAAATTTCCAAATATAACTGTGAATTTATATATTTCTCAGTTCAGTTCTGATAGTTTTGCTTCATATATTTTGAAGTTCTGTTACTAGATGCAAACAAATTTAGGACTGTTGTGTTTTCTTTTTGATGAGTCAGCTCCTTTATCATTATGGAATTTCTCTTTTTGAATGTGGTAACATATCTCATTTTGAAGTTTATTTGATCTGATATTAATATAGACACTCTAGCTTTCTGTTTTTAGTGTTTTTATGATACAACTTATTCCATCCTTCTGTTGTTAATCTATTTATATTTAAATGATTACCTGTAAATAACATATAGCTGAGTCTTGGTTTTTGTTTTAATTCATTCTGATAAACACTTATTTAAAATCGGAGTTTTTAAGTGATTTACATTTAATGCAACTATCACTGTTCTTGAGTTTTTAATCTACTTTCTATTTGTTCTTTGTTCCCCTTTATATAATTTTCTATCTTCTTTTGGATTGAGTACTTTCTAGGATTCCATGTTATATCCCCTGCTTGAGTTGCTATTTTTTAAAAACTGGTTACTTTCGAGTTTATAATATACAACTTTAATTTACCTCAGTCTATTTTCAAATAACATTATACCACTTCTCATAAATATATGAATCTTATAATAGAATATTTCCATTCTCCTTTTCTGATGTTGTACTATTGTTGTCACCATTTTTTATCAACATGTGTAAACCCCACAAATTGTTTCAGTTAATTATATTTTTAAATAACTTCAGTAATGAAAAAATAACTTGTGTACTTGTTCACGTTTATTTTTGGCATTTTTCAGCCTTCTGGTATTTTTTCCTTTTTTGCCTGGAAAAAAAAATTAGCACTTCCTGTAGTGTAAGTCACTTGGAAATGAATTGTCTTTCTTTTTCTTTCAGTTTGGAAGATATTTTTGCTGGATGTAACAATCTAGGTTAATTTTTAAAATTTCTTCTGTTTCAATACTTTTTATATTTCTGTACTTTAAAGTCATCATTCAGTTATATTCTGGCTTGCATGTTCTGGTAAGAAGAAATTTTCTTTGGTTTTCTATAATAATATTACTTTTTCTTGGACTACTTTTACAATATCCTTTTTATCACTGGTTTTCAGCAATTTTATTTATTATGACTTTTTTGTGTGTTTATCCCCGTAAGGTTCATTGAGCTTCTTGGATTTGTGGGTTTATAATTTTGATCAAATTTAGGAAATTTTAGCCAATGTTTCTTTAAATATTTTTCTGTTTCCCTAGACCCTAGCTTTTAATTTTGCTTATGTTAGACTGCTTGATAATGCTCCAGAGGTCACTGGAGCCCTTAATTATTTTCCGTCTAGAAATTACCTACCTCTTAGCCTGGCAATTATTAAACTCACTTCATTAGTTTTACTTCTCTCAAGGATTATAATACTATACTGCTTGCTATTGAATATCTAAAAATAGTTGTTTCCTATATTTTTGTTTAGTTTCTAGTTGTTCATGGCAGGAGGTTAATTCCAGGCTCTGGGTTTAGAACCTAGTTCTACTACTTACCATTTGACCCTGGGCAAAGTTAACTTTTTCATTTCATTAGTTTTCTCATCTTTAAAATGGGATTACTTTATAACTACCTTGCAGGATTATTATGAAGAGTCTCAATTATGTGTAATGTATATAATATATATGAAATATGTAAGACATACATAGGACATCACTTGCTCTTAAAAAAATGGATTTGTGGGAAGAGTTATAAATCAAGCACCAGCTAAGGTTGTTGGGATAAAATGCCGGGCTCCTCCTTAGTACTAATGTGTGGTAGAAGAAGGAAGATAGAAAAACTCCAGTGCCTAAGATATTTGGCACAAGTAGGCCATTTGAGAATCTGGCTGTTTCAGGGAGGCCATTACTTAGCTGCTCTGTTGAAGAACTCATCACTTCAGTTCCAGATTATTGGGCAGACAAAATAATTTACAAACCTCACTGGTCAGGAGGATAACAGCTATTGATACACAACTAGACCAGCTCCATTGGCTCTGTGAAGTCAATTCTTGGTTAGATATCTGGGATGGGGATAAGGCTAGGATGAGAACCAATTCTATTATGTATAAGTATATCTAGAATTTAAAGTCAGAAAAACCTTTGTCAGCCCTGAAGGATCAGTATTTTTCTTCCTTTTGATAATAGGAGTGAAATAACTGAATGTTCTTACGTTGCTTGCAAGGATACTCAAAGACATATTTTGTTCTTAATCTCTTGTCTGTTTACCCTTAACATTGGCATATGTGCCTTCATTTTTTTTTCCTTGTATAATCTTGCTATCTATATTCAATTTATATGACTCTCTTAAGGTAATTTCTTCCTGTAAAGGAAATTTTGAAAACTCACTTATTATGTATATTTTTAATCCAAGGCTTAGTCTTCTGTAGTTATTTTTTTACTATACCTTTTTAACTATTAAGATACTTAGTAATTATATGATACCTCTTCAAGAGTTAGTTTCCCCATTGGTATAACTGTCTTCATAGTAACTGAAATAATGTGACATAAAAAGGAAGAATGTTATTCAAGTTAATGCATACGAACACTATAAGAAATGTTTTTCTGTTTTTCTCCATGTCAATAAGTATATCCCTATGCCCAAAATCCCAAAAATTTTTGATCACATAGGAATTCGAAGTACTAACGTCTAATTTCTTCAGAATTTATGATCTGAGAATGGACAGAGACTTTTAATGTCTCAGTGACTCCTACTACCTTATAAATCTGATCCTTGGTCCTTTCTGCACCAAACCTAAGTAGATGCATCTGCCCCTACTGTCTATCCATTCTAAAGCAAGGTGACTCAGCATCATTTGTTCTACTTAAAATGTATGCCCTTGCTTCTCTGGTGTTAGAATATTCAGTGTAACTCCAGCCGTAAATGAGTCCTAACTTGAGGAATATTTACCTCTAATCTAAGATCTGTATTCTTCATGGAAAAGAATCACAGAAAGAGGTTAATGTTATGTTCATAACAATATATATTTATGTACCCTTTAAAATGTGATTTCATTTAAAGCTATGCCTATAAATAATTCTATTTATGGCTAAGGCTCATGTGTTTGACTGTCAGGGTGTCTGTGAAGGGCCCTGAGGAACTGCTCTTTTTAGAACTATTGCATTTGATGACGTGAATTCTATTTTTAGGACTTGAACAGATTTGGGATCTGCTGCACTAGAGTGTTACTGTGAATTCTAATGTGCTTAATTATTTTTCTCGTTATCTTCTTTGACAAAAAAAAATAGTGCTTAACATGAGCATATGATGTTTAATATACCCTTATTATATACAGGTTTCTTTACTTAAAACAAGCCTTATTTGCATCCCTCGTCAATATATCACCCCAGTCGAGGAAAAGTTTCCTAGAAGAAAACAATTTTGAGCATGCTTTAATATCTGGTATATTGTTATTATTTTCATGTTATTAATGAAGAAATATCAGGAAGGTTTAATAATTCCATCAAGGTCAGACAATCAGTAGGTTACAGTCAGGAACTGACCCCACATATTAAACCATTTACATCTACTTCTTTCTTAGGCCTCAATATGCCCATCTGTGGATTGGCAATAATGTTCTTCTCTAAATAATATGAAGGAATTCCCTAGAACCTGGATTTTAATTCTGCCCTTGCCACTAGCTTGTATGTTGGAAATATCACAATCTTCCTGGGTTTCAGTACCCTCAACTATAAAATGAGTAAGTTGGTGGAGAGAGAGACAAGACTCCTTCCAACTCTATTTCTATTTTAGTTTATTTGAATTTAAATATCAACAACATTGCATTTGTTGATGGATATGGGTATTTTCCTCATAGATTCTGAAATTGACATATCCCATTCTCCAGTCCTTCCTACTTCCTGATCCACTGACTTCCTTCCCCTGCCTCTCTATACCTTCTACCTGTCTGCTCTTGCTCAGCAAGGTGAGTTAGAAGCTGGGATGGGTAAATAAGATGCTTTCTCAGAATTATATCTGTCTAGCTGGTTTAGTGACATTGTATTATTTAACATCCCTATAAATTAAATTAAAATGAGGGCAGTAGAACTAGTAAGTGTTGATCCCTAATTGACAGAAACCAGCCACGAGGCTATATTTTGCCAAAACTCTGTCTTCCTAGATTTAGACATGAATATAGATACACACAGGCACAGACCCCCTTCAAGTACTTAACAATGTCACTTTCCATTAGCTGCACATCTAGATTGCTGTCTATCTTGCCCATAAGTACATGTTTGAATAATATAACAGAAAACAAGCTTTCTACCTTTACAAATTGGTTCTGATTTTCATGGTTGGGAATACTTCACCTCTAGGATTTATTTTAAATCAAGTGTGATGGATGGCCTTGGGAACTACAGCATAGGAGCAAAAACTCATGAGAATTTCAGGCTGGGTTTTTTTTCCCCTCTTCTTCTCTTTTTTGGAGGCATAACCACTTCATCACTGCTGTCAAGTGAGGGCTCAATATGATGGGAAAATTAGAGGAGAAAGGCTAAATGGCACTGTAATTTTGTTTCTAAAAAGGACTTTTGTCCAGATTTGATTATATAGTATGTTTGCAAGCTTCTCTTTGAAAGTGGATTTTATAGACACACACACACACACACACACACACACACATGAATATGTATATATGCATATTCATACATATATTTATATTTATTCATGCATATATTTTTTAGATAATTAAAGGCAATGTCTGGTAAATAAGGTTAATTTTTTAAAAAATGAAATGTAGTTTGTATGTGGATCTTGGTATGAATGAGGAAATGGGTATGCCATGACTTTTCACTTTATTTTTTTCAAAACCTGATATTTTAAATAATTGCTTTTAGTACAAATTGCAAAATAAGATTATTGTAGTCTTTAAGCCTGCTCCGCTGAAATGGTTTAAAGTTTTTATTAGGTATGGTGCTTCTGGCGAGGACAGATGATAGAGAGTATATTAAGCAGCTATTTTAACAAATATACCCCAATCTCAATGACTCACATAAAATATTTATTGTTCTCATTCATTGGATTAGGAGTTGACTAAGGTTTCCTTAATCTGATCTGGGTTCAGTTGGTGTTGGCTCCAAGAAGGAAGACTATGTCTGGGTCTGCTCTATGTGTCTAATTCTGGACTTCCTGGGGTGTGCTTGTCCAATAGTGATGGCAACACTCATAGCAGGATGTAAAAACATACAATACCTCTTAAGGCTTTGGCTCAGAATTGGCACACTGTCACATTACCCACATTCAGTTGGTCAAAACAAGTCACAAGGCCAGGTCTAAAATCCATGAGCCAGTAGGAGGAGCTATAAAGGAAACTGGAAAAGGCCTTGGTTACATAATAATAATACAAGGAGGGAGTAAAAATGTAGAAACAATAATTCAGTGTACCACCGGTAGCAAGACTTATTCAATTTTGGAAAACTGAGCTATGGGTACTGCCTACATTTTTAAATGGCATATTACTTTTTCTTTCTTTCTGCTTCTAAAGTATTGCTAATTGACAGCAAAACCTCAGTCTGATGTTGTAGGTTAGCATCAGGAAGTACAGCTCATCATTTGAATGGTTGGGACAAGCACAGACTTTACAAGTAGTCCCAAGGTAAGTTGCCTTTCCTGTACTGTGACTGTGCTATATGTTGTATTAATAGTGCTCAGCTTTCAAATTAACCTATGTGTGTGTGGTCCATCAAGCTGTTAAAATGTCTTTGAGAAGCACAATAATCAATAAATATTAAGTAAAACTCAAATTTATAATATGTACATGAAAGGGAAAGGCGTATGATTAAGTTGATAAGACTTTTAAGCTTTTTACAAAATGTTCAATGGAAATCAAATACCTCAAAATCTGTTTACATCAGAAAATTAAATGACATTTGACTGCTTTGACAGAAGATACTTATTTAATTTTAGGTAATATATTTCATCTCTTTATTAAATTTATTATTTAATAAATATAGACATGTGCTTTATTTTTGACTGTTCAAAAAACTTGTGTTGGTATCATTAAAATTCTCCATTCTAAGACTTACTTTATAAGTTTGTTATGTCTTTTCTAATGGTGAATTTGTCCTGTGTCCTCATCTACTTTGTCAGATGTTTGAAAATAACATTTTAATATCACTTATTTCTGCCCTTGGTTCTTTGCTATATCAAACTGATCCTCACCAAAATTGCTATGTGTCCTGGTTTTTCCTTGCATGTTTCTTTCATGGGGATTTTGTCTGGTTCAACATTAAGTATTAGATATTGACTCTTTAAAATTAAGAGTGTTCTCGTATTTCCAAAGTGAAGTTACTTTTTATTGTTTCTACCTAAACTTTAATGTTGTCTTTGCTCTGTGTAAGGAATGAGTTGGATTGCATGCTGCACCTCATTAATGCAGTGTTGGATAACCACTGTGTGAGTGGGTTTGCACTTGCGTTAGTATTTTTTCTAAAGACATAAGATCCTAATTATTCTGGGAATCTACCCCTCTTAATAATGAACTTTTATGTGCCAGACAATGTGCCTTTGATGATATAATGTCTTACCTAAGGTGTTGTACGTTATGTTCTCTGTGATGTGTATATTATGCTCTATGTTGTTTTATTAATCAGTGTAAACCTTACCCAAAGCCAGCAGCTATTCCAAAAAAAAAAAAGAAAAGAAAAGAAAAGAAAGAGTAAAGTGAAGGAACTTAAAATGAGGGATATAACTAGTGATTAATACATTTCTGAAGATAAGGTAGCACCGTGAGCATATACCATAAATTTTAAAAGGTTCATTTTCTCTTCTCTCCCTCTTTTTTTTTTTTTTTTGCCACATATGAACAAAAATATTCTAGGAGGGAAATGAGTCATATAAATGGAAGTTAAAATGGGCCTGAACTTTAATCTTTTCTCCTATTAAAGCATGGCTAGCACTGCCTTCTTCTTGGAGTCAGCCTCCTTATCAGCCTCCTCTCCAAGCGGGATTGGGGGCACTCAGCAGCACAAGGCCCCAAATCAAAGCCCAGGATATGGCCTCTCTGGTGAGAGCAGGTAGTAAGGAGCATATGGAAAGGGTAAGGCCAGATGACTGAAAAGGCTCTCATTCTAAGACATTTAGCTTAGGTGAGGAAACAGCCTGGTTATATCCTTCTGGATACCCTGCATCTGCAGAGTAGGTGCCTGACGCCCTGGTAGCAGAAAGCTATTTTATGGACAGCCTACCAGAGAGCAACTGTAGAGATGCTGTGACCTGAAACACCTTTCACTTTGGAGTGTAATTGGAAACCAACCAACTGAACAAGCAAACAAAAGCAAAACCTTGGCTGTTTTCAAATTTCATTCCTTTTAAAATGGTACTCTAATATAAAGGAGAAGTGCACTATCCCATGATCTGTTTGTTAGCTGACTTATTCTCAGCTCAAGTTACTTGTAAGTCAGGTTTTCAGCACGGCAGAAGTCATTGGATGACTTTGGGTCACTGCCAAAGAGGCACTATTACTATTACAAGGATTATGTGTAATAAACACTGTATCATATATCCAACAGTGATCTTTATTGTAAAAGGACATTGAGTCTAAACCCTTGACTACTGCCTACTTGTGTAATATTTTGCCAAGGTTGCTTACCAGGAATTAAAAGAGGACTAGGAATTTGAGAGCTATATGGGACTTTAGAAGTGATCTAACCTAGTGTTTTCCAAACTTTGTTCCATTGGAACACTAGTAGCTTACATGTTTAGCAGGTGTCCCTCTAAATGGATTCTGTGATCAAATAAATTTGGAAAAAACTATTATACAGAGCTAAGTTTCTCTACTAAAGGATGTCTTAAGGTCTTAATATGCCAAGATGAATAATAGCTTCAAGGGATAGAGGATGCCACTTTTCTCACACTTATTTGACCATGAAGTTCTTTTACTGTTGAACACATGTTGCCCTCACAAGAAGCCAGGCAGTAGCCATATAATCTAGCTATTAAGATAATGGTCTCTAGTGTTTAACTGCCTAGGTTCAAGTCCTGCTTTACCATTTACTGACTTTATGATCTTGAGTAAATTGCTTAACTTCTCTGTTCTTCAATTTCTCCATCTAAAATGAGAATACTAATGGTACTACCTATAGGGTGCTTTTAAAAACAAAGTACAGGGCTAAGAACAGTGCCTGGCACATACTTACTTGACTATTATCATTCTAACATAGTTTAGATAAAAACTAGCCGCATACCTTCATTCTGGAGATGAGAAAAGTGAGTCCTAATAGTTTACTCATGCAGTATCACTCATTCAGCAGATTAACCAAGTGCCAATATGCAGCATGCATGATGATTTTGTCTCCACAAATGAAGATAAACATGACACAGTTGCTGCCCCAGAAAACAGACACACACACACACACACACACACACACACACACACACACACACACTCTAGTGATTTGGCTCAGGTGACGCCTTTTAGTAGTAAATTCAGCAACCCAGGCCTCCAGATTTCTGTCCTCCAGTTCATTCCCTGATTCTGTCTAGAATGAGAATGATCTATATAGCCTAGATTGCTAAATAAGAATAAGGAGCATAGAGTTTAGCTAATAGACTTATATTTTTAAATTGAGTATGAGGGCACATGTTTTAATTCTTTGTTAGTGCGAGCCAGATGCAGTAATGAAGAGAAGCACTTTTGAAGGAAAGCAAACTCTTAAAAATATAACTTAGAAAGGGAAGTAGGAGGTATTATGAAGTGGCCCACCTAGGAAGTCCCCAAATATGGCTGGCTTTATGTTTTTCTAGCTGCTGTGTTTCTGACAGTCTTCTCTGTGTTTGTCTAGGCATTTCCGGCGAGGGCTTTCCCCGGGACTGCTTCAATGAGCAGTCAGCAACTAAAGACCTTCCCAACAGGGATGGAGGTGCGTGGGTCCTGGGCCATAGATCAGGACCAGCCTGTCCCTTTCTGCTCCATGAGGAAAGGGAAAAGCCAAACAGAAGTGAATTGTATTTGGATCTCCATGTAAGTAGAATCTTTGTGCTGTGATTCTTTGCAGTCAACAGGCTCGTTTAATATGCATTTAATGTAAACTGTGTTTGTAAGCTTCTGAAGCTGTATGTTGGCCTGGTGGGGAGGGGTGGGGGGACGGTGTCATTGTCTAAAAGTCAGTCAGTTGCAAAAAACAGATCTCAGTGATCTGAAATTGGTCTACTGAAACTAGTGACTGTGTTTATAATTTATCTGAGTATTTTCAGAGTCCTCTCTCACATCAGCTTTGCTGCCTAAACCTCACTGAGGGAATGCCTATTTGTTGCTAGTCACCTCTTAATATTTTTTTCTAAAAATGTGAGGACGTATGTTAGCTGACAGGCTCTGGATTCTCCGGTGAAACCCAAAGAGCCTGTCTTCCTTGCATATTCCTAAATCTTTCTTTCTCTCTAGTTGTTCAAATAACAGGTGAAAAGGTTGTCAGGAAATCTGCTGAATTTCACAAGATGACCCATTTAAAAACAGCTTTCTCCTTTCTCAATCATTCACGTAGTCATTGACACAGAAACATTGACTACCCTGTACAAAGCAGCAGGTTGGGTTTTACCTACTTTCACTTTTTAGTTGGCCTGATAAGATTGACCCAACTGTCAATCTTCTAAGCACCACTCTTTACCTCCTAATTTCCTCTCAGAGATGAGCATGTGCATTAGGAATTCAAGAAGCACTTTTCTTTCTTCATTAATGCTCATGCCTATCAATGATCTTGTGTCCTTGATTTCTTTTAACACTTTTCCAACTCATTACTTTCAAGACTGTAAGTATGTGTTTGATGAGCATGGCTAGGTCTCTGATGTTACTTTAAAATGGGTGGCAATTTTCTCAATCAACCAAGAGCAGAAGAACCTTGTACTTTCCATAACCGTAAAGCCATAGTTCCTTTTAGAAAAGCATTCAACATCCCAGTTACTGTAAAAGGAGGTTCTGAATGAAGCTGAAAGATGAAAAATCAACCACACTTCATGAAACAACATGGAAATTTGTGAAGTTTTAGTTTTTGTCCGTTTGCGTAAAAATAAGTTGTGCATCTTGAGATGCTCAAAGTAAGAAGTGGAACAGTGACATCTATTGGTCAGATTACTTTAACTTGAACTTGCTTCAAGAACAGGCCTGCAGCATGAAAGTGCAGAAATGAATGATGGATTTCTTTTTTGTGTGTGTTTTTCAAAAACTGCATTGATGTGTTTTTTATGACATTTGCTAAACTATATATTTCTGGTTTTTCTTCTCCCATGTGAATGAAATTATTTCTTAATTTTACTTAGTTTATTTCAGTTATAAAAATCATACACAATTCCTTTACAAAATTTGAAGCTTGTATTTAAATTGAAAGAAAAGAAATAAGTTATAATCTCAGAAGCTAAAAACACTGTTAAAATTTGAAATTTTTATAATTTTTACAATTTGATATAATCTGAATTTCTTTGTTTTTCATATGATTTATTTTCAGTGAGTGATTTTTTTTAACATGTAAGTATAGATTTTATATCCTTTTATTGTTCACCAATTACCCTATATTGCTTATTTATGTTGTTACAAATTCTTTCTAGATGCATTTTAACTGAATGTATAATATCTCCTATTACATCGTATCTCAAAATTTATTATATCATTCTCTATTATTGGACATTGAAGTTGTTTCCAATTTTAGAGTAGTGTATTACAATTTGGAAATAAATAGCACTACTACATTTATAATTTTCCTATACCCTGTCCCCCCAATATTTTTAGCTTTTTGATATATTTCACAGCATAAAAACGGTCTATTTCCTGAACTAAACTATAATAGCATATATATACAAAACATAAATATGATATTTGTATCTTATATATATTATATATGTAAATTATATATTTTTGAAAAGTTTTTATACAAATATATACAGTATATAAATATTTATATACTTTTTATTTTTCATAATTATAATTTTTAAAAATTAAAGTAGTTTCTTTAGATTATTTTCTACATTAGCAGCTTTTATAGTTTGGGACCTGAGGCTCCTCACCTCTAAGCCCTATCTCTATCATTAGACACTACCATTTGACTCTTGTTGTTTTAATATTGTTTTAAATATTGATATTCTAAGTAAGAGTTTCCATATGAAAGGGTTCTACTCTTTTAGTAAAAGATCACCACACCAGCTCTAAAGGACATCTTTAATGATCATCACACCAGCTCTAAAGGACATCTTTTCCCCAGAGGGACTTTGAACATTAAGGTCAGGGAGGCATGAATTACTGTGTGACATTTTGATCAGCCTTAAATGTTAGACATGACTGCTCTGTTTTAGGTTTTGAACCTGATTTGCAGTGCCTCCATCAGAAAGTTACTTTTCTCAGCCTTTTGCTATGAATTTGCTGCCATTCATTTTATGCAAATTAGTTTTACTTAATTTTTTTTAACTTAATATTTTTAGTGATTACTGTTTGGACACTGCTATAGATGTTAATACTAAGGTTTGAAGAAGTTAGCTAAATTCTAGGATTAAACAACCACTGAGTGACAAAGCCAGGATTTGACTTGGTTCAATCTGACTCTAAATATTTACTTTTCATTACAATAAGTCAAAGAATGATGGTATTTTGTAACAGTTCTCTTTCACATCGAAACACCAGAATGAGTGCAAAATAGATCACCTGGTTACTGGAACCAGATGGCTACTGAACTTAGAAGGAATTTGTAGAGAACAGAAAGTACACAATGATTATGAGCCCTGATTTGATCAGTACTGGTTCCTTGAAGTTAATACTCACATGATTTAGTCATTTTAAGAGAAAAAAGGAAACAAATGTAAACACATTAAAATTACAAAGGAGAAAATAAGCTAGCATTGCTACAACTATAATGCTATTCTTGAACATAGTTGAAGAGAGGGCAGAAAAAAGTAGAAAGGTAGTGGGCAAGAGCTATGGCTTTGAAGTAGAGGTATATGGGCTCAATAAGAGATGTTGCTAGTCACACACTAGCTATGTCACTTAGGCAAGTTCTTTAACTTCTATGAATCAGTGTCTACATCTATAAACTGAGAAAAACATATGACTCATAATGGTTGTTGTACACATTAATTAAATGTGCTAATATTCCTAACCAAGTACTTGCTTAATTCACCACAGACATCCAGGCAATGGTGACTATCATTATTACGGAGCATGTATGGTTGCAGAAATCAGTGGGTGGAAGAGAGGAGTCACATTTCCATACTTTAGAAATAAATATGTTCACTATTGCCTCCATTTTGTACATCATTTTGATTTGAGATTTAAACAAAACAAATATATATAGCACGGCTGTCGTTTTCAACAATTTAAAAATTATCATGAAATATTCCAAAGAAATGTTATAACAGTTATTCCTAGAGTCAGGATCACTTACTCTCTAGAGCTGGAGAGAGAAGTTTATAGTTGATAATGTTCATACACATTCATGGCAGCTGCAGTTATTTTATTTTTGTAAGGGAACAGTTAGCTGCATAGTGACCCCCCTCTGGCAGATAAAAGGCAAAGAGTGCTTTCTCCAGGTAATTCCTGGAAAGTTCAGTATCTAAATCTGACCTTCACTTCAAGGAATGAAGAAGCTAATAAGAAAAAGTGGGGAATGGAGAAAATTTAAGAGGCTCTGGAGATTTTAATCCCTTTCAAGAGAATAATTTTTTCAATTCATGATCAGTAGTTCTGTTGTGGTGCTTGATTTTCCACTCCCATTACCCTTAAAGGCACTGGTTCTTGACCAGGTTCCATGGACTTACATATATCCATAAGTGGAATTCCAGGGGATTTCTCAGTCACTGGAAATGTATACAAAAGTGGTATATATGAAAATTTAAGAATATTTCTGATGAGAAGTGGTCAAAGTTTTATGAGAATTTCAAAAGTATTGTGCCTTGAAAAAGTTTGAGACAGTTCTTTAGGAAAGTTCACATCCTACTGTAAATGGAACATTTGTGTGGCTTTAGGAGAAAGCGTAGACTTTTTATTAAAAGGAGCTGCTTAATCACTAATGGTGGTCTGTAGCTACTTCCTGGTTGTGGACCTGGTGTGGGGTGCCTGGCACGTAAGATTTGCTTGGTCTTTTTAATTCCAACAGTACTCAAATGCGATCAGAGTCACAGTCTCTACACTGATAGATGGCTTTCAGACTTCTACTTTTTGATTTGCCAAAGATTAGTTATAACTCTCTAAATTCATCCAACCCTGCCTTCATCTGATTTTTTTAGCCTCAAAAATAACCTCATTTAAATTAACACATATCTTTCCTATATGAGCTTTATATAGTTTATGATTAAATATAAGGGAAATTTGTACATAAGAAAAAAGAGAACAGCGCAGCATCATTATGTTCTTTTTGCACGAGGGAATTTTGGTCTGGTCTTGATTACATTGATGGCCTTAGGCTTATTTATAAGCATCTAAATGAGTAAAACTGGTCTCCATCCAGCTCATGTGGCCTTCATATGCACCACTGTCTCTACACACACCATCAGCCCATGTGTAGAACAGAGTGGGAAGACAACAGTAGCTCCTGTAGTTTACTTTAGAAACATAAAAATTTGCTTCCTCCTATGGTAAAATTATGCAATAACTGGACATGTACAGATCCTCAATTTTTCTTTCTTTGGAAGTTGCCAGTCTCACCTTCTTCTTGTACAGTTTGTATAATTATATTCTCTGGACTGCTTGCAATAGGTGGAGGATAGTGAGAAAGGGACAGCTGTGTTATTAATACAATATATTCACCCTCAACATTTCTCTGTTCTTAAGAGAGGATTATATGACTTAAGTTTGTGTAATCATAATTCAGTGAGGGCTCTCAGACTCAAAAATAGGTAGACTCTGATCATCAGAAAGTAAAAGGTGGAAAACAGACACATGATCCATCTTTTCTCTCTCTCTCACACTCACACATTTTCTCTCTCACTCTCACACACACATACACTCGTACATATGTATTCACACATACAAAAATAAAACTGCTCTTCAGAAAACAAGCTACTTTGATGTTTCTGAATTCACTTCACTTACAAATTACAAGCCACATTGTCATGAACATGCTAGTGTTTTTGGTAAGCCAGTCTGTGGCCTATAGCTTTAGGTGGTAGGCTCTCATTGGCTTCCATGAGAACAAGACAAGGATGTGGCCCTTTCCATGTACTCTATCAGGTACTATATCAGAGAGCACTGTGCATTCTTTCCTGTCAGATCTAATTTATGCTGTGGAGTTTGTGGAAGGTGGAAGGATTGAAATCTGCTCGTGCTCCCATCAGTGTTTCCCATTAATTTTAAACACCCAGGATCTTTAAAATGCAGGCTGAGACATCTAGTTTTCATGTAGCAGTTGCAAAATCTTCACTGGATTGAGGTCTGTGGGGGTGATTTGGGCTGTGGTTCTAGTTATCTAATTCTGAAACTTGTTCTCAGTCCTTCTCACTGATTATGAGAGCTAACTCAGACCCACTAAATGGATTGTTTCTTAAATTAAAAAAAAAAAAAAAGAAAACAAACAAAAAAGCATCCAAAGTAGTGGAGAAGTAGAGGGGCTTAACATTTCTGCACTTGGGTCTTGATTCAGACCTGGGTTCAAATCCTTGTCCCTGACTTTGCTGATCTCTTTTTATTTGTACAACAGATATAAAGGATGGTGCCTGGCATTTAGGAAGTGATCAACACATGGAAGTTTTTGTTACTGGTTTAGACACTTAAGGTTGGGTGTGGACTTGGTAATTATATCATTCTGTTTGTAAGATGCAGTTACTTGGAACCTGATGCTGTGTCCTCCTCCCCAGCCAATTAGACTAACTCGGTAAGAAGGATTTAGGAGCCCAGAGGTGAGGTGATTGAGATGATCCCTAGAAACCAAGATTCACTAAGAAGAGGTCAAAGTTTCTGTTTTAAAAGCTGACATGAAAAATCCTACTTCTAGATTTTGTGCCACCAATATGTAATCCTATTGATTGCTTACCTTTTCTGCTTTTTATATATGTTTTTCAATCTCAGGCCACACCTTCTTTTAGTGTCATTTCTATTCCACGATGTCCCTTGTTTATATCCATTTTACAAATAATCTTCAATGGTGAGTATTCCTCAAATGGGATCTTCATGAAACTGAACTTGTTATAAGAAGTTAGGCTTCATTTGCTCTCTAGTCTGCACATATTCCGTTGCCTTTGACATAGCTGGTTCATGTGCACTGGAAACTGAGGAGCATAGCTAATGTTGGCTTTTAACTTGGTGGAATATAGGAAACTGCCCTGTAAGGCTAACTTTATAGTGTTCATGCCCTAAATGGGCACTCTGGGGTGACTGAGGGTTTACCATCTATAGATGCCAACATAGGGCAATCCACACATTTGGTGAATTTGGGTGTTGCCCCAAAAAGTGATGCCTTAGGTTGCCAGATTTAGGAAATAAAATACAGGACAACTAGTTAAATCTGAATCAGAGAAACAACAAATGTTTTTTCACTGTAAGTATATCCTATGGATATTTAGCAACTTCATGACCTAAAGGTGGAACTGATCGAGCATTGAGTCTAGTCATTCAAGAGTTCTGTGTATCACCCCGACTAGTCCACAGAATTTGCTTGAGCAGGACTGCAGGACAACCATGCAAACAGAATCCCTTGACACAGCAGTCAGGCTGACATTCAGCCAGGTGGCACCAAGACGGCAGCGCTGGTTACTTAAACATTGAACTACATACAGTTGGTAAATGGATGCTGCTTTGAGTAAACAGACAGCTGTCTGGTTTTACTACTTGGAAGAGAGAGAGTACAGGCAGTAAAAGGTATATATGGTTTACTAGATTCCAGGTCTTAATCTAAAACTTTTATCATAATCGACTTTAGCCACAATGAATGCTTTCTCTGCTCACTCCATGCCTTCTGTTGTGGTTATCCATGTGGGACACCAAGATTATTCATTTTGGAAAAGCTCAAAATCTTTCAGAAACATGTCCCAAGAATTCTGTACCTTAAAGAATGTTCCTTTTTTACCTCTCCTCCAGCTTTATAAACAAGTCACAGCCTTTCCTTTTCCTTCTTATGTTATTTTTGTCATCAATATCACAGTTCTAAGGGACTACACTCACAGTAGCATCATCAGCGTATATCAGACTCTTGAGAAAAGGATTTCCTTGAGAAAGTCCAAATTCATGGATTTTTTTCCCCTGAAATGATTGGGTTGGTTTAAAAATTATCTTGGAGCACAAGAAAAGTAATAAAGAACAGGGTGAACTCTTTCACCTTCTACAGTAGCCACATGAGTGAGAAAACTTTAATTACTTTTGTCAGGTGACCCAGATGGAAAAAAACAATCCAGCAAGCATTAGCCCTGAAACACCCCAAGGGGTCCCTGGAAAGAATTTTTGTTGGTGCTTTATTCATTGTAGCACAGGTGTGCCATGGGGTAAAAATTTAGCAGGGTTTTCTATAAAGAACAGTTTTGTTCAGAGCAAATGGTTCCTCTGCCCAAGTGCATATATAGGACGGAATGAGGAAGGGCAGCTTCTTGCTTGGTCTGTAATTTTATCAGTAAATACTTGTTTCATGTTGATGAAGTTAAAAAAAAATCTGTTAGATGCTAGTTGATATTCCTAAGAAACTTGTTTCTTTCCCATAGAAATATATCATACCCGTATAGTACTTATTATATGGCAGGCATTGATGAGAATGTCAAACACATATGAGTTTGCTTAATGCCCCTAACAACTCATAAAGTAGGTGCTTTCCATATTCCCAGTTTCCAGGTGAGGAAGCTGAGGCACAGGGAGCTTACAGAACTTAACTAAGGTCAGGCTTCTTGAAGGAGCACAGCAGGATGTTAGCCCACATCCCTCATTCCTGGATCATTGAACAATCACATACTTGCTGCTCTCTTCTTTCCTTCCAGCTTCATAAGCATGCCCCAGCCTCCCCTCCTGCCTTTTGTAGTCTTCTAGTTACCTACATTCAACACATTTCCATGGAAGCCTGGGTACTACTGCTCAGTAGATAAAAGCCTTAATCATTGAAACCTGTCCTTGCAATATGCAAGTGCAGCCTGTTTTCTTTTTAACCAATTGGTAAAAACAGTTGCCAACTTCTGATAGGCTGACCCAGAGGGGCTGTATTAAGTGTTGTGTTAGTTGGCAGGGGGAAGCCCCACCATGAAGGCAGGGGAAGTGCTACTAAATTGAAACAGGTTGGAAAGCCTAAGGACTTTCATTTGGCCTCAAGACTCTATTTCAAAGATGTGGAAAGAAAGTATAAGGAGGATGCTGATCAAGAAGAAGGTAAGATCAGATGTCAAGGCAGGATCTTGCTGCTTGCATTTGAGCAGGTGGACAGGTACCAGTTATTTTGCTTCCTTTGACTTTAGAGAGCTTCTTCACCTTTAAAATAAGAAGGTTGAGCTACTTAGTTGATTTCTAATATTTCTGAAGTCCCATTCAGCTTCCCAACAACTTGATTCTACCCAAATTCTTTTACAACCTTATGCTCCTTTCATGTGCTACCTCATTCATTTAACAAATGTCTTTTGGAGTGATGTCATAATTGTGATGTCATAATTTCCTCAGATCTCAGCTTCATTTGGTAAGTTAAAACATACTTCTGGAACCCAAAAAACTCATCTCCATCCATTACCTCACTCATAACTTTATTTATAGTTTACTTAATTTTCCCAGTCTATTGCTATGTTTTCAAGTTGCTGGGTACTGATTGTTTTTTAACAGATAGTTACAAAGAACATCCTTATGGGTCAAATGCTACTAATTATTTATAATTCCTGTTTTAACCTAGTTGTCTAAGGTAGATCATTTTTATTTGGTTTGCTCAGGAGTAGCTTTAGCAAGCTTAAGTGTCTTGAAGTTAGAACAAGAGAATCAGGAGAGATGGTAAAAGTGACTGTCTTGACTGTCCCTGGTTTTAGGTACTAGATGCTTAATAAGTATTCATAAAAAAAAGTAAGACTGTGAAGTAAATAATGTTCAAGAGAAGTGATTGTCTCTCCCACACCTAAATGTTATAGCATTAAGTAGAATCACTTTTCAGACCAACTAAGGTGAAATTTGTAGGTTGCTTATTTGAACATTAGAGTTTGAAACATTTTTCAATTTCCTAAATTACCAGAAGTGATAATATTTTTTTTATGGTCATGAGAACCTGTGCCTTGAAAAAGAATCAATATTCAAAGACCTATTTGAATTACCATGCTGCTCTGTTTTACTCTTCTTTATATTTAGGTAGTTACTGCTTTTATTTAAAATTGTTTTAGGTCCACTTGTTGCTGTTCAGACTGAGTCTGGGGTAAAAAGTACTATAAACAGAGTCCCCTGTTTCATGGATGATTTCCCCTAGCTCAGGGCTAGACTGGAGTTTCTTCATCTTCATATCTCTGAAGCTTTATACATAGTTGGTACTCAACAATGATTGTTGGGTGAATACATCTTTGTAATAGGAGTCATGTTTCATAAATGAAGGGGAATCCTGTGGGTAAGCTGGAAAGCCTCTTGATGAGTCTGTGTTCAGAGGAGTCTGTGTTTGGACTGTGACCAGTAGAGAGGCCAGCTAGGAGTCTGATTTTTCTAAGCAGCTCTTCTAGATTTCTCCCTAAATTACAACAAGGGAAAAGAATGGTCATTCTCATTACATTTGTGAAGTCAGTCTTCTGTGTCATCTCGGTAAAGTGTGTTTGTTACATGTCCTACTGAGAGACTACCACCAACCTCAGTTGACACACCTTCACACTTTAAAACTTGCATATGTGTGGCATCCTATTTTGGCAGGAAGTAGAACTCAAGGTTTTGGGAGAGTAGTTCAGAGTTGTGGATTTTGGAGCCTGATTGCCAGGATTCAAGTTCTAATTTTTCAACTCAGTAATGCTGTGAACATGGAAAGCCACTTCATCTTTCAAATGGGAAAAAGAAAACAATATTAACCTTATAATTATATATATATCAATCAGTTAATATATGTGGAGCACCTAGAACAGTGCTTGGCACATAGTAAACACCTAATAAATGTTTGATATTATTCCCATTCCCCACTAATTAGCTATGCAACTTGGGGCAGTTATGCTCTATTGGCCATTGTTGTTACACTTTTAAAATGAACCTAATAATACCTTTCCTACTTTGGGGGGCTGGACTCAAATCATCTCCTGAGACCCAATACTTGCCTCACTTACCATGAAATTGAGAGGATGAGGAAATTTTATGATTCTCCATGCTGTGGTGTAGAAAGGCCAACAACCCCTTCCAGTTTATGTCTCGTTTTGCCCCAGTCTGGGGAGGGTGCTTGGAAATGTGTTCTGGAAATCAGTAATTAGTTATATGTGGAAAAATGGAGCCTTCTCAGTTAAAGAAAAAATACCAAATATGTGCCATGTTTCCTTCTCTCAATTGCATATGGGATGGGCTACATAGTTCTTTAAAAGATTGATCTTATGATCTGATGTGAGGATTCTTTTTTCCCTCGCCTTGAAGAAGCAGAAGTATGATTTTATCAGTGGGCATTTTCTTTAAACAGTAAGCTTGTTCTGAGACATAAATGGCACCAATGAATATTTCTGCATATGTGGTAGCCTTTTGATTAAGTGTGCCCTAGTTACTAATCTCCAAATATACTAGGATCAGTAGCAAACAGGAAAATATCCATTTATACACCAGGTCAAATCAGAGATTAGGGAGTACTGTCTTAACTTTGCCATGGGGATTGATGGAATATAATATGTACTTTTGTTTATGTGAGAGTTTTTTTTTAACATATTGTTAGAAATGTATTATTGCAGTCAGAGTTTTTCAGTATTAATATTTATTAGGGAACATGATACAAGTTATCAGTGTGGGACCCACAGCCATTCTTTGCTATGGAGAAGGCAAAACTGTTGTTTTGCTTGTGATGAACAATATTTTGCAGAATAAATTGCTATTTGCGTTTAACACTACGGCTCGGTCTTCTCACAGCTTTCAAAGAAAGCGAAGGATTACTATTAAGCCATGATTACTATTCAGCCAGTTTGGCTCTCCTGATCCAACAAAGTCTTATCAAATGTGTGCTGACTGGACAGGATTTGAAAGAGAAACCAACACCAAGACCTTCAGGTACCACAGGAAGCTGTCCCGTGAGGCAACTATGTAGCTGGGAAACAGGGCTGCAACTTTTCCAAGACCTTAGTTGCCAGGTTCCCAGCATGTAATCAGAGTATTGGAAACTACATAGAGCCGATGCTGGGTGGTTGTTTTGTCTGTCCTGTTTTTGTTTGGGGCAAACTGGGTCTGCTGCGATAGAGACCTGACTGATAGAGACCTTTTAGATATTTTGCCCCTTAGGGGAATGTGGCTCCTTAGGGACCTTTGATGAATTGCTTTGCCTAACAAGGCAGGTTGTGTGTTACCTCGTACCATGCCAGGTTTCATTTAGTTGGTTGGATCACTGAAGCAGAGTGGGGTGCGCTCTGGCTGCCAGGATTTCTAAGGAAGCCAGGAAGTCTGAGCAGCTGAGCAAGAAGCCTGAGGTTGGCAGAGATCATCATTCCTGCGGACTGGGGCTGTTTACCACCTAAGGCTGGTGGACACTAGGTGTGGTGGGCGTGCTTGCCTAAGTACCTGTTTGTAGAACGCTGAGACACCAGGGCAGAGCTAAAAGCAGTAATCTGAAACCAGTCGTGTTGGTTTTCCCTCTCTGGCCCTGGCAGCTAAAATCTGCATTCCAGATGAAACCTGCAGTGAAGCGGAAGAAAGCACTTAAAAAAAAAAAAAAAAGGCTTCAAGGGCAGTAAATTAACTGCCTTTGAGTTCCATTCATGTTGAAAAGGTCTATTTCTTTCTTTTTATTTCTTTGCTTTGGGCTTTGTGAGTTGCTGTTGATCGTGTGCCCTGCTAGTTGTTGTTTATTTATTTATTTTGGGCTGGATGGCCCAGGCTTCTGACCATAATTTAGATGGCATGGGAGGGCCTGGAAGAAGTATTTCAGTCATTTTCTGCTGATTCACTTTTGAATTTCTTGGACTGTTCCGGGACTGTCAGGATCAGTTTGCCGGCTCAGCACTTTCTGGAGCCTCACTTGCTCACCAATGAGGAAGTTGAAAGCAACCGGGAGAACGACAGGCACTGGGGAGGAGCTGTGATGAAGTCCTGGGCCGGGATGGCTGGGGGCAGGCTGACTTTCCTTCCGACAAAAAGCCTTTTGTCCTCGGGGATAAATACGGAAGTCCCAGAGGAGCAGCCTCCCCAGTCCGTGTGTAGTAAGGTGCGCAGCCTCTGCTGCTTCTGGGCATAAAACTCCACGGACTTTTTACAGTTTGCCCTGGGCACACCATCGTGGCACAACCCGGAAGGAGGGCACAGTAAGTGACCTGAAAGAGACCAAGTGTGCCAGCTCCGCCGCTGAGGAGTCTGGCTCCCGGGTCCTGTTGCTCTCTGTCCTGTAAGTTAAGAGCCGATGGAGTGGATGAACTGAGCAGGGGAAGGCAACAAAAGTCAGAACTTCCACTGAGGGCATTGCTGTGAGACATGGAGGACGTTGGTGACTCTCTGAGTGGCAGTGAAGTCGCAGAGCCAGAAAAATCTGAAGCCGAATTTGAAATGGCTCAGTCGATCCTGAGCAAGTTCTCTATGAAATCCTTGTTTGGGTTGACGAGTAAATTGGAACCTGTGAAGCCTGAAGATGAAGATGCAGTGCTGAAAGCATTCCGCAGTTTAGTGGTGGATCCCGCACCTCAGCTGGGTGATCCCAGCAAAGGCTCAGATCTGCAGGAGGCAGAGGCTCAGGTTCCACCTGACTTCGGAAAAGATGGGAAGACAGCAAGGGTGGAGACAGAGATGGAGTCAGAAGGGAGTCAGAGAAAAGCAGAGGCAGGGGTTTCTCTCCCTGGTCAAGAGCTTCTCCCACTCACTGCTTTGAGTGTGGGCAGAGATGATATTTTGGTTCATGGGACCCTTGTAAATACCATCAGTGATTCTGATTCTGATGGTGGCCAGGAGCCAGAAGAAGGAAGTAATGCCAATGGCCCGAAGTCCTCTAGTGTTGTTTTATCTAAGCCATCTGAGGAGCCCAAAGACAAGCCAGGAGAGTGTAGAGAACATGTTGCCACTGGGGAAAAGGGTGATGCAGAGCTCTGTGCCGATGGTCCTCCAGGGGCTCCAGCTGAGACAGGTGGTAGCAAACCGGAACCTGACAGTGGTCTTCAGACAGAGCACAACCCCAGCCAAGGACCAGCTGGACAAGACGGTTTCCAAGTTCCACCAGTGGTAATAGACCAGAATTTAAGTGTTGGTGTCACCGAGAACACCTCTTCTAAAAAAGAAGTCCCTGGAGAGAAGTCATTACAGCTTCCAGCTTTTTTTAGTGGGCTTCGTGTGCTGAAGAAAGGGGCCCCAGCTGAGGGTGGGGAGACCATCACTGAGATTAAACCAAAGGATGGGGACCTGGCTTTGCTCAAATTGACCCAGCCTGTTCAGAAGTCCCTAGCACAGGCAGGGCCGCAGACAGTGCCACAAACAGTGCCGCAGACAGTGAAAACTGGGGAGAAAACAAGTGATCTGAAGGCCACTCCCACTCTCCTGGAGCAGCTCTCGCAGCTACTCAGCATTGACATGCCCAGAGCTGAACTGAAAGCAGAAGACCCTAAGCCACCCAGGGGAGAAGAGATGGGCCGCAGTGCTGCCCAGGAGAGCCAGAGCTGCCCCGGAGCAACACAAACCCAGGGTGGGGAGATCAAGCCAAAGCCCCCAGAAACTGCCCTGGAGGCCTTTAAAGCCTTATTTATTCGTCCCCCCAAAAAGGGGACCACAGCTGACACCTCTGAGCTGGAAGCTCTCAAGCGTAAGATGAGGCATGAGAAGGAGTCCCTAAGAGCTGTGTTTGAACGGTCCAGGTCAAGGCCAGCGGATAGCCTCTCTGATTCCAAAAGCGTACGTAGAATTGGGTTTTGCATTTTCTTATAAAATATGATTCTGCTATATTTTTTTTGAGGTTTCCTGTCAAAGTGAATCACTGTCACCCTGTTGTTAGTGACTGTCTCTTAGGTCAAAGATGATTATATGAAATTGTCCCTATAAAGGAGTATGGAGTTGGACAGAAGAATTTTCTTCCTTATATTCTTCTGGATTGCTAAAAGAGGGTTATATGTAAAGATGCGCTGGTAGGAAAGGGAACCTGTCACTTCGAGTTTGAATGTTAATAGTGAATGTTCCTACAAAAATTAAACAGCACGAAGATGCAGTGCAGGATGGAAACATAGCCTAGATTTCCTCACCACTTAATTATGTACCTCGGTGAAAACTATTTCTTCTTTATAAGTATACCATTTGGCAGAATACATATTTGTGATGTGATTGAAATATTCCATGTTGGTTATAAGGCATCTTGATTGAGCACTGACTGGATTGATAATGAGATCTGGGTTTTACTGTCTGGGTGGCCTTGATCATCTCTGAGCCTCAATCTCTTCATGGGGAAAAAATAATAACCGTCATTCTGTATGATGGTTGTGAAGATTAAATGAAGTAGCACATGGCAACTATCTAATTAATGAAAACTGTTGTTATTCAAAGAAAATTTAGTAATTTATAAAAACCTGCAAGAATCTGTTCAGTAGATTTTAAATGTTCACAAGGAAAAAAATAGAATTTCTTCGTCAGTATCAACTCAATCATTCCCTGATATATTTGATCAGTTAAAATGTTAATCATTAAAAAATCTTTAGGAAAATTGTTTTAGGTTATAGTTAAAAACTAAACATAATATATCATTCTCATAGTATTAAAAAATCAACTCATAAACATAGCTTGAACGTGAAGGCCATTATTTTTATTTCTTTTTTAATAGGAAAGAAAAAGAATTGAATTAGCAATGTAAAGTGCCTAGAGAAGTATATCTTGGCCTACAGCTGCTGTTCATGGAAATGCAAAAGTAGTCATTATATTGTAAATAACACTGGAGTTGTTTGGGATACACTGGTAAACATTCCTATAAATGTACCTTAATGTAGTGCCTTTGTATCTATATCTTCAGCTCAAAGTTTATTTGTACTTTTTTTTTAAATAGTTACACGATAAAAAGCATCTGTCAAAGGTTGTATAATACTTGACCTTGCCTTTTTTTAAAGTGCACTTGACATACATTTTGTTAGTTACAACATGATTTATATGTATTGCAAAATAATTACCACAATAAATCTGTTTACCCTCTGTCCCCATACAAAGTTACAAATTATTTTTTCTTGTGCTGAGAGCTTTTAAAATTTACTTTCTTAGCAACTTCCAAATTTGTAATACAGTATTATTGACTATGGTCACCATGCTGTACATTAGTTACATTCCAGTGGCCTTGGCTTGATTTTGTAATTTTCACTCCTACTCATCACTTTATATTTCTAGGAAAGGATCACACTGTAGTGAGATGTTTCAGTTACAGCCAACAAGGGCAATGTGGAACTGGCCATTAATATTAATTTTAGAGTTAGAGTTAGCATGGTTGTTTTCAGGGAATAACTGGCTCTGGCACATATCATTTAACTTATTTTTTTTTTCTTTGCCCATTTTTTATATAGCCTGACCACAGCCCCACTGAGCAGGACGATAGGACTCCTGGCAGACTCCAAGCTGTCTGGCCACCCCCAAAGACAAAAGACACAGAAGAAAAAGTGGGATTGAAGTACACTGAAGCAGGTAATGTGAAAACAAGGCAGGTACCCAGGAATGAACTTCTTGCTGCAGTGGCTTTTAGTTCAAATTCGGAATTTTGAGTTTTTGTTTCATTATAAACTGTAGTGCTCAAAGGTTTTCTTTTTGGTTGTGCTTTTAAAGTGAACCTCTGCACACTTATCATTAACGGGTATCTTAGAGATGAAAAGCGAATGCCCGGGAATGAATAAAGGGGGCACAGATATAAAGTAGGAGATCCTTTGGGGAACTAATGGAGAAGGTAGATTACAGATTCCTCAGGAAGCAGGTGGTTGGCCCTCATATAATGTTGTGTGAGCTGGCAGGGTTACTGGAAAAGGTGGAGCATGATTCTCCAGAGCTGTAACCTGATTTGTTGTTTGAATAATGCTTTTGAACTACAAGTACCTTGTGCAGAGTGAATGTACAGATACCATATCAATTGCTCTTTTACTTTTGTTAGACAAAGCTTTATTTAATGCATGGCCATTTTTAAAGCAATCTAACCCTCTGGAAACCTTCCCAGGGACTTGGCTTGAATACATTTAAATGGAATGGAAAATCTAGATATTTTTACTCTTTAAGTGAAAAGTTCATATGAATTTTTTTTTAATGAAGAATGAGAGGATAGTATATCTTAATTGTTTATGTGTGTCTATATATATATATATCTAATGAAACCTCTATCATCTTTCTGATAGTTAAATATTACCTGTACAGACTTATATATTGCTAGTTGTCTTAGGTATGTGGATATATTAAGATCAGTCTATCTTGTTGTAGAAAAATACTTTTTTTAGTTCCTATTTATTGATAGACATAAGTGGATCAAAGTTTGGATGATTTAGTAAAAGGCAGGTTTTCTGCAGTGTCATAAAATTACTTCAGTGATTGAGAACACAGATGAATCTCGAGTTGGCAGATGAATCTCATCCTACCTCCTAATTGCTTTTAGCCTCCATTTGTACAACTGCAAACTTTTGGCTACCCTAAGATGTCAACTACTTTATAGCATTTTTTTCCGCAGTACCTGACTTACAGAATAAAAACTATCATAGCCTTAATAAAAATATCTATAGCTGTTTTAGTCTTTGTGCCTACGTTAGGTTTCCCAAGATTAGAATGCTTGTGACTGCAGTATTGAACCACCACCTACCAAGTTATTTTTCTTATGATCTGACCCTGTTTGAACAATTAAAAGTTCTGGTTTGCTTTTAACACAGAACCAGAATCCTGTTTGAGTTCTTATTCCTAAATTGTATTGGGGATCTTAGTTTTGTCCGTACCAGTGTATCATGACCATCTTCCTTGTAATGAGCACCCGCTGAGTAGAGAAGGAAATAAATGTCAAAAATTGTTTTTCAATTCTTAAGATAATATTTGGGGGGGGGATGTTTATACTTCTTCAGAGATTCTTTAGTCTTCACTTTCCAGAAGCACAGAGGAGCACAGTAATTTGCCTTGTCAGTAGCTTTCCCAGTCTTTTATTTATATATATGTATACATATAAATATCAACATATATATACATGTATATATAAGCTAAATATGTATTCAGAAATCTTTAAGATCTTGAATGGGATGGGGAAAAGGAGGAGGAAGGGACGAATAATGATAGCTCTTTGGAGTGGGCTCTGACAGCACAATGACACTGTGTGCAGAGAGGGGGCTGTTGTCTGGAGAAGCCAGCTGTGTCCCCAGCCAGTTCCCACAGGTGGCGGCACCGTGGCTTATTTACAGTGCCTGCAGGTCTAGTGCTCAGTTTCTTGGGATCCCTATCAGTACTCATTACTATGCAGATACCCTTTGAAGGTTGTCGAAGAAGAATGATATCTCATGCCTTCAGGGGAAATTTTTTTACCTGTTACTCAATACCAGTATATTGCAGACTTGCCATTTATTGCCAGTCTTGAGGAAGTTAAGGCTTTCCTTGTTATTGTCTTAAGCTTTGTCACTGAGAAAACTGGAGTCTTATAAGCAGTTGGTATATCACTATGCATTCTGTGGTATTTTCCCTGCACTCAGGGAAACATAGAAAATTTGCTTCTCTGTCAGAAGCACAGAGACAGAAAAATTAGAT
The DNA here is from genome assembly GCA_030015415.1 of Cynopterus sphinx. Classification (NCBI taxonomy): domain Eukaryota; kingdom Metazoa; phylum Chordata; class Mammalia; order Chiroptera; family Pteropodidae; genus Cynopterus; species Cynopterus sphinx. The sequence continues at coordinate 81,713,449 of CM057384.1, forward strand.
CCAAAATGTTACAAGGTCTTGAGAGTCTTATGTCTTTACATCTTCAGTGCTTTTATTATTCTTAGCGTGTATTAGCATTCATATTTCAAGCGTGCAATTGCAGTTTGGGGCTGTTGACATTGAAGCCCAGTCTTGGCAGAGATGGAAGAGGAGTGATGTTTTTCATCATGAGTCTCACACTGTCCTTATGCTGCCCTCGGCCACTCCTTGGATTTGCCATGACTTGCCACTGCTTAGATTTCCCTCTATTCAGAGTTTATCATTCAATGATCTTTTTTTCTGAGGGCTTAAATTATCACCAAATACTGTAAACTCACTTTTGTTCAAGGATAGAAAGAAAGACAGCTGATATCAGAGAAGCTGTCCCCTTAAACTGTTGCTTCTTGAATCCTCTTCGCCATATGAGGGTAGTTAGCCACTGGTGCTCCTGCCAACTGCCAAGGATGCTCTGCCATTTTCAAAGCCATCAGTGTCTTTGTAGCTGCTGTCACTGTGACTCCCCTTTTGGCAGCTCAAGCCTTTGGCATCCACAAGAACCTTGGATGCCATTCTGATGACACTGTGCCCACCATCAAGGGCAGTTCTGCTGCCAGTCTGTGAGCTCTTAGAGCCTTGGTGATGTGCCAATTGAAAGAAGCACCAGAACCTGCTAGAGCTGTCACTCTAGGGACTGCCACAGGTGCAGGAGTTCACCTCCACTACTCAAGAAGGGTCTGAATTACTCTGCTCAAATGAGAGAATTCTTTCTCCCATCTCTTGTGCTGTGCTTTCTTACATGATTATCAGTGCAGTTCTGGAATGCCTCACAGCACTTTTAAGTGAAGAGAATTTTTTCTTCTTTTACTTGGAATTAGACTAGGGACAATCTGAGTGACAGACCCCACGTTCTCAGAATTGTCTTTCCCCCGGTGAGTACAAGAGCTGGCTATTGAAACAAGCTTATGGGATTTAAGAAGCTTTTTAGTGGACCACTTATGTCCTTAAATGGTTAATCAACTCATGGTGAGTCGGTGCCACTTTCCTGTGGGGCAGACCAGACATATCTGAAAGCAGTAAATTTGATTAGCTCATAAAGCTCAGGACTAAGTAAGACCCAGTTACAACAAAGTGAAAGGTGTTCTGTGAAACAGTACAAGGAGAAACTGAGAGGAAAGTGTCTGCCTTTAAATTTGTGGCAAAAGCAGTTTGTCTCATGAGAAACAGATAACCAATGTTACGTTCCCATTCCAGTACACTGTCCTGTATGTGGTGAAGTTATGTAAGGGTTAGTAACTTGCTCTCAAAGCCTTAATAAAAGGAAAAAAATAAAAAAACTAGAAAGAATGAGGATGTTTTAGGTGTCATAAAATCCTTGAATTATGGAGTTAACAGAGCTAAATTTTTTTTATCTAAAACTTGAATGAAAATATTTTTCTAAACCCCATGAGGTCAATTTTTTTCCATTGAAATGTAAATGCACTTAGCCCTGTTTTCTCTTAATTGTGTGTATTACTGCATCAAGCAGAGTCCTGTTAGGAATCAATCAGGTGACACACTCAAATTGGGTGATTTGATTGAGAGTTTATTAGAGACTGTTTAGGAAAAGCAATAAGAGACGGAGCTGTACTCTGGGTGGGGACAGTATAGTAACAAGTTTTTACAGTCCTGTACCTGAAGTGGGGAAAGGGGCCAAGAAACTACTTCTACTCCAATCAGTTCATAGAAAATATAATGGTCATCAGTCAGAGCCTTGCTCTGTGCACACCCATTTCTCTTTAATGCAGATGCGTTGTGGATCTCAGAAAATCTTCCATAAGTTTTAAATGTTTCTCTATATTGCAAAATAAAATAATAAATTTTGAAATATTCAGAAATATCACAAAGCCAAAGAAACTGTTTGTAATGCTTTCCTATAGAGAAACTATTGCCAACATTTTGAGTTATGATAGGCCTATGTGAATTTAAGACTTAAAAATGTTTTATCATACTTATCTGGCTGCCTTTCTCAATTGGAGACTTGACTCTATCTTTAAATGGCTTGCTACATTTTCACAATGATTATATTTATGGAAGTTTATTTCCAGTTAATATATGTAATATAGTAATGGAAATAACAATGCTATAAATATTTTTGTTAAATTTTTTATCTTTAATTATATTAGAGTATATATATCCTTTGTGGAATTTCTAGATAAAAGGGTATATGTCTCTTTAAGGTCTTTGATGCATATTAATAAATTGCCAAAGTTTTTTATATTGAATGTCTTTAGATAAAAAGTAATACTTTTAAAACACTGAAAATATTTTTTCCTCTTTATCACTTGCTTTTAATTTTACTTGTAATTTCTGGGGTATATAAGCTTTAAATATTTATGTAGTCAAGTCTATCATTTTATTATAGAGCTGTTCTTGTGGCTTAGGAAGACCTCTCATATTCAAAGATCCTCTATATTCAGATTTCTTAACTGATTTTTTTCTACCTCTTCTACTTCATATCAAAAATTAATTTCAGTGTATAGCCTGAGGTAAATCTAAGACGACTTTTTTTTCCTAAGTTGATGATTTTACATCAGGCTTCTAGAGTAATTACTGCTCTCTGTGCTATGTTTGGGACTGTTTGGGGCTTTCTGTTCTCTTTGATGTGTTTGGATTTTGTACTAGCATCTTAATTATTACAACATAATAATGAATCTCAGAGAGTCGTTCAAGTTCTTATGCATATTTTTTGAAAATGTTTCTGGCTTTCCTCTTATTTATCCTTGCAGAAAATCATAGTTTCTTTGGTTAAGTTTCAGAAGGATCCCTTTGGGATTTTTTTGTTGGAATTGCATGAATTTATAAATTAATGCGAGAGTGGGAATGAAAATTGAGATGTTTAAAATGCTTAGTATTTCCACTGAGGAATGTAGCTTGTAAAACTATTTAAATTATCTTTTACGATTTTTAATGAACTAAATATACATTTACATACATATACATATACATATACATATACACATACACATACACATACACATATATACATATATGTACATATACATATATAGTACTTTTTCTAAATATATTTTCAGGCATATTATTTTAAAAAAATAAATGCATGATATGAATTTGTGTCTTATGATTTATTTTTCCTAAAATAGTCAAACGCAATCCTAAGAATCTAGTGACTCAAGCAAACTAACTCATCTGTCAATTTTTCCCGTGAGGCCAGGGCTGGACTGAACACAGGGTATGTGTTCAGATGGACAGACTCATCTCAAGGGTGCCTTCCCTCTGTTTTACTCTGGTATGTGATTCTTAACATTCTGCAACTCCTTTAAAAATCTAATATAAAGCTGTGGAAGAAGACACTACAGTAAATTTTGCATATAAATCAGAGCCTCCGCCCCTAAAACAGTTAATGGTCGTGAGATTAAAATGGTACCATTTGCAGGAACTGGTAGTGACTTAGTTGCCCTGGAATGAGGGAGAATAAAGTTCATAGAAGAGCATTCATGTTTTCTGAAACAAAATGAACTGTGCATGTTTGATTTCTCTTCCATTGAGCATCTGGAGAAGCCCTTATCTACACTGGTTGTACCTCAGAGCTGGCCTGGAGGCAGCGACTGCCCTGCTGAGAGTGAGCACCACTGGAAAGTGGACCTAGCAAGGGGCATCATGGTCATTTGAGTGAGCAAACTATTAATTCATGTGGCATCTCTTGAGGCTTACTCACACAATCTAGAACCCTGGAGTAGCTCAGTAATGTCCCTATTTAGAGTAATTTTGGGTCAGATAGAGAAATAACCCATAGCTTAGTAGAGATCCACCTACTCCCTGGTTTGTTTCTAATTGGGGTTCCCTTGGTTATAAAGTGATAGAGCTGTTGGCCACTCTTCCTGATGAGTCAGACATCCTTGCCTCACTAGCCAGGGAGAGTTATAAATATTTTGGAATATTTTATTAGCCTACTGTATTTTAAAATTTCTCCATTCATAGCTAACAGGCTGCATTAGCCATGGATGGATTTTCCTTTAATGTCATGTGTCTAGACAGATTATCCCAAGTGTCCTCTTCCTTGGTCTAGCAACAGGTTTGTGCATTTGTATGTTTCATAGGTCCTTGTGATGTTACCATCACCTGAGTGATGGTCTTAGCCCATAGACTAAAAGCTATACAGACTAAAGACTAGGAAAGCCTTGCATTTTGTGGCTATAGAAAGAGGGTATACTTGAAAACTAGTGAAGTGGATGTGCTAGGCTTCTATTTACTATATAGCTGGGAGCTGTGGGGACGAGATTGACTTCCCTGTCACAGATGGTAGCTAAAGCTTGGTATTAAGCAGAGAGAACCCAAAATGTAAACCAGTGACTCAGGAACCACATGTTGTATTCAAGGAAATGTTAGTAAAAGTCTTTGGCTCAGGGTAGTAGAAGCAAGAAACTGATACAGAAAAAACCTAGATTCTATAATTTACAAAAAAATTTAGAGCTGAAAACATCTTAGAAATCATTTAGTTCACTTATTTATTTTACAGATGAGAGCCAGAGAGCTTATTACTTATTGAAAGATACACATAATTAACAAAAGAAATTACCATTTGAAGGGAAGTGCAACTATAACGCAGAAGGGTTAGGGAATGATAGATTTTTTTTCCTGCCAATACAGTAGCATTTAAAGACTATGCAACGAACAAACAAACAAACAGCCACTCGGGACAGGAGTGTTTAAGAATCATGCTGGTTATTAAAAAAAAAATTATAATGTTGGAGTGAGTCAATCTGAATAATAAAGAGGAGCGTATGAGTCCATACTGATTGCCCAGACATTCTCAGTGATTGAGTAGGTCATTTCATGCTTCCTTTAGGCTCATAAAAATAAAAAGAGGAGTTTTAATAGTATTAAATGCTATTGAGGCTCACTTAAGCAATTTAAAGCAAATAAAAATGCTTCTTGTTTGTGGATTCTTGCAAAGTTCAGGTGGGGCCCAGTTAACATTTGTTGAGCCACAGTTTGTGTGTGAAAATGCTTGGTGTATGTGGGTTTGATTTTATTTTAATGGTTGCATACTTTGGTAGTTTTATTGTGTCTTAGGGAAAATAAAACAAGCACTCAGATCCACTTGAGGCCTCTTTTGGGGAGATGAGGATGAAGTTTGATAGGCCGTATCCTATGCCACATCTTCACAAATACCTCCTTTCAATATTTTTCTTCTTTCTTAAAATGTCTATTCAGGTGGCCCCATTTTTCTTCTTTCCCTCAAATCTTCATCTGTTGCCAACTACCGAGTATTGTTTTTTGGATCCTTCCCCAAGCAGCTTCTCTGCCTTTCATCTCCAGCATCCTCCCTTGCTATCCCCCACCATGGCTTGTCATTTACATCCCCATTTACAGGCATGCCTCAGAGATGTTGTGGGTTTGGTTCCAGACCATGGCAACAAAGTGAGTCATCATAATCTTTTTGCTGTTGGAGAGTTTTGCCTTCAGTTTGTAAAAAAACACAACATCTGTGAAGTTCAAGAAAGCTAAGTACAATAGAACAAGGCATGCCTGTAGTTCCTTCCTCTCCCTTTAGTGTGCTCATTGCCATCAGTTAGCTCAGCAAAGATAAAGGTGATCACTCCTTCAGATCCTTTCTCTGTAAGGAACAGCTGGCGAATTGTACGTTTTTTCCTCTTCTGTGAGAAGAATGAATTGCTATATTTCTGAGAAGTAACTAAACACAAAGTTTCAACATCTAAACTCTTGACCACCCTCCCACCTACCAACTCCTCACCCCAGATAAATGGAGGCACTAGATGAAGGATTGAGAGCATAAGATTAAAAAGGTAGAAAACTGTCTTGGAAGGAAAGACTCAGTCAAGGAAATCTCAAGAACATAAGTTTGGAATGACCTTTACTGCAGACCTTTACAGGGTTTGAGCATCAAATACACTTGAGTGTGAAGCTTGGCTCCCTAGTGTACTAGTTGTGATCTGAGTCAGTATCCTCATCTATACACATGAGAGCAATGATAATTTTAAATATTGTAAAGATGAAATGAGATAATACATGAAGTTAAATGGCATCACAATTGGCTTTTTTAAACCCATTTTTATTGAAGTGTAACATACATATGGAATATTGCTCATCGTACAAGTGTATAGATACTCGTGTAACCACCATGCAAATCAAGAAATATTACATTACCTACACCCTAGAAGCACCCATTTTATCCCTTTCCATTCACTACGGTTTCCCTTTTTCCTCAAAAGTAGCCAGCGTCTTGACTAACACCACAGATTAGTTTCACTTGCTTTTGACCTTTATATAAAATGACTCATTTTGTGTCTGGCTTCTTTGCCTCAAAATATACTTGTAAGACCCAAACATGTTGCAGGTACCTGTAGCCCATTTATTTTCATTGTCCTATGTTATTCATTGTATGAATATATCATAGTTTGTTTATCCATTCTAATGATGATGGACCTGGGTGTTGTCCCCATTTTGGGGACATCCTTGCACACGTACATCTTTTGCTACACATTTCTCCTGGGTATATACTTGAAAGTAGATTAGCTGGTCATTGAATATGTTTGTATTCAATGTGAGTAGATGATCCAAAACAGTTTTCCAAAGTAAAGTATCTATTTATACTCCCACTACATGTATCACAGTTCCAGTTGCTCTGCATCTTTGCCAACATATGGCGTGTGTGGTCCTTCTCATTCGAGCTGTCTGGTTTTAATGGTGTTTCCCTCATCAAGCCTTTTGTCATGTGTCTGTTAGCCTTTGGATACCCTCTTTTGTGAAGTGCCAGTTCAAGTCACTATCCAAGTTTAATGTTTTTTTTTTTTTTAATTTTGTAAAGAAGTTCTTTTTATATACTGGATATGAACTTTTTGGTTAATTGTGTTGGAAGTATTTTCTCCCACTCTGTAGACACCCTTCACTCTGTTAATGTTGTCTTTTGATGAATAGAAATTTCCAGTTTTACTATAATCATTCTTGCTGTATGGTTAGGGCATTTTGAGCCTTCTTAAAGTAACTCAGTCCCTAACTCAGTCATGAAAATATTATCTTAAATTATCTTAAAAAGTCATCGGTGCTCTTCATTTGTCATTTAGACCTACAATATACTGGCATTGATTTTTGTGTATAAGATGAGGTGAGGTCAAGTTTCTCTTACCATATCCAAATCATCTAGAATAACTTTCTGAAAAACCCACCTCTTCCCTCTGGACTTCATTGTGTTCCACTGTTCTTTAGGCTTATCTAATCTTATAACAGTTTAACATTGTTCTAATGACTATAATTCTATAATAAGTCTATAATAATTCTACTAGTGTGTGTCCTCTTACCTTGGTTATTCTCAGCTCTATGTATTTCCACATTCATTTTAAAATTACTTTTTATTGAATTTGATATCATGGTTTTTATTGCTTTGACATCTTTACAATACTTTTAAAATTTTACAAACATAGTATATATTTCCATAAGTAAAATATGTATTTGAATAGTTTTCTCTAATTTTTCTATGTTTTATAGTTTTTTTAGAGGCTTTACACAGTTTCCATTAAATTTAGAATTTGTTCTAAGTGTTGTAAAATTTTTGATACAATTGTGCATGTTTTTAAAAATTTTTATTTTCTGACATGTTTGTTAAAGGTAGAATTAACCAGTATTTCTCTGTCTCTCTGTCTCTGTCTCTATCTCTCATTTTGACCTGGTATTCAACTTTATATCTTGCACACTACCACACAGCCTTTTTTGTTTTGTTTTGTTTTGTTTTTTTTTGAAAAATGAGACTTTTACATAAATCAGTACAACAGGGCATTCTCATTTTATTTCATTTTTTTTCATGGCTGTGGAGTAGTCAATAAAGTAGGAAATGTAATGTGTTGAATTATTCCTTTACTGATGAATATTTTAATCATTTATAATATTTCACTCTTATAACCATACTTTAATGCAATTCTTGTACATCTTTTTTGTGTATACCTTTGTGCCATACTTTGATAGAATAGAAGCAGAATTGCTCATTTTAACTACCTGTAGGTACTGTATAACTGCCCTCTCAAAATATTGAACCAATTAATACTAAAATGAGATGTCTGTTATTTACATTTTACCAATATTCATTTAATTTATTCTGATCTAATGGTTTAAGATGCATACTATTATTTTTAATTTTTATTTCTCTGATAATAGCAGAGTTGGATATCTGTTCATTTTTATCTTGTTTTTTGACTTGCTTGTTGGTATTCTTTGCCCTTTTGTCATTAGTCTTTAATCTTAATTGATTTGAAGGGGCTTTTATATATTAAGGAAATTAGTCCTTTGACTGTTGTATATATTGCAGTTTTAGCCTCTAGCACACCATATCTTTTACCTCCTGTTATCTTTCATTACATGGAAATTGTATATTTTGTGTAGTCACATCTTTTCTGGATTTGTTGTTGGTCTTAGGCAAGTCCTCCCAGAACTAAACTTTAACAATATGTATATTTTAACTAAAACACACACATATATGCTTAGATTTTTTTTTTCAATCTAGAATTTGCTTTTGTGTGTGGTAGAGATAACGATGCACTTAAGGTGGCAGTGTGCTGTAATGACTAGGAAGCTTGGCCTTTGGAATCTAATGTGATAGAGTAAAATTTTAGACTTCAGCCATTCCTGAAGCAAGTTACTGGGTAAGCTCATTACCTAATTATGTGTTGGGTTCCTTCCTTTTTTAAAAAGTAGTTTTTAATATTCAATGAAATAATGCATTTAAAGACTTTGGCACAGTGCCTTGTACACTTTGAAGCCAAAATAATGTAAGCTGCTGTTAGTTCATTTTCCCCAGATAACTACTTGCCCTAACAGTCTTTAATAGGTAGTTCATTCTTGCTCTGCAGATATGGAATAGTGAAGGAATTTTCGTCAAACTACTCAGAATAGCATGCAATTTAAAACTTATGAATTATTTATTTCTGAACCTCAGTTGACCACAGGTACCAAACTATGGGAAGCAAAACTTGGGGTAAGGCACAACCAGTGTAAGTGGAATCACATAGTATATGTCTTTTTGTGACCAGCTTATTTCACTTGGCCTAATATTCTCATGATTTATTCATGTCATAACATGTATTAGAGTTTCCTTCCTTTTAAAGACCAAATAGTAATCTATTGTTTGTTTATACCACATTTTGTTTATCCATTTATCTGTTGGGGGACAACTAAGTTGCTTCCACTTTTTGACTATTGTGAATAATGCTACTATGAACATGGGTATACAAGTATACACCTTAAGGCCCTGCTTTCAATTATTTTGGAATAGAAGTAGGATGGCTAGATCATATGGTAATTCTATTTTTTATTTTTTGAGACACCTCCATGCTGTTTTCTGTAGCTGCTGCACCACTTTATATTTGCACAACAGTGCACAAAAAGTATTTCAGTTTCTCCATAACCTTGCCACCATTTGTTATTTTTTTTTTTTTCTTATTTGTTTAATAGTAGATACCCTAAATGGTGTGAGGTAGTATCTTATTGTGGTTTTGATTTTAATTTCCCCAATGATGAGTAATGTTAAGGCTCTTTTCATATGTTTATTGGTCACTTGTGTATCCTCTAGAGAAATATCTATTGAAATCCTTTATTCCTTTTATCAGGTTTTTAACATTAGAAAATAAAGCACAAATTATCTATTTTCTAGTCATATTTCTACTGCCTAGGACCTCCAAAACAAAGCTGGAAAAGTAGTGAATACTAGACAACCTTGTTGTTAGTCCTGATTTTATAGGCTTCCTTCTAATCTTTTCTAGTTAAGTTCATTGGGCAGATATTTTTGGTCGATAACCTTTATCAAGCTGAGGAATGTTATTTATAGACCTGGGCTTCTAAGTTAGTATCAGAAAAGGTAGTTTGATTATAATGTTTTAGGGGTATATTTATTGAAATAGTATGATTCATGGGATTTTCTTTAATCTGATTATCTGGTGATTACCTTTTTAGATTTATTAGTGCAGAACCATCTCAACATTCTTGAGATAGTCATGACAAAATACTGAATTGGATTTACTGATTCTGGTCATTTTAAATAAGTCCTAGCCAAAAATAATGAATTTTGTAAATTCAAGATAAGGAAAACTAAACAAATTATGGAGATATTTTCTATATTTTAAGTAGAAAAAATATAGAGTGACTGTAGCATAGCACTAAATCTGTTAAAAATAACCAAATGGTTTTCAGATCTGCTCCATGTTATTCTGTTATTTCTTCTTTAATGGGAAGATTCTTTCAGTATACCACTACCCAAGATAAGTAGAAGTAAACTTTCAAAAAAAATAAAAAAAGCTGCTATTGTGCATTAAGCTACATGACATGGCTAGGATTGACTCCTACGGGATTTCTCTTGACTTAGTTTGAACTCATATTCTATCTTGTGTTGTTACCTTAGAAGTTGCAGGTAAATGACTATGACATCAGAGTTTCTGATGATCCTAGATTATATCTAACTCTTATGTAGTGACATCTAGAGCATTATTAGTGTCTCATTCATTGGTGTTACTAATTTCACTATTACAAATAATAATATATTCATTCATTTAACAAATATTTACTGAGCATCTACTATGTCCTGACATGTGATAGGTGCTTGGAATTTGAAGGTGAATAAGTCAAGATCTTTGCATTCAAGCAGCTCATGGTTAAATTTTTGTTTTTTGGAGGTAAGAGGAATGGTAGGTAGATGGCAGAGAGCAAGGTGGGGGAGAGGTGAGATGTATACAGATAAGTTTAATAAAATATTCTAATGCTCTTATTGAAGAATGTATGGCATATAATGGAACACAAAGGCGAGAGTATGGTCAGTCCTATTTAGAGTTATTAGGACAGTCCTCCTGAACAAACTTGGAAGACAACAGGCTGGATAATTCAGGTGGCAGCAAGGTAGAGCAAACATTCAGAGGGATGACAGAGTAGAGCTTGTCTGAAGAATTACAGGTAGTTTATTATGAGTGTAAGAGACAAGAGAAATGGTATACAAGGGTTGTTATTGCCTGTAGACTTGGAGGAGGGCAAGTTTTGGGGGAGAGAAATTATGTGGCATGCCATGCTGAGGACCCTGGGGTACAGGCAATGTGGAGGAGCCATCGAAAGGATTTAGGCAGCAGAATAACAGGACCAAGTACGGGTTTTGTAAGACTGCTCTAGAAGTATTGAGGATGATTATGGATATGGGAGGGAGGTGATGAGTAGCTGCTGTGGGGAAGTAGGAAGACCGGGTTGGAGCTCCTTATAGTGGTCCATAGGATAAATTATAGAGGCAGTCAGTAATTTCTATTTATTCATGATACTGAGTTGTAATGGAATCGGAATTAATAAAAGTCAGTAGATACGTGGTTTCATCTTAGGTGATGGCTTATACCTCTTGCTGAACCTATTGCTAAACCTTGAATGCTATTCAAAGAATAAAATGAGATAATTTAAATTTAAACTCATGTTTGCCCAGCCTAGAATGAATGTGGTTCATAGTGATATATATTATTCTTCATTATGTTAATGGGTTATGCAATTCGTGGATAAAATATATGTTCAGAGCTAGGTCGATTTGCCTGAAATAAACCCACGTAAAACTAGTTGTGTAACAGCAGTTTATCTAAATTAATATTACCAACCATGTATCTCTGTTTTTAACAATAAATAATTGTCGCATTTGATGTTTGCAACACTCAAACAAAATAACCCACTGCCATTCCACCAGGGTCTCTGATGATCCACATACTTTTTAAGGATGTCAGCTGCTCCTTTCTGCCAACAAAATCAATGTCATGCTTTTCAAACTTGATAAACTGTTTATCTCTGCCTTGTTATCTTTCAAATTCTACCCATTTTTTCTCCATTTCTAGCACTGATTCTTTTATAAAGCCTTTGACTCTTTTTCCTTCCTGTGAGGTTTTCTAAATTCCTTGGCCACTAGATACTTCCTATGAAATAAATTTTTTATTGTTGAATTTTTACTTAAATCTCATATTGTTTAACACCTTGCATATTTGTTTTATCTCCCAAATTCAGCACTTCTCAATCTTCATTGGGGGAAAAATAATCTGGGGAGCCTCTTATAGTTCAGATGTCTAGAGTCAGATCCATGAATATGCCTTTTTAACAAGATATGTAAGCATTTTAGATTTAGTACTAGATTAGCAATCTTCAAACTAGGGAACACAGAGGATCCTCCAAGGGGTACAATAGAGGCAAGAATGATTTTGAGCAAATTACTTTTTAGATCCTCATCTTTTGTTAGTGCTCTTAATTTAAATGGACCTTTTACCCAGTTTATAAAGGAAAAGAATAATTCTCACCTATTTCAAATCTTGCTGTACCTTCCTCAGGTGTAAAAACTTTCAAGGTATCAAAGAAAGGGTAATTCTAAATAATGGTATCCGGGAAGCCTTGCTTATTAGAGCACCAAAACATCCTTCTCATCTTTTCCAATGAGATATATTTCCAATTATATTTTAATAATTAATAATTCTCACATTTTAACATTTTCATAGGCTAGGCACTAATAAAAATTATGACAACTCAGTCCAGAAGTAAACAAACTAAAATTGTTGTGATCACAAGACATTTTTAAAAGTAAAATTATTTTTATATTTAGGGTGAATAATAATAAGCATCCTAGCATAAAATTGTACCACTTTTTGATAAATTCTGTGAAAAATGAAATTGAAATGTTATAAAAGGTATAAAATTTCAGAATCTTAAAGCAGAGTTTGTTCAGTCTTTTAAACAGAGAATACCTAGCAACCAATCTTGGTGTTGTTAGATTCTATTAGCTACATTTAAGATTGTAGTAGGAAGTGCATAAGTCTCTAAAATTGGGTGGACAAAAGAGGAAATAAAGAACATAAGAAAAAGAAATATGCATGGAATCAGTTTGTAATATTAAGGAAAAATTGGAAAAAACTCTAAATAGCCACAGAAAGGGACTAACTAATGATGACATGTTTATGCAACAAACAACTATCAACTATAAACTAAAAAGTAATTTTTTAGTGATATTGAAAGATTGACAAGATCGTTATATGTTCATAAATATGTATATATCTGTATATATTTAAAAATCTTTCTGGAATGGTGCACAAGAAATTGATAACATTGCCTCTGGTGGGGAAGAACTTGGTAGCGGTGACGAAAAGGTGAGACAGAGAGATTTTTAACATATACTCTTTTTTATCTTTTGAATTTTGAACCACTAGTGTGTTACTTATTTAAAACAAATAAATCTAAGGCAACATGTTAAAAAATAAAAAGAATGTAATCATTTTGTTTTTAAGATATCATAAATTCCCAAGATTTTGTGCTTTGCAACTACTTGCCTTATAATGAAAACTTTTAGATGTCCTTTAAAAATGTGTGAGAGGTATGTTTCTTTAGAAAAATGTTAGTGGGTGCATGAGAAAAAGAGTTCAAAGAATACTATTCTTGAAGCACTTAGAAAATAACTGCATCAGAGTCACCTGTGACCATGTTAAAAATATAGATTACTGGATCTTACCCAAAAAGAATAATGTGCATGGTAATAGCTGACATTAATTTAGCAATATGTGCCAAAGTAAGTGAAAATGCCAGACTTATTTCTACAAAACATGTCAATACACTTTGTCTTTCCTGAGGGCATGACAAAGCTCCTTTCGCTGTGGCTTGCTGCCTGGTTTTCAGTGGCTGTCACTGGGGCCTAAGGTTACAAAGGACATAGCCAATTCCTCCAATTCTCATACACCTGCTCAGAGAACTTTCAGAGAGAACTCTCCTGGCCTTGGGAGTCAGCCAGTCTTTTTAGGGGCTCAGAGCAGCAGCTTTGGGACTCTCTCTTCAACCCCTCACACCTTCTTTTCCCTCCTCACTCAAACTCGCATCGCCTATAGGGTGTTTGAAGGAGAGTGTCTGGAAAGCCCAAGTCTCTACCAGGAACAAAGAGATTCTCTCTCATGCTGTACCTGGAGAACCATCCACCTTCTGTATCTGGGGTATGAGCTGGTTTCTGGGAGTGTGTTTTCTGTTTTGCTTTATTTCTTAATTTTAATAAGGATCAGAAATAAGTTAGCTCCTGCAGGGTTCAGAGTCATTTCAAAAAATATAAATGAATGATTACAAGCCTGGTAAAATGTATAAGCCAAAGGACAGGAGGAAATGCAGCAAAATGCTAACAACAGTTGTCTTAGAGGGATAGATTTCTCTTTGTTTCTTAAATTCTAGTTTCTAAATATAAGCGTGCTTATATTGCTTCTATAATTTAGAAATCTTTTCTAAATTTGTTATCCTTTCTGAAATTAGGGGTATTAGGCACTTGTCAATGGTACAAATGTATCCTCTGCCAAGTGTACTACAGAAGGATATTTCATAACTCACTGATAATGACAGCAGTGAATACTGTGTTTTACATCTATCTGCCAAGCCCTGTGGTAAACTAAATGCTATGCATGTATTAAATAATTAAATTATAATCCTTATTATCATGCTGTAAAATAGATAATTATCCATATTTTACTGAAGAGGATACCACAACTTAGAAAATATGAAAACATTTTTTGTACTTTACAAAGCTAGTAACGAGAGAAGCCAATATTTGAATCTTGATAGTTTGCACCAGAACCACTATTTTGTACCATTAAACTTATAGACATGTCAGATCATACCTGCTCACACCATGCTGTGTCGTTTCATAAAAAATATAGGGACAAATATAGGGATTCACTTTGGAATGAATGGGAAGAAATTTTGGATGTATAGTCACAATGAATGGAAAAAAATCTTACAGTGTGTTCTTATATGAAATTGTGTGTGGAGGAAATATTTTACATAATGGGTACTCAACAATAATTTTATTTGAAATGCATACATTTATTTAGCATTGCTTGAGCACCTTCTATTTGCCAGGCTATGTTCTAGGCATCTGAATTACATCAGTGAATCAAGACAAAAAAAATTCCTGCCCTTCAGGAGCTTGTATTTTAATGGAGTGGTGGAAGATTAATAGTAGTAAAAACAGATGATAAATAAATATAGTAAATGGGCTGTATGGTATAGATGGCAATACATGTTGTGGAAAAGAAAAGCTTGATAAAAGGCATCAGGATTTTGGTGAAAGGGTTGGTTGCAGTTTTAAATAGGGTGGTCAGGGTCAGAATCATTGAGAAGGTGACATTTGAGCAAAGAAATAAAAGAGAAAGAGATACGGGAATGCAGGGAAAGGGAATAGCCAGTGCAAACACTCTTGAGTACAGACTGGTATGGTGTTGTCTGTGTAACTTGACCAGTTAAGCAGTTAAGAAGAGGTTCCAGAAGTACTGTAGAGCCCAGAGTTCTTAGACTAGGGTCAAGGATAGAATTTAGAGATCTATTAATTTGGATGGGAAAATTTTATTTTTATTTTAATTAAAGAACATCTAACTGAAGTTAACATTTCTTTCAGTTATGAATGTAGGCCAAAAATCTTGGTAACTTAATAGAATCCATGACCTTGTCAGCAATAGAAGTCACAGACATTGTCACATCATGTTATAGTTGTTGCAGATAGTGGTTGTATTCATCACTATATCATACCAAAATTTTGTTAGTAATTAGACATACCACTATATCTTATTATTTAATGTATTAATAAAGGAGCACACGTGTTACTATATCGCATAAAATATTTTGACAATTTAGTTAATTTTCTTTGGAATGAATCTATTATATTTTACTTTATATATTTAAAAAATATTATTTTGAGAAGGATTCCATAGACACCACCAACTGATAAAGGGGTCAATGCCACAAAAAAAAAAAGAGTAAAGAATCCCAGAGAGGCAACACTGTAGGTCAATGTAGGATATTGTTTAACATTGGCCTTTGTACTAAAGAGTGAAATGGGGAGCTGTTAGAGAATTTTGAGCAGAGTAATCATATGTTTTTCCTTGTGTTTGGAAAAGCTCACTCTAGTTGCTGTGTTTAACTAGAGATTTTGGAGGTGATGGGGTGGTATGGGAGGTCATAGTTATTAGGTAATTATTATGGTGATCCAGGTAAGAGATTGTACTTGCTCAGGAGATGGTGGCTTGGACTGTGGTTGTAGCAATGTAAGCTACAGATTCTGGATTTATTTTCGTGATGGAACCATTGGGATTTCCTGATAGATTGGTTGTTGGGGATAATAGTTAAGGATGATGTCAGGGTTTTTGAGTTGAGCAATGGAAGGACGGAATTGCCATAGACTGGAGGAGGAGGGGAATGAGGGTGGAGGAAGTGTGTAGGCATTGTTTCTGATATGTGAAACTCAAGGTGTTGATTTGATTTGCACAAGGAAGTGTTAGCAGGCATTTGGACATGTGAGCATGGAGTTGGGGAACAGGGCTTCTGAGCTGTAGACATACACTGGGAAGGCATTTGCACATAGAAAAGTTTGTGTTTAAAACTCTGAGATGGGATGAGATGCCGCATGTAGATGGAGAAGAGGAACCAGGACAGACCCTGGGGAACTTAACAGGAAGAGATTGAGGTGAAGAGGAGGAAGCGGCAAAGTTAACTGAGAAAGAGCATCCAGTGATGTAGCAGGAAAACCAAGAGACTATGGAGTGCTGGATAATATGTGAAAAAGGTGGATCAAGGAGGGAGGGACTGTATGAAATTGCAGAGCAAGTAAAATAAGGACTGAGAACTCTCCATTGAATTTAGAAGCAGGGAGTATATGGAGGATAGTACTACAGTAAGTTGGGGCAAAAGCCTAATTTAGAGTGGCTTTAAGAGATAATGACAATTGGAGACAGTATGTGTATAACATTTTTGAGAGGTTTTATTGCAAAAGGAACAAAATTGGGGTAGTAGATGGTGGGGCAAGTAGGATCAAAAGAAAGATTTTATTTTGTTCTAATTAAGAAGAAGAGAGTAATATTTTTTATGCCAGAGACAAGGCTCCAGTAGAAAGGGGATATTTGATAAAGGAAGGGGGAAGACGTGCTGGAGTAATCTCTTTAAGAGGGTGGATGGCATGGCCATGTGGTGTACTAGTAGAGGGGTTGGCTTTGATGGGGAGAATGGGAGGTCATCTCCAGTAATGGATTCAAGGGCAAAGAATGTGGGTATCAATGCTGGGAAGTAGGGGGATATAGAAGTTCTGGCTGCTACCGTTTTGTCAGTAAAGTAGGAAGCAGTTATCAGTGAAAGAGTAAAGATGAGACAATAATAGTAGCAACTAAAATTATATGTTATATACGTATGTGCCAGGCAGTGCTCAAAGCACTGTACGAATATTAACTCATCCTCGCAACAACCTTGTGAAGAAGGAATCATCATTATCACCATTTAAAGACAAGGAAACAGACACAGGTGGTGAAATAACTCAACCCAGGTCCCAGTGTTTGTAAGTAGCAGAGCTAGGATTCAAACAAGGCCTCCTGGGTGCAGGGTCTGCTCTCTCAATCATGGTGATACTTATTGCCAAAGTGCCCTTCAATGGTAGTACGCATTTCTTTTTCTCAACCAGTAACCCCCAATGTCCTATAAAATGTGTACCTCTAGGGATTAAAGAAAGTAGGGTACATTGCCCAGTTCATAGAAGATAGTCAATGAATGTTAATACTAATAATAATTCTAACAGCAGTAATTTTTTGTTGTTAATGTGATGTTAACACTTCATGATTCAGTTTACTGCGTTTTACACAGTGCTGGATTTCATTATTTAAAAATGTTTACCAAATAGAGAGAAAATGATATTTTATGCTTTACTGATATACTTTTTTTGATTACTAGCAAGGTTGAACATTTGTTCCTGTATTTATAGGGCAATGGAACAGTGACTCTAACTTTGTATTTCTATGGTATCTGTTACCACAGTAACTAAAGCAATGAGCTGTAAAGGGAATGTGTGATTTTCATGAGCCTGGCCCCAGCTTACTGGTTATGAGAACCAAAGGGATTGGAGCACACGAGACTGTATAACCTGGCAACTGCATGCATCTGGGGGCTCATGCAGCTGTGGCTTCTTTATTATGGGTAGTTGTAAATGTGACTCCAGGAGTCACCTTCATGGAATGAAGCACCTGATGACAACTGGAAGAAGGGGAAGAGTAAATATTGCTAAAGATGAATGGCTTTTTTAATGGACATATGGAAAAAACCTGTGGGTGTGTGGGGATGAGTTAGTGCTGACGAGTTGGTGCCATGAGCGGTGGATTTCAGGAAACCACCAGTGGGGCGGATCCTGTGGAGAGGACTGGGCCTGAGTCACATCTATTCTGTGGAATGCAAGTCCTCTCTGAGGAAGTCCATGTCCTTAGGCTGCATCAGCAGCAGACAGACAATGCCACAATGCTGGCTCCTTCTGGTAGTGAATGTAGAAAGCTTAGGTTGGTATGTCATGATGTTTATTTTTTGTTCTCCTCAGTGAACATTTTTTGAACTGCTATAATGTGGTGTGGACATGAAGGTTTTTGAACCCAGGTTTTCTGGGTTCAAACCGGTCTGTATTCCTTATTATCTGTGTGAATATGGGATAGTTCTTAACCTCTCTGTGTCTCAGTTTCTAATCTCTAATATGGGAGTAGTAATAACAGTACTTCCCACATAATGCTTTTGTGAGAATTTTAAATGAGTTAATTTATTTCATCTAATGTATGATGCACATTTTCCACATCTGAAACTATGGTGTGTTTTACAGCTGATGACATTTTATAATTTTTTTTTCTTTCTTAGGGATTTATAAATACCAATACATCTTAGAATCAATGATGTCTTGTATTTGGGGCAATATGTTAGTAGTAAAGCATTAAACATAAATTGGTAATAGAAAATGCTACATAAATGTTAGGTATGATTTACTTGGTTTTATAATCACAACCAGACCCTAATGGCCCTGTAAGAAAATATTTATTGCAAGCCCCTTATCCTTGTACTTTGGGCGCTCTTAAAAGCAAAGCAAAAATCCAAATTAAAAGTTAGAACATACATCCATTAAGAGTCACATGATTTGGGACTTCAAGGATGTATGTGACTTTCAAGGTTACCATTTCTTATTACACTCATCATTGATCTCCCGGGTCCCAGTTACACCCTCAACTTTCCTGTAATGAACACATGGGTAACCTATTCCACATCCAGGCCTTTTCTCTCTCAGTGGCATTCTTTTCCATTTCTGTCCGCTAATACTCAGTGTCTACTTCGGGGACTTTATATTTTTGTAAGAGAGCTTTACTTTTGAAAAGATAAATTATAAAATCCAGTTTCTGTCCACCACCTTCTGTCATTCCAACTTGCTTCTCCAAAAACACAGATTCCTTTCTCTTCTCAAGGGCTAGACTCCAAACATTGTTCTCCACATCTATGAAACTTTTCTGTCTTTACCTCCTTATTATGGCACCGAGATTTTGTGATCTGTCTATCCCTTTAGTCACATTCTTGGTCATACCCATAATTTCTTTACCCCATCACCACCCGTAGCAGCCATCTGACAAAACCCCACCCCTGAATAGAACAAAATATTTGTTTCCTACCTTTATCTGAACTGCAGAAGCTATTAAAGTAAATGACACAACCGTCCATGTTCTGCCACTATGAATTGTGGTCTCTAATTTTATGTGGGCCCTCCACACTGCCCACCAACTCTAATAAGTGTCCCTAGTCTGCACTGTTAGGTTTGCAGCAGCTGTTTTTTCAAATATGTTCTACCCCCTTTAAGCTTCTAGTTCTTTTCTTCTCCTTTTACTCTGAACATTTGACCTCATTTAAAAGCCATAAAGAGGCTTCAAAGTATGATGGAAAATATATTAGAAGTAGTCAGGAAACCTGCACTCTGCTGAGCAGTCATGTGATTTTCTTTCTCCTCTTCTAGTCATAAAAGGTGTTTTCACATGGGTATTACAGAGATTCTCTATGCTATAAAGTGAATGCCATTTAATTCCTGTGTGCTTTGAGGGAAGGGCGTTGGATTTCTGAGAGTCTATCAAGATTGTGTGATTTTATGATTTAAGTTTGCATTTTTTTCAAACTAGCTTTAATTTGCATATAGAGACTAGTTCTGATAATGTTACTTTTTAGGTAAACCAGGACAGTTCTCGCTTATCATAGAAACCAGGAATATATGTTACCTTTTGTAATGAGAAATTTATCCTTTTTCTGTTTTATTATTTTGAACTAGTGAAAATGACTTCTCATGGTTTGGCCGATCATTTTATCAATAGGAAGGAGGAGAAACTTGAAGAGTGTCTTCTTTCCGTATAGAGTTAATCAAGACTTTGCCACGAACCTCATACTGGGGCTTCTGGGGAAGAAAGATGTGTATCCTGCCCAGGTTCTACTCTGAAGAGTGGGTAGGCTACGTCAACCAGCACCTGGAACATTGCTACCAGACTAGACTAAATGTGTCTATGAAATAAGCTGATATCCTTAGCATGCCCAGATGGTGCCTTTCTAAAATGATAATCTGGCAGGCAATATTGGGGTGTACAGTAAAATGGGATTGCCCCCAAAATCTTGCCATTTTGATTTTTTCCCATGTGCAGTTCCTTCCATATATTCCTAACATTTGAACATTATTTGTAGATTCTAAAATTTCAGGGGAACTGCAGTGGGGCAAGGAAGAACCCAATTCTTGTGTGTAGGCTCTTGGCTCAACACAGAATGAGCTTTTGGCCTTGTCGGCTTGGTTATAGGAGAGCTTGGAATCAGCAATCTAGATAGACGTGTCACTTTCTAGCCTTACCAGACATCATAGTTTGGGGTTAACACTAACAAATGCTGTGATTTTCAATGTTGGCTGTATGTCAGGATCACCTGGAGAGCTGTTAAAATGCCCAGTGCCCAACATGTATCTCATACCAATGAAATCTATCTCTGGGCTGGGATCCATACATAAGTAGTTTTTAAGCCTCCCCAGGTGATTCTAATATGTAGCCAGGGTGGAGAACCACCGAATAAAGGCTTTACAGGGGAGGATTAAATTGGTTAGCTGAGAGAGAATTTTCATCTTTCAAAAGTGAGCTGGTTGTATCTCTGGTTTAACTGTGCTGATTTTGATTTAGTAACATGGTAGCAGGATCAGAACATAACTGCTTTTTCAGAAGTGTTCTTACAGCCTTTGAGTAGCAACTGTATTTTGCCTGTGAATCAGTGTACGCTTTTCATCACATGCTGTTATCTAACTCTCCAGCAGAAGGAAAAGTGGTAGATCTCTACATTTGTGTGTGTCATCTCCATTTCATTTGGTGTTTTATCATTTATTCCGTTCACTTTGAAACTAGATAATTGACTTCCTTATAACTGTTTCAGCGTGGAGTTATCTGAAAAGATCAGATTACTTGGGGAAAAACAAAGCTAAAATTACCATGGTAAAACTAAAACAACATCAAGAAGATTTTAAAGAACATGTTAAACCAAAATGTCTAGAAATAGTGTTTCTGGCTATCTAAAAGATTCTGGTACAACTGTTTCTATCTGTGTGTACCCAGCCTCCAATTTCTATAAATTCCTAGCCTATTATATATGGTTTCCAATAAGAGTGCTTATATATCCTAAGTAGGGTTGCCAGATAAAATATAGGATGTCCAGTTAGTTAAATGGGAACTTCAGGTAAGCAACAAATAATTACTTAGTATAAGTATGTCCCAAATATCTCATGAAGTTTACAGTTAACTAAAAATCCTGTCATTTTATTTTCTAAATCCGGCCAGAGCACGGTCCATTTTTTCTGAGCCGGATCTCCTTGATGTGACCTTACTTACCTCTCACTGTATTCTTACAGAGAAGATACTAAACTTTCCATCCCAAACTCTCACTTTGCTATTTTTCCTATGTGTTTAATAGGTTTTGTTTTTTGTTTTTGATAAGAGAAGACTTGAAAATAGCCACAAAAGCCAATTCTTAAATTCCAAATGGTAGAAGCAATGCAAATTAAGATCTTATAGGCACTGAGCCCAGTGGCAGGTGCAGTATGTTTTATTTTGGAGTACTTTTCCACCATGTGGGAGACACACGTGTCCTGTCTTCCTTAGAGACCTGGGCAGGTGGCCTGGCCTCCTAGGTACTTTCTGGCCTGGTTTACTAGAAAATTCCACTCTCATTCAAGTTAAAGCTGGCCAGCTTTCACCTGCCTCTCTAGAGACCGACCTTCACATCCCTCTGCTGAAGTTCATTTTGTTGCCTTTAAATAATGGGCTCTGTCAGTTGCTGAGTGGATGTACAAACTAAAGAGCAGGGAACATCTCCCAAAGTGCTCAGTCAAGTTGACTAACACTCATATGTGCCATGTGAAGAATGGATTTTTTCTTACTAGTATTTTGTATATTCATTTTGATTGAGGTAGATAATTTTTCTCACTGACTGTAAAGCTAAACTTAGTCTTATGTACAAAAAAGTCTGTATGTTAAATTTTGGACACATCATTATTATTTATAGAAAAGAAACCTGAATAATTTCAAACTAATAGAAAAATAGCAAAACGTGAATGTGTACTTGTATATTAACCATCTATGTTTAAACATTTTGCCATATTTTCTTCAGACCTTTAAAGCCAGCAGTGGAGGCCCTTTTTAAAATCTCCCCTAATCCAATTTCTCTGCCTGTCTCTGCAGAGATAGCCAGTTCCCCAAAGTTTGTGTGGGGGGCATCCCTGTGCAGAACTTGGAGTGACCCTAGACACAGTGTATAGCCTGGGTTTTCTAAACCCTGTACAAACGATATCACTGGTTAAATTTTGACAATCATATCATTGTAAACAATATCAGTTTTGTCTCTTCCTTTCTAGTTTTTACACCTCATTTCTTTTTTTACTGAATAGTCCCAGATTTCTAGTATGATGTAAGAAAACAAGACTAACGATGGTATTCTTTATCTTGCTTCTTGAAGTTTCGCTATTATGTTTGAAGTTTGCTGAAAATTCTTGCTAGGTAATTCTGAATCTGATTCCCTTCTGTTCTAAATTAGCTAAGAGTAGTTTTTTTCTTTCTAAAATCAATAATGAGTGTTGAGCTTCATCAAGATATTTTTCTTTATCATTTTGTATAATAAAATGATTTTTCTTTTTTTAGTTTGCTTTTATGATAGATATCATGGATAAAATTTTTAGGTGACACATGATTCTTGCATTCTTAGAATAGACCCTGCATGGTTACATGATTTGTTTATTTTCATAAATTACTGAATTATATTTGCTAATTTTAGTCTTTATCTCCTATTGTTTTTACTCCACACTTTTATTTTTTTAATTTAAATACATAATAGAAAGAGAATATCACCTGTATGATAGTATTACTTTGAAAAAATTTTTTAAATTCATTAATTTTGTTATGGTGACATTGGTTAAAGAAACACAGTAAGTTTCAGCTGTACACTTTAACAGTAAAACATATATATGTTTACACTGTGTGTTCACCTCCTATAATTAGATTTCTTTCTGTCATCAAGTATTTGACCCCCTTTACCCTGTCTACCTCCCCCTATCCTCTGGTAACCACTAACCTATTGTCCATGTTCATGAATCTCTTTGCTTATCCTGTTCATTTGTTGCTTTTAGGTTTATATCCCACATAAAAGTGATATCATGTGATTTTCTACTTTTTCTGTCTGGCTTATTTCACTTAGGATGATTATTTCAAGGTCCATCCATGTTGTTGCAAATGGCAATATTTCATCTCTTCTTATGGCTGAGTAATATTCCATTGTATATATGTACCACAGCTTCTTTAGCCAATCATCTATTGCAAGACACTTGGGTTGCTTCCATGTCCTGGCCAATGTGAATAATGCTGCTATGAACATCAGTGTGCAAATATCTTTTTGGATATGGGTTTTCAAGTCTTTGGGTAAATGCCCAGTAGAGGGATCACTGGATTATATGGCAGATCAATTATTAGTTTTTTGAGAAACCTCCATACTGTTTTCCACAGTGGCTATACCAATTTGCAGTCCCACCAGCAGTGTATGAGGGTTCCTTTTTCTCCTTATCCCCTCTAACATTTGTTATTACTTGTCCTGTTGATTATAGCTATTCTAACAGGTATGAGATGATATCTCATTGTCGTTTTGATTTGTATTTCCCAAATAGCTAGCAGTGTTGAGCATCTTTTTGTATATTTGTTGGCCATTTGTATGTCTTCTTGGGAGAAGTGTCTGTTCAGGTCCTCTGTCCATTTTTTGATTGGATTGTTTATTTTTTTGTTGTTACTAAGTGTATGAGTTCTTTGTATATTTTGGATATTAGGCCCTTACTGGAGACGTTGCTTGCAAACATATCTTCCCATTCGAATGGTTGTCTCTTTACATTTTTGACAATTTCTTTTGCTGAGCAGGAGCTTTTCAGTTTGATATAGTTCCATTCATTTATTTTTGCTTTTACTTCCCTTGCTTTTGAGGTCAAATTGATGAAATTCCCTTAAAGTTCAAGGTCCTTGAGTTTAGTTCCTATGTTTTTTTCTATGCATTTTATTGTTTCAGGTCTTATATTCAGGTCCTTAATCCATTTTGAGTTAATTTTGGTGTGTGATGATGGACAAGAATCTAGTTTCATTCTTTTGCAGGTGGCTTTCCAGTTTTACCATTTATTGAAGAGGCTTTCATTTCTCCACTGTATGTTTTTTGGCTCTTTTGTTGAATATTATTTGCCCATATAAATATAGGTTTGTTTCTGGACTCTTGATTTTGTTCCACTGGTCTGTTTGTCTGCTTTTGAAAAATTTTTGAGGGATTTTCTTTATGAATCATCAGTCTTTTCAAATATGTGTGCCTGAAAAGGATGCATGTTAGCAATTTGTTGGTTCCTGGGATATATACAGTCAAGATTGTTAATTATGTTAATCATTTTTATTTGCTTGATCAATTTCTAGTAGAGTGGTATTACCATCTATCATTTTGCTTGTTAATTTTGTTATATTTTTGTCAATTTTGGTTTTATATTTTAAGGCCAATAGTTGCATTGTGTTCATGATTATGTTCATGACAGAGCACCAGCTAAGTCAAGAAATAAAACATTAGAAATACATTTGAAACCACTTATGTGCCCTGTACTTTCCCCTGAGGTGAACTTGTCTATTAATCCTATGTATTTCTTAAACCTTGAGTATAAAATCCCCAAGCAATATATATTATGGTTATTTGTTTTAAATGGCATTCTACTGTACCTTCCAGCAACTTTTTCTTTCATAATTACTTGTTAGATTATCTGTCTGCATAGTATCACTTTGAGTGAATATGTCACTCAGTATTTGCTTATCTGTATTGCTGTTGATGGAAATTTAAGTTTGTCCTATTTTTCATCATTTGAAACACAGCCTCGATAAGTATTCCTTGGAACCTTTGTGTTCATGTGCAAATAATTTACTGAAGTTAAACTCTAGAGTAGAATTTCTGGTTTTATTTATGTGCACTTTTAGATTTGATAGATATTGTCAAAATGATCTTTAAAGGGATAGTAATAGTCAACATCCTGTGTGCCACTCTTTCTCACCAGCAGATAGTTTTAGAAGAGTATTTAATATTTTTATATTAATATTTTAATATTTTTACATCTGGTGTGTAGGAGATGGCATCCATGGCATTGTCCTGAGGACCAGAGAAATCGTGTGTCTTTTTACATGTTATTAGCCATTTAAAGTTTCTTTTTCATGAATGTACTGTCCTTTTGCCCTTTTTCTATTGGTTTCTTTCCTTATTTCTTTCTAGTACTTGTCTGTTCTTGATGCTAATCTTGTTGGTCATGCACTTTGAAAATGTCTTCTCCGTGTATGTGGCTTATTACTTTCTAATGGTATCTTGTAACATACATAATTTTGGTAATTTTAATACAGCTGGGTTTTTTTAATGTTCTTTATTTTTTTAATATCTTACTTAAATCTTTTCATACTCCAGTGTCTTAAAGATATTCTAATACCTCTTCAGAGGTTTTGTTCCTGTTATCTTTTCATATTTAGATTTAAAAATTCATTGGAATTGATTTTGTATATGGTTTGAAGTATGAATATTTTTTTAAATCTGGATTTTTAAAAAGTCTATTGTTTTCTCACAAACTTCAATGCAATCTCAGATCACACATTCAGTTTCTATATGTGCATATGTCTTTTTTTACACACTTTGTTTTCTATTCTATTTCATGGTCTACTTTGATATCCCTACATCAGTGCCAGAGTTTCTTAATTATGATTCTTTCATATTCTCTTTTGTTTCATGCTACATTTTTAGTTATTATTCATTGTTTTATTCACAAATTTTTTCTTTGACTGTGCCAGAGTTCATCCAGCTCTTGAGCTTTTCATTTCAATGACTTATATTTTACATTTCTAATATTTCTGAATTTTACAATCACCCACTATTGTCTTGCTTTGTTTTCACAGTATGCTGGCATTGTCCTTATTGTTTATAATAGTTGTTAATTGTTTATCTTTGTAAGGATTCCAAGCATTACTAAAATATTTTTGTTTAATATTTAAAATGTGTGATTTCATCTTTCAATTACTTTAGGTTTATACATATATATTAGAGGTTTGGTTTGAAGGAGTATTATGTACAGGATGTTTTTTAAAAAATAAAAGTCTTCTCTTCCCCTTTATACTTGTCTGATTTGCAGTTGTCTCAAATGGTCCTTGCAAGACTGCTGGACCAGAAGTTGGTTTTACAGTGTTGTTTTGAGTTCTCAGCCCAAGGTTGTGATATAGGTGTCACACATCCAGTCACTGGGGATAGGGATGGACAGAGTTTGGAGTTTGGCCTTAATCCCTCAGGTAGCAACTTCTAGCTCCCATTTACTATCTGAGAACCCTCACCTCTGTCCTTTTCCCTAAGCAGCAAGCCTAGCCCTGGTTTCTTGTCCGACAAATTTCAGCCCATTACTCTGCAGTAACCTAACTCCAGGCCATCCTGCTGGCCTCTGGAAAACTGGGGCACAGCAGGCACAGCAGGCACAGCAGGCACAGCATTTCGGGCCCAAGGCACCAGTTTGCAGCTTTGTTTTCATTCCTGTTTCTCCAAGATGTTCTATTTCAATACTCGCCTATGACTTTAAACTTTCTTGCTTTATATTTTATATTTCATTGCTATTGCAGGCTTAGGAAGGAATTTAAAAATGTGAACTTACAACAAATGGAAATCTACTGGGTCACTTTTAACTTAGGAAACATGGTTGGGAATGATCCCTTACTTGCTCTAATTTTTCTCATATAGCTACCATATTCATACTAGTCCATCTTTCATATCAAACATAAAAATGTACATTTTACAGCTTTGGCGCACCCTCATTTCTTGCCACCTGCCCACCTTTACCAAATCTTTGAGGTGTTAATATGCCACTTTGTAGCAAGTTTTAAGTTTAAATATGAAGTATTGTGTCTGCCACCTACTGGCAGTCATTGGGTAGCCTAAATTTTATTCTGACAAGTTTTGTACCTCTGTAGATGTTTCTTGGCTTTTAAAACTGCATAGATAGAAAGGTGGATATAGGTTTTAGGGAACTTGTGTTCCTAGAGTTATAAACTCATTAACATCTTCATTTTAACAGAACAGAAAATAAACATGAGTATAAGTAAAGTGAAAAGGCAAGTTATCCAAGCATTGGCAGCTAGAATTCGATTTAATGACTTTTTTCTTCATGGTTAGCTATCCATGAAATGGTGCCTGGCCCTGAATACTTTGAGAATCCAGGTACAAGTCATGGAAAAGACATAGTCATGAATTTGCTAACTTTTGTATCTATTTTATGCCATCACTGTAGGACATAAAGACTCAATTGCTGTTCTGAGTTTTGTTTTGTTTTTATTTTTGTTTGAGTACAAAAGATATAACTATGTGATTTTCCACCTCTGCTTCATTTATTCTCTTTTCCTGAGCCTTGTTCTGTCTATATTGGTTGGCGAGACTCCATTCCAGCTGTTTAAAGTCTCCAAAATGGTATGATCTTCCAAAGTAAATTTGGCTATTGCTGCAATAATATTGTAAAACAAACCATAGTAAAATCCAGTAGCCTTCAACAGCAAACATTTATTTGCATAAGTGTAAAGGGCAACTGTGGTTTAACTGAACTAGGCATGGCTCTTTCAAGCTGTGTGTACATTGCCCTTAGCTACTGACTGTGGCTAAGGCTTAGGTGTGCACCAGATGTCTTTCTCTGGGACTCAGGCTGATAAGTAATGGCTACTTAGTGGACACTCTTCAGTTGTGAAATAGCAGAAGTGCAGGAGGCAAGTCGAACTGTGTGCAAGCAAATTTAAATCCTCTCCTTGCATCTTGTTAGTTTATATTCCACTAGCCATAGCAAAAGCCATAAGAAGTATTCTACATCCCAAGCAGAAAGTGGAGGTGGGAGTAGATAAATATACATGCTGTATTCCACACTTATATATAAAATAACTGAATGAAATAAAGTCTTTTAAGAAAACAGAGGCTTAACATGTTAATACTGAAGTATGAATGCTGAAAGCTTCTAAGGCATTTCAAAGATGTATACCCTGAGAATCCTTTTAAGGCTGGAAATGTGTGATGTTCATTTTCTTATACCTAATTTTTAGTGCAGTGCTTGGCTTATGGAGATATAAACATATGAATGAAAGAGCTGCCAAGCACAGTGAGAAACTTGTAGGCTTGGAGAGTTGAGATATTCTCTCATTTTTAATAGTAACAGTTTTATATTTTTGCCTGAGAAAGTCTTAAATGTTCTTGAATAAGGAGAGTGAAAGTTATAATTTATAAATTCGTGGGTTTCTCTTAGTTATTGTCAAATCTTGTATTTTTCTGATATAGAATTAGCCACCTACTTTCTATATGTAGAAACGACATATGAACAGCATGCTATATGAGCAACATAGTATGTCAGTTCATTGATTATTCATGTAACTTCTATAGGGCATCATTTTTTTTTTAAAATACAGGATGGACCCTCTACCTCAAATTTGTCAGATGCCAAATGGAGACTTCTAGGGAAAGCCTGGCAGGAAAATGCTTTGAGAGAGGAAGAATAGGAGACTGGAGTTTTATGATGTTTAGGATGTTGGCTTAAGGATTCTCACTTGTGGACAGTGGTTTGTGTGGTTAGAAATTTCTGCCAGTGTCAAAGGCTTTCTAATCAGATTGCCCAGAGGAGGGGTGCAGGGAAAGAGGGAGAGGTAAGGTTTAAAAACTGTCAACAGGCCAGTATCAAAGAATAGAGTTAGACTCTTTATTATCCTTTTCCCATAATATGTGTGATAGTTGAAGGCCCACTGATACAATGTGTTGTATTAACACTACAAGATACGGAACTTCTTGGCCAGCTGTTGACTTCAATGACACTCAACATTTTTCTCTTGGCTTCACTGACTTTGACTCTTCCTTGACTATTTCTGACAAGCACCAAGGTAGCTATACCTTTTCCAAACAGCATGGTTACTTTGGACTGCATCATTATAGGCATATAATGAGGGAATAAACTGAGAGGACCTTCTGTTCACCAAGACCAGGCTGCACACTTTGCTTTCATGAGTTTATTATATATGAGAGCTCAAACTATATTTTATCCTTAGACATCAAAGCAAGTTGTCTGTGACTTTGCCTTTTATAACCAGCACCATTTCATTGGTGGTAGAGATGGTTGGAAAAAGTTTCTGCATTTATTCAAACATGAGTTTATTTGAATGTGTATTGATGTCAGTAATTAGCATGTTTTCCTAAATGACATTCTTTATGTTCCAGCTTCTTGATTTAGAGCATATAGTTATACTGCTTTTGATATTATTAAATTTATTCTTCAAACTAATTAACTTTTGTTTTGTTTTATGCTTGTTGAAATAAAATTAACCTTAAAGCAGTGGTTCTCAAACTTTTACATGTGTCATAATCTCTTGGAGGGCTTGTTACCTGATCTGGGGTAGGCCTGAGATTAGCATTTCTAACACATTCCAGTCTAGGGACTATACTCTGATTAACACCATCTTATAACAGAAATATTCCTGAAATTATGGATTTGATGTGCTAGTTTGATTTTATTCTTCGCCCCTAATGAACACTATATTAAATATTCAACTGTTAAAGTCTAGCTGTCTGGTACCAAAATACAGCCTCACTGGTGTGCATGCAAAGCTTTGGAAATGCTGAGTATTCTCCAAATATAATTCAGAGTAAGGGTACTTTCCCTTTAAGACTGAACATGTGTACTTGAACATGTTTGTAGCAGTGTAAGGCGGTAGGTAGGTAAAGCCAATGAGAGGCATAGGCAGTATAAGTTAGAATCCATGGGCAGGAATAGAGCCATGGTTCTCATTTATTTGGGAAGTCAGAAATTTTCTAATTCCCCAACTGTGTGCTTAATTCAGTGCTGCAAATGTGTGTGGGGCGGGGGTAGGGAGGGGAGGGCTTAGATATATGTGAAAGAATATAAATGGAAACCAGATTTGACTGTAAACTGGTGACTATAGGTTTGAAAGTCCTCATAGAGAAGACAGACGAATTATAATCACATAAATTGATGGGACCAGCCATTGAAATTAACATAGTTCACGTTGACTCCAAGCTCATTTAACCTCTCTGTGATTAAAAATACTCCATGTTCCTTTTAAAGAGTTATGGAAAAGATTTACCAAGTTTACAAGTGATTCTAGTGACTTAATAAACCCAGCAATCTTTCAGTTCCTGGGGATTTTGAGTTTTGGTGACGCCTGATGCTTGCTCAACCATTTGAACGATGAACAAACAAAAACAAGCAAACTCTACAGAGTAAATAGCACAGGTTCGCAGGATTTGAAAGACATGTTTGGCACTTATTAGCATGTAGTTTTGGAGAAAGTTCAACCTTTGCTCCTCAGTTTCCTTGTCTGTAAAATGGGCCCTAACATGATAGGATCTACTTTGTGTGATGTAAGGATGGCCTTACATCTGTGTGGAGTGCTTAAAACAGTTCTTGAGAAATAGTACTCAGTATCACCTATATTCATATATAATTAAGAGCAGCTCAGTCAGTGAAGAACTGTAGCTGTGGTTACTATGTGCCCTATGTTAGTGAGATCATTTTTCATTCTGCTTTTGGTGCATTGGAAGACACAGCTCTGTAATTGTACCTGGCAGAAAGGCTGCTTTATTGTGAGCTGATCAAAAAGGAGGGTAGGTACATGAAATAAAAGGGTCCTTATCAATTAGACTAAGTACTTCAAAGAGCTTTATCTTTATGGAGGGAAGTTTACTACAAAATTTCCTCCCAAGTGTTGAATCCTGCCAGTCAGGGTCCTTTTTCCTTTTTCTGTCTTTCTGTGTAATGTATTATTTTCCAAAAAGACATCCTTCGGACTTTTTTTTGTTGGGGGAGGGTGCTAGATTATTTGAATTCATTTGTTAATTTTCATTGGGGCTAAGGTGGCTTCAAAGAAATCTGCTCTTTACAAGCCCTAATATTCGAACTTTCCATTCCTCATTTTCACACATGTATAGAGTCCCAGAGCTACTAAATACCAAGGATAACTTCTCTTTTTAACAAACAAAAACATCCTTAGTCTTGAAGTGAGACCTCTACTTCCCCATTCTCACCCCTAAAAGATGGGAGAGGATTTGTCTTGGTCTAGTGCAAGGCATTTGCAAACCCCCAAAACATAGGGGAGGTGATTCCCATTAGAAAGTATCTGGAAACCCCTAACCTAACTTTGACTCATTTTCTGAAACCTTTATATTCTCAGCATTCTCTTGTGAACCCTCAAGTCGAGTATTCCACTAGTGAGAGCATTAACTTCCTCCTTTTACACTCTGCCCAGAGATTCTATTTTGTCATTCTTGTCAGGAATGACAGTATTGTCTTGCCAGCCGTTACACAGAGACCAATGGTAAAACTATTTGTTTAGGGAGGAAATGAAACAAAATTTACTGGATGTTAGCTTTGCAATGATCTCCGTTATCAATCTGTTAATTAGTCATAACTATGTCACACTCCTACAGGTACAATTTACTCAAAATTAGTCATTTCAAAATATAGTCTGTTTAATTTCTATTTAGAATGTATATGTTATTCCCAAAGGACCTCAGTTTTGCAAGAAATGTGGGTTTAGCTAACCTCCCTTTGCCTACTTTGTAGAAGTTGAGAATCGATTAAGGTTTAACTATGAATCTTCACATGGGTTAGGACTTTAGTAAATTCTTATTTCATGAATCTAGAGACTCTCTTGTGCCTATACAATATTTTGTATTTGATGTATGAGAAAACTAATGTAACTAGAGCAGTCTTTTATTCTTATATTGTAACATTAGGTATACAAGAAGGAAATGGCAGAAACATAGGTTAAAAAATAACTTTTCATCAAACATCCATGTGACACCACCTTACTCATTCATAACCCAATTCAATTCCTATTCTCTTGGGTGCCATTTATTGTCCTGATTTTCATTAATATTATTTGCTTTTCTTTTATAGTTTTTTCATTTATGTGTACCTGGGATTAGGATTATTGGTAGGTAGTATGAATATCTTTAACTTTATTAGAAAATGCCAAGTATTTTTCACAGTGATTGTACCAATTTGCCTACCACTCATGTATGAGAGTTTCCATTGCTCTACATCTTCACCAATGCTGTTTTGTCAGACTTTAAATATTCCTGATTACTAATGAGAATGATCACTTTTTAATGTATTTATCTGTTACTTTGTATATCCTCTTTATAGAGTACCTAGTGATACTTTTTGCCTATTTTTTATTTTCTATAATTTCTTAGGAATAATTAATATATATATTTATGCTAGATCTTTGATTATTTGTTTCAGGTATATTCTCCCACTATGACTTGTCTTTTCCCTCTTTTTATGATGTATTTTGATGAAAAGTAGTTCTTAATTTTAAATGTAGTAAAATTTGTCTTTATTTATATATAATACGGTTTAAATCTTATGTCTTTTCTTATCCTGAAGTTTAAAAAAATTATGCTGTATTCTCTTGTAAAATATTTGATTTTGTTTTTTACACTTTAGCTCTTAATTAATTTAGTATAGGTTATTATATGGTATAAAGTCAGTCCAGGTTCACATTTCTCCATATAAATATTCACTTTTCCGAACTGATTGTTACTGAAAAGACCATTCTTAGTGGAAACAAAGATTTCCCACTCTTCTTCTCTCTAGTCTGTCCTATTAGTCTATTTGTTATCCCCACATCAGTACCACACCACATTAAATACGTTGTGGTAATTAAAAATGATTCTCGTTAGGTATAAGGCATATTGTCTTTTTACCTACTTTTTAAAGAGTTTCTTGGCTCTTATTGGCTTTTGCATTTCTGTGCTTCTTAATTTTAAACGAAACAAAACCCTTTAGAAATGTTGAATGGTATTGCATTTAATCTGTAGATTGATTTGGGAAAATTACCATCTTTAAAATATTGTCTTACCAAAAACATGACTTGCTCACTAACTGTGTCTTTCTTTATAACATATTTTAATATAGTGTTTCTAGTTTCTCATGAGGTCTTAAATATTTTTTGTTAAGGTATTTTTAGGGGTCCATAAATGTTATCTTAAGTTTTCTTTTTTAAATTGTTGCTGGTATCATGACTTTCGTATACTAATTTCATATCCAGCAACCCTACTATACTCACATAGTAATTCTAACATTTTATCCACATAATCTTTTGGATTTTTCTAAATATACAGTCACAGTGAGTAATAGCTTTATTTCCCCTTTATGTGGTATGAGTGATGTATGCATGAACATGTTTATTTTCTTTTTTTCTTGTCCTACTGTATTTGCTAATACCCTCAGAAAAATGATGAATAGAAGTGGTAGTAACAGAAATTCTTGTGTTAAGCTGAATCTGTTAGGGAAAACATGTAAAAATGTAATATTCGATGTAGACTTTTTAGACTTAATATCCTAGAGAATTAACTTTTTCCCTTTTTTTGTACAGTTCTATTAGTATTAACCCATGTATATAGTCACATAACCACCATCATAATCAGGATAGAAAATAGTTACCCCAAAATTCCTTTATGTGCTCTCCTTTTGTATTCAAACCTTCCCTCACCTCTAACCTTTAGCCAATACTGATCTGATCTGGTTTTGGCTTTTCCAGAATGTTATATAAATTGAATTAAACATAGTTAGCATTCTGAGGCTGATATTTTTCACTCTGCATAATGCTTTTGAGCTGTGACTATATCGATGTATATAGTAATAGTTCATTTCTTATTATTGCTGAGTAGTATTCCATTATATGAATATACAACAATTTATACATCTACCCACTGATTATATATGTTTTCTACCTCTGCAAATTACTCAGTTTTGTATCATTTTCTTATCTTTAATGACAAAAATGTACCAAGATCATGGGGTTATTTAGAGACAAAATGAGTTAATACATATGAGGTACTTAGATAATACCTGGTATATAGTAAATGCTCAATAAATACACTTTATTATTATTGTCTCCAAAATTAGTAAAGATTTTGAGGTTAAAAAAAAAACATGACAAATTCAAGGAATAGCAAGAAAGCCAGTGTGCCTGAAGCACAGTGAGCAAGGGGAAGACTGAGAAAGATACAGAGGAGCCAGGCTAGGAAGAGCCTTTGGGGCTGCAGCAGGGATTTTGGATATCACTCTTAAGTACCGTGGAAAGCCAGGGAAGAGACATGGTCTGGTTCAAGCCTTTAGTAGGGCATTCAAGCCACTGTGAGGAGAATGGTTTTTGGTGATGGTACTAGTAAAATCAGGTAACTTTTTCAGATTATTGCAGTGGTTCAGGGAAAGGATGGTGGTGGCTTGAACCATAGTGGTGGTTGTGGGATGGTGAGAAGTGATATGATTCAAGGTATGATTTGGATACAGAACCCACAGAACTTGCTGATGGAGTCAGAGCTCAGTGGACCACATTCCCCATAAGAGCAGCAGTGGCTAATGATAATTATCATCAGCAACACTCCTTTCCTGTTCTGGCTTTACTGAAGATTTCCCTCACCCACTTTTGAATCGAAACCTAAATTTTTATACCTGATTTGTGAAACCCACTTGAAGAAATAGCCTGTCTTTTCAAATATTTTAAAATGACATATAACTGACATTTTAACAACCCAAACACATTTTACAATATTTGTAAAATATTGGCTTATCCCGAAAAAACATTTTCTTACAGCATTTTGTGTTGTGTTTCTCTGCAGCCTATGTAGTTCTGTGATTCCCCCATTTCCTTAACCATCCTGATGGAAATAAAGCTGTAACTGCTTCATGCTTAACCAAAGAGGTCATAGTTTTAGTGGTTGACTGGAGTTTCTGTGTACACTGGGGATTTATTGTTGGAATAAACATTATTAGACTGAGACTAAAATTATACCAAAAACTTATTTTTGTCCTCCTTTCAATCCCTTCTCACCCTAGATTCTCTGTACAGTAACAAATTATCTTGACTTTCCAAAGTGATCTAAAGATTAAATTCAGCCCTGGGTGTTTGAGTAGCCTCGCATTCAAATGGAGACTTTTTATGGAGGAGGGCAGGACAGTGTTAAAAATAGAATTCTCTGATCTCATATAGAAAGTTTTCTTTTATTTCCTATGTGTCTGCTCTTAACATGTCTGTATTTGTTCTGTGTGGGGCCTTAGCTTCTAACTCCTCCTTAAAGACAAATACCTGACCCAGTCTTTATCTGGAACACTCATCATTTTTAACCTTATTCTACCTGCCTTATTGGGGGGGTACTTATAATTAAAGGTTTGCTAAATGGAAGGAAATCTTCCCTCTATCCTGAGCTACTTGTCATATCTCGTCCCAATTTTCAATACCTCTCGTTAAGTTAATGTCAAACTGTATTTACTCAGTTTACTTGTACAGCCACCTCTAGAATCTTGAAGATGCTCTCTTTGAATTTTGCGTATAATTTTGTGCTTCTTTGTAATTGGCTTCTTTTGTGATCTTACAGAATATCAAGCTGCTATTTTACACTTGAAGAGGGAACACAAAGAAGAAATTGAAAACCTACAGGTATATCTCTTCAATCTATTGAACTGATTATGTTAGGCTAATTCTTAGTTTTCTCATGCGTTGAAGTAAGTAGTCCCTTTTGAAAGTATATTTACCTAGACAGCACCTGTAGCTTGCACCTGCCAGTAGGCACTGAATCTGTTCTGAGAATGAAAGGCTTGCGCTTTGTTTTTAACAGAATTAAATTCCTATTTTTTAAAAATACCACAAGTATATCAGGTTGCGAAAATGATTTGACCGGGAAAAAATGATGATTTTATTTGTAAAGCAAGACAGATGGTAGAATATTTAGACTTTTGCTGTTTGCAAGAGGTATTTAAATAGTTATTTTTCTTATGCATAGTGTAAATTATTTTGTTTGGCTTACTTCTATTCATGTGTTTGTATTTATCTGTCTGTCAGCAAATGCCTGTGATATGATGTCATGCAGATTAAGGCACTCAAGGAAGTGACCCTCCCTAGTAACAGGAAGAGTTGTGTTAAGCCATCTATTCCATATCCCTAGGGAGTGCTTAGAACTTGCCGGCTTGATCTTTTTAGGTAAAGCCCAGGAAGACTGAGGCATCATTTTCTTCATCCCACCATCTGTCATCCCCTAATGTTTGGTGTTCACTTGCAGTGCCTGCAGCAGCAAGTTTCAGGGTCTTAATTTTAAATAAGTTAACACTGAATCGGGCACTGATTCTAGTTTACTGGTGGCTGGGGTGATTCCATACCTCAGAATAGGATAGTAGCAAAATTTAAATAAAACTTGGTTCTTAGTGCTAACTGATTACTAGCTAATTTAATAGGTTTGTGCATTAAATATTCTCCTTTTCAATAAGTGATAGTTCACTTTTAAAATAGCTGAGACCATGTATTAGCGTATTCATGAAACCATTGCAAGGAGCATAAAGATATTAAATAAGTCATAGGGTGTATGAATTTAAGCCACCCCCATCCAGCTTGGTTTAAGTAGTTCAGAAGAGGGAATGAGTCCATTTCACAAGGAAACAAAAAAGTGGAAAAGTACCTCTGTCTCCTAGGGGAAAAAGGGAGGTGGAGGCCCTTATCTCCTTTGTTGTGAAATGCTCTACAGAGACCTCTCTTTGTTTATCTTTGTTCTGGTGTGCCAAAGATTCTTAGCTATCTCAGAGGAACTGAAAAGGGGATTAATTTAAGAAACGGATTTCTAACAAGGGGTAGGTACAGAGTAATTCTGTGGGCAGAAGTTTTATGTAACAGCTCAGTTGTAAGAGTTAAAGCTAGCTTTCCCCAAATTGGAGACCAGCCCTTTTGAGGGCTTTGATAGCTAAATAATATTTACAGCAACAGCAGGTGCTTACAGTTCATGAGTTCTTACTTTGTCCTGGATATTTTTTTAGGCATATACATAGATTATTTAATGTCATCTCCACAAAAGTCCTATGATTTTACATCTCAAACTAAGGAAAGTTTGGAGAAGAAAAAAAAGTAAATAGAAAGGAAAAAAAGGTGTATTAAGATCACGATCTCTACTTAAAATAAAAATTAGACCAAGGGATGGGTGACAATAGTAAAGGTCGAAGAAATGTTTCTAATTATGGCATTAGTGTTCTTTAAGTATCTCTGAAAGAAGTGTCTGCTCTTTTAATGCTATTAGTAAACTTAAAAAATTTTTGCCCCATATTTATGATTTATACGTAATTGCTGAAACCCTATGGCCATGGCACACTACTGCTGTCAGGGCAGGGCAATGTACCTAATCCATACACTTGACTGCAGTTTAGAACTATTTCAGCAGTCACAGGATGGCCCTAAGTAGGAAATTGTCAACTCTTATTCTGGAGAATTGTTTTTTTGGTAATCAGTGTTTTAAAGATCGAATTAGGAATAAATATTTTAAAATATGAAAGGATTTCTAGCTGCTTCTTTTAAAAAAAAATGGCAAATTTGGCAACAGTGGGCTTGTTTTCCTGTATGACTCCAACTTGCAGGAGTTGAGTAGCAGGTATCTGCTTCAACTGGAACACTTGTTCTCTAGTTTGCCCTTGTCCCCACTCTGAGCCATTTCACTTGCCTGGCTCCTCTATGCTTTAATTAACCCCTATTCTCTGGAACATGGGGAAAATAAAATAATTCTATTGGCAGCAACACCAACCAGTCAGAACAGATGCAGCTCTTAAAACAGAGACTAACCTAGCCTGGTTGTACTTGTGGGCACTCAATGTCATCCCTACCTGTTTTATCTCACAAAGTAACAAAGTCTCATCTGTTGTCATAGGACTAGTGTAAGATAACAGGTGAAAGAACTGCTATTTCTATGCTCATTTCTGCAGGCTTCAATTGCCTGTTAAATTTTCTTTCTCCACTTATAGGTCATAGACAAGTCAGACATGTTTCAGGATGTCTTCAACATGCCTTTCTAGAATAAGAAAGATTTTGTGCTTAAAGTACACCAAAAAGTGATTAATTCTGTCACCATATACAAGAATCAATATGTATCACATTTAGATTTTGGGAAATGTTTTCATGGAGTTTAAAGAAATAATATAATTCAATAAACAGAGAACTTAAATTCAGTTTTCTCTTCTGTTTTTGACTGTAGATTTGTAGGGGAGTCACTTAATTTTTCAATTCTCCCATCTGAAAGTGGGATCCTTTTACCATCTAAAATAATTTGATTGGAGATTGACATTTTCAAATCAGAGTCCCAAGACTTGTATGTAGAGGAGTCTGGAGTTTTTAATATCACGCCTACTCTGTAGCCAACATTTGTGGGGTGCTGCACTAAAGAAAGGGCAAGACTTGGTCCTGGGACTGGCTATTCAAAATGTGCAGCAACTTACATCTTCCCCTTGTAGTCCAAAAGCAAAGATTTCTTGATGCTTTAAATGAATCAATTTCCAGAGCCTCTTGTTTATATAACTTCTATACAAAGTCAAAGCACTTGGCTGACTTTTCTATTCAAATCTCCAGTAGGAGAGTGGTGGCAGGTCAGACACTGTCCATGATTTTACTATTTTATGTCATTTACAGTATAACCACAACAAAATCCTTTAATTTTGTTCAGGTATGCTCTTCATTTAGCAAACTCTGCCTTCAGAATTTATGATCATTTCATGATACTCAGCATCATCTCATTCATTTTTTCCATTTTGGATAATTCTATGTTACTGATTTCATTTTTGAAAAGTTGACATCTTACCTTTATAGATTTTCACTTATTTGAGACATTTTTGCCTATGATAGCCATTGTAGAAGTTCATGACTACTGCCCTTCTAAAGCATATGATAAAATTATTTTCCCCACAGCACAGTATGGGATTGTTTCTTTGAGATTGCTTAAGAGCAGGGTTTGAAAATCATCATCACACCTGTTGTATGAAATCACTATACAGCTGATCTTTTGCCTTATTGTAGTCAGAGCATTAGGTGTGATGTTATTTTATGCATGATGAGAATATGAAATAACTCTGGTTTTTGAGTCAGGACTTGGTAGAACTCCTTGTACTGTGACATTAGGAAATGAATCAACTATTCTGGGACTCAGTTTTTTTGGTTTTGGCATCTGTACACTGACAATCATGCTGCTGCTGATACCCCATTCCAGGACTGTTTAATGTGATGCACATCGAATGGCACGGTCGTGTAGACATGGCTCAGTAGGTGTTATCACTCATTCTTTTTTCTCTGCACAAGGCTCCTTATGATTAAGTGACCTGAATTTTGAGTAGTCTTCTTGCTCTTTTGGTTGAGGACTTACTTGAGACATTTGACTTACTCTTTTAAGGTGATTTTCTTATGATCTTCCAGCTGTTCTTCTGCCTCCATGCTCTCCATCAAGGTAGTCTAACACAGGTTTCCTGAAGCTTATTCCACTGAACCGTGAGCCCCTGAAATGCTCCTTGACAAAAAGATTTTATATTCAAATGAGTTTGAGAAATATCTGGTTCCTCTGCTAGGGCTTTACCATGTATAGAGAGGACCTGCAAAACAGAAGACTGTACACTTGTTTCCCACGTAATTCTTTTTTTCCCCCAAGTAACCCATTTTCTGTAATACTGCTCTATGTTGATTCATATAATCTTATCATCTCGATGTATAATTCACCTAATGAGTTCAAGTTAAATTCTTTGTGTGTTTTCAGCATCATTTTCATGCTACCAAGATCCTGCTTATTAATCTGCTCATTCTAGGCACCCTGGAGGGAGCAAAGATTTTTGTGTCTATATCTTTTAAAAGTACCTAATAAAGTGCTTGACACATAAATGCACAAATATTTCTTATATATAACAACCTGTGATTGAAAAATAATAGTACCTAACTTTTAATCGAAATCCTTCTGTGTTCCAACCTCTTTTCTAGTCATTTAGCATTAGTATTATAGAGAGTAAATGTAGAAATATAAGTAAAGTTTAGATTCATCCCCATTTTACAGATGATAAAACATGAGGCTCTCAGAGAATGAAGTCTGAGGCTACTAAGAAGGGAACCTGAATTTGAATCCACCTAGATTTGTCTGATTTTGAAGCCAATCCTCTTTTCAACAATAACGAAAAGAACGTTAGATTTAGAACCCAAAGGTTTGGATTCTTAGGTCTTGGGTTTGACGTGATGAACAATGTGAACTTTGGGAAATGCTTTTGGGCTCAGTTTTCTAATTTCTAAAATGAGAGACCAGGCCATATAATCTAATAGCACCTGTGAATTTTACGATTGGCCCCACCATCCAAAAATTAAGTTCAGTTATCTAGCACACTGTACTTTCAGCCTTAGGATTATTTAACTTAAAATTTCTAAATTCCCATTACTTATACCGCCCTGCCCCTCCTCACCCTTTTTTGTCTTAAGTTTTTTTCCTAGAGATTCTTCTGTCTAATCAGGGGTCTTTTCTCAGTTCTACTTGTCTCTGTGGAATATGTGATCAAGTTTTCAGTAACAGTCTGAATGAAGCACACTAGCCTTCTCATGCCTTTTTAGATGCCCAACTCTCAGTGAATGGGATGCCGCTCTTAGAATGGTAAATGAGACATCTACAGGAGGTCCCAGTTTTTTTGTGACAGGAAGGAAGCTTGTACGTAGGATATGGGTAAGGGACTTTGACTCTCTGCTTCATCCATTTTGAAATTTGAAAAACAAAACAAAACAAAAAACTATATATCTCTCATCTGGCTTTTGAGCAGATTTGGATAATTTTAAAATATTGATTTTAAATATCGCTTCAAGCAATTTGGAAGTAGGTGCTATGGAAATGAGAGATTGTTTTTATCTGTTTTTAACTAATGTTTTTTGCATCGTGGGATATAAGACAAAGTATTAGCCAACAATGACATTTCTTTTACA
Source organism: Cynopterus sphinx (assembly GCA_030015415.1). NCBI lineage: Eukaryota > Metazoa > Chordata > Mammalia > Chiroptera > Pteropodidae > Cynopterus > Cynopterus sphinx. The sequence goes on from CM057384.1 coordinate 81,754,611, forward strand.
GGAAGCCTCCTCCCCCACTCCCCCATTCATCACATGCACAGTCCTTAACTGAGGAGAAAGTTTACTGAGCAATGGCCTCTGGCAGGCCCCTGATTGTTGTGCAATGTAGTCACATTTCTAATATGGTAACTCCCTCCATGAAATGATCCAAGGATGCATGCCAAACTGGAAACTAAATTACACTGCACCTTGTTGCCCCCAAGAAAACTGAATGGTGTGTTAGCCTCCATTAAGAGAAACTTGTAGATTTTCTTATTTCTTCCATCTCCAACTCATCCCACTGGTCCTTTTTCATAATTTACACAATACTGTTAAAGCAAAATTGAATACAAACTACACTTAAGCTGATACAGCTAAATTTATAAAGATACGTAAATCCTGAGCCTTTTCCATTTGTTATATTCTTTGTTATCAACACAATACACTTAAATCTGTTAATTCCTGGATATTGCTGTAAGGGAAAGGGAGTAATTTATAGACCAATAAACAAAACTTTCACAAAGATGAAATATGATTTCATCAAGCCATTATGGTATTCCCCTAAGTGCTGATATTAGTATAATTCATTACTGAGATGCCAAAAAGAAGAAAAATACTTAAATGTTGAGAAATATTTTAATTCATTGTTTTATTGTAGATGTATAATACAACATATGAGTTTAGTAAATTTGCTAGTTTACTGGTGTTGAGATGCGTTTTAGGCCACTGGCTACCAAAAAGCCTGCAGACATATTTGGAGTCAAATTTTAATGGCAAACACGAAGCAATTAATTTCCTAGTTGATTTAGTAATCCAGGAGCCCTTTGTCTCAGCTTTTAAGCTGCTGTCTTGCTCACATAATTCAGATTTTATGTCAAGCTGTGCTTGCTGATGGAGGGAAGCTGGTTGTAGAATGAAGAATATGGGCATGACTCATTTGTATCATGGAAGCTGATGCTGGTTTTATACGCCTCCTTCATGCACCGTCAGCTCTGTCATCCCTACTAAGTCTTAAACTCTAAACGTGAGTCACTCACGTGGGCCAAGAAGGTTTTTCTTTTTTAAAATATTTTTTTGACTTTAGGCAACAGGCTGATATTGGAACAGGTGACTTTTTGAATGTTAGCCTTTGCTTTTTTGACTCTTCATGAGATAGGAGGAAGTGAGGTCTGTTAAAGTCTGTTAAAGCCTAAGGAAGTACTTGCTTCTCTCCAGATGTGTTCTGCCTTGCTCAATAATTTCGTGAATTTTATACAGTCCTGTACTATAGGGCGAATAATAGGTTCTTCAGCCACAAAGTAAGAGTGTAGGATTAGGTCTATTTCCTTCCAGTTCTGAAGTTCTGTTACTTCTGGCCTGGGAAGAGTGGGCCCATGTGTCTGCCTCTACTCAATCCAAAGCCTTTGTGATCCCTATGTCCCACCAAGTAGCCAAAATGTGATGAATAATTACTGAACGATCTGACTTGACATTGTGGGAGATTCCTCCACAGTATTTTGGTAGACGACTCTTTTGGAGATAGCATGAAAAGAGCCACAGAGTTCTTAAATTTGTGACATCATCAAACACAACCCAGAAAAGTTCAGTCAACACAGCGTCACTTAAAAATTCATCTTTGAATCATTTTAAATGCGTGTATGAGTTCTAATTTGCCACAACACTTCCCCACATTTCCTGTTGTTTTAAATCTGGGGTCTTTTGCTTGTTGATGTTGGTTGCCTGGCCCTATAGACATTGACTTGGTGACCCTGGTACGGAGCCTGAGAGGCTGGGTAAGAGTGCCCTCATTCGCTTTCTCTGTGGTCTCATGAATACTAAGCAAAAATCCCTCAACCTTTAGGCCTTTGTGGACTTTTACATTTTTTCCCCCTTTTCTTCTTCCTTAACCTTTCTTCCCTTTTCCTTCCTACTTCTTGTTCTTTCCTGAAAAGGCTATTGATGGGATAGAAAGGGCAGCAGTGTTAGAAGGGTAAGTAAAAAAATGAGCTCTTACTGCAAAAAATTGAGTGTGGTCTATATACTAGAACGTTTTTAGGAAGGGATAGGAAGAAATTTTAGTTTGATTTTTAGAGTTTAAATGTTGAGTGTGCTTTGCTTTATAACTTAATTGGAGATGGTTATAAACATAGCTATTTATTGACTATGAAGTACCAGCTCTGCCAGGCACAGTGCTCAGTGCTTCATATATGTAATTTTTGATGAGTTGAGACTCAGAGAAGAAAAGTGCTATCCTGAGTTTTCTCAGCTGGTTAGTGTGATGGCAAGATTTACTAACCAGGTCTGTCTGTTTTTTATATCTGCTTCCTTTTCACTGCCACCTTGTCTACTAATTAGATTCACTTTCTTTAGCGTAACGGCTTTTTAACTTTTTATTCACCCTCTTCCCCTCATCTTATGGCAAGACCTCTGCAGATCATCCCTGTTCTTAACTTGTACAAGCTCCTTATATGATAAAAAACAATGGAGACATTTGCCCAGTGTGGTAAAAGAGAAAAATAGCAACAGAGTCCTCTTATTTCACTAGTTTCAGAAATGACCAGCTGTTCTTCCTGTCTTGGTACAGAGGAAAGCAGGTAGGAGATTGCTCTCTTCAACTTCATTTCGAACAACTAGCCCTGAGCCCCATTTGAGGATGAGGCTCTAGTATTTGTCACCATATTCTTTATATTTGTCTGTAATCTTAGAGATTCGAAACCTGAGTTTCAGAGAAATCAATTTCTGAGGCCATAAATTAAGTAAGAAAACACTGGGGCAAAGCTTCTATGCATCTTGCCAGCTGCTTACTTCATTAACTTCTGCAGTTTAAACATGGGGTTTTTTAGTTGTTCTAGGATCTTCTTCAGCAGAGCTGCCAAGCATAACTAATTCCTTAAGCACCTGGGGTGATGTAGTTGTTCCCTATGCTGTCACCTATTTGTAGCATGTGTTCATGCTAAAAGGCCAATCTAAAATAGGCTTCGACATCGATAGTGTGAATTTCTGGACTCAGAGGATTTACAATTTAGTTAGGAAAATAGAATTTATACCATAAAGGCTAAATAACAACAGGCAGCTTATACTATTTAATATTAGCTAATATTAGACCATATGCTAATGGACTGTTAGCATATTTAAATCAATGCAATTTGAATTTAAGATCTTACATCTCAACTAAGAGATTTGTCAAGTCTCAGATCTATCCTGTGATTGTCATAAATGAATGGCAATTTTTTTGGCTGTCTCTTGAAGCTGCTGTAGGTGTCTCTGTAATAGTTATGCTTATTTTGTTTTAATATACTCTGTATTATATGACCTCCTATCTATTTCAGATAAATGTAATACACATAATATAAAGTATTAATTGCAATAGGTATGTTGCAGATATATGGGGGTTTGTGTAATAGGTTATCAGTGTGTTTTACAATTATTTTAGAAGCCATTGCCCAATCTCACCACTGGAGGGCAGCTTGACCCTTTTTTCTCTTAAAATTTGAAGTAGATTTTCTTTTAACCATTGAAGAAGCAGTGTTCCAGTTCAGAGCTTTACTTTAAACACATGAAAAATAAAATTACTCTTAGCTTGTTTCACAGAACAACATTCACAGGTATATACACATGGGTCTATCTATACTCATAGGCATAATGCCTAATGTATCTACAGAAGCAATACCTGTGTGCTTATGACTGTACACACATTCTATATGACAAAACACAAAGAGCCACCTAAAAACAGTGCCTTATGAAATTGATCATCTGTTTCATTTGAGAATGGAATTATCAGAAGGAAATTAAAAGTCCCTCTAGCATTCATTCATTCATTCACTGTATATTAAGTACTGGGTGTCAAGCACTCTACTAGATGCTAGAGGGAGAAGAACAGACATGTTTTTTTCTGAGAGCTTGTAGTCTAATCAGAGTCACAGATATTGATAAAATAATCACTTGATAAATATACGATGAGTGCTGTGGATAAATATATAGTATGAGATGCTATGATAAGATATCATTTAGATTTGGAGGGTCAGAGAAGGATAATTTTAGGAAGTGACATTTAAGCAGAGTTCTAAAGTGTCAAAAGGAGTTTGGCTGGTTGAAGGGCTACAGAGAAGTCGGTATGACTGTAGTTCAATAAGTGACAAAGAGGGGAAAGGTTGGGGACGAACCCCTGGAGCAGTATATTTCAAATTTTTAAACTGCATTCCAAAATTTTAAAAAATGTGTTTTATATTGAAACCCAGACTATATGTTTGTATGTGTATATATGTGAGAAAGAAGTAAGAAGTATTTCATCTGATCTCCTCTGATATATTCAACACTCTTATTTGAAAAAGTGCTGATGTTAAAGCATAAAGTGGTTTGCTGTCCTACTAATGGTTCATGGACTGCAGTTTGAAAAACACTAGAGTGGAGGAGGGCAAGAGGCTGAATTCTGGAAGGGTTCGTTGGTCTTTTTAAAGTTTTCCAATTTCATCTTCAGAGCAACGATAATCTACTGACTAATTCTGAACAGAAGAATGTGTGGCATGAATAGATTTGCATTTTCAAAACTCCTCCCCACCATGACTCACTCGTATTTGCTGTAAATACATAGATATAATAACATAATTTAAAGTGTCGAGAAGACATAGGTTAATGTTTTTTTCAAATTTGTTTATGTTTATAAGTTGAACTATGTGAAATTGCCAATACTTGACCTGTTTGATTTATAAAATAGTAGTTTCATGTGGCTTAATCTAGTATAGTCACACCAAAAAGGCAAGGAGGTTAATGTGTGCTGGAATTATACTTCTTTGGATAGACCATACTCTGAAATATTCACTGGAGCCTCAAGCAAGGATTGAGAAACCACAGCTGAAAATGTCACGAGGCATTGCTTATGGGATAGTGATGCTGATGTATTTGACAGTAACTCTTTTCAGATTAGAATTGTTGAGACTTCTTCTGACTCTTGTTCCCCAAGTCACTCAGAAAATAATCTTGGCGAGCAATTTCCCAGCTTTCATTTAATCCATGAAAAATAAAATTGCTAAAAATTGTTTGCCCGTCTTAAATTAGTATTCCCGGGTCTAGTAAAGGCTAAATAGATCATTGATCTTTCTAAGTGAGCCCAAACTGATGTTTAATTCCATAAAGCATAAATAATTGTGATCCACTATTGAGCATTTTGGTTTCTGTAAAATTACTTGCATTGGTATTCCCTCACAGACTTTTTATAGTAAAACTTTTTCACTTCTAGAATTAGGTGTTATAGCATTGTTATATTGTACAGATGCATACACAGGAGTATAGTTAGAAGATTAGGAAAGAAAGTGAATTAAATATCTAATTACATTTATTACACGTCTTTTTGTTAAATAAATATCTCATTGAATATTCCTTTACTTCTCTCAGATACCAGCTTTTTATAGGTAAATGAAATTTGAAAACTAAGATGTGTTCTGCCACTCATTAATAAATAACCTGGGGGTCTTTTTATAATTTAAAATTTATCTTCAGTCAGTCCTGAAAATTGATGAATGTTACCTTTGATCACATTTCCTGTTTTCAGTTTGAATATTATAGTTCTCAACCACATCATCTTCTAACTCTCTTAAGTAGTGAATCTATAATTGTTGTCATGATATTTTATTTCCAGCACATAAAATAACATTGATTCCAATAATGATTAATATAATAAAAATCATTATTTTTTGTGAAATTCTAACATTCTAGAGTAGTGGCTCAATCTTGAAGCTTGATTGCCAAAAACAAATGGAAACTCCTTTCCTTTTGCTATAAAACAATGGTGAACGGGCCCAAAAATGAGAAGGGGAGAAAACAAGATTGCATTACAAATCTGGCAACATCAGCCACACTAGTAAAATCAAATCCAATGTTGTTTTATGACTCTGAATTTATGTGAGTGCACAGGATCAAAGGGCTCAAGTCCCACTGGACTACAAGGTCCATAGTTCATGGCAAAAACTCATCAAAAAGAACTTTTTAGTCGTTTAAGCTTTTCATTTTAATCAACCACAGCAATAAAAGAGCCTTTAGGTGTCCAAAAACATTTTGCAAGATCAAGAGGTGGTTCTCTTGCTCGTAGAAGCAGCTTTCTTATTGGATCCATATAATGACTGTGGCCTCAGAGTGTCAAAGGGCCACTGCCTCCACATTGTTTGCCCTTGTGGGATGGTTTCTTTTGGTTCTTCTAACTGTGTATTATGTGATAGTAAATTATGGTGTCTGACGGAAGGACCATAAAATTTTCACACAATCTATCAAGCTATTTCAGCCATTTAAAGTTTGGTCTCTGACAGCAAGCCAGTACTTTGTAATGTTTAGACAGAAACAGAGTCTGCTGCCGGCCTTTTGACAAGTATCTAGAGAGAGCTCTGCCTAGGAGAAAGAAACATGAGGCTTGAGAGTCAGACCTCATCTTAACTTGTAGCCCTGACACTTCATATGATGGAGGTTTTGGACAGCCGATAATATGGGATCCTACCTTTGCCATAGTGTAGTTCAGATTTTATTGGGTAATATTTGTGAAGTTACTATCCAGAGATAAGAACAAATATACACTAGGCATAGATTAGGCATGGAACCAGCCTGAGCCAGTCCTGCATTGTCAACAGGAGATTCAGTTAAAGGGAGAGCTGACCAGAGGGAACAAATTGATTAGAGAATGTGGAGAAGGGTGAGGTCAGGGACCCAAGAGGTTGAATTAACTCTGGGAAAAAATGGGGGCATTTCTTTTAAGACAAAAAGGAAAACTTTTTTAAATCAGCACCTTTGTCTTTAGACTATTGACACCTTTATTTCTTTATCTCATTTTTAACTTTGGTTCCTGTGCATAGAAAAAGAAACTCAGACACCTAAAATTTTTCTACCTGGGCTCTTTGGTATCATCCCCTACCACCTCTTCTGTATTTTTTCTCATTTATTGTTCTCTTTTTGACAGGTGCCTTCGCCCATTTCTGATGACAAATTCATCCATCCTTTACTTTAAAATCCCTTCAGTTGACTGCACTACTTTTTAGAGCTCCCATCCCTCTTCTCACTGGTGAAATTCTCAGACTTTAGTTAATGTAGCCTCATTTTCCCACAACTTGCTTTCTGTTACCGCTGTACTGAGACAGTCAAGACCACAGATGAAGTAATTATCAAGTGCTATTGGTCCCCTATTGGCCTTCATTGACCATTGAGTTTTCGTGTTGAAATCCTTGATCTCCTCTTTCTTCACATCTGAGACACTGAATTCTGCTGTGTTTCCCCCTTTTCGGAGTGTATTTCTCCATCTTTTTTGCTGACCCTCAGACCTGACTCTGCAGCACACCCAAATGTGACCCTCCAAATGTGGTCTTTAGTTAGTTATCTGACTTCCTATACAATGTCTCTTAGAAATTTCATTTATTGCTGCAAATTTATTTCTACATAAAGGCTTTTCAGACCTACTTATTTGGATTCAAATGTTTTCCTGAGTTCCAGCCCTGGGAAAGTTGCTTTTTTTGCTAGAAAACCTACACTGGGAAATGTTTCTAGTATCTCAAATTTACAATTTCCAAAGCCAGAATATCAAAAATCCTTATAGTCCCAAGGTTGAAAGGACTTGTCTACTTGTCTCCTTCTGATTTTCCCCTTCATCCAATATAAACAATACAAACCACCTCTTTTATTAGCTGCCCCATATATTTAAGGTTCCACTTTTCTCCTAAGAGTAAAAGTCCAGGCCAAACATCTCAGATGCATCTTTGGCAAATCCAGCACCTTCAGTTTCTGCATCTAGTTGATTGCCAAATTATGCTAATTTTAGACTCATGGTCCCTTGTGTACACACATTCCTTGACATTATGCTATTGTCATCCTAATTTAGGCCCTTATCATATCTTGTCTATATTCAAGACATTTTATAAATTACTTAGAGACTGTTGTTTCTATCTCTCATATACCTTTAGTGTCTCACTATTGCCTGCCAAATTTGAAGTCCTTAGCATGGTACTTAAGACTTTCTAAAATCAGATTCAGGCTTTTAATTTTAGTTTTCTCTTCCATTATTTGCCTATGCTTTCCTACTTGGAATGCTCACAATCTACCAGTCTACCTTTTTGCCAGTCCTTAATGGCCCAGCAAGTGTTCCTCGTCATCCATGAAACTCTCTGATTTCCCAAGCCTCCCCCTTTACACCAGACTTAGGCACATAGCAGACTCTTTCTTATAATCGTGAAGGCAGAGGTGCTGCCCCTTTCTCCCACGCCCCACTGACGAGCACAAGATGGACATAAACCTTCAATAAATAGCAGACAATTGAGTCTGCTGTCACATTAATATATGCATTGATGCATAAATTAACCACTGGTTTGTTTCCCCTTTTTTTTCCTTTGTAATAGAAACTGGGTTTAAACCAAAGCTATTTTACAGGCAATGTTTTTCAAATTCAGAGACATAGGAAGACTATAGTAAGAAAACTATTTCCAGAAGATTTTTAAATGATTTTTTTTACAGTTTATGTTTTTCTACTGGAAGAATTGTGTTTATTGTTTCTCATTGTCTTGGATGCACATTTATCAGATGTTGCATGCTTAGACAGCTTATCGTGAGTAATCATTTGTAGTTTGGGTTAAAACAACAGATTCATTTGAATTTGTGATAATTTGTAAACGCATTCTGTAGATGGGGCATTGAAGGCTGAAAGAGCTGATCTTAGAATCAAGTTTAGGGCTCCCGACTTTTTCTTCCTGAGTGCCCTCAGGAGAGGCAGCATGCCCCCAGCAGGACAAGGGTCTTTACAGCTGAGGAAGCTGACCACCCATTGAGATTTACCTTCTGGTTTCTAGCATGGGTAATAATAGAGCCCACATGTATGTAGGCAGCTGTTAGAAGTACCATGACTGGAAGTCAGATCTTGTCCCAATCCAGTGTTCCATCACTTAAGCTTTGTGGAGATTGCTCTGCCAAAAATGGAGAAACTGTTACCAGCAATTAAGTGATGTGTAGAAGAGCTGTCATGCCACCCATAATGGTGGGCGGAACTGAATGTATGCTATTTGAGGTTTAAAATAACATGTTTAAATTCACAGTCTTTGGATACATGAACAAAATTAAACATGGTTCTTTTAGGAATGTACAGATCAATTGGAAGAAAATAGGGGTACCTCTTCCAAATATTTAATTCAATTTCGACATTGTTACTTTTAAAGGTCAGGCAGTTGTCTAATATTTTTTTCCTTCTTGCCTCACTCTTTATCTCTACAAGATTAAGAATTGCTTCCAGAGTTTATAAATAGGAGCTTGAGAGATTATGTTGTAATTCTCAGACAAGATTTTCTAGATTTGTGAAACATGGATCAGTGTCCAGACTGATTCTGTTCGATCGTGACCTAGACTCCAACATTGGTCTCCCATAGCATCACTCACTCCTTGCTCATTAGCAAACTAATTGCCTTAAAAAAAAGTGGTGAGAAAGAGAAGCTGCCAGCTGTTAGGAATACCTCTTGGAGCAATTTTATATTTTCCCCCTAAACCTGCAACCAAGTACCACCCATAACGAAAGGATTATTTCTGAGAAGTTGTGAATGTAGCTAGGGGATTTTGCATGCAAACCTCTCCAAGTCAGCTTTAAAACCAGTCATGCCCAGAAACAGAAAGACAAACACTTCCTTTACTGAGCCCTAATTTTTAGTACTTACTCTTCAGTGTTTTCCTCACAGGTACCTCATGTTTGTATTTAATTCTACACTTTTATTCTTACCTGTGCTATGTTGACGTGAAAATTTGAAAAACATGAAAAAAAAAGTGATTCAGAAGAAAATAGGCACTTTTATATTTAGCATATGCAGTTAGGATTGGGGTATGTTTAACAAAGTAAATTTGGACCAAGGAAAATGACCTTCATGTCAATCTTTATAAAAATCAGATTTTTCTTTCTAACACCTCAACCATTCCAATCTGTTTCATATGTGTATTAAGATTGTATTCAAGGACATGCGATCAGAAAGCCTTCTGCTTTCTGCAGTAAGGGAAAGGTGATGGTCCAACATTGAGATTCTCAGTAATCTAAATATTTAGAGTGTCAGTAGTTTGTTATTATTTAGAATAGATAACTGCCGTGGATACTTGAATCAATTCACTTTTTCATGGCACAAAACTGGCACATAAAAACTCTTATAGCTGACAGACACAGTCCATGAGAAAGCAGCATATTGATGGTATGAAACACTGCAGCAGTTATGTAGTGATAATAGACATTATATAGCTGGCCCTAAATCATCACTAACCTGTATATTTAGTTAATAACTTCTGAATACCTTATGAAAAAATTATGTATGAGTTTTCAGGTAATAGTGCCCTTATCTTTTCACATTATTAATATGTGCAGCTGTAACATTGAAAATAGAATAATTGCTAGGGAGAAAAAATTTCAACCATCTATAACCCTCTGTCAAATTAAATTTGAAGTAACATTAAGTTTTGCATAGAATAGTTAAACATATGTTTTGAAAACATTTTATGAATTATGTTCCATGCTTGATCAGCTAGGAAATAAGAATACTGATTTAAATTCATATCTTCCAATTACTGTAAAAACTGTAAAATGTAATTCTTATAATAATTATCCTTTTGGAAAGTACAAATTGTGGAGATGAATATTGATCAAAAGTAATATACTAGTTTAATCTAAGGGGAGTGGGGAGTGTGGGAGGAAAACAAGAATGTGGTTTGTCTATATTCCAAGAGAAAAGAATTAAGTCAAAATGAGATCCGATCCTTTCCAAGTTGTTCTGTGTGCATCATACTTGAGTGTAATTTCACATGCATCTTGATGTTCCAAGTATCATTAAACATCTAGTAATCAGAACAAATGTTCTGCCAGATTCCATTTATTTTCTTAACTGTTTAAGGCAATGAGCACCCCAGCTTTATAAATATATTATTAAAATCATTATTAAAAGAATAAACCTAGTTGGGAGACTTACATTGTTCTTAATTTGTGTTTACATAAAGAAGAGATCTGTTTTTAAATACTACATCAAATCTTTGTGAGCAAATATATCAATATGGTACTTTGCCAAAACTGTTTCTAAAAAGGATAGGCATTGATGCCCCATTGTCAGGGAGTTTTAGGATTCTCTTGATATTCAAAATGACCATTATTCTGGGTCACTCTATTTTCAAGAATATGAACATAGGCGCAATAGGTGGACTTTATCACTCATCTGCTGTCAGACCATATGCATCCTCAATTGCACATATTGCAAATGAAGCAAACACAGCTCTAGAAACATTTCTGCCTCTTCTTAGATAGCTCTATAACTGGAGATGTTTGATAAGCTTTATTGCTTATGTACAGAAACTCAAAAAGAGCGTAGCCATTATGAAGAATAAATCTGTCACCCACATTATCATGAGTGCAGTTTGAAGGTTCTTTTTGTTGATCCAAGCATTTATATGACCCCTGTTCTAATCATTTTGGTGCCTGTCCCAGTGAAGGAAGATTGGAAAATAACTCATAACACTTGGATGCACATGAAATAAAACATCTTGGTGGGTTTCTCAATTATTTTGAAATAGAAATATATTTGGAACTATAAAAATTCTTAGCAGTAAAAGTATGTGTATTCACAATGATGGCATTATGAATGTCTTTGGTGTAGAATGTTTATTTTGATGAATTTGGGGTCAGTCCATTTGTCAACTCTCATTTAAGCCCTGTGCATATTGTAAAGCAATTCAGTCTGGAGGTCCACCGAATGAAACAACTTACCAGGTCTGAATGGAGGTAGACTTGCATCTTTGGTTTTATGAGTGCTAGAATGTCATGAGTCATGTTGGAAAGAACGTGGTTTCCATCAGCTATGCACTTACCAGCTAGGACCTTACTGAGGGATAATAGCAGGAATCATCATACAGATCAGAGGGTTTTTATCATATGTGTAAGAGGCCTTGCATGGCTACTACTCAGTAATTTCTTCCCATCTCTTTCTTTTGCTAACTGAATGCAATAGTCAGTCATAGGCATAGTAGCTTTAGCAACTACTAATAGCTGACTAGGGACATTGGAAAATTTATTTATTCAACAACTGTCTGAATGCCTGCTACAGGCCAGACACTACTCATGGTTCTAGGAATGCATCGGTAAACAAGGAAGACAAAAAAGCGAGTCCTCGTAAATTTAATGTACATGGAATAGGGAAGGAGGAAGGGAAGGTAGCACAGTAGGCAGAACAGTCATGAAGGTAAGGAGAGGACCAGGGTTCTGTACTTTGAGAGGAAACAAAAGAGGCCATTTTCAAGTTCAGCTACAGAGTTCCAAAAGAGAATGAGGAAAAAGCCACTAAGTTGGGTAACTCAGGAAGCCATCAGTGATTTTCATGTGCATTTTTGGTAGAACCGGTAGTGCTCTAAACCAGTTTTCTGAGAAATCAAAGTAAAGAGTGTGGTAAAGATGTAAAGAGAGTAGGTAACTGAAAATGTTTTAATCTTTGTAAATGAACATAATGGGAGAATTTATCTGGATGAGGGTGGCAGAATTAGGCATGTTCTGGTTTTTGTAAGGAGTGGGCAGATGTGAGAAGAAAGGACTTGAGCACTTTTCAGGGTGGGGTAAAGAGGCAAGCGAGGTACCTATCAATGAATATGTAGACGTTGCTTGAGAAGAATCTACACATAGACATCAATGTGTCTTGTACATATGTGATAGCGTAGTTTTTTATTGTATGGTACGATGCTAATTTTAATTCTCAGGGTAGATCCTACTTAATGTAATTTATTTAGAAGAAAGGTTGACTTTTATTTAACCATATTGTGTTTACCCTTCTCTCTTCGGCCATCATCTAAACATACATATAAATCTACATGTAGGAGACATATGGGTTGAGCTAGTAACTTCCTAAAGACAAAGCACTATAAACCCAACTAGTTGCTGTTAGTTGTAGCCAATGTTATGTAAGCTCTGCAGTGTTTTTCCATCAGACTATTTCTTAATTTGCTGATTACATTATTCTGAGTTTCTTTCACTTCTCATGAAATATGTATTAGGAAGCAAGACAGGTAATGCCATCCTTATTAGACAAAATAGAGAGAATTTGCAGCTTATAATACTGATGGGATAATAGACCCCATTCGTCTGAGAACCTTTGAGTATAGGAGGAAACTGTTCTAATTGCACTGTGGAACAGACTGTTTTGATAGGTAGTATCTCTCTGAGGAAAAGAAAAATTATAAATATATTGAAAATTCAAGGCACACGTTAACCTAATACTCTGATCCTTGCTTTAGAAGCTGGCTTAAGAAAAACACTATGGAAAACTCTTCAAGTTGGCCTAGGAAGAGATGATGTTAGGTCTTTTTTTCTTTCCAGAGCAGGACCTTGTATCCTTGAAAGCACTTCTTGATCAGCTACTATGAGAATATCAGACTCATCATAAACGTGATGGGAAATAGACCACAAGAAAGAGGAAGGAATGAGGTATCACAGTATTAAAGGCAATGCAACACTGTGAACTCTTAGTCACTTAGTCCCTGGCCATGTTTTCACGTAGCTGCAGTGTTGAAATGGCACCGAATGTGGCAGTACCATCTTAGGTGATTACCACAGCCTCTGAACCTTGACCTAGTGAGAGAAAACTCTGGAAATTAGGCCACAGGAGTGAAAAGGCTATAGCATTGTTGAGAACGGTTAAATTTTTATCGTAGAGAATTTGGACAGTTATGTCTCTTTAAGACAGGTACTTCTTTAGACATTTTTGGGATTAAATGGTTAAGATCCTTTTAAAAATAACATTAAAACTACGTGTTTGCAGAACTGCTGAAATACCACCATGGATCCCTAAAAACCTGGTTTGTGAGCCTTCTGATCTTTTTCTGACCTGTTTGTTGTGTATATGAAGACAATAGCCAGAGGTAGAGATAAGAAGCAAATTAAAGGTCATACAGCAGTATATGCTGAACTCAGTCCAGGCCCTCCAACCACTAGTTTAGTGTTTTTTCCATTACCTGACCCAGCCTCTCCAATTATAGTAGAAAATATTTCTCCTTGGGTCTTTTACTTAGAGAATGAGGACTATGCTTAATTTTGTGAGCCCTTTTCTGGCATTTCAACTTATGTCTTGTATAATGAGTGCGCCTTTTGGCTGTGGTGAGCAAGGTTTGGATATTTAAGACGTTTTCCTTCCTAGCTTCCACTAGAGGAGGCATCCTAGGCCAGAGCCCAGATCTTAATGAAAAACACATAAACCCTTTTGTTTGTTTTCCCTGTCGATTAGCCTATAATTTAAAACCCATTCAATGGAAGATTTATCAAGTGACTAATCCCCGGGAAGACTTAAAGTGGCAAGAAGAAGGTGGTTGTGGCCTAGGCACACATCATTGGTCATTTGTTCAAATATTAAGGTTGGAAGCCAAATACCTCCTTGCTTACTCATAAGAATATATTCAGGGAGGATAGTTAAGAGTGTTTGGGCCTGAATGACTCATTACTGGATAATGAAAGCAACACACACAGCTAGGATGTCTTTGTTGGACAAATTGACCTTCATGGTCCTTGATTTTCTTCATTTGTCAGTGAAAAAGTTATGTTCGTATAATAATAATAATAACAACAATAATAATGTAAAACTACAGAGCTCAGCTGTCTTGTAAATTAGAAACAACATGAAAGTATGTCTTCTCATACTTCTATCTTCTCAGATAGAATGTGAAATTCTTAAAGTATGGATGGTTTCTTTTTAAAAATTTTATTGGGGCAACATCGGTTAATAATATTATATAAATTTCAGGTGTACATCTTTATAATAAGATATCTGTACACTCTCTTGTGTGCTCACTACTCTAAATCTATTCTCTCATCATCACGTATTTGACACCTTTACCCTCTTCGTCCTCCCTCCAGCCCCATTCTTCTCTGGTAACCACCATTCTGTTGTCTATGTCTATTAGTTTGGTTTTTTGTTTGTTTGTATGTTTTTTTTGTTTGTTCATTTGCTCTTTTGTTTTGTATCCCACATATGAGTGAAATCATATAGTTCTCTAATTTACTTTCCATGTGAGCTGGGGCATTATAAATGGTCATTAAATCTCATTTGAATATTAGATGAAGACCTGTTGACAATCTACCATGTTCATATACCACCACTATAAGGAGTAAGCCCATAAGTCGGAAATTTATCACAATCACTCTCCCGAGCCTCCTCTTGCTACCAGAGTGCTATAATGCTGGTAAAGATGTGGAGACTTTTTGTAATCAGTAATCCTAGAGTCTTATACAGAAATTTTCATCTTTACTTTTAATACCAGAAGAACTCAACAAGTAGTCTCTCCGTACTTGCTCCCATTCGACAATACTATTTAAGCAACCTAATGCCATTTTTTATTTCCTACCCTTTTCAATTAACATATAAAGTTGGAAGTACGTGAGACAATCAGTTGAGAGATCTATTTCATAGTTTCCAAAATGATACTCTTAGACATTTGGCCATAATGTGGTGTCCCTTCATTGACAATGCACAAGTCAAGAAAGAAATATTGAAGTGATTGCTGTAATTAGTTGAAGAACTTCAGTTTGTTACAGTATTAAGAACCAACATTGCCACCTGATGCTTCTAAGCTCACATGAATTCTGGAACAGGTCATACATACCTCATGGGACAAGCTATAGTTTCAGTAGTGATCCTAATAATGTAATATAAAATTGCAAGTCCTCTCTCTTAATAGAGAGGGAATTAGTATGTTGGCTCATTGCCTAGAAATGTGCAGTCTTGGATTTGCTCATTAGGTTTAGAATTACTTTCTGGAAAATGAAGTCAGAATCATTTCCATGAATACCCCCAGGTATATCCATTCTGTGACTTACATAATATTTAGTGATATTAATAACTTAGAAATAAAATGTTACCAGACTCTCTCATGAATAATGATTTTTGTCTTTTATTTCACAAAAGCTTTCTGGTCAAGTCATGTTTTGTTTTGTTTTGTTTCCCAGGTAGGAACCTCAGTCCAGATTTCAAAGATTTCGTTTTGTTTTGTTTTTCTTCCCCACTACTTCCTCGGATGACTAGCCATAATTATATTTGCTTATTTTTGAAGTATATTTCTTAATATTTGTAATAATTATAACATTTCAAAAGTAATCCACGACTCTGTCTGAACTGTATACTGAATTACTGGTGTGTTTTCAAAGCACTGTAGTGAATCTCTTTGGCCTTGTGTGTACTTTTGCATTCGTAACAAGAATTGTGACTCTCTCTTTATTTGCCTGACATAATACTGTGCTTATGTTCTTATGAAACTTTCTTGAGCAGAGCTGTATTCTAGGAAGTTTTGAGAGAAAGAGATATGATGAAGTGTTGGGTGTAGAAATTATTAGCATGTTAAGAGTAGAGGAAACCTTAGTGAGTAAGTATTTTAAACCTCTCATTTTAGATGTTAAGAAAATGAAGATTATAAGAAGTAAAAAAATTGGCTAAGTGTAAATAGCTAATGATAGATTACCAAGAGCAGAATCCAGATTTTTTTTTAAATTATACTTATTGGGATGACATTGGTTAATAAAATTATATCAGTTTCAAGCATACAATTCTATAACACATTATATATATATATATATATATATATATATATATATATATATATATATTGCATTGTGTGTTCACCATCCAAAGTCAAATCTCCTTCTGTCACCATGCATTTGACTTTTGTCTACCTCCCCTCCCCATTCCCCTTCCTTCTGGTAACCACTAAACTGCTGTCTGTGTCTATGAGTTTTGTTTGTCTTTTTTGTTTGTTGTTTTCAGTTTTATATCCCACATGTAAGTGAAATTATATGGTTCTCAACTTTTTCTGTCTGACCAATTTTACTTAGCATGATATTTTCATGATCCATCCATGTTGTTGCAAATGGCAGTATTTTATCTTTTCTCATGGCTGAGCAATATTCCATTACATATGTATAGTGTGTGTATGTGTGTGTATATATATGTGTGTGTATATATATACACACACACATATGTGTATATATATACACACATATATATGTACATATGTATATGTATATGTGTGTATGTGTGTGTGTGTGTGTGTGTGTGTGTGTGTGTGTGTGTATCACATCTTATTTATCCAGTAATCTGCCAAAGGACACTTTGGTTGTTTCCAGTTTTGGCCATGGCCACCATGATTAATTTTGCAATGAACATCAGTGCGCATATATCTTTACAGAGAATCCAGATCTTTTAGACCCTTGGCCAGTGTTTGCCCCCTGCCCTCCCTTGCCTGGAAACCAAAAAACATCAGATCTATTATTTGCTCAGTGATTCCAGTTTTTTTTTTTCAGAAGGATAGAGGGAAAATATTTTAAAGAAAGCATCTTTAATTAGAAAATATCTCCATTTTTATGTTGGCATTCTGACTTCCTACACAGTATGGAATGGGAAGGATTATTCATTACTGAGGATCTGTGATAAGGTGCGAAGAGCACTAGACTAAGATGGAAGATTAGAATTTGACCCTATCTTGTTGGTAATTTATTTAATTTTTTTTCTGCATTTCTTCTTCTGGGAAACAGTTACAGTATTAGCATTCTTACAAATTATTGCCATATTATAAGCATTAGTATAATACAAATGCATTTCAAGTCGTAAGTAGTATATAAAGTTATTAGTCAATAATTATGAACTATTATTTTAGCCACTATTAATTTTAATCAGTTCAAAATGGTAAAGTGGAAAGAATTTTCATATCAATCAGATTCAAATTTCTTTGTCACTGTATAACTTATGGTTTTATACAAGTTAACATATTCTCCAGAATGTCTGCCCTACAGAGTTGCAAGGATTCAATTAAGGCACCTCGCACACTCACTCTCTGTTGGTTTCATTTCTCATGCTACCTTGACTGAATGTCAGCATGACAGATGAGTATCAGAGGTAGTGCTGTTTTTACATGTGTGTACTCTCTAGCATTTCATGTATTGGGTTTTACTCCCAAGTCAACTTAAGTGCGATTTTATATTTTTGATTGCTCTTTACTTCTTCTTTTCCTGCCATGTTTCTATTTGTTTTTTATCTTTCCTAGCGAGTACCAACTACAGTGATGTATCAAATGTGCTTCATGTTTCCAACTGTCCCAGAGATGGCCTCTTAGTTGTAATATAGTGTGATTTATTTTTGATAAGAACATAAAAAGTATTGATTATAGTTAATTAACACCAGCTTATGTTAATTTATGGAATTTTCATCAAACCCAGTGCCATTCTTTCATTAATAGAGACTTTCATTTTTACAGTAGCAAGCACAAGTTAAGTCCATGGAACTTTCATAAACAAAACAGAAAAGCTAGCATGCCCACATCCTAAGCCATAGAACCACCATCTTCTTGACTTACCTAAGGACCCTGTAAGAACTGAATCCCTTTCACGGTATTTTAAGCTCTTGAGCCCAATTCTTCTCTCCTTCTCCCCACTCACTTTTCTGAAGTAGTAAAGCTTCACTGTCCCTGGGGATTATCTTGCTTTCCCCAGCTTAAGTGTAGGGTTTGGAAGAGTCCCTGGAAAAGGTTGACTTACTCAAGTTGTAGAGCAGATAACCTGAATTTTTACTGGCCCTGGCCTCACCCCTGGGAGTGAATGTTCATAACAACAAAATGTTAATGGATGATTTTTCCACAGTGCTTGGCACCATCATGATGTCTTTCACCATGAGGCACTTTTCTACCTTCTTTTTGACAGACATGTTTGCGGGGACCAGACAAGCAAAAGTCTCCCTCTGTTGCTTGGGTTTCAGTACAGTGTGTTCCTTTGATGATATCTCTGAGCAGTGGTAATGTGGAGGATATTAAAAAATAATGAGGATTTGATTGGGGAAGAGAGAACCAGCCCATGAGGAGGCTGGGGGAATTGCCTAGAGCCCAGTTCCTAATCAGATTAGAATCATAAATGTAGTTCAATTTTCCTGGATAGATTTTTATACATATGGGAACAGCTTTTAAGCTTACTGTAGAAAGAACACTTATCTACATTAAATATTTTTAATTGTTAAAATTAAACATGATCAATATCAACTTTTAGAAATACCTTGCATAGGACTATTCAAGAGAAAGGAGACCAAATGTCTCTCTCTTTTAAAAAAATTTTGGAGCTTCAAGTCTAGTTTGGTGGGTAATACAGAGGCACGAGGAAGTTTTAATATTGAAAGCTAAAGAAATAATCCAATCAGCATTTATGGATCACTAACTAGCCAAGCAGTGTGCAATGTTCTGGAAGTTCAAACACAAATAAGGCATGGTCCCTAACTGCCTGGAGCTTTTAGATTTGAAAAGAAGATAAACATAAAAGACTATAATGTAATGCAAACCTAGAAAGTTCTTTGGCAACAGTCAAAGGAAAACTTTTGTCAAGAAGAATTAAGAAAAGTCTAAGCCAGAAGGTTTGGTTGAACTTGACTGAATTTTCTTTTGTGGTTTTCACTAAGTAAAAATGGAGAGAAAGGGTGTTTTAAGTAGGAGAAACAGCATGTGCAAAAGCATAAAGATGTGGGAGTTGATCATATGTTTGTGTCTGGAGTGGTACAACATAGGGAAAGTATAGAGAAATATCTGGAAAAGTAAGCAGAGGCCAGGTTTTGAAGAGCCACGAGTATCATGGAAAGAATTTAGGTTTATCTGCTATGTAACATAACTATCATAAATATGGGTAATGGAGGAATACTCCCATATGAGGACATGTGAGATAAGGAAGGGACTTTTTAAAATAACACATTACTTTGGAGACCCAAGTAGACGTCATTGACAAAAATAATCCACTGCTATTGTAGTGTCATACTCTCTTGGGTATGTTTAGAGCAGACTAAAGATTAAGAACAGTTGCTGTGGGTTTCAATGCTGGCTGCCCATTGGAATTTCTTGGGGGAGCTTTAAGGATACCAGTTCAAGGAGCACCATCTCTGACTAATCGAATATTGGTATGTGGGGATAGTCTTGCCCATTAGCTCTCTAGGTGTTTTTAGTGAGAGCCACTGCATTAGATAGATAAAAATACTGTCAACGAAGAACACAAATGATTGTAATGGAATGGTTTAATTGGGATTGCTCTCTTGCTCTCTTAAAGATTTTGAATTTGAATTTTGCTTAGAAGGAGATAGATATAGATTAGTAGTTGAAGTTGGGAAGAGGATGGGATTAAAAATGAAAGAAATAGAAGCAATCAAGCTATGAGTAAAGGATAAAACTTGGATGAAGTCTATCAAATGAAACTTGGGAAAGACAGAAAGATGTCAGACCCCAGCACCTGTTCCTTTCAAATGCTATATTGGGGTGAAAGCAGAAAAACAGACTTAGCAGAGAAATCTGGGGACAGGGAAACCCATAATGCTTCCTATGTCCTAAAGAACATTTATCTAAAAATGAATAGAAAGTTTGTAATTGTTTTGTCTCCTATGTACAAGCATCATATTCAGCGAGAAAGTAAAGAACACTGAAAAGAGAGCCAACAGTGTTTAAAAGTATCATGTTCCCTTGGCCCACCCTTAGCTGCAATGCTGGCTATAAGGACCTGGACTTGACATTTCATAAAGATTCCCAGGGTCCTCGGCAAACGTTAACCAACAGTGCATGGTTATCTAACCGAAAGTTCTATTCTCTGTGTTTGATTCACCAAATCATTAACAGTCCTTCTAGCTGTGGCTCTGGACATAGGAGGGATAAGAGCACATGGTCTCCATGTGCAAAGTAGAAGTGGCACTTAACAGGAAGTAGAGTGAAAAATGGGGTTAAAAACCAGCTCTCCCAAAGGCTCAATTCATGGTGTGCATGGACTTGAGATTCTTCGTTTGTAATAGAGCCAGGCACAATTTTCTGTAATTGATAGGATATGGACAGATACAGAATGAATGAGGTGCTTATTACTTTAATCACTTTGAATTACTATGTCATGCTGAGCTTCTGAACACAACCAAGACAAAATCAGAATGATCAAAGGGATTGTGAGACAGGGAAGGGCAAAGGTAAGTTGCTTCTTTATGTGCGCCATTTAAATTTTAATGGTCAGAAGGGTTGCTTACTATAATCTCAGCATATTTATATGGAGTACATGGAAATTTAGTATTTCCTTCTTATTTGGTCATTCTTCCTATTAGTGAATACAATTTGTGAAGAAGCCATTCATGGAACCCAGTCATCTGTTCTCATACCTTGGATGTTTGAAGCAGAGGAGGGGTGTTGAGAGAGGACACTGTTTGCAAAGGCTGCCATCAAAGAGCATGGTTTGGAGAGAGGCAAGACATTATGTAAGACTAGATTACAGGACATATCTGGGGAAGGGGCAGGAGCCAAAAGTGGGGAAAGTTGTCAGAGAACAGATCAGAAGAGCTTTTAGTGCAGGGGTCCCCAACCACCACCACTCCAAACCCCCCACCACCCTGGGAGAGTGAGTGAACCTTTGTCCATATTTGCAGCTGCCCTAGCATCATCACTTCAGCTCCACTTCAAATCATCAGGCATTAGATTCTCATAGGAGCACTGGTCCCTAATGCCAAAAAGGCTGGGGACTGCTGCTCTATATGTTATTTTACATATATTAACTCATCTGCTTCTCGTCACTGCCTTGTGGATTCTGTTATTATTCCCATTTTACTCGCAAGAAAACTGAGGTACAGGGAAAGGTTAAATAACCTGCCTGATCTGTGCTCTGTCCACTACACTAAGCAAATGCATTACAGAGCCACCAAAACACTATATAGGTGTATGCCTCAGCTTCAGCAGATCCAGAAAATGCTTGGTTGACAAGTGGAAAGTAGGAGAGGTGGGGACCAGGGCCTTTGCTTTAGCTTTAGGCCAGGTGTGTGATAAAGGGAAAGTTTCTCTGTGGAGCATGTCTTTGCAACTTTTTCTTATTATTAAGGAGTTGAACATTGAGCACAATATTAGTCATCAATATTATTTGACTTTTAAACTTTTTGGAGGAAGGTTACATGGAAACAACAATCAAGAGTTAATTTGCTGTGACAGAACTAAACTAGTTACTAAAATGAAATTAAAATATTAACAAATAAGTCAGAGTGGGACTCTGGGCTGGGAGGGGGATGGAGGTGAGCAGGGGAGGGAGATGGAGATAGAGGTGGAGATGGGGGTAGGATGTTGAAATAAAGATTATCTTGATCACATGATTGAAAGAACCTTGAAATTACTTTTAGGCATTTGGTAGTAGAACTCATGGAAAATTGGGTAAACGTTTGTATTTGTAGTACATTGTTTATCTCAACCGCTTAAAATTTTCCTACTTCTGTGCTCATCACTCCACAAAGGTGGAATTATTTGGAAATTTTTAATAATAATTAGAGATTTGTTAGTCTCTTACTGTAATATTATCATGAGCAGCAGTAACTAACAGTAAAATTTATTCAGAACTTACTGTGTTCCCCCTATAATACCTGAGATATCTCATTTTATCTTCATAAAATCCCTTGAGATGGTTCATTACACTCTTTACTTTACATTTGAAGAAACTCAGGCTTGAAACACAAAGTTTCCTGTCCAAGTTCATAGAGCTAGCAACTGACTAAGCCAGGATGTAAACCAGGTAGTATGAATCCAGAACTCAGGCACTGAACCCTCTGTGCTATACAAGAAATTGATGGTGCCCTGAACCTCCCATTTTTTCCCCAACTTGGATTAGGGCTGTCTTGTCCACATACTATAGCATCAATTTTAGGAAAACCTTGTCTCTAGTTATTTGGGGGTTGGTTTGTGACAGAAAAGGTGAACCTAGTAAAAATATATAGTTCAGAGTATCTTAATGAAAGTAGAGAATCTTTCTATGTCTTTTTTACCTTCCCTGACTAGACCATTACAATTATTTCCTTACCTTTTGAATGCAAAATGTATCTGCACTTGTATAAACTTTGGTGTTCTAGATATTTATTAGCTGAAATTATAGTGAAGAAATTTTTGTTAGCCATAAGGAAGGCTCTTGGGACAGTGACTGAATATAACTATTACAGTGGTTTTTATCCATCCATCTCTTCAGTAATATGTACCTGCTGTGCTGGCTACTGGGGTACAAAAATTAAGAGATGCTATCTCTGATTTCATCACGTGGAGTTTGTAATCTGATGGGGAAAGCAGAAATTAAATAAGTTCACTGGAAATATTTAATTACTGTTAATTGGATTTTGGAAACTCTAATAAAATAGTAAATTGGTTAGACTAACTGGCTTTGAATGCTGGGAAATGGACTACTTACTGACTGGAAGTATGCCAGCTCTGCTAATAAGTGTAAAACCATAGACTTGAGGCACTGAAATAACTGAAAAGATAAGTATTAAAAAGACTGGTATCACAAAATATAGTTTAAAATGCTGGGTGTGTAGAAAAGAAAAATTGCAAATCTTAATATTTTCATTTTCTAAGCATTCAGATCGATTGTTTATTACTATATTATGAGTTATTATGAAACAGACACAAACACTTTTCATGGACAGCTTTGATTTGCAGACATGTGTCATAGCTCCCACTCGCACTTTTTGTTTCTGCTGAATTGGTCCGGAAACTCCACAGAGGAGACATTCTAAGGAAGACTGTGAGAACAGCAGCCCCAAGCCAGGAGGCTCTCCAAATCTAATTTTTTGTTAAAATTTTGTTTTTCCAAACCTAATCCAAAAGTAATAAAAGATATATTCAAGCATGTTCAAACCTTTATTAAAAGTTTTGTCTTCCATTTGATATTAAAACCGGGTGAAAGTTCTTAGATGACAGTTTTACTTTAAGCCTTAATCCATGGTAATTATTCCCCATGAGCTCATAGTGGATGAAATTCTGCTTCTACTCCAACTGTTTAAGTCCTTGGAAAATTCATAAAGTGAAATTTACACCCTGTTGGATTCTCAAAGGAATGTCTCTGTATTGCCCTGTGTTTATGTGGGCTGTGCTGTGGTGGCATGGTGATGGTATTGAATTTTCATTTCTGATATTTGTTTTCATAAACTCTTTGCTTTCTTTCTCACTGATATCCTTGCAGGCTCAGTTTGAACTTCAGACCTTTCATATCCGGGGTGAGCATGCAGTGATAACGGCCAGACTTGAAGAAACCATTGAAAATCTCAAACACGAGATAGAACACCGATGGCGAGGGGGGTGTGAAGAGATGAGAGATGTGTGTATCTCCACTGACGACGACTGCCTTCCAAAGACCTTCAGAAATGTGTGCATCCAGACAGACAGGGAGACTTTCCTCAAACCCTGCGAAAGTGAAAGCAAGACAACCAGAAGTAACCAAATAATACCCAAAAAGCTGAACATCTCCTCTTTAAGCCAACTCTCTCCCCTGAATGACAAAGATATCCATGCACCATTTCAGTCTGTGGAAAACATCTCTTCAAGTCCGCAGAAGGCATCACCTCCCCCTCCCGCACCACCCCTACCAGCAGCGATCCCTCCTCCTCCCCCACTGCCCACTGGACTTGTACCTTTGCCACCAGTACCTCCACCACCACCTGTGAGTGCTGGGCCACCACCACCTCCGCCACCTCCTCTGCCTCCCAGTGCGGGACCTCCCCCACCTCCTCCCCCACCACCACTGCCTAACTTACCTGCTCTGCCCAACAGTGGTGGGCTTCCTCCTGCTCCAACACCCCCAGGACTTGTGCCCCCACCTCCTCCTGGACTCTTCTTTGGAGTCAGCCCTTCTTCCAGCCAATGTCCTCGGAAGCCAGCCATTGAGCCCAGTTGTCCCATGAAACCTCTGTACTGGACTAGAATACAAATAAGTGATAAGAGGTAAGGCTCAACTTCCCTGGCCCATTCTCAGCTTTGCCTAAGTGATGCTTTATTCTTATCAGTTTAATATCTGCATTTAATCTCTCAAATGTGGTATAGTGAGTGCCCTGAATAAACAAAATTGGAGTGTTTTGGGGAGAATGTCTGTCCCCCTAGTTCTTGTCTGTGTTTTCTGTGGATTGATGCTGGGAGAATCGATACATTCAGTGTCAGATCCTTCTCTAAGATAACTGTTCCATTTTATAGACAAGAAAAGAGCTCAGATTTAAGTTAGAGCCTTTTCCCACATCCCTATAATTAGCAAGTAGTCTTAAAGACATTCAGCCTGAATCTATACTGTAGATTCACTGAAGATTTTTAGAATATCCATCTTATCTTTAGATGGTATCATCAATTTTATAATCTGGTTTCTAACAGGTATGTGTTATCAATCTCTCTCTTTCTTTTTTCTTTATTTTTTTTCTTTTCTTTCATTTAAAAGAACCAGACATAGCTGAGTCATTATTAGGTCTTCAGGTCAGAGAAGAATCTTAAACTATAAACTCTGTGCTTGGAATCTGGTTCCCAGAGCTGCTCAGTGCCCTCAAATCTTATACTTTGTTGTCCAATCGGAGAAAGTACCAGTGTGTGGATAGCTAAAAAGCACCTTGTTTTTGTATAGCTTGAGAGATGCTGAGTTGCTTCCTGACTGCTCTCTGTTTGAAGTTCATTTGCTTGCCAAGAACAGAAAATATGGAACACATTTTTTAAATTAAGTTTTTTGAACTATTTCACAAATCAAGATGTGGTGGTGAATTTTTCAATTTATATAACATTTTGCTTGGGGAAGGCAGGCTATTGAACACAATAACGTGCAATTCACAGGTATAAAACAACTGGAAATCACTGTAGGAGGAGGGGAGGATATCTTAAAACTAAGCATATGGCGAACTAAGTTGATTATGTACTTCATATTCGCCCCTTTCCTTTCGCAAAAAGTAAGGGCCAAGAGTTTATGTGGGGAAAATCCTGATTTTTAATGCTGATACCTTATGATTTCCCAAATGAGTAGTTAAAAAAAAATTGAGATGATCCTGAAATAGCTCCTGCTATTAGCTAAAGTATTAATCTTTCCCTTTTCCCATTTAAGACTCAGATGACATTTCCTAAGAAATAATTTCCCAGAATATTCATTTGGAGTTGTATTCTCTTATTAGTGTTCTCAAATTAATGTGCAGCCCTTTGAGGGTGATGAATCCAACCTGTCAGCCTTGGCGTAATGTGTTAGGACAGCACTCAGAGCTGTCCACACCTGTGTCTCAGTTCATTCCCCAGCATGCCTTCACTTCATTCCCCGAAAGGCTTCATGAGCAACCAAAATCACAGATCATAGCAGCAGTATAACAGTGCCTCTGGGAGATATGGGCCCTTTGCCCACTGTTCACAGTGGAGCAAAGCCAAGCTGCAGATAATCCTTGTCTGTGTTTTTCCTTCCTTACTTGGCCATTTTGAGAAAGCATATTCAATACCCAAGCTCTTATTAGTTTTACCGTAAATTTAGGGCTAAAGTTTTGAGCAAAACGAAAAGTAGATGAATGTACTTCTGTCCTTGACCTACGACATCAGGAGAGCCCCACTTGCCGAACATGTCAGCCTTGAACCTGACTTTGGGGGTGGGGAGAGGCTTTCCCTACTGTTGTGTGTGAAGACTGCAATGTGGGCACTTCCTGATGCACCACACATTTCATTTCTCATATTATGGGCATCTCAAAATGTTTTTGTACCTTGGAGCATGACTACTTCTTTTAAATTAAAATAGCCTAAAGATTCGATGTAGTGTTCATTTCTGGACAAAAATAAAATTATGTGGGATGCGTTATTTTAAAGGAAATGAAATGCCGTTTTAATATTTTGTACAAGCAGAAGGGTAAGCACTTTGTATAGTACACATGATAAATTTTGGTCTTGGTCTTCTGGGGAACCAGGAGTATAATACTAATTTCCTCTGCTTATATATATATAAACATTCACCTAGCTTCCTTTTCATTCATGTGAACTGATTTTTAACTTTTGACATTTTTTGCCTCCTTTGGGTGTTTGTTTTCTGGTTTCTAGAATAGGGAAGAGGCATTTAGTTACAGAAATAGAAATCCTCATCTACCTACTTTTTCAACTTTCTAATAAATATCTGTCTTCCTAGTGGATATGTTCTCCTCCTCCCTTCCCCTTCATTCCCCCACTTTCCCCTTCCTCCACCTGTCCCCTCCCACTCTTTCTTCTTTCCTCCTCCTTCTCCTATATTCCTCTTCCTCCTCCTCTGAGCCAGAATTATATGTTTAGTGGTCAGAAAAGAGTTGACCATAATGGCAGATGGTCCACTGTGAGTGAGTCTTTGTTACTGTCCCTCGAAATGCCAGTTACCACCAACTCAGTGAGAGATGGTATTCCAAACTTCTTTCAGTATTGGAAATGTATTTTCCCATAGAAACAATGTAAATGGTGATGAAGTGCTCACTCTGGCTGCCAAAGCCAGTTTACTCTGGAAAATGAATGAGTTATAGCATTAGTCAAACTGGCCTGAGCTCAGAGTCTTTGGAGCTGGGTCCAGGCACTACAGGTGCAGGAGATGGATCTGAACAGTCTGCATTAGGTATCATGTCACCTCCCTCTTTTGAAGTGCCCTCTCAGCTTCTCAGAGCCTTCACAAAGCCCAGATCAGGAGCCCTTAACAGGCTACCTGCTCCAACATTCCCAGGCTCTCTTCCATCAAGATCTCCCTTTCCAAGTGTTGATGAGATAAGTACTTAACATTAATGGTGTTTCTGTTTCAAATTGAAGTTGAGTGGCAGAGGGCAATGGCTGAGGAAGGAGCACATTAATGAATGAGTGTACTTCGTTAGAAATGTTTTAGTCCTTGTGTGATTTCACAGACATTCATTACACAATTATATGTTATAACTTACATATGTCACATATATACTCTTAAATGGCTCAACTATTATATTAGAAAAATTATAATTTTAAAAAAAGTAGAAGTAATTGTGGCCAGAACCAAAAGGTCATATTCCATAGGAAAGGCAGACATATAGTAAAATGTGTAGATGCAGATCTGAAAAGCCAGTTTTCCCAACTGTTTTGAATATGAAAATCATCTTTTAGTATCAAAAAATTTTGTGGGCCACTCCATATAATCCTTTAGTTTTCATTGACTGGGAAAACACATATTGAAAGAAAGATGAATACTTAAATATGAATCACAATATATACATATTTTTGAAAATAAATGTGTAGATTTTTTTTCTGTCTATGGGCACTAAAAGTGTTTAAAAATAAGACAAACTAATTTAAGAAAGTGGACATTTGGTCAAAACATGTTCTAACTGAAGGGAGTCTGGTCAGTAGTAACCCACTTGAGTCAGCTCTCAGAGACAGTTCTTCTGTCCCCGATTTTCCATATCTTCTTCCCTTTTTTTGTTTTAAAACTAAGGTGTCCCTGTTTTTTCAAAACAAAACAGCAGCCCCCCCCTCCCACCCGGCTGCTTTAGTTGAAATTCCAGTAGGGGCTGGTGCAATGGAGTTTTTTAGCTTGTTGTTATTGTCTATAGTGTTAGAGTAGGGTGTTATAAATCAAGTATTTCTAAATGAGCACAGCCTGTTCCTGTATTATGTGTCCTGCTGAGTTGACCTGAAAACCATGTTTAAAACCAGTAGAAAAAATCCAGAGTTCTTTTGGATCTCTCTCTCTCTCTCTCTCTCTCTCTCTCTCTCTCTCTCATTTTCTCTCTCTCTCTCTCTCTCTCTCTCTCTCTCTCTCTCTCTCTCTTTGGATTTCTTCGCCTTAGTACTCCATTTTCATTCTATTTAAAAATTACCCCTCTGTGTCTTAAAATTGATTATCTTTTAGCCTTTAATGGATGCCCATTTTTATCCATCATGGAAATGCCACAGATTAAGGGAGGAACAGCTTACATGGCCTCAACAGTCTGAATCTGAGGATTTCTTATCCCAAAGTTTCTCTAAATCTCTTTCTCTGTCTCTAATGACCATTCTGTTTTGGAAATGTGTATTTGCTTTACTGTTCTGTGGTATATTTTGACTTTAAAAAGTAACCCAAAAAGCTTTTCTCCAAGCTGTATTAGGGATTTCTCTGTGTATGTGTGTGTGTGTTTAATGAGTTAAAAAATGAATTACAGATTTTATTGTATTCTATTCTTTTCTGTTTTGGTTCTTAAGTATAACTTATCATTTTCTTTTTAAAGCCAAAGCACTACACCAACCTTATGGGATTCCTTAGAAGAACCTGATATTCGGGATCCTAGTGAATTTGAGTATTTATTCTCCAAAGACACAACTCAGCAGAAGAAAAAACCTCTGTCAGAGACTTATGAGAAAAAAAACAAGGTCAAAAAGGTATTGAGTGATTATAGTAATCATTGTAATTATATATATTTTTTTGTCATTCATGGGAATCCATTATGTGCTGCTGATTTGCTTTCCCTCTGTTTTCAAAAAAAATGTTTTGGAAGGTTTTGAGTCACAGATGACAAAAAGGAACCAATAGTTTGAGAATCTGTGCTTGCTATTGCAGTCCTATCATCTAAATTTTCAAAGTATTTTCTTAATTTAATCTGGAGTTTTTCAGCCATTCTATTGAAAAACTGGCCATTTGAATTTAATTAATAAAATTAACATAAAATAAAAAATTCAGTGTTACTAGCCACTTTTCAGTTTTGTTCTGTGATTGGTACTACCATATAGCACAGATAAAAAACATTCCTATCGTTACAGAAAGTTCTTTTGGCCAATACTGTTTAAACATCTAGGATATTTTGTTGAAAAAACAAACACAAAAAGTAAAAAACACAAAACCCAAAGATTCTTGTCCTGTGGCGCTTAGATTAACAATCAACATTAAAAACAAAACTTAACTCATGTGACAGAGCATATAAGGAGTATCAGTTTTGGCACTGTGGGGAGAGGGCTGCAGTTTTGAATAGAGTATTTAGGACAGTCCTCATTGACAAAACAAAGGTGACTTCTGAGGACTTAAAATCTGGCCTCCAGTCATCTTGTCAGAAAACAAGTTCAGGATCCTCAATCAGAGAGCTGTGAAGTTGAATTGTAGCTGTGTCATGCACTGGTTATGTGACCTAAGTCAAAGTTCTCCCACTCTGTGCCTCAATCCCCCAACCATAACGTGAGATGATGTCTGTTTGTACTGTTATTTTAAGTAATGATTAAGTAAGTTTTAGTGTCTGGTACACAGTCAGCCATCAACAAATGGTAACTACTCTCCATTTGCTACTGTTTGCTGCCACTGCAGTTATTTCTCTGAATTACTGTTTTGATAGTACCATGGATGATGTTAGTGTAAAGTACTTGCCATGTGAGTGTGGAGAGGTTGTCTTCCTTCATTAGACCATATTTTGCCTTTTCTATAAAAGAGGATTAGCAGTATCTGAGTCTGCCTAACCCACCAGGATGTTGTGGAATTCAAATATAAGAGGGTTTGAGGAAGTGTGTGTTGTAATATTGAACACTACGATCATCAACTCATTATTCTTAAATTATATAGTGGGGTTCATCCATTGGTTCATATCTCAAGTAATGTTATGATTATGAAATAAGCTCTGCCTTACAGGGGAAAAACATGGGAAAAGTCTGAATGCATCACATTCAGATTTTTCTACCGACTCAAATTATGAATGAAAATCACAAAGTTTTTCACCTCTCAAGTACACTGGAATTGTATTTTTGTGAAAAAAAAAGCGTAATCCCAATAATAAATTTCACAACTAATCTTTTAAGGGGACATATTGCATGGAACAATTTGAATTTTTTTTTCAAAATGATTAGTTCTAGGTAGGAAGTCAACTGATATACTATAAAATGTATTCCCATGCAGTTAGGTTCATATGAAATAGAAACAAGTGTGCTTTATAGGCTGGCTGGCCTTTCAAATACCATCTACAGAAGCAGAAGACTATAGTTTCCATACAAAAGGCAAAAGAAGAATATATTCCAAAGGTCACATCAATATTCCACTTTTTAGGAAGCCTTCTCTAACTAACCAGGAACTGTGTTAAATGCATTCTTATGCAATATCGTATTAAATTTAGCTTTGTTCTCTATTCACAGATTACTATTACTTCTTTTGTTTCTCTCTCTAGATGCTTAGTAACATGTTTCTTACTCATAAAAGTAATTATTTTTGTTTTGGTGAACAAATGTCTTTTAAACATCAAAGCATTTGGTTATTTATTATTTTTATCTTATAATTGTTGTCTATTTCACAAAAAGTTTTCACTAAGGCAGTTAGCACCTGATTTGTTTATTTATTTCACTGTCTGAGGGGGAACTCTTTAATCTGTCTGAACAGTTAAATTGTTGTTATCCCATATAATCTGCATCTTTGTAGTGTCTACTTTTTTATTTAAGTAGAAGCGAGAAGATAGGTCTACTGGACTTGATGGTCTTGAGACTGATTGGAATTTTCAGT
The DNA here is from genome assembly GCA_030015415.1 of Cynopterus sphinx. Classification (NCBI taxonomy): domain Eukaryota; kingdom Metazoa; phylum Chordata; class Mammalia; order Chiroptera; family Pteropodidae; genus Cynopterus; species Cynopterus sphinx. The sequence goes on from CM057384.1 coordinate 81,785,782, forward strand.
AGGCTTAATGGCCTACCTTTAAAGAAAACAACAAGCTGAATCAACACCAGATAACTCTAAGCCTGCCTCCTATAAGTCTTCCCTCCATGTCTGTGGTTAGATTTCCAGCATCAAGATGGATCCCTTGGTCTCTTCCAAGAGTCAGATGTTTGTTTTCTTTTCTCTTATAATAAAAATGAAAGTGAATTTTAGAGGTTGTGAGCAGCTGAGGAGTTTCAGCGTTAGGGCCAACTTCATCAATTTAACCGCAGAATGGTTCCCATACAAGATGACCAGGAAGACACATAGGTTTTCCCAAATAGGTCTTTTATAACAACCAAAGTGGAATATGTTTTGGAGATTGAAATATCCAGCATTCTGGATCTCAGCTGTAGGGGCTTAGCCAGCAATGAGACATACATGTGAACATCTCAAATGGATCTGATCTTCATCCCTCTCTTCATTCCAGTTGTTCCTAGTTCACAAATAATTGTCAGGATTCTGCTGAACTCAGATGCTAGTTTTTAGTTTTACATTCTGTACTAGATTTTAAAATTCCCATCAATGAACTGATTTAAAGCAAACAGATACATAGATTCTTAAACCGGGCAGGTAGCCTGTTTTATAATGTCATATAGTCTAAGAATTAGAAGGAACCTTACCATTCAGTAGCTTCACTTGGTACATGAGAAACTGAGACCTAGAAAGGCTAAATGACTTCTAGATTTTGCACACTTTTAACTGGGAAGACTCTGGAAATGTCAATCACTTGAGAGGAGGATGTACAAGAGCCTTATCATATTTGTTACCCCTTTTCTTAAATAGTAATTTATCACAGAGATGATAGTAACAACATTTACTAGGATGATCATTTTGATGTTTATAAATGAGAAGTAGACATTATTAAAGTCATCAACAAAATATAGTTACTCTTGTGCAAATCCCACATATTTTCTACATTGTAAAATTATCCAGTTTTCTTTAGAGACTTCCAATAGAAAGCCAAATCTTTGAATAAAAAGTTTTACATTTAACTCCGACAATAAAATACGTAGATTTAGAGATGTTTCCCTTTGATTCCATCAATATTTTGATTATTAGCTATAAATAAATACTAATTATGACAGATTTGTGTTGGCCACTCAGGCATGTGCCAACCTCATTTGTAACACCAGACCACTCTGCCACTACAAACATAGCAATCACCAAATTAAGAACCAGAGTTCAAAACATCAGGTCTCGTTGGCACCACCAACCCTTAGTACTGTCTCTTAGTTTTTTGCTCTTTGATAACCTTTAGAGCAAATCCTTTAACTTTCCCACAATGATTTCTTCTCTGTAAAATGAAGAATAACAGCTCTTTACAGTAGGGTTGTTAGGAGGGTAAAACAAAATCATGGTTATGAAAGCACTTTAAGTATTCTCTGGAACTATGTATTAATCTCTTAGTTTCTGAACCAACATGAAAGCTTCACAAAGAAATTCTTGAACATCTTTGATTTCCACAAAGTGTTTTTGTTTTTGTTTTGCTGGGGGGAGGGGATGTCCTGAAAACATTAGTATGTCCATTCTTAAAACTATTTGCAAATGGTGATCTCTACACCATTCTTGTTTTTCAATATTTATAGATTTCCACAGCTTCCTCTAATGATATATTTTAGTAGTTAATCTTACATTGGTTTAAATGACCTGTAAAATAAGAGTTTCCATTTTCAATATGCCTATATTTACACTGCCTGTAAATTACATTTGTTTGTGGAAAGGTAGGTTAGCACCTTGACAGAGAGCCAAAAATCCTATCTTTATTTTCTGAGATTCTTTTCTTCTGGTGCCTGTCAAGGAAGTAGCCACTCTGATAAACTTTCCAATTGCTTTCTAAACTTGCCCAACAACTTTTAGAAAATCAGCATGACCTGCCTCCTTGAAATGTCACAATCTCACTTTGAATCATAAATAATCTCTGTGCTTGTTCCCTTCTCTGTAAAATGTATAAAATCATTCCTCTTCTTCTGCTATTTTGATAGATACTTGTTAAGAATAATGAAATAATGGCTCTTCCCTGAGTGCTTTATTGGGAGGGGAGTCTGGGGGGGAGGGTTTGTGACATTTCAGCAGACACTAGTCTGTTGAAACATCCTGGAGCCAAAAGTCATCAGTTGTAATTTGGTCACTTTGGCGAGGATCATAGCTGTAATTCTCAAATTCCAGACTTGGTGTCTCAGTTTAGTGAGATGGGGAGAAGGGTGGAAGGAGAACATGGTTTGGAAGCCTGAATGTAAATTTATTGGGTTCATAATCTGTTGCCTTCCAAGTTTACATAATTTCAGCTTTTGTGTACAAAGATCATTTCTCTGGCTGCCTTGGTGTAAGGTATATGCATTATTTTTCACCCCCAGGAATGGGGATGAATTTGTAAAACCTTTATATTTCTCATGTGTTTGTAAAATGAGCAGGGAGTTTAGAGGCTATCATCTATAGAAATGAGTGAGATAAATTGACCCTATGGTGATTGCATTAATATATGACCTTGAGGTCATTCATTAGTATTATGTCGAGTCCTAGAATAGTAGCTGAAATGATCAGGGCCTTCCTGTCCTTCAGCTTAAAGGCCCCAGAATGGTCTAGTATACTGAAAGCAAACAGGAGCTTTTAGTTCTTGACAGGCACCAGTTTACAAAAATTCTGCCTTGTAAATTTTATTTGGAAATCAGATGACCCAAAAAGTTAAGTTGTACTATTACTTTATTTACTTATTGGGGAGGGGAAAAAAGGTGTCTAGAATTTCTCAAATATGAATATAAATGATTCTTTCAGAATGTTGAATCTGAGTATTATTTTTGGAATTCAACACTGTTTCTCTTGTTGGCTGTTAAACAGTAACTTAATCTGGACTTGCACCTCTGGCTAGCTGCAGTATCATTAGGATGCTCATTACCTGCCCCAAACCACAAGAGGGCACCTCAGAATGCTGAGCTATAAAGCCAAATTATCTTCGATTCCAGAGCACTGAGAAATGGAACCTACAAGAGAGTAACTGCCCCTCTGTACCCTCTTTAGTCTTGTTAAATCACTTTATTGTGGCTTATGAGGCCAAATTTCACAGCAAACTATCCACCCAAAATATTGGGAGCCAAATGCATATTAGAACGGCTTGTAGGAATTAGTAGAATAGAAATCATTAGTGGGCACAGTTCCTGCGCTTAGAATGAATGATTGCAGTATAAAAATTTATGAAGTATATACTTAGCCCCTTTGGGACTGTTTCTGGAATCATCTATACACACACACACACACACACACACACACACACACGCGCGCGCACGCGCGCGCGCACACAGAGTGCGAGAGAGTGAGCTTACAGCTTTTTAAACTTCCATATCTAAAGGGAGTGAAGATTTGTTTGAATATACATTTGGGGTTATCTAATTAGAAAATGAAGGACTATTTTAAGGACGAGGTATTATGACGTAGGCTGTCAGAGGAACATTATAAATATGTGCATTTTTAAAAAGTACAATCCTTTCCTTCTAGTTGAGGAAAATTTTGAAGTCTTGCCTGTCTTTTCCTGGACCTCTTGCATTTATGGTTATCACAGGGCCTTCTCTAAGACCGTGACATGGGCCAGGGCTAGACAGTATTTCGAAGGTGAGTGCAAGTGTTGGTGCTTTGATCGTGGTAGGGACTCCTCTGGCCTCCAGTTCTAAGCTTGGAAGTACGTGAGGTAACAAGAATAGACAACAATCTTATGTGTGTACTTAAGCCACAAACTCAGGTCGCAGAGATATTTTTGCAGCTGAACTCAAATGTTTTACAAAGTTCCAACATCTCCAGTATTTACAAAGGTCAAAACAGACCCTGCACATATTAATGTTCTCATGGGCATATGCTTAATCTATACCTGTTGGCTCTGACCGTAACCAACTATTTAATATTGGGCAAGTCTCTTAAATTTTCTAAGTCTCATGTCTTTCATCAGTCAAAAGATGAGAATTTCAGATGAATTCCAACAGTCTGGTTATTACTTCTACTTTACAAATGAGGGAACACTTAAGACTGAACAACTTTTGTTTTATTTATTCGAGGGTAGACGGACAAGGGATTCACATATGACCCATCATCTCAGCCCTCAGATCCAGGCACAATCTGATAGGTCAAGCTGCCTGATACTGTCAGCACCATGTTGTATGAGTCATGAATATGTGGGAGCTCAGAGAATAGTTGTTAGGATTTTAATAAAACCTGGTCTTAAGACATAAATACATTGGAGAATTATATTAAACCAACTTTCTTTATGTACTGGGATACTGAAGGACTGGAAATACAATGGGGAAGACAGCAATGGAAAGGCACTGGAGAGCTTGTCTGGAAGGTAACTAGTAGTTAGCTGCTGATCATCTAGCCATGTAACCTCTCTGGCCTTCTATAACTGTAATGGCATCTAGAGTGGATGTTTTAAAAGATGCTTTCCAGATGCAACATATCTGTATAATATCTGTATGTGGCCTCTTGCAAGCATACATTTTTAAAACTGAGTATAGACAAGTGTGTGAGTAGAATGAAACTGAATTTGGACCTTGCTTTGTCAGTAAGTAACATGGGATACACTACAAACCACCCTCACAACCACAATGTTTCTTCTTTCAAAGATGCAATATTTCCCTTCTCACACTTGTCTCTACTTAACAAAAAAATGCATTTGGTGGCAGCAGCCATTATTCAAGCTGGCCAGCCTCCTTTCGATTGTGTGGTCCTTTACCATTTTCCTCTCCATCTCTCAGAGTTTTCAGGTTCCAGAGGCTAAGCCAGGAGTTCAGGTTACAGCAGACAAAAATGTCCACGTGTTTCGTAGGACAGTCTGGCTTAACCCCAGTACTGTGGCCACACTTCCAATTTTTGATAACATACCTTTTGGCCCAGAGCTTGATTTCATTTGGGCCTGACCTGATTTCTCTCCAGCTGAGGCTAATTTGCATGGCTGTAAACACGGGCCATACAAAGCTCACCAACTGTGATAAAAGCAAAGGAAACCTGAGACCACTGGAAACTCAAAAATCCGCCTTCTGTATCTGAGCCTGACTCTGAATCACGCCTCAACCCAGGAGGCTGCCAGCATGCAGCAGCTAAAGAAATGTTATTCTGATTGATCTGATTAGGGCAGCAAGGTTAGCCATGGTCAATTTACAAAGACAGTATAAGAAGAAATCATGTGTGTAGGCATGTTATGGGTCAGCGAGGCCCCTGCCAGAAGTTATGAAAAGCCACAGCTCTGCCAGGACCATTATCAGATCTCCTCAGTGGGGTACAAATGGGATTGGAGGGTTAGGGGCCCCTCCAGTAGAATGAATGACAAAAGGGACTGGACTGGGAAGAGCTAGGGAGTCATGCCTGCTTCTAGCTGGATTCTTTAGCTGCAGAACCTCTCATGTGTAAGAGTTGGGGAGACTAGGAGTTCCCCGGGTCAGGGTGGGGAGGACTGCCTTTAGTTCCTCATTGTGTTGGAAGGAGATGGTGGAAAGCCTGGTTTGAAAAAGGACTTAAGGCTGTAGACTGACCTACAGAAAGCAGCCAGATGGAACCTATTGGGCGTTTTGATCCCTTCCTTCACCAGAAGAGTGGTTTAATTGGGATCTGGCTCCAGGCCCTGGTTACTAAATAACCTGAGTTTTAACGTTTTCATTTTCATTAATTAACTTTTATGCTTGTTACCTTATTAGTCACATTAGGCATTTTGCATGTGCAAAATATCCTGGGAGGTGAGAAGGGGGGGTCTTTAAAAACAGTATAGAGCTGCAAGTACCAGGGGGTTAATTCACGACCTAATTATCACATCACTTTTTACTCTCTTGTTGACTCTGTTGTACAACTTCCTTAGTTTACAACAAGACAAAAACTTTTAAACTTTGCTTTCAAATGGTTATTTCATTCATATTGATTCTGAAGATTTTTGGATCCTCCACTTGGGGTGTGGTTCTCTTCTTCCCTTTCAGTTCAGGAACATAAATGTTACAACACTGAGATAAAGTACACTAATTAACAAAGATTTTTTTTTTTTTTTTTTTTTAAGATGAAGCCAACTGAAAGCCACTGTTGCTTGAGCTGGGGTTTATTATAAGTAGTTCATTCTGTACTATAATCATCTTACTAATAGGAAAAAATGAGACATTGAGAGTGTTGATTAGAGAAGAATGTGATTCAGAATGTATCAGCAAAATGCCTAAAGCATATGATGTTTGGAATGATTTAGTAAGACTGGAGAAGCGGGTCATGTGATGCTTTTGTTGTGTATTATATATACTCTTTGGGTGTGGAGATGTCTGAACAATTCAGCCCTGTAGGACACAGCCTTTTTGTTCCACAAAAAAAAAAAAAAAAGGATGAACCTCTCCGGCTGAAGGCACACAGAGAAGGAGGTAGGACTCAGACCTCAGACCAGCACAGGGAGTTCACACCTATCAACTAAGATCTTGGTGTTTGCCTCAGCCACCAGGAAGCCAGTGACAGGGCTGTAGTAGAGGCCTGACAAGCTTCTTCCTCCAACATGCCCTGTGCACCAAGAGTCACTAGTCTAATGATGGAAGGTGAGAGTATCACTGTTGGGTCTGATCAGAGTTTGGTGTCACTCCAATGGCAGGGGGAGGGAGAACAATGGGACAGAAGTCTAACTAGCATTTTCTCTCAGGTTCTTATCCAAGTAATAGTGAAGAATCACAGGTCATTGAGATTGAATAGTTTTATTAAAAATATATTTTAGAAAGTTAAAGAATGCCCCAAGGAGGTCCCAGCACTGTAACCATAATAACCAACAAAAAGGATCCAAACGAGCAAAAAGAGCAAAAAGGCCCCAGAAGTGGGAATGTCTGCCTTATATTTGGGCCATGATGGAGTGTTTCCAAAGTCGTTCCTAGGTGATTAGCAAGTGGGGTCATTTTGACTGACACCTGGCTGCTATATAACTTTGCCTAGTGTTCATGTGCTTTCCCAGAATACAGTCTAATTAGATTCATGAACTTCCAGGCATAAACATAGTATTATAATGAAGCTTAAATTGTAGGTAAATTAGAGTACTGCCTTCTGTGCAGGTGTCTGTAGCCAGATTAGGCCAGCTAAGACTATGACTCTCCTGTCCTTTGTCTCTGGGGTTACAGGAGGAATTCTCTAACTACAATACGTGTTCTTTGGGCTGTCCCTAGGTTTGACTCCTGTTCCTTCATTTCCTCTGTCCCTCGTCTGACTAGCTACCTAACAATTGTATAGTGGTTCAACAGGGGGTTCTGGAAACCACAGAGGCCTGGCTCTTTCTTTCCAAGTCAACACTTTATCCATAGGGCAAGTCCCTTCATCTCTCTTACGACTCCTCTGTACAGTTCCATTATCTGTAAAGTGAGAATAATAAAAGTACCTACTTCCAAAAGTAATTATGAGAATTAAAATAACCTTTGTAAAGTGTTTAACTTTGTGCCTGACTCAGAAATGTTTGTCACCACTACCATTTTATCCTTACCGTCATCATTACCATCAGGAGCAGTAAAGAATAAGGCAAAGGGAAAATCCTCTAATGTCACCCTTAAAGGAGAACAGAGGTTGGATTCTAACTAGAAGCCTCATTTCTTATTCAGTGATAGCTACCTGAGCTCCTTTTTACCCTGTCATTTCTTTGTGTGTGTATTACTGGGACACAACTATGTAATTAAAGCAGATGAATTTAAGCTAGATGCTCAGAGATGAATATCCTCAAGGTGTGCCTAGAGAAAGCCATTTTAGTACTATTAATATCTATGGTACAATTTTAAGTGTGCCAGCTGTTAGACAACATAATATAGTCTCTTAAATCCTTTAAGAACATGATAGACTATAAATAAATAAATTTAAACATGTAGCCGATTTAAGTGATGATGAAACTCTTTAAGTATGATATATTAGGTTATCTAGATTAATAATGAAATATACAATTAACTATTATGCTTTCTTAATTTTTATCAACATGATACATGGATATAATTTAAAATTCAAGAAGAATTAAAAGACTTAAGAAAAAATGAAGGTCCTGTAAATATCTAGAAATTTCAAGCAATTTTTCATACAGATGATAGCCTCTAATCAAAATGAAATCATTAGAAATATATATATCAATAACAAAAAATACAACCTAAATATGTCCATAACATAAACCGCTTTGCCTTTTAAAATTTACTCTCACACCTGTAAATAATTCATAGATCAGGAAAGAAATTATGATGAGATTCAGAAAACACTTATAACTCAAAAAATAAAAATACTGATTGTCAAAACTCATATGATATAGCTAAACTGTATGGTCTTAGTGATTATATTAGAAAAGAAAAGGGTCAAAAATAAATTAAGTTTCAAAAATTAATAGCTAGGAGGAAAAAACAAACCAAAGAAATTAGAAGGAAATGTTAGGTTGCATGACAAGAAAAGCCATTTTTGTAGGTCAAACATGATCAAATATTTATAATTTTATATGGTTCAACCTAATACACTTTAAAAGAAGAAAATAAAAATTATTTAAAAATTAAATACAGTAGAGAATATCAATAAAATCAAAAGTTTGTTCTTTGAAAACTAATAAAATGGCCTTGGTAAAATTGATATCTGTTTTGATTGAACATGGATATAATTTTAATAATCACAGTGAAAGACGGTATCTCCTTAAACTTCTTTGTAGGTAAAAGAGTTGGAGAAATTACATTTTGAGCTTCCCGTTAGGTATAAAATTGCAATAGTTAATATTTTTTAAATGAATAGCTTAAAATAAGGTCTATGGTATATTTTAATAATTTGACTTAAATTGTATTATTTAGAATTACCTTTTATATTTAGATATAAAATAAAATTTAAAATATATTAAGAATCCCAAAAGCTCTTTTATTGATTGCTTAATTTTTTAAAGAGAATTTTTGCATTAAAAAATTAATACTTATCTAACACTTTGAGCATTTACCTTGTTTACAGTTAACAGTCATGTTAAGCAGTATATTAACTGTTAATTTGAGGCATACCGTGTACAGGGGAACGTTCTTAGTCCTATGTCATACACTAAATTGATAATTATTATTTCTAGCCCCCTTTTATAATTGTAGCATGTGTTATTCTCAAAGAATAGGAATAAAATAAGAAACTGAAATATTTAAATTACATCTAGATTTATTTGATGATTCCGAAGTTATCTCAGCATTTTGCACTGTTCTGAGGTGATCGTGTGCTGGTTATAAAGATTTCTGGTTGGAGGAATGCTGGATATATCTGTTCCTTTGGTGTATTTGATTGCACTTAAATAAATACAGGACAAATGTGAAAAAAAATTGACAAACTTTCAACAAGATTGAGCAAAACAAACATATAATAATATTAGGAAAGTAAAAGTGAATGTGATTACAGGTGCAATAGAAATGTATAAGAGAATACCATGAGTGAATGTTTGTAAATAAATGGAAATCAAATGAAATAACTTCCTAGAAAAATATAAATTACCAAAATAGTCAAGAAAAAATAGAACACCTGAATATTCTGTAAATGTTAACAAAATTAGATCAGTAGTTTAAAATCTTCCCACAAAATATAAATCCTAGATGATTTTATTACGCCATACACTTCCTTCTTACACAAAATAGAAACTAGAAAATGATGTTACACTCAAAGCTAGTATATAGCCTTTATAATACCACCAGACAAGGACAGGAAATGAAAGAAAAATTACACGCCAATTTTTCTCATGAATCATTTGAAGATCCTAAACAGATTATTAGCAAACCGAATTCAGCAATGTCTAAAATATTACTGTATTGAAAGCATTAAAATAGTACTAAATAAAACGAGAGACATAGTCTCTTCATGTATAGGAGAACCAAGATATCAGTTAATCCCAAATTGATTTCTAGTTTCAAAGTAATTTCAATCAAAATGTAAGTAGGGTTACGTGGACTTTGAAAGGTTATTTGTATGGAAGAGCAAAGTTTCAAAAATAACTTTAAAAACAATCAAATCACAAAAGAATGATTTCTTTAGTCTGACGTTAAAAACATGACAGCCTAAAAATTTTATGGAATCATAAATTTGTGGCAAAATTACTTTTTAAAGCAAGGGAAGAATAAACATAAAATTCAGAAAAATAAAAAAAACTCTGATAAGAAAAAATAGATAGGATTCTATTATTCTACCTTGTCAATAAAAACTAAGTAATAGGTAGTAAAGTAGCTATAGTGTGATAATAATTGCATATAAAAACAAAACAAAACAAAACAAAACAAAGGTCAATGAAAAGAATAGAGGGTTTAGAAGCAGATTCTTACATACATGGAAACTAATATATGACAAATGTGGTACCTCAGGTCAGTGGAGAAATTATTTAAAAAAATATTTTATTTTAAATCAAGATATATGTGGCCCAAAGGAAAGAAAACAGGTTCTACCCTCACATTATGAATAAAAATGAATTCCAGATGTATCAAGCACATGAATGAGATAGGAAAAAGTTGATAGTTTAAGAAAATAATATGGGAGCATATCTTTAACCTCATATGGAAAGACTCAAAAAGCATAAGTCAAATAAGAAATATGTACATAAAAATAAAGTTGCATTAAAATTTAAAAACTTACCAAAAGATAACACAAAGGGTATGAAAAGATAAGCCACATGCTTGGAGAAGACATTTGTAACATAAATAACTGAAGAATTCCTATCTAAAATATAGGTAAAATTCTTACCAATCAATAAGAAAATGGTCATCTTCCAATAGAAAGGCAAAAAATATGAACAGCCTTGTCATGGAATGAATGGTCAATAAACGTAAAAAGATAAGGCAGCAACTAGGAAATACAGAGATGCCATTTTAAACCAATCAGCTTGGCAAAAATTGAAAAGTGCAACTAAAATATTGAGAGTCGTATTGGATGTCAAGTAGTAGGAACTCTCATTGCTTCTAAGGGGAAGGTCAGTTGTCCCATACACTTGGAAAACAATTTGGCTTTTTCTAGTTCATGTGAACATGTGTACACCCTCTGCTCAAACATTTGTACCTTTGTACTAAGCAACTCATATGGGAATGTTTGTAAAAGCTTTGTTTGTAATAGCAAAAATCTGAAAATGACAACAATGTTCATTATTAGAGTGGATAAATGGACAGAAGTAAAGCCACATACTAGAATATTATACAGCTTTGAAAAATAGTCAACTGCAGCTACACCGATGATGCATAAACATGATGTTAAGTATAAAATATGTCACAAAAGAATGAGTCCGTTGGTCTGAAGTTCAAAAACATGAAAAGCCAAAGAAGTTTATGGAATCATCCATTTGTAGCAAAAAACTTTTTTAAAGCAAAAGAATAATAAACATAAAATTCAGAAGACTATTTCCTTTGGAAAAAAATTGTTGAGGAAGATAGCCTTCGAAGGTATTAGTAGTTCTCACTTTCTTAAGGGATGTATGTGAGTACATCGCTTATTTTTGGCATTTTTAAAACTATATAAGCATACATGTGCTATTAAATTATCTGAGATTTCTCAGCTTTTAAAAGGAAAATAAAAAGTTCCCATTTCCCCCCATCCCATTCTCACTTTGACCCACAGAGGCATCAGATTTCAGCACTCTGAACTCTCTCTCTGGTATGTTTTCTGTTGTCTATTGCTTCTACAATTTTAGACAGTTACCGTGGAATTCCCATTTTGGCAGACAAGGGTTTTTATATTTCAGAGTTATATTTTAATTTATAAAAGTTCATTTTACTCTTTTTAAAATTTAAGTTTATAAATTATAGTTTCTTTATGTTTTTTCTGCTTACTACTTTCCTTACTACAGAAGGAAAGGAACTTCTTCCTTTTTAATACACATATATGTTGTTGATTTTGACCTCCATATTACATGGTAGAGGGTTTTTCAAGTATTTGGTGATTCTTGGCTACTATTTTCTATATTAGATCGAGACATGATAAACATGTGTGGAAGCTCAGTATACATGGACAAGGTTTACCCAGTGGTGGATCTCACAGTGGGGTAAACAATGCAGACCAGTAATTTCATTCGGGTCCCCCCCAAATGGTAGGACATGTTTGTCTTTGCTCTTAGACTGATCAGTTTTTCCAGACAGAATTTCTCCAGGCACCTGACTGGGGGCTCAGGTTGTCAGCCTGACTGCTAGTGTTCTAAGAGAGAAGCCCAGAAAGGGTGTGGAATTTTTAATAATTCCTCTATTTTAGCATAAGACCTCAATGCCATCCACTGTGTGCCCGATGTCCATGAGTCCTAAGTCTGTCCGGTTGATTTTTTCTTGAAACTATACTTCCTGATCATGATAGGTAGGATTATATATCCAGTATGTAACTGCCTATAGACTGGCTTTTAAATAATCACCTTATATTTTGTTCCCACTTCACCCTTGCCTTCTCAAGCACATGATGCACCTACTTTGTGTGTGTCTGAGGTTCTGCCTTTCTCTGCAGACAATTAGGTTTTTCCTTCCATCACTCTGCCATAGAATTTACCACTATTTTGTCTACTTCTGCATTCACATTTTGTTTTGAAATTAAAGGGGTCTACTAGTTTCACTGAAGATAAATTTTGTGTTTCAGATCTTTAGTCTTATAATTTGGGTTGATTTTACAGGAGAAAAGAAGTGAACAGGACTTTACTCTGCTAGCTTAAAACTCAAAGTGGTTTAGATTTTCACTTCTTAGAGGTGATTGCCTTGTTGCAACGTGACTGATGAAGTGTGTATATCCTTGCTGAAAAGAGATTTATTTCAAAGGAAGGGACCCAGAATTGGTAGTCATATCAGGGTGACTCTGCATAAATTACCAACCATGTGTTTACTGCACTTGTCCATTTGAGAGAACCTCAGGGTATGTATATTCATGATTCCAGTCAGAAAAGATGAAGGGGCTCACTCTTCACGGATGATGGTGAGTAAATATTTTGGGTCATTATGTTATTCCATTCACATGGTTGACTGAAGAATAGAATATAATGTATGCTCACTTTCTATGATGAATGTGCTATGAAAGTAAGAAGGATAATAAAGACTAATTATAAGGGAAATGTGCTGGGTTATATACCGTAAGCCCTAACAGAATCTTGTAGCAATTTAAAAATACGTATATACAGTGCTCTTTCATCTTTCTTTTCTTACTAACATTTCCTGGAATTGTCATTTTATGTTTATGGAAGGAACTTAGTCTACCAAAAGTGATGTGGTACTTATGTCAACTGTTGTTAGCCAGAAAATTAACAGAGTAGAAGGACTTAGGTTATAAATAGTGTACGTTTTAGCAATGACTACAAATTAAGACTGTGTGTAAGGTTGTTCTAGGTGAAGTATGTCCATAAAAGGAACAAGTAAAGTAGTAAGTAGCCTTTGGTATCTTTAAAGAAGGAAGTGTTTCTCTTTGAATTTTGTCTTAGTTTTTGCCATCTAGTGGCTTGAGGCCCTAATGCTAGGAGTACCCACTGTCACTAGCTTTTCACCTTTGAAACAGGAGTGGGAAAAAGCCAGGTAATTTGCATCATGGTACACTCTAAATCAAAGGCCATCCATCATTTCTGATATCTTGAATGCAATGATTATCATATCAAAGACATACGATGACATTGAAGATAATAACTTTTCTGTTGCCCATTATCTCTAACCAGCTTGGAGTAATTATTAGCATGTGTTCTTTTCAAAAGCCTGACACTCTAAGTTTTGGAGAGAAAAGCCCTATTTGAGCCACCAAGAATATACATGAGACTAGGTTCAACGTCTTAATATTAAATGAGAAATTATATCGATAAGACAGGAAGTCCAAAGGTCATAAACTTTTTAATCTAGAATCCTCAGGGCAATATGGCTCTCTGTGCATCTGGGATTAGCCTTATATGAGAGAGCCATCTTCCTTGACTGAGCACATAGCTTTAGAGAAGACTCCATGTTACTGGATAGAGAAAGGGGCACATTTCTAGCCATAGCCAAAAAAGCTCTGGGAATTAGTGATTATATAAATATACAGTCATACATATATATCAGGTACCATACTCAAATGCCAATAGTCGTAAGCAAACTAATACATTCATTTGTAGTGACCTGGCTACTCAGAGTATGGTCCAAAGACCAGCAGCTTAAGTATCACTTGGTAGCTTATTAGAAATATAAGAATCTAGGTCCCTGTATTATTTTCCTAGGCCACCTCCAAAACTGGTAACTAAAAATAACAAGTATTATTGTATCAGTTCTAGAGACTAGAAGTCTCAAATCAAGGTATTGGCAGAGCCATGCTCCCTCTGAAGCTGGGAGGGGCATCTTTCTCTTCTTCCTATCTTCTGGTGGTTTGCTGGCAGTCGCTGATATTCCTTGACCTTTAGCTACATGACTCCAGTCTCTGCCTTCATCATCACTTGGCATTCTTCCTCACTTCATGTCTTCACATGGCCATCTTATAAGGTCATTAGCCATGTCGAATTCGGGGCCCACCTGACCCCACTATGACCTCATTGTAAGTAATTACACATGCAATGATCATCTTTCCAAATAAGGCCACATTCTGAGGTCCTGGAAGTTAGGACTTCAACATATCTTTTTTTTTTTTTTTTTTTTTCAGGAGGAATACAAATAAATCCAAAAGAGGTCCCATGCCATTTCTGGTAAATGAGAATCTGTATTTTTAATGAGGTCTGGTACTTTATATACACTCAAAACTTCTAGAGGATATCACACAAATTCTTATTTGTCTTAAACTATAGACAACTTTCTAGTGCCTCCACCAAACTCTAAGGGCTTTGCCTACAGTATGTAGGTGTATGTTTGCTGTGAATGTTTCCCATGCAATTTAAGAGTAATGGAGAGAAAGTGTTCACTTTTCTCCTCATCGCTATATCCAGTAGTATAAGAAAAAAACCAAGGGAACATGTGCTCTACCAGTCGTTGGGTGGTGGGACAGGAGGAATTGAAAGTTAGATTGTAATTTGGAAATTTAAATCAAAAGAAGAGCAGTAAAACACTACTCACAGATCCTGCGGCATCATGCCTCTGGTATATCTTTGAGTGGTGAGCCTCTAAACTCTCATCTCTCCTAAAACAGAAGTAAATAAATTCTGCACCCTGCTGTTAAAGGCTGAATTACACATGTGGAAGAAGTTCTTGGCCTTGGGAAAGTTGAGCCATGATAGTTGGAGGCAAACTGAAGATATAGAATTCAATTTTTTGGAGTTATCCTGATGTTGTTAACTTCTGTTCCAAAGATAGGCCCTATTTCCTCTCACTTTTTTTAGCACTCACACCATCAAATTGAAAAGCAGAATCTTGGACAGTGGGCCTGTGCTTTGTATTGTTTTGTTTTATATTTTTCCACACGTTAGATCTTTTCATAGATGTTTCCTTTTTCATTTTTTTTTCTGCCATGCAACCCTCTATCCAGTTTCTTCTCACCAGATTTTAGTGATTTAGAATTGTTTCATGATTACTACAAGAAAGCACTCTTTAAGGGGTGTTGAGGTCTAAGCAATAATAGGATGATGTTTCTTATCTGTACTTTTGTGTGGAGGTAGTTTGGGTCTAAACACAGGCCAATGAGTGCTCTGATATCTTTTGGTCATTTTCTCTCCTAAGTCTCTAATTGATGAGAAAGTAGGTATGATTTTGTTTTGGAGTTTGTTTTATACATGACACAAAAACTCTAAAACCATCAGGATTATCTCCTGCCCACATTTCTATCTCTCTTGATTCCATAGTACCCTCTACTCCCTGCCCAGACACAGCCTTGCCTGCTGTGGCCTTCTCTTCCTTTGCTTTTTGAGCTGAATCCAATAGTCTGAAAACCAATAAAAAGGTTTTTCTGTCTCATCAGTAAGGGAACGGGATGCCAAGTATGTTCTCAGACACGGGACAGGGTGACAATTTGCCTTTTCACATTTCTTGGTGAAGAGCCTAAATCCTTAAAGTAAACTTCATCTGAGCAATTTTATGTGTCCCCAAAAATAAGGCCATGGAAGAGATTCAGACCTAACAGTTTGACAAAACAGTGAAGCTTAGTTTGCCTTTAAATATTTAATGAAACAGATAATCAGGCTGCATGTAAAAAGCTTATTTTAATAGCATTATTCAGGCTAATTGATGGAGGCCACTACCCAGAACCATACCTTGCCACAATGGCCATTAGTACCAAGGACTTGTTTGTACCAAGTCAGGTGACATTTCATAACTCTTTTGGGTGTGGTGCCAAAGAGTGCCAGGGAATAGAGCATGCGAGAAGAAGGGAACAAGAAAGCTGAGTCAGCATTTATCTTCCTGGGTACCAGCCAAGAAACAATTGTATGTTTCCAAAGAAGCACTTACTCTCCATGAGGAGAGATAGCAAGATAACTGCCGACTCTGGTTCTTCCATTCCCCTCCAGCTGGCTCTCGCTCCTGGCACTGGCTGGGAGGGATAGTTGCTTACCTGTCTCACCTCTGGTCACTGCTATACTAGAAATGGCAGGGAGGGCACAAGAATAGCCATACAGTGGTGTGTGTGTCTGTGTATAGGGCTTGCATCTGTGGGCTACTACGCCTCATGGCCTTGTATCATCTTATGTTACTTCTTGAAATTTTTGCTGGGTAATTCTCACTCTGTTTTCCAAATTAGATTTCTATTATAGAATAAAGATATCCAATTTGGGGTATGTAACTGGGTGACAGTTAAATGAGAGTAAAATTAAAATCTAGAGATCCCCTGGTACCCCCAAGAAGGCATTGCTCTCTAAGCCAGCCAAGGTCAGACCCCATACTAACTTACATTTATGATCTGGAGGTATCTAGAGCAAATTATCAACTCAATCATCAAGAGCTTATAGCCCTTAGGTGGCTTCCTTGATATCTACCTCTCTAATAGTATTCTACCTACTTTCCAACCTAGTCTACCAGAATGTCTTTAAGATAAATGCCACAGTCATTATAAAAGCACCTCGATTCCTTTGGGAGCCAGTGACTTAGAAATGCAAAGGATTGCTCTTGAGAAGACAGGCTGACTCATCATCAGTAGCACATGTGCTTTACTCAGCACCTTTATGTCTGTAGTTTTGTCAAGTAGTGGCATTCAGTGAGTGTTGATATGAAGCACAAGGAAAAGATATTGCCAGTCTGAAGGCACAGAAATATAAATAGCATTTTTCAGAATTTTGTTTTGGAGTGTCAGATTGTCTGCTCTTTGTGTATTTTCCACTGTGGTGTTTGATCTCCCTGAGAGATGCAAACCATGTACTCATTTGTTTATATAGTCAAAAATGGCCACTTACTTGGATATTTTATATGTATATATTACACACACACACACACACACACACACACACACACACACACACACATTGTCATGAAACTAAATGTCTACCTATGTATGTGTATTTTATATTTATTTGTTTTTGGTGGGGGATTGTGATTTGGATAGGAAAGACAGCAACTTTCACATGTACTTATTTACCTACAGTGCCCAGGAGAAGTTCACTGCTGATAACTCATGTCATTGTATTTAACTAGACCTGGTGCCTCTTCTCCAGGCTCTGTAATAATACTGACTTCACCGGAGATGGAAATCCTGTGTCTGAACCTGAGTTCACATGCAAGAACTAAGCTACAGAGCAGAATACCTAATTATCTGGTATAGGTTCGAATGTGTTTGGTGTCTAACAAAGGTGTGGGTGTAGAAATTAGTTGCTTTCATTTGCAGACGGGGAAGGCTCCCTGGAAGACTTCTATGATTATCTTAATTTTGTAACTGTGCCAAATTCACTCAGCTGAGTATGGTCCTAGTATTCGTGGTCTATTCAGACCATTTACTTTTAATTTTACTTCTGGCCATGTCTACTAAGCTCAGGCAGAAAGCTTAAGATATATGTGGATTTTATGTAGATGTGAAAATCCCACTGGACCTGGCAGGAATGCTCTCAGTCTGTCTGCCAAGACTTTTCTAGCTGAGTAGTCAGGGTGTGGCTTTTCCAGTGTAGCAAATCTGTCTTCCTATTTCTGTTTTAATTCTTATTCAAAGAGGCAGGTTTTTCTAAAAATCCACATATGTAAGAAATAATAATTTGGAAACACTGGCTCAAGGTGCAGGTTTAGACAGTGTGGGATGTGGGGCTGCCTTTCCCTACTCTGGAAGGCTTTGTGAGAGTTCTTTAGGCGATGTGAGAGCACACATGTGCGACATGCCCTAATCCCAGCATGCGGCAGGGGTCTGGAAAGGCTTCGCCTTAAACTAGGCATGTCTAATAGGGTTTAACACAACCTGCAAATTTGCCCCTGCACAAGGTCAGCTTGTAGGTCAGTGGAATTCTGCCCAAATTGCATTCTCCCCCAGACTGTAATTATACCTAGGAGAAGGCTATGTGCTGCCAAGTTCAGCAGACTCCAGATAGGACCAAGATAAACTGAGGGCTTGCTCACATGTCTCAAAAACTAATTTTTAAGGATTTGATATAAAGCATCTCTTGTTTAAAAAAAAAGTGAAGGCTTAAGGTTTATGAAGGAACTTTGTGTTGGAGATGGTGAGACCAGCTATTGTCTACCTTCTCTGGGAGAAGAAAATGATTAAAATGGAAGCAGAAGGAATTTGAGTCAGATGTAGTAAAATAAAATACCAAAGTTTACTTAATACTAGAAAGTGATTTAGAGGATTAAACAAATCAAGTAATCTGCACATGAGGATAAAGAAGAATGAAAAATGGGTATTGGGAGTAGTCCTAGAATAGGAATAACATGAAAAGTTTAGGTTATGTTTACAATTAGCTGAGTTAGGACTGTGTTATATTTGTTTGGTGATAGAACATGGCTATAAATGTGTGTGCCTCATGTGAATGTAACCTTAATAACTTTCTAAAATGTGAACATTCTTCTCAAGTAAAGTCCATCCTTGAATATCTAGGCTTCTGGACCAAGCCAAAGGCAGAAGGATAAGTTAGGCAACATTTGCAGGTTTCTTCAATGCTAAGAGTTTAATAATTCCAAAATCCACTTCAAACAGCATACATATTGTATAAGCAAACTTTCACAAGTACTCATACTTTTCCATAAATGTATTCTGGTATATCTTCCTTGAATAGTGTGAAGTGGGCACTTTTTTTCCAAGAACCAATATGGAAGGAGGTCATATTGGGAGTTTCAAGGCATAGCTCTGCCTACTAGCCCTACATGTAAATGGAAAAATCATTCATTTGAAATGCATATTATGAAGCTATAGACTAATACAGCCAGGAATCCTACCAATATTCTGCAATCTAATATGGTAGACTGCCTCAAGGTCTTCTACAATGTAAAAGCTATACTGCGTCTCAGTGCCTGAAAGAACCTTCATTCCAGTGAAAGAAGGAGCCCTTCATATACGAATAACCGGAATGACTTAAAGTGTCATTGAGAGTTTATGGTCTGTAGAGCTTCTCTCAGCTCTCCTTTATGGAGAGGTTTTCTGAAGTTGAGACCTGGACTTTTGTTTCAGGAAAAAGGCACTGAATGTAGCACTTTGAGAAATGCTTTTACTTTACCCAGGGGAAGACTGTGCCAAAAACAGCTATCTCATTCAAATTGAACTGACTGCTTTTCAGCATCAATGTGATGATGAGTCAGAGCAGCCTAGAATTAGAAGGCTGGTCTCCTGACTTTTCTCTCAATAAGTAGTCACCAGACTATGGTGCTAGTCACTTTCCATAGCTGGCCAAGGGGCAATGGCAGCTTAACCTGTTAAGCTAAAGGCTGGCGGGCAGGACCATTGTATTTATGGCTGTAGTTCTTAGTTGTATTTGTATTTCAACTTAAATTTTTATATTGCTGGGAACTTTAGACTTGGGCCAGACAGTTTTTAAAAACTAATATCATAGGATAATACAACCAGAATGCTTAAAGAATGGATTAGTACTGATTAGATTTTTGCATTAATAAATGGTTTGCTATAACTTTTGTATTTAAAATCCTGTGTTTATTTTTAAACATGTTAGTTAAAATTTTTTGCTATAAAAAGGGCAGACTATTAAATATCTGACAATCTCTAAAAATTTTCCAGATCATCATCATGATTATCAGTCCACATTTTTCAGTAAGGTAGATATGAAAGGTCTAGGTGATTGAGTTTAATTTTTTTCAAACCCAGAATGTATTAGAGAAGCTAGTGGATTGAGGATAATAATACCCAATATTAGTTCTTTTTGTCATATGTTCTTTCTCTTCAGAGAGCAATTTTTGAAGTTCATTTTATCTTACTAAAGGTTGGCTTATCAAGAGTGAATGTAATTCAATAAGAGAAAAACAAGGAAAATTTTCAGTTAATAAGTTGCCATGTAAATTCAATGTTTATTTGAAACTTCATCATGATTTTAAAAAATTATTTTAAAAACAATAATAATTCTGGATTGACAACAAATTGAGCATCTTTTAAAAAAATACTTTGTCATGTTCTAAATCTTTTTGCTCTCTTTTTCTTTTTTTTGTTCTTTCTCACCATCAGTTTTCTTCACTCTTGTCTTTTCCCTTCCTTAATGTTTTCTTCCTAGCTATTTTATGAAGGTAAATGTCTCATATAATAGGTGTGCATATATATATATATATATATATATATATATATATATATATATATATATATATATGTATGTATAGAGTTGTGATATTTGATCACAAATATCAAAAAGGAGTATTGGGTTAGCAGAAAAAAGTGTTCTGTTCCTGTTCCCCTTGCTTTAATGCCCTAGCAGTGAGGTGACTACACTTACTTTATGGGACTCTTGAGCATGAAATATTGTTATGGTTCTGGAAATCCAGAGGGGACCACTAAAGGAATAAAACTTTACAATATCTTGGTGCTCCCTGCCCCCAGTTCAGCTGTTCTTTTGGATTGGGTCATGTGCAAATAGTCATAACACTGAGTGCTTAGTTGGGGTGCAGTACACAGTAGTTCTCTCCCCTCTTCTTCTGTTAGAAAATGACCCTTATTCACAGCAATCTCTGTGTGTATATCTATCTTCCAGCTATTCAGGTTTGTCTTTATTTAAATTTCTTTGCATGGACCAGCCTAAAAGATTTAGTAATTGGAAAACATAGCAAAAAATGGCATGAAGACAATTCACAAGAACATGTTACCAATAACCAAATGTTGAACCTTACTATTATTAGAAATGCAGAGTAGTGAAAAAATTTTACTTATCATATTTGCCAAATTTTTTTAAATTGATAATATCCACAGTGGACCAAGAAAAAAAAAAA
Organism: Cynopterus sphinx; assembly: GCA_030015415.1. Taxonomy (NCBI): domain Eukaryota; kingdom Metazoa; phylum Chordata; class Mammalia; order Chiroptera; family Pteropodidae; genus Cynopterus; species Cynopterus sphinx. The sequence continues at coordinate 81,806,967 of CM057384.1, forward strand.
CCCAGGAAAATGGTCACTCTCAAAAACTTGGCAGGAGCGTAAATTGATAGCACCTATTAGAAACAATTTGGCAATAATTATCAAAATTTAAAATGGACAGATTGTTTGAACAACTCCTATAAATCTATCCAACAGAAATACAAGCACAAGCTACTAAAGATGTATCTGCATGGTTGTTTCATTACAGCATTGTTAATAATTAGCAAAATTTGGAAATTTTCTAAATGTCCCTCATATAGGAATACTTAAATTATGTGTCATATTTAGAAATATGCCTATACTGATATAGAAGATATAAGTAATGTATTTATTAAAGAAAAAATGATGCAGAATGGGAAAAGGTACAGAACTAAATGTATAGCTTGCCATCTTTATAAAGATAAAATCCTATGCACATATGGGCATGCACACATGTTTAGGTCTGGAAGGAGACAACCCCATTACTAGTGACAGTAGATGGGCAGTGGAATTGGGGGATGAGAGAATATGCCACCTTTTACTTTTTTAATTCTATATAGCTTATATTTTTATTATTATTATTTATTGCTTTTGTAATTTAAAAATTTACATAAAGAAAATAGAAAAAAAATAACAGAACAGATATTTCTGTGAATGTATCAACTTTCCAGAACTTGATCCATCTTTAATCCTCAGCTCAAGACCAGGCAAACGGGACTCATTTGACATATGTGTGTTCAACAAAGGAACCCTTACTTATTCTGGCCTGTGCTCCTGTGACCAGATTGGTCAAGACTTGAATAGAAGCTCACAAAATATGACCAGAGATCATATAGAACACCTCTCTTTTTCTCCCTTTCAGTTCTCAAATTTTTTTCCTCCTTTCTGCCTCCGACACCTTCTCCTCACATTCTGCTCAACCCAATCTCTAACCAATTTCAGAAAGTTCTGAATATATACTGAAGTTTTGGACCAGGCTTTTAACCAACTGAACTCTCACTTGTTCTGTTTATTAGTCTAATGTGTTATTCTATTCTTTATTCTATTCTTATTTTGTAACCCTCTCTTTACTTTCATTTTTTCCTTGTAATTTGATATTGTCCTCTACTTTCTAACTACAAAACATTACAAGCCACAGTATGCAGAACAGTATAGTACTGGTATAAATACAGACTTGTAAACCAATGGAACAGGATATAAATCTATACATATATGGTCAAATGATCTTCAACAAAGGTACCAAGACTACAGAATGTTCCAGGAAGACATTATATTTTCAACAAGTGGTGTTGGGAAAACAGCATATACATATGCAAAAAATGAAAAAGAAAAAAGAAATTGGGCCCTTAGCGTAAAGCATAAACAAAAGTCAATTCAAAATGGATTATTGACTTAAATATAAGACCTGAAACTATAAAATACCTAGAAGAAATCAGGGGAGAAAAGGCTTCATGACATTAGTCTTGGCAATTATTTCCTGGATATGATACCAAGGCCCAGGAAGCAAAAGCAAAAGTTGACAAGTGGGACTATAAAAAACTAAAAAGCTTCTGCATAGGAAAGAAGATGATCAACAGAGTGAAAAGGCAACCTATGAAATGGGAGAAAATATTTTCAACCATACATATTGTGAGGTTTGTCTTATCTCCAAATATGTAAGGAACTCCTACAACTCATTAAAAACAAACAAAAAACCCAATTGAAAAATGTGCTAAGAACTTGAATAGACATTTCTCCAAAAAAGAGATACTGGTGGGCAACAGTTATATGAAAATATACTCAACATCACTAATTGTTAGAGAAATGCAAATCAAAACCATAATGAGATATTACTTCATACCTTTTAGGTGGCTATTATCATAAACAAAACCAAAAACAAAAGTTGGTGAAGATGTGGAAAAGTTGGAATTCTTATACATTGATAGTGCAAATGTAGAATGGTGCAACCACAATGAAAAACAGAATGGAGGATCCACAAAAAATTAAAAATAGAACTACCACATTATCCAGCAACCCCATTTCTGGGTATTTATCTAAAAGAATCAAAAACAGGATCTCCAAGAGATATTCACACTCCCGTGTTTATTGCAGCATTATTCACAATAGCCAAGAAGTAGAAATAACCTAACTGCTCATCGATGAATGGATAAAGACAATGTAATGCATCTGTGTTTATATACACAATGGAACATTTTTCAGCCTTAAGATGGAAATTCTGTCACATGCTACAGAATGGATGAAACTTGAGGACATTATGCAAGTGAAATTAGCCAATCACAGAAGGACAAATACAGCACGATTCCACTTATATGAGGCGTCTAAAGTAGTGAAACTCATAAAAGCAGAAAGATCCCGGGGGCTGAGGGGGAGAAGGAAAAGAAGGAAATGGGGAATAGCTATTCAGTGGCCTAGAGTTTCTGTTGTGTGTCATGAAAAAATTCTAGAGATCTGTTGTATAGCAATGTGCATATAGTTAAAAAACAACTGTAAATTTTAAAATGTGTGAGTAGGGTAGGTTTCATGTTTTTTATCTAGTCTATGGGGATTAAAGAAATCAAGAGGGCTTAGGACATATACCCATTCAGTGTCTAATGTGTTCCTACCATTTTAGCTATTTTTGAAAACCCAGGTATTATTTCACAATTGGAAAAAAGCTACATGGAAACTTAGAAGTGTATTTTGAAAGTCTAGTCAGAGGTAGAGAATTTGACACAAAGAAAAAGAGAATACAGATGCTTTGACTTAACAACTATTTACCCCCTTACACACATACCCGCTTTTAGGATACAGTACCACATATCAGAAAACTCTTATTGGTTTAGTGGAGTTATAGATTCAAGCATCCTCTTTCCAAACACCTGCTGTGCCAAGTCATTAGACAAAATTGCAAGGATAGCTAACTGTGGTGACATATTTTCCACAGTTTAGCAGTGGTTGAACAGTGAAATGGGGGTAGATTTCTTGTTTTCCCCACTGACAGCCAATCTCAATCTCAGTGCCTCTCCCTCAGTTCTCCTGTGGTTGCACTCTTGCCTTCTTTTAGAAAAGAAAAAAAAAAAAGAAGCTATTAGAAAAACTAGCATTTGAATCTTGTCTTTTTTGTGAGTAGAACGTGTTACCCATGATTTCCAGAACCCTAATTGAATAACTTGGAGAATGTTTAAAGAACTTTTTGCTACCCAGTGTGATCTTGTCATGAATTGGATTCCTGTGCCTCTCTTCTTGACATTGATGTGTGTGTCATGGCCAAGGTTGTACCAGTCACTATTCTGGACTTTTCAGAATAGATCTAATCAATTCCCAAAGTCTTTCTTCTTTTGAATTTGCTTTGCAATTAATTCAGCTGATGGTTGTGTTCACCTTCTTGGTTATTTTCAGCAATCTTAACAAAAAAATTTTTAAAATCACTAATCTTTGCAAACTTCACAACAAAGGACTTGATCAGCCTCAGTCATCTCAGCATCTCCAGAGTCCAGAGCAGTGCCATAGCGGATACAGAGCAGATACTTATTAAATGAATGCATACATGGCTGAATATTTACATAAAACTTACATGGATGTTTTTAATTTTATATTTGATTTTTAAAACTCACTTCACTTTAAATTTTTGAAATCCAAGAAAAAGCCAGAAGTTGCATTTTTAAAAAAGATACTTGATTACACATAATCTCTTCCTCTTTTGCTTTTGCTTTCATAAAAAATAAATAAAAATTCTAAGTACCTTCTTTTGTATCTTAAAACTCTTGAAATTCTGTATCCCCTAGAATCTTTCTCTAAAGCTAATATTGAAAAAAAATTCAGATTTTCTTTTTATTTTGAGGAAAGCTTGGTATTTACTATATTTTAGGTCTAATAGTTATATAAATGTAGCCATTTTGAGCAGAGGAAAGAAAGACAAAAGCCTGGCAATAAAGAAGAAAGACGAAAGGCTGGCAGAAAATAATTCAGGATCAGTTGATAGATAGATATTTAGACAATTTGCACAATTAGACAAGCTTGGTTGCAAAAAATTCATGTTATCTCTTATTGTTCAATGAACAAACAACTCAACTAGTCTAGTACCAATACACATGTAGGTGTTAGTTATGGTTAGCTCTTGTCTTCGCTATATTTTGGTAAGTTTGTAGTACCTCAGTGGGAAGGAAGGCATAGCTGTTTAGTTTAATTTGTATTTTAGTCAGGAAAGTGCATTTAAAAACATAAGATTTGGTGATGTTTTGAGTGCATGTCATATTGATTTCTGTAGCAGTGCCACAAGAAAAAAGATAACTTTTTTTCTCTCAGTTGCCATTGTGTGATGTTATTAGGAACTGATGTGGCTTACTAGGTTTAGAGAAACACAAAACCATGAAGAGCTCTCCATGGAATAGTCATAATGACTGAAATAATTGGCAATAAGTTATTTGAAGTTTCTAAAAAAACTGTAAAAGTTTTGATACACATACAATTTTAAACAATTTAAAATTAAAGCTTCACATACAAAGCATTGTATTGCTTATATTAATAATAGCACAAATATGAAGTAATCTGACTCTCCAAACTGGAAAATTTTTTAAATAATTTATGTCAACAACTATATTAGGTGCTTTGCATACATTGTCACCTAATTTCTAGAATAAATGTGCAAGCTAAGTATAGTCACCCCTACTTCATGACGAAGATGGTGGTTAAGTCATTTTTTCAAGGTCATGTCACTGATAAAACTGCTGAGTCAAAATCACACTAATCTTTTCCCTAAATCACTCAGCAGATGACAGCCAAGAAGAATAGAGGCTATAAAGTGATTTAAAAAGTAATGACGTGGAAACATGTCAATGATAATCCAATAAGTTGGATATAAAATTGCACATATGTTGTAATTACAACTTAATTAAAATGTGTTTGAATTAAAAAATTAGAGTGAAATATAAAGATTTTAGTGCTCACATTAGACTAGTGGAATTTGGAGTAGTGTTTTTTTTAATTTTCTAAAATGTCTTAGCTGTGCATAAGTTACTTTCAAATTAAAGGGATGTTAAAATAGAGTGGCTGTAGTATCAGTTTAACTCATCAATCAGAATATCTAAAAATCTTACTGGTTTTGACATACTTCTGAAAGATTGTGTGTTTTTTTGTGTTAATTTTATTTTTAAATTCCAGATCATCAAATTATTGGATGGAAAACGATCTCAAACTGTGGGAATCTTGATATCTAGTTTGCATTTAGAAATGAAGGATATCCAGCAGGGTAAGTCTTCTCCACCACTTTTTCCCCCCTACTTTTAAATTTTTCAGCATTTTATTGTGACAGATGTCAAACTTATAAAAATCAAGATGTCATAGTGAATCATGTGTGCCCACTACCTAGCTACAAAACCATTCACACACTCTGACTGTACCTGAAGCTTCTCTACCGACTAGATTGCTATGAAGCCCTCAGTCATAATTCATCAGTTAAAAATGTTAGTAAGTGATTGAAAGATAAGGACATTTTTTTCAAGCATAACTCCAGTGCCATTATCATGCATTCAAAAGCATTTACAATGGCTTCTCAATATCATCAAATATGTAGTTCTAATTTCTCTGATTGTAGGCTCACTAATTATTCCTTTTGTTTACAGTTAGTTTGAGGATTCAAACAAATTTCATGCATTGCCTTTGCTGTGTCTCTCAGGTTTCTTTTAAAGTAGAGGTTTCTATCATCCATCTTTTATTTTTCCTTTGTAATTATTTTTTTGAAGAGACCAGGTCACTTGTCCTGTGAAGTTTTCTCTAAGATTTTGCTGATTGTATTGCCATGGTTTTATTTATCATGTCCCCTTTGGTTCCTATAAACTGTTAATTTGACCTAGAGACTTAATTTGAGTGAGGGAAGAATACTTTATGGATATCACTGTATATTATATTATATCAAGAAGTACATAATATCTGGTTGTTTCTTTATGATGGAACTAATGATCTTTGCCTAAATTCATTATTTTATTAGAACTTTTCAAAATAATAATATACAAATTCCATCATTTTCTCGTTATTTGGGATACTTCTATGGTGAAACATATTCTTCCTTCATCCACTTGGTTGCATCCTTGTTTCTTAATCCCTTTTTTTTCAAATGATACTATTTCAGCTTGGTTGTTTATGGCTCGATTTGAAATGAGACATTTAAAGAGAGGAAATTTTACATATATATATATTTTAAGTCCCTAGAAAAGCAGACTAAAAGCCATCTTATCTTTTGAAATATGTCTTGCATGAAACAATACTCCCCTTTTTCTCAGTAATCAGTTAAATGTAAATCTTTATTTTGACATGTCACTGATATTTTCTGAGTGGTAATACAATCTCTTATAGATGGTTTCAGTAGAATTTAGCATGGGTTTAACAGTGGAGAACCTCAAACCACACTGCCCTTCGGGTTTCAGTGCGCATTACCTCAAAGTTATTTTACTTTGATACCCAGCAGAAGGCTCCCATAGATCCTGAATTGGAAGACAGTTATGATATTTTCACACACTACTTTTCCTCTCAAAGGAGCTTTGTTAAAGGCTTACAATTTAGCTTTATTACAAATATTAAAAGTTCCACATAAAACTAAAAATATCCTGAATTAGATGATAGTTGCAGAGTATTCAAATAAGCTGTCTATGTTTAATATTTAAGCTTAATAGTAGAATTAAATACATAAGTATAAATATTAAACCTCCAAAAATGGTTGCCATAGCTGATTTGAATTAGGGGCAGAAGGTAGTTTAAAAGGTCCACCATCAAAATTAGAAAGGGATTCCTCTGTAACTTTAAGTGTAATTAGGTATTTTAGAAGAATTGAGTTTTGGGTAAACTTAAACAAGAAGACTGTGATGCTGGGACAAAGGAAAAAATAAATAAAAATATATGAGCAGGGAACTTTATAGTTTTTTTGTCAAGGAGACTAACGTTTTTGATTCAGTCATTGACATTAGAAGCTGTTCTTCAGCTCTGGTGGCAGCATCTTGTCCTAAACAATAGTAAGCCTGGTGAAAACCAAGTATGCTTGGTTCCATCATCATGACATATAGCACTATGAATATGAATCTTCACAATGGCAATAGCACCTTAGACTTCATTCAGTTCTTTTTAGGCATGTCCTCCTGTAGTATATCAGATTGCCATGTGGATAGGAGTCATTCTAGCCTTGTGATATTCCAGTTACCAATTTAGGGCCATAAACCTTCCTCCCATGGCATTCCAGCCTTGTTGGATTGAATGTTCATTGTGAGTTGAATAAGATACCTTCTCTAATATTCTACTCTGGGCAAAAACGTACTTACATAAAGCAGAAGTGAACTTACACAATAGCACTGGAAATGTCAGTTGTAGCGTTATAGACTTCTAGGACTTGCGGGCACCATTTTAGTTTTCTCCTGCTTTAAGCACCCCCGTAATCCACCACAGAGTTGGCTCCTAAATTCTAAAAAATCATCTCTATTCCATGTCTTCGTTTTTTAATACATTCCAGATGAATGTGGCAATATAACCTGAGCTTAATTTTTCTTTAGACTCATTTGACTGACACTGGCATCTGAAGGTCACTTAGGAGCTGGGCTGTGTCAGTTACATTTCATTCTGAGTCCATGTCTGGTAGTGAATGGAATGCACTTGGCCTTGTGTTGTCATCCTGATGAAAGGACTCCCTGTGCTGACACTGGCCTAAAACGTTTGTTTTAATGTAGGGTGGGGTGACAGGGGGTGGTTAGCTATAGTGAGATCTGATTGGGGCAGACCAGTCGGTAGCCAGGAAGGGTCACACAGCACATCAACCATGATGAAATGACAACAGTCCAGTAACTATTTTTTAGCCTTCTGCTTATATGTTCATCTTTGTCACTGCACAAAGACAGATAAATGTACCAACTTGCACTTTTTAAACTCATAAAGAGCTGATGTATAAACCATCAAGCCAATATGTTTACTTAGAGAATTTTTCTTTGCCATGACAAAAATATTGATCATTTCTGTTCATCATTACCTCCATATCATTGCTTCTATTTGGCATTATATATTTGTTTATACTGTTTTCCTTTTAGCTGTGATTGCAGCTTGGTCACCTAGATAATAGTTTGGGATATTTCAGCTCATAATTACCTCCCACATTTGGATAATCCAGTTTTTACTGGTTCAGCTCTTAAAAAGCAACCTTGTTTTCCTCATTTGTAAGATGTGCACTTCTCTGTTGTTTACTAGACACTGCCTTTAATGTATATTCAAGAAGTGGAATTTGGGGGTTTCGTACCTCAAGATCTTACATCTGCAAGTAGAGAGCCAATGTCTCTTTCTTTATGTCATGTTGCTTTTCTTCACTAACAGTTTCTCTGATAATTAAGCATTAGTTTACAGCTAATTCAGCTAATGTGTTATATTAAAGTAATTCAGCAAATGTTTTTTGAATTTAATTTTATTTAAAAATAGACTAAACCTTAGACTAGATGAAATCTGAATGTCATGTATTTCTTTCCAGTGCCTTTGGACAAAACTAACCAACTTCCTATCTTCCTTCCTTTCTTCCTTTCTTCTTTCCTCTCTCAATAAATATGTTTTGAAGGCCAGCTCTGTATTATAATACATTGTGATGACCTCCATACATAAGATCCAGACACTAACATTCTTGAGAGTTCACAGAATGGTGGAAAAGATGTCAAAGCAGCCCGAGATTATAATAGGGTTCCCTATTAAATAATAAGGCAATATCTTTTTTTTTTTCATTAAGCTTATTGGGGTAACATTGGTTAATATAATTATATAATTTTCAGGTGTACATTATAATTTTACAACTATATATTCCATTGTGTGCTTACCACCCAAAGTTTACTTTCCTTCAGCTACCACATATTTGATCCCTTTTACTCACTTCACAATTCCCCATCCCCCTATTTTCACCCCCTTTACCTTGTCTACCTCTTTCCTCCTCCCCCACATTCTACACTCTGGTAACCACTAGTCTATTGTCCATGTCCCTGAGTCTCTATTTGTCCTGTTCATTTGTTCCTTTTAGGTTTATATCCCACATATAAGTGATATGTGATTTTCTACTTTTTCTGTCTGGCTTATTTCGCTTAGCATGATTAGCTTAAGGTCCATCCATGTTGTCGCAAATGGCAGTATTTCACCTCTTCTTATGGCTGAGTAATGTTCCATTGTATATATGTACCAAGCTTCTTTAGCCAGTCATCTATTGTAGTACACTTTGGTTGCTTCCATGTCCTGGCAAATGTGAATAATGCTACTATGAACATTGGTATGCAAATATCTTTTTGGATGTGGGTTTTCAAGTCTTTGGGGTAAATACCCAGTAGAGGGATTGCTGGATCATATAGTAGATCAATTCTTAGTTTTCTGAGGAACCTCCATATTGTTTTCCATAGTGACTATACCAATTTGCAGTCCCACCAGCAATGTATGAGCGTTCCCTTTTTTCCACATCCTCTCCAACATATGTTATTACTTGTCCTGTTGATTATAGCTATTCTGACAGGTGTGATATAGTATCTCATTGTGGTTTTGATTTGCATTTCCCTAATAGCTAGCGATGTTGAGCATCTTTTCAACTATTTGCTGGCCATTTGTCTGTCCTCTAGGGAGAAGTGCCTGTTCAGGTCTTCTGTCCATTTTTTGCTTGGATCATTTGTTTTTTTGTTGTTATTGAGTCACATGAGTTTTTTGTATATTTTGGATATTAGACCCTTATCGGAGGCATTGATTGCAAATATATTTTCCTATTTGGATGGTTATCTCTTTACCTTGTGATAGTTTCTTTTACTGAGCTGAAGTAAAGCAGCATCTTGACTCCTCTAAAACTTAAGATATGAGTCATAGAGGATGAAATGGTGGTCATCACACAGAGGATAAACTTTTCCAAATGAAAGAAGGCATGTGTAAAGGAGATACAGCTCAAGTATATAGATTATGTGTAAAAGTGCTGTTTCAGGGCATGGGGCTAGAAAGGCAAGCAGCATCCACCCCAGGAAGGGCCGTGAATATTAATCAACTCATGTAATTTGGACATTATTCCATCATCTACAGGGGTAGTGCTGTGATCTGATTGAGTCTTTGTAAAACTGGCCTTCAAGGCCTCCTGTGCTCTGGCTGTACCCTGTACCTCCTATTTTACCTGGTTCTCACTGTACTCTAACCACAGTTGTCCCTTTTCAGTCCTGAAAAAGGCCACAGTCTTTTCTTCTTCTGAGTTTTTGAAGGCATAGCACATTTTAAATGAACAACACTGTATGGCCCCTCTGTTTGAAATGATTTTCCACCTTGCCCTTTTATAGCTAGCTCCTTTTCTTTGCTAGGTTTCAGCTTAAATGTCACCTCAAAGAGGCCTTCCCTGATTTCCCCACCCTAATTTGTCACCCTAAGTTAACTATCTTATATTCAACACAGCATTTGCTATTTTAATTTTTTACTTACTGTTTTCATTTCACTTATGTTCATCTCCAGAATATAAGCTCCTAGAGGGAGATTGCTCACTGTGTCCCCAGGACCTGGGTGATGGGCATCAAGTATATAAATGAATTTAAAAACATAGTACTGAAGGCTGATAGATCTGTTAGAAAGAAATTGAGATTGTTGAGATAAATGATGAAAGCCAGAACTAAGGCTGTGTCTATAGCAATGTAGAGGAGGAGACCATGTGTAAGGATGTAAAGAATATTTGGAGATAGAATTGCTACAGTTAGCCACATCAGATGCAGGCAGTGTTGGAGAAGTCGTATATGTCTATTGGGTTTCTGGCTTCAACAAGAATGTATATATTGGTGCCAGAAACATAAACTGGAAATAGTGGAGGAAAAGCTTAGATAGAAACAGAAAAGGTCAGTTCTGTTTGAGATAATTTGAGTCTGAGATGACTGGAGACATTTAAGCTAAAACGTTCGATGTGTTCAATGAGCATCTGAAAATTCTAGCCTGATGCTAAGTACAAGGCTAGGTTAGAGATATTACATCCCCTAAAAAGTAACCACCTTTATCTGTTTCCAAGGTGAGTCTGGACATCTTGTAGAAGAAAGCCAGATTTCTGTGCTAACTAAAGTTTAAAGCACTGTGTGACTAAAGGCAGGACCTTGATTGTGGAAGAAGAATGGTTTCAGTAGACTGACCATAATACCCACAGCACTTGTATCTGGTCCAGGAGAGACTCTGAATAAGTGATTTACTCTTTGCTGTTTTTCCATCTGCTAAACTGGATGACTTGTATTTAGAAGCATTTTGGCTTCCTTGGACGCAGTTACTGCCTACAGGATTGCAAATTAGTGTTTTCATTCCACGTTAGTGATTTCCTCTTATTCTTTTCCCAGGGGAGATGGAAAATTGCTGTTGACTATTCTTGATATAAACCTCTGTATGTATTGCAACAGACTAGGTGCCAGAAACCTCCTGGCATTCATTTGGAATTTCCCGTACAGACAGAATTCATATTTATAATATTTAATCTAACATCAAAATAAAACATTTTTCACTTTAGTCCCTACTAGTCCAGAATCTCAGTTTGAGAATTTAGCAGCATCAAAGACTATCTTTCTGTTTAGAAATCTCAAATCAAAATGTAGAAGAATGACAGTTAGTATATGCCCAGAGTCTAAAATGCAGACCTGGGAATGGACTTTGCTCACTTTTGCCTAATGATTTCTAGAAATGTCTGTCAGGATTTATGCTAATTGTTTAAAACATAATGGATTTGACTAGGCATCTGAAATTCACCATGAATTATCTAGGACTTTCCCCAGGAACATTCTAATTCTAACCTTGAAGAGCCTATACTCAAAGGCAGTTGGTCTCCAAAATTTGTACTGTACCCCATCAGTAAAAAGTTTTAGGATGTGCTTTTCATGATATATTTTATAAAATGTATACATCATGTAAATGTGTGACAAAACTCATATTTACATTATAAAGCATGCAAATGTGAACTAAAATGAGATTAATAATAGTTTTTAATGTTTTCTCATTTTTGATGGCTTTGCATTCTCATTAGCTAATATCTCAGGACTCGGTACAAAAATAGGGTGAGTGAGGCTCATTATAACAATATGGTTTTGACGCACATTTCAAACAGTCCCTTGATAAATTCTATTATAATTTATGGAGGTCAACATTTTGGCAAATCTGGTTCAACAGTCCTTTCTTTGATCAGTCATGAAGTGATCAAGAACTTGTACTAATAATCAAAGTGTCTTGTCTGTCATTTTATTATTGTTGATGGATTATCTTCAATCTGGGGTTTCTCTGCAGGGATATTTTGAATCCAACTTGTTTATTTTGTCAAGTTTAGTTTAGTTAAAACCATATTCTAGAATCAGAAAACTTCATTTAATTGTGCCCCCCTAAATCATAATATGTTGGAAGTAAAAGAACAAGTGAGGACACCACATATAAAGGAGTTTATCCACCAAAGGTGACATGTGATCATGACCTGCTGGCATGCGGAATGAAAGTGCTAGTCAATCAACTTATTAAAATTGGCAAAGCTCAACTTTTTGAAAGCCTTTAGTGAATATAAACAGTAGCTCTAATACATCCCTTTCCTTTCCCACTTCTCGTCTTGCCACTGAGTCTAAAAACACCTGAGTAGCAGGTTCCCTCCCACCTCTTTCTAAAACCACTGTACATTCCTTCACTCAGAGCTGAGTCCAGAAAGCAGAGGGTGGCCTTTCTTTGTACTTTACCTTCAGGCACTGGCTGGGACCATCCAATCTTCCTGGAATGTAATTTTGGCTTAAAAGAACCAGAACTAATGGAAGAACAGAAGCAGCTTAACCCAAACTATTTCTCATTCCACTGCCCTATGGAGAACAGAGGGATGACGGAGGGGAAATTGTGTGAATTCTGTGTCATATCCCTTCTTTGAGGTTTGAACCATGGACAATTTTAATTGCACCTATAAAATGGTATCTTGGGCACCTCCAGGCATATAGCACATGCCTGGACTTAGGCGAGAATTAGGATTTTTACTTTATAAGATTGAGTGATTTTGAGTTTTGGGAATAGATAAGTACCCCTTTGGGGTGTTTTGTTTCTTCTACCTCCAGCCAGCTCCTGTTCACTGTGTCATTTATACTTACCTCCTATTTCCATCAAAGCCTGAATTAAGGTCTATATCAACTAACATGACACACTAGCAGGCATTTGTCCATGCAGATAAGATTGTAAAATATATTCCCTTGATAGATTTTATTCTTTATGTGTTGGGGGCATCCTTTATGTGTGTTTCTTCATTCTTTGTGCCTTGTCTTCCCTTCTTAGTTCTGACAGGTAGTGTAAAATTGAAATTATTAATATCTTTTCAAGAAAATTAGACTTTAATATTATTTAGATTTTATTTTCTTTTTATATTTATATTTTCTTTTATATATTATCAAGTTTCAGATTTCTTTTTTTAGAAATTCTTTTTGCTAGGACTTCAACTGCAATACTGATTATTTGAAATGACTACAGATAGTTAACAAAGACTGAACTTTGATAATTTTATTCCATATAGTAGGACAGCATAGTAGAATTTAATTATTAGTGATCACTAAGTAGTGGTGAAATTATTGCTGTGTACAATACAAACGTGAAATTTTTGTAGCAGAGGTTGTATATGTTTCCCACTGGGAGACTACTGATTAATCTTAAAAGCCTGTGATGCCATTAGGGACCAAAGCCTCTGTCTAGACTGTTGTGGGTAGTTGGTTAACTGATTTGTTGGTGTATATTTTTTTTTAAGATGGTGAGGATTTTAGGTAGAGTGATTATTTATAGCCTAACACTTAAAAGGGGATACACAAAGTACAATCATAATAGTGTAAGTTTGATTAGAAATGAAGCTGTGTGACTTTATACCCTAGTTTTATCATCTGTAAAACTAGGGACAGCAGTAGCAGCCACCTCATACAATTAAATGTAAAACACTTAGAACAATGCCTGACACACAAGAAGCTCCCAACAAATGCCAGCTACTAATTTATTAAGTGTTAATTCCCAGTAAGGTCTGCCTACTGCCCCCACCCTCTGGTGTAGTGGATGGAGTTTCCTTTAAGCTGATTAATAATTAGTGCCCTTAGCATTTCATCAAGATACATGCATAGAGTGAGGCTTTGTGTGTACCTCTGTCTGCACAGGCATTACCGGTGCCAATTGGAGGTAGAATGTAGTGGGCAGTAGGGAAAAACTGAGTCATATTGAGGAAAGTTTATAGGATAGCCATGACCATTGTGAAGAGACTAGGTTGTAGAGTTTTTACTGGGGGCAGGTTCTGTGCAGCTCCTGTCCTGTCCCACTTTCCACGTGTCTTTTCACCTCTTGCCCAATTTTATCATGAACTTGATCTTCCCTTTCCAAGATGGCCTCATTGTTAGGAAGTGAGACTTCAGGGAGATCTTCCTACTTGGCCTTTCCTCAGCACTCAGGTTCTACCACTGCCTCCTTTCGTGATCCCATATCCTTACCTTTTTCTTGTTAGAGGTCAAGGGAATTGGTTTGTGGGAGTTTGGGGGGAAAGGTTAATCTGAGAGTTTTAAAAACCTAAGCCCTCCTATTTACTTTCCCATTCAGTTCTCTTTTCCTTACAAGTTGAATATTTATCAAGCCCCCCAATATGTCAGTAATTTGGATAAAACAACTAAGTATTATATTGGCTTTTTTGGAGGTTAACGCTATTAACAAAATAATTTCTATTAATAGAGTCAAATAATCCTATTTTTGCTTTCTTAGCCTGAGAATACATCTAGTCCAATTGCAAATGGTTATTAAAATCCCACTTTGTGTAAGGTACTGTGTCAACTACTCTAGGAAATACAAAGAAGCATAAAGTAGGCTACATAGAGATTATTGTTAAAACCAACATAAGTCAAAGCTGACAAACTAACCCAGCCTTATTAGTCTCTTAGATCTTCCACACCTTGGATGACAAGATTTCCTCTGGCTAATCTAACAGACTAAGGAGTTGCCTTCCTATCTCCATCTCCTCCCTGGTTCTTGCCTAAAGGTGTTCCTTCAGTCAAGAGGGACAGCTCCCTTAAGTAACTGCTTGTTTGTTTTTTTTTTTTTTTACTAATTAGAAGCCCTTCAGACAGCAAACACAGTTATTCTTTGTTTATTTGGACATGGTGCACTTGGGATAGAAAAGTGTTCAGGGTTAAAAATGGCTGCAGGGCTGAGAGAATTCCTATGTGTTCTTTCTGCTTATCCCCGTCTTGTGAAAAGCTGCCTCCAAACTGGGGAGGGAATTTACCTATTGTGTGAGACCTTGACCCTGTGCATGTGCCTAAAGCAGGCACATAGTTTTTATGTGCGCCTGTTAGTTTGAATTTGTGATACTGATCTGCTTTTTGTCCCTGCTGACGGTTATTATATCTTAATGGGCGAAACACAACTCTAATGATCCTTGTGTATATAATTCTTGGAGTACAGAGCAGGCACCAGAGGACCACATAAAAATGTTTGCCTCAATTTCCCTGCAAAAAAGGAGCCCAGAAACCAGACTTGACCAAGTAACAGATTTTTAAAGGTAAAGGAACCCAATAAAATTACCAGCTTTTCACAGCGTGTGTCTACTTCCTTTTGGCATATTGTGAGGTGTAGGTGAAATATTCTAACTGAACTGACAGTATGAGTGGGGATAACTAAGGAGTGAGGGAGATAAAAGTAAAAACCACCAGCAATGATTGATATTGCAGTAGCAATGAGTTGTTGGGGTCTCCCTTTTGTGGGTTTGACACTTCACCTTTCTGACACCATCTGCAGGAGTGTTGGTATAATGAGCCCTATACAGATGGGAACAAAAGCTAGAATTACTTGGAATTACTGTATCAGGGCTGTAAGGTGTGCTGTAGAATTGTGTAGGCTGATATTTGCTTATTCAACTTATAAAATAAAAGGGGGATATGTGTATATTTATGTGTGAGAGACAGACAGATGGCACAGGAGAGGAGAGAGTGTGTGTTTTTTTAAAGTATAAAATGAAGCTACCTGATCATATGTAACTCTGAAAATATTTTAGTCAGTGCTTGATTTCTTTTTACGTTGTAATCATCAGTTAACTAATTAAATAGGTTCATGCAATGCTTATAATTTTGATAGTAGATGACTTTGAGGATTGATTCACTAACACATTGTCCCAGTATTTGGGGATTAGAATTATCAGGTATTGATTCCAGCCCTATGTAGGACTGAAACTGTTTTTAGTGACTGGGAGACACAGTTATGTATCTGCAAGACATCTCTCTTAGAGTCCTAAGAATTAAGCTTTTATTTATTTATTTTTTAACTTTTTTGAACATTGGTAGATAATCTAACCCCCTTTGGCCACGCTGTAGGGTAAAAATAATAGAAATAATTTAATTTCCTTGAGCTCCTGGGCTTAACCAGATGATCTCTTCATAGTGCTTCTTCAACCTCTGAATTTTATTTTACTTTTATTTTTACAATCCGTACATGGAAGAGAGAAGCCTCAGTAGAATATTTGGTGCTGACCTTAAATTAATCTATCAACTTCTTCCTTCCCCAAGTGCAGGGGGAAGGATCAGCTGGCATGTCCAGCTCTTAAGCTTCTCTTCCTATTCCTGTGGTTGGCCCAAAGCTCTTCCCCTAAATCTAAGCATAAAGCCTCCTAGTGGTTTACACTCCAGTTTTTTCAGTCCCAGAGCTAGTTAGTGATATCACTCCATGTGCTCTCTAGTGTCTTTCTCCTTGGTTCTGTTATTTCTGTCCACAGTACTCAGGTTTTTGCTCCCTCTTGCCCACTGGAATAGATTCTAAACCAATCATTCTTAATGTTGACATGTCCCATGTCATATAACTCTATCCAGTTGACTCCTGTGCTCATAGCTACTCAGTGCCCCTTTACAGTGTATCAGGTGCTTTGCAGGCTCTTCATCCAGGCTTCCAGAATCACACAAGATCTTGCTCCAAGCTATGTTTGGAGCCTTGTATCCTTAGTCCCCTTAATTAACGTTCTCTTCAAGCTTAAATTGAAGTACCTGCCATTGCATGCACACTACATCGGCCTGTCTGCATCTGCTTCTTCCACTTGGATTTTCTCACATCCTTCCAGTTGATGTTAACTGGTACTTGTTGTAAATTTACAAATTGTCATTGCTTGCAGTGAATTTGGCTTAATTAATAGTAATTAATAAATGAGTTTCAGATGTCTGCCTGAAGCAATATATCAGTTGAATTTTTTACTGGTAACATTTTTTTCCTAAGGAGATACTGCTATTTAAAAATTTTTTGAAAGTTAAGAATAATGGGAAAGATATTTTCCTTAAAAAAGTCACTTGTTACACTTTATTATTTTTTGGAATGGAATATTCAGGCAAGCAATGCATCTATACCGGGTACGGGCATGATTATGCATCTTGACTAACTAAGCTTGATTTTTTAATAGGGACAAATTTAGATACACCTCCATATTATTTCATCTGTCAAAATCCTATTCCTTTTTAACATCACTGTGTTTTCTTTTTTAAGAGCCTATGCTTTCTTTATCAAGAAACTGCCTGGCACCAAGCAGGACTGACTCTTTGGGATTCCTGTAGCATCTATCCCATCCACAAATGTTTATTTTATTCTTATTATACTCCAGGTAATATGCTGGGAACTGGGGTTATCAAGATGCACAGAACGATCCCTGACTACATGTTTTTCACAATCCAGTGGGAGAGGGAAACTATTATGCAACATACCATAATACATGTTCTTAAAATACTCTTTTTTTTTTTCTGTGTAAGATACGAGTACAATGCCATGGAAAAGAGTGAGGACTTAATCATCCCAAGGTCAAGGGCAGGAAACCTTTCATCCAAGCCTTGGGGGTTGAGGTATGAGAGGGAGGAAGCCATGGCATGTTCAGGAGTAGAGAGCTGCCCAATCTGGTTGGAGCACAGGGTGCATGGGAGAAATGGAAGTGGTAGATGAGATTGGAAGTACAACGGGGCCAGAAAAGGAATAGGCTTAAAAATCGGGCCAAGGAGTTTGGACTTAACTCTGTATTTAAAAGAAATACATCTGAGCTATTTTAAACATCAAAGTAAAATTTTGAGACCCATGTTTTAAAGAAAAAAAAAAAAAACTTCGGTGGCATGATAAAGTATACGTTGGTGGAAAAAGCAAAAAGTAGAAATAAAAATTAGATAACTTTCTGGCTGGACCCAAAGGTATCTTTTATTTCTCTACAGATATTTGGTACATTATTTTTTTATAATTAGTTATTTGTGTATATATCATCCTATTAATAAAGATTCCTAAAGTTGGTCCTTGAGTGGGGTTTTGAAGGACTGAAAGGGTTTAATAGCAGCTACTTCTATCTGAAACTCAAGAATTATGTAAAGTTTCATTT
Source organism: Cynopterus sphinx (assembly GCA_030015415.1). Lineage (NCBI taxonomy): Eukaryota > Metazoa > Chordata > Mammalia > Chiroptera > Pteropodidae > Cynopterus > Cynopterus sphinx. Next base: position 81,825,253 of record CM057384.1, read on the forward strand.
ATAGTACTAAGTACTTCGTATTTACAGTCTTCTTTAATTCTTTCCAGATATTAGAAGAGACAAGGCATTTAAAGCATTAAAACACATTAATAATGAGTATATTTAAAATCATAATATTTATAGTTCACTGGTACCATTTTGCATTTATACCAGGCTATATGCACTATGCCAGGCATACACATTACCTCCCTTAATATTTTCAGTAAGTGATATTAAACCCATTTTATGGATATGCTGAGGCTCAGACAAGTTGACCTGCCAGGATCACAGGGTGAATATTTTTGGATCTTTCCATGATAATAATCTTGGTCATTTTCCGTACCTTGAGCTTATTCCTTCATTAGAATAAGAAACTTCCTTTTGCAATTACCTCTCCTTGGAATGCTCTTCCCCCAGACATTTGCATAACGACCTCTTCAGCTCTTAGCTTAAATGTCAGTTCCTCAGAGAAGACTTCCTTGATCATTCTAATGTTGCTCATTTTTTTTTACTTTACTTTCTTCATAATATATCATTATCTGAAACTATTTACTTGTTTATTTTCCTGTCTCCTAAACTAGAGTATAAATTTCATGAGATCAAGTGCTTTGACTGTCCTATACACTTTTGATTTATATAATCACAGCATTTTAGGACATTTTCTAGAACTTAATACACATTCAACAAATATTTATTCAAAGGGTGGGTAAATGAAAGAACAAATGTCTCCAAAGCTCATGCTTCTTTTTTGTCCCATTCTCCCTAGATGTTTTCTTTCTGCTACTTAGCGCACTGGAGGGGCATTGGCTTACCATATAATCCATCAAACTGTATATCTCGGACCCAGACTGGTTAACTTTTAAAAACCAAATATTTACTTACTAGAAAAAGAAACCCAGATATCATTTTCTCATTAGTTAAGTTACTTGATTATACTTAAGCTTACAGTTCATACATAGCAGTACCTAGGATGTATGATTTGAAAGTGAACATTTCTAATAAATTATTTCGAATTTCACCTTTTCTTATTGCATTCCACTTGGCTGAATTTTGTAGGAGAATATTGTGATTCACATTTAAAATGGACATTGTTCCTGGCTAGTTTCTGTGTGTGTGTGTGTGTGTGTGTGTGTGTGTGTGTGTGTGTTTCAAGCAACAGACATGTTAAAGTGCCCAGTATAGCTAATAAATTAGTGAATTCTTATTATCTTCATGTACAAAATAACATTCCTGGGAGGGTAAATTCTTGCATTCTTTCCTCAAACTACATCTTTCTTTTGTAGTTTCAGATTGGCTTTTTCAGAAGTGTAGTTTTTCTTTGTCTTGCTGGAACCTGAGATGACTGACTTTGTCACTAGCATATAAACCTCTTCTTTTCTCACTGCCTGTGTATCTAGGAATAGCTTGCCAGTAAACTCATAAGTTAAAGAAGGTGGCCTGTAAAGGAATTTTAAGTACATTTCTCGGTGTTCTGTGAAGTTACATGATCTTAGCTGAGTTAATTAACTTTGTTAAAATTGTATAAAGGGCTTCATATGATTCTAAACTACAGAAGAAGCAGAACGATTTGAAAGCAACCTGCCCTTTACCTTGATCCCTACCTTCTCTGAAAACTGTGGTGCAATGCCAGTGAACAGAATTATGGTTGACGAGCAAAATTCCTAGGCATTCTAAATATCACTGGTTGGTTTAATAAAATTAATTAGCCTGCCACAGAGAAAATTTACTAGCGTGCTGGTTAATTTCACAATGTAAAGTCAGAGAAAGAAGGTGGGGTTGAGGGAACAAACCTTATTGGTTTTGAATAATTATTTAAAGATGTGGAGCTGCCTATTTCAAACACTTTGATTGCCAAATCCATTAAAGCTTTAAAATTTTAATGTTTGTATCCTGATATATAGGAAGGAATCTCTCTAGATGAAATTATAAGCATATTAGTTAACAGCTAAATGACTTATTAAAGATACAGCACAAGAAGTACAATTCTAATAAAACCATGGGAATGAGAATTTGCCTTAAAACTGACTCATGGGAGGTTTCCATAATCTTAATTTGCCATTGATGCAATTATTGCTTTTTCTTGTCTTTTTAATCCAAACAAGATGTTTGCAGTGGCCATGGAAAGGTGCCTGAAATCACATGCCTGAATTCATTTAATTTGCCAACATTGTCTTTTTTCCCTCTTTCTTCCTGGTAATGGGCAAGAGTCAGTTCTGGAGCATTAGATACTAAATCTCTTCAATTACCAGCTGGGAAGAAAGATTTAAAATTGTGCTTCAAACCTACAAACTGATTTAGTTTTAAAACACATATACTTCTCCTGTGGAGCCCAAATTAAACTGCAGAAAGGACACAGAGCTCAAGGAATTAAACCAGTCGGGGCCAAGGCTCAGGCCAGCAATAGCAACCATTTTGTTTTTTTTCACTGAGGCCCCCCTAATGCAAAAGAAAGCAGAGCAGAACGTGCTGAAAGACACAACTTATGTAAGAAAGTGTAATGTTATATTGCTTGGGACCTAAATGTGGAATAAAAGTCTTTGTGGAGGGAGTCTAATCAAACCTTTTATCCTTTCTTCTCTCTCTTTTTTTTTTTTTTTTTTTTTTTTTGGGTGCTCGGCAGCCATTTTCAACGTAGATGACTCTGTGGTTGATCTGGAGACTCTGGCGGCTTTATATGAAAACGTGAGTATCAAAGACGTACAGAGCCAGAGTTTCCAGATTCCCCTATCTTTACTAACCAAAAAGTGTCAAGATCTAAAAACTGATTATATGTGACTCCTTACATTCATGTTCTTTGGCAGTAAGGATCTTGACATAGCGTGGAAGAGACTAAGGCACAGAAATGCAAGCTCAAATAAGAGCAGACATGAGAAAAGCACTAGGTTCCTGTCCCCCACTGTGGTATCTGTAAGGGAGGGTGGTTGCAGGTGGAGACCATTTCTATGCCACAGAGCCCGGCCCTGTGACTTGCAATCAGAATGAATGAAAATAAGCTGGGGGATTAATGTTGGGGTACACCAGTGTCTGTATCTGAGGAATGGGAATGCTAATACCAACTTGGATGATTACTTTTGGTCCAAAATGAGCTGATGGTATGGAATGTGGGAAGTAGTATGGGATGATGGGTTTGCGTTTTGGATTTACAGTCAGTCTAGGTTTACCACTGACTGCTAAGTGACTTTGGGTCAGTTAAACTCCTTAAGCCTGTCTGGTCATCAGTATGATGGGAACTATAATAGGGTCTACCTGATTTTTTAATGAGCATTAAAAGATAATTTAATATATGTAGTAGTAGTAATTCTAGAAATAAACAGCGCCATACACATATATGGTCATTGAATTTTGGTTATATTTGGAAATAAACAGCACAGTTGGCAGGCTCTCTTGAGGAGATGACACAGGAAAGTCAGAATTCCTATAACTGTTAATTGTTCTGGTTCTCTGCCTCTGTTTGGATTTGAAAACACATTGAACCAGATTCTCTTTACTGAAGTAATGGAATTTCCCAAGAAGCTACCTGAAACTCTATAGTATGAATGGTCACTGAGCTAAAAAATGATTAATTATTTCAGTACTATGTCCCCTGGGACCTTTAAGTCTCATAGAATATTTCCATAGTACAATAATCCAGCCTAATGGGATCACCAGTTCTCTATACATTTTTACATCCTTTGCATATATCAGGAGCTGTTTAGTACAACTGGGTAGGAACTTGTTATGCTTCATCAGTAAGGCTCTTATTAGTAAACAAGAAGACACACAAATGCCAGGCCATTAGGAGCTGGCACTGCATTTACTGAGTACCTGGAGGGCAGCGTGGTATTGTGGGAGAAAGGCTGATTCCAAGTTAGGCCCTTTATTTACCAGGTACTTTGTGTAAGCTTTGGTGGAACCATCTGTAAAATGAAGATACAATAATTGAGCTTAAAGGACTTTGTAAAAGGCTAAATGCCTTCTAGATACTTTTGCTGTTACCATGGGTTCAGGATTGTGTACATGGTCAGTACTTATTAGCTTACAGTAGAGGTAAACTGTGTACAACTGAAATAGTTGGATAAATTAATAAAATAAGCAGTACAGATTACATAAGTTAGCGGCTGGGGGGTGGCTGTTGAGGGTCAGGAAGTAAATGCTAAGGACAAACTTGACTCATGCCTACTTACAGGCAGAGAGGAGATTCAAAGGTAGCAATCCAATGTCCTGGCTTCTGTATCCAGCTAATATCACTCATTATGACCATTTGTATTAGCCAGTAATTCTCAAGCATTAGCATGCATCAGAATTACTTGGAGGGCTTGCTGGGCCCCATCTCTGGAGTTTCTTGAGTCTGGATAGGGCCAATAATTTGCTTTTCTAGCTAGCAGCAGGTTGTACTAATGCAGCTGGTCCAGAGACCACACTTTGAGACATATTGCTTTAAACAGACTCTCATTGTTTATTTTTTGTGTTTTGTGTGTGGGTGTTTGTGTGTGTGTTTATTTTTAAACACAGAGAGCCCAAGAGGAAGAATTGATTAAAATAAGAAAGTACTACAAGACATCCAAAGAAGAAGAATTGAAGCTGCTGGATAAGCCTGAGCAGTAAGGATGCTTAAACACTTTTCTATTGGGCCAATCAGTATCCATCATCCTGCCTCCCAGCTCTGAATAATCACCTCTAAATTGTGCAGTGAGCTGAGTCTCATCTCCATCATTCACATGACCTATTGCATGCATCAGAATGACCTGACTGCCAGGAAAAGCAGCTGGAAGATTCATGCTGCTGGATAGAATATGTCTCAACCCCTTTCCCCACTCCTCATGACTCCCCTTGTTCTAGCAACTTATTAATTCCTCCTAGACTAAACATTTTGGCCAAAAGGGTAACTGAGGAAGGAAGAAGTCATTGCTCTGTTTAGGGTTCTGCTGATGCAGTTGATAAGATGATGTCAGAGTCATGGCACTGAAACTGATTTTCCTAAATGTCGTATCCAGTAAATGTAGCCTGCATGTGCCAGCCTTTCTCCAGCTTTCTCCACTTTCTCCACCCAATTTAGATGTGACTTTTTCATCCTTTCTTGGTGTGCATTGTTCTTCTCTCCTTTCATGTTCTAAGGTTGTTTGCTCTGTAGTTTATTTAGGATGTTGTTCCACAAAACTCGAATGCATAACCAAGTGACTCATTCTTGGCTGAGCTCTTGGGTTCTGCAAGCCACAGATAAGCTTTGGGGTTCTGCTTTGGGGACAGATTCTCATGGCCCACAATGCTGTGAGAATATGGAAAGGGTTTATAGTAAACAGAGGACTTCTTTGCCTCCTGCTGTCATGGGTACTTAATGTCCAATTCAGGACATCCCTCTCACCTGGACACCCCTGGAGATGAGGCAAGGGTAGGAAACAGAGACACCCCTCATAACCAGGACACCCTTTATCATCAGAACACCCCTGGAGATGAGGCAAGGGTAGGAAACAGAGAAAACTGAGTGGTCAAGCTAAGGGTAACAAGTTGGCCGTAGAGACATTTAAGGTTCTGTGGCTTATACTGAAACCTGCATGCCTTGCACTTGAATACTCTAGAATGTCCCACTCCTCTTGGATGCCTGGGCATTTGGGTCCAGAAAAACATCTCTATATGACTGGGCAGGGGATGTATAGGTTTACTCAGTTATTGACAAACCTCCATGATAATTTGGAGACCCTTAGATGAATTGTTCTCATTCAGAACATAGGTTAGGACCACCCCCATCCTGCCCCAACTTAGTTCATGAAGCCTAGTAATATTGTGAATCAATGCACATAGGGTTCTTTTGCTCTCTGTTTCATCAACTTGAGTCATCCTCCTTACCAATTCTCACTCCTATCCACTCCCAAGTCATGTTTCCTGATACAATAAATTAATACCCACTAAGGTGCTAAACACTGAAACTTAACTGACTAATAATGGAATATTTAGACACTGAAAAGGCTATAGGGAGTATTTGAAGACTCTTAACTTGGGCCACTATAACAAAATACCCTAAACTGGGTGACTTATAAACAAAAGGGATTTATTTATCATACGTCTAGAGGCAGGATGTCTAAGAACAGCATGCCGGGCTGTTGAGTTCTAGTGAGTGCTCTCCCAGGTTGCAGAAGGACAACTTCTCTTTATATCCACATGTAGCAGAAAACAGAGAAAGCAAGTTCGTTCTCATGTCTTTTCTCCTAAGAGCACTAATCCCACTCACAAGGGCCCCACCCTTGTGACCTAATTACCTCTCAAAGGCCCTATCTCCTGATACCATCATACTGGGGGATAAGATTGCAACATATGAATTTTGGGGTGTGGGGTATACAAATGGTTTCTTAATAGGAACAATAGGACATGTCAAGCATTGGGTAGTGCCAGGTATGCCACAACAAGTAATGACATTCAATAAGCCTAGAGTTTGCAAACCTTTCCTGTAGAGGACCAGAGGTAAGTATTTGAAGGCTTTGTGGGCCATATGATCTGTTGGAATTACTCAAGTCTGCTGTCATAGCAAAAGCAACCACAGGCAATACAAATGGGCATGGCTATACGCCAATAAAATTTTATTTATGGACACTGAAATTTGAATTTTATATCACTTTTACTTGTTATGAATGTTATCCTCCTATTGATTCTTTTTTCTACCATTTAAAAATGTAAAAACCATCCTTAGTTGGTGGGCTATGCAAAAACAAGTTATGGGCTGAATTTGGCCTATGGGCTATAATTTGCAACCTATGCTCTAAGCTATGGGAATTGCCAATCTAGTGAAATGAACAGTAAGTTTCTGCTATTGAAACTACTCTCCTTGTCCTTTTGTCTTAATGCCTTTCTAGTATTATTTTGCAAGATTAATTGCCAGGACACAGAAAAATGGTGGCAGGTAATTAACATAACTAATTCCTGCTTTCTCTACTGATGATCTGGATAGAAGAACACTTTTAAAGTTTGTGAATAGTCATCGTAATGGCTTCCTGAACATGCTAGGCTATTACTGACAGCAAAGAGGCCTGTCGTGTTGTCCTGGTGGATCACTGTGTTTCGGCTCAGATGCTGGAGAGTGAGATGCAGAGAGGTGGGGATTTCAGGCCCGAGTGAATTTCATCTTTGCTTTTGACCTCCTGCACAGTGCAGCATTTGTTTGATTTATACCAGAGTCTGATTTTCTGGCAACTTATTTGTCATTAGCTGCAAGCTAGTTGATTATAAGCATGGTTTACATACTGGAAAATATGAATCATTTATAGTTTTGGCATCACAATTTCCTAAGAACCCTGTGGTGCCCGGTCCTATAAATCATAGCATGGCCTCATCACTCACCTCATCAGCTTTCTTATACCCCAGTGCCAGGTTTAGAAAATCATTTCCCCTAAAGGTGTCATCTGCCTGGGACCAGGCTGTCTGAGAGCCACTCCCTTCAGAAATGGCCCTCAACTCTTTACACTCTGTCTTGGGATAGTGGTGAGGTAACATGAGATTCCATCGGGTTTGATTATGCCTGATACAAGCCTAATGAGGACACCAAGCCTAGTGAGGGCACCATATATAGCCTACTGTAATACTCTCCCAGGGTCCACAGCTGCCTTGGGACTCTCACAAATAAGACACACTGACTTCTGAAATAAGGCACTGTGAGAGTACTCCTCTTTGGAAGAATATAGGTTACAACATGAAATAGTGCTGCGTACACAGCTTCCATGTGTACATACATCTGAGATAATACCATTCAGAGGTTTAAAGGATGATAAACCTGATGTTAGTTTCTTAAAAGCAGTGGGCTACATTGCATCATTCCACCTGTCAGCTGAGTTGCTGCTGTGAATGAGTCACCCACACATTGTGAGGTATGAAATTTCTCTCCTCTATACAGGCTGAAGTTTCAGCCCTTCCTAGAAAACTAAGCCTGCTTTGGGGAATGAAGGGAAAGATTTATAGTGTGTGGCTTCTTTAAGGGTTATTAAGTCCTCTGTATTACTTGCCCTAGGGTATAAAGTTAGACTAGTTCAAAGGAAATCAGTCTATAAATATTGGTTAAGTACCAAGGGCCAATGTCCAAAACCAAGAGTTCTTATTCTTGCCCTTCTGGGTAGCAAATGAAACAAAATTGGGGAATAAAGTATTTATCAGACACTTGTCTCACAGCCTATGAGGTTACTTATGCTTCCGATACTTTCCCAGATAAATGGGAAAGGAGCTATGATGCTCTTTCAGAAGGCTTTGTGTGGCTACTTTGGATAGAAAGTGACATAAAAATCATATTCCCCCCCCCCCAATTTTCCTTCTTCATTATATCGTATCTTCACATTCCACCAAATATCCAAGCCCAAAACCCACAAGTCATCCTGGATGCTACTCACAATCCTTTGGGTTAGTTACTCCAGTTCTTGCTGCCTTAGTAGCTTTTTTGTCCATCTGCTCTCTCCTTTCATACTACAAGCCCTCTTATCTTTCCTCTTAGAATGTTGCAGCTGCAGTCCTGTCAGTCTCCCAGCTTCAAATCTGCTATCACCTCCAATCAGTTGGCCAAGCCATCTCCATGGTGATTTTTTGGGAGAAAAAAAAAAAAAAAAGCCTAAAGGATCACCTCTCTGTTTAAAATGCTTCTTTCAGAAGAAGAAGTTGAAACTCTTTTTTTTTTTCTTTTCGAACACTAAGTCTAAGTTTAGCATCTAACTCCCACTCACTTCCCCCACAAATATCATTCAGCCCGTCTAGACTCTGCCTGGTAGCTTCTCGCACGTGTCCTGCACAAGCACTGGTGAGCTCCAGGAAACATTGGCTGTCATTTCTCCAGGGCTCTGACTTCGATGCCCTGCATGTGGCTTCCATAGCTCCTGTTACAGTCCCCATACATATACTACTTTCACACTCCATTGTTGATTTATTTCTCAGGTTATCAAGAAGGAACTGTTATTTAAATTTTGTTCTCAGGTCTTTGCATGGTATCTGACACACTGTAAATGCTTCATACATGTCTAGAGGACTGACTAAAATTAGTCTTGGTGACTGATGCTCTGGTATTAATTTTCAGTAACATATTTCCCACAGTCCTTCCAAAAGTAGTATCAAATTCTTGAACTTCCCTCCCCCCATACCCAACTCTGGACATGTGTATCAGACCCTTCTCCCTGCACAGGACATTGGCTCTTTAAGATTCTCTGTCAGCCTTCCTAATGTAAGCCCTGTTCCCAGACAGGCTTTAATCCAAGTGAAACTTGCTGTGCTGTTTTACTCTCTCCTGGGTAAAATAAGTTGATGAGTCTATGGGACCCTCTCTTCATATTGGTCCTAAACCTCCTATTTTGAGACTAGTTATAAGTAATTATTCAACTATTTCTTCCTTTTTATCTATGTCTTTTTTGGTGAGTTCAAGGGTAGATCTGTATATTTTCTTCACAAAGCCTTCATAAATGCTTTTGTTAGGGTTCATTTAAACTAGGAAGTGTGCATTACATTGAGGGTCTGGGTCCCACTTAGGGAATAATGTCTCATGATCACATTTGGAAGGGGAGAAATGCAGGGTGCTCCCCAGCAGCATCTGAATAAAATAAAACTCTCCAAGACTCACCACAGGACCAAATGCCTCTTGCCCCATAAGCTTTTTACTGCTCATATTTGTGAAAACTGGTGATACCTCTGAATTCAGTTATAAATGAATTAATGGTTTAGTACTAATTTTATGAAAAAACTATTTACATTAAAGTCTAATTTTTTCATCTTTTTTATTCTTAATTTAGAATTCTTATGTTTCTATATCTTATTACATACGTTACATTATAATCATTTACAGAACTTTAAAACAAAGGCATGTTTTCTTTATAGGCATTCTTTGCTCCATCTCAGTGTCATTTAAAAAAAAGGATATGACCTGGTTGTAGGATAAATAAGAAAAACACCTGATAATTAGAATCTTATTAAAGCCCAAACCTCCCTAAAATAAAGTAGCAGAGGCACAGAGTATAATCTAAGGCAATATCTTTGGGTATGGAAAAAAGGAGGCTCCAGATTTGCTTCTTTGTAAAAGTATTCTTGGGAGAGATTGCAAAATGTCAAAGTAACGATTTTACTAGTTGACCACAACTTCAGAAATATCAGGTAATAATCATTTCAACCCCAAGATGAATTTAGTAGCTGTTACATGGATTCTTTCCTTTTCTGAATTCATGAATGTCTAACTCTTTCCACCCGTTTTAGTTTATACCCCTTCCTCTAACGATTGGCCTGCAGAGTATGTAACTCTTCCAACTTAATTTTGCAAAGGGCACCAGTACCCAAGTGCTCAGACAGTGAGCTTCTGTGTGTAGGTTGGGTACTTACCTTTAGCTTTTGAGATCTGTCTTGCTGTAGTTTGTAAGAGGCTTTAGACTGCATCCACTTAATGAGTGCCTGCTTTGTTCCAAGCACTCAGCTCTGAGCTCTGTCTATATAGGTACGTCGATATAGAAAAGTAAACAAATATCTGTAGAATAGGGAATAGGGACATTATCAACTATCATCTAATTCATTAAGTGAAAAAAAATGGTCATCTCACTTCAGTAAGAAACTTTTACCACTTGTCTGCAGACATTTGCCTAAAGTCTTCACTTTGCTCCGCTTATGTAAGTACATCCTTAGAGAACACTGCACAATAAATGGAGTTTAGTGTGTGTGTGTGTGTCTGTGTGTGTGTGTGTGTGTGTGTGTGTGTGTGCGTGTTGTACATTAAAGATTAACACTTTTCATTTGGGTTCAGTCTCCTATTTGAGTAGCAGGAGATAGATAACTTGTTATGGTTTGATAGAATTTCATTAACTTTCTTTTCCTAAAGTAATTTATACACCATACAGTTATTTACCATTATAGAAGCCATTAAAAAAGAAACTTTGTCGTCCACAGTAGAACACATACCATTAACACATTGCTTAAGTCAGCTTATATGATAACCTTTTATAAATGTTAAATTGACATCAGCAAATGAGGAATGTGTTCATGGTGGGTGTTTTTCAGCTGTTTTTTATTTTCTTTGTGATTGTATATGAAATGAGATGATTCCTTTTGAATTTTTACAGATTTTTACATGAGTTAGCCCAGATCCCTAATTTTGCTGAGCGTGCCCAGTGCATCATCTTCAGATCTGTCTTTTCTGAGGGTATCACCTCCTTGCATCGAAAGGTAGAGATCATCACACGAGCTTCTAAGGTACGTCGCTGTCTAATTTAAAGATAACTTTGTCCTTACTCAGTGTAAACGAGGAAATGGGAAGTGGGAGAAATCAACCAGAGTTCTTTTGCCAAAACCTTTTGGATTTAAGATAGTATGTTTTTCTCAAGATCACTGTGTTGGTCATCCTGCCTAAATGTGAGTGAGTATGTACATGCAGGTGAGTGGCAGGGGCTGGGGAAGAGAAGGGAGAGGGAAGGAGAAAAGAAGAAAAGGAGGGAAAAATGACATTTTTACAGATTTCTTCTCAAATATTCCAAATACCTTCCAATGTACATACTAGCCACTTAAAACCAATCTAAATAGTATAGTTTGTTTTCCACTTGACTGTCTGAATTGCAAAAGAGATTTTGCTTTACACCCATGAATTTGATTGTCTGAAATGTGTCTAGATAGTGAAAAAGAAAGATTCTAGAGATTTGATCTAGGAAATAAATGATTATGATAATGAATAATGGCCGAATAAATTTTTATTGGCTTCACCACACTGATATCCATTATAAAATTAAATTCTAGCACTTGGCTTTTTCTTACAATGACCCATGTCCTTAAGGATAATCCTCTCCACAAATACTATAGTATTTAGGTTCTTATCTGAAGGCACAATTTGTTTCTTACCTATGTATAACATATACTTTCTAATAGCACCCTAAAAATCAGGAGCAGAAGTTGGCCTACGGCTACATTTGGCTTTCTTTCCCCAAATATAAAGGAAGATAAAGTCAACTAAGACTACAGAGAAAAGAAAACAGTATCAATTTGAAAATTTGTATTTGGAGTAAAAAGGAAAAAAAGGGAGAGAAAGAACAAATGAGATGGGGAGCTGAAGAAAACCTTGAGTAGATTGAAACTGTAAAAGTTAACACTTACTAAATGTCAGTAAACACTTACTAAACACAGCCTCTAGCCTCAAAATACATTATTTTAGTTCACCTTGAAGGATTATACCTAGGAATAAGGAAGAATAGACTTGCTATTATATCTACCCTATACTTAACTATACTATTTGCATACATAGTCCAAAAATAGATCCTCAGATGATATTAAACCCCTTTCTACTTAGAAGTCATCAAATGTGAAGCATAACAATGACAGCTCTCTTTTTTGAAATTTATGGATACTTTAAAAAAAGTAAAAAATTAAAACTGGCTCAAATGGAAATATAAAAACTAATATTTAATCCTCAATATTAAAATGTACACAGTCTGTAATTCATTGAAAGGATAGAAAATGTTGGCTCTTAATGTATTGTTTTAAGACACTTATGGTAGAATAAAGTGTATTTTCCGTTTCACCAACTGTTAACCTTATTGGTAACATGCCACCAAACAGCCTAAATATTTGTTGTTAAATGAAATTCAGTTCTATAATCATTGGTGTTTGCCATTACAGGGCTTGCTGCACATGAAGAGTGTGAAGGATATTTTAGCTCTCATACTGGCTTTTGGAAATTATATGAATGGAGGAAATAGGACTCGGGGACAAGCAGATGGATATAGCTTAGAAATTCTGCCCAAACTCAAGGACGTCAAAAGTCGGGTATTTATTTTTTTTATAATTAATGTGTATGATTGCCATTTATTTCTCTTCTATACCTTTAGTTTAAAAAAAGAAAAAGTATTTCTGCTCATTCCATTCACCTCTATTCTTCCCCTAACAATATATTTTTCTTTGCTTTCTTTTGACTTCAATAAAGATACACTTTTTATGTTTGATCCTATTTTGATGACAAAATTCCCAGTATTTGTTTGCTCTAGAATATATTGTTAGTTGTTGAACTGCAATGAAAGAGTAAAGCAGAGAGCATAGGGTATTAGCCATGGTCAAATCACTGATTGAGCTGAGCATTTGAATTATTCTTCTGCTCACACAATTGGGCTAGGCGTCTACTGTCAAACTTTCTGAGCCTGATTATCATTTGGCTCCACACCCCTGCAGGGCTTCCCCTTTGGAAACAAGCAGCCCATACCTAGGTGTCCTGTGGGGGGTGGGGGAAGTGGAGAGAGGGGAAACACGGGCAAATTAGAATTAGACCCATGTGAACAAGCCTCAAAGGCTGCCTTGTGGGAGGGCCAGCTCGCTCCTGGCCTCCCAGGGTCATAAAGTGGCACGGCATTCCTTTTAAGCCGTCCTGATTGTTTTTCACCCCATTAAGAACACACATCTTTTGAAAGGTTGGAAGGGAGGGACAGTTTTCTGTTCTAGTCCCTGGTTCCCTTTAGCCTTCTCCTGCCCCCTCTTGTCTTGGCTTTATGCCAGAAAATGTTGAGACAGTGTTTTGTTTGTTTGTTTTAGCCATTACCTCAGAGGTCTTAGGGATTATCTGTTTGGTTCCCCCCCCCCCCCCGAAAGAATAGTGTAGTGTCATTTCTTGGTATAGATGCCATAGAAAATCGATGGGATAAGAAGAGAGGAAAGTCTTGCCAGTCTCAAATAGAACTGGGACCAGGTATCACAAATTAAAAATATTTAGGTCACAGATTTCAGCTCTCAACTATAGAATACGGCAGAGATGCATGTGAATGATTTTCATTTAAGCTTCTCTTTTAAACCTAGGATAATGGGATTAATCTGGTGGACTATGTCGTGAAATATTACCTTCGTTACTATGATCAGGTAAGAAATGGCATTGTGTGGAAAACTACACCAAAGAGATTTTAACTCTTACACATTGGTGACATTCAGAAATTGGATGATGGATGGATGGGTGGATTTCAAATCCAACATAGAATCTGAGAGCTATCCGGCCTCCTTGGTTTACAGACAGAAACATGGAAGCTAAGACAGTTCAGGTGACTTTTGTAAAGAGAAGTATTATTCAGTGGCACAAATCTACTGACTCTCAATTCACTGTATAAGCCAGCTTCAGAGAGACCCCCACTTATCTCAATGCCTTCTGAAAAAATTCTGAGAGGTTCTATGAAATCTATATCTATTCAGTAATTGGTTGTATTTGAAACTAGATTCTGGGATGCAGACCAAAATTTTGACAATTAATATTAAGTAATACCCAATACTTTATCGGTAATGTTCATCTGTGAACAAGGAATTTGAAATCCCTTCTCTCTGCTTAAATTACATTTGCAATTAGAAATAAAACTTTCCATGAGAATCTATCTGACCACAATTTTCTGTTTTATTCCTTCTCTTTAATTTGACAACAAGGAGTTCTGACTTTAAGAAGAAAGACATACTGTTGTAAGTTGTTGAGAAATGTAGCAACCAATATGAATGGAAAAAGTCTCAGGAAAATGTTGTCAGGACTCCTGCTTAACTGTCCATGTAAACGATTTTCCCTGGGTACTGAGGGAGGAAAAGTAAAGATTCCAGGGACTTATTTCCAAAAGCCCTACGATTTTATCCACAAGAGAAGCTAAGCACTGTTGATGTCTATAGTCATCGCTCCTACCTTTCTGGTGGATTTGTTTAACTCTTCTCAGTATATCTACAGCCAGGTTTATAATTTCTCCTTCTCCACCCTGAACTTCTCCCCTATTTCTCTTAAAAATATTGTAATTTTTGGTCATTTAGACATGAAGCTTGTGCTCCTCTTTGGTTCCTCACTGCCCTTCAACTAAACTGTTTCTCATCTTCTTCCTTGTTTTTCCTCCCAACAGATCCCAGCTCATTCAAACTTTAAGATAACTGGCTCATCCAGGGGATTCCAATTGCTTCCTAGCTGTCCTCCCCACTTCTAGCCCATCCTGCATCCTGTGGCCTGATTACATTTTATAGTTCTGATCATTTCACATCCCTTCTTTACTCAAAAATGAAATGGCTCCCCATTTTCAAGTGAATTAAAACTATCCAATTTAATTTCAGTCTTTTACAAACATATTTTTATTACTTTCCCTCTACACATATTCTGTGATTCAACTCAAGACTTAATGTTTTTCAAACACACCTTGTGCTTTCTTATTGATGTGTTTTTACATCTGATGTTCTCACTAATTGGAACTATTCTTTTCACTAGCCTTTTAAAAACTTCTCATTTTTTCTTATGAATACTCTCTTAAAATAATAAATAAAAAGGCCTTTTTGGAAGAAGCTTTCAGTAAATTATATATACATTATATATATGTATGTATGTATGTATGTATGTATGTATGTATGTATATATATACACACACACACATACATGGTACACACACACACACACCCATGCAACATAATAGGTAATGAGCTCTTCAGAATCAACAGGAAAAGGTCAACTTGTCCCATCTCATAAAAAAAAAGTGACAAAAGAGACTGCAAATAATTACAGAAAACAAATAGAAAATATAAATTGTCAGCTAGATATATAGAATTAGCAACACACATGGACGAAACTTTTCTCAGACCTATAATATGTGGTTGACTGAGTTATTCTCTGTTTAAGATCTCTAGGTCAGGTGAGACCCATATCTAGTCTGCCCTGGACTCACCAAACTATATGTCCTATAAAAAGCCCTAGGAAAAAAAATGCTCGTCAAGCTGTTTGCCCATGGAAATATGCCAACTTACAGGGGACACCTTTTTCTAATTCATAATTGTGCTGTATGGGCTAGCAAGGCTTTGGCCTTTCTGTATCAGAATCTTTCTAGGGATTTTTATCCTAAGGAAAAAACTAGAACATATATTTTTTTTTTATCTAAAATAATTTATAATAGCAAAATATTGCAAAAATTGTGGTAGTGTCCATAGATAGAAACTAGAGTTAAATAAATTATGCTAATCATAAAATGGAATAATACTCTGCCATGGAAAATGTAAGGTAGAACATTTAGTGGCATTGGACAATACTCTTGGTCTGCTTTAAAATTACAAATATGTTTAAAATAATATACAGTATAATCTCAAATATGTAAACATAAATGCACACAAGCTCATAAAAAAAACCTAGAAAGATATATATATTTAAATGTTTGATTATTTCTGGATGGTAGGATTGTAAGAGATTCTTTCATTCAGTTACTAAACATTATGAACATGTGCCACTTTTGTAAAAGGAAAAACATATATAATAAAAAACAGTGCAATCTTACATAGCTCTTCTTCCCTGAAGACTGCTCATTTCCTCATCTGTTACTCCTTTGAAGCCCAGGAACATTTTGTGTGAACACTGCCTTGTATATAAGTATCAATGAGCAATTATGTACCATCCTGGCATTGTTCCCTGAGCTCCAGAACTCATCGTTATCTCTTTTTTAGTGTCTATTATATAGGTCCCTGATAAATACTTGCGGAGTTGTGTATACGTAAATATTAACAGGAATGTAGTTAGTTTCATCTATGAAGAAGTAGGTATGAGGAGATGAAAGCTGTTTTCTGGTAGAGCATGGTAGCCTTGTTGAGCTTCACATAATATGTATATTACCTAAAGTTTTGGCAACAGGTACTGATGGGGCAGAATCACCCTGAAGGATCTTGAGAGTTAATGTTTCTAACCCAAGTTTGACACAATTTACCTTGTAGTAACTGCTTTAACCAAGTCAGATGCATTGTGTAGGAAGTCTGAAATTTGCCTATGACACAGGGCTCTTCTTGAAGAAAGCTGACCCCATGGAATTGAGGAAAATCACAGAGGAAAATCTTACCATGAGAACAGTTTCAAACTTGGAATGGCCCAGTTTGGGAAAAATAAGAGGTCAACATTTGTGTGGTATTCTCCCAGTTTTCACTGTGTAAAAAGCATTTCACTCAGCAAGAGTATAGAATTATGGGATTTATTAAACTAGCCCATCCCCCTAGGAGCATAAGTGATGATTTTTGTGGTTAGTGGTGATGAGCAATTACCTGGAGAAAGGTGGCTCCTGCTCCAAGCCACTCTCCGCTCAAGCCATGTTTGGGGTCCAAATCTAGGACTATGAAGTTTAAAGAAACTCATCTAGAGCCATGTCTTTTCAACTCAAATTGAGCAACTTTCATAAGAGCTACTGCCAAGCTGAGTCACTCAGCAACATTTTCTCTTTTCCCAAATTAAAAAAAAAAAAAATGAAGCCAGGACTGAGTCTGATAAAAAGTGTTGGAAAGAGATGTCATTCTTGAGTTCTTCCAGTGTAGGTTACCATGGAGTTTTGTGACAGGCATCTTAGATGTTGTTTCATCTCGGCACTCAGACTGGGGTACTGCTTCCATTATTTTTAAAGTAGTGAAATAAATATAGGAAGATGAAAAAAAAAGTACACTGATCACATAAAATGTTATTCTGATCAAATGAGGAAAGCCATCTTTTTCCAGTATCCCAAGACCAAGTGAAGTTAAAGGTCTTAAAAACAGCTGAATCTCAGGGATCCCTGAAACCACAAGAAAAGTGATGTGATGATGATAAGTTAGATGTCTCCTCCTAAAGGTACAAGCTTCCCAGAACAGTGTTTTATAGCCTCTGTGTAATGTTGCAAAGTTTATTGATATGCCAGAAGTTATATTCTATACAGAGAACAAGACACGGTTTCTGCCTTCTAAGTGTTTATAGTCCAGTGGACAAGACATACAAGCTAACATGGCAATTTATAAATTAGCATTAAGTGCTGTGATAAGAGTAACTATGAGGGGCTCTTGGAAATGCCTAAGAGTTGGTTACTGGGACTTAGAGAAAATCTTTGTGGAAATGATACCTGTTTTGAGACTTGAAAGATGAGTAGGAACAAGGAGGTGTAAGGACATTCTGGGGAAGGCTTGGAAAGGGACAGGTTTATATATATATATTAAAGAAAAATAATACCTAGAGGCAAGACACTGTGGCCTATTTTAATATTTTATGAAAATTTGGAGGAGGGAGTTAGAAATGGGGGAAGGTAAAAATAAGGCTGGAGATATAGACAGAGGCCAGATCATAGAGCATTGTGTAAAGGAGTTTTAGAGCCTGCAAGTGGTCCTAATGGCAGTAGGAAAGATGGAATGTGAAGGAAAGCTGGCACAGTAGCTTATATGGAACCTGAAAACTATCTGAAATAAGCAAGATACAAAGCTTATGTTATAACAGCTCAGGGAGAAAAGCAAGCTAGACTGGAAAAAAAATAAGAGACTCATCTTATCTTTCAATGTGCCTGAAGGTTTTGTCCTTCAAGATGTTTCTAAGTTCAGATACTCTATTAGATATAGTTGTGGAGCTTTTCAAAAACTATTCTCAATCATGCCCTCAGTAAATATCTGCTAAGAGCAGGCAAACAACATTTGGAAAATTTTTACAGATATGTGAAGAATTCAGACACACACACACACACGCTACAAGCTGCAAAGAAAGGTAGGGAAAGGCATGTTTCTTCCTTTGCAGTGCTGCCTTATCCAGCACCTTCCAATTCAAACCCACTGACATGCGCTAAAGTTGAGTTATCTGACTGCTACTGTGTGAAACTCAAACAAGGACTTTCAATTTAAATACTTTCATGTGTTCTTCCTATGCCTTTTCCCATGGAAGTAGACTGTCCAAGAGCAAGACATACCTGACCATTTTCCCTTTAATTCATGAGGCAAAATAGAACCTAGCCCATGCCATAGCCTATCCAAATGCCACTAAGACCAGAATGATATTGCAAAAGACACGAAAGCACTTCAAAATATCCAGCCCAAATTTAGGAATAGCAGAGGAGCATTGCTATGATTCTTATTCAAACATCCATTAAAAGATGCTTTGGAATTTCAACTGAAAGCTACAATGGGAAGTATAATGTACTTTTGTTTACCATATCTTTTAGGAAGCAGGAACAGAAAAGAGTATTTTTCCCCTGCCTGAACCACAAGATTTCTTTCTGGCTTCCCAAGTCAAGTTTGAAGACCTTGTAAAAGACTTGAGAAAACTGAAGAGGCAACTAGAAGGTAACAGGAACTGTTCTGTTATTATGGTAATAGCTAAGATTTATTTTAATGATTTAAGAGGATGATTTATATGTGGCTCATGGAATGGAATTGATGATGAGTTCAGTTGTGGTATCCAATAGCCCTCATGAAACTTTCCATCTTGTGTACTTTATGGAGACACTGTATCTACGTGTTTCTCTCCTTTGCTAGTGTTATTTCATACTTGTTATATCTACATCCTGTTATATCTACATTTTCCAACATATAATTATAATAATAGCAGCAACTTTTGTCAAATGCTTACTGTTGTCTCATATGATTTTTATAATAACCCTATACTAACTCCTTTTTAAAGATGAGAAAAATGAGGTTTAGAGAGGTTAAGTTCACACAGCCAGTGAGAGGCAGATTTACTGAGTTCTAATCAGGTCTGTCTGCATTTTCTAAACTAGTTTGCTATGCTGCCTTCTCTGCCTGTGTCTCTGTCTCTGTCTCTGTCTCATACACACACACGTACAAATATACATATGTGCATCTATACTAAACATGTTTGGTTTATGTACATAAGTGATAATGATGGCAAGACCCATAGTAAACATTCTCTTTTAGTTTAATGTACATTTTTTAATTATCTAAAACAAAGTGCTGAGTTTCGAAAGGTGAAAATATGTATCTTTTGGGCAGGAATTTTCCTTCAGCATTTCCAGAGTCTTGCGTTCTCGCTGTGGAGACATCTCCTTGTCCAAGAATATAAATACTTGCGTTGGAGTTTGTATAACTCCAACTGCAGAGCTATACAGAGGATTTAGGGAGAGTGTTAATGTGGAAATGGAGCCCAGAGTGCCAAAAGGAGAGCTTGAGGAAATGAAGAGCTTGAACCAGGAATATTTTTACACTAAGACATAAAATAAACATTTAAAAAATGTTTATTGTGAAAGAGTGCTCAGAAACCTAAGTTTTAGACAAAGAACAGCTTGAAAATGGAAGTAAAGTGGGAAAGATCTGTTCTTCGTGGCAGGGAAAGCCATTTATTTATACTTGGGGCATAAAACTTGCTTAAATAAGGATAGTGGTTACAAGTGAATATTTTTACCTTGTAAATTATTTTTAAAGGCATATGTGGATTTTCTTTTCCCTCTTGTTGATGTGGTTGAGAGCGTGAATTCAACCAAGTGAATGCTTTGTCCAGGAACGTGATTATGTGAATTTGTGGTTATTCTTTTCCCTTTCCTAAAAAAGAATGACAGTTTATCCTTGTCTAAGATGAGGAGCTTGATCCTTATTATAATAAAGCAGAGTAAGCCATCATGTGGCAGCTCTTTCTTTCCCTCTCCAGTGGCAGAATTAGGGCCCTGGACAGTATTCCTGATGGCTGCAAGGTGAGCAGTGGTGTTGAAGATTCATCTTTGTTCACTCCATGGTCGTCCCTGAATGCCCATCTCTTCATCTCCTGGACCTTAAAAACCATTGGCCTGGCCTCTCCTGTAGAGTTTTGAGCAGAAAGTTCTATGATCTATGATCCTGATCTATGTTAGAACTTTCCCCTTCTCCTGCCTTCCTTCCAGGGGCTGCCTCTTTAAAGCATCCTGGCTCAGCCACCTCCCTTTGGCATTTCTGTGTGTTTGAATGTAAATAACAAGAGGAAGAGAAGAGTGAATTAAGAGGACAGTGGACTGGCAGGGTTTCCCCCAAAGCTTTATCACCTATTTTCTCTGAGATCCTAGGTGTCATTCCAGATCTCGCAGTACTCAACTGACACTTTCCTTAGTCAATTTTAAGGGAATAAACCTCTTCTGAAGCTGAAGGAGCTGCCCTATGAAGGAAAACTGAATATCCCCTTGGTTATTTTGCTTCTTTGATTTGGACTTCACCAAAAGTCGCAAAGTCCCATAAAGGCAAATGAGGAAACTGGGACTCCCCCCGACACACATTGAATATTTAAACAAAAATGCCTTGCTAATCTTTAGGGATGCCAGTGTTTTTAACACATGAAAGGTACCTAGTAAATATTTAAAGAAAATACAGACCATTGGTTCTCTAATGAATTTCTTTTTCTTCTAAATACCATCTGGTGAGATGGCCAGAGTTGTGGCGGTCCGTTTCATCTCATGTTCCCATTCAGGTTTCACCTCCTTTTCCATAAGGCCTTGGTGTGAGCCTAGATTGAATGTTTAATTGAAGAGGACATAATTTTCACACATACAGCAAAGATTTGATGAGGCTTTGAGGTTTATTGTAGCCATTAAAATGTCGTGGCTGCTGGCAAAACCCCAGAAAATGTCTAAAGCTAAACCAGATGTGATTAGCAAATTTCAAGAAGTCTCAGACCCCAGTTCTCCCAGCAAGTATAGCCCTTTAATAGAAAATTGTTTTGAGTAACATGAGCCACACCTTAACCATAGGATGTGAATTAAACTATGGTTGTCAGTTGTACAAATGTCACCGATAGAAGTAGAAGTTGTCAATTAACATCTTTCACAGAGATAAGAACTTTGAATAGCACCTTTACATAGGTAAACATAGCAAGGAATTGATGACAATAGTAGCAGCTATGATTTATTATGTGATTATTATCTATCAGGTGCTTTATATATATCATTTATTTTAATCCTTACAATGACCCTGTGAAGTAAATCAACGGTCCCAAACATTTTTAGGATCAGGAACCAGTGCTCCTATGAAAATCAAATGCCTAATGATCTGATATGGAGATGAGGAGGTGATGCTAGTGCTAGGGAGTGGATGCAAATACAGATGAAGCTTCGCTTGCTTGCCCGCCACTCACCTGCTATGCAGCCTGGTTCCTAACAGGCCACAGACCGGTACCCATCCAGGACCTGGGGTTTGGGGACCCCTGAAGTAGATATTATTACTGATCTCTCACGAGAGGGGGAAACTGAAATTTATGGTGCTCACATAACTTGCCGAGTCACTTCATAGGTGATGACCTAGCCACATTGTGAAACTAGATGTGATACTAAGCCATATATTCATGACATATCTGGCCTATGGCTCGGAAGTCTCTATATCGTATCAGAGATCAAAATAGAAAGTATGTTAAAGGTATAAAGTCTCATGAAGATATAAATTGCAGAGAGAGAGTCATGTATGAACATGTGTGTATGAGCACAAGTGGGCTGTACACACACATTTGTAGAACCACTTATGTAGACCCTCAGATCAGATAGAGACAGTAAAGAACTTACTTTAGGTTGGAGATAGATAGGGTCGGGGAAGATGTATAGAAGAGATGGGTTATAAAAGTGAAAAGACACAGTATTGCATAAGATTAGGACCTCAGGCTTTGGAATCAGATATGTACTTTTTACTGGCTTGATGAAAGCAAAATTTTTTCAAGTACCATAACCATAAAAAGTATTAATTTTCTCACCTATAAAATGGGACAATTATAGTACCTACTTCATAGGAGGTAACGAATGCACAGTTTCTCAGGAAGGAAAGCTACAATAAAGCTTTTTTCTAGAAAATACACAACTTGTAGAATTCGGCCCATATTGTTGTGGAACCAAGTGGCTATGTTTGCGAAGAATCTAATTCCGAGAGCACTTGAGCTCTACATTTTGAAGACAGAACCAAGTTCCTGGTGCCTGGGAACATGTTCCATATTTTGTTTACTGTTCTGCATCCTTTAATGAGACAATAATTTTAATTTCTCTGATACTATGATGCTATCAGTAACAGTTGGGGAAAACCAAGCAAACTGTAGGAATAATTGTTCTCCTTCCTACTCTTTGACCTTGTTTGCTGACCAGAATCCTGAAGGTATTCTTACCATCCCATGTGTGGTAGGCAGAATAATGGCTCCCAAAGATGCCCAAAACCTAATCCCTTGAATAAATGACTATGTTACCTTACATGGCAAAAAGGAACTTTGCTGACATTGAGATGAAGAGATTATCCTAGACTATCCAAGTGGGCCTAATCTAATCAAATCTTTCAAATGAATCTTTAAAAACTGACAACTTCCCTTGTCTGTGGTCAGTGGGAGATAGTACAGTAGAATGATCAGAGAGATACATTGTTGCTAGCTTTGGAGGTAGAGGAAGTAGGAAATGAACCAAGGAATGCAGGAAGCCTCTAAAACTGGAAAAGGCAAGGAATAGATACTCCCTGGGACCTCCAGAAGGAAAAGCAGCCCTGTCAACACTTTGATTTTAGCCCACAGAGACCCATGTCATATGGGAACTATGAGTCATATATTTGTGTTGTTTTAAGCCACTTTTGTAATAATTTGTTATAGTAGCAATGAGAGACAAACACATCATGTAGTGTATCCTTTCTGATCGTGCCAGTTAATACATGTCTCTCTCTCTCTCTCTCTCTCTCTCTCTCTCTCTCTCTCTCACACACACACACACACACACACACACACACACACACACACACACACACACACACACATATTGCTGTGACCATAGATATAGGATTTCCCACGTCCTGGCACTCACCAGTATTACATCAAGTGTGAATTAGTGCTCTCCAAAAGAGTCTACAGTTCAATAAACCTGGAATTGCTCTATCCTAAAATCATATCCTGGGGAATCACAGTGCACACATAGTTATTAAAGATTCTGGGAAGTCCTGCAGTAAAAAACAAAGCAAAATGGTTTAACCCTGTTTAAAGCAGCATTTCTCAACTTAAAACATTTTTTCTTTCACTGACTACTTAGTAATATGTGGCAGAACATGCATTCCGTGAGATATAGTTTAAGAACAGATGTTGATATTATTATCAGATTTTTAACACAAAGACACAATTGTTAGGTAATCATCGTGACTGGATGACCTTAATGGGAGGAGCTGCGATGAACAATTACAGCCTTGCTCTTTAATATCTCTCTTAATGCTCCCTGGCTACGCTATCCTTACTGAGTTTGTTATCCATGTAAACAGAGTGGGTCAAATCCTCTCTGATGTCTTGATGGCTGAAAGCCAAAATGAATAACATTAGTGATATTCAAAATTACTCTAGTGACATTTCCCATCCCCACTCAGTCTATATTTGTTTGACATGATCTTGTGCTAGTATTTTATAAAAAATTCATTCTGGCTATGAGAGTAGGAAGGTTAATTTTTTGTTGCTGGAAAATTACACAGGAATTTTTCAGATAGGTATTCAGAAGTCAATATATTCTGAAAAGTTTAAGAATAAAAATAATTGCCTTTATTAGCTAACAGTAGTTACTTAGTACTCCTTAACAGTAAAGGAGTAAAGGTGGGTCGTTTAACCAACTAGTTATGACCTAGATCTTGCCCTCTTATTACATATATAAATTGAGAAAATGTAATTAGTACTTAACCCTCAGTGTAAGATATTCAAACTTGTTTGAGAATGTTGGCCAAGATGCAAGTTTGTGTGTGTTTTAAGATAATTCTGATGATATCCTTTTCTCTAAATATTTGAGACTATATATTTGAACATGTCCTTTCCTATGTAACATTTAGAAATATTTGGGAATACACTTAAACATTTTTGGAAAGACAAGAGTCTCTGTTGACTTTTTTGATATCTGTTACCACTCTATAAATGTTTATCCAAAAAATGTTTATACTAAAATGTTAACTCTTTTAAGCCTTCTCTAAATGAGATGCTGTTTGAAATACGTAGTCCAGGCATTCAATAAATGTTAAAATCATCATTTTAAGTTTGAATAGCAGTAATATTTCTAAACTAACTATACATCGAAGAATATCCCACACATCCTCAGGCATTTTGATTCTGATCCTTATTTTAATGGAGGGACCAGTTTAGGCCAAACATCTAGATGAATCTCTATTTTGTAAAACACCAGTACCTGAATAGTCTGCTCCGAATCTAAACTACAGAAGGATGTAAATTCATACATACATGAAAGTAACAGTTCAAGAAAGAGAGGGGTTTTTGTTGTAGGTTTTTTTTTTTGTTTTTAGTAGGTTTTCTGAATGGTGGTCAACTTGTCTTCCAGATGAAGATAACATTGAATTCATACATTTAGCTCCACTCTCTTCTAAAGGCCCACCAGAAACAAAAACAAAAACAAAAACAAAAAACACATGTTATTTAGAGGTGTGCAGTCAATACCGAGATAATCAGCTAAAAGAGGAGGAATTAGGGTGGGAACTACACACCTACACATATAAAAACATGAAATCAGAACATTTTTACATGGTAGTTTCTCATGGCCCTTGGCAAAGACTGTCATAGTGGTAATAGTTTGACTATTTGTATATGCATATGAAATTTAATAATTAAAACTAGGGTATAAAACTCAAATTATTGTCAACTCTCAATTATAGAAAGGTAGATTAGTGAGGTTAAGGATTAGTCTTAGTTTTTAAAAAGTTAATAATGTATTATTTTTAATATTAATCACTGCAAGTCACCTATACTGCTTACACGTTGGAAAACCTTTCCTGTTTGGAACGACATGGTAAGCAATGGACTATTGTTTTTCTTGAAAGGTAGAAACAGCCCTCTCTTTTACCATTTAGCTCTCTGAGGTGTCTGGGCAAAAACATTGCTGAGATAATATTAATGAGGTGCTGAAGAGGGAGTTGTGTGGGCCAGGGTTTGAGACTCTGAGTGCTGCTGACAGGATTGGTAGGGGATGCTGCCTGCACAAGAGCTGGTGTGCTCCATGGTGGAGAAAGAGCAGGAGGGCTAGTTTGCAAAACTTGCATTTCATCTTATATTTTTAGTTTGGATTTGGGGTTAGTGGTGGTGCCCTGCCCTCCTTCTATTACTGCCGTTCAGTAAGAGTTGACTGTGAGAAAGGAGGAGACATGCTAATACCTGGTGTTACTGATCTACTAATGGATATTCAAATTTGCATCACTGAAGGCAGAAGGAAGGATTCTGTCCCAGGTCCACTGTCCAGTTCTTTAATGCAAATTCGCCTTGCTACCATCCTGTTTGACTCTTTCTTGCAGCCATGTTGACTCCTCCTCAGCCAGGAATCTGTATTTCTGTCCAGCACTTGGATGAAAGTACGGCCTTTGGCACATTAAGCCAGTCACTACTGTTGAGCCCCAAACAGAATTTTAGAAAAGTGATTACCTATTGATACTATCTCAGGAAGCAAAGGAAGTGATTTAAAGGAAGTCTCTTTGAATTTACAATAGACACAGGGGCCTACCAAGTGGTAGGGGTTGGGGCATTCTGTCTCCAGTGCATGCAATATAGGGGTACCCTTCAGGTTGCCAGATTTATTAAATAAAATGCTCAGTTAAATCTATATTTCAGATAAAGAAAACTTTCTTGAGCATATGTGTCCATATTGCACAGGACATACTTATACTAAAAAAAAATTATTTCTTGTTTATCTCAAATTCAGATTTAATTTGGTGCCCTGTCTTTTATCTGGCACTTCTGTAGAGAATGTAAAAGCGATAATAAAACCTACTGCAGGTTGGTTCACTTTTTATTCCCATTATGCACTAGCAATTCTAAACAATCTCAGTGATGAAATCCTCCTCCCTGCAGGAACAGACAGTAGACACAAGTGCAGTAAGCATGTTCAGGGTTGCAGTAGGTGTCATTTCCACTATCACAAATGACAACAGTTACCATTTAATGGGCACTTACTAAATGCCAGTAAATTTGCTTGTATCATTTCTATTAGTGAAAAGTACCACCTGCATTTTCAGAGTAAGGAAATTAGAACAACTTTGTTTCTAGTAACAAAGCTGAGATTTGAAGCAGGTTTATCTGATTGCAAAACTTATATTCTTTCCACTGAATCATGCTCTAATCTTTTACTATTTGTAGGTCCACCCTTTAAGCACTGACAATATGATCTAGAATGATAAATCTTGAAGGATAAACCCCATTTAGTTTTCTAGTTCACCTTCTAAAGGGAAAACAGATAATAATTGGATTTAATTTAGGCTTTTTCTTCTCTCCACCCATAACCACTCAGCTAATCTACCTGTTGTGGTCTCTATCTTCCTATGACTTGCCTGTCAATCTCTTTTCATTTCTTTAACACACTCTCTTCCTCTCTTCCTCTCTCTTTCTGCCAATTATGTAGCCTTTGTTTTATTCCTTCATGACCCAGAAGATAAATGAACTAGTCAAACATGGTTAGCCAGAGAAATAGCAGAGTATTACAGGGCCACCCCTAGGCAACCCACATGCTTCTGACTCCTTTGTTATCCCTTCCATTTGTGGAAATTACATGTAATGGTCTTATGACATAGATGAGAAAGTACAAGGACCTTCCGGGACTTGTCAAGTCACAGAGCAGAGTAGACTATTGCTTCTGTGCTCAGGGCCAGCCCTGACTTGCAGCATGAGTGACTTCTACCATCTAGCATTATCAAATGGTTTTTTCTCCATGAGATTATACGTTCTTCCAGAGAGAAAGAAAAGAGAAAAACTCGATCTCGTCATGACAGTGAATATTTTTTTTAATTACTCATCTGAACATGGTCCATAAGCAGTATGGCTCTAGTAATGCAGGAAAAAGACTTTGGAGAACTTTGGGAGGACTTCTGAGAAGAGATGGCCAATTGAATGTTCATTTGGATTGAACATTCATGTGAGATTTCAGTTCCTCTGAAATTATTAAAACAATAATAGTAAAGGAGTTCTTTAAAAAAGTATATACTCAAGAATACAGAATGAGAGAGAAAACCATAACTACAGCATTTCTGAAGCTCAAAAAATAGATGGACAAGTGATAATGAATTAGTCAAACAAGAAAGCTGAACTCTACCTTAGGAGTGGAGAAAGGTGAGAAGCAATTCAATTTTTACCACAAGGTTCATAACACCAAATTCATACATATATATACACAAACTTCATATATATTTATATGTAAATAAATCAAAGAAATCATTCAATAAAATTTCCCAAGATTATGGACATTAATTCCTATTTTTAAAAGGCCCAGAGAGATGCCAGCACAATAGAATAAAACAGATACATACTGGCATTGTTATAGCATTTCAGAATACTCAGCACAAAAGGAAACCTTATACACTTCTAAAAGTGGGGAGAGTGGGCTAGGATGTAGAAACAAAATACACTCAGAGAATCAGGAAGCAAAATGGCTTCAGACTTTTCAAGAGCAACACTAGAAGCTAGAAATGGATTAGAATTCTGAAGAAAAAATTATTCCTATCTCAGAATCTTATATCCACCAAATTATTGATCAAATATGAGGGCAAGATAAAAATGTTTCCAGACATGTAAGTTCTCAAAAAAACCTGTCTTCCATGTAACCATTTTCAGGATGCTACTAGAGAAAGTGCTATACCACAAAATAGGAAGACAAAGGCTCTGGGAAATAAAACAATCCAGTGGAGAAGGGAGGAGAAGGGATGGTCCGGGATAGATAGCCCAGTGTGACAACTGGGCATGAAGAGCAAACATTCCAGATTAGATTAGGTCAAAAGACTCATGGAGAAGCTTCTTGAGGAATATGAAATCTGATGTATCTGAATGTTTTGACAAGATTTACCCAACTAGTAACAGGCTTGGGATTCATTTAGTGATAATCTCATAGAGAACAGAGCAAATTAGAAAAAAATGTTCATTCTGAGGGTAAGAAAGGTAGGGGATGTTTAGGAAAAGTGAATTAATCAGAGTTTACATATATCAGCTGGGACTGGGAGTTGTTTTTGCAAAGTCATAAAAATGTCAGCACTGAATACCAGTCTAAGTCACTGGTGGTGCTGCACTGGCAGGGAGCCCCTGTGGTGAGTTTGGGGGGAGGGGATGAGAGAGGGGTATTGGGGACTGCTCTTTATAGAGTGCATAGAGTTCACTTATTCTTTTGATTACGTGCATGTATAACTTTAATAAATATGAAAAGGATTATGACAAACCAAAGCGTTTGTGATAGTTTAGATAAATTTCAGCAGTGGAGGCTGGTATGTGGAAAGTAGTACTGGCCTGGGGTTTAGGAGATGAAGTTTAAAATTTTAGTTTTGCCTCTTACTAACCACGCAATAAAGCCATGCAACTCTGACAAATCACTACCTCTGTTAGCTCAGCTGGAAAAATAGAGCTGATCATCTTGCCTGCTGCCCAACTCAGAGGGATATTGGAAGGATCAGATGAGCAGATGTATGAGGAAGTACTTGAGAAGGTGTGGGAGGTTATTACCTAAATGCATTCAGAGCCTTGCAGTTTGCTTCTGCATATTGTATCCTACAACAGAGAAGGGAAATTGATCTGGAGGGACTAGCCTGGCTCAATTTATCACCTTTTAGGAAGCTCCAGAAGACACGCCTTGAATGATTATTGACCGTGCCTAATTTATTAGCTCTTTCCTTCTTCACAACCCATTTGTCCACTGCAGAAGTGTGCTAAGTCCGAACTCTGCTATGGCCTGGTTACATTAGCCAGAGTCCTAACCATGTTGCCATGGTGTTAAAAATATTTAGTTTTGCAAGCAAAGTTTCAGAAATAATAAAAGAAAAACTTTGATATGATTTATTTTTGTAAAATGATTTCAACAAAACAGACATAAGGAACTGGGGTAAGAATTTCAGAAAGGCAGTGGGTGTAAAATGTTGATTAGCATGGCGACTTTTGATGCAAAGCATTCAATTAAGTGCAGCGTGGTGGGTAAAGGTCATACATTTACCAAATGGAATGCCTTCAAAGACAAGCTGTACAGAAAGGAGAGAGGATACGGAAACTGAAACCTGATTCACCCGTTTAATTAATGGAAGGAGTTTGTGTTTTCCTTTGAAGCCACAATTGTGACATCTCTAGGTGGGAAAGATGAGTTATGTTGTCCTGGTTTCTTCCTCTCAATTTTCACTTTATTTCTCCCCTTTATTTATAAACAACACAATAAATAGAATTTATTTTGCTTTTTTTTTTCTTTGACAAGAAACATAAAATATCGAAATAAAAGCTACTATATGGAAAAGTCTGAGTCACAGGTGCTGAATTCAGATTTGTGCTTCACAAGCTGTGTGACTCTTGGCGGGTTGTTTTATCGTCCACATCTCAGCATCCCTGTATGAACGGGAGGGTAGCTCTGCTGGCCTCACTGGTTGTTTAAAGGATTAATTGGGATCACATGAAAGAAAGCCCTTTGCAGAGTATAAGCAAGAGGAAAAACTTAACCTAGATTCCCTTTGTGCTCTCATGTCTGACATCCAGTCCATGAGCAAATCCTGTGGCTCTTCCTTCAAAACATGCCTTGAATCAGTTTATTGTTCTCCATGTCCACACTGCATTTCTAGTCCAAACCACCACCGTCCTTCACCTGGGCCATAACATCAGATTCCTATCAAGTTTTCCTGCTTCCACTCCTGTCCTCTTTAATCCAATCTACACACATCAGATGGGTCAGGTCACTTAATTGTTTCATATTCATTGTCTTTAGAATAAAATCCAACTTCAAAACTTGCAGCCATGCCTTACAAGTTTCTACATGATTTTCCCACTTTTCCTGTTTCATCTCATGGCACCCCAACCCCTCCAGCCTCACAGCCTTTCTTCATGTTCCAACCTAATGAGCTTGTTTCTATTTTAGGGCCTTTGCAGCAGCTACTCCCTCTGCCTAGAATGTCCTTCCTCTAGCTATCCCTGTGCTTTGGGCCTCCCCTGACCACCCAAATTACAGAAGTCATTTTGAGTTGTCACTCTATATTAGAGCCTACAGTTCTGATATTGCTATTATTTTTTATTTGTTTATGTGTAAATTTTCTCCCTCTCACTTTCTACAAAAGCAGAGATCTAATGACATTTTTAGGGTTTATATCTACTGTATGGGTCAGTACCTGTCCCATAGTTGTTCAACTGATATTTGTTAAGTGGATGAAATAATGAGCAAATTAATAAATGGTAGAGAAGACTCAGTTTACTCTTCAGATAATTGCTGACCTTGCTATTTGAGAGCAGTTAGATTATTTCTTTATGGACCAAGATGTTAAGTGAGTATAAACAGGTAGAAGCTTTAGGAGGTCAGATTTTAAATCAATCCAAAAGGAGATCCAAGGGCCCGGAGAGGTAGTGGGTGCCTCACCCACTTCCGCCTGGAAGACTATGTTGTGGTAGTGGGCAGGATAGGTGCTATTAGAAAGGGTAGTTGTGCTAGCAGATCTTGAAAGTGCTTTCCACCTCTGGGTTTCTAAGATGATTATTACTGATGTGCTATTTCAGTGCATTCTACAATTCTCCTAATTCAGTAACGGTTATTGCATTCTTCCCTAGACTTAGTTAACTATTAGAACAGCTAAAAATCTCTGGAATTATGGCCATTTACAGCATATAAAAGTCAACTGTAAAATTATATCATGTTTGGATCTCAGGTATTTTCTTTCTAAAGAGCTCTCAATGATCTACTTTTAAATTAATCCATGCCTCAAAAATTCTGTTGTCGATATCATCTAAAACTTATCTGTAGAGAATAGAATTCTTATCCTATATGCTTGGTTAATGGAAAAAAGTTGGCCCAGAGTTGGCCCAGGAATCATAGAAAATGACACATGCATCTAAATATAGTACCATTCGCTTGTCTTTTGATGCAGGGCTGAGGCCTTTTCTTGAATTAAGATGTGTTGAATAGAGTTTTATGGGTCTTCCCTACATACTCTACATGGATGAAGTTCACCCATGGGTTTCTTTTTGTATTTTTAAAGTAGAGTCATGGCTTTTGCAAATATCACCAGAGAATCTTTCCAGATACTTATAATTATTCTCAATCATTTACATTGGTCTTGCTCACACCTTTTTAAAAGTGACCTTTTTAATTTTCAGTTTAGAATAATTGAAGATTTTACAGATCATATAGAAAGTTTCCATATAGCCCTTATCCAATTTCCCCATCGTTAACATTTTACATTCTGTTATGTTAATCAAAACTAAGGAACAATCACTGACACATTTCTACTAATTAAGTGTACAAGTGTTCATTTGGACTTCACCTGCTTTCCATTAATGTCCTGTTTTGTTCTAGAATCCAGCCCTGAGTGCTGCACTACACTGATTCTCCCTAGTTTTCACTGATCTCTCACACCTATATTTAACAGCAATATTTTAGCTTCTTCCTCTTAAATTTACAGAAGTAGTCCTTTTTCATTGGCACATTGCTGTGGTTTACCCTTAGGTAATTAAATAATGCAATTGCAATAAAGAGAACAACAGTTTTGGAAACTGCTCAGCTGCTCTTGATAAGGATTCAACTCAACTGTGGGAAGAATTGCCCAGGGAAACCACAGAGTAACCTCCAGCTGTATACCTTCCAACATGCTGTAGAAATTGGTTGGGAGGAATGGAAAGTAGAATTAATCTGGCAAATCCATTGGCTAGTGTCTTCCATATTTCCCATTCAGAAAAAAGATAAAGATATTAATGTGGTTATAATGGTGATACCTTATCTGTGTATAGAGCTTCTTCCTTTGAGTGGGTAGGGCAGGCATATACAGTGGAGAAAACAGATCTCCAAGATTCAAAGCACTATGGCTGGGATCAGTCAGCCAAGCATAAAACAGGTTTTCTGATTGCCAAGCCTGTGTTACTATAAATTTGTGTCAGGTCAAAACATTTTCTTCACAGAAATAGATTTGTGGGTGGTTTCGTGAATATCAAAATATTTTCTTGCCCAAGTAAATTGTGTATCTTGGACCCTCTAGAGGATTCACAGTTCACAAACGGATTCTTTTTGAGTCAGACGATCAAATGAGTCAAGTTAGAGAGAGACCTCTTCAGCCTCAGCGAAGAAGATTGGAGTTTTTGCCAGTGTTTTTATTTTCTCCAGATATCTTCTCAGATTTCTTGACTATAGCATGTCTCTTAGATGGATTCAGGCTGTGGACTATGACTCTACTTTTTAGGTACCTAAGTGGGAAGATCAGTGACCTACCTGGGAATCAGCAAGCCCTGGTTCAGGTCTCCTCTGTGCCATTTAATAACGTAATCTCTACCCAGACTCCATGGTCTTCTGTTTCCCCATTTAAAATGAAGGAGTCCCAGTGGTGGCACTTGGTAGTTTTTAGTTTCATTGCCTTGTTCCTTGCCTTTTGCAAAGGATTTTCATGGGTACTCCACATTCTTTTGAGAATGTCCCTGTAGAAGTTTAGAGTAAGAATGAGAACAGCACAAGGCCAGCAGTTCTGATATCTCTAAGCTCAGATTCTGATTCAGCCCCTTAGTATCTGTGCGACTTTACCTATCTCACCTAAAAATGGGGATAATAGCAGGACTGAGCTCATGGGGTTCTTGTGAGGAGCAAAATGAGACACATGAAGCAGACTGAGGTCCAAGACACAGCCATTAAGAGCCCTTTGTTTTCAGTCATACAGGTTGAGAACTTGATATGGTTTTTAAGAAATTGAGTACAGAGATGAAAAGCAGTATGTATAACTCAGTGTAGATGACCAGGCACTGTTAGACCAATAACTTTCCCTGTGCCATAACTTACAGAAAGAGGAAGCCCAAGGAAAACCTAGAGTGACTAATGTGCTAAAACTGCTAATTTGACTGTGTTTTTAAACTATTTTTCTTGACTGTTTAGATGGCCTTTGAAAATGCCATCAAATATCTCAAAAAAAAAAAAAAAACCCAACTCTAAAAATAAGAAGAGGACCTTGTTTGACCTTTTCAATCAGTTCACTTGTTCAGCAAATATTTATTCAAAGCACTGAGTTAGCTGCTAATTTTAAATAAACTCGCTGAAACATCAAGTCATTTGTAAACACATTTTAAGAACAAGCATTACCCTCATTTTCTAGGGGAGAAATTTATTCCTACTCTCTCTTTTGATTTCTCTCCTGCCATGAACAGTAATCTGTTGCTAAGAATAATGATTACACTTGCTGTCTGTCTGATAGTTGGGAAGGTGAGCAGCACTCCAGCTGTTTGGCAGATCCACAAAAACATTTGTAAAGTCTTTCCTGATTATGATACTACAAAGAGAATGAACATATATTTGCTACCTCTTGTTCAAGAAACTGTACCTTAGAATTACATGTACTTAGTTTGTTTTTTAAATCCAAGACACACCTCTCCTTAAATTCCAACCTCCACCCCAAAATTGAATGTTTTAAGCTGGGGCTGAGTTTTTAAACTGAAGTGTACTTTTCATGTATTATTTTTATTTCTTAAAGCTATTATAAAATTAATTGTGAATCATAACCAATTCAAGTCAGTGACATGGAGTAAGACTTAAAAGATAGTTAATCCAATAGGAATAATTAAATGGTTGAATGATTTGCTCAAAGTCCTATCACAAGTACCTGGCTCGTCTTGAAGACAGGGACAAGTTCCTGGGGCTCCCCAGGCCAGCAGGTGAGAGCTTTGATGGGCCTCCCTTGCCTTTACATTTTATCACTTGGGCTCATTAACATCAGGGCTAAAGACGTTAGAGAGTGAAATGGGCATTTCAAAATCTGTTATACCTACCTTCTCACAGGGGAGAATTTCCTCTTTCCTTTAAGAGTCCCCCATCCTTCCTTAAACATTTACACTCACTCACATGGTTTGTAACCATATAATAGCCTCCTGTTACAGACCTCACCAACTCACCTTCTCTAGCCTGGCAGGCCCTGGGATGCAGACTGCTGGGGCTGCTGGACCAGTAACTTTCCCTGTGCCATAACTCAACAGAGAGGCAGGATCAATGACAG
This sequence comes from Cynopterus sphinx, assembly GCA_030015415.1. Taxonomy (NCBI): domain Eukaryota; kingdom Metazoa; phylum Chordata; class Mammalia; order Chiroptera; family Pteropodidae; genus Cynopterus; species Cynopterus sphinx. The sequence continues at coordinate 81,859,789 of CM057384.1, forward strand.
GTTTACAGGAGAGTGGGGCTTTAAATAGCTGAGGTCAGTGTCTGGAGGTTTCCCGTTAATGCCACTAACACCATCCCACCAGTGAGACTATCAGTCACATTGTTACTCACGCTAAACTAATTCTGATTTTCAACTTCATTTTCAAACACATCCTAAGAAATCCCGACTCCCAGGAAATTGACAATGCAACCCTCTTTATGTGAAGCTTTGTTTATAGGCCACAATTCTCCCGACAGATTTACAAGTGTCTGCGGAATTTTAAAAGACGATTGCTTAACAAGCATTAAGTGAGACACATAGGACTGTGTAAATATTTTAGCTGGAACAGGGGATTTTTTTAAACGTGTGAGCCAAATATCACATTAAATCTGAACACAGTGGCAAACTGATCAGCAGTAGTTGCCAGCTTCATGCTCTGCCAGTGATTCCCATAGCCAAGATTAGGTACTGGAATCCATCCACCAGTTTAGGTTGTATCTTTTAAAATAACTTTGCACCCTTTTTTTTCTTTCTTCTCTTTATGCCTTTCCATATTTTATCTTTCATTTCTCTATGGTTTATTTAGATGTAAACACTTTCCAGAGTAGAAATTACAGTTAATGTGACTAAGCAGTAAGGCTAAAATGAGATCTTGGGCCCAGACAGAGGTCAGAGAAACTACAGAAGGTTTGCAGCTGTCCGGTTGAGGAACATGGATACATGTTGCTTTTTGCTAATGGGCTTATGTTTCTTAAGCACTGGTCTCTTTGTGGCCAGCTGTTGTACTGTTGGAAGGAAATAATCCTAAAATCAGCATTGCTACCTCTTCTACTTACTGATTTCCTTGGATCGTAAAGAGGCAGGCCTGTCCCCTGTTTATATATGTAAAAAAAATGTATCACTTAATTTTAGTGAAAACTGCCATGCAATAAGCATTTTGGCTATGGAGGAAGTATTTTTTCTTTAAGCATTCCTACAGGCAATCCATTTTCCTGATTTGAGCAATGGGTAGAATGTATTGCTTGACGTCAAATATAATTTCTGTGAGAATGAGGCATCTTACCCAATAGGGCTTTGCTCTGCCTTTTCTGGTTCCATCAGCAGCCTCTTCGTTTTTCACCCACGGATTTTCACTAAAGATACTTCTTAAAGTCATACTCACTTAGTGGCCAAAAAATGTAAGCTCTCTTCTCTACAAATGGCTCAAATTGTAGTCACATGTCCAGATCATTATTGGATATTGTTGATCCACAGGTCTAAGCATTTTAACTTTGTATTCATAATTATATACATGTTTATATATTTTTGTAAAAATCTGAGTGTTCAATGTAAATTTTAATTGGCCTGTAGGCACCCCCAAAATTTGGATACCTTCCCCAGTATTGACAGTAGTGCGCTTTACGTTCAAATTAAATGTGAGTGATGTGTAACCTTTCAAAATAGCTGCTTTCAAGAACCTCAAACCTAGTCTTACACTGTGGTTAATCCTAGATTATCTTCTATCAAATAAATTTGTTATGTCCTCAGTTGTCTTCGTCTTTGAGTAAATTATCTCAATGCGTGGATGGACTTCTCACTGTTCGCTATTGTAAGTATAATCACTTCCAATGCAAGGACCACAGGGCCTATAGTACAGTGACAGGCACAATTCTAGCTTATATGTAGCTAGCCACCTCTGCAAAGCAATGGAGAAGGCACAATTTTATTTTCAAAAATCTCTCCTTTGTGTTCCCCATTTTGGTACAGTTCATATTGTACCCAAAGCAGTTTGTATCCACGGTGTATCAAGAACTCTCAAATTGTTTTTTCTTTTTTACCTGTAATTCCACTTCTCAAATTCATCCTAAAGAAGTAATCTTAAACTCAGAATAAGTTTTTATGGGCTTCAATGTTACTTAAAGCCTGAATGATTCATTATAAGAATAAAGTAGAAAGGACTTTATTATTCAACTGCAGGGGAATTGGGAAGCAAACTAGGGCACATCCACCTGATGAAATTTTATGTGGCTGTTAAACACAATGCTTGTGAGTTTTGTGAAATAATATGAGAAAGTGTACATGATATGTTTAATAGAAAGAATAAAGGTATACAAACTTCTCTAGCAAATAAAAGTATATTTAAAAAAATATAAAGGCAACTTCTATAAATTATAGAGAGATGTGTGTGATGCAGAGGCTGAGGTCATGTTATCATGAATGATTTCTTTTCCTGTTTTTATTTTTTTGTAAATATTTTTCACATTTCTTTGTGTTACCTTCCTAATACTTTTTAGAAGTTAATCGCTGTCCACTTCCCCAGGATGAATGCCCTTTCCCTTCAGATGCTCAGGAATTCATCTTCGGGGCTGCTTACCTAATGTGACTTTTTACCCTGATGTGACTTTTTCTTCCATTACAACACAATTTTCTTGTCTATTGCTTGAAACTGAGACTTTCTAAAGCAGTCTGAGAAATAAATTTATACCAACGTGTTTATAAATTTTTCTTTGATGTTTTCCTTTCCTGCTAGTATATATACATTTCTAAGGAGATCTTCTGAATTTAAAATCTTTAATTCAAAGAAAGGCTTACAATGGTGGTGATTTTCATGGGAACCATGGGAGGGGATGTTTTTAAATAAATAGATGAATCGCTAAATACCCTATAAATCAAATCATGCCCAATCCACCTATATTTAGGCCTAGTCATGAGTAGGTGATTAATGAATATTTTTCATACTAATGTCTCGCAGACCAAGGCTGTGTCTATAACCACATAACCATCACAGTGGAAATTCTGACTCAGCTGTGATGTTTGATAGGAGGGACCTTTGAATAGTGCTTTAGACAATTCCCTGCAAAGGCTGTAGTCAGTGGCCCAGTTTTGCAAGTCTTTCCAAAAGTCCTAAAGCATGTTGGCATGTCCTCAGTTGGCCCTGTCACTTCTGCTTAAATTTTTTCATGGAGAATACTCATGATCATGGGACATTAAGGTGAATTTGGTCTTGAGCAGCCTCCCTCTGTGAAGTGAATCAGCATCATGGGATCCCCCCCGGGCTCAAGCTCCCTGGTGGGTTTATTTTTACACAACATTCCTCTGGGGAAAGGTGTACCCACTTTTGATCAGACTAGCCCCAGAGAACATCTTCTCGGATGAAAAGATGTTTCTCATTTTGCTTCTTTTTTTCTAGCTTAGCTTTTTAAACAAGCAGCTATAGAATTTGTCCCCTCTTACCTCACCCCTCTCCAATATAACTTCCTCCTTCTACCCCTCGCTCCCTGAAACTGCTTTTAAGATGATCAGTGAGTTCCATGTTGCTTGAATCAGTGTTCACTTCTCTTTTACTTGACCTCTCAATAGTATTGCACAGAGATGACTTTCTTTCTTGCAATACTGGTTTTCTCTCAGATCATATGATTCCACGCTTCTGCTTTTGTACTTTCCTGCTCATTCACCATCCTTTTCTGGTCTCTCCTCCACTGCTTGCATACCCCAGGGTTTGTCCTACAATCCCCTTTTCTTCTTTGCCTACGTTCTTTCCCTACCACTTCATCTACTTTCGTGGTTTAAATACTACTTTTTATGCCTATGACTTCTTAGTGTGTTATTTCTGTCCCAGCCATGCAGCCTAAACTGAAGACTTTGTATATAATGTGAGAGTATTATTAGCATCTCAAATTTAACGTGTCCTAAATAACGCTCTTGATTTTCCCCTTCTGGTCAAGTCACTAGTCAAATATCTTTACAGTGAGACATTTTTGACCACTTTGTTTAAAATTATAAGCCTCCTACTCCCATGGCCTTGTCTAACCTCCCTTTCCTAAGCAGGGTGATTCCAATTCCTTTGGATTCAATTCCTTTGAATCCAGTTCCTTGAATCTAGTTCCTCTGAATCAAAATCTAGACACAGGACACTGTGGATCTAGGAAAGAAACAAGGTCTATATCCTGAGGTCCAGTCATGCTGTTACCATTTAACTTATCCCAAAAGACCCATGCATTTCCACAATGCTTTACTTTTGCTCATCATATTTACTCTGTCTGAGATGACTCCCGTCTTCCTTAATTCTCCTTGGCTGGCTGATTCACTCTTCCTTAACCTTGGCAATTGAACTCATAAGTTATCTTTTTTGAAGAACCTTCTTTGGCCACCACCTAAACCCAATCTGAATTGGAAGCTCCTACCCAGTGTCCCATAATAGCACGCCATGTTACAATCTGTTGATTTCTGTTTTGTGTCAGTTTACTAGACTCTCATTAATGTTTTTAATGGAGAGATAACCAATAGGTCTGGTTAAATATTTTCCCCCAACATTTAGCACAGCGCAGGTACTCAATAAATATTTTGAACTTTTAAGTACCTGTGTAACCCATATATATGCATAGTAAGACTAGAAACCACCCTGTCTCCTGTGATCTATGAACAATTTATGCCAAAATCCCATCTCTGTAGAAAAACAAGGCTACCCATTAGATTTTTAAGGAAAATATATTGGAAGGATACATAGGCAGCACCTCTGCCTCCTTGTAACGTAAGTTTTGGTTCTACACTAGGTCTAAACTCAGTGTAAAACTCAGCCCCTTCGTTAGTATTCACAGCCCACATTCACTCACAACTAGCCCCATGAGTTCAGGAGGCTTTACTGAAGCTGTGGGGATGCCCCAGAGGCCATCCTTTTCCAATTCAATTGTCCTTCTCTCTTTTGTGTATCTCTTCCTGAAAGAGATCTAAACTCTTCTTCCTCTGTTTTGAAAGACAACATTCCATTTCCTTGAAGCTAGAATACTAGATAACACTCATGGAAGTCCTCATCTGAGGATGGTGAGATGTTTGACGCCAAGAATTTATCAAAGATTCTTGTTTCTCTAAGAATTCTAAATCTAGCTTTTTAAGATGTTTTAAACACATGTATTTCATATCTGAATGGATTAATTTAAATGAAAATGGCATGGTATTCAGTCTACTTATGCTTTCTCCAGCCCCTGCATCCATCTACATGTATTATATATATATAAAGAGATGTATATTTTTTATGTGTCAGCGTACGTATATACAAGAACCAAATGCTAGCACGGCACTAATATCTGTACTGCATGTGTATAACACCTGCCCCCCCATCCCACCACAATTTGATAGTTTATTCATTTATTTAGCAAGTACTCAGTATTTTCTATGGGCTAGACATTATAGCAGGTGCTGAGGATATATTATTTTTCTGTCTAATGGTTATAACAATCAAATTATCAATTATAGTACAATTGCAAAGGGGAAGTATACAGCTGTGAGACTGTGTAATAGAGGGGACCTCATTGATATATAGTGAAAGGTCAAAAAGAAATCCTGATGAAGTAACCTTTGCGGTGAAATGAGAATGATGACCAACAATTAACTAGGCTCTGGTTACTACGGGTAGAGGAGAATGTCACTGGCAAAGGAGTACCGTGATGGTAGGAGGAAACTGATAATGTCTGAGGAGCCAAGAAATGGCCATTGTGACTAGCACACAGAGTGTGGCAGGGAGAATGAAGTCAGGCTGAAGATGCAGAAGGAGCCAGCCCATGAAGGACCTTGTAAGGGAGAATTTCTAAGAGTAATTGAAGCCACAAGTGAGTTGAAGCAGAGGATTGACCCCATCAGTTGTGTATTTTCTAAAGGTCACTTCAACTCTAGTGTGGAGGACTAATCTGGAAATAAGGGAGGATGTGAGAAGAATGAGTAAGAAGATACTACATCAATCTGCTGGGACTGATGGCTTCAGGAGCTCTTCTAGAGATGAAACTATGGGCTAGACGTGTGAATTCATGAGTCATGGTCCTAGAGGTGGCTACTGCAATATTTACCTGGATGAGATTTCCTAGAGAGAGAAGTGTAGCATGAGAAGAGATGTTCAAGAACTTTAACATTTAATGGTTGAATGTAGAATGATGAAGTTACAGAGCAGACAGAGGAGATAGAGACAGGAAGAAAGCCAGGAAAGGGGGACTCAGAACTAAGGGACAAAGTATTTCAAAGAAGGGAAAGTCTTCAACGGAATGAAATCCTGCTGGGCAGTGAACTGAAATGAGATTAAAAGAAAAAAAGAGAGGACACTGTCAATAGAACGGGTTCATTGGTGACGTTAGGGTATTTTTTTCAGTGTCATAATGGGAATAAAGTAAATTCTAGTGGGTCTGGTAGTAGTGAGTAAGAAATAGAAAAAATGAGTGTTCTTTAAAGAAGGTTGGCTGTGAAAGGGATTAGACTATAACATAATGATTTGTTGTTTACCAAACACAAACATATTAGGAATGTCAGTTTATTCAAAGAGTTTGTGGGGTTGTTGTAAGCCACGTGTAATATGTTGTGTAGATAAACTTAGCACTGTTTGAATATTTTAAATGGATAGCTTTTTATTGTTCAATACATAAAATGCTTTTTAATGTTTGCTTCACTTAGTCCTCATGAAATTTTAGAAAATTAGAGTCAGAGAGGTATTAAATAACTTTCCCAGCCAATAAAGAGAATGGAAAACTAAATAATTGTATCTTCAGATTAAGAGTAGTTTAAAGAGGAAATTTTTCTAATGTAATGATGGTTGACAGGTATGAATAAGTATATTTGTTTATATTACAAATACATTTAGCTGTATACCAAAGCTCTTTCAGTTTTTTTAAAGTTAGCAAATTCTTTAAGTGTCTTGCTTATATTTGCCTCAAGTCTAGTTATTCATTTAATAAGTCTTTTATTTTGATAACATTTCTTGGTACATTTGAAGACATGTGTTTGATTTTTCAAGTATATGTGTATTCCAGACTCATTTCCACTTCGGATTCATGGTTTAATAAGTGCTATAACTATAAATGTCTAACCACGGTGCCATACACCTGAAACTAATATAATGTTGAATGTCAGCCGTAATTGAAAAAGAAATTAGTTTTTTTAATATTATAACTGTTATAATGAAGACATAGTCATACCTGAAATTTGAAAAAAAAAAGATTACTCTACCTTGTAGAAGAAGCATAGATAGGATATTCTTCATTTATCTGTTCATTATCATTCCAGTTTACAGCTCAGAGTTTCTGATTAGCTTCAACAGCCTTATTAAGATATCATCACATTCCGTATAATTCACCCACTTAAAATGTACAATTAAATGATTTTTTGTATATTTACAGAGTCTTACAACTATCATTGCAATTATTTTTAAAAAATTTTCATTAGCCCAGAAAGAAACATTATACCCCTAAGCCCCCAATTCCTCCATCTCTCCATCTCACCTTCCCCCAGCCCTAGGCAACCATAATCTACTTTTTATCTCTATAGATTTGCCTGTACTGGACATTTTATATGAACAGAATCATGCGATCTGTTGTCCTTTATGACGAGCTTTTTCACTTAGCATAATGTCCTAATTGGCTTCTGATACATAGACTCTATCTGTACAGATACGAAGTGGCTCCAGTGTGTGTAATTTCATCTGTGCATCTGCATTATTCTGAGATACCATTCTGACCCAGGCACCATGCACATAAGGCCTATATTTTCACTCCTAATACCAAGTTGCCCATTCAAGTTTTTTGAACACTTTGGATACAGATTTTTGCCTTTGGGTGAAGATAATCACTAGGAGAAATGATTTGGCCATGATAATTATATCAGCTGATTTCCCAAACGAAGGATAAAGATAGAAAACATCTTTGATTTTATGTAGGTTGTCCACATAAGAGACAATGCACAGTTGCCTGATTGTAGACCAGAAACTTGGTCCTGGGATAGGGGTGCTATTTAGCAGAAAATGAGTCATAAGCCCCTTTGAAATGTAATCTAAATAAGTCTCTTCGGGATTGATTTTCTCTTTGCCCCCCACAGAACCCCACCTCAGGATTTCCTCTGATACCACCCTCTACACTCCATATTAAGCCTTATAATGCCCCCCCCTCAGTTAGCTTAATCACATGAAATAGGCACTTTATATTTCAAGCTTTTGTCATTTGTTTTTGACTTAAATCAACTTGAAGTCTTCCTTTATTTTTAAAAGTATATATGTGTGTGTGTGTGTGTGCATGTGTGTGTATGTATTAAAAATAGCCACAAAATAGTACATTCTCATTTGTACCAGTTTTTAAGAAGAAAATTAAAAATTCTTAATATTTTACTACTTTTATATATGATTTTTTCCCTTCTATAGAAATCCCTGAAATGCAGCTAGCCAAAAGCTGCTTTTCTTTTACTATTTTAATACATCGGATTTAATGTAATTTCCTAACCAGTCTATTCAAGGCCAAGACCATGAAAAAAATTGTGTAGGTTTTTGTGCTAATATTGCAATTTTGGTTTCTGAATATGTTTTTAAGTTTGACAGAAGTGTATTTGGGGTAGAAAACTAAAAGTGTGTGTGTTTGTGTGTGTGTTTTTGATGTGAAAAGCACTGGGAAGGACAGTATACTGTCCTGGTATTACTAAAAAGAAACATTGGAGTACAGTATGTTAATATGAAAGGAAATAATCCATATATTTGCATGCAGTTCCAATCACTAGAAACAGTAATTACTATGTGCCTTGCTTACTAAGATGTTTTTGTTGGTGACCCATTCACTACAATGTCAGAGGGCAGAGATTTTAGCCTGGAATATTGCCAGTACCAAGTACAATTTGTGGTACATAGTTGGCACATGGTGGATATTTGGCGAATTGATGTATTTATTGAATGATTTCCTTTAGGATAATCTCCTTAACCCAGCACTCTATGATTTTGATTTGTGTCTCTCACTTAAATCTCATTGACATAATCTTTGCCTTAGTTAAACTGTTCTATACATTGTTGCATCAATCCTCTATGATCATCCTTTAAGCATGGAACTTGTGGAAAGGACAGGGACCTTGTAAAAATGAACGAGATGTAGAACTGGCACAGAACCATAGAGGGGTGGGATAGGAATGGGTAAACATAGAGGGAATTCCAGGTTTAAAACACAGAGTTTAGATTTATCTTTCCTCTAAAAATATATTCTGACTTCATTACCAAATTCAGAGTCCTTCAACTCATAGAGAGAGACATGTTCCATGTTTTCCTAAAAAATAACCCAGGTACATTTGATCTATTAAGATCATTAAACATGTATTAGGTTTTGAGTCATTCTATCTATCTGGGCCTTGCCTCTATATCCTTCTAACCTATCCATGCTTTTTAAGTGACTCAATGAATTTTATTTCTTAGGGGTCAAAAACAAAATAACAGAAACCACCTAACAGTCTAAATATCTAAAATCTTAAAACATTCATAGCTGTATCTCTTCTTTCATTATGATGGTTCATAGCATTTAGTTTTTAAATGAGAAAACTCTCAATTTAGTGTCTATTATTTCATTATGTACCGGTTCTCAACCTTTAATCTCTCTGTCTTTCATAATGATCACTTAGTAGCTAACTTTAGGAATTAATATATTTAATTCTATCAAAAACTTAATAGAAAGAGAAAAAGAAAGAGAACCTGGAGTGACTTAGGCTTTTAACATCAGAACTCCTGGCACAGCCTGCGTCTGAGTCAACCTTGGTGGTCTAGCAATGTTGTATACATGTCTTGTGGGTGGACAATAAACGACATTTGTGGATTTGTCAGTGACCTCTCTCCTTTATGTACTGCCAGTCTCTGGTGTTATCATTAATTAGTCTTCAGATCTCCCATTTGTCTGCTGGAAAGCATCTCGGACAAGGCAAGTTAAGGAGCTGGACCGCAACTGTGTTGAGGCAGTCAGGGGCCTCCCTGGGCTTTCATTGTGTGGACAAGTTTAATTCTAATAGGCCACAGAGGAGGCTGGGCCCATTGGGGTGCACAGAGGGCCTCTGAGCACAGCAGGCAAGCTGCACTCATTTGTACAGGATTCAGTTTCTAATATCAGAACCATGAGGCTCAGAGGCCTAGGGCACTTGTTTCACATTTAGCTTCATCTTCCCCAGGAGTTTTCTCAGTGAATTCTTACAATGGGTTGTGGAACTTTGGTGAGGAAACAAAACCCTGTGTTCCCAAAAGGAGATTTGCACCGGGCCATATTTTTGTAAGTATGGTGCACAGCATTTGTAGCGACTGATCCCCAGCTATGACTCTTTTGCCTTTCTGACTGCAACACATTTCCTGACCAATTTTACTAAATCATAAAAATAACAATATGAGGCCACTTGTTAATGCTAGTCATTCTATAAACCACTTTACACACATTATCTCATTTAATTCTCATATTATGCCTGTAGGTGGGGCGTCCCTGTTTTGCAGATAAGAAAAGCCACAGCCCACCTGAGATCAGATAGGTCTTTACCCAAGTACAAGCCCTTTTCCAAACTTCTATATGGCCTCATAAAATCTGAGCACTTTGATGGACCCCATGGGCTCTGCCGTCATAGTCAGGACAAAGGGTGAGCCACAATCATCAACCCCTTTAATTCAAGAAAAGTAGAGGTTTTGCTTTTGAAATTGGGTAAAGAAGCCCTACCTTCAGCATTGCTTTTGTTAGAGAGAAGTTACTGTCATGTCTTCAATTATGCCCTATTACCAAAATGCCTGCATGTTTTACCGTCTATTATTTGTGTTCATGAAAAATTATTCTGTAAATGAAATTGTTGACATTTGAATGTAGTAGAGAGCTAGTTAAACAATTTTAAAGACTTCTTATTTATATTATGAGAAATTCTGGCTTTTGTTTAAATATTTTGCACAAGTAATAACCAAATGCATAGCTCAGAGCATAGACTCAGCAAATACGTGTTTTTGGGAAGTCTAATTCCAAACTTCTTTTCATAGCAAGTGAGAAACAGATGGCGGTGGTGTGCAAGGAATCACCAAAGGAGTATCTTCAGCCTTTCAAGGACAAACTAGAAGAGTTCTTCCAGAAAGGTAAGAAGCTATGTCAGCTGCACACACATGACACTCTGAGACATCCTTCATTCCACAACCGTTCTCAGAGGCTTACTGCCTCATGGGTCCTGGCGGACTGCTGGCAGCCCCAAAGATTGCATTAGTTCATCTTCCCATGGTGCTTACATACTCCATATAGTGGTTGCCCTATAATTTTTATACCATCTTTCAAAAATGTTTTAATATTAATTTTTTAACAGTACTCCTGTTTTTGTAAACTTTGGTGAGAAGACTCTTTTATTTTGTCTCTTTATGGAACCCAAGAGGATCCTTAATACATGTTAACTGAAAAATGATGTACATGCAAAGCTTATACAGTCATTTCAGTGCATTTCAGATTTGCAGTGGGTCTGGACAGATGGATGGTAATTATCTTCCTGGTTTTATGAGTATAGCAATTTGTAAACTTGTGTTATATTTTTCATTGCTTTTCAGAAAGGTAAATTGGGGCAAAGTGAATGCCATTCATCCATCACTTGGCACCCATCAACCCTTTGGGATTAGAAAAAAGTGATATATACAAGTCCCAGTACTTACCTAGAAAGCCTACCAAGTTATGTTTCTTCCTGTATGATTTTGGCAGGATTAGGGAACTTTTGTGGATCCCTGTTAGTGAATGTAGATGAAGTTTAATGCCTTTTGGGTATTTCTTAATCTGATTTCTGAAATTCAACTTAAGATGTGAAACAGAAAAGAAGTGTGGGGCACAACTTCCAATTATAAATAAATAAATCCTGGGGATGTCAGGTAGAGCATGTTAACTAGAGTTAATAATATTGTGTTGTATATTTGAAAGTTGCTAAGAGACTAGATCTTAAAAATTCTTAACACAAGAAAAAATTGTAACTATGTGGTAACGGATGTTACCTAGACTTATTATAGTGATCATTTCACAATATATATAGAAATATCGAATTATTACATTATACACCTTAAATTAATATTATGTTATATGCCAATTATATCTCAATAAAGAGAAAAAAATAAGTGTGGGATAGTTGAATGGAGCTTTTGCGTTTGCTAGAAAGCCAGAGGAAATGCACATAGGAACCCCTGGGGATATATCAACATGCTGTTTCTATTTATTAAAAATGCCACATGATACCACACCACCAGGAAAAGACCATTAAGGAGGGCGAATCCGTACAGTAAGACCAAACCATCTCCGGAGTTGGCAGGGAAATTCTTAGTCCATGAGTCAGAGGAACTCCATTCCAGCTACTCTCTGGATGCAGAGCTCACTTCCTCCTCCTTGGTGGAACTTGTCTTTGTTGAAGTAGAAGTCACAGTTCTCTCTTGGCTACTTCTGAACCTCATACATGGTAGAAGTAATGCCACAGTGATACCAACACTCACGTGTTATGTTACTAAAATTAGGTGGGTTTTATATGTGACTTATCAAAATAGATGCATTACTTTATGATTATGCCATGTAAATATAACCTGAAGAAAAGCATGAAGTATTTTCCTTTGCTGACCCCCAATTAATAATGTCTACTTTTGACATGTATGGAATTAACTTGAAATGAGGCTCATATGTACTTAGATTTCATTTTTATTTTTAATTGTTATTATTCTAGATCTAGAAAATTCTACAATGTTACATCTGGGTATTTTATGCCTATATGCTATAGTGGTCTTAACCCTTTCTCCTTAAACCAGCTAGCATCTTAAAACTTAAATTGTGAGTTTTATTATTTTTATTTAAAATATATATATGAATAGATTTAGAACTTGAATATCTTTTTTGATGCCTAGGAGAAGGAATTTCCAAATTCTTTTTGGGGTTTTGTGTTAGTTTCTCCTCTGCTAGGTTTCAAACATCTGGTCTTTTCTGAGAGAGGTAATTGAAGCAAAGTGGACCTCATGTCAGGGAGGCAAAGGAGCAGCCAGGGAAAGATGTTCTAAGAAAGCCCCAGAGCAGCATTTCTCAACCCTGGCTGCACACTGGAATCACCTAGGGGAGATTTTTAAAATTTTGACACCCAGGCCAAACTCCAGATCTATTACCAGCCTCATTGGGTGTGGAATCAGGCATCAGCTTGCTTTTTTTTTTACTCCCCAAGGGATGTCAGTGTGTAGCCCAGATTTAAAATCTCTATTGTCTAGTTTAATTTACCTTTCAATGTGTATTCAAAGATACTTATTTAGAGCTTGCTTTACCTTAAGCACTGTGATAAATGCTTGTCCATCCCCACAGGACTATCCTGTTAGGAAAATATCAAATTGAATAAAGGAGTCAGCTCTCTTTTAACCAACATAGTGAAAGGAATATAAGTACATTAGAACAAACCTCAAATTGTTGTTAAAACTAAATCAGCCAAAACAAAACACAAAAATTACTTAAATAAAAATTGTCATTCTATAAAGAATTTAAAAATATATAAAGTATAATACTGTAGGAATCTTAAACATGCCCAGTATTGTGTGGTCAAAAGAACCATTGTTGAATTAGCCTGTTACTGTTGTCTCATTTTTAGGTTGTTTGGAAATCAATCTAGAACTGTACTGTCCACTACGTATGGCATGCAGCTGTTGAATAATTGAAATGTAACTATTCCAAGGTGCATAAGAGTTAAATGCACAGTGAATTTTGAAGACAGTGCAAAAAAGCACATAACATTTCATTTCTGATTTTTTATCTTGGTTATGTGATAACATAATAATATTTTAAATGATAATATTTAAATGAAGTATCAGAGTGATAATATTTTAAATCCATTAGGTTAAATAAAATATATTATTAATAATAATTTACCTATTTCTTTTAGTTTTTAAGAATGACGCCTAGAAAATGCTTAGATAGATACGTGGCTCACATTTTATTTCCAGTGAATAGTGCTAGTCTAGAGGCATGGTTCCTGACATTTCTCATCTCATTTCTTTATTCACCTCTTCAGTTTTTTGCTCTGCCTTCTCCATTTTTTATCCTGGGTTACTGGAATGCAATTTCATAAGCTAGCTCCTCCCAACTTTTGCTCTGAGTCTGGTCATTGTTCGGCTTAACTGAAGGAGATGCTGCCATGCTGCTTCATCACGCTACTCCTCTGTGGTTCAGGGGGTGGTGGGGCTTTGCCAAGTTATAGGATACGCAAGTGGGATATCTCTTGGCTATCATGGAGGTCTAAATAGTAGTTCTTTTGTTTTATGTAGATGTTTCACTGATTTATAGAAAATATAGGATTTTTTATTCACTCTAAATATACATTTTCCACCCTGAATAATCAAATTTTTATGGCAATTATTATACAGTTTAAGTATAGTATATCATCTAATATGCCATTTATTTTAAGTATTACAAGTACTACTAAGAAATAAGAATTACTAGTAATTAAACCATGATGTGTCACAGATAATGAGATGTATCCTGATATCAGAGATGCTTAAATATGAAAATTCCATCAATTTTGAAGTTAATGCAATATGACATTATAATTAGGCATACATGATTAGAGAAGAGGGTTGCCTAACACTTCCAGGTGATCAGGGAAGACTTTCTGCAAAGGAGATGTTTTTGTTCACATTTGAAAATAACAAATAACGACAGTGACAATGGTGACAGTGATAGCTAACGTTTGGTGAGTGCTGCTATATGCCAGACACTACGGGAAGAAAATCATCTTTCTTATTTAGTCCTCGTGACAACCCTCCAAAATAAGCATTATTTTCACCTTGTCATACAGATGAAGAAGTTGAGGATGAGAAATTCTCAGCTGACAAGTTATGAAGTATGTTTCAGGCAGAGGAAAACACTGAGACTCTTAGGATGAAAGACACAATATGTTGGGGGAATGGCAAGAGACTTGGTGTAGCTAGATCACAAGGGTGTATGGGAAGAACACAAAACCAAAAAAGGAGAGGAGAGTCACAATGTGACTTGCTAAAAAAATCTGAACTTTGTCTTACAGGAAACAGAGAGCCCTTGAAAAATTGCATATCTGGGATTGATGTGGTCACATTGTTCTTGTTGTTCATTTTGGTGTGTGAGATCATTTGCTTTTTGTTTTTAAGAAATACATGATAACTAAGAGCAATATAAAGAAGATTTGGAATAGTAAAAGACTGGAAACCAGTTTATCGAGCTCTTTTGGAGAGTAGTCTCAGCAAATGATGGTAAGAACTGGAACAAAAGCAATCACAGTAAAAATAAGAAAAGAAGAGACACATTTATAAAGCTTTTAGGAGTTACAGGACTAGATAATCCATTGGAAGTAAACTTTCAGAAAGTTTCTGGAGAAAATAATAACTTTTTTCTTGCTTGGATAACTGACTGGATACTGAAGAGGAGGAATAGATTTGGGATGGAAAACAATGATATAAACTCTGGACACATTTATTAGATATATCTGTGAGAAAGACAGGTAGAGATGTTAGGTTCATGGGAGAGCACTGGGGGAGACTTTAGAGGGCAGCAGGAATGAATGAGATAGCACAGAGAAATGGTATAGAATGAGAAGTTACTGATATATCAGAGTACCTGAGCACTCTGTAATATAATAACCATAATTGAGAAAAGATACTTCCATACTTTGATAATACTGAAGTATTTAGCAGGAAGTCCACTTTTTCCCCCCACTTTTCTACTAAGGGGGCCTTATCACTCATAAAGTCCTAAACAATTGCGTTCTTTATGCTTGAGAAGTCACATACCTGCATTGTGACTGTTGATTTCATGGTTAGGCTAACTTTACATGAGCTGCAATTCAGTTCTTCTAACAATCATGATGATTTAATTTTTCTTTTGTAAATCATATCCTGTTGCCACACACAAGTGGGGATGATGTGTTTAGCCTTATGTCTTTTATCATCCTTCCCTTCTCAAAATGCCCTTAAATAGTGTTATTTGACAAAACCGTGATCCTTGTTCTTAACCAATTTCATTTCCTGCACAGAATCAAAAGTAATTTTAATGGCACCACTTTTCAGAGTAGCAATCTTCACAGTATCTGAGACTTTTTCTTTACATGGTTTTTCTTTTCCACAGTAGGCTCTGTGGATTCCAATTCACAGCTCAGTTCAGAGTAACCTTGTGCAGGCATTATTTGAGCTCATGTTTTCCCACCCTCAGATCAAACATGGTCATAATGATATGGCCTTCAAAATGTGATGCTCACATTAAAAGTCCCCATAAACATGGCAGGGATCCTATAATTGAAAGAAGGCGCAGAGCAACTGATTAGGTCCCAGGTATAGATCTTGTAGGTGGTCTTTTTCGTGCTGTTAAATTGGTCATTTGTATTTATAGCTTTGGCAGGGAGGGCTGAAACCTAAACTGGTGCTAATACCAGCACTCTCCCACATTTGGTCTTATCTCATTCTCCATTAATTTTACCTGGCATCCAAGAAAGGAACCAAATCAAAACGAATCTGCATAGGCCATGCTAGTCCTAAGGTTCTTTGACTAGCTAAGATTAGAAGTATTCCTAATATGAAGAAACCATTTTCTAGTAAAAAGTAAACAAATAAACTTGCAAAACTAAAAACAAAACAAAACAAAAGCCCATTAACTGATTAACCACATTGAATGCAAAAATTATATATATATAATATATATATAATACACACACACACACATATCTGAATGCTCTGTGACTGCTGAGACTATGTCTATCTGTCCTATTCACTTTCTCATCCCAGTATAGTTTAGGACCAGCCTGGCCCATGATAGGTGTTAAAAATTTGTTGAATTAATGAAGAAACAGTCTGAGTCTTACAAAGTTTCTGGGCACTATTATTTCTTTTTTCCTCTATGAGTTTCCTGTTTAAATCCATTTAGAACTGGCAAATCATGCCAGAATCTGGTGAGATACATTTTTGGTCTATAATATATGTCAGTGCTCAAACCTCCTGGATATCAAAACATCTTTCTGTATTACAGATATGCATATGATCCATTCAAGCATTATGGTTACAGGATATTGACGGGTCCGTGATCTGGGCAGTATGACCTGTGAGAGGAAATAATTCCTACATTCTTTACAGAGCTTGTGGAAAGAAGGACTATGGCTGGGGGAACAAATGCTCTATGTGGGCCAAACCAGGTTGTTGTATACCTCACTACTACTCCAAAAAGTACCAGCAGGGATGGCTCCAAATAATATCAAATGGCCAAGAATTAAGATACTCTGTTGTGATTTCTGGGCCACTGAAGTCACAGAGCAGCAATCCCTGGAAGGTAGAGAAAGCTATCTTATCAGAGGTTTAAGTAGACTGTTGTCTGAAAGGGTTAGTTTGAATCATTTGTTTTTATTTTGTTCTGTTTTGTTTTCCCATAAATTTCTGCAGAGCATTTATTTCCCCTCCCTGTCGAAATCAGTTTCTTTCTCCCTCCTCTCCCCGCACTTTCTTCTCTCACTTCTCCCTCTAGTTCATCACTCCTTTTATATCTTCAACTGACTCAATTTTTCTTTTTGGCCAAGCATCTAACACATTATCTTTTGAATAACTTTAGTTCTCTTTTTATTTTTCTTTCTCTCCAATGAAAAGTTTTGCAAAAAGAATAAAAATATCTAAATTATTTTTATGTATGTATAAAACTACCCTAAAAGATTTCCCCTCCCCCCAAAAAACAGATAAACAAACAAAAAACCCTACAGGTCAATCTCACTGTAGTTTTGAAATTTTAAATAAAACAGCACATTTCGTGATCAAATGGAGACTATTCCGAGAACTTAAGGATATGATATGATATTAGGAAGTCTATTAATATAATTCACTATTGATAACTCTAACAAGAAAACACATGACCATCTCTTTATATGTAAAAAGAAAAAACATTTGACAAAATTTAACATCCATTCTTCATTTATAAGCTCAATAAAACCTTAGGTAACATATACTTTCTTAATATGGTAAAAAAAAATCTGTCAGTCCTAAATTTGTAACTTATATAATGGACAAAAAGGTCAATCTATCTAATATATGAGCTCTTAGACATATTTAAAGAAAAGAACAACATCTAATAAAAAGAAAGGCAAATAATATGAATAGTGACAGAAACTGCTCTTTAAGTATATGAAAAGATGCCACTCTCAAAATAGAAATACAAAATAAATTACTTTGAAATTTCATTTTTCATCTATAATATTGGCCAAATTACAAGTTTGATGACAATCTATATTGGCAATGTAGTAGGGTAAACGTCACTGTTTTAGATTGTGAAAGTGTAAGTTATTACAATTTCTATTGAGGTCAGTTTAGCCTATTGAGGTCAATTTAGCCCTTATCTATCTATTAAAGTCACAAATGTGTTTGTCTTTTGACTCGGTAATTGTACTTTTAGAAGCATAACCTCAGATATGCTTCCACATGCAAAATGATTTATGAAAAAAATATTGTTTGCAACAGCAAAAGATTGAAGACAATTTAAGTGACCATCAAAACTGGAATTATAAATTAAGGTGTTTCCATATGGTGGAATAATATCTGTTTTAAACAAAAAGGAATGAGAAAAGTTTTTATGTATTGACAGGGAAGAATCTCTAAGATATTTTAACTGGAAAAAGCGTGGATTAGAATTGTAAGTATGTTATATTACCATTTAAGTAAAGAAGAAAAAAAAAATGGATACTACTTATCAAAAATCTCTGAGGCCAAATAAACTAATCTAGGGTTGATAGTCCACTGGTCCTTACCATACTTTCCATGCAGGTTGTCTGTTCTGTTTAGTTGTTACCCACGTTGTTGTTAAATATTTAGAGTATTTATTACCCCTTAAAATAATCAAACAGATTTATTTCTGTAATGGATAGAAAATGAGTGAATGGGGTTCAGAGGTATGCAGACTTTTCATATATCTTTTAACCAATATGTACCTCTTTAAAAAGTTAAATGTTTCTTTTTAAAAACAAACAACTTTCTATGGTACTTTGCACTTACATTTTTTTTTCAAGACTGCTTTCTCTTTCACCTTTCCCCACTCTGGTACCAGTCGATGTCCCTTAAGCTGGTGAACCTAACCCTTCATGTTCAATTTCCAAGGGACTGAAAATTAAATGCTCTCATTTGCAGCCTCTTTCCCTCCTTTGGGGCTGGACTGGACTTAGAAAAAAAAAAATTGAGGGCCTTTTATGTTTTCCTTCTCTTGTCAATGGCGAGCCAGATCAGTAACCTAGTACTTTGCTTTCTTATGATCCTCCTCCTCAATACCCTTCCACAACTGCTCAATGGGAGACAATGGAGTCTTCCCAGTGTGCACACGCGCACACACACACACCCACACACACAAACACAGACATTTTGTTTATGGTTCCATCACTCTCTCGTGGTTTCTATAGCTGAGTGCCCTGAAGAGGCCTCTATGCTGCAATATGTAAAGTGTGTTGCATTTTCCACATCTTTTGTTCCCTGTTACCATTTATTCTATTCTACCATATGTTCTATATTTCACTTGGGTCCTCTTACCTCTCCTGTAAATAAAAGTTTTACATGTTTCAATGGACTCTTCCCTGAACATACTGGGTGAGAAAGTAAGATCTAAATCTCAAATTATCTGGACACAGACCACCTTCTAAACCTAACCACAGGTTAGGACTAGTTATTAATCATTTGTATCTCAAGACCATTATCATGATCTGACTTCCATGGGCATTTTCATTTTAAGCCTTAACTAATTTTTGAAAGAAAAGTTTTGTTTCCTGTCTTTAAGCAATGCCTCAGAACTATATGCAAGTGGCAGAAAGATGGAGGTGTTTGAGTTTGAAGGGGAGTGTAGGATAAGCATTATTAACTCTTACTGTCTTCTCTAGAGCAGCAGGTATTAAGACACATGCGTGAGTGGCAGCAGCTCCAAGCTTATGAGTCAAAGATGCTTTAGTAGAACAGGGAATGTACCTTAAACAGACTTTCATAACTTTGAGTAGGGCCTTTAATGATGTAACTATTAAAATATTACTGGGGCTCACCTCATGATGATATTGTCGATGTTGATGTGATCCCTTCATTTCCCTTGTGGCAGAATCCAAGATGCTTTGAGATTCTGGAACTGCTATTACAGTAAACCCTTTCTGATTATTAGAAATAATCGGATGAAGGCAAGTGAGCCAGGTTCGTTCTTTCTGTGTCTAGACCTTTTTGTCCACTTGTGAATTCTCTTTCCGCATTTCATTGGCTTGTCTTGGGAAAACTAGAAGTAAACTAAATTGTATTCCCCCAGAAACAGGTTTTTAGTAACTTCTGAAGTTTTATTTCCAAGCTGTGATTGATTATACTATTTAGCCTTCCTGTCAAGACTGCATGTATACTTTTAGGTTAAATAGGGTTTTTCACTTTGAGGCCAGAGGATGGGGGGAAGAGTGTCCTTTTTTTATTACTTATTTATTTATTTTTTAAGTATTCTGAATATAGCAGCAGGGGCATTTTGCTTGAAGTTGGGAGACCTGGATTTAAACCCCAGCTTCATCACTAATTTCTCTGTGTGACTTTGCCCAGATTTTTTAATTTCTCTGAGCCTTTTTTCTTCGTCTGTAAAATGGAAATAATAGTATCTACTGTATAACGTCATTATGACGATTAAATGAGACAACATACATATAAAACCATCATATGATTTTATATTAAAGCATTAATAAATACACAATGTGTTATTTTTAGAGCATAATTGTTATCACATCACAATCCTCTGTGAGAAACATAATTTAGTTTAAAATTTCCCTCAAGTGTTCAGTTCAGGGACTTCAACAGATGCCTCTTGACTTCAACAGTTGAAGCACAGTGCTTCCTTTAATCTCTGCAGCAATGCTGTGAAGCTGATTTTGTTATTCCTAGTTTCCCAGATTAGGAAACTGAGTCTGAGGATTTCAGTAATTTATTCAAGGTCAGTGTGATCTCAGTCTCAATGTTGGTACTGTGCCATCCTAGTAACTTGGAAAATCGCTTATTTTTCCTGTGTCCCAAGGCCCTTGTGGGTAACTAGAAATAAGCATTTGCTCTCACCATCTAAATGAGAAAAATGTGAGAACAGCAGACTTGTCCACCATAACTTAACCCCAGGGATTTCCATTCCTGGAGTCCAAATGGAGACCCCCGTACTACCTTCCCCAACTGTAACAAGAGAACTTTCATTTGCACTTGGGAAGGAATTGTGGTGACAAGCAGTTAAGTATTTTATGGAATCAGTATTGAGCTCCAAATTGTTGCATAATAGTTGTTTTCATGATAAATTGCTTCGTGTAATTTTTGGCTCAGCCACCACTTCCTCTTTGGATTCTTTACAACTATCAGTGAGGTTTTAATCAGTGATTGATTTCAGCTTCTGTCACGTGACTTCTCTTTGAATTATTCAGTTATTTTCTTCTCTGTGCTGTAAGAACTTAACACCTACACTGCTTTCTGAGAGTTATTTTGCAAAATACATATTATATAATAGGTGGTTTTGAAGGTAATGTACAACTCTGGAAAGACCTCTTCATTCTCTCCAATAATACAGGTCTGTTTCTTCTGCTGAGTTTATTTTGCTTTAGAAGTATTATGGTAGCACTAATAGGAGTCCAGGATTGAATGAGAGAATATATACAGAGCATTTAGCACAGACCTGGCACTATATGTCAGCAGCTACTGCTACTGTTATATTCTCAGTTATTTTATTACAATCTTATCAGATAGTTCAGAGGGTAGAGCTCAGAAACTCAATCATAGAAGTGTTACTTTCCCAATGGGGTGGTTAGCTGGAGTTCCAAATTCAAATGGCAAATAAATAATTACAGTGAAAGGTCTTAGGTTAGGTACTAGAAGGAAAATCACATTCATCTTGTTCTTCTCCTTTAAAAGTAAGCCAAAGGCAGTGACTATAAGCTGGATTTCCCTCAGACCTGAAGCTTCCTGTTTTTATAATTTGTTGATCATTGTGTAATTAGAGTCAAAATCAGGTAGGCAGAGTTAGTTTAAGTTCAAAAGTACCAGATATGCATGGAGCTTTTCTACAGGATTAAAATTTTATTTTAAAATATAATTTAAATTTCTATAGTTACATCTTAATGATAGAAAGTATGTACATAATTCTATTAAAGAAGGCATGCCTTGTGGATCTCATATCATGGCTACCCAAATCAATAATATTACCACCTAGTGGCTGCTGATCCAAACTGCAAACACACGATCCTCAAGACCCACGAAGAATTCTAGTACCTTGTCTCAGTGGCTAAAAGTGATTGAAAAAGTCAGTCAACACCACTAGAGTAAACAACTTTAACTATCCTTGATAACTGTTAATTACCAGAACATTCAAACTCTGCTTTCTAGGATATGAGAGAATGATGAGACTTTTAAAAGTTGCAAGCTGAAACTAGAGACTTGACCAATTCTTTAATCCTTTTATTAATGTTTTAAATTGAGAAGAAATATATAAACCTTTCTCTACCACTGTTTATATTTTAGTTTTGATTGACCTCTACTATTTTTCTTGTAAAAATTTAATAATGTATATTTGAATAGATCATAACTGTTTTTAGCAGAGATAAGCAATGGTTTTTCATTATAGGAAATATGCAATGTAAGTTCATGTCTTTTCATAAATTTAGCAAAATTTAAGTGCTTAGTTTCTTGTAGTGCTAGTCCTTGATAGCACATCCTCACTCCACCTCAGAATCTGGCACCAGAACCTTGTTTTTTACCACTTCCCTTCTACCCCTAGCATCTACCAACTTGTTGACATTCAAATTATTCATCGAAATGAACAAATCATCTGCCTACTGAGCTCATCACACCATCCCAGTTCCTTGCTGAAATAAATGAAATGTGGAGTGAGTAATTATAATAATTCTAGGGAAGTGTAATATACGCAAGTTGGTCATGCAGAAATCTACAAAAAAAAATTTTTTTGTAGATTTGAAATTTTTATTTGAAATTTTTATTCTTTCCAGGAGGGCACTATTCTTCCCTTAATATCTTCCCTTCAGTTTCATGATTCTAGGATTACGTATAATTGCTAACATAATATTATGTGCGTGATCATCTGCTTTCTTAAATTTAAGCTTCCTCTGGCATTGGTTCCTAGTTTGTAGTCATAGCTGTGGCATTAATTGTAATTTGTCTGAGCTTCATATGGTGAAATAAGTTCCAACATGTTGACCGCAATTAGTGGAGATTGATAGTCCTGGGTAAGATTCAAAGGATGGGTTTTGTATCTCCTTCAGAATGTTTTCTTGTTGTTTCTGTTATAGTCTCCTGGGAGACTCCAGTGAAAAGAAGGCTGGCTTTAGAATTACACAAACCTGAGTTCAAATCCCTTCACTAACTGTCTGACCTTGAGAAATTCATTCAAAGATAGAGATAATAACACCAATGCCATGAAGTTGTTTTGATAATCAAATCAGCTACTATATGTCACCCACCTATGTTCTAGAGATGGTGCTACTTGCCAGTGGTACAATGGTGAACAAAATGAACACAGTCTTTGCCTCTAGAACTTATATTTGCCAGTAGTGATTATAGCCTGTGGGTATCAGGAATCCTTAGGATATATTGTGATTATCTGTTGCTGCATAAGCAACACTTCAAAACTTAGTAGCTTGAAACAATAATTTATTACTCTCTCTCTCTCTCTCATGGTTCTGTGTATTTACTAGACTCGACTGGGTGGTGCTCACTTTGGGTTTCCCATGTGATTGGTCAGGAAGTAGATGGAATTTGGAATCATCTGAAACTTCTTCATAGACATATCTGGATCCTGAGCTGGGATGGATGGCACAGATGGGGGTTGGCTGGACATCTCTTACTCCATGCAGTTTCTCCATGTCCCTTGGGCTTCCTCACAGTGTCGTGGCCGTGAAGGGAAGGATCGATGGTGGCCATCCTGGAGGCAAGTTGCCACAGTGTTTAATTGATTGTTCCTCAGTTTAATGTCCCTTGATATCTAGACTTTTAAGGGGTAGGTTCTGGCTTTTACTGGACTTAGTCTATCAAGATTTGCAAAGTTGACCATAAGTGTTTGCCCTAGGAAAAGGGATCCATATTATCTCGAGGGGTTAGATTAATAGCAAATGTGTTTACTTTGGTCCTTATAACCTCTTCAGGACATATAGCATTTCCAGGGAATGAAATTTAATCATTCTCTTCAATCCCTCTCTAAAGAAAAGTCCTTATTTAGACAAATATGGGAAGAGATAAAAACCCTGAAAAAAATAACCTCACAAACACACCTTACCAAGTGATTCACGTGTTATACATCCACTTTGGCACATGAGAGCCATCACCATCAGCCATGATATCTTTCCTTGGTGGGACTCAATATAAAGCCTTATTTGCTGCAATTTCTATTCCACTTCTTTTGAGAGATTTTCCTTGGAGTTGGAGCCCCCAACAAATCAATCCCCAGGTAACTCAACACTGTAAACTTTACATAAGGAAGATTCTCCTCTGTCTTTTTTTCCAGGGACAAATGGCCTTTAACCTACTCTCCTAGGTTAACACTCCTAGGTGCTTTCCTACAACTTTATAATCTTCTTACATTAAATATTGTTCAGTGCATAAAAAAGAAAAACCATCACCACCACCACCAACAACAGAAGTCAACTTTCCCAGCACAGGCATGAGAGGAAAGAGATAGCTTAAGCTGCCACCTTCTTATTGTCTCTATAAATAATTGATTTAAGGTCTGAATTTAACTATTTTTGCTTTTGAAGGAATAAATTATCAGAAAGTTGACAAAATTGGGGAACTAAGTTATTTCCTTTCTGTACTCTTGCCTGAACAAAATTGTTCACTATAAAGCCCAGTGGTAAGTTTTGCATGCATTTCCGGTAGATTACGACTTGCTGTCTAGTCCCTCGGTGGACCGATTAGTGATGGGCACTTTGACAGCTGAAGACCAAGTGGTGCTCCAACACTAGAAAAGCATTTGCTGGCATATTTTGATCCAATATGAATCCATAAGTTGAGTTCCTCCCCCCCCCCAAAAAAAAAGGGTAAGGAATACTTTAAAAACAGATTTATAAAGACTCTTCTTAGCTACAGCAGGCGGTTTTGGTCATATGGGATCAGGACATGTCATCTACCAGTTTTGTATTTCTTAAAATATGGATAAGAAACCAGAATCTAGACGTTATATCAAAGCTCATGAGCTTTGATTACATGTTCCAGGTAATCATTTTGAAACAACACCTGTCTCAATTTAAATAATGACCTTGTTCCCTAGGATTTATATAACCTCTTTTTAGACACACTGCATTTACTCTGAGATTAGAACATCATGTGTGCATGCGTGTGTGTGTGTATGTGTGTGTGTATGTGTGTGTGTCTATATATAATTTTTCTCAAAAATACTAACTGGACAACATCAAAGAAGGATCTAAGGAGGAACAAGCTAGGAAAGTAGCCTAGATTATTTCCCACAAACTGTGATAATCTAACTCATCTAAGATCAATGAGCTGTCAGGAAAAAGGAAAAAGAAATTTCAAGCAAATATATCTAAAGTAATAGCCAAAAGGATAAAGAAAACCACTGGCCAGATAAACTGTGATAAATGGTCGTGGTTTGTTTGTTTTTAAATTTTGTTCCTATGTGTAAGTTCCTCTTTTAGAAACAGTTTCTGTGTAATACAAATCTTTTGTACTGTGTGACACTCCTGTCCATGTGTGTCTCCGAAAGATTAGGGAGGGTGGGGTGAGGAGTCATCTTTTCTTTTCTAAACAACTATTTCTCACACTGGTTTGGACTTAACCACTTGTATGCATTCTCTTTCCAGCATTCCAGTTGTCTATAATTATAGTCCACTTACTGCTGTATATGAATAGGACATGCAAATCCATTGGCACAACTTACTCTTGTGTTTGTGCAATTCAGGTACATTCTTCTTCCCTCTTGGGTAGCTGTCCTAGTTGATCCAGGGGTTGCTCTACTCCCCCAATGACTTCTTCTTTACCCAAGTAGCCATCTTTGCTGTGTGCTCATTGAAGTAACCAAGCCTCCTGAATCCCTGTAACTTGCCTATACATGGAATCTCACATGATCTGAAATGCCTTACACACAGCTACTGTACTTTTGAAGCAAAATGGTTTTAGTCATTTGCACGCAGTTGTCTGCATAGATTAAATAAAGGCTGCAGCTGTGCTGTTAACCACTTAACAGTATTTTTAAGGTGCTTATACCAAGTGCTCCCACTCTTCTACTGGTGATCTGGGAGAAAACGGAGCTACCACAGGTAAACATTCAAATAATATGATAGCTTCTCCTGAAACCATGATAACCCTAAAGGTGATCTAGTCTTCTGCCCTCTCACTACCATAGCTGCTCCTGTAGTAGAGTCTACACCACACGGACGCTCACCAATGGCTAGGACACAGCAATAACAAGAGGAAAGCTGATGGATGAATGGCATGCTAAGCGGGGATGGCTAAGTTTTGCCCAAAGATCTCAGGCTGTCACTCAACCCACCCTGCTTTGGATTCTAGGGCTGTGGTACTCCTCCTCAGGAGGGGTGGTCCCTTCTTGTGTTTGTTCAACACTAATTTATTAAGTTTCAAACATGTGGCACTCTAAATGCCCAGAGGGCAAAATTTGAAATTTGGTCATCTTGCCATTGTGCATCTCCCTCACTTACATACACAGTCTTCAGTGGACCTATTGTAAGTTCTAGATAATTAGAAACCACAATTTTTTGTTGCACCCCACTTCATGGCCATACCACTGCACATTCACAATAACTATGGGCTGGACAGTACAGAGATACGATTTTCTTTTTAAAGCCAATTCTCATTTTGAGGAAAAATAGATCTTCAAGAGAATCCTCTCAGTTCTCTTTCCAGGACTCTGATTGGCACCAGGCGTTAACTTCCACAGTCAGCCAAGGGTGTGACTGAGCGGTCTGGTTCTCTTGTCTCAAGAAACCAACCTTCTGATGTAGGTGAAGAAAAAAATACACAAACTATGTTAGGAGTTGCTAATCATCCTAACAACCGTAGTCATTTTTTGACCAATGTCTCCTCACATCTATTGTCCTGCTGTGGAAGCCGAAGGCTTCCAGTCCTTGTCCTCATGTAGCTCAGATTTTAGTTTAAGATATAGGCAGGACGCTAACATGGTGAGCAGTTAGCCATATGGTATAAAAAAAAAATGTTAAGTATCAAGCAAAGTCTGAAAGGGCAGAGAAGTTCATGTGAACAGAATTGTCTTAGCTGCAAAAGTTGTGGTAGTTAGCTTGCTGTTGACACTCACCTATTGATTTTTGTATCTGAATATCTCAAAATTTTCTGACTTCAGGGATTGGAGTGGTAGGTGGACAGAATGCAGAAAGTGGTCAGCTTAATGCTACTTAGGGAAAGCCAACTGCTCAAACCCATCTTTGCTCTGCTCACTGGTCCCTGACTTTGATCAGGAGTCATGTTCCTATTAGAGTTCTGCATGCTCTACCTCTGTCACATATGACAAGCTCCCTCTCCTCCCCACCCCCAGTTTGGTCCAATTTCAAGGGAAATGAGCTGTTTGTCCAGTCACCATCTCTGGGCTGTGTAAACAAGTGGATGGGCAATTAGTGGCTCTGTCAGGGCCTTGGCCCACCACTCTGCTTGCACAAATGAAGAATAATCACTCATCTTTTGGACTGTAGTCGTATAAGCATGAGATAATGGGGACCGCTTGGCTTTGGAGATTTCTTCATGCTGTTCAGATTTCAGTCTTCGTGTCAAAATCCTATTGTTCAAGCATTTTTGGCAATAGCAACCACTGCCACTCAGCTCATTTGGGGAAAAAAAATAATTTAGATTCTGTTGCCTTGATTTTTTTCCTCATTAAACCATTTTCTTTTTTTAACGAGCAGGAAATAGGACTGAAATATAGAGATCTGTAGGTAATATCTTTACTTAATTAGCCAAATGCTGGCAAGAGAGGTCACTCAGTTGATCACAGCTTTTTCTTTGCCCTTTGGTGCAGCCGTGTGTGTTCTACGCACTGACTGGGGACCAGGAATGGGCTGGAGCCTCCTGGACTGCTCAGCCACCCATGGCCTTGTCAAGCATGCAGTCAGGTCACTTGTAACCCCAGGATTGCTGTCATTTGTATTTACTTGAGAATTTTACCCTGGCCTGTGTATTTCTTCTTCAATTTAAAATGCCCAGAGGCTTTGCAGAGGGCTCCCTTAAGTTTACCATTTGTCTCTTTTTGAGTTGCACAGAAATCAGACAACCAGCTGGGAATAGACAATCTATTCCCAGCAAAATCCCTTTGTTCTTTCTTCAGACATTGGCATTACCTCCTCAGGTTTTCTTTCTCTCTCTCTCCTTTTGCTTTAAATTTCTTTTCTCTCTTACCTCAGTTTTCTCTGCCTTCTTTCATAGCTTTGTTTTCTCTCTGATTCCTCATCCCCACCTTATGTTCTTCAGATTCTTCCTTATTCAAAAATCACTCTCTTTGACCAGTGTCATTCCAATTATTCCAGTCCTTGTTTCTGTTTCCTCACTACTTTTCTTTTTGCATTCATTCCTTTCCCAGCCATCCACTTCCACCTCCAGATTGAGGGTGTTGCTGTTTTATGCTAGGTAGAGAAAAGCGCCCTCTGTGATCTTTTAGCATGAGGATTGTGGAAGTCGTCATCTTTCCCCCCATTTTTCTCTAGGACAGGCATCTGTTGATGGGAAAGGAAGCATCAGAGAGCACATCCGATTTTCTGTGCCCAATCAAAACTATTCTTTTTCATTTGTTCATTTAGCACTTTTAGGCTGTCCATGGTGAGTGATGCCCTGAGAAAAAAATGATTAATCAGATACAAATTCTAGCTTTGAAGACCCTGTAGTTCTGACACAAAGTCTTACTCCACCTCTCAGTAGCATTCCATAGAGCTGATCAACCTGTCCTTTAGAAAACTCTTTCTTGAAGCTTTATCAGCATTTTCTTTTATACTCTTTCTACTCCATGAGTGCTTCTCGGTCTTCTATGTTGTGTCCTCGTATTCCTGATCTCTAAATTTTGGAGGGCTTTAGGACTCAATCCATATATTTCTTCTCTCTCTAGCTCTACTCACTTACCAGGTGATCTATTCAAGACTTTAAATGACCATCTTTATTCTAATGACTCCCAAATTTATATCTCTAGCCCATACCTCTCCTCTGGACTCCAGATTTGTATGTGCTCTGTTGCTTGTTCAATGTCTTCACTTGGGTGCCAAATTAGTATCTCACACTTGGTGTCTAAAACTAAACTTTGATTTCCCCACTTCACTCCATCGCCTTCACACATCTGCTTTCCCCTAGTAAATGGAACTGCTGTTCTTCAAGATGCTCAAGCCAAAAATCTTGGAAACTCAAACTCTTTTTTTTTTATCTCTCACTTCACAACCCATCTATCAGCAAATTCTGTCAGCTCTTCTTTCAGAATATATCCAGAATCTGACAACTTCCCTCCACTTCTCTTGCTACTACAGATTAAAGCCATCATCGTTTCTCACTTGGACTATTGTAATAGTTTTTAACTGTTCTATTTGTTTCTAGCCTTTACCCTACAATCCTTTTAAAATTAATATAAGATTAGGTTACTCATTTTCTTAAAACCCT
This sequence comes from Cynopterus sphinx, assembly GCA_030015415.1. Classification (NCBI taxonomy): domain Eukaryota; kingdom Metazoa; phylum Chordata; class Mammalia; order Chiroptera; family Pteropodidae; genus Cynopterus; species Cynopterus sphinx. Next base: position 81,889,118 of record CM057384.1, read on the forward strand.
CCAGGCACTCCTTATTTCAATCATCATAAAATTCAAAATCCTTTTTAAGCCTACAAGGCTCTATTTGATCTGACTCACATCACCTTTCTCTAGTCAATCAATTTTTACCACTTTTTGCCTCTTCTCTCTGACATCCTTAGCCTTCCTGCTGATTTTTTAACCTAGCCAGCATACTTTCACTGCAAGAAGTATACTAGCTCTTCCTTTGGTCAAAATGTACTTTTCCCCAAATACCATGTGGCTTGTTCTATCATTTCATTCTGGTCCTTGCTCAAATATCAAAGAGAACACCCTGATAAAATAACACCTCTTTAGATTCTGCTACTCTTTTCTCATTTCTCTGCTTTATATAGCTTCTTAGTGCTTAATTTTAATCATAAATGCCATGTATTTGTTTCATTATTGTTTGTCTATGTCCATAAAATATATGTTTCTTGAGATCAGGAATTCTTCTTCACTCACTGCTTACAGTGCCTGTAGACACTCTATAAATATTTATTTAATGAACAAAAATGGTGCCTTCAAAGACATGCACAAAAAGTACCATGTAATTCAGAGGTAAGAGAAGTCAGGAATGAAGCTGGATTGTGAGCTAAGCATTGATGTATGGAATGAAGAGTATTCCAAGGGAACTGAACTGACTCCATGGATATACAAAGTATAGTAAATGCATCTAAGGTAGCATGAGCTACAATATCCCAGCTGCCTAGGAGGCTAGACAGGGAAGCATGATAACTCTAACCATGCCCCTGACCGCTTTGACTCAAGTACGTTTGTCTTGTGTAGATTAGATTTCTGATTAGCAAGTGCTAGACCCAAAAGAAGGCTGGAGGCTGCTGATGGAACTGGGTGGTGCTCTTGGCACAGTCACCTGCAGAATCACTTTGGAAAGAGTATGATAAGGAAGATAGAGGGGCAGTAGATGTAGAGAGGCAGTAAAGGCTGAATCAATCGGTAGAGGTGGTTTATAGCCATATAGATATAGTTCTAAAATCTAAAAAATTATAAATGATACTCTATAGTTAGATTAATTGGGAGCCTTCCATTTACCTAAGTTCTCCCCATCTTTACTGCCACCTGTGAGTGTTTCATTCCACACTGGGATTTTCTTCCATTGAACCCTTTCGGCACTTTACCTCTCTGGACTTGTGTCTTTATTTATTAAATAGGAGATACTGGACTTTAGGAACCCAAAGCTCCCATCTAGCTTCACCATTCTATATATCTATGAATAATAGGAAATAAAGTTGGAAGTTTTTCAAAAGTAGTAAGAGATAGAAAAATGTGTCTAAACTGTGAACAGTTTAGAATGCTAGGCCAAAAGTTCTGTAATTTATTCTGTATGTAATAGGGAGCCATCAAAGATTTGAGCAGACTATATAGCATAAAAAGTTGATCCCGGAGGCAGGAGGGACAATGACTAGTAGTGGTCATTTCAGAAGCCAGGCAGTCACATAAGGAAAAGGTGATGAGGATCTGACTCAGGGTGCACTTTTTATGGGAAAAGATATGAGAAGTTGAATATGGATAACATTACAGGGGCCAGGTCTCCAGGATTTAAGCAGCTGATTAAATGCATGCTCCATGAAGGCACAGAACACCTTAGTTGTGTTCACTGCTATATACTGGTGGCTGGCACATAATAGAAGCACACTAACTATTTGTTGATGGATGAATAGGAGTAATTAAATATAGAAGAGTAGGAGTTTAAGATGACAGTGGGACTCAGAGCGTGACAGAAAGAATAGATTACTATTAAAAGAAAAAGTGAGCACTGGAAAATGACCACGTACTGAAGGTCATGGAACACATTAGGCATATATCTGAATGATGCGTACAGAAAGTGATGGTTACTTGAGTCTAGAACTTATTGGGGAAACAGCCTCAAAGCAGTGGTTGATGAACTGTGATGAGATTGAAAATGAAGAGAAAGTAGAGTAAGAAGAAAGCAAAGGAGACAATTGAGGTAGGGTGGGGTGGGCTGGGGTAGGCAACATACCATAAGAGATAGATGGGAAAAAGAGATTCTGAAGAAATAAGAGAAGACCTAAAAGACTCATGCACTAAAGTGAAGGGAAGAGAATTCCAGGAAGCTGCTATCAGTAGAGTTAATTACTACAAAGGTTGAAGAAGGTGAATATCAAATTTCGTCAAAAGCCAAACTGTACATCGAGAGAGTGGATACTGGTAATAAGATGTAATCCTGGGGTGACAGACATGCTAGTGCAATACTGAAAGGAAGAGGAAGAGTCTGACCTCTAGGTTCAGGAGGCATTGTTCAAAACACATCATTCTTTATTGGTTCCATTACCATTTCCATGTATCCTGGTCAGTCAGATGTTTATATCTCAGCCCAAAGCTTGCAGAAGGCTGTCTCTTCACTTGTAGAGAGAAATAAATCTCAATGCATATCTTTACAACATCAAAGCGTGCGTCTACTGCTACTTTATTATCAAGCCTGGGGAAAAACACCCAAGTTGTCATTTTGATTCAGCTATATAAATGCACTCTTATGATGGGCTTAGGAGAGGAATTAGAAAAGCACAAGGTATCTTGGAGCATAGGCCTGCATTATGGGCATCAGCGCATCTTGTCATTACCCTTCTTGTCCCCAGAGCTCCCTGTCACAGCAGAACCTGCATGGTTTTTACTGTTCTTGCATTGTTTAATTCAAGTGCTTTTGCCTTATCGGGATATCTGAGGTGGATAGAAGCTCAAGACTTTTTTGTTGATTAAATGTGTAATAAAGAGGCCAAGGGAGATGTGTTCCAACATAGGGGTATCATTTTCTTCACCAAATGAAAAAGACAGTTTTACACTTACTAAGTGCAAAATTTGTGAGATGTATGTAGTTTAAGTAGAAAAATGTGAAGAACTTCGTTCTGGGGAGAGACCAACTGGGCATTTATAATCTTGAAACCAAAGGTAAGGGAGAAAAGGAGTTGCTGGAGAGAAGCTAAGTTAGAATGTGAGTTACTGTTGCTATGAATTACAATAAATAAGACCAGTAAAATTGGAGAAGATGTAAAAATTACTATACTACTAAAAAAAATTAAAATTAAAGAGCAGAGAGCAGGATAGCACATACAAAACTTTGTATTTTATTTCCATGACTTTACATGTTTTACTTTCTTCCTTTCCCCTTTGCACCAGACAGACATTTACCACTGGGAATCCTCCGCATCTGTGTCCCAAGGTTATCTGAACACCAAGGTCACACTTAAGAAGGAAAGGTTATAAGGTCAGGGAGATTGAAAAAGGATTCCCATGGAATTACTCATAATATCTATTTGAAAACAAAAGCCTTGCAAACCATCACATCATGGAAATCATAGTCCATGGTGAGAATACTGCCAAGTTTCTTGAGGTTGCAACTTAGACCACACACACAAAAATATGTGTCTACATCCTCAAGCATCTTTGGTTTGGAAGTTGGAAGAATAGGGCATTCGGTCAGGCTTCCTCACAGGATCCCAGTACTTTTCCCACTTCTGGTGGCAGAAACCTGGTTGGTGGTCTCATCCAGGAAGGAACATGATATATCAGTTTGGAAGAGGAAAATAGTTCTATATTTATTTTTTAGAGTCATGATTTAGAAAAAATAAACTCAAATAAGGGATACCTTTTATTTAAAGTAAGTCAATTTTCATTTTGTCTGAGCAATTTGCTATCCCTTGTGCGCGAGTATCTGTGACTATGTGGCCAGGGCCCGATGTGCACCCTAGGCAGGTGGGGCACCATCTGTGCCAGTTCTTCCTCATGGCCTTCCCAGCAGCCATGTGCTTTTAGGAAGAAAGGGCCTGAATTTCCCGACACCTCTCTACGTCCAAATCACCCCTACATAATTCAGATTCTTAAACTATAACAGAGGTAATGCCTTTCCCTTAAGAATGCCCCAAAGCCACAATGCCAACTGTATGACAATTTCATTATGGCAAACCTTTGAATATTTTTGGTATCATTATGTTAGCATTTGAAGGGTTTAAATGAATAAACGTGTCAGACCTCTCTGTGTGATGACTATGAAATACCTGTTCTATAATTAACTGTGTGATCAGATGATTAGGATCCTCCCACCCCTTTTGAACTTTGAATCCATTTTTAGGATCAGTAGAAATAAGAAAAAGATGCAAGAATGTTTGCTCAGAGAAAGGCGCTACCTAGATTAATTTTATCTGCTTACTTCTTGTTGATGCTCCCTTTTTTTAAGAAATAAAAGGCAGGGAGCAGGGGCAGAGGGCTCAAAATAATAATGGTGGGAGTAAGAAAGGGCCAGGAGGGAGTTTCAGCCATATATTATGGGAGAAAAAGAACCAGCTGAGTAGAGCTTGGGCAATAACAATTGGGTTTCTTTGTTTGGGGTAACTAGTAATAGTTGATTAGGAGCTTTGGCTTCTGTCTTTTTGTTTTTTGTGTTTTTTGCTTTATGTGTCATTTTTTTTCTCTTTGAGGCAACCTGAAAAAAAAAAAAAAAAAGACAAGGGAATACAGTTAACATAGAATGAGAAACATATCTGTATATGGTAAAGGTGTTATTTCCCTAATTTGCTACTATAAGAACCCAAGAAAAACCATGTTTTATATTCCAAATGCCTTGTGGGAGGAGGAGATTGAGTCAGATGATAACAGAGGGCTATCATTCTCAAAATCCTGTTATAGTGCATAGGATATATAGTAGTATCTGCCTTTAGTATAAGATCTGGGTTTATGAAGGAGCTTGAGAAAATGAGAATGAAGTAAGAAGCATTTATATTTAATTACATGAAGCACCCACATTTTATAGTTTGAACTTTAGTTAGATCTTTAATATGTTTGAAATCTAAGATTGTCTGCTAAAAGTTTTTTTTTTTTTTTTAAGCAGTTCATCACAATACACAGAGTAGTATGAAAATACTGCTTTCTGCTGTCTTCCATAAAAATAGGTCTGGAGACCTTCAGAAGAGATGCTCAGATAACTCCTCAGGTTTCAGAGATGTATTCAGACTTGTTAACCCCTTTAATTTAGCTATAATTACGAAGCAAAGTCCATCACACTTTTGGGTCGATGATGTGGGTGGCAAACCGTTCCTGATTCATCTCTTCTAGGGTCTAATTTTGAGAGAATATCGGATGACCTGGGTCAGAAGTTTCACTTCCTCTGCTCTTGGCTTTCAAGACGGTGTTTGTTGCTAGTTAGCTTTCTGTAGGTCTTCTCCCTCACCAAATGGGTTACCTCCTGTTCTCCAGATGAGAGCCTTAAAAAAACAACTATTGTTTCTAAAAATATTCCCACAACCCATGCCCTTTTTTCTCCATCAGTTAAACTAACTGAAGACCAAAACCATTTTTTTTCTCAGTCTTTCCTACATATTCTCTAAGTGAATTAAAGTAGGATTGTTCTTGAAGAAGTAGCAGCCATCAGAGAGACCATGTCTTAAAATATGACCATAAAAGATGAGGAAATTAGAAAGCTAGCAAATGGTGGACATTCAATAAATGATGGGGGGTTGAGAAGGAGGGAGGAGGGATAGTAAAATGAGGAAGGAGAAGACAATGTTCTAGAAAAAGGACAAAATTAGGGTAAGACAGTCTTTCTTGCTTTTCACCCATTGACAAATCTAAGAGTAATAAATTGCCTTTCATATTACCCAAAAACAGAGAGCATGACATATTCAGGTAACCCTGGATCAGAGCTGAGAGTTGAAATACAGATGCTTGAGCAAATGGTTTTCCACATCATCAAGCCTTGAATTATTGGCAGTTTCAAATACTACTCATGTCATCATCTCAGAAAGCTCTTCCCTTTGCTTTAAAAATATCCACAGCATCATTTCAACAGCTACTTCATTGAAACCCCTCTCCACACTGAAGCGCAATTGTCTGTGAAGGAAAGTTAGGGACACCATAGAGGAACAAGTATTCTTTTGTAAATTGCTGCTACATCAGAAGAAAAGCTGAGTTAGGCATATAATATTTTATTTTACACACCACAAACAGACAAACAAACCCCATATTTGGAATCCAGATTTAACAAAAGCATTAAGTCCACTGGTCTTTGAGAAGGGGCAACGTTTTTTTATATTTCTCCTCTGCTACCATTATTTACATAACAAATCACTGCAAACTACAATCACATAAGATGTTGGAAATAATTTCTTTGGGGTTTAGCTATTTTTAAACAACCTATAGTTGCTTTGCAAAAACATGTGAAGGCTTTGTTTGTGTTTTAAATCCTAAGTGGTCTCAGGAACTCTGTATTATCAGGCTGGCACTAACCTATGGAACAGAAAAGCTTTTTTTAACAGAGACTGAAATCACCAGGAATGACGATGTTTTTAGGAGTGGCAAAAATTCAAATTGGCTATAGAATGAAGCCCAGTATTTCTAGGCAGGTACACAGAAATCCCTGATAATGCCAGTTTTCCCACGTTGAAGGGCATTGAACTTCTGCAAATATATTTAAAATATTTACCCATCAGAAGATTTTATTTACTGACACCAGAAACAAGCTTCCCTTCTCTACCCCCACCCCCCAACCCCGTTCCTCACCCTAGGGAATCAGCAGTTAGTAAAAAGAATGCCGCATTCTTGGGGATTATTTGCATGAGTGGATTATTTGCGTCACTCTCTGAGAGATTACATTCATGGTCTCCAGTCTACTTGTCCAAGTTTACGGCTCCCACAAAAGACTTTTCCTCCAGTCTATTAAGTCTCCTTATTGCCTTCCTAACCCCTGGAACACCTCCTACCAAACACGCACACAAACACTCCTACCACTCCACTCTTCCCTCCAAGCTGTCTAGGCCCTTGCTCACATGGAAGAAACAGAAGCTTGAACCTTAGAGTCCCAGCTCTATTTCCCTTTTTCTAGCCAAGGTTAACACATACCCTACAAAAGTACCCTCAAGTCTCACTCTTTCTATAGAAAATCTCAAGTTTCTCCACCATTTGTGATTTATTATTAAGAATAATAAAGATAGTATTAGCTAACATTTATTTAGTGCTGTCAACCAGGTTTAATATTCATTATGGTCTCACTTATTCTCATTAAAAAAAAAAACTCAAAAAAATATATCCTCCAGGAAAACACTATTATTATTTCTATTTTACAAATGAGGAAACTAATTCAGACAGGCAAGACCTATTTGATATCAGAGGAGGACCCCAGTGAGAATAAGTTAAGAATTCAATGTGGTATTTTGGTGGCTTGGCTAGAGTGGTTGAGCAAGTGGAGAGAGGTAATAGTAATAAGGAGTATTTGGATGGTAGTTTTAACTCTCTCCTCAAAAATTCAAGTCTTTCCTTAGATGTAACCTGTGACAGTTAGGTTCCCTCTGTTTTTAATAATGTAATCGGCACTTTTTCTGTTTCTTCTTCAGCACTTTTCTCATTTTTTAAATATTTGAGGAATTACTTAACTAATAAGAGAGTGAAGGTGTCTATTTTGCTCATATTAGAATCCCCACTGCTTATTATGCAGTGGGTCCTTCATAAATATAATTGAGTTTGTCCAAAAGAGAAAAGGAACATTATAAGTCATTCTTCCTCGTTTAAATCATAGATGGAATGAAATGCATCTAAAAATGAAAACAAGATTTTAAAAGGAAAATCAAACTCTTTCTACCACTATCTAATCAAAAAAACAAGGTAAAAAAATGTGATCAAAGTAACAAACTAATGAAGAATGGAAGACAATGAGGCAGGAGTATCTACTCTACAATAAATGCACAGCCAAAATGGTTAAAAAAAAAAAGAAATCTTTTCATCAAATAGTCAATGTCTAGTCAGATGCAAGGATTATGAGATGTTCATATTTCTTGTCATTTGATAGACAGCCCATGTCTGATAACTCTGAGGTCAGTCTTTAGCCTTCTAGGTTCCCTCAAATTTTGGATAACTTAAATGTAGGATCCTGTATTACCCAGAGGAATGTAGAAATTCCCTTCACTTGTACAATTGCTTTTAAAAACAAATGGGACATTAAAATGAGTTGCAGATAAAAGTAAACTTTTTTATTCTTTTCAGTCAGCATAAGATCTCTACATAAGTCCAGAATTTGAATTCAATATCGTTTAACTTTGTCCCTTGAGAGAAGTGTGCTCCCCACATTTTTGTGGGAATATTTGTCTGAATCTCTTCTTCCTTCCTACCACTGAGGTCTCAGACCTTAGAGAGCTGTATCTAGATGTAGAACATTGTTTTTATATGCTAGCCACCGAAGGGTCATAACTATTTTCATCACTCATGAATCCTAGACTTTAAACATAAAGGGTGATAAAAGGGTGATTTACATAGATTGACAGGGGTCTGTAGATCCTTACTGCTTCATAAACTGAGAAAATAGGCCCAATTCATAACAACACCAAATAAGATGTCTTAGAATGTGATTGCATTTATCTACTTTCAGCTCATGCAATATAATAGGCACAGAGAATCAATCCCAGGAAACCGGCCTCCAAGGAAGGTGAGGACTGCTGACTTGACTCTCACCATTCTACCCCAGCAGCCATGTATGGAGTCCTTAATATTAATGAAAGTATAAATTGGAAGAAACCTTTCACTGTTAGAAACCATCCCCATCTATCCTAGAGCCTGTGTTATTCAGCAGCTAGAAACACGAGCATCTGGAAAGTAGAAGATGGCTTATCCAGTCCTCCTGGTTTCTCACTCTAAAGAGCCAGCCATAAGGTTGACAGAACTTTTGCCTAAGTGTCTGTTTTTAACTTAGTAAGAAGGTTTGATTAATCTAATGAATTGTTGCATAGTCTTCGACTGGATATTGCATAACAAATATTTTTCCTTGGATATTTGGCTAGTTACATCAGTATTAAATTAGAGTAGGCCTTGAGAAAGCAGAGAAGGACGTTTTCTTCAATCTGGCTGGAATTTTGCCATCCTGGTTCTGTGTTTCTACAAATCATGTTTTGAGTTTGTAACCAAATGGCTATATTTTGCTACAAGAAAGCAATTATTCACATGCCTATAGTCAACCAGGACGTTTCCTCTAAGGGATGACAAAGTATTTGATGTTTAGCACATGTATAAAGGTGCCAGCAGATAAAGAGGTTTGCCTTAGGTCATCTCCCAAGAAATACTATGCTTTACCTATCTATCTTCCTGTAATTTACTGGAAATGCCATAAGGTAACATGGGGGAAGAATTCTGAAATCCTTAAAAAAAAAAAATAGACATCAAAACTACCAAAATGTTCCTTTATTGTGTCAACATTTCTAGTAGTCAGAGAACATATTTTCTCTCCCCAGTAATTTTATTAGGTCGCTAAAAAAAAAAAAAATCGTGGTTTGGTTAGAAGGGAACATGAGCCAAGTGGTAGACCTAAATCCCTCCCTTTATCTGAGAATCGTGACACTATTGTAACCACAAATATTTATCTTTCATTCTCAGAGGAGACGGGTAGCTCTTTTGGATCATCCTCTGTAAAATGTAATAGATGCTATGCAGAACTGTTATCCAAATTATTAGATCATACAGCCAGACTAAACTTCATTCACTGTTACAAAAATCCAATGTGGAAAGAATATCTACATGATAAAAAGATAAGACATCACTTTTTTTATTGGCTCCATTAGAGAGTTGAAATTCCCTTTGAATGGCTTTCACTGATCAACATTTTCCAAATTAAAAATAGGAATTTCAACTTTCTTCATGAAGGCAGTGAAAGCATAACAGGGCAAATCATACTGGGTTTATTATTTTGCATCCAAATTTTCCACTCAGGATTGTTTGAAAATCTATCAATATTGATACGTATAGGTCTAATTCTTTAACTGCTATAGATTATTCCATTGTATGAATAAACCATGTTTTTCTTTATCCATACACCTTTCCCTCTCTGTCTTTAAGTTAGTCACATCAATATGGAAATCCACTATAAAGGAGGGCCAATAATTTGTATATCCTTTCTTCTTCATTGAGACTTTGGAAAGACAAACAGGACAATAACATAAAATAACTAGAACTCTTGTTATGAAGTGGTAAAGCATCTATATGCGAAAGTATGTGACTAGCTGGGTCTTAATATCAAAAACTGAGCCCAAAATAATGCCACTGAGACCCAAAGACAATCATTTTGCTGCTCATAAATGACAGTTTAAGCTGTAGAATGAATGAGGTTCAGAATTCTCCTTGGTCCCTCGATGGACAGTAATGCTGCTTAGACCATAATTTTCCATCTTTCTTCTTGGAAAGACTGCCTGCAGGCCACTCAGTAAAATGAATCTTGGAAATAAGACTTCTGTCCCACACCATCTACTCATGAAAGAGAGCTATAAAAATAAACACATACTCAGAACCTAATGGAGACATGGCAACAAGCCTGAAGGAAATGCCAGCCCTTCAGCCTCTCTTTTAATTCCCTTTCAGTTTTATTTAGTTTCAGGACAAGGGCAAATGCATCAGTTGTAGGCAAATATTTGTGTTTTCTGAACTTTCTATCTGGAAAGTAGTTGGAAGAGATAAGAATGGGTAACTTTAGAAAGAGACAGCTAAGAAAACAGGGAAAGGCATACAAAATAGTATTTCTGCAGTATTATTGCTATCTGGAAACTACCTGGAACATTTTAATGAAACGATTCTGTGTTATATGACCTACTGTTCTAATATAAGATAGGTCTGTTTTAGTTTCTATACAAATTTCCAAAGTAAACTCCTAGGTGGCCCTGACTTAGAAATGGAGCAAAGCATTAGAGCTCAGTGTCTGAAAGTCTGGTCTCAACAGGGTATAAGGAAGAATATCAAGGAAGACCACCCTCATTTCTCTCACTGTCTCTCTGCTTCTCAGGATCCTTTGATTCTGTGTTTGCTCTCTTTTTACTAAGTCTTTCTTCAGTTTGATCTGCTGGCATCAACTCTGTCCATCAGTTTCCGAGTAAACCCTCTTGGTCTGTTTCACCCCCTTTTTTTTAATATCAGGGAAACATTTCTTTTTGTGGTGAATTCATCTTTGTTCTTGTTCAACACCTTCGCCATCAGCATACAGCCTCTCAGGCCACAGTAAGCAGGGCCCTCAGGGAATCTTCCGTTCTCCTCAGAGTGCTTTTCCTCCAGCAGGCTGCAGAGCACTTGATATTGCACCATCTCATTTTTTCTCCCACTATCCTTGTGAAGAGGTTCACAGGCCTCTTGACATGTGAGGGAAGGGATGTTCTGAGAAACAACCCAATTCCAGGCTCCACACTGGTAAATCAGTGATGTATTTCAACATCCAGAGGGATAGTCAGCTCTCTTGGGTCTCTTTTTGAGTTATTTATGACTACTATTTCAAACTTGTTTGCATCATTCAAGTTTTGTTATTCAAACAGACCTTATCCATGATTTCCTTGGCCTCTGGTTATTACCAATTTTTTTTGTTGTTGTGTTTTTTTTTAACCTCTCAAAATTACTTACTCTAAATAATATCTCTTAAGTTGATTTTGTATACCAGGTCTAATATAGTTTGAAAAAAGAACACCGAGTACCTAATAGTAACCATTCATTTCATACCTATAGGCCCACAATGTGTTGACTATTGTGCCAAGCAAAGGCAGGAGACAGTTTCCTGGATTAAAGATCTAGCAGCCTAGCCTAGAGAGTCAGTTCTAAGCAGATGGCTGTACAGTAGGGCAATTGCAGTGCATAGAATAACAGAAAATTCATTCAACCAATGTTGAGGATCTGTGCAGGCACACAGTTTATATAGTTCTGAATAAAATAGATAAATATAATTAAGGGAAGGGGACAAAAGGCAAATAACTGACTCATTGTATATTACAAATTGTAGAATGTTTAGGTTTGATGGGATGCAGACTTTTAAGAAATCTACTTTAGAAAAGTGGGAAGGCCTCTTTGCAATGATGACATTTAAGCTAGGGAAAGATCTAGTCATAGGAAGTGTGGGAAGAAATGTGTGGCAAGCAGAAGGAATATCTTGAGTGGCAGTCCTGAGGTGGATAAGAGCTTGTCAAACTGAGAAACTGAAATGGGGCCGGTACAGCTGGAACTAGAGCAAGCTGCCTGTGAGGAACCATGAAAGCCATGAGAAATAATTTGGACTTTATTCACTATTCAACGAGAAGCCTTGGAATAGTTTGTAAAGTGAAGGTAACAACTGCTATTATGTTCTAAAAGGTTATTCTGATGTCTATGTAGAAAATAAATGGAAGAAGACAAAAATAGATATAAGGAGATTATGCTGATGTAACTCAAGTGAAAAACAAAACCTCTTTGGATGAGAGTGGTAGAAAGTTGAGATGGAAAAAATATGAATGAATTCAAGATATATTTTAGAAGAAGAAAAGACAAGGATTTGGTAATAATTTCCATGTTGGGGCTGATGCCAAGGAAGGAGCCAAAAATAATTCTCAAGTTTTGATCATCTCAGTAAATGGTGATGCCGCACACTGACTGTGTAAGACCATGAAAGGAACAGGTTTGTGTTATGGTTGGGAGACACAGGGGTCATTTGAATGCCTGGACAGCTATTCATGTCACAGTGTCCTGCAGGGCAGGAGAAATGCAAATCTGTTGTTGAGAATGTAGTTTGGAGTTGATTATAGATGAGGTTCATCAGCAGAAGAATGGTAGCTGTGGTTCTAGCTAATTATATAAAGATAGAAGAGAGGAGAGCCAAGAGACAGCCTTGGAAGCTGAATATATTTAGAGTGCAAGAGGAGGAAGAAGAAGAGCCAGTGGAGGGGGTAAAGAAAGTTATCAGAATGGTTGAGATACTGACCAATATTAATCATGAACCTGTCTGCCTTGCTAAGATAAACACTGTATCTTTCATGATAATTAAAAAAAACAACAACAACAGTTTCTGAAAATGTATGATTAAACTCTAAGGCATTACCTATATGTAACTAATGCATTAGCATTATGATTTGATGGAACTAAAGAAACTATGTAAAAATCTGAGCCTCTGCAAATAACTGCTGGACTCCAAATCCTTCCTAAGTAGACTTGCCTTTCATGGTATGCAGGAGATGGGACATGTCCCTTTTCAAATGATGCTCACATTATTTAATAATATAATTAATAACAATGTGGCCATCGATTTTTAAAAATTCCTTTCTTACCTAACTCTGCTCTTACTTCTTCTACTCCCAGTCTTCCCAGTGACTGCATTGTGGTATCTTTCGGTGATGCCATGTGCTGCCATCCCCATCCCCTTGTTCTCCAAATGTGTGTGGCTTCCAACACTTAAATTAAATCTTATTTATTCACAGATGCCATTTTATAGAACTATAAAAAAAGGAAGCACATAGCTTTTGGCAGGGCACACAGCTCCAACATGGCCTTCCACTATTTTTGCAATGGGATGTTACAGCTCTAGGCTCTGTGCCTTCTCCTGTGTAAGTTCAAAGAAGCCCATTCTGTGAAGAATACTTTGAAAATGTGAAGCATGTGTGACTAGATTTCCGGTGTGAGTTAGAATAATGTGTTTCAGGGGCTTTGTTTTCATATAGCTCCTTTAAAGTCGATATTATTTTTTAAGTGGTTAATTATGATTACTTGCATCCCACATCATTACTTATGATAATAATTCAGATTCCTAATTTGGCATTGTATTGGTTTTAAAAATCTAAGAAAAATATGCATGAACTATCTTATCATAACTTTACAGAGGAAGACATCTAAAAACTTTTGAGTTTTGAAATTTAAGCAGTTGTTCAGGTGAGTTTTCTCATTCTGTAGAGGCAGCCCCTTTGGCCACACCCTGGAATCAATGACCACAATGGGAGTTATCTGCCTGGGAGACAGGGCCCTGGAACAGACTCCTGGGGAGGGGAGAAAGAGCAGTGTTTTGGGTAGCTGCTGATCTGAGGGAGTACCCTGCCTAGTGCAACATTCTGTCTCTCCTCTATACTCCCCAAAACAACTAGAATACAAGCTACAACATGATATCCCACTCCTGCCCTCAATGGTGAGACTCATCTACAAAGACTGGCTCACTTTTAGAATCAACGATTGAGGAAAGCCAACAAACTCAACAAGCAGAAGATTTACTCCTGAGAAAATACACTGTAGGCAGAACAAGTCTTCAGAACATGTATGTTTTACATGAATTACAAAAGGACACAACACCATACCAAAAAAAAAATCCAATGGAAGACATAGAAATGAAAATTTTGGTTGATAACATTTTTAAAAAATCAATAAATGGACAGAATAAATGGTAAAGTAGACATTACTGAAAATAAAATTAGTGAGTTGAAAGATATGTGAAATCAAGGGAATTCTTCTAGAATAGAGCATAAAAAGAAAAATATATGTATGGAAGGAAGGTGTGGAGGTGTGGACAAATGCTGAGACATAAAAAATGTTATTAGTAATTTAATATATTTAATTCAATATCTATTCATACAAGTCAAGAGAAGAGAGGAAGAAATACTAAAAAAAAGTGAGATCACTTCCTATAAAAGAAGAAAGACATATCATCTTTTAATGAAAGAGCTCTTCGGGGCAATGAGAGTTAATGCGCACATATACACACCTTTAGCTCTTTATAATCAACTTTGAGAAACAAGGATTTAGAAAAAGTTCGAGAGCTAAACAACAAACTTTTCAGCAGCAACAATGGATACAAGACAACAAAGCAATACATTTAAAATTCTGAAGGAAAATAATTTTGAAGTTAGAATTCTACATTTAGCTAAACTGCTATCAAAGTCAGAGAAAAGTGAATTCTTTTGAGACTCACAGAGTTCAGGAAGTTGACTGTTCATAAAATCCTCTCTTGAGGTTGCACTCCTTCAGTAAAATGAACCCAGGAAGAAAAATGGAGTGGCAATGATGTAATTAACAAAATTCTAAAATGATTAAGCATTAATAGTAAAAAGTTGGTTTTGGTAATCCAAAAGTAAAATTGCCAGTGATATCAACATGGGATGAAACATAGAATGTGGCCATGAGACTTGGCAGGGGGAGTAGGGGGCAGGCAGGCCATCCTTAGATTGTTCAATGTTGGGGTACAGAGCCGTAATTAACTGTAGATGCCCTTAGAATTATAGATATTTGCATTTGTGGTATTGAAATTTAAACATATTCAGCAATCAAAAAGTTAAAATTCATCATTTTCAAAAAACCTGGTCAAGGAAAGTGCAGAATTAAATACAACTGACATAAGTCCAAATACATCTGTAATCACAATGAACATGAATGGCAATATGAAGGAAAAAGAAGTGGCATGTTTAAATGTGAGAAGGGAAACAAAACTGCCATTATGAGCATGCTGTGATTACTTTTTAGAAAACCAGTGCTGTTTGAACACTGCTTGTCCATTTCCAGAAAAAGAAGTCTTTCCCCACACAATTCCAATTGATTAATGACCTAAATATAAAAAGACAACTAAAATAACAAAAATATATGAGAAAATATGGAACATCTTTAGGACCTTGGGAGTAGCAAAGGCCTTTTTAAAAATGAATTAAAAAGCAAAAGACATGAGGAAAGTACTTATTGATCTGACTACTTCAAACTTAAATGTACAAATGAAAGACATTGTGAAGAAAGTGAACAGGCAAGTAAAAGCATGGGAAAAGATATCTACAATGCATATAGTAAGGATTTGTATCAAAATCTATTTGATTTGCAAAAATCAAAATTTGATAATATCAGTTATTGGTTGTTGGGAGTATAAGGTGGTATTCTAACTGTGGAGGACTATTTGACAGTCTCAACTAAAATAAGAGCCACTCATACCTGATGAGCAAACAAGTCATCTTCTCTGTGTCTGACTTAGAAAAACCTTGCACACATTTGCGCAGGGACACTCAGAAGCTCTGGAAAGATATACTTCAAACCAGTAATCACAGTTGAGTCTCAGGAGACGATGAGAATGTTTATCAGGGGTGATGGAGGGTGGAGTGATGAGGGCTATCAAGGAGGACTTCATCTTTAATGTTTAATATTTTTATGAGGAGAATGCACATGGCCTAAAGTAATTGAAAATTAATTTTTCAAAATCTGTAAGAGTGAAAGTTTTACTTTCAGATTTTCAGGATTCAGAATTAAAGGCTCTCCCCTAGCAGTTAAAAGAAAAAGTTAGCCTGTCTGTTAACACAAGTGTTCGGATTGAGCCCAGTGTTTATGTAATCACGAATTTCTGTTATGGTGCTCACTTGGTACAATGGGAAGAGTTTGTAGGTGAGGATGAAGTTTATATACACCCTTCACGTTATGCTGATGAATTTTGGTTGGAAATTGTCTGTGTTTACCTTTAGGCATATTAATTTTAAATATTTAAACATCTGTAATTTTTTTTGTTTAACACTGATGTGGTCAGACTTGTTTAGGCCACCATTTGGGATGGCAAAATCTTAAAAAGTACATCAAAAGCAGATTATTCTTTTTCAATCCCATTTCAAATATACAGAAAATGGTAGGTTATGCACTTAAATTTTTAACTTCATTACATAAATGGCATTAAACCAACCATAAACTAATTGCCAATGATAACTGCATTATTTCGCTAATCTTTTATTCATGACTGTAGTCACTTTTCCTTCTCAAAATAAGTGTTCTTTTTTTTGTTTTGCTTTTTTAATTAGCTCCTAAATGCCCAACTTTTGACCATATTTTTCTTCTGCTTTGGAAATTTATTTTTCTATCAGTTGTTATATTTCTTTAGGAAATGTCTTTAAATTTTTTTTAAGGGAAGGAACAAAGTTAGCAAAGAAACAGATGTGTCCCATATAAAATATGCAATAAATCTTGTCCCACAAATTCTTTGCTCTGAACTTTCTGACAGAAACTGTCAAATAGCCACTTTAATTCAGGTATAAAATGTTCACTCCGTGTCATGGCGCCAACCGCCATATGCCAGAATAAAGTTAGTGACCAGCCATAAAAACAGCAGCATAAGCACCTTTGAAATGGTACAAGTCATCGTGGGTGAGAACGACCCATATAAATCCGTGGGGAATTAATCTCAGCTTTGCTACTATCCTGCTGTGCATTTACAATGAGCTTCTACTCCCACACAGCAGAAGCAGTAATACTTTTAAAAGGAAAGAGAATGAGAGAGCCGTGTGTCCACCTAATGAGCTTGTGGGAGGGAAAAAGGGGGTTCATGGATCAGAAGGCAGTAGCTTTTCTTCCCCCTCTGCGGAGCTCTGGAGTCCCCTTGAAGAGGGCAGATCCGAGCCTCGGTTGAACATGTGGGGTTCTTCTTCAGCTACCATCGCAAGGCTTCACAGATCATGTGAAACCAATCTCCCCAAAGCACAATCATAAGAAATGACTTCAGCTTCATAAATCATTGTTATCATCCCACAGGAGGAGGTAATGCTATGGTTTTTCTCCAGTAAAACATTTCAAGCCTCTTGTTTCATGAGCATTTTTTTTCTTTTTTCTTTTTTTCCTTTTTTACCCCTTTTTCTCCTCTTTGCACAATTAACTGGGCTCCTGCCTGAATGAGACAGTGGCACTTATGCAACTTAGTAGTTGAACATTTGCGCTTCCTTCAGATTTTAAGGGTGATCTGCTTATGAGAGGGCTGTGTGTGGCTTGTCATATGCTCAGAGGCTTCACACTTGCTTCCAAGGATACACTGACCCTCAATATTTTTTCCTTTTAAGGATATTTTTTAGCCTGTATTTTTTAAATATAAAACAGGTATATTAGGTTTAAACATAGTAGACAAATTTTAACCTATTTTGAAGCAGTAGACACAATTTTAATATTTGTAGCATGAACATTTAATAAAATAATCTAAAACACTACTGAGCTACAAAAAGAGGAAGACTAAAGGATTATTTCCAAATTAAATCAAAAAGATTAAAATCTGCTTTTATAATTTTTTATGATAATATTTTAATTTTAGTGCCCCATAACCAAACACTTCTCTTCTACAAGGTCTCATTTAAGAAATGCTGTTTGAAAATTATTTTGAAATGCTAACTTAGCTTTCTAGAAAACCATTTTGTTTTATTTGAATAGGTTTCATACCCACTTTGAGATAAAAGCTTACTTTTCAAGAATTATTGTTAACAGTTATAAATTATAAATTAACTATAAAACTATTCATTTAAAAGTTGACCTATGCCTTAACATGTTAAATGAAAAAGCAAGAAATTTAATTATATATTCAGTATGAGCTTATCTATATAAAAAAGCACAAATGAGTGTGTGATTACAAATAAACAATTAACATTTATGAAAATGAGTCAAAATATTAATACAGGCCATTACTTTAAAAAGACTTATGCAGTATTTTTATTTTCTTATTTTTCCCCCTCAAATATCCAAGCATTCTACAATGAGGATTTATTACTTTTAAAATCTGGGGAAAATATAGATTTATTAAAAAGGAAGAAAAAGGAAGATGACAATTATTGTTGAACGCTGACTCCAGAAGAGCCAGCTTAAAATCTATTAAACTCACCATCAGCACTTTCAACTCTGCGTTCTCATAAGCAGTGTGGTCAGTTCTAAAACCAAGCCTCATTTCTTTGTTTTCTTTTACTGACTCTGATAAGGATCACTGTGCTAATGGTCTTTCTGCACAATTTCTACTGGTGGAACAAATTAAATGGGCTTTAATGTGGAAAATATTCTCTGTAACATCTTCTTTGGGAATCCCAGTTCTCCCAGTATTTTCTTTTCTTGCAAATATCTCCCAAGAAACAAACTTTTACTTATCTTCCCTGCACCTAGATTCTTGGTAACCTCACGACTCTTGTGGTAATTCTTGGGTACCATTTCTAGTGGACCAATTTAAATCCCCAGCTATGACAAATTCCTGACCATATGAAAGAAAAGAAGATAAAGTATTTTGCTGTTCAACGCAATAGCAGGTCTCAGGGAAGTCAGACTTTATTTTCAGGAGCTAGGGCTCTGTAAATCAGGTTTTATAATAAGTACACTTAGACTTTGCCTGGGTTCTAAGAGAAGACTGGTTTAAGGGTAGCAATGGGTGTTTCATGGTGACTTGCTGGACATTCTGGTGGCCCAGTCATGTTCATGACTGAACATCTGAACATTTATTTTCTGAAGGGAGAGCTTCAATTATTTAACAAATGTCTTATGCTACAAAGATGTCAGAGGTTTAGTATAAATAATCTACAGAAAGAAGAAATCTCCTTTGTAAAGGTATGGGTGCCATATTATATTTTATCTGATATATGAGTACTGCTTTTTTTCCCCTCTTCTCTTCTTTTTTGAATAGTTAAGATCAATCTTAAGCTATTAAGATCTCTGATCATGCATAACAGCTTTTTATCTAAGTTTTAGTCTTTTAAATGTGATCAAAACCATTCTTCATATTGGATATATTTCTGGACAATTTATAAAATATGTGGATAGCTACTTTATGGAGATCGTAGAATTTCACATTTTTGTATGTGTACATATAAGATATAAATAAAGGACTTTAGAACTTTAGATGACTATGCATTTTAACTTAATTCTCAATGTTGGTTTTTCAGTTATGACTATTTCTCTAATTTTCCACTCTGATGATGACAATTTTATAATTTTTAAGCAGGAAACTACAAAGAATAACAATGTGGTATAGTGAAAACTAGGTTGAAATAAGGGGAAAGTTTTTTCTTTTTTGCCTCAAAGTAATTGTATGACCTTATGCAAGTCACTCACTTTCAGGGTGCTCTACTGCTGCTTCCCACAGCATCTATTGTTTCATTTTCTAATTATATTAAATAATGCTAATTCTCAAAAACAAATTAAAAACCTATGAAAAACAAGAAATATGTTGACCATGGAGGCAGAAATAACAACTGTAATATTTTGGTATATTACCTTTTGATATTTTTAATAGATACATCATTTATGTCCGTGATAAAAATTTTAATACAATTTAGTCACCAAACCTACTGTTTTATATTCTGAATTTTCTCACTTATAACGATGTCAGATCATTTTCCCATGATGTCAGTTGAAAGCATGATTTGGGGTGTTTGGATCTAGTACATTTGTTTCATTTCTTAGGGAGTTTATTGTAGGTATGTCCATGTTACTGAAGTAAAAACAGAATGTTCAATTAAGGCTCATGGGAACCAAAGAAAAGTTGAACAAGCGCACATCAGATGACTAAGAATTGTTGTGGTGGTGGTAGTTATGATTGTAATAATTTACACTTATTGAGCTCATGTGCCAGGTGCAGTGGCTGAGGACCTTACAAACATCTTATTTAATTATTACAGCTGTCTAATATAAATCCTATTATTACCTCCATTTGTAGATTAGAATACTCAGTCAACTTAAACAACTCACCCAAAGCCAAGAACTAGAAAGTAAGGGAGCAATTTGAAATTTTGACTCGACTATTATCTATAATATGGAGCCCACTTGATGATATGTGTTGAAAAGGTTAAATGATCTCTGTAAATCCCTTAGCATATTATCTGTCACACTCCATACTCAGTGAATGTCCATTATCATCCTCATCATCATCATCATCATTGCTGCCACCACCATCAATCTTGTTACTTTAGTTGTATTAAACTGCTGCATAAGCAACTGATCAGCTAGTGGGTTGACGGTCTTTGCATCTCAGTATCTGTGGCTGGAGAGGTCATGGTCCAGTACACTATTTTATTATCATACATTATCATAAATCCAATTCCCTGTTGTTTAACTTTGCTTGTTTTTAGCATGAGAGGTTTGTACTAGGTAATTTCTTCCATTTCTTGTAGCTCCAAAGTTCTCAAATGTAAGGTTGCATCTTACCCAGTGTACAGATGAACAGGTTGAGGTACAAAGAACCAAGCAATAGCCCTAAATAATGTGGATAGTCATCAGGAGCTGTTATGGGAAACCCAGAGAAGCCAATCGGTGATTTTTTTTTATTATTCCATTTGTTAACATGATGCCTAAAGAAAGATTTGTGGAAAATCAAGTACTAAAATGCTATGAAATAAAAAAGAAAGAAAGAAAAGAAAAGAAACCCTTACTTTTTTAAAGAGCACTACTTTAAATCAGAAAGAAAAATGAGCTAGGATGCTGTTAACACTTTGCTCATAAACCTGCTTACAGATTCAAACTGGCGGTTGCTTTTGTCATCATTCTCACCAATTAATAGAGCAACAAGTTACTAATTTATTAACACTAAGTTTATAGTTTCAAGTGCTTGATATTTTGAATACAACGTTTTAAAAAAAAATCCATGCCTTCCAAAAATCATACACCTTTAAGCTAGTGCTGATACCAAGATAGGACAGACTTCTTTTGGGATAGGAGAACTTCCAATATTAGTACACTTGCAATTTATCACCAAATGGTATTTACAGTCTCACAACTCTGAACCCCATTACTGTTGAAATTTCACCAAGATTCTTCATGGAATAAAATAGGGGCAGCCTTCTTTTACAAATCTAGCTTCTTTACAATTCATAATATTTCCTAAATGATGATGTCTTCCTTTGGTGTCTCCTCCCTGAATGATGAAGCTACAGATGGATTCACTATCCCTCTGTGACCTCTGGAAAAATTCTAGAGCATGTAGACAGTCATAGCCTTCCCACTGGGAATGAGATGGCAGGGAGGCAAGGTATACACTACAGGAAACAGGATTTATGTATAATTGTTCTCTGAGTGAAATCCACATTTTATAAATATGCTTACTTAGAAGAATCTGTGAAAAAATGACTAAGAAAAAACATTTTGACAAAAGACATGTCACTTGTATTAATGCTGATAAGTTAAAGACATATATGTGCGTTGGAGATGAGATAACATGGAGAATTTCAGGCCCTGTTTGAGACTGCAACCACCTGACTCCCATTAATGTTAATGAGCCTCTCACTGGATCATTCTAAATTTTACCCCCATGGTCTGTTTTAAAGCATCAAGAGTCAGGAAATTTAAAGTGAAAGCTGAAATTCCATCTTGGCACTTTCTCTCTGATGTATGTACTTCTGTGGAAAACGTGCAGTACAGTACAGCTCCAGGGTACCACCTTAGTGTCTGAAAATTCTGGAGAAAAACACTACTCAACCCCCACTTACCTCCTTTCACCTCCCCCCACCACCACCCTTGGGAAACAGCAGAGGGCATTGGAAAGTATATCTGATTATGCATCAAGATACCTGGATTCTAATACTATTAACGTGGCCCAAGAAAGTCCCTTCATCAACTTGGGTATCTATTTTCTCATTTTTTTACAATTAAATTGTTGGACTGGCTTATAACTAAGTTACAGATTATACTGTCCTACCAAGTTTATCAAGTAATTGCATCTATAACACTTGAAGCCAAAAAATTGCTGTGTACAGGTAGTTGTACAGCATTGAGGGACTTCCCTGGACTACAAAGAAACAGAGGGGAAAAAAAAAATATAGTAGAATTTTAGCAGCCAATGAAATGGTTGCCTTTAGGAAGAAAGAGCAGAATTCCTCATAAAACCAAAGGACTGAGTGTTGTGTCAATATTGTGAGTGATTGAAAAACTTAACCTGTGAGGGCAAAAGTTCTCATCGAAAGTGAAGGTATGTTTAAAAAAAAAAAGGAGTTGTAAAGCTTTTACAGTGGGCTGGCTTATAAATGGTGGGTAAAATTACTTCGTTTAGATTCCAGTGCTAGTAACCTGGTTACCTTCTAGAATTGTGAACGAGTAAAATGGTTACTTTTGCAATAGTTGTGATAGGGAAAAATTGGCTACATGATATGATTAACATTTAGAATTATATTGTAGTCCCTTAAACTGTATTCATCGCCTATGCAAATAGAATAATTTATTTCTTTTCATTATATAATCAGGGAGGATTTTCTAATTCAAATTATTATAGCAATAAGATATTTTATGAGATATTTGAATATTGTCATGCCTGGGTTTAGAAATATAAAAATGTAAATGGCTTAAGGACATCTGTCATTTATAAGCTTGATCACATTGGGACTGACTTTTTTCAACCATTTATGAGAGAATTAAGCCCTATGGCCAAAAGGCCACCATTGTGTGTCATGAGTTGACATCTCTCTCTGCA
The DNA here is from genome assembly GCA_030015415.1 of Cynopterus sphinx. NCBI lineage: Eukaryota > Metazoa > Chordata > Mammalia > Chiroptera > Pteropodidae > Cynopterus > Cynopterus sphinx. The sequence goes on from CM057384.1 coordinate 81,912,036, forward strand.
TCTAGAATGGTACTACTTATGTGCATATGAAGGAAAGGAAGGATAGCTGCCCAAATCATTTTTTGAGTTCTGTTATTCAGAAGAACTTAGGTTGAGAAAGGCCCTAGGTGCTCAAGTTAGATGATATTAATACTTTCCTTTTTTTTGATGCCCAGTAAAATATTCAAGTTCAGTTATAAAAGGCAACTGAAATGGCAGATAAAAATAATGAGATCTGGAAAATCTGATCAAACCAAAGAGGATCTTGGCTCAAACATCAGCCTGAGAGTTAGACTGGATAACTTTTAAGACTCCTTTTATCTGAGTTCCTTTGATTTTATGACTCCAAAGTCCTCTTCAAAGTCTTCTGATAGAGTGTCTTTTACTTGGTACTTTCATCAAAAGACTGAGTTTTCTGGTCCATGTTAGCCATAGACAGGTGACCTGGAAATCAAATTATACCTGTATGTTGGGGATCTTGATATTATGCCTTTATACAACCTCATGCCAGTTTACATACACGCACACACACAAAAAAACTTACAAATGGCCCCTTTTGCTTACACATTTACCATCCAATTAGACATTTGCAAATATAAACCCTATGACAAAACCAAAATGACCATTCTTCTACTTTAACCTCAACCAGAAAAACTAGTAACACAGAAAGACTAGATAGGAGGATATCATTCTCCATAGGCAAGCATACCAAGAGGAAAAAATGTTAGGGTAAGACCTTTCCAAAACTCAGTGGTTCCATGTATTTATATTTTTCCTTTTTCCCCTTCTCTAATAAATATTACAAAGGCATACCTCTTTCCAATGTCAGTGTGCTGTTGCCTTTGTTGGTGACAGCATTCTTTCTCCTGGAAAGTGCATGATGGGGTGATTTTCTAAGAAATGAAAAATGACTGCCTTGTTCTCATCAGATGGATACCACGTGAAGTGCAGTGCGGTCCCTTTGTTTCCTTGTTAGCATCACCTGACTCCTCTGTTTGTAAAGCTGTAATAAAAACAGCTTCTTTACTGTGCGTCCTGTTGGTTTATACCAACCATGTCAGGTCTATAAACCATGGTATATTAAAGTGTAATAGACTGTGTAAAGAATCCTAGGAAGATATTCCTACCTATGTCCCATCTCCTCATTTCACAATTTATTACCCCCCAGATGGATATCCATAAATATGACTTAATTATATTTGACATAAAACCACTTCCTTTAAAGAGTAACCTCCTCCTTCAAGCCACTTTCAGTGCAATAACGACACCTTTTTTGAGGATAAAATTTGGATAGTTTGGTACATTTAGATGATGAATGCTTTTAGTCTGAATATTTTCTGGAAGCTTCATTTTACTGATAAAAATTTTACATTTTTTATAATTACTGTATTTTCAAATTTTAATCTGATATAGATGAATCTCAAGGGCTGACATTATTTGTGCCTGTGAGATAGCAAGCTAAGTAACGTTTCAATCTAAAACAAGATATAACAGGATGAAAAATAGTACTTTCTCACCCTTTAATTCTACTGGACTCTTCTATTTTATTGCAAAAAGAAAATAGATTAGAAATTGCTGTGATGGAAAATGGGCTCTGGTCCCCCAGTGAGGAGATAATGAGCAGGGACTGGGTTCTCTTTGTGTGGGTCCCTTCCTGTGGATTTATCCATCTGTCAAGTAAGTGAAGTAGGTGTTACTTGAGAGAAACACTATGAAATTGATTTTGGTTGCCGCCCTCAAGAAGCACAGAGTTTAGTAGGATGAGCAGACTACCAGTAGATGATCTTAGTATCGTGTCCCACATATGTGAGCACAGTGCAGCTGGAGCTCCACAGAAAGCACAGCTCACCACTCTTTAGAAGAAAGGCCCACGTGGAGGGCTTCACAGAGGAGGTGACTTCACAGAGGAGGAAGAGCTTGGGTTTTAAATAAAGGAATGATATTTACAATGGGAGTATTTGGGAAAGATAAAGGCAAGGGGAGGAGGCATTTAGAGCAGAGGAAGCGGAGTTCCCAAAAATAAAGGTGCAAGAGAACAGCTTGAGAGTGGGAACAGCAAGGAGTCACGCATGGCAGGAGCATGGAGCTTGTAATGGGACATAGCAGAAGCCAAGTTATGAAGAACTTTCTGCGTGATGTGAGTGTTCTTCATCCTGGACATAAAGAGAGCAGGTAAACACATCAGGCAGAGCAGTAGCATAATCTAGTTTGCCTTTTTTTTCAATTAGTTGACATACAATATTCTATTAGTTTCAGGTGCACATCATAGTGATTAGACATTTATACACCTCGCAAAGTGATCACCTAAGGAAGTCTAATACCCATGACACCATACATAATTATTACAGTATTATTGACTGTATTCCCAATGCTGTATTTTACATTCTTGTGACTATGTTTATAACTGGCAGTTTGTACTTCTTAATCCATTTCACCTTTCTCACCCATCCCTTCAACTCCCCTCCCATCTGGCAACCATCAGTTTATTCTCTGTATCTCTGTATCTATGAGTTTGTTTCTGTTTTTTTTTTTTTTAACAGCAGAGCAGTTACACATTTATGTAATTTATGAAGTGATTACCACCACCCCCCATAAGTCAAGTACCCACCTGGCACAATGCATCGTTATTGCAATATTATTGACTATATTCCCTATGCTATGTTTGACATCCCCATGACTTTTTTATAACTGACAATTTGTACATCTTAATCCTTTTCACCTTTTTCATGCAACCCTCCCAGCACCCCTCCCATCTGGCAGCCATCAGTTTGTTTGTTCCCTGTATCTACGTGTCTGTTTCTTTTTTGTTGATTTTGATTTTTAGACTCCACATATAAGTAAAATCATACAATGTTTGTCTTTCACTTATTTCACTTAGTAAAATACCCCGTAGGTATCTCTGTGTTGTCACAAATGGCAAGATTTCATTCTTTCTTATGGTTGAATAACATTCCACTATATATATATATATACCACATCTTCTTTATCCATTTATCTATCGATAGACACCTAGGTTGCTTCCATATCTTGGCTATTATAAACAATGCTGCAATAAACATAGGGGTGCATATATCTTTTTGAATTAGTATTTTGGATTTCTTCAGATGAATACCCAGAAGTGGAATTACTGGATAATAGGCTAGTTCTATTTTTAATTTTTTGAGGAATCTCCATACTATTTTCCATAGTAATTGCACCAATTTATAATTCTACCAACAGTCTGCCCATTTTTAATTAAATTGTTTGTTTGTTTTGGTTTTAAGCTGTATGAGTTCCTTATATATTTTGGCCATTAACCCTTTTTGGACATATCACTAGCGAATATCTTCTTCCATTCAATAGGTTGCCTTTTTATTTTGTTGATGATTTCCTTTGCAGTGCAAAAGATTTTAATGTAGTCCCATTTGTTTAGTTTTGCTTTTGTTATCTTTGCCCTAGGAAACAAACCCTCTTACCCCCAAAAAAGCTGCTAACACCAATGTCAAAGAGTTTATTGCCTATATTTTCTTTTAGGAGTTATATGATTTCAAGGCTTAATCTTAACTCTTTAATCCATTTTGAGTTTATTTTCATTTATGGTGTAAGAAAATGGTCTAGTTTCATTTTTTTTTTTTTTTTAGCATGTATCTGTCCTGTTTTTCCAACACCATTATTCGAAAAGACTGTCTTTACCCCCATTGCAGCATTCTTGTTCCCTTTGTCAGCTTAATTAACCATACAGGCAAGGGTTTGCTTCTGGGCTCTCTATTTTGTTCCATTGATCCATGTGTTTGTTTTCATGCCAGTATTATGCTCTTTTGATTACTATAGCCTCATAGTATAGTTTGATATCAGTTAGAGTGATACCTCCAACTTTGCTCTTGTTTTTTAATATAACTTTGTCTATTCAGAGTCTTCTGTGGTTCCACATAAATTTTAGGATAAATTGTTCTAGTTCCATGAAAAATACCTTTGGTATTTTGATAAGGATGGCATTTGGGTTGTCTTTTAAGTTGGCAGTTTGGTGTCAGTGGAGAGAACTGAGTTTATTGTGCAATGAGGGGAACCTGTAATAGGTCACTATATAGAGTACAGGGCTTAAAGAGGGAATCTTTGCTCTCAGAAAGCTTACTTTTTAAAAACAGATCCCTGCATCATGATCTTTCATTTAATCAGGTCAGAGGCTGTGTAACACCATGATAATTAAGTGAGAAAAAGAATTAGCTGAGGGTAATCATAAGCACCTGTCTCTACACATCTACCTCCTCAGCTCCCAGATATCTGCAGAATTTTAAATCAGTTTCTCTCTTTTGCTCATGAGAATGAAATAAAACAAAATGGGCTGAAACAGCAAATAAAATGACTTTAGGTTGGACATATGGAAAACCTTTCTGTATAAAAACTTGACTGATCATGGTAAGAATATAGGCTTTGTGAGTAAAATGGGAAAACAGTGAGGTTTTAAGCAGAGGACACCTGTTATTGTCTGTGGAGAGTGGTTGTGGACATTCTTAAGAAAGAAAGCAGCATTTTGCTTGAAGCTTTGTATCATCTCAAAGTCAGAGAGCTAGAATAGCAATTACTAGCATTTGCTTTTAGCCAAACAGATATAAATGACTGTCATTTTGAGGTGCCCAGGGTATGTTATACACTAGGTTAATCTCTGACGTTCAATGCATCCAATAGTCACAACCACCTTGAAAGGTAGATCTTATCATTCCAATTTTATGGGTAAGGTTCAGTGGAATTAAATGACTTTCCCAAGGTCTTTCAGTTAATAAGTGGCTGAGCAGAAATTCAACCTTTGCGTCCACCTGACGCAAAGCCCAGGCTTTCTCCACTATCCTACACCTGCAATTAACTTTGTCAAAGCAGTTGTCCCACTGGAAGCTTGAACCCCAAGCAGCCTCTACATGACGAGAAACTATCACAGATCTGACTGCAAAGATTCTGATTCAACCAAGCACTGTTCCCTTTGCATTTAGCCCCCACAACTCTGTGAGAGATAGTATTATCATCTTCATTTGACAGAGGAGAAAACTTGAACACAGGGCATGTACAACCTCCCCATGACACTTAAGTGGCAGAGTTGGGTTTAACATTTGCCATTTAGCCATCTTGAGTTCTGATTTCCATTCCTTGGGCCCACAACCATTGAAGGAAAGCAGCTATTTCTGCTTCAATTGTTAGTACTTATGAATTTCAGAATTGTTATTGTGGGGCAATTTTATGATAACTAATGAGACAATGGCCATGAAATGAACCAGGAAACAAAATTCCATGGAATTAAAGATTTACACAAAAGCAAATGGTCTTTATTCAATAAAGGCTACATTAAATAAGATTCACACAAATCCCTCTTAAAACACACCTTCTAAAGAAGCTATGTTGCTTTCTTTCTGTGACCTAGGATTATGAAAAATCACTATTGTTCTAATGGAGAAAATTAAAGTTTAAGAAGAGCAACACAGTTGTACCAAAAACAGAAAATTGTGTGCTATAGGTAGGTCACCACACAAACTTACCACTCAGCTTTCTCTCAGCACTTCCAGAAATTCAGCATCATCACTGTGCATATGTAGCCTTGATAAAGAAGTTCAGAAAACAGAATTGATGTTAGGTGAACCTTCTCATATTCAGTATTCTGATTTGGTTTCCTTATTGCATTTATTGTCTTAAACTGTGAGACTATCATTATTCTAAGCAGATACTTTAGTTTCCTGAGTTTGAAAATAATTATATTTAACTAATTGTAAACAATGAGATACCTTCTTGTGAAAGTGGAGGACAAAGAGCAAACTTGGGGATGCCTGTTATTGCTGTTTCCCCTGGTGCTGTCAGTATCCAAACTGTTTTCTAAGAAGTCTGGTTCCCTCCCCCAACAGACACACACACACACACACACACACACACACACACACACACACAGAGCACCAAATTTAAACTGAAGAAGAAGCACACCACTCCTAGACAAAGTAGTAGGTATGGACAAGTTCCTCTAAGACTTGCCATCTTAAATTTAAACATTGTCTCTCCCCCACCCTCCACTTTTTTTTTTATTTTTTGCTATCCTTCATCAAAACATTTGATCTTATTGCCTCATGTTTAATTTTCTGTCTTCCCCAACTAGAATGAAAGTTCTGTAGGGACCTTTGACTGCTTTCTTCACTGGGGGATCTCAAGCACCTAGAATGGGACCTGGCATATGGAATGAAAGAACAACCCACCTATGTCGTTATGTCAATAGCTACTAAAGGTTTAAGTCAGACCTTGCAGAGCCAGATATGACCAATGGGAATGTTCTCTTTGTCCTATAGGACAAAATTTGAAACATTTTTTTTCTTTAAATTAGAAACATTTATTTAAAAATCCTAGCTTCTCTGGAAAAGGTGGAAGATCTGGTAGCATGGCAAGTATCTTAGATGGGGCATGGCCTTCTCATTCCCCTATCACTCCCTGTTGGCTTTCTTACACCGAACTGTGTCACTTCTACTACTAAGAATTTAGGGACCACATTTCAGAATATTACGATTCTTAGATTTAGTCTGCAATTACCTTATTTAATATTAGAATTTGAGAATGTGATTCTAGTTTTTAAACATTTTCCTTTCAGGTAATGTCTTTTTGTTTTGCTTAGAACATTTTGAATACTTTAAAATATATACTGACATGGTTAGAAATTTCATACATTGTGGCAGGAGAAATATTTCAGGCTGGTAGAGCTTCCAGGTCACACCATGGAGTGCACTGCCTTTTCTCTCCGTACATGGGCCTTTTGCTAAGGAAAAATTGAGATCTCTAGATCTTCTCATTTTTCTGAGGACTCTTTTGCCTCAAACCCTCAGAGATTTTTCTATATACATGGCCTTTTAATAATTCCTCTTTTTCCATTTGAATGCTGTTTTTTTTTCCCAAATAACCATTTTCATAGAGCTATTGCAAAGCCTTATCTAATGCTTAATTCAGTTAGGGAATGGTATTTCTTGTCACTAAATTTATATACAATGACGGTTTGACCACAGTCTACTTAACACCGTATGGAAGCAGCCAGTCAGAAACCATCTGGTGATGGAAAACAACAAAGGTGCTCCAGGAAGATCACTCAGATCTTAGAAGAATTTTCCTCTTGTTTGGCCATGCACATAATTAAGAATCACTGGATAAGAACAAACCACTAGTTTGTTTCACTTTTGTGGGAACTTGTATAGCCAATAAGAGACATAGGTCACTTCTCTGTATCTGATTGGCTAAGAACCAGACTAATTCAAAGAGATTCCTGCTAGAAAGATGGTGGCGGGGGGGGGGGTGTTATACCACAAAAGATGGCCATAACTATGACTTTACCTAAAATGATGTAGTTATCAAAGCCAAATCATTTTAATATAAAAAGAAATCATTTTTCTTAGTTGAAATTTATTGGACTTAGAGAAAATAGTATACAGATTTAGCCTCGCACTCTTCTTTAGCCTATATCATATTCTAAATACAAAGTTTAATGTTTAAGAAACCTTGTATCACTCTTTTTAGGCAATCTTTATCCAGTATATGCATTTTGAAGCTAAAATAATATATTTAATATATAGGCACTTTCTATGCTTAAGGCACAACAGAACACAAGCCAGATGAAGTTGCTGCTATCCTGGAGCTTATATTTGATTATTATATAATAAACAAATGAGTGAATTGTCTGTCAGGTAGTTAAAGGCTATGGGGAGAAAAGTAACATGAGGAGGTTGGGGGAGGAGAGAATGCATGGCAAGGGGTGACCTTTTATTTATTGAGGTTAGAAAAGGTGATATTTGTGCTGAGACCCAATGGAGTGAGGGAGCCAGTCATGCAATGACTGTGGCAGAGTGTCCAAAGGAGGAGGAAAGGTGAGTGCAAAGACCCCAGTGCATGCGCTCAATGTGCTCAAGCATCAGCAGGATGGCCAGTCATGCTGCAGTAGAATGATCCCAGGAGAGAGGAGGTAATGTCACAGAGGAACCAGTGAACAGATTTGCTGGGACTTCTGGGACCTTGTGAAAAATTTAGAGGTAATGTCAAGGGTGATGGCAAGCTGTTGCAAGCTTTTGAGCACAGGAGTAACTAGATAAAATTTACATTTAAAATCAGTGAGGAAGTTAATGCTGATGGGGTACTGATACTACCTGACATGTCATTGACTGAGCATGTATTATTATGTGCTAAGCACATTACATGTATTATCTCATTTAATTTTTCTAACAGCTGTATGATAGCAGTCACTGCAGCTATTTTCATAGTACAGATGAGGTAATCACTATACAGTTGATCATGAATAATTTTCCCACAGTCACACAGGTAATATATGGTGGAGAAAGGCTTAATAAAATAGTGATTTTTAAAAATCCTCTAATACCTTTCATGGAATATCACAATAAGCCCTAGATATGATTGATTTTCTTTGCCCATTCATTTTATGTCATTGTAGCCTTAAATGAAAGGAGTCTTAAGGCTCAAAGAGATTATGACTTGCCCATTTTCTAGACATTTTTAAGGTATAAGAATGGCATTATCATATACAACAATATTATCTCCTAATTAGAAAGAAGAATCTGTAAAAGAATCACCTTAATATGAAACCTCCTAATTAAGTTCTACAGAGTACAGGTTCCTAATCTGTGAATTCAGAATTGTATCTCAGTATCACTGACTTTCTTAGTAGTCTTAAGTGTATTTTTTTTTTCAATGCAATCAAAACCATATTCTGAGAAAGACGACCACAGATTTCCCCAGATTGCCAAAGGGGCCTATAGGTATAAACACAGTGTGTGCAAGGATTCTGATGAATTACTTTGAATCTGAGCAGATCTGCTGCAAATAGTACTGGGTTTATTATGTTTGGGGGAAGGGGAAAAATGCTGAGCACATGCCAAGGCTCACAAAGAGGCCAGCCATAGCCAGGGTGACCATATGTACCAACCTGGACAGGACTGTTTCTATTTATGCCTTTGTCCATGTGTAATTATTAATATCATCCTCTTTCACTCTCAAGAGTCTCCCAGTAAGAAAATAAATTATTCAGCCCCCATCAACTATAGCTGTTATCAAGAAAGCAGTAGTGGTAGATGTAGCGAATTGAGTGCCATTTCCAGGACTGCCAACTCCTGAATTTGGACTGATTTTGATAATGAATGCATATCATCAAAGTCAGAAGATTATACAAAGCATATGATGGAAGAAAATACCATTTTAATCATAATTATTTTTCTTTTACAGCCAAAGAAGAGCATAAAATGGAAGAAAGTCACTTGGAGAATGCACAGAAAAGGTAAGCAGCTCTGACTTGGGTCCAATTCTTTCTTTGACTAACTATTTATTATTATTAATTATTACTATCATCATCATCATCATCATCATTATTTTTATCATATTATTAAGTACATTCCACATTGCTGTGCAACCATCACCACCATCTTTTTTTAGTCTTCTCCAAAGGTAACTCTTTATTCATTAAACCATAACTCCCACATTCTCTCCTTCCCCAACCCCTGGCAATCACCGTCTGCTTTCTGTCTCTGTGACTTTAACTACTCTAGTTACCTCGTCTAAGTGGAATTACCCAGTATTTTTCCTTTTGTGATTGGCTAATTTCACTTAGCATAAGGTCTGACTAGCCATTCTTTTGGCTCCATTTGTTAAGATTGTATTTTCATGAGCAATAATAGTCTATGGAGAGCTGGAATGAAAGCACTATAACAGGAGTTGGAAATATTTTTCCTCAAGACACAGATCCAGAAGTGACTAACCTGTCTCAACATCTTAACACTGTTTCCATCTCCTTACCTCCCCTCCATTACTCTGCTCCTGAACCACTTCATAGAAGTCAGGAATAATATGCTCTTTCTTAGTATTGCAGCTAGATTAAACTAGTTATTACAAAGACCTGAGAGACTTATCATGTCTTTCCTCGGATTTTAGAGGATATTGTAGGAGAAGGGACTTATCCTTACATGTGGAACACCCCCTCCAGAATTTGGAAGACACCTCAGAGGTCTTCTATTCAACCTCTTGCCTACATCAAGCCTCTTATTTGCCTTTCTTTCTCTTAATAGACACCAGAGTGAAGCCAGTCAGCTCACCTGATAGAGCCAATAATCACAGTCTGTGGTCCCTCAAAGGGATTTTGTTTTTTGTTTTTTGTTTTTTGTTTTCAGTTGACCAGGTTAGTCAACTTGGCCAACCCTCCCTTAGAAGCGAGAGTGGGAATATACTGAGGCATTCTCACATTCTGCCAAGAGACTAAAATAAATTTTGCCAGTACCAATTCTAAAAGTATTAGAAAATTAAATATGATATAAAAGCAAGAAACAGCAAGCAGATAAGGAAAAACGAGCTTTACAAATGTGTAGGGAAAGGAGTTCATTAAATGTAGATGAAGAAACTCTAGAAATGAATCATTTTCCTCCCAAGAGTTCTGAACACCTATAGATAGTGCTACCTGCTCTGCTTTGACAGGCTCCAGCATCTTGTCTGGCTTTCCACTACAATTACCAATAAAATTAAAATGCAGATGAAAGTGAGGTGAAGGCAATTCTTGCATTTGTTTAAGTGCAGACATGTTCTTGATTGGTGATTATCATCCTTGCATGATAATCTTTGAAAATCAAGACAATCACATGGTATGTTTTTAGATTTCCCTGTAGTCAGCTTCCCTTCTTCAGTGTGTAAAAGTACATCTGTGTTATAGAAATATTGAGCATGTCTAAAAAAAGACCATCAACAAGGGCACATAAGTATCAGCCAAACAGAAAGTGAGTTTCTGCGGTAGATGTCAAATTTCTAATACTTCTTCAAGATTCTTGCTTAAGGAAAAGGAGGCCCACCTTAGAGGGGCCAAAGCTGCTGCTGTGCATTAGCCATGCTGAGGGGGGTCATAAATTCTGGCTGTCAGCGTTTTCCGTGACTTTGTGGTGAAGGTAGTCTAGCTTTCATGTCATACATGAAATATGTTCGATCCCATCTTTAATGTAGAAACCACAGTTGTTTGGTTAGACTCTTTAAGGAGGTTGGTGGTCAGTGTTGCAATATTCGTGTGAGATTTGGTAAATTCTTATGTTTTATTCTCAAGAGAAACAATTTACTCTGAGGCTAAGGAATATTTGCTTTTCCTAAGCAGTTTCTGAAAGCATGCATGTAAAACAATAAGTGGATGTGTTCCGCTCTGGCATGTCAACACCGTAAAAGTAAAACCATTCACTTTGCTATGGGCTCTTTGATATAATCGTTGTCAGTACTTTTTAAAAATGTTTAGCGGAATTAAAAATACAGATCAGACAAGGAGTTGTAGCAGGAAGAAAAAGAATCAGGGAATAGTTTAGAGTGAAGTAAAAAAATTTAATGGAATATAACATATGACTAGGAATCCTTCTTTTAAAAGTTGAGAGCTATTTTAGAGTCATCTGCTGACAAATAGAAGCTGCAAAAAGCAAGGTCGCTTCTTTGTTTACTGGAGAAAATTCTCCTGGCTGTTAAATATTGATAATTTTTATACCCAAATTTCAGGTTTTCAATCATCAGTCTTCTGTGAGTCAAAATTGAATTTGAAAGGAAGAGAATTTTGTTTGGGGAGGACAATATTCTAGACTTTATCAGATAGTTGTAAGTTCATAGTCCAGCTTTTTGCCTCTTTTTTTTTTAACAGAAAAACACTGAAATCAAGTAAGGCACATTCTCAGAGCAACTTCCTCTCTACCGCAGTTGCAGAGTGTCCAAAGCAAGGCCATCCTCTGGGATTCTGTTTACTTTGGTTTTACTGTACAGGTTCCCTTGCTTTCTTAGTTTCCAAAACACATATGGGAAAATATGCTGAAATTCTGTCTTTCCTTTAGTTTTCACCCTCTTTAGGGTTAGCAAGCAGGACCTCACAACTCCCCAGAGGGAGAGGTGGTAAGAGTACATGGTTAGCGGTCTGCAGAATGATGACATGCTTTTCTCAAGCTCTGTGATAACCCGCCAAACAATGCTGTCATTCTCTGAAACTGCACCGGTATGTGCAACATCTTGGTCTCACAGTCTAGGCTCCAAATCAGGCCAGAGGTGTCGGGGTGATCTGGGGCGATCCAAAAAGCACACTAACTGGCACTTCTGTGCTCTTTACTATGTCTTGCTAGAAAGTAGGAGGATCATTTGTTCCTCTGAAGACTAAAAGGGAAAGACTTTCTCATCTCTGTTGATACATAAATAAATATGTTTCTGTATAGAAGGTGAGCATAAGGGAAAAAAATACTGATGTGCTCTGCTGGGGGTGACACATGTTGTGTATGATTCAGGGGCAACTGTGTCTAAAGTGGAAACAGAAAAATAACCTTTTATTTCTTGCATGCCTGTGTCATGAGCAATAGATGGGTAGAACGAAAAAGCATTTCACTGAGAATCAGGGGACCCGAGTTGTAGGCTACACTGTTCCAGTGAACAGGGACATTCAGTCTTTCCAGGTCTCTCTTTTCTCATCTGTAAAATGAGAACATTGGACGTGTCAACACGTAAGTCTCTTTCAATTCTAAAGCCCTGGGACTCTAATGACCTGTTCCTACAGACCGCATAACTCTCTGCTTACGTATTTCAATACTGCAGTCCACGTAGTATTCATTTTGAATGAAATAAAAGTATATCCTTTAGAGTATACATTTGGTATTATCAGTATTTATCCTGCCACAGAATTAGGAGTTGTGTCTGGATGAAAGTGGACATCGCTGCTCTCTTCCATTTACTGGTTTTGCTCCAGAATATATATATGTTTGGAATTATAAGAGAGTCCCTTAAGAAATCACTGCAGTTATTGCCTTTCTCCACTTATACACTTCTAGTCTTTTAATAACTGAGAACCCAAATTACCTGACCAGTAGTTTTAATTTGCATTTAAAACAGATTTATTATTTACAGAAGCACAAAGAATTTATGGGACTCAGAGCTGCAGCTCCAGCTTGGATCTCGTCTAATCATAGTCATGGAATCAATTAACAGTTCATCTGTGAAATGTGATAAAATCTTATGAGATACATATTGGCCAATACCTGAGAACGAGATGAAAGTATGCTCCATAATAGTAACGGGGCTTCAGGGTTTTACAATCACCATTGAATAGAGTTCCATTAGGAGCGCAGTATTCAGGATGACCACAAAAAAATGCTGCGTCTGAACAGATGATAGAGCATTGAGTAGTAATAAACCTGGCCAGCCATTCCTGCTTTGATTAGTTTCTAACACCCTAGAAAAGGGGGCCATTTATTTAATGGTTCTTGCTCATGGCAAATGAGCTTGTGAAGCTTGGGGTGGGTGGGGGTGGTGGGGAGGAAGATTGAGTGCAGAGCTATAAATTGCTGCAAAGCTGGTGCCTCCAAGAAGGGCTGCTTGGGAGGCCCAGGGAGTCTGGTGTGCAGTGAGCCTCCATGGGGTAGGTCAGGGGGTTCTTAGTGATAGCTGGGAGTCTACTTTGCAAAACCTGGACCAGGCTGGAGAGCATTTCTCAAGATCAAAGATGGGTTTTTACCCCAAATCTTGCTATGCCCTCAGTTATATGTTTTTGTGCATTGGTGGCTTATATTCTTGTACCATATAAAGCTTTAAAATGCAGCCTCCTTAAAGATCATAGAGTCTAGGTCTCTTATTTTACCCTTGAAAAACTTCAGAGTTTGATGCTAAATGATTGACCCCAGATTAAAAAGCCAGTGGATGCCAGAATAAGGATAGAACAGCCTCGATTTTCCAGAAAACGCTCAACAGATTAATTATTCCCAATGGGCTCTCTAACTGACCACTGCTTATGCTACAGAATTGAATGTCATCAGTGTTCCATGTAATCATTAAACTTCAAATGAGGAGCAGGTACATGACATGGATTTGAGATGAAGAACAATCTCAAAAGGTTTCACCTACATAACCCTCTGAAATAATACATGCTACATTTTACGCAGCTAAGATACACCCAGGAGTATCCCCTGTCAAGTTGAAAATGAATTTGAGAAAATAGATTTCCAGGGGTTTGGGATAAGTCACAGTAACTCAGAGGCAGGACATGTGGGAAACTGTCCCCAGTGTCCCATCTCCTTAGCCTAATGGTCTTTGTTGACGGTTTCTCACCCTCTAACTCACTGGATATTTTTGTCCCCCACCTGTTGCAGTTTTGAAACGACAGTGGGGTATTTTGGGATGAAGCCCAAGTCTGGTGAGAAGGAGATCACACCCAGCTACGTATTTATGGTGTGGTACGAGTTCTGCAGTGACTTCAAGACGATTTGGAAACGGGAGAGTAAGAACATATCTAAAGAAAGGTAAGGTTCTGATTGCTCGTGAAGACCCCCTTCAGGACTCCAGGAAACTGCCTCCTCAAGCTTAGCAAAGTGTACACGTTCACACGTGTCAGTATTATCCCTCCAACCAAGTAGACATCGAGGAAGGACTGCTGCCTCAGCGCTCAGAGGGAAATTCAGGGGAGGCTTGCTGTCCACACAAGCAGATACACCCTCCTGGCCTGATAAGTTACACTTTCTTAACCCTTTCCAATTACTAGCTAGTAAATGAAAGGGGAGCTGTGCTAATTTGCAACAGATTGCTTCTCTGTGTATTTTCATGTTGGCCCAGGCTAAATGAGGCAGCCTTGCTGTCGCAGACAGTACAGACAAATAAAAGTGAATGCTTTTCCCATTAATATACTGAACTTGCATCAAAGGGAAATCTCTGAGACTCAGGCCACACTTAACACAGTGTTGATTTACAGCGCCACTTCTGACTCCCCGCATCCTGCTGAGGACATCAAACTGTGTGCCGCTCAGCCCCATTGCAGCCTCCTGATTTTATTAGTTGGGGGTAGAAGAAAAATCTCAGCTCTGAATATAGGGGTGTGCGTGCATGCGTGCGTGCGTGTGTGTGTTTGTTCTTAGAAAAAGACTGGATTTGGCCCAGTTTGTCAGAAAACAGTATTTCTGCTTGATCACTGTTTTGATCAGGTTGCCACTGTTCTATGAAGGGTATCATGGATTTAGACTTCAAGCAGGTCTTGCTACTATTCCTGCAGAACAGATGCATAAGAGTGCCATTCAAAGCGGAGGAGACAAAAAAAAATAATCTACAAATTAAGGGAAATGGTTTATTTAATTATAGCATCTATATCTCATTAAATATTGAGACCTAAACTTTCTTAGCTCAGTATTTTTGTTTTTCGCCTTGTAATCAAAGAAAAGATACATACATAATATATCTGCACACACAACACACTAACATGTTTCACCTTAAAACAGCTATTTTTTAAAGCAGTCAAAACGTAGAAATTTGTCATCTGGTATTACTGAGTTTCTAAACATTTTCTCTGGGCATGTTTGCAAAAGCCTATTTTTCTAGGGAAATCAGTTTTTTACAATATATCTTTCCACCATCACCTCTTTGGGAACATGGGAATTAAGGGGAGTACATCCATTATGTAGAGAAATGGAAGCAGAGAAATAGTTAAGTGATACTGTTAAGAAAAGAGATTATTGATAATAGCATGAACAAAAATCCTAACAATCTTGACACCCAGCTCATTTGCTCTTGCCCTGTAATTGTTCATTTAACCATTTCAACTAAAATAAGTGTCTGAGTAATAAATTCTGCTGTGTGAGCCTCATAGGAAAGTAATAGCACTTTCCTCTCCACATCCATGCCTGACGACATGGAAATCCAGCACTCTGAATGCACGGCCTTTGCTTAGGATTTTGCATCTCACGTTTTGAGCATAATTAGGTGAATTTGTCCTTGAGGTTGGAACCCTAAAAAATGGTCCAAAAAACAGAAAACAACAGAGTGTAATTAATTGCTTTTCATTGTAATAATCTTCTGTTGAAATACTTAACTATATTCCAAATTAAGAGATTTTTCCCTATCACCGAAGTTAGACCAAACAAACTGTGGGTCTGCAGTGGTGGCAGTGTCCAGTGGTCCTTTAAAATAACATGTTCTCTGATTCCTGGCCAGAGGCATTTGCAGTGCTGCTTCCTGGGTGCAGCTGGTGAATTGCCCACTTCACACTCTGTAAACCAACACCTTTAAAGGGTCATGACTTTACTGGACCCTTTTCAGTCCTTCTCATTGAGTGATTTCAGGGGTCTCTTGATTCCAGCCATGCTTCGTGAGATGGATCACTGAGGTTTCCAACCTAAAACAACATCTCTGAAAGTTAATGACGGGCTCATAAAGTATTTTTGGAAGCAGCTTGTTTACATAGATCTATTTGCTAAGAAATGTTAGCACATTATGTATATTATTGCTCATCCAGTTAAACAAATATCCTGGATTTTCTTCTGAACTGAGGATATTTTCTAATTGCCCTCTGTCTGCTAAGGGTTTTAGCTTTGAAATTGTTGGAATAACATATTGTTATGATAAAATAGACAAATTAACTTGAATTCTTCAATTTTAATTCAATGAGAGGCAATCAGATTACTTTGTTTTGATACCTAATTAATGATGTTTGATAATATCATTTTTTAATTATACTTTTCCCAGAAATCTAGTAGATCCCAACAACATTAAATGTCAGGAGGTAACAAAGCATAGTATAAAGCCAACTTCAAAAATAAAATTCATAACCAAATGAAAACCTAATGGCTTGTAACTATTAGGAAAAAGAAAGCTGTAGTTTTGGATCCCATCAGAAGAAATTTCACTCACTTTATTTTTAGATATATGCGAAGCCCGACTAACACCCCCCAAAATCATTAGGGAAAATCAAGGATCAATAATAATATTTTCAAAGGGACAGGTTCACTTCCAAATGAAATGGAAGTGTTGAAAACTACCGTAGGTACTCGAGGCCTATTTTAGGTAGTAGAGATTACTTCTTGTTCTGCTTAGTATGGTATCCATGAATATACATTAGCTTGATGCAAAATTGGGATGCTTCCACTCCATATCAGAATAGCAACTGCCCCTCATGAAACCCAAAACAATCTCTAAACATATAAAAGACTGTATAAAAATGTCCAATTCTTTTGCCTTGTTGGTAAACCATAACCGCTACCATTAAGCTGGCATCAGGGCATGGTATTTCACTAGCAATATGGTTTACCTGCCGATCAACTGTATTCAGTAGAAGAGCATACTATACGATGATATATTAATGGCAGTAAACTTCCCTTATCATTTAAGCCAATATTAGGCAAAAATAGCAAACTTCTGTGTCCAGGCACAAGTCTAGAATGCCCACTCCTTAGACCTTCATACTGTGACCCACCCAGTTCTCAAGCAGCACTCCCTAGTCCTGGGACTCATCCCCCAGTGAAATGAGACTCTTCTCTTACCCTTAAGAGTACTGGCAGTGAGTGCTCAGTAGCATAAAACAGACCTCTAGATAGAGGGTTAGAAAACAGCATTTTTACACCATTAATTTGCTATGTGATGAGCCAGTAACTTATTGCCTGGAGGATCCAAATGTCACATTTGTGAAATGTATGTATTAGGAGAAAGCAGGAACTAAATGTTCACTATGATCTTGTCTAGCCTGTAATCTCTATAAATCTAGAAACTACTTTTCTAATATTCTGAGAAACTGTGAGTTTCGATTCTAAAATAATGCTCCTCCCCTTTGCTCTCGAGCTTATTGGAAGACATTTCACGCCAAGGTCTGGTGGTAAGTTGGGGAGAAATTTGGAGGCAGGGAGATTTTTCATCACCCTCTTAGAATTGGTAAATGTCTACAGCTGCCTTGCTTTATGCCCCCAGTTCTTCCTCTAAAATACTGATATTGCTCTTAGAGACTGCATTTTTTTATTGAAAGGGTACATGCAAAACAATGTTTTCCTCTGCTCATTCATATCCAACATTGCATTTAGTGACTTATTAAAGTTCATCGAGTTTTTATTCTCAGAGGCAGTTTTGTCTCCATTTTAACTTTTCACCCACTTTTATAGTTGTGCCCCTTGATATCCAAATACTCATTAAATTTTTGTGACACACATCTCTTCCACCCGTTAAATCAGCAGATTATTCAAGCATATGCATAATTGCAAGGACATAGCCTAGTTTTTCTGCTACCTTTGTTGACTATTCTTTACTCATTTTCTGCTTGTGATTTTTTCTGTTTGATTACTCTGGAATATAGGAGCCTTCCTCATGAAATGTCCCACCATTTAGGATATTTTAGACTACACTTCACAAATGACCACACATGCATACATAGAGGCCAGAAACCACTACTACCCACAAAATGAGCTATGAATTTACCAAAAGGTAGAGAAGTCCCAGAGGAGGCATGACTTCAGAAATAAAGTCTTAGCAAATAATTCACTGTGAGCCAAAGCAAACTTTAAAAGTGCCATTTAAAAACCCCATAATGGGTAAGTAATGAGTGAATAAGGAGTTTGGTGAATTTTATGTGAAATGCAAATAAGAAATTTTACTATACATATAGCTATAATTTACACCATTGTTTTTTTGGTTTTTGTTTTTTTGTGGTTTTTTTTTTTGGTTCAGCTAAATAACAACAGGGTTTTTATTCTAAATATATTATTTGCAGCTATTATGGTTAATTATGCAACTGCCATACCCTTGACAGCAGATAGTTCAGCAGATAGTTGTAGGGTTATCCCAAAAAGCTATCTCAGAGCTCTCTACTTACTGCTCAGGTCACTTTAGGACCAGAAGTTGGGGACTTAATGAGGCTGTCATCACTCAGCCCACAAAGGAACCGTTGATTGCAGTGTAGAAATTACAGGAATTCCTCTCTTTACATGATAAAGTTATTCCTGGAAAAAGTTTCATGGACTAAAATTTTTATTGAATTCTGCTTTTCTACTGACATCTAGACAGGATCATTACAGTAACTTCTAACAAGTTAACTTTCTTTTCCCTGGCTCTCTGTCATGTGGTTAAATGGTTTGTATATACTGAACTGCTAAGAAGCTTCACATTTTAAAGGACCCCTTTGATAATATGAATTACCCTCTAGTTAATTGGCAAAACTTTGAATTTTTCTAAGTCATATTTAAAGGCAGTTCTATACAAATATGCAAACAGAAAATGTCCAAAAGAACTAACATAAACAGATTTATCATAATCATGAAGAAAAAAACCTTCTTATTTCCCAAGCAAAAAAATTGAAACTACTTCTGTAAAATTAAAAATATGATGTCAAAATGGTAAGACTTATAAAATCATTGACTTAACAAAAAACTAAACATTTTTTTGATCCTCTTTCCTCTGAAAACTATTGTTCCAACTTTCCCTTCTAGATTCTTTAAAAAAAAAAAGAGTTTATATTAATTTCCTCACCTCTTTTTTCCTTTGCAAATATTCATTTCTTCCTGTATCATTAAGGACAAAGCCTCAGATGCCATAACGAAGACCAAAATAACTGTTGCTTAAACAAGAAAAATTTATTTTACTTTTGTTTAATAATTTGAGTGCAAATTGTTTGAATCTTGGGGACCCAGGTTCCTTCTCCCCTGTGGTTCTTATTCACAAGGTGTGGTCCTTATTTACAAGGTTGAAGATGGCTCACACCACATCCACTAGCACCACTACTGCTGAATCCCTGCCAGTAGGAAGGGAAGCGCACACCCTTTCCTTTCAAGCCTGTGGCCTGGAAGGTGCATACATTTCACTGGGCAAAACTCAGTCTCATGTCTCACACAAGGGAGACACGGAAATGTAGGCTTACCTGGGAGCCATGTGCCCAGCTAAAGACTCATGGGTTCCATTACTAAAAGCAGCAGGAGAAATGGATGTTGAGACCATTGGCTGACTTTGCCACCTTTCCTAATTGTGAAGCCAAATGGCTCTTTCTAACTCCTTACCACTACTAGCTTTTGGCACTGATGAGAATTTCTTCTGTCTCGAAGGGCCTCATTGCTCCGATAGTGTTCTGGGTAACTTTCTGTGCAGGTGACCACTCTCCACTTTTTCTTAAGTGTGAACCTTCTCCCAAGGTTCAGATCTCAGTGTTCCTCTTTTCTGCTCAATACTCTCTCCATAGCTAGTCCCAACTATTTTCACGGCTTCATCTATCACCTCTTTGCTAAGTCCTCCCGAGTGTTTCTACCCAGAGCCAACCTCTTAGTTCTAAGTCTTAGAACCAAATCTCCTATGGCACACTAAACCTTCCCGCAGGATGCCCAGCCTTTATCTACAATTCAGTATGTCCGATAATAATGTATTCTTTCTCAATTCAGGCTTCTTAGGTTCCCTAACTCTCAGTCGCACCATTGGCCTCCTTGTAGCAAACATCGGGATGAAAACCTGAGTCATCTTTAATGCCACAAGATTCACATTCCACCAGTTGCTGATTCCTCAGTTTTGCCTCCTCGTGGGTTCTTATTCTTTACTCTGTTTTCCTGTGCGTCTGCCCTAGTTCAGAACCTCATCTCTTGCCTGGATTATTGAAATGTCCTTCTAACAGTTCTCCCTGAATGTAGTTTTTCTGTTTCCTCTTCATTGTCCTTTTGTATCCAGTTGTCTTTCTAAAACAGACATTAGATCTCATCTATTTCTTTAAACATAATCTGTTCTTTCCTATTACTGATGAAATAAAGAGAAGAGAACAAACCACATGAGGTCGGTACTTATATTCATTAACGTGTTGAGTCCTTGAAAGGATAGCCCTGAAAAGAAAGTGCATTGCTACTTCATAGAAGAACATAGCAGAAAATAGAGTGCCAATTTCACAGTTTCACTAGTAAGCATCAGAATTGGGATAAGGACCTAGTTCTTATTTGACATGAAAGCTTGAGCTCTTTCAAGTATTCCATATTCTCTCCCAAATTAGAGCATGAGCCCCTAAAAACTTGCCCTGGACTTACTTTGCAACCTCATTTTCTGTATCCACATCCCACGGGCACTCACTCACCAGGATGACCCACATCTGCACATTCTTGCCATATATTCTCATTGGATAATTTCTTAGCATTACACTGTCCTTGGTTGTTTCTTGTTGGTCTAAATATAGTCATCTTTTAAGGACTAACTTCAAAACCAGCTCCTCTAGAAATTTTCCGAATTGCCTCTAAGTGAAAGAACTACCTCTTCCTCTGGTCTCTGACAGCATATTTTTCTTACTGTTCTTTAGCACTTAATTCATTCCATCTTGTTATTTTAACAGAGTATGTGTCTTTTTCCACCCATATGACATAAACCCTTTTCTTGTTATATCTTCTATTGTACAGTCTCCACCAGAGAGCCTAACAATTGTTTATTGACATAGAAAGGACTTCACAACTTAGAACAAAATGATTTCAAGTGAGCATTGAAAATCCTTGGTGGTGTAAGAGTTTGAAGAAGGAAATAATCCCCAAAAAAGGTGGAAGCCAAGGAGGGCCTTAGCAAGATTGTTAGTCATAAATGTTAGTCATAAATAGGACCACCCCAGGCAGAAAGTTGTAGAAGGGATTCAAAAGGCACTGGGGGAAATGTTACAGATCAGCAGCTCTCAAATCTGGCAGATCTTCCAAATCACCTGGAGAGCCTTGTAAAAATGTGAACAAATCTACTGAATCAGAATCCCAGGGGATCAATTATAGGGATCTACAGTCTTAGAAAACTCCCCACAGAGAAGGCAGAGCAAGAAAATATTTTGTGTTTGGTCACTGCAATTAATGCTTTGGCTTCACCCATCCCTTGCATAACTATATCAGGCAAACTTTGGAGGTTGGAAGGAAAAGGACATCTCCCTAGTGGTTCTTACTACATTCTGAGCCAAATTTAGGAACTACTAGAATTAAGTGATCTTGATGGTCTCTTCCAACCCCGAATTACTGTGATTTTAGGTAGAAAATGAGCTGGGCATTGGCAGAGTTGATGAATCCAGCTCCTTAGAGGAAAAAAAAGGGGTAAGGATATTCTTGGAGATCACTGGCAAAGGCCTGGGCTTGGGAGGTTCAACACACATTTTGGAAGAATCACAAATATGATTTCTGGGGCCAGCCTAACTATCATGCCTTCTGTGTGGCCCTCTCTGAGCACTCAGTCCACATCAGTCTCTCATGCATTTACATCCTCACAATATAAATTTGCAGCACTTAATCAGCTTGATTTAGGCACATACTTTAAAAATACCTATTATGTCTTAAATGCTGTATAAGCTATGAGAACCTGTTCTAGAAGAATTTTATTTAGTGATCACATACTTACTCCTTCATAAAGTTTTCCTCAGTTTCTGTGAGCTCTTTTCTCCAAAGTTCTGGTGGTATTGCTGTCTCTTCAATCTTAGCACTAGTGATTTTTTTTTCATTCATTTAGTTAAAGACACTTCCTCCCTTAAATCATAAGCCCTAGAAGACAAGACCAATGTCTTCTTTATTTTCTCTCAAGCGCCTTGTATTTCCTTATACATAGTAGGTGCTCAGTTAATGTTTGTTAAACAATCACTGTGTTTTTCTTTTACCATGTTGAAATTGATTACATAATTTGCTGTCTGCAGCTGATAGATGGGAGATCTTATTTATTTGGATTTTGGTAGTAGAATTCCCCAAATACATTCCATATGGGTTGTTTTATCCAAGGATTTAAAATCTAAAGAGCTTTGTTAGAAAGAATAGACATGTTCAGAACAAGAAAGATTAGTCAATGGGCTAAAACAATCACCTTCTCTGTTCTTGACTGTATTACTTTCAATTTGTCTTAAAAAAAAAAAAACTAGAAAAAAATACAAGTAAGTGAAGATTCTTTGGAATTCATGGCTGTGCCAAGCCTCAAACTTCTTTAGAGCTCAATAAGAACCTTAGAGAGCATCTGTCTGCACTCTATTTCCCTAGCTTGGCAGATAGCAGTGGAAACCCAAAGTAAGTCTCCTCCGTTCAGCTAGAATATTTCTAAATTGCTTATCTGTGGGCCTCCTGACAGCTCCTGCCTTGGGCATAGACTAGATGGAATAGGGGTCTGCCTGGGTAGTATGATTTAAGGGGCGCCAGAAAGGCTGCCTGTTCTACACAGTCTCCCCTGTTCCCTCATCCTTTTGTTTTAGTCACCCTGCAAACAGCCTCTGATCAATTCTAGTTTTGGGTGAAACTCCGTAGGTGGTACAGGTTTCAAAATCGAAGAGTGAGGAGTTGGCGTCTACAAGCACATGCATGTCTTCATTATCAGGATTGAAAAGATCTTCCAAAGACCAGCCGTGCATTGCAATTAAATTTGCAATTTATGAATGGGGCTGACTTCAGTTTCCAGTCTGTCCCCCAGACACCTCTCCCTGAACAAGGAAATGCAATGCTGTTACCTTTCACTCTGCACCTAAATCGCTGGGGTGGCTCGGGGTGTTTCGTCTGCCATGTGCAGAGTGATTGGCTTTAACTGATCATACATTCCAGGGCAAGTGCAGGGACCCCCCATCCCCCACTTCTACTCCCCTGTGGCCCAGTGGAGAAGCTCTGCAAACGGAAGCGGCCTTTGTTCTGTAATTAATCATTTGAAGTCAAAATGTGTTTGGGTACTACAAGTGATAGCCTGCTAAAACCATGAAGTGACTGATTGTGTAGCTTATAAAATTTGGTCTCTAAGAGGACTTGCTTCATTGTAAATAGAAAAATATCTTAGGAATGGGAGAGGGAAAATTGCCAAATTTAGGAAGTAGAAGTGATGGGTTAATTTATCATGGAATAATTTTTAGACACTAGATTCGGATATGTCAGGAGCTAAGTCTTTTCAGTCTAAGACCCTGCTAGTGAGACTGACTTGGGGGAGGGGGTTGATTATGGGATGGAGGGGGAGTCAGGGTCAGGGGTCAGACTCTGCAGAGAGAATGAGCGTAGAAGAGTGTGTGTGTGTGTGTGTGTGTGTGTGTGTGTGTGTGTGTGTGTGTGTGTTCAAGTACATAGTCCTGTTGGCCTGCCCTAGATAAATGATTAGGGGGTTGCTCATTATTTCATATTTTCTGTGGCTCTCTTCTTTGAGTTTTATTTTCTTACCCTTTGGAAGCATTCCACATAGACCAGTCAGTGAAGTTTTCATTAGCTACTGCCTTAAGGAAGAAATTTCCCTTTACAGTGAAGAGTTAATGAGTTTGGTCTTTGTGGTATTTATTTTTATTTACAGTGAAGACTGACTTTAATTATTTCATTGACTTTCATAACCATTGTACAGGTGTAATAGTAACATCAAGAATTCTTCAGATAATGCGTAGTGACAGAGTGTTGTCAAGGTGAAAAAAAATAAGGGAGGTTCATTCCCACAGCCCCTGGCAGGTCTTCATGATTACACCTATTTAGAACTGAGGCTGGACTTTTAGCCTCTTTTCCCCTGGCTGTGGAGAAACAATCTGACTTAGTGAACCGAGGCTAGTGCCTTGTGGCGATTTGAGGATTATCTAAAGATCCAAAGTGACTCCACAGAGCGCACAGAGCCTTACTTCTAATGCTCAGCCTCCTAGACAGAGAGCGGAAGGATAGCCTGCCATAGCTATATCCTCCTAAAAGCACACTGAAAACTATCCCTATCACCTTAATGCCATCTGTGCTTCATGAGGAAAATATTAAGATGTTGCCCTCGGTTTTCTCCATCTAGAGTGAGTGGCATAAATCATGTGGTATTGAGCGTTCTTGGTTAAGTAAGGCACTTCTACACCTTTCTGAAGTCTTTTTGTATAGTCTTCTTTGTTCCTTGGCCTGACACTACTTACTTCAAGGCTGCAAGAAGATCATAACAATGTAGCGAATAGCCAGTTGGTGTTTCATCTCTGCAGCTTCTCATACCCCTTCTCTATTTCTTCTAAAGTGATAGCACAAAAATACCATCATTTGCTTATAGAAGAAGCTATCCCCAGTCAGGATGGGTAACGCCAACCCACACTGGGTAATCATACTGGCAACTTATTTATTTCACAACTGTGATCTCTAGTGGGTGCCAGCACTTTTTCCATCCCACAAAAACTTTATCCACCATTCAGAGGGCCTAAGGCCAGAATTTACTGGCCATTGACAGAGGCATGTTTTTCCATGTTTCTTTATTGATCGTGTTTCTTCAGATATTTCAGAATACACTACAATGAAGAGTTCTTATACTTGTTAGAGAGATTCTGGTTCACAGATTTTTAAATTTTAGGTCAGTCTAATGGCATAGTGGTTTGGACCTTCAGCTTTTATTATCCTGCTTTAGGGAACTTTATAGGCATTCACCAGGGCATGCTGACTTAGAGGCCCATTACAGCACATGCTGGTGCAAAGATCTTGCCTTGTCATTTTCTAGACTATTTTGACCCCCTCTCTTTAGTGGTGAGTGATATTAAGTCTTCTTTAAACAGATTCGCATTACAGCTGGTCAGATTTCATGCTTTCACCGCCATGCCTTTCATGAACCATATTCCTTGCAATGCCTCCCTCTCTTTGCCTTTATTCACTGATATTTCCCAAGCCATTGACTTTGAATGTCTTCAGTAAGGATGTACACATGGTCCAAGTCATGCAAAGATTAGTGTTTTTTAGGTTGCAACTGTCCTGGAGATTTGATAGAGCTTCCTTTTTGAAGCCAGTAGCACTGTAGACAGAAACTCGACTTCTGTACACATGAAGTCACTTCCTTGGTCCTATTTTCTGTGTTACAAATGTGAGTTTTTTCCTAATAAGTATGCCTTGGTAATTAACATTACCAGATTATATATTTTTCTACTTGCTGAAATGAATTGTCATTATCATTTGAGAATTTCTAACAATTATCACCAATAGGTGCTTAAAACAGAAAGGTTTGTGTGTGTGTGTGTGTGTGTGTGTGTGTGTGTGTGTGTGTGTGAGAGAGAGAGAGAGAGAGAGAGAGAGAGAGAGTGATTTATTCTTTTTTTCTCATTTTTTAAAAGACTATTTTTTTAGAGCAGTTTTAGGTTCACAATAAAATTGAGAGGGAGGTACAAAGGTTTCCTGTTTATGCCCCATCCCAACACATGTATAGCCTTCCTGTTATCAACATTACTCATCAGCAGAATGGTACCTTAAAAAAAAAAGGCAGGGATGAACCTATATTGATGCACCATAATCAACCAAAGTCCGTAGTTTGCCTTAGGGTTCATTCTTGGTGTCATACAGTCTGTGGGTTTAAACAACTGTGTAATGACTTGTATCACCATTATTATATTGTACACAATATTTTCACTTCCTGAAAATCCGCTGTGCTCTGCCTAGTCATCTCTCCCCCATTCTACAACCACTAATCTTTTTATTATCTACATGGTTTTGCCTTTTCCAGAACATTTACTCATTTGTAAACACTAAAATAAGCTCCATTGTTTAGAGTATAGACCTTAACCTGTCTCATATTTTAAGATAAGTTATGTCCAGACAACGATTAATTGCCTATGTGATTTTTTTAATTAAAAATATAACATAGCCTCATACTTAAGAGTTATTCAAAAGTTAATAGGTTGATATTCGTGTTACAGTTCAGACAGATATTCAGAAGATGGAAAAAAGGAAAAGGGAAAAGCAGAGGACCAAAAAAGAAAAATTAATCGAGGCCATTGAATTAAATTGGGAGGAACCTTAGATAGGGTACAGTCAAATATCCCTTCATTTTTATTCCAAGGTCATTAAAAACAAAGGAAGAAAATAGAAATGGGAAGTATAAGAGGGCCAAAATCAGGAAGGTCATGCAAAATTACAAGCAAGACCATAAAAAAATGAATCATAATGAATTGTGAGGTAATTCCTGTCTTTATGAAAAGGAAGTAAATGGATGCCCCCAGTGGGCACTTATTTTTCCTACATTTCAGTGCATCTGAATTTATCCCCAGAGAGTCTGTCATTGCATATTAGCAGAGACTGTTGATCTCACAGTCTTAGAACATATCTGGAAAGTAAGACACAGAAATGAGTAGTAGAACTGGCCATGTTTTGATTTTTAAACATTTGCTATTTTGTTAGAGCCCAAAATCTAGAATCCAGTGGCTATAGCCGTCAAAAGACTGATCTTTCAAAGAGGCTTCTCTTCTTAATCAGTTGTTCAACTCCAAGATATCTCCAGATAATTCTTTAGGAAAAAAACCTATTGGCTATCATTCTCCTGGAGAGGAAAGTTGTTTATTTTTTTTCTCTTTCCCCTACTAGTTTCATGGAGTTCTGTTGAATTTCATGCATAAGGGTTTTCCAACTTAAAAAAAAAAAAAGTAAAGCTCCTTTTTTTTCCAAATGAAAACATACATGAAACACCAATGTATAAAACAGATCAATAAAACTTTTCTGGTTGAAGCAGGGCTTGCAGTTGTTGGGGTCTAGAGGGTTCCCTAACTCTTCTTCCTCTTCTTGAAACATCTTTGCCGAACATTAAAGCTCTTTAGAAGACAATTTGCAAACACTGCTCTAAAATATTGGTTTTTTAAATAGGGACAAGGAATGTAAAACACCTTGAACACTTATCTACTTCATCTTCTCAAATCTCACTTATCTCTTGATTGGCCACTATAGTTCATCCCTGTGGTCAAAAATGACGGCACTTCTGTTATTATCAACTCCATGCTGATTTCAGTATATTCTACCCTGTGCACCATGAATCAATGAAACACTGAATGTCAAAAGAATAAAGACATTATATTTCTTCAGTCTCAGATAACTTGTTCCAAATTGGTTTGAATTAACTGTGGGCATATAAATCTAACCTGTAGAAAGCCCAAAGTATGCCCAGTTTTGCATCCTCCCAGGAGATGAAATTGTAATCTTGGGGCACCTAAGCTTTTCCATGGAAAAACCTGTTATTCTTTAGGATGCAGTTCAGTCAACTGCCATGTGACCCCAGCGGTCTGAAGGGTTAAAGCAAAGGTATGATTTTATGTTATTCAGCTCTTCATTGTTAAGATGGGATCAGTGTTCTCTTGCAGCTTTCTACATTCTAAGTGTAAGCAGAATTCCCTCCCCAGGTGGTTCTCCTATGAAATCAAGATTGCAAATAACTTCTGTAGAGTGAGGGCTAAGCAGAAACATCAGAAGATGTGTCACTGCCCCGTCTCATACTTATGTCTCTCCTCAATCAACTTTGGCAGCAACTGAAGTTTACTGGGGCCCTTAATAACTTCTTAGCATATGCATTATAAAGAGAAAGGAGGAAAGGTATGGTTTCAAAAGTCAATTTTATTGAGACATTTATGATTTCCGAATATATTTTCTTTCCTTAACTTACTTGTATCTGTTTTTCCATATATTTCAATTTTGGGGGTTTTTTTGAGGGAGTGCCATGTAACCTTTGAAATCAAGTTTGGTATTTGCTTATGAAAATCATGAACAACTATGTGTGATACTCTAGAGTAAATATTTAAACCACAAACAAAAATAGAATTGATATCTGGGCCAGCATCAAAAACAAGTCCATAAACAAAGCTAAGGGGGAGAATGAGCATGTATGTAGTGAAATTGTCAATTCAGCAAGTTCTATGACCAAATGCAAAAAAGTTCTCATCTCCTAAGAGGCAAATTCCAGGCTTGGGGTGAGTTGTGTAACCTCTCTGAGCCTCAGTCTCCTTGTGGACAAAGTAATGTGGAAACTTTTAGGAATCCTAGAATGTACAAGTTTGACATGCATAAATAAATAGCACATTTGGGTGGCCTTGAGCTCTCTTTATTTACTTAGGACTCGATCAGCTAATCAATAACTAGAACTAGATTTTAAAATGTTTTTACTTTTTTTTCCCCAAGGATAAATGCAAAAAAAAATCATTCTACTACTCTGGATATTTAATAAATATTTAGACTTCTTTAAAGTAGGAATAAAAAAAACTATCAATGCGAGTCATTCATTTGTCACTTAGATATTGGTTAACAACTGACTTGTGTGTGTGACACAGTGCTAGATATGGGAACAAAGAGGGCACCCAGGCATCCATGAGGCATGATCATTGTCCTCAAGTGGTTCCGATGTTTAAGGGAAATAAGACACCTGAGTGGTTCTAAGATGGAAAGTCCTATGTGCCTTAAGAGAGGCACAGAGTTCCCTTTCACTTGAGAAAAGAGCAGTTACTTCTGGCTAATGGAGGTAAGGGAAGCTTTTGTGACTTTGGCACTTAAACTGGGAATAGAAGAATGGGAAGAATTTACACACATGGCAGTGAGTAAGCAAGTCATTGGGAGAACAGTTAAGAGCAAGAAGCAGAGGTGAGAAAAGCCACACAGGAAGAATGGTGCGTCATTTGCATGGGACAGGGAGCACAGGGAGTGAGGTAAAGGAAAGGATACTGGGTAAGTAATATAATATTTAAAAATTTGTTCACGGCAGTTGTGATATTTAGTTGTGTCATTTCCAGTTTTAACAGATAAGGAAATTGAGGCTCAGTGGGGTTAAGCAATTTGTCTAAGTACAAGACACAACCAGATCTGGGTCTGAAAAGGTAAGATAGACAAAGAAACAAAATTTAGTACAGAGGCGGCTTTGATTGCCGGGGTAAGAATTTCCATCATATACTATAGTTCAAAGGTCAGCAAACTGTAGTCTGTGGGCCAAAGCAGGCCCATTACCAGTTTTTGTAAATGAAGCTTATTAGAACACAGCATTGTGTTGCTGTTCCTATGTGTATTTTTTATGGTGCCTTTCATACTACAACAGCAGAGTTGGGTAGTTGCAGAGACCATGTGGCCATGAAGCCTAAAATATTTGCTATCTGGCCATTTACAGAAAACCTTTGTTAATACTGGCTGTATAAGCTGGCTGTAGTTGATTGGAGTCATTGAAAGTTTTCAAGAAGGGAAGTGACATTCTTAGAGTTATGCATTATTAACTGAGACCTTGTTCATCAGCAGGAGGATGGGATGGAGGAATTATGTCATTTAGAAGACTATTTCGGTTATCTGGGCTGTCATCTCTGCACTCCTGGATTATCACAGTAGCCTTTCAGCAGGTCTCCCAGCTAAATAAAACCTTGAAGCCTAGAGAGGCCAGGGAGGCAACAAAAACAAGTGAAATGCACTGGGTATAAGAAAACCCAACTGTGCAGATGAACTGACAACCTCAGGTATGACAGGGAGTGATGGCAGTGCCACAAACTGAGATGTTCCAAAGAAATGCCACTCTGTGTTGCCATACTTTATGACTTTATAAGAGGCCAAAAATTTGGATTCTTATGTGAAAACTCTGCATTTACAACTGTTAGCAATAATTTAAATTTATTTCAACCCTCTGAGGTTGCTCACACAGCAGACCTCCAGTTTAGAGTCTTTTCACACAAAATTACTAGAAAATGGAGTGATTTTATAAGCAGTTAAAGCATCAGCTACAGTAGTTTCTTCAGAGGGCATATGATGCTTTGCCACAGTTTTCAAAGAACATTTTTGAGATAGACAGACCAGCCAACCGACCAACCTCTTGTCAGGCCGACACAATTTTTAAGACCCACCTAGGCCCTCTGCTATTCTACCATGTGCATAACATAGCCATATTGTCAGGATATGTGAGCATTTGTTTCTTATCACAAGTATGGAATAAAAGCAACTGAAAAACATTCTTGCCTTCTAAAAGTGATGTGGACTCTAATGTTAAGGACATACAGAGAACCTAGTGAGATTTTGCTGGTTTGTATTTTGTGGCATCAGTCTTGAGCATTGGTGGTGTCATGTCAGGTGACATTAGGGACTTTATATGTAATGGATCTTAATGGACTTACATTTTTGATGCCTGAATTTTTAGAGATTAATCACTTAAAATTATTTATTTATTTATCCAGTATGCGTTGATCACTTACTTGTATGACAGGTACTGTACAAGTTGCTAAGGAAAGAAAGACACTGAAGTCATACCCCCTGCTTTTGAGGAGCTGCAGTCTAGTGTACAAGGGGGAAGGGGGGCAGTACCTAGAAATGATCACAACACAGTCAGATAAATGAACCTTGGAAGGAGGTGTCAATAATAAATACCTGAGCATGGTGGAGATGGGGGGGAGGTTGAAAAATATCCCACTTTCTTGGTAAAAGTGACTGTAAATGTTCTGAAATTTTTCAGTCAGGGCCAACCACACAATCTCTGGAGCCTCTTATTGAGAACTAGCAATCTCTAGACAGTGACAGCAGAGCATTAAACCCAGGGGCCACATGAGACTGCACAGGTTGCATGCCCATAAAGGCTTGGGGCTCTATCTTAAAGAAATTCAAAGGATTAGTATTTTAGTAAAGTAAAGGATTTTTTCCAATTTTATTTTGTAGGTCTCTATTCAGTTATGGCATGTGTATACATAGCAGCTGCTATATCAAGGGCCAGGGAAACAGCAGTAAAAATGATAGTCACCGTCTCTACCCTTGAGTATCTTCTGAGAGTTTTGCGTGTGATAATTTTATTAGCTTTTCCAAGTGTATCTTATTTATACTCTGAGAAAAAAATATATATTTAAATGCCTAGTGAGTCTTACTCTATTTTATACTTTTAAATGTATATAAATTTAAAAGAAAATTTTAAATGTACAAACATAAATTTTCAGTAAGGAACAAGTGTTATTTTGTTTTTCAGAAAAACAAGGTTAATATGAAAAAACATACTTACTCCCAAGTTCTATAATATTGGAAATTTAGATTCTATTTATAATAATAACTTCCACAAAACTTAGAAAAAAGTGTGAGGAAATAGGTACAACCTTAGCCCTGAGGTTTAAATAGTTTCTTTTATTTATTATTGGTTGAAAGGAGACCAGAATCCAAAAGGGTTGAGAAATTTTTGTCATACCTGCATCAAACTTTAGTTTCTAGATAGTTCAGATCAGAAAATGTGAGGTGTGTTTCTTGGTTTGATAAATTTCAGGGTATAGCAATAGTTGATTTGGCTTGCTTTCAGAAAACATCTAACTGATATCACTGCAAGATAGTCCTTAGCTAATAGAGCCACTTGTTTAATTTGCAATTAGAAACTGTTATCATGCATTCTTAAGGATTTTATTTATTTCTGTGATGGAAGAATCCATAATGCTCATTCTTTATTGACCACTTGCTATATTCCAGGTATGGTAGATGTTTTACATATATTACTTTATTTAAACCTCACATAATATCTTGGTTGATATTAATCTCCATTTCACAGATAAGGAAACTGAAAAGTTGCTTTAGCTTGCTCTAAGTCTTCTAATAACTGGCAGAGTTAGAATTAACATCAAGTCTAGCTGATGCTGAAGCTACTTGCCATCAATCTTTGCCTTCTCCCAATCTTCTATGATTTTTAAAGGGTGCCTGTAAAAAGGAGACATAATAATTGAATGAAAACCTTTGGAGAAGAACAGGATGGAATCACTGAGATTGGAATCGTCCTGGGTTGCCTAGGGTATATGTGACTGCCTGTAGTCTGCAGAACAGCCACTGACCAGTTGGAAAGGGTTTGCAGTGGGTTCAGGACCTTAGGTTGGTTCCCATCCTGTCTCAGCATCCCCAACCACCCCATTACCCCAGATATCCAGAGAATGTGGGGAGTAGTCGCAGGGCTGCTGAAGGATGCAGGAATTGGGCAAGTTAATGCTGAGCGGGAGCATGGTAGATGGCTCTCTCTGAAAAATGAGACCAGAATTCAAAGGTGAAAAGGAACTGCTAAAGCAAAAGGTGACCAGACAAAGTTCCTTAAAAGTTAGGATGCCCAGAGAGAAATAGTAATGTCAAACCACTCCAATGGAATTGGGATTAAAGGGTCACTAATAAGTGTTCTCTTGAAAACAGATCTTGCTGGAGAGCAGCCAAGAAGAGTAGATGCTACAAGCTGTGGCCCCATTTACAGCACCATCATCTTGGTTTCCAAATCCCTTAATAGTCAGAGTCTCCAATGTAGTCTGATCTGGGTTTGATCCTTTTAGTGCATTCTTTACATGTGTGGGTATAGTCATGGTTATTGCACAAAGAGAAGAGTTTAGTGGGCATTGTGGTGTATACACTTAGCTCTACGTCAGTGCTGGGAAATGCCTGTTCTCAGGGCAGCTTTGTAGATGTATCTCTTATTGGGTTATATAAATCACTGCTCATCTTTGTCTCATTTTTATTTCTCTTCTGATGCACAAGTCCGCATGTTGAATTCATTGTAACTAACTTGTGCATGTGGACTGGGAGATTGGATTACAGTAAATTGTGTAAAATTAGCTAAGTAAAGAGCTAAGACACTCAGACGTTTCTTCAATATTAAGCAAGTATGTGATTAACGTAGAGCAAAAGATTTTTGAGGCCCTGAAGAAAAAGCATGATCATTTTTTAAAAGAATCTATGGTGAATAGTCAGTATTTAAAAGTATTATTTTAATTTAAAATAAATGTTATAAAGAATAATACATCACACTCATATTGCCACCACTTAGAACTAACTGTTGACATGTTGCCACTTATTCTTTAAGAATTTTTAATAAAAAGGAAGCATTATAAATAAAAATGAAGTTCTATTATCCTACATACCACCCACCAAAGCCATTCTCTTCTTCCATCTTTCTAGTGATAACTTCTATCATGAAACTAGTATCTTTTAGTCTGCATCTAAATATAGAAAGGTGTTTATATATGTTTATAAACATATGCAGGCATCTGTGAAAAATACTATTTTGTGGGTGCTATTTATAAATATATATACAATGCAGCATACTGCATGCACAATAACATTTATAGAGTGAATTACACTGTGCCTGGAGCTGTACTATCTCCATCCTTTCAATTTCTCTGTGTAGAAGGCACTGTTGTTGTTATCCTCTTTTTTAGAAAATCAAGGTACACAGAGACATCAGTTGCCCAGGGTCACACAGCTAATTAGTGGTGGGCCTGGGAATTATTTCCATAGCCAGGCCCTGAAGCCTGAGCACTAGACTGTCACAGTACATGGTTTCTCTACTGTATCACTCTGCAAAAATCTTTACCCTTTCAATATCATGTTTATAATATCTATAATTTTGAATTCATACATCTAGTTCATTCCTTTTTATGATAATACCCTATTCCATTAAATAAATATAATTTACGAAAGGCAGTATTACACAGTAGTTAAGGCCTATAAAATAGGAATAGTGAAAGTTCTTATCTTACAAGGTTGTCATGAGAATTTAATAGTTTAATTCAAATAAAGCAGGTAGAACAGTACCTGGCACAGAGTAAGCATGCAATAAATGGTAGCTATTATTATTTGCTATTATCATCTACCCATTACCCTATTAAACTAATACATTAGGTTGTTTCCAATTTTTCCTTATAACATATGTTGCCACAGTAAAAGTTATGTATCTGTGTGTAAAAGTTGCTTTTGGGTATCTCCCTAGAAGAGAAATTGATGACTTGTTAGGGTATGCATGTTTGGAGTTTTACTTGGTTTTGCTAAAGCTAGCTGCACCATTTTATACTCACTTATGTGCTGATGGGCAATTCTCATTTTCCTACATCCTCAGTAACAGTTATTTTCTGACTACTAGATTTGCTAATATGATGGATAAGACATATATTGTTAAGTTGATACAACAGATAAAAAATAATGTTGTTGAATTGATGAATTTTTTATAACAGCTTGATTAAGATTTGAATTACATATTGTAAAATTTAACCTTTCAAAGTGTATAATTCAGTGATTTTTAGTATATTTGCAAGGATTTGCAGTCATCACCATTACCTGATTTTAGCAGTCATTAGCAGTCACTCCCCATTTTCACCTGCCCTGACATTGCTAATCTAGTTTCTGACTCTGTGGCTTTGCCTATTCTGGACATTTTATATAAGTGGAATTATATAATATGTGGATTTTTGTGACTGGATTTTTTTACTTATATGATTTTAAGGTTCACCTACTTCGTAGGTTTTATCAGCATTTTATTCCTTTTTATTGTCTAGTAATATTTTATTGTGTGAATATATCATATTTTGTCTATTTATTAGCTGATTGAAATTCAGGCTCTTTCTGCTCTTGCTATTATGAATAATGCTGATCTAATCATTCATATGCAAATTTTTATATGGACATATAGTTTCTTTTTTTGGGTATACATGTTGTTATATACCTAGCAGTGGCATTGCTGGGTCATATGATAACTATGTTTAACATTTTGAGAAACTGCCAAAGTGACTGCCATTCTGCAGTCCCATCAGCAATGTGTCAGGCTTCCAGTTTCTCCAAGTCCTCATCTCCTGTACTTGGTATTGTCTTAATCTTTGACTCTAGCCATCCTAGTGAAAGTGAAAAGGTGTGTACATCATCGTGGCTTTGATTTGCATTTCTCTGATGACTAATGATGTTGAACATTTTTCCTATGTTTATGTGCCATTTGTATGTCTTCTTTGTAGAAAGATCCATTCAAATCCTTTGCCTGTTTTTAACTGGGTAATTTGTCTTTTTATATGAGTCATAAGAGTTTTCATGTATTCTGAGTACAAGTCCTTTGTCAGATATATGATATACACATATTTTCTCCCATTCTGTGGTTTTCTTTTCACTTTCTTGATGTGAACTAGTTAATTTTAATATTTGCAGCTCTCATGTTCCCTAAGTGGATCACAAGCCAGATATCCTTGACATGTACATGAAGGTCAATGTATCTAGTTTCCCATAGATTAAAAGCTCCTACATTGGTCACAAAAACATAGACTTCCAAAAGTCATCTAGATGAGCCTCTCAGCCAGTGAAGGCAATTCACTTTTGATAACACAGGAGACATGTCTTCACATCTAATTAGAGTTTGAATTTAATAATTAAAAACATTGAAAAACCTTTCCTTATATTTCCAAACTGTTAATTGGTTAATTCAGCATCACATGGATTTGTGTTTAACCTGACCTCTTCCTTTTTCTTTTTTCCTTTTTTCTCCTCCACTCCCCTCCTCTCTCCCTATTTCAATTTCAGATTGAAAAT
This sequence comes from Cynopterus sphinx, assembly GCA_030015415.1. Classification (NCBI taxonomy): domain Eukaryota; kingdom Metazoa; phylum Chordata; class Mammalia; order Chiroptera; family Pteropodidae; genus Cynopterus; species Cynopterus sphinx. The sequence continues at coordinate 81,947,711 of CM057384.1, forward strand.
GGCTCAGGAATCAGTGAGCAAGTTGACGTCAGAGAAGAAAGTGGAGACAAAGAAAATCAATCCCACAGCTAGTCTGGTGAGACACATTTTAAACCTAACTTCAAGATTTTTCATTACACCTGAGATACATCCAGGAGTTTATCTGAATGTCTGAATTTAAAGGCTAAAACTCAGAGAAATAGCAGGTAGTATAGACGAAGTGAGAAACCAAACACAGCTCCATGAGTTCATCCAGCAAACTCAACAAAGGTCATTTTCTGATAAACCAAATTGAGCCACTTGCCTTCTCACACCCATCCATACCCACCCCATGCCATGGTCTCCTTTACCTCAAAGTACCTCTCTCCCGAAGTCTTTAAGCATTTCACCCTCACCAGTTCATTTTCCCTGTTAAAGAAAGAGTAGAGATTATCCTCTTTTGAAAGCCGAGAAAACTTAAATGCAGAATCACTTCACAAATGAATAACAAAAACTGGAACTGTGCTCTGGGTCCCCTAATGTCTCTCCCTGACCTAGAAACTAACAGTCTGGTCAACCTCCTAGCTGTAAGGGGAAGTTGCCCTTCACAGTCTTGTTTTCAGGAAGGATCATAATGAATCTCCATCTGCTCATTACAGACAGAGTTAGAATAACTAAATGGTTAGGAACCCGAGGTGACAGGGTTCATATCCCAGCTCAGCCACTTAGTAGTTGGAAAACCTTAATGAAGTTACTTTGTTTCTCTCTCTTTGGTGAAAAGAGGGAAATAATATTACCTTTCTTTTAGAGTTATTTTGAGGACGCTGAAAAGAGGCATGTCAAGTGCCTAGCACCTAAAAAGAACTCAATAAATGTTAGCTCTTTTTCTTGTTATCACACGTTTTGGCAGCTATGGTTGACCTTGCAATGGGCAACAGCAATGAGTGATAAGTGGGAGTATCGCTCTTCTCACTCTGATTTTCAGACCCTACCTTCCCTGTGCCCTGATCTCCCACAGCTACTTATTTTATCCTTTCTTGTCACAAGTACTTTTTGCAAGCTGCTTCAAATTCTTAATATAATTTATGCTCCATAAATTATAAAATGAGATTATTTCTGTTGATTGACCATTGTCTCTCTCCTAACAACCCCATCAACAGCTAAATGAATGTTCAGTGAGAAGGATGAAGGAGAAATGATGAAGTCAGGGCCATGTCACTTGGTCAGGAAAAGCCGCAGTCTGTGCACATAGCCCCTCCCTGCATGGACACATTCCCTTGCTCACTGACAATGTATGCACTGCATTCATTCGTGTGATTTTTGGTGGCAGTGTGCTCAACCCTGATTTTTATCTTCCTCTGTCATCGGCCTCTACCCCTTTCCCCAGGCATCTTATTTAGGCCTCTACTCTAATTTTTACAGCCAAGCCTTATTTCCAGGGGCAGAGAGGATGGACTCAACCCTGTAGACAAAAGGGAGACAGTGGGTTTACTGTGGCATTCTTTAATGGGTCGGCCTCCACTGTGAGCACACACCCAGTTGTGATCCTCAGCTTGTTCGGTTGTTTGTTCTGTTGTTTGTTTGTTTTAATGGAAACTAGGAAAGAGCTGTAAACTGATTTCTGATTCAATTGCACAAGTCAGGAGTGGGATGCAAACTCAGGATGGGTGTTTAAAATCATCAACTCAAGTTGACATCTAGACCATTATAGTAATTCCCTGCAATGTCACATCTCACAGATCATGAGCAGCTGAAGATTTATCCTCAAAAGGGCTTCTCTCTACATCTATTCTTTTCAAAGGAGTGTACTTCTTCCACTTTTATTTTTTTAGCTCTCTATTTGCCTACTCCTAAGAACAGACACTCCCATCCTCACAATGTTTAATATATTAATTTCTCTAAAATCCTATAACATTAAGTGTCCCTGATTCTGTTTTGTGTACTCTTGTTTATTTTTACATCATGTCAGCAGACATCCATGTCTCTCCCCATTGGAAGGCTGTCCTGGGAAGGAAACTCAGGGACAGCAGAGCAGAATACCCATGGCGAAGTGGGAGCTCCTGCCATTCCTCATAAACTCAATCTGGTCACCTTTTGTTTTGTTCTGACTTTCCATTTCTAGACCACCTGAGCATTCCCTAATTCTGTTAGTGGGCCAAGGATGGGGATCAGAGGAGTCTTTGATTAACATTATAAAGTTAGGACCTTTGTTACAGCTCAACAACCTGGCATGGTAAAGGTCAGTGTTTTAGATGCCTATACTTGATTGATTGGCTAGTTATTCATTTTTTTTAGTTGTTTTTTTTTTGGGGGGGTGCAGGTAACATAAGAAGGATAGAGATACTCTCTAGGGCAATTGGTAAAACTCTACTCAGCTTTCTAGACCAAAATTTGAGAAATTTATCAAAATCTGAGAAAGAGGAAAATTAGATAAAGGAATATAATAAATTTATTTTTTCTTCTCAAATGATAGAAAGAAAGACTGCGTCAGAAGGAAGCCAGCGTGACCACCAACTAAAACAGAGACATAAGAAAATGATGACACCAAGACATACCTTGCATGATCCTTTGCAACACAAGTGCTGCAGGAAGTTCTTGAAAGATATGTTGCTAAGTGTTTGTTTTGCTCATCTCTTCCTGAGGTCATCTGCAGTGAGCACCCCATGCCTTCTTAAAGAAGTCCCTTTTTAAGCCACAGAAAGAATGAAAAGCTGTTTAAGGGAATATTACAGGAGTATTTGACAATTGTTTCTTATAGAGGTCCGCTTTGTTGTAAGACCATATACCAAGATTTTCCAAATTTTTCTAAAAGCTGAGACTTTAAGCTTTCTACTCCAAGCTTGATATATATGAATGTATAACAGAAGAAAAGGATCTTTTATGACAGTTGCCTTCAGAGAGTTCAAGCCTTTACACACTGCTGGTTTGATTATTGGTCTTAACTTTGTTCTTGTTGCACTAAGATTTTAAAGCATCTTTCTCACCAAAAATGTTGAAACTTACCAAAACTATTTTTTAAGAAGTCCAGATGAGAGAAGCCATCTTTGTTGTTGTTGTTGTTCATGTAATGAAAGGGAGAGAAAATGGAATTATATGTTGGTAGAGATGGGGTTAAATAGTCATTAACTTCATCCTGGAAAATGAATTATGATACAGGGAGTTAATATTGGCCATTAAGCGAGACCCATTTTTTTGTTTTTATATCAGTTCATTATGGTTTCCTGAACTCACAGGGGATCTTCACCCCAACTCCTAGAGGAAAGAGTAATACATAAGCAGTATCAGACTTGGGGTCAAAGCACCTGCTTGGACAAGTGACCCAGAAACAGAGTACATTTCACATTTCAGAACATTCGTGAATGAGTGATGCCACGTTGACATGCAGCTGAGCTCTATGTCATGTTCTGGGACTATGTGTGGCTTGATCTCTCTTTCTAATCTCAGGAGGCAGGTTCTAGACAGGAGAACAAATGCTACTCACAGCCTTTTTTTATGACCTTGGCTGACCAGCATTAACATAGAGTGAAACAGGAGTCTTTGATGTCTAAAAACTTAAAGGCAGAAAAAAAGTTCTTTACATCCAAATGCAAAGAAGGTGATTACATTAATATTAAATATGAGTGGAAGATCATGCAAAGGCAGCTTTTTCTGAACCTGAGAGCCGATACAACCACTGCTCCTTGAGTCACAAAAGAAATGAATCTATCTTGTGAGGAGAGAAGAAAGAGGTCTTGGGAGTGAATTGATCAAAGACTATCATCAGCTTTAGGCATTGAAAGGAGAGAGGGCTGAATTTTCTTCTCCAATTGGTGGAGGACAGTCTAGAGATGAGCAACAGCCTTCAAACCCTTCTTAATCCTGTTGCTGTGTGTGGCCTGCCCCTCAACTCAGGATCTTCCCAGAACCTCTCAACTTGCCAGGTGCCTGAGTGTCTATCCAGGACATGCCTGCCAGTTATCAGCCCACTCAGAGACCCCATAATAGATTCAGCTAATTAAAATGGTATCGTTTTCTAATATAATGCCCATCTCAGGAATCAGAACAGTAGAGATCAAATCAAGTCTCCAAAGCCATACTCATGCAGGTGCTAATCACCTTTTCTAACAATTCTAAAGAAAGAAATATAGTACCATGTTGTTGGGGTTTTTTTGTTTGGGTTTTTTTTTTCAATTCAAAATAAAAAGATGAGACAAACAAAATAGAAAAGCTGGTAAGGAACTTACATGACTAAAAGAAGTTGCTAATTTGCAAGAAGCTTCTCATACTGCTTTTCTTATATTGTTTCTTTGTTTTCACTTAACTGTGAAGAAAACCTAAGGAATTTATCAATTTAAAACAAATTTCACTTACAATTATTCTGGGCTCAGTGACATTCCTTCCAGTATTATCGTTTCAAAGAAAAATTCCTGTTTTGCCCTTGCCTTGAGAATCAACTTTGAGTTCAGTGAGACCAACATGCATCTAGATCCTTACGGATCCTTGCAGACTTGATGGGAGACAGTAGCAGGTGGCTTTCAGTGGAGTCATTGTAGTCCACTTCAGGTGTTGAAGTAGGGTGCTCACAAGAAAGTATCTGAAGATAAGCAAGACCATCACTTTGGCCACATAACCCTGCAAGAACATGCTTTCAGGAAACCAATGCTGAAGAATAATGAGTGGAAACATTTAATTTGACAGTTAGACAAATGCAGCCCAGGTTGGGTTTTATCCTCATGGACAGACTAGAAATTGGCAGTAAAATAACTTTCCAAAGAATGTTTAGGAAAACCTAGTGATTTTTTTAACATTAGGCAAATGTAGTACATTAGTATATCGAAACATAGTCATCCGAGCAGGGTTTTCATTATTTTCAGCCAGTTTGGATCCTGCATTGTGTATCAAGTCCACACAAGTATTATTGTGTTGTTGACTTAGTCTTTATTTCCAACTTGTGTTGATCCTCAATAAAAGTTCACTAGGGTTTGTTTAAGGTAGGCCATCTAAAACAAACTGGAGGCCCTTAAGATGATTCCTCTAAAATACATGTTGAGATTGTGTTAAATACAACTGAGGCCTCTAAACTTTTCGTGGAGGGGAAGTATTTGGGGTACCACTTAGCAGCTTGAGCATATAAGGCAAGCAGGGTTTAAGTGGCTATGCTAAGCACGGCCCTCCCTGTATGAGAGGGACAGTGGCCTGTATTGCTACTCTGTGTTTAACCAGACACGCATATGACTTAATAGTCAGACTCTAAGAAACCTTAAGTTGGAAATAACATCATCTTTTCCTAGCCAACATGCATTAAATTTGAGGGCACAGTTGGATTTCACTTCATATTCTTGCATGAGTAACTGGCATCATCCTTGAGCACACAAGTATATCACATACAAACCATGATAAAAAACATGTTAGGTAAAAAACATCAGGCCTGTGAGGTGTCAAAAATTGGGTTAGAAAAAGGTGTGCTGAATAGTTTTTAACCCAAAAAGAGGGAGAAAAAAAGGGAAAAGTGTAGCCAAGCAAAAATGGATGAACATGATGATGACTGAGCCTGAGCATTCACAGATGATGGATGGACCTGCTGCCAGTGGTTCCCTTTTGAATACTTAAGTTGATGTCCATGATGTCTCTTCAAATCCTTGCTGTAACTACCTAGGAATTATGGAGGAAGAATTTCTGAAATCTGAGAAGTAGGGTAAGGAAACCCAGTAGTGCTATTGCATCTTGAAATATTGTTAGCTGACACATTTTGAGGAATAAATGTCAGATCAGGTGCTGGCCTCCAACCCCCTGTTTCTCTCAGTAAGGACAGTAGAAGTCACACACCTCGTGAGCCTCCCTTAGGCACCCCCTTCGTCCATAAGTACCATAGGAAAGACAGAGTGACTGGAGGAACTTAAGGAAGGAATAAACTCTTTGATGATGTCCGAAACCCCACAGAGATAGACATCAATATGGTTCTTCCAAGGACCAGCAGAAGAGCTGAGCTGTAAGTGTATTTTTGAACATCTCTTCTAGATTTTACTGCCTGCAGGGGGGAAATTTTTGTTTCAATTTATTCTTTCTTTCTTAGACATTATGTTTTCTCATTTCTATTTCTCTTCTTCCTTGTATGTGTCATTGATGCAGATCACTGCCTGCAGCAGCACAGCAAACCTGGTCAGTGTGTGAAGGGGAATTAGCAATGCAGGCGTGCAGACTCCTTCTTGGTAACCAGATGTAACATTGGCAAGGAGCCTTCTCCTTCCCTGACATCCTAAATTGGTCTATTCTGTGGTATTCTTTCCTCCCCTCAAACAAAGATAAAACCAACTTAGAGCTTTCTGAGTCAAGGAGAGGGAAGGAGTCCAAAAAATATAGCTTTAATCCCCCAAAATATCTGATCCAAATATCAAATACACAATTGTATAAAGTAGTTTAAGTTGTCTTTAAGATTGTTAGGAAGAACTGTTAGATTTGAGCTTCATTTTTCTTTGATCCTGCCTGTTCTAATAAAAAAAAAATTGAAGAGCTGGAAGGGAAAATAAAAAAAGCATCAGCAGACTAGGTAATTCACAAATTAGCTTATTAGTTCCTGAATCACAAAAAAAAAAAAAAATACCATGAAATCCAATGAGTTTACTTTTGAAAAAAACCACATGAAGGAGAAATGGTATAACGTAGTGGAAGACGTGCTAGACCAATTACTAGTTATTGTACCTTTAGGAACAATACCAATAAAAAGAGTGGATTGAATAACGGCACAAACTTTCATTCATGTCAGCTACTTTGTCATCATAAAGAAATCTGCTACACAAGAGAAACAAGTCTGTGTGGCCAAACTAAGTAGTATTTAGTATTAGAAAAGTATGAATAGTTTTTAGGCTTCCAAAATACAAATAACCTGTTGGACGTATTTCCATTTTCCAGCTGTAGAGAAAAATGATCCAGCTACTTGGAACCTTCTCTATTATTGGTGCAGAAGTTATTTAAGGAAAAGCACCTTCAGAAACAGTCCTCAGTGTGTCTGGCTCCTTTAGATTCACATGCTGCCAGTATTTATAACTTTATTAGCAATCGAATCCAGGCATAACTAGGCTTCGTTAGATAGCTATATGTGACAGACCTATTTTGTGTCACTTCTGCACACCCATCAGTTGTTGACACCTTAGAAGCACTGAATGTTAATTTCACATTTCTTCATTTCCCCTCCGGAGGAGTAAATCTGTCAAACCCTCCAAATCAGGGCTTTGTTGGGCAGTAGTGAATTCAAGAAAGTTATTTTAATATGTCAAACTTGAAGCCAACACAGTAGTCTTATTCAACTCCAAGACTTTTAATCAACACTGTGATATAAACTTAATTGAGAAATTGGTGTCATTGACAACTTACTTAGAAATGTAGAGATATTATAATGGTCGCTACCTCACTCTGTCTTTTAAGTCCTCAGGCAGATTCTGTCAATGAAGAGTTTAGGAAAGTAAATCAAGCCTCATTCAGTCGGTCGGTCGGCTGTCCTCAAATGGAGCTTATTGGAGTCACTCCCCTTTGATCCCCAGCCCCTCTCCCAACCACCCTGGTGACAGTAACATGGATGACCTCTTCCTTCTCATCTTTCCTTTTCTGGTATGAAGTTTATTCAGTCGACAAGTCAAACAGACTCCAGACTTTGTTGCATATTACATCTATGAAGCACTTACTTGTTCATGAATTTCTTCTACATTTCACCTATGTTCATATAATTTTCTATTTAAAAAATATATATTTTACTGCTAAGAATCTCTAGTCTACCTCCTTTTCTAAAAGCTAATCCAGGTGCTTCTGTGGTTTTTTTTTAACGTTTTATGTGGAATTTGATAGCATTGGACTAGCAAAATGTAAAGGAATTCATAGTTTCCAGCAGAAATTCACCTCCAGAGAACTTGGCATTCTTCTCAGAAGTAAACAACCTACTGCCAACATAGGCTGTTTTGTAGGCTGAGCATTTTCCTAAGGTCTACCTGCGCAGATACCAACGGGCTCTCTAGCTTCGAAACTGTAAAAATGTCTCAAAAGAGAATGAATATTTCTCCCCAGACATAGTGTGAGCTGCCAGTGTCTTATACTTAGCAGATCAACTAAGAAAGCAAGTGTTTTTAGGCGTACACTCATGTGGTTTGTAGACACCTTTGGCAAAGCTGTACCTACTTTCCTCCATTGTTCTCGTTTAGGGCTTACTTCCATTCTAATCCCATGAAACAACTTTATTTTTGTTTACTCTGGGTTGGCTTTCAAAAATGAAAAGCTAGGCCCATAGACCACTGACTACAGGGAAATTACTCTCTACCTCCCTCTGACGTGGATAATAAATGTGCTTAGGAAATAAAAACTCTAGGAACTCTTGGGGTGAATTTTGAATTTGGGGTTTTTTCTATGATTATATAAAAATGGGTATATGTCACATATACAAAAAAAAGTACTATTCTTTCCAATAAAAGACTAGAAAGAGATTCAAAATTTTTACATTTTAGGTAGGTTTGACTGAACTATAAATAGCTTTTATTTTTCCCCTTGTTGGCATTCATCACTAGCTATGATGTTACTTCTTCAGATCTCACCAAGACATAGAGAAGGTGGTCTCCACCCTCTGTCACTGCACTGACACTGCACTCTGCATAAGCCTCCAAAGACATCTATTTCCTTTGGAAATAAACCCATGAATGAGGGGGAAAGTCTAGTGACAACTGTCCTATCTGCCCAGGATGACACACAGGATTTTTAGGTCTACCAGAGGAATAGGTCCATTCCAAGTCATAAATTTTACAATTCTTCAATTTCTCAAGACACAAATAATGTGACCACTATTAGTAGGATTTATAATCTTCAAAGAATATAAGCATTTTTCTAAAAAGTACTTCTGTTTAAAGAATCAAAGATACTCCTAAAAAGTATCTTTTAGAAATTGAATACTTTTTAAGAATTTTTTTTAGAGAAAATACATTATTGATTCATCATAGCCTTTTTTTTTTCATTGAGTTTTAATGAATGTGGGAAACAGTGAGACCCTAGACTTTGTTTAGGGGATCATGTTTGGCCTGGAAAATCAACTCTGGCCTGCATGCCCGGAACCTAAGTGAAATCAGCATCTTAAAAGGAATCAGGCCTAACAGAAATGTAAATTATACCAAGTCTTTTAGAGTTTAATTCTTAGTGACACACTGGACTCTAGATGCTGCTTTCTAAAACGCATTTGCTTCATCTGTCTTCATTCTGCCGTGGGAGATTGCAAGCCATGGATGAGGGAGAAAAGCAGGAGACAGGAGAAGGAAAATCTGAACAAGGCCAGGTTGCAGTGTTTGGCTGATTTAATGCATTGTTAGGGAACTGGTGATTTTTGCCATGGTTGTATCATGGTTAGGCAGCCTTTCAATGGAAACTCAAGGATTGGGTTAGGCAAGTGGGAGTGCCCAGTATCTCATATTGGTCAGTGCCTGACAACGTGCTGGAAAAGCAGGTACTCCAATGAAATTGACCTATGCTTGCTGAAATAACACCATTAAATTTCAGATTTATTTCCATGGGATTGGTTGTCCATGGACTTTCCTGTTTCTCTGTGCCTGTCCAAAAGTCACTTTGGCATCCACTTCAAACTCGCCTTTCTTTATACCCTGCAGCTATTTTTTTTCTCACTCTACCTTTACAGTTTCTCCAGGACCCAGGTCTTATTATCCTTCTCCCTCACAGACAGTCGAGTGTCTTCCTGAGCCCTCACTCCCTCCTCTCTCACCCTGTGCTCCATTTCCCAGCCATTTGGATGGGCACTCTGCTGTCACTGAGTGAGACACACTACTTTGAGTGCCTCTTGTTAATGTCAGCATCACCTCATCACTTAGGCAAAGAGGGGAAAATCCATAAAAGAGATGAGAAATGCATTTCTTTTTCATTTTATTTTAAGAAGTTTGAGGGGAGGGTTCTCGTCCTTCTTAATTTCTCATAGATTTTACTTTAAATGGGGTCATTCTTTTGATAAATTATAAATCAGTCCAGGTCACCAGCTATGATGATACATGACTAAATTTTTGAAGCTCAAGTAACTTTTCTGTGCTGCTGGACAAATCGACTTAAATCTGTGCAAATATTTTGAATCATAGGCCTTTTATTGCCACTCCATCCTTATTACTTCTCATGATTTAAACATCTACATGAGTCTGGATCAGAATGTTGTTTTCAGATCAACAGTAACTGGTAGACTTTTGGAAGTGCAAAAAATAAAACTATAAGCGTGTCCAAAAAGTCAGCAACTTGACATGGAAAAACACTGGCTTTTCTGTTCAAGTATATTAGACAGATCTGTAGATGTAATTCTAAAGGAGTTTAAGCAATAATCAAGGCAGTATGAGAAATGAGAAGGCACTTTAATGACATGAAACTTTACATTACATGGTCTTGGCTATTTTTTAATATGTAATAAGCTAATTGAATTCAGGTATTTTTTTCCCTTTAAATTTTTAAAAGTACATATTTCTAATTTGTTTGCATATTTAATTTTGTCAAAGCTGGAAATGTTTATTGTTTGAATTTGTAAATGTTATTTGCAACCAAATGAAGTATTTATTTTTAAAAAGAAAAGGTGAAGGAACCAATATTGATTTGTACATAATGAAGATATGTGTGTGTACGTATATATATATTTTCTCCTCCTTGATACCACTTGGTCACCACATCAAGTGTATTTTTGTACATAATATATATTGAATAGAAAATGTAGATTATCTATCCAAAGAATTCTAACTCCATGATAGATCGTATTTGTCCTAATCTGTAGATACCTCTGTTAATTTAAGAGATAGAACTCTATTTTTTTGGAATTTGCTGAGAACTGCATTCATGGCTTCCAGTTGTAAATATGCTAAGGGTATTTTAATAAATCTTGGTTTCATGTCTGTCTGGTGTACTGTGCAGATTTATTTTCAAGCGGCATTTAAGGAAGTGTCCCAACAGTACTCTAATGTGATGAATACCAGTCACTTCTAACTTTCTTTACTGCCTAAGTTCAGCATTACTACTGAGCCGCAAGAGTTGGGTCTCAGTAAATCCATCCATATTTCCTTCTTTCTGCCATATCCACCCCACCAAAAGTGGACAATGTGGCTAGGCATTGAAGGATAACATCAAACAGATGAACCCAGCCAGGCATTGTCTCAACTAGGCTGACTCAAAATAAATCACCCAAGATAGGGCATGTGAACCACAGGGATTGGTGACTTCAAGTTGTGGGTTGGTAAATAATATACTAGGAAAACAGAGCATAAGTATAATTGTATTCTTATGCTAAGCACAAGGTACAACTTCTTTTTAAGCAATGATCTGACATGCAGGTATTTATGAACAAAAAACAAAGACTTTCAGCAGAATACTTTTCTGTTTAAATAGAGGAATGATTATTTTTTTTATTGATTCATTTGTTCCGTGTTTCCAAAAGCCATATACTCTTGAGTTCTGGAAGTTAGCTGAAATATGCCCTAGAGTGTGTAGACATTTAGTGAACTGATATAGCTATCATCTGAGGAGACATTTCATCACTAGAAAATCTAACTCTTTTCTTGTTTCCCCTGAGTATATCACTGGCAGCACTCCTGGCTGCAGTGTTTACCCCAAGATAATTTGTAGATTACAGTCCTAATCTTATCCCCAAAGTTTGCTATGAAATATCTCCTTATGATTATTTTCATATCGCTCTAATGTATCAATAGTCTTTGGAAAATAATGACATTGTTATAGCATTATAGTATTCTGTGTTTAATAGTGGTATTTCCATTTACAAAATAGAGTCATTCTTGATGGCTAAAAATGTCAAATCCTAGAAAACAGCATTCCTACGTGGGATGTTAAATGAATGCTGGCAGCGAGCTATACTGTTTTTTTCCTAAATGGGAAAAGGGCTAAATCATAGAGTCATAGAACTGCAAAAATCTTCAGACATTGGATAAAATCTCTTTATTTCACAGAGTAAAAACTGCTGAAGTTCACAGGACTTAATGAAAGTCACCCTTAGTGTTAGTGAATATATCGAGACCAGAATCTAAATCTCTTGACCCCAAGGCCAAAGTCCTTCCCACTACTCAACTCACTCATCATGTGAAACTGTTCTTTAAAATACTCCATTATGAAGAAATGTTATAGAACTGTTGATTGAAAAGGATGTTCCTAAGGGTTTGTATTCTGAACTTGAGCACCCAGGAGAAAGTGGAAGCCTGTGTATCATAAGGACCTAGGAAATATATAAGTCCACCAAAGGAAGACTCTCTCTTCTGACTTAACCAAGATGACTCTTTTTTGCTGAGCATAGTGATACCAGTTGAATTTATAAGCATACATTTTACCCTATTCTTTAA